>OY756211.1:50808147-60808147 GCA_963576795.1 Metopia argyrocephala | reverse complement strand
TATATTGAAATAGCTTGGTTTACAATGATTTTTTTCTTTTACCTACATATGTAAGTATAAAGATAATACGAACAATTTGCTGTTTAATACTCGTATCTTAAGTTTTAAATGATTTGAGACAGTTATAAGACTGTCATACAAAACTAGTTTTTTCTTTGTTTAATAAATTTTAACCCTTTTTTTAAATGTATCTTTACTTACTTTGAACTGTATATTGAACGTTCCATTAGTTTGACGGGCTTTTGAGTCTGCAATGTATGACTCTGCAACATGGTTAGGGTGACATATGATTGAAATGGCATAGCCCATCGTTCTGGTTCCTTATACATCAAATCCTATTAAAACAAATCAAAACGATAAGATGATAAAGAGAAAACTATTCTGTAAGAGATATGTACTTACCAACAAATTGACATTGGAAAGGTTGCGCCACTTTTCTACGGGTTCAGTTATAAGGCAAATTTTGTCTTGGAATTTTTCGAAATGATTTAAAAAAGTTGTTTTACCGCTGCCAATATTTCCCTCGATAAGCACAGTAAAAGGTTGGCTATTGGCAGCGAATTTTTGTCTTTTTACAGCCGATGCATTATTTCCAGACATGGCAGCTACTTTTAAAATACGTCCTTAAATAACAAATGAGACAAATTATATTCACATTACTCAATTATATTTAATTATCAAAAATTTAATACATATGTATGTATGTATATAGAAATTATTATTATATCATTTTTTTTTCACTTTGTCCGAGATATGTAAATTGTTTTACCTTTTTATTTTGAAAAAGTAAATGATCTGGTTTGTCAGTAATTGGGTTTTTGTTATTAAAATTTTTCTATCACTTTGGCAAAATTAATTTAAATATGTAAAAAATGCACTTAATTTTTTTATTCCTGCACACTACAAATACAAACTGGCTGATATCATTAACAAATTAAACACACTGTGATCGACACATAAAAATAAGAAAAGAAAAAGCGGGAATATAGGATTAGGCGCCGAAAATGAAAATTTTGTCAAATTGGTTGTTTACATTTGATATTTTTGAAATTGTTGTTGGTTTTTAAAGTGCAATATGGCAACCAAGATGGATTTATTATTGTTTATTATCCCATGAGTGGCAACATTGTAAATGAAGCGAAAAGATTAACCCTAAAAATTGCGGTACACTACATTCCAGTTTTTAACTTTTTAATTAAAACAAGAATTTATATAATTTTGAATAAAACTTAATTGGACCAGGTATACCTTTTTAATTTAATTGTGATAATATATACATACGTAAAGAAATAAAACAAATAATTACATACATTATTTATTCCTTGAAATTCTAATTGGAACCACTTATTGGTTCTTGATTGTTTAATTATGTAATTTCTTTCAAATATTAACTATAAATTTAAAATTTATTAATTCTTCAAATATGCCCATTTTAATTTACAATATCTCTGTTTTCTATAAAAAATGGTAGAACTGAAATGGATATGGTTGGTTGCAAAACTCTTTATACCCTTTTTTTAAGATCACTTAATAATACATATTAGAAAAAAGAAATAAGTTTAAATATCAACCAAATGGTTTTATAATTATATTCATTCTTCTGTTCTATAAAAATCAAATTAAAATAGGTGCAATATTATTAATTGAGTCAAAAAGTATTTTTTTTTATCAAATCAAGACAACATTTCTCCCTTACTTGAAGGAAATATTATTTTAAGCCAGATTTGTTTCTTAAATACTGTTTTTTTTTTTCTTATGATACGCCCAAAAAGGTTTAGTAGGATTTTGTTCAAGATTAAGAAAAGGAGATGTTATTATATTTACTACGTTTTCGTGGGTTTTCGAGACTTTACCCGTAGTTTTCAGTATTTTGGTGCAAATTATTCCTCTCACAGTATACACACAGATGACAGCTCAAAAAGAAAAATCAGCTGTTATTATTTATAATACCGCTCAAAAACAGTAAATATGTAATTTTTGGTCACTATATACACTTTGGTTAAAGTTCATCTCGCACATTTCGCGCCTACGTCACAGCAAAATTTTCATATTGGACAATCAATAAGTATTCGTTACCATCATAACAGAACTGTCTCATGAAAACGTAAGGTAAAAGGTAACGTTTTTCTTATATGCATTAGAAAATTATTTTTATAAGGTTTTCTTATTGACAGAAGAGAGATTTTGATTCTCATTACCCATGTAATCAAAAAGACCATATTCTAATATTTATATGTATCTTTCATAGCGTGAACACAGTCATTTTTATATGTATGTAGGCAAATATCCACTTGTTATTATCCATGTGTAGCAATGCGGCGTATTATGTTTGCATTACATTTCCAATGATGTACTTACCTAATATATGCCTAAACATTATGTTTTTCTATGAAACTTAATATATATTATTTTAACTAATTAAATACTAAAATTATTTTCACAAAATTTATTCCATTTATATAGTCTGTGATTTATAAACACTACTAAAGATATTGCGAAATAAAAACAGCCGCTTATTGTTGTGGATGTAGCTGCCAGATATATTAATTATAAAATCGTAAAATCTTAAAGAAAAAATCGCCAAAATGGTTTATCACAGCATGTAAAATTGAAGTAATAAACCCGACTTTTTGCCAATTTTTTTAAGCTGAGACCAAACGGCACAACGGATTTAAGTTTGCATAGTATTAATGGATAGCTGACATAATAAGCTAACTGGTGATGTTCGGATCTCCATTCTTATATAAGGATTGTATTTTTCATACACTATTAAAAAGTAAAAAACAATATTCTATAACTTTGACAATTTGTTCAAAAAAGTGTGTTTCTGCTTTCGTTTAATGAATTTTGGCTAAATGTCTAACTTGATTAGAGTACTCATGCTATCAATAAAAGCTGAGATCACAGTCTATAGCTGAGAACCTTATCTTAACGGTGATAAATAATTATCTATTAAAAAGCATGAACTGAAATATTCCTACATTTCTAAAAGGTAAGACAGCAGGATATATTTCACGATTCGAGTGGTCAAAAATAACCTAATTTCAAGAAGCCTTAAAAATTTAATTCAAACTAACTTTTTAAATCCCGTTGGCAGATTTTTTTACTTATTGGTCAAACTAACTTTTTAAATCCCGTTGGCAGATTTTTTTACTTATTGGTCTACTTTCATTTCTTATTGGAGTTTTTTTTTTTTTTTTTTAAGACCAATACTCAGGGGTAAACCCCTACTCATGCAGTGTGCATTGTATTGGAATGTGAAGATGGTTGATAGGTTTTTTTTTTTTTTTTTTTTTTTTTTTTTTTTTTTTTTCATAGATGTTTATATATTATTATATTATATTTTTGCGCCTTTTTTTTTATTGTTGATGAAACAAGTTGGTGTAAATTTGTCCACTCAAGAGCCAGTGTTATACCTTCACCCTCGAATGTTCAAACAGCGACTGCCTCATCTGTCGGTGGATGTTTAATGTGAATGGTGAGCGTCTTCAGTAGATTAGCTGTTATCTTCCCAGAAGGTGGCGCTGTACTCCTGATCATTGTTTTCTGGTGGAATAGATTAGAAATGTCAGGGGCGGTTTCTTGCAGATGGTCTTGCTGGAGGGGGGGGGAACCTCTTATTTTATTTAAATTTAATTTGTAATTTTAGAAAACCGCAAATATTTATTTTTATAATTTTGTCCTTCGCTGGGATTGAACCTAGGTCGTGTGAGTTTCTGTGCAAGCGCTCTACCAGTATGCCAGTATTGTTGAGTCTGCAATTTAAAGATCTCATAAATTTTTTGCTGTATATTAAATTGTGTGCAATTTCGAAACAGGCATATGCCCGAATGTTTAAAGTTTAAAGGAAGTGAAAAAAATATTTTTTAAAGAAATATTATAATAACAATTCTTAAAATTTTATACGGATTATATTTTGGGACTAATTTGTAATTTTATTATAGGTACATTATTACACACATTTATGATATTGAGTAAAATTATTAATTTGTAGAAAATTTTATTTTAGGTATCAAAAACTTAAAATAAATAAGTAATATACTTCTTTAGGAAGATGTTTTTTTATTTGTAGCTGGCCATTACAGTATTTCATCATAAAATTCTGTAAATTCTGCTGAAATATATTGCTTTAGTTTAACAATATCTGCAATTTTAAGATTAAAAGGTATTTTGTCTCTAAAGCTCGATTAGCTTGGGTTGGTAAGTTACTGCATGTATGTACCCTTTTACTCTAGTGAGCACAAAAATTTCCTGAGAGATGTCTGTATCTATGTATCTCATTTTTTTGCGATTATTTCTTCCTGAGTTTTTGGATAAAAAATAAAAACATAATACGTCGATACTTGAAAATTATCTTTTTGGTTCTTAGAAACAATTTTCTCAATAACTTCTTACTGATAAAGGTTTAGCCTTACAATGAATTTGGGCATATTTATTAAAGTCTAATATCTTTTATTTATTTATTTTATTTATTTATGAGTTTAGCATAGTAATACAGAGCAACATAGGCCATAAAACATATTACATACAAAGTAAAAGAACAAATTATGTAAAATAAACGTACAATATAATATACAATTTAAACTATTATTAATATGTAAGATTGGAATACATGTACATATATGGGCAATTTCAAAAATTTTCGACATTTTGATATTTTTTTTTCCAAATTTTTTTTTTTTGGATGACACGAATGACGCTTTGGTCACGTGAAGGGTGATATTTTAGCATACCAAAACAGTTCGCGTTAATCATTTATTGCAAACGGCGCGAAAGTTATGGAGGTTTTAAGTTTTAAATTTCTTTAAAAAAATTTAAAGTTAAATTTATTGGTTTATTTTAATAAATGTTATATGGATGCATGAAACTCATTTCAAATTCATCAGTGCAGTCCAAATTCATCAATGCACTGATCAAATACATAAAAAATATCAATTATAATTAAAATTCCTTAACATTAAAAAACGCGAATTTTTGCAAAAATATGAATGTTTCACCGATTGTTATAATATGTGTTTATATAACGCATAACTAATTTACAGAAAAACTATGTTTTGACTTGCAAATTTAAAAAATAAAAAAAAAATTATATAAGAATTATTTTTGAGGTTAGGATTTTTTTTTTGATCTGTAAAATTTAAAATCATGAAAATTTTTTAATGCCTATTCGGTTTTATTATCAAGCTTAAAAAAACCTTTCATTTGGTGTCAATCGCGGCGGAATCTATACATAACTGCAGATGTCACAAAGCAAAATGTGTTTAAAGAAAAATGCCGCTGTACCCGCTAAATATGGACCGAATTCAACCGTATTTATATATGATCTTTAGTTCACCGCAGCACTTCATTTCCAATACTTTACATTGATTTTAAACCACGGATTAATAAAAAAAAAACGCGAAACAAAATCATGAAATTTCGCAAAATTTTTATTTTCTTTATAAAATTTTTGCGTTTTAAAATATTTTAACGCCTTCTTGACGTTGAGGTGCCATTTACTAAGAAGTTTAGATCACGCAATACATAAACAAGTTTTAAATAAGATTGCAAATGTCAGGCGCGAAAAACTGTAATTTTTGACAAATTTACGCCAATTCTATAAAAGTTTGAGGTCATTATTCTCAGCAACTAGCAGCCTGACATCGACGTGATATGGCGCAAATTTTAGAAAATTACACCATCTATTAAATACTCTTGACGAAATGCAATTTTCTTGAACGGCGCAAAAACGCTATAGAAAAAACTGCGAAAATTGAAAAATCTGAAAATTTTGGTTTCAAAATTGAACCGCTGTACAACTTTTTTCCAAATAGTAGTATGGGCATAACTTTTATAATGTAAATATCTCCTAAATCTAGTAACTTTATTTTATATAAGTGAGCATCGGAAGTTTAAAACTAAAAGTAGAAAAGTGATGAAATATGAAAAAACTCTTGTAAATTTCAAGCCTTTTTTTGAGTTTTTCGATATTTGAGTGCCCATAACTTTTAAAAATAAAGAACTGATGGTCTGAAATTTTGAATTTCCCAGTTTTCTAGTGTGGCCTACCATTCCCTTTTGACCGTTTTGGTCAATTCGAAAAACTGGAGAAATAATAAGCATCTGAACTCAGTTTCAACAAATGTTGAAAATTTTTGAAATTTCCCATATACATAATTACATTGATTTGAATTTATTAATTTTATATTATCCACAAGATGGCACTTTAAAACCAATAACGCCGTTAAGCACTACGTAACTTTGTAGTTTTTTGCTAACGCAAAAAATGAAAACAAAACATAACAAATAAAAAACAGAGAGCGCAAAAGTAAATTAAAAGCCGATATTTATTGATTTCGAAAAAGGATGCCACATCGTGCATAAGCTTGCAAGAATAAAATGGAAAAAAATTAGCCACTGGTGTAATGTGAAACAAAATATTTTTGTGCATATGACATTCGAGTGTGATTACTCTTTCTTGCCTTATGTTTTGGTTGTAAAAAAAAACTGAAATAAAATTGTATAAATCCGTAAACTTTATATGTGTTATTCGGGACCAAGTTATAAAAGAAAAATTCGTTCTTTTATAAAATTCCAAAGCTTACCACGTTGCATATGGCAGCTTTGTTTTTGTTGTGTGTATGTAATTTTCTCTGAGTCAATTCTCTATAACATAATTTATTTATTGTTGGTTGCAAAAACAACACTCTAACTGAAAATTTAGTGCATTAATTTCAAATTCACATAACAAAATTTAGTTAAGTAAAAAATACTTTATTAAACAAATGTTTGTTTTTATTTGTTATTATATTTTAAAACAACACTATATGCAAGAGTTATAGAAAGAACTAGAAAAAATAAAAACGAATAACAAATGAAATAATAAAAAAGCACAACTGCGGGAAGAACAGGCAACAGCAAAAATAATAATAATAAAAATAATAAGAATAATAGAAAAGCCACAGGAAAAGAGGCTTGTTTATTATATTAAAAAAGTAAGTTTATAAAATTTTTTCAGCGGCAGCAGCATTGCTGCATTTTACATATTGCTTTTATTATATACATATGTATGTATGTTTGTATGCACATATCGCTTTGACAATAAGTAACAACTGGGGTAATGGGGCAGAGGCCCCTTAAGCTTTATATAAATATGTATGGCTATATGTATTACATGCTCAAATTATATTCATACATATGAACGTGTATTACAAATAGCTGTTAGTTAGGGCAATCAACCATACATTCATCCAGTCGGGCTGCAAAATAATATCAGTTGAGGAATAAATGAAATTGTGTGAACGAAACAAACGAACCAAGAACGAATCCCAACAACTTACAGCACTAATAACAACAATAGCAACAACAACATCGAACAAACCCAAATGCTGAGAAACTTGAGAAATACAATAAACATTATACAGTGCAAGGCATAAGTAAAGTTACATATCTTAATTTTAATTTTTGAAAAAATTTCATTACTTTATTAATTAATTTGAATATTGTACTATAATAAAAAAGTCATTAACGTACAAAACGTATGTATTAAGTTATAGCACCCCATACACGTATCTATCCAATTGGCAACTGGTTCGCTTGTTGTCCAAATTAATAGGTGCAAGGCTTTGCCAATTGACTAGTTTGGCAGTTGTCGAGTTGGTTGAAGAAAAATCAAAAGATTTAAATTTTTAAATCTAGCTAGAAAGTCTTTCAATTCGATTGTGTTGTGTGTGTTTGATTCTTTTGATCAGTTGTCAAAATGTAAGTTTTTAGTTTTATTTTTGCAAAAGAGTAAAAAATATACAACAAACGACATGGCTCTGTTGTTTTCAATTCCCTTCTTAAATTTTTATTTGAATATTTTTTTCTTGTTTTTCAAACATCTCTTTGACAAAATT
The DNA here is from genome assembly GCA_963576795.1 of Metopia argyrocephala. NCBI lineage: Eukaryota > Metazoa > Arthropoda > Insecta > Diptera > Sarcophagidae > Metopia > Metopia argyrocephala. The sequence continues at coordinate 60,800,270 of OY756211.1, read as the reverse complement.
CTTCCTCACAACAGAAGAATTAAATTTTTAATAAAGTATTTTTAAAATTAATCGCATGACTAACGAAGACTATGAGACCCTAAAAAGATGTGTATCAGACTCCCCCTCGTTTTCACATTTGAAACAAAAGTTCGGCTGAGATTTTTCCAAATGCTCATCATCCAGCCAACATTAAAATTCCTCGTTAGAATACCGGTTACAACTCTTAATCATAAAATATTGACGTAATTAAATGAATTGTCGACTGACCAATAATTAAAAAAAAAGAAGAGAACAAAACCAGTCCTTATATCATAAATTGAAGACCAGAGGTTACAAGCCGCACAGCAATTATAACTAATTTCCCAACGTTTCTGCTCATTTATCCGGAAATTTTTTTTATTATACTAGAGCACACTGTGCCTTCGTTGTCAGGCAAAATAAAACAAGACATAAATTCTACATAAGGGATTTAACCGTTATTCAGAGATATTGCCCAGTTTCGCCAAATTTTTAAGTGATGATTTGCATTGGCCATGAATTTCTTCGGACTAAATACAGAAACTTTATCTTTAACCGTTCTCAATATATATTAAAATCAAGGACAATTTAGAGGCGATTTAGGCGATTTCCAATTTGAACCCTTATTTATTCTACTTGGGAACATATGAGAATAGTATTGCATCCCTGATAAATATAAACACCGTAGAAGTTAAAGCTCCAGAATATTTTGTAGTTTTATAAATATAAAAAATTAAAAATAATTATAAAAAATGAAATTTTTTTTGTGTATATAGTACATATTTTTTTATGCATGAATATGAACTTTTTAAAGCCTTTATATATGTACGTCGATTTATGCTGTACACTGTACAAATGTATATGGTAGATATGCATGTACATAAGTAAGTTGATAGAGTTTAGAGGGGAGGGAAAACCAAAGGGAGAGGTGGGCGGCAAAAGGAAATCCTTTTCGTTGTTTTCTTTCTTTTATTAACATTTTTCACTGGTATAGAGAGAAAATCATATACTGAAGGGACACAGTTCTACTGCAAAGCAACGACTGAACGGCAGCTGAAAGAGCAGTGCAAAAACGAAATCGAATTGTATAAAAGAAATTTTAAAAATTTTATAAATTAAAACAATTGCGTTGTGATTAAGAAAAACAAAAAATTAAAAAAAAATCTAATTTTTAATTTATATTTTTTTTTGTATAAAAGTTTTTCTGGTTAGCTGAAAAGTAAGAAGCACAGCAGCAAAGCAGCTAACCTTTTACTTTTCTTTAACATAAACTTCTTTAAGCCAACAAAAATAACGGCAACATCATCATCAATATGACCAATTTGGAGCGTCAACATGAGCTTGTTAAGAATAGTTTGGTGCAGTTTGTCAGTGCTCATATACCGGGTGCTGATTTTAGTGTCATCGATGAAATTGTCCTGTCCTATATAATATCGATTTTGGAAGAAGCCTCACAAGATCCCTGTTTTGATGTAGAGGGCTTTGTAGAAATGATGAGTGCATATTTTGAGGATTTTTCTTCCATAGACCAGGGTATTATTTGTGATTGGATATATAAGTTGGCCAATGAATTGATTGAATTGCAAAAGAATCAAGATAATCATCAGCAGGCAGCTAACCTTTCTCTAACGTAAGTACATTTTTATACATAACTTTTTTTTCTAATATGTACATATGCAGGCAGACATATCTTTTTATTTACTATTCTCTCTTTCATTTAAGTTAAACATTATTTGTGTACATCTATGTATAATTTGTTTTTTTTTCCTTCTTAATTTTTATCTATTCAGTTCACTTTCTTTGTCGGACATTATACCCGAATCAAAATTACGTGCTCGTAATTCTTCATCCTCTTCGGAAAAGGATGAGTTTTCCTTAAATGATAATGACAACTATGTGACAAATAGTGGCTATAATTTTGATCTGATTTATAGTCAAGAGGCCAAAATTTTACAGGAAATGTTTCCGGACTCACCATCAGTTGAGGTAAGTTAATAAGGATTAATGCTTTAAAAGTTCTCTTAAACAAACGTATATAAAAATATAGTTTTGATAAAGTATTAACAAAATAATAATAAAATTAACAAACATTTTGCTGGTGTTTGATTAAGCTTTCGACGAAAGCCTCTTTTGTTTTTCGTTTGTGCATTTGTATGCAGTAATTTTCAAAAAAAATAAATGCACTTATTTATTAAAAAAATATAAACAAGTAATTAGAGTAAAAGTTGAATGAATTTGTTAAGAAAACGGAACTCATGAACTTTACTTCATTTCTTTTCATAAAAGCTGCTCAGTATTATGAGCAGCCAGAGAAGGGAAACACATTTAAAGTAAAATTATTGGTTTCGTATTAACTTAAGTATGCTGAAAAATAAGTGATTAAGTTATAGTAGTATAGTATAGTTCCTTTTGTCCAATTCCAAATTTAAATTAATTAAAATTTGTATGCAACTAATTTCTTTAAATAAAATGATTGTTATTAAAATGTTTAATATATGAATGCATTATTCTGAATGCTTAATTCATTATGAATTTGCCTTTATTTTCGTTTATATAAAATTTTGAATAGAATAAATGCAAATCTTTGCTTACCGATATATTTATTAATTCTTCGTTCTTTAGCAAGCTCTGTTATTTAAAGACTAATGCCCGTATTCATAAAAACTATTTTAGGTTTATTGAGGACTTATTTGACAATAAACCTAAAACCTAAAATAGTTTTTATGAATACGGGCAGAAATATTTTACAATTAACTAATTTTAGTACAAACTTAATTATAGGAAATACATATACATAAATGAAAACGAATTAAACACAAATACATTTTTAGATATTTCTAAAAGTGGTATCCGTAGCTTAATTTATTAGAGCAAAATATAATCTTCAAAAAAAACTTCTTTAATTATGTATATATAAGGAGAACGATATTGCCATGTACTGTAATTTAAATCTTATTCTTATTTGCAATATATGAATCCAATATACATATGTACATATGTAGCAGAATTTCTGTAATTTATTAAAAAGGCAGCATAGTTTTTGTATATCTCTTTTAAGGTGCGTTTAGACTGTGCTAATATTTGTGCAAAATCATAAAAATTTTGTTTGTCCTAATGTAAACACTCGAATTTGTTAGCCACCAAATATTTTACGACTGTTTGTTGGCTAAAAAAATCTTTGTTTGTGAATAAAGCTTTGCATAGTGTAAACACTAAAGGTCTGCACGGGTATGTTTGAAACGATATTCAAGACATTCTAAAAACACACATCCAACTCTAATTCGTAAAAGCGAAACGAATAAAACAAACATAAAAACTGGGGCCTATTTCACTAAACTACAATTCTACAAGTTTACAAGTTACAATTACAAGTCTATTTTTTACAAGTGCTAATGAATTGTGTTTCATTAAAATTTTTATAACAATTGTAGATTTTTGTACTTGTAAACTACAATTTCTACAATTACAAGTTCTTTTGTATATATTGTGATATTAATTATAAAATTATTATTTATTATTACTCAAAGTGCTAAAATATCCTATAAAAATGCAATGTAACACATTTTAATAATATTTCGCAAATTTTTTAAATAAAATAAAATATTTTAACGAAGTTATTTTGATAAATTAAGCATCTCAGAAGGACTCAAGCAGATTGAGGTCAGGCTATTCTGGTGACCATTATATTACTTTCAGTTCGCTATCATTTAACCACTTTTGAGTTATTTTGGCGGTAAATTTCAAATTATTGTATTGCTGGAAAACTAATTTAATTTTGGTTTAGTCCGGCAATAGGACCATCCATCTTCCAATTCTCCATAATCCAATTTAATTCAATTTAAGTGCGTCCGATCAAAATCCAGGCGAAGCTTTCGATGGCGTTTTGTGGTCAGTGGTTTGTTACTTTTGATCGACCACCCTGACCAGCAGAATGCAATGAATTTCTAACTGACAGACAGATTAAAATTGTCAAAAATAAGATAAAATTTTTATAAATTTGCACTGCAGTCTCTACTTTCTGCTGGCTAAAGGTTTCGTTTCATTTACTTGCACAAATAGGTAGTGGAAAATCACATTTTAGTGCAATTATATAACGACTCTTTTACTGAACTCGATAATTGCTGCTTTTGCACGACAGCTTATACCTTAAAAACTAGTGAATTACGCTCCACAATATTCTTCGACCAAAAACGTATCATTGTTGTCTTTAGAAATAATTAATGTATTAAAATTTCTTAAAAGAGGGTTAGAGATTTTCTTAACAACTCCAACCTATCTTAATGTTTTTCTTAGTTATTCCTTCTGATTTCACGTCTAACTGCTTTTGGTGATGAAGAAAAATTTAACACAAAGAATTAACAATGTGCACTTTTTCTAATTATCTGAATATAAAAAGATAAAGGTTTCCTAGATTGTTTTTCTCATGCATCCATTTAAAAGAAAACACAATAACAAAGCAAATGAGTGCTCCATAAACAAGATCGTAGAAATAGTTTTGACGTTGTAAGCATTTGAACATAGGAATACTTTTAATAGTTTTACAATAATGGGTACTTTAATATCGATAATTTGTAATAAGCAAACAATGTGATATAGTTTTTTTTTTTATTAAAAACAAACAAAATAAATAAATTAATGTTAATTAATATTATCCCTTTGCACTCGAAGCTTTTTTTCACATAATACCAGCAACTCGAATCAATTTCAATAGAAAAACCATATTCACATATAAGTAAATGATATGCGCATAAAAAGAAAAGTCATAGTTGTATTTTAAATCTTTTTTAATTAATTATAGATACAAATGTTATAATATATAATAAATAAATATAATAATAAATAAATAAATAATAAATAATATAAATAAATAAATGAAGTTATTACGATTTGTTTTTGTCCTTATGTTATGAACTGAAAATTATTTGCATTGTCTCCATAGCGGAGCCCTCGAGTTTGAAGATAAATTTTAAATGGCTCCGCTCCGGAGCCCTCGAGTGCAAAGGGTTAAAATTGTTTGGTTTTGTGTTTACTTGAACTAATTTTTATTAAAAAATAGTTAAAAATCAAATTTGAATTCAATTTATCATTCACTTGTAACTTGTAAAATTTTTTTGAGAGTCTCTCTCGACCCTAAGCTTTTTTTTACAATTCTACAAGTGTACAAGTGAAAATTTTGTTGAATGAAATAAAACGACTTGTAGAAGTATGACTTGTAGACTTGTAAATTGTAAATATCACTTGTAGCTACAAACTTGTAATTGTATTTTTATGAAACACAATATTTTACAATTTACAATTTTATAGGCAAAAACACTTGTAATTGTAAACTTGTAGCTTAGTGAAATAGGCCCCTGGTTGTTGCAGTTAGAATGTTAATAATGAGAGAATAGAGACAAGAGAGTATCGAGACAAGAGAGACATGAAACATAAGAGTTAGAATGGAATGAATAGAGTGAATAGAATGTCTTGTTTGTAATATGATAGAAAAGAATTTCTTGTACTGGTATTATAAGTACTAAAGAACTGAATAATAAAAGTAATGAACTGAATAATTTTTTATGTTATTTTTCTTTATTTTTTTTATATTTTTGGCTTAATTTTTAAAAATACGTACATACATATTTACAAAAACAAAAAAAAAAAAAAACAAAAAAAAAATATAAATAAATTACATATTCAAAAAGTGATTAATTTTTTTTTGCCTTTAAATGCTTTAATATACACACAGACTATTCTTCTTGCTAGATTTCAATTTGTTTGTTTTCATTCGCTTGTTTGTACTACAAACTATTGCATTTACTTCAATACATGCTTTCATTCACAAAGGAAATTCAAGACATTCAAGACATTCCAAGACATTCGAATGTCTCCATAATAATTAAGAATTATGAGAGTAAATTTAGATTTATTCAATTCTATTCTATTCGTTTATTGAGGCTGTTCGTTTCGTTTCGTTTCGTTGGCTGCAAAACGAATAGAATGAATATTTGTTTCTATGCTTGAATATACTCTCAATTAGAGTACACTTCTCGAATCATTCTAAACTGGCAGAAAAGCAAAACATTCATGTAGACCTTTAGCCAACACTTTGTCAGTACGTCGCACACTGGTTCAAGAGCGGCATTAATTCATTTTTTTCATGCCTTCTGATCTACCTGATTTTTTTACAGTTTATAATAGACAATCTAACTATCATGTACCAAAAATATTAGGCTTAAATCTTTATTACTTTTTTGTTCAGAGACATTCAAATTTGACCTAAGTGAATGCGTTTGAAATGACCGTATTATATATGTATGCTACATTCTATCGCTTCATGCTTTTAAAATACTATTGTAATGACACTAAAAAGATTTTTTTTCATACAATTGGACGTTATTTATGATATATATATATATAAATAAAAAAAATTTTCAAATTTAAAAAAAAAAATTTTTTTACTACAAAAAATTGTCCAAAAATATATATTTTCTCCAAATTCTATGGATTGCATCTTCTGTGCACCAACGTGCCTTAACCAGATGCTGATATCAAATTAAAGCCTGAAGTCTCAGCTAATTATTTATTAAAAATTCAGCTGCCCGTTTTTGCCCCTAAGCAATTCCGGTTTAAAAAACTAAAATTAGTTAGGAAAAATTTCTTTCACAATCATGTAATTTCAGTAGACGTTTGTATTAAAATCTGTTGCATACTCTTAGGATTACACTTCTCTGCAATAGATTTTATTGCAACTTGTCAGCAGTTTTCCCGGCCATTTTCAGAAAATTCATAAGTTTGTTTAACGATCTGTAAAAACTTGTGGATTTTTTTTGTGTAAATTCAAAGAATAGGCTTTTAGGGTTCATTGGGTTCCAGTAATATAGCCGGACCTATCCTTTATTTAAAAGAAAAACTGCAAATTTTGAGGCTTAGAAGGCAATATTAATTCGGTCATATCTCCTACACTACATACGCAATCTAAACAATTGTTTCTACGAATTATAAAGGAATTGCTATATTTCAATAAAAACGGCATTGAAAAGTTATCAATTAAAATATCTGACATATGAAAGCTACTGAACTGTGTAAAAATTTTCCTCAGTTTTCGTTTTACAATATTCAAGTGACTTCTGTAGACTTTTTCTAAGACAAAATATTTCTTTTTAATCAAATAAATTATGAATTTGTCTCAGTGAAACACTCTTCTTTGCAACGGTATTATTTGATTTGTGAAAAATAGTTTTAAAAAATCGAATTTTAGTCACCAAAATACCGCCTACACAGAATGCAAGACGGTGCGATGGGCGTGGCAGATTTCAATGAAACTTGGCAGGCGTCTTTTGTTTTTTCTAAGTAGTATATGTACTAAATTTTAAGACTTTTGCTTTTATACGAAAGGTTTTATGTGAAAATATCCATTTTGATTGTATGGGCGGTGGGCGATGGGTGTGGCTGATTTTCATGCCACTATTTTATTTTCTTAATTTAGTCAATATAATTCTCTGTGCCAACTTTTAAGTTTCTAGGTCCACTCCTTATAATTAATGCCACCAATCGTATGAAGCTGAACCAGTGTGCGTCGTTACAAATATTTGGCTCGATATTTTGTTTGTTCTCACAATATTTTTAGCGGAACAAAAAGCGACAAATAATTGTAGAAACGTGGGTTGCAGTTATTTTTTACAGTGCTTAACAAACAACAAAAACTTTATTTATATATTAATAATGTAATTCAAATAAAATAGATAAAAGCGTTAACAAATTCAGATAAATAATAGTGTTTTTGTATTTTAAACTTGAAACTTGAATACTGGTTGTTAATAATTATGTATTTCCTTTTTTTCTGCTTAACATTATTATTATTATTAAGAACATTAAACATAAATTTCACCATCTTTCAGATTAAATATTGTATTGCTATAGCAAAGGGAGATATCGATAGTGCTACACAAGCTCTGTTGCATCGTCAAGATACCGGTCAAAGTTTATCAGATAAACCCAGTAATGGTGTCGCCGGGCGTAAGAATGTGGTTGTAGATGATGCTGAACTTAAAAATCGTATTATCGCCAGGTAAATTCAAAGAAAATGACAAAATTTGTTATTAATTTCGAAAATTATAAGTACATAGAACATACATATTCTGTATTCTCGAGGATTTCTGTGTATTTTCGAGGTTTTTTTTTTTGGTTTTTATACTTTACTATATTTTAATTAAATATAAATATGTATGCTTAACAATTCTACAATTAAAAATAATAGCGGTTTTTACTCTTGGTGGTAACTTTTCAGCCCCGGTTATTTACTGCAATTTATAACTATAAAGAGTTAACATTCTCTTTGTTCGTGTTACAAAATAGTAGCCCAATTCACAAGTTTTTGTATTGTTGTATGTTGTATTGAAAACACTTTTTGTTTACTTGCTGGTGTACTCCTAGTTTATCATTGTATTAACGTATGTTGTATTGAAAATGTAAAAGCCAAATAAGAAAAACAGTATCCAAATATACATACATACATAAATAAACATATGTATGCATTTAATTTTTCTTTTAAATAAATTTTCAATAAATACATTTTTTATATTTTTATTGTTTCATTAAAAGGCATTCATGTTACATTAATAACAACACAACTTTTAAAAAACAAATTAAATACAATTGTATTAGTGTATCACATTTTTATATGAAAAATACAAACAACAAGCATAATTGTTGTACTCTTAAGCTTTATTTACACCACCTAAGTTCTCATCTGATTATAACAGTTACAACTCAGACGGCAATAATTTTGAAAATAGAACATGTGCTATTTTCAATTGAGCTTAGGCAAAAACAATAAAAATTAAATTAGATTTGTAATTAAACTATCTAAGTGCGCTTCTGCAAGTATTCTGCTTTTTGTACTTTCCTAACGGCAAATATTTTCATAATTGTTTGGTATACTATTTTCGTTAAGATTGGTGTTTGTAGTGTTTTTATACATTATTTTACTTAAACTTAAAAAATAAATCAAATTAATACTACTGTCGTAAAAGCAATCAAGCAAGTTTACTACTGCATTTTTAAGCGTTTTTACAACAGTGTAAACAAGATTACTTTACTACCAAGAATCTTAACCCCTAATATATTTTTAAAATAATTCCAATCAGAATATTTTTGATATGCATTTTTAATTCCCCAGCTGAAAGTGATCAAGGTTGAAGAAATACATATATATATTATTTTTCTTTATATACATATCTATTTGTGTTATTTTAATATCCTTTAGGTATTCCTATGTTGATAAGGATGCTAATAAAAAAGAATACAAACCGATGGTACCAAAAGTCGAACCTAAAAAGCTTGTTCGCTATAGAGATAATAAAATTGTCTCCCTAAAAGGTGAACGTTATACAGAAGTTAAACGCGACGAAGAAGCTGAGTTAAAAAAACCCAAAAAGCCAATTCAGCCGTAACTAAAGTTGAAGAAAATTTATTACAAATATTTTATTAAAAAGTTACAGCTCAACTGCATATTAATGGCAAACTCAAAGAATAACAAAATTATTCGTCATAATTATAAAATACTACCAACATATATGGATATTTTAGTGGAAATTAAAAATAATAAGGAGTCTAACAATTTATTAACACAAAAAGTTGAATGTGTTAATAAAAAGGAAACGGAAGAAAAAACATTAGCAGCTGGTAATATAAGAGATAAAATGATAATTATATATCAGTTAAATTTAAGTAACTTAAAAAGTATTACTATAAAACAAAAAACGCAACTACAAATAACATTTTGTGTATCCTCTTTCTATTATTACTCCTACCCCCCTGCTATGAACACACATAATTTTATAGCTATTAATACTAAAAACACTACTAATACATCTTCCTTTACCATAATTACTTGTACTACAACAACTGCTACTATCGACATTACTATCAATTTAAATAATCTTCTTAATAAAAAGTATAAAGCACCTACAATATTAGTAGTAGCATTAACAACAACAATGAAAACACCACAGCCACCACAACAACAACCACCAAATCTACTACTACAACTGCTGCTATTATTAAGTGATACAAGAACAAAACAAACACTTTTCAACAATATAATTGAGATATTGTTCAAGACACAGATTTCAAACACAAATGCACTTTTAAAAACCTTAAGATTAAGTGGCAAAAAGGCAAAGGATAATAAGACTTGCTTAACACAAAACTACCCAACAACTACTGGTAGAATTTTAAACCAAAAAAGAAATTATAAAGTTTTTAAGCTTCCATTTGCCATTTTATTATCACATTTGTTGACACCATTATTAGAAGAAAAAGAAACCAATGAACCTTTACCAAAGTTTTTACACTTGTCGTCGCCATTGATTAAGACTAAGAAAACTACGAATAGCGATGATATTTCATTTATCGTTATAATAGTTTTAAAGTTTGTGATTGTTATAATTTTATTTAGTGTAATTGATTTTTATCTTTACTTTTTAAATTGTTCTCTTTTAATTATATTTTTTAATTGTTTATTGCAATTCTTATATGTTTTTATAAAACATTTACAAAGATTTATCATAAAGACTTTAAAAATAATACATCCACTTGATTTAAATACCTTAATTAATAATCATTGTGACGAAAATAATAAAAGTAATGCTATTATTGTTACAAATAATTTTAATAATTTGACAAAATTTTCTTCAGAAAAATTTGATTTTTTTAAAGAAAATTATCGTTGGAAATATTTTAATAACACCATTTTGAATTATTTATGAGTTAAATTCTCAGTTATCATAATTAGTTGATTATACAACTATCCTTTCGTTTTATTTAATAGGAAATTATGACATATTGTGAACAGTGTGTGTTTAAAAATTGTAAAAAAATTTCAACATTTTAGACAAATTTTAATTAAATGTTTTAAAAAGTCTGTACATGATATCACAAAGTATACTAATATTTGTTTAAAATATTTACCAGAAGAAGAAAATAGCTGAAATACAATTCTTTTTCGCAATAATGGCATTTTCTTCTTATGGTTTCTCTTGCGCTAATAGTAAAATATTTTGTTAAAGATTAATATGCTTTAAAAATTAGTGAAAAAAATTGGTATGCAAATTATGGTATTCAACATAGAATATCGTAATTTGCCCTGTGGTGTATATTTCTTAAAATCAAATAGTGAAAATGATAAAGAATATCATTGACAAATAACTTGCCCAGTTGATTTGGCCTTTAAAAGTAAGCTGATTAAAATTAACTATTTAAGCTTTAATGATGAAGTGCATAAAATATGTTTACGCCTGGCAGGGACAGGCTTTATGACTAGTAATTATTAATAAATTGATAAAAAAACCAGTTTAATTTAGGTGAAACAAGAATGATTCTATTATTAGTGTGTCATTGTAGAGTATGCAATCGGTTACTTACCGGTGAAACGACGACGTATTGCTTTAGTTACATTCAAATAATTGTTTTCGATGCTTATTTGCATGCTGATTACAATAATGATGAATTTATTCGGATTTAGAGAGCATTTGACGACTTAAAGTCTTAAAATTACAATCTTCAATACTATTTCTATGCTGAATAAATAAAGTTGAAATAAACAATTCGTACTTAGAAAAAAGAAAATTTATTATTTAAGAATAACAAATTATAAAAGGAATAAAAATTCCAACATTTAATTTCATCTTTTTTATCATCAAATTATACACAAATAAGCAAAAAATTTTAAATAGTAAATTTTTTTAAATTTATAATAAACTGCCATATCTATAAAGCATATTATTGATTTTTTAAAAGCTTATTTGGCAAGTATTGCATTGCAATTTGTCAAATATGTCCTTAACAAACGTAAATATACATATATGTATGTTTATATATGCATATAATAAATTATAATTAAAATCTGCTCTGACATCTTGAAGCAAAAAAAATATGAAAAAATATTTCTTTCGGGGACTACCTTTAGCAGACTTCTGGCAAAAACTCTGTGAGTAACTGATTGCTATGAACAAGCTTGTCAAGTCTGTCGTTCGGAGTCGACTTTAAACTGTAGGTCCCGGTACTCATGCATAAAAAATTAACACATACAACATAAGTACTGCGAGAAACTAGGTCGTAACCCTCTAATAGGGTTGTAATGGCCAATTATGTACGTATGAATGTATGTATGTGTTATCAATGTTTTTGGTCTTCTCGAGACAATTTAATAAAAATAAAATTGATTTCTTAAAAATATAATTTTTTTTGTAAAGTCCCTGGCAAGGCCTATTTATTTATTTTATACCATTTATTAATAGGCTTTGGCCTGAAAACGCTTGTCGCCTTTAATGTTTTATATACTCGTATACTGTAAGCACCTCTACTTTGATATAGAAATTCTTTCAATTTCTTTAATGTAAAATTTTAAATTTTTTACATTAATTTTTAATTTTTGCATATATTTTAAAATCTAAAAAAAAAATATGTACTTGTGATGGTATTTTAAATTCCATAATAAAAACAGAACACACACTGGATTTTTAAGAATTACAAAATGAAAAAAAAAAAACAGGAGCTCAAATAGACTTATATTGTATGTATATCTGTAATATTAATATCAAAATAATACTTATAAATAAAAGAAATGTAACTATTTTCTTAAGTTTTTATATTTTATAAATATTTTTTATTAAAACAATTTATAAAACAAAAATATAAAAAAATTTAAACCAATTAAGTTAAATGTTTTCGTTTTGTTTTATAAACAAACGATTCAAAATCGTGTTTTTAAAGTCAAACATACAAATGCCATCAAAATTAAATTGCGAAATTTCAGAAAGAAAGAAAAAAGTCAGTTTAAGTTACTCATATTTATGGCATAAAAAAATAAATAAAAATTTAATTTAATTAAGCAAATAAGTGAATAAAGAATTTTAAAAGAATATACCAGCAAAATATTAAATAACGAAGTGGTTCAACATGCATTGCATTGCATGCATGCAACATGCATGAAACATGCATTATTAAACGTAAGCGTATCAGTGGAATTCACATGTTTATGTGAAAATTCGAATAAATTGCTTTTCAGTTAAAGGACTAATTAGAATCAGTGCAGATTCCTGATATGAAGACGTTTTCAATACATTAAGTTTTATCCAAGTATTGTATTGTTACACATACATACTATCTATGTAGTTGACCACTTTAGTTGACAAATAAATATTTATTTCTTCGAAAAATCTTATTTCTAAACAAAATATTTGCTTTAAAGAAATCGTACACGTACACAAACTCTAGTCCTAGTCTTAAAAGACAAAAAAAAAGATTTTTTATTTAAAGAACATAAACGGTAAATTATTGAATTTAAGCCTAGCAATCAATGACTACTGATGGTAAAGGTTTTTCTTATTTAAGCTATTAAAACTCTTAATATAAATATAATTCTAATAATGGTGCTTCTAGTAAAAAATCGTACATTAAAAATAAACATCCTAATGTGAAAAAACCAACTAAAATTCTCAGCCAAACAATCTGTTTAACATAAAAAAAGCTTCAAAGAAATTGAAAATTCCTATTAAAACAAAAAAAAAAAAAAAAAAAAAAAAGAAATCCAAGCAAATTTTGAAAAGGAAGGAAAAGTGCAGAACAACAAACCCTCATACATCACTCAATTTACATATATCTTCATATGTATATTCAAATATTTCTATTCTTAAAACTAAAACCCCCCTTAATTTATATATACACACACACATACATATGATCACATTAACAAACCTTTTGTTGTTGTTTTTTATATATAATTTCTTTGAATTGTTTTAAATTTTGTTTTTAATTAATTGTAACATTTATATTTATTTACTTTTAAGTAATAATGTCACACACAGATTTTATTTTATAATGTTTTTTGATTTAAATCTCTTAGTAATTGCAAGAATATATATAAAAAATTTAAATTTAAATTAATTCACCATGATGCGGCTTAAAAGCTTTATTAGTGTTGCGTAGTAAAACAGTTTATTAATTTCGAAATCGATTTTTACTTATTTATTTATTTTTTTTTTTTTTTTGAAAATGTTTATTGTTTTTCATGAAAATCATACGTTCTTAAAAGTTTACGAGTATTATTGGCACTATTTGAAAATTAAAACTGATAAAAATAATATGAATCTCTACGTTTTATAGATCTTAAAAATCTTCTTCAATTACTATTTCATTAAATTTTAAATTTTGATTACATACATATAATAAAAATTGCAAAACCATGCGGAATCGAATATGTCTAAGCGACAAATATAGATATACTCATAATATATTTTATCTGTTTAATATTCCTTACACCGAATACAGTAAAGGAATAATTAAATAAGTTTTATTTAAAATAACACAGTAAAAATATAAAAAAAATATTTGAACATATTGCATTTCGGCAACAATTCTGTGCTTATTCGAAAGTCTTAAAATGCACATAAAATCAAGGCCCATTGCTAGATAATTAGATACATGGACAAAGAACAAATACATCCCGAAACAGTCAATGTTTGGAGTGGATTTTGAGGTGACTGGGTCCATCATTGTTAATAGCGAGCGCCATAGGTCAATGATTATCAAACTTCTTTTAGCCTGAATTAGATTATATCTATACCACCGACATGGATCGGCGCTGCATGCCACACAGCTCATCAGAGTAGAGGTAATGTGAACTGGCCACCGAGATCGTGTAATTTGACTTTTTCTTGTGACGGTTTTTTAAGTGGCAGGTGTATGCGAATAGGACACAAACAACAGTAATCCTCGAATCCCACTTAACACATCGGTGAAATTCAGCCTGATTTAAGCAACAAGGTCATGACAAATTGTAGAGAAGCCCTGGTGGGCATTTGAACGATGCTCTATTCAACAAATAATGGCATAAAGAGTTCTTTGAAAATTTAGAATTCAAAAATCTTCAAATGACTAAACACCACACTTTTCATGTTCTACAGGACTTACAAAATCTTTAAAATTTATGTTTTTTTATTAACAATTTTTGTAGACTCATTCATTTTTTTACACGGTTTTATTATGCAAAATTTTGAAAAAAAAAATGGTGGACAACAACAACTTGTACTGTTCTTAGACGTTTGTCTCTTTTACAGGAACAAGTAGTGTTTTTAGGTCTTTAACATTTATATAATCGATTTAAGACCTTATGATATATACTGTCTTGTGTTACATAGTGTTTCTGAAACGTACATATATGCCGTGCTAAACTAGTCGTCTTGCAATTTTTCTAACGGTTTTTAGGGAACTTTTTGTTCTGTTTGGTTTTGTTAGAGCCTCTGGCGCACTCTACATACATATACAAAAGCTGTTGACTTAAATTCGAATCATCAGGCATGAAATTTATGAATGTAGTAAAATTAAAATTCTTAAGCTATTTAAATGTATTTTAATTTCCATTATGGTGCCAATTTGTAAAACTTGTATTTCCTTTCAAGGGTTTTAAATTTTGAAATTGTTTTCAATTTGAAAAAAAAAAAAATAATTGGAAAAGCTACACTAATAAAACAACATCAGACATCACATAAGTTTAATTAGTTTTACTTTGGTTTTATACTATACTTTCGATATATGCATCTCTAAATGAAACAATATCTTTTCTTAAGTATTTGCATCCATTTATATTTGCTAAGGTTTATATTTAAATTGTTTAAAACACAATTTGTAAATTGTAATTTTTTTTATATTTATAAATATACATTTATTTATACATATATTTAGAGGCAGCCATTTATTTATTTTATATAATTTAAGAATTAAGGAATTTATTTTATAGTAATTAAAGTTGATTTAAATTTTACAAATACAACATCTCCATAGACACATACATACATATGTATGTATGCATATTAATAATATACAATAATTATTTTTTAATTCAACGACTACAGCTCGTTCATATACATATGGTTTTTTTTTTGGAAAACAATAATTCAGAAATTGAAAAGTTAACCACTTTATGCATAACGAAAAGTAGCAGCTCGTTTGCTACATTGTACAATGATTTGCTAATTAGAAAACCGATCTGGTTTATCTGCTCTGTGGCACAGAGTATATCGTCGCAAGAATTAAAGAACGCTGTAACTGACAAAAAATCGAAATTACGTGTTTTTGCATCATTTTTATCTGGTGAACATTAAACGTTTTGTCCGTTACAGCGTTCTTTAATTCTTACGACGATATGAATAACAAATATTTTTCGATCTGCCAACTTAATAGAAATCAGCTCTAAAATTTAATGATGCCACATTGATTTTGTAGAAATTAAGAACATTTTAAACAAATTAAATATTTCTTTTAAAAACATTACAAATCTTTTCTGCAAAATATTCTTGATCAATAACGAAGTCTAGAGTGTTCAAATATATCCGAAATGTGATACACATTTATTGTATTTTTACCAGAGTAGGAAAATAAACAAAACGAAACGTTTGATCTTATTTTGTTTTGTTCTTTACAATGAGTAAAATAAAAATAAAACAAAAACAGTGAGAGCGATTGTCCCATTTAGTTTTGTATATCGTTTTTGTTTCGAGCACTACAAATACACTAATTCATATGCGCGTAGGTAGAACAAAAAATGAATGAGAAGAAAAAGAAAAGAAGAAGAGAAAAAAGAGCAAATTATACGAATGTAACGGAATAACAAAGCAAACACAAGAGCAAAAAGCGAATTGTTTCGTTTGCGCTCTTTCTCATTTAGAAAGTATTTGTTTTGGTTTTGCTCATGTACAATACGATTAAAAAAAATTTGAAAAGTTTATGACTGTAGTAACGTTTGCGAAATGTTTTGTTTGTTTGCCCACTCGTTTTTCGTTTGTTTGTGATTTGACACTTATAGCAAGAGTTTGGTATATCGTTGGCAGAAAGCAGGTCTTTAGCAAGTGTCTAGAAAGTTTGTTCTGCATAAATTACATGCCAATGAGCTGCTAACTTTTCATTATGCATAATGCTGTAATTTATTAACAAAACCATTTACTGCTTGCTGTATTCATAAAAATTGCAGAGGAATTTGCCAAGTATACCTTTAATAAGACATGCAATTTTTTTTTCCATGAATACGGCAGTTATTCATACATAGTTATTATATAATTACATACATACATATATATATTTTTTTTCAAAATTTATTTGATTTTATTTTGTGATATTAGATTAATATTTTTGTACAACACTTTACAAAGTACCATTTTTACCATATACTACGTACTAACCATACATACAAAATAATTTTCAAGAAACAATGTAACCAACAAATTTTTACTCGAATACCAACAAACACAACAGAAATTAAATATTAAAACTTAATTAAAAAAAGACAAAATTGATAAATCTTTTAAGGAATATAAAAATTAATACAAAAATTATCAATATCAAATATATATTAAATGGATATTAAAAAATAAATATAAAATTCGAATGGCTTTTTATTTTATTCGGATACCAGCAATTTTCAGTAAGTATATGTGTGTACGAACTACCACCATTAGCAAATATTACTTTAAATTAGGGTCAGTCAGAGTTAGTCTACAAAATAATCTTTTAATTTAGAGTTGGTCGCGGATTCAGAGCCAATATCAGCATAATTTAAACGGTTGCAAAATTTTAATTAAAAAAAAAAAAAAACAACTGAGGTGAACGACGAATTTCGTTCAATACGACGAATTTGTAAATAAAAATTCGCTGTATAATTATTTTTTAAGTCAGAAAACTTATATTTGACTCCAATTAATTATGAAGAACTTTAAAATTTGTCCCTTTCAAACGTCGAGCGTATTTACGAATCGATATACTTAGTTACTTACTTAGATAGTCATAAAAATACGTTAACGGGTTTCGGCCTGCCTTAACACCGGTCTCCAAGAGTCTCTGCTAAACGCGCGCCTTCTCCAGTTCGTTACACCAATTGACGACAGGGCTTCATCAACTTGGTTCTTTCAACATAAATACGGTCGTTCTCTACGCCGACGCTGGATCAGATTCTTCCATCCGAACAATATGGCCGAGCCTATTACTAAACTGCCTACTGAGACCGTAGTAGCACCTGTTGGCCAGTTTAATTCTTCGTTTGACCTCCAGACGGACATCATTCTTGCTGGTAATGGCGGAGTCAAGGTAGATGAACTTCTTGACCACATCGAATGTATAGTTGCCGGCTGTAACCTGGGAGCCGATACCTTCAACATCCCTACTCGTTGACAACATGTACTTCGTTTTGCTCTCATTTACCGCCAGACCCATTTTTGCAGACTCCCGTTCAATAGCATTAAAGGCTGACATCTCTCTTGGTATGCCCAATGATGTCTATGTCGTCTGCATACGCAAGGAGCTCGACACTTTTGTTAAATATAGTGCCATTACAATGCACACCCGCCTATCGCAAAACACTCTCCATGACGAAATTGAAGAGGTCGCAGGATAAGGGATCGCCCTGTATGAAACCTCGTACGGTATTAAAAGGCTCAGAGAGGTCTTTTCCTACCTTGACGAAGCTGCAGGAGTTGCTCAACGTCATTCTGCACAGTCTTATCAGCTTTGCAGGAATACCGAGCTCAGATATTGCGGCATATACGCGATCTCTTATCGGGCTATAGACATTATAGTCGACAAAAAGGTGATGTGTATTGACTTCACTTTTATGGGTTTTCTCCAGGATTTGGCGCAGTGTCAATTGTGGACTTATCAGGTTTGAAGCCGCACTGATAAGGTCCAATGGCTTCAGTCGTTCACGCAATACGCTCGTAACAACCTTATATGCCATAGGGAGAGGGCTTATACCCCTGTTGTTGGTGCATATCGTGGGGTCTCCCTTTTTCAGGATGGGGCAGAGGGCACTGAGATTCCAATCTTCGGGCATACTTTCCTCCAGCCATATTCTGAAAATGAGCTGGTACATGCTCCTAACCAGCTCATCGCCTCCATATTTAAAGAGCTCAGGGGGCAGACCGTCAGGATATGCTGTTCGATTATTGAATAATCGATTTATCATTATTTCATTTCACATGTTAAAAAATTGGATAAATTAATTCGTGAAACGTGGGTTGACAAAATTTTTTCCCATTTCATACTCATAATGGATCTATAAGCTGTGTAACTTCGAATTTTTTAATATCCAGATTTCAACTTAAGGTTTTTACGGATGTAGCCAAGTTGAACTGTGGCATTGGATATTGTATGCTCTCTGTTGACGAATATTACAATTTTTATCACAATATTGTCTATTGTCGCGGTAGTTTAATATATAAACTTCAGCTCTGACATCTTAAACGAAAGAAATATAAAACAATAAATAATAATAACAAGCCGCTTCGATTTAATTCTTTCCTTTTTTACAAAAATTTCTCTCAGTGTATATTGTTGTTACTCCTTATTTATTTAAACTGTTTATATCTGGTTAAATTTTCACCTGCAATGGGCATGTTTTTTCGTATTTTATCATTAAAATTATTTTGGTGTTTTTTATACTGTTTGTTTTTGTTGTTATTATCTTTGCTGTTGCTTAAATGTTGCCTTTATCAGTTGTATCTTCAAGGTGTTTTTATTATACTTTATTTGTTGTTGCTGTTGTTCTTCATAAAAATTATAATTCTTAGCACTAAATTAAAATTTGAAATAAATTAATAAATTTAAAAACTTAATTTCTTATCAAGCTTATTTATCGCTCTTTAAGTATTTTTATTCTAATACAATCGCTGGTCTCTCATTCATGTGTTATATGCGAAATGGAATAATGAATAAAATATGTGTAAATGATGTTATTTTAGTTACTGGTATCATACATTTTCGTTAAGAAAAGTTCTTACTTACTTACTTACTTAGATGGCCATAACAACCCGTTAACGGGTTTCGGCCTGCCTTAACACTAGTCTCCAGGCGTCTCTGCTAAGCGCGCGCCTTCTCCAGTTGGTCACACCAATTGACGACAGGGCTTCATCAACTTGGTCCTTCCAACGTAAACACGGTCGTCCTCTACGCCGACGTCCAGTGACCTTCGCAAACTTCGAAAACTTTTCTCGCTGGAGCGGATTCATCCATCCGAACAATATGGCCGAGCCAGCGTAGCCGCTGGATGTTAATGCGCTGAACAACGCCCACATCGCCGAGGAGCTCATACAGCTCATGGTTGGTTCTAATGCGAAACTCATCGCCATGCCTTCGAGGACCAAAGATCTTACGAAGAACTTTTCTCTCAAATACTCCCAAGACCGCTGCATCGGCACAAGACAGCGTCCATGCTTCCGCACCATAGAGAAGCACCGGAAGAATAAGCGACTTGTAGAGTGTTAATTTCGTCGCACGAGAGAGGTCTCTATTACTAAACTGCCTACTGAGACCGTAGTAGCACCTGTTGGCCAGTGTGATTCTTCGTTTGATCTCCAGACTGACATCATTCTTGCTGGTAATGGCGGTGCCAAGGTAGATAAACTCCTTAACAACATCGAATGTATAGTTGCCGGCTGTAACCTGGGAGCCGATACGTTCAACATCCCTACTCGTCGACAACATGTACTTCGTCTTGCTCTCATTTACCGCCAGACCCATTTTTGCAGACTCCCGTTCAATAGCATTAAAGGCTGCGGTGACATCTCGCTTGGTATGCCCAATGATGTCTATGTCGTCTGCATACGCAAGGAGCTGGACACTTTTGTTAAATATAGTGCCATTTCGATGAACACCCGCCTTTCGCAAAACACTCTCCATGACGAAATTGAAGAGGTCGCAGGATAAGGGATCGCCCTGTCTGAAACCTCGCACGGTATTAAAAGGTTCGGAGAGGTCTTTTCCTACCTTGACGGAGCTGCAGGAGTTGCTCAACGTCATTCTGCACAGTCTTATCAGCTTTGCAGGAATACCGAGCTCAGACATTGCGGCACATACGCGATCTCTTATCGGGCTATCAAACGCTGCCTTATAGTCGACAAAAAGATGGTGTGTGTCGACTTGACTTTCATGGGTCTTCTCCAGGATTTGGCGCAGTGTGAATATCTGGTCAATGGTGGACTTACCAGGTCTGAAGCCGCACTGATAAGGTCCAATCAGTGAGATTGCGAATGGCTTCAATCGTTCACACAATACGCTCGTAAGAACCTTATATGCGATAGGGAGAAGGCTTATACCCCTGTAGTTGGTGCATATCGTGGGGTCTCCCTTTTTCAGGATGGGACAGAGGGCACTGAGATTCCAATCATTGGGCATACTTTCCTCCAGCCATATTCTGCAAATGAGTTGGTGCATGCACCTAACCAACTCATCGCCTCCATACTTGAAAAGCTCAGCGGGCAGACCATCCGGTCCGGCCGCTTTGTTGCTTCTTAGTCGCTGTATGGCAATTTTGATCTCTCCATAGCTGGGCGACAGGATCTCAACGTCGTCATCATTGATTGGGAGCGGCACAGCATCTCTAGAGGCGGAATTTGTGTCGTCATCGCCTTGCAGTAGATTACAAAAATGCTGTCTCCATAATCTCAGTGTCCCTTGTGCATCTGTAACCAGATTACCATTTTCGTCTCTGCAGGAGGTTGCTCCGGGTTTAAAACCAGTAGTAAGACGCCTTATCTTTTTATAAAAATTTCGAGCATCATGTCTACTCCTGCACATCTCGATTTCCTCACGATCACGCCTTTCTTGCTCCCTTTTCTTTCTTCTAAATAGGCGTCTCTCTTCCCTCCTCTTCTCTTTGTACACCTCCACAGTTGCTCTTGTAGTGGTGGACTGCAACGTTCTTCTGTAGGCGGCATTCTTTGCCGCAGTGGCCTCACGACACTCTTCATCGTACCATTGGTTTCTGCGGGGAGGACGCTCAAAACCAAGGACTGTTTCGGCAGCGTTGCGCAGAGAGTGAGCAATGTGAGACCACTGTCCACCAATACTTTCGAGAGAGGATCGGGTGCAATGGAGCTCATTAGAAAGACGATCGGAAAATGACCTGGCTGTCTCTTGTGATCGCAGCTTTTTGATGTTCAGCTTCCCTCTAACACTAGAACGTGCCATATTCACTGCGCATATGCGCAGTCGCATCTTGGCTGCGACAAGATAATGGTCCGAGTCGACATTTGGACCTCTAAATGTGCGCACGTCTAGTATGCTGGAGAGAGCCAGGTGGCCTTATGGATATCGAGATGCTGGAACCTGGTGCTACAAACTACCATGTTTCGCGCCGCGGCGAAATCGATCAGTCTCAATCCGTTCGGCGAGGTGGAATTATGGAGACTGAACTGTCCGACAGTGGGGCCAAAGATATCTTCACGTCCAACTTTCGCATTGAAATCGCCGAGGACAATTTTGGCGTCATGTGCCGGACACCCATCGTACACTTCCTCGAGCTTTGCGTAGAAAGCATCTTTGGCCACATCATCCTTCTCTTCCGTCGGGGCGTGAACACAAATAAGGCTGATGTTATAAAATTTCGCCTTTATGCGGATCGTAGCAATTCTTTCGTTCACAGGGGTGAACTCCGAGACGTGATGGCGAAGTCTCTTGCTAACTACGAATCCGCAACCAAATTCGTGTTTCTTCTCATGGCAGCTGTAGTAGATGTCACATGTTGCTTGCCTTGTACAACCTTGCCCTATCCATCGCATTTCCTGGATGGCGGTGATGTCAGCCCTACATTTCGTGAGAGCATCCGCCAACTGGATAGAGGCACCTTCCCTATAAAGGGTTCTCACGTTCCAGGTGCATATCCTTAAATCATAGTCCTTAAAACGTTTGCCAAGTTCGTCAACATAAAAGGGGGTCCGTTTAGAGGCTATTGTACTGGTTTTCATTGAATAACATTTTTACGTGGTGGGTTTCAAGCCCTACGCACAACCCAAATTTAAAGTCCAGGGGATTGGACAGTCGCCGCATACATTAATTCACAAGCTAGCGGGTGCTAGAATGTTATCCAGGAGGGCCACGTGGAGGCTGTATGTCGACTTGAATACAATGGGAACAAGGATCGTTCTGGAGGCCGCCAGGTTGACCCCAATCAGAGACTTTGCCTTGTCCGAAGTATCCCATCCATCCGCGTTAAATTCAAATTCCACATCAGAGCAATGGATTTCATATAAATTAATGAAACAAGAGTCAGAAGAGATTTATTTATAGCAATAAGATTAAAGATTGAGGTCTGGGGGCAAATTACGGCATTCGATATCGAGCGAAATTTCATACAATTTAAAAACAGTTTTCATATAAATTTCGTTCGATATCGAATGCCGTAATTTGCCCCCTGAACTATGAATTCTTTGAAACAATAGAAATTGCAGAAAAAGGACTTGACACTGAAGTTCGGAGTGTAGAAATTAAAGGCCAAAAAGTAAAGACATAAGAAGTTAATACAATATGATAACATAGTATAGTAATGTAGATAAAAAGCGCCAAGTTTCTATCACGGTTTCTTTTTTATTGACACCATTACTCAGGGGAGAAAACCCATACTTATGCAGTAAATTAAATTGGAAAAGTTTTGAAAAGTATAGCTTTCTTTATTAAGCTTCTCACGAATAAGACAAATTGCTGTCAATTTAATGATTACTGAAAGGTCAGTGTTATAACTACACCCTTAATGATTAAGAGCAATTGCCCCATCTGTTGTTAAATGTTGATGCTAGTAAGGATTTTCGCTAAGTAAGGTAGCTGTTATCTACTACTTGGCAGTATGTGGTGCTTTTCTCCTGATCATTCGTTTTTTGATGTCAATGGTAAAGTTGGAAATATAGTGAAATGTAAGGGAATGGATTTCTTGTGGATGGACGTCTTGAAGGGTGGCACCCTCTTATTATTATATTTGTTTAAAATTAAAATTTCGAAAAACCGCAAATTTTTATTCTTCATTTTTCTTAATTGCTGTGGTTTAAATATGGGCTGTTTGAGTTATTGTGCGAGTGTTCTAACCACAACATTATGCACTTTCGGTTGTTACAAATATAAGATTCAAATACGGCACATTTACTATAGTTTTAAGTCAATGGAGTCTGAAGAACGAAGACTTAAACTAAAGCATGAATAGTTGTAATGTAGTATTGCAAACCAGTCTTATACTGCACACAATATTACTGTAATTATTACACTCAGTATTATCATCATATCGTATGGTAATATGATACGATATTATCATTTACACTACTCTCTCTTTTTATCTCTTCACGGGTAACATTGCCATCTATGAAAACTTATCAGATTCAGTTAATTTTCAAGATTTTTTTATCACCAATTTTTATATTTTAATGAGAGGAACGGCGGCATGAAATAAGTGCCCCAAACAAAAATGCAAAAAAGAATACAGAGGTAAAAACAATTTCATTTTCTCATTTCATTTCATTCATTTATAGTACATACAATAATGATTATAATAAAATCAATGTTTTAAAAATACATACTTATTTAGAGAATGTTTTAACAATATAATATATTTCTTCCAATTTTTATTATAGGATACAAAATTTCCAATTGGGTCATCACAAGAAACTAACAATTTATATAAAATACTCTCATGAGAGTACGGATTTTAATTACTTAGTACATACACCTCAATAATATATACACACACACATTTATACGAATGCAAACAAACGAAATGCTTTTGTTAATATGAGAGACAGTGAATGACAGTAATACCAAAATTAAGTGATGTTATCAATAGAGATGCCAATGTTTCATAACGTCTAAAAAGCATTTTATAATAAAAAACTAGTACGAGAAATGCGCTTAACGTTTAGAATATTTTAAGAATATTAGAATAATGCAACAACTCGTTCTCTATCACGAATACAATTTTTAAAAGTACAATATATTGTGATTTAACCCATTTCCTCCCGCTGTACTATATATAGTACACAACTTAAAGATCAAGTAAAAATTATAAAATGCATTTTTTTACTCGGGAAACGCTTTTTATCAGTCAATAAGAGTACATGCAACATCCACGTAGCTGTTGTACATCAACTTATCATATCATAGTTAAAAAATATCACTTATGGGAATCTCCATTTTGGCTAGTGATTTATTTCTTGTGAGATTGTGAATGGTTATGTAGTTTATTTTACATCAGTTTACTTTGAAGAACGTTAAATAGCAGTTTATTTACTTGATAACATCACGTTCTAATAAAAGCAATATAAAACAGTTTAGTTCGTATAGAATTTTTTGAGCTATAGCATATTAAGTGCTGCTGTACTAAGCTTAGTACACCTGAAAAAACACAACTCAGAATATTTTTTTTTGCTTTTTTCTTTTACTGTACTGTAAAAAATGTTGTTTAAATCTAGTAATAAATATTGAATTTTAAAAATTGTTCTTGGTTTTAATTTGGGCGTTAATGGGTTAATGTGGTCGCCGTAATATAGAAGGTGGTGTGTTGGCTTACTAGACGAGACCTCTGACTGAAAGAAAGAAATTTGACAAAATTTCTTTTGGCAAACTCTTTAAGAATATCTGATTTGACGTTTGAATTTTGTATGTCCCGATACTCATAGATAATAAAATTGATGCACACAATACTCGTATGAGTGCTGTGAGAAGTTAGGCGGTAGCTCTTAAAAAGGGTTGTAATGGCCAATTATGTCTGTATGTATGCATTATGATTTAGTAACTTTATATTTATTTTTAATGCTTTATATTCTAAAGCTTAGCTTGTTTTAAAACAACAACAATTTAAGTTAAAGGAATAGAGCGCCTGGTTCTTTCATATTTTTTAAATTAAATATAACTTATAAAGAGTGTAATAATTTATTTTAAGGGGAAAATTTATTCCCGTTTTTTTTATAGAAATAATGAGTAGGTATGTGCTGAAATCGACTGGTTTTTTCAGAGGTTTAACGGTTTGAATTTTTAAATCTTGCATTAGATGAATTTCCTACCCAGTGAGACAAATTAAAATCATCAAACAGTATATTGTAAATTGACTAAATGCTAAAGTTTAAAAAAACTAAAGTTTGGGGATTTATTGCGTCAAATTCCAAGTCAACAAATAATTTGACACATCTATACTTATAAATCTTAGCCGAAAAATATTACAAGATAATTCTCAAATTCTTCGCTTTTTCAAATGACAAGAGTACATATTATATCCAAATTTTACTTTAAGATTACCTTTGATATTGAAAATGTTATATTATAATCCAAGTTTTAAGAAATTTACCTGAGTAGCCTATTACCAACCCAAAGGGTCTTTATTTTTTTTTTTATATATTATATATACTATTATAATTTGTATATATATATTATCTTAATTATTCACCGAATTTGTCCGTATCCCTTACTGTAATGATCGATAAAATTTGGGTTTCGATTTTAAAACATTTTTTTTCAACATAAAGTGCCATCTATCTGTCTATCTAACATAAACTAGACTCATGTCCGGTAGACCGAAAATATTACAGAGTCTTAAAAAATTCGGTGGGGTATTTTTTGAGTTTATCGTTTACGTGTATTGTACGTATGTACTATACATCTAAATCGAGTCAAATTGAAATCGTTTGCTTTTTCAGAGATAAATAAAATTTTATTGTGACAATTCTTTTAAAGTTGTTGAATTTAAAAATTATAGCAATTTGAAATTTGTTTCGTCTTTAATTTGACTCGTTTTCAATTTTGAGCACATAGTCGAATATTTTTATATATAAAACACTCGTATTTACATATTTTTAAAAAATTTTGTTTTTATGTGTAAAACTTTATCCAATTTTGAAAGCTGTTTCTGAAGTCAATAAACATTTTTTTCTAAACATTTTTTTTATATTTTTGAATGCTTAGTGCTGTTAATAGTTGACAACACTTTTTTTTATTTATTTAATGACTGTTTAAATGTGTGTGTGACTGTGACTGTAACGAAATGTCAGATAAGAGACCAGCTAAAAGTTAAACGAATTGAACTAAAATCAGACAAGTGCTTTCTACCGACGAGGCAGGTTTGAAAAAGGTAGAACAAAAATAAAAATAAAGGAATATTAAACGTAAAACGTGGATTTAAATAAATACAAAATATATTTAAACGGAATATAATATTTAATTTTAGTGCAACGTAAGTAGAGTTTGTTAAAATAACTCTCATTGCAAGAGTTTTTATTTAAATGATATTAAAAGTGAAAGAGAGTAAGAAATATTAGAGAGAGATATGAGGTATAAAATCAAAACAATAATTATTAATGAAACAAGTGTTTTTTGGTTAATGAAAAAATTTAAATTAATATGTTTCTAAATGTATAATTGGAATAAAAAAATAATATTTATTGTGCTTTAATGACAGACAGTAGACAAAAATACAAACTTAGCAGCAAGGTGATTGCCAAATGTGTGTGCTTTTTATATAGGAATAAAATAAATAAAAACAAAACATATATTTTATGTAAAAAAATATCATAGTATTTAAAAAAAGCACTCGAAATGAGTTTAAAATAAAATTA
The DNA here is from genome assembly GCA_963576795.1 of Metopia argyrocephala. Lineage (NCBI taxonomy): Eukaryota > Metazoa > Arthropoda > Insecta > Diptera > Sarcophagidae > Metopia > Metopia argyrocephala. The sequence continues at coordinate 60,772,878 of OY756211.1, read as the reverse complement.
AACATATTTATATGATATAATTATAGTATATGTACATAAGTATGTAGGTATCTATACCATAAAAAATAAAATAAAAACTGACAACAAAGCAGCATATGTAAACAGTGCCAAAAAAAGAAGCATAAAAACGGTTTATTTAAATAAAAATAAAATAAGTTAAAATCTTCCAACAAAAGTTTTAAAATTTACAGTACGAAACTTTTATTCACTTTAGTTTTCAAAAACTTTAAATACCACATTAGATCATTAATGTTTACATTAAACAACAACACAATTTTAAGTCATATGAAAAGTTTTTAATTAAAAAACAGCAACAACAACACAGTAAACTACAAATTAACAACAACAACGGTTAAAAAATACTTGTTTATTAATCATATACATATGTATGCTTCTATATGTAATGCGAGTAATATTGCTCTTAAATAAACATTACTTTAAAACACTGCTTACAAGTAAAAGTAAAATAAAATCAAGTAATAAGCCGTTTTCCTCTCCTCTCTACTACTTTCACATTAAACGAATACTATAAAACTAGTAAAGAAAACAATAACAACTCTGTTGGCTACCATCCTACACTCCTTTCCCCCAGCCTTTTCATTTTGTATAATTCATTAGCTCCACACCCAGTAGAATCAGTTTTGATAACCTTAAATAATAACAACAAAAATAATACTGTTTTTTGGATAAAAAGTAGATTTCAATTAAAATATTGCTTAATGTCTGTTGTTGGTTGTGTTTTTTTGTTGTTTGTTTTTATTAATAAATATATTGGTATTGTGTGCGTGAGTAATAAAAACAGAGTTTTGTTTAGTTATCTATTTGAAGCTCTTTTTAAAATTCAAACATACCCCACTTCTACCAATACCTATTAAAGTACATATAGTACGAGTATGTACATACATATATGAGATGACAAAAAACAAGTGACGGTTTTTGTAAAACGTGAAGAAGAAATGATCATGTGACTTAAAAAATATTTGAATATAAACAGGGTTTGAACAAATTAAATAAAACAAAATTGATTAATATTAAATTAAATTAAAAAAAATTAATAAAAAGAAAGAAAATTAAGGAAAATTAGGGAATTTTTTTTTTTTGTTAAATAAAGGATTTAAACATTTATTTAAAAGAATAAAACTAAAAAATTATATTTCCAATGAGTTTTTTAAACACATTTCTTAAAAATAATAAAACAGTTGCGTTTTGGAAAAAGTTCTCTTTATCACATGATCGTATACTTAAAAAAAAACAAGTTCTAAAATAATTATTTTAAAAAATTGAACTTGAAAATTAAAAGTTAAAAGCTTTGAAACAACTTTTAAGAAGTGTGCGTTTTTTTTTTTTTTGTTTAAAATCAAATTAAAAATCAATCCTATTCAAAATCGGTATATGTACATACATACTTATGTGTATGTTGTTGGTTGTTTTATTTGATTTTAATTTTACTAAATAAACAAGCCAGTGTTGTCCATATAGTGATTTTGTAATATTTAAAGTAATTATTTTTTAATCATTTGCGCAATAATTCTAAATAATTCAAAGTTAAAACTTAAATTCTTTTAAAAAATTAAAAAAAAACCACCTCTAGTTTTTGCAGATGAATTTAAAATATTTAATTAAAACTTTTTTGTTCATTAAAGTTTTTTTTTACTTTACCTTGCATTTAAAGCTCGGTTGATCAAGCGCCAAAATCTTTCGGCTTTCCATACATATAAAAGTATACAGCCGAATGAAAAAACAATTTCTTTCATTCTCTTTTTACCAAAAACACCGATTTTAGCTCATGGATGAAAACTTAAATGACTAGAATCTATTAAGAGTTTATTACATAATTATTAAATAAATTAAAATCATGTGGTTTAAAAGCAAACATTAGAAATAAGGGAAATTATATTTTTATTTTAATCATGTGATTAGTTCAGTGTTTAAATGTTTTAAATATTTGTAAAATACGCAACTGCATATTCATGGTTGCCTGTGACACTGTCCTGTTTTGAAAACAATATGTCTCATTGAAAGACTGAGAATTCCACATGACAGATCTTAAGTCTTTGTAAATGAGTGGAATAATCGCATTTCATTTCAGTTTTAGGGGCAAACAACAATTTTTTTTTTCCAGTAAAACTGTTGACATATGTATGCCTTCTGTAATAACAATTTTGACAACTGGCAACTCAACTAAAGTTCATTCCAAGAAACAAAACGTTGGCATATAAATATTATATTTGGAAGGGTAGACTACAAAAAGCTTATTACTGAATAAATAAATTTTATTCGCAAGGACTCAAAAAGTTAAATTATTTTTTAAAAAGTTTGGCCACGTACCTTGCAATTATAAGGAAACATGTGAAAAAATTGGAATTGTTATGCTTATAGACTTCTAATTATGTAAGAAGATTACATACATACATACATAATAGGCCATTACAACCCTGTTTCAGGTTTACGGCCTAGCTTCTCGCAGCACCCATGTTGTGTGTGTTAATTTTTATCCATGAGCACTGGGACCTACAGTTTAAAGTCGACTACGAACGACAGACTTGAGAAGCTTGTCCATGACACTTAGATACTCTCAGAGCTATTGCCAGACGACTGCGGAGAAGTAGTCGCACAAATATTTGATGAAAGAAGCTTAACCACTATTTTATGAAAGCATTTGCTGCTTTTTAATTTTCCCTTGCTTTAAGTTTAATTAATTAAACAATGAATAATTAAATAAAAATATTCGAACAAAATGAAATTTAAAAAAAAAAAAAATAAAAAAAGAAATGTATTCAAGAAATCGTGGTTACTCTTTTTTGTTAAATATTTGCCTAATGTAACCGAAGCTTAACTTGTATTTAATTTGTTTTCGTTACTCTCCCAGTCCATTTCTCAATTTTAGGACATAAAAAATTGTGGTTCTAGATATTTCCAGGGTATAGCATAAAGAAACAAAAATAAAATTATATACTCTTTCTTGTCTACTTTTTATAATATGTGTTTACGATCGTTGTTCTAGGAGGTCACCCGCAGCAATGCTAAGTGCGTCAGATTGCAGTATCTGAAAAGATCATTTATTCAAATGGGTTTTAATAAAAAAAGATCATTTTTTTAATTTTTATATGGAAGTTTTGCATATGGTCTCGTAGGTTTTAAAAGTTAATAATTTTTTTTTTTAATTTTTTTATATTTTTAAAGTAGTATTCTTTTTTGCTTTATTTTAAACTGGTCAAATTGCTGTTGTCAACGTCCAGAACGAATACATTTCACAAAATTTTTTATTGTTTTTAGTTTGAAAGCATTTTAATTTACCGCAAATAAATCAATTACTTTTTCAATATTGTATTATAAATAATTTTATTTTATATACATATACGGGTATTTATTTTCTTATCGATGCTGAAAAATATCACCAGGTTTTAAAATGTTCAATTTCATGTAGTGATTTATAAAACAAAACAGCAGTTGAAATATACAGTGGTGGCCTTATAAATAGAAACGATATTTAAGCAAAATGAAATCAACGTAAAACTTCTTTTGAGACCATCACTATAAATTGCAAGCAACGTTATTCAAAGGGCCAAAAATTTTGAATTTTAAACAAATTTTGAATACATTTTAAATTGGCTGATCCCGTAATTACAAATATTCGTTTAATTCTTCAATTTATGAAGTTTTCTTATTACAGGGGATAAAGTTACTGTAATTAAAAATCCAGTAGATGCTATTTTGATTAGATTAATATGTTTTAGTTTTTTAAAAGGGGATAAATTTACTGTAATTTAAAACCCAGTAGATTATAAGTTTTCGTTTTTAAAATGGGAAAAAGTAAGTCATGCACTTCAAAACTAAAAGAAAAATTTAGTGCAGTTTCTTTGTATAATAAAACAATAGAAGTTTGCCATCCCAGCTCATTAGGCCCAGGCCAAGAAAACCTACTCAAGTAGAAGGTAGGATCAGTAATAGTAACGCATTCCTGAATTCAAATGAAATAAGGCCAATGGGGCAAGCAATAAAAGGAGAAATATTCACATGGACAATAAGAGATAGTTTATAGTTTTTGGTCTTTCGTAGGTGTATTGTATAAGTATAAAAGAATGACAAACAAATTTGCCAGAAAAGAAGCATCTATGCCACTGATGGAGCCATTTTGTGGAATGTGAAGGGGAGTTTGAAAGGGCATACTGAAGGAGAGAGAGAGAGGAGAAGCGAATACTTTTCTTGCGCCAGACAGGTCTGAAACTTGCCAAACTTCTACTTGGTAATTATGATTAAAGGAGAATTGAGTCTTGCATTAGATTTTCTAAGAATAACTTGAGAATCTTAACGGGTCTTCTAACTGAGTTCTGCAGAGTCAATGGACATTTAAATAGGATAGGAATCGATTCGAGCAATGTGTGCATATTCTGTGACTGGGCGTTCGAGTCTTCAGAGTACATACTAGGCAATTGTGCAGCATTGATGCACTGTAGAAAGAGGTACCTTGATGATTATCAGATATTAGACTGATATTAAAAGTTGGCACCGGCCGAACTTTGAAATTCGTCAAATCCTAGTTAAGTTGAGGGCCGTACAATAGATTTACACGTCAACGTACTTTTAGTACCACATGAATGAATGCATTGTAAGTATAAAAGAAACCGCATGTTTAAAAAAAATATTAAGAAGCATTACGCTTTGCAAGAGAAGGAAACGCTCAACAAAAATGCATGTTTTCTTAAATAGAGAAGGAGCAACAAATAAAAGCTTATATTTGACGAAAAATCTTACGTAAATAATTTAAAATATGCAAATAAACAATATTCCTTTGAGAATATGCTCGACTCAAATTAAACTTTAAAGCTAATAAAATGTTAGATTTCGTATAAAAATATTAAAAATTTTACTCGTTAGCCTAAAGTTCTGATCTAAACCCAATTAAAAACTTATAGCCAATTGTAAAAAGGGATCACTTGAACAAAAGTCCACAAAATAACAAGAAACAATTTCAAATGAAGCAGCAGCAAAGCTAGGGAAACATGTGTCTGTAATGATGCCAACTCTTAATACAATATTTACGGAGAAGACTAGCGAATGTTGTCAAACATTAAATATAAAAGAACACATTTGAGAAAGTGCTAGTTTTTGTTTAATTTTGTAAAAAAATTTCAAAGTTTTGTGTAAAAATTTCTGTTCTTTCTAATTACAGTAAGGGACAAAATTGTTCACAAAATTACTAAAATTTATAATATATCCAAAAAAGTATATTTTATTCAAATATATTTTAATTTTTTTTACCTATATAGAATAATGTACATCTAAAAAACTTAAAAAGAACAAAATTTTAAAACAATTTGTGTTAAGAGTAAAAAAAATAAATATGATTTTAAAAATTCACATGTGAACAATTATGACCGTTGTTGAATATTGCATTAATTTTAGGTCCTAATATTTGGTATGTCCACCATTTGCTTTTTTAACTGTCTTAATTCTTTTTGGCATACTTTTCGCTAAATTCGTCAAGACATTAGGGTCAATACTTTCTCAAGCTTCAACAGCACGCTCCCAGAGTTCGTCTACGGTCTTTGGAGGGTCTTTTTGAGCAAAAATTTACTCTTTAATATGGACTACAGGTGTTCTATCGGGTTTAGATCAGGCGACTGAGGAGGCCAATCTAAAAGCTTGATCCCATTTTCTTCAAACCAACGTTTTGTTATCTTCGCGGTATGCTTAAGATCGTTGTCCTGCATAAAGATGCTATTCTGTCCCGGATCTAAACCAAATATGTCGAGACTTGGAATGTATGAGTCTTCTAAAATGTCTATATAATCTTTAGCACACATTTTGCCTCTAATTCGGCGAAGTACTCCAAGTTGATTTCCGCGAAAACAGCCCCAAGCCATTAATGAGCCACCTCCAAATTTAATTTAAGACGCCTAGAGTTCGCGAAAAAATATGAAAAATTCACTTTTGAAGACTGGATGAGTGTAACATGGTCCGATGAAACAAAAATTAATAGAATCGGGTCAGACGGACGACAATGGACATGGGCGGATAAATCTGTTGGTGTAAAAGAAAGAAATATTTGCCAAACACTTAAATTTGGATGTGGCTCATTAATGGCTTGGGGCTGTTTTCGCGGAAATCAACTTGGAGTACTTCGCCGAATTAGAGGCAAAATGTGTGCTAAAGATTATATAGACATTTTAGAAGACTCATACATTCCAAGTCTCGACATATTTGGTTTAGATCCGGGACAGAATAGCATCTTTATGCAGGACAACGATCTTAAGCATACGGCGAAGATAACAAAACGTTGGTTTGAAGAAAATGGGATCAAGCTTTTAGATTGGCCTCCTCAGTCGCCTGATCTAAACCCGATAGAACACCTGTAGTCCATATTAAAGAGTAAATTTTTGCTCAAAAAGACCCTCCAAAGACCGTAGACGAACTCTGGGAGCGTTCTGTTGAAGCTTGGGAAAGTATTGACCCTAATGTCTTGACGAATTTAGTGAAAAGTATGCCAAAAAGAATTAAGGCAGTTAAAAAAGCAAACGGTAGACATACCAAATATTAGGACCAAAAATCAATGGAATATTCAACAACAGTCATAATTGTTCACATGTGAATTTTTAAAATCATATTTATTTTTTTTACTCTTAACACAAATTGTTTTAAAATTTTGTTCTTTTTAAGTTTTTTAGATGTACATTATTCTATATAGGTAAAAAAAATTAAAATATATTTGAATAAAATATACTTTTTTGGATATGGGATATTCCAAGTCAAATCAACCAATGGTTTTAACCTACCCCCTCCGAATTTTATGATTTTTTGTAGAAATATAGTATATCATAGAACTAAATTAAATACAAAGTTTGGAAGCACTGATACATCTGGATCCGGAAATATGAGGTCTTGAAAATCGGAAAACAGTACAAAAATGCACAAAGTTACACTTACTTAATTTTAATTTTCTTGAAAAGTATTATAGCTACGCATCTCGTAAAAGTCGCATTTAGAAGGGTATTAAATTACCTTTGATTTAATATGCAACATGATTTTTTCTTTGAAAAAGTCAAAGGTCAATTTTCTTTATCTAAAATTCGGAAGCCTATATCTCCGAAAGCGACCTTTTTAAAAATTTGAAAAAAAATTATGCCAAAGATAGTTTCGTTCTCTACAGCTGTGAAAAATTTCAGAGTGGAGGTATTTCTGGATCAAGAAATAAAAATCAAATCGCAAAAGAATGTGATTAAAACTAGTCTAATAGTGGTGGGATGGTATACGATTTTTCGATTTCGATTAGCTAGAATCGCTTATTTTGTGAGTTTCAACAAAAAAATACATAAGTCAAAAAGAAGGGATGTGGGATGGAGGCAAATAGTTCTTCATCGGGGTCAAAGGTTGGGTTGAAGGAATAAAAATCTACAAAAAGCTTCACAACTGCCCTGGAGTAGCCCCTAGAGGGATAAAACGTAAGACCGACCCTTACTAATATTTTACCTCGAACTTTTTTTCGAACATACCTACCCCCTATCTCCACTCCCTAAAGTGGTAGGAGCACATTTTATAAACTGTGTAATGGAGCCTCTTTAGGGAGTGGAAATAGGGGGTAGGTAGGGATTAGGTAGGGTTAGGTATTTACCCCCAACTTTTTTTCTGATCATACCTAACCCTTATCTCTACTCCCTAGAGTGGTAGGAGCAAATTTTATATAAAAATGTAACTTTGTAATGGAGCCCCCTTAGAGAGCAGAGATAGGGGATAGGTATATAGATAGGGGTAGGTATTTACCCCCAACTTTTTTTCCCAACATACCTAACCCCTATTCCCACTCTCTAGAGTGGTAGGAGCAAATTTTATAAACTTTGAACTGGAGCCCCCTTAGGGACTGGAGATAGGGGGTAGCTATGTTCGGAAAAAAGTTGGGGGTAAAATATTAGTAAGTGTCGGTCTTACATTTTATCCCTCTAGGGGCTAATCCGGGGAAGTTGTGGAGCTTTTTGTAGATTTTTATTCCTTCAACCCAACCTTTGACCCCGATGAAGAACTATTTGCCTCCATCCCACATCCCTTCTTTTTGACTTATGTATTTTTTTGTTGAAACTCACAAAATAAGCGATTCTAGCTAATCGAAATCGAAAAATCGTATACCATCCCACCACTATTAGACTAGTTTTAATCACATTCTTTTGCGATTTGATTTTTATTTCTTGATCCAGAAATACCTCCACTCTGAAATTTTTCACAGCTGTAGAGAACGAAACTATCTTTGGCATAATTTTTTTTCAAATTTTTAAAAAGGTCGCTTTCGGAGATATAGGCTTCCGACTTATAGATAAAGAAAATTGACCTTTGACTTTTTCAAAGAAAAAATCATGTTGCATATTAAATCAAAGGTAATTTAATACCCTTCCAAATGCGACTTTTACGAGATGCGTAGCTATAATACTTTTTAAGAAAATTACAATTAAGTAAGTGTAACTTTGTGCATTTTTGTACTGTTTTCCGATTTTCAAGACCTCATATTTCCGGATCCAGAAGTGTCAGTGCCCTTAAATTTTATATTTGTCTTAGTGTTATGATATACTTTATTCATACCAAAAATTAGCAAATTCGGAGACAGTCATTTCAAAAACGGCATATTTTAAGTTGAGTTGATATGGTTTAACCCATATATTATAAATTTTAGTAATTTTGTGAACAATTTTGTCCCTTACTGTATGTAGCCAAAATAAAAGTGCTATATATTGTGTAAAATAAATTTTTTTTAATGTTATCTAATCTGTAAATATTTGTATGATAAACTCAATGACAATTTATTACTTTAGAATTTATAGAATTTACTTTTAAAAGTAGTATGATGAACTTAATTTTTAAAATAAATCAGGAAAAATATATGCTGCTAAATCGTTTCTTATTATATGACCACCACTGCACATACTTCCATTTAAGGCTTCCCCAGTTATAATATTGAAAAAAAAAAATAATGTCTGATTAATATTTTTCTTATCACTAAAAACATTTTAAAGATTTTCATTACTTCTTTCAAATGCAAACAATTTCTATAGAAGTCTTGGACTTTCCATAGAGATAATTAAAAAAAATCAATCAGATTAACATATAATTTTTTTTACATATTTATTTAATGCCCGGTTTAAAGTGATTTATGACAGTTAAATTGCTTGATAATATTTTCAATTGATCGTATCCAAATAATAGAAGAAAAAACTACTTGTAATAACATATTGATTTTATATTTCATTACAATAATTGAAATGATTTTGCTACGAACCTGCTTTACAATTACATTTTTAAAGCTTTAACCTAAGGCCCTTAAGCTATTGGTTTATATAATAAAGGAAAACGTAAGATTCATAAAAATGCTACAATTTTTTAATAACTTTGCATAATTCATGAACTCATATTTAATAAACATATATTGAAAGAATTTGAATAACGCCACTGTCCCGCAATATTCAAACGATTATTTGGAACCAAACAGGCCTTATAAAATGTTCGCATTAGTTTGCCGTCTCTTCACTATTTATTAAAAATTAATTCTTGCTGACATTGTTGTTATTGTTATTGCAGTAATAAATAAATATTTATTTCGGTGTGTGTTGTGCATGTTTTTTTAATAGTGTAAAATTTTCTATTTTATTTCTTCTTCTCCCATTTTTTAGGTACGCTTGTGGGTTTAACAATAATATTGGGTGCAAAGGAAAAACTGAAAATTAGAGCAGCAATTAAAAGGGTTAACAGTCATAACAACAGGCCAACAAGGTTTTGGTTTCTAGGGTAGTTTGTAGGTAGGCTAAATTCGAATCTGTAATTGGTTTTTCTTCGTTGGGTTTTATTCGTTTTCTACATAAAAAATCATTAGTTTATTTAAAAATCAGTGATTTTTCAAAGTTGAATGAGGTTTCTGTTTCACACATTAGAGTCCAGCATTAGTCTCTCAGAATGCTTTTGGCCCTAAATCCTTAATAATTTCTTTCACTTTTTATTAAATCATGGTGAAAACTTTGCAATTAGTTGGTTTTTTATACTCATAATGAGAAAAAGATGAGCCTTTAAACTGTACTTATAGCCATCAATAAATAAATGCCCATTAAGTTTTGTCATATGACTGGTATACAGTATATAAAATATGCAGTCAGTTCCAGCGTTCTATGTCTATAGATTGTTCTGTTTGTGACAACTGAAAAATATTTCCACAGCCGATTGTGTGAAGCTAGTACTTTTGCGTTTTGCTTTGTTATATGTAAATCCTGAATTAGATCATTATTCTGATCTAACCTACTTAGTGGAGACGCTCACCACTCATAATCAACGTCCACCGACAGATGAGGCAATTGCTGTTGATCATTCAAGGGTGAAGATATAACACTGGCCTTTGAGTGATTAAATTGACAGAAACTTGTCTCATCGGCAAAAAGGTGCCTTAGCTATATTTACACTACCTAAGTTACTCATCTGATTAGAACAGATTATTACAGCGGCAATAATTTTGAAAGTAGAAAATGTTCTATTTTTCACTGAGCTCAGGTAAACACAATAAAAATTCAATTAGATTTGTAATTAAACTATCTGAGTCTATCTGAGTGCGCTTCTGATATAAAACTCAGATGAGAAACTTAGGTAGTGTAAATATAGCTTTAGTAAAGTGTTTTTTATAGAGGGTCACAACTTTGAGTTGACATCACTGCTTTATTGGAACACCCACTTAACAGCTGATATTTGCTTTTTGTTAAGTTTGCTTTGAAATTTCAATATGACTTACATCAGAGCAACGCCTGCAAATTATTGAAATTTTTAATTGTTCTATTGAATTGACGTCGATTTTGAATTTCCATTCAAAATTTTATTTTCCGATGCAGCCCATTTCTGTTTGAATGGGTACGTAAAAAAGCAGGATTGTCGAATTTGGAGTAAGGAGAATCCACAAGCTTTTTTCGAAAAACCATTACATTTACAGAAAACTACTGTTTGGTGCGCTTTATGGGCCGGCGGAGTCATTGGCCCATATGTATGCGAAAAGTTGTTGAAAATTGGTGTTCCAGATTGCGCTTTCTACGCGCCTGTCGTAGAGGCCACATGCCAGAAATTGTATTTAAACATTAGTTTTATAAAATTTTCTTTTCAAAAAAGCCCCATTACATAATATATAAATATTGTGTTTTTTAAACTTTTGTCAACTTAGGTATATGGCATCGTAAACTCACTATAACCCACCTTAGATCACTAGTTAATCGAAAAATCACTTTAGTAACTAACATATATGTATCTTTCAAGTAAAAGATACAACCACAAAGATTTTCAACTATTTTTAGATTCAAGAATGAGATCGTCAGTAAGAGAGACTAATGTTTTGGCCTAAAATTGATTCTTTCACAGCTGTGGAGGTATGTCAAGATTAACATCCTGTTGTACAATTCATCGATTGAATTAGAATTACGCAATGCTTTTAGGCTCTATTAAATATTCTATTCACTGGTAGCAAAAATTCTCAATATGTCTAAGTAATGCGGTTTGCTAAGTATCGAAGTCTCTATGCGAAGATAAATGTTTAAATTTAAATCATAACATATAGGAAGTTAATAAATGTGTACTCACATTTCATAAATACATATTTACGGAAATACATTGTTTATCAAGGTTTCATTTAATTGTTTAATGTTGAAATAAAAAAATGAATGAAAGCATTAAATTGATAAAGTTTTTATCTGTAATTAAATTTATATTTAAAAAACCGGACGATGACAAATTGTTGGCAATATTTCGAAGCAGTTTTAAATTTTTATAATTTTACTTGCCTATGATCACTCACAAAACTACCCTCGTTTAATATTTGTTAGACATTTTCACAAAGTCATTAAGAAGTCTAAAATTTCTAAAATAATAAATTTTAGAATTTTGGAGTTCAATTAGAGAAGTCATTGATTGCTTATTTTTGTTGCTATTTTTGAGATTGCGGCAATTTTCGCTTGTACAAGACGGCAATACAATTAATATTTTCTCAAATAGCCAAGCTATCTTACGGGCAATTACCTTTCATAGTAAGATAACTAAGATTTTCAAATGTTAAAGTTAAGCGCTTAATAAAATTCAGGTGGTGCCCGTATACATACATACATACATAATTGGCCATTACAACCCTGTGTAAGGGTTACGGCCTAGCTTCTCGCAGCACTCATGTAGCGTGTATTAATTTTTATCCCTGTGTACCGGATCCTACAGTTTAAAGTCGACTCCGAACGACAGATTTGAGAAGTTTTTTCATGGCAATCAATTAATCCCAGAGTTTTTGCTGGAAGAATGCTGAGAGGTAGTCGCCGAAAGAAATAATTTTTTCATATTTCTTTATTTTTTCAAGATGTCAGAGCTAGATTTGAACCCGGTGGTACCTGTATATTGTGAAAATAACGACAGTAATCTATATAATTAGAGATTCTGAAGTTGGCAAATACTTGAACAGTGCCAAGTGGGTTTAAGGCACACTAAGGCGGTTATCACTATACAATTAGGAGGCAAGTCAGATATTCCAAGAATATTATAGAGCCGAAACTTTTGACTGATTTTTCCATTATGCATGTCTCAAACACCTTGTTGGACACTGTGGCTAACGAACTGCTAACTAGAATACTGATTAATATTAGCAGCTCGTTCGCAGAGGGTTTATGTATAACAAACTGCCACCTGAAAGGTAATTAACTCTGAAAACAATGCTGACAAGTTGTATATTTTACAAAGTAACTCTATTTTAACAATTCTCCATAAAATTAATCAAAAAATGGTTCTTATGAAATAAAAGATTTGTAAATTAGAGAGTGGAAAAAAGGTTAACATATCGTAGTTTAATACCTTGTAGGTAGGTGGGTAGCAAAAGTTTTATAAATAAAAACTGTGAAAATCAGTTGATAAATCGTGTTATACATAAGGTGGTTATAAGTTTATATGTATCAGGCACAGTACAATGTTACATGGATGTAGACTTCTTGACGATTTCATAAGGATCTGTTTAAGCAGGCTCATGGTCTTAAGGGTGAACATATCTACCACCACAGGTTTAGAAATGCTGGCGTTCATTAGAAATAATGTGTCTTGAAGGAATACAATAGATTTCATAGAATTCTATATCAATCTCAATCAAAAATTGGTTTTCTTAGATTATACCATAGATTTTATTGACTATTTTATGAGAAATCTAAACCGCTTGGGGTTATTTTTGATAATTAAAACCATTTTTCTCCGAATTTTTTCCGATGTTGAATGCCATTATTTGCATTTGTCACACATTAAACAGCTTTTAATCATTGAAATTTTTGGATTGCAATGAATTTATTAATCTGCTACGAAATTGATTAAATTTTTTCTTTTTATTTATTCTTACTTTTAAATAGAAAAAAAAAATTAAACAGTGATAAAATTAATCTCAAACGTCAATACTTTCGGTCAATTTTCTTTACTTTGTCAAGTTTATTCTCAGCCATGATTTAAAAAGATAATAATTTTTGAGACTTTTAGCTGGTGCCTATTTTGATTTTAATGCTATAAAACCTAAAATTAGTCTTCTGCTTTTTATAGGACAATCAACTATCGATTACAAATTTACAGAAAACAAACAGTTCTACTTTTACTTTTATAAAATTTATCTCTTCATTATTTATATTAAATTTAGCTTTCTGTCAAATGTCATTTTTTATATTGCATATCTAATATGTTTCTGTTATCTTTCCACTGTCATATTAAAAGAAAAATTATCTTCAATTAAAAATTGACAGGCAGTAAGTCATCATTTTAATATTAAATTGTGAAAAAATACATTTTCCTCTATTGGTTTCTATACATTTTTTTGTTTTAACAATTAAATGTAAATTATTCGTGTAAATACTAGCGAAGGCCATTCTATTAATAATTGAGTAAAATGATTAAACAAATGCCTACAATTGTAATAAAAAAAAAAAAACAATCGAATTAAATATTCTCACGTTTGCATGTGATTTCAATAAAAGTTACTCCTCTACGTACATAGTTTAGCTGGAATTATTAACTGAAATAAAAACAAAATGGGAAAACAGAAAAACTTGTAAAAATTTAAAACAAAATTAAATAATAATTGAAGGTTATATGTTAACAATTTTAAAAATAAGTTGTAAAAGTTAGAATATTCAACGCTGACCATTTACAATGTCTTCGTAGATACACAAAAATTTAATTTTTAATGCAAATTTTCTTATATTTGCTATTTATTTGCAATTAAAATACGAGGAAAGGGCTTATAAGTCCGTGGCTTTTTAATGCAGTCTTATTCGTGTCCTAAGCATTTTGTCTAAGTTTTCACAAATTTTTATTATTCATTTCATGGGTATTTATTTTTGAGGTGATTTTATTATTATTAAGTCGCCGTGGTCTAGTGGTTAGTGTGTTGGCTTACGAAGACAATAGTGCTGGGTTCAAATCTCAGCTCCGACATCTTTAAAAAAAGAAATATGAAACAATTATTTCTTTCGGCGACTACCTCTCAGCAGTCTTCTGGCAAAAGCTCTGGGAGTAATTAATTGCCATGAAAAAGCTTCTCAAATCTGTCGTTCGGAGTCGACTTTAAACTGTAGGTCCCGGTACTCATGGGGAAAAATTAACACACACAACATGAGTGCTGCGAGAAGCTAGGCCGTAATCCTGACACAGGGTTGTAATGGCCAATTATGTATGTATGTATGTATGTATGATTTTATTATTGTCTGTGAGATTCCTTTCTTGCAAGCCAATTTTTTTTAGGTTTGCTAACATAGAATAGTCCCGTGGAGCTAAATTCGAAGAATAGAGAGTATAAGGGAACTATTTGTAGCCTAATTTCTGGAATTTCAAAAAGCTTTCTCATATCCAAACGATTATTTAAAATCCTTAATCGTGTTTAATTAGTTTAAAAATGCACTTTTGCGTTTGTTTCATAGACATTTTTCGCTCCCTAAAAGCACAGTATTTTACGCCCTGTCTTGAGATTACTGATAATACCCTGTACAATAGATTAAAACGCAATCATTTATACTTATATTAGCTGTTAAAAATAGTGCATTTTCCTTTTTAATATTTGTGTGGTGTTTTCGTCACATACGAGTACATTTAGCACCTTCCCTGCTTGTTCGGCCAAAAACAAGATAATTTTTTACGATTGAAATATAGTTGTAGCAATAATGGAAGCATTATATTGTTTTTTATACATTAAAGCTTCCAAATATGCTGCAGGATAAGGTATTATTTTTGTTTTTTTGTACAATATTTGCTTACTGGCTGCAATAGATTTGCATTTCTATAGCATTTTAGCGGCTCATTTCATATAAAAATCATGCTGGGAGTTCTTAACAAGCTTAATATAGTTTCAGGGATAGTATTTTTTTTGCGCAAAAATTATGTTTATTGAGCACACAAAATTCACTTTCAATTTTCAAATCAAATCACCAGGTAACTGGACTAAAATTATGAAGTCGATTGAAGATGCCTGCTGGCAGGAGAAATTTAAAAAGTCATAGAATAATTGATCTGTTCTCATTTCGAAAATTAAATACGAATTTTTTTAAGATAAATTTCTCTTAAAAATGTTTAAAACCGGTTCTTTTCGAACAAGCAAAACATGGTTTAAAACATTAATGACAAACATGTCATATTGGTATCAAAATTAATTGCCAAATTAATTTTTTGCTTTACTTTGAAACTTGTTTATTTAAAATCTTATTGTATGAAGGGAATGAAAAAAACTAGAAAAAAGCTGCAATAAATGTTTGAAAATTAAGGAGAAGTCGTAGCTCCTTTGATTGAAAATGCATTTCAAAAATGTAGTTTCTGATTTAACTAAAGCGTTTTATGACGAAAGGAAATTAATAAAAACCAATGTGTCAGAATTCGAACTCGTATTTGCAGATCATTCAACCTCTGGCTCTGCCCTCTAACCACCTCGGTCATAGTTGTACATGTTGTCGATGTCGACTAATGTGAATAATGAATGATAATTACAGAATGAATGATAATTACGAAAAAGAAAATGCAATTATAGAGAAAAATAGGAGAATACGCATATGATAGAATGTGCTTGTGTCAAGACTTCGATTAACTAAAACATATTCAGTTTGACTGCTATACAATTCCCTCACGGAAACAATCTAAATTCTAATTAAGGAGTTTTATGACGAAAAAAAAATAACTTCTGTTACTCGTACGAAGAATTATCTTTAATTTAAAGGCAATTGTGCCAATTGTTTTAAAGTTTTGATAATTTCAGCCTATTAAGGCTGTGAAAAACACAGGTGTCTTCAAAAAAATTTTTTTTCAGTTGCTAGTTTTGATTTTTTTTTGTAAGAAAATAAGTTCAAATCATGAGGCATTTCTACTAAAAATATTGCTGTGTTTTATTTTTTTCTCGATATTTTTCTTTAATTTATTTGTTAACACTTCAGCTCTAATTAGTCTCATGTACAAGTATAATAAATAATGCATATATTTCAATAGCAATTTGTTTAAAAAATATGGATTCTTTCAATTATTTTGTTACCAAGCGCGTTCAATTATTATTATATGGACGGACAGAAGATATGTGGATATCTAGGCTTTAAGTTTTTTTCTACATCAGCTGACTTTTTCTTTAATTTTATTTGATCTCTCTTTTTCCGTTTAAATACACATTGAATTTACGCAATTTAAGTTGAATGTTGTTTGTGTATTTGTGTCTTTATAATTTTCTTTTCTTCTTAAGTCAACAATATTGTATGAGTAAAATGATAAGTTAATTAAACAATGATATGAAGAGGGCAAGAAATATAAAATTAAATAGAACAATTAAGGCCCGGTTGCAATAGTACTATACTGCTGAAGAGCATGATTTTTTTTTTTGTATTTTTAAAAATGTAAACAAATTTATAAAACACCATTTAAATAAAGAAATAAATTCTAAAATACAAACTAATTCTCATGTAAATAGGAAAATAGAAAGCTTTTAAATATATTTAAACAGAAACAATTAAAAAATGATCAGAACTATTAGAATTGACAATTTGATTGAAATTCAAATTTTACAGCTTCACAATTGTGGTTTGACAGTTGAAATTATAAACAACTCAGCATAACAGAGCTGAAATAAATACTTCTTTTCAGTACAACTTTACTTTATGTACATATAAGTATATTATTCAAAGCGATATGCACTAATCATTTGACACTTTTAGGTTAAACAAATATATTTAAAATGATAATACAAGACAGAAATATTGTTGGAATGAGATTTTTTTCTATTATAATCTGGTGGATAATTTCAAAGCATTTTGTTTTGAATATGATTTCTGACATACATATGTATGTATGTATTTACGTCTGTTGTTCAATTTTAGACTCACATACTTGTTCTAATAAATCCAATTGTTTGACGTTAATGCTTAGTTCCAATGCTTTAAGAGTTGCTATTTTTGTCAACATTACTCGCAACTATTAAATGACTAAACATAATCCCATATAAAGTAATTCAGATTTAAGACCATTGCTGGAAAAAAGTAGCTACCAAATTGACTTTGCAATAAATTGATTGTTAAACGCACTGTATAACAAGTTAGTGTGGTTAGCGGATTGAGTTTTAAAAAAGTTTTTAATACCGACAGCTATGCTAGACCTCTATCTAATCTATCACATTTTGTGTTTAAGGCTCTAAAAAAGAGATTATGTGTTCACCTAGCCCAGAACCGACTGATGTTGCGCCCACACGGTGGCTGGGTGCGGCCCATGGGAATGTGCGTTCTGGCATAAACTAAAAAATGTACTGTACAACCAATGCTGTTATGATTTAGCTGAGGTTAATACAGTCCTTAACTCCTGAGCAAAGATTGGGTACAACTACCAGACTGTGCAGCCGCAGCCGCTGGCAGACATATTGTGTTCATTGCACAGTGTGTGACGTTGAGCTCATTAATTAAGGCGACAAGATTTTGAAAATAAAAAAGAGGACATAAAGAAGAAAGTAAAATAAAAATAGAGGACATAAAGAAAAAAAGTAAAATATTTATTTGATTAGTACCATTTTTTACATATTTTAGAGATAAATTTACATTCACGCATTAGTTCCTGGCGGATTAAAGGTATTTTGAACAACCTTCAAACTTTTTGAAAAGAATATTAAATCTTCACAGAGTTAAAAATAAAAGTAAGTCAACACAAAAAAATTGGTGAGAATTTTTAATCAATAGAGTAAAAGCATATAATTCGCATTATCTAGATGGCGAGTTAAATAGATAATATAAAAATGAATATGTACAACACAAAGGATTCTGATAAGATCTTCGTAGCGGTGGGCGAAAAGTAGTTCAGTTCCGCTAGTGTTTATACATATTCCTTAACGAATATTAATTCTCATAAAGAATACCAGTTTTAGGATCTTAAGAGCGATATAATAATTATAAATAGATATACAAAATAAAGATCCAATAAGTAATTTCAATTAGGAATTCAAGAAATAAATAAAATTTACTTTCATTTATACAAATAAAGAAAAAATATATTTCTTTTAAAAAAAATGATAAAGATGACAGATTCTGAGGACACAAATATTATAGATGACAGCCAGTGAAAATGGATGGCTGTCCCCTAAAAAAGAGTACGTATGGTCACCTTACATTACCAAACGAGTTAAAAGAAGTTTTTATACAAACATACGATTTTTTGACTTAGATTGTATAAGATTTCTTTTCTAATAATTTTTAACATATTTGGCAAGCGGAAATCGTGAACTTGCAGGACCTATTTAAATATTTTGTCTTCTGAATATTATTGCAAAATTTCTGATGCTACTCAGTAACAGTAACTATTACATATTGATATTTCGGTCACCTTATAAAAAAAAGGCCTAATAAAAGCCTGTAGTCGCCGTGGTCTAGTGGTTAGTGTGTTGGCTTACTAAGACATGGGCCCTGGGTTCGACTCCAGGCTCCGACATCTTCAAAAAAAGAAATATGAAAAAATATTTTTTTCGGCGTCTACCTCTCAGCAGTCTTCTGGCAAAAGCTCTGAGAGTAACTAATTGCCATGAACAAGCTTCTCAAAGTCTGTCGTTCGGAGTCGACATTAAACTGTAGGTCCCGGTACTCATGGATAAAAATTTACACACACAACATGAGTGCTGCGAGAAGCTAGGCCGTAATCCTGACACAGGGTTGTAAAGACCAGTTATGTATGTATGTAATAAAAGCCTCTTTTAAAGATTAAGTCACATGTGAAATATTTTACGATTCATAAAATTATATTTTTATCATTTAATTTAATACCTAAAGTAATATATTTTAACTAATTATGATAAGATATGCATACAGAAAAAGGAAAAAAAAAGAATAGTATTTGACGTCATAATCTATGTATTAAGATAAAATTATTATTAAAATATTTACTTTACCATCAAAGTCACATGCTACTGCTTTATGAAACAGACCATTTAAGCCTACAAAATAATGGGTGTAATCATTAATTTCCAACTATTTTATTCCCAGTATGCATGTACGAGTATTTATACAAGTATCTAATAACTTATGAATTTTATTTCAAAACAATATAAGTATAATATTTTGAGATAGGAAATGAAGCAAATCAATCTTTGATATCGGGTAGTAGGATAGTTTTGTTATAGCGATATTACTTCAATAGATTACGAGTCCTGTATAAAGCAGAGTGTAGACTTTATTTGGAAGATAATGAAATCTCCGAAAAAATGTTGCGCTAGAGTAATGCTCATGCTGGAACCAGTTTAAACATTTTCAAGTGGGATCAATTGGTTTCCGGATATATTAGATCGGTTCTTATTGGAGATTTACTCGAATAATTGCGAAGAGTGAATAAGTGCCTTCTATACGACGAATATTTAAGTAAAGCAGTGAACGAACATGGTTGATTGCCAATGTCTAGGCCGCATCAATAATTATGTGGAGATAATCAATATTAATAATACGGGCTCAATTATTAATTAGGAGTAAATAGTACATAATTGGAATTGACTATTTACCTATTAATTTGTAATTAGTACCTAACAATTATCAATTACATGTCAATGGCCACTAGTAATTGAAATTAAGTTGAAATTTTAACTGTGATAAAAGTAGCGGCAATTAAAAAATTATCAGTCATTTATAAAATTACTTTTAAAAAGTATTTGAAGAATAACAATTACTAATTAACTGCAGTTCGAATTAAAAAATATAATTAAGAAAATTCGATTAAAAACTATGTACATATGTCATCACAAATGTTATTCACATTTTTCAATTATCTGTTAAAAGTAATACATTTTTTTTTTGAAAATTACAAATTCAATTACAAAGTATTGCATTACAATTGATACTGTTTAATAATGGTTTTATCGAATATAATAAGCATTTCCAAAAGATCTAAAAACTTTCCAATTACACGCCTTCGTTTGGAAATTTCTAAGGAATTTTTTAATAATATTTTAGGTCTTTTAGACAAACTTACGTTAATGAAAGTATTTGTTTGATTCAGTGTGACCTGCAATATGTACTACGAGTATTGTATAAGATAGATAGCAATAAGATAGTGCAGACTATTAAAAATTCTCAGTGGCCATATTTAATAGATTTAGTCATTTAATATTTTTTTTATTTCCAAAACTGTAAAGACCATTTCTTTTTAATGGCATGATTGCTGTTAACATTTGAGTAAAACTGCTACTTACGCTTTCTTGTGTAAACCGGCGAGAACTAATGCATATACACAATATAACAATTTTATAATTATGATTTATTAATGATAAAAGTATTAAAATATATCGAAACAAATACGATTAATTATAGAACATATTAAAATGTTTATTTCTGTTGACAAACTTTCAAGGGAGAAAGTGATTTTTATTTAAAAGAAGATTTTAAAATAATATTTTAACTTGGACTCTATTTATTATTTAATGAACCTTTTTCCTTTTTTTTTTAATTTCGTTTTCTGTATTAATTCAGGTATTTTTAATGCCCCACTGAACACTCTGTTACAATTAAAATTCGACAAATAATTTAATTTTTTAATTTTATTTTTATTGTTTTTTATTCATAATTTTTAAAAACTAAATATGAAAAGAAAGTTCGGTCATGAACACTTTTCATCATTTGAAGAAAAAACGCAGAAAAGGCAATGTGCACTGGTAGCAGCTATTAAAATAATAGACAGACAGAGAGACGTAAAATTTTCTAAAATACAGACGCGTCGGGGTTGAGAAAAAAAAGGCATTTAAATCACAAAAATAACCATAAAGACATTAAAGAATTTGTTTTTGATTTTCTTTTGTTGTTGTTGTTATTGTTGTTTTTCATGTTTTTCTTTTTTTTATTGTGATTTGCTTTAAATTTGGCTAAAATGTACTGTCATACTGGCCAACAAATTAAAATAACAAAAATATACAATACAAATAGACAAACACATGTTGCGCCATTTGAATATGATTTAAGTTGGCCCCAATGGCAATGGTAAACTAACAGTGTGGCTAGTAAAAATAGCACATTTATTGAATATCATTTAAAATAAGCTTTTTGAAAATTCAAAAATTCAAAGAAAGCTTTTTATAGCAAAAAAAAAACTATTTCCATTGTCATATAAATAGAATCTGAACCGTTTTGTTAGTTCACACTTTCTAATTGTTATTTTGGTTCATAAAAATCCGAAACAGTAAAAAGTCACAAATTTTCTTCTAAAACATTAAGGTGACATTTTCTTGACGCTATATTCACACTAACCTTTTTAAACGCGTTTAAGCAAAATGTTTAAATAACTAAACACAACCGTTCACATTATATTTGAGATGTTTAAGGATGACGTTTTATCAGCTGATATGGTTGCTTGTACAAAATTGTAAAAAAATTTTAGAAAATTCATATGAATAATTTTAAAAATAAATCAGCGGCATATTTCTGTTTTGTTAATGATAGAACGAACAATATTGAATTGTTTAAGGGTGAGAAAAAGGAGTATAAAATAAAAACCCATCAATGAAGGGTAAAACATCTAAAAATCGACGCATGATTGATATAAAAAACTAGGTAGGGAAATAGCAGCTTCACAACCGAAAAATGACTTTCGCAGTTGAAGATAAGGTAATTTAATAGCTGTAAAATTTAAAATGACAAATAAATAAATTGTTTATTATTGTAATACTTAGATTGAAAAAAAGATTTAAGCAAGATTGGCAAGACAGAAATACAGTTCATCTGCCGCCTAAGTACGAATTTTTTGTCTAACAATGAACCAGCCAGAATAGCTAAAAACGCCTACTAGATTTTTTAAAGTAATGTCGATTAGCGTTATGAAATAGTTTTATCTTGTGCTTATTTGGAACTGGACAATCCTATATACATAAATACTTTTTCAGAGTCAAGTCTTTACTCAGAATTTTCGGCACTTTCCATTCAAATGTGGCCGGTTATAACACTAACAAGTTCATAAAGATCTTAAAACTCTGTTGATAATGTAAGTGCTCTATTGTTAAAGAAATATGTATTCGGTGCTGTCGAAACTTCACAAATCGATTGCATGCTTTAATTTTCAGCAACTCTAGTCTAAATAAAATTACTTTCCTGTTAATCATACAGCTGTTAAATATTTCTAGTGTTTAGTCTCTAAGGGCCACTTTTTGAGTTGGAGATTAGCGATTAAATTAACTTTAATCTTTGATTTCACTTTTTGGGTTGACATAATCTTATTGTTAATTGCTAGTTTAATCGACCGATGCTGGTAGTTTAATCTTAAGGAGAACTGTCAAATTCCATGTGCGTAATATAAACAACTGTTGAAAATATTGTATTATTTATTCTTTTATTTAATAGAAAGAAGAAAACACAAAAATTAAAAGTTTAATAAAAATGGATTGTTCCAGTGCTGTTAAAGATTTAAATGATCACAAATATCGTTGGCCAGGTTCAGCACATGGTTTTTTTGCACTCTATAATGTTTTTTTTTTGTTTGTTTAATTTTAATAAATAGGTTACTTCACTTGAAGTAAAATTCGAATTTTCATATTAAATATTTTTTCTTCACTGTTTGAAGACATCTTTTTTTATAAATGTTTTAACTCTGTATTATGCTCAAAAATATTTGTCGGAATTATTTTTTCATTAATAACAAAAACAAAGTGTTATGAAAATGTATATGAATGGTATACTAGTAAGTAGAATGTTGTGAAAATATTTTTGACATTTGCAAAAAAGAAGTTGCCATTTGTCTTATTCAGTATGGGAATACTAATAGGTTTAAACTCTTACTCAAAAACACAAAACACAATTTATACCGGATTAAATTTAATCTTAGATTAGTTGACTAAATCGTAAACTTAACTTTAATCTCCAACTCAAAAAGTGGCCCTAAAACTGCTACTCCTGAACGTGTATAATAAAAATAACCAATTGAAGAAATAGACAACCCCATTAAATTTGACAGAACATTCTTACAGCTCCTTTTCATAAAGGTTTCAAATCGGTATGCGTTTATACTCAATTTTGAAAACGCTTGGTCTGACTCAAACAGGTTTAAAAAGCAGTTTCAGTGAAAATGTGTCGAAATTTAAAAACTATTTTTATAGCTGTTTTTCCATTGGTTCGACTTGTTTCTTAATCTTAACTTTTTTAGTCTCTGAAAGACGTAGAATTTAAACTTTTCTTCCCAGTTTTATTGAATGGTTAAAAAATCCTTTGATCGTTGAATTTTAATTAATGTTTCACAAGTAAAAATTTTCCCTTAGCATCTTTAAATTTTAATTCATTACATTTCTCTCTCTCTTTCGACTGATAAAATAAATTTAAAAACTGCATTGCTTTGGACATCTCAAAAAACAATAATTTTTTTTTCTTACAGGCTTTTGACATCTAACCGGTCTTCATCATGGGGGACATGTTCCGTAGTGAGGAAATGGCATTGTGCCAAATGTTTATACAGCCAGAGGCCGCGTATACTTCCGTTTCCGAATTGGGAGAAACTGGTTGTGTACAATTTAGAGACGTAAGTTTTCTAGTTCTTCTGTATTTTCGATTTCTTTACTAATCATCTTTCTGTGTTCTTTTGTTTTGACAGTTAAATAGTGGAGTTAATGCTTTCCAACGTAAATTTGTTACTGAGGTACGTCGCTGCGATGAATTGGAACGTAAAATCCGTTACATCGAAGCTGAAATAAAAAAGGATGGCATTAATTTGCCTGATATTTTAGATGATATTCCTAAGGCTCCCAATCCAAGGGAAATAATCGATTTGGAGGCTCATTTAGAAAAGACCGAAAATGAAATTTTAGAATTGGCTCAAAATGAGGTCAATCTGAAATCTAATTATTTGGAGTTGACCGAATTACGCAAGGTTTTGGAAAACACTCAAGGTTTCTTCTCTGACCAAGAAGTTTTGAATTTGGATTCCAGCAATCGTGGTGTTAGCGGCGTTGTAGTCGATGATGCTGGAGCTGCGCAAAATCGTGGTCGTTTAGGTTTTGTTGCTGGTGTAATTAATCGCGAACGTGTTTTCGCTTTTGAGCGCATGTTGTGGCGTATATCACGCGGTAATGTTTTTCTTAAACGTTCCGATTTGGATGAACCCTTAAATGATCCCAGCACTGGTCATCCCATCTACAAGACCGTCTTTGTGGCCTTTTTCCAAGGTGAACAGCTGAAGAATCGCATTAAAAAAGTCTGCACGGGTTTCCATGCCTCCATGTATCCCTGTCCTAGCTCGCATACCGAACGCGAAGAGATGGTGAAAGGAGTACGCACTCGTTTGGAAGATTTGAAATTAGTTTTGAGTCAAACCGAAGATCATCGTAGCCGTGTATTGGCCACTGTCTCCAAGAACTTGCCTTCCTGGTCCATAATGGTCAAGAAAATGAAAGCCATCTACCATACCCTAAATTTGTTTAATATGGATGTAACAAAGAAATGCTTAATTGGTGAGTGTTGGGTACCCACTAAAGATTTGCCAATAGTCCAAAAAGCCTTGTCTGACGGTTCAGCAGCTGTGGGTAGCACTATACCATCTTTCTTAAATGTCATTGACACCAATGAACAGCCGCCAACCTTTAATCGTACAAATAAATTTACAAAAGGTTTCCAGAATTTAATTGATGCCTATGGCATTGCGTCATATAGGGAGTGTAATCCTGCCTTATATACTTGCATAACATTCCCCTTTTTGTTCGCCGTGATGTTTGGCGATTTAGGTCATGGCTTTATTTTGACTCTCTTTGGTGGCTGGATGTGCTTGTATGAGAAACGTTTGTGCCGCCTTAAGGCCGGTGAAATCTGGAATATTTTCTTTGGTGGTCGTTATATCATTTTGCTTATGGGTCTTTTCTCCTGCTATACTGGTTTCATTTACAATGATGTGTTCTCCAAATCCATGAATATCTTTGGCTCCACCTGGAGCGTACGCTATAACACGTCCACCGTTTTGACAAATCCTTCTTTGCAAATGAATCCCGAATACCATGTAGAGGGTGTTTATCCCGTAGGTATGGATCCTATTTGGCAAATGGCGGACAATAAGATTATATTCCTTAACACCTACAAAATGAAATTGTCCATTATCACTGGTGTTCTACACATGATCTTTGGTGTGTGCATGTCTGTGATCAATTTTGTGCACTTTAAGCGTGTCTCTAGTATTTTCTTGGAATTTTTGCCACAAATTTTATTTTTGGTTTTATTGTTCGGTTACATGGTGTTCATGATGTTCTTTAAATGGGTGCAATACACTGCCAAGACTGACTTCCAACCCAATACACCTGGTTGTGCTCCCTCTGTGTTGATCATGTTCATCAACATGATGTTGTTTAAGAACACGCAACCTTTGGATGGCTGCCACGAATACATGTTTGATAGTCAGTCCAGCATTGAGAGAGTATTCGTGTTCATTGCTTTAATTTGTATTCCCTGGATGTTGTTGGGCAAGCCATTGTATATTAAGTTCACACGTAAAAATCAAGAACACGTAAGTAGTTTAAAACTATTTAAAAGGGCAATATGTTCATGTAAATATTTTATTTTGTGTGCAGGCTAAACATAATGGAGAATTAACTGGCAATATGGAATTGAATGAAGGCGAAACCCAATTGCCTACCGCTTCAGAAGGACATGAAGGAGGTGCCCATGGCCATGATGATGAGCCCATGAGTGAAATCTATATACATCAAGCTATACATACTATTGAATATGTACTCAGTACCATTTCACATACTGCCTCCTATTTACGTTTGTGGGCCTTGTCATTAGCTCATGCTCGTAAGTATAACATAAATTATTTGGCTATTTTAAAACGAATATTGACTTAAAAAAATTATTCCCTTCTAAAGAATTATCTGAAGTATTATGGAACATGGTGTTGTCCTTGGGTCTTAAACAAAAGGGCTACGGTGGTATCATCTCTATTTACCTTATCTTTGGTGCCTGGTGTCTATTTACGTTGGCTATTTTGGTTATGATGGAGGGTCTTTCTGCCTTCTTGCACACTCTACGTTTGCACTGGTAGGTTTGAACATCAAGTATTCATTTCTGAGTTTGAATACTAAAATTTGTAAATTTCTTTTCTCGTTTTTAGGGTCGAATTCATGAGCAAATTCTATGAAGGTTTAGGTTATGCCTTCCAACCTTTCAGTTTTAAAACCATTTTAGATGGCGAAGAAGAAGAATAAATTGATCTCTCATACAATAGAGAGTAATTTATTTTCTTTTAAATATGTATGTATTCCAGTATTGGTGGTTCTCTTCCCACTTGTGTAGCCAGCAATTTTTTTGTTTATTGTCCATTTAAAAAAAATATATACTTATGTATGTATTTACGTATATATATTCTTTTGTTCAATTTTTTTTTTGTTACATTTATTTGTTAATAATTTTTCGGAGTCTAAACGTTGTGCCTTAAACTTATAAATACTTATTGAGAAAAGCAATATTATTATGTTTAATAAAAATTTATGTATGTATGTAAATAAATTTAATAATTCAATAAAATACTATTACGAAGAGTAAGAACATAGAAAAAAAAAATTATGATGTTTTATGACAAACTTATTTTTGCCGACATTCGTTTTAATTAAATGTAATGTAGGTAATTATTCTACTCTTTCTTAATTTTTTTGAAAAAATTTACAGGACAGCCTGGACCAGTTTTACTTACTTCTGTGCAATGGTAAAATGTTACTAAAAACTTTTTGAAACACAACCTATCCTGCCAGCCTCCTTAAGAAATCACGAAATTTTTTTAATTTTAAGTAAAAAATGTTTCTCTTGAAAAGCAGTAGTTTTTGAGTTACGAGTCTGCTTTATAAAATATAAAAAAAACCATCGATATACATACATATGTAGGGTACGCATGGTTTTACTTGTTCTATGCGAATTCTACGTTTTATTTAAATTTTTGTCTTCTTTGATTTTATTTGAATTTACAGAACGAGTTCTATTGTATTCATTAGTTTGTTGCTGATTGGAATATTTTCTAATTGAAACACAGTGGTTTCGCGGTTTAACGAACACCGCATTTAATAAACAATTGAATTTCTTCTATTGAGTACCTTATATAGCGAACAAAATATATTTTTTGTATTCAGTTTAACTGACAAATTAAATAAAGAACCAATTTTACAACAGTAGCAAAACCCATTGAGAGTAGAGACAAGTTTACCGTTATTTTCAGCTCTTTTTTATGTTTTTTCTTCAAGTTACTAAATGTAGTTAGTTTTGGGTATTAATTTGTTATGTAAACTTTAATATGTGTAGAAAAAAGAGGATGACCACCGGAATGATTTGCGAAAGGATCTATGCAAGATATATGAATTGAATAAATCTAGTGTCTACAAAGGAAACCCTAACAGTATAAAAGGTACAAATTTTGGATCACGAAACAGAAAAGCTATTAAATCAAATAAAATTTTTTGATTTATTAGTCTTACATGCCAAAGTGATATAAATTGTTCATTTTTGTTTTTTTTTATAGCTTTGAATGCAATATTATATGCAAAAATTATTTTTTAATAAAATAAATAATTAAAACTATTATACCTCTTGTATTTTTTAACAAATCTTAACAGGTGCGGATGTTTAAAATGAATACTGCATATAAAGAACTTTTCAGTTTAACGAACCGGTATGACAGTATAAAGGTTCGTAAAACTGCGAAACTACTGTACAATTAACATGAAGAAGAAATGTGAAGTAATTTTTAACAAAACTGTAAATTTTTTATGATTGGCATTTTTTGTAATATTTTAATTAAATTAAATTTAAATTACTTATATCAAATTAGTCTTACTACTTCAGATTTAAATCACCTCGCTAAAATTTAACAACATTTGTGGCGAAAAGTCCTGTTTAATTAAAATACATATTTAAACAAAAAATTATATAGGACATAACCTCGAAATTTGTCTCCGCATCAAATTATTAACAAGGCTACAATAATCGCCTTGTTCTAAATAAGACTATATCATTTAATTTTTAAAATAAAACAAAATATGGTGCCTTCACATTAGCGTAAAAAAATATGTTTTTCCTATATTCATTAAACATTTTTTATTCAAATTTTATGTTATATGAAAATTTGATTGATACGGCTGATATATACCCTAAAAATATGTTTCGTATATGAGAGTCTAAAACTAAAGACTACGATCACATTAGGGACCTACTTGATAAAAACTATAGAGTTGAATTAAGTTTACTAGAAATACTCAAAGGGTAATTTAAAAAAAAAAAAAAACAATTCTAAAAGTGCTAACAGGGTAGCTCGTATTAAATATGTTTCTTATGTAGCCTTACGATATGCTTTATTTTTTTGCTTCTATATAATTATATCATCGTTCAAATGTTTTTTTTTATCTCTGAAAAACAAAATACAAATATTTTTCGAATTTGTAGTTTGATGTGTACTTTTCCCATTTTATAAATAGAATTTTATATTTTAATATATTTTTTCTTTGACGGCTTATTAAAATAGATATTCTTTCTTTTATTTATATAAAGGGTGACTCAACCATAATAGAAGATGTTAATTAAGTTGGTTTTACACTATTCTACAAGTCTTAAGATTTTCATTGCGTTTTGTCGATACAAAATGTAATTGTTTTTGGTCTGATTGTTAAAAAATCAAACATAAAATGTTTTTATTATATTTTGCTTTTACACTATCACATTTAAAATAAAATGGAAACAACAGCTGTTTGTGTTTTTTCTTTCTCCAAGTATGGACATGTTAATACCACAATATTTGTTTTATTAATATTTTTTTATTTTATGTTTAAGAGAAAGACCTTGAAATGTTAACTATATTTTGTATTTAATAGTAGTTATTTAATAAAAAAAGCAATAAGCAAGGTTATGGCGAATAATTTTCAGTTTTCCAACCCTGATTTTTTCTTATATTTGTGTAAAAAAGCAACTCTGATAAAAAGAATAATCGAATGGTTTCGAAAAATGATGAGAGCCATACGACTGTAAATTTTCTGTCCGTATTTTTTGACAATTCATTACATTTTGTTTTCACACTATTATACTTTTTTATTTTATTTGAATTTTTGACGTTATACTCAGTGGGATAGTGTAAAACCACTTTCGAGAGTCACACCTGAATGTCAAGTTTTTTGAGGGTCACACCTGAATGTCAAGTTTTTTCCTTAAATTAGTTTGATATTTCTTTGCTTTAGTGTTTGACCAGTTCAACAATTGAGAGGTAAAAAATTGAGCAGCGCATTAATATTTTTGAAGCCTTTTACAAAGATGAGCGTTCAATTTGTATTGCGTCTACTTGTAATTTTATTGACCAGCATAATCGACCAAATGTGTTTATAATCGGAAGAATTGTGATCAAAGTTCAGTAAACCGGGTCTGTAGGAAATGCAAAAATACTAAGACGATATGTTGTTCCACACAGTTAACGGAACAATGGCTCTTTTGCGCGAGAAATTCAATGGCTATGTTATCTCATGTCGTTTTGATGCTAACTGGCCACGATCATATAATTGGACACTAAAGGATGAGATACATATGTCAGCCAATTAAAGACATTGAAACTCATATATGCCTCAGAGTCAATAAAAGGTCGGATAGACCTTTGCTACCGAAGCTATGGTGAGCATGTTGCCGACCTTTTGTTTCACACTCATTTGCAATAGATTATAAAATAGCCTAATAAATAATATTAAGGTAATTCTCAAAAATAAAATAATTGAAAATAATTTACAATACCTAATTGATAATAATTTATCCTGAAGACGCTACACGCAGGAGTAGCGAAATATTGATAATTAAATAAAAGTTTTTATTTAAAAATATACCTTGAGCTTGAGAATTTCTTTACATTAATTTCTACTATAATTTAAATTAAATTAATCAAAAAATTATTTGAGTTTCCCCTGGGCATGTATGTAAATCATACCAAATAAGAATCACAATAAGTTACAGTGTGATTTTAGCACTCTTTTCTATGAGAGTCGATTAGGCTGCGAAATAAACTACATTTTATAAAAGCCAATTAGAACAAAAACACTTACAAAATTGTTATCACGCAATTTGGTATTTTAATTAAAATGAATGAAAAAAAAATTGAATACTCGTATACCAGTAAACAACAGGTAAGCGCTATGTATAGCTCTTCAACTTCGACATAATTGTTGTTTTATTTTGATGATTGTTTGGAGCATTTTCGAACAAGAAAAAACTATCAGAAAATAGAGGAATATATAAATCAAATTTTGAGAGAATGGGCTACTTCTCAGTCCAGTGTTTATATAAAGCTGGTTTGAACTCGAGTACAAAAAATTTTAGGCAATTAGAAGAAATTTGAATTTCAGTGAGCGCTGCAAATTTTTATTTAAGTTATTTGTGTAACCTATCGCACATCTACCTTTTCTAAATCTATTGTAACTTATCTAACCGGTTTCAATCACAAAAATTAAAAAAATATATTTTCATAAAACGAATTTTTATAATTTGAAATAACTGTTTCTGAAAGTAATTTTCGAAACACACATTGGTAAAGTGCAACAAATTTTGTCTTAAATGGATGTAAGTTTAACAATTTGATAAATGCCTTCCTTCGTATTCAGTAATATTCCGAAATCAGTTATCAATGTCACTATCTTCTACACAGTCCTTTTAATAGTAATTTAAATAAAAAAAATTTTTAGTCATATAACACAAGAGTTACGAAACTAATTCTATCACTGTTTGAATTTTTACTAAATTCTAACAATTATGGGTTCTCATAAGAACCCATTAAGGGATCGGAATTTGTAATTTAAGAAATTATTTTTTTAATTTTAAATTAATTTTACTGATAAAATACAAACAGAGGAAAAAAAAAATATATTATTAAAAAAGCCGATTAATACCGCCTATATAATATGCTACAAAAGAATTTTCAATTGATTACATTGGTCAATGAAGGCCCTAGTTTGCATTTGATATAGACCAAGTTTTCCTTATTGGATACGAATTTACAGCCAGGCTGCAATGTGAATCGACTTTTATAAAATCTGCTAGAAATCGAATCTGTTTTAATCGAGTTAAGTCTATTAAAGCAGTGTTACCAAAGACAATAAAGCCCAGCGAAATGCTGTTCTTTTAACTGTTATTTTAGCCAAACGAGTTTAGGTCCCTCGTAATCTACTTATAGTTGGTAGTGTGCTAGACTACTAGTGCGAGTGTTATGGGTCCGATTCTTTTCAAAGTCTCCATGATTAAAATTGACACCCACAACATTAGTGTTGCGAGAAGCTAGGCCATAACCCTGAAACAGAGTTGTAATAGCCAACTATGAATGTATGTAGTTCTATGATATGTTTTATGGCCACTTCGCTCGTAACAAATAATACAATGCAACAGCGAAAAAATGCAGGGAATCCACAGTATAGGTTCGATTGTACTACCAAAACTTAGTAAAACCCTGTACTCGGTTTGGTCAGATTGACTACCAATTTTTTTTATGGACCTCAAAACATTTTGAAAATCACAGCATCACTCAAAAAAAGGTGTCCTCAGTTTTTGGCCAACAGCTAACTCAAACTTAAAGATACTGCTTAACTATTTTGGGCAATAATGTAGTGAAGACTCTACTGAACAAATTTTAAAATATTTTTTATGCAAAAAATAATTTTTTTTGCACTTTTTTGCAAAAATTTACGAAAAAATTTTTACTTATTTTAATTTTTTCAGCATAACTTACAGGGACTCGTAATTTTTCACTAACAATATATGACAATATTGTAGCAATTGTAAATTTGAACAACTTTCGTGAGCATATCAACACAATCGTGTCTAGGCATTCAAAATAGCTTATAAAGACCAATTTGTACCCTAAAAATTTTATTTTTCACTATTTTTTAGAATAAAAATTATTATTACTCTCACACTGTGTCCCAATTTTTGCTCTGCGAATTAAATGAGTTGCATATGAAAGGAGCTTTGAGTGCGCTACTTTATGTAAAAGATACTTATTAAATGAATTATAACTACTTGTTCCACATAACGAATTTTAGATTTGCCGCGTAAGCCCAACAAATTTATCAATTTTCAAAGTGAAACTTATCAATCGCTACAAAACAAAAGCAATGATTGATTTGTTTTGATTAATTTTGAATTATTTTTCAATTAATAATTAATTTTTAATGCCTGCCTATGAAAATTAAAAAAAAAAATATGCAATTAATTACAAGAAACTAAAAAAAAAATTATAGTATTCGAGATAAAAACGGCGTCGAACTGATAACATAGCAATCAGTTGACCATTTGATGGATATACTTTTGACAGAAAATCAATATTCAGTTGACTGTAAGCAGTTCAACGGAAAAGTTTAAACATTTCTAAAAAATACCGCTTATAGTTTAAATAAAAAAGTCTTGTTTTGGATCCTTTAAGTGTGAGTTAAATAAACCAACAATCTACCAACACAAGTTCGTTTCCATTATTTATGAAATAATTTTTTTTCTTTAGTTTTCTAAACGGCTTCAACATGGGGGACATGTTTCGCAGTGAGAAAATGTCCTTGTGCCAGATCTTCTTGCAACCGGAAGCGGCCTACGATTCTTTAGCTCTATTGGGTGAAAGTGGTTGTGTACAGTTTCGTGATGTAAGTACTCCTGGCACTAAATGAGAAAAAAATTTATTCGAGCATACAGTCATGCCAGTTATGATCTATTATACTGATTGATATTTCGTCGTACTGATATTAGGTAACAGCAGCAGGGTAGCCATTTTAGTATTTTTGTTCTTAAATGTTTAGCCTTTTCTAGCATGTTCTTTAAGAAATATACAAGAAAATAATATAAAATTATAACATCCCTGAGGAAAATTCCGAGACAATTATTGTAAAAGTACTTGTTCCAGTAAAATATAAGTTCGTGTTTGACCACGGGACATACAGTTTAAAGTCGACTCCAAACGACAGACTTAAGAAGCTTGTTCATGGCAATCAGTTACTCTCAGAGCTTTTGCCAGATGACTGGTACGAGGTAGCTGGCGAAAGAAATATTTTTTTTCTTAATATTTCTTTGCTTGCTCTCTAACCACTACACCACGGCGACTACAATTACAATTACAGTACAACATGAGTACTGCGAGAAGCTAGGTTGTAAAGGCCAGTTATGTATTAATTGTGTTTCTATCATACTACTATTCCAGTGCGAGATTATAATAGCGATTTTCAAATACCCCGTTAAATGAATCATAACCAGTTTTCACCGTAGTGTGTATATCGTAATTTTGATGACGTGTTATTCAAACAGCTGATAGATATAAACAGAGTTGGGTTTATTGCATTAGATTTAATTTTCCACTAAATTTAGGTGTAGTGGAAAAAATAGTGCATTATCGCCCCTAATATTTAGTGGAAATTTAGTGCATTAAATAAAACAAATTTAGTGATAGTGGTGGCTGCAATATTGCTGCATTAGTTTAGTGGTAGTGGAAACGATAATGCATTATAAGTTCAATGCAATAAACCCAACTCTGGACATAAACTAATACAAATTATCTATGTATGTATTTGTTAAAATAGGGGAAGAAACAATTAGTGAACCAGTTGGGAACTTTTTTAATATGAAACTTAGAGCAGTTATAAACTTAAAAAGAATCTCAGCAGAAAATAGTGCTTACCAGTAAGTAATTTTGTAAGGGAGAAATTGGAAACAATCACTCGTGCGCATCAATAATGCATGATTTTTATATGAAATGAGCCGTTAAAATGCAATAGAAATGCAAATTTTGTTGTAACCAGTAAGCAAATAGTACAAAAATTCTAAAAATAATACCTTATCCTATAGCTTATTTGGAAGCTTTAAGGTATAAAAAACAACATAATGCTTCTCTTATTGCTTTAAAATTTCAAACATTTTCTGCTGGGATATTTGTCTTTAGAAGAAAAACAGTTTTTCTTTTTTTTTTGCTTGACGTTACGCTCAGTACATGCCACTAAATAGAAGCTACTCGTATGTAAAATGTACACTGTACATACCCAGAGAATTATGACTACCCCTGACTGTTGTCATGATTTTTGCCCGGTAAATGGAAAATCAGTTCAAATTACTCTTACTAAAAGTTACAAATGCAATGAAAATCACTTCAAAACTAACTTGGGTTTTAGAAAATCATGTATATTTACGAGGTGAAAACGTAGTATAAGATTGGGATGTGAATTTAAATAAGATTTTATTTATTAAGTAAGTCTTTAGCTTCAAAACTAAGTATTTTTCGATTTTGTTTCGTCAGAAATGCTTTAATAAGTTAAAAATTATGAACGTAGATTTCTTTGCAATGATTTTTGATACCACAGTGCAACAGTGAAAAAATGCACATTTAAAATAAAGAGGGCAAGCACTAGCTATTCCAGTCTTTTAGTGTCGATATTATAACTTCAACTCCCATTTGCGAAGTCTGAATTTTTAGACAACATCGAACACTGGGCCTAAGTTACACTATTTTGCTTAATAGAAATAAAATTTCCGTAAACGGTATATTTTAAATGCTATAATATAACCCTTTCCCATTTCCAGATGAACGAGGGCGTCACTGCTTATCAACGCAAATATGTTTCCGAGGTGCGGCGTTGTGATGAATTAGAACGTAAAATAGGTTTTGTAGAGAATGAAATAAAGAAAGACGGACTAGCAATGCCTGAATTAGAGTTCGACGATTTACCAGCGGCTCCTAAGCCCAGAGATATGATCGAATTGGAAGCACAATTAGAAAAATGTGAAAAGGAAATAATTGAATTGGGTCAAAACAATGTCAATTTAAGATCAAACTTTTTAGAATTGACGGAAATGTTAATGGTGTTGGAAAAAACTCAGGGCTTTTTTAATGATCAACAGGTGACCGATTTGGAATTGAAACACAAACATGAAAATCATCATGAGGCTAGTGGTCATTTAGGTTTCATAGCTGGTGTTGTAAGTCGCGAGCGTGAATTTGCTTTTGAACGTATGTTATGGCGAGTGGCACGCGGTAATGCTTATGTTAAAAGAGCCCCTTTAGAGGAGACGCTAAAAGATCCAAAGACTGGTTATGTGATGTATAAAACCGTTTTTGTGATCTTTTTCCAAGGCGAACAGTTGAGAAATCGTATTAAGAAGGTGTGCACAGGTTTTCACGCTTCTATGTATCCCTGTCCTCATGATCACCATGAAAGAGAGGATATGATTAGGAGTTTGAGAACTCGTATAGATGATTTGAAAGTAGTTTTACAACAGACTGAGGATCAACGTACATGTGTTTTACTGACTGTTGCCAAACAAATGGCTGCATGGAATGTAATGACCACAAAAATGAAAGCCGTTTACCATACTCTAAATATGTTGAGCCAAGATGTTACCAGTAAATGCTTGATAGGCGAGTGTTGGGTTCCTACTAAAGATTTGGCTAATGTTCAAGCTTGTCTGGCTGAGGGTTCAGCAGCAGTCGGCAGTCATGTGCCTTCTTTTCTGAATGTCATAGAGACGGATGACAAGGCTCCCACTTACAACCGTACTAATAAGTTTACTCGAGGTTTTCAAAATCTTATAGATGCCTATGGTGTATCCACTTATCGAGAAGCCAATCCGGCTTTATATACATGTATTACCTTTCCCTTTCTGTTTGCTGTAATGTTTGGTGATATTGGCCACGGTTTCATTTTATTGTTATTCGGGCTTTGGATGGTTATTTGGGAAAAATCGCTGGGTCGAAAACGGGGCGGAGAAATTTGGAGAATTTTCTTTGGTGGTCGTTACATTATAATGCTTATGGGCCTTTTTGCCATGTATACAGGTTTTATGTACAACGATTGCTTCTCAAAATCCTTTAATGTTTTCGGTACCACTTGGCGTGTGCGTTACAATAGAACTACGGTGCTAACTAATGCCCAGGGCTTGCAATTAAATCCCACTACCTCCACCTTCGGTGTCTATGTCATGGGCATGGATCCCATTTGGCAATTTGCTTCCAATAAGATTATATTTTTAAACACATACAAAATGAAATTGTCAATTATTTTCGGTGTCTTACACATGGTTTTTGGTATTTGCATGTCTGTGGTAAATTTCGTGTATTTTAAACGTTATGCCAGCATTGTTTTGGAGTTTTTGCCTCAAATGATTTTCCTGTTGTTGCTTTTTGGCTATATGGTCTTTATGATGTTTTATAAATGGGTTAAATACACACCTATTACCAACCTTCAACCTAATACGCCTGGCTGCGCACCTTCGGTGTTAATTATGTTCATTAATATGGTACTATTTAAGAAATCAAAGCCCCTGCCTGGTTGTGATGAGTTTATGTTTGCCAACCAGTCGACTATAGAAATGGCTTTTGTTGTTGTGGCGCTTCTATGTATCCCCTGGATGTTGGTGGGTAAACCATTGTACATCAAATTTACACGTAAGGAGAAACCCTATCATCCTCACGATTTCACTTCTACCGATACGCTGGAAATGATAGAGGGCAATACAGCGGTGGTAGTAGAAGTTATTGAAACTTCTAATAGACAAAAGAACAGTGCAGGTGGTCATGATCACGACGAGGAACCTATGAGCGAAATTTGGATACATCAAGCTATACATACTATAGAATATGTACTCAGTACCATATCACATACAGCTTCGTATTTACGTTTGTGGGCTTTATCTTTGGCTCATGCTCGTAAGTTTATCTTAAGAAAGTTACTTTCTTTTTTTACAATTTTTTATTTTTTTCCTGTAATACAGAACTGTCGGAAGTCTTATGGACAATGGTTTTATCTTTGGGCTTACAACTTAATGGCTATACAGGATCTATAGGCCTATTCTTTATTTTTGCCATATGGGTCTTCTTTACTATGGCCATTATGGTTATGATGGAAGGTTTATCGGCCTTTTTGCACACCTTACGTTTGCATTGGTGAGTTATTCTATTTTTTTTCTTTTGGCATTTTTTTAATTTTTGTTTTTTCACTACAGGGTCGAATTTATGAGTAAATTTTATGAGGGAGCTGGTTATGTTTTCCAGCCTTTCAGTTTTAAAGCCATTTTAGAAGCCGAAGATGAAGAATAAATTTAATAAATGAAATCGTTTAAATACTTACTTTGAAGCTTGAATTTCTCTGAAAATAAGAAAAAAAATTAAATTTTATTAAATATTTGCTTATCAATAACAATTTTTTAAGTTATATAGACAAAAAGTACTAATTAAAAGGTACTTTTTACGGTTTTAGTGTTTAATGAATAATTTGAAAAATTTGTGTTAAAGCTATCAAAGCTATACAAATTCGTGGTTAAAAATCCCGAAAAACTAAAAACTGAATGGAACTAATGACAGGAAAAATAAATTTTTAATTTTTAGATGAAAAAGTGAAATGTGGAGCGTGTTTCGTTGCCTTATTGATACTACAGTGGGAGGTGCTATGATGAAAGAAATATTATCTATGTACGTATATATACATACATATATCTCTTACAGGGCATATCCCTTTGTCCATCGAAACGCATAATGTATTACAAACAAAATGTGTTCTTTAGCCGCACGGGTTCGTTTAAGATTACAAAAATATCTGTCGGCTGAAGGTGATACGGATTGAGAATTAACAAACAAAGGATACTTTTATGAGAGCCTAGAACGAACAGTGGTAGTTTTACTATTATACATTATTTTAATGCCAAAAATTTAGAGAAAATATCTTTGAAAGAACCGATAATGGAATGTGGTAAAAACATGTTTATCAATAATATCCGATTTTTTGTAGTTCTGGCGAAGGTTAACCTAGTTTAAGTTCAGAATCAATCCTAACCTCGAAACCAAGCATGCAGCTGAAAAAAAAAGTTCGGAAATTCTAAAAATATGTTGTACTTTTTTGCAATGATAAACTAATGTTAACGAGATAATTTAAAAGTAACAGTGTGGTTATATACTTGGCTCACGGCTCACTAAAAATAAGGAGACATGTGGTAACATTTGCTTGTCTTACTCTTAACTGAAAAAGCTTGTCAAAATTAGTAAACAATGGTGCATATTCAGAATTGATCACGAAGTGTGAGCATTTTTACGTATCCATTCAAGTCATTCGCATATCATTACTTTCAACATGAAACGCTGTGCCATCTATTAATGTATTTCAATTTTTATAGCGTTCAAAAAACATCTACATACATACATACATACATTGGCCATTACAACTCTGTGTCAGGGTTACGGCCTAGCTTCTTAAGCAGCACTCATATTGTGTG
Organism: Metopia argyrocephala; assembly: GCA_963576795.1. Lineage (NCBI taxonomy): Eukaryota > Metazoa > Arthropoda > Insecta > Diptera > Sarcophagidae > Metopia > Metopia argyrocephala. The sequence goes on along the minus strand of OY756211.1, from coordinate 60,734,191 downwards.
TGTTAATTTTTATCCATGAGTACCGGGTTCTACAGTTTAAAGTCGAGTCCGAACGACAGATTTGAGAAGGTTTTTCATGGCAATCAATTACTCCCAGAGAAAATATCTACACAAAACAAAAAGAAGTTGAGATGTGTTTTGGTCAATAATACCAGTATTCCATTGAATAATTTTATTTTTAAAGGCGCTTGTTTTAATTGATGTATAAACAAATGATTAAAAAAATTAAATTTTTAGAATTTGTATACATTTTTTAGAATATTACCTATATACATAATTTTTTTTTAAGACCAATACTCAGGGGTAAACCCCTCCCCATGCAGTGTGCATTGTATTGGAATGTGAAGATGGTTGATAGTTTTTTTTTTTCATAGATGTTTGTATATTTTGCGCCTTTATTTGTTGTTGAAATATGTTGGCTATTACAACCCTGTTTCAGGGTTGCCAGCTTCTCGCAGCACCCATGTTTTGTGTGTTTTAACGTCGACTCCGAACGACAAACTTGAGAAACTTGTTAATGACAATAAGTTACTCTTAGAGCTTTTTTTTTCTTTTTATATTAAGACCAATACTCAGGGGCAAACCCCTTCTCATGCAGTGCATTGTATTTATAGTGCTCACAAACAAAAACAATATACAAAACTAAATGGGACAATCGTTCTCATTGTTTTTGTTTTGTTTTACTCATTGTAAAGAACAAAACAAAATGAAATCAAAAATTACGTTTTGTTTATTTTCCCACTCTGACTAAGAGGAGTAACTGAAAGAAATATTTTTTTTATATTTCTGCTTTTAAAGATTTCAGAGCCAGCACACTAACCACTACAACAACTACTCTTAGAATATTATCAACATTTTATCTTCTCTAAATGTCAATATACTCGTACAGGGCTGCAATTCATATACCAGCTGAGAGCAGTTAGTTATGAATTGTAAATAAGATCTATAACTATTTTCTATTTGCTCCTTCTATTAGTTCCAACTTTAATTATAATTTTTGAATATGCGCCATTATATTCAAATTACTGTTCAATTTGAAAAAGTAATTAATATGCAAAAGAATTCACAACAATATTTCATTACTAAAACTGTAATAACTTTTAAAATGAAAATTATTTTTCATGATTGTAGAGAAATCTTTGTGTACCACAAATTTTTCGATCAAATAATAAGATATGGTATAGGGCACCTTATAACCGCGGTAACCCCCAATTAGTTTAAATTCTTTGTTTTTCAATTTCTAAAAGTAAAAATAATTTGTTTATTAAATACATTGTTCGTCACGTTTTTGAATTTCTTTAATAAGCTCTGCAGTTGGCAATGAACTTTTTCAATGAAAAACTTACAATGTGATGAACCAGCAGAAATCTTAAAATCAAAAAATTCAAAAAATTTCTTTAAACAAAAATTAAAAGAAATTTTTATTAAAAAGCTAAATGAAACAACACATTCAAATTCAGAGACAACATAGATGTTATAAGTGAAAGATAATTTAAAGAACGTAAGATTATAAAAGAAAAATTGTAACAAACATGTCCTGTTTGAGGATAAATTTTTTTCTAAGTGCTTGTGTACTTTTATTACTGTGTGCCCATACCATTTGGGCCGATATCGTAGTGCAATTGAATACAAATCGTCCTATTAACGATGTCAGTGATAAATTTATCAGCTTTTCTTTAAAACCCGAGGATTTATACAAAGCTTTAGATGGTTCTAATAGGTAAGCTTGAGAAAGTGGCATTTTTAATTTTGAAGTTTTTCAATTTAAAGGCATTTTATTATCGTTCTTAGAAAAACATTAACACGCATGGCCTCAATGTTAAGTCATGCGCATGTAAAATTTGTTGGTGATTTTAATTTTGCCGCCAAAACGAATGCCATACGCTTAAGAAATCCTACGAAAATTGTTTGGAAAGGTTTCAACAAATGGACCAAGTAAGTAAAAGTATTATTAAAAAAAAAAAATAAAATTTTTAAAACAATTGATTTTCTTGAAAAAGGGTATAAATTAAAAAAACAAATGATTTTGCTGAGAACCTCAGCATAGGAGATATTTGGCTATAAAATATTATTATTTTTATAACAGACTCTCCCAAATTTATTGAGCTTAAACTCCCGAGATCAGTTGTGTTCAAACAATTACATACACTTTGATATTTGTATCTATAGTGGTAAACAGCTTTTAATGGCTTTTCTAATTTTACATTGCCAGATCGTTGTTTTTTTGCAAAGTAAGCAGCAGGCTTAAGATAAGATCTCGGACAATATGAGGCAAATGAAAGTAAAATAAAAATTGCTGTCTAAAGTTATTAACATTTTTGCATTTCTTGAAATACGAATGCTGCTTTTATTCTAAAATAGGATAATACTAAGTGATTTTAGATGCTTAAAAGACATAACGTTTCGGCAATATCTCAATATTGAATTGGTAACTTTAGTCAGATCAAGTCTTTTCCAGTCACAAAAAAATTCATTAATCTGTAAAAGCATGTTTTATATTTAAGAACAAAGGAAATTTAAAAACAAGGAAACTATGCATTCACCACTTTAACTGTTCCATTAAACCTTCCATTTTGCTGGTACTTTTTCCCATTAAGTTTTCAATTGCATATCTAAAATGTTTCCTTAATTCTTGTCCGAAAATACAAAATAAAAGTTCGTGCAAATTTGTAAAGGAAATGAAAATAATTCCCCAATAACTCTTTTAGGCCCATTATTACAACTTGCTTTTTGTTGTTACAAGTTAACTTTAACCTAAAGGTAAGGCAATCGTTCCAATACCTTTATCGATCTCTTTAGGTTAAAGTTTACTTGTAATAGCAAAACGCAAGTTATCTGTCTGATAAAATCCTACCTTTAACTAACGGCAAGTTGTAATAATGGGCCTTAATAGCTCAAAAATTGTGTAACTTTGTACAATTTCGGACTGTTTCGTTATGCATGTGAAAGATATCTGATTGGCTATTGTGCTCTCTCACAAAGATTTTATGTAAAAGTTCTCATATTATGCAGATATTTCGCTACTCCTTTGTGTAGCATTGTCATATAATAATGTCCTGAAGATTTTAAACAGAGGGGAGAAGAAATATCTCCAAACAATTGGTTAATGTATTATCTGAAGTCCTTAATCTAAATGAACATATTGTGGCATTGCTACCGCATATCAGATAAAGCTTCAACCAATTCGCCGGACCTATAATTTCAGCGTTTTAGATCTAACGGAAGTTGTATCTGTTTAGGAGAATAAAGTTTCACTCCATTTTTCGACGACGTTAAATATAAATGGAATCTTGAGAGATTTTTAATTACGTCACATACATACATACATACATACATACATTGGCCATTACAACCCTGTGTCAGGGTTACGGCCTAGCTTCTCGCAGCACTCATGTTGTGTGTGTTAATTATTATCCATGAGTACCGGGACCTACAGTTTAAAGTCGACTCCGAACGACAGACTTGAGAAGCTTGCTCATGGCAATCAAATACTCGCAGAGCTTTTTCTGGAAGACTGCTAAGAGAAAGAAATAATTTTTTCATATTTCTTTTTTTTCAAGATATGGACAGTGGAGTAGGGGCTGGCGTCTATGGACCCAATCGAAACCTGTCAATTCCACTAGGGAAGTCATTGAGTGTTTTTCAGGCTGAAATCCTGGCCATGACCGCATGTACTGAGATTAACCTGGATATCGGGCTCAAGGGCAAGACAATTAATATATTTTCAGATAGTCAGGCTGCTTTAAAGGAGCTTGACTCTCATCGTGTGACATCTACACTTGTCAAACATTGCTACGACAGGTTGCAAAAATTATCACTTAGAAACAGGGTGCAGCTGTTCTGGGTACCTGGACACTGTGGTATAAGCGGGAACTAGGAAGCGGATGCATTAGCTAGGAGGGGATCTGCGACGCCTTATATTAGTCCGGAGCCCTGCTGTGCAGCACCGCTTTCTACTATTGTCAGTCAAATTAGTAAATGGGAAACTGGCAAATGTTTGGAACATTGGAATGCCCAGTCGGGTCTTAGGCACGCCAAGGCTGTGATTCGTCCGCGATTTGGCGGTAAGTCTGATGTTCTAAAGTATAGAAGGCCAGACCTGAAAATCCTAACGGATTTTCTTACGGGTCACTGTAGTGTGGGAGCGCATTTGATGAGAATGGCGATCACAAATGTAGATGTTTGTAGACTATGCTCACAAGCATCAGAGACAGCAGAGCACATATTGTGTGAATGTGTGGCTCTTGATAAATTTAGATGGATGTATTTAGGGAGACATATGGTCTCACTGACAGATATATCCACCACTAAAGTTTCGGACCTGCTGTTCGTAAGGAAGGCTGCTGGTCTGTTAAACAAATAGTAGACTCAAAGGGACACAATAGATCTTATGGGACGCAGTGTCTTGCATTTGTGCTGGATCTAAACCAGATAATAATAATAATAATTTTTTCAAGATTTCAGAGCTGAGATTTGAACCCGGCGCTATCGTCTTAGTATGCCAACACACTAACCACTAGACCACGGCGAATACAGTCATTACGTCACACTTTTATTAATATTACACCAAATTCGATAATTAGCCATCTTTAGTGTGTGCTCTTTCAATAGAAAAAGTGGTCTAAAAAATTTTACGTTATTTCTAACTCTTTACTTCTACAAGAACACATTGTCGTCAGCTCATCTTCTTTATACATAGAGACTCCAAATAGCAGAGTACGCTACTTATCTATGAAGACTAGTAGATTGTAAAAATTTTTTTAGCGAATAGTGCAAACCTTAAGAAGAATATGCTTTATATGCTAAGGCTCCATGCTATTTTAAATAAAATAAAAAGATATATTGTGTAGAAGAATTAAATTTGAGACCGTCGAGCTGCCAAGAAATACACGTTGTGGTGAGTCACACCTGTCGTGATTAGTTAAGAAAATGCACAAAATGGTATCGTCTAATTGCCGGCCGAAAATGCGTGAGCTACATAAGATGACAAACATTTTATACATTGACGGAAACTTCGAAAGGACTAAGTTTAACTAATATCAAAACCGAGTTAACTTTTCCAATTAAAGAGTCTGCTTCTTCGTTGGCAACTGGGTAGCAGAATTTAAAACAGGTCGTACAAGCTACCGCCGGCAATGGTATTGAATGAATATCGGATGGAGGTACATGCTTGAGCAGAATTGACTCTCATTTCAAAAAATTCTTTATTTATATTAGAAATTTAATGAAAAAATGCTAATGAGAAAGCTATTCGCAAGACGCAGCTCCCGGTTTGCTCTCTACAAAATAAAAACAGCCTCGAAAAGATAATTCAATGGGTACACCACTTCACACCCGAGACAGAGGATGAATTAAAACTGCATAGTTGAATTGTATCCAAAGCAGATGAAGACAGTTCCATCTGTGACAAGGTCGTCTGGTTTTTGGGATGCGCGTCGGGTAGCACTTATTGATTATTAAAAAAAAGGAGAACCGGTCATAGACGGATATAATGTTGACTTTTTTTATAGTTTAATTTATGATATTAAAAAAGAAAATCTACATCGTTTTGGCATAAAAGAAAGTCTTGTTTGATTAAAACAATGTGTCAGTTTACATATACACTAACATGACGATTAAAGTAAAAAAATTAAAGTTTCAATTGCTAAAAAAATGCCTCAATGATAAGAGATATTTCAACAATAAAGAGATCGATTCTGTCATTGACAGTTGCTTCTATAAACAGGGTATCGTAGGCATAGAATATCGCTGTAAAACATAAATCGAACTACAAGAGATTATGCTGAGAACTAAAAAATTTTATTTTTTTAAAATTTAGTGCACTTTGTTTTGTTAAGACTTCTAGTTTTAAAACCGACTTAGTAACGAGGGCATGCAAAAATTACTCAAAAAATTAAATAAATATTAATTAATTCTTAACTGAAACAATAAATCCTTTGATAAAAAAAAATTCTCTAAAATTAATTTATAAGCAATCAGCGTATGTTGATTGATTGAAATAAAACTTCTATTTCAATATTTTATTACGATTCTAATCTAATTATGCAAACAATTTATTTTTATTATCTTACAAGAGCCGTTAATTGGTCCATGATTATACCGGTACCCTATAAGCCAAACGATTGGGATCCCATGCAAACTTTAACAATTTTAAATACATCGCAAATGGTGGGCATAGATGAGGCTATTTGGCAATTCGGCATCAGTATGTTTTCCCTATTAAATTTATTTCATTATATAATTCTTGCTTATTAACAGATTTTGGTTCTTCCCGAGCTTTGGATTATGTAAACGAATTGAAAACTTTTAATGTAATGGTGGACTCATTTAGAGCTCTTAAAATGAATTGGCGAACTATAGGGGCTGATATTTCGGCAGGTAGCAGTCCCGATGAGACTCGACGTTATGTAAATATGTCAAGAGATTTAAATGTGGCCTATGGTTGGATACAGTAAGTTTTTGCTAATTGAGTTTTTAATTTTTTATTGAAATTTATTTTTGTTTTGTATATTTGTTTATAGACCAGATGAAAATCTTTTGGCTAACAGTTTGGATACGGTTTTGGGTGAACAAGAACCGGCTCTTAGTGTTTTATTAAAGGAAAATGTGCCTGTATGGTTATCTCTGCCTAAAAGAAGAACTATTTTAAATCAATTGGCCGATGAGGTTAGAGAGGGTTTAGATTGGGCTGAAACTATGGGTGACGCCGCCAATGTGGGTTTTGAAACCATATTTAAGCCTTTGTCTTTAGATGATTTTGAAAAGCCCAAATATGATTTCTATGTAACAGCTTTGTTTAAGAAAATCATGGGCTCACGTGTATATCCGGCTCGCCCTTTGGGAGTTTTTGAACTACAACCCAATAAGTTATACACCCACTGTGCAAATATGGTTTCGGGTGGGTTGGCTTTTATGGTGGTCAACAAAAATAAGCAGACTTTGCAAATTGCCGTTAGACCCATGGGTAGATTGCAAGACACTGAAGTCTGGCAATATGCATTGACTATGTCCAATGGGCACATACTGCTAAATAATAAAATGCTTACGCTGAATAGTACTTTAGTACCAGAGATAAAACGTAAACAATACAAGTCTATATTGCAATTAAGAACCCCCGGCTGGTCCGTAAGTTTTTGGGTATTGCCCAATGCCAATTTGGAACACTGTCACTTTACCGAGGTAGAGACTACAGTAGTGCCAAAGGAGGAAAACGATAAAAATATTAAGCGTTACTCGGCTACAGATCGTTTGCTAAAGGAATTGATTAAAGAATCTGCTAAACCCTCCTATTCACCTATGGCAGGAATATTCAGAAGACAACGCCGGTCGGTAGGCTATGAAGACCGTTTAAAACGATTCGTTTTGGAAGGCTCTAGACAGGAAAAAAACCCCTTACAGTCTAATTTTACCGAAACTATTAACGAGGGTATAAAATCACCTTCAAAAAGAGACGTTTTCTCTCCCGATGGCCAAATTTCTGCTCTACAGTGGTTAAGTAATATCTTTAAGGAACCCTTAAACTTTGAATTACCGCAACTTAAACGTAATGCGCGTCAATCAAATAAATATATGGGACCATTTTTCTTAACCAGGGATGGTAAAAAAACCGCCTTTACTAAAAAGATAACAGAAATACGCAAACCTGAAAAGAAGAAAACCTCCAAACACCATATGGAAGAGCAAGAATTCGATGAAGAGAAATTCTTTAAAAATGTTGGAGAACAAGCTGAACCTGAGTATATGCGTGTACCCGAAGGCGATGTATATCTTAGCCATATAACCTCGATAGATGGCGATGACAATACAAAGGTATTGAAAATTGAAACGAAAAGACCAAAATCTATAGAACCTGTAAATGAAATGAAACCCTTACGGTTGCTACCCACTGAATTCTTTGAAGCTTTGCCGGTTCATCCGGTAGAACCTTTGGCAACTCCTATGCTTGACTTAGGCACTGCCTTAAATAACTTGCTGTTTATTGACCCATTTACGAATCCCTATGGCCACCTGAATAGTATTCCTTTAAAAAAGAATTATTACAGTACAGATTTTGAAGAAAAAGAAACCCATGAGGGTTTAACGCCAGATACCGACACAAAACATAATGAAGCAGACGGTTTTGTTCAGGTTCAAATCGATATCTCAAAAAACGCTTCAAACCATAAAAACCAGGATAATCATGATAAAGAAAATCATGAAAAAGATCAGCAGAAGGAAAGTAATCATACATATGTTAAGACTTTATTGGATGCAATGGAACCCAAACTTTCCGAAAAATCTAAAAATATCTTAACACGCGATAATAGAGATTCCTCTATGGTTGACACTATGAGCGAAGATTTCGTAGAAGATGATGTTGCCAGTCACAAAAAATTTGATGAAATTTACTGGTGGAATTTAGCAAACAGACGGGCTAAACGCTCTTCAGATGTACGTTATCCTATAAATTCGTGGCTTAATAATATGATACCCAAAGATGACGAGCCCTTAACAGCGGCCAATGAACTTTCTGCCTTGAGTTTACATCAATTCGAGCAAAAGGTTAATGAAGTTATACACAGTAGTGACTCCAAATCACAAAATAATACTGTTGATGAGAAGACCATTGGTAGAAGGTTGGTAAGAACTGTAAAGACTCAGATTACCAAATTAGTAGATATTGTTACCCAGCAAGTCAATGAGTGGTACAATACGCTCACCAAACACTTAGACAGTTCGAATGATGCAGTAACTATTACCCAAAATAATCGCATTATTTAGCGTAACAAAACTACAAGGAGTGTCTGTAAAGGAGGGAAAGGAAATGTTTCTCTTAGCAGATGTTTATTTATATATTTTTTTAGTTATAAGAGAAATTATTATATTAAAATTTTATCTTAAATATATACATGTACATATTTATTAAACCCTTATCAATTAATTATTTAAAATATACAGTTGCGAACATTAAAATAGCAGTGCCTCTACATTTTATATAACATACATAAGATCAAACATTTTTATTTTTATTTAGAATCTATATGTAAAAACAAAAAACAAAAAATATTAAAATTGAACCATGGCTTCATAAAAACAGAAATTATAAACAAAAAATTAAATTCATAGTTTACATGAAAATAGCAGTGACTTCAAGCACGACCTATTTTAACCCTAAATATACACGAAAGTGGAAGTTTTTATTAATATTTTAAATGTACCATCTATTACTTTATTGCAAAACCTTTATTTTTGTTACAGCAATACAGCGACGAGACATTGAGTTGACTATATGTTGACAACGGCTTACTGCGTCTCCTTCCAGGCTTTTTCAACGACATTTCGAAACGTCTCGTTATTGGATGGTTTTGAGTTCTGTACAGCTTTGTTTATGTGCCCCCAAAGATATTCAATTAGATTAAGGTTGGAAGACTGTGCTGGCCATTACACAATATCAATGCTGATGATGCGAAACCATTCGTTCGCCTTTCTACTTTTATGTTTTGGGTCGTTGTCTAGCTCGAAGACCCATTTTAACGGCGTTTATTCACCGCTGTACGGCAACATAAGATTCTCTAGAACGTCAACGTAGACGTGTTGATCCATAATATTATATATTTTATATATGGGGCCCACACCATAATAGGAAAAATATATATAATAATTTTTGATATAGTAAGATGTGCGTCACTATAAAGTGTAACACCCATTTTTCTTAATCACTTTTTTCACCTTTAATCAAAATTATTTTTCTTAATCACAATATCATTGAATAATGTGTCAGATTTTAAAATGTATCAGTTTGTCAAATTTGACTTGTTAGTTAGTTCACAATGGATAATCAAAGACAAGTGCATACAAAAATTATTCAAATAATTCAAAAAAAACCATATTGGAGTTATAGAAAAGTTGCTAGGGAAGTCCACGTGACCAGGCAATGTGTTTACAGAGTGGTCAAAAAGTTCAACAAAGACCTAAAAATTGAAAGAAAGCCTGGAACAGGTAAAGCAAAACTGGTAACTTACGACGCGAAAGCCAAAAAGGTTGAGAAGCTTTTGCTGGCTCTTCCAAACATTTCTGGTCGCGAAGTGGCCCGGCGCGTGCAATGTTCGGAAAGTTTTGTGCGCCGAGTTAAAGCTAAAGCTGGCCTTAAAACATTTAAAGTCCAAAAAGTTCCGGATAGAAATGCTAAGAAGAATATTGAAGCAAAAAAAAAGAGCAAAACTCCTCAAAAAAGAATTTTTTCAAAAGTTCGAATGTTGTGTAATGGATGATGAAACTTACGTTTTTGCAGACTTTGCGCAGCTTCCTGGCCAAGAGTTTTATGTAGCGGATAGTAGAGGCAATGTTTCTGAAGAGTTCCGAACTAAAAAACTATCAAAATTTCCCAAAAAGTTCCTAGTTTGGCAGGCTATTTGTAGCTGCGGCAACAGAAGTGCATCGTTTGTTACATTGCGATCAATAAACTCAGATATTTATATCAAAGAGTGTCTTCAAAAGAGGTTGCTCCCATTTCTAAGACAGCACAACATATCAACATTCTTCTGGCCAGATTTGGCAAAATGTCACTACAGTAAAAGCGCAATAGACTGTTATAATAAAAATAATGTTATTTTTGTTCCAAAAGAGGCTAACCCACCAAACTGCCCAGAGCTGCCGCCTATTGAAAGATATTCGGCTCTGGTCAAAAGAGAACTAAAGAAGAGTACATCTGTTCCCAAAACCATTACTAGTTTTCGATATAAATGGACAGCTGGTACCAAAAAAATCACCGAAAACACTATAACATTGCTTATGGATGGCATAATGAATAAAATAAAAAATTTTATAAAATTAAATTAATTTTGAAATAAAATAATACAGAATATAAATCTGTAATAAAAATGCAAAATAAAACTGTTTTATTTTTAACTCTAGCTTACTTCAGTCAGTTTTTATTTGACTTTTGATGTGTTACAGTTTATAGTGACGCACATCTTAATATTTGATACTTAGTAGTTATCATTGTGTATTGTAGTTGACAAGCCGAAGATGGTGGACACCGAACATATTGCCCACAGCCATAATTTCCATTTCAGATAATTGTAGACTCATCAGTTCATAAAATGTTTTGCCTCTTACTCTCAGGCCAGTCGACGTCTTTTATTGCGATTGCCAAACGGTTGTCTCAATGAGGTTCTTAAGTAGTGGCTTTTTTCTTGGTTAATAAGCACGCAAATTTGTATCTGGTACGGTTCTTCTAACCGTTATGTTAGTAACTTCTGAATTAAGTTCTGTTTTGTTTTGACTAAATCATGTAAAGTGAAGTTTTTTTTTCACCTTGGTATTTTATTTTTTTTTTAATATTTCCTTGCCAGATTAAATTCAAGTTCATTTTAACGGTTTTTTATAACTAAATTTAATAAGAAACAACAACAACAAGCAAACATTTTTTAATTTAAATATATGATTCGTAATAAACAATAAAATAGGGTAATTTAAAAAAAATTAAAAAAACTTTCAAAATACCCGGTGGCGAAAATCACACTGAATCATCGTGGCAAACGCTGACAATGCTAAATCATCGATGACAGTTGCTGAATTTTATTTGGGTTCATACATGCATTTTTAAAGCATTTGTCCAAAACGTCATATATGACTATAGTTGATTTTGTCTCGTAGAAGTCCGGATATTGATGAGATCTGACAGACATTATCATCGAAAGTCGTAGTTAATTTATACATAATGTGTCGAGTGTCAATTTTTATTCAAGAGTAGCTTGAGAAGCTGGTTTATGACAAACAACTCCTCTAAGAGCAGGAGCTTGAACCCGGAGCTCTTGTCTAGTAAGGCAATAAACTAACCACTAGACAACAACTCCAGTAATAGGTTCAAAAAAATAAAACATAATTTATTAAAAATAAAAAAGATGGTATTGCAAAACTTTTGATGATGTATTGAGAAGTTCCCCCACAGTCTAAAAAGTATATTTTGTGTTTGAATATGGTACAAAAACAGAGATTTAATTTTCTAAAGATGAAACGTATGAGACCTCAAAAACAAAAGACTTAAGCAACGAACTTGTTTATTCACTGGCAAAAAAAAAAAAAAAAAGAATGATCATTAAACAAAACCCTTTAATACACACAGTAAATGTTGTAAAACAAAATACAAAAATATATGTAATAATAAAGAAAACAAAAAACAAAAACAGTATAGAAGCAAAATAATGAAAATTTATAAAAACAGTTGTAGTTGCAGTTGCGACTCTTCAGCTTTTTGTATAATTTTTCGTTTTCTTTTTGTATTTTAATTCCGTTTACTTTACTTTATTTTTTTTTCTTTTTTCATTTTTATTACTGTAATACTGCAATCTCAGCAATAATTATTGTTACTGCTCTTGCATAAATATTAATAACAACCTGTTGCTGTTGTTGATTTCTTTTAAGACTGTTGTTGGTAATAAGACAGCAAAAAGACGTGGCTTTTTATTTCTATTGTAAACTCTGAGTATATTGTAGTGTGTGCTTGAGTATGTAACCGCGTTTTTCTTTACTGAGATTCAATTATAGAGAAGCGCTTATTTTTTTATCACTTTAAGCAACCAGTCTTAAATAAAACATTCAAGGCGAAGGTTGTAGTGCTGTAGGTTAATAATAATAATAAAAAAATAAATAAAACAAAATAAACAACTCAGTTAAAAAGTATTTTAGTGGCGTATAAAACATTTTTTTATAAATAAATAAATTTCTAACAAAGGTAAGTTCGGTAAAAAGAAAAAATATAAAGAAATAAAAAATAAAATAATTTTTTTTTACAAGTAACCAAAAATTTTCAAAAATTATTTAGATAAAAAATTTTGTATTTTGCAAATCACTTACATACTAGGTGATGCGTGTGTATTTTAAATGAAAATTCTTTTTTTTAATAAAAACAAATCAATCATAAAAATGATGTAAAGCATCATTTATGTGATTTATAAAATAACCCCCCTAAGAAAATTTTCAATGACGTGTACAACTAATATATCTTTCCACTATTTTCTAGAATATCGTCTATTTTTCCCAAGTCTCTACTACCTGTTGTTAACTAGTTAAAGTTAAGGTTATTAACAGTGTTGCCATGGGTTTTAGAAACTTTTAATTAAATATATTGTTTTTTTTTAGGAAATGGTAAATATATTTCAAACCTTTAAAATGGTAACTTTTTAATGAAGTAATATGAGAGTTCATTTCTTATAAAATAATAAATTAAAAAAGAAAGTACGTTAGAAAACACAAATACTCTGCTTTGACAGTGGTACAGAGTTAGATATTTGATTAAAACAAAATTAAATTATATTTAAAATTGCTTAACCCGGCAAACGTTGTTTTGCCATATAAAAATGTGCTCTAGGAAACATTTTTTTTTTACTTCAAATATATTTGATAGTCTTCACCGAGCATCAAAAGTCAACATTGATGTGAGCAATCAATGTATGCTTTACTAATAATTTTAATAAAAGATTATCCGCCATTTTCGGTACTTTAGTTTGATAGTTGGGAATAGCGTTAAATATCCCCTGTATCGTTCACTCTGAGTACTTCTTAAAAAAAAACGTAAACCATATGTGCTCTACGGTGCGCAGATATACATATCTAGTTTAAAATTTCATCAACGTCGGTACGTTATTTAAGTGAGGCATAAATTTCTTCTTGGGCCCTCCCAAAATATTTACCTTAATATTTAGGGGTAAGAAAAATAGATGTCTAAATTTACATTTGTTAATCTAAAGTTGTGTTAAGACACCAACAAAATTTATTCAAAATCAATTTGTTAGTTGGGGATAGGCAGAAATAGCCCTTGTACCGAACCCCCTGAGTACTAAAAAAATAACGTAAACCATATATGATCTACGGTACGCAGATCTATCTAGTTTAAAATTTCATCGAAGTCGGTACGTTATTGAGGTGAGGCATACAGGGTCATCTTAACATTTAAGGGTATGAAAAATAGATGTTGACCGATTCTTAGACCTAACTGATATGGACACACACAAAAATCGGTCAAAGCCTTTTAGAGGACTTTATAAACAAACACCGCGACACGAGAATTTTATATATTAGATTGTAACTGAAATTGATTTTTAAGAGCAAGCAATTAAATGACAAATACCAATTACCAGCTACTGCCAATTTTTTGGACTAAAAATTTGTTATCTTTTGACCAATTTGGTTTTTATAGCTATTTTTGCAAGCAAATTATTTGCCATTTAGAAAAAACTAACAGAAAAACAAAAACTAACTCCAAATAATAATATTTATTAATTGCGTTCATAGATGTTTAATTGCAAAGTTTAATTTCATTTAATACAATGCTAAGTTACATTCTAATCACTAGCGCGTGTTGACTAAGGTCATATATTTGGTGTAGTCTAACGATCCATAGCATCAACAAAAATCTAATTCAAGACCGTAATACTAGTAGACTATTTACGAAGTTTAACTTTTTACTTAAACTACAATAGACTACAGAACTTAGTGTGGTATGGTTTTTAAGCACTAAAATTGTGTGGGTAATAAAAATAAAAATATTTATTAGAAAATACAATTTACATGAGAACCATTATATATTTTTAAAAATTTTTATTAATTTTCTTGTTTTAATTAAATATTGATATTTTTTTCCTGTTTATTGAAAAAAAAGGCAACGATACTTGAAGAAAAAAACTAATTGTAGTACCAACCAAATTATTTAAAAAGGGCAACACTTATCATTAATGCTGCTTCTTTATGTTCTTGTAGTTTCTCTTCGTTTTACTTCCCCATTTTTTTGTATTTTTTGTTGTTGCTATTTTTGTTGTTTTCATTCTCCTCTTTATTACATTGAACTTTAAGCAACTCTTATGGCTGGCAGTTCTTCTCTTATGCTGTCCCCCTCTTTTCTTTTCAGTAAATTACCTGTGACACTAAAATTTTTATAATACTCTGATTTGTTTTTTTTGGTATTTTTTAAGGTAAATTTTTTTGATTGTCTTGTTGGTTTTTTTTAAGTGAAAGTGTTAAAATGGACTTTGTTTATAGACTTAAATACTCTCTTGGTATTTCATAAATTTATTCACATAAATGGTTGTGCACGTTGTTGCTATAGGACTATCAATAATTAGTTGTGAAAAAAAAATAAATAAAATTAATAATTTTTAAACCTTAAAAGACCAGTCATACCGTTTAAGATTTCGTCATATGCAAAAGGAAAAAAAAAACAAGAAGAATAATTAATCAATTTAATTACCATTTTAATAACTCAATTTATAATTAAAACAAGAAAATGAGTGTGGTGGCAATCCCAACTTAATTTAATGCATTGTAAGGTTATGCGGTTAAAGTTTGGGAAGAGAAACCTCCCATTATCTACCATAACATAGTCAAAAACATGCCACAAAAAATTTAAGCTGTAATACTTTCCAACGGTTGCTATATAAAATATTAGTTTATGTAATTTAAGAAATTACATTGACCACATGAAATTTTTATAATTATATTTGAATATAAAAAGATAACAATTTCCTTGATTGTTATACTAATGCAACCATTTAAAGAAAACACAATAACAAAAAAAAAAAAAAATAAGTGCTCCATGAACAAAATTTGATAAGTAGTTTTGGCTTTGCAAGCTTTTGGACATAGGACATTCAAACACGTGGTTACTTGTTTGAGTCACCGTATGCTGCCTTTTTGTGCATGATTTTTTTTAACATACTGTTTCCTGTAACGTATCTATCTTATAAAAACAGTATTGAAAATAGAATAAAAGGCGCTAAAATTAAAGAATATATTTTTTTTTTAAATTCGAAATGCTTTATATACTACATATACTTATATGTATAAATATTTAAAAAGCTTAGCTATTTACTTTTTTACATCAGTTAACAAATTCGAAATGGGTTGAAAACTAATAAGATAAAAATATTTTTGTACCTGAAGATGTACGTTTTGAGGGTGTACTTAAAATTCGAAATATTAAATAAAATAAAAATAAATTTTGACTATAACATTGTGTTATTATTATTGTCTGTATGTATGTATACATATATTTACTAAAAAGTAGATCTTAATTAATCAAAAGTCGTTTAAACCAAAAAGTGCCATGACATAGAAATACAACATGTGAAGAGACTAAAGCGTTTTTGTTAACACATCAATTTTTCTGTTTTTAATTTTTCGTTGGCTTAAAACAACCAGTTTTTAAAAAAATATTGATTTTAAAAAATGAGAAAATAAAAATATTATATCATATTTTTTTTATTTGTTTTACGAAAATTAAATTATTACAAATTCGACAGTAATCTTTAATAAACGGCGTGTTTGTATTAAAAAAAAAAAGATTTATTGAAATGTAAGCACGAATAAGGGCATAAAAACCATTTATAGAATTCTTCGAGAAAAGAAGAAAAAAATAAATAAATTCTTTGTATTATTTAATTTATTTATTTAAATTATAATACAATATTAATATTATATTTAGTTATTCCGAGACGAGTGACTAAGACCCTTACTTGGTGTAGTTTCACAGACCAGCGTCTCTGGTGGGAAACTTTATACATATTCTGTTTTCTAACAAATAATTAAATTTAATTTATTTTCATTTACATACATACATACATATGTATGTATATGTAATATTTTAGGAAAAATATTAAAATTTGGCTAAAATGGAAAAACAGAATATATCCATACGGCTTTATCGAATATTGGGGGGTGCGTGGTATAGTGGTTAGAACGCTCATACAAAAATCAAACGGCTCAGGTTTAAATCACAGCAAAGGTGAAAAATAAAAAAGTTAGTTTGCGGTTTTTTCAAAATTATAATTTAAAAATAAGAGGTCCCCCCTCCAAGAAGTCCATCTACAAAGCAACCGCTCTCTGACATATTACTATATTCCGCCTTAATTTTTGACAACCAAAAACGAATAATCAGGAGGAACGCGCCACCTATTTGGGAAGTAGCAGATAACAGCTAAAAACATACTTAGCGAAGGCACTCACCGCAATCAATATGCAACGATGGAGCAATTGCTATTGATCATTCAAGGGTGAAGGTATAACACTGGCCTTTGCATGATTACAGCAATTTGTCTCATTCCTAAAGTGCTTAATAATATAAGAAAACAATATATATGTTTTGTTGTCATAATGCACTGTCCTTTCCACAAAAATTCCAATGCAAAGCTCAGCATTTAGTAGGGGTTTACGCCTGAGTATTGGTCTCAATAAAAAAAAAATAAATACTCGTAATAATACTTTCTGAAATAATAAAAAAGAACAAAAACCCCGAAAAAACACTCATTTTGATGAAAACTATGAAATGTTGATTTTTTTGTAAATATAAATGGAATAATTACGGCTCCGATTATGGTTCACAACACATAAAAGTCGTATTGTATGGGCCACAACACAACATTTACTCGTTTTCTGATTAAGATTTACAACAACTAGATGTTGTGTATGTCACAGGGTTGATTTTTAATATTAGTATGCTTTACTTAAAAATACAACCCTGACTATATAAACTGACATTTCAAAGCAAAATTTGTTATTTTTTTAAGAGTTTAAGTTTTGAAAGAAGAAGAAAAAAAATTTAAATATAAATAAAAGAAAAAAAAAACACACCTTTAATGAAATCAAAATTATTTATATGTATTAAAAAATTAAAAATTTTAGCTGCTAACCCTTTATCATTCTTTCGCAATTCTATAATTAGTAGTTGGACCCAAGCTATTTAGCTGCAATGAAAATTTTTTTGCTACGGCCAATATAAGGATTTGTTATCATTATCTACAGCAGATTTTCCATCTGCTTTTTATTTGTAATGTTTCTACAAAAACTTTGGGGGGTCGTGGTATAATCGTTAAAGCGCTCGCACAAAAGCTCAAACGACCGAGGTTCAAATCCCAGTGAAGGAGAAAAATTAAAAAATAAAATTTGGGGTTTTCAAAAATTATAATTCAAAAAATAAAAAAAAAATAAGAGAAGCTCTTCATGAAACCGCTCCCTGTCATTTCCAGTCCATTCAACCAGAAACGAATGATCAGAACTATAGCGCCACCTTCTGAGAATGTAACAGCTAACCTACTTAGTGAAGATGCTCACCACTCACAATCACCATCCACCGACAGATGGGGAAATTGCTGCTGATCATTAAAGGGTGAAGGTATAACACTGGCCTTTGAGTTGTCAAATTGACAGCAACTCTCATCAACAAAAAGGTGCATAAGATGTATGTATCTACTATATAAAAAAAATCTATACATCTATCTTAAAATTCCAATACAATGCACAGCACGAGTAGGGGTTTACCCCTGAGTATTGGTCTTAAAAAAAAATAAACAAAAATTAGCACTGTTGTATTGCACTTACAAATTTTACTGCATTTTCTTTTTCCAACTTGATTTGCAACAGCATCTAGTGAGTATAAAGTTTTTGACAGTTTTTACAACACTTAAAAACAAATGTTCGCGGTATTTCAACATAGACAATAAAAAATACAACACTGGCGATAGGTGTTGTATATTATAATCGCAATTTTAAAAATACAACATCAAATTTACAAATGTTGTGAACCATAATCGGGGCCTACATTGTCTTGAGATCCAATATCGAATCCCAGGCAGGTTGTGATGATGATCCATTCTTTTTTATTAATTTTGTTTCGTCTTAAAATGCCTTAATTAGATCAGAAACTAATTTCTATTAAGTATATAAAATAAATGGAATAGTTTAACAATATTATGCAAAATAAATGTGTTTTGGATAAAGTGGTTTATATGCCCTTATTCGTGTTCATGCTTCATTCGTAGTATTTTTTATATGTTTTTTCTAGTTTTTATTTTTGGTTGGTTTTGTTATAAATAATATGTAATAACAATGAATTTCAAATTTTATAGATGGGACTTTTAGGGCTTTTTTCAATGGATTCTTATATACGTGATATATTCATTATGGCCGTTTTATCAGCAATTATGGCCACACTTTTAAGTTTACGTTTTTATTTACGCATTACGGCTGGTCGTTGTTTTACGGAGGTAATATTTTCACTAAAATTGTAATTTTTTTCCTCCTCTTTCTCTTGACTTTTTGCTTTATTTATTTTACTTTTGTTATAAAAAATATTCCCTGGCTTTCAAAATAAAATTGCAGTTATTTTTAATTCATATATAATTAATACTGGCAGGCAGCTTATCATTTCGTAATTTTTTTGTTTATAAAAAAACTGAATTTATCTCTCTACCTTCATGTGTTAATAATTATAAAGTTATAGTGGATAATTTGTCTTCTTTCTTTCCCCCTTTCAAATTTTTTTTGTTTTGTTTTGTTTTAATTTTTTATTTACGATTAACAAAGTGCTTTACGTAGTTTCTTAGCTTTTTAACAAAACTTGCGTCTACAATATTTCAGTTTTTCTCTATGTTGATGTAATTATTTAATTTATTTAAAATATATTTTTTTCTAGACTAGTAACAGGTTTATAAACCGGGTGGGGTTACTTTGCTTAAATAAAATTAATTCAATAAACATTAGTTTAATTTGGTGTAGAATTTCTTGTAGGAATATTTAAATTTTAAGTGGTTGTGGCCTTTAAAAATATAAAAAATTTAGTATTTGCTAGAATACGATCTGATGACAACACCGATAGGCACACTACCAGGGCGTTTGCCAAAAGAACAGTGTTTTTACAGCAATTTTCTTTTTCATTAAGGCCAGCACTTAGGGGATGACCCCTACTTATGCAATACATTGCCCTGGTCTAGGAAAATATATTATGGGAAGGGGGAAAGAGGGAGTAGTGCTTGTGGACATTGGATTTAAACTTACTGATGCCGTAATTAGAAGGAAGCACTTTCGCTGGAAGCCTGTTCTATAAGTGAGCGGTACTATGAAGTAACGAATTCTCTTTATAATCCTAGTGCGATTCACTGAACAATCAACTACAAAAGGATGTGTTCTGAGTGTGGTACGAGTAGTCCGCAAAACTATGCGATTATCCGGAATCAAGTCTCTTATTTCATCAGAGCATTTCCCATGGTAGTACCGATAGAACAATGAAACGCACGCCACATTGCGCCGATTCCCCAAAGAACCGATAGATTTGGATACCCTACCATAGCTGATAAGCACCATCGCCCTTTCCTGTACACGGTCGAGAAGCCCCAAAATAGACTTTGAGTGTTTTATTCCATCCTAAGTCAAATGAAGGTCTTGTAAATATTAAGAAAGTTAGACGGAGTGAAGAATGTTTTGCACCCTTTTAAAAAATTGAGACACTTGAATGCTTCTTTCATTCAAAATGTGTAACCATCCAACTGACATCACAATTAATTCTCATACCCAAAACATCAAGAGCGTCCGCTTCCTCGATATTTACATTACAAGATTTCATGATCACCACCACGCCTATGCTAGATAAATCAACATTGAGTCTTGCGCGCATTAAATTCCACCCTGTTTGCACAACCCCACTTAGAGATAATCTTCAAGTTATTTGTTAGTGCGTCATTCATATTCTGCCTTGGCATTTTTCGGCCTAAGATAAAATGAATATGAATGGCAAAGGTTGCTGTCATCTGCGTAGAAATAGATAAGATTGGAAGTTGAAAGGAGAAGATCGTTTAGGAAAATTAGGAAAAGTGTAGGAGACAGAAGTCGCCGTGGTCTAGTGGTTAGTGTGTTGGCTTACTAAGACGATAGTGCCGGGTTCAAATCTCAGCACCGACATCTTGAAAAAAAAAGAAATATGAAAAAAAATATTTCTTTCGGCGACTACCTCTCAGCAGTCTTCTGGCAAAAGCTCTGAGAGTAATTAATTGCCATGAAAAAGCTTCTCAAGTCTGTCGTTCGGAGTCGACATTAAACTGTAGGTCCCGGTACTCATGGAAAGAAATTTACACAAACAACATGAGTGCTGCGAGAAGCTAGGCCGTAATCCTGACACAGGGTTGTAAAGGCCAGATATGTATGTATGTATGTAGGAGACAGAATAGAGCCTTGCGGTACTCCCGAATTTAAACTGAACGCGTTGAAGTCTAGTAATTTTCAATTACAATACAATATTAATATTATATTCTAATTAATACTAGCAGAGTGCTAAGTGTAGTGTCATAGATCAGAATCTCTGAAGGGAATCGAACTCACAACCCTCTCACTAGCAGTCCGGCACACTACCCACTCACTACTTTGCCAACTTGCATAATTTTTGGACATTTATGTGTTAGGAAAAAAGAAATATGAACAAAATATTTCTTTTGGTGACTACCTCTTAGCACTCTTCTGGCAAAAGCTCTGAGAATAACTGATTGCCATGAACAAGCTTCTCAAGTCTGTTGTTCGGAGTCGACTTTAAACTGTAGCTCCCGGTACTCATGGATAAAAACTAACATACACAACAAGGGTGTTGCGAAAAGCTAGGCCGTAACAATAGCACAGGGTTGTAATGGCCAATTATGTATGTATACATGTGTTAGGAATTCAACTGTAATTTTTTTCAAAAACCAGAAATGGAAAATTTGAATTTTTACCAATTTATTTTGGACGTTCAGACGCACTTCATCAGATAATCACGATGGCCTTTTAATTCTCATTTAGTGTATAATTATTTTAACCAAAAGAGTTTATAGTTTTATTATCATGTTTGGGAAAAAGTCTCCTGATAGGTTTCTGGAGCAGAGACAAAATGGCCATAGAGACATGCTTATCCCGAAAAGAAATACATTCCATATATAATATTCTCTACAATATAAAAAATGCTGTAAGCAAGTAAGAACAGCTGCTGTGCAATTTTTAAGCTGTCATTTCTGACATTATTATTTGCACTGTATGATAATAAAGTTTTTCGTTTCACGGTCTTTGAAGAAATAAAATGGTTTTTAAATTACGCGTCCGAACCGAATTTTTTATTTATTTTTTAAGGATTTTAAATATTGTAAAAATTTGTCATACTCTAATAGCCGTGTAACCACAAGTACGTTGAGAGATACAACGTCTTCTATTTAAACAACTTCTCAGTTTTGAGTAGATAAGAGCATTTATTTAATGCTTTAGTTCTTAAAAAAACGAAAAGCATTTTAGAATGAAATTACAAAACACAGGAAATATCAATTCCATGGCTGAATATACAGTTTTAGGAAGAACAAAATATTATACCAATATAACCGGACTATCTGTAAACGGTGTTCAAGGGCGTAAACAAAAAACAACGTTGATTTCTTTCTTCCATTAAAAACGGGTTTAAAATAATTTATTTTCTTTAAATTTTAAAACAATTTTTCCATGAATAACAAATTCTGAATGAATTAAATTTTAATTGTACAACAATAAAAAGAATTTGTCATTAAATAATATATAACAACAACAACATAACAAGTACTATTAAAATAATTAAAAATTAATCACAACAAAAACTAAGAAGAGTAAAATATATGAGCGTCATTGTCATTTACAAAAAAACAAAAATACGATTAAAACAAAAAAAAAAAAAAACATGACTTTGTTGTTATTTTTTTAACTACTTTAAGTATTAAAACGATTAAAAAAAATTGTTTTTTAAACGTCACTTATTCATACACTAATAGGTTGACTTTTTTTATAATATTAATAATTGGCATTGTCGTAATGAAATTTGTTTTTAAAAATGAGAAGGGGCACATATTTATTTAACATTGAAATATAAATTATTCAAAACTATATGAGGTTTGTTTAAAAGATACTCGTATGATGACTCTATTATATAATTTCGCTTGTTAACATATGTACATATGTACAATTGATTTTTGGTTTTATTAAAAAGTTGTAGTTACACTCGTTTCAAATTATTTTCACATTTTAAACTATACTTATCTGAAACTTCATATGCACCGATTGGACAGGTATAGATAGAGATATTCTTAAGCAGAGTGGGCAAACAAACAAAACATTATGCAAACGTTACCACAAAGCCATACACTTTTAACATTTTTTTTAATCGTATTGTACATGAGCAAAACCAAAACAAATACTTTATAAATGAGAAAGAGCGCAAACGAAAAAAATTCGCTTTTTGCTCTTGGGCTTGCTTTGTTATTCCGTTAAATTCGTATAATTTGCTCTTTTTTCTCCTCTTCTTTTCTTTTTCTTCTCATTCCTTTTTTGTTGTACCTACGCGCATTTGAGTTAGTGTATTTGTAGTGCTCAAAACAATAACAGTATACAAAACTAAATGGGACAATCACTCTCACTGTTTTTGTTTTGTTTTTGTTTTACTCATTGTAAAGAACAAAACAAAATGAGATTAAACGTTCAGTTTTGTTTATTTTCCTACTCTGTTCTTGAGTCGTACAAAGTAGAGTGCTGCCTAATGTACTATATACTTCACTATACTATAGAGTTTTAAACAATTCTTAAATTTTTATTCCAAAGGTTGTTGTTGCATTAATGTTCACTACATACTAGTGTTTTGGCTTACTAGACAAGACCTCAAGGTTTAAACCCCAGCTATGAAATTCTGTGACCAATTCTTAGCAGTCTTCTGGCAAAGCTCTAAGAGTAGCTGATTGCCATGAACAAGCTTCTCAAGTCTGTTGTTCGGATTCAAAGTTAAACTGGATATAAATTGACGCACATAATATGGATGCTGTGCACATAACTTTGAAAAATGGCTGCAATGGCCAAACACACCAATTATAGTGGCATAAGTGCGAACAAACTAAGCAAACTCCTGCAAGTGAGAGTTATAGAGGAGATGGTAGTGAAAAATCGATGAATTAATTTCTTTAAAAACGCTAAAATAGAATATGAGGAATAAGTAAACATTTTCATAGAAATCAGGGGTCAAATAATGGCATTTGACGAAATTTATATGAAAACTCTTTTTAAGTTTTATAAAATTTCGCTCGATATTGAATGTCGTAATTTGCCCAAATTAGCTTCTTACGCTTCATTTCTTATAACAGAGATGTCTTACAAATTGCGTTCTAAGCACTTGAGAACAAATTTTCTTAACTTTTAGTGGATAGATAAAATTAAAAGAAATCCAAGACTCGTATAGTGTATAATAATTGGATACACATTACGGTAGTAAATAGTGTGAAAATTAGAGGTAAATAAGTCTAAAATGGAAATGAAATAATGTAGAAGAGAGTTTAACAAATGCTTCTTTCCCTAATAACTCCGCTATTTCTGCCTATTTAAACGGTTACAATTTGGCTTTAAAACTCTTCAAAGTTTATTGTTTCTCATTTCTAAAGACTGAACGTTTAAAAAAAAATTAATCTTTTTTATTTCCAGACTACAATGGAGGGAAAAACTGTAATAATTACTGGTGCCAACAGTGGTATTGGCAAGGAGACAGCCCGTGATTTAGCCAAACGTGGTGCACGCATAATAATGGCCTGTCGTAATTTGGAAACCGCTAATGCCGTGAAAGGTATGTATATATTAACTTCCATAACATTTTAAATATAATTTTTAAAGTTTTTTCTTTCTAATATTTCTCCCCTTTTAGATGAAATTGTCAAGGAGACAGGCAACAACAAATTGATTGTAAAAAAATTGGATTTGGGCAGCTTTAATTCAGTGCGTGAATTTGCTGCCGATATTGTAAAGAACGAAAAGAAAATCGATGTTTTGATACACAACGCCGGTATGGCTTTGGCTTTCCGTGGCCAAACCAGTGAGGATGGTGTTGAGTTAACCATGGCCACAAATCATTATGGTCCATTTTTATTAACACACTTGTTAATCGATGTCTTAAGAAAGAGTACCCCGGCTCGAATTGTTATTGTAGCATCCGAACTGTATCGTTTGGCTTCAGTCAACCTCAACAAATTGAATCCTATTGGTACCTTCCCCGCTGCCTATTTATATTATGTTTCCAAATTTGCCAACATTTACTTTGCCCGTGAATTGGCCAAACGTTTGGAGGGCTCTGGCATTACCGTGAATTTCTTGCATCCAGGCATGATTGATTCAGGCATTTGGCGTAATGTACCATTCCCTTTGAATTTACCCATGATGGCTATTACAAAAGGTTTCTTTAAGACTCCTAAAGCTGGTGCTCAAACTACAATCTATTTGGCTACCTCTGATGAAGTTGCCAATATCAATGGCAAATATTTTATGGACTGCAAAGAGGCCACTCTAAATCCGGCCGCTATGGATGAAGAAAAAGGCAAAAAGATTTGGGAAGAATCAGTGAAAATAGTCAAATTGACACCTCAGGATCCAAAAATCTAAGAAAACAAACGGGGTGTAAGACTGAGTGTTGACATTTTTTTTATTTTTAATTTTAATTTTTTAACTTTTTGCAATATAAGTAGGGTTGTTTAAATACGTAATAATAAGAAAGTGTGGTATTTCAAAGTCCTCTTTAAAAAAAGTACTTCATAAGTTTTTTTTTGCTTTTTTAATACTTTTTTAAATAAAAAATGAAAAGAAAACATTTGTGATTGTTGTTCTGTTGTATGATTGTGTAATTAGTGAATTAAGCTTAAAAGTGTGTAAAAAATATAATGTCATTGGTAAGAAGGATCATGATTTGGAAAAATACAATCTGTTTAATTTAAATTTGCTATAAAAAGATTGCAAAATTGTGAAAATAAATTTTATTTTAAATTTATTTTTTCCTCATATGAGGGCTATGGACCCAATTAGATGTTTGCATTTAATAGAATTTTTTTTTTATTTATTAGAATTTATTTTAAAAGTAACTGTGATTGTAAAGTAGCAAAACGTTAACACATGCATGTGATGAGACTTTTTAAATTTAATTAAAGAAAAGTTTCAACTCATTTAGTTTTTTAGTGCTAAATACGTATTTTGTCAGAGGACACACGATGGAAGTCTTCTTTCTGTAATTTTCTATATTTCTCTTTTAAAATTTAGTTTGCGGCTACATGTTAAAATTATTTGTAAAGAAATTGAAAGTTTTTACTTCTTATACTCGATAAAAATCTTCTCTCCCCCTAACCAACAAACACAGGCTTCATGAAAACAGACTTTATTCCAGTGTACTCTGGCTTCAGGGTTGTCAGATAGTTTTCAATTTTCATCCCCAATTTCGAAATTTATATCCCCAAAAATCCCAAAAACCTTGATTGGTTCATTCCCAAAAATCCCCACATAAACTGCATCAATAATTTTGCATGTATGTACATATGTTTTATTTGATATGTAAATTTTAAATTTGGGGACTGTGCAGATCAATACTGATCTAATACTGAATTCCTCCGCAATAAAACCATTAAAAACGGTGTCGGAAACATAATGATATGGGGATGTTTTATTTATATGAGAAAATAAATCAAACTAAAACTAAGTCTATAATATATAATTAAACAAGCAAACAAATTTTAAAAATCGCCATCCCCAAATGAATTTTTTATCTCCATTTCAGAAAGAAATCCCCATTTTGGGGATAAATCCCCTAATCTGACAACACTGCCTGACTTACTGAATAATTTGCGCCTAAAAACTTGCATCATATACATATTTATACCTAAAAGGTTAATAAGGGTATTCACGATTGAATCTGTGCAAACTAAAGCTAAGCAAATTTGCTGTGCAAATGGCTATAGATCGTGAGCGTCCTTTTATAATTAATTGTATTTTTTGAAGTATTTGTTTGACTTAGTGCTGCCAGATTTATAGACTCAAAAACATCTGGCATCTCCCTCTAAAAATGCCAAAAACAACGCTTATTGTTTGAAAAGAAAAATAAGTTTATTACAAATAAAAATGCCTAAATGCAGCGAAAAGGAAGAAAATAATTAATTTTTTAATAAATAAAGGCAATAATTAAAAAAGAAAGAACGTGTTTTGTATGTATGAAGTAATATCATTTTTTGGTTTCAGTTGTTATATTCACATTCTTAAATACATGGCTGTAAAAATGTTAAAAGTTTTTGAGCAAAAATACACAGCCAATTTACTTAAGGTTTTTTCCGTGCAATTAATGCAAATTTCAATTGCGTATATTTTGTTGTTGCAGAGAAAAAATTTAATGTATTTTTACAAACTTTGCATCGTTTGCACAGTTTGCCAGGCCCTTCGTGAGTACCCTTAATAATTCTTTTTATAAAACTATGTGTGTGAATGATAATAATTAATAAAAAATTAATTACCTACACAGGCATTCGAGATAACAAAAAATCATCATACAAATTGCATACATAAGCTGTAAATATGTAATATTTTCCAGTAATCTGTATGGGTTTTAATCGCTTTTCGACTTTTATAAGGCATATATATAACAATTGTCAAAAAGAAACATCAGGGATTTGCTCCCGAAGTTAAAATCCCCAAAACCTGATTCGTTCATCCCCAAAAATCCCCATGTAAATACACATCCATATCGTCATATTAAATGCAAACGGACATAACTACACTTTTTGTATTTTTACAGGAGAAGAAAAAAACCTTAAAATCAAAAATTTTTTAAATCCTGCAAATCATAATTTTCAGGATCCAGATATAAGGATTAGTATCCCTATATACAACAAATGAGTTTGTATGTAAGGTTTTCCTGTAAATATGTATATAGTTATATCTTCTGGCATTTAGAAATACACGTACTTGTAGTTACGTACGTTTGAATTAATTTAATTTGATCGTTAATAAAATCGCCATTTTTGATTGTAGGAATGTAAAATTTTGCACGAACATGTATTTTGATAAATCGAACCATAATTTATAAAGAACTCAATTTCGAAATCTACTATATAAAAATAAGTCGGGTTTTCCTTCCTGACGCTATAACTCCAGAGCGCACGAACCGATTTCCACGGTTTTGCATTCGTTGGAAAGGTCTTGAGCTCCGTGAGGTTTATAGCAAAGAAAATCAGGAAAAATTTCAACAGAAAAGCGGGAAAATCTTTTTTCACATACAGCGCTATCTCTGATACATAGCATGTACTACAAACCAATATTTTAAGTAGATGGCACCGGTGCGTGATACATTGTTTGACAGCCACTCATTGTTCTCTGCTCAGTTAATTTCATGTGACAAACCGGTATTGTGTTCACTGTGAAATTGTGAAAAAAAAAGTAAAAAAAAATAAGTTATTCGTTTCCTAACATTTCAATTGGAAACCATCAAATCAATCACGTGTATAGTGCAAATTTTTATTCAATTTCAACAGCAGGCATTTGTCTTTAAGGTGGTAAGTTGAACTGTGTAAATTATGTGGATCGTGCATTTGAAGTTAAATTCACCACTCTGTCCATAGACCAAAATTCCTAGAGGACGACGTGCGAACATCGGCCGCCGCACAAGACATGCAAGCCAGCAACAAGTGTATTCACAGAACTTAAGCGAAGAAAGACAAAATATAATAAGAGAAAATGCCCGATTGAGATAACGCGTGAGCACACGAAGATCATTGCCATCATACAATCGCTTGGCATTACAATATGATCCCACTGTGAACTACAGTGATGATGAAAATTTAGATACTAGACCAATGACGACTATATGCCGATATTGCAATGCGTTATTTAATCACCAAAGGAAATGTTACATAAAATTAAGCCATCTGGTGGCGAAACGGAGTTGGCCGGGTTTGCTAGTTTTGTATAGTTACGTCCGTTTACATTCAGTATATAAATTATTATTTAAAAAAATTTCACCATGATCTAGCATATCTGTGTCTGAAAAACATTAGAAAAACGTGATTAATATTTTTGTTTGCTGCTATTTTATATTATGATAAAACAAAAACAAAAAACATGTATTGTTCAAATCAAGTAATTTTGCTGTTCAAAAAATAGGTTTAATAAATTTGATGACCTAAAAGAAATATTTTTTTCTATTAATTAAACCAAATTATTCCTTTCAATTACTATTTAATAAGGTCTAAGCAGCGTTTTGTCATTTAGTCCACAAGACTTAAAAACTTATCGATTGGAATGTTCTTACACACATCTTTAACAAATTTCCACAACTCTTCTTTATTAGAAAGAAAATTTGTCCATTATCGCCAATAAAATCCCTATTCCCAAATGAATTTTTTTTATCCCCATTTCAGAAAAAAAAATTCCCAGTTTGGTGATAAGTCCCATAATCTGACAACACTGGCTATTATTATTCTTGACTACTTGATATGAATTACGTCGTATGTTTATACGTATTTTAAATACAAATTAATACTGCTTTAGTCGTGAAACAGAATCTTTTTCATTTTAGCTATGTATTTTCTCATGCATTAACCCCATACACGAGTAAGTAATGTATTACATACATACATAACTGGCCCTTACAACCCTGTGTCAGGATTACGGCCTAGCTTCTCGCAGCACTCATGTTGTGTATGTAAATTTTTATCCATGAGTACCGGGACCTATAGTTTAATGTCGACTCCGAACGACAGACTTGAGAAGCTTGTTCATGGCAATTAATTACTCTCAGAGCTTTTGCCAGAACACTGCTGAGAGGTAGTCGCCGAAAGAAATATTTTTTTTTCATATTTCTTTTTTTGAAGATGTCAGAGCCTGGAGTCGAACCCAGGACCCAACAACACACTAACCACTAGACCACGGCGACTATACTATAATAAAATATACTTGTACTTATTACGATGAAATTTTATGTATTGCCTTTTCAAAAACCTCTATTCCATGCATCTTATTGTATTGACAGCTCTAACCTATTCACTGTGGCCACCAAAAATAGCAACAGTGGTCGTGTAGTCATGTTGTCGTGAATAATATATTTTCAATTTCTAACAGATTGCAGTCGACAGCTCCGAGTATTATGTGAATAATACGCTCTCGAATTTATTCTCATTACACTGTTGATAGTCATCCAAATCAATTCAAAAGCCCCTTAAATTTTAGACATTTTGAACAAAAAAACCACCAAATCTAAAAACATTATATGAGTTTATAAATATTGTATTAAAAAATTCTTGTTTAAACCAATAAAGAAAATGGTATAGGGGTTAGGTTAAAAAGATGGTGGTGCTCAGCTGCACTCCGCTCAAAGACTCGAAATTATCAATTATTGAGAAATACAACAGAGAGAAGAGGGTTAGTAAATGAGAAGACAGGAAGAGACAAGAAAAGTTGAAAAAAGGAGAGACAAACTGATTTTCGATTTGGACTCGATTATATAATTCAAAGCTATTTAATGTTTTCAACAGTTGAATTTTTATGATTCTGCTTAGATCTCATTTTTCCAGAATATATTTCTTCCTTAAATAAACCTTTAAGGTATTAAAGCTTCCAGCAACTCAAAAAAGAATATTAAAATATTAAATGTTTATTTTGTGCGTAGTCACCGTGGTCTAGTGGTTATTGTGTTGGCTTACTAAGACATGGGCCCTGGGTTCGACTTCAGGCTCTGACATCTTCAAAAAAAAGAAATATGAAAAAAATATTTCTTCCGGCGACTACCTCTCAGCAGTCTTCTGGCAAAAGCTCTGAGAGTAACTAATTGCCATGAACAAGCTTCTCAAGTCTGTCGTTCGGAGTCGACATTAAACTGTAGGTCTCGGTACTCATGAATAAAAATTGACACACACAACATGAGTGCTGCGAGAAGCTAGGCCGTAATCCTGACACAGGGTTGTAAAGGCCAGTTATGTATGTATGTATGTTATTTTGTGCGAATTTGAGCTTAAAAATTATGGCCTGAAACTTTGTTGTTTTAGTGCATTAAACCAAAACCGTATATTCTAAAAACAAACCAGTTTTCAAAAAAAATTATGTTTAAAAAACTGTTATTCTCAAATACAGACTGTAAGTATTCACTAGGGCTTAACTGTAAAGTAATAGAAAGATTTTGTTGGCGTTATGACTTTCCGAATCACAATTTTTATGAGAGCTACCTAAAAATAAAATATTGGTTTTCAATACAATGTCTATTCGAAAGATACGATTATGTACATATTAGGAATAACGAACGGGATTTTAGAAATCCCGAGACTAATTGGTACTTCGGAATTAAAAAAAAAAACAAACAAAAAAATCTGTTTTCGGATATCTCGTCCAGTTTCCGAGATAAATAGACGAAAACGGGTTGCAGATTTTAAACATTTTGTTGTCAAAAACCTAAAGTGGTAACATTAACTCGAGATATATAAAATGGCGGATCCCGCACGACGATATGTATACTTATTTGTATACAACCACAATCTATGTTGGTGTAAAATACAAGAACAATTTTTTTAAAAATAAATAATTCATAAATAATGGTAGAAATAAAGTAAAAATACTTACTTATGCTCCCACAGTCTACCATAACCCATAAATATTAACAGGTCATATGAATTGACTTGCTCAAGTATTGTAAAACGTCATCTTGTGTGGCAATTAGTTGATAAGTTGAAAATTATTTTCCTTCTCTACAATTAAAAGTATCACTTTAAAAATAATTGATTTTTCAAAAAGAAATTTACAAAACAAAACTTCAATTTCACTCTGAGAACTAAAACAACAAGCAATTCACAACCGATTGATGGTGCTAAGAAATTTGATATTTTGAATTAAAAATTACAAAAAAGAAAAGACAAATTAAGTGCGTATTACCAAGTAAAACCGACTGACTATTGAGAGACCCAGTTACACAAGAAGAAAAAAAACAAAACATAAATTCAATATTAAACTGGTTTGAATCAATCACACACATACATATGTACATACCATGATGAGATAATCTTATAAAGGATATTTATGAAGAATATCCTTCAATGGAATCTAAATTAAATAAATAAAAAGAGAAAAAGTTCCCACACTATTTGCTACACTCTCTCTCCCATAGAAGTTGGTATACTCAGTAAACATTAGCAGTGACAATTTACAAGTAAGCACAATTAAATTACCTGTTGTTGTTTTTGCTACTACTACTACCTCGAATGTCTCTGCTACTGCTGCTGTCAGTTAATGCGGTTACAATGTAGCCCAAAAACCACAATCATATCTAAAGTTGATCTGCCAACAAAATGTACAAAACGCCATTGAAATTCCCAAAGGACAACAGGATACCAGCAAACTGTTGAAATTAAAAGTATAAAAAGAAAAAAAAATCAGTGATTTATAATAATAAACATATTGAAGAGAAGATTAAAGATTAGGGAAAGAGATAATGAAATTGCTTATAAATGATGCTCGTTCTCTTTAGAGTAATAATCATAATTAGCTAATGCGCACATATACACACCCCTTTTCAACACTTTTTCCCAGCAAACAAGTAGACAAGCGTTTGAAGTACGATGTATAAAAATATTTTCCAACTTAATTTTTTCTCCTCTATATCGTCAACAGGCTTGTTAAATTACGATTAGTAAGTCAGTTCGGTGCATGTTTTTTGTGTAAGATAAAATCCGTACACCCAGAGAAAAAACAACATGAAATCAACAAAAACAACCTTAAATCAACAAAAAACAGCTATGAAAACCAGCCAAGGTGGAAAATTTTAAAATCAACAACGTTCAACGTAAAACAACTTAAATTCGAAATTAAGGTGAAAACAACTTTGATTTAAAAATTCTCATACTTGTTTTAATAGTGACCAATCTCAATTCAAAAATTGAGCATTTTTAATTTAAAAATGGGCAACATTAAATAAAATATGTTTAACATTATTTTAAAATAGAAACATTTTTAAATTCAAGTTGAAAATGTTCAAATTAACATAGTACACCTATCCCTCGTTATACACGCTACTCGTTTTGCACGTTTTCGATCTTACGCGGTTTTTTAAATGAAAATTTAAAAAAAAATATGTTAAGAATATCTAATATTGTCTGCAATCGAATTTATTTCTACTTAATTATATCTAAATCTGGCAACACTTTGACGTATACCTCTTGTAATCTCATAAACTTATCGAAAAAAAAAACACAGAAAATAAGAATTCCCCTTTTAGTGTTCAAAGCAAAACTTTATGTGTCCACATACAGATGAGTTAATTGATTTTAAACAACAAAACGAATATAATTTTTCATAAATTCGTATTAATTCTTACAAATTACTAATTGTTTAATATCGTATCGTATCGTTGTTTTCGTTTTACACGGTTTTTTCATACAAAAAGTATTTTTTCGAGTTAAACGGTTTTATCAGGAACGTATCTACCGTGTAAAACGGGGGATAGGTGTACAACCTTAATTTAAGGGTGTAGCGTCTTTGAATCGAGCACTTTCGACATAGAATTACCAATACTACTAAAGTAGTACAGTGGTACATTTTGCTCATATTTTTTTTTTTTTTTTGTAATATATACTTATCTGATCTTTTTTAATTAAAAATACAATGTGTTTTATATTATTTATTTCTTTTATTTAAAGTAAATATTTTCTTATAACATATATAATAGGAATGCATTGGAAAGCTATTAAAAAAATTTATATTATATACATGAATTTCATTAATTTCTTTAAATATTTCGTATGATTGAAAATGTTGACAAAACTCTTTTATAACTATTTGAAAACACAAAACATACAATTTATTGTTTTTGTATACGAAATTAAAAATTTTAAATGCCTTGAAGTATGGATCTTTTGAAGTTATATAGTAATTACTTCTGTATTTTGTACCTTTGTAAATGACTTCTTTTAATGTTATTACTTTAGTAAAATCAATATTATTAAACAATACAATTTTTGAATAATACGTTTCTTTAGTTATGTCTAAAATTGGACATTCTTCAAAATTGTTACATTTTTACAAATATTTGGTTACATTTACTTTGTTTACAAGTTAGTTTAATAAAATTTGCAGAAATTAAATTAAAAAATTTTAGATGTTTTATTAATAAGTCCACTTCATCGAAATACTTTAAGCACTTAAAACACACATACATTTTTATTGTTGATTTGACTTACTATTTAAAAATTTTAGAAGAGATGTTATTTTTGAAGATTTATTATCATTAACTGTAGAAATATCAAAAAAAAATTTTTGAATGAACACCCAAGGTGCTTCACTTGTTTGAGGATACTTTAGTGAAAAAACATGAAAAATTTTAAAGCAAATTTCCAAACTTTCAATAAATGAATAACATTTAAACAAATTTTTGTCAAAATAAACGTAAAAGGAATTGATTATACTATCAGAAGGTCCCTCAACAATTATAAATGGCTGAATTGTTAGCCCAATAGAATAATACTTGCTTATACGTTCTGCAATTTCAGCTTCGCAGTTATTTAGTGATAAAAGTCGAAGAACAAAACTTTCCTGTGCATCGATAATTAATATTTTCTTCTTTAACTCTCCTTCTTCATTTTTAAAACGTGTTGATGATTGTAAAAAACCAGCAAGCAGTGTAGCGTCTATGCAGTCTTTGGTGTCTAAAAGTAGAAGTTAATGTGTAAAAATTAATATATGTTTGTATGTACATATAAATATCTTACATAAAACATTTATTTAATTACATGTATGAAAATTATTTTAATTTTTTGTACATACTATGTAAGGAGTGCGTCACTATAAAGTGTAACACCCATTTTTCTTAATAACTTTTTTCACCTTTAATCAAAATTAGTTTTCTTAATCACAATATCTTTGAAAAATGTGTCAGATTTTAAAATGTATCAGTTTGTCAAATTTGACTTGTTAGTTAGTTCACAATGGATAATCAAAGACAAGTGCATACAAAAATTATTCAAATAATTCAAAAAAACCATATTGGAGTTATACAAAAGTTGCTAGGGAAGTCCACGTGACCAGGCAATATGTTTCCAGAGTGGTCAAAAAGTTCAACAAAGACCTAAAAATTGAAAGAAAGCCTGAAACAGGTAAAGCAAAACTGGTAACGAACGACGCGAAAGCCAAAAAGGTTGAGAAGCTTTTGCTGGCTCTTCCAAACATTTCTGGTCGCGAAGTGGCCCGGCGCGTGCAATGTTCGGAAAGTTTTGTGCGCCGAGTTAAACCTAAAGCTGGCCTTAAAACATTTAAAGTCCAAATAGTTCCGGATAGAAATGCTAAGAAGAATATTGAAGCAAAAAAAAGAGCAAAACTCCTCAAAAAAGAATTTTTTCAAAAGTTCGAATGTTGTGTAATGGATGATGAAACTTACGTTTTTGCAGACTTTGCGCAGCTTCCTGGCCAAGAGTTTTATGTAGCGGATAGTAGAGGCAATGTTTCTGAAGAGTTCGGAACTAAAAAAATATCAAAATTTCCCAAAAAGTTCCTAGTTTGGCAGGCTATTTGTAGCTGCGGCAACAGAAGTGCATCGTTACATTGGGATCAATAAACTCAGATATTTATATCAAAGAGTGTCTTCAAAAGAGGTTGCTCCCATTTCTAAGACAGCACAACATATCAACATTCTTCTGGCCAGATTTGGCAAAATGTCACTACAGTAAAAGCGCAATAGACTGGTATAATAAAAATAATGTTAATAAAGAAGAGTACATCTGTTCCCAAAACCATTACTAGTTTTCGATATAAATGGACAGCTGGTACCAAAAAAATCACCGAAAACACTATAACATTGCTTATGGATGGCATAATGAATAAAATAAAAAATTTTATAAAACTAAATTAATTTTTAAATAAAATAATACAGAATATAAATCTGTAATAAAAATGCAAAATAAAACTGTTTTATTTTTAGCTCTAGCTTACTCCAGTCAGTTTTTATTTGACTTTTGATGTGTTACAGTTTATAGTGACGCACACCTTATATATTAACAATAACTACCTTTTTTCAGTAGATTGAGTAAGATGAAGCAGTTGTTTACAATAAGATTTGTGAATATTGTCATTGAAATATATTTTGATTAACTCTTTAAAGTTGTCCCACTTTGCATAAATTCCTTGTCTTGGTACATACAACTGAAATCAACTTTAATCTTAAGAAAAAAAAATTGTTAAAGAATGTTGCACTAAATACTTGAAATTATACTTACAAGATCGGGAGCTCTAGAATCAAAATATTTAGACCAAGCTTTTATAAAGTCTATGTTTATCAGACGCTTTAAATCTTTTTGTCTCAAATAATGTGTTTTTTCCCATTTTTCGCAGACATCTCGCCTGCTAGGGCTATCTCTATTAAGATATATTTTTAAAGCCAAAGCAATGGAGTCGTCTATTTCTACGCCTCCATCTTGCGTTTCGTCACACTTTAGTTTCGTAGCAGATTGTTCGGACTTCCTTTTTCCGTTTGCATCGAGCATTAACATATTTGGAATATAACTTGCCGCTTAGGTTTTTTTTTCCCTTGACGTCCAATATAATAATACTCATTTTTAAATTTAAAGAAATTAGTCGTTTTCTTTATTATCTGAAACAATTTTTTTACTTTTGCTAGTACTTCGCTAGGAAAAATCTGGCAAATATCATTGGCAATACCAATAAAATCACTAGGTTTAAGAGATATCTTTTTACAAATAATTTCTTCCACAATAAATTTATGTCATCACGGTGGTTATCAGAAAGTTTTTGAACCTGCTTATAGACTTCCAAACAGGAATGTCCTTTTGATGTGCTGTTTAGTATATCTGCCAAATCCTTTAATGTCAAATTTATCAAATAAGAAATAAAACACGAATAATTACCTTGTTCAAAACTCGTTTTACAGATGATTTTGTTGAAGATGGAGAAGGGACGTTTTGGTATTCTCTGTTCAGTCAGTCTTGTACTTTGTTTGGAGGCGATATGGTATCGTCATCAATTCCCAACTAAAATAAAATGAATAATTAATGATGTAGATTTTGAAATAATAAAAACTCTAAAGTGCTTACTTCTTTTTTACGCCATACAAATAATTTCTCTCTGAATTCTATTCTAAGACTCAGATGTGGAATTGCATTGATAAGATCTTCTTTTTGTATATATTGCAAACATCTATATGTCACATTAACAGCTACAAAATGTAAGTGCAATAATAACACATACCGTTGGAGTCGTAAATATATATTCAATTATATTTACTTACCTGGTAATATTGGTAACAGTTGCAGTAGATTAAAATCATTTAACAAGTATTTTAATTTTTCAAAGTCGTCATCGGCTTCACATTCGTTAGAAAAAATTATATTGTGAGTTGTTTCTATGTTATCTAATGCACTTATTGCGATTTCATTATCGCCAACTATTATTTCATTGATAAAGTCAATGTTTTAAATTAATTTCGTTTTAGTTTTTCTTTTTCACAAAAATATAAAACTTTTATTTCACAAAAAATTTTTCAGGACGATCTGACACGCTGCTAACAAATTTTATTTGTTTTGATTTTTACTTCGAATAATCATAATGTTACCATATCGATTTTAAAATGTTCAATGCTATTTTTAGTATGCACAACTTTAAATTAAAGTATCACAACGTGAATTCTAAGCTGAACATCTTCAAATTAACAATGAGTTTTTGATTTAAGCATAAATCAACGTTAAATTAATGTTGTTTCAACATGAAATTATATTTAACAACTTCCATTATCATTTCAAACGGGTTTTCACATTGAATCAAAAATCTTTTTTGTTAATTTAGAAACGCACGCCTTTCAATTAAGTTTGGAGCATTTTTAAATTGCCATTGATGAATTTTCAACTTAAAGTAGCCGTTGTTGATAATAAATTGATCTATAATTCAAAAATGTTCATGATTAATTTAATGTGGAATATTTTCGAATCAACAAAAACATCTTTATTTTAAAGATGAGTAATATTTTTTACAATGTTTTACGTTAATTTAATGTGATTATACATGCTTTCAAAGTTGTTCAATATTGAATTAATGTTGAAAAGCTTTAAGTTGCAAAATTTTTAATTCAACATCGATCCACTTCAATTTTAAAATGTGATTTTTCTCTCTGTGTAATTGCAGTCTAATGGTATGTGTGAATTCAATTATTTTTGTGCTGACTTATTTATAAATGTGTTTTGTTTATTATTGGTTTTATACAGTTTTTATGCTCCAAATTCTATTTTTAATTTCTTTATTTGTTTACAAGGGTTTGTCTAAAAGTCGACATTCAAGAAGTCATTTTTTACGAACAAATGTATAATTGTATTAGATGGGGTTGGAAATCTTGAACTCAAAATATCGCGTGGAAATCACTTTTAATTTTAGTGATTGATAACACAGTGCAATACGAAAAAAATAACCATATACGGATACCACTACGTGATAAAAGACAAAAAAAAGTCCGTGTTTCCCAGTTTTGCTCAAAGTCATGATTTTTTTATGGACCCTCAAACATTTGGGGTCTCGGTGTCATTTTTGCAATAAAACGTGATCATTTTCTCACACCTACATATATCTTGCAAACCGTTCGGAATTTTCATTAATTTTTTGAGGCAAAATTGCAGCTCTTGTCATGACTCTGTTTTCGTCCAAAGGTAGCAAACCGTTCAAAATTTAAGGAAACAAAGATATACAAAAATTTACCTAACATTTTAACAAACAACTTTCTAAAACATATTTCTGTTGACGTTGCGTTGTGCAATGCCTCGATGTGAGCGTCGTGTTGCTTTCATTTTTTGTGCTGCGTCCCTTGATATGTGTGCTGAGCTTATTGTTTTGCCTGTGCTGCTGCGGTCGGTGGGTGATCGCGTGACTTGTTTATTTTTTATTAATACGTTATTATGTGTAATATTAAAATAACATAAAAAAACAATTAAAAATAAGATGAAAATTAAGGCATATTTTGAATAGACAAAAAATTTGCAGTTTTATTTTTATTGTTCCCCACTTTTGTTTTAAGCTCACACTTACCACTATAAAAAACTATAGGATAGGAGGAAGTGGCAGCCTCGTAATGACAAGGCACACTTGAGCACGCATAGCGGCCCGTTGTGATACCACCATAAAAAATTATTATATACTATAATATACCTAATTTGAAATCAAAATTCCGTGTGTGCTGGGCTTCGACAATGTTGCGTGTTGATGGATAAGTAATTGCAAAAAAAAAAAAAAAATAATAAAGCAAAGCAAAGTAAATAAAAAAAAAAATAAAAGGGTAGAGAACATATCTCCAATACCCTACATGATAATTTATATGAAAGGGATATTCTTAATAAGGGGTTACGCTTGATAAAGAATTACGGAATTACTTTTTAAATGTATTGACGGCTAATATTTTTTACCTATCACGTATGTAAAATACCGATATGTAGAGCTCCAGTCTAGAGGATGGGCCGCTATTGATACGTCATTGAAGAACTCTTATAGCTGACTTTGCTTTATCTGTGAAACTGATACTAATATTTGACAAAGAGAAAGCGTAGCCACTGTTTTATGGAAATATTTTATGCAACAATTCCGTGTTATGTAAACATTTCTTTACAAAACGTTTTTTATGAACACGAATACGAATAGAATAAGGACGCCCAATGGTACGATTTTCTCCAGAGACTCTTGTTTGAAGTTAAAAAAAAAATGGATGAAAAGATAATTCTTTGAGTAAGTTCAGCGTACGTTTTTAGTCAGTTACTGAACATAATAAACATTGACAAAAAAGAAAAAAACTGTTGTTCTATAGTAGTAATCATTTTGTTTTGTCAACAGGACCCCAAACAAACACCCACATATGAAAGGAACTGCCAACTAACCTGAGCTGTCTATATAGCGAAATAAAACAAAGATATCCAAGCTAGCGCACTGCCCCAAAGAACGAAAAAAATCAATAATAGAAAACAATAATTAATGTTTTCCGTTTTGGAAGTAATACAATTGATTGAAGGGCACACCTACCTGTTCAGCGTGCGTACCGTTCGTTCAAAGCACCGTATACAGCAGAAACAACACATGAGGCGTTCGATGCTTTCCTAAAAAAAATCTGATGATATTCACTTTAATGACCGTCATAGGACAACAAATTTCCGAGTAGTAGCAGTTTCTTTATCCGACAAGTTCATCCTGCCTTTTCATTCCGCACTACGACCCTGTTCTAGACTCTGTTCCCAGATAAGCAAATGGTACAAGCTTTAAACAACTCCTCTTTACAATGAATAACAAAGGTTGATAGTAGTCTAGTTACCAGAGAAAATAATTAAAAAACTTAATTGATACTACAAACATTTAATTAAAATTCATTTTAATTTTTTTTTCTATATAATTCTTAAATATTTCTAAAGATTCTATCAAACGAAACCCAAATATTTTGATATTTTTCGTATTCCTTTTTAGGTATCGCAATGGAACCTGTGAATCATTGGAGCCGAGATGTGTAACTAAATTCAGAAATTAAAATTATAGTACACAATTTTCAACGAGAAGACACTAAAAAATAAACATAAAAAGGTTAATAAATTTAACCTCATTTCTGTGGACCAGGCCATTTATTATTCGACCACAAAGTTATACAATAAGTAATAAAGTGTGAATAATATTAAGAATATTATTTAAGGTGTATATGACAACACTTTTAATATTTTACATAATTTTTCAAGGAGTACAAATTCAATATTTGAATTATATCACACATAGCACAAACATGTTAAGAAAAAAAAAAAAAAAAACAATAATTCGCTTTGCGGCAGATTAAGAGGCAAAGATACCATTTGAATTGGTAAGGAATACAAGACACTGCCGAAAAAAAAAAAACAATGGGAGAAGCTGTGATAATAATAACAGAATATGTAATGACACGTGCCACTACTATCTCTTAAACAACGTTGCTGAATGAATGAATGTGAGTGATAATGATCAACAGTAAATAGAGGCAATTTATACTTGTTACAGTTACAGTTGCTTGTGTTTAATTTAATGACTGTAATTGAAATTTAATATTTCTCTCTTCCCTTATCAGCCTCTTTTTCAGTTTTAAAGAAAGTTTAATAATAAAACTATTATTTGTGATGTTTTGATAGATGATTGCAGTTTTATTTTGTGTTTTTTTTTTATTTATTAGAAG
Organism: Metopia argyrocephala; assembly: GCA_963576795.1. Classification (NCBI taxonomy): domain Eukaryota; kingdom Metazoa; phylum Arthropoda; class Insecta; order Diptera; family Sarcophagidae; genus Metopia; species Metopia argyrocephala. The sequence goes on along the minus strand of OY756211.1, from coordinate 60,693,426 downwards.
ACCAACAAGCGTTAAAGAATAATGAATTTAAAAGATGCGCTACAGACAGAATAGAGAATTAGGTAGGAGTTTAATTATAATTATTTGTTTAAGGATTTACTGGTAAGAAGTTGTGCAAATAATTTACGACAAGGGAATATTTTAAAGAGTGTGTGAAATATTTTATTTTTTTATATACTGGGAATATTTAAAAACGTTTTTATAAATTTGCTAGTTAAACCCCTGGATGCTTGGCAACTCTGGACAACGAAGCTATTTTGTTTAAATTTAGAAATTTTTGTTATTGCCATTTCTAAGAAGTGTACCAAGTAATATCTACTAAGTAGGGATAGAGCCACTTTCAAGTTCACATTGTGATTGATGATTACACTGGTTTACAGCCAAAATATACCAAGAACGCCACATGCCTAGATAAGTTAATTGGGACCTCCTGAGTACGAAAAACACTGTTATTATTTTTTCCTAAATACCGTTTTTTAGATAACGGTACTTTTGTGTTTTTCGGTGTATGGCCCCACTCAAACCCTTGTGGAGTCCAACCGAAAAGTCCGATCGAGATAAATGCCATATCGATGGAAAGGTAATTGAAAGCCTTTTGCGTCGATATGCTGGAAAATTCTATCTGATAAGAAATCGCTGAGATATAGCACCTCAAAGTTCAAAATTTGCCTATTTTTTGTACATTTGTTTTCAAAATTTGTCATTTTCATTTTAATTCTTTCCTACGTTATATTGAAGATCTGGAATGTTTTATTTTTTTACCAAATAGTTTATTTTATTACCAATATTTTAAGCGTATTTTGAAAAAAATCGGATGAAACATAGCGTTTTTATTAAGGATTTTGTGGAACGACAATATTTTCCTTTTCATTGCTCACACAGTATATTCGGCGTAAATTCAAAAAATTTAAATTAAAATGAGGAGCGACTTGAACTTTAGCGTTTTTTTTTTCGGATGGATCTTCGCGAATGAGGAACCAACAATAGTCCGCCATCATTTGTTCATCCCACCAGCCTTAGTAACGTCTCTCGATTTCTTCCATTTCCTGGTGAAATATTTCAAATTATTTATATTGGCACTTTGGCTGTATCAAATACCGGAACTTTCAATACATATTACCGTTCACAACACATAATGTGTATAATATATAAGCATTTACCTTATATGGGAGGTAAAAACCCAACTTGCCCATTTCCGCCCACTATTTGGCTATCAAATATATTGCCATGAAGCTAATTGGACCAAAAATAGAAACTTTCGCTTCAAACGAGTACTTGCTCTTTAGAAATACAAAAACCGTTATTTACTTTGTGTGGGAATTAACTTCCAAATTAGCCAATTCCATCCATGTCTCAAATTATAATTTCTATTGATCGCTAAGCAATTATGACAAAATTTTGCAACTACTGTTCTCCATATATACGAAAATTATTATATATGAGAAGTATTACTCGTATGGTCACTAGTCAAGGTCAGCCCATTTATTCTCGGATGATTTGTATTGACCATGAAGAAATTTGAACAAAATTTAAAAACTTCTACCATGTATGGGCAGAACCATGCCCACTTATCCGACTAAGCCTACATTTGGCAAGAAATATAAGGAGTGCTCGTAGAATGTTGAGCTTTTGCTATGAACCTTTGGTTATCTCAATTAAGAAAAATATAAAGTTTCATCAAAATTGGCCACGCCCACTACCCACCGTCCATAGAACCCAAAATTTATTTAAGGCTCAAAGTTTTTGAAATTTTTCTCTGAGCTCAATTAAGAAATATATAAAGTTTTATCAAAATTGGCCACACCCACTGCCCACCGCCCATCGAACCAAAAATTAATTTTTGCCCAAAGTTTTGAAATTTTGCTCTGAGCTTTGGTTAACTCAATTAAGAAAAATATAAAGTTTCATCAAAATTAGAAACATCCACTACCCACCGCCCATAAAACCCAAAATTTATTTTTGGCCCAAAGTTTTTAAAATTTGCCACAGAGCCTTTATTACCTCAATTAACGCCTACCACTCACTGCCTATATAACCCATATCATATTTTTTCCATAAAATTTTTGTTCCCTTACCAAAACGATTTAAATTTTAATTTTTTTAATTAAAAATTTCATGAATTTGGAGACAAATTTTATGACTTTATAAAAGATTATTAATTATTTAAACTTTTTTCCTTTTAATTGAGAGTATAGAGTCTTACCTTTAATTTTATTATATCGACCGAGCAACCTTTTCTTTCTTCCATGGAAGTTTGCAATCAATGCACATTATAGAACTATATGAGCAAATTTTATATTTCCTTTTTATTTCTATTTTTTTTAATATGTAGAAAAGTCTATATTTGAAAAAAATCTCTATTTAAATCAGAGCAATAAAATTATCTTACGTGCAAACACTATAGAAGTGCGTAAACAGTTTTCAATATTTTACATGTGACTTTACTTCATTATTTCAAAGGCAAATTAACGTTTTTTGGGATACAATTTATTGATTCTTCATACTGAATATCTTTTCTACAAAACTGCATTATTACATTTTTAAATTTTATGTGTCGAAAAAATTACTTATTGCAAAAAGAATCGCACTGTGCCACGCCCAGATCCTTCCAGCTGTACATAGAGAGAGACTTAAAAAATTAAAAAGAAAATTGCAGTCATTTAGCTGTCCATAGGCCTCAATCAAATCCACAAATAAAAACATTTATTTTCAGATTTAAATTTTAACTTTAGCACTTTGATCCGTTTGTGGACTAAATTTTGAAAAATAATATACCCAAATATCAAATAAATCGGGCTACAAGTTGCAGAGTTTTAAGTTTTTCAGATTTTAACCAAAGAAGAATGTAAGTCCGTTTACGATCTCTCTTGAATAGAGCAACTTGCGAAGGAGAATTAAATAGGCCCTTAATTAGATCAAAATATAAATATTTAATAGCATCAGATAATATAGAATCCCATACTTCTGCAAATTTACTTCTATAAAATCGTTTATATGTAGTTATAATATATACCTTTTTTATAAAATTTTTTCTTTATAAATTTTAAAATAAAACCAACTGTCTGGGCATTTCCTTGGCAGACCTTATGACATTTCCGAAACATTGAATTCTAAAAAAAAAAAATTAATCCCACAAAAAAAAGTATCAATAACTAGTCCAACTGTCAATGCAGCAATATGTTATGAGCCTGTGCCAAAATTCTAGTGGCAATAACTATTCAATAGGTGACAGCTGGTCTACTATATATTTCCCCTTTGTATTAGGAAATGTCGTATTCCTTTTAAAATATTTTAATCAAAAATATTCAATTATTTTTTAGTGATTGTCACCTTGAAGAGTCACAATTTTAAATGCAGTGGCTAATAAAAGAAAACAAAAACTTAAGTATGTACTCGTATATGAACAATATTGAAAATTTATTAATAAAGGCGATCATCAGCAGTGGGTATTTTTTTTTCTTGTAAAAAAGTATTAAATTTCTTTTGTTAAAGACACAGAGACAGAGATAGTCCGTCTTCATAAATGTGAAGAATTTTTTTTAATTTAAAAATATTTTTTTTTTCATAATTCTGTAACCAATTCATGTCCACTTGAGTAAAGCGCGCCAAATAAGACAGTATTTCTTGTTTTATTTTTTATTTTTTTGCTTTTGCTGTTGTCAATATTTGTAATGTGATACTTAAAAGGCAAACGGACAGACAAACGGTAGTACTGATGTGGTGAACTATAGAGACGATGGGGTTGGTTCATATGCAAAAACATGAACAAAATTTTTAATTATTCTTTCTCATACAGGGAAAAATTAAGTACAGGATAATTCATTCATGACTTTAAGGATGTGTGAATGAAGAAACTTGTATGAGAGAATGTGATTTATTCCTTTTCGTCTTGGTCTATAAGGAAAGAAATGACAAAATATGTTTACTTTAAACAAGAAACTTTCTAATCTTTAACACTGTTGCTTCAAGTGATACTCTTAGATGTTAACATTCTGCATTCACCGATATATCGGTTTTAAATAAGCCCAGTATGTATTTCCATTAAAGAGACACATTCTTTTCTTATAATCTTATCAAAAAACCGTGAGCGCAAAAAGGAAAATGTATCTGGAAAGTGGCAGTCTGATACTGTTATTCCCAAATAATTTGTAAAATTCTTTAGTTACTGGGTAAATATCTGCTATTTTATAATGAAAATTACTTTATACTTTTCTTTTAAGAAATCTATGTAGTATTTTATTAAATTTCCAACAATTTACAGTAATACTCGCAATGCCACCCAAGTTGCATGTTCTTAACTATTATTGGTCACTCTACTTAAATTGAAATCTCTTCTCAAAAATGTTGATGGCAAAAAAAAAAATATTCTTCATTGTTTTCATTTGATTTCTTTCCACTCATGAATATGCACTCTTCTTAATTCATGTTGACAATCAGAAGCAGTCTTTATTATTGTCTTTAATCAACAACATGAAAAATTCAATTTTTTTTCCTACTGATTGAATTAAACAATTTTTTGCTCCTTTTGCTGCTACTCAACACCAGTGTAATCTATACCTCGACTTTGTTTCTCATTCTTGTTGCTTTATAGCCCTATAGACTGACATTTTTTCGAACCGGTTCCATTTGTTGTATAAATCACAACAACATTTTTGTTTTACTATTATCGTTAAAGAGTCACACACACATTGTTTGATTACAACTTAGTGTTGAGTTGTCGTCATTATAACACTGTCGTCATCGTCACCGTTGTTGTCGTTGCTACTTTGATCATTGCTTGACGACGAAGTGTGTTGAAATCACTGTCTCTTCACTTGGCTAAAGAATTCCCACCAGGTAATTTGATATTGGCCGAGTATGATGATCTTCATTGTCATCATCACCGAAATGAATGCCTTTACACTTGACTAGATTTTTTAGCAACAATTTTATTAATACGAAAGAAGAAATTATGAAAAAAACGGTGTTTTCTGCTAATATTGTTGTTGTAGTCAAGTTATAAAGTTGCTGTTCTTGCCTTTTTATTTGAAATTAAAATGAAAAAAATAGTGTGGGAATATATTTTTTTATATTGATTTTGTGTTTCAAATCAGTGTCAAAAGTGCAACTTTCTTTCTAAAAGAAACTAATAATTCCGTTAGAAATTTTCATGCTGTCCTTTTTTTTTTTTTTCTTATACAAAATCCCTATTCATGTGATATTTATTGTCTGCAGAATCCTTTCATATTCATTCCAAGTGTAGTGTTTAAAGTTGTTTGGTATTACATATAATAAATATTTTCAAATTTAGTAAAATTACATTCAGTTGTTGTATATACAGAGTAGAGTGTGTTTTGAAACTCGGCATAGAAGAAAAATGCATCACTATACTGCATCACGAAATTTAGCGAAGCTTCTCTTATGTTATTTCAAAAATCTTTTTATGCAAGTAGAGAGTAGTGAAACCGTAGAGACCCACTGTTATACTATGGTCGACTCTTTAACTTTTAGGATTAGAATACTTTGGATATTACATACATACATACATACATAACTGGCCTTTACAACCCTGTGTCAGGATTACGGCCTAGCTTCTCGCAGCACTCATTTTGTGTGTGTCAATTTTTATCCATGAGTACTGGGACCTACAGTTTAATGTCGACTCCGAACGACAGACTTGAGAAGCTTGTTCATGGCAATTAGTTACTCTCAGAGCTTTTGCCAGAAGACTGCTGAGAGGTAGTCACCGAAAGAAATATTTTTTCATATTTCTTTTTTTTTTGAAGATGTCAGAGCCTGGAGTCGAACCCAGGACCCTTGTCTTAGTAAGCCAACACACTAACCACTAGACCACGGCGACTACATACTTTGGATATTATCATGATTATAGTGCACTCACGGTAACGTGAACTAATTAAAACCAAGGGAGTTCGTGTTAGCGAAGTTGTTCGCTTTAGCGATTGTTGTATTTCATTTAATTGGGATATAAAAGTCATATGCAATAAAAAAAATGATTTACGTTATAGAGCTTTCTGAGTTTGTTCACTTGCAGAGTAGTCAATGTAAACAAAAGCTTGTTCACGTTAGACAGTGTTCACGTTACCGCGAGTGCACTGTATATAAATGTGCTTTCAAAATCTATCATCAATACCTACAATCGTAAAATTGTGTAAACTGCACTGGCAGAATCACTGGACTGTACTTCTGCAGAAAAAATAATCTGGAGGACGCGGTCAATAGAGATCGATACCGTACCATGATTGATAAATTCTTGTTTGATAGCATGAATGACATTGATCTGAACAAGGTTTGAACATGGTAGCGCATGTGCCAGTTGACGACTGCAACCATTGACTTATTAATTTCAAAATTTGGCGATATGTTTATTTCGAGAGATAAATCTGTCTCAACTTGTCTTGCTCAAAGTTGATCACTTTTGTTTGTCATTAGTTTCCCTTTCAGTTTTGCCCAAAATTACAATTGCAGGATATATAGAAACTTCAGTTTTTGATGTATACCGGAGGCACACAACCTCCCAAATATATATATTTGCTAACTATCCGTAAGTTAAAATACCAGGTGAGACAGTTCATTGAATTTACCTTATCTTATATCCCTCTGTATATTTGTATCTTATATTCTTCCGTAGCCGGTGTATATTAGAAATGATTTGTTTGCAAAAAATCCAGGGATTCATTAATCCCGATCCCAAAGTTCCTTTTTGCTATAAAGACAAATTAATTGCACTAGTACAAATAAAATAATATTATATAATTTAAAAAGTAAAGAACGAGTGGAGCTTGCATGGTTTTTTCTTTTGCTTTTTTGTATTTTACTGCTCAGACAGAATTTTGAGCTGAGAAGAAAAAAGCTCGGTATTAAGAAATAGAGATTTATGGGTATTACAACGCACTAATACACCTTTTGTTTTAAGTATTTTGCCAAACAATTTATATCGACATTATGCTTTATATGTAACGAAATTAATAGATTTCATCGCCAGTAATTTTTTCCTGTTCTCAGATTTAAAGGAATAGAAACAAGCAAGAAAATATGTAGAAAGAAAGTAGTTTTGCAGACTATTAAACTGTAATTGTATTTTAAATGCTTAATCAAATAACAGTTAATATGGTCACAAAAATAGTTCAAAATAAATGCAGGTGTTAAGAAAACAAAATCTTTAATATTCACCTGTGCAAATATTGCATTAAAACTTTTGAATAAATACGTGGATTTAGAAATCAATCACAACGCTATGGTTACTTACAAAAGCAAGTACAAATTCTTTTTTTTTAACCCATCACAACCACAAACTTTACTACCACCCCATAATATATGAAATACCAGCCTCTTCCTGTTTCCGCTTAAATAGCCATGGTGGTTGTAGTGTATCATCCCCTTTCACAATAGTAGGATTGTATATTCCTATAGGTATACAAGTACATTGTGTTATTGTTAGTGGCTTTTTTTAATTAAAATGAGAGAAAACATATGTTCTCTTTGTCTATCAATTATCACCAGGGTTGTCAGATCTGGCGACTTTTTGTTCAACGTGAGGATTTTTAAACTTTTGGGTTAATTTTTGATTTAACGACATGTCGATTTCGCAGGCTATTTTTGACGAGCTCTGAATTTGTTCTATAAGATATAATTTGATTCTTAGTCTTGAATTTTTTTTTATGCTTGAAAATTGCAACATTGTTGAAATTAAAAATAATTTTTTAATATATAGATTACATTAAGAGGGTAGTGCTCAAGTAAACTCAGTCCTAGAGGGTCGAAAAGGTCCAATGTTGATAACTTCAACAGAGAGAACGGGATCGAAATACTAAAAAACAGGAAGAGACAAAAAATACAAGAAACGATATAACAAAACAAAGAGAGAGAGAGAGAGAGAGCGAGGGAAACTAATACATACAAATTTTAAGAAACGATATTGTTTTTATTTTCGATTCCGGATGGAAGAGACACGATTTATTATATTTATTTAATTTTATAATTTACTCCTGTTCATCTCCAGTATTTTTTGTTTAATATACTTGTAAGGTATTAAAGCTTTCAGAAACATAAAGTTCTTATTTTTATTTTTAATTAATTATACTTTTTCATATTATTTAATCCATTTGTTTATGAACAACAGTTAAAGCTTGATTGTAATGTATTCCTGAAGAAATATGTAAGGAAAGTTTGATTTGAACACATTAGGAACCTATATTACTTATGTTTAAAACTGCACAGATGCAGCGGTTAAGTTAAAAAAAAGAATATTTGTCCATTCTAGATATATTGCTTTTCTAAACAGTTTCTTGTATAAAAAATTATTTGGCGATTTTTTATAACCATTTTGGATATGAAAGTAAACAAAGAGATATGGCAACCCTGATTACCACTGTACATGTGAACTGTGTTTTTTGGTTGCCAGGCTACAGTTTTTTTCTAATATTTTTAAACCAAAAAGACCAGAAAATCTCTTTTCATCCAGTTAAATAAACAGAAATTAATTTAATTTTTCTTGGTTATATTGCCTAATTTAATTACACGTGTCAATTTGATTTTGATGCCCTAAACCACTGTGTAAACATTTAAAAGCAGTTGCTTTTTTGCCCATGTTTAAAACACTTGAAAGTAAACTTCTAAAATTAAAAATAATTTCTTTTTTTAATTTACAATTAAAATTTTTCTTTGTTGAATAATTTTTACTTTGTATTAAAACTTCCTTTTTGCTAACGGTACTACTCTTATGATCAATATTTGTAAGCAATACTATAAAAATATATCTTTCGGCGACTACCTCTTAGCAGTCTTCTGGCAAAAGCTCTGAGAGTAACTAATTGCCATGAACAAGCTTCTCAAGTCTGTCGTTCAGAGTCGACATTAAACTGTAGGTCCCGGTACTCATAAAAAAATTGACACATACAACATGAGTGCTGCGAGAAGCTAGGCCGTAATCCTGACACAGGGTTGTAAAGGCCAGTTATGTATGTATGTAATACTAGTGTTGTAATCTTAACTAGGCATTCGATTTGTTTTATTGCAATCCTTTGAAAAAACAGGAACATTTTTATATCATAACCACATGCTTAAGTACGGTGTTATAACTTAAATCTACGTTATAGCATACAAACTCACACTTTGATGTACTGAAACTGAATATCTCAATACTGTGGATATCATAGAAGCAATTCCTTATAAGTGATTCAAAGACGATTTTTTCTCCGTTGAAAATAACAATTTGTGTTCGCTTCTATTAAATATCATTGCAAATCACATGATTTTATACGAGTAGCTTGTTTTAAATTATAAGGGTCATGATAATTTCAGTGAAACTCAAGACTACAATTTAAAATGAATTCAATTCATACGAATATGACATTCTTCTTTAACCAGTTCGATTTAGTTTCCCTGGGCATTGAAGTACGTTAAAACTTTCTAAGCTGTTGATTATTAAGTACTGATAGAACAAACACTTGGCAACAAAGTCTGAAATCAATGTCGAATGATACCAAAGGTAGAGGCAAGGAGAGCCAAGATAAAAAACGAGGCCAAGTTCGAAGAAATGTCAAGGTTTTTCTCAATGTCACTGTCTTTGAATACCATGGCGTAGTGCATGGTCGTACGGTTATGTCCGGAATTGTGGAAAAACAATGCATATCATTTGTATCACGATAATTTAACTGCTAAGTCGTCATTGCTAGCTTACAATTTTTGGCCGAAAAGAATATCCTAATCATACCTCAGCTGCCGTACTCAACAGAGTTTGTCCCCTGCGACTTTTTCTTGTTTTTAAAATTGATATGACCCAAGAAAGGATGGCATTTTGCGACGATTGAGGAAATAAAAACAGACTACTGAGAGTGCTCAAGACCATACCAAAACTTCATATTATAAAAATCGCAGGCACAAGTGCTTTATATCTGAGGAAGAATATTTTGAAGGTGATAGAATAGAAACTGATGAATAAACAAATAGAATTTTTGGGAAAAATCCAACCTCACTTTTTCTATTTATGTTAATGGTAAGTTATAGTATTCAAAACATATCATACTTTTCAGATAATAAAAGCACTTCTAATAAAGACTGTTGCAACCAGAAATTAATAAATGCAATAAACACGAATGAAAAATAATTAGGTGTTCATATTAGAAAATTAAAGTTTGATTTATTTGCCTTATATGTGGAACATAAAATTCTTTTTTTATGTAGGTTTTAAAACTCTAAGACAATTTTTGAATATAAACGTGGTCCTAAGTATTTCCTGAATACACGGTGCAATAAGTGCATATGCTTTGCAAAAGGCGTACAAATTATAACACCTAACGTATAAATGTTTTTTAACCCGAACCCTATTATACATTTGGGGTCCAACGGCCATGACTAAAACACAAAGAGTGATCTAAAATCGAACTTTAGTTCACATAAAAATCAAACAGAAATCGAACCTAAAAACAAAATAATAACATTGATCAGTGATCATTGTCTAGGGTGAAAATTGGAATCCTTAGGAATATCTTTCAAAACTTTTTGATATACAGCACAATAATGAATATTCCCCGGGAACTGATTCCGGGGAAATTAAATGTTTTGATTTTTGCTAAAGAAAGAAAATTATAATCAGTAGATTGAAATGTGGCAATCAGGAGAAAAAATTCATGGATCATTAATTGAATTAAAAATAAATGAAAGTGGAAAAACTTACCACGATGGTTTTTACATATCGTCGCAAGAATTAAAGAACGCTGTAACTGCCAAAAAATCGAAAATACGTTTTTTGCATCATTTTTATAAGAAAAAAAATACGCGTCGATTGGTCCCTGTCCCAGATTTCTATGATGAAAATAAATTCACTTACGCCGTCTGCGTTTTGAAAAATAGCAGTGTCTTTGCTCTACTTTCATACAGGTTTTTTGGCTCTAGTGAACATTTAAGGTTTTGTCAGTTACAGCGTTCTTTAATTCCATCGACGATATAAAGGGGCTGATCAAAAATGTTTACTTTTGTCTGCCCTATATATTTTTCTTTTTTTGTATTACGAATTTTATCCGTCCATGGGAGATTTATTAGAATAAAGTGCGCAACGGATCATTGCTTAGCGGAGATTTTTTAAGAGGAAAAGTATTAACAAGCATGGGACATTGAAAAATTGTCCGTCAGTGAGACCTGCAATTTGTGTTTTCATTAAATACATCAAAGGAACTGAGCGACTGTATCATGAAAAGGCATGAGCCAGCTCATTACATGACATTACATATATCGTAGTGGGCGAATAAAAACTTGAATAATTATTTTGATATGAAAATGCTAAACGAATAGAATCTAGTGATCACTTTAAAAAATAATTTTATAAGCGTTTAAGTGAAATCCAATCCAAGTTTATAATTGAAACATGACTCCATTAAAACATTGAAAAAACAAAAGCCGTAAGTTTGTAAAGCTACGATCACGTTAAGCAAATATTTAACAAAAAAAGCGTAACCATTTTTCGATATTATTTCTTCTGTTATTAAACAATTAAAATAAAAAACAATATTATTATATAAAATGTTTATATAAAATAGTGGCTATGATTTTTTGGGTCAAATATTTTGGGGGTGCGTGGTATAGTGGATAGATCGCTCGCATATAATCAAATGGCCCAGGTACAAGTCCCAGCAAAGGTGAAAAATGAAAAAGTTGGTTTGCAGTGTTTTCAAAATTATAATTTAAAAATAAGAAGTTCACCCTTCAAGAAGACCATCTACAAAGAAACCGCTCCCCGACATTCCACCTTAACCAATGTCAACAAAAACGAATGATCAGAAGAAAAGCGCCACATATTGCGAAGTAGCAGATAACAGCTAAACCTACTAAGTGAAGGCAATCACCACACAATCAACATGCAACGATGAGGCAAATGCTGTTGATCTTTCAAGGGTGAAGGTATTACACTGGCCTTTGAATGATCAATTCATAGCAATTTGTCTCATTCCTAAGGCGCTTAATAATAATATAAGAGATAATATTTACTGTCCTTTCCAAAAAATTCCAATACAATGTAAAGCTTTTAATCGGTGTTAACCATTACTGGCGAATATTAATCAGAGCTTTTGTATGAATTCAATATTGGTGTTTTGTTTTCAAAGTAATAAATTAGTGCGTATGTACGTACTTTGACAAAAATCATACTCCTTACATTCGTAAGACTATTTTCTATTTTTAAATTCAAAAGAATTGCTAGATTATTATCGATGAAACATATGCTTTTTTTAAAACGGTTTTAAAACCACAACAATTATTTAATCTTAAAGGATACAATGTTAAGACTTAAAAAATTTCTTACTTGCCGAGACAATGTCGAATAACTATCAAATTGCTCGCATACTCGTAAATCAATTAGTAGTTGAATTATTTTTAAAGTAGTTATTAAAAAATTACAAAACGATATATTTCATTAAATTAAATGTTTCCATTCGTATGACAATATTAAAAAACCTAAATGACTGATTGTCTTCCTTTCTTCTTTTCCTAGCACGACATTATCTTGGTAAAAAGAAATGTATATGATCGAAAACATGTATAAAATGACAAATTAATTTTAATTTAAATAATAATCCTTGAATAAAATTATATTATGATGGGGTTTTATATATTTCTTTTTCTCTTCTTTACTTACATACATATGAGTACAATGAATGTATAAAATAAATCATAATTGATTTTTATTTTTTGCATTGTAGTGGCAAAGGGACATGTTCATTAATATTTTCTTGAATAGTCAATCTTTTTAGTTAGCAATTCACACCACAACTGACAACTCAATGGACGTTTCGTCTGTCCTTTCTTTTTTTTATATAAAAATAGAAATGGATTTTTGTTTTCCTACATAAGTATCTAATGTTGTTGTAGTTGGTCTTCTAACACAAACAACAGAAGACGCCAATCAAAAAAGCAAAAAAAGAAAAATAAATTCGAGAAGCCCCAAGAATGCATTTCTCTAACGCCAAGAAAAAGTATTTCATTGATTTTCGAAACCCAAGAAATGAATTTTTTTTTGGAAAATGTTTAACTTGCTATTGTTGTTGTTTTTCTTCTTGTATGTCGCACTAAATTGTAAACATGGCGAGAATAACGTCAAAAATAAAAAAAAGACATAAAATAGAAAATAGTATAAAAAACGGGTTAAAAAATTGAAAGCCATCAGACTCTACTACAACATAAGCTTATACTGCTATGCAACGAACAACAGATGTTGTTTTAAATTTGTCTACCCAAATGTAAGTAAATTACAAAAGTTGAACTTGTGGGCTTTAAAATTCACTATTTTGGTCTGAAAACGACTTATTTTACTACGACATAAATATTTTGCAAGACCATGACGGTAAATTGTAGAAAAGCAATTAAATATTAAATGAAACAATGGAAACTTTCTTAGATAGCAGCCTAGCTTTCATTATGTGTGTTTTCGTCTCATCGTATAACATCTGATATTGCAAATGTTGTAAAGATAAAAGATTCAGTTGTATTGGGTACCTGGAAAAGGCGGAATAAGCGGCAAATAGGCTGCGTATACATTGACTGAAAAGAGGTCGTTAACACTCTATATTGTTCCGGACCCTTACTGTAACGCACCCCCTTCCACTATTGTCAAAATAATAAGATAATGAAAATATTGGAACGCTCAAGTATGTCTTAAGTTATATTTACATTTGACAAAAAAGCATAACAAGTATTTTATTGAACATTTATTTTGTTTCCATGATTTTTTTAAAATTTGCCAAATGTGAACATTACTTTAGACCCGCTAAGGCGGTGATCAGTACACAAGTTGAGCGCAATTCTAATGTTTTAAAGTATACGGATCATATGAAGAATGCCGATCACAGATTAGATATTCTTGATGAATTTAGGTAAATGTGTTTAGAGAGGTCTGCTGAACATACAATAGACTTGAAGAGATAATGATCTCATGTCATGTCAATAATGATCTCATAATTTACCCCATATCTCTTACCTTCCCACCATTTCGAACAACTTTCTAACAAAAACTAGTCCCAATAAATAAAAAAGTATACTGACTGGAGTAAAATGCAACACTATTCATTACTACGAGTATTTATGTCATATTGGTTACTAACGTTTGCATATAAAGTATTTCAACTCAAAATAAACCTTTTTAAAATTAAACATAATAAGCAAGATAAACGAAACTTAATTCAAACTCAGTTTAATATTTTTCAAATTAAATTGTTTTTTTTTTAATGATTTTGCTTTGCATTAATTTTTGAGCCATTACTATTAATTCACTGTAATGAAAACAAGATTGGAATCAACAAAATAATTTGTTAATAAAATGATTTGTAGCCAACAATTACGTTATCAATATAACAAAACATTTTAATTGAAAAAAAATGAAAATTTTTTCATAATTACAAATGTCGTGTTTGTATTTACAAAAACGTTGTAGGCTTAATTTTAAATAATAATTTAATTATATATACAAAAAAATTAATTGTATTTACAAATAACTTTTTTCTGTGTAACGGTTGCACGAGTTTATTTACTTGGCAGATCAATTTAATTGAATAGGAAAGTAGTATTAGAGTAGAATTGCAAACAAGTAGAACTTCCTCAAAATGGACGGTATGAATAATGCAACGGCTATTGTCAGCCCACTATTAAAAACTTGGGAAATAAATTTGGGTTCAAGTATTCTTTAGCAAATTTAAAATATGAGAGAATGTGGCAATATTTTTATTAATGGAGGCATCATCAAGAGATATTTGTTAAACGGATTACAGCAATCCATTAAAATTACTAGATTATTTATATATTTTGCGTCAACCGCCTAAAAGAAAAGCAAAAATAAACAATGCAAATCTGACAGCTGCCAGGTGATTGGATTATTGCTAAAAAAAAACAGACTTTGTGAAACAATATTCTGATAGCATTTCTAATTCCTTTATGAAATCGATTATGTTCAGTAATAAAAAATAAATTTTTGTCAACTTGATTTCTGATTCTCACAACTATGAGATTCTGTAACGCCACTGATTGGCAACATCTACCATCTGATCAGCTGTAAAAAAAACAAATCAAACCATACGCAACCATATATTGGCAACTAAGTAAATGCGGATTTTACTCATTGATGCCATTAGTTGAATTTTTATGTTAGATGACGTCATTGAAATATCAAATACATTTTTTTATTTGATAGTCGGTACTTCAGCTGTCAATCAGTAAAAAAATTTTTTTGATCGGTTGCATGGTTTTTGTTAGGCGTCTATTGAAAAATTGAAAATCAAAAGGAACATTTTCGTCATATTTTGCTTTTTTATTTCCGGAAAGGAAAAATCGCTTCGCAAGCTCATAAAAAGTTATGTGCTGTTTATGCTGACGAAGCCTTAAAAGAACGGCAGTGTCAAAATTGGTTTGCCAAATTTCGTTCAGGTGATTTTTCACTGAAAGATGAAAAACGCTCCGGTCGTCCAGTTGAAGTGGACGACGACCAAATCAAAGCAATAATTAATTCGGATCGTCACAGTACAAGACGTGAGATTGCAAGGAAGCTTCATGTATCACATACATGCATTGAAAATCGAGTAAAGCAACTTGGCTATGTATGAAAACTTGATGTATGGGTTCCTCATGAACTGAAAGAAATTCATTTAACACAACGCACTCACATCTGCGATTTGTTAACTAAACGTAATGAACACGATCCATTTTTAAAACGATTGATAACTGGTGATAAAAAATGGGTTCTTTACAACAATGTCAATCGGAAAAGATTGCGGAGCAAGCCAGGTGAACCAGCGCAAACAACATCAAAAGTTGATATTCATCAAAAGAAAGTTCTGTTATCAGTTTGGTGGGATTACAAAGGAATTGTCTACTTCTTTTACCACCCAATCGAACGATAAATTCAGATGTCTACATTGAACAACTAACAAAATTGAACAATGCAGTTGAAGAAAAGCGGCCCGAATTGGCAAATCGAAAAGGTTTTGTATTCCATCATGACAATGCAAGGCCACACAGATTTTTGGCCACTCGGCAAAAATTATTGGAGCTTGGTTGGGATGTTTTGCCACATCCACCATATAGTCCAGACCTTGCACCATTTGATTACTTTTTATTTCGATCTTTGCAAAACTCCTTTAATGGTAAAAATTTCAATAATGATGATGATGTTAAATCGTACCTTGTTCAGTTTTTTTCTCATAAAAACCAGAAGTTTTATGAACGTGGAATTATGATGCTGCCTGAAAGATGGCAAGAGGTCATTGCTCAAACTGGGCACTACATTACATAATAAAGTTATTTCGTTCCATGAAAAAATTGACTTTTATTTTCTAAAAAAAAATCCGCAATTACTTAGTTGCCAAACAAATAAAATAGAAAAAATGTTTCATATGAAAGTTTAATAAAAACAGTTGTTTGAGACTATAGAACAATCTAGAAGATAAACTTGAATGCATTCCGATTTTAGAACAATTGCTGTTTACTTTTGTATAAAAGTCATGTCATTAGTGACAGCGCAAAAATAATCAAACTCGTTTGTCATTTTTCTAGTGACGACATTAAAATTATGGAAATATATAAAGTGAAGCAAATATAGAAATTTATTTTACAGATGTTAATATTTTGCACCACGGAATATAAAATCAAAGTCCATACTAAAATTGATGAAATTTCTCGCTATCGAAAAAAACCCATCGATAGTTCAATGGTAGTCGCTAAGAAATAATAAAGAAAAATATTTCTTTCGGCGCCTACCTTTTATCAGACTTCTGGCAAAAGTTCGGAGAGTAATTGACTGCCATGAATAAGCTTCTCAAGTCTGTCGTTCGGAGTCGACATTAAACTGTAGTTCCCGGTACTTATGGATAAAAATTACAATATGAGTGAATGAGTAGCTAGGCCGTAATCCTCACACAGGGTTGTAAAGGCCAGTTATGTGTGTATGTATGTAGTTCAATGAAAAGAAAACGTTCGATATAATCAATGATATTGATACTTCGCCAGCTTTAGTTCACCAAATCAATTTAATATAGGTTTAAGATAATTTGATGTATAAAGCCTGCAAAGATTAAGTTATGCTTTGAACTATAAGGGCTGCGAAAAAGAAATAGACATGTCCGCAGAGCTTCTATTAGCTACACCTTAGCCGTTTAATAT
Source organism: Metopia argyrocephala (assembly GCA_963576795.1). Lineage (NCBI taxonomy): Eukaryota > Metazoa > Arthropoda > Insecta > Diptera > Sarcophagidae > Metopia > Metopia argyrocephala. The sequence continues at coordinate 60,676,290 of OY756211.1, read as the reverse complement.
TTCTTAGTATGTATATGGAATACTGATAGCCTTATATATATATATATATAGCATTATATAAATAACTCCCAGGCTTTTTTATTGGCCTTCCAGTAAACGGGCAAGTTTTTCTTATTACCTCCTTATATTTATAACCAATGCCTTCATTTTGGAATTCCTAGAGGAAAGATAGATCTTTAGCGTTTTATGCCCACTTCCAGAATTAAATGAATAAATTCAATCTAATAAAATTCGGGTATATCGTCGTGATACGAGTAATTTCTATATATGTATCTCGATTTACACAAAAACAAAAATCGTGTAAAAAAAAGTATCCTACAAATTGAGGGATAGGTGTACTATACATACATACATAACTGGCCTTTACAACCCTGTGTCAGGGTTACGGCCTACTTCTCGCAGCACTCATGTTGTGTGTGTCAATTTTTATCCATGAGTACCGGGACCTACAGTTTAATGTCGACTCCGAACCACAGACTTGACAAGCTTGTTCATGGCAATTAGTTACTCTCATAGCTTTTGCCCGAAGACTGCTGAGAGGTAGTCGCCGAAAGAAATTTTTTTTCATATTTCTTTTTTTGAAGATGTCAGAGCCTAGTGTCGAACCCAGGGCTCATGTCTTAGTAAGCCAACACACTAACCACTAAACCACGGCGACTACATATAGTATAGGTGTACTATAAGGAATCAAAATCGACCACATCGTACAAGGAGATATTTCAAAATATTAAAATTATTTTTTACAAATTTAATTTCTTTACATACTTTATAACTTAATGTTTACCTATACAAATATGTCCGGGCGTCTGTATGCATTTATGTAAATGTAAATTAATCTGCCATATTAACCGTTTAGGTATTTACCAAGAATTTCAATAATAATTCCATAAAAAAAACTCTAGTTAAAACGTATGTTTTTCTACACATTAAAAGAACATTAAATCTAAATAATAGACTTCGGATGTTCATTCGTTTTCTTTGTTTTTCTATTAAAAATTTCATAATTTTTTAACCAATTCCACCACAAATACAATATCGAATAACAAAAACACACAAACAGACACATGAAGTTTAACAGAAGAGATTTACAATATTTGCGGCTGATTTACAATTGAATGAACACACATTGGCTGACTATGACTGCAACAAGACGAGAAATAAATTCATTGCTGTCCCCACACAAAATGAACGACCAAAATAATACGAGCAAACGGCACATTATGGTAGAGAATAAAGCCGACACACAGCAACAAATCGAAATGGAAGTGAAATGTAAAAAAAAAATTCAACAACAGAAGTAACAACACGGTAACACATTATCACACACAGGCTCAATCGTATGCACACAAGCCTGCTACTAAATACAGTGAAAAACAAAAAGAAAATCTATAATCATCGGCAAGCCCAATTGACTACTACAATTAGCAAATTTCATCAAGTCCATTGCTTAAAATACCAGTTCGTTTTACTTTTCAAGAACTGTTCATCTTTATGTGGGTTTACATCCTCTAGAGTTCTGTAGGTTTCATTCAAGAGCTTCGTAGTTCATGAATTATTTATATTTATTTCTGTTTATATACGAAGTTATATTATCTGTAGTCGCCGTGGTCTAGTGGGTAGTGTGTTGGCTTACTAAGACATGAGCCCTGGGTTCGACACCCAGCTCCGACATCTTAAAAAAAAAATATGAAAAAAATATTTCTTTCGGCGACTATCTCTCAGCAGTCTTCTGGCAAAAGCTCTGAGAGTAATTAAATGCCATGAACAAGCTTTTTAAGTCTGTCGCTCGGAGTCGATATTAAACTGTAGATCCCGGTACACATGGATAAAAAGTTACACACACAACATGAGTGCTGCGAGAAGCTAGGCCGTAATCCTGACACAGGGTTGTAAAGGCCAGTTATGTATGTATGTATGTATATTATCTTGATCGGGAATTTAAAATATCCAAATTCTTAGAATTTTTACGAGAATTTATTGATGAAAACTCGTAGTTTCTGTTTAATTTGCCAGGCATGTTTCAAAGCCGTATATCAATATACTTTTTATACATTTATGTAGAATCTGTATTTATACTTTAGCTTTTAAGGTAATGAAGCTGGATTTTGAAATGTTAGGGAGACTATACAATTTTGATTTGGTCTTCTGTTACCTAACTTTTCACTTTACGTTGCATTAAAAGCACATTATGTGACAAATGGCATATAGATTTGCATATTTTAAGTAAAATCTTAAAACGAATTTGAAACACAACGTGAAGCACAAGTTTTATCCAGCACGGCCTTAAACGGAAGTCTAATCTGTAGTTTAACATATTGATAATAGACATATCAGGCAACAAATGTGAACTACAACACTATACATTACAGTTCTACCATGACTTCTGTGAAGCTCCCAAAATAGTAAATTTATTTAGATTTATGTAGATTATACTATACCAAAAAATATTACAAACATTTGTAAAAACTCATTATATCGCGCTACCAGCTATAGCGGTGTATGAGTAGGTTATAATGAATTGAATTTAAATGAAATGGCAGACGTTATCCATTTCATTGGTTAAAACGTAAGTGTAGATGTTTTATTGTACGAATTGTTTAATAAAGAGAAAAGGAGGTGAAGAGAATTTAGTATGCAAACTAAGGAGCATAATGGTAGTCAAGTAGAATTTATCACTATATATGCCTCTGTTTGTTTATGTTATATGTTTAAGCAGTTTTCGGTACATAAGTACGGAGATGCCAGATAAATTTAAAAAAAATATCGTCTTTACAGTATTATAAAAAAATCGATACAAATTCTTGGTAATCAAATAGCAAATTCTTAGTTGGTAATTTTATATTTATTTATAAAATATAAGAAATTATATTTCAAACGATTTATATTTTCTTATTTATACAAAATATATGAACATTTGAATTTTTTTTCGAAATCTCCTAGCAAAAATACTTTGTATTAGAGGAGGTAAGGGGACACTTTTTTTCCTCATAAGTTGGTACTCTCTTAGTAGTCGCGGTGATCTAGTGGTTAGTATGTTGGCTTACTAAGATGAGAGCTCCGGTTCAAGCCCCGGCTCTGACTTCTTGAAGCAAAGGAATATTAAAAAATACAGGTAAACCTCCTACAACGCGGTGATTAGGTTCCTGAAAAACTCCGCGTTATAGGAAATCGCGTTGTAGGAGACTCTAACTCCATACAAAAATCAGAGTTTGGTTCTAAAGTAAAAAAAATTTCAATAAAATATTGGAATTTGTATAGTAAAAATATGTGCTTAATATAATTTTGTGTATTTATTTGTTGAGTCATAAGAACATACATACATATTATGTAATTGAATAACACTTCATTTATTTAAACAAAAACAAAACAAATTAAAGCCAAAATAGAAGGATAAATTTCTACTCCTCCTCATCACTTAGTATGATTTGTTTCGAATGTTTTGTTTGTACTACATAGTTCAAAATCTGAGCTTGATCCCCTATCAGATTCGGGCATTCTTTCGAAGATTATTGGTTTGAAAAAATCGTGCATTGCTCTTATTTCGCAAATCTTTATAAATTTATTGATAGGGAACTAAATTGTTTTGAAGATTTCGTCTAAATATTTCTGCTCAGTCACTTAAAGAGTCGTTTCCCAAAATGTATTCTTCCAACTTACTTATTCACCTTAAAATAATTTTATCAAAACTCTTTTAGGAAAAAAACATCAACTGTTTCACAAATTTTTTATAATTTAACTGGAGTTGGACTGAATATTTTTTCGCAATTTTTTACACGCTTACACAAAGCATCAATCTAGCTTTTATTTAAAATGTCGACCAAAAACTAACAAAAAAATGATTACATCAAATGAAAGTAGCATAAATTGAAAAGAAACGCGGGGAAACCCCTTTTTTAATTTTGTCGTTGACTACACAATTACGTATTTGTTTTTCACTTTGTAAACACATGTAGGGTGTAGGGTGGCAATGCTATAAAAAAGACAGGTATGGACAAAATGCAAAGAATTTTTTCAAATTAAAGTAGTAAATAGTTAAAAAAATTTTCGTAAAAATCGCGTTGTAAGAAAATGTCCGCATTTTGGGAACGCGTTGTAAGAGGTTTACCTGTAGTAATATAAAAAAATATTAAAAAATAATATTTCTTTCGGCGACTTCTGGAAAAAACTCTGAGAGTAACTTATTGCCATGAACAAGCTTCACGTCATGTCTGTCGTTCGGAGTCGACATTAAACTGTAGGTCCCGGGGCTCATGGATAAAAATTGACACACACAACATGAGTGCTGCGAGAAGCTAGGCTGTAATCCTGACACAGGGTTGTAAAAGCCAGTTATGTATGTACTATCAAATATAAAAACTAAAGTACATACATACAAACATATACATATGTATATTTTTAAATGTTTTTGGAATTTTTTTTTTAAATTACCCTATTTTACTATTTATTACGACTCATATATCTAAATGAAAAAAGGTTTGCTTTAATGTTATTTTTCATTAAATTTAATTATAAAAAACCGTTAAAATGACAATGAATTTTTAAATCTGGTAACTATTACAACAGCATAGCAATGCAATTAAAGCCAATTGAGCACATTTCTTACTGCCTTTGTTCAACTCTTGTACATACGAGTAGATTGTATGCTTCTATTCAACACATCAACAGTCATACAAATGCATATGTAAATACATATATAGAGTATTTGCTCATATTTTAATTGTAATATTGTTTGCAACTGTTTTGAACTATTCAATACAGTGATTTAAAATTTTAAGAATTTTGTTATATGAGATCTAAAGCAGAGCTACTACAACCTGGACTCCGTATACAAAAAAAGAAAACAAAATGAAAAGCAAAAAATATGTTAAAAGTTGACATGTTATGTCAGTAAGACAATGTTTCAAATACTTTATTAACCCATTAAGTATACTGGTTTTTTTCAATTTACCTGTATTGTAAAAAGAAATACTTATAATGATTATAAGAATTGTTCAAATATATTCATAATCATAAAAATACATTTTTAATTAAATTTTCTAGACTATAACTTGATTATGAAAATGAAAAAAAAAAATTGTCTATTGACCAATTGAAATTGGACAAGTTGTTTTCAATATGAATTTCAAAACGTTTGTAAAACCATTTTTTACAAAATTAAATTATGAAGCTTTTTTATGTGTTTTAATTACCAAAAGCTTTGGTTTATTATAAGTATTTACATATATGTATGTGCACTTTAAAAACATTAAAAAAAAAACAATAATTCATTATTATTTTCGATACCATCTCAAAAAAAAAATTTCGTATGTTTGTATAAGAATTAGCTTTTATGCAATTCGACGGAATTAGTCCTCTGATAAAATTATTTTTCTGATACGTTATTGTACTTACATATAAAATGGCTAAATAAACCTCAGTTTCAATGAATGTTTAAAACGAAAAATTTTTAAAAATTGCATTAAAAAATTTTTTTAAGAGGCCAGCATTCAGAGGATGACCCCTACTGCATTATAGTAGTGTTAGCGGACACCTGATTTGAATCTTTTCATATCGTAATTGGTGGGAAAAACACTTCCATAAACGAATTGTGCGGCTAAAAAATGAATTTTTCTGTAATGCGTTGTGCGATTAACTAGGGCGCAGTGTTATAAGGCCATAGGCAATAAAGCCATATGACTTTATTTCTCATTCTATTGAGAAATAAGGCCATATGACTTTGTTGCCTCCACCCAAGTGCAATATCACCATAATCGTTTTGTAACCAAAGTGAAAATAACGCCATAATATTGTAGATGTCATGGTTACAAATTTCCAAAAGAATGAGTTGCCATTATCAATTAAAAATAAATGACTGAGGAGGCGAGGGGGAGGGGAAGCGCGACCGGAGAGCGATCGCGGCGGGCCCGTGACATGCGCGGCAGGTGCGCTCTATATTGCATTTTCACCGCCGTTCTTCAATATATTGAAAACATTTTTGTCCGTTGCTATGACCAACATTTCAAGCTTTTTATGGTACTGTGCTTAGTTAATATTGTAACTTATCAAGAGAGAAAGTGCCCAATTTGTCGTGCCATTATCAAGAATGGCATATTTATATATTGTTAATTATTAAGAATTTATAAATTTTTTTATACATAAAAAAAAATTTAATAATTTTGAATTATATACAAAAATTAAATGAGCAATAACACCATAATGGCTTTATTTCATTCCTTATCTGGAATTAAAACCATAAGACTTTATTTCCCACTCCTTTGAGAAAATAGGCCATATGACTTTATTACCTATGGCTTTATAACACTGCGCCATTAACTAGACAAAATCTCTATATGAGAGATACAAGTACTTCGTAAGAATATGTGATAATCTGGAATTAATGTGCCTATTTCATCAGAACAATTCCCGCGATAGTATAGATAGAACAATAAAACTCATGCTAAATTGCGCCGCCTAACCAATATAGTTGGATAATCTACCATCATCAATAAACACCTTTGCCTTTTCCTGCACACGGTAGAGACGCCCCAAAAGTTCGTTTAAATGTTAGTTTATAATCGGAAGTTATTTCTATTAGACCACCTAGGCCATCAAAGGCTCATTGAGATGTCGCATAAGATAGTAACCCTATCTCTATTATACCAACAGACAATAAAGCGACTCATATAGACAACCGGTAGACCAGAAAGTGCAGGACACTCTAGAAGCGAATGGGTTGTAGTCATAAACACCTCTTCTAGACAATAGCCTATCTACCATGTGTCTACTGATCAAACAGTGATCAGAAAATATACCCACTAGAGCTGCAATTGTCCTCCTAGCCCCATGTTCAATAATTGACCAGTCCATTTCCGTTTCTGACGAAACAAAAATTAAATTATAAAAATATTGATCACAACTTTCCCGGGGCTCGAACCTAGAGCCTCAAACACATTAAGTTATAATGCGCATGCTTCTAGCGCTGCACTCTAACCACCACGGCTACAGTCGTACATGTCGTCGATGCCGACTAATGTGGATTAAATGGAATAAGAGGGCAAAAACAAAATAAAAATTGTAATGCTGTTTCATCCAAATAAGATGACAATTACAAGAACAGCAATGATGGTAAGAAAAGGAGAATATGATAAAAACTGTTGTGTGACTTTACTTCGACTAACTCATACAAGTGTATGTACATACATATGAAAGAATATAATTTCAGTATGCGATTTCCAGAAAAGTGTGAGTTAAATAGTTGATGTTTGGTCTTGAATATGCACAGGACACAAAGAACTCTGATGAGACTACCGTAGCTGGAGTCGAAAACAATTGTTCAGTTTGGCTAGTGTACTATTCCTTCACGGACATCATTTCTTCTTTAATTACCAAAAATATTCATTGCCGTTAACTTTGATCTAAATAAAGCGTTTCTGACGAAACAAAAATTAAATTTCCGTTTAATTGTTGGCTTCAGTTTACTCGCGTGTCTGCAAGAATAACTCTGTTTATATATTCTCTAGAATAAATATATCAGCATAATAATACTTTTTGTTGCATACTAACACTTTCTGAATCTGTGCTATCGTACCCTGTCTAGCAAGTTCGTCTGCCACGCAGTTACCTGGTATATCGGTATGTCCCGGTACCTAAATAACTTTTTACACGTAGCTTAAGCATTTAATACTTAGTGATTAAAAAAAAATTGATTTTTAATATTGTTTGATAGTGCCGTACAAGAACATCTATCTCTATTGCTAAATCATTTATTTTTACAAATTTTCGATGGGAACACTTAGTCTTGGACTTTGCTTTTCACTATGGAATAGAAAAGTCAAAAACACACATTCAGACAAATTTACTTACTCTAAAAATCACTTGATTTCAAATTACAAGAAAACAGAAATTTTTATATTTTGGTGACATTTTACTTTTAAATTGAGAAATTTTTTCTATTTTGCTCCAAATTAGAAGTGAATACAAATATCAATAGCTTTGTTGCTACAAATTGAGAGCAAATTCAAATTCGAATAAAATAAAGAAAAATCTTACAGGCAAATAACACTTCCTTCAAAAAAAGGGTCTTCAATTTTTCTTCTTTTTAATTTCATAAGGTTCTTATATAAAAATAATAATTTTACAAATTTCATATTTTTTTACAAAAAGCGATTTTCAGAACAGCCATACTTTATTTTATTTTTCTCTACAACAAAAATTATATTTTCGCTAATTAAATTTATTTTATAAGCAAAAAATAGGGTTGCCATTTGCAATATATAAAAATATTTTTTTTTATATTAGAAAAAGTGAGTAAAACTGAAAATTATATGCTTGTACAATGGCAAACATAAAATTTGGGCTCAAAGAGAAAAATTAAGAAAATAACATAAACAAACGTAAGTCAGACAATTATGTATGTTATAAAAATTAAATTTCTTTTATTTATTTACTTTTTGTGTAACGATTGCCTGCCTGTCGACCCGCTTGTAATATAGAAATAGGCTATAAAACCAAAAACTAGGGGAACATATATGTATATATAACATAATTATCGTAGGATAACATAAAATAGCCTATTGCTACAATTTCAAATGCGTTTGATATACTGCCCAAAATATTATTTATTCCGTTTTAAAATTTTAACTAAATTCTTTCATTAATGCAATAGAAATTTTAATAGTTGTTTTATTTTGTTTTCAATTAAAGTTTTTAATTGAGTTTAAGTTGTCTGAACAATTGAAATAGTCCGTGGTATAGTGATTAATGTGTTGGCTTACTAAGGCAATAGCTCCGATTTCAAACCTCAGCTCTGACATCGTAAAAGAAAAAAAGAAATATATATAAAAAAAATCTTTTGGCGACTACCTTTTAGCAGTCTTCTGGCAAAAGCTCTGAAATTAACTGATTGCCTTGGAAAATTTGGAAAATTGGGCGTGATACCCATACAAAATAAATATTAATTTTTCTTATCTGGAAAACTGTCTGAATGTCTTGGCAATGTAGTGGCCGTGGTCTAGTGGTTAGTGTGTTGGCTTACTAAGACGATTGTTCAGGGTTTAAACCTCAGCTCTGACATCTTGAAAAAGCTCCTCAAGTGTCGTTCGGAGTCGACTTTAAATTGTAGCGCTGCGAGAAGCTAGGCCGTTACTCTGAACTCTGTATGCATATATTATTAAAAATTTAATTAAAATCTTTTGATATGATAAATTCTGTTTTTGATACGAAATCGATTTAATTAAATGAATAATATTTTAATTGAAATTAAGTTTTTTTTCTGTGTGGTCTTATAATTTTAATGCAACAAATGCGTAGAGAAAGCTTTTCATCGAAAAATATTTATCTAATATTTATTTTTGATTAGCGATTATTATTGATTATCGATTATCAAACCAGCCGAAAAATGGCAAAATATCATAGATAACAATTGACATTTTGCTAATAGATAAAAGACAAAAATAATATTAAAATATTGTAGGGAAAACGTTAACTTACGGTTCAGATTCCCCGGCCGAATCAGAATGCCTTTAGTTTTTAATTTGTGTTTGAAAATTAAAATAAAATCCAGTAATTAACGTCGAGCACCTACACTATAACTTTTTTATTTTTCTATTATAATTAAATTGATAAATAAAAAGATCAGTACAATGAGTGCACTTTTTTTCAATACATTAAACCTGCTGCTTTTTCACACTCTTTAAAATTAATATTTCATTCATTTTTTCTTTCACACTTCTGTTCTCGCTATCTTGCTCCCTCCACCTCTCTTTAGAACCCACTATAAGGATAAGGTGACATCTATCCAATAAATAAATGATATTCAATAATATCAGCATTACTAATATGTTGTGTGGTTGTGGTGGTATTTATACAACACATTTTTAAGAGAGATGGGGGTAGTAAAATTAAAAACAAAAACACAAAAACAACAAATGCAAACATTGGGAACTTAAAAAAAATTAAGAACTGATTTGTGTGATACTTGTACTATTAATAAGGCGAGTATGAATGTGTATGTTGCAGTAGTTAAAAAGGTTATACAACGAACAAGGAAAGAGAATTAAAGGAAGAGTAAGGGGTTTTCGATATTTTTTTTGTACTGTCCCTTATTAAATAGTTGTTAAGAGCTGTTCACTCGTACAAGTGTGAGTGTGTTGTAAGTTTTAAGGGCAATATTTTGTGTTATTGTCTCTTCTTTTTATTTTTGTAATTAAGTATTTGCTATTAATGTATGTTTGTATGGACGTGTGTATGTATATGTATTTGTAAGTATGTATGAGAATGTACTTTTTATTTTGTGGTTGTCGCTTTACATTTTTTTTCTTAATTTTTTGTCATGTTACTTTTTTTCTTGTTGTTATTGTTTTTGTTCATGTTTTTGTTTTGTTTTAAACAAACATATAAGCCCATCCATCCATCCATCCATCAATATTAAAATGTTTTTTTTTTCTTATTTTTTTGTAACGAAACGATAGTTTATTGAATTGATCTGATATTTAAAATTAGTTGCTGTCTTAAGTTCGTCGTTGCAAGTTGTTCCTGTTTTAGTTACAAAAGAAACCAACAACAAAGAAAACAAAATTCAAAACTACAAACGCGTAACGGTCTTTTAAAAGTTTTAAATTAGAAAAAAATATTTTTAAATTGTTTAAAAATTAAAATAATTTAAAGAAAAAGTCAATTTAAAGCACAAAATATTTTATAAATTTTAAATAAAGAAAAAAAAATAAATATATAAAAAAAAACTACAATCATAACAAAATAAAAAAAAAAATTTCTAAATTTTAAGAATAAGTCAACCAAATAATTATGGAATATAATATAACAAAAAGGTGCAGTGCAATTATTCTATATTTTTTATTTTTATTATGATTAAAACAAAATATATATATTCGAAACAGTATTTAAGTTAAAACAAAAAAATAAAACTTAAAAAAATCCTGTGAAGACTCGGAAAAATTGTGGCAAGAGGGTAAAAGATTCAAATATATACATAACTCTGGACTTGAAGTGCGTGTTATTTGTTCGTTCTTAAATCAAATTTTATTTAATATATGTATCTACTAGGTATATAAATAATAAAAAAATATGAATATATAAATAATATTTATTTATAAATATAAAAAAAAATTAAATACTAAAAAATTTACATTAACGCTAATGCAAGTTTAAAAAAGAAAATAATTGCATAATCCCATAAAATGTTTGCAAGTTTTTAATGACAAACCTTGTTTTGTCATATTAATTATTTCTGGGATATAGTTTTTTTAGATCAAAAATAATAGACACTCTTAATCGAACGGTAAAACTCCGTGTTGTCAGATTAGGGGATTTATCCCGAAAAAGGGAACTTTTTTTCTAAAATGGAGGTTAAAAAATTCATTTGGGGATGGGGATTTTTTGGGGATAATTGACAAGTTCTCAGCGATTCTTTACATTTTTTTGCTTATTTATATATATATTATAGACTTCTTATATTCGGAATACACTATGAAAGAATTTCTTATGAAAGTATGAGTTTATAAGCAATTCTTGCTTATTGCGGTGGAATTCACTATTAGAGGTTTTTCTTACAGTTAAATTACTTCCTTCGAAGAGAAACAAACTAATTTTAGTTTCGTCCGATTAAAAATTATTTCTCCACTTATACTTTATGGTATTCGATATTTGTTTATACTATGGTACAGGTCGCCGTAATCGCTGTGGTCTAGTGGTTAGTGTGTTGGCTTACTAAAACGATAGCGCCGGGTTCAAATCTCAGCTCTGATATCTTGAAAAAAAAAATATGACAAAATTATTTCTTTCGGCGACTACCTCTCAGCAGTCTTCTGGCAAAAATTCTGGGAGTAATTAATTTGCTTCTTAAATCTGTCGTTCGAAGTCGAATTTGAAACTGTAGGTCCCGGTACTCATGGATAAAAATTAACACATACACACACCATGAGTGCTGCGAGAAGCTAAGGCGTAACCCTGACACAGGGTTGTAATGGCCAATTATATATGTATGTATGTATGTATGTATGGCACAGGACATACCTTTAGAATTGAAGGTACCGTATACTATACAAATAATTAAACCAATAACAGTGAAAATATACTTGGAAAGTGACCTAGTGTAAGTTGTAGGCCTTATTGAGTAGATCATAAGTTCATTTTTGAAAGTTCGGAAACACCCTCAAATTTCGTTATTCCGAAAAAACTATTTTCGGGTAGGTTCGAGTACTTATGAACACGTAACTCAGTTGATTTTAATCCGATTTTAAATTTTTAAACGTTTTCAGAAAGAAGAAATATGTGCCTTTTTAAATCTGTACACATTTTGGTACATATATTAAATTTTGCAGTGTTATTTTAAATTATATCTGATTTTAATTTTATTTTTTCTAAATTTTTTAACTTTGGCGCCATTTTTTTTAATTAGATTGTTTAGAAACATACCCTTATGTATATATTTTATTAAAGCTAATTCAGTTCTGAGTTAAACAAGCTTACAGTAAATAAAATCGAGTAAAAAATAAAAAAGTTATTAAGGTTTTTCAAAAGTTAAAAATTTTGCTTTTACAAATATGTATTGATCAAGATACTACATTTTCTTTATTTTTTTAGTCTTACCTTACACTAGGTCACTTTTCAAGTATAAAAAAAATTGCTCATTTGTAGCACCGTGTTTCAACAAGATAATGACCTGAAACACATATACATGAAAAATTATTGATGCAATTTATAGGGATAGGGAGAAATAGCCCCTGAACCAACCCCTCTGAGTACTTCTTGAAAAAAAGTTATTTATAAATAGATTGACCCTTGGGTTGTCTCTCACATTTAAGGGTATGAAAAATAGATATTGACCGATTCTCAGATTAGTATATAGTTTTTTAGTTGTCTTGTACTTAAAAAATTTAAGAATTCTATTCAGAAATTTCGGATTAAACAATGGAATATTTTTTAATATGTAATGCCAAGGGAATGAAGTTGTGCTTTTTTTGAAACAGACAATTTTCGTTGTTCATGAGGACATTTTAGCCAAACACATTTCTGAATATACAGAATGAAATATGTTACACCTGAAGTTCTTGGGACAAAAAAATTACTCAAGCACTTGCTTAATAGCATTCACGTATTAAGTTGGCCAGCATCATTCCCTGAACTTATACATTGACCAAAATCTGGGTGGCAATAAGTTCCAACAACAGTAGTAAAATATCTGATAAGCCTTTAACTAAACAATGGCCAATTATGTATGTATGTATCATTTTTTGATAATCAAAAGAGAAAATGATGTCCGTGAGGGAATAGTATACTAGCCAAACTGAACACGTTTTCGGCTACGGATGCGATAATCTCATCAGAGTTTATTTTCTCCCTTAGTCATACAAAAAAAAAGTGTTTTTTTTCTGCTATTGAAAATAATGCATATGCATACATAATTGATCATTACAACTCTTTTTTTAGAGTTAGGGCCTATCTTCACACAGAACTCATGTTGTATGTATTAATTTTTATCCATGAGTACCGGGAACTACAGTTTAAAGTCGAATCCGAACGACAGATTTTGAGAAGCTTTTTCATGGCTTTTGCCAGAAAACAATTAAAAAATTTGTGATATCAATAAAAAATTATTTATTTTCTCGACAGTAAACAAATTAATGCTACCAATTACGCTGATTGTAATATTAATCAAAGGTGTTTAAACTAAAGTCGTATAAAACATTAAAAAGTAATTAAACCAATTAAATTATTTAATCAGAAGATGTTTTTTTTTCAATTAACAATATTAATAATATTTTCTGTGCACCCATGTTCTGTGCGTCCAGTTTTATCCATGATACTGTGACCTACAATTTAGCAATCAGTTACTTTCAGAGTTTTTGCTAGAAGACTCCTTTATTAAAAGCAGTGGTGCAAAAATTCGAATTCAATTTTACACAGGCAAAGCTTAAAAAAAAATAAAAAAAGGTTTTATATACTACACAATATATATTCTTTCTACTTTCAAATGTAAGGCTTTTTATTGACGTGTTTTTATTTACACCACTTGCAGATTAAATGAAATAAGTAATTAGTGGTATTACACTGATCTGCAGTAAAAATGGCATTTTAATAAAAGTATAAACTTTTAAAACCGTTTTCGGTTTTTTTTTTTTTTGTATAGATTGTCATACCATGAGAACGATTTCAATGACGAAAAAATTTGGGACGAAAGTTCTTTAAAGTCTTCAACATTACAATAGCGATTCAATAAGGAAAATTTATTTTTCTAAAATTATTTTCAACGAACATAAAATACAAGAAATACCTACAAAAAATCGTTCGTTACACAGGTATTTGGATTTCTAAATAATCTTTCAGGATAATACGAGTAGTGATTTTATTTTTCTAAAAAGTATTTAATTTTTTTTTAATTTACATACAGATGTACATATGTATACATATATACCTATGTCTATAATGTATATTAATAATAATTGATATTTACCAAAAATCTGATATAAAAAATTACAATCCAACTTTTCTCAACTAAAAAATAATTAAATTCTAAATTTTTTCAATTATTTTAGTAACACACAAATTACAAATCATGAAACGTAGAAAAATTCAGTTTTTGTATATAAAAATTAAAAACAACAACAAAAGCAGCAAAGAAAATAAAAATAACCTGCTAAAGGAGTCATGTCATGGGATTGCTGTATAAAAGTTCCAAACTCTTGAAATTAATTCTGGGTAAGTGTAAAAAAATTTTTTTTAAATTTGAAAGCAAAAAAAAAAAAAAAAAAAATTAACGAAATTTAAAATTCATTTTGAATTCGAATATCAATTTGCATGTGCTACTGATGTTGTTTGTAACGTGGTTTAGCATCCCTATACAAAATATACATATGTATGTTTTGTACATAGTTTTCTTGGCACATAATAGAAACACAAGACAACGCAATGGCGCGCCACTGAGAAATAGAAATGCACACACACTAAGAATTTGATAACAATACAAACAACAATAACAAATGAATAACACGAATGAATGAGCGCACATAACGTCGCTGTTATAACGACAAAAAAGAGGCGGAGCTATTTAAGCACAGTAGGTTGAATTACTTTAAAAATTAAAAATATTTGTAAATTTTCTAAGTCCCTTAAGTTTTCCATTTTTTTTATAAGTTTTAATCAAAATAATTAAAAGTTATTGCCTAGCATTTGAGATTTATATTTAAAATAAACTCTTACACTCAAAAAATTATGTAGGTAAATTCAACTGAAAAATCATTAACAACAAAGGTAATTGCAGTTAAAAATGGACCACAAACTTTTCATTTAACCTACAGAATTGTCTGTAATAAACTGATTATTCTTTGAATTTATATATATTATATACTTAAAAATTGTTATTTATAGTTAAAGAGTTTCAGGCAAAAAACAACTGGTTATTTTAACTGAAAATTTGTTTTGAGTAGATTTTTAAATAACTGCTTAAAATGTCAAAAGGAATAAATTCGTTTGTATATATAATAAAAGTTTTTTAAATTAATTTTTAACTGTACGGAAAACTTTTTAAATAACGTACAATCGGTTACTGCCTAGCGGTTTCCAAATAAATATACTTAATGTTTTTATTCCATCAGGTGACTCTCTCCAAAAAATATTTATATTATTTTTAACATTTTTTATTTTTAATTTTATTTTAACTTTAATTAATTAAATTATTTTAACTTTATCTTCAATATTTAAAACGTTTCTTTGTCTTTTTACCACTGACAACGATACCAAACTAAATATATGTAGATCTACCCACCCGCACTTCTCAACTTTCACAATTAAACTAATCACTTGTACATTCTTGTGACTCACCGTAGGCAAACAAGGGAATTCCTCTCTTTCATAACGGATAATAGAGGTAATCACGGTTAATCGAAGCAAATAATTTGAAAACATTGCGAACAAAAAAACAATAGTTTGAGTTTAGTTTGGCCATCACGGTTAATCGGGGTTAGCGGTCAACCGGATCACAGATAATCGATTTTTAATTCGTGTTTTGTTTCTCCTTTTAAAAAGCAAAGAATACTTTTGTGCATAGATGAACACTTCATACCACAATTAAGTTGAGAAAAATAACATGTATATTGACTTTTTGTTGAAAGAACTGAAATAAATAAAATGCTATATGTGAAAATCGTTTTATAATCAAGAGCATTACACATGCATACATATCTACATATGCAGATGTCATTAAAAACCAAACAAAAATTGTAAAATAATTATATTGACATTTTTATTCGATTCCCAAACAAACCACAGTTTACGTTTTGCCCAACTATGTTTTATGGATTAGGAAAGGGAAATAAATAGTCCGTGTTGTTAAAAATTAAGAGTGCAATGGATGGGTGAACAACTCAATATTTAATAATTTTTGTAAGTATTTATTCGCAGAATAATTGAACACAAGTTTATTTGATTCCCTCGTTTTACGACTTGTGCAAATTTTATTATTTTTTTTTTATTATTTTTTTTTTTCAAATTTCTAAAATTTTAAAATACCAAATTTATACTCGCAAGTCGAGTTAAAAGAATCAAAAACCAAGCATGTAATTCAAGTCAGGATTAGTGCATGTGCATGTTATTTGTTGTGTAATACCAGTCCATTATGTACAAAATTTTTTTGTGTAAAATTTACAGCCCCCGCTTACTATGAAATGAAATAATATGAAATGTATGCTTTTGGGGATAAGCATGTCTCTGTTTAAGAGACTCGTCAGAAGACTTTCTTCCAAAGATGTTTTTTTTTTTTTGTTGTTAATGTAGATAAATAGATGATATTTTTCAGGGACCGTAATCATTATGAGTTTTATAATAAAAATTACACAATAATGATTATATTGTGAGTTTTAAACATTTTCTTCAATGGTAATGATTATTTTTGAGTAATATTAATAAAAATCAGCCATAATCATTATTTTTGAGCAAAAGAAATAAAACTCAAAAATAATCATTATTTATGATTTTTATTTTTTTCGATCAAAATAAAACTCACTTTTAATTTGCGACATTATATATGATGTATGAAAAAAATTAATTATATAATTTTTGTGCAAGAAAATGATATTTTATATAACAAAATGCACAAGCATTTCTTAATATTTTTTTGTTATTAGTTCTGACCAAATTTTTTAATATAAAAAACCTCAAGAAAAAGTCATAAATTGAAAGTGAGTTTTATTTTGAGCGAAAAAAATAAAAATCATAAATAATGATTATTTTTGAGTTTTATTTCTTTTGCTCAAAAATAATGATTATGGCTGATTTTTATTAATATTACTCAAAAATAATCATTACCATTGAAGAAAACTTTAAAAATCAAAAATTTAAAAATCATGACGGATATGCAAAGATTGTTAAAAAATAATAATAATGGTGCAAAAAATTTTTGTTTATGTCTGTTCTAAGTGATTGAGTTTTTGATTTAAAAAAACGAACAATAATCATTATTTACGGTCCCTGATATTTTTAAATTCTGAAATTTTAAAATTTTTAAAATCTGCAATCCGTTTTCGGCTATTTATCTCAGAAACTGGACTAGATATCCGAAAACGAATTGCAGACTTGAAAAATTTCTGGTCCAAAACCTAAGGTGGCATCATTAACTCGAGATATATAAAAAATATGAAAATTAAACAAACAAGATCTATTGAATTGAATTGCTCTTTTCTATTCGTTTTGATTCTTTCCGATTCGGTTTGTGCTCAGTGTTGCCAGATAAGGG
Organism: Metopia argyrocephala; assembly: GCA_963576795.1. NCBI lineage: Eukaryota > Metazoa > Arthropoda > Insecta > Diptera > Sarcophagidae > Metopia > Metopia argyrocephala. The sequence goes on along the minus strand of OY756211.1, from coordinate 60,658,565 downwards.
GATTTATCCCCAAAATGGTTTTTTTTCTGAAATGGGGATAAAAAATTTCATTTAGGGATGAGGATTTTATTGGAGATGATCGACAAGTTTTCGATGATTTTTAGAACTTGTTTGCTTTTTTAATTATATATTATAGACTTCTTACATTCGGAACACACGATGAAAGAATTTCAATAGAATTTTAATTTTCAAGACTTGCAAAAAACTTGTTTAAAACTCATACGTTCATATAAAATTTTTGCAACGTGTGCTCTTGGTTTTAGTTTGATTTATTTACTCATATAAATAAAAACATCCCCATATCATTATGTTTCCGCCACCGCTTTTAATGGTTTTTATTGTGGAGGAATTCAGTATTAGAGGGTCTTCTTACAGCTAAATTACATCTTTCGGAGATAAACAAACTAATTTTAGTTTCGTCCGACCACAATTACTTTTCCACTTATACTTTATGGTATATGTGTGTTTTCCATACTATGGTACAGGACATCTATTTAGAATTGAGGTACAATATATTGGTTATAAAAATTTAAATCTATCTGACAACCCTGTTTGTGCTCCGAATTTTATAAATTCATTAGCTTTTTATTCTTCCCACAAGTAGTATTGGGATTCTTTTAAAAGTATAAGGGTCCCAAAACTAGCCGAATAGACGTATAATTTAAAAAAAATTACTTTGATGACTAGTGACAAACTTTATAAAATAGGTACATACATACATATATGTTTTAAGTTTAAAGGTGGTATTTTATTTACCCTTTTTTCTAATTATTTCTTGAGACTTAAAAAATAAATTATCACAGTTAATTTGTTAACAAGAAAATATTTGCCCTCGCTTGTAATTCAACATTTTAATTTGAAAGACCTTTTTTAAGACAATATTAAAACCAAACTAGATTCTACTCTGGGGTAGACGGCTCATGTATTTGCGACTATAAAAGTCTAAGTAGAAGAAGTTAAACGAATCTGTACAAGGTCCCAAGAGTAATACCGTAGTGATCGGCCACGGCAGGTACGATGAAAAAAATGCACAGAAAATAATATTGGGTGAGAGATGGCTGAAGGTAGGCATTATTATGGTTAGTTAGCGATTTTTACCAAACAAGGTAAGTAAACATTACTGTTCTTGACACAACGTTGACGCTTATATTTAAGCTACTCAATACAACCTAAATAATATGCGCAAAATTACGCCATAATTAATGCACTGGCAGAAACGGGTTTATTAAGTGCAAAGCGTTGACACTTCGCTATTTGGGTTTTGCGGGTATGGGAATTTACGACGCTTTAATTTATGATGCACATTTCATTAAATACGCAAGTATAGGAAGTAAAAAAGTAAAAAAACAAGGGATTGCTCAATAATTCTAAAAACATTCTACATTTACCTGTAGTTCGTTTGTCAAAATTTTATTTTAAAAAATAGATGCTGCAAACAAAACAAAAAATATATACATATTTGCATCACTGTTTATATACCTACTTGTAAAAACAAAAACTGTTGCTGCTGTATAGTGGTGGTATAAAATTGTGGCGTTATTTCTTCTTCTTAAGGGATGCTATTTTCACTGTTAATTGCACAACTTACTTCTCTGTGCAAAAACAAAACACACAAAAAAAGTAATTTTTGATTTCTTTTTATTTTCTATTTTAATACGCAGATTCCCTGGAAGATCAAGAGGGTGGAGCTATGTACATATCGTGCGATGTCTCAAATGGAGGTCCTGTGGAACCTGAAACGGGATATGTTCCCAATAATCCATTATTCGGTCTGGCATTGGATAGTCCGCAGGTAAATTATACGTTTTAACGGAATATTTTGCAAATAATTTTACAATTTAAATATAAAACAGTATTTGTGAGTGAGCGGTGTTTTATGGTGTTTGATAATTTGCGTTGAAAAACAAATCACAACGATTCAATTAAAAGTTAGTAAAAATTGTTGTTACAACTATAACAAGAAAAATGTTTTTTGTGTGAAGATAAATTGAAATCAATTTAATAACAAATAAAAATAATAAAAGTTTAAAAAATCAAAAATGAATAAAATACTCGTATTCCTTCAGAATTTATAGTATGTAGGTATGGCATACATTCATGCAATAATCTATATGAAATACATTGCCAAAAATTAAATGAAAATAATCAAAATAAAAATAAAGTTACTTGCTTATATTTTTTACTTAAATTATTGCTACGATATTCTTGATTCCGCACGGAAAGGAAAGTTGAACGGAAAGAAATATTAATCGATAAGCAAATTGCAATTATTAACTCCTGCGGTATGAGATTTCCGCGACTTTAATTAACATTCCTGTTTAATGAGTTTGCAGTTGATTTTGTGTCAGTTGTTGTTAAAATTCAAAAAGTATAGTAATAAATAAAAATTTTGGCGGTCAAGAATACCACCCTATATCTTTAAATGTTGAACCCTTTGCTACCTATGGACCTAAACAGTCGATAAAAGTTAAAAAATATCGAATTTTTTAAAGTTTTTTTGCGATTTCGGTCTCGAAGATGAAGTTTGTTTAATTTTATATCTTCATAATTTTTGTTCTTCATGACAAGAGCCGTGGTCTAGTGGTTGGTGTGTTGGCTTACTAAGACGATAGCGCCGGGTTCAAATCTCAGCTCTGACATCAAGAAAAAAGAAATATGAAAGAATTATTTCTTTCGGCGACTATCTCTCAGCAGTCTTCTGGCAAAAGCTCTGGGAGTAATTGATTGCCATGAAAAAGCTTCTCAAATCTGTCGTTCGAAATCGACTATAAACTGTAGGTCCCGGTACTCATGGATAAAAATTAACACACTCAACATGAGTGCTGCGAGAAGCTAGGCCGTAACCCTGACACAGGGTTACGTCAATTATGTATGTATGACAAGAGCTACAACTTTGCCTCAGAAAGTAAATCAAAATTCCGAACGGTTTGCAAGATATGAGCCTAAGAAAATGCTCACTTTTTTGTCAGAATGACACTGAGGCGACACGGGTCTACTTTTTTTGTGGTCTTTTATCATGTAGTGGTGTCCGTATATGGTTATGTTTCCATGACTTAGGAAAAATTGATAAGATAAAGATTGATTTACATGTTTGAAATTTATTCGTATAGCACGTAACTTTTGGCTGGAATAAAAGTAGCAGATAGCAGAATTGTAAATGAATCATTCATGCAATGAATTGATAAAATTTTGAATTAATTCTTTTCTCCAAAAAACGAATTGAATTAAATTTGAATCAATTCATTTGAATTTAGCGAACATGAATTGCAATTCATTTCCAATTCATTTGAATTGAATTGATTTTGAATTAATATAAATGAGTTAGAAGAAATGAATTGCAATTCATTCCCAATTCATTTGAATTGATTTTGAATTAATTCAAATAAATTAAAATATGAATCGCAATTCGTTTTACCAATTCATTTGCTGTTGAACGATTGTTTTCGTACGCGTCTATTCTAAATATCCCTAAACGTGGAAATCTATTAGATGATAATTTTGAAAAATTATTATTGCTGAAAGTGAACGATGCATTCTAATTTAATCTAATTAGTATTTATTTTATAATTAAACTAATAGAAAACATAGTTGATGCCTATAATTCTTCCTAATTTCCTCTTTATTTGTAAAATATAATTACATTTTGTTAAATAAATATTGCTTAAATATTAAAGAAATATTACGTACATAAGTATTACTAAAGTGTTTGACCTTTAATGTTCGTGGGTCACAATATTTCATAAATTATTAATAGGTTTTAAATACTGAGTCTTGTTATTCAGCGTATATCAAAAGCGTCATAAGTAGTACTTGAAGAACCAAACTCCAAACACCAAATGCAATTCATTTTTGACTTGATAAATTTGAATTACAAATGAATTGCGATTCATTTTACCAATTCTTTTGAATTAAAAAATGAATTGCAATTCATTTTTCTTAATTCAAATGAATTGCAACTCATTTTGCCCAATTCATTTGAATTGGAAATGAATTGCAATTCATGTTCGTTAAATTCAAAAGAATTGATTCAAATTTAATTCAATTCTTTTTTTTTTGTTGAAAAGAATTAATTCAAAATTTAGCTAATTCATAATGAATTGAAATCAAAAAAGAATGATTCATTTACAATTCTGGCAGATAGTAAAGAATAATACTAGTAATAAGATAAAAAAATACCATTGAAATTTAATTAAAAAATATAAGAAAACTACAAATGATCAATATATTCCTTCAAAACCTGTGGCTATCGTCATATTACATACATAACTGGCCTTTACAACCCTATGTCAGTATTACGACCTAGCCTCTCGCAGCTCTCATGTTGTGTGTGTAAATTTTTATCCATGAGTACCGGGACCTACAGTTTAATATTGACTCCGAACGACAGACTTGAGAAGCTTGTTCATGGCAATTAATTACTCTCAGAGCTTTTGCCAGAAGACTGCTGAGAGGTAGTCGCCGAAGGAAATATTTTTTTTTAAGATGTCGGAGCTGGGTGTCAAAATATTAGTGGTAGAAAAAAAAATACTGTTTTACCTGTGATTGATGTTTACAAGTCTCATCGTTACCTTTCAGTGTGTATTCTAAAAGAACTACCACCAAAGCACGTGGTTAATATGTATATGTATGCTATGTTTCAACCAAAGCGACTCGTTTGACGGTAGTGACCAAGAAGATGGAGGGTGTCTACTCTCAACAAAACAATATATTCGAGGATAGACAATTTTTAGAGTGGTTCTAAAAGCCACGACAAAATGGTTTTGCCGGAATCTTGGCGCCAAAAAAATTATAAGTCTTGTAGAGGATTACCTGGCGTAAAAACATGCATAAAAGAGACACTCTTTATCCAATAGATTTAGAGGTTATACAATCCAAAACCGTGTTTGAGTGAAAAACTCGCAGAATCATATGAAATTTTGTTTCATCACACAATTCCCAAACTCAAGCAACAAATTTTACGGCACAGAAATCCTGTGTGATTAAAATTTTTGTTATAATTCTAAGCATATATTTTACAAAAATAAATCAAAATGTTTATTGAATTTAGAAATAAATTTATAGCAAAATTTCTGCCTAAGAGAAATTGTTTCGCTGTGGTTTCATTGAAGGAAACATCTGTAGCGTTTTGGAGAAAATAGTTTTATGTAAATTATACAAACTTTCGGCTTGAGGTTCTTATATAGTACATATAATTTAAAAAAGTTTTTGTGTTATTTTATTTAATTTATTTTTCCAATATTTCGATTAACCTCGTTGATCATCCTCAGGGAATAAATTATTACTACAATACAATATAAAACATATAACATAAATTTAATAAAAAATAAAAACAGAAAAATATCACAACTTTTATAACAAAAATCTTACATTACTATTATCCGTGGTGTCGTCAATCTGGTTATATTATTTGTCACTCACTGTTACGGTTCTCCTTTTTCAGTTCTGTGCCTATTTATCATGTGTCGATATACATATATGTGCACAATTATCAGTATCAGTTTTAAAATTTATTCTTTTATTTGTTGGTATATTTATTATATGTAGCATCTCTTTGAAATATCTCTTTCTATAATTATTCTCTCTTTCCAATATCATCACTTTATTAAAATCAGGTTTATGACCAGTTATGGTACAGGGGGCTGCATGTGTTGTTTTTTGGTTTAAATTTTTATCATTGTTTTTTAAGTCAGATTTATGTGATGATATTCTGGTCTTTAATTTTGTTTTTGTTGTACCAATATAAACTTTTTGGCATTTATCATTGTCGATATTTGTTATAAAACTTGTGATATTTTTCTGTTTGTAGTTTTTATTAAATTTATGTTATATACTTTATATTGTGTTGTAGTAATAATTTATTCCCTAAGGATGATCAACGAGGTTGATCGAAATATTGGAAAAATATATTCAATGAAAAAACACAAAAGAAAGGGTGTTAAACTTTTTTAATTTATATGTATATAAAAACCTCAAACCGAAAGTTTGTATAATTTACATAGATAAAGAAAAGGCTCACAACATATGAAAATAGTTTTATAATTATTTAATAAAGTCCGATTAAAGGTTTGGTAAAATTCTTTCATTGTCTTCACTGGGATTTGAACTAGGGCTGCTTTTATTTTGCGTGTCAGCACTCTATACATAACTCAAACGCTTTTCAGTTAATTACTTTTAAAACATGAGCAATCATTAATTACAACCGCTTAAATACTCATACGAGTGTCTGCTTTTAGGATGCCATATTATTTTGTTTATTGATGGACAGCAACAATTTTACTACCATTCGAAAGGGCATTTTAAGAAAACAATATTGGAAATAATTACAAGGTATACTTAGACTAAGTTTATTGATAAAATCTTAAATTTTTATTAATGAATACTGTCGCTCTTGTTCAATTAAAATAATTTCAAATAGACGATTTTTTATTGAATCATAAAATGACTTCAAATAATTCAAAGAAATCCCATTCCAGCAGTTCTTAACTCCTTGAATTAGTAACTCTTTATTCTCGACTCGTCTACCCCTTTACAAACTCTCTGAGAGAGGCAACTCCTAACACTTTTTTATTATGTTTTGGTCGGGAGAAGACGAACATATTGGTTCGATATAAATTTTTTTTACAAATTTGGCGTAATGAACAGAGCCGTTATTTTATTTCAGAATTCATTGTAATTTCAATTTCATTTACTTAGAGAAAAAAGCAGATTGAAACAAAGTCTTTTAGTCTTCAATAGCCATTTTTCACTTTGAAATTCTAAATCTACTTATATTATGCAGTAGTATGTAATAGCCCTCCAGACCATAACTCCAGTCAATCTGTTGTGATATGGACTTTAAAATAGCTCCTCAGTTTTTCAGATCGTGAAAAAATACTAATTGAAAGTCAGGGTTTTTCTGATTTTGTGTCTCATGTTTACTACTTTTAGATATAAAAGGACCTTAAAGGACTAAACAGGTAAATAGTTATTTTGGCAATCTAACCAGTAGATTTTCACATATTCGTACGATTTGTGGCTCTCTATGATTTAAACATGATAAATAATAACAAGCATAATTCCTATCTATATACATATATGTATATCAGTTTCTGTTTTATGCGACTACGCTCTCCACGAAAACGAAGTAGCAACGAACCGTTCTAGGTTTTTGTCATCGATTAAAGTATATGCGCAAAATAATCTTAAGTAATTTGAATTTAAGGCTGAATTTAATGAAGTTAGATATGGATAATCATTAGAAAAACCAATAAAACTCTAAAATTTTAATTGTGATTTTTAAACAAATGTTTTAAAGATTCCTGGAATGTGAGAATAGAATTTTGTGTTTGTATTGATCCATTTCTAAAAATTCAAAATTTAATGTTACATTTCTCTATTCTGTTTTATTTACAGCAAGAGTGTGCTGCTGCATCGTGTATTGGTTGTTTATCGTGTCAAGGCAATACAGTTTTACCGCTATCCTCATTGCCTACGAACGATTTCGATTGTGGTTCCTGTTTTGATCCAATTGTTGTCGGTGATCTTGGTGGATCTGCACAAAATAATTCACAAGTGATTCACAATAACACAACTGGCCATAGTAGTGGTAGTGGAAATACTTGCGCATCAAATTATTGGTCCACTGATGAAATGGCGTCAACATTTCCAGGATTGCCACCATTAGACATTGATCCCCTACCCAGTCTCTTTCCATTTTCACCGTGTGGTGCATCATATAATTTCTCAGCCAATCCTCATCAAGCTTCACTCTCGTATACCGTTCATCCGCATCAAATGTTAGTCTCGCCCGGTAGTCATCAGCACCAACATCAACAGCATCATCAGCACCAACATCAGTCAGTTATTACAACAGGTACTACAGCACCGTTGTCATCGTCTCCAACATCTGCATCAGCCGTAATCGGTGGCCAGCAAACGTTATCGCACAGCAATGCATTGAACAATGTTGCAGCAGCGCAATCATGTTATTATGATCCCATTAATACATCGTCAGTAACAGGCAATGTTACGGCCAACTCTTGTAGTTCGCAGCATATGAGTGCGACAGCATCCGGAGCAGGTGCAGCCGCTGCAGCAGCCATGTACCCCAGTATGAGTGTTAATGTTAGTATGAACATGACAATGCATGGTTATGGAGCTGCCGATGCCACAATGCCCATGCAATGTTCACAAGTGAGCCAAGTTTTGTTTTTGTTTTCGTTTATATTTTTTATTAATTTTTTAAAATATTTTTAAAACAAAGGAGAGAATAATGAATTTTTTTAATTCTTGCAGATGCAATGGACACCTACTAACTCATCATCAGCCGTTAATGTGCTATATCCTCCTTTGCTTAGTCCCTCGCATTACCCAGCAGCAGCCACTTACTCTTTTACAGCTGATTTTCGCGCTCCCACTTTGCAAACAAATCAAAATGCCTCTGGACTTTTACCCTCCCTTAGCGAGGCACTATTAGACAAAGATACCACGCCACCGCCAGCAACGCTCTTGGATGAGCATGATTCACCAAAAAGTTTCTATACAAGCACACAAGCGGTTCAAAGCTATTCACCGCCCACTAAAAGTCCAACTCTATTCACACAAATGCGTGACACAAAACCATTTAACCAAATAACCGGTCCCCCCTGTAACTCTGGCGTGGCCAGTGGCTATGAAGATGAGGACAGCAATGAAGAAGGTTCCGATAATAAACCAAATCTTTGTAGACTATGCGGCAAAACTTATGCCCGACCGAGTACTTTAAAAACACATCTAAGAACGCATTCTGGCGAACGACCTTATCGCTGCCCAGACTGCAACAAGAGCTTCTCACAGGCCGCCAATTTAACAGCTCATGTACGCACACATACTGGTCAGAAACCCTTCCGCTGTCCCATTTGCGATAGACGTTTTTCACAAAGTTCCAGTGTCACTACGCACATGCGAACCCATTCGGGTGAACGACCATACCGTTGTTCGGCGTGCAAAAAATCATTTTCGGACAGTTCAACGTTGACCAAACATTTACGAATACACAGCGGCGAAAAGCCATATCAGTGTAAGCTGTGTTTATTAAGGTGAGTAAAATAGTTCTCTTAAGGTACGCTCACATTAGATAATTAAAATATTTTACTCAAAATTAGGCTTTATCTAAACATTTCAAAAATAAATCATACAAAATAATGCAAATCAAAGCAAAAAATACAAAAAATATATAATTGATTAAATAATTGTTACGTCTTTCTCATAAAATATCTACTGGAGCTTTAGTTGTGGTGTTTTCTTTTTCTTGATAGAATTCTACATCCGTTTAGGTATGTACGTACGTAATTCTAAAAAATTTCCTGCTGCAATAATGTAAAGTTTTATTGCTGATGCGCGATTAGATTTTACAGATGCTTTGCAACTGCGGAGTATCGGAGGAGAGTGTGCATTTGTGAATAACCTGTAAACAAAAATACAGTTACATGTATACTAATCAGAGTAGGAAAATAAACAAAACGAAAAGTTTAATCTCATTTTGTTTTGTTTTTTACAATGAGTAAAACAAAAACAGTGAGAACGATTGCCCCATTTAGTTTTGTATATTGTTTTTGTTTAGAGCACTACAAATACACTAATTCAATGTGCGTAGGTACAACAAAAAGTTAATGAGAAGAAAAAGAAAAGAAGAAGAGAAAAAAAAGCAAATTATACGTATTTAACGGAATAACAAAGCAAGCACAAGAGCAAAAAGCAAATTTTTTTCGTTTGCGCTCTTTCTCATTTAGAAAGTATTTGTTATGGTTTTCCTCATGTACAATACGATTAAAAAAAATTTTAAAAGTTTATGACTTTGTGGTAACGTTTGCGAAATGTTTTGTTTGTTTGCCCAGTCTGACTAATTTTGTTGAAAACCTTAAGGTGAAAGCCGACATCTTTTTCCTAAATTATATAAACAAATACCAGGAGAAGAATGGAACGACTTATAATTATAAAAAATCATACAAAACAAAAAAATAGATAAAACTGCTAATACAACACATTATTGCATCAAATATTTTCTGATGCCATATTTGCAGAAATTTGCAGCGGTGCTGTCAATTGTTTCTAATATAAACAACTGACTAAAATTAGTGATGGCAAGTTTTGCATTTTAGAACATTGCATTTTTGCCACACGGCAAGCATGCACAGCTTCTGCATTTTCGAAGGTACCATTTTATTGATTTGTGGTCTTTATCGCTATTTAAATACATATTTTTGGAACGTTCTAAAAATATATACAGTGGTGTTCAGACTAAGTTTGGTGCTCTTAAGGACCGTTCAATTTTGCAAATATTTAACGAAAATTGGATAATTTTATTATTTTTACAATAGTGCTGGCAAAGTATTGAGTAATGGGTGCCGAGTATCGAGTATATGTACTAATTTTTGGGTACTCAATACTTAAAAGAAACTACTCAATACTTTAAGAGTTGTATTCTGTCTTCGAAGTTGCATAGAAAATTTTAAATTTAACGGTCATAACAAAATTCGGTCTAAAGACGCAATACCTTAAGGAATTGTTTTCTCGTAAAAATAAAATCCGTTAAAAGTATTGAGTACCCAAATGGAAGTATTCAATAATATCGACTAATGAAAAGTAGGAGAATTTGACAGCTCTATTGAACAATTTTATTATTTTATCATGTGGGGGTTCACACAGTACAAAATATATATCGACTACGAGATCTTTGCCACAAAAATACTTAATTCACATTGAAATTTATGTCTTACAATCTTGAGAAAGTATCTACTTCTTATTCTGGAGCTAAAGTCTTTCTAGTCTGCACTGTTCAGTTGACACTAACATTTACTGGTCACATCCCGAAGTGTTTTTCCTTTCTAAACTGGATACCACTTAGAGATAGATCACCAAAAGCCCGGGGGCACAGTAGGTCAGTAATACGAGTTATCCATATACAGTAGTGATGATAATATCGCCGATCTAGTAAAGGCCACATAACACCACCGATTTTGGCTTTATTACTGTAGAAATTTTCCAGTAGCGTGATTTCTTAATATGTCGAGATCAATTGGCTCACAAAATACGATATGACGACATTAAACTTTTTTTTAGGCTACGTCAAAGACCATGTCTACACTTATGTATAATCCCTTAGAGCAAGTTATGATCGAAAATTACCTCAGAAGGATCGACTAATGCAAAAAATCCATTTAAATGACGCTGTATTACAATTAGGTCCCGGTACTCATTAATAAAAATTGACACACACAATATGAGTGCTGCGAGAAGATAGGCCGTAACCCTGAAACAGGGTTGTAATGGCCAATTATGTATGTATGTATGTACAATGTATGTATGTATTACAATGCAAGTTCCAACCATTAAAATGAATTAAGTTTCTTCTCAACCATAGATTATTGAGTGTTGTATTTAAATTTACTTTTAATTAATAATTACATAAATTTGTTATTTTAATGTTTAATATCTCACAATCATCCTTTTGCAGATTCTCCCAATCGGGTAATTTAAATCGACACATGCGCGTACATTCAACCAACAATAATGGCAGCAATCTGTTGACGTGACAAAAACAACGCAGTGGAGGTGGATTTCAACATTATCATCCCCACAATTATACTCCTACCCATACACATGCTTACGCACATCATCACCACCATCATCATCATGCGGCAGCCGCTGCTGCTGCTGTAGCAGCTGCTGTTCATCCAACACATTCTTTTAATGCCAGTAATTACGGCGATTATGTTAATCATCATCATCACCACACACATCCCTCCCATTTACATACGCATGCACATCATCATAATCATCACAGCCATGGTGGCATCGGCGATTATGCTACACCCGGTTCACAAAACTATTCAGGGTATTATTTATGTGCAGCATTAAATAAACCCAAATTGGAAAGATTTTATTGAAAAACGAATAACAAAAATAAAGTAAAGAACACAATCAACGAATTTAAAAAAATTAAATGAAAAAATTATATTAATTTCAGTATAAAAATATCTACATACTCGTATATGAATGTAACATACTTATATTATTATATTATTATTAAAGCAGTTATGCTCAAATTCTTAAGAACAAAAAAAAAAACAAAATTATATGTTAAAATTTAATTTAAAAAATAAATCATATATTATTAATAATTCTTCTTGTAAGCAACAGATATCTTTATATATTAAATTTGTCTATAGGGTTTAAAATATTAAATTGGAAATTCAAAAGAAATCTTGTAAATATGCTTCTCCCTTCCCCCTTTTCTTGTGTAGCCAACCAAGTAACTTCTATTTATTATTTATTTAGTTTTATAATAATTATTATTTGTAAAGTTTTTCTTGTTTTTTTTTTTTTTAGAAAGAAGTAAAAAATTATTTTAACAAAAACACGCATAATTTAAAATCCCTAAATAAGTTTCTCAATTAATTTCAATTTTTTGTTCTTTAATTGTAATTGTTAAATGAAATATTGAATTCTTACAGAAAAATAAAGTTTTAATTTTAGCTATAAGTCAGGGTGCTTTCTAGTAAACATTTCAAAACTTCCTTCTTTTTATTTCTTAAAAAAATAAATATAACAAAATATATATACGAACACATACTCATTATTTATAAATAAAACAAATATTAAATAAACGCTAGAACTTTAAAACTCTAGTCAATCTTTTTAAACCTAAATGTTCTTTTTTTAATTTTTTTTTCAATTCATACATACATTCATACATATATAATAATTTTATAACTAAATATATCCCATAAAATATTTGAAATTATAAAACAAACAAAAATTAGTAATTAAAATAAATAATTGATTTTTATTAAAAAAAAAAGTTTTTTTTTCATATTTCATATTTTTTCCTATATCTCGAATTATGATGCCACTTTAGGTTTTCGACACCAAATTTTTCAAGTGTGCAATCCGTTTTCGGATATATCGTCCAGTTTCGGAGATAAATAGCCGAAAACGAATTGCAGATTTTAAAAAATTTGGTGTCAAAAACCTAAAAAATATGAAATGGCGGATAGAGTACATGAACTGTTTATTAAGTTTGTGCAAATTTAATACTTATTTGTTTTAAAATGACAACAAAAGAACATCGTCGTAAGACCATTTGTAAATTTTTTGATAGTCATAACGATTGGAAAAAGTCAAAGAGTCAAAGTCCGTTCATAGAATACGTAAAAACACACAAAGAAAATGTGGTTGCGGAAAAAAATTAAGTTTACTAGACTCTTCGGTGAGGTCTCAGCTAAAAAAAAAACTGATGGTGAAATTGCTAAATCGTATATTGAAATTGGAACAAAAATTCAGTGTGATTAAAAACAGTTAAAAAGTATCTTATCAAAATGGGAATTCAAAAAAGAACAAGAGAAAGCAAACCAGCTGTTTCGAAAACACAAGAAGCTACACAAAAAGCCCGTTAAAAGAATTTGGTTAAAAACATGTTTTGCGCAAGCAAAAACATCGTTTGCATTATACACGATGAGCCATATATTACCTTTGATGGGAACGAGTGGCAAGGAAGGCAATATTTTGAAGAAAATTAGAATATAAGTTATAAAATAAAATAGGTTGAGCACTCAAAGTTTCTTAAAAAGGTTTTAGTGTGGCTTGCATTCAGTGTTTTTTGAGCCTGGATTGGCGGTCAATTCGGACAAATATATTAACTACTGTTTGCCTAAAGTTAAAGATTTTATAGAGAAGAAACATAGAGATATAAAAGTAATATTCTGGCCGGACTTAGCATCTAGCCATCACGCACAAAAGACTTTAAAGGCCATGAACGCACTTATTATACCATATGTCGTTAAGGGTGAAAACACTCTAAATGTACCTCAGTTACGCCTAGGAGTTGTCAACTATTCGACAAAATCCAAAAACCGGTTCTCGGTTCGAATAACCCGGTTTTTGGGTTTTCTTCATTAATAAAAATATATACAATATACTACATATGTATTATAATTTTTTTTGGTTTTTATAACTATTTTAATTCAAAAAAAAAAACAGAAGAAATATATTCATCACATTTCATTCTTAACATTAATCTAAAATAACTTTTTAAAATTTTGAAAATTATAAAATAGTACATATTTACTTATTTCACTTATTTAAATACACAAAAAATCCCACATTCAGGAGCCGGTATCTTTTGCAATTTTTAACCGATTCCAGAATTTTAAATTAACTAAGGAACCTTTTTTTGAGGAATTTATAAAAAAAATCTAAAAATGTGGTATTTTTTTTTGTTTACTTGAATAAAGGCACTTTAACTAACTTTAATGAAAAACAGCTTTTCTTGTTTTTTAAGTTATTATTACTTTGTTTGCTTTATTAAAGAACTATTAGTTTTTAATAACTTCAAATATACGGGTTTTCATTGACAGATAAAGAGAATTTATGTAATCCAACGAAATTTCATTCCAAGCATCCTTAATGACCTGAATTAGTGACTGCTTGTCATAAAATTGTCTACCTCCTTCATAGACCTTACGAGATAACCAACCTCACACATCTTCGATAATGTTTAGATCTGGCGAATAGGGTGGCCAGTCAAGAATATTAACATTTTGGCTTGCAATATACTCCTTTACTACTCTGGCGGTGTGTATAGCGGCATTATCCTGTTGCAATCTGCAAGGTATTGGACCAAAGCAAAAGCCGACTCCATTAACGTTCTATAGGTTGCACCAGTCATTTTTGCACTTTGAAATTCAAGATCGATGGTGCCATAGTACGTAATAGCACCCCACACCATAACGCCGCCCTCTCGGCTGTGGTGTCGGTTCAAAAATCGCTTTTCTTTACGAATAACTCAAAAACCGCTACATTTATAAAACTGGTTTTTCGATTTATTTGAAAACCGGTGTTGACAACTCTAGTTACGCCCAATTTCAGATTTTTGGGCTAATTTAAAATGAAGAGAATATGCTGGTGGATTTCGGCCAAAAAACACAACAAATTTAATCAACAATATCAGAAATCATATGACGCCAACATCGATCTTATCAAAGGTAATGAAAGAAGTTCTCTATAGGTGCCACAAGGCGGATCGAATGGGTCCCAATTTTTTTTTATACTAAGAACATATCGTCGAAGAATTAAAGAACGCTGTAACTGACAAAAAATGGAAAATACGTTTTTGGCAACATTTTTACCAGAAAAAATTGGTCCCGGTCCCAGATTTCTATGATGAAAATAAATTCACTTACGCGGTCTGCGTTTTGAAAACTACCAGTGTCTTTGTTCTACTTTCATACAGTTTTTTTGGCTCTGATGAACATTACATGTTTTGTCAGTTACAGCGGTCTTTAATTGTTGCAACGATATGAGACATTAAAAACAAGTCAAATAAATTTTGCTATTTTGTTTACAAAAAATATTTGATATTTAAAAATGTTGCGACAATTCTAAAATATTTTTTAACAAAAAAATTTCAAACAAATAAGTATTATTTATTAACTAGTCATAAAACCGACCACAGTCGGAAAATCAAAAATCTGGCTCCGTCTTGCACATGTGGAGCAAATTAACTTTAAAAAATGTATGAGCATGAAAAAATTGTTGACAGATAATATACGCCGTACGCTTTTATCGAGATATGACCCTGACCCCAGAGCGTACGACAGTGATGCTACAAAATAGGTATACTTTAATAAAATTAGGGTGTAAAAAAACACCACTGAGCACAAATAAAAAACCAAAGAAAATCTAAAAAAAGAAATGAAATCTAAATTTTTATTGGTATCAAAGCTCCTATTCTTCGTTAAAGGTTTTACGCCTTTTGAAGAAATGGGTACTGCAGAATCTCTATTTTTGCGCAGTTTTATGGCAACGCTTTTACTGACATCGATAATAGCTGATGCTGCTCGACAGCTTTTAACTTTTCTTAAAAATTCGTGAACGCGCTCCATAATGTACTTCGGCAAAAGACGACGTATCATTTTTGTCTTTAAAAATAATAAAAAAATTAAAAAAAGGAATTAGAAATTTACTTACCAACTCCAAAATATTCTTCATATAAAAGTTTTTCTTATTTATGCCCCTCGTTTTTACTTCTAACTACATTCGATGATGTAGAATAAGGAAACACAAACAAGTGACCACATGTACTTTTTTGATTTATTTGAATATAAAGAGATAACGGTTTGTTAGACTGTTCTCCTAACGCACTCATTTAACAGAAAACACAACAACAAGAAAAATTAGTGCTTCATGGATAATATCGACTAAATGGTTTTGCCGATCTAAGCATTTGCACATAGAAGTGATGAGGACGAGTAGAAAGTTATCGAATATGAATGAAAGTTATGAATATTTTACGTAGAATTGAAATTTTATTTTTGTTTAAATACATGAAATGTTATTAAATCACATGTTCTTATGTTCTTATGACTCAAAAAATATACATATACACAAAATTTACTATACAAATCCCAATATTTTATTGAAAATTTTTTTAATTGGAACCAAACTCTGACTTTTTTTGGAGTTAGAGTCTCCTACAACGCGATTTCCTATAACGCGGAGTTTTTCAGGAACCTATTCACCGCGTTGTAGGAGGTTTACCTGTACTTGGTATAATAAAATTTAAATCAAAAAACTCGCAGATTGAATAGTTAATTACTGTTGTTGAAATTCAATCCCACCCAAGATTTTAGACAATTAAGCTCATACTCAATACAAAATAAAATCATTTAGATTCCTGAGTTTCAACACTAAAACAAGATTCTTTGTAAATCCAACAATGGGGATTGTGTTGTGGAACATAATACTTGAATGATATACCTACAAATGCCATAACTGTAGTGATTCAACACTTACTCAACTATTTTTGCACATTAGTCGCAATCTTAAAAAATGTTTTCAAATTTCATTTTTTAAATACAATAAAAATTTTTTAATTCTACATCTTCTATTTTACTGGTCCTTAAATTTGATATAAAATTTTTATTGCCGTTTAAAAACTACTGTTGACAAAGAATTTCTAAAATCTTACCTTAATGGCTTAACAGGATTTCTTCCTCACAATTTTATCTTGAAACTTGCAAAACTCTTGATGTGTTTGATTTCTTACTCATAATTTTATCTTGAAACTTGCAAAGACTTTACTTCTGATGTTTTTAATTTCTTGCTCTTAATATTGTATTGAATCTTGGTTTTATTATTTCTTTAAACTTGCGAAACTTTACTCCTGACGTATTTGTTTTCTTTAGATCTTGCTTTGTATTGAAACTTTTCTTACTCGAGTTGTTTATAAAAATTTTATATTTCTTTAAGTAACGATACACGGTCTGAATAAATACTATTACCATAAAAACTTAAACTAGTTTGTAACACATTGGTTGGAATTCAATATTATTTTTATAAAATATTATCAACAAAATAAAATGCTTCACTATCACTACCGCAAATTATTTTTGAACTTTGTGAATCAAATGAATTTATGGCTTTACGTAAATCAGTTATTAAAGAAGTGACACTAATGCGACTCTTCGCGCGTTCGCCATTTAACCACGGATTAATATTATCCGCATTGGAATTTTCCATTGGTGTAGAAATGCCCAAAGAAGAATGTTGCGACCATAACCACAATTCGCCACTTTCAGCAGTGGTCAAGAGTTTAGTAGGATCGGAACGGTGAAAACCTATGTCGGTAATTGGGCTTGAATGAGCTGATAGATACGAAGCTGGATAGCCTGGATTACGTAAATCCCATACTGTAATGGATCCTTCCTCTGAGCCAGATAAAATAATGTGTGGTTGGGTAGGGTGTGATGTAAGGCAGGACACATAATTTGATCGCTTGTCATCTTCGCAGGATGTCATAAATGCTGCTGTGGATGTGGTTTCAGCAGATGAACGTATATCAAACATACGTATAATACCCATTCGATTGGCTACAAGTACCTCTTGAGGATTAACATAGAGTACGGAAAGTAACGACAAACTATCAGCCTCAATAGAACGTCTTATTGCCAAATGAGCCTGGCAGTCAACAATATTTAGGCGACCATCTTCTCCTACTGTGGCTACATCTTTATCGTAAACCGAAATTGCAGTACAAGGTGCAGCACTGCCGCATGCCATGAATTGATGTAACAGTTCGCTACGGCCCTCATCTTGCAATGTATCTTCTTCAACGGCTTTTTTTATTTTTAATAATGTAACTCGGCCTGTAAATTAAGCAATTACAAAAAAGGCTCTCAGATTCTAATTTTCTTCAAAGTACTCACCATCACTGCAACTCACTACGGCTGTCTCATTTGTAATAAATTCTATGCCCGTTACATCGCCATTCATTTGATACTTATCGTTACATCTGGGTAAATATTCATTATATTCATCTGCCTGTTGATTTTTTTGAAGACGCCAACAGCGTAAAAAATTTCTTGGCATGTCCCAACTGCCGCTTAAAAAACGTTCACTTTCTTTAAGATCTTCCGGTACCCAACGTACTTTGGAAATTTTTTCCGATATA
Organism: Metopia argyrocephala; assembly: GCA_963576795.1. Taxonomy (NCBI): domain Eukaryota; kingdom Metazoa; phylum Arthropoda; class Insecta; order Diptera; family Sarcophagidae; genus Metopia; species Metopia argyrocephala. The sequence continues at coordinate 60,640,096 of OY756211.1, read as the reverse complement.
AAAAATGTATTTACTTTTGTGTCAACCATTTTATGGATAATTTTTTAATTTATTCACTTTAAGAATTATTTTATAAATATTTTAAACTTCAAACTTATAGATTCCAATTTATAGTTTTTGTTTATTTGAGGTTATGTTTTTTTTTTGCCGAAAGCGGCAATTTCAACACAGCTGTGTTAAGAACAAGTTGCCAATCAGACCAAATTTAACAAGCTAAAAGGGCTGCCAAGGTTTGTTTATATTATATCATTATTTAAATCATAAAATCATAAAAATAAAATCATTTTGAAAACGAAAACAATAACTACAGCATAAAAAGGGGTTTTTTATATTACAAATAAGACAAGTAAAGTAGTTGAAGTAGAATTTCACAAAATACGTCCTTTGTGTTTCTCGGGTTGTTCTAATCTATTATATATAAACAAAGATGACACATTCCCAGTTTCCACATATTTTTTCTATTGCGCATCTACGCATAAATGCCTTACACTGTTTGTGTTGTATGAAAATTGTACAAAATTGTATTGAAAATAATTAATTATATAGCTCTTTTTAATATCTGATAGTAAAAATCGTAGCATTTTTAACTGAGAATTTCTGGTTTATTTTTTGTGTAATATGTATTATTTATTTACAATACTTTAATAAGACTCTTTACAATGAAAAGTTAAACAAATTTATTTTGCGCGGCTTTTTTTTTTTGTCATTATTATCGCATTTTATATTTACTGCTCACCTAATTTTAACAGTTAAAAGATGAATAAGTAAAACAGAATGCCTAATTATTATGTTTTTTTACTTTACTTCGTATATTATTATATTATTTTTCTATATTTTTGAAAATTTTTTTTTAATTTTTCGTATAAAAGGTTACTCATTTTCTTTAAAAACAAAATATAATGGGCATTATCTACGTCATGTACTCTCTGATTGATAGAGATAAAAAGTAGCTGTGCTGCGCAAAACGTAATCTGTTCTAACCTAGACTACATTATACAGTGCAGTTATTGCAGTAAAATTAATCTAACTTTTGTTTCCACTGGCTTTTTAAATAATATGTAATTAAAAAAAACGACTAACGCAAACTTTACTGTTCTACATTTTGTTTAAAATAAATTGTTTGGATACTTGCTTCTTATCGGAAGATTTTCAAAACTTTCTACAATCAATACGTATTCTTCACTGACACAACAGAACTGTCTAATGTGAACCAGAGGTAATATATGAACAAATTACAATTTGTTTACATTTTTTAAACAGAATATGATGAACTAATTAAGTTTTTAAAAAGAGTTTTAAAAGTTTTTGTATTTACTATCAGTTGCTCTTTGTGATTTTGAATAATTTACATGGGATATTATTATACATATGCAACCAAATAAAAGACTTTTAGTGTAAAATATCGTGTAGTGTAATGACGCCTTGTAATTAAGACGATTGGCAATTCATTGTGAATTTCTGGTTTGGCGCAAAAATGCAATAAACAAATATTCTGCTTTACCGTCATTGAAAAAAGAGTAATACAATTGTGAAATTTAGTTATTATTTATAAAAAAAAACTAACAAATAAATAAAAATGCCAGATTCACTAAGTTTTAAAAGACCAAATACAGACGAGGCGGCGGAAATAAAAGAGGTGTCTTTATTAATATTTCGATTTTAAAATGATTCTAAACATTATTATTGTAGTCTAAACTGGATAAAGAAAATGAAGAGAATCCTCCAAAAAGACGTAGTACTCGATCCACGCGCAATACCCGTTCTATGGATGAAGATGGTGGCCAAATGGTGCCACCACAAGAAGAGGTCAAAAAGCCTTTGGCTTTTGTTAAATATCATGGAGCGATTAAATATTTTACTGATGGCAATGAGATTGCAGAAACATCGGATATTATAATGTAGTGTGGTGATGACAGTTTTGCTATATTAAATTTCTAGTTCTAATTCATTTTTATTTTTTTTTATTTTCAGGCAGTGGGTTGAACAGCAACCCGGCGAAGAGTTAGTGCCCATTTCTTTTGACATGGAATGGCCATTTTCATTTAAAACTGGCCCCGGTAAATCCGCCGTTATACAATTATGTGCTGAAGAAAAGACTTGTTACGTATTCCAGCTATCAAATCTTAAAAAATTACCCGCTGCCCTGGTGGCTTTACTGAAACACAAAAGGGTACGTTTGCATGGCGTAAATGTGAAAAAGTAAGTCAAATTTTATTCTTATACCAAGAGTAGTAAAATCTATAAACATTGTGGTATGTGATGAAAAACGAGTTCTTTCGAATTGACAACGTTTGTGTTTTCAAAGTCGCACCTATAAAACGTATTTGCTTTAACTATTTTAAAATTTTTAGTAATCAGTAAAATAGTGGCAGTATTTTTTGAGGTGAGGAGTAAAAAAGGAATTTGAAATCAGAAAGGATTTCGAAATTATATCAACTTGAAATTTCAGTCGATGGCATTTTGTGTAGTAAAAACAATTGCACAAATTCAATTACAAAACTATTGAAGCATCAAGCTTTAACTTGTCGAAAGTGTTGTAAAATCTCACACTTGTATTCTATTTTCAACAGAACCACATTTTTGGGGTTTGGTTTTAAACAGTACAAAAACTAATTCATATACGGTTGTTATACTTCTTCTTTTTTTTACCGCGTTGCAGAGTTTTACGAAATATATTCTTTAACTCCTTGATCTAACGTGCGACGCATGATTTTTTTTCATGATTTATAGTCAATTTCACAAATAAGTTTTGTCTAACCCTTTTTGGTCAATATCTGTTTCGTTTTTTTGAAAGTTTACATTGAATTTATGGGTCGATTATTGACGGCGACCAAACTCTTTTGGCAACTAGAAATATTTAGCTGCTAGCTGGCAACGCAACTGCTACTGCTATCCATAGCCGATCCATTAAATTAGACCTTATAACACACAATTCGATAAAATATTCCTGTTCCATTAATTAGATGCCTATACAAGAACCTATTCCAAAATATATAATATGGAAGGTGTAGGATAAACTTGTAATTAAAAAAAAAGTTTGAATTTAAGAATTTCAAATGGTATTTAAATGGCATAGAATTCAAAATAATGAAAAAACCCACTGTGCTCGTTTTTTTAAAATATATTTACTTACCTCTTTCCCCTTCCCTGCCTTTCCTATGTTTAGTGATTTTCGTAAATTGGCTCGTGATTTTCCAGAAATAAATGCAGACGATCTTATAGTGAATGGTTTAGATTTAGGTGTATGGTGTAATGAAGTTTGTGAAACTGGTGGTCGTTGGAGTTTAGATCGTTTGGCTAATTATGTGGTAAGTTTTTGAAATATATACTCCAACAATGAACTACTATTTTTTATTCCAACAAATTTAAGGTGGAGAAAGCAATTGATAAAAATAAAAAAGTGCGCATGAGTAAATGGCATGTTATACCCTTGGATAAGGATCAATTAATGTATGCAGCTATTGATGTTTATGTGAGTATATTTAAAAATATTTTGAAAATGTTACTTATGCTGCTGGCTTCTTTACAGATTGGTCAATTAATATATCGGGAATTAGAAAAACGTGCCAAAACCAAAAAAGCTAATGAAACTGCTTTTATAGATAAGAATGGTGAGGCTGCCTTTAAGGCTGTTAAAGCTTTAGGTGAAAATTTTCTTACTGAAAAAGTTATCGAAATTGCAATTTAATTAATATTTCTTATATGTATGTTTAGTTATTACGTTTAATGACAAGTTTATTGTTTCAAGATTTTCCATGTTTTTAACTTATGCTTTTAGTTAATAAAGTAGTACAAAACAGTTTTATTGCAAAGTTTTTATTTAGAAAAAATAAAATTTATAATTTTTATAATATTACTACTCATACATCAACAAACAAGAAAACAGGTAGCCTGTTTGTTGCCACAAATAAAGTTTTTTTTACTATAATTTAAGAGTCATCTTTATGATATTAAGGGCCGTCTTCTCATTCCTATAGCCTCAATTTTTCTTTTCAATATCTGATTATCCATATCGATTTGTTTTTGTTGCTTTTTACGATTTACTGCTGAGGTAGTTAAACGTGCATTAGAGTGTGTGGATGCCTATTTTAAGTACGAATACAAAAAACGTTACAAAAATTGCATTATATAAGTATTTTTAAATTTTATACGAAATTTGCCTTTTTTTGTAGGGAAGTTTGTGATGGTTTGCTAAGGTTGTATGTCGGTTTTTGTTTGAGAATCTTGCGTAGAAGTATTTGATTATGTCTTTCAATTTCACGCATACGCTCATTGGAGAAACTCATACTTTTGCGTGGATGAGGTTTAGGCCTTAAAATAGGGAAATATAAAATTAATAAAATTATATTTATTGCAATTTTAGAACATAAGAAAAGTTTAATTCGATTTGTTTCTGTAAACAAAAAATCTTTTTTTAAATTTATATATACATATCGTCGCAAGAATTATAGAACGCTGTAACTGACAAAACCTTAAATGTTCACCAGAGCCAAAAAACCTGTATGAAAGTAGATAGAAGACATTGGCATTTTTCAAAACGGAGAGGGCGTAAATGCATTTCTTTTCATCATAGAAATCTGGGACCGGAACCAATCGACGCGTTTGTTTTTTTTCTGAAAAAATTAAGCAAAAAAAATAATTTCGACTTTTTGTCAGTTACAGTGCTCTTTATTTCTTGCGACGATATGTACATCTACTATATAAATAAAAATCAATGTTGTTCGTTGGTCATCGCATCAGTTGAGAACGGCTGGACTGATTTTAATGATTTTTTTCTTTCTAATGATCGTCGTGATCCAACTTAAACTTTTATGGAAAGAAAATTTTGCCACACCCACTTTTTTCATTTACCTAAAATCAGACAATGGCTCCATCGATTTGACAAATTTTTCTTTCAAATATTTGTATTAATCCATTTTAAGTTTTCATCGATAGAAAAATTTGCCACGCCTACTTATTTTCTATTTATCTCTAAATACTGATTTCTGTATATCTTCAGAAGGGTTAAAGCTAAAGTTTCGGAATTGGGTCTGAATGACTTCACGGGCAAGGCAAATCATCAGTCAGAAAGTGGGCGAAATTAGATAAGTGGGCTTGACATCTCCCATACAAGTTAAAATAATGATTTCTTTATACATACAACGTATCTTTAGAAGTGTTGAAGCTAAAGTTTCTGTATTTGGTGTGATTGATTTCGTAATCATTAAAAATTATCAGTAGAAAAAAGGGCGGACAAGTAGACGTGGTAGCTTCCAGACACTCTAACTATTAAGTTCAGTATATCTTGAAATCAGTAACAGTTAAAGTTTTTGAATTTGGTCTGAACTACTCCATAGTTACTAAAAATCATCAGTCGAAAAATGTGGACAAATGATAGTGGTAGGTGTAGCGAAGCATGCCGGATTTAAGCTAGTATATTATAAATCTCTTTGTAAGTCTTTTTGTTTGTCCGTCTAAACGATTTCATTTAAAATTTGGAACATACGTAGACAGACCCAACTACCAAAAGCCCAATGGGTAAGTTTTTTTTTCCAAATTGGACCTGAGCGTCGTACGTCCCATACAAATTAGATAATGATTTTTATACATGTATTATGAAAACGGTTAAAGCTATAGTTTTGGAATTGGGTTTGACTGACTTCACGGTCAAGAGCAAATCATCAGCCAGAAAGTGGGTGGAATTCAACACGTGGGCGTGGCACCTCCAATACAAACCTATTACTGATTTTTGTATATCATGAGAACTCCATGGCATGATAGTGGGCGGACAAGTAGGCGTAACGCCTCCTACAAAAACTAACTATTGACTTCTGCACATCTTGAGATCGGTTACAGCTAAAGATGCTGAATTTGGCCCGAAATACTCTGTAGTCACTAAAAGTCACCAGACGACAAGGGTGGACAAATGTTAGTGGTAGGTGTGGCGAAGCCGGCAGGGTTTAGGCTAGATTATAATAATTTTGCAAAGCAATTTCCAGAAATCCAACATAGTTCATTGGGTAATACTTGATGTACCATGTACAGGCAACGAATATAAATTATATATAAAAAATAAAATAAATAAAAAAATATAAATTATATACATATATGAAATGTAGTCGCCGTGGTCTAGTTGTTAGTGTGATGGCTTACTAAGGCCCCGATTATGGTTCACAACAGTTGTAAATTTGATGTTGTATTTCTAAAATTGAGATTATGATTTACAACACCTATGTGTTGTACCATATACTTTGAATATTGTTTACAACATTTATTTTTATATGTTGTAGCCAATACAACACAACATTTAGTTGTTGTGAACTATAATCGGGGCCTAAGACATCAGCCCTGGGTTCGACACCCAGCTCCGACATCTTAAAAAAAAATAAATATGAAAAAATATTTCTTTCGGTGACTACCTTTCAGCAGTCTTCTGGCAAAAGCTCTAAAAGTAATTAATTGCCATGGACAAGCTTCCCAAGCCTGCCGTTCGGAGTCGACATTAAACTGTAGGTCCCGGTACTCATGGGTAAAAATTTACACACAACATGAGTGCTGCGAGAAGCTAGGCCGTAATCCTGACACAGGGTTGTAAAGGCCAGTTATGTATGTAAGTATGTAAGAGGTACAACGCCCACTTGTCAGCTCTTTTTCGACTGATGATTTTAATCGACTGCACATGAGGAAAACAAATTATAGGTAATTTTTTTTCTTTTTTGAGACCAATACAATAAACCCCTACTAATGCTGTGCATTGTATTGGAATTTTTGTGGAAAGGACAGTACAGTATGACAGAACAAATATTTTTGTTTTCTTATATTATTAAGCGCCTTAGGAATGAGACAATTTGCTATGAATTGATCATTCAAAGGCCAGTGTTATACCTACACCCTCAATTGATCAACAGAAATTTCTCCATCGTTACATGTTTATTGTGGTGACTGCCTTCACTAAGTAGGTTTTAGCCGTTATCTGCTACTTAAAAATGATCCTTCAAGTGAAATAATGATTATTCTGTTCTGATTAATACATATTGGTCATTGATTGATAGAGCCGTTCAAATATGTATGGTTTTTGCATTTGCTCATGATAAAAGTGCTTTAATTTTTATTATGGACCGGTGGTTCAAAGTTTATTTTGGGGCTTCTCGACCGTGGACAGGAAAGGGAGAAGATGCTTATCAGCGACGGTACGGTAACCAACTTTATCGATTCGTTGGAGTAGCGTTGCAAAAAAAAAAAAAAACTGCTAAATTTTATAATTCTCTTCTTCTTTTAATGGTAGGCTTTTTAAGTGTTAAAGAAGAAAATTTGATTTTTGTAGTATTTTCTGTCAAATTCTCCTTTCTTAACTTAAACATCATGCGCGAAAATAGTTCTGTTTTAGTCTAGTCTTGTTTTAAGAATCATCTCTTATTACTAATAAAAATAAAAAACATTAGTCTTTACCTTAATTTATCCGTGGAATTTGTACGATGAAATTGTTTTATAAAATTGGCATGGAATATATAATCGTCGGAATTAAAACTTGTGGGTGTTTTACTTGTAATGCGATAATCAAACTGATCATTGTAGTAAATTTCATCTTCATCCTCGTCATAGTTATGCTCAGAGTCTGCAACATTGTCAGCATTATTTTGCGATCTTTCGACTTCAATCTCCTGATCGTGTTCAATAAGGTCTTTACCATTAATATTTGGTTCATCATTTTGCTTTTCTATCTCCTGATCATTATTATCGTTTATATTGTGTGGGTTTACTGGAACAGTCGTATTAGGAACACTGACATCGGTTGTGTTCATTTCATCTGAATTCATAACTGTAGAGGCATTGTCAACTTTGTCTATATTGTCATCGGTTAAAGGTGTTTGTAGCATTTCATTAGTTTCTAAACTCGAATTAGTTGTTTCGCTATCTTGTGTTGCTAATAATTTTAAATTTGTTAAAGTATTTTCCATAACCTCAACTTTATCATTTTGTTCTTCCTGAAAATAATCTTTAGCCTCTAGTTTTTCGAAATTAGCATTGGTTAACTCTTGGCTTGCATTTACATTATTTTCTTGCATATATTCTTGAAGTTCATAATCTTGACTTTCCAGTTGGTCTTCATCTTCTATATCGCTTTCGTATTCCTCTTCGCTGGGATTTTGCAATTTTTCTTCTTCATTTTCTTGGCTTATCGTTTGGGCTAACTTTGGCGTCTTGGCTGAATTCTGTAGAATATATTTCTCTTCCATTTCTTGAATTCTTTTAAATTCGGCTTCTTCATCCTCATCATTTTCCTCTTCACTTATTTCATCTGAACTGCCAATATGAGTTTCGTTTCTTACCACAGATACGAACTGTCTGACAGTTGGTTTTTGTGGTTCATCTATAAAATTCATAGATGGCGTATTTATTTCGGCTAAAGTTTGCCCTACTATCACGTCATCTTCTTCATCAGATGAGGATGCAAATGGTACTGCGTCAGTTTTATGGAGGTTGGTGAAGTTCTTGGCAAAACCTTTTCGTCTAATAGGACCCTGAAAAAGATTTATGGGAATTAATTATTTTCGGATTATAACACTATACGTACAATTAATTTTTAAGCGTTCCCATATACCCCTTTAAAATCTAGTGAGCGTATTTCGGAATCAATATAGAAAATAAAAACAAGGTAACTGATAATCTATTGTGCATAGTGGCAATGCTTTCAAATCCATTTCTCATAATGAACGTAATAGGAGAAGAGATGAAAGACAGATTGGTAATTAATATATTTGTCGTTAGAGTATAGTACAGCCAGGAGCTGTATTTTATAGACACGTAAGTGAAGACCATTACCTAAAGTTTCCCACGTATTTGAAGAACAATTAAAATGAGTGCGGAAACGGTCACTAACTGTAAGAACTGCTTGCTCAGTAGACCAAGTATGTACTCGTATGGATGAAGTGTTTATGAACTTCGCAAGCAGTTTTTTTTTTCAAAGTAAATTTCCCAATTTCAAGTTTTAAAATATAAATCGAACGGAATTAAGTTATTAATAAACTTATGGTCGAAAATATGATAATAGGAAAAAATCATGGTTATAGGATTCATCCGTTGTAATCTAAACTTTAAATTTTTTTAGCATTTTTTCTTGATTTTAATTTTACAGTCATATTTCTATTTTAATAAAAATTATTAAAATCACATCAAACACAGTTGTTCTATACTGCTAGCTATGACATCTATGGCGTCCTTTCAAATCTCAATTGAACCTGCAGCTTGTTCAGCAGATCTACAGCTTTTTTATCTGAAATCTAGCGGTTGTAAAGGCCTCTAACTGAGACTTTTTGCTTTCCAAATCACATCAATCTAAACCTATCTAGATCCCCACATTCATATAATATGTCATCAGCTGTTTCTGATGCTTGAACATATAATTTCATACATTCCTATTTATTGTCACCATCGGTTGAAAATACACTCCCAATCCACAATGATCCATAAGAAAATCAGTGAGGAGTTTTCATTCGACCTACTTTTCGTGAAAATATTAAAGCAGTGGCGAGATTTTGAACTGATTGTTCTCTTAGCGCATCTCATACCCATTTCGCGTTCTTACTTGATGTTCATAGCATTTGACTACCCGGTTTCTAATTAGATTAACAATAGTAGAAAACAGTGCAGTGTAGGATCAAAATATTGGGTGTCATGGATCCTTTCCTGGCCCACGCTTTCAAATGTTAGCTGCCGTATAATCCACAGAGTCCAGGTACTTAAAACATTTGGAATCTTTCTAAGTGTCAATCTTTGCAACATGTCGCACAAATATTTGATAAGTTTAGATGCTATACGACTAGAGACCAGCTTATGTAAGCATGTATGGAAGGGAAGGGGGGGGGTGCGTGGTATATTGGTTAGAACGCTCGCACAAAACTCAAACGGCCCAGGTTCGAATCCCAGCAAAGGTGAAAGTTAGTTTGTGGTTTTTTCAAAATTATAATTTAAAAATAAGAGTTCCCCCCCTTCCAAGAGGTCCATTTACAAAGTAACCGCTCCCTGACATTCTACTCTATTCCGCCTTAACCTTTGACAACGAAAAACGAATGATCAGTAGAAAAGCGCCACCTATTGGGAAGTAACAGATAACAGCAAAAAAGCTATTTAGCGAAGACACTCACCGCAATTAACATGCAACGTTGTAGTCGCCGTGGTCTAGTGGTTAGTGTGTTGGCTTACTAAGACGTGGGCCCTGGGTTCGACTCCAGGCTCTGACATCTTCAAAAAAAGAAATCTGAAAAAAATATTTCTTTCGGCGACTACCTCTCAGCAGTCTTCTGGCAAAAGCTCTGAGAGTAACTAATTGCCATGAACAAGCTTCTCAAGTCTGTCGTTCGGAATCGACATTAAAACTGTAGGTCCCGGTACTCATGGATAAAAATTGACACAGACAACATGAGTGCTGCGAGAAGCTAGGCCGTAATCCTGACACAGGGTTGTAAAGGCCAGTTATGTATGTATGTATGTATGTTGGGGCAATTGCTGTTCACCATTCAAGGGTGAAGGTATAACACTGGCCTTTGAATGATCAATTCACAGCAATTTGTCTCATTCCTAAGGCGATTAATATTATAAGAAAACAAAATATATGTTCTGTTGTCATAATGTACTGCCCTTTCCACAAAAATTCCAATACAATGCACAGCATTTAGTAGGGATATACCCCTGAGTATTGGTCTCACTGGAACCGAAACATCGTATTCTGTATTTTAGAATTGTAAATTTATACAGTTTGCTTGTTCTCAATAAACTAAACCAATAAAAGCAGTAAACAACCATACACACACTGGAACCAATATGCATGCAACAAGAAAGTATCCAAATATTTTGATATTTTGGAAACCGAGAATGGAACATGTTTATGAAACAATAAACATGACTACACACTATGTAAAGCACAACGGAATATGCCTGTTTTTATAAACATGTTCCCAATTTAATTAAAAAAAAGCCAATATTTTGACAAGATGAGGGACAAAAAATGTAAAAAGCCAACACCCCCAATACGCACATTATTTTGGAAGGAAAACAAGTACAAAATTGTATTTGAAAACTTACAGTATTTAATTTCACTGAAGGCAAATCATCTTCTTCATCGTCAATTTCCTCTTCTTCTCCTCCATTCATCCTGTTATCATCACTATTTTCACTGGCTTCACTTTCAATTTCTGATATTTCCGGTACTTCATTATCTGTTTCATTTTCAAAAGATTCATTAGCGTAACGCTCTTCATCTGAATCTTCAAAATCGCTCATGATTAAAAAAAAATTATTTTATTTTTATTTTTTTGTTTTAAAAAAATGTTTTTTTTTAAAGTTTGTAGAAAAGAAAAAGGAAATATTGTATATACATATGTATGTATATTGTATAATAACTGTTTTTGACACTATTTTCACAAACACATACATAAATGTGATTTTACAAAATTTAATGTTCACATGAAAAAAATAATAAAAAAACTTAATGGCAATCAATTCATAATTTTTCTATGGCAACGCAGGTGTTACCAATAATTCAATAAATGATTTTAAATTATTTATATATAAAAGAAAGGATAAATATTTTATTTTTGTTGTTGTTTCTTTTTAAATATTCACATGTGGTATTTCTTCATTTATTTAAATTTCTTGTTTTTACTTTTTTATAACATTCTCCCAGCACGTGTATTGTTGTTACACTTTTCAGCTTTATTTGAGTACTGAATTCAATTCCAAGAGAAGCAAATATTAACGGTTAACTTGTATACATAAACTAATTACTACACACTACTACAAACATAGAAGAATATTTATAATTCAACCATAATATATACTTGTTACCGTTAGTTGTTTTATTTACTGCCTTTGACCTTCTGATTTCTCTTTATTGCTCTCTTTATTTGTATTGTTATTGTTTTCTTCAGGTATAACCTTAGCAACGTACATACATATATACATACATATAAATATAAGTACATACATACGAGTTTGTATGTATGTCCTTATAAGTAGCACATAAATTTCCAGATTTCTTTTCTTTAAATTCAAATATAACGTCAGTCAATCATTTTATTTAGTTTTTCCGGATATTAATGGCGTCAACCTACACAACACTGCACAACTATGGCAGGTGGTAAATTTTATTAATTTCCAATTTTATATGAAAAACACAAACAAACACACAATTTATTGTTTAAATGTTTCATTTTACAAACAGTATAATGTGATATATTGACCATCTTAAATTTTTTCATAATAACTAATGCTCTTTTCTAGTAATTTTGAAAAAAAAAAAAAAAAATTAAATTTTTCAAATCGCATTTTCTCCACTTCCGAAATTCTTTCAACTCTACTACCAATAGTAGTCGCCGTGGCCTAGTGATTAGTTTGTTGGCTTACTAAGACGTTAGCGCCGGGTTCAAATCTCAGCTCTGACATCTTTAAAAAAAAAATATGAAAAAATTTTTTCATTCGGCGACTACCTCACAGTAAGTAGTCTTCTGGTAAAAGCTCTGGGAGTAATTGAATTTTCAGAGAAATTGCTTTCGATATCCAATACAAAAAACAACTTAAAAGAAAAACAGCCTTGTGTACTTTTCGTTTGTTACGGACTGTCATATACAAAAATCAAAGCCTTTTAGCTTTTACTACAAAAAGCTTTTATCACATTGCTTTTATCCAAACGTAGTAAAGATTAGTGGATATAAATACTACTACAGCCAACTTCAAGTGTAAATAAAACACAAAAATAATAACACTTACTATAATGACACAACAGGATTTTGCGCATTGGCAACCAATAAAATGAAAAGCAACAGAGTTAAAATGATAACAACAACAACTATAAAGTAATTTAATATAAAAACAAAAGAGAGTGTGATTGTAAGGGAGAGTAAACTAAATAAAAAATACCGTTACATTGTATATGGGTTTATGGCACGAACAAATTTTCTTTGAAGTTTAAACGGTTCAGAGACTTTGTAACGTGCGGGTGTTGGAAATTTAAAATAAAATATATTAAAAAAAAAACGTAAAAGAATAAAACAAAACCCTTAAAGAGAATTTAAAAAAATGTGTGTGGAATGTTAAAAAAAAAAACAAAAAATAAATAATAAATAAAAATAAAAAAATGCAAACAAAATAATTCATAAAAATTAAAGCGCGCGTGCAAAATGCTAAAATAATGCAACAGAAGTAATGAAAAAAGAAAAAAATTTATATGAAATATTAAAATATAAAAATTCATATATAAAAAAGTGAAATATTTTAAATTTATAAAAGTATTACCGTTGTGATTTCAATCAATATTACAAATATATTTAAACCTTCAGAGCATGCCTTTTTTCTAATTAAAACAATACAAATTTAAATTTTTCTCCATTAAAGATTTAAGGGTTTTTAACACACCCTTTAATTTAACGTTTTATAGGGTTTTGTTTTTGCTTTTTGTATACGTATGTATGTATGTATATGTATATTTTTTATATAAATATACATACAATATAAAAATATTTATGAGGTCAAAGGTAAATGTTTGATAATTACCAAGAAAAGTCATTGGTAGAGTAAACAAAAAAAAAAAAAAATAATTTTAAATTGTATTTATTTTACAAAATGTTTCGAAAAGGTTAATTAGGGCAATTTTGAAATTAATGGTCATAAATTTGATTAAAAAGTAAGAAGAGAAAGAGAAACTACAAAAAACGTAGCTTTGCTTAAACTTTAGTACAACATGTTGACCATATTAATCTTAAAAGGGTTTTATTGAAAGAATTAAATCAAACTTTTTGTTCACGGACTCCATTTTCGCCTTTGATTATCACAAATCTTAAGAGAATTTAGCTTTGATCTAATTAAAGCGTTTCTGACGAAACAAATTTTTTTTATTCTTTTATATTAAAAAGTTTGTTTTTGTTTGAATAGACTAAAGCAATAATAACATTAAGGAAAAACTAAGTAAACATATTAAAATTACCATCATAACTGTAAATAATAAAACACAAATGTTTTGCTTATATGACCAACCCTACAGTGAACTAAAAATAAACAGCCATATTGTTAATGACACATTGACAATTACACACATTATGCAGGAGAATGTTTTATGTGTGTGTTAAAATGTAAACCAAAAAATTAAACAACACAACCACTTACTCATACACTCAATGTATTTATAACAAACTCGACTCCCCGTTCATCACTCTCCTATTTTTATTAATTACTAAACGAAGACAGCATAAGAAAGGGACCGTTATTTGTAAAAGAGCAAGCAGAAAAAAAGAAGATACAAAGGCAACAACAAAAACAAAATCTTTTAATCATACCATTACAAAACTAATTAATGTTTACACATACACACATATGCATACACACACTCATGCATGTTCTTCTACAAACCAAAAATAAAGTGTGTGAGAGCATAAGAAATATTAAAAAAAATTGTGTTAAATAATAATAAGAAACAAACGGTATGTGAAGTTAACAACACACAAATGTCATCAATTGGAGGAACACACATAATACATTAACAAAACCGCTAAAATATAATAACACCTTTACAAATATAATTAAAAAAAGAAAGAAAAAGGGCTTAAGTATGATTAGTAAATAGCCTGAGAAAATAAAAAAAAGTAATAATAAAAGGTAAAAAACGTGTGAAGCACAAACGCGAAGTATAAAAATAAAACAGTACATAATGAAGTTGTTGTATATTAAAGGGCGTGTCAAATTAGCGCGAATTTAAAATCGGGAAACGCGGAATAAGTACGGGAACATAGCAAAGAGTAGTAAATAAAACGTACGAAACGGAACGGAAACACAAAAACACGTTAAACGATTAAATAAAACTTAGAAAAACAAATACTATGTCTGTTGAATATTTGCCAGCAGAAGAAAAAACAACAGATATAACCAACAACAACAGCAACGGCAGCAAAGCAATAATTAACAACAACGATAAAAAACTTGAAAATATTGTACAACAAAAACCAGAAAACAATTTAAAACAGGAAGGGCATGAATTAGCAGCCGGTTCCGAAAATATATGACGTTTTATAAAACAAGCGGAACAACAAGAAGCGCCTAAACATCAACATTACCAGAAACATCAGAGTCATATTTATAAGCAGACAACAACAAGTTTAATAAGACAAAATTTTGCTAAAACATTTCCTACATTAAAAACAACAACAACAACACCAACAACGAATAGAAAATCAAATCTAATTTGTGCACGACATGTTACCCAATGTCCACAGCATAGTAGGCAATTGCAGCAACAACAACAACAACAACAGCAAAAATATTATCAAAAACATCAGCATAACCATTATCATCAACAACACTCAAACCAGTACAAACATCAGCAGCAACAACAACAACGAATTTTTCATCCTCCTCAACAATCCTCTCTGCCGCCATCATCGTCAGCGTCATCCTCCTTATTGGAACCTCTCTATGCCAATATGGTCTTAAGCACTGAATGGTCCCAGGTAGAAGTAATAGACTTAATAAATGATGGTAACGGTTTGGGTTTTATTCTGGTGGGTGGCCGTAGTACCGGCGTGGTGATTAAGGCCTTAACGCCCGGTGGTGTAGCCGAGCGTGACGGCCGTTTACAATGCGGCGACCATGTATTGCAAATTGGTGAGGTGAATTTACGCGGTTTTAGTTCAGAACAAGTGGCCACGGTTCTTCGTCAGACTGGAGCTCAGGTTCGTTTGATTGTAGCAAGACCGGTGGAATCAACTGCCACCGATTTTCAACATCAATTAGCAAGTCATGCACCAATTATTCCAACTAAGCTCCTTTCCGACCCAGAAGAATTGACGCGGCATCTATTTCATCAGAGTACAGCACAATCATCTACAGCATTGGCAACGTCAATGACGGCATCCGCATCAGTAGAGGCAGCTAGTGTAACAGCCACTGGTGTTCAAACTGGTGGCAGTGTTATATCTGCTACATATTCTTCTTCCTCCCTCGTTCATAAAGATTTACAAAACCAGGATGTTTTACAGCATCCCCTTATGTTAAATTTGAATTTTCCTCCCACACCCGATACAGAATTAGCAGATTTACCACTGCCGCCTATACCCAAAGAATTGACAACGCCACGCACTTATCCTAAAGATTTGGATATTGTGCCATTTTCAATAGTATCGCCGCCTTTGCCGCAACCTCCTGCCTTGAGCACCAATCACCACCATTATCATTCACAACAACAGCAACAATCACCCCATCAAATGGACCATATAGAGACTGTGATAGCCACTAAGGGCATTTTTACAAACGATAAAAATCAGTATATTGAAGATCAAGATGATTGCTGTTCGATAGCATCTTCAAATTATTTAGACTCACCAGAAACCGAAACCTATGAAGTAAAATTGCGCAAAAATGTTTATGGTTTGGGCATAACAGTTGCGGGTTATGTCTGCGAGGAAGAGGATTTGTCGGGCATTTTTGTAAAAAGTATTATAGAGGGTAGTGCGGCCGAAATGAGCGGCCAAATACAAATAAATGATCGCATTGTGAAAGTAGATGGCAAGTCATTAAGTGGCGTCACCAATCACCAGGCTGTGGAAATTTTACGCAACACTGATATTGAAGTCCATCTATCGTTGGAACGTTTTCTAAGAGGACGTAAGTTTGAACACTTACAAGTAGCCTTAACGGAATTAAAAAATGCTGTCGACTCTCAGTCACAGGTTTCACTACCCCCCTCACCATCTATAGCCACATTATCGTGGTTGCCCCCTAAATCAGACGGTGATTCTATAGCCACGGATGGTGGTGCTATTATAATGGAATATGGTGATTTGCCCTCTAGGGAAACTGTTGATTCGCAGATGTCGTATGTTTTGGATAAAAGTGATAATAGCAGTGCAGCGCCGCATGGCGGAACAAAATCAAAGACTACCCCTTCTACTCCAGAAGCTAAACCAGAAGTGCTGGCTAATGGTTCAGCTTGCCAGGTAAAGGAAACGGAAAAACCAGAAAAGACGCATAATGGTTCTATGGGTTCCCTTACCCCTACTATAGATAATTTTACGGATTTGCTGGGTAAACAGTATACCGAACTTATTCCCGTAGGACCATTAAAACTAACACCCAGCGAGCCAACAGAGGCAAATTCACATTCTCAAAGTACGCCAGCAGCGACAGATGATAAATGCCCCAGTGCGGATGCTTTAAAGGTGGCCTGGAAAAGTGAGTTTCCCGACTGTGAAATTATTGTAGCCGAAATAAATAAACTTTCAGGTCTAGGAATCAGCCTAGAAGGCACTGTAGATGTAGAACGTGGCGTTGAGAAGCGACCCCATCATTATATACGCTCCATATTGGAAGACGGGCCGGTGGGTCGCCAAGGCATCCTTAAGCCCGGTGATGAACTGTTGCAGGTCAACGAGTTTAAATTACAGGGTCTACGTCATACGGAAGTAGTAAAAATCCTTAAAGAATTGCCTTCACATGTCAAACTAGTATGTGTACGCGGTGCCACCGCACCATCCATCATAAATACTTCCCAAAATCCCGAGGCCTTTGAAAGGAGAAGTCTTCTGCCAGGTGGTCATCAGAGTTTACAGAACCTAATGACCAAAGCCCAGTCGGAAAGTTCTTTGTATACCTCTAGCACTGCCACTCTAACGGATCAACAGCGTTCGAAGTCATTGGAAAATGTATCTGGCCTAGCTCTTTGGAGTTCCGATGTAACCATTGTCGAAATTGAAAAGACCGAACAGGGTTTTGGTTTCTCGATACTCGACTATCAAGACCCCCTCGATCCGGAGGGCAGTGTTATTGTAATACGAGGTCTAATACGGGGAGGTTCAGCCGAAACAACCAATGAAATCTTTCCCGGCGATCGTCTAGTCAGCGTTGGTGATCGTTCATTACAAGGACTTGATCTTGATGAAGCTGTTGCCATACTAAAAGGCATGCCAGTGGGTCTCACAAAACTTGGTATATGTCGACCACTCTCAACATCAGATAGCAATATAGCATCGCCCATTGGCGAAGGCGATTCACCGAGCACATAGTTTTTAATGGATTTCTACTGTAAGTATTTTTATGCAATATTTCAATTATTTCTACTACCCACCCATTCATTTATTGTACAATATAAGAATTACTTGAAATCTTTTCTGAGTCTTGTGTGTGTTTTAGGAGGTATGTTACTCCTAAGGACTACACTAACAAAAAACAAAATAAAAAATATGCCTTTTATTGCCATTCTACCTGTCACAGCCTTTTACAAAATTCTCCATCTATTCGTTACACTTCGTTTGTACTTCTTTAACCATAAATTATTAAGAATTTATTTTTCGTTTTTTATTGTTCATATTTGTACGGAGTAGGCGAGATTAGGGAAAATATAAAACAACAACTTGACATGTCACTGACAAATGTTGCAAATCAATAATTCTTTTTATTCTCAATTTCTTTCTTTATTGGTTTCCGCTTTCGCTCCACCCCCATTCCCTTTTAAATAACGTGAAAATCAAAAATTTTTCAGCAGCGTCAGGGGATAATAAAGATTTTAAATTTGAAAAATAACAAATGTTTGCTAACATTTTGAATGATTTTGCAGGAATAGGAATGTTAGAAAAGTTGTTTGCCAGTGACAAGTATTATTAACGATTTCTTTTTTCGGTGGTTTTTGAAAATATTTTCTTTTCTTGTTTTCAAATCGTAATCGTTTTATAGCTTTTGTCAGATTGTACATATTTAACAAAGCTAAACTATTAATGAGTGTTGGTTTGAATTTCATTTTTGGTTTTATTCGATAAATGTGTGTACGTTTGTACCAAAAATGGCTCGTTTGCAAATGAAAGGAATTTAAGTAATTTTGATTATTTTCCTTATAAGGAAGGAATTTTTTAAAGGAGTTCGAAAAAATTATTGTTAACTCGTATATTAGAGAAGATTTGCTAATGGCTTTAAAAAATGCAAAGAAAAAAGTTTAATATTTTAAAGACAGCTCTAGAATTCCTTTTTTTAGTTGTCGATAAAATAATACATTATTCATTTATTTAAAATATAAACTTTTTGTTAAGCTTTAGCTCAATTAAAATAATAACTATTTCGATATTTCGCTACTTCTCTGCGTAGCTTCTTTAGGATGTAGCGAAATATGGAAATAATTATTATTTTAATTGACCTGAAGCTTAAAAAACATTTATATTTTACTCAATAATTAGGTCAACGAAACTTATTGATACTATTTACTTATTTATTTTTCTATTAAAAAGTTTAAAGTTTTAATTTATGGTTACATTGTCAAAGTGAAACAACCACTTTCTGCTTAAGTGCTAAGGCCTACCTTCAAACATCTTCACACTGTTGAGCTTGCGAAGGCCTTTATCACTTCAATTTTAAGAAGTATCTTTAATACTTTGTACGGAAAATCTCTTAAGATCATAAGTACATCTTTACTAGCACTTACTTAATCATCTCCCATTCAAAAGTCTTCTGAATAGACTCGGAGAATTTTAGCTAACGATCAAGATTTATCAATCAAATTCTAATGAAACAAATTTCGAACGTTTTGTTATTTGCTAAAGCCTTCCTCCTACTCTACAAAAACATACATACATACATAAGTGGCCTTTATAACCCTGTGTCAGCGTTACGGCCTAGCTTTTCGCAGCACTCATGTTGTGTGTGTCAATTTTTATCCATGAATACCGGGACCTACAGTTTAACGTCGAATCCGAACGACAGATTTGAGAAGCTTGTCCATGGCAATCAGTTACTCTAAGAGCATTTGCCAGGTGAGTACTAAAAGGTAGTCGCCAAAAGAAATGATTTTTTTTTATATTTATTTTTTTTGAAGATGTCAGAGCTGAAATTTGAACCCGGCGCTATCGTCTTAGTAAGCCAACACACTAACCATATACATATAATAATTTGATTCACGAGGCTGACGTCTTTTTATCGATTATCTAATGATTGTCAGACAGCTTTACTAACCAGCGTCGTTTGACAAATTAACCTTTTTGATGCAAATCTCTCTGACTTATTACTTGTTAACTGTACAAGTCCCGACAAGGAAGTTTCCATATCTTGGAAGTACTTAAATAAATAAATACATGCTTTCTTGTGTAAACATAAATCTTTTTTTTAAATTCCCAATCAAATTATTGCATTTACCAAAATTTTTTTTTCACAATACCACACACAATACTTTTTCATTTATAGTTAAAACTTTTAATGCAATAAATTTGTTTTATGCAAACAATTATTTACATCTTCTCTAAAAACAAATATATAATAAAAAGTAATATTTAGTTACATATTTTATTAATATTTGAAATCGAAACTTTATAAAGCCCAAAATATTTTATATAGTAAATTATAAAAAAATATAATTTAAAAAACAGTAATCCTGGCACACAAATAGTATTTGTCTAGAATTATTATACTTATATATATAGAGTTAAAAATTTAATTTGTTTAAGAAAAAAGCTTAGGCAATTTAAATAAAAGGGAAAAGGATGTGTGATGGCCTTAAAACTAATACAAAATAATTAAATGAAAAAGTAGTGATATAGGCGCCTATTCATACAACATAACTAAATTCGAAACTAAAAAAACCGAAACTACCAAATACTTAGTTCATAGATATTTATAGAGTTTATTCACTTAAATATTTTATTTAAACCACTAAGGCCAAATTAGTCTAATATACAATAAATACATATATTATTGACAATATAATATTTCTAGTATAATTGATTCACAAAATTCAAAATTAAATATTTTTAAGTAAATTAAATATGGGATAAAATACTCCCCCGGCAAAGTTACTAACAGCCTGTTTTTAAAACACGAATGGTTTTAGATATTCGTCTTTTTATATGTGAAACAACAACAAAAACTGATAGACACTACGAGCTTTATACTTTATACATAAAAAAAAATTCTGACGTGTACATGGAAATCGCCGATACACGTGTATTTTTAATTTTTCTCCCCTTTCCGAAAAAGTATACTTGGTTCATAGGACAGAATGTGTGTAACGCGGTGTTAGAGGTTGTAACTTTTTTCACCATATTTCAAATATAGTCGATAATAATATATAAAATGCAGTCAATCAGCTGTTCTTTGAAGTGTGTAAAAATACATCATATTTTTTCAGTGCAACAACAAAATATATACATATATTCGCCATTTGCATCAATTGCACTGAAAAAACTTTAAATAAATTGTCTGTGTATTTTAGCTTAAAAACTTTTGACAGTTCTTCAGCCATATGTTTACGCATATCAAGATAACAGCCACAACGCGCAAACGATAGTATTTCATATATACGAAACATGTGCTTTCCTTTTTCGTTATTTCTTTTATTTATTAGAAAATCAATTAGTTTTTTCTTTTCGCTGCTTTTAGGTACTTTATTTGTAATATATTTAATATTTTTTTAATACGCAGTGTTTTTGACATTTTAGGGAAGAGATGGTACATTCTTGTTGAGTCGGTAAGTCCCCGGTAGCACCAGGTCAAAAAAATACTTAAAAAAATACAATTAATTATAAAGGACGCTCACGATCTATAGTCATTTGCACAGCAAATTTGCTTAATTTTAAATTGCACAGATTCAATCGTGAGTACCCTTATTATTTGGTTTAGACCCAGACAAATGCAAGACACTGCGAAATATAAGATCTATTGTATCCCTTTAAGTCTACTGTTTGTTTAGCAGACCAATTGCCTTCCTTAAGAACACCAGCAGGTCCGAAACTTTAGTGGTGAATATGTCCACCAGTGAGACCATATGTCTCCCTAAACATATCCATCTTAATCTATCAAGAGCCGCACATTCACACAATATATACTTTGCTATCTCTGATGCTTGCGAGCATAGTCTACAAACATCTACATTTGTGATCGCCATTCTTCACAAATGCGCTTTCACACTACAGTGACTCGTAAAAAAATCCGTTACGATTTCCAGGTCTGGCCTTCTATACTTTAGAACATCAGACTGACCCCCAAATCGCAGACGAATCACAGCCTTGACGTGCCTGAGACCCGACTGGGCGTTCCAATGTTCCAAACATTTGCCAGTTTCTCACTCACTAATCAGATAGAGAATAGTAGAAAGCGGTGCTGCACAGCAGGGCTCCGGACGAATATTAAACGAAGCAGACCCCCTCCTAGCCAATGCATCCGCTTCCTCGTCCAGGTACCCAGAACAGCTGCACCCTGTTTCTAAGCGATAATTTGACCATAATTTGATATTTGATTTACCGTGACACAACAACGATATCTAGTACGTTTAATCGCAAAAGCATACGCACATATAGTCAATATTTCATTAAACAAATTTTAAGCAATAACAAATAAAGAAAAACTCTTCCATAAAATAGTGGTTACGCTTTTTTGGTTACAATGACCGTAGCTGTGACTGTTACTTTAATGTCGTGTTTACTGAAAAAAAGGAAATGAAAAAAATATCTATTTAAGTTAATAACCTTTTTTTAAATGGTTTTCTAAAGGAATGGTTAAGTAAAATGTAATAAAATTGTTTAAAAAAAGGAGAAAAATAACTTTTAATTTTTTTAACGGTAACACATCCTCACTTATGCATAAAAAACCCTTTCATTTAATATTTTTTCGTTTTTTTTCTTCTAATTTATCTTTATTGCTTTCACTCTCTCTCCCGCTCCCTCTCTCTCTCTCTTTCACTTTATTTTTATAAATGTTTATGGTGAAAGCCATTTGTTATTCTCGGCTTTTAGTTGCAGAGTTAAATTAAATAACAATAACATACACTCATGCACCCATACAAGCACACATAACTGTATTAGAAAAGTAACAAAAAATATAAACAATAACTGAATAGACTTATTGTAAATGAAACAATAATAAATCTTTATCCGTATACATAGAAGATTTTGTGTGCAAAACAAAAAAATGAAAATCAAACTTCAATATACATACGAGTTATGTATATACATTAGGGTTATGCGTCAATTTTTATATATCACCACGTAAAAGATAATACGAGTATTAAATTTATAATAAAAATCGTGTTTGGCCAAAAAAAAAAACCTCCCGCACTAAATGAAAAAGGAAAAAAAAGTCCAAAAATATTTTTTTTATTAAAATAATATATTCATAAGTGGTAAATACATACAATATATAGCTTTTTTTTTGTCTATTGTGTAGCATAATTTGATGATAAATTTAATTCATGCTTTCAAACCTAGTAAAGTATTGTTTAAAGCCTAATTTGGTAAAAAATTCTAAGTATGTACTTATACATACTTATATATTAATTTCATATACGCATGCAAATTTTTTTTCATTAAGGCCAGCACTCAGGGGACGGCCTCTACGCTTGCAGTACATTGTGCTGGTCTAGTAAAATATGTTATGGGAGAGGGAAAAAGGGAGTAGTGCTTGTGGACATTCGATTTAAACTTACCTATGTCGTAACTGGAAGGAAAAACATTCTCTGGAAGCCATAAACGAGCGGTACGACCAAAGAAACGCATCCACATTGCGCCGATGCTCCAACGTATCGATAGAGTTGGATACCCTACAGTCGCTGATAAGCACCTTCGCTCTCTCCTGTACAAGGTCGTGTAGCCCCAAAATAGACTTTGAAGCACAGGCCCATACATGAGAGTTGTATTCCAACCTAGGTCGGATGAAGGTCTTGTAAATATTGAGAAGGTCAGAAGTTTAATTAGCCAGTAATTAGAAAATAATAATAATAATTTCTTTTATTTTAATTTTTTTCCAATTATTTCATTATCATTTATCATTTCAGATTCATTAAAAGTGTTAGGGTCTAGACAGCGGTATTCTACAATATAAAATGTTCGAATGAATGGAATATTAGAATCAATATTCTAAAATAAATATTGATAATTATTTTTTTATGTTAATGTACATAGTTGGATATGCGGATCGTATTAATTTTGGGCTACAGAAGCTATCAAACATCGAGCACATGTTCCTAAAATTGAAAATAATATCGTAGCCTTAACTTAAACTTTAATTTTATTGCATTTTATTTAATGGCATGTTTAGAAAAGTACTTTTCGAATGTAGCAAAGCTAATGCATGATTTTACGAAAGTAAATACTTATTGAAATATAAATTTTGTGAAAAGTTGTTCTTACGAAATTGACCTTAGAAATACATACCTACCTAACTGGCCATTACAACCCTGTGTCAGGGTTACGGCCTAGCTTCTCGCAGCACTCATGTTGTGTGTGTTAATTTTTATCCATGAGTACTGGGACCTATAGTTTAAAGTCGACTCTGAACGACAGATTTGAGAAGCTTTCTCATGGCAATCAATTACTCCCAGAGCTTTTGCCAGAAGACTGCTGAGAGGTAGTCGCCGAAAGAAAAAATGTTTTCATATTTTGTTTTTGTTTTTTCAAGATGTCAGAGCTGAGATTTGAACCCGGCGATATCGTCGTAGTAAGCCAACACACGAACCACTAGACCACGGCAAATACTTAGAAATGGACTATTATTATACTATTTGACAATTTTTTATTATTTTAAGAGAGGCCTCGTTAAGTTGCTTTCTTACTTACTTAGCTGGACATAACAACCTCGTTAAGTTACTGATGGTTTATTCTGATAAACCATCCACAATTAACGCTTTATGCTTTGGGCTATCGAACACCGAACACACGACTACAAAAATCGCTGGCTACAAAAGTAGCCAAGTAGCCAGCTACTTAATTATAATAACGACTACAGCTACAAAATAAACATCTGTTTTGACACGTTGAACATAACCTAAACAAAATATAACAATCTTATTTTTTGTAAGTGAAATTGTGAGGAAATAAAAAACAACAAATCTTAGAAGTAAACTTATAAAAATTTAAGAAACTAAAAAGGCAAATAAATAATAAATTAAAAATTAATTCAAAACTGATGTATATAAATGAAATAAGTAAATGAAAACTAAACAAAAAATGTAAACAAATGATTATTTATTTTCAGTGTTGCAACTTAAATTTTTTCGCATATTTTATGTATATATTTCATGTATTGCGTTTTTTAAACACCTTTTTCATGCCTCTTATTGTATTGGCAGCACTAAACTGTTTATTGTCGCCAAGAAAAATAGAAATTAGCCTAAGTTGGCTACGGACTACAAAAGTAGTCGTGTGTTCGGTAGTCGTGTTGCCGTTAAAATAATTATTCTCATATGCACACATGTATTCTATTTTTGACAGCTTGTAGTCGATCGGTAGTCGGTAGCCTTTGTTGTGTTTATAGCATTACAGTAATGCTTAAAAATGTGGAATAAAATTGGGTAGCCTGAGAATCCTTTGTTAAAAGGAGCAGCAGCCCAAAATTATTTTTAAATTTAAAGTAAAATAGAGTAGAGTAGTAGTAGAGTACATACATACATAATTGGCCAATACAACCCCGTGCCAGGGTTACGGCCTAGCTTCTCTCAGCACTCATGTTGTGTGTGTATTTTTTACCATGACTATCGGGACCTATAGTTTACGTCGACTTCGAACGATATATTTGAGAAGTTTGTTCATGTGAATCAGTTACTCCTAGTTTTGCCAGAAGACTGCCAAGAGACGGTCATATTTTTTTCTTTCAAGATGTCAGACCAAGGGCGACAATTTTTTTACATTTTTTAAATTATGTTCAGCTTAAAGAGGCATACCGCACAGTGTTTTATGTAATGGAACTTTGCCGACTGTGTTGATTCACCCTTGAGAATCAGTTAGTCAAACATTTTCATGCCAAATTAATAACAATCATTGACAATAACATGTTGTTAATAATGCAAAAGGCAGACTACTACAGTGTTAAAACATAATGCCTATTGTGTTGGACAATGTTATCTTATCTTTTCTTTAAATGGTTATTTATAGATAGAAAAGATTTTTTTTGTGAATCAACACGTGTTTTCTCCATTTTTTGTATTTCATACACTTATAAATGTAAGTAGAGGCCGTTTTAATTTACAAATTCAACACATTCAGCTCTTTATGCTGTTTGTGTGTTTTTTTTTAAATTTATTACACAAGGTGTACGTATCTATTATTACTATTAAACAAAATTATATTAATAAATGGTTAAAGAGGGAAAGATAGAAAGAAATTGTGTTTTTTACTTATTCACTTTTGTTAAAGGTTATTATTTTTAGACCATATGCTTTCTTTGCATGCTGTTTGGGTTATTAAGGGTATTGCTTAGAAATAAGTAATAGAATAAAACTTCATCAGTGTGTTAGACGACTTCATAATATCCTATTCAAACACCCATTTTAATTGATTCAAGTAAGTTTTTAACTGAGTCATTAAATTTGGTGTTTCCAAATAGTGCAATGAACCTAAGCATTTGACAGGTGAAAATATTTTGAGTTTGTTCATGAAAATTTGTGTTTGTAAATTTGACTAAAAAAAATATAAAATTTTCGTATTTAAAAGAAATTTTGCTTGTTTATACTACAAATAGCGAACATAACAAAAATAATTATTTAAGATATAAAATTATTCGTTCTTTAATTTTGATAACAATATATTTTATTAACACCCTACCCTCATAAATACATAGCATATTTGGCCATTACAACTCTGTGTCAGGGTTACGACCTAGCTTCTCGCAGCACTTATGTTGTGTATGTATCTTCAAAATGTTACATACATATATTTCACTAACTACTAACTTTTGGTAGAACAATCGAACCTATACTGTGGATTCCGTGCATTTTTTTCACTGTTGCAATCACTGTGTAATAATAGTTAACACAATTGTAAAATATGTTCAATTTTTTTTTTTAATTTCTTAATCAAAAGAGAAAATGACATCCGTGAATGAATTGTACACCAGACCAACTGAACATGTTTTCGACCCCACCTACGGGAGTTTAGTTACAGTTTTTTGTTTTCTGCACATATTCATGACATCCATTAACCAAGGAAAAATTGCATTGTCTGAGCATATTTTTAAGGGTTCTTAAATTTTTTGAATGCTTTTTAATTTTCATTAATTAAATAAAAAAAGGTATAGACGATGCTACATAAAGAATTAGCGAAATTTCTAAAATATATAATAATTTAAAAAGAGACTTTAAGCTAAAACTAATTTAATCTATAATTAAGAAAAAATATTAGAAGAAAAAAAAAATACTTGAAAAACGCCGACAGGACATTAAAGTCGAAAGAAAAGGACTGAACATACAAAATATGCTTAGAAATAGTACAACAACAATTAAGAAAAACACCTGTATCCAATTCCAATGAAAGCAAAAAACATCAACACAAATAAAATAATAAAAAAACGTACACATATACATGCATATATGAAACAAAAATTTTTCTTCCTTTAGGTTAGAAATGAGTAATATGTACACTGAATACATACTTATATAAATGTGGTTTTGTTTGTGCATGTGTCTTATTGCCGTTACCTTTTTGCTTTTCATGCGAAATTGTGTTTAACAGAGCAAATAATTTCATTTTTGGAAAAGAAGAAAATAAAAATACTTTGTTTTATTAAAAGAGACAGTTTGGCAATACGTGTGTGTGTTTGTAAATGGTTTTTGCTAATACTCTTAAGGCAGATTTATTAATAAATATATCTTGGTTGTTGACGTTATTGTTACTGCTGTCATATTTTTTTTTCTTTTTTTTTGATAGTTATTATGCCAATTTTGTCTTAAAATAGGCTATACATTGTAGCTAATACAAGCAGGGTTGTCAGATAATATTAACCTTTATATACATATTTATCAAATTTAATGGCAAAAATCATTAAATTGGCAAATATAAAACATATTTTATATACATACATAATTAATAAAAAAAATAAATGTATATCAAACCGCTAAAAAATTGAAAAAATCGTTTTAATATATAAGATTTTTGTTTAACTTTTATCAAAACATGACAAACGAGATTAGTCCAAATAAGGGAAAAACAATGTTTACTATAAAATATTTTTTAATGCTTAAAGCAATATAAAACAGAATTGTAATACATAGTTAACTATCCTCAACCCGGCATACTTCGCTACAGCTACCACTACCAATTAGCTGCCGTTTTTCCTACCGATGACTTTTATTGACCACGAAACTAATCACACCAAATTCAGAAACTTTAGTGTCAACACTTCTGAAGATATATAAAATCTATTTTCAACTTGTATGGGAGATACCACGCCCACTTGTTCAATTTAGCCCACTTTCTGACTGATGATTTGTCTTGATCATGAAATCCAGCCCACATTAAATTTTGAAAAAAAACACGTACTCTATTGCACTTTCGGCGATTGAAGCAATCTATGTTCCAAATGTCAACAAAATCGTGATTGACCGACAAAGAAACAGACTGACAAAGAGATTTATAAATATATAGTATGATTTAATACCACATTAAACCAATTTTATATATACAGTTATGTGAAAAAAATTAGAATATTGCTTTTAATAAAAACAAATATTAATTCTCATTTAGCAAGTGCTTAACTTTCTGAACCCAATACATTCGTAAACAAGGAAATAGATTCGCCCAGAGAAGTATTAACTTGAATTTTAATATAGGTTGAACTGTTACTTCCAAATGAATGTATGGCAATGCATTGCGATCATCAACTTTTTCCATGACAACCAAATTCAGTGTGATCGTATATTTTTAAAGCCTTTAGAAATAATACTAAACAGTGTGGCGCATAGGAACGTAAAGTATATATTTTGAAATGAATTTTTTTCAAACTACTGCTGCCATCAGGTCACGTTGGATAGTTTAGAGAAAAGTTCGGTATTAAAATAAAACTATTTTGTATGTTCTTTATTAGGAGGAAGCAAATAAATGCATAGAATTAAAATACGATAAAATACTATTGATAAAAAGTTACAGCAATATTAATTAGAAAAAAAAATACCATTTAATTTTAAATTTTATAAATTAGCGTAGTTATCGAACAATTTAATTTATTAATCGACATTCATTAATAATGAAACATTTAATATTTTCTCTCATTATGAAAAAACATGCCAGCTCTCATCTAATGATGGCGTATGAATAATAATGTTTTTAAATATAATTCATCATACGCAGCGTGTGACCAAAAAGTTTAACAAATATTTATATGAAATGCGGGTATAAAATTTGTGATTTAAATTAATTACATTGCAATACGTTAAGACTCGCCGTTGTTTCCTTTTCGTTTGTGAAAAATAAAATAATTAAAAAAAAACAAACAAAAAATTCGCCTTCGTTGGCTACGATTTTCCAATTCCAGTTTAATACTTTGATTCTGCCTTTATCTAAAATATAAAGTGGTTAAGTTATGATTCATCAATGGTTACAAATCGACACAATAATTTAATGTTATTGCAGTGAAATATCTCCAAATACTCCATTGCGACATCTTCTTTTATTGTAAGCAAACGCGGTGTATAATTTTCGCACAGCTTTCTAAAAATAAAATTTGACGTCAATTTGCAATATATAACACCGCCTAAGGTACATGTTATTTCAGTCAGTGAGTTCAAGCTCCTTTTGCCACTTTGTAAATTTTTTAACCGTTTCTTGCAGTGACACTGTAATTGATCGTAAACGACGTTTAGAAGGTCGTTTAAATTTTAATTTTGATTGAGGCAAGCACTCAGGGGATGTACATTGTGCTGCTCTAGGAAAATATGTTCTAGGATAGAGAAAAGAGGGAGTAGTGCTTGTGGACATTTGATTTAAATTTACTGATATCGTATTGCCTCAAAAACGAACGGTGTAGCTAAAGAACGAATTCTCTATAGTGCGATTCACTGGACAATCAACTATAAATGGATGTGCTCTGAGAGAGGTTCGTGTGGTCCGCAAGAATATGCAGCCGTCCGAAATCAGGTCCGTTATTTCATCAGAGCACCTCTCACGATAGCACCGATAGAACAATGAAAGGTACGCCACATTGCGCCGATGCTTAAACGAATCGATAGAGTTGGATACTGATAAGCACCTGCACCCTTCCTTGTACGCGGTCGAAAACCCCCAAAATAGACTTCGAAGCATCAGCTCATACATGAGAGATGTATTCCATCTTAATTTTGCATATAGGTCTAGTAAATATTGAGAAGGTCAGATGGAGTGAAATATTTCTTGCCCCGTTTAAAAAAACCGAGGCACTTGAATAATTTTCTTTACTGAGACCAATATTCAGGGGTAAAACCCCACCTCATGCTGTGCATTGTATTGGAATTTGAAGATACAACAATAGATTTTTTTTATAGATATATGTAGATTAATATTAAGCGCCTTTTTTGTACAATTTTATCAATCAAAATCCAGTGTTGTACCTTCACCCTTGAATGAACAATAGCAATTGCCCCATCTGTCGGTGGATGTTGATTGTGAGTTGTGTGTGTCTTCACTAAGTAGGTTAGTTGTTATCTTACCATCTTATCTGTACTCCTGATAACTCGTTTCTGATGCCAATGCTAAAGAAGGAATAGACTGAAATTTCAGGGAGCGGTGTCTTGAAGATGACCTTCTAGGTGGAGGGGGAACCTCTTATTTTTAAGTTATAATTAAAAAAAAAACGCATATTTTATTTTTTAATTTTTCTCCTTCGATCTAACCACTATACCACGACGGTTTATTTCACATGTTCAATATGTTACGGTCGTACAAAAAGAACCAGTTTTTCTGAGAGTAGAATTTAGGACGGGTATAATATTGAATAGGCTGGGACATAAATGCATTCTTTCTATAATGATAGCAAATTTTTACTTGTTAACAATTTCAAAGTAACATACATAATTTAATTGTTTATTTTTGAAGTTAAAAAAAAATCCTAAATAAAATATAACTTTAAAGTTTGGCACAATTTATCAAAGTAATTCTACTTAAACTACTACCGCCATCTATAATTTTCGATTTTGAGACTGCTATAATATCTAACACAACTGTTTAGGTAAATGTTTGCCGAAGGTCTCATGAATGTGTATGTTATACGATGCATACGTATGTACATACGTATGTATGTATGTATGTAAGTGTGTTTTAGTATAGTTTTGAAAAACAATAATTTTCCCTTTTTCCATTCTAATCCCCTTGTGAGTTGTCATTTTATGCTTATTTTCTCATACTTGTACAGCTCTATCATTGTTATTGTTTATATGTGCATAAGTATAGGCTGATTGTTGCCTTTATGACATTGTCAATATTTGACATTTTTCCAATAACTTAGTTTGAAGGTTGAAATGACCTTTGAAAACGTCAGATAATAGGAATATTTTTTTGAAAGCCTTAAGTAGAATATAATTTATGAAAATCTTTAAGAAAAATGCTTTCAAATAAAATATGTTTTATGAGGTTTTAAAGATGAGATTATTTTTGTAAGCTTAGTAGCATTAAAACTAATAATTAAGAAAAATAACAACTATGAGAGTTGTATATTGTTGTTGTTGTTGAATAAAACATTCATTTAGAAAAAGTAGCCGGTTTGGTTTTTAATGACATGAAGTAGAGTTCTGGGGTTACTCAGTGCTTTGGTCTGTCATTTACTCTGTTTCTAATATTTGTTAATGATATTTTATTATTTTAATGCAGCGCTATCTAATATTTCGCGGATGACAGAAATAATTTTCATATATGCCATTAACCTCAGAACAATGCTTTTAGGGAATGGGGTAAAAAAGATATTCTTTAAAAAATTATTGGTTTGTTTTATAAATGATTACACAAAAAAACTTTCTTCAACTTTTAATTTTCTATAGCCGAAAATCTCCATTAAGCATACTCTGCATCAGTTCCTCTAGTTCTATACCCGGTCTTGATTCTGAGGCATCTTGATAGGAAAAAATATTTACCCAAAATAAGCTAATGTTAGAACATGCATCTTTGCCACTATATTCCGACCAATTCACAGAATAATATGGAAAATTTTTCCGTGAAAACATTTCTTGATAATTTAAGGTGGTTATTGAAAAAGTTGAGAAAACAGCATCAGAGATTACTACAGGTAATGACATCATGAATTCTTTGTATACTCTACATTCTCTGACTTCAGTCAAGTTTTTCTCGAAGCTACATAGTCACATAATGTTACCAGAATTGAAAACTTCTAAAGTTGGGTGATCAAGTTGTGCCGTGTTAGGGTTTGGGACGCAGTTGTACTGATTAAAAAAGAACGAGTTCGTATACACCTACAAAAGTAGCCAGCTGCTTAATTATAATAACGGTTACAGCTACAAAATAAGCATCTTGTTTGACACAATAACAACAAACTATTAAATATCTTCCAACTTTAATAACACAAAAAAAAATAAATAAATAAATAAATATTTAAGAAAACTAAAAATGTAATTGAATGATACATATAAAATTGAATAAAACTGATGTAAATAAATGAAATATGTAAATGAAAACTAAACAAAAAATGTGAACAAATGATTATTTTTTTCATTTTTAATGTATATGTATATTTAATGTATTGCGTTTTTTAAACACCTTTTTCATGCATCTTATTGTATTGGCTGCACTAAAGTGTTTATTGTCGCCAAGAAAAATAGCAATTAGCCTAAGTTGGGTACGAGCTACAAAAGTAGTCGTGTAGTCGGTAGTTATGTATACTATTTTTGACAACTTGTAGTCGATGGTCGGTAGCCTGTAATGTGTTTATAGCATAAAGCACACACCTCAATTCTACTTTACTTATTTATTTATTTTTTGTTTTGTAGTGTGCAACCTCCTTAACTTAAAATAATTAATTTGTGGTCACGTCTTTAATATGTTTTATATCAGCAAAAACAAATGTCAAAGACCAGCAGCCAAATATTTCAACAATAGAAATTAAAAAATGTATAAAATGAATAAAAACAATAATAATAAAAAAAATATAATAATAGATAGTCATAAATTGTTCATAAACATTAACAAAAAAAGTGACAGTATGTGTCACTTATATTCTGCTTTTTTAATTATAAGTTTTTGTTTTTTTATGTGCTTTCAAGTCAAGCGTTGAAATATTAAAAGCCGAAAATTGTTTCTGTACGAGGGCAGTTTCGACATAAATGTTGTATATTCTTCTATTACTCTATGTTCGATACATTTTTTATTGTCTCTAAATATTTAACAAAATTGTTCCAGGTTCTTAAAGAAAAGGCCTTTGTTAAAGCCAGAAGTCTCATCAACCAGCCATTTTTTACGTTAGAAGACTGGCAATAGTCGATTTAACTAACGAATACGTAGGATGGGATTTGTTCTGTTAAAGTGGCTGCAACACATTTGAATTTGTGTAATAGTATTGTTTTAAGCCAGGGGTTCTCAAATGGGTGTCTCTATAACAATTTCAGAAGTCTGCGATATATTTCAACGAATTAACTACTCAAGTATAAAATGTTACAAAAAATGTTTAATTTCGAACTTATTGATATAGGGTATCAATACCTTTTTAGTCTTTTATTATTTAATTTTTAAAGAAAGACATTTATTTTTATCGCACAGTAATCCCCCGATTTACGGATAGGATACGTTCTACTAAAGTAAACGTATATGGAATATTCGTATACCGAGCTCTATATTAATATGACAATCTACTGAAAATAAATATATACGTTCTAGAAATTAAAAATATCCGTAAAAAGAGAACAATATGAGTATAAGTTTGTATTAAAAATATATAGATGTGTACCCAATATGTTCGTTATGCCAAACTATATTTTTAGAAACATTGTATATTCGTTAAAAATATAAATTTTACATGAATATAAATTAAAATAGTACAATACGCAACTTACACTATGGTAAAATTATTACAAGGTGGTATTACTTGGTGTTATTGTACATCAAAAACAGCAAAATTTGTTTGTGTAAAGAACTCTTAGTTGTCAAGAAATAATTACATAATAATAATATAAAAAAATCATTAAAGATGTTCGTAACTTTGAAATTACGTATAGCGAGCCATCGTAAATCGGGGGAATTACACAGTGCAACACAAAAAAAAAATAACCATATACGGACACCACTACGTTATAAAATACCACAAAAAGAAGACCCGGGGCCTCGGTGTCATTATTGCAAAAAGTGAGCATTTTCTCAGGCTCATATCTTTCAAACCGTTCGGAATTTTGATTTACTTTCTGAGGCAAAGTTGTAGCTCTTGTCATAAAAAAATAAAACCTAAAAAACTTCACCTCCAAGACCAAAATCGCAAAAAGTCTTAAAAAAATTCAATCTTTTTATCTTTTTTTCCTTGTTTAAGTCAATAGGTAGCAAACCGTTCAAAATTTAAGGAAACAATGATCTACAAAAATTTACTTAAGATCCCAATAAACAACTTTCTAAAACATATAAACTTCCCAGGAATGATTCTTAACACCTTTCAGGTAGCGCTTAGGTAGCCGCAAAAGTAAAAATTTCCCGAAATTTTTTTAATTTAATTCAATTTTTTTCTTTACATTGAGATACGAGTACAAAAATAATAAACAAAATATTCGTTTTATGTTTATAATGATGATGGCCCTGGACTTGAACATACCACTCTCTCAAGTTGTAAATCTAAATTGTCGTCTGCATCGTCCGAATCTATTTCTGATTCAGAACTTACAGTGTTCACAGGCACATTGATTTCAGACTGCCCCCCATCGTCAGCCTTTTCTTCGTCAAACCCTTCCTTAACTTCAAACAGGGTTATCTTGTGACTCCACCCACATACCTGAAATTAATTAGAAAAGAAATAAAAAAAGAAATGGGAAAAACGCATCAATAACATTGATATTACGTCTGCAAGCAATGTGTCGGGTTTTCTTATTTTTGGTCTTTTATCACTAGGTGGTGTCCGTATATGGTTATATTTCAATGACTTACAAAATTACACGGTGTAATGTACTTAAATACTCGGACAATACCCCAAAATTAGTGGTTTATAATAAAAACCTCTTCTGTTTTATAATATTTTTTTAGGAAGAATGCTACATGCTTAACGACAATGCAGTGTGTCTGATAGAGATTTGAAGTTTATGCATTAGTCAAGTCAGTAAAAAAAATGTAGGATCCACGAAACAATAGGTTGTGGGAACACCTGAGTGAAAATAGTTTATCGTTACACTTTATTACGGTGCCCTTATATTTCGAATTAGTTTTTTAAAAAGTTTCGTAATAACTTAAAATAGCGCCTTAGAAAATTTTTGCTTGTTATTTGAATGGAAACTTTGTCGGTCTAGCCTTATTAATGTGTATCATTGAGACTAGGCTCTACAAAAGATTACTTTTTAACATTAATTTACTCAATGAGAATATTAGTATAAAAAATTTATAATGGTAAATTTATTTAATATAGGTATGCTTTAAAGTACATCTGCAAGTCAAAAGGCTGTGGGTTCAATTCTTATTAAAGACTACGGTCTTATTAAAGACTACGTTAGGTTTGTAACTCTTTTACGAAAAAGAAAATTATATAAGTACTATTGGGATATTTAAAAGTTGTGTTATTAGATCTTATTGTCATAGACTGATAACAACTTTTTTAAAATTTTTTTTTTTTAATTTTGTAGTACTGTAACTATACTGCATTTTATGCAGTGTACACTTACGGGCATATGCAATAAAAAATTAAAGGAAAAAAAAAACAAAGTTATTATTCTTTTTCCAGATAAGAAATATTTCTTTCTTAATACTTTCATATCCATTTACTTGTATTTCTCCAGGGTATAATAAAAGTACCAGAAATGAAAAACAATTCTCAACCGTAAAGCAAAACTAAATTTAAAACTGAAATACAATCAATATTTTTCCTTTTTTTTGGTTTCTTTACAATTTTTTTGCCACATTTTTATTTTACAACTGATGACTGGCAGATAGATAAACAGACTGGCTTAATAATTTGACAGATGGTGTAAATTTTTATTTGATTTTTTTTATTTTGCAATTTTAATATCCTGCACAAGTGAAATCTGGAAATAAAAAAGCGAATTGGAACGTTAAAGACAATACAAAAACAGAAAGTATGAACTCGTATTTAATGGCAAGAGAGAGTAATAATCATGAAAGAGAAAGGCGTTATTGTGGAAAATTAAAAAAAAAAAAATATTTTCATTTAAGAAATCCCACGCATTACCTTTGGCAATCATATTAAATTCGAAGTAAATACTAAATGGTGAATAAAATATTTCTACTATACAAGTAGCTGAATAATAAGTAAAACACTTTTGAAAAAATTTTACACTTTACATACACTTTTGCAAATGAGTAATTAACAAACAAAAAAAAATAATTAACAATGGGCTTATTCTGACAAAAAACAAATTTTTTCTCCATGCAGTAGTGAAATAAATTTTTTGTACATAATCATAGGATATACTTATACATACATATACTTATGTATGTATTTACGAGTATAGTTTCATACATACTTATATATTCATTTTATTTATTTATTTAAATTGGAATACAATATTAATATTATATTTAATTAATCCGAGACGAGTGACTAAGACCTTTAGTGTAGTGTCACAGACCAATGTCGCTGGTTGGAATCGGACCCACAATTCTCACACTGGCAATCTAGCACACTACCAACTAGCCCACTGGGGCAACCACATACTTAAGTTAAACTAATTTTTAAAAATGAAACTAAAATTTTTCTTTTGCTTGTAATGCTACACAAAATATATTAAGCCTTTTTTCTTTAAGAGCATATTTACTTTCGTATGTTTTAGATATTTCAGTCATTTGCAAAATAACATCATTTTATTAACTAGCTATGAATTTTAAGACCATATTCAGCAAAAATGTAAAATGAAATTCTATTGTTTAAGCACTCTTCTGTTTGAATTAGGATTGTATATAGGGCAATTAAAGCCATTTTTTTTTAAATCTATAATCAAAAGTGAAAAAAAAACAAAAAATTTTATTGGTTAAATTATTTGAGCTTAAGGTCGTAATTGAATAAATATTTGTCAGACATATTTATTTTTCGATATTTCGCAACTTTAATGCGTAGCTGTCTTAGAAAATGAATATGTATTTATAGTGTTTGTCAAAGATTTTTAGATAATTAGCAAAATAAAAAAATTCATGTCATACATACAATGAATTCTGGGTTACAGCCTAGCTTCCCGCAGCACTCATGTGGTGTGTGTGTTCAATTTTATTCATGAGTACCGGGACCTACAGTTTGAATATTTCGAAAGACAAACTTCAGAACCTTTTTCTGGCTTTTGCCAGAAGGCGGAAAGAAATATTTTCTTTTTCATATTTTTTTTCAAGATGTCAGAGCTGAGATTTGAACCCACTCGTCTAGTAAGTCAACACACTAACCACTAGACTACAGCGACTATTGTCATACATATTTTCAAATAATAATATAGAAAATATGTTAAACAAATAAATATAATAACACAGTGCAACAGTGAAAAAAATGCACGGAATCCACAGTATAGGTTCTATTGTACTACCAAAAGTTAAAACCCTGTACTCGGTTTGGTCAGATTGACAACGTTTGGACCTCAAAATTTTGAAAATTATTGCATCATTTAATAAAAGGTGTCCTCAGTTTTTGGCCAACACCTTACTCAACTCAAAGATACTGCTTAACTATATTTAGAAATAATATAGTGAAGACTCTACTGAACAAATTTTAAAACATTTTTTGTGCAAAAAATCATGTTTTTCGTGCACTTTTTCGCAAAAATGTACGAACAAATTTTTACTTTTTTACCTTTTTCAGCGTAACTTACAGGGGCTCGTAATTTTTCATTAAAAGTATATGACAAAATTGTAGCCATTGTAAATCTGAAAAACTTCCGAAAACATATCAATACAATCTGAATGTGTCTTGGCATCCAAAAGAGCTTACAAAGACCAATTTGTACCCAAAACATTATATTTTTCACTATTTTTTAAAATATATTTTTTCTAATTCTTTTTTTTTTAATTTTTTTTTTTAATTTTTACTATCTTTTGGTAGTACAATCGAACCTATACTGTGGAGTTCGTTCATGTTCAATAGATATGTACGTAAAAATAAAAGTAACAACAACAACTTTAATAATAATAGTAATTATATTAATAGTAAAAAAACATATAATAAAATAAAAATAAAAGCAACAAAAAAATAACAATAATAATATGTAACAATAATAGCAGAAAATATTAAAATAAAAACAATTTAACAATGAATATATAATTACTATATGTTTGAGCTAAAACCTCTGTGTCTGTTTTAAAATTTATTCTCTGTGTTGTAGGTACACTAATAACACATTGCAACACGACAAAAAAAAACCATATACGGATACCAGTACCTAAAAAAAAAAAACAAAACTCCCAGTTTTGCCCAAAGTCAAAAAGTTTTTTTTATGGGCCCCCCAAACATTTGAGGTCCTGATTTAATTTTTCAAAAAGTGATAATATTTTCGTGATCATATCTTGCAAACCGTTCAGAATTTTGATTTACTTTCTGAGGCAAAGTTGTACCTCTTGTCATGAAGAACAAAAATTGTGCAGATATAAAATCAAAAAAACTTCACCTTCAAGAACAAAATCGCAAAAAAATTAAAAAAAAAACGATATTTTTTACATTTTTTCCCCTGTTTATGTCCATAGGTAGCAGACCGTTCAAAATTTAAGGAAACAATGAACTACAAAAATTTATCAAAGATCCCAATAAACAACTTTCGAAAACATATGAACTACCTAGGAATGATTTTTAACACCGTTCCGGTAGCGCTTAGGTATCCACAAAAACACCTGAACGGTGTTAAGAATCATTCCTTGGAAGGAATGATGAGTACGATTATTGGCAAATTCTAACAGACATTATCAACGAGATGTTTAATTTTTATGCTACGCTAACACAGAGACTCATAGCAGACAATATCACTCTGTTTAGCCTTTGCAACAGAGATTTTCCATGAATTTCATCTATGAAACATGAGTTATCAGTTCCTGTACCAGCAGCACATTGGTTACAATATAACTCAATACGAAAAGCTTCAACAAATGATTATTTTATATTCAGACTTTAACAAAATAATTTAAGATATACTTACACACATATGTAAATACATATGTACCTTATTAGGTCATTTTAAGTAGGTATTAAAATTTTATTGCTAAAAAAGTAAAATAGTTTCCCTGTTTTCCATCTTCACAATAAAAAACGCCTACTGAAATGAAGTCGTATGATTTTGGCAGTATATGGACGAAAACTAGAGATTAATTGCTCACCAAATTTGCCTCTCGCCATGTGATTCTGATTTATTAGATAAACTCTAAACCATAAGTATCTCAAATTTTATTTGAAAAAATTTGGAAAATGTCGTCTGATAAGCCAGTTAGATCTACTACACAATATTTTTTAAAGTTTATTTACAAATATAAACGAATATTCCGAATAAATTTTTATGAATAAGACCGAGGCCACGCAATGAGCGGCTGAGCGGTATAGCGGCGAGTTGTTAAAATGCCATATTTTTATTTTTAAAATTTGGTAATCTATCTTGCCATAATAGCGGTCGGCTTTGTACAGATGAAATTTTAAGCTCCGAATTCACTTTTGCCATGTTTATACTTCGCCGCTCAGAAATCAAATAAAATTAGAACAAGTTCTATTCCTGAGCAACGTCGCTTAGCCGCTCAGAAATACCGCTCATTGCATGGCCACATCAGTAGTATTTCATATGTTTTAAATTTTTGTCGCTCACCGCTCAATTTAATTTTTATTTATTTTCGTATCGATATTTTATTACCCCTTTGTGTAGCTTTGTCAGGCAATATTTATTTCTTACAAATAAAAAAATAGTTGCTTTAATTTTTCTTTATTAATTTTCATTTTCATAACTCTTTGAAAGGTTTTTTCTTTTTATAAATATTTGACACCTGCTGTTTTAGCATTCATTTCATTATCGTAAAGTTGCTATTTATGACAACTGTCAGCATTTTTGAGATTTTTTCTTCTCTGCTATTAACATATTATTGCTATTTAATTTATTAAAAAAATGCTTGTTGTTTCTTTGCATTAACCGCTTAAATTTTTTAATTACATGCCAGAAATAAAGATTTTTATTGGCTTTCACAAAGATCCGCTAATTTTTAAAGGGTATTTTTTTTAACTTGAGAACTATCCACGTGCACATATTGATTCTCTTTTGCATTAATTTTAATCTTTTCGATTTAATAAATAAATAGGATAAAGAAACGTGCCTACCAAAGAGAATATTTGTGCTTTAGCCCTGAAGTAGTCTGTAAGGAGTTGCCGAAATGTTGATACGTCGGCATGGCGATGGTGAATTGTTGCTTCCAAATATGAATCAATTAAACATCAATAAAATATGCTTTAAAAAAGTCGAGGTAATTCGCTGTACAGCGAACTGATGAATCTATTTGCAGACAAATTTTTTTTCAAAAGAGATTTAGTTTACTGGCTCACTACTTAGTCTGGTTAGTTACCCCTGGATTCTTTTTTATAGGGCTATATTAGTCGCCGTGATATAGTATTTAGTGTGTTGGCTTACTGGACAAGAGGTCTGTGTTCAAACCCCAGCTCTGACATCCTAAAAATAAAGAAATATGAAAACAATATTTCTTTCTGACAAAAGCTCTGGGAGTAATTGATTGCCGGTACTCATTGACAATTGTGAGAAACTGGGCCGCAACCCTGATGTGTTGTAATGGATTATCTATATATTTTTGTATGTATATTAATTTATTGATTTATGCTGCCAAACCACTAGTTATAAATGCATTGCAATCCAATATTTAGTTCATCATTGAAATCATACGTCTTTTACTTAAAAAAGTAGTGAAATATTAAACTGATCGAATAGACCATTTTATTCGTAGCTACGGCGGAAATATATCATGAATTATATTTAAAAATTAAATGTTATGAAATTATCTACGGAATTATAATGAACAAATTCATTCTAAAAATATGTCTGTTTTATAATATCATTTGAAATTTTAAAGCTTTTAAAAAAACGCCCTCTATAGAGGCAGCAGCATTTATATTACATTAATAAACTCTGACATTTTAAATCAATCAATTTAATCTGATTTTATTTAGCATACTCGTATTATAAAAGCAACAATAACAGAAAAATAATTACAAATTATTAATTAAAAAAAAAAATCGTTAAATGAATCCAATTTAATTCGTTATTGTAATCAATTATTGCGGTATTTAATTTAAATAAGCGGACTATTAATTTAATTTGAACCAAAAAGTAAAGCAAATGACGCTTTAAATTTATTTTTAATTTCTGTTTTCATAAAATCCATAATATTTTACTAAACTTTCTTTGAAAATAATCCGCAAAAGTTAAAAAGGCAAAAAAAGTGAGTGATGCACATTAGCTGACCTGACCTGTAGATGAAACTGGTTTTCATTCCAGTCCATTGCCTTGAATAATACTTTGTTTTGGGTACAAACAGTGATGGTTATGAATCGACGAAAAACTTGGTTGTATTGCGTTTGAACGCCGGTGTACTAAATGTTATAATCGGACTAAAAATGACGACACTGTGAATAATATATTAAAAGGGCGATATTTGCGGGCGTGGTAAAATAAGTTGAAAATGTTTTTACATTATTTTTAAGCCTGAGAAATAAAATAGTTTTATGAACTGTAGAAGAAGTATTAAGAAGATAAAAAACATGGAATATATTTTCCTTTTCTCAAAAGTTAACAAAATATAATAATAAATAAATAATAAATAAAATTTTAATACAAATCAGTTCTATATAAATAATTGCCATGAATGCGTTTAACATACAGACATAAATGGGCATTACAGCCATATTTCAGAGTTACGGCCTAGATTCTCGCAACACCCATGTTGTGGGTGTCAGTTTTTATTCATGAGTACCGGGACCTACAGTTTAAAGTCAACTCCGAACGACAGACTTGAGAAGTTTTTTCATGGCAAGTAGTTACTATTAGAGCTTCTGACAGAAGACTGCTAAGAGGTAGTCGCCGTCATATTTCTTTGCCTTAGTAAGCCAACACAAAAACACTAAACAATAAAAACTTTTTGTTGTTGTGATTGAAGAAACACCAATACATAGAAATAATAGAAATTTTTCGAAAAACTGTAGTTGTATAAATAAAGCTTGACTTCATAGGTTAGAGTCACTTGTATACAAAGCATTATATTAGATTAACGAATCCTTAATAATATAAAACGAATTCCCAAGGACAATACGTAACAATATATTATGCTCCAATTTATTAATGTTAAAACTCTTTATGTTTATAGCCGCACCACTCATAATAAGTTTATTAAAATGCCACCAAATCTTATGCGCCACATCAATTTCTCTACAACTTAAGGCTTTAGAATGTCTGTCATGTGGAAAACAAAATTGCCGTTGCTTGTTAGTAGCGAAATATAGCGTTAATTATAGTCGCCTTTAGCACTATTAGCTACCCTTCAAAAACAGACAAACGAATAAATAAATCGTTAAAGCTGGCCGGCAAGTAAGATTGGGCTAGAGGTGTATTGTCATTTGTAGATGTTTTTAAAACAAATAACTTAAATTGTTTAATAAAATAAATTTTAAATTAAATTAAAACGAGTACATATTTTATTTTGTTTTTATCAATATCTTTTTAAGCTACTGTCACATTAGGCAAATATTAGATGAAAAAAGCGTAAATACAATATTTATTTTTTTTAATATATTTTGTTTTATGTAAACATTTTTTCAAAAATCATTTAAAAACAATATAAAAAAATATTTTGATGTCAAATAAGCACTCTATAAACTAATTTTATTTTTTATGAATACGGACATAAATGTTTTCATAAAATAGGCGTTTCGTTTTTTTCGTCAAATATTTAATTAATATGAAGGTAGCATTAGAATAACAAAGAAAAATATTATTTTATATAAACAATAATGAATGTTTGTAGAAAAAAAAAAAAAAATAATACTAAAAAATTGGCATAATTTAGAGGATTTTATATGTTATATTATATAAACATTTTTGTATTAGAAAACACCATTTTAAAATAAAGTGTCATCCAGTACAATTTAATTATATTTTGTAAACGATTTAAATTTTCTAACAAATCGTCCCCTCAATAAAACAATAGTGTGTGTATACGCATGTACACCATTATTTTTTTTATTTTATAATTAGAATCTACATAACACAAAGTGGGTCAAAAGATCAATTGAAATATTAGCGTATAATTGCGTGTTTGACATTTTTCATTAATAATTGTGCAAGTGCAGGTATGGTGTTTTAATCAGAGTGAGCAAACAAACAAAACATTTCGCAAACGTTGCAACAAAATCATACACTTTTCAAGATTTTTTTAATTGTATTGTACATGAGCAAAACTAAAACAAATACTTTCTAAATGAGAAAGAGCGCAAATGAAGCAATTAGCTTTTCGCTCTTGTGCTTGCTTTGTTATTCCGTTACATATCTATAATTTGCTCTTTTTTCTCTTCTTCTTTTCTTTTTCTTCTCATTAATTTTTTGTTGTACCTACGCCCATTTGAGTTAATGTATTTGTAGTACTCAAAACAAAAACAATATACAAAATTAAACGGGACAATCGTTTTCACTGTTTCTGTTTTATTTTTGTTTTATTTATTGTAAAGAACACAACAAAAAGTGATCAAACGTTCAGTTTTGTTTATTTTCCTTCTCTGGTTTTAATTACATACACTGGTGCGTATTCCTATAAACGCACATGAGTTTTTTTTAAAGAATTTTGAAAAAAATAGACAAGAACATATTTAGTGGGAAAATAATATTTTTATTAAATCAACTAAGACTTCATTTAAAACATTGTTAACTAAAAACTTTATTTGTATTTCATTTTATATTTTTTAACTCAATTTTAGAGTTTAATTGCCATTTTTAAGGGTATTTTCCTATAAACGCACTTAAATTTATCAGTCTCTATAGTAATATTAATAATGGGTGGATGATCCTTTGTTGTGGATTACCTCAAAAATACGGTCTGGCATTGATTCCACTAATTTTTTA
Organism: Metopia argyrocephala; assembly: GCA_963576795.1. NCBI lineage: Eukaryota > Metazoa > Arthropoda > Insecta > Diptera > Sarcophagidae > Metopia > Metopia argyrocephala. The sequence continues at coordinate 60,596,157 of OY756211.1, read as the reverse complement.
AGGAGATCGAAATCAATTTCCTCCCAGGCTTGCTTTATTTTAAGTTTTAGTTCTGTTAATGCCATTATGGTTTCGTTTTGGGCATTATTGGAATAAACTTTACGGGCCATGTATCCCCACAAGTTCTCCATTGGGTTTAGGTCCGGACTGCAAGCCGGCCAGTCCAACAGAGATATGCTGTGTTCGTTAAACCATGATCTAGACTGTTTTGAAACGTGTATTGCAGCATTATATTGCTGGAATATGCAATCTTCATCCATTTTTTCATCCATAGAAGAGAGAAGAGCATTTTCCAACAATTCATTATAAATTGTGGTGTTCATTTTTGTTGGAACAAAACAAATTTTAGATTTGCCAACTGCAGAAAATGCGGCCCAAACCATAACACTGCCACCGCCGAAATTACGTTTCGACAACCGCACATCGTTTGATCTCAAATCGTGCCAATAACATGAGTATGAGTCAGGACCGTCTAAATTAAATTTTTTTTTCGTCCGAGAAAATTACATTTTTCCACTCCTCTGCCCATTTCATGTATTTTCGTGCGAATTTTAAACGATTTTCTTTATGGTGCTTTTTGAGCATTGGCTTACACTTGGGTTTCTTCCATTTTATGTTTTCACTTTTCGTAAAATGTGAGCAACGTATTTGGAAGTCACAGGAAGATTTAGTTTGTTCTTTATTTGTCTAGAATTCAATTTGTTACGGGTTGCTTCTTGTTTTATAAGATTAATCTGTTTTTTTGTTAATTTTGTATTTCCCTTTGTAGGCTTCCGAACACCATAATTCTGTCTTTTCTTAAAGAAATTACGCACCACACTCTCGGAACGTTTAATTTTACGACCAATTTCTCTATTGGAGCATCCCTGGTCATGAAAAAATTTAATTTGGATCTTTTCTTGATCGGACAAAAAAGTTCCTTTGGGCATCTTTATAACTGTTAAATTTATAAATTAAACGAGAAAATTTTGTTGTTAAATTGAGATATTGTCATTAAAAACATACCTTTATTTAAAAGAATCAAAAATTTATAATATTTTATTTTTGGTATTTTTTTTAAAGCAATTTTCACGTCTGCGTTTATAGAAATATTCCACCTAAAATAGCACCAAGAACATTTGATCGCATAAATAAAGCAAACAACAAGACTAAGAAAAAAATTTTGTTTGCCGTTAAATTGCCTCTCATTTAATAAGTTCAGTTTTAATTTTGGATGAGAACAACAAAGATAAAACAAAAATTGAGAAAAATATTAAATGCGTTTATAGGAATATGCATCAGTGTAGTTGTTACTCTGAATGTAATTTCAAAGAAAATTTGTGTATACAATTATTATTTCATAACAAAGTACAATCGATAAATGATGTATATTTTATATACACAATTTTTTAACAATATAAATGGTGTAAATGATTTAAATAAAATAGTGTATACCATACAAAAGAAAATAGTGTATAATGATTTTCATACATATTTATCATCTACTAGTAGCTTGATTATTCCACCAAATATTTAAATGACCACAACTTAAAAACTTTGATTATTTTCTGAAATATTACTGTTTTCCCAAATGTATAATAACATAAAAATTTTTAACTCCATTACCTCGAAAAGGCAAAAAAATTATTTACTATTAAGGGAACGAAATATAATCATACACCACGAGTGCTAGTAGTTGGACCTAAAAAAAAAAGTTTGAAATTCTTGATCTATTATATTCATCATCAAAATTTATCATTAAAAAAATTAAGACACTCACTCTAAGATGTACAAAACTCAAGTTTCACAATTACATTATTTTATTACCTACTACTGCTTTTAGTGCAGTTTCAATAATGAAAGAAAAGTTCTTCTGTATTATTTTGTACTCAATGAATTACTATAACATTGCACATTGTATGTTTCATTATAAGTACAAAGTTTCAGTGGTTTCATATTTTTTTCATTGAAACATTTCAACAAGAAATTATTTTGAAGTAAAATAAAAGTAAAAGTAAAGCAAGAAAATATGTTATCAGGACTATAAATTCTATGTTCAAAGTTGTACAGAATTATATTATTTAGTACATAAAGTGACTAACAAAAGAATCAAAATATATTTCTGCTTTTCAATTTTAAGTTCTATTTTTCTGATCTAAATACCTCATGAGGCCATTCTCAAGTTTGTCGTTTGGAGTCGACTTTAAAATTGTAGGTTAACACACACATACAACATGAGTGCAGCAAGAAGCTAGGGTGTAACCCTAAAGCAGGGTTGTAATGACCAATTATGTATGTATGCATGTACTTTTATTTACAACCATGTGTTGATATTTGTAAATTTAACTCATTGTCTCATAAAAACATCAGTTTTAGGATCTCATGACCAATATAATAATTAGAAATTAATTTACCTAATAAAGATCCAATATTTGATTTTAATTAATAATTCAAGAAATATAATATCATTATTAAAAAGAAAACAACAAATAGTAATATTAATGAAAAAACTATAAAATTTATTAAATAAATAAACAAATCTTTATTTTTAAATAATTATAGTTCAATTGTACTTAATTTGAGTTAAACTATTGCAGTCAAACAAAATATTCAGATTTTCTTAAATAATTTTGTAATATGTATGGATGTTTAAAAAAGAAAATATTAAATGCCTTTGTTTGATTTACAACTAGTATCCCAGTAGAAAATAATGCTTGCCAATATGTTTTGAAAGGGAAAATTTGTGAACAATTTCTTACCACTAAGCAAATAGTATTAAAAATCAAAATTATTACCTTACCCTGTAGCATTTTTGGAATACAATGCTGCCGTTATTGTTTACAGTTTTCTGATTTGCTTTCAAATTTTAAAAATTTTCTCCTGAAATGTTGTACTAGAGAAGAAAACCATTTTTTTTATAAAGGGAATTAATTTCAAAATATTTTTGATTGGAAAAATGGAAAGATGGAAAATTACGCTCTTGTTTTTTATAGTAAAAAAATTAAGTTTCAAACAAAATAGTAGCACTAGCTACGGTAGTCTCATCAGAGTTCTTTGACAATCATTAACTCACACTTTTGTAGAAATTATATACATATTGGAATTATATATCTTTTTATATACATACTCGTAAGGAGTGTGGTCGTAGTATTGTCAAACACAACACATTCCATCGTACTCTCTTTTTCTCACCATCATTGCATTTTTATAACTGTATTTTTATTTGGATAAAACAGAATTACACCTTTTTCCTTTTCCCCTCTTATTCCGTTTTAATATTTTTTGCTGTGTTCTTGAGCAATTGTCCATATTTATCGTCTACTGACTCATAAGGTAATAATATCAATCCACATCCATCCATCCAAACACACCTGGCCCATTAGGTAATAATTTAGACGATATAATATCAATATAAGCTATGATATTAATAAAAGTCTTAAAATATTCTTTTGAAACTTTCATATCAAATGATGTAGTAACTGAAGACAATTTTACATGAAATGTCACAAAATCATCATTGTAAAACGCAAGGTATGTAAGAAATATGAAAAGAAATATAATTTATTGTACTTTGTACTGAAACTGATCAGTATATTGACGTTGTTAAAATTCAACTCGACCTATACGTAAGAGTATTTTTTTTTACCAATACAATACAATCACAGAAATATAAGTTTGAAGCAGCAGGTTGATGTGTGTTGCCGTATGTCTTTTGGTATAAAAAAATGCAACTTTTGATGACGATTTTGTTCCTTGTGTTTCATGAAAATAAATTCAATTCAATTCGTTATTATGTATTTCGATTTGAACTTACGAATTTGTAAAAATTTAGGAGTTTTTGGATATTTTTTGTATTTGTTGTTATAATTTATTAGAATCAAAATTTACTTTAGAAAGTACTTTCGGTTCGAATTGTAATACATACACGAAAACAAATTTTAGCTTTTTCTACCATTTTTTAATATACATATGCCACTATATTTTATTTTGTAATTTTTTTCTTTCTTTTGTTATCATCTTTACATTAGTATTTATGCTTTTCATTAATATTTCTTCTTTTAAAATTAAGCTTTAAAATTTATCAGGAGCATAAAACCCGCATGTGGCTATACAAAACCACTACTTGGATGGAACAATTATCTCTGATCTCAAACTACAGGATAGTATGTATACGCACAATTCCTTTATTGTACGACTGACTTTTTTAAAATTAATTTTCATTTGTCTTTCATAGCGTAGTGAGTTTCAAAAAAGTTTTATTCTCTTTTAAACATACATATGTTCCCGTGAAGCAGCAATATATTGAACAGATAACCTGGAAGTTTGAGCTTTAAGATGAAATAGGTACAATTCCTGTATTTTAGATCGTCTACACTCTTACGAGCACACCCCTATTTTTATATTTTATTTATTGTTCTAAAAATTTCTTTACTGTTGTTTATCTTTCTGAGACTTGGTTATGACAGACTATATCGATATGCATGACTGCAAGTCAATTTAATTGTCAGCCTCTTTTTTAAATCTACTTTTTCTCTGCATTTGAGTTGGCAATCTAAACAAATAAAACTACAAAGAAAAAACTTTTTTATTTATTGCTGTTGTAGCTGTCAGTAGTTTTCTCTACAAAAATAAATGCATACATACTTATATGTAAGTATGTATTTCAGTTTTGTATAAAAAAAAAATAAATGTAAATAAAAATGTATAAATTACACAAACAGATATTTTTTATCTTTTGCTTTCTCGGAAAAAAAAATAGATTGTGTTTGCGTTGATGTTTGCAAAACGTTTGAAATAAAGTATAGTTTTTTAATAGCCTTGTGAAAAATAGAATGTCGATTTCGAATGAAAGTCAAGGTCAGAGATGAAAAGGTATTTTTACAAAATTAAATGTCTGGTAAGTCGAACGTTGTATTATATGTAATGTAACGTAAAGTACTGTTTGAACGTTTGTGCAATTATATTGAAGACCATTTAAAGACCTGCCATATGTTTTTGACATAATGTATGTGTATACATTTTATTTTTTATTTTTACATAAAATTACAGTGTTGGGACTTGAAAATAAAAGAAACAGTACCATGAAATATAGAAATGGTACTAAAAGGTTTAAAATTGTATTAAAACTGTATATGGAGCATTTATACACAATACATAAATCGTACGTACATACAGTAGCGAGAAAAAATAATGCAACTCTGTGCCACATAATATTCAATCGAGACTTGAAACATATAATGGCTTCCAATTCCACTAATCTTTTGTTTTTTTTTATTCGTTAACTTTTAGATTTTATTAATAAGCATCAGTAAGCGCTGTTTACTTCTCTGTCTATTTAATTTTTTTATATTTAGAAAAAGAGTGAACAAATTTAGCGAGAAAAAAAATGCAACGAAATTTGTTAAAAGTAAAAGTAAATCAACTAGAGTTATTAAAATAAAAGTTTACTTAAACATTTGCAAATTGTGAATTTTATAATAGAAACAGTTGTCAGCAGATAGCAAACTTGCGATTATCAGGACTTTAGAAGAAGTTGCTCGCCAATTTAATTCAATAAATCAATGGTTTGGCAGATTGCATCAAAGTATCATCAAAGAAATAACATCGATAAAAAGCCAGGAAGTGGTCGTTAAATAGTTAAAATATTAAAAATTAATCCTCGGAAAGTATTCCATCTTTGACTTGGGCGATTAAAAAAGTATTAGACATCCTGGCTACAAATAGCTTCCGCCACAAATAAAACTGAATTTAAGATTTATTGATCTTAGTATCCATTTTCATCGCTTTGAAATCATTAGGAATTCAATAAAATTTATTATGATTTGTTTTAATATCTTCTATACTACTACTAAAGTAACTTATCTCAAAGCTCTGTGGCCTTAGAAAAGGATGTGAATTCCACAATAGTTTGGAAATTTATCTTGAGATTGACAACAATCTGTAAGGCCTAGTGCATTTAATTCCTGCTTAGCAGCTGAGCAACAGTGAATAGTGTTTGAGCTTCTAGTGCTAAGCTGATGCTTTTTAGTTTCAAATTTTGTCTACAATTTTAAACGCGTTGCTGACTCAAGTTTTATTTTATTTTATTTTATTTTATTTTATTTTATTTTATTTTATTTTATTTTATTTTATTTTATTTTATTTTATTTTATTTTATTTTATTTTATTTTATTTTATTTTATTTTATTTTATTTTATTTTATTTTATTTTATTTTATTTTATTTTATTTTATTTTATTTTATTTTATTTTATTTTATTTTATTTTATTTTATTTTATTTTATTTTATTTTATTTTATTTTATTTTATTTTATTTTATTTTATTTTATTTTATTTTATTTTATTTTATTTTATTTTATTTTATTTTATTTTATTTTATTTTATTTTATTTTATTTTATTTTATTTTATTTTATTTTATTTTATTTTATTTTATTTTATTTTATTTTATTTTATTTTATTTTATTTTATTTTATTTTATTTTATTTTATTTTATTTTATTTTATTTTATTTTATTTTATTTTATTTTATTTTATTTTATTTTATTTTATTTTATTTTATTTTATTTTATTTTATTTTATTTTATTTTATTTTATTTTATTTTATTTTATTTTATTTTATTTTATTTTATTTTATTTTATTTTATTTTATTTTATTTTGTTTTGTTTTATTTTATTTTATTTTATTTTATTTTATTTTATTTTATTTTATTTTATTTTATTTTATTTTATTTTATTTTATTTTATTTTATTTTATTTTATTTTATTTTATTTTATTTTATTTTATTTTATTTTATTTTATTTTATTTTATTTTATTTTATTTTATTTTATTTTATTTTATTTTATTTTATTTTATTTTATTTTATTTTATTTTATTTTATTTTATTTTATTTTATTTTATTTTATTTTATTTTATTTTATTTTATTTTATTTTATTTTATTTTATTTTATTTTATTTTATTTTATTTTATTTTATTTTATTTTATTTTATTTTATTTTATTTTATTTTATTTTATTTTATTTTATATTATTTTATTTTATTTTATTTTATTTTATTTTATTTTATTTTATTTTATTTTATTTTATTTTATTTTATTTTATTTTATTTTATTTTATTTTATTTTATTTTATTCAATCAATTTAACTTGTAGGCAAAGCATCAGTGTTTTTTAAAAATTTGTAGAAAACGACGAAGTTATCAAACGTACGCATGTTACTGCACATTAATCATACGCTCCGTCGGCTGCTACTTTTTTATTGTTTAATTTTTTATCCAATTTTTTCTTTTTTTTTTTTTTTTTTCTTTTTCAATTTGCTAATTTTCCATATCAATTTACGTTTCTTTGAAAAACAGTCATACGCCTTGTTGAACACGACAACAGCTACAAAATAATAATAATTTTTATTACAAGCATTTCGACCATAAATTATTTCATTTTTAGCCAACAATGAAAATATTGACGTGTTTCTGACTGCAAGTGTGTCTGTCTTTCTATCTGCTGTGTATTTAAATTATTGCAACAACAAGAATTGAAATAAAAAAATGTAATTTATGAAAAATAAAAATGCTTTCATTTACAAAATAGACAACCAATAAAAACAACAATCACAAACAGAAAAAAAACAAAAACAATTTTATTACAAACGCGGATAAATAAGATTTTCATCTGCTTGTCCATATTTTTTTTATAGATTTGCTTATAATTTTTATTCTTTGTTTTTTTGCAATTTTTATGACCAAAAGAAAAAATATTTAATTTTTAAGAAAGACTGTAGGAGAAATTTTAATAAAAATGCGAATTTAAAAATGCACGTCAATAAAAAGTCTTTTTTTAATTTTTTTTTTATATTGAAAATAGTATTTGAAATCTAAAGGTAAATAATTTAGTTTTAAAAAATTTTCAATAAAATTTATAGCAGAGTATGCTATTTTTAACAAATGTTTCGAGAAATTTATGGCATTTATGTTTTTGTTTCTAAACATACTCGTAGTCTTTAAGATTTACGATTTTTTTTAATAGTTCGAAAGGTGTAACAAGTTTTTATAGTATTTTTTTGTTAAGACCAATACTAAGGGGTTTACACTCCTACTCTTGCAGTGCATTGTATTGGAATTAGAATTTATAGTTTTTTTTCCCAATTAAGCGCTTATGTTAGCGGGAAAAGTTGCTTTTAGTTGATCATAGTTGATCACTCAATCCCTTGAAAATGATTAACAGCAACTGCCGCATCTGTTGATGTTAATTTTTATTTATTGTGAAGTGGTGTGGATCTATGTTTCTGGTAGGTTTCAATCCTTGTTTTAGTTCTATTACTTCCCAGTAGGTGGCGCTTTCTCCTGATTATTCATTTGCTAAGTTAAAGGTGGAAAGGGTTGAATGTCACGTAGCGGCTTTCTAATGGACTTCTTAAAATTTGGGTGGTGGGGAGGGGAACCTCTTTATATACATTTTTTTTAAATTAAAACTGCGAAATGCCTCACAAATTATCCTTCTTCATTATCTCCAGTGCTGGGACTCGAACATAAGCTTTAACCACTACACTGCCCCACGCCCAATGGCAATATTTTCGGCTACAAATAATAGCATTTTCGCTTCAAATCAATACTTCCTTGGACTCTAACTTCGGGCCTGCAGCACATACAATACTGATTCCGTCCAAAAGCTTTGAACAACATTTACCGGTAATGTTTTTATCACTGGTATTTTTTAAACAAAGAACTAGAAGTAAATTAACCACTTGTAACTAAAAATATGTTTCAGTACCTTTTTTTAAAATTCAATTGTAAACTGCAGCACATCTTTACCCGTGGCGCCCTGCCTTTTGGAACACAAGGGACATTTCTTCTCTCTAAGCAAGATTTTACTGTCACTGCTTCCATGAGTTGAACTCTTCAGCACAGTCTGAAGACAATGCCTTCGGTGCTTACAGAAAAAGATTAAAGCAGACTTAAGTACGATCGCAGTGATCTGCACTATCCTACATTTGCAGTCTATTCCACCAAGAATCAAATGCTGAGGATTACAGCGTCACCTTCTGAGAAGATAACAACTAACCTACTTAGTGAAGATGCTCACCAATCAAATTCAACATCCACTGACAGATGGGACAATTGCTGTTGATAATGCAAGGGTGAAGATTTAACACTGGCCTTTGTCTCTGTCTTCTGATCATTTGTTTATCGTTGTCAACGATTAAGGTGGAATAGAGTGGAACGTCAGGAAGCGGTTACTTTGTAGATGTACTTTTGAGAAAACCGCAAACTAACTTTTCCATTCTTAACTTTGCTGGGATTCGAACCTGAGCCATTTGAGTTTTTGTGCGAGCGCTCTCACCACTATACCACGCACCCTTTCATAGTTTTGTAATTAAAAATATATCGCTTATTAATATTTGTTAGCTAATTAAAAGTTAAGCATTTGAGATGTCTTTGTGGTAACTTTGTTTTCTAAATAAATAGAGACACATATATATTTAGACTTCTTTTTCAATTTTGCATACGTACCATCAAGAGAACTGAATATTTATCCACTTTTGCCAAAAAGTTTAAACAGAGTTTGGTTTTTACTAAAACATTCAAATTTTTATTTTTACTTTTATATTGCTAATGAAAATTTAAATAAAAGATGTATTTTTCTAAACAACTGATGCTGCCCTAATGTTGCAACCATAAATTATTCCACTTATTTACATTAATTATGCTGCACACAAAAATTTGTAGCAGAAAATATTCTCTATCAGGCAATTTATTTGTGACTAGAAATCGAATTTATATATATTTGTATCTGTGCGTATATTAAATAATAAATTAACATTTAAATTAAATTCAAATTTAAAACCAAAAAGTAAAAACCATAAATATTAAATTATAAATTAAATTGAGAAATTTCATTGATTAAAAGTATAAAACTGAAACAAAACAATAAATAATTATTAAAGTATATTCCTATGAATACAAATTAATGTTTTAAAAATCTAATTAATTGCTTTTGATGAAAATTTGTCAGAATGACCATTTTGGTAGTGATTATCATATTCATAGAAAACATTGTTTTCAAAAATTTTAATGTAAAATGTAGATTTTCATGGTAGAAAGTTTATCTCTAAATGAAAACCATTTAGTTGTTAAACTGCAAACAAAAGAATAATTAAAGTTTCATTAAACATTGTTGATTTTTATTTGGCAAAGAAAAGGTCAACATATACATACACGTAGAGTGGTAAACATTAGATTAGCATTTAGGCTTCCGTACCCACAACTTTTAGGTACCAGTAATGATAAATCTCCTCTTGATAAGTATCTACTACTAGTTGATAAGCAAATAAATAACCGTTTGCCTTTATCAGGCAAATAATATCCTCAGATAAACTGTTGCAAGATCCGAAACTCTTTCTGAAATATCTCACGCCCTTCTGGCACGGGTCTTTCGTTGTTCTCGATATTATTAAATAGTTATTTTTATATTTAAAAGAAATATTTTGGCCTCATCAGTAGCATGAAAGTTTCCTTTCAGTCAAATTTATTTGTCAGTTAATTTCCTTGAAGTCCTAAGACCCTAGAATTTAGAATAGTGTATTGCTCGAAACAATATGTTTTGGGTGCAGTGGAAACGCTATATATCTTAACAGTCCACAGGCACCACAAATGAATTTATCAATTATTTTATTTGGTTGATCCGAATTCTCTCGCCTTATCCTAAACATAATCTTTATAAATTTGTTAAGTATACTATGTGCGGCGCTTTAAAAGCCAATACAGTTTCTAGAACGATAGAACAAGTTCTCCTTGTCCGGCATATATCTACTAATGGACGACAATTTCAGTATCTTATCCGATTCTACTTAGGTTGGTTTTAAATTTCTTCTACTTGCTTTGCCAGAAAACTGTAGTCGCCGAAAGAAATACTTTTTTTTTCTTTTTTTTCAAGATGTCAGAGCTTGGGTTTGAACTCTAAGTTTATGCTTAAGTAAACCAACACACTAACCACTAAACCACGGCGACTACTCGTACTAAGAAGTCTTACTTTAAAAAAAAACAAAAATTTTAACGTTATGATGTTCATTAATAGTATAAAGAGTTATATTTTTAACAGTTAAAAAAAATCATCATTTGCACTGAGAAAAATAATATAAAAACGTGATAGTGGTAGCTTTTGGGAAATACAACTTTTAGATTTTTATTAAAAAGTATTTTATTGCTCTACTTTTGTTTTTCACAACTTCATTGCAACTGCGTCTCATAGAAGCGTTCTTATTTTTTAAACAGAAGCCACCTATTTTTCCCATTGATTACTCTCTAAAGGTGTTGCAGGGACTTATAAGGTCTCTTCAGAAGATGTATCTCATTAAGACCAATTTTGGGAGTTATTTTTGATCATTGTCCTGCTGAACCTACGTATTCAAGAGAATCTTTTTCTCTGCAAATAGAAGCATTATTAATAGTTCTTAATACAATATATTGGACCTATTTAATCCTTTTACATCAAAAGCCTATTGTGTACTGTTCTAATCCTTTCTTTTTTTCTTCAGCTACACGTATGATGAAGAAGTTTTTTTGTAAGTCGTATCAAAGTCTTATACGTTTCGTCTAATTGCTGCTCCTAGAACAAAGAGGCAACATGTTTTAGTTTTTTTTTCAAATACGCCATTGTGTCAGCCCTGTTTAATAGCTTTTCTTTTACACTTAAAGTTTAAATATTTTTCCTTTCTGTAACAGTACAATGTACATACACCTCGACTTATTCTGTTCAAGATCACAAAAAAAAACGTGACGATAGTTTTGTGTTAAATTTATTTTAAATATTGAAAATGACCGAAGTTAACTATTAAAATGATATCGAAAGTTAAAGGCTTTTAACCGTGATCAGGAAACGAAAAAATGATATTTTTGCAGAAACAAAAACGCAAATGTTATATAAAAAGGAAATCGTTTACATGGGTATACCCAATATGTACATAACATACATATACATATATGCAATCGTTTATTGCTTCGGTGTCGTCGTTTCTATAATTTTTCCCACCTCTGTATGAGTTGGAGTGTATATGCTTTGATTCAAATTAATAAACTTTGGGTGGATTAAAACTGAATGAATGAAAATTCATTAAAACAACTGAAGCATGTGATTTTAATAGAATCGTTAAATAAAATTTGAATATGAAATTTTAAAACATAAAAAAATAATTGTAAATATTAGTAAAAACGTTTTTGTTTCTGTATAATTTTTGTTAATTTTCTTTCCACAAAATAATTAAATTCACATTTGCTAAAAGAAAACTTTAAGCTGATAAAAAAGTTGACATTTAAAAAAAGAAAAACTTAGTATGTGTGGAAAAAATACGTATACTTATATCTTAAACAATGTTAAGTAATTTTGCCAACACATTTCTGTCGATTTAAGCAAATTTGCCAGTGCAATTCATTTTTTCTTTACGTTTTTCTGATTTAATTTTTTGTCTTTTGCAAAGTTAGACAAAACTGGAGAAAAAGATTTTCTTGCCGAAAAAAGTTTGGAATTTTTTCAAAATATTTTAAAGTAGAAATACGAGGATTGTTGTAAAGTTTATTTATAAAAAAATAAAAAATAAAAAAACTAAAACAGTTTACCAATTTTATTTCATAAGAAACGCCTTAAATATAGCAGAACAAATTCAAATTGATATTTACAATGCATTCTCAATCAAAGGAAAAAGTGACAACAACAGCTGAAGTGAACATATTTTTTAGATCTCAGGTACGGTAGTTTTAACAGAGTTCTTTGTGTTCTAACAATTAATCGTCTAACTATTTAACTCACACCTTTTCTTAGAAATCATACACGTATGCCGTTTATATTTCTTTTTCAGACTTTGTAATGAGTTAGTCGAATTATTCTCCTTTTCTTTCCATCATTATAATTGTCATCTTATATAGATAAAGCAAGATTAAAAGTTTTCCTTTTTATTGACGACAACCATAGTCGAGGTGGTTAGAAGTCAGTGCCAGAGGCGCTCTTAGTTGGTTTAGAATCGATAATTATTATGGTTTTTTGTTTTGGTTTTTGCCTTTGCTTTATTTAGAGTTTGAGTATGATGAGCATGACTTTTCTTAGAGTTCTTTGTCTGATATTATTTCTACTCTTTCTATGCAAATTCGCTTACATGTCTAATAACTGGCAAATACTTTTTGTAAATATTAATTAATTTGCTTAAAATTAAATAGCATAACCTTTGACATTCGTCACGAATTTATAATTTATTTTTTCGTTATCAAAGTTATAACTTTTAATTTCACAAATGAAATTTTTTAAGTCCTAAAATATAAATATAATTATAAAATCAATATGCCTTTTGACCTTTTCTGAATTATTATAAAATTATTTAATAGAATTATTTTTATTAAAAAAAAAAAATAAATAATCAGAATGACCGTTGACCTTACTATAGGAAAAAAAAAAACAAAAAAGAAAAAAACAAAAAAAAAAAAAAACAAATAATTGATAGATAAAATTTTGTTCACAAAATAACACAGAAAATCGATATGAACTTTGATTATAGGCATTAATAAAATATTATCTTATAATTTTTTTTTATTTGAAAACATTTGAGAGGAAGCTTTTTAAAGTTTATGTACGAGTATGACCTTTGACAGTTGACACAGTTATTTAAATAAAAATAGCGTGAATAAGAAGATAACGAAACCCGAAATTTTTGAGACCATAATATATAAAATTAGCGATTACAACACTTTTTCAGAGTTACCTAGCTTTTCACAGCACCCATGTTGTCGGCGTCAACTTTTATCCATGAGTACTGCGAGACTTACAGTTTACCGTCGAATCCGAACGTCAGACTTCAGAAGCTTGATCATGCCAGAAGACTGCTAAAAGGTAGTCGTCGAAAGAAATATTTTTTTCAGATTTCTGTCGCTCAAGATGCCAGATTTGGAGTTGGAACCCGGAGCTCGTGTCTAGTAATCCAACATGCTAAGCACTGGACTACGGCGACGTAATTAAAAAATAATATGAACATTTTGTCGGTTAGAAAAGCATTTTAATAACGGCTTAAAATTAGCATCCACAACTCAATTCTTTTAAATGACTTCAGTTATTTTTGCAATGATTTCTCAATAAAGGGACAAAATTCTGTTTATCTGACAAAGAAGAATATGATTTATAAAAACGCGATGTGTTATGATAAGACTTCAACTAACTCATTCGCAGTATGTAGACATACACACATACATACATACTTAATTGGCCATTACAACCATGTTTCAGGGTTACAGTCTAGCTTCTCGCAGCACCCATGTTGTGTGTGTTAATTTTTATCCATGAGTACCGGGATCTACAGTTTAAAGTCAACTCCGAACGACAGATTTGAGAGCTTGTTATTGGAAATCGTTACTCTCAGAGCTTTTGCCAGAAGACTGCTGAGAGGTAGTCACCGAAAGAAATATATTTTTTTCATATTTTAATTTTTTTTTTAAGATGTCAGAGCTGGGGTTTGAACCCGAAGCTCTTGTGTTAGTAAGCCAACTCACTGACCACTAGACCACGGCGACTACTCAAAGTATGTGGAAAAAATATAGTTCTAATACATGATTTTAATACATAAGTGCGAATTAAATATAAATCAAAATGGAGGACTCATGGTATAGTGGTTAGAGCGCTCGCATAAAAACTCAAACAGCCTAGGTTAAAATCCCAGCGAAGGAGAAAAATTAAAAAATTAAATTTGTGGTTTTATAAAAATTATAGTAGGGGGACCTACCAGAGGTTATCTTCAAGAAACCGCTCCCTAACATTCCAGTCTATTCCACCTTCTGAGAAGATAACAGCTAACCTACTTAGTGAAGAAGCTTACCACTCACAATCAACATCCACCGACAGATGGAACAATTGCTGTTGATCATTCAATGATGAAGGTATTATCCCAGGCCTTTGAGTGGCCAAATTGATATCAACTTTTCAACAAAAAGGCATATAATTAAAAAATTAAATAAATCTGTCGATGTTACCCCTGAGTATTGGTTCTCAACTACAAAAAAAAAAAAAAAAATAGGTGAATTTTTTCACTAACGATTATGTGATTCACTAAATACACTTTAGTGACATCACAAAGAAGAATAGAAAAAAAAATCAATAATTTAATAACAAAGAAGCAGCTTTGTCACCGCGATTAACCATTGTAGCCCTTAATACTGACTCATCCTGCTGTACATACATATATTAAATCTCAAATACTCACACGACATTTCAAATTAAAGAATTTATGATTTTTCAATTGAATACACCAAAAGAGAAAAGTTTTTACAATTCGGTGGTGAGAATATCGTAAATAAAATTTAAGGAATATCAAAATTGCGTTCATCCCCAGAACATGTTACTGAGTCGCACTACTGATGAGATTACCGTAGCTGGGGTCAAAACCATTTTCAATTCGGCTTTAAAAATCACTACAAGAAACCCAGTTTAGATTCACTAAATACAAAGTAGTTTAGTTCTGATCTAATAAGGCATTTCATCGCGAAACAATTCAAAATTATTAAATTTATATTTATGAGTATTAATACAGTTTTATTTTTATCTCTAATGTTATTAGATTAAACAAAATATATCTAGAAATTGAAATTTTTACACCAACCTCGTATATTTTTGGTGTTTTTAATGCATTTAGTTTTAAAACCATACACATTTTTTCATTGCTTTAAGTTAAAATTCAGCCTTTTTTTGCATGGATAAATGCTTTTAAGCAGCATTTATTGAAACTCAACTGATTGCTTTATTTCATATGGCGGTTACCATGAAAAGATTAAGAAATTTTTTTTAGAAAAACTCAAGAAAAAAAATTGTCAAGCAGAGTAAGACAGGAAAAAACGAAAATTGTGATAAAAAAAATTTTTTTTGAAACACATTCAAAAAAAAGAATTTGTGGAAAGACCTATATTTGGTGAGTGGCTGTTTGTAATGCATTTCCTCAACCACTTAAGTGCTGTGCTGTGTAGTCTCGTATAACTACAAAAATTGTTTTCTTTTTTTTAAGAAATTAATTTTTTTTTTCGGTATTTTTTCCAATTTTGGCTTTACATTCTCATCATTATCCTTTTTTAGACAGACACATTAGAATGGGTTTAGAGCTTCAGCTGCTATGAACTGAATTTAAATACCTCAACACATGAATTGCTTTAAGTTTTTCGCATTTTATTTTACCTTCTAACTTCTTTTTATAAGGCTTTCAGAAGTCAAGGAGTGTATGAAAATCGTAGATAATGACACTTAAGTTGGTTAAATCTAATGCGCTTCAAGATAAAATAGAAACACAAAAATACTTGTAACACATCCGTTTGCAAATTTAAGGTGATAATGGGGTAATGTTGATGATTGTTATCATTATCATTATCACTTTAAAAATAATTTTGATTTAATTCTAAGCCAAAAATAATAGAATGCTTATGATGATTTGAGGACATGATTTACAATGTTGTTTAAATTAAACAGAAAATTTTAATTAAAATAAAAACTAGTACGGGAAAGGCCAGACAAATCAACAAACATTTTGTGGAAAAATATGAACTCTTATGCTTTGATTTATAATATCTAGCATGAAATAAAAGAGACAAAACAAATTGAATATAAATAAGTGAATATATGATACAAATAAGTTTTTGTAAATAATTATGCAATTTTACTACTTTGATATTTTCAAAAATTCTAAAAATTTTCAAAGACATTATCGTTTGACCGGTGTCTTTGAACACTTAGCTATAGAGGGCTAATTTTCCAAAATTATTTTAGGACACTTAAACAACGAGGTGTTACTAACATATCTGTGTCTATAGGAAGTATAAATATTAGAGACTCAGAACTTCTTGATGTGTGAAACTGTACTCTTCAATGCTACCTTCACTGGAAATGCAGTATTTTTCAGCTATAAAAAATTAACGATAAATTCAAACGATACAAGAAATAAATAGTTGGTTTCGTCTGAGCATCGAATTATTTACATTACGTAAAACATCCGCGTGTTCCATAACCATTGGCTAACCTTTTTAGTGCGGTTTATCGTGCCGGTGTATTAACATCTGAAAGGTTGCTAATGTAACGGCAATCCTTAAAAAAGATGAGGCTAGTAATTCCGAAAATTACTGCCCAATATCATTATGTTCAAACTCTCCAAAGTTATGGAGAGTATATTAACTGTACTGCATTAGTAGGGTCATTTCCTAGGTTGGCCTTAATCAATAAAAAAAAAGTTAAAATGTAATGATTACTGCATTGAGAGACGGGCAGGCAGGGATTAGACTTCATAAGTCCTGTATTCGTTCAAACGTCAATGGCATGGTGATTGTAACAATCTTATATGTAGAATAAAGAGGAAATATAATTTCTTTCAATCAAAAGTTTTCCAAAGATAGTAAAAAAACATTTTCTTTTATAAAGTGTAATTTTTTATAAGCTATAGGAAAGTTAAAAAAAAAAAAATAAAATTCAAAAAAATTTATGAAATCTTTATTTGAAACGATAGTACGGTCCATATAATTTAATGTTTGAAGATTATTTCATGCAAATGTTGACAGTGACTGCGCCTCAAATGGTCCATCCGCTTAGTCCAATTTTGGCATACTCTTTCCAACATTTCGGCCGGTATCTCACGAATAAAAGTTTCAATGTTGTCTTCCAATGCGTCAATTGAAGCGGGCTTGGCTGAATAGATATGAGCTTTAACATAGCCCCACAAAAAATAGTCTAAAGGCGTTAAATCGCACGATCTAGGCGGCCAATTGACCGGTCCCGAATGTGAAATAAATGTTCACCGAACTCGTCTCTTAATAAGTCCATTGTTACGCGTGCTGTGTGGCATGTGGCACCGTTTTGTTAGAACCACATATCATGCAAGTCAAGCTCTTGCATTTTGGGCAAAAATAAGTTGGATATCATCTCACGGAAGCGCTCGCCAGTCACAGTTACGTTACGATTCGCATCATCTTTGAAGAAGTACGGTCCAATGATGCCACAGACCCATAAACCGCACCAAACTGTGACTTTTTCTGGATGCAATGGTAGCTCTGCAATTCTTCTGGCTGGTCTTCACTCCAAAGTCGACAGTTCTGCTTATTTACGTACCCATTGATCCAAAAATGATCTTCGTCGCTGAACACAATTTCTCGATAAAAAAGTGGATCTTCATCCAACTTTCCAAGAACCCATTCACCAAATATTTTACGTTGGGGTAGGTCGTTCGGCTTCAATTCTTGCACCAGATGTATTTTGCAAGGCTTCACACCTAATCCTTCCTTAAAATTTTCCAGATCGTTGAGTAACAGAGGTCCAATTGCTGCGAACGGCGACAAATTAATGATCATCATTAATACTGGCCGATACAGCTGCGATATTTTCTTCATTTCGTACTCTTAGTCACAATAGCCCGAATAGCCGCTTCAGTGGGTCGATTAAACTGACCATAAAATTGAAGAAGCACCCGATGAACTTTCTTAACAGAGCACGCATTTTAATAATAAAATTCAATAATTTGCAAGCGTTGTTCGTTTGTAAGACGATTCATGGTTAAATTATAGACCAAACTGAAAATGTTTGGCTGATTGCCATGAACAAACTACACAAATCTGGCGTTCGAAGTCGACTTTAAACTGTAGTTCGCGATACTCATGGATAACATGCATGCACACAATATGGGTACTGTGAGAAGCTAGGCCATAAGTCTGAAAAAGAATAGTAATTGCCAATTACTTATGTATGTTTGTAGAATTATAAAATTATTTTTATAGTGAATACAAGACAACACAATAGCAAACACTACAATATATATTCGACAAAAAGTCTATTAATCCATAAGAGCACCATTGTAATATAGCTGGTGTTTAACTGTTAACGTCTATAGACGATTCAACGGAATGTTTTGTGATTTGTTTAATCATAATTAACTTTATAAAATCTAATATTAGCATATGTATATCCCGACTTAACGTGGATATCTTTCCTTAAGCTAAAAACTTAAGAAGATCTTTTTATGCTGTGCAAAGTTGTGTACATACTTCCAGGTTGGTGAAAAGCTAATTTTAAATGAAACTTTAATAAGAAACTTGCCAGTTAAATTGAAAATTTCAAGTCTTCTTTATCCAATACTATTGTTTTTATAACATTTTCTACTGCTAAAAATATTTATTTGTTTGAGTGTGAAAAAGATTTATGATGACGTAGATTTATAATATATTTTTAAATTTTCACAAACATACAACTTTAACACGTTGATTTTAGCCTATAAATATGCTGTGAATTTTTCGTTTGTGTAATCGTATATACATAAAAGCCATCAAGTGTCTGTACATATTATAAATAAAAAGCATTTATTTTTTAGTACAAACACAACGAGACTTATAAGAACACGCACATACACACACATTCAATGCATTCTAATCTATAAATGTATAAATAATATTTAAAAAATACATTATAACACAAATATTTTAAATTTAAATTAAAGGAGTGTAAAGGGAAGAAAGGGAGAGAGAAAGAAAGCAATAGAGAAAGAGTAGGTGTAAGCGGTTGGGAAAGAAGAATAGAATAATAGAATTTGACTTGTTTATTAATGCACTCATATAAATTTTCTTACGTGCTTGTATTGTTAAGCACTATACAAATACACACATACAATTGCAGTTTTCATATAGTATTATGGAAATGCAATGTTAGTATTAAAAAAAAACACACGCACACACAAGCGTGTACTCTCAGGCATCTCGAAAAAGCCGTCATGTCAATACTGTACAGTGTGTAACAAAAGAATAACTAATGCGGTAATGCATTACTAACACCGACATGAAAAATCGGTGAACAGGTTATTTTTTTAAACAGCACTGTAGAAGTCATTATAAGCAAATGTACATGCCAACAACAACAAAAAAAAAAAAAAAATTGTAAAGAGGGATAATAAGAAAAAAACTAGTAAAAGGAAATGTTCTCAAATGTATAGAATAGAAAATAAAAACACGTAATGCTCATCTAATGCATTTAGTGTAGTGTTTATAAATATAAGTATCTTAACACACAGTAATATATTTTAACACACAAAAGCATACACACACGCAGATATACATACATATTTGCTTATAAATACATTATTTTCCTACTTACATATATACATACATACATAAAGGGAAATAAGATTTACCTGATTATATACTTTTGTTACACACTTAAACACATGCTTTATATATTTGCTTAGTTTTGTCACACCGCAACTCATTGCATTGCTTCAACAAATTGAGAACGTGAGCGAGGATGTATAAAATATTTAAATGTCATTGTAATACGTGTAAATGCTACACACACACACATACAATATGTATGTATGTACATATTAAAACGATTTTCTTTTAAATTGTATGAGAAGTGAAGCCTAAAAAGTGTAAAAGTAAATAATTTATTTTGATTTTCCTGGCTTTACAAAGATTTTGTTTCCTTTTTAAATCCTAAAAAAATTTAGGAAACTGTAAGATATAATACAGCCACTAAAAAGAATAACGATTGCCAGTTTTAATTCAGATCACTGATCAGCCTATTACACAAAAAACAAAATAAAAAAACAAAAACAAAAAACAAAAATACCTTGGCCGTGATGCAACTTTTCCGAAATGTCTTGTCGCGCATAATAAGGATTAGTTCTTGGAATTTACAAAACACCTTCAAAATATTGAGTTGCAGGTAAAGTATGGGTTTTTGGTCACTTAGTAAAATTCGAGTAGCTTTGCTTCATAATGAGGATCCGTCTGAGACCGCTGCGCATGATTTAATCGCTAAATTTAAAGTTTACAATACTGTTGCTAACAATAGTGATGCAAACATAACCTTTGTACAGCAAAGTGTTGAGAATAAGCCTGGAACATTAACTCGTCGACGTTAGCAAAAATTGGGTATTACCAGAGACACTCTGCGCAACCTTTTGCATAAATATCTTCTTCTCCACGCCTAAAAAGTTCAGCCTGTTTTATAATTAAAGACAGATGACCATTGTTTGCGCCGAACGCAAATCACCTGCAGTGATAAGAACCATTTTTAATTAAGCGGTTATGTAAACAAACTAAACTGTCGCTCAAAAAATCCACAAATACATACATACGGTCAGGGTTACGGCCTAGCTTCTCGCAGCCCTCATGTTGTGTGTGTTAATTTTTATCCATGAATACCGGGGCCTACAGTTTAAAATCGACTCCGAACGACAGATTTGAGAAGCTTTTCCATGGCAATCAGTTACTCTCAGAGCTTTTGCCAGAAGACTGCTGAGAGGTAGTCGCCGAAAGAAATATTTTTTTCATATTTCTTTTTTGGAAAATGTCAGAGCCTGGAGTCGAACCCAGGGCCCATGTCTTAGTAAGCCACTAGACCACAGCGAGTATACCAACCATATTTATGAACAATGCTGCCATTACAGCATCAAATAGTCCTCGAAAAACCATTACATCTAAAGAAAGCGATGGTGCAGTTTGTAGTCAGGCGGTATCATCGGCCAGTATTTTCTTCGAAACGCCGTCACCATGAATTCTCTGTGCTACCAAACTATCATAACCGATTTTTTGTTGCCATAATTGGCTAATGTTGACATCAGTGACCCTTGGTTTAAGCAGGACGACGCCACAAACCCCACAGCCAGCCAAACAATTCAATTATTGCATGAACAATTTTCCGTTCGCGTAATTTTGTGATTTGGCAATGACAATTGGCCGCCTTGTTATTTAAACTCGCTGGGTTATTTTCTCAGGGTTCATTCGAAAGACCGGGTTTATGTGAAGAAACCGCAAAGAACTGACGCTCCGTGGTTCAAAATTTTGTGAAAAGAGCAGACGTCCCAAGATATGCTGGTGGTGGAGATTCGATAGACATCATATTCTGTTGTAAATTCCCATATTTCTACTTTACATCAGTAAAACTGAATTTGTTAAAAAAATATGTGTTTTTAAGCCAATTTATTTTTTAATCTCAAATTTGCCCACTCTGTTTTTGTAAATATTGACAAATTTTTAGGCGTATAAAATAAATTGGCTTCGTATTGCTGCTTCGAAGATTTTGAGAATCAAATTATTATTACGTGACCGGGAAATTTCTCATGCAAAAATATTGTTTGGCTCGAGGCACCGTCTTATTGAAACCACAAGCCTTCCTTTTCATAATCTTAACTTGCAGGCCGAAAAAGTAGGTTTTGTCGCGGTTATAGAGCTTTAAATTGATGGTAACGGTTCATTTAGCGTAATTTTTCGCAAAAAAATACGGGTAAACAAACACTTTTTCTAGATGCAATAACCTATCCAAAATAATTTTTGCGTTTTCAGTGTTCTCAATACGTCAATCTTGCTTGTTGACGTGACCACTGAGAATAAAATGAGACTCATCTCCGAAGAATATTTTGTTAGAACATTGAACACGTGCTGTTTAGGCGCCCAATCAGCACTCAATCCAAATGCAAAAAACGTAATAGTGAGCCGTAAAATCAGCGCAACTGCTGAGAAATGCGGTGAAATCAACAAATTCGGATTAACCGTTACACTTTCATTAATACCATCGATATTTTCGGCAGTGCATTCATTTCGTTGATACACATGCCAGATATAAAGTTTTATTCCTGAGATAACTGATAATAGAAATCCATTAAACAGCTCTAAATTTGTGTGGGTTATTCTTATGTCTAGTTTTACTCTCTATAATTGCCATGTTGGTGTATTTTTTGCTTTGTTTTATTTTTATCACAACTTCGTTACTGTTTCTTGCTGGTTATTGACTTGACATTATCTCTGCCAAAAATATATTAAAAAGCAAATGATGGAGAAAAACGAAAACAAATTTAATTTATGTCTTTTAAAATAGAAACATACTTTTGGGAAAACTTTATTTTCTGTTTATTTTATTTTAATTTTTAACAAAAGTCTTGTTGATAATATGTTTTTTTTATTAATAAACTAGCTTAAACCTGGCGTGCTTCGCTACGCCTACCATTATCATTAGTGCACATTTTTTGACTGATGATTTTTAGTGACTACGGAGTAATTCAGACCAAATTCAAAAACTTTAACTGTTGCTGATTTCAAAATATACTGAACTTAACACTTCTAAAGATACTTATGCATAAAGAAATCAATATTTAACTTGTATGGGAGGTGTCACGCCCACTTGTTTAATTTCGCCCACTTTCCGACTGATGATTTACCTTGCCCATGAAGTCATTCAGACCCAATTCCGAATCGTTAGCTTTAACCGTGCAGAAGATATACAAATATCAGTATTTAGAGAAAAATGTAAAAAAGTGGGCGTAAAAGTAGGCGGAGCAACATTTTCTTTCCGTAAAAGCCTAAGTTGGATCACGACGATCATTAGAAAGAAAAAATTGTCAAAATCGGTCTAAACGATTAAAGATATATAGATTAAAGAAAAACCTTTGTCTTGCTTTTTTTAATAGAAAGAATAGTTTTAAATTTTATGCTGAGCCACTCTCTGTTAAACTGTGTTTTGGTTATACTGTTAAACTAGTAACAATATAATGTTTTTAAATTCATCGTTGTTAAGTGGTGAGGATCTTTGGTAAGTTGAATGGTAAGAGAAGTTTTAGTCCTTGCTTCATTCTGCCTATTACTTCCCAGTAAGTGGCGCTTTCTCCTGATCATACGTTTCATAATTCAAAGGTGGACAGGATGGAATGTTATATTTTTTTTTAATTAAAATTTCGAAAGGCTGCACACAAATTTTTGTTCTTTAATTTTTCTCCAGTATTGGAACTCAAACCTGGCAAACAGCGGTGTTGTAAGCGAGCGCTCTAATCACTTAAAAACTTAAAACTTAAAAAATATGGCAAACTGTTTATTAATATATCGGGCCTTTTATTAAGGCCTTCCTATCTTTAAATTTAAATAAAACAAAGGGTGTGTGACTTTATCATCAAAAGTTTCTTTTCCTTTGCAAGACCTATTGATGTTACTATATGTGGAATAAAACATCTTTCAAATATCGGTCACGGCCTGTCAGAACGAAGTCCATGTGGAATGTACAATTTACCATGACTCTGGCGCATAAAGCAAGCTAAATTTGGCCAAGGCATGGCCTTGACTTCAAAATATCTCATAAGAAAACAACGGTGACCAATGCTCAATAAATATTTTTTTTTTAAGAATATTTTTTAATTTTTGCTAAATATTTTGTGTTTATAACACAACGCACTTGCAGTTAGTGTTCCTTTTCATTACTCATCTAAAAAATTCAAGGTTGTTTTAAAAATTCGGGCCATAAACAGAAAAACGAATGCAGCGACAAGTAATAAAAAAAAGAGTGACAACGAGAAGGATTATTTTTTTTGTATTAAGTTTTTTGTTGTTGTTGTTATTTTTTGTATGAGACTTGAAACGTGATTGATGCCTTTGAATAATTTTAAAGAAACATACACTTGTTTTTGAATGCGATGACGAAAACCAAACTAGACTTTTAACACTTTTTTCCTAAGCACCACCATATCAGTGATGACAATACACCAGGGACGGCAGCCCAAATTTATAAATTGTACTTTTTGTCTTAAAAATTGTACTTTTTTTAAGTTCATAATATTTTCTTTTTTGCTTTTTTTTTACTAAAATACTACCGTAGACAGACGACGGTGTTAATGTGCATTAGTTGAGTTAATTCAAATTAACTTGCGCATTACCTCAAATGTAAATGCACAAAACCAAACTGAATTTATACTGCATTAAGCTTTTTTAATATGGCAACATCACATAAAATCAGTCAGTTTTTGGCAAACTAACGTTGTCGTCTGTCTACGCTATAAATGCAGAAACTGTCGTCTGTCAGGGTAAAATTTTAATTTGCATTAGTAAGTTTTTAATGCAAATTAACGTTGTCGGCTGTCTACGGTATAAGAGAAATAAGCAGTTTGGAGATTTTTAGGAACTTTGAAACTTAAAATAATTATAGAGGTAAAATATACTCGTATCTATTCTTAATTAATTAATTTATAGCAGTTATATTTTAAATATAATTACCCAATTCACAAAATATTATAGTTGTCGTAGATCGTTAGAAACTATGACAAACTACAACTATTGTACATAATGTTGTTGGTAATTTCCATGTTAAAAACTACTACAACATGTACGACAATTATTCCCATGTTTCCGAAATGTCGTATCAATACACAAGAGTTGGAAAACTTTTTTTTATTTTTTTATTATTTATTTTATAACTATAATCTACAACCATTTAACTATAATCTACAACAATATAACATTTTGTGAATTAGGTAAATGCTTTGAAAGTTGCTGGTTCGCCGGCATAAACAAATGACATCATATTAACAATCTGGAGGCATTAAATCGTATACACATGAACAGAACCAATTTTGAAGAACAACCGTTTCTACCAAATTAATTTTGTAAAATATTGATTTTTAAGCGCGTTGTATGACAAGTTGGTCCGTTTTTTGTGGAAAGATGTCTTGTTAATGTTTATTTAAGAAATTTTTTTGGAAAAAGCACGGCCCAATAACTCGTTGTCGAAAATAAATAAGAAACAGTAATGCCAACAGCATATAGACTACACCAAACACTCAATTTTAATAATATAATGGTAGTCACCGTGGCCTAGAGATTAGTGTGTTGGATTACTAAGACGACAGCGCTGGGTTCAAATCTCAGCTCTGACATCGTAAAAAAAAGAAATCTGAAAAATTATTTCTTTCGGCGATAACCTCTCAGCAGTCTTCTGGCAAAAGCTCTGAGAGTAATTGATTGCCCTGAAAAAGTTTCTCAAATCTGTTGTTCGGAGTCGACTTTAAACTGTAGGTCCCGGTAATCATGGATAAAAATTAACACACACAATATGAGTGCTGCGAAAAGCTAGGCCGTAACCCTGACACAGGGTAGTAATGGCCAGTTATGTATGCATGTATAATGGAGCGATAACTTGATTTCATTAGAAAAAAATTCGAAAAAATGACATCGCCAGTGTCAAATGGACCAAATGAGTAATTCTTGCAGGAGGCACGTCAGTTAAAGTCTTTAAGTAATATATGCTACGCAATCGTAGGCTATATCACGTTACAGCAGTAGTACGCATATTTCTTGTCTCTTTGATGGTCTCGACTTGAAAAAAGTAAAGTTATCGATTAAAATTATTATGTTGATTTAGTATTAAACTGGACCAAGTGCTTTAAAAACTTCACAAACAGATTTATTTATTTTTCTTTTTTTTAACGTATATTTCCAAAATTTAGAGCTACTGTTGTGGCTTTAAACGATTCATTATGACTTGCTAAATTTTAGCTTGACATTCTCAGCTTTAAGGCGACAAGTATCGATATCAATTTTTCACATGCTGCTAAAAAACCCGTTATCATAGTTATATCGTTAAATAACTTTTAACAGAATAGAGAAAGTGAAGCTCTAAATATAATTCCTACTGCATTTAAAAAGCCCTTGAGTACCGCTCAATTATCTGTTTTTATACAATTTTTTTTGTGCAATTAGTAGCTGTCACATTTAGGTCCTAAAACTGAGTGAAATGCGTGTAGAAATTTGACAGTCGTATGGCTTTCAGAATTTTTATAAATTTTTCTAAACAATTCGATTTTATATTTGACCAGAGTTCTATTAAAGGATTAAAATTTGAAATTCTTTTCAGAAAATTTTAATATTTCTTTCTTTGCATAGTTAATTAAAAAAATAATAAAAATAAAAGGGGTATTCGTTTAACCGGGTAAATGTCTCTAAACCCTGTTAACCTCGTAAACATGTTCGAAAGTTCAAGTCTAAAAAGTATAAGAAGAATTTAGGAAGTTAAACGAATACCCCAAAAGTTAAAATTTCAAGTATTTTTTTTTTAACTTTAAATAAATTATATGTATTTGCTGCGAAATATAATTTAAAACGCTACAGAGTATAAAAAGAATATAAAAAAGTACAATCATAACAACTTTTTCATCACTGAAGAGAATAACAAAAAGATTTATAATTATATATAAAATTTGATGACAATTAGTTAAAACAGAACATAGAATTCATTTTACAAAATCTAATGAGATTCTGAAGACTTGTAGAATAGTGGCCTAAAATATTACTTAATAAGCCATTGCAGATACCATTGTACCTTTCGATATAGAAAAGTACCGAAAAAAGAAATATACAATTGTACCAATTTTCTGCTATGCTCCGTTGAAAGCATTTTTTTCTTGCCTTACATGATGTATTTGTTTTTGTTTTTGTTTTCATTTCCTTTTTCTATTCTTACTATCTTTGCCTTTGATAAACCATTTAAGTGTGTCAGTGCTTTTGTTGTTTTTGTTAATAAAGGAAAATATTTTATACTCACACGCACATACAGTACAAGTAAGAGCATATGTAAGAGAATTTTGTTTAAATAAAAAATGTCTTGTTATAAATAAACAGAGAGAAAATCTTGTTGTTTTGGGCTTTATTGTTTTTTAAATTTATATGTGTTTGTGTGAGTTTAAGTTGTTATTCTTATCTTGAAATTTCAAGTATTCTTATCAAGTCTTTAACAGAAGAATAATAATAATAATAAACAATAATAATAATAAAAAAACCTCAATAAAAAAGCAATGTGATGCATAAATAAAGACACTTACCGCTATATTTTACTTACTGTAAACAAAAGATTTATTTTGTCCTGCCGATTACTTTTGTCTTTTCACTTTTAATGGTTTGGTTAGTGTGTTAGTGTGTCATATTTAAACAACCACACCAAAGAATGAAACTCTTACATTATTAACGGGTGTGTGTGCAAACAATTACACTAATGGACTTTATTTTGTAATTACAGTGCTTATATCTGTGGTAATGTGCAAGAATAGCTTAAGTCGGTATATGGAAAAATTAATTTACAGTGGACATTTGTTGCGTAATATGTTAAATTAGAGATTTTTTTTGGAAGAAATAATTGTAATAAAATTTACACAAATTTAGAAATATTTAAAAATTTAATTTTTTGAAATAAGCTGTTCTTTCATATCAACACAAATATATTCCTTAATACCTTTTTCCTTCTTTCTCATTTGGCTTGACAGTTGTTTATATAATATTTTGAGAAAGTTCAACAGTGAGTGTTTAAATAAATAGTAATACGAGGAACATAATATTAAAATGAAGGTCTCCTAGATTTTATCTTTTTTTCTTTTAAAAAGACTTCTCTTATTACAATTTAATTAAATATTTCAATATCATATTCATTTACTTATAATATATGTTAAAATGAAATGTAATGACGTTTAGATTATTTGCAGTGAAATTTGGTTCATATTTGTTGGATGTACAAAAGAGAGAGAGAAAAAAACAAACTCTTAAATAAAATCTGAAAAAATTAATAGAAGTATTAATCAAGGAGTTTGATAGTGGAACTAACTGGGATAGGAGTCTAGGGAAATTACTGCAACTAAAGACAATTAACTGAGTACGGTAAATAAAATCAATGTGTCTCACATACACACTGAATCCCCCACAGATTTAAAAAAATTACTGAAAAATAATCTCGTTTCTATCTCATCTTAATCGATTTTGATAGGGCATTTGATACCATACATCATCTAAAGATATGGGAGAAAGTATATACGTTAATGCGAAATTGTGTATCAAATAGGGAAATGTATTAACTTAGTCAATAGATGTAGGAGTAATTTAGCTAAATAATAGCTAAATGGAGGTTCAGAAAAATCAACAAAACTAGGTTTCTGAAGGCGAACACGAAAAATTTAAAGACCTTTTATACTGCATAAACATAATTATGAAAAAGTTGAAATATTTTTGTATCTTGTTGGTTTCAAGGAGGGTACGAAAAATAGCAATAACTAGTCCAGTCAAGCCTTAGGGCAACTAAAAAAGGTTTGAAGATAAAATTAAAAGGCTAGACCCACAGAATTATATTCTTTCAAAACATGCTTCAACTGAGTTGCTAATGTGGCTGGAGGTCGTGAAACACAGCCTTCTTCATATAGCGATAATTCTGTTAAATGATTCTGAAGCTCAACGTTCATCTCATTCATGCGGACTTACCACACGCTGCCCAGAGGCAGGGGTGAAATAATATGCGTTAGACCAACGTCAATCAGTGCAGAAATTCCCAGCCACCGAACATAGCATGTTATGCCGCTCACAGCAGGACCTCTAACAAACCTTTAAATATCTTGATGCCACTCTTGCTTGTCAAGTAGCACCCTCCTTGCTTAGGAGATTAGTGTACCAACAAATTTATTACCACAGCCACTACACTTACCACCTGAAGGGCCTCACCCACCCATCAGGTTAGACGCCTGCACGCCCACATTAAGACATGCAAGAATCTTTGTGCTGACCTGATGCCATTAGTACCAGATTAAGGCTTTACTGAATTTTTTACTTTAATTTCCAATACTTGGAAATATTTATTAGTTATTATTTTTTATCTGTTACTTATTTATTAATTTATTTTTTTATCTTTTCTTTTGCAGAAAATCAAATGACCAACAATTTTTGTTTTTTATGGTTTAGCAATCAAATAAATTTTCAAACTTTTCTAACAAATGGCTGGGATTATACCGAAAAAATCATGAGAAATAACCGTGAGTTTGTCTAATTTTATTTCCTTTTTCAATTTCTTAATTACACCGATGCGTATACGTAATATCTCTTAAAAAAGTTTAATATTAACCATACGCCACGTTTGGTTGAAATATTTAATCATATGCTGCGTTTGGATAATATTACGGTACATTTTTATTACAAATTTAAATTTTCTAAATCTTTTCAATACTTTTATTGTGGCCTTAGGCTTTAATACTCGTATACGAAATTTTTTCTTATTTGTTGAATATAATTTTCCGGTTTTTCTTTTCTTTCAAAACTTTCTTACATTTTTTCACTAGATTATTTCTTTATTATTTGATTTCTTTTTAGTATTGATCAGAAAAATGTCCTTAAAAGCTTTTAAACTTCCATTTTGTTTTGAAAGCAACAGCAAAAATTAAAAAAAAACTATTATTCTACATTCTGTATTTAAAATACAATATCTTGAGGTATTTTTATTTTTCTTTTTATTTTATTTCTGCAAAATTTTCAGTTAAAAAGGAAAAATTAAGATAAAAAGTTAAGGGCTTAAGAAGAAAAAAAGGTTTTTTATGCGAAACCTTTTTTAAGTACTTTGAGAATTATAAAACATTTTCAGCCTGAGGTTAAATGAAAATTGATTTATATTTGTTTTATTGATTTAAGTGGTTGGAAATAGAAGAATTGATGTTCTATTTCATACTCTTCGCCTGTTACTTCTATTCTTATCTACTCTCTTGCGGAATGCAGTAACAATTGTTATTTACATTCATTTGTTCGGATGCCAAGTCTTCTGGTGATTAACAAGTAGAAGATCTCTGCGTGGTGTCGTACAAAAATTTCAGATTTTAAGTGCAGCACTATATTTAAGGAAACAATTTTTGTTCTTTTTGATTCATACGGGATGAATATTAATCTGGCTCAAAATTATACGCATACACAGATTTATCTGTATTAGTAATTCCTTTTTTTATTTGGCATATTTTAATAATACATACATGTGATGCGACTATGCTAATGCTACAATCGATTAAATACTGAGTAAATGCTTATGTATTGGTGTTGTGCTGTAAATGCGGGGTTGGAGCCGGCTGAAACTTTACGCGAGCAAGAAAACATTATCTTCTCCACTTCTCTTGTGTCAATTAGTCATAATTTTGTACGAATACAATTGTTTCCGAATGTCTATACCCATACAAAGGCACATTGGTGCTTATAGTATCTTGTCATCCATGACTGTAAGTAATGTCTATATTTTTCTATGTAGCTCTGTACATAAGAGTGAGATAAAAACTAAAAACAAGCACTTTTTTCGCTTGTTGAAAAGATATTTAAGTACATCGGTTTTTTTAATTAAGGTGTGAATTATAATAAGGGTATATTTAAATCAAATGCCCTTTTTCACTACTCTCTCCTCTCGGGGATCATTTCGTGCTGTACTCGAAAAAAAAAAAATTTTTTAAGTAATTGTTAAATAGTCTGGAAATCTAATTTCAAATATCAGTAGTAGTGCATTTACATCAAACTCAAATCAACTAATTACCAGATTTCAATGGAAATCTAGACGTTCTTTACTAGAATTCCCATATAAAACAAAATCTACTTCGTAACTATATTTCGAGAAAATCTTGTTGAAATCTAGTATGCTTTCCGATGCAAATCTGTATTTTTTCTAAGTTGTACTAAAAAATACAAAACTACAGTAAGTCGGGATTTATTACAATGTGGAAATTGAGTGGCAGACATTTCTCAATCCTCTTTTGCCGTTGCCTAAGACTTTTACCATATAGAAATTAGAAGCCAAACAGAACATGCAAAAACTACAAAAAGGGGAAAAGCAAAAGGAAAAATATCCTATACAAACATTCGTGGACTATATTCTTCACATTTTCGTCACTATTTGTACAAATTTCGTCTGTCTGTTTGTCTTTCAATTTCTACATTATAAAACCCGACTAAGAAACTGACAATTGAAAAGTGCCTCATTAAACTAAAATGAAAATAAATTCAAGATCTTTTAATTATTTTTTTATTGAATATAGAAAAATAAGACAAAATATTGTTTTATTTATTTACATACTTCTTTATTGGCTGTTATTTTTACGAAAATAAAATCCTACTAGTTGTCAAAAAAGTTAAATTTTTATCTATTAGCGACAGATTTGAGAAGCTTATTCATGGCAATCTGTTACTCTTAGAACTTTTGTCAGAAGATGTCAGATCTGTGGTTTGAATTCATAGTTCTCCTCTAGCAAGCCAACATATTATATACTAGACTGCGGCGCTCAGCGGCCAGCAAAAACAAAGGAAAAAAAATAACTAATAAGTTTAAGAAATATTGACTGCACTAAAATTGTTGACTAGTTGTTAGTTCTAAAACAAAACACAAAAACCAAACATATACAATTCATAGAAAAATCAAGTTAGTGGCAACTTTCTCATGTCATGTTCACTGACCCCCCTGTTCCTCGAACTTTACGCTTTTGGTTTAAGTTCTTAAAACACACCCTATAAATGCATTAGTCAAGCTCAGATTTAGCACTGAATAAAAATTTGTTATATTTGTATGAAGCTTTTTTAAAATTCTTGATAACCTTGATCAAGAAGGCTATGGTTAGCTCCGGGAGCAAGGGCGCCTTCTTTTTAATGTTTTTATAACTTTCTATATCTTTCTAATCTATAGCTAAGTTTGGTACTGTTAATTTAACCTTTAAGTACTGAGGTGGTGGTCAATTTTACCCCCTCCTTAGATTTTTTAATTTATTTTCTTCGGTTGAGCGCTGTTGAGTCCCTGTCTTGTTATACTAAATCTTTGATTTTTTTATTTTTATAATTCTATTTATATAAAAATGTATTTTTTGTTCTTTTAAAAATAAATTATTAAAAACAATTTTTTTTGACTAATTTTTTTGGTAAAACAAAAGGTGGTAAAATTTACCCCACGTCAATAACTATGAAAAAATATTTCACCTCCGTAGTTAAAGGTTAACACACATGCTTTTAAGACAATACATTAAAATCATAAATGTTCTCTATTTAAATAACTTTGTAATGTATCTTTTATTGTTTTAAAAAAAGGCTCAATAATTCCCGAATTCCGAATTCCCAAGCAATGTGCATGATGTCATCGACTTTTTCTTTAATTAGTCGACCCGACCAGAACAAAATCCAGCAGCCTGAGAGTTTTTCTATAACAAAAAGAAAAAAAAAAACATAAATGTTCACTAATTTTAAAATGTTGAAAAATTATCATAAAAATAATTTTATTTTAATAACATCCTCTAACAATTACTTATTTTATGCCTGTTTTGAAATCAGTTCGACACAAAACGATTTTACTCATAACGATAACTTCATGTGCGTTTATGACTATGTTTTGAGTCAAAATAATTTTAAAACAGTTTTAACTAACAGCTGATTCTAAATAATTCTAATTCTAATTCATATTTTTTTGAATAATACACATAGTATAACCACTGGAAAAAATTGGCAACCCCATCAAATTTGACAGAACATTCTTTACAGCTGATTTGCATAAAGGTTTCAAAACCGTATGCGTTTATACTCAATTTGGAAAAAAAAAATTTATTTTGGTGTATTCTTTATTGTGTCTATATTACAACTGAACTAAGAAAAGTTTACAATATTTATTGGACCACAAAATAATTCAAAAATATGTAAAACACAAAAATGTGACAACAATTATCATTAAAATTTGAGAAGAAATTATTATATACAATTAAGGTATAGGTTTTTTTTAAACTGTAAATAAATTCCATCAACTACGGACACGACACAAAAGGGAATAAGGAAATATTGCAAAACAATTTGTTGTAAATATTTATTAAATATACATACATATGTACATATGAAAGGTCCCTCTTTCAAGATGAATTTAGAGGAGGTAAAGGAGCTATTTTATGAATAGGACGACGAAAAGAACCATTTTTTGACTTAAGCTCTACTACTCGAACTTGTCCAACAGAACCAAGTATAGCTTTTGTTACTCGAGCTAACTGCCATTGTTGTGGTGGGGTATTGTCTTCATGAACTACAACAAGTTGGCCCTCGATGACATTTGGCTCCACCTTTGACCATTTGGCTCGTCCTTGTAGTGACAAGAGGTAATCCTTAGACCATGCTTTCCAAAACTGGTTCTTCAAGTACGAAATTCGCTGGAAATGACTAAGAGACCCTGGTTTGGTAAGATTTAAGGTTTCTTCAGGAAGGGCCACTAAAGGTGAACCAATTATTAAGTGGCCTGGTGTTAAGGCTTCACCATCATTAGGATCGTCAGACATTGGAGCGATGGGGCGAGAGTTTAAATCGCTTCAACTTCAGCCACAAGTGTCTGCAATTCTTCAAATGTTAGATACGGCACGCCGATGTTTTTTACGAGCAATGTTTTAGCTGATTTAACAGCTGCCCCCCATAAACCGCCGAAATGTGGGGCACGAGGAGGAATGAAACAAAATTCAAAACCTTTCTGGACTGAATACGTTTTAAGCTCATGAACGACATCTTGATGGAACAACGAATTTTTTATTGCAACGAGTTTGTTGTGTGCTCCGACAAAATTTGTGGCGTTGTCACAGTAGATTTTTTGGGGAATGCCTCTTCGACTGATGAACCGTTTCAAGCACATAAGAAATGTGTTTGTTGAGAGGTCGGACACTACTTCTGAATGGGCGGCTTTTGAGCTAAAACAAACAAAAACAACTATATAAGTTTTGTATGGCACTTTACCTCGGCTATTATGTGTGGCTGGAAATGGCCACAAAAATCCACTCCAGCTACTAAAAACGGTCGATTAACTCGAAGTCGATCAGCTGGTAAGTTACCCATGATTTGGTTCATTAATTTTGGCTTGTAGTGGAAACAATGGATGCAATTTCGAACGACCTTGCGAACCACTTCTCTGGCGTTAATGAGCCAGATTTTTTGACGAATGATACCCAGTAAACCTTTAGACCAGCGTGTAAATGAAGGCGATGCAAATATTGTCAATTTCTGTAGCGAGGGATAAACAAATTTTCCTTTAGAAAGTGCGACAATGTCCTCCTTGAAATTGGCATTTGGAATATGGCCAATTATGCGCCAGAAAACACAATCCAATTCTGCTACGGTTATATGAGCTGCATCTGCGGGCTTCAAGTTGCGGTCTATTGGGTATCTGTTAAAAATACGAAAAACAAATGAAATTATTCGAATTACTTTATAAAATGATGAATGCTTATCGATTATCTCTTCGATTATTGATTTTGGGGCATCAGTACACTTGAAAACAGCCGCTTTTCTTCTTTCCAAAATTTCTGAGCTAATTTTTGTTTCATCAGTTTTGGGCCAAGTTGATTGATGATCGAGAAGAAAACTAGGACCATTAAACCAAATTGTTGTTGGTAATTCCTGTGCACTACATCCTCGGGATACAATATCAGCAGGGTTGCTTTTGGATGGAACGTGACACCAGATAATATTTCTTGTGTTGGTTTGAAGTTCGGAGATACGATTAGCGACGAAACAATGTAATATTGATGAGGGTAGCTTAAGCCATTGAAGAACAATTTTCGAGTCAGTCCAAAAATATGTTTTCGATACAAAATGAGTCATTTTTGATTTTATTTTCTCCCACGTTTTACTAAGCAGAACAGCGGCACACAGTTCAAGTCGGGGTAGTGATTGTGCTTTAATAGGAGCTACTTTGGACTTGGCAATCAGTAGAGTTGTTTTGTATTTGCCTTCGATCAAAACTCGAAAATAAAGGCAACACCCATAAGCACGTTGGGAAGCATCTGCAAAGCCATGGATTTCACCAAGTGTTTCAGGCGATGTAAGCACATATCTGGGCACCTCGATATTTTTTATATACTGCAAGTCATCTCTTATTTTGAGCCATAAAGATTTGAGATCTTCATTCAGCTTGTCATCCCAGTCGTAATTCTGGACCCATATTTCTTGAAGAAGGATTTTACAGCGAATCACGATCGGGCTCAAAATTCCCAGCAAGTCATAAATTTTTGCAACAAGAGACAAAACTGTGCTTTTTGTTGGCTCGATTAATTCAGGCAATTCAAAACGATAGCAAAAAATATCTTGTTGTGGTTTCCAGGACATGCCTAAGGTTTTTCTAGTTTCGTCTTCTGGTCCTTTTATCGGGACTTCAGCTTCATTATTTGAGGTAACTTCAAAACTATTACTGCTCCATTTTGCCAATTCGAGCCCATGTAGTTTAAGTATGTGAACCAATTCTGCCTTTTTTTTAAGCAACGTTTCGACGTTATTGGCACCAGTAAGGATGTCTTGGTCTTAGAACCAAGAGGAAATGATGAGCTATATTTATCAGCAATGAAAAACAAACTACGAATTGCTAAAAATGGGGCAAATCATATGTAACAGTGCTAAGTTGAAACACTTGCAATTTTTCCTCCCTAATGTTGCGCCATAAAATGAGCTGGTATTTGCGGTCCCGTTTGTCGACTTCAAATTGTCGATACATTTTAGAGATGTCAGCTGTGAGCGCAAATTTGTTCAAACGAAACAATTCCTGCTGAATTGTAGGGCCAACCATAAGAATATCGTTCAACGATATGTTTGAAAAGCTGCGAGCTGAGCCATCAAATACTACACGGAGTTTTGTTGTAGTGCTCTCTGGACGAAGGACACAATGGTGTGGAATGATGAAATTTGGACCATCTAGCGAGTGAGTATACAGCGACATGTCCAAGCGACAAATATTCATCCATGAACTCAATGTACATAGATTTGAGTGTTGAATAGCGATCTAAGTGTCTTTCGAGCGACAAAAAGCGCTTTTAAGCGATATCAAATGAGTTACCAAGTACCTCTGGTGGTTTTTTAAATGGTAAACGAACTTGGATCTTACCATTTTCTATAACTCTGACATTTTTAATGTAATGTTGTTCACAGGCTTCCTCTTCCTCTGTTAACTTCGATGGAGTGTTTACATAGTCCTCAATCTCCCAAAACCTTTTTAGTGTGGTATCAATGGATTCTTCGG
This sequence comes from Metopia argyrocephala, assembly GCA_963576795.1. Lineage (NCBI taxonomy): Eukaryota > Metazoa > Arthropoda > Insecta > Diptera > Sarcophagidae > Metopia > Metopia argyrocephala. The sequence goes on along the minus strand of OY756211.1, from coordinate 60,559,601 downwards.
TAGTTTCAATAGCTAAATTGCAAACCATTGGAGCTACGGGAAATTTAGTTGTGAATTTACCACCGGCAATCCATCCGAACAATGTATTCTTCAATGTTGGGCCACTGTCTCCTAATGATATTTGACCGTCTACCAACAAGTTAAAAAAAACTTCTGTACCTCTTAACAATTCTATCCGCTGGGGCTTGTAAAATAATGGATCGGCTAGCTGAAGAGTGTTGAGTATCTCCCAATGAGATGTTTCGATGTATTCACCGGGCTGACGAGATGATATCGATTTAGTTACCGCAAAAGTTGAAGACCACTCGAACGAATTAAAACGAGATTTTAATGTAGCATCAACGTAAGATTTGATTCTTGTGCGCACTTCACCAATGCCGGAAATTTCTTGTGTGTACGGATGAAAACCCAATTTGAGCCTCTTTGCAGTTTCCTCTAGAATGAAATTTATTTCTGAACAAGAATCAAGAAGAGCTCTTACCGGTTGAAATATGCCACAAGAATCTTTGATGAGAACCACAGCTGTTGGGATGAGTGATCTTTTGAGAGCCCGAGTGACGAAAGTAGTTGAACGATTATTTTCAACTTGAACTGGATTGCTTACCGAAGAACTATTAGGTTGATTTTGGATGATATCATGAGTTACTGGAGGGTTTAAATTTTCAGGATCCTTGTAGAAATGAAGCACTGTGTGATGAGCTGATTTGCATACCTTACAGCGAGATTTAGATGGGCAATTCGAAACCATATGACCTTTGTTCAAACAATTGATGCAATGGCCATTGCGCTTTACGAAATTAAAGCGTTCCGAAACGGGATGGGATGAAAAGGATGCACAAAAATTTAAACCATGCTCCGATGAATTACAATACGAGCACTTAGAGTTTGACTGAACAAAAGTGTGAGATGGACGTTTAAAATTTGGCTTTGCCTTTGCAGAATTAAATTTTTGAGAAATTTCAACCTTTTTTCCATGGCTAAATTTGACAACGATTGCTTAAAACGTCATAAAATGCATCCCAAGTCGGCAATGATTTAAAGTCTTGTTTCTCACCGTAATTAAATTTTGTTTCAGAGTCGACTTTCGATAATACGATGTGAACCAAAATACCATTTAACACCTCCATTTCTGAACCAAGAGACAACAAAGAACCACGAATAGCCGAAATAGTATCAATAATTTTTCGTAACGAAGCACTGTCGCCCTTTATCATATTTGGAACACTAAATAAATCATTAACATGTTCCAGAAAAATTAACACTTTATTGTCGTAGCGTTCTTTTAATCTCTCTAGTGCCTTAGTATAATTTTGTGCGGTTACCTGAAATGGTTCCACAACTGCCAAAGCTGGGCCTGATAAACAGTTTAGCAAATAATTAAATTTATCGACATCCGTAATTGAATGATTTTCGTGCACTAAATTATTGAAGGCAGTAATAAACCTTTCGTACTCAGCATACTTGCCATCAAATTTGGGTAACTTCAATGAAGGGAGGCGAGATGAATGCACTGCACCAGCAACAGAAGCATTAAATTGAGTAACATCCATTGATACAGAACCACGACGACGTTTTAGAATACCTAATATTTTTACCTTTGTAGCGATAAATAAGTCCTTGTAATCACTTCGGCCATTATCAGAGGAACAAAGCTGTTCAATTTTACCTTGCACGTGGCTCAATTGCTTGAAATACGATTCTAAAATTTCGAGTCTGTATTCCAAAATGGCGTCATCGACATTTTCGCCATCTTTTTCTATCTTTTTCTGCATATATGAGAGGTTGCGCTTCATTGTACTTCTTTGATGTTTCAATGCAGCTAATTCTGAGCCACTGGCGTTTTGTGGCTCAGGAACTACTTCATCGTTGGTTGCCATTTTATTTTAAGTTTTTAAGTTTGTATATAATCAAACCACGAACCGATATTTTTTATCTTCGAAAGGGAGGTAGCACTTAAAGCTGGTTTCAAGACTTTTTCGAAAATGCACTTGTACCACTATAGGCAAAATGCACACAAACAACGAAATTTTGTGATAGGTGACACGAAAGTATGCACAACCTTGAAATATTTGCAGTAGGTGACACAAAAAACAAATTGGTAATAGGTGACGCGTAGAGTACAAATTTTTTGCAAGAGCTCTATCACAAATCAAATGAACTAAATATTTTTGGGCCAAAAAGTCAAAGAAAACCGTTAAAATTTTATTTAAATTAAACTTTAGAACTACCGTCCTGTCACGGTCGCCAAAATGTCGCGTGAGAAATAAAACAAATGTATTAATTTAATTAAAAACGCAAAAAAAAAAAATTTATTTTGGTGTATTCTTTATTGTGTCTATATTACAACTGAACTAAGAAAAGTTTACAATATTTATTGGACCACAAAATAATTCAAAAATATGTAAAACACAAAAATGTGACCCGTTATAAAAGAACAACAATTATCATTAAAATTTGAGAAGAAATTATTATATACAATTAAGGTATAGGTTTTTTTTTTAAACTGTAAATAAATTCCATCAACTACGGACACGACACAAAAGGGAATAAGGAAATATTGCAAAACAATTTGTTGTAAATATTTATTAAATATACATACATATGTACATATGTATGTAACAACAAATACATTAAGGGAATGAGACTGACTACTAAAATAAAATAAACGGTATAATGAGAGTGACGACACTTTAAACATTGATGGTATGTTAAAGCGATCTTATCCGACACTTGGTCTGACTCAAACAGGTTTGAAAAGCAGTTTCAGTAAAAACGTTTCGAAATCTCAAAACTGTTTTTATAGCTGTTTATGCCATGGGTTTTGGGCGAATGAAAACGTTTTCAAAACGGGCATAAACATGACAATAGTGAAGCTTCAAATGCTGCCTTTCAAACAATCTGTAGTGTTGCCTATTATCAAAGATATCAAATTTAAGAGCCATTTACCGACATTTTGTAATCGAAATTTTTCAAACACACAAGATATTTGAATTACAAATAATTATAATACCAAAGTTATTTCACATTTATTATGATTGCTTTGTTGAGAAAGTCAAAGTCAGTTTGTATATTGCCAATTAATAATTCCTTGTTGTACAGTGTAGAAATTATACGTTATAGTCTTTCAACAAACAATTTTTATACTTTCAGTAGAATAAAAAGATACATTTATAATACTCGTTCATAAAGAAAGTAAATAATTATGTAAACGCTCTTATGTATCTAATTATTAATTAAACCAAAACTGATTTAAGAAATAAAAAAGAGAAAGACTTACAATTACGAGTAAATACCACAATTAACCTGAATTTTTAAAGCACACATTTAGACTTCGTCTGGCTCTTTTTAATGGAGGAAAAAAGCAATAATGGCTTTTCTACAACAACCACAATCACACGAAATAAAGATGGATATAGAACTTCATGTTTTGTTGTTGTAGCCTAAATAAATTAACTGTATTATTTACGGTACCCGTGTATGCGTGAATATGCCTTTACAGGTCATGCAATTATTAATGATTGCGCAAGAGTGTGAGTAATTCTCATTAAAAACAGAACGTTAAGAAGTATTATAACTAAGTGTTGGTTTTACTATGTGTGTGAGTATATGTTCAGGGAAGAGAAAGTATAGAAGAAACGGTAGTGGGAGAGAGATTGTAGGTTAATATTTTTATCGATTTTTTTCTAGCCTGTCTTCTTTTATAATAGGTGTTGAGTTTCTCTTGTAAATCATTAAATTACACACGTATTTGGCTTATAAGTAGACGTAATTCGAATACGTTTATTTAATATTATATAGCATTACATATGTATATATAAGTTCTGAACCAATAATTCATTTCAAAGGCATAAAACAGGACTACCTACTATTTCATTGAAAACAATGAACAATAACTTGAGCAACAATCGAATAAAAACGGAAGTACTGTAACTAAAAGAAGACAATGATAGCAAATGACCAGATTCAGCGGTAGAATTGAAACACAACAGACAACACAATAAATAAAGTCCTCACAGATTGTTAACGATGAAGGTGTAACATTTAATCCTTTTAGAGATGTTAAGTAATCTTGTGTTTTCCAGGTATTTTTTTTGTAAACTACTACAACCACCCTAGTGGTAGAGCGGAACAGAAAAGGTTGAAAGACATCAGGAAAACAACCATCAAAGATAAAACAATACAACCAATTAAAAAATATTAAAAATAAGTTGAAAAAAGAAAAAATATTGCTACTCAATAGACGCTCAGACAATTACAATAAATAATTGCAACACAATAGCAACAATAATGGTTATAAAAAAGCTGTTCCCAACAGAGAAGAGGTGCTGAAAATAATGGAGAGAATATGATTAAAATAAATGGGAGAGAACAATAACGCAAAATTAAAAAAAAGCACAAACAAAAAAATCGTGCAGATTAAAAAACAAAAGCTCAATCATAATATCGTTACAATAAAAGAGACTGGCGGGTAAATGATATACAATTTATAAGGGTGCTGCGAATAAAATTGATAGGATAGGTAGCGATATGATTGGTATCGTGGCAAAATAAACTGAGAAAGAGAAAATAAAATTTAGTTCTATTGTAATTTTTTACCGTTTAAAAAATCGTACTTCTTCAAGATCAATTTTGCAATATCCTACACTCAGAGGTTGTCATGAACTTAACAAATGTAATATTATGTTTAATTCAAATTATACATCCAAATGCGCTACAGTGCTTAACTGAGTTCTGCATTTAAATTTTGTCACTGAGATACACGCAAAGGAATACATGAGTTCGATTGTGTGCATGCACAATACTTAGGCGTTTTTCCTCCTAAAATAGATATCAGATTACAAAGTTCTACGTCATCGGTGGTTTAACTGTCGTTGGCAATACCTTTATCACTTAGAGAGCTATTAGAGCAATACGGTGAAACTTGTGAGAATTTATAAAGGGCGATATCATTGCAGATCAGTACAATTTAAAGCCAAATATTTGCCATTTATTTTCTCTTAAACTTTTCCGATGTGCCTCTCATAGCTTTTTATTGCCTAAACTTCTTATAAAATCTTTAAAGCCCTTATTAGAACTTGCCTTTAGTTAAAGGTAGGATGTTATCGGAAAGATAAATTTCTTTTTGTTATTACAACTAAACTTTAATCTAAAGGTGACCGACAAAGTTATTAGGAACATTGCCTTACCTTTAACTTTTAACGTGAGGTTTAAACTTTTGAGGTTACCATATTTTATTGAGGTTGCCATATTTTTTGTTCGTTGAATTAATAACAAAAATATGTTGCTTATTTTGTCAACGCAGAAAAGGGTTGTCAGATAGTTTTCAATTTTTATCCCCAATTACGAAATTCATAACACCAGAAATCCCCATAACCTTGACTAGTTTATCCCCAAAAATCCACACATAAACTGCATCAATAATTTTGCATGTATGTACATATGTTTTATTTAATATGTAAATTTTAAATTTGAAGACAGTGCAGATCAACTTAAAATCTTGAGAATGTTCGTTTTTAACCAACCTCTTGCTCGCTTCGATGTGTGCTTCGGGTGGTTATTTTGTTGAAATACTGATCGCTGTGCCATTTCATATTCAGCATGTATAGTATACAACATCTATTGTACCTCAATTCTAAATAGATGTAATATGCCATAGTATATTATAATAAAGTATAAGCTTAGAAGTAATTGTGGTCGGATGAATCTAAGACTAGTTTGTTTATCTCAGAGAGAAGTAATTTATCTGTAAGAAGACCCTCTATTACTGAATTCCTCATCAATAAAAACCATTAAAAACGGTGGCGTAAACATAATGATATGGGGATGTCTTTATTTATATGAGAAAATAAATCAAACTAAAACCAAGAGCACACGTTGCAAAAATTTTATATGAAAGTATAAGTTTTAAAAAAGTTTATAAGAAAGTCTTTAAAATTGAAATTCTATTGAAATTTTTTCTTCGTGTGTTCCGAATGTAAGAAGTCTATAATATATAATTAAACAAGCAAACATCGGCGAAAACTAGTCGATCATCCCCAATAAAATCCCCATCCACAAATGAAATTTTTTATCCCCATTTAAGAAAATAAATCCCCATTTTGGGGATAAATCCCGTAATCTGACAACACTGACACAGAAGTACTTACATTCAATAAAAATGGAAAGTACAACACATTTCTTTGTTAATAAGTTTTTTTAGTGCACAATTTATAACATTTTCTTGGTTTATTTATTTATGTAAGCATGCGTGTTGTTGCCACTTGGTGTCTTTTTAACAAATTTAATGCCAAAAGTAATCGGTTCTTGTTCTGGTATTGTCGTATTTTTAAAAAAATAACTTTTATCTTAAAGGTAAGTTGTAATAACGAAAAGCATTTAAAGGTCACTTTATTCCTTCTGTTAACGAAAGTTACCTTTAACTATCGGACACTTTATAGGCAAGTTATAATAATGGCTCAAGGTTTGGCAGCTTAATCGAAAAGAGTTATAGGGTTTAAAAAGTTTAGTTTTTCGCAGCATGTTGTGAAAAACTTTCTTCAGCTTAATTTCTTTTTAACTTTAGGTTTTCTATGTCCTGCTTCATTCAAAATTACACTCAAAAGATTTTCTTGCTAATTTCTTTGTATAATCTAAATAGCTAAGGATTTATTTGATGGTCGACAAGGTAGCTTCATATAGTTTGCACGCTTTAGTTGTATCTGAGAACACATGTAATGGAGCGTAATTTTTGTTCTTTCAAATATAATTTAGTTTCTAAAAACTATACTTATTTCTCTTTTCATTTCCAAGTATAATATAGGTGCGTTGTTAGCTTTGTCTGCGGCGGTACCGAAATAAATCTAATCATTCACTATACTGATTGTTTGAGGACTGATCCAAAATCAGATGAACAAATCTTTTGCCATCGAGAAAATTAATGTAGCCAAAAAGGAGCTATTCGAGTATTATTTAACTGGTTTTGTGCTACGAAATACTTAATAGATAAGTGGACTGGTGCATCATCTTGAGGAAACAACACTTCTTTTTATGTCAATTACGATACGTGGTTGACTGTTTTTCAAAAACAACAAAAAGGGGGGTGCGTGGTATAGTGGTTAGAGCGCTCGCACAAAAACTCCAACGACCCAGGTTCAAATCCCAGCAAAGGTGAAAAATGAAAAAGTTAGTTTGCGGTTTTTTCAAAATTATAATTTAAAAATAAGACAAAAATTTCGAAAACGTTACCACAAAGTCATAAACTTCTCAAATTTTTTTTTAATCATATTGTATATCAGTAAAACAAAAAAAAAAAAAAAAAATACTTTCTAAATGAGAAAGAGCGCAACCGAAAGAAACAATTCGCTTTTCGCTCTAGTGCTTGCTTTGTTATTCCGTTACACTCGTATAATTTGCTCTTTTTTCCCTTCTTCTTTTCTTTTTCTTCCCATTAATTTTTTGTTCCACCTACGTTGTGTTTTTGTTTTACTCATTGTAAAGAACAAAACAAAATGAGATCAAACGTTTCGTTTTGTTTTTTTTCCTACTCTGATTTAGACACGATTCTCTCATTACAATGCTTTGTTTATTCTTTTATATCTGGTGTTAAATGGTGAACGCTTACAAATCTACGCAAAAAGTGTGGTTTTGTTGTGGGGAAACATGACCTGTTTTTATTATGTTGTGAAAAAATGCTGGACTCTTCTTGTGCACAGCTGTCTCGTAATGAAATTTTCCGTTTTCCGTTTTTTTTTGGGTTTATACCGCTCAGCAGTCTTCTGGCAAAAGCTCTGAGAGTAACAAATTGCCATGAACAAGCTCCTCAAGTCTGTCGTTGGGAGTCGACATTAAACTGTAGGTCCCGGTACTCATGGATAAAAATTGACACACACAACATGCGAGAAGCTAGGCCGTAATCCTGACACAGGGTTGTAAAGGCCAGTTATGTATGTATGTTATACCGCTTTTTAAACGCATGTCATTCAAGATAACTTACAGTCGGCGGTCATACGATACCATATTGTGGATTTCCTTCACTGTTTCATAAATACACCCTACTTAGTCGACCACGACCCAATATTTTATAGTCGTACATGAAATAGCAGATAATATTGTTTGGATTAAGTCTTTTCAAGTGAAAGTATTGAACTACGTAAGGATAACCAATTTCTGTCATGTCGTTTATTTATGAATACTAAACAACGTGGCACATTGAAACTTAAAATATATGTTTTATAAGGTTGCCACTATTTGTCAAAGTATTTTCTTATTTCAAAGAACTGTCGACATTTATATGTCAACTTGATTAGCTTTTAGACCGCTCTCGCAACTATACGAGAGTAGATAACTCTACTTGATATCACTACTTGTTTTTAAGTTTACTAACCATTAAATCTGCTTCTGCTGACTATTTTTCGATACCTTAGAGTTCTATTCTCAGAACTATAGCTTAAATTTTGTAATTTAAAAACAAGAATGCACGTATTTAGCAGCAACATATGATAATATTGAAGATAGCTTCCGCCAGTTGCAATAGTTTTGTCTGCTGATTTACACCCTGTGACAAATTTAAAATAAATGTGGAGTTTTTTTTTTCACTTTCTCCAAATTTTCTTTAAGCTCACCAAGCATGAAACCTTGTTTAATAAACTTTTTGTAGCAAGTCTCGCATATATTAAAAAAAGAATCTACGAGTATTATTTAATAATTTTATAGTTCTATTGTTTTTTATGTTTTTCTATGCGAAGTATAAAAATATTGCAGTTGTGAATTATTCAACTGGAAATGTTTCATATGTTTTATATCGTATTTATAAGTAAATTCCTTTGGGATATTTGTTCTTTGAAACCATCATATATATTGATTGGGTTTTATTTTGATTGCATCAATGATGTTCAGCAAACTATTGAAAATTCTCAATATGCATTGACCATATTTCTTTCTAAACGGATAAATCAACAGTGAAGCGAACACATACTTATCGCACATGTATTTTCTAAGAGACGATAAGTTTTTTCATTTATGAAAATTATAAATAAACTTGCATCTCATAGTTTTCTCTTTTTCATTATTACCATCATGTAGTATTGACCTAAAAAGAGAATAAATAAATAAAAAAAAAAAAAAATTAAAGGATTTCTCTGAAGTTTTATTTCATTTGAATGGTTTATTGTTTTTCTTTAATCTTTTGATATTGTTTTTATATGCAGTATTACGAGAACTGTTTATTTTTAGATTTTTAAGATGATTTGTATATTTTTGTTAAACAAAACTATAAATTAATATTTAAAATATATGTACATACATATACATATAAGTATAGCATGTATTTTTATACAAATAGAAAAGTTGTACTTCACACCACTTCAGATGGTGGGGTTAAGTTTAAATTGGTTTGTGTTGTCGTAGACTTTTCTAAAACAAAACGTTTTTTAACCAGACTGTATACATTTAAGAATCATGTTGGGGATTATATTTTATAGTTTTGGATATTTGCGATTGATACTTGGCATTGAATATATTTCCGCAAAATTTTTAATATTTAATTATCATTTACCTGTCTATACTTATATCGGGTGGTCAAATTTTAAGGGCCGATGTTGAATGTGGTAGTCGCCGTGGTCTAGTGGTTAGTGTGTTGGCTTACTAAGACATGAGACCTGGGTTCGACACCCAGCTCCGACATGTTCAAAAAAAAAGAAATATAAAAATAATATTTCTTTCGGTAACTACCTCTCAGCAGTCTTCTGGCAAAAGCTCTGAGAGTAATTAATTGCCATGAACAAGCTTCTCAAGTCTGTCGTTCGGAATCGACTATAAACTGCAGGTGTCGGTTCTCATGGATAAAATTTGACACACACAACATGAGTGCTACGAGTTATGTATGTATGTATGTATTTATGTATGATAACAAAATAATGGAGTAAATTTAATAAAATAACCTTAAGCTCAAAATTAAGTAAATATTTACTTGAAATAAAATTTCAATAAAACTAAATAATAGGGAAATATATATATATAAAACGTGTGATAATTTCTTATGAGCACCATATAGCATCGGCAATTATTATTGCTTTCAAGTTTATGGCAAAAATTTGGGTTTAAGTAGCTATTCCACTTTCATAAGTACTTGTCATATCAGATTGGCATGATGAGGAAAAGTGTTTTTCTATTACTTTATGATGATCAGAGACCTTATTCTGTAACTCTCATAAGCTAAAAATGTATAAACTAAAGGTCTGCATGAATGTTTTGCTTTTCTGCCAGTTTAGAATGATTCGAGAAGTGTACTCTAATTGAGAGTAAATTCAAGCATCGAAACAAATATTCATTCTATTCGTTTTGCAGCCAACGAAACGAAACGAAACGAACAGCCTCAATAAACGAATAGAGTAGAATAGAATAAATCTAAATTTACTCTCATAATTCTAAATTATTATGGAGAATGTCTTGGAATGTCTTGAATTTCCTTTGTGAATGAAAGCATGTATTGAAGTAAATGCGATAGTTTGTAGTACAAACAAGCGAATGAAAACAAACAAATTGAAATCTAGCAAGAAGAATAGTCTGTGTGTATATTAAAGCATTTAAAGGCAAAAAAAAAAAAAAAAAAACAATTACTTTTTGAATATGTAGTTTATTTATAATTTTTTTTTTAAGTTTTTGTAAATAAATATGTATGTATTTTTAGAAATTAAGCCAAAAATATAAAAAAATAAATAAAAATAACATGAAAAATTATTCAGTTCATTACTTTTATTATTCAGTTCTTTAGTACTTATAATACCAGTATAAGAAATTCTTTTCTATCATATTACAAACAAGACATTCTATTCACTCTATTCATTCCATTCTAACTCTTATGTTTCATGTCTCTCATTATTTACATTCTAACGACAACAACCACTTTTTATGTTTGTTTTATTCGTTTCGCTTTTACGAATTAGAGTTGGAAATGTGTTTGAAATTTTTAGAATGTCTTGAATATCGTTTCAAACATACCCGTGCAGACCTTTAGTATAAACTTGATTGGCTGTGAATGAAAGTTCTTGTACACGTACTGTAATTTAAAGCTTCATGCCTATTATCTCTAAATAAACAGGCCTAGCCTGTTTAAAAATCCACAATTTTAGCATTTTAACTGAAGTGAATTACAGAATGAGACCCCAGTACACAAATTTATTCAAATTTAATAAAATTTTTTTTGTAGGATTTCTCATTTAAATCTCTGTTTTGATAAGCGTTACTTTTTATTTTCCATAATTTTGATAAATTTTCGTAGACCTTCCATGCCATCTCTACTGTTTGCTTACGAAAACACACTGTACTTTTATATAACCGAATTTCTATTTTACGAGTTTAATAGCAAGATTTCATACAGAAAAGAAAATAAAAAAATTACCAAACTGACTTAAACGAGTATTCTGCCAAGTATATGAGATCAGGTAATACACGCTTTAGAGGAAAAGCAAAATTTCTTTTTTTTATATATTTTAATTTTAATTTATTGTTTTAAGCGAAGTGTCAGAGTATACATTTCCTTATAGCCATATTCAATACTCGTAGATGATTATCAAAACTAGAACTGCTTATTCATATACATATTACATTTTCCCAGGGTTTGCTTGGATTTTTATTAAAATGCAATCGTATACAATATTCGAGGGCAGAAAAACAAACAAAATTAATGTTCCTTCAAAAAAATAAGGGGGGAAAAAGAAAATAATAGTTCAAATATTTTGTAAAATTCGCATGCTGTTTTGCCATTTCTGCCCTGCACTAAAAGTAACAGAAATAAAATGAAGAAAATAAGAAGCAGGAGAAAATCTGATTTTATTTTTTCCCTGTTTGAGTTAAAATACTGTTCGTTTATGCAGGTCAAAAATATTCATGCATTGCAGTGTATCTCTCTGGTTGTGGACTTTTTGCAGGTTTTTGCTTTTCTGGTTGTGCTGTATTGTCGCAAAAGGTGAAAAAACTTTTAGCCTGTGGTCTTAATATAAAAACTAAAGAAAGGAGAGGAGAAGGTATGCCAAGCAGGAATTAACAGATTAATAATAAATATTTGCTGGACATGCTGCATACCAGTTCCTATAATGCATTCATTTTCAAGAGCTTACCTTCCCAATTTATTATTCATTTCGAATGCATTTAAGTAGTCGCATATTAAAATAACTTTTTGTATTAAACTTAAGCAAGGTAAAGCATTTTTTATTAAATATTCAATTAACTTTTTTGCTTTCCATTTAATCCAGAATATTTAAAACTTTTTAAATATTTTTTTTAATGTTTAAATATATTCAAATGACTGTAACTTACTTTTTAACAGCTCACAAGAGCAAAGGGCTTAAATTAAATAGAAAAAACATGAAAAATTTATTCAAAACCAATGTTTTACTAAAATGGTTAGTTGTTATTTATTTTATAAACACAAATCCAAATAAGCAAGTTTTATAAAGAATGAAATAATGCTCTAAATGAATATTATAGGTATAAAATGAAAGACGCTTTATTGATTCCGATTCAGGTTAAATAGAATTTTATATTTTTAAAATTTAGTTAAAGTTGAGTCTTGTTGTATCCGAGTTATAATTTAAAAAAGATATATTTCTATTATTTTATTATAATATGCTTACAAAAATTATTCTATTATAAAACTAGACAATTAACATATAGAAAACTTGATTTAGACATTAAATCAAAAGCATTTCGAATTATTATATTACATATTTTTACAGTAGGATATAACAAGTCTATAAATACATATATTGATTAAAAATTAATTTTTCTTTTACAATTAATATTTTCTTACGTTGCACAAGGCAATGTTGTTAAACCAGCTTTTTATACAATCTTCATCTTTGATTTGCCTTTCGAAATGATGTTTTAGTAGCATGCATGATATTTTTTTTTTTAATATTTAAGACCAATACTCAGGAGTAAACCCCTACTAAATGCTGTGCATTGTATTTGAATTTTTGTGGAAATGACAGTACATTTATGATAGAACATAAATTTTTTGTTTTTCTTATATTACAATTAAGCGCCTTAGGATTAAGACAAATTGCTGTGAATTTATCATTCAAATGCCAGTGTTAGACCTTCACCCTTGAATGATCAACAGCAATTACCTCATCGTATCATGTTGATTATGGTGAGTGCCTTCGCTAAGTACGTTTTAGGTGTTGTCTGCTGCTTTCCAATAGGTGGCGCTTAATCTTATGATTATTGTTGTCAATGGTTAAGGTGGAATACAGTGGAAGAATGTCAGAGAGCGATTTCTTTTGTAGATGGACTTCTTGAAGTGGGGAACCTCTTATTTTTTGAATTATAATTTAAAAAAACCGCAAACTTTTTCACTGTTGCTGTGATTTGAACCTGGGTCAATTGAGTTTTTGTGCGAGCGCTCTAATTACTATACCAGATATAGTTGTTAGTTGTTGAAAATGTTAGCACGTTGTTGAAAAATGTTAGCACGGATTTAACATGCAATTTATTCATAACACATATTGTATCCCCTTAGTAAGGGCATACCAACCAAACTGTTGTTAAGAAACTGCTGTCTTTGGGTCAAAGTTACTTTGAAAACAAATTTAAAAACTGCTATTAATGTTTTTGTATTTTTAAATAATTTGGAGGCATTGTGCTTAACCTCGGTCGAAATAAATCCCAACTGCTTTTAAAGTATATCACCAATTATTTATTGAATTTATTTTCATATTTCTGTATACAATTAAGCAGTGGACAATAGATTACAGTTTCAGAGAGTTTTTAGTTGACAGATAACTTTTTTTAAAAATATGCTCTAGAATAAGCTTAACCGATCTGGTAGTTATGAGGAGTTTACGCAATGAGAAAAGCTTTATAAAAGCTCAAACTGTAACCTTTGCAGCCTACATAAAGTATGGAAATGAATCAGTTTGCAAAGGCGCAGGAAATTTTGGAAAGAGATATGTCTGATAGAGATTTGATTACACAGTGCAACATGAAAAATATAACCATATACGGACACTACTACCAGTTTTGCTCAAAGTCATGAAATTTTATTATATGGGCCCCTAAACATTTGGGGCCTTGGAGTTATTTTTACAAAAAAGTGATCATTTTCCCGGGCACATATCTTGCAAACCGTTCGGAATATTGATTTACTTTCCGGGGCAGAGTTGTAGCTCTTATCATGAAATTGTGAACATATAAGATCAAAAAAACTTCACCTTCAAGAGAAAAATCGCAGAAGACTTTTAAAAATTTTATCTTTTTTAAAGTTTTTTCTCCTGTTTAGGGCCATAGGTAGCAAACCGTTCAAAATTTAAGGAAATAATGAACTGCAAAAGTTTACCTATGATCTCAATAAACAACTTTCTAAAACATATGAACTTCCTAGAAATGATTCTTAACACCGTTCAGGTAGCGCTTAAGTGGACGCAAGTGTAAAAATTTCCCGAAATTTACTTAAGCGCTATATAAACGGTGTTACAAATTTTTCCAACAACTGGTTTGGTTTAGAATTATGTGAAAATGGCTGCGTAAATACAGGATTAGGTGCATTTTTTTTTGTTACTTTAACATATTTAATTTCTCTCACTAACAACTTTTCCTTTTCTATCTATTTTAATATGCATTTTTTAAAGTTTGATTTGCCACAATTAACCATAACTTTTTAAAGTCAACCAATTTAGCCGCATACAGGCATATTAAAATTAAATGATTCTCTTTAAAAATTCACAGCATGACAACTCATTTAGTGTCATTTTAAATGTTACTCAAGTGTACACAAATATGTTTTATATCAAAATCCTTAAGCCAGTTATATACATACGAGTACGTATGTACATAATGTAAATGTCAAATATATTCAAGTCTAATATATTTTCAAGTCTAAAAGTCTTCTCATCATTTTAAAGATTTAAAATCATGATTTAAAGACAATATTTTCTGTAGATTCGTTCTATCTTTACGAAACATAAACAACACAAGAGTGGGTTCGTAAACACACAGTGAGAGAGAGAGAATGCGAGAGGAAACTTGGTTTTGAACAAAAGATTATTAAATAAAACATGATTGTTAAATATTTTAACACACACGAACACATTTACTATTATACGCGTACTCGTATGCTACATAAGATTGGGCCAAGGAAAAATAAATACAGAAACATTAAATATTTACAGGATATTAAAAAACCCCTTATTTTAATGCCAAGGATTAAGTGCTAAGAAGAAAAGCAAGAGAAAAGTAAAATAACCAAAATGAGGGGATATTTTAAAAATGTAAAACCATAAAAATTCTCTGAAACTTAACCACAATAGCACATTAAAGTTTCCACAATTCCTAATCAATAAAAAAAGGACTTTAAAGAAAATGTGGTAATCTTGTGATTTGTTATACTTTCAGCACAAAACCATTTTAATGAAAAACAGTCGCTTTTGACGACTGTTGTATTGTGAGCAAGCTGTGTCTATTGGTTTGATGTAACAAGTTATAGCAATTCGTTTACAATGTTAATTTAAAAGTAAATAAAAAAAAGCATTAAATTCGTATAAAAATCAAACAAATGCTTGCAATCGAGACTTTTCATTAATTTCGTTTTTGATTAATTTCGGTTTTTTTTATACCAGCGAAACATTCAGCTTGAAAATAGAAGTTGGCATACAAAAAAAGTGCCAATAAGGGCAGTGCAATGTTGTCGGTGCTCGGTAAAAGGAAGCGTTAAAGCCAGCTCAGCCTTTAGCTAACTTAGTTTTTAATTACGTAATATTTTACAATAATATTTGGATATAAAAAGCGCTTCGTATGCCGTAAATATAACGCTTCTGCTCTAGTGTAATCATATGCGCAACCATATGACCGCTTAAAGGAAAGAAAGAGTTTTTGAGAAAATGTTTACGAAACATTGATACATTATGGCACACTAAAGACTAAAAAAATAAGAATAGTAAGTCTCTTACGATTAATGTGCAAAAATTAATTAAATGAAAGACAAATAAAGATTGTATATATAATATACTTAAGACAATCTAAAGGTTCATTAAGATTGGCCCATGAACTGCTTTTTTGGCACAGTACTTTCTTAATTTAGCTGCTTCTTTTTTTGCATTAAGAAATACAGATGAAAATGATTTCTACCAAATGGGTGCTGTATGGGTACTAACAGTTAGCCAAATACGAATTTGAATAAAAATTTCCTAAGCTTGTTTGGATCGATTTGTGCTAAATAAAATTTAAAAAATAATTCAATGGCTAGTATGTGCATGGGAACGGTTTTTTGGAATTTATTTAGTCCTTACAGACTAATACAAAAATACAGTGATTAAGTATTAGAAATGCAAAATAGTTCTTCTTTTCACTATATCTTTACTACCAGCTATTCAATAATAACAATATTTTGACATTAAATTTAATATTTTTCATTAAATATTTGAAATTGTTTTAATTTTTTTTAAATTATTAATGAAATGTGTATGTCAGTTATACAAATTACACGGTGCTACAAATGAGCAACTTTTTTTTATACTTGGAAAGTGACCTAGTGCAAGTTGTAGGCCTTATTGAGTAGATCATAAATCAATTTTTAAAAGTTCAGAAAAACACCCTCAAATTTCGGAGTTATTCCGAAAAAACTATTTTCGGGTAGGTTCGAGTACTTATGAACACGAAACTCAGTTCATTTTAATCCGATTTTAAATTTTTAAACAGTTTCGGAAAGAAGAAGTATGTGCCTTTTCAAATATGTACACATTTTGGTACATATATTAAATTTTTGCATAGTTATTTTAATTTATATCCGATTTTAATTTTATTTTTTCTAAATTTTTTAACTTTGGCGCCATTTTTTTAAATTAGATTGTTTAGAAACATACCCTTTTGTATATATTTCTTTAAAGCAAATTTAGTTCTGAGTTAAACAAGCTTCTAACAAATAAAATCTAGTAAAAAATAAAAAAGTTATTAAGGTTTTTCAAAAGTTAAAAATTTTGCTTTTACAAATATGTATTGATCAAGATACTACATTTTCTTTATTTTTTTCGTCCTATCATGATATGAGTATATAAATATTTTAAAATAACAGTATTCAAATTATTTTATTTAGAAATTGAAAATATATTTGATAAAAGTGCTTGCTAGACGTCTTTCGCTTGTACATCAAATCGTCTGTTTCTATATGTTCAGTAATTTGAAATCATTCATTGAAATCTAAATGTGCATGCAGAAAATAAACTTTAATGGACATTCTGCATCCCATTTGTCTATAAGCCTCAAGAAATTCATTTACTACATCAATATAATTTTCACTTTTTTCATTTCCCAAAAAATTTTCACATAAACTAATAAAGCTTCTCCATGCTCTTTTTTCCACACGTTTAATGTCATTGTGAATTCTTCGTCAAATATGATTTTGCGGATTTGAGGTCCAACAATACCTTAAAATAAAAAAATAATACAATTTATGTTTAGAAATCAATAAAGAATTGTACCTTCTTTTATTTTTGCTTCACTTATTCTTGGGAAAACTGATTTTAAGTGTAAAAAGGCATCGTTTTCCCTATCCAGGCGTTTCACGAACTGCTTCATGTATCCCAATTTGAGGTGCAATGGTGGCAAAATTATTTATTTATAATCATAAGACTAAAAAAAAAAAGAAAATGTAGTATCTTGATCAATACATATTTGTAAAGGCCCAATTTTTAACTTTTGAAAAACCTTAATAACTTTTTTATTTTTTACTCGATTTTATTTATTAGAAGCTCGTTTAACTCAGAACTAAATTAGCTTTACTGAAGTATATACATAAGGGTATGTTTCTAAACAATCTAATTTAAAAAAAATGGCACCAAAATTAAAAAATTTAGAAAAAATAAAATTAAAATCGGATATAAATTAAAATAACACTGCAAAAATTTAATATATATACCAAAGTGTGTACGTATTTAAAAAGGCACATATTTCTTCTTTCTGAAACCGTTTAAAAATTGAAAATCGGATTAAAATCAACTGAGTTACGTGTTCATAAGTACTCGAACCTACCCGAAAATAGTTTTTTCGGAATAACTCCGAAATTTGAGGGTGTTTCCGAACTTTTAAAAATTGATTTATGACCTACTCAATAAGGCCTACAACATACACTAGGTCACTTTCCAAGTATATTTTCACTGTAGCACCGTGTTATTAATAAATTTACTGATTAAATTTCAGATATTCTAGTAATATTTTATTATAAAACATAAAATAATTATTTTTATTTTGTGTCTATGTTAACAACACAAATAGAACTGTGGTTTAGAAAAACGCTTAACGATAACTACAGTTGTTAAAAACTTTTACTGAATAGCAAAATCGTTTATTTTGCTGTTAAAAGTTTTTAACAAAACAATTGTTGTTAAAATTTCGTAGTGAATCGCATTACTGGTAGTCAGACGTTTGAATAAGGTGACTTTTTTCAATACCTTGGCAGAGTGAATGAGCCAGAACTTCTCGCTTTACTTCACTTAATAGACAGCTCTGGTTCAGTATAGTTCTGTTTCTTGCTTGAATGAATTCATCGTGGTCCAGTAACGCCATCAATATAGCACTTTATGATAATTGTTGTTGTTTCTGTTTTGGGTTAACTATACATCTGCCCAACCTACCTCTGAGAAGTATAACTTTATGCAATTGTATAACATTTCTTGAGGCAGAAAACAGAGAGACATAAGTGGCCAGTTTTAAAAATTACAACTTTATTCTTTAAGTAAAGTCTAATCAAATTTAAAGGCTATACTCAATATTTTCTCTTCGAAAATCTGATGGAAATTTAATCTCTTAATTTAGATATGACGAAAAGGGTCATTATTAGCATAGATCGATAGTATTACAAACTAATCAGATGCAAATTCCGAGTAAGAATGAATTCAGAATCAAGATTAGAAGAAAAGAGACATTTAGCAATAGGTAGACCATTTCTATTTGATTTGATGGACCAAGTCTATCAACGCATTGTGGTAGTACATATCGCTCATTTGCGAGAAGAGTGGCATAACTCCAAAAAGGCGATTTTGTGATAAATACGTTTAAACATTTTAATTCAGGCAAACTTATATGAAAAGTAGAAGACTCTTTTGGTCGTCACTCAATGAAAAAGAAAGATAAAAATTCAATTTTTTTAAATATGTTTTAAATTACAGTTCGCTTCATATTTCTGAACTATTAACTCAAAAAAGCACAAGCCATTAGCTTAATTACCAGTTTATGTAATGTAAGTAGTCTCGAAAATTCAGTTTATTATCCAACATAATTCCAAGGTCCAATTTTTCAAGCAATGTACCAATAATATAGTAGTTAGAATTAATTTTCTTGGTTCGGCAGAATGATACATGTATACCCTTCTTAATATTTAATTCCAT
This sequence comes from Metopia argyrocephala, assembly GCA_963576795.1. Classification (NCBI taxonomy): domain Eukaryota; kingdom Metazoa; phylum Arthropoda; class Insecta; order Diptera; family Sarcophagidae; genus Metopia; species Metopia argyrocephala. Next base: position 60,540,246 of record OY756211.1, on the reverse strand, counting down.
TAAGTTTATCTGACACCATTGGAGATTATTAATATCTGAGTGTAGTAAGATATAATCATTAAGATTAGTTAAAATCCTGAAGATTTTGACGTCATCAGCAAATCATTAATAAACAAAGTGAACAATATGGGACCAACCAGAAGAAACTCATTGAGATATCTTAGGGAATGAGAAGGTGGATGGGCTTGCTAGGAGCGCCTCTGCGGGAGTAAAGTCTGTTGCTTCCTAGTCGGATGTTCACTGTCCTATGACTGTCATTAGAGAAAGGATATCCAAGTTTCTTTTGGAAAAGCACAGAACAGATGCTGTGCTGTTTCTAAAACACTTTGGTCTCGGTATAATCAGGGCAAGACCCTAGGGATCTTGGGGATTCCTCCACAGTATTTGTCCAGGCTTATTGCGGTATATACGGGTCACTGGATGATCTGTAAACACGCAAAGAAGTTGGATCTGCCTTTTAAAACGCACTGTAGAAGTTGCAGGAATACTTCTGAGAGAGAGACTATAGGTCATTTTCTTTGTGACTGGACAGGTCTGGCAGTTAGACGTTTAAAGTTTTTTGGGGTGCCTTTTTTTGATAGCTTGGCGCAGTGTGCGAACCTAGACTCCCATGTTTTACTCCACTTAATAGACAACTCTGGTTGGCTGTTGTTCTATTTTGGGTGATTTCAGTTTGATCCTGCAATGGTATCAAAACGGCACTTTGTTCTAATTGTATTTGATTATGTTTTTGGTTGACTAGCTATTTGACCTACCTACCTAGCGGAAGGAACACTCTGTTCGTCAGCTCTGAACGGCATCGTTCTAAAAGGAAAACCTGAATCCCTTTGTTAATAATATGAAAGGATATTTTAATGATTGACTACTATAAGAAAGGTAAAAGAATCAACTCAGAATGTGTTCTAACATTTTTTTATATTTTTTTTTATTTAAGACCAATACTCAGGAGTGAACCCCTACTAAATACAGTGTATTGTATTGTAATGTTGAATACATAGATATAGATACTTAGATAGATGTTAAGCTCCCTTATGTCAATGGGACAAATTGCTGTCAATTTGATCACTCGAAGGCTAGTGTTATACCTTCACTTTTGAATGAGCAACAGATGGGGCAATCTGGATGTTGAATATGTGTTGTGAGCATCTTTTTATGTAGGTTAGCTGTTATCTTCCCAGAAGGTGGCGCCTGATCATTCGTTTCTTGGTGGAGTAGACTGGAAATGTCAGGGAGCGGTTTCATAAAGATGGACATAAGTTATATTTTTCAAAAAACTGTAAATTTATTTTTTATTTTTTCTCCTTTACTGGGATTTGAACCTCGGTCGTTTAAGTTTCTGTGCACGCACTCTAACGACTATACCACGACCCCCCAATTGAATTTGAAATTTAACTAAAGCGCTATAGTTTGCAAGATAAAAAAATGTTGTACTAAGACACCATACTATCCATAAGAGCGTTTTAATTTAATTTTAATTTTAATTTTTAATTTCAATTATTTCAAATATTTTTTATTCTCGTGATTTACCTCCTTCTTTGCTGGCATACGTTTTGCCTCAAATAAAGATGTAAAGATACGATGGCATCTGTAGACTATTATTTTGAGCAGCTTCAGGGAAATTATTTTAATCAAGGGCTAAAATTGCTAGAAAAGCGTTTAGCTTAGTGCATTGAGTTACAGTAAATTATATTAAAATAAAATAATTTTTGCTCTTGTTTTGCATTGATTTTTTAACAATTAAAAAATTATTGTCATCCTTGGGTAGCAGCGGCTGCTATTCATTCTAAAAATTATCTCCCTAGTCTGGATTCATATTCACGGTACCATATTATAAAGTTTAAACGACTATTCTTCTGTAAAATTTTTCTTTAGGGATTAATTTTTTCTTATGAATTGTATAAAATTTTCGGCAGAGTTAAATCTATTCTTTATTAGTTTCTATTTTTTTAAGTTTTTTTTTATTAAAAGTTTAAATAAAATATAAAAAATATTTTTCTTAATTAAGTATCAAATAAAATATCCTGTTTTACTTTTTGCCCGCTCCAATTTGGGAAAACAGTCACTCAATCTGGTAATTTAATCAATTTAGATTTGGTTGTGTTAAAATTCAAAACCTAATTCTCTACTCCTAACAGTTGGAAATTCAAAAATTACCTTAAAATACCGTCAACTTTATATCAGAGTCTATGAATTTCGTTTATTTTTTAGCGAGAACATGCAACCCTTGTCAAACACTCTCTAACGGAAGGAGAGACAGACAATAATTTTGAAATGACAGTAACAAGTGTTAATTTGACAATAAAAATTAAATCATCTTCTGTTGAGTAATCAACTTTATTTGAAAATTTATTTTTTATTTTGCCTTTTATTTTTCCCTATTGTTTTAATAGGGATTTCTTTTTTATTTGTTTTATTTTTTCGTTTTTTAAATTCTTCCTTTTAAACTTCTACGAGTATCATCAGTGTTTTGTGTATGAATTCTACGAGTGTTGTGACTGACCACCAGCAAATTGAGCATTTCTAAGTAATAAAGATGCGGGCTGTCATTCACTTTGTATTTCTTTTGTTTAACAATTACAGACCCTCTCGTGCCACCACTACAGCTCCTACTACTTCTGCTTTTGTCAGAAGAAAAAGGAAATGGAATTTTATTGACATGCTGGCTAAAAGGAATTTGTGTTGCCATGGAGCGATAAAAATGCCACGCCATTATTACAGCAATTGTTTATGTCATTATTATACATACTCGTATATTCCTTGTTTTTCTTGATGTTCTATTACTCTAGTTTTGTCGGCCGGCGTTTGTTTTTTTTTCGTTTTTGTATAACAATTTCTTGGTAGTCTATTTTAATCTTAGTGATGTCTTTTTGTTTTCTTTTTTTTTGTCTTTTTGCTAACATTAAAAGTTTTTGTTTTTCCTGTTTTGTTTTCATATTTTTACGGAATTTTTACCCCATGGGCCATTCAATAAAGATTAGATTTTTATTGCTTTAAGTGAAATGATGTTCTTTTAGAGATATTTGTTTATTAAGGTTTCATAGTATTATTTTATGTTTCAAATAAAAATGTTCTTTTATTTTCTTCTTTAATTTGTTTACAAATATTTCTATAAAAGATATTGAATTACTAAATTTTAGTAGGTTTTTACTGCACTGCTCTTATTTATGAATTGTAAGGCTACTACCCAATTTTGAACCAGCTGTGCCCAGTTATTAAAAGTCGACTGCTTCTTTAATTTAAACGGAAGTATAAAAATTTGGATTCCTTCTGCGATTATACTTTATTTTCTTGAGTAAAACGGAGTTACATTATGATTTTTTCAAACCTTCTTATGTGTTTTTGTTTGTGAGCGAAAAGAGTTTCTAATTATAATATTTTTCAGAGTTGGGTTTATTGCATTGAATTTATAATGCATTATCGTTTCCACTACCACTAAACCACTTAGTATTAATGCAGCAATATTGCAGCCACCACTAAATGCGGATAGAAATAGTTAACCACTAAATAAAACCATTTTAGTGGTAGTGGAAATTTATTGCATTAAAAAAAATAAATTTAGTGGTAGTGGAAATTTAGTGCATTAAATAAAATAAATTTAGTGGTAGTGGAAATTTATTGCATTAAATAAAAAAAATTTAGTGGTAGTGGAAATTTAATGCATTAAAAAAAACAAATTTAGTGGTAGTGGAAATTTATTGCATTAAATAAAAAAAATTTAGTGGTAGTGGAAATTTATTGCATTAAATAAAAAAAATTAGTGGTAGTGGAAATTTATTGCATTAAAAAAAACAAATTTAGTGGTAATGGAAATTTAGTGCATTAAATAAAATAAATTTAGTGGTAGTGGAAATTTATTGCATTAAATATAAAAACTTTAGTGGCAATGGAAATTTATTGCATTAAATATATCGATTTTAGTGGTAGTGGAAATTTAGTGCACTAATTTTGAATAATTAGTGGTAATGGAATATAACTCCATTGGCACTATAGTGGAATGGAAATTTAGTTCCACTACCTCAGTTCCACTATCGTTTTAATATACCTTCATATATGGATATAATATTATTATATGCATACATAGCTTAAGTCAATGTCAAAATAAATTGTTGTGAATGTTATTTTCTTAATTTACTGAGTCCGCCTGTATAAAGTAAATAATTGTTGTTATTGTTTTAATAAGAATTTTAGTACTTTCAAATGTAATATATTATTCAGTTCACCATAGGTAAGATTTTAATGGCGCGGACTGCTAATATTGCCAGCCGCTAATCATTTAGAAGTAGTGCACTAAATTTCCATTACCACTAAAATCGATTCATTTAGTGCACTAAATTTGCACTACCACTAAATTTGTTTTATTCAATGCACTAAATTTCCACTACCACTAAATTTATTTTATTTAATGCACTAAATTTCCACTACCACTAAATTTATTTTATTTAATGCACTAAATTTCCATTACCACTAAATTTGTTTTTTTTAATGCAATAAATTTCCACTACCACTAAATTTGGTTTTTTTAATGCAATAAATTTCCACTACCACTAAATTTTTTTTATTTAATGCAATAAATTTCCACTACCACTAAATTTGTTTTTTTTAATGCAATAAATTTCCACTACCACTAAATTTGTTTTTTTTAATGCATTAAATTTGCACTACCACTAAATTTTTTTTATTTAATGCAATAAATTTCCACTACCACTAAATTTGTTTGTTTTAATGCAATAAATTTCCACTACCACTAATTTTTTTTATTTAATGCAATAAATTTCCACTACCACTAAATTTTTTTTATTCAGTGCAATAAATTTCCATTACCACTAAATTTGTTTTTTTTAATGCAATAAATTTCCACTACCACTAAATTTGTTTTTTTTAATGCATTAAATTTGCACTACCACTAAATTTTTTTTATTTAATGCAATAAATTTCCACTACCACTAAATTTGTTTGTTTTAATGCAATAAATTTCCACTACCACTAATTTTTTTTATTTAATGCAATAAATTTCCACTACCACTAAATTTTTTTTATTCAGTGCAATAAATTTCCACTACCACTAAATTTGTTTTTTTTAATGCATTAAATTTCCACTACCACTAAAATGGTTTTATTTAATGCACTAAATTTCCACTACCACTAAATATTATAGGCGATAATGCACTATTTCTTCCACTACCACTAAATTTAGTGGAAAATTAAATCTAATGCAATAAACCCAACTCTGATATTTTTTTATATAATATTTTTTTTGGTATTTTCAATGGTTTCGGAGTTATTTATAACTTAGTGGTGGAAAAATTTTTTTCCCGTAAAATTAGAGCAATTTTTTTTCTTTAAAAAGTCATAAAAAAATTTCCAGAATTTAAATGTTACATTTTAAGCATTAAATTAAAACCTAAAATGTTGAAGCTATAGATAACGAAAATCGGTTGGCTATTGCTGATTTTAATAAAAATTAAATGCAGGTACCTAACTTTGACCACAATTAGCAGACAAATTTTTTTCTAGTAAAATTAGTATAGTCTCCGAGGTCTAGTGGCTAGTGTGTTGGCTTACTAACACATGAACCTAGTGTTCAAACCCCAGCTGTGATATCTTGAAAGAAAGAGATATAAACAAAATATTTCTTTCGGCGACTACCTCTTAGCTCTGAGAGTAACTGATTGCCAGGAACAAGCTTCTCAAGTCTGTCGTTGGGAGTCAACTTTAAACTGTAGGTCCTGATAATCATGGATAAAAAATTAACACACACAAAGTAGGTGCTGCGAGAAGCTAGGCCGTAACCCTAAAACAGGGTTGTAATGGCCAATTGTGTATGTAAGTATGTAAAAGTAGCGGAATTTTATTTTCTTTTATTTCAAAAAATTATTAAAGTGGAAAACAATAACAAGTCAAGGGTTCAGTTTTTATGACTCTAATAGGCTAACATTATTAAGCGCATCAAAATTTTATTATTGCATATATTTTTGTTTAAAGCTCTTTATTTGCTGTAGTGTAATTAGATTACAGACATTTATGGTACCAGCATATATCATGTCATATAATTTTAATTAATCTAAAAATAATGAATAAATAGTACATGAATGTGAATGGTTATCCATATTTGAAGGAAAAAAACGGTTTTAGCACATAAAAAAATGTACTTAATATGGTAGCTTTTTATCAATAAACAGGAGACAGAAACAAAGTAATCAATGGCAGAGAGGTGAAAGGCACATAAACTGAAGCATGTAGCAAAATTGGCTAAAACAATAAAAAAAATTAGATGTATATTGCTATGGTCGTCGGACCAATTGCAACATATGACTCCACTGTTTTGGAAGGTAGAACATGTTTAGGCACAACCCGCAAAAAAACTGAATTAGGTACAGAGCAGTATTTGTAAAAAAAAAAACGCATTGTGCTCAAGTCCAAAAACGATATTTATTTTTTCAATTGGAATCACTTTATTAACATATTTCTTCGTCTACCATTCGCCTTAATGAAAATATATGCTTAACTAGAGCAAAAGGTGGTAAGATCGTGTTTTATATGACAAATATTACTCTGACAAACAGAAAATTGTTATGAGGGCTTGGCAGAGTCATAATAAATAAGTTGGCTTTTGATTGGTCGTAAAAATTTTAAAATAACAGATTTTAAATCACAATGTTGTGATTGGAAAAAATTTGTTAACCAATCTTTTTTGACTGCGATTGTATGAAGAGTTAATGGTCAAGAATTTTGATTTACTTTCCCCTGTTTAGGTTCATATATATCAAACCGTTCAAAATTTAAGGAAACAATAATCTACAAAAACTTACCTAAGATCCCAATAAAGAACTCACGCTATCACACATCGACTGCAGCAGTACAGGCAAAACAGTAAGCTCAACACACATATCAAGGGATGCAGCAGACAATGTAAAGGCGACACTACGCTTACATCGAGGCATTGCACAACGCGAAAGTTTTAGAAAGTTGTTTATTGAGATCTTTGATAAATTTTTGTACTATGGACCTAAACAGGGAAAAAAAGGTAAAAAAAAATCGAATTTTTTTTAAGATTTTTGCAATTATGGTCTATGAAGGTGATGTTTTTTTGAATTTATATGTTCACAATTTTTGTTCTTCATGACAAGAGCTCCAACTTTGCCCTAGCAATATTCGATATTCCGAACGGTTCGCAAGATATGAGCCTGAGAAAATTATCACTTTTTCTGCAAAAATGACACCGGGGCCCCAAAAGTTTGGGGGCCCATAAAAAAAATTTTATAACTTTGGGGTCTTGTTTTTGGTCTTTTATCACGAAGTCGTGTCCCTATATTGTTATTTTTTTCGTGTTGCATTGTGTTATTTTATTTTTTGAAGACTATAACAACTGTGCCACAAGCATTTCAAAAGGCTGAGGGCATTCTCTTGCCTGCAGATGGAACTGTATAAGCCATCTTTGAACAGAATTATTCTTGTCCTTCACTTTAAAGTAGCGTACTAATATCTTATCCAAATTGACGTAAAAACTCGGCTTCTTTGTCATGAAACTTTACTCTGAATCACTAATAAAATCCATGTGCCAATACTATGTCGTGAATATTTTCAACCGTTTTTTGCGTAAACACCTCAATTCATTAATCCCTACAGTGTTCGATTTAGTATCTTTTATGACCTCTATTAAATTTTTGTGGCCAAAACATTATTAATGAAGGAAGAAGCTAGATGCTGGTTTTACAATTTGATGGAATGAGACTTTCCAAATAAAAGTATGCGAATACATAGCGATGACCAATTTTTCCAGTTTTATTAGAATTATTATGGGTGTGTTTTTTTAAGATTCCAGAAATAGCATTTAACAGAATGACACATTAAAGCTTAAAGTATATGTTTTAAAAGTTTAGCGATATTATCCGAAGTGATTTTTTTATGCAAACTACTGCTGCCATCGGTTCAGGTCGGTAAGTTTTATTTAGGATTAGAAGAAGGGCTTAATACAAAAAAATAAAAAACAAACATATTAACTAAAAAAGCGCTGTTCTAATGCATATGCATATAGTCAAATATCGATAAAAGAGTTGTCATCAACAAGTGACGGCAATATTAAACTGCCTTCGTATTTAAGAAATTAATACAGAAATTATTTCTTTAAAACTTCTATTAAATATTGTTTTGCAGCCTGTTTTTATAAAGCATTATTTTTAATACAAGCTGTACACTTTTCCATTTAACTTTCTTTACGTACAGGCTCTTATATTTATTTATTTATTTTTGTCGCCACTAAAATAAAAATCTTATCGATTATGGCTGTGGATTATTGGTAATATTTATTAAAAGCACATTAAGATTTTATTACTCACATTCTTCCTTTTGCTCACAACGTCTGTTGACCAGTTTTTCTTTCTCTTTAATCTTCTCTTCAGTGAGATTAACATTTTAATTCTTTTGTAATAAATATTATATGTCTTTATAATTATTATTGGACTGTGTGGCACAATAAAATTATGCTGGAAATTTAAATAATATTTATAAGACCGAGAACAATTTGGATAAAATACCCACATAATTTAAATGCTGTAACTGAGCGAATTAAATAATTGACTTTCCATTTATTATGAAAACAATAAGAAAATTAAAACAGTGCCTTAGTATGGCACACATTTGTACGTTCTATAAAATATTTATATGCTCACAGCGTTAAACAAATTTTGGCAGTCTTTTTATGAAGGCGTATGAGTAATATTTTTTAATTGGCGATTTATTTATTAATCATACGCAGTGTACTACCAAATTATTATTTTTTATAAATAAGTCTGGGTACCAAATGCATGATTTTTTCTTTAAAATGAAATTGAAAACGGGTGCATTTGTATTTTATATTTTGTATTAAAAACTTGTAAGTTTTTTAAATTATACCAGTTTATTATTTCATTATAGTGTATTTTATTTTACACGTCTGTTTTATCTGTGTACAATAGGCCAAATAGAGACACTGATTATGAGTGTTAAAATTTTGCAACTTATCGTCAAAAAATTAATACTATTAACCAAAAATATAAAATGACTAAAGACTTTAAACAGCTGAGATCAACAGCATTATTAGCTTCGATCGACAATTTTTTTTTGTGATTCATTGAAAATCTTTATGATATAGGCAGACATTTTAAGAACCAAATTTTTAAGTTTTTACAAACATTTATTTCGATTTTGTTGAGTTGAATATGCTCTTCTTATTCACCCAATAAAAAGTTTAAGACACAAACTTAATAGATCCTGAGAATATATAAGATATACAGATAGTAAGATGCAAAAAGGTTTGAAATATCATTTTCTACTACGTAGAGTATGAGGAACGTTTGAAAAATTAGATATTTTTTTGGTTCAGGAAAAATACCATAAATTTATTGAACTTTGAGGTGTTTAAACTGTAAATTATTTACCGATATTGCGGGTTATATAAAAACTTTAAAGCTCAACATATTGACGACAACATTTCTGAGCAGGTTTTTTAATTGAAGTATGAAAAATTGAGTAATGAAAAATTTAACAGAGACCTGTGTTTACCTAAAGCTGAATTATAAAACGCTGGTTTAAATGTATACTGGCTATTAGGAAGTAGCAGATAACAGCTAAATCCACTTAGGGAAGGCACTCACCACATTCAACATGCAACGATGGGGTAATTGCTGTTGATCATTCAAGGGTGAAGGTATAACACTAACCTTTGAATGATCAATTCTCAGCAATTTGTCTCATTCCTAAAGTGCCTAATGTAATGTGCAATAATGTACTGTCCTTTCCAAAAAATTCCACTACAATGCACAGCATTTAGCAAGAGTTTACCTCTAAATAATGGTCTCAATAGAGTTTATAGGAGTTTATTTGCCATAAATTGCATAAACATTTCTCAAATAATGTGGGTATTTTTTTATAGAGTAGAACAAGTTTAAATCATAATAAAGCAATGAAATATATTTTTTATATCAATATAACGTAGTCGCCGTGGTCTAGTGGTTAGTATGTTGGCTTACTAAGACGATAGTGCCGGATTCAAATCTCAGCTCCGATATCATGAAAAAAAAATATGAAAATATTATTTCTTTCGGCGACTACCTCTCAGCAGTCTTCTGGCAAAAGCTCTGGGTGTAATTGATTGCCATGAAAAAGCTTCTCAAATCTGTCATTCGGAGTCGACTTTAAACTGTAGGTCCCAGTACTCATGGATAAAAAGTAACACACACAACATGGGCGCTGTGAGAAGCTAGGCCGTAACCCTGACACAAAGTTGTAATGGCCAATTATGTATGTATGTATGCATGTATCAATATAACTGGCTTTATTTTATGAAATTAATGTTTAAATATAACTTCTACCATGTGGCTGCCACGGCTAGCGCGTAGAAAGCGCAAGCTGGAACACCAATATTCAACAATTTTACGCAGCATTTTCGGCCGTATTTCACCGTTAACTCTTCGAATGTTGATTTCCAGGTGTTCAATTGTTTGTAGTTTATCAACGTAGACAAGTAACTTAACCAAACCCCAAAGAAAATAATCCAATGGGATTAAATCGCACGATCTTGGTGGCCAATAAGTTGGGCTATAACGAGAAATTATTCTTTCATCAAAAGTTTCTTCGAGTAAATCAATTCAGGATCCCGAACCACATATCAGCAAGATTCATGCCATGTGATTGAGGTACGAAAAAATTTCGAAGCGTGTTCCAATACCGTTCACCATTGACAGTAACATACTGACCATCATCGTTTTTGAATACATATGGGCCAATGTTTCCGCCGGCCCATAATGGTGTTTCGACAAAAGCTTGTGGATTCTCCTCACCCCAAATGCGACAATTCTGCTTATTTACATACTAATTCAACAAGAAATGGGTTTCATCGGAAAATATAATTTTGAATGGAATTTACAAACGACAACAATAGCATAGAAAATATGGTCTAAGTCGATTCATATTGAAATTTCACAGCAAACTTAACAAAAAGCAACCATCAGCTGTTAAGTAGGTGGTCCAATAAAGCAGTGATGTCAACTCAAAGTTGTGACACCTGTTAGTATATATTTTACTTTTTATGAATACGGGCAAATAAAGTTTAATGAAAGCTACAGTAGTTACATTTTTTGTTACCTTAAAAGTTAAGGACTTACGAAACAACTCCGTTATTAAAAAAGTTTACCAGAAAAATAGAGGGAAAAAAACAGCCCTTATTAAAATTGAATTCTATCAACACGTTTAACAATTTTAATTGGCCTTATTTATTAACGACAATCCCTTAAAACCAGAGCTTAAAATAAATATTTTAAACACACAAATTACTCAATTAAAATATACACTTTTACCAGGCTTTATACTATAAATAAAAAAAAAAAAAAAAAAAAAAAAAAAATAAAATATAAAATAGAAAAAAAATAAAAAATAAACAAATTTAAACAATTTTCATCTAATTCCCTTTTTATACGTTCATTTCTTAATTAGAAAGATTAAAATTATATTTCAGACGCAATCATTACCATTAAAATTTTTCAAATGTTTTAAAGTAGAGAAAACCTCTACCAAATACTAAATCCGAATAACAGGATCTCAATAATTAATAACACAAAAGAGTAAATGATTAAAGGAAGACACATTTCTTAACAAATATTTGCAAAGATTTGAATTGCTGTGGTTTTTGGAAGAGTTTGAATGGCACTACCAAAGAGCTGCGTTGTAAGAGTCTTATATAACAACATCAACAACAAGTATTAATTAAAAGACGTCGTTGTATTCTGAAATTTTAATATAAATTTTCTTTTGTAAACATGCCTGGATATACTACTTAAATACAGAACGTATGCTAGTCAATAACCACTGACAAGGGGTAAGGAAGACATAATTTAAAAGCGTAAGAAAATCATGTTTTTCCTTTAAATTTATTTCATTCAATACATTCGACAACCAAAGAGCTCCAACGTTAAAGTATTAGACATTTTTTCTGTATTTTATTTTTGCCTAACCGTACAACGGAAGTTAAATTGTGCCTTTGACACTCATTCTGTCATTTTTCTCATAAAATTTCATTTTTTGTTTCTTTTCCTTCTATTTCAATATTGGTGAATAGAAAAGTCTAGTCGGATTTTTCTTTAATAGATTAAAGGATATTATTGTTGCTACAGTGAACACTGTTTTTCTTGTGTAAACAAAAATCGAAAATTTCTAAAAAAGAAAAAAAAAGTGTAAATATAGATTTCAATACAGACATTCAAAAGTAACTAATATAGAAGAAGAAGTATATTAACATTGATTACACACATACAAATTGCATACATGATATACAAAAATACAATACAGTGGGGTAAATAAATACATACATAATTGGCCATTATAGCCCTGTTTCAGAGCTACGTCCTAGCTTCTGCAGAACTCATGTTGTGTCTATTAAATTTTATCCATGACTACCGGGACCTGCAGTTTAAAGTCGACTCCGAGCGACCGATTTGTTCAAATTTCTTCCTTTCATGATGTCAGAGCTAGGGTATTAACCCTAGTAGGTATAAGGGTTTTTTGTCGCTAAATTGTCGCATTTTGTGGTTTTCCTAGCATAAAAAGCATTTAAATACACTTTTAACATATCTCTCTATGCATTTCCATACAAATTACATGTAGGTCTGCACAGAACTGGTTATGCTGTTTATGACTAAAAATTTGTAAACCCGGATCAACCCGAACCCGGATCCACAATAGCTGTACCTGTACTCTCGTCTAGTAAGTCAACACACTAAATACTAGACTACGGGCACCACCTACCCTACATATATTATGTTTTTATATTTTATTATAAAAACAAGACATTTGGCTTTAGGTTTTATCATAAAAGCTACAATAAAAACTTCAGAAGCTTGAGATCCATACGGTCTGATCCAGCACCAATAACGTCATTTTTCTTCTTATTAGCTTAATTGATTCTCAGATACTTGATTACCTGATTGTTCATCGAATTCATCTTCATTACCTGATTCATTATGATAATAGATGGACTTCGAGAAACTTCATCGGTATTATTATTAATAGGCAGACTATGCGTTTTTTAACATCATCAACACGTTCAGGCACTTTGTTTTGCGTAATTTAATTTACAAGTATTTTGGCCGTTCGCATATTCTCTTTGCGTAATTGTCCGTAAACTTTTTTGAGTATAAAATTCGATACGCTCATTTAATATTAGGAAATGGGGTTTTCTTAATACTACCACTTTGATTTCAAATCAGGCTTAAAAAGTCAGGTAAGTAACAATACCAATTGAATTATAATATTTAATATTGATTCCTCGAGTTTCTTTTTAACTCATGTAATAAATTTGTCTTGCATTCACACGGACTATAGCTAAGCATTCTCGTTTGAGCTTGTTTACGTTCGAATACTTAAAAAACCTGAATACAGCAAGCAAATCACGTTATCGTCTAAAGATGTTTAAATCCCTTTGCGTTTTTTGTAACAAAATTCTTCCACATCTCACCGAATAGTTTCTGTTTTTACCAAAATGTTCTAGTTTTTATTTTTACATCAATTCCTAATTAATTACTTAATGAGAGAATAGCGTTTAGATTAAGCCATATAAATTTGAACATTATTTTTTGGAATAATGCCCACCGTGGAAGTGTTAAATTTCTTTTACAAGTCCCTTAGACATGACACTATTAAAAAGCACGCATTTATAAAAGACCTTAAAAGAAAGGAAGAACCAGACTAAAGAAAAAATTTGAATAAGAAATGGAAAAAGAAGAAGAAGGTGCAGGTCTTTGTTTAGTGAATGAATACTTATTTGGTTTATGAAATTTTAAAGGGTATATTAGGAGTACATAAACAAAAGGACTACACATGGCCATTGTAAGAAAATTTATCTCTTTAATAGAATGCTGTTAGTGTTGCTCTTATAAACAAAGTGATACATATGTATGTACTTATGTAGATAACATACACTCATACACAGAGTCAGTCTCACACATATTTACAATGAAATACAATAACGTTATTAAAAGAGAAAGAGATAGAGAGGAAGATATAGAGACATAGTAAAACCTAGAGCTTATTTGTTGATTATTTTTTCTTTTAGCAGACAAAATCACATCCGGTTAAAAAAAAAAAACAATAAAATGAATATCAAAGAAAAAAAAAATAGCTGTAAGATTTGTGACAGTTTCCGGTATCAAACATCCATATACTTGGAGATTTACAGTTATAAAGTCCTTAATATTTTCAATATCAAATAGGTTTCTAATGAAATTTAATAGACAAGAAAAAACGTTGATCGTTAGAGTTGCCTAAATTAACAGTTGTGCTGATAAAAATAGTGGAAATTATTTAGTTTTCTTTTTACTGAATTAATTCAATGGTCGACAAAATAATTTCTTTTTTAACTCTGGTAAAAGCGTAAAGGACTTGATGTCTTTAACAAACTGAGTTTTTAGTTTTTCCCATCAGGTCGAGGTTTTTCGCTATGTTCGAATTTTTTTTAGATATTTTCCTTTATTATTTTTTTCCTTTTTCTTTGCAAATCTGTTTTATTATTCAGCTCTCGAACCCTGTGCTTGCTTGGCCTGTCAAAATAAAATAAGAAATTTTCTACATAATGAATGAATTTAAATCGTTCTCAAGATATACAAAAATCAATATTTAGTTTGAGTAGGAGGTATCACGCCCACTTGAATAATTCCATTCATTTCATGACTGAAGTTGTTCATTGATTATCCATTATCATCCAAACAAAATTCAGAAACTTTAGCTTTAACCGTCCTACAGATAAGCAAACATTATAATTTAGTTTGTTTGGGAAGTTCCATGCCCACTGGTTCAATAACTCCCTATCAGATACACAAAAATGAAGAACAATTTAGAGGTGATTTGGATGGGGCTTACTTATCGCACACTTTAAAATAAACTATGTAAGTGTTATTACCTCCACTCTTCATAAGTTTGGTTGAAGTCAGGTCACGTGATTTAGCGTGATGCGGCGACATACGTAAACCAAAAATCGTTTCCATTTTTATATACTCGCATACAAATAGCGGAAAAGTAAAAAATGATAAAGCAAAATAATAATGTGTTTGAAATGTAAAAATGCCACAAAATAATATTAAAAACTACTTCTCTAAAATCTACTTCAGGGTCTTCTGGAAAATGTTACTAAATAGCTGGAGTCTATTTGATTGAATAATAAATGTTTTTCCCGAGAATATAAAAATATTTCAACGTTTAAATTTTTGAATATTATTTGCTTTTTTGCTTCTAATTATATGCAATTTGTACATAAATATTCAACTTTTATATCTGATAACGGCTATCTTGTTGAAGCTACATCTGTCAGATTAAAAGCTATTTATTCAATCTCTTTTGCCAAATAACCATTGACGGATTTAGCAGTCAACAGCATGTGCAAATAATGAAATTGTTTTATCAAAATGGCTGTTCTGTTCGACAACCTACTGCGTGAACAAAAAAAAAAAAAAGTCCAAGTTAGGACGCTAGCAATCAAGATGATATTCAAGGACGTCCAATACATCCTGAAAAATGAGACCATGGAATGACCCCTACTTATGTAGTTGTGGTAGGAAAATATCGTCGCAAGAATTAAAGAACGCTGAAACTGAAAAAAATCGAAAATACGTTTTTTTGCATCACTTTTATCAGAAAAAAAAACACGCGTCGATTGGTCCCGGTCCCAGTGTCTTCTTTCTACTTTCATATAGGCTCTGGTGAATATTAAATACTTTGTCGGTTACAGCGTTCTTTAATTCTTGCGACGATATATTATGAGGAGTAGGAAACCGAAAGTAGTGTTTGTGGATATTTGATTAGAATTTGTTTCTATCGTAAGTAACAGGAAAAAAATTCGAAGGAAAATAGTTCCATAAACATGCGGTGTGGCTAAAATACGAATTCCTTCCATAACGCATTGTTCGATTCTTTGGATAAACAACTACATATGGATGTGTTCTGTCAGAGGTACGAATAGTACGTAGGAATATGCGGTTATTCGGAATTAATGTTTTAATTTCGTCAGAGCACCTCCCATGGTAGTACCGAAAGAAATGTGAAACACACACCACTTTGTGCCCATATTCCAATGAATCGATAGAGTTGGGTAACCTACCGTCACTGATAAACATATTTGCCCTCTCCTGTACGCAGTCATGCAGCCCTAAAATAGACATTGAAGAACCTGCGGCCCATACATGAGAGTTGTATTCTACCTTGGGTCGGATGAATGTCTTGTAAATATTGAGAAGGCCAGATGGAATGAAGTACTTCCTGCACCGTTTTAAAAAAACGCGGCACTTGAAAGCTTCTTTCGGCAATCGAAAAATGTGTTCACTTCCACGATCGATCATCACAGTTAATTCTCATGCCCAGAACATCAAGAGCGTCCACCTCCTCAATATTTACATTACCCATGGTAGGTAGGTAAGTCAGATGGCCAGTTAATCAAAAACGTGATCTACTACAATTAGCACAAGGTGCGGTTTTGAAGCCATTGCAGGACCAAACTGAAGTTACTTAAAAGTAGGAAAAGAACTACAGCCAACCAGAGCTGCCTATAAAGTGGAGTAATGCAAGGAGGTCCAGGTTCGCACATTGAGCCAAGCCATCGAAAAAGGGCACCCCAAAAAACTTCAAACGTCTGACTGCCAGACCTGGGCAATCACAAAGAAAATGTTCCACAGTCTTCCTCTCAGAAGAATTTCCGCAACTTCTGCAGTGCGGATTAAACGGAAGGCCCAACCTCTCTGCGTGTCTACCGATCAGCCAGTGACCCGATACATCCATATTCATAAATGACAAGAACACATCATTACCACTACGATTCATATTGAATTTTTACGACATATTACTGACAATATATCTGCACTCAACAAATATAAAAAATAATTATTTTATACCCAAACTTTTTATTAACAAAATAATAATAATTTAGGGCACAAGTATGTACTTTTTTAAGCCAATTTTAAAAGAGAATATAAACGTATTGTTGCTGCAAGAAATAAAAAAAGTTTGCATGTTTTGATATTTCAAGTAGTACTCGTATGTCCTTATACGTAAAAAGAATTTTGTTTTATAAAAAGCAAACAAATTTTCTATAAAAAAATTTCTCTTTAAATCATAAAAAATTTTAAAAATTCTACTTTGAATAAGAAAGTTAATTATTAGAATTAAAAACAAAAGCAAACATTTTATGTTAAGCTAGAGAGGCAGAGAAAGAAAGAAACTACAAAGTAAAAATCGTATGAAAAAGAAAGTAAACAATTAAAAAATTTTGTTATTTCTGCCCGATTCATCAATAGAGACATATACATACATACATACATACATAACTGGCCTTTACAACCCTGTGTCAGGATTACGGCCTAGCTTCTCGCAGCACTCATGTTGTGTGTGTAAATTTCTATACATGAGTACCGGGACCTACAGTTTTAATGTCGACTCCGAACGACAGACTTGAGAAGCTCTTTCATGGCAATTAATTACTCTCAGAGCTTTTGCCAGAAGACTGCTGAGAGGTAGTCGCCGAAAGAAATATTTTTTTCATATTTCTTTTTTCAAGATGTCGGTGCTGAGATTTGAACCCGGCACTATCGTCTTAGTAAGCCAACACACTAACCACTAGACCACGGCGACTAGAGAGAGACATATAGCAGGAAAAAATTTGTACCCTTCAATCATTAATGAACATTTCCAAATAATATGTATGACCATTTCATGCAAATCGTAAATCGCTTAGTATTCGCCACCGGGTAGGTCTTCTACACACACACGCATACAATTTGTTTTCTTAATTTTAAAGACAGAAAGCGTTTAAGGAATGACACTATATATTCCTTAACTTACTTGTCTTATAGTATCTACTCTTATATATAAACTCTAATGAAAACATAACTTCGTTTTGTATTTTCTTCTAATAAACCATAGCCGATATATTGTCATCGGCTTATTTCTCTGATTATTTGAGTGGCTTTATTTAAATTTAGTTTAAAAATTTTAAATTTTCGGCCCAAAAATTTAGGCTGAAACGCATTAAAATTTAAAGAAAAGAAAAAAAAACTTAATATTGCTTTTCTGCTTCCTTTGTTTTTGTATACCCTATCATACATACACAACTGTATGTATGAATTTTGTATATAAATAGGAAAAAACCTTAAGAGATTGATTTAACTCAAGTCAACATGCATGAACATGCAATAAAATGTGTATTCGTTAGGATAGATTGTTAGAAATTTTTAGAAATACTATTAAACTTATTTTCTTACGCCTCTTTTGACAAACTCTGCACCCCCTGCTAACTCATACTGCGTTCTTCTAAAATTCTATCCGAATGTTAAAAATGTTGTAGATTTTATAGCAATTTTTATTCAATGTTTTCATTTTTTCTTTATGGTTTTCTGGCTTAAATAAACTGAACTCTCCTTCGTGATTTATATAGTACATTGCCTGGACACCAGTTTCTTTTCCTATTCAATGGACTATGAAAAAAGTAAATGTGGAATTTTTTCTTCCATACAATAGAAAATATACTCATGGGTGGTACGTTTAAAAAGAAATTCTTAATACACATATTCGGTATATTGTGTATAAAACTTTTTCCATTACTTACTCGTATTTTGGGGGGACACAGAAATATTTTAATTTCAAAACAATGCACTTGTTTTTCATGTTTTAAAAAATAAACAATTTTTTTAAAATGGCATTACTGATCAAAAAGTAACTGATGGCTTCCATGTGTATTATTGGTAGTTGTAAGGTCACATATAAACTTAAAATTATGAGCCTAAAGAGTGTAAACACTTTCATATTGAACTTTAACAAGTAATCTTAGAAAAGTTTTTTAAAAGTAAATTTCCACTTAGGACAGCAAAGCAGAAATTTATTTAAGTTCCTTGTATTGTTTATAAAAAGGAAATTGTTAACAAATGACATATTTTAAGGCATTTCTGTAAACAAAAAATAAAACAACATTGATATTTAAATATAAATTAATCAGATGTGTCATATGTAGAACCGGGTTCAAAGCTCAGCTCTGACATTTTGAGAAAAAGAAATTTTTTTTTCAGCGACTACCTCTTAGCAGTCTTCTGGCAAAAGCTTTGAGAGTAAGTGCTTCTCAAGTCTGTCGTTCGGAATCGACTATAAACTGCAGATGTCGGTTCTCATGGATAAAATTTGACACACACAACATGAGTACTGCGAGAAGTTAGGTCGCAACTTTGAATTAGGGTGGTAATGTTAATGTATGTCATAGAACCGAAAGTTGTCGAAACACAATTTGGTGTCATTTCAATTTTTTAACTTTTTTTTCCGAATCTAACTAACTCCAGTCGGTATTATTGGATAACATTGGATTAAGAGACACCAAATTATGCGTTTTCATGAAGTTTTCAAATTTAAATTAGACAAATTCAAAAAAATATTTTATCCTTAACTGTCATGCATTACAAGTTTAAAAAAATTTATTTAAACGTGGGGGTTGTGATAAGTGGACCATTTAAAAGTCTAAATTTAAAAATGCAATAAAACAAAAACGGTTTGAAATTTTGCCAAATTTTGTTTTTTGTTGTGAAGTTCGATTGAATATTATTTAGAAATGGAATATTATTTCATTCATATGGCTGCCGCGGCTGATCTTACAGTACCCTATTCGATCGGTCAATTTTGGTGTATGTCGGCAATGACATTGCGAATATTGGCCTTCAAATGCTTAATTGTTTTTGGTTTATCGGGACAACACTTGTTTCTAACAGCGTCGCGCAGAAAATTGTTTCGCGGTGTCAAATCTTATAACCTTGGCGGCCAATTGACATCACTAGCTCGGCTAATTAAACGGTCATAAAATGTTTGACGTAATAAATCGGTAATGGCAGGAGATCTGTGTCAAATTGCACCATCCTAAAGAGCGGGCACAAAAAAAAAAATCGGTTATCCTCATTCTCATTTTTATAGAAATGTAGGCCAATAATACCTCCGCTCCACAGTCAGTAGGTGAAATAACTTCTCTAAGACCACATTTGGTTTCCTGAGCACTAAATATGATAATTTTGCTTATTAACGTACCCACTAAGATGAAAATGAATCCGATAATATAATTTTTTTTTTCATTTGTTTTTGTTCTGGTAATAAATTTCCAAAAATGCCAACGTTGGTCAAGCTTACAGTATGGGCGGAAGTAATAATCGGTGGTTCAAGTTTAAACCGGTAGATAGCCTATCCGATATTTTGTTAAGAACTCAAAATTTTAACAAGACAGAGAGCGCAAAAGATATTGGAAAATGAAACCGAAGATAATACAAAGAATTTACTCAGCCACCATAAAACTTATACTGACCTATGTTGTATTTCTTTGGGGGAAAACCAAAGAATGGAATGATCAGGAAAAAAGCGCCACTTATTGGGAAGGAGCAGATAACAGCTAAATCTACTTAGCGAAGGCACTCACCACAAAATCAACATTCAACGATGATGCAATTGCTGTTGATCATTCAAGGGTAAAGGTATAACACTGGCCTTTGAATGATCAATTCACAGTAATTTGTCTCAGTCCTAAGACGCTTAATAATAATATTACTGTCCTTTCGAAAAATTCCAATATAATGCACAGCATTTAGTAGGGGTTTACCCCTGAGTATTGGTCTCAAATAAAAAAAACGCGTCTTTTTTTCTAAATGCATTTGCATTGGCAATATAAACGTCTGGAAGCTTAGCTTTAGGATGGGTTTTAGTTATTCTGCTTAATGTTTAAAATAGTAGATAGAAATTTGTTAGCTTATGCGTTTTCGTTTCTATAAAAATGTGTATGAAAGGCATCATTTTTTGGTAGAAACGAAAACGCCATTATTTTTCTTTGATACTTCCAAACTAGAAACCGCCGTCAGTTTAGAAGTTTTCTAGTACACTTAAAATGTATAATTGCAGACAAATTACTCGGAAACTACACAGTGTTTCAGGCAGAGGTATAAGCAATATAGGCCTGATCTGAAAGCCCAGAAATCCAATACACAGATCTGAGCAAATTGCATTAAATAGATCCATAAATTACTGAGCCCTTCAGAGCTCTTGAAAATGAACGATCAATTTTTAGAGTTACAAAAATGCATAAAGAAGCGGTTAAGATAGAAATTTACATATATAGTTGGATTAGATTATGACTTAGCAGAAACAGGAAAAGAACCAGACTTGTATAAGTTCCAACCAGACAGTGTCATTGAATAGCTCATGGTATAAAAATCTTCCACAAGGACTTCTGTAAAAGTGGCACAATCATAGATAAGATTTTCTTTCTAAGGAAAAGGTACTGAATCGAGTTAAAAATTATCAAAGTTTGATTTTTCTATTTTTTCACTCTGTATTGGTGTATATGGTTAGACACCAATTTATTTAATTTAGAAAAGATGAAATGTTGTACACACGATTTATTTATTTTCCAAAAATGCTTTTATTTAGAGAATTCACTAATTTCAAATTACAATAGTACGTATTTATTCTTCTTAACTATTTTTATTAATTGATGTATGTATGTATGTATATAGGTAAACATAAATGAATTTGAGGGGAGAAATTAATTTGGTTTTTTTTAGTTACTGTATAACAATTTTCTTTCTATCACTACATACATTTTCACTTTTGTTATTTTTACTGTTGTATATAAGTTTCTCCTTTTTTTTGAAAATTTAGAATAATTTTAAATTTATTGTTTTATAAAAGATAAATTTTAGAATATATTTTTTTCTCTTGCACAAATGAAATTTAAATTTGCAGATTATATATAATAATAATTGCTGCTCTCACGATAGTTGAATACGAACTGTCACTCGAATTGATCCCGTACACAAAAAAAATAGAAAAAAGATGACATTATTTGTAGAGAATAAGGTAACTATCGATAACTCGCACAGTGGTCATCAGAAATAAATGTATGTAAAATTTACTGTCCAAACTTATTTGGACACACTCTATGAATTCGGCTGTGCCGAAATGGTTTAAATTTTATATATATCAGGTTTTCTCATTTCGAACATAAACGGGCTTTGGCTCAAAATTTGTTGCCTTTCATTGCATTTGTTATTTTTCGGAGATGAGCTACAAGCCTTGCTGGGGAATACAATCCACGTCGCTTATACTAGCAGACTAAAATATTACAGTTCTGTGCTATTGAAATATGAAAACATACATACATATATTCCGTATTTAAATTGGTTCTTATTTTGAAAACTAAATGTAGCTTTTGTGTTATTTTTTTATTTTTTTACTTTGTGTGAATCATAAATTTACTTAAAAAAATAAAGAAATTATAAATTCTTTTCCTTTATTTAAGTGGCATTATTTCTTAATAATAAACCAGAAGAGCCAGTGGTATACATAGATAAAATGCAAATATTTTTAAATACTCGTAAGTGTATAAGTGTGCTATACACTCAACCCGTATTATCGATAACAGTAGGATGTATACATACATATATGGTTATTTTAAATTGTTGATAAAATATTCAAATAAATAAAACAAAAAAGTTTAAACAAAAAATAAGTTGTGAAGTTCATGACAATTTGCTCAGGCCTTTAACGACATCCTGTGATACAAATAAAAACAAACAAAAAAATACAGCGATTGCAACAGTAAAAAAGTATACTCGTAGCATGAAATGGTAGCGAGAAGTATATAATATGTATACACATATGTTACATATACACACCGAAACACATACTAAATATATCAAATATTATTAGGTTGTGTGTTATTTTAATATAAAACCATATTATAGTCGACGAAGTAACACTGCACAATACGATATAATGCATTTATATCGTAAATGCTTGTGCAACAAAACAAAAAAAAAAAAAAAAAAAAACAAAAAAAATTAAAGAACCAAAAATAGGTGTTGAAAAAAAGACATCTCGTTATAAACAAAAATTATTTCTGTCTCTTTTGTGCCCTATATATTAATGCCCGTATTCATAAAAACTATTTTAGGTTTATTGAGGGTTTATTTGACAAGTATTGCATAGAAATTTGTCAAATAAGTCCTCAATAAACCTAAAATAGTTTTTATGAATACGGGCATAAATTTATAATTAAACTTTATACATATGCCCATAAATAACTTAAAGTTTATTTCGAAATTATGGAAAAAATCTCCTGACAATTTGGTTAAAGTAAAAGAACTGGACACATACGCCTTAATTTTTTTTAATTTTTGAAATATTTTTCAAATTAAGCATTTTTTTTAGGACCTCAAATAAACTTTTATTTCAATCATGATATTTTCTTTTGGAAGAGCATGGTAGAAAAGATGACAGATCGTACCGATTTTAATTCTATTTACCGCACTTAAAATATACCTCATTTTCTCTTCTCATAGCATAATAATGTGAAAAATATTGCGTGCTATCATTAGCTTTGAGAGCCACCAGCTTAATAGTTTTTTGTACATGCTTATTCTAATAAATAAATCGGTTTTATTAGTTTTTGGTCTTTGAGTTGTTGTGATAGTCCAATTTTTGAAATCAGTTACAAAACAGTTTTAACACTACTCTGAACTCCTATAAGGTAGTCAAAAGGTTATACTTAAATATTTTCGAGTGTGGCTTATCGATATATTGATCTTAAATTGGGTATTTAATAATTATCACTTTAAAATATCAGTTAAAGTAATTTCTTTTATTTTCTTCTCAATAAAATTTAATTTTTTAGTATTTAGTTTTTTTAATATCGACATATGTATGTATGTATAAACTAAATTTAAAAAAAGAACTTTAATTTTCTATGGTACAAAAAAAATATTTTAATATCCCCTAAAGTATGCTTGTTAGGGCGGGTCGATTTAAAGGTAACAATGAAAATCGTATTCTAGGGATCAAAATAAGAAACTTTGCCCAAGGAACCGTACCTCTAAAATAAATTCTGATGTTCCTTATTTTGAACCAAAAGTCTCCTTAGCAAAATTACAAAAAAATCACAATTTTTGGCACTTTACATGAAACAATCAGCGAAAAGTAAATTTACCAACAAAATAATGGAAATTCACTTCTGTTTTAATTGATGGTAAAAAAAAAACTTCAAAATCATACAGAACTTGATTTACTTTCGAGAGCAAAAATTTAAGACTACGTGTCATTATTTTTGGTATTAAATTTTTGTGAAATAATGTTGCAATGGCCAATTATGTTGACGCAAATAACAACGGTGCTGAGAGAAGCTAGGCCGTAAATCTGAAACAGGACGATATAAAGTCCGATTTTTACTAAAAGTTTAATTATTGTTTATTCATAAATTGCTTTTGTGCAAATGAATTTTTAGCGAACGATCAAGATGAGATTATTCGGTGGGGTATCTCAAATAACGAATACATTTCATTTGCTAAAATTTGTGTGAATATAAAATGTGCCTCCAAATCAATCACTATTTAGTATGTAAAGAATGTTAATTTATTATTTTAATGTGTTACATACATTAGCACAAACTGAATATATCCATTAGAATAACTTACAATTTGCAGCAGGGTATTAAAGTATATAAGTAACAAAATTTGTGTGAATAAAATGGAAAAGTTTGCGTGCATGTAAGCATATTCATATTTTCTTATGTACATATATGTATATATACGAACGTAAATAACTGTTATTTTAACCCATTTAATGTCTGTATATAGATTTCCTGTTTGCTGTGGCTGCCATTTTTTTTATTTATCCTTTGGCAAATGCTGTGCTATTATGAGAGAGGGTGAATGTTTGTATTTTTAATGAAAAAATATTTTATTTTCCATCTGGGACACTAAAAAAAAATCTGCAAAATTTCTGTCAATTTTGCTTTTCTTTCGATTTAACACTTTTCGCTTGATTTTGTTGTACAACCAATATACTCGTAATAGAATTAAGTTATATTTATTGCTTTTTAATATAAAATTCAATCGTTAGTTAACCCTTTCAAAGAACAGACAGATTTTACAAACAATAAAAAGGCAGCACAAAGCAGTCATACATGAATAGAATATTAAACGATTCCTTAATAACTTTATTCGTTGGTTCAACAAAATAAGCCCAATAAACTTGCAGCAAATGTAAGGAAATCATCAGAAATTTATATTTAAAATAATATAAATATATCCTGAAGACGCTACACGCAAGAATAACGAAATATTAATAATTAAATAAAAGTTTTTATTTAAAAATAAACCTTGAGCTTGAGAATTTCTTTACATTAAATAATATTTTTGTTTTCTCTAATATGCATGCATACTTGACATGTTCATAAATAAAACTCCTTTATACTTCCTCAATGTGTAAATATTTAAATTTCTCATAACCTTCGAAAAATTTGTTTGACTTTAAATATTAGGTTATTGAAAGCCATTGTAGTGTATTCATGTCTTATAATTACATAAGTAAACAAAAACGAAATACAGGGTGTCCGCCAAGTTTTGCCAACATTTTGGTAAACATTAGTCTTGACAGTTCATATTTGGCAGTCGTAAAGTAGAGACGTGGCAATTTTATTATTGAAAAATATTCGACAAACCATAGGTAAAATAAGATACTACAGCTCGCTCATGTCAAAATCATAATGAGTGAGAGGCACATTTTCATTTGAATGAATATGTGAGTAAACAGAATAAACGGTTCTGGGCAAGGGAAACCCTCAAATTATTCATCAGTCTTGTGTGCAATTTGGTCAGGAGGAATCATTGGACCTTACTTCTTTGAAACTGAAAACGGCGTGTAGAGCGATATCTTGATATGATTATATACTTTTTAACGCCACAACTGTATGTTTTGGGCTTGACTAACATGTGGTTTCATAAAGACGGTACCACATCGCATACATCCAGGGTTACAATGGAATTGCTGCTACAATAAGTTATTTTAATGCTCCAGACTTCTTTTTGTGGGAATATCTGAAAAGCATGGTTTATGCAAACAAACCAGAAACGCTGAAGCAACTCAAACAAAATATTCGTGATGAAATTAATGAAATACTGCGTAAAATGTGTGAGAAGGTAATGAAAAATGTGCTCAAAAGGGTTTGCATTTGTGAGGCTAACAGAGGCGGACATTTATCTGATATTGTATTTTATACATGATGGCCGACATTAAATAAAACATTTATCAATATAAGATATATTCCTTTTTAATCCAAAATAATAAACAAAGTAGTATACCTTACCGGCGTATACCCTGTACAATATAGAACACTTGCAAAACATAGTAAAAACATAGGTTATCATTTTTAGTTAAGAAAGGTCAGTAGCAAATTTGGTTACTTCACGTTTTAACAATTAAAACCTCTTTCATAGTAGTCAGATATCTTAAATAAACACAATCGATCATTACTCGTTTATCTAATGAGTTCAATGCACAAATGCATAGTTTTGCAAAATTCATATTTTCTCTTGCTTATACGGCTATATTTGCTTCAGCTACACAATAGTATACAAAATATAATTTGATAAATACATACAACCCAAATAACATGATAGCCTGGTACCTCATCTCATACATATATTTGATAAAAAATAGTTTTTATGGGAAAATAAGTTGTTATTGAGTGAATAATAACATTAAAAAAAGTGTGTAAAGTTACGAATAATATGAATATAATATTGATTTTACAATCATAAATATTTTGCCTCTTTTTTTATTTACTTCAACCTATGAAATAATTCTGTACAAGCTATTTTTCAAAAAGTAATACTTTAATAATAATTAAATATTTAACCTGGGTGCCCCAGTAGCCTAGTGTGCTAGGCTGCTAGTTGGATTACCACCAGATGTCCTAGTCTGCGACCTCACACCAAGCATATGATCTTAACCAGAGATCAGCATTGAGTCGCTTTTTAGCGATTCATAGGCACTTATAAAATTGTAAGTATAAGTGCGTAGTTAAAGTTTAACTACTCTGACTCACTCATACTCACACAATGTTGATTCATTAATAAAGGTTGCAATAAATATGAGTCCAATGTTGACATCAAAGTCATACTTACTTGGATTCATAATTTTATAAAAATACTTATGATACTCACAATTGATTCGAGTGACTCGAATCATGCGGAAAAAATTTCCCGTTTTAGTCGATAGACGTATTCAATAAAAAAAATTTATATGGTGTATACAAAAATGAAAATGCAAATAATAAATAAATATAAGCGAAAAAGTGTAAGTTTATATGAAATTTTTTAAAGAAGATAAAATAATCCGTAATTATATTTTAATTTTTTGAAAACGGGTCCTAAAGAAATTCATTACAAAAAAAATTTTTTTTAATTTTTTCTACATTTTACATTGTAAAAACTTATAGTATACTTAACAAACTACATCTTTATAATCAATATTTTTAAAATAGATTATTGGAACGCAAATTGCCCATATTGAGCTATTGCCTTTATGTTTCCGAACTAATCGGAGACCTCCGACACTGATTTTCTGACTAATCTCACTCTTTCAATCCATATCTTTATAACCTGCTTGTAAAAATTAAAAAAAATAATGAAAAATTGTTTAATTTCTTTAAAATATGTATTTCCTAAAAACATAAACTTTTTCGCTTATGTAAATTCTTACATTTTGAATGTTAATTATAATATATACCATATCTATTTTCTTTTTATTGATGAAAAATAATAAATTACATAGTCAAAAACATAGTATTTATTTAACACGATTCATAGTTTAATCCAAAACTTTTGCTTTTGCAGTCGCGTGGTAAATGGTTGGTAGCTAGGAATGTGTTTATAGCACTAATTTACTCTCGTACTAACGCAGTAAGCAGAGCAAACACACAACAGTTTGTAATCGAATCATACTTATTTTTTCTCATCTGTATGCACTGAGTTAAGGTGAGTTGAAGTCAACAACATCATGCATGTTATTAAATATAAATGAGATGAGTACTTCAAACTTTTGAGATGAGTAGAGTATCCATTACATTAACAAGAGTATGAATGCGTATAAGTCATACATGGGCATACTGCATTACTTTTTTACTGCAATACGTAAACCAGTATTCAGTAAATTTTACTGATTACTGGAAAGAAAAATCAGTATTCAGTAAAAAGTACTGATTACTGAAAAGAAAAATCAGTATTCAGTAAATTTTACTGATTACTGAAAAGAAAAATCAGTATTCAGTAAATTTTACTGATTACTGAAAAGAGAAGTCAGTATTCAGTAAAAAGTACTGATTTGTAGAGTTGTGTAGCTCATGAACGAACTATTTCAACTGAGCTATTCACTCAAGTGAGCTAAAAGAGCCATTCATTACAATATGCTCTTTTAGCTCAGTAGTTCATGTTTCTTTCTTTCTTTCTTGTGAATCCACGTTTCTTTTCGCTCAGTAGTTCATGTTTCTTTCTTTCTTTCTTGTGAATCTACGTTTCTTTTCGCTCATCTTTCTTATTAGTTCGTTCTCTTTCTTTCTTGAATCTTTTTTATTCTTTGACATTTCATGTTGAAGGTACATACTAATTGGTAATGTCAGCTGCAAATAATATACGTAGCTGCCAGAAACTTTATAGGATGTTACATTTTTGGAAATTTAACGATTTTTATGATAATTTTAGAAGCAATATAAAAGAAAATTATATTTATTTTTTACTGTCGAATTTGAATAAAAATTAGTATTTTTAGTAAAATATTTTAAATAAAGAGATAATAACCAAACTTGCAATTACAATAATAATAAATTCGTACATGTATGTACATACATGCGTAATTTTTGAGATCGAAAATAAAATTGTATATTAATTACAAAACTCTTTAAATTTTTCTGTAAGGCTAACATTAATTTGTATACCTGAATTTCACTAGAGTATGATAATTGATAACCGATTACTGTAAAACAAAATCGATTGAGTTTGAATTTAAAGGAAAACTACGTATACAAAAGCTACGTATACAATTGATGCCCACAACATAAGCAGTACCAGTGGAAAAAAAGTTTAATATGATTCAAATGAAAATATTGAACTAAATGATCTATTGAACTAAATGAGCTATTGAACTAACTGAGCGACATATTTCATTAAAGTGAGCTGAACTAAGAAGAGCGCTCACTCAAAAGAACTAAAAAACCCAAGACTACTGATTTGTGTAAAAATATTCAGTAAACATTAAATGACTGATAGTAGATACTGTATGTTTTAAAAATGATATGTACGCATTGCTCACTGACATGAATAGTGGCATAACTGAAAAACTGCATTTCAAAAAAAATTAAGAACTGAAAAAATTATTTTATTTTACGTTTTTCAGTATATTTTTTGAACTTGAAGTCTCAGCTATATAAATCAGTTTTTATTTAACCAATAACACAAATCATAATTAAAAAAAGTAAAAGCAAACAAGAAAGAAATATTCCTCGAAATGCAGTTTTTCAGTTATGCCACTATTCATGTCAGTGAGCAATGCGTACATATCATTTTTAAAACACACAATATCTACTATCAGTCTTTTAATGTTTACTGAATGTTTTTACACAAATCAGTACTTTTTACTGAATACTGATTTTACTTTTCAGTAAACAGTACTTTTTACTGAATACTGATTTCTCTTTTCAGTAATCAGTACTTTTTACTGAATACTGATTTCTCTTTTTAGTAATCATTAAAATTTACTGAATACTGATTTTTCTTTTCAATAATCAGTAAAACAAGAAAATACTGAAAAAGTACTGGTACTGAAAAATGCCCATCTATGGTAAAAGTACAAGAAATTATGAATTATGATTCGAGTCTACTCACTTTTTCACTACTCATTGCTGATCTCTGATCTTAACCACTCCGCTCGTTGTGTTGTAAATGATTAAATAAACAAATACTTAACATTAATGATTAAAGAGTAAATGTAGTGGAAGTGGGTGCTGAAATCCGCATACATTCTTTTAAACCGGACAAAATTAAAGTAATTACAACAAATATATTGTAATTAATGGGGAATTTTAAACGATTTGGAACTGTAAGTTCTAACTTATTGAGTATAATTTTAAAATCAATTAAACCACGTAAAAGGTTATTAACGCAAGAAATATGCATAAAAGTTCTTTTAGTTTTAAGTGTCGATAGATTATTATGTGCAAGACAATTTTCGTATGAAAACAAAGCAATATTTGAAGCCCATTGAAGAAGAAGAAGAAGAAAACAGAAAGGGGAAATTGTTTTTCAAAGGTGTAAATTTTAATTATATGAGTATCATATTAAGTTTTCCACATCACTGATGCAGATCCCAGATCCTAAGTCTACGATCTACGATCAGAGAAAAAAGCCTTAAACTCTTTTGGCCTTATTCACAGTCTGCGAGATGTGTGAGTTAAATGCTAATTTTACATCAAAACTCTTCGATCAAGAAAAGTATCATCTTTTTCTAGACAATAAGTAACAATTATATAATTGTTGACAATTCAACTGCCATTACAACAAGCATTTTTAGAGTTACGGCCTAGCTTCTCAAAGCACCCATATTAAGAGCGTCTGTTTTTTATCATGAGTACGGGGACCTACACTTTAACTTCAAAACAAACTACAGACGTGAAAAGTTTGTTCATGGCTATTAATTACTTTCAGAGCTTTTGCCAGAAGACTGCTAAGAAGTGGTCACCTAAAAGAATATAAATATATTTTAAAATTATAAACATGCATGAGAGTATCAAATATATTGCAAGACTCTAACGGTATTTCATTAATCAAAAAAGTACAATCAAACCAACTGCTTCATTAAACGTTGATGCCCATATATCGAATGTAGTCGCTGTGGTGTAGTGGTTAGTGTGTTGGCTTACTAAGACATGAGCCCTGGGTTCGACACCCAGCTCTGACATCTTAAAAAAAGAAATATGAAAAAATATATCTTTCGGTGACTATCTCTCAGCAGTCTTTTGGCAAAAGCTCTGAGAGTAATTAATTGCCATGAACAAGTTTCTCAAGTCTGTCGTTCGGAGTCGACATTAAACTGTAGGTCCCGGTACTCATGGATAAAAATTTATTCTCACAACATGAGTGGTGTGAGAAGCTAGGTCGTAATCCTGACACAGGGTTGTAAAGGCTAGTTATATATGTATGTTCATATATCAAATACAATATTATTCCTATTAAGTATTATGTCGCCATGTAATTAAAATTATCATTTCATATTAAATTTTTTTTGGGTCTAATCAAATGTAGAGAAGTGTTTTTATGTACTTGATTAAAATTATCTTTAAATATAAAAAAACTGTAATAAAAAAATTTTATCCGAATTATTTTTATAAAACGGAAAAATTTAATGTATTATTATCTCAATTCAAATTAAAACCTGTTACTCGATTTGGTTTGCTTTATACTCGTATGTATTAAAAAAGAACAAATTTCTTGTAAACAATATTTAAAAAAAAAGCAAAAATGTAAATATGATGTACCGGAAAAACTACACATAATAACGATAATAATAACAGTAATAAAATATGATAAATATAATCATAAAAATAATAAAAATAAATGAACAAATAAAAGAAATATTAAATAAGACACACAAAGGCACCCAAACATATCGTCCTTGTCATCTTCAATGTCTTTCAAGAAAAACTTTAAATGTCTAAAGGCGATAAGAAATGAAACTGAACAGAAGAAAACACCAACACACACACCCACACATACACAAAACTTTGTAACATTCTAATTTAAGGAAAAACGAATTGCATAGAAAAATAAGGAAAGGAAAAAAATCAACAAATAAAAACCATTTATGACTGAATTAAAAAAAAAAACTTAATCTTGAATAGGGCCATAATACTACCAAGACGACATCAACCAAGAAATACAATATGGCTAAAAGGATAAGAAACAAATATGTTTTTCTATTTTCATTTCTTTGACATTTCCTTATACTGTTTTTTTTTTTGCTTTTTGTTCTTTATTTAAGAAATGAAAAAGAAAAAATTAAATAAAAAATAGAAATGAAACTAAATTGTGACTAAAAATTACAAAAAAGAAAAAATAAATAATTTTTGGTTTTTCAGTTTTTAGTTAAGAAATAAAAAGTATTTAAAATGTTTCTTCCCCGAGGGTATACAAATACACACTCACATTTACATATATACACATTGATGAAATTTGAGTTTTAGTGCAAGGAAGAAGCCGTTCAGCTACAGTTCATTCAAAAGGGTGGTATTTTGGGAAGTTTTTAAGATTTTAAAAATTGAATTCTTGGAATATGTTTAAACCATACCTTTGTTATAGGGCGAGGAGCCTTTTAACCACAGTTTCTTAAAAAGGGTTATTTTTGACAATTATAAAAATATCTTCACCTTTTGTTTTATTTTGAGACCAATGCTCAGGGGTAAACCCCTACTAAATGCAGCGCATTGTATTGGAATTTTTGGAAAGGACAATATATTTATGACAAAACGTACATTTTTGTTATATTGCTATTAAGCGCCTTAGGAATGAGACAAATTGCTGTGAATTGATCATGCAAAGGCCAGTGTTATACCTTCACCCTTGAATGATTAACAGCAATTGCCTCATCGTTGCATGTTGATTGTGTGGTGAGTGTCTTCGCCAAGTGGGTTTAGCTGTTATTTGTTACTTCCCAATAGGTTGTTCTTTTTTTAAATATGCTGAAAAGTTTTACTTGGAATTTTAAATCTAATTCAGCTATCAGTTAGCAATTATCAGAGCTATCGATTGGTCCTTAAACGCAGTTGGGTAACAAAGAACAAACATTCGGGTACTTTAGGTAATTTTGAGGATACCCGTACCATTTGTAAGTTGAGAAGAATTACGGTTTCCTCTAATTGGGATACCAATGACACAGAAAGATAGCGCTTCTGTAATTATATTCATATAAAAAAAACTAGCTTTACCTACCCAGCCTTGCCCGGGACTCTATACATGAGTCTTGAAAAAACAGTGCAATGATATTTGTTTTCTTATAATAATTTTAACTCCTTAATTGACACACTTAAAGACAGACCAACTTTCAAAACATTAGCTTTAACCTTCTCATGATATATAAACATTACTATGTGATATATATGGGAGATACCAAGCCTACAGGTCTAATTCCGCCCAGTTTCTTCACTTTGGCTTGAGCACGAAGTCATTCAGACCAAATTCAGATTATTTTGCTTTAACTATTCTCAAGGCATACAAAAATCAGTATTTGGTTAGTACGTGGTGGTACCACGCCCACTTGACCAATTTTTGACTGTTGATAAGACGTCAGAATGAAATAACGTGACGGAACAGTGAAATCATACTTTCAAAATGTCTTATTGTAGATTGTAGTTTTCATTGAGTGAATCACTTTTTATTTCTCGAAATTTTGAATACAACTTCAAAATCTGAACTTATTTCTAATTTTTAATTCAAAAAAAGTTTATTGGTATCTTATTTTATGCAGTCGCTTAAAAATTGTTAATATTACAGATGACCCTCTTTAATTTCTCGTTATCGTTTATACAATAACCTTCCGGGTTCAGTATGTACAATTAAAAACGGAACTTGTGGAATGAACTATAATTGTTCGAGTTTAATTGGCCCTAAGTGAACTAGTCTGATATGGTCTTAACCATTCAACTTAAACTTAATCTGAAAACAGGAAGTAAAGGTTTTTGTTTTAATATTATTACCGCCTATTTTTGCAAAAATTAGTACATATTTGTAATAATAACTTCACTATCAATTTAATTCCCCTAATCAATGTGCTCTCCTTAATTAGAGCCTATTTATGCCCCCTTCTCCACCTTAATTCAAAACCAAATCATTCGAAAAAGTACATTTTAGTTTATTTAGCCCAATTTTATGCTTTTTATTTATTTCATTCCATTTCATTTGTTTTTTATTTTATTTTTATTTAAAATATTTCTTTACTTTTTATTTAATTTATTGACTTGAAAGGAATTGACAATGCTTTTTTGAGGATGAAACTGAAGATATAAAATTTGTTTGACTATAGAAACTTAAAAAAAAGTTAAAACAGATATATAAAAGAATTCATTGAAAAAAAGTTTTCAAACAAAAAGTTTATAATCATTGAATATAAATTTACTCGAGGGTTGGTTTTATAGAGGTACTTATCTTAATAATTCCGTAACTTTTTTTATTTTCTATTTCAAAATTCAATGCAGCACTTCTGCTATTAATATTATTACACTATTTTGAATACACTCTGTCTAAAGGGTTTGTTTTAATATTAGGAAAAGCAGTTTATTAAAAAAAGGGATACATACATACATACATACATACATATATAACTGGCCATTACAACCCTATGTTAGAATTACGGCCTAGCTTCTCGCAGCACTCATGTTGTGTGTGTCATGAGTACCGAGACCTACAGTTTAATGTCGACTCCGAACGACAGACTTGAGAAGCTTGTTCAAAGCAATCAGTTACTCGTAAGAGTTTTTGCCAGAAATCTGCTAAGAGGTAGTCGCCGAAAGAAATGTTTCAATATTTTTTTGCTTGAACAGGAGCTCTCGTCTTATTAAGCCAACACACTAACCACCAGACCACAGCGACTATAAAGAAAGGGATACTTAAAGAAAATTACTGAAACCTAAGAACAGATTAACATATGCTGATGGAGAAGATATCAATTTTAGTGGTTAGGATTGTATTAAAGTACCATGCACATAAATGAGACTAAAAGTTCTGTTTACCTAAAAGACGCTGTCACGAAATATGAAAGTACCTCTGTTGGGTTTTGGCTTTAGAATTTCACAGCCAATGATTCCATTATACTTTTAATTAAATTTTGAATGTCGTTCAAATTGAGGGCTGTGATTGCTCTTCACTGTTCCTGTAGCAAAGGATTGTTAATGCTTGTTCTATACATAATTTGTGTGCCTTCCATAGCTTTTAAGATACTTCTCCCTAAAGACTTTTTACAAATTCCGTTTTATTT
The DNA here is from genome assembly GCA_963576795.1 of Metopia argyrocephala. NCBI lineage: Eukaryota > Metazoa > Arthropoda > Insecta > Diptera > Sarcophagidae > Metopia > Metopia argyrocephala. The sequence continues at coordinate 60,505,362 of OY756211.1, read as the reverse complement.
TAGCACGTTTAGCAAATACAATAATAAAATAATTTTTAAAACCCTTCTGTCTAATATTCACCTGTCATAAAAAAGTAAGACTTTAGAATGGATAAAAGTATGTTTCAACATACTGGAATATAAGTTATATGGCATACAATAATGCAATAAATTTAAAGTAATATATCGCCGTGTGGGAGTTTAAATGCTCTATACGCCATTTCATATTTTTTATATATCTCGAGTTAATGATGTCACTTTAGGTTTTCGACCCCGTAAACAAAAAATTAGAAATTGGTTTTGCACTGCTGAATAATAATAGGGATCTATTCTCAAGTACAGAGCGAAGTAGAGAAGTTATTTTTGTGATATAAGAATCAGCAAAAGAGCAAGACAAACTACGTTCGCAAAAAAATCTAGCCGAGAAAAATCAATGAAGAAGCCTAGTAAGACTGGTTTTTTATCTCTTTGCAATTTTGAGAATTCTACACCCAAAGATATGATTACTTTAAATCTCTGTTGTTTACAAAACAAATGATGAAAAAGCATTCCTTCTGTTGCTCAAGTTTCTCTCTTCTTTTTTTATTTTTTGAGTGGTTGGTATACAATAACAACAACTATATGTTGTACATCAACAAAATTAATGCTGATTGTTATTTTGGTTATTTTCTCTGTGTTGTTGCTACCATTTTGTTACTGATTTTCTTCTCTTTGTTAAGCTTTTTTTTTTGTTTTGTTGGGGTTGAGTTTTCATTTTATTTTCCTGATTGCTTAGATTTTTGGTGCTTCTTTTTTTAAATATCTCAGATTTTTTTTCTCTTATTTTCTACATTTCTGTTTGGAATTCTTTGTATCCAACAGGGAATATCAATGACATAGAATAGTTTTCTAATGGTTCGCTTTATCTCCTGTATTTCTCGTTAGAAAAAGAAATTTTAAGTTCTTAACCGATGTTTTTAATTTGATTGCGGACTGCCAAAGGAATATCTAATTGAAAAGTGTGGCTGTTAAGAAAGTGTAAATGATGAAATTAATTTGGTAATTTGTTTACTGTATTTAAAGTCAGACAAATGCGCTGTTTATTATTTGTTTAATGGATTTATTTGGAGAAAAGCTTTAATTGGTATTTACAAAAAAATAGTAAGAATATCTAAAAGTTTAGAATACAATAGCATAAAATGTTTAAGTAAATGAACCGTTCTAAAGCTTTATATACAATTTGTTATAATTTTACTTCCGACATTTTGCTACGCCTTTGTAAAGTATCATTAGATACGTTTAATTTATTTAATTATTTATGTATTTTAATGAAGAACATTTATAGCTTACTAATAATGGACGGGATGGAAAAAACAGTTGAATACTTAACGTGTGTAGACACAAACCACACGCTACCCAGTTGTATAAATAGAGGTGAGATACAACGCGTCAGACCAGCGCCACCCAATGCCGGTACTCCCAACCACCGGACATAGCGTACTACGACCGCTCCCATAGAGAACTCAATGACAAAGGATTAGCAAGATCTTGGTATTATTATTGCCTTTATAGTAGAACCCATTCTTGCTAAGGAGGTGATACTATTCAGCACTTACCACAACCACTACGTGTACTTCCCGAAGGGACGCACCCAACCATCAGACAAAAATTCCGCACACCCGGAATGACAGGGGTATACAGGCAATCTTGGGGCTTCTGATGCCCATAGTACCACACTTAGGCGTCTCTGCTTAGTTCTTTAGAGCGACAGTAAGTTGCACAGACCAACAACTTTCTTCCTATATAGAGTGCCAGACCACCCAGAGATAGGTGAACTCCATATACCCCAGAGCACAGACCCCTGGCGGTAAGAGTCGCCAGAAGCTTAAAGAATCCCCGGGGTGAGGACGGGATCGAGAAGTGCGTTAAAAGGAAACTAAATAGGTAGGCAAATAATAGCCATAAATAAACAATTGATGTGTCGGAAAGTTGTCGATTTTGGTTACCGTGGCCTAGAATATAGTGTGTTGGCTTACTAGACGAGAGCTCTAACATCTTGAAAGAAAAAAATATGGAAAAAAAAATTCTTTCGGCGACCATTTTTTGCAGCCTTCCGACAAAAACTCTAAGAGTAACTGATTGCCATGAACAAGATTCTGTGGATCGGAATGGACTTTAGCTGTAGGTTTCAGTACTCATAAACAAAAATATTAAAAAATATGAAATCAAATGGAACAATTCGGATACAAAATTATACATGATCTAACTGAGATACAGTTATTTCCGCTTAATTGAGTCTCTAAAAATGCACGACTTTTGGTGCAATTAAACGGTAAACTCAATTAAGCGATACTCGGTTAATTGATTCGCCGACGCAATTAAAACGAAAATCACTTAATTAAGCCAGACGAGCAATAAAGCGAAACATCCACGTGTATAGAGAAAATGAAATTCATTTTTTTATTTATTAAAAAATAGTGTTAGTTTATTGAGACAAAACAAAAAAAAATCAGGTACGTTCATCGTACAATATTTGAAAAGCAACAAAAATTACAAAATTCTACATAAAAAGAGATCAAAATTTAAAATAATTACATTACATAAGTGCATTAGGGTGTCCCAAATAAAATTAAAAATTGGAATTCTTGGGAAGATCATTCTTAATTTGGATACTCACAAGGTAAAGTATTTTTGGGAATTTTTTCAGATTTTTCGGAAGTGGTTTAGAGGTCGCGCAAATTGATCTTTAATCAAAAATCGAGCTTTTTGTCAATATTGTCAAAGCAAATATTCCGATCTTTAATTTTATGTGCGTAAATAATAAGCTTCGGCAATAATTTCGCACATTTTGATACATTATATAACAGTTTTTCCTAAATTTTCAACAAATATCGAAAACAATGTTTTATAACTTTTAAAATTTGTATAAAGACTAAAAAAACTAATGATGCAATTTAAAAGATTATTAAGTTTTAAATAAGTTACCAGAAAAAAAATACATTTTCTTTTACCGTTCTCGAGTTATACACTTTTAAAGCTTTGCACCCATTTTTAATACTATAAAGTGTGAACTAGGTTGGCATCGGAATTAAATATACAACAATTTTATAAACAACAACAAAAAATATTAGATATGTTATAAATCATGTATTGGGGTTCTTGTGATGCTGCTCTATGCCCTGCAGTAAATTCTGAAAGTCTGTCTCATAAGTTGTGATATTAAAATATTCTGATATAAAAATATTGAACTTTGTGTTTTGCTTCCTGGAATGCCTTAAAAAACAGATAAGTGCAGGACGGTAAAATAGCGGTTTTTGATTAGTGCTTGAGATAAATTTTATGGCTTGAGATAAAAGGTTTTATGATGGAATCTAACTGAAAATGTCCAATTTATGTGTGCGGACACGACAAGCTCCAATACAGGACGGCGGATTGGGGCATGCGTTTTACATACATAACTGGCCTTTACAACCCTGTGTCAGGATTACGGCTTAGCTTCCCGCAGCACTCATGTTGTGTGTGTCAATTTTTATCCATGAGTACCGGGACCTACAGTTTAATGTCGACTCCGAACGACAGACTTGAGAAGCTTGTTCATGGCAATTAGTTACTCTCAGAGCTTTTGCCAGAAGACTGCTGAGAGGTAGTCGCCGAAAGAAATATTTTACTTCTCCAAAAATTAAAAAAAACACGTCATATTTTTGGCATGTCGCCATCATATGTTGGAACTAATTGCTGGATCAGCGCTTAAGGCCCTTAATATTGAGGATCAAATTACATCCCCACAAATTAAAATTTTCGTCACTCTTCAGCAAAGGTGGGCTAAAAACAATTTTTCGGATTGTACGAACCACGAAATTGTTGGAAAAATTATCCCAATTAATTATTATTGATACGAAAAGATCTAATAATTTTTGTAAAAGGGCAGCTAAAGAATATACAACTAATGGAAGATTATAAAGAAATAACAACTGAGCCTTACTTTTGGGTGATAGACTTGAGCACCATCCAACAATCAAGTCTCCTGGAGCTATTAACCGAGCTCGCTGGATGATGAAAATTATATACTCTTAAAAAATATGTATTTTTCGAAAGCAGCTACAACCTTTCATTCAAAATTCAGAAATTGATGCCTTCTGAAACAGACTTTCAGAATTTACTGCAGGGCATAGATCAGCATCACAAGAATCTTAATAAATGATTTATAATAAATCTAGTTTTTTTATTGTTTAGATAATTGTTGTATAACCTAGTTCTCACTTTATAGTATTAAAAATTTCATACAGTGGGTACAAAGCTTTAAAAGGGTACAACTCGAGAACGGTAAAAGAAAATTTATTTTTGTTCTTATTTAAAACTTAATAATCTTTGAAACTTCATCATTAGTTTTTTTAGTCTTTACACAAATTTTAAAAGTTATAAACCATTGTTTTCGATATTTGTTGAAAATTTAGGAAAAACTGTTATATAATGTATCAAAATGTGCAAAGTTATTGCCGAAACTTACTATTTATGCACATAAAATTAAAGATCGGAATATATTCTTTAACAATATTGACTCAGAAGTCGAGAAAATATCGATTTTTTACCAATTCATAACCATAATTTAAATAGAGCCCAAAAAGCTCGATTTTTGGGTAAAAATCAATTTGAGCGACCTCTAAACCACTTCCAAAAAATCTGAAAAAATTCTCAAAAATACTTTGCCTCATAGTGGTCCAAAATAACCTTGATCCCCAAAGAAAAATTTTTTTTGGGACACACTAATGTGCATGCGAGTGTACATTAAATGTTATAAAAAATATTATACATACATAAGTAAAACTATGATTAAAAAAATCAGTCATCAACATTTGAATTTTAGATTTGTTAAGGCTTTCGATGATTCGTTTTTCTATATCGTCCATGACAAAAATTTTTTTGGCGCAACATAAATGGTTTTACGTTAGTTTAGAAAAAAATTAAGCAGACGAAATCAATTAACTGAAACATTTGTTTGTGTTTTTCGCAATGCGGTCTCATTTTATGAATCAATTAAACGGGAGGCGCAATTAAGCGGAACTCAATTAAACGGGTACTTTTACATAGGAGGTTATACAGAATGATTTCGATTCATGATTTTTAGTACAATTAAGCGGGAAACTCAATAAAGCGGGGCTCAATTAACCGAAAACAACTGTAACAAAATTGAAACGAACAAAATCAACATGCAAAAAATTATAGAACTTGGTATACCATATACGCTCTATAGAGCGGAAAGTGACACAAAAATTGCAATCTACTTAACAAGGAGGCTGTCTTCCTCAATGTATATTTACAATGTATCAATACAGTATTAAAACCAAGTTGATACATTGTATTGTTAATTTGTTAATCAGAGATCAGCAATGAGTACTGAAAAAGTGAGTATACTTGAATCATGATTCATAATTTCTTGTACTTATACGCATTCATACTCTTGTTAATGTAATGGATACTCTACTCATCTCAAAAGTTTGAAGTACTCATCGCATTTATATTTAATAATTCGTATGATGTTGTTGACTTCAACTCTCCTTAACTCAGTGCATACAGATGAACAAAAATAAGTATGATTCGAATACAAACTGTTGTGTGTTTGCTCTGCGTACTGCGTTAGTGCGAGAGTAAATTAATGCTATAAACACATTCCTAGCTACCAACCATTTACCACACGACTACAAAAGAAAAAGTTTTGGGTTAAACTATGAATCGTGTTAAATAAATACTATGTTTTTGACTATGTAATTTATTATCTTTTTATTATTTTTCGTCAATAAAAAGAAAATAGATATGATGTATATTATAATATACATTCAAAATGTAACAATGTACATAAGCGAAAAAGTTAATGTGTATAGGAAATATTTTAAAGAAATTAAACAAATTTTAATTATTTTTTATTTTTTATAAGCAGGTTATAAAGAAAAGGATTGCAAAATCGAGATTAAGGAGAAAATCAGTGTCGGAGGTCTCCGATTATTTCGGAAACATAAAGGCAATAGCCCGATATGGGCAATTTTCGTTCCAATAATCTATTTTGAAAATCTTGATTATAAAGATGTAGTTTGTTAAGTATACTATAAGTTTTTACAATATAAAATTTAGAAAAAATTTAAAAATATTTTTTTTCTTATGAATTTCTTTAGAACCTATTTATAAAAAATTAAAAAATAATCAAGGTATAAATAATAATTATGATATAATTGTGAGTATCATAATATATTCTTTTTATCTTCTTTAATACATTTCTTATAAACTTAAACTTTTTCGCTTATTTTTATTTATTATTTGCATGTTCATCTTTGTATACACCATATAAATTTCCTTTTGTATTGTATACGTCTATAGACTAAAACGGTAAATTTTTTTTTCGTATGATTCGAGCCACTCGAATCAATTGTGAGTATCATAAGTATTTTTATAAAATTATGAGTCCAAGTGAGTATGAGTTTGATGTCAACATTGGACTCATATTTATTGCAACCTTTATTAATGAATCAACGTTTAGTGAGTATGAGTGAGTCAGAGTAGTTAAATTTCAACTACTTGTACTCACTTATATTTAAAATTTCATAAGTGCTTATGAATCGCTAAAAAGCGACTCATTGCTGATCTCTGTTGTTAATACGTTGCATACTAATGCTTTGCAACTCTGTAATCCTATAGGAACATTTTATATGCATTGTAACGTATCAATAATAATAAAGCGAATGACGGAAGAGCATATTTTATTGCAAAATTGTTTAGATATGTGCGAACGAGGTAACTTCATCCCCGGTATACATATATCGTTCCCTTAAAATGCAAATGAATCATCTATGAACTTAATATTTTGTAAAGCGCGTTCTCATAGAACAAAGCGTGTCTTTTTTTAACAAAATATTTTCCACATACAATCTTGCATAAATTATTTAGTTTTAATAATTATGTGTCAATTTTTTACTGCAATAAATAATAAGGAGATTAGTAAACAAAATACATATTAAATTATAAGAAAAAACGCTTTCTTATCTTCCTGCGCCGCCATAGTGATATGTGTTGTATTTATTTTGCATCTAATTTTTTTTTGGATGCCTTTCTTGCTTTTTCTTGCGTATTAACTACAACAATGTTGCAAAACGGAACATAATACATTGCAAAATTTTTTTGGGTTGCATTTACGAATACGCTACAATGTATTACTACAAAGCAACATGCATTTAGGAAGTCAGCCCAACTCTGATCTCACATCATCATTCGAAATTTTCATTAGAAACACAGCACTGAACATACCACGCCTACTTTTTAATGAAAAAAAAAACCATCGCAGCTAGTCCACTTTTACAAGACGGTAAATTCGTCTAAGTAGTCCAATCTTGACCACTTCATTATTATTTGTACTATAATAGGTCTTACTGAAGAATAAAATAAACGTTTATTAATAGGTATGTTTATGGATCGAAAACCCTCTCGTCGAACGTTTAATATAACCGAAAGCAATATTCCCCCTATTCAATGTGGTAGTAATGTGAGACTTAAAATTTAATTTTCTTTACAAAAAAATGTCAAGATCAGTAATAGAATTTCCCTTCAGAATAATTCATACCTGACCTAGAAAATGCTATATAATTGCATTTACTAATATTGACATCCATCTAGTTTACAGCGCAAATAAAATCTCCACAATTGCTTTTGGAGTAATTAATGTTCTATTGTATATCAGCAAGTTAAAGTTAAAAAAAGGTATTTGGAAATATTGAATATTTTTTTCTCTTAAATTCACTTTAAAAGTGGGTCAAAGGAAAGAAGTATGTGTGTGTGTGTGTAAACCATTAACTCTTCCAACGCACACATTTCTCTTTTAAAACTTATGCACAATTCTACATACAATATATAAAATTTGTACAAATGAGCTTGTGGTTTTACTTTTATTCTTTACACTGTCTGGTATTTTCCATTTTCTTTGGTTTCTCGTTTTAAACAGGATTTTTTTTCTTTTCACCTGTAGCTGGTTAGTGGTTACATTAACGTGGCATCACGTTTAAAATCGCAAAAAAACAAAAACTAAGTACACATTAAATTAAATTTTTATTTTGTTCTATTCTTTAACCTTTAGAAGTGTGTTGACGCAAGAGCGAAACTTTAACAAACAAAATTATTATCGCCATTTAAGAATCTACAGTGATTTGGTACATTTTCAAAGCCTTGTTTTAATGTGCTTAGATGGTATTTTTAAACTAAATATGGGTAGAATAAACAACATTTTTAAACTCTGCAGAATTTTCTCCAACGTTAATTTTTCTAGGTTTCCATGACATAGCGTCGCCTAATATAGTTCTTTTCAGATTTTTTTCGTCAACATTAATGTCAAGCAACAAATCCAGCTTGTCGCTTGCGTAATGTTCAGTTTTTAAATTAAATGAGATTTAAATACCACTTTGAAATTTTCAGCATAAAGTTAAAGTGCAATTGAAATAGCCAACCAATGTCATTAATCGCATGTTTTTACCAGCTGTTTTTTATATTCTGAAAATATAAAAGAAACATCCGAGTGTGATTTTACCTTTTTCTTTTCTTGTAAAAAGTGAGCAAATTTCGACTACAAATATACTTTAGTTTCTAAAATTTTGTTATTAATATTAGAAATTTATTGTTAAGTTTCCTTTTTATTTGGTTAAAGCCAAAAACAGCGTATTCTTGAAAAATTATCGATAACTTGTTTATATTTGGTAATGTTACCATACTTTTATTACAATTAAATACAAAATTAAATGTATGACATAAAAACGGAAACTGTATTTAAATGCTGGTTGTTTACACCTTACACTACCATTTTGTCGTGCGGGAGTTTATGTGCTCTATCCGCCATTTATTATATATGTCGAGTTAATGATGCCACTTTAGGTTTTGGAGACAAAAATGTTTAAAATTTGCAATCCGTTTTCGGCTATTTATCTCCGAAACTGGGCAAGATATCCAATAACGGTTTGCAGATTTGAAAAATTTGGGGTCGAAAACCTAAAGTGGCATCATTAACTCGAAATATATAAAAAGAATGAAATGGCGGATGGAGCACATTAACTCCCGCACGACGATTTGTCCACATTTTTCGACTGATAATTGTTAGTGAATACAAAGTAATTCAGACTAAATTCAGATACTTTAACTGTAACCGACCTTAAGGTATACAGAAGTTAGTTTGTTTATGAGGTACCACGCCTATTTGTCCGACCTCTTTCCTACTGATGGTTTTTATTGACTACGAAATCAATCAGAACAAATTCAGAAACTTCATCTTCAACACTTCTCAATACATAAAGGCAATAATATCTAACATATATGGGAGGTACCACACTCATAACATACGCTATTGCACTTTCGGTTGTTGAAGCAATCTATGTTTAAAATTACAACAAAAATCAATCCAATTGTTGAGGAGTGATTAACCAAATCTGGAAAGAAGTTATAATTGATATCAAAATCCTAAGTAAAGATGAAAAGGTACATGCATATACTACGTACCGTACTTGACGAGAAGGTGTCTCAGGCCAAAGTAATAATTGTAAGCATACTGTGGAATTGATTCTATTTAAGAGGCAAGAGGCAATCAAACCAATTTCGGGGACGAATACATATATACCACCCTGTTTCAGAGTTACGGCCTAGCTTCTCGCAGCACTCAAGTTGTGTGTGTTAATTTAAAGTGGACAGATTTGAGAACTTTTTTCATGGCAATCAATTACTCCCAGAACTTCTGCCAGAAGACTACTGAGAGGTAGTCGCCGAAAGAAATAATTTTTTCATATTTCCTTTTTTTTTTTTTTGCAAGATGTCAGAGCTGAGATTTAAACCCAGCTCTATCGTCTTAGTAATCCAACACACTAACCACTAGACCACGGCAACTACAGTTATAAACTAATTAGAAACTGTGTGACATGTCACAAAGACATTTCTAGTATTTATGGGCACACTAACGATATTATTATTACCTTTCTGAAATGATATATCAGGCACAGATATCTTTGAGATACTGATGAGTACTGGGCTGAAGAGGAATCTTGTTTCACTGCTAGACTCATTTGGTTTGAAAGCATAACAATGAATATTTAAACTCGGCCTTGTGGATAATACGGTATTTATAGTTGCAAAATTGTTTAGGGTTTTGATGGTCGGAGGACGAGGAACAGTGATAATTGTATTAATTTTAAAGTTACCCTTTTGCATATAGTATTTGGTATTTCTAATTTATTTGAAATTATATTTTGGCATTGTATGCCATAAATAAAGTAACCAATTTAAAAGAGATTTTATTTTGGCAGTAAATAATTGTAAATTTTAAAGTAATCTCTGAAGTTTAAAATTTATTTGGTAAGCAAAAAATTATGTTTCAATACTTTATTTATTTCTTGAGTTACAATTATTCTTATCGTACCCTACATCACTACGTTGCATTGGTCTGAACTGTCAGTAAAAGTGAAACGGAAAACCAAAATGACATGTAGTGGAGTAGAGCAATACAAAACCGGAATTGACACACAGTTATTTTACGGTTTTTTATTTTTGTACTTCTTATTATTCTTGGGTTTTTAGCCAGCAGTAAAGATTGTTTTACTTTCTAAATATTTGTCGTTATTCTCAAGCCAATTTCAATAACAACAACAACCAGAACAAGAGCAAAGCTTGACCCATTTTATCTTAAAGAAAAATTACAAAAATAAAACAAAAACTGAAACATAAAACTGAATGTCAGTACAAACCTTAATGCTATGCTGCACAATGATATTTCATAGTTAAATACTGCAGTCGTTTATTCATTTTCTTATTTTTAAATTCCACAAAATGTTTCTGTATTTAAAAAAATGAAAACCGACACCAATTGGATAGAAACTAGTGGTCCTTACTCATCACTAAAGTACTCGCCTTAACTTTGAGACTACAGAGCGACAGAGACTGAGCTACACTATCGTTGCCTGGTAGTTGACTGGTAATAAAAAATAAAGTATTCTCTACATTAAAAGTAAATACTGAAAGGAATTGCAAGATAACAAAAGCAAAAAATGAAATGAAAAGTAAATGCATAAAAGAATATTTTAAAATGAATTTTTAATTTAATTTTTTTAAGTTAAGACAACAAAGAAAGCCAATAAAATGTAAACAAAAAAGAAATGGCTATTTACTCTTTTAAGGAAAATATGTTTTTTTCTTTCTTTTTTTTTAATTAAACATAAAATAATAAAAGGATTAAAAATAAAGCAAACACATTTGTCTATTAGGAAGAAAACACAGCATCAAAGAAATACAATTTTAAATTTAAAAAAATAATTTCTAAAACTTAGTAAGTACTTTGATAAAAATATTTCTTCGAACTTAAAGCAATTAAAATTTTTATTGCAATGGACCAGCTTGTTACAGTAACTTCTAACATCTTATTCATAAACAAGGTTTTTAATAGTAAAATAATAGTTTATTATAGCCTTATGAATAATAAAAAATTAGCAGGACGTTGTACACAGTGGCTAAGTTTGTCCTGCCAATACGTGGAATTCTTATTCAAAGGTAAAATTTTTTGGATTATCTGACTAGTTATCAAAGAGAGGGTATGGAAAGTTTTAATAATATCTGGCATGTCTACGTCTCGTATAACGGTGACATGAACAGTTCTATCGAGCTTTAGCTCACCTGAGTCCCTTAGAGAGATGCAGGCTAAGACGAGTTTGATAAAGCTATTCCGGATATTTATATTCAGCGATTTTGCTACACTAGTTGCTTTGTTCTGGACTCATAAAACCAATAAGAGTAAGACAGGTTAGATAGGCGCGTAATATGTTATGTTGGAACAGGATATATACTCAAGATATGACAAATGGTCTAAAACTCTAAACAGATATACATACAAAATGGAGAATACACGTAATGACCTTCTTATAACTGACCTTAGGATGTTTTACAGATAACCTTGTTTGTTTTATTAATTTAATGTTCTCAATAGTTTAATGTACTTATAAGTCTATTTTTTCTATCTTTTTTACAGATATCATCACCGTATCACATATGTAGACGAACATCTCTCTGTATAACTCAACTTTAATGACTTAAGAATTTAAATGTACAACATAAATGACAAAGAAATTCAACTAAAATAGAATGTAGGAAAATAGTTAAATGTAAGCAATATAAAAACTAAAATATTATTAATAAAAAAAAAATAAAAAAATAAAAAAAAAACAATTAACAGAACAACTGAAACTAAATAAAATATCCAGCCAAGAAACGAAATATTCCCTTAACAACAATGTCGCGTCGAAGAGACATCTATTGACTATAATTCTTATTTAGCTGTGGTGGGTCAATGTTTTGAAAAAAATTACTTCTTCAAAAACTTTTTCTCTCACTCTTTTTTACTTGTTCTCTATAGTTTTTAACTGTAAATTTATTCACAAATTTAATAATATCGTCGCAAGCATTAAAGAACGCTGTAACTGACAAAAAATCGAAAATACGTTTTTGGCATCATTTTTATCAGAAAAAAAAAATACGCGTCGATTAGTCCCGGTCCCACATTTCCACGATGAAAATAAATTCACTTACGCCATCTGCGTTTTGAAAAATACCAGTGACTTTGTTCTACTTTCATACAGGTTTTTTGGCTCTGGTGAACATTTAAGGTTTTATCAGTTACAGCTTTCTTTAATTCCATCGACGATGTGATCAAAACACTTGTTTCCATACTTATATCACTGGAAAACAAAAAACATTCAACTTTTTTTTACCGTACAATTTTTATTTATTTCTTGTTTGTTTTTATATTTCTCAATAAGCTGTTTTCATTATCTCACTACTCGTAATTCTAACAAGATTTCTATTTGCGCACTTTTGTGGATATTTTTTTATTTTTAAGACTAAATTTTGTGTTACTCTCTGTAAATTTCTAACTGAGTAATTTTTACTGGAAAAACACCCAAACACATTTATTATACTTACATAACAATAATATAACCGAATAAGTTTAAAATTATCGAGGTGGACTAAAATTCTTGAATTGATTTTATAAGTTGTCAACAAATATATCATTTTCTCATTTTGAATTTAAATTTTATCGAACTTTGTTTTGTCACTTTTTCTTTTAGCAGTAAATCTCTCAACAGAAACGCAGCTGATTAGGATTTTTATCTTTTATTTTCTCTCTTCCTTTATTTTATTATTATGATTATGATTATGATTATTATTATTTTTTTTGTGTTGAATACAATCTACATACATATATTTACCATACTTTTGTGATATTTCATAACATATGTGGGAGGTTTAAATGGCCGTTTTGAAGTCATATATGAAAAAACAATAACACGAAAAAATATGATTGCTGTGAACAACCCGAAATTGCTTGCCAGATGTTGTTGTAAACGCATCTGGGTTGCTTTTGTTCATATCGCTCCTGTCAAAAGTCTTGTTTATATTTATGTTTTGTTTATATTATGCTTTATGTGTATTATTGTTTTTGTTTTGGTGGAGAGCATTATTTGCTGTTAAAAATACATGCACTCACATCTGATATGTGCTTTTTTAATTCATCATACCTGCTTTTGACATTTAGGACCAAAAAACAAAAACAAATTTCCTGTTGTTTTTGTATTATTTTATGCTACCACTACCTTCTCTAATTTTACCATGTCCAGTATGTTATTTTTCATTTCAGTCAGCTGATAAAAAAAAGTAATTCCTATATCCAATTGCGGCTAGTGGATTATAAAATGAATTATAAATTAAAAAAACAAAATAATCTCACTTGCATGTAAAAATAATTATTTATAAAAGAAATAATTTTTGTAATTTTCTAAGAAGTAATTCAGTGTAAAACATAAGAGTGTAAAAATTCTTTCACCATCTTTTTACGCTTCGTATATTTTGGTGGCCGATAGAAAATATTTTTGCCGGCTGACTAAATAGCTTTACTGCCAATTTATTACGAAATTATAAACATAGCTTGAAAAATCTTATTGTTTTCGGACTTTTTTATTCACAGCCCAACAAAAAATTTTTTAAACTATTTTAAAATATTGTTACGTTTTTACCTTTTAAAAACGTTTTATTTCTACAGACCTTTTCTATAGAAATAATTTTTATTATGCGGATTCTTAATTACAAATAATAAGCACTTGATTTGATTGAGTATTTACTAATTTACTTTATTTAAACTTAATACACTTTACAAGATATACACTGTCGAACAATACCACACGTAGGGGTTCACTGATGATCTTTACTCTGTCGTAGCTAAATCACAATTAACTTGATTCCCAATCTCTGCTCTGCCTTTTATTTAAATTTCTATGTGTCTAGATTTTTCTTTCAGTTTCGAGATCACTGCATATCGCAAAATATTTGTGTGTCAACATGTTAACTTACTTTTGCATGTATATGTGTGTGTGTATCTGTAGTACATGTAGAAGTTTGTAGACAGAGCATCTCTTCTATTGTTGATGATGAAATGATTTCGTAGTAATTTTTGCAGCACTAATATAAAGATATATGTGTGCGTGTGTGTTTTTGTTTTTACTGGTAACAGCACAAGACAAAATTACGTGGTTGTTGTTATTACTTTTTTTACTCTAAAGTGTTACCATAATACGCGTTTTTCTTTTATTTTAGCTGTAATCTTTGGCGCTTTTTTACTTAATTTATTTTTTTCGTAACAATATTATGATATTACGTAAATATGGCTTGATAGGACACTGTTTAAACCCCCAAATTATTTTTACATTTCTATACTTTTTATTTTATTTTTGGTTTTAGATTTTTCAATATAATATTTTAAACTGCATAATATTGAAAATAGGTCTTAACATGGCGAACCAGAGGCCTTATTCTGTAAGTCTCCTAAGCTAAAACTTTATAGCTAAAAATTTTTAACTTGATTTAGAACTTTTTGGTTACGAATACAATTCTTGAACGCGTATTGTAAGTAAAAAGCTTCATGCAAATAATCTCTAAAATTTATAATTTTATATATTCTAACGTCCAGCCTGTTTTAAAAACTCAAAATTTTAGCATTTTAGCTTAAGAGAATTACAGAATAAGGCCTCTGGTCTTTTTTGATTGTAAAAGCCTTCAAAGAGGCTCATTTTAATAGAAGGGCCTCTTAGGCTTTTAAATATTTTGTTTTACTCTTGCTGGATATTTTGACAAACCTACATACATTTGAATAAAATGGCCACCCAGGTGTACCCGTATATATAAGTAAAAATATGTAGCGAGAAAAAGTCATTTTACAAAAAATTTTATTTATTTATATTCGAATTTAATAATAATAATAATTTTGTAGATATTAGTTTTAGTTGTTTGTGTTAAAAAATAAAAAGGAAGAAGAGCAACAAAAAGATCAACTAGTTAACTTATTTAGATAATTTGTAAAACTTATATATAAAATACAAAAAACCAAAAATACAAATAAAATATTCTAAAAAATTTATTCTAAATAAATATAAAAAACTCTAATTTAAAAAAAAGAAACTAAAAAACCAAAACTATATATCATGTATTTATTAATATATCGTTATATCAGTAAAACATTTTTCTCTCACTTTTACACACACCCTTTATATTTATCTTTCAAACTCTTCACCCTTCACTACATTTACCATTAAGTATACTATATAATAAAAATTAAAAGGTAATACAAACATATGTATAAAAAAACCATTAAACATATATCTATATACATATATACAAACATATATAATAAAAAATAGAAAATTAAAAAATTTATTTTCTAGTTAAATTATTTATATTTAAAAATTTAGGTAATTCTATGAAAAAAAAAAACAAAAATTATAAAAAAATTAGCACATTTTCTATAAATCATGTTAAATTTAAGTAAAAATTTAAGTTTTGATTCGTAATCGAGTACTAGGACGTTATTAGAAAGCCTTTTATTTAATTAAAAAAAATATTTAAAAAGAGAACTTCTATTGTATCGTATTCTGCATGAAAAATTAATATGAGGGCTTAGATTAATTTTCTTTTTAAATATTTTTCTTACCATTTTTTTAATAAATTTTATTTTGATAACCTGCACTAAGTTGGAAGAAATAATTACTCTGTGTTAGTCCAAAAATATTTTCGAGGACTTAATAGCGTTATTATTAGTCGCCGTGGTCTAGTGGTGGCTTACCAAGACATGAGCCCTGGGTTCGACTCCAGGCTCTGACATCTTAAAAAAAAAAGAAATATGAAAAAATATTTCTTTCGGCGACTACCTCTCAGCAGTCTTCTGTCAAAAGCTCTGAGAGTAATTACTTAATTGCCATGAACAAGCTTCTCAAGTCTGTCGTTCGGAGTCGACATTAAACTGTAGGTCCCGGTACTCATGGATAAAAATTGACACCACAACATGAGTGCTGCGAGGAGATAGGCCGTAATCCTGACACAGGGTTGTAAAGGCCAGTTATGTATGTAATAGGGTTATTGAGAAACAAACCAAAAACTAAAACGGCCTAGGTTCAAATCCCAGCAAGGGTGAAAAATTAAAAATTTAGTTTACGGTTTTTTCAAAATTATAATTTACAAATTGAGGATGGCCTTTGACATTCTTGAATGATCAACAGCAATTGCCTCATCGTTGCAGGTTGATTGTGTTATGGTGAGTGCCTTCGCTAAGTAGGTATAGCTATTATCTGCTACTTCCCCATAGGTGAAGCTTTTCTCCTGAACATTCGTTTTTGTTGTCAATGGTTAAGGTAGAATAGAATGGAATGTCAGGGATCGGTTTCTATGTTGAAGGACTTCTTGGAGGGGGGAACCTCTTATTTTTTTTTTAATTATAATTTGGAAAAAAAACACAAAATAATTATATTTGTTCACCTTTGCTGGGAGTTGAACCTGGGCCGTTTCAGTTTTTGTGCGAGCGCTCTATGTCGACGTGGTCTAGTGGTTAGTGTGTCGGCTTACTAACACGATAGTGCCTGGGAGTAATTAATTGCCGTGAAAAAGCTTCTCAAATCTGTCGTTCGGAGTCGACTTTAAACTGTAGGTCCCGGTACTCATGGATAAAAATTAACACACACAACATGAATGCTGCGAGAAGCTAGGCCGTAACCCTGACACAGGGTTGTAATGGCCAATTATGTATCTATGTATGCTCTAACCACTATACCACGCATGTATTTTGTTTTTATAATATATTTGGATATAACCTAAATGCTAGTAACAAAAACTTACTTTAAAAGAATGTAATCATGATTTTGATTTATAAAATAATTTCTTAGTAACCATATATAATAGTTTTAGGTTTTTAACAGTTTGACTATTATTATTTTGACATAAACCTCCATAACCATTATTTGGGTAAATAATTTTCTATAAATGAGGACAGATATAGAAAGGTGAGATAATTTCCTTTAAAATAAGCCCTCTTCCAGCGTTACAGGTCAACTATTCACCAATTGCAATGAATACTTCCAAAAAAATAACTTTATTTTCTGATGACCTAAACACCAAATTTTCTCTTAAAAAACCGGAAGCTCGATTTTGATTTTAGAACCATGGTTTCTTTAGGAAAAGTTCTTAGAATTTCCCGTAGATTACGATTTTGCTATACGCTTAGTAGGCAAAAAAATTGACCCACCCTAATGCATACACTTCAAACACCCCAGCAAAGGTGTAAAATTAAAGAATAAAATAAAAAAAAATAAAAAATAAATGGGAAACCGCCCCCTAACATTCCACTCTCTTCCACCTGCCATTGAAAAAAACGAATGATCAAGAGAAAAGAGCGCCACCTACTGGGAAGATTACAGCTACCTAGTAAATATGCTCACTAGTCCAGAGTCAACATACAGCGACAGATGGGACAAGTGCGGTTGATCACTCAAGGTTGAAGGTATAACACTGGCCTTTGCGTGATCAAATTGACAGCAACTGTCTCCGTCTCTTTTGGAAGGAGCTAAAAAAAACAAAAGAACTATTCTCTCAAAACCTCAATTCCAATACAATTCACGCATGAGAGGGCTTTACACTCCTGAGTATTGGTCTCTACGATAGCCTTTTACTTTTTATAAAAAATAAAACTCTAAAATTCTTTTACTTATTTCAAATTAAAATATAAATTTTGATTTATTTGATGAAACTTGTAATATGTATGTTTGAAATTGGAACACAGGAAAAAATTTTTAATTTTTAATAATTCTTGTTTAACTTTCTGCAGGTTATTAACAAAAATATATAAACAATTGAGTGGATTTAATTAAAATTTAATAATAAAATATTAAATTTAATACTGCATTGCCTTGTTGATATCATAACTATAATATCGTATTTCTTATTTAAGTTTTTATTAAATATATTTACCAATTAAAAGAGAAGAAAAAAAAATTACAAATTGTGTAAAGGTGGTAGCGGAGATGGTAACAAAATTTTCTATTTGTTTTTTTTATTTTGTTATTTTATTTTTTCTTTTTTTAACGCAGAAACCTTTGACTGGGTGTAAATAAATTTCTGGGTGCTAAATTTTTTTCTTAACATTTTAATTACCAAAGAACTTACTACCAATATATTTTTAAAAAATAATTAAATCAAAGAATAGTATACAGAGGAATAGTATAGAAAGTAATATTGTTTTTTAAGAACATTTTGGTATTGGAAAGATTTTTTTTGCTTCTGTTGATTACGCCACCACCACTGTTTACATTATATAGAAATGACTAAAAAACTAAACAAACAAACAAAAAAAAAAAAAAAATAAATAAATAAAATAAAACTAATTAACTTCTAAAAAATAAGTATTAAAAGAACTTTTAATTCTAATTGATGACCAAACAACCAAATATACCACTATTTCTACAACAATAAAAAAATAAAAAAACAACAACAAATAACTATACTTTATATACTACATAACAACAACACAAACATATTTATGTTACCCTCTGAAAATTTGCATTATAAACGAGGATGGATTGCAAGATATTTAAAATTTTCTACATAAATGTGGTGCAAAGAAAAATATTTAATTTCATTTCATTTCATTTGTCAATGAATCGCTAATATCGGTGTTTTCTGTAGTGTCGTAAGACGAAATGCTTACTGACTAAACTTTATTTTTATAAATTCAAACAGGTATAATTGAAGTTAAAAGCATTACAACAAAATTTTTAAATATTATTGGTTTTGTAGAATTGTATTCCAATATGAAGTTATTCTTCATATTTGTAGTATTAGGGTGGAGTATAAAGATTAATACTCTACATTTTCAATTCGGTGCATCGTTAAAATATCGAAATAAGTTCACGATGCATCGCATCGGAAAAAACATCGATGTATTTTTTTTCGTGAGCATCCCTAGTTCTTAGTTGCATTTGATGAAAAGTTATGATATTTGCTTTAAATATACTCCAAATAAAGGATTTTAGTTTCAAAATCTTTACAATTAAATAATAACGTTCTTTTAGAGTTTCTGTTTCGTTGTCGTATATCTTAAATTATAAATTTGTTAAATTAATAGAACTTTTGAAATTGCAGAATATCAATAGTGTATGTATAATTATGTTGTACATTGTGTTACAAAATTTTATTATTTTGTCTTTTATTTTTTGGTGTAAATAGGCTCACAATATGTATGTAATCAATCATTTGCTACTAATTAAAGTTTTTTTTTTCTCTACTTTGCATACATACATACATAATTAGCCTTTATCACCTTGCTACAGGATTACCGCCTAGCTTCTCGCTGCACTCATGTTGTGTGTGTTAATTTCTATCCATGAGTACCGGGACCTACAGTTTAAAGTCGACTCCGAACAACAGACTTAAGAAGCTTGTTCATGGCAAACAGTTACTCTCAGAGCTTTTTTTTCAAGATATCAGAGCTGGGATTTGAACCCGGAGCTCATGTCTTAGTAAGCCAGCACAGCAACCACTATCACACCACGGTGAGTATCATTCAATATCATAAAATTCGAATACTAGATATTTGTTTCTTAGCAGTCTTCTAGCAAAAACTGTGGGAGTAACTAATTGGCATGAAAAACTTTCTCAAGTCTGTTATTCGGAGTCGGCTTTAAACTGTAGGTCCTGGTACTTATGGATAGAAATTAACACACAACATGAGTGCTGTGAGAAGCTTGGCCATAAACCTGAAACAGGGTTGTAATGGTCAATTATGTATGTATGCATGTAGATATAATTCTAAAAGTTTTAAGCATATCAAATTTATAAAATTAATTTCCTGGAAGACATAAGTATATACATAAGTATTATATTTTACACCACAAAAAGTTAAAAATTTTTTTCAACAATATATAACATTTGAAAAGAAAATGTTAGAAATTTTTATCAACTCCTTCATCTTTTACTCCTTTTCTTATTTCTTTTACATTTCTATTGAAAATCAACACTGAAATCAACTCGTAAAAAAAGGTATTTATGGAATAGAAATAATAAAAAACCCCAAGAATAAGATACTAAATATTAGTTTAATTAAAATATAAGTTTAAAAAAGCTTGTTAGTGATATTAATTTTTAAAATTATATTTAAAATACAACAACAAACTTCTATAAAGGTAATATTAAAATATAAATGAGATTAATGAAAAAGAAAATTAAAAAGGACTTAATAAAACTGTATTAAACTTTAAAATTGAAAAAGTTACAAAAAAAATATCTTATTTATTTATTTTTTATAATTGTTATTGCATTATGGCATTTAAATGGTAGGTATTAAAAATTCTCTTTTTTTATTTATAAGTATTTATTAAATTTTAGTCAATGGATAAAAAATCCTTGCCATTATATAACAAAATAGTTACATAAATAAAATAAAAATACTAATAAAAATGGACTTATTAAAAAAAGGTAATTTTAACAATAAAAATTATAAGTAGTAATACCGTATTTAGCAAAACTATAACGATAATCACTGCTAGTCGCGAACGCCCTTGGCAGTCTTGCAAACATTGGTTTTCTAATCAAGTCAAATATAAATAAAATGTAGGCAGTATGACAGGCTTGCTATGTATGCAAGATTTGCAAGAACGTTTGCAAGGAAGACTGATTGCCACTTATAATTTTTTATTTTATAAAACAAATATTTAAAGAAAAATTAACAAAATCTGTAAAGTATTTATATTATTGACATACATACATACATACATAAATACATACATAATTGGACATTACAAATCTGTGTCAGGGTTACGGCCTAGCTTCTCGCAGCACTCATGCTGTGTGTGTTAATTTTTATGAAATACAGTTTAAAGTCGACTCCGAATGACAGATTTGAGTAGCTTTTTTCATGGCAATCAATTATACCCAGAACATTTGCCAAAAGACTGCTGAGAGGTAGTCGCCGAAAGAAATAATTTTTTTATATTTCTTTTTTTTTTAACATGTTAGAGCTGAGATTTGAACACGGCGCTATCGTCTTAGTAAGCCAACAAGCTAACCAGTAGACCACGCAACTACATAATACATACATACATATCGTCGCAAGAATTAAAGAACGCTGTAACTGACAAAAACAAAAATGTTCACCAGAGCCAAAAAACTTTTATGAAAGTAGAAAGTAGACACTGGTAATTTTAAAAACGCAGGGGGCATAAGAGAATTTCTTTTCATCATAAAAACCTGAGAAAGGGACCATTCGCAGTTTCGATTATTTGTCAGCTACAGCGTTCTTTAATTCTTGCTACGATATGTACATATTGATGACATAGCATAGTAAAAATCGGCATCAGCGAAGGTAGATATGCGCAATAGATTAAAAATAGGATTTAGCAGACTTTAACAGATATACAGGAAATATTTCGATTGATCCGGTTAATAAACGTTATATATTTTACATAAATAGTACGACGACTCTTAAGGTTATGGGGTTTTGTTAATGGCAGCTCCATCAACACCCACACACACAAAACAACAAATATTGCTTTTATACGCCTTCAATGTCGTCGCTATGAACGTAAGTAGTAGGGAAATCCATTACTATTGATCTGGGGTCTAATCGTCGCATTCGATAGCGAGTTAATTTGATCGATTTTTTTTTAGTTTGGCATCGCGGCATTCGTTATCGAACAACTCACATTAATTATTGAGATTATAGCATACGTTAACGAGTAATTGATCAAGTGTTTTATCTAGCATTTTCATTTGATACATGTGTGGCTATCGTAAATACAATATATGTACTAGTGTGTCCCAAAAAAAATTTTTTTTTCGATTTTTATAGGTCCCCCAGCATTTTTTGAAAGCTTATAGGGTAAAGTATTTTTGTGATTTTATTCAGATTTTTCGGAAGAGGTTTAGAGGTCGCTAAAATCGAATTTAACCACAAAATCGGGGTTTCTCGACTTTTTTTGAATTTTGCGCATTACTCGGCCCATTAGCACGATTTTCTTTGTTACTAAGTCAATTTTTTTAAAGAAAACTGTTCAAACTTTACTTCTCTGTGCAGATATTATAAGTTTCGGTAATATTTTTGCTCATTTGAGTACCTTTTATGACATTTTTTTGTAAATTTTGCATAAATTTTAAAAATAATGCTTTGTAAATTTTAAAATTTCTGTTGAAGTTAAAAAAACTAATGATTCAGTTTAAAATGTGGATAAATTCTGAGTCATTTAAAAAAATAAATATTGAATTTGCTCTTACCGTTCCAAAGTTATACCCTTTTTAGGTTTTGTACTCATTTTGTGTATATACAAAAATCTATTAAAAAATAATAAATACTCATTTTGTGAAATTAAAAATATTGTAATGTGTTTGCCAGATATATATCGGATTTGTTTTAATGTGTAAACTAGGTCATTCACTCTTCAGCAAAAATGGGAGTCTATTGACAAAGGCAAAATTTCCGATTGCATAAACATAAACGGTAAACACTTTACTTTGATTAGAGTGCCATGTGTACCGCCGGCGGTGCACAGCTTAATGTGAATTCAATTGAATATATTTTTTGTGGCACTACAGTAATTCTAATAAGTTTTATGTTGTGGCACCTAGAAGAAGTCATATTTTTTATACTTTGGGAATTTTCACTGTATCTTTTATTTGAGATGAATTAGAAAGGAACAAAAAATTATAATTTTATTACAATGTAAAAACTTAAATAATTCAAAGAGTAAAATATGTAATTTAAATTTATGTGTGTTTATGTTTATGTATGTGATTTAAATTTTAGCTTACATACAGGGACCGCAAATAACAGTTATTGCTTAAAAATTAAACTAAAAAAATCATCGTATTAGATTCGACAGACATATATGATGTTATATACCAAATGAATCGTCTTGGAGAGCTCTTACAGAATCTGTGGTGATCGCGCATAAGTGATCATTAATCAGATTTTAACTGTTACTTTTTGACGGAAAAATAAAAGTTTAGATGAAACCTTTAAAAAGAGAGTTTTATTTTTCCGTCATAAAATAAAACTCATTTTGTGAATTTTACTTTTTCATCATAAAATAAAACTTATTTTTGAGTTATATTTTTCAGTCGGAAAATAACCGTTGTTTTTCGAGTTTTATTTTTCAGTTAAAAAATAAAACTCTATTTAGGAGTTTTATTTTTTCCGTCATAAAATAAAACTCGTTTTTATGAAAGATTTTATTTTTAATCTAATCCCGTTGCTTGTGGTATCTTTATTTTATTGTTTTTTATAACTGAATACCTAAAATCTCAAGCTAAACGATTTTTAGGGTGCTTTAATACTAATAAAAGAACAAATTTACACAACTAAAACCGATAATGGCCGGAACTTACTAAAAATGTTACAAATATTTGACTAGGAGGATGAAAGCGGGTTCGATGACTGCATCTATTACGACGTTCTGCACGGAACAAAATATGATAGAAATGACATCTGTAATAGTTTGCAGACGATAATGTGTCAAATCAGGATTAGGTGTAAAAAAAATTTTTCATAAAAACGAGTTTTATTTTATGACCGAAAAAATAAAACTCCTAAATAGAGTTTTATTTTATGAAGGAAAAATAAAACTCAAAAAATAACTGTTATTTTCTGACTTAAAAATAAAACTCACAAAATGAGTTTTATTTTATGACGAAAATATAAAACTCTATTTGTGAGAGTTTTTTTTAACTTTTATTTTTCCGTTGAAAAATAACTTTTTCTGCTGACCTTTTTTGGAAAAACTCTCAAAATAACCATTAAAGATTAAGTTTTTCGATATAACTTATAACCGTTACAGTCCCTGCTTACATAAAATAACATAACATATAATAAGGAACAAATTCAATAAAATAAAGGAACTAATGAACTTTGTTGAAACAGCACCTGAATAAGATTATATTATCCATGTGCCACGTGTACCGCCGGCTGCCACACATATAACAGTACGAAAAACTCTCATACACAAACCGGGATTTTCACAAATTAATTTTTTATCACAAAAACTTTAATTTGTGTCTGTTATTATATGTTGGCACCTTGGGAATATATTTTTATTTTATATGGTGTCACTCAACGTGTTAATTTACATTGAAACCAACTGTACTGGTACACTTTCTACCTTTCTATCATTCACCCGTATAGTCTGCATTCTACCGATTAAATACAACCATAGCACGTTTAAACTTTATTGAGTTACTCCAGTTAAATCCAATTTGTTTACAAGAAGTCTATGGTACACTTTATTAAATGTTTTGCTTCCGTTGAGTATATGCAGCATTAATCATTAATGTTAAGGGAAGAAGAATATTAGGTGTCGTTGAGAAACCTTTACTAAAACCATATTGACCATTAGTAACGGTGAAATGTAATGTAATACTTAGTTTTGGGATAGCTCTCAATTTAGCAATTTGTAACATCAGAGCTTGTACCACATTTTATCATAAGCGAAATTTAGAATTTTATATTCTTTTAAGCCAAATTTTCGAAATTCAAAACTACCGATATCCCAGCTACTTATAGAACTCTATAGAGGACTCGCTGAACTACCATTAAATTAAAATTTATTTTCACCCACCTAGTGCACCATGTTTAATAAGTTCAGTAAAATAAAATTAACCAGATAACTTTAAAATATAGGCCACTGTACATAATTTAATTTTATTAAATAATGTTGAGGTTATTAATTCAATTAAATTTTTTTTAACAAAAGCCTTTTTCTAACCCACTGCTGACATTTAAGAACGAATTTTAGGTGTAACCTTATTTTAAATATTAAAATGTACAAATTACTTATACATGGCCAGCAGTTACATTTTCAATTTAATTTTTTTAATTTGCCTGTGGTAAATGTTTTCTTTCTATTAAATTTTATTTAAAATAGTTTTATATTGAAAATGCACACTGAAGCATATAAAATGCATACGCTTGATAGAAAAAGTGCATGTACACTTCAAGATAAATATTTTAAATGTATAAACAAATGTTTATAAAATAAATTTACTCATATACTCATATATAGAGAAGAAAAACATATGGACTTTCAACGTTTTGTAAACATGTATTAATTTTGGCTGAAAGCAGTTAGTTAGTTTGATAAAAATCAGGTACGGTACGGAAATATAATAGTTCGAGGCTGAATAACTTCCAACGGGGTTGCTAATCGCGTAGCTATTGAATTTGCAGTGGAACATATTAAATTTAAAAATATTTTAAACAAAAAACTTAAGTAAAACGCTAAAAAATTGGGGTAAACATTGGCTGAAAATATCAAGCTTTAGACGCTATACAACCAGGACTGTGGAGTCAGAGTTGCAGTATTTTTACGGTAGTTGGAGTCAGAGTACCTACAGAAATCCGCGACAACGACTCTATAATTTTTGGGTATTTCATTTGCACAAAAAATTCAATAAATGTTTTAAATATTTTCTTAAATAAAAATTGTTCTAGATTTGCGACGTAATATTTTCCAGAACAGTAAGTAGTTTTTTATTTATTTTATAAGTGATAGTTCAATTAAGTGAATACTTTACACAATTAGTTCCAAAATACAAACACTAACAAGCAAAATCCAATGCAATAAATTAGAATTAGAAAAGTTATATACGTCTTTATTTATTCGGTATTAAAGTGCGAGAATCTAGGTCGTAACCCTGACACAGGGTTGTAATGGCCAATTATGTATGCATGTATGTATAAAAGTTGGAGTTGTATTTATACCTACAAAATTTTACCTGCTGAAGTCGGAGTGGAACTATTATTGACATTTCCACAGCGTTGTCTAGAACATAATAGTTACCCATTTTCAATTCATTTGAACATTTGTCATCTTTACAGGAGTTCAGAATTCAAAATCACAAAATATGAAATGCTGAAAAACAAACATAGTGCATGAGTGACACAAAAAAAGTAAAAAAAGAAATACATTTCAGTGACTTGCAGAAGTATATCCGACAAACTATTAACTGTGGCAATATTTTTTCATTAATGAAGTTTTTCTTTTACATACACATTTCAATATACGAATACTTTTTCTTGTGAATTTGTTTAATTTTTTTTCAATTATTTTTTTTAAACAATAAGTACTAAAATGAGTTCAAATTAGGAAAGAAACAAAAAAAGCGTTGAAAGGGTAGGAATACTTTTTCTGGCAAGTGTATATTTAATTTGTTCCTATAAAATTGCATGCAAAAGCATAAACATACTGGTTGTGGCTGCTATTGAATTGTTTTATCAGACAAAAAGTAAAGTGTAACCAACTATGAGACCAATATTTTTTTGTTCATTATAATGGTACAACAGTCGAAACATTATTTTTATTTTTTTTGGAAATTGATAGGCATAAGAAATATTTAAAAGAAAGAAAAAACAATTTGCATAAAAGTGTAATAATGTCAAATACAGTCAAATATTTACAAGAAAAATAGACTGTCAAATAAAGAAGATTTGGCTTGAAAATAACAAATTTTAATTAAAAAAAAACTATAATTTCAAAAAAAAATTTTGAAGTTTTTTCCCATCAAAGCCCGTTTATACGGTTTCCATTGCATTTGGTAGGAAGGAAATTTAATGGTTTTTAGTCTGATTATCAAGTTCTTGTTATTCTCTTCAGGGATGGCAAAGCTGATACGACCAATTTTTTTTATACTTTTTCCTTACTTGTACCATTTGTATATTCATTATTTTGTAAATATTGATAAAAATAAAAACAAAAGAAAAAAACAACAAAAAAAAAAAAATTAAAAAAATTATAATCTTTCAACTTTGGTTTTCTTTTTGTGCTTTTGTAAAAATGTAATTCTAATCAAATTATAAATTGAATTGTTTAGAAAAACATCTAATAATAATGAAAGTCCTACGACCATAAAATTTCCCTAAGAAATTTAATAACATATGGGTGAATATTCATAAATCACTACTAAAGTAGGCACTAATAAAACAGAAACACGACACAAACACTGCCGAGTTTTTTTTTTTATTGGAAGATGTTAATAACCAGCTGGAAAAATTATATGTAAATGAAACCTAAATGGACGCATTAGCCTATATATCGCTTAACATATTTGTTGTTTGTCAAATTCACACTATATAAAGTGTGATTTTTTAAGAGTTTTTCAAAAAAAAAAAAAAGAATTCAGAAAAATTAATGAAATTTTTATTTGAATCGATAGTACGGTCCATATAATATAATGTTTGAAGATTATTTCATGCAAATGTTGACCGTGACTGCGCTTCAAATGGTCCATCCGCTTAGTCCAAATTTGGCATACTCTGCCGGTATCTCACAATGTTGTCTTCCAATACGTCAATTGAATGGGGCTTAGCTGTATAGACATGAGCTTTAACATAGCCCCACAAAATATTGTCTAAAGGCGTTAAATCGTACGATCTAGGCGGCCAATTGACCGGTCCCGAACGTGAAATAAAATATTCACCGAATTCGCCTCTCTATAAGTCCATTGTTACACGTGCTGTGTGGTATGTGGCACCGTCTTGTTGGAACCACATGTCATGCAAGTCAAACTCTTGCATTTTGGGCCAAAAAAAGTTGGATAACATCTCACGGTAACGCTCACCGGCGACGAATCGATAATTGATGGTAATCACTAACACTGGCCGATACAGCTGCGATATTTTCTTCATTTCGCACTCTACGTAAGCATTTTGGTGGTTTAATGTCCAACAATGTAAATTTGGTACGAAATTTAGTCACAATAGCCCGAATAGCCGCTTGAGTGGGTTGATTAAACTGACAGTAAAATGGAAGAAGCGCGCGATGAACTTTCTTAACAAAGCACGCATTTTGATAATAAAATTCAATCATTTGCAAGCGTTGTTCGTTTGGAAGACGATTCATGGTTAAATTATAGACCAAACTGAAAATGTTTGACAGTGAAACAAAACAGATAAGGTGCGTCAGCTGTTTAAACCACTGTTGCCAAAAAGATAATAGCTAAAAAATCACCCTTTATATTGATAAATATTTTATAATCACTGTTGGTTGTAAACACCCTTGCGATATGTATGTATACATGTTATTATTGTTTGATTGATTGTATTAATGTATGTAGAAAAAAGACATCAACATAATTTTACTGAAGGAGTAATCGAGGTAGTACTTACTTCATGGAGTTATTAAATATATACATTTATACAGGAATTGTAGGCATTGGAATGTACTATGTATATATACAATTCAGTTTTATTATTAAATTCTTCGAGTTTTTGATACAGAAACACTTTCACTTACGCCGTCTGCGTTTTGAAAAATATCAGTGTCTTCTTTCTACTTTCATACAGGTTTTTTGGCTCTGGTGAACATTAAATGTTTTGTCAGTTGCAGCGTTCTTTAATTCTTGCGACCATATATGTATGCCTTTACTGTTGTTGCACGAGCTTTAAACATATTCAACAAATTTGGATTTTTACTCATATCGCACCCTAAATACAAAAGGGGCACAACTCAAAATACTTAAATTTTCAGGACAGACATAAAATATAAAAATGATTGTAATATTTAAAGAAAATATTGCTCCATTATGAAAAAATTCAATATTGAAGTTATATAATATTTTATATATAATATTTTCTTTAAAGATTACAATCATTTTTACATAAACAGTTTTATGTCTGTCCTGAAAATTTAAGTATTATATTTTGAGTTGTGCCCATTTTGTATTTAGGGAGCGATATGTATGTATGTATCTTTCAAAATAAACGGAAATAATAGCAACGGTTTATACCTTTAGTCTACCGTTCATATTATGCTTACTATAGCTATACTTCCGTAATATAAATTGTTTTTGTGTTTTACAGTCAAACAAATGACCAAAGCACACACAAACATTGAGTTATTGCAATGCATTTGAAATAAAACAGTACATGTTTTGTTGCATAATAAGGGTTCAAAATATTAACATTTACTTTCTTTCTTTTTTTTCAATTTTTTTTTTTTAATAATTGACAGATTTATGCTATTAATATTTCATTTACATAGTGATGAGAATGTTTTTTGTTTGTATTGAATGTTATACTTACATATATATCTATATATTTGCATACCACACATAAATAAGTAGAACAACTGGCACACATTTATTATCATAATCATTTCCATCATATATTTGTGATAAAAAATGATTTGAATTGAGTGAATAATAATGGATGAAATGATTGTTGGTCTCAAATAAATTAAACTTCCGCTTGTCTTTAAAAACTGAATAGCTAATCTGTCTCTCTATATAACAATGGTCTTCCAATGGCACTGTGGTATTGTTAGTTCAACATAATTTTAGCAAATGCTGTGGTATGGTCGCAGTTGCGTTGTTACACAAAACTTCAATAGAATTTAATGATGAACCACTGTTGAATTTGTTTAAATCTTAAATATGATGATAAAAAGTGTTTATTTTTAAGATTTTTTTATGATCTAAGATAAGAGACCAAAAACACATTAGAAAAACGTGATTAAAAATTGTGTTTGTGCCTATTTTAGTTTAATTATAAAGTAAATAATATAAAAAAATATAAAACTTCCCTAGATCGAAACTTAAAAAATATGAACTCAGACACATTGTTAAAATCGACTAGTTTTGCCTGTTCAAACAAATAGACTCACGAAATTTGATGGCTTAAACGAAGCTTGTTTTATTAATTAAACGAAATAATTTTTTTCAATTACTGCACTTAATGGATTTACTCTTATTTTCCATAAAGTAAAGGCACCGTTTTGGCATAGAGTCCACAAGCCTTTAAAACGTTTCGATTGGAATGTTCTTCCAATATTTTTATTCTTCTTCTTTATTAGAAGGGTTTTTTTTCGTCGAGTGGCTTCTTTGACGATTTGCCATAAATTTTCAATAGGATTTAAATCTGGAGACTGTGAAGGCCAGCTTAAAACCTCGATGCCATTACTTCAAAATTAACCTTTTGCTTACTTAGGTGTGTATTTCTGGTCGTTATATTGTTGAAAAACCCCCCATAGAAGTGGCATTTTATACTCAGCATAAGAAATAATGATATATTTGTGTAGTATACGGTATCCATTCTAGCTTCAAGCACCACATACATTTAAGCTTAAGTGAAGAAGTACTTGTGGTCGGACGAAACTAAAATTTATTTCGTTATCCCCGAAAGAAGTAATTTAACTGCAGGAAGACCCTCTAATACTGAATTCCTTCAGTAATATACAATAAAAGCCAATAAAAACGGTGGTGAAAACATATGGTATGGAGATGTTTTTCATAATATGGCACAAGACCTCTTTTCCCATGAACACCTGCTAATCGTGTACTTACACCAGAGCAACGCTTGCAAAATAGTGGTTCTGTTTGTCAAACTTATCGTGCATGTAGTGCCTCAAAACGGCTAATTCGACTGACAATAGGTTGTTTTCGGGCCATGTTTAGTGATAATTTACATAACGCGTTGCGTGCGTACTGAAGAAACTGAGGACGTAATGATATGAACATATGATGTTGAATAAAGAACTATTTTATTTTTTTTATTTGTTAAAATAATAATTCCTGAAGACGCTACACGAAGGAGCAGCGAAATATTGAAAAAATAAATATTTAATATTAATAAAAAAGACCTTAAGCTCGAAAAAGAGATTTATTATTATTTTAAATTTCACTAAAAATCATCAGTCGAATCATGCGAATCATGCCGGGCTTAGGCTAGTACTTTTTATTAATTTATTGTCAATATTTCAGTACTTCTTTGTGCGGCATTTATTACATTGGTTTACAAGGAAAATATCAAGTTCTGACCAAAACTGCGTTTTTAGTTTTTTTCCATCAGATTGAGATTTCTTGTAATGGGCGTGGCTAATTTTAGCTCCATACTATGTCGATATCACATCATAACTCGACCAAGGTTTATTGGATTTAAAAAAAATGGCAAAAAATGCCACAAAATATTGCCTTTGGCGGTTTTATTTTCCATGTTCAACAGTTTTAGAGTTATTTGGAAATCAGTATCGAAAATAAAAAAAAAAAAACAAATCGGTCCCGCGGTTTTGACGCTTATATGTATAAGTACATATATACATGCATGTATACACAAATACTTAGTTTAGCTTTTATATACATATAACGATCTCATCTTAATTTAATGCTTGGTGACCCAGTGGTCTAGTGGTTAGTATGCTTAGCTAGTGTTGTGGGTCCGAATCTCACCAGAGACCCTGCTCTGTGACATTAAATCGAGTTTATGATCTTAGTCACTCTGTTCGTAATAATTAATTAGAATATAATTTAATATAATTGCTTATTTGACATATTTCTATGGAGTAATTGTCAAATAAGCACTCTATAAACCAATTTTATTTTTTATGAATACGGGCATAATATTGTATTATAATTTAATAAATAAATAAATAATTTGAACCGTAACAAAACATACTTTTTGTATATGGGCATATCCGAAAAAATGTCAACCAACAAAAAATTTTTAAAGTTGATCAAAAATTATTCTTGATTATTTAGAGTAATAGACTATATTTGTACTCTTACAAATATCATCATAAAATATTTTTCTGGCAGTCCATTTTACGAAAATCAGGACTTAAGGTTCAGCAACCTTACATTTTTAATATTTTTCCAAAATATGCTTGTTTTTTGGCTGCTGTTAAACAAGCTTTATCCAAAACACGGCTGCTCCATCTTCGAAAAAGTGTTTTTTTAATTAATTTTCTGAAACTTTATGAAAAAAGCGCTTTAAATGTTCTATTGGAACATACTAAATAAAACTGAGTAAAGTTACGACCACGCTTTGTAACGTCCGCAACGGAAAATAAGGGTTTTTATATATAACGAAGAAACTAAAAATTTTTTTGACACCACATTAACATTCCAAACAAAACTAAAACTGTTCTTTAAAGTAAGAAAAAAAAATTCTAAAATATGCAAAAGTATGTTTTATTTCTTAATATCAAATTTTGTAACATCCGCAACGGTATCGATCTGTCCTAAAATCAAGTTCTGCTAAAAGTTGTTTTGTTTTCACAAATCTATAATTGAAATCACATACATCAATAATTATAATTATTATAATTATAATTATTATTTAAAAGCATCATTCAGTATCTAAAATCCGTGTTTTTTCCGATGGATGCAGTAGTCAGTTTAAAAACAAATTTATTTTACGTAGCATTCCACAATTTAAGAATGAATTTGGTGTTAACCATTTTGAGTGGAATTTCTTCGCTACTTCTCATGGCAAAGGTGCAGTAGACGGAGTAGGCGCTATCGTGAAACGTAAAGATTGGCAGTTAGTAAGAGCTCAAAATCTTATTCTGAAGGATGCACACGATTTTTACAGACTGGCCAAAAGTAATATCGATGGGGTTAAACTAATATACGTTACAGAAAACGATATAAAAACCACAACTCAATATCTAGGTGAGAAATGGCTAAATATAAAAAATATTACAGGCGTAAAATCTCATCATCACTTTTCCTCACTTAATGAAGATTTTATCGAAATGGCACGCACTGCAGCATCTCCTAAATATAAACTTAAACTTGCAGAAAAATAAAATCTATATTTTTTGAAAATAAACACAAAAATATTTTTTATTTATATGAGTAGGACAGTGGTTAAAAATGCAACGTCCGCAACGTAACGTCCGCAACAAATATAAGACAAAATTGTGAATAAACTAACAATTATTTTTTAGCCTCGAAAGTGGGTTTGATATGCTTAAGCATTCCTCTTTCTTTAATGTATTTGGAGTTTTTTTGTTTATACTGTAAAATTCGCTAAAATTTATGAAAATTTGCATTGATCTCCACAACGACTTCTGTATTGTGTAACGTCCGCAACGGCAATTTAAGTACAATTATATCGTAACTGATAAAACTCAGAAAATATTTGTAACTGCCATTTGAAAGTACTCTCAAAGGCCAACGTACCAATGTAGGTTACTTAAGAATATAACGCTCAGAGCGCCAACAGTATTCAAAAGTATGCTTATGAACGTAACGTCCGCAACGCAGGATTAGCCCATATGGGCATTTCCTGGGGTAACGAACGTACGTTCGTACGCATGTAATGTACAAAGAAGATAGAAAAAAAACTTTTTCTAGTATTTTTTTTTGCGATTTGATAGCATTTTAGTAGCTCTATATGTAGTGTAAAAGATGAATTTCATCGAGTTGAAGTTTTCATAATAATAGTTATAAAGACGTGGTCACGAACGTACGCAAAATAAAAGTCAACTTTAGCTGACAGTAGTGAAATGTAAAATTCTGCGAAATGCAACGGAATATTCAAAAGTGATTAAATAATTTTTAAAGCATACTAATGTAGGTCTCTATCCAGTATTTACACAATAAAATATCTTTATTAGTTTTCGTTTAATTGGCTTAAGTATCGGTCGCGTACGTACGGGTCGCGAACGTACGATATTTCCATAGGTTTTTTTTGTATTATCACCATGCTTAATCCCATAAATATCGTCAAATTTCCTTAACCAAAAACTTAATCCACTATTTATAGTGTGTGGTAACTAGTACTGGCAAAGTATTGAGTAATGAGTACCAAGTATCGAGTATTTTTGCTAATTTTTGGGTACTTGTACTTTTACATTAAAGTTGTGTGGAAAATTTAAATTTTAACTAGCTAAACAAAACTCCGTCTAAAAATATATTATTACGTTATTACAGTAAAGTAATGATCAACAAGCTAAATAAAAAATTTTGGCAATAATTCACTTACTAAGATTATATCTTCCCTTTATTAAGTGGTGACACATACATATGATATTTTTGTAATATAATTAAGTTAGCGCATGCCACTATTCGTTTACAGATACTGGTAAAATAATAAGAAAACTTCTCGAGAACGTAATCCTTCTGATAAATAGATTTCAGTAAAGCACTTACCGTGTTTTTTTTTAATATTTGTTTTATTAATGAAATTATTCAATATGAAATAATGAAATTTTAACAATATTTATGATACATATTATTGTTTTTATTCAACAGGCTGTTAAAATTGTGCTTATTTTAGGTCCTCATCACAGAAAATCCAATGCATCATTCTGATACTGGAATATTCGGTATATCATTTCACTTTTAAAGTAAAGTTGGAGACATCTAATCAATTATAAACTCATTGCTTATAGAAAAAACTTTGCAAACAAAAAAAGTTTATTTAATGGTAACCTAGAAGTTTTTTTTAATTCTTTACAAATTATTGACACCGAAATTAATTAAAATGTGGTATGTCTTGGCACCTATTGACGTTTTATGCAAAGTAATAATAACAAAATGATGTTTTCGGTCGCAAACGTACGATTAAAACCTGGACAAGAAACAAAGCAAAAATTAACCGTTAATCGAACTTTTTTTTTCACCCTACACATTTCCCTTCTTAATTGTTTGTAAAAGAAAGATCTTGAAGAAAGAGTGCAAACATAATACATTTTTTGCATGTAAAATAATTAAATATAAAAATGTCTTTAGAAGTAGTTTAAAAATGAAATTTTAAATATTTCAGTTTGTAGCCCAATTTTCTCAAATAAAACACCTGGGATATGCTAAGAATCCAATTTATTATAAAAATATAGACTCTTTTTTATAATTATAAGCAATAAAATGCTATGATTACCAATATATTTTTTTTCGATCCTGGTTTACCATTCTGAGGACATGCCCATATTCCTGTTTATTTTTTGTATTAAATAACACAAAAAGAAAGAACATTTATGAATAAACTAAAAACTTAAAAACTAAGGCTGATGTCAGAGTGCGCGCTATAATCGATGCTATAATATCGCCCTACAATGCGCTACAAACCTCTGCTTGTGTTTTCTTACGTCAATGCTCAAAAGATGTCAGAGTCAAAGCGAAGCTACAAGAGAGCCGAGTGTTTATCTAAAACAACAAAAAAAAAAACACTCTTCTTGTTTACTTTCAATACAAGAAATGACAGTTGCTCATAACCAACAAAAATATAAAATTAATCTGGCACATAACAAATTACGTTTTCAATTGAATTTAGAATAAAAAAAAAATATGAGAACAGAAATATAGACAGACTTACCAGCACAATTACCCGCACCCTCAAGTAGGTCTGCAAATATAAAAAAATACGAGAATTAAACTAAACAAGAGAGTATTAAGAGGAAAATTAAAATAGAAAATGTTTTATTAGACAAAAAGGCTGGTAAATTTTGATTGAATAAAAGTCACGTCATTCATTGTCTATTTAGTGTTTGCCGGGTAAAAGTAGAAAAGTTTTAAAGTCAGCAAAATCAAAATGCTTAAATATTAAATTAAAAATTAAAAGAAATTAAAAAAAATACTAAGAAAATATTATAGTGACCCTGTGCTCAAATAAAAAAAAATAAAAAAAACAACAAAAAGCCACATGAAATTAAAAAAAAAAAAATGAAATCCAAAAAATGAGATTAAAATATTAAAGAAAGTCAAGTAGAAAATAATATTATATTTTATACACATAAATACATACATACACATGTACATATATATTGTTTTGTTTTATATAAAAATTCAAAAAGAAAATTTTAAATATTTTTGCTTTGCAAGCAAAAACTTAAAAACTTGAACAAGAAGAATTGCAAACGTCCTCGTCAGCATAACTAAGAGAAAAAAAAATGGAGAATGTTATGACGCTTTTTGAAAATGCAGACCCTTTTAAGACTTGGTGGCCTACAATTGCAGCCATTGTTGTAGGCATTATAATAACCATACGGTGAGTAAGGCTTTTAATTAAATTTCCTATCTTTTGAAAACGTTAACGCAGGTCATTATTTTGACGCTGAGAATATGAGAATAAAACAGTTTCTAAGAGAAATAGGAACACAATTGGGGCGAACGACGAATATTTAGTCGCGAATATTCCTTGCTAACGATAAAACATAATTGTAAAGGGTGATAACATTTTAAGCATTTTAAAATGCTAAACTATCTCGACATTACGTTCAAGTAAGATTCGGCAAGTCATCACGCATCATTTAATGTTTTCTATTTTTTTAAAGGCATATTTGGAAATTAATTAATAGTTTGCAAAATATTTGTAATAAAAACCGGCCAGGTCTGTGGAGTGAGATCTCCAAAACAGTATTTGAAGATTTATAAACGAAAAGTGGAAGAAATTTAGGTACATAACATATGGATGAATTGCGTTTTAAAAGGCGAAGAGAGTACCATCTGCAAGTATGGTATCTGTCTTAAGAAGTGTGTGGAAAATATTTCTTTTTATTATCTTCAACTTGTTATATAAAAAATACAAGCTCACTCAACCGAAAAGGGCTCGTCTCCATTATTTGGGTACGGGTAATAAATAAGCTACAGATGCCCTTGTCGTTAGTTTATTTATTTATTACAAACTAATATAAAAATAAGTAGTCGCCGTGGTCTAGTGGTTAGTGTGTTGACGTACTAAGACGGTAGCACCGGGTTTAAATCTCAGCTCTGACATCTTGAAAAAAAAAAAAAATATGAAAATATTATTTCTTTCGGCGACTACTTTTCAGCAGTCTTCTGGCAAAAGCTCTGGGAATAATTGTTTGCCATGAAAACGCTTTTCAAATCTGTCGTTAGGAGTTGACTTTAAATTGTAGGTCCCGGTACTCGTGAATAATAATTAACACACACAACATGAGTGCAGCGAGAAGCTAGGCCGTTATCCTGACACAGGGTTGTAATGGGCAATTATGTATGTATGTGTGTAATACAAAAATAAACAAAAATATTTATATTCGTTTTAGCAATAATGTGAGAGTTATAATTTGATATCCTATCCAATAGAAAGCCCTGTTCTGTAATAGAATCAATCATCTGAAAAACTAGAAAAATTTAAATTTTCCAATATTCACATTCATCGAGTTTATCTTCTACCACAACTAAAACCTTTCCGAATACTTGTGGATTCAAATCGTAAAAGTACTTTAAAATATTCGAGCTCTGAATACTTCAGCAAAGATCGTTTACAAAAATGAGAACAAGATCAGCACAAGATGACTGAGGCACACCAAGTGGTGGCAGAAGTAATAATAGAATACGATTTCCGCTTTCAACCATCTCAAAATTCAAAAATCAGAACTTAATAAAATATTTCTTTTTTAAACATCTGGTCCCTTTACCTGATAGAAATCCATTAATAACAGAGAATAATTTTGCCTTAGGCCTAGGGTATAGTTATGCCTTATGCACGCTATGCTGAGAAGATGCGATGTTTGAGAGAAGGTGAAGTAAAATGGCATTAGTTTTCTTTGGGAAACTATGGAATTAACCTCTGTCGGTAGAAGCATTAACCAAGCTACCAAATACGTACATATGTATATCAAAAAATACATAAGTATGTATTTCCAAAAATATTGCAAATAATCAAATTTCAAGGACGCATTAAACAGAAAAGACAAAGGGGTTAGCAAGAACCGATAAGCAAGACTTCAAAACAAAAAAATAAGTGAAATTCGATCAGGACCAACATTGTTTGATGCCCCAAACTACTCAATGATGGATGTAGCGATAAAATATTTAAAAAAGTAACAGTAAAGTTATGGCCCAAAAGTGGTAAGTGGTTGAACAATCGAAATTCTATATCAAATATGTTAAAGCGAAGAAATAATCAATATCATTAAATATTAAAAGGTCATCCACAAACTATTATCAGATCCAATCATAAAGAGATAAGTAGCAGATTTCCTTGTATAATTGATAAAACGACAAAAAAAAAATCTGGAGTGACAATTAATATTAAGGCCCAACCATAATTTTCTTAGGCTAGCTTAAACAACTATGCGAATGCATGCAATTAAATGTGTATAACCATAATGTACATAACAAACGTTTCGTTGAGTTTCGTTCAATTTCATTTGTTTACGTTTGGAGCGAAGCCGATCGCACCAAACGTACGCAAACAGCTGTTTTTGTGTTTGTGTAAACAATATAACAAAAGACGGCAGTGTGTAATGGAAACCGAGGATAACTTTTTTGAAAATTTTATTGAAAATATAAAAAAAACGATTTCTCTGTGGCAAATGTGTATCTTATTCATTTTCAACCATTTAAATATTTTTCTTTTCTGTTCATTTTGTAGCACATTAATAACAAAATGTAAACAAATGTGCTTGTGTTTACATTTGGACTGAACGCACGGTTGCATTTTTTAGTACTATTTTTTATTTATGATTTATTTTTTTTTTAATTAACAAAAATAAATATAACTGACGTGTTTTCGGTAAAATATTTAACCGTTCTAGATATTAAATTACATTTTGTGATAAAAATCTGTATATTTATGAAATATAGAGACAAACCAAGGATTACATAAGTAATAATGTTTGCAACTAAGAACAGCTTGCACTTAAGTTCAAAAAGTACATTATAGCCACTCGAAAGTTTCGTTAGATTCTTGACAGACGTTTCGTTGATTTTTGACATTAGCATACGTCTACGAAAGTACATTGTGGTTGGGCCTTTAGGCCTACATTACTAAAGTATGCTGATAAGCTTTTCTATAAACTTTAAAAACTTAGTCTCATATATTTTTCAACCGCACTAATTCTATACTAAATCGAGGAAAACGTGTATTTGATAAACTATAAATCTCATAAAAGTTTCACCTAAAATATCGTAATTTTCTTCATGTTGTTTTAGCAACCAAATTTTATAATTTTTTTTAACATAAGAATCCTTATTTTCGTGCAGACAGTTTACAGCATTTGTCCATGGCACCATGAAAACGGAAACTGCTAAAAAGATTTTATATTTGGAGGGCAATATAGATATATTGGTGCTTTAGTTATAAAAAGTTTACACAGAATGTCATTAGTCTTGGCTGATATTGTTCAAAAAGAAGAATGCTCATCACGTTCGAAATAAACCGGCAAGCTGAGGGTAATAAAAAGTTAACTTTAGAGGTATTTCAAAATGTTTATAAAAAGAGATTTTTTGGTTAAAACAAAAAACCAATCACACTTTATGTATAACCTTTAACAAAAAAGAAAAAAGTAGGTGATTGAATATTTTAATTTCAAAATGACTAGTTTTCTTGATTTTGATTTCGTTTTTATTTCTATTTTGTTTTTATAGTTTAACGTCTAAGATGGAAAGAAGCTTGATGATTTGTGTTTTTAAAGCAGTATTTTTTAAAGATTACCTAGACTTTAAAATTATTTTAACTCTGTCGTCGTAGTCTAGTGGTTAATGTGTTGGCTTAGTAGCCAAGACCGATGGGCTCAAGGTTGTTCCTAAATGCCCATAACTTTTTGTCATGATGGTTACAATCAATCCTGTCACCCCGCTTCGGTTTAACGTTCAGTTCTGGGACATCCTGTATACTCATAAAAATAAATTTAAATTCCAACGAATCATTGAATCAATTATGATAAAAAAAAAACATAAAAAGGCACGATTAACATGATGTTTTAGAACACAGCCTATACACATCCTATACATACTCTTTTTTATTATTAATTTTTTATGCAACAAATTTTATTTTTATATGTAATAAAAATATATAAAAATAATTTCATGTTTTTTTTCTCTTCTTAAGACAAACTGTGAGTTGTAAGTGACAGATTTTATGGTAAAACTGAATAGAGAAAAATTATTTTTAATCACACAGCAACTGTGAGTGAAATACCAGGCAGTTTGAAAGCATTAACAGTAAAAGAATCTTCAGCAGGAGGCAGAGTACAGGCTGTTACAGAAATAAAATAAACATGGCTATGACTGACTATAAAAAGACAAACAGTTACCGCATAAACAAAGAGACAAACACACACACATACTCATACAATCACTCATACACTTGAGCAAAATCAACAACATTTCATATAATTTTATACTTCAAGCCGTTTTCATCTACATTATTTAGTTAGGAGGGCAGTTTGTATTAAAACTAAAACAAAAGAGATATTTTTATTAAAGAAAAAAAAACTTGCCCAAACCTTATTTCTAAAACAAAAAAATAAACAGTACCACCACTGATTCTGACTCAGTGCTCTTTTCAGTTCTCCTTATCGTGTCGGTGTATTGCTAATGGAGGACCAATCCTAAAAATGGTTCGTCTAGTAATGCTCATATTGTCAAAAGTTATGAATCGTATGATTAGTCATCATCTTATAAGGTACTAAGATTCTAATAACTAATAATAATGTTACCACTGCGCTGGTAACATATTAGTATTACAAGGCTGTCGTTTTAGATATCTTCAAGATATTTGACACAGCTTGGCGCGAGGCTTTGTAATGCAGTTTATGTTTCCAGCTGGGGTATGACTCAGTCTGTCCAGGTTCGAACTTAAAAGTCTGCTTCCTTTAAATAAAACACAAAACTTCTTTCGTGTAATATAATATGAACAAAGCTTTATTAACGAAACCTTAAGCTAACTTATGTACTACTTATTCTATAAAACAGATTCATGGACCTGCAGGATGGTGTCATCAGTTATGTTGTCTCTGCTTTCAGGAATACTATTGTCTCGTTCTATCACTATGACTACGATGTTGGCCTCGGGATGTGCGCACAATCGCCTATGGTCTAGATAACGAGAAATATGAGAAAACAGAGGTCCGATTTATAATAATTGTTAATCTCAAATTTGGGAATATAAGGTACCACGACGGCAAGAGGTATTCGGGAGCTCTTGTCATCAGCTACGGTTTGTACGAGTATAAAAGGAATTCGGAGGCTTTTATACTCGGCAAAATACTTCGGCTATATCTAATACGAGTGTAAGAGGAATTCGGGGGCTCATACACTCGGCAAATCTACACAATTTATAATAAAAAATACGACAAGAGGAATTCGGGAGCTCTTGTCATCAGCTACGGTTAGTACGAGTATAAAAGGAATTCGGGGGCTTTTATACTCGGCAAAATACTTCAGCTACGTCTACTACGAGTGTAAGAGGAATTCGGGAGCTCGTACACTCAGCAAATCTACACGATTTATAATCAAAAACACGACAAGAGGAATTCGGGAGCCTTTGCATTCAGCTAGATAAAAAATAACTAAGTATTATCAAAAACTAAAGCCATAAAACTACTATCATGAAACTACGATAAATAATCTACGACACGTGTCGAATACGTCGGGGTGTAAGTATCGGGCTATTGGCCGTCGTGTACCCACTCTCGATTTCATCCATCAAACTCTGTTAACTTATACAAAAATATACTTTACCTCAATGAGAATTATATGCTCCATCATGTCATTACAATCCCATTACATGAAATATACATATCGACGATGGAATTAAAGAACGCTGTAACTGACAAAAAATCGAAAATACGTTTTTGCATCATTTTTATCAGCAGAAAAATACGTGTCGATTGGTCCAAGTCCCAGATTTCTACGATGAAAATAAATTCACTTACGCCGTCTGTGTTTTGAAAAATATCAGTAGCCTTGTTCTACTTTCATACAGGTATTTTTAGCTCTGGTGAACATTTAAGGTTTTGTCAGTTACAGCGTTCTTTAATTCCATCGTCGATATTGTTATTATCATTAGTATTATTATTAATTTTCCAATTCCTCTTTGTGCGGTGTCCGTAGGTTTGATCGTCATACTGCTGTTTATGCTTGTAATAACTAGAGTTGTTGTTGTTTATTACATTTACTCGATAGCATCATTGTATGTGGTTAGTGTACACTGTACAGACACCTGTTTATTTTATATGTTTATATTTATTCTACTTTTGTAACGCCACGTTACAGCTTGCAATTTAAAACTTATTGCTTTTAGTGTCGCTACACATTTCTGTCACAAAGACTACACTTTAAGAGAAGTTATAAATAGCGTTTCTTCCAACGAGTCCTGCTTAAATTTGCAAATACCACAATGATTTTTTAGTCTCCTACACTACAATTTTCTCTTCTAATATCCAAATTTCTTTCGCACTTGACAGCAATATTTATCACTCATATTCATTTTATTGTTGCCTGATACTTTTAAAAATTTGGTTGAGAGAGCATATCACAAATTAAATGTATTTAATAAATTAATAATTTAATATTTCTGTGGCAATATGGAAGAGTAGCTTAAGTCGAAAATTGAAGTTTTGAGATATTATCAATTTTGTGTAATTTTTATTCTGTATGTTTTTTGCGAATAATTTATGAGCTAATATATTGGTATCATGTTCATTAGAGAAGAAGGATGAATATTTTAAAAAAATATGGTTGATTTTAGAAGATTTTGCGCCTTTTCTACTTAAGCGCTTTTTCGAAACTGAAATCTGCGTTGAACAGGTCCTTAAGTAACTTAAGCGCTTCTGTTGAAATAAAAAGTACGTATTGTGTAGTTTTAAGTAAACATAAGAGGATTTATTCAAGAACTTATATTCACTTAAGATAACTGTATACAAGAATCACATTTTATTAAAAAAACTTATGTATATATAAGTTATATGATAAATCGAAAATCTGAATATGTTTGTTTTGTTAAATGCATTATTGATTCAAAAAACTTAGGCTAAAAAGTAAACGTACATAACATTGATAAAAAATAGAATTTTTCAAAACGGACTAAACACATTTAAGCGCCTTTGCTTCTGTAATGCCCCAAACGCCTTAACTCAATTCTCTCTAATGTCGATTTAAGCTACTCTTCCAAATTGCCACAGATTTAATAATAAATAAATTTTATATACTATCCGGGTGGGTATTTATGTTTAAACACTCTCTCCCGCAGCGCCTCTCTTTCATACTGCCATTTCACGTAGTAGAGAAAGGTATGTTCAGCATTGTCAGCAAACGTCTCGCAGTAGATGCAAGAAGAGTAAGCCAACTTGCCCATTTGGTACAAATATTTTCGGAAATAACCATGGCCAGAGAGGAACTAAGTTAAGAAGTAATTAACCTCACAGAAATTTGTTCAGGTTCATCTCTCTAAACAGGGTATAAATTTCGCCGTCCATTTACCGATCGTCCCGGTGTTCTACTTGTTTTGCCATAGCTGCGTTAACTGGCTTCTCAACTTCTCGGTACTAATTCTGACGTTCACACTCCTTACGTTCCAAGCCATTTATCGCTCGCGATCCTGTAAATCCACAGGTACTTGGCTGATTATCTCAAGGACCGCCGCCCTCGATAGCATACGGTAGGACGAAGCAACTCTAAATGCAGCCGTCCGCTACATTGCCTCCCGAACTTTGCGCTTCGACTTGTCCTCCAGAGCATTACGAGAGATTTCGCTGCCATACAGCAGTATCGAATTTGTGGCTGTCATAATAAGCCCCTTTTACTCTGGATTGAGCCTCCTATATTCGA
The DNA here is from genome assembly GCA_963576795.1 of Metopia argyrocephala. NCBI lineage: Eukaryota > Metazoa > Arthropoda > Insecta > Diptera > Sarcophagidae > Metopia > Metopia argyrocephala. The sequence goes on along the minus strand of OY756211.1, from coordinate 60,461,751 downwards.
AATTAATCCGCTCAGCATGCCTGTCACCTTCACCGCCTTGGGCGTAGCATGTTTTATCTGAGTGCAGTAGGTAAACCTACCGTTGAAATGCACTCCCAAGTATTTCAACGACTTCCGAGTTAAAAAGGATATATTGTCAACCTACATGTTGATCTCCAGGAGTATGTAAGCCCTCGTCATCGGAACTACCTCGGTATTTTCCACCGCAAGCAGAAGCCCATGGTTCTCAAACCATATGCGAGTCCTTATCATCTCGTGGTTAAGCTTCCGACTGGCGTCATTTACGCCTCGTGCTGATAGGCCGTAAGTCTGAAAAAAATTTGTGATTGCAAATTATGTATGTTGCATGAGGAACCGGAACTTCTTAACGTTTTAGGTATATCCCTCGAATGTTTGGCCTGCCAATTACAATATAAACCGGTTCAATTTAAATATTCGCAAAAACAACTCACTGTTTTGTCCTTCAATTAACATATTTTCTAATTGTAGTACAATACATTAAAAAGAGAATGTGTCATTGTTTGGGTACTGATCACGTAATAAGGAAAACAAAATGTCGTTTCACTACAATCTCCAATGATTTTATTTTGTAAAGAATATATCATGAGCTTCATGTGTTACTCTAAATAGATGTCAAATATAGCAGCCTTAGATTATTTTTTTCTTAAATCGAAAGAAATGACAGCCTGTGGAAAGCGTTTAACTGAGACAAATATGTTTCTATTGCTATTTAAAAAATATTACATTTTAGAGGGCAGAATAAACAGTTTTTGGTATTATTAAACTGCCCTCGTATATTGCAAAATTTTTACGCTCCTTTAATGACGTAACTGTTGTTGACTGTGTAATACTGCAAAAGTTCTTAATTTAGAAAATGTTTTGTTTAAGTGTGTATGTTTGTTTGTGTACCTTTTTAAACATCAACACAATGTTCACTAAAAAAAGGGGAAAACTGGCGAACAGGGTCATTCGTTTTACCATAAATGCCGCATGATCATGTCATTTACTAATGCGTAAACAAATTAACAATTTTACGCTTCTTTTGAGTGCAGCATCAAGCCAACCACCAGTGTGCCGCATACAAACAAATTCAAAATTAGAACACCAGCAAAGGCAAACAAAATAAATTGCATGCAAACCATAAAAATAAACAAATACATACACATTCATACTTTACTACTACCCCAACAAACACATTGTCTTATTTGCTAAATTAAGGACAATTTGAAATAAATCATTTTTCTCAAGCGATGTACGAGTACTACAATCTGGAACACTAATTTTGAATAACTTCTCGCAGCATTTGCGGCCGTATTTTGCCAATAACTTCTTCTTGATTTCCAGGTGTTCAATTGTTTGTGGTTTATCGACGTAGACAAGTGACTTAACCTAAACTCAAGGAAAATCATCCAATAGCGTTAAATCCCACGATCTTGGTGGCCAATTAGTTGGGCCAATACGCGAAATTATTCTTTCATCAAAAGTTTCTTTGAGTAAATCAATTGTAGCGCCCGATGTGTGGTATGTGGCTCCGGCCTGTTGGAACCACATAAATTCGAATCATGTTCCTATACCGTTCACCATTGAAAATAACATTCTGACCATCATCGATTTTGAATACGTATATGCCAATGACTCCGCCTGCCCATAAAGCGCACAAAGGAGTAATTTTCTGTGGATGTAATGGTGCTTTGACAAAAGCGTGTGGATTCTCCTCACTCCAAATGCAATAATTCTGCTTATTAACGTACCCATTCAACCAGAAATGGGCTTCATCTGAAAATAAAATTTTGAATGGATATTCAAAAAACGCTTTTTTAAATTCAAGGTAGGATGGAAAAATAAAACGTAATATATCACACTCTTGCCTTCGTGTTTGCTGGGTATTGTTAAGCAAAAATACATACACAAATACATTGAATTGTGGCCACTTTTTAAACTTTACCACTGACTGCACATTGAAAGCGGTTCAAAGTTGACGTCAGTATCTAGCGACCAATTGAGGTAAATTAGAGGAAATAAAAGAAAAATTTCCACAGTTTAAGGATGATTGATGGATTCTACAGAGTGTATTTTTTAAACCCAATAGGACTTTAAATTGTTTAAAGAAAATGATACATACATAAATAATTGGCCATTACAATCCTGCTTCAGGGTGTGACGACAAAAGGCGGTGACCTTGTTTTTGTCCACACCGTATCCATATCACCGACTCGTCCAAGACACCAATATAATTCTTTTTATTTTTTTTTATCTTTACCAATAGTATTGAATCATTGTTACTCTTACCAATGGTATTGAATTTTATTATTTTATTTTATTATTGTTATTTTATTATTGAATTACACAATACAATAGTATTGAATTATACAGAGTTATTTTATTATTTCTTATTGCAAGTATGTTTTTCTTATATATTAATTACATAAAAATGTTTTGTTTATTGATTTTATAAGTCCCACTGTGCAAAAGGAATTTCATATAAAATTGTTATGAAGGGTTATTTACTTTATTTGTTTGTTTCTATTAACGGTTGTTATACGACATACAGAGTACATACAAAGTCTCTCTGCTCAGTGGTGGTTGCTTATTCTCGTAATGATATTGTGTAGAGTATGATACAACATGTTTGGTGTGTGAATGTGCGAACACATTTGTTTACATTTGCCTGTTAATATTTTGGCATTAATAAGCAAGCGCAACTGAGTATAGAGTTAGTTGGTGATGAGCTGCTGGTAAGTGAGGTCAATTTTATTTCTTTGGTAACGTTGACTTTCACTTAGAAAAAAAAATAAATTGAAATACTAGTGGCGTGGTAGACCCCACTGGTATTAAATTTATTTATCAGCAGCACATTGGCAGCTGACTGGGAAAGCCTGTACAACAATTGTTCTGTGCGTAGGCCTTACAATTCTTGTTCGGGAAAATCTTCCCTAGGACTGACTTACATAAAACGTGGAGGCTAAGGAACAGTAGTCATCCTGTGCGTAGGCCATTTGATTGTTGTTCTGGCACCTCCACTGGTTTAACTGGACAGTTTGATCTGACGTCCGTTATTGGGACATCAAGAATTACAGTCATCCTGTGCGTAGGCCAGTTGATTGTTTTTCTGATCTTCCCAATAGATTGGACAAATCTGATCTGACGTCCGTTATTGGGACATTAAGAATCACAGTCATTCTGTGCGTATGCCAATTGATTGTTATTCTGATTCTCCCAATAGATTGGACAAATTGGACTGACGTAGACTAACAGGCTGTTGGAGCAACGGTCATTCTGTGCGTAGGCCTTTTGATTGTTGCTCTGACACCCGTTTGCTTCATTGGACAGTCGTACTTGACGAATATTAATTTAGCCGGCTTAGGGCATATAATTAATCCCTTTTTTTCCTTATTTTATTAAATTTAAATTCTATAATAGTTTAGTGAGTAGAACTATTTTCGTAAATAAATATTTAAACAAACTTCAACGAAGTGTTTTTTTTATGTAACCACTGGACGCCGCTGAACTACCCCAGCAACCAGCGAAAACGTGTCGTTACAAGGGTTACGGCCTAACTTCTCGCAGCATCAATTTGTCAATTTGTGAATAACGAGACTTACAATTTAAAATCGACTCCGAACGACAGAGCTTTTGCCACAAGACTGCTAAGAGATAGTAGCTGAAAGAAATATTTTTGTAAATTTTTTTATTTCCAGATGTCAGAGGTGAAGCTTGAACCCGGAGTTCTTGTGTGGTAAGCCAACACACTAACCATTACACTACGGTGACTACAAAGAAAATAATACGAAAAAATAAATTTTAATTCTAAAGATTTTCTTTTTTATACGAAAGTCTACTACATTTGACATTTTAAAACATACTCGGCATAATCAAAATCTTTTGTGATTAATCATTCTTTTGTCATGCAATAAAACTTACAGCCCATTTCACAATGTCGAGTGAGTGCTTTCTTTCCCTTGCTGATTTTGGTTTCTCTACATCAGAATTGTGTGCGAACAAAGCGAATAAGAAAAAGAAAAGAGAAAAACGTTATGATTTCCATACAAAAAACAATTTCACAATGTCGAATACACAGGAAGGCAAATGTCAAAATGTGTCACTTGTCTTTTTGCTTTTGTTTAATGCAAAACACGAAATAGTTGTATACACTTGGACTCACACACTGTACAATAGATACGAACAAACAGATCTTCGACAAAAAAATTATGCTGATTCCAGTATAAAAAATTCACATGCGTACACCTTTTTTTTATAATACAAAAACACACGCACATAAACCCTTTTGTTTTGGTTTTATGCTGTTTTATTAAGCTGCCCATGCAGGTCACAATTACAATTCGACATTGAATGACAGCTGGAAGAATATTTATAACGGATATGTACAAGTAAAGGCGGGTTTAGACGGTAATACAAGTCGTACGTAAAATCAAAGAGAAAATATTAAATTCCATCCGTATTTTAAAAATGAGAGTAAAAATATTACGACAGATATGTTTTGCGTTTACACGGTTGGTAAAATACCATACACGTGCACAAAAAATTTACAGGCATTGTGAGTACATTTAACAAAAAAAAAAAAAAAATCATAAAAATGCATTCCTGATCTAATGAAATGTGATGGTTTTTTAAAGAATTTCAAAAAACAAAGAGAGCTGTACGACCGTCAAATTTTCATCGGTATTTTTTCTCAATGTCGTACGCTCTCATTACATATCAAGTTTACACGATACTATTCATTCTCTTCCACACAAAAATGTGACATGTCGTACGACTTGTATTACCGTCTAAACGCCCCCACTTTTAAACAGAGTTGTATTTGTTCACAAGCCTGCTCGTAACAGCAGGCGAAAGACATAGAGAAGCCCAAATACCTTTCCTTCATGTAACTTCTTTCGCCTAATGACTGTTTGTTTCGACATTGTGAAATAGACTGTTAATTGGGACCCTCTCCGTCTAAATTGATTTTCTTTAATGTTTATCTTGCAATTCTTTGGAAAAGCAACGTATAAATATTTGTATATTTTTATACTTCATAATTTGTTTTAGCAACTTTAAACAGAAACTGAAAAAAAAGATCCAGCAGAAAATTTTTAAGATTTGGAAGCAATAAATAAAATTGTAAGGAATGATGGAAGCATTATATTGTTTTTTATACATTAAAGCTTCCAAATATGCTTCAAGATAAGGTATTATTTTTGATTTTTCATACTTTTTGCTTACTGGTTGCAATAAATTTGCGTTTCTCATTTTATATAAAAATCATGCATTATTGATGCGCATGTGTAAGTGATTGTTCACAATTTCTCCCCTACAAAATAGCTTACTCATAAGCACTAATTACTGCTGGGGAAGTGCTTTAACTGCATGGAATGCATTCTTGATTGAATTTAAATATTAAATATTTTTTTATCATCAAAAACAATCGAAAAAATTCCGTGAGGTTATCTGTGCAAAAATAGTTTTCCTACTGCAAAATATATATTATTTGTGGCATATGGCTACCATTTCTTATCTTGACAACCACTTTTGACCTACTATTTGGACCATTGATGTAACGAACAGTGTTCCAGTTCAAGGCATCTTTTGATGGTTTATTGGCCTAATTTAGCGTCTTCACATAACCTCATAGCAAATAATTGTGACCCTGCAGAACAACTGTTAAAATAATTCTGCGAAAAAAACTCATTTACAAACTTTGATTTGTATAGGTCGATGATTGCGATGACCGTAGTCAGTATCATGCTATGTAATATATATATTTTTGTTAAATAAAAAACCCCACATCATGGTACGCTAACGAAGAAATATGGTTCATTACAGACGGTAGCATGTAGTCCCTACCAAACAAAAGGAAAAATATTTTTTAACATAATGTTGCAGCCGAACTGCGTCATTGATTACTTTGTTTATTAACAAATCCATTCAGCCGCTAAATACACTATTGAAATATTGCGAATTGATAACTGATTTTCAGGGAATATTGGAATATTATTTGATGTCGGAATCTGTAATGAAACGTCTGGGTATTGCTAAAAGGCAGGACATTTTGTTACCCCCATTTAACCCATTAACGCCCAAATGAAAACCAAGAACAATTTTTAAAATTCAATATTTATTATACATACATACATACATAACTGGCCTTTACAACCCTGTGTCAGGATGACGGCCTAGCTTCTCGCAGCACTCATGTTGTGTGTGTCAATTTTTATCCATGAGTACCGGGACCTACAGTTTAACCCATTAACGCCCAATGAAAACCAATAACAATTTTTAAAATTCAATATTTATTACTAGATTTAAACAACATTTTTTACAGTACAGTAAAAGAAAAAAGCAAAAAAAAATATTCTGAGTTGTGGTTTTTCAGGTGTACTAAGCTTAGTACAGCAGCACTTAATATGCTATAGCCCAAAAAATTCTATACGAACTGAACTGTTTTATATTGCTTTTATTAGAATGTGATGTTATCAAGTAAATAAACTGCTATTTAATGTTCTTCAAACTTCACTGATGTAAAATAAACTACATAATCATTCACAATCTCACAAGAAATAAATCACTAGCCAAAATAGAGATTCCCATAATTGATATTTTTTAACTATGATATGATAAGTTGATGTACAACAGCTACGTGGATGTTGCATGTACTCTTATTGACTGATAAAAAACGTTTCCCGAGTAAAAAACTGCATTTTATAATTTTTACTTGAACTTTAAGTTGTGTACTATATATAGTACAGCGGGCGGAAATGGGTTAAAGTTTATTAAAATAAAATAATTAATGATATTTCATTCTTCTTTTTCTGCTTCAACATACCGTTTTATTTATTTTTTTTTTTTTTTCATATGCTATACAGATGCATGCAACGTGAGTACATTGCACCCAGAGGTATAAAATTCAACCTCAATGCGATACGTGTTAGAATTAAGATATTGATTTAAAATTTTCACAGAATAAAGAAAAAAAAAAGAAATTTGTGCAATATAAGAGCCAATCTTCTCTGCAATCGTAAATTTTCTTGCAGCAACAGCACATATTTTCTTTGCTAAATGAAGTTGATTTTGATGAATAAGAGTGTGCCTCTAAAATGTCGAAGTGACAGACGATAAACAATAAATAAAGTTTTATGAAGAATTTGAATCGGAAGAAAAGAAGTATAAGTTTAATTAAAATTAATAAATTATAGCATTCATATAGCCAATGGTCTTATCTAAATACTTATATAAAATTGAATGTGTATTTGTTTGTTTGTTTGTACCCATATAGTTTTTAAAAGATTTACTTTAAATTGTATACACATTATACTCCAGGCGAAGTATAAATAATAATTTATTACTCCACGCCCTCTCTCACGCCCCTTTTCACGCAAATGTAGAAATTTGTATTTTTTTTTTTATTTGGTAATATATTGCTCTTAATACTGTTAACGTCGTCATATAACTATGAACCACGCCCACTTCACCGCCCCCTTCTCTTTTAATTCAGATACTTACTTACACCACTAATAATGTTTGCTATACAAAATACTTTTTTTGTAATATGTATATAACGAGGGGGTACCGAAGCACACCGGGTTCAGCTAGTAATATATATTCATGCTGAAAATTGTTTAACAAAATTTTACAATCTAATCTAATTGTGTTTCTTTTCCTTTTTATTCAACATTTTTTTTGTGTTTTGCTTTACAGCACACTTATGAGCGGCCAACGATGTCCAAATGACAATCAAATTAACGAACAAATTGTAATTATAACAGGCGGGAATACAGGCATTGGCTTCGAAATCGCCAAAGCATTGGCTGGTCGAGGGGGACGTATTATATTAGCTTGTCGTAATATGGAGGCTGGTGAGAAGGCAGCCAAAATTATAAAACGTGAACTGGGCTGCCGTTCTGTGGTAGCAACAGCACAAAATGTCAACACTTTAGCTACCGCTGCCAATATAAATGACAAGTTTTTCATTGAAGTTCGTTACTTAGATTTACGTTCCTTTGATAGTGTTCGGCGTTTTGCACGTAATATTATGGCCGAATTTGAACGTGTAGATATACTGATAAACAATGCTGGTATCATATTTGAACCCAAAAACTCAACAACCACAGATGGCTTTGAACAACACTTACAAGTCAATTATATGTCACATTTTCTGCTCAGCCATTTATTGTTGCCTCACATAAAGAGGTCAAGTAATGGACGGATTATAAATGTATCGGCACATGCACATGCTGCAGCAAAAATGGATTTTGATGATCCCTTAAATGTGGGCACATGGGCGGTAAAGTTTCATGCACGCGATGCTTTTGCACATTCTAAATTGGCTGTGTTGTTGGCAACACGTTGGCTAGCCAGGGAATTGAAAGGTATGCATGTGAATAAAAATGTTTGATTAAGAAAATTTAACTTTTAATATGTATTAAAATAAAGAAAAAGAAAAGTTCTATGATATGAATGTACTATTTTCCGCATTAATAATTTTCTCTTTTATAGAAAGTTCCATCACCGTAAATTGTTGTACACCTGGTCTGGTACGCGGTACTTCACACCTAAGAAAGTAAGTTTTTCTTCTTTTCCAATTCTTTTATCATAAAATTTTTAGTTTTGTTGTCTGCATGCTAGAAACTTAATTGAAATAATTTTCTTATTTAAATTGTTTTCATACATATAAAGCAGAGTTGGGTTTATTGCATTGAATTTATAATGCATTATAATGCAATAAATTTCCACTACCACTAAATTTTTTTTATTTAATGCAATAAATTTCCACTACCACTAATTTTTTTTTATTTAATGCAATAAATTTCCACTACCACTAAATTTGTTTTTTTTAATGCATTAAATTTCCACTACCACTAAAATGGTTTTATTTAATGCACTAAATTTCCACTACCACTAAATATTATAGGCGATAATGCACTATTTTTTCCACTACCACTAAATTTAGTGGAAAATTAAATCTAATGCAATAAACCCAACTCTGATATAAAGCATGTTGATGATGAACATTTTTTACGACTTTACACTGGTTTTATTGACTTTTAAGCCTCATAACTCATGAAAGTTAGATATAAAAAAAAAATTCCAATGTTATGATTAATAAAACAAATTCATAAACTTTTTAATCGAAACATTCTGGATAATATTTGATTTGGATGCGCTACGGTTCTATTATTGAACCACTTACGAATTGTATATTTCCCAATATTTATTTTTCACAATGTTATATACATAGATATGTATGTATAGTATATGTAGATGGTACTCAACTTGTCGCACTGAACTGAGGTCGTATAAAGACTGAGATTGAGCATAAATCTTAAACAGATTTGGTTAGAGTTAATCAGTGTGTCACGGTAATTTTTAACGAAGGGAAAAGTAATGTTGTTTCCTCAGAACTCCCAAAGAAAACCAAACCGCTCAAAAACATCATCATTGATTACTAGATTAGCATATTGTGCTGGTCTATGCAAATATAAATATGTAGAAGGGGGTAAGAGGGTACGGACCTTTGATTTAAACTCACTAATATCACTTGGATTCAATATTATTACACTCATGGAAAAAAGCGGTAGAAAAGTACCGAAATTGATACCATTTGGTATTGAAATTGAGTCAAGTCCATTTATGCTTACTTCGTTAACAGTTGGTATCAATATTTTAATAACAAGTCGGTATCACTTTATTTTCAACCGTTACTGTTTTGATAACACACTGTTCCCTTCCTGTTATCAATTTTTCTTGTTTTAATAACGCTCTGATCTTACTTTGATACCGCAACCGTACTTTTACCCATTTTATTCTTCATTCATAATATGATTCGATAACTTCATGTAACTTATGGTATTTTCATACAATTTGTTTACGATTTTACTACGGATTGTTCTTGATTTATTAACTTATTATATTTTGTACCGTTTGTTCTTATTTTGTTAAAGCATTAAGTTTGATTTAATACCGAAAGTTAATGAAATATAATGAAAATTAATGAAATATAATAATGAAATACCAGTGGTTAGCAATTATAGAACGCTTTTTTCTGTCTATGTACTTGTTAGTACATAGGAATACATAAATTTTGAACGCAAACGTAGCCAATTCCTGAACATTTTCCTTCTAGATCTGACTGGCAACCTTTACGTCTGATTAAAGCAGAAATTATTTCTCGTTCAACCGAAATATCGTTTAATCAAGAAAGAAATATTTCCAGTTAAGTTGCAGAACAAGATCGTTGCCAAAAAGTATACAAACCTCATTTTTAGAGTAGGTAGTGAAGAAAAGGTTGAGCGTATTTTTCTGATGCCCATGAACATACCAAATATGAGTTGGTTCAACATATTGCAGGCAGAATGGCAGATCCATTAACAATTTCAATGTTCAGGTAATTCTCTAAGAAATTTCTGAAATAGAATCACAAAGAAAGTAGTTTTTAATTAATTTTCTTTCTGGAAGATAAACATTAGACAAATACAATTGAAATTCGAGATCCAATTAATACATTTTTTAGAAATCATAAGCAATAGTATAGTTTACATTTCTATAAATATTAAATTGTTATATGTCATCTGCTCTGAGTAAAATATAAAATTTATACTCATTAATAGTTTGACATACTAATCCAAAAATAAAATACACACATACAGATAATGTGTGTACATATCTAAATATATAAAATTAAATGTGTGTTTGTTTATTTGTTTGTTTATTTGTTTGTTTGTACCTTATAGGAGACCAAACCTCTAGACCGATCTTCCTGAAATTTTCAGAACATTTAACTGGGACTCTGACTTGATTAATAGGGTACTTTTTTTCGACCACGCCCACTTTTACGCCCACTTTTTTAAAATTATGTAATTGCTCCCATATTGTTTTTTAACAGATTTACTTCAAATTGTATACACATTATACTCCAGGCGAGGTTTAAATAAACATTTCTTACGCCACGCCCCCTTTCACGCAAAATTTTATTTGAAAGTTTTAAACTTTCTGTTCTCTGTATAAATTTGTTCCTTCCAAAGGATTTTTTTTATTTGGTAGTATATTTCTCTTAATACTGTTAACGTCGCCATATAACTAAGAACTATATAACTAGAGGGTAGCGAAGCACACCGGGTTCAGCTAGTATTGTATATAATAAACACTATTAACAAAAAACTACTGATCGGTACCCCATAGCGTATGAGTAATAAACACCAACAAGTGAATAATTCATCTGTTACACATACGCACTCATGTAAGGGGATGTACTATATGTTATTGCTAAAAAACTGAAAAAACTTTTCTAATTTAACATTTTCACCCTAAAAAAAACGAAAATCAAATAAAAGAACAATATTTGTTTTGTTTTCTCACCGCATGCTTTTGGCAGGAGGTTGATGTGTGAGGAGAATGGTTATATAAGTCGTCATTTGTAACACTTTTCAGCAAAGTCAGACAAAGTTTTATTGTAATAAAAATTGTAAAAAAAAAACTTGTATAGTTTTTAGTTGCGTTTGTTTTAGAAACAAATATGTTGGTAAAAAATTACTTTTATCATTGAATTTCTTAATTCCTTTTCATTTCTTATATGTATATGTATTTTCTTTTTTTAAGGAATGTATTCAGTAGGGAGCGTTCAGATGAATTGATAACATCTTTCAAATGAGGTTGAAAAATGTAATAATAAAATAGAAAAAAATTTAAATAAATCTGCAACAATAATTATCTCCTTCAGTTGCATAATGTTCTTTGCAATCGGTTGTTTTATTTTAAGTATTTATTTAAAAGGATTTTTTGCTCAAGCACAAACACAACATTGTATCAGGTTCACAAAATGATGATTCATTCTGGTGTGGACTACCAACTAGCATTGTCATTGTTTAATTTCTTTTAAACAAAGTTTAGTTAGACCATCATGAATTGTAGATTTTTTTTTAGTCTAATTTAAATTTAGATTTCTGGAAGATGGCACTACGTGCAATACAGCAGATGCCGTAATTTTTCATTTTTAATAAACAAATAAAAGTGCAACTTGTGGTTGGTCACCATCTCTGTTTTATCTGGTGAAGTTTTTTGAAGAAGCAAGTCGATGCAACATGTAACCAGTACACGTAATAATAATTTGAAAATATATTACGAACGACTAACACTTAATGCCGCTTAAAAATATTTATTCGCCTAATCTTCAAATTAGCCGCATAGTCAACAAAAATCATAAAAGGAAAACTGGACCGAATCGGACAAGTTGGCATGTTACCTTCCTCGCGAACTAAAAATTGAGTGTTGTAAAGGTTGGGCAAATTTGATGTTAAACTGGAGGATGTCTATTGGCTTTCTTTCTTCTAAATAGGCGTCTCTCTTTCTTCCTCTTCTCTCTGTACACCTCCACAGTTGCTCTTGTAGTGGTGGACTGCAACGTTCTTCTGTAGGCGGCATTCTTTGCCGCAGTGGCCTCACGACACTCTTCATCGTACCATTGGTTTCTGCGGGGAGGACGCTCAAAACCAAGGACTGTTTCGGCAGCGTTGCGCAGAGAGTGAGCAATGTGAGATCAGTGTCCACCAATACTTTCGAGAGAGGATCGGGTGCAATGGAGCTCATTAGAAAGACGATCGGAAAACGACCTGGCTGTCTCTTGTGATCGCAGCTTTTTGATGTTCAGCTTCCCTCGAACACTAGAACGTGCCATATTCGCTGCGCATATGCGCAGTCGCATCTTGGTCCGAGTCGATATTTGGACCTCTAAATGTGCGCACGTCTAGTATGCTGGATACATGCCTTCCATCAATCACAATGTGATCGATCTGGTTGTTGGTAGATCGATCAGGAGAGAGCGAGGTGGTCTTATGGATATCGAGATGCTGGAACCTGGTGCTACAAACTACCATATTTCGAGCCGCGGCGAAATCGATCAGTCTCATGCCGTTCAGTGAGGTGGAATTATGGAGACTGAACTGTCCGACAGTGTGGCCAAAGATACCTTCACGTCCAACTTTCGCATTGAAATCGCCGAGGACAATTTTGGCGTCATGTGCCGGACACCTATCGTATACGTCCTCGAGCTTTGCGTAGAAAGCATCTTTGACCGCATCATCCTTCTCTTCCGTCGGGGCGTGCACGCAAATAAGGCTGATATTATAAAACTTTGCCTTTATTTGGATCGTAGCAATTCTTTCGTTCACGGGGGTGAACTCCGAGACAAGATGGCGAAGTCTCTTACTTACTACGAATCCGCAGCCAAATTCGCGTCTCTTGTCATGGCAGCTGTAGTAGATGTCACATGTTGCTTGCCTCGTACAACCTTGTCCTTTCCATCGCATTTCCTGGATGGCGGTGATGTCAGCCCTGCATTTTGTGAGAGCATCCGAGAATTGGATAGAGGCACCCTCCCTATAAAGGGTTCTCACATTCCAGGTGCATATCCTTAAATCATAGTCCTTAAAACGTTTGTCAAGTTCGTCAACATAAAAGGGGGTCCGTTTAGAGGCTATAGAATTGGTTTTCATTGAATAATGTTTTTACGTGGTGGGTTTCAAGCCCTACGCACAACCCAAATTTAAAGTCCAGGGGATTGGACAATCGCCGCATACATTAGTTAACAAGCTAGCGGGTGCTAGAATGTTATTCAGGAGGGTCACGAGGAGGCTGTATGTCGACTTGAATACAACGGGAACAAGGATCGTTCTGGAGGCCGCCAGGTTGACCCCAATCAGAGACTTTGCCTTGTCCGAAGTATCCCATCCATCCCATATTTGGAATACAATAACAGATAAATGTCTCCGCCTCTGTTAGCCTCACAAATGCGAGCCCTTTTGAGCACATTTTTCATTACATTTTCACATATTTCTCGCGGTATTTCATTAATATCATCTCGAATATTTTATTCAAGTTGCCCCAGCGTTTCTACTTTTGTTTGCATAAAACTTGCTTTTCAAATATCCCTACAAGAAGAAGTCCGCAACAGTCAAATCAGGCTACCGTGGAGGCCAATCAACATCACCATTCCTTGAAATAACTTGTTATGGAAAAGGTCGCTCAGTAATCCCATGGTAACTCTGACTGCGATATGGGACCTTCTTGTTGAAACCACATGGTCGTCAAGCTCAAAGCATGTAGTTGTGGCATTAAAAAGTATCACGATATCGCTCCCCATTGACAGTTACCGATACGCTGATTTCCGTTTCAAAGAAGAAAAGTAAATTGGATGGATGCAAAGGTGACTGGTGAATAATTTGAGGCTTTTCGATTGTAGAGAACCGACTATTCTGTTTATTCACATGTCCATTCAAATAAAATTTTGTGACTCGTCAGTCATTATGATTTTTTCATGAAAATCTGGGTTGTCATGGGCGCGCTGTAGCATCCTATTGGCATATGTATGGCGGCGTAAATGGTGTTTTATAAGCAGCTCTTTTGTCAACTGCCTTAAAAAGAAACAAATGCAAATCTTTCAGCAAAATTGTGGCGAAAGTTGTTCTTTGCAGACCAACCTCTGAGCACCGAATTGAGGTTGATGGATTGTTTTGAACATTTTCTGGGACAGCAGTAATGTTTTCAGCCGATCTTGCAGTACGTTGTGGTCCATGCTTGAGCATGGTATTCACTACACGATAAGTAGAGCGTCTTGTTGGCACGATGTTTCTTCCAAAAATTTCACGTAACTTTCTCATCGTCATTGATTTTGATAAAATGTTTTAACGATTAAAACACGTCGGTTTATCGAATATTTTTCCAACAAATTAGTCACTTCTCTACTTAACGACTGACAAATATGAACTACCAAGACTAATTTTACCAAAATGGCAGCAAAACAAAGTAGTATACCTTCTCGGTGGACACCCTGTACTTACTTATTATTATTTTATTTGGTTTATAATTTTTTTAACGTTCAATAACTTTTTTTTAATTGTAGCATGAAATTGTTTCTCTATTTCCACATATATTTCTCTTGTATCCCACAGTTCATGTTGAACATGATAAACAGATATTTATCTGGTCGTTATATAGAATGGAAAAACAACTCATAATTCAATGATTTAATGTTGCTCTTCTCATGCTTGTTGTTCTCTTTGTTATTCATGTTGAACAAAATTGAATTGTTGTTATAGTTTCCAATTATATTTTATATGATTTTGTTTATTTTTATTTTTTGTTTCCATATATGTATGTTTGTGTGAGTGTGCGCTCTACAAATGTGCACAATGAAACACAAGCAAATATGGATGGTTGCCTTCCCCCCAACAAACAATCATTTTAAACAAAACAAAGAGGGAAAGAAACAAGCACAACTACATACTTTGAATAGTTAAAAACTAAAAAAAACATGTCTATACATGGCATGGCTGTTGTCTACAAGTTACACAGTGTAACAGGGTTTTGAAAAGTTTGAAACAATTTTTTTGTTTGTTTGCTTTTTTCCTCTTTTTTTCTTTGTTTTTGTTTCAAACAAAAACAATTTTTGTTTTGGTAATACATTCAATTGAAAGCACATTTAAAAGGGCTAGAGAGGCGGTTAAAACAAAATTCTTTTTTAAGTTTTTTGATAATTAAATTTCTCTGAAACGAGTTCTAGCCTCTAAACACATGTCTTATAACAAACGAATGGCTGTTTGCCAACAACTGGCAAAAATCAAAGCCAACAAATATTAAAAACCAAAAAAAAAAGGAATCAGAAATCAGTGAAAATAAGTTGTGGGTAATGAAATGACCTAAAAGGGCTTAAACACTGCCATTATAATTTTAGAAATGGGCTGACGTTTTAAACAGTGTAGTGGGCCACAGCATATAATGTTGCTGCACAGATGTTTACGATGGCAATTTTCTTTTTACAAAGGTTGCACAAATTTTGTTTCGAATAAATACTGTTGAACAAGAATTTTTGCATAACAACAGGCATATAAAGAAAATTTAACTTGAGCAGAAATATACAGTTGGTATAATATTTCAAGGATATTATAAATTATTTCCTAATATGCTTAAAGAAAATTTAAATAATTTGAATATTTAAAATTGCTTTTCCCACATAACAAAGAGTTGAGTTGGCAAAAATTAAATGTTGTCTCAATAAATTTCTTTGCAAAAAGAATTAAAAATCATAAATTACACGACAATATTTAAGAAAAAAAAAAGAATTATATTTCAATCTTTTTTTCACTCAGAGGGGTATACGAGTACACACGCAACGACTGAACTGGTCAAAGCGAAAGTTAAATTCAATTGGAAGACACACCTGCTGTCCTAGGTAAGGCTACTAGAGTAATGTGGGCTTGTCATAGTCTTTGCAACCTAAGATGGAACGTAGATGCCCAGCTACAGTTACATAAAGCTTGAAAGACAAGCCTGTCTGGTCATAACAGGCGCAACGGGAACTGGTACTATTACAGCTATGAAACCTTTAATACTTCCGTTGTGATTTCTGCAGCTTCTGGAGCTCTAAAGTTGCGAACCCAAAACATGCACAATTCAATAGATTGTAGGCATCACATGGGTACATGGAAAAAACTCGGCAAAATTCAAATTTCATAATTGAATTTAATTTTTTTAGTTCAAGTAAAAGTCAGAAGGTAAACATGTACTGTTAGAATTTTAATTACTTCCTAATCACACAAGAAGTTTTATTCAGAAAAGTAATACAATTGTTTTCTATTACTGTATCGGAAGTTATTAAAACAATATAGAGTAAATTATGTAAAGGAGGTGCATGGTATAGTGGTTGGAGCGATCCCACAAAAACTCAAATGGTCCAGGTTCAAATGCCGTTTTCACAAAATTATAATTTCAAAATTTCCCCCTCCAAGAAGACCCTTAACAAAGAAGCCGCTCCCCGACATTCCACTCTATTTCACCTTAATAAATGTCGACAAAAAACGAATGATCGCATACTTAGCGAAATCAACATACAACGATAGGGTAATTGCTGTTGATCATTCAAGGGTGAAGGTATAACATTGGCCTTTGAATGATCAAATCACAGCAAATTGTCTCATTCCTAAGGTGTTTAATAACAATATAAGAAAAAAATATACGTTCTATCCTTTCCAAAAAAAAAAAAAAAAAAAATTAATACAATGCACAGTATTTACTTATATAACAATAATTCAAGGTTGTATAAAAATTAGTACAGGTTTAGTAGAGGTTTATCCCTGAGTATTGGCTTAAAAAAAATAAATAAATAACATATATAATTTGAGCTGGAGAAAAATTTTCGTTCCTGAATACTAACACTCGTATATTTACAACAGGTTTATTTAACATTTATGAGTAAACCTTTTAATTAGAGAGTTAAAAGACAAAATTTGTTTAAAATTTAAAAAACACTTTATATGTATCTCTTACCAACAGACACCATTTTAAAAATAAGACATTATTTGTCCACATAAACATTTTTAATTTCATTTCAAATCAAAATTTTATAACAAGACAAGACAACATATGAGCACATAAATCTATTAAAAAAAGATAGAGATTGCCTGTTGACAAAATCTATAAATAAAAGTGAAAGGAAATATCATCTCAACAACAAAATAAAAAAGTGAACACATACTGAGCATTTGACTTTTTAAAACTATTTATTTAATGGATACGCTACATTAAGAATCCTTAGTTAAGCTTAAGATTCAGAAAGCATGATTGTTAAAAAATTCCACATAAAATAAGCAATGCTTCGTAGAAAAACTAATTTAGAATAGATGTTATAGAAAGAACCGGATGCATCAAATTTTAAAGTTGCAATTACTAACTTTGCTGGTTGTCAGTAAAAAAATTCAAATATGTCACGTTGGCACACTACTATACTAGCTAAAGTACCCCTGTTTCTAAATGAGCTTAGCTGTATTGACTATATTTTATCATCCTGAATAGAAAAAACAGAGTTCCTGGTATGTTCATCTCTAATGACGCAAAAGGAATCCAAACGGACGGTTTCAAACTACAGAAAAGGGTTGAAATAGAATTTTTTTTACAACTTAATGCAACTACATCTCACTAAGTATTTGGTTTAATGGTAATTATTTTAATAACGGAAAAATTTCTTTAAGACATGCTGCGGAAATGATTACAACCCATGAAGTTTTGGGCACTAGCATATCTTTCTACTTTGACAGCCAAGTTGTTTCTATATATATGCTTAATGTAATTTTCCCACCAAACCTATTAAGAGTATAGATACTAAGATCTACATGGTTAACACTCGTATTAATATTTGGGGAAAATCCGATATAGCATGTGTGCGACATGTAGGCGCCAAACCACCTTTAAGTTTATCTTGATTTTTGTATATCTTGAGCAAGAATCGTCGTCTGAATCCTCCGAATCTGACTGGCTGATTCGGAACTTATGCTGTCCACAGGCACTTTGCTTCCAAACTACTCTCCATCGTCAAACTTTCCTTAATAAAATTCTTCATTAACATCAAGCAGGGTTATCATGTGACTCTACCAACATATCTGAAATAAATTAAAAAAAATCAAAAAAGGACTGCAAAACAATGTATCAATAACACTGATATTACCTCTGCAAGCAATGCGTCGAGTTTTTTGCCTTTGTACCGTTTTTCCATGGGCATTGTCCTTTGGTAAAACCGTTTTCCTTGCTCATCGGATACGGTAGGAAATTGTTTGATAAAATCGTCAGAATGAAAGTGTAGAAAATGCAGATTTAATGTCATCGATGTGCCGACTCAGAGTCAGATTCGGACTATTCAGACGACGATATCGATCCACAACTTAAGAGAATGCGATTTGCATGTGAAGGGCCTAGAACATTATAAACATATAACGAATATTTTTTATTATTTTTGTAACAGATACTATATTATCTCAATGTTGAAGTAAAGAAAAAAGAAATTAAATTAAAAAATATTCGGGAAATTTTTACTTTTGCAGTTACCTAAGCGCTACCTGAACGGTATTAAGGATCATTCCTAGGAAGTTCGTATGTTTTAGAAAGTTAATTATTGAGAACTTTGATAAATTTTTGTAAATTATTGTTTCCTTAAATTTCGAACGGTTTGCTACCTATGAATATAAACAAAGGAAAAAAGGTAAAAAAGAACGACTTTTTTAAGTTTTTTTTTTTTTGCGATTTTGGTCTTGAAGGTGAAGAAAAAGAAAGAAGTAAAGAAGAAGAAGAAGAAGAAGAAGAAAGTAAATCAAAATTCCTAACGGTTTGCAAGATAATGAGACTGAGAAAATGATTACTTTTTTTGAAAAAATGACTCCGAGGCCCCCAAATATTTGGGGCCCATAAGAAAAGAATTTCATGACTTTGGGCAAAGCTGAGAGACACGGGCCTTCCCTCTAATTGGTCTTTTATCACGTAGTGATTGCACTGTTAGAAGCCTTATCCTGCTATGTTGATCCTTTGCATTGACAGACAAGATCATGCATACATAGACTTATAAGACGAGCAGTAGTGATAACAAGCAAAAGCGCTTACATCGTACATAGAGCAGAACATTTTACTCATGAAAATCAAAGCATTAAGTATAGTGTCTCGAACATCCTTAATTGAAAGAAACACCTAAAATCAAAAGTTAAGCAGTAGTCATTAGGGTATCTTTAATTTGTCTCTACTATTTACTCGTATTTTTGTCATCATCATTTTACTCTGTAGGCTTGACAACACTATCCTTGAAATTCCTTTTTAAATATAAAAAATCAACATCATAATCATGATAATAAAGCCTGTTTGTGTATGCAAAACACGTAAATGAAACAAGAATTGATTCAAAAAAAGAATAAATTAAACGAAACGAAAATTTCCTAAAGAAAGCCGCAATAGCTCTATCCAAAAGTAATAAAAACTAACAATAGAAAACTGAGTAAGATTTTCATACAGTGCCATAAATAATAGAAAACTGAAGAAAGAAATGAAGCCACCAACTGGGCAAAAACATAAGTAAAAGAGAAAAAATGTAAAGCAAATATGACATACAATGCATTCAATTCTATTCTCTTTTACGGGTATATTCTTTGTAACCATTTTGATTCCAATGCTTTTGGATGAACTAATCACAACAGGATACTTAAACTAAAACTTTTCATTTCTTTACTTCCTTCATGCTACTGTTTACCACTGCAATAATTTTCTAAAGCCACAAACTGCAAAAATTTCGTAACAGTAACAAACAGGATGGCTGAGCTATTTCTTTATTAGTTTTAAAATTTATATGCCTTTTATAGCACTAGAAAAATTTGCCCGCATTTACGTGTTGGGTTTGAGAGGAAAGATAAAAATATATATTTTTTCTTAAATACAAGACACAAAATTTTCTAAAATCAATTTAAAATCTTACTTATGCATGTTATTTAAAAAAGAAAAGATTTATGAAAATTAATACAGCTTGAGGGCTGTCTTATAAAGAAACAAATTATTAATTTTATTTTCTAATAATTTGTTTTATTTTTAACCTCAAGCAATATGCTTCTAAAATAAAGCAGGTGAAAAAATTAAAAGCATTTGATTAAAAGAAATTTGAAAACATCTGTGCCTCTAGTACAATAATAAAATTTATATAACTGAATAAGGTGACCACACATAAGTCTTGTCTGTGTTATTTTTTATATTTTAAGATAACGGCAACGGTTTACAAACATTAAATGTAACATCGCAACCTCTAGTAAAAATTGGAACCATAAAATATTATATCATGATAGCCATCCATCTACCGAGGTGCTATCTCTCTTTCATGGACTTTATAAATTAAAGCTCTACGAAAAATCTACTTAAACCAAACTATTATTTAGCTTTTGTACACTCAGGGAAAAAGGCAGTAGAAAACTTCCGCAATTGATACCATTTGGTATTGAAATTGAGTTAAGCTCGTTTGTGGTTACTTCGTTAATAGTTGGTATCAATAAATTGTATCAATACTTCAAAAACAAGTCTCTATCACTTTATTACCACCTGTTCCCTTCGTGTTATCAATATTTCTTAGTTTAATAGCGCACTGATCTTACTTTAAAACTGTAACCGTACTTTTATTAGTTTTATTCTTTATTTGATACCATATCGTTCATGATTCGGTAACAGGTCGTTCCTAATGTAATAAGAGAGATCGGTCCTAATTTTGACTTATGGTATTTTTATAAAATTTGTTAACGGTTTTACTTCCGGTTTTCATTGTTTTATTGTTTATTGGGCGGTGCGTGGTATAGTGGTAAGAGCGCTGGCACAAAAACTCCAACGACCCAGCTTCAAATCCCAGCAAAGGTGAAAAATAAAAAAGTTAGATTGCGGTTTTTTCAAGATTATAATTTAAAAGTAAGAGGTCCCCTATCTTCAAAGAAACCGCTCCCCGACATTCCACTCTATTCCACCTTAACTAATGTCAACAAAAAGCGAATGATCAGGAGAAAAGCTCCACCTATTGGGAAATAGCAGATAACATCTTAAACCTACTTAGCGAAGACACTCATCACCACACAAGCAACATGCAACCAGGCAATTGCTGTTGATCATTCAAGAGTGAAGGTATAACACTGGCCTTTGAATTATCAATTCTCAGCAATTTGTCTCATTCCTAAGGCGCTTAATAGTAATATAAGAAAAAAACAAAAATGTATGTTTTATCATAAATGTACTGTCCTTTCAAAAAAAAAAAAAAAAAAAATTCCAATACAATGCACTGCATTTAGTAGGGGTTTACCCCTGAATATTGGTCTCAAAAAAAAAAAATACTTACGGTATTTTGTGCCGTTTGTTTTTATTTTGATAAAGCATTAGGCTTGATTTAATATCGAAAGTTAACAAAATATTGTTCACGATTCGTTCCGAATTTGATTTTGATTAAAAATCGAAAATACGTTTTTTGCATAATTTTTATCAGAAAAAACACAAGCGTCGATTGGTCCCCGTCCCAGATTTCTACGATGAAAAAAAATTCACTTACGCCGTCTGCGTTTTGAAAAATACCAGTGTCTTTGTTCTACTTTCATACAGATTTTTTGGCTCTGGAGAAAATTTAAGGCTTTGTCAGTTACAGCGTTCATCGACGATATTTATAATCGCTCTTCAATATGATTCATATCATACAAAGGCAAATACAATTTGTCCTCTTAAGCACGTACCATATAGAATGTCAAAGTTACTATGAACGGTAGTATTGCCCGGAATCGGTAATACACCTCAAATAAAGTTTTCATTAAGCGAGGCTTACATATCTTTAAACTTTGATAACTTAAAGTGTGCGTGGCATATATAAAAGAAATTTAAAAAAGCCTCTCAGTGCCCATACGTGTGAAATTTCACATTTTTCATTGATTCTGACGTACTATCCGGCAAAATTTGAACGTAAACACGGGTAATGCTAACTGGTTAAATAGTCAAGCTTTGCAATTATGTGTAAATGTTTATAATTTCAAGGAAGCCCATATGTTAAGCAACAGAAAAAAAAAAATGCACAAATTCTTAAACTTAGTTTCAGAATTTTTTTTTTTTTTAAAAACTTGCATTTTTATTGGAAGGTTAACATATCTCATGATGGGAAAAGCATAACAAGCGCTGCAATATGCCAAAAGTAATAAAATGATGAGTATGAAATGAAAATAATAAAATTGCCCGTAAAAAAAAAACAAAGAACCACATAATGATGATGATAATGATAATACAGAAAAATAGAGAAATAAAAGGCTTGAAAAGTAAAAACTATGAAAAGATGATTGCCACTTACAAAAAAAAAAAAAAAAAAATTTCATATTTCGCCAATTTTATTTGTTTTTTATTTTCTTCTTTGTGTTTGAATATAGAAAGTTTCCACCATTTATATTCATACATCACGTTGCCACAGAAAAAATTGTAATGTTCTACAGCAATTGCTTGAAAAGGTCAAAAAAGGATGTTTAGCAAAATTAGTTACACGACTGTTGGTATGAAAAGAATATTCTCTTATTTATAATTTTTTTTTTTTTTTGGGAATTTCTAACACAGATGACCCTCGATAAGGTTTTTAAAAAGAGTGTTAACAAGTTTTAGGTCTTTTTTTTTCTTTACATCCTAAACTATCAGTGATGGATGTTCTTTTATTATCCTTACAATGCTGAGTATTCAAAATGTAGCACTGCTCTCTTAAACTGTTATCTATTTGACATAAAATGAAAAAAAATTTAGGTACTCGTATTTAATTTAAAACATTAGCAGAATATAAATATGTGGAAATTATAGGTAATCAAGGAACTGAGCCCAGCAATAAATAACAAAAAATAATCGAATAATCTGTTGCAATGTGAAGCGTATATATATATTATATTTATGGAACGTTTAAAAAATGACATGAAACCCATCCTGAACGTGTTGGTACTGCAAGTGGTACTGACTTCTCCTAATCGGGCAAGGCGAACGACATAGATTCTCATTAATCATAGTAGGGGGATCCAACTTTATAAATCCACTGAAGCATCATCGTAACAATGTGGTTTGTATTTCATTTATCTTTCAAGTAAATGAGTTCCTATTCGTATAGAGTATTCGTTTTTCTCGCAGATTACATATATATGTACTTAGTTGGTTGTCCAGTAAATCACAGAATTTTTTCCAAGAAAACTTGTTCTCTTTTTTCCTTCTTCCCGTTATCTGGTTTTCATTAAAACAATGCAATTCATGATAGAAATAATACCCTTAGCCTCGATCCTGTAAAAAGAAAGAAAAGACCCACGACCTAAACAACTACTTTCTAAATATTGTTTAATTGAAATTCCGTTTAAAGAAAATATTAAATACCTTGGGGTGACCTTTAATAAACTCTTAAATTTCAACAAGCATGCTCGCATTGTTTTGGAAAAATCAAATAGAGTACTGGGTTCCTTTTCAAGAATTTTTTGTAATAAAAATTTACCTACAAAAACTAAACTTTTACTTTATAAAACGATTTTTAGACCAATATTTCTTTATGCCTTTCCAATTTGGTTTTATGTTTCACCCAGCGTTATAAAGGAAATGGAAATTTTTGAAAGAAAAATTTTACGTAACTGTATAGGGAAACATTTCAAATCCTTCTGCAGGCGGTTTTCAAATAAGTTTATTTATAACGAATCTAAAATAACACCTATAGGGCTTTATGTTTGTGACTTGCTAAGAAGATTCATAACAAGAACTAGCTCTCATGAAAACAGTTTTATTTCTGATATATACAAGCATCAGAAGCACTTTAGTTGGACAAACACTAATTACTTATCCCCTATTGGTTACTTAAATGAATCTGCACCATCCTATGATTTGTCCATTTCATTGAGACACATTTTTTTTTCTAGAAGTGTGCAAGGTACCCATCGGGGTTAGTTTGGTTCTGAGCAATTTAATTTTTTTATTTTTTTACTTTCTTTTCTTTCTCTATTCGTTTTTCTCTTGTGTTTGTGTTTGTTTTTGTTTTTTTTTTTTTTTTTTTTTTTTTTTTTAATTATAAGTTAGTTTTAAGTTATTAATAAGCATACTCTAAGTTTAGAGAACTTCTCTCAAATCCTGATGAGCCCCGGGAGCAAGGGCGTTTTTTTTTACTTTTATTATTTATTTTTTATATATTGATCATTTTGATGTAAGTTAGTTACTGTATAGATTTATTTTAATTAGGATATTACATTTTAGTCCTAAGTTTTTTTTTTTCTTCATGTACTCTTTAAAATTGTCATGTTTAATGTAAAGGCTCAATAAATATTAAAATTAAATTAAATTAAATTGGTCTTTAAACATGTCGTCGAAAGAACGAAAGAACGCTGTAACTGAAAAAAATCGAAAATACGTTTTTTTTGTATTATTTTTATCAGAAAAAAAAAAGAAATACGCGTCGATTGAAATTCACTTTCGCTGTCTGCGTTTTGAAAAATACCAATGTCTTCTTTCTACTTTCATACAGGTTTTTTGGCTCTGGTGAATATTAAATGTGTTGTCAGTTACAGCGTTCTTTAATTATTGCGACGATATTATGATGATATATAACGAGCTTATTTACTATATTTCAGATCATTTTAAAAGTGTCTTCTTTGACAGACATCCACAGATTGCTCTAGTGATTATTTCACCAAATATCAGTAATTTATAAATCAGATGGACCCCTTTGGTCGCCAAATAAGGAATATTATCTTCACATTATATAGATGTACTGACATTTAGTTTATAATCGGCAGAAATAATATGAATGATTTTTGTTTAGTGCTTTAGGAACAATTTCGTATATGCAATTTTGTTCTGCATCTTGTGTGATACCCAATTTTCTTGTTTTTTACTACTTGCGTAGCTTCCAATTATTTATTATTTTTTCAGGAGTTTGATAAACATGTTCATGTAATTATTCCGAAAATTCAACATTCTAAGCTTTCTGGTTGACACAATATGAATCTTTGTCTTAAAGGTAGAAATCTCTGAATCATAATCAAAATAAGTTTCAATGAATAATCGGTGGCTTTCAATTGCAACAACTTTTTTTTAATTAAAAAAGGAAATCAAAACTTTTCAGTTTGGTTAACAAACTCAACCATTAATTCAACCATATGAGGGTTTTTCAAAGAAGTATTTTCTAAAATAAATCCACCCTAGCGCCTTATAAAAAAATGTGGGTTAGCAGAAACAATGACTAATGTTGGTCTAAGTAGATTTTGATGTATGGCTCCTAGAAAGTCAAAAACGATTCCTGGCAGGTATTTATCAAAGTTTAAAATTCGAAATTTAAATTTTAAGCAAAAATGAATTCATCTAAAGCAAACATATCTTCAATATAGCAAAAAAAAAATTGGTAGATTGAATTGGTTTACAATTGATACTCCACAGAGCATACGATCCATTTAGGTTTCGTCGTAATATTAACTGCTTTTATGTCTGGATAAAGAGTTGAGTGGTAAGCTAGTGAGTGGTAAGAAGTAAAGTGTAAATTAATGTGTAGAGGACTATGAAGTTCGACTTTAACCCTTTTATTTATCTTCTGTACTTATTAAAAAATTAAACATTTTTTTGTTACTTTATTTTTTATAAAACTTTAGACTGTTTGTTTATTTTACGGTTTTTGTTTTTGTGGTTTTTGTATTTGAGGTTTTTTTGTATTTATTTTGGAGTGCTTTTTTTAAGTTCAGGGTCAGAATAGTTTTAATTTAAGGTTTTCTTCTGATTATAATGTTGCATTTATTTGGCAACATGTGTTAATAAAATTTATAAAAAAAAGAAAAACAGAACCAAATAAAAGTAGCTGTCATGTTAAGAGGATTTGAAATTAAAAATATTTTTTGAAAAGCAATTCTAGTCAATAGAAGCCGAATGGAATGCAAACATATGTTTAGTGAATGGTAATAAATCTTTTGATTCTTTAGCAAAAGTTAATAAGGAAGTACCTTTAATATTAAGTATATTACGCCCTCCTTTTTCCTGTTCACCTTGACAAAATACAAATGAAAAGCTCTGAACCTAATGTATTAGAACTAAAGCAGTTTTAAAATCTTAATTAATTTCAATAGACGGACTTAAAAAAACAGCGTTATACTTTATTCGGTTATTTCGATGCAACTTTTGTTTTATTAGCGGTATTCGCTCTTCGTTGCAAGTCTTGCACACATACTAATCGTAGCATATTTATCCACATTTTGTTATTGTTTGGCATGGTTTGCTATGTTTGCAGGACTTACAATAGTGTTGTAACGCTATTTTGTGAAAAACTTTAACATGTATTTCTGATTTACTATAAATGCTCGTATGCTTCGTCTTGTTTGGACAAAAAATGAAAAAAAAAAGGTTTTCATAAAGTAAATTTTATAACTGTTATGTAATCATTTAATATACAAAATATGTAAAATGTGATGAAATTTGGTTGCAGTAAGTAGTCTGTATTATTTTATAGTATCGTACGATTCATTTACAAGAAAATCTTATAGATTTTTGTTACACTTTTCAAAGTCGCATCAAAATAGCAACACTCGTGCCACACCATCACACAAAATAAGATACAAAGCATATGCAGAGTTGCATTTTGCTGAAATCTTATAAAATGCAACCCTGATCGCATGGAGAAAAAAATGTTTATGAATTATTTCGAAAGAGTATGAAGTCAAACAATTTGTCATACAGATGCATTTTTATGCCACACTGTTACACAAATAGCACGATTCGATAGGATAGTGTATCACGGCCTTAAGTCTTTGGTACAAATTAGTCTAAAGAAAAAACTTAAGTGCCAGTCGGTACCGGTTGTCATTCAAAGAATGAGTTAAAAATTTCTGTAGCGTTTTTTTTAAATCATTACAAACTTATTTACAACACAGTATGTGAAAAAAATTGACTTTGCAAAATAAGCAACACCCTAATACATATAAATCTCATAAGCACTAATGCCAATCTCTTAAATCATACAGAGTTTCCATAAAAATAGTATTCAATGCCATATCATAACTTTTATGTATTCAGATACAGAACAAATTATAATTTTCATGGCATTACGAACTGTTATTATATATTCAAGATAGAAAATCTTATTATTTTTTTAGTCGTACTTTTATACAGGTACATACATTTGAATTTATGTGTAAGGTAAAAGGTGGTGTGCGTTTAGACCCGATAGAACTTTGATTAGTAAAAAACTCAGCTTAAAAACATAAATTTTAATCCGAAAAAAATAAATATTTTGTTTGAAACATCAATATAAACATTTTAAATGGCCAAATGGATTGTTTTTAATAAAGTTTCAGCTTGCTTTTAAGAAATAAGATCCATTGATGAAATCAGCGTATAAACTGCATTAAATAATGTATTTATCTGTTTGAAATAAAAAGGGTTTGTGAGACCTATTGTTGATTATTTTATTTCGTACTAGCTTAAACCCGGCGTGCTTCGCTACACCTACCACTAACATTTGTCCACACTTTTCGACTGATGGTTTTTAGTGACTACGGAGAAATTCAGACTAAGTTCAAAAACTTCAACTGTTACTGATTTCAAGATACACTTAACTCAATAGTTAGTTTGTCTGGAAGTACCACGTCTACTTGTCCGCCGTTTTTTCTGCTAATAATATTTAATGACTACGCAATTAATCACACCAAATTCAGATACTTTAGCTTCAACAGTTCTAAAGATACGTATGTATAAAGAAACTAATTTTTAACTTTTATGGGAGGTGACACGCCCACTTGTCTAGTTTCGCCCACTTTCTGGCATGAAGTCATTCAAACTCAATTCCGAAACATTAGTATAATTATAATTAGTATTTAGAGATAAATAGAAAAAAGTGGGCGTAAAAGAAGGCGCGTCAAATTTTTCTCTCGATGAAAACTTTAAATGGATTAATTCAAACATTTGAAAAAAATTTTTCAAATCGATGAGGTCGTTTTCTGATTTTAGGTAAATTTAAAAAGTGGGCGTAAAATTTTCTTTCCGAAAAACCCACGACGATCATTAGAAAGAAAAAATTGTCAAAATCAGTCTCAACTGATGCGATGACCAACGAACAACATTGATTTTTATTTAGTCGTATATAAGTAGATATGACAGATTTGTTCATTAAGAAGACCGTTAAGCCAATAAACAGCCTAGTGGCAGAACAGAATTTTGTGATAATAGGAATTGTTGACTAATTTTCATAGTAAATCTTAATTTGGTAGCATCATTTAACATGATGATACGAAATGTCATAAAATGAATAGAATAGAACATTTTGTTTAACAGTGAACGGTCTAGTAACTTCTATCGGGCTCAATAAAACACCCGCTAAACATATGTATATTGTATATGAATTGTAAATATTGTTTAAATATTCAAATTTATTTATGAGAATCATGATATCGAAATATATCTAAACATCGTTATTGTTGTATTCATAATAATCCACTGGAAATAGAAAAAAGATAATTTCGTTGTAGGAAAAGCATTAAGGTTTAAAATAATAGGTTAAATTGTAAAAGAAGCCTGACTTTTTCTTATTGAGAACAATATTCAGGAGAGTAAACCCCTACTCTTACTCTGCATTGTATTGGAAATTTATGGAAAGGAAAGAATATAGTGTTTTTTTATTAAGCGCCTTACAAATATGACAAGTTGCTGACAATTTTACGATCACTCAAAGGCCAGTCTTATACCTTCACCCTTGAATGATCAACAACAATTGCCCCATCTGTCGTTAGATGTTGATCGTGCTAAGGATTTTCGCTAAAACACTTATATATCAACATATATGGCTTCGATTTTTGAATCTCCATAATTCTTAAATTGTTTTTCTCATATTTGCATCCCAGCAGAAAATGTTTAAGATTTAGAAGCAATAAATAAAATTGTAAGCAATAATGGAAGCATTATATTGTTTGTTAAACATTAAAGCTTTCACATATGTTACAGGATAGGGTATTATTTTTGATTCTTTGTACTTTTTGTAATTACAAAATAAAACAAATTTTTTATCAGCTTTAAATATAACTTGGCGATTGTTATATAATCAAATCAGAAATTTGTTTAAATATATAAGTTTTGCATCAAAATATTAGGAGCTTCTGTGCCGTCTACTATATACTCGTATCTGTCTAAAAATGGAGGCGATTTTTGCTTACCTTCATGCTTAAACGCATGGACGGATTTCAGTCAAACTTATAAAGACGTCAGGTATATAAATGCTTGGTTAAAATCCGAAATCGCATGTGTACGATAAGTAGGCTCCAAAATGCCTCTAATTTGTCCTTGATTTTTCTACATATACATATCTCAAGATACCTTTTTCTCTTGTCAGATGAAAAGTAACCCTGAAGTTATTTTACTCAGTAGTTATTTAAATAAGAAACGAATATTTTTAAGTTACTTTTTTCACTTTATAAAGGTTTGGAGGAGGAGTTCATTGTATCTGGTAAACAGAATAAATCAATTTTTTTACTTTTCTGACATTAAATTCCTTTATAAGTGGTTATGTTCTGTAAATCAAAAACGATTAAAATTAAATTGGAATGGAATTTTAAATAATATATAATTTTTTAAATTTGCCAAGATATATAATTTCTTTTTTTCTATTCATTAGCTTAATGACTACTAACAAAACCTTTGTCATTAGTAAAACTTTAAAACTGGTTTTCAAAATCAGATTACAGAATATACTGCAGAGTAAGAATTTGCTCACTCTTTTGCTCATTGCGCATTGCGCACTCTTTTCTTGCGCCTCGAAAAATTGCGCATGCGCAAAGAGCGGAGCCAATAAAAAAGAGCAGTTGTTGGCTCTTTTGGCTCTTGCTCTTTTTTTGTAAGCGCTGCTCTTTGCGCTATGAGCATTTTAATTTTTTATTTGGCGCTTTGCTCTGCACATTGAGCAAAATGAGTAGCGCATTGCGCATGCGCTTTTTATATCTACAGTGTCATGTCAGCAACAAATTTTTTTAATTTGCCATTCGAAAAAATTTTTATGTGCAGTCAATCAATGCGTTACAGAAAATGACTATACAGTATTACTGATGGAAATTTCCATCATAATATACTTAAAAAAAGATGAATGGGGACAGTCGCGTATGTTTTTAAGAAAAAAAAAACAGATTTATGATACTCGTTTATTTGAATGAAGAAAATAAAATTTTTTCCCTCATTCTTGACATATGTATACTTAGAAAAAATTTGAATGCATATATTTGCGTGTAATTTTCAGAAAAAATTTTGTTGTACTAATTTATGTGCGTGAAGACAACAATAAGCAGAGGTCTTATTCTGTAACTCTCCTAAGCTAGATTTAGAACTTTTTGGCTACGAATAGAATTCTTGAACGCTTATTGTAATTTAAAAACTTCATGCCTATTACCTCTACACTTTTTAATTTTATATATTCTAACGCCCAGCCTGTTTCAAAAACCCAAAATATAAGCATTTTATCTTAAGAGAATTACAGGATAAGGCCCCAGTTTAATATAAAAAAGAAAAAATTGTTTTATTATTTTACTCTAAAGTATATGAAAATAAATAAATAATAAATAAAAATAATAATAAATAAATAAAAAGAATAAATTCTATTTACATTTATTCATTTCTTTTTTTTTCATATTAAAATTACTGACTTCAAAGGTATTTTACACCACAGTAAATGAGCAATGCGCAATTGCGCACTCTTTTGGCTCTTTTGCGCATTGCGCAAAAAAAAGAGTGGCGCAAGAAAGCTCAAAATTCAAATGCGCCTTCTATGCGCAGCGCTTGTAATGCGCAGAGCAAAAAAAATGGCGCAGAGCAAGAGCAACAAAAAGTTTGCTCTGCTCTTTGCGTAAAGAGCAAAAAAGAGCCAAAAGAGCGGCGCTGCGCTGCGTTTTTACTTACTCTGTATACTGTAAGATTATATATACACATATAATATAAATTTCATAGAATTAAACAAAAGCACACCTGCATAGAATTAATTAATTTATTTTGTAATAAATAGATTTTTTTTTCCTTTTCTTATAAAGTTTATACGTCAAATTCTGCAAACAATTTTAAGAAATTATTACTAAAACTTGACATCTTTAATTTGAATTTAAAAGTATTAATCCCTTTTAAAATCTTACGCTTAATTTAATAACCCTAAAGTATGCTTTATATGTACTTATATGAATTAATGGATTTAATATACAAAATTTTATAATAAACGTGTCTGCCTGTTTGCGTGTGTGCGAATTTGTGCAAACAATCAAACCAATATTAGTTTAAGGGGTTGCTCTATTTACTTAATTTTACTCACGGCATTTAAAATGAGAGAAGCTGAAGCAACACAAATACAGCAATCAGAGTTGCCAGATAGTGCGACACCATTTCTTTTCCTATTTTGTAACATAATTGTTTTCAAAATAGGTTGCAATTTGATTACCTATTTTTAAAGAACAATGAATTTGTTTTGATTGACTGTAAATGCTATTTCGAAAATAAAGTATAATTTTTATTTTAGTATTGATCTTAAAATAAAAAATTTTAAAATAGGTTTTCTTTATTGATTGAAAAATTTCAATCAAAGAAAGGTTAGGTTTTTTAACATCAACAATTTACTTTGCTTGAAGATTTGTGAAATAAATTGCAATCAATTTGATGGCTGATTGCAAGTTTAACATGCATCAACCAAAATCCTAATAATTGCAATCATACTGAAACAATTGAAGAATTGCTATACCCCCAAATATGTTTTAAGTGATGATATTGTTACGAATTGTCCTTTATAATTCGTTTTATTATTCAAGGGTTCGATATTTGTAAACTAAGTAAAACACCGTTACTTTTCGATTTAAAGCTTTATTTACACTCTTTAACGTTTAAAATACAACTAACTACTAAACCTTAATGTGCAGCCCTATTTATAGTTCTACGGCCGTATGTATAATGAAAAATTAGAAACTCGTTAGTATATGGGACAAAAAACTGGCAAGTTTATCACCCGCTATAGACTGATATTATTAAAACTTTCCATACCCTATACTTCATAACTAGTCGGACAGTCCAAAAAATTAAATTTCTTGTACCTTTGAGTAAGAATTTTCATTTATTGGAATGACAAACTTAGCCACTGTGTACAACGACCTTCTAATTTTTTATTATACATAAGGCCGCTAATGTTTAATTCTAGTAATTTCAATTGTTTTATGTATTAGTTATTACATAATTATACAACAACAATTTTATTTTCAATTATCAATTTTATATAATTTTCATATACATTTTAAACCAACATTTGTGTTTGTGAGTTTCTATATACATTTTTCCCCTACATGTATACTTGTTTTTGTAATGATTTATAATTTTATAAACATATTTGAGAATGTTCCTAATATATTTGTTTTTGTAATAATAACACCAAAACCTACTTTAAAAGACTGTAATGACGATTTTTCTTTATAAAATTTCTTCGTAACAATATATTCAATTAAGTATTATGCTCAACATAGTCGCCGTGGTCTAGTGGTTAGTGTGTTGGCTTACTAACACAAGAGAAAAAAAAATTGAAATATAAAAAAAAATTTTTTTTCAGCAGTCTTCTGGCAAAAGCTCTGGGAGTAACTGATTGCCATGAACAGGCTTCTCAAGTCTGTCGTTCGGAGTAGAATTTAAACTTTAGGACCCGGTACTCATGGATAAAAAATTAACAAGCACAACATGGGTGCTAGGCCGTAATCCTGAAAAAGGTTTAAATATTCAATTATGTATGTATATATGCCAATTATGTATGTATATATGCCAAATTTGATCAAGATACGCAGTGAGCGTAAGTTGAGAGTTACATTAGTTTTGCAAAATAATTATTTCAATTTTTTTATTGCTTTCTTAGTGGTAATATACTAAA
Organism: Metopia argyrocephala; assembly: GCA_963576795.1. Classification (NCBI taxonomy): domain Eukaryota; kingdom Metazoa; phylum Arthropoda; class Insecta; order Diptera; family Sarcophagidae; genus Metopia; species Metopia argyrocephala. The sequence goes on along the minus strand of OY756211.1, from coordinate 60,428,549 downwards.
ATAAGCAGGGACCGCAAATAACAGTTATTGCTTAAAAATTAAACTAAAAAAGTCATCGTGTTAGAGTCGACATACATATATGATGTTATATACCAAATTAAACGTCTTGGAGAGCTCTCACAGAATCTGTGGTAATCTTCCAAAAATTATCATTAATCAGATTTTAACTGTTACTTTTTGACGGAAAAATAAAAGTTTAGATGAAACCTTTAAAAATAGAGTTTTATTTTTCCGTCATAAAATAAAACTTATTTTTGAGTTTTATTTTTCAGTCGGAAAATAACCGTTATTTTTCGAGTTTTATTTTTCTAATAATTTTTAATAATTGCATAGTCTGGCAACCATTTGTCAGTCATGATGGTTGTAGACCACGGATAGTGTATAACAAAATCAATTTAAAGAGTTTTAATATACCTTCGGTGATAGGGACCAAAGAGTATTACTTTTTAGTCTCATATTTAAACACTTGTAACTCTGCCTTTTTTTTACCGATTGATTTCGAAGTCTTATATGGTTTTTGAAAGATATTGTCCTTCAATATACATAATATATATGAAATGTATCGCTTTGTTTTTGATATTGTCCTTCATAAATCATTGTACGTAAAAATGTAAGAAAGCTTTTGACAATTTCTCTTTTTTTTATTAGAATTTTTTAGTAATTCAAAGAAAATATTTCTTTCTTCTCAAACACTCACAATAAAAATACTTTGACATTTTTGGCGATTTTGGTAAAAACATACAAAATAAATATGATATGCCTGAATACCATAAAGAAAGTGGTATGAGAGGTATGAGAGTGTGAGGAAAAAATGTTAACTTTCGTTGTTACAAATTGTAGGAAGAGAAAACAAACAAAATAACCAGTGGTGCGATTCAGTAACATATTTTTACGATAATCGCATTGTTTTCAACAGTAAACAACAGAATTGTCGATATTGCTATTCATTATCTTTTGTTTACGATGGCTGTTGGCGTAAACTAACGCCAAAAATTTTTATGCTGTTTATTCAGTTGGAAAATCGTAAATTTTTTATATTGAATTTTGTAGAGAGATGTGCCTGCGCTATTAACTAGTTTATTTGAGAACCATTTTTGTGTGTTTGTATACCCAAAGAAACTAGAGGTTTGTAGCTTTGCTAACTTTCTATCCAAAAACTGACTGATTTTATACAGTGCTACCAAATTATTGCAATTTAAACATAAAGAAAACTACAGTTGTAGACTGTCGACAAAATATACTTAGTGAATCACATAATCGTTACTGCAAACAATAAAAACTGTCGACTTCTTTTGCGAATATCGTATTGTTAAAAGTTACTGAATCCCGGAACAGGAAAAAATACACACGCACACAAGTACATATATTTACAACAACAAAATTGTTTGGAAACAAAATAAAACACAAGACAAACAAAACAAACATGAAATAGTAACGAAAACAACAGTAACAACAACAAAGAAATCTTTGGTTTAAGTTATTCATGTGTGCATATGGAAAAGTACGTGGTAGCATATTTACACTCTAATACATGGCTGGCCATGTGTATTCGGCTTTACATAGAATAGTATGAAAAAACAGTCTCTTTAGTTCTCTCTCTAGCCAGTATGGCTCTAATACATGCATAGAATACATTCACTCCCCATATATAAAAATTAGATAGAAACAAATTTTTGTGAAAAGTTCTTGTTTTGTTACTTGTTTATATTTTATGAAATCAAGGGTTTTGTCAAGGACAAATATTAGGTAATTGTTCCAACTACTTTAAAGTTTTGGTACTCAGAGAAATTATATTAATGGTCACTACCTGCATAAACACTAAACATGTCAAAATCTATTCAGAAAATCATATCAATATAAAATTGTGTTAGATTTTAATTACACTCATACCTATCTTAGCAATCCTAATGATATACTGTATGACAAGTCATAAAGTAATTTTTACAAATTCGGAAAACTTGGCTATAATTATAACCGACCGTGTTAAGGGCAAAAGGATAGAATCTTGTTTTTCTTGAAGTAATAGTAATAGTTCTGTCGAACTAAGTATGTGTGTGAAGAAAAATTCGAATTTAACTAGTCAAAACTTATACCAAGCAATGTAGTCTAGCCATATTTTAAGTTAACAGAGCTAACAGTGTTATATGCCAAAAATGTATAATTATCAAGGCGACTTAGGGGGAACACAACTTGGTATACATATGTGACTGTATACGAATGGTAGTCCAGTAGTCCTCTATTGAGTTCCATAGATAGTATAGCCAGCGGTAATATGGGATTTCGTAAATTTGGATTAAAAAAAATCAATTTTATGAAAATTCTCTAGGAACACATACATTACTATATACGTTTGGTAATTCAGGGAGCTCTGTTAACGTACAATATGGCTAGACTAAATTACTTGGTGTATGTCTAGACTAATTAAATTCGAATTTATTTTCACACACATGAACTAAGCAAGTATTTAAACCTACTATTCAACTTACGAGTAGCAAAGACTCTTACAGCTTCACAAAATAAAAAAAATTAAAATCAACAGATGGAGCAATTGCTATTGCTCAATTCTAGGGTGAAGCTATAACACCGACAGCAACTTGGGCGCTTAAATGGGACTATATTCTTCAAAACAATTAAAACATTTCTTTTTTTCATTTCCTGAATCAGCGTCTGATGAAACAGATTTCTTAATGAATTGTTCATTTTGTAAAAAATTCGAAAATAATTCACGCATTTCACGCAACGACGAAAAGCGCAGTGCAGCAACGGCCAATTGAAGATCTCGATTCCTCAAACCATTACGTGTGTACATAATTATTGCCTGATCACTTAACTTATATTTGTGACCAAGGGAAGAATTTTGTTTTGAACGCTTGGTTCTGAAGTCTCTATCTCAACTTCGTCAGCCCCAATGACTGGGTGAGACGCAGAATTAACTCACTCTTGTTTCCCATAGTTGGCAGTTCATGTTGACGTAATATAGTTTGTAATCGTTTAGATTTGAATCCCGATAATTTAACCAACATTTTTCTATTTTTTTATTATAATATTATCCCTCTTCTGAGCTGTAAACTTTTCAATTCGAACAACAATCAAAGTGGAATTATTTTATTTCAGACAAATAATTTCTAATGATTTTGACAAATAATTCACAGGGTATTAAACAATGTTTTATCTAAATATATAAAATTGAATGTGCGTTTGTTTATTTGTTTGTTTGTACCTTATAGGAGACCAAACCTCTAGACCGATCTTCCTGAAATTTTCACAGCATTTAACTGGGACTCTGACATGATTAATAGGGTACTTTTTTTTCGACCACGCCCACTTTTACGCCCACTTTTTTTAAATTATGTAATTGCTCCCATATAGTTTTTAACAGATTTACTTCAAATTGTATACACATTATACTCCAGGTGAGGTATTAATAAACATTTCTTACGCCACGCCCCCTTTCACGCAAAATTTTATTTGAAAGTTTTAAACGTTTTGTTCTCTGTATAAATTTGTTCCTTCCAGCGGATTTTTTTTATTTGGTAGTATATTGCTCTTAATACTGTTAACGTCACCATATAAATATGAACCTGTCACCGCCGTTAATCTTATTCTATAACGAGGGGGTAGCGAAGCACACCGGGTTCAGCTAGTTTTTTATAAAGGTATAATGTTTTTAGAATAACAGTAACATTTACAATATGAACTACATTCTAAAACAATTCATAGCATGAGTAGGGGTGTACAGTGTACACCCCTAAGTATTAGTCTAAATAAAAGCCAGCCTCATTAGATTTAAATTAGCTAGTTACTAACATACCAATAGTGAAGAAAAAGAATATAAAAGTGAAGTTCATATTGTATGAGCGAGGTTTAGATGTAATTTAGTATTTAATTTCAAAGTCAAGAACTTTCTCCTCCTCAAATATCACATCAAAATATTATAATTTCCATTTAAATTTTTTTTTTATTTTTATAATAAGTTGTACTTCCTTCAAACTCAAAATATCAAAATGTCTGTTTTTTCAATATTCATTTTCTGTTTTTTCTAAGCTTTCATACTTTTTCTTTTTTTTAAAAAAATAAGTACTAATCAGAGATCAGCAATGAGTCGCTTTTTAGCGATTCATAAGCACTTATGAAATTTTAAGTATAAGTGAGTACAAGTAGTTGAAATTTAACTACTCTGACTCACTCATTCTCACACAACGTTGATTCATTAACAAAGGTTGCAATAAATATGAGTAAAATGTTGACATCAAACTCATACTCACTTGGATTCATAATTTTATAAAAATACTTATGAGACTCACACTTGATTCGAGTGACTCGAATCATATGAAAAAAAATTTACCGTTTTAGTCGATAGACGTATACAATACAAAAGGAAATTTATATGGTGTATACAAAAATGAACATGCAAATAAGAAACAAAAATAAGCGAAAAAGTTTAAGTTTATAAGAAATGTATTAAAGAAGATAAAAAGAATATATTATGATACTCACAGTTATATCATAATTATTATTTATACCTTGATTATTTTTTAATTTTTTATAAATAGGTTCTAAAGAAAATCATAACAAAAAAAAATATTTTTAAATTTTTTCTAAATTTTACATTGTAAAAACTTATAGTATACTTAACAAACTACATCTTTATAATCAATATTTTTAAAATAGATTATTGGAACGAAAATTGCCCATATTGGGCTATTGCCTTTATGTTTCCGAACTAATCGGAGACCTCCGACACTGATTTTCTCCTTAATCTCACTTGCAATCCTGCTTATAAAAACAAAAATAATTAAAAATTGTTTAATTTCTTTAAAATATTTCCTATACACATTAACTTTTTCACTTATGTAAATTCTTACATTTTGAATGTTAATTATAATATATACTATATCTATTTTCTTTTTATTGAATAATAAATTACATAGTCCAAAACATAGTATTTATTTAACACGATTCATGATTTAACCTAAAACTTTTTCTTTTGCAGTCGTGTGGTAAATGGTTGGTAGTTAGGAATGTGTTTATAGCATTAATTTACTCTTGTACTAACGCAGTAAGCAGAGCAAACACTCAACAGTTTGTATTCGAATCATACTTATTTTTTCTCATCTGTATGCACTGAGTTAAGGAGAGTTGAAGTCAACAACATCATATGTATTATTAAATATAAATGCGATGAGTACTTCAAACTTTTGAGAAGAGTAGAGTATCCCTTACATTAACAAGAGTATGAATGCGTATAAGTACAAGAAATTATGAATCATGATTCGAGTCTACTCACTCTTTCAGTACTCATTGCTGATCTCTGGTACTAATGTAAAGTAAAAACTAATTTTACAATACTTATAGTAAACAAAATAAAAGCTGTAATGTATCTAAGTACTTATACATATATGCTATTTTGTTTTTCAGAGAAAATACAAAAGCAAAAGAACATATAACCACTCGCGTAAACAAAGCTTATTGTTTTTGTTGAGATAGGTCACTAAAAAATTTAATTACTCCACGTTTTGGCAATTTAACGCAATATGATATTTTGAATGGATACGGTCATTGCTCGCTCTCGTAATCATGTTTTAAAGAGTTCAATGTACATTTACAACGTTTTGCTGATTTTACAATTTATCCTTTGTCTGCACCGCATACCCATTTCTAAATCAAAGTAATAATTGACAAAATAAAATTTATAAGGAAAAGAACTCTAATATTCTGAAGGACTGGTGCAATATTAACCGAATTGTATAGAAATTAATTTTAAGTACAAATTATGTTATTGCGTGACCTTTTTAAAATCACTCAATACTAGAGAAGTAAAACTTATCATAATTAGTATATAAGCTGAATAATTTCAACAAAGAAATCAATGTTTTGTGTTCATTGCTTGTATTTCATTTAACATTACAGCCACCATTTAGAACTGGTTTCGCCAACTTTGTAGAATAATACATTCCTGTCCAATTAATCAAAAATTTTTTTACAGCCGTTTATATTAAATACGTACAATTTTTTTTGGAAATGTAAGGGCAGGTCAATAAGCTAATGACTTTGTGTATTTCTTCGTATTAGCTGAAAGGACAACACTCTTCCATCTGCTATTTGACTTGTGCAAACAAGCAGCGTCATACAGTTTATATTTAAGAGTCTTTGATACCAGACTAAGTCACGAAGTTGAAGACAATTATCATAAAAAAACAGAGACCGTACTGATTATAAGTGGTATAGAAACAAAAAAATCTGTTTTTACGATTATTTTAAGAGATTTTCCAAAAGATGTAAGTTAAAAAATTATAACATAAAATAATTGTCAATTCAGGCAGATGAATAAAAATGACAAAGTTTTACTACAGTTGTTTTGGTTTATAATAAGAAATGGCCTCCGAAAAAACACATCCCTCAAGTCAAGTCAAGATTAAGCTTAATAAATACTTGTAATACTGCACACTTTACTTCAATTTTACTGAAATTCGTTCTGGCTGTATAAGCACGGAAGGTGCTGAAAACCAAAAAATCACAATGTTGTGTTAGTTAATCGAAAATTTAAAGGGCACAAGATTGTGAAAGCCTTAAAATCTCGCATATGTATGTAGCTCAGTGTTTTCAGCTTTAATGATAACTTGGGTACGCGATATCTTTGCACACAATCGTCGGAAAATGCAATTGTAACAAAAATTCGCAAAAGTAATTGGTGTTGTTTAATCGCAAATAATGTTAAATCATGAACAAGTTTCTCAAGTCATTCGTTTGAAGTCGACTTTAAACAGCAGGCCCCGGTACTCATGGATACAAATTAACACTACTGCTATAATCTAAGCCGTAAGCCTGAAACAGGGTTGTAATGGCCAATTATTTCTGTATGTGTGTATGTTTTTTTGAATGAATAGGTGCTTAAGAACCCCAGGTCTTTAATGGTCAACTAAGTCGGCGGCCGTTTTTTGTAATATATGCGATATAGTCCACATTGACTACCCTGAAAAGCCAATATGAAATATTGTAGAAAATTATTAAGTCGAATTAATGAGAATTAAAACAAAAACGACAGCATTAGACCAAAAAGAAGTTTGTTTGCACCAGGTTGTGTCAATTGTGACAACTAACCAATCCAACTTATTTTGCTTTATGAGCCAGAGCGATACTAAATCCCTTACATAATGGCATTGAAAGTCAAATTAATAAAAAAATTTAATGATCTGTCATGAACTCTGCATCTTAATTAAAGCTTTTTAATTTAAATTTAGTTTTTCTATTTCAAAATTATCTTTTCATTATCTCAGAATAATTATTTTTTTTTTCTCTTTTAATTTTATTTTATTTATCTGGTTTCTTTTTATCATTATTTAAGTTTTAAAGTTTTTTCATATCTACACCAGTTTCTACGAGGTGAATAAACACTCCTAAAAAGTAAGTGCATTAAAAACAACCAAGTACTGTTGAAGTTTCATAAAAATCGCAATGGTCAACAGTATTGAAATTAAAAATAAAGGGGCTTTGTTTCCATATCAATATTTCTTCTATTTCAGGGGTTTCTTTTAAAATTAAAATTTATTTTGTTTTGTCAAAATTTATTGTTTTTGTTATCTTACGAGAGTTTGTTTGCGCTAAAAATGTTTGGTAATGACTTAAATAGTTAAACTTCAAAAAAAAAATATTTTATTTCTGTAATCAATTGAATATTAAATTTGCAGCTTGCGTGTAACTTGAGTATATTAATCAAGATGTTTTCATACTAAGAAATTATTTCTCGCTTTTCCAAGCCCAAGGTCAAATTCATTTTCAATTTCATAATCAATATTTCCATATGCTTCGATTATAATCTTCTTAATTCAAAGAGCAAACATATTACAAAATGCAATGTGAGAGCGTTAATGCAGTTTACTTTTCACAGTTTTGTTATTGTTACACTAAAAAGGCTGAAGTAGATATACGAGGGATATGGAAATATTTATTATTAAATTAAAATGAATTTTAAAAAGTTGAAATTAATTTCTTAGTAATTGAATGGAAGCAATACATATCTCGAAAAGGCAAGTAATGAATAATTGTAAAGTAATAACAACAAAGGAATGGTAATTACTAAGAATTACTACAAGAAGTCCAATTACAAAGTAACTGCCTCCTGATATTCCACTCTATTTCACCCTAACTTTTGACAACGAAAATGGAATGATAAAGAGAAAAGCGCCACCTATTGGGAAGTAGCAGATAACAGCTAAAAACCTACTTAGCGAAGGCACTTACCGCAATCAACTTGCAACGATAAGGTAATTGCTGTTGATCATTCAAGAGTGAAGGTATAACACTGGAATTTGAATGATAAATTCACAGCAATTTGTCTTATTCCTAAGGCGCTTAATAAATATATGTTCTGTTGACATTATGTACTGTCCTTGCCACAAAAATTCCATGTATCACAATGCACAGCATTTAGTAGGGGTTTACCCCTGAGTATTGGTCTCAATAAAAAAAATTAGTAAGAAATGGTGGTTGTCTTTACTAACTATACTCAGTTGTAGCTTCAGAAAAATACATTCTTTAATGTTTTATGCAAATTTGTTATAAAGTTTGGCACACAATTCCACTCTGTCACTAAATCTGACTTAAAAATTTGAAGACCTTTAAAATTTCTCATAATTTCCAAAACGATATTGTGTTAAGCGGTAGATTTAGTCAGAACACGTACCCGGCCACGTACCAGAACCATTTTTTAGACAAAATTTTTTTTATTTTAATCTCTCAACATAAAATTTATACATATTTCTTTACTTCTTAGCAACACTAATGTAAAAGAAAATATTTTTAAACTCTTTTAATTTAAATTGTATTTTGGGTTAAAAAATATTTATATTGGCCATTGTGGTAAGAAGAAGTGTTGCTGACCCCTATTGCTAACAATTTTCTGTAGCAAAACCAATAGAGCCAAAAGTAATAGAATAAGTAAAAAGATAGATATAGAGAGAGAGAGAGCGAGAAAGGGAGCAGGTTTTGTGTGTCCTTAAATAAAATTAATAGTTTCACATTTTTTATTATCCTGACAACAGGACCATCATTAACATTGATACTGATTTTTCTATCTATTTTCTCCTTGTTTTTTAACTTAAACTGGGAATACAATTTTTTTCCCTACTTTCATTTACTTCACTTTATTTTTTTAGACAAAAAATAATATTAAAGTTGACTTAATGCCATAGGGAAATTAAAAAAAAAAATTATATAAATCCTCTTGAAGATTTTTTCATTTCTATTAATGGATAGCAATGGATATGGTTTTGTGTGGGTAGAAAAGAAAATAAATCTCTATTGTTTGACAAAAAGAAAGGAGTGACAAACGGAAATGGAACAAGAAAATATATTAAAAGGATATTAAAATACTTAAACAAATGCTTCCGTTTTATTGATTTTTTTTTACTACGAAAAGGAACATGTGTTTTCCAGTCAATTGCTCAACTAAAAAGTGTACATAAGCGATTGAAATTACGGTTGTATTTTTGTGTTACCTGTCATATTGTGTATTTTTTAGAACAATACTTAGAGTTTTACACCTCCTCTCATGCGTGCATTGTATTGGAATGTATTAAGATATAGTTGATCACTCAAAGGTCAGTGTTATCCTAGAAATGATCGACAGCAATTATCCCATCTGTTGATGTAATTCTCTTTTGTGAACTGATGAAGATCTTTTGCTAAGTTGAATGATTGGCTTTAATCTTTGCTTCGTTCTGCCTATTATTTCCCAATAGATGGCGCTTTCTCCTAATCATTCGTTTGGTAATTCAAAGGTGGGTAGAGGGTGGGATATCAGAGCGCGGCTTTCGTAAGGATGGAATTCTTAGAGGTGGGGGGACCTCTTCTAATTTTTTAAATTAAAACTTCGAAATTTTGAAAAATATTTTCCAGTACTGAAAATCGAACCTGGGATGCTTGGTGTTGTAAGCGAACGCTCTAACTACTACACTACGCCACCACGTTCATCAAATAAGGCATCAATGAGTTTTTATAGCACCTTTTTCAAAACGATTAGAAAAGTTAGGCTTAACTTATGTTCTCTCAAAGCATATCTCTATAGAAGATACAGTTGAACGCTTCTATTTACCCAAAAATAAAACTCAGGCTTTTTGAGATTTCCATTTTAGATACTTGGCATAGTCTGAGTTAGATAGTTTACATTGCTAAGTTCTTTCGGAGTGTAGAAAAATATGAAAGTTTTGTATAAATTTTGTAAATCATTTGAATGTCAATCTGATAACACTTTTATGAGGCTTTGAGATTGATAAAATTAAATTAATCAACTATCGGAAAAAAACCACCAAAAGCTATTTTCAAAATTACAACTGGTAATCGACGTCACCCACGCTATAGAAAATTCTACAGCATATTGTACAACTCGTGAATACAACAATCTCACCTTTAGATAAAAATGTTTCAGCATTACGTAATAAGATTTTTAGGGGGAAAAGTTTAAGTACAAATGTTACTAGTATATCAAAGCTGAATTATAAATATATGTACATCATTATACGAGAGGACTGGTTAAATTTTGGTTATAGAGATGGCTGAAAGGGAAAATCTAAAGGGCAGATAAAACATATATTTATTTTTTTGAGAGTGAGGGTTTCAATAAACTAGTTAATATTTTATCACTTACATTTAATCCGTTTTATATATATTAATGAAATATATTGGTGGTAATATGTAACTGCAACGAAGAAGAGAAAAAATATTAATACAACCAATATAATAATTTTAAATAGATTTACATAATAAAGATTGAATAAGTGGTTCCAATTAGTAATTCAAGAAAGAAATAACACTCGTAATATTTAATGGTAGTCGCCGTGGTCTAGTGGTTAGTGTGTTGGCTTACTAAAACGATAGCGCCGGGTTCAAATTTTAGCTCTGATCTCTTGAAAAAAATAAATACGAAAAATTATTTTTTTCTGCGACTACCTCTCAGCAGTCTTCTGGCAAAAACTCTGGGAGTAATTGATTGCCATGAAAAATTTTCTCAAATCTGTAGTTCGGAGTCGACTTTAAACTGTAGCTTTCGGTACGCATGGTTAAAAATTAACACATACAACATGAGTGCTGCAAGAAGCTAGGCCGTAACCCTGTCACAGGGTTGTAATGGCGAATTAGGTATGTATGTATGTATTATTTAATGTTTAACACCTGAAACACAATGTAGTTGTTGTACTTAGTAGTAGATGAAACTAACATCGTAATGAGTGGTGTAGGGTAGTCTATATGTTTGTAAAATACTATCTACGAAAATTTAAAGAATTATGCAAGAATGATATGTGCATGCATATCCAACCACATTTTTTATATCTTAAGTTTAAGATTTCGAATTTTGCGCTTAAACTTCTAGTGCAGTATCTATTACAACTACGTATTCTTGCGGCGCTACTTGTAACATTGTAATGTAAAGTTTTTTCTCTATGGTAAAATAAAGAGTGATGATCACATTAAAGAAAATTAATAATTTATAAATTAATGCTGCTTTCTTGCTTAAAGCTAAATAATACCTCAAGTTCTACATTAAAAACATTTTTTTTAAATAAAAGTTGTCTGTAAATGCAGTAGTAAAGAAGGCTAAAGTTCACTTTTCTATCTGAACATTTTTATACATATAAAGAGATATATTTTTCTTTATCAAGTATAAAATATATTATAAGATCACTACAATATATGTTTTCAACTAGTAGTTTCGATCATATTTCTTACATTGATTATATTGTTACGAATTGTCCTTTATAATTCGTTATATTATTCAAGGATTCGATATTTGTAAACTAAACACCGTTACTTTTCGATTTAAAGCTTTATTTACACTCTATAACGTTTAAAATACAACTAACTACTAACTGTAAACCTTAATGTGTAGCCCTATTTATAGTTCTAATGTTTTATTCTAGTAATTTCCAATTGTTTTTTATGTATTAGTTTTTACATAATTATACAACAACAATTTTACTTTCAATTATTAATTTTATATAATTTTCATATACATTTTAAACCAACATGTATTTGTGTTTGTAAGTTTCTATATACATTTTCCCCTACATGTATATTTTTTTTTGTAATGATTTATAATTTTATAAACATATTTGAGAATGTTCCTAATATATTTGTGTTTGTAATAATAGCAAAACCTACTTTAAAAGACTGTAATGACGACTTTGCTTTATCAAATTATGTTTTCGTAACACTGCCGCTCACTTAAGCCTGTTCGTCCCGAATAGGCTCATTTGCACCTCTCCCATAGCTCGCTAGTCTTTCCAGGTGTACCACCTTCATTTTTGATCTCCGGCTATTGTGCTTCTGTATTCGGTAGACCACATCATTACTTCTCTTGATTATTTTGTAGGGACCATCCCAGTGTATCTGTACTTTGGGAGACAGCCCTTTCTTCCTTTGCGGGTTGTAGAGTATCACCAGTTGACCTTCATAGTAGCCCTCAGTATTTAGAACTCTATCATATCTGGCCTTCATTTTGTCGCTGTTCATTTTTAATCGGTTCCGCAGTAACTCATGTAGTTTGTTAAATTTCTTCTGAGATTAATTGTTGCTTGTCCTCTTGTCTTTAGCTTGCATTGGCTTGTTTTCGACTGCCACATCCATTGTCGCTCTTGACTTGAATTGCTTCATTAGGACTCGCCTTTTTCTTACTGGACCTTTCGCTGATATACAATGTGTACAATTCGCTATCCAGTCGGCTACAGCTTGTTTACATCCAACCCAATAGAATCGCCGCTTCAACTTTTTCATAGTTCTCATCATACCAAGGTGACCACCATTCGCATTGTTATGACACTCTTTTAAAACTTCATCTATTTTAGAGGATGGCACCACAATTAAGTTGGACGTTGATTTGCCATCCGTTCTCTCCCATGCTCTGTATAAGCATCTGTCTATTAGCTTCAAGCTCTTCCACTGAGCCCAATACGCTTTCATTAGAGGCCCTTTAGCTGATATTTCATTGCGGGTGGGACGCGTATTCTTTTCTATGGCTGCTATGATCTCTGCCAAAAGTGGATCATTCCTCTGTGCTGTAGACCAGTCATCATTGTCTTCTATTCGAGCTAACCAAATATCCACAATCGCTTCTTTTCTTTCAGACTGAACACCATGCTTACATTTCGCTCTTTCTCTTCCAATAGCACTTGATTTTCTCAATTGAAATTGGTTGTTGCATCGCACATCCAGAGGTATATCAATATTACGCCAACTCATCATTTGTTGTCTCATATTTAGGCTGATACCATGTACTATCATGAAGTCGACCCCAATAATAACCTCGTCGACAATATCAGCAACAACAAATACATGTTTCACACTTATGTTGGCCATTGTCACCTTTGTTTCTATTTTTCCATATACTGTAGCAAACTCACCAGTAGCTGTTCGCAGTCTTACATTGTTTACTGGCTCACACTTCTCTCTTACTATATCCGGCCTGATAATGGATTGCGTTGCTCCAGTATCTATAGTAAAGATGTGCTTTTTGCCGTTAATGTATCCAAATGCTGTGAGATTACTGTTTCCTTGTTGCATCATTGAAATGGATATTGTGGGACACTCTCTTATTGTTGCCAGCACTTGCTCCTTATCGCTAACTCGATTTTTCTTGGTGGTCTCTTGGGATAACTGCTGTTGGTTGGCCCGTTTGCTGCTTCTTGGTGGTGAGACGGGCCTTGTTCTCTTCCTTGGTGATTTGCAGTTACGTTGAAAATGACCAATCTTTCCGCAGTTAAAACATTTGGCTTTATCTTTTGGCTGAATTCTAGCAAGAATTTGCTTAACCATTTTCTCAACGTTGCTGAGGACGTCTTCTTTTTCCGGCACGGTTTCTATCGCTCTCATTTTATGCACCTGTGGCCTAGACATTATACGTGCAGTCTCTTGAGCTAAAGCAAAGGCCACTGTGTCTGCAAAACTCGTTCTTTGGCTGGTACATACCGCAATCTTTACATCGGGGTCCCGGATGCCGTTTATAAATTCTTCTTGAGATGCTCCACAAGTTGGTTGTTTTCTCCAGGATAAGTTAGCTGCACCAACTTCTCTATCTCCATAGCGAAAGCCTGTAGGGATTCATTTGCCTACTTTAAAAGACTGTAGTGACGACTTTGCTTTATCAAATTATATTTTCGTAACAATATTATTTCAAATTTAGCATTTGTTTATTGCTAAGAAAGAAACCACGTTGTAGGTAGCAAAACAAGTATGTAACAGAAGCGTAACATAAAAATATAAACCGTTTTGTGTGTGGGTCCTAGTAAGTTTTATTTTCCTAATACGAACAGCATTTTTTTTTTCTTATTTGAGACCAATACTCAGGGATAAACCCCTACTAAATGTTGTGCATTGTATTGGATTATTATGGAAAGGACAGTACAAATATTAGTAAGTGTCGGTCTTACATTTTATCCCCCTAGGGGCTAATCCAGGGAAGTTGTGGAGCTTTTTGTGGACTTTTACTCCTTCAACCCAACTTTTGACCCCGATGAAGAGCCATTTGCCTCCATCCCACATCCCTTCTTTTTGACTTATGTATTTTTTTGTTGAAACTCACAAAATAAGCGATTCTAGCTAATCGAAATCGAAAAATCTTATACTATTCCACCCCTATCAGAATAGTTTTAATCACATTCTTTTGCGATTTGATTTTTATTTCTTGATCCAGAAATACCTCCACTCTGAAATTTTTCACAGCTGTAGAGAACGAAACTATCTTTGGCATAATTTTTTTTCAAATTTTTAAAAAGGTCGCTTTCGGAGATATAGGCTTCCGACTTATAGATAAAGAAAATTGACCTTTAAATTTTTCAAAGAAAAAATTATGTCGCATATTAAATCAAAGGTAATTTAATACCCTTCCAAATGCGACTTTTACGAGATGCGTAACTATAATACTTTTCAAGAAAATTACAATTAAGTAAGTGTAACTTTGTGCATTTTTGTACTGTTTTCCGATTTTCAAGACCTCATATTTCCGGATCCAGAAGTGTCAGTGCCCTTAAATTTTATATTTGTCTTAGTGTTATGATATACTTTATTTATACCAAAAATTAGCAAATTCGGAGACAGTCATTTCAAAAACGGCAGATTTTAAGTTGAGTTGATATGGTTTAACCCATATACATATCTTAAGCCGAATAATGTGTAACTTTAAAAAGTATACATTAATGATAGAACTTGAAAATATATAACAAAACGTTTCGTTTAAGTAGGCAACTATCGACTATTTGATATCCTTGTCTCCATCACAGCATGTGATGTATGTATTTAATAAAAAAAATTTGAGGCCAGCTAGAGTAAAATTGATTCACTTAAGACCATTCTAACATATTTTTCTTAACTTTTGATTCTATTGTTTTAATTTCATAAATTACATATTTCTAATTTAATCCTTTAAGAAATTCTTTTCAATTTTAAACAAATTTTTGAATTAAGCATGAATAATGTAATACATATTTCAAATGCATAAATTGCGAATAAATATTTTGCGTCAAATGTTATTATTGTTTTTTTTTATTTAATTTTTGGTAATGTTCATCAAGAATATATTAAAAAAATAATAATAAATTTCTTTTCAAAATCCTTTCATCCAGGAATTTTAATTTCATACAAAAACCCCTATGCATACATACAGTGATGTTCATCATCATAGATTAACCATGATCTAACACCTTTAAGACTAAAAAATATTAGAAAAATATGATAAATATTTTCGTTTGTTACTAGTTTAGTTTAATTATAAAATAAATAATATGAAAAACACAGAACTTCCCAAGATCAAAACTTAAAAAACCATATCGCTGGCTTAACATGTAAAGGCTCTAAGTCCATATTTGAAAATTTTACAGGAGAGACAAAAAACAATCAAACTTTTTTTGCGTAAACATTTTTGAATTCTGTAAACGTATTTTTTTATATTTCCTTGTTTTCTATGTGCGTAGAAGTATAATGAAGAAGTAGTAGAAGTTTTTTTAATACATGCGATGGAACAATTTGAGAGAAATGATTAAACTGTACTTTTAATTGGGACTTAGAGCTTTTTCTTGTGATAAATTGGACTTAGCGCTTTTGCTCATCACTACAAACCAACAACAAAAAATGAGATAACTGTAATTTTTTCTTTGTAAACAATGTATTTTTACCTATTGCACATTACTGCATTAAAATCTCAATTTCTTAAAAAAGTGGACTTAGAGCCTTTACATGTTAAGCCAGCGATATATAGTATTATATAAGGGTGGTTAAATTTTAAGGGCCGATGTTGATTTTGAATAAAATACAAATTACTTAGGAAATTATTGTCGTTTCTTTTTATTTTGATAGCTTGGTATGATTCAATTATATATGGAATATACATACATTCGAATATCGACCAAATGGCAGTACACTTCTATCCGATGGTCCAAATTTTCGATGACGCTGAGGCATAATTGAGGTTATATACCCTTAATATGCCGAATTAGCTCATCCTTTAAATCTTGAATTATTACTACAATAGCTTATCGACGTTCACCTTTTCTTTCAAATAACCCCCCCACCCCTCCAACGGTGTCAAATCACATGATCTTGACATCGCCACCACGTGAGATAACACGGCCATTGAATTTGTCTCGCAAAAGAACCATTGTTTCGTTACCTGTATGGCAAGTGGAGCCGTTCTGTTAAAACCACCTATCGTCCATATCCATATCTTCCAACTAGGGCCATAAATGTTCCTAATCACAGGCACGACGACGAGCTGAGCTCTTTAGCCACACTATCGCGAAAAATAGGAATATTTTCTGCAGTACGAGCTGTATGAGCATTAGGGTGGGTCAATTTTTTTTGCCTACTAAGCGTATAGCAAAATCGTAAACTACGGGAAATTCTAAAAACTTTTCCCAAAGAAACCATGGTTCTAAAATCAACATCGAGCTTCCGGTTTTTTAAGAGAAAATTTGTTGCTCAGGTCATCCAAAAATAATGCTATTTTGTCTGGAAATATTCATTGCAATTGGTGAATGGTTGACCTGTAACGCTGGAAGAGGGCTTATTTTAAAGGAAATAAGCTTTCTCAGCTTTCTATATCTATCCTCATTTTTTATAAATTATTTACCCAAATAGTGGTTTTGGAGGTTTATGTCAAAATAATAATAGTCAAACTGTTAAAAAACCTAAAACTGGCCCTTAAAATATAACCACCCGATACCTATTGTTAAGATAGACTCGCTTTGTCCATCCAAGCGGCACTTCATTTTCACCATAAGACGTCATGATGTCTTTTAGAATGTTTGTGTTGTATACAGCATCCATTCTACCTTAAATTCTCAATAGAGGTCTTGTGAAAAACATTCTATTAATCTTATTAATCAGGTTTTTTAGTTGTATTTTTGGACTCAAATATGTTAAATCATTGTGAATCTATTTTATTGGACACCACTGTATATACACACATACATATGTATGAATGTTCGTGCATATGCTTTTTTTAATGTGGTGTTTATTAATAGATATTGTTACAGTTTTATTGTGTAAATATTTCACCAAAAGAGCGTGACCGCTATTTTATGGAAGTATTTATTTATTAAGAAAATTGTATTCCATAACTATGTTATTATTTCTTTTTATAAATTACAAATTAAACTCGTATTTTATTAATCAAAAAGGCAAAAAATTAAAAAATTAATATTTTTGTGAATAGTGGTTACGCTTAGGTTGTGTCATATTTGCCTAATATGTCCGTTCATTACGTATTCCTTCAAAGCTGTCAATTTTGTCTATTAATTATGTTCGTATATGTATATTTTTGCTTTCACAATTTTCTCTCTTTTTCGTTATTTCAATTTAACCATTATCAACATGTTTATAAGGGAATTAATGAATAAAAAATTAATGTGATTTTACGTGTTCTTATATATTCATAGCAGAAGTGTAGAGTCAGTTGCCATAATATATGTATCCGTGTCGATTTAATTTTATTTCTTTTTTTATTATTTGTACAAAAGTTTCGTAACTTTAATAATAGATTATTAAAATAATAAAAAAATGTACGTAAACTCACATATGTATATAACTGCATGTAAATAAATAGAAAAAAAAAACAGAGAGATAAATAGAAGTAAAAAACAGCAACTATACAAACATATAAACAAAGAAAAAACCTACATTAGCTTTATTCTACAAACAAACAAACAAACAAAAAAAATACAAAAGAAAATTGTAAGAAATTAATGGTTGAATGAATAAATCGGAAGGATAAACAAGAGCATAACAAAAAATCAACCAAAAGAATATTTGATCAAAATTAAAGTTTATAAAAGTGACTTGGGAAAGATTTTTTGAAAGTAAATAATTTGCTATTCAAACTAAATATATAGGATGTATGTATGTACTGCGAATGATTGATATTTCTTTAACAAAATATTAATCATGCGTACAGTGGTACAGCTTTTCTTAAATTAATATTAATTATAAGTACAGTGGCTATATTATATACCCAGCCTGTTCATAGAAGACGTATTGTTTAAGATGTTCGTCTTTTTATTGTGTAACAACAACAAAAATACTCAAATTTGTAAGTGTTTTTCATATTAAAAGACGAACGTCTTAAACCATTCGTCTTCTATGAACAAGCTGAGAAGCGTAACAGACTGGAATTCATTAAACAACAATTTTAAACTGATTTTTACAATATATATAATAGGTCACAATCATGTTTTTAGTGGAAAGAAGAAGGTCCACTATGATAGAATTTTTTTATATTTTTACACAATATACATATGTAGGTATTGAAAAATTCAGCAGGAGCAGTAAAAACAAAACAGACTTAAACTCAAATTATTCCACTGTTTGATTGCACTTAAATTTCTAAATATAAAAGGCATTAAGATACAAATTGTAGCGGAGTGTATATAGGCATTTACATAATTTATAATCTGAACTACATTTCTATTATATTTTATATTATTATTATTATTTTACTAGAATTACCATTATTAAATTGTTTACCTAAATTTTACATTTTGCTTTTCGGACCTCATAACTTTTATAAATGATTGATACTAATTTAATGGAACACTGTGTATAATATCACTTTCTCTTTTAAGCTATATTCTTATTATTACTAAGCTACCTAATAGTAAGCCGATGTGATTAAATAAAAATCATTCTTTTACCAGCTCTCAAGCTCCAATAAAAATAAAAGCGTTTCACTAAAATATAAATAATAAAGTAACATAACCCTTGAGGACTTCTTTAAGACCCTTGTGGAAAGTTGTTTGGTTGAGGACTTAAGCTGACTTTGTGACTCTTAAGGGCCAACTTATAAGTTTTGTAAAATATCAATAATTTAGCACCTCACTACGTAATTAAGTATATAAAATATCTGTTTAATTATATCTTACTGCTCAACCAAATCGAAAACTTCTAGTCTGTTTCGTTTCTGAAACCAAATAGAAATTATAATTTAAAATTTAATGTGTAGTGGAATCGTTTAATAAAGAAAATTATTCAAGAAATTACTGATCCTCTGTATTGTTTTCAAAAAAGGGAAAATGAGAATACTTAAATGCAGGCTAATCAACAGGGCGACATGAATGCAAATTATTAACAATAGGTATATTAAAGAATATTAAAACTTTTATAAAACGATGTTTTACAGTTTGTCTCTTTTATTAGTGCGAAAAAGGTGCCCTTTACTCTGAGATCTACATACTTTTTCTTACACTCAGCTTCATTTTATTTTATTACTGTTTGGTATTAAGTAATTGTTTACTTACATGCATTTTATGATTGTGCATACCTTAGAAAACATTTCTATCAGTAATAAACTGAGACTAAAAACGAATAAAGTAGTCAAACAAACCTCGACTAACGGTGCATTTGAAATTCGTTTTGCCATACGTCTCGTTACATACGAGTACATATCGATGGTTTACTAACGCAACCTCGTAACTCGATTTTTTGCGATTTTGTGTTTTAACCGGAAAAGTAATCAGTTAATACCAAACAACAATTTTGCAAAGTTATAAGTGAAAATATTTATTAGTTTTGTTTTTATTCAATATTATTCAACCTCGTATCTCAACTGATGATAATCTTGCATGCGTAACCTCGTATCTTAAAGTAAAAGGCGACGCATAATTTTACTGTCTTCAGTAGAAAAATTACAAATAATTTTATTCTTGCTTTTATGTGAAATAATTATTAATGATTAACTCTTAGATTTATGGTATTTTAATGAAAAAACAAAATACTATGCAGTTTATTAACCATAGCATTTACATTTTTAAATTTATAAAAATTATGATTTTTTTTATTTATTTATTTTATAATGATTTGAAAGTCGAATTGGTTTTAGAAGATAAATATTTCAAACTTTTTAAATAAGTTACCCAAAATAGAGTCATACTACTGCAGTAAAGATACTACTAAAAATGTATATATGTACATATATAGAAAATTTTTATATATCAGCTCAAGATGTTTACCGTGATTTCTTAAAAAATTACAAATGTTATATTGCAGTTAATGAAAGAGCTAGCTATAGATTTTTTTATAAAAAAAAATATGTCAGATGTTGCAATATTTCAATTTCGAAAAGATTTTTGATATATCTGTTTCCCCCGTATAAATAAAAAACATGTGTGTATCTCTGACGCCCGTTAACTATCAATTGCCTAATTTCACTTCTAATCAATAACCAGTTTGCACATGTTTTAAAATAATTTCTTATTAGAATGCAAAAAGTAACTTCCTTCTTCTCCATCTGGCATCGGTGCAATAAGGTTGTGCCTTTAAATAATTAATCATTGATGAAATATATTTTTGAATATATTTTATTAATAAAATATAATTTGTAAGTAAACATATCAAGTGTGATTATTTAAAATACACCATCTAAATCCACATATCTATAGTGATGAATATAACAATCATGTTATAGAAAAAAATCGTGCTAGGGATGAAAAAAATAATGATAAAATTAAGGATGTTGCTGAAAAAATAAAAGCTTTCACGGTACATGTTTAAGCTGTGCAGATAATACCATATTTACCTGCAAGTGCAAAAAGCAAAAATTAAGATGTCATTAGTTCAAAGTATACAACCTAGCTAACAGGTATGTATTATGCTACGTCTGGCACAAAGGTGAAGGCGGTATGGATGGAAACATTTTTGCTTCCTGTCTAATTGGTTTTCTCAAAACCGAAGTCGAGCTTACCATGCCGATTGTATTTTACAGTGCAGTGCTCAGAATCTTAATGTAACAATAGCTAATGCTTTATTTCAATTTACTGCAAAAAATAATGTAGATGCCTATTAAAAATATTTAATTAAGCGTAGTACCCATTCTGCTATCGAGAGGCGTACAAAAAACAAATCATACGAACCTTGTAATTTTGTTAAAAAGAACTTGGATTTTAAGTTTTTTTTTAAACTATTCTTCTACTGTATTACAAATAAGAGGATTGAAATACTGCAAGGATAATATAATGTTTAAACTATCTTTTGATAGTGAGTGGAAAATTCTTCTTCAACGTTTAAATATGAAATATCCTATTGACGTCGAAATTAAGGTCTTATATATAGAAGAAATTTCATTATCTAATCAAAAGTACAAATATTTACTGTAACCAAAACAATAATACCACTAAAAAATAAGTACATATATTTCATACTGGAACTATGTCAGAACAATACACAAACATTATTTTATTTTCCATTAAAATGTATGTAAGTTATCTATTTTGTTATAAATAATAACAAATAATATTATATATAATAATATTATAATAGTAAGAAATATCAAATATAATTTAATTTAAAATATTTAAGCAAAAGTATTAAAAAAGTTTGTTAATGTGGATTTATTTAAAAAAACGCAACCTCGTATCTTACACTTTAAAACATTTTTTCAGTGCAGCAAAATCGTATCTCAAAAAAGGGTGAATATCTTACAGTTAATTATTTTTAACACAATAGTTGTCTTGAAAATAAATCAAAAGTTTTACATTTTCTACGATTATGAAAAAAATCTTGTAAAAATGTGCAAATATTTGTTAGAAAAACTTTTTTGTCTCTCCTGAAAAGTAGTAGTTTTCCAGTTACGAGGTTGCGTTAGTAAACCATCGATATGTATGTCTCATTCTAAAATATATCAAATATAGGGAAAAAGAGGGAACACAGACACATCAATGTGATAATAGGAAATAAAAAAACACTTTAATCTATTTTTGTTTTAACAAACCGCTCTCAAAAATGTTGTTCTAATTCACAGACTTTTCAATTTTGTCACGTTCTTGATACCATGTTTATTGCTTGTATATAACAAACAAAAAAAACATAATAACACGTAAGTCCTCTACAAAACAAAGTTTTATTTCGAAAAAAGTAAGAAGTAAAAAAAAGTAATAGGATTTCTTATTGTATGATTTTAATAGTTTTAAGATCCTTTTATGAGAACTAACATCCGTCAAGAATTATGTACAACAACACTAGCAGAGCTGAACCAGTTTTCGACCCATCTACCACAAGTCTCATCAGAGTTCTTTGTACTGTTGTCTTCAGCCTATCAATATTACTTTTCGTCCAGTATGTATATTCCGTGTCAAAAAAAAAAGGTATTGACAACAACAGTATTTATTTCTCAATATATGTAGTTCTTAATATTCGTAGCATAGTCTTAGACGTTTGTGAAGAGCATATTCCTTTAGAACTTAAACAAGGCATGTTAAAATGGTTGGATGCAATGTAATTCGATAAAGCTTGCTCAAGTTACAGAATGTATTGTGTGTCCTGTAAAACCAGGTAAAGTCAATCATGGGAAAGTAGAGGAGTAACGTCTGTTATAGAGTAATACGTTTCTTTAATTACTTAATAATTTAAAGCATAAATCAAAGGTAAATATTTGCAATAAATAAATATTCGTAAAGGCATTTGGTTCTAATTAAGTATATGAACGGAAAGTATTTTTTTTTTTCATCTTGTGATTTCTTCGAAAAATAAGTGCCATTAAAATACTGTTGCATAAAACGTTAATATTGGTTTTGTTGTTATTGTAATCTTAAGATACATGACCTTTCCATTGGCAGTAAAATTTTTACTGCCAATAAATTTAAGCAAAATTTTTTGTTAGTTTTGTTTAAAAATAATTAGTGTGAGAATTGCATTATAAGTATTCTTATAATATACATTGTATGGTAAATAATTTATATACCAGTGACAAATTTTACCCTAAGGGAATTGAAAAGTGAAATTAAATAAATAAAATTAAATAGTAAATTGCATTTATATTTTAAATCGCTAAAACGGTCTTTATATTTTTAAAACTTTAATTCTTTTAAACAAAATATTTAAATGTTTCATATTTTAATGTTTTTCTTTACATGTTGCAAATAAATGTTTTTTCAAAATCAAATGTTTTTTTTTATTCCATCACTTATAATGGCGCTCTTTAAAGAAATTTAAAAATAAAAAAAAAATTCAAAAATTTAAAAGAAAGCAAATTAAACAATCGAATGAACACCTCCTTAAAGTATTTAATTCATGCTGCTGAAATCTTCTCTTCTTTTCTTCTCTTTTCTATTTTGTTTTCCGCCTATTTTGATTCACTTTTATTCAGCTGTCAAGTTAGCAGACTAACAGACAAACAATAAGAATAAAAGAACAATGCCCTCTTACAACATCATCATCAGCATCTTTATTATATCCGTCTGTCTGTGCGTCTATTATTTGTGTATTATCGTTGAACGCCTGACTACCACAAATTGGTCATCACTGGCTATAGGACGTGGCCAATAAATGAGTGTCAGTCAGTTAGTCAGTGTGTCAACTTTTTTGTTTTCTTTTTTTATTGTTTTTGTATATATATTTTCACTTTAATAAAAGATTCTTTAAAGGTTCAGCAACAATTTCTTTCTTTTTCATTTATTCCTTGTTGTTATTGTTTTGATATCCTGAATATTTGCCCTTGGGCGTATACATAAAATTAAATAAAAAAAAAGAAAACTTTTTGTGTGTATTTATGCTTACAGAGTAACTGAGCACAAACGACACAGTGCTGATAGAAAACAAAAAGGTTCAGTAGCAAACCAGAAACCCAATTGAATTCAAACTTGTACGAGTTTTCATCAAATCAAATTCATTTAATTCTGAATAGAAAATATTTTTTTTAATACATTTAAGTCAAATGCAATCAAAAAACAAAGTGATTGCAAAGGCGATCACAAAAAAATTACTTTAAAACATGTCTCCAACACTCATTGACGGCAAACTTTTAAGTTCTATGATTCGGAAGTATAAATCTGGCCGAGATTTAGAACTATCACTACCCAGCTCTGACATCTTGAAAAACTAAAAAAGAAATTAAAAAATATTTCTTTCGGCGACTACCTTTTAGCAGTTTCCTGGCGAAAGCTCTGAGAGTAACTAATTGCCATGAAATACCTTCTCAAGTCTGTTGTTCGGAGTCGACTTTAAACTGTAGGTCGCGATACTCATGGAAAAAGTTGACACACACAACATGGGTGCTAGGCAAAGCTAGGCCGTAATTTTGAAACAGTGTTGCAATGGCCAATTACGTACGTTACTACTTAGTCTGTATGAGAGGTACCACGCCAAGAACCAATTAAAAAAAAAAAAAACATACCCTATTGTAAATTGTGTAGTTGAGTTTATCTATGTTCGGTTTAGTTTTTTAGACGTGATTTACCGACAAGTAAACAAACATACTTACAATTCACACATGAATTACGTATTTTTCATGTTAATTGATTAAATTTGATATCTATAATAAAAAATAATTAATACTTTTTTTCTCCTTTCAATTGTTTTGATTAAAGTCAGTCGCAGCTGTGCCATGTTATGGTATCTTGTAGTCTTGTCATACCTTTAGCACAAGTAAATGCAAAGCTAAAAGTGACAAAAAGCTAAAACCGTAGTTAAATGCAACGTAAGTGTAAAATAAAATCAACAAATTTTGGATTTAAATATGAAGTTAAAAACTCGGTACAAAGGGGTTCAAAACGCCGATCTCTATGGCCTTTCTACATCACCTTCCGGTGAAATAACCATGGTAAAAACAGTGTGCCACATAACGCAGTCCCTTTGACACAACATATGTTCATATTATACAATTCTAGCAAAAAAAAAAAAAATGCCGTTCGCGTTGCCTTTTTAAAGAGATCTGGACGGATAACGCCACCAATATCCTAAGTAAGGCCAGCAACAGGCCTCATTGCTAGAAGAAGCTAGTGAACGCTTTATTCAACCATAATGACTGCATAAATGGCAGCCAATTGGACGAATCTAGTTTTAACACTATGATAACTACAAACTGTCAATATACGAAATTTCCAATTAAAAGACCCTTTACTCAAAGACTATTAGCCGTATTGCAAAAAACTTCAAATTCAGTCTGGTTCATTAAATAAACTGCACAAGAAAGTCCTGCAGTCATTTTCACAGACCAAAAAATTCTGGAAATTTAAATACGTGACCCTTGATATTTCACTCTTAGAGCCTAACAGTAAGTCCTACAAAAAGTAAATGAACGCCAATATATGTATCTTTTGTGCTGCAAAAAATTCCAAAGTCGATATAGTTCAGAACAAAATCAACTAATACCTTAATTCTAAGTATCTCTGAAGAACAACACAAAAACAAAACATAAATAATTGGCCATTACAACCCTGTGTCAGGGTTACGGTCTAGCTCCTCCAGAGTTGTTCCGGCCAATTAAATTACAATTACAATTACATGTAATTTGTAATTGAGATTTGTTCAATTACAATTTCGAGTAATTGTAATTGAAAAATTTTCAATTACAATTACATTTGATTGTAATTGATGCAATTACATTTTTTGAATTACAATTACATGTAATTATAATTGAAAATTTTCAATTACAAATTACAAGTAATTGTAATTGAAAAAATTCAATTACCATTACTAAGTAATTATAATTGTAATTTACACAAAATAATTACTTGTAATGGGAAAAAAAAATATTTTTTTTGATAAAAATACTGAATGAAAAATGTAAATGTATGTGATTCTTTTTATAAATATTAATTTTTAAATGAAATTTTTCAACATATTACGCCTCATTTTACTTTAAAAAATAAGATCAATGTAATTTTGTATCTCAAATGAATGATAAATTTTAGAAAATGGTATTAAAGAGATTGTTTGAATTGTTTTGCCATTTATAAAAACTCATATTACGCATTATATTTATTATCATAAATAAGACTGATGTTATTGAGGTGGATGAGCAATTCAAATATAAGTAAAACAAATTATGTAACTAAAATGTATACTGACTTATTGTAATAAAAATGTAAATATAATTAAAAGTAATTGTAATTAAATAAATTTTTTTTAATGATTACTTCAAAAACTAATGATTACTTTATTTTCCACCATTACTTCATTAAGCCAATTAAATTTTTTCAATTACTTGTAATTATAATTGGAATTTTTCCCATTACAATTACATGTAATTGTTAATTGAGTTTTTTCAATTACCATTACTTGTAATTTGTAATTGAGTTTTTTGAATTACAATTACTTACAAATGTAATTGACTTGCGTAATTACAATTACAATTACTTGATAAGTAAATGTAATTGAAAAAAAAGAATTACAATTACATGTAATTGTGTAATTTACATGTAATTAATTACACAAAATAATTGATTACGCACAACTCTGAGCTCCTCTCAGCATTCATGTTGTGTGTATTAATTTTTATCCATGAGTACTGGGACCTACAGTTAAAAGTCGTCTTCGACCGACAGATTTGAGAAGCTTTTTCATGGCAATCAGTTACTCCCAGACCTTTCGCCAGAAGGTTGCTGCGAGGTAGTCGCCGAAAGAAATATTTTTTTCATATTTCTTT
This sequence comes from Metopia argyrocephala, assembly GCA_963576795.1. NCBI lineage: Eukaryota > Metazoa > Arthropoda > Insecta > Diptera > Sarcophagidae > Metopia > Metopia argyrocephala. The sequence goes on along the minus strand of OY756211.1, from coordinate 60,401,653 downwards.
TTATTTCAAGATGTCAGAGCTAAGATTTGATCCGGGCGCTATCGTCTTAGTAAGCCAAAACACTGACCATTAGACCACGGCTTCAAAAATTTAAAAATCCATCGAAGACGACTTAATTTTTAGTCTGAACAATTCCTAAACTGTCATTGAAAAAAACATATGTACTCGTATGTCCTTTGTTTAGACAGGCTTTAAATGCAGTAGATTTAGTTAATAAAGGATTTTATATTTCACTTCTAGACGAAACTTATAAGTAATTTTGCAGAGTTGAGTATAGTACGACTTATTTCAGTTAGTTCAACTACCTAAACTAGTTCGCTTAAATTATTTAGCAGGTCCTGCCAAGAGAAGAAGTCGATAAAAGTTTGAAGAAACACAGCCGTGTGTTTCTACTTAACTCCTTTAGTTTGCACAAAAATAGCCAAATAGCTGTATTATTTTGAACTTCGGTATTATGGTTTACAATTAAATTTGTTGCCAAATTCACTAATCTGAGTTAGTTTCTTTAGAAACAACTCATACCTACAATAATGTCTGTTGTAGAAACTACTATCAGTCACAAAAGTTTTACTTTAATAGTATATGGAGTTTGTAGCAGAATATCTTCAAATTCTCTCTGTCTAAATCACGAACTACGGGTACATGGCGAATGTATAAATATTTGAGTTAACGTAACCCAAATATCCGCTTACATTTTGGCCCAATGAGCCATTTAATACTTTAGATAAACAAATGCACATACAAAACACATACACACGTATAAGGACATGCACATACATATATGTACATATGTACACATGCGATTAGACATACCAATGATAAACATGTAGGAATACTACAATCATGTAAGTCGACACTGTAACTCTCTACTTTATAATGAATTTGAAGTTCTTAATGAACCAGTACAAAATGAATGGCCAACGGCCCAAAGATCAGTTCTAGTTTTGTTTGTAAATAAAAATGATTTATAATATACGTGATTGTCCGAACAACTATTGATAGAGACAAACTGAAAAAGAAGTCGCATATTTAAAGGACAAGTTTTTTAAATAAGTTCTCTACATATATCCAATGTAACAAGGCAGCTTGCGTTTAGAAACTAAACACTCAAGCTTCGAGTTTGCTAAGCACCTTTATAAACATAAAGAAACGGCTGGATGATTAAAGGTGAGATTTGGGTCAAAAGTTTTTAAAGAAAAATAAAATTTATTTTGAAAACATTATTATTAACTGTATTATAGCGCGGTGTAGGTAATCTTTTTTCTGCAAAATTCAAAACCCAGCGCTTTTTGACTGTAATTGCCAACATTCACTGCTGCCAGATATGCCGTAATTAACTCGAATAGAGCATTTTTGGTCACGAGATCCCAGATCCTTTTATAATATAAATTTGCTCGTTCGTATTTTTCTAGTCTACACAGTACTTTTTTAAACTTAAGAAATCAAATAACCATTTAGTCTTCCATTCATGCAATTTCAGGGTATATTGACATCGGAAGGTTATTTGTTAGATCTTTGTAACTGATTCAAAACTTCGATGGATTCTACTTTGGTATTCCTCAACGCACTTTCTATGTCAAGAAATAAATATTGAGAAGGCGGACGCTCTTGATGTTCTAGGCATGAGAATTAATTGTGATGTCCGTTGGAATGATCACATTTTTCGAGTGTCGGAAGAAGTATTCAAGTGCCTCGGTTTTTTAAAACTGTGCAAGAAAACTTTCATCCGACCAAGGATGGAATACAACTCTCATGTATGGGCCGGTGCTTCGAAGTCTATATTGAGGCTTCTCGACCGGTACAGGAAAGGGCAAAAATGCTTATCAGCGACGGTAGGGTATCCAATCCTATCGATTCGTTGGAGCGTCGGCGCACTGTGGCGTGCGTTTTTTTGTTCTATCGGTACTACTATGGGAGGTGCTCTGATGAGATAAAAGATTTGATTCCGCATAATCGCGTATTTTGAGGACTCAGAGCACTTCCTTTTGTAGTGGATTGTCCAGTGAATCGCACAATGCATTATAAAGAGAATCTAGTCGTACGGCTCGTTTATGGAATGCGAATGTTTTTCCTGCCAATTACGACATTAGTAGATTTAAATCAGGCCTGTTCAAAAGTAAAAATGTAGTTGTGTTGGTGAGAAAATTATAATTACACTGCTGTACGTGTAAGTAGCAGTATCTGCAGTTGTATGAATTTTTTTTAAGTAAAATTTATATATAAAATTTCATCTAAAAATTTAATTACTTTAAGAACAATTTATAAATACTAATCTGCTATAAAGAAATAAAAAGTACTTTTAATTTTTTAACAAAAAAAAAAATTTTAAGTTTCGTTTTTTTCATTAAATTTATTAAAAATTTTATAAATATAATGAAAATGTCGCTGAAAAACTTTTAAACTATATTTTTAAGTGTGCTATGATAAATAAGGTATTGCATTTACAAATTCATTTATAATAGAAAATATTTCTGTGCATTGCTATTAATTTTGTTTCCACTGCAAACAATAAATCAGCGTACACCCACCACGCATGTTAACTCGTCGCTGTCTCAGTGACGACTAAAAGCAAGAGCGTAAGAATACATGTAAATTTAGCTAAGGAACAATTGTGTATGAAATTTTTATTTTTGAACAGACCTGATTTAAATCAAACGTCCACAAGCACTACTCTCTCTTTCTCCCCTTCCCATAACATATTTTCTTCGACCAGCACAATGTACTGCATAAGTAAGGGTCGTCTCCTGAGTGCTGGCTTTAATAATAAAAAATCTATTTACTCTTGCGGTAGGTACTTCATGCATCTAATATAGAAAACAATTTAAATTATATTTCAAAAACAATGATTTAAACAACGTTATATAAAAATTACTTTGTTTTTTACGGTGTTCAGACCTCATTTACAAACAAAAAACCTTCCGAAAATCTTTCGAGAAGTGATCGTAAGTTATGATAAAATCCACTAGTCGTTTGAGAATTTCGAAAAACACACACGATGATAAATTCACATTAACATCGCTTAATAGCGTAGGGTATATGAGCCAATGACAAACATTACTTTGAATATATTTGTTTAAGTATTTAGGGGAGAACATCAAATTTTTGGTTAAAAATCACGTGCAAAAAAGGTAGAAAAAGAATGACCAACTGGATGGTAGAAAAAAAGGGGGAAAAAAACACATAATCGTGGTTGCCTGGGTAGGCAGGTTTGTGTTTTAAAGTGTAAATGCTTTAAATTATAGCTATTCAGCAAAAAATAAAACAAAAAATATGTAGAAAAAAAAACACGAAAATATTTTAAGAGGAAATAACAAAATTAATGAATTTAAATTAAAACGGACAAGCAAATTCCAAAAATAAAATCAGAGAAAAAAGTAAAGCAATATGAAAAAGGGTAAAAGCAACAGTTATAAACACTGTATTAAAGAAATAAGAAAAAACTTAATGAATTTTCAGCTTTTTATGGAGAAAAATGTACACAAAAAACATGCAACAAAGCAGGGAATCATGATTACACAGAATTAAATTAGATTTTTATTTTTTTTTATTCTAATAATAAAAAAATATTTAAAGCCCATTTAGAAGGATATAAAATCTGCTTTTAAATAAATACCAACAAAAAAAAACATAAAAGATGGGAAGCAGCAGCTGAAAAAGAATACAAAATATATATATATTTGTGTATGAATATATATTTTTTTCTTTTGTTTTAGACAATTAAAAAAAAAAAAGGTTACAAAACAACTTCATTATTGGGTTTCCTTTTGCCATCAGCAATAATGTCAGCATTTATGGCAAAACATTCAATTTTAAAGTATTAAAGAACAGAATGAAAAAATATATAAGAAATTAAAAAAAAATTATTTAAATTCTGGCAAAATTAATGAAAAACGAGAAATAGTGAAAAAAAAAATTAAAGAAAATCTAAAAAATAAGGCAAAATATTTCTGATTGTTGTTAAGAATGTTTTAATAAAAGTAACTATGGACTGCCTGTACTAGTATAATAATCGATTCATATGCAGCATTTATCAGTTTGATTTATAATTATTTTTTTTGTATGTATTTCTTTTTTATTATAAAGTTTGAACATTGACATTATGTGTGAAACATTTAAATGACCTCCACGTGAAGTGTTGCATGCATTAATTCTTTTATGGTAATTTTCGATCACTTTTTGACACATATTGGGCGATATCTTAGCCATATCTTTACGAATATTGGTTTTTTCTTCATAAACACGATCTTTCGTGATGCCCCACAAAAAATGAGAAATTACGCGGCCAGGAAATGTCTCTTGCAATAAAGCCGTATTCGCTCGAGTTGTGTGGCATGTGGTACCATCTTGTTGAAATCATATATTCTCCAAGTCGTATTCTTCAATAATGTGCCGTAAGACAGTTCTGTAGTCGCCGTGGTCTAGTGGTTAGTGTGTTGGCTTACTAAGACATGAGCCCTGGGTTCAACACCGAGCTCCGACATCTTAGAAAAAAAGAAATATGAAAAAAAAAATTTCTCGGTAGTCATGGACAAAAACAACATGAGTACTGCGAGAAGCTCGGCCGTAATCCTGACACAGTGTTGTAAAGGCCAGTTATGTATGTATGTATGTATGTATGTTTGTATGTATGGATGTATGTATGTATGGATGTATGTATGTAAGACAGCTCTAATTCCGGAGAACGACGAGGAATCGACACATTCGGGTCTTCGGTAACACTTTCACTAACAGCAGCGATATTTTCAGCGGAACGAGCGAAACGATGATGCACAGGCCTTACAATATTTGTAACCGCTCAAGTTTCTTTAAATTTCTTCACAATTTTGCCAATTGCTTGTGTAGTTGGACGATTATGTAAATCATAGTCTCCTCTTAAAGCATGCTATGTGGCTTTGGCAGAATCACCATTTTTGTAGTAAGTTTTGATAATTTTTATGCGTTGTGTGATAGTTAAGCGATCCATTTTCGTCAATGTCAGACTTTCAGCTGAAAAGAAAAAAATTGGTTTAACAACTTAGTTTGACAGATGTCGAATTCCAGTCCCATACTTTTGAAACCACGAAATGGATAACCCGGTACATAAAAGAGCCTTTCGAGGAAGTTAGCAATTTTAAAATATTTCTAATTCACGGACAGTTTGTTGCTTGAGGAACTGGCTTTAAATTCTGATTTTTCGAGGAAAATATTTTTCAGCGATGAAGTAGATTTATACTACTACTACTCAGCAGTCTTCTGGCAAAAGCTCTGGGAGTAATTGATTGCCATGAAAACCTTCTCAAATATGTCGTTCGGAGTCGACTTTAAACTGTAGGTCCCGGTACTCAAGGATAAAAATTAACACACACAACATGATTGCTGTGAGAAACTAGGTCGTAAACCTGACATAGAGTTGTAATGACCAATTATGTATGTATGTATATATGTTTTATTTTGTATATAAAATTGCGAACGTCGAAAATTTTTTATTTTACAGACGCAACAAGCCTATTGCATTGTTACATGGAGTAGGTAAATAAAAATCTAACAAAAACTGTTCAAAAGTAAATTTATTATTTTCTTTTAACAAACCCAATAATGAACAGGCATGAGGACAAATTTTTTATTAAATTAAAAAAAAAATTCTACCCAGATAAACATACACAGAATTGTTTATAAAAAAAATTTAGCAGCTCGTTATACGTAGTGGCTAAGATTGTCATTCCTCTATGTAGAAATTTTTATTCAAACATACGAGTTCTTTAATTTTTTGGATTCTCTGACCAGTTATCAAATAGAAGGTATGGAAAGTTTTATTAATATCAGTCTATAGCGGCTGACAAACTTAACAGTTTTTTGTCCTATTTGCTAACGGATTTCTAACTTTTCATTATAAGTAAATACGGCCGATAATTTTTATAATTTTTTTTAGATATTTAAAAATTTTTAAATTTTTCTTATGGCATTGTGGCTTAGGATTTTTTAAACGCTTTCTAAAACTTTATTAAGCTAAAATTTATTTCCTAATTTGCTTTCAACGAATACTTTTGTGTTTCCTGTCTTGTTATTTAAAATGCGGTAATTTAAAATTTCTGTTTATTAGCAAAATTAATAAAAACTGAACACATTTTTTATGAGGGTATAAATTTAAATTTGAGGTATAAATTTAATAAAATAAAATAACTCTAAAGCATTCATCCATAAAGATTTCAGTAAACAAAAAAATTAAGACCATCTACTTCCTTCCTTAGGAATAAAAAGAATACCAATTTTCTTTCTTTTGTTTTGGCTAATACTCTTGTTAGCGTTTCTGGGCTTAACAAATTTACAAAAAGATTAATGAATAGATATAAAATTAAGCAAGAAAATATAGGCAGCAAATTTTACCAGCGCTTCTTTTTATAACTTTCCTCTGCAGAATTTTCCAAAAAGAAAAAAATAATAATTCTCGGGTTCCTTTTTCTTTAGTTTTCTTTTGAAAGAAATTTAAGTTAATCAAGACATCAAATTGGTCGGCTATTTTACCATTTTGGTTTTGAAGCAAAAAATAAAACACAATTTTCCTTTGAAATTTACACCTAAAAGTATGCTAGAAAATCCTTGTTAAAAGCTATTTAATGAAGGGATTTGGAAGAAACACTCTCCCTAATACACACACATAGAGACATAAATTAACCAAATTTGTGCTGGTAACACTTATTTACCTTCTTTCTCTAAATCACTATTTGAATGATGATGAATGGAAGAAAATCTTTTAAGCAACAATAAATCCTAAATTATGTCTAATATTCTTATTTTTAACTTATTTTAAATGTTGGCAAAAGGGCACATCAAAAATGGTTTTATGCCCTGTGCTAATATACTCCTCCTCTTATGACATTTTCTTTAATATGGATGTTGATTTTATAATGCAGTCAAAATATATAATGAAACATGAAATAATATACCGTTTGTAAACCTGCCAGCAAATTGGTAGTCGACTACAAATAAAGCTAACTTATAATTCACTTTTATGGGCTGACTATAAGCTAACTACATTGTAATCCAGAACTTACCAAAATCAAAGTGTTTATAGCTATCTACAAAAAGTTAACTTTAAGTTAACGGCTAGGTAACTAACTTTAAAGTTAATTCAAAGTAATGTAGAATCGGACAATTGACTACTTCCTAGAACATCGTAGTGTTAAAATAGTTGTTGTTTTCAAATAAAAGTAATCCAAGTGTCAATCACCACTACTTGAGAAATAGTTAGTTTTAAATTAATTGAAAGTTAACTGACAGCTTAAGGCTGTCAGAATGTAATGCAGTATATGGAGATTAAGGCTTTTAAAACTTATTCAGTTATTGTATTTCGTCACAAGCGCTACGGTAGGTGGCGTCGAAAACATGTTCAGTTCGGTTTGTGCACAATTTCTTCACGGACAAAAAACTTAATTTTTAATAGAATTTAACTTTTATTTAATTAAAGAGTGTCTGACGAAACAAGATTAATTGAAAAAAAAAAATTATCACTCTTACTTTGATTCGGACTCGGATTTTGAGAACAGCCTTAACTTCATTATTAAACTCTGTCAAAATTGAATTTTCCAACTGCAAAGCGTTGCCGTCAAAATCCTTACCTGAGCGACTTGAAAATATTTTTTTTTAACTCTTTGAATTTTAATATTTTTAATTGTTTCTTATTTAATTGGATAAAAGCAGGATAACAAGGGCGGATAAAATTGGCTTTGATTTATTTCAATTTACTTCAAATAACTAAATGCACTGAATCAAGTAGGCCTTGGACAGACTAAGGCGATAAGCAATACACAATGTAAGCGCATTTTTAATGCTTTCGAGAATAGAAGGGTAGACCAAAAAATTTTAAGATTTTTTTACGGTAAATATGGTTGGAGAGAGCAATTGTGAAGAATGGCGATCACAGATGTAGATGTTTATAGATTCTGATTGCTGACATCAGGAATATGTTGGAATTCATACTGTGTGGTTTTGGGATTCTTGATAGAAGTGTTTAAAAGACACAAAAGATGTTATAGGTCGGAGAATCTTACAACTGTGCCTAGTCTAAATTGAACGATAATGACTAGTAATTTTTATAACAGAATAAAGTAAAAATATGTATTAATAATATCACGATTAATATCAGCTTCTCATTCGACCAGAAAGTATGCCCTGTGCACTGCCGGTATATGCGCAGAAAGTCTCAAAATTGTATGTGATCGGTGAAAAAATGTACTTCCGTGTAAAAGGTAAATAACCTCTGGTGGGCTGTATATAAAAAACTATAAGCTCTAAAATTTAATTTTTTAAGATACATATGAACGTACATGCTTGGCCATTACAACCCTGTTTCAGGATTACGGCCCAGCTTCTCGCAATATCAATGTGGTGCACGTTAATTTTTATCCATGAGTACCTAAACCTAAAAGTCAACTCCGAACGACAGACTTGAGAAGCTTGTTCATAGCAATTAGTTACTCTAAGATCTTTTGTCAGAAGACTGCTGAGAGGTAGTCGACGAAAAAAAATATTTTTTTCATATTTTTTTTACGATTACGATAATAATACTACATGTCACACAGCCATCAAAACAGTGACTTAATTGCAGAACATATTTTTGTGCTGCACAATTTCATAAAATGTGTCTATAAATTATACACAAAATTTGTTTAGAGCCAATAAAATAGATTTCAACCTTAAAACCCGTGATTTCCAAAATAGATACAAAATTTGGTAGCGGTGAACATCTGTTCGAAAACATCATTCACTTACATTTGCCAAATCGTAACTGTTTTTAAATCATTAATGAATTTCATATACATAAATTAATTGTTTTTTTCTTTTTTTCTTGATAAAAAGTAAATTTCTTGCTAAAGAGCCCCGTCATACACGCTTTTACTTTAATTTCCCAATTAAAGTCCTTATGTACTTTTACTCCATTTTTTACACATACAAATGCTTGCCTTCAATGAATTCCGCAATAATCGTCAGTATGCGTTAATAAAACTATATGAAAGAGTATTTGTTAAAAAGAGTGAAAAGCAGGCATCTTCATATATTTACCCTGACCTCAATCGTGTGTTTGTGTGTTAATGTTCGTTTGTAGCGCAACTGACTTATAATCTACATAGTAAGTGTGTGTAAAGTTAAACGAGAGAATATTTTGCAAAAACACATACGGATAGCCTGAATGACAGGAAACAAAAATTGGCTGCATGACTCTGAAATGAACAAACTTAAGGACACCAGTAATATTTTAATATATTTCTCCTACAAATTTTTAGTCACATAAACTGACAATCTAAACGAGCATTGCAAATATTTCAAATAGCACACATCGATAAAAGTAGGTTTGACAATGAAAATTAGGAAATTATTAGTTTCTACAAACGAGGATTACGCGAGGTTGGAAACATTGGCTACTCAACTTTCAACCGCCAATAATAAGTTGATTAATATAAGTCTGGAAATATGACCAAGAATTGTACTTTTCGAATTGAGAAGGCTTTCAATGCTTCTTTTGAATTATTATTAGACAATGAAGCTGTTTTCAAGAGAAATACATTTCATGGACTATATGCATCTGCCGTAGTCGCCGTGGTCTAGTGGTTAGTGTATTGGATTACTAAGACGATAGCGCCGGGTTCAAATCTCAGCTCTGACATCTTGAAAAAAAATATGAAAAAATTATTTCTTTCGGCGACTAACTCTCGGCAGTCTTCTGGCAAAAGCTCTGGGAGTAATTGATTGCCATGAAAAAGCTTCTCAAATCTGTCGTTCAGAGTCGACTTTAAACTGTAGATCACATAACAACAAAGCTGTTATGGTCTGCCAACTTAATAGAGTCTGAATCCCAATAGTGGAACTTTTACTCAGTTTCTGATATTGCAGAATAGAAAACGTTTACGTTTAGTTTAACACACTCGGCTGAACTGTGAAAATTTAAGTAAATTTTAAGCCAGGCTATTTTCATTGCGGGTAGACTTATTTGATAATTGAATCCATCTCTGAACTAACACCTTCTTTTACTGACATCGCGAATCAAGATGTACGAACGTAAAGGTTGATGAGCAATAAGAAGAAGTAGAAGAATTGGAAATTCTTCTTCGTTATTATTATACCGCAACTTAAAATTTTTAAGCCGCAGTTTAAAGTCCAACAAAGAGTAGTATAACTTTGTTTTCAGTATTTCTAAAACTTATTACAAAGTAGCTGATTCAATTTAGGTTCAACGATAATGATGTGACTATTCAGGGTATGTTGGCTTTGCCACCAATACAAGACTCGGTAGAATGATTATATTTTGTACCCAGCATCATCATTTCCAATTTGAAAGCATTCATTCATTCATAAAGGAGGTACTAAAGTATTTCGACCCGTAGATCTATTATATAGGGTGTTTTTTATTGAGGTATAGAACTTTAAGTTGGCATCACTTTTTTAACTGGCGGCCATTTTGTCAGCTGTCAAGTGTTTAATATTTAGTTTGGTTTGCCATTTCATCATGAACAGGTTGACAAAAGAACAACGCTTGCAAATCCTGCAAATTTATTTCGAAAATAATGGTTCAGTTCGCGAAGTTTACCGCAAGCTCCATCCAATTTATGGTCGACATAATCGTCCATCAGAGCAATCAATTCGAATAACCATGGATCGTTTTCGCACTACGTTTACTCTATGTGATAATACGCATCCGCAGAGACGTCGAACAGTGCGCACCGAAAAAACAATTGCCGCTGTAGAGCAAAGTGTTGAAGAGAACCCGAATGAATCGATTCGCCACCGTGCACAGCAATTGGAGCTTTGTCCATCAACTTTATGGAAGATTTTGCGCAAAGATCTTGGCTTGCGACCTTACAAGATCCAGCTTGTGCAAGAATTAAAGCCGCGAGACCATGCAATGCGTCGTGATTTTGGTGTATGGGCCGAAAATGAGATTGATCTCGATGCTGATTTTCATCGCAAAATTTTGTTCAGTGATGAGGCTCATTTTTGGTTGAATGGCTACGTCAACAAGCAAAATTGCCGCATTTGGAGTGAAGAGAATCCACATGAGGCCCTTAAGACGCCATTACATCCACAAAAACTGACTGTTTGGTGTGCTCTATGGGCTGGTGGAGTCATTGGGCCATACTTCTTCCGAAATAATGCTGGAGAGTCAGTTACCGTTAATGGAGACCGGTATAGAGCCATGATAACCGACTATTTTGTTCCCGAATTGGATGGCATGAATGTGGATGAGTTGTGGTTCCAACAAGACGGCGCTACATGCCACGTCACAATCGATTTATTGAAGGAAACATTCGATGAGCGCATAATTTCGCGGAATGGACCTGTCAATTGGCCACCAAGATCGTGTGATTTGACACCATTGGATTATTTTCTTTGGGGATATGTGAAGTCGCTCGTCTACGCCAACAAACCAGAAACGTTAGGGGACTTGGAAGCCAACATTCGTGGCGTTATTGCCAACATACGGCCCCATATGCTCGAAAAAGTGGTTGAAAATTGGACCTGTAGAATTGGCTTTATTCGAGCTAGCCGCGGCGGCCACATGCCTGAAATCATATTTAAACATTAATGGCATAAAATTATCCTTCCAATAAAGCCAAATTGATGGACATTAAAACAATTTTCTTGTGTTTTATTTCAATTCGAAGTTCTATACCTCTAAAAAAAACACCCTGTACATCCCTCAACTTTACCAAGATTTAAAAGTATCTCCAACAGTTTCGTCGCCTTGACGAACTTCAAAATATCGGCCGATGCCAATTCTGACAAACCTCTATCTGATATTCGATAATCATCGAGGTATCTCTTTCTAAAGTGCATCAATGCTGCAGAGTAGACTAGTATGTGCTCTGATGATTCGACCGCCTCGCCACAGAATCTGCATATATCGCTCGAAGCGATTCCTATCTTAATTAAGTGTCCATTGAGTCTGCAGTGTCCATTGAGTCTGCAGTGTCCGGTAAGAACTTCCGCAAGTATTCTCAGATTATTTTTAGAGAATTTAATACACGACTCAAATCTTCTCACATTATAGTTACTAAGAAAAAGATTTGCAAAGTCTAAGTCCATGCTGACCCAAGAAGAACAAGTGTCTCTCCCTGTGTTTTTTTTCCCTTAGTATGCTTTCCAAAACTCCACTTCCTATTCCACAAAAGGGTTCTGGCTCCATTAATGGTATAGCTACTCCCTTCCTGGCAAATTCATCTGCCATTTAATTCCCCTGAATGCCCGCATGGCCAGGGACCCAGCATAGGCTGACCTTATTGACAGCATCAATGAAGCCATATTTGATTGAGAATATTCTATTTTCCATTACAAGTTCTATTATTTTAAGTTTTTGGAGGAATTTTCTTTATTACTAAACTGGATGAATAGAATATTTCCAAAATAAAATATTGTATTGTGTCAGTTAACCACAGCACTGAACTCGGAGTCAGAGTTGAAGTCGAACTTTGCAAATTTCAACGATTGGAGTTGAAATTAGAACTATTTTTTGACGACTCCTCAGCCTGGTTATTATTACATAGAAGTGTATTAGAAAGCAATAACATTAACAAAATTGGCTTTTATTACTAAGTAATTGTATTTAGCTGGCCACTTATTTAGTAGCGGGTGTAATTTGTTTTAATTTCCTGACTTATGTCGTATAGTTAGAGACAAAATAAGTGAATTTTTGAAAACTTAAAAATGATATTCTCCAGCTAAAAAGGTTTTTGACAGATAGATGAAGTCCTGTCATCAATTGGTGTGACCAACTGGAAAAGGCGTGCGCTTAGCAGAGACGCCTAGAGACTAGCGTTGAGGCAGGCCGAAACCCCTTAACGGGTTGTTATGGCCAGCTAAGTAAGTAAGTAATAAAAGATCTTGGCACATATTAAGAAGCAAACCATATACTCTAAAATAAAGGAATTAATTGTGCCATATTATTATGGAATAAAAGATTATAAAATTTGTAATTATAAAACTACCACTACTGCAAGTGCCTTCGATAGGCCAAGCTGTTCTCTTTATGAACGAAAAATCGCATATATTTTACTGAAATTATTTTATCTATATGTCAGTTAGTATATGTTAATGTGTGTACATGTAACTAAATAGTATAATGGTTGCCTATAACTAAGTCTGTATATACATATGTCTGCTGTTTTTTTGTCTTATCTTGTCTGCTGGGGCAGCTTGTTTGCTAAGTATGAGGAAAATACCGCATTTCCTTATTTAACCTAAAAATTTTCCTCTATTTCCGTTAAATCATTAAAAACATTCGCTTTCACTGTTTTATATGCCCCACACATACAGATCTTAAATGAGTATTTAAACTGCAAAAGAAAAAAGAAAAAAAAAACTACGTATAATACTAAAAAATACTTTTCTTGTTTCTCTTCAATTCTCTTGCACGCCTTGACTGTTGGTTGATGGTTTCAAACATCCTTCCGTGTATCCAACAACAAATGAACAACAATGATGACAACAACAACAACAAAAAACTATAATAACAAAAAAATAGTTCACCACTTATGTCGGCCATTTGTGTTAAATTGATGACTTATCCGTGGATGTGGCTGTTCATGAAGAATCCCAACGAGGGCGCCCAATGTGCCATACGTTTGGCAACGGATCCACAATTGAAACATGTAACCGGCGAATATTTCAAGTAAGTTTTTCTTGCTCTTCTGTTATGATTTATTAATTTGAATAGCGGCAGAGTGTAACTGAAACTGTGGCAGAAAAGGGGGAAAGAGACTTAAAACTTTTACTCGTAATGCCAAAAAACACAGATCTATATATTATTATTTCCTTTTATTCATTGTTATTACTTTTCCTTTATAGCCATTATTTAAGACCCTTCTGTATTTAAAATTTTTCTCTATTTTTTTTTTTCTTGTTTTTTTCTCTCTCTCTAAGTGATTGCGAAATTGCTGCCACTTCCGAATTGGGCCAAGACAAAGAATTGGCCAAAAAATTATACATGCAAACATTAGAAGTTATACGAAAAGCTACTAAATTGAATATTGATAGAGCATCGCAGCTACTTTTGGAAATCCAATCTAAAGAAGAGCACAACGAGTATCCAGATAACGATGATGAAGTGGAGGCACTTCAAACTGCAAACACCATAAAAGCATAATACGAGTACAATAAGGACTCAAAGTCGAAGTAATAAAGTGTGTTTGTTATCATGCTTTTGATTATTTGTACAAGTAACTGCTGCTGATTTTTATAACATGGCATTTAAAAGTTTAAAATTTAATTAAAATAATCAACTTTTATTTTCTCTTTTTTTCTTTCTTTTGCTTTTGAATTTGTAAACTTTTCGTTTGTAAACTTTTTATTCATCACATAAATTATTCATAGAAAATATGCTGTTTTCAAGTTTGTTTTCATTAATAAAAAAACAAAAAAAAAAAAAAAAAACAAAATTACTTTCAATAAAAATCTGGGTAAAAAATTAAAGTATAATTTTTGCATTACAGCTAAGAGGTTGAAATATTAAAATATTTACAGTTGAGTTCATGAAATAGGATTTTCTGGCTTTTTTTATTTTAAGACCAATACTCCTATTAAATGCAATGCATTGTATTGGAATATTGAATATAAAGATAAAGATAAATAGAGGTGATGATTTTAAGCGCCTTATATCAATGGGACAAGTTGCTGTCAATTTGATCACCCGAAGGCCAGTATATCTGTGGCAATTTGGAAGAGTAGCTTAAGTCGACATAAGAGAGAATTGAGTTAAGGCGTTTGGGGCATTACAAAAGCAAAGGCGCTTAAATGTGTTTAGTCCGTTTTGAAAAATTCTATTTTTTATCAATGTTATGTACGTTTACTCTTTAGCCTAAGTTTTTTAGATCAATAATGCATTTAACAAAACAACTTATGTACACATAGATTTGTTTACATATTCAGATTTTCGATTTATCATATAACTTATATTTACATAAGTTTTTTTAATAAAATTTGATTCTTGTAAACAGTTATCTTAAGTGAATGTAAGTTCTTGAATAAATTCTCTTATGTTTACTTAAAACTACACAATACGTACTTTTTATTTCAACAGAAGCGCTTAAGTTACTTAAGGACCTGTCCAACGCAGATTTCAGTTTCGAAAAAGCGCTTAAGTAGAAAAGGCGTAAAATCTTCTAAAATCAACCATATTTTTTTTTAAATATTCATCCTTCTTCTCTAATGAACATGTCACCAATATATTAACTCATAAATTATTCGCAAAAAACATACAGAATAAAAATTACACAAAATTGATGATATCCTAAAACTTCAATTTTCGACTTAAGCTACTCTTCCATATTGCCACAGATATATACCTTTAATTTTGAATGATCAACAGCAATTGCCCCATCTAGATGTTGAATGTGAGTGGTGAGCATCTTTTATGCAGGTTAGCTGTTATCTTCTCAGAAGGTGGAGCTGTACTCCTGATCATTCGTTTTTAGGTGGAAAGGACTGGAAATGTCAGGAAGCGATTAAGTGAAGATGAACTTCTTGGAGGAGGGGTGGAACCTCTTATTTTTTTTTTAATTATAATTTTCGAAAAACCGCAAATTTTTTTTTTTATTATTTTTTCTCCTTCGCTGGGATTTGAACCTCGGTCGTTTGAGTTTCTGTGCAAGCGCTATAACCACTATACCACGATATTATCGGGTGTGCTTATAGAGGTATATAACTTTAAGTTGGAGACACTCTTTAAAACGGCAGGCCATACAAGTATTTCCGACAGTATTTTCCCATATACTTGCCCAGGACGATTTCCAATTAGCATCTTTGGTCGAAAACAAATCCCCACCAATCATATATGGATCGGCCATACGTTGCATAAAAATTCAGAGATAAGATACAGAATGAAATATAATTTTCAGTTTTTCTTTAACAGTGCAATAAATAAAGTGCACCTTGCAACCGCATAACATAGAGACGCAATAAGACTATTCCAGTAAACGAAACGAACCGCTTTTTCGGGGTGATTTTTTTTTTTTTTTTGAGACCAATACTCAGTGGTAAACCCCTAATAAATGCTGAGCATTGTATTGGAATTTTTGGAAAGGACAGTACATATATTATTATATTATTATTAAGCGCCGTAGACAAATTGCTGTGAATTGATCATTCAAAGCTCAGTGTTATACCTTCACCCTTGAATGATCAACAGCAATTGTGGTCTAGTGGTTAGTGTGTTGGCTTACTAAGACATGAGCTCTGGGTTCGACGCCAAGCTCTGACATCTTCAAACAAAAAATGAAATATGAAAAAAATATTTCTTTCAGCGACTACCTCTCAGCAGCCTTCTGGCAAAAGCTCTGAGAGTAACTAATTGCCATGAACAAGCTTCTCAATTCTGTCGTTCGGAGTCGACATTAAACTGTAGGTCCCGGTACTCATGGATAAAAATTAACACACACAACATGAGTGCTGCAAGAAGCTAGGCCGTAATCCTGCATGTTGATTGTGTTGTGAGTGTGCCTTCGCTAAGTAGGTTTATCTGTTATCTGCTACTTCCCAATAGATGGCGCTTTTTTTCTGATCATTTGTTTTTTGTTGATATTGGTTAAGGTGGAATGGAGTGAAATGTCGGGGAGCGGTTTCTTTGTAGATGGTCTTCCTGGAGGGGGGGGGGCCTCTTATTTTTAAATTATATAATATTTTATTTTTAAATTATTATAAATTTTGAAAACCCGCAAACTAACTTTTTAATTTTTCACCTCTTCTGGGATTCGAGCCTGGGTCCTTTGAGTTTTTGTGCGAGCGCTCTAACCACTATACCAAAATACAATTTGTTAGAATAAAGCTACAAAACGTAGTTATGCGAGGGAGTTAGAGAGTTAATATGTTCTACGAAATTATTTGTTGTGATATTTTCTACAAACTTGCTGAACATACTATACACCTCAGATGTAAGGAAAACATAGTTTTATATACCGATATGCTGCAAGAGTTGGCCAGAGATGGAACATTTTAATCGCTTCTAAAATAAAATTCCGATGTGATGCCTCAAAATGCCGACACACGTACATATATATTTTTTTAATCTCCTCTACCAGAATAAATTGTCGAAACCCCGTAATTTTTTTTTTCGTGTTGAACAGTGTAATTTGTTTGATATTAAACATGAACAATTGATGTGTTCTACAGCCCTATTTTTGTTGTCGATTTGATGTTCATTAGTTGTAAACTTCAGCACACATATTCACATATTGATGTACATCAAGCAGCATACAATTCTAGTGCGTAAATAAAAAAATTTTAAATCTTTTTCAACTTATAAAAACAAAAAACCTTTAATTTATGCAAACAAATCAAGAGGATTTAAAAATATTTTATATTTTACTAGAGAATTTCTTAAACAAATCCCAACTACAACATAATTGTTTCAAATTAAAACAATTAATTCAATATTATTTCAGCAGATTATACAAAATTAATTGCCATTCAAAACAAAATAAAAGAAAATATGCACTTACTTGGTATAGCTGAGATGCACTGCAACACATACAAATGCTAAAAATAAAAAGTAAAGCTTTAGTTTCTAAAAGCTTTTTACTATGGAAATATACATTTTTAGTTAATTCGTTAGTTCTTTACTCTCACTCATATATGTATCCCTTTGTAAACTGCGAGGTTTGTTCAAAAAATATAATGATTTTTTTTAAATTTTATAAAATGCCTACAGACGTTTATTTTAAATATTTTTAATATGCTCAGGAAAGTTCTACAATCGATAGAATATAGTATAGGAAGAGTAGTTGCACAAAAAGCAACTCATAGTGATAACGATGTCTCAGAGCTAACTAAAGAACTAATCTTAACAATCCGCTACACTTAATTCAAATTTTGCCTATAATGAAAAGGAAATACATAGTCTGAGCACAAACATGAGCATTTTTACTTTTTGAATTCAAATAATCGTATTACGAACAATAAAATGGGCCACATCAGAGTAGAATAAAACTCGTATTACTGGCGGCAGCTGTTTGGGAAAGGAGAATCATTATGCAAATAAGTATCATTGATGAACAAAGGTAAAGAAATCTAGAGTGATTGCTAATTTTCTGGTATATGTCACCAAAATTTAAAAGAAAAAACCATGACGTGCTAAACGAAACATAGTTTATAACAGGACATATATATGCAGCTGTTTAAAAGAACACCTGAAATTCGCAGTAGCTAGTTCGACATACATATTGAACCAGACCTACAGGTCAGGTTAGGCTTGAAGACCATTTACTAGTCATTCCAAGCGGAGGCAATGTGATCTACTGTGATTGTATAAAAGAAAAATTAAGAAGATACCGAATAATACCAGAACAACAAAGGAAAGAAAGATGATAAGCACAGATCAATTCGAGACCTAATTTGAGCCAGTTTTACTTTCAAAGCTACCTAAGGCCCATAGAAAACTGAAAAACAGTAGGTAGGTAGGTAGGTAGGTCAAATGGCCAGTTAATCCGAAGCCCTGATCAACTACAATTACCACAAGGTGCCGTTTTGATACCATTGCAGGACCAATCTGGAGTTACATAAAGGTAGAAAAAGAAGACAAAATAACTACAGCCAACCAGAGCTGTCTATAAAGTGAAGTAAAGCAAGGGGGTCCAAGTTCGCACATTGCGCCAAGCCGTCGAAAAATGGCACCCCAAAAAACTTCAAACGTGTGACTGCCAGACCTGGGCAGTCGCAAAGAAAATGTTCCACAGTCTCCCTCCCAGAAGAATTTCCGCAACTTCTGCAGTGCGAGTTAAAGGGAAGGCCCAGCCTCTCTGCGTGTCTACCTATCAGCCAGTGACCCGTGTACAGTGCTATAAGTTTGAACAAGGACCGTCTAGGAATCCTCAAGATTCCCAGAGTCCTACCCCGGTTATACCGTGGCCAAGGAGTACCAGAAACAGCACAGGTAGTGATGGAATTCCACCTGCCCTGTGCTCTCTCAAGGAAAAACTTGGATATCCCTACCTTAATGGTAGTCATAGGGCAGTGGACATCCAGGTAGGAAGCAACATACTTCCCTCCGGCAGAAGCTCCCCTAGCGAGCTCATCTGTCTTCTCATTTTCCGGGATATCTCTATGACCTGGAACCCAGATCAAGGAGATGCCACAAACGTCCCCAAGACGCTTCAGCTCCCCCTTACAACGAAGAACGAGGGAAGAGTTTCCCATGGGCAAAGCCAAGGCTCTGATAGCAGCCTGGCTATCAGAAAAAACCCTAACTTCACCCCCTATGCAGCGTTCCCTTAGTATCTTTAGTACTTGCATGATCGCAAACACATCGGCCTGGAAAACGATGCATTTGTTTCTGAAAAACAGAGAAAGTCTTCAAACAAAAAGAGAAGTAGAGTTTGCGTCATATGTTGAGAAATTTTTGTTTTTATATATTTTAAGACGAAACCTTTCATGATTGACCCAGTAAACTTTGATACACAGTGCACTATACACTGATACGTTTAGTAACCTCTGCTGCAATTTCACACGGATTTAGAAACTTTAGTTACGGCAATTTTGTTTTCTTGAAGTATCAAAAGAAATCACAATTAGAAGACTATTGTTTTCAGACAAATTTTCATGTTATTTATGAATGAAATCGGTGAAGAAAGTGTTAAAGATATGGTTGAAATGCACATGTTGGATCTTCTAAGGCTTAAAAAACTAAAATTCTGCATAAAATTTGTTTTTTTTTTTTTTGGGAGGGAGGACATTACAAGTTTCACCATTGCGGCTCATGACTTCGATCTTGTACAAGTCGGCCGAAAATGCACTTCATGAAGCCAATCAGGCAAATTTATTAATCAAATTCATAATTAAGAAACAACTTCATAGACGCATAGACATAGACACTATACGAATAATTTCTTTATATTGCATTGAACTCATTGTAAAAACTACCAAAACTTCTATAACCGATATGAGAACAATTGAAATACCAACAAAATGCTCTTTCAAATACACGTTATAGCAAACATGTAGGAAAATATACACAATATACGAGTATATGAAAAATTATATATTTTTATAGGGGAATTAAACAAAATATGAATTCATTTTTGAAACAAATCTCGTATACATTGAAAAACGTACAAGTTGTTGTATATGTTGGTTTCCATATTCCCACCTCTGAAACCCTTGTCAGTCTGTACACAAATATTGTCTTGATGATGAACCCCATCAACATTATGAGTTTATTCTTTTGAAATGAATAAAAACGAAATAAAATGAACAGTAATTGCATGATGTAGACAGTTTTTCATTTTTATTTTTGTGATTTGATTTATACTGATTTGATTTTCTTGTTTTTAAGTTTCTTTGCATTTTAACAATTTTATTGGAAAACAAGCAAAGAAGAGGAGAGATATTTGAAGATTTTATACTTTTTCATGTTAAAAACTGTTGATTGACTTGATGAAAACGATGACGATTATAACGTGGATGATGGCAACAAATGCCATAAAATGCATCAACAATGACTTGACTTGACTCAATAACATGAAATATATTTTTTTTTGTTTTATTTGTTTTTATTTTAGTACAAAATTTTGTTACTGCCGTTTTAACCCTTTATAGAACCATGCGATATAAAGCCCTTATGACACCAAGTTTTTTCCCCCACTGAATAGTTTTAGACTTGTAAAGAGGAACATAGAATACTAGAAAGAGTAAAATATACAAATTTTTACTCTATTTTTTCTGTTCAAATTTTTTCACTGCTGTCTCTATTTGTTTTGTTAAAAAAGCTTTATCTATGTATATATTTTATATTGATACACTCTACTTTTCTGTCGATAACATCAGTAAAAATTTGGACAATTTTATATTTCCCTGAATACAGCTGAACTCTTTATACACGTAATTACTTCCACTGCCGATCACTTGAATAGGTTCTTTAATTTTTGCCCTTATATTTTAATTTCTCTTCATATAAACTTTAGGAAAACAATTTTTTTTCAATTAAATTAAGAGATATTATGAATGATCTTATTTTAGGAAGAAAAGAATAACGGTACACTAAATAAAAATTTGTTATTTTTTAAAGTTAATTCAAAATGCTGTGAAAAAAGGTATAAATTTGGGTCACTTGAATAGGTTCACTAGGAATAAAATTATGTAAAATGGGGAGCAGCAAGCGATTAACTGAAGAAGGAAGAGGTAAAATTAAAGCATTCAATGAAACTGGCTTAAGCCATAGGAATATCGACAAAAAATTGGTCGCAGCCAGAATGTTGTAAGTAATATTTTTACGAAATCAGTCCGATTATGGAAAAAACATGAAAGGGCGGACGAAAAATGCCACAACAGAAGCGGACAGAAGAGCTATTATAAGAGCTACCTCAAATTCGAGCGCTTCTGCTGCGAAAATTAGACAAAAATTAGGTATGACAGCTAGCATAAACACTGTAAGATGTGTAAGAAAATTAAGAAAAAACCATCTCTTAATGCTGCTCGTAAAGCGAAACGGCAGCAGTTTGCACGAGAACACATGAGCGATAAAAATGAATGGCATCGTGTTGTCTTCTCAGAAGAAAAAAAGTTTAATTTGGAAGGTCCGGATGGATACAACCAGTGTTGCCACAGCCTTCAATATTTTATAACCAAATTTCAACAAAAAAGTAACCAAATTGATCAAAAAGTAACCAAAAATATTAAAATCATTCGTATCCAAATTTCTTGCTAATTTTCAGTTAAACGTCTGCATTAAAATTTACCAAAATCAATTAGTTTTGCTAGAATATGTAAAAAAATTACTTAAAAAAAATAAGGCTACGCGTTATACATTTTTGAGTTTAAATTAAAATATTTATCGTAGAGGAATATTTTTTGTAGCGACTGTTTCAATGTTTTTAAGAATTGTGCTGAAGTTCAGTTTATCATTAACAATCCATTCCAAAATATGTATCAAGGACTATTTATGGCTGACAACGTTTCTCGAGAAAATATACTGATTGAGAAATGTTGATAAAAGTTATGGTGACAACCATTTCATATTGTATGTACTTACATATATAGTATATATGTATGTAAGTATATGAATCCTGTAAAATGTGCTATATAAGCACTTATAAATTAGAAACTATTTTGTTTTTAATCGCATTTGAAAATGTTTAGCAAATGGCCATTTTTATCAGATTACAGTAGAATCTCACAAAATATAACCACTTTGTGCACCGCGCAATTCGAATTTGTGTGAGTTTTTCTTGAACACAAAACAATTTTTATTTGTTAACATTTAATTAATTAAACATAATAATTTAATAGACAACTTTCAGACAGGTTTTTAATTATTAGGTATTGAATTGGTTTTCAACATAAAATCAGTATGTATCAAGTATAAATATTTCCTTTTGAACTTCAGTTATCACCGGGCCCAAATTTGTACATTAGATATTAAATTTCACCGACTTGTACACACCACAAATAACTTCGTGATTCCCCGTTTTATATTTTACTTTAATGAGCGAGAAATCCAGAAACCAAAATCTGTAGTTCTAATTTTAAAGTGTCCAATACATTGAAATGGCATGTTATAACTTCTGGACGGTTCGAATTTGTAAAATTCTACTCTATTACATTTGTAAGAGGTTTTCCTTTCGTTACTCGATTATACTGATACAACTCTAGTCAAAAAACTATCGCAAAAATGTACATCTTAACATATTTATATATGTATGTATGTACATTGTATCTTTAATCAGTAAATAATCACAGTTTTACATCTGCTTTATTTTCTACTTTTATAATTGTTTCTAATTTTACATAACCATAAATCCTAATAATAATAAAATAAAAGAAATAAATATTTTTGTTGAATAGTATTTATAAATATTTATTAATATTATTTCTCGAAATATTTTATTAATTTCCTTGAGACAAAAAGTAACCAAAATGAGAAAAAAGTCCACATATACACATAGAAGAAAAAAGTAACCAATTTTGGTTAAAAATAACCAAACCGGCAACACTGGATTCAACTACTATTTCTACGACCTACATAAGGAGGAACGCTACCTTAGTCGTCCCGTCTCTGTGAGGGAAGAGTAATGGTGTGGGGGCGATTTCGTATTATGGCACATGTGAGCTGCAATTCCTCACATCAAAAATGAACGCGAATAACTACAAAACAGTTCTTGAAAAGGCGTTTCCATATTTTTCTACTATCTTTAGACCAACTCTCTGGATATTTCAACAAAATAGTGCCCAGATACATAATGCCAGGGTTGTATAGGCGTGGATTGAAAGCCAAAATGGAAATATGTTGGAGTGGCCACCATATTCCCCTGACTTAAATATTATAGAAAATGTATGGGGCTTGCTTTGCTCGCAAAGTCTACGAGTTCGGCAGACAATACGAAACCAAATAAGCGTTAATTGGAGGAATTAAGAAAGCCTGGTCCGAAATTTCATTATCATTAATTGAAAATCTTTATAACTCCCTCCCAAATGGTATTCTTGAAGTTATATCGACTAAAGGAGGATATACTCATTATTAAATCATCAAAACATTATAAAAAAAATCTTAAAAAATAAAAAAAGTTTTACAAAAAAATCATTTTCTTCTATAGTTTTTTAATTGAATGATAGTGAACCTATTCAAATGACCCAAAAAATTGTGCTGAAAATCATATTCGTTTTGGGAAAAAAATTACTAAAATTCAGTTATTAATTTTTGAAACAATTTTTTTTTATTATAATCTTATATAATCCAATATTTTACCATTTTAGAAAATAATATAACTATAAACTTAATTACTTCTAGAAAAAAATTAATTTGAATGTAATGATAATAGTGAACCTATTGAAGTGATCGGCAGTGTATATATTACATTTGGACTGTGATCCAAAAGTATAATATGTCTCGTAAAAGCTTAACAGAGCCTAGAAATCTTTTAAAATTAAATAATATAGAAACGTTTTGACGTCATAATTGCCATAACTGTAGTCAGCGGCATAAAGTTTTTGCTTAGTCTGAACGACTATATCAATGTAATAGTCAATACAAATCATCACTTAAAAATTATAACTGAACAAGTGGGTGTGGTAACTCCCATGATTTTTAATATATCTAGGGAGTGGTTAAAGATAAAATTCCCGATTTAAGTCCGAAAGGTTTTATAGCCAATGCAAATCAATACTTCAAAATTGAGCAGAATTAGGCAATTGGGCATGGTACTTCCCAAAGAAAACTCAGTATTAATGTTAGCGTAATGTTTCTGAATTTAGTCTGGATGACTTCACAATCAATAAGAATCACAATCAGTCAGAAAGTAGGGGGAATTGAAAAAGTATGCATGATACTATACAAAATAATATTTCCAAAAATTTGGGCTATAAAGGGTTAAAACGAACAATTACAGGAAATATTTACATTACAACCACATGTACATATTTTTTTGACAAAAGAAAAAGAAAAAAACAGAAAAGCCAATTACACTTCGCGCGAATGAAAACTTTTTGGAAAATGCACGGACTCGATTGTAAAACCCTGTACTCGGTTTGGTCAGATTGGCTACAATTTTTTTTTTATGTACCTCAAAAGAATTTTAAGATCAATGCACCACTCAAAAATAGGTGTCCTCAGTTTTTGGCCAACAGCCAGCTAAAACTTAAAGATATTGCTTAATTGTGTTTGACAATAATGTCGTAAAGAGTCTACTGAATAAATTTTAAGAACATTTTATGTGCAAAAAATAATTTTTTCTTGCACTTTTTTGCAAAAATATAGGAGAAAATTATAATGTTACGGTGTTGACTTTCTGTGCAGAAACTATAAATTAATTTTATTTGACTAGTTTTTCTTGTCCAATTATTATAAACTAAAATTAAATTTATAAATCAAATTTACTTTCTTCAAATCTTGCAACTGGTCTTTGAAATATTATGAAAAGTGTGACTGCCAGCCTTTTGTAACGACACTATAATTAGAAGTGTAAGAAGTAATTTAATTCTACAACCTTAATTGCGAATAATAACCAACATTTTTTATATAATAGACCTGGAACCTACAACTTTTTATTAAACACTTGCAGTTTTTACTCAATTTAATAATTTATCTCAGATGCTTAAATATCACATTTACAGATAAATATATAATTGAAATGGTTTTAGTTTTATCTGATTGGCTGTGCTCAGAAAGTAATTTTTTAATAATTTAGGGACAAAAAACAAAACGAAAAATCGGTTCCTTTTTGTCGTATTTTAAGTTACTGGAGATGTCTTGCCAATTTTAAAAACAAATACTTGTTGTACTTACTAGTATTTATTAGGAAAATAGTATCACTTGCCAGGCATTTTAAATTTATTAAATTGTGTCTCATCGTATTATTTTTAAAATAATAATTTCTTATTTATTAAACATTTATTTGATCTTTCATTAAAAAAAAAAACAGAAGCCTATAAATTTTCATGATGACATTTTTTTGTTGCATATGCTACGGCATTAACACACATCCCGTTTAAAATACACATACATACGTACATATGCATACGTGTATGAGCGGCGTGCGTTTGCGGAGGTATGGTATGTTCATATGAACAAAAGTATGTCGCGTTTTCATTATTGGTTGAAAAAAAAATAAAAATAGGAAAAAAACTCATAAAACCTGAAACAGAGAGTGTTGAAAAGAGAAAAAATAAAAGAGGAAGGAGAGAAAATTCATTTCCTGTTGCTGTTTATGATTGTTTTCTTTATTGTCACGGTGTACTTGCATTTTTATACATCGTTACGCTGCTACTAGTCTTTTATGAACTTCTGGTAAAATACGTACACATGTTTACAATAAATGTGTGTCAGAATGCAAAAACTAACACATGTGTAAGTAAAACCAAATGGGTCGAGTAGAAATTAAATTCTTACCATCAACTCTATTTTTAATAGTGTTGGTGTTTCTTTTTTTCTTAATTTTTTTTTTTTTTACAAAAATTTTCGTATTTCTTCTTTTTTCATCTGTTTGTAAATGTGAGTGCTTTAAAAACTAAAAGTTTTTCCTTTAACAAAACTTATTGTATTCTGTTTCTTTTTTTGTTTTTTTTTTTTTTTTTTTTTGTTTAAGATTTTAAATTATTTCATATGTTTGTACACACACAGTGGGTCAAGTAAATTTTTGTATTGCGTTTCACCTCATAATTTTTTTTCTTTAACACTGTGCTTTAAAACGTTTGAACGTATGATAATCTCAAACTATCTGTTATATAACATAAAGAGGACTTACTTATATAGAGGCTACTTTAAACTGAAGTGATTCATAAACCGAATATTCATGCATCACTATACAATTTATTTATAATAACTTTTTATAAAAAAAATTTTACAATTTTTTATATGAAATATTTAAATACAACGATTTTAAATAGAAAACATTAACAAATATTTTTCTATACCAGTTAATAATAAAGATATTTCTATAGAAATTATTAACAAAATATTTTCATAGAAATCAATAAAGAAATATTTCTATAGACAATATTTACAACAACTTTCTCTTTACGTGGTATAATCACCTTGTCGTTGTTTACTTGCAAGAGTGTTTTCAGGCTTACATTGCAAACCCTCAACTGGCTAATCTGGCAGTAAACAATAGCTCTCTGGCATGCTAGACAGGCATTTGAAGAGCAGTAACTATGAATTGTCCCAGGGGCTGTATCAAAGACAACAACAACAACATCATCTTCAATATCATTGTCAGCTATGAAGAGAATGTTGGCTTTACGAGTACAAAGGTCGTATTCGTTTAAACGAAAACGTGGAACAATTGTTAGTGCCGCACTTGGGGCTCTGTTGGCACCATTGGCGGTATATTTTAATTTTTTTATTCCTCCCTTAGTTTAAAATTTACTGTGCGGGCTTCTTGTAAAGGCCAGTTATGTATGTATGTATGTGCGGGCTTCTTGGGGTTGATTGCTGTTGGATTATTTAGTGGTGAAGGTATGACACTGGCCATGGAATTATCAATAAACAGCAACCGATTGCCTTGCTGTTCGCATTTTTAAAGTAGGACCTTTGGTTTATCCTGACTGATATCATATATGATATCCGTCAGTCATCTTTCCCCCCTCCCTTTGTGTTTTCTTAGGCCAGCTCAATGTACTGCATGTGTAGGGGTCATCCCCTGAATGCTGGCCTCAATATAAAAACACAAATATTTACAACCACATTCTACCGAAACAAATCATAATAATTGTCTTTAGAAAAGGCTAACGAAAATTTGCTATGAAAATATCAAAAATTAGAATAGAAATAGAAGAGAGAATATGATCAAACCAAATTAGAAAATACTAATAGTAGAAATTATAAAAAAAAACATTTTCTATAGAAAATATTAACAAGAATTATCCATAGAAAATATTTACATATATGTATGTATATATACATACCATAGATGGGCATTTTTCAGTACCAGTACTTTTTCAGTATTTTCTTTTTTTACTGATTATTGAAAAGAAAAATAAGTATTCAGTAAATTTTACTGATTACTGATAAGAAAAATCAGTATTCAGTAAATTTTACTGATTACTGAAAAGAGAAATCAGTATTCAGTAAAAAGTACTGTTTACTGAAAAAAGAAATCAGTATTCAGTAAATTTTACTGATTACTGAAAAAAGAAATCAGTATTCAGTAAATTTTACTGATTACTGAAAAGAGAAATCAGTATTCAGTAGAAAGTACTGATTACTGAAAAGAAAAATCAGTATTCAGTAAAAAGTACTGATTACTGAAAAGTTAAATCAGTATTCAGTAAAAAGTACTGATTTGTGTAAAAAAAATTCAGTAAACATTAAGTGAAATCAGTATTCAGTAAAAAGTACTGATTTGTGTAAAAAAATTCAGTAAACATTAAATGACTGATGGTAGATACTGTGTGTTTTAAAAATTATATGTACGCATTGCTCACTTACATGAATAGTGGCATAACTGAAAAACTGAATTTCGAGGAATATTTCTTTTTTGTATGTTTTTACTTTTTTTAATTATGAAATGTGTTATAGGGTAAATAAAAACTGTTTTATATAGCTGAGACTTCAAGTTCAGAAAATATACTGAAAAATGTAAAATAAAATAATTTTTTCACTTCTTAATTTTTTTTGAAATGCAGTTTTTCAGTTATGACACTATTCATGTAAGTGAGCAATGCGTACATATCATTTTTAAAACACATAGTATCTACCTACTAGACTTGAGAAGCTTGTTCATGGCAATTAGTTACTCTCAGAGCTTTTGCCAGAAGACTGCTGAGAGGTAGTCGCCGAAAGAAATATTTTTTTTCATATTTCTTTTTTGAAGATGTCGGAGCCTGGAGTCGAACCCAGGACCCATGTCTTAGTAAGCCAACACACTAACCACTACACCACGGCGACTACTTATGCCCTTAACTTTCTTAAAAAAACTGTATTCATTTCAAAGTCAAAGATGTTTTATTTCACTGTGCATATGTCTCTTGTATTACGAGCACATATGTACTTATGTATGTACCCAACTGTATGTGCTTAAACAAATATGTGTATCCTGGGAAATTTTGTTTTTATTCAATATTTAATCATAAATGAAAAGCTTTTTTAATGTAACGGACACATTATTATCATATTTATTCTACGCTATGACATCCGCTGTTAAAAGCTTTCACATCCGTTTTGTTAAATGAAAACATTTAAATTTTCTCATATTTTATCATCGTCCTTCCCATTCAAATCATACCGCCGCCGACAACAAGAACAATAAATAATGTTTTTTTAAGGCCCCCTTTTTTAATTTTATATATGAAATCGAAGTTAAAGTATCTTAGAAGTAAAGAATAAAATTACAAACCTAGCCTGCAAAAGGCTAGAATAGACATAAATTTTTCATTTTCATAAATTTTTTGTTATTAAATGGGGCCGTTCATTACAAAAGTAATTTGATTTTTTAATTATTTTTATCTTATTTAATCAGATTTATGCACTTTCTACTTTTTCTGTAATCCTTGTGGATTAATTGTACACAGCTTAGACATCTTGAAAAGTGGAAGTATGAAAAAAATATTTCTTTTGGCGACTACCCCTCAGCAGTCTTGTGGTAAAAAAGCTCTGAGAGTAACTGATTGCCATGAAAAAGCTTCTTAAGTCTGTCGTTCGGAGTCGACTTTAAACTGTAGGTCCCGGTACTCACGGATAAAAGTTTAACATACACAACATGAATACTGCGAAAAGCTAGGCCGCAACCCTGACGCAGGGTTGTAATGGCCAATTATATATATTTGTATTTAGTCTCTATTGTTCCAAAATTGGTTATTATTAGATTGCTAATATTAAAAATAAACCAACAATGTATTATGTGTACTTTTTGAACAATTTTACTATGAAACTTTTGGTAAAGATCGAAGATTTTAAGTCTAAATATAGGTAATCTATAGTACAAGCTGTAGTACAGTCTCAGATTCAGAGAATATTTCTATTTTCTCTAAGTTCTAATAAGCTCATGCATTAACTCCTATTATAGAAGTATGAAGTACATTTTTCAGATTCCAGATATGATAAATTTACTGGATGATATGAAAAATATATATTTGGAGGCAATAAAAACGACTTGAAAAGCGTGTAAAATTGAATATTGAGGATAAATAGATTTCACTTTTTAGAAAACTTGTAAACTAACACTCATATTTATAATAATTTTTTGGTTTACAAAAGGTCTATACAAAAAAATTTACATTAAAATTCGTTTTAGGGTTGTAACTGAATTAAAGCGTTCAGCGTAAATATTTTGTCAAAACTGCTTCATTCCCATACATTTTGTATTAGAACTAGCGAAATATGTTGTATGTATGTACGTTATGGGTTTCAAAAATCCATGTTTGACAGAGTGTACAAAGAAAAAATTAAAATAAAAATAAAAAAATAATAAATAATATTTGTTGAAAATTTTTTTCTAAAACAAACAAATGTAAAAACTTGACAAAACAATATTTTTGTTTTTCTTTATTTTTTTCTTTCTTTTATTAATTGCGTACTAGCTTAAACCTAACGTTCTTCGCTACACAGAAAAAATTATTGCAGGAATATTTTCAAACAAACGCTTGTTCAATTTTTATTTCGTTTTCAAATAAAGTTTTGTTTGATTCTATTAATAATTTTGTTTGAATGTATTTTAAAAATATCAATGTTGATAAAACATGATATAATAAAAACGCGGCTTTTAATTTAACATTATTCTGCTTTCTTTATGTAAAAAATTTCCGAACATTTACATTGTTAAAGCTTTTATAATTCTTTTAAAATAGTAAGCAACACTTATTTATGCTCACACATTTAATAAAAAAAATAAATAAAATAAATTAGAACAGAGAAATAGAATTTGATTTTTTTGAAAAACAGAAATGTATTGCTTTGTAAATACTTTTGTTTGGTTTTTATATACTAAATGGGATATGATTCGCATTTAGTCTATAACTATTTTAACATAAGTATTTATAGTTTTGAATAACACCTTTGGGAAAAAGTCTCCTGAGAAGTCTCATAAGCAGAGACGGAATGGCCATAGAGACATGCTTATCCCCAAAAGCATACATTTCATATTAAGTACATTAAAATAAATAATATAATAATAATATTAATAACACTATTAATAATAATAAAATATAAAAATAATTTACCACAAAAAATTTAAATTTGTAAAAAAATTATTTGAATTTTCTGTCAAATTTCTGAACATATTTTGTTGTCTCGAATAATTATTTGTTCAATTTTGCATTCATTTTTAAACATTTTATTTTTTTAATTGGCAACTTTTTTCTCTAAAAACAATTTTTTTTTTTCAAAAAATATATTAATTGGTTTGACAAAATTTTTGTTTGCTTAGAAACGTAATATTCAATAAAACTTTTATCTACTTCTAATAAATTTTTTGTTTGATTCTTTCTTGTGACTCCAATAAAAATTTTTATTGAATATCGCAACATTTTTATTGAAAATATCGCAAGTTTTTTTCAAACAAAAAATTACAAATTTGTTGTTCGAATTCACAAATTTCTTTGTAGGACCGAAATTAAACAAAAAATTTATTAACTCAGTGAATTTCGTGTCTGAATCAAAAAAATAATTTTTTCTGTGTACACCTACCACTATCATTTGTAAACATTTTTCGTCTGATGATTTTTGGTGACTACGGAGTAATTTAGACTAAATTCAAAAACTTTAACTGTTACTGATTTCAAGATATACTGAAGTCAATAGTTAGTTTGTTTGGAAGCTACCACATCTACTTGGCTGCCCTTTTTTCTACTGATAATTTTTAATGGCCACGAAATCAATCACACCAAATTCAGAAACTTTAGCTTCAACACTTCTAAAGATATGTATGTATAAAGAAATCAAATTTTAACTTGTATGGGAGGTGTCATGCCCACTAGTCTAATTTTGCCTACTTTCTGACTGATGATTTGCCTTGCCCATGAAGTCAATCAGACCCAATTCTAAAACTATAGCTGTAACCGTTCTGAAGATATACAAAAATCTGTATATAGAGATAAATAGAAAAAAGTGGTTGTAAAAAAAGACGTGACAAATTTTTCTCTCAATGAAAAATAAAATGGATTAATTCAAGCATATGAAAAAGAAATTAGTCAAATCGATGGAGCCGTTTTCTGATTTTAGGTAAATCAAAAAAAGTGGGTGTAAAAGTAGGCGGGGCAAAATTTTCTTTCCGCTAAACATAAGTTGGATCACAAAGATTTTTAGAAAGAAAAAATCGTCAAAATCGGTTCAACCGTTCTCAACTGATACGATGACCAACGAACAACATTAATTTTTATTTATATAGATTTCTTTAATACGGATGTATACAAATTATACTTTTTATTGGTCGTACATTGTACACTTTAATTCAGGTACGACCCTTAGAAATCAAAAATTTTTTTATCACAAATATGTTTATTTATTTGTTGACTCTAGCTCGACATTATTATTTTTGACAGTACACAACAGACTGTTTTCTAATTTTTAATCATTTTTAAAATTTTGTGTTACCCTTTTCTTTTTATTCTGTTACCAATTCATTGTATTCGAAAATGTTGAGCCTATACTAATATGGTCGAAACACATGAGCTTTTTAATCACATGAGCTTTTGTAAAAAAAAGTGTTTGTGTAAAAGAAAAATAAAAAAAAAATTGAAATTAATTTACAATTGTATTACTAAACTGTTTAAAAAGATTTCTAGTTAATTTAATTTTTACTGTAAAAGTAAAAACATACTAAAAGCTAAAAATATATTTTTGTATGCACTACCTTTGATGTTGTTCTGGCATTATTAAAAAAAAATTATTTAAAATCAAAAAACAAAACGGTTGTTTTTTTTTTTCTTGTAAAGTATTTATTTTATGTTGGTAATACTGACAACTTAATTTTTTTAATTAGACCGTTTTTTTAGAATTTAAATTAAAGTATTGCCAACCCTTTTGTACAAAATAACAAAACAAATAACAGGATGTAAGAATTAAAAATAAAAAAGTAAACAATAAGCTTTTAAGAGTGTTACTTAAACTTTGCCGCTCTCTCTCTCTCTCTCTCTCTCTCTCTTAAGTAAACTTATTAATAGTGTAGTCAGCTTGTTTTCCAGTTTTATACCCAATTTCGAAATTTGGATGCACAAAATTCCCCAAAAGGCCCTACAAAAACAGCGAATTGATTGTATTGATGAAATTAGATTTATTAATTTGCCTGCGACTTTAAATATATAATTGAGCAAATATTTATTTTTAAATTCTCTTGAAACGTTATTCCTGAAACCGAAAAATGGAACATGCTTGTGATTTACCTTCATTGTAATTGTGCATTTTATCTCCATAAAATCTATGACTTTCAAAATATCTATCAAAATCTTGAAGATTTCAACTAAATTTCTCGTACAAAATAAAATATACTTCATTGAAATCTAGCGGGTTTTGTTATGCAATTTTGTTTTTGTGTGTTGAAAATATCCTTCTTAGTACTAAAAATACAACACTGTAGAGAAAACTATAGGCTTTATATAAAAACAAAACGAACAAAAATTTAAATACATTTTCTAAAGGGAAAATACTAATTAAATAAATGTATAAATATTAATAAAAAAAAGGTTGAACAAACGCAAGTAAAGTGAAAAATGGTTCCGGGTTCAAACAACAGCTCTGACATCTTTAAAAAAACAAAGAGAAATAAAAAAATATTTTCTTCGGAGACTACCTCTTAGCAATTTTCTGCAAAAAGCTCTAAGAGTAACTGACTGCCATGAACAAGCTCAAGTCTGCAGTTCGGCGTCGACTTTAAACCGTAACTGTAAAACAGAGTTGTATTACTAATTTCTATTTGAGTTCAACAAGATTTCACTATATAAAGTTAATTTCAGTTTGTATGGGATATAAAATGTTTAAAAAATATAATTTTAGAATGTAATGAAGAAACAAAAAAATTCCCAAAAATTAAAATATTTTTTTTATTCACACAAATCTGACAACACTGGCAATTACAAAAAAAAAGTAAAAAATACACAAACACTCTGAAGTAAACAGAGAGTATTTGCAAATGAGCAAAAACTAAACTCTACATTAGCGAGTAAGCAAAAGAGAAAAATAGAAAGGAAATTGTGTTCTCCTTTTTATTTGTGTCCATTTTACTGTTAAATATACACAGGGTTTTAAGCTTGAAAACAGTATTGCGGTAAACAAGGTAAAGCAAGAACCTTCGGTCGGTATATTAGAAAGTGAAAAGTGTTTAATATTTCAAAACAAAAAAAGAAAGTATAAAGAAAGCCGCAAAAAATTTGCATTTTATAAATGAGTTGAATAAAAAAAAAAAAATAATAATAAAAAAGAAAATCGGTAACGTTTATAAAAAGTTGTTAAATCAAGCAGAAAACCTCACAAGTGCAAAACAGAAAGTATTTCCAAAAAATCATTTGAGAAAAAAATTTGCAAAAAGTGAGTTTAAGTGCTTTTAGCAAAATATACAAAAAAAATTGATTAAAAATTTGTTTTTATTAAATGCAAATAAAGATTATTTTCAGAGATTATAATGTTTATACAGAATTAAAATCAAGATGCTGGAAAATAATTAATAAAAACGAAGAGTCTTGATAAAATTAAAAGTTTTTTATGTTTAATTTTTTTGTGAATAAAACAAAGCAAAAAAAAAAAATATGAAAAAAAAATTATTAAAAAAAAACAAACCACGTGAAGTATCATGAAACTGATAGGATGATTTTATTGTGAGTGAGAACGAATAGAAAAATACTTTAAAATTTAATACTCTCTTACACACACACACACACACACACACAGCAATAGCAGATGCGTATTCTAAAGATAGCATATGAAAAATGGGAAATATCTCGTTATAAAATGTAATTTGTAAATATTCTAATTTTCTTTTCATTTGTGCAATTTAATGTCGATTTACATATTTAAAATTTGTAAACAACAACAATCAGGTAGGTTGTGCAAATCGACTTCATGTGAAAATGAAATCGAGTGTTTCTTTCGAAAACAAATAAAACCTTCAAAAAGTTACATTCATGTTTATTCAGCAAATAAATGACAAAAAATATCAAAACCGTTTTCCATTTTAAAATAAAAGGAATTTAAAATTTCATTCGTTTTTAATTTCACTCGAATTCCTCAAAATATACACGAATGTTTCGAATAGAGTTCTTTGATGTACTTACAAAGGTATTATTTATTACTATTGGGTCATATAAATAGTATTCTCGTTTTTTTAACTAAATTTTCTTTAAGTATATAAACGTATGTAATTACTAATATTATGAAGATAGTTCTCTCTAATTAAGGGATAGAATTGCTAGGCTAAGGATATTAACTTTTAAGAAAATATATTGAAAAAATAAAATAATTTTGTATTTCATTGTTAGTATACGAACATTTCGAACTGGCCTTGTACAATCGTTTAGGCACGCTAACCTAAGGCGCTTCTTTTTTAGTTTCGAATTAGAATAAAGATGGTTAAACGGTCTTCGCATTAGCTGTTTTTGCCAAAAACTCCCACTTCCATGCAATATTCCCAAAATATTAAAGCAAACAACAAATCTTTTTTATTTTCTACAATACTTCTATAGTATATGAAATAAACACATTTTGGATGGAAAGAATTAAAGAAAAAATATTTTTAAAAAATTGTTACGTAGTCGATAACAGATTAAAGATTACTATATAATACGTTTCTATAATTGAGCTTTTATTTTGAGCTTTAAAACTAAAAGCTCTAATTTTTCAATATAAGCATTAGGGAAATTCGTATAATCTTATAAATAATTTTTTATTTTTTTTGCTAAGACCAATACCCAGGGGTTTACACTCCTACTAATGCAGTGCATTATATTGTAATGTTTGAAGTCCATCTAAGTACAAAGAAACCGCTCCCTGACATTCTACTCTATTCCACCTTAGCCATTGTCAAGAAAACACGAATGATCAGGAGAAAAGCGCCACCTATTGGAAAGTAGCAGATAACATCTTAAAATTTACTTAGCGAAGGCACTCACCACACAATCAACATACAAACGATGAGTGAATTGCTGTTGATCATTCAAGGGTGAAGGTGTACCACTGGCCTTTGAATGATCAATTCACAACAATGTGTCTAATTCCTAAGGCGCTTAATCATAATATAAGAAGAAAGTTTTTATTCTCCTTTCCAAAAATTTCCAATACAATGCACAACATCAATAGGGGTTCAGCCCTGAGTATTAGTCTCAATGGTCTAGTGGTTAGTGTGTTGGCTTACTAAGACATGAGCCCTGGGTTCGACACCCAGCTCCGACATCTTAAAAAAAAAAAAAAATATGAAAAAAATATTTCTTTCGGCGACTACCTCTCAGCAGTCTTCTGGCAAAAGCTCTGAGAGTAATTAATTGCCATGAACAAGCTTCTCACGTCTGTCGTTCGGAGTCGACATTAAACTCTAGGTCCCGGTAGTCATGGATAAAAAATTTACACACACAACATGAGTGCTGCGAGAAGCTAGGCCAGTTATGTATGTTAGTCTCAATAAAAAAAATATAGTTTATATACATATGTTGTTCCATTTAAGCACCTAATGTTAAAAGGACAAATTGCTGCCAGTTGATCACTCAATGACCAGTGTTATGCCTTCACTCTTGAAATTATCAATAGCAATTGCCCCATCTTTTGATGTTAATTCTTTGTTTGAAGTGGTGAGAATCTTTGCTAAGTGGAATAGTCGGTTTTAATCTTTGCTTTATTTTGTCTATTACTTCTTAGTAGGTGGCGATTTCTCCTGATTTTTCGTTAAATAATTCAAGGGTGGATTGATTGGAATGTTACAGCGCGGCATGCTTAGGGATGGCATTCTTAGAGATGTGGGGAGACCACTTTTATTTTTTTTTTTTTTTTGTAATTGAAACTGCGAAATACCGCACACACTTTGTTCTAAATTTTCTTCAGTACTCTCAGGCTCTAACAACTACACTACGGCACCCCCTTTTAAAAACTTTAAACTTTTTAAATTTTTATGACTTTATGCAAATACCCTTACTTCGTATTTGTAAAAATATTTTATTGTTTATTTTGTTACATATTAAAAAATTAACAATACATTACTCTATGTAGCGTTTTGAATACTAAGAATTCTTATTAAGACCCAAGATAATGTAAATAAACAAAAAATAATAATAAAAATTTATATGTACATATATTTCAAAATAAACACTTTCAATTACATCTCTTTTACTCTCATACTCTTCTTTTTTTAGTAAAAACAATGATTATTGTACTTACGAAATAAAAATATGCATTAATATTGTGTTTTCATTACACACATACATGCGTATATGTATGTATTCAACGTTAATAAAAAAACAGCAACAATTTGTTTAAAGAAAAAAAATTATTGTATGCAAATAAACAATAAGCCAAGCAACTGTAAATTCTCATACTCATTATCTATTAAATTAATAAATAAAACAGCAACAACGGAAAAGTAGAACTCACTGAAGAGAATTTAGCATAACAATAAAATACACCATAATGATAATAATAAAACCATAATAATCTAAACATAATAAACACAAATAAAAAAAAAATAAATAAAATAACAACAACAATAGCAACAGAATTATAAAAGCAAAAAACTGTTTGTATGGAAAGAAGAGCCATCAAAAAGAAGAAAAGAAAAAATAGCAACAATTCCACATTGTTTTTTTTTTTTTCCTAAATAAATAGATTGAAGTAATCAGCTATAAACTCTCTCCCTCTCCCACACAAATACCAACTCATTTACCTATATTTCTCCATTATTTACATACTCGTCCATTATTTTTTTAAAACCAATATGATAAATAATATATCATACGCTCCCATGTACTCATATGAACAACCAAGTCATACACACTCGTTTTTATTATTAATTTCCTTATGGATGAAGAAAAAGAGCTTAAAATAAGAAAAGCAATAAAAACGCTAAAACTATGCAAAAAATAAAAAATAAAAATACCAACAATAATTACCACCACTACAACTGCTACTGCCATAACTTAAACAATATACTGGTCAGTCAGCAGTGTTAAAACTTTTTCCAGAAATACACTTAAAGAAATAAATGCTATTAAGCAGTTTAGTCCTAATTAGTGAAGTAAGTAATACTTAAGTAAAATTTATAAGTATATTCGCAAGTAAAGGAAAGAAAACGAAATGAAAAAAATCAGAGTTTATTGAAGAATTTTAAAAGAAAATTAGAAAAAAATTAGAGCAAAAACTGGGTGCATTGAGAAACATCTAATATCCAAAGTAGTAGCAGTACATCTGATTGATGATATTATAATTATTATATACTACAGACACGTAGACTGGTGGAAAAAGTAATAGAAACAACACACCAAAATGTGTACGAGTTAATACACACATACATATATGTACTATTGTATGGATAAATTTAAAACGAATACAACAAATAATGACAGAGCTTTGTTATTGTACATTTGCAATTATTTATAAAATATATACGTACATACATATATATATCACTTCTATCTTTCTATGATCACGTGCAGATAATATTACGATTGGAAAAAATATTAGAGAAAATCAATTTCCAGACACAAATAAAATTCAATAGAAAATTCATGCAATAAGATAATTTACAGAATACTTTTATGATATTTTAACTAGAGTGGTTCGTGATGTACAGAGAGGATAACAATTAAAAAAATTGAGGGAAGAAAGAAAGACCTTATTCCAAAGTGATGATATAATGGAGAATCCTAAAAAAATAATTAAAGCAATTTGTTTCATTCCTAAGGCGCTTTATAAGAATATAATACATATAAGAAAAAATATTTACTCTCCTTTCCATAGATTCCAATACATTGCATAGCATCAGTAGGGTATTACCCCTGAGTATTGGTCTCAATAAAAAACAACCTCAATGAAATCTATAAAATTGCATATGGGCATATCCGAAAAAATGTCAACCAACAAAAAATTATTAAAGTTGATCAAAAATTATTCTTGATTATTTAGAGTAATAGACTATATTTGTACTCTTACATATATCATCATGAAATATTTTTCTGGCATTCCATATTACGAAAATCAGGACTTAAGCTTCATCAACCTTACATTTTTAATATTTGGCCAAAATATGCATGTTTTTTGGCTGCTGTTAAACAAGCTTTATCCAAAACACGGCTGCTCCATCTTCGAAAAAGATTTTTTTTTTTGATTAATTTTCTGCAACTTTATTAAAGAAGCGCTTTAAATACTCTATTGAAACGTATTTAGTAAAACTGAGTAAAGTTACGTCCACGCTTTGTAACGTCCGCAACGGAAAATAAGGGTTTTTTATATATAACGAAGAAACTAAAAATTTTTTTGACACCACATTAACATTCCAAACAAAACTAAAACTGTGCTTTAAAGTAAGAAAAAAAAAATTCTAAAATGTACAAAAGTATGTTTCTTTTTTAATATCAAATTTTGTAACGTCCGCAACGGTATCGATCTGTCCTAAAATTAAGTTCTGCTAAAATTTGTTTTGTTTTCACAAATCTATAATTTTAAACCGCATACATCAATACTTATGAACGCATAAGAATTGAAGGGTTAAAGAAAATTAAAAAAAAAAATAATTTGAGAACACAGTAATCTTATTTTGAAGGATGCACACGATTTTTACAGACTGGCCAAAAGTAATATCGATGAGGTTAAACTAATATACGTTATAGAAAACGATATAAAAACCACAACTCAATATCTAGGTGAGAAATGGCTAAATATAAAAAATATTACAGGCGTAAAATCTCATCACTTTTCTTCACTTAATGAAAATTTTATCGAAATGGCACGCACTGCAGTATCTCCTAAACATAAACTACAAGTTTAAAAAGAAAAATAAAATTTATATTTTTTGAAAATAAACACAAAAATATTTTTTTATTTATATGAGTAGGACAGTAGTCAAAAATGCAACGTCCGCAACGTAACGTCCGCAACAAATATAAGACAAAATTGTGAATAAACTAACAATTATTTTTTTGCCTCGAAAGTGGGTTTGAAATGCTTAAACATTCCTCTTTCTTTAATGTATTTGGAGTTTTTTTTGTTTATACTGTAAAATTCGCTAAAATTTATGAAAGTTTGCATTGATCTCCACAACGACTTCTGTTTTGTGTAACGTCCGCAACGGCAATTTAAGTACAATTATATCGTAACTGATAAAACTCAGAAAATATTTGCAACTGCCATTTGAAAGTACTCTCAAAGGCCAACGTACCAATGTAGGTTACTTAAGAATATAACGCTCAGACCGCCAACAGTAGTCAAAAATATGCGTACGAACGTAACGTCCGCAACGCAGGATTAGCCCATATTTGGGTGCGGTTCAGGCAGTGGCGTAGCTAAGTAACCAAGAGCCCTAGGGCAAATTAAAAAATGGGGCCCCACTGCTATGTAAAATGATTAGATTTTATAAAATAAAAATATGAAATACACAAATACTTTAAAAATGCTAAGTTACTGAAGCTCTTTTTTGTGCACAAATGTGCCCATATCGGTCGACAAGCTGTACAAAAGACAGAACATTTCCGTGGTATCCTTCATGACTTAAGTCTTCTTGATGTCCTCTCAACGCCAAAGAACTCTTTGCTTTTACCATTTGTTCAGTGACGACGTTAAAAGTAAAATAAAAGGAAAGAGAAACACAATGAAACACAAGTGTCGTTGAGGAATCCCCGGGAAAAAAATTATTATCGTTCGCCTTACCACATTTAACGTTTGGGGCCATGAACGATCTCCTGCCCGCGGGTCTGAATTAATGTACCTACTGCAGGTGACTTGCATATTTTCACGACATTTCGCGTTATACAATGAGCTGTAGCCGAAATCTATAGATTTGACGCAATTTATTGACTTAACGGACATCAATATGAGTGGTAAAACAAATAAAAATGAACCACTACATTAACCAGTACAAAAAAGTTTATTGACATTAGTTTACTTACTCCTGATACAGCATTAATTTTTTAACCATTCTCGAAAAAAAGATCTTAACGTGAATTCACAATAAAATGCACATCGATGAATAAAAAAACAAATTGACAACACTGCCAACCTACAGAAAGAATTTAGGGAATTCCCTAGGCATAACTTTTGAATTTATCTCAGAATTTATCTTGCAACCTGTCATATTTATTTTGAAAATGGGGGAAATTTCCAAAATTTCAGTTCGATCGAGAGGATTCTAGGGCCCCCTGAGCTTGTGGGCCCCGGGGCACTACCCCGCCTAGCCCCTAGGTAGCTATGCCACTGGGTTCAGGCACTGGTGTGGCTTAATGAAAATAATTTTTTTTATTGTTCTTTTGTTTGAAGCAGATTGGTTGCAATATGAAAACTGCAGCAATGATAGTAGTGAAATTTCGTAAAATGAACCCCATTATTAGCTGTTCTACGTGCCCACGAGAACTAGTTTTTAATGCTGTTAAGCCAACAATAATAATTGACACCTTGTTGAATAACTCTGTTAGT
Organism: Metopia argyrocephala; assembly: GCA_963576795.1. Taxonomy (NCBI): domain Eukaryota; kingdom Metazoa; phylum Arthropoda; class Insecta; order Diptera; family Sarcophagidae; genus Metopia; species Metopia argyrocephala. Next base: position 60,360,672 of record OY756211.1, on the reverse strand, counting down.
ATTATTCTAGAAAAACGAATGAACTTTTAAAATCCACTTTAGTAAGACCAGCAGAAGTGACCACATTCACAAAATTATGTTCAAATATTAATATAATGTAATTATTTTTCAAACAAACAATTTTTTTCGATTAAAATTAAATTTTGTGTGTTATTTTTAACAATCTAAATTAAAATGCACCCTTCACAAAACAACATCATTTGCAGTAGTACTTACATCGATAACCAAAGTCCACACTTAAATAGAATATACACACTCTTCGTGGCATTCCTAATTACATGCTAAGGCTTGTTTACTGTTTTCCTTGTCATTGTATTTTTGAACTAAACCTATTGAACTTTAAGAACTTGTGACAATACTAAATCGAATTTTTAAACGTTTTGACTCCACTTCTTCTTGAAGAAGGTGTATGGCAAATAGTTTAATATATTCACATTCACTTATCGTCAATGGAATTAAAGAACGCTGTAACTGACAAAAAATCGAAAGTACGTTTTTTGCATCATTTTTATCAGAAAAAAAAATACGCGTCTATTGGTCCAGATCCCAAATTTCTACGATTAAAATAAATTCACTTACGCCGTCTGCGAAATGAAAAATACCAGTGTATTTGTTCTACTTTTATGAAAGTTTTTTAGCTCTGGTAAACATTTAAGGTAAACATTTAGAAGTGCTAATTTGTTCATTCAAATCATCTCTACATGAGAGCTGCATAAGAAACAAAAATAGTCCATTGTATTTCAAAACAATTAGCAGTACTGTAAAACAAACGAAATGTAATTTTTTTCTCGTTTCTAAAAAACTACTTGTTTTATCAGTCAGTTTTAAATTGTATATAATTTCTTACGTACTTACATTTACTCTCGAACAGAACACATTCACTTTCTAATATAATATTCAATTCAATTCAATAAATATAATAACAATATAATTAACAATAAAGAGTTTAAGATTGGTATTTTTTCTGCTTAATTATATACATAATGGCTTAACAAAATTATATGCACATTATTATTATTCCCTTGGAGGTAAAAAATTAGGAAAAACCTATTTGAACATTTTTACCAATAATTATTATAAAACACTAAACTAAAACCTAAAAGCTAATTAAATATTATGAGCTAGCTCAATAATGTGTTCATAACCAGAATTTAGGCATCTGATGTAAAAATTGTCATTAAGTCTGGCAAGTTTATCTTTAACTTTTTCTATACCCGCAAGATAATGGATACGCTGAGTTGAAAAGAACCATGGAAGGTTATAAATTAGCTTCAGCAATTTGTTTTGGGCTATTTGTAAGTTTTCTAAGTGGCAGTTCGCACTGGTCGACCAGATAGGCACTGCATAATAAACAATGGCATGGAAAATATTCTTTAATATTAATTTCTTATTCTTAAGGTTCGGTAAATGGATACAGTATCCTAGTTAGAACATTTAATTTTTTTACAATATAAGATATGTGGTTCTTAAATTTCAACTTGGGGTATATATAATAACCCCCAGGTACTTTCCCACTAGATAGAGTAGTTGATGAATAAAATGTTGTTCTGGGGTAGAAAATATGCCTTGCGCTTTCTTGTGAAATATATTGCCTGTGTCTGAACTTAGCTCTATTCTCCATTTCATGAGATAACAACGCAGCTCATTTAAAGCCCTTTGAAAGTTGTTGATTACATCAGTAGCCAATAATTCAAAACTAAGAACAGCTGTGTCATCAGCAAAAATTGATAGGGTTCAGTAATCTAATTGGAGAAAATCGGATGTATACAGATTGTAGAGAATAGGAGACAAGCAAGAGCCCTGCGGGAAGCCAGTCGTAACGATATGGGGAAAAAATATATAATTTTTATAAAAAGTGTGAGTTAGAGAGAGACCATTTAACAATGAAAACAAATTTCGTTTTTTATTTTTATTTTTAATATGAATTTTAAAAGTTTGGAAAGGTTGTTTTTACAGTATAAGCCTCTTAATCTCTTTAAATGTTTTATTTCTATTAAATTTTTCAAAATTTTCGTGGATTCGTGGTTACAAATTCAATAAATGAAACTTTAGTTCAATGTCCGTTAAAATTATTAGTTTATTGTAAATTTTTTTATAGGATAAAAGTCTAAAAATCTTCTTCTATATATATATATATATATAAAGAAAGTGGCGTTAGTTACTACGCTTATAACTCAAGAACGCCTGGACCGATTTTGATGATTCGTACCAATTCGGAATGGTCTCTGGCCAAATAAGAAGAATAGCAAAATTTCTAAAATACTCCAGAAAAAAGAAATTATAAAGGAAATTCATTTTCCCATACATTTTGTATGGAGTTATGTCACAATGTTTGCAACAAAGCTTTTTAAAAGTGTTTAATAGATTTTTATAAAAATTTTCTGTATATTCAGTAATGTTGACTGTAGATCGTATTCTATTTTTTATACCTCCACGCCCACTTCACCACCCTCTTTTTCCGTGAACTTAAAACCATGTTTATGTTCCCCATAAAGCCTTTAAATATGGTACGAATGCTTCCAGCACTAGCTTTTATGATACAGCTTAATACGAGCGGGATAAGGGCAGAGGAAGGGGTATTCCCGCAGAAGGTAGAACACAGTTTATCGCTCTTTTAAAGCAGTGTATTACACAAAGTTTCCAAGATTAGTAGGAATACGATCTCCCTAAAATATTACCTGTACCTGATCCTGTACCTGTATTTTAAATATACACAAAAACAATACTTTTCTAGGCAAAACAACGTTTGCGGGCCAGCTAGTTTTAAATTAAATGTATTTCAATATTTTCAACAAATATTTTATGAACTCTCTGAGAAACCGACAAACTACATACAATTTGAACGAATAATTACTTATCGGTGTTTGCAATGTCTTTATATTAATTTATTTAAATTTGAAAAATGCATTGAAATTTGATGCCTCAGTATATTAGTGGTTAGTTATCTAGTCTGTTAGTGCGGCGGTCGTGTGTACGAATCATGCCAGAAACTCAAAACTATTTCACTACACCGAGTCTAATGGAAGTAGTTGTTTTGCTCGTAATTACTCAGAATTTATTTTGTGATTATATTGTAATATGATAATAAATAAATAAATTAATATATTGAAGTTATAATCTAATGGACGCCACCCTAATAATTTAGTGATACATATGTACACCAATATTATAAAATAATGCATGAAAAAATTGTTGCAAAAATTTTAATATTAAACATTTAATATAAGTTTTTGCCAAATTGTTTACCTACAGATGTTTGCCTTTACAAAAAACGATACCAAAACCGTTTTATGGATATCCCAAGAGCATTAATTTTTTTCTTCCTTTTCTGCCCAATGGCCCATATTAAGTACTATTGTAAATATTTATTTTACATATTTTCCTTTCTAAGAATTGTTCAGTCAATTCATTTTATCGCCAGCATCAATCAATCACTTTGTGTCGACTGAGGACAGACGATCAAAATGACACATTGTTGATAAACTGCCTCTTTGCTTTTGTCACCCACTGTAAGCGTGTGCAAACACAAAATAAAATAAGCACCAGAACCTATATATGTATGTTTAATAATTGATTGCGTAGGATTTCATTATTTATTAAAGGATTTAAATAAATTGTCTGGCCAAATGATGGGTTCAATTACAAAAAGGCGATGACATGATGTCTGCACATAATGAATGTCACAACAAAAAAGAAAAAAATGGAGAAAATTTTTAACAAAAAATTACATCAAAAATGTAAAAATCATTTTGCAGAACTTAAATCTGAATGAGTCCATTATTTGCAAAAAAAAAAAATAATTTAAAAAAAAATGATAAGAAGAGAACCATGACATTGACATTCTTCTCTGATATCGTACGTAAAAAATAAACGATGCGAATGTAACCATTAAAACATTGACAAGGAGAAAAAAGGCTATAGAAAAATGTAACTAATACATAAGTAAGCTACACACACATATACACCTACAATATATTTTAGATAAGCATGAATGTTTTTCATTAAATTCCATGAAGAAAATAACACCAGTTTTATTTATTATTTTTTTCTTTCATTTCTTTACATACTGGGACAAGTCAACAAACAACATGTGATTGTAATTTAGAGTTGGTTGGCCTTGTAGGTCATGTTTAGACAAATAAATTTATTTATTTACTTATTCTTGTTATAGGGGTTCTTCTTTTACTTTTTCTTGGTACGTGTTTTTTTTTTCTTTTCTAGTGCTTCTTTTCTTTTATTGCGAATCGTTAAAAGATTTTATTGGAAAACTTTTTGTTTTTCTTCCAGATTTTATCCTATTGTTTAGTGGCCTCTGTTTACACAATCAATTCTTAATAGAAAATATTACAGCAGCAGTACAAAAAGTGTTTTTTTCTTTATTTCTTATTTTTGAATAGAATTACATTTTAAATATTTAACTTTAATAACTTAGAAATGTGCGATTAATAGCATATTTTGAGCAAAAAAGTTTACTTATAATATTGGCCATCGTTAGCCTTGATGCTTTTTTTCCATCAACATTTGGATTGTGCGCCATAAGAACTGTTCATTTTGAAGGTCTAATACGTATCAAGTTAGTTTAGAATACTGTGATCTATAGTGAAATTCATTCCAATGCGAAAATTCTGCATCAATCCAGACAAGTAGTAACCGTACGTGGTAACTTTCGGACTATAAAGCGCATGAGGTAAACATTTTCTGGCACTATTTTCTTAATAGTTATTTAAAGGCTTTGCAACATGTTCCAATCGTTATCATAGCAAAATACTACTATAAACTACGATCGCATGTCCTTATTTTTACACCACATTCCTTTTCTATCTATAAATAGTTTTAATATTAATACTTCTGGTTTGAATTCGACAACGAGTATTTTGTCTCAAGCTAAGACTTCTTTAAATAGCTGTTAATCAGCAATATTATTAATATATATAAATCAAAAATTACTGCAATATTTTAAAAAGTACGTAACGAATTTGCTTAAAATATTGTAGATTTACGAGAATTATCTTTAAACTAAACTCAAAAATGTAAAATCAGCTTTCAAAATCTCTAGGTCAATAATTTGTAAGGCAATAGCAATCCTAATGAAGTAATGCCCGGAATTCATGAGCCTCGATTTCCTTTGCAGAAACTATTTTTGAACACTAAAATCCATTGAAAATTGTCAAAATCGGTTATCAATCGATGTGCTTCAGCTATACTTCTATTTTAATTAAACAAGAGGGGCAAAATTTTAATTACAAATTACACTATGCGACAAATGAAGACTTTTGGAAAAATGAACGAACTCCACAGTATAGGTTCGATTGTACTACCAAAACTTAGTAAAACTCTGTACTCGGTTTGGTCAGATTGACTACCATTTGTTTTTTATAGACCTCAAAAGATTTTGAAAATTACTGCACCACTCAAAAAAAGGTGTCCTCAGTTTTTGGACAACAACTTACTCAACTCAACAACAACTGCTTAACTATGTTCAGCAATAATGTAGGGAAGACTCTACTGAACAAATTTTAAAATATTTTTTGTGCAATAAATAATTTTTTCCAAAATAGCTTACAAAGGCCAATTTGTACCCTAAAAATGTTACTTTTCACTATTTTTAAAATAAAATAAATTTTATTTTTTTTAATTTTTTTTAATTTTTAAAAATAGTCAAAAATAACATTTTTATTTTTCAATGTGTTATATTAAAAACATAAACCAGGTGTAAAATTTATGTAATTTGTTGTAAAAAATTATATGCTAGATCAGTTTTTTTATATAGTCAGGGGAGAAAACTCCTACTCATGCTCTGCATTGTATTAGAATTCCTGGAAAGGATAGGTTTTTTTTCTTATTAAGCACCTGACGAATAAGACAAGGCTAAGTTCAAGGTTTTAACTTCACCCTTGAATGATCAACAGAAATTGCCCTATCTGTCGTTGGATGTTGATTGTGGTGAGGATTTTCGCTAAGTAAGTAGGTAGCTGTTATCTACTAGGTGGCGGTTTTCCCCTGATCATTCGTTTTTTAAGTCAATGCCAAAGGTAAAATAAAATGAATGTTAAGGAGGGGTTTCTTGTAAATGGACTTCTTAAAAGGGGGGAGGGGGGGATTTCTTTTTTTTTTTTTTTAATTGCGAAAAACAGCAAATTTTTTATTCTGGGATTTGAACCTAGGCAGTTTTGAGTTTATGTATGAGAGCTCTAACCACTATACTACTAATAATTTAAAAACTAATAAATTACACAAATAAGCGTTTTGTTTCTAATTGTAAATTTTGGACTAGTGCATTTCCATTCAAATAAAAGTTCTGGAAACCATCATACTTTTCACTTGACCCAAATCTTTTGCGATTTCTTGAAAGATGAAAACCCAAATAGTGTCAGAAGACTTAAACTGGGAGGTGGGCTAAGCGAATTAGCAGTTTGTAGAATAATTAATAGTTTTTATGACTGTCTACATAGCATCGTGCTTATGGACCAACATTTTTTTGTAATCGTTTTATGACTTAAATTTTGTTTCATTTTATTACTAAGGCCCATTATTACAACTTGCCGTTAGTTAAAGGCAGGATTTTATCAAACCGATAAATTGCGTTTTGTTATTAAAAGTTAACTTTAACCTAAAGGTAAGGCAATATTCCCAATAAATTTATCGGTCACTTTAGGTTAAAATTTATTTGTAATAACAAAAAGCGATTTATCTCTCTGATAAAATCCTGCTTTAAGTAACGGCAAGTTGTAATAATGGGCCTAAGTCTGCTTAAAAGTTGTAAATATCTAATATACGAGTAAATGTGTATGTATGCCAGTAATTCGTTTCGTTTGCCCTTTTTATTTAACAAACTGTGTTCCTCATCGTGTTGGCCGACCTCATCCACTTAACAGTCATCACTATTTCAATTACCCATCGGCCACTGCTACATTAAAAGATTAATATCCAATGTTTTAAAATAGATCACACCCAAATACCGTCAAAATTATCCTGTAGTATTTGCTTATCTTCATTATAATCACGAGTAAGAAACTTCGGTGCCCAATTTTATAAAAAAAAATATTATTTATAAGCCTGAATGAGGTGCTTGCGGCCTTACAAGCCGTACAGATTTTACAATCAGCGAAGAGATTCATGGGATGTTAAAAGTGATTTGTAGTTTACTGACATGTAGAATGAAAACTGCACTGAACTTCGTATAAGCACAAAACCTAGAGTGGCTAACAATCCCTATAGACGGCAATGTCAAATGGGTGGTAGTGAAGACTCGGTAAATCTTTTATTGTGCGAGTGTACACCGTTAGCTAGAAGGAGGCTGATACTTCTGCGGTCATTATATTCTCTCGCATTTAAAGACAAAAAATAATTAGCTTTATGAATTCAAAGGTTTGACTTTAGCGGTTCTGCATAGCAGGCCCATACTGCAAGCTCCCACACTGACATTTATGCACGCAGCATTATTGCATATAAGTATTAGAAAACATCACTCTGTGAACCCAGCGCCCTTACTTTAGTGGTGTTGTATTTACCAACTCACTGTTGTGCACATTAGTTTAAGTGGAAGCTGTGACGAGGTTTGTGGTATCAAAATGGCACTAAATGCTAATTAAACTCCCTAAGGTAGTCCTTCGATGGACCACAATTTTTTAGAATATACGACTTGCAAACATTTCTTCTTACAAATAATAATTAAAGTCAACGCGACCTAATTAACATGTTTTGAATGTTTCCCCAGAGAACAACACTTAAGATTAAATTCTCAGCATTTAACTATAAAAGGCGTGTAATTTCTTTATCGTAGCTTAGACCATTAAACAAATGTCGAATCATTTATTTAATTTTCCAAATTTATTTATTCATTTATTTTTGTGCTGTGCTCTTTTACTACCATTTATTCTTTTCATCTTATAGGGCTGGTCATTGTAAGTATTAATAGAATGAAATTCCTCATTGTGCGTTAAAAAGTGGGTGCGTAATATAAAAACGCAAGTCAAATAGCAGTTACAGATATTTTACTTTTTTTGTAAATTTCTAACATAAAATAACTAAAATAATCTATTAATTGTGATTAAATTCTCCTTATTTTAAGCTTTTCTAAGTTTTCGCAATTTTTGAAGCATCTGCTTAAAAATCAAACATTAAAAGCATGCGAAAATTAAAAAAAATTGCTCATCGGGTGTTACTGTGGCACCTCTCGTTTTTAATTCATGTTCATTTGTTTGTCTATTAGTACTAAATTTATGATTATTATTATATTTATTGAGTAATAAAAAGGGGATGAAATTGTTACATTTTACTGTAGAAAGCGCCTGTGGCAAAGCTTAATTTAATCTTCTTATGCTATCGACGTACACTGCCCACATACAGAGTGGGTGAGCGAGCGTATGTCTTTGACACATTGCATGTGTCATTTTAATAATAATGAGGATGATACTGACGTATCCGGCGACAACGATGTTAAAAGTACTTCGTAATTCGTTAAAGTAAGTAAGTAATGATGAAAATACAATATAAGCCTCAAACTGTAAACCACAGCAGGGAGGAAAGAACTTATGCTATAAAAGATACGGGTATGTATAGCATCTCACTAAATTGTCTGCGGCAGACATCCAAGTGTAAATGAGAAAAATTTCATTTCATTTGGTTTTTTTTAATTTTTTTTTTTTTAGTTATATAATGTCTTATATACCATATGCTTAACTAGGTTGTACAGAAAGCAAGTTAGAGCATGCAACTCTAGATTAGGTCAATAGAGAAAAGCATACTATATGGACTCATTCAGTTAATAAAATCTAAATTCATCAAACTTCATAGTAAGCTGCGGTCACATTAGAAAATATTTGAGAATAAAACGTAACCACTATTTTATTAAAACACTTGTATTCTAATTGTCCATTGCTTCAAATATAATTAAACATAAAAACAATATATGGACAGAGTAGTATATAGTGACATTAGAATTTTGTGTAGACTGTCTGACCACTACAATGTATTTCTATCAATCATTACCATACAAATGCCAGTACAGTACTTGCTAAATAGTAGACTATTCTCTACGTATACTGTGGTTCCCTTTTAAACGTCACCTCGTAGTCAGAACATGACCATGAATATCGATAGTTCAAGGGGATATTTCGAAGCACACGAAGTTGAATTTTATATTAATTGTGAAACATCAGGATATTGTCCATAATTGTGGTAGTGATGAGCACGCAATAGCGGATATAGACTAGGTAACTTCTCATTCGGATTAAGCGGGGCTTAATACCGATAGCAGTATGAGGGAACATCCAGTACTGGTAGGCTTTGCTAGCCCGATATGAATACGAACAAGACTAATTGTCTTTCTTTCCTTAACCGTACGGCAATTTATCTCACTACCACAAGAATTAATATTACTTCATGAGTTTTATAGGAGATATAGATATAAGCAGAAGTAGGTGACTATATTTGCTCTCATGTGTCGGTGTATGGGGAGTGACATGGAACGTTGTAGGTCTCCGATCCCTGATTTCCTGATGTCTTTGAATGAATTCTGTCAAGTGAAAATTAATGCAACAGCGAGATTTATTTTGGTGTGGGTTTAATTTTATACGAGAACCAATGGACTCCCCGATTAACTGATACGCTTGTGGTATAACAATGGGCCTATCATCCTACGTCATCTAAATGGGACTCTATTCTATATGGAGGGTCCACCATCTAACCTAAACGAAGCCGAATTTTTACCAAATCAGATTATCGGAAATATCTACAAGTTGCGTATAGTTAACCAAGCAAATAGAATAGCATGGAGGGTGCGCGGTATAGTGGTTAGAGCACTTGCACAAAAACTCAAATGGCTCAGGTTCAAATCCCAGCAAAGGTGAAAAAAATTAAAAGTTTGTGTGCGGTTTTTTCAAAATTATAATTTAAAAATAAGGGGTTCCCCCCACCCTCCAAGAAGACCATGTACAAAGAAACCGCTCCCCGACATTCAACTCTATTCCACCTTAACCAATGTCAACAAAAAAAACGAATGATCAGGAGAAAAGCACCACCTAATGGGAAGTAGCAGATAACAGCAAAACCTGCTTAGCGAAGACACTCACCACACAATCAATATTCAACGATGAGGCAATTGCTGTTGATCATTCAAGGGTGAAGGTATAACACTGGGCCTTTAATGATCAATTTACAGCAATATTTCTCATTCCTAATACTATGTTCAGGTATACACCTTTATTGCGTAAATCGCAATAAACGCCATTATTGAGCTCAATATTCCATACAAAATCTCAATTATTTATTGCGTAATAATACGAATATTTTTATAATATTGTGTAAAATTTAAAATGCAACACTGTACATTACCAATAAAAACGAACAAATTTCGTTGATGGTTGGCAACTCTAATGTAAATAAGACAAATAAAAGATGGCTAGTCAGGTGGAAGGTAAGTTTATTTTTATGAAATTTCTAATTTGATAAAAAATAATGATGTATTTATGTTTTAAATAGGTAAAAACAAAAAAAAAAAAAGTTGAATTATTTTCCATTTTTTGTAAAATTTATACAAATGTTCACAACCAAAATAAAAATTATATATTGTTGTTATTTGTCAGCTGATTGTCATATGATGATTATTGAGAAAGCTAAATTGCGTATACCTGAACACTTAAAATAATGTTGTCAATTAACTAAATATTGAGTCAATAAAAATTTATACCTGAACATAGTATAAGGTTCTTAATACTAATATACATACATATATACATACATAACTGGCCTTTACAACCCTATGTCAGGATTACGGCCTAGCTTCTCGCAGCACTCATGTTGTGTGTGTAAATTTTTATCCATGAGTACCGGGACCTACAGTTTAATGTCGACTCTGAACGACAGACTTGAGAAGCTTGTTCATGGCAATTAATTACTCTCAGAGCTTTTGCAAGAAGACTGCTGAGAGGTAGTCGCCGAAAGAAATATTTTTGTTCATATTTCTTTTTTTTTGAGATGTCGGAGCTGGGTGTCGAATCCAGGGCTCATGTCTTAGTAAGCCAAAACACTAACCACTAGACCACGGCGACTACAATAGTAATATAAGAAAAACAAAAAAATTTACATTCTGTCATAAATCATAATCCATACATACATACATACATACATACATGCATACATACATACATGCATACATACATACATACATACATACATACATACATACATACATACATACATACATACATACATACATACATACATACATACATACATACATACATACATACATACATACATACATACATACATACATACATAATTGGCCATTACTACCCTGTGTCAGGGTTACGGCCTAGCTTTTTCATGGCAATCAATTACTCCAATTTCTTTTGCCAGAAGATTGCTGTGAGGTAGTCGCCGAAAGCAATAATTTGTTCATATTTCTTTTATCTTTTAATTATAACTAATGGCACAAAACTGTGTCAGGATGCTTTCATCGTCAGCCCCAATACTAGAATGGAATGTAAAAGTAAATCGCACATTTTTCATCAACTTGCTACAGAAAACTTAGTAAGTGTTCTGTTTGTTGTCCATCTAGGAATCACTAAAATCCAGGGACCGCAAATAACAGATATTACTTAAAAGTTAAACTAAAAAAATCATCGTATTAGAGTCGACAGACATACTTATATGATGTTATATACCAAATTAATCGTCTTGGAGAGCTCTCACAGAATCTGTAGTGATCTTGTAAAAATGATCATTAATCGGATTTTAACTGTTACTTTTTGACGGAAAAATAGAAGGTTAGATGAAACCTTTGAAAAGAGAGTTTTATTTTTCCGTCATAAAATAAAATTTATTTTTGAGTTTTATTTTTCAGTTAGAAAATAACCGTTATTTTCGAGTTTTATTTTTCCGTCAAAAAATAAAACTCTATTTAGGAATTTTATTTTTTCTGTCATAAAATAAAACTCGTTTTTAATACAGATTTTATTTTTAATCTAATCCAGTTACATGTGGTATCTTTATTTTATTGTTTTTTATAGCCGAAGACGTAAAATCTCAACTTGAACGAGTTTTAGAGTGCTTTAATATTAATAAAAGGCAAATTTACACAATTACAACCGATAATGGCCGGAACTTGCTAAAAATGTTACAAATATTTGACTAGGAGGATGAAAGCGGGTTCGATGACTGCGTCTATTACGACGTTCTGCACGGAACAAAATATGATATGATAATATGTCAAATTAGGATTAGGTGTAAAAAAAAATTTCATGAAAATAAGTTTTATTTTATGACGAAAAAATAAAACTCTATTTTTGAGAGTTTTTTTTTTACTTTTATTTTTCCGTTGAAAAATAACCTTTTTTGGAAAAACTCTCAAAATAACCATAAAAAACTAAGTTTTTCGATATAACTTATAACCGTTACAGTCCCTGCTAAAATTAGTAAACAGATAACCCAAGCTATAAATCTCCCATCCACTGGCATTGAGTGCTGAAATAGAGAAACAGTATTTATTTATTATCATATTACAATTTAATTAAGATCATTGGTAGTGACACTGACCAGAGCCTCTGGTGGGAATCGAATACAAGACCTCTTCTGGGGCACTCAAGACAATTATTTTTTTAAGAAATACCGAACAAGAAAATTGCTTCCCAATCATTAGCAGAATTATTAGCAGAATAATTGATAAAGGCAATCTGTACTAATGCTCCTTTGATGAAACCCCAATAAATTTAATATGAGACGGAAGTGATCCAAAGACTTCACAAGTAGTTGTTTTGGTAAGAAAGCGGTGCTTTAGAATATCATATTCAACTCCTAAAACACTTGGTGTTTTTTATTTCTTTCGTGTTTCTTAGTCAATAAATATTTTTTAATGGCATAATTAATTTTTTTCAGTAAATAGAAGCTCACATTCAAATAGCTTTCCAATTCATTAAATAATTGAAAAAAAAAAATTATTTTTTTGTTTCTTCAAAGCTCTGTCAGATAATATGTTTTATAAACCGTGTTAGTATTGTTACACAAAATTTAACGTTTGTGGTTTACATTGTGCTTAACTGTTAATTATAATATTTTTTTTATTTCTTTATTACTGTTCTTTGTTCAAGTTCAACAGATGTGAATTGAGGTTTTCTGTTGTTGTATTTGATATTTTATTGCGACATTTTTTGCGGGTATTTGAGTCACTAAAGCCTTTAAGTCTAATCATTCTAAAAGCAAGAAAATTCATTCATATTTTTATTGGCTTTACTATCTAGCTCAAGCCCCTATTTAATTAGCGCAAAGAGGGGAATAAGTAAAACAAATTCATTATTTACTGGTTTTATTTTTATTTTTTATTTATTTATTTAAGGAATGTACATACACGAGCATAAGAGTCTATTGTAATCAAATTACTTATATAAACACAAATAGATAAAATAATTGAAAAACCAAAAATATATTCACAAACAAATAGAAAAGCAAGAACATTTATTTTAAGGGGACACAAGCATTTAAGATTTATATATTCTGGAAAATAAAATCCTTTGCTAAAAACAATAGGATTAAATTTCGATTTTTGATTACATTCATAATAATACAAGATGTCTTACCATCTCTGCTTTATTAGACTTTTCTTTGAATGCTTTCAGAAAAAACATTTATACTGATTATGGCTTTTTCTTAACTTTTATATAAAAAGATTTTCTTAAATTTCTTAATAAAAATAAAAAAATCGATTATTAATAGCAAAAAAGTGTTTTGTAATAGACCCATAAATAAGAGCATTAAGGGCTTAACAAAGTTAGGTTAGTGGTCTAATTGTTTTCAAATAATATTTTAGTTAATAAATCATAAATAACTTCTCCGTAAATAATCATAGGTTCGCCTATGCTGAGTTCCGGGCCATGTCGGCATTCAGGAAATGAAAATGTGAACAAATTCGCCAAGCCAGAACATTTTTGTGAATTGGGAAGGGGAGTTTGCTGGGGATTACTGCGCGAAAGAGAGAAAAAGGAAGGACGGTTACTTTTCTTGTGCCAGACAGGCATTCCAAATTTCTACTTACTAATTCCGATCGAAGGAGATTTAAGTACTAAATTAGATTCTCTAGGAACAAACAAGGGATTTTAACATTACCTCTAATCGGGCACTCCAGACTCAATAGGAATTTTAATAAGATAGGATTTGTTTCGAGTAGTTTATGCAGAAACACATACAGACATACTGGGCACTTGTGCAACATCGATGGAAAGTAGAGAGAGGTACCTTGATGGTTATCAAATATCGGATAGTGAACTGTCAAGGTGGCCACCGGCTTACATTTTGAAATTTCTCAAAGCGACGAAATTATCGGAGATACTAAGATAAGCTGAGGCCTGTGCAATAGATCTTCAGGTTGAAGTATTCTTAGTACCTGTAATATGAATTAATGAATGGTATATATCCCGCAGTATAGGAAGCTAGAGCCGAACGTATATGTTCGCTAGCTCTTTAAGAACTACCAGAGGTAGTCGCACAAACTACTTGCCATACTATAACCTGGTGAATTTAGCATAGGGTTGGACTTACCAAGGGAGCAGTTGACCCCTCTCTGCGTAACCCCTATCGGCCTATAGGGCTACGCTAACATTGTTATATGCCGCACTATGCCTAAGTGACTGATACAATCACCAGCAGCGGATATATTACGAAATGAAGATGGCTACATGTTTGGCAATGAATGTTTTCAGCAAAACGTCTCGGAATATGTCGGGGAGCAGTTGACCTCTCTCTGCATATCCCATATCGACCTATAGGGCTACACTAACTTTGCTATATACCGCACTATGCCTAAGTGACTGATACAGTATATTATACGATGACAGCACTATGCCTAATTGACGATACAGTATATTATAAGATGAAGGTGGCTGCATGTTTAGCAACAAATTTGTTCAGCAAAACGTCTCGGAATTTGTCAGGTATCCACAGGGTGATCAGAAATTTAACTTCGAGCCTAGATGTTATTCCTTTAGAACTGTGCAGAAGATTCAGAGTAGCGGTAACAGACCGGAAGTGTTTGTCTTCTAGGAGCTTGGTTCGGAGTGAGTTCGTTCTAAACTGACGGCTCAAAAATGAAAAGTAGAGTCGATTATGGAGTTCATGACCCAGTCGAGGTCTTTCGATGCCACTAGGAAACTCATTACAAACTCTACCAGGCTGAGATCGTGGGCATTATCAAATAGGCCGAGGTCGACCTAGACTATGGGCTCAAGCGTAGAACAGTTAATCTTTTCTGGGATAGTCAAACTGCCTTAAGGGCGTTTGCCTCTCATCGTATGACATCTAATCTGAGCAATTTAGCTACGACTTGTTGCAATTACTAAAGCTTGGAAATAGAGTCACGTTGTTTTGGGTAACTGAACACTGGAATAAGCGTCAAAGAGGCTGGGAATTAAATGATGGAATTAAAGAACGCTGTAACTGACAAAAAATCGAAAATACGTTTTTTGCATCATTTTTATCAGCAGAAAAATACGCGTCGATTGGTCCAAGTCCCAGATTTCTACGATGAAAATAAGTTCACTTACGCCGTCTGCGAAATGAAAAATACCATTGTATTTGTTCTACATTTATGAAAGTTTTTTGGCTCTGGTGAACATTTAAGGTTTTGTAAGTTACAGCATTCTTTAATTCCATCGTCGATATATTGGTTTGAAGCCCTTCTGGGAAGATCTGCTGTCTGTCCAAATACATTTTATATACCATTTTGTTTAACTAAATAATTTTCTCTTTAGATAACACATATTAGACAGCTGAATAATTGGATAACATAATATATTGAATACATTTTTAGGTTTGAAAGTTGTGGAAAGAAATAACTTAAAAATATACTATCTTTACAAAAAAACAGTGTAAGTTCACCTATATGAGATATAACGTTTCTTTTCCTAAAAGAAGAGTACTGGAGAAATTATTATTTTTCTTATTATTGATATTTTATATATATATTTTTTTTTCCATAGAGTTTGTTGTTCATCAGAAAACAAAATAATAATAAAATAAAAGCCCCGATTTTCGTCCACAACACCTAAATGTTATGTTGTATTGGCTACAACATATAAAAATAAATGTTGTAAACTATAGTTAAAGTACATGGTACAACACATAGATATTGTAAATCATAATCGCAATTGTACACAGAAAAAAAAACGTAGTAATGGCAAATGATTTTAACCTTACCGCAAATAGAATTTACATTCGGATCGTTCCCAATAGCAATTTGTATTTGTCGCAACTACAAAATTGCTGTTACATTAAATACAATTGAGCAAATGCAAAAATGGTTTTAACAAATGCAATTGTCTTTGCCCCAAATACAATTCGACAAATGCAAAAACTGTCCTACCAAATACAATTGTCTTTGCCCCAAATACAATTTGACAAATGTCAAAATTTTTTTAAATTTTTAGATTTTATTTACAAACAAAAATAAAATTAAAGATTTTTCAGGAATATATACATACGTACGTACAATGAATTGGTAACTTATTTTTAATTATATCTAAAATATTAATATAATACATAGAAAGGCAATTGAGAGCACAATATAATAATACATACATATATTATATAACACTTATAAATAATATAATTTACATGTATATAATTTACATAATTATAAACTATATTTATATATAGTTTTTAAAGTCGACTCCGACGACAGATTTGAGAAGCTTTTTCATGGCAATCAGTTACTCTCAGAGCTTTTGCCAGCAGATTTCTTAGTGGTAGTCACCGAAAGAAATAATTTTTTCATATTTCTTTTTTTTCAACATGTCAGAGCTGAGATTTGAACCCGGCACTATCGTCTTAGTAAGCCACCACACTAAATATTAGACCACGGCGAAGATATACTCCTGTAAAAACTCACACATATTTGTTTTTTTTTTTTCACACGCACGTTTTTTTTAATACCGCAAACAAAATACAAACGAATGAGAGAAAATGTCTAAACAATAAAACAAAACTAACTGCGGACTGCATTTGAAAATACAAGACTACTGTTACCACAACAGCAATCCGTATTTGGCGTAAATAATTTTCTCATGTAATCTCAAATAAGAAAACATTTGATTTTAATAAATTGCTGTTGAT
The DNA here is from genome assembly GCA_963576795.1 of Metopia argyrocephala. Classification (NCBI taxonomy): domain Eukaryota; kingdom Metazoa; phylum Arthropoda; class Insecta; order Diptera; family Sarcophagidae; genus Metopia; species Metopia argyrocephala. The sequence goes on along the minus strand of OY756211.1, from coordinate 60,343,569 downwards.
ATTCATTTTTAAATGCAATTACATTTAACTTAAAGAAAATTCAATTTGGATCAAATAATTTTGCTCTTGATTTATGTCAACTGCAATTTTGTAGTTGCGACAAATACAGTGTATTTGCCGAAATTCTTTGTGGCAAATAAAATATCATTTAAATCAAATACTTTTTATTTGCGACAAATACAATTTCCTCAACTGCAAAAAGTATTTGCCATAACAACACTTTTTTTCTGTGTATAAATACAACATCAAACAATACAACTGTTGTGAATCATAATCGGAGCCAAAATGTCTATGACTTCTTCATTGCACCCCTCTCCTGAAATAAACTTATGGATCGCCGTTTAAGAACCTCTGCCTTATACGGATGAATTCAAAAGAAAGAACTTTTTTTCATTGCACCATTCAAAAATAAGTTGGCAATTCGAACGATTACACCTAAACAATAAACAATGCAAACATTTTGTTATTTGCCTTAAAATAAGAGCCAAGTTATCCTCTCTTCTCTATTTTGTGTTTAAACTTAAAATAAAGAGAGTATGAGTAGAAGAAGAACTCTCCACTCTGTTGCTACCGTTTCTAAACACTGTTTTACTACAGAATTAAATGAAAACAAAACAGAAACCAAAGAGAATAGAGCCAAGTTAATAAAAATAAACAGCCAAGCACACTGCACAGCTAAATAACAACCAACAATAAAAACAGTAAAGAATTCTGATACGAAAAATACAACACAGCAAAAACAAAATACAACAGCAGCAAGATAATGGTTAAAATTTTATTCACGTTAATATTTGTGCTCTTTGTTTACCCAGCTTGTTGTTGTTGTTTTAGTATGTTTAGGATTTTTATAGGTAGACGTTTACATTGCTATTGCTGCTGTTGCCACTTTTTCCCTATTTTCATGCTTTTTTCTTTGTGTTCTTCTTGTTTTAAAGTGCCTTTTCTTTCTTAACTTTTTATTTTGTTGTTGTTGTTGTTGCTGTTATTGTTGAGATTTAAGCTAAGCTGTGTGTGTGTTGTGTTACGGTATGTTTTTTTTTTAACATACTGGTACACTCTCTCTGGATATTTTCTTACGTATGCACACACACACACATACATACGTCTATTAAATATGAGTAAGTGGGATTTGTTTGGTATTCGTAAAGTCGTTAAATGGTAAAACAAGTTTTTAACTTGAGATTTTTTTATTATTTTTTTATTTTTGTTGTTGTTGTTGGTGCTGCTGTTCTAGAAGTATGTGCAAGTGTTTGTTTTGTTAGTATTTTGTTATTATTTTTGATTTTTTTATCGTTTTTCTTCTTCTTGTTGAAAAATATTTTGCTACAACTATGATGTCGTTGTTACTCTTAATGGTGTTGTGAATAACCCAGCGAACAAATTTTGTTTCATTCAGAGGAACGACTTATTAAACAAATTAATAATATAATGTAGTTTAAAGTTTTTACAAGTACCTCAACAAACATATTGTGCAAAACTATAACTTCGCTTTCACGTGTTTTGAGAAATAAAAAAAATCACAATAAATAAAATGGATTTTAAACCAAGAGTATATACAAATTATGCTGACGACTTCTTTGGGATTGTAAAAACTGACCAAATACAAGAGACATTGAAATACTGAACATATTTAATAAACAAATACAATTTATTGTATAATCGAGAAAAAAAATTGAAAAATAAATTATCCAATTTAGATGTCTTCGTTGCACGAGATGGTAATACTTTAAAAATAGACTGGTATCAAAAACCAAGGGCATCTGAAAGACTAGTGAATTTTTCCTCACAACACTCTAAAAATATGATGATACAGACAGTGGTGAATACTAATGCTAAATGACTTCCTTTCCAAAGAGAGTTATTAAGAATTTTATAGAGCAAATTAAGAAAGAAAAGGGTAGTAGCCAAAATCCTGAGTATAAACCTACCAAGATCTATTCATCAATTAATTATATACCGGGTTTGACAGAAAGAATTAAAGAAAAATATATTCTAAAAAATTATTTACAAACATGAAATCAAAGTTGGACTAAATGGATGAAGAAAATCTAGTTTACAAAATATAGTGTAATGGTGACGACAATGATAAATGCCAAAAAGTATATATGTTGGTACAACAAAAACAAAATTAAGCACCAGAATATCATCACATAAACCTGACTTAAAAAATATGACAAACAATTAAGTCGGAAAACAACACTTGCAGCCCACTTTAGCCTAATTCGACATAAACCAAAGTTCTATGAAGTGATGGTATTGGATACATAACATACATAACATAACTGGCCTTTACAACCCTGTGACAGGATTACGGCCTAGCTTCTCGCAGCACTCATGTTGTGTGTGTAAATTTTTATCCATGAGTACCGGGACCTACAGTTTAATGTCGACTCCGAACGACAGACTTGAGAAGCTTGTTTATGGCAATTACTTAGTTACTCTCAGAGCTTTTGCCAGAAGACTGCTGAGAGGTAGTCGCCGAAAGAAATAATTTTTTCATATTTTTTTTTTTGTTTAAGATGTCGGAGCTGGGTGTCGAACCCAGGGCTCATGTCTTAGTAAGCCAAGGTATTGGATAGAGAGAATAACTATACAAAAAGATACTTTAAAGATATGCTGCACATAATAAATACACCAACAAATAAAGGAATAAATTTCAAGACAGAAACAGACAATTGACAATTTAAAATCGTTTAAAGTATTATAAATTTAGTAGCAAAAACCCCCGTGTAGGACTGGTTTTTAAGACATAATTTATAATATCAGAGCTATTTATAAAAAAATATTCTTATTGTATTCAACCATAACTATCCAAACCATACTTTTCCCAAAAATGTTAAGTTTATTTATTTTGGTGACACAGTCTAATTACTAATTACCGGAACTAAAAGAAGAAGTACATAGCATGCGTTGCATAAATTGCGTGTTGCACACCTCTGTCAAAAAAAAATTAAGACAGTATTTTCATTAAGCAAGTTCCTCGGAAAATTTGCAACGTCTCTAACATATAACAGTTGGACAACTTTTAACTTTTAGATGCGTTGACACTTGAACAATTGACTTACTTTGTACATTGTACTTTGTAACCGTTGTTAACAACGAAACGAATCTATGTATAGGTACTTCTACCAAGAAATTTTATTCGATTTAAAACTAACTTTATTACTTTACACTAGATATGCCCAAACACACATATTTCGATATTTAAATTTGTGGTGAGAAGATTGTAAGAGCTTTTAGTCTTACAATTTTGCACTGGTGGATCATTAATTCTCTGCAAAGTATGTAGCAAGCGTGGTTGTCACTGCGGACGCACAAAAGTCTTTTAAACAATTACGCAAATTGTGGAGCACCCAAGCGCTAAAATGAATTACATTCAATTGTATGTAGATGAATAAAAAACAACACTCTACACGGCACTCTATTTTTCGCCAATTTTAAACTGTTGCAAATAGCACAAAACAAAACTTTCAGGTGTCGCAAATGATATTAGAGAATTTTATTTTTTAACAAATTTTAACAATTTTAACGTAATTTGCATTTACTCACAAAATTGTCTACTGGGTAACCTGCTTCAGAATGAAACGGAGCATGAGTGGCGACGATACATATGTATGTATGTGTGCGAGATGTTAATAGGAATATTGTAATTATAGTAGTTGTAGTAGTAGCAATGGCAACAGCAACAGTAGTTGTTAAACTATGCGGCTTTAAAATATTACCAAGTCGACGTCATTTTTTAGTTAAACTTTAGATTCTGTGAGAGAAAGGTTTCGTTATTTTTTAAAGTTAATTTTTATTTTATTTTAAATGGTTATTTAAGAAGGAAAAGTAAAATTTACAAAAAAAAAATGCAACAACAATTTAAAAATAAAAAAGAGAAACTAGAAGTGAAATAAGCGAAAAAAAATTAATCAAAATCCGCAAAAAAATTATTTAAAAATTATAAATAAAGTTGATTTTAAAATTCTATTAAAAAAATTAAAAAAAGAAATATATTTTTAACTAAAACAAATTATTAATAAAAATATAAAGGTGAGTCTTAAGACACAACAGAGTTAGTAAAGAAAAACCAACGGACTTATTTCTTTGTACTGCTCCTAAAAATTATCAAAAGAATAAAAATAAGTGAACAAAACTTGTATTGCATTTCTTAACTTGTTTTATAAGAAAGCATTTATTGCTTTTTATATTTCTTTTATGTTAATGATTATTAAATAAGAATTTATATGATAATGATGTTTTTTGTGGTATTACCGCAAAACTGACAACAACAACAACAAGGTTTTTTTAACCTTGTTATTTTTTTTCTATGTATTCATCCTTATTTTGATGATTTTCTTGTCAAGATGATTTTCTGGGTTTGTTTCTGTATGTGTATGTCTCTGTGGCTGTTTATTTGTTTCTGTTTTCTAATTCCTCAACTCTTTAAGACAATTGTAAGAATGTTTGTATTGACATCTTCTCTTCTCTGGTATCCGAAATACTAAAAGACAGGGTTACCATTTTGTACTGCACTAAACTTCACTTAAGAGACTAGGCTAAAGTTAAGCTTTTGTACAATAACTGTTGAAGGTACTAGACATTAAGAATTCCAGTGTGTTCAAATACGTTAGATGGGTGTTACACTTAATAGGAGACTACCTTGCATCTTCCATCTTAATTCAGTGCTCGAAAGAGTCAGCGAAGCGACAGGAGAGCACTGAACGACAACACATAACTCGTGCCATGTGCAGCGAAAATACAGTGAAAATGATTGTAGGAACTTCTCACCGCATAAATTTGTAGCAAAGTGTTCTGTGAAGAGATGTAAATCATCATGTCAAAACTAGACTTTCTGGCTTTTGGTCTGATGGGTACTCTAAATGACTTACTTGACCTTGAAAATGTGTGCCGACATGATTCTGTGACAACAACAACACTATGATCATTTGTTAACTCAAAGACAATTTGATTATAATTTTCGACCGAAAGTTCATGTTCATTAGGAGCCTTATCTGCTGAATACCTATTCTAGACTGTATACCATACCATATAACCGATGGCCTGTTATCGATCAGTTATTTTTCGGCCAGAAATTCAACATTACGATCCTTGTCCCTGAAAAATGTGTTACTGAAGCCCTATGACAAGACTAGAAGCTTAAAGGTGGCCGTATTAAAGTGGTTACACATATTCAGATTTTTCAATGATTACATACATACATACATAATTGGCCATTACAACCCTGTGTCAGGGTTACGGCCTAGCTTCTCCCAGCACCCATGTTGTGTGTTAATTTTTATCCATGAGTACCTGGATATGTAAAGAAAAGATATTGGATAATGCCTCAGGTTGTTAATGCGGGAGCCAAGTATCACAGAACTTTCCTTTCCTTTTCAATGATTAGAATATATTAAAAGCACTAGCTTTTGATCCGTTGAAATCGAATTTATTCGAAGATTGTTTTGACTTTCCTCAAATACTCAGCGAGACAACGGTATATGTAATTCATATATATTTTGCTAGAAGGCGTAATATGAATCTTCGACTCGCACGTAACTCCAAGTGGGGTCGTGTGAATTGCTTTCATCTTAAAACACACAAATCTCTAAGTTGTAGCTTAGAACAGCGTCTATAACTATTAAGGAATCAGATAATCCTGATGTGTTTGGAGTGTCAAAAAAAGCATTCAAGTGTGTCGTACAAGTACAAGTTCTTTACTTTATTAAAACACACATCTGTTCGATCAATGTTGTACTACAACCTTCGGTTATGGTCTGAAGCCTCAATATCTGTTTTGGAGACTCCAGACTTGATACAGAAGAAAACACAGGTGCTGTGTAATGCCATGAAATCATTGGTATATTTTCAACATTATAGCATCATATCAATGAGGCATGTCTTTTTCTAACAACGGCATATATTATAAATTTAAATATACGTTTCAAACAAAACATAAGTCTGAGCACAATGCATTACAGGAGAAATGCTTTCTTTAGCTCAATATATTTGTGAAACGATCAGCCTGCAGAGCCACATCCTACACTTTAATATAATAATAGAAAAATTTTTAATTAAACTCTTGTAATTAGTACTCCCTCTTATTAATCTCTTTTATTAGTACCAAACAGCACATGGAAATACAAGAATAAACGATGGTTGTGCAAAACAAAAATTTATGCGAACAAAACTAAATTCTATTTAAATAGCGTAACTTGGCAACTCGACACACATTTGTATAGAGATGTTGTTGTCTTAAGGTTAATGTTTTCCTTGTATTTCTTCCTTTTCCTCATTATTTTTTTGTTTCCTTTTCAATGTGGTGCTAAACCTCTATATATTTTCGCAGCATATCTGGACTAAGTTTTTGCTTATTAGGTTGCCGTGAATGTTGGTTTGAGCTTTCTTTGACAAATAATTTTCATCACTTGTTTGAAAGAAAACAAAAACGTCTTTTTTTTATTTCAACAAAGTTTCTTAATATTTACTGTTCGTCATTTTTATTTAAGGCTTGCATCTAGAAGGGTGTATAAATGCATAGGTGTTTTCATATTAGAGGGAGACTGAAAGATTTTAATTTATCGGTTGAATGAAAAAATATTTTTTTAAAAAAATCTGCATCCATTACTGTTGTCACAGAGATCTTATAAGAAAATAATTATTAACAACCAAAAAATACAATAAAAATGAAGTGAAAATAAAAAACTCATGAAAATTCTTTAATCACGTTTAAAAACTCAGCTTAATAACGTTGTTCAGGTGTATAAGTGCATATACTATGTATGTATGTATACGTGTATATTTGCTAAAAAAAAACAATTACAAAAAGACGAAACAATAAAATGCAAAGCTTAGCAAAGTGAACAGAAATCAGCAAAAGCAAATGTTTGCATTCAACACATTTAAACGTTCATTCATTTATTTGTTTGCCCTATACAGTTCAGACTGTAGTTTGTGAAAGTAGAGGAAAGCACTATGATAATATAGTCTTTTATTAAAAAAAAATATATTTTTTATTTTCCTCTAGTCCTCAGTTAGTAGTAGCTTTCAATGATGAGCATAATTTGGATTAACATTTTATTCGGATTTTTCTCAAATCGGTAAAAAGAAACACTTTTGATTGTTTCAGTTCAAAAGAAAAAATATTTCAATAAACACTTTTAGAAGTTACATATGGGCTAATCCTGCGTTGCGGACGTTACGTTCGTACGCATATTTTTGAATACTGTTGGCGGTCTGAGCGTTATATTCTTAAGTAACCAACATTGGTACGTTGGCCTTTGAGAGTTCTTTCAAATGGCAGTTACAAATATTTTCTGAGTTTTATCAGTTACGATATAATTGTACTTAAATTGCCGTTGCGGACGTTACACAATACAGAAGTCGTTGTGGAGATCAATGCAAACTTTCATAAATTATACCGAATTTTACAGTATAAACAAAAAAAACTCCAAATACATTAAAGAAAGAGGAATGTTTAAGCATATCAAACCCACTTTCGAGGCAAAAAAATAATTGTTAGTTTATTCACAATTTTCTCTTATATTTGTTGCGGACGTTGCATTTTTGACTACTGTCCTACTCATATAAATAAAACAATATTTTTGTGTTTATTTTCAAAAAATATAAATTTTATTTTTCTTTTTAAACTTGTAGTTTATGTTTAGGAGATACTGCAGTGCGTGCCATTTCGATAAAATTTTCATTAAGTAAAGAAAAGTGATGATGAGATTTTACGCCTGTAATATTTTTTATATTTAGCCATTTTTCACCTAGATATTGAGTTGTGGTTTTTATATCGTTTTCTGTAACGTATATTAGTTTAACCCCACCGATATTACTTTTGGCCAGTCTGTAAAAATCGTGTGCATCCTTCAAAATAAGATTACTGTGTTCTCAAATAATTTTTTTTTAATTTTCTTTAACCCTTCAATTCTTATGCGTTCATAAGTATTGATGTATGCGGTTTCAATTATAGATTTGTGAAAACAAAACAACTTTTAGCAGAACTTAATTTTAGGACAGATCGATACCGTTGCGGACGTTACACAATTTGATATTAAAAAATGAAACATACTTTTGTATATTTTAGAATTTTTTTTTTCTTACTTTAAAGCACAGTTTTAGTTTTGTTTGGAATGTTAATGTGGTATCAAAAAAATTTTTAGTTTCTTCGTTATATATAAAAACCCTTATTTTCCGTTGCGGACGTTACAAAGCGTGGACGTAACTTTACTCAGTTTTATTAAGTATGTTTCAATAGAGTATTTAAAGCGCTTCTTTTATAAAGTTGCAGAAAATTAATCAAGCAAAAAACTTTCGAAGATGGAGCAGCCGTGTTTTGGATAAAGCTTGTTTAACAGCAGCCAAAAAACATGCATATTTTGGCCAAATATTAAAGATGTAAAGTTGATAAACCTTAAGTCCTGATTTTCGTAATATGGACTGCCAGAAAAATATTTTATGATGATATTTGTAAGAGTACAAATATAGTCTATTACTCTAAATAATCAAGAATAATTTTTGATCAACTTTAAAAATTTTTTTTTGGTTGACATTTTTTCGGATATGCCCATATGTACGAGTATTATAGGCCATTAAAATCCTGTTTCTGGGTTACAACTTAACTTCTCGCAGTACTAATGTTTTGTGTGTCAATTTTTATCCATGAGTACCCGGACCTACAGTTTATTGTCGACTCCGAACGACAGACTTGAGAAACTTGATAATGGCAATCAATTACTCTCAGAGCTTTTGCCAGAAGACTGCTAAGAGGTAGTCGCCGAAAGAAAAATTGTTTTCATATTTCTTTTTTCAAGATGTCAGATCTGGGGTTTAAAACCTGGGCTCATGTCTTAGTATGCCAACGCCTTTTTTTTATTTTTTTTTATTTAAGACCAATACTCAGAAGTAAACCCCTACTCATGCAGTGCATTGTATTGGAATTTGAAAATACTTGCATAGATAGATTTTTTTTTTTAATTTTGTTATTATGCGCCTTTTTTGTTGATGAGAGAAGTTGCAGTTAATTTGACCACTCAAAGGCCAGGTAGCCGCGCTGTACTCCTGATCGTTCGTTTGTGGCGGAATAGACTGGAAATGTCAGGAAACAGTTTTTTTATAACTTACCGATTTTTATAACTGAGGTTTAATTTTAGTTTAATTTTAATGTTTTTTTATGTATAAAAATATACGGTTTCCTTTAAAAAAAAAGCGCGCAAAAACATTAATGAGTATGAAAAATTATGAAAAACACGTCTTAGAATTTTTAAATTTGTCGACACTTGACTAGGTGATGTGATGACTTTTAGTGAAAAAATTAAAAAAAAACGGTTTCTTACCCGTAACTCAAGATTTTGGAGGTGTTGTGAAAATTCCACGAACAAATCCTTATTATGCTCGACCAGACTTTTTAGAAAAGCTGCATCATGTGCCCGATATTTTAAGTTTGTTCCACTTTGTTGCACTGCATTATTAATACTACCAACATAATCATAATCATAAAATTCGATTGCAAAAAAATTCGGTTGTTACAACCAAACTGTTTTCTCAGTGTACAATTTACTAAATTTGGCAAAATATTTTTCGTGTGTGTGTCAAGATAGCAACGAAAAAATAGCAACAAAACCCAAAAACTAAAAAGTGTTTTTTATAAATGGAAACCTATCAAAATAACAGAATAATTTAGAGATTATAGCTCAATAGACCACGTGTCATACACAGATGGAAAGCGCAGAGTGTTGAAATTCCAAAAATCTTTGCGTGCACAAAATCGTTCTTCCCCTTTTCGAGAAAATTGCATTTCAAAATAATCATTTTTGAGAAAAAAAGCTAAAGATTACTATTAATGGCAGCATATAAAGTTTGTGGATCAGAATAAATCAGAAATAATAAATGTAGTTCTAATTTTTTTTGGAGGTACTGTTTCTCCCTAGTGATATATATAAAGAAAAAAGACTGAGTGTCCAGATTCCCAAAATCTTTTTTTATATGAACAAAAAACAGCTGTTTGTGTCTCATTCTCATGCCCTCTCTCTGCAAATGTATTCAAATAATAATGGTTACAAATTCATTATTTGCATATAAACAAACCTTTTTTTGTATTGGCATGAGAATTTATTATAGATAAATTACGCTTGACGCCCTGATTTATCTCTTTGTTGCTGTGTAAAAAAATATTTATGATGAAGTTCATAAGTTCCACCACAAAGTCGAGCTTAACCAACTTTACAATCTTAATATTTTATTGTATTCAAAATCATATGACTTTCATGTGTGTATATAAGTTAGTGTGAGTATGTATATTTAGCTCCAAACATTCTTTCATGTTTCCTTATATCTTTCTTTTGTTTCCCTCTCTCTTTTTCCACTCTCAGCTTTGTGTTTTTTTTTAACATTTTCTTACCTTTATTTGTAAACAGTGATAATAAAAACAGAATAACAACATTACCAAGAAGTGAAGAAAGCCAAATAAGAAATAAAGCAAAAATAAAAACCATGATCATTTTAGAAAGTTGTTTATGGGGACTTGTTTCACGTTCAATTCTTTTACACACTCACCATGCACTCCTATTTTACCAAGCAGTGTTGGCAATATTTTGTAACTTGTACTTTGTTTGGTACTAATCAATCTCGAAAAGTACAAAAGTACAAAGCAGAACAAGTCACCAAGAAATTTTATTGTAAAAACAATTGTTTGGTTCAAAATACCAACAAAATAAACGATTTTGCTATTGAGTAAAAATTTTTTAATCATATTAAATTAGCGTTAAGTTTTTTGTAAATGGCAACCATATATCAGTTGTTAAAATAAACGTAAAATGAAAATAAAATAAAAATTTAGTAGTTTGTTAACCACTTTATACAAAAATATATGGCATATTTGATTGAGAATATTACCGCATTAAAAATGAATTTAAAGAAAATTAATTTGAATGTCAAACTACAGTATGCAAATTCCATATTCATACACATTTTCAAAAATTATTTATTCGTAGTAGAACAAATAAAAAATATAATCAAAAAGCAAAAATCATGGAACCAAAAAGACATTTTCGTCATATTTTATACTTATATTAGATACAATGCAAAAAATAGTTTTTTATGCTTGTATGTGTAAGAACTCCACCTCGTAAAGATATTAATTATTCTCCTCTGCGCTTTGTAAGTCCACATATCCAAAACGAGTCAATTAGCACACCGGAAGCTGTAGGTGATCGGAAATTTGTCATGCCTGATTTTGGGACTCAGCAAGAATTGGAAGACTTGGAAGAAATCGAACAGCCCAGTTATATGGATGTAAGTCAATATCCATTAGGTGAAGATGTATGTATGCCACTAACACCCCCGCCATCACTACCTCCTCAACCTGATGAAATAATAAAAAGGCTACGAGACAAATATCAACAAGAACGGGCTATTGCCACTTCAGAGAGTTCTTCGTTTATTCCTGCTCCACTTGAATTCCCAGAAGAACTGACAACAGAAGAGTTATTCGAAGTTAGTGTTCCGTCATTCGCTCAATCACCAACATTAACAGAAACGCTAATAAGCTCACCAAATATCTCGATACCTCAATATTTTGAAAAAACTGACACTCTGCATTCTATATTTTCGTTAAGTTTTATTTTTTCGTCTTACACAAATGCCACTTGATTTCCAATTTAAGTTTTACTAATTTTTCCAATTTAAGTTAATGAAACGCATTGTGGTTGGCCGAAGAAACTTTAAATTTTAACAGAAAACATATCGTTAAGAGTTAGTGAATTACATTTTTAAAGCATCTCATCATTACAGTCATAAATCTGTCATAACAACCAATTATTGTGCACATGTAATGAAATTTATAAATGGTGTATAAAGGATATTTAAAACTACACTTGGTGATATAGCCGCCGTGGTCTAGTGGTTAGTGTATTGGCTTACTAAGTTAAGAGAGAAATATGAAGCAAAACATTTCTTTCGGCGACTACCTCCCTCTTAACAGTCTTCTGATAAAATCTCTGACAGTAACTGATTTCCATGAACAAGCTTTTCAAGTCTGTCGTAAGGAGTCAATATTTAAACTATAGGTCCCGGTACTCATGGATAAAAATTAACACACACACCATGGGTGGCTGCTACAAGCTAGCCCTAGCCCGTAACCCTGAAACAAGGTTGAAATGACCAATTTTGTACATATGTGTGTACTATCTCATTCATTTTCAAATAGTCTTGTACATCAGACTTTAAGTTTAGTCTCGCTGACTAGACTCAAACACGAAATGTAATTTGAAATTGTCAAATAAATAAACAAAATAAGCGATAATTGTGGTAACAGATCCAGTTCATATAGAAACTTTATTAAGTTTTAATATAATATTAAAACAAATAAAAATATGTTGATCATAATTGTAAAACAAAAAATTAAGCCATGGTGCCCGAACCTTCCAAAATTATACATTATGAAAAAATAAACTTAAACTGATACAATTGCAATGAGATTTTTGATTCTGATATTCAGGTTATTTTGAACATTTTTAACAAAATACGGGATTAGTCTCTGAAACAAAGAATGAATTCATGACTCTGGAACTTTATAAAACAGTAACTGCAGATAGATTCCTTTAGTTACCAGAATATTGTCGTTGTCAAGTAAGTTAAGGTATTACATATGAAAACTGTAATACTAATCTGTAATACTAATCAAATTAATTTCCTTTTTTTTCAATAATGCTAAAAACCAAAAACAAAATAAACTTAAAAAATACTTTTGATACAAATAAAAAAGTACCAATTACATATAAAATCGTTATATCTTCATTGTTGTCAATATCTCATACTCTTTATTTTATTTAAGAATGCCTAAAAAATAATTTGGCCTGTTTGTGTGTGATTAAACTTTACAAAATGAGAATTAAACCAAATGATTAAACAAAAACAAAATATACTATTATACGTACATACATATACATATATGTTGCACATATTTAGCGAAAAATATAAATAATAATTGTTTTGTAAAAATTTAATACGAATAGAATAGTGATGCCCAAAATCAAAAATGTGGTTGTGTTAGTGAATGAATAAACCATTAATTTTGAAAAATGTGTAGTGAACTTAAAATTATTATTATTTAGATCAAACGTATGTATTGGAAGGCAAGGAAATATAAAACCAAAAGCCATTTTCGATAACAAAGGAAAAAATTAACAGATTAAGACTTTCTTGAATAAAATATTTGCAAACAAAACAATAGAAAAAATGAAATTTTAACACCGTAGATCAAAACAGAAACTCATAAATCAATGAATGGAAAAGATATAGAAAAAAAATAAATAATAATATCTGTTAGACATTAAATTAAAATCATGGTGAAATAATAAAGGTTGTGGTGGTATGATAAAATAATACAAAAACAACAGGGCTTTTTGTTTTTACTTTTCATTACTTTTTACTTGAAATTAAATATTTTATCAAAAAAAATATTTTTCTTCGTATACGCAAATACATTCAATATTAAATATGAAATGTATTGTTTATGGGGATAAGCATGTTTCTATGGCCATTTCGTCTTTGCTTAAGAGACTCGTCAGGAGACTATATAATCAAAACTATAAACTCTTATGCTTATACCCATAAGCAATTAATTTCATTTTTTTTATTGAGACCAATACTCAGGAGTAAGCCCCAACTAAATTCTGTGCATTATATTGGAATTTTTGTGGAAAGGACAGTACATTATAACAACAGAACATATATGAGAATGAGAAAAATTGTTGTGAATTAATCATTCAAAGGCCAGTGTTATACCTTCACCCGTGAATAATCAACAGCAATTGTCTCATCGTTTGCATGTTGATTGTGGGTGAGTGCCTTCGCCAAATAGGTTTTTAGCTGTTATCTGCTACTTCTCAATAGGTGGCGCTTTTCTCCTGATCATTCGTTTTTCGTTGTCAAAGGTTAAGGTGGAAAAGAGTGCAATTTTAGGGAGCGGTTACTTTGAATGACCTTGTATTTGCCTATAAGGTGAAAACTCCTTTTTTTTTTGTATTTTTAATAAATAATTTTTGTTTTTGTATTAATTCGCTACAGACATTTATGCCAACCGATGGATGGCCAACTATAGTAGAAATGTATGGCTTTATAAATTCTTTTGTTTGTTTTTATATACTTAATGGGATATGATTCTCATTTAGTTTATACACTTGCGAACAAAAAAAAAAACAAATCATTTGTTTAAATACATGAAAATTTAAACTATTCATATTTGGATGCTTTGGATTAGGAAACAATTAGTTCATCGTTAATGTGTTTCCCCTGTTACATTTCACGTTATGTATTTTCAATAAATTATAAAAAAGAAATTAACAGTATGATCAAAACATACATGTTTCGAAAAATTGCTGGAGAAGAAATAACTTAATTAGTTCATTCGTTTACTTATTGTTTTTTATATTCACAATTAGTTGTTTATATTAATTCTTACTATATTAGCGTCTGTTTATTTAATTAGATATTTTTTTAAAGACATTGTCTTACTCTCCGTAAAATATACCCAAACAGACCTAATATATATTGAACTACCAAATCGTAAACAAAAACAAACCCTAATGTTTACCCAATACAAGCTGTAGTTTATTTTACCATCATTAAAATTTGTGATCACATATCAATGATGGTTAATAAAGCCTATGAAATATGAAAACTAACAAGCGCTGGTCAAGAGAATCTTCTGATCCATACATCACGAAGTAGTTGTATACATCTGTATTACTATTAAAAAATTACAGTTAATATATATGTAAGTATTAATGCTCTAAAAGTATGCTCGTAATAAGCATTGTAAGCAGTCCCTAATTCGGCTCAAACCAGTGTTTAAAATTTTCCTCCATACAGTCTGCTTTGTTAGAATGGGATTAGTAGAGATCGACTTTAAACTTACCTATATATAATAGTAAGCATAATGAATATGTTCTATGCTCATGCTGATAGAGAAAATTATTTACTATACAATCAATAATGCTTTAAGGAACTTTTTTGTTTGGCGCTAGAGAAATGGAAAATAATTGTTTTAAGTATAGAGATACCACCACTTAATTGTATTTATTAAAAATTTACCTCGTCAAGTCTGTCGAATTTAAGTAGTTCAATAATGTGATCAGAACTTACTTGAAAAGAAAAAAAGGTATATATGTATGTATTTGTGAATCCAAAATTAAATGGCTTAAAATTGTTTAAAATTTATATTCTGAGTTAAAAAATAAAAAAAAAAAATAAACAAACATTTAAAAGAATAAAAATATTTTGAATACTAGAAATTTAATTCATTAAATATTTGATAAATCTGAACGTAGCTTTAGTCGAATAATTTCAAAAACATCGTGTAAGAGAAAGTTCTAAAATTTCACATCCGCCTATTTTGTTTTTTTTTTTTTTTTTTGAGACCAACACTCAGGGTCAATGTGCTCATGCTGTACATTGTACTGGCATTTGTAAATGTAAGGATTTAATCACTTAAAATCCTGTCTTATATCTTCGCCATTGAATAATCACCAGCAATTGCCCCATCTGCTGTTAGATGTTGATTGAAATGGTGAAAACCCTAGCTAAGTAGGTAGCTGTTAACTACTAACTTCCAGAATTCATTCGTTTTTTTATTATTTAGGTGGATAGAGTGGAATAATGTCAGGGAACGGTTTCTTGTGGATAGAATTTTGGGAGGAAAGTGAAACCTCCTACGTTTTTTTTATTAAAATCTTGATTTAATACCATTTTAAACCTTTTGATACTCAGGGGGCTACACCCCTACTCATGTTGTACATTGTATTGGAATGTTTAAAAATATAGTTCATACAGATCCATTTAAGCTTCGTATGTCAATGGGACAAGTTGCTGCCAGTTGATCACTCAGAGGCCAGTATTATATCTTCACTCTTGAAATGATTGACAGCAATGGCCTCATCTATGAGAGGATGAGAGGGCATGATGGCCAATTCGGGGAGCCACCCTGAAGTAATACGAGGAGTAGTTCCGGGGTGGCGGAAATTCCCTAGAAGACGGGAGGTGGTTTAGTTGGTAGGTAGTGTGACTAGAGTCCAACATAACCTGGGGATGACGATCCTGCGGGTATGCGTAACGGCATTTCCACCGCCCGACCCAAAAAAAAAGAATGGCCTCATCTATGGATGTTAATTTTGGATTTGGTTTTGTTTTTATATTTTTTAGTACTATTTTCGATTTTGTAATCCCAGTCCTGCGATTCTTATTTATAATAAAAAAAAAGAATTTAAATTTTCTATAACTGCACAAACGTACCAACAGTACTTTATGTAACATTACGGTTTCCTCAACGTTCGGCTAACCAGGTCTTAAATATATTGAACAAACTTTTTAGGGGTTCAGACCAATATCCTTTAATCAGACATGATTAACCAAAAGTAAAAAAGTAGGTCCTCTTTAATTAAATGGTTATATTTATTATACATTTTTATTTTAATAAGAAAGAAAAAAGAAAAAAAAAATCATAAATTTATGCAGCTGCCGGATTGACTGCCCTCTTTAAAAGAAAACATGTATGACGCACTCACTTTACAATGTTTTTATTGAATAATCAAAACACTCAAACTCACATTCAAATCGATTGCCATAATAATTTTTAAATTGAATCTGTGTCTCATTATTATGGGCATGACTAACAAAAACAAATAAAAAAATATTTTCTCAGGTTTTTTTTTCCTTCATTATTTGCTTAAAATAATTTCGAAGTATCGGAATTTATTTATTTGAAATTTTTATCACATTTCTAAAATCGTGTTGGTAAAATAAATAGAATTAATTAAAATAGCATACGAAAGATTTGTGATAATTTTATTTTATACCAAAAAGAGAGTCAAGCATGTGGCTAGTCAAATATACCTTTTATTCTAATGCTCAATAAGCTATAGAAAAACGGCAATAATATCCATCAAGCCGTTTGATAAAACATTAGGTTCTCGTACATACCGTCGTGCGGAAGTTTATGTGCTCTATCCGCTATTTTATATTTCTCGAGTAAATGATGTCACTTTAGGTTTTTGCCACAAAAATTTTCAAAATCTGCAATCCGTTTTCAGCTATTTATCTTCGATATCGAAAAACGGATTGAAGACTTTTGGGTCGAAAACCTAAAGTGGCATAATTAACTCGAGATATAAAAAAAATTTAAAATGGCGTATAGAGCACATAAATTTCCGCACGACGATATGTGTGTTTGTTTGTAAAAATTATTTAAGTTAAAAACAGGCCTCTTGAACTGATTCTGTTTGATATGTTTACCTACACAGAAAAAAAAAGTGTTGTTATGGCAAATACTTTTTGCAGTTGAGGAAATTGTATTTGTCCCAAATAAAAAGTATTTGATTTAAATGATATTTTATTTGCCACAAATAATTTCGGCGAATACACTGTATTTGTCGCAACTGGAAAATTGCAGTTGACATAAATCAAGAGTAAAATTATTTGATCCAAATTGAATTTTCGTTAAGTTAAATGTAATTGCATTTAAAAATACATGTTAACAGCAATTTATTAAAATCAAATGTTTTCTTATTTGAGATTACATGAGAAAAATTATTTACGCCAAATACGGATTGCTGTTGTGGTAACAGTAGTCTTGTAATTTCAAATGCAATCCGCAGTTAGTTTTGTTTTATTGTTTAGGTATTTTCTCTCATTCGTTTGTATTTTGTTTGCGGTATTAAAAAAAACGTGCGTGTGAAAAAAAAGCAAATATGTGTGAGTTTTCTATAGGAGTATATCTTCGCCGTGGTCTAGTATTTAGTGTGTTGGCTAACTAAGACGATAGTGCGGGTTCAAATCTCAGCTCTGACATCTTGAAAAAAAGATATGTGTATGAAAAAATGATTTCTTTCGGCGACTACCACTCAGAAATCTGCTGGCAAAAGCTCTGAGAGTAACTGATTGCCATGAAAAAGCTTCTCAAATCTGTCGTTCGAAGTCTGTATATAAATATAGTTTATGTATTATGTGCTATAGTGTGTGTATATTATATTATTTATATATGTTTTATAATATTATATATGTATGTATTATTATATTGTGTTCTCAAATGCCTTTCTATGTATTATATTAATATTTTAGATATAGTTAAAAATAATTTACCAATTCATTGTACATACGCATGTATATATTCCTGAAAAATCTTTAATTTTATTTTTGTTTGTAAATAAAATCTAAAAATTTAAAAAAATTTTGACATTTGTCGAATTGTATTTGGGGCAAAGACAATTGTATTTGGTAGGACAGTTTTTGCATTTGGGGCAAAGACAATTGTATTTGGTAGGACAGTTTTTGCATTTGGGACAAAGACAATCGCATTTGTTAAAACCATTTTTGTATTTGCTCAATTGTATTTAATGTAACAGCAATTTTGTAGTTGCGACAAATACATATTGCTATTGGGAACGATCCGAATGTAATTTCTATTTGCGGTAAGGTTAAAATCATTTGCCATTACTACGTTTTTTTTTCTGTGTAGATGGCAAAATTTATGTCGGATCGCATACTATACATTGGGGCACGAGTACTTTCGTAAGAACGTACATATAATGCAAAATCCAGTACCACTTACTGCATATAGAAGGAAATTAAGACAATTGCACTAATTGAAAGGAGAAAATCCAAGAGCTGCCATTGTAGTAAGCGAACTCACGGTGGATAGTTTCATTTCATTTTCAGAATCGAGGAAACCTCAAAGGCTGTATGTACATCAATTAAGCTAGCATGTTCTTAAGAGCTAGCATGTTTTTTTCTAGTCGCCGTGGTCTAGTGGTTAGTGTGCTGGCTTACTAAGACATGAGCCCTGGGTTCGACACCCAGCTCCGACATCTTAAAAAAAGAAATATGAAAAAAAATATTTCTTTCGGCGACTACCTCTCAGCAGTCTTCTGGCAAAAGCTCTGAGAGTAATCAATTGCCATGAACAAGCTTCTCAAGTCTGTCGTTCTGAGTTGACATTAAACTGTAGGTCCCGGTACTCATGGATAAAAATTTACACACATAATATGAGTGCTGCGAGAAGCTAGGCCGTAATCCTAACAGGTATTGTGAGTCCGATGTATTCATAAATGCATATTCCTCATAACGAAAAAAAAAATACCCCTACTATGCTTTCAATTACATATATCGTACATAGGCATTAAACACTTTCCAAGTTAGAAATGATATACTCCTAAAATGTAGACCAAAATTACAGGTCACACGGCTTTTATGGTAGAAAACTTTAGCGCATTATTTAGACAATAAGATGCATTGCCTCTTCCTCTATTTTTTTACAAAAATTGGAAATATTTTACAAAATTCGAGTACTGTTAAGTTCTTCCAATTTAGGCTTTAATTTCAAAGTACATATTTGAACCAGACCCAAAGCTGTACAATTTATATAGAGAAATTCAAGTTATAAGTTTCATCAATTTGCTCTACATTTGTGTATTTAATTTGTTCTAAAAAGTATACAGTAAACAGCTTAAACACAAGAGTACCAGAATTATAATAAAAACAGAAGAATTTATAAACATATAATATTTTTAAGAATACAGCCGTAGGGGTTCACAAGCATGTAAACAAAAACTGTTTTCAATACTGTATACAATGATTCAGAATTCTTGTGAATTCGGCAATAGTGAGAGGTTTTCTGAATTTCCGCTGATTTTTCTAAATTTTCCTCTGTCAATAATCAGCTACAATATATGTATGTAAATGTCTTATTAACTGAAGAGAAAACGGAAAATTGTAATTTAAAACTGTTGTATGTAAAATGCAACGTTTTTGTAGTGGCTATTAATAGCTATTTAAGATTATTTCGTTGTATTTGAATTTTAATTTTTTAGTATTATCTGATATTAAACAAAGTTTGATAGATTCATAACTCGCCTAACTTTTAACTTTTTTGTGAATAAAAGGCTTTTGAAAATATCCCTTTTGGCTAAAAGTTTTATAAATGCAAGAATATTTCGTACAATACGAACATCTTACTGTTTAAACTTTAAAAACGTGCAGAGCATTCTTAACAAAACTTATTGATCATTTTCTGGTCTTTTAAATAAAGCACACAAAAAAATTATATTAAACCTGAGACTTCTTAGTCTATAATTTAAAGATTATTTGGAGTATTGGCATTAAAATGACCCAAAAATATTTCTCACACTACGTCAAGTGGTGCAAAAGCAAAAGCAAAAACAAAATAATAAAAATTTTATCATGTTGGACAATCTGGTGATGTAGTCTATTTGGCGGTTTATTAAACAAAAGTTGTTGAAACTTTTTTTGTTTTTCGTTTTGTGTATTACTTTTATAGATATAAGTTCCGTTTCTTTTGGGAAATTTTCTTCAGCCATTTATTGCTATTGCTGTTGTTTTTGTTGTTGATGTATTTTTTTTTTAGTACAATAAGGGAATTTCCAAAAACTGTCTGTCATCTGTCATAAGCAATAAACAAATGCTCTGGTTTTGTGTTTTCCTCAAGCACATTAAGATTTGCTCACATACACATACATATACACTTAAATACACAAAACAAAGCAGGCTTGAAAGCAGAGTAACACAAACTTTACAAAAATTTACTTCTTTATGTAAATTATTTACTTATTTCTTCAAAGTACTCATAATTTAATTAAAGAAATACAATGTATTAGAATAATTTACTGTTGAAATTTGTTAAATATTGCTCAAATCATAATCCTTAATATTGGTACCTTCAAGCACTACCGAAGAAAATATAGAGTATGTATAACTTTGTTTCAAAAACTATTTGTGTTGGCTTTATTATTTTTAAATTGTTTTTTGATTCAAACATAACCATATGCACTGAAGCCAACCTGGAACGTAAAAAAGTTAGCAAATATGTGTGCATTGTAGAAAAGATATTTCTATCAAATTCTCAGATATCTTAACGGAATAAAAATATTTCTATAAACGTTATACTGTTTAAATCACATCTCCCCCTGGGGTACATTATGGCTTCTGATGATACATACATCCTATTAGGGGCCTGTGCTCTCGGGGAATATTGTGTTTACCTACCTCTGGGTGTTCTGGCGGTCGCTATAGGCAGAGAGTGGTTGGTAAATTACTGATGCACTCAGAGACTGACCAGAGACAACTATCTAATCTGGTACTACGGACATCAGGAGCACCCGGTTTTCATGTGCTCCCTGTTATTCGGGGAGTGAGGGAAATCGGCCTGATAGTTTGGGTGTGGCCTTTCGGGTAGTGCACGTACTGGTTGTGGTATATTCTAGATACCCACCTCCTCAACAAAGGGGGGTGCTACTTCCCAGGCAGTGGTGGTATCAGAATTGCTAATCCATTGCCCATAGGCTCTTAAGCTGCACGGCTACTGCATGTCCGAAATTTGAGAGCATCGGTTTGGATGGCGCTGGTTGAGTCGCGTAGTATCTCCCTTTCACTCATACAACTGGGTGGCGTGTGGTTGTGTCTACCGAAGGGTATGCATGTTAAATGACTAAATTGTTAAATCACAGTATAATCAATTTTTGTGTAAATCAACCGTTCTCAATATATGCAAAATTTACTATTTAGTTTGTGTGGAAGGTTCCACGCCCTAATTTTGAAAAAAACATACGTTGTTGCTCTTTCGGTTGTTGAAGCAATTTTTGTTCCAAACTTCAATCGTTTAGGCGTGATTGATTGACATACAGAATCAATTCAGAAAAATTCACAATTTAATGGCAGCCCTGATTATTCGTAAATTGTGGCAATTCCGCTTCTAAGTTAAGTGATAAAAGTTCTACTGTTTGGTGAATTTTTAAACTCTCTCCTTTTTCATTTCAAATTTTCTTTTTTTTCATATATTTTAACTTAATGATGAAATCAACACTAAAAGCAGCAAAAAAAAAATTATAACACGAAAATAAATGAAAAGCATGTGTGACAAGTAAAAAAGTCACGTTAACATAGTTTTGTTTGTCTGTATGCCATGACATTTGAATTACGTTGACAAATCCCTATTAAATACAGAAACAAATCGTTTGTGTGTGTTAAAAGAAATGTGTTTGTCAGTGAGGAATTAAACGATCACACGTATTTGACAAGAACATAAAAATGCTAAATTTTGTCTCTTTAATTCAAAATAATTTGTTTTTATTGTAGATTTTTTTGTTTGTTTCATTATCATTATAAAACCAAACAAATTTTGAGATTATAAAAGAACTTAAGCAGAGTAGCAAATTTGTGTTAACGAGATTTTTAAATATTATTCATATAATAAAAAGAATAAAGGGAAGTGTTGGAAATTTAACACCAAATTTTTAATATTCAAAATCTGCTTTCTAACTGTTTATGATGCACCGTTCCAAAATACATGTTCCTACTAAATATTATACTTCTGTGATCAAAAATGACGAGTTTATGGCAACAATTTCAATTGTTTTTCTATGTAAAAGCATACCATATGTGCATACATGGTATGTTAAACTCAAAATGATATACAACTTAAGCCTAAATACGAACAAAGCTTCTTCGAAAAGTTCCCATTTCTCTAATTTGAAATATACTCCCCGAGAAATAACTCTCTAGATACATATATGTACTAAGGTGCCTGAAATTTAACCGACCATTTGAGGCAAT
Organism: Metopia argyrocephala; assembly: GCA_963576795.1. Taxonomy (NCBI): domain Eukaryota; kingdom Metazoa; phylum Arthropoda; class Insecta; order Diptera; family Sarcophagidae; genus Metopia; species Metopia argyrocephala. The sequence continues at coordinate 60,320,961 of OY756211.1, read as the reverse complement.
CGCTTTAATATGCCTGGCTTTTACTCAATATTACTTTACAGCAAGTGTCTCCTACGTATATCTCAAAGTTAGATTTGTCCCTAAAAATTATGGATTGTCACTGTTGCTGAATCTAAGCTTAGGAAATCTTTGTCTAATAGAACCAACCGTAGTAAAAAACTATAATTTTTTATATCTTGGGAACAGTTAAAGTGTCTGAATTTGGTCTGAATTACTTCGTAGTCACTAAAAATCATCAATAGAAAAGTGTGGGCGGGGTAGGTGTAGGAAAGCACGTCGTGTTTATGTCCATTTACTGTTGAATATCTGTCATCTGAAAGGTAATTTATTAAGTAAAGGATTTGTTATTTACGAATAAGGGTCGTTTAATAAACGAACTAAACGTAAAAATAGCATCATTAACCAAGGCATTGCCAAGATTACACAAAAAAAATTTTAATGGACTGTAAGTGTCACAGATGTGGTCGTAACATTGCTGAAAATATCGCTTCTGTGTGTAAAAATGTAGCGAATAATCTGAATTTTTCGATTTCCCGGCGTCCTTAAAAATTACATCCGTCTTACGGCCCATTATGGTGTATTTTTTATCCATCCATAGTAAATCCAAACCTCCTGATATATCTTTAAAAATGAAGCAATTGAAAATTACAAAGTAAAAGACAATTCGTCGTGTGGGAGTTTATGTGCTCTATTCGCCATTTTATATATCTCGAGTTAAAGATGCCACTTTAGGTTTTCGACCACAAATTTTTAAAATCTACAATCCGTTTTCGGCTATTTATCTCCGAAACTAGACGAGATATCCGAAAATGGATTGCAGACTTGAATCACTAACTCGAGATACATATGTATATAAAAAATATAAAATGGCGGATAGAGCACATAAACTCCCGTACGACGAATTGAACCAAACTGTACCACGAGCTACACAACACGACCCCTTTTAACTTTATTGATTGAGTAAGAAAAAGTTGTTGAAAACTTCCTTAAAAGAATCGATTGCTGCAATCAAATAATTAAAAGTTATAATGAAGTCAAGGTTTATTTATCTTTAAATTTAAAACCGAAAAATAGGGAACCAATTTTATTTTAATATATAGCTGTTTTAATGTATATAATATATTTCCAGGTTATTTTAAATATTCGCTGAATAAAAAATGCTACCTGGTATTTTTGTTATCAGATTTTTTTATATTTAAACGATATGATGAGGAAGCTCTTTTCATTAATTTTCTAAACTATAATAGAAATGATCTACTTTTTTATTATTTATTATTTATTTAGTCATAAATTATTGAAATTTCCTATTAAAGAGGCTTATTTGCTTAACATGTTACATCGTTTGAACGTATGACTCTTGACAATTTTAATAAAATTAAATATTTATGCACATCAAGTGTTGTTGTTCGAGGTTTTGTACAAAATAAATTTCTACAATTTTTTCTTCAGGCAAATAACACGCACATATGTACACTATGCACATAAATATGTATGTACATGCATGCGAACAGGCACACATAAATTATTAATAATTTATCATCATTTAATATTTTTTTTACAGAATATACTAGCGACTGACTGACAGTCTAATGAAAAGTCCATTTTAATCAACATTTGACGTCCAATATTATTGAATACAAGATAACCATCTTGGTTACAAACCACCACCACCAGTTAGCCTACCATTAGCCTATACTGTCGGCTCTCGAATTTCTAACCAAAATTCAAAAAGTTTGCCAAAAACATAAAAGAAATTCTAAGACATTCATAAAACGTCTACGAAAACAAAATATTGTCAATTAAACAAATACAACGAGAAGGCAAAGCAGAAGAAAAACAACTTTAAAAGCTAAGGAAAGTGTGAAAAATTGCCTAAAAGTCAACAAAAACCTGTGAGAAAGAGTGAGGGAGAGAGGCATAGAGAGAAAAGGAAAACAATATCACAGTGTCTTTTGACTCTCAATTACATAGAAAGTAAGTGCACTGGCGGCCCCTTACCAACAGCATCAACATACGCCCAAACAATTCACACAACAACATCAACATCATCACCAACAACATCATCAGCAACAACAACGTACTGGCACTGGCAGCAACGGTAAACACAACAGCAGCACAGTGCCTAACGTTATTATGGAGGGGCCAGAGGTGACGTTTCTCTTTCAATTTGGCAGTATTCGTGATGCAGTTTCAATTGCTGCCAATGTTTTAACATTGAAAACCCTCAAGGATTTGGCATGTGAATTTATCAATACAAAGGTAAGTCCTAGAAATACAAACTTCAACACTAGCACACAAATTTTCCAGGGTGACATGAGTTTTGTAAACAAGGCTTTAATGATAATAATGATGACAATGATTATGATGATGGTGATGGTAGGATAGGTAAAGGTAAATGTAAAGGTAAACAAATAACGTTGAGTACACATAACGTTGCTGGCATTAGCACTGCTGTTTACAATAGTGATGACACATGAGCATTAAAGTCAACAAAGTTTTTAGCTCATATTCGAATAGGTATCTGAATAAATTTATACATAAAGGCACAGGGGCGGGGCAATCAGAGAAAATATTAGAATAAAAACATTAATTAATTAATCAACTGTCACAACTTTAACTGTTTCCTTTGAGTGGAGTGGGTTAAGCACAAGTTGGGGCAAAGGATGGAAATATTTCACAAAAAGTTTTTGTTTAAAGAATAGAAAATGTAAGAGAAAATATAAAACTAGAAGTTGTAAAAATAGAAAAAAATATTGTAAAAAACAAATATTATATTGCTGATGATGCTGCACAATGAAGCGAAATAACCCAAACAATATATGAACTAATATAAAAATTTTTTAAAATAATCTAGACCATCAATAAATATAAAAATTTTAAATAGAATAGTATATATCGTCGCTAGAATTAAAGAACGCTGTAACTAACAAAACATTTAATGTTCACCAGAGCCAAAAAACCTGTATGAAAGTAGAAAGAAGACACTGGTATTTTTCAAAACGCAGACGGCGTAAGTGAATTTCTTTTCATCATAGAAATTTGGGGCCGGGACCAATCGACGCGTATTTTTTTTCTGATAAAAATGATGCAAAAAAACATATTTTAGATTTTTTGTCAGTTACAGCGTTCTTTAATTCTTGCGACGATAGAAATATAGTCAGAACCCCATTCTTACAATCATAGACGGCAGCATGATAGTATGCAGCTAATGTAGTCGACAGTATATTATCATTTTGTTGTAAGGTAGGGACTATACAAATTTATTTTATTAATGGGGGGTAATCGTGGTGTAGTGGTTAGAGCGCGTGCACAGAAACTCAAACAACCGAGGTTCAAATACCAGCGAAGCAGAAAAATAAAAAAATAATTTTGCAGTTTTTCAAAAATTATAATTTAAAAAATAAGGGGTCCTCCCCTCTACCTCTCTTTGACTTTTCCAGTCTATTCCACCAAGAAACGAATGATCAGGAGTACTGTGGCATCTTCTGGGAAGATAACAGCTAACCTTCATAAAAGATGCTCACCACTCACATTCAACGTCCAGATGGGGCAATTGCTGTTAATCATTCAAAGGTAAACGCCCATGTGCTGGAAAGCGCAAATCGCATGAAATAGGCGAACTCGATATGAAATCGCAAAAGAGGTGTGCTAGAGTTCACAATCGCCAGAAATTAGGCGTTTTCAAATCACAAACTTTTACGCATGTGATCTATAAGTGAAATTGCATATTTTCTTAAAAATTTGCATATAATTTAACATAAAAGCATACATGAATAAAATCTAATATATTTTTTTTTATAAATACAAAGTAAAAAAAGTAATATTTTACAATTAATTTTAATAGAAAATGTAAAATAAAAAGTATTTTCTTGTTCATTGCTCATCTCTAAGAAAACGCTTTCTAATACTTTGTTTTCTTTCATATTGTTTTTTTAAAAAAAATAAACTTAACAATGACGCAGCTGGCATTTTTATTAATTTTATTTAATAATTTGTTTATATTATGTTTGTTTTTATTACTTTTGACGCTTAAAACATGTTTTCATTTTTCGAACATAACTTTGAAAAATAAATGAAACGCACGATTTCCAACACATGAAAAACTAACATTGGCGATTTTTAAATCACAAGTGATTTGAAATCGCACGTTTTCCAGCACATGGGCGGAAAGTATATATAACACTGGCCTTTGAGTGATCAAATTGACAGCATTGACATAAGGCGCTTAACATCTATCTATCTATATCTATATATTCAACTTTCCCTGAATATTGGTCTTAAATAAAAAAAGAAAAAAAAAAGGATATGACGTTTTAATCCTAAGTTTACTTTGTCACTTAAATCCTTAAAATTGCCATGTTTAATGCAAATGCTCAATAAAATTTAAGCTTAGATTTATTGTGAACATATGTATATGGTCGCCATAGTATAGTTGGATTACTGTTTTTGGGGTTCAAATCCCAGCTCTAATATCTTGAAAAAAGAAATAATACATAAAAATCGTTTGGCACAAGCTCTGAGAGTAACTGTTTAACATAACTCAAAAGTCCGTCGTTCGGTTTATATGTTAAACTGTAGGTTCCGGTACTAATGGAACCCAAATATTGTTAATGCTTAGGTGATTTATTACTGGATAGAAAACCTTAGTTAGCATGGCCCAATAGTATTTGCCGTAACGGCAGCCATTTTTAAATGATGTAACGATGATTCGTTAAGAGCTTAAGGCTTGTCTTCGATGCATTAACAAAAGTTTGCTTATTAACCAGAAATGAGCTTCTTCACTAAACGCGATTCTTCGATTAAAATTGACCTCACCTTTGATAATTTTCAAATTAGCCCAATCTTAAAAATTAGGAAGCCAATGATGGCCATGTGATTTCGTATCTTGCACGAACTCTATTTTGTATTCAAATAATCCAAAAGTGTTAGAAAAAAAGTTCCACGTAGTCGAACGACAAAGGTCAACAACTTCGAACAGTACTACAGAATTGATTACGAATTGAGAATACCAAAACTCATACATATGTAAACAATCAAAAACTACACAAGTTTCTTGCTCACTAAATCAGCAAAGCAATAATTCAATCAATCAATTATTTTAAAGTGTCTTGTAATTTACTGAAACACTATCAATTTATTCTGTACGTAATTATTACCCATTATCTCCGTACTACAGAATTGATTACGAATTGAGAATACCAAAACTCATACATATGTAAACAATCAAAAACTACACAAGTTTCTTGCTCACTAAATCAGCAAAGCAATAATTCAATCAATCAATTATTTTAAAGTGTCTTGTAATTTACTGAAACACTATCAATTTATTCTGTACGTAATTATTACCCAAAGACGAAATAATTAAATAGGGATATGGTGTGAAATAGTAGAGAAATTTAATTTTCTTAAAAAATAAAAAGACACTCTTTTCTCTTGTTAACAGTGTTCGTATCTTCGAAATAATACAGATAAAAGGATTTTTAAATTTCTTTTTACCAGTAAGTCATTTTAAAATGTGAAGGACATGAGAAGAGATATTGTCAACTTAACTGAAATGTATTTTCTAAATTGGTTTCTTATCACATTTATTTAATCATTCATACATGTGATATTGGGTCGTTGTACATACATAGGTATGTATGTACGAGTATGTACTATATATCCATATATTAAACAAGTATCTATAATTTCAACCATTTCCCGCCCTTGCATATTTTTTTTATAATTTGGTCCTTTGGCAATATTTTGTTCGTTAGAAAAAAAAAACGATAAGAATTTTAAAAGTTGAATGTCTGGCTGTTTTAAAACAAATATGTATGTATTGTACATACATACATACATATGTATGTGTGAATGCATGTGTTTGCAAGAAAAACATAATACCACGTTGAAACGTGCACGTAATTTTCATATTCGTGTCAACCTTTTTTTGTTTTTTTACTTGACTGTTGGCTGTTGTTGTTGTTATCGGCATTTAAAACATTATTGCAGGACAAGTTGACTGGCTAAAAACAAATATTTCAACAACATCCCATGAGAACATAATAATAGGTGAGGGAATGGCTGTTTAAATGGCTAGTAAGTTAAAAATAAAAAATAAAATTGAATATTACACGGAGGTGTAAGAGAAACAGAAGGAGGAGTGTTTAAAAGTAAACAAAGTGTGAAACGTCAAGTAAATATCGTATATTCCCGTACAAAGTAAACAATTATTTTAATAACAGGGAGACAGTAACAATTAAACGGGGGTGGGAATTTTCACATCAAATTAATGCTTGTGAAATAATAGGCAAATATAGTCAATAAAATAATCCCTCTTGGCTATGAGGCAGAGTTCTATGAACTAAATGATTTTAAAAACAAGTTAATAACTTGGATTATACGATTTACATAAGTAGGTCAAAACTTTAATGAACTTTGATCCATAATTAGAATAGGAAGAGAGTAATTAAAAAGAAAAAACAAAACACAGTTTTACAGTGAAAATTTATGTATTTTTATGTACATGTGGGTTATAGGTTCATATCAAGGAGTCACAAGTCGTACGTAAAATCAAAGAGAAAATATTATTAAATTTCATCAGAGTAGGAAAATAAACAAAATGAAACGTTTGATCTCATTTTGTTTTGTTCTTTACAATGAGTAAAACAAAAACAAAACAAAACAAAAACAGTGAGAGAGATTGTTCTCATTTAGTTTTGTATATTGTTTTTATTTTGAGCACTACAAATACACTAACTCAAATGTGCGTAGGTACAACAAAAAATCAATGAGAAGAAAAAGAAAAGAAGTAGCAAAAGAGCAAATTATATGAATTTAACGGAATAACAAAGCAAGCACAAGAGCAAAAAGCGATTGTTTTTCGTTTGCGCCCTTTCTCATTTAGAAAGTATTTGTTTTGGTTTTGCTTATGTACAGTACGATAAAAAAATTTTTTTAAAGTTTATGACTTTGTGGTAACGTTTGCGAAATGTTTTGTTTGTTTGCCCACTCTGAATTTCATCCGCGTTTTAAAAATGACAGACATTTTTTGCGTTCACACGGTTCGTAAAATACCATACACATGCACACAAAATTTACATGCATTGTGAATACATTTATCATGAACAAAAAATAACATTTAAATGCATCCCTGATCTAATTGTGATGGTTTTTAAAAAGTTCAAAAAACAAAGAGAGCAGTACGACAGTCAAATTTTCATCCATATTTTTGTTCAATGTCGTACGCTCTCATTACATATCAAGTTTACACGATACTATTCATTCTCTTCTACACAAAAATTTGACATTTTGTACGACTTGTATTACCGTCTAAACCACCATTTAAGGCCACGATACACTATCCTATCAAGTCGAACGATTTGTCAAAAAAATCGTGTGTTAAAAAAGTATAACAATGTGGCATAAAAATGCATCTGTATGACAGATTTTTTGACAAGTCTGTACGACTTAATAATCGATTGAAAAAATTCATAAACTTTTTTCTCCATGCAATCAGGGTTGCATTTTAGAAGATGGTAGAAAACAGCAACTCTGCATATGCTTTGCATCTTATTTTGTGTGATGGTGTGGCACTAAAGGTGCCATTTTGATGCGGCTTTTAAAAGTGTGACAGAAATCGATAAAATTTTCTTTTGAATGAATCGTACGACTGTGTATGATAGTGTATCATGGCCTTTACGCTTCGACGTACGTGGCCTTGAGAAATTAGATTTATTTTATGTGATTATATTTGTAATCGAGGAGCAATAAAGCACCTTAGGTAAATAGGCCTGTTGAAGAACCAAAATAAAATATCCAAATAGAGGTGTAGCACGTACAATACACGCTCATTTTATGGCATGTAAATTTTACGATTGTTAGTTTATATTAGATAAACCAATTTTTTATAAAATTTGTAAATATGTTAAATATTTTTGAGTTTGTTTACCTGTATTTGGTATATTTACCATATAATCAAGTGTAAAAAACTAACGCTTTGAAATAGAATTCAATTGTTATGGGTATCTTGAAACTGTGGAATAAACGGCAAAGAGCTTGTGGATGCATTGGGTAGAAAGTCTTTCTCTTCAGTAACTTTTACTATCACTGTCAATATAATTAAAGGTAGGAAAGTTGGCAAATGCTTGGAATGCTGAAACGTTGAAATGGGTAAGGATGTAAGTAGTTAGTCGACAGTTTAGAAGTAGTTGCAATCTGCTCTGTTATAGAAGGCCAACCATAAAACTCCTGTTAGATTTTATTACAGTTAATTGTGATTTCAGGTCGCATTTAAAAAAAATTACGATGAGAATTATAGATGTTTGTGTAACTATGTTTCGCAATATTCCAACGAAATAAAGTTGAATATATGCTTTAATTTAATGAAACTTGGACCCATCACTATACTTTAGAGTCAAATTGAGTGTCAGCTAAAGGATCAGATGATGATCAATGAACCCAATTGAACGCTTACAAAAGACGCAATATTATGGTTATGGGCTCTTCTAGATATCATATTTATTGATTACCTGAGAAAAGAATAGAACATCAACACCAATTCCTGCATAGCGTTGTTGGAACTTTTGAAGGATAAAATCATAAAATACGACCCCATTTAAAGAAAACAATTAGCGGTTTTACTAAGAAAATGCACTTTGTCACAAATCAATGAAACTGATTACATGAATTAAGTTACAAATTACGACAGAAAAAGGGGTATAGGATAATAGAAAAGAAGCAAGATTATTTCTACGATCCGGATCTGTTTCCATACCACAGGTTCTTATGACCCTTAGCAAACTGTATCCGTTTCTTCCTCGTTCTCACATAATACACAGAAATTAAAACTACCCCTCTCCTGTTTCCAAAGCATTATTGGCGCTCAGAACAGAGCCCATAGCACCAAGTTGGCAATTTAGCACCACCACAGTCTGGGTAGCTCTTGTCATCAGCTACGGTTAGTACGAGTATAAAAGTAATTCGGGGGCTTTTATACTCGGCAAAATACTTCAGCTACGTCTAATACGAGTGTAAGAGGAATTCGCGAGCTCATACACTCAGCAAATCTACAACATTTATAATCACAAATACGACAAGAGGAATTCGGGAGCTCTTGTCATCAGCTACGGTTAGTACGAGTATAAAAGGAATTCGGGGGCTTTTATACTCGGCAATTGGCCGTCGGGTACTAACTCTGTCGGCAATCTACGAAATAAACTTAATATAAAATTTCGAATGGAAAAGGAATTCGGCAGCTTTTCCATTCAGGTAGTTAATAATAAAAAATAACTACTATACTTAAAACTACTACGCCTGTCGGCTATACTGGAGAGTAAGTGTCGGGCTATTGGCCGTCGCCCACCCACTCTCGATTTCATCCATCAAACTCGGACATCTTATGGAGAAAAATATGTTACCTTAATGAGAATTATATGCTTCATCATGTCATGTCATACTGCTGGTTATGCTTATAATAACTAGAGTTGTTGTTGTTTCTTACATTTACTCGATAGCAGCAGTGTATGTGGTTGGTGTGAGGGTACTGGTTTATTTTATACGTCTATATATATGGGACTTTTGTAACGCCACGTTACAAGAGGAGCGCAGGCTAACCGGGGGCTCCTGATGCCCGTAGTACCAGATTAAGGCATCTGTGGTCAGTCCTTGAGAACGCCAGAAATGCCTGCCACGCGTGGCATAAAGGCCATGCACCACACGTCACCAATCATTCTCTACCTATAGCGAGCGCTAGACCACTCAGAGCTAGGTTGAACTCCATATTCCCCGGAGAAAACAGGCCACTGACGGGACGTATCATCAGCAGCCTTTTCTGTATCCCCGGGGGGGCTTCAGAAAAGACAGACTAAGTGGTCCTTTAAGCCCTACAACCAAGTTTATGGTACCAATTCTGGTAAGACCTCTCAGCCAACGCCTCTCAGAGAACGCCAATGCAGTGACAAAAACAAGGTAGTACAGAGTTCTCGACCAGCAGGGCAGCCGACTCCAAGCCATCTTGAGCCAATATGTCAGTCTCTAAAGCACCCCGAGGTTTGGCTAATATATATAATTGTGATACCTTGGCCCATAAAAAATAACTCAGTTGGGTTATCAACTGCACCTGTAAAATATTTTTCCCATAAACAAAGTAATGTTTTGAAAACATTTCAAAGAAAACAAAAATATATACGAGAATACATTGTATTTTTAAATATAATTTTTTCTGCTTAAAATAATATTTTTAAATATTAAAAAAACGGAAATTCATATTTTTATACTTTTTATCTAAAATGAGCAGCAATACCTCTTCAAGCAACAACTCCAGACAAATGAAGTTTCCTTATACGTTTACAGCGAAAATTGCTCAATTTCCTTATGGCCACTATATAAAGAATCAATGGATTTGGAGATATTATTTAATAGCCTGTATCTGTTGTATACCGGTCTTTTATAAGATTAGCAAATTAGCAAATTCAGAAGAAAATGTTAAACAATGGAAAGAAGCAAAGGAGAAAGAAAAGCATAACGAGCATCATTAAATAGAGAAGATGGTGATGAAATATACAGAAAGTTGCACTTAATTCTGCGTTAATTTCTATATTTATGAATGAATTTATGCATTTACTATTATAATAAAGAAAGAAACTATTCTATTTCTAAGCCTTTCATTGAGCAAATTAAGAAAAATTATTCTCTTAAGGTCTTTTAATAACAGCAGTGACTCTTTTTTTCGCTTATACGAGTATATTCTGTAAACCGGAAACGATTGAATATGTAATCGAAGAAAATTTAAAATACGACAATGTGCTGATATATTGTTTTATTCATTCCACTAATGAGCTTTAACATACATTACTTCTATGATCATCAATACTTTCGAATAATTGGCATAATTAAGCTTTAATTGTCTTTGCAAAAAACACTCGATTTTATTTTTCACAACATACCCGATAGTAAGGCGTTGCTTTATTTTAGAAACGATAAAACATGACCTGACAGAAGAGATTTCAAGAAATATTTAGTGAACTTATGCATTTTCGGGGAGCAAAAGCCTTGAGTTGTTTTTCCAACACTTCATGTCATTGAAGATTAGACGTCCAATTTAAAATGTGTGTGTGTACTCACAAAAATCGATCTTCTATCTTTTCTGAAAATAAATTGGCGAATACGCGATAGCACTGCCTTCCATTTACATAATATATATGCATAACTAAACAAATTTGGGAGTAGAATAGTGAAGTTAATTTAGTTTCCAAGAGCTAAATGTCCTTATGTAGGGCAGTGAAGTATTTACGACCTTTCTGTTCATAAAAACATTATGTCCATAGCGTATTTATTCTGAAGTTGCTGACAATACAACTGAGCTATTTTCTATGGGTTAATATTTCTTTAAATGTTACATGTTTATATATATATAAACACAAATATCAGTTATTCTAGGATAGGGTAGAACGAGTGGTAGCTCTGTTATATTAATGCATATAAAAGAACAGTTGAGATTCCATACGATTTATGTCCAAATGCGTGGTATAGTAGTTAGAGCGCTCGCTCAAAAACTCAAACGGCCCAAGTTCGAATCCCAAAAGTTAAAAAGTTAGTATGCGTTTTTTTCAAAATTATAATTTAAAAAATAAGAGGTCCTCCCCCCTCGCTCCCATAAGTCCATCAACAATGAAACCGCTCCCTGACATTCCACTCCATTCCATCTTAACCATCAACAACAAAGACGAATGATCAGAAGACAAGCGCCACCTATTGGGAAGTAGTAGATGACGGCCAAACCTACTTAGCGAAGGCACTCACCACGCAATCAACCTGCAACGTTGAGGCAATTGCTATCGATCATTCAAAGGTGAAGGTATAACACTGGTCGTTAAATGATCAATTCACAGCAATTTGTCTCATTCGTAAGGCGCTTAATAATAATATAATATAAGAAAAAATATTTACTGTCCTTTCCAAAAAAAAAATTCCACTACAATGCACAGCATTAGTAGGGGTTTATCCCTGAGATTGGTCTCAATATAAAAAAAATAGTTACTGACAAGTCTGTTGCAACCACTTTTAAAAATCAGCAATGAGGCTTCCCAAGAAAACTCCTGTACATTAAGCTAAACACCAGCTTTTAAAAGTTAAATATAAATCCGGTAAAATATCGGGAAAAAGTAATCGAAATGAGAGAAGGCTCTATCGACTTAGCGATGAACATTAGTATATAAAATGGATTATAAACAAACAACATTTTCACGTAAGCGCTGTTTCTCCACATGCTTTCTCATAACAAAATGGTCTGTGAGAATAGACACAGTACGAAAGGTGTGCCCACGGCCGAACTTAAATAGTATATGGATACGCTTTGTATCCAATTTGAGCCCAGTGAGTCTACATTTTTCTGTCTGATATTTACTTTAACGAAGGTAATAAAGATATTTTAAAAAGTGGATCGCAGTAAAGTAGAATGGTGCTTACTCTAGTGAACTCATTGGCAACAAATTCAACTGTAGCTAAAGCAATTACCGCCTGGCTATTACAGAAAATAATGCTATCAATATGCATGATAGTTGCTGTAGTACTGTTGTAGTTTTTTTTTAATGTGGGCGCTGACTTCTGAAGTACATCTTTCTTGTACTAACCATACTTCCCTTGTAAGTGTTATTTAAATTTGTTATACAATATTTGATGCAAATTTTTTGATCGGTTTATTCAAACAGCAAATATTCTCAAAGTTCTTTAAGACTGATTTGAAGTCGATGTGAATGTGAACGACTCTTGCTATTTTAGCATTTTCACTGCTCGATCTAGCAGTTTCACAGTCAATACAAATATTCCGTTAAAAAGTGGGCGAAACTGTACATGTGAGCATGCAGTCTAAGTGACTTCATCATCAGTAAACATTTTTAATTTTATTTTTATATGTATATCTTGAAATAATTCGAAATTTGGGATAACCAACTTCATTGCCAGTATACTTCATCACTTTTATTTAAAACAAATATTACATTTGCATACAGCTGTTAATCTTCATTTAATTTTTAAATGTTCCTACATCTTCAAGAAGTTTGGTTATAAACTCATATAACAAATACTGTGGTTTAGTACCAAATGATTTCAGTTCTGCTTTAAAGTCCTGTATTTCAAAGAATTTTTTTTTAAATAAGAATTTATGTCTAGGATTTCAGGTTTGTTCTTATATAGCATTTTGTCATTATTCTAATGCGAACATATATTTCAAATCAGTCTTTCAAAATAAAATAATCATTTTTGAACCCTTTTAGACAAATTTAATATTGATAATAACGTTTTAAATTACGTATTTAGTCATAATGGCAAAATCTACGAATTATGCTACGAACTGTTATCCTCTTTAGAACACTTTCCAGACTTAGTCTCGTGTGGCTATTTTTTGTCAGTAATTTTAAAAAAAATGTATGGATGTGAGGTTATTTGAATTGTTGAATTAGAGCCTTGAGTATTTTTATTATTTGACAGAAGGCGATAAAATGTAAAACTAACTGCTTTCAAAACTAACAAATTTAATTTTTTCCTTTAAAATGTTAATCGTTTGAACATAATAGTTTCCTGCAAACAGATTTTTAATGTTTGTTCTTAAAGTATACGTATGTTGAGATATAATTCTTCTTTTGTCGAAAGATAATTCTTTTATTTTATAAACTTACGGAACTAATAAACTGCTCTCGTAATTACACACCAAAATATTTAATTACTACAAAAGTTTGCCATATAAACACCGCTGCTGCCATCTAAATTCCCCTTCAAAATGCTATTAAATTTATTGCAAAAGAAATTAAGGAAAGCCATTGCTATAATGGATTATCATGAAAACTTTTTTATTTGAAGCAGTTCACAGACCAGGAATTAGATTTCAAAGAAAAAAATAAAAACAAAACTGAATTAAAGAAAAAGAGTATAAAAGAAAATGATTTTTTTTTTTTTATTATTTTTAGTGACCATTTCGTCTTTGGCTCTGTCAGCTTCTTCACTATCATCATCATCATCATCATCAGCAAGTAAAGAAAGTCATTAAAAATACTACTTTATTTTTGTTTTGGCTATTTTATGCTCGTACTACATCTTCTCTGAAGACCATTTTCATAGAAATGCAATTCGTAAATGGTTCAAGAGAATAAAATTTAATTGTTAAATTAATTACCAACTTATTTAATGTCATTAACAAGAAAATTTTTATGATTGTGTTTGTTTTTCATATTTTGTTTTTCTGTTTTTTCTTTTTTCTTTTTCCACAGATACCCGACAGTGGTTTAACCTATCTCTCGGAACGTATACTATTATTTCGTCATGACTACAACAGTCCAAATGTTTTGCACATCATCAATTCCGCTGGAGATGTGGTTGATGAAACACTTGTGGAAATTGTTCTCACCGCCAGTCGTAAGTTGTAGAAAAAATTTATTTGAAAGAATAGGAGAAAGTTTTTATTCTTTTTTTCTTCTTTTTATTGTTTGTTTACCAGAAAAGAAAGAATATTTTTATTAACAAGGGTTGTCTCATAAGTTAAGAGTCGGCAAATAAGCGAATCCCAAACCTTTAATATTTTATAAATAAAATACTTCAATCACTCAAACCATTCATTTGAACTAAGTAATTCAAAATACGCACTTTTTAATTCAATAGATTGTTAGTTCGAAAAACTAAGAAGATTAAAAAATCTACACATCTTATGGCACTATTGTAGAGTTTATTGTGGCTAAAGCTTCTTTAATTTCATGGTTTGGTTAAGTTAAGAGAACATATCAACTCTTGGCAGTGATACTGCATTTAGCATCTGTTAGAACATAAAACTTCTTTATTATTCTAAAGATTGTCTATTTTTCTGTTTAAAAATAAAGTTTGATAAGACATTGCTTGGATTTTGCCACTATGTAGTAATAATAAGGGCCCATAATAAAAAAATTATTCAAGAGAATATTATCGACGAAAGCATATCTCTAGCTTATTTTCTGTTTTATGTGGATGTTTTTTTAGACGCCGTAGAAATGAAAACATTTAATTTTTTTGATCCATGCTCTCACAGATGGCAAAGAAAACGACTTGCGAAGAAACCCTAATGTAACCCCGAGTTGTATGTTTGACTAGTTCCACGAATCTAAGGCTATCTTATAACACTTCTTCTCTAAAATGACAAACAAATTATATGAATTTTTAAGTATGATATTCCTAAAAAGAGTAGTACATCATAGCGTAAAAAGGTCCATCAAATAATTTTAAAATATTTAAATTAAAATATTAAAAGGCATGTCCCTTTTCAAATGCCCTGTAAGAAATAACCATCTTTTTTTGCACCTTAGCAGAAGAAAACCAATTCTTACGAAGTTCGTGATTGATCAATTTTTCAGGTAGAGGGCGGAAAATAAATTTAGCAACGTCGTTTATTTTTATAAATTATGTGAATAATCTTGCACCAATACTCTAAATTTAGGTCAGAGTGTTTTCTCAGCATTATTCATTTATTTTCTTACTAGTGCAGCTGGGACAACATCCTATATTGCTGTAGAGAGAATGGTCTTGAGATGGTTGATATTGGAAGTAGTGTCAGAGTGTGAATAAAACGACATCCATACGCCTTCAGTACTCTTATCTAAATAGAAAAAAATTAAAAGATGAATAGGCTTTGAAGAACAAGAAACCGAGATAGACTAATATTACCATTTGTAAAACATCCAGAATATTCCAACTTTCTATGACTTTTTGTTAGAATTCTAACGTGTATAATTTCTGAGCAATACATCAATAATAAACATACGTCGAAGCGTGACGGATACCCATATTATAACTATTGTCAAAGAAGTTAGAAGGACACGGAGATGAAATCTATTCAACACCTTTTCTCTGACAGCTCTATATAAGGCAACTTGGTACACGTCTCTTGCATTATCTGGGTTGTCTCAGTTGTCTCAGCTGTTTATCACAAAGATATGTTACAGGTCGTGCAGTAGATAGTTTTTCAAAAGATATCACAATATGCCATATGTTATCCAAAAGTACTTACTAATGGCATACGATCCATGCATCTATTTCATATCTATCAGATAGGTAGGCCTCTCTAAAATTTCGAGAACCTCCATATTGCGTTAGAGTTTCTTAGGATGTATATTGGTCTCATAAGTTTATATAAGATCCAAGTGTACAAAAGACTAGCACTGTGGTTATTAGTTTGTGGACAATTTAATTCAGATTAAAGCATTTTTCCTATTAGCACTAATAAAAGATACTGTAAATTAGTTAAATTAAATTAAATTTATAGATGTATCTATACCCTAATGCATAAAAATAACCTTCAATTAACTTCTTTTTATAGTTCGTTCATAAATCTAAATCATTAACATTCCACTTTATTTCACCTTTGGTTTTGACATCAAAAAACGAATGATCAGGAGAAAAGCGCCACCTACTGGGAAGAAGTAGATAACAGCTACCTACTTAGCGAAGATCCTCACCAAAACCAGCATACAACGACATATTAGTCAATTGCTGTTGATCATTCAAGGTATAACACTGACCTTTAAGTGATCAAATCAATTGACAGCAACTTATCTCATTCTTAAGGCGCTTAATAAGAAAAAAAGAATTATCCTATCCTTTCCAAGAAATTCCCATACAATGTACAGCATGAGTAGGGGTTTACTCCACTGAGTATTAACATCATTTTATAAGAATACAGCCTTGAGGCTATACTCACACTAATTTGAACATAGTGAGAAGGACTATATTAGAATTCAAGTATAGGATTGTATGGCATTTACTTTCAACTTATCACACTACCTTCTAACTTCTAACTTTTTTTAACTCTGCTGATTTTCATTATTAAAAAAATTCTTCTTTATTTCCTTTTTTTTTCAAGCAATTTTATATCCCACATCGGATATGCCAACATTGAAACCACATAACCTAAATGTGCATTCATACAAGGCGCCAACATTCTGTGATTTCTGCGGTGAAATGCTTTTTGGTTTAGTGCGTCAAGGTCTGAAATGTGATGGTAAGTAAATAGTATTCAAACAAAAAACGATTTCTTACTAAAATGTCATTTAAAGCATTAACATTAAAAATTACAAAATAATAAATAAATCTCTTTAATATTACAGGCTGTGGTCAAAATTATCATAAACGTTGTGTGGTGAAAATACCCAATAATTGTAACCGTTCCAATGATTTAAGCAATTCCTCAAAACGTTCATCATTACTGCAGCCACCTAGAAGTCCTTCAGGAGGTTCAACACAATCGCTCATTTCCAATGATGATCAGCAACAACAACAAACCAAAAATAATGATTCGGGGAGTTCTCTGGTAAAACGGATGTCTGATCTTATGAGTGATATTATTAAAAATTAATATGAAACATTCCTTATGTTGTATTTGAAAAATTTTTTTAAAATCTATAGCAATAATTTAGCAGAAGACAAAGTCTTTTTTAGTATTTAGAACGCATTTACATTATTTTTGAAATAAGTATATACATACTTATACATAAGACGGTTTGAATTTAAAATTTAAATTAATTTAAGTATATGGTGCTGGGTTTATTATCCGTAAGTTACGCTCTTTTTTTAATCTCAAACTCGTTTGAAAGATATTTATAATTTGGTCTTAAAGAGTTCACAAAAGAACTAGTTCAATGACATACGATACGAACTTGATTTTAAAAGTTTGTATTTTTTAGTGTTTAGTTTAAAGGGTTACAGTTAAAAAGGAAATTTTACAGAAATACTAAATTGTTGTATTAAATTAAAGCTGAAGAGCATAAAGATAAATTAGAATAAAAAGTGAACTGGTTCAATTCAATTAAATTTAAAGCAAAATGAAAATGAATTAATGAACTATAATGATTGCTTTTTAAATTTAACTTCTTCCCTCAATATTTTATTATAAAGATCTGGTTTTTAAAGAGAGTATTTTTTTTTTAATTGCCCTAAAAACATTTTATATTTATGGGTTAATTATAGATGACAAGCGAACTTCTGTTAAGTTGCCAATTGTCAAAAAGCAACCAAAATGTTTAAATTTGATTGTAAAAAAAATCTGTTAATCTTCAGTTATATACCAATTGTGCTTGCTTTCGGTCCATAATTGATCCATTATTTTATGTTTTTTTTAATTTTAATATTTTTGTATTTTTAATCATTGTACTTAATTTCATTTGTTTATTAATAAATATTTTGTTTATTTAAATAAATTTTGCATTGAATTATATTTTAATAAAATTTTAACAGTTTTAAAAACCATTCAATTATTTGGCATTTTTTTTTTAACTTAAAGATAAATACTCAGTGTTTAAACCAGATCTTGGCAACATTTCGTCATGCGGGAGTTTAAGAGCTCTATCCGCCATTTCATATTTTTGATATATCTCGAGTTAATGATGCCACTTTAGGTTTTCGACCCCAAAGTTTTCAAATCATTAATCCGTTTTAGGATATCTCGTCAAGTTTCGGAGATAAATAACCGAAAACGGAATACAGATTTTAAAAATGTTGGTGTCAAAAACCTAAATTAGCGTCATTAACTCGAGATTTAAAAAATGGCGTATAGAGCACTTAAACTCCCGCACGACGATTTATCATATTTTCGAAATATTGAGATTAAACGATAGGAAAAAGAATTTAATTTGAAGCGGATTATTATCAGATCATCATCTGGCCTTGATAGGGAAATTCATATCTTCATGTTCTATCTTAGTAGGAAGGACATTTTTGATGGAGGTCATGATTTATGCAGGAATATTATTTTCAGTTCTCAATAACGCCCTAAAATTTATGGTTGTTTTAATGACATCTTCCTTGTTTATTTGAAACCTTTTACCATTTTATAGTTACACAACAAATCATCATCAACAGCATTTTGATGTGGTCATAGTTTTATTACTCGATCCTAGAATATCTTATATGCACATACATACATAATTTGCCAATACAACCCTGTGTAAGGGTTACGGCCTAGCTTCTTGCAGCACTCATGTTGTGAACCTACAGTTTAATGTCGACTCTGAACGACAGATTTGAGAAGCTTTTTCATTGCAAAATTAGAGGTAGTCGCCGAAAGAAATAAATTTATCATATTTCTTTTTTTCAAGATATCAGAGCTGAGATTTGAACCCGGCGCTATCGTCTTAGTAAGCCAACACACTAACCACTAGACCACGGCGACTACAACTATCTTCCAGACATTCAGAACGTTTGGCGTGACTTCCGTCAATATTAAAATTGATATTAATCAGCTCATAAAATTCACATTTTCGCCAAAATTAGTGATTTTGTAAACAGTGGCTAAGTTTGTCATTCCTATACGTGGAAATTCTTGCTCAAATATACGAGTTCTTTAATTTTTTTCGATTCTCGTTGACTAGAATAGAAGGTGTGGAAAGTTTTAATACTATAAGTCTATAGCGAGTAATAAACTTGCCAGTCTTTTGTCCCATATGCCAACGAGTTGCTAACATTTTATTATACATAGGTGTTTATGCACTTGAAAAAAAATGTCCATGTTTTCTGGAAATTCTGTTCCCATACAGCTCGTCAGAAATCAACACTCTCCGAAAAATGTTATGAACTCTCTTGCATGAAATGCAAACAATTTTATTTGCACCAACTGCCTTAAAAGCATTTACCGATTTTTAAGATATTTTATAATATTGACATAAAATACTTACTTCAGATTTTAAAACTGCTATTCACACTTAGAGTGCATCAAAATTAGCACACAAAGTTGAAAAAATTTTTGTATCAAATTTTTAATTTGTTTTGCAGACGGCAATTTTTAAAATTTTCTTAATATGTAATTTTGGATCATTCATAGTGATATCCTGAGTAACTTTGTTTCTTAAGCACTTGCGAGGGCAGGCATGTACCTCCCAATGTTCCGATTATCTCGGTCAGACTATATAACCTCCAGTCGGCGCAGAACGTGGCTCAGTGTCGTTGACAGCATGATGAAACGTACAATATTTCTAGAGTCTGTCTAATCAAATCTTTAATTACAATCCTACTTGGAATATGTTAGGAATAAATCTAAATGGCAATACAGTGAACAAAATACTAAAACGGTGGTATTTGTAGGCGTGGCAAAAAATTCTTGAAATTGTTTTTATATTCACGCCAATTCTAAATAAAAATTCCCCAGGAGTTTTATTCCCTCTCCCGTTTTTCTTATATAAAAGCAGTTGTAAAAGTAGGAAAGGGAAAATATCTCCCCGAGAATTTTTATTTAGAATTGGGCTGATTATCTTTAATCCTAGGGGGTGGGTGGCACAATTTTTTTTTCATATAAGGCAAACCACATCATTCAGAAACGCTGAGGCACCCGGGATATTATTAGTAATTTTATATAGATGATATTTTTGATAATTAACTAAAGATATAATAAAACTAGCCAAGTAAACAAATCAAAGATCAGGATTGCGTTTTCTTTTTTTTTTTTTTTGTTTTTTGAGTTTTGCCTATAGATTTTAAAAGATTTTCTTTTGTCGACAAAATGCTCAATTTTTTTCCCTTTTTTTAATATTGCTTTCGTTTGTCTCCGTATCTTTTTTCGATCTTTCAGAACGTGCCAATTTATCACAGAAGCCATCAACGTTCTTCTTCGGCCGGCAGTAGAAATGGCCAATTAATTGCCAACAATACAGGTGTTTGTTATACAACATCGGCTTATCAAAATATACGTATACCACATACTTTTATGGTCCACACCTATGGAATACCAACTGTCTGTCAATATTGTAAAAAGCTACTAAAGGGTCTCTTCAAACAGGGTCTACAATGCCGTGATTGCCAATATAATACCCATAAGAAATGTATGGATAAAGTACCGCAAGACTGTACTGGTGAAAGACAATTAAGCCACTACAATGATTACAATGAGGCAGTATATACGCCCACACATAATGCCCACAAAGAACGTGATAATTTCTTTAAAGAGGAATTCGATGACAGTGATTTCGATGATAACAATACGAACGATTATCGTAGTTTTGCCGGTAATAAACAGGGACGTCTTGGTAATGTGATGAGTCCTGGAGGCAGCAAAACTACTACAAATGCCCATAATTCACCGCCAGAATTGGTTAATGGTCTGGTAGCCACTGACGATGGACGTTCGAATTTTAAACGCGAGTCAAGATGTGTAGCCGAAGGACAATCTATGGATGGACAATCGGAACAATCAAGTTCCTCATCATCACCCAGTGCCAATATACCACTAATGCGTATCGTGCAATCAGTAAAACATACAAAGAAACGTGGTGGTCAAGCTATTAAAGAGGGTTGGCTGGTCCACTTCACTAGTTTAGATGCAACAGTTAAACGTTACTTTTGGCGTTTAGATTCCAAAACCATAACACTGTTTATGTCAGAGCAGGGTAGTAAATACCATAAGGAAATACCTTTGGCCGAAATACAAGCCATTGAAACAAACAATAATGTACGAGGAGATAATAATTATTGTTTTGAAATACGTACAGCAAATGTTACATATTTTGCTGGTCAAGATCCGTTAGCTGGAGTAAGAGAGGAACAGGCTGTACGTCTGCCACCACCCGAAAGTGGTATTGGCACAGATATAGCCAAAAGTTGGGAAACCTCCATTAAACAGGCCTACATGCATGTCACTAATACACGTGAGTTTAGAAAGGAAGAAGTTTTCTAACAAAAGTTTAAAATAATTACGTTTTTTTTTTTCTTTATTCCAGAATGTTGTGAGTCGGAGGATAATATTCAAGATATGGGCCAATTGTATCAAATATTCCCCGATGAAGTTTTGGGCTCTGGTCAATTTGGTGTAGTGTATGGTGGTGTTCATAAGAAGACTAAACGTGAAGTGGCCATTAAAGTTATAGACAAACTAAGATTCCCTACCAAACAAGAAGCTCAACTCAAAAATGAAGTGGCCATATTGCAGGTAAAGAAATATGCCCAAAGTAGAATTTTTCTAAAATATTCTCTAAGAAACCTTTGCCTACTTTGTTGTCCTAGAATCGGTGTAAATGAATGTTTTTTTAAATAAGATCCAGAGAATAGAATTGTTTTAGTCTCTTTTTCAGTGTATTTTCAAAATTTTCTGAAGATTGGCCTAATCTAAATCGTTTAAGTTTGATACAAAACTGAGTAAAAATAAACTCAAGATAATCAAATTTGCGACATACATCAATACACTACATGTAGCAGACACACCACATTACGCCGACACTTCAATTAATCAATAGATTTCCATACTTAACCGTTATTGATGTGTACATGCGTGCCTGTACGCGATAGAGAAGCTCCAAATTAGACTTTAAAGCACTAGCCCATACTTGATAGTTGTATTTCAATTTGGGTCGTATAAAGGTTTTGTAGATATTAATAAGTTCAAATGAAGTGAAATATTTCTTGAGCGGCTTCAAAATATGTGATCATTGCAAGAAACATTACAGTCGAAGCTCATGCCAGCTACATTGCTTTAAGAAATAATTCTTAAAGGCACACTTGAGTACGCATAGCGGCCCGTTGTGATACCACATGATGTAGGAAGCCCTGATAGCCAGAGGCTCCACATAAGAAGCACTACTTCCCCAGAAAATTATGTTGGAAACCAGCCAGAGAGTCTAATGAATTTGGCAATTGAACCAATGTCCCGGATGACAGGTTAGGTACATCGAGATAAGAACATCCTAATGTAAGAAATCTACGTCGAGCCAGAGATGAGCATTGGCAAGTATAGTGAACGACAGTTTCCTCCTCCTCAATCGACCCGCAGCCACGACAGAAGTCGTTTGAGGGCAATGAGGACAGATACAACGAAAGAGATGTCCCTGCGGTTCAGTTTAAAGGGTTGATTGGTACGCCTCAAGTCCAGCTTGGGTCAGGTGAGTCTAGAAATTTGACAAGACTCCTCCGGCGACCAGGACAGGTCCACTTCCAATAAATGATTCCTTCTAATAAGGAGTCTAACGGAGGAAAGAGGTATACCCACTTCCACATGAGGATGAACGTTCGGCAGAGACGTGCCCGCCCTAGCCAATTCATCCGCAATACAAACAATTACCCGCGATGTTCCTGTGACCAGGAACCCAGATAAAATTAACCTCGCATTGTCCCGAGAGTGCCGCAATGTTATAGGCTAATAAACATCTAATTTTATTTGGAAATACAACTGCGTTTTACCGAAATAATCGAAACTAACAACTTATTTCACTTTTCCAAACAAACAAAAAGTCCTTTTCAAATTTTTAAATTGGTGAAGATTTACATTTAGTTTTCACTGTTAGATGGAAAAACTGCTGAATATTTCCATAAGAGGAACCTAAAATCTATTTTAATTAAAAATGTCCAGTACAAATACTTGTGTATACTTACGAAATCTTTATGTTCTTCTATTTTAGAATATTTCCCATTGTGGTGTGGTAAATCTCGAACGTATGTTCGAAACACCTGAACGTATATTTGTGGTTATGGAAAAACTTAAGGGCGATATGTTAGAAATGATACTCTCCCATGAAAGGGGGCGCCTCAGCGAAAGAGTAACGAAATTCCTTATAACGCAAATTCTAATAGCGCTCAAACATTTGCACAGTCAAAATATAGTACACTGTGATTTGAAGCCAGAAAATGTATTACTTTCCTCCGATTCAGAATTTCCACAAGTGAAATTATGCGATTTCGGTTATGCACGCATTATAGGAGAGAAATCATTTAGAAGATCAGTAGTAGGAACGCCAGCCTATTTGGGTAAGACTAAAGAGATAACATTTATGTGTAAAAGTAAAGAACTCTTTAATGGGGAATATTTTAGCTCCTGAGGTTTTGAGGAATAAAGGCTATAATCGTTCATTGGATATGTGGAGTGTTGGTGTTATAATCTATGTTAGCCTAAGTGGTACATTTCCCTTTAACGAAGAGGAGGATATTAATGACCAAATACAAAATGCTGCTTTTATGTATCCACCTAATCCATGGAAGGAAATATCATCGAATGGTAATTTACATACAAAAATATTTGGGGCAACAAATAATAATGGCTCAAGTCGAAATTTCGTGATTTGAGATATTAAGGGTATATTTAAGTTAAAGTATAATGATTTGAAGTTTAGCGGAGTGGTCAATCTTGAAGAAGAGAATAAGAATATGCAATAAAATGCAAAAACACTTATGTCAACTTAAGCCATTATGTATTATTTATTGCCACAGATTCAAAGAAAAGCAAAATAAATTAAAAAATCTAACTTTTCATTATTTTAGCAATTGATTTGATTAATAATTTACTGCAAGTTAAACAACGAAAACGTTATACGGTGGATAAAAGTCTGCAGCATTATTGGCTGCAAGATAAACAAACTTATTGTGATTTACGTAGTTTAGAGGCTCAAGTTGGTACCCGCTATTTAACACATGAAGCAGATGATATGCGCTGGGCCAGCACCGGTGACATGTGACCTGTTAATGGTCATATAAAACAAAACAATACTAAAAATGTCAATACTATTAAAACACCACTAGAGTTTAAAACAAATACAACACAGCCACAAGGTATACCAGAAACACCACTATTAGAGGAACAGGAGAGTAACACAAATTATTTACAGCTTAAGGAAACACAGGAACAACGTAAATCCAGTGCACCACAGTTGGAGACTATCGAACATTGTGGCTGTCGTAGTTTACCAGGTAAACCTAAAGTTGAAGCTATTGGAGATAAGGCAATAAAGTGGATGCGTTCTCATTTGTGTCGTCACATAAAGTGATAACAATTATTTTCCGTTTCCTTTAAATACCATACTGAAAACTCATCAGTGAATGTTTGCGTCTTTTTGACTCAGAGAGAGTAAGAGAAAATTGCAAATGTATAGGCAGCTTTAAAAATACTTAAAAACAACGATCAAAAACAAATTCTCTTTTAAGAACTTTTGCTTTTATAATATGATGTTCAATAATCTTAATCACCACTAATCTCAAAAAATGTTATACAGAAATTCTATCTCTCAGTTTACTAAGAAAAAAAAAACAACAGCAACACGTTAAGGTACCTAAAATTTCTTCTTTTCTTTTAATAATAAATTCTGTTTGTATTCAAACAAACTAATGTGTAATAAATATAATTATAATTATAAAAAAAAATAAATTGCCTCTTAAAATTATATTATTGATAAGCTAAAAGAAAAATATAAATATTTTATTGTTTTTTTTTTTTCTAACAAAGAAGCTTAAATTAAGTATTGTGCTAATCAAAATATAAACTAATTAAACAAAATAAACACAATTAACATAAATATATACAATTACTAAAATTATTACTATTATATACAGTATAAAAAATTATTTCAACTTTAAAAAGTTAAAACAAAAAAGACAAAAAATCTTTTAAAAGAAAAAATATTGAATATTATTAGTAATGCGCTCATGAATATTTTCTGAATAAAATTATAAAAGACAAATCTTTAATGAAAAAAAATTATAAAATATGTTTTTTCTTTTTTTACTTTTTGTTTCAAAAGAGAAAATAATGAGAGGAAAATAATTTCATAACAAAAGGCAACATAGCAGGAGCTTAAGAATACAAAATTTATTGGAAAACATAGATGCTGATGTTTATCTGGGGCCCTATTCTATAGTCCTCTTAAGCTAAAATGCTAAAATTTTGGGTTTTGAGACAGGCTGGCCGTTAGAATATATAAGAGTAAAAAGTTTATTGGTAATAGACATGAAGCTTTCAAATTACAATAAGCATTCATGAATTGTTTTCGTAGCCTCAAAATCCTAAATCAAGTTTATAAATTTTTAGCGATAGAGTTTTAACTTAAGAGAATTACAGAATAAAGCCTCTGATGTTTCATTTTTCTATCATTTAATAACTTAATACAAAATCTGAATTATTTTAATCCTAGATGCACTTACTTACTTTTAATACACTAAGGACTTTCTTCATCGAATCGACGAAGTTTGCTTTTGCTCGGGTCCTGATCACATCCAAACCGAGTAAACTTAATTACCAAAATTATTTTTATTACCAAAAAACATTTATTGCAGTTATCTTTGATCTAATTGAAGCGTTTCTGACGAAACAAAATTAAATTAAAAAAATTGATCACACCTTTCCTGGGGCTCGAACTTCGGGCCTCCAGCACATAAAATTATAATGCGCTCGTTTCTGGCGCTGCACTCTTACCACCACGGCTACAGTCGTACATGTCGTCGATGTCGACTAATGTGGATAAAATGGAATAAGAGGGCAAAAACAAAAATAAATTGTAATTCTGTTTCATCCAAATAAGATGACAATTACAAAAACTGTAATGATTGTGAGAAAAGGAGAATATGATAGAAACTGTTGTGTATGTACATACATACGAAAGAAAATAATTTCAGTATGCGATTTCTAGAAAAGTGTGAGTTAAATAGTTGATGTTTGGTCTTGAATATGCACCTTTGTGTTCTGTCTCTGATGAGATTACCTGGAGTCGAAAACAATTGTTCGGTTTGGCTAGTGTACTATTCCTTCACGGACATCACTTCTCCTTTAATTACCAAAAAATATTCATTCTTATTCTGACGAAACTAAACTTAAAAAAGTTTATTTATTTAGCAAGAGAATTTAGTTTTATTTGTTTAAAATAGTGTTTTGTATAAAATTTTAAAATATAAAACTAACACACAAAATTATAAAACTCGGTTTTGAAAAAAAATGGGTGAAAGATAATACATATAATAGTAAGTAACTCAGGTGACAAAGTATTTACAAAAAATTAATTAAGTCACAAAATTAACACATTAAAATAAATAAAAATAAATTTTTTTAAACATTGTAAGCAAGTGCAATAGGCACGGAGATCTATTTTGAGTTCTCCACAGACGTATTTTTGACATCTTGCAAACGTAGATTTGGTCATTCCTCCATTATGAAATTAAAAATAAACTTGACCTTGAGCTTGAAAAAAGTATTTGCTTATTATTTTGATAATTTGGCAACAGGTCGAACAATTATATAATTTTTCCTATTTGAAATAATAAAAAATTATTTGTCATTTTATTTAACCTTCCTATACTCACTCATACGGTCCCTAAAACCGACTTACAGTATTTTAATTTTTTTCTTACGAACGAAGAGCGTGAGAGTGTTGTATGTAATTCCCGTTAGCTTCATTATTCTCAATAAACTTCAATTTAGAGTGGTTTCAAAGCTTGTGAAAGTAGGACGTGTGTGCGAATACAGGAATAATTGGTCTGCGAGATCGACGTGATTATTGGTGTATCAGTTTTGCGTAAGTTATGTTTCAAAAATTTATAAAATTTAGATTTTTATCATTAATTTTTTTATAGTTTTCTAGAATATATGTATTTGCAAAGTACTTACAAGTTTTATTTGAAGATCAAAATGGACGAAAAGCTAGTAAAAGTGATGTTGGAGGATGATGTACCGATTTCTGACTACTAGGAAAACAACGACAGTGACTATGAGGATTCGGTTGATATATAAGAAAAAGAGAATGCTACAGTGCAAGAGAACAATTCAAATTATGAACCGGAAGTTTTGCCTACCTCTAGTAGCTTTTAGATAAGAAAAGACAATAAAAAATGGATAAAAAAATATTAATTCAACAATAGTAAGAACACGTTCCAAGAATTTAATTAGGCAACTTGCTTGTGTAAAAGACGAAACTAAAGTATAATTGTTTGATATGGAATTTATTCTTCTCTGAAGAACTAATATACTTGTTTTTAATAGAAATAGATTTTTGTCGATGTTTTTTAATCTCTTAAGAATTTAAACATATTTTACAAAGACTGAAATAAAAAACTGTTAGTCATAAGTAAAAACAAGAGTTGTAAACGAATCATTTATTTTTGAATTAATTCGCGAATCATTCATGCAATAAATTGGTAAAATTTTGAATTAATTCTTTTATCCAAAAAACGAATTGAATTAAATTTGAATCAATTCATTTGAATTTAGCGAACATGAATTGCAATTCATTTTCAATTCAAATGAATTGGTAAAATGAATTGTTATTTATTTCCAATTCATTTGAATTGAATTGATTTTAAATTAATATAAATGAGTTAGAAGAAATGAATTGCAATTCATTCCCAATTCATTTGAATTGATTTTGAATTAATTCAAATGAGTTAAAATTGAATTAACTCGAAAAATTAATTTGTTATGCATTTCTAATTTATTTGAATTGAATTGATTCTGAAAAAAAGACTGAAATGCAAAAGCATCACCTTTTTTCCAAGTACTTTATAATACATAAATATATATCCACTATTAATATTGAATCACCCATTGTCTATTACTTTTAATCCAAGCATTTATTACTTATTTATAATAATTCTATTTGTTACATTTATTTCAATTTATCTTAAGAACCGTTAGGCTTTTAGTATAAAAAGTCTTTTAATAAACGATGCTGTCAGGTTTTAAATACTGAATTTCTTCTTATTCAGCGTATATCATATAACTTCAAATACCAAGTCTACTTCAATGAATTAAAAATTCAAATGAATTGCAACTCATTTTTTGAATTAAATTTGAATCAATTCATTTGAATTTAGAGAATATGAATTGAAATTCATTTCCAATTCAAATGAATTGATTCTTTTCAACAAAAAAAGAATTGAATTAAATTTGAATCAATTCATTTGAATTTAGAGAATATGAATTGAAATTCATTTCCAATTCAAATGAATTGATTCTTTTCAACAAAAAAAGAATTGAATTAAATTTGAATCAATTCATTTGAATTTAGAGAATATGAATTGAAATTCATTTCCAATTCAAATGAATTGATTCAAATTTAATTCAATTCTTTTTTTGTTGAAAAGAATTAATTCAAAATTTAGCTAATTCAAATGAATTGAAATCAAAAAAGAATGATTCATTTACAACTCTGGTAAAAACGTTATTTTCTCTAAAACTTTTCTTTATATAACTAAAAATATACATTGTTAACAGTAATAGAGGTTTTACTAAAATCGGTTAAACTAATATAAATTTTATGGGCTCTGCAATCATCGGTCTGATAGACCGGAAGCGAGCAAACGTGTTTTCAACTATAAAGAAAAATTCATTGCAAATATCTGGATTCTTTATAGAATTTAATCTAATCTAATTAAAGTGTTTCTGACGAAACGTAATTTATTTAAATAAATTTCATCACTTTTCCTGGAGCTCGAACTCGAGTCTTCAACATATAATATGTAATGCGCTCGCTTCTGGCGCTGGACTCTAACCATTATAATTCATTCGTCGCTCTTAGATTGCTCTGTTTAGTTTGCTTAAAATCATACTTCTATATTGTTTAACATTTCCACTCTATAAAAAATTGCTTTAGGCATCTATAGAAATTATTTCCTTCAATGTATCATAGATTTTTTTAATTGTAATTTATTGTATTGAAAAAAAAAACTATTTTTAAACCCTGCCTTGGTCATGCCAAATTTTAATATACAAAAACTTTGTTGATAAATATTTTACCTTAAAAAAAGCCATTAAAAAATTAATAGAAACCACAATTTCCACTTTATTTTTCCTTATTTATTTCATTAACATAAGAGTTAATTCAACAATAGAAAACAATTTCAATTTTAAGGCTTTATGGTTCTCGTAATCCAGTCAACATATGCACCAACCCTTGTATAAACACCTGGCCAACCCGGTAGGCCACACGGTTTCGGACCAAATGATACAACACCAGCGAGAACGTAAACATCACGATTATCAATTCTTTCTTTAGATACCAAAGGACCACCAGAATCGCCACCACATGAATCGACACCCTGTTGACCACCAGCACACATTTGGGTATCCTGCAATTGAATTCTTTTGGTGGCATATTTCTGGCGACAAGTATTAAATGTCCAACCATCTACGGTAGCTTTCAATTTTAAAGGACTGCTGTAACCCTCTTCGGTGGTACCCCAACCTGTCACATCCATTTTTACATTATCAAATGTTTTCGAGCGCATATGTGATTGTATAGGCAAGCATACTGGACTAACGAAATCCGTAAATCTAACAGAACGATCCAAACGTATGAGAGCAATATCATGCAAATTATTTGATGCCTGACCATTATAGCTGGGATGATAAGTGATCTCTTCGATCCCAACATCCAAATGCAAATCAGCACAATCTCTTTCGCCTGTGCTAGATATTTGGCAATCTGGTGCTGTAGAACGATCCCATTCGCCTAAACGTACACCAGAAACACGCCAATCGGTAGGTATACCACGTCCTGTTACACAATGACCGGCTGTTACCACATAACGGTTATTAATCAAAGTGGCACCACAATGATGACCCCTATTATTGCCGGCTAAAAAGATAAACAGAAAGAAACTTATTATTCGTAACTGTGAAATGAAAAATATTATTTAAACTTACGTTTTGTATATTCGATTAAAGCAGCCCAGGGATATTCATCAATTTTTGTAGAATTACCACCATAGATACGATTATCAAAAGATCGTCCACACTGGCGGATATTGGGTAAAAGATACGAGTTATCAACAGACGTTGCTGGTGTGGGTACTGAAAATCCATTTCCGCCTTGGTTGCGACAACACACAAACACAGTACTACCCATTTGGCCGCACTGACTCTGTTGTAAAAAACGTGTTTGCATGGGAGTTCTGTTTACATTTTTTAGCGTTTCCAACAGTGGTGGACACTGAAGAAGATCTATACAAACACCTTCAAATCGATCTGGAGTTGAACATCTGCGATCGGAGAATGTAACTAAATTTAAAAAGAATTTGATGTAATGGAAATCAGGAAATTATTGAATTTTTTTTAGATGAGAAGATCGGAAGTACTTTGAGGGGGTTCTGTTTACGAAGAAGTATTACAAGATGCAAAGACAGAGCAGTTATTTCGATTAAGAAAAATTTAATTGTTTAAATGAGTTTCCTTTTTAAAGCTTCAGTGTTTGTCTTTTAATTTGATTAATGAGTTTCAAACATTTGTATACAAAAGTGAGAAAACGCACTCAAGCCTGCAAATAAATGGTATCATCTGAGACGGTAAAACAATGTTTCTTTCTGAAATACCATCTCGGTTTGAAATTGAAGATCCATGTAGACCAAATAGATCTACCCTAATCATATGGGTAAGAGTTTAGCAGTAAAAATTACTAATAAATCTTTTTTAAAACCTTACAGTCAAACCAAAGTTTCAGTTCCTGGCTACTACTATAATATAAATCATGTAATTGGCTGTTAATTATATAAATTTTCAATAGTATGGGGTACTACTAGGTTGCACTGTAGAAACGCTGTTTCATAAAGCCCTTCATTGGAAAATTAAAATCGAAAAATCAGGTTTCAACTGATCTTTTAAAAGTCTATTTGGAAAATTAGAAAAAGACCGCATACGATCGAAGCGGATGTAGCGAATTAAAATTCTAAAGATCTTTATAACATGCATAACTGGCAATTGCCACCCTGTTTCAGAGTTAACATTTATTTCAGTTGGTAGCTTGAGGAAAATGAGAGGCTACTCAAAACTATCACTGCTGTTAGCAATCTTTTACCGGTGATTTTTAAATGAACGAAAATGCTAGCTAAGCAGAATTACAGTTGCCCTTCTCACTTTATAAAAGATGTTACCTGACAGTATAATAACCAGAAAGTCTTGGACTGTTTGGAAGGTCCACTGTAGAAGTTTATAATCGAAATATCACTAGAAAATCAATGTGTCCTTAATTGTATGTGGAAGCAGTAACCTATTCTGTAATGTGCTTAGAAATATAATAGATGTAAATCATCTAACAAGATCACTTTCGAAAATGTTTTAACCTTCAAAAATACGTTCATAAAAATAATGTTTGCTCAGAAAATGTAAGAAAAAACGTGAAAAATTACTACTGGCCACACCTGTACTTATGTATACGTTCTCGTAACAAATGTTGGGTATAAGGACCAGGGTTAAGTTTGAATTTTCTGTGTTTTTTTTTTTTTTTTTTTTCTTTAAAAAATAGGGAACCTCGAAATTGATCACGCTTTATGATGTTTTGTTTACGTAAAAACTTGTTGACATTCACTTTTGGCTTTAAAAGGCAGGGAACTGGTACCTCTTACCACAGTGTAGTTTGTTAGCCGAAAAGAAAGAAAAAAAATAATTTAGAGAATCGCAATATTTAGCCCATCTAAAACAGGAACATGTGCATGCATATGTACGAGTATGTGTATACATGTAAAAAATAACTGATTAAATTTTAGATGTGTAGTGAATTGATAAGACTTAATGTTCTCATTCTTCTTCATACTTTTTCTGTCTGTTGGAAAAATGTAATGCTTTTTTTTAATATTTTATTCAGTAGCAAAGGAAATTTTAAACAATCTTAGAAAATTAAATGTAAATCAAAAGAATGATATGTTCTACGAACAATTCCTTAGAAAAAATTATTGTAACTATTGCAGTTCTTTGACATCATGTTAGTTTGCATTCAAAAGGCCAAAACTATAGCTTGAAAATGCCTTAATAATAGCAAATTTTTATCGCTAAGAATAAATTCATGTTTTTGTTTTTTAGACATTGTGAAAATGCAAAACTTCTATTAAAAAAAAATAACGTCAAATATTACATTTTTATTACTGTGACTTTTTTGTGCCAGTGAGTATGAAGGCTTTTTAAAACTTTCCCAAAAAAAAAAAAAAAACATGAATAGCTTTTAATTGCTTTGGTAAATGTTTTGTCAAATTTTTCACTTCACTGCATATTTCGTTTGAACTCATTTATTTTGAAATAAAAGTAAATTTATTCAAATAAAACATTTTCTTAAACACGCATAACAGATTTTAAATATTTCAAATTATTATTATTGCTGCTGTTATTGTTATTTTTGTAATCTTCTTTTCAAATAACGTCCTTATGTCAGTGGGTCAATAATGAGCTATACCACTGAAGATAAGAGGAAAAACACTTTTCTTTTTTGCTTTTCCTTTAACACAGACTTACTGGATTGTGACAAAGAATTATTCACAAATAATGCTGCTAAAATATAAATAATTTTAAAAACTAATTGTCCCATCTTTGTTAATTTTGTTTTTTTTTTATTATTAATTTTTTTTTTTTTTTTTGAAACCAGCAGCTGTAACAAATGATGTTGTTTCGTAGTAAGAATTTAAAATAAAACTGAAACTGACATTCTAAAATGATTTCATTTGTTAGATTTTTTCTTTCGATTGCTGCCGTCTTTAATACGAAAGTGTTATGAGAATAAATCTCTATGAGATGAAGAGTTTAGAAAAGAAATTGTATACATTTGAGGCTTTAGAACAGAAAAGAGACAGAGAGTGTTAAGAATAAAGAGTAAAAATTGTTTATTGCCTACTCCTGATCACAAATTTCATATATTACGAGTAAGAAATTTTAGCAATTAATTATAAATATCTACCTTTCCGTCTTCAACATATTTAAAAGAAAACACATACACACAAATTCATACATACATGCATACATATGTTTATAAATTATAATAAAAGAGTATAAAACGATTTAAGAACAGGTTCATTGTACAAAAAAAAAGCAAAAACTTCTTCAGAATTCAACAACATCCAAAAGCAAATAATATTTTAAATAGAGAGTGATTTTTTGTTTGTTTTAAAAACCGCATAAAATTCAATAAGTGGATCACTAAAAAATATATTTTATAAATCAAATCAGAAAAAAATATATTATTCGGTTTGTTTCCAAATTATCAGATCTTGAAGAAATTCCTTTTTTTCAAGCTTAAGGTCAAGCGGTATGTTCGTATATCTCCCAATTTCACCCCACTTGCCCTCTATCAATGTAATAGCACAATCAACTACTAAATGTTGTGCATTGTACTGGAATTTTTGTAGAAAGGGCAGTACATTATGACAACAGAACATATATTTTGTTTTCTTATATTATTAAGCGTTATACCTTCACCCTTGAATGATCAACAGCAATTGTCCGTCGTTGCATGTTGATTGCGGTGAGTACCTTCGCAGGGTAGACTTTAGCTGTTATCTGCTACCTCCCAATAAGTGGCGCTTTTCTCCTGATCATTCGCTTTTCGTTGTCGAAGGTTTAGGTGGAATAGAGTGGAACGTCAGGGAGTGGTTACTTTGTAGTTGGACTTCCTGGAGGGGGGACCACTTATTTTTAAATTATAATTTTGAAAGAACCGAACATAAATCATGCCTAGAAATTTCATAATTGATTTGAAACTTCTCTCGTTTCATTAAAATATCCAATTTGCCCCACCTTTTTTTATATGTCCGATTTTTCAGATTTTATATATCGTCGGTTGACAGGTAAAACTCACTAAGTGCTATGTGATCTGACTACACTTAGTGAGTTTTACTTGTCAACCGACGATATATACCACTTTTTGCTAACAATAAAAAATAGTTAGCTTCGTGAGATATATCTCCGATCTGAAATGTTCTGGCCAAAAGCGGAAAACACTTTCTAAGACCTTGGACCGTTGGCTATCCAACCCTATAGGTGTAATTGCCCCACCTTTTTTATATGTCCGGTTTTTCCGATTTTATATATATACCACTTTTTGCTAAAAATAAAAAATTGTTTTTAATGTTCTATAAATGAACGTTTTTATAGAGTTTTTAAAATAAAACAAATTTTTTTAATGTTTTTGTAATAATTTTTTTAATTTAGTTTTTTTTTATTTACTTTATTTTAATTATTTATTTTAGATTTGATTCACTATATGCAGGTAATGTTAACAATTCTGTTGTTATAAAAGAATATAAAATTCGTAGCTAACTTCACACTTTTTACTGTTAAGTTAACAGATTTTTTCGAAGCTGTAAAAAAAGATTTTAACTGTCGTAGCTAACTTCACACACTTTTTTTTTTACTTCTTCAAGGATATAACAACTTCAACTGATGATATTGCAAAATAACTTCAATGTTTTTTACAATTAAAAGCTATAATGTACTTTTATATAAAATAATTGCAGAAATCAAAACTGTGACTGAAAAATGCAACAAATTCTACAACAGACTAGTGTGAACAAGTAGTATTTCGTTTATTTCATAAGCGTTTGTCATGGAACTAAAACCATTTCTTACTAGCAAGTAGGGTTGTCATTTTTAAGATTTATCTGTTTACTCAAGATTTTTATTTCTTCTGAAAAAATGCATGAAACTAGTACAATAGAATCTCGAAAAAGTTAATTTGCGCAACAGTTGCACACTCGGATAAAATAACAGCATTATGGTATCAATATACTGCTCTAAAAAGTTAACCATTAACTTAAATATTAATAGCGTATGATTTTTTAACAACACTTTTGCCGGTAGTAACTGTGGCAGTTTTCGTACTCTTACGATATTCTTCCTGGCAACGGTGAAACTAGTACAATAGAATCTCGAAAAAGTTAATTTGCGCAACAGTTGCACACTCGGATAAAATAACAGCATTATGGTATCAATATACTGCTCTAAAAAGTTAACCATTAACTTAAATATTAATAGCGTATGATTTTTTAACAACACTTTTGCCGGTAGTAACTGTGGCAGTTTTCGTACTCTTACGATATTCTTCCTGGCAACGGTGATATTTAATTTTGTTGGTTAAATTATGGCACTCTTCGAAATTTAATCTTTAACTGAACTTTAACTTGAACTGCAAAAAACGTATTGTATGATCATCTTCAAAAAACAACCTGAGCTAAGTCGTTAACGTTGAGTTTGTGAGATGTATGGTTGGTTTAAAAAAAAATGGTTTATTTAAAAAATTTCTCAAAATAGAAAATTTCATTGCAAATTATGTTAGATTTTCAGCAGAAAGTGTAGATTTAAAACGGATAAAGGAGGTAATCGAATGGCGTTAAATGATGGTGCATCTGAAGCAAACATTTCAAAAAACAAAAGAAAAATCGTCAGGAAATGCCAAAAATTGTGATTTATTGTATGGAGACCCCGAAGCCAGGTTGGGTCGACCCTTCAAAGTCAGTGAGGTTTGGTCATACATTTGGAATCGAATTAAATGGGTCAAAGTGGGATTTTTCAAATTTTGACCTTTGGGTTAAAATAAGGATTATCAGAATTCATTTTAGAGATATGATTCCTTGGGCAAAGTTTCTTATTTTGATAACTACAATACGATTTTTCTTGTCACTTGGGTGATTTTTAAATCGGTCCGCCCTAATGTGCATATATGTATGTATGTACCTCTGTTTTATAAGATTTCCACTAAACGCTAAAGTAATTTATATAACTTCTGCGACGGCTAGCTTTGAGATTATTATTATTATTTTGTAAAAACAATTCCATTTTATTCTGTTAGAACATTTAAAACAATTTTTTTTATTTTTTCTTGTCACATTAAATTACTGACATACTTGTGCATTCGCACTTCTTTAAAAAATCATATGCCGTGTAATTGTTAAGCTTTTTCTTTAATTGTCATCCTAAAGTTATAGCACAGTGACATGCACAGTTCAATGAAAACATTAAAAAACGGTAGTTGTTTATATCTCTGGTAATAGTAATTGTATCAGACAACACTTAAATAGCTTATTTGGAGGTTATTAATTTAAATTTAATTTTGTTACAACACATTGATAAAATTGTATTATTCCATCAAAAGTGATCTACTTTTAAAAACATTAGAAAATTGTCGTCAGATTTTACTTTCCTCTTATAGAGAAAAAAAAGAATGAGTCGCAGGCTGCCGAAGAAGTTTTAAGGTTTACGTAGACAATGATGTAGTTATAGAAAGAGCAGTGAAATAGTTGGCTCGTTTATTTTTATCATTTTGGTCTACCAATTATTTAAAAATGCAGCGTGGACATAGCTAGAAAGCTTGGTATTCGTCACAAACAATTTCAAGAAAGCTGGATTCTCAAATAAGCTCTATATTTGGGTGCCATATAAATTAAGAATGAAAAATCTTATGGACCGCATTAGCGTTTACGATTCTCTGTCAATTACGAGTAGAATAGAATCGAACTATTTCTGAAGCGAATGACTATGTGTTATAAAAAGTGCATCACATACGGAAATAATGTGCGGAAAAGATCATGCACGCAGCAAGATCAAATTTCGTAAACTGTAACAAAGCCGGGACTGATAATGATATGTGTCTGGTGGGATTAAAAGGAAATTGTTCAGAACAAGCTTCTACATTCTGTGCAAACGATTGATTCTGTAGCAGTATTCTGTAATTCTCTTAACCGCATCCAAAAAAAACCCTAAACTTGATTTAGCGCTTTTTGGTTACTGATTTGGGATTTATGTAAGTGCTTTATACCAATCATTAATAAAACTTTAAATTTTATATATTCTAATGGCCAGCTTGTTTTATAAACACAAAATTGTAGTATTTTAGCTTAAAAGTATCGCTATTGTCAAGAATTAAGCACATTAAAGCAAAAAATTCAAGTAAAACGCCAAAAAAGACGTTGTGTTCCCTTGTGAAATACCAGACAACATATGTACATACATCATTGATGACCCAGAAGAAATTGAGAGAGCATAACAGGGAAGTTTTGATGCACCCATGCATTTGGGAGTATCATATGCTTCGATCTCTGCCGAAATCTCTCAATAGACCCAATTTCAATTTCTCAGAGCACTTATTATACCGTCAGATGAATGGCTTTACCAATTACATATTATCACATATTTGGTGTAACGTTGCTCGTTTTAAAAAAGTTCATCTTAGGAAATTTTGTTATCAGCCATTTGGCGCCATTTATTAGCATATTTGATAACAAAAAAAACGCTATTTACATCATTTGGTAGTCGCCGAAAATAAAAATTAATATGGAAAAATTATTTCTTTCGGTAACTACCTCTCAATAGTATTCTGGAAAAACCTCTGAGAGTAACTGATTGCCATGAAAAAGCTTTTCAAATCTGCCGTTCGAAGTCGATTTTAAACTGTAGGTCCCGGTACTCATGGATAAAAATTAACACATACAACATGAGTGCTGCGAGAAGCTAGGCTGTAATCCTGACACAGGGTTTTAATGGCCAATTATGTGTGTATGCATGTATTGACATCATTCAACTTAAGGAAACTCTAGTCCGGTTGAGTTCCTTTTAACTTCCATCCATCCATTATTTCTCATACAATTGTTATAATTTCTTTATTTACCACTGTGCCACTTTATTTTCTACACCATTAAATCTTTTCTGGCAAGAAAGTTGTTCATTCAGTTAGCAAAACATTCAAGTAAAATGCAGTCACAAGTTGTCTTATTAATATTTGCTTTAAATTTTTCTAAAATATTAATGCATAACAATAAGTTTCGCAAATATCAAAACGAGAATGATAACAATGATTACATTAATGATACACCCAGTCCAGAATGGATAAGATATCAACAGGAAAGATTTCAACATGAAGCACAACAAAAACCTGTCAACGAGAAGCCATATCAAGAGGCAAAGAAGCAAATCAAAAGCACAACAAACAACGAGCGTATGATAAGGCCACAGGAAACGACTGCTAGACATGAACACAATTATCAGCAAACGGAGCCCGTAGAAGATGAAATGGATTTAAAAAAAGAGAAAGAATCTGAAAGTATTAACAATAGAAATGCTATAGAGTTTCCCTCTATACAAGGTTTTATTGAATTCATTAAGTCCATAAAACAAACTTGGATGAAAAACTCATTGCTGAGCATTGATGATAAAATTAAAGTGTTAAAAAGTCTTAAGGATTCTTTATTGAAAACTATTGGTATGATATTTACTGATATTTTCAAAACTTTATTGTAATAGCTATTCATTTTAGAAAAACAATTTAAGATTCTGTGGCAAGATGACGATGACAACGAAAATAATGACATGAATGGAGATCATGAGCTACAAATTACTAATACTGAAGCCAGAAATATGCAGCATAGCAAGCGTAGTAAACGTGGTATTTTAGATGAGTCCAGCATAAATTTTCCACCCGAGGCAGCCTTATTGAGTATTAATTTTCTTACATTTTCAGTATTTTTAATAAAATTAGTTTTGGTGAGTAATCAGACTCCAAAACATCTCTTTTTTAATCTTTTTTTATTTAATTTACATTTTCAGCAAGTGGTTAATATTATTAAAAGTAAGCATTATCAATTATCGACAATCAATATGGATATGAATGCTGTACGAAATGGATAAAATATTCTGTTATACAAATATATAAAAGAAATATTATTAATAAAGTTTTTTTAAAAGCATAAAATATAATTGATCAAAAACAGTTAAGCATAATAAATTATTTTAACCCCTACTTATACTCATTTGTCTCTTATTGAGAGAAATTATTGTTTACTCTCTATTTACCGAACTTTACCCATAAAGTAAAGAAACACACCTAATATCAGAAAAAGAATATAACTTTCGTAACAAACTTCACCCTATAGTTTTTGTTTACAGTTTGCTAGTTTGTATATTTCGTTTGTATAAATTTATCAAAAATTATCGACATTTTGATATTTTTTTTCCCAAATTTTTTTTTTTTTTGGATGACAAGAATGACGCTTCGATCAAGTGAAGGGTGATATTTTAGCATACCAAAACAGTTCGCGTTAATCCTTTATTGCAAACGGCGCGAAAGTTATGGAGGTTTTAAGTTAAAATTTCTTTAAAAAAAATTTAGAGTTAAATTTGTTGGTTTATTTTAATAAATGTTGTATGGATGCATGAAACTCATTTCGAATTCACATTAAATTAATTAATTAATTAATCACACATTAAAAAAACACATAAAATTAAAATTTCTTAACATTAAAAAAACTCGATTTGTTGCAAAAATATGAATGTTTCACCGATTGTTATAAAATGTGTTTATTTAACGTACAAATTTAAAAAATAAAAAAAATTATATAAGAATTATTTTTGAGGTTAGGATTTTTTTTTTTTTTGGTCTGTAAAATTTAAAATCATTAAAATTTTTTTAAGCCTATTCGGTTTTATTATCATGCTTAAAAAAACCTTTCATTTGGTGTCAATCGCGGCGAAATCTATTCATAACTGCAGATGTTACAAAGCAAAATGTGTTTGAAGAAAAATGCCGCTGTACCCGCTAAATATGGACCGAATTAAACCGTATTTATATATGATCTTTAGTTCACCGACGCACTTCATTTCCAATACTTTACATTGATTTTAAACCACGGATTAATAAAAAAAAAAGCGAAACAAAATCATGAAATTTCGCAAAATTTTTATTTTCTTTATAAAATTTTTGCGTTTCAAAATATTTTAACGCCTTCTTGACGTTGAGGTGCCATTTACTAAGAAGTTTAGATCATGCAATACATAAACCAGTTTTAAATAAGATTGCAAATGTCAGGAGCGAAAAACTGTCATTTTTGATCAATTTACGCCAATTCTATAAAAGTTTGAGGTCATCGTTCTCAGCAACTAACAGCCTGACATCGACGTGATATGGCGCAAATTTTAGCAAATTAAACCATCTATTAAATACTCTTGACGAAATGCAATTTTCTTGAACGGCGCAAAAACGCTATAGAAAAAACTGCGAAAATTGAAAAATCTGAAAATTTTGGTTTCAAAATTGAACCGCTGTACAACTTTTTCCCAAATAGTAGTACGGGCATAACTTTTATAGTGTAAATATCTCCTAAATCTAGTAACTTTATTTTATATCAGTGGGCATCGGAAGTTTAAAACTAAAAGTAGAAAAGTGATGAAATATGAAAAAACTCTCTCAAATTTTGAATTTCCCGGTTATCTAGTGTGGCCTACCATTCCCTTTTGACCGTTTTGGTAATTCGAAAAACTGTAGAAATAATAAGCATCTGAACTCAGTTTCAACAAATGTTGAAAATTATTGAAATAGCCCATATAGTCGCCGTTGTCTAGTGGTTAGTGTGTTGGCTTAAGTGGGATTTAGACCAGCGATGCCAACTTAGCCCTTTTTACGCCGTTTTTAGCTCTTTTTAAATGCCCGCTGCGCGTTTTTTTTTTTCAGTTAGCCCTTTTATTACAAATCAGCTGCAATGGCCCTTTCTGATTTAGATTTTAGCACTTTTAGCTCCTTTATGCAAAAATATATATGAAAACTGCTTTCTTGGTTACGGTTTTAAGACAGCTTGTGTAGAATCGAAAATATCTTACGTTAAATTTATGAAATAAGAGCGAAATTACCCACATCATTTAGTGCAAAAATATTTGTTCCTGCAATATGAAAGATACTAAAGCTGTAATTAAAGAATTTGTAAACAAATTTGTAAAGAAATTGTGGAACTTGAAAATTCTACAAAAATTTGACAGTCGTACGGCTCTCTTTGTTTTTTGAAATTTTTTAAAAAACCTTCACATTTCTTTAGATCAGGGATGCATTTTTATATTTTTGTTTGTTTATGTTAAATGTATTCACAATGCATTTAAATTTTGTGTGCATGTGCATTTTATGTTTTCATTTTACATACTTTGTTTTGGTATTTTACCAACCGTATAAACGCAAAAAATATCTGTCGTATGATTTTTACCCTCATTTCATAATATTTTCTCTTTGATTTTACGTACGACTTGTATTATTATTTAGTAACACAAGAGCTCCGGGTTCGAACTTCAGCTCTGACATCTTGAAAAAATATTTCTTTTGGCGACTACCTCTTAGGAGCCTTCTGGCAATAAAAATTTTATTTAATTTGAAATAAAAAAATTTTAATTTGTTCCGAATAAAACTCAATTTGTGTCGAAAAAAAATGCGTTTGACTTGTAAAAAATTTCATTTGATCGAAAAATCGTTAATTTGAAAGTAAAAACCATGGTACAATAAACACAATAAATTTATCTTGAGTAAGAACCTATATTTGTTACAAGTTGCTACCACCTCCATTTAATTTACCCTGTGTGGCATGAACAAAGTTCAACTTTGTTAAAGTTCAACTTTATTTTCGTCTCTGTATTATTGTTATCGATTATTATGTTGGCAGTGCTATAAAAATAGTACTTGATTAAGCAACTGTTAAAGTTTGACATTTCATTCAGCGCCAGTGATACCAAATTTAAAAAAAAACAACAACAACATTGTTATTTTTATTTTAATTTCACGTGGAGTAGACTTCAGTTCTGTTCGTGTTTGAAAAATAAGTTGAATACTGTTTATAAATTACACAAAATATTTTAAATAAATTTCTAAAGAATTATGAAAGAAAAGGTAGAAATTGAAAAGGTCTACACACGTAAAAAGGATGGTGTGGTACCTACATTAGGTATGTTTTTTAAAGAAATATGTCGTACTTTTAAAAGATCTAATTGTAGTCCTTTTTTTATAGTGAAGTTCCAAAATGGCAAATTAACATCATTCAAGGAAGAAAATACACATTTCTGTCGTTTACGGAGTCGTAAAGACAGAAATGTTCTTGGTGCTCTGCTGGTTACAAAGGGAAATATGTATCAGGGAATCATAAATGACACAGAAGCCAATGAATTAACAGACACATACATTTGCGTACGCAATAAAGTAACAAATATGGTGAGATATTAAATATTTTGTAATCTGTTTTTTTAACACAGTCTTCAAAATGCTTTCTGTACACATGCACAATACAGATTTCTTTGGTGTGAAACATTATCCACATTACTTAAAGCCTGATACTCTGTCCAAATTTGTTAAAAAAAAATGTGCATTAATTTTTGCATACGAAAAATTTTACGTACAACACTACTTCATTTTTTATATCAACGAATGCTGCGAGAAGCTAGGCCTTAACTCCGAAAGAGGGTGATAATGTTCAATTATTATATAGGTATTAAAAATAGTAACTGGTAGCTAACATTTTAACCGTCTACTCGGAAGAAACAAAATTGTTTTCCCATAATATAGAGATCGTAAAAGAATAGAAGAATAAATTGTTTAGAATACGCCTGCCGAATTCGGCTATTAATTGCTTTTAACCATTTCCTTTTTGGATTTGCATTCAAGATGCCCTTAGCTAAAACAACACAATATAACGGGGTGAATTTTAGTGACTACGAAGAAATTCAGATACTTTTGCTTTAACCGATTTCAAGATATACAGATGTCAATAGTTACATTTAGCGTAAGATACCACAGCTACTTGTCCGCCCTTTTTCCTACTGATGATTTTTATTGACTACGAAATAAAACAAGAAATTCAGAAACTACAAACTACACTTCTCAAGAAATAAAGAAATCTATATTTAACTTGTATGAGAGTTACCGCGGCCACTTGTCCAATTCTACGCACTTTATAATTTGCTTGATTGTGAAGTCGTTTAGACCAAATTTAGGAATTTTTAGCTTTACCCGTTATCGAGATATACAGGGGGTTTACTTTACGAATTTTCGAAAATTTTTTGTACATATTTGTTATATTGATTTTTCGAATGGGGCATTTCTTTCCAAAGCATTTTCGATTCGATTCGAAGTACAAAGTAAGCCCCCAGAAATCAGTATTTAGATTGTTTGAGAGATACCACGCCCACTTTTCCGATTATGCTCACTTTCTGACTGATGAATTAGTTTAAATGGAGAGAGGAGAGAGGTTCTACAATAAAAACACCCTTTTGAACTTTTTGTGGTTGAGGCAATCTATGTTCTAAATTTCAACAAAATCGATTCAATCATTTAGGCGTGATTGACATACAAGCAAAAAGATGTGTATAATATATTATTTAGAGCTGTTTACGGTTGGGGTACTTTTTATGAGAGTTATACAAGCTTATGGTACTTTTAAACAAAATCGCACAAAATTATTTTTAAACAACAAATTCAGAATCAAATTTAATACAAAATGAAATTTGTTTTTATGTTTCCTGCAGATGACCATGATTCCTACTGACCAAGTAACACTAAAAAATACCATCTATCAGAAAATAGATCGTGTTCAAAGAGATGCTTTGTCCGATAGAGTGAGGAGAACAACGTTGTTCAAGAAATTTGGTGGTCGCAAGGAATCACGTTTAGTTCATGATCAAGAAAAAATGCGCATGGATATTAACATTGTACAAGAACAACTAAAAGCCACAGTGGAGGAAACTAGCGTGGTAGAAAATGAAATACAAGAAAAATTAGATAATCCAGAATACTTCGACAAAATACGTCCGCCTATGAATGCAGAGGCCAAGGAAGTTAGTGAAATTTATCAAATCAGTGATGTGATACCTCAAAATCTACTAAACCGTTTAGACCAGGAAGCTAAAACTGTATACCAAACCCAACTTGACCAAATACCGTAAGTGTTATAGCATGTTTTGTAAAAAAAAAGGTATTCCAGTATGTGATGAAAACCGATTTTGATCGAAATTGAAATAGTTTTTATTTTCAAATTCGTATAAAACTTACGTATTTCAATATTATATCAGTAAGGTAATGGGAAAAAAGATTTTTCCAAATATGCAAGGACTTGGAAGTTATAGCAACTTGAAATTTCGTTCGAATTATATTTCTATCGAAATCGTTTTTCATCACATACCGAATTATATTAAAAAAAAAACATTTTATTTTTTAGGATTAAATCGGAATATTTGAAAAAACATATAGAAGCTATTCAAAAATCTACTGCTAGTCCAGAATCGTTATTGCGCTTAAAAATGATACTATATATGGATTCATTACTAAATTTGCTACAGTCAAGGGTCAAATCATTAAAAAAAGCCGAATTATCCGAGGTTTCTGAAAAGATAGAGAAAACTATACGTGACCTATATTCTGATCCAAAGGCCAGATTTATGTAAATTTTTATAAATTTTATATTAGAACTGTAAACTAAAATTATGATTTATCATTCTTTAGTGGTTGCCGTACAAATTTTTCTAATGAAAAAGCTATATGCCATTTTATAGTTTTAGCCTTATTGCTGGAAGATAAATTTCAAATTGATGGATTAGTTTTATCGCAGGAATTAAATACTACTTGTGCTAAGGTCAAGAGGTATGCTCATATTGTCCAGGCCATGCCCAAACCACGAACTTCAATTTTAGTTTTAAAATTACCTAAAGATGTGCCACCGGT
The DNA here is from genome assembly GCA_963576795.1 of Metopia argyrocephala. Classification (NCBI taxonomy): domain Eukaryota; kingdom Metazoa; phylum Arthropoda; class Insecta; order Diptera; family Sarcophagidae; genus Metopia; species Metopia argyrocephala. The sequence goes on along the minus strand of OY756211.1, from coordinate 60,276,031 downwards.
ACCAACAGGCCAGAGAAGAAGAAAGAATTGAAGTACATTTTTTTAACTTCATTTATTATTAGAGATATGTATTTATACACAGTGGTGTTCAATAAATGATCTAACATATTTGAGACCGAAAAACCATTTGAAGAACGTGATTAATATCGTCGCAAGAATTAAAGAACGTTGTAACTGACAAAAAATCGAAAATACGTTTTTTTTTTGCATCATTTTTATCAGAAAAAAAAAAATACGCGTCGATTGGTCCCGGTCTCCCATATTTCTATGATGAAAAGAAATTCACTTACGCCGTCTGCGTTTTGAAAAATACCAGTGTCTTCTTTCTACTTTCAAACAGGTTTTTTGGCTCTGGTGAACATTAAATGTTTTGTCAGTTACAGCGTTCTTTAATTCTTGCGACGATATTTTTCTTTGTTTTTATTTCGGTACAATTATAAAGTAAATACATATAAAAAACATAAAAATTTTCATGTATTCATAAATATTGCCAAAATCAACAATTTTCAATTATTCGACAATAATAAAATTTAAGCCTGGAGGCCAGCTTAAAACCTTAAACCATATTTTGAAACTAACCTTTTTCTCGCTACGATTTGTGTTTCGGGTCGTTATCATTTTGAAACATCCTTAGAAGTGGCATTTCATATTCAGCATAAAACAAAATGATGTCGTTTAGAATATTTGTGTAATATATGGCATCCATTGTAGCTTTAATTCTAACTAGAGGTCCTGTGCCACATAGTATGAAAAACTTTAAAATTTTTTCGTTTAAACGAACTTTAAAATTATTAAAAAATAAAACAAATCAATATTTTTTTGGATTCGTTCAGATGCTGAGAAATACAAAGTGAACCAATAAATTATCAGAGTTGGGTTTATTGCATTGAATTTATAATGCATTATCGCTTCCACTGCCACGAAACGACTTACTATGAATGCAGCAATATTCCAGCCACCACTAAATGCAGATGGAAATAATTAACCACTAAATAACACCATTTTAGTGGTAGTGGAAATTTATTGCATTAAATAAAACAAATTTAGTGGTAGTGGAAATTTAGTGCATTAAATAAAGCAAATTTAGTGGTAGTGGAAATTTAGTGCACTAAGTGAATCGATTTTAGTGGTAATGGAAATTTAGTGTACTAATTGTCAATTTGATTACTCAAAGGCCAGTGTTATACCTTCACTCTGGAATGATCTCATAACATATTTTCCTAGACCAGCACTGCATGAGTTTGGGCCGTCCACTGAGTGCTGGTTTTAAATAAATAAAAAAAAACAGCAATTGCCGCATCTGTTGGTGGATGTTGTTTGTGAGTCATGAGCGTCTTCACTAAATAGGTCAGCTGTTATCTCCTAATCATTCGTTTCTGATGGTGGAATAGACTGGAATGTCAGGGATCGATTTCTTGAAGATGGACTCGTTAAAGGGAGGTTGGACCTCCTATTTTTAAATTATGTATAATTTCTGAAAAACCGCAAATTTTATTTTTTAATTTTTCTCCTTCGCTGGGATTTGAACATGGGCTGTTTGAATTTTTGGTCGAGGGCTCTAACCACTATACCACGACCCCCTCCCCCACCTTATTAATAATTACTATAAAATAAATGTATTATTGACTTCCAAAGGATTGAATTTTATTAAAGAAATAAAAAATTATGTTGGTTTCAGTGGTGTTTCCGGCTATCTTTGTATTACATTGAGTAACACATAGGCAACGGTAGCACAGTGGGCTTGACCCCTACCCATATTATGTTACGCACCCGCCATTTTTAACATGCTATAAATTTAAATACCGACACATTATATAAAAAGGTAATTGCTAGAAAATAATTACATACCTACATAGTATTTGATTTTATAGTAAACAAATTTTACCCTTACCTTGTAATGGTTTAAATTATACAGAATCGGGTGTTTGTATAGTATTGATTAAATTGCTATACATGGGTTACTATAGAAATACATAAATATACTCGTATGGAAGTCAAGGTCAGTTGTACAAAAACAACTAGTATTATTGGTGGCGCTTTATACAAACTATAGTAACACACATTTTAATATTTTGTTTAATTGATAATTAATGAAAAAATTGTCTTTATTTGCTAATTTAATTATGCATTTGTATTAAATAACTACTTTTTAATAACTTTTAAATTAATGGCAAAACAAATTTAAAGCAAAAACAGAAAAAACTTTGAGTCCAGATTTTTTTAAGCTTTTTTATGACTTATTCAATTACAAAAATATGTTGCATTTATTTATCATATTAATTAAAGAGATTTTTCATAAACTATCGATATTATTTAATAAAATCAATCACTAATATTATTATTTATTAAAATTTATCACTTTAATTATTTGCAATTTTGGGTGAAAGAATAGCCACTACTATCTTAAGAATTGTTGTAATACATATGTGTTTGATATATTCTACCATTTTTATTGCTAAACAAAAATTGCGGTAAATTTGTTTATAAATTGTTTTTGTAATTTTATAGCAACGGTTTTGTTTTTTATTTCTATTCTTGAATGATCGTATTTTATTTTACGGTCCATACACGCTGCAATTATTCGTCCAACATACCGACTGATATTGCTTTAATATTTTGTAATTAACGCAATGGCTATTTTTTTAATTGTTGAACAACACAATTGTGGCGTGTATATGCCGCATCAAATTTGTTTTTTTTTTAAGGATTGTTTTGATATTTAATTTTATTAACAATAAATTTGTTTATAAATTGAAATACTACACGAGTCTTCTCCTTTCCCTCCCCTTTGGAATAAACCATAAAGAGCATAAAAAATAACAAAAGAACTTCTAGTACATGCATTGTTATTTTTGCAAAAAGAAATTAAAAATAAAAAGTTGTGGTTATGCAGCTGCCTGCTTTTTTCAGTTTCTCTTTTGTTTGTTTGTTTACGAAATCTTCAAAACTGCATCTATTGATTTTTAAATTTCATATAACAATTGCCCAATTTAAAGTTTAGTTTTATTATAAATAAAAAAAAATAATTAAAATATATTAATAAAAAAAACTACAGCATATCCTCCAAGCATTTGAACTCTTATTATTCTCTTACTCTCTGCACCAACATCCGCATTTTTATTAGTCCAACTGCTTAAGGCTTATACGGCCAAGCCAAATACCGAAACAATGCAGTACATTGTCTTATTCTCCCAACGTACTGTACAACTGCCATCTGTATCATTATTCCAATAGCAAGAGGAAGCTGTATGCAAACCGGCACCATTCTTTTGCATGATCATTGAGGTCACTATGTATTTGTAGGGTTTCTGTTCCTTTGTCAGCATGCTGAGGCAATTCTCCACTACCTGGCCTGTCCAGTTATTAACTTTGTCATGTTGGTAGGCGTTGCCACCAATGGTGGATTCGATGGCTTCCTTTATAATTTTGCTTACATCATCTACAATAAATTGGTTCTCCTCGCGTGAATCATCCATATTTGTCTTTTAATTTCTTTTTAAGCACTTGTAAATCACAATTTTTAAATCACTGCAGTAATTATTGCGTTTTTCTAAGTCAACTTGCAATTATTAATGAAAATTTATAGATTTTTAGCGACAGAAAATTCGGGAATACGTTTTTGTAGGTAATAATTCTTTTTTTGTAATATTTTTGCTTGTTAAATTTTTTAGCCTCCTCCTGACAGTCTTTTTTTGCGTTTATGTCAATTTTATAGCAAAACCACGGTTGTATTTTTGGGTAGTACAACTATAACAGAGATCTAAGATAGAGGAAAAGTTAGCACCGTTTCATATTTAAATAAATTTCAAACTTAAATGTAGGTTATTTCCAGATTGGACGGCATTCAAACCATAGTGGTTCAAACTATGAGGTAATTTTATTTAAAAATATTCTAGTGTATCCACTGTATTTGCATTTAAAAAGAATAAAAACAAACATTAAAACACAAGCGAAATAATGTAATGTATCAGAAGTGTGTCAAACGTAATTTAAAAAATAAGAAAATAAAGACGTAGAAAATATGATGCATTGTTTGGATATTGAGTGATCTTTTGTAAATATGTGTAAATCACTTAATTCTAGATTAGTGAAATTATTCTCATAAGTAGTATATAAGTTGAACAATTTTTAAATAAAGCAATCATTTGACAAACAACAATTGATTCACTATTAGTATTTTCCACCTAATAACATTACAATATGATTTACCTTGGGAGGAGAGGTGAGAATAATATCGTCGATGGAATTAAAGAACGCTATGACTGACAAAACCTTAAATGTTCACCAGAGCCAAAAAACTTTCATAAAAGTAGAACAAATACACTGGTATTTTTCATTTCGCAGACGGCGTAAGTGAATTCATTTTCATCGTAAAAATCTGGGACCTGGACCAATCGACGCGTGTTTTTCTTCTGATAAAAATAATGCAAAAAACGTATTTTCGATTTTGTGTCAGTTACAGCGTTCTTTAATTCCATTGACGATATGATTATCACTCTAGAATTAAACACAGTCTTACAAATACCTTTCATTTGACTTTGATTCATTGGCCCAAATTGGACTATAGTAGCAGTGTTGTCACATTAGGGGATTAGTCCCTAAAATAGGGGATGATCGACAAGTTTTCGGCGATTTTTAACATTTGTTTGCTTGCTTAATTATATATTATAAACTTCTTACATTCGAAACACACGATGAAAGAATTTAAATTTTCAAGTCTTGCTTATAACTTATTTAAAACTCATACTTTCATTTAAAGTCTTTGCAACGTGGTTTTAGTTTGAGATATTTTCTCATATAAATAATAACATACCCATATCATTATGATTCGTAAAATTTTTTAATGGTTTTTATTGCGGAGGAATTCAGTATTAGAGGGTCTTCTTACAGCTAAATTACTTCTTTCGTAGATAAACAACTACTTTTAGTTTCGTCCGACCACAGTTACTTCTCCACTTATACTTTATGGTATGGGTGTGTTTTCCATTGAGGTGCAATAGATGCCGTATACTATACAAATATTTCAAACGACCATCATGATGTCTTATGCTGAATATGAAATGGCACAGCGATCAATTTTCAATAAAATAACGACCCGAAACACGCATCGGAGCGAGCAAGAGGTTGGTTTAAAAAGAATGTCGTCAAGATTTTAAGTTGATCTGCAGAGTCTCCAAATTTAAAATTTACATATCAAATAAAGCATATGTACATACATACAAAATTATTATGCAGTTTATGTGGGGATGAACTAATTAAGGTTTTGGGAATTTTTGGGGATAAAAATTGAAAACTATCTGACAACCCCGTATAGTAGGAAAAAATATGATTTATTAAAAATACCTTCTTCCATTAACTTGCCACTATCATTGAAACCAGCAATAAATAAATCAATGTTTCGCTCGTTGGACCTTAAGGAAATGGCAAGTTTTATTAATTTTAAACCCAAATTATATAAAAAAAAAAATAAGGAAGCCATCCAGGAATATAAATTTGTTCCAGAATATTTTCAAATTTATACCCAAGTGCATTAATAAATTCTTTCCTCTGCGACCCGTATATTTAGCTCTTTTTTATTATTATTTCATAACAGGGGAGGTTACTTTGAATTTCTATTCGAAAATCTTACAAATTCGTAAAATTTTACGAATTTTTGAAAAAATTTTGTATTTATCGTTTATTATTGATTTTTCGAATGAGAAATTCCTTTCGAAAGCATTTTCGATTCGAATCCAAATTCAAAGTAACACCCCAGGGTTGGGTTTATTGCATTAGATTTAATTTTCCGCTAAATTTAGTAGTAGTGGAAAAAATAATGCATTATCGCCTCTAAAATTAATTGTACATATTGGAAATTTAATGCATTAAATAAAACGAGTTTAGTGGTAGTGGACTACTGGTAATGGTTTAGAACTACTAACGGGTTTCTACTTATCTGAGTATTTTACGGATTTTATTGAACAGATAAAGCGTTAGATCTTTTAGTACCAGTTACATACCTTCTACATTAGTAAATTTGACCTTTCGTGTTATATGCTACACACTCGTTTGTGATCTTGATATTGTGTCTGGTACCTTGTTTTTGTTAATAGATGGGATCACATTCACTACACGTTTCCCCAGCTGTTCGTTTCATAATTTCAAACGTGTTCGTAAATGTATCACTGCACTTCATCGACATTTAGCGATTGAAATAAAATTATGTACATACTTTCAATTGTTATTTTAACATTTTTTTATGCAAATATATGGTACTCTCACCGCAAAATTGTATACATAAGTTGTGTATTATTTTATATTCTATTTTATAAAAATTTGGCGCCGTTAGATGCCTTAGTGTTCAAGAGCATTTTGGATACGGTGAGACAGTTTTTTTTATATCATTAGTACTGTAGTACAATCATAATTACTTACGGATTACTAATAATATTTATTGAAAGGTAAACGTTAAATAAAGAATTTATCATTCGAATTAATTTTAATAAACTTATTACATTAAAATGAAAAGAATTGGGCAAAAATTTTATTAATTGTAATACTTTTTTTATTGAGATTTTTTCAAGTTTTATTTTAACTTTTTTTATATATTTTTTATATTTTATATCACACATAAAAGGAAATGTTAGGAAATAAATCATTAAAGTTATCTTATTTTATAAAAAGAAAATAATTATGAAAAATAACTATTTATTACTAATTTGAAAAACTAAAAGAGTAAAAAAAAAATTTTTTTGAAGAGAAAATTTTTACACGTTAGAAAAAGAATTAGAAGTTTTCAATATATGTACGTATGTTGTGGGTAATGAAATAATTATTAACTATTATTAGATATTTTTGTTTAATGACAAATAATTTTACAAAAAATATTTAAGAAATTGAAAATAAGAAAATTAATGAAAATAAAAATGAATGAAAAGGCAAAATTAAAAACCTCAATATATGAAAAAATTTTTACAGAAACTACGTATATGAAACACACTATATGTACGTTTTTAAAATTCTAAAATTAGGCAGGATATAAAAAAATAGTTACATGTTTAAAAAGAGTATTGTTTTTCGTTTTCCTAACAAAAAGATAACTGCTTAAAAGAACTGCCTTAATAATTAAATAACAAGGAAAATATATTATTATTGTTTTAGGTGTGTGTGTTTTCTGTTAAACTTAAAACTCTTTAAGTTATTAAAGGAAAAAAAAAATGATTTTTTTCTAAAAAAAGTAAAAAAGCCCTAAATTTTATATCACACTTAAATATAAAAAGAAGTACGAAACAGTCTTTGTACAAAACAAAAAGTTATAGTAATTTTAATTATATGTCAAAAAATTATATTAATATTTCAAACGTTGCATAATAATAACGTTAATAATAAGTAAAAATATTTTTAGACAAAATACAAATAATTAAAAAATAAATAAAAAATTAAAGCAAAACACACACACTTATCGCTTATAAAAAGTTAATTACAATTTCCAATGGGATATTTTAATGACAGCAAAGTTAAGCGTTAAAAGGAAAAATCAAGTAGACAGCTAGCTGCTGGGCATATAAATTTTCTTCTTCAAATATTAATTTTGTTTTAAAGCGTAAAAATATTGTAATATATTTATATATAAGTTTTAATTCTTTTTTTTAATTGTTTTTTAAATTTAAATTTTTTTTTAGTATTTTCTTTTGCTAATTTTATATTTACGATAAGTTTTTTTTTTTTGGTTTTGTAAGTCTCTTCTTAACTTGTTGTCATTATACAGTTTTATAAATTTCATTTATAATAATTAAAGAATTAAAAATGAAAATAATCATCAGTAAATACGAACAAGTAGTAGTTGCCTGGCAACAAGTAATAAAATTTCTTACAATATTTTCTTAAATTTTTAATTTTTTTTTTTACATTTTATTTATTTTTTTTTTTAATTTTTTTAATTGTTTGTAGTGTTGTAATGCTTTTTCAGTGTAGAAAATCGGGGAGATCGTTTTCACTACCTTAATGAGAGTGTAATTATTCAAGATATATGTATATATGCATATTTTTTGTTCATCATGTTGTAAATTATGTTTTCTTAATGCTGTTGCCTTGCGCTTTGTAATCTCTCTTTTATGATGTACCCAAATCGATAACTAAACGACTTTGAGGAACGAATTCCGCTGCTAAGGGATTCAGCAATGAATCGCTAACATTACATTCACTTACTGCCAAAGTGGAAAGAGCTGCTCTTAGTTCTTCATTTTTAGCTTTATCCCATTCATTTATTTGTTCCTCCAGTTCGTCCTCAAGCATGGCATCAATGCATTCCTTCATTAATTCTTCATCTTCCAGACGTTGTAATTCCTGCAAGCAGGTATTAATTTAATATGTACTTGTATATTTTTTTTGCATTCCAGAGACTCTTGAATTTATATAATAATTTAGTCACTTAAACTTTATAATTAAAGAAAAAATAAAATATATTTAGATTTGATTCATAAGATTGAAGAAATGATACTACCGCAAAATAAAATGCATTAACTCTGCTGGCGGCACTATCATATATTATGAATAGAAACCGAACTGTGGTGGAGTTGCCTGTTGCAAAAAATTGTATTAAACACGGCAACTTGCAGCATATATTTTAAAATTTTACTTTAAAAAAATATTTTTTGGCAACTAGAAATGTTTGGTTGCCATACGCAATCTACCCATAATACTGTAATTTTATATTTATTTTATTTACAGTTACGAGCAGATAAATAGGTTCACATCAAAATGATAAATCAATTTTGTTTGACTATAGTTTACATTACAGCAATAAAAAAGGAAAAGTCGCTAATTACTAAAGAAAATACCCACACTGCATCACAATAATTAAATTATTATGTAAAAAATTGCCCAAAATTAAAAAAAAAAAATTACCGTATAAAATCAAAGAGCAAATAAATAGGTTCACTTTGAAAAATTTATTAGTTTAAAATGTTAAACGCCAAAATTATAAAAATTATTGTAGAAAACTTTAGATTCAGCCTTTTAATAGAGCTTATTAAAGCAAATACCTCTAAAAATTTAAAAAATGGGACGTTCTAAACATTGTAGTGAAGAGGAAAAAAAGGAAAAAAAAAACGGAAAATTGCTGAAATTCTTGGGAGATCGCAGAATATGATAAGAAATGCATTGCAGCCTCCAAAACAAAAACTTAAAAGAGGTCAACAGCGAAAAACCTCGAAAAGAGACGATGATCGCATTAAGATGTTGTCAACTCGTAATCCTTTTATGTCCGCAGTTCAGCTGAAAAATGAGTTAAAGCTTCCCGTACCAGAGTGGACCATTAGACGTCGTTTAAGAGAAAAAAATTTATTCGGAAGATCGGCCCAGAAGGTTCCAATGCTTAATAACAGACAAAGAAAAAAGCGCATTGAGTTTGCAAAAGTACATGCTGAATGGGCCGGCCCGGAAGGTATAAAAAAATGGAGAAAAATGGTCTGATGAATCCAAGATAAACTTAGTCGGACCTGATGGAAGAACATGGGTAAGGCGTCCAAAAAATAAAGCATATGATCCAAAGTACACCACGAAGACAATAAAGCATGGCGGCGGCAACATAATGATATGGGGTTGTATCTCCTGGTACGGTGTTGGGCCAATATTCTGGATCAAGGAAAATATGGACAAACATCTTTATCTGCATATTCTTAAAGAAGTAATGCTTCCGTATGCCGAGTAGGAAATGCCTTTAAAGTATGAATTCCAGCAAGACAATGACCCCAAGCATACTTCTAAGATCGTAAAAGAATGGTTCCAAAAGAAAAATATAAAGTTAATGGAGTGGCCTTCACAATCGCCGAATTTAAATCCCATTGAGAATCTTTGGAGAATCGTTAAGGACAAAACTGCACCACTCAAGGCTAAAAATAAAGAAGATTTGTGGACAAAAGTGAAGGAAGCTTGGTACTCAATTCCATTAGAGACTTGTCAGTCACTTGTCGAATCAATGCCCCGGAGATGTTCGGCGGTGATTCAAAATAAGGGATTTTCAACAAAATATTAGAAATTTTCTTGCAATTGCACTTTTTTTGTATAAAAATGTCATTCTCTTTTCAATGAACCTATTTATTTGCTCGACAGGCATCAATTAATATATTAAATATATCAATTTTTTTTCATTTTTTTTTTTAATTATAATTAAATACATTTTATGTGATTATTTATGTTTAATGTAATAAATATCGCTTTATTGTATATTACCGCTGTTTAAGTTATTTGAAGGCGAATTTATCAAAAAATGTGATGTGAACCTATTTATCTGCTCGTAACTGTATTTATTTATTTAATATCAATACAGTGCGAGCTCGATTTTCGCAACTTGAAAAAATCTGGCCTGTTGCAATTACCGAAAAAGTTGCAATTATCGGCCACTTTTTATTGTACCTGAAAATACCCCATTTTTAATAAAAAGAAACAAATTATTTGTAAAATACAATTTTTTTATTAAAAAACAAAAAACTAACTGTTAAAAAACAGTCTTCTTGTTGAAACATTGGCGTAGCGAGCAATTTTTTGTTTTAAAAAGTGAAATTATACAAATATGTTAGCCTACGCATCTGTGTAAACATACATATGCCGAAAACAGAAAACTGATGCGTTTTTATTTGTGTTTTAAAACGTGTTTGGGACAGCACTAACGTGGGAGAAATGCTATTGAAATGCGATTCTTTGATTAAATATGATTACTTTTATAAAACTACGTTTCTGAACAAGAAATACAAACAGAAATCATTGTAAATATATTTAAAAAAAATAGTGTTGCACTTATTGAGACTCATTTTTGAAAATCGTTGCACTTATAAAGACTGTAATGTAAAAAATTTGCCTGTTGCGCTAATCGGGGTGTTGAGTTAATCGGGGGTTGCGAAAATCGAGCTCGCACTGTACTAAGAAAGCCCTCATGGCCAATTTACATATTTATATACGTACTAATTAAAAAAAAAACCTGAAATGAAATATCTCAGTGAATAAGACTGGATGCAGAAAACTAGAATTATGATTTTGATTAAATGGAGGATATCATTAATCAGTTGTGTTTTGAGAAACTTTTTATAAGAGAAGAAGTGAAAAACTTAAAAATAGGAGTCTTTTGATAAAAATATGTTAATATACATATATACATAAATTATATATAAATACTAGTTAAGCCGGCAAACGTTGTTTGGCCATATAAATTTGCTCTAGGAAGGATTTTTTTAGTTCAAATATTTTTGATGCAAAAAGAAAAAAAACTCAACAATTATACGTCAACTATTTCATAATCATAGCGCTCTAACGAATGACAATATAAACACTAGTATTCACAATTTTTTTACTTTCTCTTTAATTAAAACACCTTACTTTTGGCTAAAACCAAGAAATTCCTAACGGTTGTTTTTTATTTTTGTGTCAGTCGCAATATTGCCATATTAAAAACGACGTACTTTTGCAACTCTTACATTTGAAATTTAGTATTAATTTTCACTTACACACAAAAACGAACAAAAAACTTGACAACCAATATTAAAGTACATATTAATCTTAAAACGTGTCAATGTTAAAACGTATTTTAAGATGCCATTGTGAATACCCGTATTAGTAATTTTTTATATTAAAATTTATTGCCTGTAGGGACGGCCATTGAGTCTTTTCAATGGAATAATTTTAATAATCAACGAGATAAAAATTCAATTAGGTTTTTTAATTTTAATTGATACTTACAATTTTGTCAAATTCTTCTTCATTTTCCATCCATAAGTATTCGGAGAAATCCTGATCCAATTCATCCAATTCGTTATCGGACTCCTCCTCAATTACATATTGTTCGAATTGATCCGACCAGTCACTTGAGGGTACTTTCATTATCATTGTCTACTTTATGCTTTCTTTACAATTAAAATGTTTTTTTTTTAAAGAAACTGTAAAAAGAAAAGATAGATGAAAAAAAAACATTAAAAAAAACTTGGGGTAGGTACTTATAATTTCATATTTTATTGCAATCAAATAAATATATAACAAATAAAAATATTTTAAATACAACAACCAACCGGTTTAAATCTTCAGACGAATATATTTTTTTGCTTTTTTTATATACATATATATATTTTTTTTAATGACAACGACGCAAAATTCGATATAAGTATGTAAGCCTGTGCAAAACATAAATAAAATTATACCTACACACACCTATTGGCTTTTTTTTTAATTTTTTACTGCATATTTCAGTTTGTTTTTTTTTATTTTATTAGTTTGTCATTTACACAATTTGATGATTGTTATATTTTGTGCTTTTATTTTTACTCTGAGAAATGCAAGAATGAAAAACCTTTATTTTGTTTTTGTTTTTTTTTTTTTTTTTTTTTTTTTTTGAAAAGAAAAACAAAACTAAAAATTTAGAAAAAATCTATTTATAAATGTTTTCTTATAAGATGACCTGCGCATATGTGAGTAAACAAAACGATACCAAATACGAGGAGTATGTAGTAATCAGAGGTGTAAGTTGCTCTAAAATGTAATATTTGGTACTATTCACTGTTTAGCAGTACAGCGGAATATTAGTAGAATATTCAGCAAAATTAAAACTTTTGATTTTCGTTGGCAGCCGAACTTTAGTTGAGTTGCCAGACGATAAATATAAAAAATAAAATCATTAGAGAGATGGCAGGCAACTGACAATCATCATACTTCTAAATATTTTTTTTTTCATTTAGTTGCCAGTTATTAACGCCACTGAAATTAAGTTGTCATCTATACAGTAATACATACTTAAATTGGCTATTAAAACCGTTTTTCAGAGTTACGGTCTAACTTCTTACAGCACCCATTATTGTGTCCACAATTTTTATTCATGAGTACCGGGATCTATACTTTAACGTCGAATCTGAACGATCGACCTTGTTCATTGCAATCAATTTTTCTCAGAGCATTTGCCAAAAGACTGTTAGGAAATGGTCGCCAAAAGAAATAGTTTTTCATATTTCTTTCAAAATGTTAAGAGTAGGGGTTTGAAACCGGAAGTCTCTTCTAGGAGTGAATTTAAAACGATTTCACACACATACTTACATACATAATTGGCCATTACAACCCTGTTTCAGGGTTACAGCCTAGCTTCTAGCAGCACTCATATTGTGTGTGTAATTTTTTTATCCATGAGTACCGGGACCTACAGTTTAACCCATTAACGCCCAAATGAAAACCAATAACAATTTTTAATATTCAATATTTATAACTAGATTTAAACAACATTTTTTACAGTACAGTAAAAGAAAAAAACAAAAAAAAATATTCTGAGTTGTGTTTTTTCAGGTATACTAAGCTTAGTACAGCAGCACTTAATATGCTATAGCTCAAAAAATTCTATACGAACTAAACCGTCTTATATTGCTTTTATTAGAATGTGATGTTATCAAGTAAATAAACTGGTATTTAACGTTCTTCAAAGTTAACTGATGTAAAATAAACTACATGACCATTCACAATCTCACAAGAAATAAATCACCAAAATGGAGATTCCTAGATAACTAGCCAAAATGGAGATTCCCATAATTGATATTTTTCAACAACAGCTACGTGGATGTTGTATGTACTCTTATTGACTGATAAAAAGCGTTTCCCGGGTAAAAAACTGCACTTTATAATTTTTACTTGAACTTTAAGTTGTGTACTATATATAGTACAGCGGGCGGAAATGGGTTGAAGTCGACTCCGAACGACAGATTTGAGAAGCTTGTTTATGGCAATCAGATACTCTCAGTGCTTCTGCAAGAAGACTACTTACAGATAGTCGCCGAAGGAAATATTTTTTTCATTTTTTTTTTTCAACATGTTAGAGCTGGGGTTTGAACCCCGAGCCAACACACTAACCACTAGACCTCTGCGACTACAAACGATTTAATGTACCAATTGAGAAGTCGTGAATATGCCATTCTTCTTAAATAACTTCTGTTTTTTAATTATGCCGCTGTAGTGCGATAGAAAACACACCTATCTACCACCCGAGGGATCCTTAGTTGAATCCATAACCCGATCATAAACAGTTCTTAACACTGTTCTCTAAATAATGTATTTTCTGTTCTGAATCTGTCTCTCTCATTGAATCTAAAAATATAATCTAGTGAAACTCATATAGATATTAAAAAAAACTACATTGTGCCATATGTACATATATAGTACAGTAGAGCAATGGGTAGGGTGCTGGTCTCCTTACCAGACTCTTTAGGCCGTTTTCACTACGCAGTTCATATGCCATCCCGCTCGTAAATTGGAATATCATTTTAATTGTATTTTAATAAAATATAAACATAAAAAGATAAAGTAAAAAAAATATATATATATACATAAATACATGCATCAGTAGGACAGATGTATTTAAAATTTCATTGTTGCAATAATAATCCTATAAAACAGACACTTTTTATAAACTTTTATTACTTATGTATATATAATATAAATATTTATTATAATAAATTTTAGTTCGATACCTATAATAAATCAAATTTTGTACAATTTAGATGAATATGTAGTTTATATATCTCTACCTACGCTGCGACTGGCGTAATAGGAAATATAATTGAATTGAAGAAAATAATAAATTAAAAAGAAATGATGAAGAAAAATGCAATCAAAACATAGGAGTAAAATTAATTACGTATATACATTTTAATTATATACATATATATGTATGTATGTATGTTGTACGTATTTACAAAGAAAATAAAATTTGGTCAAAATCTGACTTTATTTTTGTATATACTTCTCTATTTGTTTATAAACAAATGAAATATTAAAAGAGAATTGATAAGAATTTCAGTCTAATTTACGCAATATCTTTTAATAACAAATTAAGAACATCTAACAGTAGGTATGTAGTATTTTGCACATTTGTAAGTATTTATGCACGAGTATGCACCACCATTTGTATATAACTAAATACAATAAATAAATAATAAAAATACAAATAAAATAAAAATTAAAAGTATGAAATAATTTATTAAATATAAAAGTTCCACATAAACAATATCAGCCACATTTATAGGGCATATAGGTAATAGAAATAACAGTAGGTAGGTAGGTATAGTCTTTAAAATAATTATGAATAATGAAAAGTTGGAAAATTTTTTTCTTCATGTATTTTCGAAAATTGTACGATCAACGTTAAGTATTCTAAACACTACTACGAGTTGTTCTATAGAGGAATAGGATAAAAGTCGAATGAAATTTCATTATCCATAATAGGAAATTAAATATTTAAAAATGCATGGTGATGATAAATATATTCTATGCATAAGTATTAAGCATAATTTTAATAATTTTTAATAAAAGAAAATAATTAAGCTATTGCTAGTTATCATTCAAATACCTACTAAATAAAACCAATAGTGCTTTTATAAGAGTTTGTGTACCTTGAAATATATTTAAACAACTGAATGTGTACCTTGAAATATATTTAAACAACTGAAAATGATTAATAATTAAAATTGTATTGATAAAATGGAAAAAAACAATAAGCAGATGCAATGCATTGCTTTTGATTTATACATCTGCTATACTTTTGTTTTAATAAAAAAAAAGAAAAAGTAACCTTAGAGGCATAGATCAATGATCTATATACAATTGTTAACAACTTATAGAATTGCTTTAAAAAAAAGTGAAATTTTAAGAAACACATACAATTGATTCAATTTTGTTTAAACAATTACGACGAGTATTTCAGATTAATGACTAAAAGAGAATAAGAAATGAAAACATACATATGTATGTACATATCGTTGGTCTCAGGTAGAAAGGCCCTAACTCACATAATTTAAAATTTACAGGGGGAGGTAAAAATACAACAGATACTGTAATTATTAATATACAACTTTTTATTAAATGCTGTAAAATTACTTGTAATACCGTTAGTTTTAATAATATTGCAAAGATTTTTTGTTAGGATGTGCATATTTCTGAAATTTATTGGAATACTAAAAAAATCAGTTTTGAAAAAAAATCGAGTTAGGGCCTTTCTACCTGAGACCAACGATATATACTGATACATACAACAATTAAAACCAATACGTGATGTATTTTGTTAATTAAAAAAAGAGTATTTATAATACAATAAGAAAAACAGTCGAAAAAAATATAAAAAAGCACAATGTACTTTAGCAACCTTGATGCGTTGCGTTGTACATAAAAATACTGATATGAAGGTGATCATATACATATATGTATGTACGTACTTATGTATGTACAGACATACTTATTTATGTATTTTTGATATTATAACTAAAACGCTTTTACATATGTACATATATAGGTATATACATATTTAATAAGCGTGATCTGCTTGAACTTCTCAGGTTCAATTAAAATAGTCAAATAAAAATTATTGTTTAATTATTATTATATTGATTGTTTTTTTTTTACATTTTAACTGTAATATGTATATAATAAAGGAACTACTTTTAAATTTATTTTTTTACAGTTACAAAAAGTAATTACATACATACATGTGTACATTATACGGAAATAAATGTTATTGTGTGTTGAATTTTATTTCCGGTATTTCGTGTTTAGAAACATTTGAGTGAAGAAAAATATAAATTTATTCCGTTTATTTCTCAAATATACATACCTATACAACATTATTTTTTCCTTTGTTTAAAAATTTGTAAAATAAACACGTTTTATTGCAATAAATATGTATGTTCTTAAATTTTTTGTATGTACACATAAAATTTAATAATAGTAAAAGAAAGTTAAGCAGTACATACATACATAATTGGTCATTAATATAACCATTACAACCCTGTGTGACGGTTACGGCCTAGCTTCTCACAACACTCATATTGTATGTGTTAATTTTTATCCATGAGTATTGGGACCTACCGTTTAAGGCCGACTCCGAACGACATATTTGAGAAGCTTTTTCATGGCAATCAGTTACTCCCAGAGCTTTTGCTAAAAAACTGCTGAGAGGTAGTCGTCGAAAGAAATAATTTTTTCTTATTTCTTTTTTAAGATGTCAGAGCTGAGATTGGAACCCGGCACTTTTGTCTTAGTTTAACAATGAAAGCGACTAGTTAAGCAATAAAATAATCAAATAATTATTAAATGAGACAAGAAGTACATAATAATTAGTGTTTAATTAAACTAAACTTTCGTACATACATATGTATGTAGGTACATATGTATATGGATAGATTCATTTTGTGATGTTATGGGAATCAGAGCCAACTTAATGCTTAAAGAGTTTCGAATTGTAATGGTAGTTAGGCCAGATACAAAAGCTAGTGTTTTTATTATAACAAATGCCAAATTTACATTCCAAAATGTTTAAAAAAAAGTTGACATTTATTTATTTATTTATACGTATTATTTAATGTATGTGGTGTATAATCAGATTATGTTTGCTTCTGAAAATTAATCAAACACTATGATCAATGGTACTTGATAGAGATCAAGGTTAATCAACTAAGTAAAATCAATATGGAATTTGAGATTTTTAACAGGACAAACAATTATAAAATTTAATAATTTCGAATTTTGACATCTGAGAAATAAAATGTTCATATTCATAAGAAACCAAATAAACAGTATTTCTATTAAAAAAACTTTTTGATTTATATATCATATCATATCTTATTGGACCACTTAAAATCTAATTGGTAAACTTTATTTATTTTTTGCAAATTTACTAACGTTATGATAGAAAAAAATAAATAAAACAAATAACATGCATAAGTATGTCTTAATGTCATTGGTTAATGTATAATCGAATAAATTTTTACTGCAGGTAATGAAAATCTGCGTTCAAAAATGTAAATATTAAGAGCTGGGCAAAAAAAAAAAATATATATACCTACCTACAATTACTCTTGGAAAAATATCATTCAATAATTCATTTTACTGAAAAAAAAAATTGCTTTAATTCACGGAACAACGCATGTTCTCCAATTACTCCTTAATTTTAAAATTATTCATATTTTCCATAAAATTCATCTGTGCCATGATATTAACTTATTTTTGTCATACATTTTGCGAAGAAAATTAACTTGTAAGAAGACATTCAGAAAGCCCAGTTCTACCTGTACAGACGAAGCTCCGGATTCCTATTCATTCGTTGGTAATACTGCCCACATTTAACAAGTGTATGCACGAAAGGACCGCACCCAGCTACTTGACAGAAACCTAATTTCAGAAAGCTGCTCGCCCCAATGATAATAAAAATTAATCTCGAAAGATGGGAATTACAAAGAGACTTCACGGAACCCACCGGTGGTAAGTCCAATAAGACAGACATACTTACGGGATTGTTATCCTTTTAATAGAGGACACGACTGTTTTACAGAAAGTCAAATTGAAAATGTCTTATACGATCTTCTCTAGTAATTAGAACTTTTACAATCTAAGCTAACGGTGAAAGGCTGGAAAACAATTTCTTTTTCTCTACCTTAAAATAGACATCGAAAGAAAAATATATTTTTTAACTTACCGTTAATTGCTGCTTCTATTTCACCTTCAAATTTGTCTGCAATTTTCTTCAGCTAAAATTTCTCTATATGTATAACAACTGTATTTTGTAGAGTACAAGTAATAAAATAAAAAAAAACACATACAATTTTTGATAAAGTCCAAATGATTAAAAATTTACAATATATTCACTGTAATAATTTAACACACTTAAAAAATTTGTATTAAATTTTCATTTCCAAATGAAAATTCAATAAAATATATATAAATGACAATAAGAAAAAAATATTTTACTTTTTCTTTGCTTGTAAACGACAAGTGTCGGCGAAGGCAAAATAACAACGAATGAACTGGCAAATAAAGAAACTGTAAAATTACAACAACAACAATGAATAAATGAATACCGTATATTTGATAAAAGAGAAATAAAAAGGAATCAAAATTAACAACAGCTATAAAGATGCCACACTCTCACAGTTCACATTGGCTAAAAGCACTGGGTTTACACTATGAAACTATTCTTATGTTTTGAACATTACATTGAATTCAATTGAAATAGCACTCAGTAGAATTTTTTTAGTCCGATCGTACAACGTAGGAATTGAAAGAAACACTATGAAAAGTGTTACAAAATGTTATGAAAGATGCAGTATACGAATGTTTGTACCAATAATTTTTCGTTTACTTTTCTACTTCTTTCCTTTTTGTGATTTTTGATTGTTTCTTCATATATATTTTTAATTTTTATTGTCATTTTAATAATAAGGTGTATGACAGAAACATATATTAAATATTTCTGTCTGTCTTTTGATTTCCACATTTTAAAAGCTTTAAGAGCACTGCTACACGTTCAATAAATATCGTGATATTTGCATACAATATTGATGGATCGCGATCCATATCGCAGAATGGCTTAAGGGCACTGCTACACGTTCAGTAAATATCGCGATGTTTGGATCGCGATCCATTTTAATGGATTGATGGATCACGAGCGTATGCTACACGTTCAATATTTATCGCGTCAGTATTTACGTTATTTTTGTGCAGTACATATCGGTTATTAAAAAAATATCGCGAGAAAACCAATTACCATTACCATTACAATTTATTAAAACAAAATTTTTACAAATGTAATACAATTTTTTATTTGTCAAATTTTTTTGTCTTTTATTTTATTTACATATATATTTATTTAACGTATCGCGATCTAGATAATGAAAATGCTAGACATTCAATATTTATCACGCGATCCGCGATCTGGATTTCATAATTAATGCTTAGCTAGTTTATGCTTCCAGCATAAATACACATTGCACCAATACTACAATGCTATTTCAATCTGCTTGGTAGTACATTGGGCCTTTTACGCTAGAGCAAGAGAGAATCGGAAAAGTATCTCCATTTCCATTTCTACATTGTAAATCCATACTTATGGTAAGCACACAAGTGTTGCCAATTGTGGTGAGCTATCTTTTTATTACGTATACTTTTAACACAAACTGTAAAGTTTCATGTGTACTGTTGCTGTTAAAGGTAATGCAACCCTGTTTAAGCAATTCTTCATGCAGTACTGCCATATTCACAATGATATGAATAGCGGTATTGGCAAAGTCAAAGGAAACAAATAAAATATTATTTTCTAGTTGAGAAAAATGGAAAAAAGATTAAAAATCAAATAGTTTGTGTTTTAAGTGTTTAATTTATAAAACGGCCGTTTATAATATTAATATATTAGCAATTAGAATATTTGCCAATTTTAAATTTGTTAAAAATACTTGTACGGTTTTGTTTGGTTTGTGTCACTACTTACGGAAAAGGATATTCTATAATAGAGATATTTAAATGGATAAGGAAACACAACTTTAAAGTGAGTACATATTATATACATACATACATATACATATATGTATAAAACATTATACATATTATTATATTATATATGTACATTAAAAATATGAGATTATAACAAATATTGTCAACTTTTTTGCTTAAAGTACCCAGTAAATATGCATATTTTAAATGCCTTGTAAATTACAATGCATACTAGTAATCACTCGTTGTTGTGAACATCATTGTAAATGTAGCAAACCAAGTCAAACGACAACAAAAAGTAGCAGATATGATTGTGATTTGCCGCTAATGTCTTGCTTTGAGTGTAATACAAAACTTTATTAGATTGTATAAATATAACCCTTAATTTCATTCTGATGGATATTTCCATCATAAATTTTTTTGAAGAAAACGAGAAGAAATGTACAAAACTTTAGTGTAAATTGGTCGCTGCTGAAATATTTCGGCTGTAGATTATACTCATTGGACTGTAGTTTTAGATATTCATAATAAAATATTTTTAAAAATATATTTCCTTTATATTGTGCAAGAATTTTATCAGGGATTTATTTCAGAAAAAAATAAAAAAATAAAAAATTATGAAATTAAGGGATAAGGTAATCTTAAATTTAAAAGTATATATTAACTCGGTTTTTATTTCTTTTTTCTACAGTTTTATATTTAAAACTAGTTGTCCGGCAAACGTTGTTTTGCCATATAAATTTGCTCTATGAAACATTTTTTTATTTCAAATATATTTGATAATCTTCACCGAACGGCAAAAGTCAACTTTGATATAAGCATTCAATGTCTGCGTTACTAATAATATTAATAAATATTATCCGCCATTTTCGGTATTTCAGTTTGATAGTTGGCGGTAGGGAGAAATATCCTCTGTATTGCCCCCTCTGAGTACCGTTTAATAAAAAAATCTAAACCATATGTGTTCTACGGTACGCAGATATATTATTATCTAGCTTAAAATTTCATCGACGTCGGTACGTTATTTAGGTGAGGCATAAATTTCCCCTTGGGGAGGGTCAGATTAACATTTACGGGTATAAAAAATAGATGTTGACCGATTCTCAGACCTACTCGATATACACACAAAATTTCATGAAAATCGGTAAGCCATTTCGAAAGAGTTTGTCAACAAACACCGCGACACGAGAATTTTATATATAAGATGATTTAAATTAAAAAATTTCTAAATGCAAAATAATGTTATGCACAAAAAAATATATTTGAAAAAAAAACATTACCGTAATGCTAAAAACAATACATCTGGCACCCATAGTATAGGTTGATACGGATGTAGCGTTTTCAAAATTAACTTTAGAGAATAGAGTACATACATACATACATACATATATATACATAATTGGCCATTACAATGCTGTTTCAGGGTTACAGCCAGCGTTGCCACTATTGGTAGAATTCTACCAAAACTGGTAGAAAATTTTTCGTTTGGTAGGATGGTAGGCTGAATATGGTTTTGGTAGATTTTAGCAGAAACTCAAAAAAAACTTCATAAGGAATTTCAGTCGGAAAGTTCAAGATAGGCGTATTTATATTCAAGCATAAAATCTAACTTTTAGCTCATATTAAGCAATTTTATCAAAAAATATTTAAAATTGTATTAATAAGTTTAGTTGACCTTATTATTGATAAATATATATATTCTTCAGGAAGAAGCTACGCAAAGAAGTAGCGAAATATCGAAAAAATAATTATATATTAGACCTAAAGCTTAATTAAACGCTTATATATATTTAAAAAATATTTAATACACAACACTGAAACTGATTTTAAAAATACAAATTGATTGATGTTTCAAAAATTTTTATCGGTACAAAAGCCAAAATGTATACTACTAAAAATCTTAGCCACGAAGAAGTTTTTGATGTTAAACATGGAGTTTTACAATTTTACATTGAATTACTAAACCAAATCAATGCTAGATTTGATTTTAATCGAAAAGATATTAAATTGTTACAAATAATTGCTTCTGAGAAAGCATTGTCAAAAGAAGACTTGCTTATATTGTCCCTTGTTTTAATATTTTCTAATCTTATAGACTGTGAGCCTGAAATTATTATGTTGCGATTAAGAGAAACAAATCTTACAACGGAATTAAACATTGAATTATTTTGGGCTGAAGTTAGTTCAATTAGAAACGGTTTAAATGAGAAAAGTTTTAGTGAATTAAACAACTTTGTTTTTAATTTACTTTCTCTTCCGCATAGTTCTTCAGCAGCTGAACGCAAATTGTCAACACTTTCCTTAATCAAAACCAAATTTAGGAACAAACTCGAAATAAATACAATTAATAATATAATGCTCTGTAAAGAGTTTGTAAAAGCTAATGATGGTCGCTATGTGTGTTCAGCAAAAATTTAAATTTTTATACCTACATATCCATTTAGATTATTTAAAGAAATCGAATTGTTTTTTTTTTTAATTTCTTGTATTTATAAATGTATTTTCGATTTGATTGTTTAGAAATTGAATTATTTTTGTTATATTTGTATTTTTTGTTTTATGTATTTTCGAAGAACTGAATTCTTTTCTTTATATTTTTTATTTTTAGTTTTTTATATGTACATGTAAAGGTGTTAATTAAAATTGTTTCCCATCTCAATAATGTGTTCTTAAATGATTTTTAAAATAAAAATGGTTTTTGGTAGATTTTGATCAATTTTGGTAGTTTTTGAAAGAAATTTTGGTAGAATTAAAATTTTTTCAGTGTCAACACTGGTTACAGCCTATCTTCTCACAGCACTTATGTTGTCTGTGTAAATTTTTATCCATGAGTACTACAGATTAAAGTCGACTCCGAACTACAGACTTGAATAGCTTGTTCAGGGCAATCAGTTACTCTCAGAGAAATATTTTTTCATATTTTAGATGTCAGAGCTGGGGGTATGAACCAGACTAGAGTTAGTTTTTTAAATATAAGAAACATAGTTCTATCCGTAGACTTATATTTAGCAGTGAATTTGTATTATTTTGTTTTAAGTTGTTTGTCAATTTTATGATTTTCAAATTTCTTGGGCATCTTGTTAATATATTTATGGCCACTAGGTTTTATGGCCGTTTATATAATATTTCAAATTGATTTATTTTGCTAAACACAAAATATTTATTGTGAACATCCTTGATTGGAGTTGTGTGCGAGTATATGTATGTATGTATATTGTAATGCCAGAACATTTATTGTCTCCTTACTTACCATACTTACAGAAATTACTGATCGTCATTTAGCAGGGTTGTTGCTCACGATCATAAAAATTTGTTTTGAATATTAAATAAAATTACTCATATAATTGAAATAATGACAAATAAAAAAATGCACTTAAGCATCTACATATAAATTGCATACGCAAGACTAAAACAGTATGTAGATTACTCGTATTTTAAGGCTTAAAGAAAAATAAAATAAAAACGTAAACCATTTTTTCAATATACATACATAAAATATTTATTCTATTTAAATTTGTATCTATAAAAGTTAAAATCTATTCAAAGTTCAGTCTCTTCATATTTTCCTTCATTCCCGCCATCAGTTTTTTTATTCCTGCTGGAAGGCTTGCACCAGGATGCCAGTTCAGAGCTGCCAAAAAGGCCATAAACAATGGCACCTAATAAATAGGAAACCGTTAACGAGGCCATAACAAGATTCCACTCCGATTTAGTGCCCTGTTAAGTAGATGTTATAGAAGATGAAAACATTTAGACTCTAAATTTTAACACTTACGTGAGTTACGATAGTGGAAATGCCAATGGGTGCTAAAAATCCACTTACGGTGGCCAAACAGTTAGCTAAGCCTGATAGTAGACCTGAAAATGTTGGTGCCAAATACATTAAACTGGGCCAATATACACCCGAAAAGGCCATATCTGTGGAAATGCCAATGCAAACAGTAAAAATAATAACCATAACGTATTGGTTGCAGTTAGAGACTATAATGCCAAATAGAAAAATTATTGTGCTACAATTACCTAAAAATTAATAAAAAAAAAATTAAATATTTTTATTTTATATTTGGCAACGGCTTTAACACAAAAAAAAGAAGAAAACTTACAAATAACATATGCAATACGCCGAAGTCGAGTCAGATCTAAATTTGGACGCCTTTCTATACTACTGCAAGTCATGATGGTAATAGTTTTTGATATAATGGCACCAGCAAACGGTGCGGAAGAGATTATGCCTAGCTAAAATAATAGTAAAATTATTAAAATAAAAGATTTTTTTTATTATATACTTCTATCAAAGGGATAAAATCAATCAATATTTTAGGGCTCTACTGAATGGCTAATAATACAGATGGAATAATTAGAACTTGTGTTTTTATTTTTATAAAAAAAACAATTAATAAAAACCACTTGTATTTACTTAATATTAAATATTTTGAATCCAAGTTGAAGAAAACAAAAAAAAAAAATTATAAGGTAAAGGGTCTTTTTATAGAGTGTCACAATTTTGAGTAGGCATTACTGCTTTATTATACAAAAATAAAAGCAAAGGCATATTAAGGTAAGAGACAAAACTACATACCAGAACTTTTGGGGCAAGGGCAGTAACACGATCATGTTCACAAATCCTGATGTGTACGAATAACTTTACCGGTAGCCTTCTTAACTACACGAAAAATACTTCTTAAAGAATCGGAAAATATTTCAAGACAATATTTTATCTTAGTTAATAGTAAAGGATGGGTCAAACGACTTTACTGGATTCTATACACAACATCTCCTTTTGGTGCAAAAGCATTGGGAGTAATCGATTGCCATGAAAAAGTTACTCAAATCTGTCGTTCGGAGTCGACTTTAAACTGTAGGTCCCGGTAATCATGGATAAAAATTAACACCCACAACATGAGTGCTGCGAGATGCTAGGCTGTAACCCAGAGACAGGGTTGTAATGCATGTATGTATGCATACTCGAGCCAAATCGTTTAGCGAAAAATATTTTGTTCATGATCGTTCATACATTGTGTGGGAAACAGTAAGAATGTGAAAAAAGCATAACCACTCTTTTTCTGGAAACATATTATACAGAAATTTTCTTTTGTGTAATAGATATCTTAGAAAACTGTATAAAATTGTATCATAATAGAAAATATTAAAAATTGGTCATTACCTTGTTAGAACTAATGGAGAGAATGATGTTACATGAAATAAATTACATTGAATATATTATTAATTATTGAATGCGATGATAAATTTTGGTACTACCCTGCGTTTTCCTGCGATATATCCACATTTTTATCGTGTTCAGTTTTATGTATAAATAGGCGCGATTTTAACTGGAACGCTTTTCAAATGAATTTAAGAGGTGTTTGGAATTATAAACCGAATTTTCTCATGTGCACACTAATAATATGGCGCCATTTCTTAATGTTAATGTTTAAGAGAAAAAAAAAATCTATAATTTTATTTGATTTTATACGAGTGGCGTAATATATTATCAAAAATCCAGACCAACGTGTGTTTATACATGAGTCAGATAAATGGATTTCAGTATTAAAAACGGCGCTATGCAATGAGGCCCCAAGAAATTTGGCCTCAAAATGAAAAATAAAAAATGACCCGAAAAAATAGAGAGAAATAATTGGGGCGTATTTTCATCTGGTGGGGCCTGTTTTCATTCTGGAAAATGAAGCAATGCCCCAAAAAACAGAAATGAAGAATGACCTCAAAAGTTTGAGGTCAAATTTCATTTTTATGTATGGGGTGAAATTGCGTTATGAAATGTAACCCCAATTTGTAGAAATGAAAAATGGCCCCAATTTATATGATGTTAAATTTTGGGCCAAATTTCATTTTCATTAAATTCGGTTTTTTTAGCAAAACAAACATCATTATAACGGAATTGGTTTGTTTTGATTTAGTTGAATTTTTAACATTATTTAATAGAAAAGAATTAGTTTGCTGGTACAATGCGTTGACAATATTCGTAAAAAAGTGTATAATAGCGGACGACAAAAAATTTTGTGTATTTTTTTTAGTTGAAAAAAATTATATTATTATATTTAGTGAATCAAAAATGATTTTTAGAAAGAAATTTAGCTATGAAGATATTGTGAAACATGTTTGCTGGAATAATTCATGTAAAACTAGGATTATTTAATTATATTTTGATGTTACAGATTTATCTAGCGCTTTATGTATTAATGGAAAAGAAATCAAAAAACGCATATGAAGAAATGCTGATATATCAATTATAAAAGTAATTTGTTTGACTTGGAACCCGCTGTGTCCATTTCGGATTATGAACATGCTTTGAGAGAATCAATAAGATTTTCGTATATAAAGAACAAATATAATTCTAAACAGGTTTCATTATTGTCAATCTCTAAGACGCAATGTCATGAAAAACCATTCGTTCTTAAATTTTATAAGATCGTCGGATGCTGCAAAAACAGCATAATGGAAATTGATGTTTCATCCGTTGTTAACACCAAATTTAATAAAAACTGGCTGCGTGGTTTGTCACGATAAAAACCCCTTGGAAGTACCTAAAAGTTTGTAGCGAATGCAATCTTTTGCTGCAAGCCGCAGCTGTACAAGAAAATGAATTAAAGTATAAGTGTCCTTGTTGTAGGGTGGACGTTATTGATTCCACACAAGTTTTCGCCTAATTACAAATTCTATTATTCAGTAAATAATACTGTACATAAACAATGTTTTTTTTTAGTTTCAATATTTTGGGGCCATTTTTCTTTTCGTTCAGTTGGGGTTATATTTCATTTCTTTAAATTAGGGCTATTTTGCATAATGAAGAAAAGCCCTAAAGTAATAAATGAAAATGTGCCCCAAAATTAATATTGGGGCGAATTTTCATTCGGTTGGCGTCATTCTTCGTATTTTTTTTGAGCTTACATTTCATTATGAAATTTCGTCCCAAAAATGGGGCTAATTTGCATTTTTAAATTGGGGTCATATTTCTTGGGGCCATTCTGCGCAACTCCATTAAAAACTTATGTTTAATGCTAAACATACTTACATATGTAAATCAACTAATAACAGTTAACTTTTAGTAATTTAAAATTTTTACTTACCCGATCAACTGGCAATCTCATTGCTTCTTTAAAAAATCTCGGTATCATTAGAGTTAAAACCAATATACCATAGGTGTGGAATATATGTGTAATAATAAATGCATATACTGGCAAAGAAGTCAAAACAGACTTCCATGGTATACCCGTTACTGATCTTTCCACAATGTTAACTTTTAAATACTCATATTCCTCTCTGGATAAACGTGGATGATCGTCTAAAGTGTTATAAACCAACCAATGGCAGCATATACCAAAAATCAAAGCAACGCCACCCACTATAAAAAAAGAATATTCCCAGCCGAACTTACATAGAAAACTTGATATGGGAAAAGCTAATAGAGCACCAAGAGAGTAGCCACCATATGCGAAAGATAAAAAGGCAGTACGTTCACTGGGATGAGCCCAAATACTAAATAATTGGTATAATGCTGGATTTCCACCACCCTGGCAAAAAAAACCGAATACATTTTAATAATTTATATTTTTTTTTTGCATAATTTAAACACTCACCGCTATTAGACCCTGTATAATACGTATAACCACCGCTCCATAAAAGCTCATATGGGCAAAGAATGGTATTAACATATAAACGAGAGCTTGCAACGTCATGGAATGCACGAATAATAATTTACCACCGAACTTATCCGATAGACGTCCTGCTACGGGTAGGGTTATTATATAGCCATAATAAAAGGCGCCTATTACTTGAAATTCTTGAGCTCGCGTCCATAATAAATTACCAGACTGAAATATAATCATATAAACAGTGTTGATTAATATGAGAGTTTCTTTTATAAATTTTCATTTAAGTTTTTTATAACATTTTTTATTTAATTGGTATAATATTAAAGATATAATAGATATAATATTTAAACTATACGTCCCAGTACTCAAGGAATAAGATTAACACACACAACATGAGTGCTGCGAGAAGCTAGGCCGTAACCCTGATACAGGGTTGTAATGGCCAATTATCTATGTATGTATGTATATAATATTAAAGAGCTTTTGTTTTATTTAATTTAAAACATTTTTTATATTAGTTTTTATAGCATATTTGTACCTAGACTATATTTTATATAAATTATAAATCTATCTTAAAGTAGGCGTGTAAAGAATATTTTTTTACTTTAAACTAAAAAGAATACTTTTGGAAAAAAATTATTTTAATCTAAAATATGTAAAAACATGCTGGAAAGTACTTAATTTAAATAAATAGTACTTTACACGCCAACCTTAAGATACTTTTATAAATAGGAACCTAAAGTAATATACATAATTTGGCATGTAGGTATGTATGAGTATATGTATTATGTACATATGATGTGCCGAGGGCCCTCATGGCCAGGTATGGTTTAGAGTAGTTGTAGTAATAGCTGTAGTGTCGTAACAGTTAATTTCTAATCACAAAAATGACATGTCATCATGGAATATAGACTAGAGATTGAAAATTACGTACGATTTACTTGAACATAAATAATACTGTGGTACTCCTCTCACTCATTTGATACTGTCATACATGTTTATAAGTTTTAAAACTCTTCTATAATGTGCCTTTTGAGATTTTTTGATTTATCATTAGTTATCTTACATAACTCTCCCTTCCAAGGAGTTCATCTATAGAAAATCGACCCCTGACATTCCATTCTCTTCCACCTGCCATCTAAAAACAAAATGATCAGGAGAAACAGCGCCACCTACGGGGAAGATAACAGCTACCTAGCAAAGATGATCACCAGCTAAAGGTATAACACTGGCCTTTGAGTGATCAAATTGACAGCAAATTTGTGTCCGTTTCATTTGTAAGGCGCTTAAACTAAGTTCAAGCAAAGACTTTAAATAATATATCGTTATATTAAATGCAAACGGACGTAACTACACAAAATTTCGAAATTAAGTTTTTTATTAAATATGGTTAGTTTTATTAAAATACATCATGTTCGTGCAAAATTTTAGATTTCTACATTCAAAAATGGCAATTTTATTAACGAAATTCAAACGGAAGTAACTGCAAATGCGTGTATTTCTAAATGCAAGAAGACATACTACATACATACATATTTATATGAAAACCTTACATACAAACTCATTTGTTGTATATAGGTATGCTAATCCTTATATATATAATCTTCAGGATTTACCAAATTTTTGATTTTAAGGTTTTTTGCTTCTCCTGTAAAAGAAAAAAAAGTGTAGTTAAGTCCGTTTGCATTTGATATGACGATATGTAGCTTTAAACCACTTTAGTTGGCTAACTAAAAACTGTGAACCTGAATATTAAACTTTCATACTATTTTACGAGTTATTTAAGTCTTAATACATTATCAAATTTTTTTTTAAACCCCTACTAAATGCTGTGCATTGTATTGGAATTTTTTTGAAAGCGCCTTAGGAATGAGACAAATTGCTGTGAATTGATCATTCAAAGGCCTGTTGCCCTTGAATGACCAACAGCAATTGCCTCATCGTTGCATATTGATTGTGTGGTGAGTGCCTTCGCTAAGTAGGATTACTAGGTTTAGCTGCTAACTGCTTCTTCCCAAAAGGTGGCGCTTTTTTTTATATTGGTTAAGGTGGACTAGAGTGGAATGTCGGGGAGCGGTTTCTTTGTAGATGGTATTCTTGAAGGGGGGAACCTCTCATTTTTAGGTTATAATTTTGAAAAATCCGCAAACTAACTTTTTAATTTTTTACCTTTGCTGGGATTATTTGAACCTGGGCCGATTGAGTTTTTGTGCGAACTGTATGTATACGTATCACCGACAATGCTGGCAACAAAATCAAAAAATTTAGATTTTTTCATGTGGGAAGCAACTGATTATCATGTGTATGGCATTGCTGGTACAATCTTCTCTTTTTGCGATTTCATAGAGTAAACAGTATCGGAAAAGAGTTTTCTTTTGTATTGCTTTTGATTTTTATGACAAATTTTTTAAATTAAATACATTTTTAGGATAAAAATAGAAATATGAAATATATAACTAATATGATATATACATATATTAATATGAGTTTTTATGATGGATTTGCACATCCCAGAAGTTTTTAATATAAAAAAAATATATTGTCTTTTTATTTCTTTATTGTTTATTGCGACATTGGCTGCTTACTTCTCAAAATTTAACACAAAAAGAATGCTTGAATACTTGAATGTTGAATAGTGTATGCTGCAAGCATCATGCACACATACACATGCGTGAAAGGTATAACAGACATTTAACAGTTTAATCGAATACCCCTATTTTTTAATTTTTAATAATGTAATATAAGTACTACTTATAAATTAATATTTTATTTATTTTTATTAAAATTTGTAGGTACTTCAAAAAGTAATGCAAACTGAATTATGTACAAATATGGTGATTCGTTCGCAAAATTAAATATGGAGCATTACAAATAAACGCTGTCGTGTGTATACAGTATAATTTAGAAGAAGGGAATTGGTTGTTTCGTGCCTAAATTTTAATACTTTGCGTTGTGATACTAAAAATTAAAATTTTACCTTGACTGCTGTTCTCAAAAATTTGATATTTTGACTTTTGATTGACACTATTCTGTTAAGGGTTTTGTAAAGCACAGTTGCGTACAATATTGTTTATTTTAAGTTTTTACTTTAACTTACTCTTTCTATAACTGATATTTCTCCACTATTTATGGGACCACAACTGTTGCTGTCATTCATAACTGTTGTAAAAACGGTGGTAGCGTTTTCTACCTGTAGCTGAGGTTTCACCATACACAAGATCGAAAAATTTAAAGTATTTCGTAAACATAATTGAACGATCATAGCAGCAAAGGCACATAGTGTGTATGTTGACCGTGCTGAACCCAATAAAGGAGGTACTCTATTAGTTACAGCCGGCTCAGCTACACCATCAAAATTTGAGATGGCAGTAATAAACGACATTTTATAACGATAATGATAAAGAACACAAACAAACAAATAAAATCTGTACTATAGAAAAATATTGTTGATTTTAAAATAAATCTTGTTCATTTCTTAAATTTTTTTAAATATAGTTTTTAATTTTTTTTTTTAATTTTTTTTCTCTACAATTCTTTTCTTTTTATACAATTTGATTTAATTTTCTTGTGAATTTTACTAAATAATTTTATAATTTTAATTAAATTTCAGTTTTTTTTTTAAGTACAATTTATTTTGTTTTTAATTTTTATATAAAAAACTGTTTGATCTCATAAAAATTCAAAGATGCACTAAAGAAATTGAAACTAAAACTGGAAATAAGCAATTGACAGAAATCGAGAACAAAAGCAAAATAAATGCATTAAAAACCACTAATCAATTTTTTTTATTGTTATTGTAGTTTTTGTTATTACTTTGTTTTGCTCATATTGATGAGTTATTTAAACCGTTACAATTTTAACAACAAAAAACAAAAAAACAAAAAAACAAAAAAACAAAAAAAAATCAAAGCATATTTATAATAAAAATAGGAGATCAGTTCGAAAAATTAGGTGAATCTTTATTTTACTAAGAATAATATACGTGCATATGCATACGCATATATGTATATGTATGAATGTATTTATTCAAAAACCACATGCTCGCTCTATAGAGCTTTTACATAGCTCCAACATCTATAAGATAAGAATTGAAATCATTAACACATTTTACATGATTCCGTGCAAATAATGCTGTAGAGTAAATGTATTATGAAAAGAAAAACTTACAGGATTTACGTTAAGCATTATATTATAATAAGGTGAAATTAGTAGTCGGAAACTATTGATAGTTAACACTATCGATAATAGTCGATAGCTTTTGTTTTGAAAACTATCGATATCTATCCACAGATTTCGATAGTATCTTACATTTATAATTATTTATACAATGCGAGCGTATGCAATAAGGCTCGATTGAAAAAATTACACAATGCTCCTACATTAGAGCGGGCAAACTATCGATAGTCGCGCCATTCGATGTTTTCGATAGTTGGTTCAAAAACTATCGATATTATTGATAGTATCGAATTCCTTTAGAAATGTTAAATATCACGTTCCTGTTAGCACATTTACAAAACAGATATACGAAGAACAAATTTGTTTCATATAAAGTGACACGTTACGCTAAGGTAGCCCTCGTTTTCGCATGAAGCCCACAAGTCTGCTTAACAGTGCAGATTTGCACTTCATTAAGCATAGTTTGTAATTTACTCTTGGTTGTATTAAACAAATTTACTATCATCACATATTTTAGAGTGTTCATTGAAGGCAATATGTAGCGGAGATCTAAGCATTTAACAAAATCTCGGAAACATCTATCCTTTACTATACTGAATGGCTCTAAATCATTGGAGACTAAAGTCATTAAAGCAGTATGTAGTAGTTTTTTCCATTCGGAATTCCTTTTATAGGTTTTAGACTCTTTGACAAAATATTGGATTGTGTTTGATTGTTTCGGCGGTTGGTTATAAGATGTATGGGCACATTTTAGTTTGTCAAATAGATTTGATGTCTTGCCTCTTGTATTGTAAATTTTCGCACACAGCCGACATTGTGCATAAGATAAAGAAAATCTTTTGTTTCTAGAAAAAATGTCCAAACTTCTGAATTACTTTGGCAAGTTTTTTTCAATGGTATAGTTTCAGTATCAACGTCAGTATTTTTGCTTTCTTTATCACGATTTTCCTTGGTTGTTTCTATAAGGAAGATGCAATTAAAAATATGTACAGTGCGAGTTAAGTGATTGCAAGTTGAAAAAATCTGACCTGTTGTAATTGTTGAACAGTAGCGATGATGGTTTTAAGCTAGAGAAATCTGCACAAGTCAATTAAATGCAACATTTAACGATAGTATCGCTATCGAAAAAATAACATCGATAGCCTAATAGAAATAAAACTATCGATAGTACTATCGATAGTACTATCTAGGTAGCACATACAGTGGATCTTAGCATTTTGTATAGATGGACGAAGTCGTAGTTAAAGGGCGTAAGGGTCTAATCAACCAGAGCGCGATTGATAGCATTTTTTCTCTTTGAATTAGCGTTTTATTCAATTGCTTGCTTAAAATATGAATCAAGCGATTTTACTCTTGTTTGCAGGTGGGGGATGTGAAGATTTATTTCAACTTTCATTAACTATTTCGTTCAGGTTGGGATGAAATCCTTTTATTATTGGCTACATCATCATTGTCATTATCATCAATTTGATTATTGTAATCACTGTCGTATTTATTAATTTAAAACAACTTTTTTTTCTTGATTACATATTCAACACTTATTATTGGCAACTCTTTAAAAAAATTAATCCATTTTATGTTTTTTTCAAATATTTACAAAATTTTTCTTTTAATTAAAAAGAAAAACAGAAAGAATACAATTTAAGAAAAGAAAATACTATCGATAGTATTTAAAACAATCGATATTGAAACTATAGTCACAAATTATCGATAGTTCCGATAGTGTTGTTGATAATTTCCGACCACTAGGCCAACTCAATTCTATAAAAATACAACCATATAAAAAAAAAAAAAAAAAATAGCAAGTATGCCGTTCTCGAAATGCAGAACAGCCTCGATTACATTGATAATGATTTGACCTTATTAAGAGGTCTTGGAAATTTCAATGTTTTAAACAAATTTCATTTATTTGTTTCGATTTTTTTTATTTAATTGTATTTTTTTTCTGCACAAATTAAAAAAAAAACCAAGAGTTGCATTACTAATTTTTATTAGATTTCGAGTAAATTTCGTTTGAATCTAAAGAAGTGCATAGATTTGTATGGAAAATCTACTGTATATCTGTTACGATTTTAATCGACATCTTGTAAGTACAAGCTTTTAGGGCCATTAAAATAAAATTGTATATTTTTTTTTATCCGAATTGTATTCATCTTCGTTCTACTGAAATCAGAGTAAATTTTTGAATGCCATAAGCTCTGTCTGTTCTAACAATAATTTATTAATGGCGTTTATTTCATTGTAGATAGCGCGTGTTAGAGATCGAAACGAAAGACGTAATTTTAAATGTATTTGTTAGAAGAGGACATATTTTAATGCGAACAAGTAAAGTAATATTGGGGGAGATTTTAGTTTTTGATCTTTTACCCATAACAGTTTACGGCTATGATCTTAGTATTCTTAAGCTATCTTATAGTTTATATTATATAATTTTATACCCATCAGTCATGACTCTATTTAGCAATTTCTCAAATGATATTGGTGATGTTTTGGAGCGTTGGTAACTGTAAATGTTTTAACGAGATTCGATGTCTTGCAAAAATAGAAATAGAAAATATCTGTTTTTCTTGAGCTTCTACAAATTCGGCACACAGTAGGTTTTGAAGATTTGACAATTTCAAATATTTCTTTTCGGTTTCTCTCTCTACAATTTTTTTGTAGAGCTTCAATGATAGTGGCGTTTTTTTCGAAACGAATTTAAATATTCCATACACATTTTTGTTTATATCCGCTTATATAAGCGGTTAATTTTAAAACTGCTTAAAAATTAAGGACATGTAAAATGACGTTATCTTTTTAAAATTTTATGATATTTCATATATAAAAAAAGAATAAACATTAAAATATGGTTAAGGTGAAGGAATGTAATTTTTTTAGAGTGCTTGAATTGTTTTTAAAAAAATAATTACATATTTTTTTTATAAAAATTGTGAGTAATGTCAAATTTAATTTCTTAAGCATTTACATATGTCGTTTTTTTCGAAGCAGTTTATCTAAGCGACTATAGGTACCGAAAAAAACTCCACTGATATTAAAGTGTTTTGAAGCACTTGATACTATTTTTACAACATATTTCAAAGACACAATAAATAAACTAAGACAATATTCTTATGGTCACGTTATTTTTAAAACCATCTTCCTACACTAACTAAACACATGTAAACGCATATTTAAAGCTTAAACAATATTAACAAAAACAATAATAATAAACATTGAAAAACTGAAATTTCGAAATTTTATTTCAATGTAAAAAAAACAACAACAACAACAACAAAAACCTCAAAAAATTCAATTTTGTCACGATTTGTTTTTATATATTTAATAGTTGTTGTTTATTATGCATAAATCGTTCTTATCTTACGTTTACATTAGGCAGTACTGTTATGATAGTAAAGAATACAGACTTGTTGTCAAACATTATGAAAATTGGCCGATGTGCCGTAGGTATCTAAGCAATAATTAAACAATTGCGACAATAAGAATTTTGCATGAGCTGTGAAACATAAAATTAAAAATCACAAATTTTAAAACAAAAATAATGGAATTTATGATAGTTTTCTTTTTTATTCTAATTTTTTCAAATTTTATATAAAAATAACCAAAAATCATCTATTTTTTTTTTGAAAACACGAAACACTGATTACAAAATACATTTGTCATATTTTATTGAAATTGTAACGAGACTGTAAATGGTTTTTTTTAATAGAATTGCTTTTGTTTTGACAGTTCTTTAACATAAGTAACAAAAGAAAGCCCTGCCTGGTGGAAGTGAACCAGTTGGACAGGAACAATAAGTTCAATCTATGATGGGTCCTAGGTTATGTGGGTATTCAGGAAAATTAAAATGTAGACAAATGCAGGGAAGGGAGCATATGTACATGCCACTGATTTGGTCAGAACCCTTTTAAGGAATAGGAAAGGGAATTTAAAAAGGTGTACTGAGAAGAAAAAGACAGGCGTTTACGCTTCTTGGGACAAATTGGTCCAAACTTCTTTTCGATAACTAAGATCGAAGAAGATTTGAGTCATGCATTATAGGGACAACCTGAGAATTTTAATGGGCACCGCAGTCTCATTGGGAAATTAAATAAAAAGGAATCGTTTTGTTTATATTTCGATTATGTTATGAGACAATCGAGTTATCAGATCACATACTGATCACTTGTGCATCATTGATGCAAAGTTGAATGGAGCTTGGTGATCATAAAATATCGGACAGGGAACTGTTAAGGTTGGCAAAGCCGATATTTAAAAATAATCAGAGCGACAAAAATGGGGGAAGATATTAAAGAAGCCCTGATCATTATGAAGGTACTTCACAACTAATTCCCATGCCCAGAAGATCAAGAGCGTCCGCCTCCTCGATATTTACATAGTCACAGGTTACAAGATTGCATCATCATCATCATGCGTGATAAAACAACATTGAGTCTTGCGGGCATTAAATACGACCCTCAGAGATTTTCTGTTGGCCATATTCTGCCTTCTAACCTCAATCTCCAAAAGGCTCAGCCTACGATCAAATGAATATGAGTGGCAAATGTTGCTGTCATCTGCGAAAGAACAGATAGTGTAAGAGATATTCCAAAGGTATTACATTTTAAATGTACTTGCCAATAGAAAAGGGTTTAACTTAATCTTTATTTATTATTACTTGCTATAAAAGTCTATGCCAGCGATTCGTAACTTGTTTGTGTAGCTAAATTTTTAAACATTTTCCAAAAAATTTTTTTAAGAACACTATGCAATATTAAATAGTTTTGAGTGCAAATAAACAAATGTATTTTTATTCAAAGATTACTTATATAAAATATGTATATAGAACTAGTCATAAAGCCGACCGCAGTCGGAAAAAATCTGGTACCTTCTTGCATATCTGCCAATTTAAGCTTTAAGTATGCTTAAGCTGCGGAAAGAGAATTGGACATATGTACATACATCCAGAAAAACAACAAAATTATACATATATATAGATAATACCATATCTTATATTAATTTATTTTTGCAAAAGTTAATATTCGTTTTTATTATCTTAACAATTGTAAAAGCAATTATAGTTCTCAGTCTATTAACTTAAAATCTATTCTTGCAGAGTCATCCAAAAATGTTAAAAAATATTAAGTAAAGACAGGCGCATATTTTTAACCTCCGTCATTAAAACGTTTTTAAACGCCCATTGTGTGTTTTGTACGCCTGTCATAAAAAGTTAAAGTAGTGCATTTTCATAAAGCAAGTTACACTCAAAATTGGCAACACATTTAACCTAACGTTGGTCAACTTTTAACATTTAGATGCATTGACAGTTGAACAGTTGACTTGCATTGCAAATTGCGACTGCTGTTGACTAATCAACGCATGCTATGTACTTCTTACCTTTACAGCTTGGATTTACTACTTCTCAGGGAGAAAGAGAGAATCACTATTTACATACATACATAAATATATTCCCGATCACTTGAATAGGTTCATTAATTTTTGCTCTTATAATTTAATTTCTCTTCATATAAACTTTAAGACAATATGTTTTTTTTCACTTAAATTAAGAGATATTATGAATAATCATGTTTTAGGAAAAAAATAACGGTACAATAAATAAAAATTTGTTATTTTTTGCTTTTATTTCAAAATGCTGTGGAAACAGCTGTAAATTTTGAGTCACTTGAATAGGTTCACTAGGAATAAAATTAGTTTGCTTTTGACTTTCGAAAGTATAATTAAAATTTTAAATATTTGTAAGTTACAACAATACTTTTTTACATTTTTATTTAAAATGGGGCTCAGCAAACGATTAACTGAAGAAGAAAAAGGTAAAATTAAAGTATTCAAAGAATATAGCTTAAGCCATAGGAATATCGACAAAAAAATTGGTCGCAGCCAGAATGTTGTAAGTAATTTTTTAAGAAATCTGTCCGATTATGGAAAAAACATGAAAGGGCGGACGAAAAAGCCACAACAGAAGCGGACAGAAGAGCTATTATAAGAGCTGCTTAAAATTCAAGTGATTCTGCCACAAAAAATAGACAAAAATTGATTATCACATCTAGCATAAACACTTTAAGACATGTTATTCAAAGTTCTAAACATTTAAAGAGATTGAGAACTAAAAAAAATATCTCTTAATGCTGCTCGTAAAGCGAAACGACTGCAGTTTGCACGAGAACACATGAGCGATAATAGTGAATGTTATCGTGTTGTCTACTCAGATGAAAAAAAGTTTAATTTGGAAGGTCTGAATAGATACAACCACTATTTCCACGACCTACGTAAGGAGAATCCCTACCATAGTCGTCTCAATAGCTGTGAGGGAAGTGGAGAGCGATTTCATATTATGGTACATGTGATTCCCTGGATATTTCAACAAAATAATGCCCCGATACATAATTCCAGGGTAGTAAAGGCGTGGATTCAAAGCCAAAATGTCAATATGTTGGAGTGGCCACCATATTCCCCTGACTTAAATATTATAGAAAATGTATGGGGCTTGCTTTGCTCGCAAAGTCTACGAGTTCGGCAGACAATACGAAACCAAATAAGCGTTAATTGGAGGAATTAAGAAAGCCTGGTCCGAAATTTCATTATCATTAATTGAAAATCTTTATAACTCCCTCCCAAATGGTATTCTTGAAGTTAAGTATATCGAATCATCAAAACATTATAAGAAATCTTAAAAAATAAAAAATAAAAATTTTAAAACAATAAATTTTTTCTTTAGTTTTTTTAATTGAATGTTAGTGAACCTATTCAAATGGCACAAAAAATTGTGTTGAAAATCACATTAGTTTTGGGAAAAAAAAATACTAAAATTCACATTTTCTGTATTTAAAATTTGAAAATAATTTATAAATAAATATATCCTGAAGACGCTACACGCAGGAGTAGCGAAATATTGATAAATAAATAAACGACCTTAAGCTTGAGTAATTCTTTACATTAAAATTCAGTTATTAATTATAATTAATATTATATAATTAATAACTAATCAATAATTATTGAAACAATTTTTTTTTATTATAAACTCACATAATCCAATATTTTACCATTTTAAAAAATAGTATAACTATAAACTTAAGTAGTTTTAGGAAAAAATTAATTTGAATGTAATGAAACTGGTGAACCTATTTAAGTGATCGGCAGTGTATGTATGTATGTATATCGTTATATGCTTTCTTGCTCAAAATTGAATACGTTATAAAAAATAAAAAATGCCATAATAAAAAAATTGTTTTTTTGTTTTAATAAAATTAAAATATGCATCAGTTTTTTTGTCTAATGACTGCATAAAATAACACAAACAATTGACTACATATTTACCAGGCCTACCACAGTCATTCGTTTTTTTTTTTTTTTTTGATAAAAATATCAAAATTAACGACGTGCTGAATACAAATCTAAACGATTAAATTATCAATATCAATAGTATTGTAATTCAAGATCATTTTTTTATATGTACTTACATATCGTCGATGGAATTAAAGAACGTTGTAACTGACAAAACCTTATATGTTCACCAGAGCCAAAAAACTTTCATAAATGTATAACAAATACACTGGTATTTTTCATTTCGCAGACGGCGTAAATGAATTTATTTTCATCGTAGAAATCTGGGACCTGGACCAATCGAGGCGTATTTTTTTGCTGATAAAAATGATGCAAAAAACGTATTTTCGATTTTTTTGTCAGTTACAGCGTTCTTTAATTCCATCGACGATATTTCACTTTAATTTAAACAGAAATAAAACGGTGGGATTAGAATATCTATTAATCGAATATAAATTTTATATACATTTTAAGTAAATAGAACACATTTTTTCAAGAATTAAAGTAAATTTAGAATATCAGAATATTCTACACTACATAATTTGTACATACATACATACAATTTAGTTCATCATGAAATATGTACATATGTATCTACAATTAAAAAAATACAAAGTAAATCCAAAAATTACTTTTCGTGAAAAATTCTTATGAAAATGCATTACAACGGTTTTTTTCCTCTATTTGTTTGTAGTCAAGTATAAAATTCTTCCTTAATTTGTTGGTTCAACAGAGTAGAGTTTATTTTACTTAAGCATTTGCAATTTGAATTTGTAGGTAGTTATAATAAAGCAAAATTAATATAAAATTAAAGAAAATGGGTAAAAAAGGTGCTTTAAATTCTTTGGAAGTTGCCAAAAATTGATGTTTACTATTCTGAATAATACTTTAATCACGAAATCGCCAGAAAAATCGGACATAAAACATCGTGTAACATATAATACAAGTAAAAATTGCAAAGAAGGTACATACTTATACAACATTAACACCTCAAGACAAACAACAAATTCTTTAAATTGCCTCAAATTCAGCCCAATCAATCTACATCTAAAAATCAAACATTTAGCAGGAGTAAATGCAAATAAATTAACAGTTTGTCGCACCACTGTTCAAAAACTGAAAAAGAAACCTTCATTAAATTAAGTCCATTTGCCAAAAATCATATACGGGTATGTTCTGAAAAACAAGTTTGAGTGAAATTGAAATCGAATGAAATTTTAAACTGCTATATTTTTAAAATGTTAAGCCGTTTTACTAATTTTTTATACTTATTCGCTTAATAACCAATAATGAAACATCCCTGATGACCAAAACAATAATATAATTCGCGCATTAATTTGCCTTTGAAAAAACTTTCATTTTCAATTTCACTCGAATTTATAACCGGTAATAAAGAATATTCAAAGACAAATAAGTAAAAATCACTGGCGAAAAATAATTTTTTCACATAAAAAAAAAAACGAAATTAACATGGGTGGTTCAAAACATTAATTTTCACCTTGTTTATCAAGAGAAAAAATTTCTGAGCCGTCATCATAGCAGAGTGAAGGACGTCATGGTATGGGCTGCAGTTCATATTGCGGCGCTATTGACTTTGTTGTTACGATCGTTTTTTCAACTTTATCACAGATTCGGTAGGAACAACGTAATAAAAAGCATTTGGTTTATAACAACATGGAGCCAACTTCTATACAATGGATTTTACAGTTTAATTTTTAATACGGCCTCTGAAATAATTATATTTTACTCTACGCAAAGTTAACTTATTTTAGTCTTTTACCATTAATAAAACAGTAAAAAAATTAAAATAATTATTTTGCAAAACTAATGTAACTCTTAACTTACGCTCACTGGGTATCTTGATCAAATTTAGCATTTATATACATAATTGAATATTACAATCTTTTTCAGGGTTATGACCTAGCTTTATGCAGCGCCCATGTTGTGTGTGTTAATTTTTCATCTATGAGTACCGGGACCTAAAATTTAAAGTCGACTCCGAACGGCAGACTTGAGAAGCATGTTCATGGCAATCAGTTACTCCTAGAGTTTTTGCCAGAAGACTGCTGAAATAAAAAGTTTGTTTTATAAAATTTTATTTTTTCAAGATGTTAGAGCTGGGGTTTGAACCCGGGGCTCTTGTTCTAGTAAGCCAACACACTAACCACCAGACCACCGCGACTATGTTGAGCATAATACTTAATTGAATATTTCATTATTTAAAACATATTTGGGGGTATAACTGTATAGGGTTTAACGTGCGCACCGTCCGTAGACATATCACACGCCGCCCGTTGCCGGAGCGATAGTTGAGTTCAATGCACCCAACCACCGCCACTCGATGCCGGTACCTTCTAATCCGAAAAATGAACGAGGGCACGGCGCTCAAAAGACAGCCGAGTTGGCAATTTAGCACCACCACTGTCTGGGGAGTGATACCCTCCCTTGCTGAGGGGTTTCTACCTAGCACTACCACAACCACTACGTGTACTTCCCGAAGGACCGCACCCAAACCATCAGGCCGATTAGCCCACCTTCTTGAATGACAAGGAGTCCCGGGCTAATCGGGGCTCCTGATGCCTGTAGTACCAGATTAAGGCATCTCTGGTCAGTCCGTGAGAACGCCAGATAATGCCAGCCACGCTCACTAAGTACGTAGTGTAGTTCTTCGAAAACTATTTAATTGTTTTGTTACTTTAGTTTTTAAGGAACAATAATACTTTTAAAAGGCCCTTTTGCAATACATAATCCCTTCTTTTACCGTTTTTAATAAATATATAATGGTTGATTACGAATTTGTGTCACTTGGTCTTTTTTTTTATACTTACATATATATTCACCCACTCCCTTATGTTTTTTTTTATCATATGTCAAGGGATTTTTTGTTGAGACAGTTCGCTGCCTGTATGTTACTGTTTGTTGTGTGTGTCAGTTTGCTTTTGGTAACTTTTTCTAAAAATAGTTTCTATGTAAAAACCAGCATATGGCTGATAATATTTAAAATATTTTTTATTTTGTTATTTATTTTTATTTGTTTATTCTTTAGTTTTATTATATGGAGTTTAATAAAAAAAGCTTAATACTAAAGCCATTTGTTGTTGTGTGTTGAAGACTATTTTTCTTTTAATATTCTTTTATAGTTCTTTTAATTTTTACGACCATATGTTTTAACTTTTTATACAACTCTTAAAAATAAACTTTAATAAATTATTTAGTATTTGATTAAATTACATGCTTTCATAAAAAAAATGTACAGTAAATGGCTTTAACACCTGGTGTATGAAATGAGTTCCTTAGTTCCTTGTGTATCTGTGTGCGTTTATTTGTTTATTTATAAAAAATAAAACATCGCATTATTCAAATCACCCTTTTAGAGTAAACGGATGTACTCGTCTTTCGAGCCAGTGACCAAATATCGAAATTTCCTTTTTTTAAAAGGATTGGTTTCATTATTTGGAGCGGAGAATTTCACTAAAGAAATGTTATCCTAATCAAAATTCGATTTGTTATACTCTAAACGGATACTATTAAATATTAAAATATATCCATTAACGTTGTAAGGCAAAATAGAGATTTGGTTATGAAATAATTTAAGGGAGCGGCGTCCTATACAACGTCGTTTCAATAAAAATTATATTGGAAAGTTCTTGCGATATAATAAATATTTATTTGCATTATTTTAGCTCTGCTTTGATTACAAATAGGTTTCTTATTTATTCATTTACGGTCTAATGCGTGGCTCGTTAGCCATTATGTGTGACATGAACATAGAATATCAATTTGGTTTAGCAGCTCATTGGCACAGAGTTTATGTTGAACAATTTTTTTACGGTCTGCCAACTTAAGGCCATGATACAGTATCATACATAGTCGTAAGATTCATTCACAAGGTAATCATCGATTTCTGTCACACTTTTAAAAGTCCCATCAAAATGGAAACATTAGTGCCACACCATTACTTAAAATAAGATGCAAAGCATATGCAGAGTTGCTTTTTGCTAACATCTTATAAAATGCAACCCTGATTGCATGGAGAAGAAAATGTTTGAATATAGACGTATTTTATGCCACACTGTTATACTTTTTTAACACACACGATTTTTTTTGACAAATCGTATGACTCGATAGGATTATGTATCACGGCCTTTAATAGGAATCAACAGCCATGCCAAGTTGTGTACTTTTGAAAGCAACTTTGATTTCACCATAAAACAAATTTATAAAACTGTTTGTATAAAAATAAAAAAAAAAACAAATAGTTATTGAAAAAAATATATATATGTATATAGATTTAGAGAAGAATAAATAGTTGATATATCGTAACGAATGGTTTAAACACTTAACCAGCTCATTGCCAGGAGTTCGGCTAATGCTTTATGATTAAAGTCCATGCAAACGAGCAGCATTTTTTTTTTCTTATACACCAAATAAATATATTCGGTTTCTTTATTGAGATCAATACTCAGGGGTAAACCCCTACTAATGCTGTGAAAAGGAGAGTATATATATTTGTGTTTTCTTATATTATTAAACGCCTTAAGATTGAGACAAATTGCTGTGAATTGATCATTCAAAGGCCAGTGGTATACCTTCACCCTTGAATGATCATCAGCAGCAGTTTCCCCATCGTTTCATGTTTTTTGTGGTGAGTGCTTCCGCTAAGTAGGTTTTAGCTGTTATCTGCTACTTCCCAATAGGTGGCGCTTTTTCTTCTGATTATTCGTTTTTGTTATCAATGTTTAAGCTGGAATAGAGTGGAATGAAAGGGAGGGGTTTCTTTTTAGATGGACTTCTTGGAGAATGGGCGACCTCTTATTTTTAAATTACAATTTGGAAAAACCTCAAATTACACATACATACATACATAACTGGCCTTTACAACCCTGTGTCAGGGTTACGGCCTAGCTTCTCGCAGCACTCATGTTGTGTGTGTCAATTTTTATCCATGAGTACCGGGACCTACAGTTTAATGTCGACTCCGAACGACAGACTTGAGAAGCTTGTTCATGGCATTTAATTACTCTCAGAGCTTTTGCCAGAAGACTGCTGAGAGGTAGTCGCCGAAAGAAATATTTTTTCATATTTCCTTTTTTGAAGATGTCGGAGCCTGGAGTCGAACCCAGGACCCATGTCTTAGTAAGCCAACACACTAACCACTAGACCACGGCCTCAAATTAAGTTTTTAAATCTTTCACTTCTGTTGGGATTTGAACTTAGGCCATTTGAGGTTT
Source organism: Metopia argyrocephala (assembly GCA_963576795.1). NCBI lineage: Eukaryota > Metazoa > Arthropoda > Insecta > Diptera > Sarcophagidae > Metopia > Metopia argyrocephala. The sequence goes on along the minus strand of OY756211.1, from coordinate 60,231,441 downwards.
TGGGCGAGCGCTCTAACCACTATACCAATTAATTTGGGTTTTTCAACCATTTGTGAAGCTTAGTTCTGCTTCGTCTATGATGCTTTCTCACACATTATTCTTATATTAGGTCCATCTATTATTACCTATAATTATTCGCCTTAGAAATGCTTAGATTTAATTTTATTTTAGCGCTGAAAATTCGATCTGTTGAATATTTCTTTCTTAATTTATGCGGCACCCAAACATCTACTCTTTTTCTATACCCAGCTTTATTAATACGGTACATAACTGTTTTACAATGAATGCCTAGTCTAGTAAAGTCGAAAAAAAAATATTTAACAAGTGAAATTTTAAAAATGTTGGCACTCTAATGCTAGTCAGAACAGTGGAGAAAAATTATTTTAGTATGGGTGCTCCCGTAAGTGAAAAAATAGAGGATTGGTATGTTGAGAAAATGACAGGAGTAGACGTTTAATGTTTTGAGATACTTAAAGACAGTTTTAAAGCTTTGCATGGATTTTCATCATTTTTTTACGTTGTGAATGTTACGATATCATGGAAAAAATGGTATTAAATCACCTGATTTATAATGATACTCAATAAACCAAATTAAAATTGCTTTTATTTATAAATAATTTGAATTAAACATTATACATTGGTTCGATACATTTTTTGAAATAAGGGCAATTTCTCACAATAAAACCAGTTCGTCATATGCTAAACCCGTGATTCCATTACATCGATTCCATTACATGTTTTTAAACTGGGCTGAGTATTAATTTCGTAGTCGCCGTGGTCTAGTGGTTAGTGTGTTGGCTTACTAAGACATGAGCCCTGGGTTCGACACCCAGGTCCGACATCTTAAAAAAAAGATATATGAAAAAATATTTCTTTCGGCGACTACCTCTCAGCAGTCTTCTGGCAAAAGCTCTAAAAGTAATTAAATGCCATGAACAATCTTCTCAAGTTTGTCGTTCGGAGTCGACATTAAACTATAGGTCCCGGTACTCATGGATAAAAATTGACACACACAACATGAGTGCTGCGAGAAGCTAGGTCGTAATCCTGACACAGGGTTGTAAAGGCCAGTTATGTTATGTATGTATGGATTTTCTTTCAACTTCGACCCCGATAGAGAGCCATTTATTATTTTCCTGCACCCTAATATTTTGACTCAACGCATTCTTTGTGATATCGATATTATTTCAAAGTTAATCTTTATACCATATGCCAAAAATAACATGAATTAAATAAGAGATATGAGTTTGATGTAAACTCACACTCACGGAATTATTAAATTGCTACCGCACTTAAATCTTATTTCTCACATTTTGATTATTATAAACGGATTATAAAATTATATTAAATTTAGGATAAAATGGTCCCAAAAGATTAATAACAAAGAAATAAATGGAAAACACAACAGTTGTTTCAAAACATGAAAAAAAAAAATAACAAATAAATAATAAAATAAAAATAAAAACAAAAAGTCGAATAAATAGTCCCATAAGCAAAGATACCTAAAAATTTAAAAACTATGGTCAACGAAACACAAAACAATCATTCATCCAGATGTTAGAAATGATTGTGGCCAGTTGTCATATTCATATTTCACTTGCAGTACAAACAAAACAAAAAAATATATTGTTGGTATATGAGTATGTACATAGTATGTATATAAATTAATAAATAAAAACCATCCTACTCACATATACGTTCATATCTTTTAACACGAACACACACCACACACACAAAGAATAATATTTTAAAGACCATTTCCATATATGCGAGTAGCGAGTACAATTTGTCCTTTAAGTATTGACATTTTTTTTTAGGTTAAGCTAAGTTAACTGACTACATGCTGTTTTTTTGATATAAAAAAAGTTCCCTTCAGTTTTCTCCTCATTTTTTTGTGTATTTTAATACACCTGTGTATGTCAATTTACTCGCTGTCAATAACGAATTTCTTCAATATGACTTTATTCTCACTTAAACACATTTGTATGGAAAAATAGTTTTATTTGTATTTCGTATTTCTTTATTTTCTTAGTTTTTTACTTTAATTTCCTTTAATTTTGTTATCAAGTCGTTTTTGACTTTTATCATAAGTTTTGTGGCCGGCTTTGTGTGTAATGAATTTGTCATGTTTTCAAACTGTTTATTTATGTATTTCTGTAGTAAAAACAAACTTACCTTATACACACCACGTATTCGTACATACATATAACCATAGTTTTATTATTGTTTTAAATGTCTTTTATGTATTTCCTTTTTCATGTTTTTATTATCAATAGTTTCGTATTTTCTCTCCCTCAATATTTGCCGTTTTGCTCTATAAATATTGAGTCTTTGTTTGTGTTATTGTTACTCGATGAGTATAAATGTGTTCTTTCCTTACTTTAATTTTAATATATTACTGTCTCCTGGTTCTAGTGGACTCAGCGGTATTACGGGCAATTAGTGGTTTGGAAGACTGTGTGTTATATTTATTCTTTTTGTTAAAAAAAATTTTTAAATAAAAAAAAATATTTTCTTTGTCTAACAAACTAGTAACATTATTTACTGGACTTGGCAAACAGCTACTTAAACCTGTTATGAAAATTATATACTCGAATGAAAGAAGGAAGATTTGTAACCGCACATATCCCAAGGGTCATAGTTTGAAGGTAACGGGATAAGTAAAACTAAAATTAGTTTTGGAGAAACAAGCTTAGGTGTTGTTTTGCTTAAAGGTATTTTCCAGATTGGGTATTGCATTTGCTGAAGGTGGCTAAAGGCGTAATTTATTTTCTCATACACATTAGACAAGAATCTAAAGTAGTTACGATAGTATTTTATTCTTTTATGAGCAGTAAATTAAAAAAAGTAAAATGGACTTAAATATAATTTCACAACAAATTCTTCGATATTGCAAATGATGTTCCACTTTCAGAAGTAAAGATTAATAGATTCTGAAAAACAACTTCAGATTATTGAATTATATATAATTATAGATTTAAAGTTATAGTATTTCAAGAAATGTTGCAGTTAATATACTAATTATAGCATTAGTTAAATTTCGAAAATTCGTCATTCTCAAATTTTGTAGAAAGTACCTAAATAAATGAAAGCGTTGACTAGACTTTACTTAGAATGTAGGTGTAAATATATCATTTCGTTGATAGATAGTTACCTACATAAATAAGATTGTTAGGGGCGTATGAGTAATATTTTAATATAAATATTACGTTTGCGTTCATGTTATCTTACTTCGTTGCCGATTTTTTTTTTAAAGGAAAGAAATTTTGCAGGACAAACAAAAAAATATGAAGCAGATGTTGAATAAGTCCATTTTACATTTCTCTTCCTGGAATTCGAACTCGGGTCTCCAGATCATATAACGATAGTATTGTGTGCTGGCGTTGGCAATACCCTCTAGCCACCACGGCTACAATCGTACATGTCGTTGATGTCGACTAAAGTGGATAAAGAGGGATAAAGCGGGCCAAAACAAAAAAAAAAAAAAATTTAATTCTGATTCATCCCAATAAGATGACAATTACAAACGCCGTAATGATGGTGAGAAAAAGGAGAATATGATAGAAGGTATTGTGCTTGATTTTACTTCGACTAACTCATTACAAGTGTATGTACATACAGAAAAATGGAAAAATATGATGCCAATATATGATTTCTACAAAGGTGTGATTCAAATAGTTGATTTTTGCCTTGAATATGTACAGAATGCAAAAAACTGCGTGCTCAGTTTGGCTAGTGTACTATTTGTTCACGGACATCATTTTATCCTTTGATTAACAATAATTCATTGCAAAAAATCTAAATTCTTAATAGAATTTAACTTTGATCTAATTCAAGCGTTTCTGAAGAAACAAAATTAATTTAAAAACATTGTCACTCTTTTTGGGATTCGAACTCTGGTCTCGAGAACATAATTTTTGTTGTTTTACATTAGTTTTTTTTTCAGACCAGTTAAAGTTCTCCTGAAAAATTTCTCTGGGGAGTATATGTGTGCTGTTGTTCAGATTTTCAGTACACTTATTATTCTTCTCAGAAGTTAAAATAATCAGTGAATCCAAGTTTTAATATCGATTTTTTCCTTAAAAGCACATTCATTTTGGAAAACAAATTTTTGATATTAAAAACTTAAAGTATACAAACTTTATATACTGCTTTACAGATCCCATAATATCTATTAATCTATCTGAACTTTTTGTACTTCGCGGCCTCTTTAATAAATATATTTGGGGATGTAATTTTGCGCAAATATCTTATAGTAGATGAAAGAAAAACTTTGGAATAAAATCCTTAAAGTATTCAACATTGATATGTGATGCCAAAGTTTACATGGCGCTAAACGACGCTGCAGGAACTTTCAAATAATTAATCATTAGAAAAAATTCAAACAAATTCTTAAAACAATCCAGATAATGGAAGAAATGTGCAACAAAATGTCTCGGTCTCAGCTCTCAACAAATTTTCTTCCATTTATTTTTAGGCTGTTAAAGATATCTAACAAGGTCTAACATACAGTACCCAGTAATAAAATACCCATTAAAAGCCAAGCGTTTGTCTTTTTCAACACCGGATATCATTCTGGATGTTCTATAACAGGGATGGCGAACCTATGGCACGCAGATAAATTTTCGCTGGCACGTATAATATTTTTCATTTTCATACACACTTATGTACTGACTAATCCAAATGCATTTTTGATATTGAAAAAATTGTGAGCTCAAATCAAATTTAATGCATAAATTTTGATATTTAAACATAAACTTCCAGATTTCTGGCGCCTTTATTCATAACGTTAAAATATAATTATATTATTTGCGTATGTAGTAGAGGTGAGCACAAGACGCTAAAATTATACAGTATTGTATTTTTCTCATGAGCAAATGCTGATTGTAGTTGCAAATATAAATAAGAGTAATGCAAAAAAAGAGAACAAAAAACAACAGCACACAAATGCCATTGTACAATATTTTAATATACAGTTGGTTCAGAGTACAATAAAAATATTGTACTCTTCATAGTGTAACAACTGCATTTCTTTTTAGTAGTTAATGGGAAACAATGTTGCCACAACTTTTAAAATTTTGTAACCAAATTTCAGCAAAAATCTTACCAAATTTTTAAGTCCTAATTCTAATAGAAATAATTAAGAAAATTATGTTAAATCAATTATAACTATTTGGCTACTTTGATTAATCTATCAAGTTAATTTTACTTTCTGGTTATATGGGAGAAATGGCAAAATATATAAAACCTCTATTCGCATTCACATTAATCAAGCTCATGAGTATATTAAATCAACACACAATAGTACAATGATGAAATGAAATTAATGTTTTTAACGGATATTTCCAACCATTTAAATGAATTAAATATTAAATTGCAAGGTCCCGGAAAATCAATTGATGTAATGTTCGATATTATTTGAGATGTGTGTGAAGATAAATATGCCAAGTTAAATATGTTTTTTGCTAACTCGTTACTTAAAACTTATTTAACTCAAAATTAAATATGTTTTAAAGTAACGAGTAACAAAAACATATTTAAGTGGAAAATAAATATGTTTTTGAAGTAGCGAGTCAGAAAAACATATTTAATTGGAAAATTATTATTAAAGTGGAAAATGAATATTTTTGTAGATATTAATTAAAAATATTAAAAAAACAGATAACAGCCCAATTAACAAGAAAAAAAAGTTTATTTTTTTTTTTCTTTTTTAAGTATTTATTGCTTCATTAATGGTCGTCTAAGGGATTTTAAAGACATATTTGGCCAAATGAAGCTATCGCTAGGAATACCACTATATGGAATGCATAGCTTAAGACCTGTACTATGACGTGGTAAAGGCATTATTGAATTGAGTTTGTGGATTTTGTTATTAATTTTCAAAAATTCAATTCTGAGCAAAGTGGGTCTCTGGAGGATTTTGGACAAATTTGGCCAAATGGAGCCATCGCTAGGAATTCCACTATATGGGATGCATAGCTTAAGACCCCTACTATGACGTGGTAAAGGCAGAATTATTGAATTGAGTTTGTGAATTTTGTTATTAATTTTCAAAAATTGAATTCTGAGCAAAGTGGGTCTCTGGAGGATTTTAGGCATATTTGGCCAAATGGAGCCATCGCTAGAAATACCACTATGGTATAGTATGCCTAAAATCCTCCAGAGACCCACTTTGCTCAGAATTCAATTTTTGAAAATTAATAACAAAATTCACAAACTCAATTCAGGAATTCTGCCTTTACCACGTCATAGTAGAAGTCTTAAGCTATGCATTCCATATAGTGGTATTCCAAGCGATGGCTCCATTTGGCCAAATATGCCTAAAATCCTCCAGAGACCCACTTTGCTCAGAATTGAATTTTTGAAAATTAATAACAAAATTCACAAACACAATTCAATAATTCTGCCTTTACCACGTCATAGTAGAGGTCTTAAGCTATGCATTCCATATAGTGGTATTCCTAGCGATGGCTTCATTTGGCCAAATATGTCTTTAAAATCCCTTAGAAGACTATTAATAAAGCAATTAAGTAACAAATACTTAAAAAAGAAAAAAAAATTAAACTTTTTTTTTCTTGTTAATTGGGCTGTTATCTGTTTTTTTTTAATATTTTTAATTAATATATACAAAAATATTCATTTTCCACTTTAATAATAATTTTCCAATTAAATATATTTTTCTGACTCGCTACTTCAAAAACATATTTATTTTCCACTTAAATATGTTTTTAGTTACTCGTTATTTTAAAACATATTTAATTTTGAGTTAAATATGTTTTAAGTAACGAGTTAGCAAAAAACATATTTAACTTGGCATATTTATCTTCACACACATGGTTTTGAGTCCAAATTAGTGATATTTAAACGCGATATTGACAACAATAATTTTAAGTATTTTCCTTTGTTGAAAGGTCACCTTAAAAAATTTTCTATTCATGGGGTCTATGAAATTAATATAAATTTTTATAGCCAAGTTATAAGTGACATACAAGACAATTTTGTTACGAGATTTCCAGATTTCAAAAAATATCAACCATTAATTAACTTTTTTTAATATCCAGACAAGTTTGATTTGGAAACTGCTAAAATAGATCAATTAGAATAGTTAAAGTTGTTGAATTTAGAAATGCAGTTGGCAGAGTTTCAATCAAGTTCTATTTGAAAGCAAAAATTTATAGAGTTGAGGCAAGAAATAAAAAATAATGAAAAAAGAAAAGATTAAATGAAGAAGAATACGAAACCATGAATAATATGTTGTTTAAGACACTGTGTTCGCTCTCAGAAACATTTAATGCGATGAAGAAATTGTTTTAAGCAATTCTAACAATATTTTCATCAACGTATAACTGTGAAAGTCTATTTTCGATTATGAATAATAAAAAATCTGATGTACGAAACAGACTTATCGATGAATGTGGGGAGGCTAGTGTTTCATTAAAATTGTCAAACTATGATCCGGATATTGATGCATTATCGAGAAATATTCAGCAACAAAAATACAATTAAAAAATATGTCAGCGTATTATAGAAATGAATCTATATATATTTTTAAAATGCATGTATTTTCATTTTATAAAAAATAATATTTATTGGCACGCAGTCAAAAAAAGGTTCGCCATCCCTGTTCTATAAGAGGTACAATATGTATAAACACACTTGGGTTTTATTCTGTTCAAGAGCGATAGATTTATTAACTTCGTTAATACAACTACGGCGTATGAATCTTGTCACGTTTAAGTACGACCTGTTAGTAGTGCATTTATCAGAAAAATCATTTTTATGCCTGCGTTATTTATAATTCATGTATCGGAAACAATTTAAATTTAAATAATTTTTAAAATAGAATATTTTTCTTGTTGTTTAAAAACAACTTGTATTCTAGTTCTGCAGTGTGCTGTTTGAAACAGGCAATCTTATATAAATTAAAACATTGTACATGATGCATTTCACATAAGCTTTTTGGAAAATGAATGTGAACTACAACAAATAAAATAGGATATACAAGTAGATAAAATTTAAAACACAACTGCTTTAAAGTTCCTGATAATTTGGTTGAGCAGCAGCGAAATTATCACCGGGATAACTCTTTGAATGAAAGCAATATAATAATATGTATAAGATATTATTTATCGCATTAATGATGAATAGTTTGAAAGTATGTTTATTAATATTCTTATTTGAGATGTTATTTTTTAAAGTACGTCTCTAGTTCTGAGTATAATTTCTAAAAAGGATACCTGCAAAGAAACAATTTTATACAGATCATGCTTGTCAGCTGACTACAGTTGATGAACTGAACAGAATCAGAAAGAAAACGAGATAAAAAGAAGATGTCACTCAAGGAATGTACCCCAAAATACTTTCATCGTTTTAATGCTGGATCTAAATATTTGCAGGGAAAATGAATGCTTGTTTCCCTGTCAGAAGTATTCACGAAACTTCTACAGTAAAGCTTTTGATCAATGAATTTAGAAGTCAAGAGGAAACGAATATTCAGAACTTTCAATATCCTTCACCTGCCATACAAAGGCAACTTGAAATAGCACAAAAAATATTAAACTCCAATTTATTCATGTCATTCAGTTTAAAAATCTACAGAGTTATCCTTTGGTTACAGTCATAGGACAGAAGATATCAGAATACAAAATAACAAATTGTATATTCATCATAGATGGGCATTTTTCAGTACCAGTACTTTTTCAGTATTTTCTTTTTTTACTGATTATTGAAAAGAAAAATCAGTATTCAGTAAATTTTACTGATTACTGAAAAGAAAAATCAATATTCAGTAAAAAGTACTGATTACTGAAAAGAAAAATCAGTATTCAGTAAAAAGTACTGATTACTGAAAAAAGAAATCAGTATTCAGTAAATTTTACTGATTACTGAAAAGAGAAATCAGTATTCAGTAAAAAGTACTGATTACTGAAAAAAGAAATCAGTATTCAGTAAATTTTACTGATTACTGAAAAGTGAAATCAGTATTCAGTAAAAAGTACTGATTTGTGTAAAAAAATTCAGTAAACATTAAATGACTGACGGTAGATACTGTGTGTTTTAAAAATGATATATACGCATTGCTCACTTACATGAATAGTGGCATAACTGAAAAACTGAATTTCGAGGAATATTTCTTTTTTGTATGTTTTTACTTTTTTTAATTATGAAATGTGTTATTGGGAAAATAAAAACTGATTTATATAGCTGAGACTTCAAGTTTAGAAAATATACTGAAAAATGTAAAATAAAATAATTTTTTCAGTTCTTAATTTTTTTCGAAATGCAGTTTTTCAGTTATGCCACTATTCATGTAAGTGAGCAATGCGTATATATCATTTTTAAAACACACAGTATCTACCTACTATCAGTCATTTAATGTTTACTGAATTTTTTTACACAAATCAGTACTTTTTACTGAATACTGATTTCACTTAATGTTTACTGAATTTTTCTACACAAATCAGTACTTTTTACTGAATACTGATTTCACTTTTCAGTAAACAGTACTTTTTACTGAATACTGATTTTTCTTTTCAGTAATCAGTACTTTTTACTGAATACTGATTTCTCTTTTCAGTAATCAGTAAAATTTACTGAATACTGATTTCTTTTTTCAGTAATCAGTACTTTTTACTGAATACTGATTTCTCTTTTCAGTAAACAGTAAAATTTACTGAATACTGATTTTTCTTTTCAATAATCAGTACTTTTTACTGAATACTGGTTTACGTATTGCAGTAAAAAAGTAATGCAGTATGCCCATGTATGATATTCATCAATACTGTCCTATCAACTTTAATCATATAACTTCAACCAACTTGTTTCCCGGCTCTTAATATAAGTAAAATGTAGTTTTGTAAACTCAGAATTATAAATATTTTCTCATATTATTATAAGCAAAGAAGACGTTGGTTAAAAGTGACTACGCTTATATACTTAAATTCGTTTCTAGACTTTCCGTAATATAATACAGAAGTTTTAAGATGATACTTAAACTTTTACACACAGTTTCCCAACATTTATTTACTCGTATAGTTTATTCAAGTTAACATATCACTTACAGATGTTGGTTAATCAACGTTAAGTTCAGCAATGATAAATCAATTGCTTCAAATGATTAAAATATATTAGACATTATATTTCAAATTATTATAAAAATAAATATTTCTTTCAGTGTATGTATTCTTAAACTTTACTGAAAAACAAAGAATTCAAATATACTTTGCCCTTCTTAAAGAGTTTAATTTCAAAATTTATTCATCAATTCACCTATAAAATTGACGTTATTAGCCCAGTTTTCTGTACATGCTTTTCTTGTCTCTCATTATTTGGTTTTCTTTTGCAAAAATACCAATTAAATTAAGGATTTGCCTGTCTTCTGTTATATTAAAGAAAAATAAAATTTTACACAATAATGCTATTGGGACTGGTTCCCAAATATAGAATTTAATATATATTTGTATATAAAAATAGCTACTTAGCTGATAGTCACTGCGGCAGGCAAATGGCACTGTGTTATTTATTATTATGACCTCTTATGATACGCCTTTTAAGGAGTTAAGGATTGGATTGCAATATAACAAGCCAGAAGGATATTGTTGCGAATTGCTCTTTAAAATTCGTTTATACTCGCATTTCCAAGGACCGGCAAACGTTGTTTTACCCTTAAATTTTATTGCTTGTCGTAATTTCTGAGTATTATATTTGTATTGTTTCACAACGAAGCAAAGACTCTGGTGTTAAGGGCAATAGTGCCAATTTAAACTTCAGTGGTACAATCCAGGCATTTCTTTAGTAATCTTCAATGCACTGCAATGATTGCATACAAATTTAATTGGCGTAATTTGAATGGAAGATTGCAATTATAAATGTGCAATTGTAATGAAAAGATTTTCACGATGCTGACTTTTTTAATTTATACCGACGAGATCTCATTGTCAACTAAGCCGTATTTGTGATGCACGAACTCGGGCCTTACTAACACGGTGATGTTCTTGTAAGATTTTTTGTTCATCCCTTTTGAATTATTTGAAGATATTTCGAACCCCAATTGGTATTAGATCTGCCATTTTTGAAAAATTTTACTTATGATTCGAAATCAGCAAAAAATGTGGTAATTTTAACTTTAGTGCACACGTCTGCACAATACAACTGGCAATATCAAACACTTGAAATAACGTTCATTTTTAATGTGTGACAATGAAATTGTCATACAAAGTTTTAAGTTTTTATGAATTAAATTTTTTGTTCCTGGCAAAAAACTTGGATCAATGAAGTTTGTACGTTGTAGGCATGACACAGAGCAAAAGTTGTTTTAATATATTACTATTCGGTGACCGCCTCTTAGTAGTCTTGTGGCAAAAATTCTAAGAGTAACTCATTACCATGAACAAGCTTTTCAATTCTGTCGTTCGTATTTGAGGTTAAACTGTAGGTCCCGGTACTTATGGATAAACATTAACGCACACAATATGGATGCAGTAAGGAGCAGGCCTTCACTCTAAAAAAAGGGTAATAGTGGGTTATTATGTAAGCATAAAAAATACCACAGACATGGAATCTGATAAAAGTGTGAGGTATTGCCGTGTAGACGCATGGTGTGCACTGTAAGCTTTAATTAAATATTAATATTATCTGCGTCTACCCCCACATCTGAAGGTTGTGACTTGTTAGGTTACTAGTTTTATATGTAATATGTAAATCGGAAAGGAGTTCAATAAACAATTAGTAGATTGTTCAAGTAACAAGTTGGTATCCTTCTCAGTTGTTAAAAAAAAAAAAACGAGAAAACAACTTATAAACGAAATAAGACAAAAAGAAACATAATAAAAACAGCCTGTTGTTAGTGTTGAATTTGGTAATAACCATTATATAAGTGTAATACCTACAACAACGGCAACAACAATGATTATAACATCTAAGAGTGGAAGTACATATTCTAAAATACCAAAAACCGACAAAAAACTTTTAATAGACATTTTAATAACAGTAAGATCATAGTTGGAAACACTAAGGCACGCCAGGAAATATAAAAATTACAATATTTTGCCATAATTTTTTAATCTCTTTTTGAATAACTCGAGAACATATGTAAATATTGCAAAAAAAGTTATAAATCTTACGCAGATAAGTGGTAGATTATTAAGGTAGGACAAGAAAAACGCTTCGTAAGACCGAGAGAAATTTAAAGACGATTAGTAATCTATTAAACTATTTACTAGTGCAAATAAGCCGAAAAACCGGTTTTTTACCTGTAACTTAAGAGTTTACAGTTCATTTTTTTTTGGAAATTTTAATTTTTTCGGGGTGGTTTTTTACAATTTGTCAGAATAAAGCCGCAAAACGCAGTTATGCGGGCAGTTAGAGGGTTAATATGTTCTACGAAAATATTTTTTGTGAAATTTTCTACAAAGTTGCTGAACCATAGAAAAAATGGTATTAAATCATTTATGATTTATAATGATATTCAATAACCCAAATTAAAATTACTTTAATTTATACATACTTAAAAATCGTCTTTGAATTAAATATTATACATTGGTTCGATACATTTTTTCAAATAAAAGCAATTTCTCACAATAAAACCAGTTCGTCATATGCTGAAGCCGTGATTCCATTACACGGATTCCATTACATGTTTTTAAACTGAGTTGAGTATTAATTTAATTTTTAACTATTTTTATCATTTCCAGTATTGTTGAAAAAAGCTCTGCATTAGTTATAAAAAAATATCAAGAATGAAGCAGTTAAACAATGTTAAGGGCCTTGACTTGTACAAACCAATGTAAGAAAAATAAAATTCTTGTTTCCTTCTAGCCAAAATGCCTGTTACGAGTACACAGGAATAAGAAGAGTGTTATAAAAAAATTGTTGCTTTTATATTTTTAAACAGAACCAGAGATGCCAGTTGTTCGATTTTTCCCACCAAAACTTGTAGAATGGTAGATCAAGAATAATTTTGGTAGGTTTGAAAGTATGTGTTCATTTAAAAATTTAGTTTCATAAATTCTGTTTCGTGCAGCACCATTTATTATACAATATGACTTTTTAAGTAGAGAGGTTTAGTGTAATATAATGTTTTAAAACAATTGAATAATTAACACTTGTACCCGTACGTAGACACAACCAAACGCTATCCAGAAGTATGGGTAGAGATCAGATACAGAACATCAGACCAGTACCATCCAATGCAGGTAGTCCCAACCACAAGACATAGCGAACTACGGTCGCTCCCATCGAGAGCCTATCGAGAGCCATCTCAGCAAGGAGGGGTGCTACTATTCAGCAATTACCACAATCACTACGTTTATCCCTCGAATAGCTGCACCCAACTATTAGGCAAAAATGCCGAACAACCCGAATGACAGGGGCATAATACAGGCAATCTTGGGGCTCCTGATGCACGTAGTACCAGATTGAGGCATCTCTGGTTAGTCCTTGAGAGCGTCATATGGGCCACTCCATATACCCCGAGAGCACAGGCCTCTGTCGGAAAGAGTTGCCAGAAGTTTAAGGAACCAACGAGGGGGTAATGTTTCAAAAGTTGGATTTTTTCTTATTTTTAAACAGTAAATGGATAAAAGCTCCATAATTGCAAAAATAAAGTTTTTTTTTTAAATAATAATAATTCCTGAAGACGCTGCACGAAGGGGCAGCGAAATATTGAAGAGAAATAAATATTTAATATTAATATAAAAAGACCTTAAGCTCGAAAAAAGAGATTTATTATTATTTAAAAAAAGAGGTCAATAAAGTTATTATATTATTTTAAGCCTTTCAAAAAAAAAAAAAAAAATAAATAAAAAAAAATTAATGCCCGTATTCATAAAAACTATTTTAGGTTTATTGAGGGTTTATTTGACAAGTATTGCATAGAAATTTGTCAAATAAGTCCCCAAAAAAAAAAAAAAAAAAAAAAAAAAAAAAAAAAAAAAAAAAAAAAAAAAAAAAAAAAACTTCTATCAACCATCTTCACATTCCAATACAATGCACACTGCATGAGTAGGGGTTTACCCCTGAGTATTGGTCTTAAAAAAAAAAAATAAATAAGTCCCCAATAAACCTAAAACCTTTTATGAATACGGGTATAGAACTATAAATCAAAACCATTATCTGTTTTTTCTTTCAAACTCTGGTTTTTATGGAGTAGAATAATTTTTGACCGGTTCTTGTAACCAACAAATGATTTAAAATAAAATTTCCTTTGAGCCATTCAAATTAGTGCTGTCAAATTCTGCTACTTTTCATTACTCGATAGTATTGAGTACTTTCATTTGGGTACCCAATATTAATCAATACTTTTAACGGATATTATTTTTAAGAGAAAACAATTTTATAAAGTATTGAATTTTTAGACAGAAATTTGTTTGTCCGTTAAAACTTTTAAAGTATTGAGTAGTTACTTTTAAGTATTGAGTACCCAAAAATTAGTACAAATACTCGATACTCGGTACCCATTACTCAATACTTTGCCAGCACTAGTTCAAATCCCATTTCTTTATATTTTCAACTCTTTTGGAGATCTTCAGAAATTAGTGGCGATAAAAAATTTGGTACTATTTTATGATTACCTTTAAGTCAAATTTTGAAAAAATTTATAAGAAAATAAAAATAAATAAATAAAAAGCTTTCACCTTTCAGCAATATAACGCAGCAATTCATGTCAGCAAGTCGACCAAACAATGGTTCGAGGAGCACAATATTGAAGTACTTGACTGGCCAGCACGTTCCCCCCAATTAAACCCCATGGAAAATTTGTGGGGACTGCTTGTGCGTAATGTTTATGCGGAAAACAGACAGTACCGGACAAAAGAAGAACTAAAAGTGGCAATCTGCAACAGCTGGCGCGAAATCCGTTTCAACGTTCTGGAGAATTTAGTAAACTCAATGCCATCCCATATTTTTAAGACTATAGAAGTAAATGGTAACTGTATAAATTAAAAATAATTTATTAATACTTAGTTTAAATAAAAATTTTAATAAATGAACCACTGACCTTATCATTTTGACGCATTGCATTTTGCAATTATTTGCATAAATTTAAATAAACATAATATAACGGTACATCGAGCATAACGGTACAAGAGCAAAACCTGATTATTCTCACTTATTTGAACGAAGAATTTTTTGGAATAAGTTGACCATACATAACATTTTATAGTTTGGATGAATTGAGTAAATATTAAGGTGACTTTATAATTTTGACGCGCACCTTAGTGCTTTTTATCCTTTTTTACTTTTGCAAACTATGATTCGATTTTGAGACAAGCCGATTGCTTTTTCTCCTCGAAGAGTTGGCAACGGCAGTTACAATTATTCTCTTTGTAATTTATAATCTTAAAGATTGATGGCCGTATGCAAATATTAGGTTAGACTTTAATTAAACTCAAATTGATTTGCTGGCAAATAAAGACTTTTGCCCGTATTCATAAAAACTACTTTAGGTTTATTGAGGGTTTATTTGACAAGTATTGCATAGAAATTTGTCAAATAAGTCCTCAATAAACCTCAAATAGTTTTTATGAATACGGTCATTTAAGTCTATTTTTTTTGTATGGGGGTCATGTAGTCACTGAATGAAGTTACGGTATCACGGTTATTTTCTTAAAATATTTGTAGATAATATTAAAGTATTAAAAAATCTTGAAGGATTTTATAGCGATATTTTTCCGTTTGCTACAAACAAGTTTCAAGGAAACTACTTATTAGTCTCTTAAGAACTTATAAATATTAAAATAAGACACACTTATATGATTATTTATTAAATAATTTATTGTTAACTTTTTTTATAAAATAAATATGCATTACTGCAGAAGGCAACATTAATTGAATTGGTAGATTATAAAGAATTTTGGTAGGTTCCTTAAATATAATTGGAAGACATTTTTTTTTTGAAATGACAATACTGAACAATAGAAATAGTATAAAAGTAATATAAAAAATTAAATTACACACACATTTTCCTCAATAGTCTTAAAGGTACATACATACGTACAATAATGTTATGTTTTGTGCTCAGAGAGTAGACACGAAATACCAAATGTTTTCATGTGGTATAAACAAATACATTTACACACAATAAAATACCTCTGCCTACCTACATAAGTACAACAACAATAAATAACTAGTATTTGTAGGGAAAATAATAGAAAAACGAGTAGCAAAGATATAGCGATGTGAGTAAGTAAAAACAACAATATTTACTATAATGTATGTATATATGTATATAATAAATATAAAAGGTAAAACACAAAAAAATATAAATTTAATGAAAATAGTCTAGAAAAACTTGAATGCCCGAAATAAGGAAAGAGCGATTGATTGAGCGAGATAAGCAAGTGTTTGTGTAAACATCGTGCTATTTGGTTAATACAGAGGTACTAAAAAATGGTAGTTATTCGTTTATAGGACAGAATAGTAGATAGCGGCGAATACTGTTTAACGACATATCAGTCGCTCTAAGTGACTTTTTCGAAAAGGATGAACATTTTTAAATAAAACTCTTTAAGTGCGCGGGATTAATAAAACTAAAAATTTAAAAAAAATTAAAAAAGGAAGATATTAAAAGAAATTATTAAATAAAACAAAACTATAATTCACAAGAAAATTTGCTTAAAAATTCCGAAAAAAGCAGTAAATAAATAAATAATAAAAAAAAATAAATAAAAAAACAAAAAATAAATATTTTAAAATATTAAAAATGTTTCTTTAATTCAAATACTCGTACATATAATATTTATTTTTTTGGAAAATTTTAATGAGTATCGATTGAATACAACAACTACAAAATGAAACAAAAACAATCATAAATATTTCATATCTATAAATTTATTATTACAATAAAAGAAAATTTAACAAATACTAAAGCAATAAAAGTGGCAATGTATAGATATTAATAGTATATAAAAGAAAAAAAAAAAACCAAATACATGTGAGTGCGGGTAATTAAAATTGTGTATTTAAGTGTCAGTGTTTATTAAAAAAGAATAACGTACTTAAAAAGTAATAAAGGAAACGGAAATGTAGGTATTTTGTCGTTAGAAATACATTAAAATATTAAAATTAAAAAAAAATTAAATAAGACAAAAAGAGATATTTTTGTTCTACATGCAAATGTCTCTGAGTATAATAAAATATATTGAAATTTAAAGTATTAAGATTTCATATTAGAAGTGCTGTACATAAAAGAAAAGTTCAAATATAAAAACAAATTTCATGCAAATTAAACATTTTCGTATGTTATGCAGCTTTTCTGTTTACTTTTTTGTGTTAATTTTTACAAATTTATATTTGTGGTTAAAATTATACTCGTAGTACTGAAGAATATCTATACGAATATCTCTGCATACACATGGCGTATGATTAATTGGAAGTATATGATTTTGAAAGCTTTTCCCTCTTAAACGGATAACCCCATCATAACAGAACGCGGACACTTTTCTCCACGCAAAATTATTTGAAATTCCGCTAATTGGACAGCTTACAACACGGCGACTCAATCTTATTTTTTTCCATTTACATATTTTTTTATTTAATAATACGTGCATATAAAAGGGGGAAACGATCCCGAAACGAGAAAATTTTTGTTTGTTATGTTCAATGTTGTAAATATGTGAAATATATCTAAAGAAATTAAAGAAAAAGTAAACATTTTTGAAATTCATAAAAATTAAAAACTTAGTGTGCGCGAGGAGTTAGGAAAGAAATGCATAATCAGTTAAACTTAATCTGCTGACATTTTAAAAAACAAAGATAAAATTTTAAGAATGTGGTACACTGATATCAAAGCTCGATATAAGGATATTCCTCTAATGATGATATTCGTATAAGATCTAAGAAACTCTGACCAACTCATCTGAAGATAAGTGAGAAAGTGAGAGGCTTATTTAACCATAAGAAAACTGATTAGCTTTTTCTGTAATTCACAGTGATCTAGGAAGCGATGAAATGAAAATTTAGTTTTTGACTTATTCTTATTTGCATATTTATATTTAGGAAATAAAATTGTTTAAATACTTATTGCTATATTATATATTATTAATTATTCTTTCTATGATTTTTTGATAAGCGGACAAATTCGTCAGTCTCTTAGGTGTCCGTTTCAGAGAGGAAGTATGTACACTGTATATACTTAGTCATATTAAATGCAAATGGAATATGCTTTTTGCATATTCTTTTTTTTTATATTGCTGTTACATATTGTGCATTTTTTTATATGTGAAACAACAAAAAACACTCAAATTTGCTAGTGCTTTTCATATAAAAAAACGAACGTCCTAAACCATTCGTCTTATATAAACAGGCTTTAAATATACATACATATGAACATACATTAAAAATATATATGTATTGTGTTTCATTCATTAAACATGTCATCTATTCATACCATTCATTGAGCATTCGCAGTTTTTTTTTGAGTGCTGGATGACTTTAAGAGAAAACAAGCAATACAATGCATGAGATTTGTTACATTCATATTAATTGTGTTGTCTTGTATTGCTTAAATAAAATAGTGACAATTGACAACAGTGTACTCATTTTGTGTGAATGCATTCAAAGCTTTTATGAGGCAATCAAACTAATCGCTGGTATAAACCAATTTTAGCAAAAGTTGATAGAATGGTAGATATTGATTTATTTGTGATCTCTTATCAGTAAACTAAAAATACCGTTTTTTATTGTATGCATGTACATATGTATGTATGTATGGACATGTATTAGTATGTACTGTAAAATATAGAAAAAGTCAATCAAAATGTTTCAATCCCAGCAGATATTAGTGCTTACCAGTAAGCTATTTTGTAAGGGAGAAATCGTAAACAATCACGTAGATGTGCGCTTCAATAATGCATGATTTTTATATGAAATTAGCCGCTAAAATGCATAGGAAATGCAAATTTATTGCAACCGGTAAGCAAATAGTACAAAAAACCAAAAATAATACCTTTTCCTGTAGCATATTTGGAAGCTTTAATGTATTAAAAAGATTATAATGCTTCCATTATTGCTTACAATTTTATTAATTGCTTCCAAATATAAAAATTTTTCTGCTGGGATGGTAGTTAACTTTTCGAAACTATTACCCTTTTTTGTGGAATAGGACCATTTTTCAAATTTCGTTTTATTTTCATGTCTCTAAAAAACAAGAAGCACGTATTTTTTTAGGATTAATTGATGAGTTGCTCTATAGGTTTAATAATTATTTATTTATTTATATTACATAGATACATACATACATAACTGGCCATTACAACCCTGTGTCAGGGTTACGGCCTAGCTTTTCGCAGCACTCATGTTGTGTGTGTTAATTTTTATCCATGAGTATCGGCACCTACAGTTTAAAGTCGACTCCGAACGACATTTGAGAAACTTTTTCATGGCAATCAATTACTCTCAGAGCTTTTGCCAGAAGATTGCTGTGAGGTAGTCGCCGAAAGAAATATTCTTTCATACTTCTTTTTTTTTCAAGATGTCATAGCTGAGATTTGAACCCAGCGCTACGTCTTAGTAATCAAACACACTAACCACTAGACCACGGCACCTACTAATATTACAATACAATATTACTCGTTATATTATATGCTAATTATTAGAAGTGAAGTTACAAAGACTATTGTTCGATGCATTGTTGCAGACCATATTCACTATTGGGAATTGAACCCACTACCCTCTCAATAGCAACATAACACACAACCCACTTGACTACTAGGGCAACCGAGTTTATAATTAAAACCATATATTTTTTAAGAAAAACTGAAATTCGTACAATGTGTTCCACAATAGCCTTAAAGTTTTCTTTGTTGAGCCATTAAAAGTTCTTTAAATAATTCAAAGAAAAACTCTTGATTAGAAGTATATTTAGACAACAAATATATTAATTACTGGGGACATATTTTCTTTAGTGTCTTCCCGTATTGCAGTCATATCATCAAAAGTACTATTTTGTCAAACTCCAGAATCAAAGTAAAATTCTAATAAAAAGGGTTTGACTGTTATTAGCAGCTTAAAAGTGTAATTATGATCAAAATGTAAGTTCGTTAAAATCTCTTGGCTTGTAGAGGATCTTCATATAAATATGAATGTGTTCAGCAACGACTTAATGAAAAGGCATTTATTGTAGACAAAAGAAACTCATAACTGTTGCTTCTTATTTAAAATTTATTAAATTGTTTAGTGGTTTGAGATGAATTTAAGGTCAAACAAAAAGCAAATCATCATTTAACACGAATTTTAATTAGAATTAAAGCAGCATTTTAAAAATAGAAGATTGTACTTATAAATACTGATATACAAGACTAAATATGTTGAGAACCAAAACAGCATACTGTTAAACCGTGAATTTGTTCAGCTATTGGAACACAAAAATCTGTGATTTTATACAAAACGTAATAAAATACGTATATTAGAGACAGCAATCAAAATAATTTAATTTCTTTTACTAAAAATTCTTACTTTTATTTTTAAAATATTGTTTACATAAGTTATCAGATGTATGTGTTTAAATTTGTACCGGAAATTTAATACAAATCGTTAGGTGTCATTAAAGGTGGATCTTAAACTAATATTTCTTTTAATATTACACACACCAGCACTAAAATAATATATTCCAGTTGTCTCTGATAATATAGAATTGCTTTTCTACAGCCAGTGTAAATGAAAAACTTTTGAAATCCACCCACCATAAGAAAAGTTGTATGAGTGTTAACCAGAATATTTAAGCACATCATGTAAATATTTTATTTATCCCAAAATTAAAAAAAAAAACTCAAGATAAAAATAACATAAAATTCAATAGAAATATAAAACAAACTGAAAAAGAAGTGAAAGGAAGTTACAATAAAAGAAAAAAAAAATTATAGAGAAAAATACAAATTCTTCTAATGGCAGAAATAATTGTTCAAGGAAAAGAATTCAAACGTTAAATAAAATTGCAGAAATTTCAACGTATAATATAATACAACTTTATTGGGATTTAAAACAGTAAGTATTTAATATTCCCCATGTTTTTTATTTAACAAAAAAAAAATAATAATTTAATTGCTTTTAAATACATATGTTGTTTTTAAAGCAATAACATGCTATTAAGTGTTAAATTACTTTTTCTTCATATAAACGTGGGTTAAGATGTTAAATAATAACATACATATATGCATAATTGGACAATACAACCCTGTTTCAGGATTACGGCCTAGCTTTCGCAGTACCCATGTTGTGTGTGTAACTTTGTATCCATGAGTTATACTTATATGAATAAAATGAAATTTAATGAATTACTGTTTATGAATTCAAAGTTTGGATGTTAACTAAAATTTATACGAGTATTTATTAAACCTTCCTTTGATTACTATAATGAATTTTTACTGCAGAAATATTCGCACTCGTAAATTTGACAAACTTCTGCACAATCTTGCCAAATAATATAATACGGCAGGTAATGTCTAACTAGCACAAAACATTCACTTTTTTAATTACAGTAAAAATGTTTTAGAAGCTATTCCGTACGTATGTGATGCAGTTTAAGGATGTGATGATGTTTAAGGATGCAATTTGTTCTACAATGTCGTTGGAAATTAAAAAAAGCTCGTATAATTACTAAACTGCCTTTGCATTTTATATGACTCACCATACCATTGTGCCTTGCAAGCAACCATTTAGTGTTTTTTTTTTATATTATTTTTGTTATTTTGTAGACACTAGACAGACGAACATAATGTTAAAAGTTAAAACGTAAATAAACATTTCAAAACGGAATATTTGGTGTCCCATAAATTAATGAGCATATCAGTTGTCTGTGACATTAATTACTCTGTTTTGAAACCCAATAATTTTATTACTTATGTATTATCAGCCCATATCACTTCAATAGATTGTTTAATTGTATCGATTTTTGTGGAAGGGAGGGTTTTAGTGTTACGTTGTTGGATATATTGCTTAAGTATTGAATTGACCTATTTTTTCATACTTTAAATTATTTAAAGGGGGATCCGCTAGACAACAATTTACAATTTTTTATAGTTTTATACAAACGTTTTTTATACAAATTTTACATATAAAATTTTTCATTTCTGTGTAACTTCCTTAAATTTCCTTCCTTCCCAATTCAAAACTCATAAAAAATAAAATTATATATTTCTTTTTTTCATTTCATTTAGCCACTTTCATATTTTAAAATACCGAAGAGAACGTTATAGGTCTTGTAATGAAAATAGTTTTTTTCGCAGGCAGAAATCTTTTAAACTTTATATAATCTTTTTTTTTATGTTAAAATTTGTTTTATTTCTTTTTTGGAGAAATGAGAGCCTTTTAAAAGAAATATATGTACATATCAAATATATAACTTTATTAGCCACGAATCGAGTTGAATTTTTGAACGGTTTTAGAAATATGAATACTCAAGCTTTCCTGATATTGTTATAGAGATGTGTAACAGACTTTGAAAATGTTTGTTATAATTGATAAGTTATTTATCAGTTTTCTGCCTTTTTTAGTAACACAGTGTAATTTGTTTATTAATTGACAATTGTTGTGAAAAAAACATTAAATTCCTAGAAAAACCACTATTAATATCTTTAAAAAGGTCTCTGTTAATAAATTATGTTGCATTTTATAATATTCAGATACAGGTTTGCTAAATAATCAACAATTGTAACCAAACAATGTACAGACAAAAATTTACTTAAAACTTTATGCTACACTTTTTTAAATATTATAAAAGTGTTAAAATATTCTTCAAGCTAAACTAAAGTGTTGAAAAATTTATTATATAATATATTGATTTTTCGTGTTTGATCGGTTTTTCTCGCGACAAATGAGTTTGAAAAATGCTTAATCTGGCATGAAAAACGCTAAGTTGGCAACACTGTTGCAGCTCCCAAAATAATGGAAAAATAAATTAAAAATGCTTTCAAAATGATTAATTTAATGCAAAAAACGAAGACTTAAGACCACGTTTCTAGTATTCCGAGTATATTGAGACCATTACTCAGGGGTAAACCCCTACTAATTGTATTGGAATTTCTGTGGAAAGGACAGTATATTTTTCTTCTTTTTTTTTCTTATATTATTAAGCGACTTAGGAATGAGACAAATTGCTGTGAATTGATCATTCAAAGGCCAGTGTTATACCCCAACGTTGCATGTTGATTGTGGTGAGTGCCCTCGGTTAGTAGGCTACTACTTTCCAATAGGCGGGGTTTTTTCCTGATCATTCGGATTCTAGAAATATTATGATATTTCTATTGGTCGTATACGTTTTGAAAAATAAATTCGCCCTCAACAAATTTCTTGGCTGCAAAGATATAGAATATTCAAAATTCCTGCCAAAAAAGGCCAAAGTATTAGGTTAGTTTTTCAAATGAAATAGCGCCCTAATCTGAAATATGAAATTTGATTACATTTTGAACCATTTTTCAAAGAGGAAAAATTATTCGTTACTAGTTTTGGAGTAATTTTTCAATATGCAAAATGACTGAAAATACAAAAGAAAACTTAACCTCAAACGCTAGAAAAGACGTCACCAATTTTTTTCTCAATTAAAAACTTTGGGCAAATTCTTCACCTTTATTATTTGTTGTTGTTGTAATTTCTCGTTAAGGGATCATTATTTAAGGAACTTAAGTTTTAAGAAGGAAAGCAATACCTCTTTTATCTACTAAAGTTAATGAAATATTTGTGTTGCCTCAACTTCCAACGTATGTATGGTCATTTCGAGTGATCATTTTTTTAAATTAATTTTGTTTCGTCTGATATGCCTTAGTTAGATCAGATCAAAATTTTTTTAAGAATTATATATCGTAAATTAAATGCAAATGGACATAACTTTTTGTTTTTTTACAGGAGAAGCAAAAAACCTTAAAATAAAAAATTTTGTATTATTTATAATTATAATTATAATTATATATATATAAAATTGAATGTGTGTTTGTTTATTTGTTTGTTTGTTTGTTTGTTTGTTTGTACCTTATAGGAGACCAAACCTCTGGACCGATCTTCCTGAAATTTTCACAGAATTTAACTGGGACTCTGGCATGATTAATAGGGTACTTTGTTTTCGACCACGCCCACTCTTACGCCCACTTTTTTAAAATTATGTAATTGCTCCCATATAGTTTTTACCAGATTTACTTCAAATTGTATACACATTATACTCCAGGCGAGGTAGAAATAAAAGTTTCTTACGCCACGCCCCCTTTCACGCCCCTTTTACTCCAAATTTTATTTGAAAGTTTTAAACTTTTTGTTCTATCTACAAATTTGTTCCTTCCAACGAATTTTTTTATTTGGTAGTATATTGCTCTTAATACTTTTAACGTCGCAATATAACTATGAACCACGCCCACTTCACCGCCCCCTTTTGTTTAATTCAGATAAAATAAAAAAAAAAAATAAAATAGTGGGGTAGCCTCACCCTCTTTCTCTCACAACTGTCTGCAAAATATATAAATACTTTTAATATTATTACATAACGAAGGGGTAGCGAAGCACGCCGGGTTCAGCTAGTTATATATAATTTTCAGGATTGAGATATAAGGAATTGCATCCATATATACAACAAATTATTTGGTATGTAAGGTTTTCATATAAATATGTATGCAGTTATGTCTTCTTGCATTTATAAATACACGCACTTGCAGTTACGTCCGTTTGAATTTCATTAATAAAATCGTCATTTTTGATCGTAGGAATGTAAAATTTTAAACGAACATGTACTTTGATAAAACGAACTATAATGTCTAAAAAACTCAACTTCGAAATTTTGTGTAGTTACGTCTATTTGCATTTAATATGACGATATGCATATATTATAAACCAAGTTTATACATACACCAGATGTATTATAGGTGTAGGAAAAGCTTCTAGTAAGCGAGATTTGGAAAATTTTTACAGGTTAATTGCAGTATTTCAAAATGCATTAATTTTAAAATAAAGTTGTACTTTTTCAACATTTCGTTTTCCTTGTCAGTTATAATTGAAAATAAACAACAATATTTTTAACACAGAAATTTACATCACCCTATATATGTACATATGTATGTATGTAGTATTTGAACTAAATTTTTTGTAAAATATCGTTGAACGCATTTAAATAATCTGCCACATGTTACTTTTAATGCATGTAATTTATGTCTATTAAAATATGGGTCATTTTATTTAGAAATTATATGTTAAATTTGAAATAAAAGTCAAGTCAAGTTCATCAATTATTTTGAGTTCAATAGTTCTACCAGTACTAATTGATATGTTATTATAATAAAAACACTTATTCACTGGCAAAATTTTCTAAGGACTGATGACGATATTTATCTGTCATAAATATCGTCTTAAGTCGATATAATTGCTTGGTCCACTCAATTCAAAACTATTGACCTTTTTAGATTATTAAACTAAATTATGTCAAAGGTAGCATAGCTCTATTCTAAATTAATATCTTCTGTAACTGAAGAACTTTGACAGAAATAACATTATTCATGGAAAATTTCGTTCTTATTTGAATTAAACTAATCCTTGATTGAATAAATTTCTAATATAATATATATAATATATCACAACGCTAATGATATACTCGTATGAACGATATATTTAACCCCAACTTTTTTAGCTCCTCTTGAAAATATTTTGTATCAAGTTATAAAGTAATTTTGTACCAACTAATGCGTAATAGTTCTGTATATTTGAGATGGCGAAAAACATTACTTTTTAGTTGTTTTTAAAAAACATTGGTTTCAATTGTTTTTAATTGAATGGAATATATTTTTGGTTCTCTTCTTTAGACCTTTAAATTACGACTTGGAAATCACTTTTTATTTTAAGAGCATTGCCTTTATTTTTCGCCACTTAAATAAAACCCCTAAATGTAACATTTTAATATATAGGGTCCTTCATTAAGCTTTTCCGATCTTTAAATTTAAATAAATCAAAATGTGCATGAGATATCATAGTTTCAATCAAGTTTTTATTCGTTTAAAAGATCTTTTGATGCCATGCGCGTAATATAATATCGTTCAAATCTCTGGCACGGCTTCTCTGAATGGAGGGTATTCGAAGTGTTCAATATTCTTTGAATCTGGGCATAAATCAAGCTGAATTTAGCCGATGTGTCGGTTATGTTGGCTTTGAGGACCGCTGTGGTTTGTGACTTATTTGTATACACCTGTAACTTAAGAAAACTCAACAAATCTCACAAGCGCGGTGAATGATCATACCCTCAAATATTATATGTGGCATGGCTGTGGAACACGCAGAGCCGCCCTGTTGAATTTACAAGTAGTTGATGTATATATCATGCGTTTTCAAGAAATATGAACGGATGACGCTTCCATTCCAAAACTCACACCAAAAAATTGGTTTTTTAGGATACATTACATGCTCTTGGATCACGTGCGGTTTGGTATCTTCCCAAATTCGACAATCTTAATTATTCACAAAAAAAAATCTCTCAATTATATCTGCAAGGAATGCGTGCTGTTGAATAAATTGAATTTCGTTGCTGACAATATTACCCAATACAGCCCAAAAATAATTTTAATCATCCACTTATAGTCCTTGCCGCTGACGCTGATAGCATGCTTAAGTACAAAATCTCCATCAAGCAGGTGCTTTTCGGAATGGATTGGTACAATTTACAATTAGATTATTTTGTTTGTTAATATATTCATCTATCCAAAAGTATGCCTTATTTCTATACAAATGCAGCTTCAACATTGTGGAAACTCAGTTCGTATGTTTTAAATTATAACATTTTATTTTAGTTAGCAACCAAAAGCTGTTTAGTTAACGTTGCCACATCATTTATGTAGACATAATTAAATCAGAATTTATTTTTATGTGATTTTTTAATCGGAGTTTTGACCTTTCTACTTTACTTGAAGTACATACTCGAATATATATATTTTGGACTTTATTACGACCGTTCAACTACAAAAGCCTACACAGCTTGTGATTCGTTTGATAATTGCACTAGACCCCAATGCAGAGACGCTCAAATATTCTACGATGCATTTTTTCTCCTAAAGAGCTTCCCATGACTTAAAAGTACGGCTAGTGTTATTGTCGTCTTTTATCATCTGTCGAATATGAATGCATCGAAAAATTTACTTGATTGCATTTGCACGGATACTGTAATAGTAGTTATCCATGTTTATTTTTCTAACTTTAAGGCAAGTGTAAATTTTATAATAGTGGTGTATAAAGTTTGAAATATTTTATTTACACTTTTTGCTGTTTATTTGTGAAATTACCCACACATGACCAAATGTGTCATTGGTTTTCAACAACGGATACCACTTTAAGCCATTACATGTACGAATCATTTCGTGTGCTTAATTTTTCACATTTTTTGTTGTTGCTTTTTATATTCTGTTAATGGTAAAAATTGTAGTCAAAACAATTGTGAACAAAATATATATTGCGTGCTTGAAGGGAAAAAACCTTTATAATATATAAGTATGTAATATAGTAATATAGTACATTTTAATCTATATATGCGGTATATACAGTGGCAAGCAAATTTGTTACATGCTTTTAACAAATGCGTCTTTGAAAACAGCAAATCCCATAATTGCATAAAGACAGTAAAGTTTCTTTAAAAGTTCTAAATAAAATTTTAATATATGTATAAGAATTGAATAAAATTTAAAAAATAATTAAATTTTAAATAACTTAATAAAGAAAAGTCATTGTATCTTTTACAGAAATTTTGCACAAGTAGCTTAACGAAAATGCGAAAGCGCAAATTAATATAAAAACATAACAAGAACTATACAGAAAATAATTCTGCATTGACTTTTGCATTTTGCAGTGATTAAGACCAGGGCGTATGTACAATGCTAAATTTTGCTCAATAAATAGGTTTGAGTTGTCAATTTCATAATAAACTGCGTGTTTGCTTAAAAAAAGTACCAAAATATGCAACTGTTTATGTAAAAATCAACAGATGGAACTTTGTCTTCCTTTGAAAAATGAATCGGGGATTTTATTTTTTTCACAAAACCGGGTTGTATAGTTTAATAGAAAAAAAGTTATTAGCATATGTATATATGGACATATCGTCGTTGCGGAGTTCTCTCCACGTACAAATGTATATCACAAAATCAGAAAAAAATAATTACAATAAGATAGGGACCGTAAATAAGTTATTGCTTAACAGTTATTGCTTAAAAATTAAACTAAAAAAGTCATCGTATTAGAGTCGTCAGACATACATGATGTTATATACCAAATTAGTCGTAATGGAGAGCTCTCACAGACTTATTTTATGACGGAAAAATAAAACTCTCTTTTTGAGAGTTTTTTTTTAACTTTTTTTTTCTGTTGAAAAATAACTTTTTCTGCTGGCCTTTTTTGAAAAACTCTCAAAATAACCATAAAAAATTAGTTTTTCGATATAACTTATAACCGTTACGGTCCCTGCAATAAGATCATTTCCTGGGATAGTATATATTCTTAGATGTTTCGATCTTTTTAATCCGTAAGCCTGTATTCCTTACAGTTTTTGAGATATTTGTTGCATATCCAGTTCTGATAAAAATTTCATGTGTCATAATACCACATGTGTCATTTTTATGATTATAAGACAAGAATTGTATGAAATATTTATAAACAAAGAGTTTCCTTTTAAAAAAATTGGCTTTCAAATTAAAAATTTTAGATAATGCAAGTACATTCGCCAGCACTTATATGGAACACCAATTTGATCAAAAGTTCATGGGTTTTGTTAAGAATAGAATTAGTGCTTTATTAAAATACTCTAATTATTCCAAATGCGTTTTTGTCAGAAGTCCAAACTGAAAAAACAAAAATTTTAGAAGGAATAACAAGACTTAAAATAAAAATTTTACCAAACGAATAAGAAATGTCACTTAGGCAAAATAGTTATCGCCGATGTCTGTATTTCTTTCATATCAGCGGACGTAGCATAATTTATTTATTTAAATCTATGGACAAATCCTTACAGACTAATACAAATTTTAGTGATTTAGAATTACATATGGAAAGGCTGAAAAATTTTCCTTCTTACCATATGTTTACTATTAGAAAGGTTTATTAGTACATAAAAATTATTAAAATTAACACAAATACGACGAAAAGGGACATTATTAGCGTCAACAGATCTATGGTATTGTAAACTAATCAGGTGAAAATTCTGTGTAAGTTTGGATAGAGCGCAAATATTAATTTTTCCAAGTAAAAATTCAACATCTATACGAATAGACCAAGAAGAAAAGAGAGAAATAGTTGGCAGCTTAATACGAGTAACACCAAGTCTATCAACGTTTGACGATAGCAATTATGAGTTCCACCTAAGCTCCCTTAAAAAAATATTAGAAATTGGTGTTTCAGTGAATCAATACTATTAATATAAATAGTATAAACGCCTCCATACTCAAGTATAGGGTAAACTACGAAAATATAAAGTTGTCTTGTGGAATAGGGAACAGCAAATTCTTTGGCCCACTGCCTCATAAAGTCAAGCACACCGTTAGCGTTATTACCAGTTAATGCAATGTGATCTCAAAAATTAAGTTTATTATCCAACATAATATCAAGGGCCATAATAATGGGTGATCCATTTCGAGGTTCCCTACTTTTTTAAAGAAAAAAAAAAAAAAAAAAAACACAAAATATTCAAATTTAATAGGGAACGTTTATTATCATTTGAAAGAACATTCTTTGGAATTTATTTTTTGAAGATTATGTCTATCAAATGTTGGCCGTTGCTGCGTCGCAGATGGTACATCCATTGAGTCCAATTTTAGATGACTCATTCGAGCATTTCAACTGGTAACTGGCGAATGACACTCGTGATGTTTCCCTCTAAGGCCGGAATCGATGCGGGTTTGTCCGCATAAACTTTAGACTTTAGACGGTTTTAGTGTGGTTTGTGGGCCGGTGGAATCATTGGTCCATATTTCTTTAAAAATGATATAGGTGCGAACGTAACCGTCAATGACGACCGTTAACGTGCCATGATAACCGACTATTTGATGCCTGAAATTGGAGCTCGTGATATCGGCGACATTTGTTTTCAGCAAGACGACGCCACTTCCCACACATCGCATCACTCAATAGAATTATTGAGAAAATACTTCGGTGAGCACATAATTTCAGGTTTTGGGCCGATAATTGGGCACCAAAATTGTGTGATATCACACCGTTAGACTTTTTCCTGTAGGGATATGTAAAGTCTAAAGTTTATGTGGACAAACCGGCTTCGATTCCGGCCTTGGAGGAAAACATCACGAGTGTCATTCGCCAGTTACCAGTCGAAATGCTCGAACGACTCATCGAAAATTGGACTTTACGGCCAATATTTTATAGACATAATTTTCAAAAAATACATGCTAAAGAATGTTCTTTCAATTAATACTAAACATTCCCCATTAAATTTTAATTTTCTGTGTTTTTTTCTTTACGTCATCAGCATACATTAGTACTTTGGAATTGCAAGTAAGAGTAGGCAAATCATTTATAAGAAAAGTAAGCAATACGGAATTCAGATGACTTCCCTGGGGAACACCAAAAGGAACGATATTATTTTTGATATAACATCTTTAAACTTAACCTGCTGTGCTGTGTTCGTCAGATATGAATGAAACCAATCTAAGGTAGAAATACTGAGTCCTATTAGAGATAATTTATATGTTAAAATATCATGACTCATCTTGTCGAAAGCATTACTAAAATCTAACGTACAGAAGTTGAACAACTTTTAATTTTAAGATGCGTTGATAGTTGAAAAGTTAACTTACATTGTACTTATACATAGAAACCGCTGTTAACAATGTAACGTATGCTATGTACTTTTACCTTTAGTCGTCGTAATGAGGATATTTGAAGAGAAAGATATCAATTGAATTTTTTTTATAAGTTTAGGGATAGCATTTAGCTTAGTATCTATGAATTTCGTTTTTGGCTTCATTAGAGTTTTTTAAATAATTTTCAAAAGAGAAAACTGTGTTGTTTTGCAAATATTTATAGATTTTTATGAAATATTAAGCCGAATTTGTTAAAAAAGTTTCGAAATTTTGCATGCCACTGTAAATATTAACTTTCACTTCATCTACATATTAATACGTTTATACATACATATATAAACACGTGTTACAATTAAAGGCTTATATACCCACTTTATTAGTATGTGCCATAATGCATATGTATAGTCCTACAGTAAATATTATTTTCTTTTTATTTGTTAGTAGAGGGTTGTCCCTTTTTTAAAATTGTTTGTCTTAAATTGTAAAAAACAGATAGTGAAAGAAATAATAAAAATTTTATTATTTAAAGAAATTACTTGTTTTTGTGGTCTTATGAAGACATTCGGTTTTTAGGGTTTTATTAGTTTAAATAAACACATAAAGAAAATTTATTTTATTTATATTCCTAAAACGCAGTTAAGCATTCATTTATCACTCTTGACTGTTAATGTAATTTTTTATTTAAATGTTAAATAGGACGAGCTTTACCCCATCGGAGCAAGAAAACGATCACATCCCATATACATACATAAGTATATACATATTTTTAAATTAGAAATAATTTTTTGAACTATATGGGTGATGAAAATTTGTATTTATGATTAACTTACACTCGTATGTATGATAGTCTAGTGATATCTGCTCCAAATTTCATTAAAATCGGTTTAAGGACTTTAAGTCCTACCATATATTCTTTATTTACAAAGCGCTATAGCTGCTTCAAAAATCACTCGATCGTAATGTAGTTTAGCACGCATATTTATATTTACAAAATACATGTGTATGTGGTTTAATTAAAAAAAAATTTTTTTGTGAAAGTCGAAGTATAAATATTATAAAAAAGAAAATTTTTTGATAACATATCAGTATAGTTGGCTTCATTTTCCTTCAGACAAAATGTGAATTTAAATAGGATAATATCTTCGCTACATCTACTCGTACCGCTACCATTTGTACACATTTTTTGACCGATGATTTTTAATGACTACGAAATTAATTACACCAAACTCAGAAACTTCAGCTATAAGACTTCTTAAGATGTAAAGAAAATGATATTTAACTTCCATGGCAGGTGCCACGCCTACTTTCTGATTGATGATTTGCCTTGACAATGAAATTATGCAGACCAAATTTAGAAAATTAAGCTTTAACAGCTCTCAATATATAAGTTAAGCATAATATGAAAAAATTGTACACTGAATTTGTATATTTATATAGGAAAATCCAAATGCCATACTTCCGGAACCAATCGGCTGATTTTACGCAAACTTCACGTAATCAATGTACAGACTATTCCAAACGTACCATTTAATTTTGGCTGAAATCAATCCATCCGTTTCCGCAGTTAGTGGTGACATCAAAATGTACATTAATTTTTATATATTAGATACAAACATATCTCATTGCATAAAAACAATCTAAATTCCTAATAGAATTTAGTTTCATATGTAATTAATATTTGAGACGAAAGAGAAATGTGTTTTATTTTAAATTATGTAATTCATTTGAGTATGATCGAGATTGATATAAATTTCGTTGGAAATTTTTGTGTATAAGAAAGGCTTTTTGTTGACGAGTGACTGTATGCCTTACTGGTGTTTTTTTTTTTTTTTTGAGAGTTTGCAATATCCTTAAATTCTTCTAAAAAAAAAAACACTGACCGTAACGGTTATGAGTTATATCCAAAAACTTATTTTTTATGGTTATTTTGAGAGTTTTGTTAAAAAAGGTCAGCAGAAAAACTTATTTTTCAACGGAAAAGAAAAAGTAAAAAAAAAACTCTTAAAAAGAGAGTTTTATTTTTTCATCATAAAATAAAACTCATTTTGTGAGTTTTATTTTTCCGTCAAAAAATAAAACTTAATTTTGGAGTTTTATTTTTTTTTGTCTTAAAATAAAACTCGGTTTTATGAAAGATTTTTTTAAACCTAATCCTAATTTTACCACATTATCCTCTGTAAATTATTAGAAATATCATTTCTATCATATTTCGTTCCTTGCAGAACGGCGTAGTAGACGCAGTCAACTAACCCGCTTTCATCCGCCTGGTCAAATATTTGTAACATTTTTAGCAAGTTCCGGCAATTATCGGCGGTAATTGTGTAAATTTGCCTTTTATTGATATTAAATCACCCTAAAACCCGATCAACTTGAGATTTTAGGTATTCAGCTATAAAAAAACAATAAAATAAAGATACCACAAGCAACAGGAATAGATTAAAAATAAAATCTGTATTAAAAACGAGTTTTATTTTATGACAGAAAAAATAAAACTCCTAAATAGAGTTTTATTTTTTGACGGAAAAATAAAACTCGAAAAATAACGGTTATTTTCTGACTGAAAAAAAAAAACACAAAAATAAATTTTATTTTATGACGGAAAAAAAACTCTCTTTTTAAAGGTTTCATCTAACCTTGTATTTTTTCGTCAAAAAGTAACAGTTAAAAAATAATGATCATTTCTTTTTCTCAGATTCGATGAGAGTTCTCCAAGATGATTAATTTGGTATATAACATCATATATGTCTGTCGACTCTAACACGATGATTTTTTTAGTTTAATTTTTAATCAATAACTGTTATTTGCGGTCCCTGAAAAAAAAAATAATGAAAAGGAAAATTCTCTGAAATGTAACTGAGTTTAAATTTCTCTATCATATAAGTTATCGATAAGATATCTCATTTTCACATTAATTAACATTCATGATAATAAAATCATAATGCTTAAGAAATTGTGATAATTGCTCGCAGAACATGGGGAATTATTAACTACCAAACTCTCGGCTAGTAGAGGAGTAGAGTGCTTCTTCACTAAGACGACTCTATTTTGTGTTTCGGTTTGAGGGAATATATGAATTGCCTTAAGAATGCCCAGCCTTTCCTCAATAGTACGTCCAATAGACATCAGCTACCTCCACAGAAAAGCGAATGCCAGGTGAATGGTATTGGACTCCTACAGGATATCAAGGCTGAACTGATCTCCTTAGTATCTTCAGCTACTTCTATATAAAGTCAAATTCCCGGTGGATGGTAATCGACTCCTGCAGAATCTTAAGGTTGTCTTGGCCTGCTTTTGACATTAAACAAATAACTATTACACCATAAATTTTCATAACGGTATTGTCCTCATTCTAGTGAATCGTGGGTAGTGTGTTTATGCTGAGTTGCAATTGCAACAACTGATACATCGGCATCAACGTCGACCATAAATTTTTGGTTTGAAACACTGAAAAAGATGACATATGTTGAACATTTTCTAATTGCTAATTGTTGAATCGCTAAATAGTGAATAATTTTCAAGAACATTGGGAGGGGGCAATATTTGTGGCTCTAGAATTAAAAGTGAAGTAATATTCTTAAGTTCCTCCACAATTCCCAGTTTCGGCTGTTGCTAGAAATAGAGTACCCTTTCGTGAATCAGACGATATACAATACAAGATGTTTCTGTTGTTCGAACGAAATTTTAATGAAAGTTGTACGAAATCTCGCTTGAAATCAAATGCCGTAATTTGCCCCCTCTTGCCTAAATATATATGTAAGTACTTCTAATTCCAATTATAAGGTATGTACGAGTATATGCTTTCGTAGAAAAATGTGTTGTATGAAATACGAGTATTTAAAAAACTTCATTAGCGTCATAACAAAACTTGGCGGGCATTGTTGATTACATTGGACGAATTTCAGTAGTGTGCATATAGTACATATATAAAGTACCTAAGACCATATGTTTTTTACCATATAAAGGACAAGTTAATCCAATCTTAGTTAAAAATTTTTTGACACTTGTTTAATAAAAGTGTCAAAATTGCAATTATACGGGTGGGCAAATTTGAGGTTAAAAAATAAATTGGCTGTCAAATGATAAAATGTCAAGAATTGAGCTGTCATCTTTTAATATTTTTTTAAGACCAATACTCAGGGCTAAACCCCTACTAAATGCAGTGCATTGTATTGGAATGTTGAATATATAGATATAGATAGACAGATGTGAAGATGTTAAGAAATTTTAACAACGGCACCACAACCATTGTTTGCGTCGAACATTTGTGAATTGTGTGTTTGAAAAACTGAACGAAAACCTTCCATTTTCAACAAATTCATCTTTTGTGCTGAGATAATGATAACTTATTTATTGTGGCCACAATTGGCTTATGTTGACATAAGTGGTCTCAGCAGGACGGCGCCATAAGCTACACGGCCAGCCAAATAATTCAGTTATATATGACAAATTTCGCGGTTACGATTGAGCGATGTCAATTTGCCGCCTCGTTCTTGTAACTTAACCCCCTGTTGCCATATGAAAGAACGTATTTACGTTAACAAACGACAAACACTTGACACTCTGAAAGAAGAAATTCGGCGTAACATTGGCGAAGTAAGCGAAGTTCAAAACTTTGTGAAAAGTTCAGACGACTGCCAACGTGCTACAAATGAATATTTGCCAGACCTCATATTCCCTTATTAATTCCCATCTTTCTACTTTAAATTGGTATCAATAAAACTGAATTTGTCAAAAGAAAAAATGTGTTTTTTAACCGATCTATTTCCTACCCTCAAATTTGTCCACTTTTTATATACAAAATTGTAGCGATATTTTTTTTTTTGTTTATTCAAAAAATTTATGACAATTTTTAGTTTTTATTAATCAAAAAAAAAAAAAAAAACGTTCATTAAGTTAGTGCTGCCATATGTCATTAAGTTTGCAAAAAAAAAATCACTTAACTCATATTAGACGTCTAGTCAACAATACCCGAGGTTATTCCAAAAGAAGACTTTATTTAATCATTAATTGTATTGGTTATGACTGCAAGTTTTTTAAATATCGGCAGCACAGTTATTAAAGTTGACGATAATATTTGCAACCATAAAGATTAGAGCATACCCTCCGATATCTAACCAGATGTATAATTGTTTTATTTTACATACATACATACATAACTGGCCTTTACAACCCTGTGTCAGGATTACGGCCTAGCTTCTCGCAGCACTCATGTTGTGTGTGTAAATTTTTATCCATGAGTACTGGGACCTACATTTTAATGTCGACTCCGAACGACAGACTTGAGAAGCTTGTTCATGGCAATTAGTTACTCTCAGAGCTTTTGCCAGAAGACTGCTGAGAGGTAGTCGCCGAAAGAAATATTTTTTTCATATTTCTTTTTTTGAAGATGTCAGAGCCTGGAGTCGAACCCAGGACCCATGTCTTAGTAAGCCAACACACTAACTTAACTTAACATTAAAGACAGACGCATGTTACCTATGTGTACAACTACTTTCTAGTAAATTCTGTAAACGGTTTTTCCTCTAAATCTTTAAATTCAGCTGGCTGGAAGGACAGGTTTTGAGGTTGTCATATACATATATTCTGGGTGGAGGAAATTTAATTGAGATTGTCGCATTCAATAGAGCCAAAAGGTACCTGATATTCAGTGATGTATTGTGAAATGCCGCGATTATAAAATTGGCTCTCTATTTTTGTGACGTCTTTCATAAACAGGCTGTAAATCTTTGTAAAGTAGACAAATCAAGTGTAAGAATTTTAAAGTAACAATTTGATTTCCTTAGAATCCAAAACAATACTTTACTAATTTTAATCAATTTATATTTTCATCTAGGTATTAACAAAAAAAAAATTAAAAAATTAAATTAAGTTTGTAACTTGCTCTCTTTTATTTTATTTTTAAAGGACTGTTTTTTTGTTTCTAAAGGTTTTACAATTTTAACTTATACAATAAACTAAAAAGATAAGCACGAAATGTAGTAATCCATTAAGAGACAGAAATTATAAAAATTGTTTTTGTGATAATTTTTTCTTTTTTTTTTTACTGTTTTTATGATTTTATGAAATGAGAAATCGGACAGGTGTTCAAATAAAGTAAATAAATGAATAATAAAAATTGTATTAAAGTGACAACGACATTAAAAGCTCATACACTTATATTTAAAGTCTATTTTTGTGTATTAAGTTTTACGTTTTTGTTTTTGTTCCCTACTTAAATTTAAACTGAAGCATTTTCAATTTTTCTAAATAAATGAAATTTATTTAAATACAGTTTTTAAATTTTAAAATTAAATTAAACTGCACTAATAATGACATAAAACATAAAAGAGAAAAATAAAACAATACTATAAATATTCATTTATAAATAATACTCAATGAAATAAATTAAGAATTTGTCTACTGGCAGCTTTAAGAATTTGGATAATCGTATTCATAACATGATCCTCACAATCATTTTCATTAATTTGTGCGATGCTTTGCTCCACTCGTACGATTAATACGTACGTATATATTTCTGGCCTGGAAGCACTATTTTTTTTTTTTTTATTTGAGACCAATACTCAGGGGTAAACCCCTACTAAATGCAGTGCATTGTATTGGAATTTGGAAAGGACAGTACATTTATGACAGAATATAAATTTTTTGTTTTTTCTTATATTACTATTAAGCGCCTTAGGAATGAGACAAATTGCTGTGAATTAATCATTCAAAGGTCAGTGTTATACTTTCACCATTGAATGATCAACAGCTATTGCCTCATCGTTGCATGGTGATTGTGTGGTGAGTACCTTCGCTAAGTAGATTTAGTAGGTTTAACTGTTATCTGCTACTTCCCAATAGGCGGCGCTTTTCTCCTGATCATTCATTTTTTGTTGACATTGGTTTAGGTGGAATAGAGTGGTATGTCGGGGAGCGGTTTCTTTGTAGATGGTCTTCTTGGAGGGGCGGGGGACCTCTTATTTTTAAATTCTAATTTTGAAAAAACCGCGAACTATATTTTTAATTTTTCACCTTTGCTGGGATTTGAAAATGAGTCTTTAGAGTTTTTGTGCGAGCGCTCTAACCACTATACCACGCACCCCCTAGTGTGCAATCTGACATTTCCGTTGTAAAGCTTAACATATTTTAGCATAATCGTGCTTGAAAAACTTAATTTGACAAAAAAATTGAATTAACTCGTGAACTTTCGATGTGGATTATCACGACAAGAAGGCATTGATGAACTTAAATCTTTGTATGGCGTTGAAGTACCAGTACAAAGACGAATTCCTTGAAGGTCGTCGTTTAATTTTCCCCTCTTTTTTTTACAAACCTGGGGAGTTATTATATATTTTTAATAAAAGAATCAAATTATTCATTTAATATTTATTTTCTTGCGAGTAAAATGCAGTTATATTTTTTTAAATTCATTTTAAATGTACTAAGTACCTAAAATTTTTAATTAAAAAAAATTTAATTTTCTAAACTTACAGTTTTTGAACGATACATTAGACGTGGCGAAACGATTATAGGCCAAATATTCGCACAAACTACGCATTTAGTCAAATTGTGTAATTAATGATGCCTCTTTCGTACCATAAAAAAATCTAGCCTTTTGTACTTTTTTCTCTCTTTCCAAAAAATTATGTTTTTAAAAAATTACCCTTTATAGTACTCGCATCTGTTAAAATAAATATATTGTATAAAGGGTGGGCCATTTAAGAGTTTAAATTAAAAAATACAATAAAACAAAAACAGTTTGAAACGTTGCTAATTTTTTTTTTTTGTTACGGTTAAAAATGGAATATTATTTCATTTGTATGACTACAGCGGCTGGACTTATAGTACCTCTATATGGGGCTGTATCTCGGCAATGGCATCACGAATTTTGACTTTCAAATGTGTAATTGTGTCTGGTTTGTCGGCATAATACTTGTCTTAAACGGTGCCTCACAGAAAATAATTCGACGATATCAAATCGCAGCTGACGTCACCATTTCGGATAATTTCATGGCCACCAAACGTTTGACGCAATATATCGATTGTGGCTATTTGCACCATCCTGTTGAAACCAAACCTCGTTCACATAAATACCATGAAGAGCCGGCACCAAAAAGATCGGTTCGCAGGGTGCAATGTGTGTAGTGATTGCGCCGTCCTCATTTTCAAAGAAATATGAGACAATTATGCCTCCGCTCCACAGTCACTTGTAACGGGTGCATTGGCTTCTGTAAGACCACGTGAAGGTTTTCTGATCTCCAAATATGGCAGTTTTCTTTTTATTAACGTTCCAACCAAAATGAAAATTAGCTTCATCCAAATGATGATTTTTTTTTCATTTTAGTGCAATTTTCGACCAGTTGTCTTTGTTGTAGAAATAAATTTTCAATAAATCCCAACGTTACTCAAGCGTAAATCGAATCATTTTGTTCAGTGCAGATAATATAGTGAATTTTATAACAGAATAGAATGATATACATAAGTATTTCCAGACTCGAAATAACCGGTTCTTTACATTTAAAAAGGCAGGTGGCCCATCCGGTAATGACACGAAATCAAAAAATAATATCTAAAATATTAAATTCACATGGAATATATAAGTAATAAAAAAAAGTTACCCTTTTTTGTAGAAAAGAAAATAACATGAAATCTTGAAGCAAAGAAATATGAAAAAAAAAAAAATATATCTATCGGCGAATACCTCTCAGCAGACTTCTGGCAAAAGCTGTGAGAGTAACTGATTGCCAAGCATGAACAAGCTTCTGAAGCCTCTTGTTCGGACACACACAACATGGGTTCTGCGAAAAGCTTGGCCGTAATCCCGACACAGGGTTGTAAAGGCCAATTTGTTATTTTTGCTTGTATGTTACATTTATCATAACAAACCAAATATACCGCCAAACATTCATTACAGTGAAGTGTTTAAAAGCGATAAAAACAATACTTTTAATCGATAATGATCCAAACCAACTGTATAAAATATTTACCGATACACTCGTAGAAGAAAAAAAAATTTTTTTTGAGGTTTTCAGATAAGATTTGATTAGACAAGAATATAAAAAACTTGGGAATAATGTTTCATTCAAATATTTGAAATTAAATGATTTCCTATCAATCATAATTAGTTACAATTCGAACTTTGCGTGGATTTGTTACTCCTTTTAGAAATCAACAAGTGAAATTAAAAATTAAAAACTTATTAGAGATTATTATGAATATTATAAATACTTTGACATTTACATGTCTTCTGGTAACAGGTATAAAAACAAAATTTATTATTAAACAAACAAAGCCAATATAAGAAATTAAATTTTAAATTGCAATAAATTTGAAAAGTTTAAAGCTAAACATTATTCCGTTTTTTTTTAATTTTTCCATGTTTTTTTAAAATGAAAAAAAAGGTTGTGAATTTTTAATTAATTGGCCATTGCAGTTCTAATAAATTTATTTTTTTTAATTTCTGTGCACCACAATAATGGACAAATAACAATAAAACAAACTACTACAATTACTCTAAAGCCAACAACTATGTCAATACCTAAGCGACAAACTTCTACACCGAAATTTGTAAAAAAAAAGTTTTTAGTAGTCTAAGTCGTATATAGACAGTTGTGAAATGTACTCCGTGCCGTATTGGATAAAAAAGGCGTTTTCCAGCATTTTTAAAGTTTTTTTTTTATCCTTTTAAATTATAAGTGATCTGAAGAACCTTAAATTTAATGTTTTAACAATTTCAAACCTAAAGTGCTCATACAAAGATACATATGTGTATCATTCTTTACCATTTTTAATGAAAATAATATACAAAACATATATGTATATAAAGTATGTAAAAGTAATTGATATATGGTAGAGTCTTAAGTGGTTCAATTTGTTTGACTTAAATCTCTTCCCATTTAGTCATTTCTTAAAATTTGTAAACGAGAAAATAGTTGGTTTAAGTTCAAGAACAATACTTAAACTGGATAGAGTTTATAGCAAATTTTATGGATTTTTTCTCAAATGATTAAAAGATGTGTACAAGTCGTACAGTTTAGTGATTTGAGATTAGGAGGGAGTGTAGGTTTATTAATCAAAGCCCAGCTGAGCTGACAGAGCTGTTCGTTGGATTACAACATGAAACGATGCTTAACATCTGACTAACAAGCTCGGATTAACTGGTCTCTCTAATCTAGAAGCTTAATAATATTGAAAACGATCATAGAACCTTCTTCCTTAAACTATCGGCAGTAAGTCAGAAGTGGATATTAGTGTATGAATTGGGATACAAACAGTCGTTACTTATGTTTACCCTTATACAAAGATTCATGAAATTAGACACAGACCTAGAGATGTTCCAACGATCAAGCTTTAATAAATGATTAGATGGCTTCTTAACCATTTTATGATAAGTGGATATAGTAGGAAATAAAGCTTTCTCCTCAGTCAAAGATTTGTTTGTCAGATTGTGTATAAAAAAAAAATAAATTATAATTAGTAATCAGATTATATTCCCTAAAGAGCAAAAATAACAGTACTAAGTGATTACGATCAAAAATAATTGGAAAATATTACTTGTGATAACAAAAAGTAACCAAACATACGAGTAATTATCAAAAAATATTTTGTCAAGATATTAGTACTTGTTCTATATTTTAGTTTTAATTTCTTCAAAGTCATCTTCTCATAAAGAACTTTGCAAATCACATCAGTTAAAATTCGGTGAAGAAAACGTCAAAATTCTTGATAGAATTTAAAAGAATCAAAGCATCCAGCTTATTGGGACTCTCTTTCAAATTTTGACGGATAATACTCAAATATGATTTTTTATTCTGCTTATAAAAACTACTTTTCCAACCCTTACTATACAATCCCCTACCATGTCGTAAATTTTGTAGTTTTAGCTTCTCATTTAATTTTCACCCAACCATTACACGTCCATTGGATTCAAATATGTTATGCTTTCACAGAAATAAATTCATCCCACCAAGTTACAGGCTTCTTAATGTACACCCTGGCAAAACTTAAACGAGCTTTTCGATTATGTAAATTAATTAATGGCTTACGACTTGCTACTAGTCCAATACAACTTTTTTCCCTAATGGTTCTTCTGATGTAAATAATTCTTAAGGCATTGTTTAATGTTAAAACTAAATATTTGATCAAATACTCGATTAATTTGATCGTTGGATAAGTTAACATTAAATATTTCAACGAAAATCCTCTAAAAGTATTATTTAAAACTTAATTGCCAGTGAAAACTATTGTACTTAAAGAGAAAATACTTATGCTCTTCAAATATATTAGTGAACTAAAGTATTTAAAATAGTACATTAACTAAAATAAACTATATTATAATCAATTAAAATTATTAAAAACATGATTAGGTTGATTAGATTTTTTCAAATACGAGTAAGTTTATCAATTAATTACCGACATATGTATGTATAAACTTAAGGAAATTTGAGTAATTTTATACAAATTGTTAAAAATCTAATTTTAGCAGGCAATTACATTTTGAAAACCTTGTTTGAAGAGTGAAAAAAATTCATATTCAAATAAGGAATTATGTATGTATGTATTTTTAGTTGTATTTGAAATGTTATGAGAAATCTCACTAATCTCACACACTAGCCACTCACACACTAGGCTACTCATTTTAATTTTAAAGAATGAAAAACAAACTTAAACAAAGCCAGTTGTCAAATATTTTAGTTTGTACTGGATCTTCAATAACTAGATTCAACAAAATAATTAATCATTATTCGCATATTTTTTTAGAGACATAACGCAACCAGCGTTACCGTCAAAGAATTTCCGAAAGTGCCACAAAAAGGGTCACTAAAGAAAGTTTATTAAAAATAAAAATGGTCACCTACAATAAAATCAAAAACAGTTCAAAATTTTTTTGCATTTCCGATGTATTTATTTGATTTGATTTCAAAGAAAAAATATATCAACATATCTTTAACAACCAAATGAGCATAAATATGTACATACGAATGAATATGTTAATTAATACAGTTTCTTATGTTCCGCTATCCACATGAATATAAAACAATACCAATTTTTTAGTATTTTTTATTGTACTACTTTTCCTAGAACAATTTTAGAGAAAGAAATACCATTGCATTTTTTT
This sequence comes from Metopia argyrocephala, assembly GCA_963576795.1. Classification (NCBI taxonomy): domain Eukaryota; kingdom Metazoa; phylum Arthropoda; class Insecta; order Diptera; family Sarcophagidae; genus Metopia; species Metopia argyrocephala. The sequence goes on along the minus strand of OY756211.1, from coordinate 60,188,592 downwards.
TAATAAAAGTTTAAAACTCATTTACTACTACAGCCTGGTATTGAGTTCAATTTTTTGAAAAAAGTTTAGCTACATTTATTTTTCCATTCGAAAAATTTGACATGCAACATATATCCCTAAAAGCATGCATCACCCTTTTACACAACACATAACACATTTCAACAAAATAATTTTTTTTGTTGCTTTTGACAAGAACTGATTTAACTTTCATTTGGGGCTCAGAATCTACATGTATTTTAGTTTTTCAGTTCTTCTTTTTAAGATTTGCACTTTTTATGCAATCCTTAAGAGTCTAGCTGCTGTGCATTGAGTTGAAATTATAACGATATATCCTGCATTCTATGTACAGAAATTTCAAAAAGCGCCTATAGTAATTCGAATATCCAATACAACTCTAAATAATCCAACACCAAAACTATAACACCAGTAAAAACTTTATTCTAAAATCTTGCTCATTATAATAAAAAAAAAAAAACATTTTTGTAGGCTGATGTAAATTAATTTTATTTCGTTCGAAAGAAATGTTGACTATGTTGTTCCGTACATGAACCAAAATGTTGACAGAGACTTGTTGCAGTTAGAAAAAATGTTTATATGTAGATTTTACATGTTTTTCGCAGCAAGAACAGAGTACTACTTTTTAAACATTTTTTCTCAAACATTTCGTACGAAACATTTTTATATGCAATTTGACAGCTTTTCGTACGAAATGTTGAACTCAGTACCAGGCTTTCTACTAAAAACTACATTTAACACTCAGAGAACAGTTTGATTGCCTGTTTAAGAGCTTTAAATGCATTTACACAAAATGAGTATACTGTTGTCAATTGTCACTATTTTATTTAAACAATTCAAGACAATAAAAGAGTGAATGTTACGAATCTCATACATTGCATTGTTTGTTTTTTCTTAAAATGACATCTAACACTCAAAAAAAGCAACGAATGGACAGCGAATGAATGGTCGAAATGCCTAATGAATGAAACGCAATATATATTTTTTCAAACGTATTTATATATGTAAACGCCGTCGTCTAGTGCAGTGATTCTCAACATTTTCTTTGTTGCGGCTCACTTTTATCAATTTAAAAATTTGGCGGCACACAAAGAATAAACTCGTAAGTTTAGAAATTATTTATGTGCTTAATGTAACACAATGAGTAAATGGTTTCATATAATAGACATATACATATAAAATAATACACATATGTATATACAATAACAGTACGTTTATTAATCGAATAATAACAAGCTAATATTAAGAATACTTTTAGTGCAAAATTTGAGCTTGATGTTTTTTGATAATTTCATTTCTATTTGGTCGTAAAAATGATAATGCTAATCTCATATCGTCTTCTACATTTAACAATTTTGACTTTTTTTTTTTTGTTTTTATCTTGGTTACATACATACATAAGTAATTGGCCATTATAACCCTGTGTCATGGTTACGGCCTAGCTTTTCGCAGCATTTATGTTGTGTGTGTTAATTTTTATCCATGAGTACCGTGACCTATAGTTTAAAGTCGACTCCGAACGACAGATTTGAGCAGCTTTTTAATGGCAATTAATTACTCCCAGTGCTTTTGCCAGAAGACTGCTGAGAGGTAGTCGCCGAAAGAAATAATTTTTTCATATTTCTTTTTCAAGATGTCAGAGCTGGGATTTTATCTTGGTTAATGCTGAAAATTTGAATTCGCACAAATAAGGTGTGGAAAATTGCAATAATATGTTTCAAGCTTTTTTGGCTATCATTGGATAATCGTATGTTAATGCAAAATGAGTTAATTGATTCTTCTGAATGTTTTAAAAATAAATCTCGGTTATTACTGTCTTCATTCAAAGTTAAGTCAAATACAGAAGTGTCCATTATGAGAAATGGATTACAGACCCAATCAAATTTCTTTATATCTAATTTTGGAAAATAATGAGTAATTCTCTTCTCTAACTTTGTCAAATGGTCAATAATAAAATTTATTTTTAAATAAAAATTATTTTAATAGTTTTATAACAGTCTTTTGGTACTGACTCAAACTTTTTTAAATTCCCTTTCTGAGCTTTATTCTTCCATAAAATTATTTGTTTTTGGAATCCCACCAGCTTATCGGTTATGTTTAAGATGTTTTCATTATTCATTGTTATTAAAAAAAATAAATAAATAAATGATAAGCAAGCGAGTTTAGTACACCACACGGCAAACTTTTAGAATTTTGCGGCACACAAAAGTGCCGCGGAACATTGGTTGCGGATCACTGGTCTAGTGGTTACCCTGCAGTGCGCTGGAACGGTCCCAAATTGGTACTTTCACCTATCACTAAGGGACACTGTTAGTCTTTTTACCGGTAAAACGACCGGAGATTTTAACATGTGGTAGTCGTAGAAACAGTCAATTGACCCCCCTATCGATAACTATGGGACAGTCTGTTTACCGGTGCCACAGTATCAATCCCGTGTTTGGTGCCGTCGTACCAGTAAATTAACTTATTAATTCGGTCTGGTGAAATAAATAGTGCACCGAAATCAATCCCGTGGTTGATGCCGTCGTACCAGTTAATTAACTAGTGAATACGGTCAGGTTAAATAAATAGTTCCAAAGTACTTTACATCTTATTTTCCCTGATAAGCCAGTGATTACTTATAAACATGTAATTACTTATAAACAGGATAATAACTGAAGCATATATTATGTGCACAACTCACCAAATAAATGAATAACGGATTATTTTTCTGCATACACATTTACCTCACATAGCAACAAAATTCAACTTTCATTGACAATGATTCTGAGTACAGGCATAACTTCAAATTAAAACCGCTTCGATAACAAAGGGACAGAAAAGTGTGAATTGAAACCTCTTCGATAACAAAGGGACAGAAAACTGTGAATTGACATCGCGAAAGACAACGTTGAGTCAGAAAAATAACCGAAAAATGGGTCAATTGACAGAATAAAACTGAAGGGTAGTGTGTTGGCTTACTAAGACGATAGCGCCGGGTTCAAATCTCAGTTCTGACATCTTGAAAAAAAAATATGAACAATTATTTCTTTCACCGACTACCTCTTAGCAGTCTTCTTGCAAAAGCTCTGGGAGTAATTGATTGCCATGAAAAAGCTTCTCAAATCTATCGTTCGGAGTTGACTTTAAGCTGTAGATCCCGGTACTCATGAATAAAAATTAACACACACAACTTGAGTGCGGCGAGAATCTAGGGCGTACCCCTGACACAGGGTTGTAATGGCCAATTATGTTTTGTGTTGTATGTATGTGTACTATATATACAGCCTATTCAAGAAGACGAATGGTTTAAGACGTTCATCTTTTTATATGAAAAACATTAACAAATTTGAGCGTTATTTGTTGTTTCACATATAACAAATTATTATTGTAAAATCATTCGTTGCACAACCTGTAACAGCTTTACAAAAAAAAGAGTATGTAAAAGGCAATCAACAAAAAAAAAGAGTGTGAATAAAGCAACATCAGTAGAAATTGATGTTGAATGAATGCATAGCAAAAGCAATGAATGCATGAATAGTTAGCAAACATGAATACATTCAATCTGTTCTCTGTTGTGCATATAAAACCTGCTTCGGTTTTTTAATCCTGATTACAAGATGTCGGTAAAAATGGGGGAAAAAAACTTTTTTTTTATATAAACAAATTACCCCCATTCCCTTAAATCACAAGTCTTTAAAATATTTGATTCTGATTCTTAAAGTTTCTTAAATAAACTCTATTTTTGTTCTATAACATGAATGTTTTCAATTAAAAAACAGTTAAAAAAGAAAAAACTGCTAATTGTAGTCATAAAAGTAATTATTTAATAAACAAATTAATGAAAACAGAGTAGCAATGCGGGGCAGAATTTAACAAAACTATTTTATGTCAGAGTTGTAAACGAATCATTCATTTTTGAATTAATTCGTGAATCATTCATGCAATGAATTGGAAAAATTTTGAATTAATTCTTTTCTCCAAAAAACGAATTGAATTAAATTTGAATCAATTCATTTGAATTAAGCGAACATGAATTGCAATTCATTTTCAATTCAAATGAATTGGTAGAAAGAATTGCAATTCATTTCCAATTCATTTGAATTGAATTGATTTTGAATTAATATAAATGAGTTAGAAAAAATGAATTGCAATTCATTCCCAATTCATTTGAATTGATTTTGAATTAATTCAAATGAGTTAAAATATGAATTGCAATTCATTTTACCAATTCATTTGAATTAACTCGAAAAATGATTTTGTTATACATTTCCAATTTACTTGAATTGAATTGATTCTGAAAAAAAGACTGTAATACAAAAGCATCACCCTTTTTCCAAGTACTTCTATTCTGTACTTTATAATAAAAATATATCCATATGAAAGTGAACGATGCATTCTGATTTAATCTAATTAGCATTTATTTTATAATTAAAATAATAGAAAAATTAGTTGATGCCAATAACTCTTCCTAATTTCATCTTTATTTGTAAAATATTACATATTGTTAAATAAATATTACTTAAATATTAAACAAATATTACATACATAAGTATTACTAAAATGTTTGTCCTTTAATGTTCGTGCGTCACAAAATTTCATAAATTATTAATAGGTTTTAAATACTGAATGTCTTGTTATTCAGCGTATATCAAAAGCGACATAAGTAGTACTTGAAGGACCAAACTCCAAACACCAAGTTTATTTCAATTGAATGCAATTCATTTTTGATTTGATAAATTTGAATTACAAGTTACTTTTCTAATTCATTTGAATTATTTCCAAATCATTTTAATTCAAATGAATTAGAAATGAATTGCGATTCTTTTTACCAATTCTTTTGAATTAAAAAATGAATTGCAATTCATTCTGCCTAATTCAAATGAATTGCAACTCATTTTGCCCAATTCATTTGAATTGGAAATGAATTGCAATTCATGTTCTCTAAATTCAAATGAATTGATTCAAATTTAATTCAATTCTTTTTTTTGTTGAAAAGAATTAATTCAAAATTTAGCTAATTCAAATGAATTGAAATCAAAAAAGAATGATTCATTTACAACTCTGTTTTATGTCCTAAAATTCCTTTAATTTTATTGTTTTTGCCATTAAAATCAAAACACAGTAATAGGTTATAATTTTGTTCTTACTTTGTTTAAGAAAACTATTAAACTTCTGCACTTATATACATACATACGTATGTAGGTGACAAAGAACTATTAATTGTAAGGCTATCCAGCAAAAAATTGGGTTAGTCAGTCAACAATACCAAAACACATTGAGTAGAGTGGCCAGAAAAAAATTAATTCTAAAAAAACTGAAAGTATTTACATGTATTCTTAAAGTAGTACACAAAAATTTCGAAACTAACAAGTTATTAGTACTTTTAAATTCATTGGTCAAGGAAATTTAGAAAATAATAGAACAGTAGAGCAGGGGGATATGACAAAAAAAAACTAATAAGACTTGACCTTGATAAACAACAATAAAGTTAATTCTATATTTTGTATATTGTGTTCGAAATAAACCAAAAGAAAAATTCAATTGTTGTCTGTTTAATATTTTTCCCCATTAATATGCCATTGTATTTTAATGTGTTTTTACACTAATATTGTTTAAAATATATAATAATTACCAATGCCTTCATAGAACCATTATGATTACAATGGAAGTAGTGTTAAGCGCCATTTTTTTATTCAAACTTCCTAAAGTTATGAGTGAATAATATTTTATTTGTCGTATACATTTGAATATAACTTCGCAAAAATGGTTACCATTGTCTGCAAATTAATACTATTAATCTATTTATTTATTTATTAATATAATTTGTTGTTTTTTTTTAATAATTATTTCTTTCTATTTATCACGGTTTTAATGGCATGATGAAAAATTATTAAATTCAACACAATCGTTAATTGGTATACTTTTAGGGTTGTGTAACAGTATTTATATACAACATAATTTTAGGCGTATTTTTATTTTGTTAATTTAAAAGTATCGGATTTACATATCGTCGCCCCAAAGTTATCTTGACGTAACTCGCAAAAATAACTATTTGGGAAATTAAAGTTGAAGTTTACCAATTTATTTATTAAAATGGGCCGAAAAAAGTGGCAAGATTTTTATTTATCAAATGTTGGGGTAATAATCCTTAATCGGATAATGTAAAAATGTCATAAATTTTATGGCATTTTCTTTTCTGATGAATATGTTGCCCTTGGTTTGACTTTTTTCTTAAAGTTTTTTATTTATTTATTTTTTTATTGAGACCAATATTTAGGGGTAAACACCTAATCATGTTGGGCATTGCATTGGAATGTGAAGATAGATCGATAGATATGTAGATACATATTAAGAGCCTTCTGTCTATATGCCAATTTGATCACTCAAAGGCCAGACCTTCACGCTTTAATGATCAACAGCAATTGCCCTATATGTCGGTGGATGTTGATTATGAGTGCTGAGCGTCTTCACTAAGTAAATAGCTGCTATATTCCCAGAAAATGGCGCTGTACTCTTGACATTTCTTTTTATACCAATGCCAAAGGTGGAATAGAGGTTTCTTATTAATGGACTTATTTGGGGAGGGGGGGGACCTCTTGTTTTTTTTAATAACAACTTTGAAAAAAAAAAGCAAATTTTATTTTTATCTTTTATTTTTCTCTTTCACTGTGATTTGAACTTGGGCAGTTGGAGTATTTGTGCGGGCACTATATTGTTTTGTGATCTTTTCTAAAATATGCTGCTTTCGGCCAAATAAACAGATGTTTTATCGTTAAAAAAATCCATACAATGTGTATCTATTTTTCTCTTTTTGTATTGTTATGATATGAACTCCTGCTATAGTATACTTTTGTAATTGAAGATAGGTTTAAACAAAATCTCATCATTTGATTAAATAAATTAAAATTTTTGGATTTTGATTTCGTTTACTCATAGAAAAATATCAGAATTGTGGCATCAATATTACGACAAATGACATCAATGAAACAAAACGGGACGTCAATCTAAAGATAAAGGTCATCACAAAACATTGTCATATTTTATGCGTCATCAATGCTTTTATTACAGTGACATCAATTCAATACTAAATTGTTTGTATTTGTTTGTTTTTTTTTTTTTTTTGTGTAAGACCGATACGCAGGGGTAAATCCCTCTCATGCAGTGCGTTGTATTGGAATTTGAAGATAAATAGATTTTTTTCATAGGTTTATATGCAAGTAGTAGTGTGCTCCTTTTTGTTGATGAGACAAGTTGCTGTCAAATTGACTACTTCAGGGCCAGTGTTATACCTTCTCCCTTGAATGATCAACAGCAATTGTCTCATCTGTCGGTGGATGTTGAATGTTACCAACGGGTAAAGAATATGTTATTAAAAAGAGATGTAGTAGTTAAAGTTCTGATTTGAATTTCAGTAATAATACGATGAACATTTTAAATTTGTTTATATAACCACACATCCTTTCAATGTGAAATTAAGCATTGTGCGATATTTTTTATTCTCGCAGTATCCTATCAGATACTAGTGGCAGGTCACTTGTTTCTTTGTCCGTCATATATTAATTTTTCTAAATTGAATATAAATCGTAGATGTTACTATCATCCGTTCATTACTAAATAAGGTAAGAAGTAAGGAACGAAGAAACTAAAACAAAGCCTTGACTTTTTTCACATTTAATCAACTGTTGGACTTAACGACGAACAAGTCCGTAGTCTTTACTATTGGCATTAGTCAGTTTCGAAAAATTTTCCTTTAAAATACCCAATTAGTAGGAAGTCCAAACTATTTTTTTATTATTTTTATTACCTGAAATTAATAATTGAATTGTGCTTTTTGTTCAAATTTTTTTAATTACTTTTATTGTGACCCATGCTGGTCAGTTAATCGAAGTTGAACTGTATATTTATTTATTTTTAATTAAGAAGGTGTGGGGTGTTGTTCGAATATTTTTTTTATTTAAAGAAAAAAACAATTTCATTTTATTTGGTTTTATACTCTTTTTATCTATTTTATGCATGACACAATATTTTAAATGCATATTTTATAGGTGTACACATTTCTCATGAATGTGTTTTAAGTTCTAAAAATAAAACACATTATTAATAATTTCTGAGGAAAGTATTATTTAATTCAGATATATCGACCACAGTTCTATTTAGAGCAACACAATATAGTTGATCTTTATCGGTATAGGCTTTTAGTTTAATTACTTAAATTACTTTAATAAAAACTACAGTAATTATGCACTAAATTACAGTAAAAAAAAATTAAACAAAAATTTTATTTACACGTTTTTTATTTATTTATTTAAATTAAAATACTTTACTTATATTAGCGGTATGAATTTAATGTGCTAAGTAAATGCCTCTTGTTAGCGGTATGAATTTAATGTGCTAAATGCCTCTTGTAGCTCTTAAACTCATAAAAATGTGCGAAAGCTTAAGAGTTTTAGGAGACATTGAACAGATTAAACGAGTGGAATGCCTAAGACGATTGCTCGGTGTAGTGTCACAGAAAAGAGTTTCCCACAACCAGTCTAGTTTACTGCCCCCTAGACTATTGGGGCACCCAAAGTTTTTTTAATTTCTATTAAATATTAAGACTTTCCCGTTTGCTAAAGAGTTTTCCGCTTAACTTTTACATCTAATGTCATATTTTCCCCTATAGTGTTGTATTTTTAGTGCTCCAAAGTATATTTTTAGCATAAAAAACAGAAAATCTATTTGCAAAAAAATCTAGTGGGAATCGGCTAGATTGTTTATTGTTTACATTTTTTATGTTTTGGAGCGTTTTTTTTTAATAAAAAATAAATTAAAATTTATTTGGCATAAAACTAATTTTGATGCAAAACAAGTTTTGATTACTTGTTTTTCCATAAATTTTTTTCGTTCGAAAAAAAAAAAAAACAATCTAATAGTACGTTTCCGCTTACCTGTTTTGCAACACATTTTTCATGTTCGACAAACTCAGTCCAAAACATGTCGCATATTGTCAGTGCAACACTGTGTTGCTCTTATAATTACAATTTTTGGTTTGCTTTTTTATTTATTTACTACATAAAATTAATTTCGAAATATCGAAAACACAAACCAATACAATATAATAAAAACACACTTGATTTATGCAAAATAAATAGTTTTGGTTTACGTGGAAACGTATTATTATTCAAATTTAAAATAGCGTTGGGAATGCATGACCTAGAGTTGCATTTGTAATCATGGAAAACATTTACCAAAGGAAGTATTTTGAGCCAAAACATGTCTCTATATCGAAAAAATAATTAAAATACAATTTTTTGCTTTAATAAGTTAAGTAAAACCCGTTTCTATAGAAATTACCAATAAATAAGAGGTACCTCATGGCAAGTTGTGCCTAAAGGGTTTTTAAAAAAACATATTATTCAAAGTTCAATCTCATAATTATTCGCTTTTTATAGGATTTATTGAGTAGTTTTTTTATGTACGTAATTTGTTAACAAGGTCTTCTTCTCTATCGCCAATATTTAGATATAAATCAATATCGAATATGACAAATGTACGATTAGTACATACATATAATAAAAGCAACAAGTAATTACAAAGCAATTTGAATAATAAATTTCACGCAATAATCGACAAGGTGTTTGTGTAAAAATTCAATATTTTATTTCACCATGACACAGATGGTAAAATTTAACTAAAAAATAAAAAAACTTAACAAAACGTAAATATATTTTTCCAAATACCACTAATATTTCTACAAATATCACAAAAATTTCTTGTAACATCTTTCACAACTTTTACATTTAAATTTTAATTTTTCATTTTATTTTTGTCACAACGTACATCTGTAAATAGGCCTGTTTGCTTGCTCAAAAACTTGTACAAATTTGTTGATGCTTTTACTGAGTTGGGAGTACAATGAAAGTATAAGAAAAGTGACAGGTCGATGTAAGGAAATTTATTGGTTTTTGGAATAACATGAAAATTTGTTAATTGAAATTAAAAAATATTCTTTTTTGGATGTACTCAATGTACTTGGGTACCTTTAGCATTTTTGGTTTAAAATTTTTAATGGAAATTGACAATATCCATATGTTTTTGAATCTACTTGAGAAGTCCTAACTTGTAGTATACTTTACAATTTTGCTTAATTTTGAATAATTAATATAGTAGGTCCCGGTACTCATGTATAAAAATTAACGCACACAATATTAGTGCTGCAATAAGCTAGGACGTAACCCTAACACAGTGTTGTAATGGCCAATTATGTATGTATGTATGTATGTCTGTATGTAATAATTTTGGATAGGCGTAGGAAAAAATTTACAACTCAAGAAGTAATAGAAGTACAGTCTTTATTGCAGTACCAACAGATTATTTGGAAATAATGTTCAGACTTTTACATCTTTGCTTTACGTTTTTCAAGCAAAGTTCGAAACATAATTATTTTAAAAGTTTTCTACGCCGTTCTGTGGACTTGTACTATGTATTGTTTTTCACAAATATAATATAATTTGTAAACACCCGCAATAATAAAAATACAAAACAAGCATCTACCTTTTCTTATCTAAAAGGCTCAAATCTTATTTCGGTTGACAAAATGCTTTTGAAAATTTGTTCGCTTGTATGGAACTAGAATTATTAAGCTGCACCACCACTTTCTCGAAAAATATTTGTTCAAACTGCTTGTGATTCTGGAACTGGATTATTTTGCCAAAACGTTTAATCTTTAGTACAAAGTTCTTCATAATTCTTATCTCTATCTTCTGACTCACATGATTCTTCGCCATCTTCGAAAGTTCTTACAAACTCAGTATCTGAAGCTTCATTCACTGGAGAAAAATATTCTTCTTCTCTTCATTGCTTTTACATTCACATAAGATATTACTTATTGTACTGAAGTTAATCTCTTAGAACCAGCTTCTGAACTGGAATTCATTTTAACGAAAAGCACATGATCTTATTGTATATAAAAGGTTAAGATTGCTTTGTTCTGCACATTTTTCAAGCATGGCTTATAATATACTTATAAGTTGTACATACATAAATATTTAAAGTGAGATATTTAACTAATGTGTCGTTTTTGAATTTGTGAGTAGTACATAAAATAGTATACAGTTTTTTCGTTAACTCTGCTCACGGGAAACCACTAACTTAATACTCTTCGTATGCGTGCAAAGGTTTGGATTTTTTTTTCTTATCACTAAATTCAACTGATAGTCGCTTTAATATAATTAATAAACGAGAATAATAAACAATTAAACACCTGGTCAAAATAAATTCAAACAACAATTTTTTATGTACCATTTTAACGAACAAACGTAATTAAGTAAATCTATGGTACTATGCGATAAGAGCTTAAGTCGACATAAGACCAAATTAATTTACAATTTTTTGAGGTAAAAAGTAAAGTATTATAGGGCACATTTGTTGTGTAACAAGTCTATTATCGATATGTTAAATTACAGATATTTCGCAATAAATCTATATACATAAAAATGAATGTCTGGCTGTCTGTTTGTTTATGCTTTATAGGAGGACAAACCCTTGGACCGATCTTCTTGAAATTGTCATAGCATGTTACTGTGACTCTGGAAGGAATAATAGGTTATATGAACTTTTGATTGAACAAAGGGGAGTGGCACCGCCCACATAACCCTAAATTTAAAACCGTCATATTTTGGACATTTTTTGACCAACGGCGGCAGTATTTGCTACATATGGTATGGGCGTGAATAAAAATACGTGCCAAAAGAAAAGTGGGCGGACCTGTTAACCGATCTTAAGTTTTCACAGCGTGCTGCTTTTACTCAGGGATATTTATTCCATGTTTTTCAACCTCAAATTTAAAATACATTTTAATTAAAATAGTGAGGTAGCCTTTTCTCCCACAACTGTCTGCAAAATATATAAATAATTTTAATTTAATTTTATAGCGAGGGGGTAGCGAAGCACACCGGGTTATAATTATAATTATAAAAAAAAATTTGTTTAACTATTATTTTAAATCATGTAAGTACTAGAACTTAATATTTCTTTAATGGAAGAAATATGTTGAAATATTTACAGGCACCTCCGCTGTTTACTGGCCATGTGAGACACATGCTGATTGTACGGCAAAAAACTCATCGTGTTCATCGAATTCAGGTTCATGCCAATGCACGGATTTTGATATTGTATTCTCGAGTGATTTTACAACATGTCTGAAGACGTCACTGATTGGTGACGCATGTGTAGACGACGTTCAATGTAATCTTATGCCAACGGGAGCCAAATGTAAATCGGGGGTCTGTGCTTGTGCCGATGGAGAAACATATATGCGTGGACACTGTCAGCCATTGAATGGTCTCAATCAACATTGTGATACAGAGTTAGATTGTTATTTTGGTTATGATCGCCAATCTGTCCAGTGTAAAGAAAATATATGTACATGTGCCAATGGATATTACAATAGACATGGCAACATATGCCGACGTAAATCAATGGGTAAGTTATGTTTGGCTATAGCACTTTATCAGAATTGAGTTGACCTTATTAATAAGTCTTATTTCAGTATCTTAAATTCCAATATTTGTTTGTTTTATTTTGTATAGAAATTGGTGATGCCTGTGTCGTTGACACTGATTGCGATAATTTAGGCAATAATGTTAAGTGTCGTAGTTTCAAGTGTCAATATGTTGATGAAACCAAAACAAATATTAACAACAACAACAATATAACAAAAGCTGTAATTAATAATAACAATAACAAAAATAATAATCATAGTAATACAAGAACAAAAAGACAAACTTCCACACCAACTGAAACCAATTCAAATATTTCCAAGTCGTCACTTACTGAAAATGAAGATTTCAATGTTGTTACAAAATTGGTTAATGGCCTTAGCAGTACAGCCAGTCTTAAAACAAATAGCAATACCTTTACTAATACTAATACATTAAGTGATACGGAACCAGAAGATTTAAATACGGCCTCAAAAGACGATATTTCTTTAGCCAACACGAATAGAAAAGAAGCACAGATAAGTCGTGAAATTGCTGTACAAACTAGTATTGAGGATTATGAACTGAAGGTTTTAACACCACAAGTAAGAAATGTTGGCACCATTACCACTACTACATCGACAAGTTCCAGCAGTCGTAGACCCTCTAAACAAAGACGCCGCGCAACAACCAGATTTCAATTTAACGATGATGAAAAAACTATATCGACTGTGTCGAACACTGATGACGATATTGAACATCAACAGCACCAGCAAGAGCAGCAACTACAATGTAAGTATTTCAGTTTCCTTAAAAATTAACAAGGACGTTCAGTTAAAAAAAAATAATTTAATTGTAGATGGCTTTCAATGTTCTGATAATGGAGATTCGTGCACAGGCCTACCCCATTCTATATGTACCAATAACGTTTGCCTGTGTCGTCGGGGTTATTATCACAAAAATGGCAGATGTTTCGCTGGTAAGTTTCATAAAAGATTAAAGAAAGAATAGAACATGCAAGAGGAGTATTCATTTATCTACTAAATGCCTCTTGAACAAATAAAAATATAAGAATGCGTGGGAGTGTAAGAGTTAAAATTTGCTTAAGAATAAAACGTTGTTGCACTTTCTCGCATTAATTTGCAAAGTAAAAAATAAAAATTATATAATTTTAGAAATAATTTCTTCTGCATATTTATCACTTTTCTGTAAAAATTTGAATCTCCAAAGAGCATGATTAATAAGCAATAGTTGTATAAACATAAATATGACTTATACGTCATGGGGCACATTATTTGTCAATGGGCCCACTTCTAAAATGTAAGCACCTTTAAGAATATACATATTTTATTTTGTGGTCAATAAGATGGATAAAAATGTTCTCTTTTAATGAATATTTGTAACGACTTTTTAGGAAAAAATTTCATAAATTTAGTTTTTTAAATAATCGGTCTAAAATTTAAAAAAGTAAAATTATTCGTACGTTTAACAACAACTAGAGACTTTGCCCTGATGTGTTGTACTCCCAACCCGTCACCACAAGCTAAGAAATGCAATGAAATAGAAAAAAATGGAGAAAATTCTAGTGCGGCTCTGGCACAACAGCTAAAATGTTAGTCGACCTAACAAAAAAATTAAATATAACATAATCATAATAATATAGCTCCATACTCTCTTTCTTTATTTAATAGCTTCTATATTATGTTTTAAGTAAAAACTGCATAGGCTCTTCCTTATCACTTCATATTTGATAAGTTTATCCATTTTTTTAATTTTGGAAATCAGAAATAATCTGAGGAAGCAATTCGTTATGTATCTGGATGGAACAACATTTTGTTTTTTTTTTACCAAATGTGACTGATGAACAGATGATTCTTATTTTCTTTTAAAAACAATAAAAGTTATAACACCTTGTTTGCAGAAAGAACTGTCTTCGATTTAATTCTCTATTCCAATCCACTGCTTTAACAGTTCGTTTATCTTGAAAGTGAAGTAGTAGAATTCTATCTCATTTAGGGTTATGAATCGACGCAAAAACATGACTTTATTATAGTGGAACATTGCCAAGTACTGTACCGAAACATTCGTGTCACTCATCTTGCGCACCTCTATGTATCTCATCGTCAACTTTTCTCTTAATATGAATCCTAATGTATGAGTATATCACTTTTTCAAATATCGGTCATTAAATGCCATTTTGTGAAATTTCTTAATCACTTCTAATGTGGGCAAATAATTTAATTGACCACTCGTTTCGTAGTCATGGACGAAAGCAGACTTCTGCATAATTGAATGTGGCTCGGACTTAATTGTAGTTGGACAAATGAAAATATTGAAAAAGTAGACACCCATTAAGTTGGACTGAGACCTGAACAAGACTCCTGACCAAAAAAATCCCAAAGAGAACGAAATTCATTTTGATTTGCGTGAATTTGTCAAAAACAGACATCTTGCATTATGGTTGAACATATGTATCTTTGAAAGAACAAATAAAATAGAAAGCAAAGCTATTATACAACAGAAATGGTAATCGCATAAAGTAATCTGAACGAAACTCATACATGCACAATAATCTACCCATCTATAGAAAGGGCTAAGCTATCCAAATAAAACAAAAAAAAAGTTGTAGACTATGTAAAGAGAAAATATACAGAATATATATATATATTCTAAATAAGAATTCCACTTTCCTATTTTAATAATTGGATTTGGGAGAGGGCATAAAACTCCCGGTTAATTTTTATTTAATATTTGGCTGATAGAAGCTTACGGAACATATGCAGAACATTAAGTATTTACCAATATATACACACAAGATGAGGGATTTGTGCAAAACTCTAAATTTGGAAATGAAATTAAGCCCTAATGAAGTGAAAATAATCCCAAAACGAAATGAAAAAAGAACCCAAAGCATACATCTTCGCTGTGTAAAGTTTTTTTGTATAGAAAGTTCTTGAATATTGGATCATATGATCATACGGTTTTGCTGAGTTAAAATCTTTTATATAAAGAGAACAATTTTATGGGGGTTGCTTTAGCGAAACTCTTTGGATAAAACTTTTTCCCCACTTTCCAAAAGAATATGATTTTTCAACAATATGTAGAAACTTATAAGTAAGTTTTCAAATTATCATCCTTTCCAAATGTTTCTTTATAAAAGTGGAAGGCAAATCGCCTTATGCCATGGCAAACTACATCGCCAAGTATTTGTTACAGTTATGGCCAAGATTTTTATCGTTTCTCTGGTATGTCTATCAACATGTAGTTGATTGTCTAATAAATTGCACAATGCATTTTAGAGAGAATTCGTTCTTTGACCTCACGGTTTTCCCTGATAATTACGATTTTAACAAATTCAAATCAAATATTCACGAACACTATTCATTTTTCCTCCCCTCATTATATATTTTCCTTACTCAAGCATTGAATGAGTAGGGTTATTTCCTGAGTACTGGTCTCGTGAAAAAATATATATAAGATCTCATTTCCTTCTTAGTGATTTTCTTAGTGATTTTCTTAGCACCACATTGTGGACAATCAAAAGATTTTATACCTGCATGTAGCAGCTTTCTACATAATGCATAATTATTAAGTACTTCATGCAAAAAACAAAAAAAAAAAAAAAAACAAAAAAAAAAATCAAAATAAATAAAAACCTAGAAGAAGAAATACATTTTTCTTATAATTTCTTCGTTGTTGCGCCATATATCTGTTTGACTACGCATTTATTTTAAATTTCTTGTCGTTTAACGCTACAGATTATGTCTTTTTCTGTTAAATGTTTTTAGAAATACATTTCTTATACAAAAAAACTGGTTATAAAAACAGTTTCTTTAAATTACATTTAAAAATTATTAAAAAAAAAATACTTTTAATTTATATTTTAGAATTGGGCGAGATAGCAGAAACTTCCGATGAATGTGAAAACGAATATGATCCAGTAACTAAAAAATGTAATTGCCAAAAAAATTTCTATTACGACTATAATTTAAGAGGATGTCGCAAACGTATGTATAACCATTTTATGTATAACCCATTTCAAGCAAACGGTTTTTGACCTTTAAAACTTTTTTCCATTCTCCAGCCATACACTTCAATTTATCCTGTGTCGCTGATAGTCAATGCAGTCCATTTGGTCCCGCCTATTGTCCTTCCCAAATACCTAGACGTTGTACATGTAAAGAATATGCCGATTACAATGAGCTCTTACAGATGTGTGTCTATAACAAAGGTTTAGGTTCCGAGTGTGAAACGGATGATGGATGTCCTGTGGAGCATGCCATGTGTTCGAATCGTGTCTGTGTATGCAAAGAGAACTTTTTAAGAAAAGACGACAAATGTTTGCCCGGTAAGTAATTTAATGTTTATCAACTATAACACAATTTAAAATTGAAATCTGTGACAGGCATTGGTGCTGAATGCTTAGAGAATATTGATTGTTCGGTGGAGAATTCAATGTGTGGCACCAAAACCGCTTCCAATAGCACACAGGAACCGTCAAAAGCCTGTCAGTGTCGTAAAGGTTTTGTACACTTTAAGGACGAGTGTATTAAGGAGGGTAAGTTGTTGGTATTAAAACGTAAAAATTTGCACAATTTATTTTGATTAAACTATAGCCGAAGATATCGAAGAAGAATGTGTTGACAATGAACAGTGTAAACCTCTGTTGGCCTCTTGTATTGAAAATAAATGTTCCTGCGATGCAAAACAAGCGTTTCATAATGGTCATTGTGAAAACAGGAGATGTAAATATTTAATTTTATTTGTTTTAAATATGTACTTCAAATTATATTAAATTTTCTTTTTTCAGCTCTTAATGAAGTCTGCTCTACAGCTAGTGAATGTTTTGTGGAAAAGGGTGCCGAAAATGTCGAGTGTCGTAATTCCGTGTGCCAGTGTAAATTTGGTTATAGAAGTGATGCAGAGCATCGTTCTTGTGTTGCGACCAATAAGAAAAGTACGTTTAATAATTATAAATATTTATCGTCTTTTAATTCAAATTAAAAATATCAAACAACAAAAATTATTTTTCGCCATACATACTTATAAGCAAATATGTACATACATTCCATATTAATATTGATAAATATTGTGAAAAAGTCTTCAGACGAGTTCCTTGAGCAAAGACAAAGTGGCCATACCCACATATTTATCCCCATGAGCAATACATTTCAATATTAATATCAAATTAAAAATATATTTCTGTGGCATTTTGACAAAACACCTTAAGTCGAGATAAGATAGCAAAAAACTTTTTAAAAAAACTCGGGAAAAAATTATTTTTATTAAAAAATAAAATAAACCGAAACCGCCGTGGTCTAGTGGTTAGTGTGCTGGCTTACGAGGACATGAGCCCTGGGTTCGACACCCAGCTCCGACATCTTAAAAAAAAAAGAAATATGAAAAAAATATTTCTTTCGGCGACTACCTCTCAGCAGTTATCTGGCAAAAGCTCTGAGAGTAATTGATTGCCATAAAAAAGCTTCTCAAACCTGTCGTTCGGAGTCGACATTAAACTGTAGGTAACGGTACTCATGGATAAAAATTTACACCCACAACATGAGTGCTGAGAGAAGCTAGGCCGTAATCCTGACATAGGGTTGTAAAGGCCAGTTATGTATGTATGTATGTATCTTGGCTATTTTTGCATCTAAAAGGTTGCCAAGAGCACATTAAAAATACTTAAATTCAGAATTAACTTTTTAAAATTAATTTTATTTGTAATTTTGAGATAATTTGTAATTGTGAGAATAGTAGTCTCCGTGGTCTAGTGGTGAGTTTGTTGGCTTACTAAGACATTAGCACAGGGTTCAAACCCCAGCTCTGACATCGTGAAAAAAAACAAATATAAAAAATTGTTTATTTCGGCGACTATATCTCAACAGGCTTCTGGCAAATGCTATGAGAGTAACTGATTGCCATGAACAAGCTTCTCCATTCCGTCGTTCGGAGTCGACATTAAACTATACTTATGGATAAAAATTAAAACACACAACATGGGAGCTGCGAAAAGCTACACCCTAACCCTGACACAGAGTTGTAATGGCCAATTATGTATACATGAGAATAGTATGTAAAAAAGTACTATAAATATTCACCAAAGTGATATTTAAAAGTAAACATTCAATTCGTTATTTTCGCATAACATTGTATTGTCGTCTTCTTCTACTTCAGTCCACAAAACAGATTTAATAAAGTATTTTGACTTACATATACATATGTTTCGTTTGAATTAATTTTTAAACAGACTTTTTCTGGTATTTCGTAATTCGAATATTAGCACTTTCTTCTTTTTAACCCATACTTTATGTGAATTAAGCTATTCGGTGTACTCGAAGACATTGCATGAAAAGTCTTAAAACAAAAGATGACAATTTATGAAATGGATTATCGTTGGTTGAATTTTTAAAATGATGGATATCGATCCAAAATAAGTCACTTCTATCCAGGTTTTTCCGCTTATATACTTATGTAGTTTAAAGTGTTTAATACAATTTTCGAATTCCTCAATTTCTGTACAAATTGTTTTTAAGTTTGTGTGGAATTACTGCTCTTATTTCATAAATTTAAATTTTAGTAAATTTTTTAAAGTTTTCCTTAAATAATTTCTTTTCTAAGTAAGATATTTTCCATACTTCATATGCTTTCATAAAACTATAACTAGATAGCAGTTTATATCTATATTTTTTGAAAAAGTTTTTAAAAATACTAAACAATTATTCAAAAAGTGCTAAATGGAAAAGAAACGCGATGCGAACCAGACTTGGGTTTATTGCATTGAATTTATAATGCATTATCACTTCCACTATCACTTAGTATTAATGAAACAATATTCCAGCCACTACTAAATGCAAAAAAAAAATTCTTATTAAAACAATAACAACAATTTTTTACTTTATACAGGCGGACTCAGTAAATTAAGAAAATAACATTCTCTACAATTTATTTTGACATTGACTTAAGCTATGTATGCATATATTAATATTATATCCATATATGAAGATATATTAAAACGATAGTGGAACTGAGGTAGTGGAACTAAATTTCCATTTCACTATAGTGCCAATGGAGTTGTATTCCATTACCACTAATTATTCAAAATAAGTGCAGTATATTTCCACTACCACTAAAATCGATATATTTAATGCATTAAATTTCCATTGCCACTAAAATTTTTATATTTAATGCACTAAGTTTCCACTACCACTAAATTCGTTTTATTTAATGCATTAAATTTCCACTACCACTAAATGTAAGAGGCGATAATGCACTATTTTTACCACTAAAACTAAATTTAGTGGAAAATTAAATCTAATGCAATAAACCCAACTCTGATGCGAACATTTAAAAGGAGCTAAAAACGGGGTAAAAATTACTAAATTGTTATCGCTGGTTAAGATGCCACTTGTCACATAAAATACTTTTAACAAAACGAAGAGTGAAAAATTTAGCAAAAAAATTAATTCTTTTTGGGCGATGTAACAACAATCTGCTGTTGAATTTTCTTTAAATTTTTTTTGGAAAAATGGCACGCAAATTGTGTTTTTTTATGTTTGGTTTTGTGTAAAGTTTTGTGTTGAGATTTTTTCTTTTTTTTTTAATATAAAGTTAATTTATATTACGAATTATTGAGATCAGTAAACAAATACTGGCGCGGCTTTAAGCAAATACTCATACATTTTTAATTTTTACTGCACTAAGTAGGAACGGACTAAAAGAAAAAATGTATATAATTTGATTTGAATTCTATCCTAAATCACTTGATTTTATAAAAAATTAAGAATATATTGCAATTTACGAGTTCGTTTAAAATGAATTCAATTTACGGAATGATTTGGAATTCATAATTTCTAACATACTTCGGAAAAAAATTCCGATCGGAAGTAGTTTTAAATCCAAATATGCAGTGTTTTGGAAACGGCAAATTTTCCGAACTGAAACCATTCTAAACTTTCAAAGTAACACCACTATATTAATACCAAAGAGATACTATATAAATTAATAAAATATATTGATCATTAAAGGCCATTTTATTTGGAAACTATATAATCGACACCACTTTCGAACGGAATTGAGTTCTGTAACAAAGCTGTAAATTTCATGTTGCGGAGAAGCTTAAGGCATCTCATTTGAAAGAGCAAAAAAGAAAAGTTATATTAATTAATTATAAATAATCTGTATACATACATTGTATTTTTTTTATTTTTAAGGATGATACAATTGTAATTTGGTTTAATTTTAAATATGTTTTTTTTCAGATTCTTCCGGAAGGCCAAGTGCTCTTAAAATAATAACATTTATGCTGATTGGATCAGCTTTTCTTATAACCAGTGCCGCTATAAAGCAAGCCTATTATTAGTCTTACAATCTAAATGCATATAAACAGCAACGAAAATAGCAACAGCAGTAACAATAAAAATAACACCACGCCACTGTGATGAAAACAATAAGAAACTTCTGACAAATCCTTAAAATTATAAAACAAAGAATATTTTCGTGGTAAAAAAACAGCAGCATCATTTAAATAACTGACATTATTAATTAACCTTTCACAAAAACGAAAAAGAGCTGTAGCAAAAATCGTTAATTATTTATTAAAAAATTAAAATTTTCAGCACTCTTTAGAATTTAGTAAAAAAAATTAAATACAAAGCACAGAACTTACTATGGTTTAGCATAAATTTGAAAAAAAAAAATCGCATAAATTATTGTAGAAAATAGTTTTTTTTTTTTATTTTCTGATTATAATTTAAACAAATGGTAGTACATATCTATAACATTAAAGCAATATTTATTGTAATTAAAAGATAATTATTTGTTAATATTTCTAATGTACATATTGAAATTATTTAAAAAACAGTGTACAAAAATCTCTTATTAAAGCAAAACATGTAATCTAAAAGAACAAAATTTTACTCTTTTGTGTGAAACTAATGTTTAACTTATTTTACAAATTTAAACAAATTAATTGAATACTTTTAAGTTTTAATTAAAATATGATTTAACATTTAAATATAAAATCTAGCAAAGAACATAAAACATAATACATATATATATATATATATATATATATATATATATAGGCATCTTAATTAATTTGTTAAACTAATTAATTAAATAAGATGTTAAGATTTTAGTTAAATAATAATTAATAATACATTTTTTCGAAACTATTAAAAACAATTTTATTAAAAACAAATTTGTGATTTTTTTCATTATATTTACTTATGGGTCATACATCATACATACCAGAGAACAGTTTGATTGTCTGTTTATGAACTTTGAATGCATTCACACAAAATGAGTACACTGTTGTCAATTGTCACTGTTTTATTTAAGTAATACAAGACAACACAATATAAGGGTGATTGTAACGGATCTAATGCATTGCAATGCTTTCTTTCTCTTAAATGAATGGACAACGAATCGTATGAATGGTTGACATGCCAAATGAATGAAAGAGAATATATATTTTTTTCAAAAGTATTTATGTATGTATAAGTATTTACAGACTGTTTATAGAAGACGAATGATTTAAGACGTTCGCCTTTTTTGCTGTTTTACATATAAACGAATTGTTACTGTAAAATCATTCGTTGCACAACATGTAACAGCAATATAAAAAAAGAGTATGCAAAAGGCAATAAAAAAACAAAGAGTGTGAATAAAGCAACATCAGTAGAATTTAATTTGATTTGAATGCATAGCAAAAGCAACGAATGCATGAATACTTAGCAAACGTGAATACATTCAATCTGTTGTCTGATACATACATACTTATATACGCCTATGTTCTGCCAAACGCTACGTTTTCGAAAGGCATTCTATTTTCAAAACTTAAACGCATTTGATTATGTTCTGATAAAAGCGCGATTTGCTTTTTTCGATTTTAACACAAATAGAAATATTCGCTAAACAAACGCAATGATGATTTTCGGATATTAATACTTGTCTTTAAAATTGTTTTTGAGTTTTTTTTTTGCGACTTATTGCAAAATTGTATATTTAGTAGATCATTAATCAGCAATTAAAAAAACAAGTGATGTTAAAAAAGCAAATTTTTATACTATTGTCGCTGGCTGCGACTGGAGCCTCGTAAGGGTTACGAATTTAACAATAAAACACCAAATTAAATTTTAATTGCAATATGTGATGCCTTTGATACGTTTGATATGTTTGATATGTTTATTTCTATTAAAGAGATACATATATGTACATATAAAAAATACAATAATTTATTTGAACTACTTACCGCAGTGCTTTTCCCTTACGAACTGATTTTTAAAATATTTTACATTTATCTCAGGCTACTATTTTTTCCTTTGTATAACACTTTAGAAATAACGGTACAACTTATCGAAATAAAGCACTGCAGTTAGATCAATGTTAAAAAGAACAACAATTTAACAATTTCCAAGTAAACAAATATCAATGTAATGACAAACCAAGAAAACATTCAGGCAACTCACAGTTTGCCATTGATTCAAACAATTTAAATAAATATAAATAAGCAAATAAATTAAATAAAACAAATATTCATGAGCCATTAGGCGACAACTATGTATAAATTTTTAATAAAAAAAAACGTACAGGTTTTCTTTAAATTAAAAGAAATCATAGCCGGGATTTACAATGTAGAAATTGAAACACAGACATTTTTCAATTCTTTTTTGCTCTTGCCTATAACTTGTACAATGTAGAACTTAGAAGACAATCAGAATAAGGAAAATTTACGAAAAGTGGAAAAAAACGGAAAAATATCTGGTACAAACATTCGTGTACTACATTCTTCACATTCTCGTCCTCATTTCTACAAATTTCGTCTGTCTGTTTTGCAATTTCTACATTGTATATCCCGTCATATTAAATTTATATTTCGTATATTTTTTTTTTAATTTTTTAAAGTGTTCATTTAATACAATAGACCAAAACGCTTCAGGGTACATTAGCGATTTGAAATCGCCAAATGTTTAGCGTTTTCGTTTTGCAGAACACCTACTTATGTATTTGGCGATTTCAAACTTAAAACGTTTTGTGATTTTAAGAACATTGGCTATAGTTAGATATCTACTTAAGTAAACATCAATTCTCGTATCGTTTTTGAGAAATAGACACAGCTTTTGATCTCGGTTCCAAGGACAGAAAAATGGCGTATAAATTTAAATTTCAGGAGCTGCATTGCAACCAAAGGTGCAGTTTTAATGAAGAAAATATCGTGTTCAACGATTTGGTCCAATTGCTGTGAAACAATAATGATTTTAACATTAGTGTGTCATTAAAAGTTACGTTTTTTTTTTTAGAGAAATTGAACTTATTTGAAATAAATGAGTCGAATGAATGCATAATGCGTGATTTGTAGACATGTTTTCATGTGTTAACAAAAAAAAAAACTCCAAAAAATATTTTCGCCTTATTGGCAAATACATTTAATACAATATCAAATGTATTCTTTTGGGGATTACCATGTCTCTATGGCCATTTCGTCTCTGGTTAAGGACTCGTCAGGAATATATGTATGTATATAGTTTTGAATATCACCTTTGGGAAGAGACTCCTGACGAGTCTCTTAAGCAGAGACGAAATGGCAATAGAGACATGCTTATCCCCAAAAACATACATTTCATATTGTAAAAAAAATTCCTTAAATTTATTTCTATGGAATCATTTTTAAATTAATTGACTTGAAAGGTTGTTTTTATTGCTGATTTTAATGACTTTGAAAAATGACAGATTTATTCAAATTTTGACATTTAAAGTGAATGCAATTTATTTGCCGACTTAAAAGTCAAGAAAGTGACATTCTTATTGAACCACTTCCATTTTATCTTTCTGAGTATGCATAAGTGAGCGCGGTTAGTCTTAATTCACACCATTGCTTTTACGACGTATAATTTTAAATTCCCTTTTGAAGCAACTTCCGAAAATTCATTGCGTTATACTGTGAGATTTAGTTGATCTTTTTTCAAATAAAATTTAAATATGGAAAAAAACAAGTAAACCAACGACCGTATGTATAATGAAAAGTTAGCAACTCGTTAGAATAGGGGACAAAAAACTGGCGAGTTTATGACCTGCTATAGACTGATATTATTAAAACTTTCCATACCTTCTACATATTTGGCAACTAGTCAAAGAATCTAAAAAATTAAATACCTTGTACGTTTGAGTAAGAATTTCCACAAATGACAAAGTAAGCCACTGTGTACAACAACCTGCTAATTTTTTTTTATTAATAAGGCTGCAAGTCTTTTAGTTCACAATATTCACACTCTTTCTGATTTACACACTTTGTAAATAAGAGTTAACAAGTCCTATAATTTTCCACCCATTGAAAAATAAATTAATCATTTCATTCATTCTATCCATCCATTTGGATAAATCCGTCATATTCCATTTGGATAAAGAACAAAGAAATGCTACGCCTCTCAACTAAAGCATTTGTGAAGAACTCAAAAAAGTGACAACAAACATTTTTCAGATAAGCATTTTATGGAAGGATATATAGAAAATGCTAAAAAAGAAAAATAGCTTTAAAAAATAATTACAAATACAATAACAAATATAAATATGTATGTGATAAAAATCAATTTCGATAGAAATTCCAAGTCTAAATCTAGAAAGATTTCGAATTCATTGTTTACTCATCATCTTAATGGTTATTGCCACTACATTCTTGATTTAAATTTCGATAGAAATCATTGTTCAGCACATACCGGCAGTATAATTAAAAACGCAATAAACTCGTTTCTTCTCCGTCATTACTATCATTTGATTCTTGCTCGTCTAATGAAATTAAGCATTCTGATGATGATTCTTTAGAATATGATTTTTTTAAGCGTAAATATTTCAAGCCTATTAAATAATTTTTTTCATTGGTATCCTGCACAGCATTGTTTAGCTCAGCATTCTTCTGTAAAGCGTCTTCCTAAAAAAGAAGAGGGAAATATGAGTTCCTTTTTATTACTTGGATATAAAAATAAAATTTATCCTCTTTCACTTTTATTACCAATTGTTTTGTACGTGTATTTAGTAATTCCTTTACATCATGCAATTCTCTTATCATGGCATTACGTTCCATGGCATGATAATCTCTTTGCAGTCGACATTCTTCTTCTAGTTCATGATTCACCCGTTTTAAGTGGTACATTTCTGCTAGCATGGCATTTTGTTTCTCCATTAGTGTCTTAACCAGACTTTCTAGATTTTCTACGGTAATATGAGCTTCATTAAGATTTTTACTTAAAAGCCAGATTTCCGCACGTGCTGTAGCCAATTCAGTAGCAGAAACATCACTGCGATTTAGGAATTCTGGTCTAAAAAAAAGAAGATATCTTTGTCATTTTAATTCTGAATGTGTGTATCTGATATGCTTTAACTTTACCGATCCTCTTCGTTACTGGCTGAAGCTTCCTTTTGCGTATTTTCAGGATCTGTATTGGAAACGATACCAGTGGGAAAACTATCTTTGGAAGGCACAAAATATTGACAAATGCAAGACATTTTTAAAATTAATTTTTGATTAAAAAATATATTTATATATGTTTGTATATATCGTAACCTCAAATATAAAATGGCGTAACAAAACAAAAACTCCAAAGCAAGTTTAAAGGTACTGTTTAATATATATTGAACGTGATCCAGTATCGAGATATATATATTGAAAGTGTAAATTGATGTATCCGTAATCCATATGGCATAATAACCAAACATAAATCGCGATCCAAATATCAAAATATATATATATATATATATATATATGTATTGAACATGGAACAGTGCTCTTAGATATGTAAGTTATGATTCGTTTCATCAAAGTACATCTTGAAACAGAATTTTACACTTTTGGCGGTCGAAAATGATGACTTTTAAAGCTTTTTAATACTTACAAATGTTCAAAAAAAAAATTCCATTAGCAGAACGTTGTCGTACCGTACTGTATCAGCTATTTATTAATGAAATCTAACCGAAGTTCAATGTAACGTTGTTAAAATCCACCGTTCCGAATCCAACTGCTTGGCAAAATCGCACATTCTATAAAAATCCTACCGTCATTGTGCCCGGTATAGTGGTTAGAGCGCTCGTACAAAAACTCAAATGGCCCAGATTCAAATCCCAGCAAAGGTGAAAAAAATGAAAAAGATAGTTTGCGGTTTTTTCAAAATTATAATTTAAAAATAAGGAGTTCCTCCCCCTCCTCCCGCCTGCAAGGAGACCATCTACAAAGAAACCGCTCCCCAACATTCCACTCTATTCCGTATTAACCAATATCAACAAAAAACGAATGATCCCTATTTGGAAGTAGCAGATAACAGCCAAATCTACTAAACCTAGCGAAGGCAATCACCACACAATCAACATGCAACGATGAGGTAATTGCTGTTGATCATTCAAGGGTGAAGGTATAACACTGGCCTTTGAATGATCAATTCACAGCAATTTGTCTCATTCGTAAGGCGCTTAATAATAATAAAAAAAATATTGACTGTCCTTTCCATAAATTCCAACACAATGCACAGCATTTAGTAAGAGTTTAGCCCTGAGTATTAAATCAAATTTAAACAATTATGGTGTGTGTTAAAATAAATATGTATTTACATTGTTATTTTTTTAATCTGTCTTTTTAGAATTTTGTTAATTATTTCGTTATTCAATTCGTCGTACGGGAGTTTATGTGCTCTATCCGTCATTTCATATTTTTTATATATCTCGAGTTAATCAAGCCACTTTAGGTGTTCGATCCCAAATCCGTTTTAGGATATCTCGTCTTGTTTAGGAGATAAATAGTCGAAAGCAGATTGCAGATATTAAAAATTTTGGTGTCAAAAACCTAAAGTGGCTTCATTAACTCTAGGTATATAAAAAATATGAAATGGCGGATAGAGCACATAAACTCCCGCACGACGAATTGGCAATACTTAAATATTTACATAAATACTATTTCCAATTATTATTTAATGTTAAATAGACAAATCATATATGCACTAGTATAAAGAATAGTAATAAGTGGTTAATTTCTTTTTTTTTCGTATTGTTAAATAAGTACTCATCTCTGTATTTATCGTATTTATGTTTTTAGTTGTATATTTATGTTTTTAGTTGTATATTTTTAATAAAAAAATTATTACAATTCGCAATTTTTTGTAATTTTGGGGGTTGCATTTAAAATATCTTAATCATTTTAAATCAGCGGGATCAAATAAAATTTTAGTTCTATTAATTAATTTTATAATCGGTTTAAAATTTCTGCGTCCATTAATTTTTTAATTATACCAATTAATTTATTTGATTAAAATTTGCCTGAATTTTTAATTAAAATATTAATTGGCCCAATTAAGTATTTAATTAAAATTTTTTTTGTCAAAAAGTTCGACACTATTAATTTTTTAATTGATATTATTAATATCGTTTGTAGGGGCAAAACTAGTAAACAATTTAATTTGTAGTACAAATTTGTTAATTGAAATCGATTTTAAATTTTTTCTGTGTAAAATACCAGATTATGTTTTCGTTTCCAAATTTATTTATAAACAAAGTGTGTTTGTCTCTGAATAGTCCCAGACTCGCCTAGTTGTCTTCCTTATGTTGATGACGCTCGGTTGATAGTTGACTAGTGAGTGAGTTAATAAATTATGTTAAAGACTTAAAATAACCTGCGACAATTATTATGTTATAAAAACAACGAAAATAACGAACACATCAAACATATGGAAGACAATTATGCGAGTAAATCTACAATTCATCTTCAATAATAATATTACTATACAGAGTTTAAATATAAATAACAAGGTAAATTTAAATCAATTTACATTCCGGTTATACATACCAAGAAGAACAATGAAAAAAAGGGGAAAATAATATGATAAGATACATATGTCTATTTATGTATATATAAAAAAAAGTTTTTGTCCAATTTAGATTGGACACCACTTTCACCTTCGAAGCATCTTTCTGTTTCAGTTTAAAGATTTCTGCTAGGAATTTCAGCAACAGTGGAAATTTTAAAATTCTTTTAGGTCTTTATGTAATCTGAGGGCCCTAATGTAAAGTTCCCGACCTTGAAAGTCAGTCTTAAATTAATAATAGTACTACCCTCTTTGATGGTCGGCAACTGAACCAATTTCCACAATCTAAACAAGCTCGTGGAAAACAGATGAAATGGTCACAAACGACTCAAGTGACTTCCACCAAAAGTGTCTTTTATGATCAGAAAATAAGTGCATGATCTGGCTTTTGAATCTCGCAAAGAACTCTAACACGACTGGAATTTGATAATTATTTCCAAAGTATGCTAGTTGGAATCTTATATATAAAAAATAATAAGTGTTTATGGGTTTGTTTGTTTGAAGTCCATAGCATATATACAGCTGAACTGCTGAAACGATTTTAGTGAAGGTTATCTAAAAAACTAGAGGCTATTTTAATTCTCTGTACCATATCGAAGGCTTGTAATCCATTTTACTCTTTACAGTACTTGTCTTTCCACTTCTATAAAAAAATTTACAAGATTGAATACAATATCTTTGACAAGAAATATAATTTTTACAAATATGAAACACGCGATTTACGAGTAAAATATATAAGTCATCGAGCCATGCACATGCGGCAGCAGACAATGAATGGTTCACATTTTTTTTTTTTTCAAATTAAGAATAATACTGTGATTAAACTTTAACGACGTCAGTAAAAATGACAAATTTTTTTTTTCAACAATAACTTCAAAGCAACGACATCAAAATGTGAAGGATGAATTCTTGGCCACACATTGAGCCATTGCATGCCTATAAGGACAACAAAAACAAAATTCTATTGAAATATGTTGTAAAAAAACAATCTTCAAATCTGAAATGGTCATTAAAGCGAGTGTTTACGTCATGATTATGGTGGTCATAACTGTATGGCGTCATTATGAAAAATTGGAATACTGAGAAAGAATACCCTTCTCTAATTATAAAAAAAAACAATTTTTTGTAGCGGTTATTTTTGTTAAATTTAATCATCAACTTTTACTTTTAGACGTCTAGCGAAACAATGATAAATAATTATTGTGGTACATATTCCTCAGATGATTGTGCTACAATAGTGGTTATTTGGTGTTGAACTTTAGAGAAAAATTATTTGCAAAGGCTAGTGCTATTGACCATTTATTTTGGGGAATATAAAAAAGTACTAAAGGATACATTGGAGACAGAAATGGCAGAATAATTAATTAGACAACTATTCATAAATAAAATTTAGTAAAATTTCAGGTACCATAGCTGTTCTAAGTGGTATTTGTTTTTTTTTTTATTTAAGGCCAGTACTCAAGGGACGGCCCCTACTCATGCAGTACATTGTGCTGGTCTAAGAAAATATATTATGGGAAGAAGGGGGAAAGAGGGAGTAGTGTTTGTGGACATTTGATTTAAACCTACCGATGTCGTAATTGGCAGGAAAGGCATTCGCTGTTCCTTTCATTCATTGTTCCATAAACGAGCGGTGCGACTGAAGAAAGAATTCTCTGCGCTTCCTCGTTTTCACTTATTGGACAGTGTTCGGTTTTTTGTTATTACCTGGTAATAATCCAAAAAACTAAAGAACTCGTATGTTTGAGGAAGAATTTTAACGTATATTAATGACAAACTTAGCCACTACGTACAATGAGCTGCTAACTTTTTATTATAAATAAAGCTTGTATATACACCAATGTGTATACAAAATACTTACTTGAATAGAACAACATTTGTGGTGTTTTTTTCGATATCTATAAATGCTTAGATAATCTGCTTTTATAAAAAGAAATGTAATTATTTTGTTAAAAAACAATTCAATTAATATAAAATTAATAAAATTTCTTCGCCTCAGCCATATTTACAACGTATATTTCCATTTTAATTTAAAAAATGTCATAGGATTTTAAAAAGATAACTTCAGGATAAAAAATCCAACTTGGCATTATTATGTAATATATAAGTAAGTACTTAATTATTAAACACTTTTAAACAGAAATTTGCATGGAATATATATATTCGATTCGAAAAAAAAAACACCACTATTATAAGATTTAGAACACCATTTATTTTTTGTGTAATATATGGACTTTTTATTAAAATTTTTAAAGATATGAAATATGTATGTATAGGTATCTGTTTAAAATATTATAAAAAAATCACAATAATTAATATGCATGTACTCTATAGGTTTTGGTTATTTTTTATTTGAAATTAAAATAAAAAACACGCCAATATATGTAATAATAGGTGTATTTTAATTTATGCTTGTAGTACATACATACATACATATGTACATATAAATTAATATTTTTTTAACTATCATTGCATTACGACAAGTATTAACAGAAAACATTATTTTTTTCTTTTTTTAATAAATGCCATTTTTGCTCATAAGTATGTATTCTGTATATAGTAAGTTCGGGTAATGAAGACTACCATTTAATATTTATGATAATGTGAATACAATATGAGAAGGCAAGAAAAGATAAAATATTAATAAATCTGTTGTCTAAATATAATTCTAATTAAAAATTGTGTATGAATGTATGCTTACGTAGAAAAATATTACGTCCAAAATTTATAAGTATTTCAAATAGCGTAACAAAAATCTTGGCGGTTATTGTGGACCACCTTAGATGAATTTCAGGTTTTCGTAACAGAAAAATTACTTTCATTTTACATAAAACTCATCATCTAAAAGAAAAGACCCTAGTCCACATTACACGTACAAGTATAGTCCACAATACCCGAAGTGTCTATAAGTATATACATATATACATATGTATTTGTATATGTATGTATGCATGCACATATATGCTTTTTTTATTGTTTAAAAACGAAACTTATTTATTAATTTTTTTCCATCATATTTATTAACAAAAACCTACATTCTTATTAAATAAAAATCTATTACTTTAATATTCTTAAATTTTATTTAATTTTGCATATGAATTTTGTATTTGTATTGTAATTAACTTTTTCTATAATTGCTTTTGATATCATATCATAGGTATAGGTATAGGTATGTATTTAGTATATTTAATGACATATCTTACTTATTTTTTTTTTATAAATTTTAATTTAAAACAATTAAATTTTATTGCTTACATCGTCAACTAAAATGTGAGACAACGTATCATTAAAAAATTCGAAATGAATTTTTTCTTATTAATTACGGTTCACTACATTATAATATTTAAATATATGGATGTGTATAAAATTTTGTACTTCTAATGTAAAAAAAAATTCCAGATTATACGAGTAACCAATTAAAGCTTTATTCTAATATTGCAAGTAGTTTCCATTTTATAACATTTTTGCTTCTTCTGTAAACTTTTGAAAAGTAATAATATGTTGTTTCACATTTTAGGTGACGATATGTATGTGTTTACAAACACTCCAAACAATTATATTAAAGTTATTTTACATACTTATAAAAGTGTGCATGTAGTCCTAGTAAACACATTGTAGGACTAAACAAGTTTTTCCTCATTTTATTTATATGCTTAAACATTTAGGAATATCAACCAGTGCGAGATCTGGGTAGAGTATTATTATTTCATCTTATTACGCGATATGCGTGTACAAATTTTCGACGACTATATACATACATAGACGTATTCTCTTTGATATATAGAAAATAGTAGAAAAACAAAATAGTTTCTCGGTTAGACAATTAAAATTATAAACTACTATTAGAAAATTAAGTGAAGTGCTTAAGGCCATGATACACTATCCTATCGAGTCGTACGATTTGTCGAAAAAATCGTGTGTGTTAAAAAGTATAACAGTGTGGCATAAAAATGCATCTGTATGACAGATTTTTTGATCGACTTCATAATCTTTTGAAAAAAGCAACTCTATATATGGTTTGCATTTTATTTCGTGTGATGGTGTGACACTAATGGTGCCATTTTGATGCGACTTTTAAAAGTGTGACAGAAATCGATAAGATTTTCTTGTGAATGAATCGTACGATTGCACGTACGTAGCACTATCAAGGTGTTTTAGCAGTTAAATAGGATATTTTCAGAAATATACTTTTAAGATATATATATGTAAGTGAGTATCATAAACATGCCGAATAATATTGACAAAACTACTTAAAGAAACTCAAGTACAATATGGCTTTTCAATATCAGTAACATCATTTATTCATTCATACTTCAGGTATTAAAGTAGTTCGACTTAAAGATCTGTTGTACATTCAGGGTTCCTATAGTATCTCCGCCAGTTTCGTTGCTCTAACGACTTTTAAACTGTTGGCCAGTGCCAACCTTGACAGTTCTCTATCTGATATTTGATAATCACTAAGGTACCTCCTGCTACTTTGCGTCAATATTGCACAAGTACCCAGCATTTGCTTTGATTACTCGATTGCGCCATTGCAGAATCTGTAGAAACTACTTAAACGATTCCATTTGAATCTGCGGTGACCGGTTCCACCAATTTTTTCAAATTATCCCTAGAGAATTAAATGCCCGACTCAAATCTCTTCCCATTAAAGTTACTAAGTAGAAGCTTGGAATTGTCTAAGATGCGTCTGGCCCGAGAAGAGTAACTGCCTCTTCTTTTTCTCTTTCCTTTAGTGTGCCCTTCTAAATGGTTCGATGAGATTAAAATCAAACCGTTTGAGTCCGATGGACGAGCCGACGATCTATAACTGATCCATAACGAAAAATGAGGTGGACCCTTTAGTTAAAATTGAGCAATACCTTGAAATTTTACAAAATAATTTGTCGGCGGCAATGGAAAAAAGGGTGTTGCTGCTAAAAATTTAGTGTGTCAGCATGATACTGACCCGAAACATTCAGACAAAATAGTCAACATACATAACTGGCCTTTACAACCCTCTGTTAGGATTATGGTCTAGCTCTCGCAGCATGTTGTGTGTGTCAATTTTTATCCATGAGTACCGGGACCTACAGATAATGTCTACTCCGAACGACAGATTTGGGAAGTTTGTTCATGGCAACCAATTACTCTCAGAGCTTTTGTCAGAAGTCTGCTAATCGGTAGTCGCAGAAAGAAATATTTTTTTTATATTTCTTTGCTTCAAGACATCAGAGCCGGAGCTAGAACGGGAGCTTAGTAAGCCAGCACACTAATTACTACACCACGACGACTATGAAATACAAAATAGTCAAAAATTGGCTAAATAATCAACCATTTATCACTATGAAATAGTCAGCGCAGTCTAGATATGAATCCAATAGAGAATTTTTGGAGCTATATTAAACCTCAACTCGTCAAGTATCCAGATCCTGCAAATGGAACTAACGACTTTTGGATAAGAGTAAAAGAAATTTGGGAGACAGTTCCCAATGAAATGGTTGCTCGCTTTTGCAACAGCATGCCTCATCGTGTAGCAGATCTCAGAAAAGCTAAAGGTCACTAGACTAAGTACTGAACAAGCGCACTTACAGAAAAAAAGTGGATGAAAAAAGTAAAAACTAGTACTGGTGCTTTTTATACTATAATTTTAATGAATCGTTTAATCTCCTCTCAGTTAAATTTAAAATACAATAAGGAATTGAACTTTTTTTTTCTATTACAGTATTTCATTTTATTATAATTTTAATATCGCTAATAGTGCCTTAATTTATAATAATGTGCTTGATATGTTTACTTGTAATTTATATATGTTTTGTTTTCAAAATGAATGAATGTCTAGATTTTTATTTACTTGTATTATTAAACATATACGAGTACCATAATTTACGGTGGTTTCTACTCAAAGTTTATATATCCTATACTCTTTGATTAATAATTGGATTAATAATGGTGAAAAAAACGAAAATTAAGGGAACGTAAGAATCTTCATACCTAAAAATAATCTTTAGATAAGTTTCTGCGTTTATATATATTTATGAGTATAGAATAATAAATAAAGTCGAATTACACCGACCAATAATTCCCTAAATTCTTTTTACTTAAAAAAGAAACATTTCAAGGCCAAAATTTAAAGCTAATTTCATGCTAAAAGTGTACTTTATAAATACGAGTATGTATACTTTTGTTTGCTTTAAAATTTACAAGCAAATAGAAAAAATTTAATTTATTTTTTTATTATTTATGATTGCATTACTTGTTTAATAACAAAAAGAAAAAATCTATGCTCTTATAAATTAATTGACAAAAATTTTACTTAAAAATCTAATTTAATATATTTTTCTTGTTTGTTTTGTTGTATAAGATAAAATTGGTGCGTTACAATATTCTACTCTATTCCTTTCACTTTGAGAAATAGATATCCAAATGAGAAAAAATCAAAATTAAATGTAAATCCAACCATTTAAAAGGTTTTAGAAATAATTTTTCAAGTTCGAATAAACCAAAAATGGCAACACAGCTGTAAATAATGAAATAACAATATTGGCCGCTAAAACGAATAAAATAATAGAATATTATTGTGAAAATAATAACAATAATAATTGATTAATTAATTACTAAAAGTAGGTACTTTTAACACACTTACCACCACTACAAATATCATGCACTAAATCCTCAAAATAGCCGTTTTCATTATCACACAAACAAATTTTAGTTTTGGTTGACATAAATTTAGCCACACCAATGGTACGATTAGAATTCTCATATTGACATACCAAGCCATCCTCACAGTCATTACTACCGACACATTTGTGCCGAAGACCTGTAACGAAATAATAAATTCACAATATAAGCAAATACAAATCACAACAATAAAATTAAAGGGTGGCTTTTTTAACGGTTTGAGGCCCATTATTACAATAGTAAGTAAAGGT
Organism: Metopia argyrocephala; assembly: GCA_963576795.1. NCBI lineage: Eukaryota > Metazoa > Arthropoda > Insecta > Diptera > Sarcophagidae > Metopia > Metopia argyrocephala. Next base: position 60,153,378 of record OY756211.1, on the reverse strand, counting down.
AAAAGCAAACTGTCGTTAACGGGAGCAATAAAGCTACCTTTAAAAGTTTTTCGTTATTACATCTTATGCTAGAAACACAATTGGGGCGAACGACGAATTTTTGGTTGCGAATATTCGAATCTAAAACTATAACATATTTGTGTATATGAAAATGCACACAATCATGGTGAACGGCGAAATTTGCCGTAAGCGACGAACTCAAATTATGGCGTTTTCTATTCTGGAAAAAAATGTATTCAAAAGAAGTGACAATTTTAAACAGTGGTCTTCACCAGTATTACTCAGGTAACGAAATTGTTCGGATATTTTTTTTAGTTTTTCTAACTCTCTTCGTGAATATTACAACCAGGGGCCTATTTCACCAAGCTACAAGTCTACAATTACAAGTGTTTTTGCCGTAAAATTGTAAATTTGTAAATTATTGTGTTTCATAAAAATACAATTACAAGTTTGTAGCTACAAGTGATTTTTACAATTTACAAGTCTACAAGTCATACTTCTACAAGTCGTTTTGTTTCATCAAACTAAATTTTCACTTGTACACTTGTAGAATTGTAGAAAAAAAGCTTAGGGTCGACAGAGACTCTCAAAGAAATTTTACAAGTTACAAGTGAATGATAAATTGAATTAAAATTTGATTTTTAACTATTTTTTAATAAAAATTAGTTCAAATAAACACAAAATCAAACAATTTTAATATTAATTACCATTAATTAATTTATTTTGTTTATTTTTAATTATTTTTTTTATATAAGAGATTATATGTAATAAAAAAAACTATATCACATTGTTTGCTTATTACAAATTATCGATATTAAAGTACCCATTATTGTAAAACTATTAAAAGTATTCCTATGTTCAAATGCTTACAACGTCAGAACTATTTCTCCAATCTTGTTTATGGAGCACTCATTTGCTTTGTTATTGTGTTTTCTTTTAAATGGATTCAGATAATTAGAAAAAGTGCACATTGTTAATTCTTTATGTTACATTTTTCTACATCACCAAAAGCAGTTAGACGTGAAATCAGAAGGAATAACTAAGAAAAACATTAAGAATATGTTGGAGTTGTTAAGAAAATCTCTAACCCTCTTTTAAGAAATTTTAATACATTAATTATTTCTAAAGACAACAATGATACGTTTTTGGCCGAAGAATATTGTAGTTTTTAAGGTATAAGCTGTCGTGCAAAAGCAGCAATTATCGAGTTCACTAAAAGAGTCGTTATATATATAATTGCACTAAAATGTGATTTTCCACTACCTATTTGTGCAAGTAAATGAAACGAAACCTTTAGCCAGCAGAAAGTAGAGACTGCAGTGCAAATTTATAAAAATTTTATCTTATTTGACAATTTTAATCTGTCTGTCAGTTAGAAATTCATTGCATTCTGCTGGTCAGGGTGGTCGATCAAAAGTAAACAAACCACTGATCACAAAACGCCATCTAAAGCTTCGCCTGGATTTTGATCGGACGCACTTAAATTGAATTAAATTGGATTATGTAGGATTGGAAGATGGTCCTATTGCCGGACTAAACCAAAATTAAATTAGTTTTCCAGCAATACAATAATTTGAAATTCACCGCCAAAATAACTCAAAAGTTTTTAAATGATAGCGAACTGAAAGTAATATAATGGTCACCAGAATAGCCTGACCTCAATCTGCTAGAGTCCTTCTGAGATGCTTAATATATCAAAATAACTTTGTAAAAATATTTTATTTTATTTAAAAAATTTGCGAAATATTATTAAAATCTGTTACATTGCATTTTTATAGGATATTTTAGCACTTTGAGTAATAATAAATAAGAATTTAATAATTAATATCCAATATATACAAAAGAACTTGTAATTGTAGAAATTGTAGTTTACAAGTACAAAAATCTACAATTGTTATAAAAATTTTAATGAAACACAATTCATTATCACTTGTAAAAAAAAGACTTGTAATTGTAACTTGTAAACTTGTAGAATTGTAGTTTAGTGAAATAGGCCCCAGGGTTGCTTAATTCCACAAAAATTCTGGCAAACAGCTTCTTGAAATATACCAAAACTACCTGTATCGTTAATTCTTATTATATTAGTTTAAAATTAAAAATATTGTGCTTTATTAACAGATATCACTTTTAGAATTCCTGGAAACCAGTTTTTGTTTTATTTTCCTATGAAATACTTAATTAATTATAAAAAAATTTGTAATGTTAAAAATCTTTCATAAAAAGAAATCCATACGCTTTGTTTTCATCATGTGAAACGACAACATGTGTGTGAGACAAAAATTGCGTATGTGTTTATGTTTTATTAGTTTTCAAGTTTTTTTTGTGTTACATTATTTTTAGAAATAAACTCAAAATTTAATTTTAAGGGCAAAAGGAACGACATTTTTACATATTTTTCCTGAAAAAATTGATTACCTTATTTTATAATCAATTAAACAATATACATATGCCTTCAGAATATATTACTTTTGGAATCGAGAAGGTAATTTCATGTGGCACACAAATCAATATTGATTACTATGTGTATTCTAACATCTACAGAAGGAGGAATTCATTGTTCTACATTTTATTTAAAAAAAATCGTTATTTCTTGTTATTCCTTCAAATTAATAATAAAAAATAAATTTATGCATTACAGATAATGAATTCTAATACTTATTACGAAGGGATATTAAAAACATTTATTACTTTCGTAGGACATGATCTGTGTAAAGGGTAATGGTTTTCGCAATTAACAAATTATACATTCCTTGTATTACTTTCTCGATTCTCATAGATTACCATTTCCCGCTGGGTACTACCACTGCTTAGGTGGTTAAATGAGAATATAAAAATGTGATGCATTGAGAGAACTTCAACTAAGTCATTATAAGTTATATGCTTATAATTCCAATTATATATTCCAGATCATTTTTTATTTAATTTTATTTGAATGAAATTTCGATGCAAAGCAAGTTTGCATATTTACACTTATATGGGGAATTCAGTTTTTTTTTTCAATGTATAATTACTACTTAATTTCTACATGAAACGGGAAAAAATTATTAAAAAAATTATTGCTTGGAAATAAAAAAGTAATAAAAAGCTTTTAATAATTTAACGTTGTTTTATGACTGTTGTTGCATATGTAAATTACTAAAGGAAATAAAACCGTTAACCGTTAAGGATTTGGATTAGCATGTGAGTGTAAGTTTTAAGGAAATGTCATTGCATATTTATATCCAAATCAAATTAAATATTAATGCCCGTATTCATAAAAAATATTTTAAGTTTATTGAGGGTTTATTTATATGCAATACTTGTCAAATAAACCCTCATTAAACCTAGAATATGTTTTATGAATACTGGCATAAATGTATAAAAAAATTTTAGTATTTCTGCTTACAATGATAGATAGATTTAAACTGTGTGTTGATGCTACAGCATATAAAAGTGCATGGTCAGTTTTGAACTTCCGTGATTATTATAATTATATAATTGATAATTATATTTAGAGCACAGTAAGATTTAAAGAAAAGAATTAAAAGCCAAACTAAAGAATGGTGTGATAAATATAAACAAAAATACAAATTAGCAGCAACGATCTTAAGAGTTAAAATTGTTTACGGAACTGGCTTGTGGTTGCCTCCGTAGAATATTCGCGATGAATTGAAAAATTAAACATGTGCGTTAGAAAAAATTTTAAAAACCCTAAACTAGAAGGTACATTAAAAAAATTTGTAACTGTAGCTTTCCGCAAGTAAATTTGCATAAATTTAGGGAAAGAAAGCCTATATGTTCTCTGTTAACAAAACTAAAAACTACATATCTGCGTGGAGGAATATTAAAAAAAAAAATAAACACACCCGAACACAACGTCAAGCCGAAACGTAATAAAAAACGAATAAAACATTTGAACTGAGTAAAATGGGCACTTAATGCCACTTGCCAAGGCACTTTAGTGCATTTTTTTAAAGAAGGGGATTTTAAAGTCGATAAATTTTGAAAATTTTAAATTCTTAGTTTAACAAATAGTCTAAATTCTAGAAAGCTTGATGCAATTGCGTTATTATTATATTTTACTATGCTATTAGAAATGTTATTTGGGGATACGGATCCAAAATTTAAATAAACAAGAATAATAAAAATTAACCACAACAACCAAAAAATGGTTACAGTTTGACCAAATTTCTAGGTTTTTCTTGAATGCCTATAACTTTCAAACTGCATGGGATAGATTTTATTTTATGACTTTTCGAACTGTCAATCCGTTTCTTTCTAATGTTGAGTTCTGGTACACCCTGCATATTTTGAAAAAAAAAATACCAAAACTGCAATAAGGGTCGTACCTGAATAAAAGCGTACGACATATACATATTATTTGTAAAAATTCTTTTATGCCCATTCATTTTGTATGAGAGCTACCGAAATACGTCGCGTACGTACATATATTATGGATTTCAAAAATCCAAATTTTACAGAGCGTACAAAAGAAAAATTAAAACAAACATAGAAAAAATAATATATTATATTTGTTTGAAGTTTTTTTCTAAGGTTCGTACCTGAATTAAAGCGTACGACGTAAATTTTTTGTCAAAATTGTTTCATGCCCATACATGGTATATTCTTGTACCATGTGCCCATACAATTTGTATGAGAGCTACCGAAATACGTCGCGTACGTACATATATTATAGATTTCAAAAATCCAAGTTTGACAGTGCGTACAAAGAAAAAATCAAAATACAAATCAAAAACATAATAAATAATAGTATTTGTTTGAAATCTTTTTCTGATACAAACAAAAATAAAAACTTGACAAAACAATATTTATTTTTTTCTCTATTTTTTCTTTCTTTTATTTATTACTTATTTCGGTAATACGGACGTATACAAATAATAATTTTTATTTTTCGTACGTTGTACGCTTTAATTCAGGTACGGTCCTAATACAAACAAAAATAAAAAGTTTACAAAACAATATTTTTGTTTTTATTTATTTTTCTCTCTTTTTTCATTTATTGCGTATTTCGGTAATACGGACGTATACACTTTTTATACGTCGTACGTTGCACGCTTTTATTCAGGTACGACCCTAAGGTAGTTTAAAGAGATTAATTGTGAAAATTGTGTTTTTGTTTTTTTTTTAACTAATGGCGTTTTCTTTGCTGAGAAAAAATTTTTCTATAACAAAAGCGACAATTTAAAAGCATTGGCAAAAAGGAACTTAAATAAAAAAATTTTAATAAAAAAAAAATTAGAAAAATTTAAATATTTTAAATTTAATTAAAAGCTTATGAAGAATGTCAAATAAAAAAAATAATAAAAATGACAGCTGTATCTCAATGCATTATCTTCACCCTGTGATTTTTTTTAAGGGCGAGAAATCGTACATTTTTACACTTAATGATGGCAATTTTTCTAAAAAAGAACACGAAACCCATTTTTTATGTTACATTGTTTATATAAAAGAACTCAGAATTTCAAAAGGCAAACAAATTTTACATTTTCTTTCCAGAAAAGAAAACGCCATAAATATTTTGCACCCAATTTGTTACGTAATCTCAAAACTGACTTCGTATATTAGAGATTAAAAAATTATATGTATATACATATATAAATAATATTGATAATATTCTAAAAATCATATATTATTATTTCTAACTAATTTAAACAATTTATACACAATAATATAAGAAGAATGAAAAGAAAACATTGAAAATATATGCCTGCCCAGTAGTATTGGGTAGGGGAAAGGGATTGGTATAAAATATATTCTTTAACAACAATTGAAACCTTGTCAATGTTTTACAAAAGCTAGACGACGACCTTCTTTCAAATTTATTTTGTGATTTCATGTTTTGTGTTAAAATAGGAAATATAAATTTAACATATTTGTGTATTTCGTTTTTTTTTTTTTTTTTGAAAATTTTACTTTAACTCTTAGCAAGGGAGGCGGTTTCATATAATCATTCTCTTATTCGTAAGCAAAAAACAAAAACTGTGTCTTAAGTACAATATTTTTTAAAAGTTTATGTATGTTGAATATTGAATATTAGTTTTATGAAATCACCTGCCAATACACACTAGTCTTAGAGAATTTAAACACTAAAAACTGCAGTTTAAATAAAGAAAAATTTAAAAATCTTGTTTAGAATGTGCTTTTGTAACCTATTTTATGGTCTCAGTGAACGAAAGTAAGAGAGGAATTGAAATTATTTTTAATCTATATAAATAAAATTCAATGTTGTTCATTGGTCATCGCATCAGTTGAGAACGGCTGGAACAATTTTGACAATTTGTTCTTTCTAATGTTCGTCGTGGTCCAATTTAGGTTTTAACGGAAAGAAAATTTTGCCCCACTTTTTTGATTTACCTTAAATCAGAAAACGACTCCATCGATTTGACTAATTTTTCTTTCAAATGTTTGTATTAATTAATTTTAGATTTGCATTGAGAGAAAGATTTACCACGCCTACTTTCACCCCCACTTTTTTATATTTACATATCTAAAAATCGTAAAACAGTTGCACCGACTTAGCTAATGATCGCCGTTATCCAACTTGGGTTTTTTCGGAAAGAACATTGTGCCCCGCCCACTTTTACGACAACTTTTTTTGATTTACCTTAAATCAAAAAACGGCTTTATCATTCTTTGATAGCGTAGCAAAACAATCGAATAGGTTTTATTTTTTTATTACTGGCTACCTGAATATTGATCTTATCAACTAAAATGTAAATAGAACACTATTAGATTCACAGCATATAAGTACATACTTACATACATATGTATTTTCAAATCAAATGTAAATCAAACATATCCCAAACCTACACACATACATATGTATGTATATAAATAAAATTTTAATTTAAAAATAGTTTTTTCCCTCTTTTTAATGGATTTTTAAATCTAATTTGGACAGTACAAAGTCTGTCGGGTCAATTAATTTAATAATAAATTCTTAAAAAAAGAAAGTTAAATCAATATTCTTTGACTTACCAGGAAATAAGTTTGTATTGACAAGCCAATGGCTTAACGAAATACATTGATTTATTTTTGATATAAAAATATACTATATTACTATTTTATTATTAATTATTATTATTGTTTTCTTATAATAATTGCAAGTTCATCTAATAAAGAAGACCAAATTCCGGAAAATTAACTTTAACCTTCTCAAGATGTATATGGGACCTCGCCCACTTGTCGCATTCCATCCACTTTCTTATGACCTTGTCCATGGTCACGGTTCAATTCTGTCCACTTTCTAATTGAAGGTGTACCTTGACCATGAAGTCATTCAGACCAAATTCTTTACCAATTCAATGAATATACATATAAGTAATACCATGCCAACTACAGAACACTGATTTCATTATCTTGCCAGGCGACTATTGCGTGCAGTTCATCACGTTTTATCTATTCGACTTTAGTACTGCTGAATATTGCTAAACATTGCTCCGAACCATCAAAACCTTTTTTTAATTAAAATCTATAAGAACCCCAAATTTTTATTCTTAAATTTTTCACTTTTGCTGGGGTTGAATCTAGGCTGTTTTGATTTGTACGCTAGCGCTCTATGCAAGTGTTATGAAAAATATTAAAATAGTTCTCTGAAAACATTTTGTTTTATTTACAATAAAAACCATGCGCTTTTGTTAGATCACTTTGAAATATTATTATTAGTTATTTTTCTTTTATTAATATATTATATATGTAACGATTGCCTAGCTAAGAGTCTATCTTTGAGCAGTGAGTGCTACCTATAACTCCAGCTGTGCTCATGGAAAATGGGTGAGGTCGTTTATACTTTCTCAAAGAAAGACACTAAATCGCGATTTAAACCAACATAAAAGAAAAAATTTATAGGTAGCAATAAAACAATATATTATAGATTATGTTAATCTTTGTAATTATAAAACTAAACCTTGAGTTCAACAGTTTTTTTTTTCTCCAAATAAAAAATTTTCAGTAGCACCTTTTTTTTTTGTGTTTCACTTTTTCACAATGACAAAAGATGTTCACTCACAAACCAAATGTTCGACAACTATCAAATTTATACAAGTATCATTTGAAGGTAATGCCATCTGTTATATTGAGTTTAAAAATTATCTCAAAAAAATGAAAATCTTTAGAAAAAAAAAACAGCCATGATGAAAGAAAACAACAAAAAACTATTTTGCTCAGTGTATGTATGTATAAATAGTGAAAAGTATCTTTAAAAAGAGCATATTAAAATTAAAAGAAAATTATCATTAAAAAAGATGCTGGCTGACACATTTTAAAGTGTTGAATAAATATGTAAAAGTATATACCATATAGTCATCAACATTCTCATTATTGTCCTAATCAACAGCATCATTAAAAGTTTAGTATTGCAGATATATGAGTTTATTGCTTAAAATAGTTTTTAGCATTTCACGTCATTTGTTAAATAAATATTAACTCTCTTGCCAAAGTATTGCTTTTATGACAAATTATATTTAAAAGTACGCATGTGCATTTATATTTTTTGTATATGTATGTATATATATATGTATATGTAGTATGTAAGTATATATTTTTTATATTAAAATATAAAAAAAATTTTTCTTTTACCTTTCAAAACATCTGCACAAAGACCATTATTAGGCGGTGTATCATCTCCACATAGACAACGCAGTTTTAAATCATCTGGATCTTTAACGCAACTTGATCGTTCTATCGCTGCACAATCATCGTGTGTAGTACACTCACGTCCTTTTACTGAAAAATAATCAAATTTATTAATTGAAAATAATACTTGCTTTAGTAATAATGCAGTTTAGCCTATATGCACTGAAGGCTACCGAAATACTCGTATTAAAAGGAAAAAAAACACACTCACATATCGTCATATGAAACAGATTCTACAGGAAAACAAAACTTGTTAATAAGAATTGCTTTACAAAAAAAATTTTAGGTCTTAACATTTAGATATACAGTGAACTCGCGGGAACGTGAACTAATTTTTACCATGTGTTGCGCCGTATTAGAATATATATTTAATATATATATATATACTTAATTGTATTTTATAATAAAAATAATAATAAAAATAATTGTATTTCATAATAAAAATAATAATAAAAATAAGTAGTGAATTTAACATCTAACTTAATAATAATATAACTAATTCTCCTACCCAATAATAGTCTATCTGCTTGTATATAAAATAATTACCTAATACTTAACCATATCTTAACTGCATTGCTGAATTGAATATATGTAAATAGATTTAAGATTAACCGTAAGATGAAAAAACAAAATAAAGTACTTGAAAAGTGAATCTTACATACAACGGTCGTGTTTCTTATTTCGCAAAACTTAATTTTCTCAGTGCCCAATTTTTGTAATTTTAAATTATAAATTATTTAGTTTAGTGTCCTAAAAACCATTAGGAAAAAACATTTTGGCGCCCGAGCAGGGACTAGAAGATTAAGTAAAAAAAAAAAAAAAAAAAAAAAGTATAAACTTTATAAATTAAATAAAGTTATTTTGTGAATCTCTTGTGAACTTTATAATTTGATTAAAGTTTTAACAAATCGGAGTGAAAGTGTTTGTAATTTTTTAAGTTAATAAAAATTCAAATATAAATACATATATACACAAACAAATATATAAAAACAAATATTAAATAAAGTAAAGTGCAGTGCTCTTAAAAAAGAAGCAGTGACACCAACGACAACAACAAACAAAATCATCAGACCTGACCACAAGAAGTTTGATTCGAGAAGTCCTGTCCAGATGCCCCGTTGCCGTTGTATCCTCTGCAGAGCTGAGCATAATTTGGGAAGTAGTTCCGAATCAGAACAAGAGGTAACAGTGTAAAATAATTCTTGTGTTTTATATAGCCTTAATTTTGTAAATTATTCAAAATTAAGAGATTTTGTAAATTAATCAAAATTGAATTTGCTTTTCAAGTCGAACACAAGAATATTTTACACTTTGTAACTTGTGAAACAATATATTCAGTTCATTTATTTGAAAATATAAAAACCACCCTTAAAGTGAAACGATCGCGAGTGTTAAAATTCAATACGGAACATATATACATACACGCGTACATATATTTGTTCTCTTTGTTATACATAGAGGCAATAGAAATATTCTTGTTTACCGTCGGCATTATTTGCAAATAATAGATTACATACGTATTAATTATTTGCACTTTAAATATACGAAATTATTCGCGAGTGTTAATTATTATTATATTTTATCACTAAAATTAATAATTATATCATTTGCATATATATTTATTTCCTTTATTTTCATTTACATTATTTGTTTCATTCCGATTGTTCATATACCATTTACATTAAAACAGCTGCTAACAGTGTAAAGCGTTTACACTAGCATCGAAAAGATAAATTCATAGTAATTCGGTAAATAAATTGTTTTGTGCGGTCACACTAGCTTCGAATAATTTACTTTCATATAATAATAGAATATTTATTAATTAGTGTGTTCACACTTGCGAATAGTGAATTTATCCTTATAAAACGATTTTCTTGGTAAAATATAATTTGATTATTTTCACCAAAGGCTGATTTTTTATTGATTAAGATTGGATTAATGGTATTCGGAATTGATCATTAATAAAAGAAAATTTATTTCGTTGAATATTTCGTTAGCTGACGAGAGAATTTAATAGAAATTAATTTTGATAAATTGATTCAAAGTTAATTTGAGTGTTTAGAAATTCAATTTATATTTCTTAGTTTTTGTTTATTAATCTCTGAAATTAATAACAATGACTGGTAAAAAACGCCAAGATACTAATTCCGATCCGGAATTAAGTAAATTACTTATGACTAAAGCGAAAGTCGTACAGAATATAACTCGAATTCGTCAGTCCATCGCTGAAAGAACAATTTCTTTTAATCCAATTGAATTGGAATGTAGATTGGATATTTTAAAAAATTATATCGAGCAAGCAATGACGCTTCAGTCAGAGGTGGATAATTTAGATCCCGATAATAATGATAGAGCTGAGCTTGAAGATATTTGTGTGACCACTAAATCAATGTTTTTAAGTCTTCTGGCCAAGAATAGGGAACCACATGTTCCTGAAACTTCATTCTTTTCACAATCTCACCAGTCAAGATTACCAAATATGAAGCTCCCCAAATTTAGCGGAAAATATTCCGATTATAAAAACTTTATGAGCTTATTTGAGAACTTGGTCCACAATGATCCGACGTTGACAGATATTGAAAAATTTAATCATTTAATATCGTGCTTATCCAATGAAGCTTTGGGTACAGTCAAAGCTTTTCAGATTTCAGAGGAAAATTATCCCAAAGCATTGGCAAGCTTAAAGAAGGTTTATGACAATGAGTGTCTGATATTTTTCGATAACATATCAAAACTTTTTGATCTACCAGAGATCACAAAACCCTCGGCCACTGCTTTGAGAAGCATGATCGATACTGTGTCCGCAATATATGATTCACTATTATCAATTGGTGATGATAAGAAAATAACAAATGCGATTTTAATACATTTAGTGATGTCAAAAGTAGACCCAGTGACTAGATCAAAATGGGAAGAGCAACAAGATTTCGAAAAGTTGCCACTATGGTCAGACTGCGAAACCGCCTTGAATAAACGATATCAGCATATTGCTGCTGATGAGTCTTCAAATTCAAGAGCGAGGTTTGTTAAGAATAAAACTGAAATTCCTACGAAAAAATTTAACAGAACATCTCTTAATTGTACAAAATTCAAACAAACTTCTGATAAATGTTTGTTTTGTAAATCTAATCAACATAATATAATAAATTGCCCTTCTTTCACTGCAGAACCTGTGGATCAGAGATTTGATTTTATAAAATCCATCCCAGCATGTATTAATTGTCTAAGAAAGGGACATACAGTATCAAGATGCACAGCATCCAAGTGCAGAATTTGCAATGGTTCTCACAATTCATTGCTACATAGATATAATACTAATGCAAGTTCTAACAATAGTAATTCTGCTAGTACTAAATTTGACAGACCTTCAACTTCGCACGCATCGGTTAATCATTCATCTTCGAATGAACGCATTATTCTTGCGACAGCTGTTGTGAAAGTTAGAAATAATTCTGGTGATATTATTTTGGCTAGAGCTCTTCTAGATTCTGGTTCTCAACCTAATTTGATAACCGAGAAACTTGCACAGCTACTGCGGTTGAAAAGAGAAAGAGGTAGATTGAATTTAAATGGTATAAGCGAGACAAATTCACATTCTAAATCATGCGTAAATTTAACTGTCACGTCGAGGGTTAACTCTACCCAATTTACATCGAAGTTTTGGGTATTGAGTTCTATTACGAATTTACAACCTGATCGTAAAATTAGTACGACTTGTTTAAACATTCCGAAAAATATTGAATTAGCTGATCCTTACTTCTATGAACCTCGAAAAATTGACATTTTGTTAGGTGCTGAAGTATTTTTTGATTTGATTTGCGTTGGGCAAATTAAATCCAATCCCAATCTTCCGATTCTTCAGAAAACTTCACTTGGTTGGATTGTTACTGGAAAGTACCATCAATCAAAGGGTTCTAGAAGCAATGTTAACGTTCTTCATTTAAACGGATCTATAGAGGACGAAAATTACGTAGATTCAATTGTTCGAAAATTCTGGGAGTTAGAAGAACTTCCAAATGGGGTTACTAGAGTGTATTCTGTTGAACAGCAACAATGTGAGGAAATTTTTAGAAACTCAATACGACGCTTGCCGTCAGGACGATTTGAAGTCTCACTACCTTTCAAATCTGATACGGGGGCTCTCGGTTCATCCTTTGAAACTGCAAAAAGGCGATTTCTTTCACTAGAGAGGAAAATTACTAAGGATCCGATTATGCAGACAATGTATCATGATTTTATGAAAGAGTATTTCAATTTAGGTCATATGTCAATTGTTGACAGAATTCCAGATTTTCCTCACTATTTTATCCCACATCAATGTGTGTTGCGACCTCAGAGTACTACTACCAAACTAAGGGTAGTTTTTGATGCCTCATGTCGAACTTCTTCACAGGTATCACTTAACGATTTATTAATGGTTGGTTCCACAGTTCAGGAAGAATTATACTCGACATTGTTTCGTTTTCGATTTCACAAATACGCAATCACTGCTGATATCGAGAAAATGTACCGTCAAGTTTTGGTTGGCGAGACTGACAGAAATTATCAGTTAATCCTTTGGAGGCAGAATCCATCTGATAATGTACAAGTATTTCGTTTGAATACTGTTACGTATGGTACGGCTTCTGCGCAATTTTTGGCTATCAGATGTTTAATACATTTGAGTGACTTATACAAAGAGACATTACCTATTGGTTCAAGTATTATTCGTAGTGATTTCTATGTCGATGATCTGTTAACTGGAGCTGAAAGCTACCAAGATCTAAGAGTTATCTGTGACCAGATTTCTGAAATTTTAAGTTCAGCTGGTTTCAGACTTGCAAAATGGGTTTCTAATCATCCTGACTTTATAGATTCTTTGCAAAAGGAGCGACTATTACACAGTGACTCCGAATCTGCGAAGGCTCTAGGTATACATTGGATACCGAAGAATGATATGTTTAAATTTCATTTGGACGATAATTTTCATGATTTGAAATCGACAAAAAGAAATATATTATCTATTTCTTCTCGATTATTCGATCCTCTCGGTTTGTTAAGCCCAATTGTTACGAAATCGAAAATGTTACTGCAAGAACTTTGGATACAAAAACTTGACTGGGATGAATCAATTCCTATGAGTTTAAATACTTCATGGGAAAATTTCAAATCTAATTTAGAAAAGCTTGATTCAATAACAATCCCAAGATTTGTGTCCACAACTTCAACTGCGAAAATTCAAATACATGGATTTGCTGATGCGTCCATGAAAGCATACGGGTGCTGCATATATATCAGAAGTGCTGATTCGGGTATAATTGTTTCAAGGCTACTTACTGCCAAATCTAAGGTAGCACCACTTAAAACCAAATCTCTTCCGAGACTCGAGTTATGTGCAGCACATCTTCTGGCTAAGTTGTGGAATCGAATTAAGTTGATGATAACATTTGAAGTCGAAAACGTTTATTTCTGGACAGATTCAGAAATTACCTTATACTGGATAAAAACCCATCCATCTTCTCTAGCTACTTTTGTATCAAATCGAGTTGCTGAGATTCAGGAGTGGTCCCATCGGGTCTTTTGGCGTCATGTGCCAACTAAACAGAATCCAGCCGATATTGTCTCAAGAGGATGTGATGTGGGTGAATTAATAAATTCTATTTGGTTTGAAGGACCGTCGTTTCTACTAAGCGACAGTTCAAAATGGCCTGTTAACGAACATTTTGAGTTAACAGAGAATCAAAAATTATTAGAAAGGAAAAAGGTTAGCGTATTTTTAGCAGTAGAGGATCCGGAAAACTTCTTGTTGGATCTAATTGATAAATACTCGTCATACAGAAAGTTATTACGAGTAACTTCTTTCATATTAAGATTCGTTGATAGTATAATGAAAAGAAAGGTTGATAAGGCTGTTACGCCTACTGCTAAAGAATTGAAATGGTCGTTTTATCGACTTATAGAGACTATCCAGAAACACAATTTTTCTGAGGAGATTGCGAAAATGCAAAAATCTGAAGTCTTGCCATCGAATATACAGAGATTAACGCCATTCATACATGAATTCACTGACGATGGAAGAAAGTTTTCACTGATAAGGGTAGGTGGGAGACTGCTTAATGCAGATTTGGGTTATAATGCCAAATTTCCACTTTTGTTACCAAAACGAAATAGCTTTGTCACATTATATTTGCGAAATCTCCACATTGAAAATTGTCACGCTGGCACCAAAACTCTTATAGCCCTTTCACGGGAAAATATCTGGCTCATAAATGCCAAGGAGGAGTGCAGTAGAATAGTTCGCAAGTGTGTACATTGCTTCCGCTATAAACCCAAACTTATGTCCCAAATAATGGGAAATTTACCCACTAATAGAGTGAGAGCTGCTCGACCATTCTTAATAGTCGGAGTAGACTTTTGTGGTCCTATAAATGTTTCATTGAGAATTCGTGGTAGGCCACCATTGAAAATGTATATAGCGGTTTTTGTGTGTTTCACTTCTAAGGCAGTACATTTAGAATTAGTATCTGATTTGTCTACTGATTCATTTCTTCTTTGTCTTAAAAGGTTTGCTGCCAGGAGAGGTCATCCAGAAATGGTATATTGCGACAACGCGACCAACTTCGTCGGAGCCAGCCGCGTCATGAAGGAGCTGCACCAAGCGTTCGACAAGAGTCGACAGGCCGTCGAGTCGTACGCAGCGTCGTTCGGGGTGAAGTTCAGCTTCATACCACCTCGAGCGCCGCACTTCGGAGGACTTTGGGAAGCCGCAGTAAAGCAAGCGAAGTTCCTACTTCTGAGAGTCGTTGGCAACGCGTCCCTAACGCAAGAAGAAATGATAACAATGCTTGCAGAAGTAGAGGCGGTGCTCAGCAGTTGCCCAATCGCACCGCTGTCTCCAGACCCCAACGACGGAGAAGCACTAACTCCAGCGCACTTAATAATAGGGGAGGGTCTGCGTTCGCTGCCGCAAGAATTCGCAGGAGAAGAGACAGGCAAAGAAGTGAGGTTGTGCAAGCGTTGGCGAATGCTTTGCAGTCTCAAGCAGACATTCTGGCAAGCCTGGTCTCGAGACTACATCCTGGGGTTGCAAGGCAAGGCGAAATGGTGCAAAGAAGCACCCAACCTCAGCGTCGGTCAAGTGGTCATAATCCACGAGGACAACTGCCCGCCTCAACACTGGCTGACCGGGAGAGTCGTCCGCGTAATAGAAGGCGAAGACGACAAGGTCAGAGTGGCGGAGGTCCGGACAAAAAACGGAATATATAAGCGCCCCATACATAAATTGGCTCCAATCCCAGACGGTTGAAGACATCCAGTCCTTCAATGGGGCCGGAATGTTGCGCCGTATTAGAATATATATTTAATATATATATATATATACTTAATTGTATTTTATAATAAAAATAATAATAAAAATAATTGTATTTCATAATAAAAATAATAATAAAAATAAGTAGTGAATTTAACATCTAACTTAATAATAATATAACTAATTCTCCTACCCAATAATAATCTATCTGCTTGTATATAAAATAATTACCTAATACTTAACCATATCTTAACTGCATTGCTGAATTGAATATATGTAAATAGATTTAAGATTAACCGTAAGATGAAAAAACAAAATAAAGTACTTGAAAAGTGAATCTTACATACAACGGTCGTGTTTCTTATTAAATTATTAATTAAACTTAATTTTCTCAGTGCCCAATTTTTGTAATTTTAAATTATAAATTATTTAGTTTAGTGTCCTAAAAACCATTAGGAAAAAACACCATGGGTTTTCACATTTTCAAATTTGTTCATCTTTTCGATCGGTAAGACTTTAGAACAAAAATATGCATTTTAGCAATATATATTGGCTAAAACTCAATCAGATTTGGAAATTTTATTTAAAAAAATATTATATAAAATTTTATTCAAATTTTTTTGCCATTTTTACATTTTCGTGAATATGAAACAAAAGAAAAAATTGTAATTCAAACGAATTGTATACATACATATACTTATGTATGTACATATAAAGTTTTCTACTACTAAAGTTTCTATAATTAAAAAAAAAATATAATACAAGAAAGGGTTAGGAATACTTATGTATATGGGTGTAGCAAAAGAATTCAGTCTTCAATAAATTCCTTTTAAAAGACGGATTTTTTCCTAAATAGTACTTTTATTGGAAGAAATCACTTATGTATCTTTTTTTGATGTGTTTTTTTCAACCATCTTATGGTCTTTTATTTAATATTTCTTAACTACAAATGTGCATGTTTTGTTGAAATAGATAGCTAAATATATATGTATGTAAGTATGTTGTCTTAAATAAAATAAAATAAATAAAACGAAAAAAATTTAAAAAACAATTAAAAAAAATTGTTCACGTTTTAGAGCTATTTCACATTGTTCACGTTTTAGAGTAGTCAATGCAAACATAAAAGTGTTCACGTTTCAGAGTCGTTCATGCTTCCGGGTATTCACGTTTTCGCGAGTTCACTGTATATTAGAATCAAAATACAGTCGAATTCGGATATAAGCACACCGTTTAAAAGGAAAAATAGGATATAAGCAAAATAAATGTATTTACTTTTGTTTTCTATTAAATTCAAAAGGTATTTAACTCCGTTTAAAGAAACAGACTTTGCGTTAAAAAGCACAAAATTGTATAAAAAGATCTCCGCTTAATTGCAAATACGGTTATTAAGAATTTATCGACGACAAAAAAATGTTAGCATTTGCATTTTTAAAAGTATTTTTTATGGCAGGAATCTTCATTTATTGCTAAAATTGTTTATAATTTGTCCGTTAACTTTGTCAGAATTTAAGTTTTTCTGAAACATATCGATTTGTTTTGTTTATTTCAATATTTTATGAGTTCGTTTAAACCAAATAATTTTGCATTTATCCGAAGTCCTTTTAAAGTAAAATTCCGGTTATAAGAAAAAAAAATGCCGTGTTTTTTACATTTTTTTATAACCGAATATGTCTTTTTGAGGATATTATGAAGCAATGCTGAAATGGATTACCATGCAGACTCATCATAGGTATAAAAAGAAAAAAATTAAAGTGAGAAAACTAACAGGAAGTTAAAGTACATACAAAAATATACCGCATATGTATGCATGTATATGAAAATGAAATATAATTGGGGTATTCCCAAGGTGTGCTGTTATGTTTAATGGAGTTTTCTTTTCTGGAAAAAAATGTTGTCTTTAAAAAAGTGGCAATTTAAAAGCATTGCCCTCACCCTATTAAATTGCATCCAGTTTCATGCCAAAAAAGAATATAAATAGTCGCCCTGTTGTTATACATGTGTATATAAAAAAAATTTAAATAAAAGAAAAAAAATTAAAAAATTTAAATATTTAAAATTTATTAAAAATTGGCAAATACATTTAATAAGTATAATATGAAATGTATGCTCTTGGGGATAAGCATGTCTCTATGGCCATTTCGTCTCTGCTTAAGAGACTCGTCAGGAGACTTTTTCCCAAACGTGGTATTCAAAACTATAAATACTTATGTTAAAATAGTTATAGACTAAATGCGAATCATATCAAATTTAGTATATAAAAACCAATAAGGCGAAAAATATTTTTTGGTTTTTTAATAAAAAAAACTTTTTGTTTTTCTATTCATTTGCTACAGACCATGGTACAATCATTGACAAGGTAAAACTGGTTTGAAATCTGATACAACACTGTGCATTTAAGACCTTTTACTTAAAAAAAATGCAACACAACAGCCAAGGAGAAAACAAAGCAAAACAAACAATACAAAAATAAAACACATGAAAATTGTTAAAAACACGAGTACAATTTTATTTATGTTAATATGAAATATAAATTATTTATCAAAAAAAAAATATTTATATGCCTTTAAAATTAAAACAGGATTAAAACAAGTAAGAGAACGTCAAAATATATTATATGAAATATTACTATTAGTGGATTTTAATGGAAGACAGACAAAAAATTTAGGTATATGTGTTTTATTATTTTTTTTTTTTTAAATTTTAAAAACTTATATCACCTATATCACTCTTCTTAAATCAATTTTACACTATATAAAATATATAAATATTTATAACTTATTTCTATTTTTGATTTATATTTTAAATTGTAAAAACTTAAAAAATCACTTATCGCAATCACTTTATTCAGAATCACTTTAAGCAAGAAAAGATTTAACGTTCGTTTTAAATCTACATTCAAATAAGAATAATGAGAGAAATAAAGCAAACGAAAAACTTTGACACATAGAAACAAAACATATGAATTTGTTTTGGTAAACCGAGTTTACCTTGTCAATGATTGTACCATGCTACAGACATTATGCCAACCGCTGGATGGCTTGCTGTGGTAGAAGAGAGAAATAGAATTTGAATTTTTTGAAAAACAAATTTCTATTGCTTCGTAAATACTTTTGTTTGGTCTTTATATACTAAATGGGATATGATTCGCATTTATGCCCGTATTCATAAAAAATAAAATTGGTTTATAGAGTGCTTATCTGACATATTTCTATGGAGTAATTGTCAAATAAGCTATTAATAAAAGTGTTTTATTTTTTATGAATATGGGCATTAGTCTATAACTATTTTAACAAAAGTATTTATAGTATTATAGTCGTTCGGAGTCGACATTAAACTGTACGTCCCGGTACTCATGGATAAAAATTTACACACACAACATGAGTGCTGCGAGAAGCTAGGCCGTAACCTTGACACAGGGTTGTAAAGGCCAGTTATGTATGTATGTATTTATAGTTTTTAACATAAGTATTTATAGACGAAATGGCCATAGAGACATGCTTATCACCAAAAGCATACATTTCGTATTATATTTTAAATTTAAATAAAAGCTTATGAAGAATGTCAAATAAAACAAAATAAAAAATAAAAAATAAAAAAAAAAAAATTACAGCTCTATCTCAGTTCATTATCTTATTCCTATGTTGCATTGTTTTTAGAAAAGAACTCAAAATTTCCAAGGGCAAAAGAAATTTTACATTTTTTTCCAGACAAGAAATCGCCATTAATATTATAAAGTGGAAACGTTTGGATTAGTAAAAAAAATATATTAATAAGCCAAAACAATAAATTTATGACAATAGCACATCTAGTGAGTACCCCAAATATAAAAATACAGCGGTAATCGCTTCTCGTTGTAAAACGCCTTTGCAAGTCTTAGAAATAAGCGGGAGCCCCAGTTGAGTTATGGGTAGTATACTGGTGTACTAGTGTTAGGGTCTTTGCTACGATTACATTACAACACACTGGGCTGTTATGATTATATTACAACACTACTTTGTACTTAGAATATACATGTTTCTCGTAATTTTGTAAAAGAAATCTAAATAAAGCTGTGTAAGAAAAAAATACAATCTGACTCGGTTTTACTGAGTCAAATAGTGTCATAAAAAATAACAACTGTACACACCAGTATTCAGAGGATAAGTGGGAAGTGTAAATAAGAAGATTTTAGCTCAATCAGAAAAAAATTTTTTGCAACTGTAGTGTCGAAATAAACTTTTTGTTTGAGGTTTTAAAAACAAATATAATGATCAAAAGTATTTTATTTAGAATTAATTGGGAAAGTTAATAACTTTATTATATTAAAATTAGGGGTAGTCGTAGTATAGTGGTTTGAGGACTCGCACTAAAACTAGAGCGACCGAGATTCAATCCCAGCGAATTACAAAAATTATAAAATAAAATTTGCGGCATCCCACCGACAGATGGAGCAATTACTGTTGATAATTCAAGGGTAAAGGTATACAACTGGACCTTGAGTGGTCAAATTGACAGCAACGTGTCTCCACAAAAAAAGAGGTGTTTTTTATAGAATGCCACAATTTCGAGTTGGCATCAGTATTTTAAGGATATGCACCTGGAATGTAAGAACCCTTTATAGGGAAGGTGCCTCTAACCAATTGGCGGATGCTCTCACAAAATGTAGGGCTGACATCACCGCCATCCAGGAAATGCGATGGATAGGACAAGGTTGTACGAGGCAAGCAACATGTGACATCTACTACAGCTGCCATGAGAAGAGACGCGAATTTGGCTGCGGATTCGTAGTAAGTAAGAGATTTCGCCATCTTGTCTCGGAGTTCACCCCCGTGAACGAAAGAATTGCTACGATCCGAATGAAGGCAAAGTTTTATAATATCAGCCTTATTTGCGTGCACGCCCCGACGGAAGAGAAGGATGATGCGGCCAAAGATGCTTTCTACGCAAAGCTCGAGGATGTATACGATAGGTGTCCGGCACATGACGCCAAAATTGTCCTCGGCGATTTCAATGCGGAAGTTGGACGTGAAGGTATCTTTGGCCCCACTGTCGGACAGTTCAGTCTCCATAATTCAACCTCACTGAACGGCATGAGACTGATCGATTTCGCCGCGGCGCGAAACATGGTAGTTTGTAGCACCAGGTTCCAGCATCTCGATATCCATAAGGCCACCTGGCTCTCTCCTGATCGATCTACCAACAACAAGATCGATCACATTGTGATTGATGGAAGGCATGTATCCAGCATACTAGACGTGCGTACATTTAGAGGTCCAAATGTCGACTCGGACCATTATCTTGTCGCAGCCAAGATGCGACTGCGTATATGCGCGTCGAATATGACACGTTCTAGTGTGCAAGGGAAGCTGGACATCAAAAAGCTGCGATCACAAGAGACAGCCAGGTCGTTTTCCGATCGTCTTTCTACCGAGCTCAAAGTATTGGTGGACAGTGGTCTCACATCGCTCACTCTCTGCGCAGCGCTGCCGAAACAGTTCTTGGTTTTGAGCGTCCTCCCCGCAGAAACCAATGGTACGATGAAGAGTGCCGTGAGGCCACTGCAGCAAAGAACCCTGCCTATAGACGAACATTGCAGTCCACCACTACAAGAGCAACGGTGGAGGTGTACAGAGAAAAAAGGAGGGAAGAGAGACGCCTATTCAGAAAGAAGAACAGTGAGCAAGAAAGGCGTGATCGTGAGGAAATCGAGATGTGCAGGAGTAGAAATTATACTCGAAATTTTTATAAAACATAAGGCGTCTTACTACTGGTTTTAAGCCCGGAGCAAACTCCTGCAGAGACGAACATGGTAACCTGGTTACAGATGCAAAAGGCACACTAAGATTATGGAGACAGCACTTCTCTAATCTACTGCAGGGCGATGGCAACACAAATTCCACCTCTAGAGATGCTGTGCCGGACCCAATCATTAACGACGATGTCGAGATCCCGTCCCCCCGCCATGAAGAGGCCAAGGTTGCCATATGGCGACTGAAGAACAACAAAGCAGCTGGACCTGATGGTTTGCCAGCTGAACTCTTCAAGTATGGAGGCGATGAGTTGGTTAGGTGCATGCACCAGCTCATTTGCAGTGTATGGCTGGAGGAAAGTATGCCCAACGATTGGAATCTTAGTGCTCTCTGTCCCATCCTGAAAAAGGGAGATCCCACGATATGCACCAACTACAGGGGTATAAGCCTCCTCCCTATCGCATATAAGGTTCTTACAAGAGTATTGTGTGAACGACTGAAGCCATTCGCCATCTCAATGATTGGACCTTATCAGTGCGGCTTCAGACCTGGTAAGTCCACCATTGACCAGATATTCACACTGCGCCAAATTCTGGAGAAGACCCATGAAAGTCAAGTCGACACACACCCTCTTTTTGTTCGGTTATAAGGCAGCCTTCGATAGCCCAATAAGGGATCGCGTTCATGCCGCAATGTCTGAGCTCGGTATTCCTGCTAAGCTGATAAGGCTATGCAGAATGACGCTGAGCAACTCCTGCAGCTCCGTCAAGGTAGGAAGAGACCTCTCCGAGCCTTTTAATACCGTGCGAGGTTTCAGACAAGGCGATCCCTTATACTGCGACCTCTTCAACTTCGTCATGGAGAGTGTTTTACAAAAGGCGGGTGTACATCGTAATGGCACTATTTTTAATAAAAGTGTCCAGCTCCTTGCGTATGCCGACGACATAGACATCATTGGGCATACCAAGCGAGATGTCACCGCAGCCTATAATGCTATTGAACGAGAGTCTGCTAAAATGGGTCTGGCGGTAAATGAGAGCAAGACGAAGTACATGTTGTCGACGATAGAGATGTTGACCGTATCGGCTCCCAGGTTACAGCCGGCAACTATACATTCGATGTGGTCAAGGAATTTATTTACCTTGGCACCGTCATTACCAGCAAGAATGATATCAGTCTGGAGATCAAGCGAAGAATTACACTGGCCAACAGGTGCTACTATGGTCTCGGTAGGCAGTTTAGTAATAGAGACATCTCTCGTGCGACGAAGTTAATACTCTACAAGTCGCTTATTCTTCTGGTGCTTCTCTATAGTGCGGAAGCATGGACGCTGTCTTGTGCCGATGCAGAGCTCCTGGGAGTGTTTGAGAGAAAAATTCTTCGCAAGATCTTTGGTCCACTGAAGCAAGGCGATGAGTTTCGCATTAGGACCAACTATGAGCTGTATGAGCTCCTCGGCGACGTAGACGTTGTCCAGCGCATTAACATCCAGCGGCTGCGCTGGCAAGGCCATGTTGTTCGGATAGAAGAATCTGCTCCAGCGAAAAAGGTTTTCAGTGCGAAGATCACTGGACGTCGGCGTGGAGGACGTCCATGTTTACGTTGGAAAGACCAGGTAGGTGGAGCCCTGTCATCAATTGGTGTGTCCAACTGGAGAAGGCGTGCGCTTAGCAGAGACGCCTGGAGACTAGTGTTGAGGCAGGCCGAAACCCGTTAACGGGTTGTTATGGCCAGCTAAGTAAGTAAGTAAGTAAGTATCAGTATTTTTTTGGATCACCCATTTAACAGCTGATAGTTGCTTTTTGTTAAGTTTGCTTTGAACTTTCAATATGAATCGACTTAAACAAGATCAAGGTGTACAAATTGTTGAAGTTTTTAATCAAAATAATTGTTCTATGCCATTGATGTCGATTTTGAATTTTCATTCAAAATTTTATTTTCCGATGAAGCTTATTTCTGGTAGAATATGTAAGTAAATAAGCAGAATTTTCATATTTGGAGTGAAGAAAATCCACAAGGTTTTGTCGAAACACCATTACATCCACAGAAAATTACTGTTTAGTGTTCTTTATGGGCCGGCGGAGTCTATGCTGGGAAAAGTTATTGAAAATTTGTGTTCCAGATTGCGCTTTATATGCGCCAGCCATAGCTCCCATATGGCAGAAATTATATTTAAACATAAATTTCATACAATTTTCTTTTCAATTAAGCCTGTTATATTGATATTAAAAATATTTTTAATTTCCTTATTCTGATTTAAACTAGTGTCACTCTATAAAAAAATCTATCTACCTTCAAAATCCAATACAATGAGTAGGGGTTCACTCCTGAGTAATAATTAACCTTAAAAAAAAACAATTTATTAATAGATCTATTGACAAGATAAATTGCATTGAATTAGTCGAAGCTAAATTAATATAACACTGTAAGGAGTTATATTGGATTTGAAATCAGTTTATATAAGGGTTTATATCCAAAAACAGGTTTTGTGGAAACTCCTAAATAATAAATAGTGAAATATGTTTCAGAAATTCCTAAAACCATTATTTAAAGTTTCTAAAAATTGGTTAATTTTACGCGCTACTCAAATTATTTACACATTTTTGTAATGCCTCATTCCGCTAATGTTATAGTTGTCATACGAGTATTCAAATTGCTTTTAAAATTATTATTCACTGAAAATTAATTATAATGAACTGATTTCCACACTTTATTTGTTAATTACATTAATTATTCATAGCAAAGAAATATATTTTTTTAATACTTACTTTACAAATAATTCCAAAAAAATAACCACCAAGTATACAAAAAACGAATTACAAGTTACAAATTAAGAGTTACAAATGTCAACGGCTAACAGTTATACTCTTATCCTTATACTCAATCATTTATATGCATATTAACCTTTCCAGTATTTGTATAGACCAGGGATGAGCAACACGCGGCCCGCGAGCCGCTTGCGGCTCTTTTAACATGTTTATGCGGCCCGCCAAACAAATGTTACTACTTCTCAAAAATACACACAATATATAGACACAGTTTCCATGAAAATGTTTTCCCAGCCATTAAATATCGATGTGGATACAGTTTCCGAAGACTTTCAAATGGAAGTGATGGACATGCAGAATAGTACTCTCAGTAAACATCGAGAATGTTTATAAATCCGACCACCGACCAATTACCACCGATCAAGACTGAGTAATACACGATTAGAAACTTGTGTATGTGTTGCTGATATTGATCAGGTTGTATCGAAAAAACAGTGCCAAATTTCTCATTAAAAATTCCAAGTAATTTCGTTTTTTCTGTTCTTTTTTGTTTGTGTTTTTTTTTTTTTTTTGCATTAAAATTTATATATTAAATTTTATATTTTTTTATTCTAATTTTTATTATAAATAAAGTTTCGAAAATTATTAGTAAGTGTTTTATTATGTGCGGCCCGCCAAAAAATTTTAATATATAAGGTGGCCCATTGATTAAAAAGGTTGCTCACCCCTGGTATAGACATTCACGTGTATCAATAAAATTAATGACAATATTTACTTTGTAATCAAATACAAATCAAATATAGAAATATGTATGTGCTGAAAAAAGCTTTACAAATACGAGTATGATAAATGTTTGTATAATTTTTATTTGAAGAAAAAAAATCACTCAATTAAATAAATTAATACACCAAGATGTTTAAGACTATTTTTTATTATTGCTTTTATGTGCATATGCATGTGATGAATTTATTAATTACTGTAATGAAAATTGATGGTGTATAAATCAAAAAAGAAAATTAAAATAGAAACTAAATTGAAACTGCTTTAAACAATTTTCATATATTTTTATGTTTTTCTGTTTTATTTTATTACACAGTGCTGTAATAAGAGGTATATACATATTTAGAAACCGATATCATATTTGTTTAATTCATTTAGTATCAGCTGGAAACAGGGTTGTTAATGAGCACCGATAGTGTTCCGACTTCAACAGTGATTCCGAATAGGGACACACACGGTGAAAAAGATTTCCCGTTAACTCCTCGTTTTCCGAGTAGTATATTTACACTGCACTTGCCGTGGTCTAGTGGTTAGTGTATTGGTTTAAACCCCGGGTTTAAACCCCAGCTCTGACACCTTAAAGACAGAAGAAATATGAAAAAAATGTTTCTTTCGACGACTAAATCTTAGCAGTCTTCTGCCAAAAGCTTAGAGAGTAACTGATTGCCATGAAAAAACTTCTCAAGTCTATCGTTCGGAGACGACTTTCTTCTGTAGTTCGAGGAATTAGTGTATAAAAATTAACACACACAACATGGGTGCTGTGGCCTAACCCTGAAAGAATTTAAATATAAGGCTAAAATGAAAATACAAAAATATGTGGATCGGTTGAAATAAATAACGTACATAGTATAGTGGTTACAGCGAGTACACAGAAACTCAAACGACCGAGTTTCAAATCCCAGCGAAGGAGAAAAAAATTTAAAAATTAATTTAATGTGCTGGAGGCCCGAAGTTCGAGCCCAAGGAAAGGTGTGATCAATTTTTTTATTTAATTTTTGTTTCGTCAGAAACGCTTAAATTATATGTATCAAAGTTTGGGCCTCCAGCACATTAAATTATAATGCGCTCGCTCCTGGCGCTGCACTCTAACCATCACGGCTAATGTGGAAAAATGGAATAAGAGGGCAAAACAATAATAAAATGGAATTCTGTTTCATCCAAATAAGATGACAATTACAAAAACTGCAATGAAGGTGAGAAAAGGAGAATATGATAGAAACTGTTGTGCGACTTTACTTCGACTAACTCATACAAGTGTACGTACATACATATGGAAGAAAATAATTTCAGTATGTGATTTCTTGAAAATTATCAGTTAAATAGTTGATTTTTGGTCTTGAATATGCACAGGACACAAAGAACTCTGATGAGACTACCGTAGCTAGGGTCGAAAACAATTGTTCAGTTTGGCTAGTGTACTATTCCTTCACGGACATCATTTCTCCTTTAATTACCAAAAATATTCATTGCAGTTAACTTTCATCTAATTAAAACATTTCTGACAAAACAAAAACATTAAAAAATAAATTTGGGGTTTTTCAAAGATTATAATTAAAAAAAATAAGGGGTCCCACGCCCCCTCGAAGAAGACCATCTTCACGAAACCGCTCCCTGATATTTCCAGTCTATTCCACCAAGAAACGAATGATCAAGAGTATAGAGCAACCTTCTGGGGAGATAACCGCTGATCTATATAAAAACTGATGCTCACCACTCACATTCAACATCCAGATGGGGCAATTGCTTTTGATCATTCAAAGGTCAAGGTATAACACTGGCCTTCTTTGAGTGATCAAATTGACAGCAATTTGTCCCATTGGCACTTAACATCATCACATCTATCTATCTATATCTATATATTCAACATTCCAATACAATTTAGTAGGGATTTACCCCTGAGTATTGCTCTTAAAAAAAATATATATTCATTGTATTCTATTAATTTGTATTCTATTTAAATTCCGTTCACGAATATAAATTTCCATTCAAGTTCCGTTTTTTTAAAGAAATTTGTGTTATATAAACCAAAACAATCTATCTGTTGTTGCATTTTTAGCTTGTTCCGATATTTGCTTTATACGTCCTTGCAAGTCTTGCAAACAAGCAGTAGTAGTATATATAACGACATTTTCTTATTGTTTGACATGGTTTGCTACGTTTTTAACACTTGAAAGGGCGTTTGCTAACAAAAGTGATTGCCGCTTATAATAATATAAAATTTGTCTTAAATTGACTTTAGCCGTTTTGTCAAAATACCACATATACACATGCAAATACATATATGTATAAGTACCTGTCATTCAAAAGGCCTAAGTTTAAAATGTGTAAAGTGCAAAAAACTCCCTAAAAGATTAAGAATTTTCATGGAATTTAAGATTTTGAAAAGTTTTTGGTATATTAAAAGAATAATGTGAAATACTTTTTTTTTTGTAGCACATTGTAATCAATTTGTAGCAATTTGATATAAACATAAAAGTAAAATTAAAATCAAAAGTAAATACTTCCTAAAAAACTAAAATCTGTCACTTATTCAATATACCATGTAAAACTTATCAATATACCATGTAAAACTTATCTTTGAAACTACATAATATTGTCAAAGTGTAGTATAGACGATAATACTTTACGAACGTAAACTCAAAGAGAAAATATAATGAAATTCCATCCGTACATACATACAAACATAACTGGCCTTTACAACCCTGTGTCAGGATTACGGCCTAGCTTCTTGCAACACTCATGTTGTGTGTATCAATTTTTATCCATGAGTACCGGGACCTAAATTTTAATGTCGACTCCGAACGACAGATTTAAGAAGTTTATTCATGGCAATCAGCTACTCTCAGAGCTTTTGCCAGAAGTCTGATAAAAGGTAGTCGCCGAAAGAAATATTTTTTTTATATTTTTTAATGCACTAGACCAATGCGAATTTCCGTCCGTATTTTAAAAATGAGAGCAAAAATTTTACAACAGATTTTTTTACGTTTACGTGCCTTAACTGATATCTAGTCCTCGAATGCTGTGAAAGTTAAAACAGGAAGCGTTCACAGTCGTTAAAAACAGAAAACTCAGTTTATGTAAATAAATCAAAAGTGTTGATGAAGAGAGAATGAGCCAATTCACACTAGAAGAATTTTTAAGCGAACAATTTTTCTATATTTAAAGTGTACGTATGTATACACAGCTGTGTATAATATATGTATATGTTAGTGTATTTTTTTTATTTCATTGCAGGCATAACGAAAAAATACATGTTATTCCGTGAAGTTAACGCTCCGACGATCGACGAACGACAAAATAAATGCATGTGCATATAATTGCAATGTTGACTCTTTAGTCGAGTTGGGATTTACTGTACGTTGTCAAAATTTTTTTTTGAAAAAGATTTTATTTATAATGTTTTCCTTCAAAAAAACGTACATACTTTTTTGTTTCGTCAGAAAAACTTTAATTAGATCAAAGTTAACGGCAATGAATATTTTTGGAATAAGAGGGCAAAAACAAAATAAAAATTGTAATTCTGTTTCATCCAAATAAGATGACAATTACAAGAACAGCAATGATGGTAAGAAAAGGAGAATATGATAAAAAAAACTGTTGTGTGACTTTACTTCGACTAACTCATACAAGTGTATGTACATACATATGAAAAAATATAATTTCAGTATGCGATTTCCAGAAAAGTGTGAGTTAAATAGTTGATGTTTGGTCTTGAATATGCACAGGACACAAAGAACTCTGATGAGACTACCGTAGCTGGAGTCGAAAACAATTGTTCAGTTTGGCTAGTGTACTATTCCTTCACGGACATCATTTCTTCTTTAATTACCAAAAATATTCATTGCCGTTAACTTTGATCTAATTAAAGTGTTTCTGACGAAACAAAAATTAAATTATAAAAATATTGATCAGAACTTTCCCGGGGCTCGAACCTAGAGCCTCAAACACATTAAGTACATACTTTTTTGTTTAGGTTCAATTTATATACAATTAGCTTTGAAATTAAAATAATTTTTCCATTAAAAAAGACTGAACTTCGTCTAATGTGGTTTACAATACCCGCCAAGGTTTTTGTTACGCTGTTTGACATTTTTTAAATATTTTTGGCATAAAAAGAATATATAATTTTTAGTTAAAAGTATATCAATTCATGACAACACAAACTTTTAAGTATCTTCTCATATTGTAGTCACAATATCAGAAATACAAAATGATAGTCTATGTTGCTCGTAATTATTCTTCTACTACTGTCTATGCTACTATATAGGTGACTTTCTTAAACCATTTGGGGTCTTTAGCTTAATTTGTTTCTAAAACAAACGTTTCAAATATTTAACGAAGACTTGTCTGTTTTATAAATAAAGTATATGCAGCCAAGGCTTCTTACTAAATGTAGGAACTTTAATAGTACTTATAAAATGAGGGTTATATGTGGTATTCAATAACAAAAAAATAACAATGCCTTTACGTTATTTATGTCATTTTCACCTTTAATTGAGAAATAATTGCAAAAACAAATTAAATTCTTTTAATATAATTCAATATAATTTGGTGCTGCTCAAATTAGGGGTTTCATCATGATTTCGAACTCGGAGCATTAAAGGAAAACAAAAGCTATAATACACAGCCTAATTTTAAAATTTTTTTGAGCTTTGCTTTGGTAAATATAATTTTGCAAGTGACGAACGAAAGATTTTGCATTGTGGAAATAATCCCACAATTCAAGAGATTTCCAAAAAAACAAAATACAGATTTCTTCCAAAACCATTAGAGTCTAATCTAAACTCAAGTATGTTATTGTATAGGCATTACAAACGAAATATAGGGGTGCATCATGGTATCATTCATTTCATTCTTTATATTTTTTTAAAGAAATTTCTGTCTAGTGATTGTTTTGAAAATTAACGTTTAATCATATTTTTGAGACTAAAATATATTTATATGCGAATATATTATATTAGGCATACTTTTACCGTCTTTAAAATAAAAGAAATCATTGTAAGAATTGTACAAAAGGGTAAAGTAAACACAAATCCATGAAATTTAATATCATGGCAGAACACGCAGCACAATTTTTACCTTTTTTTATTTAATACTGAAACAAAAGTTAAAACTTACCAATTGGGCCAGGTGTGGGTGGTGGATTATTACTTGATTTGCCAAATGTGGTTAAAGCTGTTGAACTGACCCCAAATAAAATGATGAAAACGCAAAATAACATCGTTAAACTGCCACATTGTGTAAAACGTTTAAGGGGTTGCATTTTAAATTCAAAATTATTTTCTTTTTTCCTTTGTTAAAAACCTTTTTTTTCAATGTTAATAATTAAATACTAAAAGAGTATAAGTAATATGAGATCAGTTGTAAGGTATTTTTTAAAATTATGGATTATTTTTTTTTTAGGTTTTTTCGTACACCTTTTGCTTATTTTTCTTCAAATCGATCACTTTCTTTTTATATATCTTGCATACTTTTATATTAATTATGTATATAATTTTTGTTTTTTTAGTATAGATTTAAGTGATTATTTATTTATTAAAATTCACATATAATATATGAATATGATTACTTCTTATTTTCTTGTTATAATTATTATTAAAATTGAGATTATTTAAAAAAATGCTGTTTAACTACAACGACCTTCTTGCTTGAACGCTCTAATTGTAAGTGAATAATATTTCAATAATTTCAAAGCTTAAGTTCAGGTTTTTCTTTTTCCCTCTTCTGTGTTTCACTTCTTTATCGTTTCTATTTTCTTGTTATTTTTTTTTTTCCTTCTCATTCAGCCGTTATTTCTTTATATTTTTAATGATGGGTCGTTCTTAACGAAAATACAACAATACAACAGCAACAAATAGAACTTTGTACTTACAGCCTAAAAGTATGCAAAATGTAAACACTAACAAATGTAAAGAGTGTAAGCAATTAAGCGTTTTTTGTAGATTTAGGTGGTTGTTTTATAAATCGCTTAGTTACAAACTTACTTTCACCGTGCTTAGCATTTCCTAAGTTTTCCAAATTTGTCCTCTTATTTGACGTTTTTACAAATACTTTTGCGAAAACAAAAAATGTTGTATTTATAAAGACAAAAACATTATCTAATACAGCTAGCTAAAGAAAGCAGGAGAGAGATTTTTTTCATTCAGTTGTTGTCTATCACACTTAAAGCTGACAACTCTTGGGTGACCACACGATCTAATACATATCGCCATACTAAATTCAAACGGACGTAACTACACAAAATTTCGAAATTGAGGTTTATATTAATTATGGTTCATTTTAGCAAAATACATGTTCGTGCAAAATTTTAGGTTCCTACGATCAAAAATGGCGATTTGATTAACGAAATTCAAACGGACGCAACTGCAAGTGCGTGTATTTCTAAATGCAAAAAGACATAACTACATACATATTTATATGAAAACCTTTCATACAAACTTATTTGTTTTATATATAGGAATGTTAATCCTTATGTCTCAATCTTAAAATCACAATTTTTGATTTTAAGGTTTTTTTCTTCTTTTGTAAAAAGAAACAAAAAGTGTAGTTACGTCAGTTTGCATTTAATATGACGATATATATGAATGTATGTATAGTATAGTGTGTTACAAAGCATTAACCCTTAATTGCATGAATTTTTTTTATTTTTTTAAAATAAACCACTGATAAAATTCATTCAAAATATTATGGAAAAATATTTAAAAATATTTTATTATTAATATCTGAAACTACACTCCAATGGGTATAATCTAATGCCTAAATATTTCAGCAGCGACTAATCTAGACGCAAGTTTTTGTATATTTCTTTTCATTTTCTTCAAAAAAATTTATGATGGAAATTTCCATCACAATGCAATTAAGGGTTAAATATTTCAATACCTTAAGGCGTATGATGAATATTTGAAATAAATAATACTCATACGCACAGTTATAACAAAGTGCGCTATTCATATAAGATTACTACTAATATGAAGGTTTTAAAATTATTCAGAAAAGAACATTAATTAGAAATATTGTTTAGATATTTACTTAACAAAATACAATATTTGTGTAAGAAGACCAAAGCTTAATATTACATACTTTAAATGAAATGTTTTAAATCGAAATAATTTTCGGACTCGGATTGAACATATCTGCTCAGCTGTGTGTTTATGAAAATCATGTGTTCACAAACATTATATGTTAAGCCGATTAAACCTCACACGTAACAACAGAGGTGGTAATTTAAAAAAACCCTGATTTTCTCGATTAGGAAAAGTAATTAATTAGGCATAATTAACGTTTTTGGCTCTATAGTATTATCAAGAAAAATAAGCTAATAAAAACTGTACAAATCTTAAAAATATTGAAAACGCAAAATAAGCAAAATTACAAAAAATTTATAGAAAAAGTAACAAAAACTTGTCTTTTATCCAAAGCATATAACTACTAAACACTTTGGATAAGAATATACAAGTAAAACTGCAGACCACCATCAAACATTTTGCAGAATGCTTTATGTATGTGAATTATTTTATATTAAAGGAGACGCAAAAATTGGACTGCAGTCAGTAGTTAAAAGCAGGCCATAAACGACCTTGTAACAGTCGATGTGTTTGGTAAATCTATGTTATTTAACGGGTATTTAAATACAATGCGTTTTTATTTATTAATTTAAATTTTTATTACGAACTCCCAAAATAACCTATTCTATTGAAAAATTTATTGTAATTATAACAACAAGTTTTTATTATACAATCAATTTCTATACAAATGACCCAATGTAAGAAATATTATTTAAATATGAAAATTGCTACATTCGTTTATATTCGAGTGTAATGGATTAATGTTGTGACATTTAAATGTAATTGTTATCAAACAGATATATTTGTTTACTTTATAAATACTTTTTGATATTTACCCACACTTAACACTGTGTGTAATGTTTTAAGTCATGGAAATATAACCATATACGGACACCAATACGTGATAAAAAAAAGAAGACCCATGTCTCTCAGTTTTAGCCAAAGTCATGAATTTTTTTATGAGCACCCAAGCATTTGGGGCCTTGGTGTCATTTTTGCAAAAAAGTGATCGTTTTCTCAGATTGATTTTTTTTCTGCTTTATACTTATATTTTTTTTATTTTTTAATAGATGATGAAAAATTGATAGTCTTTGTACATAAAAGAAATTTAAAAATACTCATCTAAGCTGCTGAAATTCCAACTGCTTTTATTGGAATGTTTTTTTTTAAGATTTTTTTCTTGTTTATACATATGTATATATGTAAGTAAATTAGAGTGAGTAATTTTTTTTTTGTCAACAAATATACAGTACACTCGAGGTAACGTTAACTAATTAAAACCAAGGGAGTTCATGTTAGCGAAATTGCACTTTAGCAGTTGTTGAATTTCATGACAAAAATATTAAATTTTACAATATAAACCTTTCATTAAAGTTATTAAAATATAAAACTAAAACAAAACGAGATGTCGAGAAAATCATGGTAGTGATTTAAGTTTTTTACCAAATGTCATGGATTTCAGTTATACCATCAACACAAGATATCATAAAAGTTAGTAAAACAATGCTTTAATTGTAAAATCAGAGTCAAATGCAATAAAAAACTGATTCACGTTATAGAGCTTTCTGAGTTTGTTCACGTTACAGAGTAGTCAATGTAAACAAAAGCTTGTTCACGTTAGATGGTGGTGATGTTACCGGAAAGCTCTAAGAATATCTTTTTAAGAAACTAATATCAATAAGAAGATATATTCTTAGAAACTAATACGAATTTATAAATTTTTTTTAATATTTTTAATTTAAAAAAGGCAGCTATCGACTGAAATATATCATTGCAATAAGCCTTCTTTTTCTTAAATGAAACTTTTAAAGTGAATTTTTTTCTCTGAATTTCTTAATGAAATATACCAATTCCCCGGTTTGTGTTATTTTTAATTTTTAGCCATTTTTTTAATTTTTGTGATTTCGAAGTTTAGTCGTTATTGTTTCAGTTTTCATCGCATGGCTTCGATTTGCGTCGTTAATATGAAAACAATATAGAAAAATAGACCTTCTACTTTAAGTCCAATGCAAATAAATATGTAAAGGTTGTTTGCAGTTTACTTTTTAATTTCAAATTGCATTCGCCGAAATGAAGTTTAGTCTAAATATTTTGCAACAATGAGTCAAAAAAGAAAGCAAATAAGCCCAGAACCTTGACATTTTGAAACATTTCAAAACATGAGAAAAAGCTATTGATATTGGAAGAAACTTTGGATAGCTTCTTCTACAATAAAATCCATTTGTTCCAGAGAAGTGTTATGTCTTTGATGCTGTTTTTTACGGCTTTTCTAATGAATTGTTATATTTTTGTTTTAATAAAAACTGTTTTTAAAGAAATTAAAATATTATGTTCAGGTAAAACTATGAATCTTGGTGTCAAACAAATGCAAATCAATACAGATATGTGGAAAATCGTACTACGGTTTGAGTCGAGTTTCTTTGGACCTAATTAGAGACGCAAACCGGAGTATTCGTGTATTAGAATTGAAATAAAATTATTTTTTTTTTATCGAAATATTTTTTGTTTGCATGGAGTTGACATCACTAAATTAAAATTTTAAATCAAAAACGAAAGCCTACTGTGTGAGAGTAAAATAAATATGAAACGTATAAGAGTAAAATTAAACACTCAAAATAAACACCTTGTACTGCCTAATAACAATAACAATAATAGGCAACAACAACTACAAACACAAAATTGTTCACCATCCATACTAAAGGCCCATCTAACAAATCTATGCATGTCCACTTTAATGGCGATTTTTTTTTTCTTGTAATGCACACACACTCTTACATATATAAACACTAATAAAGGCTGTTTTAGAAATTTACCTCTGCTTTAGGTACTAAATATAGCGTCTTAACATTTTAAGGCCTTAACTACGTCCTCGTTGTTTTAATATTGTTGTTGGTTTTCTTTGTAGTTTTTTTTTCATTTATTTTTGTTTTTACTTTTCTGAAAGACCCTATAATTTTAAAGGTTGTAACGTAAACTATGACGAAAGCAAGAGTCCATGAATCTTGAGAAAATCTTTAAGTGAAGTTTGCTTTATAAAATTTTCTCTCTCACAGATATTTACACAAGCTCGCTCTCATTCATTTGCTATATATTAACTCTATTGTTGATTTTAAAAATTAAGCAAGAAATAGAGAGTAAGAATAGGAGTGGGAGTAAGACGAATAGAATTAGGCTAATTTTAAGGAGTTTTTTCTAAGGCTATGCTAACATTTCTAACGAAAGCAAAAACAACAAACCTGTAAGCAAGAGTGTAAGTTGTAGTAGTAGTGTAGGAGAAAGTAGCCTGTAATGTAAAAAATGTAAACAAAACATACTACACATATATGTACATACATACTTATAAGAAACGAAAACAAAAATAAAACTTTAGCTGAAGTGGTTTCAATGTATCAACAATATTGTTGTTGTTGACTTATACCAGATTTGTATACCATTTTCAGTTTAGAAAAATAAAAACAATTCTGTTGTTGAGCAATGAAAATAAAAAACATTCTTTTTTCTTTTTTTGGTAATTATAGTTGTAAGCATTTTAATATAAAAGTATGTGTATGTTTTTATAAATAATTGTTTAGTTGTGTTAGTTAAATAGCAGCTAATCAACATGCAATTTCAAAATCATTCATTTAAACTTACACAAAATTAATTTTCGTTGATGATTATCTCTCTCTCTACCTCTATGGTTTCGCTACTTCTGATATTTGATTTTGTCTTTTGCATTTTCCTTTCTGAATTTTTTGTTTTTTTTTTTTTTTTTGTTCGTTTTGTTTTGTTTTTTTAGCAATTTTCTTTTAAATTAGAGGTTATTTTAAAAAAATTTTAGAAAGTGTGACAATTAAAAATTAATTCATGTGTTGTTTTCTTATAATTAAAGATTTGTGAATTGTGGAAATGTGTAGGGTAAAAAGTAATAAAAAAATGGATAAGCAATTATAACATATTAATTGTTACGAATTGTTCTTAAAGATTTGTTTAATTTCTAAGGATTAGTTTATTGAAAATTAAAAAAAACCAATACCTTCGTTTTAAAGTTTTATTTATACAATATGAAATGTATGCTTTTGAGGATAAGCATGTCTCTATGGTCATTTCGTCTCTGCTTAAGAGACTCATCCGAAGACTTTTTCCCCAAGATGATATTTTATGGTATGTTCTACCACAGAACAGAGGAATAGAATTTGAACTTTTTGAAAAACAGAAATGTATTGCTTTAAGCTATATTTACACTACCTAATTATCTCATCCGATTATAACAGATTATAACAGTTACAACTCAGACGGCAATAATTTTGAAAGTAGAAAATGTTCTATTTTTAACTGACATACATACATAACTGACCTTTACAACCCTGTGTCAGGATTACGGCCTAGCTTCTCGCAACACTCATGTTGTGTGTGTAAATTTTTATCCATGAGTACCGGGACCTACAGTTTAAAGTCGACTCCGAACGACAGACTTGAGAAGCTTGTTCATGGCAATTAATTACTCTCAGAGCTTTTGCCAGAAGACTGCTGAGAGGTAGTCGCCGAAAGAAATATTTTTTTCATATTTCTTTTTTTTTAAGATGTCAGAGCTGGTTAACTGAGCTCAGGCAAAAACAATATTATTACTTATACACTGCCGATCACTTGAATAGGTTCATTAATTTTTGCTCTTATATTTTAATTTTTCTTCATATAAACTTTAGGAGAAAAATTTTTTTTTTTCACATAAATTAAGAGTTATTATGAATGATCATACTTTAGAAAAAAAAGAATAACGGTACAATAAATAAAAATATTTTATTTTTTGCTTTAACTACAAAATGCTGAGAAAACAGGTGTAAATTTTGGGTCACTTGAATAGGAATAAAATTTGTTTGCTTTTGACCATCGACAGTATAATTAAAATTTTAAATATTTGTGAGTTACTGTAATAATATTTAACATTTTTTATGTATCTCGCAGCAAGCGATTAACTGAAGAAGGAAGAGATAAAATTAAAGCATTCAATGAAATTGGCTTAAGCCATAGGAATATCGACAAAAAAATTCGTCGTTGCCAGAAGGCTGTAAGTAATTTTTAAAGAAATCTGTCCGATTATTGAAAAAACATGAAAAGGCGGACAAAAAAAACCACAGCAAAAGCTATTATAAAAGCTGCCTCAAATTCGAGCGATTCTGCTGCAAAAATTAGACAAGAATTAGGTATCACAGCTAGAATAAATACTGTAAGACGTGTTATTCGAAGTTCTAAACATTTAAAAAGATTAAAAATTAAAAACAAACCATCTCTTAATGCTGCTCGTAAAACGAAACGGCCACAGTTTGCACGAGAACACATGAACGATAAAAATGAATGGTATCGTGTTGTCTTCTCAGACAAAAAAAGTTGAATTTGGAAGTTCCGGATGGATACAACTACTATTTCCACGACCTACATAAGGAGGAACGCTGCCTTAGTCGTCCCGTCTCTATGAGGGAAGTGTAATGATGTGGGGTGCGATTTCATGTTATGGTACATATGAGCTTCAATTCCTCGCATTAAAAATGAAAGCGAATAACTACAAAATAGTACTTGAAAAGGCGTTTCCATATTTTTCTACTATTTTTAGACCAATTCTCTGGATATCTCAACAAAATAATGCCCCGATACATAATGCCAGGATTTTAAAGGCGTGAATTCAAAGCCAGAATGTCAATATGTTGGAGTGGCCTCCATATTCCCCTGATTTAAATATTATAGAAAATGTATGGGGCTTGCTTTGTTCGCAAATTCTACGAGTTCGGCAGACAATAAGAAACCAAATAAGCTTTAATTGGAGGAATTAAAAAAGCTTGATCCTAAATTTCATTATCATTAATTGAAAATCTTTATAACTCCCTCCCAAACGGTATTCTTGAAGTTATATCGAATAAAGGAGAATATACTCCTTATTAAATCATCAAAACATTGTAAGAAATCTTCAAACATAAAAAAAGTTTTACAAAAAAATCATTTTCTTCTTTAGTTTTTTAAATGAATGATAGTAAACCTATTCAAATGACCCAAAAAAATTGTGTTGAAAACCATATTAGTTTTGGAAAAAAAATTACTAAAATTCAGTTATTAATATTGAAACAATTTTTTTTTTTATTATAAACTCACATAATCAAATATTTTACTATTTTCGAAAATAATATAACTATAAACTTAATTACTTCTAGAAAAAAATTAATTTGAATGTAATGAAAATAGTGAACCTATTCAAGTGATCGGCAGTTTGGAAAAAAATATAATTTATCTAAACATGTACCTACTGCATTATCCTACCACGAAAATGTTTAAATGTTTTGTACACTTCGAGGAATGCGTCCCAAATATTTTGTCTTCTGACCTCAAAGATAATTTTGCAATACACGATATGATACATACATACATACATTACAATTCTTTTTCGGAGTTACGGCCTAGCTTCTCGCAACACTCAGGTTGTGTGCGTCAATTTTTATCCATGAGTACCGGGACGTACAGTTTAACATCGACTTCTAACGGTAGGCTTGAGAAACGTGTTTATGGCAATCAGTTACTCTCAGGGCTTTTGCTAGAAGATATACTCCTTCATATTACTTTCTTTTAAGATGTCAGAGCTGAGCACGGAGATCTCGTCTTCTTAAATCAAAACACTACATACTAGATTTCGGCGACCATAGTAAATTGTATTTAAAATAACACGATGATAAAGTAGGATGTAGCCGTTTCTAATATTGATTGCTGTTAAACATACCTTATTAAGAAACATAATGACTCTATTGCGCAATTATTAAATAGATTGCTATTATTGTTAACAAAATTAAAGCATGAATTATTTCTTCTGCTATAATGCCGCTTAAATATTCACCTCATAACTTTAAACTGCCAAAACTTAAACCCATTTACACTACGAAGAGTTAATATCAGAAAATCATAATAAAACCGTTTCTTTCTTAAAAAAAAACGCAGCAGAAATAAATTAAATAATTGCTTGTGTTAAAGGGTACAGAATATTAAATTTAAAAAAAAAATATTTATATAAGTATACATATTTATATAATAAAAAAACGTGACTAAAATTAGTGAAAATTTATGCAGAAATTGTGTGCTTCAAAACCATTAATTATAGAAAAGAAAGTGGGAAAAAAACGCCAAAAATTAAAGTATGAAGTATGTATGTATGAAGTATGTATGTAAATATTATTAATAAAAAAATAAAAATATAATTTTGGAAATTAGTGCTGAACTGCTGTTGATTTGTTAGAAAGTGCAAAATAATTAATGGAATGAGTAAATCTGAAAATATTTTTATTGGATTTTTAATTGTATGTATGTACTCGTATGTATGAATTTAAATGGAGTTAATTAAGGTTCTTAGACGAGTTCAGTTATTTGTTACGATGGTCTTTTTGATTATTGCTAAATTCTTTTTTAATCACAGTTATTTAACTGTTTTTAATTACAGAGAAATAAGTATAATAATAGGGAATACAGTATAAAATTACGTACAAATACATACAGATATTAAAATAAAATACAGTTACATACAAACATTTATATTTGATTAAGGACTAAATACTCTACTCCCTACTTTAACCATTATGCAACAGAAATCAGCAAGAAACACTTACGAGTATACTATACAATTTTATTTAATCCAACTAATCCAAAGACAGATCTTTTATATCGTCGCAAGAATTAAATAACGCTGTAACTGACAAAATATTTAATGTTCACCAGAGCCAAAAAACCTGTATGAAAGTAGAAAGAAGACACTGGTATTTTTCAAAACGCAGACGGCGTAAGTGAATTTCTTTTCAACATAGAAATCTGGGACCGGACCAATCGACACGTTTTTTTTCTGATAAAAATGATGCAAAAAAACGTATTTTCGATTTTTTGTCAGTTAGAGCGTGTTTTAATTCTTGCGACAATATAAAAATGTTTATGTTTTCACGAGTATACGAGTAGTTTTTCTATTAACAAATTTGATAGAAAGATGCTTAATTGTGTTATCCTATGTTTTCATGGGAATATTTCTTATGATGATTTGATTCTTAACGGAAATAATAGAAAAACCAAAGTTGCAAATAACAATACAAACACCTGCACCCAACACAAGATATATTCAAAGTTGTTATAGCCAGTGTGAAACATACTTAAGCGAACTTGAACTTAAGCGTCCAACCAGCGCCGCCCAAAGCCGGTACTCTCCAATTTCGGATATGTCAAGGACATATAGCTCAGAGGAGAGCCCATGGACATTGGGTTAACAATTTCGTCACTACCATTTCCTGAATAGCAGCAACCCCCCTTGTTGAGGAGGTTAAACTACTACCCAACATATACCACTGCCACTACGTGCACTCCCCCAGGGGCCGCACCCAACTGGGGCTTTGCTGATGCCCGTAGTACCAGATTAAGGCATCTCTGGTCAGTCCTTGAGAACGCCAGAAAAATGCCAGCCACGCACACTTACAGAGGCAAGGCCAACACCACCAGGAACAAACTGTTGTCTCTAGTACAACAGCCCTCTGGACTGATGCCAGCCGAGTCTCCGATAGCACACGCGGTGCAATGCATCACCACCCACTCTCTGCCTATAGCGAGTGCCAGGCCACTCAGAGCTAGGTTGAACTCCATATGCCCCGGGAATTTTGTGCCACTGGCGTGAGTATCGCCAGCAGCGTTTGTCCGTACCTCCCGGGGGGAATACAGTGAAACATACGTGTAGAAGTACGCTTATATCCATTTCTGAGGAGGCTAGAAGAACAGCTATTGTGGGGCAGGCAAAACTTCTATTTGACTGCACACCCCATATGCTAGGCGGTATATGAAATAAAACTATGCCTGACCCTATCGATATTGTTTTAAGTGTTCACTTACATATATATTCCTTAATAAACGACGAAGCGATTCAAGCGAATATTGATAAACTATATATCGTTGAATTTCGTGCTCGTGCTAAAAAACTTGAAGCGATTTTTGAATGTAAATATAAATCCCTAGAAAAAGGTTTACAATTGGCCAGTGCACTGTAAGTACAGCCGTCAGTCGGATTCATACGTTATGCTACGACGTATGAGATATCCACCAAGTTAACATAATAATCCTGAACGGTTTCGAAAGCTTTTCCCTGTAATTGGGCTGTTTTATGTAATAGTAAGGAAAAGCATTCTTAACTTTGTGTGAATTCAACGAGCCCGAGTAGTGTCAAAAATCCCGCACGAAATACACCTGCACCCATTCATTTTCGTAGAAATAGTGGTATCCTAAAATGTAATCAAGGGTCTTTTTAAGCTGAAAGCTTAAAAAGACTATATAGGTTTAAATGTTGAAATATATAACTCGCATTTCTCGACTATTTTTATTTGTTTTTTTTTAACCTGGTTCATCTTTTTTATTCTTTATTAATCATGGCTTTATTTTTTATTCAATACTATATGCTTTTTATACTCTTAAATAAGTTAATCATCCATAAGTCTCAGTTTTTTAATTTGTTCTTTGCACTGCCAATTGATTGCTTGTCAAAAAAATATAACACGCTTAAAAAGTTCAAAGTTAACCAACTCTCTGCCGCAATGCGGAATATTATTCGCATTTCGTTTTCGGGTAATATAAAGCAATCTCTTCTTTAAGTTAAAGCTGTTATGGTTCTGCTGGCGTTTTTCGATTATTGCTTTAAAAATACTTGAGACATCAGAATGGCTGTAATAATGATTTCTCATATTGTTATTGAGAGATTTCAGTATAATAAAAACTTTCGTAGCTGCTACGATGTGAAAGAGAATCAGATATTTGTGCATTTAAAACAGTAAAATTGAAAAAAAAAAAAAAAATCCTGCAGAACGACTACCTCAAACGACTATTGCTCAAAATCATGACTTTGATTTCCTCTCGAGACTCTGGTTCATTATATTACATCGAATATATGGTCCAACTCAGTCTACACGTAACTAGAATATAATTTAAATTTTTATTGTAATAGGAAACACATAGATGCATATATATATACGAGTACCCCGTTCCAAGAGGCCTAAGTGTAAAGAACTTAAATAACCTTTTATATAAGAAAACAAAAAAAAAAAACAAAATACTCATTTGCAGCATATTTATTTTATGGACATTTATAAAACACGAAATGGGAAAGAGAACTTAAAAGTAGCAAAACGTTTTGATATTTTGGTCTTTTTATAGTTTTCAGCTTATAAAACAATCAGAAGTAGAACAAAAGTAATTCCTTTTTTTATTTTTTTTTTTATTTTTTTTATTTTTTTAGTTAAAACAATTTTCATACATATGTATGTCCATACCTTTTCTTTTGTTTTGGCAAAATGTCCAAATTACATGTTTATTGTTAATATTTAAGGTCAAAAAATTTCGCTATAAAATATTTCGACAAGCACATACGAATGACCTCTTGTTGTTCTTCTCATTAGCGTCCCTAGAAAGTCTCAAATAGTATTGCGGAAATGTTGCATAAATTATTGTCTTGCCATCACAATAAAAATATAAAAACTGAAAATAAAAATAAATTAAAAAGAAAAGAAAACGCTGGTAATTTATCAATTTGTTTCGTTACTTTAAAGCACGGACATGGATACATATTTTCTGTTGTACTTACTCGTATATATAATGTTAATAGCACGTTGCATGCAACATTTTTGTTTTTTATTATATTGTAATGGTATGAGAAAACAATTTAAGAATATTTTTAATTTATTACCTTTTGTGTGACAAACATTGCAAATGAAATGATTGATTTTAAGAAAATTTGCTAACCAATGTAGGAAGTGGTATTTATATTACATTAAAAATTCTTTGGCATATTAAAAATCGCACTGGCATTAAAAAACATTTTTATTCAAGGCCAATTGGATTTGAATTCAACTTATATTGATTCTTAATTTTTAATAACTGCAGAAAAAGCTGTCTTGTGTCAAACTGAAAACCAATTAAATTAGTTGCAATGACAAACTGTGACTACACCTTTTCCATTTGTAATTCAGAAAGCGTTAATTATAATTCAGTAAGGGTCAATTGTAATTCAGAAATTTATTAAAGTAATAAAGAAAATAAAGAATTACAATTAACGCATTCTGAATTACAAATAGAAAAGGTGTTCTGTTTATTTCAAAGTTTCATTTTGCAAAACGTATTCAAAGGCGAATTGATTACAAAAAGTAGGCAAGTTTACAACAAAACAGTTCGTATGTACTCAGTTTTGTTCATACTTGTTCTCAACTTAATTATTTAAAGAGTTACTTTAATTATTAAAACTTTACTTTAAATTAGGAATTTGATCATTTGGCTGTAATCTTTAGTTATTTAG
Source organism: Metopia argyrocephala (assembly GCA_963576795.1). Lineage (NCBI taxonomy): Eukaryota > Metazoa > Arthropoda > Insecta > Diptera > Sarcophagidae > Metopia > Metopia argyrocephala. Next base: position 60,109,792 of record OY756211.1, on the reverse strand, counting down.
CATAAGTATTAGTTTTACATTAGAATTGAAAAAGTTTGTATGCGAAAAACTGTGTTCTTTTAAATAAAAATAAAAGTTAATTAAAGCGTTTCTGGCGAAACAAAAATTAATTTAAAAACTGAGCACACTCTTGCTAGGATTCAAACACCCGATTGCCAGCCCATATAATAAAAAATAATGCCCATTATTACAACTTGCCGTTAGCTAAAGGTAGGATTTTATCAGACCGATAAATTGGTTTTTGTTATTACAAGTTAACTTTAACCTAAAGGTAAGGCAATCTTCCCAATAACTTTATCAATTATCAGTCTGATAAAATCCTACCTTTAACTAACGGCAAGTTGTAATAATGAGCCTAAGTATACTTTAAAAATGGATAAACTATCGTGTGTCGCGGTAAAATTTAATAATAAATAAAACGAAAGAATGGCTCCTCATCAAGTATGAAAGTAAAAGACGTTAATCTAAGCCAATTAGTAGCTATAAGTGTGATAACACGTCGAAATATAGCTTCGCTAGCACAGATTCTAAGACACTGAGAACTATTATTTTATGGTTTTCCACATCGTATGATAATGAAGATGAGATTAAACAAGTCTTTAACCCTAAAAATGCTACCGTAGCAATAAATAAGAATTTTACCCCATAGACAGCAAGAAGAACGCTGCACAATATTGGACACATCTTAGCTGTAAAAACCTAAACCTGTACTATCGAATAAGAATGTTTTGGCGTACATATTTAAAATTGCAGGGAACACAAAGATTGAACTGTTGATGACTGGAAAGGCGTAATAGCCTCAAATTGTTGAACGGGCAAAAATTTCTTTTGATGCAGATGATTCAGGCCTCCTCCGTCTCGACCTTTATTCAATTAAGAATTTGTGGTCAATAGTTTTTTCCAGACATACAGAGACTCTGTGATAACTTCAAGATAATCGATTCAGCAGATTAATTTCTAAAACACGCCGTCAAACTTTGACAAATATTGGCAATATGTGAAGTAGGGATTCTCACGAAAAAAATACATCGATGTTTTTCTGATGCGGTGCATCATGAAACAAAACAAACAAAAAATATACCAATTTCAACAGGAAAAAATTTACCAAAATTTAGTATAATTTAATAAGTCCCAATCCAGAGTTTGTAAAAATAATATTTTATTAACCGCACTCTACTTTGCTGTGCTAAAACTGATGAAACTTTTGAAAAAGGCTTTTCAGGAACTGGCAACCATTGTTAATTGTTTATGGCAACATAATCCACTTACATTTACAAATAAATCATGGATATAACACACAATTATGAGCGACGTTCAACCATGGCTGCCGGATGAAAACACCACAAAACTATAATTATGGTTTTCAATGCATCGGGAAAATATATCGATGTATCGATATTTTAACGATGCATCTATACATATCGAGCATCCCTAGTGTGCATCTGGAGTGGCAGAGTATTCCAGATAAAATTAGTCAAAAGTTGGTTGAAAATATTTAATTATTACCTTAAAGTATAAAATCGATTTAGCAGATTAATTTCTAAAACACACAATAATTTTTGTAGAAAATATAAAAACTAACGGTTTTGAGCAATAAAAATATGGTGTTATTTCATTTTCAGGTGTTTTTTACCTATCTGGCAGTTTTCGTACCAATATTATTAGGAATAAAATAACTAACAAAAAAACATTTTCCCCTAAAAATCCCCAAATTAAATTTGTTTATGGATAAATGGAAACTGTTTTTAAAAAGTGGTTTATATGTCCATATTCGCGTTCTTTTTTTTAACAAAATATTTATTCAAACGTTTTTAAAGCAACAAGCTTTTTACCTCAGATTACCATATCTGCTAAAAAAGAAATGCAGGTTAGTTTGTAAAATAGAAAAACGTAATAGGAAAAAAATTAAATAGAATTAACAACAATAACAATAAATAATTATTTCATATTCTCACGACATTTAACAGTATGATTTTAGACATTTCCTCTACTACTTTCACCAAAAACCAAACTTTTTTAGATTTTCTTTTTTGTTGTTTAAACAATTTCATATAGTATTTATAATTGTTTGGCAAAAAAATAAGAAAATTACCTCTCTTGAACAAATTTTTGATTAATTTGGTCTGCAGTAATATTTAAAAAAACACGAATTTATATACTATTTAAACATGAACGTGTAATTAAATGAAATTTATTTTATTGTGTTCCAAATATTTAAAAAATATAGTTCACTGTTACATCTTATATAAATATTGTTTAGCCAATTAATAAATAATATTGAATTATTAAATCGAATACAGATGTATATCTACTTCTGTGTACGCGAACATGTAAAATTAGTTTATAATTGGTGCCCCCTAATATTCTAAGACTGTTGGATATTTTCCTGTTTTATAAAATATTTGTGTAATTATTTTAAAAGACATAAACTATTTACCTTATACCCTACCACATTCCATTTAAGTTAGTTGTAACTTATTGGGTTTGTGCTGTTGTCTATAGCACTTTAAACTAATAAAGTTACATACTGTTTGAGGAATTTGACGGGTTTTCCTCGCTCGCCTTTTACTACAAAAATTATCCAAAATTTTAGTCTCTTTTATTCTCATGTAACCAGATGAACGACAGAAACCATTCGTTTTTTATGAAATATATCAAACATTTGAGTTTTTTATTCTCATACATAATTAAAAAGACGAACGATTGAATCCATTCGGTTTTTATAAATAGAATTCCCTTTAATTAAAATCTATTCCTATCGGATCAGTTGCAAAGTTTTTGGTTTTCATGGGGAAATTTTCAAGAAAATTTAAAAAAAATTGTACAATTCTAGCAAAATATTTGTAAATTTACATGAATATTTAGAACGTTTACATTCACCCATTTATACATCCATGTAAATAAACAACAAACCACAAAAACCAGGTTTTGTTCAATATTTCATGATAAAATTTCAATGATTTCATGGGTTAAACCCATGATGAAGTGTCACTCATAAAAATATTTTTCATAAAATCAATGAACTACATTCATTAACTTATATTCATTAATATTTTCCAAATTTATTGTCTCTCTCTCTCTTGTAAGGCCAATACTTGAATATGCTTCAGTTGTTTGGGATCCCCAATATAACGTATATATTAAAAAATTGGAATCAGTTCAAAAACAGTTTTTGTTGTTTTGTCTACGAAATATTGGCTGGGATCCTGATATAGCGCTTCCACCATATCGCAGTCGTTTGGCGCTTATAAATTTACCTACGTTAAAAAGTCGCAGGATCATCTCCAATATTACATTTTTATTTAATCTATTACACGGAAATATTGATTCTAAGCTGCTTCTTGAGAAAATTCACATTAGGGTTCCAAATAGACAACTTCGTTCATATGAGCTCTTATATCTTCAGCCTAGCAGATCGAACTATATAAACTTTGATCCCTTTCGAAGAATCTGTATGGAGTTTAACAAGATGTATGCCTATATTGATTTCTCCGATAGTTCATGTATGATAAAAAGAAGGCTTCTGGTTTATCTCAACTCCAATTCTTATCATTATGATTGTTTTTAGAGAATATAAAAAACTTTGTCTTTCTTGTTGTGTGTACTGTGTATTTTGTTTGTATTATTGCTAGCTGTTAATTTATAATTGTAGCTAATGAAACAAATAAATAAATAAATAAAAAAAATGAAAAAGTTCATTAAAATTCAATATGAAATTTTATGAACTTATGAACGGTTCATTGAAAGCATTCGTTAAAGAAAAGCTTCAACAATTTTAATGAAACAAATTCAATTCTAATAGTGCTTTAGAGGTGGTAAAAATTACAATTTTCTTTGTTTTGTGATTAAAAGTTGAAATCGTTTAAAAAAAAGAACCTTGAAACATGTAAAACTAAGTAAAAGAAATCCAAATTTAAATTTAAAATTAATTATAATAGAATTGTAGAGATAAAAGTTTTCTGCTGTAAGCTATTGGTACATATGGTACATATGTGAAAAGTTAAACACAATAATTTTTTTATTTATATAATCAAAATGAATAGAAAATTATTAAAATTTGATTTTATTTACTTATAATACCCAAATAACCAATGAATGTTCTGATTTTAATAGGCTGTAGAGTGTCTAAAAGTCGAACTTAGTCTTGAGCCTTAACTTTTCTTTATTTCGAATCAATGTGAAATTCACATACAGAGCGTGGATAGTTATATTCGTGCTTCATGCTTACATGAAACAGAATGTGGATGTTAAGGACTAATTACTTCCTTGCACTTGTGATGAGCTTTAAAAACGACATTCACTTTTTATGGGACAACTGAAGAAATTTTTTGCTCATGTAAAGAACAATAAAATATGGACACGAAATTGTTTTCTCAAGAACTTCTTTTCTTATCGAAAAATTAAAACAAATTCTTTAAATTTTTTCTACCGTCGAATATTTTTGAGATGGTTTTTGGATATTCAGAACTTTAAAGGAATTCACTTTTATTTATTAAATCACAGTCAAGACATTTAACAAAAAATAATATAAAAAACAGAGCTTAAGATGTTCTTTGAGCGAGATAGGAGGCCTATGAAATTTAATCAGGGTTGTGGAATCGTCAAAAAACAATTCAGAGACTCCGACTCCAACTGCTAAAATTTTTAATATACATACATACATCGTCGTGCGGGAGCTTATGTGCCCTATCCGCCATTTTATATATCTAGAGTTAATGATGTCACTTTAGGTTTTTGACACGATATGTGTCCATGAAACGGTGTTTTTTGTCTATAAGATGAATTAATTTAGATTTTGTATCAGTTTGTCTTCTGTTTTTTTTATGTACAGTTCATAAATTCAGTTTTCAGTGCCATTGATCGATATTTGATATAGATGATATTATACAAAATGTAAGTATGTATATATTTTAATATTATAAAATTAAAAATTTTTATTTTTAAAATTTGAAAATTATTTATAAATAAATATATCTTGAAGACGCTACACGCAGGAGTAGCGAAATATTGATAATTAAATAAAAGTTTTTATTTAAAAAAAAGACCTTGAGCTTGAAAATTTCATTACATTAAATAATAAAGGTCGAAAAACCAGAATTAAAAATTTATATTTTTTATATCTTTGTAATCTTAAATGTCAGACGTGTGGAATTATTTCAAAAAAGTATGAAAAAAAAGCATGTTGTATTTATTGCAATAAAATGCTTACTTGCAAAGTACCAAGCACAAGCAGTCTACATAATTATTTGAAAACAGTGCAAGATAAAATAACCGAGAAATAATTATCTGATGCCGGCCCGAGTTCACAAACAACAAGTATTCTCAACTGTATGAAAAGGATTAGTTTAGAAGAAATTGTATCAAAGCTTTCTGCATTGGATGGACTATCTATTAATTGCATAACAAATAGCTCGTTTATATGAGAGTCATTGCAATAACGAAATTATTGCTTACCACAAAATAATTCTAGAGTTATGAATCTTATTTATAAGTTTTATGAAACTATAAATTAAATAAATTGTATGAAGAATAAAGGGAAAAAATTTTTTTATAAAAATTCGTAACCGGTTAAAACCGGTTTTCTGAAAAAAATACTATTCGAAAACCGGTTTTCTAAAACGTAGGTTTTTGTGTAAACCCTAACTGGGTGTAATGTAACAGACCAGAGTCTCTGATGAGAATCGAATAAATGACCCTCGCATGAACAGTCTAACACACTACGCACTAGACCACTAAGTAACCAATATTCTACATGTTTCTAGTTTATTAAAATACAATGCTTTCACAAGGAATTGTCTGTAATTGTTCTTTTTTTCCTTAAGCAGTTAATTAAATAGGTTTCGAAATGTGTAACTTATGGTATTTTCCATACGTAATTACATGGTGTGATGGCAAAGTAAAGACATAAATAATTTATTATTTGTAGTTGAACATTGAACAAAATAAAATTTGTGGTTTTTTTCCAAAATTATAATTTAAAAATAAGAGGTACGCTCCCCACTTTAAGAAGCCCATATTCAAGAAACCGCTCCCTGACTTTCTACTATTCCACCTTTGACATTGGCCTCAGAAACGAATGATCAGGAGAAGATAACAGCAAACCTACTTAGCAAAGAGGCTCACCACTCAACATCCACCAACAGATGGGGCAATTGCTGTTGATCATTCAATGATGAGTAATCAAATTGACAGCAACTTGTCTCATTGACTTAAAAAGGCACTTACTATATATCTATAAAAAAATCTATCTATATATCTTCAAATCCTAATACAATACACAGCAGGAATAGGGGTTTAAACCCTGAGTATTGGTCTTAATAAAAAAAAAGTTACGGAACAACTTAAATTTAATTTTTCCTGTTAACGCCATGTAAAAGAAGAGGTATAGTAAACATTTCGGCTAGGAGCTGACAGTTATAGGCAGTGGATTTTTACCATCCAATTTTCTAAATAGTAATCTTTTATAAATCACTAACCTTTTATTTTTTATGTTCCTTAAAAATTGCAGTTTAACATTTCGTTCGAAATTAAAATACTTTTGAAATACGCATTTATCTGGTAGTACTAGTCTTTAATGCATTTCGATAATGATTTAATACATTTACATGTTATACTCTAAATCAGCAATTTTTTATGATTATTTTTAAACAAAATTTTTCAATTCAAGTGCATTTTCACGTAACATTAAAAGAATCTTGTTTCCTTTCTTGCCATGGAATGTTCCACCCTTGATTTTTAATCTTTCATGTTGGCTGTTTCTTATTTTTTTTTTAAGTTCAATGCAGTTGGAAAAATTAAATTGCATTTAATTATACTGATTGCAGTTTTCTACTTAAGCTTTATCAACTTAAGTGTTATTAAAAAAACAGTTCTTTTAAAATTTCGTTTTTAAAGCCTTTAGAAATTTAGAAATATAGGCTAAAATCCTTTTTTTTATTTGATACTTAATGTACACAAGTACATACTCCGAAATCAATTATGTATAGATTCTTGAGACTTTGTTAGAGAATGCAATTTTAACGGATTAAATATAAATGGCCTTCAATTGATAAAAAAGATGTTTGAAAATTTAGTCCATCCGACTAAGGCCTATTAATAAGTTCAACTAAATACTCAGGCTAAGTAGCAACTGTACAATTTTTAAAACTATTTTTTATCATATAACTTCTTCATTGTCGAAAAGGAAACAGTGGTTAGTTTTACAATCAGCCCAATTCTAAATAAAAATTCCCCGAGAGTTTTTTCCCTCTCCCATGTGCCCTATATATATTGAATTGCAAAAATAATGTAATTGAATTTGAAAATGCATGCCACAGCAATTTATTAAAATCAATTGTTTTTTATTTGCAACTGCAAGAAAAAAATTATTTACCCCAAATGTGGAACGTTGCAAGGTGTTGTTGTGTCAACAGTAAACTTATCTTTTCAAATACAAATCGTAGATAATTTTGAGTTGCTTGAAAGCTGTCTCTCATTAAATTGCATGTAGTTTGTGATAATAAAAAAAAATAAGCCAATACCAATACCAGAATGTATTGGAAATTTTTCTAAGGAACTGTCTTGGAACTTGAAATTTTTGGTAAAGGGATGAGGTTTAAGTGAAGAAACGGTATTGAATTTAGTAGAACCTGGTGTAAATACAAACGAAAAAGAGGGAACTAAGTTACATCAAAGAAGATTTCAACAAAAAAAGCCATATTGGTGAACAAATTAGTTTTCGATACAATCTATGAGTGGTGGCGTATGTATCAGTATATATTGAAAAATGTTATTCTTAAAATTCATTAATAATAAGATGACAGTCACTCGGTCAGTAAATACGAGGCTAAAAAATTGTTGGCAGGAGCTACATCAGCCACACGAGCTATGGAAGAATATGAATCAATACTAATTTTCCTGAATTATTGTATCCAAGAAGAGGACATTAATTGTTTGTTAAATGTTAGTTCGTGTAAACGTGATGATGGAACAAATTCTATCTATTTTTGTAAAACCTGACATACAATACACAGAAAAAATCAAACAGCAACAGTCACATAAACTTTAAAAGATATATGATATTATTTTTGTTTTTTTTTAATTTCCTATATACTTAGCACTTTAGTCTTTTCTTCTTATTCCATTGGCTAATTATTTCACCCTGTGTAAATAAAAGGCTAAAGCCATCCATAACCGATGACCAAAGTGACAAGATTGTAAAAAAAAAATTCATTCTTTCTTGTATTTGCTAAAATGTATTTGAGACAAAAATTATTGCATTTGGTAATACAATTTTTGTATTTTGCAAAATGTATTTGGGGCAAAGCCAATTGCATTAGGAAAGCGCTTTTGCATTTGCCGAATTGTATTAGACTAAAAAGCAAATTTGCAGTCGCAGCAAATAGCAATTGCTATTGGGAACGACTTGAATGTAAATTCTAATTGGTATAAGAAAAAATCATTTGCCATTACTACTTTTTTCTGTAAAATTAGTATACATACATTCATACATATATAAATGGCCATTACAACCCTGTGTCAGGATTATGCCTTAGCTTCTAGCAGCACTCATGTTGTGTGTGTCAATGTTTATCCATAAGTACCGAACGACAGACTTGAGAAGTTTGTTCATGGCAATCAGTTACTCTCAGAACTTTTGCCAGAAGTCTGCTATGAGGTAGTCGCCGAAAGAAATATATATATTTTTTTTAATATTTCTTTGCTTCAAGATGTCAGAGCCGGGGCTTGAACCGGAGCTCTCGTTTTAGTTAGCCAACACACTAACCACCAGGCCACGGCGACTACATACATACATATGTATATCCCTGCGGAAAATGCGGCTACTCCGTTCACGCGTGTTAAGAGTAGTACATAAAAACTAGGACTAATCCAAATATAACCCCAAGGACTACGTAATCCAGTTATGCGTTATATAAAAACAATATAAGAACTTTTTTATATTACTACTCCATGGAGTATACACATAGGGTTAGTTTAAATTGTGCAGTTTTTTGTATTGGTTTGCCAAATAAGTTACGTTTCTGCATAAAATCTGTGTTCGTAAATAAACGAACGGTGTTCGGCCAATCAATTACTACTTGTTTTGAAATTTCTGCATTACAATGGACTATTTTCTAACTACTCCCTATAAACTTAAATGGATTAGGTACTCTAATATTTTATGCAGGGATATGTACTAACATATGTATGTTTTGCTTTCTTATTTAAATCGAACTAAATTTGTTCCATAAAATTCTATTTAATCAAATTATACAATTATCGATTAAATACACAAAAAAAGAAATAAAAAAACTAAAAACATATGTACATAGCTGGGTAAGTCTTAATGAAAAATTGTTTAAAATTGTATACGAATATTTAAATAAACAAAATAAATACAAATGCTAGTAAATTTAGACGTTAAAGGCTTTTTGATGGAATCATTTGTTAAACTGAATTTAAGCAACAACGCCAACAACAGAAACAACTAGCGTACATTTATAAATTATATTTCCAGGCCCAAAATATATGTTTTTAATGCCAATCCAACAAAATTCAACTCAACCCCCTTACAAGGGGTTAGAGGTCATTTTGAAGAACCATGAATTTGCAAATGAATTTTAATGTTATGAAAAAATAAAAATAAAAAAATAAAAACTTTAACAACAATAACACCAACCAACAATAGCAACTCCTTTATGAAAATTCATGACGGTTTCTAATCACGCAATCAATGACATCATCAACACCACCAAAGTTTGTGTATGAACATATACAAGTACATTAAATTTTATTCACTTTTGTTGTTCTATACCTTCTCCATTCCTATAATTATTTCTCCATAAAATAGTTTAAATAAATGTATTGTATGTACATATATTAGTATATGACTTCTACTTTACGGTTTTTGGCGCAAATTACAAACACAAACAAAAATTTCCGAACATTAAACACACACACATATACACAAACTTTTTTTTACAAAAAAGCAGAGAGTAAAAATTATGATTTTAATTTAAGTACGGCAAAGCAAACAACCAAAATAATAACAACACAAACAACAACTACAAATTAAGAGTAAGCAAGCAACAATTAAGCATTCAAAACACAATAATTCTGTATTAGTTTTCATTCTATCACAATATGAAAAGTGTTTTTAAGTATTTTCGACTGCACGCTTTAAATCGTATACAGATTTGGTTATATAGTAAGCAGTGAGGCCGTTTTAGCTTATTTAGCACTTATACCCTTTTTACACTCCTCAAAATCTAACATACATACATAATTGGCCATTACAACCCTGTTTCAAGATTACTGCCTAGTTTCTCGCAACACTCATGTTGTGTGTGTAAATTTTTATCCATGAGTACTGGAACCTACAATTTTTGATGTCGACCCCGAACGACAGATTTGAGAAGTTTGTTAATGGCAATCAATTACTCCCAGAGCTGAGAGGTAGTCGCCGCAAGAAATAATTTTTTTATATTTCTTTTTTTTTTAAAGATGTCAGAGCTGAGATTTGAACCCGGCGCTATCGTCTTAGTAAGCCAACACACCAACCACTAGACCACGGCGACTAACACACACTAACATTTACCACTAAGTTGCAAAGATGTCAACATGTTCCCATAGAAATTGTATGTATATCATCATATCGTCGCAAGAATTAAAGAACGCTGTAACTGACAAAAAATCGAAAATAAGTTTTTTGCATAATTTTTATCAGAAAAAAAAAATACATGTCGATTGGTCCCGGTCCCAGATTTCTACGATGAAAAGAAATTCACTTACGCCGTCTGCGTTTTGAAAAATTCCAGTGTCTTTGTTCTACTTTCATACAGGTTTTTTGGCTCTGGTGAATATTTAAGGTTTTGTCAGTTACAGCGTTCTTTAATTCCATCGACGATATTATCATTTTGTTTCATCTTACATCTTTCGATAATTTTAGTATCATCACTAGAAAAATGGCAAAAAATTTAATTATTATTTTGTACTTCTGAATATTAAAAATTCAACTCCTCCTTTCAAAATTTTCTATAACTTTCATAAAATACATTTAGGCCCATTATTACAACTTACGGTTAGTTAAAGACAAGATTTTATCAGGCAGATAAATTGCTTTTTGTTATTACAAGTAAACTTTAACCTAAAGGTAAGGCAATCCTCCCAATAACTTTATCGGTCACTTTATCACAGTTTATCTGCCTGATAAAATCCTACCTTTAACTAACGGGAAAGTTGTAATAATGGGTCTTATAATTTAAAATTTTCTTGCAAAGCAACTATCAACTAGGAATGCCAATCTCGAAATACCGTCCCGAAAAATCCCAAATCCGGGGATTTTATTTCGAGTACCCGAAAATATTTATATGCATGCTAAATTTTTAGCTTTATATTTTTTAACATTTAACATTTACAAATTCTTTCTCACAACTATATTTAGATCCCATACATCATAATCAATAAATAAATAATTAAAGAAAGCGATAAAAAGTTGCAAAAGCCTACGTAAACTTCCAAAGAGCCCAATGATAGATAGGAGACTAATATTGATAACAAAATAAAAATGTTTATTTTAGGTGGAGGTACAGGGAAATCGAGGGAATTATTTGCAAACAGCATATAAGTTGTTAACAATTCTTCCAACAATTGATACTAAATTTGATAGCAAGTTGTCATTAAATCAGAAACAATTACATTTAAAAAATATTTGACATACATCGATACAATGATACGATACAGTAAGTGAATTAGGTATATGATTTTTTTTTATTTTTTTTCTTTGTTTCTTTCACAGTTTACTTTATTATTTAAAATCAGAAGGTTAAAGAAGTAAAGGTATTTGTTTTATTTACATTGCATTTGTCATTTTATTTTCAGGGACGTTTTAGTGGCTGACACAATTTTTAATTGAAAATTAAATGAAGAATACATTTTTAAGCAACTTTTGCTTTAATTTAATTTATTTTTGTTTTCTTAAAATAATTTCTATTCGTAAGAAATCGGTTTAGAAAAAAAATTAAACTCTTAAGAATTAAGTCAATTCCTGTCTAAGACAGCAAAGAAAAATTTTATTTTATTTACATACATCGGTCATTTAATTCTATTTTTACACAATTTATCCTGTTTTTGCACTTATATTTTATTTACACTGACAGACAAATGTTTTTCAAATAATTACCATTTTTGGCACTTTACATGGAACAATCAGCGAAATGGCTACACAGTAAAAAAAATTTACTAGATCAAGTAAATTTACTAGCAAAATAATGGAAATTTATTACTATTTTAATCGATTGCAAAAAAACCTTAAAAATCAAGTTTTGTATTTCACTCAATTTTTTTACTATCAAAATCAAAAATTTTAAGACTGTACAAAAGTGAACATGTTTTCAAAATAACCTACCGAAGACGCTCACCACCTCACATTCAACATCCACCGACAGATGAGGCATTTGCTGTTGATCATTCAAGGGTGAAGGTATAACACTGGCCCTTAAGCGGTCAAGCTGACAGCAACTTGTCTCATAAACAAACAAAAAAGTCGCATAATGCATATACATATACGTATATCTATGAAAAAAAATGTATCTATCTTCAAATTCCAATAAAATGCACTGCATGAGTAGGAATTACAAAATTACACCAATACGTATGAGCTGTAGCTTTTTGTTATAAAATAAATATAAAGTGTACGCCCTCTTATTTTTTATGTTAACAACATCTGCGGACTTTTGGCAAAAAAAACTAATTCAGAACATTTAATTTGATAGGACTTAACTGTTTCTACGCATGAAATGTTGTGGGCGTTGATCATACATATAAACTCGATTTTGGCACTTTAAATGGGACAAAATGGAATTTTCCAAAATTTGGCTTTTAGGTCAAAATAAGGAACATTAGAATTCATTTTAGAAGTATGGTTCCTTGAGCAAAGTTTCTTATTTTAATCCCTAGAATAAGATTTTAATTGACACTTGGGCGATTCTTTTGAGACCCTATTAATTGTCAATAACCGCAAAAATAATTCGCGTAAATAAAATCGTAAAAAAATTTTGCTAAAATTTCCTATTTATTGATGTGCATATATAATTAAAATTTCTCAATTTAAAATTAAAAATTGGTCAAAAAAGTATGAAAATATCGTTTTTATAGTACTTTAACATATAATTATGAAATCGCGTATACGAGCGCTAACTTCTAAAAACTGCTAATGCCATTGAACTCAGTCCAGCTTGTTACAAAAAATGGTGTCAAATTCGAGCACAGTATAATTAAACACATCTCCATACAGACATACATGTAATATGAGTGTTTCTGAATTTTAAATTATCGGATTATATCGTATCATGCGAGCCAACGATATTTTAAGGATGCATCGACAAACATCGAGCAAACGATAAACAAAAAGCTTCTCAAATCTGTCGTTTGGAGTCGACTTTAAACTGTAGGTCCCGGTACTCATGGGTAAAAATTAACACCCACAACATGAGTGCCGCGAGAAGCTAGGCCGTAACCCTGACACAGATATGTAATGGTCAATTATGTATGTATGTATGTATGTATGTATGTATGTATGTATGTATGTATGTATGTATGTATGTATGTATGTATGTATGTATTCCTAGTAATGAGACCATGATAACCGACTTTTTGTGTGCCCAATTGAATAATGTTGTCATCAGTGACATTTGGTTTCAGCAGGACGGAGCCGCAAGCCAACACAGCTGTCCAAACAACTCAATTCAATATGCATTGAAAATTTCCCGCTTGCGATTTTCCGATGTCAATTGGTCACCTAATTCTTTTGATTTAACGCCGCTGGATTATTTTTTTAAGGCCATTCGATAGACAGGGTTTACGTGAACACACCACAAGTAACTTAGGCTCTGAAAATTGAAATTCGGCACTGAATTGACGAAATTAGCAAAGCTTAGCGGCAAAATGTGTTTCAAAAGTTTTGTGAAAAGAGCGGACGTCTGCGGTCGCGACGTTCTAGAAGTGGATATTTCTCAGATATCATATTCTATTATTAATTCGATATTTTTACTTTAGATTGGTATCAATAAAACAGATTTTTTTTTATTTAAGACCAATACTCAGGGGTAAACCCCTACTAAATTGAGTATATTGGAATGTTTAATATATAGATACATAGATGTAAAGATATGATGTTAAGCGCCTTATGTCAATGGGACAAATTGCTGTTAATTTGATCACTCGAAAGCCAGTGTTATACCTTTACCTTTAAATGATCAACAGCAATTGCCCCATCTGGATATTGAATGTGAGTGGTGAGCACCTTTTTGTAATAATAATTTAGATCAACCGAAAAAGTCTCTATTGGCAGAAAATCTTTTTCTTTTGGGAATAAAGGGAATAAAGGGAATAGACGAAACTCTCTTTCTCTATCTCCCCCGTTGGGAGTTTAAAAAATTTTTATTTTTTAACGATACAAATCTTAGCGTCACATTTTTTTTTTGCAATAATTATTTATTAATAAGTTTAGTTGACCTTATTATTGATTAATATACAGAGTTGGGTTTATTGCATTGAATTTATAATGCATTATCGTTTCCACTACCACTAAACCACTTAGTATTAATGCAGCAATATTGCAGCCACCACTAAATGCAGATAGAAATAGTTAACCACTAAATAAAACCATTTTAGTGGTAGTGGAAATTTATTGCATTAAAAAAACAAATTTAGTGGTAGTGGAAATTTAGTGCATTAAAAAAAACAAATTTAGTGGTAGTGGAAATTTATTGCATTAAATAAAAAAAATTTAGTGGTAGTGGAAATTTAATGCATTAAAAAAAACAAATTTAGTGGTAGTGGAAATTTATTGCATTAAATAAAAAAAATTTAGTGGTAGTGGAAATTTAATGCATTAAAAAAAACAAATTTAGTGGTAGTGGAAATTTATTGCATTAAATAAAAAAAATTTAGTGGTAGTGGAAATTTAATGCATTAAAAAAAACAAATTTAGTGGTAGTGGAAATTTATTGCATTAAATAAAAAAAATTTAGTGGTAGTGGAAATTTATTGCATTAAATAAAAAAAATTAGTGGTAGTGGAAATTTATTGCATTAAATATAAAAATTTTAGTGGCAATGGAAATTTATTGCATTAAATATATCGATTTTAGTGGTAGTGGAAATTTAGTGCACTAATTTTGAATAATTAGTGGTAATGGAATATAACTCCATTGGCACTATAGTGGAATGGAAATTTAGTTCCACTACCTCAGTTCCACTATCGTTTTAATATACCTTCATATATGGATATAATATTATTATATGCATACATAGCTAAAGTCAATGTCAAAATAAATTGTTGTGAATGTTATTTTCTTAATTTACTGAGTCCGCCTGTATAAAGTAAATAATTGTTGTTATTGTTTAAAAAGAATTTTAGTACTTTCAAATGTAATATATTATTCAGTTCACCATAGGTAAGATTTTAATGGCGCGGACTGCTAATATTGCCAGCCGCTAATCATTCAGAAGTAGTGCACTAAATTTCCATTACCACTAAAATCGATTCATTTAGTGCACTAAATTTGCACTACCACTAAATTTGTTTTATTCAATGCACTAAATTTCCACTACCACTAAATTTATTTTATTTAATGCACTAAATTTCCACTACCACTAAATTTATTTTATTTAATGCACTAAATTTCCATTACCACTAAATTTGTTGTTTTTAATGCAATAAATTTCCACTACCACTAAATTTTTTTTATTTAATGCAATAAATTTCCACTACCACTAAATTTGTTTTTTTTAATGCATTAAATTTCCACTACCACTAAATTTTTTTTATTTAATGCAATAAATTTCCACTACCACTAAATTTGTTTTTTTTAATGCAATAAATTTCCACTACCACTAATTTTTTTTATTTAATGCAATAAATTTCCACTACCACTAAATTTTTTTTATTTAATGCAATAAATTTCCACTACCACTAAATTTGTTTTTTTTAATGCATTAAATTTCCACTACCACTAAAATGGTTTTATTTAATGCACTAAATTTCCACTACCACTAAATATTATAGGCGATAATGCACTATTTTTTCCACTACCACTAAATTTAGTGGAAAATTAAATCTAATGCAATAAACCCAACTCTGTTAATATATAAGCGTTTAATTAAGCTTTAGGTCTATTATATAATTATTTTTTCGATATTTCGCTACTTCTCTGCGTAGCTTCTTCAGGAAATATTTTTATTTAAAAAATTTTTTTTAAAAAAATACATACATACATACATATTAAAAAATTGTGTCACATGAAAAAATATTCTATCAAGAAAATTTGTCATATAAAAAAATTTTTTTAAAAATAAAAACCAACAAACATATTTAATTAAATATTACAACCAACAAACATTTATATGTAAGTCTACAATAAAAGTTTTATTTTTATTAAGAAACATGAATAGTTTTTATAGTTTCAGAGCAAGTTTGTAACAATTTTCGTTATTATTTTGTATTTTATTATAATCTTAGGTTTTAGTTTTAGTTTTAATTTATGGTTTAAAAGCAACAGCTAAAACATAGCAAGAAAAAAAACGAATTATTATTACGGGTTAGTGAAAGCATGCAGGTAATTTAACTTTTTTTTTTGTTATATTAAACAATATTTTTAAACATAAGCAAAATGCTACACAATATATTTTAACGGGCAAGGTCGACTCAAATTTCAGTTGCATTTGTCAAGGATTTTCAATTATATATACAAAGAACATCGTTTTTCATAATTATGTATATAAAAATTAATAATTTATTTACTTACATAAAGACAAGTAGTAAGTATTGCAAGCAAACAATTTAAAATATGAATTAAATTTAGAATTTTAAAGCAAAAAAAAAAGGACTGTCTTTAATATCGAAAACATTGTATGTATATTGTTAATACATTATACAAGACTATTATCCGTTCTATAACCTGTGTATTCAGACTTTCAATAGTGTTTTTAGGCTTTAAATAAAAAGTATAAATTAAATTATTGTTCATAAATTCAATCGTTGTATTCAAAATTTGTCTCTAGTACCGAAATCGAATACAAAAGCTTTATAGTATTTACATTACCATACGTAGCGCATTATAACAATGCATTCCTTAGCTTTTTTTAAGGGTGGTCATATATGTAAAATTGTTTCAAGAATAATTGCCCGACAAGTTCAATTATAATTTAAAAGAAAAAAAATTATAAATCACGATATGGAATCGCTGGTAGTACTCGTGTTGAAATGTGTTCTTTATGAATTTTCATTTTCTTTAAGCGCTTATTTCAACTTCTCTTAAATGGTTGAAATGAAATTTAATTTTTAATAACGACATTTTTATTATTGCGTTTCTAATCATGCTCGTATTTATAGATTTAGAGAAATAAAATGAAAAGCAATTGCATGATTGTCACAATTAATTTTTACTATTTCCGGATTATAAAAAAATGCATTTTATTCAGGTTATTCAAAATTAAAATATTCAAATTATTCTATGCGTATATGTAGTTTTGTTTAAAATTGAAACGGTTATTTCAAATGCATTCATAACGTCGCAAGAATTAAAGAACGCTGTAACTGACAAAAAATCGAAAATACGTTTTTGCAACATTTTTAGCAGAAAAAAATACGCGTCGATTGGTCCCGGTCCCAGATTTCTATGATGAAAAGAAATTCACTTACGACGTCTGCGTTTTGAAAAATACCAATATAAATGTTTTGTCAGTTACAGCGTTCTTTAATTCTTGAGACGATATGTACATATGTATGTAGGTATAAAATAAAAAGCGTAAAATGTATTTATTTCTTGTTTTAAAAATTCATTAAATAACACATAGCGACAAGAATTTTTTTCCAGAAAGTCTATTAGCTTTTATGTAGACAAATAAAAACCATTTTCATGCATCAGCAGCTTTAGCTTTTGAGATATAGCATATATTTGTTTTGTACGAAAAAAATAAAAGAAAATTACCAAAGAAGAATTCAGTTTTTGAAAGTAGCCGAAAAGGAACTTTTTAACGATTTTTTTGCATAAAAAGCCTGTGGTATATCTTTTTTAAACTCCAGCAATAATCTGCCTTAATATGCACATCCTACCCGCCCTTGTATCTCGCCTCCATTGTCCGAATTTTCTGGTGAAATCTTTCTCCTGGTTCATCACTTAAGTGGCCGAAATTTTCAAGAAAATAATCCAGATGAGAGTGCAGATAATGGAGCTTTACGATCATGCTGCAGCCTAGACCAAGTCTTGGTTGTTTAGTGTCTAGTGCTAGTATGTTTTTTTCTTTCACTCTAAAACCGAGTAATTCGGACTGTACTTTTGTCAAATAAAGGTCTCTCACTATGCTTTTCAACTCATTTTGGTTAAAAGGAGCTCTTATTGGGATATTGGGGATAAAATCTGGATTATATTAATTATCAGTGTTATGGTATGGTATCTGTTTCCATTTCGGTAGAAGCTTCGGCAAATTCTGAAAGAAAAACTGGTGGCACCAAATCTTGAGCTAGATTTGATAACATATTTAGTCGTTTGGCATACGCTAAATCAGGTGATGCCACTTTAGCTTTTCGACCCCGAATTTTTCAAGTCTGCAATCCGTTTTCGGATATCTTTTTTTTTTTTTTATTTTTAAGGCCAGCACTCAGGGGACGGCCCCTACTCATGCAATACATTGTGCTGGTCTAGGAAAATATGTTGTGGGAAGGGGGAAAGAGGGAGTAGTGTTTGTGGACATTTGATTTAAACCTACTGATATCGTAATTGGCAGGAAAAACTTTCACCGGAAGATTGTTCCACAAACGAGCGGTGCGGCTAAAGAACGAATTCTCTCTATAATGCATTGTGCGATTCGCTGAACAATCAACCACAAATGGGTGCGCTCTGAGAGAGGTACGTGTAGTCCGCAATAATATGCGACCACCCGGAATCAGTTCCCCTATCTCATCAGAGCACCTCCCATGGTAGTATCGATAGAACAATGAAACGCACGCCACATTGCGCCGATGCTCCAACGAATCGATAGAGTTGGATACCCTACCGTCGCCGATAAGCACCTTCGCCCTTTCCTGTACGCGGTCGAGAAGCCCCAAAATTGATTTGGAAGCACCGGCCCATACATGAGAGTTGTATTCCATCCTAGGCCGGATGAAGGTTTTGTAAATATTGAGAAGGTCAGATGGAGTGAAGTATTTCCTGCACCGTTTTAGAAAACCGAGGCACTTGAATGCTTCTTTTGACACTCGAAATATGTGATCATTCCAACGGACATCACAACTAATTCTCATGCCCAGAACATCAAGAGCGTCAGCCTCCTCAATATTTACATTACCCATAGTCACAGATGGCAGGATTAAATCATCACAACGCCTATGCGTCATAAAACAACATTGGGTCTTGCGCGCATTAAATTCGACCCTGTTCGCGAGACCCCACTCGGAGATTCTCTGTAGGTCATTTGAGAGTGTGTCACTCATATTCTGCCTTCTCGCCCCGATCTCCAAAAGGCTCGGCCTACGGTCAAATGAATATGAGTGACAAATGTTACTGTCATCTGCGAAGGAGTAAATGGGATTAGAGGTTAGGAGGAGAAGATCGTTAAGGAAAATTAAAAATAGGGTGGGAGATAGAACAGAGCCTTGCGGTACTCCCGAATTCAGCCTGAACTCGTTGGAAGAGACACCGTCTATAACCACTCTTATAGAACGGTCTCTGAGAAAGCTCGTTATGAAACGACAGAAATGGTTACCGACGCCAAAAGCAGCTAGTTTAGAAATAAGAGCATCGTGCCAGACTCTATCAAACGCTTTTGAGATATCCAGAGCAACAACTTTGCTTTCACCAAAACGGTGAATAGATCCACACCATCGCTCAGAGAGTAATGCCAGTAGATCACCAGTGGAGCGACCTCTACGAAAACCATACTGACGGTCGCTCAGCAAGTTATTGGACTCCAAATACCTCATAAGGTGATGATTTATCATACTCTCCATAACTTTGGAGAGTGTTGAACACACTGCTATTGGGCGGTAATTTTCGGGATTGGTAGCCTCACCCTTTTTGGGGATTGGCGTTATATTAGCAACTTTCCAGTTAGATGGAAATACACCCGCACGATAAGCCGCACTGAAAAGTTTAGCTAATGGACGCGAAAGCGTCGAAGAGCACTGCTTCAGGACCAGTGCTGGTATACCATCCGGCCCAGAAGATTTATGGATGTTGAGGTCTGAAAGAACCCTTTTGACAGCACGGGCTCGAAAGAATATATTAGGCATAGTCACCGATACTCTTTCAAGCTCGGGCAGCGGTTGAACGCTCTCCGGCAAACATGAGTTTTTTGCAAACAATTCAGCTAAAAGGTTCGCTTTTTCAACCGGGTTTGTGAATACTTGGTCATTCTGTATAAGAGTTGGAATCGAACCAGCGTTATTCCCTATCCTCTTAACGAATGACCAAAAGCTCTTACTTCCCCGGGGGAAAGAAAGAACTTTAGCACGAAGATGCTGCTCGTGTAGAGCTTTTTCGCGTCTTAGTACTGCGGCACACGAAGATCTCGCCTTTTTGCGTAGCGTATCAGTATGTGCGCACTTATTATTACGCCAATTTCTGAACGCTTCCTCTCTGGATCTGACTGCCGATCTGCACGTCTGATTAAACCATAATTTGTCTCTTGGTTTAATCGAAATATTTTTAGATGGAATATAAGTATCCATCCCCAATTTTATTATATTCACAACCATTTCTGCCATGGCATTAACATTTGAATCAAGGAAGCAGAGTCCCCAGTTAAAATGCCGAAAGAAATCGTTGAGCTCAGCCCAACGGGCTTTTCCGTAGTTAAAAACTGAGCGTTTCATAGCTGTCGTTGAAACCTCATGAAGCCTGGATAACGGAAAAGAGGCAGAGATGGTACAATGATCCGAATTGCCGAGAGGTGCAAGAATATCAACTTCATACTTATTAGGGTGTGAAGTGAGGAAGAGGTCAAGTGTATTATTCTGGTGCCCATCAACACACGAAATGTGAGTTGGTTCATTCACTAGTTGCACAAGGTGATTGTGTGCGGCAAACAACTCAACATATTGGCCTTCTGGAGTCGTGCGGCCAGAATGGTGAAGCCAAGACGAATTATGAACATTGAAATCGCCAGCAACAACAATTTCACTGTTCGGGTAATTTTCTAGGATTCGTGAAATGGAGTCAGAAAGAGAGTCGAAGCCAGAAAGGGTAACCTCTCTTTCTGCATTTGGACTTCTGTAAAGAAACCCGAAATGCAAAAGATGTGCCCTGATCTTGAACTTAACCCAGAGGCAGTTAAATTCTGCATCAAGCATGCCATACGGTTGCTGGCATTGGTACACAACTTCATTGCGAATATAGATTGCAAGGCCCCTATGGAGCATGAAAAGGGATAGGAGGTGGTAACCAGGTATCTGGAAATCCTGTGGATCAGCATCCCCAGAAACCTGGGTCTCACATAAGGCGAGGACATCCGGCCTATGGATACAAACATGAGCATACACAGAGAAGAAATTTGCCCTTAGCCCACGCACGTTACAAAAATCCAAACGAAAACGGCCTGCCA
Source organism: Metopia argyrocephala (assembly GCA_963576795.1). Taxonomy (NCBI): domain Eukaryota; kingdom Metazoa; phylum Arthropoda; class Insecta; order Diptera; family Sarcophagidae; genus Metopia; species Metopia argyrocephala. Next base: position 60,088,211 of record OY756211.1, on the reverse strand, counting down.
CCACGACATCAATAAGAAAAAACAATTGTCCTATTTTAAAATGCGAACTTAATGAAATGGATTACTGCTGATTGATCATTCAATGGCCAGTGCTATACCTTCACCATTAAATAATCCAACAGCAATCAACCCCAAGAAGCTCGCAAAATAAAAATTGTAATTAAATTATCAAGGGAATCGAAGAGCACAATGTACCGCTAATGGTGCCGATCTTGTCCAGTTTCGGAGATAAATAGCCGAAAACGGATTGCAAATTTTAAAATCCTGCACGACGATATGTCGAATCAAATCGACCCGAATTAGTGTGTTTATACAATGAAAATATGGATCAAATGTTGCAGTATTACAGAATCAATATTCGTAATTCAAAATGGACTGTGCGTGCAATAATGCATTTTGCCGATTTGGCGCTCACTGCTTCATGGATGGAGAATAAAAAAGCATGTGAAATAAATGGCGTTCCTCAAAAAATATATTAGACCCTCTGAATTTTCGAGCTGATGTATCAAACGTTTTGATGGAATTTCAGAAAACAGATTATGGAAATGATGAGCCTCCTAAAGGCAGACCATCGCGGACTTCTACATGTCCACCAGAAACTACCGCTGAAAGCACTATGTTAGAAACAAATTATGAACCATTGCAAAATGCACATAAATGCAAAAAACGAAATCAAAGTGCTCCTCCCAAAGAAATTCGACTAGAATTTGCACAAAATGTAATGTTTATATCTGTATAAAACGCGAAAATAATTGCTTTGTAAATTATCACACAAAATAGACTTTCAATTTTTCTAATTAAATGCAACCATTTTCCATCGATTTTATTTCTGAACTAAGTAAATTTGTCTAATATATTGCACATTACCTGGCAGGCAGGTGGGACCACCTACCTTTAATTTGACTACAGATTCTTAATCAGCAACCAAAATTAGGCGACTCTGAAAATTTCAGATTTTTATCTCAATTATTTCTCTACAATGTCTGAAAGGGTTAGTTAACACGCTGAGGAAAAAGAGCGTATTTTATTTTTATTATAGAAATTTTATTTTAATTTTTTCTTCATATAAAAATAATGCACCGTAGCATACTTTACTTCAGTGTTCGAGGCTGCTGCTCATTATTTTTTTATACACATAAACTCGTGTATAAATGTGTAATTTTATGTTGTAATGTACTCGTAATTGTTATTTTTTTATAAACGATTTTTACTTAAAAAAAAGAAAAACAATACATTAAAAAGTAGAATATGTATTACAAGAACAAATAAAACACACATTACTTCTTTTGTTATTGAAATTTTGGTTATAAAACACATATAATATAACTAACAACATCCACATATATGTATATTTCCTTATCAGCAAATAACCAAAGTTATGTTTTAAAATTTGTTTTTCTCTTTTATTTTAACAGAAAAATCTCAAGCCACTGATGAGATACGCCACTTGGTTATGCAAGTATGTATAGGGTTTTCAACCAAGACTCCAAATTTTATATTTTTCGTTTTTTTTTTAAGTGGTATTAAATTTGTGTAAGAGATAAGGAATAAGTATAAATCAAAAACTTTAAAGCGTACGCTGTTCTGATTGTTGGCCACCACCAGTTGATGCATCATCGTTTATACAAGTCCATTGATTTTCGTTATTCTCCTTCCAGAGGGTAACCTTATTATCACCACCAGTAACAGCCAATATGTTACCGGTCATAGACCAACTAACTGACCAAACAACATCATCAAATGTGTGAAGGATAGTGGGAGACCAGGTAGTAAAATCAGTACTATTCCAAATAATAACATGCCGATCTTGTGAAGCAGAGGCAATTTGGGAACGTGGCAAGCCAATAGAAGGAGCCCAAGCTACATCCCGCACCCAATCAGAGTGGGCTTCTAAACGATTTTCCTCTATCCAACGATCGTTATCTTCACGCCAAATTTTTACACAGTTATCGCAACCACCGCTGGCCAAGCGCTTAATGCCTGAACTGCGTGCCGATGATTTCTGATCAAAAGCAGGTTCTGGTACTGTAGAAGGGCACCACGTTATAGCATTACAACCTATAGTATGGGCGTTAGGTATTTTTTTACAATCCCATACGCCATACTCCGGGTTGCATGTTAAAACTGATATGGAACCATCTGAGCTGCCACAAGCTAGCATCAGACCGTATTCAGCTGGGGCGAATGCTACCGAGTTTACTGAAGAATCATGATTACTGTATTCATAACTAAAGGGAAAAGAAAACACAATGACATCATTTCCTTATATATGACATTTATGATCTACTTACATTTTAGACCAGTCGTTGGCTCCGCCTTCTTTCCATACAATTACTTTGCGATCATACGAACAAGAAGCTAAAATATTACCGAATTTTGGATGAGCCCATGCCACTTGCCACACTGGTCCTTGATGACCCTTAAGATCAGCTACCAGCACATGATTGTCATTTTTAACATCAAATATTTTTACAGAACCATCTGAAGAGCAAGTGGCTAAGTGTAAACCATAATAATCAAGTATGGCATTGTGTATCATATCCTCATGTCCGGTGTCAATGGTATTGATTAAACTCACCATTTTGGTTTAATTTTCCTATAAATTATACGAATTTTCTTAATATAAAAGCAAAGAGTAACTTTTCCTGCGATTTAAAATGAATCTCCGGTCTTTTTGTTTTTTTTTTACAATTAGTTTGACGTGGAGTAATGGAACTGTCAACGAAACTGTTAGCAGTGCTGACAACCTGTAAGCTGTGTTTAATACGTAAAGTGGAGAGAAACAAAACTTATTGTTTTCAAAACTAACCCCCAGTCTACACGCGCCATAAACTTGGAAATAATTATGTTTTCAATTGTCAAATTCTATTTCCAACATCATATGTTCAAGTGTAGACTGCAAAAACATGTATTTGCACATGTATATTAACATAGTTGTTCGCACATTTTGCAAAGAAATAATGTTAAACATAAGCTGTCAAATTATACATTTAAACTCGATTTTTGTTTGAAAAAATAATTTTTCTTGTTTGTAATTACGCTAAATTATTTAAAAAGAGTGTTTTAATTGTCCTATGAAAAAAATAATAAATGGTGTGTTTTTTAGACATTTTATTTATTTATTTTTACTGCAATACGTGTTCTCCACCTAAAAACATAAACTTGAACATAAACAATATTTTACTGTTACTCTGCCGACGCTGGCTCTTATGTTTGGAAATAATTATTGTACGTGTAGACGGGGGGTAAAGAGTGCATGAAAAATATATTATTACACTAAATTTTTAAAAATTCTATAATGCTCTCTCTAAGAAGGCCGAGAACGCACGTTGGAAAAATTGGATATATGTACAAGACTATGGTATTCTCGTATTCCTCCCCGAAAATAATTGATACTTTCATATGAAATTCTTATCAGCGTATGTTGCCATATATTTAAGTAATATTTGGATTTATATCTAGTCATACTAAAATAAGAACAAAAACGACTACTTTAATAAGTAACTCTGGGTTTCAATAAACAGCTGCTTATGTTTGTTTTTATTCTCTGCTGGGGCATCTGCATTTCATTTTGAATTTATTATCAATAAGAAATTAAAAATAAATGGCTTCTTTAGAGGCATTTGTTTTAAAAATTAAACCTGCTATGGACGCATTTCTACGAAATGCAACTAAACATAATCTTTCCAAATTAGAATGTGAATTGGTTCAGTTTAATTGGACTCACATGAGTATATTCAACATACAAATTTTGGTGCCACTTGTATTGAAGTTAGATGAATTGTGCAAGTAGGTATTAACATTTAATTTTCTTACTATAACGTTTCACAATTTGTTTCCTTTTTTTTTTTTTTTTTGTTATAGTGATAATCAAGATATACGTGCAGGTTGCATGCAGTGCATTGCTTTGGTGACTTCAAAGGTTTATTTAAAAGAATTGACTGCATTAAGAACAATGCTTGTAGTAGTTCTAAAACAAATTCGGGACTGTGATAAAGCCATCACAAAGACAAATTTATCGGAGGAAATTAAGTTGGCCACTGTACATTGTATAACAGAATGTTTTAAACGCACTACATCAGACGTATTGGAACAGTTTTACACTAAAGACTCTGCAATGATATTGGGACAAATATTATTGACCTTAGTGGAGTTCATAGAAAAGGAGAAATACAAAAAGCTTGTGTAAGTGTGTTGAACAAACAGTTTTTTTTTTCCAAATAGGAATTTTATAAGTATAATATAAGGAGAAGTGCAACGCAAATTAACTTAGGCCCCGATTATGGTTCACAACAGTTGTAAATTTGATGTTGTATTTCTAAAATTGAGATTATGATTTACAACACCTATGTGTTGTACCATATACTTTGAATATTGTTTACATTTATTTTTATATATTGTAGCCAATACAACACAACATTTAGTTGTTGTGAACGATAATCGGGGCCTTAAGCTACGGTTACATTATTCAAATATTTGATGAAAAAAGCGTAACCACTATTTTATGAAAACAATTATTTCCTAAATTTCCATAGCTTCACGTTTGAATTATTTTTGCTTACTTTTTAATAATTGTACCACGAAATAATTAATCAGGAGAACAGCGCCACCTTCTTGGAAGATAACAGCTAACCTAGATAAAAAAAAAGCTGCTCACCACTCACATTAAACATCCAATTGCTGTTGATCATTCAAAGGTCAAGGTATAACACTGGCCTTTGAGTGATCAATTTGACAGCAATTTGTCCCATTGACATAAGAGGCTTAACATCTTCACATCTATCTATCTATATATTCAACAATCCAATACAATGCACTGCATTTAGTAGGGGTTTTCCCTTGAGTTTTGGTCTTAAATAAAAAAAATAAAAAAATGAAATGTTTACATAAAACGAAATTTTTGCATAAAACATTTGCAAAAATTATTAGGTACCAGAAAACAGTTTGGTTGCGTGTTTATGATTCACACAAAATGTCAATTGGCACTATTTTATTTAAGCAACACAAGACAACGCAATAAAACAGTGAATGTAACGAATCTCATGTCATCTAACACTAAAAAAGCAACGAATAGTATGAATGGTTGATATGCCTAAAGCTACAGTCACATTGGGAAAATATTTGACGAAAAAATCGTAACCACTATTTTATTAATACAGTTTATGGAAAAATTTCGTTCTCTGCAAAACTTTTTATAAAATAATTACATATTTAAAAATAAATTGTAATAAGATGTTTGATGTTTATTTAATTCAACTTGAAGCAATGGAAAATTACAATAAAAATGCTTTCATAAAATAGTGGTTACGCTTTTTTCATCAAATATTTGCCTAATGTGACCGCAGCTTAAGGAATGAAATGCAATATATATTTTTTTCAAAAGTATTTATGTATGTACATTAGGGTGGCCGTTATTTTATTTTTTTCGTATTTTCACTTGGCAAACCCCTTAGATTGATTCCAAATTAGAAAAAAAAATATATATAAAAAATTTTAGATCGTTTGCATAATTATTGGGCGTGCCTTCAGCCCACAAAGTTTGCTAAAAATGCTATTTTTCTCACTATGGCTCGCTTTAATTGTTCATAACTTTAGTAATATTTATTTTAGAGAAAAACCTTATTCACAAATATTCTGGGGCTATATCTGATGAATAATGTTGTTCCATATTAGTTTTCTTTAACATTAATATTAAATCCAGAAAAAACGAAATTAGAAAATAACAGCGAAATTTTTACATATCTTCGCCCGGTAATTATTGTTTTATTAAATAGTGTAATTATAAAAAGTTTTCTGTTAAAATCTCCTTCGTGCTCATAGGAAATTGTTTTTGATAGTTTTCGACTACTTGCAATATATCGACCCCTTTGCGCGGAATTATCGTATGTACCAAAATCCAAATTTTACAGGAGAGCCATTTTTCTACTCTTCTCTGCTTTCGCTTACAATATCAAAATAAAAATTTACATGTGCTAGATATATATACATATGTATATAATATAATTACACCTAAAAGTATTCTGGTGAAAAAGCTAAAGTTTTCCCAGAAAAATGTATTTTTTGGTGTATACGATAATTTCGCTTACAACATTTCGAAGATGCGTCTGTAGAAAATGGTACTTACGATAATATTATTTGTCAGTGTAAGAAATAATTTGAAACAAAGATTTATTTATGGTTTTATGTATTTCTTAACACGTTCGCGGACGCAAAAAATTTTAGGGAGCTGCAAAAATATACAGGCAATTATTTTTGAAACTAGTTGTAATATCCGAAATCTAATTAGACATATAAGAGTAGTCAGAACATCGTATTTTAACCGTTATATACATATATATATACGAAAGTATCTAATGAACCAATTGGTCATTATTTTGAAATGTGTATTAATTACAAAAAGTTAAATTACAGTCTGTTCTCCGTTAGGTACCCTTCATCGTCATATATATGCCTAATGTAACCTTAGATTTAATAATTAATTTACGAAATAGTTTCTTTAATTTCTTTTAATATACACCTCCATGTTAGAATCTGAATATACATACATACATTGTTACGAATTCGTAGTATAGCTCAACAATATTTAAAAATGGTATGGTGTAAGTGCTGTCAACCATAACGAAGAAATTTGGAAATCTTTATCAATGGTTTTGAAAAAGAAAATAATAATAATTAAATAATATACTACATACATACATTCATACAGAACAAAACGAGCTTTTTTAATTTTTTTTTCGAAAATGTTTTTTATTTATGTATTTGCATTAATTTTTAAGTTTAAATAAAAAAAAAAATTTATTTGCATATTTCTTTCCTTCTCATAGAAAAATTTGGTCTTTAAAAAATTGTAAATAAGATTTTTTTCAATACAAATTATTTTTTTTCGAAATTAATCCAAATACATAAAAAAACATTTTCTATTAATATTAAAAAATTAATAAGGAATTTTAAGACGAAATAAAATTAATAAAAAATGGATCATTACAAGCTGTCTGGGATTCGATTTCGAGTCTCCAGTCCATGTAAATAATATGAGCATTCTAATTCTATGATTCGTAAAAAAATTTAACGCATATAATGATATTTTTGAGGAGTATTATTATTTATTTTGAATTTAACAGTAACCAAATTAATTTGACATTTAGTGGCAGAACCACTGTCAAATTTTCAATGCCATTGGAGCTGCCATTACGAAAAATGTAAGTGTATTAGTAAATATTTGTAAGTGTATTAAGTTATTCGAAGAGACAGTGGCATGTCTAAAAATATTTTAATGTACATCACATATGTATGTAAAAAAAATAAAAAATTTTCTTTTAATTTGGACACCAATTTAGGAACTATAGGGATTCAAAAATTTTAGGATTTCAAAACGAATCGAAATTTGGAACATACTCGTACATATGTAATATTTTTACCACTTTAACTAACACATATTATTTAATAAAAATAAATAAAAGTTTATAGATCATTATCTGAAACTAAATTATTTTTGACTCTATAAACTTTAAAAAAACTTTAGTATGTATATCATATGGGCATTTCCTGGGGTAACAAACGTATGTTCTTAAGCATTTAATGTACAAAGAAGATAGAAAAAAACTGTTTCTAGTATTTTTTTTGTTGCGATTTGATAGCATTTTAGTAGCTCCCTATGTAGTGCAAAAGATAGATTTCATCGAGTTGAAGTTTTCATAATTATAGTTATAAAGACGTGGTCACGAACGTACGCAAAATAAAAGTCAAATTTTGCTGACAGTAGTGAAATGTAAAATTCTGCGAAATGTAACGGAATATTCAAAAGCGATTAAATAAGTTTTAAAGCATACTAATGTAGGTCTCTATCCAGTATTTACACAAAATATCTCTATTGGTTTTCGTTTAATTGGCTTAAGTATCGGTCGCGAACGTACGATATTTCCATAGGTTTTTTGTGTATTATCACCATGCTCAATCCCATAAATATCGTCAAATTTCCTTAACCAAAAACTTAATCCACTATTTATAGTGTGTGGTAACTAGTACTGGCAAAGTATTGAGTAATGAGTACCAAGTATCGAGTATTTTTACTAATTTTTGGATACTTGTACTTTTACATTAAAGTTGTGTGGAAAATTAAAATTTTAACCAGCGAAACAAAACTCCGTCTAAAAATACATTATTACGTTATTACAGTAAAGTAATGATCAACAAGGTAAATAAAAAATTTTTGCAAAAATTCACTTACTAAGATGATATCTTCCCTTTATTAAGTGGTGACACATACATATGATATTTTTGTAATATAATTAAGTTAGCGCATGCCACTATTCGTTTACAGATACTGATAAGAGAATAAGAAAACTTCTCGAAAACGTAATCCTTCTGATAAATAGATTTCAGTAAAGCACTTACAGTGTTTTTTTTAATATTTGTTTTATTAATAACATTATTCAATATGAAATAATGAAATTTTAACAATATTTATGATATTATTGTTTTTATTCAACATGCCGTTAAAATTGTGCTTATTTTAGGTCCTCATCACAGAAAATCCACTGCATCATTCTGATACTGGAATATTCGGTATATCATTTCACTTTTAAAGTAAAGTTGGAGACATCTTATCAATTATAAACTCATTGCTTATAGAAAAAATTTTCTTACGGTCGCGAACGTACGAAACTTTGCAAACCAAAAAGGTGTATTTAGTGGTAACCCAGAAGTTTTTTTTAATTATTTACAAATTATTGACACCGAAATTAATTAAAATGTAGTATGTCTTGGCACCTATTGACGTTTTATGCAAAGTAATAACAACAAAATGATGTTTTCGGTCGCGAACGTACGATTAAAACCTAGACAAGAAACAAAGCAAAAATTAACCGTTAACTGAACTTTCTTTTTTTCACCCTACACATTTCCCTTCTTAATTGTTTGTAAAAGAAAGATCTTGAAGAAAGAGTGCAAACATAATACATTTTTTGCATGTAAAATAATTAAATATAAAAATGTTTTTAGAAGTAGCTTAAAAATGAAATTTTAAATATTTCAGTTTCTAGCCCAATTTTCTCAAGTAAAACACCTGAGATATGCTAAGAATCCAATTTATTATAAAAATATAGACTCTTTTTTATAATTATAAGCAATAAAATGCTATGATTATCAACATATTTTTTTCGATCCTGGTTTACCATTTTGAGGAAATGCCCATATACAAAGAGAGTAGAATCACAGCTTTGGATGTCTTCTAATCTAGTCCAATAAATATCCATGAGCGTTTATTTAACGAATTTCTGCACAACAAGAAAATTATAATATTTGTATATGTATGTACATACATACATATATACCTTTTCTATTAAATTTTTACTATGTAAATATTTTATATATTTTAAATTCAGATTGGCTTCTTTAGAATGTTTGATGGTTGTATTTTATGTACATGATGAAGCTGATTGTATGGATGTGGTATTGCGAAATCAAGTCGCAAATACAATATTTATTTTTCTACCGAAAATTGTTACCGTACTATATTTAACTGCAATAGCGGATGATATTGTAGGGGAAACTATAAAAATCGTAAGCACTTTTTCCAACAGTTAATATCATATTGTGAACATTTAATTTATCTTTCTTAGTCATCCATTAAAGCTTTGGGTAGAATATTATGCGTTATTTACGAGGAGACGACTGAAAATCTAATACATGCGAAATATGATACGGGAGCTTTTAAAAATTTACTTAACAAAAGTCTTATGCAAACTTGTGACAATAATGATGAGGAGTTTTTAGCCATTAAAAAAAACCGTTCGCAATTAGAACAACGCATGAAGCAGATGCAAGGAGATGGTCGTACCCAGCAATGGATAGAAGCAACATCGAAAAAATTGCGCATATTATTCGCACAAACAAGTAAGCTTAGGTCGCATTCTTCAACAAAAATTCGAAAGGAATATGCTGAAATGTGTTGTCTTTTGTTGAAAACCTGTTCTCATAATCTTAAAGAAAACTTTGTTTATATGTTGGAATCAGTGGTGGCTTTAACCGAAGACGAAGATATGCATATACGCAGTCTTTGCTGCGCTTGTATTGAACAATTACAAAATAACCACTCTAATGAAGGTATATTTGATGATAACTCAGAAATATTACTCGATGAACATCTTACAAAACTGCCACGTATAATAGCTCGTAGTGATGATGTCGAACAGTACACAGAATTTACATTTATCAAAGGATTTTTTAGATCATTGAGTCCAAAAAAATTGCAACAGTTACTCTCCATTCCTCATAATTTAGAAATGTTTTGTATGTGTTTATTGTCAGCCTTAGATTTATTGGCAACGCAAGATTTGCTTATTGAAGAGTATTCTCTACGTGAAATTGATGCGGAGATTGATTATTTGGAAAGTAGTAAATTGCCATGGCGAAGATTTAAAAATTTAAGTTCAGAACGATGTGTCAAATGTTTAATAGAAATATGTCGTATATTGGGTAAAACACCGGTATTAAATCGTATTATTGTTGACTATTTTTTGGAATTGGTACAACAACAAAATAAATCCATAAATGAAATTCTTTTGGTTCTCCAGTGGCTGGTTACGGCAAAAGAAATAAATAATTTATTTCAATCTAAAGATTTGATTTTGGTCAAACAATTATTAGATGAATTGTTGGATGATAAACATTGGTATTTGGCTCTAGAACCAGATAAAGCTACACAACTTAAAATTAATAAGGTTTGTAAATATAAAAATTGTTGTATCTGAAATAAAGAGTTTATAAAAAAAAGTTTTTTTTTAGCATACGGATTGGTTCATTGATCGTAGTCCTGGTTTATATGAGTCTGCAATCGAAATACGAAAGCAAAATTGTGATTCCGATGATGAAACAGAAGGTTATATTAGAATTTTTTTAATCGAATTTATTTTCAATTTTTTTGTCTTTCTCAGCAGATATAACACAGAAATTACAAAAAGTTTCTATATTAGATGCTGAATTCAATGTTTTGCATACATGCATAGTGTTGGATTGTTTGGGTCATTGTGCTTTATATGTAGGTGAACGATTTGATGGTTATGTTTTCCAATATTTGCATAAGGTTATACTTAAAATGGGTAAGATTTTGCTGAAAATCATTGTTTAAAAAAACCAATTAAAATATTTTCAGCTCACAGCAATTCAATGGTATATGCGGCTGCAAATTACGCTTTTGTGTCTATACAAAAGGCTTTAAGATTTAGTGAAGCTACTCAATTAATAGAAAATCACACAGATTATATAACTTATCATTTAAATCGATTATTAAAAAAGGTATGTTAAAATGTATATTATATGTATTAAAGACGCCTATGTGCATATATTTAATGTACTTTTTTCAGTCTCTAGAAAGTAAATATGCAGTTGATATTCTGACCGTAATTTTGCAATTTTCATCTCGTAGTTTGCTGCCACATTTGGAAATTATTTTTGAAACCATTTACCATGAATGTTCTAAACAGTATGAAACTCCAAACATAGTTTCTTTTTTAAAAGTTTTCTATGCATTTTTAAAATATATGACTTCTTGGCTTTTGCTATGTGATATAGAAATTAAAGAAAATCAAGCTATGCATGTCGAAGATGTGGATACAAATATTTTAAATCTGGAAAACAATAATTTGTTAGCGAACTGGTTAGATATATTAAATGCTTCTAGTTCTTTTAACAGCACTGCGAATACAAACATATCATCTTCTCAAAGTAATTTAAATATTGCCTCAGAAGAAGATGAAAAAGATACAGAAAGTATCGCAGAAAATTTGGAATTGCCTCGTCATATTACGATTATTAAAAGTATATTACAGCAAGTGACAAAATTTTTAACATCATCAGAAGTACAAATACAAATACTCTCTTTAGAATGTTTAACATGTGGTATACCATTGCTAAAGGATTATGAAAATGAGTTATTACCTATGGTGCACTCTATTTGGTTACCTTTAGTAGAGAAATTTCGACAAAAAAATGCTTTAGTTTTAAATCGTTGCTTCTCATTATTAGAAGTTTTGGCTGCTAATGCAAAAGATTTTATCACAAAAAGAAGTTTAGAGTAAGTAGATTTTATAATTATTACCTTAATTCTTTTTATTTGTTTTTTTTTCTTATTTTTACTCTATTTACAGTGATGTGATACCATTTTTAAAAAAATTTTTGCATCAAGCAGCAATACATTCAGCTAAAGAGAAAATAGTTGTGTAAGTATTATACAAAAAATATTTAAGTTCGATTGCTCAGTTTGTGTTCAGATATTTTTATTTTACTTACGTACATAAATATTTATACACGAATGTATGAATTTGTGAGAGTTACGAGTTAGCGTGATATGGGGAATGTTAGCTATGAAGCAACGGACTGATTGATTTGATTTTTTTTTTATTAAGACCAATACTCAGGGATAAAACTCCTACTTATGCATGGCATTGTATTGAAATATATATGTAGATGTTAAGCGCCTTATGTCCATGGGACAAATTGCTGTCAATTTGATCACTCAAAGGCCAGTGTTATACCTTCACCTTTGAATGATCAACAGCAATTGCCCCATCTGTCGGTAGATGTTGACGGTTAGTGGTGAGCGTCTTCATTAAGCAGGTTAGCTGTTATCTTCCCAGAAGGTGGCGGCGCTGTACTCCTGATAATTAGTTCCTGGTGGAATAGACTGGAAATGTTAGAGAGCGGTTTTTTGATTATGGTCTTCTTGGTGAAGGCGAAGGAGACCTCTTAACTTGGTTATACAGTATCTATCTTAGGCCCTTCTTCGTCTCACCTGGGTTAACTTTGGTACCTGTTATAATTAGTGAGCTAACAGTGCCGCGAGTTCACCCAAGAACGTTAAAAGGGATTGGAGCTCTATGCTTATAACGCGCCTATAGTAAACACCCCTTATAATGAAGGGAAGGAGAGTAAGAAAAAAGACTGCTGACCAATTACACAGACGTCAAAACTATTATTATTTAAGGATCTGCTCTTGGGATTTCTGCACTCTGGACAGAGCGTTTTAGTCGCTACCTGGTTTTGCATTTAGCTGATTATGGTGTGAAATTTATCGATTGTTGGGCGAGGTAAGCTGACGTGACGGAACTGCACGCGCAACAGACAACCAACTGAACTGTCCAAAATACTGCGAAACAATCCTCGTCCCAGGACACAGTGGCAACATATTGCCAACTCCTTGGAGAATTCGTACCTTATTTGGGCGAATCTGCCAAAAGTAATCCATAGACTAACCAGTAACGTGGCGGAATACCGCGGCGAAAAACACTGCATGTAGCAACGCGAGGCACGCTTAAGAAGTACTCCGAGTGATGGAGAGAAAGCACTTCTCTTATTGAGAGAACTAACAGGTGTGGAGACACCGCAACTATTTCCGTTGTTTTTAGAGATCTCAACATTCTTGTCTGCTTCCTTATCTTTCTCTGCGGTTTTCCAATTTTCTCGATAGCTCTTCATAATGTCCATAAGCTCTTCGAGTTCTGATACTCCATTTTGAACGTCCATGTTGATAGTTTTCTGTCTTGCAATAGCCAACCTTATCCTACGAATAACAGTCTGACATTTTGCGACAGTCTCCTCCTCTGAGCGCCTCATCTTAAGTATAAATTCCCGTCTCGGGGAACTATCTTCCGGCAGTCCTTCCACTTCCTTGCGGCCAGCTGAACTTGTGGCCTCTACTTGCGGAGTTCCCAGACTAGTCTTTGAAGAGTCTCCGCTCTTCTTCGGCTCAGCACTCTTCGAGGTTGTCGGTAGAGTGACCTCCTTCGCCTGAGACTTTTTCACCGGGGATCGCCTTAACCTCGGTCTGCTCATAAAAGCAACCTCGCCTTGTATCATCTCATCGATCTTTAAAGTTTTAGAATTCATTATCTTTTGGGTTCCATCTTCCAGCCGCTATCCACCATTGAGTATGCAGTTGTCCTCTAAGACCCCGAGGGTCCCTATGACAGTCAGTGAGGTCCTCGCGAGTGTTGACACAAATCCTTATGGGACTTCGCATTCAGAGCCAGGTCGGACATTAATTAGGAGTCGTCTCAACTAAACCTGCATCACCAACTAAATGGTGACAATGGTGGAACGTACTTGAAGCCCTGCCAAGGATTTAACAGAACGGAGGCGTCTACAACATTAGCCTGAAAGCCATTTCAACCGGAACTCACTCGGTGTACTCAGGTAACAGAATGCAGCAAACGCCAGCCCAGTCGCGTCATTTCCAGATCATTTCACAAAAGCGTTTTCATTTGTCGTAGCGCTAGTCGTCATCATTGTGAATGTGACACCTAAATTGTCCAGGCCCCTATCACCTCATCACATATTGGTGCCACCGAGTAAAAGCAAATATTTCATCCGCTTTCCCCCTTCACCAATTTCCCATTTAGTCGCCTCTTACGACAAGCAGGGAACCACTGAGGTAGAATTCTAACCCGCTACCCCACGGGTTTTTCATATTATTTACTTTATAATTGAAATAAAATAAAAGCAATCAAAAATATTAATCAAGTTTCTCTAATGTTTTCTAATATAATATACACAAATATGTAATACTTATTATAGTACATGTCATTCATCATTCATTCATAACTGGCCTTTACAACCCTGTTTCAGGATTACGGCCTAGCTTCTCGCAGCACTCATGTTGTGTGTGTAAATTTTTATCCATGAGTACCGGGACCTACAGTTTAATGTCGTCTCCGAACGACAGACTTGAGAAGCTTGTTCATGGCAATTAATTACTCTCAGAGCTTTTGCCAGAAGACTGCTGAGAGGTAGTCGCCGAAAGAAATACTTTTTTCATATTTCTTTTTTTCAAGATGTCAGAGTTGACATCCGGCGCTATCATCTTAGTAAGACAAGACACTAGACCACGGCGACTACGTAAGCAAAAAATCGCCTTTTTTTTGCTATATATACGAGTAGATAAATCAGCAAAATACAGATAGATCTGCAAATCTGGCAACAGTGATTCTTCGGATAGTTTTTCCTGCACGAAGTTATGTATTTTTACTCATTATGTATTTTTATATCGGCGTAAGATTACAAGGTATTTCTAAAGAAAAAGGTTATAACCTAACTGCCGTATCCAAAAAAATATTATATAAATAAATACTTTGAGGGCTTATTTGATAATTATTACTTAGAAATTTGACAAATGAGAGTATTTCAAAAAATAATTTTGCATATTTCAATTCACCCTTGTATCAGGGTATCATAACACATACACATACTCACTTCGAAGAAATTTTAAACTAGATAGATCTGCATACCACACAACACATTTGTTAGGTTTTTTTAGAAGTACTCAGTGGGGTCGGTACAGGGACTATTTCTCACTATCCCCAACTATCAAACTGAAGTAACGAAACCGACGGATAATCGTTTATTAAAACTATCAGTAACGCAGACATTAAGGTTGATAATCGTTGGATGGTACCATATTCACCCCTGCTGAACAAAGCATTCAATGTTCATATGAAGAGTGAAGAGCATCAAATACGTTTGAACTAAAAAAATAATCACCTAGTAAACATATAAAATTTTATGTAAATCTATATATTTTTTACTTTCAGACGGACACAGGAGTTCAAACTCCAATTAAAATTGTTGCAAGAATTTCCAAAACTTATTGAATGTCTTGATTTAGACGGTAAGCATTTAAATGAAATTTCTGAAATAATTTCATTTTATTTATCCAATGAACAACCAAAAGATTTACAACATGAGGCTATTAATTACTATAAAAAATTAAGAAATTACAATAGTACGTTAATATATTTGATAGTTATAAAAAAATCTCATTTGGAAATGTATAAAGACAATGTTCACAAAATTTTAACAGAAGCATTTGGTGTTGAATAAATATACATAAACATACATATACGATGTATAAATAAATAAAATATCTTTCTTAATCTGGCATGTGATGGAAAACGATTTTGATCGCAATTTAAATCAACTGAAATTTTAAATTCCTATAACTTCCAAAATTGAAATCGTTTTCCATCACATACCGATATATGTATATTTTGTGGTTTTATTAAAACAAAATTTAGTGTAAAGTTTAAGAATGTTGTAAGAACATTTCACAATTAGAAGAAATGTTGGAGCCAAATTATGACATCATGCAATTTATATTATTCAAAGTTTATTCGATCATGAGTGAGAGGATATGACTGACTTGTACTTACATACATATATAAAAAAAGCATGTACAAATACATATCGCACTTGATCAACAAGAGGGTATTAACTCGAAATTTTTAAAATTTCAGTAGAGGCGGCCAAACACTGTTGGCGGTTACATTTAAAAAAAAATAAAAATCTGAATACATCATAGCAAGAAAATTGCATTCCTACCACTCTAGGGAGTGGAGATAGAGGATAGGTATGTTCGAAGAAAAAGTTGGAGGTAAAATATTAGTGAGGGTCGGTCTTACATTTTATCCCTCTAGGGGCTACTCCAGGGCAGTTGTGGAGCTTTTTGTGGACCTTTACTCCATCAACCCAACCTTTGACCCCGATGAAAAGGCTTTTGCTCCCATCCCACATCCCTTATTTTTGACTCATGTACTTTTTGTAGAAACTTCCAAAATAAGCGGTTCTAGCTTATCGAAATCGAAAAATCGTATACCATCCCACCACTATGTATTATACTAGTTTTAATCTCATTCTTTTGCGATTTGATTTTTATTTCTTGATCCAAAAAGACCTCCACTCTGAAATTTTTCACAACTGTAGAGAACGAAACTATTTTTGGCATACTTTTTTTTCAATTTTTTAAAAAGGTCGCTTTCGGAGATATAGGCCTTCGACTTATAGGTAAAGAAATTGATCTTTGACTTTTTCAAAGAAAAAATCATGTTGCATATTAAATCAAAGGTAATTCAATACTCTTTCAAACGCGACTTTTACGAGATGCATATCTATAATACCTTTTAAGAAAGTTACAATTAAGTAAGTACAACTTTGTGCATTTTTGTACTTTTTCCGATTTTCAAGACCTCATATTTCCGGATCCAGAAGTGTCAACGCCCTTTAATTTTATATTTGTCTTAGTGTTATTATATACTTCATTCGCACCAAAAATCAGCCGATTCGGAAACAGTCGAAAACATGTTCAGTTTGGCTAGTGTACGGACATAATTTTCTCCTTTGATTATCAAAAATGTCATTGCAAAAAAATCTAAAATTCTTTATAGAATTTAGCTTTGATAATCGCCGGAACTTGCTAAAAATTTTACAAATATTTGAAGAGGAGAATGAAAGCGGGTTCGATGACTGCGTCTTCTACGACGATATGATATGATAGAAATGATATTTGTTATAATTTGCAGAGGATAATATCCTCACCTTAAAGACCAAACAGCCTATCAGCAGTTTTCAAAAGTTTGCAGGAGACAGAAAAAACGTTATAAAATTGGAACTATTTGCAATATTGAAACGAAAATTATATATTCTGATTAAAATGAAACCAGAAGTATATATCGGTTGAGAAAGCTTTGTTTTTCTAAACAACGATTATGATATGGTGCTTAGATTGTTTGGAATTGTAAAAATGTGAAACCAAAAAACCTATCAGCAATACTAATTACTTATTTCATTTAAAAATAACAGTTATAGTTTCTTTTACTTGTTTAAATGCAACAAAATTAAAATTTTATCATGATTTTTGATGATTTATTTTCCTTCTAAAGCATCAACTACAGGGGTATAAGCCTCCTCCTTATCGCATATAAGGTTCTTACAAGCGTATTTTGTGAACGACTAAAGCCATTTGCTATCTCACTGATTGGACCATATCAGTGCGGCTTCAGACCTTGTAAGTCCACCGTTGACCAGATATTCACACTGCGCCAAATTCTGGAGAAGACCCATGAAAGTCAAGTCGACACACACCATCTTTTTGTCGACTATAAGGCAACGTTCGATAGCTCGGTATTCCTGCAAAGCTGATAAGGCTATGAAGAATGGCGCTGAGCAACTCCTGCAGCTCCGTCAAGGTACAAAGGGACCTCTCCGAGCCTTTTAATACCGAGCGAGGTTGCAGACAAGGCGATCCCTTATCATGCGATCTCTTCAATTTCGTTATGGAGAGTGTTTTGCGAAAGGCTGGAGTACATCTTAATGGCACTATTTTTAAGAAGTGTCCAGCTCTTTGCGTATGCCGGCGACATAGACATCATTGAGCATACCAAGCGAGATGTCACCGCAGCTTTTAATGCTATTGAACGAGAGTCTCCTAAAATGGGTCTGGCGCTAAATGAGAGCAAGACGAAGTACATGTTGTCGACGAGTAGAGACGTCGAACGTATAGGCTCCCAGGTTACAGTCGGCAACTATGCATTCGATATGGTCAAGGACTTTATCTACCTTAGCAACGCCATTACCAGCAGGAATGATATCAGTCTGGAGATCAAGCGAAGAATTACACTGGCCAACAGGTGCCACTACGGTCACGGTAGGCAGTTTAGTAACAG
Organism: Metopia argyrocephala; assembly: GCA_963576795.1. NCBI lineage: Eukaryota > Metazoa > Arthropoda > Insecta > Diptera > Sarcophagidae > Metopia > Metopia argyrocephala. The sequence continues at coordinate 60,069,720 of OY756211.1, read as the reverse complement.
AGACCTCTCTCGTGCGACAAAGTTAACACTCTACAAGTCGCTTATCTTCAGGCGCTTCTCTAAGTTGCGGAAGCATATACGCTGTCTTGTGCTGATACTGCGGTCCTGGGGTGTTTGAGGGAAAAGTTCTTCCCAAGATCTTTGGTCCACTAAAGCAAGACGATAAGTTTCGCATTGAGGCAGGCTGAAACCGTTAACCGTTGTTATGGCTATGTTATGTTGAGTAAGTTTCTTATAAAATTTTAAAACAATTTACAATAGACATTCGTTCGAATACCCCCGTATTACCTTTTTGTTGATAGAAAGGTAGTCAATACATTATCACGAAAATTGTCGTAAATGAGGTTTTAGAGATAAAAGAGTATTGCATATCGATGTTGTTAGTTGATTTCTTGCAAAAATTGAAATTTTAAAAATTTTGATTAAATACCCTATTTTTGATCAAGTGCGAAATGTATTTTTAATAAATTTTTTCTAGTTAATTTTTTATTACAAAAACATATTATAATTCTATTTAATAGTAACAATAAAAAATCACAGTTATACGAGTAAAAAAATTATTCATCAAGATATATTTGAATAAATACATATGTATGTATAAAATTTATGTTAATATCAATTACATGCATTCACGTTCCATTGCTTCAAAGTCATCCATCATAGCATCATCTAGATTATGCTGGTCGTACTGCTCATCTTCTTCTTCAACGTACTGGCACACTTCGGGACACGGGTTTTGTTCTCTATGTGCGGGTGCTTGTAACAACAGTTGTTGTAAAATATTTATTCTCTGTGCCACATTGTATCTTTCTTGGGCAACATCAGCACTTCGAGAAGAATGTGGTTTTTGGAATGCTGGTTGTAATAATATATTTTCTAGAATTTCTATTCGATTACCTTTATAATTTCGATTTGTTTCTGGGCAGACAGCAGCAGCTTCGGCTTTATTTATTTGCAACTCAAGGTTTTCTTCATCTTTCAATTGATTTTCTAGCATTTTTATTTTTCTGGCCATGTCAAATTCGGTTTGAACTGCATTTTGTGTTGTCTGAATTTGTGGTTCATACTTCATTTTCGATGAAGTAGTTCTTGCTGCTGCAGCTTCTGCTATTTGGAACTCATAGTCTTCCACATCTGCCTCATCTATTGTATCATAATCATCATATTCCTCGAATTGCATAGAAATATCCTCTATTTCAGGAATATATGCATTTTCCAGAAATGGATAAGGTGGGGTTTTATGTAATGTTATTGGTTGGTATGCTGGAACATTAACAATTTCCGGCGTTTTCACGGGACTGTAAGGATATTGAGCGGGTTTAAGGTTTTCAGTTTGAATTCTTTCTTTAATAGCTTGTAGACGTTCTTTAGCTCTTGGTGGTGTTTTTGATTGTGCAAAATCAATAGGTTCCTGAAATCCCTGTTGCGAACGTAACACTTCCAACTGTTGCAGCAATTTCTGCCTTTCATGTCTCTGTTGCTGGTTTATTAAATGTTGTCTTGTCGTTAATTCGCGTGCGGTAGGTCCTTTTTGCATTAAATCGTTTGTTGTTCTTAAAGCTGCTACTCTTTCCATAATGCGTGCATAATCCGAAGATGTTGCACTTGGTTGAGCAGCTAACGCCTCATTTTCAGCATTTGGAAGAGCAGTTTTACTTTTTAGTCCAGCTAATCTACGAGCTCTACCAACTTGAGCAACATAATCAGCTGGTAGCTCTTGTGTGTTCGTTGAACATTGATTAGTTGAAGACATCGCTGGTGCGTTCTTTTTTAGTACAAGTCTTTGAAATAATCTTCCTTTTTTTGGGGGGATAGCACTGGTTGTTTTTGCCGTTGTAGGTGCAACAACACTCCTTGATATCGGAATTCTATTCTTTGCGGATTTTCCGGCAGCCGCTTTTTCTGCTGACTCTCTTGCTTTAAGTTTATGAATTAATTGTGACCTTTTTATCATGGCTGCAATATCAGTAGGATCTTTAGGATGCGGGGGAATTATGATAGGACCTTCCGGTGTCTTAACTCTGACGCCAGGACAACTACCTAAGAGTTGAGGAGTGTGTTGTTTAACCACTTCACATCTGGTTGGGCTTATGGATCGAATTGAAGGGGTTTTTTCAAAATATTGAGGTATCGAGATATTTGGTGAGCTTATTAGCGTTTCTGTTAATGTTGGTGATTGAGCTAATGACGGAGCACTAACTTCGAATAACTCTTCTGTTGTCAGTTCTTCTGGGAATTCAAGTGGAGCAGGAATAAAGGAAGAACTCTCTGAAGTGCCAATAGCCCGTTCTTGTTGATATTTGTTTCGTATCCTTTTTATTATTTCATCAGGTTGAGGAGGTGGTGATGGCGGGGGTGTTAGTGGCATACATACATCTTCACCTAATGGATATTGACTCACATCCATATAACTGGGCTGTTCGATTTCTTCCAAGTCTTCCAATTCTTGCTGAGTCCCAAAATCAGGCATGACAAATTTCCGATCATCGACAGCTTCCGCTGTGCTAATTGACTCGTTTTGGGTATGTGGACTTACAAAGCGCAGAGGAGAATAATTAATATCTTCACGAGGTGGAGTTCTTGCAGGACTTTCTGGATTTGGAGGTGGTACATTAGTTCTTTCAGCAATTATTCTCTTAAACCTAGCTCGAGGAGATTCATATGTGGCTCCCTCATTTTCCGGACAAACTGGTCTGTGTTGTTGTTGAATCTGCAAAGCGCTTTTAACAGCGTTTAGATACGCAGCAGAGGCCAATGACAGCTGACCTCGAGGTACAAACCCCTTTTCTTTCATTGCTGCCATTCGGCTTAGAAGAGTTGCATAATCTCTGATAGGTGAATGCGGAGGTACATTCAATGCTGTAATACCTGCATCTTCTGTTTCTTTAGCTTTTCTTGCCGCTTCTCTTGCAGCTACATGGGGATTTAAGGCAGCTGTTCTATTTTTAAGACCGGCTAAAATTCTTGCCCTAGCAACCTCTATTGCGTAGTTTTCTGGTAGCGAAGGAGGTTCTTTAGCACATTCCACTTCCTCTGAAGTTAGAAGTTTTTCACCCTGTGTTTTTTCTACAATAGCCTCACCACGTTTTCTCATGACGAGTTTTTTTCGTTTCCCCAGTTTTTTAGGCGGTGGTGCAGTCCATCTTGATATGGGTACTCTTTCCTTTTTCTTAGGCTTTGCTCCCTGTGCAGCTGCAAGAACTTCAGCAGCAGCGGCAGCTTCTTTTTCTGCAAGAAGTTCGTCCTCTTCTTGTGCTTTATTTTTTTTAATTAATCTCGCTCTTCGACAAATATCTTTAAAGTCAGCAGGATCTGGTGGAATTACTATTGGGCCTTCAGGAGAAGGCATTCGACGCCTTAATGGTGACATTGATGGCGGGGGAGTTACATTAAACAAATGCGGAAGTGAAACATCTAGAGCTCTTATTGGAGACATAGTGGGTGTTCTTACAGGTGTTTTTGTTGGTGTTCTTTCAAAATCTGGCAAGGTTAAATCAAGTAGTTGTTCTTGAGTAACGTCTTCAGGTAGAGAAAGCATTGGAGGTGGTGTTCTTAAGTCTATAAGATTTCCTGTTGGAACTTCTGGACGATAATTTTCCTTCAATTGTTTTCTCACTTTTTCAATTATATCCCTTGGTCTGGGACATTCAACTGGCGTGACAGGTGTTGTATTTAAGAAACTAGGTTCTTCTATATCTTCGAGATTTTCAAGACCTCTTAATTCTGCTGAACTATCACGGGCAGAAACACGTTTGCTTTCATTTATTTCGCATGTAACATTTCCCTGCGAATCTGTTGTCGTTGTAACATGGGTTATCAAATGTTGAAGTTCTCCGTTTATAATTTCCGATGTTTCAATTATCTGTTTCTTGATTGTGTTGTCACCACTTTTTGTAATTTGGGTTGTGGATTTTTCAGCCCGTTTTATTCTTTCATTTCTTAATGGGCTGGTTGCTAGCGTCAGAGGGCTGTAACAAATATTAGGAGTTTTGACTGGGCTTATAGCAGGTGTTGGAGGAGTGGCTTTTCTTTGGGCTAATAACTGTTGGTACCTTTCTTTAGGATTCATTCGTGGAGGTGTTGCTAACTTCTGTTGTGAGCCTGAAATAACTTGTTCCATGTCCAAAGCTGTTACGTCGGGTTGATATGGACATACATTCGGTGCTTCTATAGCTTCTAAAGCTTCAAACTCCGCAAGTGAGACATCGCCAGTTTGCAGCATTCTTTCTGCTTCTAACATTTGTTCTAATTCCTCAATTCGTTGTGGATATTTTGGCGATGGAGGAACAGAAATTTGGTATGCACCAGTTTGTTTTAAAGCCTCCAAGTATGCTATTTGCTCCATAGTTGGTTTTGCAGCGAGTCTGCGACCTGGTTTCTTTCTTAAACGCTCCATACGCTTCTTAACCTTTTCATATTCTGACAATGCAGCAAATTCAGCTGCTGCTGCTTCTTCGGCCGCTTTTTTTGCAGCAAGTTTTGCTGCATATTTTGGATTTAAAGCGGCTGTTCTATTTTTAAGACCTCGTAACAGTCTTGCTCTTGCAACCGCATCCCTGTATTCTAGTGGGAGCTGTGATGGTTCTGCTGAAATCCCTCTCTCTGCCCCTTCCTTTTCTGGTTGTACTCTTTTTCTAAGCACTAGTTTTTTTCTCGGTTTAGCGCAAATTTTTTTTGGAAGTGGGCTCACCCACCTGGAAATTGGTACCCGGCCTTTTGTCTTAGCGGGTTCAGAAGGGGGAGCATTTGCGATTTTGTCGGCTTCTTGTTCTCTAAGTTTTTGAATTGCTTTAGCTCTTCTTAGCATTGCTACATAGTCTTTTGGATCCTTTGGGTGTGGTGGAATTATAATTGGACTTTCTTGAAGTTGGCTGACTGGAGAAGAAAGTTTTTCTTTAATAATTTGGGCTGGTAAAGGAGTGAGTGTTTTAATTGGGCTAGGTTTGCGAGGTGTTGGACTTTTCGGTGTTTGTTGTCGAACTTCTCCCCATGCCATTGGAAATGATATGCGTGGTGATCTCTCTTTTGCAGAAGGGGTCATTGAAGAAGTACACGCGTATGAAGGAGCACTGATCTCTAACAATTCTTCTTCTGGTAGATCTCTCGGCATTTCTAACATAACTGGGGACTGTACAGGTGATCTTTGAGCTCGTTCTCTTAAATCTTGTTGAACCCTGGATCTTATGCGAGTTATAATATCCAAAGGTCTTGGAGGAGGCGACATGGGCTCTTCTAAAGAAACATCTGGCAAACTGGGCTCAAGTTCAAATTCTAAGTCATCAAAGGGCATGTCTTCAAGATCTCTAAATTGTCTAACTGAAACTTGCCTTTGGGGAGCGGCATCGATATCTATGAGTAATTCTCCTTTAGATGTAGTGGCAACTACGGATTTTTGCTCTGAAACTTCACAAGGAGCATCACTGGGGCTGAAAAGTTGAATGGGACTTAATTTGACGGCTGGGGCAGGAGAAACTTCAACTTGTGAATACTCCTGATATATCCGTCTTTCTTGAGCCCTTTTAAGTCTTTCAAATTTTTCTCGTAAATTTCTAGGAGGCGTTTTTGGCATTAACAGCGAAGTTTCCAACACATTTTCTTTTGGAACTCTAAAGTCTTGCATCGCATCATAATACATAAAACCTGGCTGTTCATCAGGCCTAGGTGATATATGTGGTGTATATCCTTCTTCAGAGAGGTGTTGGGGAGATGGTGATGAAACATCAATAACTGCCGGGGTTTGTACTGGGGAACTTGGTTCAGTTTCTTCTATCGGTGGTATATTAGCACGAATGGCTGCAATAGCACCTAATATATCTGAAGCTGGCTTTATAATTCGCTTTTCAAGCGAAATATTTCGAATTTTTTCCATTCTCTTTATGATTTTTTCATATTCTGACAAGGATTCAAACGCGGCTATTTCAGCTTCTTCTGTTGCTTTTTTTGCAGCAAGTTTTGCGGCTATTTCTGGATTAAGGGCTGCGGTCCTATTTTTAAGTCCATGTAATAATCTTGCCCGAGCTACAGCGTCTCTATATTCTTGTGATAGTTCTGGAAGTTCATCCGCAATCTCTCTATCTTCCTCTTCGACTTTTTCCACGACCTGCTCTTTTGAAGATGTTTTAGGAACACGTTTTTTCATAACCAATCTTTTACGTGGTTTCCTCTTAGGATCTTTTAGAGGAGGACCAACCCAACGAGATAGCGGAACTTGACCAGTTTTGCAAGTTTCACGTTTCTCCTGTTGCTTCTGAAGCTTTTGAATAGCTTGTGCTCGCTTTATCATTGCTATATAATCTTTAGGATCTTTAGGGTGTGGAGGAATAATAATTTGCTCTGATGATTTTGGTTTTAGAGTTGGAGAGATATTTTCAACAGGTTCAGGAGGTTGTGGTGTACTTTTTGGAGTTTTAGGACAAACTAAAGGAGTTGGTGGAAGCCGTTCTCCCCAAGCATACATACGTGAATCTTTTTCAATAGGTGTCAGAGTTTTTGATGGTGGAGAAGCTTTTTGTGGAGTTATCGCAAAGTCCGGTGTTTCAGTTTCACACAAGTCTTCTTCAGGAAGATCCTCTGGGAATTCGATCGTACCTGGTGAAGATGGAATGGGACTTCTGGGTTTGTTTGGAATATCAGGTAAGGCAAAGTTGATCTTTTGCTGGACTTTTGTTCGAATTCTTTCTATTATCTCTGCCGGTGTAGGAATAGATGGATCTCCAGGCGTTAGAATATTGGATGTGTCTAAAAAGTCTGGCGGTTCTATATTTTCTAAATCCTCCGGCATGGCTTCTTCATCTGACAACCCTTTTCCTTCTTGTACGTGACATGTTACATTTCCATATTCATCAGTTTTAGTTGTTACTTGTCTTGTAGATGTATGCAGTTCACCGTTTTCGATTGTAGAGGTTTCAGTAACTTCCTCCCTTATTGTTTCCTCACCTCCATTTGGTCCTATTTGGGTAATAATCCTCTCTCGTCTAGTTTCTTCTGAACGTGAGCTATTAAAATTTTGCAGTTGAAGTGGACTGAAATGGGGTGCTTCGGGACACCCAAACGTGTCACTGGGAACATCTGGCTGTGGAAAATTTTCAAGGGAAATAGCTGCTTGGGCATCTTCTGCAGCCCTAAGGGTTTCAGCAAGCTTTCTAGCCGCCTGTTCCTTTAAATACCGTAATCTCAATTGGCCTTCGTGTGGTTTTAGTGGTGAAAACTGCATTAAATTTTGTGGTTTTGCACCAGGTTCTTCAACAATGGGAGACATTACAGAAATTGGTCTCCAGTTTTTAGTCTTTTGATTTCTTTCGGTAGGTACTAAGACACGACCAAAGTCCTTTCTGAAAATGCTATCCTTCTTTTTCACCCTACGATCACATCTGTATCTTTTAGCAGGACGCCATTTTTTGCTAACTAGAGCTACAGGCAAACTAGCCCGAATGGCTTCCAAAGCTCCCAGCATTTCAATAGATGGTCTTGGCATTTGAGTAGATGGAACCAGACATTTTTTAAATTTTTCTATTTTCTTTCTCATACGTTCAACTGGTGGTAAAGCCTCTATTGCTGCCAATTCTGCCTCTTGAGCAGCTTTGAGTTCTGCCATTTTAGCAGTACGTTCCGGATTTAATAAATCCGAAACATTCTTTAAACCGGCCAGAGATCTTGCTCGAGCAACCGCTCTTACGGCAGAAGGTGAGTATTGGCCTGGAAGATAAACTTTTTTTTCTTGTTTTCCTTTTGTTGGATTTAAAGGTTTCTTTGCTGGCGGAGGGGCTTTCTTTGATAGTAGTGGGGTTCTTCTCGGAATGGTTGATTTAATTTCTCGCTTCCCCTTTTTCTCTTTTAGTGTTGGAGCAGCAGGTGCAGCCGCTGCTTCTTGAGCTTTCTTCTTTTGGATTGCCCGTGCTCTCATTATTATTGCTCTGTAATCCTTGGGGTTTTTGGGAGGTGAAGGAATGACAATAGAGCGTTCAGGAGATTTTGACTTTTCAAGCATTTGTACTGGGCCACATACAGCTCTTTCTGGTGGAGGTGGTTTCGGTAGTGTTGTAGGTGTGGTATTAAACATATTCGGCAACGATGAATTAAAATTAAGCTCATCCTCTCTTTCCTCCCTAAACTGATCATCATTCGACTTTCCAGGAGATTTTGACTTTTCAACCATTTGTATTGAGTCACATACAGCTCTATCAGGTGGAGGTGGTTTCGGTAGTGTTGTAGGTGTGGTATTAAACATATTCGGCAACGATGAATTAAAATTAAGCTCATCCTCTCTTTCCTCCCTAAACTCATCATCATTCGACTTTCCAGGAGATTTTGACTTTTCAACCATTTGTATTGGGTCACATACAGCTCTATCAGGTGGAGGTGGTTTCGGTAGTGTTGTAGGTATGGTATCAAACATATTTGGCAACGATGAATTTAAATTAAGCTCATCATCTTTTTCCTCCCCAAACTGATCATCATTCGACTTTCCAGGAGAAAATATATTTTTAACTGTATCAACCACCGCAGTTACTAACGCCGTTAAAAAGCCGGACTGTTTTGGCTCTTCCTCCACAATCTGATCCATAGCAACTTCATCTTCCTCCGTTGATGTTTCCAAAGGATAATCAGGTTCCAATGCTAATTCTGTGCCAGAAATTGATAAATCACAAAGATCTGGTGATGATACATTCTCTATACCATATTCATCAAAGGAAACGTCTGTATCGAAATCTGGCATAGAGATTTCGCCCAATGATTCGTCTCCAACTATAAATCCGGCATCCGCTAAAGCTTCTTCAGAAAATGCAAATGCAGATATATCGGCTATATCGAAATCTGGTATATCTATATCTTCAAGTATGGCATCGTTAAATTCTGCAGGACATGTTACTTTTGATCGTGGTGTTGTGGAGTGTACTGGTGTTAAAGATCTTATATGTGTACCAAGTTTTGACACCGGTCTAGATCTTGAAAGAGGCCTATGAAGGGGGGGTGATGTAGTTGGTGCGGGTCTTATTGGAATTTCATAGTCATCTGCATACTCCTCCGTAACTTCTTCTGCTATTCTCTTCATCAAAGCAGCTTGGGCAGCAGCAGCCGCCAAAGACTCGCGTCGGTTTAATAAATCTTCATAACGTAAAATCGAAGGTACTTCAAAAATCTGATTCGGTAATTCTAAATGCTGATGTTGTAAAGCGTCTGCTCCGCACACTTGTTCAAATTCATCAAATTCTTCTTGTCTTTCCCCCTGTGTGGGAGTTTGTAAAAGTTGCTGCTCTAAAGCTTCTATACGGTTTTGTAAAGTAATTGGTGTTTCTTCTGTGACAGGGCATGGGCCCCCTGAGGTAAACCCATATAATTCCTCTAAAGCTTCAAAATCTTCCAGTTCATCTTCTATTGTAGGAGAACCTGCTATTCGTGCAGGTATCTCTTGTCCTATCACACGTGCTTTAGCTAAATTCGTTTTAGCTCTAATTGCAGCTGCTCGCTGCATAACACTCTCAAATGTTGGTGGTGGTGGCTTCTCAGCTGATGGTACCCTAACAGGAGATTTAGCCGGAACTGTTGAAGGTTTTCTAGGTTTTGCTACTAACTTAGGATTGGTCGTCTTTAGACCAGCTAATTTTCTTGTTCGTAATATAGCTGCAGCCCACTCCTCTGGGACGTAATCAGGAGGACGCTGTGGAGGTGCCTGATATTCTGTCTTCTTTTTTATGCCTTTGACTCCATATTTTCCTGTATCACCCTTTTTGAGCAATTGTGATGGTGAAGTTGTTTTTGACAATGGTTTTTGTACAGTAACTGCAGACTTCTGGAATCCTGGCTCAGAAATCTTAACGGTTTTCTGCAAACCAACTGCGGGTTTTTGTAATCTTGAAACATGTAACTTTTTAGAAACGGTAACACCTTTTTTAATTGCGCCCTTTGGCGCATTTGCACCAGCTTTTGCTTCTTCATATTCCTTAAGTCTTGCTATAGCTTTAGCTCTTCTTATTATAGCCGCTACATCCTTCGGATTTTTCGGAGGTGGTGGTATTGCATATATATCTTCAGATAATGGTGGTATTTTTATTGGACAAAAGCTAGGTTGAGATGAACTTTCAGAAATGAGAGCTGCCACACGTTTGCGAACGTCATCAATCTGTACGGTTCTTTTGGGCTCTTTCACCGCAGAACTACCAATATGAGCGGCCATACGTTTACGTAAATCGTTAATTTCAACGACCTGAGCCACTTCAGCTCTTAACTCATCTAATTTTTCAGAAGGGGTCGCTGATGTTGCTTTTTGCTGAACTGCAGGAGGAGTTGCCATTGTACACATGACCTCTTCGAATGAAGCATTGGGTGGAATATCATAAAATGATGGCTCTTCGAATTCTTCTAAAAGTTCATTTGGTAGATTTTCCATCTGAAAAAGCCTTACTGCTACATTGCGTGTGCCAGGTTCGGTCTCCTCTACAACCACAGCATACACGTGTATAAAAGCATTTTATTTACTCATATGACATTAATTTTTAAAAACAAAAATGTTTTTTTGTTTACCTCTTTCTCTTCTATCTACGCCAAAATCACATACTGCATATGAAGGGATTCCATTTTGTAGATTACGATTAAACAATTCCGGTGTACCGGCTATATTCTGTTGATATGTACATGAATTTGGCGATCTTCTACGTATAAATGTGTTTCCCGCAGGCCTGCATTCGTCTCGTTCTACTGAAACGCATCTCTCTTGACTAAACATAGTAACGAAATAATAGTTAACTCTCGTTTAATTTAAGATTTATTACCTCATTCTGCTATGATGGTATATTAAAAATTTAGCGCATCAAAAGCATCAGTATTACACATAAATTTTATTGCCAAATTTGTAAAAGAATATTAAATTTTGGAAACTGTTTTTATTTTATATATTTTCCTTAAAAATGTTAAAACTGAAAATTTTGCATAAATTTTGTAAAAAGTTGAGATTTTAAAAGAAAAAAGATTTTAAAATTTTTTTAGGAAATTTTAATTTTTCTGACTTTTTAATTTAGAAATTTATTAAAAAGTTTATAAACAAATTTGATTAATTTTGTATATGTTATTCAGAATAACATTTAATGAACTCAAACAAAGTTATTTCTTCAAAACAAGATTTATTTCTATTACACTAAATCATATCATATCCCTTAATTGCTTTTTTTTAAGAAGACTATATTTCTTCTATTCTTATCCACGAGAGATTATTAGATATCGCTTGGCTTATGCTTTGCTATTATGTATGATTAACTATTGTCTTGAAATATTTTCTGATTTTCAAGACTTGGAAGCATAATCGTATTACTGCCTTTGTCCTTAAAATTGTGGAGTATAATTTTTGGTCTGATCTTAACATGCTTTTGCTTTTGTTCTTCTATAAACAGTATTTTTCAATTTATGCATAGCTTCTACGCTTCTTTAATATATTTTTCAACACTTGAAAGGTCGCTTTTTATTAGTGTGTCGACTTTGGAATACTCTTTCTTTATTTATGTATGTCTTAAATGGTTTAGATACTCTCTTAGTGTACATACATATGAACATAAGTATGCGAACACATGGTAAATTATTAGTATCGTGGATTTATACTAGTACAGAGTTGTAAACGAACCATTAATTCTTAAATTAATTCGCGAATCATTCATGCACTGAATTGGTAAAATTTTTAATTAATTCTTTACGGCAAAAAAAGAATTGAATGAAAATTGAATCAATTCATTTGAATTTAGCAAACATGAATTGCAATTCCTTTCCAATTCAAATAAATTAGGCAAAATGAAGTGGAATTCATTTGAATTGAATTGATGTTGAATTAATTCAAATGAGTTAGAAAAACGAATTGCAATTCATTTGAAATAAATATTTTGGCATTTTTTTAAAACGTCTTTTCAAAAACACTTTTCCCAAATTTTTTAATTCTTTTTAAACTCAAAGTTATTATTGATATACATACAATCATACATAATTCATATTTCTTTGAAGAATTTTAAAAGACCATATGTGTTTGGAAGACATAGGCAGGCGATCGAATGCCTCTTCTCAAAATGTTTTTTTCTACAAACAATATATACAATTTCAATACAATTGTAGTCGCCGTGGTCTAGTGGTTAGTGTGTTGGCGTAATAAGATAAGAGCTCGGGGCTCAAACCCCAGCTCTGACATCTTGAAAAAACAAATATGAACATTTCATATTTCTTTCGGTGACTACCTGATACTCTCAGAGTTTTTACCACAAAAACTCTTAAGAAGTGGTCGCCGTAAGTAATATTTTTTCATATTTTCCTATTTCATGATGTCAGAGAAAGGGTTTGAACACGAAGTTATCGTTTAGTAAACCAACACACTACATACTAGACTACGACGACCACACACAACAGTCAAAATTAATAAAATAAACTTCGAATTTAATAAGGTCACTCGGATTATTTGCTATTTGCATAAGTACATAATAGGCTCGGTTCTAAAAGATTTTCCAACAATGAGGACATTAAGTTTGCGATTAATAACTATTTAAAAGACTTGAACAGTTCTTGGTATAAACAGAGTATCATATCTATTGAAAATCGACTTTGGTAGTCTTAAACTATTTTTTTATATTTATTTCTTTGAAGTGATTCAAGATTTTCTGCATTCAGAATACGAAAAATAATCATAATCTTAAAGTATTTTGATGTTTACTAAATCTTATCGTTTCAATTGACTTGGAATTGAACATTTTTTACATATTTTTATATCCTAAATTTTAATGTCTTGTTTTATAATATCGTTACTAAGTTCCTCAGTAAAAACGATTAATTCTGTCTGCAACACATTTCAATCTTTTATATACGTATGTATTTAAATAAACATCTAAACACAATTCATTACAGTTTCATAAAAATCATTTTTATTAAACATGTTGTTTTTTGTTCATACCTTATCTTGTTACATTTAATAATTGCTCTATGTTTACGTTTTTATACATAATAAAATTTTATTTTGTTTTTGGATTTTATTTATTAAAGATTTTGTTCAATTTTTTTTTTATTTTTATTTTTGCTTTTAATAAATGTCTTTTTCCTTTTATATATATTTATATAAAATAAGTTTATTTACTTTAATACCTATTGGTAATTATTTAAATGATACGCAAATAGTTTTAATATGCTATAGAGTGGCAGAAACGTAATCCAAAATAAATAAAATTTTGGACTTAGAATATATGTATATGTTCTTAAAAACAGAAGAGTTTTTTTTTATAAAGAAAACTTCTACAAATTTGATATTTATGCATTTTTATTAAGAGAAAAAAATAATAATATATGTATCTATTTTGTATATATTGGAAAATAATTTCATTAAAAAACAAACAAAAAATGGCAATAAATGAGTTTTCTTATTTTTGTTTTTTAAGAAACAAATTTAAACAATAAAATAGAAGTTACACTAAAAACGATTTTGTACAATTAATAAAATAATTAAAAAAATATAACTAAGTCCAGTTAGTGAAAAAGTTTTTTTGGTTTTCTTGTTTCCTATTTATTTTCAATCTACCTTATATTTTACAAAGCTTTCTTTGTAAATCTTGGATAAGTTTTAAGATATTGCTGGTTATTATTTTCTTTACTATATCCTTATTTAAGTTGTTGTTCATTACCAAATTAAATGGGTAATAAGCAAATGTTTATCGGTTTTTGTTTGTTTGCTGTTCCGCGTGTTTTGTTTTATATGTATATCGGTTTTTGTAAAAAGAATTTAGCGTGTATTAGTTTACTTAAAAATTGGTTTGAAAACATTAGAGCAGTAAGAATTATAATTAAAAATATGACTACGTCAATAAGCTCATAAGTCGGTTTGCGTAAGCCATAGGTTTAACATCAGGATGAGGCTAACAAAAACAAAGAGTTAACTTTAAGTTACAATCAAAACTTTTAAAAATTAAAAATAGTTACTCACCACTGCTTCAAATGTTTTGAAAATAGGTGTTAAATCATTGCCTCTGATTGTAATAAAAGCACCCATATTACCCATTGTGTCACTATAGTGGAAATGAAAACAAAGTAAATATGAATTGGTTTTTTTTTCTTTCATATCAACCGTACCAATAATTAGGTGCAGAAAATACGGTAATACATTTTCCGTCATGTGTTACATCATAGCCCATATCCTTAACTTCATGCGAACGAACAACATAATCCAAATTGTTGTGTTTACAGAATTTTTCTGTTACATCAGGACCAAATTGTATGCCAACACCACGTTTTGATGGACCTCTGCCGCAGCTGGGCTGTGGATCAGACCATAATAGTTCACACATAAGACCATCCTCTGGTGGCTGACAATTACGTTCAATACGTCTTAAGTCATCTAGTGTAACATTATCACTAGAGAAAAGACCACCATGCATTACCAAAATTTTCTTATTAATGCAATGGCATAATGGTAACCAATTAAACACTTGCGTAAACATATCGGCCATAGTACCAGTGTACTTTGTAGTTACTTCACCAGTAAAACCATACATTTGATTCATATTGATACTTTCGTGATTGCCTAAGAAAAAATTATAAAACATAGTTGTTAAAAATCTATAAAAGAGCTTCAGAATTTACATGATGAAAAAAAAAACGGTATATTTGGGTGAAATACATTAAACTCTCTTTTAAGATATGAATCGAAGCCAATAGAACAACCGGGCTCGAGTACTTTATCGGAAGAACCTATACACAAAAGGTAGATAAAATATGATATTCAGTCTATGAAACCTAACCAGGCAATAGACTCTATATAACCAACTGCCCACTAATATTTTAAAGCTTATTCATAACGAAGATCTCTCAACATTTTTTGAAATTTTGAACAAAGTTTATAGCGTCCATAGCCAAAGGGCAGACATCAATTTGGTTTCAGGGAAGGTATGAGTGTTGATTTTAATACAGGTATTAATAGAAAACTGTAGAGGTGCATGTCTTAATATGTTTTATAGATTACGAGAGAGCATATAATATAAGTACACAATCTATTATAGGACAAATATTCGAAACTCATTATCTAGCATTTTTAAATAAACGTAATAATTATTGTATGAGTTTTAATAGTCTTAAGATCCTAATACTGGCATTCTTATGAGAATTAACATCCGTTAAGGAATATGTACAACACTAGCAGAACTGAACTGGATATCGACGATGGAATTAAAGAATGCTGTAACTGACAAAACCTTAAATGTTTACCAGAGCCAAAAAACTTTCATAAATGTAGAACAAATACACTGGTATTTTTCATTTCGCAGACGGCGTAAGTAAATTTATTTTCATCGTAGAAATCTGGGACTTGGACCAATCGACGCGTATTTTTCTGCTGATAAAAATGATGCAAAAAACGTATTTTTGATTTTTTGTCAGTTACAGCGTTCTTTAATTCCATCGTCGATATGTGTTATACATATCCATATATTACTATTTTAGGCACAAACTAGTGTGTGTTGACTTACTCTACCATCCAATTTACGTTCCGTTTCAGACTCTTGTGCTCTGTTCAGGAAAAACTTTTATGGCTGTTTTATATGACCCAAATATATATATATATATATATATATATATATATATATATATATATATATATATATATGTACATGCATGTATACATACATATGGATGTATTTATGTAAATCGTACTATTACTGAGTTTGCTACATTTGTACATTTTTTTAAGGATTGTCCTTTCTTTAACATTTTTTTTTAAGAAACACTTCTTTTTTATTCTTTACTTTTTCCTTAATATTTTTTTGATATATGCATACGATCTTAGATTATTATTTTTAACTACTTTCTACTAAATTATAATCTAATTTTAAGTTTATCTTATGTTGCCGATATTGTTTATATTGTAAATATATTAATACGCCGCTATGGCCTTAAAGGCTTTTTGTATTATTCTTGAAATAAATAAAAAAATAAACTAAATAATGGGCTTTTTGTGCCTTGACCAACATTTTTTAACACAAACAACTCTGATGAGACCTTCAAAACTAGTTCGGTTCCGCTAGTGTTTATACATATACCTTAACGAATGGATGTTAATTTTTAAAAATAAAAACCAGTTTTAGGATCTAAAGACCGATATAATAATTATAAAAATATTATTTTATATAAAGGGTGTTTTTTATTGAGGTATAGAACTTTAAGTTGGCATCACTTTTTTAACTGGCGGCCATTTTGTCAGCTGTCAAGTGATTAATATTTAGTTTGGTTTGCCATTTCATCATGAACAGGTTGACAAAAGAACAACGCTTGCAAATCGTGCAAATTTATTTCGAAAATAATGGTTCAGTTCGCGAAGTTTACCGCAAGCTCCGTCCATTTTATGGTCGACATAATCGTCCATCAGAGCAATTAATTCGGTTGACCATGGATCGTTTTCGCACTACGTTTACTCTATGTGATAATACGCATCCGAAGAGACGTCGAACAGTGCGCACCGAAGAAACAATTGCCGCTGTAGAGCAAAGTGTTAAAAAGAACCCGAATGAATCGATTCGCCACCGTGCACAGCAATTGGAGCTTTGTCCATCAACTTTATGGAAGATTTTGCGCAAAGATCTTGGCTTGCGACCATACAAGATCCAGCTTGTGCAAGAAGCCGCGAGACCATGCAATGCGTCGTGATTTTGGTGTATGGGCCAAAAATGAGATTGAACTCGATGCTGATTTTCATCGCAAAATTTTGTTCAGTGATGAGGCTCATTTTTGGTTGAATGGCTACGTCAACAAGCAAAATTGCCGCATTTGGAGTGAAGAGAATCCACATGAGACCCTTGAGACGCCATTACATCCACAAAAACTGACTGTTTGGTGTGCTCTATGGGCTGGTGGAGTCATTGGGCCATACTTCTTCCGAAATAATGCTGGAGAGTCAGTTACCGTTAATGGAGACCGGTATAGAGCCATGATAACCGACTATTTTGTTCCCGAATTGGATGGCATGAATGTGGATGAGTTGTGGTTCCAACAAGACGGCGCTACATGCCACACTGCGCACGTCACAATCGATTTATTGAAGGAAAAATTCGATGAGCGCATAATTTCGCGGAATGGACCTGTCAATTGGCCACCAAGATCGTGTGATTTGACACCATTGGATTATTTTCTTTGGGGATATGTGAAGTCGCTCGTCTACGCCAACAAACTAGAAACGTTAGGGGACTTGGAAGCCAACATTCGTGGCGTTATTGCCAACATACGGCCCCATATGCTCGAAAAAGTGGTTGAAAATTGGACCTGTAGAATTGGCTTTATTCGAGCTAGCCGCGGCGGCCACATGCCCGAAATCATAATTAAACATTAATGGCATAAAATTATCCTTCCAATAAAGCCAAATTGATGGACATTAAAACGATTTTCTTGTGTTTTATTTCAATTCGAAGTTCTATACCTCTAAAAAAACACCCTGTACATAATAGGCCATTACAACACTGCAGCAGGGTTACGGCCTAGCTTCTCGCAGCACTCATGTTGTGTTTTTTTTATCCATGAGTAGCGGGACCTACAGTTTAAAGTCGACTCCGAACGACAGATTTGAGAAGCTTTTTCATGGCATTCAATTACTCCCAGAGCTTTTGCCAGAATACTGCTGAGAGGTAGTCGCCGAAAGAAATAATTTTTTCATATTTCTTTTTTTCAAGATGTTAGAGCTAAGATTTGAACCCGGCGCTATAGTCGACTACAGAAATATTATTTTATTAGGAAGAAATTTTATGGAAAATAATAAAATTATTTCGAAGAATAATTCTTAGAAAGAGTTCTACTAAACAATTAAATTCACCTTCAACAATTTCATTAACTATTACAAAAATCTTCAAAAATGTCTTTTATGTTTACAAATACATA
Organism: Metopia argyrocephala; assembly: GCA_963576795.1. Classification (NCBI taxonomy): domain Eukaryota; kingdom Metazoa; phylum Arthropoda; class Insecta; order Diptera; family Sarcophagidae; genus Metopia; species Metopia argyrocephala. The sequence goes on along the minus strand of OY756211.1, from coordinate 60,051,852 downwards.
CTCGTATGTATGTACCATATGTAAGAATATACGCAAACATAATGTAAGATACTTACCTCTAGATAAATAAAAATGATTGGGATATAAGAGTTTAAAACCAAATAAGGTGAATATACATTCCACCGAAAAGGAGCCTCTGTCTACAAAATCTCCATTAAACAAATATGGATTTGTTGGAGAAGGCAGACCATTAACATCGAAAATATGCATTAGGTCATAAAACTGACCATGAATATCACCACAAATTGTAAACTTAGATTCATCTGGTACAGTTATATCAACCATTGAAGGTTGGGTACGCATATAACTATCAATATCGCAAAGAATCTATAATAAACAAAGTAGTTAGGGTATTTATATTAAAAGAGAACAAAAAATAGTTTTATTTTGCAAAACTTACTTTATAAGCATACTTGCGATGTAATTTCTTTTGTTGTTTGTAATGTTCCATAAGTTCTAGCATAAATTTCAAAGTAACTTTACCATCTTCTAAAGCAGGTCCCTTATAATCATCTTCAATAGCTATGAGATGAAATAAAATTTATACATATAAAAAGTTGTTTAAACCGTACATACCAATATTTTCCAAATCTCTAAACATTTCAGATAAAGTTTTTTCTGGTTTATCGACAGCAATTGCTCTTTCAAATGCTCTCATCTTTACAATTTTATTGCATTCCGTATATTTCAATTTAGCGTCTTTATCATTAGGACGGCATTTAGAAACCTTAAAATGAAAAAGAATTTAAAATTCATTTTAAAACATACTTCATGTATTCAATAAAAATTCTTACATATTCATAGTCTGAAAGAGCCTGTTTAAATTTGCCCAGTGACATATGAGCTGCCGCTCTACGATAATAACCTTTAAGATAAGTAGGATCTGCTTTGACTGCAGCTATACCATCCATTAATGCAAATCCAAAGCTTTCTTGTCTTAAATGAGCCAATGAACGATTGGCATAGAAAATTGCATTTGTTGGTATTAATTCTATAGCTTTGGTGTACATTTCGATTGCTTTAGAAAAATCTTTAGCTATAGGCATAAAATGGAAAAATTAAAAAAAAAAACAATTAATTCCGTTTATTTTTTTTTTTTTATTTTCTTAATTGTAGAGTTGCATTTCTACTAACTTAATTATTTAATTTAATGATCTTGTTTTCAATTATAAACGAGTGACAACTTGTGTTAAACAGCTAAAAAACTTATTACATTTCATTCACTAAATTTCCACTACCACTAAAATCGATTTTTTAAACACTAAAAAAGTTGTATTTTATTTTAAAAATCGAAAAATAAAAAGTTTTGACAAAGTTTGACATTCAGTATGACGAAAAAGGTCAAAAGGTCAATCTGACAACACTTCTGGTATTTGTTAAGATTTTTTTATATTTTTATTTTCTGGCTCCTAAAGACTATTCATAACTTCTAATTTTTTCTGAATGCTTAGCTCATTATAACATACTTTTGTAAATGGTTCCACCCCCCCCACCTCACACTTACCCAGTCACTCCAGACCGAGAAGAGTTCGTTCTCATTACGTAGGGACACAAACATGCAATGAACATTCGGGTATTTTCTGAAAAACGAATACAAGTCGATATGGCTAAATAACCTTTTGCTTAAAATGCATTAGATTTGGTACTCATTTTTTTATAGGTATGTTTTGCCGAGTATGTCAGGGAACTAATTTGGAAATTAGAGAAAGACCTTTAAAATCATAAGCTATAATTACATCAATTCTGAACAAATCAAGCTATACGATTTGTATCTTATTTAAAAGTTAATTCAGTCTGTAGTGAACGGTTAGGAGTCCCAAGACCAGAAAGGAGTAAAAACCTCTTCCTATTATAGTTACCAAGAAAAGTTTGAAAAGTCTGAAACCAGTCTGACTCAAGGTAAGTAATCGTCTATCCTTGTCCTCTTTTTCCCTCGTATGCACTTCTCTACAAAAAAAAATGTATTGACCCCTTAGAGGCATTGACGCTCTGTTTCTGCCAAGTTAATCCGCCATTACATTTCGCTTTTTTAGTTGATAATAACTTTGTAAAATTTTCAAGGTTTCATTTTAATAATACCTTACAAATTGAAAGTGGCAAAAAAACATTTAATTTTGGTCTAGAAATACATGAAGATTTATCAAATTTACTTCAGTAATAGATATGTTTATATCACTTAAGAGGTCAGAGTCTCATTTTTCTGACTATTCATAGAAATTCATAATCTTTAAATACAAGTTTTTCAAAAGGGACGCTACAAAAGTAGAGCGACAGGGACAGTAAACGACGCCATATTTCTTGCCGCTCTGTTGACATTTCTCTTCAGTAAGGTTTTCCATATCATGATGGAAAGATATACGAGCCAACAACGCGTCGAAGTTATTAAAATTTACTACCGAAATTCGGATTCAGTGGCCTCAACGTTAAAAGCGCTACGTCCAATTTATGGTCGTAATAATCGTCCTAACAGATCAACAATTGAGCGTTTAGTGGAAAAATTTGAATCCACAGGCACAGTACAAAATGTTCCCGTGCCATTGAGACAAAGAAGTGCCCGTAGTGTCGAGAATATTGCTGCCGCTGAGGCTTCAGTTGAAGAAAGCCCAAATGTGTCTCTCACACGTCGTTCTCAAGCGTTGGGCATCTCTGTGACGTCTTGTGGCGAATTTTGTGAAAAGATCTTGGCCTACGTCCTTACAAGATCAAATTTACGCAAGAACTGAAGCCGCAGAACCACCAGAAGCGACGAAAGTTCGTGAATTGGGCTGAGCAACAACTTGAAAATTATTCGGACTTTCATCGAAAAATCATCTTCAGCGATGAAGCTCATTTTTGGCTGAATGGCTTCGCCAATAAACAAAATATGCGTTATTGGTCAGGCAGCAATCCACGCGTACTCCATGAGTCATCATTGCATCCCGAAGAAATTACGGTTTGGTGCGGTTTATGGGCCGGCGGCGTCATTAGGTCGTACTTCTTCCGTAATGATCAAGACCGGCACGTTACTGTGAAAGGAAATCGCTACCGTTCAATGATAACTGAATATTTTTAGTTCCAATTGGATGATATGGACTTGGAGGACATGTGGTTCCAACAGGACGGCGCCCCAAGCCACACAGCGAATGTCACAATCAATTTATTGGAAACCAAGTTTGGAGAATGTGTTATCTCGTGAAATGGTCCAGTCGATTGGCCGCCTCGGTCGACCGATTTGACACCGTTAGACTATTTCCTGTGGGGCTACGTAACGTCTATGATCTATGCCAACAAGCCAGCGACGATTGATGAACTTTGTACGAATATCGAACGTGAAATTGCAGCAGTATCGGCCGATTTACGCTTGAAAATCGTCGAAAATATATATCCAAAACCGATTTTGTAGCGCTCTTATTGAAAAACCCGATATATGATCAATACCAGTTTAGTAAAACAAAAGTTCGAGGTATTTTGTAAATTCCAAAAACAATATATTATTCCCGTCAACAATAGCTATCGAAAAAATAATATTATTTCCTAAGTTGTTTAAGTGCATATACATACCTATTCATTTTTGTAATTTGTTTTACCTATTATTAGCCTATTTGTTAAAAGGAAAAGTAAGTAAACACCTATATAAAAAAGTATATTATCTAGAACCTTTTTAGAAAAATATTGTTCATTCGTTATCTTAGGTTGCTAATTTTCGAGCCAGATTTTTTTTTTTTCTCTAGTTTAAATAAGAAAATGTGCAATACTAATGTGAATTTAAGTTATTCAAGGTTAATTCTCCAACAATTATTAAAGACAAAATAAATATATTTTATAGAAATATTTAATGCAAAAATTTAATTTTATATAAGTTTCTTTAAATTTAAAGCCTAATAAAAGAAAACTACTTATTTATATATTAATTAAACTGAAAGCATTCAAAGATAATTGTTTTAAAATATTTGCCTTAAGTGACCGTTCCTTAATCTAATAATAATAGTAATAAAATAAAACGAAATATGTTAATATTAAAAATTGGTACGAGCCCACTAAACATACAATAGTGATATTGAAAGATAACCAGAGTAGTAACTTAACCTACCTTTAAGATAATCGTTTCCCTGATTTTTATATTTATCTGCTAAAATCACTTTTTCATCCTGAGCATTATTGGTCTCCTTATTGGTTTCCATAGTAGATGTTGCAGTGGCATCAGTAGTTACGGCGTCTGCTATTCCTGAAGCGTTATTTGTCGTCACAGATGCTGGAGTGTTGTTACAGGCACTGCCGCCACTACCACCTACACCACCCTCAGCATCACATAGTTTCTGTTGGTTCTCATTATTATTTTGTTCCATTTCAACTTGAACAGCTGACATGTTGTTACTATTTTAAAATAAAAATAGGTTTTATCGAAAAAATCTCACTCTTTTTATGCAAAAAATTCGTTGTTATATTCTAATATTCTTTTTTGAATAACTTTTTTATCTTGATTGCTTTAGGTTTTTATTGGCTTTTTTCTACTTATATTGCTGTTGTTAGGATTGTTCAGTCTCCACCACTGCCACCTCTATTGACTTTTTGTAAAAAAAAAAATAAATAAAGAGAATAACACACACCAAAAGATTTCTTTTTGTCTTTTTTTTTGTGAAAAATATTTTGCTGCACTTTTTCTCTACGTCTGACTTTAGTTAAACCGTAAACTTATGAATGGTGTGAATAATAGAATGAATATTGATAACTTTAATTTACCTTATTTGATTTACAATAAGCGAAATTATCCGAAAAAATATTTCCGGACTTTCGTTCGGTTAAAATTTTTTTTCAAAAGAAAAGAATGAGGAAGAATGGTTTCTGACAGCAAAAAAATCTCACATTGTCATTATGTCACAACACACAACAAACGTGAAGTGTAAATAAAACAAGGTATTTCAGAGTCAAAATATAGTCATATTGGTGTATATTACGAATTTAACAGAATTGATATTAACTCAGCAAATTCCAAAAACTTTCATTCCGAGATATGGAATATACCCAGCGGGAAATGGTAATCAATAAGAATCGAGAAGGTAATACAAGGAATGAATAAGCTATTGATTCTAGAAACCATCACCCTTAACACCGATCACGTCCTACGAAAGTAATAATTATTTTACTGTCCCCCCAAAATAAGTATTAGAATGCATTCTTTGTAATGCATAAAGTTTTTATTTAATAATAATTTGAAGGAATAAATTCTATGATGCATTATTTGTAATGCATTATGTTATTAATGTATTTATAATATATTAAATTATTAATAACAAATTTAAATTAATTTAATTGTGTGTGCCACATGAAATTACCTTCTCGATTCCAAAAGTAATATATTCTGAAGTACTATATTATTTAATTGATTATAAAATAAAGTAATCAATCTTTTCCCGCTGGGTACTCTTTGTGAAATCTAAGGGCTGAAGAATAAGTTTTTGGTGAGGCAACTTTTTACATTTTTTTTTCATTTATCAAACGTCAGAGTTTTTTTTTTTTTTTTTTTTGTGGGCCAAGGGAAAATAAAAAAAGATTGATTGGAAAAATCCATGATTTCTGTGTTCTGTGACTTTTTTGAACTTTTATTTTACTCTTTTTCTTTTAGATGAAAAGAAAATAAAAGAGTAGTGGTAATAAAAAACGCATGATTTCAGAAGCGTATGGTGATAATTCTTTTAAAGAAAATTAAAAGAAAAAATTGGCGTTTTTGTTTCATTATGTAAAACAAATAATAGTCTGGTACCCAAGCTACAATATTTATTTTTATGATAATGTATTTTTTGAACTATCCTGTAATATCAACCGCTGTAATGTAAACAAAAAACATGCTGCTTCAAGAGAATGCACTTGCAAAAGACAGGTGATGATGATTATAGGAAGATATGCAATTCAAAAACAAAATATACAACTAATATCATAATCAAAACAACAAACCGCAATATCAAGCCAACTTCCATTCTATCTATCTGTAAGTATCTACATATATAATAAAAAGGAAATATGTACGTTTGTATGTATGTATATAAAAAACAAATGGTATTAGAAACAAAGAATAGATAAGTTAGAAAATAATTAAAAGTTAAACAGCACTTATTGTTAAAACTGAATATCAAGTTTTTCATAATGCTAGAGCGGTGGGGTTTCAAATGCAGTTCCAACACACTGATGTACATACATAAATAAGTGTGTATGAATTTAGTTGGTGACTGTATACTTTTTTAAAATTATTTTTCTTGTCTTGCCAGTCGGTTGTTGTCTGATACATTGGCTGTAAAGCAAACTCGTAATTGTATCTTTATTTCTATTTGAATAGACGATAGACTTCGGAGAGACTATGATTTCAATTAGTAAATCTAAAATAGTGCATTCACAAACAACTACAAATGAAAAAAAACCGTAAATACCCATGGAAAAGTGGATAAACAAATAGACAAGTTAATGCCAGCGACATTAGTTTATTGGATGTCGTGGTGTTAAGTCGCATTGGATCTTGTAAAGTCATTCGTTATAATAAATTCAAAAAGAGAACACTTCAATGTTATTGCGTTCGTTTATATTGGAATACTAAAAAATATCTTATTAACATACTAATAAACATACGTACATGCGTACATATGTATGTTCTACTTGTAAAACGTAAAAGTTAGTATGTAGTGGGTTAATGTTTGCTAATTCATTTTATTTATATATTGTGTTTAGTGCTCTAAAGACAGTCTTTGACAGATATTATCCATAAAGTATACAAATGTACATATGTACATACTTCTATACATTTCCTATCAAAAGTGCTAATTTACAAAAAGGAAAACCGAAACGTATGCAAATAAAAAAAGAAAACGGTGATTTGTTAGTGTATTTTATCTTTTTTAGTCTATAGGTACAAACATTTTATAAATGCAGATGAAAAACTATAGCATGCGACAAATGTGTCTACTACATTATATTATACTATTTCTCATTGGAAAAAACGCTTTAAAGAAACAAAAAAAAATGCATTAAATCTATTAAAAAAGATCTTATTATCATTGTTGGCAATAGGCATAAAAGAGTGCAGTAGAAAAAACGTCTGAAAGAAGTGTCTTGTAAAAATGACCAGATTTACTGAAGCCTTTAAAACAAAAAATACGTAAACAAAAAGGCATATACTGTCAATGTAGATATACCAACATGTCCTGTTTTACTATTTGGATTTATCCCGAGACATGACGGCAATAACTGTAAAATAAATTCATTGAAAAAACTTTGTAAAAATGAATTTTATTTTCATAATATCGCTCCAGTTTCGCAATGTATGTCTTTGGGCATAATACACATTGGATTGATAATAATCGCTCTAGTTGTGGCTGAATTACCTTTCACAAATATAGCCTATGTTCTAAAAAAGTATAATTCAAAAAGAATTTATATTCATCCCTTTACAGCCACAAATAATATCGTGCGAAGCCGTCCAAACCTCAGACAACATAAGATGTACTCGTATGGGTCTCGCATAATGATTTTTAAAATAATGTAAAATTGATGTAGTTTTTTTATTTTTTTTTTTTCCAGCCAAGGTCAATTATAGCATTATTTTTGTATTGATTGCTGCATAAAACTAATGAAAATTAAATCGTGTACTCAATTTTGGGTTGATATTATTTATTTTAAAGTAAAGCTTTGCAGTGGAGTTATGTATTTGGCAACTAAAAATTTCTGGTTGTCAAAAACAAAATAAAAAAAATTATTAAATGTAGGTATTACTTATGGGTATAAATATGCCTCGATCAGGGCTTAGACTTGGGGTTTGCCCCTAAAGAACGGGATTTTTCGTTGGTCAAAAAAACTAGAGGATTGTCAAAAATATTTTGGAGATTTTTTTGTACATCGTAAAAATCAAGAAAATATAAATTGCCATTAAATTAGCATGTTTATATTCACTTACGGCCGTACGTATAATGAAAAATTAGTATATGGGATACAAAACTGGCAACTTTATCACCCGCTATTGACTGATATTATTAAAGAATCCAAAAAATTAAATATCTTGTACTTTTGAGTAAGAATTTCCACGTACTGGAATGACAAACTTAGCCACTGTGTACAACGACCTGCTAATTTTTCATTATACATAAGGCTGTTAGTGATCAAGAATGATCACATATTTTAGTGCATTAAATAAAACAAATTTAGTGGTAGTGGAAATTTAGTGCATTGAATAAAACAAATTTAGTGGTAGTGGAAATTTAGTGCACTAAATGAATCAATTTTAGTGTTAATGGAAATTTAATGCACTAATTGTGAATGATTAGTGGCTGGCAATATTAACAGTCCGCGCCATTAAAATCTGACCTATGGTGAACTGAATAATTTATTACCTTTGAAAGTACTAAAATTCTTATTAAAACATTAACAACAATTATTTACTTTATACAGGCGGACAAAGTAAATTAAGTATATAACATTAACTACAATTTATTTGGACATTGGCTTAAGCTATGTAGGCATATAATAATATTGCATCCATGTATGAAGGTATTTTAAAACTATAGTAGAACTGAGATTGTGGAACTAAATTTCCATTCCACTATAGTGCTAATGGAGTTGTATTCCATTACCACGAATCATTCAAAATTTGTGCACTAAATTTCCAATGCCACTAAAATCTATATATTTAATGCACTAAATTTCCATTGCCACTAAAATTTTTATATTTAATGCATTAAATATTCACTACAACTAAATTTGTTTTATTTAATGCACTAAATTTCCACTACCACTAAATTCGATTTATTTAATGCATTAAATTTCTAATAGCACTAAATATAAGAGGCGATAATGCACTATTTTTTCCACTACCACTAAATTTAGTGGAAAATTAAATCTAATGCAATAAATCCAACTCTGTCCAAAAGGCACCTACCGGAAAGTTTTCTTTCTTTTTCTAATGTCTAAGAAAATATTTATGTAAAAAAAATACAAACATACCTCTTTTACCTGGATCAAGTTTTAAGGTTTTTAAGGGTTAGTCTGGGTATACATTTTTTCATACTATGGCATACCTTTTGACTCAAGTACGTTAACTTTTACTTTAGAGAAATTTTATGCTCATAAATAAAAGTAATAACGATTTTTGGACCTTTAGGATTTTGTTTAATCTTTACTGGGGGCAGCGAAAAAAGTATTTGGGACTTCATGACCACTTTATCTCTGCTTAAGACTTTCTTGAAAGATATTATCAAAACTATAAATTCTTTTGTTTAAAATTTTATATAGTAAATGAGAATTATACCATTTAATATAAAACCTCAAACAAATGAATAAAATTTTATAAGAATACATGCATATCCCCATATACAATATATTTTATACTATTATTAATGTATTTGCCCATATGGCAAAATATAAATTAAATATTGGCTTCCAGTAGCCATCTATGATACCGTTTTTGGCAACTCAACTTAAGTTCGGTTAAGTTAAGTGCGACTCATTAACAAAAACAATTATAAAAATACCGATCATATAACAATTTACAATTTATTTTTATAATTGTTTTTGTTACTGATATTTTCTTATTGGAACAGTGGTTTCAGTGTATTTTTATCTGTTTATATTTATTATTATATTTTTAGAAATCCTGAAGATGATATCCGAAGGATATCGAAATATTGATTATTAAATTAAAAATAAACTTGACCTTGAGCTTGAAAAAAGTATTTGCTTATTATTATTTGGATAATTTGGAAACAGGTCGAACAATTATATAATTTATCTGAATTGAATCATTAAAATTTTTTTAATTTCTTTAAAATATTTCCTATACGAATTAGCTTTTTCGCTTATGTACATTGTTACATTTTGAATGTTTATTATTATATACACCATATCTATTTTCTTTTTATTGACGAAAAATAATAAAAAGATAATAAATTACATAGTCAAAAACATAGTATTTATTTAACACGATTCATGATTTAACCTAAAACTTTTTCTTTTGCAGTCGTGTGGTAAATGGTTGGTAGCTATAAATGTGTTTATAGCATTAATTTACTCTTGTACTAACGCAGTAAGCAGAGCAAACACACAACAGTTTGTAATCGAATCATACTTATTTTTTCTCATCAGTATGCACTGAGTTAAGGAGAGTTGAAGTCAACAACATCATACGTATTATTAAGTATAAATGTGATGAGTACTTCAAACTTTTGAGAAGAGTAGAGTATCCGTTACATTAACAAGAGTATGAATGCGTATAAGTACAAGAAATTATGAATCATGATTCGAGTATACTTACTTTTTCAGTACTCATTGCTGATCTCTGATCTGTATGCACTGAGTTAAGGAGAGTTGAAGTCAACAACATCATACATATTATTAAATATAAATGCGATGAGTACTTCAAACTTTTGAGATGAGTAGAGTATCCATTACATTAACAAGAGTATGAATGCGTATAAGTACAAGAAATTATGAATCATGATTCGAGTCTACTCACTTTTTTTTACTCATCATTTACTTTTAATAAAATGTATTGAAGTTACTAAAATTTCTATTAATTATTTTCATTTTATGTTACAAAAATGACAACTAACTGTGCGAAATATTCGCACGGGTCATCTAGTCAAATTGAAATAAAAAATTTGAATTACTTTTAACTTGAATTTAAGCTTAATTCAAAATACTTCCTTTTTTTATAAAAAAAATATACGATGCATTTCTATTTCAACTTTTGTATGTACGAGTATTAACTCAAAATAATGCCTTTTTGTTGGTAGAAAGGCCGTCACTACACTATCACGAAAATGAGTTCAAATGTGGTTTTAAAGGTGAAAGAGTAACCGGAACACGTTGAAGTTTCTTGCATTTGATATTTCCAAAATTTTTATTTATCCCCTCTTATTGATCAAGTGTGATATGTATTTTTAAATATTTCACGGAAAAACAGATTTTAAATTTATGATTATATACATATTATATAATGGTTCATTTTTACTCTTGCTAATGAAATTTTTAATAACCATTAATGTAATCTCCTATTTTAGATTTTATTCTGATAATTTGAAATTTCTTTGTTAAAAATTTACAAAGAAAACCAAGGCAAATAAAGATGTCAATGAACAATTTAACGATTGACGGAGAATTCCGTTATATTGTACAATGGTTTAATGAATGGAGCGAATTACAACGTGATGATTTCGTACCTATATTAGTAAACTATATAACGGATGCACACACTAATGAAGATGACGAAAATGTTGGACTTGCAGCTGCTGCAACTCCCATTAACATGAATGGTTTACCAAATGATCTTGAATTTAATGGTAGACCAATGTCATTATTTCAATGCAGGGTAAGAAAAAAATATACAAACAACAAATTATCTATTGATAATAAGGAAAGCATTTTATTTTAAAAATTCTACAACAAAATTAGTACATATATGTATTTTTTCCATTCATAACAATCTGTTGTGCTTTTTTTTTTCTTTTATTAATATAATACGATATAGTATGTATGTATGTATGCAACCTGAATAAAAAATATTAACATGTTTTTATTTTTAGATTAAGCTGTTCAAACAATGGAATCGAAATTGGCCGGTAGAATTCAAAGGAAAACTACAACAAAAAATCTCAGAAATCGATAGTAAGGTTGGAGAAAAAGTTATGATTGGCTTAAAGTCTAAAATAGGTGGAAATCTTACAAATGGTTATGCCATAAATGAACAAAACAACCTAGAGCAGCTAAATGAAAATGTGAATATTGAAATCAATAATGCAGAAAGATTACTAACAGTAACATTAAATGATACAATGACAGAATTTTTAAATAATGAAACATCTGTCGATGACATTGAATCAAATGAAGAAGTGAACAATATGATTGAACAACCACTACTCAATAACATAGTAACAGCAAGTACAACTGCAGCCTTTAGTAATGATGATGCTTCTACTGCTGATGTTGGAAATAATGCTGTTGATTGTAGTAATACAAGACATAATCATGCACTTAATGAATGTTGTGAAGAACCTGTTGAACAGGTTGTACAAATGCAAAATCTACAGATAAACGAAGAAAATGAAGAAGCTGATAAAGAGCACGAAAATGTTACTGAGAATATTGAAAAAAAAGAACAGCAACAACAACCAACCGTAACTGTTACAGTTACTCCAGTCGTTGTGCCACAAACACTCACTACAAATGCAGAAGTTCCTTTAGTTGTTTAAACATAATTCAGTTGAAGCTAATTGAAAAAAAAGTGTTCTATTTAGAGCATCATTGTCGTTAAAACATAATTACGTATTTTCATTTCGCATTGTATTTTTTTACGCATCTATTCGATCAGTTCGGTACCACACTCATTATTTTAAAAGCTTTAACGCACAATTAACAACAAACAAAAAATCTTCACAAAAATGATATTATCGTTCATACATACATTCCAATAAATTTATTTTTAAATATGTAGTATCTAATTTTATGTGGCATATAAAATAACTAAAAACATAGTAGCCTACAAAAGCTGCATAAATGCAAATAAAATATATATTGTAATTTTAATTGAAACAAGAATGTTTTCATTTTTAAAATAATGTAATTTGTTTTTTATTATATATTATTAGATTTATTGTGTTGAGCTCCGTAAATAAAATGCATTATTAATCAAAAACATATGTATGTAATGTTATGTACGTACTTCTTACTTACTAGAACTTTAGTAAGTTTTAGGATTGGTTGAACTAGGATTATATACGGACATGCTTTGAAAATTCTCTTATTAGAAATCACATGAGATTTTCCGCCGTACCGTAAATCAAGTTTATGAAATTGTAATAAAATAAAATTGATGAATTTTTTTTATCACTTAATATTTTGCACTATATATTAAGTAAATTGAGAGTAATTCGAAGTGAATGGAATGTAAAAGAATGTAACAAAAGTAAATATCTACTCTGTATAGATAAGCTAGTATGGTCAAACAATTTTCTTGTTATGTAAAACAAAAAAAAAAAAAACAAAATTTTTATTTTACTTTTCCCCTTTTCTGGAATGATTATTCTTTATTCTTGATTAATTTAAAACTATAAACAAATAAATATAAAAACAAAAACTTTGCATTTAACAAGAAAAATATAAAGGGAAGTGTCGCATCACATCTCTAATAAATGTAGATGCTCATGCAGTTGCAGACGCTTATGTACATGCAAGAGTTAATTAGCCCATTATGGTACCCATTATCATACATATGTATATACATAACTGGCCTCTGTCAGGATTACGGCCTAGTTACCCGCAGCACTTGTGTGTGTCAATTTGTATCCATGAGTACCGGGACCTACAGTTTAATGTCGACTCCGAACGACATACTTGAGAAGCTTGTTCATGGCAATCATTTACTTTTAGAGCTTTTGCCAGAATTCTGCTAAGAGATAGTCACCAAAATAAATACATATATAAGTATTTTTTTAATATTTCTTTGCTTCAAGATATCAGAGCCGGGGCTTGAACCGGAACTCTAGTCTTAGTAAGCCAACACACTAATCATCAGACCACGCCGACTATGTATGTATGTGTCATACGAGTTCAACTAAATCATTTGTGCATTGTTACGCACTAGTACTATACTAGAAATTATTAACTAGATCATATACATATCGTCGTAAGAATTAAAGAACGCTGTAACTGACAAAACCTTAAATGTTCACCAGAGCCAAAAAACCTATATGAAAGTAAAAAGAAGACACTGGTATTTTTCAAAACGCAGACGGCGTAGGTGAACCGGGACCAATCGACGCGTATTTTATTTATTTTTTTTCTGATAAAAATGATTCAAAAAACGTATTTTCGTTTTTTTGTCAGTTACAGCGTTCTTTAATTCTTGCGACGATATGTACATACATATATGTACGTAAATATTACTCTTTCAACTAGTCTTTTTAAGGCAGCTTCGTACTAGATCACAACATTCCTAATTTTTCATTCTCCATTTATTTTGGTCAATTTTGGACTGGTACATATCTGTAAATTTTGCGACAGTCTTTTTACAACTAGTAGCATGACTGTCTCAAAAAGTTACCAGTTTTAACTATTTTAGCAGGGTTATTATGCAGACAAATTTGGAAATTTTTTTATAAACCCAATATACTTACGTTCTGTAAAACAAAATCGAGTCAAATTAAAATCGAGTGTTTTTTCAAAGACAAATAAAATAAAAAATAATTGCACCAATTATTTTAAAGTTTTAATAATTTAAGAAGTTATTTCAATTTAAAATTTCTATAAACTTGACAGAGAATATGTTTAAATCTATTTTTATTAAAAACTGATTTATATTAAATAATAAATTAATTTATTGTTTATTTGTATTCTTTATGATTGTCAATTAATTGCTTTTTTTTAATTATGCTAAAATAATCTTTTGTCTATTTAAAGCTGCATATACATACTATATACACACAGACTCGCATCCATATAAATTAGTTTGTGCATACATATGTATAAAAGATACAGTATATACATATACATACACATACGTATCAATAAATAGTAATGAAATAACTCAAATGTCTACAAAATCTTTAATGAAATGTTTATTTTTTATTTATATTTTTAAAGTATTGTGTTAAAGTAAATATATTTTCGAAAACTTTATTATTAATAAAATCATTATCATTTAAAACGTGAAACGTTGCGGTGCTTTATGAAAGACTGGTTTGTTTGAAAATCATTTCAAAAGAAAAAAAGAAAACAAATTGAAGTGCAAAAACAAAAATATAAAATAAAAATGCTTTTAAAATAAGGGTTAAAATACTCGTAAGAAAAAGCAATAAAAATACAATACGAGTATTAAAGAAAAAAAAAATTAAAAATAAAACATATTTATTTTTACACACAAAAATGTTGAACTTAAAAATTAAAACAAATTTATATAATTATTTACTAATTCTCCTGGTAAATTGTGCTAGTAAAGGTAAAAACAAAAAAAAAAAAAAAAAACAATAAATTCAATATAATAGAAAGCAGAACAGTTAATGGAATGAAATAAATTTAAAGAATTGAATAAATAATTAATTAATAAATAAAACTTAAATGAAACTTTTAATAAGAAAAAAAAAAAATGCAACCAAATGTTAATTTAAAAGTGTAAATTGTTTGCTTTGTTTAAACAACTGATAAACGATTCGACACGGAAAATGTTATTCAATGAAATTGTTATCAACACAAAAACACACCCAATTAAATCTTTCTTTTAATGTATTTGCGTTAATTAAAAAGAAAAATTATTATTTAAAACATTTACTTCACAATTAAATTGAAATCGTTTGTTGTAAATATATGTGCACTATAAAAATGTAATAATCCTGACATGACGCGAAAAAAAATAAAATACTTATATCAGTAAACATATGTGTTATATATACATATTTTTTTAATTAACAAATTACAACGAAATATTTTCTTTTTAAATATTTTTTCATAATAATTAATAAATTAAACTTAATTGAATTGATCCATGGTATAATCATCATAAGGTAGTCCCGCTTTACCAAAACATTTACAACTGTTTACTTGCGATTGTCAAAATCTTATTTTTCTTCTTCCATATTTATTTTGACGTTAAGCAAATTTGAATTTAAAATTGTTTCTTTGACAACCAATTAGAAATTCAATGAATTTTGGTGATGAAATGCAATACCAAATTTAGTTTTTTTTATTTTTGCTTTCAATATAAATTGCAAAACGTTTAAATTTTTATTTATTTATTTATATTTTTCGCCATACATACACACATACTCAATATAATGGATTTTTTTAATACAAATTTATTAAAATATAGATTTTTACAACAAAATTTATCTTTTCATTCAGAGCTACTTTTGATGCAACCATCCAATGCGCCATGAGGTAGCCTCGGGATAATTATATTTTATAACGGGCGAATATACATATTATATTGTTTATAAACAATTTTTTTACAGAATGAAAGTAAAATTTTAGAAAAATTTTCCACACAAAAAAAAGAGGAAGAACTTGTTTACAATAATTTATTTATTTGTGCACAATGGTCAACCACAGTGTTGCTTTTAATTCGACAATTGTAAGAGCAGCAGGACTGCAACACCACAGGGTTCTATGCCATTTCAAACTGGGACTACCTTATGATGGTTGTACCATGAATTGATGTTAAAAACTTCACGTTGACAGAAATTTGAGACTGATACACGAAATCTCAATATTTCAAGTACATATTTATAGCAATAGAAATTTTAATATTGACTTTTTCGAAAAAAAAAAAAAAAACAAATCGTAACCAGAGTAATTATTCTAATTTTTTTCGCTGGATCACACTGGATACCCAGGAAAATAAAATTTGAAGTGGCTCAAGAAGAATCATTACATGACTTGAATTCATTTTATATTCTTTTCTAACTTTCAAAAAATTCTTCCTTTTTGGAAGTCAAGAAAATGTGTCTGAAAAACAATTTCTCAAATCAATGACTGCATCAAGATTCAGTAATTTCAAATAAGTTTAATTTCTACAAATTTACACACAAAGACATGATATTCAATATTAAACTCATGCCTGTTTCATTAATACATACTTTGTCACATACATACAGCTATGACATCTTGAAAAAGAAAAGAAATTTGAAAAAATTATTTATTTCGGCGAGTATAATTTAAATTGAATACTAGATTTTAAAAATAAAAAATCGTTTGAAATAAAAAAAAAGCCTTTTTTATAATTTACTAGCAAACCATGGCACACGTTACCTTGTTTATGCTTATTATGTTACCCCGCATATATCTGCCACGATCATTATTCTTTACGAAAAAAATACAGAAATATAAAAATTTCCTTCAAGGTCAGGAAATTCGCATTTAATCACTTATGTGCAGCTGTGTGGCACTCACTAGGACTAGATTAAAGATCTTCAACCGGGATTAAATCTGTTCCTGTCTGCGATTTACTCGACTTTATTTGAAGAGTGGATAAGTTGTTATTTGAGCATGTCTTATGGCCAACCAACTTATAAATGACAAAGAATTGAGCCGGATAGTGACGGTGAACGATTATTAAGTAGGAGTGATCATATGAATCATCATTTGTGAATAAAGTAGGACACAAAAAATCCTTTGGGTCGCAGTGTCTACCGTGGGGATTCTACTACTCTGGAATGTAGAAAAATTAATTTCGATCAAAATTTAAATCGACTGAAATTTCCTTTTTATTCATCAGCTTATTGACTATTGTAACTACTTTGTTGATTATTAAAATTTCAAAATAATTTAAACTGATGTTACACTTTTAAATTGTTATACATAGTTAGATTTCATACTCATCTCAGCATTCATTATATCATGCGAAAGTGCTTTGAACCATTCATGGTAAATTGTTGATGTTTAGCGAACAGATCCTGAAGATTCTTGAATTTTTCCAACATAAGCTGTATTTACACGATATTTGCGTATCATATGGAATATCAAAATTTGTCGACTTTTGAAGTTCTACTGTTTTTGTTTTGCTGCATTTTTTTATTGCTTTTGCTTTAACTTCGGAACCAACTTGAAGTTAAAGTCAGTCAAACAAAAAACTTTCGAATGCTCGTATTTCGACTGTTGAAGTTCCAGAGTTTTGGTTTTGCTGCAGTTTTTGCTGTTGCTTGAATGCTCGACTTTTTGATTTTTTAGAAGGATTAGCAAATGAGAAGCAAAAGCAATAACAAATTTTAAATTTTTTGCATATAACACATGTTAGCAACGCCAACCGCCTGTATATACATTATGTATACATACATATTAGTTTATAAAACTTATAAACACCTAAGATTCTAAATTATTTTCCCAAATTTGTATTAGGATTATCCACTTTGCGGATATGAAGCTAAAAATTCCTAACAACTATAACAATAATCTTAACTATGTAGGTCAGTTCCGTAAATGTTTTTTAAAAAAAAAAGAGTTCAGATTAACACAAGTGCTCAATAAATGCCATAATTGCTATGTCATCATATTACCAAACAAAAATGTACATATGTATGTATGTATGTATAGTATGTATAAATGAAGTAAAACACTAAATAATCATGTGTGTGATATAGAGAAATATACTGTTAAATTACAAACACAAACAAACCAGATACATGAAAAAATAAATTAGAAAAACCCCTGAACTATAGACAAATTAACAGTGACGTCACTAATTGCCTTGGTCATGAATTTGTTACGCTAAGCCGGTAAAATATGATAAAAAAAATGATTCATAGTTAAAATTCAATAAAATTACAATGATATAGTGATAATAAATGAACGGGTATAAAAACAAAACAAGATTTAAGTAATGGCACAAACAAAATATTAAAAAATGTAAATAAAAGTGAAGAAAATATGTAAGCTTTAAAACTAAACAAGTTTGTGAGATAACAAAAATACAATATGATAAAAAATAAAAATCAAAAGACTTAAGACACACACATCCACACACAAGTGTAAAATGAAGAAATCGAAAACACTAAAGACTTAAGACAGCAACATTTTAGCTAATTAATATATAAATTTCTTTTACAGTTACTTTATATCCCGCACACAAACAATTCTCTCCGTGCAACTGTGTTTTATTACAAAGTTGCGAATCTTTTAATAATTTTATCGATAATTCGCCCAACGACACTCACATTAAAGCTGTTATCCAAGAAGCAGTGTGTCATTTTGATGGCTTCAATATATTTGTGTGCTGCCCCACGAAACTTAATCATAAACGTTATGTTAAAGAAAAACCTAAACTAGATTATTTAGATGAGTTGACCGGACTTAATTGTCCACCTTCTTTTGGTGATGAATATAATTATGATGACTATTTAAAAAGTCATCATGAAATTGAACCCAAATATTATGAAGAGCATTATCACACTACACCACAATACGATTCTGAAAATCATCATCATCAATATGCTCATAAACCTTGTGATGAATTTGGTAATTGTGGCAATGCTTTCGTTTTTCCTCATGAGAATAAACATTCAACACATTATGGCACACCAGAACGGTATCCAGCATACCATCACCATCAACATGATGATCATAAACATGATCATCATAACCCCAACTTAGATGAAGACAACATACATGTACCATTTTTTCCACATTCTCATGATACTCATTATAATACCGTGAAACCAGCAGAAAGAATTACACCAAAACCATCAACCAGTTTAAGTAACAAGTGTGGCGTATTGCCGTCATTATCTGTTGGCAGCATTGAAGTGTATCCGTGGATAACACGTTTGGCATATTTAAATACATGTAAGTATTATATAAAACAGTAACGATTTTAATTAGATGCTTAATTAACGCCCAGCTTAAGAGAACTAAAATTAGTATTGTTATAATTGGTTTTTTTTATTTTTTTTATCGATGAAAATTTTATTTCAATATAGGCCCCGATTATGGTTCACAACAGTTGTAAATTTGATGTTGTATTTCTAAAATTGAGATTATGATTTACAACGCCTATACTTTGAATATTGTTTACAACATCTATTTTTATATGTTGTAGCCAATACAACACAACATTTAGTTGTTGTGAACGATAATCGGGGCCATAATGCTTTACCCTTGCTTATATATAGGAAATGCAAATAAGTGCAATATTCGATCCTTTGAAAGTAGTTTTCGAGCAATTTTTCATATATTTACTGCTGTTTTTAAAAAATTCTAAAATTAGGGAATTATTTGCGTAGTTACGATTTGATGTAGCCCCCAAAAAGTCTAACGGCATCAAATTGCATGATAATAACGTTGCCCAATCGAGAAATAACGAGACTGTAAAGTTTCTCACTCAATAAAGTAAAAATTGATCATGTTGTGTGGCTCGTGGAACGGATAGTTGCAACCACAAATCATTCAGTTGAAAATCTCCAATATCGGTTATCATAAGTCAATACCGCTCTGAGTTGATGTTAATGGTTCTTCGAACATCACTTTTGAAAAAATACTGCTCAATGTGTGCACAAAACAGAAACTTTTCCCACATGCCATCTCTTTGTCACAATCACTTTTATGTTCTTCGAACCACATATACAACAATTTTGCTTGTTGATGTAATCATCGGAATGAGTTTCTTCGCTGAAGAACATATTGTTCGAAAAATCAGCAATTATATCCTGTTTCTCCAGTACCCAGTAAAAAGATACCGCTCCCCGACATTCCATTCTATTCCACCTTAACCAATGTCAACAAAAAACGAATAATCAGGGAAAAAAGCGCCGCCTATTGGGAAGTAGCAGATAACAGCTAAACCTACTTAGCGAAGGCACACTCACTACACAATCAACATGCAACGATGAGGCAATTGCTGTTGATCATTCAAGGGTGAAGGTATAACAGTGGCCTTTAAATGATCAATTCACAGCAATTTATCTCATTCCTAAGGCGCTTAATAATAATTCAAAAATTCCAATACAATGCCCAGCATTTAGTAGGGGTTTACCCCTGAGTATTGGTCTCAAATAAAAAAAAATTAGATTTTATATAGATGAAGGTCAAAATCCGTATGAAAAGAATGTAATATTGATCCCTAAGATATCGAATTTATAAATTTGAAATATTCGCCATACTTTCACTAATAGAAGCAATATTTCCGGCAGTGCGTACATTGAGATTCTTTACAGTTCTGATCACATATGAAGCGTATCAAATCTCTTCAAATTTCTGTATAATCTTACTAATTCCGTGTAGAGTAGGTTAAATATAATGACCATAATTATCCCGTAATTCTCTAAAATTATCGACCGATCACTTTTGTTTTTAAATTTGAACTATTTTTACGCTTTCTTCGATTTTTAAACGATCCATATACGTAAATGGCAAACCTTTCACTTAATAAATGACATTTCAGATGAGAGATATTCAACATCTGACAGACTTTGCAGATCGACGGTATTCAAACATACCACTAAATGGTAAAAAGTGCCACTTTAACTAATTCCATTGAAAAGAATTTTTTTTTTATTTAAAAATGGTAAAAAGTACCGCTTTAACTACTTAATTCTTTTAAAATTTCCACAAATAAAAAGTCTTACTCCGGTTGTCGCAGAAGTAGTCGTTGTTGAATTTCGAATTGTGCTCTTAATGACAAATATGTCAAAATACAAAAAACGTTATTTTTCTTTTAACTTCTAAAAGTGTTTTAAATGCGAAAGGTGTTTGAAACTAATGTCACTTTCTTGTAAATTTATTTCTTATTGTAAAGGAGATTGCAAATAAACTCTACAAAAAAATATGTAGAAAAAGTGAATGTTGTTTATTTAACAGTTGTTTCAAATAAAATATAGAGTCTCTTACATTCAAATAAAATAAGTAATAAGTGATCCAAGTGCTAAATAATCATAAAAGTCACAACACAAATTATTTCAAAGCTATATGGTCTTTATAATAATTTAGCACTTAGAGATAGAATTACAAGCATGATTATTTAAAACTTTAATTTAAGAATTCATAAGCTACGGGACCCATTTTGCAGGTTAATATTAAACCCATAAAAAATACAAAAGAGCTTCGACATAGACCCCATCTTGCTTCAGTCATTCTAAATTCACTGCAATACTTTTTAACTCTATCCGATATATTACTTAGATTTTCAGCAATGTAGGCTACGGAATTCGCCTTTTGTGATTCTTCAGCTATATCAGCCATTATTGTGATGAAATAGAAATTGATATCTAAAGTGATTAAAAAATATAAAGAAACATTAAAGTAATTTTAATTTTAACTTAAAGCACTGGATTTTAAGTCGGCATTTACAATCTAAAAATTGAAAGGCAGACATTTTTCAAATCCCTTTTGATTTTGCCCAAAACTTTTACAATGTAGAACTTAGAAGACAAACAGAGTAAGCAAAAATAACAAAGATTCATCTGTTAGTCTTTCAATTTCGACATTGTAAATGTTGAGTAAATGGAAAATGGGATTTAGAAGATAATACAAGTCGTACGGAAAACCAAAGAGAAAATCATATGAAATTATCTCCGTATTTTAAAAATGAGAGTAAAAATCTTACGACAGATATTTTTACGTAAACATTAATGGTAAAAGACCAAAACAAAGTAAAATGAAAATATAAAATGTACATACGAGTGTACACAAAATGTACATGCATTGTGAATACATTTAACACTCAATTCACATGATTATTTTTTTCATGCTCCAGTTGCATGACATTGTACATGACTTTTTTCTTGTGGGCGAGAGGTGTAGAAAAGGTAGAGGGTCTGAAAAAAATCACGAATTCTGTTTTTCTTGCATGTTTTTGTATTTTTCCTTCTTTTTTTAATTTTTATATTCTTTTGAAGTGCCAATTGTGCTTCTTTAAAATGAAAAAAAAAAAATTAGAAAGAAAAGATACATGCTTTAAAAAGCATGATGTGAATGCCAAAGGATTTTGGGAGATTTTTCAAAGAAGTATAAAAGATAGTCATGCTTCTTAAAAATCATCATGTGAATTGCGTGTAACATAAATAAAAAATAACATACAAATACATCCGATACGGGATGGAATTTAAGAATTTAAAAAAATGATAAGAGCCTGTCAAATTTTCATCCGTATTTTCTCTCTATGTCGTATGGCTTCAGTACATAAATATTAAGTTTAGACGATACCATCTGTGCTCTTCTACACAAAAATTTGACTTATCGTACGACTTGTATTGTCGCCTAAATCCCCTTTAAGTGGCAATTGGCAGATTAAATGAATACTCATATTATATAACAAAATTATTTTACGTAAAATTTCTAGTTAGTTAGTAGCTTATCCGCTATGTTATGTAAACCGAAAAAGAGTGAAATTGAAAACGAATGAAACTTCGAATTGCTAAATATTTAAAGTGTAATAGAGTTTAGGGTTACGATACTTTTTTGTTATTCATTCTCAAATAATTTCGAAATCAATATTCGATTCGTTTATTGCATTAATAATACATTTTTCCAAATAAATTTTTCAAAAATCCGTCAGTTCTTTCGATTTGGTAAATGGAATCGAAATATATAATAACGTCATAGGCCCATAAATATAGAAATGTTGTGTGAACCTAACTTTTTAATGTAATCTATTTTTTGAGCACCTCTATAAATAGGGATTTTACAATTCATTAATATGTATTGAATAATTTTTGAGACAGTCTTAATTGACAGAATCACGGTTTTTGATAAATTTGATTTTAAATCAATATTGCATGTAATATTCGTATTTATGGATGGCGATCCACATCGCATATTCATGTCGAATATTAAGTCGGTTACGTTTTAAATATCATAATATGTACATATTTAACGTGTAACAGTTGTTGGTGTTTTTTTTCCACTTTTATTCCATCCAATTAACAACTTAATTGTTTTTTTTTATAGCAAGTCGAACAATACGTTATAGGTGTATGGGCACTATTATAAGTGAACAACATATACTGACAGCAGCACATTGTGTAGATCAATTGGTACGTGATTTAAGATTGTAAGTACTCTACTTAGGGATTTATTTATACAAACACGAAATATACATTTCTTTAAATTGTTTTTCTAGAATTTATGTTCGTGTGGGTGACGATATAAATTTTGATGATTTTCAAATTTTAGAAACCATTGTGCATCCCAATTACAATGAACCATTATTTAATAATGATGTGGCTTTATTGAGATTAGCAAAAACATCGAAAACTAAAGGTACTACATAGTTACATACATTAGTGCATATGCAAGTATTTTAAAAATTTTAGTAAAAATGCATAACCTTAGATCTATTCTCTTCCGTATAGGGTCTTTAATACAGATTTGCTTACCTCAAAGTAATAGTACGGCTTTGACGGGGGACACGGGAGTAGTGGCTGGTTGGAGCAGTAATGGTAAATATGTATTTATTTTTGTAATTTTTTTCAGCTTAAATATTTTTAATTTAATATTTTTATTTTAATTGATAATGATGATAAGTGTGACATTTTACATTTTGTACTTAAAGTTTTTTTTTGCTTTTTTATTAATTTTTAAACAGGTTCCTCGACACTCAATAGCTCTACAATACGTTACATTAATTTACCCGTAATGAATAATACAGAGTGTGCCATACGTTACGCTAAGTATAGTGAGAACTTCGAAACCAGTATAGTTATAACACCAACTGAATTTTGTGCTCAAGCTCAGGCTATGAATGATGTTTGCGAGGGTTGGTTTTTGAATATAATTTTTTTACAATATAAATACTTGACAAAATTGAAATACATAAATATTTTCAGGTGACAGTGGTGGCCCATTTATGGAACGTTCTAAAACCGGCCGTTTTACCCTATTGGGTATTGTAGCATTTGGACCAAAAACCAATTGTGGCCAGTCAAATTTACCTGGTGTTTATATGAGAGTTAGTTCATATGTCGATTGGATTTTAAGTAAAATTAAGTAGTTCTGTTATAAATTAAAGTAAAAAATAATACAAAAAATCGAAAAGAAGTTAATGAATTTTTTTTATCAACAATTACAGCTTGAACGAAAGAAACCAGCTCTAGTTTGTGTTGATATGCTTTTATTAGCTTATTTTTATAGTCAAGTGGTATTTTGGTGCTCTAGAGTCCATATGTAGGTAGACCTAGCAAAAAAAAAAAAAACATTTTCACGATTTCTTAATCATCTCTGGAACGCAATTTATTCAAATGTTCATACAAACATATAACACTGGGGGGTTACTTTGTATTTCGATTCGAATCGAAAATGCTTTCGAAAAATCAATAATAATAAATACACAAATTTTTCGAAAATTCGTAAATTCTTACGAATTTGTAAGATTTTCGATTCAAATCGAAGTACAAAGTAACCCTCCTGGTAAGCAACAAAGGTCAACTATAAATAAAAATACTTATATATGGGATATTAATATTTTAAAGCGCTACATATAAATCCGTTTCAGTTTTTTTCCCAGATTCTTTTTATAGAATTTTTCGCTCGAAACAAAGCGGGCATATGATTTTGTTTAAAACATGAGCAAATTGCTTGATATAAAATAAATTAGGGTAAAAATATAACATTTTTATAATTTATCAGACAGCATACATATTTACTAATAACGTATTACCAATAACATAAGATTTAATCCGCAATAACCTGAAATTTGAATTAAATGAGCATTCACTAAAACAAGGAATTTCCGAAAGTAAAACGTTCGCGAAACTATCACTTTGCAATAAGCCAGTGTCAGCAAAGAAAAAAAATTTGTCATTTATTGCAACAATAATTTTAATTATTTTTTACTCTTTTGTTTTGTATTCTTGTTAGTCTGAACTTTTTGACAATTTTTTAATTGTTGCCTAATTTTGGAATGAAAATATAATACATACGAGTATATGTAAATATAAAGGAATTTTATTTTATTTGGTTGGTGGCTAATTTTATTTGATACTTTTCATGTTTTCAAGATTTTGCAAAAAAATTCACGTAATTCTAAATCAACATATGTATCTATTGTGAGTTTAATAGAGCATATTTTAAACGCTTAAAACTGTTTTTTCAATGCATATTTTAGGCGCTTAAAACTACGAGTAATTTTTTGGAGCATATTTTTGGTTGCCCTACTAATATATGTATATACATACATATACATATATATAGATAATTACGTATAACAACACTAAAAACTGTATTTGATTCAAAAACATGTATTTCCTTTTCCTGTAGTAGGGTAACTAATTCTATAGTACATACTAGAAAAAAATGTGGACAGGCATAATCGAAAATAAAAGTAAACAAAGTCATAAAAAAGGGTTACCAATAATGTATGGAAATTATTTTAAAATTGCATGAAATTTCGCTCGATATCGAATGTAGTAATTTACCCACAGAAGTTTTTCAACAATTTGTACTTACATTTTAATTTTTTAATATGTATTTCTGTGTGTAGCATTGTCAGAAAAAGCATTAAAAGAACTAAAAAATTGATACATATGATACAGAACCGTTTGCAAGAACTTATTAAAAATGGTAAAAACACTTGATACTAAAATAATGCCCACTTTTTATTAAATTAACTGGTGGCGCACCGTACATGTGCTCTCCAAACATTTAAAAGTTGTTTTTGTAAAAAGGTTCTAAGAAGAAAAAGTAATTTTGGCTGATATAGAATTATTCTTTGTGCAATGTACCAATTTATATTATTCAATTATTTTTGGGACGTGGGAGGTATTCTACGATTATAGGACATAATGATATGACTGTGATTTTTGTCTATGTGTGACCGTTTAAACAATTTTCAAATTATTAATTTTGTAATCGATTTGGAAAAATATGCTAATGATTTTTTAAATACTTATAAATTATAATATTTGGGCTTAGCAACACATTTACTCAATCATTTTTGTTGTATACTTATAAATGAATTGGAAGTATTCATAAAATATACATTTTTTTAATCTAACGCACTGTAACGTAACTCAAACGGCCCAGGTTCGAATACCAGCATAGGTTAAAAATGAAACAAAAAATAGTTTGCGGTTTTTTTAAATTATAATTTAAAAATAAGAGTCCCCCCCCCCAAGAAGTCCATTTACAAAGTAACTGCTTCCTGACATTTCACTCTATTCCACCTTAACCTTTGATAACGAAAAACTGATGATCAGCAGAGCAGCGCCACCTATTGGCAAGTAGCAGATAACAGGTAAAAACCTACTTAGCGAAGGCACTCACCGCAATCAACATGCAACGATGGGTCAATTTCTGTTGATCATTCAAGGGTGAAGGTATAACACTGGCCTTTGAATGATCAATTCACAGCAATTTGTCTCATTCCTAAGGCGCTTAATAATATAAGAAAAGAAAATATATGTCCTGTTATCATAATGTACTGTCCTTTAAACAAAAATTCCAATACAATGCACAGTCTTTAATAGGGGTTCACCCCTGAGTATTGGTCTCAATAAAAAAAATTAAAATATTATAATAAATATTACAAATTCCATGTAAAAGTAATATAAATAAAAGTCGGTAGTTTTACTATACTGCATGGGAATGATATACTATAAATTTATTTGGTAACATTGTAATAAGCTTTTATGAATGAGTACAACACATCGAAATAAAATAACAGTAGTTCAAATCTCTCTATAATCACGACTAAAAATTGGTAATATAACTAAATATTATGTGAATCTTTAGCACACCTCTCAGTTTCTGCTTAAAGCTTAAACAGTTAAATAGGCACAACGGGCGATTAGCTACAGTTTTTTTGTTTTGTTTTGAAACACCTTAAAGTCATAATAGCATTTCGAGAATACTCACAAACGGGATATTATAAAGAAATATGCATATATGTATATAAGCATCAGTTTAAAAACAAACAAAAAAAACTTCAGGTTCTGTGTTAATTTATTAACAAAAATTTGATTTTAAAGAATCATTAATTAAGCAAATAAATGAAGATTTTAATATACAAATGTTAATTTGCTTTTAAGAAAAAAAAAAAAAACACACACATTACGCAAACAAAACTAATTAATTTCCTAAATAAATAATATAATAAAATCTGTAAAGAAGAACAGCTATTGAAAATGGGAAACCATCCATTAACTAAAGGACTAACTGTGCTCTTTATACTGCTAATAATACAAAAATCTACTCTTGCACGTAAGTTTATTTATATATTTTATTACGAGCAAAGTGATTATGATTATATGATCCGTGTAGTATCACAGACCAGGCTCTCTGGTGTGTATCGAACTCATAATCCTCGTACTAGGAGACTAGCACACTATCTACTAAACTACTAGGGCATGTAAGATTAACTTTTAATTCTAAAAGCTAATTATAGCGTTGCACTCATAAGTAGCGTTCACTGCTGCACTATGTATTTAAAAAAGGCAACTGCTTCTGAATGTAAAAAGTTCCAATAACTTCATATCCTACGGTATACACCCGACTAAGGATGTTCACGAGAAAAATACATCGATGTTTTTGCCGGTGCGATGTATCGTGAAATTACATCAATTTTCTGCGATGTATTAAATAAAACCATCGATGTTTTCGATGCATCGTATCTAAATTTTATATAATAGCAAAACAAACAAAAAATATACAAACTTCAATAAAAATAAATATTTTGTTTTGCCAAAATCTAATATATAAAAATTAATGTACACTTTGATGTCACCACCAACGGCGGAAACGAATGGATAGATTTCAGCCAGAATTCCAGGGTACGTTGGGGATAGCCTGTAGATTGTTTGTGTGAAGTTTGTGCTAAATCGGCCCATTTATTCCGGTTCCCATTTAGATTTTTCTATATCGTCGACGGAATAAAAGAACACTGTAACTGACAAAACATTAAATGTTCACCAGAGCCAAAAAACAAGTATGAAAGTAGAACAAAGACACTGGTATTTTTCAAAACGCAGATGGTGTAGGTGAATTTATTTTCATCGTAGAAATATGGGACTGGGACCAATCGACGCATATTTTTTGTCTAATAAAAATGTTGCAAAAAACGTATTTTCGATTTTTTGTCAGTTACAGTGTTTTTTAATTCTTGCGACGATATATTACCATACAAATTCAATGTAAAATATATTTATATTATGTTTAACCTATATCTTGAGAGCTTTTAAAGCTGAATTTTCTAAATTTGATATGAACGACTTCATCAATCAGAAAGTAGGCGTAGTACCTCCCATGCAAGTTAAATATTAAGTTGTTTATATCTTGAGAAGTATTAAAGCTGAAGTTTCTGAGTTTGGTGTCATTGATTTCGTAGTCATTAAAAAATTTTTAATAAAAATCATCAGTCGAAAAATGTGTACAAATGGTAGCGGTAGGTGTAACGAAGCACGCCGAGTTTAGGGAAGTTTAGTATAATTTAACAGGTTCTAACATTTTTTGTCTACAGTTTGTAAAAATAATATTTTTTAACCCTTTTAGCCTGCACTCTACTTTGCTGTGCCAAAACTGATGAAGCTTTGGAAAAAAGCTATTCAGATGGAACAGAACCGGCACCATTGTTAAGTGTTTGTACGCTACATTGTACAATTTTAGGAATTGTACTTTATAATCGGCAGATACCTTTAAAGGGTTTTCATTAAATCGAATTACAGGACTACGTAAATACACAGAGAGGTCATCAGAGAGGCCTTCTTCATTTCTTATTGTGTTTTAATTTTTGTGATCTAATTTGTGATAATCGCTTCAAAGACTAAAATTATCTGTTAAAGTATCAGAGCTCGACTCGTCTGTTAAATCCTTTGCTCTCATCTCTTGAATTTTTCCAACGGCTTTTGGAACAAGCAATTGCGTTTACAAAATTTATTTTTTTAAAGCGTGTATCCAATAGAAAAATTGAAGAAATTTCTGTAATTTATTTTTCTAAGTGCAAATCCGGACTAACAAACTACATATTTGCAAGCATACATACATAAATACATATATGTACGTACATAAAATGTTACCACATTGTCCAATTTGTTTGTAATTTGCAAATAGTGTCGATAACTAGAAACTCTTATTGTAACTCAGTACTATAAAAAATGTTTAAGTATATGCCAACATTATTCATTTACATTTAAAAATAAATCATGGATATAATACACAAGCAGGGCTGTCGGGTGAAAACACCTCAAAACTATAAGTATTTTCGATGCATCGAATGATATCGTATCATCCGATGCATCGAATTAAAAACATTGATGTTGGCGTTGCATCGATAAACATCGAGCATCCCTATACCCGACTGATAAATATGATAAAATAAAGATTAAACATAAAACATAAGAAAAAAGAGCAAAGGAAAAATCAAAAGGAATAAAGCAACTGGATTATTAATAAATTAGATATAAGTAAAATTAATTTACTTGCGGGATTATCAGGCCCACTTAGTAGAAAGAGTGTTAATACCATATTTCTGAACCATCTCCATATAGTATTTCTTTATATTATTTTATTAACAAAACAGTATCAACCCAAAATATGTATGTACAACCAAATTTAAATAAAAAATTGGATTATTTTTAACTTGAATAATGGCTTAATTTGCCATTACAACCCTGTTTTAGGGTTACGTCCTAGCTGTTCGCAGCACTCATGATGTTTGTGTCAATTTTAATAAATGAGTACCGGAACCTACAGTTTAAACTCGATTCCAAACACCAGACCTAAAAAGCTATTTCATGGCAATTATTTACTCTCAAAACTTTTGCCAGAAGACTGCTAAGAGGTAGTCGCCGATAGAAATATTTTTACGAATTTCTTTTTTTTTTTTTGATGTCAGAGCTATAGTTTCTTAAATCAAAATAATACCTTTTCAAGACAAGATATACTTACATGCATATGAAGAGTTTTCAAAGATATTTTTTTAATTGTATGTTTTTATATGTAAATTTTCCGTCGTTTAAAATCGCGTGTCTTACGCTTTAAAAACCATTTCACAATCTTTAGACTGTATTTTTTTTTTATTCTTTATTTTTATTCTTTTATTATATTTTTCGGAGACAACGATCTACACTATAGTCTCTGTTTAAAATAGAACCCACAAGCCAACTTGAGCACTTTGTGTAATTTTTAAATTATGCAGTCTAACATACGTCCATGTTTTAGATGAGACATTCTTTTGCATTAATATTATTATCTATAATTATAATATGTATTTGCATGTTAATATTTGCAGTCATACGAGCTTATTATTTACATATAAATATCAAAAAATAATTAAAAAAAACTGATTATAATACTTTTTGAAAAATGCTCCATTATAATCAAATTTAAAACAATATAAAAAAGACAATTTTAGACAACTTTTGTTAAAGTGTTTTAAGCCTTTAAAAATATTTTGCGTTTAAAAAAAGGTATGGCGCGACAAGGTTATATTCTTGTGATTGTAAAAAACCCCAAAAACTTGTTTTAGAATTTTTGTTTTTTGTTTATAAAAATCAACTATTGATTACTTTTTTAAGATTTAACATATTACTCATCTTATTTACAGGTTTCATGTTAGAACTTCGATAAGTTAAAATATGAAGGGGATTATTTCTTTTTGCTCTGTAAGAGTAAATTTGATTTTTATACTTCTAATCTGCGCTTATAGTGCCAAGTCAAAAATATTTTATTTTAAGTAAACCTTTTGGATAATATTTTTATTTTTAGAGATAATCTTTCCCAATGAAGAAGTGGATGTGCCAAACTTCGGACGTTGTATAACACCTAATCGTGAACGGGCACTATGTATAGAACTCGAAGAATGTAAATATCTTTATAACATTTTAGTTTCTGCGCCATTAAGAGATTCAGATCGTTTGTATTTAAGTCGTAGTCAATGTGGCTATCAGAATGATAAAGTTTTAGTAAGTTATTTCTGTTTTTTCTTTAATTTTATTTTAATAAAATAAATATCTATTTAAAAGATTTGTTGTCCAGACCGTTATCGTCTAGCTGCACAGCCATCAGTGCAACCTACGACACCACCAAATAATGTTAATAATCTTTTACCCCAACCAGGACAATGTGGCAATGTGTTATCAAATCGTATTTATGGTGGTAATAAAACAAAAATTGATGAATTTCCATGGATGGCATTAATTGAATACACGAAAGGTAAGAATTATCGTATTTAAATTCGATAACAGATTTACATTTTTCAATTTTTGTTTTTTCTACTTTAACCAAAACATTTCAAACTGTTGCCGGCATGTTAATTGGAAAATTAGCAGCCTGTTCATAGAACACGAACGGTTTTTGGCATTCGTATTTTTATATGAGAAACACTAACAAGTTTGGGTGTTTTTGTGTTTTTGTACCATGACATAGAATTGAATTTGTAATCATAAGAGCAATGCACTGTTGCACAGACAATTTTCGACATGTTTTAGAACAAATCTAGTTTTTCATTCAATTTTTCGACCATGGAAAATGTATATCAAAACAAGTAGCAAAACAACTGTTTTGCGCCAATTCTATTTTTATGTCGCAAAACAATTTAGTTAAAAGCATTATTAAATTTTAAGCACAGTTAAAGAAAAGCCCTTAGTTTATATTTTTTTTTTTGTATTATAAGTAGTATAAAATTTTAGGTGGTTAGAGAAAGTAGTCATTTTCACGACTTTTTAATCGTTATTTAAATTATTTTTAAATGCCAACAAAAGTTAGATTTTATCCATTAAAATACATAATCGATTTGAGGAGTAAGCGTTGGTTCTTGTTATTCATTTTAATGGAAAACATTAAAAACATTGTTATGAAAATTTTTTTTTTAACTTGTAATATTGCATTTGATTCTGATTACGTACAGCAAATAACGCTAAAGGTCATCACTGCGGCGGTTCTTTAATAAACACACGCTATGTAATAACCGCTTCCCATTGTGTAAACGGCAAAGGTATACCAACAGACTGGAGATTGACAGGTGTTCGTTTGGGTGAATGGGATACAACTACAAATCCTGACTGTGAAGTCGATGTACGCGGAGAAAAGGATTGTGCTCCCGAACATCTTGACATTGGTGTCGAGCAAGCAATAGCGCATCCTCAATATAATCCTAGTTCAAGAAATCAAGTCAATGATATTGCTATTTTGCGCTTGGAACGTAGTATATCGTATACAGATTTTGTGCGACCCATATGTTTGCCCATAAATTCAAATTTGCGTTCTGCGACCTTTGATGGCATTGTAATGGATGTTGCTGGTTGGGGAAAAACTGAAAGGGAATCCGTATCAAATATTAAACTTAAAGCTTCTGTAGAAGGTTACACTTTTGAAGAATGTAGTTCGGTTTATATGCGTCAGAATATCATACTAGAAGACTCTCAAATTTGTGCTGGCGGTAAGGACGGTATTGATTCTTGTCGTGGTGATTCAGGTGGACCTCTAATAAGTTTGGATACCACCAATAGGTATGTACAATGTAATTTATACGAAATATGGAATTTAATCTTACTAGTTTATACATATATTATCAGAATTCGTGCTTACTATTTCTTGGCTGGCGTGGTATCATTTGGACCTACCCCGTGTGGTTTAGAAGGATGGCCAGGTGTTTACACAAGGGTTGGGAATTATATAGATTGGATAATAGGAAATATTAAACCATAAAATATGTATAACTTTGCTTGTTGTAAATGCATTTAAATGTAGATGGTGAATAACGTATAAGGCGCAGGCGAGTTTACAACAAACACAATAACAAAATACGTTTTGAAAGCTCCCACCCTCATATTCTACAATACATGCTGACAACTTCAACCAGCATCACACTAATAGACAACTGATTATCTAACCGCATCTTATAATCAATCCGTTTGTTATATATGCATAAGCAAACTTCGATTTGATATTTAATTTTTAAAATTTTAAGATAAATAAAAATATACAGGTATGTTCTGAAAATCACTTTTTGTAGGAGTGATTTCAAATCACGAGAAAGGTGTTCTGAGCACAAAATTTTTTGAAATTTTGTGATTTGAAATCGTCAGGTAAATTCTTGTCGATATTAAATCACTTGCCTTTTTAAACACTATTTTACTTACAATTGGGCGAAAAAAGAAAAACAAACATATAACATCATTTGCTCTTTATTTATTTTTACAAAAAAAAATTATAATTTCATGCAGAAAAATTCTAAAATTTTCAAATTTTAAAACACATTACAATTTTCATAAAATTTTTGGATTTGTTTACATTTTTTACAATTTGCTTTTATTTTTCAAAACGATTTTTGGAGTTGCCAGACTTATAACATGTTATTTTATTTTATGTATAATTTGACCAAATTTGTCAATTAAATTAATTATTAAAAACTAAAATTTCTAAAATTTGTTCATAAAAATTAATATAATGTAAAATAATTTACATACAGGCATGTTCTGAAAATCACGTGATTTCAAATCACATGTAAGTTTAAAATCACACAAGAAATTCTTAGGTGTTCTGAAAATCACGAGCTTTTTTGTTTTTAGAAGTGTTTTTCATTGTTCTAAACCACAAACTTTAAGCTCTTTTGTGTCATTTATAGAGCTGCCAGATTCATTGCTGTCATTTGCATTAAAATCGCACATTTATATTTCAAAAATTAACCAATCTATGTAAACTATTTTACATTATATTAATTTTTATGCACAAATTTTATAAATTTTAGTTTTTAATAATTAATTTAATTGACAAATTTGGTCAAATTATACATAAAATAAAATAACATGTTGTAAATCTGGCAACTCCAAAAATCGTTTTGAAAAATAAAAGCAAATTGTGAAAAATGTAAACAAATCAAAAAATTTTATGAAAATTGTAATGTGTTTTAAAATTTGCAAATTTTAGAATTTTTCTGTATGAAATTATAATTTTTTTTGTAAAAATAAATAAAGAACAAATGATGTTATATGTTTGTTTTACTTTTTTCGCCCAATTGTAAGTAAAATAGTGTTTAAAAAGGCAAGTGATTTAATATCGACAAGAATTTACCTGGCGATTTCAAATCACAAAATTTCAAAAAATTTTGTGCTCAGAACACCTTTCTCGTGATTTGAAATCACTCCTACAAAAAGTGATTTTCAGAACATACCTGATAGATTGGTTAATTTTTGAAATATAAATATGCGATTTTAATGCAAATGCCAGCAATGAATCTGGCAGCTCTATAAACGACACAAAAGAGCTTAAAGTTTGTGGTTTAGAACAATGAAAAACACTTCTAAAAACAAAAAAGCTCGTGATTTTCAGAACACCTAAGAATTTCTTGCGTGATTTTAAACTTACATGTGATTTGAAATCACGTGATTTTCAGAACATGCCTGATAACTTTACATTTTATTTAAATAAGATAACGCTTCATATATATAAAACTATTGAAAAAATTTACCTGTCAAATCTTGATAGAAGAATGTTTATATTTTCGCTAAACAAATGCGATTTTTTTTTATTTGTTAACGCTTACAACACTTAAACCAATTTATTTATTTATTTTACGCTTCTGTTTTTGGGTCAGCATCTTCGCTAACAGTAGCATTATCAATGCCCATTATTGGTTCAGAGGGTAATTTCCAATGTTCAAAAACGTATGGCAAACGTTCACTTGGATCAGTGCTCCAGTGATGTATGCGGCATTTAACACGTGCCTTTTCCAAATTATTTATGGTTACTGTGCAGAAAAATACCTTATTTTCCTTTTTTAGATCGGGGCCTTCAATAGGTTCTTCAGGAATGGTAATGCATCCATCATTGCAAATATAGCCGCATTTGCGCAAAGAAGCTTTAATGTGCCAAGGCTCAATAACCCAAGGATGGTCTTTGTTCATCACTATTGATAAATTTAAGCCTTCCAACATGTTGACGGTCTAAAAGAAATTAATAAAAACTTGCATGAGATTAAACTTAAAAAAATTCGGCTTTATTCCAGTTGGCGACGTCGTTGTCGTCTGACGACATTTTTGTAACAGAATAAAGAAAAAATGTTTCTCTTGCCTTTAATCTATTACAAAAACGACGACGTCGCCAATTGGAATACGGCCTATTATTTAGCAAAACTTGTGAGTATTATCAGGAAATAGTTTTTCAGAAATTGTTGAACAAGAAATTAAGAAATTCATAATACATTTGGATCTTGAAGGATATAAAGAAAGAAAAAATTTTACTTGGAATTATTTTGATGATCAATGTGACTCAAAAGTCAAACCAGTTCAAGAACAATACCTAAACTTCTAAGTCGGTCAAAAAAGTCAACTCTATCCCCTTGAAATTAATAAATATTAAGTTTTGAGTGGACGAAACGATTTAGAGAACAAATAGTGTTAGCGTACAACTCATCCACACAATCGTGTGCAGCCCTAAATAAAAGGAACACATTATCTGCAAAGAGAAAATCTTTATAAATTATTTTGAATATACACGCAGGAAGGTCATTAATATATAAAAAAAGAAGCTCTAATACTGATCCCTAAGACATCCGGAAGCAAAATCTCATTATATACCCCACAAATGTCAACAAACTCATAGCTCTCAGAAAAATACGAATAAACTATCTTACAAGCAGATATTGCAAATTTTAAAAAGTTATTTAGCGTAAATGATTAAACAGAATACGACCGCAACATCAGGCAAAAACGACTCTCAGATAAAATGTTGTTATTCGAAAATAATCATTATTTAATATTTTTATTTTTTTCGCTCAAAATAAAACTCACAATTTACGACTTTATAATTTTATAATTTTTGTGCAAGAAAATTATATTTTATATAGCAAAATGAACAAGCATTTCTTAATATTTTTTTCTTTTACTAGTTCTGACCAAATTTTTTAATGTTTAATAAGTAATAAATTGAAAGTGAGTTTTATTTTGAGCGAAAAAATAAAAAATAAAAATCATATTAATAATGATTATTTTTGATTTTTATTAATATTACTCAAAAATAATCATTACCATTGAGAAAATCTTTAAAATTCATAATATAATTATTATTGTGTAATTTTTATTATGAAACTCATAATGATTACGGTCGCTGCTTTCCAACAATAGGAACAAAGCTAAACAAGGATACAATCAAAGAGCACTAAGAATAATTCTTTATGAGAATTCAACCACAAAAAACATGATGAATCGAAATCAAACAGGAAAGAAATAATCCATTCCAATTAACTCTATTAAAATTCCTATACTCAAAAAAATTCAAAGCATGCTAAGTATTAATTTGAAAAGATGCAAAAATCAATGCATGATGCAACACGGAAGAGCACTGCACTTGAACTTAAAATCTTATCAAAGAACTATCACTCATAAACCATTGATAATTTATAAAAGTAAAATCCGAAAATTAACCATAAATGAAAGCTTATTGTTTACATTTAAATTATGCTTAAGAAGGCCAAAACAGCAATAGAACAGTAGTGAAACTCTTTTTCTGGCCGAACAAACGTAAACCTTTATGCATTTTTTATGATTTTTTCTAGCTTTCTTTTAGCATCTGAGTTCCTTCCGCATCAAATGTACCAGTTTTCCTGTTTTTTCAGTGTTTCATTCTTGGTAACATGGTAATCAATTATTAGAGTGAAGACATAGGATAATGTGGTACAAAACATTTTTGCGATTTAAAAAAACATTATCATAAATGCAGCATAAAGTCGACACACACGACCATGTTTTAAGCACTTAAAACAATTTGTGTTTAAAAATTATGTCTATTTTATTATTTTCTTCTATAAAATAAAACGTTTGAAGCCCTATGCCCCCAATCATTCTACATATGTATTGCCAAAAATAATTAATTAATATGTAATAGGTACATATTAAGAATTTTACTGGTTTTTCTTTACTTGTCCACACAATAATTTTTCTATAACTAAATATTAGTATTGTTATGTAGTACTTACCCTTTGAGCAAACGGGGAACTGTGTTCCTTTTCTTTTTTCTCCTCTTTCCTAGCATATTTGGTAATATTTTCTTCTGTTTTATAAGCTGCCAAGCCGGGTAACAAAAGCTTATTATAGGCAAAATTTGGTTTCAAAGAAACTATATCTCCCTTATCTCCCACTCCCTCCACAAAGGTTTTTAATACAACTTCAATATTTTTTGGTTTTGTTGTATTTGTATCTTCAATCAAATCATAAGTAAAATGTCTTCCACGCATTTTCTTAGGTTTCTGATTGATTTTATGTAGCGGTGGGTCTACTCTGCGTTTAAGTATAAAAGTGGTCTGCGTGAAGAACAAAAGGAATTTAGTATTATACAGGCACTTGTATGATAAAGCCCATTGTACTTACTCTAACTTGTTGCTGTACTGCTGAACATGTCTTTAGCAGATTTATTTGGTGTGCACATAAATTTTTTAACATATTTTAACAATTATTTCAATAAAATGTGTCTATAGAACTGAGGTAACACCAAAGAAAAAAACTAAACAGATGATTTTGACGTTTATTATGCAATGGGAATTGGGGGCATAATAAACAGAGTGTTTCAAGTAAAAATATAAATCATATAAGTACAAGAATTTTTGATGACAAGTAATTTAAGTACTTAACCATGGTACTATGAATATAATAATTGTACAATGTACTTAAAAAAATATCATAAGGTATCTTTCAGACTACAAGAAGTACAACATTCACAGAAACAACATGGCTTGTGGCTTAGGTTAAAGAACTGTAAAAAAAACAAAATAGTCTAATAATAGAATAAAGTTAGAAGTACACAGAACGCGTTACGTCGTTAACAGTAGTTACAATGTACAATACAGGTCAATTCTTCATTTAAAATTGTTTACATTGAACATATGTTTTAATCTATTACATTTTCTTAAAAATTACGATTCGATAGATGTCGTATGCAGTGATTAGCTTCCTCGACACATATTGACGTTATTCGATACGATTGTATACTCGATATCGAATGCGATGAT
The DNA here is from genome assembly GCA_963576795.1 of Metopia argyrocephala. Classification (NCBI taxonomy): domain Eukaryota; kingdom Metazoa; phylum Arthropoda; class Insecta; order Diptera; family Sarcophagidae; genus Metopia; species Metopia argyrocephala. The sequence continues at coordinate 60,013,487 of OY756211.1, read as the reverse complement.
TAGCCCTCAGGTCTAAGTTTTAATAAACGAAAGGTGAACAAAATTACCATATGTATCTAAACCATGGACTAAATATACTCAAGTATCATATGAATTTCCGTGGGAAGGATAGAGTAAGAACCTGTTTAAGGGTATTCTGTAACATCTCATCACATTTGAAACAAACCCCAGTTTAATCTACGCCACCGATATTTGTTTCAAGTTTAATTTAATTACTGTTACCTTAGAATAAAACTTATATTTTGCCACGTATTATCCTTTTAAATAGAGAGAACATGTTTTAAAGGAACAACTCACATTTCACTTTTTTATTTATATTCTAGATATTGTATTTTATTTTTAAGTATTTAAACAATAAGTGAATAACTGTAAAACTATATAAGAAACAAAACAAATCCTTAAAGGCTTATTTAAAAAGAAAAAGTAGTTTAAAGATATAACAATTAAAAAATCGAAATGCCTAAAAAAACAAAAGAAATTCAAAATTTTCTAAGGCAATAAGTCTCTATTAGAATTTGAGAAACCTAAAGAAGACTTAAGAAAGGTTTTCTATTTTCTACTGGTATTAATAAGAAAAATATTTAAGGACTTGATTTGTTTTTATGTATAAAACTCACTATGGAATTACTTAAGATTAAAAACGAAAATGCTCCTTGAAGCTAGAAATTCATTTAATTTACACCTTTAAGTTCAACTTCAAAAACCAATGTACTATTGGGAGGAATGGCTGGTGGAGAGCCACGAGAACCATAAGCCATATGAGGAGGGCATGTGATGCGACGTTTACCACCAACTTTCATGCCAACAACGCCGACATCCCAGCCTTTAATAACTTCACCGCGTCCCAAACTGAATTTAAATCCGGCACCCGATTTTAAACTGTCAAAAACTTTGTTGTTTGAAAGTAAACGACCTTCGTAGTACACTTGGGTTCTCTTTCCAGGCTTGGCATCAGGACCACTGCCAACACGCAAATCAACAATTTTAACACCACCTGACAATACACGTTCACCTCCAGATTTCTGCTGTTTTTCTTGTTGAGGCTTTTGCTTTTGTTGCTGCTGCTGTTGTTGTTGTTGCTTTTCTTTCTTCTGTTCCTTTTTAGACTTCTTATCGGCCTGTTGGTTTTCTTTTTGTTTAGCTATACCATTCTGTTGCTTCTCTGGCTTTTCCAATTTTGGTTGTTTAGCCTTTGGTTGTTGAACTTCCTCTTCTTCTGAATCTTCTTCATCATCCTCTTCGTCTTCCTCATCATCATCCTCCTCGTCCTCCTCACCATCAACATCTTCGTCCTCATCTTCATCATCATCGTCTTCATCGTTTTCCAAGTCCAAATCACTGTCTTCCTCACTACTTTCGGCTTCGTTTACAGATTTACCAGCTGCTTTACCTTTTTCGACATTCTTTTTTGACTTTTTCGCATTTAAAGCATCGCGCAAATCCATTTCTTGCATTTCGGATGCAGAATCGGCATCCTCTTCTTCATCACCAGTCATGAAATCATCAGCCATATCTTCCATAACATAACCAGACAATGTAACATTGCCACTACCTAGAGGCAAATATAAATAAATTCCTCTGTTACGTGTAAGCAATTATAATAGCCAGACTTACCTATGCTTTGGAAACAAATTTCATTTCCTTCGCTAAAGTTTAAGTCTAACATGACTTGTTCGCAAACATCTTTGCGCAAAGTGCACACCAAAAATCGTTGATTTTCGCTGCTGATGAAAATTTGTGTTGGGCCTCCTTGAGATGATTCTGAATCTAAAGCGGCCTGTGATATATGGAAGGATTTCTCCGTGGTTTGCGAATATTTGCGGTTTGGTTTTAAATTAAGACCTACGATCAATTTAAGAGGTTTATAAAAAATTGTATGTATTGAAATCAAAATTCAATTTTTTTTAATGTGCTAAACACGTGGTGGGGACCCACGAATTGCTACACCAAAAAATTGCTTCAACAAACATAACTTACCCCAAAACATTTTGCAATATTATTTGTAATTTTTTTAATATATTTATTACTAAAAACACACCGATTTAAAGAAATATTTCTCTAATTGAAAAAAATGCCGGCACGTACACCAAAAAAATTTGCAGCTTGCTAGCAGATATAAAGTACAACAAATAATGAAAAGAAAATGGAAGAATATGTAAAAACGCGTGTTTGACGGTTCAGTATAAATTTATCTTTTGACAGCGCGCAAAATAAAATAAAATTAACAGAGTTGGATTTTAAAAGTATCTAATTAGTAAAAAAATAAATTAACCCTCAAATGAAATCATTGTAGACATTATGGTATAAGGATAAGAAGATCAGTAATTGGTACAAAATTGCGGTACGGTTGTTTATCATTCGTGTAAAAAAATACCGTTATTCTTTTTGCAAACTTGATAATTTTCTCGTAAGTAAACAAATTTAAATTTGTTAAAAATATCTCTGAGGATCTACCATAAATACGGTGATCATATTTTTTAAACCAAAATACAGAACAAGGAAATATCTGACCAATAACAACTATAAAATGAAAACAAACAACCTTTCATACGTACATAGGCATGTATATATTATTTTTACTATTTAAATGCAAAATTAACAAAATAAAAAAAAATTATTATACATTTTCGAATTAAATTCGAATATTTTAATGGATCTTTATTATACTTATTGTATGAAATTTAATAGCCTAAGATCCTAATACTGGTATTCTTATGAGAATTAACATCCGTTAAGGAATATGTACAAACACTAGCAGAACTGAACTAGTTTTCGACCTAGCTACGAAAGGTCTCATCAGAGTTGTTTGTGTTATACATATTCATATTTTTATATTTCTATTTAAAGCACAATCTATTGGAAATAGTGTTTGTGTTTCCTTAACGGATGTTAATTCTCATAAGAATACCAGTATTAGGATCTTAGGCTATTAAATTGCCCGCTTAATGGGCGCTGAAATAGTTATAAATTATCTTCAGAAACTTAACTCAGATCAGGTTTAATCAATACAAAACAAAATTACTGAATTTGGAACGATACCAATTCAAATAAGATTCAAAAGTGTTCAATGTATCCTGAAAAACTCAGAGCTTGGTAAGGATTTTAAATTGGTGACGTCATGGGTGAACATTTCTTAGGAAATAATGTTTGTCAGGACAGCACTGCTACATATCGATAATTTTTGCTACATTTCGATATATTAGCTACAGCGACTGTCATACAAAGTAGAGATATTCGACTTTGTTAAACTATTTCTTCTTTTCCTAAGTCGTATATCTATGTGAATGAACCACAAACGACCACAATGGCTCTCAACGCCAAAATAAAAAATAAGTCTGATTTATGCCCAAGCTTCAGATTTTAAGGATGAAGCCGGTATCAAAGTTAGGAAGCGGTTAAGGAAAGGCACAACATATAATGGAAACAGTTCATGTGTAACCTTAAGTAAAAACGCACTTATAAGAAATACATAGTATTTGCAATAGATATGTATGCCATCGAAAGTAGGAGATTGGCTGAAAAATTGTAAGGATACGTTTTCCACACCAACTTCAGTAAACTCGGAAGTCAATACAAAAATAAAAGTCATAGCTTCTAGTTTAAAACAGATTACTCATAAACTATATTTGTTTAATATTTTTATATACTATGTAGGGTTTAGTTTCGTTGTTAACTGAGTCAGTTACTGGTAAAGACATCATAGAGTTTTATAACCTGCATAAAAGTCTTACAAGTGATAAGCGAGATGAGCTTATCCGAATCATAGTTGAGGAAGTTTTAAGAAAGGACCAGACACTTCGTCCCCAAGATTTTTCAGTTATATTGACAGAAATTTGCCAAGTTTTCCCTATTGAGAGTGAAGTTAAGGTAGTTCTAATAATAACAATTTCTAATCATTGTTATATTCAATAACATTATTTTTTTAAAACAAAGGAATACTATTATATTCCACGAATGGGGAAAAAAGATCCTAGAGGAAAGTTGTTTTCAAAATATCGAAATAGAAGAAGCAAAAAAGCCAGACTAACTGGTGCATCACTCAACAGTGTATATACAAGATCATCTCGTTTGGAAGAATATGATAATGAAATCGGGTTAACACCTCAAACACAGAGTGCGGAAATTGATGAATATGTTGCAGCTGGTTATAAATTATCACTTTATTTGTGCTGATTGGGAGGAAGTTTGTCGCAAATGGAAATGGTTTGTCACTTAGATTGTGCTGATTGGGAGGAAGTTTGTCGCAAATGGAAACTCACATACAGTATGCGACAGAAAGACTTGCAAAAAATAGGAAGTCTCGAATTTTTACGTGAGTGGTCAAAACTTAGTCATTCACGAGCGTCAGAATTGGTAAAAAAGTTTTCGATTGCTGATTACAGCTTAATCTATTTCTTTTTAAAATTTTCAGATTAACATTGACTTTCAACTTATGTACCCAGATAAAGATCAATTACTTTTTTCAAAATGGGAAGAATTTAAAAAGAAAATTGGTCTTTTTTATGAAAAGAATATACATAATGATTTCTGCAAGCAATTATTTTGTAATGCAAAATCATCAACAAACCAAGGTTTGTAAAAAATGTTCGTTCATTTGCATATGAAGCGTATTTTTAATGACCATGCTTATCTCTTGCCTATAGATGCACAGGACTACATATTCACCATACTTTTAAATTCAATTTTGCCATCGCCAGCCAGATTTAAGAACAATTTCGGAAAACGAAGGAAAAAGGTCACAATAGCAGACGCACAGGAAAGTTTGGTCCTACGAATGCAGACAATAAATGACTATAGAAGACAAATTGATGCTGTTGTCGATAAGTTTTATTCAGAGGGATTGACTGTGCAACCGTTTTTAATGGTTGAGGGTATGAGTGATGTAGACATAAAGGGTTTTTACATATTTTTTAATAACAATTTGCTTAAATTTAACTCATTTGTTGAAAGCATAGACATTTGCTTTTAAATGTTTCATGTGCTTTCCTTGCAATATCCAACAGCATGCCAGCAAGCTTGGCTTTTTATCCAAAATTACTTTTATATTATTCATACCACTTTTGATTCAAAATCTCCAAACATTCCCTCTCTTATAAATTTTTTAACAAATAATTAGAATAACAATGTATATTTGTTTTCGGTACGTTATATAAAAGTAACTATTACTCAGCTGTTCATACAAAAACATTTCTTCTTTATAAAATCAAATTTTTTTTAATTCAAAACGAAGAAGTTTTTGTCTTATGCAACCAAATTCAAGTAAATGAGTTCGATAAACACTTTCAGTCTTATGAAATTGGTTCTTTACTTAATGAAATGCATATAATTAAAATTTCTGATTTTACTAGCCCTCCTTTATATATATATATATATCAATATAAGTCTTTATGTATTACATTATAAATACTTTTTCATTACTTTTAATATATATATAAGTATAAAAATAAATATATATGGGTATTTCCAGGGGAAGGACGGAAAATTGCATAGTTTAAAACTGCTATATGTTTAACCAATTTTTTTGAAATCATATAACCAATGTGTTGAACTTTAACAAAACAAAGCATCAGTCATTTAAAATAATGGCGACTCTAGTTATAGTGCTTAAAAAGTTAGCTCCTTTTCTTTAATTCTTTTCACAGCCTTCAGTAGTTACTTTGAGTTCTCTTTTTTACCAGATATTTAAATTTAATAACATTGCATTTATAATTTTTAATGAGTTGTAGTGGTTGCTTTCAGTGTGAAGAAAAAATTCAGAGAGTTTGCATAACGGTAAAATTCATGATTGGTTTTAGGTAAAGTTTGTCGTGTGTCCGCAACGCAAAATTGGTATTTGTTATTGATGTCAGTACAAATAAAAATATTAGAAACGGCGGTTGTGTTTTTTCGCAACTTCTTTACTAGAGTAAAAATGTAATCTATAAAAGTTTTTAGTTTATCTGTCATTTTAAAGTACAAATAACCTTTAAAATGTGTGCGTCCGCAACAGGAAGTAAATAATTGATAATTTTTTCAGTAAACAATTTAGTTTTTTCTATACTTTTTATCGTATTTAAGATGGAAATAAACCATATTACTGAATCCACATCTCGTTCGAAAAAATTGAAGATAAGAGCAGATGAAGAAAAATGGAAACCATTTTGCAACAAGGAGTCAGAAAGAAAGCGAATGATTCGTAAGAAGGAAACTAATTTTTAAGCAATTAAAAGAAAAGAAAAAATCATTTACGAATGAAAAACTTGCGAATACCGTACAAAAGCCCTATAGTTGTAAGCAGACGTTGGCGAAAGCATTAAAAAAGCCGAAAATAGTTTTCCAAAAAATCCGGTTAAAAAATATGAAATTATAAAGAAACTATTTGAGACATATTTATGCCAGAAAATGTCTAGTAAACCAGTTTGTACAAAAATTATTGATTTCTATTATCGAGATGATGTACAATAAGTGATCAAGCGGCTGGCAAAAAGCGCTATTGCTAAGCGCTTCATGATAATAACAGTTTCAGAATCTTTTGTTCTGTATGAAGAAGAATTTCCTGAGGAACGAGTAAGTAAAAGTGTCTTCTTTGAAAATCGTCCATCACACGTTGTGCTATCATCTTCGGTACATCTTTGATAGCTGTTCAAATGTAATAAAATCTTTTCCCTCAAATTTTAAATTATTTTGGAAAATGTTTGCTGGGACACGAAATATGATTTATGTATGGTGAGCGAATGCAAAAAATGTACCCACGACATCAAAGAAGCATTGGTTCCTAGAGAATTTATACCAATATTGAACAAAACTGTTAAATGGAAGCATTGGCGACAAGCAGACAATCGGTTACTCTTAGACTACACAGAGACAACTTTGGCGGACTTTGTCCATGAAATCGAAACGCACTTAACATTGCACTTAACTGAGTTTCAAATAAAAATAAGAAAAAATAGATTTTCAAATACTGGTATTCATAGATAAATGTGTGTGTCCGCAATGTGCATCCGCAACGCCCATTTAGATTGATGTTGCATAAAAGGTAAAAGTATTTTTAATGTAAAGTAAGTTGTTTATAAAACCCCAACATGTCTTCTTTAAAGAAACAAAAATAATAATATTTATCACATAAGAAATTTCGCTAAATTTTACAAATTTTCATGGACACTTCAAATACACATGGAAAATTTTGTGCGTTCGTAACGCGCTGTTGTGTTAGTCCTAATTTTCAGTATAACATTTTAAGTAAAGTTTCAGTAAAAGCATATTATAGCACTGTCCAAAATCAACATTTTTTAATATGGACATAGTCTTCAAAATATTCCAACTTTTTAAGAAAACTAAAATAAAAAATAAAAAAACGTGCGTCCGCAACGCAGGAAATACCCATATATATCTATTAATAAATATAAAATAAATATATACATAAATAAATTAAAACATGTGTTTTATTTCGACATTTAAATTCGGATAAAAACCAATAAGATTTTTTCGAGAATACGTTCTTAAAATCGATCTTAAAAAGTAAGTTTTTAAATTCTTAAAATTTAAGAATTTATTCTTGATTTAAGATTTTTTACAAGAACATAATCTGAAGCTAGGCCGTAATCCTGACACAGGGTTGTAAAGGCCAGTTATGTATGTATGTATGTATGTATGTATGTATGAACATAATCTTAAATTCGATCTTAAAATAAGAATTTGTTCAAGATTATATTCTTAAATTTTTAAGAATGTGATCTTAATTTAAGATTTTTATTAAGAACAAAATCTTGAATTCGTTCTTGAAATGACACTTTATTCAAGATTACAATCTTAAATACAATCTTAAACAAAATTAAGATTTTATTCTTGAAATAAGAATTTTCGCATTTAACAGACTATTGAAACTGAAAAGTTTTGATTTCGTACATAAAATCTTGATTTTAGCACTTTTTTTCTATGAATATATTCATTCTTTTCTTCCCTTCATTTAAAAACTCAAGACTTTATGAGTCAATATTGACAAGTGTAAAACTAGACAAAATCTTTTGTGATGTCTCAAAAAAAAAAAAAACGTGATCGCTATTTTAATGAAACATTTATTTTTTTTTAATTTGAATTAATTAAACCTTGAAATATTACTTTTCTTACATGTATTTTAATAATTTTTAAAGTAATTTTTCATAAAATGTAAGCATAATATAGCGTTTACACTTTTTTTGTTAAAGATTTGTCTAATGTGAACGTAACCGGCCAGATAATAGAAATTTAATTGTATAAACTTTGTACTAACAAATTACATGCCCTTAGAGAGATATCGAAAGCAACAGTTGTCTAGTAAAAAGCGTGTCAATATTTGACATTTACTTTCACACAAGTTAAAGCTTTTTCCCTTCCTTTTAGGAGAAAGTAAAGCTTTTATTTAAAGACACAATACAATAATAAAGGACCTGCATGAGGCATTAATTGAGTCACACGTAGATACATTATTCTGAACAACGGTTCATATACAATACTTATAATTTAAAATAAGTATATAAAAAAGAAAATTAAAAATAGTACTCCAAATTTGTTTAAATTCATTAAATCTGTGCTGTTGGAAATACAAAATAATATTTTTTATATTTTATTTAAAATATTTAGTGTCAAAGAAAAATATTAAAAAGTCTTTATGAACATTTTCTATAAAAACATAACAAATGTTACGGGAAAAAAATAAGAGTTTTAAACATATAGAACCAGATTAGTTGTAGATAAAAATACAAAAATACGATTTATTAAATAAGATATATATTTTTCTAAAAACAAAATTAATAGAAAATAAAAAAAAAACGAAAATTTCCTTAAAACAGAGATTTTGTATAATTTGTATGCTTAAACAAGGTATTTATGTAGTTTTTTTGGAAAAAAAATTCATCACTTCTAAATTCATTAAAATTTCTTATCAAAAATATGTGAAAAATCGATTTTTTTCTTTCTTCCATATATCCTTTGCCTAATTTACTACACTTTCACTTTCTCTTTTATTATAACTTTCACTTTTTTCTCTTTCTCCCACTCTTAAACGAAAGCTTTTTTTAGTTGTAAGTTTATTTTTACTTGCAATTGTTAGTGAGAGAGAAAATAAGTGTTATTTGTTGTTTGTTTTGATTGTTGTAAACGCCGCATAATGCTTGTGTTTGTTTACAGTATTTATGGACATATGTAATTACTAAAGAAACATTTGTTTTTGTAATATTCCTTACATTGCTAGAATTAAAGTGTTACTACGTTTTTGCCGTATTTAAAATACAAATTCGGAAATGATAGTTACTTCGAATGTGGAAAATTACGCTTTAAATGGTGAGTAATATCTTAAATATCCAAATTATATCTATTTTAAGAGTATATATTAAGGATTGTTGTTAACTCTGATACACTAAACTCAAATTTATATATGTATCGTCATATTAAACGCAAACGGAGGTGACTACACAAAATTTCGAAATTGAGTTTTTTATTAATTATGGTTCGTTTTATTAAAATACATGTTTGCACAAAATTTTAGATTCCTTCGATCAAAAATGGCGATTTTTTTTAACGAAATTCAAACGGACGTAACTACAAGTGCGTGTATTTTTAAACGCAAGAAGACGTAATACATACATATTTATATGAAACTTTACATACAAACTCATTTGTTGTATATAGGGATGCTAATGCTTACAAATATATCGATCCTATAAACTATGATTTGCAGGATTTACAAAATTTTTGATTTTTAGTCTTTTTGCTTCTCCTGTAAAAAAACAAACGTCCGTTTGCATTTAATATGACTATATACTAATATATTGTATGTATATGAATTATGTATAGGGTGATAAATTAAATACGGTAGAAATGATAAAAAAGGAGACAACTAGAGCTACAGTAATGAAATAAATTGACAGCCTGTACATAGGACCCTAATGATTTAAGATGTATGCAAAACACTACCCAATTTAAGTGTTTCACATATAAAAAGACGAACATCTTAATCCATTCGTCTTCTATGAACAGGCTGTTAATTATCATTTTATTTAAATTATCATTATGACTTTTTCTTCGGTGTTTCCAGCGAGTTATTATATTTTTAATGGTAATTCAATATGTGCGAATTTGATTTGAAGTTGCCAAACTTAGCAGTGGGGAAAATTAAGAAGGTTGTTAAGGCACTTAGTCGCAGTTGTAAGTTGATTAACGCTTTCATCAATTCGAAAGTAAAAGAATCCAAAGCTGCTGGCATGCTGGAATCATGCATCAAATATTTAAATTCTGTGGATGTGTTGATACATGCTTCCACACTGATGTATGTATTGTTTGCTACAGTAATAGCCAAGTATTCCTTATACTTACACTATTGGTGCACAATATGGTTAAAAGTATCATATGGTGCTGCTGTCTAATATTGTGCACAAATAAGCTTGTATTATCTTATATATATATGACATAACAGTCGAATTCGGATATTAGCACACCGTTTAAATGAAAAAATCGGATAATTGCAAAACCAATGCATTTACTTTTGTTTTCTATTAAATTCAAAGGTATTTAACTTCGTTTTAAGGAAAATCCGTTTTGAAGAAAAACCGCTTAAAAGAAACACATTTTGTGTTAAAAAGCACAAAATTGTATAAAAAGAACTCAGCTTAATTGCAAATACGAGTACATATTAAAAATTTATCGACGACAAAAAATTTTAGCACCGGCTCATTTCTTTTTTATTTTGTGCATACCTGCATTTTCAAAAGTATTTTTTATGGCAAGAATGTTCATTTATTGACAAAAATTGTTTATAATTCGTCTGTTAACTTTGTCCGAATTTTAATTTTTCTAAAACATATCGATTTGTTTTATTTTTAATTCAATAATATTTTAGGAGTTCATTTAAAATTCCATTTATAAGAAAATCAAATGCTGTTTTTTACATTTTCTTATAACCGAATTCGACTGTAAATACTATTGTGATGAATTTGCTTCATATTTACCCAGTAAATATGGCATAGTGGTTGAGCGCGTGCATAGAAACTCGAAGGACCCAGGTTCAAATCCCAGCGAAGGAGGAAAAATAAAAAAATTAATTTGCGGTTTTTCTAAAATTATAATTTAAAAAAAAAATAAGAGGTTCCCCCCCCACCTCCAAGAAATCCATCTTCACGAAACCGCTTCCTGGCATTTCCAGCCTATTCCACCAAGAAAACGAATGATCAGGAGTACAGCGCCATCTTCTGGGAAGATAACAGCTAACCTACATAAAAAAAAAAGATGCTCAACACTTACATTCAACATCCAGATAGGGCAATTGCTGATGATCATTCAAAGGTGAAGGTATAACACTGGCCTTTGAGTGATCAAATTGACAGCAATTTGTCCCATTGACATAAGGCGCTTAACATAACTTCTTCACTTCTATGTATCTATGTATATCTATATATTCAATATTCCAATACAATGCACTGCATTTAGTAGGGGTTTACTCCTGAGTATTGGTCTTAAATAAAAAAAAAAAAAAAATAATTCTTGAATAGAATTACATAATTTTAAATGCGATCCTAAAAGTGAAGTGAAATTAATTTGCTATTATTTAAAATTGTCATAATTGGCGTCTAAAACAAATCTTCGAATAAATTTTATGAAATAGTTCAGTTAAGTTTTCTGCAGAAGAAAAATGTCATCGTTGTAATCATTTATTGTAGTAGAAAGAAATTTATTCAAACTTTCAAATAAATTCATGATTTTCAATGTTAAACTCTTGTTCGTTTTACTTAAATTAAACTATTTTCTCATGGGCTGAATGAACATGATAAGTTCATTACATATTTGTCATGTTGTACTTTGTTGGGTAGCTGTACATCAAATTTAATTTTTTTAGTAACTGGATCAAATAAGAATCAAATCATACGATAAATGGGTGTGGTGTCTGTCATTGCCCATAAATATTTTAAGATAATCCAGCAGTAAAGTTTTAATTCCGAGCTAAGTGGAGTTGTGTTATAATATAAAGGAGTATCTCTGTAGACAATGCATCTAAAACCTGAACATTCGAACACTAAAATCTAATCTTGACTTTAAAGCAAATGGCAAAATGTAATGCAGATTTTTAATTAGTCCAACTGACTGAATAAAATGTCATTATTTGTTATCAATTCTGTTTTCAATCAGTAGAAAACAAAACCAATAGCATATTTTAAAAACTTTTTCTAAATACAAAGAGTATGATTAATAAATCACCTAATAAATATGACCTATAATAACCTCTTCCATATTTTATGACTCATTTGGAATGAGTTGTATGTACTAAGTAAATAAAGGCGTATTTGTATCATATTTTTATTGTACTATATGTGAAGTAGTATAAAAACTTAATTGTATTTATCATTAATTATTAATGAACTTGAAAGGTAACCAATGTCTTATTGTTTAGGTTTGGGTTTTGTTTTCTTTTTTTTATTAACTTTAACACCGTGCTATACAAAGTTTCTATGGATTTAATATTTGACATTGAAAGTTAGTCGTTGTTTTTATAGTCGTTGGGTATATTAATGACATTAATATAAGTTTCATTTAAGCGTTAATAAATTCAAAGGCATGTTAAAAATGTGTCCTTAAAGGGTTTTTTTATTTTCCTTATTTTGATTATTTTGATATTTGTATGAATGTTACGAGTTGTTATTTTCAAAAAGGACAAGAATAAAAATACATTTGTATGTACAATATGCTCTTAATACGTATTATTAAAAAAATCACTTCACAAGATTGACACAATTAAGCCTATATAAGTATGTATTTTTTAATTATCGTACTGCATTTTGATATCATAAAATCATACATAGTTTTCTGGATATTTTAAGAAGTACATACATATCGTCGTAAGAATTAAAGAACTCTGTAACTGACAAAAAATCGAAACTACGTTTTTTCATCATTTTTATCAGAAAAAAAAAATACGCGTCGATTGGTCCCGGTCCCAGATTTCTACGATGAAAATAAATTCACTTACGCCGTCTGCGTTTTGAAAAATACCAGTATCTTTGTTCTACAATACTTTCATACAGGTTTTTTGGCTCTGATGAACATTTAAGGTTTTGTTAGTTACAGCGTTCTTTAATTCCATCGACGATATGTATTATAAAATGTTCTGTATATTATGTCGTATAAGTACTCAATAAAGTCTTTCGTCAGTGAAAATTATGCTCAGTAATGATTTAGGCTGAGATCATATATCAACTGCATTCCGAGGGCATATCCAGCACTCACACTATTTTCGCAATGGAGTCGGACTTTAATAGGCTAAACACACACGATCTTTGTGAATTTGAGGAAATCGTGTGATTTTAACTTTACGATTTGTTAATGTTTTTTCAAGATTTTCAGACACAAGATTTTTAGTTTTGAGCGACCTGCACGTAATTAACTCGGGATGGTACATTTTACTTATTTGATATACATAATTTTTAATCACATTCCTTATATAATACGTGTATAATAAATATCACATATATTTCGAAATCAGTCTTTGTATTGTATCACACATCTTAGTACTGGCTAGAGCTAATACATACACCCGGACATCAAAGGTTGCATTGTTCTCGTATTAGAAAATAATTGATCACTGAAAAATAGAAGACAAGAAGGGGAAATGCAAAAGCCAACGAATTAGAATATTAGATTTCGATACGTCAAAGAAACGTTTATCTAGGGTGTTCTATTTTTTTAAAGGAGCCGACCAACAGCAAATCAGATATTCTATCAACACTATAAATCCTACAAAATTCTAGCAGTTATCTATGTATATCAGATCTCCTTCAGTGACCTTGGATTACTATGCCTACAGGTTAAAATAAACAAAAAACAAAAAGAAAAAAAAAAAAATCAAAATCAATTCCTACTTAGGACTACAAAGAAAAATTTAATTTCAATTAATTTTGAATATTTGTCTAAAATTGTGGCGTAGTTTCGGTGCTCTCATGTATAGAAGGCCAGACCTGAAACTCCTGATGGATTTTCTAACTGGTCATTGTGATTTTAGTGTGTTTCTTTTTTTAATGATACCAATACTCAGGGGTAAACCCCTACTGATTGTATTGGAATTTTTTGGAAAGGACAGTAAATATTATTTCTTGTATTAGAAATGAGACAACATTCAACATGCGTATTTACAAAGAATGGTGATCACTAGGGCTACCAAAATTATGCATTAGCCTTTTATTTTTCTGGATGTTACTGAGATAACAAGCAAAATATTAATTCATTTAGGAAAAACTACGACGTTTAACAACTATTTTTAAGGCATATTTTCGCATATTTCGCCATAAATGCATACATTTGCATTTTTCAATTTTTTTCATATTTGTATATGCCATACATATTTTACAAATTTTTACATATCGAGGGCTTATATTCAATACCGTCTATCTACATTTTGACGAAATTTTTTTTTTCATGCCAAACTCATCTCTGACCACATCTGCATGTACTGTAAAAATTTCAGTGGAAAAGAAATGTTTTTAGTACTATATATCCTATATTTTATCATATGTCTATCTACAAAGATACTAATTTATGAATTTTATGACGGCAATACCGTCTATCTACATCATAGAATTTTGTCGTTTTATTTAATTTCAGTAGTCGCCGTAGTCTAGTGGTTAGTGTGTTGGCTTACTAAGACATGGGCCCTGGGTTCGACTCCAGGCTCCGACATCTTCAAAAAAAGAAATATGAAAAAAAATATTTCTTTCGGCGACTACCTCTCAGCTGTCTTCTGGCAAAAGCTCTGATAGTAACTAATTGCCATGAACAAGCTTCTCAAGTCTGTCGTTCGGAGTCGACATTAAACTCTAGGTCCCGGTACTCATGGATAAAAATTGACACACACAACATGAGTGCTGCGAGAAGCTAGGCCGTAATCCTGACACAAGGTTGAAAAGGCCAGTTATGTATGTATGTATGTATGTATGTATTTAATTTCAGGCTATTTCTCTGTTTGATATCTATTTATTCACTGTTCGTTTTTCGGATACATACTTCTCTTGTCGAACGATCAATACATACCATAATAATAATTTACTCCGATGGATACGGTTACCAAAACCGTAATTACTTTTTGTCGAATGCTTTGTCTAATTTATCAATAGAAAATAACAAAATCATAGAACAAAAATACTTGCAGAAAGGACACACCCAGATGAAGTGTGACAATGCCCATGCAAAGATAGAGGGTAAGTTGAAAAGTCAAACCATATATTTGCCAAACGACTACGTCAAGGTAACCAAAGATGCCCGCAAAACAGTAAAATCAAGAACAAAATTATTAAAATGCTTTTGATGCATTACATTTAAAGTATGATTTTTTTCAAAACTATAAGGATACGAAACTTATTCGATTTTCCAGTATTAGACCTGGTCGAGCAAAAAATGTTACTACAGTATCCCAACTAAGATCTCTCTTATATTCCCCAAGTGGTGCCATTAAGTTTAAAGTGAATTTTGATCATAATTACACTGAACTACCTATTAGAATAAAGCAATATGAAGGTAACATAAAACCAAAACAATTGTATACCGGTCGACAGCAAAACAAATGGAAACATTTACAGGAGTTAAAGGCGGTAATTCCAGAGGAGTATCACAATTTCTATGATAGTCTTAGATACGCGCAGTAAAAATTATAACAAATTATAATAGAAAAATTATAGAAAACATTGTCTTTGAATTTAAACTGGTTAAACAATTCTTCTGAACACACCTACCTTCTATCAGACACCCTTTTTGAGACACCCATGCCAAAAACAAAAACAAACAAAACTAGTCAAAAACAACCCCTAGCTCTCTGAAGGGTTCAAAAGTTAGAACAGGTCGTACTATTTTTCTATCCCCAACATTTCTTGTGAACATATCTACCCCCTATCTCCCACCTTTTTCTGGGTCCCCATACAAAAACCGTAATACAAACTTAATTTTAAAATTAGGCAATACCGTCTATCTACATATTATTTTCCTACACAATGATTTTATTTTTAAGGCAATACCGTCTTTCTATCATAGAAGCTAAAATAACGCGAATTTCAAGCAACTTTTTAGTTAGAACGTTTGTTAGACACATTCTGTTAATATTGTGGAAGATGAGTTCATCAAAAATGTTGCTTATTTGCGAATAAAACAGTTTTTTGGCTCTCCTGAAAAATTATGTTTTTGTAGATAGACGGTATTGAATATAAGCCCTCGATATGTTAGAATAATTTACGTGTATTACCTATTTTTCTTTTTTCAAAATAATGACTACCTATTAAATAATAAGAGTACTCTTGAAAACGATTAAAACTAACATTTGTGAAATTGGGGAGTTGCGAGGTTCATGAAGGTCCAAATTTTAAAACTGATAGAAAAATTCTGTTTTGTAAAGTTTTTAATAAGCCAGTGTTAGCAAAGATAATATTTACCATAAACAAAGCGTCGGAAGTCAAAAACATATTAAGCTTACTCCCGTTGATGTCGAAAGAACTTCCTCGATGTAAAAGAGCGTTTTACGACCAAACAGACAAAGCTTCATGTTTCAAAAATTTTCATTTATTGCAACAATAATTTACATACATAAATTATTTTTTTACTCTTTTGTTTTGTATTCTTGTCAGTCTGAATTTTTTGACATTTTTTTATTTTCGCCTAATTTTGGAATTAAAATATAATACATACATACATATGTATACATATGCAAATAAACGGAATTTTATTTTATTTGGTTGGTAGCTAATTTTTTTGTTCTTTTCATGTTTTCAAATTTTTGCAAAAAATTTCACGTAAATTTATGTATATCAACATAAGTATGCATTGTGAGTTTTATAGGGCATATTTTTAACGCTTAAAACTGTTTTTTCAATGCATATTTTAGGAGCTTAAAACTAATTTTTTAGAGCATATTTTTGATTGCCCTAGTGATCACATATTTAGCTACAGTAGAACATATATTGTTTCGAGTGTAAGGCTCTTGATCGATTTTGGTGGATGTTTTAAAGAGGCAAATGGTATTGATGGTGGCGTACTGCTGGCGTTCGCTAAAAAGACAGTAGGTCTGTAGAACATACAGTAGACTCAAAGAGAGACAATAGATGATTGGTTAATCTGGCCTCTAATACACTAGCTACAATTAGCCTTACAAGGCAATCCATTACAAAAATTTGAGTTGCAGCATTACAAATGTTTATTAAATTTCGTCAAAATCTAATTTCGAAGATTTTGTTAAGATCTAAACCCGAATTTAGGTATAGTGTAAATAGGCTATAAAATAACTTTTATCAAAATGAACAGACACATAGAAAAAATCGATAATATTAATTATTGCCTAACAACTCCTCTAAAACAAAGATTATTAAGTATATGTTTATAATATAAAATAATTATATGTATGAATGTAGGTATATATAAGTATATACTGGTATATACATATATGAATATAAAAATTAAAATCTTATAATTACATATGCATACACAAATAAAATTAGTACTTTTTAATATGTATTTAAATATTAATTAAGAAACTTCTCGTCTCATTCACGCCACTAATTCGTTTATACATATTTTTTTTTAATAGGAACCGTTGAAATTACTACAGTATTGTCTGCCCTATTTGGTGTGATAGCGTTAATGCTATTATTTTTCTTATATGTGAATCGTAAATGGTGTTTTCATGCTAGACGCGGTATACATTGTTGTGATGAGAAGCATTTGGCATCAAAATGTGTACAAAAATTGTGTAAGTATTTAAAGTTAAGACATTAAAATATTAAAGACATACATTAGTATGGTATGTGATTTATTAAATAAACTTATTTGATTTTTTTACAGCTCGAAAAAGACGTTACGATAACACAAGCTCAGATTCTGAGGAAGATATATTAAGAAGATTACGCTTGCAGCAAGCACGCATAGCTTCAAATAATGGCAATGGTTCTTATACAAACTATGGCATAAATCAGTTGAATCCATTATCGCAAAATTTCAACTATTTTAATAGCGATTTGCAAAGAGTAACAGTAGCACCACGTGATTCGTCTCGTGATCCCTTAGCAATAGCAGAACGTGGCAAGGTAGGCATACCATCGTCACATAGTGAGTGTAGCTCAAATGATTCAGTAGAAGCTTCAATTGATAGTCATACGGGTATTTTAACAGGCGAAAAAAAAGGTAAGAAAATTATTTTTTTATTTTATTTTTTTCCAAATACAGTACCATTTTAATTTTGTTTGCTACATATGTACATATTTTAGAACGACATCCCTCTATAAGTAAAGCTTCTGATATTTCAACTACTGCATCAATTAAAGAATCTCGTATAGATTTAAATTTAGATGCAATTAAAGCTACTAAATATCAAAAAGTTCATAGTATAGCAAATACTACGACGCCACCACGTCAGGATAGCTTAGAAGATGATTCTAATACGATAGAATGTAATAATAACAATAATAATAACAACAACAAAAACAATGAAGATGTGAGTATTTTCCATTATTAATTGGTTGTTTTATTTTATATTTTTCTTCATTTTCATAAATTAAAATAAATTTTTTTAGGAACCTTTATTTGATACCAGCGATTTAAGATCTATTAAGTCCGATGATATATCTATGCAAACACAATGTTACGGTAAATCCGGTAGCATTGAAATTTCTCTTTTATACGATGCTCCCATGCGCAAGATGACAGTGCATATTTTACAAGCGCGCAGTCTACCCACTTTGGGTAATGGCCAGCAAACACATACTCAAGTTCGCCTTTTAATGTTGCCCAATAAAAAACAAAAACACAAGACCAAAATACGTTCAGGAGAAAATCCTCAATATATGGAGAGTTTTCTGTTGCATCGTGTAACACCCGAAGAAGTTAACAATATGGGTTTGCGTGTGCGACTTTATGGTTGCGAACGTTTACGCAAAGAACGACTGATTGGTGAAGCTTATGTAAGTTTTGCTACCATAGATTTAGAATTGGAAACAAATCTATGGCTACCACTGGAGCCAAGAAATACATCATCGGTAAGTATTTTTTTCCACAATTCATTTTTACCGTTTTAGCGTAAACATTCTAAAATATCTTATTAATACTTATATAAAATGAGTAATATTTTATTGCTTTGAAATGACTACATGACTACCTGAATTTTAAACGTATTCCATAGAGAGAAAAGTTGCCCAAAAAGAAAATAAGAGATATGGATTTTCATTCCGTTGCATATATAAGTATACTAATAAAGTACATAAATAAGTATACTATGTATATAAAGCCGAATACACATGGCCAGCAATAAAACCTTGGTTGAAAAATTTAAGATGAATTTGGAAAGTTTTTTTTTTTTTAATTCAACTATATTACATTATATACTACTGCTGTGAAGATTTTTATGATAAACTAACCGAATCCCTGGAAACTTCGCTATCCCGATTTGAATTAAATAATAAGTTGAATATAAAGCATGTACGAAATTTCGAAACTTTCGCTCCCAGTAAAAATTAGTGCTTACCAATAAGCTATTTTGTAAGCGAGAAATTGTGAACAATCAATTACACATGCGCATCAATAATGCATGATTTTCATATGAAAGCAAATAGTATAAAAAATCAAAAATAATACCTTATCCTGTAGCATACAGTAATCCCTCGAACTGCGCGGTTTCGGACTTGCGCGTTTTTATTTTGACCACCAAAATTTCGCATTGCGCTGCAAAAGTTTCGCAACAGCGTGGTTTTTTTTTTTTTGCGTACATCTTACATATTTCGTTCACAATATGATATGATATGAAGATCTTTCTGTTGAAAAATAATAACATATTTTGCAGATGAAAATGACGATAGTGAAGATGTAGAAATTGCTGAAAAAAAACAAATTTAGTAGCAAAGCACTGGCAGAATTTTTGAAGCGTGGCAATCAACTTGGTGAAGAAGCTATTGATCTAGACCCTGATTTAGAGCGTGCTTTAAAATTCTGTAGACGTTTGGCGGAAGCTTTAGCGCCGTATAAAGAACTTTACAGTTCAAGAGATACTATGAAGCAATCACTATTAACAAGTTTTTTTAAGAAACCATTGGAGAAAAATAAAACAAATTCATCAGAAGATGAAAATTAACTTATACTTATAAAGATTTTTTTTAATTACATATTTACATTTTAATTATGTACACACTATGTACAATGAACTGATTTCAAGATTTTATTTGTTTAATTTTTAAAAATTAATTAATAATTTTTATCTTTTTTGTTTATGTTAATTTTTAACTTTATGTAAATATTGAATAAAGTCTTTTTAGTTATCTACTTGGTTTAAATTTAAAATGTTCATGATAACTTTAGGATTTGGAACGTATCCCCCTAATTTCATACAAAATAGGGTTCACAGTGCGCGATTTCGGATTGCGTGCTGTTTTTTCAGAACGTATCTACCGCGCAGTTCGAGGGATTACTGTATTTGGAAACTTTAATGTATAAAAACAATATAATGCTTTCATTATTGCTTACAATTTTATTTATTGCTTCCAAATTTGGAAAATTTTCTGATGGGCTATTACCATTCTCAACATTTACTTTGTATGGGAGGTGACATCAGACAACGCGACACGAGAATTTTATATTTATACTAGTTGACCGGCAAACGTTGTATTGCCATATAAATTTGCTCTAGGAAACATTTTTTTAATTCAAATATATTTGATAATCTTCACCGAACTGCAAAAGTCAACTAATAATTTTAATAAATGATTATCCGCCATTTTCGGTACTTCAGTTTGATAGTTGGCGATAGGGAGAAATATCCCCTGTGTGTGTTCTACGGTGCGCAGATCTATCTAGTTTAAAATTTCATTGACGACGGTACGTTATTTAAGTAAAGACATAAACTTCCCCTTGGGGAGGGTACCTTAATATTTAGGGGTATGAAAAATAGATGTTGACCGATTCTCATACCTACTTGATATGCACACAAAATTTCATGGAAATCGGTCGAGCCATTTCGGAGGAGTTTGACAATAAACACCGCGACAGGAGAATTTTATATATTAGAAGATATTATATACATATAAGTATATCTTTTACAATTTTTTTTATTCATTCACTTAATGACCATTAAGCTAACATCCTTTATCAAAACTGCACAATTAGGTTTTATTTGTCTTTGAAAAAAGACTAAATTGTAGGAACATGTATGTTAACACGGTACTTCATAATCAGTCAAAAACTTAAATATTAAATTTTTTGTAATTTAGGGCTTTTTTGAAATCATATGACAAAATGATAAATTGCAAACAAAAAAAATATATATTTTTTATTATAAAAATGTTTGTTTATTTTCAGATATTGGGATCATCTAGTGATTTATTAAGCTTAGCTCGTTCCGATAGTGCCGGCTCGACCACTTCAATGCAACATGGAGGTGTACCCGAGCTACTTTTAGGTTTAGGTTATAATGGTACCACTGGACGCTTAACAGTTGAAATAGTTAAAGGCAGTTATTTTCGTAGTTTAAATTTAAACAAGGCACCGGATACATATGTTAAGTTATGTTTAGTTAGTAGTATAGGACAAGAGATCTCAAGAGCAAAAACATCAACGAGACGTGGTCAACCAAATCCTCTGTTTAAAGAGACGTTTGTATTTCAGGTAATTAAATATATATACATATATAAAAAAACACAATTCCTTTAAAAGCAGACGAAATAATCCACTTACAAGAAGAAACAAAAATATAATAGAACTAGCAAACCCGGTGAACTCCGTTTCGCCACCAGATGGCTTCGTTTTATGTAACATTTCGTATGGTGATTAAAAGATAAAGAAAAATTTCTTTTTTGTTTTATATATGAAAAGGAAAAATTATATTCCATTTCACAACAGTAATGAATTCAAAAATGAAAAAAAAAAAATTGATCACACCTTTCCTGGGGCTCGAACCCGGGCCTTCAGCATCTAATGAAGTGTTATTTAGTTGAACTTCTCTAAGTAAATGAAAGTGAATCCAAAGTAAATACTGAATAGAAGCGTTATATATTTTTGGTAAACCACATTTTTTTGTTTTTTGGTCTGACGTTAACACAAACAAAGCGAATCGTTTCCCAACTCGTGAACACGCAACGTATAGCTGCCATGTGAAAAACAATGATTTTCTAAATTTATCCCGCAAACACTAAGTGATTGGCCTTGCGACTTGTTAATTGTCATTGCGAACGAAAGGCGAACTGAAAATTGCAATCGCTTGAAATCAAACGGAGGGTCAGTCCTAATCATTGGTTTTCTCTTATTATATTTTGTCTTTCTTCGCTTAAGTTCTGTGAATACAATTGTTGTTGGCTTGCATGTCTTGTGCGGTGACCGATGTTCGCACGTCGTCCTCTAGGCATTTTGGACTATAGACAGAGTGATGAATTTAACCTCAAATGCACGATCCACATAATTTACACAGTTCAACTTACCACCTTAAAGACAAATGCCTGCTGTTGAAATTGAATAAAAATGTGCACAATACACGTGATTGATTTGATGGTTTTCAATTGAAATGTTAGGAGACGAATAACTTATTTTTTTTACTCTATTTTCACAATTACACAGTGAACACAATACCGGTTTGTCACATGAAATTAACTGAGCAGAGAACAATGAGTAGCTGTCAAACAATGTATCACGCACCGGCGCCATCTACTTAAAATATTGGTTTTGTTTCTATTTCAGGAAAAATTTCAACAGAAAAGCGGGAAAATCTTTTTTCACATACAGCGCCATCTCTGAGACATAGAATTTTCTTTGCTATAAACCTCACGGAGCCCGAAACCTTTCCAACGAATGCAAAACCATGGAAATCCGTTCGTGCGTTCTGGAGTTATAGCGTCAGGAAGGAAAACCCGACTTATTTTTATATAGTAGATAAAAAAATATTCAAATATGCCCAAATTCGTGTAAATTTTATTATAAGTATATATTGAAAATTGTAGTCGTTGTGGTCTAGTTGTTAGTGTATTGGCTTACTAAGACGAGAGATCCGGTTCAAGCCG
Organism: Metopia argyrocephala; assembly: GCA_963576795.1. Taxonomy (NCBI): domain Eukaryota; kingdom Metazoa; phylum Arthropoda; class Insecta; order Diptera; family Sarcophagidae; genus Metopia; species Metopia argyrocephala. The sequence goes on along the minus strand of OY756211.1, from coordinate 59,990,481 downwards.
GAAATTAAAGAAATTATTAAATTTTTTTTGACGACTCTCTCTTAGCAGACTTCAGGCAAAAGCTTTGAGAGCAACTGATTGCCATGAACCAGCTTCTCAAGTCTGTCGTTCGGAGTAGACATTAAACTGTAGGTCCCAGAACTCATGGATAAAAATTTGAACACACAACATGAGTGCTGCGAGAAGCTATGCCGTAATCAAAATATTGCAAATAAAGTACAAATGCAAATGTACACTATAATACTTTACATTATAATACTATCCTGACTTCTATGAAGCCTCTAAAATAAGAAATTGTTCTTCCGTATTTCCGCAGAAATGTACAGTACTAACCACTATTAATTCATAAGATTAGATTTTTCTACAAATTTTTCTACATTATATAAAATATGAAGTTTTTTTGAAAGCTTATTTTTTACCTTTTGACTTACTTATATACTATATACTTATATACTTATATACTTATATACTTATATACTTATATACTTATATACTTATATACTTATATACTTATATACTTATATACTTATATACTTATATACTTATATACTTATATACTTATATACTTATATACTTATATACTTATATACTTATATACTTATATACTTATATACTTATATACTTATATACTTATATACTTATATACTTATATACTTATATACTTATATACTTATATACTTATATACTTATATACTTATATACTTATATACTTATATACTTATATACTTATATACTTATATACTTATATACTTATATACTTATATACTTATATACTTATATACTTATATACTTATATACTTATATACTTATATACTTATATACTTATATACTTATATACTTATATACTTATATACTTATATACTTATATACTTATATACTTATATACTTATATACTTATATACTTATATACTTATATACTTATATACTTATATACTTATATACTTATATACTTATATACCGGTATGTGATGAAAAATGATTACGATCGAAATTGAAATCGAATCAAATTTCAAGTTGCTATAACATCCAAGTCCTTGCATATTTGGAATTCCTTTTTTACTCATTACTTTACTGCCTATTGCCACTACATCCTTGATTATTAAAATTTTAAAATAATTAACCCTGCTACTACGTTAAAAAAAACTTACGTATATTATGTTTTGGGTCATTTTATGACCCGATATATTTTTATTATAAAAATATTAATTTTTACAAAAGAAAAAAGTTTTGAAGACTCGTGATGATTGCAGTAGGTTTTATATAAACTTATGTTTTGTGTTTCGGTGCGATGGACAGACATAATTATTACAAGTAATGCATTCTGTAAAGGACTTTTTCTCTTTACTCGCCGGAAAAATACAATTTGGGTCATCAAATGACCCTAACGTAGTAGCAGGGTTAAAACAGATTAGTTTTATGCAAAGCTTCAAAATTTGATAGAAATAGATTTAAATCAGTGCTGGCTAAAGAAAAATGGAAGAGATCGTTTTTCCATTCGACTGTATATTACACAGTGCAACACGAAAAAAATAACCATATGCGAGCACCACTACGTGATAAAGGACCAAAAAAAAGAAAACCCTTGTCTTCCAGTTTTGCCCAAAGTCATGAAATTTTTTTAAGAGCCCCCAAACATTTGGGGCCTTGGTGCCATTTTTGCAAAAAAGTGATAATTTTCTCAGGCTCATATCTTGGGGAGGCAAAGTTGTAGTTCTTGCCATGAAGAACAAAAATTGTGGAGATATAAAATCCAGGGACTGTAACGGTTATAAGTTATATCGAAAAACTTATTTTTTTATGGTTATTTTGAGAGTTTTTCCATAAAAGGTCAGCAGAAAAAGTTATTTTTCAACGGAAAAATAAAAGTTAGAAAAAAACTATCAAAAATAGAGTTTTATTTTTTCGTCATAAAATAAAAATCATTTTGTGAGTTTTATTTTTCCGTCATAAAATAAAACTCCTTTTGTGAGTTTTATTTTTCAGTCGGAAAATAACCGTTATTTTTCGATTTTTATTTTTCAGTTAAAAAATAAAACTCTAAAATAAAACTCTATTTAGGAGTTTTATTTTTTCAGTCATAAAATAAAACTCGTTTTTATAAAAATTTTTTTTTACACCTAACTCTGATTTGAAACATTATCGTCTGGCAACTATTACAAATGTCATTTCTATCATATTTTGTTACGTGCGGAACGTCGTAATAGACGCAGTCATCGAACCCGCTTTCATCCTCTTAGTCAAATATTTGTAACATTTTTACATTTTTACATTTTTTTTTTGTTCCGGCCATTATCGGATTTAATTGCGTAAATTTGCTCTTTTATTAATATTAAAGCACCCTAAAAATCGTTTAACTTGAGATTTTAGGTATTCAGTAATAAAAAACAATAAAATAAAGATAGCACAAGCAACGGGATTAGATTAAAAATAAAATCTTTCATAAAAACGAGTTTTATTTTATGACGGAAAAAATAAAACTCCTAAATAGAGTTTTATTTTTTAACTGAAAAATAAAACTCGAAAAATAACGGTTATTTTCCGACTGAAAAATAAAACTCACAAAATGAGTTTTATTTTATGACGGAAAAATAAAACTCTTTTTTTAAAGGTTTCATCTAACCTTTTATTTTTCCGTCAAAAAGTAACAGTTAAAATCTGATTAATGATCACTTATGCGAGATCACCACAGATTCTGTGAGAGCTCTCCAAGACGATTAATTTGGTATATAATATCATATATGTCTGTCGACTCTAATACGATGATTTTTTTAGTTTAATTTTTAAGCAATAACTGTTATTTGCGGTCCCTGATAAAATCAAAAAATTTCACCTTCAAGAGCAAAAACGCAAAAAACTTAAAAAAATAGATTTTTTTACCTTTTTTCCCCTGTTTAGGTCTATAGGTAGCAAACCGTTAAAATTTTAAAGAAACAATGAACTAACAACATTTACCTAAGATCTCAATAAACAACTTTCTAAAACATATGAACTTCCTAGGAATGATTCCTAATACCGTTCAGGTAGGGCTTAAGTAGCCGCAAAAGTAATAATTACCTAAGCGCTGCCTGAACGGTGAACCGGCTAGGTCTTTATGTCTTAAAGATATACTTTCTAAAACATATGAACTTCCTAGGAATGATTCCTAATACCGTTCAGGTAGGGCTTAAGTAGCCGCAAAAGTAATAATTACCTAAGCGCTACCTGAACGGTGAGCCGGCTAGGGTTTTATGTCTTAAAGATATACTTATATTTGATTTCTTAAATAAAAATGACTTATTTTTTCCATTCTATGTATTGTTATGAGTCGACATAATAATTTATTGCATATTTATAGGTGGCCTTGTTTCAACTTAACGATGTTACCTTAATGGTTTCTGTTTACGCTAAGCGTAATATGAAGAAAAACGAAATGGTCGGTTGGTTTAGCCTCGGACTAAACTCATCCGGACCAGAAGAAGTGGCTCATTGGGTGGATATGCGCGATATGGCAAAAGGTGAACTTTTGGCACGATGGCATGTTTTAGTGGATTCCTGATTCGAGCAGTTGGGACAATCTTCTCGTCGTGGTAGTGGTCTAGGCCTCTTGGTCGCCTTTGCTTCGACGAAAGACAAGTCCAAAACTAAGAAGCTCAAAGATAATGAACTAGAAATAGAAGATACAGAAGCAACAACAAAACCTGATGTAGTTGCTGTCGATATAGAGACTGGTCTTGAATTGGACTTTGTGTAAAAGAATTAATGCACAAAAATCCCAATTCAAAAATAAACTTCTAAAAAAAAAAAATAAAAGAAAAATACATACATTTTGGACAACAGAGCAACAATTGAATAAAAATAAACATGCTTTTTTTTAAGGCATAAGAAACAAAAATTAAACAAATTTTGGTAAGTGCAAATATTGTAATTTGTACAAAAATAATGCTTTTGTTATTTTTACAAATAAATAAAAAAATAACACAATAATAACACTCTGCTACATTCAGATTTAGAAAAATGTATGTGCATATTCAAAAGAAAAACAGTACAGTTTTAATAAAAAATAGTACATTTGTAAATATAAAACGCATGCATGCATGTACATATATATTGTTGTACAGTATGGTGCACCTTATTTTTAAAAATGCGAAATAGCACTGTAACTCCTTCAGAAATATTCTCCTTAGACAAAAAATACGTTGTGGGACATTTTAGACAGATTGTGTGAGGCGTAGGCCTGCCACACACATCCACAAGCTGTCAAAATTTTCTAAACTTTTACTAAATTAAAACAAATGTATTTTTTAATATTAGTTCTTGTGGAATTATAAAACATTTTGAGATAGTTTATAATGTTGAGTTTAAAGCCGAGAACCAATCAAGTGACAGAACGTAGTCATTTTAATGGTTTATTATTTTCATATAATAATTCCTTTGTATTTAAAATATAACTTAAATTAGCATCAAACTTAGTAGTTAAATTATTTTGATAATTTTTTAATGATCTTATTGTTATTATTTAAGATTTGTAAAAATTTATATAATAATACTTCTTTGTTTGGTATATTCAGCTTGTAAACTGTATCCCTTCCTCATCATGCAACAAATTTTTTTCAATTTTTTAATAAGCTTTACAGCTGCTTTAGCAGTAACAACGTTTATTTACAAACTATGCCCAAACTAATTTTTTATGGTTTACCATTTTTTATTCTTCAATATTAATATACTGGCGATACGATATTTTTATTAGTACAGTGAACTCGCGATAACGTGAACTAATTTTTACCAAGGCAGTTCACATTTTGAAAGATTGTTCACGATTTTAAATGTCAAATTTGGGACATTATATTTACCATCAGATATAATGTTTCAGTAAAAAAGTGTGAAATTAGTATTTTAAGCAAATACAGTTAAACCCCGATTAACCGGGCCTATATTAATTGGTTACATCTATTAACCGGCATGCGGTTCTTTTTATTTTTTCCCTCTATTATCTGTGTTTTACCTCTATTATCCGTGTTTTACCTTTATTAACCATGCTTTATATCTATTATCCGTATCGTATTCATATGTCTTCTATTATGTAAACCCAAATCCGATGATTCACCTTTTTAAATTTTACATTCTCTATGACGATTTGTATAAAAATATGTGGTATATTTGAATCTCTAGTTGCATAAATCTAATGTTTAAGTCAAAATAAATAAAGAAAATAAATTTCCGTATATTTTAATATAAACTCTATTAAACGGTTATTTCGACTATAACTATAGTTCATTGATTAAAGAAAAAAAAATTTGGAGATATCCCAATTAAAGTTTTAAAAAGTAACGAGAAAAAGTGTTCCCGTTGTAGAGTTTTCACTACCAATTTGGGCGATATTTAACACAAATTTTTAAAAAATTTTCGTCAATTAAATTATAACGAAGGAAATAAAGTTTTGACCAGTGTCATATCTCGGTTGGAATTTGGCGATTTAAATTAAACTTTTAAATATATGTACATAAGTTCATGATGAACATACATATACAGTATAACCGCTCTAATCCGGATAGATATAGTTTCACTTGGTGTCTTTAAAAATAATATATCCATTTATGATGCTTTTGTTTGCTCTGCCTATAAAATGTCTTTTGGAAATAGTTCGTTTGCCTCTTTATTTAAAATTTTGTTTTGAAAATTCCCCAATTCCTCCAAAGAACTGTCACAGAAACTCAAACGACCGAGGTTCAAGTCCCAGCAAAGGAGAAAAAAAAATAAAAAATAAATTTGCGGTTTTTCAAAACTTATAATTTAAGAAATAAGAGGCGCTTAACATCTATCTATCTATCTATATCTATATATTCAACATTCCAATACAATTCACTGCATTTAGTAAGGGTTTACCCCTGAGTATTGGTCTTAAATAAAAAAAAAGTTCTCCAATATTTTAGTTTCCAGTTACTGATTGGGTTATATCTTAATTCGAGAAATCTTAAGAAAATTCATTTTTGCCGCGTGCTCGCAAATACTTGTTTTGTCTAGCGGTAAAATAACAACAAAATTTCCAAAAAAAAAAACATTGTCCGGAATTTTGGAAATTTTACACCTGAATTTATATGGGAATAATAGGAGAATAAAAAAAACCTTCCGGTGAATTTCATTCATACTTGGATTGTTAGTATTTGTCGTTCTATACTTCATTCAGTGTTATCGCAATACAGAGCTTCCTAGCTTCGAAAAACGTAATGTTTTTATTATTTTGTAAACGTATGTTTTGAGTCGAAACAGTTTTAAAACTGTTTTAACTACCAGCTAATTTTAAATAATTCTAATTCTAATTTTTTCATATTTTCTATAATAGTACACATAGAATAATAAAATTAACCAATGGAAGAAATTGGCAACCCCATCAAATTTGACAGAACATTCTTTACAGCTCATTATCATAAAGGTTTCAAAACGGTATACGTTTATATTCAATTGTGAAAACGCTTGGTCTGACTCAAACAGGTTTGAAAAGCAGTTTCGATGAAAACGGTACGAAATTTCTAAACTATTTTTATAACTGTTTATGCCATAAGTTTGAGCGAATGAAAAAATTTTCAAAACAGGCATAAACATGACAAATTACTTGCTTCATATGAATTTAACATATTTGATATATATTAAGCTGTCTATAATTCAGCTTAGGCTTTACATATAAGGTGCACCCTAATGTACATGTAGGAATTTGTCTAAGTCTATTAAAAAATGACTGATGTACGGTGTTATTGAATTTTTGTAAAATTTTTAAAACCAGAGCTTTAGTAGACATATTGCTTTAAAAAAGTAATTGATTACATACTATATATCTACATATCTATGTATGTTCATATATGTATGTATGTATGTATGTTTGCCAGTTATTTTTAATAAATAATATTATATAACTATAACTATAACTATGCTGGCCAAATGATTTTGTGTATATAAAGAAGACGAATATTTTTGTACGTGGCTCTGGTTGAAAAATAATAATAACAACAACAACAAACGAACAATTACACAAAATTAGCTTGTAATTTTTTTGTCACTTTAACTTTGAAAATTCTACGCGCACATATTTATTAAGTATAAATTAAATTATTTTTTGGTAACCAAAAATTAAATGCAAACATTTAAATAAATTAATATTAGATATAACTTTTTTATATACTATATGAAAACTTAAGGAAAAAATTATAATAAATATTAAATAAATTAACTATTTAGATAAACAAATTAGTCCAAAAAGTTTTTTTATACTTTATACTTTACACTTAAAATATAAAACATAAAAAGTAAAAAACAAAAACTTAATCTTAATCTTAAAGAAAATCATATAAAATGTTATAAAATTTATAATTCTAAACTAAACCAAAAAAAGAAAAGAAAAAAAAGAAACTGAAACTGAAACCAAAAATGAAATGAAAAAAAAAACATAAAAATATTGAATTTATCTTTATATTTATTAAAAGAGAGAAAGAAAAAAATGTATTTTATTTTAAATTTAAAAATTAATTTATGTATCTTGTGATAATACTAAATCAAATTTTAAAATTCTTGGTATACTCGTATTTGTAAGTACAATACCTCCTCTGAAGGTTAAGAAAAATACTGCACTTACTGCATATAATGTTTGTTTCGTTTCTAATGCTTTATTAGCTTTTTATTCTTGTATTTATTTTATTTGAGCTCAAATGCGAGAAAATGTTTACATATAATATAAAATAGTTTTTGTTTTTAATACAAATGCATACATGCCCAGCAGAAAAGCCAGTATAAAAAATGGGACCGGAAATGGTTCAGGAAGATTGTCATCTTTACTTTTAAAATTTAATTCGTAAACTCAAATAATTTTATCGAATTGGGAACATGCATTGATTTTTATCAGTTCGATACAATTAGGCATGTTGCATCTAATGGTGATGTCCTTTCTAAAAAGAAAAGAAAAAATGTGCTCTATTTAAGCGCACATTTCTAAATATAATGTTGTACTAACCCCGTTATTGTGTGCTCGTATTTGGCTTAAGAGTATAACATATTAGTATTAAAAAATGCTGCCCTTTTATTTGTAAACAACTGTAAAGAAGAACATTTTTTATAAAAAAGAAACAAAGTGTGGTGTTTTTGAGGGCACTTAATACACTTTGATTTTAGACGGGGCGAAAGCATATACAAGTTTATAATTGAATGTAATTTTTTTTTAGAAAGAAAAATTAAAAAGAATTTTTAACACAAAGAAAAATGCAATTTTTTTTGCCAGAAATAACACAATAAATTGAACCTCAAGTTAAACTGTTATTATATTTTTATCATTCAAAATTTTGTTTGTTAGAAAGTCAAGAATAATATTTCAACAAAATTTTATTAAAATAAAATATAAAAATAGCAACGACTTAGGAAAATTGAAATAGATTTTCTACAATTCTAAAAGTGCATTTAGAAATCATCTACCTTTAAAATATCCATCAAAAGGACTTTTCCCATACAATGCAAAATCTATTTCCCGACAAGATTTCGTTGTAATCTAGTTAAAACTAGAGAATTTTATAATGCAACTCTGTTTTCTCTACTAAAAATATACTTTTTAATACTAAAACATACAACAATGTGGACGAAAAAAAAAGTCGTTAGATTTAAAAGCAGAGCGGAAAAAAATGAAAACAACTTACTTGGAAGAATATTACAGATTAAATAAATTTAAAAATAAAATCAATTAAACAAATAATATTAAAGACACAAGTAAAGTGCAAAATTTTAATGTAGCTATTATGTTGATATGAAAACTAAATCTCACAAAATGTAAAAAAAGTAATGTAAACGTATTAGACTTTGAGCAAGATTTCAAATTTAATTGACAAGATTCTTCTATAAAAGTTAAACGGCAATTTATTCATTACGTTAAAATCCTGTATGCTGCATAAGATATTAAGTTTTTTTTGCTGGGCATGTTTAATGGCAGCCAATCTTTTGACAAAACCTTCCTCTTGTTCAGTTGTTTGGAACTCATTTGGTAAAATAGGTTTTTCAAGTTAAGGTTTTAAAAAATATGGGGGACGATTCCTTAAGCTACGGTCACATTAGGCAAATATTTGATCAAAAATACGTAAAAACTATTTTATGAAAACATTTATTTCTTCATTTTTTATGGCTATAAGTTTTATTAATTAAAATATTATTTCTTACAGCCTGTTTTTAAAACACGAATGGTTTTTGACATTCGTCTTTTTATATATGAAACAACAACAAAAACACTTAAATTTGTTAGTGGTTCTCATTTAAAAAGACGAATGTCAAAAACCATTCGTGTTCTAAAAACAGGCTGTTATTATTATTTGTTTTTAAAAAACTTTTAAAGAAATTTTTAAATAAAACGAAACTTTTGCGTAAAATATTTGAATAAAATATTTCGTTACGCTTTTTTCCTCAAATATTTGCCTAATATTACCCTTGCTTTACTTGTGGATTATGTTAGTCAATATTGATATTATTCGCCACTAGGTATGCACACGAAAAAAATACATCGATATGTTTTTCAATGCGATGCATCGCGAACTTACATCGATGTTTTGCAATGTATCGAATAAAAACATCTATGTTTTCGAGGCATCGTATTAAATTTTTATATAATAACAAAACAAACAAAATATATTAAAATTTCAATAAAAATAAAAATGTTGCTTTACCAAAACTTTGTATAATTAAATAAGACCCAATAAGTTTTGTCTAGAGTTGTTTAAAAATAAGATTTTATTAACCCTTTTAGCCTGCACTCTACTTTGCTCTGCAAAAAGTGATGAATTGAAGGAATTGTACCTTATAATCGGCTCACAGTCAGACTTTCTTCATTTTTATTTTTTTCCAATTCTTGTGACTTAATTTATTATAATCGCTCGAAAGACTAAAGTCGTCTGTTACTTTATCTGAATTATCAGAGCCCGATTCGTCTGCTAAATCCTAAATCTAAGCAATTGGGTTTACAAAAATAGTTTTTTAAAAGCGTGGATCCAATAGAAAAATTAAAAAAATTTCTGTCATTTAATTTTCCCAAGTCTAAATCCGGACTAACGAACTACTTGCAAATACACAATATACATATGTATATGTGGCGTTTTGACAAAACATCTTAAGTCAAATTTAAAAGGTTGAAAATGATACGAATGATACATGTTAATGATACGAATTTTTTTATTTAAAAATCATTTTTGTGTACGTTTTTAAAATTTTGTATTATAGGAGAAATTTTTCTTTAATTTTGGTTTATTTTATTTTTTAATAAAAATTATTTTTCCCCGAGTTTTGTTTTTTTTACTTTTTGCTATCTTATCTCATTTTGTTTTGCCAAAATGCCACAGATATGTATATCTACATAAAATGTTACTACTTTGCCTAATTTGTTTGTGATTTGCAAATTGTATCGATAACTAGAAATTCTTGTTGTGACTTAGTACTATAAAAATGTATATGAACATTGTCCAGTTACATTCGCAAATAAGTCATGAATATAAAACACAATTATAAGCAGCGTTTAAGCAGGGCTGTCGGTTGAAAAATCCTCAAAACTATAAGTATGGTTTTCGATTCCTCGGAAATATATATCGAATGATATCGTATCATCAGATGCATCGATATTTTAACATCGATGTTTACGATGCATCGTATTAAATTTTTATATAATAACAAAACTAACAAAATATATACAAATTTCAATATAAATAAACAGTTTGTTTTACCAAAACTTTGTATAAATAAATAAGTCCCAATAATTTTTGTCTAGAGTTGTTTAAAAATAAGATTTTATTTTTAGCATCGATAAACGTCGAGCATCCCTAGGTGAAACAATAGAGTAGAAACTATTTTTTTTTTTTTTTTTTGGACGAACTGGTTTTCTTAGAGTACTTAATAGGATGTGTAGACAGAACCCTTATAAAAATAAATAGATCTCTACGATGAAAATAAGTTCACTTATGCCGTCTACGAAATGAAAAATACCAGTGTATTTGTTCTACTTTCATACAGGTTTATTGGCTCTGGTGAACATTTAAGGTTTTGTCAGTTACAGCGTTCTTTAATTCCATCGACGATATGTAGATACATACATATGTATATGAAATAAAAAAACCTTACGGCATTCGATATTGATCGAAATTTTTTATGAAAATTCCTTTATAATTGCATAAAATTTAGCTCGATATCGAATGTCGTAATTTGACCCCTAAATTTTTACTTTGTATTAAATATGTATTAATTTGTTATACAAAATAATAAATACTCTGAAAAAAAAAATCTAAGCGATAAACATGGATTTTTTAAAGCCAAAATATATAACTTACAAAAATATAATGAAAATTATACTCGGGTTTAACTCCATAAAAAGTGAAACATAGACCTAACGAAAATGCATTGTAGTTGGTATAAATTAAAAAATTTAATTACACAGAAATATAAGTATTAGAAAGTAAGTGATTGAAAAATATTTATAAAATTGTTGTAATGCTAGAAAAAAGCATGTTTGTCTTGTTTACATCACGGATATTAAGGTACGAATACTGTGTCGTTGTAGGGTTTAAATACTCATATTTATGTAATTTTGTAGTAAATAACGTACGAGTATAACGAATTCGTTATACAAATAATCTATTTTCAAATCTTTACATTTGAATTAAGTATGTATAACATTATGATTCAAAATGATTTAAAAACGACGGTATACTATCCTAATATCTAAATTTTGGTGTAAAAAAAAAGAATGCATACATATATAAAACTATTATATAATAATGTTATTGGAACGTAGTACCTATCAAGAAAATGCAACTTCTTATACGCACAATTTATATGAAAAGCGAAATGAAAAATGAAATTAAAAATTTATTAAAAATACATGTAATCATAAAATTTCTCTTTTCAAAACGGGTATAGATATACAATATTTTGTTGATTACTTTAAATTTTATTAATTTTATGAAAAAAAACTATACATTTATACATACATACGTGTACATATGTATTTATTAAATTTATTAAGGAGTTATAAAGAAAAAACAAATTAATCATCTATACTTTTTAGTTTTAAAAAAGTTTATATTTATTTGTAAGCAAAAAACATATAATTTTATAAAATATTTTTTTTATATACATAATATATGAAATGTATTGCTTTGGGGATAAGCATGTCTCTATGGCCATTTCGTCTCTGCTTAAGAGACTCGTCAGGAGACTTTTTTCCAAAGGTGGTAACCAAAAATACAAATACTTATGTTCAAATAGTTATAAACTAAATGCGAATCACATTTGGTATATAAAAACCAAACAAAAGTATTTACAAAGCAATAGAGACATAGAGACATGCTTATCCCCAAAGCAATACATTTCATATATTATGTATATTAAATGTATTTGCCTATATGGCAAAAAATATTTTTTATTTTTTTTTATATTTATTATATAATTTTTTTTTATTTATTTTATACATAGTATATATCGATTACTTAATATAAAAAGGGCATAACTCGATTTTTGTTAACATCGTCACTGGCATAATAAAACACTTAATACAATCCGTCAATTTTAGTTATAAAGTTTACATACGATTTTATTAAAAATTGTTTCCTCTTTTTATATAAAATTGCATTAAATCTCTTTTATATCAAAAATTCTACGGGTTTTATTAAGTTATTTTATTACCTGCAATATTACCATAAATCGAATTAAGCATTTTTTATATTAATCCATCGATATGTATATTTTAAGTATTAAAACGAATGCAAAAAATTTATATTTCATATTATTTCGTAGAAACTATTTTTCAATGTATACCCTGCAAGAACAGTGACAGTCATTTGCCTGCCATATGACCGATTAAGGGCAATATGAAAAAATTGATGGCAATATTTGTGTAAATGCAATTTTGCATCCTACTCTTACTTACTAAATTCGCTCGCTATTGAACATAATATATATAAGTATCTGAACTCTATACTCTACTGCTTTTTTTATTTCAAGGACGATGTTAATTAATATAAGTCAGAACTGATGAATATATCAGTCACAGCTCACTAACAAACCTAGTGAATGTAGCTATCCCAACTGATGTATAAGCCCGTTAAATCTGGCGGGTATTTCTTTAATTTTAAAACACCATTTATTATTTTTCATACTTAAATATGATATAAAACAATTTACTATTAAATTAAAAAGGTAGATTTAACAAATTTATGTACTTAAATATAGCGGGAAGTTAGTATTCCAGTCGGATTTTAATGAAATACAAAATAAAACAAAAAAAAATATGTTTATGAGTAAAAGTGAATACATAAAACTTACTTTAAACTTTCCCGAAAAGTTTTGAGTTCTTCTTAAGCAATTACACCAATTTATTCCAAATTGCTGCCACGATTTCATTCTGTTCTTTATCTAAAACTAATATTTTTTTTAATTTGTTTATTAAGCCAGAAAATGCAACTATAGAACAATTATTAGTTGATTCACTCTTGCATATATGCTTTCTGATTCTATAGGTTATATGTGTGGGTAAAAATTTTTTGTCTGTTAAGTTTCAGTCATGTAGTTCTTGCAGGGATAACCGCTAGCTATGAAGTGTCTTGCCATTACTTAAAGGTACGGTCACATTATATTTAAAGAAAAAAGCATAACGATTATTTTAAAAAAATATCGTTTACTAAACTTTATTAATAAAATACATATCTAGATATTTGTTTTACTCTTTAAAATTCCTTCACATTTGTCAAATATTTGATGAAATAAACGAAACCAATATTTTATTGTAACATTTATTTACTGTTTGTTGTTTCTAATGCAATTAATTAATCAGCCCAATTTTAGATAAAAATTCCCCGGGAGTTTTTTTCCCTCTCCCATTTTGCCCATATAAATTCAATTGTAAAAATAGGAAAGGGAAAAAATTTCCCGGGTAATTTTAAAACATAATTGGGTTGTATATGTTTTAAAATAATTATTTAAGAAATATAATTATTATATTCTTATATTATAAAACAAAACTTTTGTCTAAAATGTTTACATAAAATAATGGTTACGCTTTTTTCATCAAATATTTGACAAATGTGAACGTATCTTTAGTATAATATATATTTGGTGTTTAAATATTTATTCAAATATTATTTCATTTATAAAGCTATAAAAATTAAATATTTAAAAAATACTTTCAAGAACCTCTGAAAATATGCTTGTAGTATATTTTTCTTTTACAAACAACAGGAAAGGTTAGGTATCATCGGGCAATGACTCAATAAGCACTTAATCCCAGAAAATACTGATTTCAATTCCTCCAAGTAGAGAAGTGGCCCTTCTGTTACAAATACCAGCCAGGTGGTCCATGAAATCCTGCGACGCTATTCATTGTACCAATTGGTACACTTAATGCCCTTTTTAATGGTTATATACTTATATATGTAAGTATGTACATATGTATGTTCCAGGGAACAACTTGTAAAAAACTTATGCAAAAAACACAACATACAGATAAACTTTATATTGATTACATCACAAATAGTGTTTGTGCTTTTTTCTTCCATTGTTTCCCTAATGTGACCGCAGCTTTGCTGTCCTTGCCACATGAATAGAAGATCTCTTAACTATTTACTCGTATTAACCGCTTAATTTTTTCAAATATTTCTACTCGCTGAATGTTTAAAACATTGTGCGGAATAGACTAGTCATAGAATCCGGTTTTATCGGAATTGGATTTGAAAACGACATGGAAAAACAAATTTTGTTACTTTAAGTCCAATTTTATACGACGATATTGACTAGAATTAATACGATTTAGAACATAAAAAATGTAACATTGGCTTCTATGACATCAAAGTATGTTTTATATTCTTGTTCTGAAATCCAATTTCGACATCATTGGATTCTATGACACTCCACATAGTGTACAAAATGAAAGAAATAATTCAGCCAAATAAACCTAAAGGATTATGATATGCTACCATAGTAGTAGGAGTAGTTCTTAAAACAAAAACATTTTTTTTAACTTTGTTTTCAGTATTAAAGTAATATTTTAGTTGAAATGAATTTAAGTTCCAAAGGCTTTTATCCTTTTTTTATCTATGTGCTTATGTGTGTATATAAAATTGGTATAAGGGCTATTCTTAACACGTGGCAAGAAGTGTAATATCTTTGACTTCCGCGATAAATTGTTTGATTAAATAAAATACGGTAAATACTGTAAATTTTTATGTACGTATGTTACTCAATTTTGTTTTTAGTTGTTTTGTTTATAGTTGTTTTAAAAAGTATATTAATTTAAAAAATAAATATTGTTTTTTGTGATTTAAATTTACTTTATTTGATAGTTATTTTATAAGTCAACTAAATTAAATATAAATTTAAAAATATTTGTAAGTACACCTATTGAATAATCAGTGTGTAACCAGTCAGTATTTAATGAAAATGTTCAAAAATTTAACGAAAATTTTTAAAAATTTAAGGATATATTTATGCACTATAGAACTTTAACAAAGTTTTGAACTGATTGTTGTAAAAAAAAATTATAAAAGTATTTGATATAAAACAATTTCATTAGATGTGCTCTTAATACGAGTAAATAAATTTTTTAGTCAAGAGCTATGAGGTCCCTGGTGGATAGATTTCGTTTTGGTCCTTGAAAAACAGCACCGACACTACTGTACGTTTTTGGTGCCATCGGTATACCAGTTGAAAATAAAGATCAAGAGTTCATGAAATTAATTTTTTTTCTATATTTAAAAACAACTCCAAATTAAAAAGATTCAGAAAAAAATTAGAGAAACTACGAGCATCTGACTTTTTCACGTTATCGAAAGTCTGTAAACGCCTGCATCCTTGCTATAGTTTCTTATGCCTAGGCAGCGAATGAAATGATATTTTTCATACCAGCATAAAACAGGCGGCCATATGTTTCCTACATACATATACACATATGTGTATACTTATATCATATCATATTCGAAAATCGCCATTTGCATTTGTTTAGCGAATATTTCCAATTGTGTTAAATTCGAAAAACAACAAATCGTACGATATATAATATATAATATTATGCGGTTTGTGCGAACATGGCCTGTAATGAAATTGTGAAAATATAAAATACTTTTATAAGTTTAATTTTTCAATACTAATTATGGCAAATCACATACATACATACGTATGTATGTAAGAACATATAACTAAAGAAGTATTTATTTTTGGAAATGAATTCATTAGCAAATATAAAGTGTTTTTGATCTTAGAATTAAATTTTTAAATATCTCTTGCCATAAATAATATTGAAATATACATATTTTATTAGTATTTGCTTTTGGGAGTTAATTAAAATGAAATTGTATCCCGAAATCTAAAAATTGTTTTTTAAAAGAACATGTCTTTAATTAAAAACATAAAATAAAAGCTTTATTCAACTACTAAATACAAAAGTATTAAAAAAAAACTATTATATTCGTACAATTATTATAATTAAATTGATGTTAAATGTTTAATTTTTTACCATTTATAAACAAATACAAAATATAATATAATTAAGAAATTATTTTTCTACTGTTATGAAAACATAAATGTGTTTTGTACGTCATTTTTCAAATTTCTAAAAATTAAAAAAAAATATTTTTTTATCTATATAATTTATAAAATAAAAATAAAATAAAATGTGAAATGGCTAAGAAAAACTAAAACTTAAATTTGTTGTAATTGATTTGTTACAGGCAACAAACATTATGATTTTAATATTTACAATGTTGTATGTAATTAAGAATGTGTTCTAGAACAAAAAAAAATAAAAAATAAAATTAAAAAAGAAAATTGTTCTTTTTAAAATAAAGCAAAACAAATACATACTTTTTGTAAAGCTTTATTAACTTTTTTTACAACACACTAATTGGTAAACATAAATAATATTTTGTATAATCTTAATAAATAAATTCATAATCATTTATTTTTCTAATTGGACTAAAAACAAACTACACTTATTAAATAATAACAAAAAAAAAAACAAATTATTTTCTATTGAGACTGTCTGTAAACCTTAAAAAAAATCGCTAACGAAAACTTAAATTAAAATTGGAATTGGCACTTATGCAAAAAAAAAAAAAAAAAAAAAAAAAACATAAAAACAAAAACAATACAAAAATAATGAGCATAAACCCTTTTTTAAATATCTCAAATATATCTGGTACAATATTCTAAAACTCACAGTTTTAAAACTGTTGTGAAAAATTTCAAATTAATTCATACAGAAAATTTGTTTTTTAAATTGTTTTTTATTGTACCTACTGTTTATATAAGTTAATATATAAAGAAAAGTTAACATGCCATTGAGATATTTGTTTAAACAATTATGAACCTTTAATCTAACGAAATAATTTGCTACGCTTAAGAAACAAAACAAAAAAAAAAAACAAATTTATATATTTTTTTAACTTTAAATATTATCTTAAAGTTAATATTAATTTTTTACTTTATAAAATTTATAAAAACAAAAACAAAAGAAAAAATCGATATGAAAAACAAAAATACAATTTTTATACCATCTTTCTTAAAATAAGTTATCCCAACCTGTCTATTTATTTATAAAATATTAAAAAATAAATTAAAAACAAAAAAATTAACAACTAAACACTCACACAATTTAATTAAATAAAAAGCACTGTTTTTTATAAATCATATTTTAATCAGTTTCTGTAATAGATATTTAAAATAGTAATATATGTATGTATGTATACATATTATTATTTTTATTATTATTAGAAATTTTCTTTGGCTTTTGTTTTAATAACAAGAAACAATTTTTTAATATTCGAAAATAATTTTATGTAATTTCATTGTGAAATTGGAAATTTTGACACAATCTAGTTATTGAAAAAAAAAATAAATAAAATAAAACAAAGAACGTAAATAAAGTAAACCAATATCATAATAATAAAAAAAATTAAAAAAATATTTGCCAATAATACCATAAATTATAAATAATAGCAGCAAGAAAAAACAAAAATGGAATATATCAAATTTTGTTAATAAAATCTTGATAAAAAAAAATAAATTGCAAACCGTTTTATTTGTTTTTTAATTTTATATTTGGGACATTAAACTAGCTTTGGATCGAAACAAGTTTTGGTTACTAGTTTTGTCATAAATTGTTCCTATTCGAATTTAGAATGATTTTAAATATACTTTTATAAGAAATAAACCAGAAAAATCATTCACCATGGATTTAATTGGCAAAATAATTACAAGGCATATACTGGTATGTGAACGAATTTGAAATCGAATGAATTTTCAAGTTGTTATAACTTCCAAATCCTATCATATTTGGAATTCTTTTCTTTCTCATTACTAAGGCAACCAAAAATATTTATTTATTTATTTAGGTATATTCCTCCGTAAGAACCTTATGAATATAATTCTTTTATAGTTCAAAAGGAATGCATATAAATTTAGTAAATTATATCATTAACAAAAAAACAAATAGTTGTAACAATTATAAAAATATAACATGACATATACAAATAAGTATAACATATTAACATAAAGGACAAAGATTTTATATAATTATCAACATTTGGCCCCTTAGATTTTTACTGAATATTAAATTAGATGACAAAATAAAAAGTTTTTTCTGAGAAATGGTAATGAGAAAAGTCAAATATTTTGAGGCATATAGTTATAAAGTAAGTTTTTAAAATTGTCTCTCCCCGATATGATTTTCAAATGTATCGGTAAAGAATTCCATAAATTAATAGCGTTAACGAAAAACAATCTGCTCGTATTAAGATAAGTATGCCTGGGAACAATTAATGTCGTGCATCTACTAGATCTACCAAAAACAAGCTTTTCATAAAGATAACAAGATTTCCTTTGGTAAAGCAGATTATGTAAGAACATAATATTTCGCATACGAAGATAATCAGCTAAGTCACAGCCCAAAACTATTTTCCTCCAAGAAAATATGCTATCAACCCGAGCCAAATTATATGTACCGCGTAGCATTATTAAAAGATACCTGTAACTTATGCATTGAACGTGAATCCAGTTTGCTGTATATTACAGCAAAAGGTTGAGTTGATATAAAAGCCTAGGTATTTAATTTTATTAACATAGGTAAGAGGTGTCTTTCCTAGGTAAATTGCTGGAAAATTGTCATAGTCGTATTGCTCCCTACTGATTGGTAAAACGTAAGATTTCCCAGCATTAAGTGTTAAGTTATTAACCTCTGACCATTCCACAATTGAAACCAAATCATCATTGAGTTTGGAACATGTATCCTCTATTAGACCGATACGATTAGAAATATAAAGTTGAATATCGGCGGCATATGCATACATACGAGTATATTTACAGACAGAAAACACATCATTGATAAACATACTAAACAATAGTGGTCCTAATACAGAGCCTTGTGGAACACCAGAATTTATACACATTAAGCCTGACTGCCTATTGTCCACAACTACTCTCTGAGCTCGACCAGATAAATAATTTTGCATTAGAGATACCGCAGTATCAGTGAATCCAAAATAGTGTCTTAGTTTCTTACACATAATTGAGTGGTCTACTCTATCAAAGGCCTTAGAGAAGTCCAGCAGGCACATGAGAGATAGGTTTTCCATGTCATATTCACACCTTATATCATCAATAACTTTTAAGGCTGCAGTAGTGCAGCTATGAGCAGCACGAAACCCAGACTGCAATCGAGACAGAAGATTATTATGATTTAGGTAAAAAGTAATTTGTTCAGCCATAAGAGACTCAAACACTTTGGAAAGAGCTGGCAAAATGCTAATTGGCCTATAATCACCTGGACTCACAGCGGTAGACTTTTTCGCAATTGGAATGATTCTTCCAATTTTCCAAGATTTAGGAAATGTAGAGGTAGTAATGCAATGATTAAAAATATGAGTCAATGGTGCAATAACACACGGCAGTATCAATTTAACAAATCTCATGGCCACACCATCTTCTCCTATTGCATTAGATCGTATTTTCAAAATATGTTTAATAACATCAGCCTCAGACACTGCAGAAAATGAAAAATTACTGTTGCAGTAGAGTTCGCTGTGGAGTTCCTGATTACTTTTTTTACCTATTAAATTATTAAAACAAAAAGCGTTATTAAGCACCGCTGGATCTAGCTTGCACTCAGAAGAGCTACAGAAGTGTATACCCATGGATCTGATGTTCTTCCACAACTGGCCTGTGGGTAGATTAATATTAAGCTTTTTGGAAAAATAAAATTTTTTTGCCTGTCTAACTACAAGATTAGACTGATTTCTAGCTCTGTTTACAACCGTAGGTCTCCTTTTCCAAACATTGTAAGCTAAGTTACGATTACGAATAGAGTTTCTCACAGCTGTCGTATACCAAGGGCAAGAACAATTTCGTACATAAAAACTACGCTCAGGTACATGTCGCTCATAAACTCCCTGTAATGTTGTAAGAAAAACGTCCAGCTTCTCATCTATCGTTGTACGATACCAACATTCATTCCACGCCACAGCAGAAATGTCTGAATAGAGGAAAGGGAAATTAATAGAGTTGTAATCTCTATATGTGATAAGCCGGCGATTATCATCTCTACTAAAGTCAATATTGCAGGTTAAAAATAGTAAATCATGGTCAGAAACAAATGAAATTTGGTCATATAAAAGCAATAATTCAGGATGTGAGAGCAGAAACAAATCAAGTAAACTTGGGCTAGAATTGGACGAGAAACGCGTAGGAATTTTGTCATTTACAACAGTCTTTCCCACGGCGGTTATAAGATCAAGAAGATCATTACTAAGATTGTCATTAACCATCAAGTTCACATTCAAATCACCACAAGTAAATAATAAAAAAATTATAATCTATAGCATGGTTTTTAAAATCAATAAAAAAGGGCTCAAGACTAGATGTTCTGTCTGGGTTATAAATGCACGATACCAAAACCTTTACTGTGTTATCATATATAACCACATTAATAAATTCAACATTAGAATCATGCGAAACGTTAACTAATCGAGCTCTAAGGTTATTTCTACAATATATGGCAACACCACCGCCCCTTTTCCGTCTCCTAGCATTTCTAAACAGGTTGTACCCATTAATTCCGTAATAATCATTCGGAACGTCATGATGAAACCACGTTTCCGTTACACAAATAATGTCAACCATAGAGCTCTCAAATATATGCCGAACATCATCTAACTTAAGTCCATTTAAGCTTCTTGAATTGAAATGCACAACATTTAGCCCAGACCTCTGTTTTCACAATATATTTAAGAGAGCAGAGTGATTTCCGCCAACTCTATTGTCAGGATAAGTTTGATTCATAATTAAGTAGAGAAGAAACAGTTTTTACTTTCAACATAACAATAATTAAATTAATATTGCAATTAAAAAGGGGCCAGAAATAAAAGAAAAATATTTCAGAAAAGAGCAGTATAGTATAGTTTAACAGTGTGAAAACTACGTATGTATATACGAAATGCAGGTAAATTCTTAAACAAATATAAAATAAAAAGCAAATTAAAAATTAATATAATAAATATAAATTATAAATAAAATTAATATATATATATATATATATATATATATATATATATATATTTTCGTAGCTGGGTCGAAAACTAGTTAAGTTCTGCTAGTGTTTGTACATATTCCTTAACGGATGTTAATTCTCATAATACCAGTATTAGGATCTTAGGCTATTAAATTTCATACAATAAGTATAATAAAGATCCATTATAATACTCGAATTTAATTCGAAAATGTATAATAATTAAAATTAATATAATAAAAACAATCAACAAATCATTTTTACATATAAAAATAATAGTAGTAGTACGAGTATTTTCAAATGGAGCGAAAAAGATCCTCTAAATCATTCAGGGAGTCAATGCGTATCGGCTTACGTACACCAGTCTTGACGTACACCAAACCTCGCATTGTAAAAATATGCTCTAAAAATTAGTTTTAAGCGCCTAAAATATGCATTGAAAAAACAGTTTTAAGCGTTAAAAACATGCTCTATAAAACTCACAATGCATACATATGTTGATATAAAATTATGTGAATTTTTTTGCAAAAATTTGAAAACATGAAAAGTATCAAATAAAATTAGCCACCAACCAAATAAAATAAAATTCCTTTATACTATTTACACATATGTATTATATTTTAATTCCAATATTAGGCAAAAATAAAAAAATTTCAAAAAAATTCACACTAACAAGAATACAAAACAAAAGATTAAAAAAATTATTTAAAAAACATGAAGCTTTGTCTGTTTGATCGTAAAACGCTCTTTTACATCGAGGAAGCTCTTTCGACATCAACGGGAGTATTTAGTGCAAATTTGAAAGCAAACGTTTCCTAGATAAATTCTTTGCGTTGATTGAGCTCAATATGTTTTTGACTTCTGAGGTGTTTTTTTATGGCGAATATTTTTTTTTTTTTTTTTGCTGACACTGGCTTATTGCAAACTTTACAAAACAGAATTTTCCTATCAGTTTTAAAATTTGGAGCTTCATGAACCATTCTCGCAATTTTCCCCAATTTCACAGATGTTAGTTTAAAGCGTTTTCAAGAGTATTCTTATTATTTAATAGATTATACTTGAGTTATGTGTCAATATGGAGTCATTATTTTGAAAAAATAAAAATTGGTAATACACGTAAATTCTTCTAACATATGCAAACATTTGTAAAATATGCCATACAAATATGAAAAAATTGAAAAATGCAAAAGTATGCATGTATGGCGAAATATGCAAAAATATGCCGTAACAAATAGGGGTTAAACGTCGTAGTTTTTCCTAAAATGAATTAATACTTTGCCTGCTACCTCAGTAACATCCAGAAAAAAAAATGCTAATGCATATTTTTGGTTGCCCTACTCATTACCTTACTGATTATTACCACTACATCCTTGATTATTAAAATTTTAAAATAATTAAAACAAACGATTTAAATTATGATCGATATAGTTTTTCATCACATACCGGATAGACTTGTTCTGTCTTCGTAGTTATTTTGGTAATTAACACGTTTATTGTATTTACATCCGTTGTATATGCATATACATAAGATCCAAAGGGATCTTATATAAGCTCCTTGAAAAATATACAGATATGTATTCTCAAAAAGCGCTCACACAAAAACTCAAACGGCCCAGGTTCGAATTCCATCAAAGGTGAAAAATGAAAAAGTTAATTTGCGTTTTTTTCAAAATTATAATTTAAGAACAAGGGGTCCCCCCACCCTTCTCCAAGAAATCCATTTACAAAGTAACCGCTCCCTTCCATTCCACTCTATTCCACCTTAACCTTTGACATCAAAAACGAATGATGAGGGAAAAGTGCCACCTATTGGGAAGTAGCAGATAACAGTTAAAAACCTACTTAGCGAAGGCACTCACCACAATCAACATGCAACGATAGGGCAATTCTTGAACAGTAGTAATGTTTTCAGCTCATCTTGCAGTAAACTGTGGTCCATGCACTACACGATAAATAGTGCGTCTTGTTTCACGTATGTAACTGTCTCATCGTCACAGTAATCGATGATTGATTTTGATGAAATGTTTTAACGATTAAAACACGTTGGTTAACCGAATATTTTTCCATAATAAATTTGCCGGTGTCTAGTAGTTAGTGTGTTGGCTTACTAAGACAATAGCACCGGGTTCAAACCTCAGCTCTGACATTTTGAAAAAAAGAAATATGAAAAAAAAAAATATTTCTTTCGGCGACTACCTCTAAACAGTCTTCTGGCAAAAGCTCTGAGAGTAATTGATTACCATGAAAAAGCTTCTCAAATCTGTCGTTCGGAGTCGACTTTAAAACTGTAGGTCCCGGTACTCAAGGATAAAAATTAACACACACAACATGAGTTCTGCGAGAAGCTAGGCCGTGACCCTGACACAGGCTTGTAATGGCCAATTATGTATGTATGTATGTATGTATGTATGTATGTATAATATAAAAAAATTTAACATTGAATTTGTATGGGAATATATAGGAAAATCTAAATGCCATATCTCCGGAACCAAAGGGCCGATTTCACGCAAACTTCACATAAACAATTTACAGACGGCAAACTACAATCTACTGGCTGAAAACGATCCATCCGTTTTCGCGGGTAGTAGTGACATCAAAATGTACATTAATTTTTATATATTAGATTCATTTAAAGAACAGGAATAAATTGTTTAAAATATTTTATTTAAATTATTCTCGATTTGAAAACAATTTTCCTAGTTTTTGTGTAAGAAAGGGTATTTTTCTTTAACACAAGAGAACTTTTAATACATACTTAAAAAAACAATATAGCACAAATTAAAATTTATTCCGAAAAATGTTACAATTTATTTTCGAAATTGTGGTGGCAGATGGCTGCTGCAATTGTTATTAATGATGCCGATTTAGTTAAAAAAAAAACTATTGATCATGGCATGTTAACTATTTTTCTAATGCTAGCACTGGCTTTATCTTTAAAAAATTATGTTCCGCGAGTGTACACTTTAGTACACGGTGCGTGTTTAAATACATGCTTCGAATATAAATCAATAGCTTATTTTTCCTTTCCTTACGTCTTTTTTTATTAATTTTAAATATGTATGACTGTATGCACCTTTCCCGAAATTTTCTTTTGCAGCGTAGACTGTTAGTAGTGTTAAAATATTGTCTTTCACCTTTTATATATATATATATATATATATATATATATATATATTTTTCATATAAATCACTTACTATTCTTTTGAAACTACCATTTGTAAGGGATACATACTTTATGCCGGATATGCGTAGAAATATTGTATTTTTATGAATATAATGGACTCTGAAGGGTCTGTTGTGAATTGGTTCAACTTGTTAAAAAAACCTATTAAACTAACTACAAGCATTTTCGCGATATTGTGAATTGGTGACATGAAAATCTAATATTTTTATGAAAGCAAATATAAGCACGCTACAAATAAATATGAAATTAGATTAAAATTCAAACTTCCTTCTGTAAAAATTAATTATAATAGCATTGGAATTTAACAAAACTTCAGTTTATTTTGGTTTAACTTAATTTGTTTATGTTGAAAACATAAAAATTTAGTTTTTACACAACATAATCTATCAGAATAGCTCACTAAGGAAGTCAGATTATAAGGATTCAAACCAACTCAGATTTTTCACACATTAATAATAAATATAGTGCATTAAATATTTAAAACAATACGCAGAATTATTTTTTACGTTTTCTATAAATTTTTTTATGTAACATGGGTTCATCATCATCACTGTCATTATTTTTCGTTGAATCGGATAATCTAACATTTTGCTGGGCATTCCATTCTTTGCGTAACTCACTTAACATGCCTGGTGTTAAAAGGCCCTGAGCTATAAGGCGATCAGTTAGACGTCCGCGGGTTGAGTTAGGTATGCGTGGTTCTGCTATAAAATGTTTATATTAAAAACCAATAATATTAAAGTAAACGAATTTCTTACCTTTATTGTATGAAACACGCCTCATGTAAGAGATATCACCATCGTTTGCACCTTGAACAGCTTCAGTATTTTTCAATAATCTTGTAATTTGAAAAACGCCTTGTTGTATAATTTCATCGAGTTCCTTTTGCGCTTCTCTCACTAAAACTGACTCTGGAAATAAGTCCGTAAAACGATAACTTAACCAAAGATAAAGGTCCATAACATCAAAAATAGATTCTAAGTGCACTAAATCAACAATTGTTTTTGGTAAACTTAACGGCCAACCGCAGTTTTTGGAAATGAATTCAAATGTAAGAGGTTCCCCACGACTGTATTGCCTGGCAATCTAAGAAGTTAAGGAGTTTTTCAAAACATATAGAGAATATTTTTAAAAGATTTTAACCTACCTTTAAAAACATGGAACACACAAAAGGCATTTTTCGGTTAATGGGAGCACAACAGAATACATAACGTGCCCTCAATGGCAAAGGAACATGTTGTATCATTTCTGCTAAAAATTTAAAATCTTCTATATTACACATAAAATATAATGAGTCATCTACTGTACAAAGATTTACAAAAATATCCTGCAAGAAGCATTGATTTTATATAATAAGAATGTTTTACACAGTTTTTATTTTTGTTTACTCACCATTAAATTACTTAATGTAGAATTTGGTAAATGATAAGCATATAATTCTATTTGATCGGCTGTAGGATGCAAACCAGCTTTCTTTAATGGTTCTGGGGTTTGAGCTAGAATTTTTTTAAGTGTTGGCAAATCTTCTGCTTTGTAGGTAGTAACAAAGCCATGCTCCCATTGTGTACGAAATCGACCGGCTCTACCAGCTATTTGTAATGCTGAAGATACTGAAATTGTATCCATTTCTCTTTCACCTTTTTCATTCATTGATGGTTTAACCAGAGAATAAAAGATGATGCGTCTTATACTCCTGCGAATATGTAGTTTTGATTTTTATAAAGAAACGATTTATTATCTAAATAAATATTATTCCTAACTATAAAGTGGAGCATAGTCAATTTCTGACAAATAGTGATTAGTCATTATCCTGTCGAATACGCGTAGCCAAAAATGATTTTTCAATATATCCGTGAACATTTGGAACGAATTTCAGACAATAATCATGTATTGTCCTAAATTGAGTTATGGATTATAAAATTTAACACTTGAGACTAACAACCTATGCGTGAAAAATGGGAAACGAACACAATATTTTTTGTATAATTAAATTTAAAAGGAGTAGAAGTTGAAATTTTTTAATGGAGTTGAGATTGGTTTACTTTTTTATGGTTAATAAAAATTTATATTGTTAACAATCCGCGAACCGTAACTGTATGACCACAAGTGAATATTACAGACAAAACTTCAACATTTTCAAATTATATCTATAGAAATTCTAATGAATTTTAAAACCGGTTAGAAATAAACCTTATATAAAAATGACTATAATTTTTTTTATTATAACTTAATGTTTAATAGTTTCTACTCACAAATTTAATCCCATACCAATGGCATCTGTGGCCACCATAACTTTGCAACTATTTTCAGGATCATTAAATTTAGCAGCTTGAGCCAATTTAGTACCAGGCGGCAAACCACCATATATAACAGCAACTTCCCTGCCTCTACAAAGATTAATTAAAAAATCATTTTTAAAATTTAATTTAATTGGAGATTATTAATTATACCTCGCTTCTATTTCTCTAGAGACTGAGTAAATGTCATTTTTGTTAAAACAAACAATACAATCACCAGGTCTTATATTATCCAATGTCATTAAAGCCGAATCCTCAATAGTTAATTCAGTCAGACGTTTATAGTTATGCACTTCTACAATTTCATTGGTAGTTTCACAAATTTTTTGTAATAATTCCAACGAACCAGCTTCACCACACACATGCACTTCATCAGCTATTAAACCAAGGAAGGCTCGAGTCCATGCCCAACCCCGTTGTGGATCACGTAACTGTTGAATTTCATCAATAACGGCAACCTCATCTACAAATTCAAATTATTTGATATTATAAAATGTACTTTGGATGTTTTACACAAATTTATTAGATAAATTTTTTGACAAACGTTTCAAAAAACGCCTTTCCCCTTGTGTTATTTTTAGTTGTTGTTTTTTAGTGGTACTTACAGGGAGTATTAACTGATGTCATTTCTACGGTGCAAGCAACATGTGCAGCTGGAGAATTCTCATTAATGCCATATTTGCGTTCTTCACCAGTCACCAAATCGCAAGGTGTACCCTTCTCATTAGCTTTGTTAAATACCTCTGTGGCCAGCAATTTGAGAGGTCCACAATAAACTCCAGATTTTGCCGTTAAGAACCTTTCCATAGCATGATACGTTTTACCTGAATTTGTGGGACCAGCATGAAAAACTATTTTACGAGTAATAGCTCGAGCACTTGTATACCAATTTGCGGGTGTTCTTAAATCTGATATCTTCTTTAGATCATCCATACATTCTAAATGGGGAAATATAGTGCGGGCATGACTTATAAAATAGGGAAAAATGTCATCAACATGACCGGCACTGTTTATAATATCACTGAATGTTATATGGAGATCTACTGGAAGATTTTCAGATTCTATACAATAACGACGAAATGAGGCAAAGGCTTGTTGTTGTAAATAATCTAAAAAAAATAATGGTTAGTTTTTCAATGGCTTTTCTTTAATATAAACAATTAGAACTTATTAAACTTACTGTCCAAACCATTTTCTGTACACAAATCTTTTATTTCTCTTCTTTGAGTAAATTTGTTTAGAATTCTCAACAAATCCGCCTTTTCCAATTTGCCTGCTAACTCTGACCCAACATCAATTTCATCAGCATTATGTTGTACATGTACAGGCTTAAATAGAGCTGAAACATTACCGCCATGTGGTTTCCGATTACGAGTCTGATGCACTTGGTTAACGTGTAAAAGTCTAAGCGTTGCTGTTACAGCCCCAGTTACCACCTGCGGTCGAGGTAAAGCTGATTTCAATGCTAAATTTTGTGTGGCCGTGCAGAGTAACGTTAAACTTTTACGAGAATTTTGCATTATAGTTAAGACTTTAACACTATCAACTAATTTGTATTACTAAATTCATTCACAAATTTTACTTATTTACAATAAAAATTAAGAAAAACGCATTACACCATTTATTGGTTGTGATGCAATGAATTTGTTTTAAAACAAAAAAAAAATCTTTTTCACAGTGTCAAATGCGTTTAAAATAACCTCAACTTTGATAAGAGTCAAATGTCATATGAATGAATGAAATGAAATGTAAACAAATCATATGGTAACAGAGTTTCATTTTTTAGGAGTGTATTTTGCAATTGTAAGTGCATTTAAAAAATATTCCTATACTGTCTGTTTTATTAAAGTTTAATTGGCCTTTGTTAATGAATAAAAAAAAATATTTAAAATAAACTATCCAAATGATAAGCAAATACTTTTTTCAAGCTCAAGGTCAAGTTTATTTTCAATTTAATCATCAATATTTCGATATCCTTCGGATATCATCTTCAGGATTTCTAAAAATAATAACAAATTAAACAGATAAAAATACACTGAAACCACTGTTCTAATAAGAAAATATCAGTTACAAAAAAAAATATAAAAATACCGATCATATAACCATATACAAAATGTAAACAAACTCACAACATTAGTAATAAAAATAAAACAACAATTCTTATAGGATAAAAATATAAACCAAAAAGAACTTACAAAAATTATATAAAAACAACAAAATTAAAATTAATATATATGTGTATCACTGCACCGACGCTGTCACATTACATATTATACTAATTATTGCTAATATTTCCCCTGTTTATTATATATCTATAACTATGAGCACAATTCTCGGTGTCTGTTTTATAGTTTATTCTCCTCTCCTTTGGTGTATTTATTATATGTAACATCTACAAAGTAAACCGTTTTTTATACATATTTTCTCTCTGTAATATTTGTACCTTCTCCAAATCTGGTGTATGATTATTATCTGCACAGTGGTTCGCAAGTGCTGTTTTTTGTGTACTTAATTTTTCTCTATTTTTAAAATCCGATTTATGTCCTACCATTCTGGTTCTTAGTTTATTTTTCGTTGTACCGACATACATTCGATTGCATTTGGTTTTACCATCTCCCAGACAATTTATTCTATATATTACGTTATATTTATCCATTGTCTCCAGTTTTGATTTTGTGTCGGTAAATAGTCGTCTGAGAGTGTTATTTGATGCTTGAGCAATTTTAAATCTATTCTTGTCCAAAATATTCGTCTTCCTTAAGCCAGCCTAAATATATGATTATGAATACTGCCATGAATTTTATTGAACGGGTGCTTTCTATCAGCGATGAAGTATTCCATTTACAAAATATTCAAAAAGTGATAGAAATTTTAAAGAAAAATGACTTCCCTAAAAATACCATTGACAGACTTATAGCTAAATGTAGAGGAAATAAAGGACGACTAGTAGAACAGGAGAAAACTGAAAAAGTATATAAATCGGTGATATATGTTCCGGGATTTTCGGAAAGATTAAGGAAGACGAATATTTTGGACAAGAATAGATTTAAAATTGCTCAAGCATCAAATAACACTCTCAGACGACTATTTACCGACACAAAAACAAAACTGGAGACAATGGATAAATATAACGTAATATATAGAATAAATTGTCTGGGAGATGGTAAAACCAAATGCAATCGAATGTATGTCGGTACAACGAAAAATAAACTAAGAACCAGAATGGCAGGACATAAATCGGATTTTAAAAATAGAGAAAAATTAAGTACACAAAAAACAGCACTTGCGAACCACTGTGCAGATAATAATCATACACCAGATTTGGAGAAGGTACAAATATTACAGAGAGAAAATATGTATAAAAAACGGTTTACTTTGGAGATGTTACATATAATAAATACACCAAAGAGGAGGAGAATAAACTATAAAACAGACACCGAGAATTGTGCTCATAGTTATAGATATATAATAAACAGGGGAAATATTAGCAATAATTAGTATAATATGTAATGTGACAGCGTCGGTGCAGTGATACACATATATATTAATTTTAATTTTGTTGTTTTTATATAATTTTTGTAAGTTCTTTTTGGTTTATATTTTTATCCTATAAGAATTGTTGTTTTATTTTTATTACTGATGTTGTGAGTTTGTTTACATTTTGTATATGGTTATATGATCGGTATTTTTATATTTGTTTTTGTAACTGATATTTTCTTATTAGAACAGTGGTTTCAGTGTATTTTTATCTGTTTAATTTGTTATTATTTTTAGAAATCCTGAATATGATATCCGAAGGATATCGAAATATTGATGATTAAATTGAAAATAAACTTGACCTTGAGCTTGAAAAAAGTATTTGCTTATCATTTGGATAATTTGGAAACAGGTCGAACAATTATATCAATTTTCTGATTTGATTTATTTAAAATAAAATTAAAAAAAAACAATTTTTCTAAATTTTAAAAATTCTGAAAAAATGCATTTAAACTTAAAAATTTTCTTCAGAAAATATGATAATTTATAAAAAAAAATCATTTACAGTGTGGTACCCCTTTAAATAAGGAATTGTAATATTCTTTACGTCTGCCAAGATACCAAAAAGAATTTTTTTTTTTAAATTAATCCTGTTTTGAAACAGCAAATACCAACAGATTTTGTAATTATCCATCAACTTCTATTCATGGAGCATTTGAGGACATGGTATAGGCTCTAAAATATGTTTCACTCATAAAATTGTACATATTGTTTTGAAAAAAAGTATGCGTAAAAGAAGACATTTTTTAGAAAAAAATCGAATATGTTGGCACACGTACCATTTTTCAGAAACATTTTTTTTTTTTTAAAAACTACCTTTTTAGAAAAAGGCTGAAAATATCAAGATGATGCCCATTTCTTTTTTAGGAGTTTTCTAGCAAGCGACATATATGAATAGAAGGTAAAGAGTATCCAGATTTCAAAACATTTTCCCAAATAAAGTCCAAATAACTATTTTTGTGAAAATTGATTTTAAAAATAAATAAATAGCAACGAAAATGCCAAATAGAAATGTTGAAAATATTCATTATATTAAATTAGTTTATTTTCGCGTTTTCGTTACAATGTCTGCGTTGTTATCTTCACTGACTTACATATATTCTTTTACAATTTCTTTCTAACCCCTCTCTTAAATTTTAGTTATAATTTCCATCTCTCATTTTCGTAAATGTCAACACAAGAACGACGTAAAAAAAGAAGATAAAAACAATTATTAGCATTGTGACTGAAAAATTTGTTTTCAAAATTTTGCAAATGAGTCATTTTAAACTATAAAATTTGGAGAAAAATATATAAAAACTTCTACTTAAAACAACATAAATTTGTACAATAATAAAATGGGCTTATTTGGACAAACGAAAGCAAAAGACCCCAAAGAACAGGTAATTTTTTTCAAAAAGAAAAAAGAAGTTCAAGGTAAACATTAGCAATGACGACATCATTCGTTTTGGGTACAGGTTCAGGAGTGGACACATAAATTACGCAAGGAAAGCAATCAACTCGATCGTCAAATACGCACCATACAAAGGGAAGAGGAGAAGGTGAAAAGATCCATAAAGCAGGCAGCTGCCAAAAATGATCGTGACACCTGTATGATATTGGGAAAAGAAATAGTGAGATCCCGTAAGGCAATTAATCGTATTAAAACTTCTAAGGCTCATTTAAATTCAGTTCAGTTGCAAATGAATCACCAATTAGGTGAGTTACAAAACATTTTATCAAATAAATTGAAAACAGTCACTAGCTTGTAAAATTTTATAATCCGTTTTCCGTAAATAAGGTAATATAGAAATAAGGTAATATAGCAAAAAATAAAGCGTTATTCTGTCTTTACTCCATTCCATAATCTATTTTCTTGGCACCACCAAAGAGCATTGCATTAGAGGGAGGGTGGAGGAGTGCTGTGATCACTTCAAACGATGCAAAAGGGATGAAATACGTGCTATATTTCCTCAAGAAGTAATTGATATTACTTCTAGTATTTCAAAAAGCAGTCGGCGTGGTCTAGTGGTTAGTGTATTGGCTTACTAAGACATGAGCCCTGGGTTCGACACCCAGCTCCGACATCTTAAATAAAAAAAGGAATATGTACAAAATATTTCTTTGGGCGACTACCTCTCAGCAGTCTTCTGGCAAAAGCTCTGAGAGTAATTAATTTTCCATGAACAAGCTTCTCAAGTCTGTCGTTCGGAGTCGACATTATACTGTAGGTCCCGGTACTCATGGATACAAATTTACACACACAACATGAGTGCTGCGAGAAGCTAGGCCGTAATCCTGACACAGGGTTGTAAAGGCCAGTTATGTATGTATGTATGTATTTCAAAAAGCAACCACAAAATTTGTACATTAAAAACTTCGGGATGTTTACAAAGCTTGAACTTACAAAAGAAAAATACGAGTATCTAATGCATTAGTTAGAAAATAAAACAAAGAACTCATGAAAGAAAAAACTAAAAGTTATCCTCAAGGAATTTCTATTACTAAAAGTTCAGGCAGTGTAACTCTGCCAAATCTGTTGGATCATACTTCTAATAGAGTCCTAGAGACCAAGTCAGTAAAGGCTCAAGAAAGTGGTAACAAAGACTATCAAAAATATCGTCTTAGACACTCCAGAAAATGCATTTAGCCAGAAAAAGCATACTGTTATAAGCTCTTTTAAATAGATTTAAAAAAAACAAACTAAAACTTAAAAATTAAAAAAAATCATTTAAATTATTTTGTTAGTTATGGCTTTTTACATTGTAGGTAGATATATACATTTCTTTAACTTTCTTTATTTTGATAACTTTTGTGTATTACTATATAAATAAAACTAAATTTGTGATAAAATCACTGCATGTTCTGACAAATATATTTTTTTCCTCACCTCCATACAAAAATCCTCAGTATGCGTCGTATGTACGAAAACTAAAGAAAATTGGATTTAATAGAGAATTAATTAATTAATCCGAGTTTTATCGTTCACACGACAGAACAAATTTTTTAAAGCTAACTAATTTATAATTGAAGATTGATAATTAAGTTTGCTATTTGAAATTTTATTTATGACTATCTCCTTTTTTTCGTAAATTAATATATAGTACTAGTTGACCGGCAAACGTTGTTTTGCCATATAAATTTGCTTTAGGAAACATTTTTTATTTCAAATATATTTGATAATCTTTACCGAACTGCAAAAGTTAATCTTGATATCAGCAATCAATGTCTGTGTGGTCGTATTCAATCGTTGCAGTTATTCGAATTAATTTTATAATGTCTTTTCATCGTTGAATCTTTTTGTTATATTTTTTCTTCGTTTTTCATTTGAAAACTTAATACATTTTACTATTTTTTTCAGCTACTCTACGTATGGCCGGTTCCTTACAGAAATCCACCGAAGTCATGCAGGCCATGCAAAATCTAATACGTTACCCCGAAATGGCTGGTATTATGCGAGACATGTCCAAAGAAATGATGAAAGCCGGCATAATTGAGGAAATGCTAGACGACACCATGGAATCCTTTGAGGAAACCGAGGAAATGGAAGAAGAGGCTGCCAAGGAAGTAGATAAAGTCTTATGGGAAGTTACCAATGGTAAATTAGGTGAAGCTCCTCTACCGCCCAATGAATTGGCTGCTGCTGAAAAACAAAAGGTTCCAGCTGCTGTTGCGGTGACTGAAGATGCGGACGACGATGACGAAGAGGAAGACTTACAGGAAATGCAATCACGCTTGGCTTCGTTACGTTCATAATTTCTATTATCAGAGAGGCTTAGTAAAATCGAATACTATTAACAAAAATTTTCTTAAAAACGTGTCGTTCCTCTAACGCAAACAAGTCGTTAACATCAAAGCATACATTTTTTTTTGTGTTGGTCTCTAAAAAAAAAAAAAATACACATACTCCACGTGTAGAATAGCAAAAGTTTTAAATGACAAAACATAACATAGAGCATAAAGGTAAAATCGTTTTTGTAAAAGATTTAATTTCTTTTGCAGTTTTTAAGAACTTTTCAATTTATTTGGTCATAACACTTTTGCCTGTAATTGAATTCCAGAGCAATTTATTAAAATTTAAAAGATGAAACACGATTTTTGACAATAGTCGTTTAAAAAGGTCAACCAACTTACTTTAAGAAAGCGATACGACTTTATATGATATTCAGAAAGTTATAACAATACAACACTTCAATAAAGCCGATAATAATTAACCAAATCTGTATTTAAGGCTGTAACTATTATTTTAAAAGTATTTTAAACCATAAAACTTATTTTTCTTGTATAAATTTAAAAAGTATTGTTAAAACTTTTTGAATTTTAACAAAATTTGTTTGTATATTTTTTAACTGCACTAAGTTGTTTTTAGAGTATTTTTTTTATACGAGTTAAAATAAAAATTCCTTTACAGAGCTATATTTTAATATACGATAAGTTAATCCCTCTATTATAAAAGGCGTAGTCGTCGTCGACGTGACGTAATTTTTGCAACAGATTAAACAAAATTTTTCTATTGCCTTTAATCTGTTAAAATGTCTTTATGTCGATGACGACGCGGCTTACCTAAGGACGCTTAATACCTTTTATTTAATAAATGATACTTATATTGATAAGATTTATTGAGTTTAAAATTCACAATATTTTATTTTATTTTTTTTCCATATTAGCGGCCGTATTTATAATGAAAAGTTAGCAACTCGTTAGCATATATATAGAACAGAAAACTGACGAGTTTATTACCCACTATAGACTGTCATTATTAAAACTTTAAATACCTTCTATCTGATAACTGGCCAGAGAATCTATAAAATTAAAGAACTCGTACATTTGTGCAAGAATTTCTACTTAGCTACTACGTACTTAGCTACTACGTACAATGAGCTGCTAATTTTTTATTATAAATAAGTCTGCAAGTATTTAATCTATTTGAATAGTAAATAAACTAAAATATTTATTACAAAATGAAGTGCCGTTGTAAATAATTTTTCATATAAAACAGATTTTTTTTAAACAAATTAAATTTGAACTGAAATGTACTGGAAACAAGAATTATATAAATTTTACC
Source organism: Metopia argyrocephala (assembly GCA_963576795.1). NCBI lineage: Eukaryota > Metazoa > Arthropoda > Insecta > Diptera > Sarcophagidae > Metopia > Metopia argyrocephala. Next base: position 59,954,891 of record OY756211.1, on the reverse strand, counting down.
GCATAGCACATACATAATTTAAGAACAATAGAACAATATAATAATGTGTACAAAAAAAAAAAAAAATAACGTGAAGTGATAAAAATAACAAGAATAAGTGTTTGAAATTTGCGAAGCACCTTCAAAATCTAGATTGTGTGTCTCTTTTTCTGGCTCTATTTAAAAATTTGAAATCGATCACTATCACGTTCCTGTTGTACTCAAACCTTTCTATCAGAACAATACTATTCCCAATTTGTTCAAGTTTATTCATTTTTGTAACACAGTGTTATCTGTCCGATAATAGTTTAATTTTAGTCATTGGCATGTTTGAGTAATAAGTTTTTGTTAGGTTAAAACTTTCACTGCTGTTCAAAAAATAAAAGTTTTCACGATTTGAACACTACTTGATTTATATTAATAAATAATTGTAGTCGCCGTAGTCTAGTGGTTGGTGTGTTGGCTTACTAGAGCAGATGTCAAACCCCAGCTTTGGCATCCTAAAAAAAGAAATATGAAAAACTCTTTCTGGCAACGAATACTTCTTAACAGTCTTTTGACAAAAGCTTTAAGAGTAACTGATTGCCATGAACAACCTTCTCAAGTTTGTAGCTCGGAGCCGACGTTAAGCTGTAGGTCCCGTACTCATAGGCGAAACTTGACACACAACATGGGTGCTGCGAGAAGCTAGGCTGCAACTCTGAAACAGGGCTCTAATGGTCAATTATGTACATATGGATGTTCAATATATGCACTTATATTGAGGGTGTAACAGTATCCATAATTTTTTTTTATGTCGTATTACAAAGAAGCAAATTTTTTTTTATATACATATTTATACAATAATATGGCAGTTTTGCTTTATAAAAACGTGCTCCTTTTCCGCATTCCGTTTATAAAAAACACTCTTTGATATATGCAATAACAATATGCCGTTTTGGTCCGATCGGACCAAAATTCGTAGTTTTTCGTGTTTTAAAAACTGTTTGGTAGTTTGGTTGGTTTGTTGCAACTTTCCTGGGTTTTTGGTAGATTTTCATGCTGAAAACAATATTTATAATTATACAATTATACAAATTCGAGAAAGAATAAAACTTGAAAATTCGTGTTGCTACCAGGGACCGTAACAGTTACGACTTTTTTTCAAAAAAGTCACTTTATAATAGTTATTTTTTGACCTTTATTTTTTCGGTCAGAAATAAAAGTTAAAATTTGACTTTTATTTTTTAAGTCAAAAATAAAAGTTAAAATCTGACTTTTATTTTTTAAGTCAAAAATAAAAGTTAAAATCTGACTTTTATTTTTTAAGTAAAAAATATATGTAAGTTAAAATTTGACTTTCATTTTTTAAGTCAAAAATTAAAGTTAAAATTTGACTTTTATTTTTTAGGTCAGAAAAAAAAATTACTATGCCATAATAATAACAATGTAATGGAAATATAAGAAAAATAAGATCGATGACAATCAGTGATGTTGTTTTGGTTATTTCTAACCAACCCAACTTTAGTCAAATTTGCTATTCCATTTTAACAAAGTTTAATGCACCCGTTATAATGTCATGTCTGCTTGACTCATACAAGGAGAAGCGTATTGACGTTGATGTCGACCTTGTGGAATATTCGGAAAACAAAAAATTTCTATATCCCCGTCTAAAGGACTTGGCATGTATTATTCATCAAGTACCTGCGACACAAGTTAGTGTAGAACGCGCGTTTTCAGCACTTAAGATTGTTCTCAGCGACTTGCGCTACAATTTGTCTGAACAGAACTTGGCAGCTATATTAATGGTGAAATTGAATTCTGAGCCATTGCAATGAAAGAGTGAACAATTTAATATTGAAATGAAGGAAATTAAATGTAATTTGTACTTTCAGAGCAAAATATGCAAAACACCAACTCCTTAACTTTCTAGCCAATAAACCTTTTTGTATAGATACTCTATTATAATTTTTTTTTCTTTTTGTTTTAATACAAATACAACATGTACTTATAATTCTAAAAATAAAAACTGTGTTAATATTTAATTAAAATTTTATTTAACTTTTTTAACATCTACTTTCAATAAGAACAAAAGTTAAATTTTAACTTTTATTTCTGACTTAAAAAATAAAAGTCAAAATTTAACTTTAATTGTTGACTTAAAAAATAGAAGTCAAATTTTAACTTATATTTTTTACTTAAAAAATAAAAGTCAGATTTTAACTTTTATTTTTGACCGAAAAAATAAAAGTCAAATTTTAACTTTTATTTCTGACCGAAAAAATAAAATTCAAAAAATAACTATTATAAAGTGACTTTTTAATAAAAGTCAAAAAAATTAAAGTCCCGGGGCTCGAACCTAGAGCCTCAAACACATAAAGTCTTTTTAGTTTATTATTCCTTAGCATAACAGCATCAATATGCTGTATTCAAATATCTGATAGACAAATTATATCCACCTGACTTTTTGATTTTAAATTTTGAAAATAACTGTTATTTTCGGTCCCTGGTTGCTACCACTACAAAATTACTACAGATCTTACAAACAAAATCAGATCATCTGAAAAATACGAATTTTTCGTACCGAATTGGTACGAATCATCGAAATCGGTCCAGGCGTTCTTGAGTTATAAGCGTGGTAACTAACGCCACTTTCTTTTATATATCGTCGGTTGACAAGTAAAACTCACTAAGTGTAGTGGCTTAAACCTGCATATGTACATATATACCTAGATATGTATATACATACATATATTCAAAACATATCTGAATATATTCAAATATAAATTGTAAATTTTTATCAAAAAGAAAAAAGTCGAACGAAACTGAAAACTTCTAAGACGTTTGTTTCTAAAAGTTTCTACATAATATTCTACTTTCAGTGATTAAAACAAGAATTTTACAAAATAAAATTTAGAGCCGAATGGTTTAATGTTTTTGACTGGCTCCAAGAAAAGGATGGATGTGTATTCAAAAAGCATTTAAAAACTGAAAAATCATCAAAATGCAATGGTAAAAGTTAATACCAAGAAAAAAACCAAGCAAGTATTACACAAATTTTAATTGAAAACCGGTACACTATTTAAAAGCAAGTATGGCATGCTGAATTACTTTAATAATGTTTTGCACTACCCACAACTTAATGTTTAGATTAATGAATTAACTGCTGAATGTCATCCAGACTCTGGCTAATGTTATGGCTAAAGATGTTGATGGCTTAAAAATTTTATTAAGAGCTGATACTGAAATTATTACTATTATTATTATTATTATTATTATTTTAGAATTTTTTTGTTATAGAGCTTTGGTAGGCTGCAGAGGAATTTGGTAGGTTTTTGAAATTTTTTGGTAGGAAAAAAATTTCCTCTGTGGCAACGCTGATGTATGCTATATGGCAGCACTTTAGTTTCCTCTTTCCTTTTTTAGTTACATTTTCGGTTTTATGTGTGATCGGTTATTAGTGATTTGTCGTCAATTACATAATTTAATTTATTAAAACTATATATTATTTAATAAAAAAATGCGTTAATTGTAAGTCCATTTTTAAGCACTATGATGGTGTTTGCTTTGTTGTTGTTTTTTATATCTTATTAAAAAGAGAAAAAAAAATTGTGAGTAGGTAGTTATTAAAAAAAGTAAAGAGTAGTGTAAAGAGTAAAGCACATAAGCAGTGTTGCCAGAAAATGATTAGGAGATACTGCTAGATCCGTAAAAAAATTCTGCTAAATGCTCTACAGAAGAAAAGTAAAATGCTAAATTTAGATTTTCACTATTTTCAAAAATTGTTATTCAAATAATATTGAATTACATGTATTTTTATATACATACTACATATTTTATTAAAAATTTACATTGTAACTATATTTACGAACATTCATTATATAGCATCTATTTTAATTAAATTTGTAATACTGTTTAGGCATTTATTAAGCCTACGTTTCTGTTTTCAGTCTTATACAAATTTATTCATAGTCGCCAATATTTTATGTATATCTTCATCTTAATCATAATTTTCGTATTTTTCAGATGATCTGATTTTGTTTGTAAGATCTTTAGTAATTTTGTAGTTGTAGCAACACGTATTTTCAAGTTTTATTCCTTCTCGAATTTGTATAATTGAATATAATAATTCGGGTTTAATTCTATTTTGAATTTTGTTTTTTATTGAAATCCTTAAACTAAAAAATGCGCTTTGTATAGAAGAAATTGAAATATTTTTTAATGCATTTAAATTTTTTGGTAGGCGGTTTTTTAATTGAGTTAAAAGCTTTTTAAAAAAAAATCAACGCATGTCTTTCTTATTTCTTTGTCGTCTATAATTGTTATATAACCCGATTTTATTTTGCCTTTTATACAGTTTTCAAATTCATATCCCAGATATCGATTAGTAAGCAAAAATTCTTCAAATGAATCACTTTTATTAGAATTAAAAGCAGCTTTATATATTTTCTCTTGTGCTAGTATTTTCCCTGCTATAAGAAATTTCAATATAAATTCTGTAAAACTTTATTGATAGTTTGAGAATCGTTCAAAATATTAAAAAAAAAACAGCCATTAGAAATAACCAAGGCTGGCAACCGAAACGAAATTTTACGCATAGTCACAGATGGTAGGATTATTAAATCATCACAACGTCTATGCGTCATAAAGCAAAATTGAGTCTTGCACGCATTAAATTCGACCCTGTTCGCGAGACCCCATTTGGAGATTTTTGTAGGTCATTTGAGAGCGTGTCATTCATATTCTGTCTTCTCGCTTCAATATTCAAAAGGCTCGCCCTACGATCAAATGAATATGAATGACAAATGATGCTATCATTTACGAAAGAGTGTATAGGGTTGGAAATTGAAAGGAGAAGATCGTTTAGAAAAATCAGGAATAGTGTAGGAGACAGAAAAGAGCCTTTGGGTACTCCCGAATTAAATCTTAAACTGGTTGGAAGTGCCACTATCTATAACCATTGTCACCAACCGCGGTTTCTAAGAAAGCTCGTTATAAAACTACAAAAATGGTCACCGATACCAAAGGCAGCAAGTTTGGATATGAGAGCCTCGTGCCAGACTCTATCAAACACCTTTGATATACATATCTAGAGCAACAACTTTGCTTTACCAAAGCGGTGAACATACCCAATCCACTTCTCAGAAAAGAGTGCCAACAAGTAACAAGTGGAACGGCCAATGAACGCGCAAGCATTAAATTGGAGAAAAATCGTAAAATCTGGCAGTCATGGCTGTAGGATCGTTATAACTTTAAATAACAATTCCAATGCTGCATAAAGCGTAAAGTTAACAAGCTAATTTTTCATAAACATAAATGTTGCCAGTATGTACATTTTAGTTTGTTTCTAATATTTGAGATTTTTATGTACTGGTATTATATCGGTATTATACCGGTATTGACGGAAACGGTATACAGATACCGGTATTTTACGCCAAAAAAATTTCGGTATCGGTATGAGTACCGGTATTCAATTTCAAACGGTATTTAAACGGTATCGGTATTAATAACGGTAACGGTTGCCAACCTTGGAAATAACTTACCATTTTTATACAAATTATATAGAACTGTGGCTGTAAAACTCTCATAGACATGCCAAATTGAGTTTTTAACTCAATTGAATTCAAAACTTTAAAAAATTATCATTCTCTAAAAATAACAGAACTTGAAAATTTAAATTAAAAAAAAAAAAAAAAACAAACAAATAAAACATTTTTTTTGAAAACAAATTCTGCTAAAAAGCATATAGCAGAATATTTAAAAAGTTATATGCTTTAATGTGCTTAATCCTGACACAGGGTTGTAAAGGCCAATTATGTATGTATGTATATGCTTTTCAATATACGAAACTGCTAACTCTAGCAGCAAAAATGCCAAAATGGCAACAATGCACATAAGTTATAATAATAATCATTAAGTTGTGATTTAATAAATAATTATTAAGATGTGTGTGTGTTCTATTACTGCAAAAGTATTCCTATAACATTGGTAAGTTTAGTTAAATGCTATGATAAATGATACAGATGATATCGTATCATCCGATACATCGATGTTTTAACGATGCATCGAATTAAAAACATAGATGTTTGTGATTCATCGATAAACATCGAGCATCCCTACACTATACCTAAGCATCAGTCTTTGCAGCGCGTCGTAGTAACATTTGGAAAGTTATATGCTCTTAAGGCCAACTTGTTTTTTTTGAGACCAATTCTCAGGAGTAAACTCCTACTTAGTGCTGTGCATTGTATTGGAATTTTTGGAAAGGAGAGTACATATATATTTTTTCTTATATTATTATTATTATTATTATTTAGCGCCTTAGGAATCAGACAAATTGCTGTGAATTGATCTTTCAAAGGCCAGTGTTATACATTGACCCTTGAATGATCAAAACCAAATGGCTCGTCGTTGCATGTTGATTGTGTGGTGAGTGCCTTTGCTAAGTAGGTTTTAGCTGTTATCTGCTACTTTCCAATAGGTGTCTCTTTTTTCCCGATCATTCGCTTTTTGTTGACATTGGTTAAGGTGGAATAGAGTGAAATGTCGGGAATCGGTTTCTTGGTAGATGGTTTTTTTAGAACGGATGGGGGGAGGGGGGACCTCTTATTTTTTCATTTTTCACGTTTGCTGGGATTTGAACATGTACCGTTTGAATATTTGTGTGAGCGCTCTAGCCACTATACTACGCACCTCCCGAGAAAATAGTAATTATTTTTCCCTTGATCTCACTGACCAGGTTAGTATCTGAACATATGAAAAAGCCACCTCCTAATAATACCATTATAAAGATTTATGATGAGCGATTTTTGAAGATGTGCCAATGCCGACAATTTTTCAAAGGGTTGGTAAAATTCTCTTCATGTCTTTCTGTTAGACCTTCTAATCAGTAAAATTAACTCGTGTAAGTCTGTTAGTAATTTTTGCGTTTGTCCCTATTAAAAATCGTCGTTAACGTTTTTCTCAGCCTTGCTAAAGTGTCATCCACCATGAAGTTATACGCTTAGCAGTATGATTACCATGATTGAGTCCTTAGAATAGAGTATGTAATAGCATCCCGTTTAAAACAGTTTAATATTTATGATGGAATTCATAATTTTCTGCAAAACTTCTACTTGTACAATAATTTTCAATGACAATCAAAATCAAAATTTTAAAAATTTAACATTAAATACCCACATATTTACGCTTCAGTCTTCTCCCTTTTAAGAATATTATCATTTGTCTTTTTTTTTTGTTTGCTTATTATTTCAAGAGCATTTATAGAGGATATTTTTTCTTTTACTTGGTCTAACAAGAACACAATTCTAGATTACGGTTTCACTTGAATACGTCAAGTGCACATAAAATTTTTGAAGAGACCAACTTTAAATATTAAATATTAAAAAAAAAATATGATAAAAAATATCAACCACAAAATTTGTACAATTTCGAACAAAAGAATCATTATACCATAAGAAAATATTTGACTTTAGAACAAATATTAAATATATTAAAAAAGTGAGGTTAACAACCAACAAGAAATTCATAGGCAGCATTAAAGATTAACGCAGCAAGAATTGGGAAAAAGAAGTAAAATATAACAAAAAAGAGGTCACATTAAAAATGTTTATTAAAAATATGTCTATCTTTTCAAACCATCTATAGGATACACAACAGCAAGCATCCATTTTTATTAAAAAAAAGCAGAAAAATGCTAAGCCAACAAAAGAATTAAATATTTAAATAAAAAACAAACGAATTTGATGACAAGGTTTTCTTTTAAGAATAAATTAAAACAAGCAAGAAGATAAGATCCGGTCAAGTCACACTATTTCATATCCTACACTACAACTCAAAAGTTATTTCTGTTGAAATCTTAACCATCTGCTTTTGTATAAGAATATAAAAACTGTCAGAAATGTACGAGATAGACAAAACAATATGAAATGTTCGGTTTTAATTCAACATTTAAAATTAAATTTATGAAATCAACGTTTAAATTTTCTCTTTCCATTTACACAAGACCTTAAATTTGACGTATTTGCTGTAGGAGGGCAGTTAAAACAAAAAAAAATTTTTTTAGGACTAACAAGGCAAATTATGCCAATTAACTAACAGTGTTGCATGCCACAAAATAACGGATATACATCTCGTTGTGCAATACCAGTAACATACAAATTTACAATACAGTTACACATACAGACGTATTACATCCTTACATACACGCGTATTTAGAAAAAAACTTTTTTCCTTAAATAAAAAGATGAAGGAAAATAATAATGGAAATGTAAAAAACGCGTAATTTAGAGGAAAAATTAAATTAACTTGACACAACATAATTTAAAAGAAACCTTTTTTTGCCTTACTTTCTTTTATTTTATTATAAATATCTTAAGAAAACATAAATTATTGGGCTTCTTCGAAATAGCGATGGGAATCTCAGAATGTACACAATTTTTAGGGCCTTATAGTAAAATTAGAAAAATAGAAATCTTAAAGAATTTTTTCTTTTTACTTAACAAACCAAACTTTAAATCATATGTTAGTTGCCGTAAAAAACTTATGCTTAAATCGTAAGAAATAAAAATATTTGCGGTAATAACTCTTCCTTGCAAACGCACTTGGAAGTGTTGCAAATGCAGTAAACGATGCCAAACAATAAGAAAATGTTGGCTTATATGCTAAGATGGCTTATTTGTAAGGCTTGCAAGATCGTTTGATTATCTCTCCTAATATAATATATTTCTTTTAATTAAATGCTTATTTAATTAAATCTATTGTATAATTATCACATCGGTCTTAAGGTCCTGAAACTGGCATTCTTAACATTAGAAATAAAAATAATATGATGATATACATCCTCGCTTTATAAGAATAATATTACATACATACATACATACATACATACATAACTGGCCTTTACAACCCTGTGTCAGGATTACGGCCTAGCTTCTCGCAGCACTCATGTTGTGTGTGTAAATTTCTATCCATGAGTACCGGGACCTACAGTTTAATGTCGACTCCGAACGACAGACTTGAGAAGCTCTTTCATGGCAATTAATTACTCTCAGAGCTTTTGCCAGAAGACTGCTGAGAGGTAGTCGCCGAAAGAAATATTTTTTTCATATTTCTTTTTTCAAGATGTCGGTGCCGAGATTTGAACCCGGCACTATCGTCTTAGTAAGCCAACACACTAACCACTAGACCACGGCGACTACATAATATAATAATATTACCAAGGATAATTCGATGTGTCAACCACCTATTTAATACTATTATTACTACCAGCAGTTACCCAACCGACTGGAAATGTGCCAAGGTCATTGCACTTCAAAAAAAAAAAAAGATAACAAGTACCGCCCTATATCAATTCTTCCTTATCTGCCTCAGGTTTTTGAACGTTTGATACATAATCAGATTACTAAATATATATCAGACAACAACCTTTTAACTGACTGCCAATCCGGTTTAAGACGTGGACACAGCTGCATCACTGCTTTAACGAATGTTGTTGAGAATATATGTTGTAATTTGGATGAAAGTAAATTAACATTTTTGGTTTTACTGGATTTCTCTACAGCCTTTGATATTGTTGAACACCAAATGCTTACCATCAAACTAACCAAGCTGTTTAATTTTTCTGACACAGCATCGAAATTTATAACATCTTATCTCACCAATAGATTGCAGATGGTCACTTGCAACGAAAATATTTCCAATTCATTAGTGGTTTCAAGAGGTGTTCCACAGGGGTCAGTACTTGGCCCACTTCTGTTTTCCTTATACGCGAATGATCTTCCACTACAAATAAGGCACTCTAGTATCCACATGTATGCTGACGATGCCCAGCTTTATCTTGACTCTTCTAGGATATCTATTCGGCAAAAAATTGGTTACCTTAATGATGACCTTGGTAGAATACATAGATGGGCCACTGCGAATGGTCTAATTCTTAATCTTGCTAAATCTAAATACCTCGTTATTAGTAAGCTTGTGGTGCACTCAGTATTTTATACCATTGCGGATAAGAATGATGATAAGCAAGATGTATATAGTTCCTGCTCTTCTTTATTCATCTGAGGTATTTGCAAGTTGTAATGTTACCAACAGAAGAAAGTTAAACGTATTAATATTACGCGATATGTGTTTAGAATTTCAAGATTTGGTAGTTTGTCACCTTTTTCTTCTCTTATTCTTGGAATGACCTTTGATAACTATCTTAAGTTTAAAAGTTTAATTTTTCTTCATAAGATCATCAACACTAAAGAGCCCAACTATTTATATTGAAGACTAAATTTTACGTCATCAAGTAGAAACAACAACATTATAACTTTTAAATATAATAACAGCGCTTCCTTTAACCAATTTTACATAAACACGATTTATCTCTGGAACCGTCTTCCTATTACGCAATAAAATTCAAAAGGGAATTATTTAGACACTATGCTTGTCTTGGATAAGTTTATTAACATAAATCAATTATATTTATTTAAAACTGTTGGCATATATCCACAGAAATGTCTTTTTTTTTGTTTCTTTTCTTATTAAAACTATTTTTTTTACTTCTTTATATGTATGTATGTCTAATGATAAGATTATTAGTTCACCGTAATTTTTCGTTTGTATATTGTTATTGTTTTAGATGATAATTATTATAACTATCAGATTCTAATGATGTAATTTATAAGATAATGTATCTTGTTGCATTTGTAAAGCAAAAAATAAGTCAATAAATAAATAAATAAGTCTTTCTTGTACTGATAAGTTTTGTCTGGACTAACTGCTTATGTGCATTTCTTTTGATCAAAGATATTAGTTTTGTAAAATTGACAAAAGTGTGAAGATATCTCGAAGTCGGTAAGAAAATGTTTTATATTTAGATTTTATTGTTGTTCTATTTCTATGTTGTTTTAACAACATAACAGTTGTAAAAACGAATTTGTAACAAAAAAATAAAAAAAATGAAAACCAAAAATATATCGTCACAAGAATTAAAGAACGCTGTAACTGAAAAAAAAAAAAATCGAAAATACGTTTTTTGCATCATTCTTATCAGAAAAAAATACGCGTCGATTGATTCCGATCCCAGATTTCTACGATGAAAATAAATTCACTTACGCCATCTGCGTTTTGAAAAATACCAGTGCCTTTGTTCTACTTTCATACAGGCTTTTTTGGTTTTGTCAGTTACAGCGTTCTTTAATTCCATCGACGATATGTGATTTTAGTTGATATATTTGCAAAACAAACTACATATAGTACGGACTCGAAATCCAAGAAAAAAATATTTTTTTTATGCCTTCTTCAGTTTTGTAATATAATCGGTCAGAATAATGCTAGGCTGTCGGCATATCTGGGTTAAAGAAGATAATTAATTTATAGTTAAATGACCTGTAAACACGATTTTTATTATTAAATTAATATTGTCTTTCACGTTGTGATGGGTAAAAATTTTGTACAAATTGACGCTAATGGACATGCTCACACTATTTAATTTTATTTCTGAAAAATTGTTGTCTTCTATTCATTTTTTTTCAAATAATTTTGCCAATGTACTAAAAAGGTCCCTTTATATTCAACATTATTTGTGAACATTTGGTTTAAGTGTGGAAGTGTTGAACCGGTCAACAATAATGAAAATTTTTTGTACACGTTTTTTAAAGCCGGTAAATAAATTTTTATTAAAAAAGCAAAAAAATAAAGCTGATTTTCTTAATTTGTTTTTTTTGCTTTCTGTTTATTTTATTTATACTATTTTATAAAAACCTTCTTTTAATGTCGGTTGACTGTTCAACAAATGAGGCTATTAAATATAAAATATTAAAAATGGTGCAAAATTATTTTAAAATTTGTATAAAGGGTGGGACATTTAAAAAATTAAATTTAAAAACGGAATAAAACAAAAGAAAGCAGTTTGAAATGTTGCCAAATTAATTCTTTTTTTTTTCATTCATATGACTGCATTGCTGTCCCCAATGATCATCGTAGTCCAATTTAGGTTTTATGTAAAGAACATTTTGCACCGCCCACTTTAACGCCCACTGTTTTTGATTTACCTTAAATCAGAAACGGCTCCATCGGTTTAACTAACTTTTCCTTCAAATGTTTGTATTATTGCCATTTTTGATCGTAGGAATATAAAATATTGCACGAACATGTATTCTGATAAAACGAATCATATTCTATATATGTATATAAAAGAAAGTCGCTTCTAACTGAAGAATGCCTAGACCAATGATTTGTACCAATTCGAAACGGTCTCTGGCCAAATAAGAAGAATAGCAAATAAAATTTCTAAAATATTCCGGAAAGAAGAAATTACAAAAAAATTCATTTTCTCATACATTTTGTATAGAGTGATGTCACAATGTTTGTAACAAAGCTTCTCCGAGATTTTTATAAAATTTTGTCTGTATATTCAGTAGGGCTGACTGTAGACCGTATTCTTTTTTTTATACCTCCACGCCTACTTCACCGCCCACTTTTTCCGTGAACTTAAATCCCTGTTTATGTTCACCATAATGCCTTTAAACATGGTACGAATGCTTTCAGCACTAGCTTTTATGATACAGCTTAATCCGAGTGGGACAAGGTCAGAGGAAGGGGTATTCCCGCAGAAGGTAGAACACATTTTATCGCTCTTTCAAAGAAGTGTCCTGTACCTGTGTTTTAAATATACACAAAAACAATACTTTTCTAAGCAAAATAATGTTTGCCGGGTCAGCTAGTAATTAATAAAAACAATCCCTTTCGAAATTTTGTGTAGTTATGTCCGTTTGCATTTAATATGCATTTAATAATGAAATTTTAATTTTAAAATATTTTTTCCACTTTTTAACGCATTTTAAAAATCGAATACAAACACTTTTTCTAATTTGGACAGGACAGCGTTTGTCGGGTCAGCTAGTAAATAAATAAATAAAACAAATGTTAAAATTATCCATCAACTACCTACAATATGTTAGAAAATGCTAAACATACCTTCAAATATGCCAAATCCAGCAGTTAATATTTCACTTTGTCAACACTGCTTGTAACAGTATTATTGTATATGTGTAATATTATTACCATGAAGTCATTAATCTAATTATTGTATGAGATCTTGAGTATTACACATTTATAATAATCCCCTTGTTAACTAGGTAATATGGCAACTACCATATAGAAACTAAGATTTAGAGAATAAGGTAAAATGAAAAGAATAAATCAAAGATTATTAATATAGAGAACTTGAACTAAGCATGATCAAACGTGTTTTACTCGGTACACCATAAATGGCGACGAGAAAAAAGTGTTTTTGTATTTACAAAAAATAAGTTTATTAAACTTTCTAGTGAAATTTTCACTAAATTTAAAACACAAAAAAAAAACAGTAAAATTTAATTATAAATAAATATAAATTAAAATTGAGAAATAAATAATAAGTACATACTTATGTATACTAAAGGCATTTAAAAGTTACATTTTACAAAAAAAAAAAAAACTAAAACCTTACAATAAAGAGCTGTTACAGTTATAAATAAAAGCACGTTTAATTTTTACATACCAGTGATATATGTACATTGTATATACATATGTACATACTATATGCAAATGTTAATCTTTACAAATAAATTAAACAACAACAAAAAAAGGCAGTATAAGCACATATTAACAAATTAAGCTATAGCAACAATTACATAAAAATGCCACCAATAGAAGAACCATCAAACTTAACACTTATTCCAACTCATGGTATATCTGAATTTCATGCTGGTACTGACAATTTTATACTTTGGAAAGAGCGCTTAGAAATACATTTTGCGGAGATAAAAGTCTCTGAGGAAAATATTAAAAAAGCGATTTTACTAAAGTTAATTGGTAATCAGGCTTATAGTGTTTTACACAGCCTTTGCAGTCCTCATTCTCCAGTCTCGAAAACCTACAAAGAATTATGCTCTATTTTGGATAATCATTTCACTCCTCCAGTCATTATTTTCCAAGAGCGGAAACATTTTCATGCAGCTACCAGACACGACAATGAATCTATTGCTGAGTGGTATGCTAGAGTTAAAAAGCTCGCCCTAAATTGCAAATTTCAATCGCATTTAGACGCTTTTGTACTCAATCAATTTATAATGGGCCTACCAGAAAAAATCTTTGAGCGCATTTGTGAGGAGGATGAAAAACTGACATGTGAAGAAGCATTACGTAAGGCCATGATCATGGAGACAAAACTAACATCAAAGCAAAATAACGGAGACATAAGTACAGTAAGCTACGTAAAACAAAAAGGTCAGCAACACAATGAAAGAAACAAATACACTAACAGCAACCATACTAAAAGCGGGTACCAAGGAGGCAAAAACAACAATGTTAGCAATAGGAACAACAACAAAGGCCAAAAAGGACGAAATAACTGCTCACATTGTGGTTGGAGAAACCACGTTTCAGCCGAATGCCGATTTAAAAACAGTAGATGCAATTTTTGCAATAAGATTGGACATCTAGCTTCAGTTTGCCGAGCTAAATCGCAAAATAATATAAATTATGTATCGAACCTTGAAAATTCTGTTAATGTAAAAAACTTAGATTCTAATAATATTTTTAATTCTTCAATTTTCAGTGTAACAAATGATAAGTTGAATGGAATATATTCCCTTCCTGTAAGCATTGATGGAGTTGATATTATCGCGGTCTGTGACACTGGAGCGCCTTGTGTGTTGGTTTCAGAGGAGTTTATTCAGAATAATGGTAATGCTAAACCTTTGATGAAGTGCCAATCACACTATCTTAACTACAGTGGTGATAAAATTGAAATTGTGGGTGAGTACAATGCATTGGTAAAATATTTGGGACGACAAAAAGAGATGCAAATCGTTGTGTCTAAGTCCAAGAATCCACCACTTCTGGGACGATCTTTTTTGAGGGCTTTTGATTTTGAACTAATGCAGATAAATACTATTAATTGTGATATAAATTTAGGTCATATTGTTGAGGAAATTAAATTAGAATTTTCAAGTGTTTTTAGTGAAAAGTTAGGAAAGTGTAACACATGTGAAGTGTCTTTGGATTTGAGGGACAATAATATTCCGGTATTTTATAAGCCACGTCCTCTTCCATTTGCTTGGAAGGACAAGATTGAAAAGAAGTTAAGAGATTTAATTGACATGGGAGTGCTTTAAAAAGTGGACAGTTCTGATTGGGGAACTCCTCTGGTTCCTGTCTTAAAACCTAATGGTGACCTGAGGATATGCGCAGATTATAAGGTAACAGTGAACAAACATTTAATCGACGTCAAATATCCATTACCCAGGATCGAAGAAGTCTTCGCATCTCTTGAGGGGGGTGAGTTGTTTACAAAGTTAGATATGTCTAACGCTTATAATCAACTTGACTTGAATGAGAAATCTCAAAATTTGTGCACATGGAGCACACATATTGGCTTGTTAAAAGTCAAGCGGTTGCCGTTTGGCATAAAAACAGCCGCCGCTATATTTCAGAGGACCGTGGAAATGTTATTACGCGGAATACCTTATGTCGTCGTCTATCAAGACGATATCACTGTTACAGGAAAATCTACTGAGGAACATATAAAGACCTTAAGATTAGTTCTTTCAAAATTGGCCCAAGCCGGCTTAACGTTAAATGTTAGCAAATGTCAATTCTTTCAGCATAAGATTAACTATCTTGGATTTGAAATAAGCAAGAATGGTCTTCGTAAAACTCCCGAGAGAGTCGAATGTATCCTTAAAGCACCCCCTCCATCTAATGTCAAGGAAGTTAAAGCGTTCGCGGGTATGGCTAACTATTATTCTAAATTTATTAATAATTTCGCACAGAAAATGACACCTTTGTATAATTTACTTCGAAAGGATGTAAAATTTAGGTGGACAAAAGAATGCCAAGACGCTTATGAGACGATAAAAGCGGACATTGCATCTGACAACATTTTGGCCCATTTTAACCCTAAAATCCCCATAATCTTAACCACTGATGCAAGTAATAGTGCAATAGCTGGTATTTTGTCCCACAAATTCTCTAATAACATTATCAAACCTATAGCATTTGTGTCTCGAGCATTGACTAGGAGTGAACAAAATTATGCGTCCATTGAAAAAGAGGCATTAGCTATAGTATTTTGTGTCACTAGATTAAGACAATACCTCTTGGGTAATCAATTTATTATCCGTACAGATCACAAACCTCTATTATCTTTATTTGGTCAAATCAAAGGATTACCGATTATGGCTGCTGCACGTATCCAACGTTGGGCTGTGATCATGTCGGGCTTTGAATATGAAATGGAATACTTACCCGGTAAAAATAATTCTGCCGATGGATTATCCAGAATGCCTCAAACTTTTCTGACCAAAGAAATTGAAGAACATAGCTATATTCATTTTATCGAGTCCAACAATCATTTAAATATAAATTTCAAGGATATAGCCAAAGAAACTCGAAGAGACCCAATACTTTCAAGGGTTATGGAGGCAATCATTAGGGGAGAAATACAGAAATTGAGCGGGTCTGAGTATGAAGCTTTTAGGGCTAAACAGAATGAATTGACTGTAGAATATGGTTGTATTATGTGGGGCTACAGAACGGTTATTCCAAACAAGTTTAGAAGACAAATATTAAATGATCTACATGTGTCCCATTTGGGGATCGTGAAAACAAAGTCCTTGGCACGATCTTATTTTTGGTGGCCAGGCATTGACAGGGAAATAGAAGTACTTATTTCCAATTGCGTCTCCTGTCAAGAATTACAGTCGAGTCCAGAGAAGAGCCATTTAATCCCGTGGAAACCAGCTGACTCTGTTTGGAGCAGAATCCACATTGATTTTGCTGGACCAATTAAAGGTTACTTTTTATTCGTAATTGTAGACTCCTATTCGAAATGGGTAGAAGTTTTTACAACCAAACAAATTACTTCGAATTTTGTCATTCACAAAATGCGAGAATTGTTTGCGCGTTACGGATTGGTGAATACAATCGTTAGCGACAATGGTCGTCAATTTACCTCCGATCAATTCAAAAATTTTTTGAAAGTAAATGGAATCAATCACATACTTACCGCCCCTGGACACCCAGCTACAAACGGGCAAGCTGAGAACTTTATCAAAACTTTAAAGAAATCAATACTCTCCACACTGAGAAATAACGACAATCTTTGTATTGACACTGTTATATGCAGGTTTCTAATAGATTATCGCAATAGCTGTCATAGCACTACAGGTGAATCACCATCCAGAATTTTTTTAGGCAGAATGTTGAGAACTAGGTTTTCCTTACTTAAACCACCCCTAGTTAAGGAGAAAATAATTCAAAATCAGGCGAGGAGCATTGAAAACTATCGTGGAAATAGGGACATTGCATTTCAAAGAGGCGAAAAAGTGTGGATTCGGGACTATAGGGACCCAAATAAGCCAAAATGGTCCCCTGCGACGATAAGTAAGCAACTTGGTCCCAGATCATACCATTGCATTTTGACTCAAAGCGGTAGGCAGATCAAAAGGCATCTCAACCAAATTAGGAATGCAACACCACATACTGAGAGCTCTGATGAAACCAAGACACAAGGTCAAATATTTGAAGAAAGCCATTCTGCGGTCTTGAATTACCAAAACGAAAGTAACTCTCCGCGGATTACAGGAGGTGAAACGTCACATTCAACTAGTCACTATGACACACCTAAACGCCAGTTAAGACCACGTCTTGATGGCAGAGTAGTTCGACCTTGGTAACAGTAATCAATTTTAATTTGCAGATATATATATTTTATCATTAAAATTTAATATTATATTTTTTTATTATCACTCATCATTATATCATATATTTTGTTTTTTATTGTATACGCTGGAGAAGAAAGTTTTTATTAGATATTGTACAACTTAAAGGGGAGCGTATTGTATATGTGTAATATTATTACCATGAAGTCATTAATCTAATTATTGTATGAGATCTTGAGTATTACACATTTATAATAATCCCCTTGTTAACTAGGTAATATGGCAACTACCATATAGAAACTAAGATTTAGAGAATAAGGTAAAATGAAAAGAATAAATCAAAGATTATTAATATAGAGAACTTGAACTAAGCATGATCAAACGTGTTTTACTCGGTACACCATAAGTATAATAAGATTTTATATTTAAAAGTAAATTGAATTGAAACAAAATTAAATGGAATTTAATTTAAAAATAAAATTTTTAATGCGCACTTAAATTTTTACTCTAAAATCATTACCAAAACTATAGAATCATTACAGGCAATGACTTAGGAAAATAAAATTTTACTTTTATTTCTATAGTTATTATACCCATTTATTTTGTTTTAGAGGGATTGTTTTATAATAAATTGTAAAACAAAGAGAAAAGAAAAAAAGAAAAATAAAATAAAAAGAAATTAAATATATTTGTTAGTAATTGATTGGTTCACCCTACAATTCCATTAGCTGTTTGGGTGGACTTGATACAATATTCCGTATTGTGTGTGGTCTCGAAATCGCAATCTATTGTTTAGGATTGTATTAAGCTCGCACTATCTTGTGAGTTTATACATCCATATCTGCAAGAAAAATGGCTTGAATGCTATAGTTTGATCATATAAGAGCTATATCCCAGCGCTAACTTTGGGGAAGATAACAGCTAACCTACTTAAGAGATGCTCACCACTCACATTCAACATCCAAATGGGCAATTGCTGTTGATGCTTAAATGGTGAAGGCATAACACTGGCCTTTGCTTGATCAAATTGACAGCAATTTGTCCCATTGACATAAGGCGCTTAATATCACATCTATCTATCTATATCTATATAATCAACATTCCAATACAATGCACTGCATTTAGTAGGGGTTCACCCCTGAGTATTGGTCTGAAAAAAAAAATATAGCAAAGATGCTAAACACTTCATAGTCAATATCCAGCGACAGAAGGGATAATTGCAGTTAATCATTTAAGGCTGAAGGTAAAACATTGGCTTTGAGTGATCTTGTCTCATTCGTATAGCGTTTAAAAACAAAAAAAAACTTTATTCTATCAAAATTCAAATATGATAGTGGTTTGCACTTCTGAGTATTGGTCTCAGCCAAAACAAAAAAAAAAATTATTTTGATCAACCATACATCTTTAAATACAAATATTAAAAAGAAAAATAATAGAAGCCTGGGTTTATTCTGCTAAATGTCGTTTATACCTTCAAAATCGATAAAATAGTAAAAAGGTTGAAAAGCTTAAGATCTATACAAGGCATTTAGGTGATTATACGATTTCCTGATATTTCTCAAAAGGAAATAAAATTTTTTAAATTAAAATTACAATTCATTAAAAATAAGAATATATTTGGTAAAATAAAGTAATAAGAAATCAATACGAACTGTTCAAATACTTATACTAGTTACCAGGGCAGTTCCAAAACTAGCCAACCTAACATATAGAAAAAATATTTTAGTAAATAGTGCCAACTTTATCAGAAGGTTTTTTATACCTCAAGGCGCGAATACTTTTTTCTAGTGACTTTAAAATTAAACTATAAAAATTGCTCATCGCAATGCAATTTAATTTTTTTTTTAAGACCAATACTCAGTGGTAAACCCCTACTCATGCAGTGCATTGTATTGGAATGTGAAGATAGGTTTAGAAGGGTTTTATTTTTTTTTCGTAAATGTTTGTATATTTTGCTCCTTTTTTTTGTTGATGAGACAAGTTGCTGTCAATTTGTCAAGAGCCAGTGTTATACCTCCACCCTCGAATAATAAAACGGCAATTGCCTCATCTTAAATTATAATTTTAGAAAACACCAAATTTTTGTTTTTAAGTATAATTTTGTCCTTCGCTGGGATTAAACCTTGGTCGTGTCAGTTTCTGTGAGAGCGCTCTACCACTATGTTGAAAGAGCAACATGTTGTGTGTGTTGATTTTTTTCTACGAGTACCGCCAAGACATTGAAGTTGACTCTGAACGACAGATTTGAGAAGCTTGTTTATGACAATCAGTTACTTTCATAGGTTTTGCCAGAAGACTGTTAAGAGGTAGTCGTCGAGAGAAATGTTTTTTCATATATCTTTTTTTTAAATGTCACAGTTGACGATTGAAGCCCGCGCTTTTGTCTAGTAAATCAACACCCTAACTACTAAACTAAAGATTCTAATCTAAGGGTGTCTGTTTATTCATACTCGTCTATAAAATTTATTTAATTTACTAAATGTCTCTTACACCTTATAAACTCTAAAAATTTTAAAAAATTTTTATGAGATTAAGAGCTATAAGAATTATTTAGCAAGCTAAGCGAATACCCCTAATTATTTCAATGAATTTAAGTATATGCAAGGGATCGTCAGTTAAATTATAATTAAAAATGAAAAATATTTTCATATTTAAATTCATATAAATATGTATTATTGTAACTTTAATAAACAGCTCTATAAGGTAATTGTGGCATATGACATTTACTAACAGCCAGGCCCACGATATCGAAAGAAAACTTAAGCGAAAGAAACTCAGTCACTCACTGTGAATCTAAACTGCGGCCCACTAATTGTCACTTTATCGTTCGCTTTGCTTTACGTTACCAACGTAATGCAAATAAACAACAAGGCTGCCATATCAACATATAAAAAAATAATCGCGAATATACACGAAAAAAGCGCTGAAATGCTAAAATAGTACAGTAAAAAATGCAACAATTTGCTAGTTTAACTTGACAGAAATGTAGTAAACAACTTATTCCGATTTTGTTTATCTATGTATATGTGTGTAAAAAAATTTTGTGTTACCAATCGCATTTATTTTTGGCGACACGAAAATTAGTGTGCCGCAAATCAGCTGTTTGTCGCTTAAAACTACACGATTCGATATCGTGGGCCTGGCTGTAAATTTTCTAAATAAATTGTTTTAAAATTTCGTTCAATATCAAATGACAAAATTTGCCCCCTACAAATTAAAAATAGAAAATGAATAAGTACTTAACAGCAATAGCATATAGTATGCACATTACTGTAATAATAATTTATTAATTATATTAAAAAAACTAATCGGAATTAATTTTTAGAATGACAACAACAGTTTTACTTCTATTTATCTACACTATTTCCTATATACATACTGTAGCTCACTATTGAACTGACAGAACTGTCTTAACCATTATACTATACATTCTGTTACACTTTTGTTATTTTTTGATTTTGTTTTGCTATTTCGATGTTATTTCGTTGTTATTCTTTTAATCGCAACTGTGATTTATTTACTTCATTCCACACTTTTGTATTAGATTTTTTTGTAGTCCAGCCGCTCATCCTTTAGGCATCCATCTATCTTCGTGTAATGGTCATTTTATTATAAGATTTCTAATGGCTTTTGCTGTTTTCTTTGGCGTTGATTTCTTAAGATGACAATAAAAATAATTTTTATTACCAATAGCCGTTAATATAAATAAATAGACTTGATTTAATTTGCTATGGGTCATGAAAACAAAATAATTTGATTTTCAAAAGTAAAATGGAAGTAGGAAAAGAAGATTTTTTTAAAATTATTTTCTTTAAAAAAAAATACCCTACTGCGACTATTTGTTAGAAAAAAAAACCGTCTCATAGGTTTAGCTTTAATTTAAGTTGCATTTAAACTTTTGGGTTTAAAATTTTAAAAAATTTAAATTTAAATATTCTTTTAAACTTAGGTCCCTTTTTTTAAATAAAATTTTTAATTTATACATCCATTAGGGTGGGCCAATTTTTTTTTTTTGTGGAAATAGGCATATAGCAAAATTGTAATCTATAATAAATTCTGTGAAAACGTGTGTTTAAATTTGACGAATGTGTTGTGACATAAGTGTTGTTGTTGTATTCAAGATGCAGATTTCAGTTAGGCGTCGTTAAATACGTAATGAGAGTAAAATACTGTTTTATGCAAAAAATACCACACATAGTGTGCGACTTAAATCTGCTTCTTCTATTCAATTTTATCGCTCTTTTATGTTTTGAGAATGTACGAAAATTCTAATTGTTAGGCTTTAATAAAGAATTATACGAGTACCTAGCCATTTAACTCAATATGTCCGCTTTCTGTTGGACCCTCCAAGCCGTTGTGTCATTTAGCCACATTTCAAAATATATCTTTTTTTAATTAAACACGGGGTAGTAATCAAAAGCAGATTCTCAGTGCTCATAAAATTTGCTATGAAACAAGTGGGATCATGATGTTTCCCATTAAATATATGCAATTTTTTTTTAATGAAAAGTAAAATATTTTTAATTATTATATCGGAGTTGAGATCCTAAAACTGGTATGAGAGATAACATATGTTAAGGAATTTGTACTATAAACACTAGCGGAACTGTAACTGTTCGATCTCTGCTACGACGGTCTTATCTAAGTTCTTTGTGTTGTATTTTCGAATTTTCATTCGAAAAAGTGAAAACATATAATTCATATCATATTGTAATTTCAATGCAATGTAGAAATGAATATGTACAACAAAAAAACTCAGCGGGGGTGAAAAACTACTTTAGTTCCACTAGTGTTTGTATATATTCCTTAACGAATGTTAATTCTCATAAGGAATACCAGTTTTAGAATCTCAAGATCCAATAACTGATTCCAATTAGGAATTCAAGAAATAAAATGATTATTAATGTTAAATATTTATATTTTCCGGCGGGATCTAGGTGTTCATTTTAGACCCACAGTTACTTTTGGCAATTTTCTTAGAATTTTGTAAAGATTACTATTTTGCTATGAGTCTGTCACGTTTGCCTCACCCGAACAAATTGACTCACCCGGCCATTACCACCCTGTTTCAGAGTTACGGCCTAGCTTCTCGCAGCACCCATGTTGTGTGTCAAGTTTTATCCAGTTTAAAGTCGATTCCGAACAACAGACTTTAAAAGCTTTCTCATGGTAATTAGTTATATTTTATATTTTTTTATGTTTCTTTTTTTCAAGATATCAGAGCTGAGGTTTGAACCCCTAGCTATTTATATTGAATATATTTATATTAATCCAATTAGGAATTATTTATACTTTATTAACATAGTTCAAATTTTAAAATAGTCAAGATCAATAAATAGCATATAAAAGTAATAAACTTAGGCTCATTATTACAACTAGGGGATAAATTGTTCTATAGTAAAACGTAATTTTCGTCAACGGGAGAAATAAAGTCAACCTTAAATGCTTTTCGTTATTACAACTTATCTTGAAAATAAAAGCTATATTTTTTATATACGGCAATACCAGAACAAGAAACGATTACTTCTGTTTGACAATCAATTTGTTTAAAAGACACGAAGTGGCAACAACACGCATGCTTAAATAAATAAATAAACAAAAAAATATTATAAATTGTGCACTAAAGTAACTTAAGACATGTGTTTTACTTTCAATTTTTATTGAATTTATTTCTTTGTTGACAGCATAAACAAAATATTTATGTTGAAAATTCAAAGAACAAAAAATATGGCAACCTCAATAAAATATGGTAAAGCCGAACGTTTAAACTTCACGTTAAAAGTAAGGCAATCTTCCCAATAACTTAATCGGTCACTTTGAGGTTTAAATTTACTTGTAATAACCAAAAGCAATAACCGATAGCATCCTACCCATTTAACTATTGGCAAGTTGTAATAATGGGCCTTAAACTTCTCTTCAGATAATCCATTAAAAGGAGCTTTCTGGTTACCTACTAATAATAAGGATAACTTAATTTTTTCTTAAATGCCCTAAATTTTGTTCTTTTTCTAATATTTTTACTTCCATCTTAAGTTTTAAAATGTTAGTTTAAATTATTTCTTTTAGTTTTACTTTAAATATTCATTTGTATTTATACTACATAAAAAATAAATTTGATTATAGAAAAGAAGAACTACTTTATAAAAAAACTGAATTCAATTAAAAATAAGAAAAAAAAAACGTAAAAGAAATCCTGTATAATTGGGAAAAACATTCAATTTGTCGAAATATAAAAAAAATAATAGTAAAAAATAAAAAATGAAATAAAGATGAAAGACAAAAGTAAATCACATCTTGTTTCTGTTAACGTTTGTAAAATAAATAAAATTTGACATGCAGATCAAATCTAATAAAGTTTAAATCAGAGTAGGAAAATAAACAAAACTGAACGTTTGATCTCATTTTGTTGTGTTCTTTACAATGAGTAAAATAAAAATAAAACAGAAACAGTGAGAACGGTTGTCCCATTTAATTTTGTATATTGTTTTTGTTTTGAGTACTACAAATACACTAACTCAAATGTGCGTAGGTACAACAAAAAATGAATGAGAAGAAAAAGAAAAGAAGGAGAGAAAAAGAAAAGAAGAAGAGAAAAAAGAGCAAATTATACGAATGTAAGGGAATAACAAATCAAGCACAAGAGCGAAAAGCTAATTATTTTATTTGCGGTCTTTCTCATTTAGAAAGTATTTGTTTTGGTTTTGCTCATGTACAATACCATTAAAAAAATTTTGAAAAGTGTATGACTTTGTTGCAACGTTTGCGAAATTTTTGTTTATTTGCCCACTCTGGTTTAAATTAAAGTTTATGGTTTGAAAAGTTTTTGTTCAAACGACTCTTCATAAAATTTAAAGACTTTCGTTTGTTTATTGAGATGTACTTCTTTGTACTTTTTGAAGAATATTATTTTTGTTAAATAATGGGTATGTCCTGTAAAACGAATACGAGTGAAATTGAAATCGAGAGTTGTTTCAAAGGCAAATACAAAGTTAAGTTATTCGTCAAGAGAATAAATAAAAAAAGTATCAAAACTGTTTCATATTTGAAAAATATATCAGCTGAAAACGGCTGGACCAATTTTGACGATTTTTTCTTTCTAATGATCGTCGTGATTCAACTTAGGTTTTTACGGAAATAAAATTTTACCCCGCCCAGTTTTACTCTCACTTTATTTGATATACCTTTAAACAGAAAACGGCTCCATCGATTTGGCTAATTTTTCTTTCAAATGTTGGAACAATCCATTTTAAGTTTTCATCGAGAGAAATATTTGCCACGCCTAATTTTACGCCCAATTTTTTCTATTTATCTAAAAATCGGAAAACAGTTGCACCGATTTAGCTAATGATCGTCGTGATCCAACTTAAGTTTTTACCTAAACTAGCAAAACAATCAAAAAAGTTTTATTTTTTATTACTGGTTACCTTAATATCGATCTTATCAATTAAAATGTAAATAGAATACTATGTACTAGATGCAGAATAAGAATAATATTTTAATTTAAAAATTGTTTGTTTTCCTCTTTTTAACGCATTTTAAAAATTGAATGCAAACATTTTTTCTGATTTAGACAGGACAGCGACTGCCGGTTCAGCTAGTTTGAGATAAAAAATTTCAACACAATTCAGCATGCATATCTTGTTATAATGATCTTCTCGATTGGAATAAGGAAAGCGAGAGTCTCCCCGTTTTGACTCGCTTATGATATAGACTAATTCAGGTAGGAAACATAATTCAGAGATTTGTTACGTATTAATGTAAAGAAATTCTCCAGCTCAAGGTCTATTTTTAAATAAAAACTTTTATTTAATTATCAATATTTCGAAATTTCCAGCTCCAGCTGGAGAATTTCTTTACATTAAATCATAAAGGTCGAAAAACCAGAATTAAAAATTTGTTACGTATGTAAAAATGAGCTTAATAGAATAAATTTGAAAAAAAAGCCAATAGAACAACAATACGCTTAGCTTAAAAAATAGTGAAAAAATAACATTGCCGAGACACATTCAGATTGTGTTGATATGTTCATAAAAATTGTTCAGATTGCCAATTGATACAATTTTGTCATATATTGTTAGTGAAAAATTATGAGTCCCTGTAAGTTATGCTTAAAAAAGTAAAAAACAAATAATTTTCCCCTATATTTTTCCTAAAAAAGCGCAGAAAAAAATAATTTCGTGCACATAAAATGTTTATAAAATTTTTTCACTACATTATTGCCAAATACGAGTATAGTTAAGCAATATCATCAAGTTTGAACTAGCTGTTGGCCAAAAACTGAGGACACCTTTTTTTGAGTAGTGTATTGTTTTTCCAAATTTCTTGAGATCCATAAAAAAATACTTGGTAGCCAGATTGGTCAAACCAAACCGAATTGGTACTAACTTTTGGTAGTACAATCGAACCTATACTCTGGAGTCCGCGCATTTTTGTCACTGTTGCACTGTGTAATTTGAATTGCGTTTGTGAACGGAATTTGAATTCTAATTTACATAAGTTTTATAAGACAAACTTCGTATAAAAACTCGTTTTATAACTTTCTTATTAGCCACAGTAATATCCTGAGACAACGCTCTCCGTATTTGGAAGATTTTGAAGAGTGCGCCAAGGTTTTCTTTCTCGTAGGGAAGAATGGATTAGTGATCGTCTTTGTAGGGATTTAGTCTTCTTTAGTCAGGAAGTTCAGTCTTTACGCATTGCTCCAAAATTAAATCTTTAACGAGTTAAAGATATATTATGTTGAGTAATAAAGAATTTACTATTTAATTTCAATGCTAGGTCGGTAATTTTATTACCGCCCTTGTAGTTATCTATTATAGAGCACATAATTATTTTATTATTTAATTTAAAAAGTCAATCCAATTATTATTATTTTACGTTTGAATTAATTTCTCATACAATTACTTACATACAATACAGCTTCTATTACTGTTTCATTTCTACTCTAATTGGTTTAATTGTAACAAAAATGCCAACACTTTTATCTCGATTTTAATGATTTTCCACACGTTTTGTTTAAAATTTTGCTGATTGCAAAAATGAATTTTTTCTTATAATGATTCTGAAGAAATTTAACAGCAAAAGTTGACTAGTAAACGGAAATAATTCTAAAACAAATTGATATGCCTGTTTTATGTTGGTATTTGAGTCTAGAATTTAAGAAACGGGAAGACATAATAATTATTTGTTAAAAATATTTTCTTTTGAAACATTAAATAAAAAACTTTTCATGTGTCCTTATCTCTACAATTTCTTTTTTTTTAAGGTTTCACAATACAGAAATAAAAAATTTATCAGTTCGAGATGATATTTTTTAGTTGTACAGTTCTTTTTTCTGTTATTATGCAAGTCAGGTTTAAAATTTTTATGTTATGCTTGTGCCTGATTATTTTCTGTATGTGCCTGTTTATACATATGTACAAGTGTAGCTGGTGGCAAGGTTGTAGGTAATAAAAAAATGTTAAAATACAAATTTCTTTCTTGGCCTCATATTGGCAGTTTAGTTGTCAAATAAAAGTGCTTTTGATTTTCTATTTATTTTTTTTTCTCTTTGGTTTTAATATTTTTCATTTTATACATTCATGTGTTCTTTAGTATTCCACAAAATTATTGTTCTCTTGAGGTTTCCCTTGTTATAATGCCAATACATTTTCTTTCTTCTTTTATTTTACAATTTCTATTTAGTTTTCTATTCAATAATACACCCACATCCATATGTTTGTATGAATGTGCATGCATATAATTCTATGGCAGTTCGTTTAACAAAAAAACATTGTTTGAAGATTTTTTTGTTGGTTAAAGTTTTCTTTTTATTTCAAAAATTTTAATTTATTTAAAGCATATTTTTAATATTTTTGTTTGAAAATATTTATGCATAAAAGGTGTATAAGTCATGGGCTACACACTATGGCATAACTATGGTTAGAACTATTTGTTAATCAGCTTATATACAGAGAAACCTGTTTTTATGCGGTAGATAGGGACCGCATAAAATAAATCGCAATAAAAAATTACATAAAATTTCACAAAATGCTATAAAAAAATTTCAATTAATTAAGTACATAAAATCAACTTAATTATTATCCTTCACAATGGCTTTCATCACTAAAAGATACCAGCTCTCTTACCATGTAGGTAGCAAGTAATAAATTTTTGCGGCGCACAGTGGGTTAGAATAGCATGTTTTCTTGGATCAAATCAGGGAAGCTATGTTCGGATAATTTTACTTTATTTTTCAGTTAATACCATCTAAATATGTAAAACAAAATGTCGTCTTAGTATATTTGAGTATAATTTTATTAAATAATGCCAAATATCAGTGTAGGTATACAGTGCAAGGAGTACAGTATGAGAACTTAAACATTACATATTATACATCTTAAAGTTAATCATCAACATCATCATCACCATTGTCATCATCATAATCATCATCGTTATCATCATCATCAGCAGCATAATCATCAGCAGCATCATCATCAGCAGCATCAGCAACTTCAACATCACTGAAATAGTTCTTGTTCGGAGCTGCAGGTACAATTAAATCAATTGCCTCTTCTGGCAAGCTTTGAACCTTCTTTGTAGGCAATTTTTGCATGCTTGAAATAATTGGGTCAGAGGTTATCAAAAACATATTAAAAATGTCTTGGTTTGATTTTTTGAGACCTCACTTTTGTGAATGAAACTCCCTATATATTTCAAAATCTTTATTTCGAGCTTCTTGCACTTCTTCTGATAACTGCCCAATAGGTAAGATGGCATTTGACACAATTTCGGGTCCATGAATAAAATACTTGTGCAAAGTGGGAGGCATATTGTACCAAGGATACGTTTCAAAAAAAAAGTCGTCCTGTATTGTGTGCATATATTTTCAAATTTTCATTATTAATTTCATGGCCACTGGATACAGCAATAAGCAACACGTGCATTTTTTTTAATAAATTAACATCTATTTTTGTTATTTCGGCAGATTTTTCAGCGTTTTGAAAAAAACGTCTTGCCGTATTTCCATCATTCGTGTTTCCAAAACCAAGTTTGGGTTGGTCAACTATTAATCCCATATCCTCTTTAAATTTTTTCTGAATTTCTTTTTTTGTTTCAGCTACTCTTCTTTTTTCAAAATCAGCCTGCCACTTTTGTAAAGGAAGAATGGAAAGGCCAAATCTTAAATTGTCTACATGTACAGGTCTTTCGATCAGTAAGAAAAAAGTAACATGAAAAACAACAAAACACAACACACAACAACAGCAGCAGTCGCGAGATCAATGTAATTTTTAGCTATTTGACTGCTGCAACACTTGCATTAAACAATGCATAGCTTCTAAAAGGCACAAAAAGGCAACGTGAAATTTTGCAATATAATAGAGATTTATGTCCTCTTTAATATGAACTAAAAATTATGACACGAATGTGGACGAATAATAACTATATATCCATTTAAAATATAAAAATGCTAATTTTTTTTGCATTTCCAATATAAATAACTAAATCTAAAACACTTCCACACACAATTTGATACACAAGTGCTAACAAAGTATTTGCAAAATAACCTGTACTTAATGGTTCCATTGAAAAATTGTTAACTTTTGCAATACTTTTAAAAATAAATAAAATTTTCAGCTGTAAAGTTTTCACTTTTTTTAGCCTTTTTTACACAAAAATTTTTATAAAGTTTGACTTTGAAGTTTCACTACAAAAACACCAGAGCACTTTTGACTTTTATTTTAACGACAACTGATGTAGAATTTTATATACTCTAAAAATTTTGACGATGCTTAAAATTTTTTTTAATTAATCCAAGAAAACAGACTATTCTAACCCTGTATGCGGCGTTGCGCAGAGGGGTATTTTTACGATCTGGGTGGCCAAAATTATTTGAAGTAAATTTACGAAGCAGAATGTTAAAAAATGACTCGGTGAGGCGTAAAAAATAATTTATTGAAATTGTGGGGTAGGGTAATTTTTACAGCATTTGGAAAAAAAGTACCTCAAATTTATAAATTTTTATACAAAAAAAGGTTTATATAAAAAAAAGAAGATTGGAAGAGCCCTACCTTCTAATAACTTTTTATTCGTCTTACACACACATGTATAAATGCATTGAGATATAGAACACTCCGTATATCAACGAAAGTGATACAGTAAAGCAGTATATATAAAACACAAAACCGCAAAAACCCGCAAATTTTTTTTCTCATCTGAACAATACAAGGTAAAAGATAAATTGAAGTGGTGGTGCATAACTTTTTGTCCAGAGTACACTTTTGGTACCTATTGAAATTAAAAAAAGTACCATACTTTTCAATGCTGCTTTACTAGTATGTATTTTAATTATAATTTTATTAACCTAAGTGAATTAAATAATGTTTATCTGCTTTACATTTTCCATTTTGTTTAAATGATTAAACTGAACATACGCCTTCGCACAGCCTGCTAAATTTTTAATTTACTTGAACGCAACAAAATAGTAAATGCACAATTAGCAACAAGAAACTTTGACAGCGAGTAGAAAACGAATGTAAGCAAAAAGGCATGAAAAAATAACGTAATCTAGTTAAGCATTCTATTCTCTTTACCCTACAGTTGGTAATTATGATAAGCATTAACTTTTGAAAATTTAATTTTGGCAGCCCAGATCGTCAAAATACCCCTCTGTGCGTTGGTTGTATCTCATACGCGTTTCGCGGTATAATCTTGTTTGAAACAAGTAAATTTGCCATAAAAATTTTGGAAGCAAACCATGGGTTTTCATTTTTAATCATGTTGCGAAGCTCAAAGAATTGCTATCACCTCTAATTTGATAACAATCTAGTGTGAACGGTATGATTTTTAATCGAGGTTCAGAGAGTGAACCAAGTGGTTCATGTGAACAAACTATTACATATTGGGATGAAAAACATATCAATAATTGATATAAAGAAAAGAAAACTATATTTTTGTCCACAATATACGTTCCATAAAAAATTGCCGAAATATTTTGTTATAATCCTTTTACCACCACTACTGATAAATTTGTTTATTATGCTTAACTACAATATTATATAGCGACCAGAAACTACCGTAACAGTGAACATCGCATACAATAAGTCGCACAAAAATAAAATCGCACAAAAATAGGTTCTCCTGTACATGCATTTATTTATTTATTTACTAAGTTGTAATATATTATAATTAATTTTTAGTAGCAGAGTGACAAATACCATAAGCTTGGTGTAGTGTCACAGACCAGGGTCTTTGATGGGAATCGAAACCACAACCCTCGCACTAGATGTGCGATCCTCAAAATCAATATAACTTGCCAATTGTTAAATTTAAACTGATTTTTGCGCAAGAGTCATGAAAAATGAGGAATTTTGGATTCGATTGCACAGAGAAGCTGTTGCAGACATTTGAAAGGCTTTATATTTCACATATATTGATATCAATAAGTCAAATCAGCAAAAAAGACAAAAAATAAAAAACGCTTACTTAAATACCCAATATATTGCCGGGTTTTGGGAGGGTGTAAGAATTACAAACTCTAGTGTAGCGATCACTTAGTTTCGTCGTGTAAATTGGTTCAATAGGTAATGCTGCGAAGCTGTAGAGTTTACAATTCTTGCTCCCGAATACCCACATGATTGATTTTTTCATTTCGTTTTGGGGATTATTTTCATTCTAAAAGGGCTTTGTTTGTTTTTAAGTTTTGGAGTACGAAGTGCATGTTTTTGGTGAGTAGGGATGTTGAACGTATCGGCTCCCAGGTTACAGCCGACAACTACAACAACCTTGGCACCGCCATTACCAGCAAGAATGATGTCAGACTAGAGGTCAAACGAAGAATCACACTGGCCAACAGGTGCTACTACGGTCTCAGTAGGCAGTTTAGTAATAGAGACCTCTCTCCTGCGATGAAATTAACACTCTATAAGTCGCTTATTCTTCCTGTGTTTCTCTATGGTGCGGAAGCATGGACCTGCAGCGGTCTTGAGAGTGTTTGAGAGAAAAGTTCTTCGTAAGGTCTTTGGCCCTCTAAGGCATGGCGATGAGTTTCGTATTAGAACCAACCATGAACTGTATGAGCTCCTCGGCGATGTGGGCGTTGTTCAGCGGCTACGGTGGTTCGGATATTGTTCGGATGGAAGAGTTTGATTCAGCAAGAAAAGTTTACGATGCGAAAGTCACTG
The DNA here is from genome assembly GCA_963576795.1 of Metopia argyrocephala. Classification (NCBI taxonomy): domain Eukaryota; kingdom Metazoa; phylum Arthropoda; class Insecta; order Diptera; family Sarcophagidae; genus Metopia; species Metopia argyrocephala. Next base: position 59,923,078 of record OY756211.1, on the reverse strand, counting down.
GACGTCGGCGTAGAGAACGACCGTGTTTACGTTGAAAGAATCAAGTTGATGAACACCTGTCGCCAATTGGTGTGACTAACTGGAGAAGGAGCGCGCTTAGCAGAAAAGCCTCTAGACTAGTGTTAAGGCAGGCCGAAATCCATTAACGGGTTGTTATGGCCATCTAAGTAAGTAAGTACTTATTTAAGGTTAAACACTAGATTAAAAAAATATAATTTCTACAAAATTTTTAAAAACTTTTATTTTAAATTATTTCTCAAAATTGAATCTGTATGAATTTTATTTGTATTAAAAACTATTTATTTAAGGTTTTTGAAGAAATCAAATGGAATATGAAAACACTTCTTTTTAATGCTTATCTAATATTTACCACTTGTGTGTAGAAATAATAAAAAGAAAAAATAAATAAACACAGTCAATAAAGGTACAGTAAGAGGCAGGCTTTTATTTATTTATTTTGTTTTTTTTTTTTTTTGCAATCACTACAAATTCAAAATAAATGTTCTTGAAAATCGTTTATAAATAAAATCAGCAATAAAATGTCATGTTGAATTAATGCTTCAAATATGGCAAATAAGCCAACATAAAATTAAACCAAGAGGAAAAAAGAAATGGTTGTGGTTTTAGTGATCAATACATTTTCCACACTCTCGCTCTCACCATCTTTGTCGTAAAGACTTCATAAATTTATTTCAGCCTTTGCCCGGAAAGTAGTAGTTACGTTTGTAGTCAGTTGTTTAATGGAATATGTATTTAACTTTATAATTCAATGGCATCAGCAATAATGGCTATAACAACAGCACAACTAACTGTAAAATTGCTTGAACATCTTCAAGCGAAATACAAAATGTCATTTGTGTTTGTAAATAAGTGGTAGAGCGCGGCAAAGTTAAATAGGGTTTGGTGCGCAGGAGAGTTATTATTGTGGAAAAACCTACGGATGATTCTTGTAATTCTTTATAAAATTTCTTAAACTGGCACTATATGAGTATGTCTATAAAACTTGATGTACTCAAGTGTGAATCGAATGTTTCCGCAATTTATTTATTTATTTTTTTTTAGCCAATTGACTAGAAACTCAATCAACTTGTATGTCTTTAACAGGCTATATTGTACTTAAGTTATGTATGTACACCTACACATCTACATAAAACTGAAATGAAGAACTACAACAACTACATTTAATATGTATAAGTTTTTTTTCTCTTTTTGTGCTTTATTTACTGTCTAAGAATCATGGGAACAAAAACATTCAACAACAAAAGCATAAACTAAATAATAAAAAAAAAAAAAAAAAATACACTGTGTACTAAAAGTATACACACATTTGTGTTTACATAAAAAATATTGTACGCACTAAACAAGTACGTACATACATACATACCTATGTATACGTAATAGGTAAATCGTTAGGTAAAGTTATCAATTATTGATCTTTTAATATCATTACAGGACTCTTCGAAATCATAAATATCGTCTAAAATTTGGCCATTAACATTAACTGTTATGACCGGAAGAACCTTGAAGTTAACTTTTCAAAACAACACGTTGACTTTAAAATACTGTTAAGAACAGAGTAGGAAAATAAACAAAACTGAACGTTTGATCTCATATTTTTGTATTCTTTACAATGAGTAAAACAAAAATAAAACAGAAACAATGAAAAAGATTGTCCCATTTAGTTTTGTATATTGTTTTTGTTTTGAGTACTACAAATACACTAACTCAAATGTGCGTAGGTACAACAAAAAATGAATGAGAAGAAAAAGGATAGAAAAAGAGAAAAAGAAAAGAAGAAGAGAAAAAAACAACAAAAAACAAAGCAAGCACAAGAGCGAAAAGCTAATTGTTTCATTTGCGCTCTTTCTCATTTAGAAAGTATTTGTTTTGGTTTTGCTCATGTACAATACCATTAAAAAAATTTTGAAAAGTGTATGACTTTGTTGTAACTTTTTCGAAATGTTTTGTTTGTTTGCCCACTCTGGTTAAGAGTGTTTGACTTCTGATTGATTGATTCTACAGTAGGACTATATACTTAAGAAGTTACTGTTAAACAATACTCTCTAAATGCCAATTTTACCATTATAAACATTATGGTTTGTGTCTTTGGTAGAGAAATCTAATATAGCGTATATCAAATATAGCGGAGAAGATAAGAAAAGGGTTTTTTTTTAAATTATTCAAAATATTTAATAACGAAAATGCCTCTATTTTTTATCACTGTATAATAGATAATTTCAAATTAATTATTAAACAATAAGTAGACAGCACTAAATCTACAAATAATTTCTTTAAAATTTCTGCGTAAGTCGAATTTCTAGTAAAATTAGTAAAAATAGTAAATTAGTAAAACGACCTACAAATTATTTGGTTTTTAATGTTTTTAAATTATTTAAAACGAATATGTATATTAGGGGGGGTCGATTTGTATGGCAGGAAAAAAGTCAACAAAGCATATAGCAAAAACGAAATCTAGGGAAAATTCTAAGAAAATTTCTCAAAGAAACCATGGGTCTAAAATAAATTCGTAGCTCCCGAAAATCGATTTGAAAATTTTATGTCACGTTTTACACAAAAAATCATTTAGTTTTTGAATATCTGAGTGATACATTCTTATTTGTTTTATTTGTTTATTATTATATGAATTACTTATATATACCTGGGTGGCATTTATTACTTATTATAGGGTTATTCAATTATATTATAATATGATTTATGTATAATAATCGATCGGTTGTCCGTTTGGTCATACTTTAAAAAATAATTGCAAAAAAGTAGTGGTTTTAAGACAATTTTACACGCTGTCTTACCCTTTGAAATTATAGGAAAAGTCCAATTAATGGTTTTTAATAGAAAAATGTATACCACCGTTTACCTTAGAACTTCAGCTTTCCAGTGGTAGCTTGGGCATTGTAATCGGGGTTGCCATTTAGTCAGGGTTCATTACAGAATTTAAAAAGGATGTTGTTTTGACAAGTTGTAAAATTAATGCTTTTTAAGAATTAAAGAGTGTAAGAAAAATAGGATACTTTAGTTATAATAGGTTATTGTACATCACTAGTTAGGTCATTTTATCAGCTTTCCATTGGAATGAATAATGCTTCGATCGGTTGTGCCGTTTGATTATATTTAAAACAAGAATTGCAAACGGTAGGGGTTTTACGACAATTTTACACGCTGTCTTACCTTTTGAAATTATAGGAAAATTCCAATTACTCGTTTATAATAGAAGTTGTATACCACCGTTTAGCTTAGAATCTCAGTTTTTTTTTTATTGCACTTAGGCTCTTCAAGAACCACTAAGTGCGATTCTTTTACCATTCTCGCATGATATCTACCATTTTCTTCTTCTCTCGTCAGAGAGTTGTTGTTTCTGCCATCAAATGAGAATGCTACTAAATCATAATCATTGCGTTGCTTTCTATGAAAAGCATCCCTACATTTCTTTTTTTTCACGTGAAAGCTTAGATCTGCCCATAATTATTGGTTCTCCATTTTCATCGTTAAACCCAATGTCTTTGAAAAGTGATGTGGCTAAAAAAGAAGCAAGCTTATTCCCGATACCAAACCTATTGCACGCCATAGCAAAATGGGGTGTATCGTACCTTTTGTATGAAATCTTTTTACGACGAACTTAGCTGTCCTGCAGTTGGTATGGAAAACTCCAGTTCAGACTCAATATCCATATGTGATGTGCCAGGATTAAAAGTTGGATCGCGACTAGCTGGTGGCGGTGTTGATTATTGGTCAACAGTAATCGCATCAATATATATGTCTATAGTTAGTAATGTTATTAGTTTTTTCGAGACACTTTTTTCATGAATTAACGGAATATTTAGCTTATTCCAAATTTCAAACAATTTTTTGCCACATGTGGAGTATGAAACCAAATAGTCTAAAAACAAATAGTATTTCAATACGTCACGATTATTTGGTAGATTACGCCCACTTAAATCACTGGGCAAGCCAATGTTCAGACTGGGTAGAACACAAGACCCACAACAAGAACACAAGTTCATTGAATTTGTATCAATCTCTGAATTGGTGTAATCAACTCACATTACAGACGTTTCAATTATAATTTAATAATTAAAAACTATTTAAAAGTCGAAAAAAAGACAAAAGCATTGCATTGATAATGGCATGCTATTGTTTTTAAATTATTGTAAACGAAAATGCTAGTATGTTTTAGAGAACAGTTTAATATAACATCATAACTTGAAATCGATTTTTGGGAGCTACGAATTTTTTTAGACCCATGGTTTCTTAGAGTAATTTTCTTAGAATTTTCCGTAGATTTCGTTTTTGCTATACGCTTTGTCCGAAAAAAAAACGACCCCCCCTAATGTATATACATAATAGTATCCACATATACACATTAGAGCATGTCACCTTACAAAAAAAAAAAAAACAAACTAAGCTAAATAAAAATAAAGCAAGAATGTTTTGAAATATTTTTGTTTGTTTTTTTGCTGAACGTAGGTGCCGCTACTTTAGTTTTTTCGTTACATCTTAGGCCCTTACAGTCCGATCTCAATGTCTGATATATCAGTCTCCTTAGTCTTCTCGAGACAGAAATATTGATATATCATACTTTAGTAGTTTCTTTTTGTCTCGTCCCTGCATTTATCAAAATATTCAAATACGCAATAGTAGCAGTTAAAAATTTATCTACTTTTGGAGAAGCAAACCCCGTAATTTTTATAATTTCTCTTTCCAGCTTCATCGCAACTTTTTTTTTCAATTTTATATTAAAAATTAAGTATTAATTAATATTTTTATTTAAAAAAAAAAAATATTTTTCGCCATATAGGCAAATACATTTAATATACATAATAAATATTATTATAAAGGTACGAAATTTGATTCCTACCAAATATTCTATTCGCACAAAATAGGCTTCTAAAATTGTAAATGAAAATACTAAAATATATATGTTTCTTTAAAGAACTATAAGTATACATATCTAAATTCATATTCCCTAAAATCCCTGTATATTCCGGGCCAAGTTTTTGAAAATCCCGGGATTAGGGATATCCCGATCGTTATTCCTAGTAAGAATTATAATTTACTAATGATTTTAAAAGATAGAAAATATATGTATTTATTGCCACTCCGCTAATAAGTGAAAAATATTGTGTTAAAATTGTGGTAAGCTTAAAATAATATTTCTTCTTCATAGTTTCACCAAAATATTCCCTTGGCCACCCTTTAATTATGGCAAGTATTTAAAAATAATTGGTTATATACGCCATATGCATGTTGGCAGACACTTTTATTCTTTTGACACTGCAAAGATAAATATGTTCGTCCATATGCTGGTACTGATACCATTGCTTCAACTTATTATGTGTCAAGAAAACATCAACAGAAACAAAAACTATAAAACTAAACCCAGAAAAATGGAAAAGAATCAAGGAAATAAAATGGAAAAATTGAACAGATAAGAAACAAGCAGAATGACAGAAGCCGGTATGTCAGCTTTTAGAAAAGAAAATATATGTATTTGTAAGAATAAATTGAAGAAATGAAAAATAAAACGATAATAAAAATAGTAAAACGTATCAACAATCAATTCTTTTAAAAGCCCTAATATGAATACAAACATTGAAGTGTGGTATTTTCCTTCATGCATTCACATTCATTCAACCCACATTTAACGAAATATTTATTATGGCAAGTAGTACAAGTTGAATCAATTAATTTCAGTAGTAAGTAAAACTGAAGACGAAACACGCGGCAGGAAAAGTGTCAAAGCAATTATATTAGCAGAAGGGATAAGATTTACTATACAGTGGAGCAGTAAATAAGAAATATGCATGTTAAACATCAGGGACTGAAACCGAACCCGAACCCGAACCGAAATGGGTTCGGGTTCGGTGCTTTTATAACCATGAACCCGGACCCCGTTGAACCCCAAAACTCATCCAGATTCCGGTTCATAAATTTCAAAAAATAATTTTTGCACATAAAAATATTCTGTGTACTTAATAGAGGGCCGCGCAAGCATAGCTTAAATGTCTTACAAGCAATCATCCATTTTTTAAATATTTCATGTCAAGTACTTTCTCTTTATTACATAAATGTTTAAAAGAGAAAATATTTTGAACTACAAACAAAATCGAAAACATCAAAACTCTTGTAGAAAAGAATACAAAGCCTTTAAGAGAATAAAGAAATAAAACAAAATCATCTTCGCAGTTCCTGCAACGCAAGTAAACGTAGAAAGGGCTTTTTCAGCTTTGAAATTTATTTTATCACCACAAAGATCAAATTTAAAAGAATAAAATTTAAAAAATATTTTAATTATTAAATTAAATGAAAATTTTTTTGAAAAATAAATAAAAATTTTTTTAAAAATAAATAAATGATATTGTACTTTTTTTTCTAAATTTTGAACCCGAACCTGAACCCTGGACCGAACCTGAACTCAAACTTTTTATTTTGATTAACCCGAACATAAACCCGAACCCTATTTTTTCAGGGTTTCAGTCCCTGTTAAACATATTTCCTAAAATGGTTTTGTTTTTAGTAAAAATGCAAAATTATTGAATGATTTTAATTTCTAAGTTATTTAGTAATGAGTAATTTAGATATAACAAAAAGCAAATAACAAATTTCAAAAAAGCTTGTTATTTTTATAAAAAAAACTGTGCCTACTTGCGTTTTTATAAAGAATTTCCTAAAGAATTAAAAACATTAACGACAGCTAGCAGCAAATGCCTCCGATAACGTTTCGTTGTGCGGGAGTTTATTTGTTCTATCTGCAATTTTATATATTTCGAGTTAATGATGCTAGTTTAGGTTTTTGACACCAAAATTTTTAAAATCTGCAATCCGTTTTCGGCTATTTATCTCCGAAACTAAACGAGATATTCAAAAACGGATTGCAGATTTGAAAAGTTTGGGGTCGAAAACCTAAAGTGGCATCATTAACTCGAGGTATATAAAAAACATGAAATGGCGGATAAAGCACATAAACTCCCGCACAACGATTAGCTGCCGCAATGTCGGCGATATAAATATTTTAAAGGCGGCAGCATAAAAAAAAACAGCTGAAAAAAAATTCATAGTTTAGATATTTTTGTTAACTAGAATTTCAATTTAAAATTAAAATATAAAAAAGGAATTGATTGTAATATATCGGGCCATTTATTTTTATGACATTCTCCATTCTAACTTCCTCTGTTTTACAAACATACATAACCCTTACAACACTTTTTCAGAGTTAGGAATTGGCTTCTCACAGTACCTATATTTTATGCTTCAATTTTTATTTCCTAATACTGAGACCTACAGTTTAACATCGTATCCGAACGATAGACTTGAGAAGGAGACTGTTAAGAGGTGGTTCCCGAAAAAATATTTTTTCATATTTTTTTTTCTTTTAAGATCTCCGAGGGTGTTTTTTTCCTTTCTTTCATTTTTCGCATATAAATTTAATCGTAAAAATTGCCAAAAAGTTCATTTGATTTACCCACTGTACCTGGACTGTACGCTTTTAATATGTACATTGCAATTAATTAGTAAAACTGACAACTCTTCAGAATTAATTTCACATAATTTTCCTCATTTCATCTTCTCTTCCTGAATTTCTTATGCCACTTGCCACACTTCCCATTTTAAGCGGAGGGTGGCAATATTTATGTGAGAATATTTAAGAAAGCATTTGAAATAAATTGTATGAATATAACATCCTTTCAACTGCTAATAAATTGACAATATAAACCAGAAAAAAAAAAAATTAAAAAAAATAAAAAAAATAAAAACAATTTTTTTAGATGCTGCCATTACTGCTACTGCCCTGTTAAGAAAAGTTGAAGAGTTGAAACTTATTTCCGTTCAGTATTATAATGCTTTTAACAGCTACAACTGGATGGTCAGGGCTCTTACTTGTTGTTGTTATTGCTACTACCGTTTTGGCCTCAAGAGAAATTCAAGTTAAATGCATGTTTAAGTTTTCCCCAGCGATTTAAGTACTTAGACTTTTGGTCCATTGCTTCTGTAACAAAAAGTTTCTTCATTTTTTTTGTTACTATTTGCCTTCTTTCTTTCCTTTTAAAACAAATACGTACTTGTACACCTTTTGTTTTAAACCAGTCCTTTCAAACTGGTACTGATAATGATGATGATGGGTTTGGTTATGTTGGTGGTATTAGTATCTATTTGATACACACCATAAAGCAAGAAAGTTTTTTTTCTTCTCTATACTTCCTTTGCTTTGCCACTAAAGTGTTCCAAAAGGAAATCTTTATTTTGTAAGTAGAGTTTAATGAAAAAAAAAAAAAAACGAAGAGAAAAAAATGCCAATAAAAAATATGAGTGTAGAAATCAACAACTAATGCAAGAAACTAAGAACATAAGAAAAAAAAAATTTTTTAATAGAAAAAATGAAAAACTTTGTTTTATCGTTAAGAAACCACAAGTAACTTTTAATATGATCTCTCACCACACCACCCAGTGCATTGAAGTTCATTTTTATAACCATGTCTGTCTGTTATATTAAACTTTTTCTTTTCTTCCACTATTCGAATTTGTATTTTGAAATAGAGAAAACACTTTTGGGTTTAAGTTCGTTATGTGGGTACTTTAGTAGCTGTGGTGCTGATAGATTTCTTGTTTTTTTTTGAAAGCCACCAACAATACATTCTAACCCCATCAGTATTTGATAGCAGTAGTCAAAATATGAGCACAAAACAAAAATATACTCTTATGTAAACATACATATAAAAAATTCATATTTTCGTTATCGTTAAATTGTAAAAAAAACATAACAATTTAATTTTCAAACCTAAACATTTTTTTTTATTCAAAAGATCACTACAGGGCGTTAAGATTTAAAAATTTTTTCAGGCATATAATCATCTCGACTCTTATCGATGAAACGCATTCTGTACGTCCACTTTCTGAGCCAGTATTTGATGTCGCATGCTGAGAATAATACACACAGCGTGTGTCTCAAAGGTGGCAATTATTGATGGAAACTTAGCAAAAATCCATAGAAAATAATTAAACAGAATAAACAAATCGCACAACTTTAGAGGTAATTTTTCAAAATAAACTTATTGCAAAATCTTGAAGTTAATAAATCGACGTAGTCATTTGGCTTGTTGAAACTAAAATAATCGCGCGGTAACGATCTTAACTGACTTCAGCTTTATTTTTGACGCAATAAAGTTCACACCACCGTGTAAACAACACCAAATGGTGTATTTTTTTGTTGAAAATAATGAAGTATGTAGAGACTATTGTGGACTGACCATACACTATAAAACAAAATTCTGGAATTAAAGGCCATCATTTGCACGAATTAATAACTGGCTTTTAAAGTAAATGGTTTTATTTGCTTTTACAAGTTGTCTTGTGTTTAGGAGAAAAAAATATTTACAAAATTAAAAAAAAAAAACTTAGTTACTTTTTAAAAATTTTTTTTAGGCCCATTATTACAACTTGGCGATAGTTAAAGGTCGGATTTTATCAGACGGATAAATTGCTCTTTGTTATTAAAAGCAAATATGAAAAAAATCCGAGCACAACCACGCCAACTTCCCATATAACACAAAAGGTAAAAATCATTGGAGGATCACAATTTTTTGCTCATTGCAATTTTATGATAATAATAATCAAAGGTGAACAAATTAGTAAAATCTGTTAACAACCACGCCTACCTCTCATACAAAATGACCACATAAAATGCCATATTTTCCTTGTTAACAAAGTTCGATATTGCATGCACAATTACATGATGGTGAAGGAAATTTTTTCTAACTTTTTTTAGTTTCTTATAACGGAATTGCTTAGGGGAAAAAACGGGCAGCTGAATTTTTAATAAATCCTTAGCTGAGACTTCAGGCTTTAATTTGATATAAGACTCTGGTTGATGCAATATATAGAATTTGAAGAAAATAAATATTTTTGGACAATTTTTTGTGTTAAAAATATAATTTTTGTTTAAATTATAATATTTTTTTTACTTGAATAAATATCATTAATAACGTCCAATTGTATGAAAAAAAATCTTTACAGTATTATTACAAGAGTATTTTAAAAGCATGAAGCGATAGAATGTCATTTCAAATTCATTCACTTAGGTCAGGGGTGAGCAACCTTTTTAATCAACGGGCCACTTATAAATTTTAAATTTTTTTGGCGGGCCGCACATAAATACTAATAATTTACAAAACTCTATTTATAATAAAAATTAGAATAAAAAAATATATAATTTAATGCCAAAAAAAATAAAAAGTAAATATTTGCTTGAAATTTTTAATGAGAAATTTGGCACTGTTTTTTCGATACAACCTGATCAATATCAGCCGGAATTGATGAGGTAGGTACACATACACAAGTTTCTAATCGTGCATTACTCAGTCTTGATCGGTGGTAATTGGTCGGTGGTCGGATTTATAAACATTCTCGATGTTTACTGAGAGAAATACATTTTTTACATCAGTATTATTCTGTATGTCCATTACTTCCCTTTGAAAGTCTTCGGGAACTGTATCCACATCGATAATTAAACAAAGATAATTAAAGCATTTTCATGGAAACTGCTCTCTTCTCAGTTTCTTCGTAATTGAAATTCGTTGATTAATGTGTCTATATATTATGTGTATTTTTGAGAAGCGGCAACATTTGTTTGTCGGGCCGCATAAATAGGTTGAAAGAGCCGCAAGCGGCCCGCGGGCTGCGTGTTGCTCATCCCTGACTTAGGTCAACTCGGAATGTCTCTGGACAAAAAAGTGATAAAGATATGAACCTAATATTTTTAGTCCATAATAATTAGATTGTTTATTACAAACTGTAAAAAAATCAGGTATATCAGAAAACATGAAAAAATGAATTAATGCAGCTCTTGAACCAGTGTGAGTTGTAATAAATGGGCCTTAAACTGCTATAAAAAAATACTCAATAATTTTGAATTCTGTCAATATGGTTATCTTTTTTAACTAAGTATTATTGTAAAAAGTTAACATATGAATTAAAAACAAGTGTCGTGAGCTTTGGTACTTGGGTACAATAAAGTCGTGACCGAAGTTTCATGATTATATCTATCCTGGGAGTATTTTTGGCCGCCGATTCTATACATCTCCGACTATAGTGTGCTGATTTAGTAAACATAATTTGAAAATATTTTTTTTTTAAATATAAGACAAAATCTGCTAAAATCTTTTACTACTATTTAATTAACGTCAACTGTTTAGTATTTTTTTTTATAAAAACAAATCAATATGAAATTGGTAGTTTATGTGTATTTTAAATTTCAATTTAGTTTTCATGGGTGTGCGTATGTGGTTTCTTGGTTAAAGTTAAAACTTTTATTCTGCACTTTTGTCTTGGCTTTTTGTTTGTCTTCTGTAAGACAAGAAAAAGGCCAAAATATACTCAACTTAATAACAAAATTTAATTTAAAGTTAAAATTGTCTTTTCTTCAATATAATTTTATGGTCAGTTATAAGCAATTGCCATATAAACTAAGAAAATTATTTGAAGAAAATCAATTTTGGATAAGTGATTTAGGAATAGGAATAAATAAAATGCTGTTGTAAGTAAATAAAATAAATGTTAAATAAAAAAATATACGAAAAAGTTAAACGTCAAAAAGAAACTCTGTTTATTAGAAAGCTTCGACTTAATAGAAGATCTGTCGTTTAAATCATTCGAAAAGGTGATTGAGGTACATGACCATTCCACTCATTTCCATACGAGAAACATTTAGATGAAGTTGGACGAGTGAACGAATATGATTATTTGACATCATCCAAGAACTGGGTTGTAGCCATTCAAGTTACTGTGAAGGGATAATGGTTTATCATTCATTACTGTGGTAGAAATAAAAGACGTTTTAGGTACACTCACAGCGGCATACTGCAACGTACTGGTTGAAAATAATAAAAAAACTATTCTTTTTACGATAACAAAGGAAATTTTTATTTTATTTACTTTTCATTATTGTTTCAAAGAAAATTGCCGAAAATAGCGTATTTTATGGCGTTGTTAAATTTTTAAATCAAATTTTCCCAAATATGGATATTAGGGTGGCCGTTATTTTACTTTTTTCGTATTTTCACTTGGCAAACCCCTTAGAATGATTCCAAATTAGAAAAAAAATATATATACAAAATTTTAGATCGTTTGCATAATTATTGGGCGTCCTTCAGCCCACAAAGTTTGCTGAAAATGCTATTTTTCTCACTATGGCTCTCTTTAATTGTTGATAACTTCAGTAATATTTATTTTAGAGAAAAAAACCTTATTCACAAATATTCTGGGGCTATATCTGATGAACAATGTTGCTCTGTATTAGTTTTCTGTAACATTAATATTAAATCCAGAAAAAACGAAATTAAAAAATAACAGCGAAATTTTCACATATCTTCGCATTCTTTGCATACGAAATTATTTTCTTAGTATTTATTTAATTGTTTTGTTCATCTGCGTTATGTTTTTTTTTATTTCTCAATCATCATTATTAAAAAAAGTCAAAAACAAAACAGAATAACAATAATTATGAGTAATAATAAACAAAACTACTTTCATTCGCTGGCTTGTTAATTCGAGTAAATACTCAAATTGCTGTGGATTTCTTGCGAATTATTTGTAACAGTTTACCGTTAGTTCTTACTGAGTAGCACAGCAAAATTCAAAATTTAAATGTAGCGCAGGTTATTGAAGGCGGATTGGATCAGTTCATTTCGTCTGAGACAAACAATTTTTTTCTTCGCTTTAAAGTCAATACCGCAGTTTTGAAAAATGATCCAACTACATGGCCTGCGGATAACAATTTTAAAACTGCTTTTTAAATTGGTAATGACATTAACGTGGTAAACGATACAGCTGAACGAGCGGTGAAATTGATGCAATACTACAACCCAATGCTCACAAAAGACGAGGAACAAAAACAATATATCAACCCACTTGCGCGAAATTATCGTATATGCCAACTTCTTCGAAATTGCGTTTTTGATGCATTTTTGTTTTACATTCAAAGACACGTCACCTGAAAAAAATTGTAGGCGAATTCTACTTCTTTGCTCCAAAAATTGACTGAATGCTTTATTTTTTATTGTGAGCGATTTTATCGTATCTGCCCATGAAGAATATTTTTTATATAGCATTTTCAGTTTAAATTAAACCTTTTTCAAAATAAATGAAACCTTTTTCAAAATGAACGCAACCTTTTTCAAATTAAACGAGACTTTTTTCAAATAAAACGAAACTCTTTTCAAAATAAGTGAAACTCTTTTCAAAATAAATGAAACTTTTTTCAAAATAAATGAAACTTTATTCAAATTCATTTAAACATTTTTTAAATTAAATTAAACCAGTTATAGAATTTAATAGAAAACAAAAGAAAAAAAAAATATAAAACATTCATTTTTAATTACGGATAATGCCAAAATCCATAAAACCCAGGAAATTCGAAATATGGTGGATAATAGTAACTGTACGCTTAAATTTTTACCACTTCATTCTCCTATGTTGAACCCGATAGAGAAAACATTTTCTAAGATAAAATTCCACGCCCGATCATTATTAAAGTGAAATTACCACAGAACAAAACATAGTAAGTGTATATAACACTGGTTTTCAGCCAAAAAATACCAAGAACGCCACATTCCTAGATAAGTTAATTGGGACCTCCTGAGCACGAAAAACGCTGTTATTATTTTTTCCTAAGTACCGTTTTTTAGATAACGGTACTTTTGTGTTTTTCGGTGTATGGCCCCACTCAAACCCTTGTGGAGTTCAACCGAAAAGTCCGATCGAGATATGAAATCTTTCACCTTGTTCATCACTTTCGGAGCCCAAGTTCGTGGGGAAAATATTCAAATGACTGAATAAAAAGTGTAATATAGGTGTCATATTTGAACCTAAAAGTTAAAAAGCATAAATTTTCAAATGATAACGGCGCTTTTGTTATACATGTTTTCACCCATCAGTAACCAATGGCATTGAATTTTGCATTAATGTATCTATCTTCTCAACGTAATCAGGACGTCTGTATTTTCCCAAAAAGTTGTGAATGATGTCCTGAAATGCTTCTCATGGCTCCAAATGAGTTGGATCTAAACACTCATTAAATTCTTGATCACCCTACAGACTCCAAATTTGAGGCCCATAAATATACCAGCTTCATTTTTCTCGCTGTGGCTCTCGGAAATTTTTGTTTAATGTAATTCATGGCAAGACTGTATTTTGCAAACTTTTTTGCAATATTTGTAATATGTAATGGAGGAAGTATTATCTTCTAATGAGGTCATTTTTGATATTGTACTCTCCGTGCGTGCATCCACTTCGCTCGGGTCAAACTTTTCGGGTGTAGTGATTCTGACGGTCACGGCTGTCCCATAGACATAGAAACTTCGTGTTGCCCCCTTGCTCTTCTTATTCAGTCATTTGAATATTTTCCGCACGAACTTGGGCTCCGAAAGTGATGAACAAGGTGAAAGATTTCATATGGATTTTGGCATTATCCATAATTAAAAATGAATGTTTTTTCTTTTGTTTTCTATTAAATTCTATAACTGGTTTAATTTAATTTGAAAAATGTTTAAATGAATTTGAATAAAGTTTCATTTATTTTAAATAAAGTTTCATTTATTTTGAAAAGAGTTTCACTTATTTTGAAAAGAGTTTCGTTTTATTTGAAAAAGGTCTCGTTTAATTTTAAAAAGGTTGCGTTCATTTTGAAAAAGGTTTCATTTATTTTGAAAAAGGTTTAATTTAAACTGAAAATGCTATATCATTTACGGATATTCCGAAAATTCTACTAACAAGACTGCAAATAACTTTAATTTTACCTTTAATTTACAAAAGCTGACACATTTCTTAAATTGTTCAAACTTCGTTGAAAAAATTAAAATAACATATTTACTTTCCGGTCATACAATAATGCCAGTTGATTCTGTATGCCTGCGTACAGTAACATTTGGGCGCCAAGTGAATGGCCCACAATTATTCGCAACTAATCCATTGGGGTACAACTGTATTGAAATAGGCCACACAGAGTTTGAAAACTGGAAGTCCTTTGCAGATCTGTTACTATCAAACAAAATTAATCTAAACATAAATAAAGTTCGGATAGCTTTATTACATAAAAAATCAAAATCAATTGAACTCATTTACGGATATTCCGAAAATTCTACTAACAAGACTGCAAATAACTTTAATTTTACCTTTAATTTACAAAAGTTGTATAATTCACCTACATATGTGTATCTCTTTGCAAAAATTCAATGATTTGAAAAATCTATATTTAAAAAATAGCATTCCGTTAAAATACCACTATGAGTATTTAAATTTAAAATATTCTGTACGCGAAAAAGACGTGTTAAATGAAAGCGACGAAGAAGGTTAACTCACATATTATTATTATTACTGGTTTTTTTTAGTTTTTTTAATGAATTCATGCTTCTGTTAAATATAGATTAAATTTTTTATTATTTTGTACCATTATAAATAATATCCTTTTTAAAATTTTTTAAAGCTTTTAATTTTTTAAAAAGTTGTTATGTTACAATTATTTGTTTTTTCTTTTTTTGTTTAAATTTTTTAATATAATACCACCTAACAAATAATTTTTGTTTTTATACATATATCATTATGATTCTTTTTTAATATGTTTTTTTTATGTTTTATTTATTTAATTTAATTATTTTGTAATTATTTTTTCTAAAAAATGTTTGTTGGTTGTAATATTTAATTAAATATGTTTGTTGGTTTTTTATTTTTAAAAAAAATTTTTTATATGACAAATTTTCTTGATAGAATATTTTTTCATGTAACACAATTTTTTAATATGTATGTATGTATGTATGTATTTTAAAATAAATTTTTTAAATAAAAATATTTCCTGAAGAAGCTACGCAGAGAAGTAGCGAAATATCGAAAAAATAATTATATATTAGACCTAAAGCTTAATTAAACGCTTATATATATTTATCAATAATAAGGTCAACTAAACTTATTAATACAATTGTACCATTATAAGTTAAAAAATAATGAACAAATACATAAAACCACAAATAAATCTTTGTTTGAAGTTATTTCTTACACTGACAAATAATATCGTAAGTACCATTTTCTACACATGCATCTTCGAAATGTTGTAAGCGAAATTATCGTATACACCAAAAAATACGTTTTTCTCGGAAAATTTTAACTTTTTCACCAGAATACTTGTTAGGAGTAGTTATATTAGTTAATTATCTAACCACATTTAAATTTTTATTTTGATATTGCAAGCGAAAGCAGAGAAAAGTAGAAAAATGGCTCTCCTGTAAAATTTGGTTTTTGGCACATACGATAATTCGGCGCAAAGGGGCCGATAGTCAAAAACTATCAAAAACAATTTCCTATGAGCACGAATGAGATTTTAACACAAAAATTTGTATAATTACACCATTTAATAAAACAATAATTACCAGGCAAAGAATGCGAAGATATGTGAAAATGTCGCTGTTATTTTCTAATTTCGTTTTTTCTGGATTTAATATTAATGTTAAAGAAAACTAATATGGAACAACATTGTTCATCAGATATAGCCCCAGAATATTTGTGAATAAGGTTTTTCTCTAAAATAAATATTACTGAAGTTATGAACAATTAAAGAGAGCCATAGTGAGAAAAATAGCATTTTCAGCAAACTTTGTGGGCTGAAGGCACGCCCAATAATTATGCAAACGATCTAAAATTTTTTATATATATTGTTTTTCTAATTTGGAATCATTCTAAGGGGTTTGTCAAGTGAAAATACGAAAAAAGTAAAATAACGGCCACCCTAATGGATATGCATTAGTTTTTAAGCAAATAAAAAGACGTTAGACAAACGGACTTATAGGATACGGTAATTCACTAGGTCTTTTGCCTATTTTGGAATGAACGTACGCCAAATTTGTGGAATATTATTTATTCCAAATTTATTTATTTATTTATTTCAAGTAATTCCAGAAAATTACCATTAAAGGATCTAACAACTGGCGCCGATCTTTATGCAAGACAACAAGAAAAATGCCATCTATTTGACTCCATCATGGCAAAACATTCTTCCAAACGTACACCACTAGTGCGATTCAGTAACATATTTTTATGATAATCGCATTGTTTTCAACAGTAAACAACAGAAATGTCGATATTGCTATTCATTATGTTTTGTTTACGATAGACTCAATAGCTATTGTCGTAAACTAAAGACAAAAATTTGTATTATTTTGATATTTTATAGAGAGATGTATCTACGCTATTAACTAGTTTGTTTGAGAACCACTTTTGTGTGTTTTTATACCCAAGAAACTAGAGGTTTGTAGCTTTACTAATTTTCCATCCATTTTAATTACCAACTACTCAAAACCTGGCTGATTTTATACGGTGTTGCCCCATTCTTGTAATTTAAACATAAAGAAAACTAGAGTTGTTGACTATCGATAAAGTGTACTTAGTGAATCACATAATCGTTACTGCAAACAATAAAAATTGTTGACTTCTTTTGCTAATATCGTGTTGTTAAAAGTTACTGAATCGCGGTTCGGGTTTAGAAAAATATGTTGTGGGTACAGGCAAAGAGTGAGTAGTGTATGTTAACTTATAAATATCGTAATTGACAGATAAAACTTTCGTGGGAAGATTGTTCTCCCCATAATGGACAGTCAACTGCAAAAGGATATGCTCTAAGAGATGTACAAGTAGCCCGTAAAATATACGATTTTCCGGAATCAAGTCCTTAATTTATCCAGAGCATCACCCATGGTCGTATCAAAAGGACAATGAAACGCACCCCACATTGCGCCATTGCTCGACTCGATAGAGTTGGATACCCTAACGTCGTTGATAAGCACCTTCAGCCTTTTCTGTACACGGTCGAAGAGCCCCAAAATAGACTTTGAAGCACCGGCTCATATTGAGAGTTGTATGACATCTTAGGTCAGATAGAAGTCTTGTAAGTATTGAGAAGGTCAGATGGAGTGAAGTATTTCTTGCACAGCTTTAAAAATCCGAGGTACTTGAAAGCTTCTATTGACACTCATGTGATCATTTCAATGAACATGCCCAGAACATTGAGACCGGTCGCCTCCTCAATATTTACATTACCCATAGCCAAATATGGAAGGATTGAATCATTACTATCACGCTTAAGTGAGATAAAACAACATTGGGTCTTGCTCGCATTAAATTCATCCTTTTCGGGTGACATCACTCAGAGTGTATCATTTATATTTTGAGTTCTCATCCCAATTTCCAAAAGGCTCGGCCTATGATAGAATGAATATGGATGACAATATAATGTAGTAACACGCTTTGGCTGTTCCTTGCCGCATCATATCAGCCACCTTACTCAAAATCAGATTTTCCTGGAATGTCGCCTGAATTTTCTTAATATTTTGACAGTCGCTCGGTGACGTTTCTGAGAGTAGCTCTAGTGCTAGCTCTAGTGACTTCTCTCTAGAGTGGTCACTTGTTATCGCCTGATTGTATCGTCTCTTCTGAGCTGAAGAAAGTTTAACAAAGCTTTGTTTTATATTCGTCTTCCGGAGTTCCGAGTCCATGATGATACAGTCTTAGTTTTGTGATAACACACTCTTATCTTCCCCATAAATTCTGGCAGTATCTGAGAAGTCCCAAGTCGATAACGATATGGATACTAAAAACGTTAGTTATTTTAAAAACGAGACAAAGTCCTAAGTTTTTGAGATCATTTGAAGGTCTCTTTTTTTAACCATTACGGAGCAAAAATTTGGCCTTTCATTGTGGAAATATTGCTATTTCCTTATTCATAAACATTTATATGAAGTCTAGAACAAAACTTTTGTGAATCTTCTTTTTACAAGCCTGTTATAAAGTAAAATAATTTTTTTTTATTTATACGGTTTTTAAAGTTAAATATGATTGTAATATAATTATGGAAATATGTATGTCGAACGTAAAAACGTACATAAATTTCATTAAATGTGGATTTTGCCATTTCTGGAGAGTGTGCTGCCTCAAAATAAAAACCAAAATTTGCGACCACATTTTTGACTAATTTGTTTAAAAAGTTTTGCGTAAAGAAACTGCAATTAGAAATTCAAAAAATTAAATTATTTTCATTTACATTAAATAAGTCCTGTAAATATGCAAAATTTTTATTCAGTTTCAATGATTTTATTCGTAAATCATTGAAATAATTATATAAAGTTTTACCTCAAGGATAATTACCGTTAAACTTTCTTGTTAATTATAATTTTTTTTTTCGTTTTATTTTTTTTTTTTAACAAGAAGGGGAAAAAAATTATAATTAACTTTTGTCAAGTGTGTAAAATTTTATTATGTTCTGTTTTTTAGACGCAATTGCCTTTGTTTTACTTCATGACTGAACATTTTTCATTTTTTGTTCTTGCATCCACGAATTTTCAACAGCAGCTGTGGAAAACTTTTTAATGTGAAAAGTTTTACTTTTCTTTTTTTTAATTAAAATGAAAATTCAAAACATTTGAGTTCAATGCAAATATTTAATAAATTTATTACTGATTAATACCTATTTATAATTACATTAAAAGCAAAAAAAAAAAAAAACAAAAAAAAAAAAATAAAAAAAGACGGGTATATATAAAATATATGAAACCATTACTTTAAATTATTTGTATAAAAAAATTTGATTTAAATACCATTCTATGAGCAATTAAATATCATTTAATTCATATTAAGTTTATTAAATATTAATTAAAAATACCATGAGACCTTTTGTAGCTGGGTCAAAAACTAGTTCAGTGTTAAAGGTCTGCATGAATGTTTTGCTTTTCTGCCAGTTTAGAATGATTCGAGAAGTGTACTCTAATTGAGAGTAAATTTAAGCATCGAAACAAATATTCATTCTATTCGTTTTGCAGCCAACGAAACGAAACGAAACGAACAGCCTCAATAAACGAATAGAGTAGAATAGAATAAATCTATATTTACTCTCATAATTCTAAATTATTATGGAGACATTCTAATGTCTTGGAATGTCTTGAATGTCTTGAATTTCCTTTGTGAATGAAAGCATGTATTGAAGTAAATGCAATAGTTTGTAGTACAAACAAGCGAATGAAAACAAACAAATTGAAATCTAGCAAGAAAAATAGTGTGTGTATATTAAAGCATTTAAAGGCAAAAAAAAAAAACAATTACTTTTTGAATATGTAGTTTATTTATAATTTTTTTTTTTAAGTTTTTGTAAATAAGTATGTATGTATTTTTAGAAAGTAAGCCAAAAATAAAAAAAAAAAAAATAAAGAAAAATAACATAAAAAATATTCAGTTCATTACTTTTATTATTCAGTTCTTTAGTACTTATAATACCAGTACAAGAAATTCTTTTCTATCATATTACAAACAAGACATTCTATTCACTCTATTCATTCCATTCTAACTCATATGTTTCATGTCTCTCATGTCTCCATACTCTCTTGTCTCTATTCTCTCATTATTTACATTCTAACGACAACAACCACTTTTTATGTTTGTTTTATTCGTTTCGCTTTTACGAATTAGAGTTGGAAGTGTGTTTGAAATTTTTAGAATGTCTTGAAGATCGTTTCAAACATACCCGTGCAGACCTTTATTCGGTGTTGTATGTATCACAGAATACACAGAAAAGACACGGTTAATAGCTTCGTGCGAGTGGTACAGAAAACAACTTGTAAAGATATAGCTGCTCTTGTCGCACGAAACTATTAAATGTCATTAAATGACATAAAAATTGGCGCAAATAAAAAAATTGTATTGTTGAAAAAAATTTTCAAGAAATTGTTAAAAATTTGTGTTTGTTTGAAAATAAAATTGTGAATAAATAAAAGTGTTTGCATTGTATTCTGTGGTTTGCGTACCTATTATAAAAAAATTTGTGGTGAATTGATTTGTGTGAGATAATTATTTGTATTGCTGCAAAAATAAAAAATGTAAGTTTTCGTGTGTGCTTACATACATACATATGGAATGTATCAATTAAATTTATAAATATTTTAAGGAGCCGCAAATGCGTAATGGGTTGTCCACCAGGAGCAAAACTTCACTTTTTCCCGTCTGATAAAATAAGGTAAGTTCTTTTTCATTATGTTTACGTTATACACACTTACATATTGTTAAACAAACTGCAATTTTCATTGCCCATTTTTGGCATTAAAGGCAATAAAGCTCCAGGAGTAAGTGCGGCGAATACAAAATGCATATCATTTCTAGCTTCTCCTTACTCAAGACCATCATGCTTGGCGGAAAGCCACATCCTTCTCGAGGTAATGCCGTTTCAAACAAAACATGATGGATCTAGACCAGAAAAGGTCGAAAAACAATCACATTTGTACATAAATTCCAATTTTATTAAATTATTTCTATTAAAATTTCTTTTCAGGACAGAATGTACTTATAGATGATTCCTGGAATTAACATCGGCCCTTTTTAGGGCCACCATACGATTTAAAAAAGAGAAAAATTTTTCATGCTCAAATTTATAGCTACAACAAAAGGGTTGTGTGCTGCTCAGTTAACAATCGGTTCTTTTAAGGGCCATGATATTGCTTGATTCTTGAAACTAACATCGGCCCTTTTTAGGGCCACCATACGATTTATAAAAGAGACCAATTTTTATGCTCAAATTTATAGCTACAACAAAAGGGTTGTGCGCTGCTCAGTTTACAATCGGTCCTTTTAAGGGCCATAATATTGCTTGAAAAAAAGGAATAACACTTTGTTTCCAACATTTAACAAACCTTTTCTCTTTACTATTGCAAATTTGTTGTTTGTTCATCCTCTTTGCTTACACATGTCATTTAAAAACGCTGGAGTACTTTATGTAACTGTATACATACATATATTATAAATATCTATTTTTTTATACTGATGCTTATACAAGTATTATTTAAATTTGTTGATTCTTGTATACCAATTTTAACAGTTAATTTTAAATTGATTTATAAAAACAAAAAAGTGTACTCTTTATAATAAAGGTTTTGTGGTCCTGAAAAGGGCCTTTTCATCTTTTAATATGTTTTTATTTGAATTTTAAAAATTTATCCCGTTCTCTTTTCAACAAATTTTGTGTATTCCTTAGATCTTAAAGGTTTTGGTATAGTCGAATGGTGATGTATTAGTACATAAAAACTGAACACTATAAAACAACAGATATTTTCATTTTTTAATTACGTTATAAGGAAGAGTATAAAAAGTGCACTTACCTTCTTCATGATAGTATATTAAGTCTTATGAAACCATATTCCTTAGTTGCACTAGAAAATATTTTCATATTAATCAACACTTTCTTAAACTTTTCAAACTTTTAAAGCATTGTAAATTAGGATATGTACATTAAGGATGTAGATTTCATTTTCATTTCTTCATGAAATTTAGCCACAATTCCTTAAGTTTGTTAATATATTTTGTTTTTACCTATCTTGAATCGGTAAATTTATGCAAATAATTTTTTTTTTCTAAGATAAATGTACCAAAACGACAGTTCTAACAAATGTGTACATTGTGTACATAAAGATGAACATTAGGGTCAAAAAGTTAGAATTGTAGTTATTTGTAACAATTAGGGAAGAAAAATATTATTAAGTTATAATATATATATACATATAATATATATGTATATATATATATATGTATATATATATATATGTATATATAAATTACAACGATTAAAAATCCTTTTTCTCAAACAATACAATTACAGTTGGTTCATTAAACAAAGAGAAATTTTCATTGGATGGAATAGAAAATGTGAAGTATCAGCTTACTTACACCCTTCTTCAGTTGGTACTGTTTTAAGTAAAACAGGATGGATTTGCAGCAGAAAAGGTAGAGAAATAATTACTTTTTTTATAATTTTCACTTTTATGAATTTGTTAACATTAATATTTCTTTTCAGGACTAAAATTTGCATTGTTGTGGTTCTCAAATAGTAACATCGGCCCTTTTGAGGGCCATCATATGATTTAAAAAAGAGATACATTGTATTGTGTTGAAACTTACAGTATTAACTATAAAATAAATATATATACATAATAAAAACCATGTTAGGTTCTTCTTCGTTTTATTCTGCATCATCACAAAAATTAGAACCATTATTGGCTACATGTATCCCTTCCGCATGTATCCTTTTTATATTTGAAATCAAAGTGAATCAATTCATTTCTACAAAGTTAAATTTTAACATAGACGTTGAAAACAAAAATTTACTCTTTTGAAAATAGTTTTTTGGTCCTTAAAAGGACCTTTTTGTTATAAATTTTCCAGCGTTCGTTCATTTTCTGAAAAATAAAAATCCTTTATTAGTGGAATGAAACATACAAATAACTCAATACACATTTAATGTAATGGTCATCATGCCAAAAAAGATTATTCAACCTGAACGAGGTTCTCATTGAAAAATAAAAGCTAAACTCTTTTTGGAAGAAATTTGTCCTGAAAATACATAGATACATAACTGGCCTTTACAACACTGTGTCAGGATTACGGCCTTCTGTCCTGAAAGTAAAATAAATTAGTTCTAATCTTTTGTAGGAATTACAAATTTTTATTTTAAGATTCACATTTGAAAATTAAATTGTAATCTCTTTTTAAATTGTTCTTGTGGTCTTGAAAAAGACCTTTTAATATTAAATTTTACTTCCATTTCTATACCCTTTAACATATTAAATTACATTGCAAACATTTAATAAAAAGAAATAAAGAACTGAGTACACTTACCTTCGGTGGTGGTCAATCGAATGTTAAATCATGCCAAACAAGATTCTTCAGCCAAAAGTAGATTCAAACACTCCATCGATTATTTATTAAAACACACTTTTAAAACACACAACCTTTATTTAAACAGTTCCTTTTTGTCAGGAACGTATTCTATGGTCTGCTGAAGATTGCTTTCTTCCAATTGTCTTGAAATTATTAAACTGTTTGTTTTGTCGCACTGTTTGTTTTTAGATTTTATTACACAACACTATAATTTTCCTTTAAATATCACCAACACTTACTTACTTTGCATCTTAATATTTATTAACACTATTTCAATTGCCACAAACATTGGAAATTTAATTTTTTATCACAATTAACACAAAAAAATTAAAATTTTTGTTTGTTTACTTTCAATTTTTATTTTTATTTTCTTTTTTATTTACGTAAACAAATATATTTTCTATCGGTTGCTTCATACACATAAACATTACAACCTTTTAATCAAATTATCTATCTCTTTTTAACGAAACTATTAAACATCTGATTTTCGCGTTTTTGAACTGTCACTTCTGTCGTGTCTGTATATAGTCTGTGGTATGTATCCCTTAACGGATGTAAGTTCTCATAAGAATACCAGTATTAGGATCTTAAGACTATTAAAAAACATACAATAAGTATTAAAAAGTGTTAATAAATTACAAGAGTGCTCGAAAAGGCTCAAGTGTCTACGATTTGTAAAAATGCGATACATTTGAATAGTCAATACTGGATGCTTTTCAAGTATTGACTCAATACTCGATTTTCTTGAACTTTAAAAATACACTTTTGTTAATAAAAACTATTGTCGATTAATAAAATGAGATAAACGAGCAAAAAGAAAATAATTGTAACTCTGCTTCAATGAAATAAGATGACAATTACAAAAATACAATGACGGTGAGAAAGGGACAGTTGCGCTTGACAATAGTTCGACTAATTTATTGCAAGTGTATGTACATATATAAGGTGTCCAGATTTTTAGATGGGCAAAGCGGAAAAACTCTGAAGGTGGCGGGGTATCAACAAAAAATTTCATTCAAGAATTTGTCAAATTATATTTGACACACAAAATAGCTTTTAAAGTTTCAGCACTTAGTTTCGATTTTTCTGATGCCCACACTACTGTAGAAAAAACGCAGCTTTAGTTCCAGGTAAACAGAGTGCATATTTTATTCGTATATTTCTTTCTAAAATTTCTGTTAAAGTTAAGGTCAGTGATATAATTATTGTCATCAATATAAAATATGAGGACTACGAGTATTTTAAGCTAAGTTTAAGAACATTTATGTATTTATGAAATATATAAATAAACTACTTACCTTCGTTTTTTATAGTAAGTAGCTGATTTGTAATATTTATTTTTTTAAATAGCTTGCTAATACGCAGTACGAACACGAAGTGTACCATTTGAGAAACGAATACAATACTACTGGATAGCAAACGCAATATGTTAATTGTCGTAGCCCGTAGAATTCTTAGAACACAAAACAATGATTTTCATATATATAAAATTTAACTTAATTCTAAGAGTACGGACTTTTGGAAAACGACACGGGATGAGGGACAAATTGTGAAAAATAGGGACTGTCCCTACAAAAGCGTGACGTCTAGTCACCTTATACATATAGAAAAGAAAAATTATATTACCGATATACGATTTCTACAAAAGCCATGAGCTAAAGGCGGGCTTAGACGGTAATGCAAGTTGTACGTAAAATCAAAGAGAAAATATTATGAAATTCTATCCGTATTTTAAAAATGAGAGTAAAAATCTTACGAAAGATATTTTTTGCTTTTACACAGTTGGTAAAATACCTAAAATAGTAAAATGAGAACATAAAATGCACATATACTTGCACACAAAATTTATTTATAGAGCCGTAGGTCAAATGGTCAAATGGCTAGTTAATTCGAAAAGTTGATCAACTACAATTAGCACAAGAGCCGTACGACTGTCAAATTTTCATCCGTATTTTCTCTCAATGTCGTACGCTCTCATTACATATCAAGTTTACACGATACTATTCATTATCTTCTACATAAAAATTTTACATGTCGAACGACCTGTATTACCGTCTAAACCCCCCTTAAATAGTTGATGTTTGTTTGAATATGTTGACAACATAAAGAATCCTGATGAGGCTGCCGTAGCTGCGGTTCAAAATATGTTCAGTTCGGTTTGTTTCACGGACATCATTTTTCCCTTTGTTTATTAAAAAAAAAAAACATTCCAAAAATACAATCGAAACAATCTAATAGAATTTAGTTTTGCTCTAATTAAAGCGTTTCTGACGAGACCAAATTATTGGAAGAAGATTATCACTTTTACTGGGATTCAAACTCGGATTTTCAGACCATATGCAATAATGTCTATTAACGTTTTCCAAAATTTCGAACTTCTATTGTATTTTTTATATATTCCTGCAAAAGTCAAATTTTTTTTAGAATAAACGAATGGTCCATATTATATATACAGTCATATTTAATTTTATATTTTATAGTTTTTCTTTTTTGTATATACACCAAAATTAAATTATTTATTTTTTAAATATATTAGAGGAATATATTTGGAAAATCTTGGAAAAATTCGATGATTTCTTTCGCCATTAGTTCTATTAATTTGAGAAACTATTCACATTACATTTACTTTTAACGATAACACACGAGGAAGCTCAGCATATTTTTGATGATGATCCAAATTGATAGAAATTGCTATGTAAAAAAGTATCTCTATACAACTTGCCCAAGACTTTAAGCTCTTTTTATCCAATTAATGGCATTCCACTCTGTTCCACCTTCAAAAAAAAAACCGATGATCAGGGGAAAAAATGCCACCTATTGGGAAGTAGCAAAATACAGCTAAAACCTACTTAGCGAAAACACTAACCACAATGAACATGTTAGGATAGGACAATTGCTGTTAGTCATTCAAGGTTGAAGGTATAACACTGACCTATGAATGATTAATTCACAGAAATGTGTCTCATTCCTAAGATGCTTAATAATAATATAATTAATAATAATATATGTACTGTCCTGTCCAAAATTCCAATAAAATGCACAGCATTTAGTAGGAGTTAACCCCTGAGTATTGGTCTCAAATAAAAAAAAAATGTGCTTAACCACATCGCCCTAAACTTTTTCTATAATTTTTATATCAACTTTAAGATACAGAGAAATCTCGATAATTCATTCAAGGTTGATAGTATAATACTAGCCTTTGAATGACGAATTCACAACAATGTGTCTCATTAGTAAGACGTTTAATAATATAAGAAAAGAATATATATTCACAAACATTTCAATGCAATACACAGCATTAGTAGGGGTTTACCCCTGGGTATTGGTCTCAATAAAAAAAAAAATTGAGAGGGTGCTTAAAAAGAGTTACATTTAAGTATGGATGGGTTTAAACTGAGTTTTAACTAAAGCTTACCCAGCAGAAAATAGTGCTTACCGGTAAGGTATTTTGTAACGGAGAAGATTGTCAAAAATCACTTACTCATGCGCATGAATAATGCATGAATTTTGTATGGAATGAGCCGGTAAAAAGCAATAGCTTTTAACATCCATAAAGCAATGAATAAAGTCCTGTTTAAAAGCACTTTTGTTTAGCATTAAACATTCGCTTGAGTAATGCATTACAATAAGTGCAGTTTTTTTTATATTAAAAGTGCTTTTTTTACGTTTAGAAATGCGCTTTAGTAACGCATTCTAAAGAGCACACAAGTTACGCATTCTTTATAACAATTCTTTAATTATTAAAAAAGCAGTTTGTTTAATTTTGTTTATGATTTTATTTACTTATTTTATGTACATAGTACAAAATAAAAGTAATATCTAAAATAAAATTTAAGCATTAAACACATAGACGACAGCAAGCAGCAGGCAGCAAGTTGTCAAAATTAGAATACACACGTTTATATGGAAATGATTATTTTAAAGGCAGCACAGCAAAACCCTAGACAAAAACCTTTGCTGCTGATTCCCAACTTAGAATAATTTCTATTTTTTGAGGCAGCAAAAACTGATTAGTGATGCCAATACAATATGAAATGTTAAATAAAAAACGACATAAAAAATATTTTTTATTACAAAGAAAAAAATTGATTTATTAATAAAGATAATAACAATTAAAAACTTTTCACATTACAAGTCGGTATTTATTTAATTAAATTTAAGATGTTAAAGTAATGTTTGGTGTCTCACAAGGATCAATATGCATTGTTGTTTAAAATACATGCATAATGTGATGGGAAATGCTATAAAGTGGCTGAATGAATAACTAACTACTTTATGTCTTATAAGAAATATGCAAATGTGTGATGAACCAAAATATCTTTCTTGTTAGGGGATTTTTATGAGAGATAGGCAGCCGTATCAGTTGATAAATACACAGCATTTCAGAATTCATCGGGCAACATAAACGGCGATGCAAAAATCATTATTTTCCAATTATTGCAAAAAAATTTTAGATTAGACCAAAATTTTAATTTTTTGTAAAGAGTGTGTGTACAATTAGCAAAAAGTATATTTTGTTAATGAGTTTTGAAAAGTTTTTTAATATAAACAAATTAAAATAAAAACTAAATATATATAAATTTCAAACAAGCGATTTTATTTTTGCGGTTTCGTACACTTGAAAGTGGTATCACTGAAATATTTATTTCAACAACAAACACATGTTCATTATTTTATTTGTTTTTTTTATTGTCTTGCTGTTGCTGCCTTCAAAATATTTATGCAGCCGACTGCATGGCAGCAAATATTGTCGGCTGCATTTGCTGCTTGCTGTCATGCTGCTTGCTGTCGTCTATGTGTTTAATGCTTAAATTAAAAAAAAAAAAACTAAAAAAAACTTAAAAAACGTAAACTAAAAAAAAACTTAAAACTAATGGAAAGAAAGTTCTCTTCCTTCTATAATTTGTGGCACATTTTTATTTTGTGACAATGAATTATCGTGAGCAAATAAGAAAGTATTAACTAAACCATCTTTTCTTTTTAGGCACTCATCTTTATAAAAACGATTTTTTACGAGACGTACTCCAATTCTCAGTTCTTTAAGAAACGCTTCTTTAGTTAAAAATTTATTTTTGTATAATGAATCTGTAAGCACAAAAGACGTATTAGATAAAGTCGACTTATTTCACATAAATGATCTTACGGTATATTGCGTTAATAACATTTGGATAGTCTAATATCCTTTTCTTTCCCTTTTTACCATCGACATTAAAACTAAAAAGCATTTTTTTTATCAAAAATTTCTGCAACCTTTTTTTATTTATTTATTTTTATTTATTTATTTATTTATTTAATTATGTCTATGGATAATAGTTCCTTACAGACTAGAGTAAAATTTACAAACAATATATAAGTAAATATTTAATAATAATGATTTAAATACAAAATAATTTTTCTTTTCAAGGAATCATTACTCTCAGAAAGATCAATTAAATGATAAAAATTATTAAACTTCAAACATATTTGACGAAGGGGGTCATTGTTGGCATATACAGTACGGTGATATTTTTTTTTATTGGGTCTCTTCCTATTATATTTTTTAAAGTAGCGACCTATTGAGAAAATAGCGAATTAATTGAAATCTACATATGTATATGTACATACAATAAAAATTGCAAATTTTCTTACCATTGCATCTTTTGTTTCCTCGGTAATTTCATAATTTCATATAATTTTATAGATGTTGTTGCGTATAGAAGACATGATAAAATTACAAATTATTGCCTTACCAGGTTGCATCCTCAGAAGCGTTTGGGTGTGACTATCGTATATACGGCTTCTTTATTGCTTATTTTCTAAATTATTGCTTACTATTTCTAAAAATTTTATGCTGGGTAAGTTATTATTTAAGAGGTTCTTTAAATACGTAAAAATCTGTGTGTTAAATTTCATACATTTTCCAGGTAAACTATACTTATCTATTTTAGATCTAAAAAAAAAAAACAAATATGTAAAGGCAACAAGAGAGAAGTCTTACAGTTATAAATTTACGATCTCTCTTTGCTTTTCCTGAGCTTTTATATAAATTTCAATCTTACTAATAATAAAACCCAAACTAAGTAGGTAGTCTTGATTAAGAAGATTATGAGCATAACCCTTCATTACTACTATTAGTTTTTAAATGAGCAGCTTATCTTTAAGGTAGTTATTTACAGTTAAGCTTGATTGCTAATTACTTCCAATAACACAATTACAATTGTCATTTGTTTTTAATGTTTCAAAACCTCAAAAAAGCAAAGATTTTTTGAGATTAAAATTGCTTTGTAAATACGTATAATGAATTATTTTATTTGGCCAACCATAAGCTCTTTTAAATTTAATCAATTTCTAAAGTAATAATTATTGTATGCACTGATTGACAGATGGAATTTAATTCATGAAGCAGCTTATCTAAGAAATCTATTGCATGAATACCATTTAAAAGAGGAAACTGCAGATGAACACAAAATTTTCTATCAGATAAATAAACAGAAAGAAATGATAAAAAATAAAATAAATGAGCAAAACGAATAATATGATAAAATCAGTTTAAATATAAAAAGATAGAATAAAAAAGAATGATGTTGGCGCGTTAAGTAAATCCACTGTTTCTGATTTGTTTATCCTACTTCGTGCTCCAGTACCAGATATTCAAATGTGTAGGGTAGAGAGAAAAAAAAAAGAAAAAAATGTGAAAAAGAAAAAGTGCTCTACAAAAGTACTTACTAAGCAAAACATGCTAGAGTTTGTTTTGATGACAGCTGTATATAGTTTTTTTCCATTCACATTTGCGTGAAAAACAAAACAAACTGTGAGTTTGAAATGCACAAAAATAAAGGAACTAAATAAAGGAGATAAAAAATTTAAAAAAAAAAGAAAGATTTTAAAATATCCTCAAAATAAAGCACGTCTATAGTAAGAGAGAAATAATAATTTATAATTGAATATATTGAATGCTTTAATGGAATTTTTAAATAATTGGAATCTTTTTAATGTGCAGTATTATGTCACTGGCACTGTTAACGTATACGTAATATTTAATTATTTTCTAATAATAATGTGTCAATGCAGGGCGTGTAACCCATTTATAGAAATTTAATGGATAATTAGAGACATAAAAAAGCTTAAATAGTATTTAAAAAAATATAATTGGGCATATTGTTATATTTTGCAATTAGCCATCACTACTGAATATGAGTTTAATACGATTGCAATCATTTTATGGATTTTTATTAGCGACTGCAAAAGTTTCAATCAGCATTTTACATTTTGGTATATGTGTATACCAAATATATCGTCCCCTCAATAAAACAATAGTGTATACGTATGTACACCATTAGTTTTTTATTTCAAAATAAGAAACTGATTCTATATGTGGTCAAAGATTCTATATGTCCACAAAGTGGGTCAAAAGATCAATTTAAATATTAGCGTATAATTGCGTGTGTGAAATTTTTCATTAATAATTATGTAAGAGCAGGTATGGTGTGTTAATTAGTTGTTGCTCAGAATATAAATTCAAAGAAAAATAGTGTATAAAAAGCATAGACTTTTTTTATTATTTATTATTTTTATTATTTAAAAACAAAATACAATCGAAAAATGACGTATATTGATATATACAATTTTTTAACAATATAAGTGGTGTAAATGATTCAAATAAAATAGTGTATACCATACAAAATAAAATAGTGTATAATGATTTCACACATTTTATAAAGCAAACAAAATAGCCTAAGTGACATTATGGTACTTTAACTACCATTTATTTGCAATTAAAGTACTTGTAAATTAATAAAATATGATTTACTAGTACCCTGATTATTCCACAAAATATTGGAATAACCACAACGTAAAAACATCGATTACACTGATCAACACGAAAAAAAATTACGGGGTTATGACAATTAATCCAGGTAGAGGAGACTAAAAAAATACATATGTGTGTTGGCGGTTTGACAGATCACATCGGAGTTTCATTTTAGAGGCGGTTAAAATTTTCCATCTCTGGCCCACTCTTGCAGCGTATCGGTGTATAAAACTATCTTTTCCTTACATCTGAGATGTATGGTATGTTCTCCAACTTTGTAGAAAATATTACGATAAATATTTTCGTAGAACATATTAACAATCTAACTCTCCCGCATAACTGCGTTTTGCGGCTTTATTGTAACAAATCGTAAAAAGCACCCCGAAAAAGGGTAGGGGCGGGGATGAAATGTTCTACAAAAATGGTGGCCATAAAATTTTACTATATATGTCAGAACACACCAAAACTCAAAACTTAAAGTAAACATCTAAAAACAATCAAATTCAAAATTGCCCATTAAGGGTTAATTTAGTTATTATTTAGAGTTAGTATAAGGAAGTCTTAGAAGTACTGATATTTTAGGATATAGACAGAAAACGCTTTTAATGACATTTCTAAAAAACGAAAACTAAGTAAATAAATAAGTTTATTTGTTTTCAAATTATTTTCTTTTTTGCTCTTAGCAATTCGACATCATTATCGAACAATGTCAACAGAAATCGTCAGAACCCCGTAATTTTGCAAAAAGTTTGAATTTGTTGTACAGTGTTATTTTCTAAAATATTACTGTTTTTCCACATGTCTAATAACACAAAAACTTTAAATTCCTTTATCTCAAAGTGGTAAAAAAATTATACACTTTTGTTTAAATAAGGGAACGATATATATATTTCTATTAATTAAATAAATTAAATTAACTTTTGGCACTTTTTCATAGAAGTCTTAATTACCTTTTATATTACACCGCTCCTTAGAGGGTAAAAAGGATTCCTTCGCGCGATCATACGCATATGTATGTATATATCAGAGTCGGGTTTATTGCATTGAACTTATAATGAATTATCGTTTCCACTACCATTAAACGACTTGGTGTTAATACAGCAATATTGCAGCCACCTCTAAATGTAGATGAAAATAGTTAACCTCTAAATAATCATTTTAGGGATAGTGGAAGTTTAGTGCACTAAATGAATCGAATTTAGTGGTAGTGGGAATTTAGTGAACTAATTCTGATGATTTTATCACATTCTCAAGAAACGATGGAATATTTTTTTCACACTTTTCTATATTAGAACTTCTCACAAAAAATAGAGGAATGAGGTACTACTTTTAACTTTATTTTAAATGAAACAATGTTAATTCAACGTCATTTAATGTTGATTTTACATATTAATTTTTCTATTAACATTTATTTTTATGACTATAAAAAAGATTTAAATTAAATACTTTGAAATATTAATGTTTTCACGAAAATTTTCCATGTTATGAAATCAATATATTTTTATGTTGATTTAAAATGAGTGTTTCATTTTTGTTTCTTTTTTGTATTATCCGAGTATGTAATATAACTCTGTTATATACATAAATAAGTGAAGAGGTCAATTGCTTCCGTACTATAAATAATCAAAAATGCTCTGATTTTTATCATATTACTCATATTATTAAATTACACTTTATATGAATATTATACTTCAATTTAAAATAATTTCTTTTAATTTGCTTTTTCAATTCTATTTGAATGGTTTGATTGTCTGCTCAGTTGTCAGTCTTGTAAATAATATTTTTCCTTGAAATGAAATAAAAAGAAAAACTTCTGATGGATATAATTAATTGCCTATCATTCAAATGTCATTAAACATTTTTCAGAATATATAAAAATAACAAGATTGCAAACAAAAACAACATAAATATCAGTAGCACCAATAACAACAATAACTAAATCAACATATCATAGATACCCCATATGCATAAAAACATTCCTATTAAATTAATAAGTAGACAAAGACCCTCTTCAAATTACAAACATACGTTTACCTTTTACACACGTCCATACATACATATGTACAGACATACATATATTCCTTTATGTGCTTGTGTAAAATTCGTATGTATTATTGAATTATGTTTGCACATACATATGTATACAGTTAGGGACTAAAGTCTTCATACATGTGTATGTAACTAAAAATGTAGAAAATCGCTAATCCAAGAACATTAAAAAAACGGTTTAATGCAGAATATATTTTAAGGCATGAAGAATAAATCCTATGGAAATATTTTGGATTCGTAAACAGCAAGGAATTTCTTAATAGGACCTTAGTACCAAACACAAAGCGCATATTGTCTAAGATTGATTGTATAATATTACCCCAAGGGAGCTGAACTTCGCTTTTAATAGCCAAACATTGTTTTCATAATATTTTAGAAAGAAAAATTTAATATTTGAATGCAATCAATAAAGAAATCTTAAAAAATGAACATTCGCAGTGCACTCGAACTTTTCAATCAATCTAAATATCTTACAAAAAAACATTTAACAATCATGCAACTTTTGTTTCCAAAGAAAGACATTAGCGGTGTATAAATACTTCTGTTTCTCGTTTTTCTTTGTATATTTCGTTTTTGAATAGATTAAGACTTTGTTTTTACAAAATTAAATATTTTTCTATAAAACCGTTGGATTAGGGATTTTCTGAATTTATTAAAATGTATGAAGACTTTATTTCTTGAAATTGTATATATACGAAGATAGTCACTAAATTTTTAAGAGCCCGAAAACTTTAAATTATTTATTGAACAGAAATATTGTTGGAATGAATTTTCGTTTTGTTATAAGCTCATAGATAATTTTATGGCAGTAATGTCGCCGATTAATAATACATTTTTACACTGTCACACCACGTAATCCCCATTTCAACCCTAAAATCTAGTAATTTTCGGTGCTAACATTATACTTGTAAAAAACGTTTTTAGGTATTTGGTCTCACATTCTTTATAATAAAACTTCTGCTAGAGTCTCTGAGACGCTAATACCTTTCGGTATAATTTTATAAGAAAGTTCATGTGACAGGAAAATGTAAAAGAGGTATTAGCCGCATTTGAGTTAATTGTTTCTGTGACCTGAAATTTTTAATAATTCTTTGTTATAAACATTGTACTCGTACGATGATTCAAATTTCCTAATAACAACTACAATTATTGAAGCATAGCTTTTAAAAATGTTCCAAGCCAACAAATATAAATAATATTCTTTTTAAAAATAATATTTTTTTTAATATTAATTCTGAAAATCATATGAACCTTTTAATAAGATTAGCTTGCTCTTTACGTCGGAGTAGAAGAAAGAGCATTTAGTAATGGCAAAAGCATTCTTGCTGCCTTCAAAACAGGACTAGAAGCAAATAACTATACAAAAATTCATATATTTTCTGAATCTTGAGAAAACAATTCACAGGCACCAGTTAATAAGTTTTTCAATTAAAGCAAATACTTCCACACAATACTTGTAGTCGCCATAGTGTAGTGGCTACAGGGTTCAAACCCCAGATCTGATATATTAAAACCAGAAATATGAAAAAAAAAATTTTTTTTTCGGCAACTACCTCTTAGTAGTCTTCTGGATAAAAATTAACACGCACAACATGACTGCTGCGAGAAGCTAGGACGTAACCCTGACACAGGGTTGTAATGGCAAATTATGTATGTATGTATATATATTTTTTTATTTGTACTTACTTTAGATGAAAGTGAGAATAAAGAAGGTTGAAAAAGTAATAAAGAGGAGATAAAAAACCCATAATGTGAATGTTACAAGATTTTGGAAGACTTATTTTAATGAAAAAAAAAAAAAATCAAGGCGTTTTAAGTCGTTGTCTGATTCCAGGGTTATATGCTCTAAATCATAATTATAGAGATGCTTTTTCGAACCGATTATAAATATTCCATAAACATTTTTGTTTATATCCGCTTATACAAGCGATTAATTTTAAAAGTGTTTAAAAATTAAGCACATAACAGTGCTGCCAAATTGGATTTTTTTTATCTTGAAGTTATCTTTTTAAAACTCTATGACTTTTCATAAATTAAAAAAGAATTAACGTTGTAAATAAGGCTGAGGCGAGGGAATGTAATTATTTTTAAAAAAATGTAATTATTTTTAAAAAAATAATTACATATATTTTTTATAAAAATTGTGACTAATACCCAATTTAATTTATTTAGAGGATAATTAAATAAAAATTGATTTAATTTTACGAAAGTTGCAAAATAAGCTATCTGCTGTTGAATATTGAAATATTTATGTAAATTTATGCTTGATTACCCTAAAGTATTGTGGACGTATATTTTTGTATGGGTTATCAAATGTCCGGATTTAAAAGTAAAGTTGAACAAAACATAAATAAAACCATATTCTGATGAAACTTGTACTTCAATATAAAGCTTGGACATTGCTCTTACTTAAACAAAAAACAAGCTTTCTGAAAGTTATCTGACCAACATTCTATTAAGGATATTAGATGAGACTAATTCTAATAGTTGGCCTTCTAGACTAAAATTTTATTAATAATGTATAACTACAATCATTTAATCATTTCTTAATCCTATATACATATAACGTTCTGTCTAATGATACAAACATATATTATGTAATAGATACAAACATATATTATTTTTTTAGAAATAAAAAATAGAAAGTGGCTCAATAATAAGCACAAATCAACTTAAAACAAAGCAGAAAATTTGTTTTTTTTTTTATTTTTTGTTTAACAATTTCTACAGCAGTGTCGGAATCCCAACAGTTTCTAGTTTTGTATACAAATTTAATAACCAGTGAAGGTTGCATATCGAATGCACTTTAAAATAGAGGTATTTATGTAAAAGAAAGTTTTGGCTGTTTGTTTTGATTTTTTTTATGTCCAAAACATTTATTAGAAATATTGAAGAACTTTTTAATGTCACACAAATTCTCTGCTTTGCATTGTATATCAAGTGTTCGAGCTTTGGGGTATTACTCATATCTTACGGTCAAACTTTTTTAATTATCTCAAATTCTCATAAAGTTTTGAAACTATAATTTATCTTATATTATGATATTAATTTTTTACCATTTTACATACTTTTACCGAAGATAAACAATAAACAAAAGTTTTAAAATTAAAAATATGAATACAAGTTTTTTTATATCCTTCAAAGGATATCAGAAATTAATTATGAAATACATTTACACATGTGCTTGTAATATGCTTAAGCGGACATAGACACTTAAACATACATACACTCTCTCTATCTCTCTAACATTTTGTTGTACACACTTACAAACTCTGTAACATACTTTAATACTTGGAATTTAAGGAAATATATGTGAGAAAAAAACAATTTTCTAATTGAAATTTGTAATCAATCAAATTGCAACTTTTATTGCCCAGCTCTCCTCCGACTCCAACTGATAAAACAATGACTATTAAGAAATATTTTATATATACATTTATATACATATATACATATGTTTTGGCTGTGTATACTTAAGTTGTCTTACACTTATTCACACACATATTCTCACTCAAAACAAACACCTTTAAGGGTTGATAATATCCAAATATCTATTATTTATATCCTTGTATGTATTTAGAAATAAATCTACCTGAATAGCAAAGATATTATGTTGGGAATTTAAATTAATTTTTATCTTTATTTTAGTGATACAAAGTTCATCAAATTAAAAAATAAAAATATTTTTATTTTCAAGATTTAAAAGATATTATTTTTAATCTCTTTGAATAGATAATTGTTTTTTAAGTAATACCTTTTTCTTTTTTAAAGATGAAAAATCAGTTTTTATTCTAAAGAAAAATTATTTGCACTCTGCTGAAAATAAAAGAATTTTTTTAAAACTTGCATATGCAGAAAAATGCTTTTATTTAAGTATTTAAAGCAAAGATAAAATTAAAGCTTAAAGATGGCCACTAAGCATGTTATGTACCTTTTACTTCTAGAAAACTTTAAATAAAAAACAAGAGCAGATAAAAAAAAGGTTTTTTAAAATAATCAGCCTTGACCTAATTAACTAGGCTGTAAGCCGAGCCATAGCTCCTCTGGCATCAGACGGTCTGCTCTTAATTATAATATCCAGCAAACCTATTGACTTTATGGTCTTTGAACGCAGATTTCATATATTTCAGTAAAGGAGCACTGGATCGGCCAAACGTCCAATAATAACGATTAACTCACCCGGTAGAGATGCTCTTCTATAGAATTAAAATTTCATAACCCGTTCATTTTAAACTTGACCTCACCACCGACGGCACTCTCAGACTTCATATAACCAACATCAGTAATCCAACTATACTCTCTTTCATTTGTAACTATAAAATATTAGGTATTTGAGTTTAAAACAGGCCATATGAGGTGCGAAGTAATCGACCACATTATAAACTATTAAGAAGATTTGAAAATGGGCATACTCTTGTCAGTTAAATGTGCATGTGTGTAGTCGCCGTGGTCTAATGGTTAGTGTGTTGGCTTACAAAGACGATAGCGCCAGGTTCAAATTTCAGCTCTGACATCTTGAAAAAAAAATATGAAAAAATTATTTCTTTCGGCAGTCTTCTGGCAAAAGCTCTGGGAGTAATTGATTGCTGTCGTTCTGAGTAGACTTTAAATTGTAGGTCCCTGTACTCATGGATAAAAATTAACAAAAATTAATTATGTATGTATGTAAATGTGCATGAGCTAGCTGAAATGATAAGTTTTTCAAAAAGTTTTGTCTCACCTTGAATGCAAATTTCATGACAAGACAGCTGTGCGCAATAAGGGTGTAGGATATTTTGCGATTTTTACGTCAATAAAGCTGAGCTTATTAGTCGATTCGTAAATATGAATGAGACATGGGTATAACACTTTACACCAGAGACAAAGTAAAATGAATGTAGTGGCCTCGAAGGTAAAGAAAATATTATTTGGAATTAAGGAAAAAGGCTGCATTTGCCAGATTAACCAGTTAACGCTGCCACTGTTAAGGCCGAATCACATAGAATCCATCATACTTTGTACTTTGCCTTTTTCAACTGACAGCAACGTAATAACGTATATGTTAATTACATTGAGAACTTTGATGGATACTTAATCAAAAATAAAAACTTAACTTTTTTAACGCATATTTTTGTAAGATAATTTATAAAAGTAAATTTATAAATTCCATGACTTATTTTTCTTTAGCTTATTCAGGTTTTCCTGTTTACTTTTGTCGAAAAAACAATTATGTTTATATATTTTTCATTTTGCTTTTTTTTTAATTTATTTAAAATTTTTATTTTTGATTCAAAATACTCGACGTACGCTAAAAGTTAAAAGTTGCCTAACTTTTATACGGAGAAGTACTGAATGAAACAAAGCTTATAAGAAAACATGTATTTTAACTTACTTGTCAGTTGAAAAAAGCAAAGTATAACGTATGACGGATTCTATGTGACTCGGCCTTTACGATTGCCAAAATTTATGAATTAAAGTTTAGATAACTTGCTTATATACCTTATTCCCCAGATTTTTCTTGGATTTACCTTTTATTTCAAAAATTAAAATAAATATCTCTGTGGTAAACGATTTGCCAACAATGAAGAGGAGCATTCTGCAGTTGACGGCCACTTTCTTATTCGTTGAATTCCGCTAAGAAAAGAGTGTGGAGCAAAAAGTAAATTATAAGTATATGGTAATAAACATTTTTTTTTCCAAATGTGTTTTGAAAGGTTTTGTGAATCAAATGCAAACCAATTTTAATTTCATTAAATTAAAACTCATATTCTATTTTGCCTTACTGACGCTTGCAAAAAACTTATCTGCCTAAACCTACAAAAGTGTCGTAGAGAAACTCTCTTGACTTCATTAAACAAATATTTAACAAATAATGAGCATTTTCTTAATATGATAAATATTCCCTTTCAAATACAATTATTCACATGTATGAGTATATCCTGGGTGGAATTTTATTAAAATAAAGACAAAATCGAATTAAAAAAAAAACATTTTTTCCATTGGTTACAGAAATATTATCCCTTTATATGACAAGCTGCCATTGAAAGGTGTGGGTTAAAAAGGATTTTTTGCCACAACTTTTGATGTGGCTAATTTTGACATATTGCTGCTGAAGTTGCTAGGTATTGTCACATTAGAAAAATATTTTACGAAAAAAAAAATCGTAACTTTAATTTGTTTTATGTAAATCTTATTTTTAATGCTCTAAGCACATAGACGGAAGCAGGCTAAACAGCTATAAGGCAAATAATGTCGGTGGCAGCATTGCCGTTGTGCAGTCAGCTACTTAATTATTTTGAAAACGTTAACCACATTTTAAGCAGCTGATTTAAAAATTGACATTTAATTCCATATAATTTATGCAAATCATAGAATTCTTTTAATAAGATTGGCGTGCTCCTTACAATTTTAAATTATTGTTGAACCTATTGAAAGGAAAACTGGAGCGCAATTTTCAAATAGAAAAGCCTAGACAAGCTTGCCTGTAACAATCATGTAAGCAAACAAGTTATATATATAAAAGATAAATAATTTCGGATATTTAGCACAAGGTTGTAATATCCAAGTAGGGCCTACAAGCCTTTTTTCGTTAATACCAATACTCAGGAGTTTAAATACCTACTCATGCCGTGCATTGTATTCGAATGTTTGTTTATATAATGTAAGCAAACAAGTTATATATATAAAAGATAAATAATTTCGGATATTTAGCACAAGGTTGTAATATCCAAGTAGGGCCTACAAGCCTTTTTTCGTTAATACCAATACTCAGGAGTTTAAATACCTACTCATGCCGTGCATTGTATTCGAATGTTTGTTTATATAATAAAATGTAAGCGCCT
The DNA here is from genome assembly GCA_963576795.1 of Metopia argyrocephala. NCBI lineage: Eukaryota > Metazoa > Arthropoda > Insecta > Diptera > Sarcophagidae > Metopia > Metopia argyrocephala. The sequence continues at coordinate 59,882,677 of OY756211.1, read as the reverse complement.
TATGTCAATGGGACAAGTTGCTGTCAGTTGATCACTTAAAGGCAGTGTAGGAAAATAAACAAAACGAAACGTTTGATTTAATTTTGTTTTGTTCTTTACAATGAGTAAAACAAAAACAAAACAAAAAACAATGAGAACGATGGTCCCATTTAGTTTTGTATATTGTTTTTGTTTGTGAGCACTACAAATACACTAACTCAAATATGCGTAGGTAGAAAAAAAATGAATGAGAACAAAAAGAAAAAAAGAAGAGAAAAAACAAATTATACGAATGTAAAGGAATAACAAAGCAAGTACAAGAGCGAAAAGCGAATTGTTTCGTTTGAGCTCTTTCTTATTTCAAAAGTATTTGTTTTGGTTTTGCTCACATACAAAACGATTACAAAAAATTTGAAAAGTTTATGACTTTGTGAAAACATTTGCGAAATGTTTTGTTTGTTTGCCCACTCTGCTTAAAGGTGATCAATAGCAATTGCCCCATCTGTTGATGTTAATTTTGTCTATTGTGAAGTGGTGATGATCTTTGCTTACTTGTTGGTAGGTTACGATCCTAGCTTTGTTCTCTTATCATTTCTCAGAGGTGACTTATAAAATATGCGATACAATGTTAATGCACTCAAGAAATTCTATGTGTAATACTTTTACAAGAGACATTAAATACATATTTTCTTTATTGATTGTCAAGCTTTCAGTGCCTTGTTGAATATTTTTTATAAAATAATTTTTTTAATTTAATAAAAAAGAAATTATGCTACAATCAAAACCATTTTTTTAATTATAAATTTATTTTCTATTTCTCAAATATTAAAAGCACTACTTCTATTTTGTCGTTAACAAAAATAAAAATTTTTCTAAATTGGGCTACAGTGAAATTGGTGATCGTGTAGCTGTGGTGTCGTCAAAATAATCGCATTAATATAAACGCGTGCAGTTTGTACTTTTAAACAAATTCTACATTTTTTTAATCCAATACTTTACTAATGTGAACGTCCTTTGAGGAATTTTAACAGTCCCTTTATGTCATTTTATTAAAGTTTTTCAAATCATTTTTCTTGGGTCTGTTAAAATATTAAAAGAAAAAAAAAAAAACAAATAAAAAAGGCTCCATTTACATATGATTTTAATATGAAACACACAATTCATATTAAAATTTATTGGCAGCCAAGTGATTTTACTTTTTTGTTTTCGAAAAAAAAAGGATTTCTTATGTTTCATATACTTACAGGGTATGAAATTAGAAACGGTTTTCTATTCATGCCTTAATAGTTATGTAGAGCATTAAAGTTGCGTGTGTAAACACTTAAGAAGGTATAATAAATCTTTGCCAGTAGCACAAATTTTCCAACTTAAGCCCATTATTAATGTTTTACTTTGGCATCAATACATCATCAAATCTCACTCCCGTGCTAGTTTTAAATGCTTTATCATGAGTTATATACGTATATATAGGAAAATAGAAACACTTGTTTTATAAAAAAAAAAGGAACTATATTGTAACTATACTTGAAAATAAAAAGGAGTATGGTTAAAAACAAAATTAAGTCAAGTTAGATTGCTTTTTATGTGGCCTAAGCCGATACAATTATCGAATTTCGTAAATAATGACATGGCTTAAGAATATTCCTTCACATGTGTGAAAACTCAAAGTAAAGAATGTTTACTATAGGTAGGGAATCAAGTTTTATTAAAAAAAAAACTATTTTCATTTATTGAAACAGTTTTCAACATTGAAGGAAAAACAATTTTTTGGCTTTAAAGAAGCAAAACAAATAATTTGTTTCATTAATCTACATTAGTCAACATCTAACTCTGATCTATTTAAGATGTTTTAAAGACGAAACAAAAATTAGATCACCACACCCCTGTCTGGGACTCGATTTCGGGCTTCCAAACTATGTAGTAATAATTTGTAGGAAATTGTAATTTAATTTTTACAATTACAAATAACTGATACTTTCCAGTTTCTCTTACAGGTAATTAGTAATTGAATATTAATTGTACTACTTAGTAGTACACTTCAAGAACTTATGAATTTTAAAATATGGTTTAAAAATAATTCTTTCCCATTAAATTTTTTAAAATATTTTTATTTGAATTCTCAAATCTTTTGATTTTAAATAAATATTTATATTCTTAGCAGTCTTCTGGAAAAAGCTCTGAGAGTAACTGATTGCCGTGAAACAGCTTCTCAAGTTTGACGTTCGGAATCAACTTTAAACTGTACTAATCCCGGTACTAATGCATAAAAATTTACACACACAGCTTGAGATAAACCGTAACTCTGAGATAGGGTGGTAATGGCCAATTATGTATGTATGCATGTATTTACTTATTAGATTTACTAAATTTCTCTGCTCGCTCTTAAGAATATCGTTGTATTTCTTGTTGAACTTAAACCATAGATGCCCAGTAGTGGCTGATATCAGCAAATTAAACTCTCACGTATACTTACGCTCTTTTGTTTGATCGTCAATCAACCAAGAGGAAATCAACATGTTGAGTGGGAGAGACAAACTACAGTTGCAGAATTTCTGTGTCGTATTATATATATATATAATATATAATATATATATTGGTTGATTGACAAACAAAAGAGCGTAAGTATACGTGAGAGTTAATTTGCTGATATCAGCCACAACTGGGCATCTATGACTTAAACCATTGATGCCCAAGGTAGTAGTATTGTTGAGATAAAAAAATAAGACACAGAAGTTCTGCAAGTGTAGTTTGTCTCTCCCACTCAACATGCTGATTTCCTATTGGTTGATTGACGATCAAACAAAAGAGCGTAAGTATACGTGTGAGTTTAATTTGCTGATATCAGCCACTACTGGGCATCTTTGACTTAAACCGTTTCTATGAGCAAAAACTTCAAATGTGTTAAAATCATCTCGACAAAAGCCACAACTTGCTAAGTATTTCCATCTGGCAGTTAAATCAGTCCGTATTGCAGCGACTGTTTAATCCGTTCGTACCGAAATCAAGCCATAGTACAAAGAACAAATTTTAACTAGAGGGAGAATGGTGTCGTTTAGGATATCACTGTTAACAGTGAGAGAGAGTTAGGGAGGGGGAGATAAGTAGAGGGAGAGAAAGAAACAGAAATATAGATTAAAGGATAAATTTTTTTGCCTAATTGGATAGAGAAGATACTGTTTTGTCAGCATTCCGCAGCGTACATAGGATGAGCTATTTAAGGATAGGGTGAATAGGCCTGCTACCAATCTATGAGTAAGGTCGTAGTAACAGAACCAAATTTTATGTGCTCAAAACTAAATTTTATTTTCTCATTGCTACGTATAGGTGATGGTGTTCTATCGAGGGGTAAATGTGTTTATTAACAACGGCTCTATTAAGTCATTGGAGCATAGGTGCAACGAAGCGTGTATTTTGTTGTTTTATCGGTATGTCGTACGAATATGCGATTAGCTCCTACTCATTTCATACTCTTATGAAGTACTTGTAGCTGCCACGGATCACACACTTTTGTAGTTGATTGAACTACAAATCACAGAATGCATTATAAATATATTTCGTCTTCAGTCGCACAGTTTATTTATGGAAAAATCTCCTAACTATTTTTTTTCTTATCAGTTACGATATTACAAGTTAAAATAAAATGCTTTGAAATACTACTTTTTCTTTCCTTTCCCTTATAATAAATTTTCGTAACACCCGTACAAAAAGTTGCAGCATACATAGGATGGGGGGGGGGGGGTGCTTGGTATAGTGGTTAGAGCGCTCGCACAAAAACTCAAGGGATCCAGGTTCAAATCCCAGAAGAGGTGAAAAATGAAAAAGTTAGTTTGCGGTTTTTTTAAAATTATAATTTAAAAATAAGAGGTTCCTCCCCCCCCCTCTCCAGGAAGACCATCTACAAAGAAACCGCTCCCCGACATTCCACTCTATTCCACCTTAACCAGTATCAACGTAAAACGAATAATCTGAAAAAAAAAGCGCCACCTATTGGGAAGTAGCAGATAACAGCTAAACCTACTTAGCGAAGGCACACTCACCACACAATCAACATGCAACGATGAGGCAATTGCTGTTGATCATTCAAGGGTGAAGGTATACACTGGCCTTTGAATGACCAATTCTCAGAAATTTGTCTCATTCCTAAAGCTCTTAACAAAAATATAATAATTAATAATATATGTACTGTCCTTTCCAAAATTCCAATACAATGCACAGCATTCTGTAGGGGTTTACCCCTGAGTATTGGTCTCAAATAAAAAAAAAAAATAAAAACAAGTGTGCCTATCATTAGCTGAGTAGTGCTCCCTTGAAAAAAAAGATTTAACGATTTTATCCCATTTTCCTGCTATTAGTAATGTTTTCTTAGGTACCATATCTATGCAACCAAGCAACGTGTGGATTTTAAAGTCAACATAAGACATGTTATTGCTTTTATTCATTTATAATTTCAGAAATACTTAATGAAAGACTCTTTTATTAACTCTAATTAAATTTTCTTTAAAAATATACGACATGCCAGTAATTTTTAATAAAAATTTTATTTAAAAGAATCGTATTTGCTTACGAGAAACATAATATGAATTGCTGTTGTAATAATTACATTTAAAATAAAATAAATATACATATACTCGTATATTTATTGCATAGAAACATCCTTTAGAATTAAAATAAAACTTCTCTTATACATACATACATACATACATACAAACGTTTTTATGTATTTTTTATTTTATCTCCCCTGTTTACAATTGTCATCGTATCATAAAGAATGTTTTTATTCGAAAAGTGTTAAAATGTCATTCGATATCAAATCAATTGTAGAAATCAACGGCAAAACAATGACTTAAAAACCAAAAAAAAAAAAACTTTTTTAATTAAAAATAAATAGAACAAATAAATTTATGCAGAAACGGAAGAGAAGAAAAAAAAAAACAAGTTTTTCCTCTGAGTTGAGTTACAGAATAATAATAAAAAGAAAAAAAAAAAAAAAAATACATAAATTATATAACGCACCACCGATAAAAATAAAAAAATGTTAAAAATATATTTTAACAGAAAAAAACTTTGACTTGTATGGTATCAGTTTAGGAATCGCATCATTACAAGAAACTTTTATGTTGAATTTTTGTATACTTTTCACCCTACACTAATACAAATGTGTTTTTGAGCTATTTGTTACACTTTTAGAAAAGGTTTTGTTTTACTATATTATAAATTAAAAATCATTTCAAATGTTTAAAAATTAAATCTACCCCATAATACTTAAGAAATAATTTGAAATAGACTTTGTCTCCTTTAATAATTTCCTCAGAAAATATTAAAAAAAAACACAATTTTAGTTTTCTTTTGTAGTCGCCGTGGTCTAGTGTGTGGGTATTACTAAGACGATAAAGCCGGGTTCAAATCTCAGCTCTGACACTTAAAAAAAAAGATATATGAAAAAATTATTTCATTTGGCGACTACCTCTCAGCAGCCTTCTGGCAAAAGCTCTGGGAATAATTGATTGCCATGAAAAAGCTTCTCAAATGTGTCGTTCGGAGTCGACTTTTATCCGGTACTCATGAATAAAAATTAACACACACAACATGGGTGCTGCAAAAAGCTAGGCCGTAACTACTGACACAGAGTTGTAATGGCCAATTATGTATGTATGTACTCGTTTTCTTTTAAAAATACGTACCGTACGCTTAAAGGCGCTTACAGCGGTTCTGGGAGTGTTATAGAGAAAAGTTCTTCGTAAGATCTTTGGACCTGTAAGGCATGTCGATATATACATGTATATGTAAATATATATATATTTCTTTCAGCGACTACCTCTTAGCAACTAATTGCCTTGAACTAGCTTCTCAAGTCGACTTTAAACTGTAGGTCCCGGTACTCATGGATACAAATTTACACACACAACATGTGTGCTGCGAGAGGCTACGCAGTAACCCTGAAACAGGTTTGTATTCGCCAATTATGTATGTATGTAACGAATCTACATTTCAATTTCTTTTTTCGTTTCGGTATATCTTTGCATTGTTGATAATTTGGAATCCAGAAGAGTGAAATTAGTGCGAAAGCGATTATTGAACTTTGCGAAGAACTTTGTTTTTAAGATAAACTAACATAATTGGGGTGTTTTGCACTGGCATTAACTTACAATAACTTAATAAGTCTTACTGAATAGAAATTTTTAAACCGCTTGACATTCTTAGCTGTCAAACCATAGTTATAAATAAAAAAAAAGTTTTTTTTATAGATTTTTGGTGGACTGTTAAAAAAGAAAATATTTTTAGGGCACTATTGAAACGAGCTTAGCCGATTGTATATTTTTAACTTCCTTGTTTTTATATTCGAATAAACAGAAGGGGAACACAATTTTATAAATTTTTTTTTCACAACAACAACTAAAAATAAATAACTTGTTCCTCTTTATAATGAAATAAATTCTCTAAACGAACAAAAAAGGTTGCTCTTATTCGATATTCAATGTCATCTCATTTTACCATTAGAAGTGTAGATCAACCAACTTTTTGTGTCTTCCCTCTAAAAGTTAGTATAGGTGTACTATTGTGTTTTCATGTAATTCAATATAACCACTGGTCTTCTATTAAAGCATCACTTTCAAATGACAGACACAATAATAAAAAGTATCTTTGGCAGTGTTGTTGTTGAACTTTTTATTTAAGCTCCATTAACAAAGTGTAGTTAAAATAATTCTTGAATTTTTTTTATTCTTGTTAAAAGTATTTGTTTTCTGTTGTTGATGTTCTATTTTGTTCTGTTTTTTTAGTATTTTAACGGAAATTTTATACCCATTACAGGGGTGGTAAATGTCATTAAAGCTATTAAATTGAAGCTGCAAAAATATCCGTATTGTGTCATGATATCTGTTTGGTTGGTTGGATGATTGTTTGTTTAACTAAATGAATACTTAATGGTAGTCTTTATTTTGTTTCTGTACAATGTTTGTATACATTACTTTTTGATTTTTATTGTTTTTGTAGGAAATTATTGTAGTTCATCGAGTCAATTGATCTTTTCAACCTTTTGTTTAACTCGTTAAAAACAACTGCAAAGAACGGTTTAAAGAAAATATTTTTGGTAGTTAACTAAGTAGTTAAAAAGTTAAAATGGATGCTTGTTGAAAATCAAATAAACATATTGTTAATTTTCTTCATGAACAATAATTTAAATCAACATTTCGAATTTCGACAAAGAGTAAGTTTACACACGTTGTTAAAAAATAAAATGTTGTTAAACAAAGATTTGCAAGTTGTTCAAGCATTTTAAAAATCCTGAGAAGATGCCAGTAAAGTTAAGAAAATTTTGTCAAAACATGCTTTTGCAAATTTTAATTCTTCTTGGCACTCTCTATGTATTATTTAAATTTTAAAGGACGCGTAACGTGACGAAGCCGTAGAAACGTAATACATATACTCTTGGTACGTATGCGCAATTATAGAAAACGTTTGATATATGTATTCATAAATTTTACTTTCTTATTATAAAAAAGAAATATAGTGATGGGATGATAATCATGCCTCAAGCTTGAAGAAAACGTAGTATTCTGGAGGTATTGAAAAACGGCTCGCCATACACAGAATGCTAGCAGTTATAATACTGGAAAGAATTTGAAGAAAGATAGAGGAAACTTTTTGTGATGCTTAAATAGATTTATAGCCAATATCCTGCCGATTATAAGAGAAAATTGTCTAGAATGACAAACTCTCTCTCTCTGTATCTACATATCCAGCAGAAATTAGTGCTTACCAATAAGCTATTTTGTAAATGAGAAATTGTGAACTATTACTGCTAAGAGGTAGTCACCGAATGAAATATTTTTTTCAAATTTCTTTTTTTTTTAAGATGTCAGAGCTGAGGTTTGAACCCCGAGCTATAGTCTTAGTAAGCAAACACACTATCCGCTATAAAACGGTGACTACTTTCCTTTTCTTAAATCTCAAGCAGGCGTTTGATACCATAAAATGGACTGTAATATGAGAAGCATTGAGAAGAACAGATATACCCCACAAAAAAAAAACTTGATTTATGAGAACTCTATACGAGGATTTTTTACTTTAAGTTTTTTACAACAAGCATATTAGCATTTTGTAATGCTAAAATAAAATAAGGATACCCTCAATGCCTCAACTATTCACTGTCGTGCTGGATGACTTGTAAGTTAGAGAAAGAGATTAGTTTCAAACTTTGATAGTGAGGTAAACAACCGGGACTGAAAGACGTAAGCTGACGTAAGACGTAATACAAAGCTTAGTTTTGGTTAAGTTTGAAACCCCAAAACCAGTATGGGGAGTAAGGTTACTCAATAAAATTTTGTTATAAACTTTTGCAACTACAGTTAATAATAAATATGTGTATTTTATTAAATTTAAAAACTTTACTTACAAGAACGAAATTTACATTAGAATTAGCCGAAGGCTCACGTAACGTACCGGAACGTACGTTCGTTTTCTAGTATATGAAAACAATGTAAATAATTTAGTTTTTACGTGATATTTGTGTAACAGTGATGAGCTTTTTGTTTGTTTCATTTTATGGGGGTAATTTCACCACTTTCCTTTTATACTTCTTTTTTGTGTAAAAAGTTTTTGGCGTTCATGGGTTATAATTATGGAATGAGGAGATATCGAAAACCGTATTGTAGTAATTGGCCTAAAAAATGTGAAATAAAATCTGGTGACATATATTGAACATTGCAGCTGCTCGGGGTAAATCGCAGTTTTCTCTATCGTGCTGTGAAACTAAGTATTTGAGGATACTAGTGGAGTAGCAGACCGTCCAAGATCTGATCGTCCGCGCTGTGTGCGAACTCCCAGAGTCGTCAGAGCTGTAAAGAATCGTATTTATCGAAATCCACTTCGAAAGCAACAAATATTCTCGCGTGAGATGAATATAACTAAGGTATCCATTTGTCGAATAATTAAATATGACTTGAGATTTTGGGCTTATAAGAAACACACGGGGCATTTACTTACGGCGGCTTTGAAGAAGAAACGCAAGCAATAATCAAAAGCATTGATTCGCCAGTACGCCAATAATGGCTACAGAAAAATTCTCTTTGCTGATGAGAACATTTTTACTGTGGAGGACTCGTTCAAAAAACAAAATGATAGAGCCTATACTCAGTCGTCTCTACAAGCAAATGAATTGGTTCCGAAAGTTCAGACCTCACCATTCTGTTTCTGTGATGGTATGGTGCGAAGTCGCTTATGATGGAGTCACCAAGCTCCATTTCTGCCAAAAAGGTGTTTGACGTTTTGGAAAAGGTTGTGAAGCCCTTAAATAGCACACTGTTGAAAAACGAGACGTGGACTCGGCCTCAACCCATAAAGCAAAAACCACTCAAGACTGTTTAAAACACAATATACTAAATTTTATTTCCACAGAGGATTGGCTATCGGATAGTCCAAGCCTGAATCCTTTAGACTATAAATTATGGTCCTTTTCAGAAGGCATGGTCTGTACTACTCACCACAAAAATTAGGATTCTCTTAAACGTGCACTTATCCGCGCAGTGGACAATTTCTCCATTGAGGTCGTGCGTACTGCTATAGACGATTGGCTTGTAAGGCTTCGATCGTGTTGTAGAGAAAACGACGGCCATTTTGAATAGTTTTTCTTTTGTTGTATTCTCAAATATCTAATAAACCAAAATACAAAAAATTATTAATTATTAATTATTATTAATCTTCTGCCGTTTGTATTTTATCAAAAAAAAACTGTGTGTCATAATATATGAAAGTACTAGGTATTTAAGTATATCAAATTTTAAAAACAGTTTTGATACTATTTTAAACACTTTGATACTATTTCTTTATTTTTTAGTACTATTTTTTATTTTGAAGTCCCATTTTTTTTTTGGTTTTAAAAAATAAAATTAATGTACTTATGTCAAAAACATATGACAGGCTCTTAAATTTTCTATAATTGCACAGACGTTTGGCTAACCAGGCCTTTAGTCTGCGTTCCGTTTATATCCATCTAACTGTGTTCTTTTCTTAACTTTTACCAAAAGACTAATAGTGGGTTGATATACATAACTTTAACATTTAAAAAACATTTTTTTCTCCGGTGGTGTATTTCTTCACTTTTAAAGAATTTCATACAATCGAAAGTATTTTCAATTAATAGAAGTTTGATTATTGTTGTTCTTCTTACTTGTTGTATTAAAAATGATGTGCCTCCTGCTTAAATATTTTTCTAAAGCGTTATTTTATTTTTGTGTCTTGGTAATGTCTTTTACTCGTAGCTGTTTTCCTGCTTTTATTTGTAAGAACCGCTGTTCATGTCTCCTGAAATAATAGAAGTTGTTGGTTCCTTTCTGTTTGTTAATACGTTTACTTGATTTTTTTTTTTGTCTTTTTTATGGTTTTATTATTCATATCATTGTTGTCGCTGTAGCTGCCATTTTAAAGCCTTCTGTACTCGTATAGCCATACTGTTCATTTCTTTTTTTTTTTGCTTCTTTTTCTGAATGTTCTTGTCATTGACAGCGTATTGACATTTTCTTCAAGTGTAAATTACACTGCATAGTGTAGGATATATATTTTTGATTGTGTACGAGTAATATGCTTAAATGGAGAGTACAACTACCACATTGTATAACGACTTATCATTGAAAAAGCGTAGAGATATCGTTGTCATCAATAATACATTCAAGTAATTCAAGTATTTACAACTCCCTACACCGTCAAAGCTGGAGAGGTTTTGTAGTGCCTGATTTTGTTACTCATAAAAAAAAATTAAAAAAGAGCATGTCTTGTATTCAAATTTAGCCAAATATTTAATTAGCCCGATTATCGCTGAATTTTTTGCAGATGCATTTAAAATTGACAGATAGATAAGGTCACATAGCGCTGTGTTTTATACCATTACCTTGCCATTTATACCAAAAAATAAAAACCAGACCTCGGCATTCACAAAAAAACTTACAAATAGTCTCCATTTGCTTTACTTGGCAACCAATTTAATGGCAGAGGGCTGCTCTTTGTTTAGTTCTGTTTGATATTTTATTTTGAATAGACATAGAGCAGAGCAATGCTTTCAAGTTGTTGAAACTTTTTGCTAGAAGAGTGGTTATGTTCGTTGATGTTAACGTGCACTCGCTCATTACATTACATAAATAATCGTCTTTTCGAGTAAATAATTCGAATGACAATGGATCGTTTGTGGCCTACGTTTACTCGTACGCATAATGTGGATCCCGTGGGATCTCGAACGGTTTAAAATGAAAAAGCTGCAGCAGAAGCTGCTTGAAGAAGATTCAAATCAATCGCTTTGACGCTGTTCTAGGCAACTGACACTCCATGGAAGCTTTTGCAAAATAATCTTTACTTAAGAGCTTTCAAGAATTTAAGCTTAAAGATCATTGCATGCGCCAACAATTTTTGCGGAAGGGCTAAGGTGCAAGTTCATATTGAATTTCCATTAAACATTTGACTTTAAATCCGCAACAAAACCGAACTGCCGCATCTATAATTAAAGTAATCTACTAGTTTGTGCGAAACACCATGAATTTTATAAAAAATAACTGTTTGATTATGTCTTCAGAAACAATGATGTTAAAATTTTATTTTGACTAGTAAGTGGTATACGAATAGGATTTTTGTACCTCAATTAGCTGCCATTAATTTTAGTATACTTACAGGATAGCGCGCGCTACAATTGATTTAGTCAAAAAAACTTGTTTCAAGATTTAGTGATATAACCTCATTGGATTATTTTCTATAGGTAAAGAATTTATCTATGTGGATAAGTCAGACCTATACTTTGTTCAATAAAACCCAAGAAAAATTTATAGAATATTGAAAACCGTGTTAAAGCAAAACAATTCGTGTAAAAAAAGAATTACATTCTTTACGGAAGCAAAACTTCGCTTGTATGCCAATGGGAGAAACAAGGAATATTCTGCTCACATAGTAGCCTCATGTCTTAATTTCTAATGCAGACATTTGTAGAAAAGGCAGAGAAACATTCTTTGCTTAGAAATGAATATGTGAAAATGACAACACATTGCATAAGCTGATTTACTCAGTAAAAATATAAAAACAAATTTAATTAACAAGTTCCTTGTGTCAATTTTTTTCCATAAGTACCGGCACCTACAGTTTAATGCCGACTCTGGACGACAGTTTTGAGAAGCTTGTTCATGGCACTCGGTTACTCTCGGAGCTATTGCCAGAAGTCCTCTAAGAGTTGGTCGCCAAAAGAAATATTATTTGATATTTCTTTGCTTCAAGATGTCTTGAATCGGAGCTCTCGTCATAGTAAGCTAATACACTAACCACTAGACCACGGCGACTACAATTAATTAATTAATTGGAAAACTTAATTATTTGGAAAAATGTAATTCTATGAAATAATGTTTTAATTGAAATTTTTCCCCCAACAATTTTTACTAACCGTGGATTAATAGGAATGAGTTGCCAATGAGGAAGAATTACGAAGGGACATAAAGTATCTTGATAAAGAACTAAGCTAAATTTAGATTAAAAAAGTTCTATGTGCTACCTAAGGGATGCAGAAGTAATTAAAAATAAAAATTTCATCTTATTAAGACATACACGGTTACATAGTTGACCACTATTTCATTTCTTTTCTTTTCTGAGACATTTTATTATTAGATAGTCATATAATTTAAATCAACTTTCTCTGATATACATAAACAATAATACATATATTTGTAATGTCATAACTTCCTTAGAGTACGTACTATATACTGAATTATATTGTGGAATTTTTAGTGGGTTTAGCGTTTTACTATGACTAAAATATGTTAGAAATAAAGAGCAGAAGAGTTAATAAAAATAGAAAATTTAACTTAATATTAAGAGAATATTTTTTTTTTCATTTAAACTATTGATTTTAAACAATTTTTTTTTAATTAAACTTCGTTTTTTCAATAATGATATACAAATCAAAATCTCAACATTTTATTGCACCTTGTGAAATAGATAATTATTTTTATTATTTTATTTTTGATTGAAATTTCACAGTTCATTTGAATATTTGATCATTTATTAAAGAGCAATATATAATATTTACTTATGTATATTTTATTTGAATCTCATGAATAATTTCTTTCTAAGCAGTCACTTGTATCTCCATGTTTTACCATTAAATATAAAAAAATGTGTTCAATGAAAGTGCTATGATTTTGTAATAAATTTCCCTTTTTTTACTGAGAAATTCTATAATTCCCAAATTTCAACTCTAGAGCTTTAATCTTAGTCGATTCTATTAAAAATGTTCATATTTTTAAAAGCTTTTCTGTATTGCCTGTCATCGTTGTTCTCTTCTTGTACACAGTCATTTTTTGAGGAGACCAACTCAAGGCACGATCCCCACTCATACAATGCATTTTGCTGGTCTAGGAAAATATGTTATGGGAAGGGGGAAACAGTGAATAGTGTTTATGGACATTTTATTTAAACTAATTAATATCGTAATTGATAGGAAAAACTTTCACGGAAAGATTCTTTCATAAAGGAAAAATGCGGCTAAAGAACGAATTTTCTCTATAGTCACTAGACAATCAATTACAAGAAGATGTGGCCTGCCGAACAGCTTGCAAGTACAGGGTGGCCCAAATAAGACCGAAGGATTAAAAATAGATATATCTTTTTTGTGTTTAATAATTTTTTTTTTGTCTTTTGCAGGTTATTTACTGGTTTTTGGAGATAAATCATGGCTACATATGATGTGCAGAAACGCGTCAATTTCATTGAATTTTTTTATTCTTCTGGAAGGTCAATTATTACAACTCAACGAAATTATCGTCGTCATTTTAATGTCCGAACAGCACCCAGTGCCAACATGATTAGGAACTTAGTCTCCCGTTTTGAGAAACATGGAAGAGTGTCAGATCTTCCAGGAAGAGGAAGAGGTCGATCTGTGCGCAATGAAGCAGTTGTGGAGGCTGTACGGCAGAGTGTAAACGAAGATCCATCTGTCTCTACTCGTCGTCGTTCTGCTCAATTGGGAATCTCCAGAACATCCCTGCAAAGAATTTTGAAGCGGGATCTTAAAATGTTTCCGTATAAAATTCAAATGGTACAGGAACTGCTTCCCCAAGATCATCAGGCACGCCTGCAATATGCTATTCGTTTTAGTCAAATAGCCAGAAAAAATGATAACTTTTTAAACAATCTTATAATGAGCGATGAAGCTCATTTCCACTTAAATGTCTATGTTAACAAACAAAATTGTAGATTTTGGGTCACTCACAATCCTAGGGCATTACATCAGCGCGAATTACACCCCGCCATATGTACTGTTTGGTGCGGTGTTATGGCTGATAAAATTATCGGTCCATATTTTTTCGAAGATGTGGATGGTCAACCAGAAACGGTTAACGGGGCTCTGTATGGGACTATGATAGAAAATTTTTTGCGTCCACATGTTGAGAATAATCAAAACATATGGTTCCAGCAAGATGGAGCAACTGCGCATACAGCAAGAGCGACAATTGAACTTCTTCATAACATTTTTGGTGAACAAATAATTTCCAGAAATTGTGATTTTGCTTGGCCTCCACGTTCACCAGATTTAACTGCTCCAGATTTTTTTTTGTGGGGCTATTCGAAAGGAGTTGTGTATATCAATAAACCCCAAACAATTCAAGAGCTTAAGCAGAACATTTAAGCAGAAATAAGGAACTTGGAACCAGAAACTCTACGGGCAGTAATGGAAAATGCGGTTAAATGAGCCAATTTTTGTTTGCAAGAAAATGGACACCATTTTACACTTAGATGTAAAAAATTTCCATGAATTAAATATTTAAAAACATAAAAAAAATTAATAAAAAATAAAAACAAAAAAAAATACAGTTATTTTTAATCCTTCAGTCTTTTTTGGCCCACCCTGTATATGAAGTATTTCTTACACCATTTAAAAAAACTGAAGCACTTGAATGCTTCTTTAATACTCCAAAAATGTGATCATTCAAACGAACATCACATTTAATTATCATGCCCCGAACATCAAGAGCATTGCTTCCTCAATATTTACATTACCCATAATCATAGATGACAACAAGATAGCATCGTCATTATGCATGATAAAACAACATTGGATCTTATGCGTATTAAATTCGACCCTGTTCGCATCAATGCACTCAGTGATTGCCGATCCTTTCTCACCTCATTTGACAATCCTACCAAATGAATATAAGTGACAAATGTTGCTGTCATCTGGGAAATAGTAGGATTTTATATTTTTTTCGCTTTATTAATTTTTTAAAATTAATTTCACTTTAGCGTTTGTACCCGTCCATAAATATCACAGATTTCTTGACGAAATTTCAGTGCTTTAGAAGATAATTCTTATATGGGATCAAGGACATAGACTATCTTTGTCTGTAACAGAAATGTCTTAATTTTAAAATTCTACGTTTGGTTTTTTTAAAATATGTGGGATAAAATTCTCATTTAGTGTAGAAACTTTTGATCATAAAAATTTATTGTTTTGATACAATCTTTGGAAAAAAGTCCCCTGACGAGTCTCTTGAGGAGAGACGAAATGGCTATACATATTTATTCCCATAAACAATACAGTTCGATATCAATATTGATTGTACTTAACGAAAAATATTTTTTGCTTAAATTTGAAAAAAAAAATTGCTTTTAAATCCTTTTGTTTGTTTTTGTTTTATACTAATGTCCGTATTAATAAAAAATATTTTATGTTTATTTAACAACTATTGCATAGAAATTCGTCAAATAAACCCTCAATAAACCTAAAATATTTTTTAAGAATACGGGCATAAATCTATATATAATAATTGTATATAATTCTCATTTAGTGTATAAGTTTTGATACCATCTTTAGGAAAAAGTTTCTTAAGCAGAGACGAAATGGCCATAGGCAATACATTTCAATAATAATATTGACAACCAGTATTTTTATCTTATATTTCTACATCAAAAGTGTGAACATAAAAAAAAGTTGTAGTACGATTTGTATTCACAGTTTTAAAAATCGTATCGAATTTCATATTATTTTCTCTCGTGTATTACATATTCAAAGTCGTACAGTCTAAATTGCCCTATATGTATGTGTTCTAGAATACATACTTTTTCTTGCAAGCAAAAATAAAAGGTAACATATTTTATATACATTAGGAATTCATTTTAAAACAATTTTTGTAATATTTATTTTATAATTTTCGTGCTATTGTTTTTATCAAAACTGTTTAATACATCAGGCTAAGTAAATTACAAGTATATATATCTACATACATGCATACATACATATCGTCATATTAAATGCAAACGGACGTAACTACACAAAATTTCGAAATTCAGTTTTATTAATTATGGTTCGTTTTATCAAAATACATGTGCGTGCAAAATTTTAGATTCCTACGATCAAAAATGGCGATTTTATTAACCAAATTCAAACGGATGTATACACATTTCTGCATGCAAGAAGACATAACTACATATTTATATGAAAACCTTACATACAAACTCATTTTTTTGGCATCCAATCGATCCCGAAATTTATATGATTTTCAGGATTTACAAAATTTTTGATTTAAAGGTTTTTTGCTTCTCCTGTAATAAAACAAAAAGTGTAGTTACGTACGTTTGCATTTAATATGACGATATGTATTAATAAATGTGTGTACATTGTTTGCACATTTTTAATTCACCAATCATATCCATATCCGCATAGCCCCAACCACTATTTTGTTGTAAAACAATATAACTCCATGATTATGGTTATGATTGTGGTTGTTTCATAACGATCTCTAGTTGCTACCACAGCTTTGTGTATATAAATGCGATTTGTACATATGCATGTGTGTCTCTAGATGCCTATGCACTACCATATTTACAAACCCAAAACAATCGAGTATCTCTATGAATCCCAGTATGAATCTATACATTCGCGTACACATACAAAATATAAATTTATTTATTTGTTTATTACATACTAGTAGTTGTTGTTGGTCTTTGGTATGCTACCGTCGATTATTCAATTTACTGCATTTCGATATTGGCAGCATTAATTCTTGGTATTTTTGTTACCGGAATGTATGCCGTTCGGAAATTTTATAAAATATTGGGTATTGAGTTCTCTTTTATCATTATCAACCACTGCCGTTTGCAATACAAACGTCACCAATAACATCAGCATCACTATCACCACCACCATCACAACTGTTACGAGTACTTACCACAGTTACTGTCAAGACCAATACTTGTTTAGTACACAGTGTACCCATTATGGTGGGGTATTATGTGCGAACTTTTGATGTTTAAGGTGGGCTGCAAGTTCACATGTTCTACATTTTGTATTGGTTGTATTTGTTTTTTGCAAGAACAACAGCTTTGATAAATTCCTATAGATGATCCTTTTTGTGGGTTTTCGTTGTCTGTATGAGTGTATGCGTGCATACAGCCATTGGTATTGGAATATTTTATTTTATTATTTTAGACATTTTTATGTTTAAATGTGATAACGAAATATTTTTATTATAATTTTTTTTTACTTTATTTTACTGTTATGAATGTGTTCATCTGTACCATAGCTTGAAGGGTGATTTATATTGTTTTTAATACTCTATACAGGTAAAAGGCGTACACTAAAGGCTCAAGGACAAACAATATTTTTTATGAATATGTTGGTTAGTAGGATTGATAAAAAAACAAAAACCCTGAATTTTGTAAAATTATTTCTACTAACTCTACATAACAACAGCCTTTGTAACATACCAGAAATTTTTTAGCTGATGGCTATCTTCTGTGTTGAGACTTGGCTAGAATTATCCATAAGCATACTGTGCTCAGTAACAACTAAACTGTAAGTCAGCATTTGGTCGGTTTTGACCACCAGTAACCAAGTTTTTGCTATTTTTTTTTTTTTGGAAAATCCAATATGAATATTCAATATTATTATTTGAATGCGTATGCTTGTGTGTTGGGCATAAAATATTTTTTTCTTTCATTTCTTTTATACATATTGTACGGGTATATTGAACATTTCTATATGAAAAAATTGAAAGTATTCAATACTTACATACAAACATTTTGAATTCAATTAAATTTATAAAATATTTAAACAATTTCAATATACTGCTACTACAACTACAAGGCATATAAATTTCAACAGCTTAACAAATTTAATAGAACCAGGAATTTTAGCTATTTTTATTAAATTTATTTTTATTAAGTAGATTTTTTCCTGTAGAATATATGAAAATATTCAATATTTTCTCTCTTTTTTTCGTTTGTAAAGCAATATCTAACACCAAGTTATACAATTAAATAACTTTTTGAAATTAGGTGTACATACTGGCAATGTTATAGGAATTCTGTAATTCTAGATACTTAAAACAGATGCGATTATTATTATTATTGTTCTTTTGTTTGTGTTCAATTGTAGAGTACAAATCACAAACCCGCTAATGCTTTATGTATTTAATTATTTTTGAAATTTTAGTAGATTTGAGGTTAAAAGATAACTGAAGCTGTACACAAATATGCATATACGTACATATTTGGTCCTATAAATAGGACGTCTCTAATATTAAATTTATATAAAACATATGTTTAAAACAAAATTCCATAAAAACTTTTGGTAATGAAATTATTTAAAAAACAAAAATATTTTTCGCCTTATTGGCAAAATACATTCAATATAATTTGAAATGTATGCTTTTGGGGATAAGCATGTCTCTACATGTCTCTACATGCTTATCCCCAAAAGCATACATTTCAAATTATATTGAAATTATTTAAAGCACATATTTTTTCTTAGAGAGCAAATGAATCAATTTAGTTTTTTTTTATAAACTATTAGAGAAACCAAACAGAATTTCTATCAATTTAATTTAAAAAAAATTTGATTTTACCCATAAAACTACTTAATATTGAGAACAACGTGAAATAAACATTTTAAGTTAATCATTTAAATAAAAAAAATTTTTGTATGATTTTTAACAGTCTTAAGATAATACTGGTGTTCTTATAACATCCGTTTAGGAATACGTAAAAATAAATATAATAAAGATCCAATAAATATTTGAATTTAGAATTCGATTAAACATAAAAAATTATATTTTTTCAATTTTAAATAATACTGGGCTCTAATCGTTGCTTACGTGATCGAACGATTGAACGTATCGAATAAAATTCCGATATCGTACGAATGACCTCAGCGAATCGTAAATTATAAATTAAATAAGAAAAATTTATGAATTAGGCAAAAACAAAAATAATAATAAAGTGAAGTAATAAGAAGAAGAAGAATTCTTATTTGTAGAATTAATCTCATCGTCGGACTCAGAAGATAAAACTAAGATCATCCGTTAAAGGAAACAACTCCGTGACTAAAGTAACCCACTGTCCTTAACAGATGAAACGTAAGAAATTAAAGATAGAATCAATCTCATTTTATTAATACGGACATATTTTTTTTTAAGACCAATACTCAGGGGTAAACCCCTACTCATGCAGTGTGCATTGTATTGGAATGTGAAGATGGTTGATAGAAGTTTTTTTTTTTTTTTTTTTTTTTTTTTTTTTTTTTTTTTTTTTTCTCATAGATTTTGAATATTTTGCGCCTTTATTTGTTGATGAAACAAGTTGCTGTCAATTTGTCCACTTAAGAGCCAGTGTTATACTTTCACCCTCAAATGATCAAACAGCAATGGCTCATCTGTCGGTGGATGTTTACATGTGAATGGTGAGCGTCTTCAGTAGATTAGCTGTTATCTTCCCAGAAGGTGGCGCTGTACTCCTGATCATTGGTTTCGGGTGGAATAGATTAGAAATGTCAGGGGGCGGTTTCTTGCAGATGGTCGTGCTGGAGGGGGGGGAACCTCTTATTTTATTTAAATTTAAATTGTAATTTTTAGAAAACCGCAAATATTTATTTTTATAATTTTGTCCTTCGCTGGGATTGAACCTTGGTCGTGTGAGTTTCTGTGCAAGCGCTCTACCAGTATGCCACGATATACTTATGCAGTTTTATGCAGCGCTTCAGAGTGACAAAAGATGCAATTAACTATCTAAAGAAGTTACAATTTACTGAGCACATGTCGATAGCAGAAAATATAGCTTGCAGCAACTCTTTTTTTTTAGCTAATGGTAGTGCTCAGTATGTAATTGGCAATGAATATTTAGTTGCCATGTATCAAAACACTGTCAAGAAAATATAGAATATATATGTATTAAATACGTTTACATTAAAAATTGATTTTATACTTAAATAAAACTATTGTTTTTTTATTTAGAATAAACAATAACACAAATAATTTATTTTCTTTAGAACAACTGAACTGTAACTGACAAAACCTTAAATGTTCACCAGAGCCAAAAAACCTGTATGAAAGTATTGTAGAACAAAGACACTGGTATTTTTCAAAACGCACACGGCGTAAGTGAATTTATTATCATCGTAGAAATTAGGGACCGGGACAAATCGATGAGTATTTTTTTTCTGATAAAAATGATGCAAAAACGTATTTTCGATTTTTTTTACAGCGTTCTTTAATTCTTGCGACCATACATTTACGATAGCCGCACATGTATCGAATGAATATACTAGAAAAACACTCGATCGATGACTCGTTAACGTATGCTATCATCTCAATAATTCGTGTGAGTTGTTCGATAACGAATGCCGCGATGCCAAACTAAAAAAATCGATCAAATTAACTCGTTATCGAAAGCAACGATTTGACCCCTGGTCTACAAATTTGGAGAAAAATTCACTGTAGAAATGAAACATGCTTTCTAGGTATTTGGGCTGCTCTAAATACGAATCTGGCATAAAAATGAAGCTATTACGTCTTGTTCGTTTTTATCGCATGCTGGCAATATTGTAAAACAGTCAATCTTGGTACTAAAATCTCACAATTTTTAATTTGACTGAAGCCCACATTTATTCTAAATTCTCATAATAATAGCGTTTAAGCATGTCAGAGAGATGGTGTGTTTCTATTTTTGTTTTGTGTGCGGTGATTATTTGCTTGGAAAAAAAGGATATGCAATATCAGAACCTTTAATATTTTTTTAGATTGAGGACAGCACTCAATGGATGACTCCTACTCATGCAATATATTGTGCTGGTCCAGGAAAATATGAGCGGAAGGGGGAAATAGTGTGTGGACATTTGATTTAAATTTAACAATATCTTATCTGATGTCAGTCAGCAAAAAAAAAGAGCTATTGCTCTCCGCCAGCTTAATCAGTTTTTTCCTTGCAATGCAAACCTCTACACCACGACAAGGTGTTTATCGCACGTAGAGGGATTACATTATTTTGATTTTGCTTTAAAAAACTGGCAATCTTTTACAGTATTTTTAGAACTGTTTTATACAAGTGGTCGAATAGTAAGAAGATGTGTTTTGTTTTTTTAACTTTACTACCGATTGTTAGTTCTGCTCAATAAAAAGAGCTAGATTAAATATGAAAATTCGAAAAAATATGACTTAAGCGAATGACCCATCGGTTTCTGAACCAGTTTAACGTCCACAAAATTATCAATGCAGTGAGTCAGAAACATCTTTCACCAGCAGAGGTAATATGTATGTATGAGGCTAATGATGAACACCATTTAGTAAATCAAGCTGAGCTGAAAGATCTTATTTGGGATTTACATTTAACTAAGCAAGGTGCAGAGTTACTAACTTCACGTATGCAGCAGTGGAAATATCTTGAAGTTGGGACAAAACTAACAATCTATAAAATTGGCTGTATATTTTGAAAACAAACTACCTATACTGATGTTGATGGTTTATTTAAAAAACGAACCAGCCATACGACAAAACTGAATAGAGATTATTTATTATATATAAATATTATTATCAGTATAATTTAAAGGTTCATCTTTTGTATAATGCGAATGAAAAACCATTAATACTAATTGAAGCGTACTCATCAAGATTTAATAAAAATTGACCCGAACCAACAAAATACGAACGAAGTTCAAAAAATAAAAATTGTTCAGAATTCATTGATTTTTAATTAAACCAATTATTTTTTTTCACAAATTTGATATAGATATCATTTACAGATTCGATATCAGTCAGCAATTATTGGCTAGTGTAATTATTTTACTCTTATCGCTGTAGTGTCTAGTCTAGTGGTTATTGTTTTGACTTCCTAGACAAGAGTTCCGGATACAAATCACAGCCCTGGCATCTTGAATTAATAAAATATCAAAAAAATTTTTTTTTAATGACTACCTCTTAGCTGTCTTCTGGCAAAAGCTCTGAGAGTAACTGATTGTAATGAACAAGCTTCTAAAATCTTTTGTTCGGATTTGACTTTAAGCAGTAGGTTCCGGTATTAATGGATAAAAATTGACACACATAACATGAGTGCTGCGAGAAGATAGGCCGTAACTCTGAAACAGGGTGGAAATGGCCAATTATGTATGTATGTATGTAATTATTTTACTACAAAGAAATGATCACACTTTCTGGAACTTGGACTCTTGTCTTCGGCATTTTTTTCTTTTAATAATTCTATTTCAGCTAGGACAATACACTATTAGCATAGTGTAAAGTAGGTCAGCACAACGTCACTAATAGAATCTCACCTTGCAATCTTTTGACTGAAATGGAAATGGGGTACTCAACTTAAAACACAACAAGAACGATGATGGTCTTTTGACAGAGGATGCGGCATGGACTGGACGGTCATCTATGGGCGGGCCTGCAGCTACAAAGTTTGTCAAGTTCGTCGAACTCAACTACATTGTACAAGTCAAAGGACGGTAAGTTTTGGTCGACTGTTTCGGCGGCCACTGGTAGACCTCGTGCACATAACTGTTCCACGGTGAGTAGTGAAGGCCCGGTAATAGGCGCTATGCGAGTCCCCATCTTCATATTTAAATTTCTTTTAAGACCCGAGATCTTCAGAACAACTGTTTTTGAAACAAACCATAAGTCCCAGTAAATGGTCTGAGATGAATTCTGACCAGCCACCGCGAGTGTGAACGCAACTTGTAACGGAAACAGAATTGCGAGTTTTTTTGGCCTAACCTTGGCCAAGTAATGAGTTGTGGGGACAAAATGGCTAAAATTTAAAAATTGATTTAGTACCAGATTTTTATGCCCTATTTGACTAGTTTTGATGATATATATTGGGTGAAGCTCACGCGGCGTCGGTAGTGGAATAGTTCAGAACCTATCAGCGTTCTAAGTTATTCATGAACTTGCTCATGAAACTTTGATTACGATCGATTTGTTTTCTATAAGTCAACCACTTCTCGTGATACCGTTATCAAATCTAATATACTTTAGAAAAATTCTATATCGGTTAGCAGATATTGTCGCCTTGTAGATAGGGTAGCCTTCACGACTCACCGTGGGACAGTCATGTGCACGGAGTCTACCAGTGGCCGGATGAGCTGCTGACCAAATATTACCGTCCTTTGACTTGTACAATGTAGTTGAGTTCGACGAACTTGACAAACTTTGTTTGTTTGCAGGTAGCTGCAGGCCCGCCCATACATGACCGTCCAGTCCATGCCGCATCCTCTGCCAAAAGACCATCGTGCTTTCTGTGTTTTAAGTTGATCAAAAACAGCGAAAAACACATTTTCATTGCATTCATTGCAAAAATCCGGTATGCCAACAACTCTCACATGCCAGGTACTTCTGCGTTAAATGCCGTGAATAAAATTCCTTTGTATACATATTATTAATAAAATACCCTTAATAGATAACTAAGATGTATAAAAATGCATTTTTATTGTTAATTTTGTAGTTTTCCTGGCATAAAATGTATTTAAACACACTTTTAACACATCTGTCTATGCATTTCCATACAAATCCTATGTAGGTCTGCACAGACCTGGTTATGCCATTTAGCGACAAAAAACCCTCATACCTCCTAGGGTTAAAGAACGCTGTATCTGACAAAACTTTAAATGTTCACCTGAGCCAAAAAACCTGTACGAAAATAGAACAAAGACACTGGTATTTTTCAAAACGCTGACGGCGCACAGTGTGACAACGCCGGCATTAAATACAAGGAGTCATTGTAGAGCTCTGAAATTTTTCATAGGTTATTTTTGAGACAATTCCGGTTTAAAAAAAAAAAAAAATTAAGAAAATCCGCCCACATTTACGCCCACCTCCCATACAATCGAAATTTGTAAAATGCCGTATTGTCCGTAATACTTTAGGTATAACTTTCAAGTTTGGTATACTTGAATGCTATATTGTTATAAACATTTTCGGAAAAAAATTTTGAACTTTGGCTCACTTTTACCCCCGTCACCCATATAACCTCAACATAAAAAGTGCCATATTTTTAAAAATATTTTAGGTACAACCTTCAAATTTGATATTACTGTAATTTATATCATTTAAAATGTTTCATGCAAAAATTACAATAACACGCCCAGTATTACGCCCACCTCCCATTGAAATGCAATAAAAAATAATTTTTTTTTTATTCTATTAATAATTTTTTAATATCATCATGGTATTCTAATTTTTTCAATTTTATTCTCAGTCTGAATGAATTAATATAAACAATTGTAAACAATTAAAAAAATAAAAGTAAAAAGATGTAAACATGCTGTTGCATGCTAACATACGTATAGCGACAGAATGCGTATTTTTTGTAGTTTTTTGTATGTTTAAAGTACTTTTGCACACTTTTGCTATATGTTCTTTACTTTAAATGAAAGCTAAGACTTCAATCTTTCATTTGATATAAGTCTGCACCTGGGGCGAGGGGCTGCTCTGTATTTCCTAGTCCATTGAAAATGCAAAATGTTAAATTTTCTGTTGTTAAGAAATTTATTTTCGTGTTTTTTTTTTAATTTATTTTTTCATCTAATCATTCTAAAACAACTAGATTAATTAAATACTTTAACGTTATATTTATTATGTATTTTTTTATTAATAAGCTTTTGAATATTACATATTGAACTAACATATTTCAAGCGCGTTGGCATACCTCAACTTGGACTTGCTCTAGACCAAAAAGTAATGAAGTTATGAGGCTGAAATTTCAGGGAATCCAAATTCGACGACACGCCCAAAACCATTTTTTGCCGCTGTTACCATGGGGCTGTCTCACTGTGCGGCGTAAGTGAATTTATTTTCATCGTAGAAATCTGGGACCGGGACCAATCGATGCGTTTTTTTTCTGATGAAAATGATGCAAAAAACGTATTTTCGATTTTTTGTCAGTTACAGCGTTCTTTAATTCTTGCGACGATATATATTTTTGTGTTAAATAATGTAAGATCTATATTTATATATTTTTATATTTTTATATATGTATTTTTTAAAGCAAAACTAGGTATGAAAAACTGGTTTTATTACCTTCCCCTACTAATGCTGGTATTACGTATGAGTAATATTTTTATAAATTTAATCATACGTTCAGCTATACTTATTTGTATTCAAAACTCATACTCCGAAATGTGTCAGTTAAAAAATACAGAGAGCGAGAAAAAAAAAAAAAAAAAAGAATTAACATTTTAATTAAAATTTTTCATTTTGTTAAAAAAAAGATATATAAACAGTGGCAAAAACTCATTAAATAATACAAAGGAAATATGAATTGTCATTATTTATCCACAAAACACATAAAAAAACTCATCAATACCTTAAAAAAAGGAAAAAATAAACGGGAAAATCATTGAATATTTTTTTCTAACGGTTAAAATTTATACAAAACAAATTGAATGTTTTCGATTGTCAAGCGAACAATTGATCACTGTGTAAAAAAGCTTTTGACACTGCAAACGAATTTAAATGTAAAAATATAAAAACAAAATTACAAAAAAAAAAACAGTATTACAAAAACAGTACAATAAACCTCAGCATACAAATTTAAAATAAAAATTTAAACATACATACATACATACATATATACAGACATTTAAGGCAACAATAGATTATTTCTAAATTGAAATAAATAAACGAATGAATGACTGAATGCTTTGGTTAAGGATAATAGCTTTGAAATTAAATCGGTATTGCGAAAAACTCCCCATTGCAATTATAGATAATTGTTAAATACAGCTGCTACTTGCTGGTTGAAGAATGCTTGGCTTTGTCTTTCCATCAACCCACAAAAATGTGGAAATTCCAAATAAAAAAACCCTTGTATGTAAATATGTATACACATTAAGTTGGATTTGAATTATTAAAATGAATAAAATTCTAAAAATAGCAGATGAGTCCAAATTTATACAATTTAAATGAATGAATGCGCAACATTTCAACATGAAATGCAATTTTTCCTGTTGTAACAGAAAAAAATATTAAATCAAATAATAATCTAAAATAAGCTCCCTTAAAACAGCTGTGATTTAAATCATAAGCAAATGTAGAAATTTTAAACCCAAATTATAGTATTTAAAGACATAGGCACATATCCTATATTACACAGTATGTATATACAGATGTAATTGGAGTAAATCTGCATATTGAATTTATGTTCATGCTACATATACATACATAATATTGGCTCATATTGACCTTTTTCAAATTTTAGGGTGTGTAACTCGCACTGCAATCGAAATCTGACCAACTTAAAATTGAATATATTTAGAGGAAGTAAATATCTCCAGCTACTGAGAAAACCAAAGAGAAGAGAAGGGTAGTTATAACAACAGAAGCAATTTAAGTAGAAAGGTGCAAATAATTTTGATCCAACCACCATAACGCCGGGTTAATATGATATAAAAAAATAGAGAAACAAGAGTTTTCGGAATCAATTTGTACAACATTGCCATATCTCTTTTTTTATTAATTTTGTCAAACCTCCATAGTGGCAGCAGATCAACAAAAGACAACATTTAAGTAAAAATTGAAATTTATTTTCTTTAAAAAAAGAGGTTTCTATTTATTTTTGCTGCCAATTAAAATTTAATTTATTATTTATTTTAATGCAATAAAAAGAGTGAAACAGCTGTTTTCATTAACGATTGCATATTGCCATATTATGCTTTAAAATTTTTTAATGCTTATTTTTAAAAATAGAATTCAACTACATTTTTTGGATTGATAAAAACGCTCGGAATCCAAAGCACCAAAATAAAATTCAAACGGAATGCAATTACGGAATCAAAACTATTCCGAACCGAATCTGTGACACGGCTGTATATTTTAAGGCGATTTTACGTCATAAGAACTTATTTTGATTTAAATTTTATACAAAGAACTTTTTTGTACAGAATATTAAACAAGCAAATGTAGCCAACATCGGTCCTGAATTACAAGCATATTAACCAGCGGCGGATTTAAATATGTGACGTCCCTAGGCTCTCTATACGAATTTTATTGTAATTTGTATTGAAATAAAAAGCAAATTGTGTTATTTAATAATTTTAATTATATTATATTTTCTTTATAATTTTTTGATTTACAAAATTATGCCATCCAACTCAATTTTCTCTAAAATGTCGAATTCGATCTGCAAATCGAAACGATCTTTCAGCAGAATAATTTGTTACTGCTAGTGACAAATAAATTCTGAAGATGATTTTCAAGTTTCCACATTATTATATTTTTTTGTAAATAAAAAATTGAACTGGTTTGCGATACTTCTTTCATATACGGATATATCACTTTTATGTAAAAGCTGTTTAAACTGAAGTATTTCTTCCATTAGATCCTTACGGTCTAACTCCATTTCATAAATTTCGTAAAATTCTTTTTTCTTTAATTATCTTATCATATATTTTCGATATATCTAAACTTTTTATTAAAAAAATTGTATGCATTTTTACGCTTTTGTAATTCGTTTATCAAAATTAATATAATTTTATCAAACAAATTTTTTTTTAAATAATTCATTTGGACTATCTGTTATAATCTCATCTTCTTCGGATTCGGAAAAAAAACAATTTCTATTGCATACAAATTTCTACGCCTCAAAGTCAATTTGATTTTACAGACGAGAAAAAGAAATCACATAGGTAAATAAATTTGCTTATAAGTCTTTTATATGGCCGATACTGGAATAAAGCTCCTTTAGCAAAAAATGCTACTCTTAATGTCCAAAACCTCCGTAAACAACTCGAAAACTATCTCAATGAAAAAATTGTTAAAGCTGCTGAAAAAGCATTTCACGACATTTATGGTAGTTTTCTGAATTTAATTGGACTTGCCTTTTTCTATTCCATAGTTACATATGAAACTAAAAAAATTATGATGAAAAATCTACAGCTACCCCAAAAGCTGAAGCCTTAAAAAAACTGGACTTGAGTCCTATCTTATCAAAAGGTCAACAATGTTTTCCAATTTACCATGAGATGATGATTTCTTTCAAAGGATGATACAGAGTGGAAAGACAACGCCATTTTTATTTCGATGAAAGAAAATGCTGTAAATGACTGTGAAATTACGAAAATGAGGAGAAAAACTAGTATTTGGTTAGATTAGTTGATCATCATAGAAAAAAAATTTCCTGAGGTTTATAAAGCTAATATTGCAAAAATGGCTATCGATAGTTTCAAAAAATATATGATAATTTGTACTTAATATCCAGTTATATTAATTATTTATTTATTTGTTTTATTAAATATTTTAATTTTTAAATAAACAATGAATATCACCATACAACAATCATTGTATTATATAATTCTATCTAACCCCGAAGTTTTATTATACTACCGCAATCTCGAAATATTGGCCGATTGTGCTCAAATTTTGCCCGATCATTTTAAGCCCTGTTCGAATATAACCGGCTCAGACTCCACAACCTAATGTACATACAAAACAATTAATATGACATTATATAAACTTTTTTTGTACACTAATTTGTATATGTTTAATCCTAGAGGAACGAAAAATTTATTTTTAAACTTAAAATCACATGCAAATTTTTTGCCTCCCTCTAAATTTGCCGCCCTAGGCAGGTGCCTAGTGTGCTTATTCGTAAATCCTTTAAAATATGAGCAAAGACAAGTTTTAAATGCGATTTTTACAATTTTTTCATTTAACATAAAATAAAAATTTACTTTTCATTTTTTTTATTGTTTATTAAGTAGTTAAGAAAATAATAAATTACATACTATAATAAACACTAGTTAATAAGAACATATTTTTTTTCCTTAAGTCTAAATACAATGTCCCTAAATCGGGCACTCTAGTATTATTTATATAATAAAATTTTGATTTTAGCAATTAATGAACGTTTAAATTATGATAAACATGGTATCCATTTATTTATTTATGTATTTTGCAATGAAAATATTAATTAAAAAAAAAAATAAATTAAAAAAACATTGCTTAAATATCCAGATACATATTATGAGGTATCAAAGGGTAAAAGAAAGAAAGAAATAAATAATTTATTTATTCAGTTAACCACCAAAATTTTCCAGAATTTGTTCTCTGAGTCAATCATGGTAAAAAATTGGAGTTCCGTTCTCGTTCTGCATTAATTTTTTATTATCAATGTATATAAATGCTTCAGGAGGAACAAATCCTGTTTTTAGTGAAGTTTCTAGATATTTGTAATCCGTGTAATATGGTGCCATTATTAGGTTGCTTTCTATACACCTTGAACATCTCAGAATATTATTTCTAATTAGATTAATTATAAAATTATCTATTCTTATTAGATTCGCATAATTGTATAATTTTTTGTTGGATATATATTTTGTATATCCACTTTGTGGTGATCTGTATAGTGCTGTGCAAGCTCTTAGACATTTTCTTTCAAAACTTCTTATTTTCTCCATGTTTGAAGGAGAAATGTTAAACCAAATAGGGCAACCGTAAGTCAAAATTGGTCTAATTAGAGCTTGGTACATAATTATTTTAACTCTGGGTTTTATATATTTTGAATGAAATAAGGGAGCATAAACATAATAAGCTTTTCTAGCTTTTACAAGTGTTTCCTTTATATGTTGATTAAAGTACAAAAATTTGTCTAAGTTTACACCTAAATATTTAACAACGTCTTTATTAGGAATTTTGC
Organism: Metopia argyrocephala; assembly: GCA_963576795.1. Lineage (NCBI taxonomy): Eukaryota > Metazoa > Arthropoda > Insecta > Diptera > Sarcophagidae > Metopia > Metopia argyrocephala. The sequence continues at coordinate 59,852,773 of OY756211.1, read as the reverse complement.
AGTTGGATATAAGAGATTTTATTCCAAATTTTTTCCAATTTGTTCTTATATTGTAGTTGCATTTATTTACAGGTGGCCTAGATAGAATTGTTTCACATTTTTGTGTATTTATTCTCATATTCCAGTTTATTGCGTATTGCTCAATTTTATTGTAATTATTCTGTAGGCTTTGGATAATTTTTTCTACCTTGTCATCATCTGCAAATGAAATAATATTTTCTAATTGATTCAGCATATCCCATATATATAAATTGAATAGAGTGGGTGAATTTACAGTACCCTGCTGAAGACCGTTGATGACCTTAAATGTTTTGTTACTCTTCGCATTTTGATAGTGTATGATGAAATTTTTTTCATTTATCATATTATATATTAATATTATTTGATTTAGTGGAAATTTAAATTTAATTAGTTTGTATATTAGACCAGCAATCCACAGGCTGTCGAATGCCTTTTCCATATCAATCAAGCATGCTCCAGTACAATTATTCTTATGCCAATTCCAGTTAATATTAGAAGTAAATTTGTGTATAGCGTTTACAGTAGAATGTTTATATTTGAATCCAAATTGTTTATCGTTTACAATATTATTGTCCTTACAAAATTTAATAATATTTTTGTTAATACATATTTCAAATATTTTACTGATGTTTGGTAATAGACTGATTGGACGTAAGTTATTTGGTTTATTTGGTTCCTTGTTTTTTTTAGGCAAAATCACAGTTTTTGCTGTTTTCCATTTATGGGGAAAATACGAATTGTTCAGCATATTGTTAAATAATTTGCAGTATTCACATACTAGTATTTGAGGAATATTTTTTAGAACGATATTTGGAATATTGTCAATACCTGACGATAATTTATTTTTTAAACTTGCAAAGATGTGTGTTAAGTCAGTTTTGGTAACAAAAAGGTCCTGTGATTGTATTTCGTTAATATTATCTGATACCAATATTTCATTGAAATCAGTAAATGTAGTTTCTTCGTTTTCGAATGCTTTTTTTTCTTTCCAGAAAGTAATTGAAAGTTTCAGTTACTTTTTGATGTATTGTATTATTCTGTATTATATTTTTACTTGCGTGAATTGATTCGAAGAAGGCTCCGATCGTGTTTAGAATTTGATAATTTACTTTTCATTTAAAGTTGTTATAGAAGTTTATTCTGCATTTCGATTCAAATCGAAATTTTTTCAGTTTGTAAGCTTTGATATTCTGGGTTTCGATTCCGCTTAATTTCTTTCGGTTGTAGGTATTCTGCATTTCGATCGGAGCTCCGTTTTTTTCAATTGCTTTTTTGGGGATTAAGTATAATATACAATAATATTTGCACAAATTGTTCAAATAACATTAAAAATCTGTGGAATTTTGAAAAAACGTCTTCTCTCGAAATAAGGCAATTTTCCAAGATTTTTATAGTAAATATAGAATTTTCTTGTCCTTTTTTTATTTCTACGACATTTGGATCGCAAGATATGCATTTGATTAATCGACCTCTTTCAGACTTTCCCCCAATTTTAATTTGACCAAACGACTTCTGTCAGAGAATTAAGAATAATTTGAAAAATTGAATGTCTATAGAAAATTTTATTTAATTTTTATTATTATTATATAATTACTTGCATATTGTAGCGAAAAATAGAATAGAATTTTCCAGATCAACTTCTTTCAATCTTTTTTTCATATTCCATTTTAACAAAACTACTTATCTTGACTTAAGCGATTTAAATAATTTTCAAATTTAATCAAAAAAATTTTGACAAAACGACTTGTATTGTGGAAGCTAATTTTTTTTCCTTAAAATCTATTTAACGAAAAATCTTAAATTAATTTTTTGTCGTTTTAAAGAAAACTTTTGCTTCTAGAGGGAAAAAAAAAGGTCGCATAATGTTAGTTAAGTATTTGTGTATAATATCCAAGTTTAAAATTTCTTTAATTTTCTAAGCAATAACTTATATTAGCCTTTTAACTGTTTTTTGCTCTACTGAAAAGTTGTTGATTTTGAAAGAAGATGTTTTGTCAAATGTCTACAGAAATATTTATATAACATTATCGTTTCATTAACCTGAAATCAGCTGTCTGTAATGCAGTTTCAGTTACCTGCTGGGTTTTGACTTAGTTTAACACAGTTCATAATCAAAGGTCTAACTATATATATACATATATATATAAGACAAGTTGTGAGAGAATTTTCTTAGTATATGTAAAAAGAGTAAAAGATATCTGTCTAGAGACTTTATTAATAAGTGGATTTAAATTCATAATTGGGAATTTATTGCTTTTTTCATACTCGTAAAAAATAAATAAATGAAAAATAAATAAAATAATTTAACAAAAATTTTAGTTTATATTTCAAATACCTCTTTTAGAAGAAAGTCAAGACCTTCATTAAGAAATTTTGTAGAAATTTTGCATCTCCATAATTTTTCCATTATAAGGAAAACAAAGTAAGCCATACCAACCGGAGGTATACAAAAGCATATCATAAATGTTACTTTTACAAAAAGATAAACTTTTATGATAATTTGATTATCTGCCTTCTAGACATTCAACAAAACATATCACACGCACTTTATTCACTTTATCTATAATAACTACTGCCATAACAGATTATGAAAAATAAAACAAAAATAAAAATAAAAAAATATTTCTTAAACTTTAGGGTAAATAAAAAACAATGTAGAAAAATAGAAAGTTTAGAATTCTTTAAACAAAACCCTAAATACTAATAACACTAAACACGCTTCTACTTATTTTCTTGGCTTTATCCTACACACTAGTAGACTCATTATGCGCCAGCAAGCATAATGCTCCATCGCTTCTAACCACAACCACCGGCAGGCAGCAACATTATAATCATCTTTATTATTGTCAGTGCGCTGTCTAGCAAATAACAGAACTGTACAAACTCTGTTTTATATTTAGAAGTGTAAGAAAAAAAATTCGATTTTAATGAGGTTGTAAAAAAAGTTTAAAATTTTAAGTATTAAGTTTTGATACACTAGAGGAAATTCTTTTTCATAAATTTTTTTTTTAATTTTTTTTTTAAAGAAAGAACAAATGGTTGACATATCGTAACGAATAGATAGTATATCGTTAAAAAATCGTAAGGATGTTAACGATTTGCGAATTCTTTTTTTTATAGCCTTATACCTGTAAGAGTATACCACCAACTAAATGAATAAAAACATTAAATTCCTATAAGCTATCATTTTATGGCAGCGTATATTCATTCATATAAACGAATTGTGCAAACTAGAAATGTTCTGAAATCCGAAAAAGAGTGATACTGAAATCGAAAGAATGGCGTGTATTTCAATACGTTAAGAGTATTTTTCCCTCACATACTATTTTTAATTAGATTTTCGATATTTATTGAACATTAAATTAAATACTATTGTTGTTTTCAATATGGCTTCGTTAATAATATGTTGTCTGCTTAATCCTGATTGTTTTTGCTGTATCTGTGGTGAATATGCATTTAAAAATTATCGAAAACCTATATCGGACTTTGCGAAAACTGCGTATCGGGAATAATTTAAAATAAAATTGTGTAATCAAGACAAGTGGTGGGTTCCGCAGGTTAGGGAACTTGTGAAAGATCCCAGTTTTGTCAAATCAATGACAGAAGTCGAATCCAGAGCTTGACATTTTTTTGTTTTGGTTATGAGTAATATCCTAGGCAAAAAGAAATCTGACGGCCATGTCGAGCTTTTAAAGTGCATGCTATCGAGCTCACAAGAGCTCATGAGCATAAAATTACACTTCCTGCACTCGTATTTGGACAGATTTCCACAAAATCTCGATAGTTTTAGTGAGGAACGGGATGAAAAGTTTCATCAGGGTCTTTGGACAATGAAAGAGCGGTATTAGGGAAGTTGAGGCCCACATATGATGGAAGACTACTGCTGGAGTTTGCAACGATATCTACCTAAAGTCGTTTATTCTTTATTCAAGGAAATGCTACAAAACATCATTTGTTAGTATGCAATAGAAATTTGGTATTAACTTTTTTGTACTTTTTCGTAAAAATAATAAAACTGTATATTTCAAAAACTAGAGCTGTTGACAATCTCCCAGTATTCTTTTCATAATCAGGGCCACAGAAGTAGCCAATAATAGAAAAAAAAAAAAAAAAATTAAAGAAAACAAGAGCTGTGTTGACCAGTGCAATCATTGAAGTCACTTTGTTGATTATTAAAAATTTCAAATAATTGGCGTAATGAAGTGTTATTTGTCGTTGAAGAAACATTTCATTTCAATTTTACTTGATTTCATTTTCCACAAAATACCCGTTTGTACTTGTAAAGCTGATACATTTCATGCTATATTTGAGGTTTGTACCTGCCGCCGTTGCAGGTTTTCTAGGAAAGATTATGTTTTCAAAAATAGGTATCATTAGTGGCCCTTTTCAATGTAATTTGAATCTGCTTTTTTATTCTGAAATAGCTTCTGTTATCGCCGTAGTCTAGTGGTTAGTGTGTTGGCTTCCTACACAATATCTCCGGGTTCAAAATCTAGCTCTGGAATCTTGAATTAATGAAATATGAAAACATAGTTCTTTCGGTGACTACCTCTTAGCAGTCTCTTGTAAAAGGTCTGAGAGTAACTGATTGCTAAGCTTTTCAAGTCTATTGTTTGGAGTTGATGTTAATGGCGGCGAGAAGCCAGGCCGTAACTCTGAAAGATGATTGTGAGCCAATTTATGTATGTATATATGTAATGCCATCAAAAATAAAATATAAAATAGCCGTAAATCAAAAACGAATTTGCAAGGAGTTGCTTTCTCTATTCGAAAATATATTTAATGAAAGCAGTCTGTTCAAAACTCGACATTAGTTCACAGATATGTAATAGTTAACAGCATTATTCAATTGCAAATAAACGAATCTTTGTGCGTCAAGTTCAGGACACTGTTTTTTTTTAGATAAGACCAATACTCAGGGTCTACACCCCTACTCATGCTCTGCATTGTGCAATTCGACATAAATAAAACGGAAGAGCTAAAGTGACAATTTGTGCAGAGCTGTGAGGGTTTATACTGGGCACTGTTTTCAGAGAAAGTGTGAACATTTTGTTCATACAAGCGCTAGCAGTTCCCTCTGCATGAACTCTGGAGGAGTGAAGTATTTACTGTACAAACGTCTAGCTTTAGTAGATCGTGCATACATCTAACGGGAAATAATCATTTGCTTTTCAAATGCAGTGAGTGGGCTTTAGTGGCTTTTCGTAATAGGGATAAGGTTGTTCACATTAGTTTACATAATGGCTAGTCATGAGTTACAAAGTGTTTATTATACCCACAAGACTTTTGGGAAGCGTTCTGAATCAACCAATTAACAAATAATTCAATTACCCTAACAGACGGCAGTTTTGATAGATTTGTTGCATAAAATTTTTATAATTTATAATATAAGTATAATTTTTTTGATTTCGATATAATTTTTTTTTTTTAAATTTATGTCTCGTTAGAATTTTTTGATTACCAGAGTTTATGAATAAAATGCACAATGTCAGCAGCACTACTTTTTTATTACAAAAACTAAATGAAGTGCCACTGGTTGGCAGTAATTAGTTCTGAAAACCGCCAATTATTATTTCGAAACAATTTTTTTGTTAAAGTTTTTCTGTTTTTTGCGTTTTTATTCTATATCTGTTTTTTGTTTTTGCTTTATTTGAGAACTTTAACAAAAAACAAAGTTACTAAAACTCAGATGCAGTAGGAATGGTTTGTGACAGTAAATGGATGAATGCCAGTAAATTTTATGTGTAGGCCGCAAAAGTTCACTGTTAACAACGGATGTAAAAGAGCACAAATGGGTTCGAGCAAAAAATAAATATGTGTAAGTTGGTATATAAAAAAAACCAAATATTCAACTTTTTCTTACGCTTTTGATAACTTAGCAACTTTAGCTTTTGTACTCAAACACTGTTCTTATTTAATCGTAATATTCTTGCCAGCCATTGTATAGAAATTTAATTTCTTTATAAAAGTCTTTGCCATAAAAAAGAAAAGAAATTGTTAAAATATTCTTAATTTAGCAAAATGTACAAAACATTTGAAAAAGGATAAAGCGAAAATGAAAAGAATGATATCCTGATATCTCACAACTGGTGCCTGAAGGCGACCACGGAACAACGGAATTTTCTTTGAAGAAACACGACCCAAATATTTGAAAAGAAAAAATAAGTAAAAACGATGTAATAATAAAAGCTTTTGAACAATTTGTTTTATTATGTTGAATGTATGTTTATATATGCATGTAATATAACAAAATGGTGTTAAGATAAGGCGGTTAACCAAAAAAAAAGAAAAAAAAATTCTTAAATTATATTAAAAAATTCTTTTAAAATTAAATTCATATGTGAACAAACCACGTTAATTTTTTAATATGTAGTTTTATTTGGGCATTCTGGAAGGAAATAAAAAGACACAATTATTGATGTCGTTTAGTTAAATATTGAAGATAATGGAGACATGATACGACGAAACAAAATTAATTAAAAATGATCACCAGCCTTATTGGGATTCCAGAACAGATTTTTTGATCATTCACCAACAACAAAAGTTGCTTGATGCTGCCTCTGGCTATGTTATCTAATCATCTTTGCTATGGTTGTACATATTGTTGATGTCGACTTATGGGGATAAATGGAATACGATAGCAATAACAAAAGATTAACTCTAATTCATCCACACGAGATAACAATTACAATGTACAATATACAATGATGGAAAGAAGTGGTGGATTTGACAGAATGCCTTATCAAAACACTTTGACTAACTTATTGTAAAGTATATAGAAAAAATATAATTCCAGTATATGAGTTCTAGAGAAAAGTTTTCAATTCCGTACCACTGCAGGTTAGTCTGTGTAATAGACACCGAAGCCATCAGTTTATTCAATAAAACAAATAATATACAAAAAAAAATCTATATATCCCAGTCATATAGTTAGTAGATTTCAATTTGAAATATAAAAAACTAAAAAATTAGAATCAGAAAGAACAATTCATTTACAAAATTATACAAGATGTTTCCCAATTATATGAATTAGAGATATCAGTTATATTACAACTTAAGAACCTGGAAGCACAGAAAGGAGATTAAAATTGTAATCGTCCTATCAAGAACTCTGATCACATTTTAAATTTAAAATTTTCATAATAAACACGGCACTAAGCATAGAACGTCTACTTTTGAACGAAATTGATTGAAACTAATCATCTGTACATGTGCATGAAGCTTTTAGCATACACAATTAAACGCAGTATTAGAACATTCATGTTGTGTTAAGTTTTCGGCGTCCGGACACGTCCGTCGAAATAATAAAACTAACTACAAACTGTCTAATTCATCATAATCCCTTATTATAGGTTTAATCCATATATTATCTGTATTACAAACTCAAAATAAAAAATCTTATTCACAAACCTTTACATACATATATATGTACATATTTGGCAATTACAACCCTGTTTCAGGGTTACGGCCTAGCTTCTTGCAGCACCCATGTTGTGTGTGTTAATTTTTATCCATGAGTACCGGGACCTACATTTTAAAGTCGACTGACAACGGCAGATTTGAGAAGCTTTTTCATAGCAATACTCTCAGAGCTTTTGCCAGAAGACTGCTGAGAGGTAGTCGCCGAAAGAAATATTTTTTTAATTCCCGTTTTTTTTAAAATGCCAGAGCTGAGATTTTCATCCAACGCTATAGTCTTAGTAATCCAACACACACACCACTAGAGCGGTTCAAGAGCGGCATTAATTCATTTTTTTCATGCCTTCTGATCTACCTGATTTTTCCACAGTTTATAATAGACAATCTAATTATCATGTACCAAAAATATTAGGCTTATATCTTTATTACTTTTTTGTCCAGAGATATTCAAAGTTGCCTAAGTGAATGCGTTTGAAATTACCGTTTTATATATGCTACATTCTATCGCTTCATGCTTTTATAATACTCTTGTAATGACACAAAAAGATTTTTTTCATACAATTGGAAGTTTTTTATGATATATATGCAAATACAAAAAATTTTCAAATTTACAAAAAATAATTTTTTTTACTACAAAAAATTGTCCAAAAATATATATTTTCTCCAAATTCTATGGATTGCACCTTCTGAGCTCCAACGAGCTCCAGACAGATACTTATAGCAAATTAAAGCTTGAAGTCTCAGCTAATTATTTATTGAAAATTCAGCTGCCCGTTTTTGCCCCTAAGCAATTCCGGCGAAAATTAGTTAGGAAAAATAATGTAATTTCAGTAGACGTTTGTATTAAAATCTGTTGCATACTCTTAGGATTGCACTTCTCTGCAATAGATTTTATTGCAACTTGTTTGCAGTTTTCCCGGCCATTTTAAGAAAATTCATAAGTTTGTTTAACGATCTGTAAAAACTTGTGGATTTTTTTTTGGTAAATTCAAAGAATAGGCTTTTAGGGTTCATTCGGTTCCAGTAATATAGGTCCGGCTTTTATTTAAAAGAAAAATTGAAAATTTGAGGCTTAGAAGGCAATTTTATTTCGGCCATATCTCCTACACTTCATACGCAATCTAAACAACTTTTTCGACGAATTATAAAGGAAGTGCTGTATTTGAATAAAAACTGCATTGAAAAGTTATCAGTTAAAATATCTGACATATACAAGCTACTGAACTGTGTAAAAATTTTCCTCAGTTTTCGTTTTACAATATTTAAGTGACTTCAGTAGACTTTTTCTAAGACAAAATATTTCTTTTTAATCAACTAAACCATGAATTTCTCTCAGTGAAACACTCTTCTTTGGAACGGAATTATTTGATTTATAAAAAATAGTTTTAAAAAATCAAATTTTAGTCAACAAAATACCGCTTACACAGAGTGCAAGACGGTACGATGGGCGTGGCAGATTTCAATGAAACTTGGCATGCATCTTTTGTTTTTTTCTAAGAAGTATATATACTAAATTTTAAGACTTTTGCTTTTATACGAAAGGTTTTATGTGAAAATATCCATTTTGATTGTATGGACGGTGGGCGATGGGTGTGGCTGATTTTCATGAAACTATATTATTTTCTTAATTTAGTTAACATAATACTCTGTGTCAAGTTTCAAGTTTCTAGGTCCACTCCTTATATTTGAACAAAAATTTATGAAGCCGAACCAATGTGCGGCGACTACACCTCAATAACGATATATCGAATTAATCAGTTCAATTCTAAATAAAAATTCTTTTCGCCTTTCTATTTTTACATTACATTATTTTTCCCGGGAAATTTTTATTTAGAATTGGGCTGAATATTATTTCTTTATCATATATTCGTACTACAATAATTGCTTTCAGTGGAACTTTTTTCATATTATCTTTATTGTTATTTTTAAAAATTTTAAATTGGCAAGAAAACCTGCAATTCTTTATATAAACATTGCTTTGCAAGTGGCCATCAAGTACAAGTACAAGCACATTTAATATGAAATTGTGATCGTTTTTAGTTGCTTAAGCGTATAATTTTATAAAAATAAATGAGACTTATTAGTGTTTTAATAATTTATATTTTTATTTTAAATCAAAGCTTTTAAAAGATTTTAACTCTTGAAATATATTTTATACACTTTTGACTGATACCATATTTTATTATTACAAAATATTTTTACACTTTAAAAAAATTGTTATTAAAACATATTAAAAAACTTGTCTTAATATTTTACCTGAATTGGTGAAATTAATTTGATTAAACTTAAATTCTGAAATCTTTATATTTGAAAAAAAAAATTCGCATATACGAGTATCTTCATATAAAGAAAAGAAAAAAAAAATTAAAAAAAACCTTAAAAAATAGCGATAAAATTGCATGGGTTGTTATTTAACCCACAACTACAACTTGCAGTTATGGAGGACTATAGCTTCTGGTCAATTTAAAAACAAAAGAATTTTTGTAAAGAATTATATGGCAGAGAATAAATATGCGTGTAAGTAGATATTGTTCGGTTGATTGCTTCAACAAAAAGAACAGCGGTAACAAAAAAAAAAAAAAAAGACAAAAAAAAAAAATAAATTACACATCCGTTTGTATACACACATAAACCTACATACAGATGTACATATATCATATGATTCAAATTGTGTATTTGTAACTTCATTTATAGTGCATTGGGCATATTTGCGTACTTTTACTTTTACACGTTTCCGAAAAATATGAACAACTTCCGGCAATAATTTGCAGTAACATTTCTGCCCACTTACTCACACACGCATACACTCGCATACCAACTTTTGTCCATATATTTCTGTTTTTATATTAATTTTTTAATACTGTAAGAGCACACATACATCAACACACATTAAGTGCAGCTCTTAAACTCAACGAAAAGAAAATATTTCTTTTTTTTTTTAATTTTAATATTACACAGCTGGTGTCCAGTAAATAAATATCCGTTATAAAATATACGAGTTATGTTCGATAACTCTTTGACTTTCTAATGAGACAGAGCTTATGGTTCCAGACAAATGAACATATTTCTTCAGGTTTAATTTTCATTTACTTTTGTTTTTGGCCAAGTTTGTTTGTTGATATAGGCATTCATTTATAATCTCTTATTTAACTTTGCCCGAACAGAACACCCATTTTGATAAAACAATTTTATTGTTTGGGCATGTTGTCGAATGCTTCAGTTTTCTTAAAGTAATGCTGAGTTTAAAAAGCCTGAATAACATAAGTGGTTGTCTATTTATCCTTTCAAGAATACAAAAGAAAACTTTTTTTTCCATGTTTTTGATGGCACTTTAGTCTTTGGTGAGGTGTGACGAACTCATGTTGTCTTCAAAAAGCGATTTAAAAATTCATTTGTAATACACATAAGCAATGACAAACACTTGCTTGAAGTCGTCATAGTTTTTCTCTTATGGAGAGAAAATTGTTTATTTAAAAAATTTATTGAATAAGATGCACACAGTCTTAACCAACCCCTTAGCTAGATAATGAATCAGTTCATACATTCACTATTAAGATGGCAAACATTTAACAAGATGAAGTACCAATTGCCTTATTAGGCATTTTATTTGATAGACTTAGTTTCTTCAGATTATTTTCTATTTCCCACCTTACAAAATGGCTGGGGTTTAAAAGATTTCCCAACAGCTGAAGCTACTGTAGTCGCTGTGGTCTAGTAGTTAGTGTGTTGGCCTACTAAGACAAGGACTCCGGGTTCAAACCTCAGCTCTGATATTACAAAAAAAAATTTATATATTTTTTTCGACGACTAACTGTTAGCAGTTTTCTGGCCATGAACAACAAGCTTCTCAAGTCTGTTGTTCGGAGTCGACAATAAACTGTAGGCCAATTATGTTTGTATGTTGAAACTACTGAATATCGCTGGGAAACGTAGATCTAAAAAGAACTTGTGTTAAAAAATAAAGAATTTATGTTACAAATTTGTTTTATTTTCTTTGTTAGTTTGGCTTATTCTTTGCATATTCACACATATGTACAAAAACCAGTTTGAACACCAGTGTGCAAAACATATTTATTTTCAACTAAAACTTTTCAGACAGCAAAACTGTGAATTTCTTGTTATTCTTAAAATGTTTCTAAATTTCTAATTGCCTAAGGCAAGCTGTAACCATTAACAAGCAGGCACGAATATTTTTGTGTTTTTGCACATTTATCTGCCAACGTATTTGTTTAACAAACTGCTCACAAAAATTTCTGCCTCAAATAGAAAAAAAAAAAAATTACGCAAATTGTATTTACTTAAAATCAATTGAGACACCCTACAACAGGGTTTTAGTAACACATGTCATGATTATGCGCGTTTTGAAAACGTTTCCATTCGCTCAAACCCATGGCATAAACAGCTATAAAAACAGTTTTGAAATTTCGAAACGTTTTCACTCACACTGTTTTTCAAACCTACTTGAGTCAGACCAAGCATTTTCAAAATTGAGTATAAACGCATACCCTTTTGAAACCTTTATGAAAATGAGCTGTCAAATTTGATGGAGTTGCGAATTTCTTCCATTAAAAAAATTTTTGATTATTTTAATTGTTATGACTCAAAATATAGGCATAAACGTATATGAAGTTATCGTTATGAGTGAAATCGTTTTGTGTCGAACTGTTATTAAAACAGGCATAAACTAAGTAACATGCTTTTTTTTGAAAATTTATTGTTTTTATTACTAGTTATTATTGTCAATCGTGTTATTTCCATTCTGACGTTTTTGCATTTGCCAAACGCAGCAGTTTTTCGCTTGTTTGCCAAGGAAGCAGAAAAGGTAGTGATTTTGAAAAAGCCCCCATATGGTGTTTACTACGACTTCTGTTTATTTCTTTCTTACTCTTAGTCATTCTCTCTCACCTGCTTAAAAGTAATATAAGTAAGTTATTAAGGTTTTTATTAAAACAACATTTTTCCAAAAACAAAATTTTGAACAAAAAATTTAAAGTGATTTTATGTCTTAAGGGATATTAGTCTACCGGATGGCTCTTTTCAAAAGGTCTCAAATAAGAATATATATAGACAGTGCAAAATACAGAGAATAGACGAATTTTGATAAATCTTGGTCTTAAATTTTTCGACAATTGTAGTAATGTTAACAATACACTTATATCAGATTATATAGGAAAACTTTTTAGTATAACCTTTCCTTTTATAGATACATATTTCTCACTAATATATTTTATTTATTTTTTTAGTAGTAATAATACAATAAGCCCACAAGACCAAAGCGTATTATATAGCTAGATACAATATTAAAAAAAAAAACTAAAGTCTAATAGAAAAACAAAAACAAAAAAGAAAGGATATATGAATATGACAATTATAATCTAATTTGGTGTGCACATATAGTCAATGGAATTAAAGAACGCTGTAACTGACAAAAAATCAAAACTACGTTTTTTGTATAATTTTTATCAGAAAAAAATAGGCGTCGATTGGTTCCGGTCCCAGATTTCTACGATAAAAATAAATTCACTTACAACGTCTGCGTTTTGAAAAATACCAGTGTTTTTGTTGTACTTTCATACAGGTTTTTTGGCTCTGGTGAACATTTAAGGTTTTGTCAGTTACAGCGTTCTTTAATTCCATCGACGATATATACATATGTATATATATATAGATATGTTCATCTGCATAAAAAGAAAGGTAATTGGGAATGAAATTAAATTGTATATTTCTATGAAAAATGTTAGGATTAATCCCTGACGATGGACAATAAAATTTTTTTTTATTATATGTAATACATTTGTGGCTGAATAGGCCAACTCCGGTGAGAGCACATAAAAGAAATAAAAATAAAAATGATGGTCCATATTTTACGCATCCCGAAAATGATTTAAAATCCGATTCCTGAATAGTTCACAAGATCCTAAAAAAGAGCGTAAATTCACAGGCAGAGAACTCCAACTCCTAGCCGTTGCAACTACATATAAAGGAGCATTCAAAAACAGAATAACCTGGGGAGTTCTCGTGGATCTTGTAAAAAAAAAAATTTATCAAAGAGATATCCTGGGACACCATATTTCATTATCTTATAAAAGAAAAATAAATTTCTCAATCGAATGAAATTCTCAAAAGAACATCCAAGAAAAGTTCTCACATAGTACGATATCCGATCTCGATATGATTTACCATAAACAAATCTAACAATTCTGTTCACGATCAATACCTTTACCAAAGTTTTTTAAACAATTTTTAAAAACAGAATATATGAGGATATAATAGTCAAGTTTTTTATTAATTAAATCTGAATTATAAGATAATAATAAAAATAAATTTGTCTAAAAATTAGTGGTTACGCTTTTTTCATCAAATATTTTTCTAATGTGACCAATTATTATTTTCACTAATGTGAAAAATTATTTTGTGTTTAATAAAATTGAATTGGATTGAATTGATTTTATGTCTGATTTTAAAACATAAAAAATTTTTCTACCTATAAAAAACTTACGACTTTATAACAGTAAGACATAAAAGCACACACCGTGAATACCTCAGTTATTAAGTAAACGCCCTTGCAATCCATTATAGATCTACAGATGAAGGAGAATGAAATTGATGACGAATAAAATTATGTATTGATTGATTAATAAAGGAAAAACATAAACTGCAGTGTTATTAAAATATTAAACAAACGATAAATTATTTTTGCATCTTGAACGTAATTTAAACTTTCAGTTTTACAAGGCCTTTTAGTTGATAAGTTGAAGTACATATTTACTCATAAAAATTCTAGTTATTAATTTACAGCTAAGTTTAAACTTAAATATTGCATTTTCTTGACTTTTACCTTTTTTAATGCAAATATTTAGAATCATAATTTACATACAATATTAGCTTGGAGAGGTATTGTGGTAAAAATATTTAAAAATTTTCTAGTCACTCCAGTTTTTAATTTTTTTTTAATTTTTTCTCTTCATAAGAAATATTTTTATTTTCTAATAAAAATTTTTTACTTTGCCATTCAACCAAATTGCACAAAAATTTATTGCCAATATTGCTTTTTCTTTCTTAAAAATAAACATACTCTGCCATACTTGTCGATTTATATATTTTCTAACATCAGCATCAATATATCAATATCTGGTGGAGAATAATTTTCAGCATTTTTCAATTGATTTTTTCAAACGTTTCAAGTATTTTGTGTTCTACTTTCGTTTTGGCCGCAATATTTACAATTCGTTTTAGCTGTATTTCCTTTTGTCCATTTGTCTTGTTTGTTTTCGTACTTTTTACTCAAGTGAAGTGAGTTAAAAGCCCTTAAAATGAATTCACAATTCCATTTAATTGTAAGCGGCTGCTACAGCTATTTGGAAAAAAAATATATTTTTATTTATTTTTACAGGCTGCAAGCAAGATTCGTTCATACACTCAATTCCTGACATACTCGTATATATTTTTTTTCTACTCAAGTGGATGTAAAATTTGTATGTATGTAGGAAAGAATAAAAGAAACTATGAATAATACTTTTCATTGAAATTTTTTATTTTTTTTTTTTAAGAATTTTTCAATGTTTTATTTGCCTTATTGTGTATTGCTTTTTTCTTCTTAACATATTAGCTGAGTTATTTTCGAATAAAAGTGGTTGAAGTATTGCAATAAAAAAAATATATATATATATATATCAAACGAATTTCTAAAGTTTGTTCTTGAGTTTTAAAAAATTAATATGAAATAATTTTCTTCAGTTCTTAATTCTTTAATTCCCATTACAATAAAATTTTATAATAAATATATCCTTAAATTTGAAAGGCAGAAAATCTTTTCTAAAAACTTTACTACCTGCAATCGACCACACAGGTTCACATTTTTTTTTGTAGTTTTCGGAGCAAATACGAGTAGAGACCACTCTTCATATTCTTGAAAATAAAAAACAAATAATATTTTTCGCCATATAGGCAAATACATTCAATATAAATGCCAACCGCTAGATAGCTTGCTGTGGTAGAACAGAACAATAGAATTTGAATTTTTTGAAAAACAGAAATGTTTTGCCTTGTAAATTGTGTTGTTTGATTTTTATATACTAACGGCTATATGTATAATGAAAAATTAGCAACTCTTTAGTATATGGGACAAAAAACTGACTGATATAATTGAAACTTTCCATACCCTCTATTTGATAACTAGTCAGATAATCCAAAAAATTAAATACCTTGTACCTTTGAGTATGAATTTGCACGTATTGGAATGACAAACTTAGCCACTGTGTTCAACGACCTGCTAATAATTATTTTTTATATACTAAAATTTTAATATACTTACATAAGTATTTATACTTTGGAATATAATTTTTGAATTAAATTGAAAAATATATTTGTATATTCTTATATATGACAAATATAATGAAAATAAAAAACAAAATGTCAATTGGACTAGGCCTACTCTCAGAAAAGGTTTATCTCACCTTTTTTATATTAATAATTTTTGAAAAATTTTTCCAAACGACAGAGAAAATAATAAAAAATTGTCAATCGGACTAGACCTAGTATCTCAGAAATTTACCCAAATTATACTTACAGAGTAAACAAAAAATTAAATTCACTTGTTCGATCTTATCGGACTCTATCGATTTTTAAGGATCAAGCGAGTCGACCCACACCACAGATATTTTTCTTAAGTTCAAAAACTTCTTATTGATCAAGCGGTCTATGAATTACACAAAGTACATGTATGTCATCGCTGTAGTCTAGTGGTTAGTGTATTGGCTTATTAGAGAAGAGCTTCAGGTTCAAATCCCAGCTCTGACTTCTTGAAAGAAAGAAATATGAAACAAATATTTTTTTCGGCGGCTACTTCATAACAGTCTGCTAGCAAAAGCTCTGAGAGTAACTGAGTGCCATGAACAAGTCTGTTGTTCGGAGTTGACATTAAACTGTAGGTGCTGTTATCTTTTTAATATATAAAAACGTTTGTGCCGGGTACTTGTTACAAAAACTCAAGAACCGCTGGACCGATTGACACCAAACTTGGACAATATATAAGTTTAGTCAGGAGCCAGGTTTCTCTTACGTTTAACAACGCTATTGTCGTAATATATCAATTTTTCTTACTTATGGTACAATTTGGCTTAAATTCACAAAATATATTTATTAAACAAAAATAAGTATCCTTTTCCCTTATGCGCATTCAAAAATAAAAATTGTCAATATATTTAAAATTTCCTTAAAACAATTTGTAAAAGAATTTGAGTTTCAATTAAAAATGATAATAATTCAAAATTCCGGAAAATCAGGGCCAAACAACGTTTGCCGGGTCAGCTAGTCATAAATAAAAATTGACGCACATAATATAGCTGCTGCGAGAAGCTACATAGTCCGTAACCCTGAAAGTGGGTTGTAATGGCCAATCATATATGTACTCGTATGCATGTACAATGTACATTGTACTTGTATGTTATGAAATTATATGTGATTTATTACCCAAAACTAAAACTAAAATCTTACAAATAATAACAGAAAATATTTAAGAAACTAAAACTTTTCAACATCTTGTTAATAAGAAGTTTCATAAGTGTCGAAATCAGATTAAGTGTTCTCGTCTTCAATATTTATCCACGTTAGGTCAAATGTTCATGTAAACAATACGGAAAACATTTCTTCGCTCGGCAATTCTATCTTGCTTTATCAATGTAAAGCTACATTTCACTGCACAGTGTACGTTGGATTTTAATACAGTCGGAACTCGAATATCCATGATGGCCAAAGATAATTATATTGTTCCTTGTTTGCAATCTTGTATACAAATATTGTGTGCTTCAATTAACTGTGATTACCTCTATTATCCGTGATGAAGAGGGGGGAATTCCCTTGTGTGCATAGGATGATTCATAAGCATTTACAAGTGATTAGTTTAATTTTGAAATTTGAGAAGTGCGGGTGGTTAGATTTAAATTTGTTAATGTGGCATCGTGACTAGAGGCAGGAAGACAAAGAAACGTTTTAAATATTGAAGATAAAGTTAAAATAATGTGAGTGTTAAAATGTTAGCTCAAAAATTTGAAGTTGGGATACAGACCGTTGATAACATTACTATCTCGAACTAATTCTTTTAATGTAAATATGTATGTATGTACACCAATGTTCACTTGTTAAATAATACAAATATTAAAAAAACTGCCTAAACAAAACTTTTATTCGATTAACCGTGAAAATCGATTATCCGTAATGCTTATGGTCCCGACTGTAGTTTGAATTTACTAGGAAGAGAGATATATTTCACTGGAATCTGTGCGTTCCAAAATATATAAGACTTTGTCGTCCTTTTATGGTCACAGCTTAGTTCATATAAACGCTTTCAAGTTTATAATTTCAGAGTCTAAATTAACTTTCCAAACCAAAAGTATTTCCATAAGTCTAATTAATAATCGCTAAAAAAAATCTACAATGGTTGGAGTTGGAGAAAAATGCTTGCGGGATTTAAAGTTTGTGTCCAAAAATAATATTTAGTCTACGAATATTATAGATTCTTCTCATCAAACTACACATTTATAAAAATAAAAAAATATACATATAAAAAAATTGAGTTTAAAATTAATTACCTTAGGCTACATTTTCTATTTTTTTAAGTTTGTTTGTTGTCCAATTTATTTGCCAAACTATTCTATCACGCCTAAAACTTAAAGTTTTATCAAAATTTGTTCGTTCCATTTCAGTGTGGTTATGGTTTCAGGCATTGTTTGCTATAGAACAAATCATTGCAGCTATTAGTGCCGAGAAGTAATAAAGAGCTCCACATTAAAAAATAAAAAATAAAAAAGGCACATTATTGAAAATGTTTTATTATTAAATGAAAAATATATGAAATGTGTACGTATAAGAAAAAATATAGAAACCTAGAGAAAAAAGTAGAAAGTGTAGGAGATTTTGAAGCAAAAAATGCTACAAAAAGATGCTTTTGGAGTAATAAGTCTTTGCCTATACTATTAAACATTTGCTGCGCCTTGAGTACATTTTATATATTCCTTATTTATTTGGTTTTAATATTTCTTGACAGTTTTGTGTAAACCTAACATATCGTTACCAAAAATTCAAATTCAGAATTGATATTTTATTTTATTCTTGACACAAATATTTATTTCTTAGAAAAAAATAATAAAATTAATACTAAAGGCCGAGTCACATAGAATCTGTCATACATTTAAGTGAAAGGTAATTAAAAATACGGGTTTTCTTATAAGCTTTGCTTCATTCAGTACTTTTGGGAATTCTATAACGGACCTAAAAAAGGCAATGTTTATGAAAACCCTCTTCGAATACAATTTTGTGAAATGTTTACTTTAATTATTTGTCAGGAAAGCTCTCATATTGCTATTCTTTTCTAGGAAACTCACAAGAAAATATAATGGGTTTTGTCAGATGTCTTCGGATGAAAAAATAGGTTAATTTTTTTTTAATTCAGAATAGACAATGTAGTTTTACTTCTTATAAATACATGTTTAATGAGTCCATAAGCACCATTACCAGATAACAACTATTATTAAATATTTTTTATAATAACCAAAATTCGCATTAATTTTTCAAGGCTTATTGTGAAATTTGGATGTGAAAGTGCGAAACTTATGTAAAAGTAAAAAATTTATCTGTTGTGAAGAATGGTCTTGAATGACCGAATTATCAAACTCACTGAAAAATGACCCCAAACATTTTAATGGAGCAAAACAACACAAAATTTTGGGGTAATTTTTTTCGTTTTTTGGGTCAATTTTCATTACTTGCTCTGGCGATATTTTGTATTATGAAAAATGGCCCCAAATTTTGAGAATATTGCAAAATAATTGTAAATTATTTTGGGGTAATTTTTCATAGAATTAATAAAAGGTACGAGAATTCTAATGGAATTCGTTGTTCTGTTAAATTAATATATTGAATAATACTAAATAATACATTCTCCACAACCTGCATTATATGTCATTGAAACATTTCAATTAAAGAAAAGTATGGACCAAGTTCAGTATTTCTAGTGATACGACTTACAATATATTGAATATTTAGAAGAAGTGAATATGTTTATTTTTTATTAGTTATTATTTAAGTATTAGCATCTTATTAAAAAGAAATTGTATGATTACACAGAAAAAAAAACGTAGTAATGGCAAATGATTTTAACCTTACCGCAAATAGAATTTACATTCGGATCGTTCCCAATAGCAGTTTCTATTTGTCGCAACTACAAAATTGCTGTTAAATTAAATACAATTGAGCAAATGCAAAAATGGTTTTAACAAATGCGATTGTCTTTGTCCCAAATACAAATTGGCAAATACAAAAATGTCCCACCGAATGCAATTGTCTTTGCCCCAAATACAAGTTGGCAAATGCAAAAAATTTCCTACCAAATGCAATAGTCTTTGTCCCAAATAAAATTCGGCAAATGCAAAAATTGTTTTTAAATTTTTAGATTTTATTTATAAACAAAAATAAAAAAAATTATAAGTTTTTCAGACTACATACAATGAATTGGTAAGTTACGAGTAGTTTTAATTAATTTTTTACAAGGTAATGAAAACTTTTCAATTTTTTCAATATAGTAGCAATTAAGTGCTCTTAAAATAATATGTGATTGAAATTTTTTTGAAAAATTGGTTTCTATTTCCTGGCCGATTAAATATATTTGATCTGTAGATTGATAAAATATATGTAATATGGTTAATAACAAAACCGTATCTAAAAAGAGTTGCATCTGTGCGGTATTCATTTTGATATTATTATGTTGAATATAACTTTTACTTATTGGTGAACTAATGTTTGTAAGTTTTATTCCATTGTATGTGAACAACTGCTTTCTGCAATTAAATGACTGCAAAGTAAATAGTTTTTTTTATATATATGTATGTTTAAACACACTCACTAAATTACTTACCTTATTTGCAACACGCCACTTATTGAGATTATAGCGAAAAATAATTTTTTTGCCAATTTGTCTTTTTTCGCTGAAAATTTCATTGATGTCACTAAGTTCCATCATCTTTATTTTTTCAAATGTGTTTACACCACATTCCACTAAATTTAACACCGTCTGGTGGCCTACACCCCATTGTTTTACCACATCAAATATTTCCACTTCTACAATATTTGTTTGGAGAACTTCGACTGTATCATTGGGATGGTCTTCCATTTTTTTCACATGCACGTATTTTTAATATAACAAACAAAATATGAATGATAGAAAAATATAATAATATAAAAAAATAAAATAAAATTAACTGCCTATTGGATTTGAAAATTCAAGCCTACTGTTACCACAACAGCAATCCGTATTTGGCGTAAATAATTTTTCTCATGTAATCTCAAATAAGAAAACATTTAATAAGTTGCTGTTGACAGTCATTTTTAAATGCAATTACATTTAACTTAAAGAAAATTCAATTTGGATCAAATAATTTTGCTCTTGATTTATGTCAACTGCAATTTTGTAGTTGCGACAAATACAGTGTATTCGCCGAAATTCTTTGTGGCAAATAAAATATCATTTAAATCAAATACTTTTTATTTGCGACAAATACAATTGTCTCAACTGTAAAAAGTATTTGTTATACCAACACTTATTTTTTTCTGTGTACAGCACAAACTTTTTGTTTATAAATGATAATTTATTGTGTATTAAAAATCGCTTAGTTTGTATTGATACATACATACATAACTGGCCTTTACAACCCTGTGTCAGGATTACGGCCTAGCTTCTCGCACCACTCATGTTGTGTGTGTCATTTTTTTATCCATGAGTACCGGGACCTACAGTTTAATGTCGACTCCGAACGACAGACTTGAAAAGCTTGTTCATGGCAATTAGTTACTCTCAGAGCTTTTGCCAGAAGACTGCTGAGAGGTAGTCACCGAAAGAAATATTTTTTTCATATCTCTTTTTTTGAAGATGTCAGAGCCTGGAGTCGAACCCAGGGCCCATGTCTTAGTAAGCCAACACACTAACCACTAGACCACGGCGACTACCATTTTATTTTTAATTCGAAGGATAGATGGCTCCGTAGTAAATGAAATGAAAATCGCTACGGAACCATCTATCCTTCGAATTAAAAAAAAATAACTTCTATTATCAATACAAACTAAGCGATTTAAAATACACAATAAATTATCATTTATATCTTTCGTGTTACAGATACAAACAATAACATCGAGGAAGCAAGTTATCTGTTGAAAAACAGAAAAATCAATTCCTCCACATTCCTTAGTATAATGGCGTAAAATCCAAACAACATAATGGTAGATATGATTGCGGAAGAGAACATATTTGAGGATGAGAAATTCATTCCCTGTAAACATTTGAAAGTTTGCATAATTGTCCTTACTGCAGATCAAACGTACAACATACTTTAAAAGTGTTTAATTAACATACATATTTCTCTTCCTTTCATGGAAGAAAGACTTCTTGTATTAAACGGGGCCATTTTTCATTTTTTGAGAAATTACTTTATTTTAAGTTATTTCTCCTTTTTTAAAACTTTGTTTTTTTGGGTAATTTTTCACTTTAGTTTGGGGCTAAATTTCATAATGATTATTGGAGCGGTTTTTCATTTTGAAAGATTGCCCCAAATATGGGGCCAATTTTCATTTTATGCGTTGTGATCATATTTCTTCGGGGTAATTTTTCAGGGCATATAAGGTTCTTACGAGCGTATTGTGTGAACGACTGAAGCCATTCGCCTTCTCACTAATTGGACCTTATCAGTGCGGCTTCAGACCTGGTAAGTCCACCATTGACCAGATATTCACACTGCGCCAAATCGTGGAGAAGACCCATGAAAGTCAAGTCGACACACACCACCTCTTTGTCGACTATAAGGCAGCGTTCGATAGCCTGATAAGGGATCGCGTATATGCAGCAATGTCTGAGCTTGGTATTTCTGCAAAATTGATAAGACTGTGCAGTATGACGTTGAGCAATTCCCGCAGCTCCGTCAAGGTAGGAAGAGACCTCTCCGAGCCTTTAAATACCGTGCGAGGTTTCAGACAAGGCGATCCCTTATCCTGCGACCTCTTCAATTTTGTCATGGAGAGTGTTTTGAGAAAGGCGGGTGTGCATCGAAATGGCACTATTTTTAACAAAAGTGTCCAGCTCCTTGCGCATGCAGACGATATAGACATCATTGAGCATACCAAGTGAGATGTCACCGCAGCCTTTAATGCTATTGATAGGGAGTCTGCTAAAATGGGTCTGGCGGTAAACGAGAGCAAGACTAAGTACATGTTGTCGACGAGTAGGGACGTTGATCGTATCGGCTCCCAGGTTACAGCCGGCAACTATACATTCGATGTGGTCAAAGAGTTCATCTACCTTGGCACCGCCATTACCAGCAAGAATGATGTCAGTCTAGAGATCAGGCGAAGAATCACACTGGCCAACAGGTGCGACGAAATTAACACTCTACAAGTCGCTTATTCTCCCGGTGCTTCTCTATGGTGCGGCGCATGGACGCTGTCTTGTGCCGATGCAGCGCTCCTGGGGGTGTTCGAGAGAAAAGTTCTTCATAAGATCTTTGGTCCTCTAAGGTATGGCGATGAGTTTCGCATTAGAACCAATTATGAGCTGTATGAGCTCCTCGGCGTTGTAGGCGTTGTCCAGCGTATTAACATTCAGCGGCTACGCTGGCTCGGCCACATTGTTCATATGGAAGAATCTGCTCCAACGAAGAAAGTTTTCGATGCGAAGGTCACTGGACGTCGGCGTAGAGGACGACCCTGTTTACGTTGGAAGGACCAGGTTGATGAAGCCCTGTCATCGATTGGTGTGACCAACTGGAGAAGGCGTGCGCTAAGCAGAAACGCCTGGAGACTAGTGCTGAAGCAGGCCGAGACTCGTTAACGGGTTGTTATGGCCAAGTAAGTAAGTAAGTAAGTAAGTAATTTTTCAGGGTGCCAATTATCACTTATGGTCTACTCAAACAACAAAAAATTTGAAACGACTTTTTATCTTTACACTTTTGATAAAGAAATATTTCAGCAGAACTGCTAGAAATGTTAGATAGTGTGAACCTCACTTAATAATTCAATTATTTTGAATTTACAAAATGTTTTGCCTGTATAAAAATACACTGAGTACTTCCTACGTTACGACGATTAATATTTTTTTCTAATACTCGGAAAAAAATATAGCCAAAATATTGTTAATCAAAACTGTATTCCCTCGTGAATAAAAAAACATTGTTCAATTGTGCAGACTTTATAATTGATGATTTTTATTGACGATTACGTTTAGAAACTTTTGCTTTACCAATTCTCAAGATAAACAAAAAAAAAATGCTTACTTTGCCCACATATTTGATTACCTTTTTGAGTAATGATTTCCATTAATTACCAAGGCATTTTGGATCAAAAGCGAGAGTTAGAATTTTTGAAATTTATATAGTCTATGGCCCCACCTAGACATAGAAAGTGATACTTTAAAAAATTCAAGAAAATCCTTTAAAAAGTTTAGATGTCTATACACCTCAAACAAACAAATTCACAGCCACTCATTTGTTTTTCTGTATTTTTATATCAGTTATTTGCTCCGTATAACATAAATTCGCAGAGCATGGCGTTAATCGGAAATGCATCTAAAATGCTTGAATGGATCGGATACTTCGGACAAGACAAAGCCTCTGATTGTGGTTAAATTGGTTGCTTCTTAATATCTTATTATAATAAAAGCATATAAAAGTTAGTAATTTTTTCAATTAAATAAAAAGAACACATGCTAGTGAATTTCGATCTTTATACTACACACCTGTTTGATTTTATCTAACTTTAGTTTGATGTAGACAATTGGAGCACAGCATGTTTTCATAACTTTTAACTGCTCGCAGCATGTGGTTATTGGTAAATAAAGAAACAAACAATTCACTGTTGGTATATAAATTTGAAAAAAAGTTATTTTTACATACGAGTACATATGTATGTATTTTATTATGATTTTACAAAAATACTGGATGTAAAAACTCCTTGTAAATTCAATGTGGGTTGAACGTAATTTTTTTTTACCATTTATGAAAAATTTTTACAAATAGGCTTATGTTTTTAAATCTAAAGCTTAAGATATTGTGAAAAATCATACACATTGTCTCTTGCAGACCATACACTGGCAAAGATATTATTTTATTACATATGAAGAGAAAAAAATATTGCATACAAGGCAAAAAAAAAAAAATACATCTGCTTTGACTTCTTTATTTTTAATATTCATACAATAAGATATGTAGATCATTTCACGCTGTTTTGTAATTTAATTTCTAATTTCTTAAATATGTCTACAGGCATAAGTATGCAAACATTTATTTTTTGTTGAGAAACATACCTTTTAATTAAAGGTTAGGTTTTTAGCAATTAAGTTGCAAAGCCAAATTATTGTAAACTGTCCTGGTTTACTGTGTTATTTTTCAAATTTTTTCTTTAATTATTTAAAAATTCGAACTCATATCCCAGTAATATTGTTCATAATTTTTGTGAAATTACTTTTTTTGCCATAAAATGTCTCAATTAGATCATGGTTAAATTCAGATAAATTTTTGTAATCAAAATACTAAGCTTTTGGTAAAAAATATTTAAGTTATCAGTGAAGCTCATATATTTTTTGAAGGAAATAAACAAAAGATATACTCTCAGATATAGTTAATCGGCAGCAACCTGTTGACTACACGATACATGAACCTACCTTCGATCATGGTTTCATAACTGTAATACCGGAAAGATCTTGTTATGAGGATATTATCCAAGTTTTCTCCGACAGATCCAAACTACACGATAAAGTCGGATGTGGCATCTTTTTGTAACAGGTGAATCTTAGATTGTCGCTTAAGCTACCAGATTATTGTAGTAGCATTCAAGCTGTCAGAAAAGCCGCTGCTCAGGTTCAGTATTGGAGTATATCGCGTAAGAATATATATATTTTTATGTGCTGGACATAATTTTTCCTTTGATTACCAAAAATATTCATTGCAGTTAACTTTGATCTAATTAAAGCGTTTCTGACAAAATAAAAAATATATGTATTTTTACTAATAGTATAGCGGCATTAAGATCCTTTAGAGTGTTTACACCACATCCAAGCTTGACCGTGAAAACCTGCTTTCAAGCGTTACCCTTATGGACGTCCGTGGACATGAAGTTATTGAAGGAAATAATATAGCTGATGTACTAGCAAAGGCTGGAGTGAGATCGGCATTACTCTGCTGAAGAGAAAATGGCTAATTTTGCATAGACTCTATTTGTTTGCAGAGAAAGAATAGAAAAATAAACCTACTTTCTTAATGACCAGATAAATCTGGCCTAACATGGTTATGCGTAGAACGAAGTTCACGTTAAATCTACACCGAGTACATCTCAGAAATCTTATAGCAGTGATAACGGATCATTGACCCATAATTACTCACTCCTGCAGGTTGAAACTACCTTACAATGACCCTTACGGAAACTATAATGACGAAAAAGAAGAGGAAACAACGGAACATTTTCTCTGTCATTTTTGTTTTGTTTTTCTTTTTTATTTAGACCAATACTCAAGGGTAAATCCTTACTGATGCTGTGAATTGTATTGGAATATTTTGGAAAGGACAGAAAATATTTCTTCTTATATTATATTATTATTAAGTGTCTTAGGCATGAGACAAATTGTTGTGAACTGATCATTCAAAGGCCAGTGTTATACTTTCACCTTTGGATGATCAACAGCAATTGTCTCATGGTTGCATGTTGATTGTGTGTTGAGTGTCTTCGGTAAGTAGGTTTAGCTGTCATCTGCTAGTTCCCAATAGGTGACGCTTGCCTTCTGAATATTCGTCTTTGTTTTCGATGGTTAAGATGTAATAGAGTAGAATGTCAAGGAGCGGTTTCTTTGTTAATAGACTTTTTGGTGGGAGGGGGGAATCTCTTATTTTTTTAAAATTATAATTTTGAAAAAGCCGCATACTAACTTTTTAATTTTTAATCTTTGCTGGGATTTGAATTTGGGCGATTTGAGTTTTAGTACGAGCGCTCTAAACATTATATCACGCACTGCTATGTCCCGACCTGAGAACAAAAATTTTTGGGTGCTCTGAATTTATTTGACAGATCCTGTTTAACTAGAGGTGATTTGAACGAAATTCACACCATCGTAAGATTATCAGATTTCGATTCGATTTTGTTATTTAAGTCCATAGACAGTAAAAATAAGAAAAAAAAATATCATAAAATTGCATAAAAGTCCACTCTTATGAAGTAAGTATTAAATTTAAACGAATGAATTAAAATTAACTTATATGCTTTGAAATGTGATATCACTCATATCTCTGCATGCAGCAGACATCATTGTAGGTAAAGGTGCTTATATTGTTACCAATTCTCTACAAACTTTTTCTATTAATATGCATAAAACTTTATTTTTTATGTATTCAATTTCAGTTGTAATAAAAAAGGGTAAAAATGTTGTTGTTTCTGTTTTTTTTTTAAATTTGTACAATCATCAATTTTTTAAATTTTTGTGCTGCCAGCAATTTGATAGTCAGGCAGTTAAGTCAAAATATGATATAAATGTATATATAATAGGGTGGGTCAATTTGTTCGGGACCGAAAAACGTGACAAAGCGTATAGCAAGGTCGTAATCTACGAGAAATTCTAAGAACTTTTTCCAAAGAAACCATGGTTCGAAAATCAAAATCGAGCTTCCGGTTTTTTACGAGAAAATTTGGTGTTCAGGTCATCCGAAAATAATGCTATTTTTTTGGAAGTATTCATTGCAATTGGTGAATAGTTGACCTGTAACGCTGGAAGAGGGCTTATTTTAAAGGAAATTATCTCAGCTTTCTATATCTGTCCTCATTTATAGAAAATTGTTTACCCAAATAATGGTTTTGGACGTTTATGTCAAAATAATAATAGTAAAACTGTTAAAAACCTAAAACTATTATTATTGTGACATAAACCTCCAAAACCATTATTTGGGTAAACAATTTTCTATAAATGAGGACAGATATAGAAAGCTGAGATAATTTCCTTTAAAATAAGCCCTCTTTCAGCGTTACAGGTCAACTATTCATCAATTGCAATGAATACTTCAAAAAAAATAGCATTATTTTCGGATGACCTGAACACCAAATTTTCTCTTAAAAAACCGGAAGCTCGATTTTGATTTTAGAACCATGGTTTCTTTGGGAAAAGTTCTTAGAATTTCTCGTAGATTACGATTTTGCTATACGCTTAGTAGGCAAAAAAATTGACCCACCCTAATATATAAAGCATATAAGTAATATAAAGGTATGTGTATACAAGGTTATATGGTTTAATACTTAAAAATAAAATAAAAGATTGTGACCAACTAAGTATTATAAGCAAATAGTAAATATGGATGATCTTTGTTGTCACCCTGATATAGTAGTTAGTGTGTTGGCTTATGAAGGCATGAGTCCAGGGTTAAAACCCCAGATCTGATATCTTGAAAAAAAAAGAAATATGAAAAAAAAAATATTACTTTCGGTGACTACCTCTTAGCAGTCTTCTGGCAAAAGCTCTGAGAGTAACAAATTGCCATGAAAAAGCTTCTCAAGTCTGTCGTTCGGAATCAACTTTAAACTGTAGGTTTTAATACTCGTGGATAAAAAATTAACACTCACAGCATGAGTGCTGCGAGAAGCTAGGCCTTAGCCCTGACACAATGTTGTAATGGGCAATTATGTATGTATGTAAATATGTATGGATGTTTAATTTGGCTTTCTAAACCGACGGTCATATTAGACAAATGTTTATCGTATAACGGCAATTACAAGTAAAAAATTTTAAAAAATAAAAGTTACCAAAAACCCTTAGTTTAAGAGTGACCGACTTCAAAAACTTCTGTCAGTGGATTTTGGCGATGACTTAAAACAGCCTAGATTTTTTTGATTTTCTTTTTTTCTGTGAATCCTACAATTTGAATCTAAAATAACGGGTTTTTTCTTTTTGACTTTTTTTCTTCATTACTTTCTTTATTACTTTTTCAATTCTCCTTATTTTCTCTTTCATCTAAGTCAAATAGAAGGAAGAAAAGTCACAGCAAATATAATTCGTACCTTTTTTCACTCGGGGCGTATGAGTAAAATTTATTATAAGATATTACTTATACGCTAAGTTGTAAAATAATAGAATAATACCCTCATTAGTTAAAAAAAAAATTCGTTTACTCATGTCTTGACATTTATATTGATAACAGAAATAAAATACGAAATTTGTTTTGGTTCAAATATAAAGTTTATGCCCGTATTCATAAAAAATATTTTAGGTTTATTAAGAGTTTATTTGACAAATTTCTATGCAATACTTGTCAAAAAAATATTTTTTATGAATACGGGTATTAAACTTTTAAAAAACTTTTTCTTACAGAATAACTGCTGCATTCATATAAACTTCATAATTTTAAAAACAATGCGAAAAGCTAGGTTGTAACTCTTAAACATAGTTGTAATGGCCAAACAAATTGTAATGTAATGCATGTATGCATGCTCTAAAAATAGTAAGTATTTATAAGTAGAAATTACAATTTTTTTATCAATTTCTCTGTTAGTTGGTAGATGTAGAA
The DNA here is from genome assembly GCA_963576795.1 of Metopia argyrocephala. Taxonomy (NCBI): domain Eukaryota; kingdom Metazoa; phylum Arthropoda; class Insecta; order Diptera; family Sarcophagidae; genus Metopia; species Metopia argyrocephala. Next base: position 59,823,761 of record OY756211.1, on the reverse strand, counting down.
TGAACGACAGAAAATTGTCAATACACCTATTTGTCTTAATAATGCTTTCTCTTGTAATGCTATAAAAAAGTTGTCACCCAAATTCAAAAGTCTGAGTCAAAAAACATAGTTGTGAAATTTATCTTATTTATTAAATATAATTTGAGATGCTTTGATAGAAAACGCTTTTTCTCAATAAGTGCTTTATACGAGTAAGATATTATCTAGAAACTAGAGATCTGTAAGAAACCGTACTTATTTATTATACTGGTTTAAACTCTATAGAACGTCGTAGACTTTTGGTGTGATAAAAATTAAATGAAATATATTTCAATTCTTATGGTCAAATACTCATGTAGAAACAAAAAAAAAAAAAAAAAAAAAATTTAAAGATGTAGGCGTGTGTATTCTTTTAGATGCATAATGGACTGTTGTATAAGGAGCCTTAATAATTGCTTTTAACATTAAAAACCGAGTAATTTTTTGAGGCAAAGGCATGCAAACCATGCTTGAAGTCATTTCATGGCATCATATATTCACTTACTACAAATAACATGGTGTACTACTTGTGTTGACAATCTAGCTCAGATATATTTTTGTTGACTAATATGTCAAAATATTTATACTCTTTTTACTTTGTTGTAGTTTTTGTGGAATTAATATTACCTACATGTAGGTAAAAACGTTCATAGCACTTAAAATATTTATTTTATATTTGATTTTGTGCTCTAACGGCGATGACGTGGAGTTGCTTAAAATGGTTATTTATTTTTCAATGTTTTAACAAATGAAAAGAAACATAGATGGAAAACAAGAAGACTTTCTTTCCTAGCTGGCAATAACAACCCGTTAAGGAGTTTCGGCCTGTCTCAATACTAGTCTCCAGACGCCTCTATTTCTCCAGTTGATCACACCGGGTCTTCATCAACCGCGTTCTTCTGGCGTGTCCATTGATCCTCAAACTTAAATAGAGGCTAAAAAATAAAAGATGCCTCCTTTATAATTCAGGAGAACTAAGAGGCTGAGTTTAAAAAATTTTTTGAAAGATTTATGAGCTTCAAGTTCTAGGTCTTCAAACTATTCAAAGGCTGTTTTTATATTCTTTATAAATAAGCTGATATAGTTGTTAGAGCGCTCGCACAAAAGCTCAAATGGCCCAGGTTCTAATCCCAGCAAATATAATATAAAAATAAGAGGTCCCCCCCTCCATGAAGTCCATCAACAAATTAAACGTTCTCTGACATTCCACTCTATTCCACCTTAACCTTTGAAACGAAAAATGAATGAAAAGGGAAAAAGCGCCACCTATTGGGAAGTAGCAGAAAACAGATAAAAAAACCGACTTAGCGAAGGCACTCACCACAATCAACATGCAACGATGAGGCAATTGCTGTTGATTATTCAAGGGTGAAGGTATAACACTGGACTTTGAATGATCAATTCACAGCAATTTGTCTCATTCCTAAGGCGCTTAATAATATAAGAAAACATGATGTACTGCTCTTTCCACAAAAATTCCAATACAACTCACAGCATTTTGAAAAGGTATTGGTCACTAAAATAAAAATAATTTTTAAAATACCATTTAATTTTCTATGCTTTAAAAATGTAAATATTCAAATATTTATTTGCAATATACCATCACATTCTGTAATATTTCTAGAACTCTTTCACTTCATAATGACAGAAAAGGATCCTGAAACATTGAAAGGTTTTTCATTCATTCTTTACTTAAAGTAGTGCTCCAAAGAATCCAATTACCATTTTCACATTTTTTCGATATCACGTTCTTATTACCAATTGCCTAAACGGTAATGTAATATACGACTCAGAAATAAGCCCACTGTTAAAACCCCACCTCTGACATCTTTCTTCCAGCGATCACCTCTCAACAGTCATCTGGAAAAAGCTCTGAGAGTAACTGATTGCCATGAACAAGCTTTTTAAGTCTATCGTTCGGAGTCAATTTTAAACTGGTAGATAGGGTAGAAATTTCCAATTATGTATGTATGTAATATATATACAACTATATTCAGTCTTTAGTATTTAGAAACTTTACCCAGAACCCTGCCCAGTTAGCAAATGATTGGGTATCTATTTTTTCAAGAAATAAAATGGGAAATAAACTTCAAGATTTAGTGATTGATGCGGACCATACATCTTATTGCGGCTAGAACTCTATTCTTCGATGCAAAATAAAATTGCATTGAAAATATGGTAAAAATTTAAAGCCTTCGCTAAAAGCAGCATTCGTGTTTCAAATGCTGCAGGTTCTAGAGTAATTAATAAAGTATTGATTTAACTGAAGGATATTTAAAATCAAGCAATCAATACCATAACTAAAATTGTTGCAATAATTACAGAGTTAAACGTGATCCCCTTCTTATAATATCTAATGTAATTATAAATTTAAAAACCATTATTATTCTTAACTTTCGATATCTTATCTTCTAACAATGCAAAATTAGTTGGCGTTGTTATGTTCTCTTCTGACCAAGTAACATATTCTACCCACTTTAATAAACGTGTTGTTGGTTTTTTTATTTCTAATTCTAGCCGTTTGTTTGTTGTTAGCAAATTGGATTAAAACTGTGGCTCAATTTTTGTTTCATTTATTCACCACGTATTGTGTAAAAATGTTATAATATTTTTTTTTAATTTTTTATGTAATATTTGTTTTATTTTTTTTATGTATTTATTATTTTGTTTTCTCAAGTTGCGCCCTCTTTCAACCTTCCTATTCAAACATGTATTCGAGAAAAAAAATAGTTTTTTCCACATGTTTCATAGTGAATGCTGCTGCAAATTTGTTTTTAAATTTTGATTTTCATCTGCTTGGCAAGTAATTTTTATGCTTTTTTTAAAATTCTTTTTTTCTTTTAGATTAAAAAAACTTTATTGTGAATATTTTGTTATATGTACACATTTATTTTTTTCATATTTTTATGCTCCTTTTCAGTTCTAGATTAAATGTGAAATAGAAAAAATATAAATATTTTCAAGGCTTCTTTTTTTTCATTAGCAGTTCTTTGTGAATATTCAAATATTTGTATCGTTTGGTATTTCACTTTTAATTAAATTTCTATCAAATTTCAACAAAACTGTTCAGCCCTTTTGGTTTTTATTTCAAATATCTGTTAAAGATTTATTAGAACTATTAGATAAAAACGTTTTGTTGACTGCTTTTAGCCTATATTTTGCAATGCTCGTATTTTGTAGTAGATCATAGCTGTCCTAATGCACTCTCTACCATAATGTAGCATTTTTCGAAATACAATAAAACATGTTCGAGAGAACTAATTTATGCAACAGTTTTTAACTCAACTTCGACTGACCCCTTCAATTGTGATAATACAATAACAGTTTATTAACACGTTTATTATTTTTTATCATTTCCGTCACAAAGAAAATATAACACAAAATTTTATTCTCTTCTTTTTATTTCCCTTACTACTGAAACATTTTTATATCTATGACTTAGATTTTAAAATATCCATCACAATCTCTTCGTTATTCACACATTTTGTTTAAACTGGAAATAGAAAATAATCAGAAGCTGAAAAACCTGATATTCTTTATTTGGTTAATTGATTTTGGTCATTATAATAGTGGATGTGTGAACTGGAGGATTTTTTTCGATGAAAAAAATGTGTTCTTTCATCAGGTCGCTTGGGCTAAATATTTTCTGGAGAAAAACAGATTGTTGTTGAACATGAAACGGAAAAACGCCAATAGAATAACAGCTGTGATAACTGGTTTTTGGGGTATTAAGGTGCAAGAAGCCAAGCTGAACATTCCTCTAATACATACTGACACAGCTGCATGCACAACCTGAGAAAAGCGAGGCAAATGCCCTACCATATGGGGAGAGAGAGTCAGAGAGAGTATTAACTTTAAGTAAATTGCTCTTCGATAATATTGAGGAGCTGGCTGATGTAAGCATTGATGAACTTAAGAAGTTTGTGCTATCGTCGTGCGGGAGTTTATGTGCACTATATGCCATTTAATATTTTTTATATATCTCCAGTTTAGGTTTTCGACCCTAAATTTTTCTGTCTGCAATCCGTTCACAAATATTTCGTCCAGTTTCGGAGATAAATAGGCGAAAACGCATTGCAGATTTTAAAAGTTTTGGTCTCAAAAACCTAAAGTGGCATCAATAACTCGAGATATATAAAATAGCGGATAAAGCACATCAACTCCCTCACGATGATATATGGATGTAGTTATGTGATGCATTGTCGTTTCTTTTTAAAAAGTTGGTAGCGAAGATATGACATAAAACAAAACAGTACGAGAGTGCTAATTCGATCTTTGTATGAGCACGAAAACTAAGCAACCCCTTTTTTCCAAATATGACCATTTTTAGTCGCCATTGTCTAGTGGCTAGTTTGTTGGCTTACTAAGACGATGGCGCCGGGTTCAAATCTCAGCTCTGACATCTTGAAAAAATAGAAATATGAAAAAATTATTTCTTTCGGCGACTACCTCCCAACAGTCTTCTGGCATAAGCTTTGAAAGTAATTGGTTGCCATGAAAAAGCTTCTCCTATCTGTCGTTCGGAGTCGACCTTAAACTGCAAGTCCCGGTACTCATGAATAAAAATTAATACACACAACGTGGTTGTAATGGCGAAGTATGTATGTATGTATGCTTGACCATTTTTCTTAAATGTTAATATTAAAACGCTCCAAAAAGTCCACAAGGCATTTGGCTTTTCAAGTTTTGTTTCTTTTCAAGTTTTGTTTCCTGAAGATTAAATTTCACAAACGTGTGGTACAAAGCAAGAGCCATAATCTTAACTTCAGATGAAACTGTCTTCGCCTTCTTTGGAGAATATTCTTTCATTCTAATCCACTGTTCTGATTGTTACTTTGTCTCAAGTGAAAAGAAATGGTGGCGTATTAATGCAAAAACTAGGCTTACTAGTGATAAAAAATTGTCAAGTAGTTTATTGGAATATCTTTACGCTGTTCTGTTATGAGCAAACGGGAAACCTATCTTGAGCAAGCTTTACAATCATTAAATTTTTTTGTCAATTTGCGAGTTTCTGTCTATTCCACGAGTTCACACTTAGGATCATGCAATTGTATTTGTTGAATTTTCTTAACAGGTTAATTGATGAACTACTATGACATTCGTATTTGCCAGCTTATAACGTCTCATTTAAATTCTATTATAGTCGTAAAGGAACAGACTGGATTATATATTACTTGGTCTGAAATCTTTTGAATGAAAGTCAATAAATGTAATAAAATGTCAATAAATTCATTGCAACAGTATATTTTTAAGTCTTAAAAAGTTAGTTTAGCAACATACCTCGTACCAATTCTAATATTTCGGTGTAATATTGTATATAAGCAATTTAATTTGAAAAACATCAACTCGGCAGGTTATATTTTTTAGCTTCCATTAAATTTTGTACAATTAACAATATTCCTGGTATCGTTGTAAACAATAATCAATATCTCACAAAAAGTGCAAAGTTCCCTGTACTCACCATCATCATCATTAGATGCTTTTTTCTAAAGATAAGCCAATGAACGAATTTTTGATTCGATGCAGTGTATCACTCAATCCACTCTATCTAGGGATCAGCTATACTTTTTTTTATAAAATGTATAACTCAACTTCTATCAGAATTGTGAAAAGTTATTTTTTAAATATCAAACTTTTTTTGTTTTTATGAACAAGACATTTTTATAAAAAGTTGTATTGGGTAAATTTGAGATCATGCGTGTATGTCTAGAAATTTACTATGAACCAGTCTTTGTGTATTTCATATACTACTGCCTATGGCAATGTAGCATACAAGTTGTAATTGAGTTCATTGAAGCTTAAAAAAAGTTTATGAAAAAAAATTCCAATATTTTGCGCAAAAAGGTGAAAAATGTAGTTTTTATCGCATGTACTGGTTACTTTTAGGATCAAGTTATTTTTTACTTTCGATAGGCTTTGCAACTCTTGTTAGAAAACGGAAATTTTTTACCATGTCGTAATTACTGCTATTTTGTCTATTTTATTTATTTATTTATTTTTTGTAAGCAAACAAACAAATGGGATTTTTTTGATTCCCAAAACATGTTAACTTTCAAATTTTTTTTCTCTCTCTCATCTTGCCAGAACATAGTCTTATTTGAAGTTATACTTCTGAGTAAATGTTAATATAAAAAGCAATCAATACTTAATATTATTTCATAATATAATGTTCAATTGTAACGAAAGCGGCATAAATACAAAATATTCTCGTATGCTATTTGACAGTATAACGTACAAATTTTTAAGCACAATACCGACCTTAAGTAGGAAATGACTTAAATTTGTTATTAAACTTTCTTCTTGTCTCTATTAAACTTAGAACTTGTCTTATACGAAGATTTTATATATGACCCTAAATTCTCATATATAATTTTCTTTTTATTTAACAAAAAACATTTAAATTATTTACAATGGTTCATTCTAAATATATAAAAATAAATCTTAAACATGAATGTTTTAAAGCTTAATTTTAAATTTTTTGATAAAATCTGTTGATCAGCTTTTTCATAAAAACAATCAATTTCACGAGCAAAAGTACATTTTTATTAATGGTTTCTTTTTTTATTTTCAGATGTAAGATTGTTAATAACGTAAGTACATAAGTGTTACACTTTCATTAATTTAAAAAGTATTTAGAATGTAAATATCACATTTGCGGATTTAAAGAAAAATTTAGAGACAGGACGGTATATACCGTCAGAATTTCTTTGTAAATTTATGTTGTATTTTCACAAATGTCCCAGTGATGATTTTTCTATGTGCCATAAAACTAAAAGTAACGGCCAGTTTGCAAACTGGCAGAAGCAAGACAGGAAATACCTTCAGTTTTCAGCCAATTCCCCATGAATAAGATATTAATTAAAATTTTTTTTAATATTGCTATTTAAGTATTTATTTACTAAATTATTTATACAATATAATAATTAATTATATTTAAAATTATTGTTTCAAGGTGGTTGACTGTAATGGTGTAGTATAACAGACCAGTGTGTACGGTAGAAATAGAACCCATAATCCTCACACTAGCATCTTAGCTCACTATCCACTAGACCAGTGAGTCACACTTCAATTTAACAAAATAAACAAAAAATAAAGCTTATCTGTATGTTAGTTTTTTATGGTTATTTAAAAGGCCAATTAAGAGTTGTTACGTTTTGCTATAAAAAAGTTTTTGTAATTAGTGTGATACAAATTTCTTTTCACAGCATTCATGTTGTATACTTCAATTTTTATCCATGGGTACTTGAGAAGTTTGTTCATGGCAATCAGTTAGTCTAAGAGCTTCTGCCAGAAGACGCATAACAGCTGGTCGCCAAGAGCAATATTTGAACCTAGAGCTTTTGTTTAGTATGCCAAACACATTACATACTAAACTACCATGATCAAGTATTGAACTGTGAATAAGAAAAAATAAATCTTTTGTTTTATTAAATACTGATTACAGCAGTTTAATTATCCATATATTTTTAAACAATTACTCATTCTTTTGATAACACCAATCCTGAGTATGCATTATATTCATATAACTAAAATTGAATCTACAAACAATACCTTCTTTTTATATCTTTTTCGTCTTCAATCGAATGTAAATATTGTTTGACCATCTTATTATTAAACTACAAGCACTTAAGAATAGAAAAACTTTTATGGCCACTGTCTTGTCATGCGCAGTGTGAGGTCAAATTTTAAGCGCCGATTCTAAATGTGAACCACACTTAAACGTCAAGTTTTTTTTTGCATTTCATTTGGAATTTATTAACTTCAGACTACAATGGCCGTATTTTCTCATGTAGTGCCGATGTCAATTGGCCGCAATCATGTGATTTAACACCGTTGGACTTCTTTCTTTGGGGTTATTTGAAGGAAAAGTGTACGTCGACAAGCCAGCAACAATTCAAGAGATAAACGATGAGATAATTCGGCATATTAATGGAATAGAACCTCAATTATGCTTTAGGTTCATCGAAAATTTAGACTATCGGATGAAGAGGTATAGCAGAGGTTGGGCGACAATTTGGCCGATATTTTTTTATACATAATTGAACCATACCGAGTTAACCAATCTTTGTCATCAAAAATTAAAAGACTTATAAACTGTATTATTTAATTTCTTTTACAAAATCTATTTTTTTAACAATTCTGTATATGCCTGAGCAATAGAAATAAGAAGGTTAAGCAAAAATACTATTTAAAAATTTTTTTTGTTATTGTTTTAAGATCTGTATATAAAAAAATTAACGTTTGTCTATCTGTCTGTCCGCTTGTACTGGAAAGAGTCAAAAACCATAAAAGTACACCTAATTGCCGTGAATGTTTGGGAAGTTATTCGGTATATCCCTGGGAAGATTCTTGACAGAAAGTTGGAGTGGTACCTTCTGTACAAACTTTATACTGATAATTATACATCTTGAGAATGGCTAAATCTGATGTTACTAAATTTGATCAGAATGACCTAAAAGTCAAGAAAAAACCTTAGTTAGAAAGTGGGCGAACTGGGATGCGTAGATGTGGTACATCCCATACATAATAAACACTAATTTTTGTATATCTTATGAACTGTAAAAGTGATATATCTAGATTGTTTAATCTTAAACTTTTCATACAATTTCAAAATGGTTAGCGAAACACGCCGGGATTTTTAAGTATGTCATAAAAATAGAAATATTTGTTTTATTGTAAATATTGTATATGTAGATTCTACGCTTTCTGCTTCATAATTCTAATCTACAAATATTCACAAAAAACACATTTTGTTCTTTGTTTTTAAAAATTTTTATCGCCAAAATAAATTCCAATCAAAACAATATTAACCGAAACATAATTTTTGGGAAGAAAAGGAAAACTTACGCTTAAACTACTAAAACTGATAAGCAATGAAATCATGATGCCAAAAACATAAATCCTAATTCAATGAAAAAAAAAAATTATAAAATAAAAAAGAAATAAATAAAGATAATATAGGATTTTTAGAAATTTTGTTTATGTGAAAATGCAAATACATACATATATACACATACTTTATGTTTCTTAGCTATCATGTGGAAATACATATCTTTTTTTTAAACACCATGTTGAATCCTTTTCAAAAATCGAAAGTTGTAAAATGTATTAAAAAGTTGCATAGTGAACGTAAATATATCATACAGGCTTTTAAAACATATTTCTTTTACTCATTGCAGTCTCTATTAGAAATATTATTTTTCTTATTGAATTAATATTTTTATTAAATCAGTACATCTTCCTAGGTATTACCAAGTATCCATGGTATATAAATGGTAGGCGATCTAAATCTGTCAATGTAGACTATATTTTGTTATTCTATCAGTTCTTTAATGCAAAGACTTCTAATCAAACACAAATGTTAGTTCTCCACAATTGTGTAAACTTAAGATTTACCCGCTTCTTTCACAGAACACATTCTTTTATAGTTGAATGTGTAAAAAAGGCACAACACATATCATCTACTCATGATATGAATAGGTTTTATCAAAACGCACACAAACCCTTCTCCCATTTTGCCCTTTTCACAACTTGCGATTTCAACAATAATGCAATGTTATAAATTTTTTGTTGGTATTTAAGATGTTACTTAGCGAGAGGGGCATACCAAGTGAGATGTCGCTGCAGCCTTTAATGCTATTTAACGGGAGTCTTCAAAAATGGGTATGGCGGTTAATAAAAGCAAGACGAAGTACATGGTTTCGACGAGTAGGTATGTTGAAGGTATCGGCTCCCAGGTTACAGCCGGCAACTATACGTTCGATATGATCAAGGAGTTTATCTATTTTAGCACCGGCATTACCAGCAAGAATAATGTCTGCCTGGAGACCAGACGAAGAATCACACTACCCAACAGTTGCTACTTTTGCCTCTGTAGGCAGTTTAGTAACAAAGACCTCTCTCTTATGACGAAATTAACACTCTATGTTGCGGAAGCATTGACGCTGTTTTGTGCCGATGCAGTGGCCCTGCGAGTGTTCGAGAGAAAAGTTCTTCGTAAAGTCTTTGGTTCTCTAAGACATTGGATTAAATAGGTAGGTCACATATTAAACTACAATTAGCACAAAGTGCAGTCTTAATATCATTACAGGACCATACTAAACTTACCCAAGTAGCTGTTGAAAAAAAGCCTCACAAAAATCTTTAAAGGTCTGACTACCAGACCTGGGCAATTACCAAGAAAATAAACAATAGTTAACCGTTCAGAAAGCTTCTATAGTGAGAGCGTTTAAGAACAGACCCAACCTTTCAGCGTGCTTACTGATCACCCAAGGGATCGTGTGTATATACTGCTTTCTGCTTGGACAAATTTGGGCCTGACAACATTTATAACGCTTCTAGCCTCTTTAAAATTCTTTACAATTTTCTTCATGATAGTTCCGTTATGACAGCCATTATCATCCGGCATAGCATAAAAGGTGGCCACATCGAATTACAACTTTTGTGTTATAATTTTACTACTTTTACACGTTCTTTGGCTGTAAAACCATCCATATTCATGAAATAAGTGATTCCTCGGATGACATACATATAGTTCAGCTGACGGCCTCGTTAGACCACCGATTTTGAAACCACTAGTAGGTGTCAATTCTTGTGTACTTTTTTGTTTACTCAAAAATATAAAGAAATATTTATTTGTATTTTATATGCTGAAGACTTGGGCTCGAGCCCCAGAAAAAGTGATCAATTTTTTACATTAATTTTGTTTCATCATAAACGCTTTAATTGGATCAAAGTTAAATTCTATAAAGAATTTAAATTTTTGCAATGAATTTTTTTGGTACTTCAAGGAAAAAATAATGTCCGTGAAGGAATAGTACACGAGCCAAACTGAACATATCGTCGTAAGAATTAAAGAACGCTGTAACTGACAAAAAATCGAAAATACGTTTTTTGCATCATTTCTTACAGAAAAAAAAAATACGCGTCGATTGGTCCCGGTCCCAGATTTCTACGATGAAAATAAATTCACTTACTCTGCGTATTAAAAAATAACAGTGTCTTTGTTCTACTTTCAAACAGGTTTTTTGGCTCTGGTGAACATTTAAGGTTTTGTCAGTTACAGCGTTCTTTAGTTCCATCGACGATATGTTTTTGACTCCTTCTACGGTAGCCTCATCAGACTTATTTGTGTCCTGTGCATATTCAAGACCAAACCTCAACTATTTAACTCACAGTTTTCAAGAAATCACATACTGAACTTACTTTTTTCACATGTCTGTACATATACTTGTATGAGTTAGTCGAAGTAAAGTCACACAACAGTTTCTATCATATTGCCTTTTCGCAGCATATTCTTATTTGGATGAAACAGAATTACAATTTATTTTTGTTTTTAACCTCTTATTCCATTTTATTCGCATTAGTCGACATCGACGATATACAAGACTGCAGCCGTGATGGCTAGAGTGCAGCGCCAGAATCGAGCGAATTGCATATTATATGCTGAAGGTTCGGGTTCGAGACCCTTTATAGAATTTAAATTTGATCCAATTAAAGCATTTCTGATGAAACAATATTTATTTGTAATATAATTCCATATTATGTATGGTAAATATTTTCAATTATCTCTGCTTGCCATTAAATTTTTTTACAAAAAAATCACAAGAAAAAAAAAAACTTGTGGACAATTCAGTCGGATTAATACGCTTCTACGTGAAATTTGGCTCTGATATTATTTGCGTATTTAAATCATTTATGGGTAATTGAAGAAAAAAAAAATCCTTTTTTTAACAAAAAAAAAAAAAAAAAAAACACAAGAGGAAAAGTTAAAGTGACATGAAATTTATCTCCATAAAAGTATGTTTAACCATTAATTCCTTTTATGAGTTTGGTTTGTAAAAATTCTCTGTACCAATCAAATATGACACTTCATGTGAAATAAAAATTGTGGTATTACATTGCAGGACTTAAATATTCTGTAACTTCTGCTTACTTGAATATTCAAATATTTGCAGTAAAATATGAGATTAAAAATAATATTTAAAATTAAGCGGTTTTTTTTAATACTTAATAAAAAACAAACAAAAAAAATTATATAAACTTTTTCATACTCTTAACTGACTAATACAAGTGTACATATGTTATATAAATATGTAAAACTGTATGTATATATACGCTTGTGTTTTATATTTAAGATATTTACATAAAGTTGAGGGTATTATGAAAGGATTAAAACAGAAAACAAAGAAAAAAATTGTGAAAAACAGTATTTAATTGTTTTTTACACGAAAAATAAAGTTTTTTGTTTTTTTAATAAATGATTCAGAGTTTTAATTCTTTTTTTGTTGGTTTTGGTTTTATTTTTTTTGTCTTGCAAAACAAGAAAAAAGGAGTAATTCACACAAACGATAAATGAATTAACACATGCATACACAAAAACAAAATTACTTTCACAAAATAATGTTTGTGTGTGTTTGTATATTTGGAAAAAAAAGGTTTTTGTTTGTAATATCCATAGGTTTGCAAGTTTATATAGGAACCACCATGGTCAGCAGAAAACAATATTTGAATTTGAATGGAAGCAGTTTTTTTATTGTGTGGTCTGCAGCCAATTCTGTAGGTTAGAAATTACTTTTTCTTTTTAATTTATCGCCCTGCCACATTTATAACAGCAAACACCTTTGCCATTAAAAATGTCTTCCTCAACCTGGTGAAAAATTGTTGCGAGTTTTTTTTTTGTAGTTCAAATACAATGACAATGAATTTATTTTAAATATGATTGGAATTCTAATTTATTTGATGCTTTACAATAAAGGACACTGTTTTACTGTTTTACTTGACTATCATGAGTTATCTTTTTGTTTTAAGAAATTGTAAGGAAAATAATTTTAGAGTAGTTTAGGATTATTATGCGCAAAAACTAACTAAATTTTTAATCTTTATAAATCAAATGGTTTCGATTATCACATTCACAATACAATGAGATGATTTGCATACCAATTAAAATACCATCAGAGCTAGGTTGAACTCTATATTCCCCGGAGAAAACAGGCCACTGACGGGACATAATCATTAGCAGCCTTTTCTGTATCTCCGAGGGAACTCGACTGTGACAGACAAAGTTGTAGTCCAAGAACTCAAAATACACAACATCTTTCCATTTTTTACTTGCATTCATAAATATGCACATTCATACATATGCTGTAGCCACCACCAATTTTTTTCTACGAATCCTGGCACTATTTATATTTGTAAATACGTTAACTTTCGTATGTTTTTCGTTTGTGATTTTGCTATTTTTTTGGTTTTCATATTCTAGTATGTTTTAAAAAACACATGACGAATTTTATGTTGCATTTTATGTTGCATAACGGACCACAAATAAAGAAGTTATAGCCTATTTAAAATTGTCATATTTACATATGTAAATAGTGCTAGAGCTAGGGTTAAACGCCACAGCCCTGTCAATGATATAAACTCGCACAACTTTATCAGCAAAATTTTGTAATTGAGGGCAATCAGTTACCTTGGCTAATGAAACATATTTATTATGCAACTGCATATTATAACGAACTCGTTATAATAATGTTTGAGTATAAAATCATTTGTATGCAAAAGAAAAAAAAAATTTGTCCCATTAGTAATTTTTGATTAAAATTACCTAATTTAATTTTCCGTCTATACCTTTTAATATTAATTTTTTGTGGACATTTTTATTTATTCAAACTACAGCTTCTGTTTCTATAGATTTTTTGTATGTGTCTTTTTGTTTTTGTTTTTGCCTTTGGCTTTTAGGCAAACAAAATTTTGTCAAACCTGCATTTTAAGTTGCAGATGACACCATCACTTCTAACAATTTTCCTTTTTACTTGTATATTAAGTCCAGTCTTTTAATATTGCTAGACTTACAAAAGAATAACTGAAACATGCCCCAAAGAGGAGATAAAAATTTTTGTAAAAACTATGTAAGCAGATGAAAAAAAAAAAAAAAAATAAATCGTAACGAAACGAAACAAATTTAAGAAAAGAAATGTCGAATAAATAAATATTCGTATAAAATAAAAGAAACTTTTGGGTTCTTTTTTGTTTTTCTTTAACACACGAACGAGTACTTTTGTTTAATTTTTTATAAATTTCCATTTTATCTTTATACACACACGCACACACATCTCCTATTTTTCATATTCTTTTTAATTTTTTTTTCGCAAATTTTTAAATGTCAAACATTTTCTGTGAAAATTTTTATATTTTTGTGTGTTTGAATAAATTTTTTACTCTCTGGAAATGTTTTTTACAAATTCTCTTTTTTGTTTGAATTGTTTTCATCTACAACTTTTAGAATATTTTGAAAATGGATTCCAGTTAAGAAATATTCGCATTCACATTCACATTCATTCATTTATTTAACCCACACATGTTATCATTTTTAAAATATTTAAGTGTTGTGTGCATATACATATGTATGTATGTGTTTATGTGTGCATTACATTTATTTCCTATGATAAGGGTTTCTCTTTTTTCTTAACCCATATTGTCCTTTTATGCTGTAACATATTGTTTTTTCTGGTTTTGTAACTTGCACGTGTTGTAATTTGTTGTTGTTGTTGTTGGTATTCTTGTTTTTGATGGACGTATAAATAAGGATTTGGGTAGTTTTAATGCATGTTACTTTGTAGTTGTTATTGCTATTGTTGTCACTGTTGTCAGTAATAAAATGTTGCCACTTAAAATATGTTGAAATTTTATTAAAATGCAAATTATTTTTTGTACAAAAAATATATTTTATTACTTTTCTGTAATCTGTAAGTGATAAGTTAAAAAGAAAATTGTAATAATACAGTGAAGAGAATACTTATGTTTATATATAAGTAAATAGTATTACATTCCAAGCAATAAATTTGTTTTGATTATTTTTGTATGTAAAATTTAATTATATTTTAGGAAGACTTCGTCTAGTTAAGGTTTTTCCAAATATTAATTCATTAAATTTAAATAAAGTAATAGAGAAAAGTTTACGAATTTAGGTGCATTTACAAGTGTGAATTTGTTTTTTCATATGGCATGAGACCAACGGTATGTCGACTTCTCCTGGTTTTTAATTACAATTTTTTTCACTTTCTCAATATTTTTATTGTTTTTTGATGTAATGAACCTTTTAGGACACATATTCTTGAAGTTCTTGGAAAAGCTTTGAACCCTGCAAATTCTTTGATCCATTTTTTCCCACAACAAATCACCGAAGAAGCAAAATACGTGTAATTCCATTAGACAAATTTTTACCGAAAAAATCCTCACAACCGTTTCATTAAAACATTTGTGTTTTAACTTTTCATTGCTTCAAGGTTGATTATTTAAATGTAGAAATAATAATTCTTTTTGAAATTTAATAAAAAAAAATTTTTTTCATAAAATGGATTAAAAAAATAGTATTTGGGTTGAACTACCTCAACTCAAATTATAATATGCCGTTTGTGAAATGAGTGTTTCCGAATTTACTGATTTATGAATACAAAAATGCACGAAGTTACACTTACTTATTCGTAATTTTCTTGAAAAGTATTATAGCTACGCATCTCGTAAAAGTCGCATTTGAAAGGGTATGAAATTACCTTTGATTTAATATGCAACATGATTTTTCCTTTGAAAAAGTCAAAGGTCAATTTTCTTTACCTATAAGTCGAAAGCCTATATCTCCGAAAGCGACCTTTTTACAAATTTGAAAAAAAATTGTGCCAAAGATAGTTTCGTTTTCAACAGTTGTGAAAAATTTCAGAGTGGAGGTCTTTTTGGATCAAGAAATAAAAATCAAATCGCAAAAGAATGAGATTAAAACTAGTCCAATAGTGGTGGGATGGTATACGATTTATCGATTTCGATTAGGTAGAACCGCTTATTTTGTAAGTTTCTACAAAAAATACATGAGTCAAAAACAAGGAATGTGGGATGGGTGCAAATGGCTCTTCATCGGAGTCAAAGGTTGGGTTGAAGGAATAAAAGTCCACAAAAAGCTCCAAGCTCCGACCCTCACTAATGTTTAATCCCTAACCTTTTTTCCAAACATACTCATAACCTATCTCCACTCCCTAGAGTGATAGGACCAAATTTTATATAAAAATGTAACTTTATACTGTAGCCCCCTTGGAGAGTGAAGATAGGGGTTAGGTATGTTCGGAAAAAAGGGTGGGGGTAAAACATACCTAACCTAAACCCTATCGCTGAAAAAGTAAGTTTGCGGTTTTTTCAAAAGTATAATTTAAAAATAAGAGGTCCCCCCCTTCAAGAATTCCGACTACAAAGTAACCGCTCTCTGACGTTCCACTCTATTCCACCTTAAAGTTTGACAATGAAAAACGAATATTCAGGAGAAAAAGCGCCACCTATTGAGAAGTAGCAGATAACAGCTAAAAAACCTACTTAGCGAAGGCACTCACGGCAATCAACATGCAACGACGAGGCAATTGCTGTTGATCATTCAAGGGTGAAGGTATAACACTGACTTTTGAATGATCAATTCACAGCAATTTGTCTCATTTCTAAAGCGCTTAATAAGATAAAAAAACAAAATATCTGTTGTGTTGTCATAATGTACTTTCCTTTATAAGAAAATTCCAATATAATACACAGCATTTAGTACGTGTTTACCCCTAAGTATTGGTATCAATAAAAAAGAAATATGTATAAAAAAATCGCCAGTTGAATGTATATAACCCAACATACATACCTATTTCAAAATTAACCTTTTTTGTAGTACAAAACTCGTATGATTTAAAATACTCCTTTACGTGAGATAACCACCTTGTCGTAGTGTAGAGGCTTACACTGCAAGGACTCAACTGGCTCTGCTAAGCAATAGCTCTCTGGCAGAGTCTCCTATGCCAGAAAGGTAGTCGAGGAGCAGTTACTAAAAATTATCTCAGTGGTTGGATCAGGGAGAACAACAACAACATCATCTCCAATATCATTATGATCTTTTATTTCTCCCCTAATTTGAACTTTAATGTGAGGGCTTCTTGGGGTTGATTGCTATTGGATTATTCAGTGGGGATGGTGTAACACTAGCTATTGAATAATCAAGCAACAGCAACCGATTTCCTTGCGGTTCGCATTTTTAAAGTAGAACCTTTGTTTTTTTCTGACTGAATAGATAAGATATCAGTAAGGTCCATACCCTCTTCCTTCCTTACCATCATATATTCATACATCAGCACAATTTACTGCATTATTAAGAGTATTGAATACCTATTTGAAGATTAGTATTACAGCCCAGATATTTGAAATTTCGACTTGTTTTAGCTGTAGGTTTTTTGACTGAGAAACTTTACTGAAAGTTTTTGCTATGTGTTTTGCTCTCTACTGTATTTCTGCCTTAAACACTGAGAGTGTGTAAATAAAAACTTGGTTAAAAAACAAATTTGTCTTGGTTCTCGTACACACATATGTACGTACATACTATATGCATTTATCTGTACAGATTAAATGTGTGTATGTGTGCGTGAGTATGTGCGTCAGTGTGTGTATATATGTGTGTGTGGTAAGCCACAGTTTTGTTTTACCACAATATAAATTACTTACTAACATTAATATTTTGGATTCTTTTCAGTATTATAGAAGTTTAATTATTTTTATTTTATTTCCAATATTTTTATTTGTTTTGTTTTTGTTTGAGCTTCCTTGCCAACAATTCTAATTAATGGAATCCTAATAAAATTAAAAAAAGTTTTTGGTTAGAAAATACTGGCATAAGAAATTATAAATTATTTATTGTTTATGTACGTTTATACGTATATAAATATTTGTTAATAAAAATATTTAAAGGTTGTACGGAATCGGAATGTGTTTAGTTTCAATATTTTAGCATTTTTTTGTTTTGGGTATGCCAAATGAAAATTAAATTATAATCAAATAATTTGGTTATGTTCGTTTGTTAAAATAAAAATTGTTTGATTGTAATTAATTAATTTTGTAGATTTTTCCTACACATTTTCTTATTCTCTATTTCTATTTCTATTCCTATTCGTATTTCATATTTGTATGGAAATCAATGCTTTGACCATAATGTGGTTTCAAATAATATAATATTCTATTAATTCTTACTTCTCTACTGACCAAAAATTGTTACCCAAAATTGATTTTCAACATTATATTTTTGAAATGCCAACTGAGTACACCTGAGTCAGTCACAATCTGAATGTATAGAATTAAAGTGCTATAAAATGCATAGTTTGTCCATTACGTTTTGTTTTTAAATGGATTTGTTCAATTATAAATTTTCCTACTGACCGATGTAATTTCAATTAAATTTTTATGTTACTTCAACAGAATGAATGTATTGAATGGATAAATAAACACGTTTAGATTGGCATAATAATGAAAAAAGCTTTTAAAAAATTTTTCTCAACGGGTGTAATGAAAGAAGGGATAAAATGAACGAAATTTAGAAAACTGATGATGTTTTGCAGTGATAGTTTTATATTGAGAAATAAAAATTTGGGATATCCTAGCCCGTCTATTATAATTAGGTAGTATGGCATTCCGTTTATTGCAAGATTATAACTCATATGTTGTTGAAAGTGGGTGCGACTAGATCATTTCCAAGGGAGATTCTAATAGAGTGACCCATGTAGTCCCTATCGTTATGTACAGGGACGGTACAAAAGTAGAGCGACAGGGGCAGCTCTTTTGACATTTCTCTTCAGTAAAGTTTTCCATTTCATGATGAAAAGATATACGAATGAACAACGAGTCGAAATTATTAAAATTTACTATCGAAATTCGGAGTTAGTGGCCTCAACGTTACGTCCAATTTATATTCTGACTGAATGGCTTCATCAATAAACAAAATATGTGTTATTGGTCAGGCAGCAATCCACATGTACTCCAGGAGTCATCATTGCATCCCGAAAACATTACGGTTTAGAGCGGTTTATGGGCCGGCGGCGTTATCTTCCATGATGATCAAGACCGGCACGTTACTGTGAATGGGAATCGCTACTGTTCAATGATAACCGAATATTGGCCTCAATTGAATGATATGGACTTGGAGGACATGTGGTTCCAACAGGATGATGCCACAAGCCACACAGCGAATGTGACAATCAATTTATTGAAAACCAAGTTTGGAGAACGTGTTGAGACTGTTACATTACACCGAAGAAGCATTCAATAGAAATTTTTCTACTTTCTATTCTTCTAGGGAGTAATGTAGGCGGAGTTTTCAATTGGAAATCTTTAATACTACTGTGTATACTGATGATTTTAATGACGTTTTTTTCTTACAAAAAAAAAAAAAAAGTGTGACATTCATTCATTTCATTATTTTGTATCAATTTAAAATGTTATATAACTTTTGTGATCTCGTTTTATTTTATTATTTATCTTTAACTTATACCTTAAATGATATTCAACAAAACGGGCAAAATATTGAGCAGATTACATAAGACAACACATCTTCGTAGAAAAGAAAATGTCGAAGGCTGTGGTTTTCTCGAAGGTATTACATATTGCGTTCTTCCTCGCATAAAATTTACCAGGTTTATACTACTCGTAGGACCTTTTTTGGTTAATAAACCAACAAACAGATGCGGTGACAGGTTGTAAACCATTTTGGCATGTATCTTTTACATTTTCTAAAAATTGCTTGTGTTTATAAATTAAGGGCTTTTGTCTGGATAAGAAAAAATATGTGAAAATTACTTTGGATTACTTGAGTGCTGGGCGTAGTCAATATTGAAGAAGTTTTATGTTTTCCTTAATTCAATCGATGTAATGCTTAGTTACAACTTCTAATGATCTAAAGAACTCCTTCCTGATACTTTTTATATAAATATTTGTAAGCTTGTGTTACTAGGTGTCCCTATTTTTAGTGGAACGAACTACAAAAAATTCATTAGAAAGTTTGTTGTTTGACTATGACATTTAAGACATTTTTCAATTTTATTATAATTTGTTCTAAGTTACACTTTTAAAATATTAACAGTGACCTTCACTGCAATATTTTACAGCAATTATATATTTTTTTAAGACAAATACTCAGGGGTAAAGACCTACCCATGCAGGGCATTGTATTGAAATTTGAAGATAGATAGATTTTTCTCTTATATTATGCTCCCTTTTGTTGATGAGGCAAGTTGCTGTCAATATGGCCACTCAAAGAAAAGTGTTATATCTTCACTCTTCAATTATTAACAGCAATTTCCCCATCTGTCGGTGGATGTTAAATGTGAGTGGTGAGCGTCTCCACTAAGTAGGTTAGCTGTTATCTTCCAAGAAGGTGGCGCTGTACTCCTGATCATTTGTTCTATTGATGGAATAGACTGGAATTTCAGAGAGGCGTTTCTTGAATATAGACATCTTGGAGGAGGCGAACCTCTTATTTTTAAATTATAGTTTTAGAAAAATCGCAAATTAAATTTTTTAATTGGAATTGAAACCTCGGTCGTTTAAGTTTCTGTGTTAGCACTATAACCACTATATCACGACCCCCCGCCAAACTTTATTTTTATTTTTTATTTTTGAGACCAATACTCAGGGGTAAATCCCTACTAAATGCTGTGCATTGTATTGGAATTTTGGAAAGGACAGAACATACATATATCATTATTAATTATTATATTATTATTAAGCGCCTTAGGAATGAGACAAATTGCTGTGAATTGATCATTCAAAGGCCAGTACTATACCTTCACCCTTGAATGATCAAAAGCAATTGCCTCATCGTTGCATGTTGGTTGTGTGGTGAGTGTGCCTTCGCTAAGTAGGTTTAGCTGTTATCTGCTACTTCCCAATAGGTGTCGATTGAATCGTCATTTCCTTAATTTGTTCATTTTTCTTCAGTCATTTAATGACCGTTAACATATTTGCTTCGGTTATGAAAATCTTAAAATATTATGTTTTATTTGTTTTACAACAAACACTTGATTATCTAGTTCGGTGTGGCTGATTATAGTTTTCCTAATTGTTACTGTTGCTATATAATGTGATATAAATTTTACACTCTTGATAACATTACCCTTTTATTTGTTGTTACTTTTGGAATGTTTATATTGGTTTACTTTAGCTAATGTATTCAATGATAAATTACTAACCTGTACAGTTTATTCAATATCACAAATACTTTCATTCATTCATTTATTCATTTGTCCCTTTCTCTTTCCTCTAGATATACTCTGATACCATGCTCGCACTAATGTAGAGATTGCCATCCTGAAACTCTTATCCGCAATCCGTTGGTTAGATGGTGGTGATGAAAAGGGTATTTAATCTACACCCCACAAAATTATTTATTGATAAGCACTCGTCCTCTATCACACTAATATACACACTAATACACACACATAAGTATAACATAAGCAGTGGTCACATGCATGAACATGAAATAATCAGAGTTGTGTTAGCATAGAAATACTTGTCAATGTGTTTGTTTATCTTTTACTTGTGTAGTGTAGATTGGTAGTATTTGTATTCTGTAGAATTTGAATTCGGCAACAAAACGTAAAATGTCCAAAGCATACGTTGAAAGATTAATTGGTAATGAAATTAAAATTTTCTGGCCAAAATGAAACGAAACGAAATATAGGTGTTCCAAAAGGGACAATACGTGTTTTTTTATCTCTACTAAAATTATGTGATTTATGCAGAAATAAAAAAATTAGAATGCCTATGAACGTATCGTGTCCTTGCTGCAAAATAGTGGTGATTTGTAATATCTTATGATTTTTTTAATTGCGAATACATATTTTATTTGTTTATTTAAACTCAAATAATGGCAAATTAGTTTGATGTTTTGAGATCCTTTTAACAGTGAGGATTCTATATGTATTCTGTATTCATCTGAGACCAATTTTAATTTAAAATTGTTATTTTAATTCTAAAGGATATTGCGTGGTTTTGCTATGCATTTATCATATAATTGAAAATTTGTGCTTTATTCTAGAAATTATTTCAAATTTTCCAACAGGATGTACTGTAGTGCCGGAATATATAAAATAATTTAATTTTAATTATTAGTTTTAAAAATAAAATCTACAATAAATTTTTTTATAACTCCGTACACATACTGCTTATTTTACAAGATGTGAACTTTATTGTGTTATTTTTAAATATACATTTATCGGAAAACTAACAAAATAAACTTTTAAGGTCTACAGTATTGGGTAAATTCATCACAAGAATTTTGAAACTAATTAAAATTCTTTTCTGTAGTCGAATATTAGATCAGAAATCTACTCTCGATCAAATGATGAGTTGCACTTAAATTTTAGTAATAAATCTTTTATCAGCAGAAAATATTTTACAGCCACCAAAAACCCCATTTTCTAAAACTTGAAAAAAGGAAAAGGGAGAAAATAAAAATTTTTCCATTCACAAGATTAGAAGAACTTTGTGTTTTAATTTTCTTTTGCAAGTACATACATACATAATTTACCATTACAACCCTGTTTCAGCGTTACAGCCTAGTTTCTCTCAGCACCCATGTTATTCGTGTCATTAATGTCGCCTCCGGACGACAAACTCGAGAAGTTTTTTGAGGGTAATCAGCTACTCTCATAGCTTTTACCAGAAGAAAGTAACACTTTTCTTTTATCAATATTGTAATAAGTACATAAATCTAAGGTAAATACTTGCAAAAAGTCATCGTAGTATAGTTGTTAGAATGTTTGCTTACTATAAAAGAACACCGGGTTCAAACCCCATTTCTGGCTTCTTTAAATAATGAAATATAAAAAAAATATATCTTTCGGGGACTACCTCTTAACAGTCTTCTGGTTCCGAGAGCTTCGAGAGTAACTGATTGCCATGAACAACCTTCTCAATTCTGTCGTTAAGATTTGATGTTAAACTGTAGGTCCCAGTACTCACAGATAAATTTTGACAGACACAACATGAGTGCTGCGAGAAGCTAGGCCGCAATCCTGACACAGGGCGGTAAAGGCGAGTTATATACATATGTATATAAAATAAATTTATTGATTATTTATTATTTTGTGTTCGAAATTAGAAATATTGGATACTGGAAAAAGGTTTGTGTGTATGAATAACTAAATAGACAGCCTCAGTAACCTTGTTGTCAATACTAAACACTTATTTCAAAACCATTTTAGAAAAGTAAAAAAGAAAGTTACATTACAAATTCACATATACTTATACGTTTCATTAGTAAATTTGTAATTTAAAATTTTTTTTATTAAATTACGACTTATTTTATAACTTTATTATAACCCAGTAGTCTAGTGATTAGTGTGCTTAACTGCTTGTGAATGATTTATGGGTTCAACTCCCACCAGAATTCCTGATCTGCGACACTACATCGAGCTTATGGTCTTAAGTAATTAGATTACTTAATTAGAATATAATTAAATATTGCAGTTTTATATATTTAACTAAATAAATAAAATTTTAGAACCCAAAAAAAGAAAAGGAATTTTAAATTCAGCGGAGCTTCTCCAATAAAGAAAAACATTAATTAAATAAATAAAATTCTTAAAAAAAGAGAATTCCCACAAAACTGTCAACATAATTAAATCAATTTGGTGGCAAGTTCAACAGCACTTAGACACAACCACAGACTTACAAAAATAAAAAAGTATAAATTGAAATGAAGTAAATTGCGACAGTGAACTAAAAAAACACACACTAAAAGACCTTTACCATTACAATCCACAAATATACAGGCCACTCTGCTAATTGGCTTGAGTTACAAACAAATTCAATTAAAACAGTTTCCCAGATTTTTTATATTTTTTTGTTGTTGCAATTTTTATTTTTTCAATAAAAAAAACGTTATTAAATATGAAAAATATTGAAAAAATGTAACAATAAAGGAACTAAAGTTATAACAGCACCAAATATACATGAAATTAGCAAATTAATGTTCAACAATATGGTTTAAATGCTATTTTTATGTGTTTATTGACAAATTATTCCAAATCCATTTAGTTTTCAATGACTTTTTTTTTTGCTTTAACTCATAAAATTTGTACATTAAACTAGTTTTAATATAATTTATTGCATAAATTCATTTCAAAAAATGCTTTTGCAATTATTTTAGTGATAATTTGAGTAGTTTTATCAATGCAATTAGCAACAGTATTATTTGCTTTAAGCGGATTTTCTCAATTAAAACCAATTTTAATTGATGTGATAGATTTTTATATTAAAAACGAATATATTGTTTCTTGTTTTCCTTTTATGTAAACATGAAATTTCTTGTTTTTATAATAACTAAAACAAGACTGCAGACATGAATTGTAGTTACAAAAAAAAAAAAAGTAAAATTTAATTAATTTAAAATTGAAATACAAATGTTTTATATTTTTTTAGAAAAATTTTTTGTCTGTTAAAGTTCAAATAATTATTCAGAACTGCTTTTCGTCAGTAGAAAGGCAAGTCTTCATGAAAAATAAAATAAATTTAAAATTATATTTAAGCCAAATTTCTGATATAATTTTTCTCTAAGATACATTTCAAATCTATTTTAATTTTTGATGAATATGATTTATAATTTTTACTTATTCCTATGTAGATACATATATACGAGTAAAACAAAATTTTTTTATTTCAAAAACAATAAAAAATTAACTGCCTTATTAATAAAAATAATTAATAATTAAAATAAAAATATTATAGGTTTATTAAATGCTTATTTGACAAATTTCTATGTAATATTTGTCAAATAAGCCTTGAGTAAACTTAAAATAGTTTGTATGAATACATCTATAACTTTTTATTTCTAATGTGATAAACGTTTTTTAGACTTTTATTATTGCTTAAAAACATAGTGGTTTGATAATTTTCATAGACACATTTAAATCAGAAATTTCAGTCAGGTAAACTGGTGTAAAATAAAGTATTAAAATCAGTTGGAAACTGAAAAATTTCATTTAATTTTAAATACAAGTATGACAACGCTTGGCATAGGTGTTACGTACTATACGTATGAGTAATATTTATTTATAAAACGGCAATAATACTCATACGCAATGTACACAAGGCATTTAGAAGCAGTCTTTTTATTTTATGCTTTAATGATTTGTAATCATTAGTTACTAGATTATTTTCTCCTAAAAGGAAAAAATAACTAAAAATAATAGAAAAAGAAAATGATTATTTTGGCTGTATAAATAAAACCGAATATATTTTGGCCTAGTGAGTAAGTAAAACTAATAGCATTATTCTATGCAATAACTGAAAATAACAAGAGCTTTATTTTTAAAGAGTGCAAGCTTGATGCAATTTGTAAACTTGTTGCAATTCAAATTACTAAAACATTTTATTGAAATATTTAATTAAGTTCATTTTTCATTTTTATTATCATACATACATATCGTCGATGGAATTAAAGAACGCTGTAACTGACAAAAAATCGAAAATACGTTTTTTGCATCATTTTTATCAGAAAAAAAAAAAATACGCGTCGATTAATCCAGGTCCCAGATTTCTACGATGAAAATAAATTCACTTACGCCGTCTGCGAAATGAAAAATACCAGTGTATTTGTTCTACATTTGTAAAAGTTTTTTGGCTCTGGTGAATATTTAAGGTTTTGTCAGTTACAGCGTTCTTTAATTCCATCGTCGATATGTACATACATAATTGGCCATTACAACCCTGAGTCAGGGTGACGGGCTAGATTCTCGGGACCTTCAGTTTAAAGTCGACTCCGAACGCCAGACTTGAGAAGCTTGTTCATGGCAATCAGTTACCCTCAGAAGACTTTTTTTCAAGATGTCAGAGCTTGGGTTTGAACCCTGGGCTCATGTCTTAGTAAGCCAACACATTAACCAGTAGACCACGGCGATTTTATATTTATGTATTAATTATAATACATTTTTTAATATAATTAATAATTATTATAACGGCTATTTCTTAAAGAGCCTGCGAACTTAAGAGGCATCTATGGTTTTATTTCAATTGCAGCAATTTGTGTTGTCATAATGTACTGTCCTCTCCACGTAAATTCCAATACAATGTACAGCATTTAGTAGGGGTTTACCCCTGAGTATTGCTTTCAATAAAAAAAAAAAAATGTGGTAGGTATTTTCTGAGGCCAGAGTGTTAACATGATCACGGGCATCAGCGAACATGACCACTTTTGAAAAATAGTTTTAAATCATTTGATTTCGAAAGTACTAGAAGAAAAAATAGTTCATCTGTATATAAATATGATCTTCTGCATACGCTTTATTGAGTCTGTTTCTGTGCAACCTTTCATTTAGTCAGTACTGCCTGAATATGATTGCGATCTAATCCTTCCAAAACTTTAAATTTTGATTCTATGCTGCAAAAGTAGACACATATCATCAGCCTGGTTCAAATTCTCAAATTAAATAGTTGGATGTGCTTTCTCTACATCTTTAATGATGAATGAATTTTCTTAATGATGCCATCCAGTACATTGATGAATAAATAAGGTCAAAAAGGGGATTCATTTTTAGAACCAGCATTTGGTTTTCTGATGTTCTCTTTGTGAATAACTAATTTCCTGATGTTGATGGGTGATCTGTGGTGTTTAATTTCTTTTTAATGCATTCCAGTTTGTTCAATGGCATTGAAGGTTTTCCTCAACTTAGCAAAGGTTAGATACAAAGGAGTACACCATGCCACTGGTAACTGGATGGTAACTTTTATCTCATTAAAACTGAGAGCCTTGCACACCATTCATACGTTATTGTTCGCTGTAACTGCTGAAAATTCAATACGTGGCTTAGCAGTAGTATCTAATTTGTACGATATTACGTCTGTCTTCAAAATGATACTGCGAAAATGTTGTACGTGATTATGACCAAAAAGAGAAATGGCAAATATGATATATCAAAATAATAAGAATACAATAGGTGTTACTCGTATTGCTATTTTATTTATTAACTTTATATGCTATTATGCCGGTTCAGTAAATCTTAAAATAATACTTTACTTTGAGAATATATTAAAATATTATCTAAATGGAATCTACAAATTGCTCAAGTGTATTCCAAATTTAAATAAAATACCCAATATTGTTATAATAATGCAATTTATCAAAATAAAAAGCCTACTAAATACATGTACCATAAGAAAAAAAAAGTTAAAGCGCAACAATATTTGTATAGACAGAACAATAGAAAATCATACACGTAGTTTTCTATAAAAGAAAATTTTAAAATACTCGTATATCGAGTAATCTTTACTCACAGGCCTTAATATCACTTTGTGCGAGTGTCTGTTAAAGAGCAGATAACAAATGCTGGTCTTCATTCATTGCGCCAAACAACAAAGCCAACATTTTCAAATTTTATCCATAACAAAACATATTTTTTTGCCCAAATTTCCAAACAAATAATCACACACGCTTTTATTTTTGCCACAAATATCCACGAGCAGCATATGCATCCATATGAAGGCACTTACTAATACCAACACATTAATTTTGTATACTTACACAACTAGGCACACGCTATAGTACTCTTTTTCAAATAAAAACAAAAAACACATAAGTATGTATACACACACCTTTAACTTAAACTTCGCTTTCATGTTGGTTATGTGCTTGTTTAAAGAGCTTAAATTTACGAGAACGTGGCATAATTTAAAAAGATTTGGTTATGCACTGTGTATGATTTATGTGCAACTCGTATGTATATAAATGTAGAAAATATTTTATTGTGTTCATATGTGCTGTTATTTGCAATATCGAAAATCTATGTACTTCTTAAATGACTAAGAATTGTTTTCTAAATGGTTCCTAATGTTTTGAACTATATTCTGTGCTATGAGATAAGTTTTAAATTAATTAAAAAGAACACTACAAACTTTGTTTTATAGTACTCGTACATAGATAAAAAATAAAAAGAAAAATTTTTAATGCACTTGCAGTCGCTTTAGGAATTTTTAATTTTTTAGATAAAATTTGTGTATTTTCGAGTAAATCATTCCAAATAAGCTTTCGATTACGTTTGACAGCCTTTCATCTTTGGGAAAAATTTGTTTTCTTAAAAAACAATAGATTTAATCAAATAAATAAGCCAAATCGAATGATATAAAAAGATGATTTAAATTATCTTTTGTCTCTGTAACAATTTTGCTTGAGATCAGTCTGTTTCGCATTATTCCGATAGTTTTAATTCATGTTGTTTTAGTTTGCCTTTACCTTACCATGTAAAATTTACAAAATTGGGTTTTTTTCTAAC
Source organism: Metopia argyrocephala (assembly GCA_963576795.1). NCBI lineage: Eukaryota > Metazoa > Arthropoda > Insecta > Diptera > Sarcophagidae > Metopia > Metopia argyrocephala. Next base: position 59,795,637 of record OY756211.1, on the reverse strand, counting down.
AAGCGTGAAATTGATTGCCATGGACTGTCATTCTAATAATCATAAATTAGCAAATCATCCTGTGTCATATTAATATGCTCACTGGACAAGCATTATCGATTTTATTTACATTTCTCGCAATAGCTTTTTCGGCAGAACAAATATGGCGAGCATAGGATGTGCATTGCGCCCAGAACGGTATCCAATACAACATCCATTAAAAAATTACGCTAATTCAACTTCGAATTCTCTGTGTTTAATATAACAATAGGAACCTATCTGGCGCAGTTGCAGCATTCTACGACAAAGGCTGCTAGAGTTGCGGGTTTACTGAGTATACTTATGGCGAATGTTGGAGGATCTACGCAGAGCAGGCGAAAACTATTAATGGCAGTTACAAACTCAATTCTGCTAAACGGTAGCGAGATTTGGGTGGATACGCTAAGGATTGGTTGTAGAAGGAGGTTATTATCGGCGGTTCAAAGAAACGCAGCCCTCAGGATCTCGTCGGCCTACAGGACTGTTTCTGGCACGGCGGTGCTGGTGATTAGTGGTGACATACCTATAGATTTGCAAGCCAAGAATTCTAGTAGAGAGAGCGTAAGGCCGAATGATGAAAGAAGACGAACCCTTCAAAAATGGCAACAGAGGTGGAATGCAGAAGCTAGAGGTAGGTAGACGGCGAAACTCCTTCTGCTGCTGGCTGGAAAGAAAGTTTGGTGAGGTGAATTATTACCTGACGCAGCTTTTATCCGGACATGCATATTTCTGCAAATATCTATGTCGAATGGGTAAGATAGCAGAGCGAAGCTGTATATATGGGAATGCGGCTACAGATGACGCAGAGCATACTTTCCTTTACTGTGAAAGGTGGAGCAGAGAAAGAACTCAACTTGAGGCCACGATCGGTACCTGCTCGGATGAGAATTGGCACCGGAGGATTCCGCATTCCGAGGACAACTGGAATGCTATGCCCTGATATGCCAAATAGTCCTCAAAATCAAGAAGAGGGACTTGGATGAGAGAATGCATACAGTAGACTGATGAGTCCGATATGATACTTTGCTGCAGATGAGGAAAGTGGAAGGCCAATATGGCTAAATATGAGGGAGCCTCCCCGAAGTATTACGAAAAGTGGTCCTGGGGAGGCGGAAATTCCCTTGGAATAGGGTGATGGTTTTAGTTGGTAGGTAGGCATAGCCCAACATAACCTAACGGTAAAAAAATATATATAACAATAGGAAGAAAAAAAAAAAATAAATGTTCAAATGTTCATTCAATAAAATCTTAAATTCAAGTTTTTAAATTTTTCAAAGTGCTCTGAATTTAATCACTTCAGATTAATCCAAAGATTCACTTTTTCTCTATTTTCGTTTTCCTAAGAAAATTGTCAGTGTATGCCACGCTAATACATAAAACTACTGGTCATTTAATGCTTCCAATAAATGGTGGTATTTTTAACCTTTAAGTATAAACCGGAATACGTTAAACAAGTGACACTATAGTCACTGATAACCAGTTGAAGTGTAATGAGCATGAAATAAATGAAAAGGGAGTGGAACACCATAAATTGTGAAAAAAAGCAAAATATAAAAATATAAAAAAAGCGTTTGCTGAACAATAAAACACAGGCACGTGAGAAACTAATATGTGCACACGAATACGCACGCATACACAAACACGTACACTCTCTAACTATCTTGAGTTTAAAGAAGAAATATTGACAATCAAACACATACACACTTTAATATTTTTATGTTTATTTTTTGAGAGAGAGAGAAAGCATTGTGTTGTAGATAAGCGTGTGCAACATTATTTGACCCACTTAACAAATTAAGTGTAAAAACCTCTTAAATAGACACAAAGGATGCAAAAAAAAAAAAAAATAAAAAAAATTATAGTTGATAATACACGACTATGTAATGCAGTAGATCTCTGTTTATTTGTTTCTTCTGTAATATGGTAAAAAAAAGACAATTCGTCGTGCGGAAGCATATGTCCTCTGTCCGTCATTTTATATATCTCGAGCTAATGATGCAATTTTAGGTTTTTGACACCAAAATTTTTAAAGTCTGCAATCCGTTTTCGGCTATTTATATCCGAAACTGGATGAGATATCCGAAAACGGATTGCAGAGTTGAAAAATTTGGGGTCGAAAACCTAAAGTGGCATCATTAACCCTGGGTGTGCAGGGTGTTTTCTTTTTATTTCATATGAATTAAAAAAAAAATTTCATGTTGCTTTCTTGCATTCCTGTATTAACTCTGCCCTGCTGCTTATTTCAGTGTAGGGTATGAACATAGATGCATGCGTTTACTCAAATCGTAGCAAACATAAACTGCGGTAAAAAGGCGGAAGGGGTATAGTAGAGGTCAAACAGTGTATAAGTTTAAGGAAATGGTAAAAGGTAAACTCTTATGGAGCTAAATTAAATGCATTCAACTGAGATGAACAACCCACTTAAAGAAAATAAGGAAATTGGTATACTTTTCTTTGATTACAAAATGGTTTTATCGTGAAAAACTTTAAATGAATTAACTAAAGTTGATATAAGGAATAAGGATATATAGAACCTATAGAGGCAACGAAAATTTTCAAATAATTGGGATGAAATTAGTAAATATTAAGCGAAAGTAATGCATTTCCCTGAAAATACATACCTTAGGAATTTGGTGTATTATACTTATCTTGGATTTTGACATTTATTTAAGCGCTTCGCTTGGTAAATTTTTATGATCGAAGAGCGAAAACACCAAAAGGGACATACAAATTATTTTATAGGCGAACGTTGTGTTTTCAAATTTGTATGAAACGCTATCTTAAAAGTTAAATGAATTTAAAGTACTAATAGCTGTATAGGTGTAATAAAATTGAATAAAAATATTGAGTCATCACCATCTACTTATTTTGCTCAAAATCTTGGACGAAAATGTATACAACCTGCGCCTTAAAGAGGACATTTTCGACACATTTAATAAATCTAAATATATATTAAAAATATGTGTCTCTTAAATACCTTATAAGATTTTTGTAGATTTCTTAATCACCAGACATGCAATAAAGAAGGTTGTACATATATGTATGGTGAATTCGGTTAATAATATTTGAAAACCTCTGAAAGAAATTTGCAATTTCCGTTTCATAAACTTTAAAATGGTTCTTGTAAGTAGTGGCTTGACTTCAGTATGTGTTATCGTTTAGAGTGTTAATATTATCCTAACGAATTAGACCGAGAATTTTATTTATACTAGATCTATGACTATTACGGCAATATTCGGATTCTACGCATACTACAAAATTACTCCCCTGTGTTCAATCTCCTCCAAAAAGAAAACTGTTTTTTCTCTAACTGTCTCTCAGCATTGAAGACTATTTCCAACCCTATCAACAACAACTGGAGTACAATTATGAAAATAAGAGACGCTCTCATAGAAAAAGTTGAAACAATTATATTAATTTGGGTTCCCAGCATCATTGGTATTTTAGGAAATTAAGAAGCCGACATTTCTGCAAAGTTCCTTACAAGGAACTTGATTTTCGGCGGGATATAACATGTCTAAGAAACAAATTCAGAGAGACTATTTCTAGGCACTACCATTACTTTGTGATCAATTCGATAAACATTAGTCTCACATATCCAACAGCAACACAAAATTAAAACGTTTTCCAGCCTAAGCCTCTGCCATATTTCCTTTTTCCATGAATATCTATTGAAAAGAGCTACCAATCTCATTTGTAACACATGTAATTGTATCCCAACTTTAAAACCAGTACTTGACGAGTGTCCTATCTAATCAAACTTAAGAATATCAAGGAATTCATTTCTTTTACACTTTAACTTTATTATTTTACTTAAAAAGCATTTTTTATTTATTTTTATATACATATCTGTGGACATTTGACAAAACGTCTTCTTTCAAAATCAACAACTTTTCAGTAGAGCAAAAAAACAGTTAAAAAGGCTAATAGAAGTTATTGCTTAAAAAATTAAAGAAACTTTGAACTTGTATATTATACACAAATACTTAACGAACGTTATGCGACCTTATTTTTCCCTCTAGAAGCAATAGTTTTCTTTAAAACGGCCAAAAATTAATTTAAGACTCTTTGTTAAATAGATTTTAAAGAAAAAAATTTGCTTCCACCATACAAGTCGTTTTGTCGAATTTTTTTTTTGATTAAATTTGAAAATTTTCTTAATCTTGACTTAAGCGACAAGTAGTTTTGTTAAAATGGAATATGAAAAAAAGGTTCAAAAAGTTGATCTGGAAAATATATTTCGGTTTTATTAAAAAAATACTTCTATTTTTCCCTACAATATGCAAATGATTAAAAAATAACAATAAAGATTAAATAACATTTTTTACAGACATTAAATTTTTCAAATTATTCTTAATTCTCTGAAGAAGTCGTTTTGTCAAATTGAAATTGGGGCAAAGTCTGAAAGAGGTCGGTTAGTCAACTGCATATCTTGCGTTCCAAAGGTCGTAGAAATACGGGGATTAGAGCAAAAGAAGGACAAGGAAATTCTATATTTACTATAAAAATCTTAGAAAATTGTCTTATTTCGAGAGAAGACGTTTTTTCAAAATATAAGATATAAACACATGTTATAAATTTATTACATTTTCTTAAAAATTACGATTCGATTAGCAAACTCGGCACGTATTATTCGATGCGATAATAAACTCGATATCCTATGCGGTGATTAGACCCCTGCATAAAGATCAGCGGTGATGTACCGCTCTTTAAAAAGCTGACGAACTACTAAAGCAATATTAAACACAAACATATTCAAAATGGTACCTCCATTGCAGGCTAGCATTTTCAAACATTGCAGATTAATTTTGGCAAAAATGAGGAAAACCGTAAAAAATTTAAATAAGGCTAAGTGCACAGGTGACTGGTAAGCTTATATAGTACAATAGGGAGATTGGAAGTTCTAAAAGAGAGACGTGTAGGGGATTTTGTCAGTCCATTGAAGAGTTGCCGGCATTGACCCGTCTTCAAAAATCATTATAAATCATTATAAATCATTCTAAGAGCATAGAGTCCCTAAATGCAGATACCAGAAGGTACACATAATCCACATAACAACCACCAACTAAAATACGTTTTTAAAACAAATGATACTTACAGCCTTATTTGTAATAAAAAATTAGCAGGTCGTTGTACACTGTGGCTAAGTTTGTCATTCCTATACGCGGAAATTCTTGCTCAAACGTACAAGGTATTAAATTTTTTTGGATTCTCTAACTAGTTATCAAGAAAGAAAGTTTTAATAATATCAGTCTATAGCGGGTGATAAACTTGCCAGTTTTTTGTCCCATAGGCTAACACGTTAGAATGTATTCATAATGTTAAATACATGAATAGTAATAAATATACTGAGAGTTGTATGATTATATTTATTTGCCGAATTCCCAAAACCCTTGTATTCATTGTATTCATTGTTTGATTGTACGGCACTACAGTAGTTGTATGCTTGTTGTTGGTAATTTGCATATAAACATTTGATACAACTCATACACTTTTTTTCATATTTTTTAAAAAAGTTGTATTGGTTTCTGTGATATTGTGAATGAAAAATATTAACAAGAATATAAACACAAAAAAATTCTTTTTATTGTCAGCAGCAAATTAAATAAAATAAAATAAATAAATATAAAAATGGAAGAAAAATTTAATTTGCTTGTAAAAATCAACTTTTTAATAAGGTTTTTCTTCCTCTTATTTATTTTTGACGTTTAATACACAAAACACTTTCATAAACATACAATAGATGTTCACAAGCAAAAATTGCAGGGCCTGTAATGGTTATAAGTTATATCGAAAAACTTTTTTTTTATGGTTATTTTGAGAGTTTTTCCAAAAAAGGTCAGCAGAAAAAGTTATTTTTCAACGGAAAAATAAAAGTTAAAAAAATACTCTCATAAATAGAGTTTTATTTTTTCGTCATAAAATAAAACTCATTTTGTGAGTTTTATTTTTCAGTCAGAAAATAACAGTTATTTTTTGAGTTTTATTTTTCCATCATAAAATAAAACTCTATTTAGGAGTTTTATTTTTTCGGTCATAAAATAAAACTCGTTTTTATGAAAAATTTTTTTACACCTAATCCTGATTTGACACATTATCGTCTGCAAACTATTACAAATGTCATTTCTATCATATTTTGTTCCGTGCAGAACGTCGTAATAGACGCAGTCATCGAACCCACTTTCATCCTCCTAATCAAATATTTGTAACATTTTTAGCAAGTTCCGGCCATTCTCGGTTTTAGTTGTGTAAATTTTCTCTTTTATTAATATTAAAGCACCCTAAAAATCGTTTAGCTTGAGATTTTAGGTATTCAGCTATAAGAAGTAATAAAATAAAGATACCACAAGCAACGGGATTAGATTAAAAATAATATCTTTCATAAAAACGAGTTTTATTTTATGACGGAAAAAATAAAACTCCTAAATAGAGTTTTATTTTTTAACTGAAAAATAAATCACCACAGATTCTCTAAGAGCTCTCCAAGACGATTAATTTGGTATATAACATCATATATGTATGTTTGTCGACTCTAATACGATGATTTTTTTAATTTAATTTTTAAGCAATAACTGTTATTTGCGGTCCCTGAAAAATTGTATTCAATACATGAAACAACGATACAAAACTTTGTGAATTCGGCAATTATAAATTTTCTGAATTTTTGCAAAGGACTCATTTACACTTCTTGTCTATTGTCAATTGCATTGACAAGCTGCATAAAATTACGATTATACTCATCAAATGATGGACACCCAACATATAATATAATTTACAAGGATTTTTAATTATGAAATTTGGTTTTTTATTTTTGAAATTTGAATTTTTATTTTTGAAATTGACTGAATTTACAAAAATGACTAAAACCTGTTGAATATGTAGGTGTCGAACATCCAGAAAAAAACATGTTCAAATAATTTTGAAAAAATATACAACTTAGCCCTAGGTCTATGATTAGGGTTATATATAGAAGCACTGATCGGCAAAACAATTGTCTATCAAAGATTTATTAAAACTATGTTGATGTGGTATTACTAAAACCTCAGCCAAGCGCATAGTAAAAATGGAACTAGGACCGGCAACTATTGCATAGAAATTTGTTAAATAAAATCTTCATTAACTTATTTAATGCTTTATGAAAATGGTAGCAAGACTACCACAAACACTGTAAATATCAGAGTATGTTTTATAGAATAGCTAACATTATCTAGAATGACAAAAAAATATGTTTTTCATCTTTATTATTTATTTATGAAAAAAAAAAGAAAATCATTAATTGCTTCAACAAATATGCCCCACAAAACACTTCAAGCTGAACTACTCGGATAGTGAGTGAGTGAATGAGTGCATCACAACTTTAATATTTATAAAGTACTAAAGAGCATTTTTAAGCATATGCTTATTTGGTATCCCAAGACTGATGGCGCCATGTCTATACATTAATTGTGTAAAAGTGTGTACACATGTACTTATTCGTATACTAACGTATGCAGAGTTGAGTCTATCTGTGCTTATGGCTCATGACACTGTTTTTATCTTTTGTTATCAGCATTTTCTGTAGAATTTCTTTACAACCATATGAGTTTTTCATGCTGCCACACAGTATTATAAAATACATACATATGTATGTATATGTATAACTGTTAGTGTATGCGTATGTGTGCTGGCTAAAATAACATCATGGTTAAGCGTATTAAAGCGCCCAAGTGTCTTAATGTTTATTTGTTTTATGTCTTAAACGATGACTTTTCTTTTTCCCTAACGGATTATATTTAACAAAACTCACACATTTTAAATTTCCTCAGAGTTGAAGATAAAAGACTGGCATTAGATTGTGCAGTCAAGCAGATACAAGATGTTTTACTTTTTATGGGTTTCAGCCCTTTTTTCTTTCAACATAAAATTAAACACCAAAAAAAGGAAAATAAAAAATTTCCTGCCAAATAAAAATTCTGTTCTTTTGCTAAAATTGTAATTTATATAAAGAAAGGGTCAATGTTAAACACTTTTTTTAATGCTTTTAAAAAACATACAATATTTATCAGGAGGTTAAGAGTTGACAGGATTTACCACAATTTAATGATTTTTCTTTAATAATACATTAAAACTCAAAAACAAAAATTGCAGAAAACACTTTGAGAATCAATTTTTTGTGTCAGTTCTCTCATTTAATACAAAAAGTTTCTTAATAAAAGAATTACAAAAATAACTGCAGACCACTGGTTTATACTCATAAATCTGGGGGGTTACTTTGTATTTCGATTCGAATCGAAAATGCTCTCGAAAGACGTTTAACATTCGAAAAATCAATAATAATGTATACAAACATTTTCCGAAAATTCGTATTTTTACGAATTCGTATGATTTTCGATTCGAATCGAAATAAAACATAACTCCCCTGGTTTTGCTTTTAAATATCTATTAGAATATTAAGTTTTTTTTATCCCATTTTCCTTTTTTAATTCAAGCAACTGCAGGAGAAATACTGTAGAACTAATTTTATTCCATTTATGGCAACCTTTTTTAAGAACAAACAGACTAGCCTTTAAATCAGTGGTTCTTAACCTTTTTAGCTACCGGCACCCCTAAAATTTTCAAACAATATTCTCGCACCCCTTACTAGAAATTATTGAGTTATATAAATTAAAAAACAAACATTATGCAAAACATATTTTTTATTAATTTTATGTGCGTAACAAATTTTTTATAAATTTTAATTGTTAGCTGAAATAATCAATTATAAATTATCAAAGTTTTTATTAATGGCTTTTTTGTTGTTGCTTTTCCTCAATTATTTTTGAAAACCGGGGGATCTTTTTTGAAATAGCTACACGCATATCATTACTAACATTAAGTCTATTTCTAGCTTTTGTTTTTATATGCACAAGTGACGAAAATCCCATCTCACACAAATATGTTGTGGCAAATGGAACAAGATGCTGAAGCGCTATTTTAGCTAATCGTGGATATGACATTACTTGAGCACACCAGAAATTTTCCAAATTCTCTGCTTCAAATTCCATTTGATTATGTCCATTTGTCCGTAGTTCAACAAGGTCATCTTTCAATAAATTACTGTCATCCATTGAGTCCAGATTATAAATAAATGGATCTAATATCCATTTTTCTGATATATCTATATCTCCAGTAGCAAAATATCCCTCAAAAGATTCGCTCAACTTTTGCAAATGATCTTTAATTTCGGTGGTAATATTGTTTCTTTCATCATCTGAAACAAGAACTTCTTCAAGCAAAGGAAAGTTAGCATAATTTATCTTGTCAACACGGTTAATCCAAATTGAAAGTTTTCGACTAAACGCAGTCAACTTCTCTTTCGCTGTTATAGTGTTCACTCCAAATCCTTGGATTGAAATATTTAATTCATTAAGGTGCGTGAATATGTCTGCCAAATACGCTAGCTGAATTATAGCATCTCTATTGCTGAATTCATCAGCTAAACTACTGCCTTGATTATTAAGAAACTGCATTATTTCACTTCGCAATTCGTACACACGATTTAGCATACGTCCACGCGATAGCCATCTTACTTCTGTGTGAAATAAAAGGACAGTATGCTCGGCACCAAGTTCTTCGCATAAAGCACGGAAGAGACGATGATTTAAAGCTCGACCTCTGATAAAATTTACAACTTTGACTGAAGTGATTAATGTTTTCTTTAATTTTTCAGGCAATGTCTTTGTAGCTAGCGCATGTCTATGTAAAATACAATGGGTAATTGTAACGTGAGGCACTTCCTTTTTTACATACGCTACAAATCCAGAATTTTTGCCTAACATGGAAGGAGCTCCATCAGTACAAATTGATCCTATTTTGTTCATCGGTATCTCATATTGTAATAAAAAGTCTTTGACTTTATTAAATATATCAATTCCTTTTGTAGTCAATTCTAATGGTTCACAAAACAAAAATTCTTCAACAATTTCTTTTTCTTTTACATATCGTACAAACACCATCAGCTGAGAACAATTTTCAACATCTGTAGATTCATCCAATTGAATACCCACTGGGACATTACTAGCTTTAATATCTTCAATTACTTGTTGTAAGATGTCTTTACTTATATCAGAAATTCTAGTACGGATTACGTCATTTGACAAAGGAATTTGTTGAAGCTTTTGTTGTGCTTCAGTACCCAACACTATTTTTGCCATTTCTAATGCACAAGGCTTTACAAGTTCTTCAGCTATTGTATGTGGTTTCTTCTTCTTGGCACAGATATATGCAACTTGATAAGACGCTTGCAACAGCGGCTTTTCGTGTGATATAAATCCAAAAGTTGTGATAGTTCCACTTTTATCAAATCGAACTCGTTTAGATTTCAAACTTTCAAAATCATAGCCAGCATCTACACCACCATGCTGTTTGGTAAAATGCTCATTTAGTTTCGACGGCTTGAGATTGGCGTTTGAAAATTTATTGCAGCACAGAATACATTGTGGTCGCTGCGTTCCATCCTTCTCCGTTGTAAATGTAAAACCATAACGAACATAATCGTCATTCCAACATCGTTTCTTTGACATGGCGTAAACTAAATTAAATTTTTTAATAAAACACTAAAAAAATATTAAACTTCTATCTATTATTGCTATATTTTAGCTTACCTTTTGAATTTGACTTTAATGTACCAAATTATATTCTAATAATTAGAATATAAATATTCAACTAAACTTGTAAAATTAACTTGTATTAATTATTTTATTATTAATATTTAACTTTTAATATTCAACACGAAAATTCAAACTTGTAATAGTCGACACTAAAATTCAATTATTTTTAAATTTTTATTCAATGTAATGTGCGCATCAACAGTATTTATATTTCTAAGAATAATCGCAACAATCAACTGAAATTTCGAGGAAATATAAAAATTAGTATAGAAACTAGAAACGCATTTGAATTTTTGTAATTGTAGAAAAAATACAAAAATTAATTTGTCTCGATGGTTTATAATTTACAAACATATTTAAAAAATGTTTAGGGAATAAAAAATTTACTAACCAAAATGAATTTTTAAGATTAGTTTTTTATTTTGCTAGCTACACGTGAATTTGTAAAATTACAATTTCGCACCCCAAAATATTCAAGCTCGCACCCCTAAGGGGTGCGTGCACCACCGGTTAAGAACCACTGCTTTAAATGAAAGATTAGGGTTTTATTGTTTTAAACCAAAATAGTTGCACACTTGAAAAAAAATTCTATATGCATATCTTGAACTACTTCGAGTGCTAGTATTTAATAGTTTTGTTAGAAAAACTCTAACGGGGCCTTCAAATCGCTAAGACAGAACATCCAGAAAATGTTGGTTATCATCTTCCTATAACGTTTACCGTTATTCAGTTAAGCAAAGAGAAATTTTTTTGTTATGCGTGCTGTACATTGGTCGCTTGTACACAGCATATACATAATTTGGGTATTTGTTTGTCTAGAACTGGCATCATCAGTTTCAAAGAGATAGAAAGGCTTAGTTTTTGAACTCATATATGATACGAATACTTTTATGCACGTATATGTGTAATTATGAACGGGAAAGAAAAGCGCATCGCTGCCAGTACAATGAAGAATGATCGCGTTCCTTTACCCATCATCTAATTCTCCTACAAATTATAATTTCAGCACAGACCTAGACATGGCTTTATGCTGTATAAGCTCCATATATACTGGATGATGAGTGTCTATATATGTATGTTCTTAACTTTCATCTCTACGCCAAGTAATCCTATACGAGAGTTAACATTTTTGGCGCCAAGATTGCGGCTCAAGAACATAAATGAATTATGTTACTGAAAATGGCAAGTGTATAGTAGATGACCATTAGCCATTTTGCTGTTGCCTTTAGAGCTTCATTTGGGTATCATATGGTTCTATAAACTACTCTAAAAGTTGTCTATCCTCGAAGATAGTACATTGTTGAGAGCACACACTCTTCATATTTTTGGTTAGAACCGTAAAAAGAATCGTTTTATTTAATACTACAGCAGGAGGTACATACAGTGACTCAAAGAATTGACAACATGTTTGAATATCCTATGTTCAAATGCTTACAACGCCAAAACTTCCAATCCGATCTGGTTCAGGGAGCAGTTATTTTTTTTTTTTTCTAATTGTGTTTTCTTTCTAATTGGTGCACTAGGATAACAATTTAGAAAACCGTTATCTTTTTATAATCAAATAATTAAAAAAGTGCATGTGGTCAATTCTTTGTGTTAAATTGTTTTAAATCCCCAAATGCATTTAGAAGTGAAATCAGAGGGAATAACTAAGAAAAATTTTAACATTGAGAATATGCTGGAGTTGTTAAGAAAATTTCTAATCCTTATTCAGGAAGTTTATTATCTTTAAAGACAAAAAATGTTACGTTTTTGGCCGAAGAATATTGTGGAGCATGATGAGCAGCAATTATCGATGTCAGTAAATAGCATGCCGTTATAAAATAGCACTAAAATGTGGCTTTTCCACTAGCTATTTGTGCAAGAAGATCAAATAACATCTTTAGTGTAAAGCAGAGGAGACGGATTCTTCGAAGTCTGCACCACCAGAGAGTGGAGACTGCAGTACAAATTCATAAAAGTTTTATGTTATTTGACAGTTAGGAATTCATCGCATTCTTGCTGGTCAGGGTGGTCGAGCAAAAGTAAAGAAACCACTGGCCACAAAACGTCATCGAAAGCTTAGCCTGGATTTTAATCGGACGCACTTAAATTGAATTAAATTGAATTATGGAGAATTGGAAGGGGGTCATATTTTCTGACTAAACCAAAATTAATCTTATTACCAAGATTGTAAGAAGTGGACTTGGCGAAAACCTAGAAGTATTTTAGAGGCATGACACGGTAAGCCTAACTTGAAGCTTTTGGGCGTGTATGAGGGCGGAGGGAGTTGTCACTATGCAGCAAATAATTGGCAAGATGACTATTACGTCAACGTTTTGTTTACGTATCTCCCAGCCACTTGTTAAAAGTTAGTTGTTGACTACCCAGATATTGTGTTCCAGCACTACAATAATTTAAAATTCATCGCCAAAATAACTCAGAAGTGGCTTAATGATAGCGGATTGAAAGTAAAATCATTGTAACCGCAATAACCTGACCTCAATCCATTTGAGCACCTCTGTGAGAGCTGAAAATAAGTGTGGTGGCAGTCCCAACTTGTTTTAAAAAATTGTGAGGGCATGTGGTTAAAGCTTGGGTAGAGAAACCTCCCATTATCGGCCATAACCTATTCAAAAGCATGCCACGAAAAATTGAAGCATTGCCAACGGTTGCTATATAAAATATAAATTTTTGTAATTTAAGAAATTTTATATGTTTTAATCAAACAGCAAAAATAATATTTTTTATTACACTAATATGGCGATAGTCACAGGTTTTGAAGGATCATAATGATAATTGAAAAAACTATTATGCTTACTAGACATTTTTAACGACTTGAAGTCGCAAACTTATTAAAAGCTAGAAAAATTTCTAATATCTTCTAGTATACAAACTTGTCCTATAAGAAGTGAGCAAAAGTGTGCCATTATTTATAACTTTTTTCTATTTTGTGTTAATTTTTAATTTGCTTGCATGTATCAATCCATATGTTGTCAGATGTTTTAGTATTTTCAAAGTACTTGTTTAATTTCAAATAGTCATTCTACGTGTAAGTTTTTTATGGTGGAAGGCTGTATGATATTGTTACTCTTAAAGTTATTCCTGTTAAAATAGTGTTGATTATCAATATGGGAAAAGAAGGTGACAGACAGTGTTGTTATCACTTTGCCTTTATATTTTTTTTGTTCGACTAAACGACATTCGTTTGTAAATGTTTTCTAACTTATTATCTTTTTGATTTTGCTGTTTTTTGTATTTTGCAAAAACTTTCCGAAATGTTAATTTCATGATTTTCATATCTCTGTTTCTAAAATACCCTACAATCATTGATAGATTGAGAGTAACATAAAATAAAAATGCTAAAATTAATTGAATTAAATATGTATTGGCAAATTTAAATATCTGTATATACTTATACATACTTTTGAAGCCATTGTCAAAAGCAAACAGAAAACAAGCAACATATTTGAAATATTCACTATAATCAATTTCAAGAACAGACTTAAAAATGCACCTCCAAAACCTCATCATTATGCGACAACATAAACTGAACAAAACATGTTTATTTTACAATGAAAAAAAAAGAAAAACAAATAATACTTGCATACTTTACAAGTAACAAAGTATAGTTTTTTAATAAAATTTATAAAAAGGTTTTGTACTTTCTATTTGAGTTATTTTAATTTGTACGCTTTGGATAATATTGAAGCTTTTTCTGTGAAAATTTAAATTCAATCTCTGACAATACTGTTCGTACATGATACGCATTCTATGATATAAAATGTAGAAACATTAGATTGGTCACTAAAAAATTTTTTTTATTGATACATACATTTCCACGTTCTAGAAGATAAGTTTTTCAAAGTTTTTTAAGTCTGCGCTTACACTGTAAAAGTTTCTTTTTCAGTATTAAAAATGCGACAAAACAATAGAAAGCTATATTTGTGTTTTATTTGCAATTCTTTTTGCTTTTTTTTGCTGGTAAAAAAATATAACTTATAGTATGAAAACGTCTTTTATTAAATTTAGTATTTGAAACTGGGATTGAAATTAATAAAATTTACAGTGGGCTTTTTGTATAAATTCATGGAAGTGAATTTATTATGAAACTGATATAATTAAAAATTTGTGATTCTCTCTCCTACATCATTCACAGCGTTCAAATGTTTACAGACTCCTTTACCAGTGCAATAATCGTTTCTTTTCTGCGATTCAAAAGGATCGAATTTTAAATATTTTGCATTTATAGACAGTTCAGTAAAAAATTTCTTCGTTCGTGAAGAAACAAAATGCGAGATAGTATGTTTTATGCCATTCATTTTGTCACTTCTTCATCATGTTTGTCTTCGTCTTCATCTTCATTCAAAATCCCATTCAAGCTGCGTCGAGTCTAATGTACTATATTTATATTTAAAAGATCTTCTGACAGGGCACTAAAGACTCAACGGATATTTAAATAAAATAAGAATCATCAAAAGTAGTTTGTATAGATTCTGTGATGAGGCAACCAAGTTATCAGAGCACATACTGGGTACCTGTGAAGCATTGATAGAAAGTAGAAAGATACACTTTGATGATTATCAAATATCTAATAGAAAACTATCAAGGCAACATTTTAGGAGTAGTTGGAGTAGCAAAACTGGGGAATATATCATAGAAACTCTAGTTGAAGGCTGTACAATAGATCTTCAGATCAAAGTACTCATGAATAAATGAATGAACCCCTGATGTACTAATAGCTGATTCTTGCTATAATTGCTTATTATATGTTAATTAATGTATTTTTTAAGATTCTGAAATTTGAAGGCAATCTTTTTTCTTTTACGAGGTTACACTACAAAATTAGAATAGATTTTTCTACTAGCTTTAAGGAATTTTAATACATTTGGAAATATTTAATTTTATTTGTTTTATTTTATTTGTTTTATTTATTTTTATTTGTTGAATGTTAAAACCTTTTTTTAGTTCCATTTTTATTATGAACTACCCACTTGTGAGTATTTTATTAAAATGAAAATCAATTTCTACCGTACATTTTTGCCGTTACAACCTCATTCTAAATACACACATTCTTACATTTATATTTTAATTGTTTAAAACTTTTTCGTTTAGGATTTAGTGTCAAATACTTAATTTACAAATTTTTGTCAAAAAAAAAAAAAAAAAAAAAAACAAAAAAAAAAATTTAACATGCGATGTGTGTACATCTGTGCATTTGTTTCTAAGTGCTTCTCCTCTTTAATTTATATGTGTTTGCACGTTTTGTATTCTATATGTTCGTGTATCATCAAATGCTTCAATGTGTTAGAAAAACCATTTATCTTTGTATGTGAAAATGGATTTGAGCAAACATCTATGAAGTTGAGAGCACATGTGAGTGGATTCTTTAATTTCCGTTTTCGTTTAGAAAATTGTACTTATTTAATTAAAGTGTATTAGAATTTGTTAAAATCCTTCAAAAGGATCTTATCAAATATTTAAAAGGAATTTTTTTATATTTTTATATTTAATTGAGGTAAATAAATACATACTACATATGTATGTATTATGTACATAAGTACATACATAAATACACATCTTCAACAGATTTATTTAAATCTCCTATAAATATTACATAACGATGGCTAAAAATAAAAAAGACGTAAGTCCTCAATTACACTAGACGTAACGTAAAGAGTATGTTTTTAAGTATGTATGTATGTGTGTATAAGTAAAATGTAGTCGCCGTGGTCTAGTGGTCAGTGTGTTGGCTTACTAAGATTAAGGCTACGAGCTCAAATCCCAGCTGTGATGTCTTGAAAAAAAGAAATGTGAAAAAAATATTTCTTTCGGTGACTATTTCTTAAAGACAGTTTAGACTATACGACTTAACATACAAAAAACCTAAGAGAAAATAATACTAAATTCTATACGATTTTTTAAAATGAGTATAAAAATCGTACTACAAAGCTTTTTGTGTTTATACTTTTGGTTTGGAAAAATAAAATAAAAGTATTAGCTGTCAAAAAAAAAAAAAAAAAAATAATTTTAAAAATAAATGAAATAAAAATTTTATTTATTATTGTTTTTAAATATATGGAAAAATTGTTTTTTTATTTTTTAAAATATTCAAAAATAAAAATATTACACAGGTCTAATGAAAATTCTTTATTTTTTTAAATTTTTCAGAAAACAATGAGTGTCATACTACTTTCGAATTTTCATACGTATTTTCTCTCATTATCGAATATTTCGATAAAATGTTAATTTTAGACTATCACATTACTACTCTTATATACAAAAATTTGGCATATGATACGACTTGTTGTATAGTCTAAAGCCCCCTTAAGTAGTCTTCTAGAAAAAGTTCAGATATTGCCATGAACAAGCTTCTCAAGTCTGTTGTTCGGAGTCGACATTAAACTGTAGGTCTCTGTACTCATGTATAAAAATTAAGACACACAACATGGGTGCTGCGAGAAGCTAGGCCGTAATCCTGTAACAGGATTTTAATGGCAAATTATGTATGTATGTATAAGTATATATACTTATATAAAAAAAAAATTAAAATAAAAACATGAGTCAAGATAGCAATGAAAACATTGCATTGAAATTATTTAAATTCGCTTATCTCCATTCTTTTTTATTAAAATTTATTCCTTATAGATAATTTATTAAATAAATACTTACAGTATATCAAAAATTTTACTGCATGTGTTTATAAAACGAACATACATATTATTATATTAAATTCATAAATTTTAAAATCTTTCGCTTTACCAAGACAGGACCTCAATTCTGATTAAAGTTCTAATTCCGTTTTTCGCTTCTTTAGAAAACAAAAAGTTTCATATAAATGAACTTTTAATGTTAAAAATGATTTCAATTTAAAAAAAATTTTAGAATTACAATATTGTTGTTTAAATTTTTCGAATTGTGTGACCTGTTAGATAAAATTGCTTTATAAACCTGTTAAAGGAGGAGATCTCGACAATACAGAAAACGTGTCAAAAAACGTGAATAGGTCAGAACAACTATGCAATAGCTTATCACTAGTTTTTAACTGAAAATTATCTTAAAATTCATCACTATGAATATTCTGAATAATAAAAAAAAAAAAATTAAAAATAAAAAATAACTAAAACTGGTTTTGAGAAAATCGATACTGAAGGAGAGCAGTGAAGACGTATTTTCCCAAAAGCTTTCGATATAATACATTTATTGTATTTTTTTTATGTATATTCTAATAAAATTGCGTATTAACACTGATATTGAATAGAAAAAAAAAATGGAAAAAGCACTAATTACCATAATTCCCTTTTTAATAATTTTGTTTCCATTACCCAAGTTTAAGAATGCGAGTTTTAACTTTAGGTGTGAAAACACTATTGTCAAGAGATGTGTTACGCCTTTTCTATTTGTAGTTATCGATATGTACATGTTAAAAAGATTTCTATATTTTTCATATATTTTTTTTAATTGTTTAAAGTGATTATTAAAGCAAAAATCTTTCTTAAAGAAAATTCAATTAAAAGGTACAGCTTGTACTAATACAGCAGTCATTGAGTTTTCAATGTGAACATACAAATTAAAGTTCGTGGTCTGTCACTGTTTGTTTTATTTAGAGGAATATACATTCAAGCTAAAATTAAAAAGCCAGATTGCCGAAAACGGCTATGGCATGGAGTTGAAGTTGAATTGCAATTAATTTTAAAGAAATTTAAAAAAACCTAGAAAATTACTGTTAAATTTAACCAAAAGCAATAGACTTACATATGTACTTATACATACTTCTTATAGAAATCTTGTTATATATAATCTTTCCTTCTTCTTTCAATAGTATTATGCATGTCGGTCAATATTAAGTGTTTTTAATCTCAAAAGTTATTCAATGAGGAAACTGTTTTAGAAAAGTAAATGATATTCTCTAAAGTCTTTCTGCTTCATTCCTACTTCGTTTTCAATTTCTGAAACGGATATGTGGATTTTCTTCTGTTTTTTTTTCTTTTTGCATTTCTATTTCCCTTACTATTGTAAAAACAGAAAAGAGAAATGTGTCGACATTAAATATCTTTTGCAGCTTTAACTTCTGGTTTTCATCTTTAACAACTGCTAAAACCTTTTTGTGGCCAGAGCAACGTTACTGCCTTTTTGCCAACACATTTAAGTCAGGTTTTCTTAATTCTGATGTGTGTGTATTTGTGATTTTATACCTATATGTGTATAAAAATGAAGTTTTTAATGGCTTGGCGTATGTGCATGTATTGGTAAAATATTCTATTTATGCGTTTTTAGTTGATTTGCAATTCAATAAGCTTTGGCTCAAGTAAACATACATAATCGTCTGTATATATTAGCCAACAGCATATATAACCATAATCTAACAATACAGTGGCTCACTCATACCAATTACAAATTTAATATAAAATTATACAGTGATTAAGAAAAATAAGTGGATACTCGCATAAATAAATTTTATCAGTAACTGTGATATTTATATAATAAAAATAATTTTAGGGTTATAAAAAAATTAAGAAGAGTGCTAGTCAATTGGATTTGGGTATTTGTTTATATACATACTTACATAATTGGTCAATACAGCCTTGTTTTTGAGTTACGGCCTAGCTTATCGTATGTTGTGTGTGTGTCAATTTTTATCTATGAGTAGATAACCTGCCCTACTCTTTTAAAGTCAACTCTGAACGACTATATTTACACCACCTAGGTTCTCATCTGATTATAACAGATTATAACAGTTACAGCTCAGATGGCAATAATTTTGAGAATAGAAAATGTTCAATTTTCAACTGAGCTCAGACAAAAACAATAAAAATTAAATTAGAATTGTAATTAAACTATCTGAGTCTATCTGGGTGCGCTTCAGATATAAAACGCAGATGAGAACTTAGGTGGTGTAAATGTAGCTTAACGCTTTTGCGAGAAGACTGCTAAGAGTTGGTCGATGACAGGAATTTGTTTTCATGTTTCTTTTTTTAAGATACAAGACCTGGTGTTTGAACTCTAGACTCTTGCCTCAGTAAGCCAACACACTAAACACTAGACTACGGTGACTGTTTTTTAATTAAATTTTACTGGAACTGTTGTTTAATTTAACTTTTTAACTTGTATCTAACTTTATATGTTTTAAAATGTTTATGTTTAAAATATTTCATTTCAGTTAGAGTGCACGGTTTTTTTTTTATTTGAGACCAATACTCAGGGGTAAACCCCTACTAAATGCTGAGCATTGTATTGAAATTTTTTGAAAAGCACATTACATATATATTTTTACTTATATTATTATTATTATTATTATTCAGCTCCATTAGGAATGAGACAAATTGCTGTGAATTGATCATTCAAAGGCCAGTGTTATACCTTCACCCTTGAATGATCAACAGCAATTGCCTCATCGTTGCATGTTGATGGTGTGGTGAGTGCCTTCGCTAAGTAGGTTTAGCTGTTATCTGCTACTTCCCAATAGGTGGCGCTTTTATCCTGATCATTCATTTTTTGTTGACATTGGTTAAGGTGGAATAGAGTGGAATATCGGGGAGCAGTTTCTTTGTAGATGGTCTTCTTGGAGGGGATAACCTCTTATTTTTAAATTAAAATTAAAATATTTCATTTTAATGCTAAAACAAATAAAACTTTTCATCACTACTGTTGTTAAGACTGCATAAACATATTCAACGAGTAGGATACATTAACAAATAGGACAAACAATAATGCCATCACTACTACTACAACTTTAACGGACATAAGAAGGAAGTGTATTACGGGTTTTTTTGTGGATTAAAGAAAACCTAGTCATGGTTTCAATATATTCCTTTTCCATTTTATTTTTTTGGTTTTGCCTTTTTATTTACTATTCATTTTAGTATATTTTTTTTTTTGTTTATTTCTATTTTTGATTTTATAGTTTCTTGTTTTTCCGTGTTTTTTTCTTTCTTTTCTTTTCGCAGTGCTTTACTTAATGCTGTTTGTATTATGATTAGAAAGATTTTAAGAGTTTATGCATATATGGTTTGTAAAGTTTCTTGTTTTTTTTACTATTTTTTCTGTTATTCTTACCAATTCAAATTGAGTTGGAGGGTATTTCCTTAGAAGCTGGAAATAAATTGTTAGCAAATTTAAAATATACTTTTCTTTTTATTATTTTTCTTATTTCATATATTCTCTCAATATTTAGAAACGTTTATGTCTGCAGGATTATGTTGCGTATGAGTTTTCATTTAAAGAGACTGGGTATTGAAAATAAATATAATTCCTTCTGTTTTTTTTTTACCCAACACCTATAAGGCAAATGTGTAAATTTATTGGTGCCTGTACTACGTATGTGTGTGTTTATGTGTGAGTTTGAGGGGTTTAAGTTATAAATTTTTACTACAATTTTATTGTTAAGTTTTATTTCCTTGTAAATCACAGCTAATGTGTATGCATGGGTTAAAGTTTTAATAAAAATACAAGAATCTTTCCTAGTTTATATAAATACGTTTGTGTATAAATATTAGTAAACCTATGTACTATGTACTTCTTAATGTTTTGTGTGTGTGTGTGCTTATGCGGCTGTTTGTCAAGGATATTTATATTGACTTTGTGTCAACACCATTTAGCACTTGTAATACCAAGTTCTTAATAGACACAATGTTAAATTTACATTTTCTATTTACATACCGTTGGTCTCAGGTAGAAAGGCCCTAACTCAAATAATTTAGAATTTACAGGAGGCGGTAAAAATACAACAGATACTGTAATTATTAATATATAACTTTTTATTAAATGCTGTACAATTGCTTGTAATAACGTTATTTTTAATAATATTGTAAACATTCTTTGTGAGGAGCGGAATATTTCTAAAATGCATTGGATTTACTGAAAAAAAGTAAGTTTTGAAAAAATGCGAGTTAGGGCCTTTCTACCTGAGACCAACGATACGAACTCGCATACATACATACATATGTATGTGTAGCGTAACAGCACAAGAATCGTAAAGATTTACTTAAGCCAATAATACTAAAAGTACAAATGTGACGGCCAGTGTATGAGAATAATACATAAATTTGTCTTTAAAGAAGACGCAAAAAAAAAAAAGGAAAACAATTTAATGCGTGTTTATAATTTCAGGACTTCGTGGACAGAAATATTTTTGTTTTGGACAAATGAGTGTCTTTTATTCTCTACACCAATACCCCGATTTGCGTCGCCTCAGTTTGCGTCGCTTCGAAGTTGCGTCTTTTTTTAAGTTTCTGGGATTTCAATGTTGCGTCGTTTTTGTTTCAGTTTGCGTCGCATGGCTTCGAAGTTGCGTCGTAAATGCTTCGATTTGCGTGGTTGATATGAAAATATTTTTACAAAGTTAAAGCAAAAAATGGGATTTCCCGTTTAGTAGGTAGCAAATTTGCAGGTGTGCATTGTTTACATGTTAAACGTAGTTATTAGTTTCGAATTACATATCAGTGGTCTTCACAATTGTTATATTTTTGGTTTAATAAAATCTGTTATTCAAAAAATAATAAGAAAATATATTGATTTAAAAACCCTTTTTTAAGCTAAAATGTTTAAAACCTGTATTGACTAAACGAAAATCAAATACGTAAACAATTGAAAATTCTGCTTCAGTTTGCGTCGTTTCGGTTTGCGTCTCATTTTTTCAGTCCCAATTAGCGACGCAAACCGGGGTATTGGTGTATATAGTCTTCCCTTGAATCAAAATATCCAGAACTGGTTTAATTTTCTTCATGTGAAGATAACTCTAAAATTTTTAATCTTCTAGCTGCAACTCACGTAGAAGTGATTAGACCTCTGGTATACTTATAGTCATACTGAGTGATTCAGTGAAAATCTCAAATCAGATTTCTAAACTAGGGTAACTTCCAGACTATTGTACCGTGTTTCAAGCCGTAGTAATGTTAATTTATTATATTAAGAGCCGAAGACTCGGGTTCGAATCTCCGGAGAGGTGTGATCAATTTAATTTTTGGTTTTTATCAGAAAACGCTTTAATTAGATCAAATTTAACTGCAATGTTATTTTTTGGTAATTAAAGAAGAAATGATGTCCGTGAAGGAATAGTACACTAGCCAAACTGAACAATTGTTTTCGACTCCAGCTACAGTAGTCTCATCAGAGTTCTTTGTGTCCTGTGCATATTCAAGACCAAACATCAACTATTTAACTCACACTTTTTTGGAAATCGCATACTGAAATTATTACTGTATGTACATGCATTTGTATGAGTTAGTCGAAGTAAAGTCACACAACAGTTTATATCATATTCTCCTTTTCTTACCATCATTGCTGTTCTTGTAATTGTCATCTTATTTGGATGAAACAGAATTAATTTATTATGCTTTGGAGTTCTTCTTAAATAGTAGTGTTCCTCTTATCATTATCTCTCTATTTATTTTGATATCCCAACTATGACAAAATCTATTTGGGGTGTGATTTTAAACTCAACAACTAAAGAATTCCCTATACTCTCGAAATCATTAGTTTATTTGTTTTGCTTGGTTCCCTTTATAACTGAGGATCAATTAGCACATACTACCGTTTTAGTACCACAGACGCCGTCGCAATCAACATTAAGTAAGCAATTTAAGTGAAAATCATGCCCATAAGAATGGCATAAATGTAGTCTGTCATATTTTAAAACCGAATGATCTTAGTGAGGGTTTTACCTGTAATGCAACTAAGATCATTTAGGATTAAAGTGTCAAATATTAAAGTCGACCCCTAAAAAAGTTAGAACATTCTAAACGGAGATAAGTAATGGATTCCTTGTTGTTGTCCTCGGATAAGATTTTCACAAATTATTGATTTTTCCTTCAAGATAACTCGCACACATTCTCAATTACCATATGGGAGGCATTCCCTATCTAATACGTCATTCGAGAGTGGGCTCTACTTTTATTTCATAATGACCACGGTTGTTTTGAGATTTAGCAGCTAGACGTTCCGGTTTGTATGACGAGAAGGTCAGAGCACACATTACCTTTTATTAAATTTGATACAAACGTTACATTTCAAATTGTTCTGCGGCCTTTAAGTGTAGGCAGTTTTATAAGGGCCAATCTACTGGTATAAGACGGTAAATTATATAAATTTCAATGTAGGTTACGAAGACAAAAAAGTAGGAACTGTTTTTGAATCGACTCTATACTATCCACATAAACGCCATACGATGAGCCCCAAATTACAGATCCATATTAGAATTAGCTGCTTAGTTGTATTAGGGTTTTTAAATTGCCTTGCACAGCGCTTTATGAAGCCAAGTACTGCACGCGCTTTGTTAACAGTTAATGAGATGTGTTTAATAAAACTTAACTTCACATCAAAAAGAAACATCAGGTCAGAGAAATGATCCACTTTACAGAGAGAATGGCCATTTAGAGCATATGACACATTATATGTTGTCTTCGATAGAAACACATGTAATGACATTTTTTTGAATTAAGTTCCATAAGATTAAAACTGCACCAAGAGCAAAAGGAATCTAAATCTTTCTGTATGAAAATTTGATTCGCAAGCATTTTTTTATCTCATCGCATACATTAAAATATTAGAATACTTTATAAAATTTGGCAAATCATCCATAAACAATGATAATAGTAAAGGACCAAGATGCAGTACACCAAATGAAACATAAATTGGATTAGAAGTAACTCCTTTAATACAAACAGATTGTGTTCTCCCAGTTAAGTAGGAGCAGATCCACGAAAGACAGTTCGGTGTAAAACCTTTTAGTCCAAGCTTCTTTAAAAGCAATCTGTGATTGACCTTATATAGCACCAGAATAGAAACCCCTGCCACTTTTAATACGATAATGAATTCGATTAAACACAAAATACACTCCATGCACTTTTACTGACAAGCCAATATTTTACGATGTTTTTTAATTTATATGCACTTGTGTAAGTGCTCGTATTTCTCTTTTGTACGCAATTAATTCAAAGCCATATTCATTAAATTATATTTGTTTTCTAGTATTTTAAATATTTATAAATTTTATTTACTTTACACATTTCATTTTTGCCTTTTTGCAAATGCTTAGATCTTGTATTTAAACGAAATTAAATTTTAATTTCATTTTACGAGAATTTGTTTTATTTTTTTTTGTTTGTTGTAGTCTTAACTGTTTGCTAATGCTCCTCCTTAAATGTGTCAGGACATGCAATTAATTTGATTATATTTTACAGCTCTTGGATAAATAAGAAGAAAATAAAAAAAAAGAACAAAATTAAAGAAGAAAATTACGGTTGTATCCTTTTGAAAAATAGAATCACAAAATATTTAATTATATTGTACTGAACTTGTGACAAGAATACAAAACTAAGGCAACAACAGTAACTGTAACAACCTTTAAGAGTGGTGTCATTTGAAAATGTTACTCTAACTTGCTGTTTGCAGCAGAGTGATAAATGTATTAAAATGAATATATAATTTAGTTTTTTAGTCTTTGATTAAAACTGTTTGAACATTAAAAAATCGAATTAGTTTAAATGCAATTTCTTTGATACTCATATATCTATAGAAATGGCTATAAATTAGATTTTATTTTCCTCTTTTTTTGTATGTGGTTATATGGTTATAATAGTGTGATTAAGTAGACATGTTAGTAATACTGTAGATTTAATTAGAAAAAAATCTAAAGTCCAGAAGTGATCAGAAATGTACAGCATTTTCTATTGAATTAAGTTAAACATAGAAAATAATTTTTTTTATAGTACAAGAAAAATTATAATTTTAGGGAAAAGCTTAATTATTCACCTTATTATGTGTATGCTGTCACCAAGAATTTAAAATTTAACCACTTAATATATATTTTAATTAATTAACATCGTTAGCGTCTTTTATTCTTCTTAAAGCGGATGTTTGCTAATGATTTTTGAGAATTTTGTAAATGTACTACGATTTGCATGCACATCAAAACTTTTAGTGGTAATTGCTTAGTCCATAGCATTTCATTTCAATATTTCTAGAGCAGCACCTTTTTTCCTCTCTAACAGGTGTAAAATTTTAATAGTCGGTATGCTTCTCATTTAGATCATAAAGATAGTCAAAGTATATCTATCCAGAAACAAATATTTTGGCAAGAAGTGTTTTACTATTTCAAATGCTTATAAACATAAACTGCAAACATCAACGTCTAGAATCACTATTCTCTACGTGGGATAATCACCTTGACGTGGTGTAGAGCATAGTTAACCAAAACTTTCAATAAATGAAATGCGCCTGTATCACAATTGTGAAATGAAAATGAAGATTTGGATTACATTGCTGTAGAGACTTATACTGCAAGGACTCAACTGGCTAAGGTGGTGGAGAACAATAGCTCTCTGGCAAGGTCTTTCATGTCAGAAAAGCAGTTGAGAAGCTGTAACTGAGAACTATCGCAGGGCTAGATCTAGGAGAACAACAACAACATTATATTCAATATCATTATGATATTTTATTTTTCCCCTTATTTACACTTTATGGTGCGGGCTTCTTGGCGTTGTTTACTGTTTAATTATTCAGTGGTGAAGGTATAACTCTGGCCATTGAATAATCAATCAACAGCAACCGATTTCTTTGCGGTTCCCATTCTTAAATTAGGACCTTTAGCTTTTTAGAACTGGTATCATATATGATATTAGTAAGCCAAAATCAAATGTTCACACCCTTTTTCCCCCTTCCCCGCCTATTTTCCTTGACCAGCACAAGGTACTGTATGAGTGGGGGTCATCCCCTGAGTGCTGGTCTCATTTATAAAAGAAAAAAACTCCATAAGTTTTGTAATCTGTGTTCTATACTTAAGAAGACCTTGGGATGGCTTAAAATTACTTGCGCATTCCAATATTCCAATCATTTGTTAACTTCACAATCTTTAATAAGGTTGAGAATACTAGAAAGTGATGCTGCAAAGTATAGCTTTAGAGTTTAAACCAATATAAAGAGTACCGAATCCCTTCTCAGGGATTGCATTTGCCATCTTGTTACAGCTTATTTAACAGTGTTCAGATAGATACTCAAAACAACTGCGCCAGTATTTGGATTTGTTGTAGTAGTTATATTTGACAAGTTTAGTTATTATAAGATTAAAATGCTTTTGCTTGGTTTAGCTTTATGAGTAAATATTAATTATTTTATATTTGAGCTCCTTGTACAATGACCACGATCTTAGCCTAGAAACACTCAACCAACACAAACATCAACACCGATACTGTTAACCGTTTTGGAGCCATCAATATAGGACTTCAAAACAAATTCATTACAAACTAATCCCTTAGTAGAGCGACGTTTCCAGTCTGGTTCCTCAATCAGTAATATTTTGCCAAGGCATGTATTGAGGAGGGACAAACTTCAAATAATTAGTAAATTATGAAACATTGCGATCTAATTCTAATTCTGTTAGAAAGGTTTCTGCCTTCGATAAAAAAAACTCTTTAAGTTTTCTTTGAAGTAAACACACAGAAGACGGTAAACAGCAGTTTAAACTCGATTACGTTTGAAACTGATAATCGCAAAACATGGTTAATGTGACATGTGTCAGAGAAATATATGAATATTTTCACAACAAGTTAATTAATCTTTTAGTCACTTGTCTTTAACTTATCTTGTTGAAGTTAATAATTTTTTTTATTAAACTTTTTCTTTTTATTAAAGTTTACATTTTTGAAATACAGATATAGAAGAAGTATATATAAACGTGTAGTAGTATTTTCTGCAATTACTGTTTCAATCTAGCCGACTGCAAGTTAGTAAATGTTGTGGAATGCATTGTCTTCTTTCTATCAGGTCACTTGCTGTCATGTATGCTTTTCATGCTCATGCTCAAAGTAATTTTTAGCCTTCTGCATAACTAATAGCTTAAAGCTATATTTATTCAAAGCTAAAAAAATTAATAAAAGAATTTTTCGTTAATTATTCTGAAAAGAAAATTAAAAAAATATTAATAAACTGTTAGACCTGGTAAAGCAGTCTTAGGCTTTCCATAAATTTTAATAATATCTTCAACTTAAATTTTTTTCAGTAAAATCCTTTCAATATTATTTACTTACAAGAATACGAAATTTTAATATATTTAACAAGAGTATTGCATTAATAGAATAAATGAAATCATTATAACTAAATATTGAATTACCAAGAAATATTTCATATTTTTTATTAAACTCAAGCCATGCTTTAATTACTTAGAAAATAATGTAATTTTAACTTGACAATTTTTATTAGAGCATAAAATTAAAATAATATTTATTACTCACTATTAGTTTTCGTAATCAAACAATATTTCTTGCTAAAATTAATTTTTACTGTCAAATAAGTAGAACATAATTAATTAAAACACTTTATAAGTTTTAAAGGCAACAAAACAAGAGAAACAATTTTAAAAACGAAAAGTGGAAATTTATGTTTTCAATACATTCTCATTTTATAAGATAAATATATACAGGGTTGGCAAATTTGAGGTTAGAAAGTAAATTGGCTATCAATATCAAACTGAGCTGTCATCCTCTGACACTCATTTAGTAAAAAGTTATGAAGTTTGAAAAACTGAAAGAAAACAACACATTTTTCACCAGAAGCATCTTTAGTGATGAGAACATGATAACCAATTTTGTGGCCACAATTGGTTAGAGTTGACATCAGTGACTTTTGGTTTAGACACCAGCCACACGGCCGGCCATATAATTCAGTTATTTTATGAGAAATTTCCCGGTCGCGATTTGGCGATGCCAATTGCCTGCCTCGTTCTCGTCATTTAACGTCGCTAGATTATTTTCTTTGTGGCGATTTGAAAGACCGGGTTTATGTAAACAAACTGCAAATAGCTAACGCTCTAAGAGATGAAATTCGGCGCTGGATTGACGAGGAAAGCGAAGCTTTGTTGCAAAATGTGGTTCAAAATTTAGTAAAAAGAGCGGACGTCTGCCGATATGCTAGAGGTGGACATTTCGTCGTGCGGGTGTTTTTGTGCTCTATCCGCCATTTTATATTTTTTATGTATCTCGAGTTAATGATACCACTTTAGGTTTTTGACACCAAAATTTTTAAAATCTGCAATCCGTTTTTGGCTATTTATCTCCAAAACTGGACGAGATATCCGAAAACGGATTGCAGACTTGAAAAACACAATACACAATACAAAATTACTGCCGCACGACGATTTGTCGAACATCACATTTCAATATTAATTCCTTTATTTCTACTTCAAATTGGTAACAATAAAACTGAATTTGTCACAAAAAAAAAACAAGTGCTTTTAATCCAATTTACTTCCTAACCTCAAATTTCTCCACCCTATATTAAGACACCTATATTAAAATGTGTAAATATGCACTAGTATATAATGAAATATATGTTTTTTAACAAAGCCAAGTATTTATATTTCATAAATTTATTACAAAAATTTAAATACACAACACAGGCTACTTAGGGAATGGCCCCTACTCATGCAGTACATTATGCTGGTCTAGGAAAATATCCTATGAGGAGGAGAAAAGAGGAAGTAGTGCTTGTGGAAATTTAATTTAAACTGGCTAATATCGTAATTAATAGGAAAAACGTTTACGAGAAGATTGTGCCACAAACTAACGGTGCGCCAACAGAACGAATTCTCTCTATAATACATTGTGAGATTCCGTGGACAATCAAATACTTACATATAGATACGTGTATTCCGTAATATGCGACCATCCGGAATCTAGTCCTTTATTCCATAAAAATTACTATTGTCCTGAAATTGCCATTGTTGTTTCCAACACCAAATTTTAAAAGGGTGATTTTAATCAAATGGTACAACCTTTGAAAAAGGATTTGGTATTACACCTAGACGTAAAGGCTTACTTTGCAATGCGTATGTCTGTTACAGTGAAAGATTCTTAAGTACTAGATGAAGGATAGCTTGTTGTGAAGAACGATATCATTTTTGTTATAGACTCTTGTCTGCAGTTTCGGTATATATTTTTGATAGTGTTTTTAAGTTTCAACAAAAGTATAGTTTATTAAAAATAAATATTTTATTATATACAATATTTATTTTATTTGAAATTTATCTCAAATTTTTTTATTTAATACAACATTACATTTCCATAATAACTCAGTAAGTCTCTACCTTCTTACATGCATGATGTGTTGTGAATCCATTAAACAGTGATTAGGTTTGACTGTAGTCAACTGTACTATTTTGGATAATATCATATCAGCTTTATTAAATATGAAATTTGTTTGTTTCTTTGCTTGAATCGAAATTACATGCAGGAAACTATTAAATTAATTTTAGTTATTAATTTTAAGATGTACTTATTGGAAAAGTAATCCTAATACGAAATCAATTATATGGAAACGAAGTAATATTCTCTTAGAACAAATAATTAAAATGTATTGAAATATATTACGAAATTATATAATAAATTAATGCATTTGATTTGAAATTGAACATTTTATTGACTTTAACCCTTCATAATATGTATGTTTAGTGTGTACGGTATTAACGAGGCGTTTGTCTTGTTTATCTACTCTACTGCCTATTTGACGGCATGTTGTTTGTATGTAAATGCCAATACAATTTGTGTTAACAATATGTGTTTGCCAAGTCGTACATGTATAAGTAACCAAACAAACAAAACTTGACTATAATGAAAACTTGCAAAAGAACAATTTACGTGTAAACGTACATTTGCAATGAAAGTATAAAATTTTGTTGTTGCTTCTTAAGTATGTACTCGATTGCATAAGCCAAAATTTTACACTTTTTTAAATAGTATCTGTAGGAGAAAAGTCTAAATACATGTAAGAGTGCGTTGATTGTAATTTTAAATATATGGTGTACTAAACTACGAGTATACCTCATTAGTTATAATCGCAAATTTATAAGAACAAAAATGTTAAATTAAATGTTAAATAAGAGCTAAGACTTTGAAAATTGATTTTATGTTTTACTTGAAAATCAGTTATTTACACAGTACAACACGAAAAAAATAACTATATAGGGACACCACTACATAATAAGAGACTAAAAAAAAGATAAGAAGACCTCAGTTTTTCCAAAAGTCATGAAGCTTTTTTTTACGGGCCCCCAAGCATTTTGGGCCTTGGTGTCATTTTTGCAAAAAAGTAATCATTTCCTCAGGCTCATATCTTGCAAACCTTTCGGAGTTTTGATTTATTTTCTGAGGCAAAGTTGTAGCACAGGCCGCAGTTGAGAAAATTTTTAAATTGACAAGTATAGTTTTTTCTTATAAACGTATATTATAATAAACTGCCACCATCTTTATGAAAAATTATTAAATTTTTATTTAAATTAAGAACTTAGTTAAAAAAAACTTAATTTTTTACTTATAAAAAACAACATCAAATATTTCCTTATGAGTTTTTTTATTAAAACCAATACTCAGAGGTAAACCCTTACTTATGCTGTGTATTGTATTGGATTTTTTTTTTTAATTAAGCGCTCTACGAATGAGACAAGTTGCTGTCAATTTGATCACTCAAAGGCCAGTGTTATATGTACATTCATTCTTGAATGATCAAAAGCAACTGCTCTATCTGTAGTTGGATATTGATTATGAAGTAGTGAGCGTCTTCACTAAATAATTAGCTGATACCTTTCCAGTAAATGGCCCTTTTCCCGATCATTCGTTTTTGATGCCAATGACAAAGGTGGAATAGAATAGAATGTCAGGGAGCGGTTTCTTATAGTTGGGCTTCCTGTGAGGAAGGGGGGGGCGAACCTCTTATTTCATTAATTACCATTTTTAATAAACCGCAAATTTTTATTCATAATTTTTTTCTTTTGCTGGGATTTCAATCTGGGCTGTTTGAGTTTTTGGGCGAGCGCCTTAAACACTATACCCCCAATGCTGTTTTTACAAGGTCTTTTTTGCACGGTGCTGTTTAAAAAATTTTATCCTGTTTTTACACGACTTTTTTTTAAACGAATAAAAACATTTTAGAGAAATTATCGGTGTATGTTTGTGCAAAAATTCGTAGACGAATATTGCCACATACATACTTTAGATGACGGTTAAAATAAAATTTTAAAAATCTTGTTATGTGGTAGCATAATTCTTTAAAATTCAGCCTTTAATAACCAAATTATCATGAGCACGAAAAAGCTATTAAATTTCAATTGGACCTGAAATAACGTATGGCTCGATACAAGGAGATGTATTTATAAAGGGATCTCCAAAGTGGGATCACAGCGTTCCATAGCTGAATTCGCCTTTAAAATTATTAAGCTAGTTGTACCTGAAGCAGATATTGGCAGCGAAGATGAAAATGCAGACGTACTAGACATATCTTCCGACGACACTGATATTGAACCACAGCGCAAAAGAATATGCTTGCTATCACAAACTGATACTGAGTCTTAAGAATATGATTTATTTAGGAAAAATTGTGAATTACTTTTTTATTATTATTTTAAGTACAAGTGGGGATTTAATTTTTATTTTGTATGCTAAAAAACGAATAATAAAACTAAATAACATTGAAGAAGGTAAAAGTTGTACAAAAATATCATAATATCACTTTATTTTGGACCGTAAAAGGTAATTGAATTACTATAATACAGTAATAAAATTATATATGTATGTACGTTTTTTTTCACGGTATTTTGTGGAACGTATGTACCGTGTAAAAACGGAATTTTGTGTACACTGAAACGGATGCATGTCATATGAAATTAGAACTAATTTTAATTTTTACAGACACTTTGTCTGAAGAATTTTACAGATGCAAATTTAAATGATTTTACACTAATTTTACTCCTATGCATTATTGTCTGTTTATAACAATACAGTGGAGTTCGATGAAAAATAAAAATAGTAGATATCTCAACAAAATTTATGGCAAATAAAGACGGGATGAGCATTTCTTAAACAGAAAAAAATTTTTTTTTAAATAATTTCAATTAACAAATTAAATAGTATGATTAAATTTTTCCAATTAAATTTTTAATTATTACAATTAATTTTTTAATAGAAGCACAAGAATAGAAATGTTTGTGCGTGTGTTTTTTTCTTTTGGCTTAGTGTTGTGTAATATGTTATATAAAGAATCAACATACGATTACTTTTGAATTTAAAATTCGAATACGTATTGTTATTTACGTAATTTAAATAAATGTGTAGCATTAAGATATAAAGAAGACATATCTTCATACATTTATTTACAAGTATTTTAGTTTAAAAACAACATCTTGCATTAAAATAATAATAATTTAAAACTTTAAGTAATTAAAAATATGTAATTAACCATAAACATTTTTTCGATAATTCGTATTTTTGTTGTTGTTGTATGTGTATGTGTCTGTTTTTTTTTGTGAACATATTTTTTTTTGTATACATATAAATATATATAATATACATATGTATATATGTATATGTGGTCGCCGTGGTCTAGTGGTAAGTATTTTGGCTTACTAAGACGAGACTTCCGGTTCAATCCCCTGGCTCTGACATCTTAAAGCAAAAAAATGTTAAATATTTACGCTATGCCAACATTTCGCAAGACGAGTTTGTTCAGACTATGGCCCGAATATAAAAGTCCTTCTGGCTATCTCTTAGTAAGAATTCAATTAATTTTTATCTTTTTGTTCTGTTTTATAACTCATGCATACATTTTTAATTTAGATTGACATGGATTTCATATTAGAGTTTCAAATGGCAAGAAAATGCTGGTCATATTTTTTAAATGAATTAATGTGCCTTAAAATCAAGAATTTCCTCTTTCCAAAAAATTAAAAGACTTTTAAAATTTGGTTAATTATTTTGTTATTCAATTGCCAATAATTAAATACTTACATAAATAATATTTCCTATTATTATTTAATTTTACATATGTATACAAATCAAATATGCACTTGTATAAAGAATAAAAATAAGTGGTTAATTTCTTTTTTGTCGTATTGGTTAAATATGTACTCATCTCTGTATTTATCGTATTTATATTTTTAGTGGGTATACCAGCCGGATCAAATACAATTTTAGTCCTTTTAATTAATTTTTTAATCAGTTTAAAATTTCAGCGTCAATTAATTTTTTAATTATACCAATTAATTTATTTAAATAAAACGTGCCTGAATTTTTAATTAAACGATTTATTGTCCCAATTAAATATTTAATTGAAAATTTTTTTTTTGGAAAAAGTTCGACACAATTAATTTTTTAATTGATATTATTAATATTGTTTGTAGGGGCAAAACTAGTAAACAATTTAATTGGTAGTACAAATTTGTTAATTTTAGGTAAATCGACTTTATCGAAAAAAGGAAAATGTCCAGTTTACTGTCATATACTCTGTCTCTGTTCAACAATTGAACATAATATCCTCTTAAGTCCTTTATATCAACGATATGACAGTGATCTAAGAGATTTGAATCAAAGAAAAAATTTTTTATTAAATAAAACATTAAAAAAAAAATGCTGACGAACTAGACTTAGTAAAAAAAATAAGGCAATTGTGTTTCTATCTTTAGCAGTGTTTTTCAGCTTTATTCCATGATATTTTAATTTTCAGAAAGGACACTGTGATAGTCTTAAGTACACAATATACATAGATTTAAAGTGTTTCTAATGCACTGCAAAATTTGTAGACATTTTTCCTATATAGAAAAAATAAAACAAAAAAAAGTAATTATGTTTAAAGAGAATTCAGTCAAGAAATGTAAACAACCATTGAAAAAAGTTATTACCGCAACGGAATAATTCACATATTATTAGCGAAGATATTTCCATAACAACCTTTGCCAAGCCACACTCATTTTTGAAAACTGTTACCTTCACAAAAACAAACGTTAGCTCATACATATGTATGTACATTGTACATGCATGTATCCTTACTAATACCGTTAACGTTTATTTAAGTGTTATTATAAAACACTAAATAAACAGTTCATGTTAATATTAGTGCTACGCATATAAACCACTATGTAGGTACTTCTATACCATACATACCATGTATGGATATACAATGTGAGTTTACAAACAAATATAAATATTGATATAATAACGTATATACATACTCGCATGTGGATAAAAGGATTAATTTGGTAAAGAATGGGTTTTTTTTCTTTTGTTTTTTATATTCTCAGGAGATACAAATACTGTTAAAAAAACAAATATTAACTCCCCGCTTGCGAAATAAAGAAAATACATTCGTTTTAGTAGAGAATGACAAGTTGAGATTTATTTTATTAATTACTGCGTGCTGAAATTACAGTTATGAGATATATAAAAAAATTCGGCTTAAAAGCGTAAATGTATTTGTTTTTTTAGAGCCATTTCTCAAATTCAATTTTTAAAAAATAATATCCGACTCTATGCGATAATGAGAAAACCATCTATTCAGCAAACCTGAACAAACAGTGATTACCTAAATTTTCAGTTGGCCTATTAATGGACATATGAAATGTTGTGTTATAATTTAGAATATGTAAGGGCGGATTGATATTGAAGCTACCTAAGTAGGAAAAAAACATTTTTTTCTTCAAAAACCATTCATTTCTCAACATACTTAGTCTCCTTTTAGCTCAACACACTTAGTAAGACGATTTTCCAACTTTTTTATATCATCTGAATAATACGATTTTGGAAACTCCTCAAAATACGCATTAGTTTCGGTAATCACTTCTTCGTTTGAGATGAATATTTTTCATGCGAGCCATTTTTTCAAGTTTGGAAACAGGAAAAAGTCACTAGGGGCTAAATCTGGACTATAAGGTGGATGATCAACCAATTCGAAGTGGATTTCTCGTAGTTTTAGCATCGTATCTAATGCTGTGTGAACCGGTGCGTTGTCTTGAAGAAAGAGCACTTTTTTCTTGTTTAAATGTGGTCATTTTCCTTGATTGCAATGTGGTCGTTTTTTCTTGATCCAATTGATCCAATAATGCACGATAATACTCTCCTGTGACTTTGGATCCCTTTTCAAGATAATCGATGAGCAATATTTCGTGTGCATTCCAAAATACAGTAGCCATAACCTTGCCAGCCGATTTCGCTGTCTTCGCCTTCTTCGGAGCACTTCCACCAGCTTCGATTGATTTTTGGTTTCAGGTGTGTAGTGGTGGACCCACGTTTCATCAACAGTTATTAATCTATGCCAAAAGTCAGCAGGATTATGCTTTATCATGTCCAAACACCGCTGTGAAGTGTCGAACTCGTTTTTGTTCAACACTGAGCAAACGCGGCACCCATCTTGCTGATAGCTTTTTCATATGCAAATGGTCTTGCAAAATGTTGAACACACGTTCATATGATATGTTTACCATTTCAACAATCTCACGTATTTTGACCCGACGATCATTCATAACGATATCGAGGATTTTCTTGATATTTTCTTCGGCCCCTTTTAAATTCAGCAATCCAATATTTTACCATATAATCTGACGGATTATATGGATTTCGCCGATTTGCCTTTCAAATATAGTATTTAATCACTACACGAAATTCACTTTTTTCCATTTTCCAAGAAACACAAAAGTTGCTTACTTCAAACGACTACAACAAATAAACTAAAAGATGAATATGGCTAAAATTTTAACAGCTGACGTTTGACAGATCGTATCTACCCTTGCAGCTTGCTGGTACATTACAGTTTTGTGATGGAGTGAAGCTACAGAGACGATTACAGAAGGCAAGATTTTTGTATAGTGACTTCGCACTTGGAAACAGCCTCTTCTTAGCATAATACAGATTGCTTTTAATAAATTAAAACTAATATTAATGCTAAAATAGTATTATCTGCTTCATAGCTGGCGGATATGTATATCCGGAATATGTTACCCCATCCATACACAATCCAAATATTTCAACAAATAAAGTCGACTGGCCCTGTAGGTATGATGATTTTTTTCAATAACATTTTTTTCAGAGATGAAGCTAATTTCTCATTTGATGGTTTTGTTAACAAGAAGTGATTGTGGATTTGCCAATGCATGGAATAATTGGTACGCAATGTAATCTGAAAGTGAAATGAAGAAACTATTAACGTCTATTCAGTATGCTATGGCAATGACAACTTCTTTGTCCTCTCTAGTTGCATAAGAAGTTTTGCGTTAATTTTCGGTTTGACGGCGTCTCTTGACGTTTCAAAATCAAAATTTTCATGTAATATAAATGACACTGTATTTTGTACATAGAGGCAAGCTCCAAGGTTTAAAAAAATATAGTTTTGTTTAAATCTTAGCTTTATGTGTGTTTTCTTTTACTTTATTTTTCAAACCGAAACCTAGTTAATCCTGTATTGTGTTTACTTTAAGTAAGTGCTGGTGCCATTGATTCTCTTTTCAGCCAGTCAGTCTATTTAAAATTTATTTTGTTTAGCTTTGAGCTCTTTTATATATTTTTAAAACCTAAATTTTTAAAAATATTTTCAATTTATGGCAAACAAGAATAAAATTAACTAATAATCAAGGGGTTTAATGATTTCCAAATAGCTGTTTGATGTAATGCAAAAATCATCACCAGTTGTATATAATCGCACAAATTAATATTCAAATTCAATAAAATTCGTATTGACCACATAAATTTGTCAGAAATTTTTATAATAATAGAGGAGAATACTGAATGATTTCTTAAAATTCAATGAAACTTAGATTCTAAATAATGGTTTCGCTGTTTTAAACAAATATTTGTCTAAAGTGACCGTACTTTTTTGTGAAAAAGTTTAGAATATTATCTGCCATTGTAGTGTTTTTGGCGTAGGCAAATCTATATATAAAGATGGTTAACCATAAGTCTTTAAATCAATTGTAAGTAAATTATTTCATATGCCAATATAATATTCTTATTTTGATTATACCCTTTGAGACAATAAAATAAAATATTTTATGTCATTATGCCTTAAATAAACTGAAAAGTTTAAACTGTAATTATTAATACAAGAAAAGAACATTTAAATTAAAAGTCAAATAGTCATTCTCTTAATAACCCGCATACTCTAAACTATTTGAAATGCTTTAGTAATATTATTCTAAACAGAAAGTTTTTAAAATAAAGTGACAAGCAAAAGTGTAATATGACAAATATAAATAAGGTCTCATAAGTTTTTTCACAAATATAAAAAAAACCTGCGAGGTTTCCTTAAGTTTACTTAATTTTGAAAGTTTATTGTGCAATTGTTACAGAAACCTTTATTTTTTTTTCTTCGAGAGTTCAACGGAGCATGATAAATTTACCACTAATATTTTCGGTATAGAATTTAACTTTGATCTAATTAAAGCGTTTTTGGCGAAACGAAATTAATTTAAAAAATTGACCACTTTTCCTGGGACTCGAACCTGGAGTCTTCAGCATATAATATTTTCTTTAATTTGATTCATAATCAATTGTAAGTTTTACTAAAGCAATTAGCTTGCAAAATAATTAAAACTACTCGTATTATGCAATTTTTAAATTAAAACCTGTTACTGATTTGTAAATTAATACCTCCCCAATATCAAAGAAATTGTATTAGGCATACAGATTTGAAATTTTTATGCACGAATAATTTGATAACCGGAGTGAAAAGTTTTGTAAATATTTTCCATATTCCTGCTTAAAGTGATCATTTATATTTCAGCCAAACCAAACTTACTTATATACCTAACTAGGTGGCCGTAACAACCCGTTAACCGATTTTAGGCTACCTCAGCACTAGTTTCTAGGCGTCTCTGCTTAGCGCGCTCCTTCTCCAATTAGTCACATCAATTGATGACACAGTTAATCGAAAACGTTATCAACTACAATTAGCACAAGTTGCCGTTTTGAAACCATTGCAGTATAGACCTTATAATTGATTCTAATAAAAAATCATCGCTATGCCTTAGTGGGATCAAAGATCTTGCGAAGAACTCTTAATTCGAATACTTTCAGAACCGCTGCATCGGCATAAGACAGCGTTCATGATTCCAGGCCATAGAAAAGCACCGAATGCATAAGTGACTGCTGGAGTATTAAATTCGTCGTACAAAAAAGGTCTCTGCTTCATAACTGTTTGCCGAGATCGTTGTAATACCTGTTTTCCATTGTGATTCTTCGCTTGATCTCCAGAGTGAATCATTATTGCTAATAATGGCGGTGCCATGGTAAATGAACTCCTTGACCACATCGAATGTATATTTGCCGGCTGTAACTTGGGAGCCGATACGTTTAACGTCCCTACTCATCGATATTATGTACTTCGTCTTGCTCTCATTTAAATTTTTCTTTTGGACGCACCACATACACAAATTGGAACAAATTTTTTATATTTGCGCTGCCGACGTTTTTTTCATGATATACCAAATCGGTGGCTCATATAGACGGGGTGTAAAGTAGTGGTTACACTTTTTCGTCAAATATTTGATTAATATGACTATAATTAAACTGTAATAACAACATATTTAGTGTGTAGAGCTTTTTGACATAAAGTTCAGCCGTTAATAATTCTGCTTTTATTTAAAATGTATTGCTTTAAAATAAGAACTCGATATACAAAATTCATGCTTCCCCTAAAAACCTACTTTGTCCGGGGACCAATTTTTTATTGGGTAAGAACAGAGTGATCACATATTAATTAAACAGTTTGATAAACACCAAATTTGCTCCGACTGTTTATTAATGACAGATGCCTAAGATTATAATACATTTCCAACTTTTTGCAATTATTTACGTGTCCCTTTTTAGCAATACTTTGTTTTACAAACACGCATGAATTGCCACCATTTTTTGTTATTATTTCAGCAAAATTCTTAACAATACATACATATATAAAAAAATCAGTTTTAAACTTACTTTTGTTTCCTTTATAAATATAAAATCGGATAGTGTTGCGGGGACTATGACTAAAGAAACAAATATGTTTTTTTTTTACATGTAAACATTATCCTTTAGTGCTAAAACCAAAGGAATTTTGCTTGTGTACTTGAAAGGAAAAATTTAACGTCTTCACAAAACTTTTATTCATTTCCTGCACCAATATAATGAGACTTTAAGAGATACTGAAAGATTTGCTTGAATGCTTTTAAGAAAAATTTCACTTTGGCTTTAGTTGAGAAGTATTTAGTTACAGAAACTAAAAGTGATTTAATCTTTAACTTACGAATATGTTTTTGAGATATTGATGTTCAATTTAGTGTTACAATAAAATTTTTTTTTGCTTACATAATACATTAGAAACTCATATTATGCGATAGTTAGGGATTGTCAAAAAAAGTTAGAGTACAAAAGGAGTGTAAAATTTTTTGAACTATTTCTGGAGTGGATATGTTATTTGGTCTTTGCTTTGATATTCATCTAGGCAAAACTAATTAAATTTTGCTCTTTTATACGAATTTCGTTTTACTAAAGAACGGATTTCTTAATCTAGAATCTAACTGACTTTTAATATTCGATGGAAAGCATTGAATTACAGTGTAATGATAAATTTTTTTAATGATAACAAATCACTGTTTTTTTTTTTTTTTTTTTTTAAGAGTCAAAAGTTAAGTTTTGGCACCGACTTTATACAAGTTCTCCTTCTATTGAAAATCATTAATAAGATTTGTTATGTTTTCTTAGCTTCTAGTAATTTTTGCACAACATTCAATACTATTGTAAACAATGATGTCTTAAAGTTTTGTCGATTACTCTATTAGAAAAAAAATCATACAAAAACTGTGAGTCAATAAAAAAAGAAAATTATAAACATTACTTCTCGTAATTTTTGGAAACGAATTACTCATTATTTTCTGTTTATTTTGCCAGCTATTGATTTTTAATTTGTCTTTTTTTTAATTGAGATCAGTGCTCAGAAGACGACTCCTACTCATATATTTTGGGAAAGAGGAAAAAGTGAATAGTATATATGGGCATTTAAATAAATTTACTAACATCGTAATAAACAAGCAAAACTTTTGCGAGAAGATTGTTCGACAAACGAACGGTCCGGCTAAAGAACAAATTGCGATATCAACTCCTTTATTTCATCAGAGGGTTGCCCATGGTAATAATGATTGAACAATGAAACGCACTCCACATTGCGCCGATGCTCCAACGAATCGATAGAGTTGAATACCATACCGTCGCTGATAGGCACCTTCGCCCTTCCCAATACGAGGCCGAGAAGCTCTAAAATTGACTTCGAAGCAGCGGCCCATAAATAAGAGTTGTAGGCCATCCTATGTGAAATAAAGATCTTGTAAATATTGAGAAGGTCACATAGAGGGAAATATTTCTTGCAACGTTCTAAAAGACCGAGGTACTTGCATTCTTCTATCAAAACTCAAAATATGTGATAATTCCAACGGATACATACATACATACATACATAATAGGCCATTATAATCTTGTGTTACGACCTAGCTTCTCACAGCACTCATGTTGTGTGTGTTATCTTTTATCCATGAGTACCGGGAACTACACTATAAAGTCCACTCTGAACGATAGATTTTAGAAGCATTTTCATGACAATCTATTACTCCCAGAGCTTTTGCCAGAAGATTGCTGAGAGATAGTCGCTCAAAGAAAAATTCTAACGGATATCACAATTAATTCTCACGCCCAGAACATCAAGAGCATTGGCCTCTTCAATATTTTCATTACCCATAGTCACAGATGGCATGGTCATAGTCACGCTTATGCGTCATGAAACAATATTGGGTCTTGCGCTCATTAAATTCTAGTCTGTTAGCGCAACCCCATTCGACAATTTTTTGCACGCTATTTGTCCTTTAACCCCAATCTCTGAAGGATTCGGCTTATGATCAAATGAATATGAGTGATGTTACTGTTATCT
Source organism: Metopia argyrocephala (assembly GCA_963576795.1). Lineage (NCBI taxonomy): Eukaryota > Metazoa > Arthropoda > Insecta > Diptera > Sarcophagidae > Metopia > Metopia argyrocephala. Next base: position 59,754,310 of record OY756211.1, on the reverse strand, counting down.
TTTAAAAAGAAAAGATTCTGCAAAAAAATCTAAAATAGGAGACAGAATAGGTGCTTGCGTTACTCCCGAATTTAGCCAGAACTCGTTGGAAGAGCGTAGTGCGGTCTCTGGGAAAGCTCGTTATGAAACAATGGAAATAATTACCAACATCAAAAACAGCAAGTTTGAAAATGAGTGCATCGTGCCAGACTCTATCAAACATACCTAGAGCATCAACTTTGCTTTCACCAAAGCGGCGAATAGATCCACTCCACCTCTCGAGAACTAATGAAAACAGATCACCGGTGGAGCGGCAACTCCGAAAGCCATATTGTTGGTCTTTCAGTAAGTTATTGGACTCTAAATACCTCAAAATGTGATGATTTAACATACTCTCTTCATTTCAAAACTTATTTTATCCTGCAACATATTTGCTCTACACTGTGTGTATATGTTTCTGTACCACAAATCAACTTTCTTTTAATCCTAAATTAAAATAAATACAAACTTTTTTCATTCATTAACCATAGCATAGCATGCCAAGTACATACGGGTGTGTTCCATGTATCATGCATGCTAATGGAATTAAAATCAAAGCTTTTTAGCTATTCTTCTTTTGCAACATTGTTGAAACAAATATTTTAGTTAACAGTTGTTACCAAATAAGCCCGTGTGTACAAACCGCGTATTAAGGTATGTACACACACCTCCACTCCAATGTAGATGGGCATTGTATCCTAAATAAAGCATGTGAAGCAAGCATTCCTATCTTGAAACATGTTTTCATTAATTTTTTCGTAAACCTTTTTAAAGTATGCAAAGCAAATTGTTTTGTTATATATTTTTGTATATTTGTTGGTATTTTTTGTTTTCCAAAAGTTGTTTTGCTGCTGGTGTTGTTGTTTTGTTAATTTACAAAAAGTCAAAAATTAATTAGTTACGTGTTTTTCTTAATGTTGCTGATATTTATCACAATTTTCTTATATTGTGTAACAAACAAACATATGACATGGACTACATTTGAGTACATTTAGAAATATGTACGAGTAAATGCGTATTTGTAGTATATGTGGGGTACAGATTAAATATTATTGTGATTTAAAAGTAAATTAAGGTTTTCTGCATTAAATGGTTGCTATTTTATGGGTTTATAGGGTTGAAATTCTTTTGCTTAATTAACCGCTGCTGTAAGTCAATTATTTTTTATTTTACAAGTACCGCATACGATACGATGTTGGTTATACATTTCATTCAAATGGATATTCGTATAAAATTTAGTTTATACATAATTACAAGAGGGATTGAAGAGGAATTGAATTTGTTTCTTTTGAGAAAATAAACCGTAATTGTTTGGTAATTAAATTGATTTTCAACCTTTTTTTTTTTTTTGAATTCTTGTTTTATACAGAAATAAATAGAAAACTGCATTTAACAAACAAGTTTTCTTTCAAACAACAATCAAACTTTAGCTAATTAGTTAAAAATGTTTTTCGATTTGCTTCAGACTTTTTCAACTATTAAGCCAATTAATTAAATCTTTTAATGTAAAATGTGTAAATCAATATAGAGAAACTTTTACGAGTACTAATGCACAATTACTGTAATTGAATATCTCTTAGAAGTGGAAAAACTGTGTATCATTAAACTGTCAAAATGAAAATCAGACAAATTACAAGCCAACAATCTATCATTTGCATTTACACAGTGACCACAAATGGTGTCAACAATCTTTAATACTCGTTGTTTTAGGATGTTATTTTTAAAAATTTGTCACCAAGAAGCAATTAAAAATAAATGGCATTCAGAAATTCCTAAAATATGAATCAAAACTTAGAAAACTTCTAACATGCTTAAATTCGTCGATTAGTGTCATTAGTTAAAAAATTTTACTCATAAAAAAGGGCAAGAAACAAAGTGCGCCTTGTCATTCTCATTTATTTACCTGTCAAAAGCTAAAAACCAACTTTCTTCCGCAAGCGTGTCAAATTTTTCCGAGTTTGAATCCCAGTAAGAGTGATCAATTATTTTTATTTAATTTTGTTTCGTCAGAAACGCTTTATTAGACCAAAACTAAATCCATTAAGAATTTATATTGGTTTTTGTAAATGATTTATGATAAACTCTTAGAAATTAACCCTACCGGCTTTATGCCTGCAAGAGAGCCGTGGAAAGGATTTTGGTTTCTATGTCTGCCATTACGCTGTGATAAAGCCCACTTAACTGTATGGTGTTCACATATGTATGGTGGATGTTGTGGAAGTGTGAGTACTATTATGAACTGATTGACAAGGTGCGCAGACACTCAGTTTTTTCGATAGCCACAGCTTTCCACTCGAGTCTAAGGTCATGCCTGCTATTCTTAACTGCCTTACCTGTGATCTTTTGCTGAGACAGTAATGACTAGGGCAACCAAAAATATGCTCTATACAATTAGTTTTAAGCGCTTAAAATATGCATTGAAAAAACACTTAAGCGTTAAATATATTGTAACGAATCCATAATTTTATAAATCAAAGTCGTCATTACAGTCTTTTAATGTACGTTTTGCTGTTATTATTACAATAACAAATATATTAGGAACATTCTCAAATATGTTCATAAAATTATAAATCATTACAAAAACAAATATACATGTAGGGGAAAAATGTATATAAAACACACAAACACAAATACATGTTGATTTAAAATATATATGAAAATTATATAAAATTAATAATTGAAAATGAAATTGTGGTTGTACCATTATGTAAAAGCTAATACATAAAAACTATTGAAGTTACTAGAACAAAATATTAGAACTATAAATAGGGCTACACATTAAGGTTTACAGTCAGTAGTTAGTTGTATTTTAAACGTTATAGAGTGTAAATAAAGTTTTAAATCGAAAAGTAACGGTGTTTTAGTTTAAAAGTTTCGAACCCTGAAATAATAAAACGAATTATAAAGGACAATTCGTAACAATAAGCTCTATTATATATTTTATTTTCAAAAATTTGAAAACATGTAAAGTAACAATTAGCCACCAACCAGATAAAATAAAATAATTTTATATTTACATATCGTTCATTTGCGAGAAGAGTGGCATATCTCAAAATACAAATTTTTTTAATTAATAGTGCAGAAATATGGGACGTCTTCTACTTTTCCCATCAGTTTGGCTAAATTAAAATGTTTAAATGCATTATCACAGAAACTTTTTTTTTAGTTATGCCACTCTTCTCATAAATGAGCGATATACATATTTATTTTAATTAAAAAATTATCAAAAAAATAACAAAATTTCAAAAAATTCAGACTGACAAAAATACAAAACAAAAGAGGAAAAAATTAAATGTTGCAATAAATAAGAATCATATCGCTCAAATTTTGAAACACGAAGCTTTGTCGTAGAACGCTCTTGTACATCGAGAAACTTCTTTCGACATCAACGGTGCAAATTTGAAAGCAAACGTTTCTTAGCATAATTTCTTGCGTTGAGCTGAATATGTTTTTTACTTCCAAGGTGTTGTTTAATGGTAAATATTTTCTTTGCTGACACTGGCTTATTGTAAACTTTTCAAACAAGAATATTCCTATTAGTTTTAAAATCTCCGTATTCGCTACTATATTATGTATTTATTTGCTTGATTTTCTGCATGTTCTTACGAAAGTATAATAAAGTACTTTAAAAACTAACTTTCAATTTAATTTTCTAAACCATGTAATTATTGCAATTTTTCCCCAATAGGTACAACGTTAAAAAACGCATAACGCGGAATACTTTCAGTAATTGCGTTGCTGATGAACTCGCAAGGGTGTGAACTGAGGCTGCAATTTTTAAACTGAAACTGGACATAGTACAGCATTACTGAGCTCTCTTGACTGACATTGATAAATAGAGAACAGGTTATCTTTTACCTAGTTCGCACGATTGGAACATTACTGAGATTACAAAGTATCCTGGAATTTTATTTGGTATCATCTTGAACTAAAATCTTTGGAATAAAAGTTACTACTATAGACAAGATTCATTCTGGAGTGGAAATGATTTCCTATATGGACCAATTAATCACGGGGTTAGCAAAAATGCTTGTGGTCTTACAATGTGCCTAATCCTTGGCCTAAGTAAGACCCTTTACTTCAAGGCGTGTTCACTATCAAAGCTAACCTAAACCATTTGATAGTTTTATGATGACCTCTAAGTTAGAAACCTGACGAAGTATCTTTCCAGTTTACAATTTAAATTTTAATTTCTATCACTAAGTTAGAGCTGCTATTGCAGTATATACTATAATTTATATCTGTGGCATTTTGAAAAAACACCTTAAGTCGAGATAAGATAGCAAAAAAGTTTTTCAAAAAACTCGGGGAAAAAATCATTTTTATTAAAAAATAAAATAAACCAAAATTAAAGAAAAATTTCTTCTATAATACAAAATTTTAAAAACGTACACAAAAATGTTTTTTTGAATAAAAATTCATATCATTAACAACAATTTTTTCAACTTTTTAAATTTGACTTAAGATGTCTAGTGAAAATGCCACTGATATCTAATTTATGCGAGATGCCTCTCTCAAAATTACATTTACGCGGCAATTCTTTGTGTAAAGCTTCTTATGATCACTTCTATTCTATATTATTCTATAGGCAATAGTGCAGACTAATACCCATGTCATATCTAAATAAATTTTAAAGATTTAAAATATATTGTGTAAAATGTTCAGATATGATTTGTAAGTGTTTTTTGCATTCTTTCTCTAAGTTTTTATTGAAAAACCTTTTTAAGCAACCTTATTCAGTTGTTTGTATTCATGACTGCTTTCATTTAAGTATTTACCAACTTAGTAATATGCTATATACTCGTATAAGGCAATTAAAATAAAACCTTTTACGTATCACTCAAAATAATCAACAATAAAGTTCGGTCTCTTAATATTTTTCGTTTATCTGACACACTCTTTTTATACAGATTAAAACAACCAAATCAAATGAAATTTTTCTTTTGCTGTCAATCTATCATGTTTGGAAAAAAAAATCATAAATTTATTCCCTCTTAATAGTTGCTACACATTAATGGCATTAACAATAGCTTCCAAAGTCTAATTTACACTCTAATCAAGACCAAGTTGGAAAAAATTTAATAATACCCAAAATATCCTTAACAAAATTAAACCCATTCTCATGTATAAACTGTCATTTATCCATAAGCATTATAAAGGTACGTTTGTTTAAACGCCTATACGTACACATGAGTGAGTTTATTTACCAGACGCATGAAATGACCTTTACCTACAGAATGACAAAAAAGGATCCATTTCATTTGTGTCACATTTACACATACACGTACACTAAAGTAGGTATGTATGTATGCATTTAAGCAACTTTGGTAAAAATGTTGAGATAAAAGTAACATATGACATGATTAAGAATATGGCACTGAGCCTGTGTATACCTATGTATGTATGTGTGTATGTGTATTGTAGCAGTACTTTTATTTCATATAAAATTCCCTTTTGAGACTACTACAGCCAGAGAAACGGAAAAAGAAAAATATAAACTGATTGAAATTCATGCGGTTTTAATATTGTTTTTTTTTTTTTTCTTTTTGCATTTGTTGTTGTGTTTGCTTGATGAACTGATTGGAATAGCGTACGTTTATATGCATTGAATGGGTGTCACATTTAGTAGAACATTGTTTGTTATTTCAAATAAGTGTTGCTTGTATGATTCCCAGTCTCACCCATAAAATCATTATACCTCAGATGATATGACTTTGACAGAATTGCATGCAATACTAACAAGTTGACAGAAAGTTATTGCCAAAATCTTAATTACAAAATATTTTTTGAAGGATTGAAATCAGAGCCATATTGTATGAAATATTCAATACCTACAGAAATTAAAACGGACTGCAGTATTAAGTTTTATAGGCTTTTAAATTTTGTTGTATTCAGTTAGAACACACCTATTCTTATCGTAATTACATCTGCTTTTCTAAATTGCTTCGTCTGCCTATTAAAGCCATGATGTGGTAGGAGTTTAATCAAAAAAATATTTCCAAAAAAATGCCATTGGCTTCATCTGTAGGGTACCTTACAAAATAAATTTACTTTTGGAGAAAATCATTTACAAATAAATTTGTTCATTTAGTTTTATCCTTTGCAATTAAGCACTATTTAAAATTGGCAAAACTACTTGAGAAAACTTTTTCATATGCTCATTTGGTTTTTGAGGAAACATTTGCTTTGATATTCAATCGTTTTCCTACGCAATTGTACATCTTAAAATCAATTTTTGTATTTTTTTAAGTACATACCTCAGCAGTAGCACATGCATGACTTAAAAAAAGGAAAACTCTTATATCAGCCTGTAAAATACCAATTATAGTAATGATAGCTACATATGTATCTATATATCTTTAGTTGACAAATTTTATTTGAAATAGTCCATATAAGTAAATAAAAATTTCACAATAGTTTTGACAACTTTTAATAGAACTCAATTGCATATAGTATGTATGTACCTACATATGTACATATGTTTGTATTTACATGATAATGAATTTAACCATGAATTCAATTACTATGTTTTAGTCCACACGCATATATTTTTAGAAACAAAAATTCAAATTGATAATGAAAAGAGACGATATTAAGGATTTTTTTTTTAAATTCTAGTTTGACTAAATGATACCCTATATAGCAATCGATTTACAGCATATTTTTTGAATATGCAAAATACAAAAGAAAAATTATTTACATCTACTTATACATACACAAATATGTATTTATTTATTAAAATGCAACACAATATTGCGAGTTACTTCATATTCTAATTAATACGAGCGAAGGGATTACGACCATTTCTTCGGTGTAGTGCCCCAGTTTTACCTCTGGTATAATCTATCACAATCTACTAGATTACTCGGGAGGGTACCCATATATACAAATATTTGTATTGGGTATTTTCATGCTCGTCATATGTCATTGTCTCTTTTAATTTTGTAAAAACTCAGCGTTGGCAACAGAAATACCATTTTTTCACAATTAACTAAAGCATTACATACATTGTATTGTTTGAAGTTAAGAATGCCAATTATAGTTAATAAATTGTATATACTTATACGCACATATGGTTTTTTTTCTTGGCTTCTTTTTTTATTTTCATAGAGTTTTATATTCTGTTAAATACACCCGATATTTTTGTAAAAAATCCATATATTTATGAATTTTAATATCTACGATATATTTCTATATATCTTGTTTAAAATCCCTGTCGTAGTGAAATTCATTCTACCCATCCCATCATGTTTAAAAAAACATTTTATAACGATTTCTGTGAATGGCAGTTTATATCAAACCAGGTTGTTTTTAAATATTAATCCATTAATGACGGTGTAAACCGTTTTTTATAGGCTAAAAAAATATCCACAAAAAAGACCACTTATACAGGGTGTCCACCAGGAAGCTATACTATTTGTTTATAGTTTTTGCTTAAATGGATCTTAAATTGATAAATGTATTCCTTAATGCCGGCAATTATCTATGGAACACAATATCAGATAAATGTCAGCCCCTACTAGCCTCATAAATGCAAGACCTTTTTGTCACATTTTTCATTACATTCTCACAAATTTCACGCGGTATGTCATTCATTTCATTACGAATATTTTCTCTGAGTTGCTTGAGCATTTATGGTTTTTTTTTTTGCATAAATCTTGCTTTTCATATATTCCCACAAGAAGAAGTCCAGAGCAACAACTACCACTAAATTTTAACTTAATGCATTAAAATTCCACTACCACTAAAATTGTATTATTTAGTATTTAATTATTTCTATCTGCATCAAGTGGTGGCTATAATATTGCTGTTTTATAACTAAGTCGTTTAGTGGTAGTGGAAGTGATAATGCAGTATATATTCAATGCAATACACATAGCTCTGGTCTTTAGAGGTATAATAGCCTGAATATGTTAAAAGCATTAATCGTAATTATATAGTCCAGTTTACAATCTGTAGTTGCAGTCTAAAAAAGAATGCTGTCATATTGGCAAATTTTTTTTTTTATTTGAGACCAATACTCAGGGGTAAACCCCTACTAAATGCTGTGAATTGTATTGGAAGGGACAGTTCATATACATATGTTTTCTCTTATATTATTATTAAGCGACTTAGGAATGAGATAAATTGCTATGAATTGATCATTGAAAGGCCAGTGTTATACCTTCACCCTTCAACAGCAATTGTCTCCACGTTACCTGTTGATTGTGTAGTGATTGCTTTCTGTAAGTAGGTTTAGCTGTTATCTGCTACTTCCCAATAGGTGGCTCTTTTCTCCGGATCATTCGTTTTTTGTTGACATTTGTTAAGGTGGAATAGAGTGTAATGTCGGGAAGCGGTTTCTTCTTATAAAATCTTCTTGGAGAGGAAAAATTTTGAAAAAACCGCAAACTAACTTTTTAATTTTTCACTTTTGCTGGGATTTGAATTTGAGCCATTTGAGTTTATGAGCGAGCGCTAACCACTATACCACGCACCTGCCTCTGTTTGATCTGAATTCAAGGTAATGGTTCTTCTAGCGTAGTTTTTGAAATAATATAACTAAATGGCACCACAAGATCACAATAAGCACCGAACAAAAACATTTCTGTTTGCAATGCTTTTTCCACAATCAATTCAATTGGTTGACATAACCACCGAGTGAGAAATGAGCTTCATCACCGAAAAAGTTATCTTTCTTTTATTGTACCCAATTAGTATAATTGATACCCATTTAGTATAACTGTGGCGTAGTAAATGGTTTTAATTGATTTGCTAATTAAATTTGTACGAACGAGTAAGCAACTTTATATGCAAAATACATCATAATGCGCCCAATTGCAAAGAACGACCATAAAATCTACAAATTAGGCGTACATTCCATATTTCCAATAATAGAAGCAATAATTTCAGCAGTGCATACATTGCCAGGATGGACAATCCTGACCAATCCTGTAATGCTTCAAGTCTCCTTAAATTTCTTTGTAACCTTTCCAGTCTCTTGCAAAGTTTGTTGACTATGACAATCTTAATCAACAATTTTTGACAATTTCGACGGGTTTTTCGGTTAAAAAATTATCCATATATGTGAATGGCAATTATCTCACTTATTAAATAACACACAAGAGCTGATTGTCTTGCCCGACCCATTTGAAATAATTATTAGATACAGCTTTAATTGACTCAAATTTAAAACTTCGTTTAAATTGTTTTGTGTGCATTTTAACGTGTGATAATCAAAATCCACCTTGTGCCATATCATTGTAGACAAAAATTTAGATATAGAATTAGGTTTAGAAGAAATTTTTACGACAAATAAAAAACGTATTTAAGTTAAGCACGATTGAATTTAAAATAGATTTTCGGGTGATTCGAAGAACAATCAATTTTTTTCTTTAATTAGCATCGTTCTATTTAAGAGAAATAACCTAGCGATTATATAAAACAATCAGTTATTATCCGAATGGTCTCTCACAAAACAAAATGATAAGCAACACAATACTTTTATGCTTAATTAGTGAAATATCATTGAATTATGGATTCAAACTGTCATACAAATTTTGTTAAAAAAAATTAAATTTGGCTACACTTAAATGTAGTAGTGAATTGATTGAAAAATGTAGAGGTCTAAAAATATAAAAAGGCATACGCATACTCACACACACATAAACTCATAAATTTGAAATTAGTTGCATAGAAATTAACTTTTGACATAATTACTGTTATATACGAGTATATCACATACATATGGATATATTTTCAGTTCAAAATTTTCCTTTAACTTTTACATAAAACATTCAAAATTTCAAAATTTAATTGTGGTAAAGGCAGGCTAACATTCTTATTTTCTATTTAAAAATTTCTCTCTTAATATCTATAAGTACCCAGCGGTAAAAATGTACCTTACGTAATCGCTGATGTAAGCAACACAAAGTAGCAATCAGTGGTGACACCTTCGCTTATTTCTCTGTTTAGATTTAACATATAAGTGTCATAGGCTGCTTAATCTGTGAGCTCTCGCTTAAAAAGTAAGTGACGTTGTCATCACGTGCTACTACTAGTGCAATTACATTGTAAACAGAGTTATAAGTAGGTTTTATGATATCCCTATTAACAGAAGCAAATTGAAACGTAATGTATATGTATTATAATCTGCTTTGCATCTGTAAGTTAAGGTTAAGCGCTGTCGCCACTTTTCCTACTGATTTTGTAATTGAAAACATAATGCATATTATTAGAATTCAGCCTAAAAAATGGCAATATTTTTTTTTATTTCAATAAAATTCAATTAAAATTTAAATTTACAAATAATTTTTTTAAAATTGATTAATACAAAAAAAGAAAAAAATAATAATAAATATATAGAAATATTAATAACAAAAATATAAAATATGTAATTATTATTTACTATTTTTTTTTCTCTGCTCTTTTTCGCATAAAATCTGTTTTTATATGTTTTAAAACAGTTTTGCAGTTGTTTTTTATACAGGTCAATGGTATGGCCCTCTTCCTTTACGGCTTCTAAAAAATAAAAATTGGTATATACAAACACTTACATATGTATATAAATATATAGCAATTTTAAAGTAAACTTACCAAAAATTGCATCATGCAGGGCCTTAAATTCTTTAAATCCTCTTTTACCATTTACGCCATCATAATTAATAGATAGAAAAACATTGCTGTGAAGTATACGATCAAAGTTTTTCTCTAAGCCTCCTGGCCTTAAAATGGTTTTAATTTTTGCAATCTGAAAATACAAAAATATATATTTATTTTTTTTCGGCCGAATGAGTTTATATCTTAAATCTTCTTTAAAAAGCTACTTAAAACCAAATTGTTTCATATAAATAAAATCAAGTTTATTATATGTTCACTTTATTAAGGGAGTCGTCTATTAAAAACCATAATACATATTTAATTAATATTAATAAATAACTTTTCATATTTTCATAACTTACATAGGTATAATTTGCTTAAAACTTTTAAACCCGTGTAGGTTATAAAAACGCATAATACAAAAAACAAATTTACAAAACACCACAAGATATTCTTCACATCTGATTTTACAGCTGTTACTGTGTTTACATTTATATACATGCATATGTATTTATTTATTTATTCTTTAATCGCCAATTTATATTTGGCTTGTTTTTGTTTTTATTTATATGAAACAATTGGGGCCGAAGTAGCTTTGTAAAGAAGATTTAAGGAAAAAATATGTATGTAAAAAATTTTATTTCTATTTTTTTTTATCGTAACTTACATAGGTCTCTGGATCTGCATAAATAAAGTTATTCATCTTCTCCATATCTTGTAGGTTAAAAATTGGAAAATCGTTTTCAGGTCCCACATGAACATTTCGTTTAACTAATTGCTTAATAATTATACCTGTTTGGATTTGTTCATATGAAATAAAAATAATAACTTACTACTTCTTTTTTATAAATGAAATAATTACACTCATCTAGGTTTTTAACAGACACTGAGTAAAGTCAAAATAAATAAATTAACGTACCTTTCAATGTCTCCATATCACTTTCAATTTTTGTCATCTTTTCCAAAATAATTGCTTGGGTATTTAGAATTTTTTCAAGCATAGGTATTATGCTTTCGTTATTGTTATCTGAATAAGTTTTTTGCTGAATAACTGACATTTTCGCTAAAGCTAATAAATGTCGTTGGTATGAATTAAAGGTATCAGGACATTAAATTCATTATATGGTAGTGACATGTATTTAAATAAAATATCTTTTACTGGATGCTTTTCTTCATCACTTAAAACGGTTGGTGATGTTTTATATATTCCCATATCGGGACCTGATTTTAACGGCGCTTCAAAGAAGTTGCATAATGATAAAAATTTGTTTCCAACGATAAAGCATTCAGAATTTTCTTCTAGAAAAGAGCTAATCATGAATGGATATCCAGGAAATATTGAGCATATATTATTCGGTTCTCTCGTAGTTAAGTTACACCTAAATGAAAGTATTTCCCTGGATTCACACTTCTCAATATAATTTTTCTCGCCTTTGAAGTAATGCATTCGTCGAATTAGGTACGTTTATATTTTCTGATTTTAAAATTTTTAAAAGTTCGTCACAGCATTTTCTTCCTGGATTATATTTATTGTACCATCCAAGTAATTTTGTAGTTATTGAATCCGTATTTAGATTACTTACAAATTGCTCATTATTAACGTTAAAATCCAAATCATCGTCAGAAGTATCACTCAATTGTAAAGTATCAATCAATATATTTTTATTATCGCTGGTTTTACTATTGTTTACAATTGCACTTTCTTCAATATTTTTTTTACCTCTTTCACTTTTTTGATAATTTTTTAACCATTTTAAATTTCTTGAAGAAAAGCCTTCCATTATTTTTCCTTTAACCATTTTAATTATGTTTATTAATAGTTATAATATCACTATGCGACAAATGAAGACTTTTAGAAAAATGCACGGAATCCAGAGTATAGGTTCGATTGTGCTACCAAAAAATAGTAAAACCCTGTACTCGGTTTGGTCAGATTGGCCACCAATTTTTTTTTATGGATATCAAAAGATTTTCAAAATCACTGCAATACTCCAAAAAAGGTGCCGTCAGTTTTTGGCCAACAGTTAACTCAAACTAAAAGATACTGGCTAACTATGTTTGGCAATAATGTAGTGAAGACTCTACTGAACAAATTTTAAAATATTTTTTGTGCAAAAAATAATTCTTTCTTACACTTTTTTGCAAAACTGTACGAAAAAATTTTTACTTTTTTCATTAACAATATATGAGAAAATTGTAGCCACTGTAAATCTGAACAACTTTTGTGAACATATTAATACAATCTGAATGTGTCTAGGCATCCAAAATAGCTTACAAAGACCTATTTGTACCCTAAAAATTTTATTTTTCACTATTTTTTAATATATATATTTTTTTTTTGTTTGTTAATTTTGGATGCCTAGACATATTCAGATTGTATTAATATGTTCACAAAAGTTCTCCAGATTTACAATGGCTACAATTTTCTCATATATTGTTAATGAAAAATTACAAGTCCCTGTAGGTTATGCTGAAAAAAGTAAAAAAAGTAACAATTTTTTCGTACAGTTTTGCAAAAAAGTGTAAGAAAGAATTATTTTTTGCACAAAAAATATTTTAAAATTTGTTCAGTAGAGTCTTCACTACATTATTGCCAAACATAGTTAGCCAGTATCTTTTAGTTTGAGTTAACTGTTGGCCAAAAACCGACGGCACCTTTTTTTGAGTGTTGCAGTGATTTTGAAAATCTTTTGATATCCATAAAAAAAAATTGGTGGCCAATCTAACCAAACCGAGTACACGGTTTTACTATCTTTTAGTAGTACAATTGAACCTATACTGTGGATTCCTTGAATATTTTTCACTGTTGCACTTTGTAATTATTATTAAAAATATGCTCACCAAAACACCATTTTAAAAATCACTTTTCCACTGCGTAATGAACTTTAAACTAATTTAAATTGCAAAAATATTCTTTATTTCACTTGTATTTCATATGTACATTGAAAATAACGGCATTTTATTATGTAAAAAAATAAAATAAACAAATTTTATTCTGAAACACTAACTGACTCGGCCGCTTACATCGTAAGCGAAGTTTTAATTTGGGTATTTTAAATGTTTACATATATGGTAAAAACAAAAACAAATGTTCTATATAAATATATGTTTTTATATGTATATATGAAAGTAACGAAAGTAAAACCCTAAATAGAAGAGCAAACAACTGAGCCCTTCGCTTACATCGTAAGTGGAGTTGTAATCTGGGCATATTAAATTCTTGCATTTAAAGTAAAAATAAAAACAAATACTCTGTATTGAAACAGTAACTGACTTAGCCGCTTACATCGTAATCCAGGGTTTAAATTGGGCGTATGATTCTTTAGATTACGCACAGCTTACACTTTAAGTACTTTAAGAGACCGCTTAGAATGTAATGCATACGTCATCGATGATTGCGTAGGTACTTCGTTTATTTTACCACTGGGTACTGTTATAAGATGGTTACAAACAAAATAGCAAAAAACAAGCAAACAAACATCAATGTTAAGCTCTTTCCTTAATAACTTTAACAACTACAGGAAAAAAATGAAGAGAGGGAGAGAGGGAGAGATAAAGAGAAACTCAACCAAAAGATTCTGTAAATAAGTAGAAAATAATTTGTTGTAAATCGGTTTTTTAATTTCATTATATGCACATAGAGTTTCGTTTTAATGATCAAAAACAACATTTTGTTTTGTTTTCTTTTTGTCCATTTACTGGACCTTAATTTACCAAAAAAAAAAAAAAGTAGAGAAAAACAAAACATTATTAGTTTTTCCATGAATAGAAAACAAATTTTCTATATTGTCTATGTTTTTAGTTTTTCTTTCTTATAATTACTTGCAGCTGTTCATATAAACAGTAGGGCAGACAGAGGAAACAATAGAGTAGTATGGTCAGGTTTGTAAGTTGGCTTCTTTGTTTTTGGAACTTTTTTGTCCATGTATCGTTAGTTCTCCTTTATGGCATGTTACCAAATTGGCAATTTCCTTTAAAAATATTCATTAAGGCTGATCAAAATTTTGTAGAAAATTTGTTTTTATTTTCATATTTTTTGAATGCAAAGTTGTTGCTTTTCTGTATTAATAAAGACAAATATTTTGGGATGTCCTTTTTACGATCGTTTGAAAATTTTGCTCTTGACGTCTTTCCGTAAATTACATTTGCGATCTCTTAATGAAAACCATATAAAATTTTAATTTTTCGCAAGCTTTTATGTTTATCGTCATTTAAACTTTTGAATTTTAATTGGTTATTTACAATTTCATACATAATTTGGCCATTATAACCCTTTTCAGAATTACGGCTTATCAACCATATTGTCTGCGTCAATCTATAAAAACAGACTTAAGAAGCCTGTTCACAGTAATCAGTTATTTTCAGAGCTTTTGCAAAAAAACTGCTTGGGCCAGTAGACAACATACTTTTCAACGGCCACCACATAATTTATTTACAATTACTGCAATCTACCAAAATAAAATTAAAATCAAGCTAAACACGCAAAGTCATGCACATCTGTAGGCACGGTGTAGAGAAACAGACCGGAGTTTCTGATGCAAATCGGATTTGCGGCCACTGCATTTACCTACAAATATACTGAGCGACATATTTATTGTACAAAAATGTATTTTAATTTTGGAGGAAATAGCTGAAAAGGTTTCTCGTTAGTATTTAAAACAGTAGATGGTGAAATGATAGTAACAAACAATTCCGATAGTACTATCGATAGTTTCCAGCCTAGTTTTAAGCCACCTATCTGTGAGTTATTAATTATATTTTATATGGATAGTATAACTTTGAGGATGCGGATCATTTAGCAACCAAATAATGCTTAAAAACTGTTGAAACTTATTATCAAAAGTGCCTGATAAGATAACAAAGTAATATGAATGTATTAGAAGTGTTAGAGATAAGATCAGGCCTGTGCATTATGGCAATATATAAGAACATACTGTTGCAAATATTGCTTACGTATGTAAGAAAATGTGGCGAATTTTATGATATTCTCAGCAATTTCGCTTATCTTATAGCCTATAGGGGCGTACTTTTTATTTGAATTAAAATCTTCAATCATAATAAAGTCATGCAACGTCTGAAATAGACTGCCGTAGATGTGCTTCTACGCAACAGGTTATCAATACTGATTGGAGAATTTATAATATGCAATTTTTTTATCTACAATTGAAGTTTATAACCTGGGCGATATAAAGTTTTAACATAGCCGTGCCACGAACCACATTTTAGAGTACGAGGTATTTACCAGCGACGTCAATTTTCCCCTAAAATCATGATGCCGTTCTAAATATTTTGTGAGTCTATGTAACAGATTTTATTTGCAAGAATAATCCTTTAACGTTAAAGCATTTGAAAATCAACGTCTGTCAAATTGGCGACCTCAAAAAGTTCAACTGCTGCAACTTACAAGCGGTAATTTAAAAGACTTGTATTTCATACAATAAATTTTATAATTAAATAAAAGTTTCCTCGAAATCTAAGACTTATGCATGTTTTATTAAACTTTACTTTTCAAATGGGAGAATAGTTTACCCTTTATAATAAATTAAATTCCAAGTAGTAGTTATTTTCAGTTCAATGGATTTTATTTTCATTGTGCTTTTTTTTCATATGAATTCTTTGAATTAATGAACACCTCTAATAATTTCTTAAATCCTTATATTCTCTGTTAGTTTTATTACTTCTATAGACTACATTTTGCCTTAAATTAACCATTTTATTACAATACTGTTGTATTTAATTGTTTTAGGTAAAATTCAATTTTATGGTAAATTATTAACAAATTTACTCTTTGAAATAGCCTCTTTAATGAAAACCAATTTAAGGATGTACGATATTAAATGATTATTTAATTCAATCGAAGTTTTATATAGCCCTAACTTATTAGAATGACTTTGTAAATGAAAATCAAATGCAATCATATTAAATTAATTAAACTAAACTAAAATATGTCAGTATTAATTCTAATCAGTTTTTCGGGAAAGTAAGAGCTGTCGGTTGGGTTGCTAATTCGGTTTCGGTAAAAAGTGCGAGCCTTTTAGTTGAATAATTTACAAGTATTTTACGATTGCTGAAGAGCATTCAACCAATGCTCAAATACGGAAGAGTATTAATTATTGATTTCGTGCTATCAAAAGTTCTCTTAATTCCTAGATATTTATTTCGGGATCCCGAAATCCTAAAATTATATGTGTGATATATTTTTAGTTGTACATTTATAAAATCTTTTTAAAATCTATCGCTCAGAGTCATACTTAGATGGTGACATAATACTCATATATACCCACAAATAAAAAATTGAAGAAAGTGATAGAAAGTAACAAAAACCCACACAAAACTTTTAAACAGTCGAAAGGCGATGTATACTTATTGTTAAGGAAATATAAGTGTTTATTTCAGTTGGAATTATATGAAATTATTGGTAAACAACACAAAAATTTTTTGATAATTCTTCTTACAAGAGTTTTTCTCTGAATCATATATTGGAAAAAAATTCAGATTCACACTTTCGGATGACACACTGAATGCTTTAATTTTTTTTTATTCGAAGGCTGATTAAAACAGACTGAATATTCTACTTTACATACATACATAATTGGCCATTACAACCCTCCGTCAGGGTTACGGCCTAGCTTCTTACTTTATAGCTTTAAAAGTCTGTATATGTGAACATACATATCGCATATTAAATGCAAAGGGACGTAACTACACAAAATGACGATATTGAGTGTTTTATTACTTATGGTTCGTTTTATCAAAATACATGTTCGTGCAAAATTTTAGATTCCTACGATCAAAAATGGCGTTTTTATTAACGAAATTCAAACGGACGTAACTACAGGTGCGTGTATTTTTAAATGCAAGAAGACATAACTACATACATATTTATATGAAAACCTTACATACAAATTCATTTGTTGTTTCTAGGGATGCTAATCCCTATATCTCGATCCTTAAAATTATGACAACTGTTAAGGGTTTAACGTGCGTACCTGTCCGTAGACATATCACACGCCGCTCGTTGCCGGAGCGGTAGTTGAGTTCAATGCGCCCAAACACCGACACTCGATGCCGGTACCCTCTTATCTCATACATGCACGAGGGCACGGCGCTCAGAAGAGAGCCCATAGCACCGAGTTGGCAATTTAGCACCACCACTGTCGGGGTAGTGATACCCCCCTTGCTGAGAGGTTTCTACGTAGCACTACCACAACCACTACGTGTACTTCCCGAAGGACCGCACCCAAACCATCAGGCCGATTAGCCCAACTTCCCGAATGACAAGGAGTCCCGGGCTAACTGGGGGCTCCTGATACCCGTAGTACCAGACTAAGGCATTTCTGGTCAATTCTTGAGAACGCCAGAAATGCCAGCCACGCGTACTTAAGGGACAAGCACCCCAAGCACGCGTGGCATACAGGCCATGCACCTCACAATACCAACATTCTCTGCCTATATCGAGCGCCAGACCACTCAATGCTAGGTTGAACCCGATATTCCCCGAAGAAACAGGCCACTGGCATGAGTACTTACCAGCAGCCATTACTGTATCCCCGGGGGGATGAAAATTATGACAATTGGTTTCATCGATTTTTGTAATGTCTGGTATAATTCAACAAAGAAGCGGCATTAAATTTTGTTCGCCAAATTCAACATCGGCCGCCAAAGCATTCAGAATGTTGCAGAAGGTTTTTGGTGTAAAGTTAATGTCAAGAGAAAGTGTTTTGCGTTGGTATAAATTGACCATTTCAGCTAATCCGGCATCAAAACTGTACAAAATTCGTTTTCTTTTTTAATTTACTAGAAAACTATTTGAACCAAATATATAAACTAGTACTGTTATATTTCGAATATATAAGTAAATAAATATTTACCGGACTCCACAGCTGGAATTTTTAAGATTTATATAGCCTCTTTCGCAACTCAACCACATAAAATACTTAAAATAATTATTAAATACAAAAGGATACGATTTGTTTCACTGTTCCATTTTATTTTAACTTTAAATAGTTTACATGTGCATGAAGCCAAATCATTGTTGAACACACGCGTAACACTTTTTAACTACAACTCAATCGTGTTATTGCATATTTAACTAAATAAAAGAAAATAAATAGAACAGTTGTCGCCGTGGTCTAGTGGTTAGTGTGTTGGCTTACTAAGACGTGGGCCCTGGGTTCGACTCCAGGCTCCGACATCTTCAAAAAAAGAAATATGAAAAAAATATTTCTTTCGGCGACTACCTCTCAGCAGTCTTCTGGCATAAGCTCTGAGAGTAACTAATTGCCATGAAAAAGCTTCTCAAATCTGTCGTTCGGAGTCGACATTAAACTGTAGGTCCCGGTACTCATGGCTAAAAATTGACACACACAACATGAGTGCTGCGAGAAGCTAGGCCGTAATCCTGACACAGGGTTGTAAAGGCCAGTTATGTATGTATGTATGTAAATAGAACAGAGCAAGGAACACTTTTTTATAATTTTTTGAATATGTTTTTTTTTTCATTTTACGTTTACTCAGAATATTCATAAAGAAAATTAAATAAAATAAGCAGGGAACGTAATCATTATGAGTTTTATAATAAAAATTACACAGTAATGATTATATTGTGAGTTTTAAAGATTTTCTTCAATGGTAATGATTATTTTGGAGCAATATTAATAAAAATCAGCCATAATCATTATTTTTGAGCAAAAGAAATAAAACTCAAAAATAATCATTATTTATGATTTTTATTTTTTTCGCTCAAAATAAAACTCACTTTCAATTTATGACTTTTTTTTGAGGTTTTTTACATATAAAAATTTGGTCAGAACTAATAAAAGAAAAAATATTAAGACATGCTTGTTCATTTTGTTATATAAAATATCATTTTTTTGCACAAAAATTATTTTTTTTCATATATAATATATAAAGTAAATTAAAAGTGAGTTTTATTTTGAGCGAAAAAAATAAAAATCATAAATAATGATTATTTTTGAGTTTTATTTCTTTTGCTCAAAAATAATGATTATGGCTGATTTTTATTAATATTACTCAAAAATAATCATTACCATTGAAGAAAACTTTAAAAATCAAAAATTTAAAAATCATGACGGATATGCAAAGATTGTTAAAAAGTAATAATAATGGTGCAAAATTTTTATTTATGTCTGTTCTAAGTGATTGATTTTTTTTATTTAAAAAAACGAACAATAATCATTATTTACGGTCCCTGAAAATAAGACATTAATGCCCGTATTCATAAAAAATGAAATTGGTTTATAGAGTGCTTATTTGACATATTTCTATGGAGTTATTGTCAAAAAAGCAATTAATTAAACTGTTTTATTTTTTATGAATACGGGCATAAGATTTTTGTTAAATTAAATATTTTATATTGGAATTTCATCGAATTTCTCTCGGCGGCTACCTCTTAGCAGTCTTCTGGCAAAAGCTGCAAGAGATTCAGTGATTGTCATGAACAAGCTTTAAAATTGTCGGTCGGAATCGACGTTAAACTGTAAGACGCAGTATTCATGGATCAAATTTGACACACAACATTAGTGTTGCGCGAAACTGGGCCATAATCCTGAAATGGGTTTGAAATGGCCAATTATGTGCGTAGAGAGAGTTTTTTTTTAAGATATGCACAGAAATACTATAAAAATTTCAAGAAAATTTGTAAAGCCGTTTAGCTGATTATAGAATTCAAACGAAAAACACACATTCGTTTTATATGTACTCGTATCTGTGAATATATAAATTAATAGCTTAAGTCGTCATAAGCTTAAACTAGTTTAGTATTATTGACGCTTGTTAGAACTCAGGGCAGTATTATATTGTGAAATATTATAGTGAATATTTGTCGTATCATAAGTCTATTATCGTACATACATACCTACATACATTATTGGCCATTACTATCGTGTTTCAGAGTTACGGCCTAGATCCCCTCAGCACTCATGTTGTGTTTGACAATTTTTAGCCATGTGTACTGGGACCTACAGTTTAAAGTTGAGACTGAACGTCAAACTTGAGAAGTTTTTTCATGGCAATCAGTTATTCTCAGAGCTTTCGCCGGAAGACTGAAAATAGAAATAATCTTTTATATATTTCTTTTTTTCTAGATGTCAGAGCTGAGGTTTGAATCCCTAGCTATTATCTTGGTAATCCAACACACTAACTACTAAGCCACGACGATTTTTATCAGTAGGCAACATTACATATTACTTGCAAGAATTAATTATTTCATACATTGTCTTAATTTGGTATTCCATACCGACACCGATATTATATAAACGAATCAACTTTGGCTAATCAAGTTAACCATGAATTTAGGGATTAATTGTTTTATATGCTTTTTACAAGAATTAAATTTGTTGCTAAAAAACCTATCCAGCTTTCTATATATTTTTAATGTAGTCTTTTCTATACTCATATTAGTATTATACGTAAGTTGTGAGTTGCTAAAAAATTAATATTGATAAACTAATATTAGTACTCTTTGTTGTAAAAGCTTAACATTACTTTGTACGAACATATTCTGATTAAAGATAAGTTTTCTTGTTTCCTTTTCTTAAGCAATTCTTCATAAATAAATTAGTTTTATGAGAAAAGTATTGTTAAGGTCCTTAATAGCCATAATCCTTTTATACGAACACAATATGTTGTCTTTGTTTTAATCATATTTCTATGCTTTACTGTTCTGACTGTTTCTTATCAAGTCTTGTTGGACTTACAATTTTCTTATTTATCCTCATGCTGTTGTCATCACAATAATTGTTATGAAGTGTGCGTGTGTTTTATTTTCTGTGATATTATAGTTACTGCAGTACTTATTTAATTTTTTTATTTCATACTTTTTTTTATTCATTTTATTTATTTTTTCTATGTACTTTGGTTTTTTTTATTTTATTGCAACTAAAATTTCTTATTAAAACTAAGTTTGCTTGATATTTTTTCTTCTCGGTATTTATTATTTTAAAAAAAGACAATTTTATTTCTTAATCCTTTTAAAATCCTTATTAATCTAAAGAGTTTTATGCTGTTTTATTTGTTTTGTTACTTTAGTTAACCCTTTATGTAGTATTGGGACAATACCTCCCAGTGAGTGTTCTCTAAAGTAGGGATAATCATTAAAAAAAAAAATCGCAATTGCACTGTAAGTATAATGTCATGAAATAAGTCGCGGTATACAATTTAAAGCAAGTTTTTACTATAAATTTTATTTGATGAAACTTTGTGTAGTAACAAATTAACAGCCTCATTTATAATAACGAATTAGTAGCTAGTTGCATACGTGAAAATTCGTACTCAAACGTACGAGTTTTTAAATTTTTTAGATTCTCTGATCAGTGATCAAATAGAAGGTATAGAAAGTTTTAATAAAAGCAGTCAATAGCGGGTGATAAACTTGCCTTTTTTTCTTGTATTCTGACGAGTTGCAACTTTCCTTTATCAATACCACAGTAAAGTTTTTCTTCGTTAATACAGTTTTTTTTATAATTTAATTCACTTTTGGTAAAGTCGCCGTAATCTAGTGCTTAATTTGTTGGAGTACTATATATGAGTTCCGGGCTTTGACATCTTGAAAAAAATAATATGAATAAATATTTCTTTCGGCGACTATCTCTTAGCAATCTTTAGGTAAAAGTTCTGAGAGTAAATGATTGCCATGAACAAACTTCTCAAGTCCGTCGTTCGAAGTCGACTTTAATATGTAGGTGCCGATACTAGTTAATAAAAATTGACACACACAAGCAGGGTGCGGCAAGAAGCTAGGCCGTAACCCTGAAACAGAATTGTAATGCCCTAATAAGTATGGATGTATGTATCTCTCAATTATAAATATACAGATGTCTGTTTTTATACGTGTGTATGCATATGTAAAATATAAGTTGAAAAACTAAAGGAAAAAACTAAAAGAATTCTGCACTTCGTACAATTTAACACGAAATGTTAAAAATAGTTTCTGTCGAAAGGGGGTTGAACAATCTCAACCCACTTCCTAAGTGGGTTCCAGTACAAAGTTACATTTTTATATAAAATTTGCTCCTACCGCTCTAGTGAGTGGTGAAAGGGGTTAGGTATGTTCGCAAAAAAGGTTGCAGGTTGTAACAGCAGACGTTGAGTTGCAGGTGTTAACGAGACGTTTCGGTGTTCTTGTACACCGGATGTAGCTCATCTGTGCGTGGGATCTTGTCTCAACTCCTTTTTGTCCAGTTACACAAAATAAAAAAAAATTAACACCGAAAAATTCAATAAACTAAAAAGCAAAAATAAAACTAACATGGTGGAGGATATCAGCAAGAATGACATGCAAACTAAGCTGATGAGGCCTCCTACCCTCGCGGCCATTGAATACTTTAGGGCAGATGTTAAGGTATTCCCTAAACTACCAACAACGTATTCCCGTTTCTTTAATCTACCCCATTTTCAAACCGTTTAATCCATACTGAAATCAAATACTTCACGTAAAATTATATTTATATATCATTAAATAAAACGAATTAATTTATTTCTTATTGAATGCTATACTACAAATCATCTGAAATCCAAACTATGTTATCCATTAGAAAGAAATTTATTATTATAAAAAAAAAATATTACCGTTAGATAGAACGAAAGGGTCAAATTAAAGTTATCAATATCGTATTAATCTAATATAGGACCATAAGCGTTTTATATAACAATTTGTTAACCAAAAAAAAAAAATATATATACATAATAAACTAATTAAATCACTCACCCAATTATCCAGACGATGAAAAGAGCTCTCCTCACGACAGGATCAGGATCATTGCTATTTCTTGTTATTTTGAGATT
Organism: Metopia argyrocephala; assembly: GCA_963576795.1. Taxonomy (NCBI): domain Eukaryota; kingdom Metazoa; phylum Arthropoda; class Insecta; order Diptera; family Sarcophagidae; genus Metopia; species Metopia argyrocephala. The sequence continues at coordinate 59,730,910 of OY756211.1, read as the reverse complement.
GTCATATATCACCTTTATGGCTTTACAATCAAAACTAAAGGAACTAAACTTATAATATTAAAGGTAACATATATATATATATATAGCAAGAAAAAAAAAAGAAAAACCCAAAAAAAAAATCATATAAGCGCAGAAACACGTTGATAACCCAAAAATGTAATGTACATGTACGTAATAAATTTAATATTTAAGAAAAAAGAAATATTCTCGGTGAGTATACGTTAGCAGCAACATTTATAATTGCTTCTAGGTGTTTCCTTCAGAACCCTCCTCTCAGTATTGATGGTGCTGAACTTTTACGACATAAATCCACACAATGTAGCAAATTCCCAACTTCTGGCTGGATAAAATTTAAAAATCCAGATGACAGAACTCCAGACGCATTTTTTACAAATAATTCATCTCTTGAAATGAGTTTTTTCTTTCGTCTAAAGGCATGACACTTAATTCTTAAAGGTAGGGGTCTTGTTGAACGAAAAATTAAAAAAAAAAAAACAGGATCCTTAGAATAAAATGCATTACCGGCTACACAAAAAAAAAATTGGTTAAATTTCCTCCTGCGCACAAATCCAACTGCGAAAAAAAGATACTTACCAACGAATTCATTGCCGGTTAATATCAAAATTAAAAATTATATATGATATACAGGAACTTTAGGTAAAATTCCCAAATTAATATTTGTAATGAAAAATACCAGTGTATTTGTTCTACATTTATGAAAGTTTTTTAGCTCTGGTGAACATTTAAGGTTTTGTCAGTTACAGCGTTCTTTAATTCCATCGTCGATATATTCCTGATGATGCTACGCAAGGAAGTAGCGAAATATCGTAAAATAAATAATATAAATATTTATTCGACCTTAAGCTCAAATAAATTAAATAATAATAAAATTAATAAAAAGGTCAAGGAAAATAATACAAATATATTAAAAAAATTACAAAAGTTAAAAAAAAAAAAAAAAATTGTAAAAAAAAATTTCTCTATTTCTTTCTGTTTTTTTTCTTTCAAACGGCACAAAAAAAATTTCAAAAAAAATTTTCAAGTTACATATTATACACAACAAAAAAAAATTTTTTTTTCAAGCCTACTATAACTATTTGAAACTAATACTATTATTATATGTATATTTATATATACTCAAAAAAATATAAATAAAAAGAAAACAACAAGTGAGATGCCACAAGGTAAAATATTAGTGAGGGTCGGTCTTACATTTTACTCCTCTAGGGGCTACTCCAGGGCAGTTGTGGAGCTTTTTGTGGATTTTTATTCCTTTAACCCAACCTTGGACCTCTATGAGGAGCCATTTGCCCCAATCCCCCATCCCTTCTTTTTGACTCATGCATTTTTTTGTTGAACCTCACAAAGTAAGCAGTTCTAGCTAATTGAAATCAAAAATTCGTATACTGCCCAACCCCTATCAGAATAGTTTTAGTCTCCTTATAAAATATATTCTTTTCAGATTTGATTTTTATTTCTTGATCCAAAAAGTTTGCCAGTGCCATCAAACTTTGTATTTAATTTAGTTCTATGATATACTATATTTCTACAAAAAATTGTTAGGTAACACTCATTTGTTGGTTTGACTTGGAATTACCCAAGGGTTGATAGAGCTAAAACGTTGAAAAAGGTTAAAAGTAACAATTTCTAAAAAGATTCTCAACATCCAATTCGAGCAAATTTGTTACGATAGCATGGCAGAAGATCATGACTGACAACGTTGCTGAGAGCTTTTTCTGAAGAGGAACTGCAGATAAGAACTGCATTAGGCCCTTCACTGCCGCCACTGCCATTCGTCGTAAGTGATATACATTTAATAGGCTTCTAGTGACATTTTTATATTCATATTTAAATTCTATTGTAGAAACTTTCGCTGAAAATGGAGCCAAGGAAGAGGACTTTGTGTTCGCCTCTAAGACATATTTCCAATACCCAAAAAATCGTATTAAAATTAAAACAACAAGAAAAGTAAACTAAAATACTAAGTATTAATGATTTTTTAAATGAAACAACAATCAAGTTCCCAATTCTATATTTCAATTTAATATTTTTCTTATAATTTATTTCCCAATAAAATATATAATTTTATTCTCAATAAAAATTTTAATTTTATTAAAAATACGTGTTTTTTAAGCATTTAGAAAACTTGTAAATACGTTACTTAAAAAACATGTTTTGCAATCATATTTTTAACGCTTATAAAGTTGGGTGCTTTTCTATTATAAATCACTTGCTTTGATGTCTTTTGAACGCTTATTTTTATATGTAAATGCTGGCTGGGTAATTTCTTTTTAACAATTTTTATATTTATTTTGTGTTTGAAGATTTAATTTCACCTATTCAGAAGAATTTTTCTACAGTTTCTATTTTGTTTTCAATGCAATTCATTTTGTTTTGTTTTCAATGCAACTCATTTTGAAAACATTTTTTATCAATTTCGATTTAAATAAGTATCAGTTGATTAATTTCCACATTATCTTTGTGCTTTTGATACGATGTGAAAAAAAATTATCTGATAGCACATGCACTAATATGTGTTCGCGGAAATTTTTTTTATAAAAATTGTGTCTTTTTGAAATTTCATCGTACTGCTGCTTTTAGTGTGGTATGCAACAAAATCCCCTTATGTATTCGAGTAGAAGCCAAAATTTTTAAAGTGAACATAAATGCATAAATGTAGACGCGTTTTCAGCTAAGATTACGAAAAAAAAAAATTATATAAAAAAAACAATAAGAAATTATGGGTAAAGTGAAAAGATTGAGTTAAGAATGCAAAAAAAAAATAAGAAACAATGGCATAAAATAACTTCATTAGACAAATTTCTTTTGCCGCTATAATGGAAACAGAAAAAAATATACATAACACTGCAAACAGGAAACATTTTTTTTAATAAAAAATAATAAAAAAAAAGTCACTTGGCTCTGTGGCTTAATATTTGCTTTTATGGATTCATGATTTGCGTGATTATATAATAACAGAACAAGCAGAAAGAAACGGAGCTAAAAAATTTATATTTATTTTTTTTATGCATTCGTGTATGCGTTTAAGTTAAAGGATCTGCTTGTTTAGCTTCATTTGTGCAAACGCGCGCCGCGTTCGTTCTTTTGTGGTAAACCCAGCAAAGCAAAGTTGAGTAAAATTTTTATTTTATTGTTTTTTTTTAACACACACAACCTCACTCTGGCACACAAATCTACAAATAATCTTCAAGAGTTACAAAATTTATAAATAAAAAAGTAGAAGAAAACTTTTAAAGTTAAATGAAAATATAGCAATATTATGAGAAATGGCGGAAAAACCGTGCATACAATAGAAAAATAATAAGAAAAAAAAAAATTCTTGATACAGTGTTGCTGAAAAGATAAAATGCCAAAAACATAAATTGACTACATAAAAAACGAGTACAAATAATATTTAACTACTGAGGCGATGGTAAATTTGACTCTCTCTTTAAATTTTTTTTAATGTATTATTTTCGGTTGAGCGCTATCAATTTCATTTTCATAGTATCTTCTCATATTTCTATAGTTATTTCTCAGTTGGTAGTCAAGCTGACCAAACCGAGTACAGGGTTTTTACTAATCCTTTTAGTACAATCGAACCTATACTGTGGACCTCATGCCTTTTCCAAAAGTCTTCATTTGTCGCATAGTGTAGTTTTAAATACGAAAGAATACGATTTGTTCCACTGTTCCATTTTATTTTAACATTAAATAGTCTACATGTGCATGAAGCCAAATCATTGTTGAACACACGCGTAACACTTTTTAACTACAACTCAATCGTATTATTGCATATTTAATTTGACTAAACGAAAGAAAATAAATAGAACAGAGCAAGGAACACTTTTATTTACATTTTTGTATATATTTCTTTTTTCATTTTACGTTTATTGAGAATATTCATAAAGAAAAGAAAATGAAAGAAGACATTAAGATTTTTGTGCATAATATATCAATTAATTAAATATTTTACATTGGAATTTCACCGAATTTCTTTCGGTGACTATCTTTTGGCAGTCTTTTTGAAAATTCTGCAAGATATTTACTGATTGACATTAACAAGCTTTTCAAGTCTGTCGTTCGGAGTCGACGTTAAATTGTAGGTCCCAGTACTCATGGATAAAAATCAACGCTCAACATGGGTGTTGAGCTAAGCTAGGCCGTAATCCTTAAACAGGATTGTATTGGCCAATTATATATGTACGTGTTATATTATTGATGGCAACAATACCGTAAAATCACTTTATTAGAGTAAATACTAAATAAGTAGCAGTACTGTGGAATTAAGTTTTATATTGTCAATTTCAAAGTAAAGTATTTAATATTTCACATTTTTTATTTAGACAGACTTTATTTTTTTATGCAAACGTCATTTAAGATTTTGACAATTTTTTTACTGATCTGGAAATAAGCTCTTGCACCCATTACACTCTGGTATTTTAAGTACATTTACACTGTATTCCAACACCATATCAATAAAACAATTCCAGCCTGCATAAGAAGACAAATGGTTTAAGACGTTTGTCTTCTTACATGTGAAACAACTAACAAAAAAACACTCAAATGTGTTAGTGCTTTTCATATAAAAAGACGAACGTGTTAAACCATTCGTTTTCTATGAACAGGCTGTTAGTGTTAGAAGTGATCAGAGATCAGCATTGAGTCGCTTTTTAGCGATTCATAAGCACTTATGAAATTTTAAATATAAGTGAGTACAAGTAGTTGAAATTTAACTACTCTGACTCACTCATACTCACACAACATTGATTCATTAATAAAGGTTGCAATAAATATGAGTCCAATGTTCACATCAAACTTTAACTCACTTGAATTCATAATTTTGTAAAAATACTTATGATACTCACAATTAATTCCAGTGAATCGAATCATACGAAAAAAAAATTTACCGTTTTAGTCGATAGACGAATACAATACAAAAGGAAATTTATATGGTATATACAAAAATCAACATGCAAATAATAAACAAAAATAAGCTAAAAAGTTTAAGTTTATAAGAAATGTATTAAAGAAGATAAAATTATGATATATTGATATGATATTATGATACTCACAATTATATCATAATTATTATTTATACCTTGATTATTTTTTAATTTTTTATAAATAGGTTCTAAAGAAATTCATAAGAAAAATATATACATATATTTTTAAATTTTTTTCTAAATTTTACATTGTAAAAACTTATAGTATACTTAACAAACTACATCTTTATAATCAATATTTTTAAAATAGATTATTGAAACGAAAATTGGCCGTATTGGGCTATTGCCTTTATATTTCCAACTAATCGGAAACCTCCGACGCTGATTTTCTCCTTAATCTCACTCTTGCAATCTATTTCTTTATAACCTGCTTATAAAAAAAAGAAAAAATATTAATAATTGTTTTATTTCTTTAAAATATTTCCTTTACACATTAACTTTTGAGATGAGTAGAGTATCCATTACATTAACAAGAGTATGAATGCGTATAAGTACAAGGAATAATGAATCATGATTCGAGTATACTCACTTTTTCAGTACTCATTGCTGATCTCTGGAAACGATCAACAACCATTTAATTCCAATAAACGTATGAGTGATATGGACTTTCAAAGTACGATATTTAAAAAATCATAGAAATTGTAGCATATGTTACGGGTAATAAGAAAAACATAAGTGGTACAGTGCGTATGAGCATTAAGTAATTAAATTTGGCATTAATTGTGTAAATTTCCAAAGTAGAACAAACAAATAATTCTTAAACTTTTTTTAATTTTTTTAATATTTGTGTTATTTTATTTCACTATCATTTAAGTTTTGTAAATTTTTATAAAGATAATTTATATTTTGCCTCATATTCAGTATTATAGTTTCTTTTTTTTCAACATTTTTCTCTTATAAAACATCGTTTTTTTAAACACATCTCTATTAAAATTGTTCGTTAAAGTTTTTAGCTGTTTATTTTAAACCAAAATAATAATTTCTTTTAAAATAACTTTTGTATGAAAAATTGTTGTATAAATATTTATTGAAAACATTAAAGAAGAAAAAGAAAAGTTAAGCAGCTTGTAAGTAAAGAAACTTTTACAAATAAAATCTACATAAAGCTTGGGTGCATGTAAGCAAGTGTAAATAATTAAAGTATGCAAAAGATTATGTTTACTGAGAGTAAAAATATGAAAATTATTTTAAAGATTAACTGATTATAGAAATTGAGCCAATAAAAAATTATTGGGAGTGAATTTTAATAATTGGACCAACATTTATGGGTCCATATTGAATGGCATCCGAACTTTAAATCAGTTTCCATTTGCCACAAAAAAAAAAAAAAAAAAAAAGATGCTACAAATGTCATCTGACAACCAGTATATAAAATTCGGCTTTGAATATTTTTAGCTGCTTGTTGGCAATGCCATGGAAATTTGACTTCGATTCATAATTTATATAAATTCTGGTACATAGTTACTCCAGGTATTGAAGTAGTTTGTTGATTGAAGGGTTTGTAGCGATAATTTTAGGAATGGGCACCTCTTGTAAGTTGTGAGAGTGAATCACATAGTGAGGTAAGATAAGACCAATACTCTGCAGAATGAAACATGAAAACTTTTGAGAACAAGCATCATGAAAAAAATACATGCAATTCTACGCTGTTAACCCTACAACGATCGATAAACGACTAAATAAATGCATATGTATATGTGTTGTATGGGTGGAATAAAGTTTCAACCGACTTCAATCTCGCATCACCAAAACAACACAAATAAATTTAAAAGACAACACCAATACATATGCATTTATTCAGTTGTTCATGATAGTCGTATTTTTTTCGTTATATCCGTGCAATCAGATAATGCAAAATCACTAACACATACATTTAATACTATTTAACATTCATCCAGTGAGTACCAAAAATAACAAAATTTGTTCGCTTAAATTTTCATCCAATGTGAATTGGCCCAACGGAATGGTTTGAAATTTGAGTGGAAGTACTGGAATTATAAGTGAATATTTGTAAATTAAATCAATTTAACATTATATTATTTATTATTTAATTTTTGTGTTTTTAAATTTTAATAAATATTTGCCAAATTCACAAGACCCTTGAATCGTTATTACGTTGTTTTAGACTACAACAGTGTATGCTTGTTGTTGGAAATTTCCATGAAAAAATTCCATACACTCATATAATTCTTGTTCATGTGTTTCTAAAAAATTGTATTGGTTTCTATGCTATTAATGTAAAGTGAATGCCTATTATAGAAAAGAAGAATAAGAATAAAAAAAAAATTTATTCATTGTCAGCACCAAATTTACTTGAAAAACAAATGTGAAAGATAACGAGGTTTATAAATATAGAATTGAAATTAATGTTGATATAGTGATGAAAGTATAAATTAAATATACATTTATTTACATTTTTGTGAATAGTGGTTTTCTTCTTCTTATATGATTTCTGACATTTTTGACACAACGTAATGAATAAAATGACACATTAGGTATTCATAAGCAAGTAAACAAAAACTGTTTCTAATGCAGCATTAAACAATACAGAAGCTTGACAATTGTGCAATTCTGTTTTATTATTCATAAAAATAAATTTTAATTTAAAATCACATTCTTATAAAATTTTATGTTTTTGCTTCTCTTGTAATATTTCCTCGGAGAAAATTTTATTCTTCATAATGTAATACAAAATTAATAAAATAATTATATTGTTATGGATACGTAATGTGTGCAAAAATGCACATTTTTGGCAGTAAATAAAGAAAGTTTTATAGCTATTTGTATGGCAGAGTAAATACAAGCTGGAGTTGAATACATATTAAATATAACATAAAAGTTATAAAAGATTACACGCAAAATGTTGTTTACTTTAGTTTCACAAAAAATAAAAAATGCACATAGAGAACCCAAAAGACAGAATGTTGGTTATTTGTTTCAGAAACACAGGGGCACAGCGGCATTACAAAATTTTTCTTAGCAGAAAACAACTCTTAGCAGTCTTCTGACAATGCCAGTTGAAAATTTTCAATTAATTTTTTAAAAAGAGAAAATAAACTATTATTTTGCGTTTGAACAAATGCAATTCTGTTTAATAGTGCTTACTTTTACATATCCGGTACAAATAATCTTCCAGCTGTCATCTATCGTTTAACACATATTAATCGATCTCCTAAGCAAATTGCATATTGATTTGGTCAGTTTTATGTTGTAATTGTAACGTATGGGCACCTTAATGATACAAAAAAAGACGGCATAATACAAAACAAAAGAATTTGTGTGTGTGTGTGTGCTTTTGTACTATATAAAAGGAGTACGCAGAGAATTTTTACACTGGATTCGGCATAATTTTTTATATTCGCACACAATTCTGATATAGAGTAACCAAAATAATTTTTTTTTCTCCGAGCAAGCGAAAGAGAGCACTCACTCTACATTGTGATATAGACTGAAAGTTTGCTTGGTGAAGATCATCTTAATAGTAAACAGAAGGAGTTACTCTATTGTCATGTTGACCTGCCGGATTTAGAGGCTCCAAAATAAATTCCAAAGCACTTTTAACTGTAAACTTAGCCAGCTTAAATCAAAAAACAGCTCAAACGACATAAAGTATTTTAAAACCCCATGTTTTTATATTTTTAAAATTTGGTCGCAATAAACAATGCATTCAATTTTCATGACCTAGACAGCAGGTGCTTTTGGAGTCTCAATAACTACACTGCCTACACTATGCATACCCTCCGTACTACTTTACTACTGTTATTAACAATTTTTGTGAAATTATTGTTTATTTTACTTACATATCCTTAAAATTATATTAAACAAGTTCTTTTCTTATTTAAACTCAATTTATTTTCTCATTTAATTTCATTTTTGCAGGGTCCATATACTCTCAGTATAAGCTTTAACCAAAAGCGTATGCTCTGTGTACAATATAATGAAATATTAAAAAAAAGCATTGAGTTGTTATTTACTTATATAAAAAAGAAAATAAAAATAAAAAATAAAACAATATTTTAATAGTTATAAACTCAAAGTTGTTTGGTATATAAATTTTTTTTTCACAATAAAACTAAAACCTGGACACAATTTTCGTTTACTTTAATTAAATTTATGACCATTTTTCTTAAAAAAAATATATAAAATGAAAGAAAACAAATAACAAAAGAAGAAAAACAAAAATATATAAAAACCTCGTTTACTTGGGCATGCAAAATGAATGAAATTCCTTTTTTTTTTTGCTATTTTTCTTGGAGAAAGAACGCTAAAGTGCTCTTTGTTGCAGAAAATTTAGAACAATTCTAGCGTTACAAATACATGCAGGTCTGTAAATTGAGATATAATTTTTCTATTTTTTTTTTCTTTTTTTTAATAAATAAACGTAGAGGACGGTACACAACTGAAATCTACATGAGACTTATAGACTATAATAAAAGAAATAATATTCTTAAAATTAAAAGAATTTTGCAAAAGTGTTGGATTCACGACAGCGAAAGTCAATATAATTTTTGTAATATATTATTTCCCTTGCACTCAAGTTAGTTCATGTATGTGCAGGGTGAATCAATCTTTTCTCTTCTGTTGTTGGTTGTGCCGTCTAAGGCATCAAAACTGCTTCTGACAATTCAGATTTTTACTCCATACAAAATTATTTAAACAGAAAAGAGTAGAAAAGTTTATACATAGCTTAGATTAGCTCGATGTTAAAAGGCAAAATTCTACTATAATAGAGTCGATGGGGTGCTCTCAGTGTGGCTTACTTGCGTGTTGGATCTTACAGGAGTCGATATATTTAGTTATGTCGATAACGTTATAACTTCTTGTGAAAAACTTAAGAGCAAAATGTGGGACCTTTGGAGTCAGTGAATACTTCAAAGAAGTTTTTTGTACTTTTTATGAAGATATAAAGGTACCATCATGTTACTGTATTTCTTTTATGGGTACAAATATCAAGTTTTCTATAGGATTTAAATATTTAGACAAATGTTTAGTTAGAACTCAAACATAGGTAGAATATAGACAATGAATTTAAGTAGCCTTTAGGCAAGCCACTTTTCTTATTGTAATATATGGGTTTTTACGCCGAGAATGACACTATGGATATATAGAGCTTTTGTTTAGCCCATATTAATTAGTTAGCGATAGCTTGGTGAGGGAGAGTTAAGAAAGCCACCACCAAAAAAGTTAAGCAAGACACAAAAATTTGTCTACCTCGGTGTAACTTAGTCAACGACAACATGTCCAACTGTTGCTCTGGAAGCCAATTCATATTTATGTGAAAAGGTTGGTTTCATATTTGGTAGCAAATTGACAACAAAATGCCGCAAATCTTGTCGGCGAGTATGGCTATTACGTAAAAGCTGGCCAGGAAGCCAATTTTGGTGGTGAATGTGTAATTTATTTAGAACTGTGTTTTGGGATAAGTTTCAGGACAAGGAATGTTGGGCCAGTAGGTACTTAATTTAGAGAGAGTTCTATCTGAACTGGTATACCGCTGATATTGGAGCTATGTTAGTTAACATGTTAGTTAACATAGTTCTCGAGTCTTGTCAGTTTCATTAAGGGGTCATGTAGTGTTTTTTAAGTTGAGATCGTGGCTACTTCTATATGTGCCAATGCTAAAATGAAAGTTTTATTCAAGGACAAAATAATTAATATTTGCTCACAAAGTCAGTCTTAAAATCTCTAAACTTGGCAAAATCCTGCTACGTCACGTTGCAAAAACTGGCAGGTTGTGTCGTAGTATTTTCTACTATCCTCAGTCTGGTTAGGGAATTGGATGTTGGCAAATGTTGAGAATAATAAATAACTCAACTGAGTCCTAGAGCGCTAAGGCCGAGGCCAGGCAATGAGCGACAAAAAATTAAAACATAATAATAATACTACTGAAGTGGCCACGCAATGAGCGGCATTTCTGAGTGGCTAAGTGGAGCCGGTCAGCAATAGAACTTGTTCTAATTTTTAGTTGATTTCTGAGCAACGAAGTAAGTATATACATGGCAAAAGTGAATGCGGAGCTTATAATTTCATCTGTACAAAGCCGACCGCTATTATGGCAAGATAGATTACCAAAAAATATAAATATGGCATTTTAACAACTAACTGCACTAACCGCTCAGAAATGCCGCTCAGTTTTAAGCCACTGGCCGCTCATTGCATGGCCTCGGCCCAAGGCGATAATCAGTCCACAATTTAAGAGCAATTTTGATGCTCTCTGTTATCAAAGGCCAAACCTAAAACTCTTGATAGATTTTCTTACGTTTTATTATGGTTTTAAGGCGCGTTTGATAAGAAAGGCCATTTAAAATGTAGATGCTTGTAGACTATAGTTACGTTCATCAAAAACAAAGGAACACATATTGTGGGAATATGTGTTTTTTATTGGTTCAGATGGGTGTAAAAAGGCATATGGTATCGATGGCGGATTTATTCACTCCTAAAATTTCAGACCTGTTGGTATTCGTAAGGATGGCAATATGTCTGCTAAACTACTTAATATTAGACTCAAGGCAATGCAAAGCATTTCATTTCATTGAAAATACTGGCAAAACTGTTTGAATTAGACTACGAATTACTACCCTATAAACAGTATTCTTCAAATCTGTCTCCAGTGACTTTTTCCTATTAACATAATTTAAAAGAATGTCCTCAAGACTAAATTTTAGCACTGATGATGATTTTATCGCCAAAACTGAAGCCTATTTTGAGACTAAAGAGAAATCGTACTATAGAAATGGTATTAAAATTCCTTGCATTACCCTCGAAAGCAAGTTTTGAATAATGAAATTCAAATTTAACTACAAAACAAGTTTTACTATATTAACAGCCCAACTTTTAATCATAAATTGTAGGGTATTTTGAAATACTATGCTACTTCCTACGTTTTTTTTTTAACACTTTTATCCTAAAAAAATATTATATATATAAATGTATAACACTTAAATTGGCATTTCATACCTGCATACTCCCAAAAACTGTGTAAACTTTTATATATATGTATATACCATTTGAATGTAGTACAAGTGCAAAATGCAAGTATAAGTAATTTTCATTTTCAGATGATTCATTTTTTCTCGCCAAAGCCTATGACAACATCATCAGAAACTACAATAACGATGAACTGTATATGTTTAAAAGCAGTAAAGAGGAGAGAGACGAGAAGAAGAAAGTAACACCTCTTTAGGAAATATGAATGAAGTTTTAGTGTACGATACAGTAATAATTTCCAATTATCGTTTTTGTAACAGTTTGCTTAAAAGCTTTTTAACAACATGGTTAATTGAATTTCGGAGAGGGCCAGTAAGTTAAAATGAAGAACTTTTTTTTTTATTTATTTTTTATTGTTATTGTTGCTGCTTTTAGGTACCTTTTCCTTCTATCTATGAATAATAACAATTTAGAGACAATTTCAACTGAAGACCTTAACAAGATAAAATAAAATAGAATGTAAAAGAAAGGAAAAAAGAATATTTGAATTAAATTTTACTTAAAAAACAAAAAAAAACCTTTTTTAACGAATTTAGTTTGTAAAATATTTGATAACAAGTACGAGTATATATTCAAGCAATATTGAAGAGTGGGTGAAGTACAACAAAGTAAAAAAAAAAATAAAAGCTAATAAATGAGTAAATAATAAAATAAAAGTTGAGTTAACAATTTAAAAGTAAATACTTGTATGTACGTTCAGCAGTTGCATTTAAAGAAATAATTGAAAATTTTATTAAAGTTTAGAAAATCTTTTTGTAAAACAACACAGAGTACGTCTCTTATGCTAAAAATTTAGTTTTGCTCTAACTAAAAGGTGCTCAATTAAAATAACTTCATCGGGGGGGGGGGGGGGGGGTTTATGCTTTCCTATTTAAGATTTGGCATACACAGGGTTATTCACTTTAAGCTTCCAAAAGTAAGGTTCAATAAGGGTACGTGGTATAGTGGTTAGAGCCGGTTCGAATCCCAATAAAGATATAAAATGAAACAAATTAGTTTGCGGTTTTTTACAAAATTATAATTTAAAAATAAGAGGTCCTCACCCCTTTCTCCACCGCCCCCTCAAAAAAGTCCATTTACAAAGAAACCGCTCCCTGACATTCCACTCTATTCCACCTTAACCTTTGACAACGAAAAACGAATGATCAGGAGAAAAGCGCCACCTATTGGGAAGTAGCACATAACAGCTAAAAAACCTAATTACCGAAGGCACTCACTGCAATCAACATGCAACGATGGGGCAATTGCTGTTGATCAATCAAGGGTGAAGGTATAACACTGAGCTTTGAATGATCAATTCACAGCAATTTGTTTCATTCCTAAGGCGCTTAATAATATAAGAAAAAGACAAAATTTCCATTTTCTGTTGTCATAATGTACCGTCCTTTCTACAAAAATTCTAATACAATTCACAGCATTTAGTAGGAGTTTACCCCTTACTATTGGTGCCTCAAAAAAAAGAAGCAACATATAATCCTGTTATTAAAACTTAACAGTACAGTAATTCCTCGTGAGTAAAGATGGAAGAGTGAAAATGGTTCTTATGAGGACGTCGCTCTGGGCTATCCCGAAGCTGGTAATGACCAGCTGTAAGTCCGAATGCATTTCAAACCCTAAGTTATACTATAAAAAATTTATAACAATTGGCGTATGCACACGACTCAATAAACTCATACCTACATAATTGGGCATTAAAATCCTATTTGACTGTTACGGGCTAGTTTTATTAAGGGTACCGGGACCTATAGCTTAACATTCGACTCCGAACGACAGATTTGAAAAACTACTTCAAAGCAATAAGTTACCTTCAGTAATTTTGCTAAGAGTTAGTCGCCGAAAGAAATATTTTTTTCACGCGAGTATTTCTTTTTTTTCGAGATGCCAGGGCTGGGTTTTTAATCCGGACATCTTGTCTAATAAGCCCTAATACTAACCATTAGACTACGGTTAATACAAAATAATCTGAATCACTTGCTTTTAAATAAAAGATCTTAATGCTATAAATATCAGTGTAATTTTGAAAAAAGTATTTTAGTTCTCAGGCAAAAAAAAACCTTTATAAGAACCTATTGACCTATTGACCTCAAGACCTTCCAACTTTATTTGTTTTGGTTTGTGGGTTTAAAGCTTTTATTATTGGATTGGTAGACTTAAAACCTACACATTTATCTACTAACAGTCCAATTCATAATGAGATAAAACGTGCTATTTGTATTCATAATCAAGAAACAATGTCATAACGCTCTCATAAACCATTTATAAGTAAGAAATTTTTATTGCAGGTTTCTAGGTACTTTAACCGTATAATAACACGACATTTGTGAGTTAGATTGTATATTGTATAAATAAAAGGGGAATAATATAGTATTACAATGAATAAAACTTACAGCCTGTTTCTAGAGCACGAATGGTTTTTGATATTCGTCTTTTTATATGTAAAACAACAACAGAAACACTCAAATTTGTTAGTGTTTTTCATATAAAAAGACGAATGTCAAAAACCATTCGTGTTCATGTACATATCGAAATTCATATAATTAAAAATTTTCGTATATAAGCAAATGATTGCAGTCTCTGTACAAAATTAAAATTCTAAATTGCCAAAAAATTGTTTTTGTTTTGTATTACATATCCCATCTCTTTCCTTTACAGGCTCTGTCATAAGTGCCTGTAGAAATTACGAATGTAAATCTCTCTTTCTCTTTCTCTCCAGTTTACAATTCCATTTTATCAAATTTTGATATAAAAAATGTAAACAGAATAGTGATGCACAAACCAAAAAAAGAATGGTAGTATTCGATTACTTTATACATACATACATACATAACTGGCCTTTACAACCCTGTGTCAGGATTACGGCCTAGCTTCTCGCAGCACTCATGTTGTGTGTGTCAATTTTTATCCATGAGTACCGGGACCTACAGTTTAATGTCGACTCCGAACGACAGACTTGAGAAGCTTGTTCATGGCAATTAGTTACTCTCAGAGCTTTTGCCAGAAGACTGCTGAGAGGTAGTCGCCGAAAGAAATATTTTTTTCATATTTCTTTTTTTGAAGATGTCGGTGCCTGGAATCGAACCCAGGACCCATGTCTTAGTAAGCCAACACACTAACCACTAGACCACGGCGACTACAATTACTTTATACATGAATTAAAAAAATGTGCTTCAAAGGAAATTTTTTTTTTATTTTTTCAGTTTGTTTTAGTTATTTTTTTTAACAGCAGTAAATATTACTTCAATCACATCTATTTTATGTATAATTGTGTTACTATTACATTATTTTTATGACTATTAAAAAATTACCGAAGTAACCGATAGCTTTTATTGTGCATCACTATGCTGAAATAACATCATGGTATTGCCAGCATGATATTAAAATCGTTTATTAGTTAATTTGCTCATATGAAAGGTTTATGAATAAGATTTTTTATTTTGTGCTTATAAGACAGATAACGTCTCATAACTAATGTATGGATAAAACCTAAATTAAGGATTTATTTTGACTGTAAGCATTTAGTTTTTCTGATTAATAAAATGCATACGAGAAATTGGCACAATTATTTTGCTACATTTTTAAAAATACATATCTATAAGTAAACCTGACTATATTTAAATGCTACGATATTTATCTCAATTATAAAGTGCAGGTATTTAGTTGATGGTTTGTTTTATTTACCATATTCTGAAGTTCGTTAGTGCTATGATTGGCAGAAATATTATGTAGTATATAAAGTTACAAAGCTTATTTTTACATATGTGCACAGAGGGAAAAAAAGACATTCTAAAATTATTAACCAAGGGTATCAAATTAAGAATAAATTGTGAACAATATTTCGTTAACTTTTGGTACTAAATCAAGCCTAATGCGTTACTAAAATAAGAACAAATGGCACAGCATACCGTAAGTTAACAAATAAAGAAAAACCGGTAGTAAAATCGTGAACAATTGTATAAAAATATCATAAGTTAATAAAAAAAAAATCGATACCAACCGTTAACGAAGTAAGAACAAACGGACTTAACTCAATTTTAATACCAAATGGTATCAATTTCGGTAGTTTTCTGCCACTTTTTTTCTGAGTGTGTATATGTATATAAGTGATAAATAAATAATTGCATATATAAAGTCTTAATTAATCCTCTAAAATAAACTTCAATTGTTAGGACTTAAAATATAATGTTTTTAAGAGCAAATAGAAAATCGATGAAAATTTCGCATAAGCCCAATTTCATTTAAAGCAGATTATGTACGTACAGTTGATTTTTTACATTTAATTTATTTTTTTAACGAATTCTAAAGGATTATTTCATCAATGTTGTTTGACAACCATAACAATACAAGAGAAATGAAACATATGAAGCGTAAGGATAATATTGTCAATAACATGCAGCAAATACTGTCATTGGCAGCCTTGTACAAGTACAATAATATTGTACACCGCATGACCATTCATACGTAAGAGAAGGCAACAAAATTTTATACCAAATGTCATAAAAATAAATTTGTGCTGGAGAAAAAAAAACAATATTCGCGAAATTGTTTATTAAAATAACAAAGAAAATTATGAAAAAGAGCAAAAAAAAAAACTTTTATAGAAGAATTAAGCCAACTGTACAATGTTTAATTTAATTAATATTTAAAAACTATAGTGAAGGTAAAAGAAAAATTGCTATTAAAATACATACATATATTAGCGGTAATCACCCTTCGTCGCAAATGCTCTTGCAACAATTACAAACAACCAATCGAAAGCTGTACAAAAACGAAATTTTTTCACCAGAGAGGAATTTCCAACAACAGCAGAGATGTTACAACAATAACAACTAATGCTTTCTTTCTTCTTCTGAAACGTTTTGACCGAAATCAGAAAAGAGGTTCTAACACCTTGGAATGTTAGCCACCCAAAGCAGTAGGTTTAATAGCCACCTTTTAATTTTTAAAAATTTTTTATAGTCTATAAGTTAACGTTTTTACTATGATTTTTGACTACAAAAGAACAAAAAATTATGTTTTTAAATTATTAATATTTCTTTTATAAAGGGTTTTTATTTACTTTTTTTGTACTTTATTTCAATTATTTATTTAAGTTTTAATTCACTATATGCTGCATATACAAGTAATGTTAACACTAATCTGTTAAATATTTCGGTTGTTAAAAAATATTAAATCCTTAGCTAACTTTACATACTACAAAAATACAAAAAATTATAGCTAAAGTGTATGATATTGTATTAGGTTTTCAACTAATAAAACTGCCGTTGGTATCCCAAATAATCGAGTACGTACTATTTTGCATAAAGAATTACTTATGAAATAAAACTACCTTTTGGAAGATGAGTGCCGCATTTGTTAACAATTGAGAAAAAGAACATTCGAGCAAACATTTCACAACCTTGTTTGGTTTGCTTTAAGCGAAATAAAATGTATGTTCAAAGTATTTTCGCAATCCATCACGGTGATCGACATGAAATACTTCCCATATTTGCAAAAATAATATTAAAAATTGAGTGTATAATTATATTTAAAAAAGAATTAAGAGATTTAAAATTATTTATCTTTTAAATACTTATGCTATTAAGCTGGTTGTAAATACGAAGAACTAAGTATCTTCAACATCTTCTTCAATTAAGTTTTTTTTCAGGTATTCTTAGATTCCGCCTGCGTCTTTTAAAGTTATATGTCGTAGCTTCTAACAATATCTCGTCAACTTTTTGTCCATTTTTTATATTAATTTTTTTTGTATGTAGAGTGGATGGTATAACGGTTATAATGCTCACACAAAAACTAATATAGCCCAGGTTTAAATCCCAACAAAGGAGACAAATGAGGAAGAAAAAAATTTGCCGTGTTTGGAAATTTTAATTAAAAAAAAAAAAAAAAATAAACGGTTCCCCGATCCCTTAAATTCCACTCTATTCCAACTTTGGCATTGGCATTAAAAACGAATGATCAGGAGATAAGCGCCACTTACTGAGAAGCAGATAACAACTAGCTACTTAGCGAAGCTACTATCATTCAAGGGTGAAGGTATGTATAACACTGAACTTTGAGTGATCAAATGATAGCAGCAACTTGTCTTATTCTTTCCAAAAATTCCAATACAATGCATGAGTAGCCTCAATAAAAAAAGCTATACACTGTGACGCCGTGGTCTAGTGGTTAGTGTGTTGGCTTACTAAGACGATAGTGCCGGGTTCAAATCTCAGCACCGACATCTTGAAAAAAGAAATATGAAAAAAATATTTCTTTCGGCGACTACCTCTCAGCAGTCTTCTGGCAAAAGCTCTGAGAGTAATTAATTGCCATGAAAGAGCTTCTCAAGTCTGTCGTTCGGAGTCGACATTAAACTGCAGGTCCCGGTACTCATGGATAGAAATTTACACACACAACATGAGTGCTGCGAGAAGCTAGGCCGTAATCCTGACACAGGGTTGTAAAGGCCAGTTATGTATGTATGTATGTATACACTGTGACAGATTTAGTTATAACTGCCCTCTATAAGTACCTATAACCATAAAAATTTAAAGGAATACATGACATGGTATGGCACATTCTCTCGCCAAAAATCGGTTGTGGCACTTTACACTTAAAAATAAATTGACATAAAACCTGCAAATTCATTACATATTGCTATATGTGGACTTTTGTGTTTTATAAATAGTCAAGTTATTTAAATATTCACATAAGAATAGGAACGGAAGCTTGTGAAATTCGCACTTAAAAGTCTAATACAAATCAAAATGTCGGCAATATGGCACACTTAACGAAAATATTTTTATTTTCCTAATTCATATCCTAAACAGAATGCTAAATCAACTGAATATAGAGAAATACATTTGCCGAACTCACAAAACACTTGTCTTCATTACATTCGATGTTTGATTGTACGGCAATGCAATAGTTTTATGCTTGTTTTCATATAAAATTTTGATACAATCATACACTTTTTTCATGAGTTTTTAAAAAGTTGTAAACACAAAAAAAAAAATTATTTTTTTTGTCAGCAACAAATTAAATTAAAGAAAATTTTGTTTTCTGACGTTTAATACACAAAATACATTCATAAACATACAAAATTGTTTTCAATACATGAAACAACGATACAAAACCTTGTAAATTCGGTAATTGTATAAATAAAACTAACAAATATTACAGAAAAGTTATTCACTTTATACTCGTATTATAAGCTTAACAACCCACACAAAATTATCGACTGGTTTCTTATTAAAACTATTGTAAATGGAGCAATTATATGGGATGTACCAGAACTCAACGTCAAGCCGAAGCGTAATAAAAAACGAATAAAAAACATATGAACTGAGTAAAATGGGTTAACAAAAATCGGGTTACTTGAGGTTTTTATTTTTTTACTCGTTTTTTTTTAGTGTGGAACTAACAAGTATTGTACCGTTTTACAATCCTAATTAAATGCGTGAACTTTTAAAGGCACTTTGGAAGGCACTTTATGTACATTTTTTTTAAAGGAGGGCTTTTCAAAGCCTACAAATTTTGCAAATTCATAGTTTAACAAATAGTTCTAATTCTAGAAAACTTGAGACAATTGCGTCATTATTTTTGTCAGTGGTTCTAGAAATGTTGTTTAGGATTATGGTTCCAAAGTTTAAATGAACAAAAATAAAAAAATTTAACCACAATAACCAAAAAATGGTTACAGTTTGACCAAATTTCTAGGTTTTTCTAAAATGCCCATAATTTTCAAACTGCATGGGATGGATTTTTTTTTCTGACTTTTCTCATTATGGGTACAATTAATCCTGTCACCCCGTCGGACATTAAAGCGAACAAAAAAAAAACCTTGTACCTACTATATTTATAGAAGTAGGAATTATGCAAGTCACACCTTGAACTTGACTTTATTTTAATTGCCAAAGTTGTGTGCAAAAATAAATCCTAAAGTATGCATGAAAAATACAATTTAAAAATAGATGAACTCTTTCTGAGTATGTAAACACATCTACTTATGTTTACATATATAAATTAATTATTTTATTATTAAATTTTGCTAAACATGGAGTACATACTCATTCATAATTATAAAATAAAGTTATTGAATTCGCCATGTTGTTATTTAAATTATTTTTAATTAAACTTTTGTTTTTTTCTACTTTTCCTCATAATATTTATATTTCACATTCCCACATGCAGACATTTGCATTTATTTTTTATTTGTTAAGTATTCTTCAGTTTTATTTTCATACTTAGCAGTTACTTGAAGTTTTAGAAAATGCAAAAACTGCTTTAAGCTTTATAAGGGGTTAACAATAGTGGTTCAAAATGCTGCAGCAGTAGGCAATACAACAGTATACACTACGATTTCTTTCATAAAGCGCAAATAATTCAGCTTAGCCTGTATAATAAATCACATTAAATGAAACTGCACAAAAAACAAAAAAAAAAAAAAAACAAACAACTTAAAATACGGTTTGCTAAAAACAAGCACCATTTTTTTGAGGTTTCAATGAAAACAAAAATTTTTCAAAAAAACGAAAGTTTTTTTTTTTTGTGTTTTTGCGAAAAATACTCCACTTTTTGCAGGAATACTATTTTCTTTCTAGAATTCTCTTTTGCTTTTTTTCCTTGAGAAAAATTGTTGGCCATAAAACAGTTGGAAAATAAAGGAGAATTTCTATGTTAGAAATGAGTATTTGTATATGAGCGAGGGTATGTGTGTGTCTGTGATTTTAAAACTCATGCTGTGTAAATGCGTTGGCATACTGGTATTTAATCATTAAGTGCATGGCAGCAGTGGTAGGATATAGGGAATTTCATAAATCTTGGATTGTTTACGATTTTCGGGATTAGGCAAAATCGAAATTAGGAGATTTTAAGCAACTTGTTTTTTTCTTATATACATTTTTTTGTCTTAGTTTTAGATTTTTTACATAAAATTTTTGATTTTTTGAGTCTTTGGTTTGTCTTCAATGTTGTTATTGTATCCTCGCAGAATTCTTCTCCTCTTGCTATTTATTTAAAAAAAAAGTGAAACCAACTTCCAATCCTGAAGTTCATCCAAATAATAAAATTAAAAATATATCATTCTACCATTTTAAAAATTCAAATGGTGTTCCAAGCTGTCTACAATTAAACTGCTCCCAAATAGATACTAGTAATGTTGCTTTCATATTTATTTGATTTGTCTATGTTATTTGATATTTTCTAAATTTATTAAAAAATTCTTTATAATACTTTTATGCAAGTCTGGAAACAGACCTAATATATGGAATTTAGAGACATAGCATTATTTCTAAACTCTTCTGATATATAGTAATGGATTAGGTCTATCATCAAATCTTTTTTGCAAACCAAATAACGGGAATTACGTTCGTCATCCCTAAATTACATGCGTATGCAAAATATAGTTTTTATTCTACATACGGTTATGGATACTGATACGCATACACACATACATATGTACATACGCGAATACATAAAAACTTTTGTGTATTTTTGTGTTTTTAATTTTCAGAATAGATACTTGAACAAATGCAGTAGATTTCAAATTGTTCAAGGTTTTTTTTTCTTCTTCTGCTATGTTTTATTTACATTTTTAACAATTATATTCATTTCAGCATTTAAAGCGCATAAGGCGATAAGCAGAAATTCATATTTGCGAAATTCATAATTGCTTCGTGTTTATTTTATGCTTTGAAGAGATTTGTATAAATTAAAAATTATACTGCTTTAAATTTTTCTTAAGGAGAAATTCCGATGTTATCTCGATAAGTGTCTTTAAAATATGATATACGAGTAGTTTTAGCAACCTATCGGCGCTATATCAAATTGTTTAATATAGAAAAATATTGCCGCTTTAAATGGAAATTATTTAAGCTAAGGTCACTTTAGGTAAATATTATAAGAAAAAAGGGTGACCACTATTTTCTTTTTGTTTTCTTAATTAACATTTATAGCTTTAAAACTAACATCTGGAAGCTTATGTCGAAAGTGAGTATATTAATGATATATGTATACGTATGATCATATTTTCACAAACTTCTGATATGTTTTCTTTTCTGTTGAATTAAACTAAAGTGCAAACTTCACAAAAAGCAACTATATATCAGCTGTTAAGTGGGTGGTCTAATAAAACAGTGATGCCAACTCAAAGTGGTGACACTATAAAAAACACCCATTATATATTATAATTCTCTTGGTAAGTCTGCTTGTTTGCCGGTTTATCACGCCTAAAGGACTTAGCCGATTTTGTTGAAATTTGGAGCAGGGATAGACTCAACTACCATCTACTTTTAAATATTGAACCTGGTCTGAATGACTTCATGTTTAAGGCAAATCATCAGCCAGAAAATAAGCGGAATTGGGCAAGTAGGCGTGATACCTACCATACAAATTAAATATAGTGTTAGGCACCCCGGGTTTAGGCTAGTATACTATAAAGTAGCAGTCAGGAATATTTTCACGAAATATAAATACGAAATGGCATACAAATTGTAGGAGTTTGAAGGATTTTGCATGCTTAAGAGGTTTATGTCTTAAAGGCAATATTTACATCCAAAAGAAAACATGAAAGGCAGCCTACTTTTACTTTATCGAAGCTTGGACGGCATTAGTTAACTATTTGTGTAGCATGCGAGGGAAGTTCGCAAATCCAGTTTCTTTTTAAATATAGTGGAAAATTTTGAACTCGAAGCTATAATTTTTGACTTAAATTATTTTCAGAAAATAACTTTGTTTGTTACTTTTTTTAAATTGTCAAAATACATTTCTATAGCAACCTCTTTTAAATTACATTCACTCGAACAAAAATTTATTAAAAAAAACTATTTATAAAAACAGATACTTTCTTAAAAGCAGATTTTATGAACCAAAAAGAAAAAGCTGAGACGTTATATTACGGAAACGTTGGTTAATTCTACCTTTAAAAATAAAATTTGTGTACATACGTATGTCAATAACATATGACAAATTTTTAAATGTTCTATAAATGCACAGACATACCAATAGGCTTACTAGGCCTGAGAGTCGTAAAGTACGTTCTCATTTGTTAAATATTATATAAAAAAAAACTAACCACTCGTTCATTGAAACATTAAAAAACAGTTTTAATGAAATATTTAACTGGTGCCAAATTTTTGTATAACGGGTAATTACACTTAATTTGCTGCTGAGCGATATAGACTTAATTTCATTATTCTGTTTAAATAAAAGAAAATTATGATACTTTTTAATTTCAATATTAAAAGGTATTGGTTATGAAAGCAAGCTTATCTCATTGACCATTTTTAGGAGACTCCTTCCTTAAGCTAGTATCCAAACTATAAATTTATATGTTCAAAAATCTATTCACTGATTAAGAATTATGTATATTCCATTTAGTATATAAAAACTAACAAAAGCATTTCTGAAAATTTAAATAAAAATTTGATCTACTACACTCAGGCATAATAATGTTTTTGTCTATATGCTGATATATTATTTTTATTTAATTTTATTAGAAACTCTGAGTCTAACCGGGCTCGAGTACTTTATACTATACTCAAAAGATAGATAAAATATGATATTCAATCTATAAAACCTAACCAGGCAATAGGCTCTAACGGCCGTATGTATAATGAAAAGTTAGCAACTCGTTAGCATATGGGATAAAAAACTGGCAAGTTTATCACCCGTTAGAGATGATCTCATTAAAACTTTCCATAACTCCTATTTGATAACTAGTCAGAGAATGCAAAAAATTATAGGAATGATAAACTTAGCCACGGTGTTCAAAGACCTGCTGTTAATAACCAACTGCCCGCTAATATTTTAAAGCTTATTCATAACGGAAATCTCTGAACATTTATCGAAATTTCGAAGTATATAGCGTCCGATGGTAAAGGGAGCACATCAACTTGGTTTCAGGGAAGACATGAGCTGGTATTTAACCCATTTATATCGAATTTTATAAAGTGGTTGAAGTGGTAAAAAAGTATTTGTTTCAAGTATTGTCAAAAGTTCTAACCGAAATTTTTTATAAAGAGGATAACGAATTACTTTGAATTCAATTTTTATTTTTTTTAAGTTTTTTTTTGTTTTTATAATTTTTTTATTTCAATACAGTCGACAACAGTTTGATTAGACGATTTGAAAATTTTAATGAATTATTGAATTACGATCTATACTTAATTTTTGAGTATTAATTTTTAGACCCATATGAAGGAGAGGATCATATGTTTCAGTTTATTTTCATTTTATTTAAATTTTATAAATCTTCTAATTATTTTAATTTCTTTGGATACGTAAATTATTATTGTATTCTTTACATATACGCCACAATTATGAAAAGCATTTCAAACACCACTTGTAATTACATGTCAATACATAAAAGCGTTAACAAATACAATGTATTCCCATACTGCGCGATAAATTATATTTCTTTCACTCTTTATATCCTTTTTAATAATCTCAATAATTCCTGACAACACCAGATGAGTTACAAATAATTTCAATTTATAATAATTGATGGACATGGACACATGAATAATTTTCACAGTAAGTAAACTGATTACAACATAATATGGTGTTGAAATTTTCATGTGGTAATCACAAAAACTGAAATTTCAAACTCTTGCAAACCAAATCAAACAACGTTAAGAAAGAAAAAAGAAAAACAAGAATAATTAAACAAAGTAATGTAATGTAACGAGTAGAGCGATATTATAATGTTTATAAATAATGTTGCAAGAATAGAAACAATAGCCATAGCGTTGACATAGGCATCAACAACCGGAAGACAATGTACCAGCAGTGTGATAAGTTTTTATTTTCCTTTACTTGTTTGTTAATTTTTTGTCAACACTTTATGCCACAAATGACAACTACAAAAGAATATCATCTGTGTTTGTGTTGAAGTGCTAAAAAAATTATTTTTTTTTATGATTATTATTTTCTCTTCTTATTGTTTACTCTTTAAACAAAGAATATATGAAGAAAATAAATAAAAAATACAAGAATAAGAAAAATAAGTAAAATGATGTAAATTTTATTTAAACAAACTGCGACTGTAATGACAAAACAAGGAAGCACAAAAAAAAAAAAAAAAAAAAATAAAAATAAATGAACATAAAATATTATAGAAATAATGAAAATGACAAAGATGTAAATTTAAAATACGTAAACGATGTAAAAAATTTACTTCTGTACTTGTGTACAAACTAGAACATTCTCAACATGTTCAAGGTTGAATAAAAAAGAAAATAATTTTATATATTTTCTTTAAACATTTACTATTAATAAAGGAATTATAACAGGGGGAACGAATATTAGTTTACAACCGAATAATATGAGGGCAAGAAAATAAGCCTCCGAAGCTAAAGCCAATTAGAAATTGAAATCTTCTTACTGTACTATTTTGAATATAATAGTCATACGTCATATGAAAAAGATTAACATTTGGTGGTTGTTGAATTGGTTTAAAAACTGATAGGACATTAGCTTCAATACTTTTTTTTAACCAGAAATAACAACCGTATTGGCGGTTACTTGACTCTCTCAAAAGTACTGGAATTGAAAAACCGAAATAGATCTTTTTGCGATTTGACCACTTGTATAAAATAATTTCTGAGGTTCTGATATTGCATGGTTAGAGCGCCAGCACAAAAGCTCAAACGGGCCAGGTTCAAATCCCAGCAAAGGTGAAAAATTAAAAAGTTAGTTTGCAGTTATTTCAAAATTATAATTTAAAAATAAGAGGTCGCCCCCCCCCCTTCCCCCTCCCAGAAAACCATCAAAATAGAAACCCTCTCTGACATTCCACTCTATTCTACCTTAACCAACAAAGTCAGCAAAAAATGAATGATCAGGAAAAAAGCGCCACTTATTGGGAAGTAGTAATAACAGCTAAACCTACTTAGCGAAGGCACTCACCACTAAGATCGAAGACCAAGCGCAGGGTGATGGAAGTGGTGCAGCCAACGCCAGAATTAAGAGTTGCTTCAGCAGAGTCGGGTGAGGCAATCTTTGTAATTAGCGGCGAGTTACTGTATTGTCCTTTTCACAAAAATTCCGATACAATGCACAGCATTTAGTAGGGGTTTACCCCTGAGTATTGGCCTCAATAAAAAAAAGAATATTCACTACACACAAAGCAAAACTAGCTTGAATCAGTAACACACGATCTGCTTGACAAACTTAAGTGCTACTTTGATGACATTTAGAATGTACGCTTTTGTCAAACTAATAATTGTGAAATTGTAGTGTCAGTACTGACTGTTTTACAGTATTGCCTACATGTGATAAACAAGACGTGATAGGTCAATTTGTCGGAGAGATACCAATTCAACACACCTAAATTAATTAAAAAAACATGCTTCGTTTCTGCAGTCACTTTTGATTTTTAAATGTGTAGAGGCAGTACAAAGTACTGGAATATATAAAGAATTGATTTGTTAGCTGCACCATTAGTTTATGAAACAACTTATCCATGAAACAATTATGAAATGAATACATTCAAATTAAATGACCTTCTTTCCATAACATATGTATATTCCTTACATTAGTGCAAGTCACAGCATGGGTGGGTATAAACCCCAAAGTACTGGTCTCATGATAATCTAATATTTTTGTGGCAAATATTTGTCAAGTATGTATTTCCACAGTTTTAAAGGGATGGATGGGATACTTCGGACAAGGTAAAGTCTCTGATTGGGGTCAACCTGGCGGCCTCCAGAACGATCCTTGTTCCCGTTGTATTCAAGTCGACATACAGCCTCCACGCGGCCCTCCTGGATGACATTCTAGCACCCGCTAGCTTGTTAACTAATGTATGCGGCGATTGTCCAATCCCCTGGACTTTAAATTTGGGTTGTGCGTAGGGCTTGAAACCCACCACGTAAAAACATTTTTTCAATGAAAACCAATACAATAGCCTCTAAACGGACCCCCTTTTATGTTGACGAACTTGGCAAACGTTTTAAGGACTATGATTTACGGATATGCACTTGGAATGTGAGAACCCTTTATAGGGAAGGTGCCTCTATCCAATTGGCGGATGCTCTCACGAAATGTAGGGCTGACATCACCGCCATCCAGGAAATGCGATGGATAGGACAAGGTTGTACGAGGCAAGCAACATGTGACATCTACTACAGCTGCCATGAGAAGAGACGCGAATTTGGCTGCGGATTCGTAGTAAGTAAGAGACTGCGCCATCTTGTCTCGGAGTTCACCCCCGTGAACGAAAGAATTGCTACGATCCGAATAAAGGCAAAGTTTTATAATATCAGCCTTATTTGCGTGCACGCCCCGACGGAAGAGAAGGATGATGCGGTCAAAGATGCTTTCTACGCAAAGCTCGAGGACGTATACGATAGGTGTCCGGCACATGACGCCAAAATTGTCCTCGGCGATTTCAATGCGAAAGTTGGACGTGAAGGTATCTTTGGCCCCACTGTCGGACAGTTCAGTCTTCATAATTCCACCTCACTGAACGGCATGAGACTGATCGATTTCGCCGCGGCGCGAAACATGGTAGTTTGTAGCACCAGGTTCCAGCATCTCGATATCCATAAGGCCACCTGGCTCTCTCCTGATCGATCTACCAACAACCAGATTGATCACATTGTGATTGATGGAAGGCATGTATCCAGCATACTAGACGTGCGCACATTTAGGGGTCCAAATGTCGACTCGGACCATTATCTTGTCGCAGCCAAGATGCGACTGCGTATATGCGCGTCGAATACGACACGTTCTAGTGTACAAGGGAAGCTGGACATCAAAAAGCTGCGATCACAAGAGACAGCCAGGTCGTTTTCCGATCGTCTTTCTAACGAGCTCAATTACATCCCATCCTCCCTCGAAAGTATTGGTGGACAGTGGTCTCACATCGCTCACTCCCTGCTCAGCGCTGCCGAAACAGTTCTTGGTTTTGAGCGTCCTCCCCGCAGAAACCAATGGTACGATGAAGAGTGCCGTGAGGCCACTGCAGCAAAGAACGCTGCCTATAGACGAACATTGCAGTCCACCACTACAAGAGCAACGGTGGAGGCGTATAGAGAAAAGAGGAGGGAAGAGAGACGCCTATTTAGAAAGAAGAAAAGAGAGCAAGAAAGGCGTGATCGTGAGGAAATCGAGATATGCAGGAGTAGAAATGATGCTCGAAATTTTTATAAAAAGATAAGGCGTCTTACTACTGGTTTAAAGCCCGGAGCAACCTTCTGCAGAGACGAACATGGTAACCTGGTTACAGATGCACAAGGAACACTAAGATTATGGAGACAGCACTTCTCTAATCTATTGCAGGGCGATGGCGACACAAATTCCGCCTCTAGAGATGCTGTGCCGGACCCAATCATTAACGACGACGTCGAGATCCCGTCCCCCAGCCATGAAGAGGTCAAGGTTGCCATATGGCGACTGAAGAACAACAAAGCAGCTGGACCTGATGGTTTGCCAGCTGAACTCTTCAAGTATGGAGGCGATGAGTTGGTTAGGTGCATGCACCAGCTCATTTGCAGAGTATGGCTGGAGGAAAGTATGCCCAACGATTGGAATCTTAGTGCTCTCTGTCCCATCCTGAAAAAGGGAGATCCCACGATATGCACCAACTACAGGGGTATAAGCCTCCTCCCTATCGCATATAAGGTTCTTACGAGCGTATTGTGTGAACGACTGAAGCCATTCGCCATCTCACTGATTGGACCTTATCAGTGCGGCTTCAGACCTGGTAAGTCCACCATTGACCAGATATTCACACTGCGCCAAATCCTGGAGAAGACCCATGAAAGTCAAGTCGACACACACCATCTTTTTGTCGACTATAAGGCAGCCTTCGATAGCCCAATAAGGGATCGCGTTTATGCCGCAATGTCTGAGCTCGGTATTCCTGCTAAGCTGATAAGGCTATGCAGAATGACGCTGAGCAACTCCTGCAGCTCCGTCAAGGTAGGAAGAGACCTCTCCGAGCCTTTTAATACCGTGCGAGGTTTCAGACAAGGCGATCCCCTATCCTGCGACCTCTTCAACTTCGTCATGGAGAGTGTTCTGCGAAAGGCGGGTGTACATCGTAATGGCACTATTTTTAATAAAAGTGTCCAGCTCCTTGCGTATGCCGACGACATAGACATCATTGGGCATACCAAGCGAGATGTTACCGCAGCCTTTAATGCTATTGAACGAGAGTCTGCTAAAATGGGTCTGGCGGTAAATGAGAGCAAGACGAAGTACATGTTGTCGACGAGTAGGGATGCTGATCGCATCGGCTCCCAGGTTACAGCCGGCAACTATACATTCGATGTGGTCAAGGAGTTCATCTACCTTGGCACCGCCATTACCAGCAAGAATGATGTCAGTCTGGAGATCAAGCGAAGAATTACACTGGCCAACAGGTGCTACTACGGTCTCGGTAGGCAGTTTAGTAACAGAGACCTCTCTCGTGCGACGAAGTTAACACTCTACAAGTCGCTTATTCTTCCGGTGCTTCTCTATGGTGCGGAAGCATGGACGCTGTCTTGTGCCGATGCAGCGGTCCTGGGAGTGTTTGAGAGAAAAATTCTTCGCAAGATCTTTGGTCCACTGAAGCAAGGCGATGAGTTTCGCATAAGGACCAACTATGAGCTGTATGAGCTCCTCGGCGACGTAGATGTTGTCCAGCGCATTAACATCCAGCGGCTGCGCTGGCTCGGCCATGTTGTTCGGATGGAAGAATCTGCTCCAGCGAAAAAGGTTTTCGATGCGAAGGTCACTGGACGTCGGCGTAGAGGACGTCCATGTTTACGTTGGAAAGACCAGGTAGATGGAGCCCTGTCATCAATTGGTGTGACCAACTGGAGAAGGCGTGCGCTTAGCAGAGACGCCTGGAGACTAGTGTTGAGGCAGGCCGAAACCCGTTAACGGGTTGTTATGGCCAGCTAAGTAAGTAAGTAAGTAAGTAATTTGTTTTAAACCTCCTTAAAAATATTAAAATCTAACAGATATTGTGTTTTTGAATTTCGTCAGTATAAATAATCATGCTATTTTTCTATTCTTGCCCACTGTTAATTAAAACTTCAATACATACTACTTTATGTTCTGCTACAATTACCTTGTATATACATACGAGTATTAATAGCAGGGTCTTAAACGAATTAATATCGTTTACAATATTTGCAAGAAACGTTTTGTTTTCTGCGTATATATACACGAACTCTCTCACATGTAAATACATTTTGTACCTGGTCATCTATTTAATAAATTCGCTAAGTGGGTGTAAATTTTATTCATCTTTGTTAGTGTTTTCATTAAACATTTAATCTAGTTATATGTAGTCGTTAGAACATTTTTGTTTTAATTTTTGTGTTGGTAAAAATGTTTTTGCTCCATGTACAAGTATATTTACCTGTCCCAACTTCCTTCCTTTTTCACTGTATTTACAAATACGTTGTTAAACCAGGCACATACTACTTACACAAGCATACAGGCAGTTTGAAACTATTTTTTACTGTTATGTTCTGCAAAATCTAAAACCATATAAGCAAATAACAATAGTGAGTGTGTAATAGGAAAAAAAAAACAGAATTGGAAAAAGGGTATCCTTCCGAGTCGTTAAGCATGCATACCTTATTTGACTGCTTCACTAGATGATGACAATGAAGCTGTTGGTTTGTTTAGTTCTTTGGATGGTTGCTCGATTCAGTGTTCCTGCTTGGATGATGGTATGGCTGAATGGCTGGATGGCTTACTGGATGACTGCCATTCAGTGTTATTGATGCATTTAGCAACATCGTTTTACATAATTTTAATTTTGCTGTTTTCCTTCATGTTCACTGTTTTTTTTTTTCTTTCTTTTACATTTGGCTCATTGTTTGTTTGTTTCGGTTTTTTCTCTTCTTATGGCCTGCTATTTACTATCCATTTAGCTGCTTCATATGCACACAAACACGTACATACAATGTATGTAGCGTTTATGCACAAGAGCTGCATATTCATGTGCGAGTTTATGTTTCTGACTAAAACTTATTGTAGCGGATTGTTCTTGCCAGAAACTTCCAACAACACATTAGGGACCAATAGATGTTTTTTTCTTTGTGAAAAAAAGAACGCTGTGTTTATCTGAATATCTGTCGATAAGGAAGTTGTAGTAGGATATGTTGTTATCGCCATTGCCAACGTCATCATCATAATCACTGTCATCACTTCTACTCATCCTAATGTTGTTTGTGGGCTCTGGAGTACATAATGTCATTGCAGAGTTTGTTTACATGGCAATTGGTTGGTAAAATACAAAAACAAGACAGCAAAACTTATTTTCCAAAAGAAAATTAAATTTTCTATAACTTGTTCTGAATAGAATTAAATTAAAATAAAGAAGAAACAGCAAATAAAATTATTTGTTCCAAAGTTGTTAGACAAAAATAAAAATAAAAAAAATAAATTAACTTTGTTATCAGTTCAAAAAAAAAGAGTTCTCTTCTTCTAAAAATTAATGACACTCAGGATTATAAGAAAATGATTCCAATTCAATCAATGGATTCAAAAGCTTACAAGAATAAGGCCAACCAACTGAATGATTTATCATTTTGAATGTAAAAAATAAAAACTTTTATTTTAAAGGCTTATGTGTTCGTGTTCTTTTATTTTCTTTTTCATTTTTAACTACTAACTTGATATCTCAACATCCGGTGAAGACCTTTTCTTGTATCTTATTATAGTATGGTCGGTTATTCCTGCTACTCTACTCTGCATTGGAAGAAAAAACCTACGAATTTGACAGGAGACTTACTTTTGGTATCTTTTCATATTAGTCGAAACGATTCTATAACTTGACTTTATAAGAAATTATACTTCAATAAAATATTAAGCAGATACGATATTTAGACACTGTGGCGCCGAATTGTAATGTTCTTGTCTTTTATTGTAAAAGCTTCATACGAGATAGTCAGGTGTGGTGTGTGTAATTTAAAAATTTGAATAAATTTGAATGAATTGTCATTCAAATGTCAAAAAATGCAATATACTATTTAGTTGTACTAAAGTAAACTGGGCCGCGTTGCTAAATAATTCATAGATGTATATATTAACTTACATACTGACAATATGTATTTCTCTTCCCATACTAGAAGAAAGTACTTAAATTTAGCTTAAATGGCTATCTGGCTTACAAATCATCTGCTAAAATGTGGCAGAAATTATACAAGTCGTTACGATACCTCCTGTATACAGTAAGTACCCTGCAGCTAAAGTTACAACTAGTAATATTTAAAACAATCATGTTACAAGTTGTAAAAAGACTGTCGCAAAATTGACAGATATGAACTAGTCCAAAAGGGACAAAGTTTTTATTTTTTAATGTTTGAATATAAAATGAGACATACAAAGCATACTTGTGCATATGGTCTTGCATCGTGGCAATAGCAAACCAATATATTAAATTTTTACTACGTACCAACAAAATATACAGAAATGCAATTGCTAGACTTTAGCAATTATACAACACCTTAACCCGTTGTTTATATTTACACAACACTTTGCAACACCGAAACAAATTAACAGCTGATAATAAATGTAAACAAACAAATAAAAAAAATATTAGAAACGATTAACAGAAAAATTTTAAAATGGAAAACAAAACTGTGAAAAAATGTATTTTTATTTAAAAATGGACTGAGGACGATGTAATTAAAATTATAAATTATTTTCGCGAAGCCCCAGAAATAGAGGTAAAAAAATTGTGTACGCAAAAAGCCTGCAACAAGTGTGTCTAAAAATACTGGTTGAAAGGCTAATATTTACGTATATAGTTAATAATTACTAGTATAATACTGCGCACAAATGAACTATTTGGGCTCCTATAACAGCCTAATGTTAAAATTTATAGTTCGATATGTGAAAAGAAAAAAAACAGATAGGCAACCAGTCTGAAGTAAAAAGTAACTAGTATACTTCTACTCACATACTAGTTATTTTATCTGCAGGATACTGACATTTGAGTATCTTAAGAAAGATATCAACAAATGTTTTTAAATGTGGTTCAAATAGCACTAAAGTCAGTACAAATCATCAATTAAGATATGAGCCGAATTGGATTGTCACACAAAAAAAATATTGTTTTCTATGTTACATCGTCCAAATAATGAGAGAATGAGTCAAAGTCAGTTTGAAGATACTGTTGCCCCAAAAGCCTATTATTTGTGATGAAAATTTTTATAAAATCTGTATATATTAGCCTTCGAAAACTTTATTCTTTGAGGCCAGCATTTAATGCATAATGCAAATAACAATCGGCCAACATGCCTACTACCCTCTGGATAATTAGATCAAGCATGAATACCCTTAGATTTTAAATTATTAAAGCAACCATTTTAGAATTTATTTATTATATAAGATTTAATACTATTAATAACAGAGCCTGTAAACCCTATCATCCGTAATTTCTTTTTTTAACAGACGCACATTATTCACTTCATCAAATGCTGTTGTTAGATCAGTATATAGTAGATGACATCTGTTTGTTATACTTGAAAAAATCCCAGGATTAATTAAATTTTAAAGGTGCAGAAAGTTTGTTGTGGTTGAACATCTCTTTGAGTTCCATGTTATAAGGAAGAAATAATGTAAGCGACTTGGTTATGTATAATAAGGATAATCAGTTTCATCATTAAATTTAGCAAATAGGGTTCAAATCCCAGTTCTCACATCTTGAAGTACGAAATAGATATCAGAAAATATTTCTTTCGGTGACTACCTCTCAGCAGTCTTCTGGTAAAAGCTCTGAGAGCAACTAATTGCCATGAGCAAGCTTCTCAAGTCTGTGGTTCGACTTCGACTTACTCATGGATAAAAATTAACGTACATATAAATTTGAAAAACGGTTTCAATGGCCAATTATGTATGTCTGAATGGTGCCATAAAGGAAGACCTTTTATATTCAGTAGATATTATTAAAAATTTTTAATTTTTATTTAGTTGAATTTATTGCGGTTTTTCTTACTTTCTTTCCGAGACAAATTTAAAATTCTCTACAGATTAAAAAATTTAAGCTTATTTGCGTAGAGAGAAAAGAAAAATATAAAATATATTTACTCAGCTATTATTCTAAAAAAATAGTAATAAGAATAATAATATTGAAGGAAAAGACAAGAAAAAAAAAAATAGAAAAAAAAAAAAACAAATAATAAGACAAATTGACATAATTCTTAGTAAGTCCATTCAATTAAGTGGAATTTGTTTATAAGTACAATGCCAGAATAAGTCACAAATAAATTCGCATCTAAGCAATGTAACGCAGTCTACAACTGAACAGCTACCAAAACATATTCACCTTTGGCAGAGCAACCAACTATGGCAGTAGTAATAGTACATACAACACGATTCAAATAACAACAGCCATTTTACTGCCAACACTAAATATTTTTTTGTTTTTTCAATGAAATAGAGAAATAAGCTGCTTTCACAAAACA
Organism: Metopia argyrocephala; assembly: GCA_963576795.1. Lineage (NCBI taxonomy): Eukaryota > Metazoa > Arthropoda > Insecta > Diptera > Sarcophagidae > Metopia > Metopia argyrocephala. Next base: position 59,696,523 of record OY756211.1, on the reverse strand, counting down.
AAAAAAAAAAAAAACAAAAAAAAAAAAAAAGTTAATAAATTTTTTTTCAAAAGAGGATAACATTTTTTTAAATTAATTATTACATTGCAAATGGCTTAACAGTGTAAAATGCATTAAACAAATATAATCAAGCAAATAATATTATAAAAGAGAGCCTTAATACTTGTATAAAAGAGCACACTGTTTTATTAAATTGCTCTTTCAGTTCGTCATAAAAAGTGAAATTTATTACACTTTTCGCACATTAGGAATGTTGTCTTTTACAAATTCTTACAATTTCTTTTTTAAACTGGATGCCCCAATCGTCTAGTGTGAAATGTGCTAGTGAGAGGGTTGTAGCTTTAATACTCAGTAGAGACCCTGGTCTGTGACATTACACTGCTCCCATTGTAACAATTATATATGTATAATATTAATACTGTATTGAAATTTAAATAAATAAATATCCTCTTTTTAATTTTATTCGTTGCTGATCTTAAAAAGTCTAGTTTTACAAGTACTGCTATGTACTGATTTGCACTACGCACCAAGACCAAAACCACTTTGTAAGTATGACAAAGTCGGAGTATCAAGACTTTACAAAGAAAACTTTTCCAATGTGCGAACTGTTTTATATTAAACTACTTATTATAAAAAAGAAAATACTTAAATGCTTTTCTGTGTATGAAATTATAAGTACATCCGTATGTATACTCTCATTGAAAACTCAGCATATAAAGCAAATTAATTATGCCACTCGTATTTTCTGAAATCTTTTTTTTATTATGCTTAAGGTTAAAAATATTAATTATACTTATAGTATGATCCATCCATCCATCCATTAAGGCATATGTACAAACACTAGCAGAACTGAACTATGATGTTATACTTTTTTTTAACATTATTTTTAGCAACACAGCAGTTTTTCATTTGGCTTATTATGATCAAACATGTTCAGTTTGATCAAGAATTTAACCATGAATCCCCTTAAAACCGAACAACACTTGCAGTTTTTTTGAATTTAATTATCAAAATGCATTCTCAAATGTAGTCGCCGTGGTTTAGTGGTTAATGTGTTGGCTTACTAAGACGATAGCGCCGGGTTCAAATCTCAGCTCTGACATCTTAGAAAAAAGATATATGAAAAAATTATTTCTTTCGGTGACTACCTCTCAGCAGCCTTCTGGCAAAAGCTCTGGAAGTAATTGATTGCCATGAAAAAGTTTCCTAAATCACAGCAAATTAAATAAAATAAAATAAAAAAAATATAAAAATGAAAGAAAAATGTATTTTGTTTGTAAAAATCAACTTTTAAATGCAGTTTTTCTTTTTCTCATTTGGTTTTTGACGTTTAACACACAAAATACATTCATATACATACAATAGATGTTCAGAAGCCAACATTGTATGCAATACATGAAACAACGATACAAAACTTTGTGAATTCGGTAATTGTTTATTCATACCTTAAAGCTTCTAAAGATGCTATAGGATAAGGTATTATTTTTGATTATGTATAATATTTGCTTACTGGTTGCAATATATAGGCCCTTCTATTGCATTTTAGTTGCTCATTTCATATAAAAATCATATAGTGTCATTTTTCAAGTTATGTTTTTATAATTTTTAATTCTGGATTTTCGACCTTTATTTATTAATGAAAAGAATGATTTCAGCCCATATTTTTAAAAGATTAAAGTAGATTTGAATTTTATTTTAGAAAAAAAAAATGTGTGAAAAATTTGCCCTAAAACTTATTTTAAATTAAATTAATCTTTTTATAAATACGGGAAAAATTTTATGTCATTTTTAACTCAAAGTTTAAATTAATAAATTAATTTTAATTTTTATTCCAGTGGTATTTTTTGTTGAGACAAAAAAAAACACTAGAACACATTTGTTTGCAAAATAAAATCAGTTCTATAGCCATAAGGCTTAGAGAAAAATTTTATAATTTACGATTTTTGCAATCTGATTTATAAAAAATTTTCATTCAGGGAAATCAAAAATGTATTAAAAAATTTCATCATAAAATGCATTATAATAATTAAAAGTTCTACAGTAGATACTACAGTATAAAAAGTATAATACAAATCACGACATTACTTTTATTGCTGTGCATATATAAATATGTCAGTAGATGAAAAATGTAGAGGGTAAATCACTTTGTGGTGCGTTTTTTTTAATTAAAAATTTTTTGTAACAAAAAAGTAGAAAAAACGCAACACCTAAGTGATTAATACAATAACCCTTTTAATGTATACGAATTTGAGTTCTAGGAAATTCAAAAGTAAAAAACCAAAAAATTAAAAAATTTTTATAAATAATTATGACTTTAACCTCTTACGCTCGTAAAAATGTCTTAAAGTTCAAGAACTTAAGAGGCATAAAAGGCACTTAGCAATTTAAGCGGGGTATTCGTTTAAATACATTTATGGTAAATATGTATTGCAAAAAAGAAAAGAATTAGTACGTAAATCGCACGTTGTTTTATGTGTTAAAAGTCTCAAAACCTTATTCAAGACTTAATTGAATAAAAAACATCAAAAAATCAATAAAATGTACACTTTCAGTTCTCACTTTCAAGGCGGCAAAACACATCGAAGATGTTTTTCTTTGTGTAATTAAAAAAAAAACTTAAAAAAATGAGAAAAATATGATATTTTCTCATATTGATGCACTTGGATAGAATATTTGATAAGAACAGAAGACTATGTTTTATATTGATTGAATTCGACCTTCAGTTTTCTTTTTGCAATTAATTTCGAGAACTAAAAGGATGAGTATTTGTAGCAGAGTTTTATATGCTTTTTCTGTATTCTGACAATTCAAGCGTAATTAATTAAGATTCTTACATTCTACGCTAGAGAAGCAAACATACATATGTGCTATTAATTTTATATTATTTTTAATTTTATTTATTATATTCAAATTCACAGTATATAAGTAATATTAATAGTTTGTTGTTATTTAATACAAGCAGAGTAACAAAGGCCGTATACAGTATACCAGAATCGAATTCAGTCAAGCACACTATACACAAGATTACTGGGCTATCTTATAAACCGTCTTTTCAAATTTCACAAAAAAATAAATGTTTTATTGTTAGTTTCTTTTCAGTAAAACTGTATTTCAGTTAATTTTTCTAGAAATCGCTCACTTTTTAGTTGTTGATGTACATCATAGTTAATCAAAACTTTGAATTTTTTTGTTTTGTAGCACAATTGTGTACAGAAAATTAAGATTTGTGTTACATGGATATACATACATAATAATAGTGAATGTCATTATCCAAAATATCGAAGCATTTACTCTTTTATGCACCCTCTGAATGCAGCAACTTTCACTTACCATGTCCACTTACTCTTTGCCTGATGATTTAGCCACACAAATAGTAGCAAAATATTTATTTTAATTAAATAATTTATTTTACTTAAATATTTATTTTATAAGTAATTCAAATAATCATTGTACGTTTATTATCAGAGTTGGGTTTATTGCATTGAATGTATAATGCATTAACGCTTCCACTACCACTAAACGACTTAGTATTAATGCAGCAATATTCTAGCCACCACTAAATGCAGATGGAAATAATTAACCACTAAATAAAACCATTTTAGTGGTAGTGGAATTTAAATGCATTAAATAAAACAAATTTAGTGGTAATGGAAATTTAGTGCATTAAAAAATACAAATTTAGGGGTAGTGGAAATTTAGTGCACTATATGAATCGATTTTAGTGGTAATGGAAATTTAGTGCACTAATTCTGAATGATTAGTGGCTGGCAATATTAACAGTCTGCGCCATTAAATATAAACATATAATAATATTATATCCATATATGAAGGTATATTAAAACGATAGTGGATCTGAGGTAGTGGAACTAAATTTCCATTCCACTATAGTGCCAATGGAGTTATATTCCATTACCACTAATTATTCAAAATTAGTGCACTATATTCCACTACAACTAAATTTATTTTATTCAATGCACTAAATTTTTTTTTATTTCAACCAGAATTGCAATTCTTGATCTTTCATGCCGTGGTAATGAACACTGGCAAAACAGAACATTTACAATGATTTGTATTAACTATGAAGTCGCTTTAACAGTTCTCAAGATATATAAAAATCAATATTTAGTTTGTATGTCCATTTGTCTAATTAATACTAATTTATAAGTGGTGATTTCTATTAACTTAGGAACTACTTATTTGGATCTCATGAAGAAACTTTTGTTGTAGTTTTTTTTTTTATTTAAGACCAATACTCAGGGATAAACCCCTACTAAATGCAATGCATTATATTGAGATGTAGAATATCTAGATATAGACAGATAGATGTGCTGTTAACTACAAATTGCTCTCAATTTCATCACCCAAAGACCAGTGTTGTGCCTTCACCTTTGAATGATCAACAACAATTGCTCCATCAGGGTGGTGACCATCTTTTATGTAGGTTAGCTGTTATCTTCCTAGAAGGTGGCGCTGTACTCCTGATCATTCGTTTCTTTGTGGCATAGACTGGAAAATGTCAGGGAATGATTTTGTGAGGATGGACTTCATGTTACCATTATTAAAGAATACAAAAATCGATATATATTTTGTATGAGGGGTATCATGGCCACTTGTCCAATTTCGTCCATTAATTAACTTATGATGTATATTTACAATGAGCTGCTCAAACTAAAATTAGAAACTTTTACTGTTATCGTTCTTGATATATATAGAAGATCGACAGATACTTTGTATGGCTGGTACTATACCCATTTATCCAGTTCCTCCAGTCTGATGATTTGCATTCACTATTAAGCAATTTATACCACATTTTTGAAGTAATATAGTATCTCATAGAACTAAATTAAATACGAAGTTTGGGGGCACTGACACATCTGGATATAGAAATATGAGGTTTGAAAAAAATAAATGCAAAAATGCACAAAATTACACTTACTTAATTACAATTTTCTTGAAAAGTATTATAGATACGCATCTCGTCGCATTTAAAACTTTACTTTTGATTTAATATGCAACGTGAGGTCAATTTTCATAACCTAAAAGTCGGAGGCCTATATCTCCGAAAACGACCTTTTTAAAAATTTGAAAAAAAAATTATGCCAACGATAGTTTTCTTTTTTACAGTTGTGACAAATTTCAGAGTGGAGGTCTTTTTGGACCAAGAAATTAAAATCAAATCGGAAAGGAAGGTATTTTACAAGGAGTTTAAAACTATTCTGATAGGGGTGGGATAGTATACGATTTTTTGATTTCGATTAAAAAATACATGAGCCAAAAAGAAGGGATGTGGGATGGGGCAAATGGCTCCTCATCGGGGTCAAAGGTTTGGTTGAAGGAATAAAAGTCCACAAAAAGCTCCACAACCGATCCTCACTAATATTTCACCCCCAACTTTTTTTCCGAACATACCTATCCCCTATCTTCACTCCCTAAAGTGGTAGGAGCAAATTTAATAAACTTTAATAAACTACTGTGGAAAAACTGAATTAAATGCACTATTATTTGTAACAGAAAAATACAATATAAAATTAGCATTATTGATCTGCATGCGGTAAATAGAACACATTTTATAAGTGATTGAAAATTTAAATCATATATAATATTTTAATACGTAGAGTTGGTAAATTAATGGTGGTAAATTTTACTTTATTTCATTTAAGATTTTCAAACTTTTCTAATGTCGTTAAACAATGATTTAATATTGAAAATAGATTTTAATCCTACAAAGAGCAAATTAATATTGAAAATTTATTCAAATTAACAAAAAACAAAGAAAAAAGAAAAACTAGTAATCTAAAGTTTGAAATTGCATTTTCAAAGTTTTAAATCTACATATATAAAGACTAAAATCAAATGTTACAAACTATTGTGAATCAATTTTCGTTTTTTTGCCATTCAAATTAAACGCATTATGCTCCATCAAAAGAAGAGTTATATTGTGTGTATGATTGAATATTTTCTATACGCAAAAGTCATCTAAAAGTTTTAGACAGTAATTAAACAACTTTTATACAATTCAAGAAATTTTTCGTTTTGTTAAATGTTTGAGTAGCAGCTCAACTCATCTTCAATTGCCATTGGTACTACTAATAGCAGTAGAGCGCCATTATTTCTTATAATATTTCCTTTTTCTTTCGTATTTTATGAATAGAGACAATAATAAATATAGAGAGAGTGTGATAGAGAGAGAGGTAGAGACAGGCAGAGTCACTATCAGTAACAAACAAAATTTGTTAAAAGATTGATGATGTTGAAAACATACGAATTTCATTCAATCCTTTAAAATACAATTTTTCAACATCATCATCATCATCATCAAGTCATCATTATGATGACATCATACAATTCAATTAAGATTCACTTTATATTCTGAAATTATTGTCATAGTTGTTCTCGTTATATTCACTTTTAAATATACCAAAAAAAAAAAATTGTGCATATAAACTTCACACAACAAAAAAGAGTTGACATTATAAAGAGAAGAAAATTTTATATATTTTTAGAAATTGGTTCATATCAAAAGAGAACATTTTATTGACATTAATATTTCACAATGATAGCAAATAAAATCAATTAAATTGAAATTGACTAAAAATTAATAACTTTTAAGGTATTCGATTAAAAACCTCAATATATTTTAATTTTACTAAATCTTATAAGGAATATTTTTTACAAAATTTTAAAATTTCTATTTCGTTCCCTAAAGCGCTTGGTATAATATAATATAAGAAACAAATATATATACTGTCCTTTCTACAAAGATTCTAATACAATGCACATCATTAGCATTACCCCTGAATATTGGTCTTAATAATAAAAAAAATCTCCTCTACCCATTATTTTATTATTTGTAGTTGACTTTTAGAAACAATGTCTTAAATACAGAAGTGGTTACTAAGTTTTAACTTTTTAGTATATATTTAAGCTATTCTAAGCTGTAAGTAATAACCCACTAACTAAAGGAAGGAGTATATAATATGCGGTGATCCGCGAGCAAGCTGTAGTATAGTGGTAAGATCGCTCTCATAAAAACTCAAATTCAAATCTTAGCAAAGTTCAAAAATGAAAAAGTTAGTTTGCGTTTTTTTTTTAAATTATAATTTAAAAAATAAGAGATTCCCCCCTCTCACCAAGAACACAATCTACAAAGGAACCCTTCCATGATATTCCACTCTTTTTCACCTTAACCAATGTAAACAAAAAAGAAATGATTAGGAGAAAAGCGCCATATATTGGGAAGTAGCACATAACAGCTAAACCTACTTAGCGAAGGCACACTCACTACACAATCAACATGCAACGATGAGGCAATTGCTGTTGATCAATCAAGGATGAAGGTATAACACTGGTCTTTGAATGATCAATTCACAGAAATTTGTCTCCTTCCTAAGACGCTTAATAATAATATAATTAATAATAATATATGTACTGTCCTTTCCTTTCCTTAGTGTATGTTTACACTCGGAGAGAAGAGTCGGCAACTTTTGAGTTTGTGGACGTTTACGGTGAGGGGAATAGAAGAAGAAAAATACTTGCCCATTCTCGGCGATTCTTTATATTCCCTCATTCGTTTTTTTCTTTGTAGTTGATTATTTGACATTTGCTTTCATATTTTTTTTCGCTTTTTGGTGTACACGTCTCTTTCGTACAATCGCAGCGTTCGTTTTTCTTATGTTTTTTTCTTTTTAATAAGTGCAACGTTGCCAGTTTATGTGTAATTACACAAAAATGGAAGAGAACACTTTTTCTTTAAATATTTTTAGATCATAAATTTTTTATATAATTTTGTCTCACCATTATTTCAATTAAATTACTTATAATAAATTAATTCAATTCTTCATGTTTTTAAGCAACCCATAATATTGGTCACCATACAATTTCAGTTCATATATAGAAATCAAGCATTATTCAATACCAGAAACAATATGAATCTTATGATAGCAAGATGTCGGTTAGAAACTACGAAGCAACGCATTCAATATATGGATAGTATGAAATTTAATAATCTAACTCAAGAATTTAAATTTTCAAGAAAAGGATAAGGGAATATTTGCTTCAGGACTTAGAAACTCTTTTCATATGATTTACAGCAATCGTATACAATATCCTGTAAGTTAATAATTAAATTTTGTGTGTATATATGTATTACTATATTTTACTTCTTTTATTTCTTTCCTTTCTTTTGTAAATTATATAAATATATAGAATTAAATATCTTAAATATTTGGGGGATTCAAATGGTCGTTTTAAAGTCATAAAACAATAAAACGAAAAAATATGATTGCTGTAAACAACCCGTCATAGTTTAGTATATTATTTTTAATTTTATTTTTTTGTTATTTTTTATTTTTTCAATTTATGACAAAATGGTTAACATAGGTTGAAAAGTATTATTGTTTTATGACTTTTTTATTCAAAGACCAACAACAAATTTTTTAAACTATTTTAAAATTGTATGATATTATGACAATATGAATTGATAGGACCCCGTTTGAATACCCCAATTATATATTGTACATGTGTAATTCAAAGCTGTAAATATTTTACCAGCTCGCCTCAATAATGACTAACTGATACTTAGGCAATCAAAATTTGATATGCTAATGATATAAAGAAATGAATAATAAAAAAAAAAATTCTTTACGCATTAATAGTAAAAAATTTAAATATTTTCAAGGTGACTTTATCAAAATTTATATTTATATGCTAAACATTAGCTTAAGATATGTCAATCCTTTTCCAATTACATATTTTCGTTTTAGATTTTTACTTCACTTCTAATGTCGAACCGAACATAAGATGACATACATACTTGCAGGCATATAGAATTTTGTATTAAAAAATTTTCGAAATATATTTCAAAATAAATTCTTTTTCACCTTATAAGCTTACAATGTTAACCACCTATAAGTGTTTTTGTTACCATGACATACTTTAAATATCTTTTCTTGTAGATTTGTTAAATACTTAGTAATTTTTTATAGAAATGTTGGGATCTTTCTGAAAATAAATTTTTTAAATGAGTTTGGATGTTTTACCTTTATTGTACTTTTTGTGTATTTTTGTGAAACATATTGGAATAAGTAAAAACTTAATTCACCGAAAACTGCGAGTCGGGACTTCTCTACTTGAGATCAACGGTATACATTTACAAAAAATTTTTAATATAAATTTAAAATTTTAAAAAGGCGCTCACAATAGATAGAAGTGTAATCATACCCTCTTGTTCCTTTCTCCACATAGGACTTTTTTTTTAATTGAGGCCAACTCTAAGGTAATACCCTTACTCATGCAGTACATTGTGCTGGTCTAGAAAAATGTGTTATGAGAAGGAAGAAAAAGAAAGCAGTGCTTGTACACATTTGATTTAAACTTACTAATATCGTAATGAACACGAAAAGTTTTCGCGGGAAGATTATTCCATTAAGTAAAAATTTCTATAAAATTTTTTTCTAAAATAAATTTCAAATCTGCCTGCTCTGTTTAAAGGTTTTTAATATCAGTTAAGTGAGTAAAACTCCCATTTCATAAAACCACATAAATAATGATTTTTTTTAGATTTTTGGTTAAGATTTGCAAAAAGATTTCTTTGTTTTAAATGTTGTTTAACAACGGCAAAAAGGGGCTTTTTGATGAATAAGCGGATTTGCAATAAACGGTATAATGCTTTATTATAATTGTATGGATATATACGTTAAATGTCGGTTTGTTCAAAAAAACAAAAAAAAAAAAAAAAGATTTATAACAGCCATGATTAATTTGATCAAATCAAAACAAAAAACATAAACACATACATACAACATTGTATATCTAAAAACAACGTGACAAAGCAGATTTAATAGGTGGAGATTTAAAAAAAAGGTGAATATGCTTAAGGCTATAAACACCTTTGTGTTATGTGACATATTTTTTTTTATATTCCCCAAACTCTTTAATATTATTTTTTCTTCATATTAAAATAATAAAATGACACGTTTTTTTATTTAATATTGAGACATTAAAGAAATTACACAATTTATTACGACTTCGATAAAAAATTTTTATGTCATCTATTGCAATGAAACAACATTACGAGTATATTGAATATTTTCAAAACAGTGGCAATATATCCTAATTTTTTAAAAATCTGAAAAGACTAAATGTAATACAGTGGGGTCTCGAAAAAAAGTTAACTTGCATAAAAGTTAAACTCTTGGATAAGTTAACAGTATTTTAGTATCAACGTGCTGCTATAATCAGTTAAATTTTCAATTAACTTTTCTAAGCATATGAGTTTTTTTTTTAACTTTTTAAGTCATAAATCCGGCAATTTTCGTACTTTTAAAATATTCTCACTCTCAATGCTGTTCCTCGAATTTCATTTTTAATTTGGGCTGTAAAGAAAGTATGATCATCTTCAACAAACAATATTGGTTTAGTCGTTAGCGTTGAGTTTGTGAGTGGTGTATTGCATATTTAAAACGGATTAATTCAGGTAATCAAAGAAAGCAATTGGCACTAGACTGTGATGTAACTGGTGCAGCCATTTCAAAAATAAAGAAACAACGTCATGAAATATTATAGTCTGTGTCGAACACAAGCTGGAATATGTTGGTCTTGAGTCAACTTTTTATAAATGGTTCATAAAACGACAACACGAATTCGCCATAATAAACTCTGGAAAGAAGCTGGAATATGTAGATCTTGAGACAACTGTGTACTCAAACGACCCAGGTTCAAAGAAAAAGCGCCAGGTATTGGAAGTAGTAGATAACAACTACCTACTTGGTGAAGGCACTCACCACAATGAACATGCAACGGTAGGGCAATTGCTGTTGATCATTGAAGGCTAAAAGTATAATACTGGTCTTTGAATGATCAATTCACAGCAATTTTTTTTTCTCATTCCTAAGGCGCTTAAATATATATATATACAAAAAAAATATATATATGTTTTGTCATAATGTACTGTCCTTTCCATAAAAATTCCAAAAGAATACACAGCATTATTAGGAGTTATCCCCTCAGTATTCGCTTCTATAAAAAAATGGTTCTTAAATCGACAACAGAGTAATTGTGCAGTAACTGGTACAACTTTGAAATCCTGAGCTAAGCCCGATTTGACCATAACACACTCTGGAAAGAAATTTATTGTCAGCGATGGATGGCTAGCAAATCTTAAAAGGAGACCGGTATTCGCCATCTTAAAATTTGTAGAAAAATCTCTTCTAGCGAAAGGTCGGACATTATAGCCTTCATTAATAATTTTCTTCCAAAAATTAAAAAAATAAATATTTCCGACTTGCAACTTTGAAACGCAGTTGAATCAGGCTTATTTTTTAGTTTTTTTACATGAAATATATTTTTTTGAAAATCAAAAAGACGGAACCGTTCGAATTATTCCAAACAAAAGAACAATATTTTCGTTTTCTGCTAACGGAAATGGTTTGCACAGGTTAAAAGAGTTGGTTTTTGGTTAATTTTCACAACCATGTCACTTGAAGGGATTTAAAAACCCATTAGACTATAGAATTCGAAGAAGTCGTGGGTATATTCATTTCGTACAAATTAATATTTCTTGTATTGTGCGGTGACCTGGAGCCTAGACAAAATCATGCCACAAAAAATTGATGCTGAAATAATTGTTAACGGTGGGAATATAAAATAATAATTTATGTATTGGGTTGGCAACAAAGTAAATGCGGATTTTACTTATTGATGGCATTAGTTGAATTTTTAGGTTAGATGATGTAATTGAAATATCAAATACATTTTGTTAATTGATAGTCGGTACTTCAGCTGTCAATCATTAAAAAAAATTTTTTGATCGATTACATGGTTTTTGTTTGGCGTCTGTTGAAAAAAGGAAAATCAAAAGGAACATTTTCGTCATATTTTGCTTTTTTATTTCCGGAAAGGAAAAAACGCTTCGCAGCTCATAAAAATTTATATGCTGTTTATGGTGACGAAGCCTTAAAAGAATGGCAGTGTCAAAATTGGTTTTCCAAATTTCGTTCTGGTGATTTTTCACTGAAAGATGAAAAACGCTCCGGTCGTCCTGTTGAAGTGGACGACGACCAAATCAAAGCAATAATTGATTCGGATCGTCACAGTACAACACATGAGATTGCAAGGAAGCTTCATGTATCACATACATGCATATAAAATTGCATAAAGCAACTTGGCTATGTACGAAAACTTGATGTATGGGTTCCTCATGAACTGAAAGAAATTCATTTAACACAACGCATTCACATCTGCGATTTGTTAACTAAACGTAATGAAAACGATCCATTTTTAAAACAATTGATAACTGGTGATGAAAAATGGGTTCTTTACAACAATGTTAGTCCGAAAAGATCGTGGATCAAGACAGGTGAACCAGCGCAAACAACATCAAAAGTTGATATTCATCAAAAGAAAGTTTGGTGGAATTACAAAGGAATTGTCTACTTCGAACTTTTACCACCCAATCGAACGATAAATTCAGATGCCTACATTGAACAACTAACAAAATTGAACAATGCAGTTGAAGAAAAGCGACCCGAATTGGCAAATCGAAAAGGTGTTGTATTCCATCATGGCAATGCAAGGCCACACACACCTTTGGCCACTCGGCAAAATTATTGGAGCTTGGTTGGGATATTTTGCCACATCCACCATATAGTCCAGACCTTGATTACTTTTTATTTCGATCTTTGCAAAACTCCTTGAATGGTAAACATTTCAATAATGATGATGATGTCAAATTGTACCTTGTTTAGTTTTTTTCTCATAAAAACCAGAAGTTTTATGAACGTGAAATTATGATGCTGCCTGAAAGATGGCAAGAGGCCATTGCTGAAAATGGACAATACATTACATAATAAAGTTATTTCGTTCCATGAAAAAATTGAATTTGATTTTCTAAAAAAAATCCGCAATTACTTAGTTGCCAACCCAATAATTGAAGAAGTTTTAAATGTTTTAAATAAACACATAAAATTGACCACATGTACTCTTTTCATTTACTTGAACATAGAAATATAAAGTTTACATAGACTAAACTCCTAATGCACCCATTTAAAAGAAGACAAAATAACAAAAAAAAAAAATAAGTGCTCCATGAACAAGATCGAAAATTAGTTTTGCTGTTGTAATTGTTTTTTTTTTTAATTTTATAAATTTTTATATCAAACATATAAGTATGCCCGTATTCATAAAAATTATTTTAAGTTTATTGAGGGTTTATTTGACAAGTATTGCATTAACCTACTTAACATAACTTTTTCAACAACAAATTCAATACTGAATAATATACTTTTTCAATTTAGGTCAGTTAATTCAAAGTGTATTAAATAATATATTTTTCATCAACCATTGAGTCTTGTAGTTAACTATGCATTTTGTCGTATGCCAAATCAGAAGTATGAAGTAAATTTCACAATGAAAAGCATACAACAAACTTGTATTTTGCATTTAAATAACAACTTTAATTTTTAAATATTGTATATTAAAAATAAAGTGTACCACTTACGGGTAGTGGCTACGTATAGAAATATGATCATTACGTTTACGGTTTATATATTCCTAAAAGAAAAAACGAATTTCAAGCTGCCAAAAAGCTATGTGATGTGTATGTTAATGAAGTCTATAAAGATGTAGATGGTCTGTAATCTGTTCTCTTAAATATGACTGAACAATTTTCATTCAGTGCTCTGACCAAATTGACAATTACTTACTTGCCACCCATTTTATTTCCATGAAAAATTAATAAAACTCAATATTTGTTGTAGTTCATGATTTATTGAAATTTTTTTAAAAACTTATTTATCAATCATTTTTATATAATAATTGTTTGCTTAAGCTGCGGTCACATTAGGCAAATATTTGATGAAAAAAGCGTAACCACTATTTTATGAAAGCATTTGTATTGTAATTTTCCATTGATTCAAGTTGAATTAAATAAACATCAAACATCTTATTACAATTTATTTTTAAATATGTAATTATTTTATAAAAAGTTTTGCAGAGAACGAAATTTTCCATAAACTCTATTAATAAAATAGTGGTTACGCTTTTTTCGTCAAATATTTTCCCAATGTGACCGTAGCTTTAGTATAATGGGTTTTTGCTTTTTATTTATTATTTTATAAATTTTTTTATTAAATATTTATTATACTTTTTATTTCTATTAACTTTTTTAATATAACATTTCCAACAACAAATTTAATACCAAATAATATATTTTTTCAAATTTTTGTCATTTTAGTTCAAAGTGTATCAAATAAGGTGATGTTTTCAGTACAACAACTCATGTTCTTTGAAAAACAACAGGTATTGCTTTCTTAGAATTATTAGATAATTTCTCAAAAAATTCAGTACCAAGTTTTGTAAATTAGAAATATATTATTCTGTTAAGTATATAAACATACAAATATTCAATATTCTTAAAATTTAAATTAATGTCGCACTCACAGGAGATAAAAAATATAAAATTTAATTATTACAAAACTTGTTCATGAATCATCAAATCATTAGAAAGGAATCACAAACAGTTGGGTACCAAAACCCTAAGTCAATGCTTTATAGTTTTGTTTAATGTTTATGAAATAAGTTTTCTATTTAAGCTATATAAAATTAAATAAAAAAAGAAGTTAATCAGAAAGACAGGTAACATCACCTTATTAAATACATCCAGTTCTAGGTTTTTTTAGTTTTATGTTTTATTATTATTGTAGGTAATATATGCATGTCTATTGAAATATATTATTTTTCATCAATGTACTCGTATCAATTACACTTAAATATAAAATGTGTAATTATTATAATTTTGGATATTTAAATTACAACAACTTATTACGTCCCATAATTTTTAAATTACAAATTAAACAAAATGTATTTCTATTTAACGCAAAACACATATGTTAGAAGAAATATGTTCCAATTATCCGGCTAACGAGTATAAATAAATTCAAACTTCTTAAAGTATTTTAAAATTTTACTGCGAAAAGTCTTTCGTTTAAAACACATTTTTTTAATTCATGTATAAAGTAATCCGGTACTACCTTCCCCTTCTTGGTTTGTGCATCTCTATTCTGTTTAAATTTTTTTTTTTATTGAAATTAGTGAAAAGTGTATGTAATTTGGTAAAAATGGAATTGAAACTTGGAGAGAAGGAGGGATTTACAGTTGTAATTTTACAGGCACTGCTGTCAAAGCCTGTAAAGGAAATATATGGTATATATCATACAAAATAGAAACAATTTTTTGGCTATTTAGAAATTTAATTAATTGTATTCATTGTAATACTATATTACTTATTCCACTTTTATTTATAAAACATCCAATTCAACTCAGAAATCTCGTTTTATTGTACGGTTAAAGTAGGTAGAAATCTACATTAAAAATTTCTCATTTATATGGGTTTATGAGAGCGTTTCTTTTTAATTTAGCAAGTTTTTATTGTTTAAAAGCAAAATATTACAAAAAAACAATCAATAGAAATAAAATTAAGAGATAATAAAGGTGTTACGAAAATTAGATCGAGCAATATGCTGGTAATAGTGAGTGTAACTGCAGTACCCTCGAGTGGAGAAAGCTGCTATGTAAGCTTAATATCCAGAGTTGGGTTTATTGCATTGAATTTATAATGCATTATCGTTTCCACTACCACTAAACCACTTAGTATTAATGCAGCAATATTGCAGCCACCACTAAATGCAGATAGAAATAGTTAACCACTAAATAAAACCATTTTAGTGGTAGTGGAAATTTAGTGCAGTAAATAAAAACATTTTAGTGGTAGTGGAAATTTAATGCATTAAATAAATCGAATTTAGTGGTAGTGGAAATTTAATGCATTAAATAAATCGAATTTAGTGGTAGTGGAAATTTAGTGCATTAAATAAAAAAAATTTTTGGTAGTGGAAATTTATTGCATTAAAAAAAAACAAATTTAGTGGTAGTGGAAATTTAATGCATTAAAAAAACCATTTTAGTGGTAGTGGAAATTTAGTGCATTAAATAAAACAAATTTAGTGGTAGTGGAAATTTAATGCATTAAATATATCGATTTTAGTGGTAGTGGAAATTTAGTGCACTAATTTTGAATAATTATTGGTAATGGAATATGACTCCATTTGCACTATAGTGGAATGGAAATTTAGTTCCACTACTTCAGTTCCACTATCGTTTTAACATAACTTCATATATGGATATAATATTATTATATGCATACATAGCTTAAGTCAATGTCAAAATAAATTGTAGTGAATGTTATTTTCTTAATTTACTGAGTCCGCCTGTATAAAGTAAATAATTGTTGTTATTGTTTTAATAAGAATTTTAGTACTCTCAAATGTAATATATTATTCAGTTCACCATAGGTAAGATTTTAATAACGCGGACTGTTAATATTGCCAGCCGCTAATCATTCAGAAGTAGTGCACTAAATTTCCATTATCACTAAAATCTATTCATTTAGTGCAATATATTTCCACTACCACTAAATTTTTTTTATTTAATGCAATAAATTTCCACTACCACTAAATTTGTTGTTTTTAATGCATTAAATTTCCACTACCACTAAATTTGTTTTTTTAATGCAATAAATTTCCACTACCACTAATTTTTTTTTATTTAATGCAATAAATTTCCACTACCACTAAATTCTTTATATTTAATGCAATAAATTTCCACTACCACTAAATTTGTTTAATTCAATGCACTAAATTTCCACTACCACTAAAATGGTTTTATTTAATGCACTAAATTTCCACTACCACTAAATTAGTTTTATTTAATGCATTAAATTTCCACTACCAATAAATATTATAGGCGATAATGCACTATTTTTTCCACTACCACTAAATTTAGTGGAAAATTAAATCTAATGCAATAAACCCAACTCTGTTAATATCAACGACGGCAACTTCCGTTAGGCCGTCGAGTTTTTTAAGTACTATAACGCACCTAGTACTTACGGCATTGTACCTGTTGACTAACGGGAGCCATCTGACACGGTGGGTGATTCCTTGGATGCAGGTAATTTGTTATATCCGTTTGAGGTACTTCTTTGCTCGTGTTTAATGTAGCGAAAAAGGTTTTTCTCATCCGTCAGGCGAGGAAAAACTAATCTTAACTGGAAACAAATTAGATTCAATAAGGCAGAAGTAGCTAACATGCTTTGCGACAATTGTGTGTTTCGCACAGCTGTCAAAAAAAGTTTTAATAGTGAATTTTCATAAATCAAGTTACTGACAAAATGGGCAACGCATCTATTGTATAGAAAAACATTTTACTTTTAGATGTGTTGACAGGTAAAAAAAATACATAAAATTTTTTTATATTTTATACAAAAAGTATCAAAATTAAGACCAACAAAAACAGTTTATTTCAATTCAAATTTCGATATATTATCTTTTATCCAAACATTGATATTGTAGCTTGAAATTTGATTTCATGTCATGTACCTGTCCGACTTTAAATATGAGTGACTTTACATATGTATGGTAGGTAAACAGTGAGAGAGAAAGGGAGAAAAAGTGGAAATTTAAAAACATCAATGAATTTGTTTCAATTTGTTTAATTTGCCAAAAGTTTTATGTAATTACTGTATACATATGTGCTACCTTTACTATATCTTTTATATAATTTATTCAAACTCAATAAAATATAAAATTTTTATTATTTCAAAAGTATTCTTATCTTACTGTGTCTGGTCTGCTTTGCTTAAATCTGTTGCTGTAATATTTCAGTTGATAACTATGGCATTTTTAAAATTGGTAAATAAAGAAATAAATATATTTAATTTTATTTAGTTCTAATTTTTCTTTAATTTATTGATAACAAACTGAACCTTTTCAACTACAATTGTTTCAATTATTATTTGATTCTTTTATTTTTAGTAATAAATACACAAAAGAGAACTAAAAAAGAGCATAAAATAAATATTCATTTAATATTTGTTCATAAACAATAATATTGTTTTTTTTTGTTTTTTTTTTGTATTCATTTATTTATTTTAATCACAATGTATGTTTTTGTTTAAAATGCTGAATTATATTACTTTAAAATGTTATAGAAGGTGTACAACGGACATTGTACATGTACTCGTACACTAACTTTAAATTATTGAGGCTTAAAATTGTTCGCATACAGAGTTTTAAATTCTTATCTGTAAAGAAATTCTAATTTAAATTCAGTTTTTGAATTAAAAGCGAAATATTGTTTCAATCTTACTATATGCATAGAACAAAAGTTATTTAAAGTTATTACACCTCAACGAAAGAGTGTGCCTGTCAGTACCCGATACTGCAATGGCCAGGCCATCACTAAAGCAGCTTTTCCATTCCACTTTGCGGACTGCCCCCTCTTATTTATTATTTCAGCGAATTGCAAAGAATTTTTTATAAAACACATCTTTTTGCTCTAATATTAATATATTTTGACTTCATTGTAACGAATTTTGATGGTGTTAATTTGTCTTTATTATGCAATACTTTTACAGAACTTTTGACTTGATATAATGAATCAACATTTCAAAGAACACTATGTGTAATGAAATTAGGAAGATCAGAAAAGATAATTTCAAAACAACCAATTTTAGTAGTTTTCTTCTTCTGTGAGTAAATTGCGCATATTTTTTACAGAAATATGAATACAGAGTTTGTGAACTAATAATTAAAATAAAATATAATAATTAAAAACGCAGAAACTTTTAAAAATATTGCCCGATTTTAAATATCTAACTACATTCTAAACTTTTGAATAATGAATGTATACAAGAAAATTTTTACGAACTTGAAGTTTAAGCCAAAAACGAGCAGTGCGGCAAACGAACGAGTTTTCTCTGCGGTGTATTATGGTCTTAACTACAAAAGGATGTACCCTGTGAAAAACACGGCTACTGCATCGAATAATACGATTCTTTGGAGTTTATATTTTAATCTCAATATAGCATATCTTATTGTAGCATATTGTTATATGGAGCAATAAAACTCACGTTATATTGCGCTGATCTTCCAATGAATCGACATAGTTGGATACACTACCCTCATTCGTAAGCACCAAAAAGCACTTTAAACAACTTGCTCAATGTTTTGTAAATATAGTGAAGGTCAGGTGGAGTAAATATTTCTTGCACCGTTCGAAAAAATTTTGCCATTACAATGCTTCTTTCGACACTCCAAATAAGTGGTTATTTCAACAGACATCAGAATTAATGCCCTCCTCTGCAAAAGACCAAATCTGCAAAAGGCTATATCTTTTAAGACCTAGAATATTATAACTAGTCAGATATGCAAATGTATTAATTACATACATACATATATAACTGGCCTTTACAACCCTGTGTTAGGATTACCGCCTAGCTTCTCGTGTTGTGTTTGTAAATTTTTATCCATGAGCACAGGGACCTACAGTTTTAATGTTGACTCCGAACGACAGACTTGAACAGCTTGTTCATGGAAATTAGTTACTCCCAGAGCTTTTGCTAGAAGACTGCTGAGAGGTAGTCGCCGAAAGAAATATTTTTTTTCATATTTTTTTAAGATGTCAGAGCTGGGTGTCGAACCCATGGCTCATGTCTTAGTAAGCCAGCACACTAACCACTAGACCATGGCGACTAATGTATTTATTAGGGGGATTAATAATACAATACTGCAGTGCTTTGCATTCAAAAATTTTTCCTTAGAAGAACATTTTTAAAATTAATTGATATTACAGCCGGTGTGTGATAGGGATTAATTCTCTTTTCTATTATTGGTATATATTAAGTAAAGTATGGAACACTGTACTACTACGCTAAAAGGACAATTGGCCTAAACTATGATTTGAACCCTAAGAAGGTATACTGGCTATTCGGCTTAATTAATCAAATTTATTTACTCATATGAGGTCGCAGGTTGGTTGTTGCCTCCACTGAAAGAGAATAATCGGACCCGGTTTTAACGTAATATGAGCATGGTGGTAGACTTGGTAACAGGTGCTCTAACTACAACCCCAACCAAGACATTATTCGACATTCTAAACTGGTTACCATTCTAACCTGGAAGAAATGATTAATATCTCAGACATAGTTAGTTGCTGACTACACTATACCTGAACCTGCCTTTGATTCTGGTTATATAATGAAAATACCGGAAATATGTTATTATGAAAATGGTTTGCACCTCTCTGAGGATACTATCCAAGTCTTCGCCTACCGATCCACAAAAAAGTCGTATATTGACAGTAAGGCGGTTGTAATGATACTTGAAAATTTAAGATTATCCTAGAATGACAGCTGTCTCTGAAGTGGCTGTTCAAGGGTTACCCTTAGATGGCTTCTTGGACAGCGAGATATTCAAGGAAATAATATAGCTGATGCAGGAACAAAAAGTTGCGAACATTTTCAATTTTAACCTTAAGACTAGATAATAAGTTAACAAAAACTGCACAAATCTTCTTTCTATGAAAAAAACGCGAAAAACAAAAACACAATAAAACGAATAAAATGGAAAAATTTCGAAGATAAAGTAACAACAACAATTAATCTTAATCTTGTTTCTATTATTGGTCTATCATATTCAGCATACATGCACATTAATACTTATATAGGGTGTTTTATTTTGAGGTATAGAACTTCGAATTGAAATAAAACACAAGAAGATCGTTTTAATGTCCATCAATTTGGCTTTATTGGAAGAATAATTTTATGGCATTAATGATTAAATATGATTTCGGGCATGTGGCCGCCGCGGCTAGCTCGAATAAAGCCAATTCTACAGGTCCAATTTTCAACCACTTTTTCGAGCATATGGGGCCGTATGTTGGCAATAACGCCACGAATGTTGGCTTCCAAGTCCCCTAACGTTTCTGGTTTGTTGGCGCAGACGAGCGACTTCACATATCCCCAAAGAAAATAATCCAATGGTGTCAAATCACACGATCTTGGTGTCCAATTGACAGGTCCATTCCGCGAAATTATGCGCTCATCGAATGTTTCCTTCAATAAATCAATTATGACGTGCGCTGTGTGGCATGTAGCGCCGTCTTGTTGGAACCACAACTCATCCACATTCATGCCATCCAATTTGACAACAAAATAGTCGGTTATCATGGCTCTATACCGGTCTCCATTAACGATAACTGACTCTCCAGCATTATTTCAGAAGAAGTATGGCCCAATGACTCCACCAGCCCATAGAACACACCAAACAGTCAGTTTTTGTGGATGTAATGGCGTCTCAAGGGTCTCATGTGGATTCTCTTCACTCCAAATGCAGCAATTTTGCTTGTTGACGTAGCCATTCAACCAAAAATGAGCCTCATCACTGAACAAAATTTTGCGATGAAAATCAGCATCGAGATCAATCTCATTTTTGGCCCATACACCAAAATCACGACGCATTGCATGGTCTCGCGGCTTTAATTCTTGCACAAGCTGGATCTTGTAAGGTCGCAAGCCAAGATCTTTGCGCAAAATCTTCCATAAAGTTGATGGACAAAGCTCCAATTGCTGTACACGGTGGCGAATCGATTCATTCGGTTCTCTTCAACACTTTGCTCTACAGCGGCAATTGTTTCTTCGGTGCGCACTGTTCGACGTCTCTGCGGATGCGTATTATTACATAGAGTAAACGTAGTGCGAAAACGATTCATGGTTAACCGAATTAATTGCTCTGATGGACGATTATGTCGACCATAAAATGGACGGAGCTTGCGGTAAACTTCGCGAACTGAACCATTATTTTCGAAATAAATTTGCACGATTTGCAAGCGTTGTTCTTTTGTCAACCTGTTCATGATGAAATGGCAAACCAAACTAAATATTAATCACTTGACAGCTGACAAAATGGCCGCCAGTTAAAAAAGTGATGCCAACTTAAAGTTCTATACCTCAATAAAAAACACCCTGTAGAAGCCGTAGATAAGTAAATGCCAACAGAAAAATTTTTAAACACTTTACATAAGAAAAGCCAAAAAATTCTCAGCAAAAATGTAACAGACACACAAACAAACGTACGGATATAGTCAAATGTATTAAGAGGAAGCTTTCGTAAACATAATGCTTAAAATCTAAAGTAAGCATATATGTATATGTTGACCTAACGATTGGATTTCTTACTTCAGACTAAACAGAAGGATCTAACAATTATCAATCAAGAAAGAGATAACTTCAATAAATAAAAAAAATAGTATTAAATACAATCTGAGAAAACCTGCGAATTATGTCTCAAACACAGAGCTCAAAAATGTTCATTGGTAATTACAGAGCAAAATATTTTGTATCGCATTATGAGACATTTAAATACCATTACATACATACATATTTGACTATTTTAACCCTATTTCAGGACTACGGCCTAGATTCTCGCAGCACCCATGTTGTGTATGCCAATTTTTATTTATGGGTACGAAGACCTACAGCTTAGCATCGACATCGAAAGACAGACTTGTGAAAATCACCAGAATACTGCTAAGAGGCATTTTCAAGATGTCAGAGCTGTAATAGATAATCATCAGACTTTGTTCTAATAAATATTCAAGAAGATATTTATTTATTTGTTAATATTCTATTTTATTTCATAACAACCATTACCTTCATACGAGTAAATATATATAAATAATATATATATAAATAAAATAAATATAAATAAATAATTGTAGCCAAAATCGTTTAACTCGCCTTATCAAAATTTTGTTGAATACTGATACCCACCCATTGAAATGAATATCAACTGTGAAATATTTAAAATAAATTTCTACGATAGTAAATATTTACGCTGCTAAATGTCGATCAGAGATTTTTTGTACACAGTTAATAGTCAATTAAATAAAATATATAAAATTGGAGTTAAACGATTTGACATCTGAAGCATTCATATACATAATTATATATTAACCTAGAAAAAATTTTATGTATTATACATAATTTATTAAAAAAGATAAGTAAAAGACAAAAGTTTTGTATATAGTATTTTATTATATATTTATTCAATTAAATTTTAATTACTAGAATTTCTTTTATATTTTTCAAAATCAGATTTATTGTATCTATTTATAAGTATATAAATATATATATATTTATACGGGCAATAAGTATTTAAACGGTTTTCATATTATTTTTAGTGTATTTTCTTTTCAAAAACATTAATTTGTTTCCATAATAATATTTATATAAACTTCAAATGTATACAAAGTTCAAAGAAACTGTTTATTTTATACTAAACTATTATATAAATTGTTATTATTTTTTTTATTAAAAACTAATGTCGTTGTTTATTAAAGTTCTATATGAACTGCGTTTTAATTAAATTCATAATAATCTCTGATCTATTCAACACTCTGATTTTTTTCTTATTTTATAAATAATTTTTTTTAATTTTTTTTTTTTTAATTTTGAAGTTTATAATATTTCAACTCACATTTATTTATTATTTTTTTCATTTAATATAAATTTCATATAAATAAGTTTTTGAATATACAATTTATTTATATAAATATTGCAATTTATTAATTTACCAGGGTTTAAAAACACAAATGATTATATATGTATTTACGACCATACTTATAAAAATATTTTAAATTTATAAAATAGTTCAAAAGCAAATTTTGTATGAAAATTTGTTTAAGAAGCCTGTAATAACTCAAAAATATTTTTTATGAATATACCTTCTCAAGTGTTACATATATTTTTTTTTTCTTTTTTATAAGAACTTTTTCTATACTTCTTTTTTTGGAATATTCATATATAAGGGAAAAGGCAACTTATTTTTTTTATTTTAAAATTAATTGTTATGATTTTATGGTTTTTCTAAATACTCCCTTTGTCCAAACTGGTCATTTTCTTCACTTATTTTCCATTGCTATTCAATATGCACCCCTGAATGTAACTTTATAATTTAAAAAATTTAAAATATTATCAAAATTGTATTTGCTTTTACTTGCACGAAAGTATATAAGCAAAAAATGTGTAAGTACTTAAGACGGAAAATCTATCTATCTATTATAGATGTTATCTTTGCAGAAGGTGGCGCTGTACATCTGATTATTCGTTTCTGATTTAATAGAGGAAATGTCTGGAAATGTCAGGGAGCAGTTTCCGGAAGGTGGAGGTCTTGGAGGGGGGAACCTCTTTTTTTAATTGTAATTTAGAAAACCGAAAATTTTTATTTTATAATTTTTGTCTTTCGCTGGGATTGAAACTCGCTCGTTTGAGTTTCTGTGCTCTCTTATAATAATACCATGGACCCCCCTTTATGTTTACGGTTTTAAGACTCAGATTTGAAAAATAAACGATAGTAGTAACGAAGCAAGCCACGGATATTTCTCTTGCAGGTGTTTTTGTGTATTTTTCATTAAATATATGACACACTAATTCTATTTGTAACCTCCAATCTTCACAGCAATAAAGTTGCAAGATATTTTAATTATACATTTAAATCTACGTCCAAGGCCAAAAAATGAATTTCATCATTGTGTTTGTTGTAAAACTGCCCAAATCTTACAATCACAATCACTTCGCTTTGTCTACACCGATAACGCGCTGCCTATAATATATTATTATTCAAAATTCTTTAGGTGTGTCAAATTAAAAAACAAATTACGAATGAGACAAATTGCTGTAAATTTGATCACCCAAAGACCAGTGTTTATATAATCCACCTTGAATGATCAACAGCAATTGTTGATTGTGGTGAGGGTCTTCGCTTTGTAGATTGCTGTTATGTACTACTTCCCAGTAGGTGGCGCTTTTTCTATTTATCATTCGTTTTTGGGGAAAATGTCAAAGCTGGAATAGATTGGAATGTCAGGGAGAGGTCTCTTGTGGATGGACTTCTTGGAGGGGGGACCTCTTATTTTTTAAATTATAATTTCGAAAAACCGAAAATTTTTATTTTTAAGATTTAACCTTTGCTGGGATTTAAACCTAAGCTGTTTGAGTTTTTATGCGAGCGCTCTAACCAATATACCACGCACCCCCTTAATATTCAATCAACTAAATTTACAAGCATTTAAAAAAGTTCTATCGCTTATTGATAAAAATTCCAAATACTATTCGAAAAATATTTGTCACAATTGTCTACAGTACAACAAAAGCAGCATCGAGAAAATGTTTCAGTGGTGTTTTTAGCAATGTTTCACACCAACGAAGGTTCCTGAGCACGAATAAAGCATGATATATAAGAAAAACAAAAAAAGTGGATTAGCATTTGTCAAAAATATGTGCCGTTTTATCAAGACAATGTACCACAGTTCATACATTAACTACTGCGATGATCACGATCAAAGAATTAAATTTCAAATTACTTCGGCCTGCATGTTATATCCCTAATGAAGGTTTCGATACTCGGTGGAAAAAGATTGTCTAACAAATAAAAAGGTACAATATTTGCTTGACAACTATTTTAATGGCTAAAATCAAATTATCGAAGCTATTGGATATCGACTTGAAAAATCAAATTAAACTTAAAGAAGATTATGCTAAGAAATAACTATCTTATCTCCAAATTAGTTGTGTTTCTTTTGTTAGATCGTATAGTTTTGGGACCATCAAATGTCGGCGTTTACTAAATCGGTTTTGCAGCTTTCGAAAACATATTTAACAGGCTGAGTGAAAGTTAAAGGCGAGCGATAGCTCTTTCCATTTCTTATAATTAGTTTTTGGAGCTGCATCTCAAATAAGAATTTTGGATGAAAGTTTAACAATTCAGTAAAGCTTTTAAGCTGCTTCCACGCCACACTTGGTTTAAAAAAATTTCCGATGATTTTAAGCTGTTCAGGAAATAGGCTGAGACCTTCAGCAAAAAATAATAGAATTAAACTATTCCTAAAAGTATCAAAAACTTTTGTGCATCTTACACTAAAAAGTGTATACACGTAATTTTGAAGCTTCATTGCAAGTTTACTTTTTGTAAAATCAAAATAGATGAAAATTGCTCACCAAAAAAACAACTTTTTGGTGAGACTAAATTTAATAGTCGTGGTCACCATAATAAAGGAGTATATGGTATTTTTTATTTCTTACCAATATATTTATAGTCAAAAAAATAAAAATATATAGATTAAGTTCCCGTTCACTCGAGGTTATACTACTTATTAATATAAAATTCCATAAAACCATAACAATTTTTTTTTGTTTTTTTTTTTTTGTTTTCTATATGTATGACAGTAAAAGGATTTTTTTTTTCGTTTTTAATCTTATAACTAAACTTATACTATTTTTAAATATATATTCATTCAAAAATTTTTATATATTTTTTAACAGCGCCAATCGTTTATTTAATATTCAGCTCTACGATTTCTATTATTTCAAATATTGTTTTATTTTAACGTCTAAAGTGTGAATTTTGAAACCATAATATAAATTATTTGCTTTCTAATTTTTTGTAATTTTTTTTCCAAATAAACGAATTAGTTTGTAAATAAAAGTAAAAAAAAAAATATTTCGAAATTGCAAAATTTAAAATAAATTTTTAAAAGAGCAATTTTTAAAAGCATCACTTAAACGTCTTTTAAATTTGGCTGTAAATACAAAAAAATATATAAAATATTAATCTTTTTTAAAATTTTTATGTAAAACAGTAGGCATTTTTTGTTGTTTTTTTAATAAAAGTGTGAAAATAAAAATTTACTTGTTGTATTGAATTAAATTAAAAGCCATTGTATGTATTTTATATTTATATTTTTGTTTTTTCTTTAACTAAAAACACTACTTGGTAAACTTTCTGCATAACATACATGATTATTGATATTTCTTTACATACCTCTCATAATAATTTTATTGCTAATTGCTGAAACCATTATATAGTATTTAGGGTTCTTCTTATTTTTTCCATATAACCCATTTGGGGTTGAACTTGCCAACCGATTAATATCCCTTGGTTTAGGTAGTAGTTTTAATTTTTTGAGTAAAACTACTTTTTCTTCGCGAAATAACAACCGATTTAAACTAAAAAAACAGGCATTCTGCATTGGTGCCAATTTTTTTGGGTAAGCGAAAATTACTAGGCTGAAATTTGGCTGAAAACATCGCGCTGAAACTGATCTTTGATATAAGAAATTAGAGAAACAATACACATGATCGAGGTACTTAGTTTAGTCTAACGACAAAATATGTTCCCTCGGTCATTACTTAGAAAATTAAAAATATTTTCTTTTGTATATGATTTGTAAACAACTTAATATGGTATCTGATGGAAATCGTTTTCAAGGAAAGGATTTGGAATTTCTTTTTTAGTCATCGCCTTAATGACCATTACCACTACCTCCATACAACTATTACAAGCGTTTCAGGGTACAGCCTAGCTTTTCGTGTGTGTGTGTAATTTCTTTTTTATGCATGAGTACCATGACCTACGATCTAAAGTCGACTCCGAACGATGGATTTGAGAAGCTTCTTCATAGCAATCAGATACTCTCCGAGCTTTTGCCAGAAGACTGCTAAAAGGTAGTCGCTAACAACTAAGCTTAACACTTTTTAAGTACTGGAATGCTGCCATATATTTTTTATTATTTATAAATAATTTTTATTTTAGTAAAACAAATGTCGTATTCTTTGTAAATTATTTTTCTTTACTTTATTCTTATCAATATTTTCGTAACCATTAATTTACTACTGGCGAGTATTTACTTTAGTTCGTAAAAAATTAAGCAAAATTAAGGAGCAAAAATAGGGTATTACTGGAATTTTAAACAGATTTTTCATTGCTATTAAATTTGTATAAAAAAATGTTCTGATTTCTAAGCACATATTATTTGGTAGTAATAAGGGTACTCACGAAGGGCCTTGCAAACTGTGCAAACGATGCAAAGTGTGTAAAAATACATCAATTTTTTTCTCTGCAACAACAAAAGAAACGCATTTGAAATTTGTATTAATTGCATTGAAAAAACCTTAAGTAAATTGGCTATGTATTTTTGCTTAACAATTTTTAACAACTGAAACCAAAAAATGAAATGATATTCTTTTTTAGTTATTGCCTTTATTTATTAAAAAATTAATTTTTTTTCCATTTTGCTGCATTTAGGCATTCTTGTTTGTAATAAACTTATTTTTCTTTTCAAAGAATAAGCGGTGTTTTTGGCATTTTAGGTGGAAGATGCCAGATGTTTTTGAGTCTATAAATCCGGCAGCACTCAGTCAGACAAATACAATTAATTATAAAAGGACGCTCACGATCTAAAGCCATTTGCACAGCAAGTTTGCTTTGTTTTAGTTTGCACAGATTCAATCGTGAGTACCCTTAATATTTGAAACAAAATAGAAATAAAATTGAGCAAAAAGTTTTGAAATGTATTGAACAACATTCGTTGAAAGGTATCAATAACGACCTGTTTAAAACCCATATAAAATATGTAATGAAACGTTAAAATACGTATAGAAAATTTAATAGTCGTATGGCTTTTATCATTTTTAGAAATTTTTCTAAACAGTACTATTTCTGGTTTTATCAGATATGCTTGTTTACACAAATATAAGAAAAAACCAAAGATCGAAAACTGAAAATTCTTGGCCATCATTTTACTTATTATTTTTTTTAATAACTGCAAAAGTACCAAACAATGCTAAAATTTCAAGTTCTTTCTCTTTAACATAAAATCAATTACAAATATTTGTTGTAAAACATAATTAAATTTTGCCAATATTATGAAATATACGTTGTACGCTTTAATTCAGGTACGACCCTTGATATATAAAATATTGCCATATAAACATGCTGTTTTTTATTTTATTTTGAATGTGATAGTATAAAACCAAAATGTAATACCAATGTTTTACTTTTGATTTTTGACAATCAGACCAAAAATCATTAGATTTTGTTTCTACAAAATCCAATGAAAATCTTAAGACTTGTATCCTAAATAAATAATGTGCATTAAATTTGCTTCAGATAAAAATTTATTAATTAAAGTCTAAATATATATTTTTTGTGTTCATACATACATACCTCAAAAAAATTTCAATTCACCGCCTCTAGTATGTATTTTTGCAAGGAGGCTTCGAAAACAATTTTTTTTTCAGAACGTCGCTTTTTTGGTTATTTTGTTCAATATTAGGCATTTACAGTCCGATCTTAAAGTGTAATAAATATAAGTTTTTCTCTTAGAAGCCATTAACCTCAAATAAATATTTTGTTCTAACAAGCTAACTACCAGATCTCTGTTTGTACTACCCTAATATCAGAAAATTAAAGCTTGAAAGAAACTACTAAACTTTTGCTAAAAAATCCATTCCATATTTCCAACATAAACATTTTTATATTTAATTAAAAATCTAAAGAAGAATTAGAAGAATTATAATTCCTGCAGGACAATCAGCATTTACATGCAGTACAATCGGATCTTTACATATTTATAACGAAATCGTGTATTTTTGCCTACCTCTCTCTGGCTTCTCTAACCCATTCGCTTCTAACTAAAAGCAAATATTATTTTCGGGCACAGCATTAATGGTTTATGGAACAACAACTGATTTTGGACGACCTATACAAAATTCGTTGGAGTAAACTACGACCATGATTGAATTCACCATACCATCTAAAAACACTGGTCCTTAATGGAGCTTCAGCGCCATAAATTTAATTAAGTTCATCCATGTAATGTTGGTGAGTGGTCGAAAGTTGTAAAAAAAATTACGAAAATAAACATGGCCTTTTTTGGGCCGAGAGTAATCTTTTAAGTTAATGTAAACAGCACAAATAGTGCCAGCATGTCAAAACGTTCCGAGTATGTACGTTTAACCTCAAAAATGTCCAACTTTGCGATTGAGCTGTCAGTTGCCATACTAGGGTTACCAAATTCCGAAACATAAAAGGCAACCCTCGTAACTGCTTCAGGAAATCAATCAAGCTATGTGATTTTAACTAGAGACTTGATCACAGTAAACTATCGTTGTGCCAACTAATATTTCGGATTCTTTGTACATATTTTTGTTAGTAGTGGTAACGATTTTGTAACATAGACTGCAACTTTTATTTTTGAGTAATAATTTATATTCCCCTACATTAAAACTTCTTCTACTGCAGAAAATATTTAAAAAATATTGCCTATTTTCTGTTTGTTCTAAGCAATGACTTTAAAAAAATAAATTGTTTTATGATTTCTTTTTTTTTCTGTCTTGACTGATACTGTACGTTTAAAAAATAGCCACATTTTTGTTGAATTTAAGCTAAATACTAACGTGCATATCTGCCTACAGTTGTGTATATAAAATATAATACATATTTACCTTTTTTTGCAATAATATATATATGCCATACATACCACTACATGTAAACTGTGTGTGTTTTTGTTTCTTATAAATTATTTACATATGTTCCAAATCCAACCACAACCACCTAAACCAAATAGGAGAAGGGAAAGAAAAAAGAGAAACTTACCGTTAAATAAACAAAACCAGTTCTTGGTGGAGGGAATAGAACACAAACAATAACAGTGTTTCGTTTAATACTTGTAGACATTGAATACATATATATAGAATATAATTGAGAGCCATATACAAAAGAGAAAGAGATCTATAGATCTATAAGCACTCACACATACTACATACTTCATAATAAATACACACACATACATATCATAGTGGTTACACATAAATATAGTATTCTGTGAGTTGAGTTATTGTGTGTATTTTATTGTGTGTGTGTACTCTCATAGAATTTAGTAAAGTGTTTATATTTTTTCGGGTATTGTATTGTTAAATGTATGACTGTTGTTTTTTTGTTTCTTTTTTTAAGAGTTATACTAAATATAATAGAGGCAGGATAAGCTTCACATTTTTTAGACGATTTTACAGAACAAACTAACAATGCAAAAGAAGGCCTATATGTTCTATTTTAAATAAAAAACATTGTTGTATTTATTTTTTTAGTTTATATAATAATTTTTATTGAATTTATTTTTTAATTCATTTTTTTTTTTGTTAAATTTTCAAAGTAACAATAATTTTTCAACATTATTTTTTTTTTTTTTTTTTTTGTTTTTTGGTAATTTTTTAATTTGTATATAACTTTTTTATGAACATAATTACTTCTTGTTAATGTTTGTTAAATATTGTATTTTTGTTTATGTTTGTTGTTTTGTTAATGTTGGTTTTTTTTCTTTTTATACGAATTCTCTGTTAAATATATTAAATTTTTTTAAGTTCTTTTTAGTAAATCCCTATACTTTTGTTGGTTTTTATATATATTTTGTTCATAAATGTATAATATATAATTTTTCTCTTCTCTCTAAAATTTAAAAAATAATTTTTTTTATTATTATTAATGTTTTTTTCCTTTTATATACCAATAACATATAATTCTTTTAATAATTATGTTTTTTTTTCATTTGCAAATAAACTAAAAAATAATTGAAATATATGTTAAATAAATAATAATTTATTTTTTAGGTTTATACAATTTGAATAGATTGGTTGTTGATTTTTTAATATATTTATTTATTTTTTTTATTATTTTATTATTTATTAATAATTACTAAAACTTTTGAAGTTAAATTGTAAGAGGGAAAGCAAATTAGATAAAATGATGAGGCTATTAAGAGGAAATTTTATTAGATAAAGAGAACAATTTTACAAATTTTCTTTTACGTTATTGCTGTTGTAAAACCTAATAACAATTCTTTTGTTTTTTTTTAATAATAATAAAGAGAAATAACAAGAAATAAATAAATATATATATATTTTGCTATAACAATTTGTCTACCAGAGAAAACTTGTTGTTTTAATAAAACGAATTTTAAGATTTTTAGACTTAAAAAATACGATATTATCCTTCAAACTATTTGCAATTCTTAATTGATCTATAAGAAATTAATTTATCTAATAAGTAAAGCTTAAAATTTCATAACTAGAGCCATAGATTATTTTTTCTTAAAAGAAAAAAAAAGAACTCAACTTAATACCACAAAAGAAAACTAAATAGTGTTGAAGAGTATTTGTGTTTATTTTACAAAAATTGTATGAAACTCTTATTGAAGGGAGTAGTGTATTGCTGTAACTGTTCTCATATTTATTAGACCTATTTTTACTAAAATATTTTTATGAAAAATATGTCAAGGCAGTTTAAAAATGGGAACAGTTTTCTCACACACATACACAGCTTGTAAAACAAATTGATTACAAAGAATAAAAGTTTAATTTTTTTTATATATAAATTTGCTTGTTTTCCTTTTTTCATAAAGAGAGAAGAAAAATACAATAAGTGTGGTTTAAAAGTTATATTACACTGCCACGCTTTAAGAAATTATTTACAAATGTTTACAACAAAGTTGTTTTTTTTGTATATTTTATTTTTTTCTTTTTTGTTAAATTAAGAAAAAATGTAATTGTCTTTTTGTATAAATTTTGTCTATACAAATTAAGTTGAAGCTTTTTTAATTTATGTTTTCAATGGCTTTAGCTATTTTCTTTCGTTTAATAACTATACACTATAAAAACAAAATCTGTAGTTTAATATTTAAATGTTTTTCATTAACAACCAATTTTTTGTGTGTGTGATTTCTTAATCTGCTTTTTAATAAAATATAAAACTAAAAAAACGCTGCTGCTTCTGATTATTTAGTAACATGTTATATAAAATTTAGAAACAAAGATTAAAGTGAATATAGTACATTAGTACACTGTCAAGAAGAAAAAAAATAGTCTACTTATGATTTTAAAAATTGGTAAAGTGTTAAATTATTGTAAATAATGTGTTTTTTATATATATTTTCTTGTATATGTACATTTATATTCGTATTTGTATTTATAATTATGTATTAACACATACATACACACATCAAGAACGAAAATTTTATTTTAAAGAGAAAGAATTAGAAAGGAAGAGAGAGAAAGAAAAGAAAACAAATATAGATTAAAATATATATGTTTATATATAAATATTTGTAATAAAATACATAATAAAACATTTATTTATTTTAAATATTTTTAGCATACACATACATATCATATATAATATAAGCTGTTATAGAAATATTATGGGTTCATTAGAAATAAAATTTATACATACAATGACATATTTTTTTGGTATAAAATTAAAATATTTTCAAACTAAAAAAAAAACAAAAAAAATTTTTTTTTTTGATAAATTTTATGAAACATGCTATTTGGTATATACAAAACTTAACAAACAAAAAAAAAAAAAAAAAAAAATATGAAAAATAATATTAAAAAAAAAAATGTTTTCAAGTGCCTGATCTGTTGCATGCTGCTTATGTTTTATTGTTTTTATTTCAATCTAATTTTATTTCTTATTTTTTTTTCTAAAATGCTTTAAAAAAATTATTTCTTTTTTGTTGATTTTCTCTACATATGTTGTTATTGTTTTTTTTTTTAATTCTTTTATAAAACTATCACAGCTTTTTGCATACAATACATATTCATATATATTTGATGTGAATCATACCAAAAGAAAATAATACGTTATACTCGTAAATGAAATGCTTTGTTTCTGTGAATTTTTATATATATTTTCTTTTTTTAGTTTTGTATAAATGAATATTTGTAGGGATTTTACTAGGGTTTACTATTATTTTATCACAAGTCTGCTTTAGCTATTTTTGGTTAATACTTCTCTTTGTTTGAGAAATCTATTTTAATATAATTTGTGTTTCCTTTAGAAGTGATATATACAAATGATTTGCAAAAGTGTGGCAGGCATAAAACTATACAATGAACGAACATTTTTTTAAATTTATTGTATGCTTTTCGTTTAGTGTACTAGTATTATAGTATGCAAGAGGAAACGTTTATAGATCTTTATATAGAGAAAGACTGAAAGACAGAGACAGAATGTGTTTTATGATTTATTTTTATTAAAATAATTATTTAATTCTGAGTCATATAACCAGTAAATTTAAAATTTTGTCACAAACAAGAAGAATATTTATCCAAAACAATTTTAAGAAAAAACAAGGCGAATTTGGTTGTAGGTTTGATTGCAATAGTTTATATTTTTAAAGGCTTTTAAAAAACTTCAATACTGTACTAAATATTTTGAAGACTTGAAGGGAATATGTCTAAATAATAACGAAATTAATATACAATTTAATTTGATTCAGATTTCTATATCAAAAAAACTATAAAACACATATTTTTATATCTTCTTATTCACTACTATCCTCAGGAAAAAAATCGATAAAAACTACCATTCGTTATTGAAATTGAGTCAAGTCCGTTTGTGTTTACTTCGTTAACGGTTGGTATCAATATTCATTTTCGTATCATTTTATAACCAACCGTTAGTGTTTTGATAACAGACTGTGCCCTTGTTGTTACCAATTTTTCTTATTTAAATAACACACCGTTCTTTTTTTGATACCATATAGGTCATGACTCGATAGGAGATCATTCCTAATGTAATAATAGATCGTTCTTAATTTATTAACTTGTGGTTTGTTCACGATTTTACTACCGGTTCTGTTTAATTTATTAATTTACTTATCTGGTATTTTATACAGTTTGGTCTTATTTTGATAAAGCATTAGGCTTGATTCATGATTCGTTTTTAATTTTATACCATTGGTTAACAATTTAGAATGGTTTTTTTCCTCTGTGTAATGTTGAAGATTTGCTACGGTTTATTGGAAAGGTAGACCTACTGAATAAACAGTAGACTCGAAGGGGCTTAATATATCTCGTAAATCACCGGGTCTGGGTCTTTAGGTTAATAATTTAAATATATGTTCATCTTAACATAAAGCGAAAAATTTTATGCTACACAAACAAGAGTTTGAGAAAATTGTTTTTAAATTTCTAAATGACTACAAAAAAAGAAGTTTTATATAAACAACCAATTATTTTGCTCTATTAAAACAATCGGAGATCTTTTAATTAAAAATTGAATTCTATACTAATGCTCGTTTGTTATGTAGGTTTTAAATAACAGGCTTGCAATTAATTAGCAGATAATTTACTCGTATGAGCTGTTAACGGACAGAACTAAGACGTGTTAAAAATTGTAATTTGATAGTTAGCAATATGTTAAAATAGACTTTTTATGGTTCTTTAAGGCTTCAACAGCAAATTTTGTTCTGAGACTATTTCATATTTCCGTTACTTACAAAAATACTGTTATTTTTAGGCTTTTAAAAAAATCAAAACTATTACCTATAAATTTCCAAAAAAATTTGATTTATTGTTCAGAGATTAGAAAACAATGACGTGTTTTTCCTAACTCAAAGAAAACTTTATTTAACAATTTATATTCTGGTATATTTAAAAAAGGTAACCCGAATATAATTCAAAAATATGACTAATTTTAAAAATTCTGAAAAAAACGCTATATTCAGAATCATATAAAATTCTATTAAAAAGTTTCTCAACAAAAAATAGAGATTTAAAAATACTACGTGAAAACAAAATCATATCTAAAAGATTCCACCACGTATTTTTCGATTTACAACACGATCATACCATACAAAATTTGCTAATTAAAAAAAGGAACCCTTTCTCCCAGGCAATTTTTCCCAGAAGTTCATTAGAATGACAGCAAAAAAGTTTAGGCGCCAAAAATTTATGTTATTACTCCGATATGAAGCAGCAATTGGATTCATTTTATGCATTGGACCAAAACTTTGTTGCTCTAAGTTAAGTTAAACAAGAAATAACAGGCAATTTTACAATGTCGAGTGAGTGCTCACTTTCGCTTGCTGGGCGAAAAAAAATTGATTTTAGTTTCTCTATCTCAGATTTGTATGCGAACGAAACGAAATGAGACACTTGTCCTTTTGCTTTCGTTTGATGCAAAACACGAAATAGTTGTATACACAAACAGTCACACACATTTCTAAAACTGCAAACTGTGTGTGTTAATTTTTATCAATGAGTACCGGGAGCTACAGTTTAATGTCGATTCCATACAATAGATTTGAGAAGCTTTTTCATGGAAATAAATTACTATCAGAGATTTTACCAGAAGACTGCTGAGAGGTTGTCGCCGAAAGAAATAATTTATTCATATTTCTTTTTTTTTTAAGATGTCAGAGCTCAAACAAGTCTTAAGTCAACAAAATTATGCGGATTCCAGTATAAAAAATTCACATTTGTTTTGGTTTTATGTCGTCATTTTATATATCATTAAGCTGCCCATACACGTTACAATTACAACATGAAACTGACCCATTCACAATGAAATTTGCTTAGAAGATCAACTAATATGTGTTAAACGTTCGATGACAGCTGGAAGGCTATTTATAACTGATATGTACTACAAGTACAGAGTTGCATTTGTTCACAAGCAAATTTTCATCTGACATCGCTTTATTTTTACGATACATAAAAAAGAAAATTGGTGACTCGTAAATACATGTGTCTTTCTTTCTTTCTTTCGCTCAATGACTGTCTGTTTCGACATTGTGAAATAGCTGTAAATAATAAAAACCTTCCTCTGTAATATTTCGTTTATGTCGCTTGAGCTTTTTTTTGCGGTTATGGCTCAATAATCATTTTGAAATCTGTTAATAAGATAAATGAAATATAAAAAAATATACAAAAATATTTTTTGGTAAAAGACGCACATTCCCTTTCAAAAATTCACAATTTGTATAATATATTTCATTAACCTTTAAACTTTTGAAACAAATGTTTTTATTTCTACATCAAAAAAGAAGAAACACTTAAAAAATTTAGTTTTGTGAAAATAAATTTAAAAACAATGTATATATTACAGGTTTTAAATGTATGAGTCTTTAATGTAAAAACAACCTTTCATGTTAAATTAATAATTTCGATATGTTTTAATATAATAGTATTACATAAAATTGAAACAAAATATAAAGCAAATCATATTTATATATAAAAAATTAAAAATAACATTTTGGTTAATATAGAAAAAGCATTAGGAAAATTGTGAAAAAGTTTACTTACATTTTGTAATAAAATCATCAATACCAAAGATAATTGTGTAATTGTTTGGTTCTTTTTTTTTTGTTTGTTTTTCTTTTTGTTAAAAATGTTTCATATCTCAGAGTTGTTGTTTTTTTTAACAAAAGAAAAAGAAGAGAAGAGAAAAGACATTTTGTTAAATATAGTAGAGAAAAAAGTATTGTTTAGTAACACCAAAAAAAAAACAAAAAAAAAAGAAGAAATAAATTTATATAACAAGAGTAATTAACAGATTAGCAGCTGTTTTGTGACATTTCTTTGAAGGTTAAATTATACTGTTGTTGTTGTTGTTGTTTTAATCAATTTAAAAAAAATTATATTTTGTTTCAAGTTTAAATTCTCTTCAACAAATAATTTTTGGTTTTTTTTTTAATTATTAACAGCCTAAGTAATGCTTTATTTTATTATTTAAATTTTTTTTGTCTTGTTTTTACTAAATTATTTAAAAGTTTCTGTTTTAGAGTTTTATTTGTTTAATATGGTTGGTAATTTTTTTTTTTTATTCTTTAAATGATTTTCATAAATTTCTTCTAAATCTTTTTAATTATTTTCTTTTTTACTAAAAGGCTTGTTTTTTGCTTTTTAAAATTTGTCTTTTATTTTGTTCTATTTTATTTGTTAAAGTTTTTTTATTTATTTTTTTTCCCCGTTTGAATGTCAATCTCAAAATAAAATGAATAACGGCCAAATTTTGTTTACACTTTTCTAAGAGAGAGAGAGAGAGTAAAGTTGTATTTTAAGATGTAGAAGTTTATGTGAAAGAGAGAAATTAAGCTTTTACTTAAGCAGCAGCTTTTGTCTATGTGGTAGTGGGAAAACGTTTCAAATATATGTCTGTGTTTATTTTAGTTCTTTAAGGACTAGTAAGCAAGTGAGTTGGTTGTTTGGCCAATTATTTAGCAGGTGGTTGAAAGTTTTTTCCATTTTTTTTTTCTTCCTTTAATACATAAATGTTTTATTGCTAAGATGTATGTATAGAGAATATATTAATTATTTGCTTTCTTTGGTTTTTGTATATAAGTAAGTAGAGTTTTTAAATATATGATGTATATTTTAAATTGTAGTAGTGGTGGTGGTTGTAGTTGTAGTAGTAGTGGTTTTTGTTGTTTTCTTTTTGGTTGCTGTTGTAAATTTTGTAAGATGCATAATGGTAGCCAGCTTTTGGTTTTTGGTATCGTTCTTTTTTTAATTTCAAGAGGTTTCAATTGTATTTTATATGTATTTTAGTATGCTCTAGACTTAGTAAATATGCAGCTTTTAGTTTCCTTTAAAGTTATTTGTTTTAGATTTTGTAGAGAGGGAGGGGAGGGATTAAAGTTGAAATTTTAAATATATATTGTTATATGATTTGTTTTAAATCTTTGGATTCATTCCCAATATGAATAATAAGAGTAATAAGAATATTTGCTGTTATGCGGTTGATTTTTTTTATTTAATTTTATAATGACTTTCTTGTTTATAGACACATACTTGAGTATATAAATATATTTATATATATGTATACATATATTGTCAAAGAATTTTCTTTTTCCTTATATACGTATGCATGTATAACTATGCAGCTTTATAGAATTGTCAAGCAAATCAGCAATTAATATTTCCATAATTTCTTAAGAGTTTCTTAATATCAATTCAAATCATTGTATGTATGTAGTATATATGTATGTATATATATGTATATATAAATATAATCCGCTTTACTCATCTTTCTTTTTAACTTGCCCCACTTTGTTATGTTATTTAATTAATTTGCAATTTTATGTTTTATTATTAATTTATATTTTATTATACTGTTCCTTCTTTTTCTCTTTATTATTATTATTATTTCATTAGTTTTTATAATTTATTTATTTTAATAATATAAATTAGAATATATTATATATATATGTATATATCTTTGTTTTTGGTTTTATATATATATTTATATTTTTATTATTTTTTTGTTTGTTTTGTTTATGTTGACATATCACTGCATGACGCATTTTCCCTCTATTTGGGTTTTTAGCTCATTTACTTGCGTTTCTATTTGATTTTTCAGTTCTGTAAAAAGAAATTGAGTAATGGAAACAGCAATAAATAAGCACATCTTATGAAAGTTTTGTAGTATTGTTACAATATAATACAAACAATAATAAGAATAGTTAAGAATTTTGTATACAAAAGTTTTTTTTTTTAAGAATATTGCATATAAACACATATACATATGTTTGTATGTATATATGTATTTTAAGTACATATTTGTGTTATTAGTATTTAATGTATATCTTTATAATTGGGTTTATTAATATTATCAATAATATTTAATATTATTTTTGTAATATTAATAGAAATTTTGTTTAATTTCTATTTTATTTAGCATACTTTGCATTTTAGACTACTGTCTACATACTTAATTTTATATGTAGTAGTATATTCTATAACAAAAATATACAAATCAACATTTACTATCATTTTAAATAAGGCATTATGAATTAATGTGTTGGTAAATACATAGAATATGTACATACAAATGTGCTAATAAAGAATTAAAATACAAATATAAAATTTAAAAAACAAATTGTTTAAAATATAAATCCATTTGTATTAAAATTTTACCAAAAACTTCTGTTATATAAGCCAAAAAACTGTTTGTTTAAAGTTATGAAGTTAAGATTTTTCTTAAAAATATTTTGTTAAAATATTTGTTTACTTTTATATATACAAGAACTGTCCTTAAACTACCCGACACAACAAAAGAAAGAAAACAAATTTATTTCTCAACCTCTACATGTGATGGTCACCTTGGCGGTGTGTAGAAACTTATACTGCAAGGAATCAGCTAGCTAAGCTGGAGGAGAGCAATAGCTCGATGGCAGAGTCACTAAGTATTTTCTGTCCCATTATTACAACTTGCCGATAGTTAAAGGTAAGATTTTTTTATCTGTCTGATAAGAATTATCTAAGAAGATGAATCAAGAAGAAAGACGACAACATCATCTTCAATATCATTTAATTCTTTTATTTCTCCCTAATTTAGACTTTTGTGTGAGGAATTCCTAGGGTTGATTGCTGTTAGATTCTTTAGTGGTGGAAGTATAACACTGGATAAAAAATAATCAAACAATAGTAACCAATTTCCTTGTAGTTCGCATTTTTAAAGTAGAACCTTCGTTTTTTTCTAACTTATATCAGATATGATATAGTAAGTTTAAGTTTTCCCCAATCGCCTCATCTTTTCCTAGACTAGGACGATGTAATGCATGAGTAGAGGTCATTACCTGAGTGATAGTAGAAAATCCCCCTAATCTTGTTTTATTTCAATCCACCTTTGTCAGCAAAATTTAAACGATAGTCTTTAAGTGTTTAATTTAATTTTTAATATTAGACGCAGTAGACCGCTGTTGTTGTTGAATGACGTTTCCAGATGAATCAATCGCTTTCTCAACTATAATGTTGCTGAGTAGCCGAAGCAGAAGACAGTTGAATATTTAATTTTCAAATGCCTAGCTATCCCGTCACCTTCTCAAGATTCTCTCGGTTTGGGGTTTATGCATAATAACGTGGAGATATCCGGTATTAATTCAGGAGATATTTCAGATACTTCTATCTCACTAACTGAATACGAGAAACATTCTGAGCGTGTTTACTAATTCGTGGTCTTGTAAAAGCAGGCACCTTAGCCAAACAAACAATATTTGCAAACACGCCATTTTTTTATATTTGGAAATAAAAAATAAATTGAGAATGCTTTACATATATTGCAAATGAGCGTATTGAAGCAATTAGAAATTTAATCTATTAATTTTAGCAATCGCAATACTTGAGGTATAAATTAAAGCATTGTTATGGTAAAACAATACGTTGACGTATTGTTGACTTGAGTTGTTTTTTTTATACAATTTTACTACCTAAACTCTGAAAGTAGTTCACCATTGGTTATGTTTTCTTCTTGATGATAATCAAAAAAAAAAATATGTCACGCGCATTCTACGATAGAGACTCTATAATTTTGCAAAGAGCTAAAGCTGTCTTCGATATCTTGAGATACTAGTATCTCTTTCCAGACCACTGCTTTGATATCTTCTTTGTCTCATGGGTCGTCCATGAATTGCTATAAAAACTCGTCTTTCTTGCAGTGAAACGTATTCAAATATTTCTTTGATACTACTTCAGAACACTGTTTAGGTATACTAAGAGCAGGCACGATACTCACATTGCTAGCAGACTACACAACATAAAATTTGTAATCAATATGCGCTGTATGGCATTTTTGTTAAATTCTTGCGATTTCAATTAAATCACGCCTTAGGCAATAATTGTTCAGTATAATTTTGTGCTTTTTCTGAATTGTTTTTGGCGATGACAACTACTCTATAAGTCAATCACTACGATGTTTGTTTTGGCAGCTTAAACGACCTTGTTTAAATTTTGCCACACAATAACAAAATTGTTAATGTAGTAGCCCCAGGATAGAATCTAGCAACGGGTCAATATTGGTTGATGTGAAATTTTCCAAAGAAAAATTTTTATTTTCATATTAACGTAATCGTTAAACAAGCCAAAGAAGATAAAATTGCTTCCATGCACCATAATAATTTTTATTTTAAAAAATCCATCACCTATACGGCAAGTCGGCTAGTATTGGGACCTTCCCTGTAGGTTATTGTTCTTGCAAGTATTTTTTAATGGTATGTTGTTTGTCTCTATAGAAATTTTAGTTTGTTTTTCTATGATAGTTTGTGTGGCTTAAATTTATAATATAAAACAATATATTTAACGTTTTTAACAGCACACTTTTTTAATTTTTCTTCAAATTTTAGTCTTCACCTCTAGAAAATAAAACAGAATATTTGTTAATTTTCTGATCATATCTACTGATACCTTTTGATCACTGCGACTTTTCCTTTATAAGCCAGTTATGATTACTTTTTTTACTTTAATTGAAATCATTAATTATTTATCATA
Source organism: Metopia argyrocephala (assembly GCA_963576795.1). NCBI lineage: Eukaryota > Metazoa > Arthropoda > Insecta > Diptera > Sarcophagidae > Metopia > Metopia argyrocephala. Next base: position 59,654,750 of record OY756211.1, on the reverse strand, counting down.
ATGTTGTGCAGTAAATTTCTTCTGCTTTAGTTCAGTATTTGCTTCCACCGATTTTCATTACAATTTACTCAAAATTGCTTTAATTTAATGAAATTATTAAGTGTTAACGTGGTTTCAAAAGGCAATATGATTGGAAAAGTCTAAAGAAGAGAAACAAAATTTACACTGAGTGTTTTGATTAGTTGCGTCCAAAACTCAGATTTTACGAATATTGGTGTTGTCGAGATCTGATTGGCTACTGTATCAGTGTTTTTAAAAGCCCGCACATAGCGCATATGGCGTGAACGCAATGGGTATAGAACGTTGACCTACAAGTTAATAGTTTTTTCGAGTTCATTTTATACAAATATTTATTGTAATTAATACAACTTCTTGCCCTTTTTATATAATACAAGTACATTTCACTTATTACTTGTTTAACACATATTATACAAAAACTTGTGGTACCAAAATATTATTTATATTTTTTTCTTTTCTAGATGTAGTTTTGTGGTCACGCAAACAAATATTTTATTACAAATGGACTTAGATTATAATTTTTTAGTAATTTTTTTATAACAAAAAGAATGTGTTTATTATTTACAAAATTAAGTGATAACAAACTATACACCAAATATTATTGCTGATTTATAGATAAATAAAAATATATTTTTAAAATAATTAATTTAAATATGTAGATGAAATGTAAAAGTTAGCCTTAAATATTTATAGTAAATGATGTTCTATTCTTTGATTAGCAAAATATTATAAATAAAATAGATTAAAATGCCAATGGTGTATATAGAAAGAGGGAAAAAGCTTGTCTTTTTATATTTGTATACTTCAAAGTGGTATTGCTGGCGTTTTAGTTTCTGAAAATTTTTGTTTATTAATTGCTAAATATGTGAATGTATGTATGTATATTGAATAATGTAACAAAAAGAAAAAAAGTTAAATAAAATTAGAAGAACCAAAAAAAAAAAAAACAATATTTTTTATTTCTAATATATTGGTGCTCTTTGTCTAAATGTTTATTTTGCATTACTTTTGTATTTTATTAAATATAATGTGCATATCAAAGCGAATATTTGTGCTGTTGTAACTCAAAAAGTTAAAAAAATAAAAAAAAAAATTAAATTAATTATTGTAGACTCATAAAGAGTATTTTTATTTGACAAACAAATTAATTTTTATGACACAAGCTCATTATTGTGCTTATTTATTTATAGCCCATATAAAGCCACAGCTTTGTTACCACGCCCAATTTTTAAAAATTTTAAAGATTCTTTATGAAAAACCTTATAAACCGACAAATATTTTTTGCTGTAGGTTAAGTACATTCCCAGTTATATAACGATATCTCTTAAGGTAGGCGTGGTTGCCCAATTATTGTTTTTAGAATAATCGAAAACTATTGCAGGTGTTAAAGCAAAACATATGCCGAGTTCACAAGCTTCTGTATCGTTGTATGCTGTATTGAAACAGTTTTTGTTTATTTGTATTTACAATAGGGTCTTATGAATTCGGCATTTATATTATTTTTTATTTTTATTTTATTTAAATTATTTAAATTTCCAAATCCTTTCAATTAAGCCAAGTTTCCTTCTTCACACAACATATTTTGCTAGACCAGCACAATGTACTGCATGAGTAGGGAGGGGTCTTCGCCTGAGTGCTGGTCTTAATTAGAAAAAAAAACATATACCCATCAATATTCTTTAAGAAAAACTACAAAACCATGACAAATTTCATAGTGATCGTTCTAGCTATTAAGGAATTATTTAATATGGGACAAACAGACAGACCAATAAGAATTTTTATAAATCTACATACCCTTAGAAACTTTCTTTTTAAAAATACAACTTGCCTTATTTTGTTTTTGTTCAATTTATTTTACTATTACTTTAAAATACTTTTTTTAAATCCACAATTAAAAATAAATATTAAAAAAAAATTTTTTAATGGAAATATGTAATTATTCAAATCAGCTTTTTTACAACCAGTTACAATTTAATTTTGAAGAATTTTTTTTTTTTTCATTTACATTTTCAGTTTAAAAATTGCACTTGAAAAACGAAACATTTCTGGCATTGAATTAATTTGACGGCGCAGTACGAAAAAATAAATAAATTAAGCAATGCCCACTCTTTGGAGCACATAAGAAAACAAGTGGAGAAATAGTGACAGAGTACCTGCAAAGTTAATTGAAACACAGAAAAGTTCAAGAATTTTTAATTCTGCATAAATTTTTTTTAATTTAAAGCCATTCACTAAAGTAAGCAGACACTTAAAAAAAAACTTCTTTGCATAGCAATTAGTATTAACTTGCCATGTAGAAGCACTGCTGGTTTCAGTTTTAGTTTCTGCCCTTTTAAGCAATCTGTTTGAAGAATTCTTAGATTGAAAAAAAAAAAAATAAACGAAGTACATAAACTAAAATTTTTTTATAATTAATTTAATTAAAATTATTTTCTGCAATTTCCCTACATGCTGGATAAGAAACCTTTAATTTGGCAGACATAATTTTAAATTAAGACAAAAATATGTCACCCAGGGAATACTTTTGGGCATTATGTAACATTTATGTACTCATACATTTCTCTTGTGTAAAACAACTTTATTTGGCAGCAAATCGTTTGCCTACAAACAGCTTTAAACAGATTTTTCTTTAAGTGCTACATCACTTTACTTGATGTTCTCATTGTTAAGCTTAAGAAGTGCTCTAAATGCCAAGAAAAATTATATTAAAAAAATATCACTGAATAGTAGCGAGGCATTTTAAGAAGATGAAAGTTTTTCAAGTACCTGAGCATAAAAAGTATCAGAAAGTAAGGAAATAAGGAAGGAAAATAAATTGTGTTACATTTAAAATCTCTTAAAACTCATTAAATTTACATTTTACCTAAAGCTGAGTTTAGTAAGGTGATGTTTTTTTTCTGCTTCTACATATACAGTTACGAGCAGATAAATAGGTTCACATTAAAATGATTAATCAATTTTGTTTGACTATAGTTTACATTACAGCAATAAAAAAGGAAAAGTCGCTAATTACTAAAGCAAATACCCAGTTTTAATACTGCCTCACAATAATTAAATTATTATGTAAAAAATTGCCCAAAATTAACAAAAAAAAAAAAAAAAAAAAAAAAAATAACCGTATAAAATCAAAGAGCAAATAAATAGGTTCACTTTAAAAAATTTGTGAGTTTAAAATGTTAAACGCCAAAATTATAAAAATTATTGTAGAAAACTTTAGATTCAGCCTTTTAATAGAGCGTATTAAAGCAAATACCTCTAAAAATTTAAAAAATGGGACGTTCTAAACATTTTAGTGAAGAGGAAAAAAAGATTATAAAGGATCTACACAGCCGCAGTTATAGCCAACGGAAAATTGCTGAGACTTGTGAGTCACTTGTCGAATCAATGCCCCGGAGATGTTCGGCGGTGATTCAAAATAAGGGATTTTCAACAAAATATTAGAAATTTTTTTGCAATTGCACTTTTTTTGTATAAAAATGTCATTCTCTTTTCAATGAACCTATTTATTTGCTCGACAGGCGTCAATTAATATATTAAATATATTAATTTTTCTCATTTTTTTTTTTAATTATAATTAAATATATTTTATGTGATTATTTATGTTTAATGTAATAAATATCGCTTTATTGTATATTACCGCTGTTTAAGTTATTTGAAGGCGAATTTATCAATAAATGTGATGTGAACCTATTTATCTGCCCGTAACTGTATAACAGTTGCCATTTGTTCTCTACCGATATAAACAAATTTGTTGGCAAGACAAAATTTTGTAGTGCAAATCTGGTTTAAATTTATATGTTGACAGGCATATGCAAATAATTACGCTTGAAATTACTTTCATGTTTATCAATATAATTAAAAGTAATGCTAAAAAACGAAAAAAATTAAATGAAGGTATTATAAAAGATTATTCAAGACTTAAGGCGTTTGGCCTGCATGCCCATTAAATTATATATTGAATAAATAACTGGATAATTAAGGCCTTTATTTTGTTTGTATTTTAAAATCATGGAGTTAAATGGTTTGTTTAATTATTTAAAAAATGTCAAATGCTTTGAAATAACTTCTCTGCTTAACACTCTAAATACTCTTTATATACGTTTTTATAGAAAAATACATAAGAATGTTAAACAATTTTCTTAAACGAATTTAGATTATTTTTAGGTAGTTTTTTAATTACAGAAGAAAATGAGATCCGTCAGGGAAATGTTTATTTTATTTTTATGTTTTATTTTTGTCTCCAGCTATGAAAGTCTCATCAAGCTCAAGCCAGAAGTGATTAGTTACTACATATTTAGGAAATATACGAGATTTTTGCAATTAAAGCACTCTCGTCAACAAATTACTAAAAAAAGTCGACTAAAAATGGGTAAATTAAGAAAGGCCGCGTGCTTTTTATAGAGTGTCACAACTTTGAGTTGGCATCACTGCTTTATTGGACCACCCACTTAACAGCTGATAGTTGCTTTTTGTTAAGTTTGCTATGAAATTGAGTTAAATTTTTATATATTTTTATCAAACCTTTAATTAGAGATTTATGAGTAGTAAATTAGAACTTACATGAAATTTTAGTATGAATTGACTTACTCGGAAGCAAGGCATGCAAATTGTTTTGTTTGTTGTGTTTTAAAAAATTTGCATATTTTTATGCGTTTTTGAATTTTACTTAATTATTTATTTCAGCTTTGTTCATAAATTTAAATTTAGTAAAAATTATAATTTTAGATGTCATCTATTATTACTTAAAATATTATATTCACTATTAAATTTAAATATTTATTTTTTTATAGTCGATAAGTTATTTAAACAAATCGCCTTGATATATGCTGTTTTTTTACTACCTGCCTCCGTAGGATTGAAAAATTACATGAAATGTGTTTAAAACTAAATGAAAAATTAAGTGTTTTTCATATTATTTTTGAATTGTTTTAAATTTTTTATCTTACGGAAACATGTTGTTAAATAAAGTTTGCCTTTGTTGATCTCAGTAGCATAGTCTTAACAAATTACTTTTTTATGGCTTATGAACATCATAACTAATTTTAATTTTTTTCTTTTTGTTTTAGAAATATTTGACACCATTCCCAAATCCCTGGAAGTTTAATTGGTAAGTTTAAGGTAATTGCTTATACAGAAATTAAATGTCATTTACATATGTACATATCAAATGAAAAATACATTAAATGGAATATATTAAATTTTATTTATAAATACAAGTAGAAAAGAAAATTTCTAAAACAAATCATTTCTTTATTTAAGTGTCATATAATAAAGGATGTGTATAACACATTTGTGTAATTTTAAATATTTCACTTAATTGCTTTGTAAAGTTCTGATGGCTGAGATAAATTAATTATTACTTCTCAAATATTTTATGTAAAATTTTAAAACTAAACAATTTTATATTTATTTTTAGATAGAAATATTGTCGTTTTTTACTAAGCAGGTGTTTTTCTCAACAGTGAACTACAATTTTAAAAATAAAATTTACATTTTATTTAAATTTATGATAGGCTATAAAAAAGTAATATTTTTTAAGGATAGAGATGACTGAATTGAATAAACTTTTATATGCAATATATGTGCTTGTTAAACATTTAAAAAATTTTTAAACATCTATAGATTCAATTCTACTTTTAGAAAACATCAAAAATTACAATAATTAAATAACATTGTAATGCATATTTAGTTCTATGATCTTTAAGATATTATAAAACTATTAATTTTAATTGTCACAGAGTTTATTATTTTATTTATTTACTATTAAATATTTTTGAAAAACAAAAGACTAAAATTGAAATAATTTAAATTTGTATTAAGAGTATGACCAGTTATTATTTTTAATTTACGTTTGATCAGTTCTATAGACATTAAGGCCAAGTTACTGATTGATTTTTAACAGCCTTAAATGCGAGTAGACTGATATAGTAAAAAAATCAAAATTGAAAATCTAACAGCTGATTAAAATTTACGTTTTATGTTGAATAATCATCACAGAAATATATAAATAATTTCGTAAATACTTTGTACGAATAATTTCGATGCACTAACATTGAATTTTTATCAATCTCTTTTGCTTTTATGTCACCACAAATTTCGACCCAAAATTAGATACATAAAGGAGATGTCTGCCTTATGATTTCGACTATAAGGCTTCAATTTAACGAAAAAGAGCTGCTTATCACATACTTCGATAATTTTAACGCCCAGATTATTTGATACCAGAACATTCTTTGAAGTATTTTATTTCTTTATTTCCTCACCGGATAAAATAGGGGCTTTTGGGATACAACTTTTATAGAAGTTTTTTGTTTTTTCTGAGAGCAGTACTCAGGAGAGTAAACTCTTACTCATACTGTGTCTTTTACTGGAATTTGTAGGTGAATATAGAGATTTTTTTCTATCAAGCGTCTTATGAATGAGACAAATTGCTGTCAATTGATTTAATCACTCAGAGGTCAGGGTTTATACCTTCACCCTTGAATGATCAGCAGCAATTGCCCCATCTGTTGTTGAATGTAGATTGTGTGTGGTGACGGGCCTCGCTATTATAGGTTTGCTGTTGTTTACTACATCCCAGTAGCTGGCGCTACTACAGTATATTGAATTTTTTTCGTCTTGCACTGGGATATTTATGTAAATAAATGCAAAATACATTGCGACAAAATAAAAGGTCAGTGATTACGAAACATTTAATCTAAGCTCAACGTCTGACAATTATATATTTCTTTGTAATAAATTGCTATTCAAATTATTTATGCGTGGTATGTACCACGGTAAACCTTTGTCATCTTATGACCAAGGATAAATTGTGGTATTTTATGAACAGAGGTTGAATGAAATTGCATAAAATTGCAACAACAAATTGGGTTATACTAAATTTTCTCAAGAAACCGCGCTCTGTTATTTCCAGTCTATAGTCTATTCCACAAAGAAACGAATGATCTGGAGTACAGCCCCATCTTCTGGGAAGATAACAGCTAACCTACTTAGTGAAGATGCTCACCATTCATATTCAACATCCACCGACAAATGGGGCAACTAATGTTGATCATTCAAGGGTGAAGGTATAACACTTGGCTTTAAGTGATAAAATTGACAGAGACTTGTCCCATTGACATAAGATGCATAAGGGTTTACTCCTGAGTATTGGTCTTAAAAAAAAATTCTTCACGAGCAAAATATTATTAATCAATATTGCATATGTAAAGACAATTAGATAAAACAGTAGTGAAATAGTGTTAAAAATTCCCTTAAAATACTTACAGCTAGAGTGCTAGTCTATTTACATTTTTGCACCAAGTTTTACATAAACGATTATATAATACTCGGACTTTTAAATTATTATTTTTTCATTAATATAAAATTTAATAATAACTTTAGAAGTCCACACCTTACTAGAGAAATTACAGCCGCCCTTTAAAGAACAACACTGAATGCCAATAATTAATTTAAGACAGTGCAAAAATAAGAAAAATTTTCAACACAAGAAATAAAAAATAAAAAAGAAAGAATTCAAAAAATTAAACTAAAAACCATTAAAATACATAAAACGTGCATATATGCATATGAGATTTGATATTTCTAATACATAAATGACAAGCATACATGATAAAATAATGGTTTGAAATGTTATTTCAGTTTGTTTTTTAATTTTAATTATAATTTGCGTATTTTTACAAGTATATAGTATTTTTTATTATGGTGTTGCGTTTTAGTTTTACTAAAATTTAGTTTTATAAAGAAAAAAGAGCAATAGTTTAGAGTCGAGTTTAGAAGTAAAAGACAGGTATTTTAGCGCTACAAATACAAAAAAATGGGCGAATAAATTCAGAAATAAATATATTTTAAAGTATATTTGTCAACTTTAAGATTTTCCTTAAACTGTTTTAAAAATATCGAAGAACCCATGACAAACAACAAATAGTCCTAAAAAATTGTTCTTGCGTTATAAAAATAAAGTTCTTTTCCTCCAAATTGGATGCTACGTATGTGGTTTTAGAAAGACGATACCATATAGCCAATGAAATAATTACTGCGTAAAATATTTCCTAGTCATATAGTCTCTCATTTGGATAATTCTAAATTAACACAATTTGTCTTGGCAACAAGCCGACACTCCCACATGCATTTATAAGAGAAGATTAAAAGCAGCATTAACGAAATTCAGCCGCAATTATAGAAAATTTCGACGAAAGGGTGAGAAGAGCATTTACCCGATAGGTTATATGTACTTCTCTATATACTTTATGACTCAATGAAAAATTGAAAACCTAAATAACAAACAACACTCTTTCATATTCATTTAAACACATTTTGAATACGAAAATTAAACTCTAAAACTAAATTATTCCCAGATTGCTCAAGTAAACAATACATTGCTAAGAAATTCAACATAATAATCCTCTTAAATTATGTGAAGTAAGGTTCCTGTAAGTCGTCATGTAATCATGTCGAAAAACTCTTTTGATATTGCATTTCAATTTTGAGCTCTTTAAATTCTTTTGAATGCCCGATTATTTTCTATTTGGTGTAGGTCTACAGAGAGAGTTGGAAGGACTAGCCTCTTTAGGAACAAAAATGGTATGGTTTAAAAAGTAGAATTTTAATGTATTTCCAGAGCAGTAAAAGTACAGTAGACGAGTAGTTGTTTTAAAAATGTTAAAATTTTTTGCGTTTACAGCCCCTTTATCATGATTATTTTACTACTAAGATTACGTAAAAAAGGACTGCCAAATCATACTTTGCTACAGAAGTTAACCAACTTGTTTTCGAATTTATGAATTTATCTCCCACTGACTCTCTTATGTTAAATGCAGTAAAAAAAACTCTTTCGGTTGCATTTTGATAAAGTTCGCTTTGCAGTATGTCTCATTATTTATAAAAATACAAATAAATTTTGGTGGAATATTGTTTGCGAAGTTTTCTTACTCTACGTATAGCCACCATATGTTTAAGTTCCGATCGATATGCTAATTTTTAAACTTCATAAGATCCTAAGTTAGAATAACTTTTTAATTTTTGGACATATAATTGGTATGTCGCTGTTTTTTGGCCCTATGTCCTTCCAACCAAAGTAATGCAAAGACAGTTCGAAGTTTGTCTTAGTCTTTAGTTAGTAATCATGCATGTACACTTATGCTAAGTATATCGATAAAATAGGAATGAAAAAACATGTATGACTTGCAGTTGGAGGTATGTGGCGATTCTGTGCTGGGTTCTAGAAAGTATTAGATTTTACACCAAACGTAATAATTCAAACAATTATTTCTGAATTTATTCGCAACCAAAAATTTTTTATTTTTTTTTTTTTTTTTTTGTTTTTCAACAAAAAAATTTTTTTTTTGTTATCAAATACATAAATAATTAAACATAAATTATTATTACTTGACAGTATGGTAAACATTTATTTATAATTAAGTTAATTTCCTTTTACTAGTGCTTAAATCTTTTTTTTTTAATACTATTTGTTTAATATTATAAAGTTTTAATATTTGCTTTCGTATTTTTAATCGCAACTGTAGCCAGCTGCCAGCAAATATTAAAAAACCCTACAATATTTTTTGCAATAGCATTAATGTAAGATATTTAACTCATTTTTATATTATTTGTATTATATTTAACGATATCGTTTTGTTCGCTTTTGTATTTGTTCGTAGTAATAAGTAATAAGAATAGCATAAGAGATAGTTTTAGTGATGATAGCATTAGGAGTTTATTAGTAGTAGAAATAGTAGTTTTAGTAGTAGAAATAGTAGTAACAATAGCGAAAGTATCAGTAGTTTTAGTAGTTTTTTTTATTATTATAAGTTTTTAAAGTTAAAAACAGAATCAGTAGTAGTTGTAGTAGTAGTAGTAGTATTAGTTGCATTATTATTATTAATTATAAAGCTGGTGTTAATGTTGTTGTTCCTTTGAGTTTATGGTGTTTATTAATAAAAAAAATTATATTTAAAAATTTTCGTGTTCTTGTTACAAGTTTTACCACACGCACATTCAGCTGTTCTTATTACAACAAAAAAAAAAAAAAAAAAAAAATAACACATCGATACTACTTTTCCATTTAAATAATTAAGAAAAAAGTACATTCTGTTGCTGAGAAGAAAAATATTTTCTAATATAAAAATAGTTTATATAAATTATTTATATAAATAAATAAAAATAAATAAAATAAAATATTTATAAAGTACTTTAAATTAAAAAAAAAAACATTATAAAAAACTTCTGTATTCTTCTTATTGGTTACTATTTTAAAGACATAGAAAAATTCAGTTATAGTAGTTATTAGTTAAGAAGATTAGTTATTTAAGAAAAAGAAAAATTTATATTCTTATTGTGTTTTTATTAGAGTGTTTTCTGCAAAGATAATTACGCCAAGAAAATTTTGTTTTAAAAAAATCTACAACTTACTTGTAAAATCATCCAGCTCTTCTTGTTCAGCTTCAGCAGCCAATTCTTCGGGTGTTTTCTTTCTTCTCATCAAAGGATTTGGTTCCTCTTGTGGCTGCATTTCTACTACCTCTTCTTTCTTCTTGATATTATACTACAAAAAATAAAACAAACAAAAATTATTGAGAAAATATTTGCAATCAAATATTTCATATACAATATTTAAACTCATGATTTGAATTTATCTACAACGAATTTGAGAATAACAGCAATAAATTTTAAAATTGAATTTATTATTTTACAAAATAGCTTTGAAGTAAAGTTGATATTGTTAATATTCAATTTAGACCGAAGTCAGTTACATAGTACTAAGGCCTATAAATTTGCTTTGCATTGCAACATGAATAGCTGGTCTGATCCTTAAACAACACGTCGATTTTGTGATCCAGAGTTTTCATAAGCGAATTTTTTTTTTTAATAGATACGTCAATAGACAAAAACTGCCATATTTGGAGGGATGACAATTCACAAGTGTATGTGGTGTTTCCCCTTATATCCAGAAAAATTACTGTTTGGACTTGTCTAAAAACAACACCGGTCAGAACGTTACAGTCAGTGGTGAACACTTTAGAGTCATGATTACTGGCTTTTTCGTTTAATAATTGCAAAACCATGATAGGTACGCGCTGTAGTTTCAAGAAAACGGAGCACAGTGAGACAACGCCGGCATTAAATACAAGGAGTCATTGTAGAGCTCTAAAATTTTGCACAGGTTAATTTTGTGACAATTCCAGTTAAAAAAAAAAAAAATAAGAAAATACGCCCACTTTAACGCCCACCTCCCATACAATCGAAATTTGTAAAATGCCGTATTGTCCGTAATACTTTACGTATAACTTTCAATTTTGGTTTACTTGAATGTTATATTGTTGCAAACATTATCGGAAAAAAATTTTGAACTTTGGCCCACTTTTACCCCCACCACCCATATAACCACAACATAAAAAGTGCCATATTTTCTAAAATATTTTAGGTACAACCTTCAAATTTGATATTGCTGTAATTTATATTATTTAAAATGTTTGATGCAAAAATTACAATAACACGCTCACTCTTACGCCCACTTTCCATTGAAATGCTATAAAAATCAATCGTCATGGTATTCTAATTTTTTCAATTTCATTCTCATTCTAAATGAATTAATATAGGGATCTGATGATATTTGCAAATAGTGCATTAGATCTTCATTCGTAGAAATACGTGAATTTATACGAGAATGGAATAGCCTATAGTTTCTATACTGCTTATTCATTATTTCTTGCCGTTCTTCGGATAACATTATTATCAATCAAATGAATAATGTAAATAAAATAATAATAAACATTAAGTGAATAGTTGTAAACAATTAAAAAAAATGGTTAAAAGTTGTAAACATGCTATTGCAAGCTAACATACGTAAAGCGACAGAATGTGCGCGTTGCGTATTTTTTGTAGTTTTTTCTATGTTTAAAGTACTTTTGCAAACTTTTGCTACATGTCCTTTACTTTAAATGAAAGCTGAGACTTCAATCTTTCAATTGATATAAGTCTGCACCTAGGGAGAGGGGCTGCTCTATATTTCCTAGTCCATTGAAAATGCAAAATGTTTAATTTTTACACCACAATCCTGTTGTTAAAGAATTTTTTTGTGTGCTTTTTTTTAATTTATTTTTTCATCTACTCATTCTACAACAACTAAATTAATAAAAAAACTTAAAAGTTATATTTATTATGTATTTTTTTATTAATAAGCTTTTGAATATTACATACTGATCTAACATATTTCAAGCGCGTTGGCATACCTCAACGGAAATTTCTGAAATTTCAGGGAATTATTGCATAATACTGTGAAAATTTCATCCAAATTGGACGACAAGCCAAAAACCATTTTTTCCCCCGGTTACTATAGGGCTGTCTCACTGTGCAGCATAACATGTCATACAGCTTGTGCCACAATGGATTTACTGAAGGAAGCGTTTGCTAACTAGATATTTTTTGGGGGATATGTGAAGTCACATGTCTATGACGACAATATTACCGATATACAGCCACAAATGTGAGAAAAAATCATCGAAAATTTTGCCTGCAAATTGGACTAAGTCCGAGCAATTTGTGGCGGTCACATGTCAGAAAAAAGGAGTAATAGGGGTTGTTTCATCGCTATTAAACTATAGCATTGCCTTCAATTAAGAAGAAAAGGGTGAATAAAAATGCATCGATTTGCTATTTTTCTAACCTCAATTAAAGTAGAAAATATTTATTAGCATGTGAAGTTTTAACATCAAGTTTTGTTGAACAAAAAAATAAAGAAAATTCTGTCCATATTTGAAGTTGTAAAGTTTATTTTACCAAAATCTAATGACCTCTAATTAAAAAGAAAAAAACTTATTAAGAAGAAAACGAAATTGGAAAAGAAATTATAGAAATTATTTTTTTGATAAAAAAAATGTTGAAAACAGCTACTAGTTTTTGTCATTTAAATAGGGCAGGTTCAAAAATTATGTAGTTATGTATCACTGCTGCATAAGAAAAGTCAAAAGTACACAAATGCAGACTTTTTATCTCTTATTTTTTAGCTCAATTAAAATACGCCAATCGGCTGGGTTGTATTGTATGCTCATTTCATTAATTAAGCCTACAATTTCGTTACAATAAACAAATGTGTTCGTATCGTTTACTGTAAGGAAAACAATCATTTAAATGCTCTTGTGACATTAATTTTGGGCTAGATGTTGCTTGGTCTACATTTTTCAACAATATCTAAATTAACCCTAAATAGGCAATCTTGAAGTTCTTTAGGTGTTTTCGTTATGTTTTGGGTTTTGGTGTGTTTTGACGGCCCCTCCTCTTTTTCGGGGTGATTTTTACGATTTGTTAGAATAAAAAATTTTTGCCGTGATATTTTCTACAAAGTTGCTGAACATACCATACACCTCGGATGTAAGGAAAACATAGTTTTATTCACCGATATGATGGAAGGGTTGGCCAGAGATGGAAAATTTTATCCGCCTCTAAAATGAAATTCCGAAGTGATCTGTCGAAACGCCGACACATTTATATATTTTTTTAGTCTCCTCTATCTGAATTAATTGTCGGAATTATCGGAACTCCGTAATTAAAAATAAATTAAAATTTATTTAGAAGATAAGCCTTTAATAAGGAACAAATTACTATATTCAAAACTCAATTTTTGTTAAACGTAACCACTATTTTTTTTAAATATATTATGCAAATATTTCTTTTTATGTAAACATTTCTTCAAAAATCGTTTAAAAGCGATATTAATAAGACAAAATATTTGGATATATAATTAACTAATCTTTAAGAAATGAAAAACTAAAAAATAAATATTTTCATAAAATAGTGGTTACGTTTTCTTCGTTAAATATTTACTCAATGTGACCGTAGCTTTAGGAATTTAAAGCTATATTTCTGATATTTCTTTAGTGAGTTTCTGAATTTTCAGTGAATTTGAAATATATTTATTTTTAATTGAAATAAGATATTTAAAAAAAATCTTATTTAATTATAAAAAATTTAAGTTATAATGTGATTAAAAAACCTTTTATTTAATATATTATCCTCGTTGTTTCCTTTTTATATCTTTTAACTAATCTTAGTACAAATTTAAATTATACACTTCAATAATTAATTTTAATGATTTGCAACAATATCATTATCTTTTATGTTCTCCGGCATTGTTCTGAGCTTATGGTACAATAAACTTGGCTATAAGTGAAGTACGTGTATTAATTAACTCAATAAAACTTTAATTAATGGCCACATATAATTCAATGCCAACAGACGTTGAAATACTTAGACGTGCCGGATAAACACATGGAAACAGAACTGTACAAAAAAAAAAAATCTAACTCACAACGATATCAAATTTTCTATAATAAGACATGGCTTTTACGAGTCGTATTAAGTAGTAATAGATGTACTCTATATCCTTTACAAACATACTTTTACATTCAAAGAAAATATGTATTCTTGGAAATCTATTCGAATGTATGGCAAATAGGATATTTTATTATTAAGTAGTAAATAACTTTGTTTAAAAGTGTTTGCATACTTTCATTATGAAAAATATTAATGAATAGGGCAACCAAAACAATTCATTAGCATCTTTTTTTCTGGATGTTACTGACAAAACAATCAAAATATTAATTCATTTTAGGAAAAACTACGACGTTTAGCCCCTATCTGTTGCAGCATATTTTTGCATATTTCGTCATAAATGCATACTCTTGCATTTTTAAAATTTTTTCCTATTTGTATGGCATATTTTACAAATTTTTACATATGTTAGAAGAATTTATTGTATGTGTATTATCAAATTTTATTTTTTCAAAATAATGACCATATACTGACACATTATTTAAGTATAATATATTAAATAATAACGGTACTCATGAAAACGCTTAAAACTAACATTGGGAAAATTGGCGAAGCTCCTTTTTAAACTATTGTGCAATAGTTAATGTCAATTTGATAAAAACGTCAAAGCAAAAAACAAATTAAATACAAAGCATAGCAATTTTATATACATTTAGGGGAATTAGCGTTTCAAAAAATTGCTTAATAATGAATTCTCAATTAAAAGTTACGAATTTTTCAACGTTGTACATACCTATGGGGAAAAATTTCCATAATTGCATGACATAAAAAATTAAATAAAAAGTTGATTTTTAAATTAATTAAATTTCGTAAGGATATGCAGAAAATCAAACAATTATGTCACTCTTCTAGCAAATAAGGAAATTTATTTTATCTGGTTGGTGGCTAATTGTTACTCTTCATGTTTTCAAATTTTTGTAAAAAAATTCACGTAATTTTACATCAACATATTTTTATAGAGAATATTTTTAACGCTTAAAACTATTTTTTCAATACATATTTTAGGCGCTTAAAACTAGTTTTATAGAGCATATTTTTGGTTGCCCTATTAATGAAAAATTGTTTAGTAGTTTCTGCAAACGTTTGGCTTAATAAGCAATATGTTTATCTTTAAAGTTTGAAAGTGGGCACCCAGAAAATTTTCTGATTGTTTCAACAAAATTTGTATGATGATATACAATTTTCATTAATTTGAAAGAAAATTTTTATAAAGCAAGGCTTTTATTTCGTACATTAATATAACAAAAATTCGTAGAGAAGAGAAAGTTAATACTCTCAATTGGACAGTCCAATTCTTGCTTTTTTTTCAAATTTCATAAATTATTATTTTAAAGTTGTGTTCATTCATAATTTATGGAAAACTTTAGGACAAACTATTTTATCAAAATAACTATAAAGCTTAACATGTTTAGGATTGATTCACTTAAAATTATTGGAATCTTTTTCTTTATTTAAGTCACACGTTGTGTTAAAAAAAATTTTTGTAGACAAATGCAAAACATTGGGGGTGCTTGGTAGAGTGGTTAGAGCGATCGCACAAAAACTCAAAGAGCCCAGTCTTAAAACCTAGCAAAGATAAAAAATTAAAAAGTTAGTTTGCGGTTTACTCTAAATTATGATTTAAAATTTAGAGAAAGAAACCGCTTCCTAACATTCCACTCTATTTCACTTGACAATATAAAATGAATGATCAGGAGAAAAAGCGCCACCTTTTGGGAAGTAGCAGATAACAGCTAAAACTTACTAAGCGAAGACACTCACCACAATCAACATGTAACGATGGGGCAATTTCTGTTGATCAATCAAGGGTAAAGGTATAATACTGACCTTTGAATCATGAATTCACAGCAATGTGTCTCATTCCTAAGGTGCTTAATAATATAAGGAAACAAAATATATGTTCTGTTGTCATAATGTAGTGTCCTTTCCACAAAAATTCCAATACATTAGTAGGGTTTACCCCTGAGTTTTGGTCTTAATAATAAAAAACAGCAAATTGTGAAATAAATTATCGTATCGATTGATACGAAATCATATTGAAAGGCACTTAATATTTATGAGCAGCTTGCTAACCAAAACGAATCAAATGCAGTTTATGAAAAAATAGTTTTTGTGCAAAAGAGAAAAGCAATACCAATAATAATTAATACATTATTAAATAAAAAAAGTAAAATAATAAAAGTCTAATTATTATTTCATTTTTAACACTTCAATAGTAAAAATCACGATTTTAATTATTTTTTTTTTAATTAAATTTCATTTTAATTAAATGGAACACGATAAAAAGAAAGAAAAAAAAAACACCACAATTTTATTAAAAACTTTTTTCTTTTAACTTTTTTATTTTTGAACTTTGATTACAACGAAACTTTGAAATATTTTTAAAAACACTCACTTATACTTGTCCATATATAACAAAAAGTACACTGACACAAAGGATCTTAAACACAGATACTGCTGTTTTATTAGATGTAATAATGGCTGTACTTGTTTGTTGTGGTAACTGCAGTTTTCTTTTCTCATTTCTCTTTTCAATAACAATAGAAGTAGTAATTATTGTTGCTGTTGTTTGTTGCTATATATACCATCAAGTAATTCAATCTGACTCCGTTAGGGAGTCGCTCATATAAAAGGACTCCCTACTAGAGTCAATTTGAACTCCAAGGGCAATAATGGTTTTAACTATTGTATACAAGTTTTGTAATTAATTTGTTCTAATTTCACTTCATTTTTACACATTTTTCTTTATCTTTTTTCGCATATTCTTTATATTTTTATACGAGTATTTTGATCAATTTCACTTATGTGTTTTACATATGTACAGCAGCTAGTTAACAAAATGTAAAGAATATATGTAATACATAAAGTTTTAATATTTCTAGTTTACTGTTAATTACATTAATTAAACCAACACTGTTTTCTTTTATTTATTGTATTCTTTTTTTACGAAGAAGTTTAATTAATAGAAATAAATTAAATAGAATAAAAGAAAATACTTGAGAAAAATAATGAGTAAAAAAACATACTTTCAATAGCAATATTAAAAAAAAAAGATAAAAAGCTATGAAATTTCCTTTTATATTATATTTTCCTTATACACTGCGCGTCATCAGGTTAGCGCTCCCTAACTTCTCATTTACTTTTAACATTTTCTATTTTAATATTGCGATTATTGGGAGGCAGGGCTATCCTTCCATAAAATTGCAGAACAAACTGGAACGCACAGGACAACAATAGCCAATTTTCTTAGAAATAAGGAAAACTATGGAAAAACCTTTAAAGGCGGTAACAATCGAGAGGTTTCTGAAGCAGATAGGAGAGCCATACTGAGGGAAGCATCAAATTCGCATGACTCGCCTACCAAAATTAAAAAAAAAACTGGTGGTAAAGCGAGCTTGCCAACGGTGCAAAAAGTTATAAGAAAAGCAAGACATTTACGTAGACAGAAATTGAAAAAAAACCACCACTTAATGTGCAAAGAAAAGAAATGCGCTTAGATTTTGCTCGAATACACATGACATGGTCTGCTGAGTGGAAGTACGTAGTTTTTTTCAGATGAAAATAAATTCAATTTAGAAGGGCCCGATGGGTATAACTATTTCACGATCTACGTAAAGAGGAACATCACTTGGACCGCTTGGGAAGGTGTGATGGTGTGGGGAGCTATATCCTATAATGGCGCCTGGGAATTGCAGTTTTTAACGTCACATATGAATGCGGAAAACTATAAAAACGTTTTAGAAATAGCTTTTTCTCACTTCCAAAACATGTTTGGGGGTCTAGAGTGACATTTCCAACACGACAATGCCCCAATCACACTGCCAGATCCGTAAAATAATGGATTCAAACCAAAAAGTTTGACGTCCTTAAGTGGCCACCATACTCGCCCGACCTTAATATAATAGAGAACGTCTAGGGATGGTTGGCTAGGAAAGTATACGAGTCCGGAAAGCAATACAGCACAAAAACAGAACTAATTGAAGGCATCAAACACGCTTGATCCATCATTTCGTTGAATTACATTGAAAGTCTGTACAATTCCATTCACATTCGAATTTTCAAGATGATTTGAAATAAGGGCGGAACCACATATTACCAATTTTATTTAAAAGTTTTCAAAATATCATAAACTGGCAATAAAAAGCATTCTTTTTGCTTAAAAAACTAAATACTTATATTGAAATTATCGCAAAAATGACCAATTCTTGGTTACTTTTTCTAATATACTTTTTCCAAAAATTAAAAATAAAATAGTAACTTCAACACTACAGTAGCCATTATTGTTTTATATTAAGAAGAATTGATAGAAGTCAAATACATAAAAATTGCAAGTCCATAGCACAAGTAATATAGGTAGTCTTTAACATTAACAGAGAGTGTAAAGAGGGGCGCTAACCGGATGACGCGCAGTGTATGTATGTATATTGCAATGAAACCTCTTGTATTTATTTTATAAAATATGTTCTTTCTTAGGTATCAATATAAACCAATAAATTGAGAAACAAAGCTAGTACCCCACATCAGTTCATTATTATGGCGTTCATTATTTGATAAATTTTTTCATTTGTAAAAGGAATAGAGGAAGCCATTAAAGACTTATAACGACTTGTTATTTAGAAAAGACTTAATGAAAATAACACTCAATAGAATGAATAGTTTAAGAATTTTATTTTAGCAATTCTCTAATATTAAATTAATTTCATTGCGAAATGGAATTGGTTTTATCAGGCCTGTCACAGAAATCCATTCCGATCGAAAGTGAAATGAATTCCGTATTTTGCTTCTCCAGAAAACGTAAAACGAAATTTTTTTGCGGAATTAAACCACTTTTAGTTTCCTAAGTGCAATTGATATTTTCAGTGACTAAAATTTAAAAAAATGAATTAAAAGCAATTTTAATGGGAAACAAATATTGTTTTTGATTTATTTTATTGAAAAATAATTTTTTTATCATTTATTTTATTAAAAATATACACATTTTTGTAATCTTTCCTGAAAGAAGCTATCTCTTAAACCACAATTTTTTTTTTCAACAAAAATTAAAAAAGTTTATATTCTGGCAATAGGAACATCAAAACCAAATAAAGAGAAAATATTTTTATTCCCGATATTTTTTTTTATTATTAATTATTTTAATCTGTATAACTTTTTTATGCAGTTTGTTACAATTTTTCAATTTGTTTTGCTCTTATTCGCTTAAAACACATTATTTTTGTTTTGGTATACATTATGTTGCCATATTTTAAGAGAAAAATAGAAAAATCGGAAGTTGCTAAATCGATCGGAATCAGAAGGAGCTAAAACAAAACCGATCGGAATTGAAAATTCTAAATAAAAACCAATCCGATCGAAATCTGTGACAGGCCTGTATATTTTAGTTCTGAAAAAAATTAAAATCGGAAAAATTTTTGGCAGTGAATTATTTTAATATTATTAACGAAATGCATATATCAGTGTCTTGTAATTTTATTTTAAAAAATTTCTTTAATTTATATTATTGATTTGGGTTCTCTTTCTAAGCTCAATTGTACTCCTTGACATGGCTGTATACAACAAATTAGACTTCCAAATTTCTACTTGCTAACTATAATCGAAAGAATTTTGAATCGTGTATTAAATTCTCTAAGGACAAACTTAGGATTTAAATAGGACTCCTTACCGGGTACTGCAAACTTAGTGAAGATTTAAATAAAATAGGAATCGTTTCGAGTATTAAATGCAGATTCTGTGATAACAAAAATCGAGTCCGCAGAGCATGGGAAAACGGCTCTGGGCGGTTATCAAATATATAGAAAAGGATCTCAAGACCGATCTAATAATTATAGATATATAAAAAGTTATCAACGTTGTCACCGGCCGATAGTTTTAGAGCGACGAAAGTACATACTCAAGTCTATACGACCGCAGCTTCAGGCAAAAACGTCTCTCAGAGAAAACGTGCCCAAAATTAAAACAACGGCCGCAACTTCACGAACTGTCATTTATTGTTTTTACATTTCTTGCATGTAAAGCTATTAAAAATTCAGTTTATGAGAGTTTTTGCAAAGAATTGAACTTATATTTTATAATTTAATCATCTTTACACACTTTTTCAGTTATTTTTACTAAAATATCACTCATTTTATTTAACAAATTCCAAAATTTATTTAAACTTTCAAATGTTTTTTCGATTTTCTTTTGTTCTTTTTTTTCTTTATGACAACAACAAAAACCAATGGGTTTGTTTACAAAATGTATGAAATTTAATAAATTCATTGTTGAGAGAATTTGATTCTAAAAATGAGAGCATAAGAAAAATCCCTGTCAAAATAAAATCGATTCTATTTCATGACTGCATTCTCCAGCGTTTTTATCTGTCAATTTGTATAGAAGCTAGTCCGTAACTCTGAAAAAGGGGTGGTAATGAACTCTGTTTATATTAAATATGACCACAAAGAAAAATAGCTCTTTTTTTTAAATAAATTTTCTAAAATATGGCCAAAAACCAAAGTACATAAAAAAATTAACTCAAGTGCGAAAAACTGTCTTCTGTAAAAATAGTAGCTTATATGGCTTGATTGACTTTGTAAATTAGTTTTATGTGGAAATCTCTGATATATTGTCGACCTTTCGCCGATCACAGGCATTACAAACTCTACTAAACCAAACGTTTGGTTTCACAATATATCCCTAAACAAGCGATCTAGAAAAATTTAAAAAATTTTGGTTATTGTACGCTCCATTGAAAATTAGTCAGTCAGCCAGTTTTTGGCGATCGATCATATACTGCTTTGGACCATTATGCTATCGCCTTATACAACTTTGTTGTAAATGTAACTAAAGAAGTTAAAAACAAGATTCATATACAAATTGTCGCAGACAGCTATTAAGTTGAGAAATAAGTAACTTTGTCTTTGTTTTAAATATTGAAACTTGTTTGAATATAGTTTTTTATTATTTACCTTATCACGTATATCTTGTCGCATCTTTTCACGTTCTTCTTCCATGCGACGATGCTTCTCCTTGCGTCGTTCTTCGGCCTCACGGATGGCCTCCTGACGCTCTCTCTCCTCCTCCTCTGCCTTTTCCTTATCATCGGCATCATCACCGCCATCACCACCTACGGCGCCTATAATGTAAAAAAAGTGCAAACAACAAAATATTAATAAAATGTTTAATACTAAAAATTTAAAACTAATTGCCTAAAAGTATGCAGCAAATATAAAATACACCAAAAGTAGCAGCTAAACACAATGCTTGCGGTTACAAAACAACAGGAACTTTAACTTGTCATCATTATACATTGTATATAATTTGTACAAATTATGAAAAAAACTTTTGTTGTGGCTATAAACTATATGAAAAAATATATATACAATATTTAAACTGCCTAAAGTTATGCAGTTGTTGTTTTTTGTTAAACAAAATTCAAAAACTATTAAACTGCCTTTTGCAGTTGTATAAGTATGTAGCACTTGATATCTTTTATATTGAAACAGTTTTTTTTTGCCCTAAAACATGCTTTTTATTTAATTAAATTTATTTTAAAACGAAATATTAATCATAAATTTGGTTATTTGTGGTTTTGCTTTTGTTAAACTATTATTTTGTGGTCCTATTTCATAATATTATCAAAAGCTGTTGTGGTTATAATTAATTAATTTAAATTCTTTATCAAAAAAGAGCATAAATCTCACACCTTGGCTTGAAAATTTATAAAAGTAGTAAATGAAATGGCAAATTATACCTTCCAATTTTGAATACATATACATAATTATTTAAAAATCTTTAATTACTATAAGTGCAGTTCTTATAAAGTGAAATATTTAAATTCAATTTATTTGTTAAGAATTTATAACATATACTTATAATATTAATGACAAGAATTTACTAGATGAAAAAAATCAAATTAATATATCTCGAGAAAATTAAAATTTATTTATGGTATGATTAATTTACATTCGGCTTAGTTTAGCATTCGTAAAAATATAAATTTCTTTTAGGGGTTTCATAATTCAGAGCATACTTACAGGCTCATAATGGCAATATATGGCCTAGACAATTTTCATGTTACTATAAAACTATTAAATTTACTCAAATGCTAATAAGAAAAAAACATTTTGAAAAACTTTTAAAGCCTTTTAGTTATGGAAGTGGTTATAAAAGTTAAAAGACAAACAAACAAACGAAAACTTTAACTTTAATGGCCTTAGATTTTAATAAAAGTTTTTGTTTTTAATCAGCAGCTAAATGACAATATTTTACCAGAGTATTACTTATGGTATACTTATAAATTTTTGGCTTCTTACTGTGAATACCTAAAATTTCCTTTCTTTTACTCTATACCAAAATATAGATTAAACACCCTTTAGTATAGATTAAACAAAATTTGAAAGCTTTTGAATAACAAATTAAGTTAACAACTGTGAAGAAACTTAATTAAAACATTTCTTTTTTTATAAAGACAATAGTTAAAGAAATCAAATAATTTTGATCAGCCATGTCACAGAGTTCGATTTAGTTCGGAAACGGAATTCATTAGTTGATTCTTCAGAAAACGAAAAAAGTAAAATTTTACGGATCGAAACCACTTTAATTTTCATAACCGGAATTGAGACTTTTTACCTTTGGGTTCAAATAAGTGCTTAGAGCTAATTTTATAAATAGAGAAAAATTTATTTTTAACAAAAATGGTAATTTTAAAAAATTCTATTTGTTTTATTTTAGTAATTTATTGAAATGATATAAAAAAAGCTTTAAGAGAACACAGAGTTGTCTGAATTACTTTGTACAATGTTGCCATATCTCTTTTGTCTATTAAATTTGTAAAAATTCTACAGTGGCAGCATATAAACAAAAGACAACAGTTAAAGAAGAATTGATTTTTTTTATTTTTAAGAAGTTTCAATTTACTTCTATTGGCCATGAAAATGTAATTTTTATAATATTATTTATTAAAATGTTTAAAAATTGTGAAACAGCTGTTTTTATAAACGATTGCAAGTTGCCACGTTATGCTTTAATATTTAACAATGCTGACAAATTATTTATAAAAATAGCTCAGCTGCGTGTTGATGAAAATGTTCGGAATCTAAAGTACCAAAATAATATGCAAACGGAATGCCATTATGGAATCAAAACCATTCAGAACGCAATCTAGGGCTCTACGAAATATTTCGGAGTACTAATTTGATGCCGTATTTTTTATTTTGTATTTAAATTATATTAAATTCAACTGCAATTTAAATGTTAAAACAACTTATATAAGAACCCTATAATCTCAAATTTAAAAGTGTTAAGGACATTGTTTTTAATTCGCGCACTTAGGATCTATTAATTTTTTTCTAATATTTAAAGATTTTTTAAATTATTTTAATTTCCTGATGTTGAAAGTGAACCACACCTAAACGTCAAGTTTTTTGTTGCATTTTATTTGATATTTCTCGATTCCAGACTAACTCAAACTGCATATCGTGCACTACGTAATTTAGTCGGTCAATTTAATCGTGCAAATTTACGTACAATCGGAAAAATCGTGCAAAAATTTGAACAAACCGGACGCGTAAGAGATGCGAAAACACCAGTGCATGTTCGTAGAGCTCGTACTGCAGAAAATGTTGCTACTCTTCGCGATAGTATGGCGAACCACCTCAACTCGTCATCGTGCCCAACAATTGCACCTCTCGCTCTGTTCGTTGATGAACATTATGATAAGGACTTGCATTTACACGCTTACAAAGTGCAATGACTCAAGAACTAAATCCTATTTACCAATTTGTCAATGGTCAGAATGGTGGCAAGAAATGGCAACAGTGGATGGTGAATTTTCGAAGAATATCATTTTCAGTGATGAGACACATTTTTATTTTTCACAATAAGCAGAGTTGCCGCATTTTGGTGAATGACAATCCAAGAGTCATTGTAGAAAAACAAATGCACCCACAAAGAGTGACTGTTTGGTGCAGTTTATAGGCTGGCGGTATCATTGGGCCGTATTTTTTCCAAAATGAGGCCGGTCAGGCAGTTACTGTGAATGGTGTTTGCTATCGTGAGTTGATAACTAACTTTTTAGGGCCGAATTGGAAGATATGAATGTGGACGATATGTGGTTTTAACAGGGCGGTACCATATGCCACACAGCTAACGAAAAAATGGCACGATTGAGCGACAAATTCTATGGCCGTGTTATCTTATGTGGTGGCGATGTCAATTAGCAGCCAAGAACATATTGATTTGATACCGTTGGACTTCTTTCTTTGCTGTTATTTGAAATAAAAGGTGTACGTCGGTAAGCCAAGAGCTAAAGGATGAGATATTTCGGCACATTAACGGTATAGAGCCTCAATTATGCCTCGGTAGCATCGAAAATTTGGACCATCGGATGGAGGTGTGCCGCCCAATTGATCCCTACCAAATTATCATAATAAAAAGAACTGATAATTCCTAAATAATAATAATTAAATAAGTGTCTAAGTGAGCAATCTACTATTAAATAAAAGCTTATATTTTCTTATTGTAAACAATTTCTTAAAAAAATAAAATTCAGTTAAAAAACTACCATTAAAAACATTTTATTTTAGCGCAGGTTATTAAACGACTTTAGCATTTTTATTTTTAATATTTTTTATATATAATTTTAATAATAATTTATATTTATAAATTAAATTGGTTTTCGTTATCTGTTATACTTATCAGTTTTATTTATTTATTTAAATTTCAAATTAGCATTTGTCATTTATAGTTTCTCTGATTACAATTTAATTATTAATTATCGTACCACTGTCAATTAAAATACATTTTTAAATATGTATATTAAAAATATTAAAATGACCTACTTATGAAGATTAAAAAATAATATAAAATATTTTCAGCTCTTTTAGTAGAACAATGTTTATGAAGTGCATCCAAAGGTAATTTTATTGCCTGTCACTATGCATGTCATTAATAATTTTTGCTGTATTTAAAACTAATTTTATTTTGTTCTGTTATAAGACGTATGTACATATGTATATGTATCAGAATATAGATTTTTATATTTAAAATACTCGTATTATCGTATCAGTTTTTTTGTTTGACTAATTAACCTCTTCAAAACAAGTCAAAATTATAATTTTGTAAACCAATCTTTTTTTTCTTTTTTTTAATTCTATTTGATTACTAGACGAGATTTTTGTTTAAATTCAAAGCAGTAATGCCTGCCAAGTTGGGAAATTGTTGCTATTCGTTTAGAGCAGGAGCTCAGGCATATATGAATAACAAATTGGTTAAAAGTAAGTTGGGATAATAGAACTTTTGTTCGAACAAATTTTAGCAGCAAATGAAAACTTTTTTTTTTTTTTTGAGCAAATAAATAATCCATATATGCATATTTATATACAGTAATCCCTCGAACTGCGCGGTTTCTGACTGCGCGGTTTTGGACTTGCGCGTTTTTATTTTTACCACCAAAATTTCGCATTGCGCGACAAAAGTTTCGCAGCAGCGCGGTTTTTTTTTTGAGTACATATTACATATTTTGTGCAAAATATGTACACACACATACTATCCCATATTGTGATTGTTTGTGTAGCAGAAAAAAACCAAGTTTAACTTACACACCCCTGTTACTATTAAGCAATCACTATTAATAAGTTTTTTTACGAAACCATTGGAGGAAAATAGAACAAATTCATCAGAAGATGAAAATTTTTTATTTTTTTTACATTTTAATTATGTACATACAATGTACAACGAACTGATTTCAGGATTTTTTTTATTTAATTTTTATGAATTAATTTGTAATTTTTATTTTTTTTGTTTATGTTAATGTTTAACTTTATGTTAATATTGAATAAAGTCTTTTTTTAGTTATCTACTTGGTTTAAATTTAAAATTTTCATGATAATTTTAGGATTTGGAACGTATCCCCCTAATTTCATACAAAATATGGTTTACAGTGCGCGATTTCGGATTGCGCGCTGTTTTTTCAGAACGTATCTACCGCGCAGTTCGAGGGATTACTGTATTATAAATCTCTATATAAGTCTGTTTGTTTGTCTGAAAGATTTTATTGAAATTTGGAACATACATAAATAGACTCAACTACGGAAAGTGTAAAAGAGCATGCTTTTCTTCAAAACTGGACTTGGGCGTGGCACCTCCCATACAAAGTAAATACTGATTTTTGTCTATCTTTAGGTCGGTTATAGCTAAAGTTTCGGAATTTGGTCCGAAAAAAATTTTGTTTTTCTACGCATTCGCTTCAGACATTTTTGCCAATCGATGAATGACTAATTGTAGTAGGACAAAAAATAGAATTTAAAAATAAAAAAAACACGGAATTTATCCCTTTCAAATTCTTTTATTAGTTTTTATATACTAAATGGCATGTAATTTTCATTCAGTATATATATAAGGATTTATAGTTTTGATATCATCTTTGAGAAAAAGTCTCCTGATGAGTCTCTTGAGCCAAACAGATATTTGAAAAAAAAACCGTTTCCAAATTTTTAACACAAATAAAGACCCAATGAGCAAATTTGCGTCCTAAAATATTAACGAAATTTAAAACAGCATACTGAAACGAAACGCGGTGTCATTAAAAACAAAGATGTAAACACAAATTATTAATAATACGTTATAACATTATGATGGAATTTATTAAATATGATTTGCCATTTGTTTTTATTAAGAACTGTCATATGTTTGAAATACTTTTTTGAAACACAAATTAGACTTGATCTTTGTTTTACTTGTGAAAACTAGTTTTCTTCCCCTTATTATATTGCCGTAATGCGTTATACTATGTTCAGACATGCAGATGATTTACATTTACATCATTATACATTGCATGGAAAGCTTCTGTTTCGGTATGTGAAAATTGTCTAGGAAACACAAAAAGTGAACACTATGAGGATGATGAAATGTTGTGTGCCCATAAAAGTGTCCATAAAATTGCACCAGTTGCATGCTCATTTGAATAAGTTTCCTTTAAATTTAGGCCAAAAGAGTAAAAAACAAGCTGAACGATTTCACAAGGAAATTTTAAGTATTGAACAGCTATATGTTGGAAAAACTAAAATCAGTATGCACTCAAAGTACTGTTGGTCATTAAGGCGAGGTACTGGCAGCGATATATATAAAAGAAAACGGATACGGAGGTATTTCTTAGAAAAAAAGTTGAAACTTATGTTACCACAAAACTTAGCATATCTCATTCATTTTTAAGTCGATTTTTATATATTAATATGTTTTCAAAAGCTATTTTAGCATGCCTTTTTTACAAACGTTATACAAAAATATTCTACTTCACGGCCAACTTAGAGCGTGAATAAAGTGAAAATTTATTGAAAAAGTGTGTTTTGTTTCAAGTTAAATGTCTGTAACTCAGCCCTTTTCCAATTGGTTTTCGAAAACATTATTTTGTTTAAAAGATAAAACTAATATCTTCCAATTAAAAATTTTGAAAATAGGTTGCAAAACAAAAAACTTGCTGGTATTTCACTATATTTGCAATTAAAAAAGACACTTAACGAAGTGATCGAAAAAAACTAAAACCATTAAAGTACTCTATGGACTTCACCAAAACACAATTGCTATGTCAGAAACCCTGCATAATTTTGGTGTAACACAGTGTTATTGTTCAGTAAGTACAGAATTGTTTTACGTATTGGATGGCACTTGGCGTTTTTAGATATTTGTTTTCACAATTTGAATTAAAAAATGTGTCGTTGATATGAGATTAAAATTTAATAAATACCGCCTTAAAATATGCAAATTTTTACGTATGAAGTATATGTATAGATTTTTCTAAACAATATTAAACAGTAACTGAAACACAATTTTGCTCGAAGTACGTATCGTAACTGTAATTAGCTATTTTTAGCATTTGTTCTATTACTTGTAATGCTGTTATTATTTCTTATTTATTTTATTTAATGATTTATTAATAAATATTTTGATTAAAATGAAATTATAATTTAAAATTTACTTTTATCTACCTGCTGAACCTCAATAACCTATAAATAATTTGAATTATTTTATTTATTTTTTTGTTCCCTCATTATCGGACATATAGAAAACTGCTGTCAATTGCGTTTTGATTTATTTATTTTTTTTATGTCTTAACAATTAAACAGTATTGACCTTAACCCTTGCTTATCTGTATTCTAGTAAACATTTTGTTCATTTTCTTTCCATTCTGAATTCTCTTAAACTATTCAGATTTTAGATTAAAATTCTCAGTGGCAGTTTAGATTAAGCATTAGCAAAAGATTAAAGTAAAATCTTTAAAAAAAAAACCTCAAAACTCAGTCATAAAACGCTCTGTTGGATTTCAATTTTAAATTACGGACAAAACTAAAAAAGCTAAAAACAAACAAGAATATAATTTTAAAAAGAAAAACCTCAAATACATAAAAAAAACTTAATTAAATAAAAATTGAAATGAAGGTGAATGGTGTACCACTAAAAAAGGGGTTTTTTCATTTGTGCTGATTTCTTATAAAAAAAATTTAATTAAATGCAAGGTTGGAAACGGAAGTGGTAAAACAATAAGCAACGGTAAACAACTGTGTGGAAAATAAAAGAAAATGCTTTAAATTAAAAAAAAAGAACAAACTGCAAAAGAAAACGAAAATAAAAGGAAATCCTATAAAGGGGTTACATATGTTAAAACCAAGAATTTCATGACATTTTCCCCTTTAGTAGTTATTTATTGTTTAGTAGACGTTTCATAACAAAAGCGTTAAGTTATGCTGTTTTAAATTAATAACAAAAAAGAAAAAATATTACAAAATTGACTCTTTTTACCACTTAGTGCATGAAGTGTTTAATAGAAAAAAAAAAAGAAAAAAAAAAAAACTAACCAAACTGCCAAAAAATTTTGAAATTTTGAAATTTTTAAGCCATTATGCAGCCACATAAACTCTTTTATTATACCGACACTTGGCTGTTTACCCAATGGCTTTTAATTGCTTTGAGTATTTTTAGTAGCAGCTGTTGTTCAGCCATAAGCCTTGATAAAGTGTCAGTGGAACATGATATTTTACGTTTTTCTTATGAATTGGAATCCTGGTTGGATGTCACAAAAAAACCCTGTGATGACTTTTTTGGTTATGTGTGTTCACGCTCTTTTAATGACAGTCAACACAATAAATACGACCGTCTATTGCAACAAGAACAATTAAAATTTCAAAAATTTCTAGACAACAGTAACGAAGAAGAACTATTGGATTCAGAACTTAAACTAAAACATTTTTATAATTCATGTCAACATGCTCGTTCCATGGAACAATTAAAAGCCACTTTAATGTACCGTTCCGTGGGTGGCTGGCCTGCCATAGACGACTCTTTGCCAATGTTGCGTAAACGACGTAATATGACTTGGTTGCAAGTTTTAAGTATATTTCATGAAACTGGCATACCATATTTTTTCAATACCAAAATTGAATTGATTTCCAATAAGCGTGTGATACAAATACAACCGGATGAGTCTTTGCGTTTTAGTTTAAGAAAATTCGAACAACTTTCAGGTGAAATAATGCTTTTGTCGAATGTGGATGCAGGACGAGCACGTTTAGTGGCTTTAGAAATATTAAATTTTGAACGAAACTCAAGAGATATTACGAAAATTGTAGTTAGTGAAGAGGAAAAGTTAAAAGAATTTACTTATGCTGACTTTAAACTATTAAGTTTTGGTTCCGTATATCCCTTAGATTGGGATTCATATTTTCGTAAGATTATGGGTAAACCTTTAAAACCTACCGATTCGGTGATTGTCTCTGAAATGCCAAAGCTCATACAATACTTTGAATTGCTGCAGGGCACTACATTAACGAGATTTTTAAATTGGCTTTGGATTGACTACTTAATGGGTGAGTGTAAAATGAATTAAAAATATTTTTTTCTTTAATTTCGATTTATGTTGTCTAAGAATCAGAATTTGTAAGGCCAAGCAAGAATTCAGGTACTAAATTATCATTAATTGTCTTCCATTTATGTTTATAAAAAAGTTGAAAATTAAAAAAAAATGCATATTTTAAGGCTTATTTAACTTCTAAACATTTGTGTAATGAAATAATATTTGAAAACAGACATTTTATGCCTAAAAAGTATTCAATTTCACGGCCAACTTAGAGCGTGAATAAAATAAAACATTTATTGAGAAAGTGTGTTTTGTTTAACGTTAAACGTCTGTAACTCAGCTATTTTCCAACCGATTTTCGAAAACTTTATTTTGTTTAAAAGATAAAACTAATACCTTCGAATTAAAATTTTTAAAAATCGGTTGCAAAACAAAAAACTTGCTGGTATTTCACTATATTTGCAATTAAAAAAGACACTTAACGAAGTGATCGAAAAAAACTAAAACCATTAAAGTACTCTATGGGCTTCACCAAAACACAATTGCTATGTCAGAAACCCTGCATAATTTTGGTGAAACACAGTGTTATTGTTCAGTAAGTACAGAATTGTTTTAAGTATTGGATGGCACTTGGCGTTTTTAGATATTTTTTTTTACAATTTAAATTAAAAAATGTGTAGTTGGTAAGAGATAAAAATTTAATAAATAGCGCCTTAAAATATGCAAATTTTTACTTATGTAGTATACATATGTATAGATTTTTCCAAACAATGATAAACATTAACTGAAACACAGTTTTTCTCGAAGCATTTATTCTATTAATCATAAACATTTTCTTTTTCACTTCTTTTTTCCTTTTTTTTTGCCACACCCCCAGACAAAACTTCTAACGATTGTAAAAAGCTCACAGAA
The DNA here is from genome assembly GCA_963576795.1 of Metopia argyrocephala. Lineage (NCBI taxonomy): Eukaryota > Metazoa > Arthropoda > Insecta > Diptera > Sarcophagidae > Metopia > Metopia argyrocephala. Next base: position 59,623,669 of record OY756211.1, on the reverse strand, counting down.
ACGTATCTACAACCTATCTATCAGCATATAGTCGAACGGACTGGCATAGACAAAGTACACATGGCACAACTTTATTCTGAACTTGGTCAACATTATGATCAACTTTTGGCTAATACACTCTGGATAGATGAGATAACTCAGCAGAATTCTAAACTCTTTTTGGGACGCATTATGCACTTGACCTTAAATGGAGATGCTAAGCTGGATACTGACTATCAAGCGCTAACAATAACAAAACGTAACTTTTATCGCAATCTTGAAAAGCTACACAGGTTTAAAGCGCAACAAATAAAAAATGGCAATGCCAATAAAAACCAAGTCTCTAATAGTGCTTTACAAGTAGCAGAGAGTGCCAAAGAATTTATGAAAATATTTCTAACAATTAATGCACTAATACAGCAGCAGCAAAATTTAAGCACACCTTTAAACTACTTATTGGTTAGTGAATATTTTTCAGAGGTTATGATTGGTGGTGCCTATAGTACACCAGGAGCTTGGAGAAGTACAGATAGTGATCGACAATTTGATGTATTCGACAAGTGTTTGCAAAGACAACAGTCTGTGCAATCCAGAAATTACAATTTGAATAATTTACTTTTGAAAATGTTGGCTCAAAAACAATCTTTGCAAACTTATCAATTGTGGTTGGAACAGGATGAAGATTTTATAAAAAAACTTAATGTACTTCTTAATGCAGGTCGTTTACAATTGTCCATGGAAAAACTATATTTTATAGCTTCCACACTTGTGGATTGTCAACTACATGACTCAGAGCCAAGACGCCAATTTATACACACCGCTTTAAAGCAAAACAAAGATTTTCAACAGACTTTTAAATGCCAACCTAGAGATGCTTTATATTCAGCAAATAAATGTTTAGTTTTAAAGGAAGATTTCAATTAAAATTTAAGTAATAAAGATTATTATAAATAAACAATTATATTTGAAAAACTCACGCACTTTTTATTATATTTTTACTTTTTTGTAATTTTTTTTATTTTTTATTTTAGCACTTAAAAGTTACCTTTCATTCTTTTACTGATTTCGGTAAGTAAATCGGAAATTTTGCTTAATGTTTTTAACGGTTCTTATTCGAAAAATTATAATTCGTTTTTGTTTTCTTATGCGATAATTTGTAAAGTAAGCTTTTAATGCTTTAAGTTATAGAATCCTTTTGATAATATTTTACAATTATTTGGTAAAATCCTTTTTACTTCTCCTTCTACCTATAATTTTCTGATAAGAATTTAGTTTATTTTTTCTTTTTTACTGAAATGTGGGCAACGAAAATTTATTGTCATTAAAAATTTATTAGTAATTTGAAAGGTTTTCTTTTTAAAGGTGGGTTATCAAGACATGTATGTATAAAGAAAAATACCTGAAACCGTCAAGTTATCTACTTTTTAGCTATAACTACCACTCCCAGTGTTTTTTCTAAAAAACAACAATGAAAATAGAAAAATTCTTTTAGTAATTATTTTTAATTTTGTTTCTTTAAATCATTTATAATACCTTTACCTGCCTTATCGTAGGTGGTTTAAAAATTTAATGAGAGAACGAATAGTACGTAGTAAAGGAATTAAATTTTAGTAAAATATACAAAAAATGTTCTAAATAAACAGGCCAAATCGTACCATTTGTTGTCCATTGAGTTTGGTCCAAATTATGAAGTTTTGTGAGTATTATTTTTCGATTTAACAGTTTATTCTATATTAAGCGGCATGATTTGCGCGAAAGTACTACTTTGGGCAGTATGAAAAAGTAAAAGCACTCTATGCAAGTTTATTTCATAGAACCTAGAACTGAGAAATGCAATATTTTTTTCAGTTTTCAAAAAAAAGGGAAACAATTTGTATTAAATAAGTTGAGCGCCAACTTTATAATATTCAGACATCAAATCGTCGTGCGGGAGTTTATGTGCCCTATTCGCCATTTCATATTTTTTATATATCTCGATTTAATGATGCCACTTTATGTTTTCGACCCCAAATATTTTAAGTCTGCAATCCATTTGCCAAATCTCGTCCAGTTTTGGAGATAAATAGCCAAAAACGGATTGCAGTTTTTAACAATTTTGGTGTCAAAAAGCTTAAGTGGCATTAGTAATTCGAGATATATAAAATTGCGGATAGAGCACATAAACTCCCGCACGAAGAAATGTTTTATAGGAATTGCTGACAATTAAGAAAATCGCAAACAATATATTTATCTGTAGGTAACCACATGCATTAATTTTTTTAATAAGAATATTAAGTTTACAAAAGCAGAGTCAAAAGAAAAAAGTTGTGAATTTCTATACTGGTTTCGTTCTTAATTCTAATCAAAGTCAAAGTCTATTCGTAAATAGAACACTAATCAGCATAATATGATTATTATACGTTGGCACTGTTAATTAAATGTTAGTTCAGTTTGTTCGTTTTACGTGTATAAGCATTTATAAAAGAATAATTACTGCAAGAAGGGAAAAATTAATAATAAATCTGAAGTATAATGATTGAACATGAGTATAAGCATATATTTTCTTCACATTCAATCTTGAGTGAGGATCTTTGCTAAGCCGGTAGCTGTTATCTACTACTTCCCAGTAGGTGGCACTCATGATCATTAGTTTTTTTTATTTCAATCGCAAAGATGGAAATAGAGTAGAACATCAGGGAGCGGGTACTTGTGCATGAACTTTTTATGTAGTTTAATGCTTATTTACTAATTATGCAGTATAATTGTTCAGCGGCCACTAATAAAGGCCATAAAACTATTCTAGGTCGTTCAACTATTCGCTGATAATGGGACGCAAAACTGAATTTCATTTTACGAAAACTGTTTGAAAAACCAAAATAAAAACAAAATTACCGTAAACTTACAAAGTTTTGAAGTGCTGCCAACTTTTTCGAAGCAATTCTTAAACAAAGAAATTGAAATAAGTAAGAAATATTACATTAAAGTTAAGCGACGTTAAAGAAATCTTTTCAGTGGTTATATTCTCTAAACTATTGTTATCTCGGATTTTCTTATTCTTTTCTTCAAAATAAAAATTTAAACCCTCATATTCTCCTTTTCTCTGGAGTCGAAAAAAATTCTTCAGTTTGGCTAGTGTATTCCTGCAGGGACATCATTTCTCCTAATCTAATCTAATTAAATCGTTTCTGACATTGGAAAAATTATTTAAAAGAATAGATCATTTTTCCTGGGGCTCGAACCTGAATCTTCAGCATCTAATATACAATGCGCTCGCTATGGCGCTGCGCTCTAGCCACCACGGCTACAGTCGTACATATCATTGATGTCGACTATTATAGACAAGGTGGAATAAAAGGGCAAAAACAAAAATTAATTGTAATTCTGTTTCATCCAAATAAGATGACAATTAAAAAAAACAGCAATGATGGTAAGAAAAGGAGAATATTATAGAAACTGTTGTGTGACTTTACTTTGACTAACTCATACGAGTGTATGTACATACATATGGAAGAAAATAATTTCAGTATGTAATTTCTTGAAAAAAGTGAGTTAAATAGTTAATGTTTGTTCTTGAATATGCACAGGACACAAAGAACTCTGATGAGACTACCGTAGCTAGAGTCGAAGACAATTGTTCAGTTTGGCTAGTGTACTATTCCTTCATGGACATAATGTCTCCTTTGATTACCAAAAATTTCATTACAGTTAACTTTGATCTAATTAAACGGAAAAATTCTTATTTTTGTTTTTTTTTTTTAATTCAAAAATAAGCGTCACTGTAAATGTATTTTTAACATGAAAAAAATTTAAATATATCAGTGAAACCAATATTAAGACTTAACTTCTACTCTAGGAAGACTATACCTTCGTCTACGACAATAAAAAAAATTAAGTAGCAGAATACAAATGAGGTCTACGAGCTTGTAGGAGTTAAACGAAGTAGGCAAAGTCTTATTAATTATAATTAAAAATTAAAATTAACTCACATCTAGCATTTTGGTAACTGATTGCAGCATTTAAAAGATGCTATAAAAGTTTATTCCATCAAGACAATTGACTAGTCCATACATTCACCATCATTGTGGTGGCTAACATCAATGAATTAAAGTCAGAATTACTTTGTAATGCACCATTTTCATCCGATTTAACTCCCTTGGATTATTTTTTTATTTCTCATCGTAAAAAATGTCTCTGTGGTAAAACGTTAGCAAACAGTAAAGTGGGTGGAGTCTGCATTTGATTATAAGAGTTGTTGTTATAAACGGGGTATTCAATGAATGTATCGACAAATATATTGAGGAATAAACATCTTCGTTTTCCAAACCTATTGCTTTTTTCTTCGTTTTTGGTGGAACACATTTTTATTTAAGTTGCTCACATTAATTGTTATATTGATTGTATTAATTAGTACAAAAGCTAAAGCATAATATTTCTTAAATACATAACTGAAAAGAGTTACATAAAAACAAAGAAAAAACCATAATCCCATGGTGATGATCTTCTAAAACTCTTTAGAAGGAAATGCAGAAACAGCTCTCTTGAATTTCGTTTTAATCTTAGGCCAGAGAATTACTTACATTGTTAGTGACCACGTAAGTAATAATATATAGGCCTATAAAGAATTTAGTTTAAATTAAAATAAGTTTTAGAAAATGTAACACAAATCTTAATCTTTAAAATTTAACAATTTAAAAGTAAATTTTTGATACCAATATCATAATATGTATACAAATAATCACAAATACCATATCAGCTTATTTCTGATAATAATTTCTTGATAAAACAGTTTTATTATATTTACTTTTAAAACTGACTACCTATCTCAGAAACTTAAATCCTTCTTTGTTATGCACATATGTGACCATCATGTTTTTCAAATAGTTTTGGAGGAGGTCAGTTTATTTTTGTAATACCCAAGCATTTTTGTTATAGTTTAAAGTAAATTTAGTACAGAGTATGTATGTATGTATACATTTGTCTACCATTGTAGTTTGAAATATTATGACCACATTCTTTTGTATTGGTCTTTGATAAATGACAACATAATTGCCAAGGCAACCGGTATTATAGCCAGGAGAACGACAGCTAAGTTGAAACCTTATAGAAAATATATTTTCTAAACAATATTTTTTTCTTTTTGTTTTGTTTTTTTTTCTTTTTTTGATTTGTAAAAGAAAAATGGAAAAACTGCTGATAACAGTAAATTGGTGTACCTTCCCCTGAGAACACTTATAATGACAAAAGGGGCTCTGTGTTTATTAACAAATGTAGAAGGGTTCTGATTATCGATTTTTTAGTGACTACAAATGTTTTGTTAATTTAAGAAATTTAAATGATAAGTATTTCAGCTTAATTTTTAAATTGATGGCCAAAACAGCGCATATAAGACCATACGTATATATAAAGTTTTTCAGTTGTTTTAGTTTGATACTCCCTAACACTTAATTGCACAGTCTTATTAAGGTTATTACATGTAATTGGAAAATAAGGTCTGTATTTTAAAAGCGAAAATTTGTAATTTTCTTTAAATTACAACATATTTTGCTTTTTATTTTGTAAAAATAAGCAAACGTTTATTCATTAGGGCTGTATTAAGCTGTCTGTTAGCTGTCATTGTCTTACAAGGCTTATAATGATTGGCTTTTCTGGTATTTTAATAAAATTGGCACAATTCATTATTTTCTTGTCAGACTTTATTAGAAGCTCAATATCAAAGAAAATATTTACTGAGTGAGAAAAAAGGCAAAAATATTGAATAAAAGAAATGTTTTAAAATTGTATATTAGGAATTTAATAAATAAGTATTAAGAAGTGATTTATTAGTGGTTTCTGAAATTAGCAACGGAATATCATTGTAAACGATATTTTCGTGGTACAAAATATCTAAAAAGTCCCGTAAAAAATTATAAAAATTTAATAGAAATGAACTGGTAAGTCTGATTTTTAAATATGAAAACAAATTTTGTTTTTTTTTTGTTCAAATAATGAAAACATATACACTAAAACATATTTAAATCATCGAGAGTTAATTTTTTCTGGTCTCGAGTTAATTCAGTACTTAACGAAATAAGCAAACTTATATTTGAAGTTTTCTACTTCATATTCCGTTCATGTAGTATTTTTTTGTTTGTTTTGTTTTACCAAAGAGCATGGGAATATAAATATCGTTACTCAAGACTTTCGATGTTTTTTGCAAATCTCAAAGACAGATTTTTATTACACTCAGTAAAACAGTTACAATTTACAGGAAACTCAACCGTGTTAAACTCAGTAGTACCTATTAGCAAATGAGTAACACTTTCGAGGATTTTAGTAATGTTTTTACCACATCGTGTTAGTATACATCCATGCGTAATTGGCCTTTATAATCCTGTGTCAGGATCACGGCCTAGCTTCTCGCAGCACTCATGTTGTGTGTGTTAATTTTTGTTCATGAGTACCGGGACCTGCTGTTTAAAGTCGACTCCGAACGACAAATTTAAGGAGCTTGTTCATGGCAATCAGTTACTCTCAGAGCTGGGTCTGCTAAGAGGTAGTCGCCGAAGGAAATATTTTTCATATTTCTTTGCTTCAAGCTGTGGCTTGAACCGGAGCTTTCATCTTAGTAAGTCAACTAATTTTTTCTAGAGGACAATTAACGTCGTAGTAAGAAATAAACATTAATTTTTCTTAAACAACGATCTTTATCTTTATCAATATCTAGTGCGTATATTCAAAAATGATCATCAACTGCAAAGGTTTTCGAGTATATAAGTACTTGTTATAAATCGTTACTTTTAGCACGAGAAATTTACACGTACTGTTGGGTAAACCTTTGGCTAATTGCCAAGTAAGTAATAGATTTACAGAACAGCTAATTGATTTCATTTTATATTTTTATGTTATCTATAAAAATTAAATAATTTTAAAGAGTTAATGAAAAACGAAGGTAATGGAAAATATTATAAGAAATTTTCAGTTATTAATAAGTAGTAGAAGGAATAGCCAAAAATTCCAAATTTACAAAGTATTTCTATACCTATACCACATTTGGTCGACAATATGCTCTTCAATAATTTTATCTTTACAGACCTTTGTTTTAATTTTAACCAAATACTGTCTTTTTTAGTATTTTATGAATTTTCTAAGGAGCAAAAAGTGTGTTTTAAATTTTTAAACAAATTATAGTATTTAGTCTGCAGTATTATTTGGTCTATACGCCGACATGCAAGGGTGCTTTTCATATACCAGTTGATAGTAGTTGTTGTGTTAGTTATTAATTACAAGTAAGATTTATATCTATAATTTAATAATATCTATTCACATTTAGTCAGTCTCTGTCTTATTAATTTCATCTTTATGATTATCTATGACTTATGAATATGCACCTGGGACGGTAAAGTTGAGTCCGTACAAAAAACTTTGGCTTCCATAAAAATTTTTGCCTAGAATTTGGAATTCAGTCAATAATGAAGTTAGAAGACAGCTAAGTTACGGGAAATAAAAAATAAATTTAATTCAAAAGTTTTTTTTTGCAGTACATCAAATATGTATATATATAAACCAAATGCATATAAAAATTTCACATTTTGTTAGAAATAGTCTAGTTCTATAAAAAGTTTAAAATTTGCCACCCATAAGTTTAATATTATTGTACCCTTTCATAGTAAAATTTAATGTTTTCAAATTTCTCTGGCTATTTAAAAATACTTTCCTTATAAAAGAAAATAAATAATATTTTCATTTCGCAACATTTTCCACTAATAAGCTTCACTATTGATGTCAAAAACATTAGTGTAGAACTTAAAGTAACACAAAGAAGCGAGAAACAAATTGTTCTTTTCATTGTCCTGCACTCAAGCAAATAAAACTGACAAGAACATTTTATTAGTTTCACCATATTATGGGAATAAAATTGACTTATTTGGGTTTAGTGAGAGACAATAGAGTTTACAAAGTAGAAGTATAAAAGAGAAGTTTGAGTTTTAAAATAATGTGAAAATATAAAAAGAAATTTTATGCTTGAAATGCACTGATGTTACACTGCTTTATAACTGGGAAATTTATTATTTTGATTATTTATGGTCGAAAAAGTTTTAGAGAAACTACTTCTAAGAATAAATAGTAAAATAAACTGAAAATATAAACAATGAAAATGGAAGGCAGGAAACTAAGCTGACAAGAAATTTAAAGAAAAAAAAAAATAAATAAATAAAACAAAAAACAGCACAAAATAGCCAATTTAAATATTAACAGAATTTTAAAGTTTTTAGAAATAAATTTCTTTTAATATACAAAAATTTCATAAAAATTTAAAAAATAAACTGGGACTTAAAAGGAGATTTATTGAAAATAAGTGTTCTAATTCTACTTATTAGACCATATTGGTGCCTAGGATTTTAAAATTCTTTATAATTATTTCTGCATGATTGAATATATATAATTATAAATATAAAATAAGTTGTTTCTACCAACTCTATCATTTAGACCATAAATACATCTATTGTTCGTCTGTTAATTATTGAGTTTAAGTAAAGATACAGACAATTTACCCAGTTATGCAGGACGTTGTTCTTTTTAAATCAATTATAAAAAAATTGGCAGTTGAGTAATTTTCGAGACAAGTAAGAGCACCTAACTTTGCAAAAAGAATATCCAGTTATTCGCTGTTGACCGTCTTGTACAGATTGTAGGTAACTATGCCCTGTTCTTTCAAAAAAAATTTACTGTACCCATGTTTTGCAAAAACTGCCAACATTTGTGAAAATTTCCACATTTTAAAATCGTATACTTAATATTTCATGCAGTAATCCACATGAAAGGAAAGAAAGACAAACAAACTGATTCTAATAATAGTGAAATTAAAATAGTTTAAAATTGCACTTAAACGTCATTATACCCATAGAATTAACGTTTCAGTACCACCTATAATTACTCTCATAAAAATATTAATTCAAAAACCGTTGCATATATTGAGGCCTCTAGAACTTAAAATAATAAAACTGTTGCATATTTAAATCATACACTCAATGCTACATGCAGTTAATCATACAAGAGAAAGGAAAGATAAACTGTGTGGAATGGCAGTGGATTTAAAATTGTTTAAAATTACATACATACATACATACATAACTGGCCTTTACAACCCTGTGTCAGGATTACGGCCTAGCTTCTCGCAGCACTCATGTTGTGTGTGTCAATTTTTATCCATGAGTACCGGGACCTACAGTTTAATGTCGACTCCGAACGACAGACTTGAGAAGCTTGTTCATGGCAATTAGTTACTCTCAGAGCTTTTGCCAGAAGACTGCTGAGAGGTAGTCGCCGAAAGAAATATTTTTTTCATATTTATTTTTTCAAGATGTCGGTGCTGAGATTTGAACCCGGCACTATCGTCTTAGTAAGCCAACACACTAATTGTTTAAAATTGCACTAAAATATTAGTATAAACTTATGGCTGTATTTATAATGAAAAGTTAGCAACTTGTTAACATATAGGAAGAAAAAAACTGGCAAGTTTATCATTTGGTATAGACTGATATTATTAATAACTTTTCATATTCTCTATTTGATAACTGGTTAGACAATTCAAAAACTAAAGAACTCGTACGTTTGAGTAAGAATTTCTAAGTATAGAAACGACAAACTTAGAAACGCTGTACAATGAGCGGCAAACTTTTTATTATAAATAATGTGTAGCTAACACCTTTAATTATTCTCTTAAAAATTCTAATTAAAAAATTGTTGCATATGCTGTGGATTACAGATTAAAAAAAAAATACAACATACTTTTGGATCTAAAGTATTGTAAAGTATCTTACGTTTGCTAACATAAATAAATTTTAAATACAAATAAATTTTTAATGAGACACTAACTCGTTTTCTTATAAACCTGGAGCTCACGGAGTTCCTAGTTGCATACTTATTAAATGTGCTGCAGCACTGGTTGGTCCGTTAACAAAAATTTTTAATTTATCTATATAATTTGGATATTTTCCTTCGACGTGGAAGAGCTCCTTTATTCTACCATTATTTAAATCAGGCTGTAAAAATAACGTAGAAAATTCTAGGGGTATTGCCAAGCTGAGTGTGATTCCAAAACTTTTTGAAAAGCTTGTAGCGGATTATTTCCATCATCAAATATCACCAATACTGTCACCTGCTCAACACGGTTTTCGAAAAGGATACTCAATTATCACGAATATTTTACAACTGACAACATTAGTAAATCGGGGATTTGTGTTTCAAAAGCAAACTGATGTGATATACACTGACTTCAGCAAAGCATTTGATAAGGTCAAACATAAATTACTTATAAAAACTCTCCCTAATGGGTTTTTCACCAAATTGCCTTTTATTTATTCCTATTTAACGGATAGAACACAAACTGTTTGTTAGAAAGGTTTGTTATCTAAGCCAATTTCTGTTTTGTCTTGTGTACCACAGGGAAGCCATCTTGGCCCATTACTGTTTTCGTTATTTATCAACGATTTACCAAATGTAATCAATTATTCCTATGTTTTGATGTATTCTGGCGATGTAAAAATATTTTTCAGTTATAATAATTACAATGACCACATTTTGCTGAAATAGGATTTAGACGATTTTTGTTCCTGGTGTAAACTAAAACTATTGAACCTTTAGTAGTTGAGTCTATCTAAGTATATTTCAAACTTCAACAAAATTGATTCAGTAATTTAATAATAATGAATAACCTAAACAGATAAACAGATTTACAAGGACATTTATAATAAAGAGTGGTTAAACTTTAAGGTACAATGTTGATTTTGAAATTTATTCAGGAATTATTCAGGAAACTAATGTCATTTCTCTCAGCAGTCTTCTGACAAAAGCTCTGAGAGGAATTAATTGCCATGAACAAGCTTCTGAAGTCTGTCATTCGGAGTCGACATGAAACTGTAGGTTCCGGTACTCATGGATAAAAATTTACAAACACAACATGAGTGCTGCGAGAAGTTAGGCCATAATCCTGACACAGGTTTGTAAAGGCCAGTTATGTATGTATGTAATGTCATTTCTTTTTATTATGATATTGGTACGGTTAAATTATGTATTGAACAAAATATAGGCCTTAAAATTTAACCGCCTGACATACATATTGATATATGGATTACTATTAAATGTTGCATGTTTTTTTAAAAAAGAAAACAAATTTAAAATCTTTACGCGCTTTTGGCACTTTTATTTAACAGCACCTTGTCATATTGATTGACAATAATTTTGTTGATTGAAGCATACACAACTGTATACATGGGTTTAAAAAAATCGAATATTAAGGATAATAATTCTCTTTGATTTTAAAATTTTTTCATAGAAAATGTTTTATACTTACTTCGTCATAACTGTCAAACTACTGTCAGAATTCAATAACAACCTATGCATATATGTATAAATGTATGTATTTCAAAGTCTTTTTCAATATATTTGTTCCTTTCCTATATATGTTTTATAAGAATATGTAAAAAAAAATTTACATATTGATTTAAAAACAAACAACAAATAGCAAAAGTTTTTCCTTAAGCTGTTTGTAAATGATGTAAAGTGCAAACTGAACACCATGTTAGATTGACATCAAATGCAAATAGAAATTAAATATGTATATGTAAATCAAATCCTTAGCATGTAGTATTTATTAAAGTATGCTTTAGTACAGCATATATGTACTAGAATATTGCAAGTTGGTTTTCTTACACAATACATATTTCTACTGCTAAACGAACACCCTAATCATGTAGATTAGGGTGTTCTACATATAGTACGAGTACAATTTCACCACTATGAAAGAGCAGCTGTTTACCAGTGTCTGTCTGTTTATATAGCTGAAGTATTTGCAGAAGTTTCAGTAAATAGTTTAAAGCAGCTTTTAAAATTCAACCATCAACAGCAGCATGTTGACGACTATAATGGGGGACAATCATTGTCATATCGTCATTGGCGTCATTTGCATGCACGAAGACGTGTCAACAATTTTGTTTAACAAAATATTCATTCACAACTTTTACAATAAAGCATTGTGGATTTAAGTACGAACATGTCATGTTTACATGTTGTTGTTTTTATATTTGTGAAATACAAATTTAAAGTTTTGCCATTCTGTTTGCAACTTAAAAAACAAATGTCATGTTTTGACTTGAGTTTCCTTCAAAAAAAAAAAAAAAAAAAAATGTCAAGTGGGAGCTATAAAACAATTGTGATTCTATTTTTTTACATTTTTTTCTCGGTTTTTGTTATCTATTCTTTTTTTGTAACTGAAGTACTGCATAGAAATCTTAATATTTATTTTTCTTATAGAAATAATAAAATAAAATCATATAACAAACAATAAAGCATATCTGAAGGGTATGTGAGCAAAATAAAAAAGTTAAAAAATATTGCATATACTTATGAGTTCAATATTGGTTTCTTTAAGATTAAAAGAAAAGATAAATTTTATACAATGTATATATAAATATTTACATACATATATGTAATTTTAATAAAACATAGTGCTTTATAGGGCATAGTAAACGTTTATTTTTATTTCGAGTTTATACGTTAAGGGCCGGCTCTGAACTCTTATTTTAAGCAATACCTTTAAAGGTACATATGGCGGATTTAAAAATAAATAATCCTTTTTTATTCAGAAAATAGTTTTCAATATACTTAAAAATTTATAATTTTATTGGTATGTATGTAAATTGTATATATTTTGCATTTAACCACTAACTTTGTCTGAATTAAAAGGAATTAAGAAAAAAATGTTTAAAAATTTACATACAAAGTTAATTGCATGATTATAAAAGTAACAGTTTCATAACGACTATTGTATTATCATAATGAATACTTTTGGAAAGCAAAAAAAAAAAAAAATAAATTTCATTACAATAATTGTCTGCATGTGATTTCCTATACAATTTCAAACAATTATTGCATGCAGAGATTAAAAGCTTAAGTAATTATTTTGTATTTAATTTTACATTTAATTTAGGCTTTAAAAAGGTTTTCAAGTTTTATTTTTAAATAATTAATTCCTTTATCATTCAGTTTTCAAAGCTATATAAATAAGGCTTTTAAATATAATTTCATTTAATTATTTTGCATTCGTTTTTTTTATAATTAATATGGAGAATTAAATGCAAAGGATATATTATATATGTAGATATACTAACCTGTACCAGTAAAATCGTTTTTATTTAAAGTTTTATTTTATTCCTTATTAGCATTACAGGCTTTATTTATTTCAAATAATAGAAATTCGGCAGGTAAAAAAAGTAAAAATGAAGTCGCAAACCGTAAAAACAGTCAGTTTATACCACATGCTCAGTAGAAACAAAGAACCTTAAACCGATGTCGGCTCTGAAAAATTTTCCTATAAGCGCTTATGTTCGTAAAGTCGATATGGAATACGGTTTCAATATAACAACCAAATTTTTTAAAATCGAATTTGATTATCACACGTAATGTTTAATTTTAATTTTCTATTAATTTATTGTTTTAATTTTTTATGTTCATGTTCCGGGCGAAGTGTGTGACGCGTTTATATTTCTCTATTCTCTTCTAGTTTGACCACTAGGGACGAATGATTTATTGCAACTTTTGCAGATTTTACTTTAATGAAAAAGTAATTAACAAATTTAGGGCCTAATATAATAATAAAGACCAATTTCTTTACATAAAAGACAGCGAAAACACTTATTATTTCAGAGACAGCGTATGTTAATTTATACAATGAAAATTCTAAATACATATGGAAAAAAAAATTGGTGTCGATAGGTCCTGGTCCCAGAATTCTATGATGAAAAAAAATTCACTTACGCCGTCTGCGTTTTGAAAAATACCAGTATCTTCCTTCTACTTTCATAAAGGTTTTGTGGCTCTGATAAATATTAAACGTTTTGACAGTTACAGCATTCTTTAATTCTTGCGACAATATGTATATGCAATTCTTCTTAGTTACATGGGTAACTTAAGTATAATTATCATATAGAGAACTACATTTTTATATGAGAAACAATAACAAATTTGAAAGACGAATTTCAAAAACCATTCGTGTTCTATGCATAGGCTGTAAGCTTTGTACATGCGATTACAATTTAATAACTCCACATTAAAGCATATTTTAATTTAGTTACATTACTTCACTCCTTTCTATACACATGACATGCATACATAATTAGCCATTACAATTTCTTTTAGAATTACGGTCCAACATCTCGTAGAACTCATGTTGTGTGTGTCAATTTTTTTCCATGAGTACCGGAGCCTACAATTTAAAGTCGACTCTGAATGACAGACTTGAGAACCTTGTTCATGGCAAGCAGTTACTCTCAGAGCTTTTGCCAGAAGACTGCTGAGAGGCCACCGCCGAAAGAAATATTTTTTCATATTTCTTTTTTTTCAAGATGTCAGTACTAGGGCTTGAACCCGAAGTTCTTCTCAAGTAAGCCAACACTCTAATCATCACTTTACAGGAAATATTTAAATAAATAAAAATATTTCTTTGATTACTTTTCTTATCATTATTCGAAACATATCCACCAGTGATTTGTCTTGATGAAACTAAAGATCTGCTGGCTGAAAGATGTGGCTTTTGCTTTTCATTAATATTTAATTGCTTGTTATCCTTTTACTCCTTTACTCAAACTAATACAATAGAATAGCACTGCACGCAATAAAAAAAATCTTTGAATAATGACGTTATAAGTAAATACATAATTAGAAAACTCCTTAACTTTATTTTTTGCAAGTATTAATAATTTAAGTGCTAGTGGTTATTCTAGCATTGGATAATATGTAATACAAAAAAGAAAAAAAAGAAAGAAAGCCGCTCCCTGACATTTCACTCCAACCAGCTTTGAACTAACCCAGCAGAAAATTTTTCAAATTTGTGAGCAATAAATAAAATTGTAAGCAATAATGGAATCAGTATATTGTTTATTCATACCTTAAAGCTTCCAAAGATGCTATAGCGTCCAAAGATGCTATAGGATAAGCTATTATTTTTTACTTTGTATAATATTTGCTTACTGGTTGCAATAAATTTGCATTTCTATTGCATTTTAGCGGCTCATTTCATATAAAAGTCATGCATTATTGATGTGCACGGGTAAGTGATTATTTACAATTTCTCCCTTACAAAATAGCTTATTCTTAAGCACTAATTTCTGGTGGGAAGTGAATGATCAGAAGAAAGCGCTACCTAATAAACATAGAAATAGAACTAAAAGCAAGGTTAAAACCGATGAACAACAATTTAGCCAAGATCCTCACCACTTCACAACAAAACAAAAATTAACATAAACAGATGGAGCAATTGTCTTTGAGTGATCTACTGACAGCAATTTGCCCCCTTTTTTTTACAACCAATACTCAGGGGTAAACCCCTACTCATTCATTGTATTGTAGTTTGAGGATACATAGATAGATTTATTTTATTTTTTTATTATGCGCCTTTTTGTTGATGAGACAAGTTCCTGTCATTAAAGGTGGAAATACATAACAAGCGTTAGCCGCTGAGCGCGTTTAAAACTTTAAGACGTTTAATGCTTTTAAAATGGCAAGTTACATACCATACTTTACAGGCGCCACTTAAATATTTATATATGGGCATTTCCTGGGGTAACGAACGTACGTTCGTACGCTTTTAATGTAAAAAGAAGGTAGAAAAAAAACTTTTTCTAGTATTTTAGTTTGCGATTTGATAGCATTTTAGTAGGTCTATATGTAGTCCAAAAGATGGATTTTATCGAGTTGAAGTTTTCATAATAATTGTTATAAACACGTGGTAACGAACGTACGCAAAATAGAAGTCAACTTTAGCTAACAGTAGTGAAATGTAAAATTCTGCGAAATGCAACGGAATATTCCAAAGCGATAAAATAATTTTTAAAGCATACTAATGTAGGTCTCTATCCAGTATTTACACAATAAAATATCTCTATTGGTTTTCGTTTAATTGGCTTAAGTATCGGTCGCGAACGTACGGGTCGCGAACGTACGATATTTCCTTAGTTTTTTTTTTGTATTATCACTATGCTTAATCCCATAAATATCGTCAAATTTCCTTTACGAAAAACGTAATTCTCTATTTATAGTGTGTACTGGCAAAGTATTGAGTAATGAGTACCACGTATCGAGTATTTTTACTAATTTTTGGGTACTTGTACTTTTACATTAAAGTTGTGTGGAAAATTAAAATTTTAACCAGCAAAACAAAACTCCGTCTAAAAATACATTATTACGTTATTACAGTTAATGATCAACAAGCTCAATTAAAAATTTGTGCAAAAATTCACTTACAAAGAATATCTTTTCCTTTTATTATGAGGTGACACATACATATAATATTTTTGTAATATAATTAAGTTAGAGCATGCCACTATTCGTTTACAGATACTGACAAAAGAATAAGAAAACTTCGCGAGAACGTAATCCTTCTGATAAATAGATTTCAGTAAAGCACTTACAGTGTTTTTTAATATTTGTTTTATTAATAACAATTTTCAATATAAAATAATGAAATTTTAACAATATTTGTGATATTATTGTTTTGACTCAACAGGCCGTTAAAATTGTGCTTATTTTAGGTCCTCATCACAGAAAATCCAGTGCATCATTCTAATACTGGAATATTCGGTATATCATTTCACTTTTAAAGTAAAATTAGAGACATCTTATCAATTATAAACTCATTGCTTATAGAAAAAATTTACTTACGGTCGCGAACGTACGAAACTTTGCAAACAAAAAAAGTCTATTTAATGGTAACCCAGAAGTTTCTTTTATTTATATACAAATAGGTGACACCGAAATTAATTAAAATGTGGTGTGTCTTTGCACCTATTGACGTTTTATGCAAAGCAATAACAATAAAATGATGTTTTCGGTCGCGAACGTACGATTAAAACCTAGACAAGAAACAAATCAAGAATTAACCGTTAATCGAACTTTCTTTTTTGCTCCCTACGCATTTCCCTTCTTAATTGTTTGTAAAAGAAAGATTTTGGAGAAAGAGTGCAAACATAATACATTTTTTGCATGTAAAATAAATAAATATAAAAATGTTTTTAGAAGTTGTTTAAAAAAGAAATTTTAAATATTTCAGTTTCTAGCCCAATTTTCTCAAGTAAAGCACCTGAGATATGATAAGAATCCAATATATTATAAAAATATAGACTCTGTTTTATAATTATAAGCAATAAAATGCTATGATTATCAACATATTTTTTTTCGATCCTGGTTTACCATTTTGAGGAAATGCCCATATATATATATATATATATATATATATATATATATATATATATATATATATACATAGGTGTATTATTATTAAGTTTAAATGTATTTTTTTCACAAAAATTTTATATATTTTTTTAAAAAATGTTTTTCTCTCAAGCCAATCATAAAACTACAACTAATTCTTTTTTATTTTTCAAACAGGTTTCTTTTTTCTACATAAAAACATAAACAGGTTTTTTTATATGTATTAGTGATTTCATTTTTTTTTTTAATCAGTAATCTGTCAGCGCTTGAAAAAGTTAAAAGTTGGTCAATTTTCTCGCGCTAGCAGTGTTGCATACTACTTATATGAAAACTATTATGAAAATATACTATTTCAACTTTTTTTGACATAAGCTTGCAAAGCATGGCGCTCAGAACGCTTGTTAAGTACTTCCACCTTAAGGCGCTTAAATGGAACTATATGAGCTAAATCTTCAAATATCCCAATACAATGCACAGCATGTGTAGGTGTCGGCATCTGAGTATTGGTTTTATCAAAAAAAAAAAAAAAAAGATAACAAACAGAAAAGTCTATTTGAGAAGCCTGGAACCTAGCCAATGCACAGTTCACCATGTTTGCTAAAACGTATATTTTTTATTTGAATACTACTACTTTGAAGGGCCTAATTTGAATTTAACACTTCTTACACTAAAGAAATTATATTTGAAATATTTACGAAATTCTTTCATTTTTTTTTATGATAAGGATAATCCAATTAAGATCCAATTAAGTCCGTATTGACTTTGATTTTTGACAGCAACTATGTAGTTGAATCTACACATGGCAAGCTATCTTTCAATAGTTCAGTTTGTTTAGCCAAATCACTATGAAAAGTGAAACATTTAAAAATTTTACAATTCTAAAATCAAAATGAATAAAAAATTAATCTAATTTTTAAATCTGGAGTATTTACTGGTGGCAGAATACGTCAATAATCCCAAAGCATTAGAAAATATTTGACGACGATGTAACCACTATTTTCTGAAAATATGTTTTTTTTTTTTCTAGAAGAATTTAAATATTTTTTCTTATTATTTTTGGTTTTTGAATAATCTTGAAAAGACATACAAAAAAAATTTTTGGTATAAAATATTTCCATAAAATAGTGGTTACGATTTTTCGATCAAATATTTGCCTAATTTAACTGTAGCTTAATAGAAAATTATAAAGTTATATTCATATTTTAAATGAAATTTTACCAAGAATTTATTTATCTAAAGAGTAATAAAATCTTAGTTTTTTTTTATATTTTATTTCAAAATTTAAAAAGGATATGTATATATCAGAATTTAATTAAATTTTAGTTTCTTTTTTTGCTTCAATGCAGAGAGATATAAATGTTTTTTTTTTTGTCTAAACAGAATAAATTGTAACAATAAAGTTCAATCAATTTAAAATTTTATTTAATTTTCTTTGCGAATTCGACAAAACATAAGTGTGTATTGATCAATGGAATATTGTGAAAATGAAAATCGTTTACAAATATAATTTCATTATTTACTTTTCAAATTTGTCTAATGCGTGAACATTAAATTATAAATTTATTTACACAAACGTACTATAGAATAGTTTGTGTTTGTGTGTGTGTGTATAGTGTTGTATTTGTACTTGAAAATATTTAAGTGGTAAACAAAATAAATTGGAAATTGCGTATAGAAGTGTAATTATTACAATAGAATTTTGTTGGCAACAACCAATTAAACTAAATGCCATATAAAGTGGCTAAAATTAAATGAAACATGTTAAATCTACACAAAATCGTTTCATATACATAAACGTATTCGTATATAATTAAAACTTGTATTGTTTTATTTTATTTGGTTAAATTGTAAATTTACATTTAAAATTTTCAAGTTTTATATTCTAGTTTTTAATATTTCGTTTAAGTATGTATATATGGATCTCAATTTATAGCGACTACATATTATGTTGTATTTGACAGTACAGTCATTCAACCAACCAACTAGCCATTCACTTATCCATCGATTTATGTTACATATACTGACATAAATAACACATACATATATGCACATAAATACATAAATGGAAAATAAATTTTAATTTGATTTTTATTTTACAAATTGTTTTGTTTTGTTTGCACATCATACAGAATTATGGAAAATGGCTGTTTATTTTACAAAACAAACACAATTCATTTGATCTACAATAACGAATTTGAATTGATATTTTCGTATGTAATATAAAAAGGTTATGTTAAAGGCACTTGTATGTTATTTTACTGGAAATGAGATTTTATTATTGTGTTACCACATACAAAACAGATAGCGAATTTATTATGGTTGTTATTGTTTGAATATGCGAAATTTACAATTTTAATTTCGCAATTTGAAGGGATTGTTAAAAAAGAGAAAAAAAGGGGAAAATCACGGTTTAGTTTAGAGCATTGGTAATTTGTATAGGCTTCACTTAGTTTACAATGCATTTGAATTATACGTTTAATGTTTATTGTGCTATAAAATTGAACAAAAATAAAAATCTTTTTGTGAAATTTGTACTATTAGTTTATATGCATAAATATTTGGTATATTTTATTACCAATTTTTAATTTTAAATTTAAATTTTTACTTAAATAAAATTATTAATATTTATTTAGAATTTGATAAAATTGAGTTTTAAATCATGTCTTTCTGGTAGCTGTGAAGTACGAAAAAAAAAAATTTAATAAATTGAAGTAGTTAAAAATATCAACATCGGTGGTTGTGGAGTCACAGGCAGCGTTTCCACATATACTTTTTATTTTAAATCAAAATCACATATTCCATTTACAATTCTCCCTAAATCATTTAAAAATATTAAAAAAAATGTGAAAATCGCCTAATAGTTATGTTATTGTAAAAATACTGCAAAGTTGCAAAATATTTTATTTTTATAAATTAAAAAAAAGAAAACATAGTAAAAGATAGCTTTTATGGCCAGCACTGATTTAGTGCTTTTTAAAATAAATTCTAGCTTTTTAATTTTAGTTCTTTTTCGCCTTTGTCCTCACATTCACATTCCCAGGAATCTGAATTTATTGGGAATTTCTAGTTGTCCTGAAATCCATATACGAAAACTTTATTCGTATATTTTTCCCATAGAACAATCTTAAGCTATATTTACACTACCTAAGTTTCTCATCTGATTATAACAGACGTCAATAATTTTGAAAGTAGAAAATGTTATATTTTTAACTGAGCTCAGGCAAAAACAATAAAAATTAAATAAGATTTGTAATTAAACTATCTGAGTCTATCTGAGTGCGCTTCTGAGGTAAAACTCAGATGAGAAACTTGGGTAGTGTAAATATAGCTTTAGAGAAAGATATACGAATGGTACGTTGTTCGATTAATATGTAAACAATAAATCAAATTTATTCTAAAATTTTATGTTTTATTCTTATTTTTTCGAAAATGAAAATAATTCAAAATCACGACTATTTCAATTTCACTCGTATTCAAAAGGTTGGTAATGACGGCATATCTAAAAATTTTATTTCTATTTCTTTTATTCACGACAAAAAGTCACTTGTACTTTTCCCATCAGTTTGACTAAACTAAAATATTTAAATGTATTTATCTCAGAATCGTTTTTTTTTTAGTAATGCCACTCTTCTCGCAAATGAGCGATATATGCAACTGTAAATTTATATACAAAACTCTGGTTCCAACGGACAAAGAACATAAACTGAATGAATTTTAAAGTTATGTCACTGACCATTAAAACACATTTTAGAATTATGGCCTAGCGTTTCACGAGTAAAAACACTGAAACTTATTTTAGTATAAGATCGGAGTACATTTTCTGCATCAGGACTGATATGAATGCATACAAGATGAAATAATTTTAAAATACATAAAACAACTAATCAAAGGTCTGAAACTAGTGCCATAAAATGTTTAACAGGTTCCCTGTATAGAAGATATCAGTAGCATATGCTACAGAACTAATTTGAGTTAAAAACGGTTATATTGGAAACTATAAATTTTCTTCTGACGATAAACAATTTTTTAAGCTGCCTGGTTCATACCCGTATTGTATTGTTGACAAAAATATTCACACGTGCAGATTAAGCAAAAAACTAATTTACATAGAAAAATCAAAAAAAAAAAATAAAAAAAAAAAAAATTTAAAAAGGCAGTGTGACAATTTGAAGTTTTTGTTTCTAAAGCGCAAAAAACCCAATATGCTAAATAGTTTCAGGGAGGGAATAAAACCCTTAAAGTTTGATATTTTCTGAAGGACATTACTGATACTGATTACTGATTAAAAAAAATATGTACAGTCGTCATACGTACAACAAACCTTGAAAAATAAAACTCAGTAATAGCAAATCTTTAAATTTTCTTCTAAAATATAAAATTATTAAAAAATTTGTAATATTTGGAAAAAAAGTACGTATAAAAGTGCTACCAACATTAAACCAAAATTTTTGTATTTTAATGATGTATTTTAATGATACCAATTTAGAAACCAGAGAAGGCAATAAAAACGATAAAGACATAGAAACGAATGGAGTAGGGTTAAATATTTAATGAACAATTGATTGATGATCGATTAATGTTTTTTCTGTAATTATTTTCTTTAGGATCCTGCATAAACACCCGCTAAAGTTTTGGTATTTCTCAAATTTTATGACCAAAAATATGTTCAATTTCTTTTTATCATAAATCGTGCTTATGTTTACTTACAACATCATTTTAAAAGAATTCATCTGTGCCTTAAAACACCACATCATATTTGTACTAAATGTATATAGTATGTTTGTATATGTATACATATTTTGTTTTTTTATTTAATATACTCAGACAATATTTTTACACATAAACAGGCAAACAGTATGCTGCATATTTATGCATAACGCCTTTGAATGGGTCACACATAAATTATTTAAGTAGAACAAGGCTAAAATGTTTGTATAAAAATGTTTGTACAATAGAAAGCGTACATAAATCATTGTATGTTGAATGGCGTTGAAAAAGAGAAAAAAAAAAAAAAAACAAGAAAGGAGGATGAAATTATGGTAACAAAGAGTGTAGCATATTTTTTGGCTTTAAGCCAAATAAAACAAAACCTTGAAAGTAACTCTCCATTTTTCTTAAATCTTTTTAAACAATTTTCAGGGCAACATAGTTAAATTACACTTTTTGCATTAAGACAAAATATGTAATGGAAAATATATTTTTAAGTTAAATAATTAAATTTCAGTAAAATTTAGAGCCAAAAAATAAACGTAATTTTAGGCAAAAAAAAAATAAATCTCTTAAGCTGATTTTATTTAGATATTGTGAAGAAAAAAGGCAAAATTGAGTGTATAAAATTCAATAGGAGATTTGATTTTGAAATAAGTTTTCATTTTACTTTTTTTATGTTTTAAACTGTAGCCTACTTTTTGTGCTTTATATAAATATGTTGTATAAGTTAAGGCAAAAACCACGTTAACCTTGAACTTTTTATTGCTTAAGCCCATAATGTAATTTTGCTTATTAAAAAAAAATTGTTGTTTTAAACGTTTTCTTTTTTTTATTTATAATGATACCATATCAATTGCTTTTACGCCTGTAAGGAAAATTTTATAATAAAACATTAATTTTTAATACTTCTGATTAAATTATTGTATTACCTTAATAATTTGTAAATAATTTCTAAAGAACATGAGAAATTCACCTTAATGTATACTTTAAATATTTCTCTCTTAAAGTACAGTACACAAATTCTCGCTTTAAGAAACACAAAAACACAGAACATCATTATAATGTTAATCATCGTTGTAGTCATGATTATTATCATCGTTATAGACGTCATCACCACAATTATCATTATTGTAGTATTCATTGCCATTTATACAAAATACAGTGCGAGAAAAGAAAACAAAACAAAAGAGTAACAACAACAGAGATAATAATCAATAAAATGCGGCAAAAACTAACAAGTTAATGTGTTAGTTTAGCAAAAGAAAAACAGAAAGCGAAATAGAAACTGAAACAGAAACAGAAATATAAAATGAAAACAAAACAAAAAAAACTTGAATAGTACACATACAACTTTACCTACATATTTCATATATTAAATAATACCAAGTCACATGGTGGTATATCATGCACAAAAAGGATAAAGAGTATTTAAGCATATGTATGTACATATTACATATATTGTTGGTAAAGAGATTTGTCAGAAAATATTAAATATATGAGGAAGAAGAGTACGAACGCCTTTTTAGGAAGCGTTTTGTTTTTCTTATAAATATTATGCCATTAAAATACATAATAGCCCAAGTCTGT
This sequence comes from Metopia argyrocephala, assembly GCA_963576795.1. Lineage (NCBI taxonomy): Eukaryota > Metazoa > Arthropoda > Insecta > Diptera > Sarcophagidae > Metopia > Metopia argyrocephala. The sequence goes on along the minus strand of OY756211.1, from coordinate 59,600,170 downwards.
AACCAAAAATATGACGTTTTTAAAATGAATAAATAACTTATGTTTACATATCGTAAGAAATATTATTTAAGTTCGATAATATTACAGCATTTAGTTAAATAAGCTTTTATCTCAATTCTGTTTTTCTAAGTAAATAATTTCAAAGACCAATTTCTGTTTAGGATACGAAAAATTTACATAATTTAAAGCTTCTTAGAAGTTCTATTGTTTTTTCTGTTTATTTAAACATAATTAATGTATTAATTAAAAAAAAAACCTATGGCTGTATCAAGTGTCGTGGTCGCCGTAGTCAAGTGGTTAATGTGTTGGCATACTATGACAAGAGCTCCGGGTTCGAACTCCAGCTCTGACATATTTGAAAAGAAAAAAAAAATATGAAAAATATTTCTTTCACCAACTACCTTTTAGCAGTCAGCTGGTTTTTGACTGCCAAGACCAAGCTTCTTAAATTTGTCATTCGGGGTCGAACGTGGGTGCTGAACGAAGTTAGGCGGTAACTTCGAAACAGAGTTGTAAAGGCCAATTGTGTATGTAATAAGGACTTGATCGGAAGAATATAACGTATTTTTTTAACGTTTGCAAATTAAACAATATGTTCATGTACTTACTTAAATAATATAATGTTACACATACATATCTGTTATCAAATAGTAAGACTTTAAAATAAAACTTGATCTCTGTCGCTTAGTTTAAATGTTAACAAATAATTTCTTTATATTAAGCATTGTATTCTTGTTTTAACTGTAAGACTTCAAGAGCTTAAAACAGAGTATTACACTTATATGTTTCAAATTGAAAAGCAGCATTTATAAATTTTAAACATTTGTAAGTTTTTTAACTGAGCTGTAAAAGTCGCTTAATGCTCCAAGAGTATTTATATTTCTTTGAATAATAAGAACAATTTAAATGTTAAATAAATTTAAATTTTAGATTAATATACTTGTAAAACAATTTCTAAATATCTTGAAAACTACAACATTTTGTTATAATTTCTAAAAGTTTTGTGTTACAAAACCTATTCAATTATTTTTGACATATTTGAAAACTTTTGTTATTTCTTATTGCATGATTTTAATAGCCTTAGTAATCAAAATACTGGTATTCTTATGAGAACTAACATCTGTTAAGGATTATGTACAACAATGCTAGCAGAACTGAACTAGTTTTCCACCCAGCTACGAAAGGTCTCATCAGAGTTCTTTGTTTTATACATATTCATAATTTTTATATTACTATTTAAAGCACAATCTATTGGAAATAGATATTCGTGTAATGTTTGAATGTTATTTCTTACAAACAACTTTCTAAAACATATGAACTTCTTGGGAATGATTCTTAACACCGTTCAGGTAGCACTTAGATAGCCGCAAAAGGAAAAATTTCCTCAACATTTTTTAATTTAATTTCATTTAATTTCTTTGTCTTTACTTCAACATTGAGATACTATCTTATCTATCGTGTGAATTGAATTGAATTTATTGAGGTCTTAGGTCAATTTTTGCAGTTCATTGTTTCCTTAAATTTTGAACAATTTGCTACATACGGAACTAAACATTGGAAAACAGGTAAAAAAGATCAAATTTTTTAAGATTTTTCGATTTTGGCTTTGTAGGTGATTTAATTTTTTTATTTTATATGTTCACAATTTTTTTCCTCATGACAAGAGCTACTTTGCCTGAGAAAGTACATCAAAATTCCGAACACTTTGCAAGATATGAGTCTGACAAAAATGACACCGAGGCCCTTAATGTTTGGGGGTCCATAAAAAAAAATTTTATGACTTTGTGCAAAACTGGGAGACACGGGTCTTCTTTTTTCTGGTCTTTTATCACGTAGTAGTGTCCGTATATGGTTATTTTTTTTCGTGTTGCACTGTGATAATTGTCGTGTACGTGTATTTTGTATATAAAGCATCTTCAGGAAACAATAATAAAGAAGTATAAAAATATTGAATAAATAGGACAAATAAATTAGAAAGTAATCTCATGCTTATATAATTTCATCAATAATAAATAAATTAAACTTTTGATTTCTTTTGATGACTAATAAAAATCCTATAAATTTAAGCCTATTTTTTGGTTATTTCCATTGCATTTTTATAACAGAAAAAAAATTTTTTTTTTGACGAATCGAGTACACAAGTTTCATATCAACAGCAAAATTATTATTCACCTTTATCGTGTTTGGCGTAGTCGTTTTCGTATTTCGACATTTTTGTAAAAGAATAAATAAATTTCCTGAATCTAGGACCCAAATGTCGAAATACGACAACGAGTGCGCCAAAGAGGATACGAGCGCTTATCTACAGTAAATAAAAAAGGATACAATTTTGTTAAGGTTGTTATAATAAAAAAATACTTTTTATCAATAGAGAAGTTAATGCGTTGTAAAGTAATATTAATGGCCTATATAATGGTATGGAAACAAATTTTTTCGTTTGTTTTCTGACTCTCTTATCTCATGTTCAGGAGGCGAACGAAAACATTTCTACGATATATTTGTATTCACAAATCTGACAATTAAAAAGTTAATGTACTGCACTTTTAAAATTTGTTTTCTATATGTAGAAAAAAAAAATACTTGAATGAAAAACAAAATATAATACATATACTTATATGTTGTTTAAAAAACAAACTCTTCATATATTTTTCAAACGTTTTTAAAAGTTTCCTCTATATTTTATATTCCTTTTTAAATCATTTTCCTTCTTAAATATCTTGGCCTGCTTATTCTACTATAACACACTTAAAAACACTTGAATTTTTCATAAAAGAAAAGTACAAGCGTGTAATGCTTAGTAGGCAACACACATTTATAATAAAAAATCAATAAACGTGTGTTTTTTTCACTCTTCTTCTACAATAGTTTCTTATTAAATTAGGAAAAAGCATTGCTTTTTTCCAAACTGTAAAAAGAGAAAAAAATAATTCGCTTCTCAAAAGAATCAGAGAAAAAATAAAAATATAGCAGACACTTAGCAAATGGCATTATACGTACATTTGGTTTTATTTTACTTTTTGCTACAAATTGTGCAAATGGTTACCTTGGCAAATAAGAAAAAGGCACTTCAAAACAATATAACAAATGGTATTTAATGTATTTTAACCCTTTCAGTGTCTAAAAGAAAGTTTAATTCAATATACATATAAATGAAAACACTTTTAACTGATAAAACTAAATTTAGAAAATAAAAAATGTTTTCATTAGCACTTAGAAAATTTTGTATGAATAAAAAATACTGGAGTAGAATATTTATTTTCAAATTCCTACTGTTAGCTTTAAAACTCGTTAATCGGATACGTTCTATTAAGCCACTCAAATTAAAAAAAATAATTTCTTTTTGTAGTTGTAGTCTATGATACATGATGTTAAAAAATAAAATAGGTTTCAGATTTCAATTAAATCATATATTTTTTTACAATAAATAAATAAAAACGCCTGGAAATATTCTAATTTAATGATGTAGTTTTCTTACAAACAATAATAAAAAGTAATTTCTCTTTGATGATATAATTATAAATTTAGAATGATTCTATAGAGAAATAAACTGACACCAACCCAGAGGGAAATGGTAGTCAATGAGGATCGAGAGGGAATGTGTAATCTGTAGATTCCGGAAACCATTACCCTTAACACAGATCATGTCCTACGAAAGTAATAAGTACTTTTAATGTCTGCCCGTAATAAGTATTAGAAGTCATTATTTGTAATGGATAAATCTATTTCTTATTAATAATTCGAAGGAATAACTAGAAAAAAACATATTTTTTTTTGAAATGTATAACATTGAATTCCTTCTTCTGAAGGTGTGAGAATACAAATGGAAGCCAATATTTACTTGTGTGTCACATAATATAACCTTCTCGATTCCAAATGTAATACATTCTGAAGACAAATATTATTTAATTGATTATAAAATAAGATAATCAATTTTTATCCACTGGGAAATTATCCATATGACTAGTTCCTAAGTGATAGAGAGAAATTCGAGTTCTAACACTCTATATGAAGGAAACTTGTCACTTGTATGAAGGGTACAATTAACACCATTTTGAATCTTTTGATAGGTAACCAATTCACTGTTGTTCTGGTTTTCAAAACTCTTTAGAACTTAAAATAACGCTTAATTGAAAAGAATTATCTCTGTGTAGCCATAAAAATACTTTAATATATTACTTTTCAAAGTTACGATCAACAACTTTTATCGTAAAATTTCATGCTGTATAATTTTTTGGCACTAATTATTTACTTGTCAAACATTAATGGTATATTTTTTTATTATTATATTAGAAGTAATTTTATGAGGCAGAATAAATGATTTTATAAGTATGATTTATTTTATCTACTTTAAAAGCTCTTGTGATTTACTATCTAACGTTTTTATACAGAAATATCACTAAAACCTAGATCTAAAATCTTGAAAATTTTTCTTAAGTCTAACTGCAGCATGTTTTAAGTTTGATAACGCACTTTAGATCGAAATGAACTCCTGAAATATTAATTCCTAATGGTTATGTTAAAATATTTGTAATGTTTAAATCAACCAAAACTATCACTCAAATGTCAGTTAGCAAATAATATTTTTCTCAAATAAAATCTAAATTTATTCTCAACAGCTGGTTTTAAAGTTTTAAGTCTTAAAGATATTTATGATTTTCTACAATTAAGTTTTTTATTTTTTGAACTGTTTTTTATCAAATGTAAAATTAAATAAAAAATAAAAATAAAAGATGAAAACTAAACTTTATATTCTAAAATTTATTTAAAATGAGCTGTCCAACGCAGGCATAGGACTAAAAGAAAGTTTAGGTCAAAATATTATAAAACACTTTATCATCAATTTTACTTCTTAAAAGAGATATTTCACTAAGGCCTACTGGTATATTGTTGTATTTTGTTAAAAAATAAAAAAAATTAATATGACAAACGTATATATTAAGTATTATAAAAATTCAAAGTTTGTGCCTTACTTATATATTTCTGAAAGATTTATCTCTGTAAAATATCTTTGAATCCACCGTTTCTTCAATTTTCATAAAAACAGCTAAGAATTTAGTTTTTCACTCATTAATTTGTAGATTTTAAAAGGCACTTTAATACTATGATGATTTATGATTTAGAATCAATAAAATTTAAAACTATTATAAATGTTCAGAATTAATTTCTAAATATCGACAAATTATTACATATTTTTTTTATTCTTTAAATTGTTTTTGATAATATGTGGTTTGTCGAAAGTTTCGATAAAAATAAAAATAATAGGCTTGTTTTCATAACTAAATTTTTTAATTCTGTTCTCGTTTCAAATAAAAATGTTCAATTAATTTAAAATTTTATAATTTTCTTCCTCAATAGGGTATATATTGTTTTGGTAAAAATAATAACTAAAGGCTTGTTTTCATAACTAGATTTTGTAATAGTTTTGAAACAATTGTACTGTACTAATTTGGTTTTTAATACAAATTTTTAATTATATTTAAGACTTTCCACTTCTCATCCTAAATATAAACTCCTTTTGTCATCAATTTTTAAAAACATATTGCCATTTATTAAATTTTACATGAGCAATTGAATTCTATTTACAGAAAAAGGTTATTAATATATGTATAGGTAAAAAATAAAACAAAAGACAACGCCTTAAAATATGCAATTTATTTTGAAATTAATTTTTATTCACAGATTGTAATGAATAACACTTGATGACAATATATTTCCGAAATAGGAATTCACTTAATCTTTTTTATCTATATTATTACTGGTTTACTCGTAAAAAATATTATAGTTGTATGAAGTGTTAAACTTTGCCAAATATAATGCAATACTTGTGAAATAACCTCCTTGTACAAATTTTGAGAAATTAATAAATTACTGTACATGAAATCAAGTTCAATTAATTTTTGGTAAACTTTGATATTGAATAAGTTTTTTCGAGCAACTTATTGAACAAATTTAAACAATTAATGCTATTTTGTGAAAGCAAAAAACATTTTAAAAATGCCTAAACATATGCTAATGTTTCTCCAAAAACAAAAAAAAAAAAAATATAAATGACACTTAATGGCACAGTCGAGAGTTTAATACAGTTGATTTATTCTCTGTGGACAAATACATACATATATAGATATTTTTTTTAATATATATGAATAAGTATATTATTATACGTAAGAAATATTTTTCTTGTCAACATGAATTATTCTTAACTTTTTATTAATTTAACAAAAAACTGTTCACAAAACCTTTTACTGAAACTATTAAACCATCATTTAGCATTGATTATATATCTTATTGGCCTACTTTTCGAGCAATAAATTTAACTTCAAAGTTTCTTTTCTCATAAACACTTTGTAACATATGGTAACATATGGTGTATACTTTAAGGTATCTATATATATATATTAATATTCACATACTTTTAGGAGAAAAATTAAAAAGTTTAAAAAAATTTAAGGTAATATAGAAAGAAACTAAGTAAAACAAATAGAAACTTACATGTTTATTAACGTTGTTTATATTTATTTTTTTTTTGTTTTGTGTAATTTGAAGCAGTTGTATTGTAAAGTTAACATGTATTTTGTAAGAAAAGAAGATAATTTAAGAGAGACAACATAATATTCAGTGAGAAAAATTTAATTTTTGTGAAAACCAAAATACAGAAAACAAATTAATTAAGAAAACTATACAGAGTATTTAAAATACAGAAAAGTAAATTAAATAAATTTGGAAATATTTTAAAATTTTGTAACAAATTAATCATACCAATGAAATTCATATTTCGCTGGCGCTTTCACTGAATACTATCTCGCCTGAGTCACCGTTGTGTTGTTGTTTGAATCTATCGATTATAAGCTTTGGATTTTTATGATTATTTTTATAATTTTAGTTTGGTTTTTATTTAATAATTTTTTACGTAATTTCAGTGATGATATTTTCTTGTTTTTTTTTTCGTTTTGTTGAATCTTCTTTCAAGTCTTTTTTATTGTGAGTTCATCTTTTTTTGTACTTTAAGGCTGTTACGTTTTTTTTTGCAAAAACTATTTCAATTTAATGATAAATTCATGGACTTGTGTATTGATGAGTGATTTAACGATAAACGTATTTGTAGTATATGTTACGAGTAGAAACGTTATTGGTAAGTAATGACGTCGTATACGCTTTTAAATTTGAATTTAAATTTAATTTTAAACAATTGCTTGTACTAAAAGCTTTATAGTAAAAGAAATTGTCGTTGTTTGTGTGGCCGTGGCTATTGGTAAATAAGTTATAGTTGTAGTAGTAGTTGTTTTCGTTTATTTTGTTTTTGTTAAAGTAATGGTAGTTGTTGTATTCTTTTTTGTTGTACTGATGATGATTGTAGCTGTAGTTGTAATGATTACTATATATTTGAGTAGTTTCATATAGATTTTGTTTAAATTTTAAACGTTTAAGTTTGTTTTGTTTTAAATTTATATAGCAGTATGGTAAAAGATGTAAAGCTTTTAGCCACCAGCGCCATTGACGCTGATTAAGAGTGTAAATAAAGCGATAGTACCACTTGGTTTGAAGCACTTTTTGCACTGAACTAATAGCGTTCATGGTTCTAGTTGTCAACTGTCAACGTTGAGGAATAATTTAACACACAGCTAACAAAACTGCTATTCTATGCTAGTTCGTAAACGACCATAAACGGCAACGTTATAATCGTTAGTTTGTTGTAGTTGTTTTGTTGATTATACAAAAACAAGTAAAAGACAGAATCCTGTCGTAGCCAAAATGCCGAAGCAGCCACAATGAAATGAAATGAAATACAAAAAGAAAAACCAGAGTGAAATTTATTGAAAACACGAGTCGTCGCAGGACTAACAAAAATCAAGTGAGAATATTTTGAGTCGTCGTGTTTTTTCGTTTGAAACAATTTTTTTTAAGGCAAAGAAAATAAAGAAAAAAATTTTTTTTTCTTTTCTGTAGTAAAGTTTCAAAAACTGTGCCAACAAAAATCCTTTTTTAAATTTCAACACTTTGTTTTTGCACTATTAAATTTAAATTTTAATTTTGAAATTATTTCACAGATATATACACACACACACACAAGCACTTGAATACTCTTTTTTTTAAGGATACGTTTTTATTTTAACGCACTGGTTAACTGACCAACTTTTAACTGTTAAATGGTGTTGTTGAAAGTAATGCTGTAATAAGAGTAGGAGTTGTTCTGTAACTTCCTGAGGTTTTTATGCGAAAAATATCATGTATTTGTCCTTTTTTTTTGATTCTTCATTGAGTCGATTTTTTGTTTTTTTGTAGTTGTTGTCAGTGGTCGTTAACTTCGTTTTTCGTATTGTAATGTTTTCCTACAATTTTCAATTTATTTCCATGGTTGTTGTAATTTTTTTTTTAACTTTCTCCCCAACCGCCCTATCTTTTCTCTAAAATATTTACACACGAGTGTTAACGATGTGTTGATAGTTAAAATTATATTTTTTTTTATTTTTCTATTTGCTTGTAATAAATTTGTAGGAATGCCATGGCTATAAAACTCAAAAAATGGAACGAATCTAACAAAAACAATTACAAGAAGTTATTCGTGTAACTTCATTAATAAAGTTTTGTTGTAACTGCGACATTCTGAGCTGCATACATAGATATTCGTTGCGCAGTTTGTGACTTTTCAAAAATGTATTTGCTATCTCTTAAATGCTTTCCATATTTAAGAGAACATGAGAAAAACAAATGATTTAAATTGCTGCCAGTACTCTTGAGTAGAAAAATCAAATAAAATTCAGTGAGTTTTTGCGCATACATTTTTCTTTGAGTACTAAATGTTATACACTGAGTGTATATTTAGAGTAATTTTATGAAAAAGGCTTAATTTGAGTGTTTAATATAATGTACAATATTTACTTTAGAAAAAAAATTAAATGAGAACAGTTTTTAGCCCCTATTTTCGAAATTAATGAAAGAGAAAATATATAAAAACAGTGAAGCTCCACAAGTTGCAGTAAAATAATATTTCTTCTTGTTTTAAAAGTATAATTTTTTGTTTTTTAATGTTGGAAAAAAATATCACAAATATGCTCAGCCTAAGGGTCTTCCAATAATTTACAACTTATTGAAAATTCCCTATTTCTGATGATGCTGCCCAAAGGCGTATTAAAATATGAATAAATAAATTAAAAGTTGCAATTTATGGCAATTTTTACAAACCAAAATGGACCAGTAAAGTTATTTAATTAGTAAAGTTTTACATTTCAATAGTATAATTTTTGATATGAAAGTGTATGTGTAAACCTTTGGTGATTTGTTGATTTATTTACTACTAAAGTTCAGGGCATTTTATTTTTATATTTGGTGGCAACAACATTTGAATTATAGCTTCTTATTAGTGATGATAAATTAAAAAAATATGAGAACTTTGTGCTGATATTTTACACTTTGTAATATTTTATAAACACATTTTTTTATTTTGTTTTTTGGCTTTATCTGCATATCAGGAAATACCTGCATAATATTGTGATTCTTAAAATTCTTATTAAGAATTTCTTTTTTTAGAGAAGCTAGGCCGTAACACTGATACAGTGTTATAAGAGCGAATTATGTGGATTATGTATGTACTTGTATGTATGTAATGCTTTATTAAATATTATTTTTCTCTAATTTTTTTAATTAAAAAAAAGGAAAAGAATTAAAAACAAAAATAAATTTATTTAAAAAAATAGTGAAATATAATATTTTTAGAGTACAAATTGATTTTGGAAGATATTTTCAGTGTCTAAACACATTCAGATTGTATTAATATGTTCACGAATGTTGTTCAGATTTACAATGGCTACAATATTATCATATATTGCTGCAAGTTTTACTGAATAAAATAAAAAAATTAAAAATTTTTTGTACATTTTTGCACAAAACTGCACGAAAATATATTTTTTTGCACAACATATATTTTACAATTTATTCAGTAAAACCTTCAATACATTATTGTCGAACATAGTTAAACAGTATCTTTAAGTTTAAGTTGGCTGTTGGCCAAAAACTGGGGACCCTTTCTTTTAGTGATGCAGTGTTTTTCAAATTCTTTTGAGGTCCATAAATAAAATTGGTAGTCAATCTGACCAAACCGAGTACGGGGTTTTATTAACTTTTGGCAGTACAATCGAACCTATACTGTAGATTCCGTACATTTTTTCACTGTTGCACTGTGTTGTTTAGCATGATTTAAATTTATAAGTATATACATTTTTGTTTTAGCACATATTTGAGTACAAACTTTTAAGGGAACGTTTAAGTATGTGTATGTATAAAACAATAATAAAATATTAATTGAATATACTTAGTAATATAGTTTTCTTTAATTAATGTTTATTTATCTACAATTTTATAATACATAAATGAACTATATACAGAGTAGTTAAAAATATTATTAAGAAAGTACATAGTTAGTTATAAAAGCTCTCTAGTGCAATAGTTATTTAAAATATATTTATTTAAATAAATGAATAGTTGTCAATTGAACATTTCGTACTAATAGAGAATACATGTATGTATAAGGTATAATTTGTTGTAATGAAAAACAGTATAAAACCATTACAATATATATTTATTCATTTTTTATAAAAATGTAATAATTCACATAACCACCAAAATACTTCAGTTTTCAGTTTTTGCAATGAGCAAGGTTTTTGTATTGACTAAATCTCATATCTTTTATGTTATCTGAAACCAAATTAAGAATAACAGTCTTTATATTCGTTCGCCTAAATCTATGATAAAAGACGGGAGTGGAATTAAGATTTGGAATAATATAAATTTTTTTTTTTTTTTTAAGACCAATACTCAGGGGTAAACCCCTACTCATGCAGTGTGCATTGTATTGGAATGTGAAGATGGTTGATAGAAGTTTTTTTTTTTTTTTTTTTTTTTTCATAGATTTTGTATTTTTTCCGCCTTTTTTTTTATTTGTTGATGAAACAAGTTGCTGGTAATTTGTCCACTCAAGAGCCAGTGTTATACCTTCACCCTCAAATGATCAAACAGCAATGGCCTCATCTGTCGGTGGATGGTGAGCGTCTTCAGTAGATTAGCTGTTATCTTCCCAGAAGGTGGCGCTGTGCTCCTAATCATTGGTTTCAGGTGGAATAGATTAGAAATAAGTACAAAAAAGCTTATAATAGTACAAAACCTTTTTCAACTGTATTTATATATATATATATATAAATATATTCTTCATTAGTGTAATAAGGGGCCATTATTATATTATTATCAAAAATGACGTATCTACACCTAATGTATTAATTATATAATAAATTGCCAATTCTAATTATATTTAAAAAATTATACAATTTTTTATTTGAAATATATTTTTTAGAATTACTTTCTGGTGATATAAATTTAGACGTACAAGCTCTTAAACATTTCTTTTTAAGTAGCTTTATCTGTTCCATATAGGATGGTGATATATTAAACCAATTGCACATCCATATGTAACATATGGTCTAATTAACGACTGATACATTTTAATTTTGATTTAATATACTTAATTAGACTTAAATAAACTTTTGTACATAAAAAAGGCATTTTTTGCCTTAATTATTATTTCATTTATGTGATTGTTGTTAAAGTATAAGAATTTGTCTAACAAAATCTTTATTCAGATTTCGAGAGCTCTGTAAAATAAATTCTCATGAAATCGAAATCGTAATACATTTAATACCCAATGAAGTTGTGACAATGGTCTTTAACCAAATGAAAAAAAAAAAAAATTATCAAAACCTTTATTATTATTTAGCATGTTTGAAATATCAGACTTTGGTGTAAACCAAACATTGTCTTTTTCCAATATGGTACTGAAAATATGTAAACTTTTTGATAAATTTTATTCAATTTGAAAAGAATATTAAACTAAAATATTACAAACTATATAGTAATTGGAAGTAATCTATAAATATCATTCAAGAACTAAAATTATTTTTTCAATAAAAGTTGAAAGACACTAAAATTGAATCTTAAATCTTCTACATTTATGTTATGTTATGCAAATAAAAATGTAACACTCAACAGGGCGTTCACTTTTTTTTTATAAAAAATGGGAATATTATGAATAACACTGGTCTTTAAGTTATTTAATTAATATTTATTAATTATATTTATTATTATTAATTGATTTTATTAATATTGTAGTCGCCGTGGTCTAGTGGTTAGTGTGTTGGCTTACTAAGACGATAGTGCCGGGTTCAAATCTCAGCACCGACATCTTGAAAAAAGAAATATAAAAAAAATATTTCTTTCGGCGACTACCTCTCAGCAGTCTTCTGGCAAAAGCTCTGAAAGTAATTAATTGCCATGAAAGAGCTTCTCAAGTCTGTCGTTCGGAGTCGACATTAAACTGTAGGTCCCGGTACTCATGGATAGAAATTTACACACACAACATGAGTGCTGCGAGAAGCTAGGCCGTAATCCTGACACAGGGTTGTAAAGGCCAGTTATGTATGTATGTAATATTACGGAAAATTTGTTTACATTGGGTGGTGTTACCGAATTTTTGTCACAATTAAATACAAACTTTAATTTATGACTGAAAACTGAAACTGTATTTAAATACCATTTAAGTTTATTTTAAAATTGACTAATTTCATATTTAAATATGAAGTTAAAACTAGGCCTAAGACATTTTATTTATATCCATCTGACTTCATCACTTTTTCCATATTTTTTGCTAACAAATAAATCTTGCGTATACGTAATATTGATGTCTCATCAAACGCTCATACATACAGTAGTACCTTATTGTAATTTACATAAAACTGATCTGCAGCAAAAATTGTTGTTAAATAAAAATATATGAAATATAAAGGCATAAAAGCCCTAATACATATTCGTTTTAAGTTTTTTTATTCTATCGGTTTCAGATTTTCTTTACAGGCTTGACGTATATTTAACTCAAAATAGAGCGGTTATGCTCTAATATTTGACTATAAACTAGAAATGATTTTTGCGATTTTTATTAAGAAAGCAATAAAAGCTTAGTAATACAATTTTGATAAGGTCTTCTAAATAAAATTAAATTAAAAGTGCAACCCTTTTGAAGTTATAAATATAGTACCGATATATTTTGTGTTCAAGTAAAATTAGTACTTTTTTTGTTTTCAATGATTCACCACTACAGTTTTTTTATTATATAATATACTATTAAATCTTTCGGCATACTGCCGTAGACATACGTTTAAAATCGTTTTTGTTTTTCTAACTAGCTAAGAAAGTTTTCTTACAATGAGGTTTTATTAAAATAAATTTTTCGGAGAATATATTTTGCTTAAGCTAAGTAGTTATCACTTCTACTGAAGGGCAAATTTATTTAATTTTTTTCCAAATAGCACTGTAATTGCAAACAACATAAGAGAATGGTCTTATTTTAGGGTTGGGGAATTAAAGTCTTATTGAATAATTTTATTTAAAAGAAAATAAACTTCATTAGAGATATAAAAATAATAAAATTATTAAAGCACAACACATTTGGGCAACACATATACCCATAAATAAGGATTTTTACCAAACAATACCATAATAAGCATAGAACGTAAAAAGTCACTATGACTAACTAATATCCATTAATAATATATCACACATACTAAAACAAATTCGAGCACACACACACACACACATGTTTATTCTATAAACAAGAATTTAAAAAGTCCTTTTGATACAATTTTTTTGCCTTTCTTATTATGTCTTTGTGTTAGTTATTGCTTGGTGTTGTTTTTGATATTATTTCGCATTAAATAATCCCGGAAAAATGTTTATTTACAAATATAAAATAGAACAAATTTAAAGCAGCAGTAGCGTGAAAGCGAGAGAGAGAGAGAGAAAGAGATAAAACCTAACTTACTTACTTACACTCTCTCAGTCAGTCTGAATAAATTCAAACATACAATACAAAAGTACTCGTATTTTAGGGAATTCATTACGTGTTGAGCGGGTTTATAAAAAAAATATATAAAACAAGTAGTCTCCTTTCAAGTTTTTTTTTTTTTTTTTTATTAAGTCTAACAGATGAGGAGACTATGCTTAAAAGCAAATATCAAATGTTTGTAAGTGTTTGTGTATTTTATGTGCGAGAGTTTTTTTAATCCAATTTTCTTTGTAAAACCATATTTCAACTTCTACACACGCAATTAGAAAGGAAGTTATATTCATTAAGAAATTAAGCAAAAATTTGTCGACAAAATAAAGATCTTCTTTTTTATAATAGATGAGAATAGGAAATGTTTGCTTTTAAGAAATTTTGTTACAGCGATGCTGAGATAGAAATCAAAAATTATAAACTAAGCTTCATTGCAAATTACGTGCGTTTGTCACACTAACAATATAAAAAACTGAATATGTAACTTGTTTTTTTTTTTTTAAATAATACATACATATACTCGTTTATAGTATACTAGCAGACCCGACAAACGTTGTTTTGCCTAGAAAATTATTGTTTTTGTATATATTTAAAATACAGGTACAGGTAATATTTTAGGGATATCGGTGCAGATAATTTATCTTTATTTACAAAAAATATGAAAATGTGAATAATAAATAAACTATTGAATAAATTAAGAGAATATCATTGAAGCACTCACTCTGTGATAAACAATATTTTTCGTTTTGTTGTCATACTACATAATTTCGGTATTCTTATCAAGCTTAAAAGCATTATGTATAACAACTATTAACATAAACGAAAGAACACAATTTACCTGTTTGGGGGAATAAGTTCCCCTGCCCCTAAAAAATATAATTCCAAGTATTCCTACTTGAAAGTTTTATATGTTACACTTTTTTCAAAGAGCGATAAAATGTGTTCTATCTTCTGCGGGAATACCCCTTCCTCTGACCTTATCCCGTTCGGATTAAGCTGTATCATAAAAGCTAGTGCTGGAAGCATTCGTACGATGTTTAAAAGCTTTATGGGGAACGTAAATAGGGTTTTAAGTTTACAGAGAAAGTGGACAGTGAAGTGGGCGTGGATGTATAAAAAATAGATTAGGGTCTATAGTCAGCCTACTGAATATACAGACAAAATTTTATAAAAATCGTTCAGGCAATTTCGGAGAAGCTTTGTTACAAACATTGTGACATCACTCTATACAAAATGTATGGGAAAATTAATTTTCTTTTTTTTGCAATATTTTAGAAATTTTTTTTTCACTATTTTTCTTATTTGGCCAGAGACCATTCCGAATTGTAATTGGCTTTTGTTATAAGCGTAGTAACTAACGAGACTTTCTTTTATATATATAGATATCTTTTTAATAAATAAACAGAAAAAAAATTTTTGTACTAGCAATTAAACTCCACTTTTTAATTTTGGGCTTAAACAAACGAACATCACTTTGTAATCTTGTTAACAATTATGTATGAATTTATTATAAAGTTCTTGAAAGGCAGCTTAAAATTTATAATACTACTAAATTGCTCAACAAATATACCATTGCAATAATTTAGTGCTTATTTTACTGGTTAAAAAAAAAAAAAATTAAAATTTAAATTGAAAGTTTTCAGTGCTATTCTGTGTTCTTTATCAGCAAAATTTAATTTCAGTTTAGTTCGAGTTATTCAACATTTCTTAGCCCTTCCATATTCCGTTTTCATATGCATACAGTTCCATGTTCAAAAGCATGCAACGCCAAAACCACTTATCCGATCTTGCTTATGGAGCACTTATTTTTGTTGTTTTTGTGTATTGTTTGAAATGAGTGTATTAGGAGAACAATCTAGGAAACCTTTATCTTTTTATATTCAAATAAATGAAAAAAGTGCATGTGGTCAAATTTTTCTACTTCATCAAATTCAGTTAGAAGTACAAATGGAGCGAATAACTAAGGAAACCATTAATATTGAGAATATATTAGAGTTGTTAGGTGAATTTCTAACCTATTTTCAAGAATTTTTTATACAGTTATTATTTTTAAAGATAACAATGGTAGGTGTTTAGATCGTGATTCACTAGCTTCTAAGAAAAGGTAAAAGTTGTTGTGCAGCCTCAGCAATTATCTATGTCAGTGAAAGTTAAAATTGCACTAAAATATGGCTTTTCCACTAACTATTTGTTCAAGTAGATGAAATAAAGTCTTTAACATAGAGTAGGGGAGACGGATTTTTCGAGATCTGCCCCAGCAGAGAGTAGAGGCTGCAGTGCAAATTCAAAAAAATTTCATCTTATTTGATATGCTTAATCTGTCTGTGTAGCCAGTTAAAAATACAATGCGTATAGTTTAGTATAGTCAAGCAAAAGTACAGAAACCACTGGTCACAAAACGTCGTCGACGGTTTCCCTAGATTTTGCTCGCACGTAATTAAATTAAATTAAATCGAGCCAGGGAGAATTAGAAAATGATTCTATTTTGAGACGAAACCAAAACTAATCCTATTAATCAGATGGTAGGGAGCAGACTTGGCGAAAACCTAGCAATACTTTAGAGGTACGACACGGTAAGTCTACCTTGAAGTTTGGGGGCATGTATGATGGTGTGGGGGGTTGGCACATCGCAGCAAATAATTGGCAAGATATCTGCCAACTATTACACCACTTGTTAAAAGTTGAAAGTACATAAATTTTTTTATTTTATTTAGTGTAGGAAAACTTTAGTGGAATTTAATCGTCTGAAGTCTTTCTTAAAACTGAAATGTTTCTGTTGAACTATTAAAATATCAATTGTTATCCACTGTCTAAGACATTTTTTTTTTTTTTCATTTATCATATTATTTACATGAAGTCATAAAAAACCTATGATGTGTTTATTAGACGTTTATTTTACAAGTAGTTCATATACATTTTCCGAATAAGACCTCAGTAAATGTATTTATTTTTTATGAATACTTGGGTAAGACTTCACAGATTTCACTTGATCCCGCATAATTTTATAATTTCGCACGAAATAATTCCACTCTAGTTACACAACAGATTTTATGTGTTTTTTAAAGTTCTTATTAAAGGTTTTGTAAAATTTTGAAAAATATTGTAAAAGGACGAAAAATCTATTTAAAAAGTAAAGCCTATTTCAAACATAATGCGTATATTAAGTATATGAGGTAATGTTTGAATACTCAGTACATTTAATTTGTTTCCTTTTGTAGACTAAACATTTTGCAGTTTTTCTTAAAAATCCAAAATATATATGCAATGACACATAAAATATTTATAGAAATAAATCATTTTCATTGGGCTACACAAAATTTTTATTCGAATTATTATTAAGTAATGTCGTCCCTTTACACAAAATAGAACAGCCACTACAAACAAACAAGTACGACCTCAATTGTTTGGGCACAGATAGTACATACATACATACATAATTGGCCATTAAAACCCTGGTTCAGGGTTACGGCCTTGCTTCTCACAGCACCCAAGTTGTTTTTGTTAATTTTTATTCATCATAAAGTTGACTTGGAATAACAGATTTGAGGAGCTTGTTCATGGCAATCAGTTACTCTCAGAGCTTTTGCCAGAAGACTGCTGAGAGGTAGTTGCCGAAAGAAATATTTTTTCATATTTCTTTTTTTTCAAGATGTCAGAGCTGGTGTTTGAACCCGGAGCTCTTGACATAGTATGATAAAACACTCAACACCCACGACACTTGATATTATTTTTTTAAGAGTTAATACATTAATTAAGTTAAAATAAAAAAGCAATAGAACTTCTAAGATGCTTTGTATTATTCCTAAGCAGGAATTGATCTTTGACATTTATTACCTAGAAAAACAGAATTAAGATAAAAAATTATTTAACTGAATGGGTTAATATTTTCAAATTTAAAGAATATTTCTTACAAAATGTAGACATAGGGCACAGATACGAACTTAATAATATAATCGACCATTAGTTATGATGTTTAAAAAGATTTCATGTTAGCAATTAAACGGGTTACGTAAGAAAATTTCATTTCCCAATCTTTCAAAGCTTTAAATAACAAAAAATCATTCAGCCAATCGTTTTGTATCAATAAAAATCATTTTCATAATGTTTTCCTATAATGACTAGAAATAAATGAAATGCTTGTGTAAAAAATTCCTAGAAATAAAAACACTAACTTTGAAAATAAGTTTCAGATGTGAGCATAGAAACATAAATACCATGTGTTGTATTGTTAATGCCTTGAAGTTTAAAATTAATCTAAAAAAAAGGGAGGAGGCATTAAGAAAGTTGGAAAAAAAAATATAGAAATAAAACGTAGGAAGTCAAGTTTTAAATGAACAATCATTTGGTATGAGTAATATTTTTTATGATTATGCAAACGTGTAAAGTCCTTAGAAGTTATTTGGGAGTGCGTGCCTTTTTAACCAAATACCTAAATGGATTTTGTTTATTTCAAATTTCTTCATACATATTTATATGCTTTGACATTATTTTTCTCACTTTTTTTCCTTTTATTATTGTTTATAACAGCCTAAGGTTCATTATATAAAATATAAAAAATATACAAAAAAAAAAAATCATTAGAATTGAATTTCATTGTTATGGAAGTGGAAAGCAGAGCACACTTTGGTATTCAAAATAAAGGCATTCAAGCAATAAAAATCACACAAAGGAACACATACATATACACAACGGAGTAGACACTAATGCCTATTTCTTAGGCTTAAAGCTTAATTTTTTCCATTTTTTTGTGTCTGAATTATTTTAATATTTTTTTTTTTGCACTTATGATTTTAGAATTATATTTTATTTCCATGGTATTTTTTATTTTTTTATACTTCAATATCTATTCCTTCCTCTTCAATACTCAAGAACTTTTTGGTTAATTTTAAAATATACCATTAAGACCCATTTCAGCATATTTTTTGCTCATGCTTTTCTGTTTTTTTTTTTCTTTTTTTTAATTTTCTTAAGTTGTCTTTTAGAAGGATTAGAATCGACTCGGGAATTTAGTAAAGGAATGCGATTAAATGTTGGTTGCGTATGGCAAATATAAGAAAACGGCAGAAGTTATTGAATTTTTTTCCTTTCTTTTTTTTTGCTTTTACGCAAAGAGCACGCAAAGGTATTAAGTAACCTCATCATCTGTAAGACACGTAAACTGACATTCCTAGAAAAAAAAGTTTATATGAAAAAAACGAGAATTTTCTGCCTACATAAGAAGTATTAAAAACGTTTTTTTTTTCTATTTTCTATTAAAATGACAGAGATGTAGAAAGTATGTACATCTCTAAAGGCCTATACAATTTTCTTATCTTTCTATAAATTATCATTAATAGTGACAGCTAGAAATGGAAAAAAATATAAAAAAAACTGACCGTTATAATATTCTACTAATCTTTCTTAAAATCATTCTTTTCTGTTTACTGTCTTTAATTCATATTTAATATTCTTAGTTTCTATGGCTGTATTTTTTAGTGAAAGAGCATATTTAAGCATAAAATAAAACTCTAAATATGAAGAAAGAAATACTATCCAAGTCATTCTTGCCACCAAAACTCAGAAAAAGTTCCGTAGTGGCGTAGTGTCGTGGTTAGAGTGCTCTTTTACAACACCAAGCAGACCATGTTCGGGTCCCAGTACTGGTGAAAAATTTAAGAACAAAAATTTGTGTGCGACATTTCGGAGTTTTAATTAAAAAAAAGAGAGGTCCCCCCCACTAAGTATCTAATTATTAAAACAGCCGCCCCTCTATCCACATTTGAATTGTGAAACTAATGATCAGGAGAAAACGCCATCTATCGGGAAGTAATAGGCAGAAGGAAGCAAGGACTATAATTTACCATATAACGTAGCAGAGGTCCTCACCACTTCACAACAAATAATTAACATAAACAGATGGAATAATTGCTGTTGATTATTTTATGAAGGTATAACACTTGCCTTTGAGTTATCAACTAAGAGCAACTTGTCTCATGGATAAAAGGCGCTTAAATTGAACTTTGAATATGAACTTCTTCAATCATACCAATATAATGCACGCTTGAGTAGGGTTGTAAACTAATGAGTATTGGTCTTACAAATATAGAGATCTTTTGATTTTTAATTTCGTTATAAAAAAACTAATATTCATTTATATATTAATGGTGTCGTTAATGAAGGCTACAAAGAATGCCCAAAGGAAGTCGATGGATATATTGCAAAAGCTGCAATGAACTAATTGTGTTTTGTGTTAGGATCTAATGACAGTGCTAACACTTTTAGATGTCCCACTCCCTTTGATTATAAAGGAAAAAGAAAATTTTTGAGAACAGTTCTCTAATAAATCGTAGAATCATCAACTTCTGGGTATTGCTGACAGAAAGAGTGGCGTATCATTAAATGCTGGAAAGTAAAGGCCACACTTTAGATCTCACTGCTGATTTTGTGGGATTACAAACGAGAACGAAATATTAAAGCATTTTCTATCATTGTATTGGTCTGCTAGTCTGACTTTTGAGGATTTTTGGGTTGCTGTGCACAATTATTTTGCGGAATGTTCTTGCCTCATTCTACTGTCCTATATATACAGATATGTATGATGTTTATACATACTTCTTGTTTGCAAAACAAAGTGTAAAATACTGCCATATAATTTGTTTATTGTAACTTAAAGCCTCTAAATAGGCAGAAGGAAGCAAGGACTATAATTTACCATATAACGTAGCAGAGGTCCTCACCACTTCACAACAAATAATTAACATAAACAGATGGAATAATTGCTGTTGATTATTTTATGAAGGTATAACACTTGCCTTTGAGTTATCAACTAAGAGCAACTTGTCTCATGGATAAAAGGCGCTTAAATTGAACTTTGAATATGAACTTCTTCAATCATACCAATATAATGCACGCTTGAGTAGGGTTGTAAACTAATGAGTATTGGTCTTACAAATATAGAGATCTTTTGATTTTTAATTTCGTTATAAAAAAACTAATATTCATTTATATATTAATGGTGTCGTTAATGAAGGCTACAAAGAATGCCCAAAGGAAGTCGATGGATATATTGCAAAAGCTGCAATGAACTAATTGTGTTTTGTGTTAGGATCTAATGACAGTGCTAACACTTTTAGATGTCCCACTCCCTTTGATTATAAAGGAAAAAGAAAATTTTTGAGAACAGTTCTCTAATAAATCGTAGAATCATCAACTTCTGGGTATTGCTGACAGAAAGAGTGGCGTATCATTAAATGCTGGAAAGTAAAGGCCACACTTTAGATCTCACTGCTGATTTTGTGGGATTACAAACGAGAACGAAATATTAAAGCATTTTCTATCATTGTATTGGTCTGCTAGTCTGACTTTTGAGGATTTTTGGGTTGCTGTGCACAATTATTTTGCGGAATGTTCTTGCCTCATTCTACTGTCCTATATATACAGATATGTATGATGTTTATACATACTTCTTGTTTGCAAAACAAAGTGTAAAATACTGCCATATAATTTGTTTATTGTAACTTAAAGCCTCTAAATAGAAGCCGTTAGGCTAAAGGGACGATCAAATCGTGAATTGACAAATTAGTCCTCTTTACGTTATGTGGCGCAGAAGTCGATGTAGTGCCAACACACAGTATTGTCATTCCACAATAAAACTTGACTTGCTTACTTTTGTTAAAAGTATTGTTTTTTTGCAATGACGACAGAAAGTAAACAGAAACAGAGTGTAAAATATTTTGTAAATAATTTTGTTAGCCATGTTGCAATACTACTCTTATTTGGTTGATTCACTGTGATATTGAAAATATTATTATTGTGATATTGTCAAAATATTGTCAAAGAATTAATATGAGTAAGAGGAAAGAACGAGAGAAGGAGATAAATGAAGGCTCAAGCTATCAAAAGTGAGCTGGCACAAAATATAACTTGTTGGCATTATGTTGGAAACATTTACATAATAATGTCTGAAGTTATTCGTCCTAAGCAGAGTACATCTCTTGAACCTTTGTAATCTGAGTTTCCACTTTAAGATATTTAGTTCAAGAAACAACATTAGCCCTCAAAGTGAAAATGATACTAATAATTCGGAGCAAAGAGTGTGAGCAGCACATATATGGGCATTTCCTCAAAATGGTAAACCAGGATCGAAAAAAAATATGTTGATAATCATAGCATTTTATTGCTTATAATTATAAAAAAGAGTCTATATTTTTATAATATATTGGATTCTTATCATATCTCAGGTGTTTTACTTGAGAAAATTGGGCTAGAAACTGAAATATATAAAATTTCATTTTTAAACTACTTCTAAAGGCATTTTTATATTTAATTATTTTACATGCAAAAACTGTATTATGTTTGCACTCTTTCTTCAAAATCTTTCTTTTACAAACAATTAAGAAGGGAAATGTGTAGGGAGAAAAAAAAAGTTCGATTAACGGAAAATTTTTGCTTTGTTTCTTGCCTAGGTTTTCATCGTACGTTCGCGACCGAAAACATAATTTTATTGTTATTGCTTTGCATAAAACGTCAATAGGTGCAAAGACACACCACATTTTAATTAATTTCGGTGTCACCTATTTGTATATAAATAAAAGAAACTTCTGGTTTACCATTAAATAGACTTTTTTTGTTTGCAAAGTTTCGTACGTTCGCGACCGTAAGTAAATTTTTTCTATAAGCAATGAGTTTATAATTGATAAGATGTTTCTAATTTTACTTTAAAAGTGAAATGATATACCGAATATTCCAGTATTAGAATGATGCACTGGATTTTCTGTGATGACGACCTAAAATAAGCACAATTTTAACGGCCTGTTGAGTAAAAACAAAAATATCACAAATATTGTTAAAATTTCATTTTTTTATATTGAAAATTGTTATTAATAAAATAAATATTAAAAAACACTGTAAGTGCTTTACTGAAATCTATTTATCAGAAGGATTATGTTCTCGAGAAGTTTTCTTATTCTTTTGTCAGTATCTGTAAACGAATAGTGGCATGCTCTAACTTAATTATATTACAAAAATATCATATGTATGTGTCACCTCTTAATAAAAGAAAAAGATATTCTTTGTAAGTGAATTTTTGCACAAATTTTTAATTGAGCTTGTTGATCATTAACTGTAATAACGTAATAATGTATTTTTAGACGGAGTTTTGTTTTGCTGGTTAAAATTTTAGTTTTACCCACAACTTTAATGTAAAAGTACAAGTACCCAAAAATTAGTAAAAATACTCGATACTTGGTACTCATTACTCAATACTTTGCCAGTACTAGTTACCACACACTATAAATAGTGGATTAAGTTTTTGGTTAAGCAAATTTGACGATATTTATGGGATTAAGCATGGTGATAAACCTATGGAAATATCGTACGTTCGCGACCTGTACGTTCGCGACCGATACTTAAGCCAATTAAACGAAAACCAATAAAGATATTTTATTGTGTAAATACTGGATAGAGACCTACATTAGTATGCTTTAAAAATTATTTAATCTCTTTTGAATATTCCGTTGCATTTCGCCGAATTTTACATTTTACTACTGTCAGCAAAAGTTGACTTCTATTTTGCGTACGTTCATGACCACGTCTTTATAACTATTATTACGAAAACTTCAACTCGATGAAATCCATCTTTTGCACTACATATAGAGCTACTAAAATGCTATCAAATCGCAAAAAAAAAAATACTAGAAAAAGTTTTTTTTTCTATCTTCTTTGTACATTAAAAGCGTACGAACGTACGTTCGTTACCCCAGGAAATGCCCATATATCTTTTTTGAATACATTTGGCTCAAGAAACAACATCAGCCGATAAAGAGAACACGTTTTCTAATAACTCGAAATAAAATAAGTGCATATTTGTGTGCCTAAAAAAAAAAAAAACAACCGCAAGGTTACCCAACATGTTCATGTGCTATTGCATGTATTACAATATTACTAGCCCACAACCGGCGTGCTTTGCTACACCTACCACTACTTAATTAAGAGAGCAGTTTTATGTTCGTTAGGACTTCAAATTAGAATAAGTTACACTCAAAATTAAATCAAAGTACCACAAACCGTGCCAACCAAGCCTTCTAAGAACTGGCGAGCGAGCAGCAAAACTCTTGTCTACAATGTGTTATACGTAAGTAAACTCGTAAAACACAACTGTTACATGTCAAAACGTAAATATACAAACAAGTAAAGGCCCAACTATAATGTGCTTAGGCTAGCTTAAACAACTATGCGAATTCATGCATTTAAATGTGTATAACCATAATGTATATAACAAACGTTTCGTTGAGTTTCGTTCAATTTTATTTGTTTACGTTTGGAGCGAAGCCGATCGCACAAAATGTACGTAAACAGCTGTTTTTGTGTTTGTGTAAACAATAATAAACGAAAGACCGCAGTGCGAAATGGAAACCGGGGATAACTTTATTGAAAATTTTATTGAAAATATATATATAAAACGATTTCTCTGTGACAAATGTGTATCTTATTCATTTTAAACCATTTACATATTTTTCTTTTCCGTTCATTTTGTAGCACATTAATAACAAACTTTAATTTTTTTTTTATTATCCAAAAGAAATATATTTGACGTGTTTTCGGTAAAATATTTAACCGTTGTAGATATTAAATAACATTTTGTAATAAGAATCTATATATTTAGGTAATATAGAGAAAAATAAATTTTACATAAGTAATAATGTTTGCAACCAAGAAAAGCTTGCATTTAAGTTCAAAAAGTACATTATAGCCACTCCAAAGCTTCGTTAGACTTTTGACAGACGTTTCGCTGATTTTTGACATTAGCTTACGTCAACAAAAGTACATTATAGTTGGGCCTTAAAATAGAAAAATAATTTCAGTATGTGAAATAATTATGCAGACTCTTAACAGTTTAGATATGTTAGAATAATTCTTAAAAAATATTTCAAACTAAAGCTATGGAGTCTGCTAAACCGTCTGACTAATCTTAAACAGATTTAGCTCCGACTGCAACTGAAATTTATATATTTATATATATGTACGTGTATTTTCCTTTTTATTCCTACAAAAGGCAAACACGTTAAACATATGGCATTAACAAATGAAAATAGTAAAATTTTATGACAATAGTATTGACGCCACTAAACTACTAAGGCACATATAAATTTTCAATTCATTGATTTCTAATCAAAAATATACCCTTTTTATTATACATAAATACAGAAAAACGTTTAAAGAATTTTTTCCCATTTGTATGCACGTTTTTTGCCTCAAAATGTTTAAGAAGCCTAGAGTATGTTAAAATGGCATTTTAATTATTTTCTTAGCACACTTATAAATTCATTTAATTCTCACCTACTGTCGGCTTTTGCTATCTTAGAATAATCCCTAATTTTATTACCTTCTTCCATTACCAAAAAAAAAAAAAAAATAAGAATAAGAATAAAAAGAAAAAGGATATTCATACATTTTAATTAAATTTAAGTCGTGTTTTTAAGAGATAAGAATTTCTCAAGTAATTTAATTATAATTGCAAATGAATGGAAATACAAAAAAAAGGAATTTTTATAAATATTTAATTTATTGAAAAAATAAAGAAAAAATATAAAATCCGATACGTATAGATATAATTTATTTATTTTAGTTAAATATTTGTTCATTTGTGTTTATTTTAAAAACGACCACACAAAACTTATGGTTATTACGAGTATAAGACCTTTACTATATGTATTGTTTTTGTACATAAAGAAATCTAAAGTCTTTTGTTTGTAATATTGTTTTATTAAATAGATTTACTCTGCAGTTTCTTTTAGAAATTTTCTTTTCGTATTCACTATTTTATTCCATAGAATAGCTTTTTGTTTTATACATATTTTTTTATATGTTTTGTCTTACAAATTAATTTACTAACTAAGAAATTACTTACTGTCTTAAGCACACACACGTTCACTCTAATCTAAAATATGTATATAGACTTACTGACTGTAAATCCCAGTTGGCACAATCATTGTAAATGACATTTTTATTAACGAAGTTTCATATTCGTATGTAAAAAAATTTGTCAATAACAATTCCTGTTGAAAAAACATTTCAAAAATATTCCTGTGTGACAAATTTCACATGTAAACTAGTTAACCCGGCGAAGGTTGTTTCGCCATATAAATTTGCTCTCGTAGACATTTTTTTAGTTCAAATATTTTTATACTTTTCCCCGAACTGCAAAAGTCAACATTGATATGAGCAATCAATGTCTGCGTTACTAATAATTTTAATAAATGATTATCCACCATTTTCGGTACTCCAGTTTGATAGTAGGGGATAGGGAGAAATATACCCCCTCTGAGTACTTCTTGATAACAAAAAAAAAAAAAAAAAAAAAAAAAACATAAACCAAATGTGTTCTACTATACTCAGATCTATTTAATTTAAAATTTCATCGACGTCGGTATGTTATTTAGGTGAAGCATAAATTTCCCCTTGGGGCGGGTACCTCAATATTTAAGGGTATGAAAAATAGAGGTTAAAATTTACATTTGTTAATCTAAAATTGTTTTAGACACCAAAAAATACAAAATTTATTAAAAATCAGTTTGTTAGTTGGGGATGGGGGAGAAATAGCCCCTGTATCGCTCACTCTGAGTACTTCTTAAAAAAACAAAAAAAAAAAAAAACGTAAACCACATATGCTCTACGGTACGCAGATCTATTGAATCTAAAATTTCATCAAAGTCGGTACGTTATTTAGGTGAGGTACACATTTTCTATTGGGGCGGGTATGAAAAATATATGTTGACCAATTCTCAGACATACCAGATATGTACACAAAATTTCATTAAAATCGGTCGGGCCAATTCGGAGAAGTTTGGCAACAAACACCGCGGCACGAGAATTTTTTATATTAGAAAAAAGATGGAACAAATGAAGGACAGTGTCTTGCACATTTTCCTCATTTATTTTATGTAAACAATATGTCAGTAATCTTAAGGCGTGAATTTAGAATTCTATTAATGAAAAAGCAAAAGACATATGCCCGTATTCATAAAAAATAAAATTGGTTTATAGAGTGCTTATTTGAAATTTTTTTATGGATAAGCATTTAATAAAACCGGTTTATTTTTTATGAATACGGGCATTAGTCTATATTAAAAAAATTTTGCTTTTTATTACAAAAATAAAGATCTAGTGTTTTACAAATGCATTAGAAAAACCTCTCCAAGTAACTTTTTTTCTCATTGCATGCTGCCCATTAGAGATTTGCTCTATTAGTCCCTTACATGTACTTATATTTACATTCAAGAAGGTTCTTAAGAAAATACCAATTGGAGCATTATTTTGCACACTTCCAAACATACAGAATTATTTTGTAATATTCAACAATTCTTCTCAATACTTGTGTATGTACTTGTGTGTGTGTAACCATTTCATAATACACAAAAGAAATTTTAATTGCATACAAATGTCAGGAAAATGGAAAGAAAATCTTTGAATTAGAATACAAGGAAAAGCAAAAAACAAAGTAAAATAGAGAACAGAAATATTAATTAAATAACAATGAGTAGAAAAAGGAATTTTAATTTCTTGTTAATGCCTTGAGAAAAGTTGCCGTAACACAAGGAGTCATCTTTAGTAAAAATAAACAGAATATGACCTAAAATCTAGAAGAATGATTTCAAAAGCGAAACTTGAGACACAAACCACTTTGTACTCTCTTAACGTTTTCTGTATTAAGTGTTATTTAGTTATTTGTAAATTAAAGCTATCGTAAACAGAGAACTTAGGGTTATACTATACTCACGGTTTCATGTAAGGTGTATTTTTTAGTCCAGCGAAGCAAGAAATGCTGATAATCAGGGAAGTTACACGTAATCGACGTTTAGAAAAAAGTATATAAATAAATTTCTAACATATATTCTTTCTTAATTTTTTCATATTTTTGTAATGTTTTTCGGAGTCAAATCAAGAAAAATTTACAATATTTAAAATTATGTATACTTAAAGTGTCTTATTTTGTAATAAATTTCATGCTTCATATAAAAAATATGTACTTGGGATAATTACAAAGTGTGCTATTATCGTAAGTCTTATTGTCATAAGGTTATAACATATATTATTTAAGATCAATTCTCAGGGGTAAACCATTACTCATGCAGTGCATTTTATTGCAATTTGAAAATAAATACATAGACATAATTTTATTTCCTTTCATTATTATGCACCTTTTTTGTTGGTGAGATAAGTTACAGTCAATTTGACCACTCAAAGGCCAGTGTTATACCTTGACCCATGAGTGATCATCAGCAATTGCCCCATCTGTCAGTGGATGTTGAATGTAAGTGGCAAGCGTTTTCGGTAAGTTAGCTGTTATCTTCCCAGAAGGTGGCGGCGCTATGCTCTTGATCACTTGTTTTAGGTGGTACAGACTTCTTCGAGGGGGGGGGGGGAAGGAACCTCTTATTTTTAAGATATAATTTTTAGAAAACCGCAAAGTTTTTTTTTTAATAATTCTTGTCGTTCGCTGGGATTGAACCTCGGTCATTTGCGTTTCTATGAGAGCGCTCTAAGCACTATACCACGACCCCACATAAAATTAATAACAATAAGTATATGACAATTAAACATAATAGGACTGCCAAATATGTAAACAGAACTATACATACATACATAATTGGTCATTACAACCCTGTTACAGGGTTACCACCTGGCTTCTCGCCGCACTCATGTTGTGTGTGTCAGTTTTTTATCCATGAGTACCGGGACCTACAGTTAAAGTCGACTCCGAACGACACACCTGAGAAGTTTTTACATGGCAATGAGTTGCTCTCAGAAATTTTGCCAGATAACTGCTGAGAGGTAGTAGCAGTAAGGAATACTATTTTCATATCTCTTTTTTTTAAGGTGTCAGAGCTGATGTTTGAATCCGGAACTATACACCATCATAGAATGTGCCACCCAAAATTTGGTTGCAAAACAATGTTTACTTACTTATAGGCATACATACATACATACATACATATTGTCTTCGAAGTTAATACACAAAGAAAGCGCATGAACTATGAACTCACAGATAAATCACAACAGATAACGATCACAATAAACACCGCAAAAATTTAATATGAGTGCAATAAACACCGCAAAATTTCATTGCAAGCATAGTAAGTACCACATATTTATTAGTGTGTTTATGACACTTGGATATGTTCTGTTGCTCTGCTTAAATTACTTTCATAATATAAAAAAAAAATAAATTTACTGAATATTTTATGCTTACATAAGCGATGAGTATAATAAACACCGCAAAATTTTGTTGCGAGCACAAAAATTACTACATAATTATGTTGCTGAGTTTGTGGCACTTTCATATGTTTTACCTGCATGGTTGAACCACTTGGATTATACACACAATACCACATGCTAAATAAGCAAGTTGATTTGTTAATTTTAAATTAAAAGCTTAAGTATTAAATTAAAAAAAAAATTGTATTGATGTGCACAATGTACAAATTGTATTTCTTTGGAACAGTTTCAACTCTAATATAAACTACATTTTGACAAAATATTTTATAACTAAAAAAACAAAACTAAGTATCTTGAGTAGAAAGGTTTAAGAATATTTTCTTTTTACAAATCTGGTAAAAAATATTTGTAGCATTTCCAAAAATTTTAAAATGCGGCAGTGTAATAAACATTTCATTTTAAATTGACTTGTTATGACCTGAATAACAAAAAATATTGCTAGATATACATTTCTTTATTTCTAAAAAAGAATATGAAGTTTTGGAATCTGAACGGAATAGAATCTTTGTTCTTCAAGTTTAAAAAAAAACCAAAATAATATTCCACAAATTACTTTAAATTTACTTATTTGATAATTCTTATATTTTAATATGCAAGACATAAACTTATAAATTTGTGGGAGTAGTACAAAATTTAATAACAAAAAAAAAATGCTTAAAATATTCTCTGCAAAACCAATAAAGTGTTACACACATACTCACGTTTAAGGCAGAATTTATTAGACAGGATTATCACGCACTCTTAGCCTGACAATTGTCATAAACTTAAAAATCAACTCAAGTTAAAATATAAAAAAATGAAGAACCATAGAACTATTTCATTAATATCAAAGGAAAAATTATAACCACGTTATGTGCGAGTAAAAGAAAAATAAAATCCGTCCTGATAAAATTTATTATTAAAACAACTTATCCATGAAATATCTTTGAAAGTCACGTTTTTTTTCTTCCAGTGCTTCTCCACTATTTTGCTATTAAATGGTAAAGCTGAACGAAAATCTCTATGTAAGTGCGGTTGTCCATCTTTATTTTATACAACGCATATAAATATGGCAAATGAATGAAAAAATATTAATATCTACAGAAGAGCACAGTATAATGATTTAATGCCACACCCTGGTTATAAAACAAAATATTTTTTTTTATTTAAAGTTATAGGCAAAGTGACTTTAAATATTTTATGTATTAAGAATTCTAAAACAAAAATATTTGTATTCTAAAACAGAAATCAAATAGCAAATAAGGTTTAAAATTAAATTTTAAACAAGTAACCTAAAATTTATTTATTTTTTTTTCTAATACAATTCCTATAAAAACGAAATTTATTTCAGTTACTTACCCCATAATATTAAAAAAAAGTATTTGAAATTTATTGAATGAATAAATAGTGTTTAAAAACTGAAATTAGAATTCAAGAGATTACAAACTGGTAGTATTGTCTAAAAATTTAGCAGAAAGCAAAAAAAAAAAAAGTTTAGAATTATATCCGTTTTTATAGAATGTAATTAAATATTCAGTTAAATAAGTTAAAATTAAAACACACAAATTCGTTGATACGAGTATTTAACATATAAACTCAAAACTAATGCAGGTGAATTAAATGTTGAATTTTTGTTTCTGAATAAAAAGTAACAATGCGGAAATCTCTCAAAGCACTGCACCGACCCTAGGAGTTGCCTACACTTTTTTTATTTGGAACCAATAGTCAGGGGTAAACCCCTACTAAATTCTGTGCATTGTATTGGAATTTTTTGAAAGGGACAATACATATATTATTATTAATTATATTATTATTATTATTATTATTATTATTATTATTATTATTATTATTATTATTATTATTATTATTATTATTATTATTATTATTATTATTATTATTATTATTATTATTATTATTATTATTATTATTATTATTATTATTATTATTATTATTATTATTATTATAAAGATCGATCCATACTCTATGACACGGAGGATGGCCGAGAGACGAAAGTCTTATCGGCAGGGGCGGCCCAGGGATCCATACTGGGACCCGACATATGGAACTATACATATGACGGGATTCTACGTATGGAGATGCCCGAAGGGACATTCCTGGTTGGTTACGCGGATGACATCGCGGCAGTTATTATTGCCAAAGATGTCGATGCGGCCCAACTGCGACTCAACCAGGTTATGCGTCGAGTTACTCTCTGGCTGAGTGACCACGGGTTGGAGTTGGCACTGACTAAGACCGAGATAGTGCTTCTTACTAAGAAGCGCATCCCGCTCATTAGAAGCATGCAGGTAGGAGAGGTTACAGTCCAGACGAAGAACGCCGTTCGCTACCTGGGGGTTAGTTTGGACAACAGACTAACCTTCTGGAGCGAAATATCCAGCAGAGCAGACAAAGCGGCATTAGTAGTGACGTTGTTGAGCAGGGTAATGGCCAACATTGGGGGCCCTCTTCCCTGTAAAAGACGTTTGCTGCTGAGCACCGCCGAGTCTGTGATGTTGTATGGAGCTCAAGTCTGGGCTGATGCGCTCAGGGTCGAAAAGTACCGAAAGCGCATGGCGGCAGTGCAACGGAGAGCAGCGCTCCGCATAGCGTGCTCCTACCGCACGGTATCGGAGCCGGCTGTCTTGGTGGTCGCCGGGGTCATACCCATCGACCTCCTTGCCAGGGAGCGACAATTCGTCCACCAACACAAGGACGAAATTGGTAGAGAAGGCGCACAATCTGTGGCAAGGTCTCAGTCCCTCCGTGACTGGCAGTTACGGTGGGATACTGAGACACGCGGAAGGTGGACTTACGCCCTTGTCCCTCAAGTGGACGCTTGGCTAAATCGTCAGCACGGTGAGGTAGATTACTACCTCACGCAGTTGCTGACGGGCCATGGGCACTTTCGGTCTTTCCTGTTTAAAATAGGAAAGGCCGTAAGTCCCACATGCGTCTACTGTGGAGCACAATCCGACTCCGCTTTCCACACTTTCTTTGAGTGTGAGAAGTGGATGTTGGAGAGGCGTGCACTGGAGAGGGATCTTGGCATCTTGACTCCCAATACCATCACGGGAGTCATGTTAGGAAACCTTGCTGCATGGAGTAGGATCGCCTTTTTTGCGAGGGGGATTCTTCGTCGGAAGGAGAGAGACCTGGCAAGGTCGACAGAACCGTAGGGTCCAACTGGACCGGCATATAAGGCTCCATCCTGAAGTAATGTCATAAATTGACGGTCCCAGGATGGAGCCTGGTGATATAGAGAGGGGTTTTAGCCGGTAGGCACGCAATAACTGCGTGGAGTCCGGCACGACGGGTGGCAAAAACCACCTAAGTGCGTAAATGCATTTCCCCTCTCACCAAAAAAAAAAAAAAAAAAAATTATTATTATTATTATTATTATTATTATTATTATTATTATTATTATTATTATTATTATTAAGCGCCTTGGAAAGGAGACAAATTTGTGTAAATTAGTCATTCAAAGGCCTTCACCCTTAAGTGATCAACAGCAATTGCCTCATTTTTGCAATATTGATTGTGTGGTGAGTGCCTTTGCTAAGTAGGTTTAGCTGTTATCTGCTACTTCCCACTAGGTGGCGCTTTTCTCCTAATCATTCTTTTTTTTTATTGACAATGGTTAAGGTGGAATAGAGTGGAATTTCGGGGAGCGCTTTCTTTGTAGGTGGTCTTCTTGGAGGGCGAGGGGGGGGGGGGGCGAACCTCTTATTTTTAAATTATATTTTTTAAAAAAACCGCAAACTAACTTTTTGCAGTTTTTACCTTTGCTGGGATTTGAACCAGGGCCGTTTGAGTTTTGGTACGAGCGCTCTAACCACTATATCACGCATCCCCCGAAGTTTAAGTTAAAGAACTTAATAAAATAATATTGGATGATAATCGGCTCAATGTATTTGAGCTAATTGAAG
The DNA here is from genome assembly GCA_963576795.1 of Metopia argyrocephala. NCBI lineage: Eukaryota > Metazoa > Arthropoda > Insecta > Diptera > Sarcophagidae > Metopia > Metopia argyrocephala. Next base: position 59,567,137 of record OY756211.1, on the reverse strand, counting down.
TGACAGGTGTTACAAAAGGTGCTATAAATCCAACATTGTTAGTTGGTGATGATTGGAAAAGTATGTGCAATTTGAGTGCCATATGTGCTTTTCGTAGAACATAAACAACGATGTTTCACCGATTATGGGATGTGCGTGAAATTAGTCCTAATTTGTACTTTTCAAATAATTAACGAACTATAAGTATTTCGAAAGCCATAACTAGTAAAAAAGTAAACCTACGAACTGCTTCATAACGCAACTCATTACCCAGATTTAGCGCCTTTGGATAATTTTTATTTCCAATGAGATCAGTGATATTAGCATGGCCGCTATTCATGAAGTGCATTGTGCTGGTAAAAAAAATATGCATTGAGAAGGGGAAACGAGGGAACAGAATTTGTGAACATTTTATTTAAAATTGTTTAATTTATCAATCAACTGAAAAAACTTTTGTGGAAAGTTATTCCACAAACAAAAGATGGGACTAAAGCATTAAATTTTTCTTAAATACATTCTGCGTTGTTTCATTAATAAACACCTTTGCCTTTTTCAGTGCGTGTAGCACTGGCCTATATAAGAATTATATTCCATCTTAGGCCGAGGCCACACAATGAGCGGCAAAGCGGTGAGCGGCAAAAAAATATGTGGAATACTACTGAAGTGGCCACGCAATGAGCGGCATTTCTGAGTGGCTAAGCGACGCCGCTCAAGAATAGAACTTGTTTTAAATTTTAGTTGAATTTGAGCGGCGAAGTATAAACATGGCAAAAGTGAATGCGGATCTTATAATTTCGTCTGTACAAAGCCGACTGCTATTATGGCAAGATAGATTACCAAATTTTAAAAATAAAAATATGGGATTTTAACAACTAACCGCACGAACCGCTCAGAAATGACGCTCAGTAATAAGCCACTTTTCGCTTAAACTTGCCGCTCATTGTGTGGCCTCGGCCTTAGGCAGAATTTTTTCGTTTTAATTTTTACAAATGACTTAAGCCACGAATTTAAATAGAAATTGAAAGTTAAGGCCATATTTATATTTGTTTTAAGATTAATTATTAACGGATATAATCAATGCCTTCTAAACTCCATATATAATTTTATCTTGCAATTAGACAAATATTTTACTTTTCATTTACATATTTCTATTAAATATTAAATTTTTTCAATTTTCATATGGTTTAGAAATACGAATACTTATATGCGGATGATAATAAATTTATAAATAATCCAAAAGCATCAGTGGTATAGTGTTTTAAATTTCTAATAAATTATAAATATCCAATTCACGCATAACAATTAAATACCGCTTTCAATTAAAAGGATTAAAACCAGGCACATACAAATAATTTGTCAACTATAAACACTTTAATATTCATTATGTGAAAATGACAGAAATAAAGTGGTTAGAAAATAATATATGTACGTATGTACGAGTACCACAGTTCCACCCACTATAAATTATGACAGCAACCTACTAAAATCAATTTCTTAACAGCTTCAATGCATATTTGTCATAGTGGAGAAATAAAATTATAATGCAGAAAATGCAGTATTTATTTTTTTTATAGCATTTAAGCTTTTCATATAAATTTAACCACTTTTACTCTAATAACATACTCGCAGCATTTGTTTTTTTTTGTTTTTTTATTCTTGCCAGTTTTATTAAAACGTGTTGCGATTTTGAGGACATTTTTTTCTTACACAATAATAAATATTTCAGTTCTTATGTTTTTTAATCAAGAAAAAAGCAAAAAGAAAAATTTATTCGTTTAATACGTGCTTGTGGTGGGTTAACCCATTGAAGAACAAAGAACAGAAATATTCATTTCCCCAAGACTCTGACAATCAATAAACTTTTTGCATAACTGTAGAGATTAATAATAATGGATTTTACTTTTTATCGACTGATTGTGAAGGGTGATCGTCTTCACTAATTCTTCCCAGAGGGTGTACTCCTGATCATTCGTTTTTGTTGGAATAGACCGAAAATGACAGGGAGCAGTTTCTTGAAGATGGGTTTATATGGGGGGGGGGGGGAAGAAGAACCTCTTATTTTTAAATTATGATTATAGGAGAACCGCTAATCTTATTTTATAATTTTTGTTCTTTGCTGGGATTGAACCTCGGTCGTTTGAGTTTCTGTGAGAGTGCTCTAACCACTATGCCACGATCCGCATTAAAAAGAATAAAATAATTAAACTATTTATTGGATTTTAAACCAGATTTCCTTTTTTATTATGCTTCGTATAAATTTTAGAAACTTACATTTGCTCAACTTGTTCGAGTTAAACTATACAAGGCAAGAAAGTATTTTTAAAAGTTGTTTCATAGAGTTTTTTATTGCATTTATCGACACCGATAGTGCAGCTGGTGGTATAAATTTTGTAAATCTGGTGCATTTTCAGTAGTAACGATATGGCGTCAATTGAATTACGAGTGCGATCCTAAAATTAGGCGATCTAGATCCTGAACAGAAGGGTAAGGGCTGAATGTAATGGGATTTCAAAGACTATATAGTTGTTAAATACACATAAGCATTCGTTTTTGAATGGTTAGATGTACATATGAACTATATTCTCGCTGGAATTGAAAAAAATTACACACGAGTAAATTGGAAAGCTTTGAAATGTGGATATAACGAATATAAGACTAGTAAGATCTAAACCAGACAAACGGTACTTTGAAATTTTAAAACAGAATTTAATATAAATCACGATAAGCTTACACCTTTATCAGTCACCGCACATACTGCTATCTAATAATAATAGTCACTAAGAAGTTAGAGCAACTATTGTGTGACTGCCAGCTACATATAACCTGCTTATTACAATATCCGATGTTTAAAATGTCGTTGTGTTTTTTTTCAGCTTTTAAAAAATCTATACCTTAACTTATTAAATAAAATTAAGAATGGCTACTACACAAACTTTGATCTCTTCGCTATTTTGGCATTTACAAGAGTTAAATACTCTTATTCGTTTAGATATGACATAATCATAAAAGTAAGTTAAGTACTGCATGCAAAGAAATCTATTTAAATTTTCAAACTTTAATCATAATTCTAAATAAGTTACCAATTCCTGTTTTGGGTTAATAATTTTATACTTCCCCTTTAGTCTCATAAATAATACATTCAGTTTTTCATAACAAGTTTCACACATACGTACATACAAACATTGCATTATTTTAACCACTTAAATAGTCATATTGTATAATATCACTTAAACTGAAATATATTCATTGTACCATATGTGCGTTAATACATGCCATTTTACAACTAAAGTTATTTAATATGACTTGTAAAAGAAAAAAAATTAATACTAATAGAAATAAAATATATAAAAATAGTGCCCTATTAAATATTTATGTGTATGTACATACATATAGATTTTTTTTAATGTGGACAACTGCTTACATACTTATATTCAAATTCATGTTTTTCGGCTGAAAGTTATTTTAATAAAACCAGTAAGAATTACTCGTACATTTTGTGGTACATATTGTTGTTTTTGAAAATACCAAAATTCACGTGCACCAATAAAATATAGACAATGTATCTAAAATTGGTCTGCAAGTTCTTCTATTACATTTATTAATAAAACAGTTTTTTTATATTGGATCACGGCGACACATTGATATTACGGTTTGTAGCCATATATCATATGTCATATATTTTGGATAATAAGATAACTGCTAGATAGTTAGAAATAATTTCGGCTAGAACCATTACATCAACTATAATTTTGGTTGTAGTTTTTATTATTTGAACATAAAATGTTTCTAATCGTATACTTAGAATAACTTTTAGTAATACAGAGGCCTTATTCTGTAACTCTCCTAAGCTTAATTTCTATTGCTAAAAATTTATAAACTTGATTTAAGATTTCTTGGCTATGAAAAGAATTCTTGAAGGTTTATTGTAAATTAAAAGCTTCATGCCTATTATCTCTAAACTTTAGAATTTTATATATTCTACCACCCAATCTGTTTCAAAAACCCAAAATTTTAGCATTTTAGCTTAAGAGAATTACAGAATAGGGCCCCAGGATTCCCAACTTTTAGAGTTGTTTATTGGACCATTTGTTACCCAAATGAAGCTCTAGAAGCAAGAGCAAAATGGCTAATGTTCATCTACTATATATCTGGTACTTTTTGTTGCATAATTCACTTGTGTATTTTAGCCGCAATCTTAGCGCCAAAAAAATGTTGACTCTCGTAGAGGATTGCTTTGCGCATAGATGGCAATTAAAAACATACACAAATAGACACTCATTATCCAATATATTAGGGGCTTATAAATACAACATAAAGCCATTTCTAAGTCTGTATTCAAACGTAGGGTCGTATCTTGAAGAATGCTAATTTATAGGCGAAATAGACGCAATAATTCTATATTGAACTGATGATACGCATTACTTTCTCATTCAAATTGTATTGTGGACGCCGATAATAGTTTTAAAAAGAATAAGCCAGGGGGCTAATTCTGTCATTCGATTACGATCGAATTCTTACTCGTATGTACGAGTTTTTTTACTTTTGGGATTCTATGAGTCGTTATCGAATAACATGTATCGAAATTTCTAATGATGCCATTCGATAACGAATGGTTGTTCGAATGCAGTCTTACGAGTTGTTACTCGCAAACAAAAAGCCATTCGAATTAACGTTTTTCTATATACATACATAAGTAAAGACAGAAAATAAACATGTAAGTTAAATTTTTTTTAATTTCTTCAAATTATAAAATATATTTCAGGTCAAAAATAAATTATGCACAAACAAATTCTAGGAAATTTTATGGCATAACTTACGGACTTGGCAAAGAACATATTGCCGAATACTTAGCAAGGAAAGGCAAGACTTTACCATCTTTGGGAACAAATAGCGTTAAAATTGAATGCTTCTAGTCCACCAATACGAATTTAAATAAAAAAATATGATTTAAATCAATTTTCAGGTCCTACATACACTTATTTTAATATTTTCGAGGATTTTTTTTTTCCAATATTTGTTGTGTTGGTTTCAGCGTCATGCTCTGTTTAATTTATTATTTCTAGTGGTGTTTGATATATGTACATTCTGGTAATGAGGAACTTTGGAGATACTAATACATATTCAAAATGCTTATATCAAGATTTGCGCATTGCTTGGCAGACTTAAGGGATCACTGGTACTCCGCATTTTTGCCGAACAAGATTCATATTTAAATTCTCATCAGTATCGGAAGATGATGAGTAAAAAAATAATGATGGATTCATTGTAAACTTGCTTTATTTTGTTTTTTAATTTGATTTATATTTTTTTTTTCCTTTTTTAATTTTTTTTTTACATATGTATGTATGTATATATATACATACATAAGTTTTTTGTTTACTATTTGTTGAATTTTTGTCAGTATTGTAAAATTACTTTTTTGCATGTTTTACAACACTAAACAAAAATTCGATTCGTATCGTATCGAGTAACAGAATTAGAAAATTGTTCGGTGTCGAAATTGTTCTCTATTCGAATAAATTTCGATCACGACTGCGAGAATTAGCCCCCAGCATTTTAAACATAAGACTCTCGTGTGAACGCTTGCGAAATAAATTTTTGACAGCATGGTGCAGGCTTATAAAAATAGAAAAGAGGGAAAAAAGCCTGTTGTTTTCTAATAAAGGGTACTCTCTATCACTTTTTGTAACTGATGATGCCAGTTCTAGGCGAAAAATACACAAATTACATAAGTATATGCTGGGTACAATTGACCAATTTACAGCACGAAAAGCAAAATAATTCCTCTTCGCTTCACTGAGATTTGTTTTCTTGAGTCAAATTATTGGGTGATTTTTACTAAAAGTGAAATATGTGTTTATTTCAATAATCAATTAAAAAAATTCCATTGTTTATACTTTTTTCATACAAACATAATATTCCAGGTACCCGGGTAGCCTTGCCATTAGGGTAAGGACTATTGGATTTTAAGAGGCTATACAGTCAATGTAAATAAATCAGGTGGGTTACAAGTGAAAACAACTTATAAGAAATGTTAAGCTAAAAGAACTTGAAGAACTTCAAATTTGTATTTTGCTGTGTTTAGGAAATATTTAACTTTAAAGAACGCTCGGGTAGCCGGGTACCCATGTCCGTACGGTTAGGGTTAAACTAAAATTTAGTTTTTAAAAAAATATAAATAAATAAATATTGAACTTAAATGGTTAAATCGTTATATCATAAATTTCCTTAGACAGGATTATAAAAATAAAAAAAATAAGAATATATTATTACAAAAGGTACCGGAATATTTCAGTGATCTTTTGGATTATTCCGCTAAAGGACTGTGAGATTTTACAGTAAGTTAGCTTGTCTTCACTTGTTCTATTTATTTTATTTCTGATGTAATTACGTTTTTATTTTTTTTAATGGTAATTGGGAAACTAATTTTGTGGTCTCAGCTCTGACGTCTGAAAAAATGAAATATGAAAAAATTATTTCTTTTGGCGACTACCTCTCAGCAGTCTTCAGACAAAAGCTCTGGAAGTAATTAATGGCCATGAAAAAGCTTCTCAAATCTGTCGTTCGGACTCGACTTTAAATTGTAGGTCCCGGTACTCATGGATAAAAAATTGACACACACAACATGAGTGCTGTGAGAAGCTAGGCCGTAACCCTGACACAGGGTTGTAATGGCCAATTATGTATGTGTGTATGTATTTAATTCTGTGGTCTGAATTCGGCTGTATTTTTAAATTAACTGTTAACTTAAATTAATGTTTCCAAATTTTTATATCATCTTAATGTATGATAATATAAAAATTAAAAAAAAACCGCAGAAGTAAAACATAAAATTATTTTGTCTTTTACTTTCAATTATTTATTTGTCTCTTTCTGGTATGTGAATATGGTTTTTTATGTAAAGTTAAATTCAAAAAATGTATTTACATTTAAATACTATCACTCATGTGATTTTTTATAAATAAAAAACTGAAAAAAAAAACTGTTTGAATTTCATTGTTGTACTATCATTTGCGATAATTATTTTAAAAGGATTTCTGAAAGTTTTATTCATACTATTCAACTTTTACATATATCTATATAACATACATTAGCGATTACTTTCTATATAAATGAAAGCAAAATATATAATTTTAAAAGTATTTACTTTTAAAACTTTTTACATTTATATTCCAACAATATTAGAATTTCATGGAAGTTCTAGTTTTCTAACTACACATAGTTCGATTATTATAAATTTATAAAAAGTGCTGAATGGAAAATGTAGAAAATATTAATTTTATAAATATTTTAACAAATTTACTGAGCTCCTCTGAAATGCAAAGTTGGACTTTTATCATTCAGGTGGAATTAATTTCACAAAAGAAAATTTGATGCAAAACAAATTAATCCGAATTTGTTTTCTAAAGTAACTAAAAGTCGATTGTTCCGAACGTTCTACTAAATTCATTTCATATCACATTAGTTTACATTTTTCAACAAATAGTCAATTAGCTTAAACCGCTAATTAAGAAATATTTATAATATTTGCAGCCTTTCCGAAAATATAGTTGAACAGCTGAAAGTAACGGTGATACTTGATGGCAAAGGTAGTCACCTATTATTTTCTCAGAACCTTTGGAAATTTTGCTCAATTTAGCAATGCCTCTCTATATTTAGCACTTTAGTTTATACTTCTAGGGCTAAAATGGCCTTAATCTTTCCAAGTTTTTACTCGGCAACTGTGATAGAAAGAGATTTGAGTCGTTCATTAAATGATCTAGGGGTAATCCTACAATACTAGCGAGACTTCTAACCGGCCACTACAAACTCAGTGGACATTTAAATCACTTGCAGGTTCTGTAATGAGGCGATCGAGTCATCTGAGCACATACTTTGAAATTGTGCAGTATTGCTGCACAGTAGGAAGAGCCCAGTAGAAAATAGTGCTTACCAGTAAGTTATTTTGTAAGGGAGAAATTTTAAATAATTACTTACTCATGCGGATCAGTAATGCATGATTTTGATATGGAATAAGCCGCTAATATGCAATAGAAATGCAAATTTATTGCAACCAGTAAGCAAGTAGTACAAAAAATTAACGGTAATACCTTATCCTTTACCACATTTGGAAACTTTAATGTAAAAAAAACAATATAATGCTTCCATTATTGCTTACAATTTTATTTATTGCCTGCAAATCTTAAAATTTTTCTACTGGGAGGTACCTTGGTGGTAATCAGTTGTCAGATAGGGATTTCTCAGGGTTGGCATCGGCCGACATTGTATGTAAAATCTTATTGATTTTACTTTCTAAAAAAGTTTGTAATTACTCAAAATAATGCAAAGCCCTTTGGAGCTTTTATATTATATTTGCTACTATCTGTACATATTACAGTAATATTTCTCATGTCGTATAAGCAAATTGTAGATTTTTTTTCCTTTAAACATTTAAAAAGTATTAAAAGTTAAAACTAAAATAGTTTTTGTTCTGTTGCTGTCATTGTTGAGCATGTAAAAAGTTGAATAGTCTTCCATTTCTTTAAATTTCTAAAGACTATTATAAAACGGATATTTCAGTTACAGACAGATAGCCATCTTTTTGTAGAGATTTGCTATCTCTTTTGCTTTTTGTTTTTTTGTTACAAATATAAAAGCTTTTCTATTAATAGTCTTTTAAACAAGCTTTCAATTTTATCTGCCAACTTTTCTTTTCAACATTTTTGGACAATCGTCGTTGTTTTTGACATTGATGCTCTTAAAAATGGTGCAACATTAGGGCGCACATAAGAGTGTACATTAACACAGATAACGCTGTTTTAACTTGTTTTTGAAATTTGTATTACAATAGTGGTGTTGTTTGTGGCAGTATTTGCCAAATGATATGAAACCAGCAGCATTTTACAAATCTGTAACTTAAGAATGTAAGTCTATGAAACTGTTTTTAATCTAGATTTTTGTAAAATAGAGTTGGAATAAAACAGAAATATTAAAATAATTACACCCACGTTGAACAAAAAAATAAATATAAATGTAAAAACAAGTTTTGAATTATTCATGTGTAAAGCAGACATTTTAAAAGTTTGTACCCTTTTTAAATTGTGCGATAAGATATAAGAGACCGCATTTTTTTTTTTTAAGTGAGGGAGGTAGAGAAGACAAATGGTAAACAAAATTGTATAATTTAAAATTAAAGAGATAATTAAATAAAATGAACTAAGTTGAAAAAGAAAAACTAAAATTAAAAGAAACAAATATAGTTGTAATTCACTGCGACAAAAATGCTACAATGCGAATACTTGAATAATTTTTATAGGGACACCAAAAAGAAAGAAGCCAAAAATTCAATTAAAACGACCAGAAATGATTTAATAAATGTTTACTGGATTGTTGGAATTTAAAGGGACAGATTTGATATATTTCTAGATCTTAAAGCTTCAGATTATTATTAATTTTATCCTCGGTAGAAAGTATTTAGTGTTATAATCTAACTTTTTGTTGAGGCCTACAAAATGCATTTGGTTTAGTTTTTCAAACTAGAAATTATAAACAAACAGAACAATCGCAAAAATTACAAAAATGATATACAACTTTGAGGAGCAGTTTCTAAGAATTACTCCAGTGGCTGGATTAAGGAGAATAACAACAAAATTATCTCCAACATTATTATATTTTATTCCTCCCGTAATTTAGACTTTACTGTGCGGACTTCTTGTATTTGATTGCTGTTGGATTACTAAATGATGTAGGTATAGAACTGGCCATTTCATTTTATTTTAGTTTTTATATTTTGTTTTTTTGTATAAAAGAAATTGTGATCAAACATTACTGTCTGTCTTTTAATTTCTACAATATAGAGAGCTTTAGGACAAAGAAAGTAAGAAGTGTAAAAATATGTTCCGGTTAAGAAAAGTGAAACTAGGCTTAGACGCTTGCCTGGCAAAAATTCTACCTGACAGTATTTTCAGACAAAAACTTATTACTTTAAATGCTGTTAATCAAAAATTGTTTAATTGTCATAACAAAAATAAAAAGCATTTAATTAATTTTTCTATTTTAATTGTTTTTTTTTAGAGATTTAAAACTCCTGTGCTTTTTTTCATTTTATTGTACTTTCTATATACATTTCCGTAGGAATTTTTTTTTTAATTTCATGTCTATGAGTTTAAATTTTAAGTTTCTAAATTCCATTCTTTCAACAATTTCCTGTATGAGTTAATATCTGGCAATGATTTAGTTATCAGATAGATAAACTTCGTACAACTGTAAGTAAAAAAAAGATCTGCCAATGACTAGTAATGATCTGAAAAAGACAGTAAAGCTATTTACACGACTGTCAGATTTATGGCAATATTGCTGTCGGTTGGTAGTCTGACAATGCTGTTTCTGGCCACCTTGTCTGGCAAAACTAGTCAGTTCACGTAGCTGTAGGATTTGTTAACAATATGTTACTGATAATTTTATATAATCTGACAACCTTCTGAACAAAGATTTAATAATTTGTTTAAAATATAATTTATTTTATAACAAAAACTCATATCATACCATAGAATTAAAGTTCCGTGTTTAAAAAGATGTATACTTTAAGGACATCATTATTAGGCTTAAAAGTATTACTTGTAATAGATATTAGATATTGGACTCACCTGAAACAAAGAAAATAAAAATAATTTATTATTTATATGGTATAAGAAGTACTAATAAGAAAAAGACAGAAATTAGAAATGAATGAAAAGAAATAAATGAATTGATAAACTATAACATATAAATATTTCATATATTTTTTTAGAAATAAATGTTATTCTTAATGCTAATAAAATATTGCTTAATTGAAGCAACTGTTATAAAACTGTTGGGGAAATTTTACTGTAAATGTATTCTTCATCTTAACAAAATTCTTTTTTATTTTCCCATAGGGTAATTAAATAGTACAAATATTTTACATTTACATTTTAACTCTGTTTCTGTTTTCTTTTAGACATTAAGATTTTATAATTTTTATCCATAATCTTTGCTTTATGTGGTAATTATATAAATAATTAACATTTATTTTCTTTTGTATTAATTAAGCTTCTAATTAGCTTCAAAATACATTTATGGTTTTCTCTAAAGATTTTTTTATTTGCCCTTTATTTTTTTAAGGAAAAGGAAAATAGCATTTTAAAAGCGATTATAAAACCCATTTTTTACAAATTTATATTTTACTTTAAATATTTTTTTTAAAGCATTATTAATGTTTTCTTTTATTACATGCCCAGAGGTCTTTAATTCATTTTGACGAAGAAAAGAAAACAAATTATGCTCGAAAAAATATTTAAAAAGTAAATTAAAAAGAAAGCAAGAAAGTAATAGAGAATGTACAGTACACAACAACATAAAAACTTGTTTCCTGTTTTTGTTACATTCTCATAATAACAAAACAGGGAAACTTCTATGCTTTCTAACAAAAAAGAGAATCCGCAAGAGGTTGTATATATAAATGGTATGACAATTTAAGGAGCTAATGCAGCAGCTGCATTGAAAATATGAAAACATTATTATTTCGACTAATACTAAATGTCATTACTTAATTGTTCTTTAAATTGACCAATTTTTATATATGTTTCTTCTTTTATATCTATAAGCTAATAAGGTCAACAGTTTCCTTGTTATGTAAATAAAACCAAATTTTTTATTTAACTTTTCCCCGAAGTTTCGTCATTACTAAAGTTTTAAGGAAAGCTGGAATTTCCACCATAAATGTGACTTTTGAACTGTTTGAGAACAAATTTTTATAAAACACACGCATTTGTCAAGAATGGTAGAAGTAGGGATTACGCCATGCGTATGTTTTCCTGTTAGATGACATAAATTCTTCTATATTTGAAAGAAACTATAGAGAGAAATAAAAAATTGTCTTACTGTTATAAGTGCACATTTAACTTTTTCGTGATATCATTTCACCTAGATGCTCAGAAATGTAGGTCGTTTTTAGAAACCTTTTTGTTAAAAAAAAATTGATTAATAAATAGGTACATTTTGTTTCTCCAATAAAACTGTAAAATACTATATATCTAAACATCTACGTTTTCCAGAAAATACTTTGAATTATTGATGTATGTTGTCTTTAGTTATGCACTGTAAAATGTCTTTTTTTTTTCTTAGTACTAAAAACACAATTTATATAATGAATTATGTTTTATTAGACATAAAAAAATAGTTGAAAGAGAATTTACTAATAATTGCAAATGTATGTTCATCTAAACTCAGTCTGAGAGTCAGACAGGGTTTAATCAAAATATTTTAATGGCAAAAAATATATACATACATATATACTATATATGTATGTATATGTATATTAGTGTGTCCCAAAAAAAAATTTTTTTTGAGGATCAAGCTTATTTTGGACCACTATGAGGCAAAGTATTTTTGAGAATTTTTTCAGATTTTTTGGAAGTGGTTTAGAGGTCGCGCAAATTGATTTTTAATGAAAAATAGAGCTTTTTGAGCTCTATTTAATTTTTGGTTATGAATTGGTAAAAAATCGATAATTTCTCGGCTTCTGAGTCAATATTGTTAAAGAAAATATTCCGATCTTTAATTTCATGTGCATAAATAATAAGTTTCGGCAATGATTTTGCACATTTTGATACATTATATAACAGTTTTTCCAAAATTTTCAACAAATATCGAAAACAATGGTTTATAACTTTTAAAATTTGTATAAAAACTAAAAAAACTAATGATGCAGTTTAAAAGATTATTAAGTTTTAAATAAGATAGCAGAAAAAAAATAAATTCTCTTTTCCCGTTCTCGAGTTATACCCTTTTAAGGCTTTGTACCCATTTTTAATACTATAAAGTGTGAACGAGGTTGGCATCGGAATTAAATATACAACAATTTTATAAACAACAATAAAAAATTAGATTTGTTATAAATCATTTATTTGGGTTCTTGCGATGCTGCTCTATGCTCTGCAGTAAATGCTGACAGTCTGTTTCAGAAGGCATCAACTTCTGAATTTTGAAAAAAAGTTGTAGCTGCTTTCGAAAAATACATATTTTTAGAGAGTATATAATTTGCATCATCCAGCGAGCTGGGTTAATAGCTCCAGGAGATTTTATTGTTGGATGGTGCTCAGGTCTACCACCCAAAAAAATAAGGCTCAGTTGTGCATTTCTTTATAATCTTCCCTTATTGCATATTCTCCAGCTTCCCTTTTTTCAAAAGTTATTAGATCTTTTAGTATCAATAATAATTAATTGGTATAATTTTTCCAACAATGTCGTTGTTCGAACAATCCGAAAAATTGTTTTTAGCCCCCATTTGCTGAAGAGTGACTAAAATTTTAATTTGTGGGGATGTAATTTGATCCTCAATATTAAGGGCGTTAAACGCTGATCCAGCAATTAGTTCCAACATATGGTGGCGACATGCCAAAAATATGACGTCTTTTTTTAATTTCTGGAGAAGTAAAACGCATGCCCCGATCCGTCGTTCTGTATTGGAGCGTGTCGTGTCTGCACACATAAATTGAACATTTTCAGTTAGATTCCAGCATAAAACCTTTTATCTCAAGCCATAAAAATTATCTCAAGCACTAATCAAAAACCGCTATTTTACCATCCTGCACTTATCTGTTTTTTAAGGCATTCCAGGAAGCAAAACACAAAGTCAATAATTGCAAGTTGTAAATGATGTCGCAGAACGTGGTGTAGCCTTGTTTAGTAGTTATTTTAATATCACAACTTCTGAAACAGACTGTCACCATTTACTGCAAAGCATAGAGCAGCACCGCAAGAACCCAAATAAATGCTTTATAACAAATCTAATTTTTTATTGTTGTTTATAAAATTGTTGTATATTTAATTCCGATGCCAACCTCGTTCACACTTTATAGTATTAAAAATGGGTACAAAGCCTTAAAAGGGTATAACTCGAGAACGGGAAAAGAGAATTTATTTTTTTTCTGCTATCTTATTTAAAACTTAATAATCTTTTAAACTGCATCATTAGTTTTTTTAGTTTTTATACAAATTTTAAAAGTTATAAACCATTGTTTTCGATATTTGTTGAAAATTTTGGAAAAACTGTTATATAATGTATCAAAATGTGCAAAATCATTGCCGAAACTTATTATTTATGCACATGAAATTAAAGATCGGAATATTTTCTTTAACAATATTGACTCAGAAGCCGAGAAATTATCGATTTTTTACCAATTCATAACCAAAAATTAAATAGAGCTCAAAAAGCTCTATTTTTCATTAAAAATCAATTTGCGCGACCTCTAAACCACTTCCGAAAAATCTGAAAAAATTCCCAAAAATACTTTACCTTATGAGTATCCAAATTAAGAATGATCTTCCCAAGAATTCCAATTTTTAATTTTATTTGGGACACCCTAATGTATATATACAGGCCTTTCAGTCATAAAAACATGACGGGCGTTCTATTCTTTTCGAAAGTATTAAACAGTAAACTGTCATATATGAATTAAATTAGAATGAAGATGAAATTAATCTGACACAATAAAGGCGGAGTGAATTTTATGACTGAGAATTTTATTGCTTAAAAAAATTTATTGTTTTAAGCGTAGAAGAATACACAAAAAATTAATTCCTAAAATACCTTACTTCTTCATATTTTGATTAGATATTTACTTTAGCAATGACGGTAATGTCAACTAAATAATACCGGCAAATATTTATAAGAGTTTTATTTTTCTTTTTTGAACTTAAGAGTCTTATGATAGGTGCCAGTTTCAAGAAAATTTCATTTACTCTTAAATTTATTTTCTTGTGTGATATAATTATTTAATTATTGAGTTTTTTTTATTAAATTTTTAAATGTTTTGCGTACCAGCAAATTAAATAAATATTTTACATTAATGACTTCTAAACAATTTGCTTTTACTTTTTTATTAAATAAGATTTTTTGTCTAAATATTTTCATAGAAAAAGTTCATATCCAAAATTTTGGATATTTGAAGCTTCTTGGGAATGCTTGTAGCATATATTTGGTCTGGGTTCCGGTTCATAGGGATATCATAGAAAATGAGAAGACGTATGGGATTGCTAGGAGCGCCTCTGCGGGAGGGGAGTCTATTGCTTCCTACTCAGATGTTCACTGCTCTATAACTGTCCTTAGAGAAAGGATATCCAAATTTATCCTTGGAAAAGCACAAAACAGATGGAATTCTATCACTTCCTGTGCTGTTTCTAGGAATCTTTTAGATTTTTCGTCAGTTTTTATCCTGGCTTATAGCGTTGTATACGGGTCACTGGATGATCGGTAAATACGAAGTGAAGTTGGCTCTGCCCTTTAATTCGTACTGCAAAAGTTGCGAGAATACTTCTGAGAGGGAAACTATATCGTCACAAGAATTAAAGAACGCTAGAACTGACATAACACTTAATGTTCACCAGAGCCCAAAAACCTCTATGAAAGTAGAACAAAGACACTGGTATTATTCAAAACGCAGACGGCGTAAATTTGAATAAATGTGAATTTCTTTTCATAATAGAAATCTGGGACCGGGACCAATCGACGCGTATTGTTTTCTGATAAAAATGATGCAAAAAACGTATTTTCGATTTGTTATCAGTTACAGCGTTTTTTAATTATTGCGACGATATGTCATTTTCTTTGTGATTGCCCAGGTCTGACAGTTAGACGTTTAAAGTTTTTTGGAGTGCCTCTTTTATAGATAGCCCTGGTTGGGCTTCCTTTTTTGGGTGATTTCAGTTTGGTTCTGCAATATTTATCAAAACGGCTCTTTGTGCTAATTATATTAATCACGTTTTTGGTTGACTAGCCTAGACTACTATTACTGACAAGCTTTGTTTGATTTTAAAAGCAATTTTTAAAAAATATTATATTCCTCAGCAGAAAATAAATATAATTTATCAGACAATGGTTGTATATGGTGTGACTAAATTTTTCT
Source organism: Metopia argyrocephala (assembly GCA_963576795.1). Taxonomy (NCBI): domain Eukaryota; kingdom Metazoa; phylum Arthropoda; class Insecta; order Diptera; family Sarcophagidae; genus Metopia; species Metopia argyrocephala. Next base: position 59,551,253 of record OY756211.1, on the reverse strand, counting down.
AAATACTCGAATAATACTCGTAATCAACAAATGAATACCGCTGATACTAGCTTGTTGTTGCTACTTTTTTTATTGATAAGATAAAATTCGAACAAAAAGTAAAAATATTGTTTTTTTCTTCATTTTAGCAGCCAATATTAACAATTGAGTTTTGTAACATTCTCAGCTTTTAACAAAACTTTTTTTTTATTGTTCGTTTACTAGTCGACTAACTTGGATATAAATTCAATCTAAAAATGTATACACTGTAGTTTGACAAAATACATGTGTTTAGATGTCTAATATTTCAAACTCTTATGTAAAAATTCATTTACTTCTCACCGATATTTAATACTATCACCCCATACACTCGTACATTTTTATTCACTTACCATCTAAAAATTTATCAATTTTACCCAATGGATCAAATGATAAATTATATAGAAATTTATTCATGTCAAACAGTTGTAAATACACGTATTATTGAAAATAATTTATAGTAAAAAGAAAAAAACAAAAAACAAAAAAAAAGCAGAAAAACAGAAAAACGCACAATGAAATCGAATAAAAATTTATTGAATTTTTATCGAAGGGAAACAACAAGAAATGTTTTGAAATAACACTGACACTCGTAATGATTTTTAATGAATTGTTCATTGAAGTGTTTCGCTTTTTTTAATTTGAGGGGTAAATAAGAACGAATACATTATTCTTTACCAAATATCAATAACAATAAAAACAAATTTTATGATTATAAACAGTAAATACTGTTTATCAGTAATGATTTTTATAAGAAAGTAGAAAAAATCGTTAACCCATTAAGGCGAGATAAAGTAAGAAAACTGGTACATTTTTTTAAGGTAAAAAGTACCTCTAACAAGACGTATATAAATTTATTTAAAAAAAAGTGTTTTTTATATCTATTTTTTCAGAATTTCTAGTTTTTAAAAGGAAAACAATATTAGTGAAAGTGAAACGATATCATGATATGGGTAATATTTGCGATTAATAATTGCAACAAATCTCATACAATTTGTTACTTTTAAATAAAAAATTCAAACTTGTTAGTGTTACTGTTTGCTGTCTTATCAAATGTGGTATTAGGCGATATAATAATTATGAAATGAAAACAAGATCAGAATCAAGATTTTCCTTTTGTTAAATGGGCTTAAGTTTGAACATATTAAATCACATTTAAAGCTATACAAATTATGACCTGGGGGCAAATTATGGCATTCGATATCGAACCAAATTTATATGAAAATTGTTTTTAAATTGTATGAAATTTCGCTCGATATCGAATGCCGTAATTTGCCCTCTGTTGTGAGTTTAAGTATTATGCCGATTTGCCTATTTTCATAAACAGTGTTACGTACGGAGGTGTTTAGTCGCTCACTTCAATGACGAGTATGAGACCTACTGAAGTACTACTGTCGAAGTTTAAAAATTTTGTACGGGACAATGTACAAAATAGTACAGATTTTTTATACAGGGTGTCCCAGAAATAAACGTTAAGCCGAAACTTGGTCACAGGATTGATTGTAGCCATCATGACACATATGTGTAAAAATCTGTCCCAAGTGGTTTGAAAGTTTTGTGCATTTGGTCAAACTGTAACCATTATTCGGTTATTGTGGTTAATTTTAATTATTTTTGTTCATTTAAACTTTGGAACCGTAAGCCTAAATAACATTTCTAAAACCACAGTCAAGAATAATGACGCAATTGCTTTAATGAACTCTGTCACCTCGTTTCGGCTTAACGTTTAGTTCTGGGACACCCTGTATATATCATTTAAAAGGCCAGAGTTTTCCTTCTATAGAGATGTTAAGAAATTTCAAATTGGTCATCACTTGACTTAGTAATAACCAGTTTAGTAACCAATTCTAAACAACCGATTTTTTTACCCCTAAATCAAAATTAGAATTTTGGAGGTGTTTTAAAGATTCCAAGACTTTTCACAAAAGTTTCATCATGTCTAAGTTATTTGTTTTTTAATTTTATTTTTTTTTTTTCATTTTATTTATTCCTATTCAGGGTATGTCATAGTGGTGCTTAATAGGGTAGAGTTACTGTTATCTACCTATTTTTAAAAGTCTTCGTTTCTTAAATATATGTTTCAACATGGAAAGAACATAGTAAGAGAGAACAAAGGAAAATGTTTTCACGGCTTTGTAAACTGTATGTATCAATAGCACAGCATGTTGATGATCAAGTGCATCGAATAACTGTAGTTTTTATTTATACATATATTGTGAGTTGTTTAGTTCCTTAAAGAACAAACAAAACTTTTCTCAGGGACAAAAAAAAAAAAAATGCATAAAACATAATAAAAACATCATTATTCTTTCAACAATACAATACAAAAGTCTATTGCACTATGGGTGTATGTTACTTTATGTAAACCTTTCACATGTTATAGTTCTTTATAACTTAGTGTAACTGAAAAAAATCTTCCTTAAAGTAAATATTTGTTAACGGAAATAAGATTTCTTTTCTAAAAAACAAAATCGATTTAGACGTCATGGTTGATATATAAAAATAAAGCAGGAAAAAAAAAACATAAATTAAGTGTTTATTTAAAAATATAATAAAAGGTGGAAGAAATAAACCAACCAAATTTTAGAACACTGTTCGAAATGCAGCGTAGATATATCAGATGGCAATAATCTGTCGATTAAACTCCTGTACCATAGCTTCCTTGAAAAACAAAGGTTTTATAAACATTGCAAAACTCCAAAGGAAAAACAGAAATCATGTTTAAACTTTAAGTACGTGTATGAATGCTTAGCAAGATATTGAATCAATCACATTTATAATAATACTAAAAAATTAATTTAATTTAATTGAATTAGTCAATTATTATTTAATACTTTATACAGATATACTGAGTAGCCGTCAATTACGGTTCAATCTATACCATTGTTAATATTTTCTAATTTTAACGTAAATGTCGATATTGCACTAAAAAATACTACATGGTTAAAAACATTATTTTGACAAAATTATTTCTAATTGGGTTATTGAATACAATTTTTTTAGGTAAAATATTGACAAACTTCAAGTCGTAAATGCCGAACACAACACCACGGATGTGGTCGTAAATGGTGTTCGACTAATGTGAAAAATGGTAAAGGAGGTCATGAAACAATTGTTTTAATTATAAATGATGAAAAAAAAGGAGACAATGATAGAGGAAATCGTCTTATTTATGTTTGATAAAACTTCAAGCAACTATGTAGTACAAATATAATTTCAATATACATATAATATTTATAAAAAAGTTTGTGTTAAATATTTGATTATTTCCGTGAAAAGAACAGTATAGTACACAAATGAGACTTATGTAGCTAGAGCCGAAAACATATTCAGTTCGGCTAGTGTACATTATTTTTACGAATGCCATTTTCTCCTCTTATTCAAAAAACACTGCAGAAATAATCTGAATTGATTTAATTGAATTTAAAAATAAAGTGTTTAATATCAAAATACAAATTGAATGGAATTTCTAAAAAATCCGACATATAAAAACTAACGAGAAATTCTTTATTTAAATGAAGTTTCTCATTCTCATATATATTCAACAAGGTTTATACCAATGTAATCCAAATCTTCAATTTCTATACACAAATGAACTACAAAACAAAAAAATTTAGAGTTTAGGTTAACTATGGCTTATACTCAAAGGCAAAGAGATTTTGAGCTGGGAATTAATATTTACCCTTTAACTTATAGGCTTGATTTAACTCGAGTGCTCTTAAGCGGCCAAACTTGCCACTATTGACATAATTCTAGTATCACGTTATAATTTTTTTCATTCAAGTACAGTGGGTATTAATTATGATACCAATGTAAGAGCAAGAGTTAAATAAAAATTTTAAATAATTTTTGTTTCGTCGGAAACGCTTTAATTAGATCAACGTTAACTGCAATTAATATATTTCGTAAATAAAGGAGAAATGATGTCCGTGAAGGAATAGTACACTAGTCAAACTGAAAAATTGTTTTCGACTCCAGCTACGGTAGTCTCATTAGAGTTCTTTGTGTCCTGTGCATATTCAAGACCAAACATCAACTATTTAACTTATACTTTTTAAGAAATCGCATACTGAAATTATTATCGTATGTACATACACTTGTATGAGTTAGTCGAAGTAAAGTCACACAACAGTTTCAATCATATCGTCAATGAATTAAAGAACGCTGTAACTGACAAAAAATCGAAAATACGTTTTTTGCATCATTTTTATCGATTGGTCCCGGTCCTAGATTTCTACGATGAAAGTAAATTCACTTTCGCCGTCTGCGTTTTGAAAAATACCAGTGTCTTTGTTCTACTTTTTTTGCTCTTGTGAATATTTAAGGTTTTGTCAGTTACAGCGTTCTTTAATTCCATTGACGATATTCTCCTTTTCTCACCATCATCATTTTTTTAATTGTCCTCTTATTTGAATGAAAGAGAATTACAGTTTTATTTTTGTTTTTGCCCTCTTATTCGACTTTATTCACATTAGTCGACATCGACGACATGTAAGACTGTATCCGTGGTGGATAGAGGGCATCGCTAAACCAAGCGTATTACAATTTATATGCTGGAGGCTCGAAGTTCGAGCACTAGGAAGACTGATCAATTTTTTGTTATTATTTCATTATTTTAAATATTTTGTATTTTTTTTTACTTCTTGCCAAAAAGAGAAAACCTAAATTTTGTAAAAAAGCTGTACTTCGAAGATTGAATCAATAAAAATTATAAATCTACCAAAATAGTTGGACTTAATACCAGTAGGGTTTAAGCTTTGTAATTTTAACACTGACCAGTACCAACTAACTAAGATTCTAACTATGTACAATAGATGCTGGAAACAACTAACCTATACACACAAGGAGTTTTAAACCTGAGAATAAATTAGGGATCTTAACTGATTTGAGATCAACTAAAATAAGAAATATCAAACTAATTTTTAAGCACGACAACAGTTTTCTATCTATTTCAAAACTCCCTAGAATAAATCCTTACCCTACTAGTACAATTTATACCAGAGAATATTCAGAATTTCATCAGATTGTATTTTGAAGAGATAATTACATCGTATAGTAGGGGCCTACTTGCATTAGCGGCTGGGGTGAGCATAGAGTGCATCAGTTTGAGCTTTGTACGTACAATCAAGCATTAAGCATTAAGTTTCATCGATTATGGTGGTTTGACACCGAGAGAGTTTTAGTATTATAGTAGTGATTTGTGTATTATAGCTGGAGAAAGACATATAAGGGGAAGGTAAAAGCTCAGATGCTGAGTTATTCCAAAACACGCTCTCGATTAAATTACTTAGTAATTGATTCTTGATATGATATAGCCCTTGCAGTTCGTAGTAAAATATTTGTAAAAAACAAATTAAAGTGTCACGCCTGTATTCATAAAAAATATTTTTAGTTTATTAAGGGTATATTTGACAAAAATTGCTTAGAGCCTCTCATTTGTTTATAAATTCCCAAATTTTAAATTAACAACACATACGTAAATATCTTATAATGATAAAATTTAAATAACATTAGTTTGAAATGTTTCTAACATATGCTTTTGAGTCTTATATCCTGTATTACAATAAACTTAAGCGTGTTATTCTCAATTTTTTCCGTAATATAAAATTAATTGTCTTTTAACGAACACTTACTATCAAAAGACAAAAAAAATTTTTGTGTTGATTATTTTTCAATCACAATTTATAACTCCACTCCCTGACATTTAAATAATTTTGTTTTATTAAAAAAAATTTATAAAAAAACATATAAAATTGTTTTACACAAAAATTTGTATTCAATAAAAAGAATTTCTGAGACACAATATAAAATTTACAATTTGTATGTAAATTTTTGTGTTTTGCTCTGTATGTTTTTGCTTTACAACTTTTGCAAAATGTTGTTGAATTTTTAGAAGTGTTCTGTTCTGTTTCTCAAAAGATTCCTCCTCTTTTATTGTCTAAATAGAAAACAGAATTCTGTGTTTCCTCTTTTGGATAAAAGAGTGTTATGTTTTTGTTTTCTCTTTTTGTCCCAGATGTCAGGAATTAAATATATTGTTTTACACTGGCATTGATAAGTGCCTAAAAGATAAAGAATCAAAAGTAAATATTTTTTATGGGTATTTTGTACATTTACACCCAAATATTTTTATTTTATTTTATTTTATTTTATTTTTTTTCTTAAGTACAAAACACATTTAGGAGGTGTATGTATGGGAAAACATAATATGCATAGCCTGCAGAGTTTGTATTTCTGATTCATATTTAATTTCCGTTTAAAAAACAAGTATTTGTGAATATGAAATTTTTTTTCTACTTCTTTTTAAAGAGGTTTATGTTTTAGGGAAATAAGTTTCTTTATTGTATATAAAAAATCTTATATTTTCTATAAAGAAAAAATATCTTAAAGTGCGAAAGAATAATTTTGTCTTTTATAACAAATTTTAATAAATAACCCAGAAAAAAATATGTATGTTCTACCAAAATTACAGCATTTCCAGTAATTTCTTACTAAGTTCTTCTAAGAAATAAATTTATTATTTAAAAACTTCTTTTTAGCAGCTACTGAATATAATAAAAAAATACCTGCCAATGATTTCAATAGAATTATGTATTACTTATTAACACACTCATATAACAAAGTATTATTTATACATATTGTTAATATGTGACGATAAGTAAACGAGTACTTTTTATGGAAAATATAGTTTTATATTCCAGTGAATACACAAAGGTGTAATCTTCAAAAACTTGGCGCGGTTTTTATTAAAAGTTATGTGATGCAAACTTAGTATAGCAGAATTTCATAAATTATCATTTATATTATATCACACAAATTTGAACTGTCTAGTAAATGGCATACATGGGCATACTGCATTACTTTTTTACTGCAATACGTAAACCAGTATTCAGTAAAAAGTACTGATTATTGAAAAGAAAAATCAGTATTCAGTAAATTTTACTGATTACTGAAAAGAGAAATCAGTATTCAGTAAAAAGTACTGATAACTGAAAAGAGAAATCAGTATTCAGTAAAAAGTACTGATTACTGGAAAGAGAAATAAGTATTCAGTAAAAAGTACTGATTTGTGTAAAAAATTCAGTAAACATTAAATGACTGAAAGTAGATACTGTTTGTTTTAAAAATGATATGTACGCATTGCTCACTTACATGAATAGTGGCATAACTGAAAACTGCATTTCGAAAAAAAAAATTAAGAATTGGAAAAATTATTTTATTTTACATTTTTCAGTATATTTTTTGAACTTGAAGTCTCAGCTATATAAATCAGTTTTTATTTACCCAATAACACCTTTCATAATTAAAAAACGTAAAAACATACAAAAAAGAAATATTCCTCGAAATGCAGTTTTTCAGTTATGCCACTATTCATGCAATGCGTTCATATCATCTTTAAAACACATAGTATCTACTATCAGTCATTTAATGTTTACTGAATTTTTTTACACTAAACAGTACTTTATACTGAATACTGATTTTTCTTTTCAGTAATCAGTAAAATTTACTGAATACTGATTTTTCTTTTCAATAATCAGTAAAAAAAAACAAAAAACTGAAAAAGTACTGGTATTGAAAAATTCCCATCTATGGTAAATGGAAATTGTAATTTTGAGAACTTAATTTTTTTCTTCCAGTTTTCTTTTAGCAGGAAATCTATCGGGTGGTCAATTTTCAAGGGCCGATATTGAATGTAAACTACATCTAAACATCAAGTTTTTTCTGCATTTCTTTTGACATTTCTCAATCTCAGACTAACTCAATTCGAACCATGGAAAGATACACAATCGAGCAACACGGTAAACGCATATCGTGCTTTTTGTGATTTTTTCGGTCAATTTAACGTCCAAATGTCGTGAAAAACCGAGTCTGTAGGAAATGTTAAAACACTAGTGCATGATCGTACAGCTCGTACTGCTGAAATTATTACTGCTCTTCTCGATAGTGTGCATGAAGAGCCGTCAACCTTTACTCGTCATCGTGACCTACAATTGCACCTTTCATGCTCGTCTTTGATGAACATTATGCATAAAGACTTGGATTTACACTCTAACAAGGTGCAATTAACTCAAGAACTGAAACCTCTTGAAAATTCCAAACATCGTCAATGGTCAGAATGGTGGCAAGAAATTGCAACACCCATTCAACATCTACCGATAGATGGGAAAATTGCTGTTGATCATTTAAGGGTGAAGGTATAACACTTACATTTTAGTGCTCAAATTGACAGCAACTTGTCGCATCAACACAAAGGCTGACAATAAAAAAAATTTTCTATATACATATGTGTCTTCAAAGTGCACTGCATGAGATTTACCCCTTTTTAAAAGTCTTAAAAAAAAACAGTGGATGATAAGTTTTCGAAAAAAATCATCTTCAGTGATGAGGCACACTTTCATCTCAGTAGATACGTCACTAAGCAGAATTACCGCATTTGCGCGAATGATAATCCAAGAGTGATTGTCGAAAAACCAATGCACCCACAAAAAGTGACTGTTTGGTGCGGTTTATGTGTTGGCGGCATCATCGGGCAGTATTTTTCCCAAAATGAGGCCGGTCAGGCAGTTACTGTGAATGGTTTTAACAGGATGGTGTCACTTGCCACACAGCTAATGAAACAATGGCTCTTTTGTGCGACAAATTCAATGGCCGCGTTATCTCACATGGTGGCGATGCCACTTGGCCGCCAAAATCATGTGATTTGACACCTTTGGGGTTATTTGAAAGAAAAAGTGTACGTCGATAAGCCAGCAACAATTCAAGAGCTAAAGGATGAGGTAATTCGGCAGAATAAAGTCATAGAACCTCAATTATACCTCAGCGTCATCGGAAATTTGGAGCACCTGATGAAGGTGTGCCGCCGAACCATACCAAGTTATTATAATAAAAAGAAATGACAATGACAATGACTTCCTAAATAATTTGTGTTTTATTCAATATCAACATTTGCCCTTAAAATTTAACCACCCTTAATTTAACAATAAAAAAACTAAGCTACGTATTTAAAATATTAATATTTGGCTCATATAACCAATCTTTATGGTTGAACTTTAAAATAATTCGAACATCTTTCACATTCCTGAGAAATTTTGACATTAAGATGCTTAAAAAATCTTACATTTATTTTGTGTCATTGGACATAAAAAGCCATCATGTTCTACATCTAAAGAAGGGTAACTTCATGCATCTATACTTTTTATTTAGATATGAAATATTATTTTGCATATGTTTTCACTGTAATTACTTCTAATACCTATTAAAAAAAAACTGAGTTTACGATTTTAAGAATAAAATCTGAAAATATTTAAATGAAGACGTCTAAAGTGTGCAGGAATAAAAAACAAAAACAAAAAACGACATTAAAAAGCTTTTAAAGCGCAAAATGGGCAAAAAATAGCGTCAAAATGGCTCATTGCACACTTTACGAATATGGCATACAATTATCACATGCAGACGTACAAATTTTTAAAATATTTCTGCATATCGTACACCAAGACATTTTCAAATCATGGTTAAACTTTTCCCGTATTCATGCATCTTTGAAGAAAAATGCATGACTATCACCAATATTTTATAGAATGATGTCACATGCATCATAATTTTTGCCGACAATAAATGTTAGAAATCCTTTTTCTTTAATAGTATATGTACTCATGCATACATATATTTGCACGAATGTTTGTATATGTGGGAGTATAGCAGTACAAAGATATTACCAATAAAATTTATGTTCAAAAAGTATTTTTTTTCTGGTGGATGATACAAAATATAATAAAAAAAAAAAACCCAACATGGGAAGAAGAATTTCTATGTGCTGTCTTTTTCATTTTCTGTCAGAAAAATTTTCATAATGGAATTTTCTTAATACCAACATTTTTTCCAAATTCCTTTGCACTTTTCCTTAGAAACATTCCAAAATATACGAGTACATGCAAACTCATGTATTCGTCAGCATTTCTTCATACACCATGATATTGCATTAATATACATATTTTTATGACAAAAATTAAGGTGGTTGGATTTTTTGTAGTGACAGTAGTGGTAGTGGTTTAGAATTTGAGAAGAAACGAGTGTCTTTTGTAAAAGCAAAAAAAAAAAAAATTAAAAATTAATTTGCTTGCTCATATGAACGCTGATAACCAAGAGTTTAAATGTTCTGCCACCACAAAATTGTTTGAAATTCCTTTTGTTTTATACAAATGAAGAACATAAAAGTAGAAGTCAAAATGACAAGTAAAATTTTTGTTCGAAGGCTGTGGAAATGAAAGATTCATTTGAAATGGAAAATTTTTATGATACATACTAAAGCTCTTAAATGCGGTCATTTTTAATATAAAGAAATAAGGAGAATTCTTTAATTTCTAGTCCTTAGTATTTCACACTCTCTTTTCTGTATAAAATACATTTAAAGATTTCAATCTCTCATAAAATACTTTCTATTCGTTTAATCAAATTAAAGTAATTTTTTTGTAAACTTATAGTAAAAAGAATAAAGTTTAGCTACATTAGTTTTTCCGTACGAAAAAAAGTATGCAGTACCTTTTTACGCAACTGATAACACAGTTCAACAAAATAATTTTTTTTTTGCTTATGACTAGAACTGATTTCACTTTCGTTTGCCTCTCAGAGTCAACATGTATTTTAGTTATTCAGCTCTTCTTTTCTTTCTGTACTTTTTATACAATAATTAACAGCCCAGCTGCTGTGCAGTGAGTTCAAATGAAAGGTCATGCATTTTATAACCAAAAATTTATAAAGAGTGTTCCTAGCAATTCAAATATCCAATATAACACCAAATAGCTCAACATTAACCCTAAATAAATAGTAAAAACTCTATTTTAAAATCCTGCTCATTATAATACTTATAAATAAAAAAAAATAACTTTTTGTAGGCTGGTGTAAATTTATTTTATTTCGTCGAAAATAAGCTATGTTGTTTCGTACGAAAGTAAAAATTTTTACACAAACTTGTTCCAGTAAGAAAAACTGTTGAAATGCAGATTTCACAAGTATTTCATACGAAATATTTTAATATGCAAAGTATTGTAATTTGGCAGCTTTTCATATGAAAAGCTTTACTGAGGATAACTTACAGAATTTGTGTGAGAAGTTAGAGAATTTGAAATTATTTGAAGTAAATCACTCCAACCAATGCAAAAATCATAATTCAAAGAAATTTTTTCATTTGTTAATGAAAACAATAAGTAGTCACCGTGCTCTAGTGGTTAGTCTGTTAGCTTATTAAGACGAGAGTACCGGTTTAAAAAAAAAAAAGATTTCTTCGGCGACTACCTCTTAGCAGACTTATTGTAAAAGCTCTAAGAGTAACTGATTGCCATTAACAAGCTTCTCAAGTCTGTCGTTCGGCGTCGACATTAAACTGTAGGATAAAAATTGGCACACACAATATGACTGCTACGAGAATCTAGGCCGTAATACTGACACCGAATTGTAAAGACCAGTTATGTATTGATGTATGTAATGAAAACAATTTTAATTAACTTTTATTGTGAAACATTTCAAATCATGTAATATGCATTGAAGTTCTGATAACTTCAATAAATTACAAACTGAACATGGTACAAGTTTAGACATGAACTTTATTGGAGTCAATATTCGATTAATTGACAAAATTATTTCAAGTGTTCAGGCATACGTAATTTAGCTTACTGAATAGGTATTTGATAGCTGAAAACCAGAAAATAGCTCGCTATATATCAAAAAATGATGCCTCACTGGCATCACTTCAGCCTATTCTACATTTCTTGTTTTTTACCTATTTATGTACATATTTAAAGTACACGTTCTTTATTCTTAGACCAATGCTCAGGGGTAAACCCACACTTATGATTTTAATTCTTTTTTGAGACCAATGCTTAGGGGCAAACCCCTACTGATGCTGTGCATTGTATTGTAATTTTTGGAAAGGACACACATATAATTTTTTGTTATCTTATATGTATTATTATTAAGCGCCTTAGGAATGAGACGAATTGCTGTTAGTTGATCACTTAAAGGCCAGTATTATACCTTCACTCTTAAATGATCAGCAGCAACTTCCTTATCGTTTTGCGTGTTGATTGTGTTGTAAGTGCCTTCGCTAAGTAGGTTTAGCTGTTGTCTGCTACTTTCTTATGCCCAGCAGAATATTTTTCAAATTTGGAAGCAATAAATAAAATTATAAACGATAATGTAAGCAGTATATTGTTTATTCATACCTTAAAGCTGCCAAAGATGCTATATGATAAGGTATTATTTTTGATTTTGTATAATATTTGCTTACTGGTTGCAATAAATTTGCATTTCCATTGCATGTTAGCGGTTCATTTCATATAAAAATCATGCATTATTGATGCGCACGAGTAAGTGATTGTTTACAATTTCTCGCTTACAAAATAGCTTATTGGTAAGCACTAATTTCTGCAGGGGGTGTGAATTATACTGGAATATGAAAGTACTTATGTAGATAGATTTTTATTATTAAGCGCTTTTTTTGTCGATAAGACAAGTTGCTGGCATTTGATCACTTGATCAGCAATTGCCCCATCTGTAGTTGAATGTTAATTATAAGTGGTAAGGGTCTCCACCAAGTAGGTTAGCTGCTATCTTACAGAAGGTGGCACTGTACTCCTGATCATTCATTTTTAAAGCCTGCCAAAGGTAGAATAGAGTGGAACTGTCAGGGAGGGGTTTCTTGGGGATGGACATCTTTGACTTTGGAACCTCTTATTTTTAAATTATAATTTTTGAAAAACCGCTCACTTTTATTTTAAATTTTTCTCCTTCGCTGGGATTTGAACATGGGTTGTTTGGGTTTTTGTGCGAGCGCACTAGCCACTATACCATGACCTAAAATAATTTTTTGTCAAAAACCAATTTTATTTTAAACTTTTTTCATGTTAAAAAACATTTTTCTTAAAAAAGTTGGTTGTCAAATATCAACAGCATAAGGCGCCTAATATTAATATAAGAAAAAATATATATCGTCATATTAAATGCAAACGGACGTAACTACACTTTTTTGTTTTTTTACAGGAGAAGCAAAAAACATTAAAATCAAAAATTTTGTAAATCCTAAAATCATATAATTTTCAGGATCGAGATATAAGGATTGGCAGCCCTATATACGACAAATTAGTTTGTATGTAAGGTTTTCATATAAATATGTATGTATATAGTTATGTCTTCTTGCATTTAGAAATACATGCACTTGTAGTTACGCCCGTTTGAATGTCGTTAATAAAATCGACATTTTTAATCGTAGGAATCTAAAATTTTGCGCGAACATGTATTTTGATAAAACTAACCATAATTAATAAAAAACTCTATTTGGAAATTTTGTGTAGTTACTTCCGTTTGCATTTAATATGACGATATGTACTGTCCTTTATAAAAAATTCTAATACAATGCACATTTAGAAGGGGTTTACCCCTGTGTATTGGTCTCCAATAAAAAAAAAATGTGTTCGCTTAATTGTAACGTGTTCTCTGAACACACTTACAGCAGTACTGCATTTTCATTTTAGGTAATATTTATATCAATTTCTAACTTATTGAACCATAATTAATTAAAGTTTTGTATAGAATATTGAGCTCAATTATGGCATTTATTGCGATGGTGTCAATAATGAGGCATCTCTAGACACAGTATTATTGAAATTTAGAAATGCATTAATAATGAGTTCAATTCATGTAATGAGTTGTATTACAACAATTACAACCCTGTGTCTGGGCTACGGCTTATCTTTTCACAGCACTAATGTTGTGTGTGATAATTTTTTTTTCCATGAGTACCGGGACCTACAGTTTAATATCGACTTCGAACGAAAGACTTGAGAATCTGTTCATGACAATTAGTTACTCTCAGAGCTTTTGCCAGAAGACTGCCGAAAGTAATAACTTTTTCATATTTCTTTTTTTTCAAGATGTCAGAGATAGGGTTTGAACCCTTGGCTGATGTCTTAGTAAATCAACACACTAACCACTAGACCACGGCGATTACTGTAATGTGTTATACATATGTTGTAAAAATGACACTCTTCTTGAACCATTTCATTTCGCTGGCAAGCAATGACAAATAATTTCCTTCAGCAGGTGTTAATACCATTGCAATTATTTATAACTAAAAACACAATAACTCTAAATTTGAATCTTTGGATGTTTAAACTTTGTTGTAGGAAATAATTTAAATTGATTTTGCTAGTCATGTGAGGTTTAAAAGATTATATTATAAAAATCGAATTTTAAAACAGAAAGATTTTTCGAGTTCTTGAAATGTTTGTTGTTGGTGCTTTATTACACAGTACTTTAAAAAAAATTTTGGAATTTAGCTCGAATTGTTCAGTTAGATTACCCGCAAAGATTTTAATATTTATTTTTTAATTAAAAAAATTTTATTTCTTAAATTCAATTTAAGTTTTCTAACCACATACATAATCCCCTCACTATATTGTTCTGTTTGAAAGCCAAAAAATACAAAAATCAGACGATGTTTCGTGTCATTTAACTTTGCCATGAACAATAAATCCAACATCGTCATTGTCATCATCACTTGTCCATTTGATTGCTAATGAAATTTCCGTTTTATTTAATATATAAAATAGTTGTTTAGTAGTTTATGTTGGTCCCAGCAACTTCAAAATCTGTTCTCTTAATACCTCTTTCTCCCCTCAATACTCCTTTCTCTCAAATACTTTTGAGAATTTTTGTTTTTCTTTTATTTTTTATTATTATATATTTTTTTTTTCTTTTGTTTCTAAATAATTTGCATACTTGTGTTGTATTAGTATTCTAAAAACATAGTTTTGTGTTTTTGTTGTTAGTATTGTTGGTTGGTTGGTTCGCTGGTTGGTTTGCTGCTGTTGTTGTGTATTGTCGGAAATACTTGACATTGCTGCTGTTTTGCCTGTTTGCGTGTTTGTATATTTGTGTGTATATGTGTGTGTGGTTCAGGAAATTGCTTAAGTTTTTTAGAACATCATTTGCAAGACAAGTGAATTGTGTTTAAAAATATGGAAATCTTTAAAATACAATCAAAAAAAACAAAAGACAAACTCTTGACGACACTCAAACGACAACAGTCAGTAATGACAAAAAACAACAACAACAAAAAATGCTTATATCACCATCAGCCGGAATATATGTATCTGGTCTACTTGATATGAAAGATGAAACTTCTTTTTATAAAAGAAACTTTTGCGGCATATTTTTGAAAAATGATGAAAAAAACTGGGAGTTAATGTTAGAAAATGTTTTGTATTCTATTGTGTTGGAAAAAACATGCCCCTTTATTTTGCGATGTCATTGTCAGTTTAGTAGGCGATGTGGAAACTTAAATTGTTGACAAAAGCAGAAAATTATAAGAATTATTTGCATGTTGGTGTAAATTTGTTAAAAACTAAGCTTTTTGAAATTATTTTTTATTTTTGAAATTATTTAAAGAATTAATATATGCATTTATGTATGTATCCTTATCTAATTTTGCGAAGTCATTAGTATTAGCTGGGCTATGCTACTTAGAGATGCAATGGGACAAATTACCAAATTCTTTTATAAGTATTACGCCACGGGAATGCCTTTTGAAAGCTGATTTGTAAGAACAAATATGCAGAAGTAGCTACAATAACAACAAACTCAGGGTGTGAAGCAGATTGATACGATTCTCGAAGATCTTCTATGGTTTATAATGCTGAGCTGAATAAAGTACCTGTTGCGTCAAAAGTATATTATTTGAAAGTTTTAAACCGTCACATTAAACTTACAAATTTTACAACCAAGACTCTAACGCAGTATTCATAGTATTCTGGTGGGTAGTGTGTTGGCTTACTAAAACGATAGCTCAGAGTTCAAACCTAAGCTCTGACATCTTGAAAAAAAAGATATATAAAAAAATATTACTTTCAGTAAGTACCTCTTAAGCTCATGATACATTATCATACACAGTGGTACGATTTATTCACAAGAAAATCTTATGGATTTCTGACACATTTTTAATAGTCGCATTAAAATGGCAACATTAGTGCCACACCATAACACAAAATAAGATGCATGGCATAAGCACAGTTGCTTTTTGCTAAAATCTTATAAAATACAACCCTGATGGCATAAAGAAAAAATGTTTATAATGCAGACCGCTTTCATATGAAGCAGAATTTTCGCTTGACTATTTTAAACCTGAGTTTAGATTACATTACCTGTTATGTCGGTTTACTCTTTTAATAAGGCTGTGGGTTACAGTATAGCTTAAAGTTATAGGAATTCATAAACGTTTTTTCCCCTTCCCTTTTCTAATTCCTAGGGAAATAATTTGCTGGTGATATTCACAATTGACCAATTGTCACTCTTTGCAAGAACTATTGATTTTATATTAAACTAGCTGTCCTTGTGGCAGACACAGGGCCAGCTAAAAAATAAGAAATTTTCTAAATAAGAAATGAACTTAAAACAATCTCAAGATATACAAAAATCAATATTTAGATTGTATGAGGGATACCACGCCCACTTTCATCAAAACCAAGTTCAGAAACTATAAACTGTTCTCCAGACGCTCAAGGTCCAATTTCGTTAATATTTTAAGTGATGATTTGTATTGACTATGACATCTTTCACACTAAATTCTGAAACTTTAACCGTTCTCAAGATATATCAAAAGAAAAAAAATCAAGAACACCTTAGCGACGATTACGGGCCTATTTATCACACAAAGGCGATTTTAAATTTTTACCAAGTATTAATATAAATAATGGCGGTCTACGTGTTTAGTCATTATGCCATGGCATTCATAGGCCAAAAATCTCTTCTATTATAATGTATACACGTACATACTCGTATGTTGATATTTTGATTAAGAAATACACCTTTCTACGTCTAACGTCATATTTGAAGTGTTTTAAAATGATTTTCAAACTTATGTAATACAAATACAGCCCATTAATTTATACTTTAGCATTTCTGCATTATCGTGTCAAAGTGTAATTTTGTGTGATTGTATGTGTAGGTGTTTTTTTTTTTTTTTTTTTTTTTTTTTGAAACGACTTTTCTGTAGTACCTATTTTTTAAATTTTTTTTGTGCTGTTCTTGTCACGAAACGATTTAAAACTAAAGTTCTGTACAACGAATACTGTATTGCCACGAAAAATGTTAAAAAGAATATTAAGTCTGGTAAGACATCGTACTACTCTTTAGTGTTTGCTTTTTGATCTAAAATTACCTGGAAAACCTTTAGTTGGTATAAACAAAAACAATATTCAACATACTTATGACTAAAACAGCAAATTCAAATCTTTACCGGTAACATCAAAGTATCAAAATTTTTACCAGAACCTACATCTAGATTGGGTTTATCGTGCGTACCTGTCATGAGACTCACCACACGCCACCTCGTTGTAAAATGTGGTGGTCAAATACGCCGCATTTGACCAGCGCCATTCGAAGCCGGTACCCTCTAATTTGGCACATGTCTATGACACGCCGGTCAGAAAAAGCCCATGGACATCGAATTAGCAATTTAGTTCCACCACTGCCTGGGTAGTAATACACCCCTTGTTGAGGGGTTTCTATCTAGCAGTTCCACAACCACTACGAATACTCCCCGAAGAGCCGCACCCAAACCATCAGGCCTCACTCCCGAATGACAGGGGAGCAAAGACACAACCGGGGGCTTCCTGATGTCCGTAGTACCAGATTAGAGTAGGTTTCTCTGGTCAGTCCCTGAGATGGTCTGTAATAAATTACCAACCTCTCTGCTTATAGCGAGCGCCAGGCCACCCAGAGCTAGGTGAACTCCATATTCCCCGGTGAGTACAGGCCCCTGGTGTAACGTAAATAACCAGAAATCATTTACTGTACCCCCGGGGGGGACCAGAACCTACAGTGCTTTGTGATATGTAGCCCGTATAGTGTAGAATGTGTGATATTTTAATAAACTTTCTTGCAATTAAAACTAACGCTGTTGGTTTTGAGTAAATTCCACCTATATATACCATTTTTGTTTTTTGTTTATTTATATACAATATGATAATATCGAAAAGATTTTTCACAAAAACTGGCAATTTACAAAAATTATCAAAATTCCTGAAGCCAATAATGAATAATAAATATACGAATAATAACAGCCTTGTAGCAGAAAGACAAGTTAGTTCTACAACAGTTTTATGTTTCAGAGGATAAACGGAATTGTTATTATCAAGGGTATATTATATTTTTGATGATTCTAGATCATTCTAAGGCGTTTGATGTGGTCAATTACAACAATCTGTGTTTAAAGTTAAAACAAATGTTCAATTTTCCTCGTACGTCTAGCAGTATTTTGCCGTCGCATTTAACTGATCGCTTTCAAGCAGCCTATTTTCACGATCAGTATTCACTTTCTGTGCATGTCTCAAATGGAGTGCTTCAGAGCTCTATTCTCTGTCTGTTACTTTCTACTATATACATATCTGTGGCAATTTGGAAGAGTAGCTTAAGTCGACATAAGAGAGAATTGAGTTAAGGCGTTTGGGGCATTACAGAAGCAAAGGCGCTTAAATGTGTTTAGTCCGTTTTGAAAAATTCTATTTTTTATCAATGTTATGTACGTTTACTTTTTAGCCTAAGTTTTTTGAATCAATAATGCATTTAACAAAACAACTTATGTACACATAGATTTGTTTACATATTCAGATTTTCGATTTATCATATAACTTATATTTACATAAGTTTTTTTAATAAAATGTGATTCTTGTATACAGTTATCTTAAGTGAATGTAAGTTCTTGAATAAATCCTCTTATGTTTACTTAAAACTACACAATACGTACTTTTTATTTCAACAGAAGCGCTTAAGTTACTTAAGGACCTGTCCAACGCAGATTTCTGTTTCGAAAAAGCGCTTAAGTAGAAAAGGCGTAAAATCTTCTAAAATCAACCATATTTTTTTTAAATATTCATCCTTCTTCTCTAATGAACATGGTACCAATATATTAGCTCATAAATTATTCGCAAAAAACATACAGAATAAAAATTACACAAAATTGATGATATCTCAAAACTTCAATTTTCGACTTAAGCTACTCTTCCATATTGCCACAGATATATAATTGATTTAATTGGAAGCTTGTTATTTTATAAATTCCAATTAAGTATATGCTACAAATTTATATAAGCGCCAAGAGAAATAATATAATGAATATATTTACAGACTCAATAAAGATCATGAATATGTACTTATACATTACTGGACAAATGTAAATAATCTCTGTTACAGCCATTCTAAGTTTAAATGTTTGATAATAAAAAGATCTGTGAAGCTTTATTTCTTTCCTTTTGTGGCTTCAGACATAAAATTTGTGTCATTTTGGAGTTAAAATGCCCTTTGGAGTATTTGTTATTATCGGTTTCAATTAGAAATTAGGATTATTAAAGACTATTTATTTATTTTCTTCTTTGTTTAGTTATAAGGAAAAATCAGTAAGAAAGACTTATGAAATATTATTTGTTTTTGTATGACAATTTTGTTCCTATTGACTTTCTACACTGACGACGCATATATAAGTATACTAATAGTTTTTAAAGAATTTAGAACTTTAATAAAGTGAACTGAAAGTTAAGAATATATTAAAATACTTTCCGGTTATTGCTGAAAAGTTTTATTATTAGTGGTATAGTGTGGGTACTGACACTGCTGTTTTTGTTTTATTTTTCTTTTTATTTTGGTAAATATTTTGATTTCCATCAGGGTATTTTTACACCATCACTCATACGCCATCATGTACTTTAAGTTTTTCAGCTTCTGCTTGCTGGAAGTTGTGCTGATATGAGTGATTTTCTTTCTCGTCTTTTTTTTACATTTCTTATTTCATTATTAAATTTATGTGTAAAATCATGAAATAATCTTGGCAAAGTAATATGATTAATATGCTGTTAAAAAGTTTTTTTTTTTTACTACACGTGCATACAAAAAAAATGTCATTAAATATATTAAATTTAAGAGTACAAGTGGGAAAAGTTTTAAAACGACTTTAACAAATTATTTTTAATCAATCCTTCTTATATAAAACTCATATCATTACATTCTATAATATTTTAAAAAATCCCATCGATATATTTACATATACTTATACAGTGATTACATTTTTTAATCAAAATATTGTACAACATTTCAAAATAACTTTTTTTTAAATCAGTTCGGTAAATTAAATTTCACATCAACTGAGAATGCAACAAACGATTGTTGTGATTTTTATTTAATTTAAGCTCGGGAATAATATTTTGTCTTGAATTTTTAATTACTTACGAGTATAAGTGTTTTTGTATTTTGTTAAGGCCATTGCATTTTAAACTACTGGTGTGCAAATTATTATTATATCTTATTGATATAAAATTGTCATATAGTGGTTAGAGCGCACGCTTAGAAAATCAAACGACCGAGGTTCAATCCTAGCAAAGGACAAAAATTATAAAATGAAAATTTGCGGTTTTTCTAAATTATAATATAAAAAATAAGAGGTTCCTCTCACCACCAAGAAGTCCATCTTAAAGAAACGGCTCTCTGACATTTCCAATCTATTCCACCAAAAACGGATTGTCAGGAGCACAGCACCACCTTCTTGGAAGAAAACAGCTAACATCCACCGAAAGATGAGGCAATTGCTATTGATCATCCAAGGGTAAAATTATAACACTGGCCGTTGACTGGTCAAACTGATAACAATTTGTCTCATCAATTGTACTAGTTTTAGGAATATATATTATGAGACGAAGAACGAAGGAGTAGTATTTGTGAATATTTGATGTTAACTTGTTCATATCGTAATTTATAGAAAAATCATTTGGGAGGAAAATTATTTCATAACCAAACCATACAAGCCACAACCATGCAGAAGTGTGATATATAACTGATGAGAAGATCCCTACATTCTGCTAAAAAAATGTTTTCGAAATCTCCTTGCAAAAATATTTTATATTAGAGGTGATACGCCCTATTGTACATAAATCCATAGAGCTAAAGGTACAAAAAAATGCAAAATTTTTTTTTTATTTTTTATTTTAAATATTTACATATTTAAAATCACTCTTTATCAAAATAACGGAAAAATATTTATTACAACACCATTATTGCATAAAAACAGTAACAAATAAACAAACAAAAAATCTACTTAATGAGCAAATTTGTTTAAATGCTTTTCTTTATTATCACTTTTATTTACCACAATTTGTTTGGCTTACTTCAACAACTGAGTTCTTCTATTGTTTAGCATGACAAGCGTATTTTTTTAATTACAAATGGGGAGTTTGTGTCTGCATTTAAAGCTGAAAAAATATCATTAAAAAACTGTCAACAATAATTGTTATTGTTTTGAGACCAAATGACTAAATAAAAAACCACAGTGATTTAAATAAAAATAAAATTTATGAAATCAAAAAATATATTTCAATAATAGTAAAAAAAACCTTTTTTTTTTTTTTTTGGTTTTGTTATATATTTTTATGCTTGACTAGAACAGAGAGAGACAAAATTTTGAAAAATAAGTTTAAAATTAATCTTGTCTTAATGAAAGTTTTTAGTTATGACCACAAATTTGGTTATTTTTAAAATTATATTACATGAAATGAAAAAGTCATTGCAAAATAATTATTGTTATAAAAATATGTTATCTAATACTGCAAATATTAACGTTTTTTTAAAAACTACCTACAGTGAATATATTTTTGATTCTGTTTCCTTAATAACCGAATTGACCAAATTTGAAACTGTAGTTGTCAGTATTAAAGGACTACATAGAAGCTTTTAAAAGTCAAATTTCACTTATTCCTATATGGTAAAAGGTTATGGAAATTTGTAGTGCACATCTTTTAGCAAACCAAAAATTTCTATGGTTTAATTTTGAACTAAAACAAATGGTGTATTATTTGACATGTATTTTAATATTTCAATATAATTATTTTATTTGATACTGAAATGTTAAAAATAAAAAAAATTATATGTATATATCGGTCGTAGTCGCCGTGGTCTAGTGGTTAGTGTGTTGGCTTACTAAGACATAGGCCCTGGGTTCGACTCCAGGCTCTAAAATCTTAAAAAAAAGAAATATTAAAAAAATATTTCTTTCGGCGACTACCTCTCAGCAGTCTTCTGGCAAAAGCTCTGAGAGTAACTAATTGCCATGAACAAGCTTCTCAAGTCTGTCGTTCGGAGTCGACATTAAACTGTAGGTCCCGGTACTCATGGATAAAAAATTGACACACACAACATGAGTGCTGCGAGAAGCTAGGCCGTAATCCTGACACAGGGTTGTAAAAGCCAGTTATGTATGTATGTATATATCGGTCTTTTGCGAGAAGAGTGGCATAGCTCAAAAAACACATTTATTGAGTAATAATGCAGAAATATGAGACGAACTGTAATTTAAAACATATCTAAAAACTGTATTTTTATCTCTTTTTTTCATTGAGTGGCGACCAAAAGTGTCTTCAACTTTTCACATAAGTTTGCCTGAATTAAAATGTTTAAACACATTTATCTCAAAATCGCTTTTTTTAAGTTATGCCACTCTTCTCGCAAATGAGCGATATGTATGTATTTAGTAATATAACAATAGTTTACAGTAGGGAAATATAGGCACTTGCATTTATACCAATGTAATCCAAATCTTCATTTTCTGTACACAATTCGGCTACAAAACAAAACAAAACAAAAAATTTTGAGTTTTGGTTAACTATAATTTATACAGCAACCGATATTATTGTTGCTGATCATATTCAGAGAGAGTTTTGGTACATACTTAGTACGTTTTTATATATTAAGAAGAGATGTATAAGTAAAAACAGCAAATATATGTATTTGTATCAGCAAAACATGATCCTATTTGTCGTGTTTAAATTATTCTATAGTCTTGCTCTGCTCATTCATACTTTAATTCCAATTTGCGTTTTTTTTTTTGTTCTGCGCTTCCACTCTTGTATAGCTTATAAACTTGTTATCATTAAATAATTATTAATTTATTATCATTAATGTTTTATTATTTGTTTTAAAAAAGGAGTTTAAGAAAAACAGAGACATTATTTAAAATTTTAAATGATTGCTAGTTAAAAATTTATGCCCGTATTCATAAAAAATATTTTATGTTTATTCAGGGTTTATATAACAAGTATTGCATAGAAATTTGTTACATAAACACTCAATAAACCTAAAATATTTATTATGAATACGGGTATTAAGTTGTACTTTTACAGTCATTTAATACCTAATAAATATGTTAATATATACTATTAAATATCTTAAGAATAAACCGAAACCGTGGTTTTTTGAACAAATATTCGAATCTCACTATATTACTATATTTTTTTTATTTCTTTAAGGCATATAGATATATTAATACATATCTGCATTAATTTTAATTTATATAAAACATCTTTAACAAACTGCAAGGTTTTTCAAAAATTCTATAACTTTGTATTAAAAGACTTAAAAATAATCTACCTATTCAGTAGTTTTAAGGCTGGCATCATACTTTTAATAATCTCATCGAATTTAAATTTTTGTAAAACAGCTTTTTGAAATTGTATGGTAAAGCTGTAACTATTTGCTAATCAATTAATATATTCAAAGAAAAAATATTTTTTTTTATTTATTTTGAATAAGAATTCAATACTAATATTATATTTAATTATATCAAGAGGAGTGACTAAGAGACCAGGGTCTATTTTGGGGAGCGAACCTACAACTCTCATACTAGCATTCTAGCACACTACCAACTAGACCGCTGGGTCACCTTCATTCAAAGAATATTTGATTAAATAATTTCAATTTTTTATATATTATATGAAAAGGTAATCATATTTGAAGTGATAATAAAAGACTATAGAAATGGAAAAGTATATAAGACATTTTCAGTTATTATGAAAATATGTAAAAAAAATTAATTTTATGGTGCAGAGAAGTTTAGTAGTATTTTGTAAAAAGCTTTCTTATATTTGTTTGCTATCTTTATTTCGCTTTAATTTATTGAGCTTATTACCGTCATTAAAATGCAGTAATAGGAAGAATAAATATTTTTATATCATTAATGTTAATTGAAGCCCCAGCAAACTAAAAACTCATTTCAAATGATATTTTAGATTATATATTAACTGTCCTTCATTTGAATAGTAAATTTTGCAATTTCCATTAAGAACCCTGCTTTACACAAATTTTTTCTTAATAAAAATTTAAATCGAAAAAGGAAAAAGAAAAAATAAAGAAATTATTTACATCTACTAAATTCCATGTTTTCCAAATATTTTTATATAATTAAAATGAAATGCATTTCAAATAAAAGAAACAAAAAAAATTGTTTTCTTTTCTTCGAAATAATGTTATTAAAAAGCATATGCACTTCAATAACCTGGTGGTAATATGAGCATTATTTCTATTCGGGAAATATTTTATCATAACATTTTGCTTTTTTCTTTTCTTTTGTATGTAAATAATTTCATTTCATAACAAAATTTTAGTAGTTTTTTGTGTAAATTAAAATAATCATCATATACCATCGTCATCGTTGTACTCCGTCTTCCACTGCTTAAAAATCTTCCAGCAATACAGGAAATTAAATTTTTAATGAATTGCACAGTTTTGTTAAGCAAAACTTATGAGAATGTTAAACGTTTCTCGTTCACATTCTGCGATGACTGATTACTTGAACATGAATATAAAAAATAAAAAAAAAATAAAAATATTCCTGTATATTTCAATACTTGTAGCATACTTTTGAGTGCAAGAAAAATTAATTAAAATTATTATCGTTCTGTTTATGATGATCCTTTTGGCGGTTTAAAGGATATGTAGTATGTATTTACACATTATATATATATAACTTTCATTTTATGTTGTATTATTTAATTTTCACATAAATTTATGGTTGAATATTTATAATAATTTCAAGATTTAATAATTGCTGTGTGTTCGTTTACAAGTTCTTCAAAAAACCCAATAGGACATAAATTTGTTATTGAGATTTTTTAATAAAAAGCGGATTCTAGTAATATTTTAAAAATAAAAAAATAAAAAAAAAATTAATTCTGTAGAAAATTTCTGGTCCTATTCAAAGCGTTATAGTTGCACCTGAGGTTCTTTGTATTTTTATTATTCTTCAAGCAGTGACGATATCCTTTTCAATGAAAGATATGTAACTGACGTAATACTGTAGATATTAGTAGCCTCATAAAAACGTATTCAAATACTTATTAAGCGTATATGTATATTAAATGTGAAAAATTTGAAAAATAGGTTTTTAGATGAGGGCTGCCAATTTTTTTAAGAATTTTTTTATTTTTTAAAAAATTAAAAATCAAAGTGTATTTGTTAACAGTGAAGGAATTGGTCACGGCTTTGTGAAAGAATTTAGACTAACCAATATTGATACCAAACTAAATTTTATTTTAGGGAAGTCTGCTCCTTCATTTATGACTATAAAATATTGGAAAGTAGAATTTAAATGAGGCGTTAAGAGATGGTTAAACGAATACCATAGTAATAAAACAATTGATGTGTCTACGCCCGAAATGGTAAAGAAAGTTCACAAAATGATATTGATCGGTCATCGGTTAGAGGTGTGTGAGTTAGCTGAAATGATAGACGTAGTGATGACAAAGCTGTATGCTAGATGAGTGCCATGTTTGCTCACAACAGAACAAAAATAGCGTCGTAAAACATATTTGATAACAAAGCACATTAAGAAAAGGCATTAATTCAAACATATATTCGACGTAGTCCAGTGGTTAGTTCATTGGCTTACTAAAACAAGTTGAAATCCCATCTCTGCAATTTTAACCAAAAAAAAAAAAAAAAAAATATATGAAAAAAATACTTCTTTCGGCGACTACCTCTTCTGGCAAAAACTCTGAGAGTGACTGATTGCAATGAACATAGTACTCATGGATAAAAATTTACACACACAATATGGGTGCTGCTTGTAATGGCTAATTATGCATATTAGTATGTAGATGAAATCTATGGTTGACTGCCATTTTAAGAACAAATACAGTTCTTATTAGAACCAAGTACTTGAAGCTATGGAATATCACTGGCCCAAATGCGTAGAGATAAGGTTGAGAAATGGAAAAAATAGTCTCGAGTAGAAGTTTACGGCACCCTTAAAAATCGCCCCAAAGAAAAATGACCCCAAAAATTTTAATGGAGCACAACAACACGAAATTTTGGGGTAAGTTTTCTATTTTTTTTTTGGGTCATTTTTCATTTCTTGCTTTGGGGCTATTTTGGATTATGAAAAATGGCCCCAAATTTTAATAATATTTCAAAATAATTTAAAATTATTTTGGGGTCATTTTTCATAAAATGAGTAAAATATAAAAAGGTACAAGAAACCTTACGGAATTCGTTGTTCTGTTAGTGGTTTTTTGTAAATAAAATTAAAATTTTGTTTTTGTATTCATTCGTTAAGAAAATATAATTAATGTACGTATAAGGCCCATTATTACAACTTGCCGTTAGTTAAAGGTAGAATTTTATCAGACAGATAATTTGCTTCTTGTTGTTACAAGTAAACTTTAACCAAAAGGTAAGGCAATCTTCCCAATAACTTTATCGACCACTTTAGGTTAAAGTTTACTTGCAACAACAAAAAGCAAGATATCTGTCTGATAAAATTCTACCTTAAACAAACGGCAAGTTGTAATAATTGGCCTAAAAGGGTTTAATTAAATATTTCTCTTTTTTTCATGGAATAAAAAATTTATTAAAAAAAAATTTAAGGCCTTTTGTGTTAATTGGGGCTATTTTTCATTTTTAAGAAAATACTTTATTTTAAGTTATTTTCTTTTTTTAAACTTTGTTTATTTTTGGGGTAATTTTTCACTTTAGTTTGGGGCCAAATTTCATAATGATTATTGGGGCGATTTTTCATTTTGAAAGATTGCCCCAAAAATTGGGCCATTTTTCATTTTATGCGTTGGGGCCATTTTTCTTTGGGGTCATTATTCATAAATTTGTGTTCTACTGATTATATTTTTATTTCCAAAGTGTCTGATAAATAATCGTGACGTATTAGACTCAGAGACAGTAAACTAATGATAAAGTTTAGGTTTAATAAATTTTGATATTTAGGCTTGAATATGGTTATTTGTCAACTCACTGATGAGTACAATGTTTTTAAAATAAAAGAGATAAAATCAAATGCTGTACACGACGTACTATAACTAAAAGTTAACGTTTAGAAGGGACAGAAAGAATAGTTTGCAATTTGAATTTTTTCTTTTCATATATACGAAAAAAGGTACGATTTGATGAAACTAATAGATGACAACAGCCATTATAGCAGAATAATGGTTGTAATTTCAAGGAAGGGATACCTATCAGTGCATAGTTACCTACGGTGTTAACAAAAATTGGTAATTTCAACCTCTAGGTAAGGCATATCCGATAGGTAATATATGGGGCCTATTTCACTAAGCTACAAGTTTACAATTACAAGTGTTTTTGCCTATAAAATTGTAAATTGTAAAATATTGTGTTTCATAAAAATACAATTACAAGTTTGTAGCTACAAGTGATTTTTACAATTCACAAGTCTACAAGTCATACTTCTACAAGTCGTTTTGTTTCATTAAACAAAATTTTCACTTGTACACTTGTAGAATTGTAAAAAATAAGCTTAGGGTCGACGGAAACTCTCAAAAAAATTTTACAAGTTACAAGTGAATGATAAATTGAATTCAAATTTGATTTTTAACTATTTTTTAATAAAAATTAGTTCAAGTAAACACAAAACCAAACAATTTTAATATTAATTAACATTAATTTATTTATTTTGTTTGTTTTTAATTATTTACTTTTTAAATAAGTGATTATATGTAACAAAAAAAACTATATCACATTGTTTGCTTATTACAAATTATCGATATTAAAGTACCGATTATTGTAAAACTATTAAAAGTATTCCTATGTTCAAATGCTTACAACGTCAGAACTATTTCTCCGATCTTGTTTATGGAGCACTCATTTGCTTTGTTATTGTGTTTTCTTTTAAATGGATGCATGAGAAAAACAATCTAGGAAACCGTTATCTTTTTATATTCAGATAATTAGAAAAAGTGCACATTGTTAATTCTTTGTGTTAAATTTTTCTACATCACCCAAAGCAGTTAGAAGTGAAATCAGAAGGAATAACTAAGAAAAACATTAAGAATATGTTGGAGTTGTTAAGAAAATCTCTAACCCTCTTTTAAGAAATTTTAATACATTAATTATTTCTAAAGACAACAATGATACGTTTTTGGCCGAAGAATATTGTGGAGCGTAATTCACTAGTTTTTAAGGTATAAGCTGTCGTGCAAAAGCAGCAATTATCTAGTTCAGTAAAAGAGTCGTTATATAATTGCACTAAAATGTGATTTTCCACTACCTATTTGTGCAAGTAAATGAAACGAAACCTTTAGCCAGCAGAAAGTAGAGACTGCAGTGCAAATTTATAAAAATTTTATCTTATTTGACAATTTTAATCTGTCTGTCAGTTAGAAATTCATTGCATTCTGCTGGTAAGGGTGGTCGATCAAAAGTAAACAAACCACTGACCACAAAACGCCATCGAAAGCTTCGCCTGGATTTTGATCGGACGCACTTAAATTGAATGAAATTGGATTATGGAGGATTGGAAGAAATTTTGAAATTCACCGCCAAAATAACTCAAAAGTGGTTAAATGATAGCGAACTGAAAGTAATATAATGGTCACCAGAATAGCCTGACCTCAATCTGCTTGAGTCCTTCTGAGATGCTTAATTTATCAAACTAACTTTGTAAAAATATTTTATTTTATTTAAAAAATTTGCGAAATATTATTAAAATGTGTTACATTGCATTTTTATAGGATATTTTAGCACTTTGAGTAATAATAAATAAGAATTTTATAATTAATATCCAATATATACAAAAGAACTTGTAATTGTAGAAATTGTAGTTTACAAGTACAAAAATCTACAATTGTTATAAAAATTTTAATGAAACACAATTCATTATCACTTGTAAAAAATAAACTTGTAATTGTAACTTGTAAACTTGTAGAATTGTAGTTTAGTGAAATAGGCCCATGGTGTAACTTACACTATGAATTTCGGTTGGTTTATTCATTAGGTAAATGTTTTTGTTTTGAAAAAATGCCATTTATTTTTGAGAAAGAGAAAAAATATTAAATTTATTAAAAAAAAATTAATAATTTTATAAACAACAAATAAATAGGATTAGAGTAGCTGAAGTATTTGCATTATTTGCTAAAATTGATTACATAGTCAACACATACAAATTTTACAGAGTGTTTTTAATTTTTTTCGCTTAATTTAACTGTGCTGATTATGAAATAGTTTTAAATATACACGTACGCTTAAAATTATTACAAAGGTGTGATAATTTTACTCACTTTATTTGAAACAGTCACTGGGACTAAGGAATAAAATAATTTTTATAAAATTTTCTTGGATCAGTTATCTGTATCCCGTGATCCCGACAAAGATTGTATTTAGTATTCTGATTTATGATTTCCAAGAAAAATTTGAAACAGAAAAAGGAAATATTGCCAGGTTCGTCTTTTTTATTATTTTAAAGTTTGGGTCTTTTATTCGTTGTCTAATTTGTGGTCCATCTTTCCTCAGACGAGAAAATTTTTTCAAAAGATACAAAATATATTTTCCACTGACGTTTATCATACATTAGTTTTTATAACAGATGCAGATTTAACGAAGTCCAAGGTTATATTCACGACAAATTACAAACTGTCATCGGGACCCTTTAAACAATGTCTGCTCTTTGCAGCCATTTTAATTTTGTGTTATTTTTACTTTTAACCTACCAGTTGATAGTGACTTGTCATACACCGTTACCTTAAGCGTTGGTAGTTTAAAAAATCTCAAAAACCAGATCTATTACGCAAATAGTAGTGTGATTTTTAAAAAATACATCGAATATGATAGATAGATGTTTATAAAGTACATTTGTTGGACAGTATTATACAAAAAGGAAAGATTTATTCTAATCGAAATATGGAATGAAGATTTAAAAAAATAACATTTAAATTCTTTTTTTTTTAAATTAAGGCCCATTATTACAACTTGCCGTTAGTTAAAGGTAGAATTTTATCAGACAGATAATTTGCTTCTTGTTGTTACAAGTAAACTTTAACCAAAAGGTAAGGCAATCTTCCCAATAACTTTATCGATCACTTTAGGTTAAAGTTTACTTGCAACAACAAAAAGCAAATTATCTGTCTGATAAAATTCTACCTTTAACTAACGGCAAGTTGTAATAATTGGCCTAAAAGAAATAAAACATTAAAATAAAATCATTATTTGATAAATATTTTTTATGTAAAATATACCGTCTGATATTAAAAATTGCCGCAAGGTATACTTTTAAATAAAAAAATTTTGAAAATAAGTTATAGTTGCCAAGTTTTTGAACAATTCTAGTTGGTTCATACACATAAGTAAAAAATATGTTTAGATTACCGAAGCCATTTTACCGACTAGTTAAAAATATCTAGTAGGTACATACACCAACAGTTATCCTATCATTGAAATTACGGGCATAACTCATAAGTGTATGTGCATACGATAATAATTTCAGTATACGATTTCCTGAAAAGTATGAGTTAAATAGTTGATGTTTGGTCTCGAATATACACAGGACACAAAGAACTCTGATGAGACGACCGTAGCTGGAGTCGAAAACAATTGTTCAGTTTGGCTAGTGTACTATTCATTTAAAAAAGTGTGTGTTCTTTTACAGAAAATAAAACTTTTTATAATATTTATTTAATAAAATACTTTATAAAATTGCATACATTTATTTTTTTAAGTTATTTCTTTTTTTTATTAATGGCTCTTAAAACAATTCACATATTATTATTATTCTTCTTTTGGATTTACATGAATAAACATACATACATATGTACATAGATGTGTGTATATACTGGTTTCCTTCATGTGACAATCGTGCATTTATCCTTCTATAAGTTTGCATTGGTATACCAATGTTGGCTTTTACTTAAAGTCCAAAATCCCAAACCATTTAACCACCTATCTTTGTGTTACTCTTTTCTTCCGTCTGTCTTTCTGTCTGCGTATGTTGGTGTGGCTGTGTAAAATGTAAGCGGATTTACTGCTACTGAATTTACAGCAAATTAATATTGCATTTTAAAAAGCAAAATACTGTATAAATGATTGTTGTTTATTCCCTCTTACTCATCAATGCATTTATTTGTTCGTGTATTGTGTTTTATGATGCCACTACTCCTTGTCTGTGATCACAATCGTAGTCATACTGAGTTCCTTTAGGGTTTCTTCTGGACTTGCTATTTGTTGGATATACGATAAAATAATGATGCAATAAGATTGTTATTTATTTTTATTTAATTTTTATTTTTATTTATTTTTTCGTTACCATGTTATCATTGGTATTTGTGGCGATTTCCATTTGTTTTGTTGTATTTCGTTTTTATTTTGTTTCCTTTTTTAAAATTTATTTTTATTGGATTTTTTATTTTTTTGCTCCTTTTTTAAATTTTCTTTTTGTAAAAAGTCAACTGCGACAACAAGCTAAAAAGGGTTACTTTTTTCATGATTTTTTTATTTACAATTTTCTATTTGACCCCATATGGTGTGAATTGTGTATTTTTCTAATGTTATATTGTTCTTTTTATCGCTTTTAAATAATGATTAGCTGACTTTACTTAACTTAATTTATGTATTTTATTCAAGTATTTTGTATTCGATTTATTTAAAAAGTTATAAAAGAAATTTAAAAGGAAGACGTTTTTTTAACATTGTTTTTAAATTCAAATTCTAATCCTTTGGCAACGGTAGTTAAGAATGGTCTTTTAGTTTGTCATAAAAGTATTTAAATTTAACTCAGAAAACAAGAAACTCTAAATCAGAAAACAATTTTCTAAAACATCAAAATAAAAAAAAAAAAAAATAAAAAAGTTATCAACTATCATTGAAATTGAATTTTCTAATTCTAAATATTGAATTTTAATACTTAAATTCTAAGCTCAAGTGTGTTATTTCCTAATTAGAAAAACAATATTCATATGTTCGTTAAGAAAGAAAAAATTAACAGAAAAAACTTTTTTTTATAAAATCGTAAAAAGAAGAAAAAAAAAAAAAAAATTATATTAAATAAAAAAGGTAAATTCTCACTAAATAACCCCGTCTATTTGCCACGCTGATTTGATGGTCCTGAAGATAAATTGATTTTACTTTTATATAATGTATTATTATTATTTCATATACTTTATCCCTTCTTGACTTTATTTCTTTGCTAAATCTGCATGTATTTTATGATTAGTTTTTATTTTATAATTTCTTTTGGTGTAATACATTATGTACCGTAAACTACCAGTCGAGTCTGTTACACCCATACTATTCCCATATAAATGGGTCCAATGTTAACAGTTTGGTAATTACTGCGAGTTTTTTTTTTATGGTAGACAGAGGGTTAAACATATAATTGTCATTGGACAGAAGTGATTCAAATCAAGGAATAGTATTCGTTTCCCTAAGCAAAAGGTGATTTAAAATAGCAAATTCAGCTCTTAGAAACATAATATCGTATGATATTAGAACAACATAAATTTTTTCATATATTTTTTTTCTTGCTGACAACTTTTCAATTATATTATTAACAAATTTATTCTTTAGTTGACAAATTTTTTTATGAACAAATAAAATAGTTATGAATTTACAAATCATGGTCAGCAAACAAACTACGTTTAGTATTACTAATGAAATAAGAGAAATCAATAAAATCACTATTTAAGTTAAAGTCATGGGATAATCATCATATTTTGTCCTGTAAAAATCCAATGCATGTGTAAATGAAAATCTACAAGGGAATATCTGCATCGGACATTGGAATTCAATTGAATTTAAAAGGAGAATTTTAAACATCCAAGCCTGTCTTTTTCGATAGCTAGATACTCAAACCAAGCCTCGTCTTCTTATATGAGGGAGGTTTTTTACCATATTTCCATCCTAATGCATACAGGCAGAATAACCGAAATTGTTTCTGCACAAACTCAGTTAAGTGAGTGTTATTCCGGTAATCTACCTTTTAAGTTTAATGTACATGTGTCTCATAAAATCAGTAAATTTCGTGGCTATCTCTTCACAAGATCGCAAATAAATCGAGCCCTACTAGAAAACGTTCAAATCTCCGCTCTGACATCTTGAAAAAAAAAATTAAAAAATTATTTCTTTCGGCGACTACCTCTCAGCAGTCTTCTGATAAAAGCTCTGGAAGTAATTGATTGCCATAAAAAGCTTCTCAAATCTGTCGTTCGGAGTCGACATTAAAGTGTAGGTTCCGGTGCTAATGGATAAAAATTAGCACACACAATATGAATGCTCTGAGAAGCTAGGCCGTAACTCTGAAACAGGATGATAATGGCCAGTTATGTATATATCTGTGGAATTTTTAAAAAACGTCTTCTCTCGAAATAAGACAAATTTCCAAGATTTTTATAATAAATATAGAATATCCTTGTCCTTCTTGTGATCTTATCCCCGTTTTTCTACGACCTTTGGAACGAAGGATATGCAGTTGACTAATCGACCTCTTTCAGACTTTCCCCCAATTTCAATTGGACAAAACGACTTCTTTTAGAGAATTAAGAATAATTTGAAAAATTTAATGTCCATAAAAAATTTTATATAATTATTATTATTATTTTTTAATTGTTTGCATATTGTAGAGAAAAATAGAAATATTTTTTTTTTAATAAAACCGAAATATATTTTCCAGATCAACTTCTTTCAACCTTTTTTTCATATTCCATTTTAACAAAGCAACTTGTCTTGACTTAAGCGATTAAAATAATTTTCAAATTTAGTCAAAAAAATTTTGACAAAACGACTTGTATGGTGGAAGCTAATTTTTTTTTTCTTTAAAATCTATTTAACAAAGTGTCTTAAATTAATTTTTTGTCATTTTAAAGAAAACTATTGCTTCTAGAGGGAAATAAAAGGTCGCATAATGTTCGTTAAGTATTTGTGCATGATATCCAAGTTCAAAATTTCTTTAATTTTCTAAGCAATAACTTCTATTAGCCTTTTTAACTGTTTCTTTGCTATAATCAAAAGTTGTTGATTTAGAAAGAAGACGTTTTGTCAAATGTCCACAGATATGAACTAGACACCGCACTAATATGATCAACAAAGAATACTTTCCTATACATTAATATATTCACATCCAGAAAATCATTATTATTTTCTAGCAAGTAATAGTCAATGCTATAGTTGACAAGTATAACACTCTTGCGGAAAATAATCTTATCAATTTACTCCTAATTAGATCCATTAAATTTGTATGAAAGCAATCAAAAATATCATCAATACATTACTGTAGATTTATTAGCTCATGATCACTAATGGATGTACAAAGAAATTTAACATAAAGCAAGATAGTCATTAAGAAGACCATCTTCAAAGGAACCGCTCCCCGACATTCCACTCTATTCCACTTTAACCAATGTCAACAAAAAATGAATGATCAGGAAAAAAAAAGCGCCACCTATTGGGAAGTAGCAGATAACAGCTACACCTACTTAGCGAAGGCACACTCACCACATAATCAACATGTAACCATGAGGCAATTATTGTTGATCATTCAAGGGTGAAGGTATAACACTGGCCTTTGAATGATCAATTCACAGAAATTTGTCTCATTCCTAAGGCGCTTAATAGTAATATACGAAAAAGAAAAAATGTATGTTCTATCATAAATGTACTGTCCTTTCCAAAAATTCCAATACAATGCACTGCATTTAGTAGGGGTTTACCTCTGAGTATTGGTCTCAAAATAAAAAAAAAAATAAAAAAGGAATAATAAGAAAAGTACCAAACTAAGTTGTGGAATGCGGAACCAGGCGCATTTTAACTCTCAACTAGAACAAAAAGGATTCGAGTTTTTCTATTCAAGATTAATTGTCGCCACATAAGTCTACAACTATTGGATTCGCTTGGAGGTAAATAGGTTGGATGGAGTACCAATAGGTAACCACATTAATTGCACTACAGATTATAGCTACAGAGAGCTATCTATAAAGCGAATTAAAATTAAAGTGTACAGACTCATACACTGTGCCAAGCCATTCAAATAAGGCAACTCAAACAACTTAAAACTTGGGCAATAACAAAAGAAATGACCTTTCACCGCAACTACTATAATGAAAATTATAGGTAAAGACTCAACTCCGTGCGAAAACTTTGAAATATTTTCCTTAGTTACAGTAATAAGACAGTAGATATCGGAATAGGAATTGACAGACTCATCTGGAGCGTGTGCGCTTCTAGTGAGTTCATATGCCCTCTGCTTTCTTACACTGTCTCCATAAGCTGAAATTCAGACCAAGGAAATGCTATCAGCGTCACTAAAAAGCTTAAACTCTTCTTTACAGCAATAAACAAGGCAGTGTTACTACTAGTTGATGCCAGGATCCAACCTTAAAAGAAGATTTTAGGCATAATAGTTAACTGTGATGCCCGCTTGAATTATTTTTAAATTTTTTAGATGTCGAAAGCGGTATCCTTTGTAAAAAAAAACTTGCCTCCTTATTACCATCATAGAATTTTTAAAAATTTTAGCGGATCGCTAAAGTAGATTAGTGGACAAAGATGGTCATTAATGACAACAAAGCGTGTGCTTTATAGGTTTATCGACACTAAAATGGAAAGTATTTTGGCAGAATAATTTTTACATAGTACTCGACCCACGCACAGTCAATACCTCACCATTCAAAAAAACGCGACATTACGTAAATTTATCGATGCAACTGAATTACTTTTTGACTCACAATGTACAATGAAAATGTAAATTTTATTATTTGCTTATACTTTTTGGAACAATAAGTAAGATATGACTAAAACCCCTTTAATATATATAGTATGTATTTTAAATGTTCTTTGAATTCTCTTAAATTTTATTACTTTTACTTATCTGCTTTCTGCAAACTGACTTCCTCTGTCATCTTATCATTAAAATTTTTTTATTCTGTTTAAGTCCCAAAAAAACTCGTCAATATAAAGGTTTGCAGCTGCAACTATTCAAAGATACAACCGGTAATAAAATGTTAAAAGAAAAAACGTGTACAAACATGTACATATAAATTGCGGTCTATAGTTGAGTAATGATAATCAAACATATGCTGTTAAATGCAGAAACACGAATGGAAAAAGGAGAGCCAAAAAAGAAGAATAAAGTAAATAAAAACAACAAATATTATTTCTCTCTGTTTTACTTTTCTGACAAATTTTCATTTAATTTAAGTGGAAATATCTGTTTTGTACTTGTCTTTATATCAGAATCAAATATCTGAACTGTCATGTGTGTTTCATTTAAGCAGTTGCACTAAAATGTGAAAAAATCTGTTATATGTAAAGGATGTACAGTCTGAGAAAATCTTTTTTTATCAAATAAATGATAATTTGACATAAAACATTTAGATAAATGTAGTTTCCACTAATTTCTTTTTATTTCTTTGAAAGCAGAAAAATTTCTTCGTACTTTTGATATTTACGATAAGACAAGTGAAAAGTTTTTTCATTTTCTAAATATGAAGTGAAGTCGTTATTTTCATCCCCTTATTTGGTTGAATAAAACTTTTATTGGACTGGCGTAACAGAAAACTTCAATTGAATTAAATTAAACTAAATTAGCAGTTCTTTATGTTCTCACTTGGCTTGCAATGTTTTCTATTATAAGTAAATGGAAATTAATGACAAGCACACATTTAGAATTACGTTTTATTTAAATTGATGGACAAGCTTTATATGGAGGGTGTTTTTTAGTTTGCATTAAAAGCTTTTGATTTGATTTTATTTTGTATTAAAGTATAATTTGGTTTTACGATATATTGTACAGGGCATTTATAATTCCACAGTTGGCACTTTTTTATGCCCTCGACTTTTTTCTTTCTCTGCCAGATCTAAGCCTTTATTGGTTATTCCGATTTTTTTTCAAATAAACTGTACCCATAGCTAAGAATTTGTATTTGCGAGGTTTGTTTTGCATTGAATTGTAATGCCTGTAAGAGGATATATTTGATTTATTTTATGTGTTGCCTTCTCTGCATGTTAAACATCGACTAACAGTTATTAGATTCCTACTGCCGTATTCTTCAACTAATAAAATTTTTCATGAATACGGAAATTTTTTTAAGCTGACACTGAAAAATTTTGATGCCCATCGAATTTTGTTTAGTTCTTCTTCTTTAGTTTCGATGCTGTTAGCAAAAGTTAATAAAAAAAAGTTGATATTCTTGAATTGCGCCACCAAACTATCTTTAACAGATAAATCAGAACAATTTCGCTTTTATATCTGAGAAGAAAAACCAATCTGTTAAATTCAAATATGTCTTCAATCGAAACAACTTTAGAAAGTTTCCAACTAAAATTTAAGAAATGATTTCAAACAATATGCAAGAAAATAGTGGGAAACGGGATCTCTGAATTGCTAAAACTGAAAATAGCAAACGACAAGCAATATGCAAGATATAAAAAAAAAAAAAAACAAAAAAAATTATCGGCGATGGAATTAAAGAACGCTGTAACTGACAAAACCTTAAATGTTCACTAGAGCCAAAAAACCAGTATGAAAGTAGAACAACGTCACTGGTATTTTTCAAAACGCAGACGGCGTAAGTGAATTTCTTTTCAACATAGAAATCTGGAAGCGGGACCAATCGACGCGTATTTTTCTTCTGATAAAAATGATGCAAAAAACGTATTTTCGATTTTTTGCCAGTTACAGCGTTCTTTAATTCTTGCGACGATATAAATAATTATAATATTAAATGCATATAATAAGGAGGCAGCTGAGAGATCAGAGTAATATATTGTTTAGAACTCTGTTGTAAAGTTATTACGTGTATACTTACATACATACATATATTATTTTCAAGCAATAGAAATTTTTAACGTCACCTCGTTTATTTCCTGGCATTTTAGTTTTTTTACAAGGTTTTTGCAAAGGTACATTTACTACAGCTGAGCTCGTTGCTATCTAAATTGCTTTCACTGGAAATATTATTGTGTTACATAGTATTTGAAACTTCTACGATGGTCCGTTTTAACAGCCTTTTTTTATATTCAGACCAATACATATATAATTTGCCATTACAACCCTGTGTCAGGGTTACGGCCTAGCTTCTCGCAGCACTCAAGTTGTGTGTGTTAATTTTTTATCCTACAATTTAAAGTCTAGTCCGAACGACAGATTTGAAAAGCTCTTTCATGTCAATTAATTACTCCCTGAGCTTTTGCCAGAAAAGTGCTGAGAGGTAGTCCTGAGAGAAATACTTTTTTCATATTTCTTTTTTTCAAAATGTCAGAGCTAAGATTTAAACCCGGCACTATCGTCTTAGTAAGCCAACTCACTAACCACTAGACCACGGCGACTACATTGAGACTCAGGAATAAATCCCTACTGATGTTGTGCATTGTATGGGAATTTGAAGATATAGTCCAATCACCAATTTCAACTTACAGAGACTTCGAGTTTTTGTTTTTTTTATTTTTTTAAAGAATCAATTGCAAAATTTTTTGTATATATATATATATATGCATATTGGTCGGAAATTAGTGACTGAAAATTGGTCACCTGTGGTTGCCATCAAATTATCATCACCCATTGCTTTTTCCTTTAATATTGCTCCAGATATGGGGTTATTTTGATTTTTAGCTATTGTAAACCAATCGAGTACTGCTTTGTCAATATTTTTGAATATTGATGCCTTAATACGTTTACTGCATGAACGAAATTCATATTCGAACGAGTTCTTTTTTTGTAATACACTGAAACTGAAACTTACGCAATCAAAAAAGAAATACATACATGATATACTAAAGTGGCTTTCCCCTACATAAAAAAAATTTAAATATACAAGGCAGCTGAACAAGAAAAAGAAAGCAAAATAAACAAACGAAGACAAAACATCCAAATGGGCATGTAAGTTAGTCTTTTCTGTTTGAAGTAAAGATTCGAGTAATGGAGAATTTCGACTTGTGGTAGTTCGTGTTAGGGAAGGACCCTAATTACTTCGAGTTAGAGAAAATTTGTGTTAGAGACGTTGGAGTTATGGAAGTTCGACTATAGATAGATTTTTTTTATATAAACTCATATATACAATATTAAGCAAAATTTGGTGTCAATGAGATAAGTTGTTGTTAATTTGATCTCTTAAAGGCCAGTGCCCCATTTGTCGGTGGGTGGGTGTTGATTGTGAATGGTGAGCGTCATCACTCAGTAGGTTAGCTGTTATTTTCCTAATTACATTTCTCAACTTAAAGCTTGTCAAGTATTTAATTTTAAAAACTTTTTTGCATAACGATTTCCATGAGTACGCTTCTTGAGAAATTTATTAAACGAATTTCTTTCTGTGCTAAGAAGTTTTGATCAGCGTTTAAACGCTTTCATAAATCATGCCATTTTCTGTTGGTTGTAGCTTTATTTGGGCACAATTTCACATAAATTTTTTATCTAACTTCCTGTACTCGTTCGTAAAATTTGCAATAATGCTTTTTAAAAACTATAATAGCATAACTATTCAATAAAATTTTACACTCGCACTCAATTTAGTTAACGGATGAGTGCTTATAAAGTCATATATTCATTTACACGATAACGTAAATCAAATCCCGAATTATATCATGTATATCGTTATCGGAAAATGTATTTTTATGAGAAGAGTTTTACATAAAAAGATGTTGCGATTCGGGCTCAGATTCTTGCTACACTTGAAAATAATTACCATAACATTTCTCATACATTTTTTTACTGATTTTTTTTTATGTGGTACAATGCTAGTACAGTAGACGAGTATAAAGCCAAGAATTTTATGTCTTGTCCGCTAGTTTTGCTTAAAAATAAAGAAACTTAACCGTACGATGATTACAAAATTTTAAATTGTTACACCAAATGTAAACAAAAAATTTACAAACTCATATGAATGTAAAATTCAAATTTGTTTATTTTTTGTTTTGTTTTTGGCAAAAGTAAAATTTATTTAATATTGTACATCTGAAAAAACCTCGCATTTTACTGCCATAGCTTTTATAAATACGTTGATGTCATTTTTATGTTTCTAGATTTCTTCCCTTTATTGGCTGTAAATTAATTTTTTTTTGTTTGTTGTCTAGTGTAAGCTTTATAAAATAAAATGATTTACAATCAAATCATTTATTTAAATCTGTTTATATTTGTCAATATCTTTGTAAATAGCCTTAAGTATATGCAAATAGATTTTTTTATGTTATTTCTACACTTGCTTTTTTTTTGCTCTTTTTTATTTGTCGTTTAAATTTATTTTTCAAATGCAAGTGCTTGTTTGCTAGCAAATATTTTTTAATATATTATTTCCTTACATATTACACATACATACATATGTATATTTATGTATGGTAATACAGAAGAGTAAAGTTAAAGCATACTATGAGATACCACTAAATTTATCTATTTTAAACGTACATACATCGCTATATACGTGGCTGTAAAATTTTCTAGCGGAAAAAAAAGGATTTAATAGCAGATTTCTACACGTTTTGTGTATTGTGTATTCCATCGATATCTATCGAAAATACAGTGATATTCTCCAGTTTAAAGCGACTATAAAATAAGAACTGCAATGCAACATTATTTCTCTGTCCTTATCATTTTAAGCAATGATGTTGTAACGAAAAGAAAAAAGTTAAAATAAGAAATAGTGCAGCAATTTGATATTTCAGTTTCTAAACTGAAAAAACGTCCCAAATCGTATATTTACTTAGGATTTTCAAAGGGAATAAAACTCTTCAAATTTGATATTTTTGAAGGGTATTGCTGATATTGCTGATATTGCTAGTCTTTATAGTCATTCCGTCTTTGTTAATGAACCCTTTTTTGTTTTACTGTTTTGTCTTCCGACATTTCAATTTTGATTTTTTAATTTATTAACCCTCATCTTACTGGCATAAAAATGTTACAAATCTTACTAGCATGTGCCTCTGAGTCACAGATATAAAAACTTTAATAAAGCGGTATAAAACAATAATAAAAAAACGTTTTTTAAGAAAAGTTTTATTCAATACAATGTTTTAGTTTTTAAAGAATGATCATTGCAGATATTTTTGCTACATTTTTGGCAAGACTGTTTTGATATATTTTTTATTACAAATAGGTATCGCAACGGATGTACTGTTTTCAAGCTTAAAAACCACTTGAATTCTAACAAAAAATAAATGGGGATTTAACAAAATTTAAACAACCAAAACCGAAAGATAATTTTTCTAACATATGAAATATTACTATTGTATATGAAAAATACATACTTATGTGTATGAAAGACGATTAATTCGGAAGAGGATTTGCAGAAAAATACAAACTATTTGGTATGTGCCTCTGAGACACATGTCAGTAGTAAATGTTACAATTTTATATTTTGGTCTTTACTCGGTTGAAGAATTTAATATTTTGAAATTTTTTTTACCAAATTATGCAAAACAGATGCGAAATAAAAGTAAAAAAATTTAGTTGAATTATGTGTGATACTTCCTTTGTTAGATTAAACTGAACAACAAAATGTGCCTCAAAGGTTCATGTCAGTAAATTTTTTTTTTGTTTTTGGTAAGAAGGAAATGCATTTACGATCTTAGGTGGTTTTTGCCACCCGTCGTGTCGGACTTCACACACTTATTGCGTGCCTACCAGTCCGTCCATTTATAACATTATTTTAGGATGGAGCTTTATATTCCAGTCCCGCTGAAAACAGCTTTGTGGTTTTCTCTCAGGGGTAATTTGTCTTTGACTCAACCCGCAGATAATAAAATTTTATCAAAAGTTTTATGAGGCAATAAATAACATAATATATATTAAGCCTATTCTTACTGACTTCAAAAGGGAAGATTTTGCAAGGTTGGTCCAAATGGACTGGAATATAAAGCTCCATCCTAAAATAATGTCATAAATGGACGGACTGTTGGTAATATTGGTAATATTCTTACGTTAATAGATTATTATTTCGGGCGGATTTTTTCTAGTACGTATTTATGTTTTGATGTAAAATATAAATATAAAATATATTAGCCACTCTTCATTTTTCCTTTTAAAATAAAAAACAAATTTGAAAAATTTTTAATTTTGTAAAGTATAACAACGCAAATATTGCAGCGCTAATGATAACTTGTCGTCTTCATTTTAATGTACTTTAGGAAAATCAATTTAAAAATCAAAAATAAATAAAAAGGAAAA
Organism: Metopia argyrocephala; assembly: GCA_963576795.1. Taxonomy (NCBI): domain Eukaryota; kingdom Metazoa; phylum Arthropoda; class Insecta; order Diptera; family Sarcophagidae; genus Metopia; species Metopia argyrocephala. The sequence goes on along the minus strand of OY756211.1, from coordinate 59,508,991 downwards.
GAACGTAAAAACAAGAACTAAAACTACAACGCCAAATACTGTAGAAAACAGCCCAATAATAATTTACTATTTGCTGCAAACGTAACATTTTTGAAAAATCGTTATACACATGTTCGACTGTAACTAAAACTAATACATATGTTCGTTTGTTATGTTTTTCTTTGAATATTTTTTCCGTTCTATTTCATTATTTCAAAATGAAAAATTTTTTGTTTCATAAATTATTTGGAACCAAAATAAATAAATAAATGTGCAACAAATTCATAAAAAAAAATAAATCTTTATGCTCAACTTAATTTCGAAGATATAAAAATAAATAGAATTTATTTGATATTCAAAATAATAATTATTTATGCACATGATTTAAATAAAATCGAAATTAATTATTATGTTGAGTGGAGATAGGGGGTAGGTTTGTTCAGAAAAAAATTTGGGGGTAAAATATTTGTGAGGGTCGGTATTACATTTTACCTCTCTACGGGCGACTCCAGGGCTTTTATTCCTTCAACCCAACCTTTGACCCCGAGGAGGAGACATTTGCCCCTATCCCATATCCCTTCTCTTTGACTCATATATTTTTTCTTGAATCTCACAAAATAAGCGGTTCTAGCTAATCGAAATCGAAAAATCGTATACTATCCCACCCCTATCAGAATAGTTTTATTCTTCTTGTAAAATATCTTCCTTTACGATTTAATTTTTATTTCTTGATCCAAAAAGTCCTCCAACTGTAGAGAAGGAAACTAAATTTTTAAAAAGGTTACTTTCGTAGATATAGCCTTCCGGCGTATAAGTTAAGAAAATTGACCTTTGACTTTAAAAAAAAATCATAAATTAAAGGTAATTTTATACCCTTCAAATGTGGCATTTACGAGATGCATACCTATAATACTTTTCAAGAAAATTACAATTAAGTAATTATAACTTTGTGCATTTTTGTAATTTTTTCCGATTCTCAAGACCCAATATTTCCGGATCCGAATGTCACTTATTTATTTAATTTAGTTCTATAATTCGGGGTGGATTACACGCATTGGATGATTTGACTTGGAATGACCCATATGAGTACGTACCGTTTTAGTTAGAAAATATTAAGTTATTAGGGATGGTCGTGGTATAGTGGTTAGAGCGCACGCACAAAAACTCAAACGACCGAGGTTCAATTCCAGCAAAGGGCAAAATTGTAAAAATAAAATTTGTGGTTTTCTAAATTATAATTTACGTTTATAGTAACAATGGCTACAAAATCTCTTATAAATCTGGTATGAATTGAACTAGAAATTGGCTGCTGGATTAAAATAAAAGAGAGTTAAAAGGGAACCTAATGTAACGACTAATTTAAAATAGCCGAAAATTGGCATTGGTCTTTTTAGCACCAAGCCACAGATATTAAAGACCTATGCTACAGTTTTTAAAATAAAACCGTCACTAATAAATGATATCCTGTGTATGCAATATGTATATGCGTTTTCTTAGTACTCTTGGTCACGTAAGTAAATATTTTTAGTAACCAAACATTACAGTAAAGATTAAAGACGTCTACGCCTCGCATCAAGTTTGAGAGAAGCAAACAATTTTATAATTTTTTGTTTACAAATTTTAAAAATTAATTTTAATATATATTTTCCGTTCATAAAACATATACAAACAGAAAAACCGGATATATTATATATACATATATTATATTATATATTTTACCAGATATACGTGTATGTATGTATGTAGAAAGTAATAAGAAAAAAATAAAAGTAAACAAATTTAGCTTTCAGTGTGGAAGCAATTTTAAATCTTTTAAAATAAAACAGCACGAAAAAAAAAAACTTTTCACAACAATTGGAATAATTTAGAGAAAGATTACTGACATTTTTTTTTCAATATATTAAGGCAATAATTATTTATTGAGCTTCTAAGAAGGATATTACTTTCTCTTTGCCACGCAAATACAAATTGTTTAAACTGATATCGAATATAGTTTCAGATATGATAATCAAATAAAAATTCATACAAAAATATATATTTTTTTCTTCTTTTAACTCGGCAAATTCAATAAAACTTTATTAAGGGATCAAAATGAAAATGTTTAGGAATTTATTTATTTATTATTGGCTTCTTTGCGAAGCAATTGGTATGACTTTTACTACAGTTTTGAACGAAGAACAGTTTTACTTATTTATGTGGCAATGGTTTTTAGCTTTTTTAACCTTTCTGTTTTAATATAGGGTGACCAGGAAACAAATTAGTTTTCTTTCAATTTTAATATTAAAAAAAGGCTTATTTTTAAGACGAAACAGTCAAAGAGTTGGCTACATTTGAAAATAAAATGAAATAAGTAAAATAAGCAATGACAGCTTGTTGTTAGAAAACGTCACAATCGAAACACATGCATGTCGGTTAAGATTTTTATAACAGATACTTTTCGACAACCTAACATTATATGGGCACATTTTTAAAGCACAGTATGGCCATTCTGCAATAAATGTTGTCTGATTCATAGAAAGCAACTATTTTTGATATAGAAAATAAAAAAAAAATTATTAAAAAGTATGAAATCGGTATATAATTTATAATTAAAAGTTTAAGACAAAATATCTAATGGTATGGATTAGTTGATCTAATATATCGTTGTGCCGGAGCTTATGTGCTCTATCCGCCATTTCATATTTTTTATATATCTCGAATTAATGATGCAACTTTATGTTTTCGACCCCAAATTTTTAAAGTCTGTCATCCATTTTCGGATATCTCGTCAAGTTTCGGAGATAAATTGCCGAAAATTCATTGCAGATTTTAAAAATTTTGGTGTCGAAAACCTAAAGTGGCATTATTAACTCGAGATATAGAAAATGGCGGATAGAGCACATAAACTCCCGCACGACGATATGTTTTTATTATAATCAGAGTGTTTACTGGAAATATTCATTTCAGCTTCACAAACTAAAAAAAGCTGATACTTGTTAGGCTTTTGAAAAAGTTATATTTACATTCGCCGTGGTCTAGTGGTTAGTGTATTGGCTTACTAAGGCGAGAGCTCCGGTTAAAGCCCCGGCTCCTACATCTTGAAGTAATGAAATATTAAAAAAATATTTCTTTCCGACTTCTGGCAAAAGCTGTGAGAGTAGCTGATTGCCATGAACAAGCTTATCAAGTCTATCATTCGAGTGACATTAAACTGTAGGCCCAGTACTCATAGATACAAATTTATACAAACATCATGAGTACTTCAAGAAGCTAGGCCGTAATCCTGACACAGGGTTGTAAAGGCCAGATATGTTACGTATTTATGTGTGTATTTACATTCGCTTTTGACATTCGTGTCTAAAAGTGCGTTTAAAGCAAATAGTGAAATTTCATATCATCTTCTCCCTGAAAAACACCGATTTTTTAGTTTGTGTTTTCGTTATGCAGATCATTGGTGAGATCGCAGTTACAAAAAAAAAAAAAAATTTAAACAAAAATCCTTTCAGAGAAGTTCAAGTTCTATTTCAATAAAAAGTTCGTGGCTAAATCCATTAGTTTCATATGATCTTAAAGAGACCCGTGAGGTATATTATTTTAAATGGAGTACATTTTCTTATTTTAAAAATATTAAAGAATTCAAATAATTTTGTATGCAGGCTTACCCAAAGAGCCTATTTCCGAAAAAGACATCACAAAAGTATACAATATAAGTTTTTATGACCCTCAAATAAGATTAAGTGACATAAATGAGTTAAAAAAAATACGAAAAACAAATCTGGAGGTATTGTTCATAAATATTTAGGTGGGCAATAGCTGTGGGCATACTAACATTTGATTATAGGAAATACTCGATAATTCGGAGCAATTTTTAGCGTTATTCAGTAAAAATTCATATTCATATTCTCATTTGCATATTACGATGTATCAAATATGGATCCGAGAGATGTTGATAATCAGCAGAATGAGCGGAGTTGCAATGAACTAAATTCAAGACGGTTGACAAGCTTATGTATTAGGTAAAAATTTTGATACATTAGCCCTACATATCAAATCAGACGAAGCTTTTTTTTATTCTTTTTTATTAAGATCTATACTCAGGGGCAAGCCCTACAAAATGCTGTGCATTGTAGTGGAATTTTTGTGTAAGGACAGTACATTATGACAATGGAACATAGATTTTGTCTTTTTCTTATGTTATTAAGCGCCTTAGGAATGAGACAAATTGCTGTGAATTTATCATTTAAAGGCCAGTGTTATACCTTCTCGCTTGCATTATCAACAGTAATTACCCCATCATTGCATTTGGATTGTGGTGAGTGCCTTCGCTAAGTAGGCCTATTAGCTATTATCTGCAACTTACAAACAGATGGCGCTTTTCTACTGATCATTCGTTTTCAAAAGTTGTCAAAAGTTAAGGTGGAATAGAATGGAATGTCAGGAAGCGGTTTCTTTGTAAATGGACTTCTTGAAGGAGGGCGGGTGTGCGAACCTCTTATTTTTTAATTATAATTTTGAAAACCCGCAGGAAAATAGTGATGGTATTGTTAAGGCTCGGTCATATTAAACAATTACTATATTGTATCAGAAATAGTAGAGTAATTTTACTCGATAATGGAATTCAATTCATATCTTAGTTCATCAAAATCAGAAAAATATTTTCTTTAATTGTTCTTTTTTATAACCAAAATATGATTTAAATTCCATATTCGAACGGAATTGATGACTGCGAAACGGCTGAATTTTTAATTAATCAAACTCAAACTCAAAAGAATAAAAATAATAGAATAAAAATTAATAAGGTTATGTCCTATCAGTCATATATTTTCTTATTATGGCCGAAGCTTAAGAAAAATAAGACTTAAGAATTTGTTTTTTGGTTAACGTTAAACAAAAATGGGCAATTCTTTTTTATAACCTTACCAGAAACAATCGAACAGATCAATTGTGGCTAAGTTGACGTTTGAACGCTGAATCAGATAGTTTTTCATTCAGCTTATAAGTAGAGTAGTATGCAGCCGAATAAAAAAAAGAAATCCTCTCTAAAATTTACTTTGGCCGGGGCTGGTATAAACAGTGTAGTAATACAATTACTGGAATTGGTCTAAATCGTCAAACGTAAACGACTTCTAGGGTATTTTCTGTAAAGCTACCATTCTCTGTTGACCCATGTGATACACAACATTATAAATATTACATAAGCAAATACTTTTCTATTTGAATAGCATTTTATTAAGTTTTTCACTGTTCACCCTAAACATTTATTTCATTTCATTTAAGATTTTTCTTTTCTTTTTTTTTTTTGTTTGCTTTTTATTCCAACTTTCCTAATTTAGCCATTTATATCAAGTAATAATGAAAAAAATAAATAAATATTTATATTGTACAATAGAAATTGATGAATATTTGCCATATGAAATTGTAAAAGGATTACAAGTTTAAATTTATTTTCTTTCTTTTTTTTTTTTTGTTATAAAACTCACAAAGGAGAGGGTCAAAAACAGGGTATTGGGTTTTAAGAAAGTGATAAAAAAATGAATTTTTATCAATTGAAAATGAAAGAAGAGAAAAAAAATGGAAACTTTATACTTTACCTCATTTCAAATGCGTTGTTGTTGTAGTTGTTGATGTATAGGATGTTGTTTTAAATATTAAATTGTTGTTGTAGTTGTTGTAGATAAATGTTGTTCAAGTTGTTGTTGTAGTTGGTTATAAAGAAAATTTTTTTTGTAGATATTGTTATTTGTTATTGTTGTTGTTTAAAATAAATCCACACCATTTTTTAATTTTTATTATTTTTTTTTTTGCAACATTTAAACATTAAAATAAATTTGTTTAAAACAGTAGTAGTACCAGTTCATGTAGTAGTTGTAGTAGTAGTAGTAGTAGAATTAGAAGAATAGGTAGAGTAGTAGTAGTAGTAGAAGAAGCAGTTATTTTTTAATATTTTTTTTTTTTTTTTTTTTTTTTTTTGAAAAAGCAATACAACACAAAAAAATAGATAAAAAGAAAAATATGTTAAATTTTTCGTCTCAAAAAATTAGAAGTAAAGAAATTAATATTTATTTAAATTTTTTTTTTAAATTTCTTTAAATATATCACTACAAGATAATTGAAAAAAATATATTAAACAAATTATTTACTACTATAATTGAAAAGTGAAGACAAAAAAACAGAACAAAAATATTTAATATATAAAAATGTTAAAAGTTTAATAGAAAATTGCATAAAATTTAAAACAAATAAAGAGATTTTAACGTAATGATTATGAAAAAGAGAAAAAGAACTTGGATGGAGTGCTTTATGTTTTGATTATAGAAATAAAAGTTATTGATTTTTACAAGAATCTCTAAAAGTTATTAAAGAATTTCTGGACAAAGTAAAATTTTTTTTATAGATTTAAATAGCTTGAGTTTGACTGATTAAGATTTTAAATAAATATTTTTGACCGTATTATTAATAATTAATTTTGATTTATAAACGAATTTTTATATTAAGTATATTTTCTGAACTTTTTGTGAGTTAGTTTTTATTAATTTTTAAATATTTCGCTATTTATATGTGTAGAATACTCAGGAATTATTCCATTTTTTTTTTATTTTTTTTTTGTTTTGAAAATATTCGTATTACAGTGACTATTAAATTCCTGACAGTTCTACATAAAAACAATTTCGAAATATTAAAAAATAAATTTAAAATATTTGATCTTATGTGATCTGATAATCCGAATTCAAATCCCAGTTATAGAACGCCTTAATTAGGTCCGAACGAATTTTTTTTATTTTTGTTTATTTTTGCATTAAGTTTCCAATCGAAGAAGAAAAATGACATCCGTTAATGAATTATATATCAGCAATGGTAGTCTCAGTAGAATTCTTTGTGACTTGTCATGTATTCATGACAATAATTAACTACTTTTAACTCACAGTTTTCGATAGTAATTGCATATTAAATTTATATTTCTTTACGTATCGTCATGCGGCAGTTTATGTGCTCTATCTGCCAACCCAGCAGAAAATTTTTCAAATTTGGAAGCAATAAATAAAATTGTAAGCAATAATGGAAGCATTATATTGTTTTTTATACATTAAAGCTGTCAAATATGCTACAAGATAAGTTATTATTTTTGTTTTTTGTACTATTTGCTTACTGGTTGCGATAAATGTACATTATTGCATTATTGATGCGCATGTGTAAGTGATTGTTCACAATTTCTCCCTTACAAAATAGCTTACTGGTAAGCACTAATTTCTGCTGGGATTTCATATTTTTTATATATCTCGAGTTAGTAATGCAACTTTAGGTTTTTGACACAAAATTTCTTAAAATCTGCAATCCGTTTTCGGTTATTTGTCCCCAAAACTGGACGAGATATCCGAAAACGTATTGTGGACTTAAAAAATTTGGTGTCGAAAACCTAAAGTGGCATCATTAACTCGAAATATGTATAAAATATGAAATGGCGGATAAAGTACATAAACTCTCGCACGACGGTATATATGTATTTATGAGTTTGTTGAAGTTTTGTGAGTTAGGCTGCTGTACAATTTCTTCGCTTATGTCATGTCCTCCCTGGACTAAGAAAACATTGCAAAAATAATCAAAATTCATTCAAGAAAATTTAGTTCTTATCTAATTAGGAGGTTTTATGATAAAACAAAAAATTATTTTTTAATATTTATTTAATATGTATATTCAGCGTAAATAAATTTACGCCTGTGTCCTAAAAAAATAATGTAGGTTTATTAAGGGTTTATTTGACAAGTATTGCATAGAAATTTGTCAAATAAACTCTCAATATACCTTTTATTTATAGCATTTTATTAAAAATTGTTTCCAATGTAATGTTCTTTTTTTTGTAAATACGTCAAAATCTCTTTAGTGGTAGTAGTTGAAATTTCATAGGTTCGTGTGAAGTCGATGTTAATGTCTTTGTACATATATCACAATGCAGTCTAAGTCTAAGGCATAAAATTCTGTAATGAAGATTTAATACTAATGTGAGAAAAAGAATCTCTTAATATGTCAAAACATAATTCGTCTACTGTATAAGAACTGCAACGATATCAGTCTCCTAAATTTAATCACTAAATGACTTCACTGCATATTTTTATGGAACTGACTGTAACCATATTATAGTGATATATAAGTAATTTTGTTTTAATAATAAAGACTCCTCCAATTTAAAATAAAAACATTTATGTATCTTTAATATTTCTGTTATGAATATCTCTTAATATATTTTATTATAACAATAGAAATAAAAAAATTTATAAATTTTAAGGATTCAAACTTAAATCTATAACACATAATAAAAACAAGTTATCTAAAACTTTTTTGTAATTAAATTTTTCAAAAATATATTACGTGGTAGACAATTTACCGAAAGGAAATAGCATAGCTTAAGCGATCTTAAGTTATAAGGCTATTAATCTAAGAATAAGTATATCGATCAGATAAAGTTTTTTTCAAATTTTGCTGAAAATTAAGGCGAATACAAGAAAATAGGAAAAAAAGTTCGACCTTAAGTATTGCAATAAAAAACAGGTATAGAATTTGTTAGTTTTTCGAGGGTTGTAATTCGGCTCTACTTCATATTATTTTTTTTTTATTTCGAACAATTTTTATTAAATTTTGGCTTAATTTTTTCTGTTTTTTTTTTTTTTTATTTCGAACAATTTTTATTAAATTTTGGCTTAATTTTTTCCACAGAAAATGATTTTCTTATGTTTTTGAAACAAATAAAATAGTATGACATCTTAATTACTATTTCAGTAAAGAAATATGAAAAAAATATTTCTTTCGACGACTACCTCTTAGCAGTCTTCTGGCAAAAGCTCTGAGACTAGCTGATTGCCATGAACATGCTTCTCAAATCTGTCGTTCGGAGTCGACATTAAACTGTGGGAGCCGGTACTCATGGATAAAAATTAACACACACAACATTAGTGCTGCGAGAAGCTAGGCCGTAACCCTCAAACAGGATTGTAATGGCCAATTATAATGTACATTAAAAACATGATTTTATAAATATGAATATTTATGTTAACAATTCTAATTTTGTTTTTTTTTTTTGCAAAGCATAAAACCGCAAGAGTTGGAGGACTAGCAGCTTGATAAACCTTTTTATTAAATGGAGAAGATGCGCGTTTAGCAGAGGCGCCTGAAAACTAGTGTTGAGGCAGACTGCAATCCACTAACGGGTTGTTATGGCCAGAAAAGTAAGTAGTAAAATCCACAAGTATTTTATTTTTTATCAAGCTATTTATTCTTTTTCAAGCTAGTCATATTAGACAATTATTTGACGACATAAGTGTAACCAAAATTTAATGGAATCATTTTATAAAAATATTTAACTTTGTGTAAAAATATCTGTATTTGTTGTACTTGTTTTGAAAGTATACTTTATTAATTAAAGATTTTATGATAGGCTGAGCCCCAAATTTTTTTTTTTTTAATAAAATAATAGTTTGGTGAAACAGTTTTCATCAAATATTTGCCTAATTAGATCGTATTTTTAGCCAAATGTTTTTGACCAATCTTAAGAAGATAATTAAAATGAAAATGCAAAGCAAAGGTCATTTAAATAATTACTTGTTTTTAAAAGTCATAACTTTTATTTTGTTTTTACCTCTTAATACTAAAGGAGTTCAATATATGACTATGATGGTATGCGAAAAATAGCCAAAAAAATTTTTTGACCAAAAAATTAACTTCTCTTGAGTTTTAATTCTTAAATATTATATTTTAATCGTAAACTATTAAAATATTTTCCTTTGTAGATTATTTAGTTTTAATAAAATATGCGTGCATATGAAGTCTGTTTTAAGTCCATCAGTTTTAAATTCAAATAAATTATTTCCTCTGTTGCTATGAAATTTCAACTTTTTTTTTTAATTTTTAACAATAAAAATGGTGATACAATTAGGTGCAGTAAAAAGTTTGTTTAAGTGCTAAGAGTAGGAAAAATATTTTAAATAAATGTGAACATTAATAGAAAATGATATCGAAAAAAGGAACAAAAAGTGCTTAGAAATAGTAAAAAGTTAGTGTGATATAATAAAAGTAATGACTGTTTGAAGATATTGAAATGAAAATATTGTAAATAATTATGGAAAAAAAATCAAGCCAATAATTAAAGATCAATAGTTTCAATTGAAAAATTCAAACAAAGCACAAGCAAACAAAGTGAAAAATTGTTGTTCTTAAAAAAGTCACATATTTATAAGAAATATTGTGTAAACGTGAAAGTTGTGTATAGTGTTTCATATTTTATTTTTAATTATATTTTTTTTATTGTGTTTCAACGCATTTTCATGATTCAACAAATTATTGGGGGGTGACAATTGCATTATTTTATAGAGTAAATTGTAAGAGAATTTTACAATTTTTGTGATGTTGTTGTGGGTTTTTAGATCCACACAGAAATTGTCGTTTAATTTTTATTGACATAACACGTAATAATAATACTTAAAACGAATTTTAGGTTTTATTTTTTTTATATTTTTTATAGTGCATACAATTTTAGTAAGAAAATATAATTTTAGTTTATAATTTTTATAATTGTTAAGTGATTATTAAAAAAATAGAGTGAAATATAGAAAATTTCGATACGAAATTTTTAAAGGCTTTTAGAGCTACAACCAATAATATTCTTGGCTAAAAATTAGTATTAAAATCTAAACGTTTTGCAAGGTTTTAAAAGTAAATTGAATAGCTGAAGATGAAAGGCCTAATCACTGCTATTTTGAACAGTTAGACCATTTTAAATATCAAAATAAATTATAAATTAATTGTTGGGACAAAATAATTCTTTGTATTCCTTATTTTATGCATTCATATAATGCCAGTAAATTTGGCATTTAATTCTTTAATATTTACATGCTTCGAGTGTAAAAAAACACGCAAATAATGTCATATTTTCTTACATAAATAGAGCAATTTTGCACAATGCAACAATAAATTGTGGTTTACATATAAAGTAAATCATATTTTTCTTTTATTTGCTAAACTTTATGCAATCATGTGTAAAGATATTTTTAAATAAACTGGAAGATTATAAATATGAGCTTTTTATTTAACGTATTTTTTGGTATCTGAAGTTTACTGGTTTGCAAAATTTTGCCTTCAAGAATAACTATTTGATTTCTTGTAAAAAAATTGTTACTTATTTAGTAGGAATACGAAATATTTAAAGACCATTGAATTTCTTATTTTGTATTAAAATAACTAGTTTTTCTACTTATATATTTCTAATCTCCTTACACTCTATTATTATTATGACAAAAGTTTTAATTTGTAGGAAAATATAATGCATTATTTACTATATCATTTCAATAAGAAATATTCGAGTATGTTCTGTAAAACGAATTCGAGTGAAAGCAACACCTACTGGGAAGTAATAAAGAGGACTAAACCAGGATTAAACATTATCATTCAATATAACAAAGATTCTTACCACTTCCCAACAGACAGATAATTGCCTTTGATCACTGCAAATGTGAAAGTATAACACTGTCCTGTGAGTGATCAACTGACAGTAACTTCTTCCATTGACAAAAGTTGCTTAAATGGAACTATATGAAATATACCTTCAAAGATTCCATTAGTAAGGGTGTAAACCCTTGAGTATTGAGCTTAACAAAAAAAAAAAAAATATTTTATAGATTTTTTGTTCAAGGAATTTACATTAAGATTGTTAAGCGATAAATTAAAAAAAAAATGATCAAAACCGTTTCACATTTTAAAACTATAGTAGTTTAATATTTCATTCGATTTCAATTTCACTCGAATTCGTTTTTCAGAATATATCCCACTATTTTTTACTTCTAATGTTAAATAATGGCGAAGTATTTTTATACAACAACGGCGGTACCTAAAACGGCTGTACCGAACTGATGTATGGATAACGGAAATAATTTAAAAAAATTCCTTTGAGAATAGTTAAAAGCTTTTTTTTTTATTTATATAATCAGTCTATGATTACAGACTAAGATTGTTAGCGAAAAATTTGAATGTGAAAAAGGGTGTGCTCACAGTTCATTAAAAATAGCATCGTGTAGTGATTTAGTAAAGTGTTTGAAGATGTTCCTCAGCAATTAAGCCGATTTTATTGGTTTAGCCGTATTGATGGTTGATACTTGGGTCCACATCTTCACCACCGAGACAAAGACAAAGCACAAAGACTTGTTTTTTAAGGCAATGCAACAGTTCTCTATTATATAGCGCTTAAAGCAAGCATCTTATTCTCAAAATTTTCCTTTCTAAGATTAATTTCCCTTCAAAACTTAAAAAATGGCTTTGTGGCAAAAGATTTTCAAATAATGAAGAGGTGGAACCTCCAGTGGATGGCATTTTTTCAGGACCTAAACAATTTTCCAAGTAAATGTTAAAGATCACTGGACAAATGTTATTGAAATAAAATAGTTTAATTTATTCTATTTTGGTTGTTAGGCTGGCTAATTATGGGACTAACCTCGTATTAAAGCAGGATAAATAGGTACAATTATATTTATATATTCTTAATAAGAGTATTATACTATATTATCTTCGGACTCGAACTCGAGTCTTTAGCATATAATATTATATATTAGGTTTTGTGTAATTTATGATATAAACTGTTGTGGAACAAATAATTAAAAAAGGAACGGAATTTTATTTTATTACAACTCATTTTAAAAAAGTACATTTTAAATGTAAATTTTTTTTCTTTTAAAGACTTTTAAGTGAAAATAACCTTTGTTTGCTTAAATATTTATTAAAAACTCGATTGAACAATACACCGTTCCCCAACTGAAATTTAATATTTTTTTTTAAACTGCCGCTTTTGCCTAACCAAGTACAATTCAATAAAAAATTTTATAATTATATTTAATTGTAGATGGTATTCCCAACTTTATCTTATACAAAAAGCTGCAATAATTTATATAAAAAAAATTATTGACTGCAGTGTACATGTGCTTGCATTTCGGCGCATTTAAGGCTTTAAACTTTGACCAGTTTTTTTTTATTGAAGCTTACAAAAGGTTTTTAAAAAAATATATATTTTAAAAGAAATAATTGAGTATAACATGCATGCAAAATAAGTATTTATATAGATATTTTGCAAAATATGCTTTAGCATTAACATTTTTAAGGCTTTATTTTATTTATCAAATATTATATTCAGGTGTGTAGTACGAGTATCATTAATAATAAAGGATCTCCTGTGCAATAAGCATCATAAACAAATGTAGATTTTATATTAAAAAAAATTAACAAATAAAAGAAAAAATTAAAAAAAAAAATTCAATTTTAATTAATTTTGTTCTCAGGAAAATTTTGAATTTCAACTTATCAATAACAACAATGGTCTTTGATTGAAACTTCAATAATATATAGGAGTATTTCTAAATTTGGATTTGCCTGAATGATTTCAATTGAATTAAATGTCAAATTATTAAATGTTAAAAGCTAAAGTTTTAATTGCTTAAAAATGAAATTTCATTAAAACTAACTGAAATGAAAATACCAAAACTGAAATTGTGGCAAATGCATATTGGAATTATAATACGAAAAAGGAAAAAACAAAATGAAGTAAAAATTAAGGAAACCTTATTCTATTTATGTTATCGAAAAATGTTTGTTTTAATAATGTAACAAAACCATAACCAAAGTTAAGGGTTTAAATATAAAACAAATTTTTTTTAAAAAAGAACAAAATCATTTACCGCCGGCAGCATCTGTAGGCCAAACAGTTTTTCGTAACGTTATTATTGGTAGAAGAGGAAAGAAAATAAAAAAAGTAATAGAAAATATAGTTTTTTAGAATCATTTGAATAGTGTAGTTTCTTTTTTATTATGGATTAAATCGATGAACATACATATATACATACATATGTATGTACAGACATACATACATATGTATTCTTTTTTTAATTCATGTGATTATAAGTGAGTAAAAGTGAATGTATTAAGTGATACGTTTTAAAGTGTTTTATTTTAATGAATTTCGTACATTTTCATAATGCATTTCTTTTCTTTTTGTTTATATTTTTGTTCAATATATGCTTAAATCATGAGTATAAACAGAGTAGAAAATCCATTAAATTAATGAACGAGTAACCTCTTAAGAATAAATGGTTAAATACATTATGATAATACGTCTTCATAATATAAGATCGCATAAGTAAAGCTAAGGAAATATTAAAAATTTATTTTTGTTTATTTTTTTTAACAGACCAATTCTATATTAAAAATTGTAAATAATTAAAAAATTTTATATATATGTATATGTTTTTTATGTAAATCCAAATTTATGTTTGTTTGTTTGTTTAATATTGCGTATTATAAAATGGTTATATTGTATAAAATTAAAGATGATAATGTTCTTATGAGTAAGGTAGTGAATAAATGCTAAAATAACACACCTATACACACTTTCTCTCTCTCTTTCTTTATGACGTATGCACACACACTTGCATACCTATGAAAAAATAAATAAATTGAAATGATATCAAGAGTTGGTGAATGAATAAAGATGTCAAATACTTGACATTATTCTGACTACTCAACCATGTACATATAGAGTCTCCTTGGCACATATACAGCTACGATACTGCATAAGAGACACTTTGTATGCGATAAGAGGATAAAGATAAGAAGTGTATAAATGTTTTAAACTCAGGCATATTAATACCACATGAATACCGACTTAATAATTCTCAACGGGTTTAATTAATACCGACAGATCAGAAACTCTATATTGCTGTGGCGCAAAAATTGTGTGATATGCTGGATATGTTAATGAGTCGAAATTGTTTTTATTAGATGCAATCCAAAATATCACAGTAGTCACAAACTGTAATTGGTGCTATATGATTGTCATATGAGGTAAAAGGCGATTGAATTATTTTTAGAAGACGATTTTTATTTGAATAAGTTGGAAACTAAACAATTTAAGATGTAAATTGTTGGAATACGTTCAGTATTTTAAAAATGTTGGTGTTTTAGAATTTTCGATTACTAATTGTCAGTAGATGACTCTGAATTGCAATATTAACTGTATCAGACAGCACAATGCTGTCGCCGTGGTCAAGTCGTTAGTGTGTTGGCTTACTAAGACGAATCTCAGCTCTGACATCTTTAAAAAAAAGAAAAATGAAACAATTTTTTCTTTCGCCGACTACCTTTCAACAGTCTTCTGGCAAAAGCTCTGGGAGTAATTGATTGCATGAAAAAGCTTCTTAAATCGGTCGTTCGGAGTCGACATTAAACTGTAGGTCCCGGTACTCATGGATAGAAATTTACACACACAAAATGAGCGCTGCGAGAAGCTAGGCCGTAACCTTGACACAGGGTTGTAATGGCCAATTAGGTATGTATGTATGTACGACAGCACAATAGCTTATTTAATAGGTTATATTTTAAGCTACATTTTGCTGACAAACTTTATTTAAATCTCCCTATTGTGTGAGAAGCAACCATTTGAAAAAAGCTGTAGGCATAGAAAAGTTTAATATTTAAAACGAATTATCCATTCCAATTGACAGCGAAAGTCTAACTTGGCTAAGAAGTTGTAATTAAACGAATACACACATACAATATTAAAAAGGTTATCGATAAATACTTGCTTCTTTTAAAGAAAAAAGCAATCGATTTAGTAATGACAGTAATGACGCAGTAATGGACTTAAAAGTCTTAATTTTAAATATTTGGCTTGTTATTTTTATTAAATTTTATCCTGCGACCTCTTTAATTTCGTCATGTAGAGTGTTTTGCGAAAGGCTTGTGTGCATCATAATTGCACTATTTTTAATAAAAGTATCCAGCTTCTTGCGTATGCGGACGACAAAGACGATGAGTTTCGCGTTAGAACCAACTATGAGCTGCATGAGCTACTCGGCGACATGGACATTGTCCAGCGCATTAACATTTAGGGGCTGCGCTGGTTCTGCATGTTGTTCGGATGGAATAGTCTGCTCTAGCGAAAAAAATTTTCGATGCGAAATTCAGGGTAGATGAAGCCCTGTCATCAACTGAAAAAGGCGTGCGCTAAGCATAGACGCTTGGAGACTAGCGTTGAGGCTTAAAGTAAAGTAAACTTATTAACTAAGGCCTCTTACAACATTTGGGATGTCTCAGATTATATCTGTGACAAATTACAGTGTGTCCAATATGTCAGAAATATATACCAATATCAGTATAGCAAAATTCGGAATTAAGACTTAGATTTTTTTCAAAAGCTGCCTTCTCAGTGAGTGTTTTGGTTCAGAACAATACAAAGTGTGAATCGCACATTGCAAATTGTAGCTCTTGTAAGAATATGACATCTGACATAAAACGTTACTAACGAAATGACATTAATTGGGATTTGAACTCTGACGTCCAGACTGTTCAACAATAATCTAAAATTGGGTTTTTGTTTCACTAACGATTGACAGCAATGTAGTTTTGTACGGATTTATAGAAAACCCATTATCTATACACAAGTGTTTTGTGATTTAGGATCCAAAGTTTTATATTATGACAGATGTGCACTACAAGATATTCAGTGTAAACCGGAGGACGAAACCCAAAGTTATAAAAATAAGCCGACATGACGTACACTTCAAAATATTCAGTGCAATGTTGAATCCAAAAACCAAGGCTGTTTGGCTCTTGACACAAGTGTTGTATAGATATACTTTTCTTCGGAAACCGTTTGTGGTCTGATTCATTTAGTTGTATGAGTTCTACAATAATCCATTAGGCTTTTAAGTTAATTTGCAAAATTTTGCTAAAATTTTGTAATGCAGTTTTAATTCATTATTTATCAATGTAAGTTCTTTGTAAGCGAAATAATTTCAAACAATTTTTAGTTTTGAACTTAATTTCCTAAGCAACGAAAACTTTTCTCATCTGTGTGTTTTACAAATTATTTTCCAAATAATCACAAAAGGTATTCAACCAAAAATTTTAAGCTATTGAATTAGAGATTATTTTCTCTTAGAGATTAAATTCTTTACAATATTTTGTTAGCGAAGTGTGTATAGGAGATAAGGCAGTTGTCTAAATTATGAAGTGTAAACAAAATTTAAAAACTAATACCTATTCTGCTTGTTATTCTAATATTTACTAAAATGAGAAAGAGTATTAAAAATTTTGAAAATTAATTTTATGTGTAACAAAACTGATGCAAGATTAATACTGCCTACTTTCGTTAAAAAATTTCATTTTCATAAATGTAGAGCTGCAAAGTTTTAAAAGTACGTTTGTGACAGGAAGAGGTAGCCATTGAGTGAATGAAATGTAGATGACAAACTGACGGTGGCAGCTACAAAGTATGAAAATTTAAAAAGAGAAATACAAAGCAGTGAAATATCAATGTTCACTGCCTTTAAATTCAATTCATTTTTCCTCTTTCCTTTTTTTTTCTTTGGAATTTTCATTTACGAACATTGACAAATGCAACGCGTTTGTAAAATTGCGGAAAAAAAATGATGCATGTCAGACAGAAAGAAACTTTTAAGTGTGAATGTGTGTTTATCAATGAATAAGAATTTATGTTAAGTAATGCAAATACAGGGTGTGTTTCATTTTTTTTTCTTTAATTTTATTTTTATTTACTATATATTTTATCTCTGTGCTGTTGTTTTATAAAGTTTTTGTAATGAAATATTATCCATGACGTTTATATACATTCGTATGATTAATAAATAAAACTCACAAGTAAGGGAATACGTAAGACAGAGAGAAATCGTGAGAGGGAGAGAGAGAGAGAGAGGTAGAAATGTAAGATGCCTCTCACATTTTCAATTAAAGAAAATTTAAATTTTCAATTAAATTCTTGTATGTTTCTTCCAACTGTGAATTGGTGTGTAAGTATAAGTAGAATTCTGAAAGTGTGTGTGCGTTTAAGTGTGTATTTCACTGTGAACTCATATGCAGTTAATATGTTTTCTCTTTATTATTTTTATTTTTATGAAAAGTAAAGACCAAACAAAAAAAAAAATGGAATTAAGAAATGAGTTTTTATTGAATAATTTTATATTTTTGTCATTTTGGTGAATTTTTTCGCCAATGTGGGTGCAGGCAGTGGCAGTAGTTAACATGTATGTACGAGTACAAGTATTAAAATATAAATGCTTATATTACTTATTTATGCATATTTCTTTAACATACATATTTATTGCTTTTATGATATTAAAATACAAATTTTTATTGAATTTTGTTTTATTTTTTTTTCTTTTTTTATTGGCCAGGACTGAATTATTTTTTGTTTTATGTTTATTTTCATTTTATTTGTGCTTAATTACACTTTCCGCTATAAGATTTCTTTTCAGTATTTTTTATTCTTTTTGGTTTATATTTTCATTCACATTATTTTACTAAATGTTACCACGTGACATTACTTATGCCCAAATTGTTGGTCTATAGTACGATAAAAATATGGATATATGTATTTGAATATATTTTATCTATTAGTTTTTTACCGAGCAGAATTTGTTTTGCATGGATTATTGATTAAAATAATAATTTTGACGTAGAATTTTGTTACAAATACAATTTTGTATCAAAAATGAAATTTTTCTAAAAGTCAAAATTTAACGTTTTTGCTTCATTTGTAGATTGTATGATTTGTAGAAGATTGTTTACAACTCGTAAGAATTATTTTTTTCTTAATTTAATTTTATAATTTTAATGGAATTAAGATCCTAATACTGGTACTGTTATTCTTAAGCCTATTAAAATTATACAATAAAATATTATATAGAACCAATAAAGATTCGAATTTTGATTCGAAAAACGTTTATTAATTTATTTTGGAGTGACTGAGTAATTTTATCAGAAAAAACATTGACGATGCTCAGAGCACTTAGCATATAAACACAAGGTTTTAGCTTACCGATAAAAAGTTTCGGATTTAAATGTTCTTTAGATTTATTATCGAAGGTAATAGGCTTTAGGTACAGAAATCAGCTGTTGCTGATAAAGCAAACTGACTCAGGTATTATCCCACATATGATATAATTTTTCTAATAATTACTTACTACCAGCAATGAGTAGTTCGGTTTTGGTCTATTAACCACACCGTTGCTGGTCCAAGACATTAAAATGATAGTGACGCGATGGTAAATAAACAGCTCTCATGTAAACCTGATATGTGTTTGGGAGATATAGAGTTTATAGTTGTGAACTGATTGAAAAAGAAAAAAGTGTGGCTGTGTAACTTCCAGAGTTCTGGAACACAGTTTTATACTTTGGGTCTATTAAACGTGGGTTGTCCTACAAAGCTTATCATTCTTACCAATACCAAGGCACGTATTTGCTCTTGTTGGGAATTATCCCAACTGATTTTATATTTTCAATTTACTTATAACTCTTTTACACAGATAAAGTGTAGCCTAAGTTGTACAATAACAAAGGTAAAGAGGAGAAAACTAACAGAAAAGCTAATTCCTCGAAATATCTGATGTACCAAATAACTTCTAATACCAGGTAGATACCGTAGACTACTTAATGTACCGAAGTGACGATCACTCAGCAGAAAACCTACACTATTTCTGATAAAGATATAGGCGAATACCTATTCGCCATTTTACATACACATAAACTGGCATAGTTTTCATAAAAAAAGCATCAATCGTTAAAATGGCGGCTACAATAACCTCGGTTGATAATTGAAAAAATTGCCTACATTCAGGCCTAATAATAAGCTTTCGTATTCAAATGTTTGTCTAAGCGACGTATATAAAGAGTTTTTTATATACTCTATCGTTCTTCTTCTTTTGATCAAACGACGTGTCGTATCTGGTACCATCTTTGAATTAAAAATATGACATTTGGGTTTTATTTTTGACTCCAATAGAGCCAGCCACCCTACAACATTCTGTAGGATATTGTTTTGTTAACTTTGTCTTATCTAGTCTTTCAAGTATCATAAAACTATCACTTGCTGTACCTCAGTCAAATATAAATAACTTTAAACACTATCTATCTATCTATCTATCTATCTATCTATCTATCTATCTATCTATCTATCTATCTATCTATCTATCTATCTATCTATCTATCTATCTATCTATCTATCTATCCATCTATCTATCTATCTATCTATCTATCTATCTATCTATCTATCTATCTATCTATCTATCTATCTATCTATCTATCTATCTATCTATCTATCTATCTATCTATCTATCTATCTATCTATCTATCTATCTATCTATCTATCTATCTATCTATCTATCTATCTATCTATCTATCTATCTATCTATCTATCTATCTATCTATCTATCTATCTATCTATCTATCTATCTATCTATCTATCTATCTATCTATCTATCTATCTATCTATCTATCTATCTATCTATCTATCTATCTATCTATCTATCTATCTATCTATCTATCTATCTATCTATCTATCTATCTATCTATCTATCTATCTATCTATCTATCTATCTATCTATCTATCTATCTATCTATCTATCTATCTATCTATCTATCTATCTATCTATCTATCTATCTATCTATCTATCTATCTATCTATCTATCTATCTATCTATCTATCTATCTATCTATCTATCTATCTATCTATCTATCTATCTATCTATCTATCTATCTATCTATCTATCTATCTATCTATCTATCTATCTATCTATCTATCTATCTATCTATCTATCTATCTATCTATCTATCTATCTATCTATCTATCTATCTATCTATCTATCTATCTATCTATCTATCTATCTATCTATCTATCTATCTATCTATCTATCTATCTATCTATCTATCTATCTATCTATCTATCTATCTATCTATCTATCTATCTATCTATCTATCTATCTATCTATCTATCTATCTATCTATCTATCTATCTATCTATCTATCTATCTATCTATCTATCTATCTATCTATCTATCTATCTATCTATCTATCTATCTATCTATCTATCTATCTATCTATCTATCTATCTATCTATCTATCTATCTATCTATCTATCTATCTATCTATCTATCTATCTATCTATCTATCTATCTATCTATCTATCTATCTATCTATCTATCTATCTATCTATCTATCTATCTATCTATCTATCTATCTATCTATCTATCTATCTATCTATCTATCTATCTATCTATCTATCTATCTATCTATCTATCTATCTATCTATCTATCTATCTATCTATCTATCTATCTATCTATCTATCTATCTATCTATCTATCTATCTATCTATCTATCTATCTATCTATCTATCTATCTATCTATCTATCTATCTATCTATCTATCTATCTATCTATCTATCTATCTATCTATCTATCTATCTATCTATCTATCTATCTATCTATCTATCTATCTATCTATCTATCTATCTATCTATCTATCTATCTATCTATCTATCTATCTATCTATCTATCTATCTATCTATCTATCTATCTATCTATCTATCTATCTATCTATCTATCTATCTATCTATCTATCTATCTAACATTAATTTTTTTACTTTAATGAACACGAGAGCGCTCTGCTGAACTATTGCTTAAAACTTTTGTAAATTATTAATAAGTATAGACATATAGGAAGTTTTAATGCACTAATGGGTACTGAAGTCCTACTAGATATTTTGATCTGGAGCATTAGGCTTTTAACTTAATAACTAAATATACAAACAATTATACACAAAATAATTATGGCTAAAAATCTATGTCAGCACCAATATCCATAATTTTTTTATCCTGACTTATCAATTCATTGAGAGCCTAATGAAAGAAAATTAAATTAATTACAGTGTAGTTAAAAACAAAGTGGTGAAAAGGGTTGCATTAATTATGGCAATTTTAGTCAAATTATCAAATCGATGTATGCATATTTACCCATATGCATGTAATTATTGTTTAATTATTTTGAATACTTTCATATCTTCGCTGTGTAATGGTACAGCATTTCAACTGAGCTAAAGTATATTTATGATTTACGTATATTTCCCGAAAAATACTTAAAGAAATCTTAAGTTTTTTTTCCAATTTTATTATTCATCAGACAAATTGAATAAAAGGTTTTTGAGTTTGTGTTTGACATTAAACATTGCATTTAAGATGAGCATTACTTATCCAATTGCAATTTTTTGCGATAATTTTTTATAGGCGAATTTATACGTGATAGTTTTGCTATATAAAAATTATTAATAATAAATGCATATTGAATATATTACTTGAACATTAGCTGATATAAAAACAAACAATGCTGAGGGAGAATTTATGAACTTAGGAAATCCAAAAAATTTTTGTAGAATAAAACTGGCATCTTACCTGAAAAGAGATAAAAGTAAACCATACAATTAAAAGAGGTTTCAAAATAAGTTTTTTTTATTCTATTATTTAGTTTTTAAATCTTTTTTGTTTTAGTAAAAATTTCAATGTGTGTTTATTAGAGAGTACCAACTTACAGGAAAAAATTTTTCTTCGTACCGCGTGTAATATAAATTATTTTTCCAGGAGATTTAAAAAAAAAAAAAATTTCTTTCCCGAACGTAGGGATCGAATTTTTAGTTTTTTCGTTATATCCTAGGCACTTACAGCCCAACTTTTGAGTATAATATATCAAATTTTTTCACCCGAGAAGACTAATGTTTTGCCCTTAAGAGCTATTGACCTCAGCATTGCTCTTCTCGAGACAAACATAATTATATTGTAGCATGATTTTACTGTCTGTCCAATATGAAGTTTTCATAAATACTTTTTTAATAGCATTTGACGATATCGAACACCCATAGAGCGTGAAGTTCACATTAGCTTTATTTTCGTCCAGACCTTTAATATTACAAAAAAGAAATCTTTCCACTTAGATGATTGTTGAAAAAAACTTGTTATAAAGGTCATTACCACTCCGAAAATAATTACGTAAGTATAGAGACTACAGTAGCTGGGGTCCAAAATATGTTCAACTCCTTAACGGACGTCAGTTTTTTATTTGATTATTAAAAATCATTGTGAAAAACCATTTAAATTCTTAATAGAATTTAAATTTAATGTCTAAAACGTTTCTGACGAAACGAAATTTTTACAATTTTCATTTTTCGAGTAGACTTAATTTGTTTTATTTTATTAAATAAAAATTTTATTTTTTTAAATTTAGAACGCTGAAGTGTGATGCACTGTGTATCGTAGTTTTCTTCAAGTTAAAAGACAACATATTTTATTTATTATTCCTTCCTGGAACATTAAAAATTTGAATTCGTCGAAATTTTCATGTTTTATTTTTAAGGAACAGCTAATCGACGATTTTAAATGGTAAACGTAAGAGCTTAGCGGTGTGAGATTCTCTCAACATGCGTGTATGTTGAATAAATGCTTTTTTGCCTGTAAAAATTATTTTAAACCAAATAACTACGAATTAATTAAAACATTTCTCGTTTATTTCGTAATAACATTTTCAATAACTACTTGAAAAATAGTATAACCTTTCCTTTTCATGGTCCTAAATAAATAGTGCAAGAAAAAAAGCTTCGTTAATACTTTTCTAATCAATTTCATGCTTCAAGTAGCATAGTTAATAAAAAACCACGTTCAAAATGAATTACAGAAGGTCGCTGGAAGAAAGAACTTAAATATCAAAATATAGAACAAAGAATAAAATAATAATGAAGCCCATAATAATAGCATTTACAAAACGAGGCGTATTTAAATCAAAGACAACCGAAAATAATTGTGTTGTTAATTTTCATGGTTTTGTCGCCACCCACAAGAACAATATGAATGTTTGAGATAAAAAGGGAGAGCAACAGAAATACAATCCACTTGCCGTTGTTGACAGGAATAAACAATGAGCCAAAAAATGTCAAAACAATAAATAAAAAAAAACAAAAATTAATGCAAGCACTAAATGAATGAAATTCTCTACAAAGATTAATTACAGTTTGAAAAGAAATACAAAAGCAATTAAATAAGCAAAAATATATAGAAATTAAATAAAGAACTAAGCCCTCCCAAAAATGGCAGGAGATGGGGTCATAATTGCTAAAATAATTAAGCTGGACACCAGAAAAAAAGCCTGTGATATAATATCGAAACAAATGGTTGCAAGTAATGGTAGACAAAATGTATTCAAAAATAAAATCTGCTTAAAGACAAAGAAAATACATTTGTTTTGGAAAAACAAAATCTTTAATTTGATATCTAAACGGTTTATTTTATATTAAAACTAAGTTTTTTGTTTAAAGAATTTTTTAATGAGATTTTCTGTATCATTATTACTTTCAATTATATAACGCAAAACTATAACTAAGACGATATTGAGTACAAACTTATCTTAGTTCATAGAAATTTTATATTATTCAATTTCTTGTTAAAGAAAGTAATACTTTGTACTGAACATCTTGCCTGAATTTTTCATTGTTTAGTATAGGGTGTTTTTTATTGAGGTATAGAACTTTAAGTTGGCATCACTTTTTAACTGGCGGCCATTTTGTCAGCTGTCAAGTGATTAATATTTAGTATGGTTTGCCATTTCATCATGAACAGGTTGATAAAAGAACAACGCTTGCAAATCGTGCAAATTTATTTCGAAAATAATAGTTCAGTTCGCGAAGTTTACCGCAAGCTCCGTCCATTTTATGGTCGACATAATCGTCCATCAGAGCAATTAATTCGGTTAACCATGGATCGTTTTCGCACTACGTTTACTCTATGTGATAATACGCATTCGCAGAGACGTCGAACAGTGCGCACCGAAGAAACAATTGCCGCTGTAGAGCAAAGTGTTGAAGAGAACCCGAATGAATCGATTCGCCACCGTGCACAGCAATTGGAGCTTTGTCCATCAACTTTATGGAAGATTTTGCGCAAATATCTTGGCTTGCGACCTTACAAGATCCAGCTTGTGCAAGAATTAAAGCCGCGAGACCATGCAATGAGTCATGATTTTGGTGTATGGGCCGAAAATGAGATTGATCTCGATGCTGATTTTCATCGCAAAATTTTGTTCAGTGATGAGGCTCATTTTTGGTTGAATGGCTACGTCAACAAGCAAAATTGCCGCATTTGGAGTGAAGAGAATCCACATGAGACCCTTGAGACGCCATTACATAAACAAAAACTGACTGTTTGGTGTGCTCTATGGGCTGGTGGAGTCATTGGGCCATACTTCTTCCGAAATAATGCTGGAGAGTCAGTTACCGTTAATGGAGACCGGTATAGAGCCATGATAACCGACTATTTTGTTCCCGAATTGGATGGCATGAATGTGGATGAGTTGTGGTTCCAACAAGACGGCGCTACATGCCACACAGCGCACGTCACAATCGATTTATTGAAGGAAACATTCGATGAGCGCATAATTTCGCGGAATGGACCTGTCAATTGGCCACCAAGATCGTGTGATTTGACACCATTGGATGATTTTCTTTGGGGATATGTGAAGTCGCTCGTCTACGCCAACAAACCAGAAACGTTAGGGGACTTGGAAGCCAACATTCGTGGCGTTATTGCCAACATACGGCCCCATATGCTCGAAAAAGTGGTTGAAAATTTGACCTGTAGAATTGGCTTTATTCGAGCTAGCCGCGGCGTCCACATGCCCGAAATCATATTTAAACATTAATGGAATAAAATTATTCTTCCAATAAAGCCAAATTGACGGACATTAAAATGATTTTCTTGTGTTTTATTTCAATTCGAAGTTCTATACCTCTAAAAAAACACCCTGTATAAAAATGAATAACTTTTGTTTAGTTATACGGACAATTTTGCAATGTGAGGATTAAGAAATTATCACTTTTTTTTTAAATTTGTACTATTGGTTCACACCCGAGAAAAGAGCCGGCTCCAAATTTTCACTGTCTTCGCAGTAGAAAATTTTTAAGATTTGGAAGTAATAAATAAAATTGTAAGTAATAATGGAAGCATTATATTGTGTTTTATATATTAAAGCTTTCAAATATGCTACAGGATAAGGTATTATTTTTGATTTTTTGTAGTATTTGCTTACTGGTTGCATTTGCATTGCATTTCTATTGCATTTTAGCGGATCATTTCATATAAAAATCATGCATTATTGATGCACACGAATAAGTGATTGTTTAAAATTTCTCCCTTACAAAATAACTTACTAATAAACAATATTTTCTGCTGGGTTTATCTTAGTGCTTATATATATTATATTATTTTCTATATAATACATACATATATTTCCTGAATATTAATAACTCAACTGAAAAGATGTCAAACCTGACGTTTAAACCCTAGGCTCATGGCTTAGTAAGCCAACACACTGACCACCACTAACATACTCACTTACTTCTTAATTCAACAAATTTTTACTGATTTAAATAAAGAATGCCTCATATAGAACGCGAACCAATCCCGATATTATTAATTTTGAATTTAAATTATTATTATTTATTATGAGTAATGTTTGCTTGTTACAGAAACCAGTATTACTATCGTCTGTAATTTCTACATAAACTATAAGTTAAGATCTTGATGATGAAAATCCATTCATCTTTTTGTACATAATTTTCGTATGTTATTTGAAAATAATTATAAAAATTGTTGCAAAGACTCATATGTGTACAAAAAAAAAAAAATTAAAATTAAAATGAATGAAATATACACAAATTTATGTACATATATGAAAAATATACACAACGCAACTTCTTTTCTTGCTCTCTTATAATGACAAATACTGGTAGGAAAAACATAACACGCTTTCTTATGAAAACCACGCTGAAGTGCTGCAACTCTTTTACTACTTATAAGCCTTGGTGATGGTGGTGGTGGTGGTTGGATAAATATTATGAAAAACACAAGTTTTCATCATCATAATTATTCATATCTGTTGTTGTTGTTGTTGTTGTTGGAGTAAAAGTTTTTAGCTTTTTTCTTTCCTCTCTTTTAAACATGTATACACATACCCATGTATATTGTATTTGACTGAATATTTAAGTAAAAATTACAAATGTTTGTCTCTATTACAGTTTAATTAACGCTGGTATGAGTAGTTATATTATGTATGTATGTATGTGTAGGCATACAAATAAGTAAAAAATAATATTAATGAGTATACGAGTAACAGTGTCGGAAAGCGGCAAGTATGAGAGTGAAGGTGAAGTGTTTTTAGCTGTACGAGTAAAAATAAAAATGTTTGTAAACAAAACCATTTGCACACATAAGCTACCAACCAACATACACAAACTATTTACATATGTAGTCACATGTTTAAAATATGTAAATACTCGTACGTAGTTCTCCTTTTCATATTTTTTGTTTCAATTGTTGTTATTATTGTAATGCTACTGTAGCTGCTGCTGCTGCTGCTGCTGCTTCTGTTTTGTTTTTATGTAACAATTTTAATTAAATTTTAATGAATATGTCAGTATGCAAAAGAAATGAGAAAAAACAAAAAAGATAAATAATGAATACCTACACAATGCCTCATTTTCATAATGATATGACAAACATTCACATACATACATATACACTTACATATCTACATACGTACATATATCATATTTGCAAGTAATTGTAAAACATACAGTTGCCTAAAATGTAAAATCTGCTATACAGTAACAACAGGAACAGCACTGGTTAAAAAATTGAGGAGAGTGCTATCAAACTCGTTTAACCTCGACGGATAGTTAATTTTTGAATGCAGTTTTAAAGCGTTTAACCACTTTTGTAACTCGACATTTTGTCGAAACCGTACAGTGACAGGGGTTTTGACTTAACATAAGTAAGTCTTTTGAAACATTTGCTCTAGTACAAACACTATGCTCTTCCACGATTAAACATCTATAAGGGTTAGCTATGTTCGTCATGTTCGTCATACAGGAAAGATACTAATGCCCCGTTACTTTAAAAAAAAATTTAAAAAAATTATTGATTAGCATCTTGTGGGGTATTTAAAATTTAAGAACTTGTTATGGGACAAGCTACTGGCTTGTTATGCTACTGGCCATCACTTAGTGTTGTCTAATAAATCCATTCATAGCTGCGACGAGAGCAAACTAGTTGCTTTTAGCTCATTTACTACAGTATAGCATGAGATATTTATATGCACATGATGTTTCTCAGATATGCTACTATACAAATATTTATATGGGTTGTATGTTAAATATGATCTCTTCTAAAGAGTTTAAGATACATTTTAAAGCACTGCTGTAGCTTTGTTTTATATCCTGTTTTACTTTTTGTACTTTTTTAATGATTTCACATCATCTTTTATTTTTATTCTGTTTACTTTTTTATAGATGACAGCAAAACTTTATTAAGTTGGTAGCTGGGCACTCATTTTAAAGTTTAGAGTTACGAAAAAAATCATGAATCACGCATTTATAAATGACTTGGTACCAAACCCTAAGTGAGGTTGCACGAGCACGTTCGAAACAAGAGTTTCAACTGGTTCATGTGAAGTTGTTACGATGAAGTTTAGACAACTAAATAGAACCTTTGTTGGTAGAAAGAAAGAAAGTCGTGAATTGTTTTTTTTCTTACTGCGATTTTTTAAATGATTTGTTAATAAAAGGTTTTGTTAATCAAAATTTGTTCAGAATTTGGTCTTATTTATAAGCAATTCCATACAAATTTATACAAGAAATAGATTGTTTGTTGGCAATGCATGTACATTTTGTAAGTGCTCAACCAACTCACAGGAAGACTTTTCCTACAATTTTTAAATCAATTTATTACTTGTTAATTTTTTTATTATTTTTTTTTTTGAGACCTATACTCAGGGGTAAGCCCATACTGATGCTGTGCATTGTATTTTAATTATTTTGAAAGGACATTAAATACTTTTTTTTATATTATATTATTATTACACGCCTTAGGAATGAGGCAAATTGCTGTGACAAATTGCTGAATGATCAACAGCAATTGTCTCATCTTTGCATGTTGATTGTGTGGTGAGTGTCTTTGCTAAGTAGGTTTAGCTCTCAACTGTACTTCCTAATTGGTGACGTTTGTCTTCTGATCAATCGTTTTTTGTTGTCGATGGCTAAGGTGGAATAGAGAGGAATATTAGGGAGCTGTTTCTTTGTCGATGGACTTCTTGGAAGAGGGGGGGGGTGGGGGTGACTCACTTATTTTTTTAGTTATAGTTTTGAAAATTCGCATACAAACTTTTTAATTTTTCATCTTTGTTGGTATTTGAATTTACTGTTTGAGTTTTTGTGCCTGTAAGACACATTTTGATGTTTGATTCAATAATAACACGAAACTTTAATACGTATTGCAATATGACTTTTATTTTATATATGTTTTGCATAATTTCACAAAAAAAAAATTTTGTAAATATTAAATTCCTCTATTTATTATAAGCCAAAATAAAATAATGTAACATAAGCTACCAACATGTGTCTCAGAGGTACATACCAAAAAATTGAGCACCGGTGAAAGAGCTATACCGCCATGTTCTTGCATTAAGCAACCCATTTAATTTTTAATTTTTTGCGTAATTAATCGGAATTAATTTAAAAAATTTTTGCTTTTATTTGACAGACTAATTTCAAAATTAACTTAAATACTATTTGTTGTCTTATTTCAGTTAAAAAAAAGAGTGTTTTTAATTTCAGGTTACAATATACAAAAAACTAAGACAAAAACCAAAACTAACCATCAAAAATGAAACGCAATCTTGCAAACCTCGTAGGCTTGAAACTTAACTAAAAATTAAAAACAAATATATGCATCATAAGAAAGACTAAATATTTGTTTTTTTTCAGGATTTGACAACCTTTTTTATATGAAATTTTCAAGGCCTTTGTTGTATTGCTACACATGGACTGCCAGTTCTAATTTCTGTCTTTTTTTTAATAAACATCACGCAGATTTAATTTTTTTTTTTCTGTGAAACATATAGTAATTATTTACTTAAATAATTATGCAAAAATGAATGCGTATATTTGTTTTCACTACTCGTAATAACAAAAGCGTAGCAATTAAAAATTTGTTTGCTTTCATTTCCATCTGCTGTTTAAATTTTATATTCTTTTTTTTAAAAAACATTTTTAGCAAACAGTACTAATATGTGGTATACTTTACAAAAGAAACGTGCTGTGTTTTAGTGTACTTTTTCATATTAGCCCAAAAAAATTTATACATATGTATGTATACTCGT
This sequence comes from Metopia argyrocephala, assembly GCA_963576795.1. Classification (NCBI taxonomy): domain Eukaryota; kingdom Metazoa; phylum Arthropoda; class Insecta; order Diptera; family Sarcophagidae; genus Metopia; species Metopia argyrocephala. Next base: position 59,478,963 of record OY756211.1, on the reverse strand, counting down.
ATGAGTTAAAGTGCAATTAAAGATAAATTTATTTCCTTTTTTAAGCACGATACGGTACGTCAACAATTCTAATTTTTAATTAGAAACTGACATACATGCTGGCCATTACAAGCCTTTTTTTACATTTACTGCCTGGCTTTCTCACAGCACCCATATTGTGTGCGTAAATTTTTATCCATGAGTATCGGGACCTAAAGGTTAACGTCGAATCCGAACGACAGACTTGATAAACTTGTTCGTGGCAAACAGTTGCTCTGAGAGCTTTTGTCAAAATTCTACTAAGAAGTGATAGCTGAAGGAAATACTTTTTATATTTCTTTCTTTCAAGATGTCACAGTAAGGGTTTGAAGCCAGACCTATTGTCTTAGTAAGCAAATAAAATAAATACTCGCCTCCTTACCTCTTTTGTAAATATTTCAATTTAATCTATTTAAACTTTGGTTCACTCCTAAGTATGAGGTATGAATTTATCAATATTGATCATTTTAGGGATTATGGCACTTTGTTTTGTGAAAAAATCTTTCCAATCTAAAAAGAAGTCTCTAATTACTTTAGATAGGAAATTTTATCGTTAAGAAAAGCTCTATTTAATTCTAATAAGTTTATTAAGAATAATGACATTTGTGAAGATTTAAATTTTTGATAAAATTGTATATATAAACGTTTAGTAGGGTGTTTAGTAGCCTTTATAAAAATTATTGCATAGCAGAGAGCAAATATAGCAGTCCCCCCATAGAGTTTTATTAAAATTCGTCCCTTACGTTTATGTAAAGAATTTTTTGTATTTTTAATTATTTTAAATAATTATATTTAAAAATTGATTTTTTCTTTGGTTTACTATATGGTTACTAAAAAAAGTTGTAATACGTTTTTATTACTTTTTGTGTATCAAATTAATTATTTATTCACCATTAAAGATCGTTTAATTAATATTTTTATTTCGTTATAATATACATAAATTGCTACTTAAAAAACGCAAAGGACTATATGCAATTACAAAAAGAATTTTAATTGTTTTATTCTAAAAAAAAAAATGAAATCATTAACTTTGGTGTCAAAAAACTGCAGGCATATATTTTGTAGTTTAAATAAATTAATGAATTTAAAATTTATTTTATAATTAATTTTTTAAAAATTTACTGCTATATTTATAAAAATTATTATACATTTATGAAACTTGTATTTGACAAATTTTTATGCAAAACTTGTCAAATAAGCCCTTAATAAACTAGAAATATTTTCTATGAATACAGCCGTTAGCTTATAAAAGGATACCCAGTTGCTTTAAGAATTGTTTTGTAAAAATTATATTCATTTCGACACTGAAAACAATTGGATGCGATAATTTGTTGTTCAAGTAGGTACTTTAAAAAATAAAATAAAAAATATATGGGTTCCATTTTGTGGGGTCTCAAAAGTACCACTACTTTAAAAAAATCGATTTTTTTTTTTCATATAGCCACCTATAGGATATATGTACATATATGAACATTTGCAGGATCTAGAACAGGGCAATCGCTTGTCATTAAACTGCTGTAAGATCCAGAAATCCTTACTTTTTTTTACTTTCTGCGATTTTCTGTTAATACAACTATATATTACATACAAGTAAGAAATATGATATCGATAATGAAACAAAACTTAGAATGTCCCTTTGGCTACATCTAGAAAAATTAAGAAATCTGAGAATTAGAACAAAATTTTTTTGACGTGACCAGCATATATATTTTTTTTATTTTATACCAATACTCAGGGTTAAAATTTTGTGCATTGTATTAGAAATTTTTAGAAAGGACAGTACATATATATTTTTTTCTTATATTAATATCAAGCGCCTTAGGAATGAGACAAATTGCTGTTAATTGATCATTCAAAGGCCGGTGTTATACCTTCACCTGCATGTTGCATGTTGATTGTGTTGTGATTGTGTGGTGAGTGCCTTCGCTTAAGTAGGCTTATTAGGTTTAGTTGTTATCTGTTACTTCCCAATAGGTGGCACTTTTCTCCAGATCATTCGTCTTATTTGACATTGGTTAAGATGAAACAGTTTTTAATTCTGAATTTCTAATTGGACACACATTTGTATAACACAGAGAACTATGATAAGAACTTCGTAGAGGGAGTCGAAAGCTAGTTCAGTTCAGCTACTGTTATACATATACTCTAACGGACTTTAATTCTCATAAATAATAGGAATTCAGAAATAAATAATTATGTATCTGTTAGTAAGTTGTAATTCTGCTTCAACCAAATAAGGCGACGATTATAAAAATTGCAATGATGGTGAGAAGAGGAGAATGTGATAAAAACTGTTGTTTGACTTTACTACGCCTAACTCATACAAGTGTATGTACATATGGAAAAGAAAAAGTAATTTCAGTATGTGAATATGTACAGACACAAAGAACTCTGATGAGACTATAGTAGTTAGAGTCTAAATCATGTACAGTTTTGGCTGGTGTACTTTTATCTCAGGGACATTATTTTCTCCTTTGACTATCAAAATTTTCATTGCATATCTAAATTCTTTATAAAATTTAACTTTGATTTAATTAAAGCGTTGCTGACAAAACAGAAATAATTTAAAAAAATGATCACTCTCCCTGGGACTCGAACTTGGGTCTCCTGCCAATTTTAATTGAAATAAAAGCAAGGACTGTAAGTTCCTTGTTAACTAACAAGTTTTATTTTTGCTTTTTCTTCAAACATCCTTCTTAAATTCAGTTTAATTTAAAAATTACTATGGAAGTTATTTTGAAGCTAAGAATAATTACTATAGTGTTCTTCATGTTTTCACTAATTCGTGATGTTTTTCTTACAATTTTCTGATTTGCTGCCAAACTAATCATAATACTCTAAATATTCTGAAAACCTCTTAGAATTAAGTAGTGTTAACATAACACCATTAAAATTTTTTTTCGAAATAATGGATAAGTATCATAAAACAGCTGACAAAGAAATATGAGTCAGAAAATCTCCCGAGTAATGTTGCTATTATTAATTGTACCGCAACCAAGTTTTACCATTCTATTAACATACCATTAATTGTACGTAAGGTGGTATGCAATATAATATCAATTCTAGAAAACGTATTTAGAAGTGTAATATGGAGCAAATCTATAACATACTTCTATGATTGTTGGGTTATTTGGAGTTAGTTGGATATTTGAATTATTAGGGTCGTTGAATTAAAATTTTTGTATATTAAATTTATTGTATATTATACAGTTTTGTATAGTTTGAACTTAGTTCACAGTAGCTGGACTATTAAGGATTTGATTAGAAGTATGTATTTATTATGAGCCTCAAATGTAGTCATAAGAAGGAAGAAGAAAGCAGTTTTGTTATAATGATCTAAAAATCTTCGAAAACTTGCAAGATTTTTTAATTCGTTCCACAAATGTATCCGAAAAGTTTGTAATTTTAGGGCTTTTTGTTATATACTCGGCATGTTTATTTTTTTTGGTTAATAAATGAGGGGTTATCTTCGTTAAAATTTATGGGTCAAACTGAACAAATTGAATACTTTAAAGTTGAATGTTTTGTTCAAGTGCTATAAGATATTAAAGCCTTGAGTATAGTACAGCAGTTTGGGTAAACTTTATAAAATTTGACTTAAAATTTTCAAGTTACATTCTCTTAACGTTAAAACATTAACCAAAGACAGCCATGTAAAGGTTATTATGAATAAAATACATATATGCCTCTATCCCATCATTCCCTACTTTTTGAATACCAATGAAATTCCAATATCCAGGAATTTAAAATTTAATTTTTTTTTGTTTTTCTTTAAATATGTTTTGAAGTATTTTAATTTTGGTAAAAGTAAAAGAAAACATAAAATTTTACCTTAAAAATATGCTTTTGAGTTTTGTTACATATTAGTAGAACAAACTACTATTCGTAGTACTTCCTCTAAGATTGTTATAGGTTAAAGATATCCGATAAATATTTTCGTATATGGATTTCAGGACAGCAAAAAATTCGTAACAAATTCACATTCATGAGTATGTGAATGTCAGGACAGAACCGATATTCAATTAGATTTTGTGAATACTAAACTATTAGTCAGTTTAAATTTTACTTGCAAACTAGCATAATTACTTATTTACTATACAAACAAAATATATTTTTTCTTCTTCAAATTTATGTATATTTAAGACCACAGTGCAAGTCATGTACTTAAAAAATTTATGTCTTTTATTTTTGTAAATTAAACAGTAATTTATTATCTGCTCGTATCATTATTTAAACTCAAATGTGTGCACAAAAGTGTACTTAAATGAATAATTATAAAGAAATTGTAAAAATAAAAAAAATTAGTTTATTTTTTAATTATTATACATACACGCATGCACGTTATCGATTTTACCGGATATTGTGTAAAATACTTATATTCACATTTATGAGCGTATTAATCTTTATGATTAAGTTATTATTGTTAAAATCTCATTTTTTGGTTGCAAAATAAAATATTATAATGCATTGTATACTGTTGTTTAAAGCTTCATTTGTTCGATTTTTTTTTTTTTTCATTTAATTTTTGCTTAATATTTAATATATAATTCGTTTTAAATTATCAATTTTATTTTTTATGAAAAATAATTCAAAATACTCACATTCATAATTACACTAACGATTATGGGTTCATATGAGTATTTTTTATGCACTTTTCAAAAGTTATTCATGTGGAAAAAGAGATAATTCTAATGGGATTTTTTATAATTCTTTATTCTTTTTTTTCTTTTCTAATAAAGTTTAACATTGACTTTTATGAAAATGACAATAGAAAAATATGCAGAGGGTTGTATGGTGGGTTTATTTTAACTTAACCAGATTTTTAACCCTTTTTCTGCTTTGCAGGTACTTGTATATACAAACTTATAAGGAAAAAATAAGCAATTTTTTTAAAACTTCAATTTTTACTTTACTTTATGGAAAGCCTGGCACTTTCTTTTATAATCTTATAGATAATTTATTAATTTCAAGGCATTCAGATTCAACCCTAATGTTAACAACCAAAAATTCTCACTTACATATACACGCATGTCTTGCTGTATTCGTTTTAATTTTGATACTATTCTATTTTCATTTTGCAGAATCAAATATTAAGAAACGTCACTGTTAACGACAAATTTTACGGTTACCGTGGATGCACTATATTTACCTTCCAAACCAGAGAAATTTGGAATTAATATTTTGTGGGTGTGTGACGCTAAGGATGCTAACGAAAAAAATATATCGATCTTTTTTCTGATGCGATGCATCGTGAACTTTTACATCGATGTTTTGTGATGTATGAAATAAACACATCGAGGTTTTCGATGCATCGTAGAAAATTTTTATAAATTAGCAAATCAAAAAAAAAAAAAAAAAAAAAATATACAAATGTCAATAAAAATAAACATTGGGTTTTACCAAAATTTAGTATAATTTAATAAGTCCCAATATTTTTTGTCTAGAGCCTGCACTCTACTTTGGTGTCCCAAAATTTATGATGCTTTTGAAAAAACTTTTCAGATGCCACGGAACTGACAACCATTGTTAAGTGTTTTTACGCTACATTGTATAATTTTAGGAATTGTACTTTATAAGGAGCCCAAACTTATAAAACGTTTTCATTAAATCGATGTACAGGGCTACGTAAATAAACACAGACCTCCACAGACAGGCTTTCTTTATTTCTATCTGTTTTCGAATTTTTGTGAACAAATTTGTGATGATCGCTCCAAAAACTAAAGACGTCTGTTACCTTATCTGATGTATCAGAGCCCGAATAGTCTGCTAAATACTTTGCAGTCATCTCTTGAATTTTTCCAACGTCTTTGGAACAAGCAATTGGGTTTAAAAAATTAATTTTCTTAAAGCGTGGATTCAATAGAAACATTTTCAAAATCTCTGTTTTTAATTTTCTTATGCGTTAGTTCGGACTAACGAACCGTTTGCAAATATACATTCATATCTACATAAAATATCTCTACTTTGTCCAATTTGTTTGTGATTTGCAAATAGTATCGACATAAAAAATGTATATGGCCACATTGTCCACTTACATTTACAAATAAATCATGAATATAATACATAGTTATGTATAAGCAGCGTTAAAGCGGAGCTGTCACATTAAAATTATAAGTATAGTTTTCGATGCAGCGATAAACATCGAGCATCCTTATTTGACATCCATACTTCATACCCAAGCAATAAGCAAATTCTTACTGGTTTGTCACCTTCAAGGGAAAGAGAAGAAAACAAAATTAAGGCGAGCAAGTTGTCAAAGATTTGTATTGCCATATATTTCGATTAAGTGAACGAAGTATGCGTGACAATTTATTTACGAGTACAATTTAACTCTTTTGTCAGTGTTAGGAACTGTAAATAAAAGACCCAAATTTGTTCCGAACGCATTTTTAAATTCCAAAGGAAGGGCAAGATAATCAGCTTTATTTGGTTTTCACAACATCATAAGTATGTGCTCATATATTCGAAAACGAGCAAATCAGTTGTTCCTCATCATATTATGGTATCGGACTTGAGGGTTCAAAGAAAAATCTGTATAGAACTGACGTCTCTGCGGTCATTAGACAAAGTTTAAAGTTTAATGATGCGTGGTAATTTAACTATTTTATAAAATAGTTAAATGCGTGGTAATTTTATAAAATAGTTAAATTACCACGCATTTGTGACATCATTGTTCAAATATTTGACTCAGAGCTCCCATCATAACTTTCTGCCACGAATTCTGATACGGTAGTTGTAAAAAATATTGTATAAATCCACGCCACACATTTATCAGTTATATATATATATATATATACTAATGCACCAATTATTTCCTTTCTTTCTTTACTATATTATTGCACTGTTATGCATGGGTAAATAGCGTCATAATTGTAAGCAATAGCTACTTTTGAAGTATTTATGCAACCAATTACCAAAATGTTATTTTATATTCACAATTAGTTCCATGGCTCTTCGAGGGTCTTTTATCAGTTTTTAAGGGGCTATAAGCGATTCGATTGTGTCTCACAGTACTTGTCCCGCAGAAGTTCTTATGTCGCAGTAAGAACAGTAAATAATTTGTCGTAAAAACCTTATATAAGTGAACGGTATAGAGCATTGGATGTTGGCTACCATAAATATACCTATACTAGCTGACCCGGAATATGTTGTTTTTCCTAGAAAAGTATTGTTTTTGTGTATATTTAAAATACAGGTACAGGGTCAGGTACAGGTAATATTTTAGGGAGATCGGTGCAGATAATTTATCTTTAGTTACAAAAAAAAATATATATATATATAAAAAAAGGGAATAATAAATAAACTATTGAATAAATTAAGAAAATATCTTTGAAGCACTCTGTGATAGACAATATTTTTCGTTTTGTTGGCAGATGACAACACGAACAAAGAGGATGGCTTTCCGACATGGGAACATGAAAAACAGTCATTCTCCAAATTTAGGCCACAGAACATAATTTACCTGTTTGGAGGAATAACTTTCCCTGCCCCTAAAAAATATTATTCTAAGTATTTCTACAAATCTTGGAAGATTTATGTGTTACACTTCTTTAAAAGAGATAAAATGTGTTCTACCTTCTGCGGAAATATTCTTTCCTCTGCCCTTATCCCGCTTTGATTCACTTGTATCATAAAAGCTAGTGCTGGAAGCATTCGTACCATCTTTAAAGGCTTTATGTGGATAGCAAAGAGGGTTTTAAGTTCACGAAAAAAGTGGGTGTTGAAGTGGGTTGTGGAAGTATAAGAAATAGATTACGATCTATAGTCAGCCCTACAGACAAAATTTTATAAGAATCCGCCATACAATCTCGGAGAAGCTTTGTTACAAGCATTGTGATATCACTCCATACAAAATGTATGGGAAAATGAATTTTCTCTATAATTTCTTTTTTCTGAAATATTTTACAACTTTTTTGTTTGCCATTCTGAATTGGTACGAATCATTGAAATCGGTCTAGGAGTTCTTGAGTTAAAAGCGTAGTAACTAACGCCACTTTCTTTTATATAAATAGATATATAACACACAAACATATATGTATATATAAACAATATATACCGTAATTGTCATTTGCTTAGTTTTTCTTTAATTTTTCTATTCGATTTTAATTTTTTTATATATACTTTTATATAAAACAAATAAATGCTAAAATTTAATTAGTAATTTTTTTTAAATTGCTTTCAAGTTTCTGTTATGTTTTATTAATTATTTTCTATTCAATTTTTTTTTTAAATTATATACAAATTTTCCATTTTAAAAGCCTTTGAGAAACGTTTTCCATAATGTTTCCTTTAAACATAAATAAAATGTGTGTGAAAAAAGAAAAAAATAATGAAAATAATAAAATAAAATTAGAAATCAAAAAGAGAAATTAAATACGCCACATTAAGTAACCAAGTGCCATTAACAAAGTTTCCTTTTTATACAGCTACTGCTAGCTGCTGACTCTAGTGCTACTCGATTTGTGAAAAGAAAATGTGAATCTTTCTTTTTTTTTGTTTTTCATTTAATGCTTCAGCGCTAAGTGTCACATAAAAATTATTGTTAAATGCATTACGATAACTATACATTTCCTTTATTTTATATTTCATTTACTTTTACAATTTTTTTTTCTTTCTCAGTTGCAAAACCGTAAGTAGGTCTTGCGTAAACCTCATCCTTTTGTTCTTTAAATGTTCAATCATAACTTTTCTGCTTTTTATTTTTCACTTGACACTTTCCCGCTTTTCGTCTTTTATTTATTTTCTTTATTCGTGTATAATTTTCTATATCCGCAATTGTCATAATTTTTACATTTGACTTCTTTTTTATTTTATTTTCTGGCAACATAAAATTTTAACAGCTTTTAGGATTCGTCAATGGATCAGTGAATGATGAAATTTAAGTGGTATGGAGTGCTTTAAAAAATAAATTGGTATAGGGGTACTTTTATTTAATATCTCTTCGTTTAAGGTGGTAATAAAATTTCGGAAAAAAAATTATTTTTTTATTTTTATTCCATTATAACTGTTTTAGCATTTCTCAAATTAAAAAATCACTTTTGCTTGGCAACCATATATTGCCGGTTTTCTTTATTCAAAGGCTGGTTTTGATAATTCTTGTCGGTTATAAATTTTGTTCTGGCATTTATTTGTACACCTAATGTAAAATGCGAATAAAGTTATATGTTCGAATATATTTAATAATGAATGAAATGTAATTTTATTGCTCTATTAAGGTTTGTAAGGCATAATGACTTTTTGCCACCGATATATTTATATTTATAAGCACGATTTTCCAATAACAATATTGTAAATGACTTGCGGACGAATTCCAAACCATTAGAGAATACCTAAAGTCTTAAGTTTGCAAAGAAGAGTTTTAACTCTTAAGAAAATTTAGCTCTTAAATATTTTTATGGTAATGACTTAATTTCAAAAAGAAGCAAAAAAAAAACACATTTAACAATAAAAAAAAAATACTTTCAGTTAAACTATATTAAACTTAAACTTATAAGTAATTCGCATTTATTCATAAAAATTGTTCCAAAATTGTTGCAACTCACTTGAACAGACTTATTATGTTGTTGCTACAAATGATGAAGCATGAAAGACAATGAGCTGTAATTTGGTTGATTATGTTTCGGAATACTAACGCTAATATTTTGGTGTCGGTAATCATTTTTCTCATTTCATAACGATCTTCCTCAGGAATCGTTCTATAAGAGTTGTTATAGATGGAGTCCCTTTCAATGAGTTCAGGCTAAATTCGGAAGTACTGCAAGGCTCTGTTTTCTCTTCTCCTATCCAATTTTTAATTTTCCTTAATGATTTTCTACACTAAACCTCAATGCCCATCTACTCATTCGCAGATGACATGATGATCGTAGGCCAAGCCTATGGAGGGAGAAGGGAGCATATGAATGCCACACTCTCTAATGATCTGCAAAAAATTTCCGATTGGGGGACAAATTAAATGCGAGCAAGACCCAATGTTGTATTATCAAGCAAAGACGTTGTGACGATTTGATCCTGCTATCTGTGACTATGGGTAATGCAAATATTGAGGAGGCGGACACTCTTGATGTTTTGGGGATGAGAATTAATTATGACGTCCATTGAAATAGTCACATATTTCATGTGTCGAAAGAAGCATTCAAGTGACTCGGATTTTTAAAACTGTGCAAAAAACACTTCAGTTCGTCTGACCTTCTCAATATTTACAAGACCTATATCTGATCAAGGATGAAATACAACTTTCATGTATGGTACTGTGCTTCAAAGTTTATTTCGGGGCTTCTTGACCGCGTACAGAAAATGGCATCCTTGAAGCATCGGCACAATGTTGCGTGCATTTCTTTGTTCTATCGGTACTACCATGGAAGGTGCTCTGATGAGATAAAGGATATGATTCCGGATGGGTGCATATTTATTTTTACGGACTACACGCACTTCTCTCAGGGCACATCCATTTGTAGTTGACTCTCCAAGTGAATCGCATAATGCATTATAGAGAGAATTCGTTTTTTAGTCGAACTGCTCGTTGATGGAACAATCTTCCAGCGAATGCTTTTCCTGTCCAGTAAGTTTAAATCAAATGTGCGCAAGTACTACTCCCTCTTTCTCCCTTCCCATAACATATTTACGTAGACCAGTACAATGGACTGTATGAGTAGGAATGGTCCCGTGAGTGCTGGCATTAATAAGGAAAAAAATGCGGAATACTATGTTTCTGTATAACTTTTTCTATGTATGTATGTATGTATGTATTAGAATCGTATGCTAATAAGATTTATTAGCATTTATATTTAACTAGCTGAACCCGGTGTGCTTCGCTACCCCCTCGTTATGTAATTAAATTAGAATAGAGAATGAGGCTACCCCACTATTTTAATTCAAATGTATTTTAAATTTGAGGTAAAGCCGTTAATAAAAGCAGTAAAAAGTAGGTGCAGAACTGTGCATGGTCGAAAAATATTATCATTTAATAAGTATTCCTGAGTCAAAGCTGCACACTGTGAAAATTTAAGATCGGTTAACAGGTCCAGCCTCCATTATATCACAAACATATATTTGCTATATGCAAATACTGCTTCCGTTGATCAAAAAATGCCCAAGATATGACGATTTAGCCTATTATTCCTTCCAGAGTTACTACCAAAAAAAAAATCCGTTGAAACAAAAAGTTTAAAACTTTCAAACAAAATTTGGAGGCGTGGCGTAGAAAATGATTATTTATACCTCGCCTTTAGTATAATATGTATGTAGGGGTATCTTCTTCCAAATTAAAAACGTTTTCCTCTTTTATAAAACTATCAAATATTAACAATTTATTTAAAAAATTAAGAAGTGTTCGTGTCGATCTCTATTCTTCAACTGAACTCACTGAAAAATATTTCTGTATATATATCGTTATTTTAAGTATGTATATCGTATCGACAGGGTTTCCATCCTACAATCGGCCCTCCTGACGGCAATACGCCTCGGATTGCCACCTTTTCATGTATTCAGCCACCGTGGTTGTCCTTGCAGGACCCTCATGGTCTCCAACCTTTTCCACTACGTATCTTCCATAGGCCAACTTTTTGATTATCTTATATGGGCCAAGGAATTTACCTCTCAACCTGAGACAAGGTCCAAATTGAGTGCGCTTAATGGCGACTAGTTCATTCAACTTATATTCTTCTTCTTTTTTCCTTTTCCTGTTAAAAGTTTTACAATTCTCCTCTTGAATTTTAGCTATATTCTCCCTCGCTTCTTGGCGAACTTCATCTCGATCATACATAAGCTTGTTAACGGCTTCCTCGTCCAGCATTATTCGTATATCAGGATAATCTGGTACTCTCATATCAATACCCGTCAATAGCTTAAAAGGCGAATATTGAGTACTTCTTGTTTTGGTAGAATTTATCATGTTCTGTATACGACGCAAGTGTTTATACCAACATTTTTGATCTTCAATACATAATTTAGATAACATCGGAACTATAATTCTATGCATTCGTTCTACCTGACCATTACCTCTAGGAACGCCTGCGGCTATTATTAAATGTTGTATCCCTTCTTCTTTACAATAGTTGTCAAATGCGTTTGACGTGAAAGCGGATCCTCTATCTGTAATAATTCTCATTGGGTTTCCAAACACTGAAGCCTGCTTCTCTAAACAGTCAATTACTGATCTTGCATCTGTTGATTTTGTTGGATAAAGCCAAACAAACTTAGAAAACCCATCTACTACGACAAAAATGTAATTATACGCCTTCTTTGTCATCTCCATTGGACCGACGTGATCTATATGATAAGTTGCTAAGGGAATAACATCCTTATCGATGGGGTTTAAAAAACCTTCCTTTCTACCTGCTTTAGCGTCAGTGATGATGCACTCTACACAGCTTTTAACAATACTTTGAATCTTTTTTATCGGTTGTGGGATAAAATACTGCTTCTCCAAAATTTCTTGCGTTTTTGCAATACTATAGTGTCCCTGTTTGTGCGCCATCTTGATAATTTCATCCTCTAACTGGACTGGTACTACGATAAGTTCCTTAGAGGGATCTTTAAAGAGTATACCATTTCTTAAGTAGTAGTCCTCGTAATTTTCGTGTTTTAATATCGCTATTATAGCCCTTATTCTATCATCATTTTCTTGAGCGCATTTCATGCGGTGGGTCAAACTACTATCTACTATCAAACATGTCATACGGCTTAAAGCATCCACATGCTTCATCTTAGTACCAGCTCTGTGCTCTACTTCATAATTAAAATCTTGTAAAAACATGGCCCATCTTGCTATTCTTGCTGGTACGTCTTCTTTAAGCATTGTCAACTTAAACGCATTACAATCTGTGATAATTTTGAATGGTATCCCTAGTAGATATACCCTCCACTTTTTAATTGCCTCAACAATAGCCAATACCTCCAGCTCATACGAGTGATACTTTTCTTCGTATGGCTTAGTTCTCCGACTCATGAATTGAACTGGATCGCTTGCTGGTCGTCATTATTTTTTTGTAGAAGTATAGCGCCATACCCGAATTTACTGGCATCTGCGTGGACTTCTGTAACCGCCATTGGATCATATAATTTCAATACTGGTGCATTGATTAGCGCTTCTTTTAATTGCTTACAAGATAGTAAGACCTCCTCATCTACTCTAAATGCAACATTTTTCCGCAACAAATCAGTCAACGGCCTTGCGATAACTGCATAATTTTGAATAAATTTACGAAAATAAGACGTAAGACCCAGAAACCGTTGAACCATTTTCTGATCAGTGGGAATAGGAAATTTGCTCACTGCTTTAATCTTTTCTGCAGATGGTTTTATGGAACCCTTGCAAATAATATAGCTAAGAAAATCGACACTTCTTTGCAGTAATTGGCATTTACTCCACTTAATTTGCAGACCACATGTAGCAGCTCTTTGCAATACTATTTCCAACTTATCTACTCCTTCTTTTTCGTCCTTTGAGGGAATGATAATATCGTCCATGTAGACTATTACTGTTCCATCACGAAGCAGATCCATTAATACAGTTGCTATATACCGAGTGAAAACTGCTGGGGAATTGCTTAATCCAAATGGTGCATATAAAAATTCATACTGCCCCTTACTTGTCACAAAAGAAGTATATTTTCTAGAAGCCTTTTCTAGAGGGAAGTGGAAAAATCCATTTTTCAAATCTAACGTCGTATAAACACTGGCATTTTGTAACTTATCCAAAACTTCTTCTATTATGGGCATTGGAAAATGATCACGTATTATTTTCTGATTTAACTTTCTATAGTCACAGCATAATCTCTTCTTTCCATCCTTCTTATTAACCAATACTACGGGTGCAGCATATTCTGACGTGCTAGGTTGTATTATTCCCTGCTCCAACCATTCTGAAATTTGTTCGTCAATTATATGTTGATCTGTTAACGCAACTCTTCTGGGGCGTTGGTAAACTGGTATGTCATCTTTTAATATTATTTTCATTTCTATTGGGCTAACAATATCTCTGCGAGCTTGATAAGAATCTACCATCATCTTAACTCTTGAGGCAGTTTTTTCATTTAAATTTTCGAGATTTACTTCTCTGACGGGACTCGACTCCTCAGTATTCAAACATATACTTCCGAATTCTTTAAGCAAAATATTCTCCTCACACAGCACACTGAAAAATGCCTGCCCTTTTTTTATAGTTACCTCTGCTTTCTTCATGAGGCTATTACCTATCATTACAGAGTGAATGGCATCACGCTCCCTAACAACGTAAAAAGTCACATCCAATTTCAAATTATCAATTTCAACAAATGTATCGAAACGACCCATAGTAATTATCATGCTGTCACCAATTCCATATAATTTTACGTTCTCCGGAATAAAATCAATATCATCTATCAGCATCAAAGTATCATATCGCATAATACACACATCGCATCCGGTGTCAATCAGCGCAGACAGCTTTCTGTTTTTAACCACAACGTCCTTAAAAATCAAACCAGGACCTTTGCGAACCATATTTGCTTGGTCTCTTCCGGATTTTATCGCATGTGCTTCCGATTGTCTATCTGGGCATTCAAAAGAACGATGTCCAACCTTTTGACATTTGTAACATCTAAGCTGTTTTCCTGGACATTCATTAGCTAAATGCGTAAATAATCCACACTTATAACATCGCTTATCTTGTTTGTTACCTTTAAATCTGTCTGAATCAGGTTTCTTCTCAAATGTATATCTGTTTGATGATTGAGGGTTGCTTTTGATTTTTTCATATACCTTAATTTGCTTCTTGAGTTCCCCCACATTTTCAGCTTGATACAAAACAGCTTTGTTGAATTTTGAGTCTGGAACTCCCTCAATAAAATACTCCACAATGCTTTTTTCTTCTAATTCTATTCTTTTGCCGAGTTCCATAACGCAATATAAATATTCAATCAGGGTCTCACTTTTATTTAATCGTCGGCTTCGCAGTTGACGATGTATCTCAGCTGATGAAAAAGAAACACCGAACTCTTCACACAAACACCTCTTTAACGTTGACCAGTCTTTCACACCGCTTTGACTTCTTACATACATTCTTGCAGCTCCTCCTAATAACTGCTTGGCATACACAAACATTTGCAGTGGGGACCACTGTACGATTTCTGCAATTTCTTCAAATTCTAAAATCCACTGATTGATGTCAGGTGAATTTGTTCCGCAAAATGTCGACAGACTATCCTCTACATCTTTAAGGGTATACATACTCTTTTGTGCAGGGACTATTCCCACGTTATCTACAATGCCACGAACCGCATTACCTTCAAGAGAACCGACCAAACTAGCCTCATCGTCGATGTGTTCAACTGCATCAGCAAAATCCAGTTCGTAATACTCTAAAAGTCGTTTCTGTAAGTCTGATTTTAGTCCATGTGTCCTTAAATTCAGTTTACCTAACTCTTCTCTAAGAGCATTAACGCTCAAACTTAAAATTGTACGTTTGTCCATTTTACAATATTACAAAGTTTAAAATAAAATTAAAATTAAATTATATTAAATTATACAATATAATACAAAAAATTTAGAAATACAATAAAACATCAAATAATTAGAATAAAGAAAAAATTGAAAATATTTAATTTGCTGATTAAAATATTTTTAATTTTCAGCTTCTCACCCAGTAAACAATTCAAACTTATCTTGTTCAGCTCACCCCAAATATACCTTTACATCTTCTGCAATTCGCATCTGCACAACTCAGCTTATATACAAAGATCACCATCGTCGTCTTTCTTCTGATTGTCCCCACGATCTTCAGCACCGTTTATAAAAGACCTTGATTAATTGAAGGGATGCTGGGTAAAGAATAAATTCTGTTCCTGTACACCGGTTAGATTCCTTGATTTTTTCAATTTGAAATTTAATTTTTTCTTTTTGACTTTTAAATAATTTTTCAAAAAAAAAATTGATTTCTTTTTCCTTTCAGAACGTTTTTAATTTTTAATTTTCTTTTTATATTTTTTAATGCCAAATCAAAAATATGGAATGTAAAAATTTTTTTATATTTGACTCTATTTCGGTTGAGCTCCCAAAATCTGTAGGGGTATCTTCTTCCAAATTAAAAACGTTTTCCTCTTTTATAAAACTATCAAATATTAACAATTTATTTAAAAAATTAAGAAGTGTTCGTGTCGGTCTCTATTCTTCAACTGAACTCACTGAAAAATATTTCTGTATGTATATCGTTATTTTAAGTATGTATATCGTATCGACAGGGTTTCCATCCTACATGTATACAATTTAAAGTAAATCTGTTAAAAACTATATGAGAGAAATTACAGAAATTAAAAGTGGGCGTAAAAGTGGGCGTGGTCGGAAAAAAGGTACCCTATTAATCATGCCAAGGTCCTAGTTATATGCTTTGAAAATTTCAGGAAGATCGGTCCAGAGGTTTGGTCTCCTATAAGGTACAAACAAACAAGCAAACAAACAAACACACATTAAATTTTATATATTTAGATTTATAGAAAAATTTAAATTAAACATTTCTAAAACACAATTTTTTTACATAAAAAAAATTAAATTTTTTCAGTTTTATTTTATTTTTTAATTTTTTTCAGTCTACACAAAAATATATTTAAAAAAATGTTAAAAAGATTTTTTTCTTGCCATAATTTATCCACTAAAAACGTACTTTCTTATTTCCTTTTCTGCTTTCCATTAAGAATATTTATTGCGCTTCCTTTTTTTTTGCTCTCTAGTCATACAAAGTAAATAGTAATTTAAATATTAAATAAAACGTAATGTAAAGGAAAAGAGAAATTAAAACACAGAGAAATAAAAACCCATTAACATAAAAGAACTGAAAGTCAGAAAAAGTTTAAAAGTAGATATAAAAAATTAATAATAGAAAAATAAAATAACAAATATTTATATTTTAAAATGAAAATAAGAAAAATTGTGCCACTTTTCATTGGTGTACAAAATTATATGAGAAGAAGAAAATTTATAAATGAAATTCAACACAATGATATATGATGTGGAAAAAGAATTGCTTTCTTTTTTTATAAGAAAATAATTATCAAACATAAAATTTAAATAATTTTTAGGTGTAGTATCACAAAAATGTTTAAATCTTTGTAATTTATTTGCAAATATTTGTGAAGATGTTAAAAGAAATATTGTTTTACCTCAAAAACTTAACCTGCCTGCAAATGTCTTTCTTCATTTTTACCTGCGCAAAAATAATAAATTTTAAATATAAATCGCTTTCTAAGAAATCTTTAAAAAAAAAGTTGAAAATCCATTAGTATTTTTGGATCTCCTTAAATTCCATTGATTTATTAGTATATGCTCGAAAAGGTAATATAATTTAATATTAATTTTTCCTTAAACTTTTATGCTCCATTTTATTTGATTTACGAATTTTAGGAGCAGAAGTCATTTTCGCTGCAATTATTTCAATCCATTTATACAGCTTTGTTGAAAGCACTCTTAACCTGTCTGTCTTTTTCAACAATCTTTTATACAAAATGTTAAAAATTACAAATAATTTGTTTGTTTGTAGTTAAAGTGTAAAAAGTGATTGATGTGTTAGCAAATGAGAAGTTTTTTTTTTTTTTGCAGTCCTGCAAATACCCTTTTCAAAGTGCTTTTGTGTTTAAAAGAAAATATAAAAACCATTCAATGAGTTATTTTATTCTTGTGTTCTGTCAATTTCCCAAAATTCGTTTACTGTATTCTTTATTCGATTACATTTTTACAAAACGTATTAAACACATAGACTGCAGCAGACTACAGGCCACAATATGTAAGGCCAGGAAAATATTTCTTGAAAAAGCATTACAACTACGTTTTTCTAATTTTATAAGCATATACATTTCTTTTTATGAAATTATTTTATAGTAAGAGGAATCTAAAATGGGTGATATTTTTATAGAATGTCACGAATTTAAGTTGGCATCACTGCTTTATTGAACCACCCACTTAACAGAGGATAGTTGTTTTTTGTTAAGTTTGCTTTGAAATTTCATTATAAGTCAACTTACACCAGATCAACATGTGCAATTTGTTGAAATTTTTAATCAAAATAATTGTTCTATTCGTCAAACTTAAATTGATCGATTGTGAATGGAATGGAATGGGTACATAAATAGGCAGAAAAATGTCGCATTTGGAGTGGGAAGAATCCAAAATCTTTTGTCGAAAAACCATTACATCCACAAAAAATTACTGTTTGGTTTGCTTAATGTTGGGAGAGCTCAGTTAAGAGTCAAGATAAAAAGCTAACTAAATATAATTGCATAATAAGTCTCTCTTTTAGTTCCTATTTCTAACAAAGATTTTAATTCGTATTTTTTTACTTAAATCTGCTTATTCTTTTATATAATCTCTTAATTATTCTCGGACAAATGTTGTTCTTAGTTTAGGAGGTATAGTTAGTTCTGAAGGAGCAGATCTGGTGTTGATATTTTGATAAATGTGACTCTGTGTATCGATGTGATTATGGTAAATCATAATAATGATACACCTATGTGTATAAAATAAACCAAAAATATGAGAAACCCTTTCTTTCGCGACTACATTTCAGCAATCTTCTGTCAAAGGCTCTGAGAGTAACTGATTGCCATGTACAAGCTTTTGAAGTTTGACGTTCAGAGTCGATATTAGACTGTACGTCTCGGTACTCGCGGATAAATTCGCACTGCGAGAAGTTAGGCAGTAACCCTGAAACAGGATTGTAATGGCCAATTATGTATGTATAACTCCATCAACAGTGACGTGCTCTCTGTAGTATATGTGTAGCAGTCAATATTGACAAAGTATCAGCCGCCATCTTCAACACTGTTTAGGGTTTACCAATCTAAGTGTCGCAGTCTATTCTCGTTGTTATGGTAGATTGCTATCTAGTACGTATTATACTTCATTATCACTAATGTAACTGTGGAAATGTAGTATATATTAGTAGCCAGTATTAACATTTGTCTTTCATAACTGACGCCAGAAGACAAACAAACCTTTTAAGAAAATTCAAGATATTTTAAACCCATAATGTACTTTTAAAACATGGTCTGATACAAACACTACTTTCTAGGTAAAAAAAAAACTACAGTAAGTCAATGTTGATGCTTATAGTAAATAATTATTATTCCGATTCAGATAATATTTGTATTTATATTTGTATCTATATCTATATTTATATTAACGTTTGTACATGAGAACACTACTAGCTAAGTAATACTAAGAATAATACCAACTGTTTTGTTTTGTAGTGATAGCGGCCAATCAAATATTATACTTCTCATTTATTTAATAGAACTAAAATCCTAAGTAATAAAATTTTAACAGTAGCGAACAGCGACCGGTGCTCGTAACGCTGAAGTTATAATCGTAACTCGTACTTAGTTGAATAAAAGATCTCCAGAATTTGTCTTAAATTCCTAAGTGGCATTGAGCCAAATATAAGATCTACCGAATTCACCTTGTCTTCGTATTTATTTCGCAGGTCATATAGCGTTGGACGGGAGTCGAGACTTTAATCCTTAGCCGTATTCAGGGATCCAGAGAAGCAGACCCCTTATAGTTTAAGTATTTTAGATTAACTAGTTCTAGTTTAAAGTATTCGTTAAATTAATACTGGGCTTTGACTTTAAAACCCACAATACCCACCTTATTATCATTTCAAAGGAAGCAGACCTTTGATAGATCCTGGACAGGCTGAGCATATATCAGCTTTAAAAATATACTGCAAAGCTCTTATAGGATAAAATAAATCATAAAAATAGTTTAGTTTTTGCTTACGTTTAGACACACGCTTAAACTAATGGACCGATTTCAATCAAACTTATTAAAAGATAGGTATTGGAACCTATCTGGTTTATATTATTGTTTGAATTTAATCAAAAATCACATGCGTGCGATAAGTTAGCCCGAAACTGCTTCTAAGGTGTACTTTTTTTTAATCTCGAGAACAGTTAAGCTGTAATCTAAATATATAAAATTGAATGTGTGTTTGTTTATTTGTTTGTTTGTTTATTTGTTTGTTTGTTTGTACCTTATAGGAGACCAAACCTCTAGACTTATCTTCCTGAAATTTTCACAGCATTTAACTGGGACTCTGGCATAATTAATAGGGTACTTTTTTTGACCACGCCCACTTTTACACCCACTTTTTTAAAATTATGTAATTGCTTCCATATAGTTTTTAAAAGATATACTTCAATTTGTATACACATTATACTCCAGGCGAGGTGAAATACACATTTTTTTAAGCCACGCCCCCTTTAACGCCCCTTTTCACGCCAAATTTTGTTTGTAAGTTTTAAACTTTTTGTTCTATATACAAATTTGGTGCTTCTTTACTACGTTTATTAACGAATTTACCTCAAACTTAAAATACATTTGAATTAAAATAGTGGGGTAGCCTTACTCCCTTTCTCCCACAACTGTCTGCAAAATATATAAATACTTTAAATTATATTATATAACGTGGGAGTAGCGAAGCACACCGGGTTCAGCTAGTATTTTATATAATAATTACTATTTATTTTGTTTGGGCAGATGATGATGCGATGAAGACAAAAACAAATAAGACAACTTTTGTCGTTACAGCAGTGCTTCAATAACACAATTTATTTCAACAATTTTAATATTTATCGAATATATTTGATATATCGAATGTCATTAAAAATTGTCAGCAGTGTACAAGACACTTGCAATCAGTTGCATTTAAAGCTGGGTAGCTGAGTAGCCTGCTGTGGTCAATGTGTTTAATACGAGACGAAAATTAATACAAGTCTGCGTTGCATTGCTCTTATTTTTTTAAAACTTTTATTTTTGGTTTATATTTCAATTTCAACTGTTTCCTTTACGGCCATAAAAGAGACTCTCAGCAAAAAGTAATAAGTACATTTTTATTTAAAGCAACGGGATTTATTTTTTTTAATCACCTTATATGAGCTCGTTTTTCATTTTCAACAAAAATTTTGAATTGAGAGATTTTAAGAAAAAATATTTAAAATTGAATGATTGATTGATTGTTGTTGAACTTTTATCAAATAAATGAAGGCAAGCATATCTTATAATTCATAAGTAGTTGCAGCAAGCCCCATATGATAACTATTTTGAAATTTACTTTTGTGTTATTCTATATTACTATAAACACATCATATTGCATTGGCCTCGTTGGCTTCCTATATATTAAAAGAAATGCTTGAGTAAAACAAGTATATTTGTGTTTAAAAAGTACGGATGTAATATAACTGACTGGTATGAAGTTTTCGATAGAAAAGTGATTACAAATCAAGTATTTTTTCAGAGACACTTAAAACGTAATTTCGTCTATTATTTCAAAGTTTTGATGATCATAGAATTTATATTAATTAATATTAAAGATATTGTTAAAAAATTATGCCAATATTTTTTTGATTAAAATTTTATTCGCTTTCGGTTAACAGAACATACCCGAATATAAGATAACCGTTAAAAATTAAACAGAAAACACAAGGAAAATGAACAAAGAATTAATTCAAGAAGGGACAAAACACATGGATTATTAATTAATTTATTAAAATTTTTTATATTTTAATTTTAATATTTTTTCTCGTCCATCTGACCTGGATGGTAGACATAAAGTTGAGGATTAAACTATTGTTCACAAATTGTTAACGTTCACTTTCAGCGAGGTTTTCAAATACACCGAAATTTTAAGTAAAGCTCTTAAGCAAAATTACTAGTCAATTTATAACAATATTTTTAAAATACAAATTTAAAGTTCTGGTACATTAAAATACATAAAGCGAGGTATGGTTGCTATGACGTTAACCAAAAATTTTCAAGTAAAAAATGTAAGCTCTTAGTGCCGGAAAATAAAAGTTTAGACCAGCTGGACATAAGTAATTTATTTACTCTAATTTTGCTCTTATAATTTTAAGGTCTTTACTCTTCTGTTCGAATCAAAAGATGTAGTCGTAGAAAGAAATATTTTTTTTTATATTTCTTTTATTGAAGAAGTCAGAGCTGAGATTTGAACCCTGAATTATCGGCTTAGTAAGACAATACAACTAACTACTAGACCACGGCGACTACTCTCATAATTTTAAGGTCACTACTTCTTCGAAATCATTTCTCTTTCCTTGAAATCATTTCCTATACGATAAATAGTGCGTCTTATTGGCACGAAAAAACCCAAAAAATCCCATAAACTTCACGTAACTTTCTCTTCGTCACAGTAATTGATGATTGATTTTGATAAAATGTTTTGACAATTAAAACACGTTTGCCACGTCTCTACTTCACGACTGAAAAATATGAATTATTAAAACTAATGTTAATAAAAATGGTGACAAAACAAATTAGTGTACCTTCCTGGGGGACACTCTGCACAAAAAGTGTCAGAAGTTTAATATTGATTAAAAATCAATTGACTAATTACAATTAATAATAATTATTATTAATTGATTAATAATCAATAAATTTTTTGGTTTTTATTTGTAAAAATATCTACATGTTTTTCCTGCACTAGTAATTTTATAAACTGATTACTTTTGTAATAATATTTCAAAGAAAAGAATACTGTTTCTATTAAACCTTATCTTGCCCTGCTCACCTTAATTTTGTTATCAATTTATTAAAATAATCTTATAAAATGAGGCAAAATATAAATATCTTTTTATTTGTTTTAGTTTAATTATTTTTTTTTTAATGTATGTATGTGCTCCTACATCTTAATTTGGTACAAACAACAAAAGTTTATTTAGAACTCTAAAAACAAGTAAAAACCTATAACAATAGCTTTTCTGGTAACTTTTCCATCTACTCTTTCTCGTATTTCTTTGCATTTTGTATGCATTATTCACAGAAACAATATAAAACTGAGCAAACTTTGTATCTTTTGTGGCAAAATTTTAAACAATATTTATATTTTTTTTTATTTATACAAATTATACAAAAAGTACTGTAGTATTTGTATATTGAAGTATTGTAAAGTTTATTTAAATAAAGGATAAAGATTGCTTAACAAAATCCCATCTATAGAAACCGCTTAAATGAAGTATTTAGTTGTTAAAATTTGCTCTACTCTAAAAAGACGCTGTAATATTGCATGAAATGAAAATCTTTCATCAAGCATATAATGCCGTAATAAATCAATAAAATTGAATATTCCATGGCAGACTATAAATAAGTCAAGAAATTACAAAAGGTATACAATAAAACAGAAAATATTTATCATTTTCTTTAGATATTAAAATACCAGTATTAAAAATCTGCAAGACCCTTTCTTAGACAACATGAAAATCTCATCAATGAAGTCTGATGTGCTATCTATACAAGAAAATGCTGCACAAAATCTATTTGTATTCATATCAGTTGCTTCAATACGTTCATCAAACAACTGCTGTAACATTAATTGCCTACAATATCTTTAAGTTTTTAACACCATTAAGTCAAAGAAAGTTTAACTATTTAAAGTGCTTTCTTTTCTCTTTAAATACTACATATTAGTTCTAATTCTTTAATTTTTGATTAGAGAAAAAAAGAATTTTTTATTTTATTTTAAGCCAGTGAAAAAAATATATTAAAATTAGCTTAAATATTAACTAAATTTTAGATCTTGAACTGGCATCATTTTTGAAAATAAGTTTATTCTTATATCAGTTTTAGTATGAAGTGAATTTAGAAAATTAAAAAACTATTTAACAAATAATCTTAAGGTTGCTATTTTTTTTAAATAAACGTTAAAATTTTGATGATTTACAGAAAGAGGTCATTTACGCTCATGATAAATTCATTTATTACAAAACACCATGACGTATAAGTAATATTTAAATATAAATATAAATTATACGCCAAGTGGTTTCGGAGTGATTAAATTTTAAAGCATGATTAGAAATCGTGATGATTAGTAATATTATAAAAGGAAAGGTAATGATTAACTTATGACTACTTTCGGTTTCAGATGATAACTAATTGATTACGATTGCAACCCATTAAATAATAATAGGGACAACTCTGAATTCAAAAATAAAAAATCATTAAAAGCAAGCAGATATAATATAAATAGCAATGCAATAATTTTTTATTGTTTCTGTTTGCTTACGATTATTTTATAAATTTTGCCCCTAATTGTACTTCTGAGGATTTTAAATTTTTATGATTTAACATAATGTCACTGGGAATAGATAAATCAAAATTCTACCTACTTACTATTAACCACCTTGACTTGCTTGCATTCAAATAAAGTAAACCATAGATAAACTTTGTGCAAATCTTCATAAGACTAGATATGCCAATAACAATACTGCTTTCTGGGGTAGTTAAGGTTAGCTCCACATCGTCCGCACAAAATTTATTATACAGTCCGAAAGTCTCTCCGGCAAGTCTTTTACATAAAGTGAATATAAAATTAGGGTTTCTGGAGATATAAGAAGTACGTATTAATGATCTGAAAAAACACGTTTCATACATACAGCCTGAGATAAGCTAAGATGATATATCTTTAGCAGACGTATCATCAAAACAAGAAAAAAAAAATATTTGAGTTTTTTTTTTTTTAATAAATAAGAGTGGTTTGCCACCATATCAAAAGGATTTGAATAAGTCAAAAGTACAAAAAAAATTTTGTTCACCGTAATTATATTTTGGCCGTATGTTATGAGCAATTTCAGCAAAAGAAGCAATGCAACTATATCATTGACAAAGACCCAAACTGAACTACACTCGATGATAGCCCTAAGTTCCAATGTCATCGAGTAATTTCTTGTGCAAAAGTTTTCCAAAAATCTTGTATAGGAAGCATTAAAAAACGCAATTGGCCTCCATTCCCACTTCCACTTACAGACACATTGATACAGTTTGGCTTGTTTCCAATTTAAGGAATATGTGTCCATTTTAATAATAGTATTAAAAAAAAGGCTACAAATGCAAGAATAAAATGAAAATTATTGTTATAAATCAAGGACAAAACTACACAGAAAAGCGTTACTGATAGAAGTTCCAATGCCAAATTTACGTATATTATTAAAAAAACGCCAAATCTGTCTATACAATTCCAAATGCAATTGTATTATAGAACCACAGATTCCTCTTGATAATTTTCTTTCAATTTATTAGTGGAACTATTTCCATGCTATAGAAAATACACTAATTCAGGCTATAATTTGGTAAAAATATTCATACAGAAGATTAAAATTCAAAACTCTTCGATCACGATAACTAAAACGTTGCCTAATTTCCTTGGGCCAGATACTGGATCATACATTATTACACTTTTAAAGTTGTACACGAAAAAGTCAATCAGTGTACTTATGGCAGTATATGATGCGCTGGATTGATTCTATTTATACGAAAGATGTCAAGAGATAACATGATACTGGTTGAACTAAAATTCACTAAAATATTTGCTCTAAAGTCTCCAGTAGTCCATATATAAAAATAAATCTAAATAATAGCTGAATTATTAATTCATATGCAGCAGTTTTATTTATATTTGTCATAATAAAATAGAGCCTTCCAACCGATCTGCATACTTTCTCTAATTAAAAGTAACTTACAAATAAGGCAACAATACAGTCAAGGCTCCTTCTATCTGAATTTAAAACTTTACAACCATTGGGAATTTCAATATTAATATATATGAAATGTATTGCAGTGGGGTTAAGCATGTCTTCGCTTAAAGCACTTGTCAGGAGACGAAAAATATATTTTGGTTTTTGAATAAAAAGTTTTTGTTTTTTGAATATTCTTTACTGGTTTTTGCCCCAGCTAATGGCTGGCTGACTGTGGTGAAACAGAAAAAATAGAATTTAAAATTCTAAAAACTGAAATGTAATGAGTTTTAAATACTTTTATTTGATTTTTTATATACTCCAATAGAGGAACGCCGTTACAATAGATAAATATTTATATTATTGATTTTATTAATTTATATTTGTCAGAAACAGTAGTCCACGAAGATCTTTTATTTTCATTTAGTTTATAATTTTTTAAAAATAAGTATTTGTAGTTTTTGTTACCACCTTCCAAAAAAATCTCCTATTAGGAATTACAATAAGATAAAGTGATAAAGACACTCACAATATTTCTGGAACGTAAATTATATCAACACTTCTAAAGTTGACATTTAAATATATCAATCCAAATTCTTTTCTACAATTCGATAAAACTCTGTTTATATTTATAGTCATATCTCTTGCATGCTACTACTTAACACCAATAATGATAAAGGTAAAATATTAAAATAATTTAAATTTTTAAATATTTTAATATTAATTAGTAAGACTATAAAATAATATCATGTTGCCCGTTTTTAAAAAATTTTATTTTGGAAAATGCGTATTTAAAAAATCTTTCCTTAATTGGTTATATACGCGCAGATAATACAGACAAATTATGGAGTCGGAGTCGCAAATTTTTGTAGATACTTCAGAATCCGTTAAAACACTGCATCTCCAATTCCAACGATGGAAACCACAAGTGTTGTATGAAATTTGCAAAAACTAGTACTATATTTTTAAATTTTAACATTTACTTTTAATAATTCTACTGCAAGATATTTCTCTAACGGTTATTGTTCTTGAGATTTATTGTGCATAAATTGTCTTAATTAAAAATTCTAACATCTAAACAAATGTACTCATAAGAGTATACGAAGTCCGAATTAACTGAGTTTAAACGCATATAACATTCATTATTGGCGGCTATAAAATGTATGTTTTTTTTTCCTTTTTCTTGGCTTCTCTGTTTTCTTTATAAAAGTTTTCAAGTCTGATGAATATGTATTTCGTCTTTGTAGAAAAAACATAAATGCTATGAAATATGTTAAACTTTGTTAAGGTGGTTGACTTGAGTACAAAAGAAAAAATGTTCAGAAAATATTATAACTTCACGATCTGCTAAAGTTTTTTCTATTTTTTTCCTTCGTCTTTATTGGTTAGATTTCTTATGAATATTTAATGTTTTAGAACTTTAAAATAAAACAGATTTTTGTGCAAAACATTTGCATATTAATTTATTACATTTCCAGCAGAAATGATTTATAAGGTGAATTATTATGGTACGAATATTTCTTGCAGGTGTGAAACATATACAAACTTGAAAAATCTTTGCGAGTATTTTTCCATTTTCAGAAACTTTATTATCTGTGAGTTCAGTTTAAGCAATATTTTATCTTCTTTAAATTAAAAGATTTTTACAAATAAGAATTTCAAATGGCTTAATTGTTATCAAACTGAATTTATTCATTTGAGTTTTAAAAATATATTTTTTGCATGTTAAGCATGGATTTTGAAACCTTCGGAAAGGGTGGGTATAACGTGTAAAATAAGAAATGAAAGTTTTGCTTAATCTTTTGCAGAAAAGTAGTTTAAAAAGATTTGAAATATTTTTAATTTGTGGCGAATTTTTCTTTTTTTGTAGCAAAATAGTCAAGATGGCTAAATATTCCTTATATTCATAAAAGTCTTTCGATTCTTATTAAATGCAATTTTTTTTTTTTTTTTTTTTTGAAAATTTAAAACATAAAATTTTTTTTAATATATTTTGTTATCAGTTATTTTAACTTTCTAACTCATTCTTTATGATATTTTTTCAATTTCATTTTATTGCTAAAAATGAAAATAAGATTTTCACTTTACAAGTGTAATTCATTTATTTGTAATAAATGAAGTTTTTTCCAATAACGGTGTGTTCTAAAAATATTTCTTATTTAAAAACACACGCCAGTTTAAAATGAATATATTGTATATGCTTTAAAATTAAATTTTTTATATAGTATTGCTACTGCTATTGTTAAAACTTTTACAAAAGAAAGAAAAAAGAAAAGAAATCATATATACTCGTACTATATCTTGATCTACATTAGGCATCTTTCTTTACTGTTCAATTCGTTTTTTTCACACTTGAGGGGCCAAAACAAGTGAAATGAACACGAAATTCAATGGAACTTTTAGCTGTAGACACACATTGACTCTGATGTGGCGTGTAAAAAGCATTTATTTTTATTTTTATATTTTTTCAATCAGTTGTTGAAGTGCTTTTTCTTGTTAAAAGGTTTTTCTTCAGGAGTTTTTTTTTTGTTTACCCTACACTATTGCAGGTATTACAGTTTAATTTTTGTAACGCTAAAAAGAATATTTTAATAAATGCATACAATTGTGTACATCAAACTGTACTAAGTAATAATTAATTAAAATTGAATGGAGTTCGAGTATATAGCCAAGTCTATATGCCCAACTCTTTGTTGCGTAAGTTGGTTTTTCCGAATAACCCTCCGTAGCTTTTTTGTTCAAAACACATGATATATAGTCCACGCACCGACCTTAATGTCATAGGATGACGCTTATTTTTATTGTTGAATTATACCATTATATCATTATTTATTTTTATCTAATATATAAAATTCTCGTGTCACGGTGCTTGTTGCCAAACTTCTCCGAAATTACTCAACCGATTTTCATGAAATTTTGTGTGCATATCGGGTAGGTCTGCGAATCGGCCAACCTCTATCTTTCATACCCGTGAATGTTAAGCTGACCCGCGCCAGGGAAAATTTATGCCTCACCTACATAACATACTGACTTCGTTGAAATTTTAAACTAGATAGATCAGCGTACCGTACAGCATATATGGCACCCCTAAATGTAAAGGTACCCGCCCAAGGGGAAATTTATGCCTCATCTAAATAAAGTACGTTGATGAAATTTTAAGCAAGATAAAATATATCTGCTTACCGTAGAACACATATGGTTTAGGTTTTTTTTTATTAAGAGGTACTCAGAGGGGGCAATACAGGAGATATTTCTCCCTGTAGCCAACTATCAAACTGAAGTACAGAAAATGGCGGATAATCATTTATTAAATTTATTAGTAACGCAGAGATTGATTGCTCATATTAAGGTTGACTTTTGCAGTTCGCTGAAGAATATCAAATATCTTTGAAATAAAAAAATGGCAAAACAACGTTTGCCGCTCAACTAGTAAATATATAAATTTATACCATTTTATACCTTTATTCTTTAAAGTATACACTATAGGTAGGCAACGTTGCAATTCAAATTTGTTTTAAGGTGTCACTAAGTAAACATGACTGACTGTAATATTTTTACTTGTTCATTTTGCCATTGTTGTAGTTGTATTTATTTATTTTTGGTGAATGATGTTAAAAGCGTTACAATTTATTTACAATATTTTCTTTTATATACATATTCTTGAATCTATACAGTAGTGTTTAATAAAATAAAAATTTTAAATGCTTATTAAGCACTTTAATAGTATGTGTATGTATTACAACCAATTATTTTATTTAATTGATATCGTATCTTATGAAAATAATAGCGGTAACTTGCCGTCTATTTAAGTGCACCCATACTTTTAGACAGTCTTTGAATATACAGTGTTATTGTTTCACAATTTAAGAAGGAAGAATAATTGCTATTTTCATCAGAATGAGTAATTTAATATTAAGCAAAATAAAACCAATAAAAAGTTTAATAAAGAAAAAAAAAAATAAATATAGTTGGCCAAATAGCCATAATGAGTGCGAGTTAAAAGAAAACCGGAATATAAAAGTAATATTAATATTTAAAAAAATTTTAAAAATTGAGAAGTTTCGAAGCGAAAAATTTCACATGATATAAGAAAGAACACCATTGTTGTATATTTTACACGAACTGGATGTTGATATCACTACAATAAAACAAATATTATTTTAAAACTATTTAGAAAGAAAACATTAATGAAAAAACCTGCATATTTCTCTAAATCTATATGTTTGCCATTTTATTACCTGAGAATCATTAAATACCTATACTTTCAGTAAAAATTTTTAATTGGACGGTGCATAGTGTGATTTTTTGTGCAATAAGTAATTTTTTCGACACCTAAAATTAAAAAATGTAATGAGCAGTTTTGTAGAAAATTGATTCAGTATGAGGAATTCATAAATTGTATCCCAAAAAACGTGTACTTGTCTTTGAAATAATGAAGTAAAGTCCCATAAAGTCACGAACTTCTATACTGTTTGTACGTAAGATAATTTTATTGCTCTGATTTTAATAGTGTTTTTCTTTAAATATAGACTTTTCTTCGTATTTAGAAAAAAACTTATAAAGTTCGCTCATATGGTTTAAAAGATATGATAAAATAAAATTTGTTCTATAATATGCCGTGATTGGAAACTTCTTAGGAAGAAAAAAATGGTTGCTCGGTCGGGCTAGGTGCTCCCGCTATAATAAATTTAAAGGTAAGACTCCATACTATCAATTAAAAAAAAATTTAAATAATTAATAATTTTTTATAAAATCATAAAATTTGTCTCCAACTTCATGGAATTAAAAAAATTAAAATTAAAATTTAATTAGTTTTGGTAAAGAAACAAAAAGGTGTGAAAAAAATTATAATACTATTTTTATTGGCGGTGAGTGGTGGGTCTTAATTGAGCTAACCAAAAGCTCAGAGCAAAATTTTTAAAACTTTGGCGCAAAAATAAATCATTTGTTTTATAGCGGTGGGTAGTGGGAGTGGACAATTTTGATGAACATATATATCGCCGTGGTCTAGTGGTTAGTGTGTTGGCTTACTAAGACAGGAGCCCTGGGTTCGACACCCAGCTCCGACATCTTAAAAAAAAATATATATGAAAAATATATTTCTTTCGGCGACTACTTCTCAGCAGTCTTCTGACAAAAGCTTTGAGAGTAACTAATTGCCATGAACAAGCTTCTCAAGTCTGTTGTTCGGAGTCGACATTAAACTGTAGGTCCCGTTATTCATGGATAAAAATTGACACACACCACATGAGAACTGCGAGAATCTAGGCCGTAATCCTGACACAGGGTTGTAAAGGCCAGTTATGTATATTATGTATGTATGTAAAGGCTCAAAGTAAAATTTTAACATTCTACGAGCACTCCTTATATTTTTTGCCAAACATTGTATGAACAAATCCCACTGTGCGGTGCCACGCCAATAAATTTTTTTTTTTTAGCAATTTGTCTGTGTCTTTAAAATGGTAATAGTCAGAGCTTTTTGTCATTTAGTCCAAACAACCTGTTCATCACTACAAATTATCAGTGAAAATGTGGGCGGATTAGGTAAGTGGGAGTGTCCTGTAAAAAGTAATTATTGTTATTTTACACTTTTCCTACAAAAAAAGTTATATTTATAGGTTGCTATTTATATCTCACTATGAAGCATTAAAGAAACTATTAAAATATGAAAATTGCTCTTAAAGGCTAATAGTGAAATGCCTACTCATAAGAATGGTTTTCTTACAATTCCAAAAGAATTTCACGTTATCAGGAGAATAACTAATTCAAAAATGTAGGTTTTGAAAAAGCATTGCAATCAATTTCTTTTCTTCTTAGATGTTCACGTTTTCAAATTTGTTTTTTGTTAATTTTTTTTTAAGTATCAATTCTTTCTACAATAATATCCTACAGCACGGACAAGGTTATTGTAGTTAGTCTTAAAATAAAGATTGGTAATTAATAATTTATATTTTTTGGGCTAGTAAAGCGGCTTTACGTACGCTCGACTCTCGTTGTATGTTCTTAAACTTCATCTGCTCCTCAAAATAAATTACATTTTCTACCCTGGCGTCGTTTTCGACGCACAATATATTTCTTATGGCTTTTAGTAGAAAAACGCGAAACACACATGATGAGAGAACTAAAAATTGCTAGTATTTTTATTTGCTTAATATTAAAACATTGATTTTAATTTTATTATATATTAGAGTGAATTATTATCAATGCATTTAATACATACGTTTTGGTAATAAATATATGTTTTTACATGTTTTTTTGCAAAAAGCAACAAATAGTAGTCTGCGTGTTATTTTTTGGAGTAGAATTCCTTTCAAAACATATCGAACACCTTTTCGTACCTTTAATTTGTGAAGGAACGATTTTTGATCTCTTCGGTGCATATGATAAAAATGGCAATTCAATAAAATTTACAAATGAACTTTATCGTGGCTTTCCTGTTCTATTTTTCATACAAAGGATAACCCCGGTTCCCCTAGAAAATTCCTTTTTATTTTAAGTCTATGTATTGGTTGGCAATTACAATTCATTTTTTTAAAATGAATGTCGAATATATTCGCAAATACAGCCATCGGCCTCTTGCAACTGTACCAAGAAAGCATTTTATCGACCCTATCGATACAGTCTATATTGAAGTAACAAAACTATTTAAAATTGTGGTTTTGTTATAATAACTCATAATTGTTGGCAACCTTTTAATCCTCGGGTTCAACATTTTTAGAGTTATGCAATATATTTTGTAAAATTGTACACTCATTTTTTCTACCAATATATCAAACAAGTATTGTATTGATTGTGAATGCAAATGTTAATTTGCGCAAGGGTAAAAGCTAATATCATCATCCAAAGGAATAACTTCATTGACATCTTCAAAAGTGTTTTCGATATAATTGTCCCTAACATAATACGACTATACTCTGAATCGAATAAATCAGCATTTGATTGATTTTTTGATCTAAAAAAATATACAACATTCATGTATAACGAGTAGTTATATCAAAACAGCCATAGAAGCTGGCAACAAACTGGAATCAATTTGCAAGAAATCGTCGCCATACTTAGCTTTGGCAAATGCATTTGTATACCTTAAAAATACGCTTTCAAGATGCAATTCGTGTGACGGCGGACAGAAGATCGATAACATTTTCAGTTCAAAACCTACCACCTTGTGGCTGACTACACTACTACTAACTAGAGGATTTCTGACATCAGAAAAACTGAAGTTATTTTCAGCTTCACTTTCATTTAGAAGAGTTCCTATTTCTTCACTTGAAAAATATTTTATTTAGTTCTTTTTAATTATTTGATATATTTTGTTTACAAAAATGACTTTATCAGCTATAAAAAGCACAATGACTGGTAAAAAAACAAAGTTGCCCGCCAAAAAACATACGCTTTCTCATATGTGTCGAAAACGACGCATGAGGGTAGCCAACGTAACTTTTTAGATACAATAAAAATAAATAAAATTTATAATACGAAATTAAGTCTAAATGTGCACATTTACGTGTTCTACAAAGTCAGGAAATTTCACGAACTTTTAGCTAACCATATTAATAAAAATTCAAAAATCTTATTGGGTATGCGTCGTTTTCGACGCAAAGAGCAGATAAAGGTTAAAAGTTATCAGATTTTGCTACTATACGTTAGATAGATTAGCACTGAATAATGGAGTAACTGGACAATGCTGAACAAGCGGCACTAAGGCTGCAAACGTCATGGATAGAACGGGCACATATTGCTACGCCATTTGATTAGAGAATAAGAAATTAGGAAATTATTGGGACACTGAAACTCTCATATAGTTCTTAGGAGTTATCAGTCGACAATTTGTGCATGACGAAGTTTGTTACCGGTCACTGTACTTTGAGGTACATTTATCAAAAATGCTTATCACTTACATATATATTCAGAGATTATGTTTACAGTAGCATACGTACTGTATTTACATATGTAAGAGATCTTGATAGGTTTTAATGCATGCACTTTTTTCGCTGTGGGACGGATTCGCCACTAATGTTTCTTTCTGCTAAACAATCAATAAATTTGTAAGAACTCAATAGATCTTACAGGCTACAGTGTTTTGCAACTTTTCTTGATCTACTTGGAGATTTTAATAATATCTCGCAATTAAATACAACATAATATTTAAAAAAGTTGGTGTCACAAATATACGGGAAATTAATTTGCGGTTAAAAGTAAAATGGAAAATAATTTTTTTAATTGCATTATGCTAAATAGGAAATGTCGCTTCAACAAATTCTTCAGCTAGAGAAAATCATAGTTTGAAAAGCTGCAAAATAGCTAAAATAAAAATTTAAAAATTATTTTTGACTTACCTAGGTGGTAATAAAAACAGAAACAAAAATGAAATACGAGTACGTTAAAATTATAAGCAGAAAATGCTTAAAGATGGATGTCCTCAGTTTACTACCACAAAGGTTCGAATGTTTCTTTTTTTTTGTTCAGAGTCTGTTTTATTGGTTTATAATAACAAAAATAAATTATGTAGTATACTCTGTATAAATACTGAACTTAACATGGTTGTTAAACTACTAACCACTGTGACTGTAGTAGATTCTAATGAATTTCTTTACAGACTTTTGTTATATTGTCTGTTTACTGCGAGTACTGGATAAACATGATAAAAACAACATTTTATTTAAGGATATAGATACGTACCTCCCGAAGGCATAAAAAAAACTATTATCACATGTCTACCAAGAGATAATTATCTAAAAATATTAAAATTTTTCTGCCAATTGTTTATATCTAGCGCCACACAAGGTGGTCAATTAAATAAAAGACAAAATATTTTTTAATATTTTAGTTTTTTATTAAAAACAAAAAATATTTTTCGCCATATAGGCAAATACATTTAATATACATAATATATGAAATGTATTGCTTTGGGGATAAGCATGTCTCTATGGCCATTTCGTCTCTGCTTAAGAGACTCGTCAGGAGACTTTTTCCCAAAGGTGGTAACCAAAAATACAAATACTTATGTTCAAATAGTTATAAACTAAATGCGAATCACATTTAGTATATAAAAACCAAACAAAAGTATTTACAAAGCAATACATTTCTGACGAGTCTCTTAAGCAGAGACGAAATGGCCATAGAGACATGCTTATCCCCAAAGCAATACATTTCATATATTATGTATATTAGTTTTTTATTTTTTTTTATTTTAATATATATGTATGTAAGCCCTAATTAAACTAACATTTTTTGTATTTGCAAGCTCTGTCAAAGTTAATTTTCAAAATTATCCAATTGCCCTCGTATTAAATTGTTAAGCATCACTGACTTTTTAATTTGGTTTACATAAATATTATACTGAAGCAAAAACAAATGCAAATATTATATTAAATTCTTTTTATAATCAAATTCCGGGTATATGGAGAAATAATTTTCTCATTAAAAATATTCCATAGAAAGCAATTATGCAAAATAGTTATCAAATCTCCATAAATCCATTCTTTTTATATATTATTTTTGTATACAAGCATATTTAGTAAAAGTAATTATAAAATATTTATCATTTTAGTTTGTAATTTATAATTGAACATGAAATGTAGAATACAATAAAAAAAACAGCTTGAATGCTGTAAATATTTCTAAATTAAAATTATAAAATGAGAGAAAATTGAGAAAGAAAAAAGAATTTGAACAATACCCTAAAAATATAAGGTTTGAAAATATATTTCGCAATTTTATTTAGTTTTTCAATACCGATTAAGGTTTGTTACTATATTTTGGTAAATTTTAATTTCAAAATATGCCATCTGCCATCCAAAATGGACAAATATAAAAGTCTGTCAGAAAATGTGTTTTTATACCTGAAGAAAGTAATGAATTGTTAAAATTTGGCAATAACTTTTACTGCCGATGAAAAGGCTATAGAAAAGTTATTCTATATATTTTTGTGACTGCTTTTTGTGAAAATACATAACTCGCGTTATTAATGTTGTACCTTGCAGGCTTTTTCCAAAAAAGGATGATAGAGTGCATTTTCATAAAACAAGTTGCATACAAAAGTTAGGAAGCCTTGACAGATAAATGACATTTGTTATTTTCGCTCAGTTTTTCGTAAATATATATAAATTTTAATAATTTAAAATTAATTAAGCAACTTTTTACAGGGACTTATAGTAGACACCACCTAGTGGTGAAACCTCAAAATATTGAGTTATTTTGTATTTTGTTTTGGGTGGGTCCTAGTACTTTAGTGCCTCTAACTCATATGTTTTTATTGGCTTTAAAAATTTTTCTAAACGCAGATAATTAAGCTTTCATAAAATGTATGAATAAATTTATTGTCCAAGAAATTATATATTTTTCTATCAAAATTAATTTGTTTTTATTTCTTCGTAATTTCTTAAATTACACAATTAAGTAATATTACGAATTCTTTTAAAAAAAAAATCACTCCAATAACTATTGCTTGATTATTAAAGTTTTAAAATAATTAACATTTCTAATTTTTGTGGCATTCAAATACAGACGATTTCAAAAAATTCTTAGAATTCTGTTAAAAAAGGCACTTTACTTTATATCACCCTATTAGTGCTTGAATTGCAAAAACCTATTAACACAATATTTGATGCAAAGTTGTGCAACAACTTAAGCAGTGTATTTAACTTTCTACTTTGAATTCATAAGAGTTTGTAAAACATATTATTATAAAAGGACATCGTTTAAAACTTACTTAATACAAAATGTTAGCAAAGAAATATCGCATACCTGAAATGATAAAAATTAAAATATTATATACGATTTTGTTAAGTTTGTTTAATTAAATTAAAAGATTTATTATTTATAGAACTAAACAATTCAATAGAAAAATTTTCTGCTTTAAATACTCGTAATACATAAGTACAATTTTTATGAAGATTATATTTACTTCTTAGTCATAAATTAATTTATGTATTTGCATATCGTTAGCTGAAATGCTAAAGGATGTAACTGAGAAAAATGCAATAGCACATTTAAGATTAATTTTTATTAATGCCATTTAACTGCATCTCTTTAGCAAATTTTTCATATCTTTAT
The DNA here is from genome assembly GCA_963576795.1 of Metopia argyrocephala. NCBI lineage: Eukaryota > Metazoa > Arthropoda > Insecta > Diptera > Sarcophagidae > Metopia > Metopia argyrocephala. The sequence continues at coordinate 59,442,403 of OY756211.1, read as the reverse complement.
TACGACAATTTGGGTTTATTTTCATTGTAAAAGCATTGCTGGTAAAAAGGTATTTTGTTTCTACAGTAAAATAAATGCATTTCACCGCATAAAGCATCTAGCAAAAGAAAAAGTTACTGAAACCATGACTTCAATTTTTAAAGTCGATGTTCGCGAACTGGGAATTAATTTAAAACAATGGTTTCTTAGCAAAACTTTCTTGGCATATTCTATCGTTTCTGTTTTTTCTAGACGCTTTGTTGGTTTTTTTCTAATCATACAATCCGACCCAGTCTAAATTATTTACATATATATTTACAAGAATTAAAGAACGCTGTAACGGACAAAAAATCGAAAATACGGTTTTTACACAATTTTTATCAGAAAAAATACGCGTCGATTGGTCCCGGTCACAGATTTCTATGACGAAAATAAATTCACTTACGCCTTCTGCGTTTTGATAAATACCAGTGTCTTTGTTCTACTTTCATACTGGTTTTTTGGCTCTGGTGAACATATAAGGTTTTGTCAGTTACAGCGTTCTTTAATTCTTGCGACGATATATACCCTATATGATTTGTTTATTTTACCATGGAATTTTTTTAATAGACAATTGACAATCTAATACAAATAACAATATCTAAGTACAGAACTATTTAGATAAATAAAAATAAGTTTTACATATTTATAAAAAGAAACTAAAACTAAATATTGTTATAACCCCCAAAGAGTATCGGCATCAGCATAATTGGTTCTTAAAAGTTTAATATATAATTAATATAATTAAACGTATTGAATGATATTTCATTATTTTGAAATACAGAAATTAATTTAAATTGAAAACTATATACTTATCATTATTTTACGACCTAAGCCTAATAAGCGTAAGACGTTGTGGATTGGAGAACATGTTAAGAGTTTTTAAAGTGATACTCACGAAAACAAAATAAAAAGTATTGGCTTTGAACCCATTTTATTGCGTTTAACTGTATCATATTATATATGTATGTATGTATGTATATATGCAACGATTTTTCAATGTATATGATTAAACAAAACTGGCGCATGACGTTTTTTTTCATACAAATTGACAGACAAAAACGCTGGAGAATGCAGTCGTGAAATAGAATCTATGTTATTTTGACAGCGATTTTTCTTATGCTCCTATTTTTAGAAACAAATTCCCTCAACAATGTTACCACACTTTCATTAAATTTCATAAATTTTGTAAACAAACCTATTTGTTTTTGTTGTTGGCGCAAAGAAAAACAAGAACAAAAGAAAATCGAAAAAGTATTTGAAAGTTTAAATAAATTAATAAATTTTGGAATTTGTTAAAAAAATGAGTGATATTTTAGAAAAAATTATTAAGAAAGTGTGTAAATTATATTAAATTATAAAACATAATAGCTTTATATGCAAGAAATATAAAAACAATAAATGACAGTTCGTAAAGTTGCGGCCGTCGTTTTAATTTTGGGCAAGTTTTTTCTGATAGTCGTTTTTGTCTGAAGTTACGGTCGTATTCTCTTTAATCATTATGGGTCATTTAATTCTTTTCTTCATTACTTTATTTAACAAAGTATTTCCAAAGATTTATTTGTAGAGGCCGAAATGAGCGAAGTAATTTATTATTATATTATTCTTATTTCTAGAACATATATAGTGGATATTGATTAAATTCTTAAAAAAACGTTAGTTTCCAAACAGAAAATATTGCTTATCAGTAAGTTTTTTTCGTAGAGGAGAAATTGTAAACAATCGCTTAATCGTGCGCATCAATAATGCATGATTTTTATATGAAATGAGCCGCTAAAATGCAATAGAAATGCAAATTTATGGCAACCAGTAAGCAAATAGTACAAAATTTAAAAAATAATACCTTATATTGTTGCATATTTGGAAGCTTTAATATATAAAAAACAACATAATGCTTCCATTTATGCTTACAATTTTATTTATTACTTCCAAATTTTATAAATTTTCTACTGGGTTATTATACTTTAAATTAAATTAAGTTAGATTTATGTTGCACCACTTACACAATGCATCCAAAACATCTTGAAGACTTTGATGACCCCAAAAATGATTCGATTAAAGAAAATTTTTCTGTCGAGAGTTTAATTTGCTAATTTTGTTACTTGATGCAAAACTTAATCTAGAAACAATAAACATATATTCTTACAAAAAAAGTTATTTAACAGAATACATCAAAAACAGCGTTATGAATAAACATCGTCATTTCGAAAGTTATTTTATAATGTATAAAAATCGTATATGTTTTCGATTGAAATCGTTTTGTTTGGGTATCCGGGTGAACTGTACATATTACGTAGCGTTTTCTGAAACAGAACCGTTTTTTTTTTAATAAAAAGTTATATAATTTATTTCTCTTTTTTAAGCTAATTTCCACCAATGACAAAAACAAACCAATTTTTTTGGTACACCAAATTCTGTTTTTGCACGGTTTTTCTTCTATACATTTATTTCTTAAATAATTAAAAACTGGTAATGCTAACTTACTTATTTATGTGAAAAAGATTATTTTAAAATTAAAACTAAAAATTCTTAAATAAATTATTAAGAAAATAAGGCTTTTAACAGCTTAGATGGGTATGTAAAGAACACAGAGCCAAGCCAATGACAGTATATATTACATTGTGTCTAAAACTAAATCATGTCACTATGTAACGTTTTATGCCAAAACATATGAGTACAAAGTTAAAATTTATTTCCGTAAAATTAAAAATTCATCCTGGATTTGAGAAGAAAACAGTGGCATGACAATGTTTGGAGATAAAGAATAATTTCTTAAAATTAACATATAATTACAGTTTTGTTGATGTTAACAATTATGTTAATTTTATTTTAATGCTTTTGTTGTCGTTGTCGTTGCAAAGTATGTCTATCCGTATGAAAAGAAAATATTGTTTAACCTCAGCTTTTCTTCTATTTTTCTTATTTATATAATTCATGTTATGTTTCCTTTTTGGGAATTATAATTTGTCAAAAAGTGTTTCATTATTCTAGTGTGTTACTCGTATTGTAATTTTTTTGTTAATACTTATTTGCATATAAATAACAAAAATATTTCATGTTAGGAATTAGTTAGTATTGTCGTTGCTCTTCTGAAACTTATCTGTTACTTATGTATGTAGTTTTTTTATTAATTTACAATCTGAAGCATCTGTTTTGAGGGGTGTGTTATATATACATTATATATACATATTTAAAAAGGCTAAAGAATATACTTATATAAGAATTTAAATATATACTTTACATACTTTATAATTATACAAATTTAAAATTTAAGTTTTAAATAAATTTAAAGTTTATATTAAGAACTCATTTATATAATATATATAGGTTATATATAAATAAATTCAGGTTGTTTATTTAATCTACTATAGTATTACTGGTTTTAGGACTGTGACTTATTTAATTGTGATTTAGGTGCAAATAGAGTTTTTTTAACTTAGATTTTGGGTTACATCATTATCATTTTTTGAAAATCTGAAATATTGTATCAACTTTCTCAACCCCTGAATCAAGTATGACCTTACAAAATTAGAAAAACTAACCTAAAAAAAAACCCTTGTTATACCAAATATATATAATGTATCAAAATGGAAGCGTAGTAATAAAGTGAAAATAATAAATCAAATTTGAGACACACATACATACATAATTGGCCATTAAAAATCAGATTTTTTTTCTTGAGAGCAATACTCCGGGTAAACCCTTACTGATGCTGTGCATTGTATTAGAATTTAATTTTGAAAAGACAGTAAATATTTTTTCTTAATTTATATTATCATTAGGCGCCTTAAGAATGGGAAAAATTGCTTTAAATTGATCACTCAAAGGCCAGTGTTATATCTTAACCTTTGAGTGATCAACAGCAATTGTCTCATGGTTGCATGTAAGTAGATTATGTGGTGAGTGCATATGCTAAGTAGGTTTAGTTTGGGGTATTATTATTTTGAATTAGTCGTTTTTATTTTATACTAGCTTAAACTCGGCGTGCTTCGCTACACATACCACTATCAGTAGCCACATGTTTCGACTGATGACTTTTAGTGACTACGGAGTAAATCAGACCAAATTCAAAAACTTTAGCTGTTACTGATTTCAAGGTATACTGAACTCAATAGTTAGTTTGTTTAGAATCTACCACGTCTACTTGCCCGCCCTTTTTCTACTGATAATTTTTAATGACTACGACATCAACCACACCCAATTAAGAAACTTAGCTTTAACACTTCTAAAGATAGGTATGCCTAAAGAAATCAATTTTTAGCTTTTATGGGAGGTGTCACGCCCACTTGTCCAATTTCGCTCAGTTTATGGCTAATGGTTTGCTTTGCTCATGAAGTCATTCAGACCCAATTCCGAAACGTTAAATTTAGACGTTAAAGATGTCCCAAGTCAGTATTTAGAGATAAAGAGAAAAAAGTGATTGTAAAAGCAGGCGTGCCAAATTTTTCTCTCGAAAACAAGTTAAAATGGATTAATACAAACATTTGAAAGAAAAATTAGTCAAATCGATGGAGCCATTTTCTTAATTAAGTAAATCAAAAAAAGTGTAAAAGTGGGCGGGGCAATATTTTCTTTCCGTAAAAACCTAAGTTGGATTACGACGATCATTATAAAAAAAATTGTCAAAATCGGTTCAGCCGATCTCAACTGATGCGATGACCAACGAACATCATTAATTTTTATTTATATAGATAAAACAAAAATGGAGGTAATAACTCCTCCTTGCAAAGGCACAGAAAGTAAAACGACCGAGGTTAAAAAAAAAAAATTAAAAAATAAATTTGCGATTTTTCAAAAACTATAATATAAAAATAAGAGGTCTCAACTCCAAGAAGTCCATCTTCACGAAACCGCTCACTAACATTTCCAGTCTATTCCACCAAGAAATGAATTATCAGGAGTATAGCGACATTTTCCGGGAAGATAACAGCTAATCTACATAAAAGATGCTCACCACTCACATTCAACATCCAGATGGTGCAGTGATCAAATTGACACTGAAATTGTTCCATTAATATAAGGCGTTTAACATCTTCACATCTATCTATATCTATATATTCAACATTCCAATCCAATGCACTGCATTTAGTAGGTGTTTGAAAGACTTTCAATGCAGTTTTCAAGGAAGAATGATTACCGTTAATAATAATAAAATTTTATTTAAAAATTTATTTATTTTGTTAAAGTTGCTGTCTTTTTTAATTGTTTTATTTTGTAGAGCAAAAGTTTCAAGACAAAAATGTTTGTCGCAAAACTTTCAATCTCACTTTTAAAAACCTTCTTTAATTTAATACTTATTATTATCTCTGCTGTCTTATTATATTAAGTCGACAAATATAAACTGCGTTTAATTTTTTATTTATTACTTATTTAGTGAAAAACTGAAAATAATAATAATTTTATCATTTCTTTTTTTTTTTTTTTTTGGACAAAATAATTTAATTACTAATGATTACAATTACTAATCACTACTTGTCAGTTCTTAATTCTTCTGATTTCGATTTTAAGGCGTTATTAAAAAAGCGATAATTTTTAAATTTTACTGTAAGTGGGTGATATTTATAGTTAATGATTCTTTCAATGGAAGTGAAACGAATGTAGGAATTGAATTGAATTCATTTTTTTTTTTGCTTGAAGTCATGATTTATGCTTTCAATTCATTTTAAGTCTATCAGTTTATTTATATTTAGAGATATTATTTTTACATCCTACACACAGTTTGCTTATTCAATAAAAGTCTGTCTAATAATGAGTGTTTTATCTTCCCCCGGAAACAACGTAATCAGAATTATTTTATACAAAATTATTAAAATGTAAGACAGTTCGTAATTATAAACAATGAATTATGCAAACAATGATAATAATCAAGTCAATACAATTAAAGCTAATCAGTAGAAAATAAACAAACAGACTGCTTCTCTGCACTCATTATAATTCAAAAAAAATAATGAAACGTCAAGGATATAATTTTAAAATTTTATAAAATTACTAACAAACACGTTGTGTGTGTGTGTGTGTGTGGGTGTATTAACACTATTTAAACAAAAGCAATAGCAAATATTTTTAACAGTAATGTTTGCGTATGTTCTGCCTGTCATGCTGTCATGTTTGAAATTTAATCAAATGCAAATTTGTATTGATAACAAACAAACAAAAACAAGATAAAAAGAACAACAAAAATAAAAAATAAAAAAATGTAAACATATTATACAAATACAACTAAATAATGAGAGTTTTATCACAATGTAGTCATCAGTATTGAACATATAATAGACATTTTAACGAATAATTTGTTTTCGCTTTTATTCTTTTATTTATTTATTTTTATTTTTTTTCATCTTATTTTTATCTTTGTATAGATTTCATTTCCTTTTCTCTTGTAATATGCAATATTTCAGTGTAAATGTGTTTTCAAATGTTTTCATTTGTATTTATTAAGTGAATACGCGTGGTTGTTTCTGTATGCTGAGGAGGGTGAGATAGAAACGATGTAAGTCACTGCAAATTTCTTTTAACACATACAGACGATTGCTAAAATGTTTTGCATATGTAAGCCATACTGATAGCCTACAGTGTCATTTGTGTGTGTGGCCTGACTTGTATTGAAGCTTGAAATTAACACTAAACGTTTATAATTTCATGAGTTTTGTTTTGTCAAAGCACAAATGTAGACTAATTAAAGCATTTAAAATAAAAGAAGAAAAGAAAAATTAAAAATTTTAATATCCTATAGCAAAACTAATATTTTTTCAAATAATTTTAGCAAACAAAATAAATAAAATTGCTATTTGATATTTTATAAGAAGGTATTTCACTATAAAAAAAGTTTATTTTATGTTTAGTTTTAAGATTATTTGGTCATATAAAAAGTATCCATAATTTATATTCATTAATAGTTTATCTATTAAAAATCAAAATAAACCAAATTAATTATTTTCTGTGATCCATTGCAAATCTGTTTGACATTATTATCGCCATTGAATTTCTAATGTTTTCATCAAAAATTCGTGGGGCATGGCATTTTCGTTAGGAAACATAACAAATATTCTCCTGTTGGCTAATTACAGATGCTTTTCTTAAATGTAGCTTACAAGCAATGAAGATATAGAACACCACATCCAGTTGCCTTATTGTGTATTTCTTTTAATTTTAATCTCTCTCTAAACATTTATAAACTTGATTTAGGAATTTTTGGTTACAAATACAATTTGTGAACGAGTATTGTGATTTATAAGCTTGATGTCAAACGTTATAATTGTCTTGTCAACATAGCGCCTTAGAAACCCAGAAAGTTAGAAATTATAATAAATTTAATTAAATTAACCGTAGACAATATTCTCCTCCGACTACGACTTGGATATATTAAACAAAAACGGAGTAAGTGATACATAATTTCATCTATTACAACACCAAACTTAATTCAAAATTAAAAAGTTTGGCATTTTAGCTTAAGATTATTAAAACTCCGCAATTCCTTCTAAATTTTCCATTAAGCTAGTTTTTAGCAAGGCATAATTGATAAATTCTCTCTACTAAACATGCATACATTAAAGTAAATCAAACCATCGGAACAATTTAACGCAACTTCAGGTAATGTGGAGTGAATTTTAGCATTTTTAATATATTGACTACAATGTTGGAAGGTACTAAAAACTGACTTCTCTACTTCATAATTTAGTACAACTGTTGCCTAAATATACTTCTAATCAAAGAACTTCAAACACTATAACAAAAAAGGCTGGGCGGGTATTAAGGACCATATAATACGAATTTAAGTTCTTTATTGAAAACAATATTTCCATTTTGTTTTTTAATCTAAATATATAAAATTGAATATTTTTGTTTATTTGTTTGTTTGTACCTTATAGGAGACCAAATCTCTTGACCGATCTTCCTGCAATTTTCACAGCATTTAACTGGGACTCTGGCATGATTAATAGAATACTTTTTTTCGACCACGCCCACTTTTATGCCCACTTTTTTAAAATTTTGTAATTGCTCCCATATAGTTTTTAACAGATTTACTTCAAATTGTATACACATTATACTCCAGGCGAGGTAGAAAATATTTCTTACACCACGCCCCCTTTCACGCCCCTTTTCACGCCAAATTTTGTTTGAAAGTTTTAAATTTTTTTTCTATATCCACGGCAGTATTTGCTATATTGGTATTGCCATGAATAGAAATACGTTCCAAAAGAAAATTGTTAACCGATCTTAAATTTTCACAGTGCGCAGCCTTGTCTCAGGAATACTTATTACATGATAATATTTATCGACTATGCACACTTCTGCACCTACTTCTTTACTAGGTTTATTAACGGCTTCACCTCGAATTTAAAATACATTTTAATTAAAATAGAGGGGTAGCCTCACTCTCTTTCTTCCATAAATGTCTGCAAAATATATAAATACTTTTAATTTTATTATATAACGAGGGGGTAGCGAAGCACACCGGGTTCATCTAGTCGTATATATAAACTCACTAATAATAAATAAAAAAATTATAATATAACGGACCAATAGAATAGCAAAAATTGCCAGAAACATGTTCAAAAAAGAACTTTGCAATAGATACCAGTAATCATTCTTTAATAAAAAGTTAACGTTGAAATATATATAATCCTATGTATGGAAGCCGTGGTCTAGCTCAGCTCTGACATCTTGAAAAAAAGAAATACGAAAAAATTATTTCTTTCGGCGACTACCCCTCAGCAGTCTTCTGGCAAAAGCTCTGGGAGTAATTAATTGCCATGAAAATTCATCGCAAATCTGTCGTTTGGAATCGATTTTAAATTGTAAAATTTGAGTATTGCGAGAAGCTAGGTCGTAACCCTGACACAAGGTTATAATGCCCAATTATGTATGTATGTAATCCTAGGTGTTGTGAAATTTTATTAATAGGCAATACATTAATGAAGTAACCCTAGTGCTCATTAGAGTAATAGTCTATAATATCCGAATTTATTTTTACATTTACTTCGAAAGCCTCTTGCAGGCTGTGAATTATTTATAAATAATTAAAGTATATAGAAAATCAGTAATTCTTTTTTTTTAAACTTCATAATATAAAGAGTTATCAATAACCAAAATATAGTTCTGAAATTATAAACATGTTCTTCGAAATTAGTCAAGCTTTTTGTAAATGGAACGAAAATATTGTTGTTTAACAGGCAAAAAATATATTGTAGGAGGGTTGAAATTATGAATTATAATTTAGTATATGGAACGTGAGACAACATACATATATTAGCATCTTTATAAACAGTGTAAGTTTTTTAAGACGACTTTGCAACTTTGACGATAAAACTATCTACATATATTATGTTAGCACTGTTGCTTATGTGAAAAGCATATTGGTAATTCCAAATAAAACCGTCTTCCAGAAAAATTCTGAGAATAAATTTAAAACAGTAGCATCCAGGTTATATCATCCACAATAAATAAATGATTAATGACTATAATGGAAGTAATCCAAACTGTTTTGAAAGGAACTGGACCTTATTTAGCATATAATAAATGAAGTTTTACAATACACAAAACCATATACTGGTTTGGATAAACAACGTGACTACTATTTTATGAAAACAAATGTTTCTTTAAAAATATTAAAAGATGTTTTCTATTTGAATTAAAAAAATAATTTCTTTAAAGAAATGTTGACACAAAATAAAATGTTTGACTTGAATGTTTTTTACGCTTGTTTTAATGGCAAAAATCCATATATTGAATGTCCTGATAAAAGAGACTCTTCATAAACAACGAATTTTCTCTACTTCAGAATTTTATGTAAAATACTTGATTTCATGGGTCATTTTTTAAGCCTTACGAGGGAATAAATACAAAACTAAAAAAATACCGAACTCTTAATTAAGAAAATCTTTGTCGAGTATTAAAAAAATTTTTTAATTGTTTTGTTTTATTATTAAATTATTTTCTTATTTTTCTTAGGGTTATCTTTTTTTGATGGCTGTGAATACCTTCTCTAGGAGAGTACCTGTGATTCTTTCGTAGCCTTAAAGAGCAGCACCCCTTTCTACTACTCTGAATCGAAATAATTATAGATTGAGAATTTAGCAGATCCTTTAAAAACTGAAATGCTGAAATGGATTCTAGCCAAGCTAGAATCTGGTTGTTTTAAGTAAAGTTGCCCAGACTTGAAAATCCTGATATAATTGTGTTGCAAAAACGCATTTACAGAGAATGTTTATTACATATTTGTATGTTTGCAGGTTATGTTTCCAGGCATCAGTGATAGTGGAGAACAAATCTTATGAATGTGAAGTTCTTGTTAGATTTAAGTAGAGGTATTAACATGTTGTAGCCAAATTTTAAACATGCTGGTGTTAGAATAGGCAGTAGGTCTGCTGAGCAAACAGAAGACTCGAAGGAACACAATAAATCGTGGTGCTTTACAATTGTGTTTGATATACATTAAATAATTGAAGCATAGCCGCGAATAACGTTGTAAGCGACAAAATTAAAATTGTTCACAATTCATAAAAAAACGTTTTAAAAGTAGCAGGCAATATCTAGATAATTTTTTTTTTAATTTATCATGGACGTACTTATGTTAAAAAACTTATTAAAAATAAAATAGTTTAGTTATAATATTTGGTTAATAAAGTATTTATTACTTCTTTTTAAAAAGGAAAAACGTTACATATCCAAAACTCATTGTTACTAAAAACGTTATTCCATTTTGCACAACAGAGAGTGCGATGGCATTTAGAACGTTCTTCGCTCAAAAGAAACATTCCTATTCAAGAAAATTTGTGTGATTGGTTTTTGTTCTTTAAATAAAGGGTACATTATAGAAATTAAATAATGTTTTTATTAAAAAAAAACTTTATAACAAAAATATAAATTCAACAAAAAAAAGAAAATTCGTTTCAGTAATATATTTCAAAAACTTCAATTATATACTTATGCTCGTTTGCTTTGAAATACAAAGGCATTTATTTAATTTAATTACAGACGGATTTGTAGAACTCGGCGTACTTGTCAGGCAAATATGATGACATTTCAAGGGGATCCTTTTTTTTTGTCACATATTTTAATGCGTTCTTGCCGCACAACTGCATTTTATAGTTTTCTAAATTTCGTGATTTTTTGGAAAATAAATTATAACAAGACCACGTTTCTACAATACTATGATTTTTTCGTATTCTTAGCATATTTGGATCAGCAATAGAAATCTGAAACCATCTACTAGCATCGGTTATTTTACACTTCGGATCTTTATATAAATTTTTGTTAAAAACATCAACATTTTTTAAATCATTTAGACTCATTTGATGTACATACATAAAATGGATTCGATGGTCTCGCAGACTCAATTAACCGGCAAACATCTTCCGGAATAATAAGTTGTGATGTTTTCTTTTTTTTTTCAATAAGTGCAAAATCTCGATCATATAAGATTTATGAAAATGTTTTTTTTTTGATTTATGCAAAATTTTTTACAAGAAAAGTAGCATAAGCGATCACAAAACTATATGAGGAGAATTCAATTAAAAAATAACGCAATGTCTACTTAAAACGTTTATCCACATTACCTGCTCTGGGGCGTTTTTCGAAGGAATACTTTAATGTTTGTAGTCGCCGTGGCCTAGTGGTTAGTGTGTTGGCTTACTAAGACATGGGCCCTGGGTTCGACTCCAGGCTCCGACATCTTCAAAAAAAGAAATATGAAAAAAATATTTCTTTCGGCGACTACCTCTCAGCAGTCTTCTGGCAAAAGCTCTGAGAGTAACTAATTGCCATGAACAAGCTTCTCAAGTCTGTCGTTCGGAGTCGACATTAAACTGTAGGTCCCGGTACTCATGGATAAAAATTGACACACACAACATGAGTGCTGCGAGAAGCTAGGCCGTAATCCTGACACAGGGTTGTAAAGGCCAGTTATGTATGTATGTATGTATGTACTTTAATGTTTTCTTGTTATATACTCATTTCTCTATTTCTCAACCTTTTTCTTTTATTATTTTTCCAATTTTCTACATTACACTTTCTTTTTGTGTCTCTGTTACACTTATCAATTACTTCTGACAATGCTGTTCGTATCATTTTGTGTGTGACTTACAGCGTTCTTCCACTGACTAACACTTTCTAATTGTATTTTGATAGCGATAAGGTGCATAATTTTGGCTGATTTGGTGATTTAGCAATGTAAGAGAGTCAAATTAACTGTAATCTGCAAAAAAACAGGTTTTGTAAAAACCTTATTCGCGGCTATGCTTTAATTATAAATAAAAACTTTCTGCTTACTGTATAATTATTCAATGCAATAATCCTTTAATGACGTCCCGGGAAGTTAAAGAATTGTTACTATTATTAAAAGCAGTAATGGCCGTCATGATATCTGTATAAGTCGTTCAAACCTACGTTGAATCTAAATGTAAATCGACATTGAGTGTGCACCTCACTAGTTGATTAAGGACTCAAATATGTGAATAAATACCAATTTTTACCAATTAATTAGTAATAATATTTTACCCTGTATCATCTGTTTCTACACAATATAGTATTTTGAAATCTGATAACAATTCAAAATTTTTAAAGTTATTGTAATAACATACTTGATTAAAGCTTTTGCTTCAAAATTGTTTCTTCAGCACACTCAAATAATTATCTAAATAGCCCGATAAAAGTTTTTATTAATTTTTGATTATTTTTTTTATCAGAAATTTTCGACTTACTAAAACAATTCTTATCCAAAACCTCTTTCAGTTAAAAAAAAATCGAACAATACATTATGGGTGTAAGTTTTTTCATATATTCGAGCTTGAATCACTTTTTATGCTTTACATGTTTTGTATTGCTTAAGGGCTTTAGACTTGTCTTCTCAACTTTATTGTGGTGCTTGTGTGCTTAAAAATTTTGTCTTTTTTATTTGTCTTGTAGTTTTATTTGTCATACTCGTACATGTTTTTGATGAGTTCAAGTAGAAAGAGAGAAATTGAAGTTGGAGAAAAATATACGAGTATGTAGTATGTGTATATGAAAAAATAGAATATTTTGTGAGCAAAGGTGTTGATGTTGTTGTTGTCTCTGATGTTATTATCAATTTTTTTTTTTTTTTTGGTTTTTTGTTCTACTTAGTTTATTTTACCATTTCATATTATGCTTGCGTATACACATAGACATGTATTGTTGTTTTCTTGATGCTGGGTAGTGTTTACTTTAACAAGCATATGATAAAATTGTTTTGTTATGTTTACATGTATGTATTGTTTTTCTTGTTTTTGTAACGGTCAAAAAAAAAAAAATAAAGAAAAGGTATCCCTTACAGATTGCTATTTAGCCTAAAGTCATACAAGCGAAATGTACTCAAATTTGTACACACAAACATAAATCAAACAGAGACAGACTTTTCTAAATCAAATTATGATTATATGTATGTAGTAGTGTTTGTTTTTTATTATACAAAATTATTTTAGTATACTTGTACATTAGTGTGTCCCAAAAAAAAATTTTTTTTCGATTTTTATAGGTCCCCCAGCATTTTTTGAAAGCTTATAGGGTAAAGTATTTTTGTGATTTTTTTCAGATTTTTCAGAAGAGGTTTAGAGGTCGCTAAAATCGAATTTAACCAAAAAATCGGGGTTGCTCGACTTTTTTTGAATTTTGCGCATTACTCGGCCCATTAGCACGATAATCTTTGTTAATTGGTCAATTTTTTTAAAGAAAACTGTTCAATCTTTACTTCTCTGTGCAGATATTATAAGTTTCGGTAATATTTTTGCTCATTTGAGTACCCTTTAAGTCATTTTTCTGTAAATTTAGCATAAATTTTAAAAATAATGCTTTGTAACTTTTAAAATTTCTATTGAAGTTAAAAAAACTAATGATGCAGTTTAAAATGTGCATAAATTCTGAGTCATTTAAAAAAATAAATATTGAATTTGCACTTACCGTTCCAAAGTTATGCCCAAAAAATCTAGGCAGATTAATTCTCATACCCAAAAAAAAAAATTAAAAAATTATTTTGTTTATTAGCTTTCAGTTACACTCGTTTACAGCCAAAAAATACTAAGAACGCCAAATGCCTAGATAAGTTAATTGGGACCTCCTGAGCACGAAAAACGCTGTCATGATTTTTTCCTAAGTACCGTTTTTTAGATAACGGTACTTTTGTGTTTTTCGGTGTATGGCCCCACTCAAACCCTTGTGGAGTCCAACCAAAAAGTCCGATAGAGATAAATGGCATATCGATGGAAAGGTAATTGAATGCCTTTTCCGTCGATATGCTAGAAAATTCTATCTGAGAAGAAATCGCTGAGATATGGCACCTCAAAATTCAAAATTTTCATATTTTTTACGTTTTTTTCAAAATTTTTCATTTTCATTTCAATTTTTTCCTACGTTATATTGAATATCTGGAATGTTTTATTCTTTTACCAAATAGCTTATTTAATAACCAATATTTTAAGCGTATTTTGAAAAAAAGCGGATGAAAAATAAAGTTTTTATTAAGGATTTTGTGGAACGACAATATTTTCATTTTCATTGCTCACACAGTATATTCGACGTAAAAAATTTAAATTAAAATCACGAATATACTGTGTGAGCAATGAAAATGAAAATATTGTCGTTCCACAAAATCCTTAATAAAAACTTTATTTTTCATCCGCTTTTTTTCAAAATACGCTTAAAATATTGGTTATTAAATAAGCTATTTGGTAAAAGAATAAAACATTCCAGATATTCAATATAACGTAGGAAAAAATTGAAATGAAAATGAAAAATTTTGAAAAAAACGTAAAAAATATGAAAATTTTGAATTTTGAGGTGCCATATCTCAGCGATTTCTTCTCAGATAGAATTTTCTAGCATATCGACGGAAAAGGCATTCAATTACCTTTCCATCGATATGCCATTTATCTCTATCGGACTTTTTGGTTGGACTCCACAAGGGTTTGAGTGGGGCCATACACCGAAAAACACAAAAGTACCGTTATCTAAAAAACGGTACTTAGGAAAAAATCATGACAGCGTTTTTCGTGCTCAGGAGGTCCCAATTAACTTATCTAGGCATTTGGCGTTCTTAGTATTTTTTGGCTGTAAACGAGTGTAACTGAAAGCTAATAAACAAAATAATTTTTTAATTTTTTTTTTTGGGTATGAGAATTAATCTGCCTAGATTTTTTGGGCATAACTTTGGAACGGTAAGTGCAAATTCAATATTTATTTTTTTAAATGACTCAGAATTTATGCACATTTTAAACTGCATCATTAGTTTTTTTAACTTCAATAGAAATTTTAAAAGTTACAAAGCATTATTTTTAAAATTTATGCTAAATTTACAGAAAAATGACTTAAAGGGTACTCAAATGAGCAAAAATATTACCGAAACTTATAATATCTGCACAGAGAAGTAAAGATTGAACAGTTTTCTTTAAAAAAATTGACAAATTAACAAAGATTATCGTGCTAATGGGCCGAGTAATGCGCAAAATTCAAAAAAAGTCGAGCAACCCCGATTTTTTGGTTAAATTCGATTTTAGCGACCTCTAAACCTCTTCCGAAAAATCTGAAAAAAATCACAAAAATACTTTACCCTATAAGCTTTCAAAAAAAGGTGGGGGAACAAAAAAAATTTTTTTTTGGGACACACTATTGTACATGTGTATGCTCATGTTTTTATTATTTTGTTGTTTTAGTGTGGTAGTGTATACTCGTACGTGTAGCTGGCTTAATTTTCATGTTGGTTTGTTTTGAGTGTTCTTTGCAATAGGGTAAGAGATATTCAAAGTTTTTGTTTTTTATATTGTTACACATTTTTTCGTGCAGACAGTGTTGGTTTTATAATTAGAAACGACTCATTAGCACACAATGATTTGTGAAAAATTTTCATTTAAATTAAGTTTTACCATTGCGTTTTAAGTAGAGAAATATTTATAAAATTATAAAAATTTTTAACAAAATCCGGGTCCAGTGGGACTGGGTTTATTCCTGTTAATAGAAACTATCGGTTAACGAACACTGTCCAAAAACACATAACAAACAAATAATACTATTTAAATAAGCTATTACACTAAGTATTAAATGATGGAAGGTCACCTAAAGTATGCAGATATTATAACTAAAAACTGCATCTCCTTAATTGTATTTTTATGTCATATATGAGCCAATTCACACCAGACGAATATTTTGGTGAACAATTGTTGTTCTTTTAAATTTAATTTAGATGAATGTTAATCTGACATGAAATGTGTACGTATACACAGCTTTGTATGTATTAGAGGTTGCTTTTTTGCATTCGATTGTACGCATAATGAAATGTTATATATCTTAACGGTACGACGATCAATGAACGACTTAACAAATTTTTTTACTGTCGCCACTTTTTTTGGGCATTTATTTTCAGCCCTTAGGCTGAAATGGGTTAAAAACATTGGATTACTTTTTTCAAGTTAACACAGTTGCCAAAAGAATTTGGATTCCTCTTAAACATAGACTTAATCTTAGAAAATAGAATCTGTAATATTTTTCATATGTTTTAGTGTATTCGGCACGAAAAATTGAGTAATTGGCATAGTCCCAAAATGATACAGATTTTTTAAAAATCTTCAAAAGAATGCTCAATAGTAGATAAAATAAAGTAATAATAAGTTTAGTATAAAGTCGACTAAATATTTTAAGTATAGATTTTTATTTATAGTAGAATATATTATGTAAAAACCTATTTTACTTATACACTGGTGCATATTCCTATAAACGCACATGAGTTTTTTTAAAGAATTTTGAAAAAATTAGACAAGAACATATTTAGTGGGAAAATAATATTTTTATTAAATCAACTAAGACTTCATTTAAAACATTGTTAACTAAAAACTTTATTTGTATTTCATTTTATATTTTTTAACTTAATTTTAGAGTTTAATTGCCATTTTTGTTGTGGATTACCTCAAAAATACGGTCTGGCATTGATTCCACTAATTTTTTAAGGAGATCGGAATCAATTTCCTCCCAGGCTTGCTTTGTTTTAAGTTTTAGTTCTGTTAATGTCATTATGGTTTCGTTTTGGGCATTATTGGAATAAACTTTACGGGCCATGTATCCCCCCCCACAAGTTCTCCATTGGGTTTAGGTCCGGACTGCAAGCCGGCCAGTCCAACAGAGGTATGCTGTGTTCGTTAAACCATGATCTAGACTGTTTTGAAACGTGTATTGCAGCATTATCTTGCTGGAATATGTAATCTCCATCCATTTTTTCATCCATAAAAGAGAGAAGAACATCTTCCAACAATTCATTATGAATTGTGGTGTTCATTTTTGTTGAAACAAAACAAATTTTAGATTTGCCAACTGCAGAAAATACGGCCCAAACCATAAGACTGCCACCGCCTAAATTACGTTTCGACAACCGCACATCGTTTGATCTCAAATCAAATCAATAACATGAGTATGAGTCAGGACCGTCTAAATTAAATTTTTTTTCGTCCGAGAAAATTACCTTTTTCCACTCCTCTGCCCATTTCATGTATTTTCGTGCGAATTATAAACGATTTTCTTTATGGTGCTTTTTGAGCATTGGCTTACACTTGGGCTTCTTCCATTTTATGTTTTCATCTTTTCGTAAAATGTGAGCAACGTGTTTGGAAGTCACAGGAAGATTTAGTTTGTTCTTTATTTGTCTATTATTCAATTTGTTACGGGTTGCTTCTTGTTTTATAAGATTAATCTGTCTTTTTGTTAATTTTGTATTTCCCTTTGTAGGCTTCCGAACACCATAACTCTGTCCTTTCTTAAAGATATTACGCACCACACTCTCGGAACGTTTAATTTTACGACCAATTTCTCTATTGGAGCATCCTTGGTCATGAAATAATTTAATTTGGATCTTTTCTTGATCGGACAAAAAAGTTCCTTTGGGCATCTTTATAACTGTTAAATTTATCAATTAATTGAGATATTGTCATTAAAAACATACCTTTATTTAAAAGAATCAAAAATTTATAATATTTTATTTTTGGTATTTTTTAAAGCAATTTTCACGTCTGCGTTTATAGAAATATTCCACCTAAAATAGCACCAAGTACATTTGATCGCATAAATAAAGCAAACAACAAGACTAAGAAAATAATTTTGTTTACATTAAAAAAGTGCGGTTAAATTGCCTCTCATTTAATAAGTTCAGTTTTACTTTTGGATGACAACAACAAAGATAAAACAAAAATTGAGAAAAAAATTAAATGCGTTTATAGGAATATGCATCAGTGTATATAATTGGCTTGCTTAGCACAATGTTTCTAATTATGTGCCCACTATTAATATGCCTTTAGTTGCTTATTATCTGAATGCTTTACTTATTTAGTTTAAGATTTTTATAGGGATTTACTAAAGGCAAAACACTCATGTAACAATTTGTTCACCATCACTTGTGTTTGTTGTGTAAGAGATTAAAATTGTGTTCCTTGGTTTCAATAACCTGTAAAAGAGATTTTTTTTTGTATTCATATATTTTTATTTTCGGAAAAAAATATACGTCTGCTTATATTAACTAAGGAGAAAAATTAGATTAGATAAGCATTTGTTACTTTATGGACAGTCGCAGAATATAATATTTTTGCAATAGGGAAAAAATTGAAAGTTAGTTTTTATTTTAACACCAAATAAAAGGATATTCAGTCTGTGCAAGGTTAAAGCTATCTTCTGTTCACAATAAAAATTTACACAAAAGTGCAGTTAGTTCTAAAAGGGTCATTATAGCAGGTTGTCTAAAGTGAGAATGGTGTGCGATTTACTAATGTTGATTTCTTAAGAACATATCGAACTTGTAGCTCAAAGTCTGGCATATAAAAGTTATTTGTGGATTCTCTTTACATTATGTGAGACTACGTAAAATACTTGGCCTACGTGAATAATGCCCGAACGTAGGATCAACTGTTGCAATCAATAAAGAGGCGATCATTCAAATGACAATATATTATATATGTATGTATATGACAGCCAGATCCGGGCAATAAACAAACTAAACGTCTTGTCAAAATCATACGTCTGTTAGTAAGCTTTGCATTTGTAAGCCTAATGCTATAAACGCATTAAAGGCTACCGACCATCAACCACAAGCTGTCAAAAATATAATACATGCATACGAGAATAATTATTTTAGTGCCAACACAACTACCGACCACACGACTACTTTTGTAGCCTGTAGCCAACTTAGGCAAATTTCTATTTTTCTTGGCGACAATAAACAGTTTAGTGCTGCCGATACAATAAGATGCTCGAAAAAGATGTTTGAAAAACGCAATACATGAAATACATATATACATCAAAAAATGCGAAAAAACTTTAAGTTGCAACACTGACAAAAAATATTAATTTGTTTAAATTTTTTGTTTAGTTTTCATTTACATATTTGTTGTTCTTTGTTTCCTTATAATTTCATTTAAAAAAATTAGTTATATTTTGTTTAGGTTATGTTTAACGAGTCAAAACAGATGTTTATTTTGTAGCTGTAGTCGGGCTACTTGGCTACTTTTCTAGCCAGCGAATTTTGTAATCGTGTGTTCCGTGGTCGGATAGCCTCGAATGTGTTTATAGCATAACATTGAATTTGTTTGTCTTGTGCAAAAAGGTTAAGGAAAAAATATTAAGGGCCATAATTAAATTGTTACGAATAAAAAATTTTAGAAAGTGACACTAACATTACAATCTTTTAAATTAATTTGTGTTTTTATTTCTAGCATTTAAGTTATATACATAAATTATTGCACTAGCAAAAGCACGGGCAACATTCGAGTTTCTTTAAAATTACAAATCATTACAATAACAAAATACATACATAATTGGCCATTACCACCCTGTTTTAGAGTTACGGCCTAGCTAGCATTCATATTGTATGTGTTAATTTTTATCAATAAGTACCAGGACCTACAGCTTAAATTCGACTCCAAACGATAGATTTGAAAAGCTTTGTCATGGCAATCAATTACTCTTAGAGCTTTTGCCAGAAGGCTGAAGAGGTATTCGCCGAAAGAAATAATTTTTTTATATTTAATTTTATTTCTTTTTTTCAAAATAAAACTGTTTTCTTAGAGTCCTTTCGTAAACAGTTTGCGATTAGCTATTGTCATGGTACAGCAATTTTTATTTATGCAATGAATTGTTTAGCAAAAGTAATAGAAAATTAGCTCCATATACCAGCAAAAACTTTAAAAACGGAAAATATTATCCCATTAAGTTCACAGCAATTTTAGCATAAAATTCAATTTAAGCTTTAAACCTTTCCATACGCACGTATTTACACAAATTGAATAATTTGAATGTTGGGGAATTAAACGACTTTCCGGTTTACAACAAACTATCGTTTCTCTATAAGAGAAAACTACAGTTGGATAAACAATTTTATTTAAACTTAATTGTATCTCTCCTTCTCACATACAAATCACCTCACTACTTTCTATTGCTTATGTTTATTTGTTTTTCTTTTTAATATTCACTATTTTCCTTTACACTCTATAGTTTTGTAAGTTTTGTTTATATTTTCTTGTAGTGCGCTCTTACAACTGTCCCTTTAGAGCAGTTTTGTTTGTTCTATTTGTAGTTGTTATTAGAGTGGTTAAAAAAAAAATTAAAAAAGAGGATGTAGAAAATCGTTGTATTTGTCATTGCTTTTGTTACTATGTGTGCGTGTGTGGGTGTGCTGGTGTATTTAGTATTGTTTTGTGTATTGACGACTGTGTTGTAAATGCTGTGATTGTATTGTGCGTAGCCGTGGGGAATATTGTGGCTATTGTGTTTGTTAATTGATTTGATTTTCAGTTTGTCGTTTTACAAGTGACTGTGTGCTTAATTTTTTTTTTATTTTAACCATTTTGTATTTGCTTACATTTATTGATGTTTGCCGCTGTGGTTGTTGGGTTTTTCGTTTTTTTTTTTCTTTATTTTTTTTATATTTTTTTTGTGTTAAACATTATTGTATGTAGTTTTAATATTTTGTTTCCTCTCCTTCTAAATCTGTTGTTGATTGCTTTGTTTTCACATATAAGGGTACATGTATTTGTGGTAATCTCTAGAGATTTTAAGCGGTATTGATCAGAAATTGATTAGAATTTTCCTTTTCTTAGTGTTTCTTGAGGGATATATTTTATTGTTTTTGTGGTTATATTGCACTACATAGAAACAAATAAAGGTAATTATTAAAATATGTATAGACATATGTATGTATGTATGTACACAGAACGTATAATTTATTTATTAAATATTATAAAATTTCTCATACGCAACGTGTACTTCTTATATGCGTGTGGAATAGTATTTAAGACAGAATTCAAATAAATACAATTATGTTGTATAGTAGAATATTATAAGAGTAAATTAGTGGCTTATAAGGAGATTATAATTCATCTTATATGTACTCCTATGTATGTAGTATATTTCGTATCGGTTGTCAGCAGCCAGATATGATAAGCATATTATTAGAAACAATTCCTGGCTTAATTTAAAAGAGAAGGTTTAGTTTGCGTTTCTTCACTTATGTGTCGAAAAAAGGTGACAAGGTAAGCTACAGTGATTTTTTCGGGATCTTGGTGTAAGGATTTCGCACAGACTGCCGGATAACAATAGTATAATTCAGGCAGAGGTGATGGCCATTCGAGAGTTCACAATATACTTAGCTTACCCTAAACGTGACCACAATTAAAAATGTGCTTATTTTTACTAAATTCCAGGAATCTCTTTTCTTTACTTTCTGGAGGGAATTGGAATGTTACTTTGCACTGAGATTAACGGCGGAATATTTCAACAAAAAAGGCGCATAATAAATAAATAAAATAAAATCTATCTATCTATGTATGTATCTTTAAATTCCAATACTATGCAATGCACGAGTAGGGGTTTACCTCTGAGGATTTGTCTCAAAAAAAAAAAAAAAACGGGCTTTCAGTGACGCAGATGAACTGTCCAGACAGAGTACAATGGCACAGTTTCTTCTAGCGGAAGAAGTGTTAGTATGCCAATCTCTACTTGACTCCTGTTTCTTAGGAGCTCAGCCAGAGTTTTATTTTCCCAAAAATGAAGACAGAGTTTTTATTGCACACAGGAGAGTGAGTTTTGACTAACTGTTGATTGGATTTCAAGTGAGGTGGTCATATTTCCGGGCTACTGCCTGGTGGATAGACATAGGGTCCATCTGGGATATGGTACCTAAACTTTATGGAGCCGTTGTTTGAAGAGGAGACTGTGACTACGACACACTATCTTACATACATACATACATACATACATAACTGGCCTTTACAACACTGTGTCAGGATTACGGCCTAGCTTCTCGCAGCACTCATGTTGTGTGTGTCAATTTTTATCCATGAGTACCGGGACCTACAGTTTAATGTCGACTCCGAACGACAGACTTGAGAAGCTTGTTCATGGCAATTAGTTACTCTCAGAGCTTTTGCCAGAAGACTGCTGAGAGGTAGTCGCCGAAAGAAATGTTTGTTTCATATTTCTTTTTTTCAAGATGTCAGAGCCTGGTGTCGAACCCAGGGCCCATGTCTTAGTAAGCCAACACACTAACCACTAGACCACGGCGACTACTACACACTATCTTACTGGTCTTAAATGATTCTGGATTGCAAGTTATTGTTAAAACTTTTATGCTACTTGGGATTGTGTAATACTGAGATGATGAGAGTGTTACTATATGGTGTTGCATTACAGTGAGGCTTTTGCTTGCATAGGGGACCTGATCCTCAAATAGGTCTCCATTTGCAACTTAAAATAATCTGTTTTGTAATCTATATATATTTTTTTAATACTTTATTTATCTCTCTATTTTGCTTATTACAGTAAATATACATATGTACTCTTGTGCATACTACTATAAAATAAAATATAATTTAAAACAGTTTTAGATTACTGAAGCTAAAGTAAAATATATTATTCGAAAAATATTGAGAAAATTTAAAAAAAAAAATTGTATTTTCTCCAAATTGAAAAAGATACATAAATATGAAACACTGGGCACTCGTCTGTATTGAGCTCAAAATATAGTGAAATATGAATATAGTTTTGTTTAAAACATATGATCTCAGATTAATGTGAGTTAACTCTTGACCTAAAAATACTTACAGTATTTTTGTTCTACTTAAAGCTACTACGGCGCACATTGGAGATTTTGATTTCAAATTTTCAACATACTCTTCATGCAATATGCAGTGATATTTTGACATTTTAGACTAAATGGTACAATCAAATCAAAAAGAATTACTCCGATCTGACGGCGAGTTTTTTTTTTATAGCCGTCTAAAACTCAGTACTTGTATGTTTTACCGAAACAAGTTAATTTAAACCTAAGAATTTCAAAGCGAATATTCTATTATTATGTGAGCTAACGTTTTTCTTTTGATTTTTTGTTTAAAGTAGAATATTTCAGCATACCAAAACTGGGAAAATAAGCTTTGCAGGGACTGAAGAGTTTTTTGTTTGTTTATTTTTATAAACATATAACAAAAATCCTTTTTTTCTCCAAATATTTGGACCTGCAATTTTAGCAATACTTTCCTACAGTTGGAAATCACTACTAATACATTGTCTCATATGTGTTTTAACATTTTTAATCTATTTCAAGTGCCACCAGGTGCCACCTCTAAATTTTTTGCATTACAGAGTACAACATTTTTCAGCCGATTGATTCATAACTCAATTCTGATAACGCTCTTTTGTTTAACATAACTCAAGAACCGCTAGTTGGATTTTGCTGAAATAAATATAGAAAAATCAAGAATTCCCAATTACTTTCATCTGTTTATATAACGTTTCGCTACATAAGCAACAATTTCGTATTTATAAATAAATGTATGAAGGAAAACAAATTTTTTTTTTGCCTAAAAAATTAAAATTTTTTTTAGTATTGTTCGGAGTCGACATTAAACTGTAGGTCCCTGTACTCATGGATAAAAATTTACACACGCAGGGTGCGGCCTACTTGAAGCTACACCGTAACAGGGTAGTAATGACCAATTATGTATGTATGTACATATGTGTTTATTATCTTGTTTGAAGTGCCATCAATATAGTTCTATATTGAGAAAAAGGAATATCAAAGCGAAGGACAAAATTATAAAAAATAAAAATTTGCGGTTTTCTAAAATTATAATTTAAATTAAAAATTAAATTTAAAAAATAAAATGTCCCCCCGTCCCTCCAATAAGTCTATCTTCAAGACACAGCTCCCGATATTTCCAATCTATTCCACTAGAAGCCAATGATCAGTAGTACAGCACCACCTTCTGTGAAGATAACAGCTAATCTAATGAAGACGCTCACCATTCACATTCAACATCTACCGACAGATGAGGCAATTGCTGTTTGAGATCATTCAAGGGTGAAGGCATAACACTGGCCCTTGAGTGGTCAAATTGACAGCAACTTGTCTCATCAACAAAAAAAGGCGCATAATATACAAATATCTATAAAAAAAAATCTCTATCTATCAACCATCTTCACATTCCAATACAATGCATTACATGAGTAGGGGTTAACCAATGAGTATTGGCCAGTGCCAGTATATTTTTTTAATGCATATTATCGTCAATAGCTTTTATTTTACAGTTTAAGTTTATGGTTCACTGTAACTAATAAGCAATTTATCTGTTACATAAAATTTATTATATATTAACTAATTACTCTTTATTACATGTTTATTTTCAAACTGCTGTTAACATGTTCATTCAATGAAAATGAGTTATAAAAACATTATACAACACTTGTCTCAAACATGCAGACTGTCAGAGTTTATCTTTTTCTTTTTCATTTAATTTTATCTCATTTAGTTTTTTTGATTACAACAATTAATAGAGAGTTACTATGAGTATTACACAAAAAGCTCATTAATGTACAATTATTTAATTAAATGGATTTGACAGTTGCACACATTTATACAATGACTTGTATTTATTTTATTTTTTTCTTTTAAATTACAACATTGAAAAAGATATAATTTACGGTACAAATATTATAAGATAATATGATTTATTATAAATTTAAGCAAAAAGCAATGTTGCTGAAATATATGCTAATTTGTTACATTAGTATTAATTAGAAGAATATTCGAAACACTTTTTTTGGTTTAAAATATTAGCAATTGTTTAGCCCAAATTTGTTTTTTTAGAAACAAAAATTAACAAATTCACAAGAAAGAAATTTACAAAAATGATAAAAATAAAAATTACTGCCCGTATTCATAAAAAATAAAACAGTTTTATTAATTGCTTATTTGACAATTACTCTATAGAAATATGTCAAATAAGCACTCTATAAACCAATTTTATTTTTATAAATACGGACATAAAAATTTAAAGTTGAGTTAAGGATTTTTAAATATATCAGACATGTCCTGCAGGAAAATGTCGAAATAATCCTCGCAAGTTCTTTTGCCGTTGTGCCGAATTTACTTTTAAAATTAGGTGAAGCTATTGAAGCCATTAAAAATTAAGTTATTTAGGGAATAATTTTGATTTGCCGTCGACCAATAAAACAAGACGTGGGTTCTGCTTTCCTGCTCTGGTCAACATTTCAGTTTTTTTACTAAATATTTAACAAAAATATTAACAGTCTAATTCATAATAACTCCTTAATTTAGGTTTAATCCATACATTAGTTATGAGACGTTATCTGTCTTAAAAGCCCAAAATAAAAAATCTTATTCAAAAATTTTTAAAGAGCAAATTAACTAATAAACGATTTTAATGTCATTCTGGCAATACCATGATATTATTTCAGCATACTGATGCACAATAAAATCTATCGGTTACTTCGCTAATTTTTTTAATATTCATAAAAATAATGTAATAGTAACACAATTATACATAAAATAGACGTGATTGAAATAATATTTACTGCTGTTAAAAAAAAAAATATCTAAAACAAAGTGAAAAAATTAATTCATTTATAAAGTAATTGAATACTACCATCCTCTTTTTGGTTTGTCCATTACTATTCTATTTACATTTTTTTATATCAAAATTTGGTAAAATGGATTTGTAAACTGGAGAGATGAGAAAGAGAGATTTGCATTCGTAATTTCTACAGGCACTGATGAAAAAGCCTGTAAAGGTAAGAGAGGGGATATGTAATACAAAATAAAAACAATTTTTTGGCCATTTAGAAATTTTATTTTGTACACAGACTGCAATCATTTGCTATTATACGAAAATTTTTAATTATGTGAATTTAAATATGTAGGCACATATGTACCTATGATTGGAATTATATTAGTTGTATTCATTGTAATACTATATTATTTCACTTTTATTTATACAATATCCAATCCAACTCACAAATGTCGTTTTATTGCACGGTTAAAGTAGGTAGAACCTACAATAAAAATTCTCATTTATAAATGGTTTATGAGAGCGTTAAGACACTGTTTGTTGATTATGAATACAAAATTAAGAGATCTTGCTTATAAGGCTCTTATAAGTACGTTTTATCTCATTATTAATAAGACTGTAAATATTTATTTATACTAAATATTTTTTACTATCGGGTATGTTCTGTAAAACGAATTCGAGTGAAATTGAAAACAAATGAAATTTTAAGCTGCTTTAATTTTAAAATATGAAAATCTTTCAACACTTTCTCTTATTTACTCGCTTAATGGCCAATATGCAACTTCTTTCAATAGCATAGCTATAGAATTATTTATACAAATAAGTTTGTCTTTATAAAATCATTCAATTTTAATTTTACTCGAATTTGATTTTCAGAACATACCCGATACGGGTATATCGATCTAAATTTTTTTAAATTCGTTTGATTTGAGTGAACAAACTACCCGTACAGTGAAGGCTGTTTATGTTTAATGGAAAAGGTTTGATTTATACAAAAATAAATACGGCGTACTTACTGGTCCTCTAGTTGGACAGACAACGAAAAATAGAATATTTAAAACCAATTAAAATATTTGCAAAACAGAGCTTGATAATAGTGAACGTAAGATATTTTAACTTTATTTACTTAAAAATAGCATATTTTGTTACCATAAAAGTATTGTGGCATAACTAATATTTGCTCTTTTATTACTTTACATGTAATATGTCGTTGAAAAACTTGCTTGCTTTATTTTCCCTATAATTTGGTCAACTTTAACGACCCTTGAGGCAAATAGTCGTCCAAGATGTTTCTATAATTAAAAATAAATTAACAGAACAAATGGAGTCCATGTTCACTGAAGAAGTAACGCAATATTACAACGAAATATGTACATACTTATAAGTTCGGATAACATAGGGGGTTGTTAGTTGAGCAGGATTGTTCGTTAATTGTATATGATTTTTAGTTTGCTTTAAAGAAAAACTGTTTTTTAAATCAGATAAACTATTGACTTGCATTCTGAAAACTTCGAGGTATGGGATTTCCTAAATAGAAGATTTGAGCGTCTTGAATGTATACACATGCACTAAAACCGACTATTTTCTCAAATCGCTTTAAATCGAAAATTTGTTTTAGAAATATCGCATTATAGAGGGAGATCTGTACTAATAAAAGATGTCTATTAGATAAAACGTTATATTTTTATTCAACTTTTAAACTTGTATACTTATAGAATGTAATTGTCTTAACAATCTTGTTTACGACATAAAATGGAATGCTACCTTTCATTAGCCTCATACCCCACACAAGTGAAAAGCTTTAGTGAAAAGAGAATCATAGCCAAAGTCTAAATATAAAAACAAAAACATATCGAATACATTACCAATAATCTAAAACTAATAAAATATAATGGGTGTATAATAAAAACTTAAGCACAGATTTATGTATTAAAGTAATCAGTTAACAACTACATATAATGATACTGGTTAGGAGATTTAATTTCTAAATTCGTTATACAAAGAAAATAAAGCCAAATTAATGGCATTTTTTTTTTTTTTTTTGCTTTTTTCTTTCAATAAAATGTGATACAAATATTATATTCTTATACACATACTTATATACATGTATGTACAAATATATTTCTGAAGTAAATGTTTTCCTTTTTTTTTTCTTTTTTTATTTATTTTCTATTTAAGAAAGTAGCAGTAGAAAGTATTACGAGCAGTAAAAGTCATTTGGTTAAATCCTAAGTAGACATATTTTATACAATCTGGCATATCAAAGCATGTCAACTGTCAGCTTTAATGGCACTCATATTAATCATTCGCCTTAACAAATAAATAACCAAAAATTATTATTATTTTAATGTAGGTATGTTCGTAATTTATATACACAACTCATAAGTTATAATTGCGTATAAAAGAATAAATAAATTGTTAATCATTTTTAAATTCTTAAGAACATATACTTATAGGCATACATAGTAAAAAAAATTGCTTTAAAACAAAAGAAGCATCGTGAAAAAAAAAACAAAATTATATATATGTATGGAAGTGCGTATGTACATATGTACTTATATACTTTGAATATTGTTTACAACATTTGTTTTTATATGTTGTAGCCAATACAACACAACATTTAGTTGTTGTGAACTATAATCGGGGCCTAAGACTTCACAAAATATTTTAATATTATTTTCTTATTGAATTATTTACAAAATCCCGTGGCTGCTAATTAATTTTGTTTTATGATAAAACGCCAAATTAGTTCTTAACTGAAATCTGTTAAAAAAATTCGTCTTAATTGCGTGTATTCCCATCATTCACTTGTCTTTATATAAGCTAATGACGGGAATTCCCGTTAATGTCTAAATGTGCTTTTACAACCCTTAAACCCTAAGTTCTTTAAATATAAAACAAGATTTGCTATAATGCTAAAATACTACTATTCCCATTTAAATTAATTAAATTTTTGTCTATAAACCCCTTTAATAAAACGAATTGGGGGAATCCCAGCGTAATGTGCATAAGATACATGTACATTGTACATGTACAGACTTACAATTAATTGAGTTTCTGAGTGCGGTCAGTTTTATAAGCTTATTTACGAACAAAAATAATATAAAATTTTTTTGCACATTCATAAGTTTTTTTTTTTTTTTTTTATAAAATATAGCAAATAAAAGTTTACAAAAATTGTTGGATGAAGTATTGGATAGTTCGGAAGACAAAAACTTTCTAGGAGAAGAAGACTCTTGATCTAATGAATATAGCGATGGCTTAGATGAATTCACTCAAGAAGATTCTATTCAAAAGGATGATGGTGCATGTGCTTACGATACTTATATAAATGTTAAATATAATACTGAGTGTGATTAAATTTAGCACAAGAATGTGAAGCCAATACCATATTTTCCATTCAACGTCCCATGGGGAGTTTGTGATGATGTTAAAAATGACGCATCTGCACTAACGATGTTTCAGAAATTAATTGATGAAGACGTAATTAATTTATTGGTTTCTTCCAACAATGTATATTCACAAAATTTAGAGACAAAATCGCAATACTATCAACAAGGAAGCAAAGCAAAATAATATTTCCTGAAACTTCAAAATGACATAATAGGATTTCCCGTATTCTGTTCGGCACAGTTTCAAAAGTTGTTCGAAGAAAAAAAGCGCAAATTTCAGTACTTCATTTTTGTATGAAAAAATAATTGATTTAATAGTATGCACCAGCAAATTAAAGGTGAAGCCGAATGCAATAATTGAATTCAGATTATTTTTATTTTGTCAAATTTACTTATTGTTATATTATAATAAATTGTAAATAAATAATATAAAAAATAAGATTATTTTTTAAATTATTCTTTAAATAAAAGAGAAAATGACATCCGTGAACAAATTGTGCACCAGCCAAACAGAACGTATTTTCGATTTCAGCTATGGTAGAACTTGTACATATTGATGAAAAATCATCAACTCACACTTTTCTCTAGAAATCATATATTGGAATTATATTTTATCTGTATTTTTTATCAGGAGATGGTCGAAATCTTGTCAAATACAACACATTTTTTCTTATTCTTCTTTCCTATTCAGCATTGCTTTTTAATAATCTCTTTTGCATTCTGAGCAACACTTTTTAACTTTGCTCACTTGTTTCATTTATCCCTATAATTCTCTCTTAAAATTTGGAGTCCTTTTTTTAAAAAAAGATTTTGTTATTAAATCCTAACTAAAAACCATTACAAAAATATATTTCAATTATTAAATTTTCCATTCAGTTAAATTTTCTATACCAACGTACCCATAAAAAACATTAAACTTTTTTATATTTTTTACAAATTGAGAATTTTTCGAAACATGAAAATTGAAAACAAAATTACTGTTGAGTATGTCATGTACAGAAAGCAATCAAGTTTAAGTGAAAATTCAACCAGAAACTATATAAAAGCTATAGGACTTAAAAAAAAACTAGCAAAACAAAATATGGCGCACATATTTTTATGACTCTCCTAAAAGAAAAAAAAAAAATACCCACACCCTCACATCATCATCACACATCAATGATACAGAAATAAAAATATGCTAAAAAAAAAACAAATTGAAAGGAAATGGCAAAACTTAAATGAAATCATGGTTATAACAACCAGAACAATTCCTTTAAAAGTTTTTTCTAAACGATATGAAGAAAAAAATAAAAAAGAATTTTTGTTAAAAAGTCATAAAAAAACTAAAAGAATCACAATTTTTCACATACAATTAGGAAAACTTCTACTAAAAAGTAACATTTGGCTGGGAAAATTGGATAAAAAGTCCCTAAAAAGTAAAAAGGAAATTTAAGAAAATACGAGTTAAAATAACTTCAATTTACAAAAGAAATCTGTTTATATTTTTTATAAATGACTTGTCATGATGAAGAATTCCATAAAATTCGTTTATATTTATGTTGCTCACATAACTACAAAGCAATTATTGAATATTTGTAGCAAATATTTGGCTCTTTCTTGAAACTTTTAAGAAACGAGTTTTGAGAGTTACAGTTTTAATGCAAATAAATTGCCTAAGCGTGTTCAAATTAAAGCATCCGAATATAGTTTTATGGTAAAAAAGCTTATTAGAATGCTACAAATTTATAAAGAATGAACAAGGAATCCAGTGTGGACTTATGAAATATTATTAAATTTCTTCGTTACAATATTTTAAAGTGTATTTGTCTTACGGAAACAGATAGATAATATCAAAATAATTTATATTTCCAATTTTTTTAACACCTTTAATTTGAATACAGAATCTCATTATAGTTGCTTAAGGAACAGTTTGACTTTAAACATTCAGACAAGTGTACTTCTTTCACTATCACAAACTGTTAAATTAGAGTCATTTAGTCTGTCATGGTATTTATTTGGTAAAAATGCAATCACAATTAGGTCTAACTCTTTATTCTTAAACTACTTGTGAGTGTAGTAATATGGTTGGAGTGAGTATAAACACTTGCAGCGTATTTTAAAATTTTGTAAGTAATGGAGTTGGCGTAATGTATTAGTTAGAGTGCTCGCTTACAATTTAAAGTTCGAGTCACAGTACTGTAGAAAAAATTTGCGCGGCACTTCGAAGTTTTAAATTTAAAAAAATATAAGGGGTTCTCTCTACGTACCTTCTCTTACACACAATATAGCAAAAGCCGCGGATTTTGAGGGATGTATTGATTATTGGTTCATAGGTTTGGATAATTAAAGGAAAATATTTGCTAGACCAGTATCAAATTTTCATTTGTATGATAACTTATTTGTAAATATTTCATAAACTTGTTATAGTTTTGGCGTTTGATATTTCTTGGGGAAACTGTTGAGTCTTGTAGTTCAATACATATGTATGTATTTTATCGTATGACATACTAGAACGAATTATTAGAGATGGGTTTACACCTGGGTATTTACCCAATGCTGGGTATTTAATCATTTATACCCATTTTCAAACACGAATATTTATATAATTTCGGGTAAATACTCATTTGAATAACCAATACTCGTTGTTACGTAGAGTAATACCGTAGACAGACGACGGCGTTAATGTATATTAGTTGAGTTAATTGAAATTAACTTGCGCATTATCTCCACTGTAAATACACAAAACCAAACTAAATTTATACTGCATTAAGCTTTTTTACATGGCAACATCGCATAAATCAGTCAGTTTTTGGCTAATTATTTACTATTGATAATTAAAATGGAAAGAAAGTAAGCATAGTTACAAACCTCTTATTTCTATGGGTATAAAATAAAAAATAAAAATAGTTCACAAACCAACTAACGTTGTCGTCGCTATAAATGCAGAAACTGTCGTCTGTCAGGGTAAAATTTTAATTTCCATTACTATGTTCTTAATGCAAATTAACGTTGTCGTCTGTCTACGGTATAACAGAAATGTGGACATTTTTGAATTTATTTTGAACATATTTTGTTTTGGTGTATTTTGTTTATACATTTCTTGGAACTTTTTGTTCAGATAGGGCGGTTTTTTCTGCTGCAAATATAACAACAATTTTAAATAAGAACCACTAATTATATAATTATGGCCATAAGCACGGCCAGCATGGTGAATGGTCTCCAGAAAGGCACCGTCAAAGCACCAATTTTGTTGTCGATTGTCGATTTAGTTGATAAAATAGATAATATTATATCATTTGCAGATGATATTATAATTTACCACGCAGATAAAAAAATAAAAAATTTAAACCAAAGTCTTCAAACAACCTTTAACTTGGTTGAAACATTCACAGTAAACTGACATATGAAGATTAATATTGAAAAATGTGAAACAATACTATTCCGTCCAACCATAGAGAAGTGCAATTATAATATTAAAACCAATTGGACGTTCTTTGGAATAAAATTAAATCTAACAAACACGAAAATTGAAAATTAGGATACGGTCAAATATCTCGGAATTTATCTGGACAAGTTTTTATAAGAAAGCCAGGAATGCGTATTTTGCATACACAAATTTATTTTATAACAAATTTCTATAAAAAAGAGTAAACATTATCAAGTATTAATCATTAATAAGACCTATAATCACCTACGGTTGCTCCATATGGTTTAAAATCTCACCGTCCTATATGGAAAGAATACGCATATTTGAAAGGAAATGCCTGAGGGTGTGTACCTCGTTAAATAAATCCCATCAAAGCAATTACCTTAAATATGTATCAAATTCCAAACTATAAAATGCCGCAAATATAAGTAGAATAGATAATTTAGTCATAAATCTTATTAGGAAACATATATTAAGGTGAACACAATGCAAAGACTTCAACTTGATCATGGCTCCTTATTACACGGATATAGAATACATTCAAAACACTATTCAAAAAGGTTTTGTGCCCCCCAGAATCCTTCCTATTCCTGGATAGCAAAAATGTCTTCCAAAATGATACATATGTTCCAGTTTTCTATCACTTGTATAGACTGGCAACCAACAAATCTATTGACTACAATAGAATTGATGTCAATAACTTAAGGTTTGATACTTCTATCCCTAAAAGGGATAAACAGCAGACTTGCAGTGGAAAATATTGGTGGCTACATCTGCTGTAACTATTACATACATACATATATATACATAAATATATGTATATATTTCTTTTTTCTTAGTACCTGAAAATTTTATAAACGATTATATAATGCAATGTTTTTTTTAAATTTTTCATTACAAGGAATATATGTATAGACCAGTTCTAATGAAAATTTAACTTTAATCAAAACTTATTAAAAATAATTGGAAAAATAAAATACTAGGCTTTACTAGAGCACCCCATGAGGGTCATTGTGTAAATTGTAAATATGTACTATCTATTGTTTATTGTAGTATTAAATAAATATAGTAATTGAAATTAAATAAACGAAAATACAATAAAAAAAAAAAAAAAAAAAAAAAAAACCGTGCTTATGGCAATCCAATGTAATGATTAGGATTGATAGAAAGTTTACAGTTCTGAAACAGAAGCTTGAGGCTCAGATGCTTAAAGAATTTGGTAAATGAAATAAAGTGGGCGTGTTGACAATTAGATTCAAATAATTTAAAGACCAAAAATGAAACTATTTGGAAACATTGTCAAAGAAGCGGAATTAGAGTTTGCTTCATCTCTGATACTAAGTGATCAATCATCTGATTCTGAGCTATCAACCATAATCAATACACGATTTAAAAAAAAAAAAACATAAAACCCAGAAATTGTTTTATGGGTTTTATGGGAAGTTTTGATATATTTTCACCTCTTACTTGTTATTTGTGTCGATCTGTGCAATACTCCTTTAAGGGTTTTTAATTAAAATTTAGTAGAGAACTGCAAACCGCAATTGTATAATTTTGTTTAGTTTTAAATTATTTCTGTTGCGCTGTAATTTAATTTGTAAGTAATTTTTTATTAACCAATTAGTAGAATAAAGAACAATAATAAATTATGCGTTTTAATAAAATATTCCACAGAAATATTGTATTGCTTAAAAACTTAAATTGTTTTTACTCATTGATTTCACATTTTTTTTTTTGTACTGCAGATTTCCTTTTTCCGAAATAATTTTTTTTTAACATTTTACTGCCGACTTTCTTAAGAGGGAGTTTTTTATTAATGTTTTTAGCACCACTATTTTTTTGATTGAAAAAGGTATCGTCTCTAAGCTCTCCTAAATCTTTTCATGCTGTACTGGTTTTATTTTTTTTTTTTTTTTTAATTTCCTTCTTTTATTGCAGTTCTCACTGGTAGTGCTACAAATACTAGCAACCTAAGCAATTTATGGTTATTGAATAATCCCCTGCCTCTAAAAAAAACCCCAATTCGTTTGACGTGCTGTTAAATTGATTTTTTCTTTCTTGTCATATCCCACGAATGTGTTGATAAGGTAAGAGAAAAAACCATTTTATTTCTCCCTTAAAGTCACAGGTATTCATTGATTTTTATTAATTTTTTTTTTTACTTCTCTACGTAAAAGCTTGCCCAAAACTATTACATTCAATATTGAGCACAATTGCATTTTATTACGAAATTTTTCAATCCTCACAAAGATTCTTTTAGTTTCATATTAAGATTTATAAATTTTTGGTTGAAGATCTGTTTTTTGGCACTAAATGCTGTGTTGAAAAAGTTAAAAATATAGTTTTAATTAAATCAGAAATTTCTTCAGAAATTAAAATTCCAGATTACAATTGATTTTGTATTTAAACAGTGTAACAAGGTTGGTCTATATTTTTTAGCATTCTTCATGGAATCATAAATCTTATAAATATAAAATAAATGCGAAAAGATCTAATTGTTCATGCGAATTATTAAGTCCATAAATTAATTTCATTTTCATGTATATTACGATGACCACAAGCACTATTCCCACCCTCCCGTAACATATTTTCCTGGACCCGAACAATGTACTGCTTGGGGGTCTTTCCTCTGAGTTCTGACTTCAATAAAAAAACCAATATATGACGATAAGCTTGTCTCTTATAGCCATTTCATTGAATATTTTTTTTTTCATATTTTTGGAAGTTTTATTTCTGACTAAACTGTAATGTAGAGGCGCACAGTGTGATTTCTTCATACAATGTTTGGCAAAAAATATAAAAAGTGCTCGTAGAATGTTGAAATTTTGCCCTAACCCTTTAGTTAGCTCAATTAAGAAAAATGTAAAGTTTTAATAAAATTGACCACGCCCACTACCCATAGCCTATAGAACCCAAAATTTATTTTTGGCTAAAATTTTTGGAAATTTGGCACAGAGACTTTGGTTAGCTCAATTAAAAAAAAATAAGGTTTCAATAAAGTTGACCACGCCTTCTACCCACCGCCCATAAAATCCAAAATTTTTTTTTGCCCACAGTTTTGGAAATTTTGTTTTGAGCCTTTGGTTAGCTCAATTAAAAAAAACTATAAGGTTTCATAAAAATTGGCCGCGCCCACTAACCACGGCCTATAAAACCCAAAATATATTTTTGGCCCAAACTTTTTAAAATTTGGTACAGAACCTTAATTACCTCAATTAATCAATTTTCTACACTCACCGCCCATATAACCGATATTATATTTTTTCTCACAACTTTTTGTTTCTTTACCAAAACTAATTAAATTTTAATATTATTTTTTTTTTAATTTCATGAAGTTGGAGAAAAATTCTATGATTTTCTAAAAGATTATTAATTATTTAAACTTTTTTTTTAATTGATAGTATGGAGTCTTACCTTTCATTTTATTATAGCGGGAGTACCTAGCACGACCGAGCAACCATTTTTTTCTTCCAAGGAAGTTTGCAATCACTGCACATTATAGAACAAATTTTACTCATTATATCTTTTAAACCATATGAGTGAACTTTATAATTTTTCTTTTAAAATACGCTTAAAGGTCTATATTTGAAAAATTCACTATTTAAATCAGAGCACTAAAATTATCTTACGTAGAGACACTATAGAAGTGCGTAAACAGTTTTCAATATTTTGTACTAAAATTTACATGTGATTTTACTTCATGATTTCAAAAGCAAATAAACGTTTTTTGCGTCACAATTTATGGATTCTTCATTCTGAATCAATTTTCTACAAAACTGCATCATTACATTTTTAATTTTTAGGTGTCGAAAAAATTACATATTGCACAAAATATACCTCTGTGAGCCGTCAATTATCTTTGACATTAATTAGACGTTTTAATGAAAGAAAGTTTTTTTTCTATTTTGTAAAGTTTACTTAAATATGACTTAGCTAATTCACACTTTACTATAAAAATACCCACATTTTAAGCACGTATTTATTTTACGCTGAATTTGTTTTTTTATTTTTATTTTAATTAAATTTTAAACAGATAATTATTTTAAGATTAGAAAAGAAAAAAACATATAGGAACTCCTAATTAATTTATCAGTTTTAATTTTATTTTTTATTTATTTTTTAGCAATCCTTTGATCCTTTATATCCATTTTTATTTTGTTCTCTCACTATTAACACTAATAGTGTTTTCATGTTTTATGTCTTCATCCTTTTCATTTTCCTGTCTCTTTTCTATATTTATTTTATATTGTTGTTAGCTTTTGGTTTTTTTTTTTTTTTTTTGACTATTCACTTAAATTCATGTATGCTCAACATTTACTCAGCATGTTGCCGGTGACATTTATGTATTAGGGATTAACTTACGGGCAAAAGAGTTGGAGAGAAAATGCTTAAGAATGGCAACTGTGTATACATGCTACAAACGTACATATATATGTATGTGAAAATGTATAAAATGTATATGTTGGAGCTTGTATATCGGCGGGTAGTAGTTTCATACGTGATGTTACATTAAATAACTATAAGTAGAGCTTATTGCCAAAAAAAAAAGCAAAAACGTTTTTATATTTAGTAGGGGGTTTATTTTGAAGAAAAATCTCTTAAAGATCTCAAATAAAAAAATTAATCCATTGGGTTTTATTATATGAGTCATACTAATAACATAATTATCGCCTACACAGAGTAAAGAATAAGGTGTTCCTTACATTGAATAATACCATAAGAGACAGTCAACGTTGTGTTTGGAGCTACAATATATGTTCATTATTTAAACTAATGGCCTCTCTCTGTTCATTTACTGAAGATATATAAAAAATAGAAGCCGAAGTTACTAGAACTCACAGTACTTGTAGTAATATAATTACGCTCTAGACTACTTAAAGGAAAAACAAGCAAATCTTTCTTTTGTTCTCTCAAATCAAAATTGTTATAAATCGCTGAACTACTGTGGGATTGTATGTAGTCAATTGTCCTAAGACGGTATTCGTCTCTCAGGTTTTAAATAGGCAGAAATAAAAATCCAATGTCTGAAAAAAGTTAGCTAATTTCTATTGTAAAAACTGTCAAATAACAACTTCCCGTAAAAAGTTATGTTGTTCTTTCATTTTCTATAAATTTTTACTGAACTCTCCACAATAAGAGTTACACTTACAATGAGATTATCAGAATCAAAAGTTATCAAATTATTTGAAAATATCGTTGCAAGAATTAAAGAACACTGTAACTGACAAAAAAATCGAAAATACGTTTGTTGCCTAATTTTTATAAGAAAAAAACAGGCGTCGAATAGTCCCGGTCCCGCATTTCTATGATGAAAAAAAATTCACTTACCCCGTCTGCGTTTTGAAAAATACCAGTGTCTTTGTTCCACTTTCATATAGGTTTTTTGGCTCTGGTGAACATTAAATGTTTTGCCTTTAATTCTTGAGACGATATGAAACTGATGGTGAAAACTCTGCAAGAAGTTGCTGAAGCTGTACGAATTAATTGCTACGAACACAACTGTACTGTACTCATAATCATAGCGTCGGCTGAAATTCATCATACGTATTAACTTCTATTTTAGATTTGTTTCTGTTTCACACGCCGTCGAACGACGGTTTTAATTTTCAAGTTTTTAAAAAACAGTTTTATAATTTTTTTATTCTAATTTTATAGTTTAAAACAAAATATACAACAAATTCAATTAAAAAACTAGTTTCCATTTTCTCTTTTTGTTAATATTTAATATTTTAAATATTACTACTATTGGATATGGTCACCCTCCTTCGTTCAGTTTACGTGTAAACAATTTTTTTTGTTTTACACAAACAATAAAATGCTATCAAATATCATGCAAGTATGTTTGTCAAATCTAATAACCAATTTAAAATAATTGTAAAGGTAGTTTTTAACCGCAACTGAATATTCCGTTTCAAACGCACACTGTTTTACACAAAAAAAAATGTTAAGCTGCAACAGCCATATATGTATAGACTTTTGATATTCTAGTAGATACATAAATAATTGGCCCTTACAACCCTGTTTCAGGGTAACGGTCTAGCTTCTCGCAACACCCATGTTCTGTGTGTCAATTTTTATCCAAATGCACCGGGACCTACAGTTTAATAAAGACTTCTAGCGACACAATTGAGAAGTTTATTCATGGTATTCATTTACTCTCAGAGCTTTTGCCGAAAGAAGTATGTTTTTAAGTTTCTTTTTTTTTAAGATGTCAGAGCTCTCTCAAACTAAACCGGCTGTTTGTATCTGTGCAGTGTAAAGGTTTTCTGTTGAAAACAAAAATAAGAACCACCCTAATATTTCACCCATTCATTTCACAGCACATGTTCTACAATTTATTTCTTTACTTTTTGTAATACTTTAAGCTCAGTTTCATTTACTGTATATGTTTCGTGTTTTCTGTGTTTTGTGGTTTTATACACGTTGCTTGTTAAACTGCGTCTACACTAACTCACTGTTGTTGTATATTCTAAAGCAACATATACATATAATACGTTTTTTTTTGTTGAAAGTCGTGTTATTGGTATGGTTTTTTACTTTTTTTTCTGTTTTTTCCTTTTAAGTTTTATCTCCACTTGATGATGTTCATGAGATTTTTAGATTTTAAGAGATTTGCGGTCAATTCATTTCCTTTTAACTGACATCTACTGGTCTTTCAAAAAAAAAAT
The DNA here is from genome assembly GCA_963576795.1 of Metopia argyrocephala. Taxonomy (NCBI): domain Eukaryota; kingdom Metazoa; phylum Arthropoda; class Insecta; order Diptera; family Sarcophagidae; genus Metopia; species Metopia argyrocephala. The sequence continues at coordinate 59,403,072 of OY756211.1, read as the reverse complement.
TGTTTTTTTTTTCTGTTTTCCACCAATTATTTCTCCATATGAAATGGATCTTTTCATTTACTTTTTGTTTTGTTTTTTTGAGTACACATTTTTCCTATTAACTGTTTTTTTTTTTTCTTTTCTTTCTTTTGTTTTGTGTGTATCAATGGTGTCACTATTTTATAAATACTTGTAAAGGGATTCCTACTACTAATTCAGGAAAAAAAGATTAATTGAGATTTAAGAGTTAGATAAGCATGTAGAGTTTGGGACACTATGGGACAAACTTTAGTTGTATGGCTTTTGCCAAAAGCCCTGTTGTTTTCTTTAAAAACTGCAAACCTAATTGAAATCTTCTACAATAATTAACTGGGTTTAAAGACATATTTTAAGATACCAAATTTTAGTTTTTTTTATATAAAATAAGAGTATTGTCATTTTAGACCACTTTTTTAAGATTTTATAAAAACTTCATAGATATTGTGAAAACAAAAGATTTTCGAATACTATATATAAAAGTTAATACATTGCTAAGGCTCAAATTTTTTGAAATAATTTCCTCTATTTTTCGATCTGTAAAAAAAATATTGGAGGTTTCTTATAAGTGGTTTTGTAAGGGCTAATATCTTAATTATCTCTTGGAATCATTGTTCCGGAACGCTTGATTTTTATATAGCCAGTTCCCATATTTACAACCTACACTACTCAAGGGTTTATATCCCTTCTCATGCTGAAATTGCTTTGGAAGGTTCGAAGATACAGTTCATATAGTTATATTTAAACGCCTTATACCAATGGGATACCTTCGGCCTTGATGTTAATTCTATTTTATTGCGAAGTGGTGAGTTGCTGGTAGGTTAAGGTCCTTCCTTATTTCTGTCTATTACTTCCCAGTAGGTAGCACTTTTACCTTTTTACTTTACATTCGTTTTGATAAGTCAAAGGTAGATAAGTTCGAATGTCCGGGGGCGGCCTTCTTAATGATGGAATTCTTAGTGGTGGGGGGATCCTTTTATATTTTTCCTAAATTAAAACTCCGAAATGCCGCACAAATTTTTGTGCATTAATTTCCTTCAGTACTGCGACTTGAACCTAGTCTGCTTGTTGCTGTAAGCGAGCCCTCTAACCACTACACTACGTTACCCCCTAGCACGAAAGAGAACAGAGTACGCATAATTTATTTTTGCTTCTTAGTAAGTCTTCTTATTAATCTTATACTTAATAAGTTAAGTTTCTACTGAGCCTCAAAAAGTATGAACTAGTTTTGCTGGGATTTACACCAAATCTGTGCCCTAAATCTATGCTTACCAGTAGGACTGTTATTTAGTTTAGGGCAGCAATTGAAAGCAAAAAATGACATTAATTTTAATGTAATTAAAAAATATTAAATTTTACGTGCTGACCTAATACAACCAAAGAGTACTTGATACGAGATATAACAGCTTTATATCACAAACTCCTAAACTTAAATGTTAAAGTTTTGATGGCAATGTTTCTTACCACATATTTTTAGCTCGAGCTGTCTGGTGACAAATCCTTAAGCATATGGATTTACTATGGTTTTCAAAAAAAAAAAAAAAAATATGTAATAATTGTCTCGTTTAAAGTTTATAGCACAGGGGCGTTGTTTTATTCTTTTTTCCTCATGCTGATTTATTTGCATCTGTTTAAAAAAAATAATAATGTTTGAGAGCACATAACAAGTAATTGAAAATTAATTGCGATTAAAGCGGACTTTCTTTTATTGTGGAGGCAAAATGTCGAGAATGGCTGCGGTATATGCAGTGCATTCTATTCAATGTAGGAAATGAATTTAAAATAAGAAAAGCAGCGGTCGCAATGTTAACGGTCACTGATTTTAAATTTATTTTTTATATTGTATATGCGTCGTAATTAAAGAGAGACAAGAAAGTGGATTTATAAACAAAATCTAACTCTTTTGTTGTTTATTGTACACTCTAATGGAATGGAACATTTATCAGAAATAATTGTGTGGTATAAATAAAAGGCGAGTATTACAGTACAGTACAGTACAGTCAGAACGCAAATTGCGGGAACCTAACATCTAATTAATTACGACTTATTCAGAATTAAAGTCTTTTTGCACTGTTTAAAAAAATGCAAGATTCGAATGCTAAGCTTTATACTTGAAAAATATACTGGTTTAACTAAAATTAACATTGAATTCCTATAAAAAAAAAAAAATATCCATAGATACAGACATTTCGTCATAAACCTCTTGTTAGTAAATTTACACGCAATATTTTATTTTCAACATATTGAAATAGAACATCTTCGACAAAAAATTTCTGTATGACTACTTGCAGGGTTTACGTTGCTTTCGCATTTCACATCAGGGGATTTTGCTATTTAGATTTTTAAAAATTTTCTTTTGTTTTAAATTTTTTTATATAAAAAAATATGTTGAAATAGTGAAATAATAAGTCGCTTATTTGAGAATAGATTTTTTATTTCATTGCTTTTGTTTTTTAATTTACTTACACTTTCTATAGTTTAATAAAAAGAAATTTAAACATACCTGAAATAAAAAGGAGGAAAAAAGTCTAGCAAATTCTTATCAACACTACTAATTTTTAAATGCACTTAAAATAATAATATTTTTTTTTATTTCTGTTATGGTCCAATAAACTTTTGCCAAAAGACAATATATTTTTTTTAGCTCAATAAATAAAAAATGTTGATTTTAATTTATTTAATTATGCCAACCGCTTTAAATATAATGAATGTCATCCTAACATGATGGTGCCAAGTAAATCAACTTTCATGTCATTGAATACATCCATAGAATAATTTATATCAGAAAATCTAACAACTCGTGCAGGATTATGACTTTGATGAAGTGTTTGATGTCATTGTCATTATTATTTGTTGTTAAATACACTGTTGATGAAAAGATGCGACAGTCACAATAACACATAACAACATCACCATGACAGTGACACAGAAAAGCAGCAATAGCAGGGTACTACAACTACAATAAAGGTGAAAGTCTATACACATGTTATAAGTCGACATATTTTGTTGCAAAAGAAGCTGTTGTCAAGTCAAAATATTATGGCAAATTTGTGATGGATTCCTCGATTGTAAAAAGCCACGCACATCTGCACATGTAATTATTAGGGGAAATACATAAAGATAGACAAGTTTTAGAGACATTAAAGATTGCACAAATTAAGGACACAGGTGTGCTAAATTGCACTATGGTTCCAGTAATATTAAATATTTATTTATCGTGCTTTAACTTTATGTATAATTTTTCAAATCTATTTAAGGAGGATAATATTTTCCTAAAAATGTTTTATATTCAGTATTATGTGTAAAAAGCTGACTATTCCATAGAAATGTTTTAATTAAACTCAATAGAACTTAATTTATTTCTAAATAGTAATCAATACTTTCAAAAGGTACAGTCCATTACTGTAAGCTTTTCACTAAACGTATGCTTTTATTTTTTTTTCGTGACGCCAGCACTCATGACGCCTATACTTATGCAGTGCATTGTACTGACCTAGAAAAATAAGCGCGGAAAGGGGAAAAGGGTGTGGACCTTTGATTTAAATTTTCTAATATCATATCTGATATCTGTTAGAAAAAAACAAAGATCCTACTTTAAGAATGCGAACCGCAAGGAAATTAGTTGCTGTTGATTGATTCTTCAATGGCCAGTGTTATGTCCTCACCACTGAATAGTCCAACAGTAATCAGCTCCAAGAAGCCCCCACAATAATGTTTAAATTAGGGAAGGAATAAAAGATTCTAATTAAATTGGTGATGATGCTGTTGCTGTTCTCCTTAATCCAACCATTGGGATATTTCCTAGTTACTGCTCTTCAACTGCCTTTCTGGCATGGGAGACACTGCTAGAGAGCAATTGCTCTCTCTTATAGAGTTGACGTCTTGCAGTATAAGTCTCCACACCACGACAAGGTGAAACATGATTTAAGTTTTGCCAGTGTTGCCGTGGTATTATTAACCAAAAGTTTGAATTTTTTATAATAATTTGTTCATTTCTGCCTTGAAGTCAAAAAGGTACTTTAATTTTTATTTTATATACACCTAGCAATAATGGTTGTATTAATTTTTATCTTCATCCAATTATAACTTCGATAAAGGATTTGAAATAATATTCCACAGGGCTCCTTCCTGTGTTCAATCTGAAATTGGTATGCTGTGAGTAGTACACTTCATCGAGCCAAACGAAATCTTAAGTTCTTCTGACTCATTAACCACTTTAAGCTTGCATGATCCATTATTACCACAAATACCTTTTTCTTTAAATAACCACGAAATTTTTTTACAGCAAATACAGCTGCTAAACATTCAAGCTCAGCATCCTTATTTAGTTTTTTTGGATAAAAATATGTTGGTCTTTCAACACCCTCAGAATCAACTTGGCATAAAATAGCACAAATTTCGGAACTTAATGCAGCACACTGAACTTAAAATGCTTTCGAAATTGATTAAAACAGGGTCGGTAGATAAAGTCTGTTTTAAGTCAACAATTTCTTGTAGAGCCCCTTTCAATCATTTAAAACTGTTTTCCTTTCCTTGCTATGTAAGTCAGATATAGGAGAACCTAAGGTAGAGCAATTCGTTACAAATTTACGATAACTTGCTACTCCAACAAATTTTTTTTCTTAAAAAATTCCTTAAAGCCTTTATTTTTTCAATGAATGTTCTTATAACATTACCATCAACTAGAAACCCTAAGTAATTTAATTCTTTTATATAAAATTTTGATTTCACAACGTTTATCGTAAGCCTGACTTTAGGAAAATAATTTAAAACCTTTTGCCATAATACCAAATGTTCCTCGAAATTTGAATTTATATGATAGTATATATGGTAGATAAAAACTACAATAATACGTTTGGAAGTTCACTGAGCAGCTGCTAGTATGTTTTAGAACTTATATTAAATTTAAATTGTTAAGTAATTTTAGAACACTATTTTTCAACTTAAATGGAAAGCTATGTAGCTTTTTTTTATTGTAATTCACATAAAAAGTTGTGATATTTGACGGTAGCTAAAGATTATCAAATTAGTTTTTTCAGATAATCTTAAATAAAATCCAATCAGTAACATTTGCAAACGATAAAATAGTTTTATGAAAATGATTAGAAAATTTTGTCGAAATATACTTGTATTTCGTATCAAATTGGCAGATAAAAATGTAAAAGAAAAAAAAAAAAAAAAAAACAACAATAGTTATTTCGCATATACAGTATGTGGTTAGAACACCCACACAAATAGTCAAACGGCCCAGGTTCAAATCCCATCAAAGGTGAAAAATTACAAAAATTAGCTTGCGGTTTTTTCAAAATTACAATTTAAAAATAAAAGATTCTCCCTTCCCCCACGAAATCCATCTACAAAGAAACCACTCCTTGACATTGCCCTCTATTCCACCATAACCATTGTCAACGAAAAACGAATGATCAGAAAAAAAAACGCCACCTATTGGGAAGTTGCAGATATTAGCTTAACCTACTTAGTTAGCGAAGACACTCACGACACAATCAATATGCAACGATGAGGCAATTGCTGTTGATCATTTAAAGGTGAAGGTGTACCACTGGCATTTGAATGATCAATTTACAACAATTTGTCTAATTCCTAAGGCGCTTAATGATAATATATTAGAAGAAAAAATATTTACTGTCCTTTCAAAAAAATTGCAATACAATGCACGGTATCAGTAGATGTTTACCCATGAGTAAAAGAAAAAAAAACTAACTTTACTTCTCTACGCCCTGTCAAAATTTGATTTTCCAATTTCTTATCTGGTTTGGTCTCTTACATTTTTCATGAGCATGAAAGTTTCTGACAGATAGTTTGCAGTTTACGCTGTAATTTATGTTGGTCTGTAGTGCTCAAACAAAAAGAAAAAGAGATAGTGAGGAATATTTTTGCCATTTTTGTTTTAGATTTAGCAGTTTTCTTTATTGAAAAATATTTAACTTCTTTAAAATTCTGCAAATTTATTTTTTTAACAAAATTTTTTTTTTTCGAAAAAATTAAATTCGTTATTAAAATGTTTATTAAGGATTACAGGTACTCTCGCGGCACCCATGTTGTGTTTGTTAATTTTTATCCATGAGTACTTTGGCCTACAGTTTAATGTCAATTCCCAACAACAGATATGAGAAGCTTGTTCATGGCATTCAGTTATACCTACCTATTACCGGAAATACTATTTTCATATTTCTTTTTTCAATATATCAAAGCTGGACTAAAGCTCAAAGCTCAACTAAAAAATAAAAAGTACGTTTCCACGGCTTTAAATTCCGCATTTAATCAATTGCAACTTGTTGTTACTCCATAACCAAAGATACAAAATTGAACAAAACAAAACAAAAAACAAAAAATTAAAAATATCAGAAATTTTTATTTTCTCAATATTTATTATGTTCAGTGATGATAAGTAATGGAAGCAACGTTAACACTGAACATAGTCAAAGAATTAACTTTTCCGCTGGCATTTGTCAGTCGTGACTTTTCTTTCGTTTTTAACATTCAGAAATGTATGAAAAATCACTTGTAAACTGACGTAATTTACAAAAATCAAACTCAAATGGAAACATATTATAAGATTTAAATGTTGTTATATGTTCGCGGCATCACCGCTTCGTATTTCCTTCGAAATAAGCAGTGGACTTCAGTTATGATAAATGGAGAGATGCAACGAGCCATGCTAATAAAACATTTGTTTCCAAAGTTTAAGTATCTTAAAACCAAAAACAATTGGTTTATTGCAACGTCAAATTGATGACAAATTTCTTTCCAGAATTGATGATCTTCTTTGATCTCCTTGTATGTGCGATTTAACGCCTCTTGTTGATTATTATTGGCATTATGTTAAGATCTCGATTTATGCTGACAACTCTGAAAATATTGGAAGCTGGTATTCAATCCACTGTTGATGCCATAGTCTAAAATTGGTCTAGCCGTTGCGGACATATGATGAAAATCATTTTTAAAAACTAATGCCATGATATTAACTATCGTGAGCTCTTGTAAAATGAACTTTATTAAGCGATAATGGCTTGATTGGTTTTTGTTTTCAAAGGGTAAATGCAGTTTTAAGATAAAATTATTATTTATAAAACTACAAAATTTTGAAAAAAAAAATTGTAAGCTTATCTACGAAACTTAAATTAAAATAGAGATTTTTTTTCTAATTTATTTCACAAAAATTTAATTTGTTAATCTTTAAGAAGAAAATAAAAAATAGTAGTAGAAGGTAGAGGAAAAGTTCCTAAATGATTAATTTAATGCCTCATTATAGTCATTTTTTCTTTTTTGTGTTCATGCAAATAACAGTTTTTGTATGCGTTAAGAAAGAAAAAAATTGTTGACTGAAATATTACCACTGCATCATTAAAATGTCAATCATAGTCGAACTCATAAAGGAGGCAACTACAGAAAGAATACAAAAATGAGTCAGAGTTTTTCATATGCACATGCATGAAAAAATAATACATACTTTCATAATACTATGCATGTCATTTAAGCTATTGAAGTATATGTGCTCGTATGTTATATGTTAAAAGAGGGTGAGTGTGTGTCAATAAATGTGTCTATCTAAACACAAACTGCCTTAATGATGTCATCTTCAGTATATATGTATATTTTAGACTGACTGTGTACAGAGGCAAAAAAATAAAAATGCTTCAAATTAAAATTGCAATTTGAAATGGCACTGACATTTGTGCGCTAATTTTATGGCTTTCTCACTCTCTTTTTTTTTTTTTTTTTTTTTTTTTTTTTGTGTTAGCAAATTGACTTCAGTTAGAAAGACATCTGATATCACTGTTCAATAAACTGTTTATCATAGTCGTACTATTCAGTGATAAAAGAAATTGCAGTCGTTATATGAGCGCAGTCTGTGTATGTAATAAATGGAATTTGTTGTAGGCTTTGTAAATAATGTTTTTTTTTGTCGTTCTTTAGGTTTTTTATTTATTTCCAATAATACGAGTATGAATTTTTAAGGTCCTTTAAAATTTTGGCTATTTTTTAATTATTCAGGGGTGGCCGGAGAAAGCTTAAACTCAATAGAATATTACTTGAGTTGGTACCTAATATTTCTCCCATTTTTTAAAGCAACAGCATCTTATTCAAAATTCAACAACATTGACTAGCAGAGCATAGTAGTAAGAGTCAAAAAATCACTTTAAACTTCCCTCGTATATGGCTTTGTTTTTATATATGTTTTATAAATTTATAATTGTAAGAGCGTGCGACTGTTTAAAAAACCATATGCCAGATAGCATATGACAGAATTGCTAAGTAACCAACTGACTGACTTAATGGTTGTCTGAATATGACTGATTTGAATGTGACAAATTTTATTGACACTTCCATAAACTCCTACACATTCATATAAAATAATAAATTGAAAGAACAATACTATTGATTTGCTAACTGAGTCTGTTGGTTGCGTAACCCAGCAAGTGTGTGTTGTATGACTTTATTTTTCTTTTTTTTTCTCTTAAATTGTTTTAAATGGGATTTACTTTGTTTTTGTTGTAACAAATATATGTTATAAATTAAGGCGTAACATTCATATATAAATATGTTAAAAATTTAATAAGTAGAGATCGCTTTTAAATACTGGGTTGGCAACTAAGTAATTGCGGACTTTTTTTTAGAAAATAAAAGTAAATTTTTCATGGAACGAAATAACTTTATTATGTAATGTATTGCCTATTTTGAGCAATGACCTTTTGCCATCTTTCAGGCAGCATCATAATTCCACGTTCATAAAACTTCTGGTTTTTATGAGAAAAAAACTGAACAAGGTACGATTTGACATCATCATCATTATTGAAATGTTTACCAGTCAAGGAGTTTTGCAAAGATCGAAATAAAAAGTAATCAGATGGTGCAAGGTCTGGACTATATGGTGGATGTGGCAAAACATCCCAACCAATCTCCAATAATTTTTGCCGAGTGGCCAAAGATGTGTGTGGCCTTGCATATGAATACAACATCTTTTCGATTTTCCAATTCGGGCCGCTTTTCTTCAACTACGTTTTTCAATTTTGTTAGTTGTTCAATGTACAATAGACATCTGAATATATCGTTCGATTGGGTCGTAAAAGTTCGAAGTAGACAATTCCTTTGTAATTCCACGAAACTGATAACAGAACTTTCTTTTGATGAATATCAACTTTTGATATTGCTTGCTCTGGTTCACCTGGCTTGCTCCACGATATTTTCCGATTGACATTGTTGTAAAGAACCCATTTTTCATCATCACTTATCAATCTTTTTAAAAATGGATCGTTCTCATTACGTTTAGTTAACAAATCGCAGATGTGAATGCGTTGTGTTAAATGAGTTTCTTTCAGTTCATGAGAAACCCATCAAGTTTTCGTACATAACCAAGTTGCTTTACGCAATTTTTAATGCATCTATGTGATACATGAAGCTTCCTTGCAATCTCACGTGTTGTACTGTGATGATCCGAATCAATTATTGCTTTGATTTGTCGTCCACTTCAACTGGACGACCATCTTTCAGTGAAAAATCACCTGAACAAAATTTGGCAAACCAATTTTGACACTGCCGTTCTTTTAAGGCTTCGTCATTATAAACAGCACATAACTTTTTATAACATTGCGAAGCCTTTTTTCCTTTCCGGAAATAAAAAAGCAAAATATGACGAAAATGTACCTTTTGGTTTTCCATTTTTCAACAGACGCCAAACAAAAACCATGCAATCGATCAAAAATTTTTTTTTACTGAATGACAGCTGAAGTACCGACTATCAAATAACAAAATGTATTTGATATTTCAATTACGTCATCTAACCTAAAAATTCAACTAATGCCATCAATAACTAAAATCCGCATTTACTTAGTTTGCCAACCCAATACATATGTATATGATATGCTATTTAAGAGTGGGTTAGATCAAGTTTAGCCGGTGGACATATTATAATACCACAAATGTGAGAGTCTATACGGGTACCAATTGCACCACATAATACACCATTACATATGAAGCTGTGATTCCATATATAATACATACACCAAACAACTACGAAATCATTGGTTTAATCCTTTGCCAGATCGCAGAAATCCTCAGCAGTAGCATTACCCTTTAACATTAGTTATTAACTGGTTATGAGAATTATGCTTTTAAAAACTAAACTATATAATGCCTAAAAGTAGAATTCAATGCAGCTTATTCATACAAACAGACCGCTTTGTCTTAAGTGATATATTGTGGTAATTTAAAACTGTAGCTTTCTGATAGCCGTATATGTTTAGGAAAGACATCACTTTTATTGCTAAAAATATTTCCAAAATTTTGCTCAGTTGCTTGTGCCTGTTTTAGGGGCAAATTTCACTAGAAATTATTAAATAATAGTTTTGAGAACGCTTTCATGTAAATCGCGGTAATTATTATGGCTTACTTTAGCTACCATTTGGAGCACCACTTACTTCTTTAACTTTAGGTTTATAAAGTGCAAAAATAACAAATTTGTCATTTCTATTTCGTGAGTACTAATGCCATAATGATGGAATAGCCAATAGTTGTTTTTATTTCTAACATATTCTGGTCAAATAGCTCTCAAACAAGCATCTGAAGTTGATTAATGCTGACATCACTAATACAACAATGTTCTTGATTGTTGAGTTTTCACCATGATCACCTGATATAAATGTTTGCTTTACACAATACATCTTAAAAGTTGTAATAACTCTTATAATGGTGCTGTATTGGGAGGCAAAAAATAAAACTATTTTTGAATGATGATCTAAATAATGATAAGCTGGACTATTTGCTTTTATAAACAGAACTCTATAATCCGAGTTTTTTATTACTCAATTAACTCCGACCTTCCCGCAACCATTCTCGAAAAAGCTCAGTAGTTACCAAAACTTTTTTTAGCTAGTCAATAAACGGGTAATGAGTTTAGAATTACGTCTTTCAACGGTTATGGTTTATAGCTTTTAAAGCATAAATAAAAGGCGGATTTTCAAGTTTTCTGTACATATGTATGTACGTATGACCAACAGAACATTCGTTTCAAGAAGAGACCTATTTTATATGTATTCTCTACATTATTCGGACTGTAGCCACCTTTATGAAATAGTTTAGCCACTTCTGAAGAGAATTCTTTAGCTACCAGTCACCATGACCAGTTGCTATTTCATTCAAAATTTTAAAAAACCTTTTTTGTAATTAAAAATATGATAAAACCTCTTCAGTTTTTATCTCTTTCAAATGGCCTTATCTGCTTTACTTAAATATGGATCCAGTTGAAAATAACGATATTTTGGTATCAGAAACAAGAACGTTTTGCTTCTTTAATTGTTCTCTAAATTTATTTAAGTGAGACTATTTTCTCAAAGAAGAAATTATTAAAAAATAGGCAATTAATTAATTCTCTTGAATAATAAAAAATTTCATATATAGGAACTTCGTGTATTGTGGACTATGCGACTAATGTCGACTAGGGTTTTTTTTACAAACTGAAAAAGATAAGACAAGACTGACTAAATAAATGTTTTGTCAGGTAATAAAATATAATATCACATGCAATTCTTTAATTAAAATTGCAATATTGACTTTTTAATTGAGCAGTGATTGTTTATGTGCATTTTAACATTTTGTTTAATTAAGTGCCTGGCAACCCTTAATTAATATATGTTATTGGTCCTATAAATGCTACAAAATATTAAATACATTTTTTTAAGTTTAATTGGTGAGTTTTTATATACACTTAGCTTTAAAATTAAAATAACGTTTCCATTAAAAGAGCTGAATATTGTCTAAGGCGGTCCACAATACCCGCCAAATTTTTTTATTACGCTGTTTGATAAGCTTTTGAAATTGCGAATATAAAGTTTTCCTACTAGACGTATATTTAGGCAACAGAGGCCTTATTCTATAACTCTCCTAAGCTAAAACTCTGTCGGTAAAAATTTATAAACCTAATTTAGGATTTTTTGGCCACGAATGCAGTTCTTTAACCCTTATTGTAATTTAAAAACTTCATTTCCATCATCTCTAAAATTATTAATTTTATTCATTCTGACGCTCAGACTGTTTTAAAAACCCAAAAATTTTGTATTTTAGCTTAAGAGAATTACAGAATAGGGTCTTAGATCTACAAATTAATGAGAACACAATTTTTTAGTGCCTCCTCATATTGTAGTCACAAAATACAATATCGTAGTTCACATTACCTGAACTTACCCTATACATGTGTATACATATTTATTTTCGTACGGATGTATTTATAATGAACAGTTAACAACTCAGTAGAATATAGGGTAAAAAACTGTCAAGTTTATCACATGCTATAGATTAATATTATTAAAGCTTTCCACACCTTCTACTAGATAACTCTGGTCAGAGAATCCTAAAAATTAAAGAACTCCTACGCATGAGTAAGAATTTCCACGTATACGAATGACATACTTAGCCAATACGTACAACGACCTGCTAACTATTTATTATGAATAAGGCTGTTAATTTTTAATTTTCTTTAAACGGCTGCATTTTCATAAATGGCAAAACTTAGACAATTTAGAAATCAAATTTAACAATTCTAGTTCAACTACTCTACTTGGATCACTTATGTCCTATAATCAACATATCGTCGTGCGGGAGTTTATGTGCTCTATCCGCCATTTTATATATGTATCTTGGAACCAAAATTTTTAAAATCTTCAATCCGTTTTCGTCCATTTTTCTTAGAAACTGCATAAAATATCCGAAAACATATTACAGACTTGAAAAATTTGGGGTCGAAAACCTAAAATGGCATCATTAACTCGAGATATATAAAAAATTTGAAATGGCGGATAGGGCACATAAACTCCCGCACGACGATGTGCTAAAATCATTAATGATTCACAAACATGGGCAATACTTCAGGCTGAGTTTATCAATGATTTTTTAATGGTTGATATGCTTCTTTTTTGATGGTTATTACAAAAAATCTTAAATTTCTTACAATATTATAGAAAGAACGTATAATTTTTAAGTTCTTTTTTAGTTATCAGTGGTAAAGCGCTTCCAAAATTATTTTTTAAATACTTTTTTAACATACCATTAAGAGAATTTAGCTAGTGGTTAATGAAAATACGTTTACATACCTGAAAAGAAAGAAAGAAAAGTAAAACTCAATATTACATATGAATTTCAATGATAGTGTAATATATGAATAAAGTTATATGATTATATGTTAGTCACCGTAGTCCAGTGTTTAGTATCTTGGGTTACTAGACAAGAGCTCAGGGTTCAAATCCCAGCTCTGACGTCTTAAAAAAAGAAATATGAAAAAAAAAAAAATTTTTTTTTCGGAAAAATTCCAGGAACTTTTATCCACTGAACCTACAATGAACAGCAGCAACAACTTGTTACTTTTATGAAAAGTAAATATGCCTTCTGGCACTGCTTCAGCTGCTTTTAGTTGGCCTTTAACGGTTATACATTTCAATGCTCAGATCAGATCTAAAAGATCTCTGTACAGAATATTTAGCAACTGCAGTTGGTGGTAATTTGAATTTACACTCACCCAAACGAGAATTAGCGTGAAATGAATAAAAAAAATTTATGTGCTGGAGGCCCAAAGTTCGAGCCTCAGGAAGAATGATCAACTTTTTCTATTTTATTAATTTTTGTTTAGCCAGAAACCCTTTAATTATGTTTTGCATCCACAAACAATTTTTTTAGAGAAATATATACAATTTCAGTCAATCCTGAAGATGAACCGAAAGGTTCGAAATCTGTAGATTGAAAATAACCAAAAAATGGTTTCATTTACAATTTAGATTTACAGAGGCAAGACAAAATAGACATATATCCAGCAATACAAGAATGAATACATGATATCATATACATTAAAAAGACCATCCACAAAGGAACCGCTCCCCGACATTCAACTCTATTCAAATTTAACCAATGCAAACAAAAAAATGAATGATCAGGAGAAAAGCGCCACCTATTAGGAAGTAGCAGATAACAGATAAACCTACTTAGCGAAGACACTCACCACACAATCAGCATGCAACGATGAAGCAATTGCTGTTGATCATTCAAGGGTGAAGGTAAAACTCTGGCCTTTGAATGATCAATTCGTAGCAATTTGTCTCATTCCTAAGGCGCTTAATAATATTATAAGAAAAAATATGTATGTATATATGTACTGTCCTTTCCAAAAATTCCAATACAATGCACTTCATTTAGTAGGGGTTTACCCCTGAGTATTGGTCTCAAATAAAAAAAAAGAAATAAAAAGTCATAAGAACCTCTTAGTAGTGCTTCCAGAATGTTCTTATATATATACCTATGCATATTGGAAATGATTCAAAATAAGTAAAGTTAGACTATTATAAGTTGGATTATCGGTGAAGATTCCACCATCCAGATTGCGGTTTTTTTATAATACAACCCGAATAAACGTCCGAAATTCAGCGTTTGTTTTTTTTAATAATAATTTAATATACTAAATCCTTTTTTTTTATTTATTTTTTTTTATTAAAATTTAATCTGACAATTTTAATTTTTCAAGATAGAAATTATTTCTTTCAATTTTCCATCGTTATTATATTAATTCATATACATCAGCTCACAGCATATTTTTAAGCCATTTTGCCCATGGCCACAAATTTAATTCAATTTATTAATATTATTTTAATAACGAACAATAAAAAAAGAACAGTTATTAAAATTAATTTTCATTGCCTTTATCTGCCTCAAGTCCATAAAATAATAAATACTTTTTTTAAACATTTATTAATCCAATCAACTTGAACATCAAATTTATATTTAAATTTTGCAAATTCTTTGCAACATGGCCGAGTTTTAAAATGAAATAAATGCTCAATATTGCTACAGGATTCAAACATTATTTCTTGATGAAAATAAATACAGAAGCAATAAATAGACATATGCTGACAAATGTCATATTATAATATATGCATATAAATATATGTACTTATGTGTATGTATGTATGTGTATATTATTTTGTGTACATAATTGCTTGTGATATTTTAAATGCTTTAAACTGTGTATTTTTATAAACGAAGGTAGTTTTAAAATTGAGCCAGAATTTAAAAATTTATCATACACCTTATCACGTTTCAATATATTTGAAAACAATTTTAAAGTAATTGGGTTTTATAAAGTCATGCTTTCACTAAATCATGTTGAAGCTACGAACGAAGTCAATTATTTTATTTTCTTAGAATTACTAAAGCATCATCACAGACAATTTATTATTTGGGTCGAAATTGCAAGCACTAAAGAATGGCATGTTGAGATGTCTCAAATCATCGGTATCACTTAGCAAAAGATGTTGATGCATTGCCTCTAGGACCACCAATTTGCATGCAATATCCTGAACCTCTAGATATACTATTTAGGAATTTAAGAACTAAACACGTGAGTCATTATTAGACTGAAAATAGGAAATAAAAATACCTCAACAGAGTTTCAAATCAATGGGACTACAAACAAAGACATTTATGTATGAGAAAAGATTCCTTGATTGACAGGTGTTCATATTAAATATTAACTACTGAATTCATAAAAGATATGACAGGAATTGCTTGATCGGTACTGCATAGACAATTGTCAAATAAGTCTCTAATAAACGTATTTGTATTTTATTTTTTATGAATACGGCAGAAAAAAAGTTCTTTATTAAATGTAATTTTTTTTACTGAGGCCAGCACTCGGGGGATCATCGCCACTCAAGCACTACATTGTGCTGCTGCAGGAAATTATTTTATGGGAGCGAGGGAAGAGATAGTAGTGCTTTTGGACAATAAAGACAAATATATAATTAAATACGATTACCGTGTCTGATAACTAGATCTGTTAGTGCTCTGAGTTTGCTTTGTTTAGTAATAACAGTCTCTGAGATCTATTCGAAAACAGGAAGACAAATTTCTTGTTCTCTCTCAGACCACATGTCTTTCCATTACACATTATATAATGTATACTATCAAGAGACATGTGTTTGTGCTTTTTGATATCACATCGTAGACAGAAAAATTCAACACCCGTCAGAAGAACTGATTTACCAGAAATGTTATCAAAAGAATTAAAAGTCTGTACGACAGCAAAATACAGAAGTATATTGGAGTGCACAAAAAGAGCTGAAAGTTCATTAGTAAATAAAGCTAATAATACCAGACCAGTGTGGCTGCCTGGACGTACTCCATCAATGACTTTAGACACATCATTTTTAAATTTTAATGGTTGAGTTCTTTCAGAAAATTGTTGCTAAATCCCCTGGAAGAAGTTGTTTAAAGTTAACAAACTACACATATACATAATTAGTCAATAGAAACCTGTTTCAGGGTTACATCCTAGCTTCACACTAGGTTAATGTTTATCCATGAGTACCGAGACTATATAGTCGACTACGAGCTAGAAGAAGAAGAGAAGAATGTTCATGGCAATCAGTTAATCTCAAAGCTTTTACCAGAAGTATGCTAAGAGGTATTCGCAGCAAGATTTTTTTTTTCACATTTGTTTTCCTCAAGATGTCAGAGCTGGGGATTCAACCCGAAGCTCTTGCCTTAGTAGGTGAACACACTAACAATTAGACCAATGCGATTGCTAATTAATCCACTATAAAATTGAATTAACTACACCAACCGAACAAGCATGTGAAGCCAATCTCATTCGTTGTTAAATTTACTAAATTTTCAAACGACCCTCATCTTTAAATATATTTCCATTAAC
This sequence comes from Metopia argyrocephala, assembly GCA_963576795.1. Taxonomy (NCBI): domain Eukaryota; kingdom Metazoa; phylum Arthropoda; class Insecta; order Diptera; family Sarcophagidae; genus Metopia; species Metopia argyrocephala. The sequence continues at coordinate 59,386,349 of OY756211.1, read as the reverse complement.
TTGCATACTTAGTATCAAATGTGTTTGCTTGTGTTTAAGTGCGTTTAGCTTTCAGCAACTGTCCATATTTTCTACCACAATCTTATTAAAAAATGTGTGTGTATGTATGGGTGGATTATATATGCATCTATATGCCTGTATCTATGTGTGTGTGTCTGAGTCTGTGTCATGCAAATTAATTGAATTACTTATTTCAAGCGAAAAAACAGAAATTATCTGCTTGAACCCAAAAAAAAATAAAACTGATACAAATATTTAAAAAGAAGATATCGAAACAATAATCCAATTCGATGAGATGGACATGAATAAAATGTTTAAAATTGCTGCAGATTATGGTTGTCAAAAACAGAAGGAGAGAGAGAGAGTGTGAGAGAAAAAGCTGGTTTTAAACTGTTTTATTAATGTAGTGGTTGGTTCTATAATTGATATAATCAATTCGTAAGTAGTGGCATTTAAATTGCAACGACATTTATTATAGACAATATGCCACATCAAAACATCAGTATATACATGCATATATTGCATAATAAGAGAATAATTTTAATCTACTTTAGTTGTTAGTATATTCAGAGCAGTAATACATGTACACACATACATATGTGTACTCGCATATGCTCAGCACAATATTATTCATGAACAGTATGGCCCTACATGGAGCAGGCGCTCCATTTTCAACCACACTGTCTATATTTACAGCCCTGTTAATTGTGCGGAAATAAGACAGAAGTAGCCATTATCATTGTTTTCAATGAAAAAATTCTTCAAATAAAATCAGAAACTGTCGTTGAATTACTGGCATCTCAACTGAGTAAAAATATAATTTTCGATCCAAAAGGCAGCTTTACGACCACCCAAACGGAGAGATGATGCAATTTAAACAAGATTTTGATCTGATTTCTTACTGTGCACAACAATCGAATTTATTGTATTATACAAAAGGGATAAGAAGATATTCAAAAAAGTTGATTTTCTTCAAGTTAACGTCTACTCAAAATGACTAATGTTGATACGCTGGACATAAGTTTATAATGCACACCCTTTTGTTCTTATCTGCTCCATCAAAGAAGTTTAAGTGTTATTGTTTATTTAGAATTTTTAAAAAACGTAATACGAGATTTAGAGAAGAAGCTGACCTTATTTAAAAAATATCAAGTATCACTATTGTTAAAGGTCATGAGTTTAAATGCAAATGCCTACCCCATTGAGTACACTCTAGAATTAAATCGTTATGTTTACTTGTTGTTTCTTAATTTTTAGCAATTAAAAGATTTGAAAGAGTTCTGAGGAAAAACTACGGTATTCGCTGTCGAACGACATTTCTATTTAAAAGGTTTTAAAAATGTAAGAAATTTTACTCAATACCGAATATTGTATTTTACTTTCAGCTCTAGAATGAAGTCCTACTTTCAAAACCTTGTTTTATATTTTAATTTTTGTCCGAACAAAATAAACACAAAACTACAGAATTATTATTTTAGTCAAACCCAGCATAGTGCTAAGTCTCTGCGACTTATCAGGTCTATTGTGTACCTTTGAGTCTATTGTTTATTTAGCAGAACTGCTGCCTTATAAGTGAATATCAGCACATCTGAAACTACGTTTCTAAATACCTTTACATAACTCTGTCAGAACATTCAATCAATATGTACTTTGCTGTCTCTGAAGACTGTAAGTACAATCTGCAAACATGTACGTCTGTATTAGCCATTCTCCATAAATTCCCTTTCAACTACGATTACTCGTAAGAACTTTTACGGGAAGTTTTAGGCCAAGCCTGCTATAAAATAGAACTACACCCAATTAATGAAGTTATCATTGTTGCCTGAACGGTGTACAAGAACCACTTATGCATTTAAGTGTTTTAAATATTGGAAGTGGATCACTAATCTTTTCATAGTCATTATATCCCCAGTCTCGTTGATGCGTATTCTAGGTAATTGAAACGAATAGACATTATTTTTGATCACAAATCTTATCGGCCTTTGGGTGTAACATTCCACTAAACCACTAAATGAATGAAACACACAAAATATAATGTTGAAGAACAGGTAATATTTTTCGTCTCTATATTTTTTGTAGCATTAAAAAGCTATCTACGTATTACTACAATTCATTAAAAAAAAGTGAACAATAAATATTTGTGGGCGTGTTAAAAGCCACAGTTGTTCATAAATTAAATGAACACTTTTATAATTGTGAATAATTAATTGAAATTAAATACGCAGAATGCGCCATTTGAATATTTTTTGGTAAACAGAAAAGCAAATTATCATTCTGAAAGGTGATGAGACAGCATTATCGTTTCAAATGGTATATATAGTATGCAATTGAAATTGTATGTAGAGAGTACGAAGTTTTCATAAAGAGTACATATAAGTTGATAATAGTCTAGATATGAAAACTCGATACAAGAAATTGCACAAATACCGCTGTTTATCGACTCTGATTCAAATTAAAATCTAATCGAACCAATAACAGTATTTGCAATTGGGGTATTCAAAAGGTGTCCTATCAAGCCATATTGTCATAATATCTTACAATTTAAAAATAGTTTAAAAAATTTTCAGTTGGGCTGTGAATAAAAATGTCATAAAACAATAACACTTTTCATGCTACAACATGTTTATCATTTTGTCATAAAATGCAGAGTAGAATGGCGAAAGCTATTTAGTTAGCCGGCAATAATAATTACAAGCCGCCGTCAAAATATATAAAGCATACAAACATGGTACAAGAGATTGCTTACTCTTATGTCCTTACACTGAATTTCATTTGCATTACATTTTAGAAATTAAAAAAAAATTGCTTTTATAAATAAGTATATAGATATTTTTACATGCAAGTGAGAATATTTTGTATTTATAATTCATTTGACTGGAAATATGAATTACTTTTTTATATCAACTGACTGATAGGAAAAATAAAATACTAAACTATGAAGAGTTGTTCGCAGCAATCATATTTTTTCGCGTTATTGTTTTATAATAAATCTGTTTCTTTACTCTACATTGCACGCCCACGGGATCCCAATTTTACCAAAAAGCGTTCCCGTACACAAAATTTGGGTAAATGAGATAAATTTTGAGAGAGTAAGATTCTTCATCTAGTTTGTGCAAATAAACAAATAATAAGCTGTTTAAAAAATAATACAAAAATTAAAGGTTCAGAAAACTAAAAAAAATTTAAAAAGTTGAATTAAAAAATATTTATAAATCTGCAGTGAAAGGCTTATTGTATATATAAAAAAATTTTTTTTTCTTAGTTAACATGTATAATTCGAATTACGGTCGTTTATTTTTTGTGATATAAAGTTGTTTTTTTTCATATTTTTAATTGAATTGGTAAAATATTTACTTTTTTGCGTTCCCGTACTTTTGAGTAAATTTGTCTCTCATTGAGAGAAATTAATGCCTACTCTCTATTTACCGAACTTGACCCAAAAAGTAAAGAAAAGCACCTAATATGAGGCCTCAAAACGACCTATTGCAGTACATTAAATATATACACAAGAGTGTACCATCTTACAAGCAAAAAAAAAGTTTTAAAGGGAATCCTTTTTTTTTTTTTTGAGGTACGGTCTAGTGTAAATTATTATATACTTAAATTATTATAATGTAAGTGATCGTATTTGTGCATGTCCAATAACAAAAACAAGTTTGGACATACAGAATCATGATCAATAACAACGCAATAAACTTGCAAGCAAAGAAAAAGTTTAAAAGACAAACTTAATTAAAACGCAATTGCTATCTACTTGTCTTACATTCATACATACATATACTTTGTATAGGCGACAGAAGATTTACCACAATAAAAATATTTATGAATGGAATGCAGAATTTTTACTTTACCAATATAAAACTTATTTTCACATTAGCAAGTAACAAAACTGTGCATGTTCAATCACGATATTATTTTCTCAGTAACAAGAAAATAAAAGAAACGGAATTTTATTGATTTATACAATTTATGTGTATACATACATATGCATGTATGAATGTATACAAAAAGCCGTTTTACAAAATTGAAAGAAGTATCAAAAATCAAATAACATATTAAATATACGCTTTAGATACGTAAATACATACATACATACTATTAAACAGAATGAATCTTAAAATGAAGATAAAGCTAACAAAGAAAACTAATGCTTTTAGTGTGAATTAAAATTATTCAAGAAGAGCTTAAATCGAATTAATTCACTATTTTAGAAGCTTAATGGAAGTCAGGGTAGTTTTTAATAAAGGATGTTTTTACTTAGAAGTCTAGAACTTTGAGTTGGTAATACTACTTATGTATAAGCAGTCAAAAAATATGGTTCTATTGACCAATGTGACAACAATAAAACGGTGAAATTAAAGAAACATGTCGGCATTTAGCCAAAATTAAAGTGTTCCTTCCCCATAACCATGCATGAGTTCATACATCCCAGACCCACTAAACTGAATTTCAACTTCAAGCTGTTTCATTACGCAACCTTACTCGTCAAATTTAACTCCGTAGGAGTATTCCTTATGTAATTTTGTCTATAAAAATAAAATGACTCAGTGGTAAGAGATCTGCTAAAAAGAGAAATATGGAGATTCTGTCTGATACTTCTTTAAAATGACTGTTTTAAAAATGACTGAAAACTACATCTTTTTTGTTAAATGTTAGATTTTAATTTTCTTTATTTTTTACTGATGTTTCTAAATACTTTAAAAATGTTTTTGGTCTATAAAATTCTTAAACAAAACAAACATTTTTTATGATAATTTAATTTATCAAAAGAAATATCAACCTTTACCATTACCTTCTAATATAATTCAATTTATCACTTTAAAAGAATTTTTCTACCTAAATGAGCATCAAAGATTTAATGCTACAACAGCTTTGAAACAATTTACATATAAAACTGAAAATTACCTTCTCACAGGTCTCTCGATGTTTGTTTTGTTAAGCAAAGCAACTTTTTACATGAAAACAATACAAAAAGTAATATAAACTTTCAATAAAATGACAGAACTCACAGTAATACAGACTGACAGTTATATAAAGTAACGGACTGACTGAATTTCTTATTCTAGAAATGAATGAGTGACTGACTACTAACTGTTTGGTAACTGATAAGTTTCTTTTTATTTCAACTTGCTTTGCCACTTCTTTGCCGCTTATGCTCAGAAAAAAAGGAACGATTTTATTTTTTTAATCCAATGAATGCATTTTCCAAATGATTAAACTTTTAACAAAAAAAAAAAAAAAAAATCGATACAACACAATATTTCTTGTATATATACTTGTATACGTATTTTTAAACTTTAAGCCTGTATTTTTTATGCAAATATTAAAAAAAGGAAAAGAAAAAAAGTTATAAAGAATTTTTTCTCAGCATTTCAGATTTTAAACTTTTCTTGTACAATTTGCCATTCTAAACAGAAGAAGAATATAAGCTTTTTTACCTTCTATTTTTTACTCGTATTTAAAAAATAAATTTTGTTCATTAAATTAAAGTCAAACTCATAAAAAAATAAAAAAATTAAAGGCAAAAAAAAAAAAAAATAAAACAAATAATGAAAGCAGCAGCAGAGTTCGAAAAGAGCATTAAATTCTTTTCTTTACTTTTTTTTATCTTTTTTATTTTTTCTTCCAATAATAAGCTTTAAAAATAATCCTTTCATTTAATTTAAATATGTATTTACAAAAAGATACAACAGAATAGTATATATACTTATATACATTTAGTATGTTTGTATTTATGTATGTGTGTATGTGCATAAATATATAATTCTTATCATTTTCCATTTACTTGAACAATTAAGGAAATAACTTGAGTGATAAAAAGGAAAGAGTTGAATGTTATTCATTCATGTCGACATAAATTTAAGATGGAGAAATAATCTTTACTTGCCATGTGGTTTAAAATGGGTTTGACACCTTTGTGTCAGATAAATTTAGTAGATTGTTTTCAAATTTAAACTCTTTGTTTTTTTTTTTTTTTCTTAATTTCTTGATATCATTATACGTGGGTAGTGCTATAATTTGTTTATTTTTATCTTATTTTCTTAATGATAATTTCTAATTTAAGAGAGAGTTCAAAGTTTGCTTCTATTTTTATTGTCTCAGAATTGAAAGATATTCGAAGCTTTTAAACTTGATCCAGGTAGGTTTTAATATTTACCAAAAACGGAAATCAGAGGCAATTCTTGATTTTCTTCTTCATTAGATAAACAATTTTTTTATGAATTTCTAATCTAAATATAAGCTTCTCTGAGTAAACGAATGGTAGTAATACTATTATTTTGTTAGCTTTTGTTGAGTACAACAACAATCAGCTTTTGAAATTTGCCTTTAAAATCCTTTAAAATCTTAAGCAGGATTTTACTAATTATTAGATTTTTTTTTATTGAAAACAAATTTTATAATAAATACAAGTGAAATTGCCCTGGTCTAGTTTTTAGTGTGTTGGCTTACTGAAACGATAGCGCTGGGTTCAAAACTCAGCTCTGACATGTTGAAAAAAAAGAAATATGAAAAAATTATATCTTTTGGCGACTACCTCTCAGCAGTCTTCTATCAAAAGCTCTGTGATTACCAGAATCTGTCGTTCGGAGTCGACTTTACACTGTAGGTCCTTGTGCTCATGAAGAAGAATTAACACACACAACATGAGTGATGCGAGAAATTACCTATATTATACAGCGCTTTGCTGTGCCCTATTTAACTTTTTTTTGCAGAAACCGAGCCTTTTTTTTATTTAGTTAAGACATATGCACTTAAGAGATCTTGTTGTGCTATTAGCTATTCTGCTTAATTCAAATTTTTTGACTTTTTCATTGGGAGGTGCTTTGCATTTTAATTTATACCTCAAATCAGCCTGACTATTCACAATGTCTTAGACATTCTGCTTGAGCGGCAGACCTTCAGTTCTGATATTTTTGAATAAAAATTTCTAAGACGAAGAAGCATATTTTGGATACACTGGTTACGTCAGCAAGCAAAACTCTGACTCATGGAATCCGAATGGCTCAGAAATGATTGGGGAAAACCACTGAAACCGAAAAATGTGAGTATTTAGAGCTGAATATGGTCGGGAGATGACATTGTACCATATTTTTTTTTCCAAAAATTATATTGCCATAACCATTAAAGATAACTAAGGGCATTTTGGACATACAATACAAAGACGATTTGTGATTCTAACAAGGCGATAAAATGAACTACTTAATATCAATAACATGATTGATTTTGACTTTATTATATGGTAAATTTTATGGTGGCCCAACGTATCTTATGGGTAGCCAAAATCGTTACTCAGAAGATTATACAAAATAATATTTGAAACAAACATTCAACAAATTCTTGCCACGATACAGCCCGGAATGTGTAAAAAATTTATCAAAAACTACCTCGAAATAATCGGCTGCTTTACTAGTCCAGAGCAAAATATTTAAATAATATTGTAATGGGTGTTTTTTACGGAGTCACACAAGTTTAAATCATAATAAAGCAATGAAATATATTTTTAATATCAATATAACGGGCTTTATTGAAAATAAAAGTTTTTGAAATTAATGTTTAAATATAATTTCTGCCATGTACCGCCATGACTGGAGCGTACAAAGCGTAATCTGGAACACCAATTTTCAAAAATGTTTGTGCATAAATATAGGCCAATGACTCCATCGGTTCATAAAACTCACCAAATAGTAATTTTCTGTGGATGTAATAGTGTTTCGACAAAAGCTTGTGGATTCTCTTCACTTCAAAGGCGACAATTCCGTTTATTTACGTACCCATTCAACCAGAAACGTGCTTCATCGCAAAATAAAACTTTGAATAGAAATTCAAAAACGACATCAATAGAATATAACAAATATTCTGATTAAAAATTTCAAAAATTTACACACGTTGACCTGGTGTAAGTCTTTTCATATTGAAATTTCGTGGCAAACTTAACAAATATCAACTAACAGCTGTTAAGTTGGTGGTATAATAAAGCAGTGATGCCAACTCAAAGTTTTGGCACTCTACAAAATATGCTCTTTATATCGTACATAATTATAAGATCCAAGGAAATGTACATTTTATAATAATTATTGCTTTATATGGTATTTTGTTTACTTTTTTCTAACAAACAATGAATAACTCTGAATAGCGGGCTGCAATCAGTTAATAATTCGTTTTTCAATTAAAGATATACTGGCTTACTAAGCAGTTGTTTTATGACTCTAGAGACGTTTGTTTAAAACAGTTAAAAATCTAAAATCATAAATGCCTTTTACTGTCGAGCAAATTTTTATTGGAAATTTAGAAATTTAGGCTTATGGTGCGTATTTACGAATTGACAGATACCAACCCGCGAATTTAGGTACTAAAGTTCAGTTCCGCATAAGACTATATGATATCTTTCTAGTTTTCTACTAGGAAGGTCCTACATTCGATTACCAGCAGAGACTTAAGCATGAAGCATTACAAAATAAAAATGTAATAAAAAAAAAAAAAAAAAATCAACTGTTCATTCCACATACTTTAGTGTTGTCATAACGCTATACACTCGTAGTTGAGTAACTGTGCCTACAATATAATACTTGTTTTGTGCCTTTTTTCTCCGCCGACTCATTTCTATCAATAACTAACAAACGCTTTTCTTCTACTTAGAGATTATGCAAAACAAAAACCATTTTCTAAATATATTTATTAAAAAATAAATTTAAGCTAATGGCTTCTTTAGAATATTTAGTTTTAAAGTTTTATTTATTATTTTTTATTATTTAATATTTTTTTTTTTAGTTTTCATAATAATTATGAAAAAATTGAGAAATTGTTTTTATTGTTTGTATTCAAATTATACAAAGAAATTAATTAAAAATAAGTTTTTGTCAACAAAACTTTTCTGTTTTAGCTTTTATTTTTGTTTTTTTTTCTTCTTGTACTCAAATTTCTCATCAGCCAATTTATGCATATTTTGATGAAAATTAAAAACAAAATTATATTAAAAGTTTTTATTTTTCAATGACGCCATTAATATTTTATTTTCTTAAAAAAAATTCTTAATGAGAAATCAATAGAAAAAGTTTTAAGCTGTGCATGGTTGCTAACGAGTGTTAAGATTATTTCTATTTTAGTTTAAACACTCTTTTTAATAATTTATCAATTTTTTTCTTAGTCGTTTAAATTATATTGAACTTTTCTTGTCGTCTTCCATTATTTTCAAAATACTTTTTCGATATTTTTTATGATTCATTTGTGTTTTTTACTGTTCTCCTGCTTAACTCTTCTTAAAGTTTAACTTTTTTCACTTATTTTTTTTTTTTTTTTTTTTGTTAAATGTTTTATTTTATTTTTCGACTCTTTACAATGTTGGCAAGTAGCGTAATTTTTCATTCCATTAAACTGTCAGTTATAATTCTTTTAACATAAAGGAACGGTTTTCTACGTGTCTACTTTAAGTTGAAAACAAAAACAAAGAGAGCTGAGTTATAAAAAATAAGGAAATCTGCAGCAATAAATGCGTAGTGGCAGAAACAAAAAATTAAAAAGAAAAAACCAAAAATAATCAAGTGGTAGTAAAGCTTTATAGATTCAGCACTTCTTATGAACAGCTTAAATAAATTTTTATAAACATATAAACACTTTAAATCTTTATTCGTGTTTTAAGCTAAAAAGCAGCGAACTAACCAACTTATAAAATTTAATGGTAGATTAAAACTTAAACTTTACAAAAAAAAAAAAAAAAATAAAATTAAATGTTAAAGAAAAACTATTTTTTGCCATTGTGTACTATTAGGCTCTTACAGAAATTTGAACCAAAGATCCATAGGTAGCAAAAAGTTCAAAATTTAAGGACACAATGAACTACAAAATTTACCTAAGATATCAAAAAATAATAGACAGCATAGTATCTCAAGGTTGAAGTAAAGAAAAATTAAATTAAAAAATTTTCGGGAAAGTTTTACTTTTGCGGCTACATAAGCGCTACCTGAATAGAGTTAAGATTCATTCCTAGGAAGTTCATATGTTTTGGATAGTTGTTTATTGAGGTTTTAAGTAAATTTTTGTATATCTTTGTTTTCTTAAATTTTGAACGGTTTGCTACCTATGGACATACACAAAGAAAACGAGGTAAAGAATTTTTTACAGTTTTTTTTTTGCGATTTTGGTGTTAAAGGCAAAGTTTTTCATTTCATATGCTGCGAGAAGCTAGGCCGTAACCCTGACACAGGGTTGTAATGGCCAATCATGTATGTATGTTTTAATGTTCTCAATTTTTGTTTTTCACGACAAGAGCTACAACGCCTTTCGTCTCAGAAAGTAAATAAAAATTCCGAATGGTTTGCAAGATATGAGCCTGAAAATATGATCACTTTTTTGCAAAAATGACACCGAGACTCCAAATGTTTGGGGCAAAACTGCAAGAAATGGGTCTTAACTTTTTTGGTTTGTGATATCCGTGGTTACTTTATTTTCATGTTTTGCACTGTGTTATTATTCTAAGTGATTTTTTTTAACAATTATTATGTTATTCTATTTTATAATTATTATATCGGTCTTAAGATCCTAAAAATGGTATTCTTTATGAGAATTAACATCCGTTGGGGATCAAATTTAATTTTAATAATTTTTGACTTAAATAAATAACAAGAAAAATTAATATGTATAACACAAAAAGCTCTGACTAGACCTTTGTAGCGGGGGTCGAAAACTAATTCAGTTCCGCGTGGACATGAGATACACTTGAAAAAAGTTTTGAACGAAAAAATCAATGTTGTGATATAATGTACAACAATGTTACTACTATCTGATGCTCTATTATCAATTTCCTTAGATATATCGTAGAAAGCGTATACATTTCTTAACTTAATTTATTTTAATGGAGCGGTTTGACATAATTTGTGATAAGATCCATATTCACGTTGACGTCTGTTCAGACATTGACGATATTGTCTTAATAAAACGTTTTATTTTCTTTAAGTGTGTTTTTATTTTAAATACTACTGAAGTTGCCATTATTAAGGCAGTTTTGTCAGCTTTTCACTGTTTCTCAAGACATAAAAAGCTCTAGTTGTAAGTTCTAAAAAGTTCAAAATTATGATAATTCTAATTTGTGGCAGCCGACTTTATCTAAAAAGTGAATACTAAGGCAATAATTATCATGCACTGCATAAGTATGAGCCACCAACTAAGTTCTAATTACAAAATAAAAACTAATAATATGTCAGCGTTTATTAGACTGTGTAGTATTCTTATAATACAAGCCTTTGAATGTTGGCTATATGCCGAACAAACATACGCACATACATACAAGTAAAATCATGATAAAAGTCAACAGCAGAGTTATGTACTCTATAATATTTTTTATAGAGTACAAATATAAAAGAAAAGTTTTTGTTAAACCGATTTGTTTTAGAACACACCCGTATGTACAAGTGTATTATTAACGCAGTCATACCCGAAATATCTAAAGACATGACCTTTCGGCGTGAAATAATTTTATTAAAACAGGTACAATAATATGAAAGAGTTAGTTGGGATTCAACCTTCATACAGTTTAACAAATCAATAAGTTGTAAAACAATAAAACGTCTTAATTAGATCAAAACTACATTCTATTAAATTATAAGTCTTTTACAACTTCATTGTATTCGCTGTAATTTTCTCATCCCATTTACCAAAACTTTCCCAAAACCAAAATGTAAGGTAACCGTAGCTAAGCGCATTTTGTTTAATCTAAATATGTCCTAGAGTAGAGAAATTCGTTCTTCTTTATACAATTTTTTTTATTTAAATGAAAATCATATTCTAAATTCCTCATGTGCTCGTCTCAATAATTGTGAATTTAGTTTTTTTAATTAAAACTCTGTTTTATTAGATTTAACTGTGGTTAACTATGGTTTATCATCATGCATGCTATTTGAAATCCAATTCGAAACAAAAAACGCAATTAAAATTTCAAATCATTTATAAGAACGTTTTTATCTTCCTACTCACATAACAATATGCAGATGTAGTATTTAAAAATTTAAACTTAAAACCAAAGAAGAACTGACAGCTAATTTAAGAAAAACTGAACGTAGAAAATGATAAAATCGATTTTGGCATTTGGCCAAATAAAAATATAAAAATAAAAAAAGGAAACAACCAACCACCAACCTAATAAAACTAAATCTGCAAAACTGAAATCATATATATAGTCATTGTAAGTGCAAACGGACATAACTATACAAAATTTGGAAATTTAGTTTTTTATTAATTATGGTTCGTTTTAACAAAATACATGTTCGTGCAAAATTTTAGATTCCCACGATGAAAAATGGCGATTTAATTAACGAAATTCAAACGGACGTAACTACAAGTGCGTGTATTTCTAAATACAAGAAGACATAACTACCGACATCTTTATATGAAGACCTTACATACAAACTTTTTTTTATATATAGGGATGATTTTCAGAATTTACAAAATTTTTGATTTTAAGGTTTTTTGCTTCTCTCGTAAAAAACAAAAAGTGTAGTTACTTCCGTTTGCATTTAATATGACGATTCGTATACCCACTTTGCTTTATATAAAGCAAATATATATATGTATGTATTTATAATACTGGTATATTGATGTGCATGCACTTTTTGTTATACGGGAATATTATATTTTATAAAACTAATTCTATTGTATTCATTCTTTTTCAATAGAAATTATAGTGTAAATAAGTACTAATGTATTATATTCATAAAACGTTTTCCATTTTTGGGTTTAAAATTAAAACTCAATGAAATGCACATAAAATTATGATTTCGATAAAATGTTTATATTACAATAGCGCCTACGATCGTTTAATTATGTACGAAGTAAAATACAATTTAAATGACCGTCTCTGCATTGGCACCGGTTGTCAATTTCTTAATGTAAATTTCGATCATCTTTTTGCTTATATCGGGTGGTATTTCGTTGATAGATTGACGAATGTTTAAATTCAATTTCTCTACTCTTATGGGAACCTAGCTTGTCTTTGGCGGTTCAATCTCATAATATTAATGGCCATTATTATTTGCTAATAAAATTGTTTTTTCTATAAATATATGAGGTTCTTTGGCCTTCACATGTAACAGTTTTGCTCAGAGTGGGCAAACAAACAAAACATTTCAAAAAGTTACCACAAAGTCATACATTTCTAAAATTTTTTAACCGTATTGTACATGAGCTCAACCGAAACAAATACTTTCTAAATGAGAAATAGCGCAAACGAAAAAAAAAATCGCTTTTTGCTCTTGTGATTGCTTTGTTATTCCGTTAAATTCGTATAATTTGCTTTTTTTTTCTTCTTCTTTTCTTTTTCTTCTCATTCATTTTTTGTTGTACGTACGCACATTTGAGTTAGTGTATTTGTAGTCTTCAAAACAAAAACAATACACATAACTAAATGGGACAATCGTTCTCACTGTTTTTGTTTTGTTTTTGTTTTACTCATTGTAAATAACAAAACAAAATAAGATCAAACGTATCGTTTTATTAAATTTCCTACTCTGGTTTTGCTAGATGGCGTACCCTTTGAACAAAATTTGAGCATTAAATAGAATGCTAGTTGCTCTCGCATCCAATCAGAATAGTTAGAGTATTGTGAATAATCATTAGACTCTAACTTTGTCTTGGTTAGACTTTCAAAAGCAAATATGCGATATCGACAATTTCGGATTATTGGTCACACGTTTACTAAAATAGCGACATCTAAAGCAGAGCGTAGATTGCGATGAAGCACAGAATTGAGCACAAACATAGCGTCTCCAGGTTTTTATAATTTTTTTATTGTGTTTTCAATGTCTAACACAGTAGTTCGACTATAATGACCTTAATCACACTGTACTGTTGAAAGTGTGTTTCCGTTTTAATACTTACTTTTTGGTTATTAAGCGATTCATATTTGTAAATGGCAAACACTTTGTTAAATAAATGAGCCACTGAAACCAACGAATGGATTACTCGATATTTAACCCATTGATAGCAAAAATGTGGATATTTGTAAGAAATATTTTTAAATGTTTCAAATAAAGCAAAACACAACTAAACTATCTGCCAAATGATTGCTTTAACACCCACAAACAGAAAAATCTATCAAATTTCCTTTTTTTGTATTTAGTTTGTTATGCAGTGAGAGATACACGCCTTGTGTATCTGTTATAAACAATAAATTATCATTTCGCGAGTGAAATAAATTGCTAAAAAAAAAATAAATTTATAGTTTAATTTAACGTTTTCAAACTCTAATGCCAATGTATGCATGCATTCATCTTTTTGTATGTTTTGTACTGTTTTGTTAAATAGTGTTTGGCCTTCATGTTCATTAATGCTGTCACATTTATAAAAAAATTAAATTCGAATAGTGAAATAAATCCCAAAATAGATCATACATATTATGTGGTAGGTTATACAAAAATTATTTAAAGCTGCAAATTTTATATATAAAAACAAATAAGTAAATTTTTTTAGATTAGTTTCAATGTCATAACTATAGTTTTTGTGCTTTCAGATGAAATTTGATTATCAAATAATATCATAACTCAGCTATTGCTTATTGAAACTTTTTTACTCGTACAATATGTTAATGTTTTAGTGTATTATTAAGTATAGTGATGTATTTTTTTTTTTTGCTTTTTAGCTAATGATTTTGTGTAAGACACAACTTATAAAAACAATAATTTTGCCTTCTTGGTTATGCCAATTAAGAATTGTTATTAAAAACGAAAAGGAAATTCTAGTCTTTATGCACTTCTAATATATTCACAACTAACTTACGTCATATATTATTTTTGGATTCGACAAATACGTATTTGACTTGTTTGAGTAATAGCCCATACATAAAGTAATCTGTACTTTCTGAATTTGTTTATCTTTTTTTTACGTAATTGCAATTGAATATCTGAAATGATCTGAAATGAAATCTTAAGCGAGGAGAATATCTGAAATGTTTAAAACTCTTTCGTTTAACGACTAGCAAGTCCATAGTAACACAGAGATTCTAGTGTGAATTAGTGTGATTGAACTGGGGGTGACGTAGGGTAGTGGTTAGAGCGCTCTCTTACAATACAAAACAGCCCAAGTTTAAATCTCAAAAAGGAGAAAAAAAGGACAACAAATTTAAAGTTCTCGATTATTTTTTTAAAAACAGATATAAAAAAAAACTCAATCTACTTTTGACTGCAATTCCAATATAATGCACAGCATGAGTAGTGGTTTATTCGCCTGGGTATCAGTCTTAAAAAAGGAGAAAAAAAGGACAACAAATTTAAAGTTCTCGATTATTTTTTTAAAAACAGATATAAAAAAAAACTCAATCTACTTTTGACTGCAATTCCAATATAATGCACAGCATGAGTAGTGGTTTATTCGCCTGGGTATCAGTCTTAAAAAAAAACTAAACTATACATACATACTTACTTACCTTTACAACCCTGTGTCAGGATTACGGCCTAGCTTCTCGCAGCACTCATGTTGTGTGTGTAAATTTTTATCCATGAGTACATGAGTACATTTAAACTATGCATTATTGAATTCCAATTACAGAATATTATATAACTGTAATAGCATGACAAATGAATTTAATAACCATCATAATGCAGTTTATGTTTCTAGTAATTTTTTTGCAATTGAAATGGAGGCAAATGAATAAAAATTGTTTATTTTTTGCCGTTGAAATTTTGTTAAAAATCTAAACGTTACTAGATATGATGAACATTATTTATGGAATGCAACTAAATATCTAAAGCGTCCAATCAAGAAAAACACCCCTATTAAAGACGAAAACGGTTTATGGTGCCGAACAGACAAAAGTAAAGCTGAATCATTTGCAATGCATCTATCAACAACTTTTCAGCCGCATGATATAGCTAATAGTTCCTACACTCAAGAAATCCACGAATTTCTCGATAGTCCTTGTCCAATGGACTGGCCTATGAAACATATCTCACCAAATGAAGTACAAAATGAAATAAATAAACTAAATTGCAAAAAATCTCCAGGGTACGATTGTATTGATGGAAAAGTTGCGCAAGCTTTACCCAAAAAAGCTGTAATATTTCTTACCCTCATATTCAATTCAATATTAAGACTAAATCATTTTCCTTCCCAATGGAAGTGCGCTGAAATGGTAATGATCCCAAAACCCGGAAAGCCTGAAAATGTTGTAACATCATATCGCCCGATAAGTCATAGTCATATTCTCCAAAATATTTGAAAAGATATTTTTGAAAAGAATGTTACCTGTACTAGAAAAACAAAACATAATACCGGAGTATCAATTCGGATTTAGACACAAGCATGGCACACCGGAACAATGCCATCGTATAGTAAATTTTATACGTGATTCCTTAGAAAACAAAAGATATTGTTCAGGTGTATTCTTGGATGTACAACAGGCATTTGATAAAGTCTGGCATGCTGGACTATTATATAAACTTAAAAAACTACTTCCAACACACTTTTATCTTGTACTGAAATCATATGTTAGTGAAAGGTATTATTATGTTAAGGTCAATGGAGAATCTTCTAAAATCTATAGTGTTAAAGCTGGTGTTCCTCAAGGTAGTGTATTGGGGCCAATCTTATATACAATATTTACATCAGATATGCCTGTACTGGATAATGTACTAGTTGCAACATACGCTGATGATACTGCAATACTAGCTTCCAACACAGACTCGGATGTAGCATCAACATATCTTCAAAGAGAGCTAGATGAACTAGAAAACAGGTTAAATAAATGGAAGATAAAAGTCAACACAGAAAAATCGTCGCATGTAACATTTGCTTTACGTCAAGGAAATTGCACTCATGTTCATATTAACAACCGTTTTATTCCGCATAATGACACAGTCAAATATCTAGGACTACACATAGATCGTAGACTTACATGGAAAAACCACATAAAAGCTAAAAAGCAACACCTTAATCTAAAACTCAAACGCCTATATTGGTTACTAGGTCCGAAGTCTAAACTCAGCCTTGAAAATAAAATTATTATATACAAAGTTATGCTAAAACCAGTTTGGACCTACGGTATACAGTTATGGGGAACAGCCAGTACTTCCAACATCGAAATACTACAAAGATTTCAATCCAAGACACTAAGATCATTAGTAAAGGCTTCATGGTTTGTATCTAACAAAACTATTCATGATGATTTATTAATTCCGCTAGTTAAGGAAGAAATTAATAATTAGACCACCAATTATTTAGCGAGGCTAAGTAATCGTCACAATCCTTTGGCAATAATGTTATTAGATGACACTAATGAAACGAGAAGACTAAAGAGAAATCATATATTGGACTTGCCATTTCGTAGATAATTGTATACTAAGTATATTTATTACATACATTATATTTTTGTATATTGTTGTTCTCATTGGAGTTCGACAATGACTGTTACTGCTTATTTTATAAAATTTACTTATTATCTTCGGATAGATTGTAAATAAAACTATAAAAAAAAATTAAAAAAAAAAAAAAATTTTTTTGCCGTTCATATGCATGTACATTATGTTCTATTTTCTGACTAAAGTCGTTAAGATGAAGAAATGAAATCAAGCCTAGAACCCTCAGAAAAGTAGATTTACAATAAATTCATTAGTATTTTTAAACAGTTTGGCCCTTGTGCATAAAATAGATCAATTTCAATTAACAAAACATAAGAATTTTAATTAATTTCAATATTTTTTACAAACATATTTTTTAGCGAACTTAAACATCTAAAATCGTAAAAGAATAATAGAGTAATTTTAAAATTGTAGTTTTAATATTTTAAATTTTTTTTATTGGGATTATGTAATGATTAGATTCTGAGCGACTTTTGGGAGGTTTTAGTGATTTAAAGGTGGTTCTTAAATGTTTGTTAACTCGTACTGTATTCAGAATCCATAACTAAGGTAATTTCTATAAATAAAATATTTTTGTATATTAGAAACACTTCTTTGATAAGTTTTATATTGCAATAACACAATGCGGTCTCAATTTTTAAAACACATTATTATAGTAACAGAGAAGTTTTGTGCATTACAGATTTGACAATTACTACTATTTTCGAAAAAGATTTTCTGAAAGTACAACTCATTGTTTTCATTCATTCGTTTACAATGTTTCCTTTTTTTGAACTTATTATCCAGACACATGTTTTACTAATATATCTCCCTTGATGACTTAAAATTGCTGTACTACTTTCTCAATTCATACATAATGAATTCTTATATGGTCTGTATTATGTTATCTGTTTTGTAGCTTGCGGGATTTCTTTACACATAAATGTATGTAAAAATAATGGGCGAATTCTATTCTTTATTCAGTTTTGAGATTTGTTTTTAAACAAATACTTTGTAAGAGAAATATATTCCGCGAAAGAAAAAAAAACCTTTTTTTTAAATACATACAGCCTGTTTCCAGAAGACTAATAGTTTAAATTGTTCGTCTTTTTATATGTGAAACAACAACAAACCACTAAGATTTTTGAGTGTTTTTCATATAAAAAGTCGAACGTCTTAAACCATTCGTCTTCTGGAAACAGGCTAATAATTTATCTTTAACTATAATAAGCAATGGTCGTTAATTGCGCAAACCTCAATTTTTTAAGCTGTAGAAAACAAGCGCGATTGTATTTTTGAGGTCTACTGAATTTTTAATTTTCTAAACTTTGCTTTGTTTAAATAATACTTAAAATTTCACGAGGTATGAGGAATATTTATATGCAGATAAAATAAATATTCTTCATACGCTGTGGTACAGTTTATGTGTATAAATTGGTGTAAAGAAAATAAATAAAATTCTTATTACCGTTTTCATAACAATAAAGCAAAAATGTTTTTTTTTTTATAAAATTGTTCCTTAACCACATCTTACCGTTTTTTTTATAAATTTGAATACAGCGCTTAAAAGTTACATAAAGGTTATTTTAGATAATTTACTTAATTTCTTGCATATAAGATATTTTATTACAGTACACTAAATACAAATGTAATGGCAGTCACTTATGTATATGCGAAATAAATTTATTTTATATTTGCGTAATAAGATATTGTAAACCAGGTATCAAGAGATTACAGACAAATAAATGAAATATATTTTTCAAAGGATTATTTCTTTTTGAAGAATTCGCTTTTATTTTTTTTTACATCTAATATACTTATGCGAGTAGTATGTGTTTGAAAGGAAAGTTATCACTTTATTTTAAAGAAAAAAAAGATAAACAAAACATATTTTTTATAATTTTAAAACTGAAAATAAATTTTTTTTAAGCAAAGTGAATGCAGCTTAAATTAGCGTCGAAAAAAGTAAGCGCACAATAGTAGTTTTATACAGTTATCAGAAAAACAAGAAGTCAGTGATAAAAATGGGAACAAATGCTAAAATTTGTAAATAATATCCAAAACTTTGTGTATTTGCTTATGAGCATATAATATAGTAACAAAAACAGAGCTAAAGTAAGTCCTTGAATATGTTGCTGTATTTCTAAAACGATAAAAGTTAATTAAAAAACACCACTTAATAACAAAATAAATAGAATTTACGTAAATATATTCACATGGTTTGACGAGTATTTTAAAATTGTTTAGTCTCGTATTACAAACAATTTGTATAAACGAAGTCATGTTAACTTAACATTTCTGTGGATATTTAGCAAAACGTGTTCTTTCTAAATCAACAACTTTTCAGTAGAGCAAAAAAACAGTTAAAAAATTAAAGAAATTTTGAACTCGGATATTATACACAAATACTAAACGAACATTATGCGACGTTTTTTTCCTTCTAGATGCAATAGTTTTCTTTAATACGATAAAAAATTAATTTAGGACTTTTTGTTAAATAGATTTTAAAGAAAAAAAATTAGCACCACCATACAAGTCGTTTTGTCAAAATTTTTTTGATTAAATTTAAAAATTATCTTTATCGTTTAAGTCAAGGAAAGTTGTTTGGTTAAAATGGAATATGAAAAAAAGGTTGAAAGAAGCTGATCTGGAAAATATATTTCGGTTTTATAAAAAAACTTCTATTTTTCCCTAAAATATGCAAATAATTAGAAAATAATGATAAAAATGAAAGAACAATTTTTATAAACATTAAGTTTTGCAAATTATACTTAATTCTCTGAAAGAAATTGAAATTAAGGGAAAATCTGAAAGAGGTCGATTAGTCAACTGTATATCTTGCATTCCAAAGATCGTAGAAATACGGGGATTAGAGCCAAAGAAGGACAAGGAAAACCTATATTCACTATAAAAATCTTGAAAAATTCCACTTACACAATTTATACCACCTCCTTAATAAACTCCAGCTGTTTTAAAACTTAAGAATTGCCTTATTCTAAGCTTTCATCTAAATCTGTCACAGTTAGATATTATGTGTTTTGCGGCTCGAGTTCTCTGTAAATCTTGATATTATAATCGGAATTGTTTGGTAATACGCCCAAATTCAAGTGGTCATTCTTTCTATATATACTTTGGCAAAAGCTTTTGATTTTCTTTTTAGGTGTCAATGCACTTCGGTCGTAACAATGAATTATTATTATCAGTGTTGTTCTAATAACCGTTTACAACTGTTTATGCTCTTTGTTTGCTTTTTTTTGTTTTCGTTAATTTAGATATCAAAATCTTAGATCTAAAAAGAAAATTTAAATCCTTTTGTATCCCAAAAAAATAAAAAAATAATAATAATGACTTTTTAGGTGGCTCATAAAAAATATGTTGATACATTTAGTAAAATAAAAAAATTGTCTTCAAAGAAACGAAAACTTTAGGTAAAACAAAGTTTTTTTTAATTATTTTTATATCTGGTTTAGAATATTTTATTTAAAAAAATTTTAAAGAATTTAATTTGGCATGTCTTTGCCATATTTTTAAGCATTTTACTTATTATTAATAACAGCTCTTCATTATATAAGCTGAAAAAGATTTGTTCCTTAAACATATGAGTAATATTAATTTTTCATAAAGTATATATTGCTCATACGTTGGTAATCAAATATTTGAAAAATTATTTATACATTTGAAACCAAAGAAATAATTTTTTTTATAACACCACTTAAGTAAAAAAAACTAAGCCATAATTATTATGAAAATCCTTCTTACTTATCCTACGGACGTATCAAATAATGTGTTCTTTAAAAAATAAAATATTGTTTCTTTAATATAATGAAAATAAATATTATTTTTCTATAAATTATATTCTTATTAAATTCTTTGTTCGTTGCTCATAAATTTTATTTTCGATTACTTATTTTGCTTTAACGTTAGCGGCAATTTACTTATAATTTCTATTTGACTGAATTAAGAATCTAAATACATCATCATTGCTTAGAATATCATAAAAAAAAAAATTTGAAGTAAATTGAACGCTGAAAATTTTGAGAAAAATATCGTAAGAATTTTCAGCAGTTACAGCTGAAACAGTCAATGCTTTAATCCGGTATGGGTGACCATTTAAACCAAATAATTGCAAAAAAAAGTTTATTTACGGTTTCTATTGGCCATGCAGTGACGGATGCAAAATCTTTTGTGAAAAAAGTATTTTCTGCTTCGCTTCTTTGTTGACTTATAAAACGTGCAATTTGGCGATTGATGTGGTTGCCAAAACTTTGTTTGTGTGACAGCAAAGCAATTTATTTTACTGAGAAATGTATTTTTGTTTTTTACTTTAGTTTTTTTACAACCAATATACATAAATGCTTACTTATAAAATACAAAGAAGACGGCAAAAAAGAAACTCCTCATGAGTTATGAGCAACCAATAGCAAAATATATTCTTGAGAATATTTTATATTAGGCAACAAATATATGAGAAAAATATCGCCTATTTCTGAACAATGTATTACTCTTGGTGAAGGTGTTGAGTATAAATTAATATTTTAGTTGAACAAAACCAAAAGATATAAGTTAAGTTTTGTTTTACAATCTTTGCAATCAACTTGCAAAACATAAATAAAAATATTTAACAAAATCAAGAATAGTCAGTAAAACTCTATGGAATTTTTATAAGATATTATTAGAAGTTAAAATGTTTATTCATTAGATTATTGAAAATCTAAGGTTTTTTAACTCTATAACACCATAAATAAATATAAATTTCTTATTCGTCAAATTTAAAGCATTAAGTTGTCTGCGGTGTTGCCTTAGATAGCAACAGTCGTGTTATATGAGCGTGTTTTTTTAAAGTGACCTGTTACTTTGGCCTAAAGTTTGAAATTCCTGGAAAATGCTATGATAATTTCAAGGGTAACTTCTTCTCCAAGTAAATATTATAAATGAATTTACTTGTAGCCTCAACTAATTATGGTTGTAGTAAATAATAATAAGTCTATAATAGGACAGCAAAAATATACTGTTGCTTACAAAGTTTGCATCAGAAATAGCGGCACATATAATATGTGAATGTGGTATTCTTTATTGATTTAGATTGATGAGATATATGTATGATCCCTGGAGGACTATCCGCCACTAGATAAATATTTTTGGGGCTCGAAATTCGGGCCTCCAGCACATTAAGTTATAATGCGCACGCTGCTGGCGCTGCACTCTAATCACCACGGCTACAGTCGTACATGTCGTCGATGCCGACTAATGTGGATTAAATGGAATAAGAGGGCAAAAACAAAAATAAAATTGTAATTCTGTTTCATCCAAATAAGATGACAATTACAAGAACAGCAATGATGGTAAGAAAAGGAGAATATGATAAAAACTGTTGTGTGACTTTAATTTGACTAACTCATACAAGTGTATGTACATACATATGAAAGAATATAATTTTAGTATGCGATTTCCAGAAAAGTGTGAGTTAAATAGTTGATGTTTGGTCTTGAATATGCACAGAACACAAAGAACCGTAGCTGGAGTCGAAAACAATTGTTCAGTTTGGCTAGTGTACTATTCCTTCACGGACATCATTTCTTCTTTAATTACCAAAAATATTCATTGCCGTTAACTTTGATCTAATTAAAGCGTTTCTGACGAAACAAAAAATACTTGGTGACGTTAAGTAAGAAGCGATAAGTATGTTGAACAAACAGTATATTTAAAAAAATTCCAATGGCTTATAAATAGTAGTGCAACTTGAATAAGAATAATAATTTATTTTTATATAATTTTAGATATTTTTAAAATTCAATTAAAACGATCACCTAAATTAAACTTTTCAAAACTTGTAAGCGTTTCCTAAAGTTATAACGGTATATTAAATTGTTTATTCTTAAATACCACTTGATTTTTTTTATTCCAAGTCTACTTGTGTTGGTTGACTAGATAATAGCTCCGGGTTCAAATCTTAAAAAAAATGTGCAAATGTGGAAAAAATATTTATATTGGCGACTACCTTTTAGCAGTCATCTGGTAAAAGCTCTGGGAGTAACTGATTGCCATGAACAAGCTTCTCAAGTCTGTCGTGCGGAGTCTACATTAAACTGTATGTACCGGTAATCATGAATAACAAATGACATACACAATATTAGTGCTGCGAGAAGCTAGACCGTAACTCTGAAACAGGGATGAAATGGCCAATTACGTATATACATATGTATGTAAGTACACATGTATATATCTATTCATAAGTATTTTCGAAATACATATGTATGTATATATGCTGCATATAAGTAGTTGGATACAATTTGTGGTTCTATTGATTTATTTTTGTTTTTTTTTATTCGGCTATATTTAAGATTCTTGTTGAATTTTTTATTTTCAGTTTTACCAAACTATTATTTTAATTATAAAAATATTTACTTGCATAGTATAAAATTTATTAATTTATTGTAGTTATATTCAATAGAAGGCATAGTATGCATGTTATTTCTTTTTATTTTAAATTTTTTTATGTATCGCAATTTTTGTATGGATGTATTTTTGTAATGAAGTTAACTTTTAAAATATAAAAAAAACACTTTCTAAGTTTTGGTAACAGCTTTTGGCTCAACATAAATAAATTATTCATGTTGTACGTGTGAGTGTATGTAAATATTTAGTTTTTAATGTTTGTATTAAAAGATTTGGCCAATTTATTTACTACAACAAATTAAGCTTAAAAATATTTTTACAAACCATACACCAATTTAATATTAATTTTTTAATAGAATGACTACATTATTTACACTGGTCAACAAAAATTAAGTTTTTACAAGTAACAGAAAAGGTGAAGGTTCATAATACGCGTTCATGCACAGATGTGTATGATACTTTTTATGCATTCTATGCGTTTCTTAATTGAAGTTATATGCAATGCGTTCTATGCCCCATATTTTTTTTTTTTTTTTTTTTTTTTGGACCAACTGTTGTGTTAATATTGTTATCAAATAAAAACGATTTAGGGAAAATTGAATTTGAAATTGAGATTTTAAAAGCATTTATAGACTTTATGGACTTCATATTTAAAATATTTCGGCCACAAGGGCCACGAATTCGTGATTTTTTGCTTCATCACTTCTATAACATTTGTTTTTTAAATAATAATAAATACAACAGAAATGGCACTCAGTACTTAAAAGTAGTCGATAAATAGAATACAAATCGATTAAAAGAAAACATTTTATAATAATTGTATTTAAGATTAATTTTTATGTACTTTTTTTCTTAAAAGTAATGACAACTTTTTTAATGAAAGCTTTTTCTTTTATTAAAAACTTTTTTTATACAAAAAAATCAACCATGACTATCAAAAACAGCTTACATTTTTTCACCACTCATGCGACGGATACAAAAGTATTAAGCAAACCTACTTTGTTGCATTGATACGTCTATGCATTCTATGCGTTTTGCTGTGTAACTTGCTACATGCAATTACGCTGATACTACCTTTTTGTCAGACCCATAAAAAGGAAAGACGTATAATAGCATAGTGTGGACCTTCAGCTAAAGACTTTTTTCCAGTCCTCTTTAGAAAAGCGATGTTTATGTTTAATAAAAAAGCATTGAGACGCGCGAAATAACAGTTATTAATAACACAATTCCCGGTACAATGCACTGTAATCTTAATTCTAAATATTTTAAAAACGAAATAAATTGCTTATGGTAATAAGATTTCATTGCCGCTTAATTCAAACCATCAAGATATTTTTCCCAAAATTGTCTATTAAAACTATAGATTTTTATGTTAAAAATTTCATGTAATTTTACAATGTTACAATGGTAGCTACAACACAAATTACAAAGGCCATTTTGGTACTGTTTAAATTACTCTAATTAGTTCTTCTGGCCAAGAAAGAGGTAATTTTTTTCCAAAGTCTAAATTGTCGGTGTCATTACCTAACTCGTACGTGGGGAGATCAATTGCGAAATAAATTTTTGACAGCATTATGCAGTCTTATGATGATGAGCTGGTAAAAATACTGGATACTCTCTATCTCTGTGTAACTGATGATCCCAGTTCTGCACGATAAATACGCAAATTACATATATGCTTGGTATAAGCGACCAATTTACAGCACATATAGCGAACACATTTTTTTTGGCTTCACTGAGTCTTGATTTCTTTTGTAATAATATTAGTTCATAGCTATAAAAAATGAAATATGTGTTTGTTTCAATAAGCAATTAAAGAATTTCATTATTTATACCTTTTTAATACAAACCCTTGCCAGGACGGTAAGTACTATTTTACTTTAGGAGGCTATAAAGTCATTCTAAATATACCAAACCCCAAGGATTACGAATCAAAAAGAAGTATACGAATATTTAAATTAAAGGAAATTGAGAAACTTTAAATTTGTATTTTGCTTTGTTTAAAAAATATTTAAGTGTAAGGAAGACTCGGGTACCCGGATACCCGTGTCCGTAGAGTTGGGGTTAATATTACTAAATTAAGTCTTAAATGATATTTGTTTTAATTCGCTCATATGAATACGAAAAAGCTCATTCTTCACTTGAAAATCCTTTTATTAAATTCTACAGAATTGTTTTTTTTTTTTGTTTTTCAACATAAGTACTTATAACTAAATTGAACCCCTCATCGTTTAATAAACAAATGTGCTAATTTCCTTAATGTATTTCACATTAATCACTTACTTAATATGCATTAAAATTAAAATAAGTTCACTCTTATTTAACTAAAGCTTTGTTTTAAATTAAAAAAAAATGGAATTTATTTTAAACTCTCTTTAATAAAAAATGCATTTGTACGAACACATATAATTAAAAACATAATTAAGTGTTTGTTTTGAAGGGGGAGAATAAAAAATGCCATAAATTAGATTTTCACACTTGACCAAATTCAATTATTTCATTAAATGAATACATGGAATAATTAATTCATAGTTGTAATGTTGAAAAAAAAAAACATGGAAAAAGGAAAAAAAAAAATATAGACAACAATGTAAAAGGAAATTTTAGTAATAATTAAAAATGGCAATTTCCTCTGTACTTGAACAAAACTGACACAAACAATTAAAAAGGAAGCTATAATTTTCTAATTAAAACTAATTAACTAAAAAAATAGAAAAAATAATACCCTCGTTATAACGCCCTTACTCCTCTTTACTTATCAGGTTATTATTTTGCAATAAAAAACAGTATTTGCAAAAACTACCAGTAGCATACAGCTTCTAAATTATTCAGAATGGTTGCTATTTTATTGTGTATTCCAATCGTTGGCCTTCTGCAGCCATATCTTCTCACCGTTTAAAAAAAAATTTTTAAATTTGGAAGCAGTGAATAAAATTGTAAGCAATCAGAGAAGCATTATATTGTTTATGCATGCCTTAAATCTTACAAAGATGTTATAGGATAAGGTATTATTTTTGATTGTTTATACCATTTGCTTACTGGTTGCAATAAATTCGCATTTGTATTACATTTTAGCGGCTCATTTCATATAAAAATCATGCATTATTGAGGCGCACAAGTAAGTGATTATTTACAATTTCTCCCTTACTAAATAGCTTATTGGTAAGCACTAATTTCTGCTGGGTATATATTAACATACATAATTGGCCATTACATCTCTATTTCAGAGTTAGGTTCCTGCTTCTCGCAGTACCAATGTTGTGTGTGTTAATTTTTATTCATGAGTACTTGGACCTACAACTAGATTGGGTTGAACATGCGTACCTGTCATGAGGCTTATCACACGCCGCCCATTGCCAGGACGGTAGTTGAATACATGCGTCCAACCACAGCAATCATGTTCGAGGGATCGTCGTTCAGAAGAGCCCATAGCACCAAGTTAGCAATTTAGCCCCACCACCCCGTGGGTAGTGATACCTCCCTTGTTGAGGGGTTATTACCCAGCACTACCACAGCCACTACGAGTATTCCCCAGGGGCCGCACCCAAACAATCAGGCCCGTATGCCGCACTCCCCGAATGACGGGGAGCTAAAGGCTTAAGCGGGGCCTTCCTGATGCCCGTAGTTCCAGATTAGAGTAGGTTTCTCTGGTCAGTCCCTGAGATGGTCAGCAATAAATTACCAACCTCTCTGCCTATAGCGAGTCCATATTCCCCGGAGAATACAGGCTACTGATGGGACGTAATCACCAGCAGCCTTTACTGTATCCCCGGGGGAGACCGGGACCTGCAGTTTAAAGTAGACTCCGAACGACAGACTTGAGAAGCATATTCATGCAATAAGTTACTCTCAGAGCTTTTGCTAGTTTCGGTACTCGCCGAAAAGATATTTAATGTTTAAGTGAACCACTATATTTACCACTAACTTTATTGTATTAGTATAACTTAATTAGCATATAAACCCATATGTAAATATTTATTTTTTCTTCATTACTTGAATAATGAATGAAATAAACAAATAAAATCATAAAACCTTAGAAAAAGAACCCTTAGAATCATTATAAAATAAGCCAAAGAACGAGTATTGATTTTATGGGTCATTTAGAAGTATAGTTCGCCATAGACAAGAACTAAGCACATAGAAAAATAAAGAATGGTTTTTATTTCACCATTGTTTTCAAGAGTATTAAAAAAACTGTTCAAGTAGTGAACTCAAACGAATTAAGTACTTTAGTGTCCTTGTATTGAAAGCTTAAAAACAGTATCATAAACAAATAAAAAGATACTCATATTTGTTTAATAAAAGGCAATAATATATCGTCTGATTGGATGAATGATGATGTGGGTTCATATGGGCCGATAAACATGTGTACAGAAAATGATTATGATATGACATGGCTAAGGAAGATTTTAATTATGAGAATTGTTGTCATTGCTATTGAGACTACTGCTGTTAATGTAATTAATAAATACAACAACAACAGCAACAGCAATAAGAAAAAAATTTTTATTGAAAATTTTCAAAATGAAAATTCTATTCTCTACCACCACACATTGATATTTCTAGCAGAAAATAAATTTTCTATTGATTTTGAAAAGAGACAATACATGAGTGATGCTGTGTGAAATATTATTGATGGCAGAACAATCAATAATTCAAAACAATATCGTATTTCATCACAAGCCAGATAAATTATGGAAGAAACAAGAAATGTTCCACAAGATATATGAAGTATATTACGACTAAGGAGTTTAAAATCTATTAGAGAAAAGTGCTTTAAGAGTTTAAATATTTAAAAAAATTTTTGTTCTTTCTTTCGAATTTGCAGAACTAAAAATTTCGTATTTTTATTCATGTAATGGTGATGCCCGTGCATTAATTTATTTAATTTTAAACTTTATAACTTTAATTTAGAATTGTATTTACGGGTAACGCAGTCAAGTTTCCTTAAGAAGTCTCAGTATGAACTCACACAATCGTGCTAACAAGAATAAGGCCATATTCTTATAGCAAACGTAGCCATACTGTCACCATTTGGTTCATAAACAATTATACAACAATAGCTGAAGGAAGCTACTACCGTAGGAAAATTTGGGACTATATTATACACACACATACATATGTATGTATAATGAAATATTTCTAACAGTAGCAATGCCCTGCAAAAAGTGCGACTACTCCATGCACGTGTGTAAAATGTACTCCATGATGGACCATGACTAGTAACATCCTTAACCCATTATGCATGTAAAAAAGTGACCCATTTTACATTGCGATGTCCTAGGAGAGGACCAGGTCCAACCAAATATAACATAAGAGTAACCTCAAAACTACTCTCATGTAACTACTCCGTAAATTATACAATTGAGATTAGTTTCATAACTACTTCACGTATATACTCCATGGATCAACTTTTGTAGTTATTTTGGTAACTACTTTATGTCATTAATTCATGGACAGAAGACTGATTTTATAAGTTGTACTTCATGTCACTACTCTATAGTATAGCACATGAGACTATTTTAGAAACTATTTTTTACTAAAAAAATAAGCCTGCTTGTTATTGTAATATGTATGTATATATGTATTTATAAACAAGAATCTAAATTTAAAAGCAGTTAGTTTAAAATTTGTTTTGTTTATTAACTTCATTTAAAAAGTAAAAAAGGAATAATTCAACAATAAGAAAATAAAATAAACTTAACAAGTTTTCAAATGTTTTTATGTAATTCTAATTAATGTACAAATCCATTCTTTTTTTAAAAAGAAATCAAAAAAGTTTTAAACTCATTTTAAATTTCATTGTTATTTCATTTTTTAACCCGTTATTTATTTTATGACTGTACACTTGTATGTATGTCTACACAAACTTTGAGAAAAACTGAACATGGACGCCGCCAGCGTTACCATTGAGTAGTTTTTCAACTTAAATGTGTGGCGAGTGTTACCCAATTGTAATTTTTAGTTCAAACATACAAAAAAGTACACAATTTAATTACATAGGACTATTCTGGTAACTACTCATCTGGGTTATGTAGTCCTCTTTTTTTTGCAGGGTGAGAAAGAACCTTTACAGCAATCGCATTAAAGACCTGATTGGTTTAAGGAAATTGGTCTGATAAGTGTTGGGAACTTTGTGCCTTCCTCCTCAGAGTGTGATCAGAAACGCAGTTTCGTAACTTAAATGTTTCATATAAACATTTTATATATCGGTCGTTTGCTGCAACGTCGAGATAATATTCTGATGTTTTAGGAATCAAATTTTTAGTTTTAACATTTTTAGTTTAAAATCAAGTCAGTTGTTTTATATTTGACAGCCTAAAGAACTTGCAAGAACTTTATATTCAAAACAAAACAAAATTTCGTTTCTATTGTTGTTTTCGATATGAATTTCAAAATGTTTGTAATTTTTTTTTTATAAAATCAAAAATATAGTAATTTATTATAGAAAAAGAGCTAAACAACGGCGCACACTGGTGCAGCTTCATACGATTGGTGGCATTAATTATAAGGAGTGGACCTAGAAACTTGAAAGTTGGCACAGAGTATTATTTTGACTAAATTAAGAAAATAAAATAGTTTCATGAAAATCAGCCACACCCATCGCCCACCGCCCATACAATCAAAATGGATATTTTCACATAAAACCTTTCGTATAAAAGCAAACGCCTTAGAATTTAGTGCATATACTACTTAGAAAAAACAAAAGACGCATGCCAAGTTTCATTGAAATCTGCCACGCCCATCGCACCGTCTTGCATTCTGTGTAGGCGGTATTTTGGTGACTAAAATTCGATTTTTTAAAACTATTTTTCACAAATCAAATAATATCGTTGCAAAGAAGAGTGTTTCACTGAGACAAATTCATAATTTATTTGATTAAAAAGAAATATTTTGTCTTAGAAAAAGTCTACAGAAGTCACTTAAATATTGTAAAACGAAAACTGAGGAAAATTTTTACACAGTTCAGTAGCTTTCATATGTCAGATATTTTAATTGATAACTTTTCAATGCCGTTTCTATTGAAATATAGCACTTCCTTTATAATTCGTAGAAAAAATTGTTTAGATTGCGTATGTAGTGTAGGAGATATGACCGAATTAAAATTGCCTTCTAAGCCTCAAAATTTGCAGTTTTTCTTTTAAATAAAGGATAGGTCTGGCTATATTACTGGAACCCAATGAACCCTAAAAGCCTATTCTTTGAATTTGCCCAAAAAAATCCACAAGTTTTTACAGATCGTTAAACAAACTTATGAATTTTCTGAAAATGGCCGGGAAAACTGCTGACAAGTTGCAATAAAATCTATTGCAGAGAAGTGCAATCCTAAGAGTATGCAACAGATTTTAATACAAACGTCTACTGAAATTACATGATTGTGAAAGAAATTTTTCCTAACTAATTTTAGTTTTTTAAACCGGAATAGCTTAGGGGCAAAAACGGGCAGCTGAATTTTTAATAAATAATTAGCTGAGACTTCAGGCTTTAATTTGATATAAGTATCTGGCTGAGGCCCGTTGGTGCACAGAAGATGCAATCCATAGAATTTGGAGAAAATATATATTTTTGGACAATTTTTTGTAGTAAAAAAAAATTTTTTTTTTAAATTTGAAAATTTTTTTTATTTATATTTATATCATAAATAACGTCCAATTGTATGAAAAAAAATCTTTTTAGTGTCATTACAAGATTATTTTAAAAGCATGAAGCGATAGAATGTAGCATATATAATACGGTCATTTCAAAGGCATTCACTTAAGTCAACTTTGAATGTCTCTGGACAAAAAAGTAATAAAGATATAAGCCTAATATTTTTGGTACATGATAGTTAGATTGTCTATTATAAACTGTAAAAAAATCAGGTAGATCAGAAGGCATGAAAAAAATCAATTAATGCCGCACTTGAACCAGTGTGCGGCGTGCCTCGCCATTTGTATTAAATTAAAATTTAATATAAATAAGTATGAAGAGAACTACTTCTAAAAATCAACATCGTGAGTGATCTTAATGTGCTGGAGGCCCGAAGTTCGAGCCCCAGGAAAGGTCTGATTAATATTTTTATAATTTAATTTTTGTTTCGTCAGAAACGTGAGTGATCATTTACTTTGACAATGACTATAAATGTGTATGGGAGGTAACATGCCCACTTTTTCATTTACACCCACTTTATGACTACATTTTCATTGGTTGTGAAGATATCTAGACCAAATTCAAAAACTTTACCTTTATTAAATACCCAAACTTTACCTTTACCTGTTCTCAAGATATGCAAAAATCGATGCTTAGTTTGTAGTGCCACGCCCACTTATCGAATTCCGACCCCTTTCTGACTGATCGTTTGCTTTAATCATGGAGTTATTTTGACTAAACTTAGAAAATTTACCTTAAACCATTATCACAGAAGAACTTAGAACTTATTTTGGGACTATTAATCACACCTACACGATTTCGGTGTTTAACCAAATATCATCATAAACCATATGCATATCCTAATACCTACCTTCTCCGTAAGCTTGGTGGAAATTGGTCTGTAAGTTTAAGCTTTATTTAGAGACATACATATGGACATACATATAGACGGAAAACTGATTGCAGATATCGACATAATTTTTCTAATAGAAGTATCACAGGAAAAGTCGCCATTTACAATTTTATTCACTACAAAACTCTACTATTGTATTTAGAAGGTTCT
This sequence comes from Metopia argyrocephala, assembly GCA_963576795.1. NCBI lineage: Eukaryota > Metazoa > Arthropoda > Insecta > Diptera > Sarcophagidae > Metopia > Metopia argyrocephala. The sequence goes on along the minus strand of OY756211.1, from coordinate 59,353,943 downwards.
GTTTGTAATTTTTACATAACGTGCTTAAAAATAAAACAAAACTAAAAACTTAAAACGGCTTCAAATAGTTCATTATTTTTTTTTTTTTTTGTTTTTTTTTTCAAATGATTAAATTTTTTTTACGTCTTAATTTTAGTGACATATTGTGACATCTAACTTTGCCTTGTATAAGCTATTAAAGTGACTTTGTAATGCATGCCTTAAAGTAAATTTATGGGTTCAATTTTATCACACTGATAATTAACTGCTGCTACAGTCACATCTCAAAACACGTACTATCTTTTGTTTATACGAGTACATGTATCGGTTTATTGATTGAGGCAATAAAATCTACATATTCAAGGACTGTAGAGTGGCAGAAAATTTTTGTGTCTGTTAACGTTCAACTTGGAAAAAAAAAATACTTAAATTATTTTACAAATGTAGTTTTTTATTTATTTGGTAAATTTACATATCAATAATTTTTACAGACAACTTTACAAAATTATGCTAAATATTTTAATAATTAATTAATTTAATTCAATAAATGTCTCGTTATTGTCGCATTATTTAATGAGTAGTCAAAACAGAGGGAATGGGTATTGCAATTCGAACAAATTCTTCTCAACAGATCAAAATAAGTGTAATTTTTACGAAATTATTATGATTTAAAGGAAATGTAATACGATTTAATGCTGTATGATTGGTCTTACCAGAGCAATGAAAAATTGTTAAAAAATATGAATCATTTTACTGCTTTCCCTAGCGTATAATATAGACTAAAACTCCTTTCGCCTTATTGACAGTTCAAAAATCCAAATTCTTATTATACTTGCAATTATTTTCCAACCAATTTGAATAAAGTTTCATTTAATGTGATATAATCAGTTTTCTAAAGACTAAAAAGCAGTAGAAAAAACTACTAAAATTTTCATATTTTTAAATTTGCAACCAGTACATAACATGTGTTTTGTTTAACAGCGTGATGACTAGAAACCTACAGATTTTTATCGGACTAAATTTGAGCAACTTCATCAGATGTACACAACGGGTCTATATAAGTTTGCCCCGGTTTAAATTCCTTGTGTTCATCCACAAATACCAGGTCGATTATTCTACATACAAAAAGACATAGGAATATATTTTAATTAAAAGATATCCAAGCTTGCATGAAATAAACACAACTAATGTTAGATTCTGAAGTGGTTGTAGGTACAACAGTTTGAGTCTTGATTTTGTAGGCTTTTTAAATACAAGAGATTCAAATTTTCAAAAAGAGTGAGTTATCAGCCTCCTATTGCTTCACAAAGTATACAGACTCTATATGTAGCTCATAAACGTATAAATTTCAAGAGTTGGTAGTAAAAATTTCATAATTTCTGATTTTATATAGTTTGACGTCATATGAAGTCAAATTTTTCCATATTTATTTTGGTTAAATTTTAATTTTGTTAAGTTGCAATTTTGCAAACAGAATCTCTTTATACTTCTAATTATTATAATGGTTTTCTTTCGTGGCTGTTTTTTTTTTTTTTTTTTTTTTTTGTTTACTTTTGTTACATTTTAATAAAGTTGTTAAAAGTTTTAAATCATTATTATTTATTATTGCACATGCAACGTACTGCCATTATAAATAAATTCTCATTAAATTAAGTACTTAGAGGGAAATGATTGTAAACAGTTTTGTGTAACCATTCCATGTGAAAGTTCATTTTTATGAATTTTCGTTAACATTGTAAATATGCTCTTGCTTATGTGTTGTTAAATAATTTCCAGGTTTATGTTCTTTCTATAGAGTTGCATTAGTTTGCACAATGAAAAATATAAAAAATTTACTTCGAAAATCATGAAGCATTAAGAGAAATCTAAAAAACGTAACCAACTTTTATCAAATTATTGTAACAGTTTTAGAAAGGTGCAGTATGTAAGTACTTTAAGATCTATAATATTCAACGAAAGTAATCAATTTAATGAGAGTATAGTGGAATCATTTTTATTGATTATCTCAAAAGAGAAAAACAATCAAGGAAAAGTTGTATGCTAACTTATTGTAGCATTAAAAAATTAAAAATAAGGGCAGCATTTTGCATAAAAGAGAGTGCTAATTAATCAGTGTACAAGTTCACACATCCACTACACTACAAAAACTAATTTTGAATTGTTTAGGCCCAGCATAGAATACTGCTTAACAGTAAGTTATTTTATAAGGGAGAAATTGTATACAATCACTTACTCGTGCGCATCATAATGCACGATTTTTATATGAAATAAGCCGCTAAAATGCAATAGAAATGAAATTTATTGCAACCAGTAAGTAAGTAAGTGGGGTATAGTGGTTAGAACGCTCGCACAAAAACTCAAACGGCCTGGGTTTGAATCCCAGCAAAGGTGAAAAATGAAAAAGTTAGTTTGAGGTTTTTTCAAAATTATAATTTAAAAATAAGAGGTCCCCCCCCAATGGGTTCATCTACAAAGTAACCACTCCCCGGCATTCAACTCTATTCCACCTTAACTTTTGATAACGATAAACGAATGATGAGGAGAAAAGCGCCACTTTTTGGGAAGTAGCAGATAACAGCGAAAAACCTTCTTAGCGAAAGCACTCACCGCAATCAACATTCAACGATGGGAAAGTGCTGTTGATCATTCAAGGGTGAAGGTATAACACAAATCACAACAATTTGTCTCATTCCTAAGGCGCTTAATAATATAAGAAAAATCGATCAAACGACGTAAATGTTAACCTCCAAGGGTCTATAATTTACTTCATATTGTTTTAATTTAAATTTTGGTGAGAAGTAAATTTAAAAAGTTTAAGTATTTTCTTTTGTTTAATGTTAAAAATTTTCTGTAGAAGACCGTCTGTTGTATGTTGGCTTACAATGCGAGATCTCTGATTTCTTTGGACGACCACCTCCTAGCACCTCTGAGAGTAACTCATTGTTGTATGCATACATAATAGTATATATTTCAGAATTTTATATAGGATCTTAGTCCTGTATTTTTCATTACTTTCCAATATTTCATAAATCTGCAACGGAAATATTATCGTCTCCTTTCTTCAGATTTAGGAATTTTAAAATTTTAGGACTAATGCAATCAAAAACTTTAAATTTATTCGAATCTAACTAAAGATTAAGGGATTATTCTAGAACAGGAGAAAATTTTCTTAATATAAGCGAAACGAAATAAAAAATTTGCTTAACTTATTTAATTTTTCTGACAAGCTTTATTGTTAAATTTTAAAGCCAAAATTAAAATCTATATTGAGTGTAAACTCTTATATGACGCATATTGGTTTGTTTGTTGTAAACCATTCTGTGTATTTTTTAAGATCAAATTAAATCTATTAAATAGGTTTTTATTTTTAAACCTAAATATGCCATTATATACTTTACAAAGATAAATGACTAATAAATTTAGTGGCTAATGGGACAGATCCAACAATTAATCGTACAAAAAAATTTAAGTGGTCGTAAATAAAGATAAATTTGTCATTTCCTCTTCAAGCACATATGCACATACTCGTACGTTTATATTACGTAGAGATATCAGAGCTTAAAGCAGAAATTGTTAACAATTTTTAAAACAAACTTTTTATGGTGGTCACATTAGTTTTTCTTTTCTACAAATAAAAAAAAAAAACTTACATAAATTGAAATGAATTACAGTAAGAACTCATATAAATACTTGAATACATATACATACTCACATGAACACACATGTATTGTAATGCTTATAAATGTGCTGGTAAAACTAAACTCGTAACCATTAAGAGACATGGGGTTGTGTTGTGTTAAACGTTTTATTACTTCCGCATTGAAAAAGAGTATTATATGAGATTATGAGATAATTAAAAACTTTAACGATAGATGATAAACTATACGCACATATGAATTTGTTCACATTTATATAGCGTCACCTTACATGCAAACTTCTGAAACTACACTTTTTTGTTTAACCTTTATCTGCTCTTTGCGTCGAAAACGACGCATACCCAATACGATTTTTGAATTTTTATTAATATGGTTAGCTAAAAGTTCGTAAAATTTCCTGACTTTGTAGAACACATAAAAGTGCACATTTAGACTTAGTTTCGTATTATAAATTTTGTTTTTTTTTTAATTGTATCTAAAAAGTTACGTTGGCTACCCTCATGCGTCGTTTTCGACACATATGAGAAAGCGTATGTTTTTTGGCGGGCAACTTTGTTTTTTTACCAGTCATTGTGCTTTTTATGGGTGATAAAGTCATTTTTGTAAACAATATATATCAAATAATTAAAAAGAAGTAAATAAAATATTTTTCAAGTGAAGAAATAGGAGCTCTTCTAAATGAAAGTGAAGCTGAAAATAACTACAGTTTTTCTGTTGTCAGAAATCCTGTAGTTAGTAGTACTGTAGTCAGCCACAAGCTGGTAGGTTTAGAACTGAAAATGTTATCGATCTTCTGCCCGCCGTCACACGAATTGCATATTGAAAGCGTACTTCTAAGGTATACAAATGCATTTGCCAAAGCTAAGTATGGCGACGATTTCTTGCGATTTTGCTATAACTACTCGTTATACATGAATGTTGTATATTTTTTTATATCAAAAAATCAATCAAATGCTGATTTAATCGATTCAGAGTATAGTCGTATTATGTTAAGGGCAATTATGTCGAAAAACACTTTCGAAGATGTCAATGAAGTTATTCTTTTGGATAATGATATTAGCTTTTACCTTTGACAAGTCAACATTTGCATTCACAATCAGTACAATACTTGTTTGATATATTGGTAGAAAAAATGTACAATTTTACAAAATATATTGCATAACTCTAAAAAAGTTGAACCCGGGGATTAAAAAGTTGCCAACAATAATGAGTTATTATAACAAAACCACAATTTTAAATAGTTTTCTTACTTCAATATAGACTGTATGGATAGGGTAGATAAGATGCTTTCTTGCTACAGTTGCAAGAGGCCGATGGCTGTATTTGCGAATATATTCGACATGGCTGCATTGAATGCCTTAATTATTTTTAAAAAATTAATTCTAATTGCCAACCAATACATAAACTTACAATAAAAAGGAATTTTCTAGGGGAACTGGGGTTATCCTTTGTATGAAAAATAGAACAGGAAAGCTACGATCAAATTCTTTTGTAAATTTTATTGAATTGCCATTTTTATCATATGCACCGAAGAGATCAAAAAGAGTTCCTTCACAAATTAAAGGTACACAAAGGTGTTCGATATGTTTTGAAAGGAAATCTACTTCAAAAAATAACATGCATACTACTTACTATTTGTTGCTTTTGTGCAAAAAGTGCATGTAATAACATATATTTATAACCAAAACGTATGTGTTAAATGCAGTGATAATAATTCTCTTTAATATATAATAAAACTAAAAGCAATGTTTTAATATTAAGCAAATATAAATACTAGCAATTTTTAGTTTTCTCATCATTTGTGTTTCGCGTTTTTCTACTAAAAATCATAAGAAATATATTGTGCGTCGAAAACGACGCCAGGGTAGACAATGTAATTTATTTTGAGGGGCAGATGAAGGTTAAGTTATAGAAAAGATAAAAGGCGTTCTATAATAAACAGAAATAAAGTGTTATTGAATTAATTGATTTGTGTGTATCGTCGGTTGACAAGTAAAACTCACTAAGTGTAGTCAGACCATATAGCACTTAGTGAGTTTTACCTATCAGCCGACGATATAAGAACAAACAATATACAATATACGCTTTTAGTTTTGTGTGCATAGTTCTTCAAAAGAATTCAGATTTGCTTTTTTGCATTAAAAGTAATGATTTCAAGTTTTTTATTGAAAATTTAACTTGTCATAACATAATTAATCAAATGGTAGCTAGATAGGTAGGTCAAATGGCTAGTTAATCAAAAAAGTGATCAACTCCAATTAGCACAAATTGCCGTTTTGAAACCATTGCAGGTCCAAACTGAAATCACCCAAAAATAGGAGAAGAACTACAGCCAACCAGAGCTGTCTAAAAAGTGGAGTGTATAGCTTCGCACATTGCGCCGAGCTATCGACAAAAGGCACCCCAAACAACTTCTAACGTCTGACTGCCAAGGCTGGGCAAACAAAAAGAAAATGCTCTATAATCTCTCGTTCAGAAGTATTCCCGCATCTTCTGCAGTGCGGGTTAAAGAGCAGGCCCAATCATTTTGCGTGTTTACCGATCAGCCACTGAACCGTATACACCGCTATAATCTAGACAAGGGCTGACGAGGAATCCCCAAGATTCCTAGAGATTAATCAAATACTTCAACATAAACTTTTCTGCACATGCATATTTAGGTTCTCTTGTCTTTATGCTAACGATATACAAGTAATCTTTCAAAACGTATACTAATGTATAAACAATGAAAAGAAAATCTACATAGATTTATATAACAATACTATGATTTCATTTAAGGTATGCGTGCAATTTATTCTGAAGTACTCTTATGCACATGACATTTTTATATCCACAGCTGTAAGCACGTGTTTTTAAAAATATAAAAATGTATACATGAGTGTGTTCAAGTACTTAACGTTAATGTTTTTGTTGTTTGTTTTTAATAAAGCTATCAAAAGTCAAACTAAAATAGTAGAACTATTAAATGGTCTTTTTAGTAGTAAACGACCGCAGTTAGAAAAGGTTTACTGTGTCTGTGCTTTTACTTGCTATAATTTTAGACACGAGGCAAGTTCGATAACAGCATGACTTTTGGTATTTTAAGCACCATAGTAATAACAAATTTGTACTTGTGTAACCTGTAACTGCTACCAATTTTAAGCAAGCTGAAGTAATTATTATTATTTTTTTTATAATAGCAAGCAGTCGATGTTTTTTTTTTTTTTTTGTTCAAGTTTATGACTACTTTGGCATTATATTACAGGTAATGTAAAAAAACTATAATGGTTTTTTTTAAAAAAAGTAGTTCAATATAAAATTATATTTATTAGAAAATTTAAAAAACCTTTTTCATTCATATTTTTAAGTTTATCCTTTTAGCACGATCAACCAGTGAAAATGGTATTCTTTCGAGCTGTTTTTTTTTATGAGACATGCTCATGCTGTGCCTCGTGTTAAATTTTTATCTTTTCAGTTTTCTTTTAAGCGCATTACAAACGAGACAAATGATTGTCAATTGATTTGATCACTTAAAATCCAGAGTTATACCTTCAGCCTTGAATGATCAACAACAATTGCCCCAACGAAAGATGGATTTTGATTATGAAGTGGAGAGAATCTTTGCTAAGTAGATAGCTGTTATTTACTACTTTCGAGTAGTTTTTTTAGGCCAATGCCAAAGGTGGATAAGAGTGGAATGTCAGAGAGGTGGTTTCCTGTAAATGGACTTCTTAAAATTTCGAAAAACCGTAAGTATTTGCTCTTCATTTTTCTCTTTAGCTGGAATTTGAAACTGGCCTGTTTTAAGTTGTACGCAAGCTCTTTTATCACTATACTACGTCACCTCTCTGCTTTAACGTTAATCTGAAGATTACGAATAAAATAATAAGTTCTAATAAAAATGTCCTTTTCTGTTTGTGGATTGCTTCAAATTTTTTTAATTAATTCTAGTTTTAGACAGCCATCTAATCTTAGTAACGACTAAGAAGAAATATCCTCCACATAAAATGTTAAAGAAGTAATTTCATTTCGGCAAATCATAACACAAATATAGAAAGAGAAATTTAAAAAAATCCAACATCGATTACTTTTTAATAGATGATGTATATTTGTACCGAAATTATTCGTACCGTTATCAGGATACCGGTACATGTATAAAAAATATTTATTTATTTGTATGGGAGATATCATGCCAACTTGTTACAAAATAAATATTTATGCCCGTATTCATAAAAACAATTTTAGGTTTATTGAGGACTTATTTGACAAATTTCTATGCAATACTTGTCAAATAAACCCTCAATAAACCTAAAATAGTTTTTATGAATACGGGCATTAGTGTGTATTTTGTGACACTACGCATACAGTGGCATCATCAAAATTATTGGACAGTTAATTTTTTTTTTATATTTTTGAAATAAATGAAATGATAACAGTTTTTTTATAATATTTTTTTTTGCATTTCTCTTTATTTGTATGCTAAAGATATAAAAATAATATAATGAAGATATATAAATAATTGTAAAAATAAAGAAAAATAAATAATATTTTATTTTACAATTATATATTATTTTACAAAATAAAAAAATAACTCTCTTATTCTGGCACAAAAAATAATCCGACAGTACAAAGAAGACCACAAAAAAGTTAGATTCAATGCGTGGCTTCATAATATTTTTCATAATAAGTTTACTCTTTGTTCCTACTATCATTAGTATTTTGTATAAGAATCTTTATGGCACTGCAAGGGAAGCAAACGTCTTACGAAATTAAGTATTTAATTATAAAATTGAATGCTGAGGAGAAAACAGCTCGAGAAATTGTTGAGTTTGTTGGAAAACCAGAATCCACTGTTCCCGATATCATAAAAAGATATCGAAATGAATTTCGAATAAATTATAAAAGTAGAAAAGGACAGGGAAAGATTTTAAATGAAAGGGATGAGGGTGGAAATAAAAATCGATCCTTTCAAAACGACAAAATAGTTGCATGTTGCATTGCTTAACAAAACAGGTAAAGTTGTGAGTTTGGCCACCACTCGCAAGAGATTACATAGGAACGATTTTCATGGCAGACATGCTTGTTAAAGCCCAAAAAATAAAAACTTAAGATTAAAATTTTCGCAAGAATATTTATTAAAATCCAATGAATTTTGGAATTCGGTAAGATTTGCTTATGGAAACTAAATTTTTTTTTTATTATTTTTTTTTTTTTTTTTGAGGTGCAGTATACAGACGAGATCTAATCTACATAGCTTGGATGATAAATCATACGTGTGGCCAAAAAATATTTAAGTAACAGTTAAGCATGGAGGAGGTTCTGTAATGGTTTTGGGCTGAATGTCCAGTGCTGGGTTTAGCAATCTGCATTTTATAGAGGGTAAATTGGACAGATGGACAGCAGAGCGCAGAAAAATTGGGTATTAAAGATAATTTTGCATTCTTCCAAGACAATGATCCCGAACATACTATCCATATCCCAAACTAGTGCAGACTCCTCCTCAGTCGTCGAACTTAAATGTGAATGAGCATTTGTGGGAAGAATCGGCAGAGAAATTTTAATACACTAACTGCGCTCAAAGAAGCGTTAGGGCAAAATTTAAAAAAATATGTTATTTATATAATTACAATACAGTATTAATATTATATTTAATTATTCCCAGACGTTTGGCTAAGACCTTTGCTGAGTGTAGTGTCACAGACCAGGGTCTCTAGTGAGAATCGAAGCCACAAATTCGCACTAGCAGTCAAGGATACTACCAACTAGAGCACAGTACTCTAGTTGGTACTCGTGTAAAAGATAATTAAAGACAAAGACTATTTGCCTATTATACTAATTATCATGTGAGCCTTGAGCTCTCATTCTTCCAAAAAAACTTGCCTAAAAACAAATTTAGTTATTTATTTTATTATGTATGTTGGATGCAAAATTTATTTTTTTACAACCAAAAAGACATCTATTCACACAAAAAATGTCTAATGAATGTAGAAATATTTCTAAAAATGTATAACTTTCAAGACCTACCCTTTAGTTATGGGGCACAGATTTTTTATGACTAAAGGTTTTAATCGTAACGTGAGACTGAAAATTTCCTAATTTCCGGAGAGTGCCAATTCCCAAGTATAATTTTTTAAGCATTAATCCTTTTTTTTTGTTTTTTTTTTTTTTTTTTAGTAGTAAAGATAAGCGAAATATTTATTTCAAAAATAATTAAAAGGTTGAATAAAAAACTTAAAAAAATAATATTTGTATTACATAAATATGAATTCAATACAAAATTTTGAGAGTCTATTAGAAACATTTTCATAAAAGCACAGTTTAATTTCTTTGATATTTTAACATTTTGTTGTAGGGTATTATATGTCAAACAACTACCAACTTCTAGGATACAAATTATACTTTTAGAGTATAATTGAAAATAAAATTGCTGCTTTAATTCGTTTTTTTTTTCCGGCGCTCTTTTATGTGAGTTTTATGAGTTTAAATGAGTGTTAAAAAAACTTACCTTTAACGGCGCTTAATTGGTTGCCAACCATTTGTTTCGCTATAAATGCCGCCATTTTTGCTTAGAGTTTTTCTAACTGTTGTTGTTTTTGCTGTTTAAATATTTGTTGGTTTATAAAAAAAAAACTTTTTTCTAAACTTTTCTCTTAATTAATAAAGAATATTATGTTGTTGTTGCTGTGGGGTTGCTCCTGTTATTATTTTCGTTGATTTATAATATGTTTAAATTCTAAAAAGAGATAAAATAAAATAAATAATTAGACGTTATATATACTAGTTGTAGTGAAATATAAAAAAATATATTACTCATACGCTCTAAGTGATTAATATTTAAATAAATACATCATATTATACTCGACTGTGCATTATAATGAAGCATGTAAAGGTTGTATGGCACAGCCAATGTGATATGCTGACATACATTTATACATATCCTATTACACGTACTTTCCCAAATATTTATCTTTATTCAAATACAAGTATCTGTGTATTTTAATGGATGGCGTACAAAAATAGGTTTTTTTATTTTTCTTCTTTAGCTCAATTTGATCCTACATATACGTACCTACATACGTGTTAGTGTGCTTGTTAATACGATAGGTGTTATTATTTTGGTCCACTTTGAAGTACATCTCCATTAACAAACAAATGTGATTCTAGTTTTTGAAACTCTATTTGCTTAAAGATTATGTCCATGAAGAGGTAATGGTATAATCATGTTATTTAATTATCGTTTTATTTTTTGCTGTTTTTGAAGGCCACTATTAGCGGCGTATCGAAAGCCTAATTTTTTGACATAATGAAAAATAAAATTCGTAATAATTATTGTTGTGTGACCTTGCATTTGGTACCTTTTAATTTTCTGAGAATATACAGTCTTAGATATCCCGAAGAGAACCAGGTAAGTGGTACTGCTGAAATATTTTAGTTTTGGGGAAATATATTGTAAATAGTGTTCTCTAAACTGAAATACTATTTCTGTTTTCAAATTCAAAGGACTTGCTAGATATTTGGGGCAATCAAAAACCGACTACCTATTGTAAGTTCAATTCAAATTTTTAAAAGTTCGCACTAAAATATTGTTACGAATTGTCCTTTATAATTCGTTTTATATTCAAGGGTTCGATATTTGTGAACTAAAACACCGTTACTTTTCGATTTAAAGCTTTATTTACACTCTATAACGTTTTAAATACAACCAACTCAAAACCTTAATGTGTAGCCCTATTTATAGCTCTATGCCCGTATTCATAAAAATTTGTTTAGGTTTGTTGAGGGTTTATTTGACAAATTTCTATGCAATACTTTTCAAATAAACCTAAAATATTTTTTATGAATACAGTAGCTAATGTTTTATTCTTGTAATTTCAATTGTTTTTATGAATTATATTATATTTATATATTTATATAATTTTAAATATACGTGTGTTTTGTTTTTGTAGTTATATAATTTTTATATACATTTTCCCCTACATGTATATTTGTTTTTGTAATAATAACAGCAAAACCTACTTTAAACGACTGTAATGACGATTTTGTTTTATCAAATAATTTCTTCGTAACAATATACAATAAGTGCTTTCGAAAGCGTTCTAAAACATAAAATTGCTTCAGAAATATTTCACTTAAACATGCTTGTGCTCTGAGAATAAATTTCCTGCCGATATTTTCAGATTTTGAGGGTATTTTTAATATTCCGAAAGAATATTTGAAAGATTTTTAGTTATGGTGTAAGGAAGAAATTTTCGACTTTTAAGATCATACTACGCATCAGTCTTTATTACAACTGGATAAGCCAGCTCATAAAGAAGTGATTTCAGTCCAGTGATATCTTTGATCATTAAAATAGTAATCCGCCAACGATAAGAACCCATTTATTAAAATAGAAAGTTAGTCGGGTATATGATGGAAATCGATTTCGATCGAAATTAAAGTCTAATGAGATTTTAGTTTGCTTTAACTTTCAAGTCTTTTCAGATTTGGAGTTCGTCTTTGATTGATTAAAAAAAAAACAACTGATTGCAATTACGAACGAAATCGTTTTCTGTCACATACCTGAATATTTCTAATCAAAGTTTTAATTTGACATTTTTCTAGCACAAGAATACCCTATATATAATGGTTTCGCGACCCCCTTAGCGCTCGCCACCTTATTTTATACATTTACCATGCATATCGGTGATTTAATATAGCAAAGCCCTAAAGCAATTTTTTATTATTTTCCAAAAAGAAGAAAAAATCTACATGAAATCTACTATGTTATAGGTAAAATCTAAACTCGAAACTAAAATTTTTAATAAATTACAATGAAAACCATTTTGCAGTAAGTACATAAATAGCTTTAAAGGTAAACACTTTTTTAAAAGAGAAAACAAGAAAATTAAAGCTCGGAAAGCAACAAATATTCACATTAGGAAAGCTCGATGTTTATCGATGTATCTCAAATATCGATGTATACATCGAAAACCATGCATACAAATTAAATGACAGACAGATTTTAATTTTTTCTATTGAATCCATGCTTTAAAAAAATAAGTTTTGTAAACACAATTGCTTGTTTCAATCCTGTTAGAAAAAAAGAGAAATAAAAATTAAGAAAGCCTGTGTGATAAGACCTCTATATATTTACGTAGTCCTGTAAGTCGATTTAATGAAAACTCTTTAAAAGTATGGGCCGATTGTAAGGTACAATTCCACAAATTATACAATGTATCATACAAACACTTAATAATGGTTGGCAGTTCCAATTAATGAAATATTATTTTTATAAACTCTTAATAAAAAGAATTTTGAATTATACTAAATTTTGGCAAAACAAAATCTTAATTTTTATTGAAATTTTTATATTTTTTTGTTTTGCAATTATATAAAAATTTAATACGATGGCTTAAAAATATCATTGTTTTTATTCGACACATCGCACAACACAGATGTAGGTTCACGTTGCATCGCATCTTCAAAAACATCGATGTATTTTTTTTTTTTTTTTTTTTGTGAGCTTCCCTAATTCACATTATCATAACTCACAGGTTTAGCTAGATTTGTGCACACTTTTTAAATGTTTTGAACTAGTTTTTAAAGTTTTTAAGCTACGTACTCCTATTTATGTAATATGTTTGCGGAATTGGAATCTCTGAAAAAAAATTGTTTAATCTTGAGTAGAGTAGCATTTGAAAAATAGCAGATAAAAAGATTTGCAATACTGTCAGGTTTTGTAAAAATTCCCAAACTTATTCTGTAAAAAAATATTTATAAACGTTTTAAAATTTATATTGAAAAGAACTAAAAAGACGAAATTTTATGTCAAATATTTGATAAACAATATGTAAAAAATATTTTATTTAAAAATTTATTTTAATTATTTACTGTTTGCTGCTTTAAATAATAAATAAAAATTTTGTGTTTAACAGTTTTTAAATTATTTATAAAAAAACCTTTATATCAAACATTTTGCATAAAACGTTTCCATCAAATATTTGACAATTGAGAAAATAGCTGAAGCTAATAAATTTATTAAAACTTGAACACATGTATTAATGTTTTAATTATTTGTTGAATATTATTTAAATACTAACGTTAACGTTATTGTTGTTTTTTAATGTTTAAAGAATTTTTTTATATTTTTTTTCTTTTTTCTTTTTAACAAACCTTTATTTAAACTTTTTTTTTATTTGATTACAATTAATGCACTGAATTTTAAAAATCGAGAGAGAAAGAAAAAACACAGAGTATTTTAAACGTGCTCAAGGTAGATGAAAAGAAAAAATAATAAAAGTAGAGAATGTAACACAACGTAATCCTATAAGTTATGTGGAAATATTTTAACTGATAATATTTGCTGCTGCTTCCACGCTGTCTAGCAGAGAACTAACTGTGTCAGTGTATGACTTTTGTGACCTTCTTTTTCCCCAAATTCTGCTTTAATTTTACAAAACACACAAAAACAAAATACATTTCTATAAGTATTATGTATAGAGGAATTGACAACATAGAAAAAAAAACAGAAAGAACAACAACATATTTAAATTTACCCACAAAAATTCCAGTTACAACAATAACAACAAAATGTACAAACCAAACACAACCGTAATATTGAAAATGTATTTTTATTTTCTCTCACCCTTATTGACAAAAACGGTTTTGCTCTACAAATGTTTGGAACAATTTGTAACAGTCCCTTTTGTTGTTGTCCTTTGCTATTCTTTCTCTATGTCTTCTCTTCTTTCTCCAAGCCATTAAATTTTTTTTTATGTCTTCCTCTTTATTTTTTTATATCGTTTTGCCATTCTACTTTTGAGTGTGTGTGACTCTGTTTCTGTCTCTATCTCTTTTGTGGTTTGTTTTTATATTTTTATTTTATATTTTTTGAAGGTACTTGTAACTTTAAGTTCATGGTGTTGGAATAAATGTTTTTGTATTTTATTTTTTTTCTTATGGTTTAGTTTAACAAAAAATATATTGAGTATGTGTGTGCAAAAGAGTTTGTTTATTTCCTTATCGAAATGGTTAAAGTAGGCTGGCTAAATAAAGGAATAACCACCTACAATGAAAGGGCAAAGAAAAGATTGTTTGCTTAAGAATATTTGTACAAGCTTTTGAAAAAATGTTTTGACAAAATGTGGTCTGCATACGGTAACTTCAAGTGGACAACAAAAATAAAAATTAAATTTCTCAACATAAGTATGTATGTATGTGTTGCTGTTGTGATCTAATTTAAATACCAATATGCTGCTAATTAAGGTAGAAAGCAGGCACAAAGTTTGTTTAGTTGTTTTAACTTCAAATAAAAAATAAAAAATAAAAAACGCCGTTGCAACAACCTTATTTTATACGAAAGCAGATTTTTTAGATCAGTGCTTCGGACCACATATAAATTGGCAAACTACTAAAGCTACCGTCACATTAGCAAAATATTTGCTATAACTACGTACTATATTTGCAGAAGAATTTGAAATACAATTATATCAAAGTTGGAGTTTTGAATATAATATTTTCATCATTTAGATTTACATGATAAAGAGCCATTATCGATTCCAATTAGGAGTTCAAAAAATTTATAAGAGTATTTGTGTACGCATTTATTCTCCTTTTCTAGACGGCAATTTTTTAACTATGGAGGCAAAAAAGTTTGACAACAAGAATATTTTGATCAAGGTATCTTCAAATAAAGCGGTACCACATTTAACCCATCTGAGGCAGAGATGGCGACGGTAGTGTGAAAATAATTAATTTTGTGAATACCAGACACAGAACAATTTATTATCGCTATTGAATACAATAAATTCATATATTGCATTGAGTGCAAAATAAGCGTCGTACATATATAATAAATAGTAAGATATTCGGTGAATTTTCACTGAAGTGAAAACGGGTTTTTGAAATGGCTATAATCATCAGGCCAGAATAAATAATATCGTTTTTTAGAAATCGGCTGTTTTTTTAGAACGTTCCAAATAACTCAAAAGCAGAACAAAGACTATTAATCAGCTTGTAAGAAAAGTTATTTTAGGGGTGTTAAACCTTTTTTTATATCTTCGCCTTTATGAATAATAACAGCAATTGTCTCATCGGTGCATGTGGATTGTGGGGTTAGTGCCTTCGCTAAGTAGGTTTTTTGTCATCTGCTAGATGGCGCTTTTCTCTTGATCATTTGTCTTTGTATCAATAGTTAAGGTGGATGGACCTGTTATTTCTTTAAATTATAATTTTAAAACAAGTATATACCAAATTTTTATTTTTCACCTTTGCTGAAATTTGAATCTGTTTAATAATTGATTGTATAATTTGTTATAATTTGATTGTATTAAAAAAATAATTCTCACAAACGTTCTTCATGGTATTAGTATTTGACTTTACTAAAGATATAAAAAAAGATAAATAAATAAATAAGCTGAATAATATTCAGCCATATTTGTTATTTCTGACATAAACATTTTATTGCTTTATTCATTTTTAAGTCCTCGTATTGATTTGTGTTCAATATTTGTTTATTTTCCCAATCAAATAACATACATTTTTGTCTTCGTTTTAGTTTGTCGATTTCCGAATATAATTCGTTGATACATTTAAAAACAAATATTTGAGAGTATTTATGTGTGTGTGTGTACGTAAGTATATGTATTGTGTTTTTAGTTCAATACTCTGGGGAAAAGTTTTTAGACAGATAATTCTTTTATTTCAATTTGTTTTTTTTTTAGTTTTATATCTTCGTTTTATTTTTCTACCCTAAAATATAGGTTGAATGATGAAAGCCGTTACAAAAAAAAAAAATAACAATGATTTTCTATTTATGAATCTGGTTAATTTTTTTTTTTCTATTTTGCAGATTGATTTTATATTTAACAAAATTGCATAACTGGGACACTGTGAAAAGAATTTGGATTGTCCGCCGCTGTCACTCACTTGAGTCTTAAGTTTCAGTTCAAAGAGAGTACAGGGGCAATCCTTCGAGCAGAAGAATCGTAATAAGATTTGCTAACAATTTGGCGAGCATGGGACAGTCAAAAGAAGAACTTACTATCGAAATACTTCAGTTCGAACGACGGAAACCAACGCTGCTGTAGCTGCAGCCATACAAAACAATTCATGAGTTTCAAAAAGAAGTTTATCTGCTTAAATGGCTATAAGCATACAGTCATTGCAGTTAATTTCTTTGAACTATGTGTAGTTTCAACAAGATGGTCCAATTTCTTTAATAGTCCGGCCTGTTATGACTGATATCTAGAAACTTCATATTCCGCTGGCCCCTTAGGTCGACTGACCCTATTGCACCGTCCTTTGTCGGGTTATTGCAAAAAGGAAGTCTACAAAGCATTTTTAATGAACTAAAGCAATACATTCGGGAAACAATTGCGGCTATTCCTATTTTAACTGTCATAATAGGAGAGGCATTTATATTCCTTTATTTTTAAAACTAATTAAGTAATATTAAATAAAATTCGATGAGCTTTAACAGCAGCTGAAAGCAACATTTGTGATTCATATTCATTTGACCGTAGGCCGAGCCTTTCCGAGATTGGGGTGAAGAGGCAGAATATGAATGACACACTAAAAAATTACCTACAGACAATATCCGAGTGGGGTCGCGCAAACTGGGTCTAATTTAATGCTCGTAAGACTCAATGTTGTTTTATCACGCATAGACGAAGTAGTGATGGTAGAATCTTGTCGTTTATGATTACGGGTAATGTAAATATCGAGGGCATGAGATTTAGTTGTGATGTGCTTTGGAATGATAACATATTTCGAGTGTCAAAAGAGCATTCCAGTGCCACAGTTTTTTAAAACGGTGCAAGAAATATATCACTCCATCCGATCTTCTCAATATTTACAAGACCTTCATCCGACCTAGGTTGCAATACAACTGTCATGTATGTGTCGGTGCCTCAAAGTCTATTTTGAGGCTAGTCGACCATGTAAAGGAGAGGGCGAATGTGGTTATCAGCGACAGAAGGATATTTAACTCTATCGATACGTCGGAGCATTGGCGCAATGTGGCGTGCGTTTCTTTGTTCTATCGGTACTACCATTGGAGGTGCTCTGATGAAATAAATGACTTAATTACGCGTTGATTATCCAGTGAATCGCGCAATGCATTATAGTGAGAATTCGTTCTTTAGTCGTACCCTTATGACATCGGTAAGTTTAAATCAAGTAAGCACTACTCCCCCTTTCCCCCTCCCATAACATATTTTCCTAGACCAGCACAATATACTGCATGAGGAAGGGTCGCCCCCTTCATGAAAAAAAAGGAAAAAAAAAACTTGAATAAATGAAAAATGAATTCCATACATTGAAAAGATAGAAACTCGGTCTATTAGTCAACTAATATTTCGAGTTGATTACTTTAAATAATTTAAAGTTTTGTACAATTAATTAATCGAGTATCCATCCATCCAATGATTTAAAACGGAAATAAAATATATATTTAAATAAATAAAAATTTATTTAAGAATAACCGTGATTTTGGGTTGATAGAAAAAAAGAAAAAGAAAAACAATCATTACTTATTAAAAATTTATAGAAAAGTGCGGAACATCCATTTCTTGGCTGCAAATTTAAAGAATGGGATTTTTTTAAAATTAACTTAATAATTTGTTTTATACAACTTTTTTAGATGACTCTAAATATCACGTTTTTTGTCTTTCACTTGAAAGAGGAAAACCATAACATATGGAAATAATAAATTTTTTCCATTATATACCACAAGTAACGGATGAAAAATGCAAAGATATTATATGAATATGATAGTTAGCAGATTTCGATTTTAAAAAACTTATAACTAAAAACTAAAAAAAATGAAAAATAAAAAACAACAAATATATATTTAATACATAAAATTCTCGTGTCGCGGTGTTTGTTGCCAAACTGCTCCGAAATGGCTGAACTGATTTTCATAAAATTTTGAAAATTGGTCGTATTTCATACCGCCCCAAGGGAAAATTTATGCCTCACCAAAATAACGTACTGACTTCGATGAAATTTTAAACCAGATACCATAGAACATATATGGTTTAAGTTTTTTTTTTTTTTTTTTTTTTTTGGAAGAATTAATCAGAGGGTACACACGGGATATTTCTTCCTATCCCCAACTATCAAACTGAAGTACTGAAAATAGCGGATACTAATTTATTAAAATTATTAGTAACGCAGACATTGATTGCTCATTGCATTTCGGTGAAGAGTCTCAAATATATTTGAACTAAAAAATCTTTTACTAGATCAAATTTATATGGCAAAACAACGTTTGCCGGGTTAACTAGTATGTATGTATATATATGTGGCAACTCGTCCGAAAGTGACAGCGGTTCACAGTGAGCAAAGAGTGATAAAATAAACGTTATGGTAACACTTGTCTTCTTTTCCTGATTTTTTAATTAAGCACGTTTTCTTTATAAAAAAGGTTAAAGAAAGTTTTATAAGAAATTTGTTGCATAAATTAAACTATTATTTATTGTTAATAAAGATAATTTAATTTAACAAAAAAATATAGTGCGTTTATTTTGCGACACACTATATTACTGGTGACCCTTCGACAAAACATAAAATTTAACATTTTACCCGGCTTTGAATATGCCGCTGACTGGCTCAACAGACAATGCCATGGAGCTCAAATCAGAGCAACGAGCAGCTCCACCGGCAATGGATGTAGTTGCTTCTTTAAAAATTCCAATGCCAACCCTGACCGAGACAGGTGTTGAGGCATTCCTTTATGCTATAGAGTTTTGGTTTGAATCGTCTGGCATAACATCGGACATAAAAAAATTCAACACAATATGTGCATCCATACCACCATCTAAACTTCTGCAACTACGCCCCGTCATTGACTCAGCACCTCCAACCAAAAAATATGACTACATCAAACGAACACTGATCGAACACTTTGCTGACAGCGAACAACGCCGAGTTCAGCGTGTCATATCGGATATGCCATTAGGTGATAGGAAGCCTAGCGAACTCTATAGCGAAATGAAACGTGTAGCAGGAAATTCATTAAGTCAAACCATATTACAAGATCTATGGGTAAGTCGTCTGCCAACGCATATTCAACCAGCCATCATCGCTGCCAACGTGGATGTTTTGGAGAAAATTAAAATAGCAGATGCCATTACTGAATCAATGCACTTGCAACATAATCAAATCAGAGAAATCACAACTCCTTCAGCGGAGATGCAAAGTCTCCAAAACCAAGTGGCGCAACTTACTCGCGATATGCAAAAACTTCTGCGAAATAACAGTTTTAGAAATCGTTCTCGTTCACGCAGCCCAAATATTAACAATGACCTTTGTTGGTATCATAGCAGATTTGGTACTAACGCCACGAGATGTCGACAACCATGCAGCTTTAATTCTCGTTCAACGACGGCAGCAACGAATCTTAAAACACAACAATGACATAAAGTGTGTGATGCAGTATCTCAAATAACTGACCATCCTAAAAATATGCAATCATATCGACTAAGAATTTACGATTCATCAACAAAAATTAACTTTTTAATTGATACGGGCGCGGATGTATCAGTTATACCAAAGATATTGCAGTCACCCAATGTAAAACCCTCGGATATGCAGTTGTTTGCAGCTAATGGATCTACAATATCAGTATACGGTGATGTATTACTCAATTTAAATTTAAATTTAAGACGTGATTTTGTTTGGAAATTTTTGATAGCAGATGTTAATCAGGCAATTATTGGTGCAGACTTTTTGGCGCACTACGATTTATTAGTTGACTTGAAAAACAGATGTTTATTAGACCGTTTGACAGCTTTAAAAACTAATTGTGTGATTGAGAAAACTGGTCGCTTATCAATCAGAACATTTGATACAAAAATACAATACTCGGACATTCTTAAACAGTTTGCCGAAATTACTCGTCCTGCCCAACCTGGAGCAGTTTCCAAAACAACAATAACGCATAGAATCGAGACCACTGGTCAACCTGTATTTGCCCGACCTCGCCGGCTGTCACCAGAGAAACTTTTAGCTGCCCGTAATGAATTTGAATCTTTAATTAAACTAGGAATTTGTCGCCCGTCCAGTAGTAACTGGGCCAGCCCACTTCATATGGTCCGCAAACCTGATGGAACATGGAGGCCCTGCGGCGATTATCGAGCGCTTAATGCGATCACGGTTCACGATCGCTATCCTATTCCTTACCTACAAGATTTCTCGATGGTGCTGGTCGGAAATTCTATTTTTTCAAAAATCGATTTACAGAAGGCGTTTCATCAGGTACCAATACATCCCGATGATATACCGAAAACCGCCATTACAACGCCCTTTGGACTTTTCGAATTTACGCATATGACCTTTGGACTGAAAAACGCAGCCCAAACATTTTAACGATTAATTCACGAGGTCCTAAGAGGCTTGCCATTTATGTTTGCTTATTTAGACGATGTAATTATTGCATCACCTTCAAAGGATGAACACATAAAACATCTCACAACCGTCTTTAATCGATTTAGAGATAACAATTTGACAATCAACGCATCTAAATCAGAGTTTGGGTTAACTGAACTCAAGTTCTTAGGGCACTTAATATCAAAGGATGGTATCCGACCTTTGCCTGAAAAAGTTGACGCATTACTTCATTTTCCTCGCCCCAAAGTGGTAAAAGATTTAAAGAAATTTTTGGCAATGCTGAATTTCTATAGGCGTTTTTTGCCTAATGCAATCGATATTCAGAGAATTCTGTTTAATATGATAGACGGTAACAAGCGAAATGACACGACACCTTTACACTGGACCAGTGAAACTACAGACGCTTTCGAAAAGTGCAAATTGCAGCTCGCAAGTTGTTCGATGTTAGCTCACCCGAACCCAGACGCCGAGCTATCGTTATGGGTAGACGCTTCAAACTTTGCGGCAGGAGCCGTGCTAAATCAAGTTGTTAAAAATGAAATACAGCCTCTTGCATATTTTTCCAAAAAATTTTCGTCAGCAGAGATGCGATACAGTACATATGATAGAGAGTTGACCGCGGTCTACATGGCAGTGCGTCATTTTAGATACATGGTTGAAGGGCGTGTTTGCCACATTTATACGGATCATAAGCCTTTGATATACGCATTTAAACAAAAGCTAGAGAGGGCATCGGATAGGCAAGCAAGACAATTGGAATTTATTGCCCAAATCACCACAGATATACGCCATATAGAAGGAAAAAAAAATATTACAGCAGATTTAATGTCCCGAATTGAGGTGATTAACGCAGTAGAAATCAACTATGACGAATTGGCTTTATCTCAGTCAGCAGATGAAGAATTTCAGTCCATACTGAATTCAGATGGGAACAGCTCATTAAAACTAAAACCATTTATTCTTCCTAATGCACCAAAGCCAGTTTACTGCGATATATCGTGCGACCGCGTACGTCCTTTCATTACCAAAGAACTGCGTCAGAAATTTCTGCATGCGACACATGATATGTCACACCCGGGCACACGCGCCACAGCTAAATTAATGACTGAGAGATTTGTTTGGCCGGGTATACAGAAAGACAGCAAAATTTTTGCACAAAATTGTTTACATTGTCAACGAAACAAAGTAACTCGGCATACCCGGGCTGCCTTCATGCGACGCAGTATACCAAGCCAACGATTTGCTCATTTAAACATCGACATTGTCGGTCCTTTTCCTCCGTCAGAAGGCAATCGATACTGCTTAACAGTTATAGATCGATTTTCTCGATGGCCGGATGCATTTCCGATGCCGGATATGACTGCAAGAACCGTAGCAATAACTTTGGTTAAAGAATGGATATCTCGTTTCGGTATTCCAATTGATATTACGACGGATTTGGGTCGACAGTTCGAAAGCACCTTGTTTAAAGAACTTTTGCGCATACTTGGGGTACATCATCTAAAAACTACGCCATACCATCCTCAGTCAAATGGTATGATAGAGCGGTGGCACCGCACCTTAAAATCGGCGGTCTTATGCCACAATGTTAACGAGTGGACAACATATTTACCAATTATTTTGCTAGGTCTGCGATGTACTTACAAAGAGGACATTCAAGCAACACCTGCGGAACTAGTTTACGGTGCTACATTACGTTTACCTGCCGACTTTTTAATTGAAAACTCTTGCAATTCTGAAGCAGAGATAATACAACAACTCCGGAGGGCTATGGAAAGTTTACGACCAGTCGACGCGACCTGGCACTGCAACGTTAAAGTTTTTGTTCATCCAAATTTAAAATCATGTGAAATGGTATTTGTGCGAGACGATTCAGTACGACCATCTTTAACGCCCCCATATAGCGGCCCATTTAAAGTTATTAAACGATCACCTAAATATTACACCGTTTACATTTCTGGAAAAGAGAGTAAAGTTTCCATTGATCGATTGAAGCCAGCATTTTATCCTTCTGAAGCTAACATTGTTAACGTTAACACGCACCATTGTCACCTCTCAGAGGGGAGTACTGTGGCAACTCGTCCGAAAGTGACAGCGGTTCACAGTGAGCAAAGAGTGATAAAATAAACGTTATGGT
Source organism: Metopia argyrocephala (assembly GCA_963576795.1). Taxonomy (NCBI): domain Eukaryota; kingdom Metazoa; phylum Arthropoda; class Insecta; order Diptera; family Sarcophagidae; genus Metopia; species Metopia argyrocephala. The sequence continues at coordinate 59,330,822 of OY756211.1, read as the reverse complement.
AACACTTGTCTTCTTTTCCTGATTTTTTAATTAAGCACGTTTTCTTTATAAAAAAGGTTAAAGAAAGTTTTATAAGAAATTTGTTGCATAAATTAAACTATTATTTATTGTTAATAAAGATAATTTAATTTAACAAAAAATATAGTGCGTTTATTTTGCGACACACTATATATATGTAATACACACCATATATGGATATGTATCCAATTATTAGATAGGGTTTTTAGATAATTTTTAGTGCTTGTGAACACTAATTCTCTACACTGTTATTGCGATGATTGTGAGGACAATTCTATTCAGCGTCTCCCGTCTGTTACACTACACCAAGTATATGGTGTCTGTCATTTCTCTCGTAATATTATTATTATTTAATCTAGATCGAAAACAATTGAAGGCAATATGCTACTTATGAAATCTATTATGCCCTATTTCGTTTACTGTTTATTAAGCAGTTCAAGTGCTTTACTAAAGAACGCCAGCAGGGTCTAGAGCCTTAAATTCTTCATTATACTTGAATCGGTGTTAATTTTATAGGATTTAAGAATATTTCGGTCTCAAGTTTGTTAATGATTTATATATTTCACTAAAAGTTAAAAGAATTATATATACATATTTCAAATGTTTAGATTCCTCTCTGTTCCTCCTATTTATTTGCATGTCTTGTGTTTTTAAGCAAAAATATATTTAAACATTTCTCCATTTATTTTCTATATATTTATATCATGTTTTTTTTCATGCTCTTAATTTAGTTTTCGCATGTTTTGTATTTCCGTCTTCTCAAATTGCTATACAGTTTTCCGTACAACACAAAATTAAATAGAGCAGAATTCATCCCCATTTCTCAATATATTTGTTGTTAAGTTTTCCGTAAATTTTTAATATTTATAGTTTCGGTATTGTAGGTGTTTGGGTGGTATTTAATACTTGAATTTCGGTTAACCTAAAACTCCTTCTTGTTTTTATTTCCTCGCAGTCAGTATATGTATTGCAAGTGTATTTGAAGAAAGATTTTGTTGGTTCCAGCCATATTTTAACATCCATATTTCTTTGTGTACACTTTGTTGTTATTTAAGACTCTTGTAAAAGATACTCATTGGGGTGTTTTTGTCTGCGTGTCAGTAGATGCGATGGTTTTTTTCTTTTTTGATAAATCTATACAAACTATACCAATGTTGGCGCCAAATGTCTAGACAGAATGTCGCTCTGGATTATTTTCCTTTAATACTTTCCAAAAAATTTTGCTGGTTTGTTTTACTAGTTTTTGATTTCAACTGCTTCTTATCAAAAAGAAAACAACAAAACTGTTTATTTTTGATATTGGGTTTGGTATACATATACACGTGTTTTATATTTTATTCATCTTTTAATGCCACAGTAGTGTGCGGAATAACTAAAGTTCAAAGTACTATAAATAAGAAAAAAAAACATTAAAAACCAAATTTTTATTATTTTTTTTTTTTTTTGCTGTATAATTATTATCTCAAGTAGGAAAACACAAGTACAGTTATTTCCGCTTAATTGAGTCTCTAAAAATGCACGACTTTTGGTGCAATTAAACGGGAAACTCAATTAAGCGATACTCGGTTAATTGATTCGCCGACGCAATTAAAACGAAAATCACTTAATTAAGCCAGACGAGCAATAAAGCGAAACATCCACGTGTATAGAGAATATGAAATTCATTTTTTTATTTATTAAGTTAAAAAATAGTGTTAGTTTATTAAAACAAAACAAAAATCAGGTACGTTCATCGTACAATATTTGAAAAGCAACAAAAATTACAAAATTCTATATAAAAAGAGATCAAAATTTAAAATAATTACATTACATATGTATGTGCATTAGGGTGTCCCAAATAAAATTAAAAATTGGAATTCTTGGGAAGATCATTCTTAATTTGGATACTCATAAGGTAAAGTATTTTTGGGATTTTTCGGAAGTGGTTTAGAGGTCTCGCAAATTGATCTTTAATAAAAAATCGAGCTTTTTGTCAATATTGTCAAAACAAATATTCCGATCTTTAATTTTATGTGCATAAATAATAAGTTTCGGCAATAATTTTGCACATTTTGATACATTATATAACAGTTTTTCCTAAATTTTCAACAAATATCGAAAACAATGTTTTATAACTTTTAAAATTTGTATAAAGACTAAAAAAACTAATGATGCAATTTAAAAGATTATTAAGTTTTAAATAAGTTAGCAGAAAAAAAAAATACATTTTCTTTTACCGTTCTCGATTTATACCCTTTTAAAGCTTTGTATCCATTTTTAATACGATAAAGTGTGAACTAGGTTGGCATCGGAATTAAATATACAACAATTTTATAAACAACAACAAAAAGAATTAGATATGTTATAAATCATTTATTGGGGTTCTTGTGATGCTGCTCTATGCAGAACAGAACAAAATTAAAAGAGTTTTTGCAACAATCGCACATTGGTTTCAACGAGACTAAAACATGTGAAATTTTGGATACAATATATAAAGGCTTTTACTCTAACTTCAAACAAAGATGGCAGGATTCTAATCGTGAGAAGTCGCGATTTGAAAAAAAAAAACAAAAAATGCAAATTTGCTTGAACGCACATTTACAATAAAGTTTACTTAGACTGAATGTCCTACCAGTTCTGCACTTGGTCGGCCACGTAAATTGTTTGAGGAGTGTACCTCTGCAAAATCTGTTGGATCATACTGCTAAAGGAGTCCTAGAGACCAAGTCAGTAAAGGCTCAAGAAAGTGATAACAATGACTACCAAAAATATGGCCTTAGACACTCCAGAAAATGCATTTAGCCAGAAAAGGCATACTGTTATAAGCTCTTTTAGAATAAAAATTTAAAATAGATTTAAAATAAATAATAAATTCAAAATTAAAAAAAATCATTTAAATTTTTTTGTTAGTTATGGCTTTATACATTGTAGGCAACGATATACATTCTCTAACTTTCTTTATTTTGATTACTTTTGTGTATTACTATATACATAAATAAAACTAAATTTGTGATAAAATTACTACATTTTTTGACAAATATATTTTTTTCCTCACCTTCATACAAAATTCCCCAGTGTGTGTCGCCATCATATGTTGGAACTAATTGCTGAATCAACGTTTAAGGCCCTTAATATTAAGGATCACATTACATCCCCACAAATTTAAATTTTCGTCACTCTTCAGCAAAGGTGGGCTAAAAACAGTTTTTCGGATTGTACGAACCACGAAATTGTTGGAAAAATTATCCCAATTAATTATTATTGATACAAAAAGACCTAATAATTTTTGTAAAAGGGCAGCTAAAGAATATACAACTAATGGAAGATTATAAAGAAATGCACAACTGAGCCTAATTTTTTGGGTGATAGACTTGAGCACCATCCAACAATAAAATCTCCTGGAGCTATTAACCGAGCTCGCTGGATGATGAAAATTATATACTCTTAAAAAATATGTATTTTTCGAAAGCAGCTACAACCTTTCATTAAAAATTCAGAAATTGATGCCTTCTGAAACAGACTTTCAGAATTTACTGCAGGGCATAGATCAGCATCACAAGAATCTTAATAAATGATTTATAACAAATCTAGTTTTTTTATTGTTTATATAATTGTTGTATAACCTAGTTCTCACTTTATAGTATTAAAAATTTCATACAGTAGGTACAGAGCTTTAAAAGGGTACAACTCGGGAACGGTAAAAGAAAATTTATTTTTGTTCTGCTAACTTATTTAAAACTTAATAATCTTTGAAACTTCATCATTAGTTTTTTTTAGTCTTTACACAAATTTTAAAAGTTATAAACCATTGTTTTCGATATTTGTTGAAAATTTAGGAAAAACTTTTATATAATGTATCAAAATGTGCAAAATTATTGCCGAAACTTATTATTTATGCACATAAAATTAAAGATCGGAATACTTTCTTTAACAATATAGATTTTTTTACCAATTCATAACCAAAATTTAAATAGGGCCCAAAAAGCTCGAGTTTTGGTTAAAAATCAATTTGCGCGACCTCTAAACCACTTCCAAAAAATCTGAAAAAATTCTCAAAAATACTTTGCCTCATAGTGGTCCAAAATAACCTTGATCCCCAAAAAAAAAATTTTTTTTGGGACACACTAATGTGCATGCGGGTGTACATTAAACGTTATAAAAAAACATTATACATACATAAGTAAAACTATGATTAAAAAAATCAGTCATCAACATTTGAATTTTAGATTTGTTGAGGCTTTCGATGATTCGTTTTTCTATATCGTCCATGACAAAAATTTTTTTGGCGCAACATAAATGGTTTTACGTTTGTGGAGAAAAAAATTAAGCAGACGAAATCAATTAACTGAAACATTTGTTTATGTTTTTCGCAATGCGGTCTCATTTTATGAATCAATTAAACGGGAGGCGCAATTAAGCGGAACTCAATTAAACGGGTACTTTTACATAGGAGGTTATACGGAATGATTTCGATTCATGATTTTTAGTACAATTAAACGGGAAACTCAATAAAGCGGGGCTCAATTAACCGAAAACAACTGTAGCATATTTAAATAATCTTTTTTCTTTATTGAAAAGTCGGTTGCTCTCACTAAATTTTTGAATAAAGAATACCACCCAATTTTTTTTAATATATTGTAGAAATTAAAGGCAAAACAATACAATACCAAATCCTGACTTTTTGCATTTGATGTTTTCAATACAAAAAGGTTAGCGATAGTTACGTTTACGTCAGATAAAATTGCATGAATCGCTCGTGATATTTTGTAACCGATACCTTTGATGATTTGTACCAGATTTGGTATAATTTTTGCAAGAGTTATACTTCAAAATTATTTAATGTGAGCAACCGTAACAAGAAAGGCAGGGTACCACTTTCTTTTTTTTTTAGTAAAACATTGTAAAACAGTTTCTATGTCAAAAATGTAAAGTGGGGACTTCTTTCTTTGAATCTCTATTTTTAACGCTTTAAAAGCTAAATTACAGCCACAAAAATGGCAAAAGATACTGTATGAATGACAAAAATATTTAAATACTTCAACCAAGAGAAGATGAATTCTAATTACTGTACACCGTTAATCAGAGTGAATGTTTTCTTAAAAGTACATCTCCACATATAAGGAAATTATAGGTCAATAACATGTCCTTTATGGCACAATACTTTGAATGAAACGTGAAATTTTGAAATAACCAAAAGTTTAATTTTTCATTCTTCTCCTTGTCAGGAATTTGAACCTGATCTGTTTGAATTTTTGTGCAAGCGCTATAATATAAAAAGCTTTTTTGAAACTGTTTTTTCTCCATATAGTTTTAAGATGTGTCGATAAAGAGTTCCATAAATTAATAGCGTTAACGAAATACAGTCTGCTGTCTGGGCACAATGAGCTTCGTATATTTAGTAGATCTACCAAATAAAAAATAAAAAAATTGTAAAAACAAAATAAAAAAATTGTAATTCTGTTTCTGACGAAACAAAAATTAAATTATAAAAATATTGATCAGACCTTTCCTGGGGCTCGAACTTCGGGCCTTCAGCACATTAAGTTCAAAAATTCAGTTTTTGGATATTATAAAATAAGCTAAGCTTATTCTTAATCCCTATTTTTTAAACTTTAACAACAGTCTAGAGAAGAAGACACGACTAGTAGTGATGTAGTTCGTTCTGTCCTTTCTGTCCTACTTCATCCTAAACAAAAGTGACTGCCAATAAATATTTAAATTTTTAGTTTCAAAATGATTCCTAATCATACAATTAATAATTTATTGCTTTCAATTGCAAAATATTGAAGTACAAGCACATACTTTGTAACAATTTTCTTAAAAAATACATTCAAAACAAGTGTCTGCAGTCCCACGACAAAAGCAATTTAGTTTTTCTTAAATGCAAAAAAAAAAAATTACAAAAATACAAAAAAGAAAAAAAAACATAAAACGGAAACACATGCTCACATCCATGCTGGCATATTTACTATTCATGCGAATGTCCTCCATGCTTTATATGTGTATGTGTTTAAAATTTTGAATCAGGAAAAATGCATAGAATAAAAAAAAAGTTGTAATTTGTATTCAAAACACGTAAATTTAACATGTTTTTATATTCACTCATATATTTCATGTCATGCTTCAAATACTATTGTCATATTGTTGTTCATGTTGTTTTTATATGTTGTTTTTTTCCAAATTTTCATTGTTATAAACACATGTTTTGATCTGCATATGTACATAGATTTTGTGTTGCTTTGTTTCAATTTCAAAAAGTTTTGTCCTTTTAAAATGCAGTGTTTGCACCCTCATTTTGAGGGGTTTATCCGTATACTTATGTTTATTTGCAGTATTAGTTGTAATATCTAAAAAAAAAAAATTGAAATCCATAACAATGTCTACTAACAAACCAAAAATTATATAGTAATTCAAGATGAGCATACTAATACAGTCAATCCATCATATGTATATTCAATTACTCCTTACCAAAATGTAACACAAGGAGAAAAAAATGTTTTTTTTTTTTAATTAATACCCTCTTGATGATCAAGCAAGTGGCAGCAAATTACTTACTTGACACAGATCATCGTTTTAAAACTGAAAATAAACTAGACGCCATTTTCCAACCAATAAAATTAAGCAATTTTAGTCATGAACGGGTCATCTAACTGAATGCAGTCTCACACAGTGAAGACTTGCAAAGAATAAAAAACCCTATAGGATTAATGTGCAGAATCTTGGAAGCGGAGACTAATCTCCTGTTTCTGTATGACAAACAGTTTTAAACGATTGAAAATTTGTACGAAAAACACTAAATTTTTCAAATAATTTTGAGCACTTTTCATATAAATTTCATTGCAATCAGGGCAATTTTTGAAGGAGATATCTTCTCATTAAGGTTTGGTGTTACAAGTACTCGCACAGACCGATATACTTCAAGTTGTCGCTGCGTCAAAGTTGGAGAACACACGATTCGAAAACTTTATACAGATGAGAACTATAGACCCAACAAATCGAAAGATTGGAGGGCTTACATACATACTCCTTATACAAATTCTTTTGGCAGCTAAGGGAACACAATATTAACAGGTGATAGCTTTAAAAATATACAAGAGTCTGTTAAATAAAAGAGTGCAGCATTTAAAGTTTTGCATACTGCTTATATATGAAGATCAAAGAATATTTTTAAATATAAAAATTTTAAAGATGACTGTATTCTACACTGTGAGTCTGATGAGTCTGATGATTTGATAAAAATATTAGCAAATTGGTACCATAATGAAATATTTAAAATTATTGAAATATAGATCGAACACATGTAATATGAATTGTATTTGTAAAATTTGTATACATCGACTAAAATAATATAAAAACTAAGTCAAGGGATTTTTAGCAAATATTCAAAAAGATATGAAAAATCTTAACCAATCATAAATTCCAATTAGTTCTACATGTGTTTGTTACTAAGTATATATGTTTAGGTATACATAACATGTATTGCATACATAAAGAATAAACAAAAAATTGTAAAACAATATGAAAGAAACTAAAATTCTGACATTTTTTAGAATTTTTTTTCCTTAAGAACTTTAACTACATGCTGAAATTTCACTACAGATTCTTTTTTTGTTGACTTAAAAACTCGGTTAAAACTTGAAATTTGAAGGAATAAAGGCATAATACTTTTAAGCATACTTTTAGCCATCTTCAGAAGTATCTCTAAATTGCTGACTTTCAAAATTTTAAATTTATTAAATAAATATTTATACCTCAAAAAAAAAAAAACATTTACTTACTTAAAGGCAAAGAAGTTTCAGACTGTGCGTTATGTAATAAAAGATTGACAAATAAATATATGTTTATGATAAATGTGTATCTACATGTTGTATGTATATATAATTTTTCTTCAATGCTTCCTGTGATCAAGTGAATCGTTTGGCCATTGTGCTTTGCAACATATTAATATTCTAAAGAGTTACTTTTGTTCAAATGTAAGTGATTACATTTATTTTTCTCTTTTGTCCAATTCACTTGTATTTTTATAGATAATTTTATAAATATTATTTACAGAACATAGTTCAGAATGTAATAATTGTTGTTTTTGTATAATTACAAATATATGGTGGGAAAATAGTTTCCTATTTTGGTTTGATTTTTTATTTTACAGCTGGTTAGATATTATGCAACAAAAATAACAAATTTTTTTTTTTTAATTTTTACTAAATGTTTTCATTTGTAAACATTTTCCAACACGTACTTTTTTCAATTTTCATTTGTATTGTGAACAAATAATTAGGCATAAATTATTCACAGTACAAGTGAGTTGAATTAGAATTACAATAAAAAAAATTGTAAATGCAAATGTATGATAGAATGAAGGTAAAAAAAACATATAGTTCAGCCTAGATTATTGAGGCCTCTATTAACCAGAAGCATGTATTACTTTGCATTATGCTGCTACCTCTTATGAACAGTGCTGAAAGTCTACCATTTGTGTAAAAAGAATTCTCTGTTTTTTTCTAAATACATCACATACAGGAAAATAACTGATTAAATTGTGTTTGAAATTTAGACTAAACTAGTATTAATTTGGCTTAATATTTTAAAATCCATCATATTTTAAAGCCATTCGTCACAAATATTTTCAAAGACTTCATTCTCCATGCCTTGAATTGCACCCATATTGTGTGTGTAAATTTTTATCCATAAGTACCGGGAACTACAGTTTAACGTTGACTCCAAACGAAAAAATTGTGAGGATTGCTAATGGTAATTAGTTACAATGGTTGCCGAAAGAAATATTTTTTTTAAGATGACAGAGCTGGGGCTAGTAAGCCAACACACAAACCACTAAATTACGAGGACTATCCCTGACTATCCTGACTATCAAGTCTTGGTAAAAAAAAATACTCTACTCCCTAAGAAATAAAAACAAAAACAGATCTCTTTCAATACACCATCATTTGTCATATAGACTACACCATATAGAAGGTATACTTATAAAAATGTCGTCTTGTTTCAAGAGCTATAATTTTGAAAATAGTAAAGATATAAGCAATACTTAAGAAGATTCCGCCCCAGCATACATTGTTAGTAAATCGAATGTTCAACCCTATCCTTACTGACATAAAAATGGGACAAATCTTAATTACATGAGCTTTTAAGGCACATACATACATATGTAGATAAACACTAAAAGAAAATTCGAAAACAATAACAGACAAATGCATATGTAAAGAAATTTCTCCCTCATTAGAATTTTTAAAGTTTTATTATTAATTTGGTGAATAGGTAGGTATCGAAATTTTATATAAGTATATGCAGTAATTACACTCGAGCTTTAAAAGCGAATTAAATAAAATTTCTGAAAAACAAAATCCTAAATAGGAATGTATACGATTGTTCAGGAGAAAGGTGGTGCTGGGAAGTGTTATACAGACCTAAGCAAGGATTAAAAACTTACCATCCAAGGTCAACACCACTTCACAACAGACAAACGAATTAACATCAACAGATGGTGCAATTGCTGTTGATCATTTCGACGGTGAAGGTATAAGGCGCTTAACATGTTAACATCTATTTATCTATACTTTCAAAGGCTGTAAACCCCTGGGTATTGGTCGTTATCTTTTTCATGAGAAATTTTAAGTCATTATAATCTATCGATTCGTTGGAGCAACGGCGCAATGTGGCGTGCGTTTCACTGTTCTATCAGTACTGTCAGGTGAGGTGCTCTGATAAAATAAAGAACTTGATTCCGCATGATCTCATATTTTTGCGGACTACTCTTATCACTCTCAGAGTACAGCCTTTGGTAGTAGTAGTTGTCCAGTCAATCGCATAATGCATTATAGAGAGAATTCGTTCTTTAGTCGCCCCGCTCGTTTATGGAACGAGCTTCCAATGAATTTTTTTTCTGCCAATTACGATATTATATACATAATTGGCCATTACAACCCTGTGTCAGGCTTACGGCCTAGCTTCTCGCAGCACTCATGTTGTGTGTATTAATTTTTATCCATGAGTACCGGGACCTATAGTTTAAAGTCGGCTCCGAACGACAGATTTGAGAAGCTTTTTCATGGCAATCAATTATTCCCAGAGCTTTTGCCAGAAAACTGCTGAGAGGTAGTCGCCGAAAGAAATAATTTTTTCATATTTCTTTTTTTCAAAATGTCAGAGCTGAGGTTTGAACCCTGAGCTATCGTCTTAGTAAGCCAAAACACTAACCACTACACCACGGCGATTACGAAATTAGTAAATTTAAATCAAATGTTCACAGCACTACTCTTTCTTTCCCCCTTCCCACAACAACGTATTTAAATAAATCAGCACAATATATTGCATATCTATGGGTCGTCCCCTGAATGCTGGCCTTAATAAAAAAATTATTATTATTGTTAATTATAAGTACTGCAGATCAACTCTTATTCAAGTTTTTTTTTCTGTGTGTGTAGTTTCATGCATTTGTCTTGTTTATTTTGATTATTAATTATTTTATTTATTTAAAAATATATGGTAGTTAATAATCTATACAATTTACTTAATAAGAGGAGTGTTTTACTAAAAGTTACAAAAGCTATAAACACAAAAAGTTTTAAAATAACCAAAGTAACATAACGTAGTGATTTTAGATACTTCTTGTAAGATTTATTTACAAAAAATTCAAACAATTTTATATATGAAAAGTTTAAACATTGTTATTTATTATAATTTTAAATTGCTTGTAAATCTATATTTTGTGTATTTCCCAAATATTTAACATTTACCTGTGCCAATTCTCTCAAAGAAAACAGAGAAAAAGTTAAAAAACATAGACGTTATGCCATATTTTCTTACATAAATATTCAATACACCACTAACCATATGTTCCATATGTTGTTTAATATATTGTCATAAATAATAAAACAGCATTAATAAAACAACAAAAATGTTTTATTTTTTAAACAATTTATACGAGTTGTATGTGTAACATTGATATACTTATACATATACATACAAATATAAATATGTATATTTTATTACTGTTACCTGTCTGGATGTTTGTACTCGTACGTTTATAGAATATGTAGAATATTTCATTTATGGTTGAAATCACATTGAACTTTTGATTGCACGAAGGTTGTAGCAGACAGCAGCAAATATCGTAACGACACACATACAACTGTACATACAAGCAAATAACAAACAAGTACAGAAGGTAGACCAAAAACAAAAATGTTACATGTTAAAACTGTACTAAATCAAACTGAAAAAAAGGTAAATAAAAAGAGCAAAAGGCGATTGCATTTTTTTGTTTTTTGGAATTTAAACCATGTGTTTAAGTTGTACATTATTTACCTGAACTCGAAACCAAATGTGAAAAGTAATGTTTCCTGCCATTTCGATAAAATTATTTGTAAAAAACAACAACAATGTAAAAAATATTTTTTTACCTGATTTTGTATTCCTTTTAAGAGCAGATTACTTAGAAGCTCTCAAGCACCCTACAGAAATATTTTTGAATGTGCTTTTGATTTAAATATTGTTTTACTTGTAAGAAAGTATTATGTTTTTAATTTCATTTTGACGATGTTTATAAAACTTAATAAGCGATTACAAGTGAATTATTTAATAAATACTGACCACGTTGAAGTGTGCTCAACAATTTCTTTAATAATTTTTTGAGGAGAATGCCAAAACTAACTGAACTGACGCATAAATGACAGCAATAGTTTAAAACAAATTACTTTGGCGGATAGGAGCTATCTATAAAAAAATATGTTTTAAGTTTTAAGGCGCCAATATTGTTCAATATTTTTTTCTTTACTGAGACTTAAAAAAGTAAACGATTACAGTAAATTTGTTAATATGGAGAAAGTTGCTCGTAGCTATGTAGGTAGGTCAGACTTAAAGAAAATACCAGCCCCCACCCTGGATTCTCTTGTAGAACCATTTTGTCGTGCGAGAGTTTATGTGTTTTATCCGCCATTTCATATTTTTTGTATTCCGCGAGGAGAGGAGAAAATTGGGGTTGAAAACCTAAAGTAGCATCATTAACTCGAAATATATAAAATGGCGGAGAGGGCACATAAACTTCCGCACGACGATTTGTGAAGCCTGAAATACATCGCTATGGAAAAAGGTATTTTTCATTTTAAAGATTTCAGTCCAACCAGAATTTAAATCAAGTTAGAGTTAAGCTTGTGGGAACTCTTTTCTTTGTTTACGTACGAGCTGCCAAGAGAAAAACCATAGGAACAGGGACCGCAACTAACAGTTATTGCTTAAAAATTAAACAAACAAAAATCATCGTATTAGAGTCGACAGACATATGTATATTATATACCAAATTAATCGTCTTGGAGAGCTCTAACAGAATCTGCGGTGATCTTGCAAAAATTATCATTAATCGGATTTTAACTGTTACTTTTTGATGGAAAAATAAAAGGTTAAATGAAACCTTTAAAAAGAGAGTTTTATTTTTTCGTCATAAAATAAAACTTATTTTTGAGTTTTGTTTTCAAGTCAGAAAATAACCGTTATTTTTCGAGTTTAATTTTTTGACGAGAAAGTTTTATTTTTTCTGTCATAAAATAAAACTCGTTCTTATGAAAAAATTTTGAGTTTTATTTAATGGAGAAAAATAAAACTCTCTTTTTGAGAGTTTTTTTTTAGCTTTTTCTTTTCCGTTGAAAAATAACTTTTTCTGCAGACCTTTTTTGGAAAAACTCTCAAAATAACCATAAAAAATAAGTTTTTCGATATAGCTTATAACCTTTACGGTTCCTGCATAGAAATCTACAAATTGAGATCTCTAAACCACAAACGGTTACTTCCAGAAACGGTCAGCTAAAGGTGCGTGTACTGTCATATGTTGACGAAACATTTAATGACGAGAACTCTGTGTGTAAGATACATAAATGCCCTTTTGGTTTAAAATGGAACACTAAAAGCATGGAGTTTCAATGCAGTTGTTTCGAATCAATAATGATCGTATAAGATTTTTCAGCCATAAAAGGGTAAACCTGTGATTGAATGATATTTTAAATGGCTAGACAATTCTTATTACTACCAGGATATGTTGGTACAAAAGTGATTCGAACAACAAGGAGGTTATGTTAAGAAATAAAAAAATTAATTTTAAAATTATTCTTAGTGAGGTCCCCTACTTTTGGGACCGCCCGAGTCACAGCTCTTTCAGAATATTGTAAGCTAGTTTGTTCAAAAGATATTAAAGACTACGAAGTTCTTGGAATGCTCATGGTCTGCCAATAATAAAAATGTAATGATTTTTTTAGGTGTTATTTAATCAGATTATTACAACTAAATATCTTTTCTTCTTTCGTAATTATCTCTATCTATACAGCCAAAAAGCGGCGACCAGAAGTTTATTTAGGCCGAAGCAATAATGTACAGATACAAGGGTGTTCCTCCACTGAAAAAAAATATATGCGAGTATATTATAACAGATTTTTTTTAATAATTTAATAATTCAATATGATTTTTAGAATTCTATGTGGTCGTCCCAGAGACACATACGAACTTTGACGAACTTTTGGACAGATAAAGCATTAAACAACTCGTGCCAGTAATAAAATTGTTTAATACATGTAAGCTTTTCTATTACGGAAATATATCAAAAAGTCTTTTCGAAAAGTCATCCTCATGAATGAGTACATGAAGAAAAAAAAATCATCGAATAAAAGACGATAACAATCCCATAATCGATACCACACAGTTTACCCGAGAAAATTGAGGGCACGTTTTTCTTTTAGATTTGATATCGTTTGCTTTTCTTTTGGCGTTTTCATACTTGCGAAACTATGCGAAAAGGCCACAAAACACAGTCGATAATATTCGACCCTTATTCCTATAGTTTCATTTAAGCACCTTATGTCAATGGGACAAATTGGTGTCAGTTGATGACTCAAAGGCCAGTGTTATACTTTCACCCTTAAAATTACAATAATTACAATAATTACATTGCTCGCATGAGACTCAGATTGAAAACTAATCCAAAATCATTTTATACCTTCATTAATTCTAAACGTCGAGCATCCTACTACCCTAAATGTTTAAAATATGATTCCTACACTATTGATGATGAATTGCAGATTTGTAACTTGTTTGCAAAATTCTTTGCCTCAACATATTCTACAAATATATACAACCGGAACTCACAATATCCTTTTGAAGTTTCGCATTCATCTGGCATACATATTACATCTATTGACTACTTAACTGTTTTATCCAATTTAAAGTCTCTAAAATACTCTTGTAATCCCGGTCCTGATGGAATACCCACTTGTGTCTTGAAAAATTGTGCTGAATCCTTGTGCCATCCAATTACCAGAATATTTAACAAGTCTATAGAATTATGCTATTTACCAGCTGTATGGAAAAAATCATTTATAATTCCATTGTTTAAAAGTGGTAGTAGAATGGAAGTATCAAACTATAGAGGAATTGCTAAACTTAATGCTATTCCCAAACTTCTTGAAAACAATTTAACCGATAGCCTCTCACATCAAATATCTTCGGTGCTTTCTAAATGTCAACACGGTTTTTGCAAATCACGTTCTACAACTACTAATATTTTAGAACTTACATCTATGATACATGAAGGCTTTTTACGTAAGAGACAAACTGATGTTATTTACACTGATTTTTCTAAAGCTTTTGATAAAGTAAATCATGATGTTTTGCTTCATAAATTATCTTACATGGGTTTTAGTAATACAACCTTGAAATGGCTAAGATCGTATTTATCCAATAGAACTCAGCAAGTAAAGATTAAAGATGTTTTATCGCATGAGATTACAGTTACTTCTGGTGTTCCCCAAGGCAGCCATTTAGGACCAATACTATTTACGTTATTTATTAATGATTTGCCATCAGTTATTTTATATTCAAAAATTTTAATGTATGCTGATGATGTAAAAATATGCATGACTTTGAATACCCCTCAAGATTATATTTTTCTGCAGTCAGATATCGATAAAATTTTTCAATGGTGCCAAATAAATTTAATGGAATTAAATGTTAAGAAATGTAAACACATATCATTCTTTAGAACAAACGAGGTGAGATCTACCTATCATATAAATGGTAATACATTGCAAAAAGTTGATAAGATTATGGATCTTGGTATTTTGTTGGACTCAAAACTAAATTTTCGTGACCATATAGCACTTACTGTAAACAAAGCTAATGGTGTTCTTGGTTTCATGAAACGATGGGCTAAGGAGTTTTCGGATCCCTATATAACAAAGCAATTATACACTTCATTAGTTCGTCCAATACTAGAATATGGTTCGATTATATGGGATCCCTACTATACCATCCATATTAATTGTATTGAATCTGTACAGAAGCAGTTTTTATTATTTTGTTTACGAGGCCTTGGTTGGAATTCTTATGAGCTGCCGTCATATGAAAGTAGACTTGGTCTTATTAAGTTACCAACTTTGAAGAGTCGCCGAATTATGCTTAGCGTTTCTTTTATGCTTAGACTAATTAGAGGTGACGTTGATTCCGAAGTCCTGCTTGGTAAAGTTAATATTAGTGTTCCAGTTAGACCTACTCGTACCTTTCAGCTGTTAAGTTCAAATTATTATAGATCTGTGTATGCAAATAATGATCCATTTCGTCGCATTTGTTTGAATTTTAATAAATGTTATAATATTATAGATCTTTCTGAGAGTAATGTCGTTTTGAAAAGAAAAATTATTTTACACTTTAATTCCTAATTTAAATTATATATATGTACATTGTTGCTTAGTCTGTAAGGACATGTTATCTATAGACTTAATAAAGAAATAAATAAATAAATAAAAATGATCAACAGCAATTGCCCCATCTGTTGATGTTAATTCATTTGTCTGAATCTTGAATGGTGGGTTTTTAATCCTTGCTGACATACATACATACCTAATTGGATATTACAACCCTGTTACAGTGTTATGGCTTAGCTTATCGCAGTACTCAGGTTGTGTGTGTTGATATTAAATTTTTTGTCTGTTGCTAAATTGAATAGTAGCTTTTTAATCCTTACTTAATTATGTCTATTACTACTTCCCAGTAGGTGACCTTTTCTCCTGATCATTCGTTTGATAATACAATGGTGTATAGTGTGGAATGTCAGGGATGGACTTGTTAGAATTAAAGGCAAAAACATAGCGAAGTGCTTCGAAAGTTCGGATCTAAAGCTTTACCTAAAATATGAATGCAATTAAACCCATAATATTTCTGAATCGAGTGCCTTAATGTACTGGTTAGAGTGCTCGCACACAACTAAAAAGAGCCCAGTTTCAAACCCCAGCAAAGGTCTAATTTTCGCCTTGTTGGCAAAAACATTTAATACAATATGAAACGTATGCTTTTGGGGATAAGCATGTATTTGGGAAAAAATCTAATTACGAGCCTCTTAAGCAGAGACGAAATGGCCATAGAGACATGCTTATACCCAAAAGAATACATTTCATACTATAATTCTATATTTTTAATAAAAAAGAGTGCCACTCCTCGCAGCACTTTAATAGGAAACTACCGAGCGAAGGTTTTCACCAGTTCAGAGTTAAGCTGCAGCTACAGATGGGGCAAGTACTTTCCTTCGTTTAGCAACTTGTCTCTGTCGTATTTG
This sequence comes from Metopia argyrocephala, assembly GCA_963576795.1. Classification (NCBI taxonomy): domain Eukaryota; kingdom Metazoa; phylum Arthropoda; class Insecta; order Diptera; family Sarcophagidae; genus Metopia; species Metopia argyrocephala. The sequence goes on along the minus strand of OY756211.1, from coordinate 59,314,219 downwards.
TACAGGGTTTAAAAAAACCATTAAATTTTCAATTCCAATACAATGCATGCATGCGTAGAGGTTTATACTTCTGAATATTGGTCCTAAATAAGAAACAAAAAAACAAAAACAAAAAACTAATCTGCAGAAAAATATTTGTATATTTTTATAGCCTTTGAAGTCGGATATTAAATACAAATTTTGAGTGCCCAAAAATTTATATTTTTTTTTAATTCTAAAAATATTTAAATTACACAAGATTTTTTTTCTTTAATATTGGGTTAAAAAAAAATTTAAAACAAAAATTTATTGATGAAATTTGTTTTTATTAAAAAAATATCTTTTGAAACATTTTGTTTTTGTTTTCTCCAATATGAGAATATTCTCTGCAAACATATCTGTACGAAATTTCCATTACTTTCAAGCTCCTAAATTTTATTTTATTTCTTTTTTTAACAACATTTTGGTTGATATAAAAATAACTTTATTTGTTATGCTTTTTACGAACAGAAATTTGTTTTCGTATGATATGATTTCATGATTTCAAGAGGTTTTTGTGCAAATATGTACGAGAATGTATATTTTTTTCAGGAGATTTAATTTTTGTCTTTTAGAGACAAAATTTTATTATAGTAAATAAATTTATTGTACAAATTCTAAAAATAAGCAGAATTTAGTTATCTGGCAAAACACTTGATTTTGTTTAAGGTTCTAAAGAATGTAGTTTCAAAAGTTGTATTTTGTTTTCAAATAAAAATAAAAATAAAAACGACAACAAACAAAGACATTAGAAAAGAGAAGTATTTTTTTGATCTCGATATTGTTAAAACTTTAAATAAATTAATTTCACAAAATATTTAAAACACATTGTCAGTAAAATTAATTTCTTTAAATATTTTTTTTTTTTTTCTTTTTGTGCGGGAAGGAGGGAAAAGCTTTATGCTTTCGCGGAGGTCGTCACCTCGCATGATATGTCGAACTCGCCCAGAAGGGTATACCGACTAAAAACCCCCCTTATCTCCTCACCAGGGGAAATACCACCTCGGAACCACATTCGCATTACTTCAAGGTGGACCCCTCTTTGGCACGGCCAGTTCCTTCTAGGTTGTCCTGCGTCCAGGACCCGCACTTTCAAAAGCCTCAAGGTCCCTCTTCTTTCGCCTTAGGATACGTTCAAAGTATCCTGAAACGGCGGTCCAGTTCGCTACATTTGACGTCATAATATCAACGATATTCTCAACCGTAATTCTTCCCACTTCAGACACCAGTTCCGCTCGATAGCAATGCCAGCGCTTGCATTCGAAAATGGTATGCTCCGCGTCGTCAATCACATCTTCCTTGTCCTCATAAATGCAGAAAGGGGAGTCACACTTTCGCATGCGGTGCAGATATTTTCTAAAATATCCGTGACCCGATAACATCTGTGTGGTGTAATAATTCACCTCTCCGAATTTTTGATTCATCCATGACCCTATAGTCGGTATGAGTCTCGCTGTCCATCTTCCTCGTTCTTCAGCGTTCCAGCGTTGTTGCCATTTGAAAATGGTACTCTGCCTGATGGCACTGGTTACGGGAAGGCCTCCCGTTTTGGCCCTATATATTATCGTCCGCTCTTCGGCTAGAAGATCCACAGGGATTGTGCCGGCTATGACTAGAACTGCAGGTCCTGACACTGTGCGATAAGCAGAGGTGATTCGCAAAGCAGCGACTCTCTGGACAGATGTCAGCAAATAGGCGCGTCCCTTTACCTTCAACGTCTCGGCCCAAACTTCACTTCCATATAGCATTATGCTATTTCCGGCCTCCATCAATAGCCTCCGTTTCGCCGGCAACGGTCCTCCAATATTTGCCATTAATCTGCTAAGTTGTCTCACGAACGTCTGAGCCTTATCACTGGCATATCGAATCTGATCTGCAAAGGCCAATCTAGGATCCAACCTTAGACCCAGATACTTAACCGAACTCTTAGTCGTAAAAGTTTCGCCTCCAATATTCATGTTCACTCGCAAGGGAATATGACGTCCGGTTATCAACAGCAATTCTGTCTTGTGGGTGGCCAGGTCTAGACCGTGGTCACTTAACCATCTTTTCGTCCTCAACATGACCCGTGTGAGCTTCCGTTGCGCCTCGTCGGTGTTCCTGGCTGTGATGACAGCTGCAATGTCGTCTGCGTAACCAACCAGGAAAGTACCCTCTGGCATGTCTTCTTTGAGAATTCCATCATAGCTAGCATTCCATAGATTGGGCCCCAAAATAAATCCTTGTGGATACATAACAATTACAAGATTAAAAAAATTAATTTTTTTCCATATATACCTTAATAGTACTTTTAAAAGTACCAACGGTATCAGGTAAGTAGAGAGATTTGTAGATTTAAATTTGTAAATGACATAAAAAATTGCATACAATACGACCTGTTCGAATTAAAGTTTCATTGCTTTTATGCTGTAAACACACACAAGCTGTCAAAAAGTAGAATATATGTATGCATATGAGTATGAGTATGAGTATGAGTATGAGTATGAGTATGAGTATGAGTATGAGTATGAGTATGAGTATGAGTATGAGTATGAGTATGAGTATGAGTATGAGTATGAGTATGAGTATGAGTATGAGTATGAGTATGAGTATGAGTATGAGTATGAGTATGAGTATGAGTATGAGTATGAGTATGAGTATGAGTATGAGTATGAGTATGAGTATGAGTATGAGTATGAGTATGAGTATGAGTATGAGTATGAGTATGAGTATGAGTATGAGTATGAGTATGAGTATGAGTATGAGTATGAGTATGAGTATGAGTATGAGTATGAGTATGAGTATGAGTATGAGTATGAGTATGAGTATGAGTATGAGTATGAGTATGAGTATGAGTATGAGTATGAGTATGAGTATGAGTATGAGTATGAGTATGAGTATGAGTATGAGTATGAGTATGAGTATGAGTATGAGTATGAGTATGAGTATGAGTATGAGTATGAGTATGAGTATGAGTATGAGTATGAGTATGAGTATGAGTATGAGTATGAGTATGAGTATGAGTATGAGTATGAGTATGAGTATGAGTATGAGTATGAGTATGAGTATGAGTATGAGTATGAGTATGAGTATGAGTATGAGTATGAGTATGAGTATGAGTATGAGTATGAGTATGAGTATGAGTATGAGTATGAGTATGAGTATGAGTATGAGTATGAGTATGAGTATGAGTATGAGTATGAGTATGAGTATGAGTATGAGTATGAGTATGAGTATGAGTATGAGTATGAGTATGAGTATGAGTATGAGTATGAGTATGAGTATGAGTATGAGTATGAGTATGAGTAAGGTTATGAGTATGAGTATGAGTATGAGTATGAGTATGAGTATGAGTATGAGTATGAGTATGAGTATGAGTATGAGTATGAGTATGAGTATGAGTATGAGTATGAGTATGAGTATGAGTATGAGTATGAGTATGAGTATGAGTATGAGTATGAGTATGAGTATGAGTATGAGTATGAGTATGAGTATGAGTATGAGTATGAGTATGAGTATGAGTATGAGTATGAGTATGAGTATGAGTATGAGTATGAGTATGAGTATGAGTATGAGTATGAGTATGAGTATGAGTATGAGTATGAGTATGAGTATGAGTATGAGTATGAGTATGAGTATGAGTATGAGTATGAGTATGAGTATGAGTATGAGTATGAGTATGAGTATGAGTATGAGTATGAGTATGAGTATGAGTATGAGTATGAGTATGAGTATGAGTATGAGTATGAGTATGAGTATGAGTATGAGTATGAGTATGAGTATGAGTATGAGTATGAGTATGAGTATAGTACTGCTAATACAGGATCTTTAGTTAGTGCATGACTTTCGGACTATCAGACTTACACACCAGATATTACTCAACTGAAAACATCAATTATTTATGATCAAAGTAGAGGTATAAAAATAATTATCTCCAATATGCGCTCTATCCGTTTTTTAGCCAATTTTTCGTAAAATATTTTAGAATTTTATATTTTCAAATTTTTAAGTAAATTTAATTTTTATACAACTTTGTTTAATCTGTAAGTTTTGCTTTTTTATCTTTATGCACTTTAATAGCTAAATTTTTCTTTTTTTTTCCTTTTTCATTTTTTTTTTTTTTAAGTATCATCGTCCCATATATTTGAGTAGCTGTAAGTAACGCATGTGTTAATATTGTTGGTTGCATGTTTTTTCCTGCATATATTCTCACTTGAGTGCTATTTGTCGTTTTCTACCACTTCACCTCAATTTCGTTTTTGGTTGCATGTTCAACTCATGCAACGGATATGTCAAAAAGTCGACACGTACTCGAGAAAAAGTGTATATGCACAGTGCACTGAGCTTGTCAATAGGTTAACATAAAACTTAACATAGCAGAGAAACAATAAGGAAATGTTTTAAAATAAAAAAAACAATCTTTGTAATGCAGTTAAAAAAAACGACACTCAGGTGATATGAATCCTGAGCTTTATTTGATGTTATGCAGGGAGTGTATAAGAGAAAAATATGTTTGTATGGGAAGGAATAAAAAAAAAATACACATGTTTTTAGTACAAAATTTTACTGCAAACTAAAAAAAGAATTATATATAGATGAAACAAAATAGTTTATAAAAAAAAATACGTAAAGGCACGATCGACTAGTAATTATTCTATGCGTCTCGAGATACTCAATCTAGTATTCTTTATGAGAATTAACATCCGTTATAGAACACAAATATTAGGATCTCAGTACCGATATAATAATTGTAAATAGATTTAAATACAAAAACATTTTCGTTATAAATATAAAATAAAGAAAAAAATTAGATAATCTTCGTGAAATTCATTGACTTTTACTGTAGCATTAATTTGAAGCAAAAAATGTTTCGTAAAACAAATTTCGCTGATTGTAAAAATGTAGGGAAAACCATACGCTAGGATAAGTCATATTACTTTTTAAATGTTTCGTTATAAAATTGTATTAATAAGTTTAGTTGACCTTATTATTGATTAATATATAAGCTTTCTTCAGGAAAAGCTACGCAGAGAAGTAGCGAAATATCGAAAAAATAATTATTTAATCGACCTAAAGCTTAATTAAAAGCTTATATATGTTTCGTTATAAGTACATCTTTTTATTAAATCAATGCACTCTCATTTCCTTGTCCCTTTCCTTAAAAACCCATCAGGTGTCATTTATATTATTCTAAGTGACACCACTAGGTCTAAGAATGTCTTTTTCGAGGTGTTTTTGCATGTTTTTCTCACGTCTAAAATTTTTTCTGTGTTTCGTTTTCTTTTTTCTTTTTTTTTGTAAAATTTTTTGTAATATTCTTTATAACCGGCATAAAATGAAAAATGTCAAGTATTTTATTTTGTCGTATTAGAAATATCATCGTATGATGTATAGTCACCAATTCTTGATTTTGAAACGAACTTGGCAACATCCACAGTAAAAGTCTTATATCTCAAAAATTAAAGAAAACAAGTTTGTAGTATCGGTTCTTTGATTAGACTTTTCTATCTTGTAGATATTATAGAAAATGTTTATAACTTTGAAAGGTCTATTGATGCGGAATATGACATCTTTCAAATCTTGACGTTTTCTCTGAGTAAAACGTATCTGAAATGTGTAATTTTTTATGACCCTTGCTCATAAATCAGGCTAAAATTAAGCGACGGTATTCATTTATCTGTAGATATATTGACAAGAGTTTCTATAGTATTTCCTCCAGTTGTGTCAAGTTTGACAATTCCTTTTCTGATATATGATAACCACTAAAGAAATTCTTTCTACTGTGCATAAATGCTGCATAATTGCTTAGTATGATAACTCGAGTGCTTCTTCACAGTATCTACATATATCTCTTGAAGAAATTTCTTTCTATTCAAATGCCCATCGAGTCTGCAGTGGTCGGTTAGAAGTCCCGCCAATATTCTAAGATTACCCCTAGATAATTTAATGCATGACTCAAATCTCCTCCTATTATAGCTACCGAATAAAAACTTGAAATGTCTAAGGCCACTTCGGACCAAGAAGAGCAAACGGGTCTTGGTGTCCTCTTTATCCTTTGGTATGCCCTTTCAAACTTTTCTTCCCATCCCACAAAAGGGCCCAACAAGTGGCATGGATGCTCCTTTTCTAGCAAGTTGATCTAGCATTTCATTACCCTGAATTCCCACATGACCCCAGCATAGGCTGACTTTATTGTCTCTGCCCAGACTTTTCAGTTTCACCAGACACTCCTATACTATTCTCGAGTCAATTGGAAAGCCTGAATGTCAGAAAGTATGGCTATCTCCTCCCTTTGTACCGACAGTATTGAAGAACTCTGTTTCTTGTGACTTATTCGTATCCATACAAACATCCTCATCTAAAGAAAAGACGAAAAAAGCAATCTTGTTGATCATCTTAGTCATACTACTTGAATAAATAACAGACGTAGCTTCGACATAAACTTTAACTAATTTTTATTTAATTTTATACAAGCAAATTTTTTGTGAGTCATAATACCAATTTAATTTTATTTTAAATAAATATTTTAAATTTTTAATAAATGAGAAATATACATTTCACATTATACTTACATATATATTGGAGTATGTAAGTATTAGACGTAACGCTCCATGAGTGTCTAGCCTGCCAGCATGCAGATTTCTAATAATGGAAAGGCAGAAGGCTTACAACATTTTCTCCGTGACTATTTTATTTATAAGTTATTAAAAAGTCTCTAACCTCCTTTATTCGTTACATCTAATAAGGCACTAAATAGGCTACTCCCATGCTTTAGGAAAAGAAAGGAGCAGAGGAACACACACATTATCAACGTTCCCCATTCACCTACCTCCATGAGGTAAATAAAAAATTATTTAGAAAAAAAAAGAAGTACACCGAAGCTAATCATCTGATTTGTTAAAGTAAATAAAAAAGTTGATTGAGAAACGCTTAAAAGGGGCTAGAGTAAAAAAAACGTTAAGTTTAGTTAAAAATAAAATTTCAAATAAGTGCAATAAGGAATAGTCTCACTTTATATGCACACCTATACTCCCAAGTATAAATGATATTAAAATTTTAAATCCTTTACACAAAAATAATCTTCAAAAAATAAATTAATGCATTGAAAAAGGGTATTTGAAAAATAATTTTTCAATTTAATAACTTGATTTTATACTTGCCTTTCAAAATCAAAGCGCCAAATAAGTAAATAAACAATTTAAAGAAAGAACTTTGATATCAGACTGTGTTTACAAGAATTCCCCTATTACGCCCACAGCCGTCTGAAAACAAAAGAAAATATTAAACAAACAAAAATATTCGTCATAAGAAATTGTCTTTAAGTTATTTGAAGGGTTGATGGGCTGAAAGTGATTGTTATTTAAAGTAAATATTTGTACAACTCTTTGCGAAGGCCAAAAAGAAAATTACTGTCAAACAACAGCAATAGCACACATACATATATGAGGTGTATGTAAATATATACAAACGCACACTCATACACACGTTCTTATTAATAATATTTATTTTGGCCCAATAGAACAGGCACACAAAATTTTGTCGACAATGATTTATTACAACAGTGGACAAAAGTTCATATTTCTTTTAGCTTTTAAATTTATTTTCAATAGGCTTCTGCAATATAATAGCCCTGCTTTGTTTTAATAAAGTATGTGTTGAAAAAAATAAAAACGTTTGTTGTTAACAAAACAAAAAAATAATAGTAAAACACAGAAAATGAATGTCCAAAAATTTACTCAAATTCAAAACAAAGTTTAATTTTTTTGCTTTTAAATATTTCTGTAGTCAAAAGGACGTTACGATTTTATATAAATTTTTTCTAACTGCCAAAGAACAGCAGGAAGCAAAGATTTTGTACTACTTGGACATATTCAAGTTGATGATTTAACAATTTAGTGAACATACAAGTATTTATTTTCTTTATTAGGTTTGTTGATTTTCGTTTATATGCAATTGCTTTTGACTTGGCATGTTTAAAGTGTTAGACATTGTTGGTTGAAGAGCAAGTAAAAGAGGTATTTGAAGGTGAGCATATAGAGTGTTAGCATAACAAATAACAAATAACAGTTATTTTGCTAACTTTTAGCTTAAAAAAAACAAAATTCTTTTGTTATTAGTAGCTTAAAATGAACTTTGCATTTAAAAATAGATTTTTAACAATATTAAAAACTATAATAATAAGGTCAAAATTTAAATTGGCAACCATTTATGCACAGAATATTCATCATAGGTGTCAAATCACACTATTATTTGTTATCGTTTGAAAAAATTATTGCAAATTTCGAAAACGACTTTATTTTTTTGAAACGTTTGAGTTGGATTTATTTGTATTAATTTTATAACTTTCAACAACCTAAGTATCGTAAAAGTAATTAAAATTTTAAATATGCTTAAGGAACAATAGCGGTAATCACTCGTCGTTGCAAATACCCTTGGAAATGTTGCAAACATAACAAAACATGACAAACAATAACAATATAAAGGCACATATGGTACGATTGCTTGTTTGCAAAGCTTGTAGGGGCGTTTTTACCAAAGAGGTTTTACTGCTAATATTATATTAATTAAATGTTAACAATGAGTAAGATGGTACAAGTGATTATAAATTAGCAGCACATGACTACCCATTATAACTTGTTTTTTTAAGAGCAATACTCAGGGGAGTAAACCCCACCTCATGCTGAGCATTGTATTTCAATGTCGAAGATATAGATAAAAATTGTTAAGATGTTAAGCGCCTTATGTCAAAGGGACAAGTTGCTGTCAATTTTACCACTCAAAAGCCAGTTTTATTTATACCTTCACCATTTTGAATGATCAACAGAAGTTACATCATCTGTCGGTCGATGTTGATAGCGAGTGGTGACACACTTCACTAAGTACGTTACCTTTAATCAACCCAGAGGGTGGCGCTGTACTCCTAATCATTCATTTCTGATGGTGGAATAGACTGGAATGACAAGAAGGGTTTCTTGAAGATGAAGGGGGAACTTCTTACTTTTAAATCATAATTTTTAAAAAGCCGCAAATTTAATTTTTTGTTTTTCTTCTTCGCTGGGATTTGAACCTGGGCTGTTTGAGTTTTTGTGCGACAGCTCTAACTACTATAACACGATCCCCCAAACTAAGAAATTAATTGCACATTTTCCAATTAATACAAACAATTATATTATAGATTTTTATATAACGTCGTAACCCCATTAGTTTACAAAAGAGCAAATTATTTCATATTAAGTAAATGTTTAACACTTTGTATGTATTAAGGCAATGAATATTTTGTGAAATTTTCTAAGAAGACTGCTCTCAACTTCGATGTATTTTTATGTGCTTATTTTACAAATGATACTATAATTGTGCAATAACTCTAGTTTTTGAGATTCTTCAAACTATCCAAGATTAAGGTAACAGGTTAAGAAAATAATAGGAGAGAAAACAGACTTCTCGTCTAATTTCGGAGATATTACCTGAAAACGGATTGCAGATTTTAAAAATGTTGGTGCCAAAAACCTAAACTGCCATCAATAACTCGAGATATATAAAATGGCGGATAGAGGATATAAATTCCCGCACGACGAGTTATGAGTGCCTTCACTACCGATATCGACATGTTTTGAATTGGAAAATATCTAAATTGAAGAAGAGAAAATATCTGATTCACAAAGTGAGTTAAATGACTTACAGACCAATGACTCAAAACATCATCGAAACAGATGGTAATCATATGCAATTTTTCTTCAGACATAATTGCTCCGGAAATGGGGCGACATTTTCATTTTTTCTACTTTCAATAAGAAAATTTATATTATCCAACTATTTTGCTCAAATAAAAAAAACAAAATTATACATACCGACATACGCCTGCAAGAATAAGCAAAGCAATATAGGCACGCTATACGTCTTCATCAATATCTTTCCACTTGCCACCAAACTTGACCCTGATGTACTTATTAGTATTTTCGATGATAATTCTTTCTATTGGAGGCAGAAAAAACAACATAAAACTGACTGGCTGCGTTGAGATATTCTCAACCGTAGCTCCAATAGGCTGAGGTAATAGAGTGGCACTCCAAAGTATTTTGTTTTTAGCAATAAAAAACGGATCAACGGAGCTAACTGCAGGTTCCCGTTCAGTATCTGTTTCAGAAGAACTTGTTTCGCTATTTTCTGAAGTATAACCCAATTCCGAATCTGAATCACTTTCTACATTGAGTAGTTTTTCCTCAATAAATTTTTACATAAGATGTGATGAGTAGAGATTTGCGGAGGTCACGTGATTTGAGTGATTCACGTGAATAACGCGTGAGAGTGAGTTATTTTAATTTTACTGACGTGAGTAGTGCGTGAGTAAAGAAAAATTCGAGTGAGTGATTCGTGAGAGATTATAAAATTTCTTGCGTCAGCGTGAGCCCAAATTCACTCACTCGCCCATCTCTAGCGTTGAGTAAAGCTTAACTTAATAATATTTAGGGCCAAGTGATCCAAAATAGATACAAATATAAAATTAAATGGTTATTTTGTATGAATATTGAAGTATGGACCAAATGGTCCATTAACCTAACATTCGTAAGTTTTTTCTAACCTAACAGCAGGGTTAAAAACAAGAGCTGTTACGGAAAAACTGTTGACGTATTGAAAAATTAAACGTGACTCTAAAATAGAAACAAACAAACAAATCGCAGAAAACAACGCATTTTTGGTCTCCTGTGGACTAGTGTTATTGATTATCAAAATTTTTTAAATTCACCTTTGGTTAATCACAATTCTATATGAGTATATTGCCGTTATTTTTTATAAAACTTTGTATTATATGTAATTTGTTAAATCCGTTAGCAAAGATGGCCAATAACTTGATTATCTCTCGAAAAATTTGCTGGTGTGCAAAGATGTCTTAATAGCAGGCGTTTTCTATGAAACCCGAACTAGACAAAAAATAAAATAATAGATAAAATACCCAAATTTTTCCGAATCTATGAACGAAATAGAAAAACGAACTTGACGTGTTTCTGTGATTTAAAATTTCCTTCAGAATTATTGTGTTAATCAGACAACTATTTATAATTAGTTTAATGAAAACTTTAGAGATTACTATAAAAAATAAGATGAGTGGTTTCACTAGAATATTTGGACAATGAAAGAATCTTACCAAGGAATTTAGGACATACCTATGAGGGCTGAACACTGCTGGTATCTTTGTCAGGATCTTAAACAGATACTTCATTTTAATAGAAGTAATTTAGTATTATCTGAAATATTACATTGCCATTGACCAGAAATTTATAACCGAATTTTTTCCAATATTCAATATTTTTTGAAATTTCAGAGCACTTATTATAAAGTTAATTAAAAATTTCTACTGAATGTGAATATGGGATATTCCAAGTCAAATCAACCAATGGTTTTAACCTACCCCCTCCGAATTTTATGATTTTTTGTAGAAATATAGTATATCATAGAACTAAATAAAATACAAAGTTTGGAAACACTGATACATCTGGATCCGGAAATATGAGGTCTTGAAATTCGGAAAACAGTACAAAAATGCACAAGGTTATACATACTTAATTGTAGTTTTCTGGAAAAGTATTATAGCTACGCATCTCCTAAAAGTCGCATTTGAAAGGGTATTAAATTACCTTTGATTTAATATGCAACATGATTTTTTCTTTGAAAAAGTCAAAGGTCAATTTTCTTTATCTATAAGTCGGAAGCCTATATCTCCCAAAGCGACCTTTTTAAAAATTTAAAAAAAAATTATGCCAAAGATAGTTTCGTTCTCTACAGTTGTGAAAAATTTCAGAGTGGAGGTATTTTTAGGTCAAGAAATAAGAATCAAATCGCAAAAGAATGAGATTAAAACTAGTATAATAGTGGTGGAATGGTAGACGATTTTTCGATTTCGATTAGTTGGAACCGCTTATTTTGTAAGTTTCTACAAAAAAAAAAACATGAAACAAAAACGGGGGATGTGGGCTACTCCAGGGCAGTTGTGGAGCTTTTTGTGGACTTTTACTCCTTCAACCCAACCTTTGACCCCGATGAAGAGCCATTTGCCCCCATCCCACATCCCTTCTTTTTGACTTATGTATTTTTTTGTTGAAACTCACAAAATAAGCGATTCTAGTTAATAGAAATCGAAAAATCGTATACTATTCCACCCCTATCACAATAGTTTTAATCTCATTCCTTTGCGATTTGATTTTTATTTCTTGATCCAAAAATACCTCCACTCTGAAATTTTTCACAACTGTAGAGAACGAAACTATCTTTGGCATAATTTTATTTCAAATTTTTAAAAAGGTCGCTTTCGGAGATATAGGCTTCCGACTTATAGATAAAGAAAATTGACTTTTGACTTTTAGAAAAAAAATAAACATATAGTATGTTAAATCAAAGGTCATTTAATACCCTTTCAAAGTGTAACTTTGTGCATTTTTGTACTGTTTTCCGGTTTTCAAGACCTCATATTTCCGGATCCAGAAGTGTCAGTGCCCTTAAATTTTATATTTGTCTTAGTGTTATGATATACTTTATTCATATCAAAAATTAGCAAATTCGGAGACAGTCATTTCAAAAACGGCATATTTTAAGTTGAGTTGATATGGTTTAACCCATATACCTTATTTTAAACAAAAAAAAAAATAACTTTTTCTTCGTTAGTCATAAAATCATATGTAATTACAACTATACAACCTACATCATCAACGTAAATATTCGATTTCATTGCAGTATTCATGAATATGTCTATTTATTAATATATTGCCTGCCTAGATTGCTTTTTTTCAATATTTTTCTAACCGGTTTTACCCGACCCTTATATATGGAATACAATAAAATGAAAATGTGTGTTTCCTTGTAAAGATTCATTGTTCAGTTTAGTGTATTGGTATTTGTTTACTTAAGAATATATGTGATTTCTTTATATATGCACTTTATTTGTTAAAAGAATAATACGAATACAACTTGCCTGACAGTTTTATTTGTTAAAAGTCAACAACAATATTCTTCTTTACATTCAGAATTTTTTTACTTGAAAAAATAAAGGGTTAACACTTTGCAGTTTTAGCATAAAATGGCAGAAAGACAAAAAGAGTAAACGAGAGACAGAGAGGAGAGAGAGAAAGAAAATCAAAGTATAAAGCAGCGAACAAAACTTGTCTATGACCTAGAAATTTTTGTCAGCAACATCAGTATTAACAACATCAGCTGCCAGAAAAACTACTTGTAACAATAGAAATGAAAAACATGTGCTAACAAAATATTGTTGTTTTTAACTCCAACATGATTATACTGCTTGTAAACGGAGAAGAAATGTTAACATACGTACAACGTTGTTTATTTCTTACTGTCTTTCTTTTTTATTTTATTTTTATTTTTTTTTTTCTTTCTTTACAAAAGAAAACGAAAAACGTTAAATGATGAAACAGATTTATTTATTTCTTTTCTTTTCACATGCAAAACAAACATTTGCAGGCATATTTCATTGTATGAGTTAAGAAACTTCTTAAAATAAGTCGAAGGTTTTCAGAGTTTTAAAAGAGATTATACTTCTGGAAAATTTGTAAGAAGTGAAAAATATTCTTTTTTAATTTCCAATACTAATATCTGTGCTTAAAAATGAATGTAATGAATTTGATGACAACAACTAATACTAGAGATATAAATTTTGAATGCAATGATTTTGTTGTGAATTGGTCAAACGTTTTACAAAATTTTAATTGGAACAAAATAGCTAATTATCCAAACTACACTTAAATCTATTTGGTACACGCCAGTCTTTGAATCAATTAATGCTAAACCCTAAAATTTAAGTTCTGCTCCTCAAAATCAATTAAACCTTGCGCAAAAGTTTTTCTATGCATTTTTTAATTTTGTTTATTGCAGTATTTGTTTTATTCTGTTTAAACTGCCGCCACTGAAATACATTCACTAAAATAGTTAGTGTAATTAATGTATAATTTCTTAAATGAAATTTTTAGAATACAAGCTCTGAATTCTTTTCTAAATAGGTTAAAAAATGCTATAAATTATTCTCTATTTTAATATTTATAATAAAAGTCTGACATAAAAATTACAATACAAAAATAATTTTTACTCACTGGTATACTGCTTAGCAATAAAAATATAAAACCCACATACCTGAAAATATAAAAAGAAAAAATATTGTTGAAATTCTTAAGTCAAAGCAGTTAATTAAGTAAGTGAAACTTAAAAAAAATAATAAAAACAAAACAATTTTCTATTAAAACTTTATTGAACTTATGATATTTAAATTATAAAAATTAATTTGACGATATTTTACTACTCGCTTGTGCAAATTCGCCAGAAAATATTTATTTGTACAACCAATAACAAACATTAGGAAAAAAAAAATATTTGTTTTCCCAAATCCTAACCTTTTTATTAAATACTAAGTAAGTTTTATTAAATCCAAGAGCGGAATTTAGTATTTTGAAACACCCCTTTCTTAGCACAACGAATACTTTGCAGGACTTTGTATTCTCGTCTGAATACGCGTAGTAGATGTTCTCCAATATATATTATATTCAGTACTCAGTATTCGGAGAGCCATTACAGCCATTACAGCCATTTTTTAAAGCTTCTTTAATATTACCTTGATCAAGATTACATACATGCATATATAATTGGCCATTCCAACTCTGTTTCAGGGTTACAGACTACTTTCTCCTAGAACCCATGGTGTGTGTGTTAATTTTTATCCATTAGCATCGGTAAAGTTTAAAATCAACTCCAAACGACAGATTTGAGAAGCTTATTCTTGGCGATCCGTTGTTCTCAGAACTTTTGCATGAAGACCGCTGAAGAGTAGTCCTTCTTTTTTTTTAATGGTCAAGATTTCAATTTTTTATTTTTTTTCCCTTGTCATATTTTTTCGTTGATTTAAGGTTTTTAGGCGATTTGTAATGTTGAAATCGTTATTTTGCACTCCGGCCCGTTTCTACATTTAGTCTTATGGGATTGTATCACTCTTGGCACTTATATAGTTTTGACATAAATTTACAGTTCACATTCCCCATTAAGAGCAGTTTCGCAGATTCAAAAAAAAAATAAAAAAAAATTTAGTCCAGTCAACTGATTTTAATTTCACTGTAGTTCGAATACAAAGTTTTAGAACCAGAGACCAAAAATAACAGTTATTTTATTTTCTGAGAAAGAAAAAGTTGCCCATAGAATAATAAATAACTTTTACGTTGTTAAATAATAGTTACTCATAACAAAAACTTTTTTCCCTTGCTCATAACTTTTATTTTCGATTTATATTATTTTACGTTGTCCTATAAGAGTTATTGTTAAGAAAAATTTTTTTCCGTTACTTATAACTTTTATTTTCGATTTATAAATTTTTAAGTTGCCCTGTAAAAGTTTTTTTTAAGAAACAAAATTTTTACATTGCTTATACCTTAAAAAAATGCGGAAATCCCCGAAATTAAATCTTTGTGAATAACACAAAAAAATTGAATTATTTTATTTTAGATAACTTTTATTTAAGTTTTTTTTAGACTTTATATGTAAAATGCAACATATGTACGTATGTAGCTATCAATAAAATCCAAAAAATGCAATGAAAACTACTTTTTTTAAATTATAATAATATATAAATCGAATTTAAAAGATATGAGAAACGCAAAAATTTAAAATTTAAATTAAGAATAACTCTTATAGGGCAACGTAAAAAAATATAAATCGAAAATAAAAGTTATGAGCAACGGAAAAAAAATTATTATGAATAACAGTTACAGAAACCAAAAACTTTTATTAATTGAAAATAATTATTATTTAAAGAGAAAAAAATTACTTTTTTCAATATAACTGTTATGGCACAATTTTTTAAATATATCTTATAACTGTTATGTCTCTGGTTAGAACTATATGTCGTACATGGTAATGTATCATAATAAACGGTTTTATTGTTACAAAATATTACCAAACACTCAATGGAAACAAGTTAATTATGCCAGTCTTGTGCTTTTACACCAAATATAGCACGCAACTTACGAACTGGTTTGTCATCAACAAATATATCATTCATGTGTAATTTATAAGATTTTTTTAAAATCATATTATTTCACAAGTTTCAGTTTAGGAGGTGGTCACAGTTGTGTCCGTTTTTAAAACCTTATATTCCTTTATTTAAGATCTGGTACGTAATATTCAACAGCCGAGAAAGAAATTTAGCGCGGTTTTAATATTCTATTGACTGAGGCCTTCGCAATTAAAGAATTGAATTATATGGCGATAACAAACTGTTTTCATATTAACAAATTCACTTTGGTAATTTATTTTTAAAGTATCAAACAAAACAAAAAAAAAATAAAAATAAAATAATTTTTGACAACATGACATCTTAAAACTTAAAATATATGCATGTTTTGTGAGTTGCCATTAATCACGAAAAAAAATTTTTTTTTTTTCAATACACTGTCAATTGCTTGTATCAGGTTGGGTAATTGTTAAATTATTCTCGTATAAAATAAGTCAATTGCTCAGATCTATTATTTATTTATCTCTATAGGAGATAAAAAACACCAATAATTTACGTTTGTAGACCCATTCAATTTTTTTTCTTAAATTCATAGAAAGAAACTAAATATCATTTAAATTTGAATCTTTCCATTATGAAAGAGGTTTTTATATAAGAGAATAATATTACAATTTGTTTTTTAAAAGAGGTTATATCTATTATTTTGAAATACAAATTTTTATTAAAATAAAACGCATTAAAAAGACGAAAAAACAGTCCCTTTTATAAAAAGCTTTCCGTTTTATTAACAATCAATCAAAAGCAAACAATACAGATTTTTTATTTTTTACTTAATCGGAAAGCCAACAAATGATTGTGATTTGTTGCTGTTTGTTATCAATATTTGTTTATTTTTTATTTTTCCAACTTCGAAAAGTTTATTTAGGACTCAGATTTTATTATTTTTTTTTCTTTGTTTGTTTGTTGAAAAGCAGAGATTTCTAAAAGGAAATTGGCAAAATATTAAAAGAGGTTGCAAGTTTTAAATCAAACAAATTTTTTTTAAAAGTTAAGCAACATTGTTTCAAAACAAAAAAATTAATTTGAAAACGAAGCGTTATAACATTAAGTCATAATCGAAGCAGACACAGTCAGTAAACAACAGAATTTTTCAAAACAAATAAAATGTTTGAGTTCTTTTAAATATAGAACGTTTGTAAAATAAACTTTCACTTTGGCGGATGTTAAAGATTTTTATAAAAAAAAAAAATTTTTTTCTTCTTATTTTCTCTTAAAAGTATCGTTGCTCGTGCTAGGATATTATACACTGCGGACTTTATTTTATTATTTTTCTTGCACGTTCCTTAATTTTTTAACAAAAAATGGATAAAAAAGGTACTGAGGCATTGGCATTGCATCAGTTTCCTGACTGATGCAAATTCGTTACATTTTGCTTTCTTCGTTTATACAATAAAGAAAGTCATACGTGTTTTTCAAGTATAATTTGTTTTCTTACAGAATATATCAGTTTTAATACAGAAAAGTTATAGCATTGTTACATTTTCTGCTTAAGGTCTAGTGGTTAGGATTTTAGTTTACTAGATAAGAGCTCCGGGTTCAAACCCCAGCTATGACATCCTAAAATAAAAATTAAAAAAAAAAAAAAATTACTATCGGCGACTACCTTTTAGCAGTCTACTGGCGAAATCTATGAGAGTAACTGATTGCTTCTCAAGTCTGTCGTTCGGAGTCGACATTAACCTGACTACTACTACTACTACCATACTAAACATGGTTTTCGGGAGAAGCTTGGACGTAATTCTGAAATATGATTGTAATGGTCAATTATTAAAGGGACTTTAGACTATACAACAAGTCAAATGATATGCCAATATTTTGTGTAGAAGAGTGGCAGTGTGAATTAAATATTTTATGTAATCGAAATATTCGATTATGAGAGAAAATACGTATAAAAAATTTTAAGCCGTATGGCTCTCATTATTTTCTGAAAATTTTAAAAAAATAAAGAATTTTCATTAGACCTTAACAATATTTTTGTTTTTAAATTTTTGATATAATAAAAACAATTTTTCCATGTACTTATTGACTGTTTCTGTATGACAAACAATTTCAAAGTATTGAAAATTTGTATAAGGCCTATTAGACGGGCATACTTGTCTGCATACATGTACGATGGCATACTTTGGGTTTTGCTATTACACTATCGAACGCTGCCGTCGTACTTCAGTAGACAAAAATTATTGAAGGGAAAACATGTCAATGAAACGGAAGGTTGTAGTGGCCTAATATGCATTAATTTTCAATTGTTTGTTGTGGTACAAATCTGATTTTATTTGCCACATTGTGGGAAGCTTTTATATTTCTCAATAAACTCTTCCCAGAAAATAATATTAGTAAAGGAAATATTTTTTTTTAATTTCCGACTTACACACAGCAGCGACAACAAGGAAACTGAATTATTTTTTTATACGACGGACACGTTATTAGACGAGTATGTTGGTATGCGACAGACTCAGAAAATCAAAAATTTTTGAAAACCAACGTACATGT
Source organism: Metopia argyrocephala (assembly GCA_963576795.1). Taxonomy (NCBI): domain Eukaryota; kingdom Metazoa; phylum Arthropoda; class Insecta; order Diptera; family Sarcophagidae; genus Metopia; species Metopia argyrocephala. The sequence continues at coordinate 59,295,672 of OY756211.1, read as the reverse complement.
CTGACATACTCGAAATACATGTAATTAGACAGTGAGTTTTGGTATGCCATCATACATGTATGCAGACAAGTATGCCCGTCTAATAGGCTTTTATGAAAAACACTCAATTTTTCAAATAATTCAATAATAATAAAATTTTTATTTCATTTATTTTCAAATTTATTTTTTTTTTTGACATTTAATATTTTTATTTAATTTTTTTACACCAAAAGTGTAAACACAAAAAGCTTTGTAACACAATTTTTGTACTCATTTTAGAAAGTTATATATAATTTTATACTATTTTCTCTCAGATTGTTTGTACGTAAATTCGTATAGTGTAAACTGTAGTGTAGTGTAGTAAACCTTAATAAACATTAACAGTAGCTTTAGTTGTACTGTGAAATCTCATAGAAATCAGTACTTAAGGCAAGTATATATGATACTTTTAAGCAAAAATTAATTACGCCTTTATTTTATTTTCCTTTTTAAAAAAAAAAACTCGATGTTACTAATTTGTTAATTGTTATTTCTGAGAGCAAAGCCAGCAAACTATACTATGTGTAATTTTTTAAGTCATGGAAGTATAACATCACTACGTGATAAAAGTCCAAAAACGAAGAAAACCCGTGTCTACCAGTTTTGCATAAAGTTATAAATTTTTTTTTATTGGCCTCCAAACATTTGGCCCTTGATGGAATTTCTGGAAAAAAGTGATTATTTTATCAGGCTCTTCTTTTGCCAACCGTTCGGAATTTTTATTTACTTTCTGGGGCGAAGTTGTTATGAAGGATATGTGAACTATTACCTTCAAGACCAAAATCTCAAAAAACTTTAAATAATTCGGTTTTTGTCCACAGGTGACAAACCGTTCAAAATTTAAGGAATGAAGTACAAAAATGAAAGTAAGATCTCAATAAACAACTCACGCGATCACGAACAGACGACCTTATTAGCACAGGCAAAACAGTAAGCTCAGCACAAACATCAAGGTTTGCAGCATGCAATACAAAAGCGACACGACGCACAGTGGGTTAGAATAGCGTGTTTTCTTGGATCAAATTAGGGAAGCTATGTTCGGATAATTTTTCTTTATTTTTCAGTTAATACCATTTAAATAAGTAAAACCAAATGTTTTCTTAGTATATTTCAGTAGAATTTTATTAAATAATGCCATATATCAATGTAGGTATATAGTGCAAGGAGTACAGTATGAGAACTTAAACACTACATTTTATAAATCTTAAAGTTATTCATAAACATCATTATCACCATCATTATCATCATCATCAACATCATCATAATCATTATCATCGTTATCATCATCATCAGCAGCATCAGCAACTTCAACATCACTGAAATAGTTCTTCTTCGGAGCTGCAGGATCAATTAAATCAATTTTCTCTTCTGTCAAGCTTTAAACCTTCTTTGTAGTCAATTTTTGCATTCGGGAAATAATTGGGTCAGAGGTCATCAAAAACATATTAAAAATGTTTTGGTTTGATTTTTCGCGACTGCACTTTCGTGAATGAAAGTCCTTATGTTTTTTAAAATCTTTATTTCGAGCTTCTTGCGCTTCTTCTGATAACTGCCTAATAGGTAAAATGGCATTTAACACAATTTTGGGTCCGTGACTGAAATACTTGTGCAAAGTGGGAGGCATATTTTATCAAGGATACGTTTCAACAAAAAGTCGTCCTGTATTGTGTGCATAAGACGTGCAAAAGACATTCAAAAAATCGAATCCAGCCATGAAGAATGGAAAGGCCAAATCTTAAATTGTCTACATGTACAGGTCTTTTGATCAGTAAGAAAAAAGTAACATGAAAAACAACAAAACACAACACACAACAACAGCACCAGTCGCGAGAGCAATGTGATTTTTAGCTATTTGACTTCTGCAACACTTGCATTAAACAATGCATAACTTCTAAAAGGCACAAAAAGGCAGCGTAAAATTTTGCAATATAATAGAGATTTATGTCCTCTTTAATATAAACTAAAAATTATGACACAAATGTGGACAAATAATAACTACTTATATGTACATTTAAAATATAAAAATGCTAATTTTTTTGGCACTTCCAATATAAATAACTAAATCTCAAACACTTCCACACACAATTTGATACACAAGTGCTAACGAAGTATTTCTAAATTACCTAAACTTTATGGTTCCATTGAAAAATTGTTAACTTTTGCAATACTTTTAAAGATAAATAAAATTTCCACGGGACAGTTTTCACTTTTTTTAGCTTTTTTTGCACAAAAATTTTTATAAAGTTTGACTTTGAAGTTTCACTAGAAAAACACCAGAGCACTTTTGACATTTATTTTAACGACAAGTGATGTAGAATTTTGTATACTCTAACCGGGTACAAACAATTTTGACGATACTTAAAAATTTTTTTTTAATTAATCCAAGAAAACAGGCTATTCTAACTCTGTGTGCGACGCTCACATCGAGGCATTGCGTAACGTCCGTATTTGGTTATTTCTGTTAGTGCCGCCCTATGGTATTTAACTGATAACCTGTACAAATGAAGTACACATTTATTAAACAAACTTATTTTTTACGTTTTCTGAGCATTTTTAAGATTCTTGATAATAATGGTCTATTGACTTACAGAAGTATTATTTTTACTATTTTAGTAAAACCACAAGGGAATTTGACTAATTTGGCTGCACTAAAACAAACATAAATACCCCTCAAAATAAAAGGAAATTTGCCTTATAATTGATCACCTTATTAATGAAATGATATTTTTTACTTATAAGTACGTCAATATTAATTCAGATAAATTTAAAACAACGTTCTAAAGCACATCTTTCTCTTTCCACCTGCACACAGCTTACTTTCCTCAAATCAAATGAATTGAATAAATATCGGTCTTGGTCTAAGTGCTCGTTTCAAAAAGAAATTTTAAAATAAAAATTAAGAAGCAATTGAAATGCTCCGGTTTCTTCCAGCATTGAAATTGGTGAAACTAGGCAGAGTTGAGATAATTCGAGTGGGTTGTTACAATTTTGCCTTCAAAGTAACAATTTGAATGCAAAAAATAAATACGAACTTTAAAGGTTATGAACCAAATTGTGTTTCTGTTATTAATAATTAATATTTCTGGCAGATATCATTTTTGTTTTTTATAGTAATTATGCGTTAATACATTAAAAAAAATGTAATTGTTTCTTAAAGCATTCAAGACTGTACAAAGCTTGTTAAATAAATCAAAATAAACTTTAAATTCGTTTAACATTTGAGGTTTTCGACAATTTTTATGAAAAACAAACTCCAAATTGTTTTTAAAGAAAAAAAAGTAACTCACTTTTATTAGTATTCTGTTCAATAAAATATGAGTTTTAAAATTATCTTCTAATACCAGACATCATAAAACTTTTTCCTAAGTTTTACAATAAATGCTGAAATACAAATAATGGCAACTTAATCTTTAACAACAACTCAATTTTAGTTCTTCAAGCATGACAGCAATACTTTTCTGTCATAGATAAACAAATATTAATAAAGAAATGTGGAATGAAAACAAACAAACAAACAAACAGCAACCCAAATTGGCAATAAAATTCTATTTGAAATTGAATTTCAAACAAGTTTTAGTTCTCAAATTAGTTTCCCAGAAAATATTTAAAGATTAAGATTTTACTTTAAACTGCACAGATATTCTTAAACGTAAAAGTATTTTCAGAATATTTGCCAAGTGTCTGTTTACATTTTGGCAAATTTTGCATTTAAAATTGTTGCAACGTACTAGTATTTTACGCAAATCTTTGCATTTTGTGTGTATATTTAGATTTAACCACATTTACACCTTGGTTTTGAGGTTTATGATGTAATGAAAGGTTGTTGTTATCATGCTGTTCAACATGATTTGCTTGCAAAATGAAATCTCTTGTTTAAATATTGCTGCTGTCATTGTATTTTCCAAAAATTTAATTTTATATTTTAAAATACTAAATCATGTTTGCCATTAGGTGAAATCAAAATTTTGTATTAAATTTCTAATAAGAAACTTGATTGCTTATTTCTTAAGTAACCTTTATGAAAATAGTACAAAATATTGTTAAATATTAAAACAAACTCTTAATACACAAAAAAGTTCGTTGTACGTAAGCAAATACATGTTTGTAATGATTTTATTGTTAGCATAACTCTATTGTTTAATTGTGTTCTATAAAATGTTTTCAATGCTGGTGTGTGTATATTGGTAATATTTTTATTTCTTTTTTTATTATAAATATTTATTTGTCTCATTTGCTTTTTACGACATTTTAGAACGTGGTTGTGTATGACAGTAAGTATGATTAATATAGAATTTATTTATAACGTTCATACGTCTAAGTGTGCACCATATTGCTTAAGCAATAATTATTTAGAAGAAATTAATGACATTCACATATTAATGATTTAGTATATAATTATTGTTATTAATCACCCACATAGGCGAATATTCATTTTTATGTTTGTGAATGACACAAACTGTTTCTTTACATTTTACGCACACACAGCCACACACATAAATATGTATATAAAAAATAAACATGTGCCTGTATAATACACATAAAATTATAAATTTTTATTACAAATATTTTGATGAGAATTGTTTAATCAAGGACTTTAAGGGTCATAAATTATAAAACCATTAAACTCACACTGCAAGAATTAATTTGGAATTAAAGCCAGATGCGACATATACAATTTTATATGATAATTTGAAATGAAATAAAATCATGGGTGCTTTTGTGGTTACATATTAGGATTTAAACCATATTCGTCAGTATGGCAATCAGAATTTTTTTACAGAACGTTTTAGTTTGCATATGATAGAAGAAGGAGTTTGATAAACTTTTGTACAAGAATTTTTCATTTATTTTTTATTATTATTTAAATTTTTTTTATTCATTTTAAGATTTTAAAGCTCTTTAACAGTTTGATGTTGCAACGAAAAAACAACAGTAACACGTAACTTGATCTTAGTTGTGGTTGCGTTTTGGGTACCACTAATTTATAGATGGCTCAGACAAGGTGCAAACAAAATCAATAAAGACTAAAGCAAAGTCTTAGCTTTTTTTTTCTCAATAAAGCCAGAACTCAAGAGACGACTAATACTCATGCGATACATTGTTATGTTCTTGAAAAGTACAACAGGAAGAAAGAGGAAGTGAGTTTGTAGGCATTTGATTAAAAATTATATTGTATTATTTTTAAATGTTTTAAAATTCTAATACTGGTATTCTTATAAGAAGTATCATCCGTTAAGGAATACGTACAATACTTGTAGAACTTATGAGACCTTTCCCAGCTAAATCGAAAACTAGAGCAATGCTGCTAGTGTTGTACATGATCATAAGGGGTGTCATTTCTCATAAGAATACCAGTATTAGGATATTAAGACTAATAAAAATTATACAATAAATCTAATATAGATCCAATAATATTCGAATCTAGAATTTGAAAAATATATCATTATTACATACATACATACATAAGTGGCATTACAACCCTGTGTTAGGGTTACGGCCTAGCTTTCCGCAGCACTCATGTTGTGTGTTTTAAATTTTAACCATGAGTACCGGGACCTATAGTTTAAAGCCGACTCCGAACGACAGATTTGGGAAGCCTTTTCATGCAATCAATTACTCCCAGAGCTTTTACCAGAAGACTGCTGAGAGGTAGTCGCCGAAATAAATAATTTTTTTCATATTTCTATTTTCAGGATGTCAGAGCTGAGATTTGAACCCGGCGCTATCGTCTTAGTTAGCCAACATACTAACCACAAGACCACTGTTACTACAATAATTATTAGTTCATTGTGCCATTTGTTGGACAATCTCTTACAAAACGCTACTGATATTATGTATTTGAAATTAATATTTTTTATTTAATCAGAGCACCTTTAATGATAGTAGCGATAGAGCAACAAAACGCAGAAAATATTGCCTCATTATGAATACCGTTGAATGTTTTACCTTCATTGCAAAGCACATTTGTCCCTTTACATACTCGGTTGAGAAGTCCCAAAATAAAATTTTTAGCAGTGGTCAAGCAGAACAGTTGTATTTCATATTGGGTCTGATACAGGTCTTGTAAATATGAAGAAGATCAGATGACTTGAAAGATTTGTTGCACCATTTAAAAAAAATGTTGACACTTGGTTGCTTTTCTCGACATTCTAATTATGTTGTCATTCCAGTGCAAATCATGCTTAAATAATACGCTCGGAACTGCAAGAGCGTCTACCTTTTCAATATTTTATTACACACAATCTCAGATGACAAGATGTCCAACATGAGAAAACTAAATTTGCATGGCCACTCAAAGATTGTATACTGATCATATCTATTGGTCGGAAACTCTCGCTAGTACTATTGGGGCTATCGATAATTAGAGATTATAGTTTCAGTATCCTTACACAGAAAAAATTTAAAAACGATTTCAATTAACAAAGTTGTACTACCAATTAAATTGTTTACTTGTTTTGCCCCAACAAACAATATTAATAATATCAATTAAAAAATTTTGTAGTGTCGAGCTTTTTGAAAATATATTGTATCAACTAAAATTTTAATTATAATTCCAAAAAAATTATCAATTAAATATATAATTGGACCCATCATTACATTAATTGCTACAACTTAAAAATTAATTGGAGCTAAAATTTTAAACCATTTAAAACATTAAGTAAGAGAACTAAAATTTTATTTCATCGCACCATAGATTTGCAAACATAAAAAGAAATAAATGCAAGTCAATGAACGATAATTTAAGATATACATATATATACAAAATGCAATTTTCAGAAAAGGCCTGTAATGAAAAATTTTTTAATAGGCCATATCTTATTATTTTCTCTACAACAAATTAAATGAATTTTGTAATATACGAGTAAAAATAATTTTTTATATTATAAAAAATGAGCAAAACTGAAAATTATATACCATGGCAATCATAAAATTTTGGCTAAAAGAGAAAAACTGAGAAAATAATGTAAACTTACGTTACGTTACGTTACATGAACGTTCGGCTTATTCTACCTTAAGTCAGACAATTATATTATAAAAACTTAATTTCTTACATACTTGTGTCAATTTTGTCTGTCAGTTGACCCGCTTGTAATTTATAAACAAGCTATAAACTTAAGATTTCGGATGAATGAAAATAAAGCTGATTTATATTATCAAGTAATAGCTTCGTAAAGCTAGACTTAAAAGAGCAAACACTGAGTTTATTAAAAAAATGTTTAACCAAAGTACGACCCAGTAGAAAATTTTTAAGATTTGGAAGCCATAAATAAAATTGTAAGCAATAATGGAAACATTATATTGTTTTTTATACATTAAAGCTTCCAAATATGCTACAGGATGAGGTACTATTTTTCATTTTTTGAACTATTTGCTTACTGGTTGCAATAAATTTGCATTTATATTGCATTTTAGCGGCTCATTTCATATAAAAATCATGAATTATTAATACGCACGAGTAAGTGTTTTCTGCTGGGGAGTACCACTATAACAAACATTTTAAGAAAGTAAAATGAATGAAAAGTTAGAAATGGTAGCCAACGAAATAAGAAAACAGGTTTCTTGTAAAATTTATGTGGGTTAAATTTATAATTTTAAACCAGAAATAAAAAACTACACTAAGAAATTGTTACAGCTTTTATAAAAATATGCAAATGATCTTTCTTTTGTGGGCCACTATCTAGATCAAGTCAATTATCTGTGTCATTTAAATAGGGACAAGTGGGAACTTGTTGTATTCCAAACTAGATTTGTTATGTATTTGGTTGAGAAGAGGTTTTTCAAGATGACACAAAAAAGAAAACGTATTAAATTTAACCGGTTTATTTTGTATTATATGTTGGCCAACTCTCATAACGTAGTGTTGAGAAATGAAAAATCGTTTTTTTCTAAATGCCTAAAGACATTAGAAAATATATCGATGACATTTATGTTAAAGAAATATACAAAGAAAATAGGGTTTTGAAAAACGCTTGTGATATTACAATAACCTATAATACTAAATAAGCAAGTTTTTTCTATCCGTTGAACATATTTGAATAAAAAGTAAATGAAAAATTATTTTAAAACAAAACAAAAACAAACAGTGCTTAATTAGAGAGGTCAAGTTCTTCTTGACTTTCTAACACTTTTTCTTTTTGAGTCAGATGGTTCCCGTTTTTTATTTAAACTAAATTCAGTGTTACATCAAATAAAATCAAAATCATATAAAACTCTTAGCAAGACTTACTACTTATTCAGTTTAAAATTTGATTTCATACCAACAGCAAGTTGAGAGAATTAATAGAGATTGGTTAAAATGCGTACCATCTTAACAGTTATAGTAAGTGGCTTCAAAGTAAAGGAAATAAAAAACTAATTTGGACTGTCTTATTTCTCTTTTTTTTTTAATTTTAGTATTTTGCCTTAATAGCTCATGCTACGGCCAAATCTGCCTACAATTATGATCGGCTTAAACAAGTACTTATACAATAAAACCATGCTATAAAAATTATAAGTAGTAATTCGAATTTTTTTTGTCCATTAGGTGCCGCCGTTGAATTCCATTAATATTGAATCTCATCATAAACATATGACTTCTTGGTCTACTTTAGTTTCTAACTTCGTATTAAAAAACCGTGATATAGCTGTACCCCAAAGTCAATTTATACCACCTTCGGCTCCTGAACCGGTACAAAAATTTAGTAATTCAGCTTCTCAATATATTGTTTTAGCAAACCAACAACAACAATTAGGTGAGTATAACCAACAATATAAACAACCCCATCAATAAACTAACTTCTCTAATTGTAGAAATTGTTAATGGTCAAAAAGTCACAGCTAGTCTCATTCGCAGTGGCTTAATATTTAGGACGGTCACTGAAGAAGACAATAAACTGTTGTTAGAGGCACTTGATCGTACTAATCCTAAAGTATATCAGATTGTATCAGAAAACCATGATATAGTCGCACCTCCAGAACCTGAATCGGTAGAAAAGTTTGATAATCCAGCTTCTCAATATATTGCTGCAGAAAACCAACAACAACAAGAAGGTGAGTATATCCAACAATATCAACAGCCCCTTAAATTAACTAATTTCACTAATCACATTTTCAAACCTATAGTCCCTAACGAAATTGTAGAACATTTTAATGGTCAAAATGTCAGTGCTAGCCTCATACGCAATCACTTAGTATTTATGACAGTCTCTAAACAAGACGAGAAACTGTTGGCAGAAGCACTTGAGCGTACTAAACCTAAAGTGTATCAGTTTGTATTAAAAAACCTTGATATAACTGTACCCGAAAGTCAACTAACACCACCTTCAGCTCCTAAGCCGTTACAACAGTTTGGTAATTCAGTTGCAATATATGTTGTTCCAGAAAACCAACAACAACAAGATGGTGAGAATAATCAACAATATAAATAGCCGCATTAATAAACTAACTTCTCTAATCACATTTTCAAACCTATAGTCCCCAACGAAATTGTACAAATTGTTAATGGTAAAAATTTCACAGCTAGTCTCATTCGCAATCCCATATTATTTAGGACGGTCTCTGCACAAGACAAGAAACTTTTGGGCAAGGCATTTAAGCTTACTAAACCTAAAATATATCAGTTTGCATCAGAAAACAGTGATATAGTCACACCTCAAAGTCAATTAATACCACCTCCAGCACCTGAATCGGTACAAAAGTTTGGTAATCCAGCTTCTCAATATATTGCTTCAGCAAACCGACAAGAACAACAAGGTGAGTATAATTAACAATGTAAACAGCCCCATTAATAAACTATTCTCTCTAAATATATTTACAAATTCACAGCCTCTAACAAAACCCTAGAAATTGGTAATGATAAAAATGTTGAAGCTCCTCTCAAACGCATTGGCCTTGTATTTATGACAACCTCTAAACAAGACATGCAACTGTTGATAGAGGCACTTGAACGTACTAAACCTAGAATATCTCAGTTAGTATCAAAAAATCGTGATATAGCTGTACCTCCAAGTCAATTAGTACCACCTTTAGCTCCTGAAGCAGTACAACAGTTTGATAATCCAGCTTCTTAGAATATTGTTCCAACAAACCAAGAACAACAACCACAACAACAACAAGGTGAATATAACCAACAATATTAACAGCCACCTCAGAATACTTTATTCTTTAAACATATTTACAAATTCACAGTCTCAAAAAAATTTGTTGAAATTGATAACGATCAAAATGTTAAAGCTAATCTCCTTCGCGATCTTTTTGCACCATATACTCGTCAATTGGTACAAAATAAACCAAATATTCACAAATCTAAAATTTTCCATGTCAAGCACGACAAAGAAGATAAATCTAATGCCGCTCAACAAAATATTTCAGCCCAATACGATATTTTGGATTATTTCACTCACATTTCCGATGAAGGCATGGCACATGGCTCGAAGAAAATCAAGACTTTGCCTCGTCTGCAATAGACAACAGTACTAATGCTCCAAAATACAAACTCCATGTGTTTGCCAACTCAAAACAAATTAAATAATTTATTTTTTTATAAATTTAGCAGATTAGTGTCTTTAGATTTGGGTTTTCTTATTGAAATAATACTTTACACATTTATACAGACAATAATAAATATTTATAATATGTAGTAAAAAATTCAAAAATTAAAATTAAAACTGTTTCTGTTAACTAAATTTAAATCGGTTTGAATCCTATTATGCGTTCGTCGCCAAAACAAAGTTTTCAAATTGCAAAACTTATTTAAAAAAACTTAAGTTTGTTCGAATCCCAGTAACAGTGAAATATGAAAAAGTAAGTTTGTGGTTTTTTCAAAATTATAAATTAAAAATAAGAGGTCCCACCGGCCTTGCAAAAATAGCATCTACTTTTTCAGAGAGATTACACTATATTCCACCTTAACCTTTGACAACTAAAAACTAATGATCCGAAGAAAAGTGCCACCTATTGGGAAAGAGCAGATAACAGCTAAAAAAAACCTACTTAGCAAAGACACTCACCGCAATCAAAGTGTAACGATGGGGCAATTACTGTTGATCAGGGGTAATAAAAAATTCCAATAAAATGCACAGCATTTAGTAGGGGTTTACCCTTGAGTATTGGTCTTAATAAAAACAAATTCAGAGTACTTGGTTTATTTAATAAGAATGGTCAACATAATATACCCAGTGACCAGTACAGTAAGTGTGAGCAATAAAAAATAAATTGTTGAATATGATCAGAAAGTAGGCACCAAGACTTTAAGCCGTAAACAAAACGTAGTTACATCCATATCTTATGACTTTTGTTATCGGGTCGTACAGACTTAATTTTGATTTCCAATACATATTTACATATTTTTCTTATAAATGTTATGCCTTGTCCAAAAACTCACTGAGATATTGGGTATTTTTCAAAGACCTCTATTACATGAATCCCTCAAGACATTTCCAAAAATGTCTTGGAAACTAAACAGACTTAAGGGTACGGGACGCAGTAAAACTCTATGTTATGTAATGACAAAAGTCTGCGGATCTGACGTTAGGAAGTTAATTGGCTTAAAACACACTTTTTTTAGACAAATTCAGTTACCAATGTAAGGTATCAACACCGTACTTTAGTATGTAGGGTGTTGGCATACTAAGCCGAAAGTTCCAGATTCAAACCCTAGCTATGACATCTTGAAAGAAAAAAATATGAAAAATTATTTTCTTCGGCGACCACCTCTTAGTCTACCGGCAAAAGTTTTGAAAATAACTGATTGCCATGAACAATCTGTCGTTTGGGTTCAACCTTAAACTATAGGTCATGGAATTCATGGATATAAATTAATGCATATAATATAGGTGCCGTGAGAACCTAACCCGTAATCCGTAAACACATTCCATCAAATAACCCCAGACAAAATAATACACAGTAGATATGAAACGATAATTTTCTCCTGATACCAAAAACTTTTAGTATCGATACTTTGCAATAGAATATCATGCATATATGGGCATTTTTCAGTACCACTACTTTTTCAGTATTTTCTTAACTGAATTCTTTTTACTGAATACTGATTGCCTTTTTTCAATAATCAGTAAAATTAACCGAATACTGAAACACGTAATGCAGTAAAAAAGTAATGTATTTAGTATGCCCATGTATGGTATCAAGTAGGTATCGGAAGAATATCGTGTTGTCGTGTCGTTATGGTTAGATATACCACTGATATTATAAATAAAAGAACTGAGAGAAATTCTTAATGTAATTTAATCTGACAAATTGAGAAAAATACAAAAATGTATGAGTGTACCCGAGGGCATTCACTATTTTATATGTTAAATATATATTTATATATGTAAAAATTAAGGCAGAACTTTTAGTAGAAGCAGCTACTAGTAGTCCTGAAATGGTAACAGACACGAACCCGAAATCATTAAACAAATAGTTATATTTTTATAACCTCTCGAGTTTGTAACAAAAGAATCGTCAGGCTTACAATAAGCAACTTCATCGAAGATTATTATTTTGATTTAAACTTATTAATATTGTAATTGAAAGGAAAATTTTTAGCAGGGAGGTTTTTCCATAAACGAACCAAGCGGCTAAACGTATTCCCTCTATAGTGCATTGTGCTATTCAATCAACATTCAACTACGAAAGGATGCGTTCTGTGAGAGGAACGAGTTGTACGTGGGAACACCTTCCGTGGTAGTACTTTCTAAAGCAGGATATATTGTAGTTGCAGTAGCTAGAAATCGTTTGTCTAGCAAAGACCTTGATATTATTTTTAGGAAGTACGTTACAAAGCAACTTTAGTTTTTGTAGATTTTCTTTTTCTTATTTTTTTATTTCTTTATTAAAGGATAAAGTTTTAAAAAAGACACTAAAATTGGGTGTATGCAGATAAGTTTGTACAAATATAAGAATATACAAAAAATCGTACATAAAACTTAACTCAAGTTGAGTTGCGATCCATAATCGACCCATTACAGTTTTAAAATTTTAATTAATTGACGATGCAAGTACTTATTGATACAAGTAGGTGACAATACTTTTTATTCAATCCCAAGTATATATCAATACTTTCCTTGGTATACCCTTTCGAGTAAAAGTATCGATACTGTGCTGGAATCATTTCATCCCTAATCCAGAGGCGTTAAATGAAAAGAACGAAGCTATCAATTAGCACCGCTTTCTGAGAAATTACACGATCCTAATGCAGTAACTAAATTTTTTAGCCAGCTGTAAGGCTTACGGAGCCGTCCTGCTAAAACCGAAGTTCACTAGTGCCAGCATTCGCCACAAACAAAGAAGGTTATGGTAAGAAATCTAAAATTTTTACCAAAATCTGTTGTATATTGTATCTCAAGTAGACTATTTAAGAAAAGAAAACAAAAATTTTTCCGTTTTGTGTAATTTAAAGTCATAACTGTTTTGTTAGTCAAATATACTGCTATAGATAAATAATTTGGCATCAACGAAATATGAATTTGTCTAGCATTATTTTTACAAAAAATGCAAAAAGACCTAGTCTAACCTTATGAAATTTATTCTTATATACACTGAAAGATATGCAATAAAAAAATTGTTTTTGAATTGTTGCGATTAATCGATTTATATTTCATTAAGAGTAATGTTAAAATGAAAACAATACATGCATGCATTCCTTTAAACCTGCTCACACAGAGACTGTAGAAAGCTTGTGTCAATATCATCATGCTCATTATATTTATCATTAAAAATGTCAACATCATTATTATCACTTTCTAAATTATTAGCGGTAGCATCTATATCATAATCAGTCATAACCATAATAATGTATTTCATGGTATTTCACTACACTTTTTGCCATCTTCTCTTGGCTTTCTGTATAATACCATCACTGTACCGTACGCGTATTACAGTGGCATTTTTTCCAAGCTTCTTAAAAATATTTCGCATCATTTTAGTTTTATTTTATTTAAGGAATTTTTTCATAACCCGAGCAGTAGATGGTAATGATAGTGAAGGAATCCATGTGCTGGCATACAATTCGTTTGTATTTATTTACTTAGGGATCTTAGAAAAGAAATAAAAATGATAAAAAGTCTTAAATTCTCATATATTTACACAAATACGTAATAAATTTGCCATCTTAAGAGATGCACCATAAACAAGTCGACAATGGTGCTGCTTTTAAATATGATGCTGGTAATGATGACGATAAAATTTTGTTGAAAATAGATTTCCCTTAAGAAAATTATTGTCAAGTATGAAGATGATATACTCCGGAAAGTAAGTTTAATTTTCATTTTCTTTTTTTTTATTTCTTTACCTGAATAATATTTGTATAATCATTTGTACATTTATATCTGAGCTTTTGGTACATTTTCATTTTTTCAAGGTAAAATACAAGCACGTTAGCAATTTATTTGCCAAGTTTAGTTTTGGAAAAATTTGTAACACTAAGCAATTTGTTAAAGCAATAGTCCCAAATGAATATATTTTTATGGTCTTCCTTGAAGCTTGAAAATAAAGAGTTGGTTAAAAATATTAGCTTTCAAATACAAAATAATTTTAAATTAAGATATTACTCTTAGGTATGCACTTTTTTTAATTGTAAATTGTTTTATTACATAAATGTGTGACTACAATAAACCTGTGGATAATATGAAATACATTTTTTAAGTTAGTTTCTGCCACCTAAGATTTTATTTTTTACCTTTTTTTTATTTTAAGACCCCTGAGTGTTGGGTAAACCCCATTAAATGCTGTGCTTTGTATTGACATTTTTTTGAAAGGACAGTACATATATATTTTTTCTTATAATATTATTAAGCGCCTTAGGAAGGAAGCAAATTGCTATGAATTGATCATTCAAAGGACAGTGTTTCACCTTCACCCTTGAATGATTATCAGCAATTGCCTCATCATTGCATGTTGATTGTATGGTGAGTGCCTTCGCTAAGTAGGCTTAGTAGGTCTAGCTATTATTTGCTACTTACCAATAGGTGACGCTTTTCTCCCGATCATTCGTTATTTTTTGACATTTCGTCGTGCGGGAGATTAAGTTCTCTATATGCCATTTCATATTTTTTATATATCTCGAGTTAATAATGCCACTTTAGGTTTTCGACCCCAAATTTTTCAAATATGTAATCCGTTTTAGGATACCTCGTCAAGTTTCGGAGACATATAGCCGGAAACGGATTGCAGATTTCAAAAAGTTTGCTGTCAAAAACCCAAATGGACATCATTAACTCGAGATTTAAAAAATGGCGTATAGAGCACTTAAACTCCTGCACGACGATTTGTGAAGGTGGAATAGAGTGGAATGTCGGGGAACGGTTTCTTTGTAGATGGTCTTCTTCTTAAATATTAAATTTAAGAAAAGATTTTGTGAACCAACTTGCTTCTCATCCAATTGCTACTTATATCATGAAATCGCACTTGGAACGTCTTTAATATCGACTATCCTGCCTGCAGACATGGAACTAGGCAGATTTATAGAACATTTGTTTATCCCCTACAGTTTTCATGATCTGATAATAGGCTCTTTTCATCAAAAGCTCCTTTAAAGTAAAGAAGGAAATGCTTTTAAAAAAAAGGTAAAAATTGCAGCCTTTTTTCAAACTTTACATATGCCAAATAAGTGCGTGATTCAGGTGTAGCACGCATCTCTTAGTATTTTTACGATGTTCAATAGAGACAATGAAAGATTTATAGGCCTACAGTACTTCAAAAAGACAACTTACTTTACCCAAATTTGGTATAAGAATAACCGAAACCTTTTGTGTTACTTGTGGAGCATAGCCCAATTCAGGGCTTGCTCTACTGACAATATTCGCTAACTTTAATTTCAATTAATCTACTTGGATAAAATCTAAATATGGGACATGACAAGAGTAGCATAGCAGTTTGTATTGATTTTTCGAGAAAAAATAATAATGTGATATAATCTTGTATTTATCAATAGAGTTGAATTGATTTAAATTTAAACATTATCCCAAAAGTAAAAAAATACCATTTTTTGTTTTACTTTAGCGTACAAATTTTAAATCTCGAATATCGCGAATACGAGCTCTAACTTCTAGAAACGGCTAATGGCATTGAATTCAGCGTACTCGAGTTACCTTTATTAGTAGGGTGTCCAGTTTGTTAAAATAAAAATGTCAAATTCGAGCACAGTGTGATTATGAAAAGTTTTGACTGGATTATGTCAAAACTCATTTTTTTTTCTAAGACCAGTACTCACAATTGTTAACCGATACTCAATGAAATGTGACGTCAATAAGCTATAAAAAGCAAGTGCCTATCCCTTTCTCGACGTAGATTTCTTACATTAGGATCTCCTTTTCACGATAGCTTGACTGACCTATCGATCCTCGACATTGGATAAATTGCCAAATTCATTAGGCTCTCTGTCTGGTTTCCAGCATAATTTTCTGGGAAAGTAGTAATTCTTGTGTAGAGCCTCTGGCTATTAGGGCTTCCTGCCTCACGTGGTATCACAACGGGCCGCTATGCGCGCTCAAGTAAAAGGCTGCCACTTCCTCCTATCCTAAGCTATAAAAAAGCTACTTTTTAGTAGCAGCTTCAAATATCACTACATGTTATAATAGATGCAAATAATCGAGATGTTATAGAGTTAAACATCGATATTTTGATAGGCTACGTCTAAACGATACTTTGTTGTCTGTGTTGATACTATATATGCAGTTATCTTATCCGTTTCTCCTAGTGGCCCTACACCAGACAATTCGTCTGTTTTCTTTCATGACGGGCAACTTAAGTAATATACTGTTGTGATTTTCCTTGTCCATTTGTTCAAATTTTGCCTTTAGTTTGTAACGACACTTTTAGCTGGTTGCTGGGGTAGTTCAGCGATGTCCAGTGGTTACATAAATAAATAAAAATACTCTATTTAAATTATCTTTTCTTCACATAAAAGAAAATATTTATTTATCAAAAAAAATAATCTATAATGTTATTTTGTGATTAAAATGACTTACAATTACAGCTTCCTGGTGTCTTCTCATAAGGAAAAAGACTCAAATTCTAAAATCCTAAGCCGGCTATAAATGTCACGATAGTCACGGAGATCCGGTAAGAACAACAATCCTCTGACATATGCCCCGACAATTGTTGGTCTAGATGCCCGGACAGCGCTACTGTAGGCGGTTAAGACCATCAAACAGTGGGACGTTATCCGGTCATACGGTCTCCAAAAATTAGTTGTCCAGTCGTGGGAGAGTTGGTTAACCCAACAATTATTCGACAAATGCCCAAATAATTGCTGGACTTGAACGTTTGGAAAATGTCACTGTAGGTGGTTAAGACCTCCAAACAGTAGAACGTTATCCAATCGTGTCACTCTCCACGTGTCAGTTGCCAATGCCTTGCTGTTAATAAATTATACGTTGATGAGAACAATTTCAATCACCAGCAGTATAATTTATTTTTTCTAAGTGAGCGTCAATATTAAATGTCTACCACAACAATAATTAAATCGACCTCACTTACCAGCAACTCATCACCAACTGATCTCTCTGTTCAGGCTGTGTTTGCTTATAAGCATTACATCTGAGCTGTTAAACCGCAAGCATGCGCTCAGACATCAAACATGTTGTGTCTTAAACCCAACGAAAAGTATAGAGAGAAACAATACACAACAAGACTGAACAGAGAGACCGATTATGTACAGTGTCTGTATATACAATTTCAAGCGACCGTTATACAACAAAAGTAAAAACAGTATACATAATAAAGATCTACTTATTCTAAAGTAATGAGATAATGATCATCAGAGTAATTAATATACAAGCGAAAGCATTTCTTTAATTATGAACAAAAAGAAACCTTCCATAGATATAAAATACATTACAATGAATTTAATAATAATGTTAAAGAAATAATAATATGAATAAAAAATATAATAATGATAAAAATAATAGTATTGTTGGACGATTCGGTGAACATCATGTGTAGGCAAAAACAAGGACCGCCTTTTGTCGTCACACTACCCCCCCTCCTGATTCACAGGCGGTTGATTTTTATTTCACCCCCGCGTGTAATGTTAATCCGGTACTCGCGACCCCAAATCTTTTTTTTTTTTAAATCTGAGCCGCTTGCCTTTGTGTGCTTCCCTGCGCTCTAGGACGTCCTTTTGAATTTCCTCTGGTAATAGTCCGAGTGAGGTTTGCTTACATAGTGGCGGGGGTGGGGGCACTGGTGACGTGCTGGATGGTCCCCGTGGCAGCGGCGTGAGCTGATGATGGTCGTGTTGCTCGTCGTCATCGTGGTATACTCGTGGGTTTAACCATTGTCTATCAGGCGTTATTGGTATTGTTGCCTCTAGGCTATCCGATCGGACCGTGATGAGTGCGGGACCTCTTTCTATCGCCTCCTTCGTCGGCTGATATGTATGGTTCGTTATAGCTGCTGTTTCGGGTGCGGGAGTTGGATTGGTACTGGGTGGTGTAGTTACCCCCATTCTGAAATTTCGTGCCTTTGTTGTGTTCTTTGTGGCCCTGTTGGACCTGGGCTGCAAGGGCGTAGTTCTTCCTTTTTCTCTAGGGTTACGTCGCTTGGTGGGCGGTGTATTCTTGGAGGAACTGGGCAATTCATTATCCTCCAAAAATATGGTATGGCGCGTAATTTTTTCTGCTTGTTGCATGTTTTGACGGATTTTCTCTCTTGATCTTTCAAATTTTGTTCGTGTCGACTCCATGTTCCCTCCGTTTCGTCCAGTTGTTGATTTACAGGATCTAGAAGGTATCAAAGAAAAAGTGGAATCATTAAACTCAAATGGCTTCAGTTCACTGATGTGTGCTGTGATTTTTTCGTTATTGTCTACTGCCCTAACTTGGATTATAACAGGAGAGACAAATTCGGTAATTATGTACGGGCCCTTAAATTTTGGTGCTAACTTGGCAGTAAAATTGTCTACTGCCTTGGATAACGGGTGTTGACGTACAAGGACGTGGTCCCCTATTTTTGGTGCCCAATTGCGGCGTCGTAAATTATAGTAATGCCGTTGTTTCTGTGAGGCTTTTTCTAAGTTGTGACGTACTATTTTAAAAATTTCTCCTAACTCGCTGGCTCGCTCTTCAGGTTTTACACACCGGGCTCCTGACCCTATTGTCATTTCGTCATACAGAGCTTTTGGTAACCTCGGGTTTCTTCCTTGTGTTATAAAGGCGGGAGAATAACCCGTCGATTCGGATATACTGGTGTTTGTGGCCAACATCACTTCTGACAGAAACTCATCCCACCTATTGTGCCGCTCACCTGAAAATTTTGCTATTATCGTCTTGATTGTTCTATTAACTCTTTCTGTGGGGTTCTCCTGAGGTGTATAAGGTGCCGTAAACTGTTGCTTAACACCGATTTCTTCAAGATACCTTTTAAGAATGCGTGACGTAAACTGTGCCACGTTGTCGGTTATCAAGGCTTTTGGAACCCCATATCGGGACACAATTCGCTCTCGTATAGCTTTTACCACGCTTTCAGCCGTCGCCTTTCGACACGGGATTAGTTCCACCCATTTAGAGAAGTGGTCGAACAGTACTAACAATATAGTGTTACCATGCGATGTCCTGGGTAGGGGTCCAACGAAATCTGCACATAACAGCGACCATGGTTCTTCTGGAATACGTGTCAACATTTTTCCGACCGGCTGTTGTTGACAAATTTTATATCTTTGGCAGATTTCGCATTGGCGTACGTACTTACTGACGTCGCGGGCTAACCCTGGCCAATAATAACGACTTGTGACTTTGTGGAGCGTTTTCCGAATACCCATATGGCCACCCGTAGTCTCATCATGTGTCTCCTTTAACACTTGTCGTCGCTGATGCTTGGGGACGCACAACTTCCACGGCGTGGAGTCCTCATCGTTGCCTTCTCGTGTAAAACGCCGGTATAACTTATTGTCGATAATTGAGTAATCAGAGTGTAATTCAGGGTTCTTCCGTACTGCTTCTATTTTTGCATCATACCAGGTACAGGAGCTTACGTGTCGTGCCTGGGCCAAGTTGATTTCGGCTACTGGGTGCTGAGAAAGAGCGTCTGCGATATCGATGGCTGATGCGTGTTGTTCGCGTAGCATGCGGTGATATTCATTTCGGCCCGTTTGTCTAGCCGAAGGAATACTTTCTAATTCCGCTGCCAAAGCTAACAGATCGTCTAGTGTTTTAAAGTCTCTTCTTCTGATGTACCATTGATAATCAGATGAGGAGTTGCGGAAAATAACCTCTAGCTTCTCTTCTTCACTCATATTGGAGTGGTACATTAACTCTTGTAGAGCGAGCAAATACTCCTTGAAGTTTTCCCGTGGCCTTTGAACTCGGGCGCGGATTTCTGCCTCTAGCCTTTCAAAGTAACGTGGTGGCAGGAAAAATTCTAGCAGGTCTCTTTTAAACTGGCTCCAGTGTTCCCATGGTTTTCGATTGTTCCTGAACCACGTAAGAGCCCGGTCTTTTAGTAGTTCACCCATGACTGGAATAACTGCATTTAAGTCTACTTCATATATTGCCGCCAATTCCTCTAAACGATCGGCAAACCTCAGTACGTTTTTACCCCCCTCGTATTTGAGGTCCCATTTTCTAATTAACTCCACCGTGGTAATTCTGTCTTCTCTCGTCGATGATACAGAAGATTTTCCACTATCTGTTTCTGGTGCACTTTTAGAAGGAACTTCGGGCAACACTTCTCGCACGAGTGGTGATTTCGGAAGGTCAGTCTTTTCACTAGGTATACGGAGAGTGACGTTTGGTGACCCACTGCTGGCTTGTTCATGCTGTGCTTGCCATCCCAGTAATTTTTCAATCATATCTTCCGTGTGTTCGGAAGTGATGAACTTTGCTAGTCTTTTTCTCATTTCGTCGACCGTGCCCATCGGATCTTGGCCACAATTTATTAAATAGGTAGCTAGCTCGTCTTTCTTAAGGGAGTAGACCCATGAAGTCTTTAGCAATTCGTGTTGGCCCATAGCGGCTGCGATGGTGTTCGGAGAATGTTACAAAAACTTGTACTCGTGATAACGGCAAAAAAAACAGGAAGCAAATAATATGATTTGTTTGTGATAAAATGGACAAATATGTTTGTCCCTGCTCGGGCGCCAATGTAACGACACTTTTAGCTGGTTGCTGGGGTAGTTCAGCGATGTCCAGTGGTTACATAAATAAATAAAAATACTCTATTTAAATTATCTTTTCTTCACATAAAAGAAAATATTTATTTATCAAAAAAAATAATCTATAATGTTATTTTGTGATTAAAATGACTTACAATTACAGCTTCCTGGTGTCTTCTCATAAGGAAAAAGACTCAAATTCTAAAATCCTAAGCCGGCTATAAATGTCACGATAGTCACGGAGATCCGGTAAGAACAACAATCCTCTGACATATGCCCCGACAATTGTTGGTCTAGATGCCCGGACAGCGCTACTGTAGGCGGTTAAGACCATCAAACAGTGGGACGTTATCCGGTCATACGGTCTCCAAAAATTAGTTGTCCAGTCGTGGGAGAGTTGGTTAACCCAACAATTATTCGACAAATGCCCAAATAATTGCTGGACTTGAACGTTTGGAAAATGTCACTGTAGGTGGTTAAGACCTCCAAACAGTAGAACGTTATCCAATCGTGTCACTCTCCACGTGTCAGTTGCCAATGCCTTGCTGTTAATAAATTATACGTTGATGAGAACAATTTCAATCACCAGCAGTATAATTTATTTTTTCTAAGTGAGCGTCAATATTAAATGTCTACCACAACAATAATTAAATCGACCTCACTTACCAGCAACTCATCACCAACTGATCTCTCTGTTCAGGCTGTGTTTGCTTATAAGCATTACATCTGAGCTGTTAAACCGCAAGCATGCGCTCAGACATCAAACATGTTGTGTCTTAAACCCAACGAAAAGTATAGAGAGAAACAATACACAACAAGACTGAACAGAGAGACCGATTATGTACAGTGTCTGTATATACAATTTCAAGCGACCGTTATACAACAAAAGTAAAAACAGTATACATAATAAAGATCTACTTATTCTAAAGTAATGAGATAATGATCATCAGAGTAATTAATATACAAGTGAAAGCATTTCTTTAATTATGAACAAAAAGAAACCTTCCATAGATATAAAATACATTAAAATGAATTTAATAATAATGTTAAAGAAATAATAATATGAATAAAAAATATAATAATGATAAAAATAATAGTATTGTTGGACGATTCGGTGAACATCATGTGTAGGCAAAAACAAGGACCGCCTTTTGTCGTCACAAGTTTGTTTTAGAACGAACTTTAAATATTTGGTACAGAACACTATTTGTTAGCATTTTCGACCATATGCTAGTTTTTTGTTAAATAAATAAATAAGTCAGACCTCCAAAAACGATTCTCATTTAGGACATTGACAAGAAGTTAATTACAGTGGAAAAAACCTATTCGACACTTTCCCCTTTTTTTGTTTAAGACCAATACTCAGGGGTAAACCCCTACTAAATCTTGTATTGAAATGTTGACTATATGTATACCAGAGATTGACATGAATCGCACTCAAATGGCAATTTTTTGCCTTTTTAAAAATGAATATTGAGCTAGCAATACACACTAACTAAATGAATGCTGCTATTGCATGCTTCAATTTAGTATGTCTTTTGCCATAAAATGTTTGTAGTTGCTTGCAAATTCTAAACACTCCAACCAATCACAAAAGCAGTAAGTATGTTTGAGTATTTCACTGTTTAAGTGTGAATAAACCAACTACGAACAAAAGAAAAACAATAACACGATTCTAATGAAAAATAATGTAGTTTCTCTTATATTTTTAATAAACTACTAAGTACTTATTTCTTATTTGCTTATTATTATTTATTTATTTATTTATTTATTAATTTATTTTTTACTTTGTTTTTTTATTTATTAGTACTAAAACTCATGTATAACAAGTAATAAATATTTTTAATTTGTTAAAAAAAATAGTTCACAAATTATCGGCTATACTTTAGAAGTTAAGAAAAAAACTAAATTTTATATTTCTTAAAAATAAACAATTTATATTTCTAAAGTTCGAAAAATAAAAAATCAGGTAATGTTTATTTCATTTTAAATAAAGAGATAATTAAAAACTTATTTTTTCATTTTTATTTTGAAACATTTGTTAAGAAACAAATTACTGCGGTTAAAAATTAAAAAAAGTATAAAAAAACACTGTTTCAGTAAAACTGTTTAACCTCTTATTAGTTGAGCTTTAATGAATCATTTGAGTGTTTTGTGTACAAAGGAGTGTTTTGTATGTTGTTATTGCTAATGGTATCTAAAAAAAGATTAAGAATAAACAATGCATTTACAAAAGTAAACTCTACAAGCAATACAGTTGCCACTGTTGATGAATAAAAATAAAACAAAAGCAGTAATAATATAAATAGGCAGTAAAATCGAATCAACTCATGTCATTCTCTGATGGATACATAGATATAGATAGATCAGTGTTAAGCACCTTATGTCTATGGGACAAATTGCTGTCAATTTGATTACTCAAAGGTAAGTGTTATACGTTCACCTTTGAATGATAAAAAGCAATTGCCCTATTTGGATGTCGAAAGTGAATGGTGAGTATCTTTTTGCTGTAGGTTAGCTTTTACCTTTCCTAGAAGGTGGCGCTGTACTCTTGAGTATTCATTTCTAGGTGAAATAGACCGGAAATGTTAGGGAGTGGTTTCGTGAAGATTGATATTTTAGGGGGGGGGGGGGGGGGGCTTTTATTTCTTAAAGTATAATTTTCGAAAAACCGCAGTTTTATTTTTTAATTTTTCTCTCCTTCGCTTGGATTTAAACCTCTGTCGTTTGAGTTTCTGTGCACGCACTCTAACCACTATACCACGATCCCCCCAATCAGAGATTCCGTTTTAAAAGGTAGTCGCCGAAAGAAATATTTTTACATTTCTTTCTTTCAAGATGTCAGAGCAGGGGCTTTAACCCGAAACTCTCGTCTAGTAAGCAAAAACACGTTACATACTACACTACCGTGACCACAACTTCCTGATTTACTAATTGCTTTTTTTCTTGTCAATTTAAGCCAATTACCTTTGGCAAAATTATTCTCAAGGAAGTTAATTTTTTTCTTCTAGAGACCACTGCACAGTGGCCGAAATACCCAATCTAGCGTCGCTTTAGCGAATTTTCCAAATTAAGAATTCGGCAAGCTTAATTTTATTTTTTGAAAACTTAAACTTTAACGGATTTTTTTCTGTTTTCTTTTTTGTTTTGTTCCTAATATTCGCACAGCTGTAAGCATTCCAACGTAACATATGTTTTAGCAAGTGCAATAACTAGTTTTGAGCTGTTTTTAAGTGCAATTTTGCTGACAGTAAAAAATTAAAACTTTAACTTTTTGATAAGATTTTTGATCTGATTTTAAATAAAAGGTATGTATTAAATAAAAAAAAATAGTTTTGTGATCTGTAATTGTTTGTTTTAGTGCTGAACAGTGGAAAAAGAAAATGTCCTTTGTGAAAGTGTTTTTAGATACTAAATTCAATTTTGTGTGGAATAAAAGTAGGGTGGATTCGATCGTATTCGGTTCACTGTTTGTATAGTTTGTTTAAATGGGTTGTTATCTATGTGAAGTTCAAATATGGGCTGCAAGTTTTTGCAAAGTTTTGATTTTTTCCGCTTTTTAGTTAGAATGGCAGAATCCAAACGCACCCTTTTTTTAATATGGCATAGTGAACCAGTGCCAACAAAAAAATTTTTAATGGTTGAAAATCATATATTTTCCAATGTCATTGATCGCTCGAAATATAGTGAAGAACAATACCACCAAATTCAAAAACAATTGAGAAATTTTATTAGCAAACTTATACAAAAGTGGAAAGAAAGTCACAGAGTTTTGGCTGTGTTTGAAGAGCGAAATAAGATGTGGTTGGATGATGACATTATTTTCCCTAATCCAGCCGTTGCACAACGTAAAGAGAAACCTTTTTCAGAGTGCACAAGTAAGACTCAAAAAAAAAATTGCACCAATTGCCAATGAAACACCGAACCAAGAGTTAATGGTAGCGGCGAGCGTGAGTCTTTACAAAGCTGGAAAAAGAAGCGCATCACAGGTTGTTTCAAAGTTATGTTTAGAATCTGCAGTAGCTACAAAAATGCTTAAATCTGTAGACTCTGAACCAAAAGCACCTATTCCGTATACACCTGAGGAAGCTTTAGCTTCCTTTTATTACATCTAAATCAAAAAGCACTTCGAAATACTCAAAAAACACGTCAAAATAGATGATGAGCTCAAGCAGCTTCTGTTAAATATAAATGACCTACCTGACAGCATTAATCCTGAAAGCTCCGACTCTGAATAGTTGCTTTTATTTATTTTTTATTTTTTTTTGTAAACTTATTATTAGTTAAATTATTTGAGCTTAAGGTCGAATAAATATTTATATTATTTATTTTACGATATTTCGCTACTTCCTTGCGTAGCATCATCAGGAATATATATTTGTATGTGGCAAAACAATAACAAAATTATAAAAAAATACATAAAAAATTATGTCATACATATTTTCAAATAAAAACATAATGAACATTAAAAAAATTAATATAATAATTAACCAACAACAACATTAATAAAAATAATAACAGGTAAACTGTAAAAAAATATGAAGCAGAAACCTTTTTTTTAAAAGTTACTCGTGTAATAAAATAAAAATTTTCTAACTTTTTCAAAATTCATGGTAAATATGACCTTCAACTCTTTACAAAAAATTTAGTTGGACACTATTATATTAGAAACCTCATTAGCTTTAAAATGAGATTTTATTGATTGTTGTTGCATAAAAATTGAGAAAGATATAAGTAGCTTATAGCGTTTTACTACCTAGGAACGATGTTAATGATTTTTTTCACTTTTCATGACCTGGTATCTCCGGAGCCATTTGGTCCAGCAATCCCAAAGCTTGTATTCGTCTTAACCATGTAGAATACAATTTGTATACCGAATTTCGTGAAGTTTGGAGAGGGTCAGGTTCAAAATGTCTATTTTATTGGTTGGTTATATATGGAACTACCCATATACTTAAAAAAACAAACAAATTTTAAAATTTAATGAATTGGTTATATTTAAGTATATATAAATTAAAAAAAAAAAACAAAAAAAACTTTCAGAATTTTTTATGTTTTTGGAGTTATTAACAAAGCGCCGCTAGATTAAGTATTTCGGCCACTGTGCACTGGTTCCAATAATCCACATCCATCCACAACAACTCTAATTCAATAAATTTCAACTCTTAAAAAACTTTGATGTAAATATGACGCATCAGAAATTTATCTATTTAGTTAATTAAAAAAACTTTTTCTTGAAATAAATTTAATTTTTAAAGACACTTTCTAGAGATATATATTAATTTCGTAATTGAAATATTTGACGGCAATTAAGATAACCAACAAAAAAAACTTAAACTAATTACAGAACAAGATTGGCGTTGGAAATGGCACAATAAGATGAAAATATAAAAACATCCATAATATATAATGATGGCGTAATTATTTTTACTCCTACAACAAGACATTAATATCAGAAGCACCAACTAGCCAATAAATATTATCCATATAGAAATATAAAAATAAAGAACAGAAGTAATATAGAAAGAATGCAGTAAAAAACAAAGAATATTCCCACAACTTTGTTTTCACAATGAAGCCTTTAATTATACAACAAATTTAAAGTCATTTTACTTTCAAGTCCTATTTAATATTTATTTCATAGTAGGAAACGTAGTTGAGGAGGTTTAAATTATTTTAAATAGCAGTTGGAGAAGTGTTGAATTCATGAAATTGGTCAGAATTATGTTATGCAAAATAATCATTAATTTCTTATGTTAAATAAAGCAATAAGTTTGATGAAGATAGCAAAAGCAGCAACTAAAAGCAAAAATACATCAAAAGCCATTCGTTATAAAAAAAAGAAATAGGAAATAGGGAAGTCTAGATATCAGATAAGCCCAAGTAGAACCAACAACAAAATAAGAGAAGAAGGCGTTACTTTTTACACCATCTCTACAACAACTATTTTGTCTATTAAATTCAATGTACGATGTGTAGATGTATGTAAAATGTATTTGCAGGGGTAACATTTGAAATATAAGATGATGAAGATTAAAAACGATTTAAATAAATTAATTAAAGATGCGCGAACTATATCTACTACGCCATGCTACACCACAGAGGCGTTAGTTGAAGGTATTAAATTTTATGCCAGCCAAATAAGCTTTTTATATAATTTGTTCTTCTTTTTTTCAATATTTACGTGATGTCCTCATATTTCATCTTCTCAAGGGGCAAAATTTATACTTCGAGATGCTTATTATGCTTTAATATCTCAAGTGATATTCCATCCATTGCTATTCAGTCTATCGTGTACGTTTGTCTTGTGTATTCATATACATCTGTGTTAAACATTACCGCAGTTGGTAATGGTCGCTATGCTTAGTTTTGTTTGCTTTAAATACCATATTTCATAGTAACTTGAAAATTATGCTTTACTATTATGATAAGCATTGCAGGGGGGAGGGGGGTGGGAGTTTGGCTAGATAGCAAATCTCAAAAACCAACCAACAACATATTTATCTTCAGTTCAAATGTAATGCGAATAACCACTCGAAATGCATAATTCATTAGCTCAGCGAATGGTATGTACAGGTCCTTCTACTTTTAAAGCTTCTTAAATAAACATATTGTTATTGAAGTTATTAGTGAAGCCTTATGTTGTAATCATATTAGACCAAGACTGTGTTGTAGTACAATGCTGGGAAGTTGATGAAATGACATTAATACTATTAGCTTTACTGAGAAGATAAGGAAAAAAAATGTGGGATATAGAAATAGAAACTAATAATGCAAAAGCGAATAGATTCTTAAGAATTTATAAAATGTTTCTTCTTAGAATTTTTATTTTTGTTGCGTTTGTAACTTAAAATCTTTTATTTTTTTTTTTTTTTTTTGCTCACCTGAAGAATTCTTACCAAGATTTAAAAATTGTAAACATTTTTATTTAAAAATAGTGCAAATTTCAAATGAAAACTTTAACACAGAATGCGCAACAACCCAATGGAAAATTTTTAAAATTTGAAAGCAATAAATAAAATTGTAAGCAGGGACTGTAACGGTTATAAGTTATATCGAAAAACTTATTTTTTTATGGTTATTCTGAGAGTTTTTCCAAAAAGGTCAGCAGAAAAAGTTATTTTTCAACGGAAAAATAAAAGTTAAGAAAAAACTCTTATAAATAGAGTTTTATTTTTTCGTCATAGAATAAAACTCATTTTGAGAGTTTTATTTTTCCGTCATAAAATAAAACTCATTTTGTGAGTTTTATTTTTCAGTCAGAAAATAACAGTTATGTTTTGAGTTTTATTTTTCCATCATAAAATAAAACTCTATTTAGGAGTTTTATTTTTTCGGTCATAAAATAAAACTCGTTTTTATGAAAAATTTTTTTTACACCTAATCCTGATTTGACACATTATCGTCTGCAAACTATTACAAATGTAATTTCTATCATATTTTGTTCCGTGCAGAACGTCGTAATAGATGCAGTCATCGAACCCGCTTTCATCCTCCTAGTCAAATATTTGTAACATTTTTAGCAAGTTCCGGTCATTATCTGTTTTAGTTGTTTAAATTTGCTCTTTTATTAATATTAAAGCACCCTAAAAATCGTTTGCTTGAGATTTTAGGTATTCAGCTATAAAAAACAATAAAATAAAGATACCACAAGCAACGGGATTAGATTAAAAATAAAATCTTTCATAAAAACGAGATTTATTTTATGACGGAAAATATTAAACTCCTAAATTTTCAGTTAAAAAATAAAACTCGAAAAATAACGGTTATTTTCCGACTGAAAAATAAAACTCAAAAATAAGTTTTATTTTATGACGAAAAAATAAAACTCACAAAATGAGTTTTATTTTATGACGGAAAAATAAAACTCTCTTTTTGAAGGTTTCATCTAAACTTTTATTTTTCCGTCAAAAAGTAACAGTTAAAATCTGATTAATGATGACTTATGCGAGATCACCACAGATTCTGTGAGAGCTCTCCAAGACAATTAATTTGGTATATAACATCATATATGCCTGTCGACTCTAATACGATGATTTTTTTAGTTTAATTTTTAAGCAATAACTGTTATTTGCGGTCCCTGATTGTAAGCAATAATGGAAGCATTATATTGTTTATTCATACCTTAAAGCTTCCAAAGATGCTATAGGATAAGGTATTATTTTTGATTTTGTATAATATTTGCTTACTGGTTGCCATATATTTGCGTTTCTATTGCGTTTTAGTGGCTCATTTTAAATAAAAATCATGCATTATTGATGCGCACGAGTAAGCGATTGTTTACAATTTCTCCCTTACAAAATTGCTTATAGGTAAGCACTAATTTATGCTGGGAAACAATTACATTTTACTAAAAACAAGTTGGCTCTTTCTGCAGCCATATTTAAAATTTGTATTCAATCTTTAATACCCATCAACTGTTCCTCTTATTTGTTGGCAATCATTTGACAATGAGCCATTTGTTTAACTTAAGAAATAGCAAACGGTCTGTCGAATAGCTTGCGTAATAAAGTAGTTCGAGTTCATTTTCATTAATTTTGGTCATCGTAGTAGCAGAAGTGTAAAATGGTGCATTTTCTTGATGAAGCAACAGTTTCTTCTTTTTTTTCCAAGTGATGATTTTATCTTAAATTTATTGTAAATGTAATTAATCAAAATTAGATTAATTCATACATACACACATAATCGGCCTTTACAACCCTGTATCAGTATTACGGCCTACCTTCTCGCAGCACCCATGTTGTATGTGTCAATTATTAGCCATGAGTATCGGGACTTACAGTTTAATGTCAACTCCGAACTAGAGACTTGAGAAGCTTGTTTATGGCAATCAGTTACTCTCATAGCTTTTGCCAGAAGTCTGCTAAGAGGTAGTCGGCGAAAGAAAGATTTTTTTCTATTTATTTGCTTCAATATGACAGAGCCCGTGTTTGAACCGGAGCTCTCGTCTTAGAAAGTCAACACACTAACCACTAGACCACACCGACTACTATAATTAGTACTACTAATTAATAAAACTGACTACACGAAAATCTTAAAAAGCAGGTACCAATATCTTGCATGCAGATAAAACTACCAACACCATCTTGGAAACGGTTTTCCTGTGTCAGTGCACTGAGTTGATTACTTCTGTGTTTCAATCGTGGATTGGTAGATTCTTGTCTCATTCACTAAACACCTTCATAAAGCTAGTTTTATTCTTATATGGGCAAACACGGAGCCCATTTTGCTTATCATAAATTTCTTTCTTTTTGTAAATTTATGAAGTAAATTACTTTTTGAAACGCCTCCGATTTATGATCCTATAGACGATTATCACCCAATATCATTTTCTAAATTTTCATAACGTCGTCTCTGGATCTACTACACTATGATCTTCATTTTAGCAGTTGGGCAGCTGCTTTAAAATTCCCACTAAGTTAAAGAGGTACACGAAAGAATAGACTCCTCTATGAAGAATCAAGCTCAGTTTTAATTTTTACAGCACTGACAACAAGCGAATAAAAGTATTGAATTACATAGCGATGACAGATTTTTTAAGTGCTAAAAAATTTCCCTGATCATTAATTTTTAAAATTGCAACAAAAAAAAGATCAAATAAAGGGAATGCCGACATAATTCTTAAGACAAACATATATTTTATTTTAAAACTACTGCCACCATCAGTATACGATAGGCGAAAATATTCAATTTTTTTCAATGACCATAGAAATATATTAATGAAACAATTCATCCATTGTTTATATAGATTTTCATTAAAATCGATTATTATTTTAAATAAACTAAATTTTGAGTGCAGGTAACGCCTAGTTTACTGCTAGTTTGTAAATAACTAATTAATTGGTGAACCGGTATTAAATGTTATATAAGCATATACATAAAAAAAATCTGAAATATACGCGTACTATGATTCTCTTTATAATTGAAGACTTTTTGAATTTTCACAAATACGATAAAAGTTTTATTCACTACTGTTCAAGTGTACAACTAAACGTCGTCCACAACTAGAGTTTCCCCAGTTTTCAGAGATTATGACTATTTTAAAACTAATTAGGGTGTTCCATCCATATAGTTTAACTCACGTTCAGTGCAAGAGCAATAGGATTTAAATGATTTTTATCTCTCCAAGAAGTCCATCTATAAAGAAACCGCTCCCCGACATTATACTCTATTCCACCTTAACCGTTGGCAGCAAAAAACTGAATGATCATTAGAAAATGCGCCACCTATTGGGAAGTGGTAGACAACAGCTAAAACCTACTTAGCGAAGGCACTCACAACAGTCAACGTGTAACGAAGAGGCAATTGCGGTTAGTCGTTCAAGAGTGAAAGTCTAATACTGGCCTTTGAATGATCAATTCACAGCAATTTGTCTCATTTCTAAGCCGCTTAATAATATATGAAAACAAAATACATGTATATTCTGTCATAATCTACAGTGCTTTCCACAAATTTTCAATACAATGCACAGCATTAGTAGGGGTTTACCTCTGAGTATTAGTCTCAATTAAAAAATAAATCATCGATAAAGCTCATTTCTTATTCGGCGTAACCGTCAACAAACAAAATTGTAAAAAATTGTCATTTGATCTCAATTTTTTTCTTAATGAGCCTCAGAGAACCGTTACCATTTATTAAGAGCGCTACTACCGTATGCTTGATTCCCTTTTTTGACCAATCTTAGAGGATCATGAACCGTTAAAATTACCTACACAATACGAAAAATTTTTCGTCATCAATTGGACACAAAACCATGGCATTTTACGCTGGTGAACTTCTTCTTATACATCGACATCAAATAATCTATCAACAAGGATTATTCTCTAACAGTGAAATATTTAAAAACCAATATTTGTCAAGTTAGATGCGGTGATACAGCTCGAAATTTGGTATAAAAAGTTATTGAAAACTACCTCCAAAGGATCGACGGCTGCATATCAAGCTGTAGGCGATTATTTAAATGACATTGTGTTATGGAAATTATACCATTATAGTGAAATAACAGATTAATCAAAATCATCACATGGTATTTACTTTATTCACCTCAACTTTTAAAACAGATAAACCGAGAACTCTCTGTACCTTTAAAATATGTAATAGAAGTTTCTACATTGCTACTATATAGCAATAATCTTGTGTTTGTTTATAAGCAATTACGAAACAAAATCAAATTATATTGATTTACTTTATACACATGTTTTAATTGTTTTCCCATTTATTGGACACTTAACTTCCTTTATTAAATATAATTCTTAATAAATATCTACTTGACTGGCTCATCTTCTAAATAAAAAGACTTTTAAGTAGCGGACATATTAGGAGTGCTAAAAGCAGAGGGTTGGTAAAATACAAATACATGTACACCCGTATGTGCTTAAAGTAAAAGGACATTTATTTGTAAATTTTATTATTTCTTATATTATTACCTTGAATGACCTCTGGAAAGTCATTAGAATTCATTAATGATTTTAACGACTTCCTCCTAAACATGCAAACAAATAAAACATGCAAACAAATAAAAGAAGATATTTGATGTTCTTTGGGGATACAATTTTGTTCTTTTTTGTAGGAGTGGTGTACTCCTTTTTTTGTTTTCAACTCAAAGCAATAACAAATAAAAAAACAAAACCCAAAAAAGTGAATAATTGAACAAAAATATTTTCTAAATATTTTGTTTATTAATAAGTTTGCGTGTCAAGATCCAGCTCAGGAAAGTTTTTCCAGTAATAAAATTTTACTGAATGCAAACATTAATAATGAAAGATATGAAAAAATCGAAGATATTAAAACGATATACAAAATAAGGTGAGTGTATGTTAATTGTATAAATAACACACTGTAATATTTCGTGTAGAAAACTTTTAGATAAACTGTTAAGAAAAACTAAATTACCAACTTTTAGGCTTTTACTAATATTTTTCTTTTTGCATGATGAAAGAAAATTATAATAAAAATGTAGTAAAATTGGGTTTAGTGTGACGATAGGCATATATTTCATGAAAAATATAAGTTTTTGAAATTTTTGAAATTCAGCTTATGCCTCTATAAAAAGGAGATTTTAATTTTTGACCAAATTTGAAATCTTCTCCTATTAAAATACTCACTAAAGTAACACATAACAAGGTTAGCTGGTAAAAATCCAATATGTGACGAAGAATTATTTCGTTTGAAAAGTCAAATAAATCTTATCTGTTTTACGATAATCAAGGAATCAGTGACAACAGACATCAAGGTAATAAGTAAAAAATGAATTCCAAATCTTCATATTTCAAATTTTCAGCAAATATATAGGTTAACACAATGAAATATATTTCTAAAACCAACAAAACGATGAAAAAATATTTACCGTACAGGAAAAGTTTAACAAACAAAAGGATAGGGTTTATGCTCGATCATCTAAAGAAGTATCAGAACCCATTCTACGGGTCGAAAATTGTTATCTCTCAGCTGCAGTCATGGTTTGGTGGATGTCTGTTACGAAAGGAATAAGAGATAATGTACATAAAAGATACAATAAAATTAATTCTTTGATTCTCTCAAGACAGCTTCTGGTTCCAATTTTCTAATGGATAAGGTGTGTGCAGCTATTCATCACTGCCCAATACGAATCAAGACGTTGTGAAGACCAAGGGCAAACATTTTGAATAATACTAACAGTTTTGTACACAATATACATATATAACAATTAACATATAAAAAAATTGTTCCAAAATCCTTCTTTAGTTTTTGTTTTATAGCCCAACATATTAGTAACAGTAACAGTCCCTACTAAGTACACGATGCAATCTATCCCATTATGCCTTGAATGTACTTAAATGTATGATGAAAAATTTTTTTTATTGTTTTTAAAGTTATACCCCAGAAAAAAAATTTGTTTTGTTAAAAAACGAATGTAAGCTTCATAAAAAATATCTTCTCAAATTGTCTATTAATGTAGAAAAAATAGGTAACACATTTAAATTGTATTTAAAGCTGAACCTCAATTAACCGGCTTGAAGAGGACTGAGCTTAACAGAGATTGATCAGAATTTTAAAACGACAAAAGCATTCAATAAGCCATTATATAATAAAAGATGAAATATATATGTATACACTATACATAAAATATAAAATTTTTTATTCTAAAATGGAAAAAGTAAGCTGAGGCAATAACAGCAATTACCACATTCGAACAATGTTGTATGAGGTTGTTGAAGAAAAAATACGCGCCGCATTTTTAACATGATAATATAAGTAAGTATATGATTTTGCTGGTTAATAAGGCTCAGGATAAATAAAAGATTTCTTCTTATTATAATCGGCACATATTTTGCCTTAAACAGCAAAATATTGTAAAAAGGAAACTTAATAGTTTTAAAAAATGTACACGTATTTTTTTATAATGTCACGTTTTAATTTTATTACTTTTAATGGAACTTTTTCTAAATTCATAGCAGTTATTCCCTTAATACACATGAAACCACTTTTTTGCCAAACTTTTACTATTCGCTCTATAAGACTATTATTGAAGTAAATTTTTAAACAAAGAAGAAAATATTAAAATGTTAAACACCTGTTCCTTTTAAATTCGTCAACCAAATACACAAAATTATACGAGTAACGCAGCGTAGTGTGTTTAGTTTTATACATATTGTTGCAAATATTTCCTTCTTCGCTTATAGCATACCCTAGGTTCAAGAGTATCTTTGCTAGATAGTCAAATATGCTCCAGTTATGACGACATTTGTATTTGTACAGATTAACATTTGAATTACTTTAGCAATTTTAAAAAAGTACTTGCTTACTTAACGAATATTTATTTGCTTATATTGAATACAATTTTAATTATGAGGGAAGTGACTTGAGACATACGCTCGGTTTTATGGACCGAATCAAGCCTACAATCCTTCAGCTAGCAGTATAAAGCTTTTCTTACTAAATTATTGAGACAATTTATTAACGAAAATTTGAAAAATAAAAAAATATAATTATGGTTATTTTGCAATAATGTTCAAAATGCAAAATATATATATATATATATTTCTGGTAATAGGAGTAGTTTGTTTGGTTTTGTATGGTTGTTAATATTTCCCTCAGTGCTCTATTGCAGGGGTGCCCAAAAGTTACTTAAGGAAGAGCAAACACCAATAAATTCAAAGAAAATCTAATTTTTATTTAATATTTTTTGTTGTAAAAACTAATAAATAAAAAGAAAAGACAGAAAAAAATGTTTCATATACATTGAAATTTTTGTCTCACGCATGTGTTTTGTGTTGTCATTGTGGCCATAATAAGAACAAAGCGTATGTATTTTTCTTTATGAAAGATTTTGTAACCTTGTTAATTTATGTTTTGGATGGAAAAATAAAATAAAAACAGCTTTGCAGGAATTCTAAAAACAATATCAGTAATTACATAGCGATATTTAAATTAAATGATAATTTAATAAAGATTAACGACACAGGTAGTTTTGGTAAATTTTAAGAAACAGTTTGGTAGAATTTTTAACTTGAGCAGCCCTTGCCGTACTATTCACGAAGAGAATACAAAGTTGTTTGTATTTTTCGTATTGTTAGTGCTGAGTGCCCTATGAGTATAGGTATATTAAAATACATAGCCTATAGCTAAGTGCGTTTACAAAAACAAATGAGCATCAAGCCTATAAGGGCACCCTGCTCTATGGTTATAGGCTATCTTTATTAAATAGTCAAATATAATTCGCTGCTGATGAAAATAATTTTTTTT
Source organism: Metopia argyrocephala (assembly GCA_963576795.1). Classification (NCBI taxonomy): domain Eukaryota; kingdom Metazoa; phylum Arthropoda; class Insecta; order Diptera; family Sarcophagidae; genus Metopia; species Metopia argyrocephala. The sequence goes on along the minus strand of OY756211.1, from coordinate 59,259,860 downwards.
TTGACAATTTTCATATAAGTATTTAAATTTTTAGGGAATTTTTTTTTTACTATAATCAATTATTATATAAGTAATTTTGTTAAATTATATTTTAATTATGAGACCAAAATCCCTGATGGGAATCAAACTTATAAGCTTTTCACTAAAAACTTAGAATACTAATTGCGAAACTATTGAGGCATCTTATAATGAATATTTTTAAAATATAATTATTCCATCTAAGTACCCAAAATTAATAAATTTTCTGTTGTTTCACAATACTCTTTAAAATGATAAAGAAATAGAAAATTCCTCTTTCATTATTGCCCTGAATTAAATAAAAAATAGCACATTTGGCATTAAAAAAAAAAGTTTAAAGAAAAGAAACAGCGTCAACAGTGATTTATATGCCCAACTTTTAATCTTTTAAAATTTGAAAATAAATAGCAAATTTTTGCATGAATCAGCATTACTTAAAAAGTTATTTTTCAATTTAAAGTTCTATTACAATTTTTATTTTTTAACTTCTAGCACATTAGGCATTAACACAAAATTGTGCAAAAACAAAAAAAAGTTAAAGAATTTGATGCATAAAAACTTACCTTAATTTGGCTTAAGAACTTCAAAAGAATCTGAAAGTAAAAAAAAGAAAAAGAAACATAAAAACAATTTGAAAAATCGTTATTACATTTTTAACAGTAAGTAACTTTTTGTTTTATTGGGTACCATATTTTCTATTTATTAATGAAATAAATAACTTAGAGCTAATGGAATCTAAGTTCTCAGTAATCTAAGAAATGTAAAAGTTTTTCGTCCTTTACCAGAATTAAATTATTTAGAAAAAATATATTTAAAAAATAAATTTACATAATTTATTGACTTTGTAGCTAAAAAAAGAAAACACCAAAAATAGGAATGGAAAATTAAAATTTTAAATCAATGAAAGAAGCACAAAAGGTATTTGAAACCTTTTACATAAAATACACACGGAAAATCCTTTTTTTAAGAGCTTAAAATAATAAAATATAGGGTCATGAACCATTTTATTTGAAGAAGTTAAAAAAGTGTTACAGCAAAAAAAAAACTCATTAAATTATTGGCAAAATTGGAATCTAACGTAATATACTTATAACAAGAAAATTACTTCTTTTGTCGAAATTGATTAAAACTTTAGCAAACACTTTCGTTAAGTGATCCTTAGGAAAATCGTTTTTGTATGACCCTTTTCTTTGAAGAGGCAAAAATAAATTACACACTTTTATTAAAATACAATCCTGTTTGGTTTTGTTATGAAATTCATTGTAATAAAATTTATATTTAAACTGAAACTAAAAAAAAAATTATTTAAAAATAATTGTCATATCCATTTAAAGCTCCTTGAGCTCATTCTTATTATTATTTATTATTATACTCAGCTTTACAGCGTAACACATTGTTTATTTTCTTAAATCACCTTTTGCTTAACAAATAATTTCACTTATTGGCCCAATTTATATGGCCATCAAGATGGTGTGTTTATATTCTTTGGGATTTATTCACCTCAACAAACGAGGGATAATTAAGCATCTGAACATAGATGTTAGAACAGTGATTGCCGATATACAGTGCAAAATATTCAAAACTTATTGTTCCATATTGAGCCTCGAACGAGCTTGGCATAGAGACCACATGTACTAAATCGTTTCCCCGAAGAAACGGTTTTCTTCCAGCCATTGGCTTGTGCTCTCGGGGAATAAGGATTAAAACTTGCTATTATAGTGTGTGTATAATTTTATCTACAAAATTGACTACAAAACCTTAAATGCTTTATTAAAGCTAGAACATTTTGACATAATTATTAAAATCTTCCAAACTGTAATAAAACAATTTTCTAAAATATCAAACTTGGTGTAAAAGAATAAAAATAAAAAAGTCTTCCTATTCCCTTAATTAAGTTCAAGTTAATGTAACAAATTTTAAATATTTAGATAAATACTGTAAATTTTAAATTGAATAGAATTTGTTAGCCTGTATTTTTATGCTATAATTTATCATTAAGAAAATTTAAATAATTCCAATATGTAAAGGTGAAGAAATTGTAAAATATTTCAATTTAAAAGGATTTTAAATATTACAAGTTTTCTGTAAAATTCCTCAAGAAAAATGTTTAATTTTTAAATTTTATTTAAAACTGAAAATTATTTATGGAATTCAATATTGAGGCCAGAAGCTATAGCTTTAAAGAATTTCATTTATTATTGCCACATGGAAGCTAAAAAAAAACTTTATATTTACTTTATGAAAAAATATTTGCTTGCCCATTTGATTTTCTATTTGCTTTTTCTTCTTCCAAAGAATCCTCATAATTTCTTAGACTTTTGATTTTGTTCTTTTCGATATTGAACTTTACTTTTCTTCTTCGTATTTGTTTTTCATATTTCAAAGTTTTTTTTTATTTCTTTGTGTCTACTAATACTTATTCGTAGTTTTCTTGTTCATAACTTCCTTCGTAATATATATATATTTTTTTTTTTGTTAACGAAAATATTTACTTTACGAAATGTGTCATCCTTATCAACAAAAGTTAAAAACGGCGCACAATTACTGGACAGAATTATTAAAGGCAATGTAGCAAAACTTTCTGTGTTTTAGCGGTTGCTTTGTTAAGTCTGATAGAACTTTAAATTGTAAATAAATAAAAAAAAGGTTATTTTAAACAACAATGAAATAATAATTAAGGCAATAATATGTATATGCCTTGAGCTTTCTATTATAATTAACCCATATCGTCCCGCTGTTCGATTTTTCGAACAGTAAATTTCAAGCGTTTTTAAAAAAAGTTTTGTCTCTTCAGGGAAGACTACGAACTTATTTCTTTTAACAATTATATATTGTGATAGGTTAGCTACAAATATAAAAATAAAAGCACCTACCTACTTCACTCCTCATTTTTATTACAAGGAGGAAGAAAAAGCACTAATTTTAGAATATTTTTAAATTTTTAAAATTATGCATAAAATATAAAAAAACAATAAAATGAAAACTGTAGTTTTATTGAAAAACTGTCAAACTTTTAAAAATAACAAATAAATCGTTTTGGTTTTCATATACATTTTTATGATCTGCCTTCAAAAATCGGTGTTCGATTTATCGAACGCTGGGCACTATTTAGCACTTTTGTTTATTCTAGGAATGGCTTTCTAAAACATATTGAATTAGCATATTGTAATCTTTTTTTCAAAATGTAACTAACGGAAAAAAGAAAAATGCACATATGGTAGCATAATTAGAATTATTTAGACTATTTTTTGTTGATGAGGTTTTAGGTATGATAGTCGAGGAGACAAATCGCTAGATTCAGCAGAAGATATGTTCTTTTGTACTAGACAACATCATGCTCCAACGATTTCTTCGCATTTTATTATTATCTGGATACCACACTTTGCCTGCTGCACGCGATTATTGGTTAAATCACCCTACATTAGGCGTTCCTGCTGTGAAATTATGTATGTCAAGAAATAAATTTTTGGATATTAAAAAATTCATTCACTTTAGCAACAATTTTGAGTTAGACAAGAACGAAAAATGGCAAAGATATTGTTCAAATCAATCAAAATTATTTTAAGTAGTTAATTTTTTGTATGCAGTTTGGAATCTGGGAGGCATATTTGTCGATTGATAAACAAATGGTGCCATATTTTGGACGACACTCTTGCAAAATGTTTGTACGCGGTAAGCCAATCCGTTTTGGGTACAAGTTATGGTGTCTTTGCTCTTCAGCTGAATATCTTTACAACTGCGTACCATATGCTGAGTCGGCAGGCAACTATAACAAGGAAGTTGGTTTAGGAGCCGATGTGGTTCTTCGCTTATCAGGAAATGTTGAGTTTGCAGATAGGCATACTGTGTATTTTGATAACTTTTTTTACTTCTTACTAAATCATGTGCCAACTTACTGAAAACGATTGTGTGCAACAGGCACTATGCGGGCAAACAGAATAGGAGGAACTGAGCTGAAATCCAGAAAACCTTTGGAAAGGGGCTATCATAATTTCAAGTTTGATACCAAAAATAAAATTTTAATTTGCCGTTGGCAGGACAATAAAGAAATCACAGTGGCCCCCAATTTTGACCAAGTCTACCGAACTGTTTCAGCGAAAAGATGAAAAAAGCAAAAGAAAAATAATGACGGCAGCATTATAGAACACGGTCCATTTGTGAATTATAACCAACCACAGCTATTGAAAAATTACAACAAAGAAATGGGAGGAGTGGATTTACACGATAATGCTGTACAAAGTTATAGTGTTGCAATTCGAGCAAAGAACTGGTTCTGACCTTTATAAATAGCTACTTTAAATTCTTCGTTGGTAAATGCTTGGACTGTTTCTGTCATCGCCAAAAAAGTGAAAAAAATAGATCGCAAAAGGAATTTTGAGTAAAACTTGAGTATTCTTTAATGTCACAAGAAGAAAAAATAGATTCAGCTTGTGAGGTCAGCGCTTTTGATTCTCCAATAAATATTCTTTCTGTAAGAAAAACTGAGCATCTTATAGTTAAAATAGAGGAAAACAAGAAGTGGAGATGTAAGTATTCTGATAAACCAAGCTCATTTTTATGCAAAAAGTGCAAGGTTGTGCTTCATATACAATGTTTTGGGACATATCACCAAGAAAAATAATATATGGTTTTAATATAAATAACTCTTTTCTTTCATTTTGATGTAAATTAATTAAATAAATTAGTTTTTAGTTAGTTTTTGATTTAAGTGAATTAAATAAATTAGTTTTAGTTAAAAAAAAGTGCTTTTTTATTATTTACAATTTATAGGAACAATAAAACTAATATGCTAAATAGTGCCCAGTGTTCGATTAATCGAACACCATTTTTCTAAAAAACAAAAAATTTTAAAAAAATTTTGACTTCAGATTTGTGTTTTCTGGTCGCAATTACCTTATAAAAACCAAGTTTTAAAAGTCAATTCGAAAAAAAAAATTCTCTGGGACAATATGGGTTAAGCAAATATGATCACCGCGACAATATGACAAAAAATATTCTGGACATCGAAAAAAAAAGTCTGCCTTTGCGAAGAATATCGGATTCCAACGCGTTAACTCTTAATAGTTTGTAAATATAATCCTTTACGAGAAAAAAGAAAAAAAAAAGATTTGTATCAAATCTTGAGATCGTCGAGGCCAATTCATATCTGAATTTTATAGAATCAACTTTTAATAAGTCAAACGTTGCGTTCATATCTTTCGTAGAGGTCATCTATGGAGTTAATTACGCAAATTATTTTATACAGGGTGTTCGCGGGGAATGTATACTACTTAGCTATGGTAAACATTAGTCTTACCATTCGTAAAGTAGAGACGTGGCAAATTTATTATGAAAAAGTTTTCGGTAATCCAAAGTATTTTAATCGTTAAAACATTTTATTAAAACCAATCATGGATTACTGTGACGAAAAATCATGAAAAATGAAAAAAATTATAATGAATGACAAGACACATTTTCTTGTGAATGTGAATAAACAGAATAGTCGGTTCTGGGCAATGAAAAACCCTAAGATTATTCATCAGTTACCTTTGCATCCATTAAAAGTGACAGTCTGGTGTGTAATTTTGTTAGGAAGTATCATTGGACTTCACTTCTTTGAAACTGAAAACGGCAAAACGGTAACTGTCAATGGGGAGCGATATCGTGATATGATTGAAAACTTAACGCCACAGCTACATGCATTGGGCTTGACTAACATGTGGTTTCAACAAGCCAGTGCTACATCGCATGCAGCCAGGATTGCAATCGAATTACTGCAAGACATCTTTTCACAACAAGTTAATTCAACGAATTGTGATGTTGATTGGCCTCCACGGCAGCCTGATTTGACTGCTCCTGACTTCTTTTTGTGGTAATATCACAAAATCAAGGTTAATGCAACAAACCAGAAACGCTGGAGCAACTTAAGCCAAATATTCGTGATGAAATTAATGAAATACCGAGTGAAATGTGTGAGAGTATGATGAAAAATGTGCTCAAAAAGGTTCGAATTTATGAGGCTAACAGAGGCTGATGTTGATCTGATATTGTATTCCATACATAATTGCCGACATTAAATAAATCATATATCAATATAAGATCCATTCCTTTTCATTTAACCAAAATTTATAAACAAACAAAGTAATATATCTTTCCGGCGGACAACCTGTATCATATGTGCCGTTTCTTCAAAGTGAAAGATATATCCATAACAAATAAATGCGATTTGGATTTATTAAAAAAAATGGTTTTCTTCGAGGATAATAGTTTTTTTTTAAGTGTTTTGTTTTTACTTTATAAGATAAAGCACATTTTTATAATGTTTATTATAAACAAAAAAAAAAGTATACCCTCTCGGCGGATACCCTGTAGTTCAGGTTTTATATTAGTGTTTAATAATGAAGAAAATAAAACAATATCAGATAATTTAATTTCAATTTCAAACGTGTCTCATTGACCCCTAAACCAAATTCTGCTAATTTTAGGAAATAAAGTGCAATATGACGCTTTCTAAGTACAAGTTGCACTAAAAGGTGGAACTTAGATGCAATGTAGATTGGTTTCATTTCATTTGCATTAATTTTGTTCTTCAATTCTTCTTTTAATATAAAACTTGAACTCATCACTAAACATAATATTGCTTGAAATTTGAAATTTTCAAACTCAGTTCTTAAAAGTTTTTGTCGTTAGCCAAGTAACAGTATGTTTATAACGATTTGTTGGTTATATTTTCTTTAGTTCTGTTGTGTCATTTAAAAAATCACTCTCTATAAGAGAAAAACTTTTTGTGTTTACTCACTTGGATTTGCTGTTCAAAGTAAAATTAATATTTGCTTTTCTTAACAAAAAACCAAAAACTTTTATTATCAAATGGTCATCGTATATTTAACGTTTAACTGTTTTTGATGGTGTGTTAGAATATTAAATTTCGAAATATAATAAAAAGTTATCAGAAAACTATGACAAATAAAATACAGAATTAAGAAATATTTATCATAGAAACTTATAGGACAGTTTTTAATGAAATACGTTTTCAAATTCAAAAAATAATTCATTTTAATATTATCCTTAAAGTTTGAAATAAACGAGAGAGCAAAAAGAAAAATATTTTTAAATATTTCAGTCAAATGGAAATAAAAGGTGGTTAAATTCCAGAAGGAGCTTATTTAACAAGTATTGCATAGAAATTTGTCAAATAAGACTTTAGTAAAAGTACAATATACAGCAGTAAAAGTGTGTTAATCATTTAATTTTCAGTCCATATATTGAGTAACACAAATCTAATTTCAATATATATACACACAGACATAATTCGCCATTACACCCGTTTTGCAGAGTTACGGCGTAGCTTTTCTCAGCACCCTATTTTTGTGCGTTCATTTATATCTGTGAGTACCGAGACCTATAGTTTAATGTCCGCTTTAAATGAGAAGCTTGTTAATGACAATCACTTACTCTCTAAAAAAATATTTTTTCATATTTCTCTCTTTGAAGCTCTGGTATGAACCTGAAGCTATCGTCTGTGACTGTGGCGACCATAATTTATCTCTTCTCCGGCCACGGATGCTTTCTGTAGTATCTTAACCGAAAGGGTAAAACAAGTAGTCCGCACTCTATTTATGGTGACACACCCCTCAGGGCGTACAGTAATTGGCTTCTGTTGGCTTACGTCACACCAGAGGCCTGTACTCACCGGGGAATATGTGGTTCACCTAGCTCTTGTGGCTTGGCACTCGCTGTATTCAGAGAGGTTGGTAATTTATTACTGGCCATCTCAGGGACTGACCAGAGAAATCTTCTCTAATCTGGCCTGATTGTTTACATGCGGCCCTTCGGAGAGAATCCGTAGTGGTTTTGGTAGTGCTAGATAGAAACCCCTCAACAAGGGGGGTATTACTACCCAGGCAGTGGTGGTACTAAATGGCAAATTCGATGTCCATGGGCCTTCTTCTGTCCCGGGTGTCATTGACATTTCCGAAATTAGAGGGTACCGGCTTCGAATGGCGCTGGTCAAACGCGGCGTATTTGACACCACCCTTTACAACGGGGTCACTGACATGTACGCACGATAAACTCAATCTAGCTATGGTGACACAAATCAGGACGATGACGAGCATACATTTTTTTACTGACTGCTGAAAATAAAACTTGTAAAATCTTAGCAAATGGGAACAACTAGAACTTGAATGCTCAAGAATTCTGAATCCTAGGATGAAAATCTGTACCTGACGGGGCATAAAAAAGAAGAAACGGCATGATGGAAATGGCCAGGTAACCTCCCTGAAGTAATACAATTAGTAGTTCCGGGGTGGAGAAAATTCCCTTGAAGACGAAAGGTGGTTTTAGTTGGTATGCAGTTTGACTAGAAACCAATATAACCGATTTGATAGTTATGCCTAAAGGCATTTCCACCGCCCGGCCAAAAAAAAAAAATATTTGGTTGGTCTTTAAATCAATAAAATAATACAAAAAGGTGGTCTCAAAAACAAATATTTTCTATGAGTCAATAAATATACATTTTAGTTCAATAGCTCTTTATTTTATTTCTACTGTATTATTTGTTGAGTATTATTAGTTAACTTGCTTAAGTAATTCAAAAAACCAAAAAAAAAAAATATTTTTCTCCTGACGAGTCTCTTAAGCAGAAACTAAATGGCCATAGAGATATGATTATACCCATTAGCAATACATTTCATATATGTAATAATTAATAGAAAACAAACGTTAAACTATATTTAAGCAAGAGCTTTAAACAGTAAATCGTAAACTAAACCACTCTAATTAGCTAACTAAGCACTGTGAATTTGGGCATTAATAAAAAATCTGCAGAAAAAATAATCGCTAAACGAAGTAAAAAGTTTTAGTGTTTAAAAACTGTTTTGTTTTAATTCTGTAGAAATCACCCCGTTCTCGTAACTTAAAATATATAAAACTTCTGGTAGTGAAAGTAATGATATTCCCTTTTTTTAAATCTTATTAGTTTACTTTATATCTTCTTAGTCAACAATTCTTTAATACCATCACTCAATGTTGTAAATTTGCAAAATAAATGTAAAATTTCATGAAGAAATATATCCCTCACTTTAGCATGCGCTTTTGTTTTTTTTTTTTTTTTTTCAATTTAAGTTTTCTTGTATACCTATACTCGTACAAAAAATAAAAATATCCAAAACTTTACATTGCAATGCTGTTCTTATTATCTAAAAAGTTTCTATAATACACAAGTTTATAAATAAGAAAAAAATCAGATAATGTAACCAACTGCTTACGTGAAACTGTCATATTTAATTATGCCAACTGTTAACATAATTAAGATTTTAAATATTTAAGAATTTTAATATATATAGTCGCCATGGTCTAGTGGTTAGTGTGTTGGCTTACTAAGACATGGGCCCTGGGTTCGACTCCAGGCTCTGACATCTTCAAAAAAAGAAATATGAAAAAAATATTTCTTTCGGCGACTACCTCTCAGCAGTCTTCTGGCAAAAGCTCTGAGAGTAACTAATTGCCATGAACAAGCTTCTCAAGTCTGTCGTTCGGAGTCGACATTAAACTGTAGGTCCCGGTACTCATGGATAAAAATTTACACACACAACATGAGTGCTGCGAGAAGCTAGGCCGTAATCCTGACACAGGGTTGTAAAGGCCAAATATGTATGTATGTAATATATAAAAAAACAGTTGACTCTTTATGTAATAAAGAAACTCAATTGCTGGTCACACTTAGGTTTCCTTATAACTTTTGCAAGTATAAGTAGTTTTAACACCTTTCTTAAGATTAAAAATTTTTAAACAATATTAATATCTACAAATATGTAAACGTCTGCAACTCCAATGTAATGAAATGCACTCAGACCTGAACTAAAAAATCTATGTTTTTACTGGATATTAAATGCAAGTGTTAAAATAAAAAGATACAGTTTTGTAAAAAAAATTTTTTTTTGTTACTTTTTTTGTTTGTCAGTTGTGTCTGGTAATAAAAGTACAAAATTTGTTAAAAAAAAAAAATAAGCTTAAAACAACAGATGTTGTGTTCTCACAAAAATTATAAGTAAAATATATGTAAAACAGTTTTTCTTTGCAGCTGTCATAACGAGTTCTTATTCATAAAATGCTGGAATACCTTTCTTTAATTACACTAGATAACAGAAACATACTTTTTATAATATATATAAAGTGTAAAGCTAATTTAATGAAGCACAATGTGAAAAAATGTAAATTACTGAAACCCTGAATTTATTTGGCCTAAATTATTTTCTGCTAAGTAGTCATTTAACACCCTAACTATTTATGTCAGAAGGGGGGTGCATCGTGGCATAGTAGTTAGAGCGTTTGCACCTAAACTCAAACAGCCCAGATTTAATTCCAGCAAAAGAAAGAAAATAAAAAATTTAATTTGCAGTTTTTTCGAATTTTTAATTAATTTAAAAAAATAATAAGAGGTCCAACCCTCACCTCCAAAAAGGCCAACAAGAAACCGCTCCCTAACATTACACTATATTCTACCAACCCAGCAGAAATTAATGCTTACCACTAAGCTATTTTCTAAGGGAGAAATTGTAAACAATCACTTACTCGTACGCATCAATAATGCATGATTTTTATATTAAATGAGCCGCTAAAATGCAATAGAAATTCGAATTTATTGCAACCAGTAAGAAAACATTATACAAAATCAAAAATAATACCTTATCCTATAGCATTCTTGGAAGCTTTAAGGTATGAATAAACAATATAATGCTTCCATTATTGCTTACAATTTTATTTATTGCTTCCAAATTTGAAAAATTTTCTGCTGGGAATCATCAATAAAACTGAATGCTCAAGAGAAACAGAGCCACCTATTGGGAAGTATTAGAAATAACATCAACATATATATGGCAGCGAAGCCCTTCACCATAAAAACATCTAATGACAGATACGGCCGTGGTCTACTGGTTAGTGCGTTGGCTTACTAAGACGACAGCTGAGACATCTTGAAAAAGAAGGCAAATACATATGAATAAATTATTTCTTTTTTCTGGTAAAAGCTCTGGGAGTAATTGATTGCATTCTCAAATCTGTCTCTCGGAGTCGACTTTAAACTGTAGAACCCGGTACTCATGCATAAAAATTAACACACACAACATGAGTGCTGCGAAAAGCTAGAACTTAACAGTGACACAGTGTTGTAATGGTCAATTATGTATGTATGTATGACATATATGTATGACAGACGAGGCAATTGCTGATGGTCATTTCAGAGATCATTTAAGTGATCAGTTAAAAGCAATTTTTCCTACTCGTAAGGACCCTAATCCAGAGAAAAAAAAGAGACCTGTTTACAAATATTTTGCAGGACAAGTCTTTAAATTTTGTATAACATATATTGTGCGCATTAAAAAGGTCAGATTTGTACTTGGTTACACAAAACGATAGACGATGCATTACAAAAGGCCTTTGCATGCTGCCTGTTTGTCCTATTTTGAAATACGGATCAATAATTTGGGACTTAATTTACCAAATTCACTCTAACGGAATTGAGTCTTTCTAGAACAATTTCTGTTATTTTTCATATATAGATGCATTTTGTTCTCAGAAATATTCAAAATGCAAAAATTGCTGTTTTTATATGGCATTCTGAGAACAATGTAATACTAGATCTAACGCAAAATTACACCTGATTAAAACAATAGCAACATAATGTCTAATGTCGTATTAAACACTTACAGTTACCTTTTATTTTACAATAACTCTTTTTTTAGAAAAAAAAAAAATACTCGCAAACAAAACAAAAAACAAGTTCCTGGCAATGCAATAATAAAAGTGGGCACATATGTGTGTCTAAATTCACTTAAGATTAAAACTACATTGTTTTTCCATTTTAATATTATATTTAAATTTTATTGTATTTTGTTAGCCACACCCTATTAAACAAATAAATTTATTTTATTTTTTTATTTTTTATTTACATATGCATAAATAGGTATTAAATAAATATAATCCAACAACTAAAAACATATAGATTGCATGATAAATCACAGTTAATCTTTTATATAAACTATAACTTAGGCAGTGTGTTAAAGACTAAACACGAAAAATATTTTACGTTTTTTCATTTGAAAAATATGAATTAAAAACTTGCTTGCATGTAATGTTTTTGAAATAAAGACGAAAATTAAGTAGATGATATGTGATACCCCTACTAATAGCCCCGACAGACATGTGGAATAGAAACTATAGTACGTATACTGTGATGTTACATACTAAAATATAGTGACATATATATGGTTTCATTTGACATTTGTTATGAGAAGGGAAAAAAAATGTTTAACGCTATTCAAAATGAAAACAAAAACAAAAGGGAATTTAATAAACGACTTTCTTCATGTCGTCGTGTCATGGAGAACGCATTTGGCCATCTAAAGGCCAGATGCAGAAGAATTGGAAGAGGCATGGAGGTTCGTATGAAAACTATCAACGTTATTTTTTTAAGACCAATACTCAGGGGTAAACCCCTACTAAATGCAGCGTATTGTATTGGAATATTGAATATATAGATATAGATAGATAGATGTGATGATGTTAAGCGCCTTATGTCAACGAGACAAATTGCTGTCAATTTGATTATTCAAAGACCAGTGTTATACCTTCACCTTTAAATGATGAACAGCAATTGCACCATCTGGATGTTGAATGTGAGGGGTGAGCATCTTTTATGAAGGTTAGCTGTTATATTCCCAGAAGGTGCCGCTGTACTCCTGATCATTCGTTTCTTGGTGGAATAGACTGAAAATGTCAGAGAGTCATTACGTGAAGATGTACTTCTTGGACGGTGGGATTTTTTTTTTAATTATAATTTTTGAAAAACCGCAAATTTATTTTTTTATTTTTTCTTCTTCGCTGGGATTTGAACCTCGGTCGTTTGAGTTTCTGTGCACGCGCTCTTTCATTTTGCATAATATTTACATATTACTGGACAATTTTAGTTAATGTAATAAAAGCTGATCAAATGACATTTAATGAAATTTTAGCCCTGTTTATGTTTAATTTGGAAGTGTTCAGAAAATTTATTTTTACTTTTAGCTATGTTTAATACAATACCACATATGTATGTACTTCGTACATGGACGTAGTATACGAACTAGCTATAAACCGGTTTGTTCGATGGAATAATTGTAGTATAGGCTCACACACATGTGGTATAGAATGCTAGTATAGTATGGAAAAGGATATTTTTCAAATAAATCATGGTTGGTTACTTGGTTCTAATGGTTACCCAAAATCTTTAAAGGTATAATTATTGCCGCTTTTATTACTAAAAACCCAGAAGAAATTTTTTAAAATTTGGAAACAATAAATAAAAAGCAATAATAGAGGTATTAAAGTATCTATTCATACCTTAAAGCTTCCAAAAATGTAACACGGTAATGTATTATTTTTGGTATTTTATAACATTTGCTTACTGGTTGTAAAATCTATTGCTTTTTACCGGCTCATTTCATATAAAAATTATGCGTTACTGATGTGCAATTGTAAGTCATTGGTTACAATTTCTTGATTACAAAATAACTTACTGGTAAGCATTATTTTCAGCTGGGAATCTCGTAAAATGGACCTACTTATTACGAAAACTGCTTAAACTAACGCGTTTGATATATAAAGTCAATGAGTGAAGTACTTTTAGTATAAAAATTAAAAATACTTAATAATACACCGTGTAGAATTTTTGGAAGCTTTAAGGTATGAATAAACATTATAATGTCTCCATTATTGCTTACAATTTCATTTATTGATTCCAAGTTTTAAAAATTTTCTGCTGATTACAAAAAATTTTAGACAATATTTTAAGTAAAAAAAATTCAAGCACATACTTAATTAAAATTATATCTCTTCGATCTTTGTTTGTTTGCAGACCAAACTTTTTCTGGTACATTCCTTGCTGTTTAAAACATATGATGTCAGCAAAATATATATATTTTTTTTTACCAAAAAGAGTTTTTAATAAAAAAAAAAAAAAATAAAAACTTAATAATAATAATATTTCTGTGTTTTTATAAATTTTTTTTATCTCTTAATCTACAAACTAAAAACATTTTTATTTGCGTTTCAATAAACAAAAAGAATAAAAAATTCCCCTATAAAAAAAATAAAATTATTATATATAATATTCATATTAAAATAATATTCATATTAAAAAAAAAATCTTACTGTATACACTGTATGTTTAAATTAAGTTAGATTAGTACTTAAAGGATTTAAGGATTAAGTAATCTAAAATAAAAATATAATAAATTAAATTAGGAAATTCTGTTCTTCTTCTGTAAAGAAAAGTAATTCACGATTTTGTTAAATTTTAAGCATTCCTAAAAAATGCTAAAAAAATAAATAAAAAAATATTTACATATGTATGTGCATATAAAGCAAGGCAGCTTACTTTTATCAGTCTCTTATGATATAAAATTCATTTAAAATTAATAACGATGGTACTAGACTTAAAAGTAACCGAAAATAACAATTCCTCTGATTTATCTTCATACTCCCACATACATTTGTACATAAAATTGTTTAACCTTCATCTGCTCCTCAAAATAAATTACATTGTCTACCCTGGCGTCGTTTTCGATGCACAATATATTTTTTATGGTTTTTAGTAGAAAAACGCGAACACCCATGATAAGAAGACTAAAAATTGCTAGTATTTATATTTGCTTAATATTAAAACATTACTTTTAGTTTTATTATATATTATAGTGAATTATTATCAATACATTTAACACATACGTTTTGGTTATAAATATATGTTTTTACATGCACTTTTTGCACAAAAGCAACAAATAGTAGTATGCATGTTATTTTTTGAAGTAGAATTCCTTTCAAAACACATCGAACACCTTTGTGTACCTTTAATTTGTGAAGGAACGCTTTTTTATCTCTTCGGTGCATATGATGAAAATGGCAATTCAATAAAATTTACAAATGAACTTGATCGTAGCTTTCCTGTTCTATTTTTCATACCAAGGATAACCCCGGTTCCCCTAGAAAATTCTGTTTTATTGTAAGTTTATATATTGTTTGGCAATTAGAATTAATTTTTTTTTTTAAATAATTAAGGCATTCAATGCAGCCATGTCGAATATATTCGCAAATACAGCCATCGGCCTTTTGTAACTGTAGCAAGAAAGCATCTTATCGACCCTATCGATACAGTCTTATTGAAGTAACAAAACTATTTAAAATTGTGGTATTTTTATAATACCTCATAATTGTTGGCAACCTTTTAATCCCCGGGTTCAAATTTTTTAAAGTTATGCAATATATTTTGTAAAATTGTACACTTTTCTTCTATCAATACATGCATTGCCTGTGAATGCAAAATTAACTTCATTGACATCTTCAAAAGTGTTTTTCGACGTAATTGCCCTTAACATAATACGACTATACTCTGAATCGAATAAATCAGCATTTGATTGATTTTTTGATTTAAAAAAATATACAACATTCATGTATAACGAGTAGTTATATCAAAGCACCCATAGAAGCTGGCAACAAACTGGAATCAATTTGCAAGAAATCGTCGCCATACTTAGCTTTGGCAAATGCATTTGTACACCCTAGAAATACTCTTTCAAGATGCAATTCGTGTGACGGCGGGCAGAAGATCGATAACATTTTCAGTTCAGTTCTAAACCTACCACCTTGTGGCTGACTACACTACTACTAACTACACGATTTCTGGCATTAGAAAAACTGTAGTTATTTTCAGCTTCACTTTCATTTAGAAGAGCTCCTATTTCTTCATTTAAAAAATATTTTATTTACTTCTTTTTAATTATTTGATATATTTTGTTTACAAAAATGACTTTATCGCCTATAAAAAGCGCAATGACTGGTAAAAAAACAAAGTTGCCCGCCAAAAAACATACGCTTTCTCATATGTGTCGAAAACGACGCATGAGGGTAGCCAACGTAACTTTTTAGATACAATTAAAAAAAAAACAAAATTTATAATACGAAACTAAGTCTAAATGTGCACTTTTATGTGTTCTACAAAGACAGGAAATTTCACGAACTTTTAGCTAACCATATTAATAAAAATTCAAAAATCGAATTGGGTATGCGTCGTTTTCGACGCAAAGAGCAGATAAAGGTTAATATTATAAAATATTAATTAACGAGTTATAGTTATTTTTAATAAAAATTAAATTTGATCAAATAACTTTCGGTTCATCCAATCAATTGGAGTTTAGTTTATATTGGAGGCAACACATTTCATTTCTCTTAAAAGCATATCATATACTGTATTTCTAAAAAATTTATTTTAAATACTTTAGGAGCCACTATCAATATCAGTAGGAATGTCTTGGATAAAGTGAAAGTATAATACATCTTTTATACAGTGTTGCTGCTATTGAACAGCCAAAAAATCTTTAACTAGCCTATTGTTGTTAAACTTTGTATCAAACTCTTTTAAAATAGATAAGGTATATATATTTTGCATATCATTTTTCATTTGTATTGCTTCAGGGTATATACTTTCCCAAATGGTTTCCATAAATCGTCTGTTTCCTAAATCCATTATGCTAACTTTGTATTGTAATTCAATCTCTTTGAAACTTTCGCCAATAAATGTTACTGATTTTTATATAATTTTGAAATTTTTTCCCTTTCTTTCACTTTCACTACAATTTTTTGTTCTGGTCTCTTTAAAATCACTTCTAATTATACATAAACTTTTTTAGCATATCTAGTGTAGATATATAAATTTTTTTTTTTCATTTTCAATTTAACGCTATACCTTGATAATTTTTTCTTTGATATCTTTGAAACATTATAAGATCAAGCTAGAAATTTTGAGAAAAATGCTGAAAGAAACATACCACATAATATACATATTAATATTTTTTAACAACTGTCTTTTAGGTATCTAAGGTCTAGTATGAAAAACGCTAAATTGGCAATTATGATATCAGAAGGTCATTGTTTCTTAACCATAAAAAATCTCATAAAATATGAGTATAAGTTGGATTAGTTTCAAAATAATGATATTTTTTTTAATTTTTTTTTAATAAATTAATGTAATTTAAATAAAAAGTAAAATTTTAAATAAAAACTTTTGTACACGATTTTATGCACCTATTATGATTTTGATCTACTACTACGCTCGCACAAAAATTCTAACGGTCCAAGTTCAAATCCCAGCAAAGGTGAAAAATAAGAATTTTAGCATACGGTTTTTTCAAAATTATAATTTAAAGAAATAAGAAGTCCCCCCCCCTTCCTCCAAGAAGTCCATCAACAATGAAACCGCTCCCTGACATATCAATCTAATCCACCTTAACCATCCACAACAAAGGCGAATGATTAGGAAACAAGCGCCATCTATTGGGAAGTAGTAGATAACAGCTAAATCTACTTAGCGAAGGCACTCGCCACACAATCAACATGCAACGATGGGGCAATTGCTGTTATCGTTCAATGGTAAAGGTATAACACTGGACTTTGGATTATCAATTCACATAAACTTTTCTCATAGAAAATATAATATAAGAATAAACATTTCCACAAATTCCAATACAACGCACAGCATCAGTAGGGGTTTACTCCTGAATATTGGTCCTGATAAAAAAAAGTATAAAAAAACAAGAAAAAAAAATACTTGAAAATTAGAACAGAGAGAAAGAATACTCATATTTTTCAATACTACTGTCAGCAACTTGTGATCACAGTCATAAAAAAACCGATATCTACAAACGAATAATTTTTTACGCATTTATTATTATTATTATAATATAAATATATATATGTATTGTGTATAAAAGTGGGTATACATTCTTATATTTTATCTTTTTCTTTCTTTCTATTATTTTTTTTGTCTTCCTCGTTTGCATTGCTTTATTTTTACCTTAACTTTACTATACCTTTTGTTTTTTTAATTATACTTATAATTGTACTATGGAATATGCTTCTTAATTTTACGGTAACTAATATTTAAAAATTTGGATTTTGTTAATTCTTCTTTAATTAATTCTGTACTGTAACTATAAGATTTATATCTTGTTGTGCAGAAATTCAAATAATTTCGAATAAATTAAAAAAAAAATATATTTATATATATATGAAAAGAAAAAATAATAATTTTTTTTATAAAAAAAGAAATAGTTTCCAGCTTTCTTGTTCGCATATTAAATTATTTTTCATTTTTATTTTGAAAAATGTTTTTAATTTCTGTCTTAAATATGATTAAACAAAAAAAATTGTAACCAAAATAATAAAATAAATTTAAATACAGAGTATTTATAGTTACAAGTGTAGCATATGTTTTGTATTTACTAAACTTGACAGATTGCTGAAAATTTACAAATTGAAATAAAACAATTTTAGTCACAGCATGATATTATTGAATTTTCTAACAAAAATATATTCAATATTTTTTTATTATACGAGTAGTTTTCATAGATTATTAAAAACATATAACTATGGCTCAACCTATGTAAATGTCAGACAAATTGATATGTCAGATATGAGTGGCAGTTTTTGAAAAACTGCTCATATCTACAAAAAATAAAAAAAATTGTTTTGTTTATAAACTCAAAACAGATTAACTGATAATCAATTTGACTATAGCATAAAGAGAGGAGTAGAATGAAAAAAATTATTTTTTTTAATACAATTTTAAATTAATGAGGAAATCAAAAAACTTTTTGAAAGGTCAAATTTAAGGGAAGTGAACAAAGAAAAAAAAATGGCTTTTATCTACTTTTTTTATCTTCAGGTTTTACCTTCAGTGTGAACTTTTTGATCATTTCTATTTGTCCAAACTGGTTTGGTCAATACATTTTTTATATAACCATTTTATACTATTTACATACATATATATTGAAAACTATTTACTTGCTAAATGAATTTATTATCAAAATAATTTATGTTATTAATTGTATCAGTTAAACTTTATATTTTATTTGAACCGTATATTTAAAGAAAACCTATCGTGAATTGAATTTACCTACACAAGGACAAAAATCTAGCGGTTAATATCCACACTACAGACATAGTTATGTATTTAATTATTCTCATCTGCAAATAAACCAACAGCTACTTATACATATATTTACTTTTAACTCTTTTAATTGGAAATTGATCAGGAAGTAATGTATGTCTGCATTAAAAGGTAATATACCATAACATTATCCCATACATAAGATTGCTTTAATATTTATCTTAAACGCCTTATATTCAGGCATATACTATTATCTATACGCTTAAATAATGAAATTGGTGTCTTACACCAATACACTATTACTTCATCATTCTAGACCCCTCTGTGGTGAGCGTAGCGGTGTATGTTTTACTATTGTATGTATAAAAGAGTTGGAGATAATTCATTATATTTCAGTTACATTTTAATGAATTTTGTTTAGCTGATAAGACGCAAATAATTTAATGTAAATTAAACCAATAAAAATTGCATTTCTTTCTGACGTTTCGTGAATTTTTTGTTCATTTTGGTTTACATCAACATGATACTTATAAATATATTTTTTTTTTATAAAAGTTGAACAAAAGTTGGTTTACATCTTAATTGAATCTATCCCCCAATTATACACCAGGACTTCTGCGGAGTCCGTGAAAGAATAACAAGAAGCAATATAATATATTATCTGTCATTGTTCAGCCCATAAAAACTTTAAACGAACGATTTTTGGGCACCCAGAATTAATAGAAAGAACCGGGTTAGCTAGAACTAATTGGAATAATATCTATGGGTTCATAAAATTGTCAGTACGGCTGAAAAGAAGTTCTGAGATATTTGTGTGATGGATTACCTTTTAAATTTTTTTTTTTAAGTTTTTATTAAAAGAAAAAGCTTTAATTATAAAAAGGTTGCAATAACCTTCAAGTCAAAAATACATAAAAATTAGTTTCAAATAAATTTTTTTTATTTTGTATTCTATTTAACCATTACTTTTAAGTACTGAGTGTCATCACTGTTGTGTTTAGTATTATTTAAAAAACAAGTGCTATGGGGGAGAAGTTTAAAAATCGTCTCGTGCTATTTTGAAGCTTTTCTAAGGCACTTGTAACACAAAATATTAGAAATATAAAATCAATGAACTCCATAAACTCTTTTAAAATCTCAGTCTCACTTTCCATTTTGTCTAAATTGTTTTAATTTGATAATAATATTAACACAACAGCTGAACCAAAAAAAAAAAAAAATAATAATGTGGCGCATAAAACGCATTGCATGTAACTTGAATTTAGAAACGCATATACTTAATGCACAAAAAGTTTCATACGCACCTATGCACAAAAGCTTACTGAGGAATTTCACCTTAATTTTTGTTGCAATACATTTCAATATGGTAGGGTTGTATTTATGTGACAATAAGAAATACGTCAGTCTGAATTTTATTCAATATTTTCATGTTCTGTTTTATTACCGTTAAATTAAATTGTGAATATTACATTGAAATATTTTTATTTTACTGATGCAAATATTTAAAATTACTACAATTTATTATTATTTTCCTTTTATTTTTTTTTACATACAGAATATTTTTTTGTTAAATTTTCATGATTTTCATATATTCACAGAACAATTATAAGAATATAAAATATGTATGCAATGAGTAAAAAAGCAAAAACTGTAATTGTATATTAAAAAGCGTTTAACAAAATGTTGCCATTTCTGTTGTTATTTTTTCTCTTGCTGACAAAAAATTTTTGCACTATGAAGCATGAAATTGGAAATTACATTTTATTTATTGTAAATTCAATGAAATATTGAAAATATTGTGTTTTTTCATTTATATTTATACATATATTTATATTAAAAAAATTTAAATAAAAAATAAATTGTGATGTGAACCAGAATGATAACAATTTTTAAAAATAGAGAAACCAAAAGACAAGTTACGAGTAACACAATTATTAAACTTGCTAAAACTGTAGTATAAATCAAACGAATTTTAAATTTAAAGAAGAATTTAAGATTGTAGAAGTTTTTGGTATTGAAATTACTTAAGGTGCGTTTAGACTGTGCTAATATTTGTGCAAAATCATAAAAATTTTGTTTGTCCTAGCGTAAACACTCAAATTTGTTAGCCACCAAATATTTTTCGACTGTTTGTTGGCTAAAAAATTATTTGTTTGTGAATAAAGCTTTGCATAGTGTAAACACTTTGTCAGCACGTCGTTACTAATATTTGGCTCGATATTTTGTTTGTTCTCACAATATTTTTGGTGGAACAAATAGCGACAAATAATTGTAGAAACGTGGGTTGCCAACAGTTATTTTTGACAGTGCTTAACATATAAAAAATAAAATAAATTGAAATGGCAATACTGGTCAATTCGTTTGACAGATTGGTAAGTAAAAAGCGCTTTTTTGTAATTCTTTATTATAAAGCATATTTTTCTGAAAGAAAATGGACAACATCAATGCACTATCTTTAAAAAAAAAAACCAAAAGGAAGAGGATGACGCTCGATTGGAGCGAAGAAAATATATTTAAATTGATCGGCGGAGTGGAATTCCATCCTTGCATTTGGAATGCATCAAGTGCTGACTACCATAAAAAACCCATGCGGGATAGCGCATGGACTGAAATTGGCGATATGCTTAATGTTACAGCGGAGGAAGTTTCCACAAAATGTTCGAATTTGAGGATTCTGTACCGGTGCTACCTCAGCAAAAAAAAAAAAACAAATGCAGACAATGCACTAAAGTGGAAATATTTCGACTCCATGGCTTTTGTTGGACGTGCGGAGGTTAGCCAGCGGCAACCAACAACAACAAATTTAGATATTTTATCTGAAAGCGAAGGGAAACTAATGAGCTCCACCAGTTATTAATAATAAATCTTCAATATCACTGTCACTAAACATTTTAACTTTTCACATTGCTTCACAAACATTTTGACACTATTTGGCAGATGGATTTCATAAACATAACAACAACATTATTTCACAGATGTTTGTCATACACACCGGAAAAATAAAATTATTAGTGCAGTGTAAAGGGGTATACAAATATTTGTACCAAGCATGGCTGACACAAAATCTTCTGTTATTTGTGCAAATAAAATTCAAACAAATATTAGTGTAATCTAAACGTATGCCCAAACATTAGTCACAAACCATACTATTAGCCTAAACCGTTATTTGTTGTGTTTGGACAAATATTAGCATAGTCTAAACGTACCTTTACTAAAGGCGGTTTGAGACTATCCCACTGAGTATAACGACACGTCAAAAACTCAAATAAAATGAAAATGTATAATAGTGTGAAAACACTATGTATATATTTTTAGAAATGATTTTATATTTAATAATATTTTTTTTATTAAATAACTACTAAAATACAAAATACAGTTAATAATAATTTAAGTTCTTTCCCTTTAAAATAAAATAAATTACAAATGTTTATTGTCAAAAATAATTAAATATGGCTTATATTATGAAATATTAATAAAACAAATATTGCCGTATGAACATGTCCATCGTTGGAGAAAGAGAAAAACACAAACAGCTGTTGTTTCCATTTTATTTGAAATGTGATAGTGTAATCAAAATGTAATACAAACATTTTACGTATGATTTTTTGACAATCAGACGAAAAACCATTAGATTTTCTTTCGACAAAATCCAATGAAAATCCTAAGACTTGTAGAATAGTGTAAAAACACCTTAAAGAAAGAATTCCTGGTGGGAATTTAATTCCCGACTCCTAAGTAAAAGTAAAAATAATATACAATTTCGATATTTATCAAACGCCCAGAATGCGCGTTCAAAATTGATATACAAATAAAAAGAAACTTGTTAATCCCCAAATGTGTTAAATTTTTATTTTTATACTCGTATGTAGATTGGAATATTACAAAAAACTTGATTGAAGTTAACAAAAAATTTACGAAAAATGAAGGCATACTTTGGGGAGTTATTCTTTTATTTTATTTCCTCCATTAACATTTTCACGACATTATGGAACATATTTCCCATATATTGATTCAATAATAATAAGATTTTTTTAAATTTTCACCTAAATTTTTTCCTTTAATAATAAAAATTGAACATAAATGGGTTCAATAAAAAGTATAAGTTGGCAACATTAAATACATTAAGCTCCAAATTCTTAATGGGGAATACCAAAATTATAAAAAAAAGTATCAATAAACTATAAAGCTCAAAATATATTTTTAAATTGCTCGTTAAATTCCAAGAAAAGCATAGATCACGAATAACATTTGTAGTCAAATTTACTGTTCTTCTCTACTTTAAAACTAAATTATGGGTTGCAAACAATGAAGAGTGTATAATTTGAGTAAAAATCATAGCAATTTCAAAAATTAACTAATTTTTGATGAAGAAGATGAGAAATTCAAATAAGAGAATATGGAAAGTGATGCAGCTGATCCCGTCTTCTATGCGCCCAATAAGCATATATCATATATCGCTTACGAATTAGATCGAATTAACATTTTTTATACCCTCTGGATTATTGTATCGTAAGTGGTATAACAATAGTGACAACTATATATATCCAAATATGATAGACGCAATTTGCTCGTTTAAGTTTTAACG
The DNA here is from genome assembly GCA_963576795.1 of Metopia argyrocephala. NCBI lineage: Eukaryota > Metazoa > Arthropoda > Insecta > Diptera > Sarcophagidae > Metopia > Metopia argyrocephala. The sequence continues at coordinate 59,236,299 of OY756211.1, read as the reverse complement.
GTTTTTATATTAAATATTAAATAAACTTTTTGTTTTGGTATGCAGTACTGTCTTAGCTAAAAATAGAATACTGCATGTGTTCACTTATTTCATTTAATTTTGTTGTTTATTATTGCCTAATGACATTCCACGGTGGTTTGGCTTCATACATATTTTTGCAAGAAATATAAAAGTGGACCTAGATCATTGAAAATAGACACCGAGCATTATATTATCTTAGTTAAGAAAATAGTGGCATTTCATCAAAATCCGCCACGCCCATCGCCTACCGCTCATATAATTCAAACCGATATTTTCAAATAAAATTGTACTTACAAAAGCAAAAGTCTTCATATTCGGCGTATGCACTTGCTAAAAGAAACAAAAGATACGTGCAAAATTTTATCACAATCCACTCCCAGCGGCCCACAGAGCATTGTGTGTCGCTGGCATCTTGAAAAATAATTTGTTAAAAAGCTAGTGATTGTGTTTTATAGAGAAGTGTCTCATTTAGAAAAATTCGAAATTTGATTTTGTATAAAGTAATATTTTGTTTAAGAAAAATTTTATGGAAATCCCTTAACTACTGAACACATATTTTGATTGGAATATGAAAAAATTATTTTGTTCGGCGGCTACCTCTGAGCACTCTTCTGGCAAAAGCTCTGAGAGCAACTGTATGCCATGAGCAAGCTGGCTAAGTCTGTGGTTCGGAGTCGATTTTAAGGTATAGGCACCGGTACTCATGGAAAAATATTAACACACAAAATATGGGTCCTGCGAGAAGCTAGGCTGTAAATCTGAAACAGGGTTATAATAGCCAATTATGTTTGTAATGTATGTAACATTTAAACGCCGTTTTTATTGAGGTTGAGCACTTCCTTTTTATTTAAAAGAAAACATTTTTTAAATTGATTTGCTAGTTTAGTAGTCTAGTGTTGTGAAGAAAATGTTTAATCACATTTTTGTATAATTTTTAGTTACCGAAATATGTGAATGTGTAGCTGAACTTTTAATAATTCCTTAGCTGTGACTTGAAGCTTTAATTTGATATAAGTCTCAAGCTTGAGGTCGTTGGAGATCAATCGATAGAAGCCATAGAATTTGGAAAAATAAATATTTTGGACAATTATTATGTCGCTTTTAAGCCACTGTACCTTCTAAAGAAAAATAACTCAAAGAGAAATGAGGTCTGACCTGGTGTAATGTGTGTTCTCAAAAAGTACGAAAGCAGCTCAGGTTCAAATCACAATGAAGACAAAAACGAAAAACACTCAAGACAATATTTGCCAGAAAAATCTTTTTTAGCATTATTCTTGCATACTTTTGCATTAATTTAAAAGCAAAAGTAAGTATATGATACAAAAAAATCATGAAATAAAACTTTAACTTAAAAAAATTTTCGTAATACTGCATTCAGCTGAGAACTCAAAAACTATTCAAATTGCAAAGTCTGTCCCTTGCTTTCTTAAGTTTATTAAGCAAGAAAAAAATATCTTTTGATTAAAAAAAAACGTCCATTATTAAATAGAGGACATTTATACAGTGAAGAAAACCTTAAATTTTTAAAGCAAGATTTTGAAAAAAAAAAAGTAATGGTACACTTAGAAAATACATGATATTTACATTCTATACCAAGCACAACTGTTTACGAAACGACAGCATTGATGTCGTTCTTGAGTTTTTTGCATAAAAAGTTCCTGGAAAAACAAATGGTATTATTGTTGACAGAAAAATAGGAAAAAAAAGAGAAAACGAAAAATCTTAAAACATTGACATAGAAATGGCATAAAAGACCGGAAAAAAATAATAAAAGAACTGCTAAACAAAAACATCATCATAAAAACTTTTTAGATAAATAGCATGAGAATGTAAAGAAATGAATGCATTTGCTATTGTCATTTTTACCAAGAAAATGATAAAGAAATTTATTTTATCCATTAAATTTTTTGGAGAATACCTCCTCTAAAAAAATTGTTGTCGGTCACTATAAGAAGTGATTACTGACCGTGAGTTGAAAAGACTTTCTATATATGAAAACTAAAGTTCATATTAAAAGATATATTATTAAACCAATTCGATCTCTATAATTATAAATATTAGATCATCTTCTAGAGCGGTCAGACAATTGATCAATATCGAAACCTACTACATTTTTAAGAAAACGACAACAATAAAGACACAATAAAACTAATACGAAAAAGATTTACTGATAACGCTATTGAATACCATAAATTTTAAAAAGCAATTAATAGGTCTTGAAACTTTGAAAAATGTTTTTTTGATTAGTGTTGAAAGGTATACTAGGCATTCGCCTTCGGCAATTGAATAGGCAATACGCCGCGGAGTATATGGGATGTAAGTTTTGACATTTGGTCGGCCACAAAAAATTGTTAACTTTGAAATCTATATCAATAACTAATTTACTTATACATTTTATGTGATATTGTAAATAGATCAGAGCTTAGCAAGCAATCGGAATAGTTGTTTGCATGACTTAATTAAAAAATAGACTCAATATGAAAGTAAAACTTCTATTAATTGCTCCCATATGTGTCTTTGTGGTTTTTTTTTTTGTATCTTTAAATAAAATGAAACAAAATTAATTAGTAATACAAAGTAGACTTGTGTGTATTATATTCGATATTGTAGTCGCCGTGGTCTAGTGGTTAGTGCGTTGGCTTACTAAGACATGAGCCCAGCTCTTAAAAAAAAACAAGAAATATGAAAAAAATATTTCTTTCGGCGACTACCTCTCAGCAGTCTTCTAGCAAAAGCTCTGATTGTAATTAATTGCCATGAACAAGCTTCTCAAGTCTGTCATTCGGAGTCGACATTAAACTGTAGGTCCCAGTACTCATGGATAAAAATTTACACACACAGCATGAGTGCTGCGAGAAGCTAGGCCGTAATCCTGATACAGGGTTGTAAAGGCCAGTTATGTATGTATGTATGTATGTATGTATGTATGTATGTATGTATGTATGTATATATGTATATTCGATTACATAATTATTCCTAAAAAAATAATAATAAATTGTCATCAAGGAAATGTATCAGTCTCTTCCTAATGAACGATTTTTTTTTAAGTTTGAAAATATTAAATAATCTTTATCAGTTAAGTCTGTCGAATAAAATAAATGATGAAGCAATTTGAACTTTAATTCATTGATGCTGGATAGTAAAAGCAATCATAATGCTTTAAATATATGAATATAAGTTCTGAAAGCTTTTAGAAAGCCTTGGGAAAAACAGTGGTTAATTTTCTTCTTAACAATAGTTATACCAGCGGGCAAAGAACTATTGCCAAAAGATTACTGAGCCGTGTAAAAATTAATTGTTGTTCCGTAACCAAATTTATTCCAATAAATTATTATATTAATTTTAGGAAAGCATTTATTTTTGAATACTGGATTTATATTTTGGAAATACTGCTTGGAATTCAGTACTAACAATTCATTTTTAGTTTTTTTTTTTATTTGGGATGGCACGCAATATGTAGCACATATTATACAAAAAATATCTAATTATTCCCATTATGGTTAATTATATTATCCTTACAAGTGTAAATAATTCCGTATAAAAAGAAATTTTAATATATAAAAGTATTATAATCGATTAACGCACTTATCTTTAAGGCCTTAATGACTTTGTCAATTATTATAATTTTAATGCAAAACGCACTCCATTTTTAAATTTTTTACTATAAGAGATAACATGGTTATTTCAAACTTCCTTTACATTGTTCAAATATCGCTTACATACAGTGGCGTGCAGAAATGAGTACATAATTCGTTTCTTTACTTTTCTGAATGATAAAATGAGCAATAACAAAGAAAATAAAATCAATTTTTTTTTATTTATTCTGCGTTCCATTCTGAATAAAACAACAAAAAATTCAAAACAAAAAGCAACAAATTCATAGAGAAAAAAAAACTTGGTCCATAACCCTTTATTTTTTAGTACCATATTAATAAGCTTTGGCATGCTTTCAACCAGTTCCTGTATTATTTCTTTCGGTATATTTTGCCACTCTAGCTGTACTCGTGCCCACAGCTCTTCTAGGTTTGATGGAGCTGATTGGTATAATCCCAGCCGTCTTCCCACGATTGACCATAAATTCTCAATCGGGTTGAGTTCGGGGCTTTGGGCTGGCCAATTCATCAGTTGAAAATTTTGCTCACTCAGCCATTTTTTCACTATTTTCGCCGTATGTTTTGTATCACCATCCTGCTGAAACACGACTTCTTCTTCAGGATAGGCACTCTTATCAACGAACTCGAGAAGATGAGTCTGCAAAATGGTGAGGTATTCTTCCTTTTTCATTATACCTTTAATTCTGTGTAATGGCCCAACATGCCACCAAGTGAAGCATCCCCAAACCATGATGTTCCCACCACCATGTTTCACAGTTTGCTTGACTTGGTGACGTTGAACGGTATCACCAGGTCGACGCCAGCAGTACTGCTTACCGTCCGATTGGAAACGATTAAATTTTGATTCATCTGACCAAATCACTCGTTTCCAATCATTTACCGTCCAATTTTTATGGTCTCTTGCAAATTTCATTCGCGCCTTTTGGTTCTTTTCTGACAATGCGGGTTTATTTTTCTTAACGGCTGAAATATAGCCAATGTTGTGGAGCGCTCGTCGTGCTGTCCATTCACTAACGTGCTTATTTTTGGCAACAAAAGTATTTTTCGGTGTTATGCTCTTGTTCTGCCTCATTTCTGCCATCATAAGACGTGCATCCGCGTCGGTCAACAGTTTGCGACGGCCTCTGGTTTGCTTTTTGGGAGCAGTATGTCGTCTTTTTTGAACGCGTATGACCACAGATTGACTAATATTTAGCTCCTTGGCTATTTCCCGAGATGACGCACCATTATTAGTTAAGAAAACTACATTGTTTTCCATCACCACATGGGAAGACGGCTGGGATTATACCAATCAGCTCCATCAAACCTAGAAGAGCTGTGGGCACGAGTACAGCTAGAGTGGCAAAATATACCGAAAGAAATAATACAGGAACTGGTTGAAAGCATGCCAAAGCGTATTAATATGGTACTAAAAAATAAAGGGTTATGGACCAAGTACTAAAAAAGTGATCCATTAACAACTTTATTGAAAAGTGCAAAATTGAGTACATGCGAGTTATTTTTATTATGGTTTTTTTTCTCTATGAATTTGTTGCTTTTTGTTTTGAATTTTTTGTTGTTTTATTCAGAATGGAACGCAGAATAAATAAAAAAAAAATTGATTTTATTTTCTTTGTTATTGCTAATTTTATCATTCAGAAAAGTAAAGAAATGAATTATGTACTCATTTCTGCACGCCACTGTATGTCTAAGTACTAAAAATATAAAATCTGTTACTTGTGTTAGAAAAAAGTTAAATTTTTAAATTTATATTATCGTTTGCTGCTAAAAAAAAACTAAAATATTTTTTAGCATTAAAAAAATTGTTTAGTAAATTTGTAAATAAAAGGTCCCTGTGTAGACGCCGTAGTCTAGTAGTTAGTATGTTGGCTTACTGGAAAAGATTCAAACCCCCAGCTCTGATATCCTAAAAGAAAGAAATATGAAAAAATATTTCTTTCGGCGACAGTCTCTTAGTAGTCTTTTAGCAAAAACTCTGAGAGTAACCGATTTTTCAAGTCTGTCGTTAGAGTCGACTTTAAACTGTAAGTACCTGTAGTTATGGATTGATTGATGCATGAGTGCTGCGAGAATCTAGGTCGTAACCCTGAAACAGAGCTGTAATGGCCAATTATTTATTTCTGTTGTTCCTTCCCTGTATTTTTAAATAAATACGTTTTTTTCTAAATTTTGGACATATTTAGTTTCATATTTAATTGAAAAATTCTCAATCAAAAAAGTTGTTTTTAGATTAATTATGTAATTATGTTACCAACTGTTTGGTTGGCAAGGATTCCGGCTAACTTGGGAGCATTATTTCCTTCTGATTCGGGGCGGATTCCAACCCTCTCACCAGCTTTGTATTCAAACGTAAAAAATTATTTTTGCTTCGCATCGATTTCAAACTGCTACTCAACATACCACGTTGTTATTATTTGGAGCCCGCCTAACCGTGCCAACCGTATCCATTATTCCCATTTTTTAATATGACCCAATATCCTTTTTTCTTATTCAGCAATACAAAAAACAAATATAGAAAACACAATTTAAAAATCAAATTACACTGGGACTCGGGCAGGAGGTAGTATCTCCATTAGCCGTATGCCCCTCCTCACTGATAATAATTTATTTTCCTAATCATGTTAAGGGCTTTGAGGCATTAGGTGATCCTGAAATGAAATTTCCTACGGGGTCGCTACGAAAATTTTTTTCGTCATCGACTTCAAAGCTTTTTAGAAAAAGCACCTCGTAAGTGGAATGAACATCGCTTGTAATTCTCTTAAGAAGAAACTTTTTACCAAATTAGATTGTAAAGAAGAAAGAAACCATTTTTTTTTCTTCAAATAATTCTATTAAAAATCTATTTGCTTTAGCAATTTAAAATAAAAGAAAAAAATGTTTTTTTTTTTTAATTTTTGTCCATTTCACAAAGCAGTGTGCCACGTGACTTGTCGGAACTTGAAACCAGAGCTATGGAGTTATTCAAAAATAGTTCCAACTGTGATATGATGGTACGACATCAACACTAACTTGATGTTAAATTCAGAGAGACATATACATATACTCATTATGCTGTGTTTCTGATCTGTTCTGTTTTATTTTGGAATTATTATATTAATTGTTTAATTAATTATTGGTGTTAAACTTTAAATAAGTGATAACTCGCCTTGCAGTTTGATCTAAAATTGACTGCAATTGATCATGACTAAGTGAACATAAGTATTTAAAATGCAATTGAGACTTTAGCTTGCATTACTTAAATGAACGAGCCCTCATATAATAAATGAAAAAACAAACAGGAATAATTTTTTTTTCTGTAATTTGTATATCTACTTCCGCAGTTGTGGTTCAAATAGTTTATTGGCCAATACAAATCATCAGTTAAAAAGTGAGTAATAAAAAGTAAATATAAATATAGAATTTGAGAGTAGACCACAATAAAAGGAATACTTATTTTTGGATATATTTATATAGTATTTCAATACTCCATATAAGGGATCTGATCTGAAACTTTTGGAAAATTTAAAAAATTTTTTTTTTAATTTTTTATACACATGTAATACAAAGAAAGTCGTAATGATGTACATTTATAAGCACTCCTACTACGGTAAAAATACTGTGACTCTGCTTCCACCTCCACAGCAATGCTTAAAACACGTTTTATATGATTCCTAACTTTCATCAAAGTAACATTTTAAAATTACCACGCCAGTGCAGCTAATTTTAAAACTACCCTCGTGGTTAAAATAAATAAATTTCATAAAACATTGCTCTGATTTATTACTTTTAAGAAACAGTATCAAAGAAAAAATTCAAGTTGTAAATTATTTGCCTCAAGTGAAAACGATGCTGTTGACATCAAACGATAATTACACATTAAACGCAATTGTAAGATTGTCCTTTTGTGGGTATACAAATACAGAAAAAAAAATAATTTCGTATATAAATATATATTTTTGTTTTATTTATTTTCTTCAAAAAGGAAATTATAATGAATAAAACACATATATTACACCACATATGTACGTATAACACTTGCATCATAATAAATTTCTTTTATAAGTAAAAATATCAGCTCAGATTTTATAAAAACCTCCTCAGGCATAACAAAAATATGTTTACAATAAAGGAATTAAAACAGGAAAATATTTTATAAAATTATAAATAAATATGAAAAATATAAAAAGGAATATAACGAAATGAAAGTATAAAGAAAATATTATTTTACAGCTACAACCCGGCTCACAGTTGTGCAATTATTACTATGGAAATATTAAATTTTCAAACATAATCGTTAAAGTCTTTTAAAATATTACATTTTTATTAAGTCAATAAAATATTACAAGAAAATATTGGGTATTAGGTGTTGGATTGCTCCCTAAGGTAGAGTTTGTCATCAGAATGATTCCTAAATTGTTTTTAATTGAAATTTTATGCGTTGTTTTTTTTGAATATACAGATTTAGAAAAAAAATTATTTTGATAAAAATATAAGGGCTAAATTTAAAGTCAGTTTAGTACGTCATTTATTAAGGTATGAAGTCACTCTAGGAGACATTTAAATTGAAATTAAATCCTCAGTTCTAAGGGGAATTCTAAACAAAAGATTTCTTGAATGTTTATTATACTAAAGCATGCAGAAGAAATATATAAATTTGTTGCGTTCGTTTTTGCAAAGATATATTTTAAAATGAAAATACTTTCCAGAACTATGCTGAACATACCCGTCACAAAAGCAATAGGCATCGAAAATAATTAAATATAGACTTTTGTATAATTTGAGAATGGCAATAACATAGGTTTTCACTTTCTGCCCAATAGTTAATATGCAAGGACGAATTATTAATTAAGAAATGACCTTAGCTGGAGATGTTTTCATCATAAAATGACTTTCATGGTATTGAAATTTTACTTAATTAACAACAACGTACGTATTTAAATCAAAATATTCGTTACAAAGACTTATAATTATAAATTACTTTAGCGGAAAAAACTACACTCTGCTCTACCCTTAAGTGTACAACATTCATCAAAATTATTATTTAACACGAAGAGTTGCTTTTCTTAAATAAGTGCTCACTTCTTATGACGCGCTACCGTCAACAATTCCCACATAACTGTTGACATTGTATTTATCTTGAGAACGGTCATAGTGATAGTTTCAAAATTTCAGTCTATTCCACTTTTGACATTGGCTTCAGAAACGAATGATCAGAAGTACAGCGCTACCTTCTGGGAATATAACAGATAACCTACTTAGTGAAGACGCTTACCACTCACAATTAACATCCACAGACAGATAAGAGAGAGAAGGTGTAACACTGGCCCTTGAGTGTTTAAATTGACTGCAACTAGTCTTATCGACAAATTGGCGCTTAATATACTTCTACATAAAAAAAATCTATCTATCTTCATATTTAAATACAATGCACAACTACTAGGGGGTTTTACATGCGCATCGTCCTAAGGACATGTCACATGCCGCCCGTTGTCTGGGCGGTAGTTGAATACATGCGTCCAACCATCGCCAACTAGAGCCGCTGCCTTTCAATTTCAAACATGGTCGAAAGCACGTCGCTCAGAGGAAACCCCATAATCCTGAATTGTCCTGGATAGTAGTAATCCCCCTTGTTGAGGAGGTGAAAACTACTACCCAGCATATACCACAACCAATACGAGTACTCCCATAAGGGACGCACCCAAACCATCAGGCAGATTTTCCTCACTTCTCGAATGACAGGGCAGCACAGGCATAACCGGGGACTTCCTGATGCCCGTAATAGCAGATTAGATAGATTTCTCTGGTTAGTCCCTGAGATGTTCAGTAAAAAATTACCAACCTCCTTGCCTATAGCTAGGTGAACTCCATATTCCACGGTGAGTGCACTCCCCTGGTGTGACGTAATCACCAGAAGCCATTTATTGTAGCCCCGGGGGGATACAATGCACAGTAGACTAGAGGTTTACTTATGTGAATTGGTTTTCATAAAAAAAGCAAAAAAAAAAAATTTTGGGGCGGTAGATATTATGGTCAATATATATCAATCATCACAAACTGGGGTGATGTTGGATTTTTAATTTAAATAAGCATAAGGAAATTTGTTGGGGTTTAACTAGCGTTGATAGTGATATATTACACCATTTACCATCGAATTTTAAATTTATCATTATGCAAATTATTTAAAGAATTATCGAAAAGTTTCGGCTTTTTAAGCAAACAATTTGTGCAGTTATTAAGCATTTTTGCACTAATTTTACTTTTCTTGATTCATAGCCATCAAAAAAACGAAAAAAGTGTACATATTTAAATATATTACTACAGTAGTGCAGCAATTTTTTAGAATTACGCTGAAATGTCGCTCTTAGCGAATGATTACAACTAGTGTGTGAATTGGGTTGCAGTTTTACTGGCTGGGTTTTTTTTTTTTTTTTTGACGAAAATGAAAGAGTTGTGTTTCATTACCTGTCTTTTTTCTGGTTAAATGGCTACATTAATAAGCAGAATTGCGATATATGTATGAAGCGAAGACCATTACATCCCTTTATATTAACAGTTTAATACAAAATGAGTAAAAAAGCTGCATTTACGATATCGCAAAACTATTGAGAACTGAATTTTCGTTTATCAGCTTAACAACAGCAACATATAATTCCCACAAGGGATCGAAATTTGTTATATACCGCGATTAACAATCGATTTATTGCAAAATCAATTTGGTGGAATTTTACTTTTCTGTAGTGTTCCTGTTCGCTGGCATGTTCGTTCATACGATTTAAGCTTCCTGGATTACTTTTTTAGAAGCCATATTAAATCATTATTAAGGCCTAACAATCAGCAATATTCAAAACGAAATAGACACTATAAAGTTTGATTTATTTGAAATAGTAGTTAGAAAGGAAATCACTAGAAACGGAAATTATATATAAAAAGTAAATACCATGAAATTGTAAAACAGATTATAATATAATAATATATATAAATATTATCGTTCTATGTTGACAGGATTTTAAAAACACACATTTCTATAGAACTGGTTATCAGGTTACCAGGTGCAAAAACTGAATAAAAATTTTAAAAGCATAATAGGTTATGTTTCTAAATGCAAAAAAATAAAAAATAATTTAGTGATCACCACAAGGTCTTTCAAATACACTGTAAGTAATTATTTGTATAAGTTTTGCATTAATTTTTGCAAAAGCATTTTTAATTAATTTTGAAATTTTAAAAGAAAAAAAGATTGAATCTTTATTTTTAACAAAAAAAAAAAAAAATTGCTTAGAGAAAAAAATATAGTAGAAAATCTTTTTTAACACATTTTTTGGCAAAAGAAATCTTTACTTATGATATTTTAAAAACTTTCACTGTAAATATTGAAGGCCTTGGACCTTGAGGCTTTTGAAAATGCTAATCCTGTATGCAGGATAACCTAAACAAAACTGGCAACGTGTCAAAAAGGGAGTCCACCTTGAAATAATGCGAATGTCGTTCCGAGGAGGCATTCTTCGACTGGTGAGAAGATAAAGGCCATTATACCCTCCTATCTAAAAAAAAATATTTTAGTATCTGTGTAGAGTGCTACTGCGTTAAGTGACCACCGGCTTTCTTTTTTATATTTTTTTTTTCTTTAACTACTTTTTAATATGTTACCGTATAACATGACAACTGCGGCGACAGTATCATATGTTTATCTTCTTTTATTCGCTATACAAGTGCTATAAAGACAACCCCATCAGTTAAAAGTAACACAATTTTTTCCTCTTGTATGTTATAAAACTGAAAGAAAACCAGAAGAACAAAAGATTAAAAATATTGCACATAAATGATAAACATTGAATATAATGTTGACTTCGTATATTCAAATCTTTTTATTTCTTTTTTATAGGTTTTCTTTTTATTTTTCATTTAAGAAGAAAATAACATTTTAAATAATTCATGGCCAAATATATGATGACAAAAGGAAATTTATTGTAGCAGTCAACAGCAGTAGTTGTAAAAGTGGTCGGCTTGTATACTAATGAGTTGCAACACTCATAACGTGGGACAAGATTATTGTAATGCAGTGCTTAAAATTAATAAAGAATTAATGGGTAGCAATTATACACTTGAGATAAGACCTTGCAACTGAACTTAATTTGGAAAAGACAATAGACAACACTGCATAAACTAAAGAAAATTTGCAAGAATAGATAACAATTTTGTTGAAAATGCTAGAGGAAATGTTTTGTAATAGAAGGATAAAATGATTGAGAATATGTTGTGAAGGGTTCTAATTAGTTGTACAAGAAAATGAAAAAAAAAACATAAAAGAATTCTAGTTTTTATGTATTGTAGTTTACAATAATGAAGCAAAAATGTTTTTTCCTAAATCAGTTATGGTTTATTTTTATACAATAATTGCCGATAATTGGCAATAATTTTTTCCAATATAATTTAAAAATTTAAAATCAGCATCTTTTACACTTGTTTTTAGCTAATTTGGAGATTCTTTATTGCCATTTAATATTGAAAAATTATAAATTTAACCCTGTTGTTAGGTCAAGAAAGACTTACGAATCTTAGCTATAGGACCATTTTGAACCATATTATTCTTTTTTCGTAATAATTGCATGTCGAAATAAATATATGATGCACACAGTTTGACTTTGAAATTTTTTAATAAGTTACTTTTATTTCTGGGATTCCCCTGTTTAAGTTTACATAACATTTGCGAAAGTAAACTTCAGTTTATATTCAGCGTCTGACTTGTTGACTTTGCTAAAACAATGGACAATCGACTATTAAACTGCATTGAGATGTAGATGTAAAACTTTGATAATTTCATTTTCAGAAGGTGTTGATACTGATACTACAGGGTAAAACGAAAAACAAATCTATGGCCAAATATTGTGTTTTCCTATATGATTGACATATTGTTTTCTGAAATTGATGGTTCGTGGGCGCCAGTGGACAAATTGTGTACATTAAAGTCTTAGTGTTCTTCGGTTATTTTTTCCAAAATTTCAAAATATTTTATTTTTTTGCATTATTTATCAATCAGTTTAAAATAAAAACTTGCAAAAAAATTACAATAAAGAAATATATTTTCTTTGTTTTTTTTTTATAAGTTAAGAAAAGTATATTCGTTATGTAGGAAATTCGAAAATATTATAATGCTTTTTATTTGTTTTGAATTTCCTACGCAAACACTTTTAGTGTTTGTGTACTTAACATTCTACAGTACAGAACACTAAAGTACATTTTATAAGGTAAATTTTCGAACACTGAGCAGAACGCATTAACGAAATTTCTTATTTACAACTATTTAATTTAAAACTTACACCTAATCATTAAAATTAACAATTTGAACAATAATTGTTAGCCAATGAATTCTCAAGAGAAGAAATTTACACCTATACCCAAAGATATTGACTCTTATTTCGAATTCGTTGCTGGGCTTCTACGCCATTTATTAAGCTTTGCTACAAGTAACATATGAGGTCCACTCATCTTATTCATGAGAAATTAATTACTAAAAGCAAAATTATTCACGTTATATGGGAAGTAGGCGTGGTTGTGCTCGGATTTTTTTCATATTTGCAGAATTTTTTTATTACAACCAAGTATTAGCCTATACCAAATTTCAAGGCTCTACGATGTTTCCTTATATTTAATGCCACCAATCATATGAAGCTGAACCAGTGTGGGCCGGTGCTTCGAAGTCTATTTTGGGGCTTCTTGAACGTGTACAAGAAAGGCGAAGATGCTTATCAGCGACTATAGGGTATCCAACTTTATCAATTCGTTGGAGTATCGGCGCAATGTGGCGTGCGTTTCACTGTTCTATCAGTACTACCAGATAAAATAAAGACTTTCTTTCAGACAATTAGGTATTTTTCTGACTACTCGTACCTCTCTTAGAGCACATCCGTTTGTAGTTGATGTATTATACAGAGATTTCGTTCTTAACTCCAATGTTGTGGAACAATCTTCGCATGAAGGTTTTTCCTGTCAATTACGATATTAGTATGTCTAAATCAAATGTACGCAAGCAATACTCTCTCGTTCACCCTTACTAAACATATTTACCTAGACCAGCAGACAACTAAGACCTTATCATCATACAACTATTTTAAGCTATACTGCAGATTTTTATTTAACTTGATAGTAGAATTCTAAATACAGCTCTCTGGACTATAAAATAAATAGAAACGTTTTTTTTTTCTTCTCTTAGCGAAAGGGTTTGTTAAAAATGCTGCATGTAACACTTTGCAGCTTTTAGTCTAATAGTTTGAATCAATCGAATTTGGCCAGAAAATTGAACATCAGTTTACAATATTCTTATGGCTGTCTAGTACATTTATAAGCCTTTAAGGTAATTGGTGTGTTCGGCATAAATTTTGTGCATTAAAAATACACAGTGATAATGGTTTGAAAGTACGCTTTATTAAATCAAAATACATTGAATAAAAAAGAACCTCTTTTATAACAGAAAAACTTAATTTTTTAAATTTTGTTTGTGGAAAAACATTCAATTACAAAAATTGTTTTTATCTTGGGAACAAATAATAAATCACTGTTAGTAGAACTGAGATCACATATTAAAAAAAAAAAAACAGAAAAACAGAAAAAAATTATATTTAATTAAATTTTTTAAACTCAATTTGCTGAAATGCATCTTTTTATGAGCATTATTCGCAATCTACTTGTATGATAATTAATTTCCAAAAATCAAAAAAATTAAATATTTACTGTAAATTTTTAGTGCTATATTATGTATTCAAAAGAAAAAAATATACATATATACAAGAGTATATATGGGCAATTTCAAAAATTTTCGACATTTTGATATTTTTTTTTCGAAATTTTTTTTTTGGATGACACGAATGACGTTTTGGTCACCTGAAGGGTGATATTTTAGCATACCAAAACAGTTCGCGTTAATCATTTATTGCAAACAGCGCGAAAGTTATGGAGGGTTTAAGTTAAAATCTCTTAAAAAAATTTAACGTTAAATTTATTGGTTTATTTCAATAAATGTTGTATGGATGCATGAAACTCATTTCAAATTCATCAGTGCAGTCAAAATTCATCAATGCACTGATAAAATACATAAAAAATATCAATTATAATTAAAATTTCTTAACATTAAAAAAGGCGAATTTTTGCAAAAATGTGAATGTTTCACCGATTGTTATAATATGTGTTTATATAACGCATAACTAATTTACAGAAAAACAATATTTTGACTTGCAAATTTAAAAAATAAAAAAATTATATAAGAATTATTTTTGAGGTTAGGATTTTTTTTTTTGATCTGTAAAATTTAATATCATGAAAATTTTTTAATGCCTATTCGGTTTTATTATCAAGCTTAAAAAAACCTATCATTTGCTGTTAAACGCGGCGGAATCTATACATAAATGCAGATGTCACAAAACAAAATGTGTTTGAAGAAAAATGCCACTGTACCCTCTAAATATGGACCGAATTCAACCGTATTTATATATGATCTTTAGTTCACCGCCGCACTTCATTTCCAATACTTTACATTGATTTTAAACCACGGATTAATTAAAAAAAACGCGAAACAAAATCATGCAATTTCGCAAAATTTTTATTTTCTTTATAAAATTTTTGCGTTTCAAAATATTTTAACGCCTTCTTGACGTTGAGGTGCCATTTACTAAGAAGTTTAAATCACGCAATACATAAACCAGTTTTAAAAAAGATTGCAAATGTCAGACGCGAAAAACTGTCATTTTTGTTAAATTTACGCCAATTCTATAAAAGTTTGAGGTCATCGTTCTCAGCAACTAGCAGCCTGACATCGACGTGATATGGCGCAAATTTTAGCAAATAATACCATCTTTTAAATACTGTTGACGAAATGCAATTTTCTTGAACAGCGCAAAAACGTTATAGAAAAAACTGCGAAAATTGAAAAATCGGAAAATTTTGGTTTTAAAAATGAACCACTGTACAACTTTTTCCCAAATAGTAGTATGGGCATAACTTTTATAGTGTAAATATCTACTAAGTCTAGTGACTTTATTTTATATCAGTGGGCATCGGAAGTTTAAAACTAAAGGTAGAAAAGTGATGAAATATGAAAAAACTCTTGTAAATTTCAAGCCTGTTTTTGAGTTTTTCAATATTTGAGTGCCCATAACTTTTAGAGATAAAGAACTGATGGTCTGAAATTTTGAATTTCCCAGTTGTCTAGTGTGGCCTACCATTCCCTTTTGACCGTTTTGGTCAATTCGAAAAACTGGAGAAATAATAAGCATCTGAACTCAGTTTCAACAAATGTTGAAAATTTTTGAAATTGCCCATATACACATACATACATATATAGAAACCTTTGTGCTTTTTCTGGTAACAGAAAATAATATGTTAAAAGTAAATTTTTCATGTTCAATATCTTCACAAGGACAAAAAACAAACATTATTAACAATAAATTAATATTCGTTAACAATAAATTTATATTTTTTCAATCTATCGTTTTAATACTATTTAATCGATATAACAATTATTCTTTTTTTCATATACATATTTAAACGAATTCAGAAAAAACACAAAAATACAACTTGAATTCATTATTTTTATCACGAATTATTCATGTCATGAAATATTCAACAATTAGTGGGAAGAGGAAATAAAAAAATTGTCAGAATTTATTTTTTTTTTAATTTTTTTGTGAAACACTAGATTAATCAAGCGGATATATACAGTGGACAGTGGATATAACGAAACAAATAGATTTTATTTTTTAACACAGTGATGAGCAACCGTTTTAATTTACGGGCCAATTTAAACTTTAAAATTGTTTGGCGGGTGACACATAAAGCAACACTTATTATTAGCACTGTGCTACACCGAAAATATGCTGGGGTTCTGACATAGCAATTCTGTTTTGTGGAAGCAAGCATGTTGTTTGCATTGTATATACCCTGCAAATGATAATTTGTTACATGGTCCAATTTTTGTGAAATGGACTACTTACAAATATGGTCCAATGTAATGCAGATATGGACCATGTTATTGACAAACAACAGCTTATTGCTTTAACACAAGTGTTCGTGTTTAATATTTTCATACATTGTTCCCAGTATTCGTAGTAAGTCTTTAATGAAATATTTTACAATGGCAACTCTGTTATCCATATGTTTATTTTATTGGGAAATTTTGTGTATATGATGCATGCATATGTATATTAAAAGAATAAAAAAGCGTTAAAGTGAAAAAAAATACAGCGGCAAAATAAAATTTAAAAAATTATAATTTTAAAGTCGTTAATATTAAAAATATAAAAGTATTTCCCGCTAGTGTATATGTTGGCAAGCAGAAACGTTATGACGTTACAAAATTTTTAGAACAATTTGTAAAAGAAGTTTCGCATTTGCAACAATATGATTCACAAATGGAAAGCAATAAAATTATTTATAAAATGAGTATATGATTTTTTATAAATAAAAATGTAAACCATAAATTTCGTTTCTGTACTGTTTTCTTCTTTTATCACGTAGTTTAAACTACCCCTGTGGAGTGCTCCATGGATTATTTTTAAAACTACTCCTCTAGTGTGCTAAATGGATTAGTTAATGGAGTAGTTTTTAAACTACTCCTCTAGTGTGCTCCATGGGGTAGTTTTTGGTTTAGTCCGATGGGTTACACGGTCCAGCCCTAGGACATCGCAATGTTAAATGGACCATGTTTTTTTCATACATTTGGGTTAGTTTTGGACTAGTCCTACTCCTCTGTGGAGTACTCTTTACATGCATGTATGGAGTACTCGCATTATCTGCAGGGTACTGTCTCATTATAACATTTATGGCGATTATTCGTCGATGGCTCAACTAAAAGTAATATAAAAAAGATGTTTATTGTAACATTTTTATTTCCTTGTTTTTTGTTAAGTTTTAAAGCAGTACTTTTATGAACATCAAAACTTACGATTTTTTCAGGTTGTAATTTCGTGAATACGGGTATTTCTCTGTATTTTCTATAAAAAAATTTCGGCCACTTGACGCAGTAATCAAAAAAAACTGAAACTATTTCAGTACTCGCTGGGTTTCACCAAAACAGAATTGATATGTCGGAAGCCCTGCATATTTTTTTCTTCACTTTTGTAGCATAGTGTAATTTACTAAACTTTATTTATAATAAAATTAGAATAAAATAATATAATATTTAAAAAAAAGTAAAGATTTCATAAATAAATTTAAATACAAAATAAAAACAAACAAAAAAAGAATAGAAAAACGAATTTACTGTTTATTGTTTTTCCGATACAAGCTGAGTAATATCAGCCGAAATTGATTAGGTAGCTACACCTACAAGGCTTTATAATAGTAGGAAATCATTATTTCCGTATGATGAAATTTAAGTGGGGAATGGACTTTGACTGCAAGTAAGTTTCATTTAATCCTAAATCAATCACTTTATGTCTGATTGTTAATATGAAATGTTTTAACCACCATTTTCAGCCATATGAAGAAGTAGGTTTCCTTACTAAGAACTTATACGTAAAACTGATTGCCGAATTTGTGAGTCCACCACTTCATTTATACCCAATATATAATTTAAAGTGCTATTTTCAATTGAAGTATATATTAATTTGTTATTTTAAAGTAAGTGAATTATGCATATACAGTATGTAAAATATACATATATCAACATTTTTATTTTATATAAATTTTATTTAATAAACACTACAGTGTAAATATAAATGTATTTGTGTTTTAATTGTTGGGACTTAATGGGTTATTTTTTGTAGATAAAATAATAACAAGTCGTCCACAAAATAAGAACAGTTGGTAATAAAGCAGAACGGTTACGATATCAAAGTAAGAACCATGAGTTATCAAAGCAAGAATGATTGGTAGCAAAATAAGAACGATGTGTTAACAGAAAAAGAACGGTCCGTTATCAAAATAAGAGCGATGGGTAACAAATCAAAAGGGTTACCGTATCAAAGTAAGAGCCATGTGTTATTAAAATAAGAAAAATTGGTAACAAGAAGAGAACAGTGTGTTATCAAAATACTAACAGTTGGTAATAAAGTGATACCGAGTTGTTATTGAAAAATTGATACCAACCGTTAACAGAGTAAGCACAAACTGACTTAAGTCAATTTCAATACCAAATGGCATCAATTTCGGTAGTTTTCTACCACTTTTTTTCTGAGTGTACGTACTTCTGAACAGAAACATCATTTGCTTTGCATTTTTCGTCAAAAGTGGAAATTTTTAGGGCTCACATAAGATTTATAAACATTTCGATGTTACCGAGAAAAATACATTTTTAAATCGGTATTATTCTGCAGGTGAATCACTTCCATATGAAAGTTCTAGGGAACTATATCCACATTGATATTAAATGGCGGAGAAACTGCTGTCTCCTTAGCTTTGACTATTTGTAATCGTTATTGAAATTGGTTGATTAAAATGTCTATATACTTATTGCGCGTATTTTTGAGAAGTAGTACGGTTTGGTTGGAGGGTTGCTTAAACAAGTTTAAAGAGATGCAAGCAGCCCACGGACCGCGTATTGCCCATCCCTGTACTAGCGTATTAATATTAAAACAAAAAATAATATTATTTGGTACCACAAAAATTCTTTAAAAAAAAGTTACCCTAATTAATGCTCTTATTTTCTTTAGTATACATAGGTAAACATTAAAAGCTTAATTAAGTATATGAATTTATAATTTTATATATTTAAGTATTCGAAGGGGATATCCCCTAATTTAAATGCAATCATCAGTGACCTTATTTATTATTCACAAAAATGGGGTGTATTATACCATTTCTGTATAAAAATTAAATTTCGTACATTTTTTTATGAAATTATCCCAATCAACTTTAAAAATTTAAAATTATTTCTAAGGTAAAAAAAAATATTATTTCTCCGTTACCTACAATGGTATAGCGTGCTTATTTTATACATGTATATATATAAATATATATATTTCTTTTTTTTAAATATTTTAAATTAATCTAATACTCTCGCGCTAAAAAAAGCCTTAAAGCTAAATATAACACCAAGTTAATGTGCTAATTCAATACAGTTTTCTATTACAATATTCACAACGTTACATTTCGTTCTTTTTTCTGCTTGTTTTCGTTATAACATAATGTTAAAGGACAAAAAATTGTACAGGATAATAAAACAAAAGAAGTTTGTGCTGTATATTTATGGTATTTCCTTCTATTGTGGGTACTAGCACATCATGCTTCCTTTCTAAATGCTGTGTTTAAAGTCAAATATATATAATTTTGTATACGTTTTATAGCACATCTACACCTACAAAAACCACCATTTTTCTGATAACTTGGCCTTTGTAGTTTAAAAACATCTGTTCAAAGAGGAAGACGTAAAAGATAAAATAAAAAAAGTAAAAGCAAGGATGCCTAATTAGTTGAAAAAAAAAATGTATCCACAAGGAAGGTAAGGTCGTAGTCATCGCATTACTTCCGCCAACCGACCATAATAACTACACCAACTACAATAGCAACAACAATGGTTTCTCTAAAAAACAAAGCCATGATGGCTACAACAATGATGACAATGAAAATAATACAAAATCTTTACTGAATACACAACACCATATACAAATATTACACGACTACCACCAACTCCATATTTCTGTTATCTTTTAATGTTTTATCACTGCTGCCACCACCACCACCACTACCACAACCCATGTCGATGTCACACTGTTATTCCTGTCAATTTTCCTATTATTAGTGTTACGATGGCTGTCTATGTTATGTTGTTCCTATAAAGTAACAACATATTCGGTTCAGTGAACCTAAAAACAGTGATTTATGCGTGTTAAAACACGTTAAAGGACAGATATAATCAGAAGTAAAAAAAAGTAAAACTGAATAAAACCAAAACCAAAAAAAAAAAAAAAAATATATATTATTAAAGCAATCATGTATGCAAGTATATGTAAATAATTTCAATCAACTTACATACAGGGTGTTTATTTTAAAAATACTCTTTCTTTTAAATTATAAACTCCGTAAATATTTTACATTTTTGCATTTTGTAAATACAATTGTGGATAATAAAAAACCGTACCGTCAATGGAATTAAAGAACGCTGTATCTAACGAAAAATCGAAAATACGTTTTTGGTATCATTTTTATCAGAATTCTACGATGAAAATAAATTCACTTACACCATCTGCGAAATGAAAAATACCAGTGTATTTGTTCTATTTTCATACAGGTTTTTTGGCTCTGGTGAACATTTAAGGTTTTGTCAGTTACAGCGTTCTTTAATTCCATCGACAATATGTACGTAGACGACATGTGATAACGTTAACTTTAAAAACTATAGAAAAAATGTATGTCAAATCGAAAGAGCTATTTCTAGTTCAACCTTAACAAAGCTCAGTAATTAAATTATGATTTATAGTAATAATGATGTGATAATTATTTCCAAGAAAAGTAAAACTATTGAAATTATTATTATAACCAAAGAAGAGAGAAGTATCCTTTAGTAGTAAAAACAATTCCTTCGTTATATATATTTTTGTTCTATACTGCCATCCCTAAATAAAAACGGCAACGTTTTGTTAAAATACTAAAAACAGACTCATTCAAACAACATATTGTTACATAACAACCAGCAGCAATGTTTTTACCAGAATGAATTAAACGAGTACTCATAAAGACATTTACTACAAACTTAGTTTGCAGAAATTTGCGCACATTCCTCCCGATTGTGGTCACAATAGGTCTACTGTTCTGACCAACCAAAAACAAATAACAAAGTGAACAAAATGCATTTTATATTGATTATTTATTATTTTTATATTAAAGGCTTAAAAATTCTTAATGCGCTGCTCAATAGTGTACCTCTCCATTGTTGAATTTGTCAAGCATTAAAAAAAAATTAATTTTAAATTAAATTGGACAAAAAACTTGACATCTGGCTGCTCCAATTAAAATCGTACATAATAGTAGTAATTGAGAGTAATTGAGAGCCACGAAAAAGCTTTTCAAATCTGTCGTTCGGAATCGACTTTAAACTGTAGGTCCCGGGACTCATGGATAAAAATTAAACACACACAACAAGAGTTCTGCAAGAACCTAAACCATAACCCTGAAACAGCGCTGTAATGGCCAATTGTGTATGTACGTATGTATGTAATTTATTTTACCTGTGAGTAACCTGTTATATTTTTTTAATATAACTCGCACAGCTTTTGTTTTAAAAAGGAAAATAAATTAAAGTTGCTAAAAGAGCTTCAAAATTACTATTTTCAGATTTTGTCTGAAAGCTTAAAAATATTTTAAAAATTATATTTTCTTTGAAAAGCATTAAACAAGAGGTCCGAAGTAAATGGATGTAGATATATAAAGATCAAGTACGAAACACAGAGACTAAAACTTCCTAATGAAAGGTTTAATCAGAAATTATATTACAATTACACATAACTGACCATTACTATAATTTTTTTAGAGTTACAGCCTACCATCCATATTGTATGCGTCAGTTTTTATCCATGAGTAAGAGACCTACAGTTCAACGTCGAATCCAAACGGCAAACTCGAAAATCTTGTTCATGGCAATCAGTTATTCTCAGACCTTTTTTCACTGAAAAAAAAATTTTTTTTTCATATATCTTTCTTTCAAAATGTTAGAGCTGGGGTTTGAAGCTCGAGCTCTTGTCTCAGTAAGCCGACATACTTCATACTAGACTACGGTAACCAACTATTTAATTATTATTATTAAATTTTTAATAAATTTTTCATCGTTAAATTAATAACTTAACTTTTTTGATCAAAATAATAATCGCTCTTAGTGCTAAAAAATAATAACAATAATAACACTGGTTTACAGCCAAAAAATACCAAGAACGCCACATGCCATACACAGAAAAACACAAAAGTACCGTTATCTAAAAAACTGTACTTAGGAAAAAATAATAACATCGTTTTCGTCCCAATTAACTTATCTAGGCATGTGGCGATCTTGGTATTTTTCCAAATTAATAATTTGTAAGCCTGGGTAATTAATTGATTTCTTTCAACAATTCCCATTCCTTGGGAGAATAACTAAAAAAAGTTAATTAAATAAAACTATGGTCACATTGGGCAAATATTTGACGACAAAAACGTAACCAATATTTCTTTTTATGTAAACATTTCTTTAAAAATAGTTTAAAAACGATATTAGTAAGAAAAAATATTTTTATATGCAATTAAGTAAACTTAAGAAATGAAAAAAGAGATAAATATTTTCATAAAATAGTGGTTACTTTTTTTTCGTCAAATATTTACTCAATGTGACCGTAGCTTAGGATACTTACGCACTTGAAATCAGTTTTTCAGTTGTTTATAAAAAATCAATTGAAAAGCAAAGAAATTTTAAAATTATAATTTTACTCATAAGCTTATAGGCAAACAACACTGTAGTTTTTTTAAGCTTATGTATGAACATAGCAAAAGTAGAAAATATTTAGTTTTCTTTATTTTCTTTTTTTTCTTGTTAACAAAGTCATTTAGCACTTGCTTATACCCCCATCCTTGTATTAGATTTGGTAAGAAGTTTTCTATTGCTGTTGGCTTATAAAATATAAAACCATGAAATTTTTTTAGTTTTAAATGTGTTTTTTTTTCTATTTTGGTATGTATGTCATCCAACTGTGCCTTTAACAAGGGATGGTCTTTTTTGTATCGAAGGCATATTTTGCTGTTTTCTAGGAAAATCTAAGTTAATTAATAAATTGTTTTAGTTGTTAATAAAATTAATTTATTTCTTCTGTTTGAAAGCAATGGGGCTTCCTGTAAATATAATTGTAATTTCAAACATTTGGAACTTTTTAATGGGTCACATTGAGAACAGCTAAAGGCCATGAATAAAACAAAATGAGTGAAAAATAAGAACATTAAGTTTATTAATTATAGACAATAGGTGTTGGCAGGAGGTGGTGGAGAAAAATGTTGTGACTTTCAAAACAATAATATTCTTAATTGGCTCTAATGCCCATAAAAACGAAACTGTTTTAGACACCAGGAAAACAGGCGTTTGATGGCATTAAATTTTTATTAATTTAAATTAATTTTTCAAAGTTTTAATTTCAATTGTCTTTTACAAGAACGAAACCATTTCAAGTAATATTTATATAATGTGTTTCCATAAATAATTTTGTTTAAAAAATATATTTTTTTAATTTCTTCAAAATAAATCAAAATCTGTTAAAACAAAAACTAAAAAATTTTGTGCTCATCTGTTCTTTTTGTTCTTACTGACATAAAAATATTACAAATATTATTTAAAGCAAACTGTTTCAAAAAATTACCAGAATATACATATAAATAACATATATGTATAATAAATATTAAATATTAAATTCATTAAAATTTTTATATAAAAAAATTTTCAGCAGGTTTTCATTGAAGATAATTTTGCCATGTTTTGGACGGAATTGTTTTATAAAACATATTTTCTTTACGATCACTCGAAAACCACATTTTAATTTTGCAGAGCTATGAGTCTTTCGGCAATTTCTTTGAATAATAGTTTTCGTGCTTATATCTTAAAAACACATTTAAGGCTACTGTAAAAGTAGCAAAGCAGCCAAGAAACTAGCCATTTAATTATTTTACAGACTACAGCTACTAAAACGATATCTGATGCCTTATTCTGTAACTCTCTGTACTAAAAACTAAAACTGTATCGCTAAAAACTTATAAACTCGATTTAGGACTTTTTGGCTACGAATAGAATTCTTGAACGCTTATTGCAATTTTAAAACTTCATGCCTATTGCTTTTAAACTTTTTAATTTTATAGAATATTCTAACGCCCAGCCTGTTTCAAAAACCCAAAATTTTAGCATTTTAGCTTAAGAGAATTACAGAATAAAGCCCCTGATTTGACACATTGAACCTAACCTACACAAGACATAACATAGTTTTTTTAAAGTAAATTTCTGACAAAACAGGAAGAAAAACATGTCTCAAGAAAATTTAATTATTTTATTATGCTACTATTGAAAAATTGTAAATCATACATACATACATACATAACTGGCCTTTACAACCCTGTGTCAGGGTTACGGCCTAGCTTCTCGCAATAAATAAATAAATAAATAAATCAATAAAATAAAAACATTAATAAGTAAACAATGAAATTTAAATTGAAACAAATTAAATAAATGAAATCCACATATACATATATTATAAATCTCTTTGTAAGTCTGTTGGTTTGCGATCAATCACGCTACAATAATTGAACCGATTTTGTTGAACTTTAAAACACAGATAGACTCAACTACCTAAAGTGCAGTTGGTAATGTTTTTTTTTTCAAATTAAGCCTGGGGGTAGTAGCTCTCATACAAACTAAATACTGCTTTTTGTATATCTTGAGAACGAGAATGAGATCTGAATGATGTCACGGTCAAGAAAAATCATCAGTCAGAAAGTGGGCGGAATTAGAGATATGAGCGTGGTACTTCCCATACAAGTTAAATATTAATTTCTTTATATCTAAAGTTGCTGAATTTGGTGTATTTGATTGTGTAGGCAGTGATAGGTGTAGCGCAGCACGCTATGTTTGGGATTTAGCATTTATTAAATAAAAACTAAATGATAGATGTGTGGACAAAGAAACATGATTATTTCTTTTAGTCGTTTAACTAAAATTTTTTTTTGCTTGTTTTTTCAAATGGTGCATTTTTAAAACCTCTATTTTATATATCCTAATATATTGACAGCAATAACTTGTAAATTGTCGCCAACAAATACAGAAAGTAGTCTAAGTACGCTACAGGTTACGACCATAGCCATGTAGTCGATAACCGTTACTAAAGTTATTAAATTTAGAAGTAGCTGAAAAATATTATCAAATAAATAAAACTCAAATAATGATTAGTGAGTAATCTTCAATTATTTTACCAGTTGAAAATATAAATTTTTTTGTAGTGGGTATTGGATAATATTTCGAATAGGAATACATTTTTAGGGCTTTTGAATGGTTACCTTCTGCTTTCCGTCTTCAGTAACAAAAGCTACAATAAATTCTTCATCGGAGACAATATAAGATTTTACAAAAGTATTTGTTGACTCCCACTACAAAGGTCTCATCAGAGTTCTTTGTGTTATACATATTCATTTTTATATTTCCAATAGATTGTGAGTTAAATAGATACAGTACTAAGAACTCTGATGAAAACTAGTTCAGTTCAGCTAATGTTAACGGATGTTAATTCTTATAAAGAAACCAGTTTTAGGATCTCAATATAATTATGTAATTATATGTTTAATACCAATTAACTTTTTAATTGAAAATATTTCGGTAAAAATTTTTTCTCTGCGATATTACTTGCAGTTTCTTTCGTTAACACAAACTAAATATTACTTCTGAGTATGGAAGATAACTATTTTTAAAAATTCTAGATGATATATAAATTTGTGAAGGGCAATTTTAAATTTTTTTTAATTCAAATTACTGGGGCACATCTAGGTAAGTATGTAGTAAATCTTACAATTTTTTATTTCGGTGTCTAACAGTTGAACAAATTGAGAATTTCTTAATTGTTCTTTAGTAAATTATACAAAACATATGTAATGTACTTCACAAAGACATGTTGGTAAGTTTTTGTTGAAACTTTTGCTTAGCTTTACTTAAATCGAGTCAAGGATAAGTATTTTTTATATTATATTTATAATTTTGTTGTAGTCTAGCACTAAAAATAACAATTTATTTTTGGAAAATAAAAATATTAATTTCTTTCTTGTAAATTTATTCAGTAGTTTTTTCTTTTCTTTCAAATATATTTTATTTTTCTCTGTTCATTATTTCATAAATCTTTTAAATAAATTTCCAATTGTAAAACAGCTGCAAGTGAACCCATTTTTTGATAAGCAAATATTTTGGCTTTTACTTAGAGGAATAAAATATTTTGTTGGCCATGAAAAAGAATGAATGCAATTGAAAGACAGAAACCACATTTTTGAATTTATTGTTTAACAGATAAAGGCTTTTGTCTCTTATTCTATGAATACAAAACATAAAATGTACACACATATACATATGTATGTATGTATGTTGAAAATTCTAGTGAAATTACACAGATTTATTCATACAATTCATCTTCAAGGACCTTCGAGTTTGGTTGACTTTTTCGTTTTAATTAAAATCAAACTGAAGGATAAAATAAAAATTTTATTTTCTGAAAACAAACTGAGATCAAAAATAAAGTAAGTATTGTATAAGTATTTAAAAGAATTGTAGAAAAAATGTTCCTTTTTTACGGCACTAAGCTTTTAAAGAAAAAAAAATCTGAAGTTAAAAAATAAAAGTCAACCAGTTTTGAATATTTGTTAATCTGATGGTCTGCTATAAATTTCATTTTTAAAATCAAGGATTTTGGGTACGTAACAATTAAATGAGAACTGCGTAGATATACACAATTGTGTTATTGAGGTGTTTGCTTTTTAACTTAGAGCAGCTGGTTTTTTTAATTTTTTGTAATTTCTCTCAAATTATTGGCACTGAAGCTATTTTTAAAATCTGTGCAATATCATATTTTTATAGATTTATAATTAGTTCCAACAAGAAAAAATTTTTTTTAGAAACTCAAGTAGTAGTCTCTTTTATTCAAAATTATTTTTTTAATAACAAAATAAAAGAAATAAATACTAAAGAATTTTTATATCTATATTATAGATTCTATAAGTATATATTTTTATATTTTAAAAAAATCATCTTTGGTTGTTTGTTTTTTTTGTTGTTGTTTTATTCTTGTGTTTCAATAAAAATATTTAAAAACTTACCAAATATTTGTAAAGCTTAGCACAAACACTCAATTAAATATCTGAAAAGAAAGGAAATTAAACAAAATTACATTCAATACTTTAAAAGCAAAAAAATATATATTTTCACTAATTAATCAAAAACAGTACTCTCAGTTATAAAAAATTCAGTTTTGGACGTTTAAAACTTTATATTTTAAATATTTTAAACAAAAACAAAATTAATTTTTTTAGTGTTGCTTTCAAATTAAATTATAAAGCAATTTTTCCATAAAGCTTTTCAAAAATTACTAAATTACTAAACTATGCAGTTTTTATAGTATTTAATAACAGTATTATTTAAAATAGATAGAAAAGATGTATTATTATTTGATTTTTAAAGGCTCCGAGGATAAATAGAAATAACGTGTTGTGTAATTCTAAACACATTCCTTTAAACGTAACACCGTTTGAGTATATAAGAGGAAAATATTGGTGCTTAAAATAATTTAAAAATCAGACATACATATGTACTTACATACATAATTGGCCATTTCAAACCTGTTTCAGAGTTACGGCCTAGCTTTTAGGAGCATTGTGTGTGTTATTTTTATTCAGAGTACCACGACCAATAGCTTAAAGTCAACTCCGAACAGCAGATTTGAGAACCTTGTTTATGGCAATCAGTTACACTCTTTTGTACTTTTTTGAAAAATTTTCCAAAATATTTTGGCTTCACATCATGCTTTTTAAAGCATGCATCTTTTTTTCATATTAAAAAAGCACAATTGACATCTCAAAAGAACACAAAAATTAAAGAAAAAAATAGAAATACAAAAATATGCAAGAAAAACACAATTCGTCATCATTTTTTTCACAAAAACAGGCATGTACAATGTCATGCAACTAAAGCATGATAAAAATCATGATGTGAATTGAGTGTTACTCTTAAAGCTTTTGTCAGGAGCCTGCTGTTGTCGCCGAAAGAAATATTTTTCACATTTCTTTTTTTTAAGATGTCAGAGCTGGGACTTGAACGCATAGATCTTGTCCAGTAAGCCAAGACACTAATAACTAGTCTACACAACGACAAATTTAATATACCGTCATTAAAATATTAATTATGAAATCTATCTCACTATCTCGAATACAATCTTGAAGACTTTAGCATGAAAAATTGTGCATATCGTATTATCAGTGAACAAAATTATACATACATACATACATACATACATACATAAAAATATTACGCTTCTTAAGAGTGCCAATTCTTTAGTAACTACTATTTTTTTTTTGTGATAGACTGTCGTATTCCAAATGAAAAGTGCTTATTTTAGAGTGAACTCGAATGGCTTCTTTAGTTAAATAACACTGTTCAACACGAAAAAAATTATGGGGTTCTGACAATTGATCCTGGTAGAGGAGACTCAAAAAGTATATACTTGTGTCGGCGTTTTGACAGATCACATCGGAATTTTATTTTAGAGGCGGTTAGAATTTTCCATCTCTGGCCAACTCCAGCTGCATATCGGTATATAAAACTATATTTTCCTTACATCTCAGGTGTGTGTTATGCTCAGCAACTTTGTAGAAAATATCACGACAAATATATTCTTGGAACATATTAACCCTCTAACTGCCCCGCATAACTACGTTTTGGAGCATTATTCTAACAAATCGTAAACTGCACCCCGAAAAAGGAGACCGGCGGGGATGAAATGTTCTACAAAAATGTTTTCCATAAAAGTTTACTATATACCAAAATCCAAAACTTAACCCAACACATAAAAACAGTCAAATTTAAGATTGCGCATTAAGGGTTAATTTAGTTATTATTTAGAGTTAGTATAAGAAAGTCTAAGTAGCACACATTCTTACTTGAAAAATATAAGCGGATCAATAGTTGTAATTTATAAGGCTATAACTCGGAAACCTGGCTTTGTCACTCAGTAATTCTTAGGCCATTAGTTTTACAATGATCCCTTAGGCTACTAAATGGCTAATTATTTAATAAATCTTCTTATTACGAACACTTCAAACGACAAATAATATAAAGGTTTAAAGACATATCTTTCGTTTAAGCAAATACTTGGATTGCGTAGAATTTAGTTTTAAAATAATGTGCTGAAAAGTAAATTAACGTTTAGGATTTGTGAAAGAATAAAATTCTGTTTAAATTCTCTGACGTATTGACTTGTATAAAAATTTACTGAATATAAAAAAAAACATATTTTCTGTATTTATTTAATAAATTATTTTACAGGCAATCATCTTGCAGAAAACCATAAAAGATAATTCAAAAGTAACCAACATTATTTTAAAAATTATAAAAACCATAATGACAATCAGCTTTACGAGGAATTCAGATGTAAAAATGTGTACAATTTATGAGTTTTTTTACACGGTACATAAAATAAAAGTTATTTTCCTTCACTGATTGTAATTGCTTTCAACATATACGTACCAACGTAATATAAACAACAAAAAACGAAAAAGAATGAGATATAAAAAAATGCAAAATTTTTATTAAAGGTAAACTAAATGATGGGAGTTTTACAGCAATTTCATAAGTATGTATGTTAACTTGTAACTTGGGCTTCTATAAAATTGTAATCGCTGTTGTAGCAGAATGTATTTGTCAAAAATGTCTTGTCTTAGGGAAAATGTGACGGGTGCCTTTGTGAAATAAAAGCTAAATGAATTTTGTTTTAGGAAATCATAATAAATATGTATGTATATATACATATGTATATACACATATACTGATTACAAGTCCCAGCCATTGCACTATGGGCAAAAAAACGATATTTTTGGCATTAATTGCAGCTTTAAAGCTAGAGACTTAAAATTTTGCACGAATTTAACTAACACCAAAATGGAATTTTGGTTTTTTGTTTTTTTTGATTTGGACCACGCCTTCTTCCGCCTCCCCATTAAAACATTAGGTCAGGTTTTGGCATAAATTCGGCTTGGGTGCACCTCGGTATTTTTTATTTTCGTTATTTGAAATATATGTGATTAGAAAGCTGTTTCAAGAATCTGTAAGTTTGCATCTAAAACTATTTTATTTTATTAACCCATTAGGGGCCAGTACTAAAAAACTATTTCTTAATCTCACTTTTTATAAAAAACCACTTAAGTGTTTATATTTTTTTGGTAGACTCAGATAATAGACAAGGCTTCAGACTTTTTGTTAAGGTATAAAATGCTCATTAACCCTTCAAAGACCAGAGATATTTAAATTATGCTTACGTTTTATTTTAAAAAAACTTTTTTAAAGCTTAAGTTATTGAATAAGATAAGTTGAATAATGGTTAGTTGAATAAAATTAAGGTTGGCTTAAACGGGATCCATGCTGCTTACTTAATGCTTTGATGTTAATTTATTTCTGCTTTCTAAAGCCATTTTCAATTCCTGTTATACTCTCGTTACTAACACCTTTTTTCAACAGAAATGCTGTTTGTTTTTCGTTTGATTTTTTTTTTTGGTTCTGCGGCAAGCTCAGATGCTAACTTTCTCTTCAAACGTGGCCCTGCATCAGTATAGTCTATATGCCTCCGACCTCGTTTATTGCCGGGCAAGCCGCAATCACTTATTTCAATAATTGGATGCAAGCAAACGCGAGTGTTTTTTTTTTTTTTAAATCGTTCAAGTATTCGATTGCATTTTGGCAAATTTAAATTTATGAAAACAATACTTGGGTAATTAACTGATGTTGCTCATCTGATAAGTTTTTTTGTGTAATATTCTCCAAAATAAATTCTTTTACACTATCTTTTTGTCGATTTTAGCTGCTCCAAACTTCAAGCAGTGTTGAATGGCAAAACTCGTATGAAACTACAAAATTAAGTTTTTTCCCAAAAGGAACAAAAAGGAGCAAAAAGTGGTAATGGTGTTTGATAATAAACAGTTTTATTAATAATTTTTTTCAGAAACATTGCAAATACCTTTCTATACACAGAAGTTATATTTCACACAATACACGAATATTTGTTAGTTCCGACCTATAATAACACACTAAGAACACACTGAGTTACTAGACAATAACACATAACTATTTTTTAAACTATATCAAAAATTGTTTTACATACCTTGTCTAACTTCTTCCATATTTAAACTTTTTCGCAGTCTTTAAAATTAATGTTTTACTCACGATCAAAGTTTGTAAAAATTTCGCGCGCATTTTCTGTTCATAATGCTACCATAAAACATCTGACTTTTTTCTTTCATAAAATAACAGCGTGCAACATAAAAATTATAAAAAAAACGTTTATATAACCGTCAGAGTATACGAATTCAAAAAACGAAAGCAGATTTTAAATTTCAAACAAAAAAAAATTGAATTTATGCCAAAAATAGCAACATTTTACCCTTAGTGCATTGCCATGATTTTTAGAACGTTCTCAGCAAATTAAGTTCAACACTCATATGATAACATCAAAGAAATAAAAAAATGACGGAGGCAAATAAAAAAGTTATGCTTGTTTGCTTTTTATTTTAGTTTTTTTTAATTTCTTACTTTTTTTCTTTTTTATTGTCTTAAAGAAAAAACAAATTTTTCACTTTGTTTATTTTTTTGCTTTAAAATAAAAACAAATGTGATTTTTAATAGAATAATTTTACTAAATTCCAAGCAGATTTCATAAACGTTTTGTTAAAAATATTTGTAATCTTTTTAGTTTTGTATGGCAATTGAAGATATTTTTAATTGAAAATATCTTTAGTAGGCTTCTCAAAGTACAATTAGCACTTATAGAGTTTTGGTACCACAAAGCCAGTTGCAACTAGAGATGCAAACACAGTTTTCTAAACTTAGATTTTTAGGCCACAAACATTGATGTTTATATCGATATTTTAGTATATGTATGTGAGTAATACATCAGCATTCAATACTATATTTGCATCGTGCTTGATATACTAAAACCTCATTTTTATGTGCCGTAAAGATTACGTTTACTTTAGTTTCTTGCGTTGTGTACTGGGTGACGGCGATAAAATTAAAGAAGGAAATATCAATTTCAGTTAAATATATTCCTGTATTTTTTATACGACCAATACTCAGGGGGAATCACTAAGCGACTTATATCAATGGTACAAGTTGCTGTCAGTTTATCACTCGAAGACCACAGTTATACCTTCACCCTTGAAATGATCAACAGTAAGTTCCCCATCTGTTTGTGTAAATTTTGTTTGTTTTGAAATGGTGAGGATCTTAGCTAAGTTTCTTTTTGAACGAAATGTACTAAAATGTTTCAGATTAAATGTTCAGCTATTTATTGATGAGAAAATAAAACATCCATTCTTAGAGCCACCTTAAAAAAATTTACCATATTCTTTGTCTAATCTCCATAGCGATATAAAAAGCTCTAAATGTCTTGGCTGTAATAAGACATTCTTTTTGTGACCAAGTTGGTCGGTTTTTTTTATCGATATTGCAGTATGTCGGAACTTCATATCTGATAAATTCACCACCTGTCTAAACTCGACAATATCTTAAGTGGTGGCAGTAGTAATTTTTGACTCTCTGAAGCTTAGCCAGGACATCAACCTGAATAATAGTGGCATAATCTAGAAGCTTGAGGAGTCGTTTAATTTGACACTTCCTTATAAAAGTGTTTTTCAGAATTCTTGTTTTCCAAATTCAGCTTCATTCATCATTATCTTAAAGAATAGAAAAATACAACGAAGTAAACTAAAGTGCAAACTGACCATACTTTAGTTCTTATTGTGCGGCATTTAATCCGCAAACCTGATTAATTCAAACATGATTTTAATCTAAGATATTTATCTAATAATGTGTATAATTTACAAAATAAAAGAAGTAAAAAATAGTAATATATTCACACAAAATTTGATTATTAACTTATAAGCTATTGTATGCGATTGCTGTAAATTATATATGAGAAGAGTTTCTAAGTCTTGAAGCAAATACTCCTTTATACTTTTTTTGAAAATTGAAATGCTTTGTATATTTTTAATATCTTGAGGGAGATTATTAAATTCCATACTACCCACATATTCAATGCGTTGCTTTGTAGTTTCTAACCGATATCTTGCTATCGTCAGATTCATATTGTTTCTGGTATTAAATATCGTTTGATTTCTATGAAATGAAATTGTATGGTGACCAATATTATGGGTTGACTTAAAAACATAAACAAGTAAATGTAGCTTATATAGTCCGTAGATAGGAAGAATTGTTTTTGAAATATCTTTATAGAGTAAAATTGTAGAATATGTAAACGGCATATTAAAAACAGTTTTCATCGCTTTATTCTGAGTTCTTTGTAATGATCTCAATATAGTACTTTTCTTACTAGCATATACAATTGGCAAGTAGTTAAGGTGACTATGTATCAAAGATTGATATAACAAAAGTTTGGTTTGTTTCGTAAACTTGTTTCTAAATTTATAAAGCAATCCTAGAGCAGATACGATTTTACTTTTAATATTTGGATATGTAAAGATTATTCTGAAAATAAATACCAAGATATTTCACTGAATCGCTTTCAAGAATTTCCTTTCCATCAACAAAAATACTAAAACTGCTGTTATCAGTCAAATGCGGGCGAAATCTCAGCAACTTTGTTTTTTCAGCATTCAACACGAGTCTATTTAGCCATATAAATTCTCCAATCAGAGCCGCATCCCTCTCCATATATGCATTCGAAACTTTTTCATATTTATAAGGATAAAAGAGACATATATCATCCGCATACATATACAGTTTACCAGATAAGTCAAGATTTTTTTATATAATTTAAATAAATGGTGAACAGAAATGGACCTAAAACACTTCCTTAAGGCACTCCATATTTAACTTGGCCTATTTTACTTTTAGAATCTTCTATTGTAACATGTTGCATACGGTTTATTAAGTAATTAGATAGTAAATTTATCGCAGTTCCTTCAGTACTATAATATTTCAGTTTCCGAATTAGGATTCTACGATCAACTAAATCAAAAGCCTTTGACAAGTCATAAAAATGCCGGCAACACTATTACAACCATCATTCAACCCCTGGTAAATATTGTTAACAATATTCACTACAGCTTCCTCCGTTCCACATTCCAAAATGTTATCTTCCAAATAAGACGACAACTGCTTATGAAGAACACATTCAAAGACCTTATCAATTATTGGCAATAAAGCGATTGGTCGAAACTTACTTAATTCGTTAGCATTGTTTTCTTTAGGTATTAGTACAATTTTAGCAATCTTTAACTTATCTGGTTATATGGAAGTGTCTATGATACGGTTGAAAATTCTGGTGAGATATGGAGATATTATATCCTCGCACTCAAATAACATTTTTGGAGATATATTATCACTATATGGCTATAGTCGCCATGTTGTGCCCATTAACCTGCTATGCGAGTAATATTCCTTCGTGACTCCAATTTAGTTAAAATGCAATTTTTAGAGAACCACAAATATTACTGTTAATTTATTTTTTTTATATATTTTTCAATAAATTTTAAATAAATTTTTTTTCCACTTGATAAAACTATATAAGATTAATATTATTTTCGAATTTTATTCAAGGTTTCATTACAATCAAATTTCTTGTCTTGGGGGATTGTATACTAGTAAGCAGGCAAACCTATTCTTAATCACAGTTATTATTTATATATTTTTTTATTAAATTTTAAATCTTTTTCTGTATTACTTTTTATTTTTATTATTGAAGAAATTTTGAATTTTAAACATCTTAATTTAAAATTTAAAAAGTTAAGAAATTATTGCTTCAACCTAATATTCACTTACGGTAACACATTGAAAATCATCACATAACAACGTTTGAGAATATACGGGTATTTTTTTATATCGACGATGGAATTAAAGAACGCTGTAACTGACAAAACCTTAAATGTTTACGAGAGCCAAAAAACTTTCATAAATGTAGAACAAATACACTGGTAATTTTCATTTCGCAGACGGCGTAAGTGAACTTATTTTCATCGTAGAAATCTGGGACTTGGACCAATCGACGCGTATTTTTCTGCTGATAAAAATGATGCAAAAAACGTATTTTCGATTTTTTGTCAGTTACATCGTTCTTTAATTCCATCGTCGATATGTTGCTACAGTCAATTGTAAAAATTAAAAAAAAAAAAAAAATAAAACAAATTTTTATTCCAAAAAAATATTCTGAAGTTATATAAGTACTTGTACTCTTAAAATATGTTTGTGACGCTTTGTAACAATTCACAGTAATATTTGAGTATCTTCTCTTTTTTACCATAATCGTCATTACAATTTCACTTGAAGTCTTAAATAATGAGCTTAAACTTTTGGGAAAATACGAGTACCAAATGATGCTTGAAAATATTTTTTCAGTTGGCAAAAGGATAAAAAAAGAATGGAAACAAAATGAGGAAAAAAGTCTCTGCATACTTAAATATCAGAAAAAGAAAAGAAAAAGAAAGTAATTCCTGTTACGAGTAAATCAACGATTTTTTTTTTAACTTTTTCAAATAGTTTAAAGCTAAAGCGTTATTGTGTAATATTGTCGGATGTAACTGAATTTTTAATAAGAATTTTAATATTACAATTGTTTTCTTCTCAATTATTGTATGTCGATCATAAAATCATAAATATTCAGAACATTTTTTTTAAATTTTAGTAAATCGTTTAAAACTTTTACATTTAAAAATAAAAGTTGAATTTTTTATGAATTTTTAAAAACAACAAATAGTAATAATTGAAAAAATGAAATGAAAAAAATGTATTGCCACTAATTGGAAAATAACTCCATAGCAGGTGAAAACATACATATAAATGTGAATGACTTAAAAGAAAATTTATTTCTAATATTTGGCTGGTGTGTTATCCAGAACGGGATAAATCGTTTCAAATTTATGATTAATCGTACATGTTATGTTCGAACATGCGTATATTAGCATCATTTCCATATTTCGACTAAAATATTAGCCAGGGTTATAAAATACTATCCGACCACGATGTAAAAAAGAAATTTTTCTCAAAATTCTACGTTTTTCAATTTTTTTTATTGATGACGTTATTGACAACAGAGTTGGTTTTACAAATTTCGAAACTTTCAATATTAAGGTTCTCCAGATATCAATATTTAATATAAGTATAGGTCGTATGAGCACTACAATGATTATTTATTTAATTTCGTCTAACTTGTACTGATGGTTTGATTTGACTATGAATTTATAAAGTCTTAATCGCCGTAGTCTATTGGTTAGTGTGTTGGATTTCAGTCTTCTGTCAAAAGCTTTGAGAGTAACTGATGTTGAGTTGACATTAAACTGCAGGTCCCGATACTCATTGATAATAATTGACATATAAAATTGGTGCTGCGACAAGCTAGGCCGTAACTCTGAATCAGGGTTCTAATGGCCAATTATAAACCTTTGCTTTAACTCTTTTTAAGATATACATAAACTAAAATGTAATATTAATGGGGGGTACTATATTTTCATGTCAAGTTTCATCCATATTTTAACTGATGACTTGTATGGACCATGATCAAATTTTAACCAAATTAAGAAATATTTACTATTACAGTCAGCAAAATATACAAAAATGATTACTAAGTTTGCATGGTAGGTACTATCATTCCCACTTTTCTGATTCCAATGACTCTTGGACTAATAATTTGTATTGACCATGAAGTCATTTAGAAAAAATTGAAAAATTTATGATATACAAAAGTTAATATTTAGTTTATATATTTAAGATCCCATGTCGGATTCTGCCCCTCTTTTCACAAATGATTTGTAGAGACGATGAAGCTATTCCGACCAAATTAAAGACTACAGGCCACTTAATATTGGACTACAAAATGAAATGAATAGTGAGTACTTAAGTCAGCAACAACGAAATAAACATCTGATCTATAAGCTGATTATTCATTTTCAGTGATGTTACAAACAATTTTTTTTGCGTTTTTAATAGTTTTTTTCCACGTATTGCTTTTTCAAATCTACATTTTCTGTACCTCATTGAATTGACTGCAGTAACATATTCATTGTCTCCAACATAAACTGAAATTAGTATAAGTTGGGTATATAAACAACCTTTTTCG
Organism: Metopia argyrocephala; assembly: GCA_963576795.1. Lineage (NCBI taxonomy): Eukaryota > Metazoa > Arthropoda > Insecta > Diptera > Sarcophagidae > Metopia > Metopia argyrocephala. The sequence continues at coordinate 59,198,891 of OY756211.1, read as the reverse complement.
TGTAGTCTTGCACAGTGTTCTCGTTAATATATTAAGTTTGATTTGCCCACATGTATTCTATTTTTGACAGGTTTTCATCGGTACTGTGTAGTCTTGAATATGTTTGTTTTGAATATACAGAAGAAAAAATATTCACATTGTAAGAGAGAAGTACCGCCAAGTTGGAATTCTTTAAATATTTATAATCTAAATTTCTTTCCAGTGGTGCGATTCAGTAACATATTTTTACGATAATCGCATTGTTTTCAACAGTAAACAACAGAATTGTCGATATTGCTATTCATTAGTTTTTGTTTACGATGGCTGTTGTCGTAAACTAACGCCAAAAATTTTTATGCTTTTTATTCAGTTGGAAAATCGTAAATTTTTTATATTGAAATTTTGTAGAGAGATGTACCTACGCTATTAACTAGTTTGTTTGAGAACCATTTTTGTGTGTTTGTATACCCAAAGAAACTAGAGGTTTGTAGCTTTGCTAACTTTCTACCCAAAAACTGACTAATTTTATACAGTGCTGCCAAATTATTGAAATTTAAACATAAAGAGAACTACAGTTGTAGACTATCGATAAAATGTACTTAGTGAATCACATAATCGTTACTGCAAACAATAAAAACTGTCGACTTCTTTTGCGAATATCGTATTGTTAATAGTTACTGAATCCCGGTACAGAGCCACACTTTAGAAATTTCAAGCAAATTGGTAAAGGCATTAAACTGCCATAGACTTTAACGATCCGACCCCATTGTTGTCAGATATTTAGTGATGAGCTACTTTTATTCCGGCCGTTCTAAGGAAAAATTGGCAAGGGTCTTGCCTCTAAATATCTAGTTTTCGGTAAGAAACATAAATTTTTTAAATTGGCAGCAGTTTTCCCAAGATCGACAAAAATTGCCTAATCAAGAAACTAAATATTTTAAAAGAAAGGAGTTGACTGAAGTTAGAATCTAAATTAGAGAGTTTTAAATGTCAACATCTCTTCATAATTCTATACCCTCTCAACCGTTCTAGCCCCTAGTTGTATATCTGATAGCCCTATAGGAAAAATTGCCTCACAAGACTTAAAAACTAACTTAAACTAACAAATACATATTGTGCATTTGTCAAAGTTGTAAATTGTGTTGTAATGTTGTATCGATGTATATCGTAAAATTTCAAAATTGTTTATTTATTTGTTCTTTCAAAATTCTTGTTTAAAAAATTGTTTTGTTTTACAACCTGTGATAATCTAATATGTAAAAATTAATGTACATTTTGATGACACTACTAACCGCGGAAATGGATGGATCGATTTTAGCCAAAATTCTAGAGTACGTTGTTTATGTGAAGTTTGAGCGAAATCGACCTATTAATTCCGGAGATATGGCATTTAGATTTCCCATACAAATTCAATGTACAATTTTTTCATATTATGCTTAACTTATAGCTTGAGAGCTTTTAAAGCTAAATTTTCTAAATTTGGTCTAAACGACTTCATGGTCAAGGAAAATCATCAATCAGAAAGTAGGCATGATACCTCCCATGCAAGTTATATATTAATTTATTTATATATTGAGAAGTGTTAAAGCTGAAGTTTCTGAGTTTGGTGTAATTGATTTCATAGATATTAAAAATCATCATTAACGAATTACGCCGGGTTTAGACTAGTATACTATAATGGTTTGAGACGAAATTTTGTGTCTTCAGGTATTAAGGGTTTTGTTTCAAATAAAAAGTGTTTGGGTGTGTTAAGTTACAATATAAATGCTTTTATTGTTATTAATAATAACATTATATTTTTTAAAAATTTAGACCAGAATTTAGTCTTAAAGAAGAGAATTAAAATATGCTAAAAATATCGTGAATTTAATTTAAAATAAGAGTTATTACTTATGATTTTCATTTAACTACCATTTCCATTTCCAAATTATGTTATTTTTTTTTTTTTTTTGTTTTTTGTCTTATTCACAAATTGTTTTTGTAAACCGATTTGTTCAAAAAAAATTTTTTTAATATCCTTTTTTTTTAATTTTTTATCCAAAAAAAAAAGGATGAGCAATAGAGGGTTATAACAAAGATATCCTAAAACATCGACATAGATAATCGTAATGCAAGTATTAAAAATTTATTCCCATGATTGGCGAAAAAAAAAGACACGTTGTTTAGCAAATTTTAAATACCATTAAAAAAATAACTGCATATACAGTGGTTGCCACATAATTAGAAACGATGTTTAATCAAAATGAAATAAATGTATAACTTCTTTTAAAACCACTACTAAAAATTACAACCACCGCTGCAAAAAAACTTTGACTTTAAAGCTTGCACTTTAAAAAAATTTTGTTTAATTTCTAAGTACTTGGTTTTTAGCTGCCCACGTAATTAGAAACGTTCAAGTTTTCTTTAATTAATTAACTATTTTTATTATGAGTTATAATTCAGTAGATCGTATTTAAATAACCTTAATACGTTTTAGTTTTCAAAACTAGAAAAAAAAAGAGATGCACTCCATAAATAAGGGAGGGCTTCTACAAGGCGTATTCAATGGAAATACTGTCAATGGGGACTATCGCACAAAGGTTTTCATAATCCAAAAAAGTGAAATTTGTTGCAGTTTACTTCTAAAATTAAACAAAAGAAGTTTGCAACCCCAGCCGGAAGCCCAGTGCTAGAAAAACTCTTCAAGTAGAAGATAAGATTATTTGCAGCATCAGTAAAGGCAACCAATTTCTGAATTCACACAAAATTGGGACTAAACTGGGCAACAAATGAGAGAAGAAATATTTACACGGACAATAGCAATGCGTTTATAAGCATTTTGGCTTTCGTAGAAGTATTGTATAAAAGAAACCGCATGTCGCAAAAAAATATTAAGAAACACTGACGCTTTGCAAGCAAAATGCTCAACAAAAATGCATGTTATCAGATATAGAATTCTCTCGAATTTAAGAATATATTGTTTTTACCTGACGAAAAATCTTACGTAAGGTGTTCCTCAGTAAAATCCTTAAGACTTTAGGTATTTTGTTAAAACAGTGATGGTGTATTATAACTTGGTATGATATTCAGTGGTGTGGTGTGAACCCATTCTTAGAATAAAGAAAAAAGTTGATTAGCATCAATATAAAAACAATTTAAAAAATGTAATAGAACAGTATATCTTTTGAGAATATGCTCGTTCTCAACATGATAACGTTTAAAATCGAAATTCTTATTTAAGACATACTAGATTTCGTATAAAAATATTGACTTTTTTTACTTATCATCGTAAAATTTTTATCTAAACCTAATTAAAAACTTACAGTCAATTGTAAAAAAGGAATTACCCGAACAACAGTCCAAAAAACAAAAAGTCTAATAGTTCCAAATGATGCAGCAAACCTATGGAAACATATGTATCTCTGTAACCATGCCAGCATTTAATACAAAATTTACAGAGAAGACAAATATTAGCCAAAATTGTCAAAAATAAAATATGTAAGAGAATAGCCTATTGGAGGATATGTTAATATTAATATAAGGTTAATATTTTTTAAAAATGTTATCTCAGCTGCAAATATTTTTATTATAAATTCAATAATGATTTAATAGTCTACAATTTAGAGTATTTACTTTATGTATTGTGAACTTAATTTTTAAAAATATATTAAGAAAAATGTGTGCTGCTAAGTCGTTTTTAATTATATGGCCACTGTATATGGCAAAAGCGCAAAACCAAATCAAAATTTTGTTTTAGTTTAATGACAGTTTAAAGATTATAATTAAAAATTAAATAATATTTTTCTTTTAAGGAAACACTCCTAATTATCAATTCAAGCGAATTGTTTTAGGTTGCGTAAATCTATTTCTGACAGTAGAACAAACAGCCTGCACCAATCCTATATTCAGTGTAGATATTATGACAAACAAGTATACTGTATGCCGCAATACCACCATAATGTACAACGAGTAGATAGCCAGTGATTAAAATAATTAATCTTTGCCACTTTGAAAATCAAATAAATTAAGCATTTTGTGTTTGATGTTAGAAGTTTGAACCGCATATACAGCAATTACGAAATAATACAATAGCATGTGAATATTTGTTTAAAGAGACAAATGTATTTCTGGAAGCGGACATGACAATTTAATCAAAATGGTATTTTCATTAAAATAATCACACAGCAATGAGCACAATTGAATACGAAATTAATGATGAATAGAAATTTAAACAAACACATCCACAACAGTACTCGTACTCACAAACAAATACACGTCGGCTAACATTTTATCACACAGATATCAGAAGAAATTTATAGAGGCACACAGAAACATATACAAACGCATGCGAAATAATTTATTAAAATCAACAATAGAATGGCGTTTATATACTCTCATAATAAGTAGTATATGTGTACATACTACATATGAATTGAAGCACCTCTACACCTGATTTAAACTTCTACAAAATAAATTATTCATTTTAGCAGGAAGCCTGACTAAAATTCAAGAGATTATCAATGAATTAAAGAAGGTTGCCTAGCTTTTCCGTTTTTATCTTTAGCATGTAATTTTGTCATTATCATTTAATGAATGCAGAGAAAAGAATTCAAAAGAAAATATTTAGTTTTGTTACGTCAGAAACTGATGACAACAGCATTCAGTTTAGCAAGTCAATATTTGACTTCTGTCTGTTTCTAATGGCAAACTAGAAGTATCTGATTGTGTTCAGTATTAATGGAAATGTTAAATTATCACGACAATTTGTCACATCAAGTTGTGAGTTTTTGTCAAATTAGAGTCAAATGTTTGTATAAAAGTATTATTGGTAGTTATTGTGTTAAGAAATGTAATTGATGATAAAAGATTTTGTAGGGCAAATACTTAAGAAAATTTGTTTTATTATCAGTCAGCAGAGTAAGAGAGTACTACCTACTTCGAACTAATAAATACCCAAAAGTCTTTCGGGGAAATATTGATTTTTTTTCACTTGAGGTAGCTGAAAAGAAAAATTTTGACATTTAATTAAATAAATAACTACTCATAAAGCCGACAACAGACGAAAAATCAAAAATCTGCAAGTTTGGAAATTTAATTTCTCTCACCTTTTAGAAAGGTCACAGTAAAATAATTTTATTGTTAGTCAATCAAAAAAAAGTAAAAATAAATAAAAAATACTGGTCAAATATACTAATTAATCTCTCACACCTTTACTAGCGTTTAACTTCCTTGAAATATTCTTTACGAAATAATAATAAAATATTGAAACCATTTGTGACATATTTCACCAAAAAATGAGGAAAATAGAAACATAAAGATAAAATCAACATGCTTCATTGCCATTAAAAGTATAAATAAAAAAAAATTTTTCTGGAAAAATACAAACATGTTTACACAAATGCCCATAAACTCATATTTAATAACAAAAAAAAGAAAATTAAATAAGTTTGCTACTACAGTACTTGAAAAAACTTTTCGGTTTATCAAAATAACATCAACTAAATCAAACTTATATAAGTAAAAATAAAAGCATATAAAAAAAATATATTCAATAAAAAACCTTAAGAATAGTTATCAAATGACGTTTGATAAAAATTTGAATTAAAGTTTGACAGGCTAAATAATGTTAATGCCAATGTAAATAAAAAAACAACAACAAAATAAACAGTGAAAAAGGAATCAAAAATGTCTACAAAACACGATATCAACAACAATGATAATAATAGAGGTGTGAGCGCCTTAAGATATGCCATCAAATAATGCATGATATATAATCTGGTAAACAAATACAACTTAATACGAGGAACTCAATTAATTTTTATGTAGCCAACTTAGCAGTTTTCATTAACTTCTCTCATTAACTGCTAGTTACCAAGGGAAGGCTTGATAAATACTATGAGGATAAAAGAGTTTTCTTGTTGTTATGCCAGCATACAAAAAGTCAGTATTTCGTGTTGCCCATAAAATTTGTCAAATAATGCTGCAGGATAGGAGAATAAAAGCGCTTGACAAGGCTAAAGCTAAGTATATAAGCGAAAAAGATAAAGAAAATGGATAATAAAAAAATTAAATCGCATTTTCTATCTATTCTATATTCACCAAACCTATTATTATTATTGATTGATTTAATTAGTAGTTTGCCCAAAAGACAGACACTGCAATACAACAGATCTTTTGTGTCCTGTTCTGTCGTCATTCCTACTTAATCATTAGTACTAAACCGATCACAGATGGTCACCACTCATATTCAACATCCAGGCGGGACAATTACTGTTGATCATTCAAAGGTGAAGGTATAACACTGGCTTTAGAGCGATCAAATTGACAGAAATTTGTCCCTTGGACATAAGGCGCTTATCATCTATTTATCTTTATCTATATATTCAACATTCGAATACAATGCACTGCATTTAGTAGAGGTTCACTCCTGAGTATTGATCTTAAAAAATACAGCATTTTAGACAAAATATGATCAAAATTGTGTTGTATTATCAAAATTGTTGGTTAGACTATCATAAGCTCTCAGTAACAGGAGTTTGACAAATTGTTTATAACAATGCCAACAGGCTGCTTACTTTTTGTTATGAATAAGGCTGTAACTTTTCAGTATTAAAAAAACTTCATTTACATAGAAATATTACACGGTCATAAAAACTATTTCCTCATTTACAAGTCTTGAGAAATATTTTTTTATTAAATAAAATAAAAAAAGTCTATAATATATGAAATTAATCTACTGCACTCGTAACAACAGATTTTTTTTAACTGTAATAAGAAATAGAAAAATAAAAAAATAAAAGCAAAAAAATTAATATGAAAGAAAATCAGCAGTATTAGCCCGGCAAGCAAATGTAATCAGTATTAACGACAACAACACTAAGAACTTCAAAAATAGAACATAAAAATAAACCCGTAAAATGTTTCCAGCTTAATGACATCATTTTACTGTATGGAGGTATATATTACAATATATTCTTATATGTTTTCAGTTGTTTGTACGACTGTTTATTACTGCGTTTATTACACAGCCTAATACAAGGCAATAAAAATAAATAAACTTCTCTATACGAATTTCTACATATGAAAACACCAGGTAGACAAATAAAATTTTATTATTTTAGTTTTAGCTTTAATACAAAATGTTTCTTTTTTTATATTCCAGTGGTATTTTATTAGTTATTTTTTGTTTTTTAATCTTTTTGTTCTATTATAAGTAAATATGTTGTGCATGTGATTGAATTTATTTTAAGTTCTTAAAAAGTCTGTTAACCTACACTGTAAGTAATCCCTAAGTCCTAGGTCTTGCAGATTTTTACAACTAATTAAGGATTATTCCCAAGCATACATACTGAAGGCCATTCAATTTGAAATTTGTTAAAAATTAAACAACTACTTTGAAAATTGAGTGATATTAAAAACTTTTATATAAAAATTCGAGTAGACATTTTATCTCCTCCTGTCCTAATTCACCTGATGCGATACATTCGTATAGATATGTTTAGTAGTACCCAGAGTACCGTCATATTTTTGCAAAAAAGTGCAAGAAAAAATTATTTTTTGCACAAAAAATATTTTAAAATTGGTTTAGTAGAGTCTTTACTACATTATTGCCGAACATAGTAAAGCAGTATCTTTAAGTTTGAGTTAGCTGTTGGCCAAAAACTGAGGACACCTTTTTTGAGTTATGCAGTGATTTTCAAAATCGTTTAAGGTCCATAAAAAAATTAATAGTCAATCTGACCAGACCGAGTACAGGGTTTTACTAAGTTTTGGTAGTACAATCGAACCTATACTGTGGAGATGGTGCATTTTTTCAAAATTCTTCATTGGTCGCATAGTGTAATGGAAGAAAGTATTGAACATATTGTTTCGAAGAAATGATTTTATAAAAAAAAATTGTTATTACATTGCTATTAGTTTTATTACTATAAGTTTCGACTTTAGTTATGATTTATAAATATCTGAACGCTCTAAACGTTTTAGTTAAAGGTATTTAAAATCGGCATATCTTTGCCACAAACAATCATTAGCGCTAAAAGCTGATTTCTTTTTGTCTTTTTCCTCTATCTACACTTGCCTGTAAACACTTTATAGGTCTAGTGTGGAGAACCACACATCGCTCCCTACTATAAATAAGGCTTAACATTACTTGTCTCGAGTTAGTTGCTTATAAAACGTTTTAGAATATAAATAAAAGCTTTAAAATTTCGGTGTTTTTGTTTTAAACAGAGTTGCTTTTATTCAGAAGTAAAATATTAGTTTATTTAATATTTTTAAATAAATTCAATAAACATTTTCATTTTGCATCACCTTATTTTTCCGATACGTAAAAAGGAGAAATGATGACTTGTAAGATGAGCAAAAGTCACAGAGAAACAGCGATGCCAACTATTTAGAAGCAAAAAGAGCCAAGAGCACAAAAGGAATAAAAAGAGCTAAATTTAGATTTCACGTTTTTTTAATTATTTTTATTGGTACTTTCGAGGTAAAATTAATTTTATTAGAATAGTATTTAATAAAATATACATATATCACAAAAGTAATATTTAAAATAAAAAAAAAACTTTTAATATTATCAAAATTCCAATAGAAAAAAAAATCGTTATTTTCGCATAATATTGCATTATCATCTGCATATTCTTCAGTCCACAAAAGAATAATATTTTGTGTTCTTATATGCTTCGTTTGAATTAATTTTAAAGCAGACTTTTTCTGGTATTTTGTAATCCGAAGAACAGCACTTTTTTCTTTTTACCCGAATTTTTTGTGAATTAAGCAATTTGATGTATTCAAAGACATTCTGTTTTGTACTTTATTTCTTAAAACAATTCATAATACTGCATGTGCGTTCTACTTCTGCATGTGAATAAGGCAGTGGAAAGAGCCTTAAAGCAAGAGATGATGGTTTATGAATTTTTATAATGATGGATGTCGATCCAAATGGCGTTACTTCTATCAAGGTTATTTTGTTTTTATTTCATAACTTAAATTTTTTTTGGGTAAGATAAGTATTTCCGATTCTGCACAAGTTTTCTCAAAACAATAACCAAAAAAGGGGCTAAAAGTGCTAAAAACTACATCTAAGAGGGCTATTGCAGCTCTTTTTTTTAAAGAGATAAATAAAAAAAAACACACGCTGCGGTTACTTAAAAAGAGCTAAAAAGGGCTAAGTTGGCATCTCTGCAGAGAAACCCAAAATATAGTTTTTATTGTGCCTTTCATCGCTCAGTGACTTTTTCTTTTGACATTGTGAGAGAGATTGGAAATTTCGACTTAAACATTTTTTTTTTTATTGCCGCAGATTTGATGGTGACAAATGCGTTAGACTAAATAAAAATGCTTCAGCCTGTCAAATTCTTCAGAAAGAATACCACCTCATATTTGAGCTGCAGAACCCTGAATGGATTTACACACAACAATTACAATTCTTACTCAAATGCAGTATAGTTTAGTTTAATGATTTCTAGATTCATGATGTTTCATTAAATCATATCTTGGTAATAATATAACACCCAGATATGAGTGCTTATTTATTAATATATTAATTAGATTTCAAAGATATGTCTACTTCTTCTCCTTTCTGCATAATTATGGCCATAATATTATGATGTAGCATATTAAACAGTCGGTATTTACCGTTTATGATTACTCTACTTGTTTACATGTCTTCTATATGAAATATCAGAAAATTCATAACAAACTTTGAACAGAATTTTGTTTTTTCTATACATTTTTAATGAATACAATTTTCTTTTGGTAAATATTACACCACAAGTTACCATATCTACCTTATAGATTCATATTTTTTGCTCTCTTGACTTACTTTCACCAACAAAACAATTTTTCACTTATTATTTTCTTTTGAAAAAAAATATTCTTTTTTTTTCTATTTCTACATTGTAATTGATTCTATAAGTATATACATATTACAAGGATGACAGATAAGTCTTTGTTTGGCAAAGAAGATAGAAAAAAAATAAAAACTTGAAACTGTAACGAAAAACTGAATTTAAAGAAAATATGAAAAACGAACAGAACTGCATAGAAAATAAAAATCATAACAAAAAGAAATTCTTAAGAAAAAGAAAAAGTGCAAACAGTAAAAATGAAAGAAAACTACACAAAGAAATACCTGAAAAAAAGTAACTCAACTGACATCGTAGTAACCAATTTTTCTTTTGATGAAATTCAAGCTCATTGTGAAAATGTGTTAAATTTTCTTTTATTTTTTTTTATTTTGGAATAATGTAAAGAATATGTTTTACTACTTGTATTTACTATAGTGCTAAGGAGAATTTTCTGTTTTCTTTCTACACGTAAATATACTGTTACTACCGAATATTTTTATTAAAAGCTAAATACAAATAAAAACTAGAAAAATCTTCTTTCTTTTCCAATTATACGATGTTTTACTATTTCACCAATGTGAAAATGTGTTATTTTTTTCTTAAAAGTATATTTTTTTATAAAAAATTATTGGTAATTCGTAACTTTATTAGAATTTCACAAGAAATTACTATTATTAGGAATTTACAGTTTTCTAAAAATAAAACTCAAATTTTTATATTAAAAAAAATAAAATAAAAAGAGTTTAAAATGAAAAAGAATATAAGCAACTTATCTATCTATGAAAAACCAATTTCTTTTAAATAACATTTTGCAAATCTTCTTTCAAATATAGTTCTTTTAAAAATATTTGTCAGAATCATTTCATAAAAAGTAGGCTTAAGGATACGAAATACTCTTAACAACTCTAAACCAGAATAAGATTTCAAATTGAAATTGTTTGTCAATATATTGAAAGTATATAGAAAAACTAAAACATATGTAGATAACAATGTTTGTAATGCAAAATAATTTATAGCTTCAAACTGTAATAATTAAATCTCAAAAGGGAAGCACTTGAAGCCATACGTTAAATTGGAAATATTTGTCTGCCTCTACAGCAGTAAATGAAAATTTGAGAAAATTGTGAAATAAAGCTTTGCTATTAAGAAACATTTCAGCTGTTCAGTTTCATAAATATAGAAATTTATACAAATGATGATATACCTACATACTTACCTATATAATAGGCTATTAGTACTCGGTTTAAGCGTTACCGTTACTTCTTGCAGTACCCATGTTTTGTACTACAGTTTAAATTTGACTCCGAACGGCAGACTTGAGAAGCAAGAAGAAGTTACTCTTGGACCTTTTGCCAGAAGACTGCTAAGAGATAGTCGCCGAAAGAAATATTTTGTTTTCCACATTTCTTTCCATTTTCAAGATATTAGGGCAGGGGTTTGAACCCGTAACTACGGCGACTATATAAATTATTACTAAGTTTAAATATTGGAAATAGAATTTTATTAACTTATGACTCTACTACACTACACAAAGCGTTTTTACGTTATTTTTGCCTTCAAGATGGCATTTTTACAACAAAAACGAGGTCAACTTTGTTTTGTCTACAATTTTTTTATATTTCACTATTTTCAGCATTCGTTATATATTTTTTTTTCAATTCTCCAAGAATTCAAAGCGATTATATTCAGAGTGTTTTTTATAGAGTGTCACAAAGCTGAGTTGGTATCACTACTTTATTGGACTACCCACTTAACAGCTGATAGTTGCTTTTTGTCAAGTTTGCTTTTAGATTTCAATATAAACTGACTTAGACCAGAGTAGAGCGTGCAAATTGTTGAAATTTTTAATCAAAACAATTGTTCTATTTTATTGATGTCGATTTTGAATTTCCATTCAAAGTTTTATTTTTCGATGAAGCTCATTTCTGGTTGAATGGGTACGTAAATAAACAGAATTGTCGCCTTTGGAGTAAGAAAAATCCAGAAGTATTTGTCGAAACATCATAACATCCAGAGAATATTACTGTTTGGTGCGCTTTATGGACCGGCGTAATCATTGTCCCATATGTATTCAAAAACTATGATGGTCAGAAAGGTACTGTCAATGGTAAACGGATTTTTTTTTTATTTAGACCAATACTCAGGGGCAAAACCCTACAAAAAGCTGTGTATTGTATTGGAATTTTTGTAGAAGGAACAGTATATTATTCTTATATTATTAAACGAGTCAGGAATGAGACAAATTGTTGTGAATTGATCATTCAAAGGCTAGTGTTATGCCTTCACTCTTGAATGATCAACAGCAATTGCACTTTCATTGCATGTTGATTGGGGTAAGTGCCTTCGCTAAGTAGGTTTTTAGCTGTTATCTGGTACTTCCCAATAGGTCGCGCTTTTCCCTTATCATTCGTTTTTCATTGTCAAAGGATAAGGTAGAATAGAGTGGAAGTTCAGAGAACGGTTACTTTGCAGATGGGGTTCTTGGAGGGGTGACCTCTTATTTTTATATTATAATTTTGAACAAATCGCAAATTAACTTTTTTATTATTCACCTTTGCTGGGATTCGAACCCTAGCCAATTTAATTTTTTTGCGAGCGCTCTAACCACTGTACCATGCACCCCCAAACATGATTCGAAATTTTTTCGTAACTCATTTATGTGGCATGAATCTGGCTGATATGTAGTTCCAACAGGACGGAGCCACATGCCACACAGCGGGCACTTTAATTAATGTGTTCCAGATTGCGCTTTCTACGCGCTAGCAGTGGCTGTCACATAACAGAAATTATATTTAAAAATTAATTTCGAAAAAATTTCCTTTCAATAAAGCTCGTTGTTTTGATATTAAAAATATATTTCATTGCCTTATTATGATTTTAACTTGTGTCACTCTATAAAAAACACAAATTATAAAGAATATATTTTTTGTAAGAATATTTTGTCAAGTTGAGAGCCAAAAATATATGAAAGGCAAAATTTTTTGGTAGAAATGAAAACTATTGTTTCTAAAATCAAAGTAATACTCGCTTAAAAATTGTGTTTTTTATATTTATTTTTTTGTGTTTTTTTTTATATAAAACTGAAATAAATTAAAGTACTTAATTTTATTTAAAGAATTTATTAAAAAAAAAAAAAATTTTAAATCAAGTACCATCTACTGCTATTCCAAAACAAAAAAAAAATATTTCAGTTTGGATGAATAATTTTTAGCGATTGCATAAAATGGTACATTGATTGATATAAATAGTTTCATATACTTATGTATATGAATATAACTATGTAAAAAAGAAGTTCTTTTTGGGTTTGTTTTATTCGATTCGTTTTGAAATCGAAAAATTTTTTGATTCCCCATAATTCCAAAATTTACGTTCTCAAATCCGCATGTTTTTGTGATTCGACATTTTTGTTCTAAAAAAATCGGATTTTAAAAACAAGAAAATAAATGGTTTTTTTATAAATATGATTCGCATTTTGATTCTCCAAAGAGTGTAAGTTTTGAATCAAAATGCCAGAAGCTGTTGTGTCATTTTATATCTATAAAATTATACCAAAATTTATAAATAAAAAAAAAAACATTTTTTAACTAAACTTGAGTCTTAATAATAATTTCATAAGAAAATTAAAATTGTATATATTTTTTTTACACAAGTGAGCAACAGTAAAAATTGTCGATAGTTTAAAAAAAATTTTTTTTGCATTAATATTTGTAGGAAAAAATATATTTTTTTTGTTGAAAATGTTACCCCATATTGAAATAAATGGCTACTCGTTTTCTTTCAACAACCCTTTTCCAATCGAATTGAAAGGGAATAAAAATATATGGATTTGAAATGCAGGAAATTAAAAGTACTTTAAAAATCCACTTTCAAGTGATTTCGGATACTACAACAAACAATTAAAATAAACATTTAAAAATAATTGGTAACTTCACAATTTTGCAAAGCATTTAAACATTAACAAGTGCTTTACTTGATTTTTTTAGCACATTATGGCTACGAGTATGAATTAATTGTAGATTTAAAAAAAGGAGATCTCTTTTACCCAAGCTATTGTGTGTGTATGGCTAGTATTAGCCATGGTAGAATATAGCCCTTAAGGATATTTATTTGCATAAGCAGTTGAGGCTATATTTGGAGCATATTAGAGATAAATAATTTTGTTCTATATTAGCGTATCAATTAAAGAGCTTTTTAAGCTGTCTGGAGAGATTAGTATAATAAATCGAACAATATTATATGGCTTAGACACCTTCATCATTGCTTACATTGCAAAAGTTAGATATAATAGGGGAAAAATTAACTTTGGAGTAAGATTTCAACTAAAACGAAGTCTTTTAAATCGAGGTGCATAGAAAATTATTTTCAATCTAGCTACTGCTTTTAACCTTTGTAAATTTTAAATAGTTTTCTTTTGCATTTGTGCAAAAGTTTTTAAAGTGGTGTCATATGCAAAATCCTATTATCACATAGTAGCCTATATGCATATATGCTCAAGAGCACAATTTTCCTATTTTCCGAAAAGTCCTTTTCATTATTTGCCACAAATAAGTATTTAATATGTTAGCATTTCAATTAAGTAGCTCTAGCTCTCTTTGTCTCACCCTCGTGGTGGTACCTCGTGCTGAGAAGCTACTCTGTATTGAAATTCAGTAACTTTTAACGATTTGTTTTCTGTTAAAATTTAAAGCCGATTTTGTTGTTTGCACTAACGATAGTGCGATTCAGTAACTCCTAGTTATCGCTTGTATTTAAAAATATAAATCAAGTGGCATGTCTATAAGAACGAAAAAAAAAACTTAACGAAAAAACAGTACGCATTCATGTTCTTACAAACATTGAAATTATTCACTTGAATTTTGTCATATATCCAACATATTATGACATCTGTTTATTGTGTTTTATTAAATATTATTTTTTATATAATTTTTACTATTTATTCTATAACAAAGTAGTGATTTTAGGAAAATTTTTTTTTAAAACATGTGTGAATTTTTATTTTTATTTTGTGTATATTTTAACAACACAAATAGAACTGTGGTTTAGAAAACGCTTAACGATAACTACAGTTGTTAAAAAATTTTACTGAATAGCAAAATCGTTTATCTTGCTGTTAAAAGTTTTTAACAATACAATTGTCGTTTAAATTTCGTAGTGAATCGCACTACTGGGAACTGTTTCTTCCTTTTCTGGTATAGTGAATATGTGAAGTCGGTGTTGGCCGTTTTTTATTTTATTGTTCAGATTTCTCTTACTAAAATACATTACATTAAAATATTATATGATTTATTATTATATTATTTTTCATTCAGACACGAATGTCTATGCCAACCGTCCGCCTACTGCGGAAGATAAAAACTACACTTTTGGCGTAATGCCAACAGAAAACGAACTTACGTTGCCAAAAAAATAACCAAAAAAAAAAAAAAAAAAAGAATAGTCCTCTGATTGCTTAATACTTTTAAAAGTTAAAAAAAAGAAAATTAGATTGAAAAATAGTTGGTACAGTTTTTAAAAATCTTTTTCAATATGCATATGTATATAAACCATTATGGATGGCATTACTTGTTAACTGCTGGTGTTAGGGTGTTCCTTAAAACAAATTTTTTAATATTTCTGTTAAATAATATTATCTTGTTAGCTAATCATATTTAAGGAATTTAACATAAGGTTGGTTATACATAATTTTAAATTAAGTTTTGTTTTCATTTATGAGTAAATGACTGAGTTCGAACATACGTATCGCACAAGTGATAATTGATTATCGAATTGTTTTCCTACAGCACGCGTTTACTTCAAAGGACTTCCATTCTCTTTCGGGGGAAGATTAAATAGGACATACGTACATACATCTTGCAATTAATTATAAGTTTACATTGGTTCAACGAAATAATTTAGGTTCTAAGCTATTTCAAATTGGTTGATATATAATGCGTTGCAATAAGCGGTACCATAATAATTCAATAAATTTTATATGAAATAGGGTTATTTGAGTTCGCTTTAAAAGAGGCTTTCGATTTTAAAACTTGTAAAAAACACACATAACGCTGTGATTTCGATGAAACTATTTCGCTCTAGACTGGTTGCAGTGAGTTTTAGTTCACATTTTGCAAATTTCAAGCGGCATCTCGACGATAGCTTGTCGAATGCTCCAATATTAGAATATAATCTGCGCACAACGTGCCACAAAAAAGGGTCTAACAGCGAAAAATTTTGTGATCCTGATGGTCAACTGGACGGGAAATTTCTCATGTCACAAAGACTAAATCCGTCTTGTTCTACTTCTTGATGAAAACGGGCAGAAAACAATTACTTTTGGGTTTTTGGAAATCCATTTTCGACAGTTTTACTTGTTGACGTTAACGCCGAATGAGAAAAAAGCTTCGTCGCTGAAGAAAATTTTATTTTAAAAATCCACACTAAAAGCCTGCGAAGGCACTCACCGCAGCCAACATACAACGATGGGGCAATTGCTGTTCATCATTCAATTGTAAAGGTATAATACTGGCCTTTGAATGATAAATTCACAGCAATTTGTCTCATTCCTAAGGCGCTTAATAATATAAGAAAACAAAATATATGTCCTGTTGTCGTCCTTTCCACAACAATTCCAATACAATGCACAGCATTTAGTAAGGGTTTAACCCTAAGAATTGGTCTTAATAAAAAAATAAATAAACATATCTATAGCGTAGTGAATGTAACGTGAGTAAGCTGCTTGTGCCCATAATTAATAAAAAGAAAAACAATTCTAAGCATTGTTTAGTGATGTTCCGACGTAATAAAATCGAATATATCCGTCAAAATATTATAATAAATAAAACATGTCTCTGTGGCTATACTCCATAGTTTAGTTGATTATCTGTACAACGGGCAAAATGAGGAGTTATCTAGCATGGCTATACCATCATTTGACACCGTTACTGAAGGCACAAAAAATTAAATCTTGGTAGAAGGAAAAAGTATGTATTTGGCATAAATCATTCAAAACTATTGCTAAATGTGAGAACCTATTTGCAAAAATCGTAAGAATATTAGCCAGAAAAAAGTAATTTTCGAAACTAAAGCCAATTTTGTATCTAAAAAGTAACCACATTATAAAAACATCTATATATGTATGTACAATGTACATACATACATACATACGTACATGTATATACAGAGTCTTCTTCCAACAGGCACTTCGGAACCCAAACAGTTGATAACAGCACTCACATTCTCTTCATCTAATTATTTTATTAATATAAATGTATATTCATATTATATATTTAGTATATGTATGATTTTCAATTTACATTTTATTACAAATATATTCAAAAGTAATATGAATTCAATTTAATTTTGTTTATTTTTAAAATATCGAACATTAAAAAATTTTTTCAAAGTATATTGAGTACTCAAATGTGAAAGTAATCAATACTCTCGAGTAACGAAAAGTAGTAGAATTTGTCAGCATTAATAACAAGTAACGGAACGGAAGTTTATGTTACACAGGAAGTACTCTCACAAAGAGATTGAAGGTTACTGTCAGATACCATTATTTCCTTTACATTTTGTCTTTTTTGTTTTTCTATAGGTATAAAACATTCCACATAAAAATAAGGCAAAAGAAAAAAAACAAAGTCTAAGTATATATTTTGCATAACTCTGCTGAATAAAATTAAACAGAAAAATGAGAAACAATTTTTATAACAAAGTTTTGATAAGGGAAAAACTTTAAATAAAAATTGCATAAAAAAAGATTTTGTTTATGCATATTAAATAAAATAAAAGTGTATGCAAAATCACTATAAAAACTAAAAAACTGCATGAACATACTCTATAGTTGAGTAGAAAAAAAATCTTTTTTATTTTCTATTTGTGTTTAAGATAAGAGTTCAGCTCTTAAACTGAAACTGCATGCGGGTTGAAAAAAAAAATAAATTTTATGACAAATTTATTGATTTATTTTCAAGCAAAAAGATACAATTAAAAACAATAAAATAAAAAATGTTTATAGCCAAAATGAAAACAATAAAAATAAAAAAAAAAAACTATAAATTTAGTACTAAAAAAAGAATGAGGAATTTAAGATAGAAATGCATTTTAAGGCAAGAAACAAACTTTTACCAACTGCTGGAAAGTTACAAATTTTTTCATTTTATATTTTTTTAGTAAAAACTTTTGCATTAAAGGATCTGCTTACGGAATAGTTTCACTAGAAAGAAAAACATTTTTTTTTTCTTTCGCATAATAAAACTCGTACGTCCTTATTTTTGATTTGTGAGTTTTTGAAGTTGTATTAAGAGCTCTTGTATATGTTGTGTGTATACGCAGGCATTATAAACATAAAATAACTATTTTTATTTTTCTTATTTGTATTTCCATTTTAAAAAATATAATACTTTCTTGTTTTTTAACCACCTTCAGATTGTAGTTCAAGCCTTTGTGTGTTTTTTCTTGTTCTTATATTTGTTTTAGTTGCTGCTCTAGTTACTTATAATGCAATATAATTAACCTTAATTTGCGCTATTGTTATGGCTGTTTGTTTCACTTATTTCATTTCATATATTTTTTGTTTATATACTTCTTTTTTATTCTAATGTTACTCGTATAATTTTTTAATTTGCGTTTTCTTACACCACTACATAATGAAAAAAAAATTACAGTTGCAATTGTTTGCTTAGCGGTTAAAAAGGAATTTGTAATTAAAATATTGCGTTTTTAATAAAGTTTTTAAAGTGGCATTTGAAAGAGTATTAAATTACCTTTGATTTAATATGCAACCTTATTTTTTTTTTTATTTTTTTTTTTTTTTTTTTTTGAAAAAGTAAAATGTCAATTTTCTTTACCTATAAGTCGGAAGCCTATGTCTCCGAAAGCGACCTTATTAAAAATTTGAAAAAAAAAAATTATGCCAAAGATAGTTTCGTTCTCTAAAGTTGTGCAAAATTTCAGAGTGGAGGTCTTTTTGAATCAAGAAATAGGGTTGGGATAGTATACGATTTTTCGATTTTTGTGTGTTTCAACAAAAAAATACATGAGTCAAAAAGAAAGGATGTGAGATGGGGGCAAACGGGTCTTCATCGGGGCAAGGGTTGGGTTGAAGGAAAAAAATCCACAAAAAGCTCCACAACTTCTCTGAAGTAGCCCCTAGAGGGGTAAAATATAAGACCAACCCTCACTAATACTTTACCCCAAATTTTTTTTCCAAACATACCTACCCCCTACCACCACTCCACAGAGTGGTAGGAGCAAATTTTGTATAAAAATTTAACTTTGTAATGGAGCCCCCATTGGTTGATTTGATTTAGTATGTCCCATATACATGTAGGAAATTGAGGCTATTTTTGGCTTACGTATGGAGCCGCATACCACTTAAACAGGTGTACGGATTTCAACAAACTTTTCGACAAGGTTAGGTATTGGAACTTACATGGTATTAATATTTAATTAAAATCTGAAATCAGATGTGTGCGACAAGTAAGCTCGAAGTCGCCTCGAAATTATTTTTAATTTTTGTATATCTTTAGAATGCTTACAGCTAAAGTTTCTGAAAGTGGTATGAATTACCTCATGATTACGGAAAATTATCAGTGAAAAAGTGGGCGGGATTGAACAAGTAGGCGTTGTACTTCTAATACAAACTATTTTAATTTTTGTGATTCTTGAGAACGGTTAAAGCTAAAATTTCTGAATTTGGTCGATATAGGACAAGTGGGTGTGGTACTTCTTATATGAGTAAAAATTCAATATTACTTTTTGCGTTTCTATAGAAAGGTTAATAATAAAGTTTCGGCATTTATTCTGGATGACGTCACATTCAATGAAAATCCCAATTCAGAATTGGACAAGTGGGTGTGGTACCTGCCATACAATCTAAATATTGTTTTTTGTATATATGAAACTGTTAAATTTAATTCCTTATGTAGAAAGTTTTTTGTTTTTATTGCCTGGCAAAGCAGGAAGAGTGTCTGCTTGTTTAATTATTAAAAGTCGAAAAACAAAAAAATTTAAATTAAGTTAATTTTTTTTTCGGAAGCAAAAATCAATAAAAACGCTTTAAAATATGCAAATATTATATTAATTTTTTACATAAGGGAAATGTAAGTAAATTCTGCAGCCTAATTCTTTAAGTCGCTAAATCTAAATTTCCATCGCTAAATATACATAAAATTGATTTAGCGATTTTTGGCAACATATTCAATTCTGTAACTTTTAATGCTAAATTTGGCATACCTTAGAGAGTAAATTCGCCGCAATTTTAGCGTGTATTCTTCTCATCCATTATTTTGTATTATCTAACGTTAAATTAGCTTCAACGTCTCCAAAAATTTTAAAATTTTAGCTACGAAAATTTTTAGGTTCCAAAAGGTAAGTTAAATATAAATTTTGTTTTAATTGATGTTTTGTTATGTATTTAAATATATACATATTTTTTTACTTTTGCAAAATAATGGAAGACACAACTGAAAGGGTGACAAAAGAGCAAAAAAACATGCTTATTTAGTATTTGAAGGATTATAGAGAATGTGCACATGACAGTTAAAAATAATAATAATAATAATTTCTTTTACGTAAATATATTATTTTTTTTTAGATTTGTAAATCTTACGGGAGCAAAAAGCCTTGCTGAGCAATGGGAGCATTGTGCCGAGAAGCTTAACTCATTGGGAGGTGCATTCAAAAGTGGAGAGGATTGGAAGAGGGCTGGAAAAATATGCGGCAAGTTATAGTACAAAACTTTAATGTTTAAGCATTTTATTCCATTTTTTTTCATTTAACAGAAGCAAGGCAAAGCAAAAGTTCCAAGAGCATAAAAGCTCTTTAGAGAGAAGTGGCATAAATGGTCCTCAAAATTTCAAGTTAACTGAAATGGATGATCGCATAATTGCCATCATGAGGAAGGAATCTTTGGTGGGACAAGAAGAAGTCGGCGAACCTCTGGTAGGTTTTTACCAAATTTGTTTTATTAATTTTTAAATAAATAAATTTTTTATTGTGTAGAGAGACGCAAATGTTTCTTTAACATCAGATTTAATGATGCCACACCATCTTGCTCTAATGGAACCATGGTCTTTCGATTTTCTTAAAATTATTGTAGATAAATTATTAAAACCTTAAGTTATTTTATAAAAATTATTTCAAAACTAATACTATACAATTTTTTTAAAACAATTTCATACTTTCTTATTTTTTGAACTTGTAGGGAAAGCAACATCGGCATTTACCCAAAAGTAAACAAATTCTTTGTAGAGTTACCATCTTTCAACAAATAAAAAAATTCACATTTGTATTGGCGAAATGCCTCACATAGATTATATTTTTAAATATCATTTATGTATACATATGCATATGCATGTTGCAAAACTATAATACAATTTAGATAAATATTTTTAAAATATCATTAAAAATTCACGTTAGAATCCAAAATAAATTACAAAAAAAATAAAAATCAATTTAGAGAAAAAAAAAAAATTTTTTAAACATAGGCAACTCTAATAATAAATAACAATGAGAGAAGAGAATAGTATAGTGATAGCAAATAAGCTACGGCGAAAAACTTATATTTTGGCTAAGCTCTTAGACTTACAGAATACAAATTTAGCGATTTTGCTAAAATATTTGCCGTAAATTTATTTTAGCGTTTAAACATTTTAGCGTAAGCTTTAGCTAAGAGAATTACAGAATTAGGCTGCTGTTATTTTTTTCTGTGTTGCCTGAAGTAAGAATTCACATAATTTTTTATTTTTCCATTCTTATTTGTTTGCAGTGTATTTTATTTATTTATTTATTTTATTTTATTCATTCTCATATGAAAAACCTAGCCTTATGGCCATAATCGGTCTCATTATACAACTACAACTCAAACATAAACATATTGAACAGAATTTTATTACTTTTATTTACATACCGAATATTACTTTGATATTTACCTGCAATAAAAGAGAAGAAATACACAATAAGTATCGATTAATATTTTAATTTAAAAAGGAATCAATTTTATATTATAAATAATTCTTATAAATCGTACTTGAACAAGGTACTTATAAACCGCTTTATGAATATTTAAACACAATTCAATATAATCCAAATAAATTTTAAATATTCACAGAAATAACTGACAGTAACCGATTTATAAAGTTGCAATGTACTACCAACCGGTTTAATGCCATCCCAAATATAAAAAAGACAAGTACAAACGATACAAAAGAAAAGTTTTTCCATTTAACTTAAAATGTATCTATTTTGGAGGGGTTAAAATATGAAACCTTAATCTCGAAAATAAATGGCAATAAGCCATAAAGATAAAAAAAAGAAAAAGTAAATATCCTTTCGTACACCAAAAAAAAATTATATTTTTTGAATATCCCTTTAAACCCAATACCGTGACACAATTTCATATTTTCTTTTACATATTTTCCTTTTTTTTTGCGGTACCATCGAAATAAGATTTTGCAATGTTGTAATATAATATGAATATGTATGTATATACTTTTATATAAAGATATAAACTGTTATCCCATTAAATACATGCTGCATTTGGCGGTTTCCCGCATCAACTATTTTTTCACATCTATTGACTTGAAATATCATTTATGTTCCATTTGAATATTTTTTATATATTTTTTTAGCTTCTTTTTTATTTTTATCAACAGTTTTTTTTTACTTTTATTTTTGCGACATTTATAGAAGTATTATACAGTAAAACCTTGAAACTGGTATTTGGGAGAGAGAAAAAATAATATCTTGTATGCTGTACATAGAATCAAATATTTATAAATTGTTCTTCAAAAGTAAGCAATAAGAATAAGACATTGCAGATAGGACCTACATATATAGAGCAATGTTTAAAAGCGTTTGAAGAATATAATTGATTTTAGATGCTGAAGACTTGAGTTCGAGCCTCAAGAAAAGTGATAAATATTTTGAATTAATTTTGTTTCGTCACAAACGCTTTAATTAGATCAAAGTTAAATTCTATAAAGAATTTAGATTTTTGCAATTAATTTGTTTGATAATTCAAGAAGACTTTAATTTTAGGAGAAGCCATTAAAAAACTCAGCATTACAGTTTTAAGTTTAACTTGACTTTAAGTTAAATTTTAAAGAAGCATATGGTTTGTTTTTGATCAATAGAAAATTTTCAGAAATTGAAAAACTTCAGGATTTTTGATACTTTGACAGAAGTTTTAAACTAAGTAAGTTTTTAACTTTTTATTTTGAATATTGTGGGCTCGGAGTCTTTTTTTACAAACCAAATGAAGTATTGCAGCACTGACTTAATTTATTTTTTACCAACTAAAGACAACTAATATCAGACAGGATATTTTCTATATAATTGCAATGAAGCGTTGATTGTCAATATGCGTTTTTTGTTTTTGTTTTGGGAGACCTCTTATTTTTAAATTATAATTTTGAAAAAACCCCAAACTAAGTTTTTCATTTTTCATCGAAATTTGAACCTGCGCCGTTTGAGTTTTTGTGCGAGCGCTATAACCACTATATCACGCACGTTGTCAAATATTTTTGAAAAATTTCCGGGCAATGCTCTAACAGACAGCTTATTATTTTACGTAAAATTATTTTCTATTAAAGAAACTGAATTTTATCTTATGTGGTCCACAGCACCCGCTAGGTATTTTTTTTTTTTTTTGAGTTCCTTGAATTTCTTTAAATATACAGCACATATAATTTTTCTGTGCAAGCATAAGCCAGGACTTTACTTAAACGCTTCTTGTTTTTACATTAAGTGCGGGAGTTATCAATAAATTTTCTTAATCGTATTCCAGCCAATAATAAGCCAATATGTGTACAGATAACATGGACAGCATAAAAAATAGTAAATTTTGAATGGCTCTGGCACATAACTATGATTATATTTCAGGGATGGCATAGATTACAATGGCTTTGAGAGCCTTAATGAATTGTGACTTATTCACAAAAACCTGCTGCTTTATAAAATCGCACAATAGAAAGTCTAACGGAATCCAATCACATAATATAAGTCACAGTTCACATCACTTCATGGGCATGTGTTGTTGCAAGCAATATCTGTCCATGGTTGTTTGGCAAAACATACTGAATAATTAATAATCTGATAGATTTTCCTTCAACAAAAAGCCATTATTAAGTATAAAAATTCGAAAATCCCTTTTGGAATAGAAAAAATATGTGGTCATCGAATCTAGTAATTAATGAGAACACAATTTCTTTAGTATTTGCTCATATTGTAATCAGAATATTAAAAATACTGAATGGAAGTACACATTAGCCGATATTATTCCATCAAAAATTTCTGTAAAATACCTTACACTTCCAGCTAAAGAAACTTATGAGCCAAACAAGTCTAATAACTTGGGACAAAAATGTTTATGGCAGCAGGTGTCTACTATTAACCGACCTGTAGTCAGAAATATAACACAACAAAACAAGAACTGATATCTGATCCTATTCCAGTAAAGAATTTTATTATAAATTTTATTATCACAAACTGGAGTGGCCAGCGTAAGCCATCAACACCAAGTTCTTCCTTTTCCAAAGTTCTTTGATACATCTTAGACGTTCTACGAGTTGTTCTCCGGCACATGTACACACTGGCACTAGAATTTGTTTATAAAAGCCTTCAATGCTTGCTGTACTTATAATTTTATTTCTTAACCTTTAGCCAGTGAGCACTTAGTCGTCTACGGTTATTAAAAAAACACAAATCTGGAGGAAAATACGGTACTCGATATCGATTTCTATGTAAATTTAATAAAATTTCATTCGATGTCGAATGGTATTATATTGCAGCAGGTTTAATTCGTATAACTTACAAGAACTGACTAAGACATTAACCTCATTGTTTCCCTGTACTAGAAAAGAATTTTTCATTAATCCACGATTTTCAGACAAGTAGTTAAGAACATAAAAAAGGAGACTGCGTTGGCATTCACGCACATTATATTATTTATTATTAAATTGTATTTTCTAATATTTTTCCAATATATATTCCATAAATTTATTTTCAAGCCTTAAGCCGTTATTTAATATATTTTTTGCTTTTTTATTTTTGCTTTTTAAAATTCAATTTTTTAATGTAACCGTTTAAGATTATAAAGTAAAATTCATAAATTTCTGCTTTAATACTTCTACTAACAAATTTAAAGCCATAGAGTTTTCCACATGGGCTCATTGATTTCAAAATTGTTTTTTTTTTTCACACCTTTTTAATTGCGATTATCACAACGTATATACAAAAACATATTTTACGAATGGTGTATAACTAAAAAATGCGGGATTTTTAACAAACTTTTTTGATTTTTTCACCCTGCTTTACAGCGAATATTTAACCATATTCTTAATTTTATATCTGCGACAAAAAAAGTTCTTAAATTTGGAAGTGTGTTCTAGTGAGTTTTTTGCATTGAATGAAATTGTGGTAGAATGCGTTGAGATCTTGACTATCCAGCAATACTTCAAAAGCGATTCTAAAACCTTTTTTAATTGATTTTACAACATTAAACCGATATTTACTATAATTGAATATAACGGCTTTATAACTGACTCCGGGTCGTTTTGACCAATATTTGCTTTAAGACTATAGTCTTGCTGTGTATCACAAAATAAATTTGTCTTTTACGGTTTTACAATATACAGGGTGACCGAGAATTATAACTATGCAGAATTATGGTTTTGGCCAATTTTCATTTCAAACCAATAACTTTTTATGATGTTCTATGCCACAATATGTGGAATGTTCTTGTCTCATAACATATACTTTCATTTACCTTGATACTTCTAATGAAACAATATTCACTATATGCCGTTATAATTCGATAAAATTAGTAATTCTTTATATGAAATTACAGCAACATTTTCAACATTCAAGATTGCATTTCAACGTCTCTTCTCTTCAGCCCATATGTTTCCAAATATCATTATTTAAAAAGGAGTTTTGCTGCGTGTTAACTTTTTAAAATTTCTGCTTAATTTCCCATAAAGAAAAAAAATTTTTGGCCGGAAGATTTTTTCGGAAAAACCAAGTAATATTTTAATAAATTTTTTAATTAATTTAATTAATATTTTAATTTGAAATAAATAAATAAGTAATATGTTTTTCTTGTTTTGCCTAATTTTTCTTTCAAATAATTAAAATTAAGTTCAATTTAGGCTGCCACAGTGGTCTAGGGGATATGTGTTGCACTACACCGACAATATGGTCAGCCAGCTTGTATTAATAAGAATATAATATTAATATTGTATTGTAGTTTAAATAAATATAAACAATTATTTTTTTTTTGTTACGAAGCTCGAAATTTCTAATTTGTAAATAGTGTTAATATTGTTTTTTCAGGGCAAAACTATTAAACCTTCGCATTCCTGAAACCCACCAGGGTGGGATACGCAATTTTTAATAGTCCATAATTTCCTGAATTTTAATCGAAACAAAAATTGTTTTGACTCAGTGACTAACTTTTTAAGTTTTACTAAAGATTGTTTGAGTTTTTCATTTTTTACTCGTCGTTACCCGAAACCCACCTGGGTGCGTTGCACCTTAATGAGCATATTTCAATACATAGAATAGTCTTGTTTTTTGAAATAGGTATATTTTTTTTATTTTAAAATGTGTTTCAATTCATTTTCATATATATATATAAATGACCATAAGTAAAAATAAAATTATCATTAATTATATCGTTAACAAGTTTGGTCAATGTGAAATTTTTCACATATTTTGTGGGATAAAAGAATGCTCAGAGCCCACTGGTATTTTGCATATGACGAAGAATTTTCCTATATATTCACGGCACATATAATATTTGCCTTTCTGTTTAATACAACCAGTTGCATTGTGCTCTGGCGCATTGTCCTTCATAAAATCTATCCCTTCATCTGCAACAAAACCGGTTCTCCTGAATTATAATTCAAAAGACAGTATAATATCTGCATACGTAGAAAAACTGAATCGCTGTCTTGACTCCAAATCTACCAACAGTCGACTTATTTTAAGATCGAGTTTTTAATTGTGGGATGCAAGGTTCTTCTCCCAACTGTTCTAGAAATAGCTCACGACGAGAATTTTTAACGGTACCTTCGAAATTATTTCACATAAATATTATATATTCTACAAGAGCTGCCGTGTCAATGAGATTATAGAACAATGCAAAGGACCTTCGTCGAGTTTCTCTTTTACACGTGTATTGATACTACATGTTGTCCATTGTGTCTACATCACTTTTAATTTTATTATAATACATTAATATTTCAGAGGTTTCCCTTGGGCCAGTTATTGTATCTTTATTTCGATGCATAGTTGACAAGAGAACAACAAATTTATTCTTAGAGGGATTATAAGACCAAAAGTCACATTTTGCGAAAACCCAAAGAGGCTTGAGTTTATCTATATCGTATTTTCGAAGGGTAAATACCTAATATTTTTTGATTTTCCAGGAGAATAGTTCTTTGAAAGAGTTGTAAAAATATTTTCCGTTATATAGGTATTTTCTACCCGTTCCCATATATGGACAAACCAAATTCCTGACAACATGATCGCCTTGATTCACATCTCTTGTGGAGTAAATTTTTCCAGTATAAAAGGACTTTATAAACAACAGTTATTGCTTTACGTATTTAAGTGCATTAAAGGAATTGGATCGCATACTATATCATTTACTCAAAACGCATCGATAACATACTTAGATACCAGACAGTCAAGAAACTTACGCACAATAAGGTGTCGTCTTGAGTTTACAAAACAACGCATTAGTTTCAATGGACCAAATGAATTCAACAAATTACCAGAAAATTTCAAAAATACTTCGGCATTATCAACTTTTAAACACAGATTGAAACAGTACTTATTAGAAAATACTGAAATACTTCTTGCACAATAAAACAAAAACAAAAAAAGAAAAAAAAACTAAAAAAAAAACAAAACAAAAAAAAAAAAAAAAAACAAAGCAACAGAATTTAAATAAATGTGTTTAATATTTTGTAAATATGTAAATACTTTATATAAATTATTTGCTAAGCAATATAAATAGTTGCCTTTTAGCCTCTATAAAGCCAATTTGGCGCTGAATATATTGTATTGTATTGTATTGTATATATTAAATTGTATATCTGAATAAATACCTGAAATAAAGTTATATAAAAAAAAATATTTGTACATATAAGGGATATTATATTGCATGCTCACCGGATTATAATGCCATACTACTGCTCATTTTTATATATTCAAATAATTTCAGAGTACGACCAACGCCTTGTACGACTTTTGATTACAATATAGTAAATATTTCTATTAAATATACTTCTAAAAATTTTTAATTGGTACTTCTGACAGTTTCTATTCATTTTTGTGTGTTTTGTCCTTTTTTTAATTACATTTTACTGTATAAATAGAAAAATTTAATCTAAAATGCATACAAAATACATAGAACCCACCCGAGTTGGTTTCGGGTAACCAAGTATGTAAAAATCTTTGGGAATGCGAAGGTTAAACAAATTTTGTGGAACCAACATAATACAAATTTGTCAATTGAAATAAATTTTTATATTTCTTCTGTTCAAGTTTATTTTACGCTGAACACCTATTGGGTTATATCTTTAATTCATTATCTTCTATAGTAAAATCAGAAGTGCAAAATCGAAAAAACAATTCTTCAATACATGTATTGTAATCGATAGAGTGTATTCAGTAAAAACTTCTATTACTTCTTCTATTATTACCATTTAAGTACAACTTTAACACTTTTTTTTTGCTCAATGACTAGATGAGAGTGAATAACCAAATCCCGCATTTTTAAATTATACTCATATTATGAATACACTTTGTACTCTTAGGCAAACTCTAATAATAGAAAATGATAGGAATAAAAGCAAAATTTATTATTGGCGGTCTTAAAACTGTAGCCACACTCAAGATTTTAAATTAAAATGACCGGCCGTATGACTTATGTTCAGGCTTTATGAATGGTTGCCACACAGAATACAACAACTACACATACATACATATGTATATGGGTACATACCCAGGCTTGCATAAATACAATGCAAACACAAACATTTTCTAAACAAAGGAAAACTGAAAATAGAAAATTCTATTGAATACACACCGTCATATGGAGTGCAAAAAATTAAGTTTTTTTTTTCTTGTTCATTTAAAATAGTTGTGTGTATTAGTGTTTATTGTTGTATTAGTTTTTCAGGCATTATTTTAGCCGTTATTACCTTCCTAGTATCTTTGGCTTTTAGTTGTTTAGTTTAACAATGATAATATCCCTCACATATAAATACTGACCGAATGGAATATGACTATATGAACAAATGATTTTTTCAATCCACACCATCCTGTTGTAGCATGTACAACCCTAGTGTTTCTTAAAACATTAGCAAACAACTACATATCTGCAAATTTGGTCTTTCATTAGGCGCTTCCTATCTAAAGAAAAAAAAATAAAAAAATAATTCTTTCGGGGACTACCTCTTAGCAGTCTTCCAGTAAAAGTTCTGAGAGCATTATTATTATTATTTGGTTTAGACTCAGCACAAATGCAAGACACTGCGACCTATAAGATCTATTGTGTCCCTTTGAGTCTACTGTTTGTTTAACAAACCAGCAGGTCCGAAACTTTAGTTGTGAATATATCCGCCAATGAGACCATATGTCTCTCTAAATATATCCACCTAAATCCATCAAGAGGCACACAATCACGCAGTATGTGCTCTGCTGTTTCTAATGCTTGTGAGCATAGTCTACAAAAATTTACATCTGTGATCGCCATTCTCATCAAATGCGCTCTCACACTACAATAACCCGTAAAAATATCCGTTATGATTTTCAGGTCTGACCTTCTATACTTTAGAACATCACACTTACCCCCAAATCGTAGGCCTTGGAGTGCCTAAGACCCGACTGGGCATTCCAATGTTCCAAGCATTTGATTGTTTCCTATTCACTAATTTGATTGAGAATAGTTGAAAACGGTGCTGCACAGTTGGGCTCCGGACCAATATTAGGCGTCGCAGACCCCCTCCTAGCCAATGCATCCGCTTCCTCGTTCCCGTTTATACCACAGTTCCCAGGTACAAAGAACATCTGCAACCTGTTTCTAAGCGATATTTTTTGCAACGTGTGGTAGCAACGTTTGGCAAGTTTATATATCATACAATAAGAGTCAAGCGCCTTTAAGGCAATCTGACTATCTGAAAATATATTAATTGTCTTGCCCTTGAGCATAAGCTCTGAGAGTAGCTGATTGCCATGAACAAGCTTTTGAAGTCTGTCGTTCGAAGTGCACTTTAAACTGGAGGCCCCGGTACTTACGGATACAAATTAACACATACAATATGGGTACGGAGAGAAACTAGGCCGTAACCCTAAAACAGGGTTATAATGTCCAATTATGTATTTAAAGACTCAATAAACGGTTTCTTTGAGCGAAGCACCTCCAATACGTCGTGGCTTAGTTGTTAGAGCTTTCGGACAGAAAAAAAATTACCGAGGTTAACTCCCAGCGAAGGAAAAAAAAATCTAAAATAAAATTATCAGTTTAAAAAATAAGAGAAAAAAAACTGTAGCCTATAAAACATATTAATTTTGACCAAACAGATGGATATATTGAGTTTGAGAATCTTTCTTGGTTGTGGCTTATTTGCATCACCTCTATATGAAGTGACTATGCTATCAAATTGCTCTAATAAACTTTCTAATATAGCACAAGCTGTGTGGCACAAATCATTCATTCTCTTTCAACAACATATCTTTGGTGTCCAAATCATCTAAGTAGTTCAGGCCAAAATATATTGGTAATCATTAACCAATAGCGCTCGCCATAAAAAACGTCTATTTAAAAGTAATTTCTACCGATAACGTCGCCAGATCAAACTCCAACATTCTTAGATCTCGTGTGGCTTGTTATCGTTTCAACCTCGAAAATTTTGTTTGTTAAAATACACCTTCAACCAGAAATGCCCTTCGCCGGTGAATATAATTATGCGATGAAATTTTTTTACATACGCTGAAATGGGAGAGAAGCATTTGTTTTACATTTAGAAAAGAGTTTCACTATATGCACGTGTTTCTGAATCCTATATCCACTGTTATTTAACAAGAGATTGAATAAATGGCAAATAAATTGCCAACTATCATAGTTTGTAAGTTTCTTTTAGAAGACCCTATAGTATTCTGTAAAGATGGAAAATTAAAACTGTTTTGATACTCTGTTGCTACAGAATACAAACTCTTGCACAGGTTCATTTATACCATTGTGGCAGGTCTGTATATTTTCATTTTGTAATACAAACTTTGCATCACACATACACTTGCTTATGTTCGTTTGTGTGCTTAGTTTGATAATAGTTTTTAAATTGGTATCTCTTGCAATGTCTAAAGAATCGCTTTAATAAAACATTGACTATGAGATATGCCCGTGATTCTATATAGCCACCGTTTTGTGTTTTGTTGCAAAATGAATTAAAGACCCCTGCATGTCTGTTTTATGGAAATGAAATATTTCGATTAATTTTCTCTTAATATTTTGGAAATTTCGTCCTTTTAAAGATTTAAAGTTTAGCCAACGGTAATTAAAAATTTAAAGCAATATAAAGCCGATTTAAGTAGTGGCAAATCATTGCCAAGGATTTTAAAAAGATACGTCAGAAATATAACACTAAAGTTACAGTCAGCGACTTAAGCTGTACCTAAGCTTCCAAATATTAAGTTTAATGAAAACAAACATTTCGTAAATGTTTTTTACTTGTATGTATATGCAGTGACATGTAAGATTTTTTCATGTAAGATTTAAAACAAAAGTAATAAAATACATATTTTACAATAACAAGAATACCTACTAAAAATTAAAATGAAAGAAATAGAATTTGCCATTCAAACTTAATGATTAAGCATTTCAAAGGAAAAAAAACTCCTATAGAGACAAATTTGTTATACTCGATCTTTGATCAGAAAGCCGTCTCTTGAACTTCATGAAACTATTTTCTGCACCAAAAGTGTTTTTTTTTTATGTCAATACTCAGAGGTAAACATCTACTCATGTTGTGCATTGTACTGGAATGTGAACGTATGTAGATAGATTTTATTATTAAGCGCCTTTTTTTGTCAATGAGACAAAGTTTCTGGCATTTGATTATTCTTAAAGGCCAGTGTTATACCTTCACCTCTGACTCATCAACAGCAATTGTCCCATCTGTCGTTGGATGTTAATTATATGTGGTGAAGTTCTCCACTAAGCAGGTTAGCTGCTATCTTCCAAAAGGTGGCGCAGTACTCCTGATCATTCATTTTTAATGCCTGCTAAAGATGGAATAGAGTGGAAATGTCAGAGAACGGTTTCTTGGTGACAGTTAACTTAAAAGGATGGAACATCTTATTTTTAAATTAAAATTTTTTAGAAAAACCGCTAATTTTTATTTTTCATTTTTGTCCTTCGCTGGGATTTGAAACTGGCCTTTTTGAGTTTTTGTGCGGGCGCTCTAACCATTATACCACGGAACTCGAAAAATGTGATAGTTTTAGCGAAATACAGGGCGCCCGCCTCCTGATTATCTTTATTTTATTCATAGCAACAGATATTATCTGTGATAAAATAATCGAAAATCGTTAAATTTTGCAAATCTGTAACATCTTTAAATCGACTATTTGAAATTTTGAAAAAGAGCAGTAAAAACAGAGAAATTTAAAAAAAAAATTAAAATTAAAGTCGTAGTATTATAATTTTTTTCAATGTCAAATATTGAGATCACATATTATATTTACATACTGATACTTTTTTACACAAAATTTTACAAATCATACGACTGGATGAGTTGGCTAAACCACTCTTAACCCATTTCACTTGTAATACAGCTTTTTACGAACAGTAAAAATATAAGAAATTAGAAAGATAGAAATTAAAGATTGTAATTATTCTCAATTTAAAGAAGACGCGGGACCTTCTTTGTCGTTGGACCACTGGCTGGAAGGTACCTATGATGATGTCAATGGCAAAGGGCCTGAGAGTAACTAATTGCCCTGAGCAAGCTTTACAACTTGGTAAGGAATATCGACCACCAAATCCACCTTAAAAAAATTAAATAACAAAAAAAAAAAAAACAGAAACTTAAAAATGATCACTATCACTGGCATTCGAACTCCGTTTGCCAGACCATATATCAATAAATTTTATTTCTTTATTTAATAGTATTTTTTTTTTTATAACAATATGGGTTTCATAAAAATGAATTCTTAACTTAATTTAATTACTGTTATTTGGTCTGGCAAACCGGGTTCGAATTCCAGTAAGGAACAAAACTAATATAATTACTTTTATTGTATCTGATTCAAGATAATGAAAAAAATCAGTACAAAATAACTCAATTGATGTGTTTTACTTGCATACTAAGCTAACAAGGAATATGCAAAAAAAAATGTTTGTTATCTAGGGTTTTCTAATAACCCTTTATAAAAAAAAATTATCTCGGGCGGGGTGGTGGTTGCCATATGGGTTAAATAGAGATTTGAACATTTCATTTATAAATTTAAATAAAAAATGTTCTAAGTTTTCTATCATATTCTCCAATCGAACCATTGGAGACCAATTATTTTCATTTATTATTTGTTTATTAAAAATTTATTCATATACCCTTTTTTTCTGGAAAACAAACAAATCTCTGTTATCCATTGGGAACATTATTTTCATGATTTAAATTCTAAGCTACAAGCCAACAAAATTTAAATTTAAATTTTTTATATTTTCAAGGCTTTTTATACTGATATTTTTATGTTATTTTAGTGGGAGTAGAAAAAATATAATAAATTTACCAGATTTATAATCCACCACTTTAAAACATTTTCAATAATTCATAGTCAGTATTACACATCTATTTTTTTTTTCAATCTGTAAATGGATTCTTGTTTTATTTATTTATTTTTTTCTGTGAATTTCGCTTCAGTTTTAAATTTTATGTTTTTAGTCCCACTTGTTATAATTCATATTTTTTTTTACTGATTATTTCAAGCACATTTACATTTTTGCTTAATTTTTATTGCAAAAAAGCAGGTAACGAAAAAACAATCTGGTAAGCAACAACCATATAATAACCCCTATACACACAATTTATGGTTTAGTAAATTTTTGTATTTAATATACAGCATAAGTTATAGTCGCTGTGGTGACATCTTGAAGCTAAAAAGTATGAAAAATTATTTCTCTCGGCGACAACATCTTAGAAGATTTCTGACAAAACTTATCATTCGGAGTCGACATCAAATTGTAGGTCCCACTGCTCATGGATAAAGATTGACTCACACAATATGGGTGCTCCGAAAAGCTAGGCCGTAATCCTGGTTGTAATGTTTGTTTATTAGTTTTAATTTTAGGACTAAAATCAAAATGTAATGAAACATTACATTACATTATGATGTGGACATTATGTGGTTTTAACAATTTTCGCGACAAATTTTCACGTGGTGGCGATGTCAATTGGCTTTCAAGATCATGTCATTTGATACCTTTGGACTTCTTTCTTTGGGGCTATTTGAAAGAAAGAGTGTACGTCGATAAGCCGGCAAGAGTTCAAGAGCTAATGGATGAGATAATTCGGCATATTAACGGCATAGAACCTCAATTATTCCTCAGCGTCAGCGATCATTTGGACCACCGGATGGAGGTGTACCGCCGAGGATGCGACGGACATTTGGCCGATATTTTGCTCCAATTTGTAATTGAACCATTCCAAATTATGATAATAAGAAGAAATAACAA
Organism: Metopia argyrocephala; assembly: GCA_963576795.1. Lineage (NCBI taxonomy): Eukaryota > Metazoa > Arthropoda > Insecta > Diptera > Sarcophagidae > Metopia > Metopia argyrocephala. The sequence goes on along the minus strand of OY756211.1, from coordinate 59,164,361 downwards.
TAATTCCTAAATAATTTGAGTTTAATTCAAAATCAACAACGGCCCTTAAAATTTAAAAACCCCTATATATATATATTTACCCCAGTTTACATAAATGTTTTTAACTTCATACTGTCATGGCACCAAACTAAGAACTACTACTAAGATATCGTATGAATTTTAGTCTTAAATATTAATTCATTAATATTATTTATTGTTACTTAATTTATTTAAAGCATAGTTTCAAGATCTGTATCTTATATTGCATTTGAGTCTACTGTTTGTTCATATAACCTTCCTTCTCTTTGACATACCCATCTAAATTTAAGAAAAACAGTACTGATTAAAAGTGTAAGACAATATCTTTTTTTGTCAAAAGACGTTTGATCAAAGAAGAAAAATTTTGTAAGAAAATTTTCCGAAGAAATTTTGGGTATAAAATGAAAACCCTGTTTCCGTCAATGGTTAAAATTTCTTACTTTTTTATGGATTTATTGTTCTTTATTCAATAATGTTGGGCGTACTTCTAAATAAAATTTCTACTTTTCTTTAGTAATTTTCTTAGAAAATTTTAATTTTACTTTACACCTGCCACATATTTCCGCTCATTTTAAAAAATTGAGCCATTCAATTAATATTTAGTACGACAGTACTAATACAATACAATACAAAATCATTTATCACAATTACAAATTTACTTTAAATTTATTACACAAAAGACCTTGAAATAGTTCAGCTGCTTAACAGTAATCTACCGAACAAATTTAATTTTTTAATGCTCAATGCACATGAGTAGTTTACCTCAAAATCATAATCGAATAAAACAGTGCCTTTTTAACGAGATGGAGGGCGTTTACAGTACTTAGCTCACTGAAAAATTATATAAAACAGAAATCTGTTACTATTTAAAGCTTTGTATAAAGGTTATTTTTGTATTATTTTAAATGCGTTACAAGCAGCAACAAAAACTAATTATAACCATATCACCTACAGTGGTGTAAAGTACACAACCATAAACACATAGGCAAACATACCTATATTGACATCAACACGCATATGTACTGTGTCCCATTTAAATGCACCAACATAATTTGTAAACATTATGGTCATTTAAATTTTGAAATAAATTTTACATGCGAACATATACGAATTTATAAATAAATTTTTACAACTTTCAGGGCTGTACATGTACACGTATGGTATAGGCTTTAAGCACAGTGGAACAGCAAATGTTTAAGTAGTGCTTTCTAACAATATTTACTTATTAACGACAAAGATTTGTATCAAATGTTTATTTTTTATTGTTTAACAAAAAATAAAAACCAACAAAATATCTCACACAAATTGTTTGATGTGTGCCTAAAAAATCTTCATCACGCATTAAACTTTTTGATCATATTTGTATGTTTGTTTTAATAACACATTATGTTACTTAGCTTAGCCAGGTATTAAATTCATATGAAGCCTTCTTGCTATAATTTTCCAATTTGATATATTTTCGTTATGTTTCACTAAATTTCGAGAGTACCGTGACCTACACTGTAACGTCGACTCGGAACGATGAACTACAATCAGTGCTTTTGGAAAAAGTTTGCTAAAAGTTAGTCGCCGAAATAAATACCTTTTTATATTTTTTTATGGTATTAGACCTGGGATTTGAACCCGGAACACACACATACTAAGCAATGGCGACCAGAATAAAATATATACTTTAAACATGAGGTATAAAAGGCTTAGAAATGTGGCATCCTAACCTCCCATCATCTACCAAATTTTATGCAAACAACAAAGAATGAGCATCTTTAGTTCCATTGACAACGCTTATGCCAAAACTAGGCATTTGATATATATTATTTTTTTTTTTATTGAGCCCAATACTCATTGGTAAACCCCTACTAAATGCTATGCATTGTATTGGAATGTTTATGAAAAGAACAGTAATTATGTCCCATAGTTATATGTATATTGATTGTGGTGAGTGCCTTCGCTAAATAGTTTTTAACTGTTCTCTGCTACTTCCCAAGAGGTGCCGCTTTTTCTCTTGATCATTCGTTTTTTGTTTTCAATGGTATGTTCAATGCAAACACTATTAAAACTCAATTCAATAATTAACTTTGTGTGAATATAATTCACCAAGGCATCGCGGCAACATATATTTTTTCTTTGACTTCCGTTCGTATATAGTTTTACTGCAACCCATCCAAAATTTTTATTTAAGTCCATCTACAAATGTTTAGATTTTTTTTAGTTTTATTTTTTGGACATTATTTTTTATCTATAATTTTAGAACAATAGTAATAGTAAAAATAAAATCATTTTTTTTTTTTCAAATAGGATACTCAATTGTTATTCTGATCCTATCTATAGGAGAAAGTATCGGATTTTTCTAGTTATTATTAAAAGGAACATATATGTTTTTTTTACCAACTAATGAGTTTTTCAAATAATTTGCTAATGTATCTTGTAGCTCTAAAATAGGAAAACATTATTACTTAAATTACTCGTATTTAGATTTGCAAAATTTTTTCTTTTGCTCTTTAATTCCAGTTGTCCCTAATTTGCTCTTATTCCACTGTACAGTTATTACAAACATGTTTGTGTCCTTAATTATTACAAAATTTCTATATGTATGTATGTATGACATTTAACATTTGAAATTAACACAGTACATAAACAAAAATTTTTAACCAGTAGTGAAAACTGTTGACCAGTTACAATAATATTTGTTGTACAATTTTGTGAACCGCATTAAATTACTGGATTGTGTTTGGGTGTAAACACGTATGCGTAAGTTTTTTATTTATGTCTATGTATGTGTGTAGCCTCAACTATTCTATGAGGAATTATAAATTTTAGATAGGAAAAATCTAGTAAAAAATCAAAAAAAAAAAAAAAAAAAATAAAACCTAATCCTACAACTGTGCATATAAATTGTAGCTTATTTTTAATGACCAGTTGACATTTCCTGTACATTAATATTGTAGGTGTTAAATTTACATTTTTGGGCTTCTTTTTTATATATGTATGTACGTGAAACATATATAATAAATGCGGCTATTTTCAAATAAATAATGGAAAGCTAAATACAAAATTATTATTTAATTTTTTTTTCAATGTCATTTATAGAGCGGCTTATAATTTAAAAATTAATATGAATTACTTTTCGAAGCACCAAAAATTTTAACTTAAGCTGTTTCGTTTAAAAATTTATGAAATAAAATACTGATAAAATGGATCATAAGCTTCACAGATTTTCCAAATCAGAAGAGAAGTCAGTCTTTGTTCAGCTTTAACTGATTTCTTAAATTTTCACTAAAGCATGTATGGCGTTGCTCACAAACAATTATTGAATCGTAGGTACAAACAAGTTCTTAAAGACTCAGCGATAAGAAAGGTCTTATATAAGGCGTTATTCGGCAAAAAAAAGCTCTGTATGTCGTCCCATTCCAGACTCATTTTCTTTTAATACAGGTTCTCATTGCAGTTAAAGTTTAGACCTATCGCTTTTTTGTGCAGGCTTGATAAAAGGAAAAAGACCTTTTATTTACCTACAAGACCTTTTATTTACTTTTTGTAAAAAGGTTTCATTACCTTAAATAAATTCACTTTAAAAGCATTCCTAAATTCCAACAAATTTTGTAGCATTTAGAAGTCATTAATGAAAAAGCAGCTATTAAATTATGTGATATTCAATAAAACCAAATAATTTTTTTTTATAAATTCTGCAATAGATCACTGCTAGAATGGCACTTGAGGAGCAGTTATGTACTATAGTAGATAGAGCGCTCGCACAAAAACTAAAACGGTCCAGATCTAAATCCCAGCAAAGGTGAAAAATAAAAAAGTTAGTTCGCGTTCTTCAAAATTATAAATTAAAAATAAGAGGTTCCCCCTACCCTGCCAAAAAAACCATATACAAACAGCTCCTTAACATTCCACTCTATTCCACCTTAACTAATGTCAACAAAGCACAAATGATCAAGAGAAAGACGCCACCTATTGGGATGTAGCAGATAACAACTAAACCATCTTAGTGAAGGCACTTACCACACAATTTAGATGCAACGATAGGCAATTGCTGTTGATCATTCAAGGGTGAACACTGGCCTTTAAATCATTATTTCACAGCAATTTGTCTTATTTCTAAGGCGCTTAATAGTAATATAAGAAAAAAATTTCAATACAATGCACATCATCAGTAGGGGTTTACTCCTGTGTATTGGTCTCAATAAAAAAATAAATAAATTTATCCCAGGTGCTGGATCACCGAGAAAAACAACATCGTCTCTAATATCATTGTGATATTTTATTCCTCCTCTAATTAAAGCTTAACTGTCCAGGCTTCTTGAGATGGATTGTTGTTGGATTATTCAATGGTGAAGGTAAAATACTGGCCATTGGATAATCAAATAACAGCAACCGATTTTCTCTCTGCTCTGATGTCTGATTGATATCAGATTTGATATTAGTGGGTTTAAATCAAAGGTCCATACCCTCTGACCCTCTTCTCCTATTTTCTTAGACTAGCACAATGTACTGACTGCATTAGTATGGTTCATCTCCTCAGTGCTGGCCCAAAAAAAAAAAAAAAAAATAATAACAATAATAATAATAAAATAAATCCACGCCTGCATATTAGTAAAAAAAATTATATTATCAAGAATAAAAAATCAGCAATTCCCAAAGAAGGCGTAAAGTGTGGGCGTTGACAAATTAACTATTTTATTTTTTATTTTGTATTCCATGGCCATTAAGTTAGCCCAAAATAAAAACTCTGACATAGATTACTTTAATTTATGGTAACAAAAATCGATTTGGAACCATAGTCCACTGACTAAATACCCACGGTTTTTCACATAAAAAATGTTTGACGGAAAGATTTCACTTAAAAAGCTAATTGATACCATATAATATTTTCAATTAATTTTTTTTTAAATTTCAACACATAAACTAAAATATTTTTGTGTGTGTTTTGTTGTGTGGTTTTTTTCATACAATAACATATTTAATTGATGAAATTCAAATTTTAATTGACTGGAATTGTGCTGAAAAACACAAATTTACTGGCACGCTAGTTTGTACTGTTGATATTGGTAAAACTTGTAAATACTTGTATTTTAATTAGTAACACATATTTGTTAATTGTAATCGATTTCAAATTTTTTCTGTGTTTAGAATTCCAATTTAAGACTTTAGAGTTTAGAGTTACAATAAATGTTTATATTGTATTAATTAATAAGTAAATTAACCCATAAAATGGTAAAATTTTTTATAGAAGAGAAAAACAAATATTCATAGAACGACGTTCTTTATATTTTTTTTTTAATTAGTAATAGGGGTAATGTTCTTTAAGACCCAAAATTTTTAAATATATCTGTTATATAGTTTAAATATGCGTAGATATGTTCAGGAAAAAAATTATAAAAAATAGAGAATGGAAATAATCAGGCAATTTGGACATACTCGCTTCACTCTGTCGAAAGTGTAGATTCACTTTCGTCAATATGATTTCTATATATTCCCTAAAACTCGTGAAAACAAATCGACAAGTACTATCATATTTTTGCCACCACTAGTGTGAAACAGCTGTTTTTAACATCTGGCAAACATTTTTTTTTTTCCATTGCCTTTTTTCTTACGGATAACAAGGAAAATCTCTCTAAACTCTGAAGACATTATGGTCCAATGCTATGGATATATTTTCGCTGGAGAATAACAGGTAAGTTTGTGAATATTAAGTAATCCCTTTTATTAATTAAAACTAAAGGTATTTTATATCAACAAAGAAGATGAAATGAAAGCGCAATCGCAATCGCAATGCTTTGTTCAAGGAAATTACCTGGAGTTAGAATTTAAACATTTTTCAATCATCATTTTCCGAAACTTTGAGTGATTTATTGACTGGGTTTGAAAAAATTGTATGCCCTAAATGGATTGATGACAGAATGGACTTTTGTTTTTTAGCTCTAAGGAATGCAAAGGGAAAAAGTATGCAAAGAAAAACGCAGTAAAATTGCTGACGAAAAATAATCGAGTGGCTAATATTTGAGCGCATTTGAAGTGAAAGCAAGAATAAAATTTGCCTTGAATTTTTGTGCATTTTCTATCTTTATATGTACCTTCATATAAACGATTACCAAACAGATATCGTGCAAAATTTTAATCGTTTAAAAATAGTAGCCCTAAAAACTATTGCCTTCAAATAACCCCACTTTATTTTCTCTGGCCCATTTTTAATTTCTAACCAAATCAAGCCACAAAAACACCAACACATACATAACTGTGAAGTAATTTATTAAAAAAATATGCAAATATTTAAATGCCTGTTATTCTTTTATAATCTAATTTTTTAACCATCTATTATATACGAGTATGTATGTAGGTAAACTACACTGGGATTTATGTTTGTTTCTCTATTGTAAAAAACTGTGACATGTTTTATATAATTTAAAATTTATGTGATACGACTTCCTTCTAAAATAAAAATTGGTTTGTAGAAACAGTTATAAATCATTTTATCTTTTTAAATAAATTCCTTTTTAAGGACTAGTTAAATTAAATACTATATGGAATAGGGTGTAATAGTGTAATAGTGTGTTTGCATTAATTATTATCAATTCTTGGGGAATATCAAAGAAAATATACAAAGTGTTGGTCATCAGATTATTGTGCATTATCTTTTCTAATGAAGTGAAAATGATTAAATAAAATTTTAAAACTTTTAAGTTTTGAAGTTGTAAAATAAACATTTTAACAAAATTATGGTTTCAAAATCATAAATCTTTACGATCTCACATATGAACAGTACATAAAAATAATAATAAAACTATTTGGTAAATAGTGAAGAGCGCGTTAAAGATGTGGTATGTTTTAAGTTCAAAGTCATCACTTTGTTTAGTTTTCTTTTTTGACCTTCAAAGGTAAAAGTGTTACATTCATATATGTATACATAATTGGCCATTACCACCCTGTTTCAGAGTTACTTCCAAGCTTCTCGAAGCACTCATGTTGTGTGTATTAATTTTCATTCATGAGTACCTGGACTTATAGTTTACAGTCGACTCCGAACGATAGACTTGGGAAGCTTTTTCATGGCAATCAGTTACTCTCAGAGCTTTTGACAGAAGACTGCTAAGAGGTATTCACCGAACAAATATTTATTTATATTTCTTTTTTCAAGATATCAGAGCTGAGCTTTGAACCCCGAACTATAGTCTCAATAACGAATACACTAACCACTAGATAACGGCGACTACAGGTGTTACCATGCAAAAAAATTGCTTATCGCTAAATAATTCAATAATTTTATTTGAAGAATCTTATTTCATCCAACTAAGCTAAACTTTTCTAGATTTGTGTATTAAACCCGAGCTAGATTTTACTCTGAGGAATCTCCTCCTTCATTTGCAACTTTAAAATAATGAACAACTGAATCTTAATAAGGCTATACGAATTGATTATATGCACACCGTCGATCACTAGACCAATTAAAGTATGCACGCTTTCAAACGATTGAGTCCATCCACAGAATTATATTGGACGCTCATTGTCTGAATATGGATCACATTCAGCTCAAATGATAGACATTGAAAAAGTACTCTGTATAACATCTTAATACATACATATTATGTATTGGCCATTACAACCCTGTGTCAGGATTACGGCCTAGCTTCCCGCAGCACTAATGTTGTGTGTGTTAATTTTTATCCACGAGCACCGGGACCTACAGTTTAAGGTCGACTCCGAACGACAGATTTGAGAAGCTTTTTCATGGCAATCAATTACTCCCAGAGCTTTTGCCAGAAGACTGCTGAGATGTAGTCGCTGAAAGAAAAAATTTTTTCATATTTCTTTTTTCCAGATGTCAGAGCTGAGATTTGAACCCGGTGCTATCGTCTTAGTAAGCCAACACACTAACCACTAGACCACAGCGACTACAATTTAATATAAAATTTTAAAATGAGAAGGCTGTTCGGTTAATGGGTGTTACGATTGCACACACACACAAACCAAAAAAAAAGCATCGTTAAGATTTTTTAATAGAGAGTTTGGCTATGTTTAACCACAGTCAAGCCAATACAGGTTAATTCATAACCAAGTTCTAGACATGTTTCACAACTTCTAACTTAAAGTATAAGAACAATCAAAGAAATAGAAGAGTCGTTGCCGAAGACTGTTAAGACCAGTGAACTGCAGGCTAGGTAATGCGCCAGTGTTTATTATTCTTTTTTATTTTAAAAGACAAAGCAATCAAGATCCAGGATTCTTTTAAGGTATTATAGAAATTAACGTATAGTTCGCCAAAATTCTCAATAAATGAAATGCGTCTGTAGCATAATAGTGTACAGAAAATTAAAATTTTGATTTCATTGATTTAAAGATAAAATCAAATAAAAGAGAAGCATTTGACCAAAATAAGAGCATTATTTGAGAAACACATTGCACAGGTTCACATCAACACAAATGCCATTGTTAAGACTAATGAATCTAAGTTCGAATTACCTACTTCGACAAATTTTTAACTCTTTTTTACTCCACTCCCAAATTAAAAAAGAAAACAGCTCTATTTGAATCGACGCCAGTATATGAATAATGGCTATTTTAATGATATAGATAAGTTATACTGATCTATATCGAAATTATTGTATATCTTCTAGAAAATAATAAGAATTTTTTATTCATAATTATTACATTTTCTTTATTAGATATTATAATTTTTGGACTGCCCTCATAAAATATATAAAACTTTTAACTTTTCTGCTTTTTTACTTAATTGGTTAACGAGAATCTATTGGTTTTCACAAAGTCTGGCATACAATTTTTTTTAGCATGTAGAGTGTTTACCTTTGAAATATATCTGAATTTAGCATATTCATCTCAGTTAAAAGATACAAAAATTTTCATAATGAGCTCTATGATGAACAAAATATTTTTTTTTAACCCCCACTAGTGTTTTTTTTATGAACTAAAACAATTATGCCCCTGTATGCCCCCTGTTTGGTTGTTTTTCTAGCAATAAAAATTTATTATGAACAATGATTGAAGAGAAGCTTTTTTCTCAACAACAATTTCCTTCAACAGGAAAACCAAATCATTTTTAATGTCTATAAAACCCATATTCAAAGTATTTCTAAATACTGTATTAAACCTAAGAAATGCGATCCTTTAAAACTAACTCTTCAAACAGCTTTAATATATCAATTTTAATTTTGCTTAGTTTTAAAGAAAAAAAAACAATTTTACCACAAATCATGTTGCAATTTTGCAGCAGCATTTACTTTATGTTCCTTAAAGTTAAACAAACGTCAACAAAAGTTTTTGTATTTGAAAATTTTCTCATATTGATTGTCAATATGACTTTTTAACCAACTGGACAACAGAGCATTTACATTCATCATCTGTCAAGTTTTAATATCTAAAATGATTTTTTTACTCACAGTTTTTCTATATTTCATAGACAAAAAACCAAAAAAAAAAAAAAAAAGAATAACCATAGAAACTCAATGTGACTATTTGGAATATAAAATATTTACCAACTTTTATTGAAGCAAAATGTATTTTGCATGTAGTTTTTATTAGAAAAAAATGTATACCAACTGCAATAATAAAAAAAAAATCTAAAACAACAGCATATAAAGGCAACTTTTGTATGTGAGTGAACGAACATATTCGCAATTCATGTGACTCTACAAAAATGTAATTTTAAGCAAATATTAAATATTGTGTGTATGTACATATATATGTATGTGCATTTAAGTGTATTATTGTGTACAATGTACATGCATATACATACATTCATACATACATACATACATACATACATACATACATTTATACATACATACACACATACATATGTATGTATATGTAAGTAACTATTTAAATTTTAATGTGAAATGTTAAGGATTATACTTGTACCACCAAACAGAGTTTTTATTCGATTATTCTCACAATTTTTATTTATTTTTCATTGAAGAAACAAGTTTTTTCAAATTTTAATAAAAAAATACTTATGTCAAAATGCTTTTCAATTGAGATATTGCTACATATGTACATACATATCGTTAACCTCAGGGGTTACTTTGTATTTCGATTCGAATCAAAAATGCTTTCGAAAAAAAATTTCCCATTCGAAAAATCAATAAAAATGAAAACAAAATTTTTTCTAAAATTCCTAAATTTTAACGAATTCGTAAGATTTTCGATTCGAATCGAAATACAAAGTAACCCCCCTGATTTTGAATGGTTTTCGAACTTGTAACTGACGATTTTTGACAAATTTGTTTTTGTTAATGGTAGTGCTGTGAAAAGGTTCCAAGCATAGTCTCAGGATATGCATGATATGGCAAAAGATATGCTGATGATTTAAAAGACACTCAATTTCTAACACGGTCGGAAATTTTTCTAATAATGTTTCACCCTTTAGCACGTTCGCGCTTTTCAGAGGTATACGTATTTGTTTTCTTCTTCCTTAAGCTAACTTAAAATTTTATATACCACGATTTCTGGCAACACAGAATTTTTTTAAAAACACAATTAGCGTATTGATGTTGTATATCAAACTAGAAGCAGCAGACAAAAGAAGCGTTTGAAAATCATATACTAAAAAACCCATGAAAGATCAACAAGAACTTGTAAAGACAAATATACTAAATCAATGAAATTTCTGAAGACATCAAAATATGTTTGTAATATTTTAAAGATAATGCCAAGTATGTGTCTAATAGGTTAACTTCAATAATATTTTAAAGCTCTGCCTTTGGAAAGAAAGATAACCGTGGTTATCACAATTGTAAATAATTATGTTTAAAAGTTGTGCGAACATTCTAATAAATAAAAATCTGAGAAAAATATGTTAAAGTGAAAAACAAATGTTTTTTTTATTTTTGTTCTAAATAAATAAAAAAATGTAAGCCTCCCTAGAAAAGCCAAATAAGTTGAAATATCAGAAATGTACAACTAATTACTAGGGGACTCTATGCCTGCTTTGCAAGACAAAATAAAAAAAAAAATGTGGCGGGTGTGGGATGCGTAGTATTGTGGGTAGAATACTAGCACACCACTTCAAGCTGAGCAGGTTTAAACCCAAGCAAAATAGAAAAATGAAGAACAAAAAAATTGCAAAGTTTAGAGATTTTAATAAATAAGAATTAAGAGGTTCCCGCTTTTCAATAAGTCCAATAACAAGAAACCACCTATGACATTCCACTCTAATCCATCCGGCATTAGCATCAACAAAACGAATGATCAGGAGAAAAGCGCCACCTACTGGGAAGTATCAGATACCCGCTAACTGCTTAGAGAAGATCCTCACCACTTAACAATCACTTTCCAGAGACAGATGGGGTAAATACTGTTGATAATTCAAGGACGAAGGTATAAAACTGGGCTTTGACACTTGGACATTTTTTCCTACACAAATTGACATATAAAAACGCTGGAGAATACAGACGTGCAATAGAATCTATTTTATTTTGGCAGCGATTTTTCTTATGCTCTCATTTTTGAAAGCAAATTCTTTTAATAGTTTTACCACACTTTTATTAAATTTCATACATTTTGTAAACAACCACATTTTTTTTTTGTTGGCGCAAAGCAAAATAAGAACAAAAGAAAATTTTTTTAAATTTTGGAATTTGTTAAATAATATGAGTGATATTTTAGAAAAAATAATTGAAAAAGTGCGTAAAGATAATTAAATTATAAAATATAAATTCAGTTCTTCACAAAAACTCTCATAAACCTAATTTTTAATGACTTTACATACAAGAAATGTAAAAACAATAAATGACAGTTTGTGAAGTTGAGGCCGTCGGTTTAATTTTGGGCATGTTTTCTCTGAGAGTCGTTTTCGACGAAAATGCGTTCGTATTCTGTTTAATCATTAAGAAGAAAAAAGAACATTTTTTAAGACACAAAGTGGCCTTTGCAAGCTAATTCGGATGCTTAGCCACATTCAGATTATGTGGGTATATTCACAAAAGTGTTTCGTATTTACAATGGCTACACTTTTGTCATATATTATTAGTGAAACTTATGAGTCCCTGTAAATTATGCTGAATATTAAAAAAAAAACTGCAGGTAACAATGATTTTTTGCACATAATATGTTAATAAAATTTGTTCAACTATAGTTAAGCAATATCATTAAGTTTGAATTAGACAAAAACTGAGGACACTTTTTTTTAATTGGTGAACTGATTTTCAAAATCTTTTGAGGTCCATAAAAAAAATTCATAGTCAAATTGGCTAAACCGAGTAGAGGGTTTTTCTAACCTTTTTTAGTAGAATCGAGCCTATACTGCCGAATCCGTGCATTTTTTTTTTTTTTTTTTGCTGTTACACTGTGCAATTTATTTTTTACCATTTCGCTACTTCTGTGTACTAAGAAATATCGGTAAATTATTTATTATTTAAGAATTGTAAAGCTTAAAAAAGCTCAGTTAGTTGATTTTATTTCGTAAGATTTTACTGCAAATATATTCCACATATGATAACATTTTGTTGCCAGATGTAGTTTTTAATTCATATACATATGTACATGACTATAGCATCCAAATATATGGACTACATATGTATATAATTTTAAGAGTATATAAAGGATTTTTAACAATTTACAAAATGAAATTTTATATATTTCTCGTAATATCGTGTGATTTTGCTTCTTAAAGAAAATTTTAACTACAATATAATAATAATTTATTAATAATATGAGCTTATTTAAAATTAAAAAAAAAATAAAATTCAAATTTATTCGAACAAATAAAACCTCAAAATTTTATTCGATAAATTTTAAATTCGAATAATTTGCTTACACTGCTAGTTGTGTTCCACCAACGAATGGTTGCATTTATTTTACAAACTGCAAGAATATTTTTTTTCCTATTACCCAGAGTCATTATCATAATATTTTGCAAAAAGAGAAAAAAAAAATCACACACAAAAACAAACACAACACACTAAATTGCTTGGGGAAATAAAGCTGTTGTTAATGGTCACAAGCACTTAATATATTCGTCGCCATAAAACTATAAAACTAAAGAGATAAAAACGTATTTAAAATTGATAGTAATCACTATAAAGTTGTTAAATAATTTTTAGCTGAATACATTGAAATGTTATTTATATTGTACCGCAACAATAAAGCAAACATTTTAATGAATTATATTGATTTTAAAAATTAAATTTTGTTTCTGTATTTCAATTAATAGTGTACTTGAGTTTTCTCGTTTTTAGATTCCTAATAGTAGGAGAAACATTGGAATATGAGTTAGCTGATATTTATGTTAACTTTAGTGTATGGGATATGTTCATTTAATGGTTTTTTTATGCTTAACGCTGTAAAAGGGTCGATCGACAATTACTTCTTATAAATACAGTCACATTGGGCACAAATTTAACGAAAATAAAAAGTAAATACGAAAGAGGAATAAATGTTATTGCACTTGTAGTAGATAAAAGTCTACGTGTAACTTACTTTATGAAAATACACTAATTCAACTTTTTTTTATTTCACTAAATTATGCTCTAAACACATAGAAGTTAGCAGGCTACAGGCTACAGCTTTTCAAAAATAAAATACACACGTTTATATGAATGCAACTATTTGGTCGGCATCAGACTAGTGGCGTCATAGCCCACTCCATTTTTCGTTTGGGTGACGACATAATGAAAGTAATTGCAGTGTTTACAATAAATAAATTAATTAAATTAAAAATTTTTTATTATAAAAAAATTTCAACAAAGCACTGAAAGTTTGAAAATCTAACTATTAGATTAGATTCACCAGGAAATGAAAGAAATCGAGAGATGTTACAAAGGCTGGTGGGATGAATAAATGATGGCGGACTATTGTTGGATCCTCATTTGCGAAGAGTCATCCGAAAAAAAACGCAAAAGTTCAAGTCGCTCATCATTTTAATTTAAATTTTTTGAATTTACGCCGAATATACTGAATGAGCAATGAAAATGAAAATATTGTCGTTCCACAAAATCCTTAATAAAAACTTTATTTTTCATCCGGTTTTATTCAGAGTACGCTTAAAATATTGGTAATTAAATAAACTATTTGGTAAAAATATAAAACATTCCAGATCTTTAATATAACGTAGGAAAAAATTGAAATGAAAATGAGAAATTTTGAAAAAAACCTACAAAATTGGCAAATTTTGAACTTTGAGGTGCCATATCTCAGCGATTTCTTATTAAGTAGAATTTTCCAGCATATCGACGGAAAAGACATTCAATTAGCTTTGTATCGATATACCAGATATCTCGATCGGACTTTTTGGTTGGACCCAACAAGGATTTAAGTGGGGCCATACACCGAAAAACACAAAAGTACCGTTATCTAAAAAACGGTACTTAGGAAAAAGAAATAACAGCGTTTTTCGTACTCAGGAAGTCCCAATTAACTTATCTAGGCATGTGGCGTTCTTGGTATTTTTTGGCTGTAAACCAGTGTAATATAATAGGCCTTTACAACCCTGTGTAAGGATTACGGCCTAGCTTTTCGCAGCACCAATATTGTGAGTGTTAATTTTTATCCATGAGTAGCGGGACCTACAGTTTAATGTAGACTTCTAACGACAAATTTGAGAAGCTTGTTCACGGCAATCAGTTACTCTCAGAGCTTTTGCCAGAAGTCTGCTAAGAGGTAGTCGCCGAAAGAAATATAAAGAGCTGAGCACTTGAGCAGTATCAATGGCTAAATTATAAGAATTGGGCTACGAATTGGTATCTCATACGCCATCTGCTCAGGATTTAGCCACCACTGGCTATTTCTTACTTCCAAATCTAAAGAAATGGCTCGGCTTAAAGCGATTTAGCTCCAATGATGAAATTATTGATCAAGCAAATGCCAGTTTTATGAACCTCGAAAGATCTTATTTTTTAGAAGAGATATAAAAATTTAACTGTGTTTCATTAAAAAAGTCACGGAATTATAGATCCGCCTTACTACATTAATTGAAATTTTAACGTGCTCAAAATAATTAAGTAGCTGCCTACACGGCGACAAATGTCGCCAACGACAGTTTTTCTCTTGTAGCTGTGTAGCCTGCTGGCGCCTATGTATTGAGAGCATTTTTGTACCTTTTTTAACTTATTCTTTGTGCTATCTTTTTGGGCAATATTTAAAAAAAAAATGCAGTGGGAATCGTATTAGATGTTCTACTCTTTGTGAAAGAAAATATACTATAAAATACGAGTAAATACATTTCTGTGCCATTTTCACAAAACATCTTAAGTCAAAT
Organism: Metopia argyrocephala; assembly: GCA_963576795.1. NCBI lineage: Eukaryota > Metazoa > Arthropoda > Insecta > Diptera > Sarcophagidae > Metopia > Metopia argyrocephala. The sequence continues at coordinate 59,149,129 of OY756211.1, read as the reverse complement.
TTAAAAAGTTGAAAAAAATATTGTTAATGATACGAATTTATATTCCAAAAACATTTCTGTGTACGTTTTTAAAATTTTGTATTATAGAAGAAATTTTTCTTTAATTTCGTTTTACTTTATTTTTTAATAAAAATGATTATTTCCCCGAGTTTTTTTGAAAAACTTTTTTGCTATCTTATCTCGACTTCAGGTGTTTTGTCAAGATGCCACAGATTTTTAGTCAAGCTTTAAATTATTTTTTTATGGTTATTAGAGTATAATTATTGGGTGAGTTTTTAAAAAACATTAATTGTCATCCACTACAAGTGTAATAAAATCTAGTTGTACTTTAAGGGATGAATCCTATGTTAGTATTATAAGACAGCCCTCGTATTGTATAAAATAATAAAAAATAATGAATTGATAAACTGCAATAATAATATTGTCAACGTTTTAATAAAATCTACCGATAATAAAGAAAACGAAAAAAAAAATTGAAAAAGAATAATTACATAAAAAACACGGGTAATGCATAAAACATAACAATGTGATTACAGCGATAAACGAAATTACGTGTTTGAAGTATTTCAATAATGATGATGGCTATACATTTATTTCATACTGATAAAATTCTATATTAAAAGTATTTTCTTTTTTGTTGATTTAAGCATTATGTAAGCATTGGGCTACATAAATATATGGATTAACCGATAAACATACCCTACTAAAATAATAGCAGTAATACTTTTTATAATAAAAACCATTTCTTTTTTTTTTTTATTTTACAAAAAAAAATGTATTTATGTACGTATGGTCGTAGGTATTAGTAATACACTATAAAAAAGTACAGGAATGTTTTTTTTTTAATTTTTTTTAGCAATTTGCTGAAATTAAATTGTTCTGTTAAATATCAGTTTTTTAGTTTATTTTTTAATAATAATTCAAAATTTACTGTGGGTTTATTTGCCAAATTAATGTCTAAAAAATTATTTCAGCCAACAAAACTTTTACTTGAGCAGATTCAATCATACAAAACTAGGCCATATGCTAAAAAGATTAAAGCAACTTAGGGATTAATCGCATTTCCTTCTTCATAATAATCCTGTAAAAGAAGTTTAATGTTTTTCTTAGCTTGACAGTCAAATCTCCATAGACGTTGCTGCCAAAATGAATATCGCAATTCAACTTGTGAAAACAGAACAAGCTTTTGAAATTATTGATAATGTCACCAAATATCGTCTGCTATCAAAATATAATTAATCAATGCTTGTGTGAAGTAAATATTTTTTTCTTTTTTTTGGAAGCGAAGCAAAGAAACAATTATAAAAATTTAAGCCTATAGTGACCGTTGCGTTAAAATACAGTGACATTAGACAAATATTTAACGAAAGAAATTTTTTTATATCACTTATTTCCTCCAAATTTCATTTAGCGTATTCAAACGGTGTCCTATCAAGTTATATTGTTATAATATTATAAAATTTTTAAATAGTTTAAAAAATTTGTTGTTGATCTTTGAATAAAAAAGTCATAAAACAATAAGACTTTTCAACCTACATATGTTAAGCATTTTGTCATAAATTGAAAAATAAAAAATAATAAAAATAATAAACAATTAAAATAAACTGAAAAATAATACACTAAACTATGACGGGTTGTTCACATACATACATAATTGGCCATTACAACGTTGAGTCAGGGTTACGGCCTAGCTTCTCGCAGCAGAAGCATCAGCCAGAACACTTCTGAGAGGTAGTCGCCGAAAGAAATAATTTTTTTATATTTCTATTTTTCAAGATGTCAGAGCTGAACCCAGCGCTATCGTCTTAGTAAGCCAACACACTAACAACTAGACCACAGCGACTTGTTCACAGCAATCATATTTTTTCGTTTTATTGTTTTATGATATATGACTTTGAAACGACCATTTGAATCCCCCAATTGATTAATTATTCATAAACGTATTTAATAAAAAACAAAGTATACAATTTTTCTAGCACATTTCAAATCTATTTTAATTTTTTTATATATCATCAAATGTTTTTATATATCGTCGTACGGAAGTTTATGTGCTCTATACGCCATTTCATATATCTCGAGTTAATGATGACTTTAGGTTTTTGTCACCATAATTTTAAAAATCTGCAATCACTTTTCGGCTATTTATCTTTGAAACTGGACGAAATCTCCAAAAATGGATTGCAGACTTGAAAAGTTTTGGGTCGAAAACCTAAAGGGGCATCATTAAATCGAGATATATAAAAAATAAGAAATGGCGTACAGAGCACATAAACTAGCGCACGACGATTTGGGAATCTGCCTAAGAAACCCACCTAGTGTGTCAAACTTCATTAATTCACCTTTTAGAATTTTTTTATAAAACGACTTACAAATCGAAAAATATTGGAAAAATACAATAAAATTGTAATAATCCACTTACTGGCGGAGAATTTTATTTACTTTAGTGACATAAAATAGTGTAGGGTGTGGTTTTATTATCCTGAGAACTTAAAATGATAATATGGACGATGGAATTAAAGAACGCTGTAACTGACAAAAATTCGAAAATACGGTTTTGCGTAATTTTTATTAGCAAAAAAATACGCGTCGATTGGTCCAGGTCCCAGATTTCTACGATGAAAATAAATTCACTTACGCCGTCTGCGAAATGAAAAATACCAGTGTATTTGTTCTACTTTTATAAAACTTTTTTGGCTCTGGTGAACATTTAAGGTTTTGTCAGTTACAGCGTTCTTTAATTCCATCGTCGATATAAGACAGAAATATTCTTGGAACAAAATTTTTTACTATAATCGGGTAGATAATTGTATGATATTTATTTTACGTATGATATTTGTGTCCCCCACGACTGCAAGTTACCATCCGACTATATGGCACCAACGATGACCTGAACATTGGCTTCCAATGCTTCAAGAGCTGTTGGTGTGTCGGTATATACCAATGATCCATAAAAATTAATACAGAAGTATAAAAATATACGAACAAGAGGACCAGTGAACGGGACCAAGGTAGTCAAAGTATTGTCAAACACAACAGATTCTATCATACTCTTCTTTTCTCACCATCATTGTATTTATTGTACATAATTGTCATTTTATTTGTATGAATCAGAATTATAACTTTAATTCTCTTTTATTCTATGTTATCCACATAAGTCAATATCGACGAGAAGTATGACCATAGTCATGGTTGTTAGGAGATATGGCCAGGGACAAGCTATTAACAGTCTTTAACCCTAGGAGGTATAACCAGGTCTGTGCAGACGTTTGGCATATAAAAGTGTGCATAACTTTTTTGTTTTTCATGTTAGAGACAAATCCTTCCAGGAACAACTATCTCCAAACACAATGAGCAAAAATTCAGGCCGATTGTGGATCCGGGTTCAAGGTAATCCAGGTTTATAAATATTTTGTCATAAACGGCACAATCAGGTCTGTGCAGACCTACATGGGATTTGTATGGAAATGCATAGACAGATGTGTTAAAAGTGTGTTTAAAAGCATTTTATGCTGGAATAAACTGTAGTAGTTCATGGGTGAAGGTTTAATACTGGCCTTTGAATGACCAATTCACAGTAATTTGTCTCATTTCTAAGGCGCTAAATAATAATAATATATAAAAAAAATTTTACTGTTCTTCCCAAAAAATACAATGCACAGAACAAGTAGGGGTTATTGGTTTCAATATAAAAAAAATGTGTAATTTAATTTTTGTCAATAACGCACAAATAACTATTTTACAGTCAAGCCATATTAAAAGTTCTTTTGACCCCTTAATATCATTCGACAAGTTCATTTGTACTTCTAAAATTGTAAATTACAGATTTATTTAAGCAGAAACGGAGACAAAAAAAAAAATGAAATCATTGACTTATGAAACACTGCTTAGAAAACGAGAAAGTTACAAACATTAAAACAAAAAGGAAAATCTTAAAAATAAACTATTAAAACAAAGTTTTGCGAAAAGTTAATTTTTAAAGAGTTTAACAAATACTTTAAACTCATTTAGTTACAAAGTTAAATTGTGTCTTTAAATTAATGGGAAGGACTAGAGATAGAGAAGGAGTAGAAGACAAGAAATTCAAGTCCTAAAAAAAGTAAAATAAAATACCAACAACAAAAGCACTTCTCAAGTTTAAGTCGTTAAGAAACTAAAACTAAAACAATAATAAAAACAAAAATTAAAACAGAAAATTATTACAAAATTTTAAAAGAGAACATAACTAACTTGTATGACTGACTGCCGTAAAAGGTATTGTTGTAGTACTACATACAGTTTATTACTGGAGCACCCACAACAACAATGCCAACAAAATAATTATTCAACTTTTGTAAAACTTACCTTATGATTAGAAAATGAAGACAACTTCTGTTGTTCTTCTTCTCGGTTGTATTGCAGTGATCCGGTTTAAAAGATTTAAACCTATTTTGAAATTTTCTTTTTTTTTACTTCTTTGTTAAGGATAGAGTGCACAAAGTTAATTCGTTAAAGTGTTAAAGATTTTTGTCAATTTAAAAGAAAGCACAGTGTTTTAATTATTTTAGTTATAGGGTAAAAGAAACTGTTAAGAAATATTTTAGTTTTGAAAAAGATAAATGGAAGTTTTTTTTAAAGAATGTTTAGATATAGATTTAAAGGAAAGTAGTCACACAGTAGATAAGAAATAAAAGCTGTAAAGAGAAAAAAAAAACAGAAAACAATTGATTAGAAAATATAAGTTTTCATAAAATATTTAAATTTTAATTAAATTATTTGAAAATTATTTTAATCCTATTTTGAAAGCTAAAACAATCATTTACAACACAAAAAATTAATTGCTGTACGGGTTGTCGAAAGGACTATTTGTCAAGTATTTTATAGAAATTTGCTAAATAAAACCTTAATAAATGCATTTTGTGTTTAATGAATACAGCAATTATTTTTTACAAAAATATCTAATCAAGTAACTACAAACTGAGAAGTTTTTGTTCAGCAGTAGTTTAGTGTGCCATATTGCTATTGTGAGTGGGTTTGATTCTCACCTGAGACCCTCGTTACTTACAACTACATCGACACTTATATAGCTTGTAATAATTACAATTTATCAGGTTATGAATTTAATAATTTTTAAAACTGCCCGTCTGCAAGGCTGTCAGTTAAGTGTCTTTTATTTAGCCAAAGGTTTTTAATTCGAAATAACGTTGTAGGCTACTGATTAGAGCTAATGTATGAGCGACCAAGTTTCTATCCATAGGTTTGCCGTTTAACAGCCTAAGAACACGTAAAAACAGTTTTAATTCACTAAAAAGGTAGTGACCCAAACAAAGCCTCTTTTTGAGTAACATAGTGCAGTTATATTTGACTTATTGTGCTAATAACTGGCCAAACTATATTGAAATTTAAAAAGACTGCAAGCGCTCCAGATACCGTTAATATATTCATTGTGAAAAATACAGCGTCTGTTAGAGAAAATGTTGCGGATAATTCACTTTTTCCAATTGTGCTGCGCTCTAAGCAATATCGGTTATGTAACAGCTTATTAAGGCGTATGGCCTGTGCCTAAAAATCTATTTTGGGGCTTTTCAACCGTGTACTGGAGAAATCGAAGTTGCTTATCAGCGACGGTATGGTATCCAACTCTATCGATTTGTTGGAGCATCAACGTAATGTGTCGTAAATTTTTTTGTTTTATCGGTATTACCATGGGAGTTGCTCTGATGAAATAAAGGACTTAGTACCGCATAACAGGATATTTCTGCGGACTACTCGTACCTCTCTTCGAGCCTCTCTCAGAGCACATCTTTTTGAAGCTGATTGTCTAGTAAATCGCTCAACGCAATATAGAGAGGCTTCATTCTTTAGTCGCACTGCTTGTTTATGGAACAATCTTCCAGCAAATATTGTTCCTGCCAATTACGATATCTGTAGGATGAAATCAAATGTCCACAAGCACTACTCTTTTTTTCCCCTTCCAATAACACATATTCCTACACCAGGACAACGTACTGCATTAGTAGGAATCATTCCCTGAGTTCTGGCCTTAATGAAAAAAAAAAAAAAGAAATTTACATATGTAAAAGTAGAATTTTAAATACTTATTCGCTTGTCAACTAACCCAGTTGTTACATATGGGGCTCTGTGAACCCAGAAGTGAGAGCGTTTTTCGTTGCATTCGAAAGAAAAATATTCAGTGCATATTGTGATCCATAATTGTTATTGGCACGTATTTATTCGATGCTAACACCAAAATTACAATTACCGGCAATCCCGACCGTTATATCCATATGATAAACAATATTTTTTGACCTAAGATCGACCATTATGAACCGACAAATATGTGGCTTCAACAAGATGACATCAGGGGTCAATCAATATGACCCATCTAGGCCTCATTATTTAAAAAAAATCTCGGTTACGTATTTTCTAGATTTGGCAATGTGGCCACTAAGATCATATAATTGATAACGTAAGACTTTTTTTGTGAGTCTATGTCAAAAAACATTCCTATGCTACTACTTTCTCAATGTTGGAGCATCAAAAACTCAAAACTTTTATGTTATTTTCGAGATACTATCTGATATGTGTGAAAAAGTGTTCGAAAATAATCTAAGACGATATGACAGCTGCAACTAATCTAAAAGGGTCATTTAAGTGATATCATATTTCATATACATATATGGCAAATTCCAAGAAATATGCTGATATGAGAATATTAATTTTGGAATTATGGGGATTAAAAAAACTTTGTGATATCAAAACGAATCAATATCCGGAACATACCGGATTATTAACTACACTGTGTGTAATTTTTTAAGTCATGCAAATATAACCATATACGAACACCGCTAGGTGACAAATGGCCAAATAAAACTAGATGCGTATCTCCCAGTTTTGCCAAGATTTTTCTCTTAGGTAAACTACCTACCTACCTATTTTAGGTAGACTACCAAAGCGCTATCTGAACGGTGTTAAGAATCATTCCTACGTAATGCATATGTTTCAGAAAGTTGCTTAATGACATCCCATTTTTAAACGGTGTGCTACCTATGGACCTAAACAGGAAAAAAAAATAAAATAAAAAAGATCGAACTTTTCAAAGTTTTTTGCGATTTTAGTTTTGACGGTGAAGTTTTTTATTTAATATGTTCACAATTTTTGTTTTTCATGACAAGAGCTACAACTTTGCCTCAGAAAGTAAATCAAAGTTTCAAACGGTTTGCAAGATATGAGTCTGAGAATATGATCATGACACCGAATTCCCAAATGTTTGATGGCCCATAAAAAATAATTTCGTGACTTTGGCAAAAGTGGGAGACACTTGTCTTCTTTCTTTTGGTTTTTTATCACGTAGTGGTATTCGTATATGGTTATTTTTTTCGTGTTGCACTGTGTTACGTAATAATAATTTATTTCTTTTTTAAAGTGAAACTTTAGTCATACTCGTAATATAAAGGCTATGCCTTTTTATGAAAATATTTGCCTTATTTGACGAAGCTGTTACTCTGTTTTGCAGCCCTTAAAAACTTAATTTCATTTAATTGGACTCTTTAAAAGTCAATTGTTATTCTCAGGATTGATTTTGGTCTAATATTTACTCTTAAAATTTAAACATTCATATTTCTATTCTATTTAAACAGTGTTTACTAAAAAAAATATTTTTTTTAAGTAATTAATATAAGTTAAGCATCCTTGAATATTTAAATTATGCCTCATTTGTTTTCTTTTTGTCGTGATTCCAATTAGAGCGTAAAGCTGATTTAATAATAAAACTGCTATCATTTGTTGCCAATTAATCTCTAAACTTATTAACTTGGCGTCAAATTAGTCTGATAGGAAATTTCTTTTTATTTAAATTTTTAAGTCTATTTATTTAAAACCAATTAAAATTATCAATAAATCACAAACCTCTTAGCGATACAAAATTAGCCTATCAAAGTTGTATTGCGTAGATAAATTTCTATATTTAATTGCACTAAATACCTTAAGACTTAAATAAACTTTTAATAGCCTAAAACACCATACCGGCTTTAACTCTGAAAGACACAAACAATGTGAACAAGAGAAATATTTTTTTTTCGCAGCAGTTTCTATCTTTTTTTTACATATTTTGTTTTCTTTTTTTGCTTCATCTAACCTCTGGCATTCATTCAACACTCTAGTAGTTAATCTAGTTTGCCTGAATGTTTGCCTGATGACGATAAAGACTATGACGGTGGCAATAGTGTCGGCACTGGTGGTGGTCATGTTGAAAAGTTACGGCTCTAAAGCAATTTGTTTTCTAATAATGCAGGCGCAAAAAAGCAACAACAAAAAGAAATAAAAAAAAAACAAAATCCTCAACAAAACAAAACCCAAATAAAAATAGGGCTGTAAACGCACACTGTGCCCGTATAAAAATGTTTATGGAAAGAACTGTAACGAAGCAGATTAAAAATAAGTAAAGAATTCATATACATACATACAGTAGAGAAAAGTAAGTACCATACTGTATATTGTATCAATCAATTCACAGAAGTTCCAAGGAATGCATTCACTGAATGCCAGCCAGGTTTGTTTTAAGTTTAATAATAAGTGAAATGAAATAATATTAAGGAAAAACAAAATAAGCCAAAATATACTTTTTTCATACAATTTACTTAAATACCAGTATAATGTATAGGTATATTTCGTTACATAATCAAGATCAGTTGGCCAGTTGGGTCTTCTTACTACCGATTGGCTGTTTTAATAACATCAGTGGGACCACAATGAAACACCTATATAGCAAAAGAATTACAGCCAACCTTATCTACATATATAGTGAAGTAGAACGAAAAGGCTCCATATTTATATAGAGTACAAAAAAGGACTCTAAAAAACTAAAAAAAACATGTCTAACATCAAAACGTGGATAACCACAGACAAATTGACTAAAAGTTTTAACTCCGAAGTAAATTTGCAATTTCTGCGTGTCGCAGTAGTCGTATCATAGTCGCGGTAGTCTAGCTACGGGCTTAAACTCCAGCTTTGACATCTTAAAAAAAAAGAATTTTGAAAAAATATATCTTTCGGCGACTACCTTTTAACAGTTTTCTGGCAAAAGCTCTGAAAGTAACTGATTGTCATGAAATAGCTTCTCAATTCTATCATTCGTAGTCGACTTTAAACTGTAGGTCACGGTATTCATGAATAAAAATTTACTTACGCAACATGGGTACAGTTTTAGGATCTCAAGACCGATATAGTTAGTATTGATTAATTAAAATAAAGATTAAAAGTGATTCTAATTAGGAATTTAAAAAATAAATGGTGTATAAAATGCTTATCACGGCAAAAAAGGCCATTATTGATAAAAATTGGTAGTGGGTAATATAAGAAAGTATGTGTAATTCTCGTTACTATTGTAGATACTGTAATGGTAACACTGAAAACAAGTTGAATTTACAAAAAAGCTTTCAACCGATATAATAGTTACAGATTTACAAAAATAAAAATCAAATTTGATTTCAATTAGGAAATCAAGAAATAAATATTTCTATTTTTTTTAAATCATACAAAATCCTAAACCTTTAATGTATAAAAAACTTCAGTGTTTATAGATTTAACAAATTGTATCAACTTAACGAACAAGAACAGAGGGCTATTGATCTCCAAGTTTATCCACATTGGGAAAAACTGCATGTACATATATATCGTGTGGTTAAATTTTAAGGGCCGATGTTAAATGTGAACCACACCTTAACATCAAGTTTTTTTCTGCATTTCATTAATTGACATTGGCATTTCTCTATTTCGGACAAATTCAGAATTTGAATCATGGAAAAATACACAATCGAGCAACGCGTTAAAGTTATTCAGGCTTATTTTGAAAATGGGCGTTCAAATAAAAATGCATATCGTGCACTTCGTAATTTTTTCTGTCAATTTAATACTTCAAATGTTGCTAAAATTTTAGCAAACCAGATTTGTAGGAGATATGAAAACACCAGTGTATACTCGAACAGTGTAATGTAGCTAAAGAGCCGTCCACCTCAACTCGTCATCGTGTCCAACAATTGCACCTTTCACGCTCGTCGTTGATAAAAATTATGATTAGGACGATATGTGGTTTCACAAGGACGGTGCCACTTGCCATACAGCTAACAAAACAATGGCTCTTTTGCCCGACAAATTCAATGGCCGTGTTATGCCACGTGGTGGTGATGTCAATTGGATGCCGAGATCATATGATTTCACACCTTTGCACTTTTTTCTTTGGGATTATTTGAAATAAAAGGTGTACGTCGATAAGCCAGCAACAATTTGTCAAGAGCTAAAGGTTGAGATAATTTGGCACATTAACGGCATAGAACCTCAATTATGCTCAGCGTCATCGAAAATTTGGACCATCGGATGGAGTTGTGCAGCCGAGGTTATGGCGACCATTTGGCCAATATTTTGTTCCATACATAATTAAACCATACCAAGTTATTATAATAAAAAGAAATGACAATATCCTAAATATTTTGTATTTTATTCAAACTCAATGTCGGCCCTTAAAATTTAACCACCCTTTATATGTATACTTGCAGTTTAAAAAAATATTCTTTTTTGTTTCTACCTTTCCGGTTTTTTGTTCTATAAAAATGCTCTTAAAACCATAATAAATAAAATAAAATTTAGAATTAAAATTTAGTCATCTCGTCACTTCAAATCCTTTCAGGCTAATTTATGTTATTAAAGGAATGGAACTCCAGCCTAAATAGTTTAACAAGATTTATAACCAATTTCGAAAATTTATAAAAGAATGTTCCTTTGAAACTCTGCTAAAAGAAATAAAAACTAAAAATCTTTTTCCGCTATCAAAATTAAAGGCATGAAAAGAAAAGAACACAAAAAAAAAAAAAAAACAAATCACAAAGAACTTCAAATTGCAAAAGAAAACAAGAGAAACCAACCTAAACAACTAAAATTTTAACAAAATAAACGCATAAACAACGCATATCATATCCTTAAAATCACATACACAAAATTAAATGGAACCAGGTTTTCAAAGAAAAAAAAAACATACTGAAAAATAAACCGAAAACAACATTATCTTAGAAAATAGTAGCCGTTTACAAAAACAATTTTAAATATCAGAAAATAAGAAAAAAAAAACAATGAAAACACACTGAAAAGTTTGTGATACAACAGAATTAGCAAGTTAATCTAAAGGTTTGTTACTACAAAAACGTTACACAAAAGGAGGAACAATAAAGTAGAAAAAACATCTTGAAAATAAGAAGCTCGTATAAAAAAGAACAAAAAATCAAATCAAACAAATTGTAAAAATTTTCTAAAGAAAAAACAGAAATAAACAAGTATGTAGAGGTATAAAATCCCAAACGAGATAAAAAAGGCATTATTTTACGGCTCAAAAGAAGCGACACAAAACATAACACACTTTGTAATAAAACAACTATTTAAGTCCAAACTTACCCTACTTTACTTGGTTAAGAGTAATAGGCTGAAGGTTAATGCTTAGGCCCACCCTTGGCTTGTTTATTTAAAACAAATCCCTAATATAAGACAGTGTAGTTGGCTTATGTGTATGTATACAGGTATCCCTCGTATATACAATATTACACAATTGAAAACAAGTTGGTATATGTAGAAAGGTCAAGTCCTCTTTAACAAATTGTGGTGTTTCCGAGAAACGTAACCATTGCCTTACTCGAGGGATATCTGTTGTAAAAACTATTACTTCTTCTACTATGCAGATAGATTTTTTTATAAGGTTTAAATCTTTTTTCTATTAACCCTAGTAGGTATGAGGGTTTTTTTGTCGCTAGACGGCATAACCAGGTCTGTGCAGACCTACATGGGATTTGTATGGAAATGCATAGAGAGATGTGTAAAAAGTGTATTTAAATGCTTTTTATGCTAGGAAAACCACAAAATGAACATTAAAAATGCATTTTTATACATCTTAGTTATCATTTAACAGTATTTTATTAATAATATGTATACAAAGGTATTTTCTACACGGCATTTAACGCAGAAATACCTAGCATTTGAGAGTTGTTGGCATACCGGATTTTTGCAATACATGCAATGAAAATATGTTTTTCGCTGCTTTTGATCAACTTAAAACAGCAAGGACGGGCCTGCAGCTACCTGCAAACAAACAAAGTTTGTCAAGTTCGTCGAACTCAACTACATCGTACAAGTCGAAGGACGGTAAAATTTGGTCAACAGCTCCTCCGGCCACTGGTAGACTTCGTGTATATGACTGTCCCACGGTGAGTAGTGAAGGCTACCCTATCTACAGGGCGACGATGTCTGCTAACTGATATAGAATTTTTCTAAAGTATATAAGATTTGATAACGGTATCACGAGAACTGGTTGACTTGTAGAAAACAAATCGCCCGTAATCGATGTTTGTAACATGCTCATGAAAAACTTAGAACGCTGATATGTTCCGAACTGTTCTCCTACCGAGGCCGCGTTCGCTTTATCCAATATATACCATCAAAACCAGTCAAATAGGGCATAAAAATCTGTAACTAAATCAATTTTTAAATTTTAGCCATTTTGTCCCCACAACTGATTACTTGGCTGAATGTTTGACTCGCATATGGCGGCAAACTAGGTAAGGCCAAAAAAGCTCACAATTCTGTTTCCGTTACAAGTTGCGTTCTCACTCGCGGACCTTACGGTTTGTTTCAGGAACAGATGTGCTGAGGATCTCGGGTCTTAAAAGAAATTTAAATATCGTCGATAGAATTAAAGAACGCTGTAAAAGCGAAAATACTTTGTTTGCATCATTTTTATCAGAAAAAAAATACGCGTCGATTGGTCCCGGTCCCAGATTTCTAAGATGAAAATAAATTCAGTTACGCCGTCTGCGTTTTGAAAAATACCAGTGTCTTTGTTCTACTTTTATAAAAGTTTTTTGGCTCTGGTGAACACCTAAAGTTTTGTCAGTTACAGCGTTCTTTAATTCCATCGACGATATGAAGATGGGGTTTCGCATAGTGCCTAGTACCGGGCCTTCACGACTCACCGTGGGACAATTATGTGCACGAGGTCTACCAGTGGCCGGCGGAACTGTCGACCAAATTTTGACAAACTTTTTTTGTTTGCCGGTAGCTGTAGGCCCGCTCATAGATGACCGTCCAGTCCATGCCGCATCCTCTGCCAACAGACCATCGTACTTGCTGTGTTTTAGATTGATAAAAAAAGCGAAAAGCACATTTTTATTACATGCATTGCAAAAATCTGGTATGCCAACAACTCTCAAATGCAAGTGACTTCTGCGTTAAATGCCTTGTATAAAATTCCTTTGTATACATATTATTAATAAAATAATAATAGATAACTAAGATGTATAAAAATGCATTTTTATTTTCCATTTTGTGGTTTTCCTAGCATAAAATGCATTTATACAGACTTTTAACACATCTGTCTATGCATTTCCATACAAATTACATGTAGGTCTGCACAGACCTAGTTATGCTGTTTATGACTAAAAATTTGTAAACCCGGATCAAACCGAACCCGGATCCACAATACCTCTGATTTTTCGCTCATTGTGTTTAGAGACAGTTGCTCCAGGAAGTCATGGAAGGCTTTGTCTCTAACATGAAAAGCAAAAAAGTTATACAGACTTTTATATGCAAAAAGTCTGCACAGACCTGGATATACCGACTAGGGTTAATTTTAGGCAAAATAAGATTAAACTATGTAAACAGGTGGAAAGAATATATTTCCTTAATCAGAGCCATAGTACTGAGTATACAGTATAAGGAATGTGGGCTTGAAAAATTAAAATTTTTATATGCTCTATTAAAATGCGATATTAAAAAAACATAATTGAAGAGGATATTATTTGTAAAACATAGATATCGCATTTATTTTAAACGCATCATAATGTACAAATAGAAGCAAACGGACGTATGTAGCAATGTTTCCTGTTTCAAATTTGATACACAATTTTTTCGATCCGTAATTATATTTTATATATAATTATAATAATAGAGGAATCACTTCAAACGATATGTGCAGATTCTGTGATAAGGAAATCGAATCATAAGAGCACGTACTGGGTGATAGTGCAGCATTGATACAGAGTAGGAAGAGATACCTTAGTGATTATCAATTATCAGAGAGGGAATTCTCAGTGTTAGCACTGGCGGACATTATGAAATTCGTCAGAGTGACGATACTGGGGGACATATTATAGGAATCCCGCTTAAGTTGAGGGCTGTAAAATCGATCTGCAAGTCGAGATAGTCTAGTACCTCGTTTATGAAAGAATGAATAAATGAACCATGAGAAAAACAGAAGCCATTCTTTAAGAATCCTCCAATTAGAAGTTTTGTTTTCTATTAAAACAAGTTTATTTTTTTATGATCCTTTTTATTAGGTTACTATTTTACAATATTTTGGTTTCAAATCAATCTTTTTTGGCATAAATTAAAATAATCATATGAGAGCTTTTAATTTCTACTTATTTAACTGCTGTGGATTGTAAACAAATTAGAAAAGCAAATAGTCAAATTGTCCACAGTCATATTCTAAGCCCACTAAAAGGGAAGGTACCCAAATTGAAATTAATAATTTATTTCTAATAGTCAAAGATGATACACAGAATACAATAGGAACAACCTGTGTTATTTGATTTTTTTTTTGTGAATACTTATATTTTTGTTGATATTTTGACGAACCCACTTTATTTGCACATTATCTATGTGCCCATTTGTTTTTCAAACCGAAAGCATTTCGGTGCGGTTAGTCCAAAATTGTTATGAAATAGAATGGTAATTGTGGGAGTTTGCTGAAAAATGCTGGTGATATATAAATATGCACTAAAAATACACACTGTGTAAAACGCCTTTTCATTTAAACTTCAATGCAAGTGCGTGCCCCAGCACGAACTTATATATGTTATGACTATAAATCTACTCCATCATAATATTAAGAAATACTATAAGTACTCAAAAAAATTAAATTAAAAGATAAACCATAAAACTATGTACTTTGAGCTACATTTTTCATTTTTTAAATAACACTTTGCGCCAAAATAGGGCTTATCGATTTTTTCCCGGACGAGACCAAAACCATATGAAAGTCCACAATAAGTAGACCAATACCGCAAATGTTTTTGAAAAGTTAGCTCGAATTTTAGAGTTATCACCGTCTGAAGTTGGGCTATTTTATGAAAGAAATATCTTTTTTTTATATTTTCATATATTTTTATGTGAAATAATTAAGTAAATAAATTTAACAATTGAAATTAAGTATTTTAGTTATGATATTTTTAGATCTATTGATTTTTATTATGTTTACTTGTTTCATATATGTATTTATTTATATAAAATTTTATCCCATTTTCTTGTACATTTCCTTTTAAATAAATAGCTAATTAAACTAAATAACAAATTATGTGAATCAATCTATTTATAAAATATCTTTCAATATAAACAATTTTTTTCTGTAACCGGTATGAACAAAAAAAAAAAAAAAAAAAAAAAAATTTAGTGCTACGCTTACAAAGGTAATCATTGTACTCAAATTCCGATTTAGCATTCAGAAAATGTTCCAGTTATTTGACCTCCGTGTCCAGACATGACATCAGGGATTTCCTTAACAGCAAAAAAAATCAAATTTAGTCACACAACCCCAGCTAGACTGCGTTGTTGCAAATCTTGGACTTTCGCAGTGCGAGTCATTGGACTGAGATAAGTTTTTAAGTTTGAATAATCTCTTGGCACCTGCGAACAAAATTTCAAAAATTTCAATTCGAAATTTTTTACTTGCAATGAAACTAAATCCACGAAATTATAAAAACTAGTGAATCTGAATATAATATGACTAAAATACAAAATTTTAATTGTTAATTTTATTTAATAAGAGTAATTTACTCCACATGAAATTTATATCGAAAAAAAAAAAATAAATTTTAAATTACTATAACTTTAAACCGGACCTACCGTTTACAAACCGTTGGAGGTTTTAGTCTACTGATAGCCCACTTTCACCTCCAGTTTGTCTCGTTCGGGAAAAAATACCTTGGCGCAGAGTAAAATTTATAACTTTATTTTTTAAGGTTTGCTCGTTATACAATTAAAATGCTTTTTTAACACTTATTTAAGAACATGTGTTTAAACTTCCAATTTACAAAGCCTAGCAGATCAACAGTGTTCCCAACTAGTTTATTTTAATATATTTTCGGGATTGCATAGACTACAGAGACTAAGAAATCAAAATTTACTTTTAAAAATTTTTAAATTTTTATTTTTAATTTTTGACAAAAAGCCATTGTGAATTGTAAATAGTTCTTCTCAGTTAAATGTGTTTTTGGAAAATATTTCCTTCCAGTAAGCAAGAAATTGCGTCTTTTTATTTTCATTAATCCAAAATATTTTTATTGTATTTTTTTTATTATTTTTGAGATCTCATCCAAATATTGAATTTTTTTTAAAAACCATATTTTTATAGTAAATCACAAACAGCCCAGGTTCAAATCCCAGCAAAGGTAAAAAATTAAAATAGATCAGTTTGCGGTTTTTTTCAAAACTAGAACTTAAAACTATCCTTATAGTCCCCGCCCTCCTCTAAAAAGACCATCAACCTTAACTAATTACAATTGCTGTTGATCATTCCAGGGTGAAGCTATAACACTACTGGCTTTTAAATGATCAATTCACAGCCATTTGTCTGATACTTAAGGCGCTCAATAATATAAGAAAATAATAAAAAAAATGTTCTCCCATATGTACTGTCATTTCCACAAAACTTCCAATACAATGCATAGCTTTAGTAGGGGTTTACCTCTTACTAGTGGTTTCAATAAAAATAAATAAAACAAAGCAACACAATGCCATTTATTACCGTGAACCGTGTGTATACCCAAGATCAAAAGTTCACTATATTCTGTATTTGTATTATTGGACTAATCGATATAGAAGGAATTAGAAGGGGTAGAGGCTAAGTGTTTAAAAAACTCAGTTTTGTTAAATCTTATTATAGTTTATATTTTTGTGTCCAATGTTAGTGTGTTTTACTGTTGAGATTTCTTTTTTCACTTCAATAAATTCAAGAGATATACATTTAATTATTAATTCTTTCTTTTCTCAAGCCTTCACATAAGTAGCACTAAAAAAATCATAAAAAAATTTGTCTTTGAAGTAGCCAATTCTAGAAAGAACAAACACTCTTATTGTATTTATTTGGTTTAAAGAAGAAATAAAAAATATTTGAGGTAATAACGATAAAACAATAAATGAAAAAATAGACGATAAAAAAAATCTGTATCTTTTGAACTGAAGAAAACTTTCTAAGTAAATTTAATCAATATTAAGTAAAATTACTGACAAAGACGATGGCTGTTATAATACAAAGTGACATAAAATATTTTATAAGTTTTTTTGTTCTTTTTTTGAGGAAAAAGTAATAGAAAATAAATTCAAAAAATAAAGTTTTGTCAGTATTTGGCATAACTTAACTAACTTAAACCACATAAATGTATGAGAGGACGAGAGAGACAGAAAGAGAGAGAGAAACATATAATTTATGAAAATTTAAGCCTTGTTAGTGGTTTTTGGCCGACACCAATTTTGATAAATTTAAAACTTATTCCATATTTCTGTAAGCAATTTAAAGAGAACTTATTGATTTAAATTTTTTACCAGCAACTTTTATTTGCAAACATTTTTTTTTTACATAAACTTTCAAGGAAAACTTTAAAAATATTAAATAAAATTAACTCGTACAGAGTAGCAAAACTATAACTAATTTTAAAGTTTTCTATAAAAAAACTTTATTTTTAACAACACATGCATTTTCTTTATTTCCGATTTCAATTTCTTCAAAAACATATTTTGCAGCCATTTCCTTGTGGCTTTTGAAAGCCACATGCATAGGTTAAATAACACACAAACTGAAGATGCTATAGAAACATCTGTATGGCCACAGGATATAATACATAAGTGGTTGAGGATGAAAAATTAAGAAAAACCAGTCAAAACTGAAATTAATACTTCTTCAGATTTCTCACTACAAATAGATAGAGATTTTATGGAGAACAGTTTTTTTCTCGTTACTAAAGTTAAATAAGAAATTTAAAACCAAACGTACAAACAAATAAAAAAGAAAACTTTTAACCCGTAACATTAAATAAATTGATTAATAATTTATAACAATTAAAAAACTGTTTTCACAATTCGCAGGAAAACATCTACAATTGAGTTTGGAAGTTTTAGTTTCGTTTCTTCAAAGAATTTTAGATTTACAGTAAAAAGCAAAACCGTAAGATAATATGATAATATGTGTTCGAATATTAAAACTCGTTGTACAAGGAAAATGTCACAAGAACACAAGTAGTTGAAACGTAAAGAATCTGATTTCTTAAACAAAACTGCGTTTTCAGATTTTGTCAATTAAGATGAGATTTTTTGTACGGGGCGTGGCAAATGTTTCCCCCTTTATAAAACGACGTTATCGCATATACTTGATATAATCGATGTACAAATCTTGATTTTATTCACATTTTAATTCACGGAAAAAGGCATGAAAAAAATTTACGCAATTCTTGTTCTTTAAACGAGAATCATTAGTGATGTCCGCTGAATCAGAATTTTCGAATTGCAAAAAAAGTATTCGAATGAGACATTTTTAAAACATTTTAAACTTCACTTCTGTTTAACTCTTTAGGATTTAAAAACAATTTTATTTTACTCGATATATATTACAACTGTAATGTAAGTGTTATTAGAACAGGCATATTATGTAGAAATTCATTGAAGAATAGGCGCAATACGGCGTTCGTTTCGCAATTCAATTGGGTATACAATGTGAGAAGCACTAATAAAATCTGAAGATTAGAAACTAAGAATAGCAAATTTCTTTCACGGGTTTCAACCCATAGCATTCATGGAGAAGATAATTTTGTAGCTGATTTTGTAGCTGAGTTTACAGGATATCGCATAATGCATGACCATTTTTATGGGTTAACCAGCTACTCTGAAGTAATTACTTCAACATTACTGCCTTTTTGTCTTTGCCTCAAGGGTCGCATGGTGTATTGGTTGTAGTATAAATTAAAAAATAATAAATAAATTAATAAAATAATAATAAATTAGTTATAATCCCTTAAGGAAAATTCAAATCTATGATTTTTAGATTTCTAAAATTATGACGTTGCATATTAAAAATTGTAAAAATAGATTAAAAAAAGCCTATGCTGCTCAATGTGTGTTGTAACTGTACGTGCTGTAGGTTTTTTAAAACACACAATATTTAATTCATTAGCATAATAATTTTAAGATTTGATAAAAACAATCGTAGACTTTTAATGCAAAAACTAATGTTTACATATATACGTACATAATTGACCACTACAACCCTGTGTCAGGATTACGGCCTAGCTTCTCCCAGCACCCATTTTGTGTGTATAAGGCAATCAGTTACTCTCACAGCTTTTGCCAGAAGACTGCTGAGAGGTAGTCGCCGAAAAACATAATTTGTTCATATTTCTTGTTGTTTTTTTAAGATGTCAGAGCTGGGGTTTGAAACTTGTGCTCTTGCTTTAGTAAGCCAGCACACTAACCACGGTGACACGAAAATCTTATTTTTAATACAATTCAAATCAGTGATGAAATTTGGAAATGTTACTCAAACGTAAACGCTGCAGATACGTAAACGTTGCGACCGAGTTCAGCGAATGGTTTAAAATTGGTTTACAATTTTTAAACAGCTGATACGTAAAAACGAAGAAAAATTTTAAATTTATTGGATTCGCCCGCAACGCAACGTTACGTTTACATATGAGTAATCATTGACACATAGGCTTGATAAGCAAAACTGATCAGCTGTTCCGCAACGTTTACGTTTACGTTTGAGTAACGAGGCCTTTATAACCATCAGTGCATTGGTGACATATTTGTAATCTATTTTTATTCCAGTATTCTTTAAAAAAAATCCAGTCACTTAGTTGACTATACTAAATCGATGCAAATTCCGGAATATGCTTTATTAACGTTCCCACGCAATGAATCAGTTCTCATTGATTTGGGTTTGATCTTTAAGGAAACGTTTTGAACGTCGAAGAATATTATTGTCAAGAAAAGAACATATATATTTTACATTCTGTTTGAAGTACATATAATGCCATGCAACCCAACAAAACAAAAATGTTTTTTGTTTAGAAACGATAGGAGCTACAGCAGTCAAGTGGATAACATACTTAGATTGTTGGTTTGAGGATAGGTGAATTCGATTCCTAAATATTTAGTTTAAAGAGTTTAGCGTACTGCGTCTTTAAGATATAAAATGAATAGGAGAAAATCAGAGTCCTTTTATCGCATAAGAACTAATAGTTTTCAGTGTTTAACATAAACTTCAAGTCGAAGTCTGCAAATATTACGAAAATAATTTTTTTTAGTAATTAATAAATAGAAATCAAATCTCATTAAGGGTTAAATATTTTTGTCTTTTTTAATTTCAAATAAAATTAATCAACTCAAAAACATTTAAGGTAAGAATAGAAATGTAAAAATTATTTAAATTAATTTTTTTTTTTCTTTTAATTTAATATTAAGATGTTTGGTCTCTGATAAGCATATTAAATGCAATTATTTTAATATTTACAATATAATTTCATAACACACTTTTAAGATATATCGGTTTAGTTTTTAATACTATGTGGTTATAATATACGATTTTATTTTGCATTGAAAAGCAGATACATATATTTACAAATACTTCAAATTAACAAAAAATATAAATCAATAAAAAAATATGTGTTTTTTTTATCAACTCTGAACATTGTAGATGAGAGCATATAATAATAATATTATACTAAGTATGTATGGTGCGTATACGTAATAAAATTATAATTAAATAATAATCATACGCAACACAGTACATAACTCTAAATTCAATCTTAGTTGAAAATAAAAAGATTAGGAAATCATACTCGGTCGTTTGAGAACCACATTTTTATGAATATCCATCTATTTGTAATTTTATTAAAGTTTTGGTTATCGGGTATTAATAATGGGTAATAGACGGATGAGCATGCAAAGAAATAGACTAAAAGAGGATATGAATACTAAAATGTAGAACTTAGTAACGACAAGAAAAAAGATTGATTAACACTGATAAAAACGTGACGATGATACAGCACGCAGTGTAGCTAACTAGTCTTTTTTTAAATTCTAATTCGAATTTTTTGTATTTTAAGATTTAACTTCAATATTTAATATTGAAATAAATAAACTTTTAGAAGCAATTGTGAAAAAAAATATAATGAGATTTTAAAAGTTGTGGTGTTTCTTAAATACTTTTTTGAGTGTTTTTTTTTTTTCGATAAATCTCGTCGTTTAGTTCATGCTTATTAATAATTGAATTAGTTTTTACAGTCAAAATAAGCAAGCATACATGATATTCATATGCATATAAAAATGGAGATGATTTTTAGCCTACGTATGTAGCCACTTCAAGCTTTTACGAATGAACGGATTTTAACCAAATTTATGAAGAGGATAGGTAGTGGTTTATATTTGTCTTAAATTTGAAATCACATGTGTGAAATATGTAAGCACCTCCTTGAGTTTTTTATACCTTGGGAAGGGTTAAAGTTAAAGTTTCTGAATTTAGTCTGCAAACCCCTTTTCTTTTAAGCCTTAGCTAGAAATGTTTGTTCATGATTTTTCAAATTGTCAATGATATCAATAATAAATCTGACTGAAAACTTATGGGTAGCACTTAATGAATGATATGCACTAAAATGGTTTTCGTAAAATGGGTTATGAGCGTAATAGTTTTAAGCATTAATATTAATCACATTTCCGAGGAAATTATTCCATAATTGAACTGAACGGCTAAACTACGAACCTTCTCTGAAACGTACGAATACTTTGTAAGCATGAAGAATTTAAAAATAATATTTCACCAATGATAAGTTTCATTGTAGAACCTATAAAACAAAAATTCATGCCATATGGAGCATACAATACAATATAACTTGTTACATAATTTGCATTAGTCTTATTCGCCTGTTTCTGTACCCTCTTAAAATTGGAAGTTTAAAAGTGTTAAAGTAGCTATCACTCTATGGCGATAAAATTATATTCGGATTGCACTAAAGATTTTTAGGACAATAGGTAATAAAATATATGTGAACTGATTTAGTGGTGAAAGCGTGAACATCATCTTATGGATTTCAGAAAACACGAGCGTAAATCACTTATTTTTATGATAAAATTAAAATTCAAATTCAAATTTTATTGTGACTTTTTATAGAAAAAGTTAACAAAAGTGTTTTAAACAAATCATAGTATGAAAATACAAGAGAACTTAAAACTATATTGTATTATTTTAATTAAATATTTAAAGGCTTTATATACGCTACACACTCAAGTGATTGAAAATATTGTTTTTAGATTGTGTAATTCAGTTAATTAAGAAAAATTTATACTGCTCAAAATAAAGTATAGATCAAGTTAACAGTGACAATTAGTTTGTCAGGAAAGTTTTATAAGCTTAAAACTAGAACTTAAAATAATAAAAACAACAAAAAAATTAAAAAAGGAACTAAAAATAAAACATTACCCCTATTAGAGCCAGGTATAGATCTGAATAAAACTCTGGTAGACGGTAATCACTAGAACTAATAAAAGAATCTATGTCATCATGTAACACACCAATCGGAGATAAATACAAACAGTTAGACCAATTTAACACAGATTAATAGAGAAAAATATTTCTCCGGAGTTCGTTTTCATGATCTTTCAACAGTAAAATATACTTTTTAAACAAGAACAAAATATATGAGGAAAAAGGAATCACATTTGCTTTTTTGTATATTACAGAGTTAGAATATTTTTTAACAAAATGTTCGTAATGCACATTTACACAAAGTCTTAAACAACTACGTACAAATCTCTCCAACTCCAGCATTACTGTTGGAGAGATAGAAAACCATAAAGCATTGCAGATCGAATACAAACAATTTTATAAAAATACCCTTGATTCGAATACTTTTGTTTTTAGCTAACCTCCCATGTTGATTTAACTTAAATAATTTATTTAATGTTACGCCAAGATATTTTATATCATCTGTAAAAGGTATAACCGAACCATGAAGAGAGAAATTCAACCTCTTACTTTGTTTTACTATATTTCGAGGGCTTTTCCCGATGCATTACGATAACAAATTGCTTCAGATTTTGTAGGATTGATTGTTATTCCCCAATCCTTTCTTTTATGAATAGTAAATTATGGTTTTACAACAAACCAATTGCACAGTAATGATATATTGTTAAGTAGGGTACTAAAATAATAACGTTTAAAAAGAAAACGAAAATATAGAAAAATAAACAGAATAAAAATTCAGTGTCTAAAGGCATAAAAACAACGTGCAGTCGAGTATGACTTAAAAATAAACAAGAAACACATTTGAATTAAATGTGTCATTTGAACACTACTGAATTTACACATACCCTGTGAGAGAGAGACAGAGAGAGAGAGAGACAAAAAAGAAAGAAATAAACAAAAGCACACACATAAGAACAGAAAAAATAGGGAATTGGAACATTAATGCTTGAAACATAGAAGAATATACAAATAAACGTATTTATTATTTTGTGTTAGTATGTAGCAAATAGGGGGAAGGGTGTTTGTTTTTTCCTTTTCTTTAAAAATACAGGTTAAAAGAATATGAAATAATACCAAAAACAAATAAAATATTTATAGCATCGATGTTTTGTGTATTAAGAGGAGACAAGAATTTAAAACATAAATTTCATTTGCAAAATTATAGTGGCATGCTTTTAGGCGCCACCTTAAGTAATTCTTTTTATATATTTATATATTTTTTTTTAATTTATATTTCTTAAACTGTAGCACATACTTGCTATTCTTTTTTTTAATATTTAAAAAACTGAATTAATATTTTCATAACATATGAAATAAGAACACATGAAAACACAATAAATTGTTATTTTTTTAATTATTTGCCAATATTTCACTTAAAACAGAATTGTAAATAACTTGAGGGCTTTAATATGATTTACATTGGCCTTTTAGAGAAAATCGAAAGTAAAACATTTGCCGCTGTGGTTGCACGATTTTCTTTTTTACTTTTTTTCTGTTTTTATTTTTTTTATTTTTGCTTTTGCTTTTGGTAAAGGTGTATAGGAAAATCAATATGAATTAGAACTGGCAAAACACGTAACTGCGTATAAGATTAATGATTGTTTTAAACGTGTTTTAAATATACGGCATAAAATATTGCTGTAGCCTACTTAGCTTGCGTTTTAAACTTTTCCTTAAAGAATTAAGCTTTTTGTGTAACAAAATACTCAAAAAAAAATTTTAGTGTGTTAGTAGTGAAAATAACAAGAGCCTTAACGATTATATGTGATATTTATTGACTGATAGTCGGACAGCAACAGATCTATTAAAATCGTATTTGTTTAAAATTTTAATGGAATTATCGCAAAAATAATTAGATTTAGGTTAAAAGCTAGAGGACCCGTGCGTATATTTCACACAACTATATACCTGATCGGGAGTGGTGAAACTTGAATTGTATAATTTTAAAACAATTTCTATCATCTTTGAATCGCCTCCGAAGCTCATTCTTGCCCTAAAAATTGTAGATAACTGGCAGAGTAGCTCACAGAGTAGTTTATATCTCACTTCAGAACATTATCACCTTCTGATTTATTATCCAAAAATGGGACAAAAGTTAGTTTTTTTTTTAATTTATTTTGCAATTTTTTCATTTTAATAAACTTTTACAAACAACGATAACAATCAAACAATATTGCTTTTACTAATTTAAAAGCTTTTATATTTAAGTGATTAGCTAAAGTAAGCGAACTAAATATTGTCCTTTAAAATTGAAAAATTTATTTAAACTAAAAATTGGCTATCGTATAAATTGGTGATAAAAATTCTGCTGTCAACATGTTTTTATTTTTATTTTCTTTTTTATTTGTTTTAAAGAGCATAAACTTGACGACCGTTGATATGTAAGGCAGTTTAACAAAATTAGCATTAATTTACAATGGAATGTAAGGAACTGAACTGTAAAAAAGATATATTAAAAACTATTGCATTATATATAAATTTTTATCAAAGGCTTTTGAGTTATTGTATACAGATATGCAGTGCAGATATATTTTTTTCTTAACGAATAGAATAGAAAATGTAACTAAAAAGTATGATAACAAATGGCTACTTAGTAGGTACAAAACTTAGTTTATTACATGATATACGACTTGACTGCTTTCATAAAGCAATGATAGAAAGCTTGAAAGAAAAATGAAAGCAGTAAATTTTTTACTCGTGACATGGGCATACAGACTGGAGTACTAATATCTTTGTTTATAAAATTAATAATTCGATATGAAATTTGAGAAAATAAAATAAAGTATTAGTATATTAGTTTATTATACTGGTCAACAAAAGACCAATAATTCGTTGTTTCCTGCGATTTTTTTTTTTTTTTTTTTTGTTTCTATATCAAAATGACGTATGTTTTTCAATACTTCGAAAATTTTTCCGTAATTTGGAACGATTTCTACAAAATCTTTGTAATTATAGTGCAGAACAGGGTGAAAAATTGCATCAGGAACTTTGGACAATCGAGAGCGATATCAGAGAAGTAGGTGCTCACATATTATGGCAGACTCCTGTTGGAGTATGCAACGAGATCTACCTAAAGTCGTTCATTCAATTAAATGGTGTAAAAGATCATTTGATAGTATTCTATAGAAATTTTGTTAACTTTTTCGTCAAAATAATAAAATTGTATATTTCCAAAAGTAGAGTTGTTAGCAATCCCCCAGTACTGTTTTCCATAATCAGGGTCACAGAAGTAACCAATAATAGAAAAAAAGTTAAGGGAAACAAGAGCTGTGTTGACCAGGGTTATTTATTTAAGTTTTGTCAATTTACTTCTTTGTAATATACAATCAATTTTTATGTCGACAGGCATTATGTTTAATATTATCTAACAAATATTTTCCAAAATAAAAGTTTTATCGTAAGCCGATAAGTAAAAATATGTGAAAACTTTACACCTTTTATAAATTTGTTAATCGTCACATACAAAAAATTTTTAGCAAACTGACAACAACATATATGCATACATAACTGGCTATTATAACCTTCTTTCAGGGTAACGCCCTGGCTTCTCGCAACACCCATGTTGTATAGGTATGACTAAATTTTTATCACGATTACCGTGCCCTACAGCTTAATGTCAAATCAGGCGTAAGAACATTTTTCATGGCAATTATTAACTGAGCTTTTGCCAAAATACTGCTAAGAGATAGTCGCAGAAGGAAATTTCCTTTTATTGAATCAGAGCTGTCGTTTGAACCCATAGCTCTTGTCTAGTCTACGGCGACAACAAAATAAAAAAAAACATAGACTGGAATAAAAAACAATTTTTTCTCTGATGTTGCATCAACATTTTTTTATTTAAATTTTTTTTTGTGGAGAAATAGAGAAGATCTTTTAAAACTTACTAAAGAAATGTAGAATAAAAGTTATTGATTTGTATTTAAAAATACATATAGTAGGTAAAATAATATTTTAAATAACGGAAAAGTACAAGTAATCCATACATATTTATATATGCACCCGAACTAGTACCTTACATTATCTAATTAATAAATGTAAGCTCTGAATGTCTCTATCAATACCAATGGCGCTAGTTTCTCCTGGTAAACTTTGGGCCAATTGGGTTCCATAAGAACAGTTTTATTTATTAAAAAAAATTATCAAAAACACTGGCCAACATTTTAAGTTTGGTGTAATTAATTGGGTAAGGACATTAATTTTTTTTTTTAATTTATTTAATTCCATAAAGAGCCAAAAATGAAAATAATTAAAAAAAAGAGAAACGAGTCTCATTTATTAAAGAACTTTCATATTCCGGGTCTTGTAATATTCTTAGAAAAGTTTTTTTTTATTTTAATTATTTAAAATACGTTTATGAACGGAATTAAACTCTGTGATATGGAAGTTTATGTCAAGGGCCTTGAAGTTCAACAAATCTGTGATAATTTTAAAGAAATTTTTTTAATACTATCAAATAGATTAAAGTAAAGAATAGAGGGATTTAACATTTTGAGTAGTAAGAGCAGGTTTTATTTATAATAAAAATATTATTATAACCGCTTTAATGTTGTTAAAGTCATTAACCTGAATCCGAAACATAATCTTTTTGTATTCTCTATATGTTTCTATATTGTCAAGAATTTATATTCTCAGTGTGTACAGTTCTCACTGTTTCCTGCTTTATATTTTCTGTATTATTATCATTATTTATTTAACCTATAATTATGGCTAGAGTCACAGTACTAACTTAATTCAGAAAAGATGTAAACCAGCCTATTTTACTCACCTAGAATGCTGAGGACAAAGACAGTTAGTTTGTTAACGAAGAAGGTTACAAGACATTTGTGCTTTTTCAATAAAGTTCTGTAACATTTGTTCTGTAACATTGAAAATTCTTTTAAGGTTTACGTTCTAAAAGGTTGTCCTGTTGTGAAATGTAAAGTTGATCGAATTTTTCAAGATAGTAATTATGGGAATCATTTGTATAATACTGTACCTTTCGCTTTTAACTTTTTCTAACCTACTGTCGTAGATTTAAGGTCCATAATCGAAAATCCACAAGTTTTCTCTAGATAATATAAAGCCTTTACCCCAAAAATGGCAAATAATATATTGGATAGGAGTAGTTTTAAATATAGCAAAAAAGTGTTACATTATTGGTTTGTAACTGAACTTTTACGAACACTTAATGTTTGCAAAAAAGAAAAATATTTGTGTTTTTGTATCAATATTTTTTTTTAAATTTAATTCAACGGAAGCCAACAGTTACTTTGTAGAAGTCACTAAAATATTAAATATTTTTTCTTTAGTGAGAATTTTTACACAAACATGCAGGTGTTGTCCTAAAAGGTAGATAATCTAAAATCAAACTGTTCAAATCTATTAGAAAATATTGATAAGCTGCGGAGAGATTTGAGATATTTGAAATTATTTCTAAAAGATAACAGCGCGAAAACGAAAAACATAATCGGGCTTATTTAATGACATAAAAAGTAACAATGAACTGAGACAATCACCTGATTTAGAAAAATTTTAAAATCAAGACTGAAATTTAAATTTAAATTCAAAAATTCCTTTCTTTTAATTTTTAAAAATAAGCAGTCATTAGCTGCTTTTAAAATCTGTATGTGACAATATTTTCAAAGAATACTTGAACCAAATTTTTTTCTACAAACATTTTATAACCCCTTATCATCAAAAAAAAAAAAAAAAAAAAATAAAAAAAAGAAAAGGAAAAGAGTTTTGTGCACGTTCGTTTCATTTTTCAGAGAATTCCTTTTAAAACTATAAAATAAAATCACTTTTTACCACAAACTGAAGCACATAGTTGAACACACGTAACAACTTAAAACGTCTGTGGCTTAAATGGCCTATAATTTGATAACAGAAGAAAAGGTCATGTTGTAAAATTAGGCTAAAACGTTCTAAAATATTTTTTTGTTGTTGCTGTGGTTGTCAAAAAATCAAGGTTTCAGGTTTTAATTACACAGCATCTACAAAGGCCACAGTAGTTTTATGTAAGACAAAGCAAATGTAAATTTGAGGAAAAAAAATCAAAAAGGAAATTCACATATAACTGATTACATAAATATTTTTAATTTATTTGAAAAGAAAAAAAAAGGAAAAATTTAATCACGTTTAAGCGGAGAAAAAAAAAATTAAAAAGAAAAAAGGTTTCAAATAAATTTTAAGCTACTTAATTAACAACTTCGTTTTTAAAACAGTCTTCTTCTTTTTTATTTTAAGTTTTTCATTAAACACTTACTTTAGTCAAGATGAGAAACTCTACTCAACACTTCATTTCAGAGATAGTTTTATGTAGTTTTTGCTTTTTTTTTCTTCTTACAAAACACAACAAAATAAATTTGTTTTTTTGTTAAACTTGCTTTTAAAACGATTTATTTTTTAGATGTTTTTTATACGCTGTTGGATGTTGATTACAATGTTATATATATGTATATATCTGTATATATGTAGATATAAATTAGTATAGATGTTCGTATATGAAAATCGTTTTGCTAACTTGTCGTCGTCTTTTTAACTGTGTTTCTGTGCTACGTTTGCACTCTTCTGTGGCACACTACTAGTTTGATTATTTTTTAAAAGCATATATAGCCGACTTTTAGTTAAAAATACATTGTAGTAGTATAAAAACAACAACAAGCAGCATTTAAACAACGTTGCCATACAATATTTGTATATATTGGAACAACAAAATGAATCTTGTAAAGCAGAAACAGAAAAAAAAAACAAAAAATTGAAAACGAAAACGACTAAAAACGCAAAGTAAAGCAATAAAAAAATTTAACAGCAAAAACATTTCTTTAGGCAACATCGTTTCTCATCGTGTTCACATGTACAATATTTCAAACATTTTTGAGAACGCAATAATAGCAATAACAAAAACGTAGCGCACACAAAAACAATATTATGAATTTGAATTCAAGAAGCAGCAGCAACATTGAGGCGAAGCTTAATTGCACATACCATGTGATATGCTGATGATAATGAAAAACGAAAAATAACAAATTTTTTTATTTCATTTGACAGCTTTGCCAAAAACAAATAATCATTAACAACAACAAATTCTCTTTCAAAACTAACTTCATTATTAACACTGTCAGCTTTGTAGATGAGAGAATATAAAGTGCTCATTTTGTTTTCGGCCAAAAAACTCTCAGTTCGCCTACAAAAATACGCTCAAACAAAATTTGTTTTTACATTACAAAACTCTCCAATAAAAAAATTTTTTATATGTTTTTCCGAACTGTTATTGTTTGGCTTTCTTCTATTACAAAGAAGCCTATATTTAGGCGCACTCAGCAAAATACACACACTCATAAATATTTATACCGTTACATTGCCATAACAAAACGCAAATAATTCTCTCTTTTGAATTTTGTTTTTCGTTTCGTATCGTTTTTTTTCCAATACTCTGTGTTTTTGTTTAATTCGTTTCTAAGATGCTTGTGTGTTAAATTTGTTTCTATATACGATCTTATTGGTAAAAAAGAGTACGCTATATACACATCAGCTTTTTAAGCAGTTTAACTGTGTGTATGTGTGTCCATGTTTAATCGTTATATTCTCCTACTTGGCACAGTGCCCATTTCTGTATACTACAATATTTGTTTTTGGTAAATGCTCGTTTTTTCTTCCGTATGGCACTTGCTTTGCTCAACTGAAATTATAGGTTCTGAGTCAAAATTGAAAAGATGAGTTAAAAATTATTATGAACGAGTATTCTTGGACTTGAGTGTAAAGCAGCAGGCATATAAATATGAGTGTTCTCAGGTGTTAAAGGGGAAAATAATCTTCGAAATTATTATTAAATTTAGAAAGTAAATAAAAAAAATATATTTTAAAAACTTAAAAAGAAAATATATAAATGTAAATTTGTATCATTTGAAATTTAGAAAATTTTAATTTATTGTTCAATTATTATACAATTATTATTATATTTTTTTTAATCTTATATAAAAAGCTATTTATTTTTTCAGAATTAGTAAATTAATAAATAAATAATAGAGCAACTATGTCTGACAATGCTGCACAAAGAAAAATGAAAGAATGAATATGTTAACACTAAATATCTGTCATCATTTCTTAAAGGTTTAACAAGCAGGCTACACATTTACATTTTATAGTAATTTTTTGTCTACAAGTTGGCATATAATTTTGCTAATAAAGTGTAAAAAGTTGTATTTACAAATTTCCTGTCTTTTTTGGGATTTAGTGTGTCCTCAGCATTTTCAGCATAATCTTTTTTGAAGAAATTATTTGATTGGCCCATTACAAAATGAGCTGGTGGGTTAAAATATTAAAGAGACTTCACAATACAATTAGTCGTGCTGTATTGATGTGCTCTATCCAACATTTCATATTTCTTATATATCTCGAGTTAGTGATGCCAGTCCAGTTTTGGAGGTAAATAACCGAAAACGATTGCAGATTTTAAAAATTTTGGTGTCAAAAACCTAAAATGGTATCATTAACTCGAGATATATAAAATGGCACATAGAGCGCATAAATACTCTCACGACGAATTATAAGTCTATAAGACATTAACCTGCAATTGTTTTTCGCCTCATATAATTCTTTATTCGTCTAAAAAGGTAAAATGAATATCCACTAACAAATGACCTACAAACAATCTCCCAATATAGGCGTTGTGGTAATGACACAATCCTGCCATCTACGACTATGGGTAATGTAAATGTTAAGGAGGCTGACGCTCTTGATGTTCTGGGCGTGAGAATTAATTGCGATGTCCGTTGAAATTATCACATATTTCGACTGTCGAAAGAAGCACTCAATTGCCTCGGTTTTTTTTTAAAAACTGTGCAAGAAATAATTCACTCCATCTGACCTTCTCAATATTTACAAGACCTTTTCCGACCGAAGATGGAATATATCTCTCATGTATGGGGCGGTGCTTCATACTTTTTTTTCGGGCTTCCCAGCTGCGTACAGGAAAGTGCGTATCATTGTTCTTTCGTTACCACCATGAGAGGTGCTTTGATGGAGTAAAGAATTTAATATCAGCTAACCGCATATAGTTGCAGACCGCATATAGTTGCAGACTACACTACACAGACTACCTTTCTCTAAGCACATCATTTTTGTAGGTGATTGACCGTGCAATGCATTATAGAGAGAATTCGTTCTTTAGTAAAGCTTCTTATAAAAGTTTTTCCAGTATATTACAATATTAGTAAGATTTAATCAAATGTCCACATGCAATACTCCTTCTTTCCTCCTTCTGATAACTCATTTTCCTAAACCAGCACAATAAACTGCATAAGTAGAGGTCATCCCCTAAGTGCTGGCCTCAATCAAAAAAAAAAAAACCTTTAAGTTAACTGGTATGTGATAGAAATAGATTTCAATCGAAATTAAAAACGAATAGTTGCTATAACTTCCAAATCCTTTTATATTTGGAATTCCTTTTTAAATCATTATTAATATTAAAATAGATAAGTTTTATTTGAATTTGAAAATACAAACGATTTCAATTTCGATCGCAATAATTTTTCATCACAAACCGTTTAATAAGCAAAACGTTTATATAGTTTTATTTTTGAATATCAGAAAATAATACAATTACTAAAATCATTTTTAATTATTTTAATAAAACGATACTGAGTCAATCGTATCTTTTTATCTGTTTATCTGTCAGAAAAATTTGATTTAAAAATTCGCTTTTTTTCTCTCTTTCCTTGAATTTTCTCTAAATGCTTGCTATGCACAAATGTTACAAATTTCTTTTATACAAGCTTATGATCCAAAAGTAGTCTTTTAAGTTTAATAATAACAAAAAAAAATCACCATAATTACTAAACGGTTAAATAGTTTCGTGACATTAATAAATGCTTGTTTAGAGATTTATTCATTCACTACATTCTAATAAATAACTTATAAATCTATTCAATTCTAACTTATTACAAGAAAATTTAGAACCACTTTTGCTCTTTGTACTCTGAAATGTACCAGTATCTCAATATTTACTACTTTCCTGGGCCACCCAAATTTGTAGATATTTTTTGTTTGTTAAAGAAAATCGTAATTAACAAAATAATGTTAAAAAATGTTGGTTAAAAATTTTATACCTGTGCTAACACATCATATGGACTCTAAATTTATTCAGCATAAATATGCTATTTTTATTTTCCAAAATTGTGCCTTCATTGCTCATCAAATTCCTAGCATTTCCTTTTAATTTCGTCTTTGTTAAAGAAATAGTGGTGGTTTTATGGGTATCTTTTGTGGTTTCTACCAACTATAACGAGTCAATGAACGACTGTAGATTTTCCGATTTGCCATCAATCATCATCACATATGTTAGGCAATTGTCAACGACTTCAATGAATGTGCGTTGCAGACGGTAGCATATTGGGCAACACATTTTTTCGGATCGTTCGGATTCGACTATTTAATACTAAAACCATTAACCATAGGCTGAATACTGCATACATAACTGGCCTTTACAATCCTGTGTCAGGATTACGGAGTAGCTTTTCGGCTGAATACTTAAATGGTAAAATGTAAGTTTATAGAAAGAATATTTCTTGAACTATAAAAAAAAATTTTTTTATGCTCACTTAAGATCATAAAATCAGAAAAATATGTGATTTTTTTATAGAGATTTTTTATTTTAGATATTGAATAAATTTTATTTATTTTTTATTAGCAGTTACAATTTCTGTTAAAAAATCAATATAATTTTTGACTTTACTTTTAATCAATTTCTTTACTTAGTTGACGCTGATTGATTGAGAGCAACAATATTATTTTCTAAATAGATAATAAAAATTTTATTGGTTTTATATGTCATTTAAATATGGTTTCACATATTTTTCATTTAAAAAAAAAAAAAAAAAAAAAAAAAAAAAAAAAAAAAAAAAAAAAAAAAAAAAAAAAACTTTTAAAAAGAAAACTTTATTTGATTGTATTTTTCCTCTTTCCACACTAATATTATTATTCTACTTATACATCTTTTACACTACAAGTATATATATTTTTATTAATAATTGGAAAGTTCTCTATTGAAATTGTAATTGTTTGTTAGCAAAAATCGTCAGTTGAAAAAACTGTCTATCAATCAATTAAAGGTTAATAATATCAATAAGATAAGTTTTTAAAATGATGTTTGTAATACTCAAATGAATTTTGTGGTTCAGCTGCCCTTAATAATAAAAAAGTTTCTTATTTAACAAAAGTTGTTTACTTTGTTTTTTAGCTTTATTTGATATTTTCTCTAGATTGCCAGTTTCATAGTTTTATATATTTTTTTTGTTTGTTTTTTTTTTATTTTTAGGGCAGTATTATTTAATGTCTTTTATTTAAACACAGGAGAATGTTGGATTATCAATTGTAAACCACTTTAATCAAAATTATTTTTTACATACTTTTGTAAAAAATATTTTTATCATAAAACCCAATTAGGATTGATTATAAAGTGTGGCCGGTTAATCACCTGTCTATTCGTTCATTGCTAGCTGAAGCTATCAAAATATATTTCCAAATATGAGAGTTGAAACAGTCAAAAGGTTTTTCACTATTATGTTTGCTTTAAAATTACCCGCATCCTATAATTAAGTCGCCTTGCATAATACGTTCGAAACTCTAGTTTGTAAGTTTTCAGAAGTAATTACTGTTTTGTGTTCATTCGATAAAAACAACTTTCAAACTTAATAAATGTTGTAGCGAGTATTATAATGCAAGAGTTGTCAAATTATCGCAATATTGCCGAATATCATTCTTAATACTTAAGATATCTCTTTCCGTCATAAGACGGAAAGCAAATCTCATGTAGGCCAGTGCTTCAAAGTCTATAAGTATTTTAGGGCTTTTCCACCGACTATAGGAAAGTGCGAAGGTGCTAATCAATGACGATACAGAATCCGACTACATATATCAATTCATTGGAGGATCGGTGCAATTTTGCTAAACTATCGATACTACAGTAATAATTCCATATTTTTACGTACTACACGTACCTCTCATAGAGCATATTTTTTGTAGGTGGTTGCCGAGTGAATTGCAAAATAGAAAGAATTCGTTCTTTCTTAGAAAATGTTTTTTACAAATACGAATATTAAGAATTTATCGACGATAAATAAATTTTAGCACCGGCTCATTTCTTTTTTATTTTGTGCATACCTAAATTTCCAAAAGTATTTTTTATGGCAAGAATGTTCATTTATTGCTAAAATTTTTGTTTTTCTAAAACATATCGATTTGTTTTACATTTTAATTCAATAATATTTTAAGATTTCATTTAAACGAAATAATTTTGTATTTATTCGAAGTCCTTTTAAAAAAAATTCCGCTTATAAGAAAAAAATTGCTGTTTTTTATATTTTCTTATAACCGAATTCGACTCTAATTATAAACAGAGAAGTTTAATCAATTTTTTTAACCGCTCGATAATCTGTCTTTCTTGCACAATTTTTTTTTATAAGGCGTTTTCTGGAACTTATCTGGCGTGTAAAAAAATTATTACAAAATTAGCGTATTTATTGTTATTAGTTTAGAGTGAGTTCAATGTAAACTGGTAAACAGATGGCTATAAAATGGACCGCGGAGTCAATGTTGAGATCGTAGCCATCATAAATCAAATATGCGCAGTCAATGCTTACATTTCCTTTCCAATAATATAGTCTCCTGGGAGCATCACAGTGTAAGGCTCAAGTACTGTCTTCTCCTAACTGGGACAAGTCAGATGTCTTTTGATCTATCGGCTGGACTCGATTTTATTGTTTTCTATTTTATTAACAAGCGCTACTGCTTTTGACCTTGAGAGAGCTGGACTCGATTTTATGTTAAGACTGATGAAAAAGAATCTATAGTTAAATAACTGCTCCAAATAGAAGTTGCATGATTACTTTGACATTAAAAAAATAAAACAATTCCAAGTAATAAGATAACTCTAAAATACAAAAATTGCCTTAACTAGACTTTAAACTGATTTACTAGTTCTTTCGAAAAAAAGAAAGGAAAAAAATTTCACATCATTACTATTTAGTAACTTCTGAGTTTATTGAAATAATGCTGGTTTATAGTATTTGTCAAATGATTTTAGTGAAACTATTAAATACAGAAAAGCCACATGAGGCATTAAATCCTACTCTTGTAAAATTTATTATTATTGCACATCCACAGACGCATAATTGGCCATTACCACCCTATTTCAGGGTTGCGGCATAGCTTCTTTATGACTTATGTAGTGTGTTAATTTTAGCAATGGGTACCGGGAGCTACACTTTAGTGCTGAATCCGAACGAAAGACTTGAGAAACTTGTTCGTGACAATCAGTTATTCTTAAAGCTTTTGCCAGAAGGCTGCTAAGAGGTAGTCACAGAAAGTAATATTTTTTCATGTTCTTTTTTTTTAGATTTCAGAGCTGGAGTTTTATTATTATTATACTTTTTGTAATATTCATAATATCAAATAAGTAGTAGGACGGAGTAAAATTTTGAGGCTGTACAATTTCATAAAACAGCACAATATTTTTCACATTTGCTATTGTAGCAAAGACATAATTTTTATAATATAAACTAATTATACTTTGCGGAAATATACGTCTGATATTGAAACCTTCCTTTAATAACAAAACATATACTGTTTATGGCTTTGGGTCACTTCTGTTCTATAAAACCCATGCGTTAAAAACGTTGGTGCTTAACTAAAAAGATAACTATTTCGAGTTGTTCTATATTAATGATTTTACTATTTTTTAACTAGTGCTCTGCTTTTACTGGGTTTTAAAATAAAACAAGATTAATTTTTACTTTATATACGAAAATATGAATTTATAAGTACGGATGAGCTATATATAATTTGAATATTACTCATACGCCACTGTTTAAATTTATTAACCCGCCAATGGTGACGCAAATTTGACTTTGATTAATGGTGACGCCGGTCTCATGCACCGGGGTTTTTAACTGAAGATATTTCGAAACGCGTTACTAATAGTTAATGTTTTTTTTTTTTTTTATTTGTGCACTTTGACAATAAAACAAAGATATTTCATCATTTTAAGCTCCTTTATTTCAATACTAAAATTCACAAATGTTTTTAAATAGGGCATTAAAAATAACAATGTTTTAACAATACATTTTTTAAAATTAAGAAAAAATAAAAAAAATCACATATTCATTAAGGAAAATAATGTTAATTAGTCTTTCGACAATAGGAACTTTTATAAAAGAACAAAAATTGGTATTCCATCCCTCGTAGTACCATCATCAAACCTCAAAACTCGCAGTAAAAATCTAATTCTCTGGGCAGACATTGAAAGCCGAAATATTTCGACTGAACCGCCATCTGTTCGAAATAACTCATCAACTTTCAGATGGATAGATTTTTTAACACCAGCTAAAAGGAGCAATCCTATCAGGCAATATATTTCCTTGAAATCAGTCTCTTTGGCGTATGTTTCTCTGCAAAATGCATCTTTTACGGTAGCAATATATTGGTTGGTATACTTGACAATTATATGAATAATAGAATGTCGCCAAATGAATCAAAAAAGTGTCTCCAAATTTCAAGAGGGTCTTTTTCATGGGCTATAATACGCTTTGGTCCTGGTAACTGTGAAACTATAATGGCACTTTTAGTACAAACAGATTGGCGCGAAGTTCTCTTAACCCATTTCGTACTTGTGTCTTTTCCAATATAAAATGAGGAGTTATTGTTACCTGAAGGATCTCAGTCACTTAATTTTTCTTCGCTGTCTGAATTGTGTATTTCCTCTGGTTCATAATCATTCCGAATCAAATGTTGTTTCTCGTAGAAGATCTTCAAGACGACGCTGGATACTTTCGTATGACATGCTGTAAAAAGTTTATATTATGAAACACATACATACACACTCATATAAACAGACAAATATACATATGTATATGTATATAATAAAATAAAACAGCAAAAAATTATAATAAACTACAATAAAATAAGCGAATAATAAAAAATTCATTCTTGATTATTTCACTTACATACACGGTAACTCACGGTCTCATACACCAGGTTAGAAAAAAAAATACAGAAGTTGTGCTCACTAAGCAGTTTCGTCATGAACTGATGGTGGGGGATGTGCAATGTTGCAGCTACTCGAAATCGCAACAAAAAACAATAACGGAGAATAAAGTTATACGAATTTTTTAACACAACCGGTCTCACAGACCAGCACGTCACCATTGGCGGGTTAAGCAAATGTTTTCAATTTTTATTTGGCAAATTTCCTAAAATCTTTCACATTTTATATGCTATGTGATGATGTTAACTTGAGTTTTGTCTTTTCTTTGTCCACTTATTTTGTAATACTCGCAGCCTTTTTTTTCAAGTACATATTAAATACCAGAGGCAATATTTGCCACTTTGTATACTCGTAGCCATATAAAAAAAGGCAAAAATTGATATCTTTTTTTATTATAACTTTTATTTTAAAATTGCATAAAAATTTTTTGTGCTTGCTAAAGAGCAGTCAAATGACCTCCACAATTTTTAGTTTTTGTTAAATACAATTTTATAATATGTAGTATAAATGTACTTTTTTTTAACATTTCAAGATCATTATATACAGTACAATGCATAAAAACTATATGTCTTTGTG
Source organism: Metopia argyrocephala (assembly GCA_963576795.1). Classification (NCBI taxonomy): domain Eukaryota; kingdom Metazoa; phylum Arthropoda; class Insecta; order Diptera; family Sarcophagidae; genus Metopia; species Metopia argyrocephala. The sequence goes on along the minus strand of OY756211.1, from coordinate 59,110,949 downwards.
CTTTTTTATTATTAAATGCATTATGTTTTAATGGATTTATGTGTTTCATTATAAAAAAAGCAAAAAAGAGCAAAAAAAAAAAGAACAAAGATTTAACACATACAACAATAAAATTTTAAGACAAATTTTAAGAGCATGCGCTATATGTGCCTTCAAAAAGACAACACGTGCATAATTGGCAATCTTACGCATGTATTATACAAATATATTATAGAATAGAAATAATAACAGTAGATAGGATTATGCGAAAATACAGGCGAATATCAAAAATGTTTTCAGCTATTGATTTGTTGTTGTAATTCTCTTTTCCACATTTATTTTATAGTTGCAATTTTACAAAAACATTACCCACTGTTTTTTCACATTCTAAATAAAATAAAACAATAATTTTTATTGAATTTACGTCATATTTAATTCTTTTATTTGCACACATGCCTTTTTGAATTGGTATTTGAATAGATTAGCGTACGCCAATTGTGTTAACATACAATACAGTGAAGAGCATAAAACAAGTAACAACTTAAACAAATGATGCAAAAGCATTATTGAAAAAAAAAATCTGTTTTTTTACATATATACATATACCCGCATAATAAAAGTGGGTGGTATACTAGGCCCTTACCTGAATAAAGGCGTATTTCGTACGACGCATAAAAAGTTTAATTTGTATACGTCTGTATTACCGAAATACGTAAAAAATTTGAATTTATTCTCTTGTTTATTTTTTGGGAAATATATTTGTATATCTATACATGTCAATAAAAATTCTGTTTTATGTTTATTACACAACTCCAAATTTTTTAAACGAAAATTTAAAAAAAAATATGTATTAATTTTTTTGTTGATATTTGGATTTTTGAAATCAACAACCTACGCACGCGACGTATTTCGATAGCTCTCAAACACACTGTATAAATGAAAAAATTTTACTGAAACTATACGCCGTAAGATTTTATTGAGGTACGACCCCTAATGATTTATATTTGAGTTTTAATAAAACAAAAGTAAAAATTTTCACAAATTTATTGATTTTTTGCAAACCAAAACTCAAAAAATTGTGATAATTGTTATGAAACATAAAGGTCGCTTCATTCATTCATTCATAAGGCACTAAAATTACTTCGATCTGAAGACCTATTGTACAGCCCTCTACTAAACTAGGGTTACTATAGTATCTTCCCCAGTTTCGTCGCTCTGTCATATCTTGAAAAGCCAACCTTGACAGTTCCTTATCGGATATTTAATAAACACCAAGGTGCCTCTATTTAGCTTGCACCAATGCTGCATAAGCACGCAGTATGTGTTCTAATGACTTGATTGACTCCTAATTTTTTCTTTTTTTTTTTAATTTTCATTGAGTCTGCAGTGCTCCGTCAGAAGTATAGTTAAAATCCTTATGTTGTACCTAGAAAATTTAATGAAAGACTTTAGTCTGACTGTCATACAGTATGGATATCTACTGCCATTTGTACTCTCTGCCCAGGTTGAATTGACCACGTTTTTCAATGGCATAAACCTCCGTTTAGAAAGTGCTAGCAATTAGTTGACCAGTGGAAAGTTCTTTAATTAAAAGAACACATCCTCCAAACTGCTTTATTCCAGCAGAAAATTTTGAAGATTTGGAAGCAATAAATAAAACTCTACGCAATAATGGAAGCATTATATTATTTTTTATATATTAAAGCTTTAAAATATTCTACTGGATATGGTATTGTTTTATACTTTTTATACTATTTGCTTACTGGTTGCAGTAAATTTGCATTTCTATTGCATTTTAGCGGCTTATTTCATATAAAAAGCATGAATTATTGATGCGCACGAGTAAGAGATTGTTTACAATTTCTCCCGTACAAAATAACTTACTGGTAAGCACTAGTTTCTGCTGGGATTCCCTATTATGATCAGTTTAAGCATAAATTGTTTTTCAATGAGTTTCCGATTTTATCCAGTGGACAATCAAGCAATCAGTTGCCGACCAATCGGCTGATTAGGTCACTATATCTCTTTAAAAAACTAGACCTATGCCCTATATCTTTATTGCGAACTACAATACACAGTGAGCATAATTCTAATAGAGCTTACAGTGCAGCTCTGCAACAGATTCTCATCGCCCGAGTAATGCCATTGCACGTAAGTTTCTGTACTATATTCAAATTGGTCTGGTATATACAGAGATTCATCTTTCCTATTCAGACAATATATGTCAAAATTTATAGGGTTGATAAAACTGATATAGTTTTTATAGAAAACATATCGTCGTGCGGGAGTTTATCTGCTCTATTCGCCACTTCCGATTTTTAAAATTTGCAATCCGTTTTCAACTATTTATCTCAAAACTGGACGAGATATCCGAAAAAGCATCGAAGTCTTAAAAAATTTGGGGTCGAAAACCTAAAGTGGCATTATTAACTCGAGATATATAAAATATAAAAAATTATGTTAATGTAAAAATAACCTATTAAACAAAACACACAAATTTCTTTGTAACCCCGTGTATTGTTTTTAATTTCTTTTGTTTGTGTTTTATGTATAATATTTTCATTGTATAAAATATTGTATAAAATTTTTAACATAAAGAAGTTTATTTTTTATTATTTAATCTTACTGTATGAAATTTAATAGCCTAAGATCCTAATACTGGTATTCTTATGAGAATTAACATCCGTTAAGGAATATGTACAAACACTAGCAGAACTAAACTAGTCCTCGACCCAGCTACGAAAGGTTCAAAGGGAAAAATACTGGTGAGAATAACATTCAAATATGATTCACATAATCTATTTTCAATAGATTGTGCTTTGAATGGAAATATGAAAATATGAATATGTATAACACAGAGAATTCTGATGAGAGCTTTCGTAGCTGGGTCGAGGACTAGTTTAGTTCTGCTAGTGTTTGTACATATTCCTTAACGGATGTTAATTCTCATAAGAATACCAGTATTAGGATCTTAGGCTATTAAATTTCATACAATAAGTATAATAAAGATCCATTGGAATGTTCGAATTTAATTCGAGAATATATTATAATTTAATCTTAAGATTTTTATAATAGCATTCTTTTTGAGAATACTGAACTAATTCTCGAACCCCACTCCAAAGGTTTCGTCAGATTTCTTTGTGTTTTAATAACATTCCATTTCTATGTTTTCTATTTAAATCACAATTTATTGCAATTAGATTATGGGAATTTCGTTTGAATATTATTTTCACCTGTTTCTTTGTATTAAAAATTTTTAAATTCAATTATTTGATAAAATTTTGAAATTCAACTCTTTGAAAAAACTTTTCACAAGTCATATAAAGTTAGCTTGCGAGACGAGAGCTCAAGGTTCAAGCCCCATTTCTGATATCGTGAATGAAAGACAAAAAAATGTTTTTCTTCTGGCTAACAGTTCTTAGTAGCCTTCTCGCAAAAGCTCTGAGAGTAATTGATTGCCATGCACAAGTTTCTAAAGTCTATCAATTTGAGTGGACGTTAAGCTATAGGTCTCGGAACTCACGGAGCTAAGTCGTAATCCTAAGAAAAAAAGGATAGAGTCCGATGAGATACTTTTTTCATAATTCTTTATTTTTTGTGTGTCAAAACCAGAGTTTGTACCCAGAACTCTTGCCTAGTAAGCCAAGACACTAACCACTAGACTATGGTGACTACAAACTAGACAAACATAATGCTAAAATATATTATAGTTATAGGGTTATTTAAAATCGAACTTGACTTGTTCCTTCTTTCCTTTTTTTTGTGCTTTTAATCTCTTAAGAGCACTATTTTGCATTAATAATGCGTTCATAACGTACAATTGAAAACAAAACAATTCAAATGGCAAAAATAAATCCACAAATATTTAATTAGACAATTACATAAACATTTTACATTGATAAAAATAATAAAATCAAGCTATTAAAATATGTGAAATTTTATTTTTTTTTTAATTTTGTAATTTTATTCAATTTAATTATTGAATAATTCGCATATAATTCTATATTTTATGCAATTAAAATTACAATGAAAACATAAAATGGATTTATATCCTAAATAAAACTTGTCATTAAAATTAAAAAGGGTTGTGCCATTTTTTTGTAAGAGCATGAACTGTTAGAGATTGCTGCACGTGTCGTTTTCCTTTTAATATTAAACAATTTGGTTTTCCAAAAAGTGTCATATTTGGTTATATTCCGGTTGTATTTATAGATAAACCTACATCAAAATTAAAGAAAAAATGTGTATATTTTTTTTAACAAATATTTAATGACTTGATAAACTGACATTAATCTTTAATATATGAACACAAAAATGGTAAATAAGGCCATTTATAAAAGTGCCTAATCTTTTGATTTTGTAGTTCAGGTTTGATAGCAAGATTTTTAAGAAAACTTGGAAATTTAAATATTTTACTATTATTACTTAATTAATTAATGTAAAATGGTTTATTAAATTAAAAGCTATATAACTATGTATACTCAGGGATGCTTGCTGTTAGAAAAATTTTTTTTATTTCTAAACAAAAAGCTTTCGTAGTAAAACCTAGTAATAGACAGCACAATTGACAACATTTAACACCGAAAAGGCAAATAAAAATTAACTCAAAACCAACTGAATCGCCATCTCTTAGACTAATTTGCTTGAGAACTTGTTTGTTCAAACAATTTTACAGACTCTAACAGACTAAGGTTTCGGTCGGAATAGCAAACGCTCTTGTAATTCTAGCAAACATAACAAACTACTCCAAACATATGAAATATGGACCAATACCAATGTTTTTTTTCACATTTGCGAGATTTGTAGGAGCATTTGCAATGTAGTGTGATTACGGTTAATATTTTCAGTTTATTAATTGCTTTAAGTCATACTTTGAATAACAACTTCATCGATTCGACGAAGTATGACCTTAGAGCCACAAAAATAAATATGACCTTCTAGGATTAAATCGATATTTTTACATAAAATGTAGCCATAAAATATCGATTGTGAGAACTCAAAATCTTACAAAATACAAACTTCTACCTTAAACACGATATTAGTGCAACGCTCATGACTGAAGATCATGATTAAATAATTTATCTAAAGCATATGAGTATGCAAATTCATTACAACTTTAACGTAAACTTGCTAGAAACTGGGATCTATTTAAAGCTTAGAAGTGTGACAAACCAATAGCACCAGTTGAACTTAAATTATAATCGAGAAGATTACAGTAGTTCAGGGGTTAGCAAAAATTTTTTGGTTATGTATTAGTGAGTGAGAGAGAAAAAAGAAGTAGGGAGAATTCATTTATTTGCAGTCATAGAAAAATTTTAGTAATATACGCTATTCTGACATTCATTTCATCATACATACATCAAGTTATAAATGTTTGACTATATTTAGGGCATGTTTTTAAGATTTTTAGATTTTTTGTTGGGAAATAAAAAATCTATTTCTTCTTCTTAAAAAAAAATATTCCCCAAAAGTATAAACAAATAAATAAATAACTGGGCTATAAGACAAAATCATTTACATTTATACTCTTATGGCAATTTCGTATTTGTAAAATGTTTCTTTATATAGGATGAACTTAATTTATTGTGAAATTTACTTTGAACAATTAAATCTTAAGTGGGAAAATATTTGTATTATAATTACGCCTTTTCCAAATTTTTTCAACAATTGCTTAATAAAAGCACCATCACATAATGGTCTAACCTTTCTAATAATTTTTAAGCTTATTACGCTTATTGTTATTTTCAGTCTAGGATCTAATTCTGGTTCATTAGTTTCCTCTCCTACTAAGCAACCTTTTAATGTTTCTAAAAAAATTGAATTTTTGTTTTTATTTTGAGACCAATACTCAGGGGTAAACCCTTACTAAAGGCTGTGCATTGTATTAAAATTTCGGAAAGGACAGTACATATATTATTATTAATTATTATATTATTATTAAGCGCCTTAGGAATGAGACAAATTGCTGTGAATTGATCATTCAAAGACCAGTGCTACACCTTCACCCTTGAATGATCAACACCAATTGAATTTTTTAACATAAAATATTTGTAGAGTGTAATCGATCAGTTTTTTGAGTAAACCTGAAACAAATAAAAGAGCATAAGCAATACGTGTGAATACCTTCTGCACAATTTTGCTATGAAATGGTAATCACCGCAGTAGTTTGAAACTTGAACTAGAATAGCTAGACCTTTAGCATACAAGAGAAACATAGAGTCTGGTTCTTGCTTGTATAATAATAATAATAGTGTAGTATGAGATTATTTGAATGATTGAAACCATCTATCGCTTAGCCACTTACTGCTCGAATAGAGAAATAATAAATTATTTACACAGACACTTCCATATTCTTTTATTGATGCCCGTTAATTGCGTGCTAACCTTAATGATTTCATTAGCTAATAGCTGTAGTGAAAATCAAAGTGAAAAATATTTGGACAGCCGTAATTTTCTTTTACAACCAAAAGAAGTGTTGTATTGCAAATACACGTAAAAAGTCTGCAACATTCTAGTAAGTGAAAAAGAGTCGTACTTTAAAAACATTAAATTTGATTGGAAGAGTACTTTTGATTGTATATCCCATCAATAGTTTTGATAAATTTTGTATTTCCATAAAGAATGTCTATAATTGAAACTAACACATTCGAGATAGGCTTTTATTACAGTGCAAGTTTTTTAAATATCTTTTTAATATTTTAGTAGGGAAGGTTTTTCCAATACAGTGGTGCCTAATGGCATGAGCACAGTTTAGAACAGAAAACACTTTTTACTCGCATAATCTAAATTCAATAAATGTATTGGCAGTTAAAACCAAACAAAGCTGAAGGGTATAATGAACGTTTGTTACTCCAGCTTCGGTATAGTAAATGAATTTAATTAAATCACTACAAAAACATCAAAATGCGATTTTTACAAAAAGTAATTAACACTTAACGGAAGTGAAGAGATAAAATTCACACTGATTGTTTTATTAAGTAAAGTCGAAGTTGAAGCTGCAGGTAGACATACATATGTACCTATATTTTATCTATTGATTTCAGAATTGGTCTGGCAGTATATGCTGACAAATATGTCTAACGTACATACTTATATATCCTGAGTTTTAGTTTACATGTATGGAACTACCGCGTATATAAAACCATCAGTCTGGTAAGACTATTAGCTGAAAAATATCTGTGACCTGTAAAATAAGCATCTTTTATTTAGTCAGAAATCAGTTACGAACAGAAACAAAAAACGCTTAAAATTATTTAAAACTTACCATAAAAGAAGTGCTTCAAACGTATTGACTGGCTGGGTTTTTCAGCTGTAACATACATGTCATCCGTAAAATATGCCTCTCTTGTTTAGTGAAATGATTGACATTTATATTCACAGACTGCTTATCAACTGAAGAACCCATAATAATAGTTAAAACTTAGCATACAAGTAGTGATTCAAGCATATCTACTTTTAGTCATCATATGGTCGTTATTATCAACCTATTATGCAAGGAATGGTCAGGATTATAAAAAAAAATTAAAGAAACTGTAAACGTAGCAGATTTACTAAGTATATTGGTTTAAAACTCACCTCTGACATTTTGAAAAAAGAAATATGAAAAAAATTATTTCTTTCGGCGACTACTTCTCAGCAGCCTTCTGGCAAAAGCTCTAGGAGTAATTGATTGCCCTGAAAAAGCTTCTCAAATCTTCGTTCGGAGTCTACTTTAAACTGAAGGTCCCGATACTCATGAATAAAAATTAACAGACACAGCATGAATGCTGCGAGAAGCTAAGCCGTAAATCTGATACAGGGTTGTAATGGCCAATTATGTATGTATGTATATTGCCTTTGTTAGTGCATAGTATGTGGCAGATAATACAAGTTTATATATTCAAGGACGTTTTTCACAATTACGACTCTTGATAGCGTATTTTGTATTTGGATTTGCAACTCTATATACAATGATGTCGAAATGGTATGTTTGGTTCTAAAACAATAGGTTTTCAAAACAGAATTGTCAACAAAACTTTTCCTGGGCGATGAAACTCATTTGTTAGTCGGTGGTTACGTCAAAGTAAAATTCTCGCTTATGGTCTTCAAAAAATCTAGAAGTAATAGTAGAAAAACCATTGCATCTAGTAATTATTAATTACTGGTGCGCATTATTGTCTACAGATGTCATTGTGCTTTATATTTTCCAAAAATAATAAAGGAAAAATTATATTTATCAATTCAGAGCGGTACGGCCGTATGTTAAGCGTTTCTATCTGCAATAGACGCTTATAAACAACACGATATGGTTTCAACAAAGCTGTGCCACGAGCCACACAATACAAATGTTTTTGCCTTTATTTCATGAGAAATTCCCGGCTGGTGTTTCTTTTTTAAATTTAAAGTATTTCTTTTTATATATATTTTTAGATATTACTGTTCACTTACTTGTTATTATTTTTTAAAACATGGATTAATTTTCAACCATATACGACGATATGTATTTCCTGATATAATATATCATTTATATTTACTTTTAAATTTAAATCTTCACACACTTTTCACTTGAAAAGATATGCATGTTATTTGTGTACATATCCTTGAACATGTCAAACAAGTAAATGTTCTTAAAAATTACATTCAATGAAACTTGACACAGATAACGAAAATTTTACAAAAAAATAAAGTGTGTTTATAAATATATCTGTTTATAACAATCAGATATATCACTCCAATGGTTGCTGCAGATACTACAGCATTTGTTTTTGAGGGAAATAAAAACCAGTTAAAAAACTCGAAAAATAAAAAAACATACACACAACCAAAAATGGATCAATTAGTTACAATTCCAGTGACGTTTGTTTGTTTTAACGAGTTTAACCTCCCCTTTATCACTGAATTGACAATAAAGTTAAGATAACGCACTTTTTTCAATCAAAAACAACAGCAGTGATTTAACAACTTCATTATCATCTGAAAAATAATAATTATTATCATCCTGACGATTGTGATTGGAATAAATTTTTATTCTCTCCTCTTTTTTTTTAACAAGTATGAAGGGTCATTAAAGCAAGTCATAGCAGAGAGTGTGTCATGCAAACACTTATAAAAATTCAATGTAGTGAAACAACAACTACCAGTTCTTGTACATACACATACCCTGTCGGACTTTTATGAACTACTTATCTTACTACCCTATACGAAAATCAACTGACACCAAATTGTAAGTAGTCATTTAACTAGTTCCTTGGTGAAAGAGACTGGTTGTAGTTCTAACAGCTGATCTAACCTAAACTAACATTTACAATTAATTGTTATAATTATATTATTGGAGGCATATTACATACATATGTACATACATATCGTCATATTAAATGCAAACGGACGTAACTTCACTTTTTTTACAGGAGAAGTAAAAAACCTTAAAATCAAAAATTTTTTAAAAAGTTACTTGTACTTACGTCTGTTTGAATTTTGTTAATAAAGTCGCCATTTTTAATAGTAGGAATCTAAAATTTGGCACGAACATGTATTTGAATAAAACGAGCCATAATTAATATGACGATATCGACGCCTGCATTCTATAACGCTCTAAGTGTACTTCCAAAATTTTACCAAAATTTCTTCAGACAACTTAATGGTTTTAATGGAAAAGAATATGTAGTCGTGTCAGATAACGACGACTAAATAATATAATATAGTTTCTACTTATTTAATGTTATACTGCATTAATACTGTTTCTGTTATCTTTATTCTTATAATTATTTTTAAGTCACTTTGAATTTATGTTATAACTACTTTTTGTTTGAACTGAATTATTATAAATATTTAATTTTCTTTTTTGTTTTTCGAATAAAATTAATTTAAAAAAAAAAATAATAGTTTTTTTTTTGCATAACAAATTAACTAAAAATTTGTCTATGTAGGAAAATATAATTTTCTAAAATGTTTGTCCAAACTAAAATATTATATGTATACTTAGGTGATTAACTTAAAAACAATAGACCTATCAAAAACATGCTAAGTACACTTAGACGACCAATAGCCAATAATTTTACTATGCTAAAATATTTTATATCATTTTTATCTATGATCCAATTAAAATTTGTAATATCAGAAAATACTATAAAAATTCTACTCAAATTGTAGTAAAAACAGTTAAAGAACAAATCGCGTATCTTTTATAGTTTATGATATATCGCGTGAAAACTTTGAGAGCTCGTAACTCAAAACTCACATTTTCGACTTAGAATGTTATAGAATTAAGGCGTCGGTATATCATGTGCATAATTAGTAAAAGAAGTATTTTAATTTTTCTTATTTAATCTATTCATCCTTTCAAATTACAAAAATAGTTGAACTCTCAGAGTTGTGTGTGAAACTGATGGAGATATATGTACATATGATCTCTGAGTATTATTTAAGAAAAAAAAAAAATAAAACTTATACTGGTCAATTTATAGGTGTTTTCGTTTCGCTTTTCAGTTTATCTTGTGGTTTTAGCTGAAACGTATAATATTTAGTAAGATTACATTACATAGAATTAAAAAAATAAAAGAAAAATAATACGTAGCTACTCATAGTGTCTCTGTATTTTATCCACCACAATCTTCTAACTTAAAACTAAATAATTTATGGTTAGCAGAAACCTATTCAAAATGAATGAGTCCTCGTCAGCTCGTATATTACTGATTAAGTTAACTTAAGTCCCTACAGGGTATATAAACACATTGTTCTGGATATGTATAACATATACACATACGCAGTCTATATAGTGAGGTTGTAGTATATGGAATCCGTATTGAATTCTTGTTCTAAATATGTATTTGTAGAATTTGTAGTACTAATTGAGTCATTTCCTGTTTAAGAACAAACATTTTTCCACCACATGCCTTCATATATTGTATGTAGATTGCAGTTGTATGCTTATTGGTAAAAGCATATGCTTAAATATATTCATACATACGCTTACAAAAGCATTTTTATTCACATCTTAATTGTAAATTACTAGCAGATGTTCAAGTAAACTAACATATTGGGAAGATTTTTTTTTTGCAAAAAAAAAATAAAAAATTAAACTGTTCAAAGGCTAAACAAGTTAAATTTCTTTTACTTAATTTTGATCTATCAGATGTTTACTTTAAAATCCTTAATACTGTACTTTTTACCAATTGAACTGATTCGAAATATTGTATTGATTTTGTATTTAACATCTAAACGAGTGAATTAAAGGTCAAAGGCTCAGGCTCTTCGAGTGTATTCTATGTTCAGCAGATTTATTGCATTCCTTATGAACCCTAGTAGGTACTATGTATCCGGTGTTTGTATTGTCTACAAACACAATCTACAAACATCGGCATCTGTAAACACTATTTTTTGCAATTGATCCATAAGAAAGTCCTTTAGAAGTTTTAGAAATAGCCTTCAATATTTGAAAGCATCATCTATATATATATATATAACTAATTACAACCTGTAAATAATTAATTTTTTGACCTATATAAATTAGCCTTTACTGTGAAGTAGAATGCGCCAGTCTTCGGGTACATGACACCATTTTGTCGGTGGAATATATGCTCACACACGCTTGGCATATCTAGCCAATCTATTATTTATACAGAGTTTATCCTATTATACTTTTTAAGGGTAGAATTATTCTGTTTACATATTGCTATTATGTACGAAATACAGTATCATTTAAATGATTATTTGGGGAGAGGTTCTAGTACTCGATTATTTTTACGTATCTCTTGTCCAAATTCTTAAATATTTTGAGCAGGTGTTTAAATGCTCCAACAATAAGGCATTTTCTTATCACCCTTCCAAATACAGAAATCTAAGCGTGTTAAATTTCTTAATATTGACGTTTTAAAATCGAGCAAATACCCGACCCGCGAAAAATTCACACATTAAATTAAAATCGGTCATGTTGTGTGGTCTTGGCTCATTAATGTTAAATCAATATTCTGTCCAGATGTTAATTTTCAATAAGAAACAAACAAAAAATAGCCATAATGCTTTAAATTGATGGTATCTATTATTCCAAAATCATTTTCGAAAACAATACGACCCAAAATAGCTCCAAAGTATTATGGGTTTGGAAGATCTCAAAGTGACACTTTTGCATGTTTTCTAAATTTTTTAAAAGCACATTGGCAAAAGTATTAAATAAAAAATTTTGTGAGATCTTTTGCGTTGAAAAAATTTATGATAAATATGTAGTCGCCGTAATTTAGAAGTTAGTATGTTATCTTACAAAGACAAGAACCCTGGGTTCAAACCTCAGTTCTGACATTTAAAAAAAAAAGATATATGAACAAATTTTTGTTTCCAAAAGTACCTGATTGCCATGAACAAGCTATCGTTCGGAGTTGAAATTAAACTATAGATCCTAGTATTCATATGTAAAAAATGACACGCAAAACATTGATGCTGCGAGAAGCTAGGCCGTATCTCTAAAACGGGGTTGTAATGAGAAAATATGGGCAATGAAAATATATTGGCGCAATGTGGGGTGCGTTTTATTGTTCTATCTTTACTAACATGGATGGTGCTGTGATGAAATAAAGGACTTGATTCCGAGTAGTCGTATATTTTTAGGAACTACCCGTACCTCTCTTAGAGAACATTATTAGAGGGAATTCGTTCTTAAGCCGTTCCAGCAAACGTTTCTCCTGCCAGTTACGATATCAAATGTCCACAAGCACTACTCCCTCTTTTCCTTCCCATAACATATTTTGGTGGAACAGGACAGTGTACTGCATGAGTAGGGGTCGTCTTCTTAGTGCTAGCCTTAATAATAAAAACAAATAATTTTTTTGGTAGACATTTAAATAAGATCTGCGTCACTATAAACTGTAACACATCAAAAGTCAAATAAAAACTGACTGGAGTAAGCTAGAGTTAAAAATAAAACAGTTTTATTTTGCATTTTTATTACAGATTTATATTCTGTATTATTTTATTTAAAAATTAATTTAATTTTATAAAATTTTTTATTTTATTCATTATGCCATCCATAAGCAATGTTATAGTGTTTTCGGTGATTTTTTTGGTACCAGCTGTTCATTTATATCGAAAACTAGTAATGGTTTTGGGAACAGATGTACTCTTCTTTAGTTCTCTTTTGACCAGAGCCCAATATCTTTCAATAGGCCGCAGCTCTGGGCAGTTTGGTGGGTTAGCCTCTTTTGGAACAAAAATAACATTATTTTTATTATACCAGTCTATTGCGCTTTTACTGTAGTGACATGTTGCCAAATCTGGCCAGAAGAATGTTGATATGTTGTGCTGTCTAAGAAATGGGAGCAACCTCTTTTGAAGACACTCTTTGATATAAATATCTGAGTTTATTGATCACAATGTAACAAACGATGCACTTCTGTTGCCGCAGCTACAAATAGCCTGCCAAACTACGAACTTTTTGGGAAATTTTGATAGTTTTTTAGTTCGGAACTCTTCAGAAACATTGCCTCTACTATCCGCTACATAAAACTCTTGGCCAGGAAGCTGCGCAAAGTCTGCAAAAACGTAAGTTTCATCATCCATTACACAATATTCGAACTTTTGAAAAAAATTTTTTTGAGGAGTTTTGCTCTTTTTTTTGCTTCAATATTCTTCTTAGCATTTCTATCCGGAACTTTTTGGACTTTAAATGTTTTAAGGCCAGCTTTAGCTTTAACTTGGCGCACAAAACTTTCCGAACATTGCACGCGCCGGGACACTTCGCGACCAGAAATGTTTGGAAGAGCCAGCAAAAGCTTCTCAATCTTTTTGGCTTTCGCGTCGTTCGTTACCAGTTTTGCTTTACCTGTTCCAAGCTTTCTTTCAATTTTTAGGTCTTTGTTGAACTTTTTGACCACTCTGGAAACACATTGCCTGGTCACGGTGACTTCTCTAGCAACTTTTGTATAACTCCAACATGGTTTTTTTTGAATTTTTGTATGCACTTGTCTTTGATTATCCATTGTGAACTAACTAACAAGTCAAATTTGAAAAACTGATACATTTTAAAATCTGACACATTTTTCAAAGATATTGTGATTAAGAAAAATAATTTTGATTAAAGGTGAAAAAAGTTATTAAGAAAAACGGGTGTTACACTTTATAGTGACGCACATGTTATTTGATTTTGAAAATCACTTTTAATTACAGAGAGATGACGAAAAAATGTTTTACGTGGGATAATCACCATATCATAGTGTAGAGGCTTACACTGCAAGACTCAACTGGTTAAGCTAGTGGAAAGCAATAGCTTTCTAACAGATTTTTCCATGCCAGAAAGGCAGTTGAGGAGCAGTAGCTAAAAATTATCCAAGGGGCTTTATTTAAAAGTATTGTCTTCGATGGCTTTAGACGCCATCTGAACAAGTTTTAAACTATTTTGTTACTGTGAGTATGACACAAATGCAGCACAGTGCTCTACATCACTTTACATATGAAAGAAAGAGTCGGGGTGGACTCGTGTAAAAAAAAAGAACGAAAATATTTCAAAGTCATGGTACATATTGTCGATGAAATTAAAGAACGCTGTAACTGACAAAACCTTAAATGTTCACCAGGGCCAAAAAAAAAACATTTATGTAAGTAGAACAAAGACACTGGCATTTTTCAAAATTCAGACGGCGTAAGTGAATTTCTTTTCATCATGGATATCTGGGACCGGGACCAACCGAAGCGTATTTTTTTCTGATAAAATTGATGCAAAAAACGTATTTTCGATTTTTTTTTCAGTTACAGCGTTCTTTAATTCTTGCAACAATATATACATGATTTTACAGGTTATCTTTGGAAAGGAAAAACAATTAACGGCGAGCAATATGACAACTTACTTCAGAGTTTAAAAAATTAAATTAAGAAAAGCCAAAAAAGAAATTGCACCAAATCACAAATCAACTGTTGGCCAAAGTCAATTCATGAAAGTTAGAATTACTTACTTATTCGCCAGAATTACCTTTTATTTCCTAACCCGGTGGTAAAAAATTTGGCAACAACTTTCTCAATTTGGCTAAAGAATCTACACAGTTTTTACTATCTTCATTAGCTGAATGTTTTTTAGTAACAATTTCTTAATGATTTCTTAAGTAAGTAATTCACCAATCATTTGTTTGCTCGTTTTCCATGTCAACTATTAAAGTATAGGATTTTAATTTTTTTTTTAATTTTTATTTGTAAAATTATTTTTAATTGTAAAAATTTGTTTCGCAAAGGGCATCATTGAAATTCTCTTTCATTTTTATCATTTTCAGTAAATAAATAGAAATTTCTATGGTAAAATAAATATTAAAAACAATTTATGGTAAAAAATTTTTCTCAATTTCTTGTAGCTTTTAAGTTTTCCAGCATTTTTTAATATTTTAGTGTGTTTTTCCAAACGTGTAATGATTTTCTAGACAAATTACAATTTAACCATTTTAAATCATTTAATATTAATGGAAATCCTATGTTACATTTAACCCATCAACACATTTATTTCAAATTTTTTATTCTGAAAAAAAATGACAGCATACGGAATGGTTGTTTTACATGTCAAAACCACAAGTAAAGTGCAAAAAAAAAAAAAAAAACATAGAAAAATTCAGCGAAAAAAAAATTAAATATACACCTAATTCTTCTTTTACGCGATAGATATCTTCCTAGAAACTCATGTCGAAAAATTCGGGTAAATATAAAGTATACGTATGTATAAAAAGAGAGCATAGGTTCCAAGTAACAAAAAATTATGGTGTTTTGTGCACTTATTTTACTAAACAAAAAACAATAAAAAAAATTTAATTATTTAATAATACATTCATTTAAAAAAAATAAAAAAACCAAAAACTCAAAAATAAGCAAATCAATTTTTAATGGTTATCACTTTCTTATAATGGCCTTCGTTTACAAAAATTCCACCTTAATTGCTGAAATAGTCTCCAGCTGCTACAGGTGGTTCTGTAGTTTTTGTCAGAAATTCCGTAATCAATAGGTGACTTCCAAATTTTATTACGCTTAATTCACTGTTCTCTTTAAAAATTTCAAATTACATTGAAACTTTATAGATTTTTATTCATTAGGATCATATTTCCGAATTTCATCACTTAATCCTTCTACCATTTGAAAACCTTTTTTAATTAAGGATAGTTCCTTCAAAAAAGGAATTGGGGCGGAAGTGTCTCTTATTTCTCTGCTTCGGGTATCATAAGTGTAAAATCATTAATTTTGTCATCGCTTAGAATCTAACATTAATTTTTCTATTTCTACGCTAAACGACTAGGCTGCCATTTTGAACTCAATCTGACAAGTAAACGCCTATTTTTATTGCAGTAAATTTTCGTACTACGCTATTTGCCGTGCTGACATCTATAAATTTATGAAATTTAAAACTCAATATAAACATACTTT
The DNA here is from genome assembly GCA_963576795.1 of Metopia argyrocephala. Taxonomy (NCBI): domain Eukaryota; kingdom Metazoa; phylum Arthropoda; class Insecta; order Diptera; family Sarcophagidae; genus Metopia; species Metopia argyrocephala. The sequence continues at coordinate 59,094,611 of OY756211.1, read as the reverse complement.
TTTCTGAACAAATTATATCTATTTTAGATCGCGTTATGCCAAATCATTCGTGTAAAGAGTGAATGAAGTATGTTTTGTAAATCGCGCTTAATCAAATTCGAGTAAAAAACACTCGCGTAAACCCAGAATTAAGTGTAAATGAAAATTTTATTTATACATAATTTATTTAATAAATAAAGTAACAAAACCAAAAAAAAAATCTCAAAACATGGACGCACCGTGGCAAATATTCGTATTAAGAATCCATTAATTTGATAAAAAAAAAGAATTTCATACTTTAAATCAAATCGAGCAGTTTTTTTAACTAAGCAGTATTAACGTTTAACAGCCCTGTTTTGTTTAAATATTTATTCGTTATACAAAATGTTTAATTGCAAATTTTAATATTCTCATTGAAATATTCTTCATAAGAAATAAAAAAAAATTATTTTGCTTTGTATAAGAAGTACTGCGCAAACTTGCCTATTTTCGCCGACATTCTGAGTGAAGATTTTCATTGATGGTGAAGTCGTCTACACCAAGTTCAGAAACTTTACTTTTAACCTTTCTCAAGATATACATAAATCAGTACATAAATGAAGGCCAACTTACAGGACATTTAAGGTTTAATATTGCTTACGTGCTTTTTTGCCTACCCTCTTTATAAGTTTACTTGAAATCAGTTCGCACGTTTCAGCGTGATGCGGCAACATAGGTAAGCTTAAAATCACCTCAATCTAGATATATACTCGTATGTAAATTTAAAAAAATCAAACAAGTATGTAAGTAGATATTTAAATTAAATAGTTAGAAGACAAAAACAAAAAAAGCTTTAATTCTGATGCATTCAAATAAGTCGACAATTACAATTATTTTGTTTTACTGTTGTGTAGTCGCCGTGTTTAAGGTCTAAGTTCAACCCCCATCTCTGACATCTTGAAAAAAAAAGAAATATGAGAAGATATTTCTTTCGGCGATTACCTCTTATGAGTTTTCTGGCAAAAGCTCTTAGAGTAACTAATCGTTTGGAATCGAATATAAACTGTAGGTCCCGGTACTCATGGATAAAAATTAACACACACAAGATGGGTACTGCGAGAAACTAGGTCGTACCTCTGAAATAGGTTTGTAATAGCCAATTATTTATTTCGACTAAGTCAATACAAATGTATGTACATATAGAACAGGAAAAATATATGAAATTGTGAGTTTGTTCTGAAAACATACAGAACAAGGAGAACTCTGTTGAGACTACCGTATCTGGGGAAGAAAACACATGCCGTTTGGCGTGTGAATTATTCCTTCAGGGAATTCATTTTCTCTTTTGATATTAAAAAAAATCGAAATTTTTAACATAATTTACATTTGATCTAAAGGAAAATAGTTATAATTTGTAGGCGTATGTATAAAATAGACAGACGATTGGAGATACTGCTTATTTTTCTATAGACAAAGAAATTAAATTTTTAGGTGAATGTTGTCAAAATTATTTAAACACAAAATTCGATAAAGAAAAGTGCTTAGTAATATATAAAAATTATTTAATACAAGTTTAAAAAGCAAAATTAAAAAAAAAATTAAATTATGTGTTGTTATGTGCCACTGTGGTAAAACAAGTAAGAAATAAAATACTACAAAAAAATACAAATATCCACAAAATATAAAAATTGTATTAAATTTTAAACCATTATTTTTGTTATTTGAAATAAAACAAAAAAATATTTAGGAAGCCTGCAAACAAAAGCAGAGAGGTATATCGCTGTTTCAAATCAATGTAATCTTATCTCAAACCAAAAATCAAATTTTAGAAATAGAAGGAAGATTTTAGATAAATATGGATGAAATTCACTGGCGTATATATAAAATCAAATTGCTCTCGTTCATGTATTGGAAAAAATTCGCTTAAATAAATTAATTAATTTTCCTTAGAAACTTAAAAATTATATATATTAAGATATGATAATTGTGAACAATTTAGGCAGCATTACTTACCTATAAAGCTTCTCGACAATAGCAAATTATGTAATAGACAACTGAAAGAGAAAAAAAAAATTAAAATTTAAAAATATACTTATCTGTTTGCATAATAGATGAATAATAGATGAAAAATTAATGGTATACCCAATAGAATAAGGCATGTCTGAAAATTGTGTGTTTGATTGCCATTATAGACACTGGTCAGTAGCGTTTAAATTGTAACGTTTCTCTCACAAATAATATAAAATTAAGAAGCACAATTAAGGCTAAAGATCACAACTGACTATTATAAGTTAGCTTGTTAGTTGCTGTAAATCAAAATGGAAAGTTAATTTATTTTTGGACTAAAGGATTCTTGTCTAATAATAAAACACATTTTATATTTGGATGCACAAAAAGACTAGTCTGCTGTAGTAGTAGTCCTGGTTTCAATTCCAACCCTGGTCTTTTTCATGGTCTTGTTTGTAATTAGTTAAAATTCTATTTGACATTAAATTGTAATTTGATCACAAAGAATTAGTTTTTAATAAAAAGTAATTTAATTTACTAAAATTTTAATATTTATAATATTTTTATAAAAATAAAATAGTTGAAAATGCTGTAGGTCCCTTTTGCCAAAGTCATACTACCATTTAATTCTTAAATGTACTACAAAAGCTCTTTAGCAAAATTTTTATGTGTATCGAGAAAAATATAAGAAAAACAAATTGATTACACAGGGTTACAAATTATTAATTTGGAAAAATACCAAGAACGCCACATGCCTAGATAAGTTAACTGGGACCTCCTGAGCACGAAAAACTCAATTATTATTTTTTCCTAAATACCATTTTTTAGATAACGGTACTTATGTGTTTTTTGTTGTATGGCCCCACTCAAACCCTTGTGGTGTCCAATGGAAAAGTTCGAACGAAATAAGTGGCATATTGATAGAAAGGTAATTGAATGCCTTCTTCGTTGATATGCTGGAAAATTCTATCTGATAAGAAATCGCTGAGATATGCCACCTTAAATTTCAAAATTTGCCTATTTTTTACGTTTTTTTTTCAAAATTTTTCATTTTCATTTCAATTTTTTCCTACGTCATATTGAAGAATTGGAATGTTTTATTTTGTGACCAAATAGTTTATTTAATTACCAATATTTTAAGCGTATTTTGAAAAAAATCGGATAAAAAATAAAGTTTTTATTAAGAATTTTGTGGAACGACAATATATTAATTTTCATTGCTCACACCGTATATTCGGCGTAAATTCATAAAATTTAAATTAAAATGACGAGCGACTTGAACTTTTGAGTTTTTTTTTCGGATGGATATTCGCGAATGAGGAACAAACAATAGTCCACCATTATTTGTTCATCCCACCAACCTTTGTAACGTCTCTCGATTTCTTCTATTTCCTGGTGAAATCTTTCACCTTGTTCATCACTTTCAGAGCCCAAGTTCGTGAGGAAAAATACAAATGAAAATCCACCACTGATGGTAAGGTTCCCAGTAACAAGAAATGTACTTTCCAGAGCTTATTTAGCGAAGCCTGAGATGTAGGCTTTAAAGTTTAGCAGCTATTTCTTAAAGATTCATATCAAATCCATAGGAATAGGCTCACGGATAGAAACAACACCCTACAAAGAGAATACGAACTATCGTATATTTTAAATTGTATTTCTGATGTTCCGTCAGTGTCAACTATTTTGTTTAATTTTTGGTTTTAATTTCTAATAAATAGTACTACTAAAAATTCTTCAAAAAACAGAAGAAAAAACTTTTTTTTTTAAAGAAAACAGAAAATGTAAGACTTTTTTTCTCATTAACTAAATGACAACATCATAGGTGTCATTAAATCTTTATTGCAAAAAAAAAAAAAAAAAGAAAAATATATTACCACAGAAATTTCTATGCTGGATAAAAGACAACATCCGAAAACTTTACAATCTTTATAGCTCTTGCTATCAAAAATCATCGTTTTTTCTTTTTACTGCGATAAATTTAATGTTATTGATGGTAAAATCTAATAAATATCTCTTATGATGTTGCAACATTTGTAGATCATAACAATAAAAAAACCAAAAAAATAAGACGGAAAACTATAATTTGAACAAAAAAATTAGAGTTTCCTGTTATTTAACAAGAAAAAAGTAAAACTCTATATGGGGAGTATTTCATATTTAACCGAAATTTAGATATAAAATGTTTTAGGATAGGATAGGAGGAAATGGCTGCCTTGTAATGACAAGGCACACTTGAGCACGCATGGCGGCCCGTTGTGATACCACATGATGTAGGGAGCCTGATAGCCAGAGGCTAAACATAAGAAGCACTACTTCCCCAGAAAATTATTCAGGAAACCAGCCAGATAGCCTAATGAAATTGGTTGAACCAATGTCGAGAATCGACAGGTCAGTCAATCCATCGATAAAAGGAGTTACCTCCTCCTCAATCGACCCGCAGCCACGACAGAAGTTATTTGCGGGCAACCGCAGTCTCTTTGCATGCCTGCCCATCTGGCAGTGACACGTGAGGACAGATACCACGGAAGAGATGTCTCTGCGGTTCAGTTCAAAGAGTTGATTGGTACGCCTCAAATTCAGTTTGAGCCAGGTGAGTCCAGAAATTTGAAATACACTAAAGGTTTCCTTCCAATAAGGAGTCTATCGGCGGAAAGAGGTATACCCACTTCCACATGAGGATGAACGTTTGGCAGAGACGTGCCCGCCCTAGCCAATTCATCCGCATATGAAATGTTTTACTATGTTTTCTTAAATACAAGCATAAAAATAGCATTTGTTTTGGAAGATATCAGGCCTGTCACACATTTTGATGGGAATGGTTTTAATTCCGTATTTGCAATTCGGATCGAATTTGGTTTACCTTCTCTGGATTTCGATCTATTTTATTAATTACAAAATATCACAAATACTCTGAATTTAAGTATTAATAAAAAAACATTTGTTTTATGTTGTTTGAACTTTAATTCACTACAAAATGCACTTCCACTTTGAATGTTTAAAATGGTTTCATTCCGAAAAGACTTTTCGTTTTCTGTATAAGGAAAATACGATACAAATTTCACTTTCGATCAGAATTGAGTTTTGTAACATACCTGTATATGGGCAATTTCAAAAATTTTCAACATTTGTTGAAACTGAGTTCAGATGCTTATTATTTCTCCAGTTTTTCGAGTTGACCAAAACAGTGAAAAGGGAATGGTAGGCCGCACTAGAAAACTGGGAAATTCAAAATTTTAGACCATCAGTTCTTTATCTCTAAAAGTTATGGGCACTCAAATATCGAAAAACTCAAAAAAAGGCTTGAAATTTACAATAGTTTTTTCATATTTCATCACTTTTGTACTTTTAGTTTCAAACTTCCGATGCCCACTGATATAAAATAAAGTCACTAGACTTTGTAGATATTTACACTATAAAAGTTATGCCCATACTACTATTTGGGAAAAAGTTATACAGCGGTTCATTTTTGAAACCAAAATTTTCCGATTTTTTAATTTTCGCAGTTTTTTCTATAGCGTTTTTGCGCCGTTCAAGAGAATTGCATTTCGTCAACAGTATTTAATAGATGGTGTAATTTGCTCAAATTTGCGCCATATCACGTCGATATCAGGCTGCTAGTTGCTGAGAACGATGACTTCAAACTTTTATAGAATTGGCGTAAATTTGTCAAAAATTACAGTTTTTAGCGCCTGACATTTCCAATCTTATTTAAAACTGGTTTATGTATTGCGTGATCTAAACTTCTTAATAAATGGCACCTCAACGTCAAGAAGGCGTTAAAATATTTTAAAACGCAAAAATTTTATAAAGAAAATAAAACTTATGCGAAATTTCATGATTTTGTTTCGCGTTTTTTTTTAGTTAATCAGTGGTTTAAAATCAATGTAAAGTATTGGAAATGAAGTGCGGCGGTAAACTAAAGATCATATATAAATACGGTTGAATTCGGTCCATATTTAGCGGGTACAGCCGCATTTTTCTTCAAACACATTTTGCTTTGTGACATCTGCAGTTATGTATAGATTCCGCCGCGATTGACACCAAATGAAAGGGTTTTTTAAGCTTGATAAGAAAACCGAATAGGCATTAAAAAATTTTCATGATTTTAAATTTAAATTTTAAATTTAATTCTTATATAATTTTTTTTATTTATTAAATTTGCAAGTTAAAACATTGTTTTTTTGTAAATTAGTTATGCGTTATATAAACGCATATTATAACAATCGGTGAAACATTCACATTTTTGCAAAAATTCGCGTTTTTTAATATTAAGAAATTTTAATTACAATTGATATTTTTTATGTATTTTATCAGTGCATTGATGAATTTGGACTGCACTGATGAATTTGAAATGAGTTTCATGCATTCATATAACATTTATTAAAATAAACCAATAAATTTAACTTAAAATTTTTTTAATGAAATTTAAAACTTAAAACCTCCATAACTTTCGCGCCGTTTGCAATAAATGATTAACGCAAACTGTTTTGGTATGCTAAAATATCACCCTTCACGTGACCAAAGCGTCATTCGTGTCATCCAAAAAAAAAAAAATTCGAAAATTTTTGAAATTGCCCATATATAGAAATTTGGAAGCTTAGTTTTATATTAAAGAAGTATAACACAAGCAGGATGGCCAGTGAATCCTTCTAAGACTGGATGTACCTTTTACGAAGAGATACAAGTTAACAGTTAACGTGTTTCTTTTAAAGCTGTTACCATGAAGATTTCTAAAGCGAATAAATATCTGGGTGTCATTTTAAACAATAAATTTTAGTTGCAACTCTCACATTGGCGACTACGATGACCAGTATTCTTAGAGAAAGTAGCTCTTCTCAATGTAAGCTTGTGTTCCTCGGTATAACTGTATTGAAGTCTCTTATTGATTGTTTACTACTTCAAATTTATGTTTTCTTTGTGTCGAAGAATTTGGCTATTGTTCATAGATTTTCGAACTGTATTTCGGCAGAAGGTTTCAACATACCAAACAAACTGAACATGTTTTCGACTCCAGATACGGTAGTCTCATCAGAGTTCTCTGTGTCTGTACATATTCATGACCAAACATCAACTATTTAACTATACTTTTCATGCACATACACTTGTATGAGTTAGTCGAAATAAGACAACAGTTCCAATCACATTCTCCTTTTCTTACCATCATTGCAGTTTTTGTAATTGTCATCTTATTTGGATGAAACAGAATTAACATTTATTTTTGTGTTTGCCCTCATATTCCATTTTATGCACATTAGTCGATATCGATGACATATACGACTGTAGCCGTGATGGCTAGAGGCCACCGGTTTCATTTTTCAGAACATACCCGTATATATTAAAGTTTTTCCTCAAATTTTGCATTAAATAAAAAGAGAAAATTCTGTAACTACTTACAAAAAAATATTTGCTTTTAAATTTCGAAATATTGTTTTTTTCGAAATGTTTTTAATGCAGAAACATATCTTTGAAAAACGAATGTTAAGTACTTTTCTTTTCTAGAATAAACAATTGGGTGACCCAGTGGTCTAGTTCGTAGTGTGATGGACTGCTAGTGTGATGTTTGTGGGTTCGATTCCCACCAGGGACAATGGTCTGTGACACTACACCGAGCAAAGATCTTAGTTATTCGTTTCGGACTAATTAAATGTAATATTAATATTGTATTCTAATTTGAATAAATAAATAAAGTTAATTCTTTTATTGATTTTTTGGGGGTGCGTGCTACAGTGGTTAGAACGCTTGCACAAAAACTCAAACGACCTAGGTCCAAATCCCAGCAAATAGGCAAAATAAAAAAGTTACTTTGCGGTTTTTTAAAAATTATAATTTAAAAATAAGGGGTACCTCACACCCTACCCCCCACCCCCTCCTTCAAGAAGACCATCTACAAAGTAACCGCTCTCCGATATTCCACCTTAACCAATGTCAACATAAAAAAAATTAAAAGCGCCACCTATTGGGAAGTAGCATATAACAGCTAAACCTACTTAGCGAAGGCACTCACCACACAATAAACATGCAACGATGAGGCAATTACTGTGGTTCATTCAAGGGTGAAGGTAAAACACTGGCCTTTGAATGATCAGTTCTCAGCAATTTGTCTCATTCCTAAGGCGCTTAATAATAATATAATAATTAATAATAATATATGTACTGTCATTTCCAAAAATTCCAATACAATGCACTGCATTTGGTATGGGTTTACCCCTGAGTATTGGTATCAAATAAAAAATAAATAACAATGCCAAAACATCAGTGTAACTAATCTATAAAATTTTTTAATTTTCTATCAATTTGCCTGTGAAATACCCCCCACAAACTATCAATGGAAAAAAGAAACACTCACGTCCAATATCGTTCAAATTAAAAACTAGATATTGAATGAATGTTATATAAAAAGGGTCAAAGTTAATAGATAAAGTTTTTCTTTTCACAATATTATGAGATCCTATTTATAGATTGTTAAACTGAAACACGAAAACACAAACTCATAAAAATACATTTAAAGGATACGAGACTTAAAGTAAAAATAAATCTCATTAAATCGAAAAAAAAAACGATAAACTACAATATACTGAAAATAATCTAAAGAGCAGAGAAGGATGTCAGTTATGAGGCTCAATATAAAAAATGAAAATATTACATTAAATGACAAAAACAAAAACAACTTTTTTTTATTTTGGGGAAAAAAAGTTTTATGGATACAGCAAATTTTAGTTTCTGCTCACAGAGTTGCTGAAATTAAGGGTCGTTAGTAAAATAATAAGAAAATGAAATATAATAACAAAAAATTGACAACCATAAGAAAAAGCAAAATAAGTTTGTAAATAAATGGCAAAAGTCGACTTTTCTAAATTTTTCAATTATCGAAAAGTAGAAAGGAAGTAATATGTGGGCTATGAAGTATAATGCGGTGACCTAAATTTATTACGTCATAAAAGCCTGCTACAGTTGTCTGAAATGCTAATATTACCACTGTTAGATATTACCACTCTATCAATGGGAAATAGTTAGATTACCTGGCTTTTTGGCCAATGTTTACCTGTTACATTGAAATGTAGGGTATAAACACCAAATGCACGAAATATATTGAAAATATAAAAACATACAATTTTCCTAATTGATAGAAATGAAAATGGAAAAAAAGTAGAAAAAAGGGACTAAAATGAAAAACGTCAACAACACGTGATGTACATTTAAACACTGTTTTAGAAAAATCATCAATAATAATAGTCACTGCTGCATAGCCTTTAATTTAGAAGATTTAAGAAAAGTAGTTAAAAAACAACCTAAAGGTTAGTCAACATACCCCAACAAGGAGAAAAAGTTAACAAAGAAATATTATTAAGAAATAAAAATCCGAAAAAATTGGGTATTACAGAAAGTAGAAGAAAAGAAATTAAATTGAAATACACTCTTAAGTAGACTGTATGTTATGAATTGATTGGAAATTAATGGACCTATAAAAAGTTTCATACGAAGAGACTATCAAATACATATATATTTGAAAAATAATAAACTGAAAGGAAAACAGTTATCATATATAAAAAAGAATTTTTGTTATTTATTATTAGTTTTTTGAATATTAATATGTAGGTCTTAGGGCCGTTACAAATGTGCAATATACAGCTTCGATATTATAGTCTCTAGCTCAAATTGTTTTTTCTTTATAGTGGACCTCTAGTTTTAAAATTATGAAATAATAATATAAGAAATACATTAGAAGGGTTTTATTTTTGATGAGTATTATTGGGTACAACAGAATCTTAAGTTAAAAAAAACGTTAATTCAAGTTTCTCAACTCAAATTAGTCCAATATTCACCAATTTTAAACTAAATATTGCAGTCAATCAAATGATATCCATATTATTTACATAAAACTTAGAAACCTATGTACATGTGTTTTAATAACGACCATAAATAGCTTAAATATTTATTAATATTTTTTATTTTTATTATTTATTGGATCTATATTAAACTTATTGTTTGAATTTTAATAGTCTAAGATCCTAATAATATGTACAACACAAAGAACTCTGATGAGACTTTTCGTAGCTGGGTCGAAAATTAGTCCAGTTCTGCTAGTGTTGTACATATTCCTTAACGGATGTTAATTCTCATAATTATACCAGTATTGGAATCTTAGACTATTAAATATATACATAAACGAACTGCTTCTATTTCTTCCAATTTTGAAAAATAAATTTTATAAAAATGAAAATAACCCTTTTCTTACAATATAAAAATGTAAAAACAACAATCTATTCCGTGTTTCCCATTGACAGGAAAAAAGGAATGATAAGGAGAAAAAATTCCGCCAATTGGGAAGTAGCAGATAACAACTAACATACTTAGTAAAGACACTTACCACTCACAATCAGCATCCATCGACAAATGGGGCAATTGCTGTTAATCATTCTAGGGTGAAAGTATAACACTGGCCTTTGTATGATCAATTCTCATTCCTAAGACGCTTAATATTCCAAGAAAACAAAACTATATATTCTGTCATAATTGCCTGTGCTTTCTACAAAAATCCCAATACAATGCACAGCATTAGTAGGGGCTTACCCTGAGTATAGGTCTTAATAAAAAACAAAAAAACAAATATTAATATTATGAGCCTCTAAGGCTCATACATACATATATAAAAATTCAAATGAGTCTGCCGAAATCAATATTGTATTAAGAAGAATGCACATTGCTTACATTTTAATTACAATTTGACAGGAGTGATTCATAAAAAAAATATTTTTTCTTTTATTTTTTGATATCACACAAACAGAACCTGCATTTAATTGCGTTACTTGTACAGGTAGTGTATTTGGCTATTTCCTATCTGGCTTATTCCCTGATCTCTTACGTAACTGAGAAGTTACAAATCCTTCCTGTCTGTCATGGTCATGTTAGTATAAAAGATTTACCGCGAAAAATTTGTCGACGAGAGGTATGTACTATGTCTCAGGTACATACAGATATTATTGAGTATGTTTTGTTAGTATTTTTACTGAAAAGTTATATAGGGTATATGCTAGCTAAAAAACAAAAAAAAATTTTTTTTGTTTGAACACGAATGTGGTCTTTGAAGAAAATTAAAAAATGTTTCAAAGTCTTGTGTTATAGTATGGACCGGGTCTTGACATCCTATTTTCTTTATATTGCTTCTTGACGTTCTTTATTGCATTGGGTTGTTTTCGTTTTTCTATTTTAGAATCCTAAGAATAATTACTTGCCCTGATTACTGTATAATAATTAGAAATATATCTATATGAAATGTATTGCTTATTAATGTATTTGCCTATGGGGAAAAAATTAGTTTTTGCTTTTTGAATAAAAATTTATTGTTTTTCGTATCATTGGCTACAGGTTTTTTTTCCAGCTAAATGTTGGTAGAACAGGAAGAATAAAATTTGTATTTTTGAAAAAAAAAATTATATTGCTTTGTAAATTCTTTTGTTTGTTTTTAAATATCCCTCTACGTGGGATAATCACCCTGTCGTGGTGTAATGGCTTATACTGCAAGGACTCAGCGGAAGACAATAGCTCTCTGGCAGAGTCTCCCATGCCAAAAAAGCAGTTAAAGAGCAGTAACCAAGAATTATAACAGAGATTGGGTAAAGGAGAACAACAACATCATCATCTCCAATATCATTATAATCTTTTATTATTATATTATAATTTAAACTTTTTTGTGCGAGCTTCGTGGGTTTGATTGCTGATGGATTCAGTGGTGAAGGTATAACACTGGCCATTACAAAATCAATCAACAGTAACTGATTTCTTTGTTATACGCATTTTTTCTTTTCGAACTGATATCAGATTTAAATTAAAGGTACACACGCCTAGGACAGCACAATATACTGGATGAGTAGGGGTCATAACAAGAGTGCTGGCCTTATTAAAATATATACTAAATGGGATATGATTCTCATTGGTTTAAAACTTTTTGAAAATTAGAGTTTATAGTTTTAATAACCATCGTTTTCTGACGAGTCTCTTAGGCAAAGACGGAGATCATCTTCTAGAATTTCGAATAAACTGTTTTTGTTTTTATAGTTTCGTCAACTACCCGGTTTCTGTTTTTATTTTTATTAAAACTATCGGGTATATTCAGAAAAACTAATTCGAAAGCAAAGTTGTCTGTCTGATATATCAAAGGCATTTAAAATAATTTGGCAGGAGGTTTTTATTTCCAATCATGCTATCTTTGACTTTGGTAACCATTTTTGTTGTTACATATATAACATGTTCCCTTCCTATAACATATTTTCCTAGAACAGCCCAATGTACTGCATGAGAAGGGTTCATCCCCTGACCAAAAAAAGTTAAAGGCGCTTGATTATAAATTAGTAATTTTCTAAGAAATCTAAAAGTGATTTCTGCAAAATGTCTAATAATAGATCGCACCCATCTATAAACTAACACTAGTCAAAAACTCAGCTCAAATTTTATAAGTAAGGACAGATGGGGAAATAGTCGCAAGGAGCTATCTTGGTTTCGAAATATAAAGAAATGTGCTGGCATTCAGTACGTGAGTAATTCCTTAGGAGGAATTAGAGACCAATTCTCTTTTGCAAATAATGTATATTTTTGTAACTGCACAATCGACATCTAAGGTGTGCGTCACTATAAAGTGTAACACCCATGTTTCTTAATAACTTTTTTCACCTTTAATCAAAATTATTTTTCTTAATCACAATATCTTTGAAAAATGTGTCAGATTTTAAAATGTATCAGTTTGTCAAATTTGACTTCTTAGTTAGTTCACAATGGATAATCAAAGACAAGTGCATAAAAATTATTCAAATAATTCAAAAAAACCATATTGGAGTTATACAAAAGTTGCTAGGGAAGTCCACGTGACCAGGCAATGTGTTTCCAGAGTGGTCAAAAAGTTCAACAAAGACCTAAAAATTGAAAGAAAGCCTGGAACAGGTAAAGCAAAACTGGTAACGAACGACGCGAAAGCCAAAAAGGTTGAGAAGCTTTTGCTGGCTCTTCCAAACATTTCTGGTCGCGAAGTGGCCCGGCGCGTGCAATGTTCGGAAAGTTTTGTGCGCCGAGTTAAAGCTAAAGCTGGCCTTAAAACATTTAAAGTCCAAAAAGTTCCGGATAGAAATGCTAAGAAGAATATTGAAGCAAAAAAAAGAGCAAAACTCCTCAAAAAAGAATTTTTTTAAAAGTTCGAATGTTGTGTAATGGATGATGAAACTTACGTTTTTGCAGACTTTGCGCAGCTTCCTGGCCAAGAGTTTTATGTAGCGGATAGTAGAGGCAATGTTTCTGAAGAGTTCCGAACTAAAAAACTATCAAAATTTCCCAAAAAGTTCCTAGTTTGGCAGGCTATTTGTAGCTGCGGCAACAGAAGTGCATCGCTTGTTACATTGGGATCAATAAACTCAGATATTTATATCTAAGAGTGTCTTCAAAAGAGGTTGCTCCCATTTCTAAGACAGCACAACATATCAACATTCTTCTGGCCAGATTTGGCAACATGTCACTACAGTAAAAGCGCAATAGACTGGTATAATAAAAATAATGTTATTTTTGTTCCAAAAGAGGCTAACCCACCAAACTGCCCAGAGCTGCGGCCTATTGAAAGATATTGGGCTCTGGTCAAAAGAGAACTAAAGAAGAGTACATCTGTTCCCAAAACCATTACTAGTTTTCGATATAAATGGACAGCTGGTACCAAAAAAATCACCGAAAACACTATAACATTGCTTATGGATGGCATAATGAATAAAATAAAAAATTTTATAAAATTAAATTAATTTTTAAATAAAATAATACAGAATATAAATCTGTAATAAAAATGCAAAATAAAATTGTTTTATTTTTAACTCTAGCTTACTCCAGTCAGTTTTTATTTGACTTTTGATGTGTTACAGTTTATAGTGACGCACACCTTAATAGCAAATACAAGGGAAGAACCATAACTTAAGTTTTTCGATGTATTTTGAAAACCAATACCAAGAAAAAGGTATTGTTTTTTGTCACATCCTGTAACCAATTAATTAACCAATTAATGTCAACAGAAGAACTGCTTCACTTACGTCAACAGCAGCATAGCATGATAATGACAATGCAAAACATCCAACAAGAGCACTGAAATTATGGTTTCTTATAAAAAAATTAATTTGATGCATATTAGGGCCTACTTTTGCTAAGTGGTGTTATATATGAGCCGTTTATTTTGAACGTGGTTTATTATTTATTATTACATACGAAAGATTTGTGGAAAACTACATTATATCCCTTATATCGTAGTGCAATGATTGTACGACGATTTTAGCAAATAAGCCGCTTCATACGTTTTGATAATGGAAACACACGCCAACAATGCAAATTGCAAACTGACAAAGCAACAGCACCAATATCGAACGTTGTTTTTATACTAAACAGCTGTCTTTGAAATTTTGAAAATCTAAATCACTAAATTGGATGTAATTGTTAAATGCGGAGACAAATCTGCAGAGAAATGGCATCGTTTAGTGAATGTGAAATAAGCGGTGATGAAAGAATAGTAAGAGAATTTGACAAAATTGTTGATGGGAGACAACAGGGGGGTTACTTTGTATTTCTATTCGAATCGAAATTGGTTTCGAAAGAAATTTCCTATTCGAAAAATCAATAATAAATGAATACAAAAATTTTACGAAAATTTTTAAATTTTTACAAATTCGTCAGATTTTCCATTCGAATCGAAATACAAATTAACCCCCCTGTTTTACTAGGTATATTTGGTACTTGCAACAAAGGAGTACATTCGTTCCAGCAGCATTTGCCAACTCCAATCGACGTAACGATGAATCACCAATGTTTCAGTTCTATAATCGATTTACGATATACCCGTAGGAGCCCAATAAAAACATGCAGTGGCAGTGTTATCCACACTACTCATTATAAAAAAGAAACGGTCGGTCCTAAAAAGAAGTCATTACCAAAGAGGCATTTATAACATGCATCCGAATTTTGTATCAAGCGGCTCATAACTATATAGCTTTTTTCTTTCTTTTATAATGTTGTGAAATAAGCTGCGTTCACTGCATACTTAATATACATTGAGAACAATAGATACCTGTAGGCATCTGAAAGACGCCGTAGGATATTTCTCCAAACAACAATCAATCAGGGTTGTGGATGTTGAAGCACATTAAGCGGAGGAACGTAGTATAAAGGGAAATTGCTATATCTTCTCGAAACGACACTGTACTCGCAAAGCATGCACATTGTGAATCGAGCCAGTGTGCGCAGAGCATTCTAAAGGCTTGCCGCAATGCGATAGATATATTTGAATTTGAATAATTTTGATTATGAATAATTATATAACAATTTAATAATAATAATAATAAAATAATTACAAAAATTAACTCAAAATAGGCTATAATTTTCAATCATATCAACATATTTGCACGCGTTTTACTATATATACCCAGGTATGTATGGTGTTGATCTAAGGTTGCAACTTGGTAAATGGGATTTATTTAAATGTTCTTTGGTTTACTCCAACATTTTATTCCATTGCCTTAAACAAAAATAAAAACTCTGGGGTAGCTTCCCTTGAATACTACTACATATGTATATACATTTGAACAAACGCACTTCACTAACATAAACACAAATACTCTACGTACTCTGGCAGACATATTTAGACATTTGCTAAGAAGAAGAGTACGACAACAAGGAAATACGAAAAATACCGGTTAAACAGTGAAAATAAATGTTAAATTGTAAAATATTGAGCTGTCACAGACAACATCGTATCGGAACAACAACAACAACAATGCACTTAAGCAATAACAACACACAACAACATTAATATTTGAACTTACAAGAATTGTAAAAAAAGGAAAAAATATATAAAAAGACAGATGACGCAGCTGTTTCAAGTTGAAAATCTTTTAAAAAAAAGTATACTCTGTATGGATGAATAGATTGATAAACAGACTGACGATGGAAATGAATGTTTGGTTATAGCACGATAAATGAATGTATAGTTGGATTAAAGGCGCAGCTTTACAATGCAAAAAATTTGTTTTTATTTTTATAGTTTTTTTTATATTTTTTT
This sequence comes from Metopia argyrocephala, assembly GCA_963576795.1. Classification (NCBI taxonomy): domain Eukaryota; kingdom Metazoa; phylum Arthropoda; class Insecta; order Diptera; family Sarcophagidae; genus Metopia; species Metopia argyrocephala. The sequence goes on along the minus strand of OY756211.1, from coordinate 59,078,575 downwards.
CTTTACTTTTTTGCTTCTCTGAAGAACAAACTGGTGAGTTGATAAAGTTGATATATTTATATATTAAGTTTGTTTCACTTTTTTTTTATTTAGCTTTTAGAGATTCCTGCACTTCATTATATTTGTAATTGATTTTTATAATCAACAGCAATACACAGATTTTTTTTTTGCTTAAAAAATATTTATATTTCTAGAGAGTAGACAGTGTATTAAATAATTGTAGAATGTCTAGGAAGAACTACTGCTATTCAGCAAATTTCTTATGATACTTTCTGATATGTACTACTAAGAAAAGATATTTCGTTTTTAATTTCTTAGTGTTTTACTTTGTTTGAAGGCTTTAAATCATACTTTAATTTCTAGTATTTATAGCTTTTATTTCTTCTATTTAATGCACTTTAAACCACTCCTTGTTTTAAAATCTTTTTTTATATTTTTGCAAATATGGCGTTAAAGAACATTTCGCTTATTTCACATGAGCTCAGCTATATTTTTTTTTTTTGTTTTTCTTGCTTCTTTCTCTTGCACTTTAACAAACTAATATTGCAAATATTTTATAAAAATTTTTTCTTATTTCACTGTCTGGCAAATAAATACAGTAGTCGGCTTTCATAAGCTGCTGCTTTTATTATTGTATTGTTTTGTTATTATTTTTTGTTTTTTGTAAGCTGCTATTAGTGTTTTTGTATTATTTGGGAAGAATTTTTGTAAACACTTTAAAAACCATTTATTAGTTATGTACTTCTATATTTTCTTCTTCTCTTTTTACTACGTTTTGCATTTTTCTTAGCCCTTCTCTTATATTGTAACAAGCACATGCATGCATGTTTACAATAATAGAACAGACAGACAATATTATTACACACCAGTTTAGTAACAACTACGAATGTGATGTACAAAACGTAATAAAGAAGAGAGTATATAGTGTTTTCTATATTTTTGTTTTAAATTTTCCTTTATTTACTTATTTTCTTGGGGCTGACTGTCAATAACCTTTTAATGCAGAGAAAGAAGGGTGGTTTTTCCATTTTCCGCTTATAACTATGGTGGTCATTTTAGCACTTCATTTATTAGTTAAAGCTTTTCTACAAAGAAAAAAAAGCTTAAAGTGCTGCCACTGTTAAAGCTTTCATTATTATATAAAACTGTTAATAACGGTAAATTTTAAAATTTTATTTACTACAGGTAATGTTGCCGTACTAATATGAAATTAAATTATGAAATGTTAACCAACTATCTTTATAAAATCTTCCACTACAATGTTTCTAATGGGATGATAACATTTTTACAGACTGTAAATATCTACTGGGGCCTATTTCACTAAGCTACAAGTCTACAATTACAAGTGTTTTTGCCGTAAAATTGTAAATTTGTAAACTATTGTGTTTCATAAAAATACAATTACAAGTTTGTAGCTACAAGTGATTTTTACAATTTACAAGTCTACAAGTCATACTTCTACAAGTCGTTTTGTTTCATCAAACTAAATTTTCACTTGTAGACTTGTAGAATTGTAGAAAAAAAGCATAGGGTCGACAGAGACTCTCAAAAAAATTTTACAAGTTACAAGTGAATGATAAATTGAATAAAAATTTGATTTTAACTATTTTTTAATAAAAATTAGTTCAAATAAACACAAAATCAAACAATTTTAATATTAATTACCATTAATTAATTTATTTTGTTTGTTTTTAATTATATATTTTTTTATATAAGTGATTATATGTAATAAAAAAACTGTATCACATTGTTTGCTTGTTACAAATTATCGATATTAAAGTACCCATTATTGTAAAACTATTAAAAGTATTCCTATGTTCAAATGCTTACAACGTCAGAACTATTATTATTATTATCTGGTTTCGACCCAGCACAAATGCAAGACACTGCGACCTATAAGATCTATTGTGTCCCTTTGAGTCTACTGTTTGTTTAACAGACCAACTGCCTTCCTTACGAACACCAGCAGGTCCGAAACTTTAGTGGTGGATATATCCGTCAGTGAGACCATATGTCTCCCTAAATACATCCATCTGAATCTATCAAGAGCCACACATTCACACAATATGTGCTCTGCTGTCTCTGATGCTTGTGAGCATAGTCTACAAACATCTACATTTGTGATCGCTATTCTCATCACATGCGCCCTCACACTACAGTGACCCGTAAGAAAATCCGTTTGGATTTTCAGGTCTGGCCTTCTATACTTTAGAACATCAGACTCACCCCCAAATCGCGGACGAATCACAGCCTTGGCGTGCCTAAGACCCGACTGGGCATTCCAATGTTCCAAACATTTGCCAGTTTCCCATTCACTAATTTGACTGAGAATAGTAGAAAGAGGTGCTGCACAGCAGGGCTCCGGACCAATATAAGGCGTCGCAGATCCCCTCCTAGCCATTGCATCCGCTTCCTCGTTCCCGCTTATACCACAGTGTCCAGGTACCCAGAACAGCTGCACCCTGTTTCTAAGCGATAATTTTTGCAACGTGTCGTAGCAATGTTTGACAAGTCTAGATGTCATACGATGAGAGTCAAGCGCCTTTAAGGCAGCCTGACTATCTGAAAATATATTAAGAACTATTTCTCCGATCTTGTTTATGGAGCACTCATTTGCTTTGTTATTGTGTTTTCTTTTAAATGGATTCAGATAATTAGTAAAAGTGCACATTGTTAATTCTTTATGTTAAATTTTTCTACATCACCAAAAGCAGTTAGACGTGAAATCAGAAGGAATAACTAAGAAAAACATTAAGAATATGTTGGAGTTGTTAAGAAAATCTCTAACCCTCTTTTAAGAAATTTTAATACATTAATTATTTCTAAAGACAACAATGATACTTTTTTGGCCGAAGAATATTGTGGACCGTAATTCACTAGTTTTTAAGGTATAAGCTGTCATGCAAAAGCAGCAATTATCGAGTTCAGTAAAAGAGTCGTTATATAATTGCACTAAAATGTGATTTTCCACTACCTATTTGTGCAAGTAAATGAAATGAAACCTTTAGCCAGCAGAAAGTAGAGACTGCAGTACAAATTTATAAAAATTTTATCTTATTTGACAATTTTAATCTCTTTGTCAGTTAGAAATTCATTGCATTCTGCTGGTCAGGGTGGTCGATCAAAAGTAAACAAACCACTGACCACAAAACGCCATCTAAAGCTTCGCCTGGATTTTGATCGGACGCACTTAAATTGAATTAAATTGGATTATGGAGGATTGGAAGATGGTCCTATTGCCGGACTAAACCAAAATTAAATTAGTTTTTCAGCAATACAATAATTTGAAATTCACCGCCAAAATAACTCAAAAGTTTTTAAATGATAGCGAACTGAAAGTAATATAATGGTCGCCAGAATAGCCTGACCTCAATCTGCTTGAGTCCTTCTGAGATGCTTAATTTATCAAAATAACTTTGTAAAAATATTTTATTTTATTTAAAAAATTTGCGAAATATTATTAAAATGTGTTACATTGCATTTTTATAGGATATTTTAGCACTTTGAGTAATAATAAATAAGAATTTTATAATTAATATCCAATATATACAAAAGAACTTGTAATTGTAGAAATTGTAGTTTACAAGTACAAAAATCTACAATTGTTATAAAAATTTTAATGAAACACAATTCATTATCACTTGTAAAAAAAAGACTTGTAATTGTAACTTGTAAACTTGTAGAATTGTAGTTTAGTGAAATAGGCCCCTGGTCTCCTAAATCAATTTACTAATGCTACGATATCAAAGTTCACTCCATAAAAATCTATTTGCGCATTCGCTACGTCACACAGTGGGATTTTTTTTACAATAAGTATTTTTTTCGATACATAAAATTTAAAAACGTAATGATGCAGTTTTATAGAAAATATTGAAAACTGCTTACGCACTACGATACTGATTGTACGTAAGATAGTTCTATTGCTCAGATTTACAGCATGTTTCCAGGAGACAATTATTGTTTTTAAATTGTCAAAACAACAAACAATAATCATTTTGGGGTTCTATAAGACAATAGCAATTGTTTCACACAAACAACGTAAGACTGTCAATTTTTCTGTGTGTAAATTGGTTTCTGTATAACAAAAGTAATTGTCTTACACAATAAGAAATGTCAAAAATAAACGATCAGAAAAAACTCATTGTCATTGATTTGTTTGCTCTAAAAATTTGTTTTATTCAAAAAAAAAAAAAAATTGTTTTTCAAAAAATAATTAAAAATAATGGATATATCTAGTGATAATGACATTAAAAAAGATATTTGTTTATTAAAGCACTATATTCACAAAACACTATTTAGAGATATATATGTATGCTTTCATATACAAACAAAAATAATTTAACCACACAATTGGGTACAGACAATATTTTATCAGCTGGCCATAGAGTTACCATTTTATAACATAAAAAAGTATTTTTTACAAGAAAAAATGTAAACAAAAACTATAAAATAAAGTAATGGCAATAATGGTGTTGACAAAGCAAAATTGTATAACGTAAGCCAGACAAAAATATTCTGTTGTGTTACAGAAACCCAATTTGTTATGTTATTGTTAGTGTGACAATCGTTTGTATGGAAACATGCTGTTAAACAGCGATTTTTGTCAAATATAGACTTTTCTGCTTGTTTAAAAAAAAAACTTATAAAGTTCACTCGTAAAGTTTAATAGGTATGATAGAATAAAATTTGTCCCAAAATATGCCGTGATTGCAAACTTTTTTGGAAGAAAAAAAAGGTTGCTCGGTCGTGCTAGGTGCTTCCACTATAATAAAATGAAAGGTAAGACTCCATACTGTCAATTAAAAAAAAGCTTAAATAATTAACAATCTTTTATAAAATCATAAAATGTATCTCCAAATTCATGAAATTTTTAATTAAAAAAATTTTAAAATTAAAATTCAAATTTAATTAGTTTTGGTAAAGAAACAAAAAGTTGTATGACAAAATATGATATGGGTTATATGGGCGGTGAGTGAGGGCGTTAATTGAGGTAATACAGGCTCTGTGCTAAATTTCAAAAACTTTGGGCCAAAAATAATTTGTTCGTTCTATGGGCGGTGGGTAGTGGGTGTAGCCAATTTTGATGAAACTTTATATTTTTCTTAACTGAGCTGACCAAAGGGTCAGAGCAAAATTTCAAAAACTTTGGGCCAAAAATAAATTTTGGGTTTTTTGCGCAGTGGGTAGTGGGTGTGGCGAAATTTGATGAAACTTTATATTTTTCTTAATTGAGGCTCAAAGCAAAATTTTAACATTCTACGAGCACTCCTTATATTTTTTGCTAAACATTGTATGAACAAATCCCATTGTGCGTCAGTGCTATCTTTTACAATTTATCATATTTGTTTCAAATAAACTTAATGGTTCCTACTACCCTAAGGCCCATTATTAGAACTTGCCGTTAGTTAAAGGTTGAATTTTATCAGACAGATAAATTGGTTTGTGTTATTACAATTAAGTTTTAACCCGAAGTGACCGATAACGTTATTAGGAAGATTGGTTAAAGTTAGCTTGTAATAATAGTAATCAATTTATCTGCCTGATAAAAACCAACCTTTAACTATCGGCAAGTTGTAATAATGGCCCTAAAGCTCATTCAGCGTCTTATGGTGCACTACATAGCCTGCCTTTCATCCGAATTTTATAAAACAAATTGAATAAACAACAAACAATTTACCAAAAGTAGCCTCAACTAAATGACTTCTATCAACTGTTAAAGTTTAAATACCCTGCTGAACTACTCAGTTTAATAATATCGTAGTAAAAGGGCACAGCAAATTTTGTTTTTTATTACACACCTTATTTAGATCACAACTAAATTTTTTTAAATTAATTAAGATTGTTTTTCTACAAAGATTCCTCAAACAAAGGAGACAATACCATCTTTTAATAAAATTTAGTTCCATCCTAGAAAGAATGATGCATTTTTTAATTAATTTTGCTTCATCAAAATAACAGAGACTAAATTTTAATACGAATTTAGATTGTTTTTTACAATGAGTTTTGTTTATGATAAAACGGCAAAATATTAATATGTACTCAGAGCTTTTGCAAGAAGACAAATGAAATACTACAGATTTCCCAAGTCAGAAAAGCTATTGAGCAAAACATGAAGATTTAGTAATACTTATAGAAAGCCGATCTATGAGTCGCAACAGTTTTGAAATAATTCTAAAATATTTCTATTTTAAAGATACTACTTTTATTTTATAAAATAGCAGTGATTGCTTGTTTAAACTTAGGCCACTTATTAATTGTTTGAACCAGAGATTTCACGAAGTGTACAAAGGTAGTAGAGTGTCTGTGATGAGTATAGGATCTTATTAAATAGACACAATGTAACAAAGGCTGTAAGATATATTTAGCATATCAAAAGGGATATATAAAACATTTTTCACTATCTTAGAAGATATATTTGGATAACGCTAAAGAAGATAACAAAACATAAATAATAATTATATATATATATATACCTATATGTATGTGTATTAGGGTGGGTCAATTTGTTCGGGACCGAAAAACATGACAAAGCGTATAGCAAGGTCGTAATCTACGAGAAATCCTAAGAACTTTTCCCAAAGAAACATTGGGTCTAAAATCAAAATCGAGCTTCCGGTTTTTTACAAGAAAATTTGGTGTTCAGGTCATCCGAAAATAATGCTATTTTCTTGGAAGTATTCATTGCAATTGGTGAATAGTTGACCTGTAACGCTGGAAGAGGGCTTATTTTAAAGGAAATTATCTCAGCTTTCTATATCTGTCCTCATTTATAGAAAATTGTTTACCCAAATAATGGTTTTGGAGGTTTATGTCAAAATAATAATAGTAAAACTGTTAAAAACCCAAAACTATTATTATTGTGACATAAACCTCCAAAACCATTATTTGGGTAAACAATTTTCTATAAATGAGGACAGATATAGAAAGCTGAGATAATTTCCTTTAAAATAAGCCCTCTTCCAGCGTTACAGGTCAACTATTCACCAATTGCAATGAATACTTCCAAGAAAATAGCATTATTTTCGGATGACCTGAACACCAAATTTTCTCGTAAAAAACCGGAAGCTCGATTTTGATTTTAGACTCAATGTTTCTTTGGGAAAAGTTCTTAGAATTTCTCGTAGATTACAATTTTTCTATACGCTTAGTAGGCAAAAAAATTGACCCACCCTAATGTGTATATACTTCTAAGTACCAGGACTGTTCTATATCCTTCCGTGTATATTAAAAATATGAACTTTATTTTTTCAGATCCACTTATATCTACAATTCTATGAACAAATTCAGCGCTTCTCTGCGATAAAAGACCTTTGGCAATAAAAATGATAATTTCTGTTTGATTTTCACATTTCAACTTTTACCGTAATATTTTTATGCTTTTATTTTTTAAATTGTTCGACAATATTCTAATTAATACGAAACCAGTGATGTATGTATTTCCTTACAACAACTATAGAAACACTTTTTTTAACCCAATTCCTTATTACTTGTGTATTCTAAACTGTTTACGGCTTTGTGCTGAAACTTCGGATCTTGGAAGATTGCATAGATCTGTGTCGGTTGACGTTTCAATCACTTCCTTAAGGGATTGAAGAGCTATGAGCTCCCAAAGTCGAGACCTCCAAGAACGTATACCCTAATATAATTGTATGAATTGACTATATAAATCAAAGATTTTTTTCGTTGGTAATGTACATTTATATTTTTGTTTATAGAAATGTTGCCCAATAATCTAATGGATAGTGTGCTAATGGATAGACTGCTAGTTTGAGGGTTGTGGGTTCGATTCCCTCCAGACACCCTGGTCTGTGATGCTACAACGTGCATATTGTATTGTAATTTAGTATATAAATATATAATAAAGTGTATATATATTATTTATTATAACATAAATCATTCAGTTTTTCTCCTCGTTATAACAAAATTTGCTAACATTGTCCGTTTAAATGAAGAGCACATATGACGGGTGCGTGGTATTCGTTCGCCGGGAAAACAATATGTAATTGAAGCACCTTAGAAATAAATTGCGGCTTGAAAAAAATGTTCCATTGTTACATTGCGTTCGCTTCCATGAAAACGACTTATTAAATGCTTAACCATGCATTTTTCCTAATTTGTTTCCCGCCATCAATCACTTTGGCAGATATATATTTGCCATGCAAAGTGTATGAGTTTTTTGCATCATAGATATAACCATCCAATTTTTATACCATACTTCGCCGGTTTGGATGGAATGTATAGCATGAATCGGCTAAGCCATGATAAGAAAACAACTACTGGTCCAAATGTTTACAATTTTAATATACATTGTCCATATAACTCGGGATTGGTGTAGTTTTGTGGGTTTGTTGACGTATCCCTCATATGTTTCAAAAATCAAAACCTATAAATCTCAAAATTGCTTGCAATCGTTTGAAGTCCATTAGAAAATGATAAAATGGGTAATTTTCAACCGACCACAAGTATGTCACACTTTCGTCGCTTGTGCCAACTGCAATAAGCACTCCTATGAACGCATACATTTCGCTCAATGCCACATGCTTCTAAGGTTTTGGTTGCGATTCCGGGTGCTCGGCATCGTGTGTTCTTTGATTTTGTGGCGTATTATTACCAGTATATACGCCATTTTTGCACTCATATAACACTTAAATGTACTTGTAGCTGTATATATTAACGGGCCACTTCGACGTCGCCAAATATTTTGTTGTCTAGCCCGGCGTAATAGTCTCGATAGCGTGCTTCATATCTGTGGAATTTTTAAAAAAACGTCTTCTCTCGAAGTAAGACAATTTTCCAAGATTTTTATAGTAAATATAGAATTTCCTTGTCCTTATTTTACTCTAATCCCCGTATTTTTACGACCTTTGGTACGCAAGATATGCGGTTGCGGTCTTTCAGACTTTCCCCCAATTTCAATTTGACAAAACGACTTCTTTCAAAGAATTAAGAATAATTTTAAAAATTGAATGTCTATAAAAAAATTTTATTTAATGTTTATTATTATTTTTTAATTATTTGCATATTGTAGGGAAAAATAGAAGTATTTTTTTTTATAAAACCGAAATATATTTTCCAGATCAACTTCTTTCAACCCTTTTTTTATTCCATTTTAACAAAACAACTTGTCTTGACTTAAACGATTAAGATAATTTTCAAATTTAATTTAAAAAAATTTTGACAAAACGACTTGTATTTTGGAAGCAAATTTTTTTTCCTTAAAATCTATTTAACAAAAAGTCTTAAATAAATTTTTTGTCGTTTCAAAGAAGACTATTGCTTCTAGAGGGAAAAAAGGTCGCATAATGTTCGTTAAGTATTTGTATATAATATTCAAGTTCAAAATTTCTTTTATTTGCTAAGCATTAACTTCTGTTAGCCTTTTTAACTGTTTTTTGCTCTACTGAAAAGTTGTTGATTTAGAAAGAAGACGTTTTGTCAAATGTCCACAGATATGATACCATCACGTTCAACGAATTTAGCTGCACCCATTAATAAACTTGCATAGAATTAACTTCAACGTGCATTTCTAAGCCGTTATCTTAATCGTTATAGATAACATCATTATAGCACAATTGTCGTATGTTTCTTTAATAACTGAAACTGTAATTCGGTTAGGAATTCTCCTTGTCCTCTTTCTATAAATTCAATATTCGAAATATGCACGTAAGCTCACTAAAAATATTCGAAAATATATTAGGCTAGAAAAATGTATTATAAAAATAATATTTGCTCAGAAAATGTAAGGAAAAACGTGAAAAATTACTACTGGCCACACCCGTACTTGAGCATACGTTCGCGTAACAAATGTTGGGTATAAGAACTAAGGTTACTAAGTCAAGAAATTATTATGATTTGATGATTTTTTAGTCTAGTGATTAGTGTGTTGGCTTACTAGACAAGACACGGTTCAAACCCCATCTCTGACATCTTAAAAATTAAAAAATATAATAAAAAAGTAATTCTTTCGTCGACAAACTCTTAGCAGTGTTCGGGCAAAAGCTCTAAGAGTAGCTGATTGCCACGAATAATAGTGATGTAAAAGTATTGAGTATTTGAATACTGAGTACTCGATACCATGAATATTTACCGGTACTCAATATCCAAAAGTAACAATTCATTATATATAGGGTTATATTCTGTAGTATGTTATTGTAAGTTTTCCTTAAAAATCCTTTAAAATAATACAAATTAAAAAAAGAATAGAAAAGAAGCATTTGTGGCAATGTGTGGGATAATTATGCATTTTAAAAATTGTGTTAAAATGGCCTTCAGAAAAATAAACCAAATGTTGAATTATTGTGCCGAAGCAGGAGAATATTTAGCGCAATGTAAACTTTTTAAATCGATGATTTCACATAAAGCTTTTTTTATTCTGTTTTAAAATATTACGTTTATAGGAGAGTGCAGCTCTTATTTAGAGAAGCATTTGGACTCGAAACACTCATTAGTTGATTTAAAGAAAACAATTGAAGGTAATGCCGTAAAAGTAGAAGTACTTAGTTTTATAGAACAACGCTTTAGTTTACAATTTTTTTTAATATTTATCTATCGTGGAAGATGAAGGATTGAAACATCTTCTAAAAACATTAAACACATCGTATACGTAACCAACTAATTATATTTTAAGTCCTTCTGAATTTGAAAATGATTTTAGAGATTTAAAAAAGGCCCCATTAGTGTTAAACATGTTAACCTAGCAATAGACTGATGGACGTCTGTCGCAAATGCGTCATATATTTGTAATGGAATATTTTGTTGACGCCAATTGGAACCTTAAATCTCATTTTCTTACTTGCTCCGAATGATGTGGGACAAACAAAACAAAATTTCATTCGTAGTCTCCGAAAATGCTGCAAATATTTTAGCAGCTATAAAAACTGCAGGTTGGTGCAGCTTACCATGCCTTTTACTTTTAAATAAAAAAAAAAAAGACATTAAAGTATTGAGTAGTATTGAGTACTCAATTTAAAAAGAACCGAGTAGTATTGAGTAGTCAAAAGTTACTGCTTTTTACATCACTAATGAACAAGTTGTCGTTCGAAGTCGAAATTAAACTGTAGGTCCAAGTTCTCCCCGAGAGGTTAGGGACAAACGCTGCTGTCGATTCTCAATCCGTAACTCTGAAAAAGGATGGCCAATTTTGTATGTATATAATGGAATGGAACATAACTTTTGTTTTTATTATAAAAATCGTAAATTCCTTTGAATTCAAAAAATATTTTGGGAATTTTACTTTCTTGCCGTTGACACTACATTTTTCAAACATATGTAATATGGCATCTCCTTTATATAAAAGCCTTTCTCTTATATATTATTGTATTCATTGTACTCTTTACCTTTTTAACATTTACACTTTTAAATGCATATATGTATGTGTGGGTGTGTGTGTTTGCCTCTGTGTTTACGTAAAAAGGAAAATGCGTGGTGGTAATAAGAGTATTTTGAAGTGGTTTAAGTTAAAAATTTGTTGTATGTTGTGCTTTACCTTTGATATTTATCCGGTTTTTTGTTATGTTTCGTATATTCGGTATATAACACAGGATTTTTTTTTTTAAACAGGCGTATGACATCAATAATTTAGCATTTGCAATTAAAAATTCATGCACACTTGCATATATTTTAAAGATTTTTTTTTATAATTATTCACAAGCGGATTTATTTTTATTATCAAGGAATTAATTTTAAAAATTTATTTTATTTTTTACTAATAAAAGAAAACGAAATATTAAAGACACTTTAAATCGTTGTTGAGAAAGAAATTTTTTTTTTATTATTTAAGCTCTGAAGATTTGATATGGGGGGCCAATAAAAGGGCTATTGCTTTAAATAATGGCAAGTAAATTCACTATGATATATTGGGTTTTACACTTTACACAAAGCATATATGGATGTATGTATGTGTATACATATATTTATTTTATAATTTTTTTCACAAAATTTCCAACACTTGTTTTGAAACTGTAATCTATACAGACAAATAGAAAATATAATTCAAATCTTTTGTTGTTTTGTAAAACACAGGCACGTGTTATAATTTCGTTATTACAACTTCCTTAAAAGTTTCCTTTTAATTTTTGTTTTACGTTTTTTTTCTCTTTTTTTGTAATTTAACAGGATTTATTTTAATTTTATTTTTTCTATTTTTTGAGAAATAAAAATTATTCGTTGAAATTTCCTACACACTCTGGATAATTTAGATTGAAATCTGGTGCTGCTAGTTGTTTCAAATTTGTCTGCCTCCTGTTTTCACCAGTTAACATATAAATGTTTATTAGAGTTGATGAAGGTATGTGTATGTATGGGTATGTGTGTAAGTGCCACCTAAAGAGAGAGAGAGAGAGAGAGAGAGAGAGTATATTTTTTATGCAAGTTTATTATTGCTCATTGCTTTATATCCATGAAAAATATTTTCCGTATTTTCCTTAGCAGTCTTGTTCTGTTATTTGGATGGCCTACACACAGAAAGCTTTTTGTATTTTTATATTGGTGTATGTATGTATGTCTATGTGGCCGTATTTGTGTTTGTGTGTGTAAATGGAAGCTTTTGTTTTTTATGGCCGTGTTTTATATAATTTCCTTTCTTTCCTCTTCCACTTTACCTGTCTCCTTCTCTTTCTGTTTGACATTTTTATTTTTCTTGTTCCTTCAAAATTTTCTTGTGTTGTTTTTGCTCTCCTTTCACTGCAGATTTTCTCGGTGTCTGTTTTTGGGTTTTTCTTTCATAGGCCTCGTGTTTTATCTTTATGCGACCATTGTAATGTTTCAATTGTGGTTTATGTTCTATTCATATACTTTTTAATTTACATTAAAGCTGTTTTAGTATTGGGAAAAAGTGGAATGCCAAACAATTTACACGTATTTGTATTATGTCAGCGAGGTAGGAGGCAAGTTCTTTAAGAAAATGTTCACCAGAGGCGTATTTGCATTTTTGGAAATTTTTTAGACGTCTGTAGTTTTATTGGTTTAATGCTAACATTTAAGCTTTCAAGAAAACTAAAAATAAACAAGTGGCGGATAGTTTCAAATAAATATAAGTATGTGATTTAATATTTAGCTTGTGGTATATTATTTATTTTTAATTATATATTTCGATACCACTTTGTGTAGTTATGTCGGAATATGTTTATTTCTTATTAATTAGATGAAATGAAATCTTTAAATAAACATAAAGGTTTCACTTTAAGTCTTCATATTTTTATTTCCTAAAATCTTTAATTATAACAGAAACTAAATTATATTAAGAAAAGAAATCCATTAAGTTTTGCATTAATTTCTCAATCAGAGGAGAAAATGACATCTGAGAGGAATTCAACACTACTCGTAGTCGAACTACAGATATGAATGTCTCGTGTGAGTTTTTACTCTTCTGTACATATTCGTGAAAATCTTTAACTATTTAACTCACACTTGGATTTATATTTGTTTCTACATATCTTCTAATGAGTTAGTGTGAGACTTACTAAGCACATAATATTTTCATCATTTTCTACTTGTTGTCTCCATTATTGCATTTACTTTTTTATAATAGTCATCTATTTTAGAACCATTTACATTTAGCCACTACAACCCTTTTTCAGAGTTTCGGCCTAGCTTCTCACATCACCCATATTTTTTGGGTCAATTTTTATCCATAAGTACCAGGACTTACAGTTTAACGTCGACTCTGGACTACAAAACACAGCTTTTTCCAGAAGACTGCAAAATAGTATTCACCGAAAGCAATATTTTTTCATATTTTTTTCTTCCAAGATATCAGAGCTGGGATTCGAAGCCACAGCTGACGTCTATTAAGCCAGGAAACTAGGCTATGGAAAACATCAAGTCATGCCTTTGTAAAAACAGAAAGGGGGGTGGTTGGTATAGTGGTTAGAGCGCTCACAGAAAAACTCAAACGGCTCAGGTTCGAATCCCAGAATATTAAAAAGTTAGTTTGCGGTTTTTTTTTTAAGAAGTCCATCTACAAAGTAACTGCTCCTTGAAGTAGCTGATAACAGCTAAAAACCTACTTAGCGAACGCACTCACCGCAATCAACATGCAACGATTAGTCAATTGCTGTTGATCATTCAAGGGTGAAGGTATAACACTGGCTTTTGAATGATCAATACATAGCAATTTGTCTCTTTCCTAGGGCGCTTAATAATATAAGAAAACAAAATATATGTTCTGTTGTCATAATGTACTGTCCTTTCCACGAAAATTCCGACAAAATGCACAGCATTTAGTAGAGGTTTACCTCTAAGTATTGGTGTCAATAAAAATAATAAATAAATGTGTATAAATATATTTAAATTATTCATACTGTCATTTGATTCTTCTTTAGATATTTTTATTTTTAGAAAAATTATTAATCAAATAAGTACTCGTATGAATATAAATTATTCATACTGTAGTTGGTATTAAATTTAATTTATTTTTTATTAATTTTATTTTTGTGTATTGTATGAAATTTAATAGCCTAAGATCCTAATTCTGGTATTCTTATGAGAATTAACATCCGCTTAGGAATATGTACAAACACTAGCAGAACTGAACTAGTTTTCGACCCAGCTACGAAAATTCTTAATGAAATATGTATGAATATGTACTTTTCATACTGTGGTTTGCCATTAGTAAAATCATTTTATAAAATATTCCGTTACAAACGTTTTGAAGTTATATTGAAAACAAAAATAAAAAACAGGAAAAAATATAAACTTTCTGAAAAGTTCTTTTTGCCTATAAATACATTATTTTTTATAAAACGAACAGAATATTTTAATAAAATTCTTTAAACGTTGTAATATAGAAAACATAAGTTTTATTTGGTTTTGTGATTATTTCAACATTTTATATAGCACTGCCATTTAAAAAAAGCTTAAGTGGTTAAAAAAATTTACCCAAACCCGCGTATTTTGTTGCCAAACAAATGTCATTAACACAACAAAATAAATTTCCAAAATTCGATCACTACAAGACAGAAAGACCTACTTTCAAAAACTTAATTAAGTACGAAAATTTTCCTAGAAAAAAAATTTAAGTCATTCTTAAGTCATAACCTTTTCATTAAACACCAAATATTTGTAAGAGTTGAACTTAATATTTTAAATCACCAGTTTCTTATCCAAACAAATGCTTTTTAGGTTCTCGGATCACTTATGCCTAGTGTTGATAAAACTTTCAAAAATATTCCACCAAATTGCATTTAAAAAACTGCCAAAAACCACTCAATCTTTAGATTTAGACAGCTAAATTTTCATTTAACACAACAAAACTGTAAAAAAAATAACTAAACTTTAAGTAAGAATATCACATATTCTGTTTTTGATACTAAATTTCATTTACTTTTTATATAAAAGCTACCCCGTTGGCACAATTGTCGTACATGACATTGTCGACAAGTCACTAACGGTTGACGACAACTTCGCGGAAGTGTTCGTGCACGATATTTTGTAGAATAGTTCCTTGACGTTGTCGATGATAAAGAAAATATTGACGACAAGCTTGCATAGTTTATACAATGTGTGGACAACGACAAGCTCAGTGACATTGTAGCTCAGCCAGTCGTGCACGATTTTTGCGACATTTATTTGAAAATGTCGCTGATGAATTGTTCTTGCAATTTTGTGTCGTGCAGTATAGTCTATTGCCTTTGAACCAAGCTTGGTAACCGTTACCGTTATTAGAACCGATACCGTTTATATACCGTTTGAAATTGAATACCGGTACTTATACCGATACCAAAATTTTTATGTGCGTAAAATACCGGTATCTGTATACCGTTTCCGTCAATACCGGTATAATACCTATATAATATAGGTTTAATACCGATATAATACCGGTACATAAATATTTCTAAAATTTACATACTGGCGACATTTATGTTTATAAAAAATTTGCTTGTATTTGATTTTTTCCAATTAACCGCTTGCACGTTCATTGCATTTGATTTTTTCCAATTTAAAGCTTGCGCGTTCATTTTCAGCGCCACTAGTGACTGGTTGGCATACTTCTCTGAGAAGTGGATTGGGTATGTTCACCGCTTTGGTAAAAGCAAAGTTATTACTTTAGATACGTATCTGAAAGGCGTTTGATAGAGTCTGGTACCAGACTCACATTTCCGAACTAGCTGCCTTTGGTGTCGGTGACAATTTTTGTAGTTTTATAACGAGCTTTCTCAGAGACCGCGGTTGTAGACAATGGTTATAGACAGCGGCACTTACAACCAGAATAAGTTTTAATTCGGGAGTACCGAAAGTCTCTTTTCTGTCCCCTACACTATTCCTAATTTTTACAAACGATCTTCTCCTTTCAATTTCCAACCCTATCTACTCTTCCGCAAATGACACCATCATTTGTCATTCATATTCATTTGATCGTAAGCCGAACCTTTGAAGATTGAGGCGAGAAGACAGAATATGAATGACACGCTCTCAAATAACCTACAAAAAATCTCCAACTGGGATAGCGAACAGGGTCGAATTTAATGCGTGCAAGACTCAATTTTGACACATAGACGCTGTGATGATTTAATCCATATTTCGAGTGTCGAAAGAAGCTATCAAGTGCCTCGGCTTTTTAAAGGGGTGCAAGAAATACTTTATCCCATCTGACCTTCTATATATTTATAAGACCTATAGCCGACCTAGATTGGAATAAAACTCTCATGTATGTGCCGGTGCTTCAAAGTCAATTTTTGGGCGTTCTCGACTGTATACAGTAAAGGGCGAATCGGCTTATCACCAATGGTAAGGTATCGATTCGTTGCAGCATCAGCGCAATATGGCATGCGTTTTATTGCTCTATCAGTACTACTATGAGAGGTGCTCTGATGGAAAAAATGACTTGATTCCTAGTAGTCGCATATTTTTATGGACCACTTGAGCACTTCATTTTGTAGTTGATTGTCCTGTGAACCGTACAATGAATTATAGAGAGAGTTCTTTCTTTAGCCACACCACCCGTTTATGAAACAATAAACGATATTAATAAGTTTAAATCAAATGTCCACAAGCACTATTCTCTCTTTTCCACTTCCCATAGCATATTTTTCTAGGCCAGCACAGTATACGGCATGAGTAGAGGTCGTCCGCTGATTATAAATTAAAAAAAAAAAATATTAACGATTTATGGAAGTAAGGAGGCTTTTTCCAAAATAGTTCATTTGAACGATTTATTGTTATGTTTAAAATATTAAAAACTAGATGAGAATCCCATATTTAGAAAAGTCTCCTGACGCGTTGGTTAAGCACCAACGAAATGGCCATCGAGACATGCTTATTCCCATAAGAAATTCATTTTGTTATATGTAAATATTTTGGAATTAAGCACGAATAATAGGAATAAATTGTGTTATTACATACATATATACATAACTGGCCTTTACAACCCTGTGTCAGGATTACGGCCTAGCTTCTCGCAGCACTCATGCTGTGTGTGTCAATTTTTATCCATGAGTACCGGGACCTACAGTTTAATGTCGCCTCCGAACGACAGACTTGAGAAGCTTGTTCATGGCAATTAGTTACTCTCAGAGCTTTTGCCAGAAGACTGCTGAAAGGTAGTCGCCGAAAGAAATATTTTTTTCATATTTCTTTTTTTGAAGATGTCAGAGCCTGGAGTCGAACCCAGGGCCCATGTCTTAGTAAGCCAACACACTAACCACTAGACCACGGCGACTACAATTGTGTTATTATTGCAAACAAATATGTATTTCATTTGAAAAACATTTTTATTTAAATATTGAACAGATTGTAGTCGATTTTCTCAACTTAAAGTGTGAAAGTTTTTAATACTTTATATTACCCTTTTGTTTTTGAATGAAGTATTTTAATTAAGTTTTGTTTGAAAAATTAAAGTTTGTATTATATTTATATACGAGAAAGTATGTTATATTCTATGTGATAACACCAGCTTTTGCTGAAATAAATGAATTAACAATTTAAGCATATAATCTACATATACTTCTTTTTAAAGTTTTTTATTAAGCTTCGGTATAAGGGTACTCGTATATCGGTATATATACCGGTATTAATATTTTGGTACCGGTATACCGATATTAATATAATTAAAATACCGATATCGATACCGGTACCGAAATGACAAATAATTTTTTACCGGCACTGATACCGATACCGAAATTCGTACCGGTTGCCAACCTTGCTTTGAACCAATTGTCTCAATAGTGATATAAAACAAAAAAGCACGCATCGCTGTCTTATTTCTAAAACTCTTTTCAGATGTAATTATGCCATTACATTGGTATTTTACTATTTCAGTTTTATATCGTAAATTAAGGGAAACTAGTATTTCAAAATATATTAACTTCTTCAAAGACCATCCAACGAACAATACAGTCAGCCATTAAACTAAAGAAATTCATATTTGTTGTATCAATAAATTGTTTAGCAACACAATAGAAAATTTTATTTTCAAACGATAACCAAGCAAATCACTCTTTTTTTTTTCTTTGTACTTAATCTTAAACTAAACAAGAGATTTCAAAAACAACATACAAAACAATATCGAACACAATAAACTAATAGACTCAAAATGTTGGAAAATTTTTATTAAAATCTCTCGAAAGGAAAGTAGGAAGATAGAAAGAAAAACTAACGCAGCAGTGAACAACAAGTAAAAACAAGATTGTCTGACCAAATGGAAAAATTGTAGTCGATGATTGAGAACCATTACATTTCTAAAACTGTTTACTTGATTGGCTAATATAGAAGTTTATAAGTTAGTTTATGTATTTTCTTAAAATGAACAATATTTGTATTAAAGTGCGTTAAGTTTAAGTTAAATAGAATGTTTTGTAGTCAAGAAAAACAAAAGGAAAACATTGAATATAAGAAAATGCATACTGAAAATCTCATGTCATGCATGAGGAAAATTGAAATAAAAATCATGTTAAAACTACTGTTAAATATGTTACTTCAGTTTTATTTTTGTTTTTTGATTTAACAATAGATGTGTGTTGTTAAGTAGCACAAAATAATGCGAAACAACAATATTGGAAAAACTCATTACAAACATTACACTTTAAACTGTTTTTACATACTGTGATATATTATATAGATGTCCATTATAAGGCAAAAAGAAACGTGGAAATATTTCAAACCTTATGAGAACTTTGAAATTCTTATGCTACTTTAGAAAATTTGTATCCACATTAAATCTAAAAATCTAAATAAAAAAGAAAGTGACATATATGTATATAGCTAGTTAATCGAAGTAATAGGTTTGTAAATATCAACGTATCTTGTTTTGCTGAATATGTTTACAGGGATCTATGTTCCGTTTCAGTGGAAAATTTTTTTGGCTTTCGTTCTGTTAATCAAAACAAAGTATGTATGTACTTGATATTACACAATTATGATAGGAAAGCTATAATAGTTCTTCTACTTTTCTAATTCTGCTTGCAATCTTATATCATCTCATCTTTCGAACAGATCTCTAATAAGTCAGGTGAAAAACATAATCTCTAATATTCTTACTATACTTTCAACAAGGGAATGCCATTAGCTCTTATACTTGAACCAATTCTTTTCTGTTTTTACGTCATTGACCTTCTATACGAGCCATCGATTTGGTAGATCATGAATATCAATTCACAGCAATTGGTCTCATTCCTAAGGCCCTTAATAATAACATAATTAAAAATAATATATGTACTGTCCTTTCCAAAAAAAATTCCAATACAATTCACAGCATTTAGTAGGGGATTTACCTCTGAGGAGTGGTCTCAAATAAAAAATAAACAATGAACAACACATCGGCAGCGTAAATGTAAAAATTTTGTTCTAATTTGTGTATGTGGTGTCTACGTATGGTTTACCAAATCATAATTTATAATTTTTTATTAAGTGCATTTCGTTTATTTCTGCGGTTGTCAATGTAAAAAAGATGGCGTCAAATTAAAAATGATAGATGATGGCAACACATAGTTGTTCAAACAATTGTGTTACCAACGATGGTCGGTGAAAAATATATTATAGATTTAGAGAGTCTACACGAGTCAAATGGATGATCGACTAAAAATATTTTCATGATACACCAAATCTATGGCTTCTATAGACGGGGTGTAACAATCTTCAATAACTGCATTGGCATCGAAAACATCGATGTTTTTATTCGATCCAATGCAAAACATCGATGTAAGTTCACGATGCATCGCCTCGGAAAAAATATCGATATATGTTTTTGTTTAGCCTCCCTAGGCTGAGGTTTAAAATCATTAAACGGACAACTTTTCCTATAAAAAACTTCAGTTCTAATTAGAATTTAGCCACGATAATTAAAAATTTGGAAGGCGAAGATTAATTGGTGATGAAAATACTGATGGCGAGTATGTACCAGATGATGAAGAATCTGAAAACTGACTCTGATATCGATATGGAAATAGCTAATGAATATTTCAGATAATATTAAGAAGTAGTACTTTAACACCATAAGTAGCACTTCGTGTTGGTTCATACATATGTATATCAATTACGAGCAAAAATTACCAACATAGACCTCAACATGTCTGTTTTGTATTCATTTAAGTTACAATATGATTTTCATATTGTTTTACAAGTTTAAAATCTTTTTACTATACACTCAATGTAGTGTAGCAGACTAAAGTATCTAGTGGGAATTGAACCCTTCTCGTACTTATGTACATACATACATACATAATTGGTCTCTACCGCCTTATATGAAAGTTGCGGTCTAGCTTCACGCAGTATTCATGTTGTATGTGTCAATTTTTATATATGCTTCCCGAGCCCTACAATTTAAAGTCGATCCCGAGCGACAGACTTAAGAAGCTTTTTTATGGCAATCAGTTTACTCTCAGAGCTTTTGCCAGAAGAATGGTAGGAGGTAGTCGCCGAAAGAAATATTTTTTTTATATTTCTTTTTTTTCAAGATGTCAGAGCTGAGGTTTGAACCCTGAGCTATCGTCTTAGTAAGCCTAATCCGTAGAACGCGGCGACTATAGTTACAGCGTAGCAAACTATCAATTAGAGTAGTCTGTCCCTCGGAGAGTATTAATAATTCTGCTTATTACTTTCCAACACTTATTTTCAACAGAAGTAGTTGAAGCTTGGAGTACTATCAGATTGCAAGTCAAAGGTGAACTGGTCTGGCGACTTGAAGAATCTTTTTTTTATTTGGAGACCAATACTCAGGGGTAAACCCCTATTAAATGCTGTGCATTGTATTGCAATTTTTGTAAAGAACAGTACATATATTATTAATATTAATTATATTATTATTAAGCGTGTGCCTTCGCTAAGTAGGTTTAGCTGTTATCTGCTACTTCCCAATAGATGGCACTTTTTTTCCTGATCATTCGTTTTTTGTTGACATTGGTTAAGGTGGAATAGAGTAGAATTTCGGGGAGCGGTTTCTTTGTAGATGGTCTTCCTGGAGGGGGGGGGGGGGAACCTCTTAGTTTCAAATTATAATTTTGAAAAAACCGCAAACTAACTTTGAAGAATTAGCAGGTCACTTTGACCAAAGTACGACCTGGAGAGAAATGTCACTAAAATCACGGCGGTGTCTTTTTGGGTTATTGGAAAGCACACAGTCAGAATGAACATTTAATTTAGTTCAACCTGCAGTTGAAAGCAAGCGGATCGACTTATGAAGTTCTGAATCGCACGGACTATATGTAGTTCGTGATATATAAATGTTTCTTTTTAATAAGTTGATAGCGTCAATGTGGCATTAAAACGGTGCGAAAGTGATAATTGGATTTTTGCATCATCAGGAACATCATCCACCTATTTGGACTCCTGTCTGTTTGAAACTTTATTTTATAAGTACTTTCCTTTTTTGTATTTAATATTAGTATAACAAGTTTCTACTATATAATTATATGTATATTCAAATTAAATAAAAAGTATATATACATAAGATCATAACAGATGTTGTAATCCAATAAACAACTTAAAACTAACCGCTCATAACAAGGTCAAATATCAGAAAATTTTAAAGCTATGTTCCATATTTCTCTTGTGAATGCAATGGTTTAATTGCCAATGTTAATCAATTTTGTTATATATTATTTTAAAATATATTTGAAATGCATAAATTACATTTAAATAAAAAGTACAAAATCAAATATTTGTACTCAAATGTGTGAAATTTTTATCACGTGCTCTAACAAATCTTATCAATTTATAATTTAAAATAAATACAAAATTTATCTTAGAATTTGGATTATATTATGAAACAAATTTTAACTTAAACTTCTTTATTACACTGCATTGGGTTAAACATTAAACGAGTATCTTCACTTTATTCATAAAACATCAAAACATTTTAATATACGACAGTGTCAGTAATTGAATTACTTGCCAGTAAACTCAACATCAATTTGAGTTAAGAAATTCAAACATTAAAGGATTTTCTGTAACTTTTTAAAAATCGTTTATAATCAATTTACTACAAAGTTTCATAAAATTCTATAAATCTTTTTTATAACATACAAAAAGGCAAATAAAACAAAAATAGGCCATTTAGGATTCAATTTTCTTGGCTTTAGTGAAAGATAATTTTTAAAGTGAATCATACTCGTCACCACTGCTTCCTTAACGAATTGTCTGCTTTTAAAATAAAATCATTCACTTCATCATGTCTTTAAAGAATTAGAAGGCATAAGAAAATGTTTTATTTCTCTCTCTCGCTCTCTCTCTCTCTTTTAGAAATAAGAAATATATACATACTCGTATGTATACTTCTAAATATATGTTCGTTTGTTTTATAAATATGCAAAGATTTTTCTTAAGAATTCTTTAAGATGTCTCTATGCTGTAGTTAAGTATGACAAGAGTTTTACAACAATTTACTTTAACGAAATTTTTATGCAAATTCAATTGCTTCATACACACAATCATACAGTACATTTATGTTTTACTTATTTTCTTTTGACCATTTCTTTTAAAGTAGAAAGAAAAAAAATATATATTTTTTTGTATATTTTCTTAATCTTTATACATTTAGGCTTTATAAAATAAGGGGACATTTTCCATTTATTTCCCTGAGGCATAATGAATGGTTTTCATTCAATTTAAACTTTTTAATTTAAGTTCTGTTTCTAAAATTTCTGTTTTTTTTTTTTTTGTTTCTTTTAATTTAAGAAAATTATAACCGTAACACATGCCTTTATTGTTTAAACCACGCACTTAATTTTTATTGTTTCTGCCGCAGTCATTAAAATATATGGACATGCATAGCATCTAAGCCAAATGTAACAACAAGGCATATTATAGAAATAGATGGCAATTTTTGTGTTAATATTAAAAAGAAAAATTATAAAATTAACAAACGAATTAAAAACTAATATAATAAAAAAAATGGTTATATGAGAATTTATTATTAGCATTCAAATGACATTGCAAGCAAAGTTATTTGAACTAAACTAGTTTCTTTCATTGACCTTAAAATAATTTCAGATTTACAAATTAAATTTTGTTTAATTTCGAAATAATATTTGCTTTGAACGCAATAAATTGAAGTGTAATCATTTAGATTGAAATCAAATTTGTGTGAAAATCATCAGATTTCAAGAGATTGCTCTGAAATTAAAAGATCCAACGAAATAATAAAGATAGTAAATGTAGTAATTTTCCCTAAAATCTGGTGGAAGTTCCATTTTTGGTAATTCAAAAAAGAAGTTTCATTTAAAGAGTATAAGGACTTTGATTCTGGTTTAATTTTTAATCAATTTACTGCTTTGTTTTTTTGTGAAGGCAAATACTCGGGGGAGTAAACCCCTACCCATGCTGTGCATTGTATTGGAATGTTGAAGATATAGATAGATATTAAGATGTTAACCGCGTTATGTCAATGGGAAAATCAATAGTCACGTTAATGCAAAGATGCCCAGTAGTGGCTGATATCAGCAAATTAAACTCACACGTATACTTACGCTTAGTAGCCGCCGTGGTCTAGTGGTTAGTGTGTTGGCTTACTAAGACATGAGCCCTGGGTTCGACACCCAGCTCCGACATCCTAAAAAATAGAAATATGAAAAAATATTTCTTTCGGCGACTACCTCTCAGCAGTCTTCTGGCAAAAGCTCTGAGAGTAATTAATTGCCATGAACAAGCTTCTCAAGTCTGTCGTTCGGAGTCGACATTAAACTGTAGGTCCCGGTACTTATGGATAAAAATTGACACACACAACATGAGTACTGCGAGAAGCTAGGCCGTAATCCTGACACAGGGTTGTAAAGGCCAGTTATGTATGTATGTATACCTTCGCTCTTTTGCTTGATCGTCAATCAACCAATAGGAAATCAGCATGTTGATTGGGAGAGACAAACTACACTTGCAGAACTTCTGTGTCTTACATTTCGTCACTCTCATCAATACTACTACCCTGGGCATCAATGCTTTAATGCTAGTGTTATACCTTTTTTTTTAAGACCACTACTCAGGTGTAAACCCCTACTCATGCAGTGTTAATATGAATAATTTGATTAACATACTCCTAAAATTATTCCAAATTATATTAAACAGCATTAATCTCTAATTGGTAATTTTTGAATTGAAAATTTAGAACAGAAATTGTGCTAAGAATACCATGTTGATTGGTATACTTATATATCTTAAAATATTTGATTAAAGCGCTACAAGTATTGCAACAAACCTAGTTATTCCTCACACTAAGAATACTAAGAGACAACTTCTCGTGAAATTTTTATTTATTTTTGCTTGTGTGTGTGTTTTTAACAGGTGCGGAAATTTAGGAGTTTAATAAATCTGCAGCATCAAGAAGACTTACGGAATTTAATTTTTTTTTGCTATCTTTCCTGATTATCTTGCTTTATATAAAAAGTTTTACTATATGTATCTGTTTTGTTTTTAATTTTAGAAAAAGATGTATGTAACGTTTAACTCCTTCATTGCCGTTATACATACTCATATGTAGATATATACCATTTGGCGTTTTAAATAACTTCAGTTGTTTAAAATTCTTTAAAAGTTTTTCTTACAACTATGTAAGTATCACCTGCAACATTTTGAGCATATTACTGAAATAAATCTTCAGAAGATTTTAGAAAAAAAGCTGAAAGCTTTTAAACAAAAAAAAAAAACAAAAAGAATGAAAAAAAAAATTTAACGGTTACAGGAAAATCTTAAATGAATGACATACAGAATGATATTTTATTAAAAGACAAAAGTCAAAATATTATATATTATTAATATATCGTCGCAAGAATTAAAGAACGCTGTAACTGACAAAAAATCGAAAATGCGTTTTTTGCAACATTTTTATCAGAAAAAAATATGCGTCATTTGGTGCCGGTCCCAGATTTCTATGATGAAAATAAATTCACTTACCCCGTCTGCGAAATGAAAAATACCAGTCCATTTGTTTTACTTTCATACAAGTTTTTTTTGCTCTGGTGAACTTTAAATGTTTTGTCAGTTACAGCATTCTTTAATTCTTGCGACGATATATTCTTTTTGGAGTCATACTTCCATATTTGTCTTTTACATCAATAAAACAACACATTAAAATTATGACTTATAAGCTTGCTATAGTTTAATGCTTCTAAGATTTTCTGTTTATACACTGAACAATTTATTAAATTGCTACACTTGAAATGAAAAGAAGTTTTTGTCATTTCCTTAGATACGCCGCTCTAACTTCTGCTCTTATTTTCCTTAAACATAAATTTGTACTTAAAAAAAGTACAACAATAAGAAACAATTATCAACTCAAATAGAAAAATAATAAAAAGAAAATGAAATACATTTGTAGGTCTCATTACGAAATTTAACTATAGAAATACAGGCAGAGAAGGGATTTAAGAAGAATGACAAAGTTTATGAATTTTTTTTAATGAATTATTCAGTACAGCGTTTAAAACAAAACAGCAGGAATTTGTTTTATTTCCTATATTGTACGTAAATCAAAATTCAGAATTGTACTCTACACTACTATGGATAATATGATTGTCCATTGCCAATATTTGTTTACAACGAAAAAATCTATTACCTGTTATGGCAGCTGCTAGGATAAACACTGCAGTAGTTGACCAATACAGGTTCAAATGCCAGAAACGTTTTGAATTTTCATAGGCTAAAGGTACGTGAGTTAGATGAAATGAGGAATATTCAAAAAGTGTTACACATCATATATAGATGTTTCAACAAAACGAACTATAATGGGTGAGGCACTGTAGAGTCGGACCTAAACTCATTATATGCTACTGCCTGTAAACACCATCTATAAACATTCACATCTATGATCACTTTGTTTTATAAATTCGCTTTTACTCAACAATATTCGTAAGAACTTTTACGCCTGATCTTAGTAATATCAAAACAGGCCATAAAAATTTGGAACAATCCCTATTTAGTGGGCCTAATACCCCTTTTTAGTATTCCAACGCCAAATTTCCCAAACCGGGATAAAACTCAGAATAGTGCAAGAGGGGCTACAAAGTAAGACGCTGACAGACTCTTTTCTAGACTAAATGCACCTAAAGATTCATTGCTCTGTACATCACTGAGTCCATGTACTATCGTGTTTTTCAATAAGAGCGCTACAAAAGTTTTTTAAATAAAACAAAACCGTTTCGGATATCAATGAAATTCTTTATTCTTGTAAAAGTACGTTTGATGCCATTATGTTTGGAACTCGATTTCTTTTGCATGGCCATCACGGGCACGCTTGCAGAAGTCTAAACACTGAATTCAATTTTGGACGGTTTTCAAGCATAAATCGGCCGGGCCGATACTGCTGCAATTTCACGTTCGATATTCGTACGAAGCTCATCAATTGTCGCTGGCTTATTGGCACAGACCATAGACTTGACGTAGTCCCACAGGAAATAGTCTAACAGCGTCAAATCGCACGACCGAGGCGGCCAATCGTAATTTTTTCGTAATGCAATGATAACTCATGGAGTACGTTTAGATTGCTGCCTGACCAATAACGCATATTTTGCTTATTGACGAAGCCATTCAGCTAGAAATGAGTCTCATCGCTGAAGATGATTTTTCGATGAAAATCCGAATAATTTTCAAGTTGTTTCTCAGCCCAATTCAAGAACATACGACTCTTCTGGTAGTCAAACGGCTTCAGTTCTTTCGTCAATTTGATCTTGTAAGGATGTAAGCCAAGACGACGTCACAGAGATGCCCAACGCTTGAGAACGACCTGTGATAGACACATTTGGGCCTTCTTCAACTGAAGCTTCAGCGGCAGCAATATTCTCGATACTACGGGCGCTTCATTGTCTCACTGGCACAGGAACATTATGTACTGTGCCTGAGTATTCAAATTTTTCCCCTAGACTCTCAATTGTTGATTTGCTAGGACGATTATGACGACCATAGCGTAGGACGTAGCCCTCTTAACGTTGAGGCCACTGACTCCAAATTTTGGTAGTAAATATTAATATTGTCGACTCGTTATTGACTTGTATATCTTTCTATTATGAATTGGCAAACCCTACTGAAGAGAAATGTCAAAAGAGCGCCAAGAAATATGGCGACCCTTGCTGTCCCTGTAGCTCTACTTTTGTAGCATCCCTTTTGAAAAACCCTTTTCAAACAATTGGATTTTAGTTTAAGGCACTAGTCTTTGCAAAGCATTGTAGCAACAATTGATAAATACTTATGCATACATATCGTCGTGCGGGAGTTTAAGAGCTCTATCCACCATTTCATATTTTTTATATATCTCGAGTTAATGGTGCCACTTTAGGTTTTCGTTCCCAAATTTATCAAATCTGTAAAACGTTTTAGGATATCTCGTCAAGTTTCAAAGATAAATAGCCGAAAACGGATTACAGATTTGATAAATTTTGGTGTCAAAAACCTAAATTAGCATCATTAACTCGAGATTTAAAAAATGGCGTATAGAGCACTTAAACTCCCGCACGTCGATATCATACAATAACAGTCAAGTATTTTTTAACAGTTAAGTTGTCTTTGAAAATATCTTTTGGTTTTACCTTTATAACAAATCGGTATCCATGACCTTAGACTGAAAAACTCCGACATCACAGATTCCACTGTGCACTTTTACGGCCATGGGCATATTAGGTTACCTCGAACTAAACCACTCATTGTTAAGATTTCCGAGCAGAAAATACATACATACATAACTGGCCTTTACAACCCTGTGTCAGGATTACGGCCTAGCTTCTCGCAGCACTCATGTTGTGTGTGTCAATTTTTCTCCATGAGTACCGGGACCTACAGTTTAATGTCGACTCCGAACGACAGACTTGAGAAGCATTTTCATAACAATCAATTACTCCCAGAGCTTTTGCCAGAAGACTGCTGAGAGGTAGTCGCCGAAAGAAATATTTTTTTCATATTTCTTTTTTTGAAGATGTCGGAGCTGGGTGTCGAACCCAGGGCTCATGTCTTAGTAAGCCAACACACTAACCACTAGACCACGGCGACTACAGAGCAGAAAATCCTACCTTAAAAATAAAAACACAGAGATGGATTGAGTGTCGATTTATAATTTTAGTTGTATGTTTACGAGGGGTCTGTATCAATTTCACCATGTTTTTGAAATAGCGCTAAGCAAAAACCAATAAAAAAATATATAGATCAGGAAACAGATTTTTTATCAAAGCCTATACTAATTTGTAGTCATATATTTAATCCCAGCCAAAAATTAAACTGGGAAAAACTAATCAATACGTTACTACCTGATTTTTAGTGATAGCAATAGAAAAAACTTGATAAAATTGTTATAGTACGGTCGCAATCATACTACTTTCAGTGGAATGCATAAAAGAAAAAAAAAAGGTCACACAGAGATGGTAAGAAGAAAGTTCTATAAACACAGAAAAAATTTTTTCTGAAATAATTTCAATTAACAAATTATTTAGTATAATTAAAATTTTCCAATTAAATTTTTAATTATTACAATTAATTTTCTAATAGAAGCAACAAATAGAAATGTTTGTGCGTATGTTTTTTCTTTTGCCTTAGTGTTGTGTAATATTTTTATAAAGAATCAATATATGATTACTTTTGAATTTAAAATTCGAACACGTAAGTATTGCTATTTACGTAATTTAAATAAATGTTTAGCATTAAAATATAAAGAAGACATATTTTATATACATGTATTAACAAGTATTTTTATTTCGCCGTGGTCTAGTGGTTAGCAAACATAGGCTTTCTAAAGCCAAGCCCACAGCTCTGACATCTTGAAGCAAAGAAATATTAAAAAAGTACTTATATTTCTAGCGACCACTACCTTTTAGCAAAAGCTAAAAGGTTTTGGCAAAAGCTCTGAGAGTGACTGATTCTAAGATCTGTCGTTCGCAGTCGACACACAATATGAGTGCTGCGAGGAGTTAAGCCGTAATCCTGATACAGAGTTGTAAAGGTCAGTTATGTTGTAAATGTATATAAAAACAAAATTATTATTTTTAAAATAAATAATTACATTAAATATTTTTTGTGCAGTATCACAGACAATTCTTCCAATGATTTTTTTGGGCCTTTACAGGAACATAACATTTCAAAATATTCGAATTTGAATGCAAAAATATTTAGCTTCAATTTTGTTTATTTTTTTAGGAATTTTACGCAAATGGAAAAATTGGAAAGATTTAGAATAAGTTTACGAATAATAGAAGGCTGTCCAAAAATGTATATCTTAAAATTATCGTTTATTTATTTATATTTATAATTATATATTAAGTAGTTTGTTAATTTAAAAAAAAAATGAAAAAAAAAACAAAAATCTGCATTTGCAAATCAGTGGTGGGATGAAATAAAATTTTAGTTCTCTTAATTAGTGTTTTAATCGGTTTAAAATTTTAGTGCCAATTAATTTTTAAGTTGTTCCAATTAATTAATGTATTTGATTAAAAAGCAGGGACTGTAACGGTTATAAGTTATATCGAAAAACTTATTTTTTTATGGTTATTTTGAGAGTTTTTCCAAAAAAGGTCAGCAGAAAAAGTTATTTTTCATCGGAAAAATAAGAGTTAAAAAAAACTCTCATAAATAGAGTTTTATTTTTCCGTCATAAAATAACCGTTATTTTTTGAGTTTTATTTTTCAATCATAAAATAAAACTCTATTCATGAGTTTTATTTTTTCGGTCATAAAATAAAACTCGTTTTTATGAAAAATTTTTTTACACCTAATCCTGATTTGACACATTATCATCTGCAAACAATTTTAAGTGTCATTTCTATCATATTTTGTTCCGTGCAGAACGTCGTAATAGACGCAGTTATCGATCCCGATTTCACCCTCCTAGCCAAATATTTGTAACATTTTTAACAAGTTCCGGCCATTATCGGTTGTAATTGTGTAAATTTGTCTTTTATTAATATTAAAGCACTCTAAAAATCGTTCAACTTGAGATTTTAGGTATTCAGCTATAAAAAACAATAAAATAAAGATACCACAAGCAACGGGATTAGATTAAAAATAAAATTTTTCATAAAAACGAGTTTTATTTTATGACGGAAAAAATAAAACTCCCTAATAGAGTTTTATTTTTTAACTGAAAAATAAAACTCGAAAAATAACGGTTATATTCCGACTGAAAAATAAAACTCACAAAATGAGTTTTATTTTATGACGAAAAAATAAAACTCACGAAATGAGTTTTATTTTATGACGGAAAAATAAAACTCTCTTTTTAAAGGTTTCATCTAAACTTTTATTTTTCCGTCAAAAAGTAACAGTTAAAATCTGATTAATGATCACTTATGCGAGATCACCACAGATTCTGTGAGAGCTCTCCACGACGATTAATTTGGTATATAACATCATATATGTCTGTCGACTCTAATACGATGATTTTTGTAGTTTAATTTTTAAGCAATAACTGTTATTTGCGGTCCCTGTTAAAAAGTGTCTGAATTTTTAATTAAAAGTTTGATGGGTCCAGTTAAATATTTAATCGATAATTTTTTTTTTAATTAATTTAAATTTTGGTTGATACAATATATTTTCAAAAAGCTCGACACTACTAATTTTTGAATTGATATTATTAATATTGTTTGCTAGGGCAAAACTAGTAAACAATTTAATTGGTAGTACAAATTTGTTAATTGAAATCGATTTTAAATTTTTTCTGTGAATGTAGCAGTCAAATATTAACAGTTATAAAAAATAACTTCTTTGAAGAACTGACAAACCTCATAAACTTCAAAAATGAGGAATAACAACAAACTAGTCTAAGTAGTTCCCAGAAGCGAAGTAGAAAAAAGACATGGAAGATTGAAAAATCAAATTACTAAAAATCAAAGAAAAAGATAATCAAGTAGCAGTCAAAGATTAACTTAAAAACTGACAACTTGTCATACCATTATTGAAATTCTGGCCGATTTAATTTACAGTCTTTGTAAAAGAATTCTTTTTCATTAATTTGATTTAAACTCTTTAAAAGCAATTCAAGGTATACGGTAAACCTATTATACCACCAATTTATAATAAATTTGAAACTTTTTAACAAATTTATCTCCTTTTCATTATTTATAAACTAACGAAAAACTTTTTGTTTTTGTAGTGCAATAGTTTTTTGCACATTTTAGCATAATTTTAAAATGCTGGCTTTCCTTATTTAAACACAAACGAGTAAAATGCACATTTTGTTGGCATAAATTTTATTCTGATTTGAAGAGAAAAAAAAAACAGTTTTTTATTTGGGAAACCAGGAAACTAAGTGCAAAGTTGCAAATAATTTCCTCAAATGCCGAGTATATTTTGAAGAAAGTTTAATGATGATGCCATATACTACGTACAGCAATAAGAAAAAAAAAATCAGATAAATACCTTAAATGCAGCAGCATTAAAGATCAAGCTCAACAATAAACTTTTAAGCGCGAATAAATGTATTTTTTTTTTAAATGCTTTATTATAAAAGTGCAACGGATATTTAAAACAAAAGTAGCAGTAAGAAAAACATGTTTAGTTTTTTTCTTTGAAGAAATTATGCAAAAGTTTAAGAAATTGTTTCGCTATTTTACAAAAGACACTATTTTTTGTTAAAGGTGCAAAAAGAAATTTATTTTCTGTAAGTAATTTTATTTTACAGTGGTTTAAGCAAATCGGTTTTGTCCGGCTGTTTTTTGAAAGGTCGTTTATTTAGTAAAAGGTTTGTTATACTTAATGAATATACAGCAGAAAAATTATAAAAAAACGTATTAAAAACGTCATGAATCAAACATGGCTGCAGGGTTATTGTGGTTGTCATAATCGAAGGAATACACACTGCCGGTTGCGGCAATTCTTGAACTGACAGCCACTAAAATTATGCTATTTAACACCATCATACTTTTTTGTAAGGCTATTTTAAAGATAGCGTCTTCGCGGATAATCTTCTAAAATTGGAGTTTTAGGGAATTAAACATGCCGAAGTGGGCCAAACGTTTTTTAAACCATATATTTTGTACATTATACAGAAATAAATATTTCATGGAAATCATAATTTTGTAATTAATTTTTTTTTTATTAATCAAAAATCAGCTCTCACATCTTGAAGCAAAAAAATATTAAAAAATATTTCTTTCGACGACCACTTCCTAGTATTCTTCTAGCAAAAGCTATGAGAGTAACTGATTGCCATGAACAAGCTTTTAAATTCTGTCGTTCGGGTTCGACGTAAAACTCTATTTCCCAGTACTCATGGATAAAAATTTACGTTCACAATATGGGTGCTGTTAGAAGCAAGGCCGCAACTCTGAAAAAAGTTTGTAACGGTTGTTGCATGTATGTCATTTCCTTTAATTTTAAAACTAAACAAAATCCAAATAGTAACTCATGGGGACAGTTTTAATGTTTGATTTTATTTACAAAATCTATGATTTTTAAAGTTAAACATTTGGCACTATTAACGGCTTCTTTTCGTTGAGTTTTCTTTTGGATCATCTTTCAAAAAAATTCTTCTAAATTTCCAGGCGTACTATAAACTGTGAAAAATTGTTCAATGGGGTTAACTTTGAGTGACTTCTAGTACTGTCCAATAGGAATTTTATATATGTACTAGCTGACCCGGTGTGCTTCGCTACCACCTCGATATATAATAAAATTAACGGCGGTGACGTGGTTCATAGTTATATGGCGTCGTTAACAGTATTAAGAGCAATATACTACCAAATAAAAGAAAATTTATACAGAGAATAAGAATATATAAGAAAAGGGGCGTGACGTAAGAAATGTTTATTTATACCTCGCCTGGAGTATAATGTATATGGGCAATTTCAAAAATTTTCGACATTTTGATATTTTTTTTTTCCAATTTTTTTTTTTTTTGATGACACGAATGACGCTTTGGTCACGTTAAGGGTGATATTTTAGCATACCAAAACAGTTCATGTTAATCATTTATTGCAAACGGCGCGAAAGTTATGGAGGTTTTAAGTTAAAATCTCTTAAAAAAAAAATTTAAAGTTAAATTTATTGGTTTATTTTAATAAATGTTATATGGATGCATGAAACTCATTTCAAATTCATCAGTGCAGTCCAAATTCATCAATGCACTGAAAAAATGCATAAAAAATATCAATTATAATTAAAATTCCTTAACATTAAAAAACGCGAATTTTTGCAGAAATATGAATGTTTTACCGATTGTTATAATATGTGTTTATATAACGCATAACTAATTTACAGAAAAACAATGTTCTAACTTGCAAATTTAAAAAATAAAAAAATTATATAAGAATTATTTTTGAGGTTAGGATTTTTGTTTTTGATCTGTAAAATTTAAAATCATGAAAATTTTTTAATGCCTATTCGGTTTTATTATCAAGCTTAAAAAAACCTTTCATTTGCTGTTAATCGCGGCGGAATCTATATATAACTGCAGATGTCACAAAGCAAAATGTGTTTGAAGAAAAATGCCACTGTACCCTCTAAATATGGACCGAATTCAACCGTATTAATATATGATCTTTAGTTCACCGCCGCACTTCATTTTTAATACTTTACATTGATTTTAAACCACGGATTAATTAAAAAAAACGCGAAACAAAATCATGAAATTTCCCAAAATTTTTATTTTCTTTATAAAGTTTTTGCGTTTCAAAATATTTTAACGCCTTCTTGACGTTGAGGTGCCATTTACTAAGAAGTTTAGATCACGCAATACATAAACCAGTTTTAAATAAGATTGCAGATGACAGGCGCGAAAAACTGTCATTTTTGAAAAATTTACGCCAATTCTATAAAAGTTTGAGGTCATCGTTCTCAGCAACTAGCAGCCTGACATCGACGTGATATGGCGCAAATTTTAGCAAATTATACCATCTTTTAAATACTGTTGACGAAATGCAATTTTCTTGAACGGCGCAAAAACGCTATAGAAAAAACTGCGAAAATTGAAAAATCGGAAAATTTTGGTTTCAAAAATGAACCGCTGTACAACTTTTTCCCAAATAGTAGTATGGGCATAACTTTTATAGTGTAAATATCTACTAAGTCTAGTGACTTTAGTTTATATCAGTGGGCATCAGAAGTTTAAAACTAAAAGTAGAAAAGTGATGAAATATGAAAAAACTCTTGTAAATTTCAAGCCTGTTTTTGAGTTTTTCAATATTTGAGTGCCCATAACTTTTAAAAATAAAGAACTGATGGTCTGAAATTTTGAATTTCCCAGTTTTCTAGTGTGGCCTACCATTCCCTTTTGACCATTTAGGTCAATTCGAAAAACTGGAGAAATAATAATCATCTGAACTCAGTTTCACCAAATGTTG
This sequence comes from Metopia argyrocephala, assembly GCA_963576795.1. Classification (NCBI taxonomy): domain Eukaryota; kingdom Metazoa; phylum Arthropoda; class Insecta; order Diptera; family Sarcophagidae; genus Metopia; species Metopia argyrocephala. The sequence continues at coordinate 59,043,902 of OY756211.1, read as the reverse complement.
AAAATTTTTGAAATTGCCCATATACAATTTCAAGTAAATCTGTTAAAAACTATATGGGAGCAATTACATAATTTTAAAAAAGTGCGCGTAAAAGTAGGCGTGGTCGAAAAAAGTACCCTATTAATCATGACAATGTCCCAGTTTAATGCTGTGAAAATTTCAGAAAGATCGGTCTAGACTCTAGGGGTTTGGTCTCCTATAAGGTACAAACAAGCAAACACACATTAGATGTCCTCTTTATCATATTGTAAAATTATATATTCCGCAATTCAAATTTTCTAGCAGGGAGACTAATTTTAAAATGTCGTTCCGGGACTACACAGTCGTCGCACCAACTATTCAATTGGTCTTTTTCAATTTTATAACTTGCCTTTCGATGAAATATTTGAATTTTGTTCTCATCTTACAACATAAATTGTGTTCAGTTATCTGCAGTCCAAGAAGTATTTCTTTTTTTAATTTCAAGCTTGTTTTGTTGTTGTAGCAGTGTTCTCTCATAATATCTGATAGCAGCTTTGTTCAACAGAAAAATAAATATTTTTTTTATTTCGTTAGATCTTTAGATTAAATTTTATTAAGAATTTAGATTTTTGATAAGCAAGGGCGAAAATAATGACCGTGAAGGAATAGTACACAAGCCCAACTGAACATGTTTTCGACCAAATCCTTTGTGTAAATAAGGATATTTTCTTCATTTTTAGTCATTGTCTGGTAGTTTATATGTTGGCCTACTAAGACGATCTCAAATCTCAGCTCCGACATCTTCACAAAAAGAAATATGAAGAAATATTTCTTTTGGCTACTACCTCTCAGCGCTCTTCTGGCAAAAGCTCTGGAAGTAATTGATTGCCATGAAAAAGCTTCTCAAATTTGTCATTCGGAGTCGACTTGAAACTGTAGATCCCGGTACTGATGGATAAAAAATTAACACTCCCAACATAAGTGCTGCGAGAAGCTAGGCCGTAACCCCGACACAGGGTTGTAATGGCCAATTATGTATGTATGTATGTCTGTATGTGCCTTTCCTTTTTCTGTATGTATGTATGTATAAGTACATTCCCCTGAATGAGTTAGCCGAAGTACTGTCAAACACAGCACATTCTATCATACTCTCCTTTTCTTACCAGTATTGCATTTTTTTGTAATTGTCATATTCGTTGGATCAATCAGAATTACAACTTTTTTTGCTTTTGGCTTTTTATTCCATTTTATCCACATTAGTCGACATTGGTGGCATGTACCACCTGGCATAGAGGGCATCGCCATCGTTTAATATAGCAATAGTAATATGGTCTGAAAATACTCGCCTAGTAAGGGTGTTTATTTTTTAAATTAATTTTGTTTAGACAGAGACGCTTTAATTTGAGCAAAGTTTAATTCTATTTACAATTTCAATGCTAAGAAAGGGAATGAATGGAGTGGCCACTACTGCAGATCTCACTAATCACGGGACGGCAAGCCTTTAGACTAAGCATTCTTTCATATGATTTCTACAAGAGCTGATAATCTCTTGCTATGAGTTCGTGGTATTTCCAGTTATCAGGGAACTATTTCTCCTTAAGAAGAATTACAGATATAGCGAGATTTACTCTTGAGTTGGAATAATTTTTTATTCAAGGGCCGATTAATGCCCGCATTTTCAGGCACACTATTGATAACACAATGAGTGTAACTTCTGATCTAAATGAGACCTTATCCTTCATGAAGGTTCCATCACCTAACCTAACCCAAATTATGGCCAAAACTTTAAGCAACATTGACGTTTCAGTCTTTAAGTTAACACTGAGCACTGTTGAATGTAAAATTTATATTTTTAGGCAAATATTATGAATTATTAAATCTAATAAATATTATTGCAAGAAAAATGTGATATTATCCTGAAGAAAAAGCGATATGACAGAAGAATATAATTTTTCTATAAAGTTTGTATGTAAACTGGGGTGTCCCAGAGCGTAGTGGTCAAGATTGCTAGGGTTGTGAGTTCGATTGCTATTAAAGTCATTCAGAATATATAGGGTGTTTTTTATTGAGGTATAGAACTTTAAGTTGGCATCACTTTTTTAACTGGCGGCCATTTTGTCAGCTGTCAAGTGATTAATATTTAGTTTGGTTTGTCATTTCATTATGAACAGGTTGACAAAAGAACAACGCTTGCAAATCGTGCAAATTTATTTCGAAAATAATGGTTCAGCTCGCGAAGTTTACCGCAAGCTCCGTCCATTTTATGGTCGACATAATCGTCCATCAGAGCAATTAATTCGGTTAACCATGGATCGTTTTCGCACTACGTTTACTCTATGTGATAATACGCATCCGCAGAGACGTCGCACAGTGGAAAATTTTAGTCCTTATCGGATCAAAAATCTGTAACTTTTTTGTTCTTGGAGATAAAGTTCTGAAATTTTGCACGAATAATCTTAAGTGTATTTTCTATTATTCTGTAAAATATGAACCAAATTAAACCAGAACTTATTACAGAATAAAGGTAAGAAATTTAGTTTTTGCATATAGAGATGACTTGTACATGTATTTGGTATAAAATCGCTTTTTTGTGGTTACTTCATCAGTTTAAGCGTATCTTCATTCAAACCTTTTGCAAGTTTGGCGGATGGTTTTCTTACACTTTTTAAGATGTCGAAAACATTAGTGGCTGATCGCGAACATTTTCGAGAGTGATGTAAACGATATTCTTTGTAGTCTTAATTCCGCGACTCTTGTGCGTCTTGGGACAGCTGACGAACAGGCAACACTGCATGTATCGATATTTTGTGGAGAGATGATGGCATATGATACCAGATGTATTTTTTTATATACATTCTTTCTGTTTCCATTGCATATTCGCCAAATTTTTCAGAGTCTATTACTAAATCAGACGATAAAACTTGAAGAATGATGTGAAACTTTTTAATTAATTCTTCATCTACTCCATTTATATTAGCAGATCCCGAAAAATTAATAAAAAAATCTTCTAGTGGTATTACCGTCCACAGCATCAATCACTAAAATCCTTGTTGAAGTGTGATCTTGTAAAGACTTAACTCTAGCATAAGCATTTGTTACTTCTAATAAATCTAGTGGAAGGCAGCAACTTTTTTTGCTTCCTGAATTTTATAGTATGGAGGAAGAACAGTATATTTTTTTCCATCATAAGATTTCTTAACTATGCTTTTGTCAAGTCAAGACCAATAAATACACTTAACGCCTCTAATTCATCGAAAGATTTACCCTTTCCTTTCAAGTTTAGAAGAAAATAACAATGCAAAGCTACTTTAGAAAAAATTATTTGTTCAATTATCTAAATAATTTAGTTTTTTAACATTATTGACTGTAACTTCTGTTTAGGCACGAATATGCAGCTAATATTTTTAAAGTATTTTATTAATATATTAAGCTTTAAAGTTTTATACATATGAGTGCAGAGCTAAGCAGAGCTCCTAATTAAAAGCCTTACCGAAGTTTTTACATGCAGCCAAAACAGCATTACATCATACAGGAGCTAAAATTTCAAATGTTTTCACTAAAACCTGATCCGCTATTTATAAAATCGGAATCTACATTAAATTACCTTTCGAATAAGGTATATAACTCCTTAATTGTAATATGAGTTAGATTAAAAATTTGCTCTTAAATATGTTTTATTCTTATAGTAATAAATCGTTGTTGTAAAAAGCTGTGAATACGGCCCTTATTTTCGAGTATTACTATTGACGACACATCAAATATTTTACGTAAATTATTAAGTTCAACATCTTAGCTTTTCGATAAAAAACAAATTATGGTGCAATTCGAACCTTTTTAAAAATGAATTATGGGCTGGCCTTACTCTACGATTTTCCACTGTGCGTCGAACAGTGCGCACCGAAGAAACAATTGCCGCTGTAGAGCAAAGTGTTGAAGAGAACCCGAATGAATCGATTCGCCACCGTGCACAGCATTTGGAGCTTTTTCCATCAACTTTATGGAAGATTTTGCCCAAAGATCTTGGCTTGCGACCTTACAAGATCCAGCTTGTGCAAGAATTAAAGCCGCGAGACCATGCAATGCGTCGTGATTTTGGTGTATGGGCCGAAAATAGATTGATCTCGATGCTGATTTTCATTCGCAAAATTTTGTTCAGTGATGAGGCTCATTTTTGGTTGAATGGCTACGTCAACAAGCAAAATTGCCGCATCTGGAGTGAAGAGAATCCACATGAGACCCTTGAGACGCCATTACATCCACAAAAACTGACTGTTTGGTGTGCTCTATGGGCTGGTGGAGTCATTGGGCCATACTTCTTCCGAAATAATGCTGGAGAGTCAGTTACCATTAATGGAGACCGGTATAGAGCCATGATAACCGACTATTTTGTTCCCGAATTGGATGGCATGAATGTGGATGAGTTGTGGTTCCAACAAGACGGCGCTACATGCCACACAGCGCACGTCACAATCGATTTATTGAAGGAAACATTCGATGAGCGCATAATTTCGCGGAATGGACCTGTCAATTGGCCACCAAGAACGTGTGATTTGACACCATTGGATTATTTTCTTTGGGGATATGTGAAGTCGGTCGTCTACGCCAACAAACCAGAAACGTTAGGGGACTTGGAAGCCAACATTCGTGGCGTTATTGCCAACATACGGCCCCATATGCTCGAAAAAGTGGTTGAAAATTGGACCTGTAGAATTGGCTTTATTCGAGCTAGCCGCGGCGGCCACATGCCCGAAATCATATTTAAATATTAATGGCATAAAATTATCCTGATGGACATTAAAACGATTTTCTTGTGTTTTATTTCAATTCGAAGTTCTATACCTCTAAAGAAAAAAAACACCCTGATTAATATAGATTTTTAATTTAAATAAATAAATGGCATTTCGTTGTGTAAAAGTTATAACAAATTTCTTTACTCATTTATGTAGCTATCGTAAGCTATATTTACACCACCTAAGTTCTCACCTGATTATAACAGATTATAACACTTGCAAATCTGAAAATAGAAAATGTTCTTTATTTTAACTGACTTCAAGCAAAAACAAAAAAAATTAAATTAGATTTTTAATTAAATTATCTGAGTGCGTTTTTAATATAAATATAGCTTTAAGGTATAAATATAGCTTTGTTATAAATTTTGTAGTAAGAAAATATTATGTATTACTAGAATTTGTATTAAGCAAACTTTATGATTTCTTGAAAAAAATATGGGACTTTACACATTTATTTTGAATATATTTCCCAAGAACATAAAGCAATCTGGTCGCTAAACCAAAAACAAGGAGGAAAAGATTAACAAATCATTAAAGTTATATCAAAACCGTGATTTTAAAATCATTTGAATACATACTTTTTCTATTTAGGCCAACATTAATTAGCAGAGTAATTAAAACCTCGCATTTATTTATAACGCCTGAGGAGATATTTCTAATTTGTGTTGTTTCCATTAGAAAGAGAAACAAAGGGAATAACAAAATGATATTAAAATTTAAACAGAGATTTGAGATTACATAAAATCATATTTCCAACTTCATTTGTGAATTGTCCTCTTTCAAAACTGAAAATAAAGAGAAGGATAAAAACACAAACACTACGACAAAAACAACAACAACAATTATATAATTAAATGATGTTCATTAATGCTTCATTTGGCAACTTAATTGGCCACATTTATAACCGCGAAAATAACAAATGATTTCAGTTTTCATTATTTTTTTCTTTTCTTCTTCCATTTTTCACTTTATTTTTATTTTTTAACGTAAATAAAATAGAAAATATACCTTTTAAAAGGGATATATTTTAGTAAATAAAACACGCTACATTTGAATATTAAATAAGTGCAGCAGAAAGATGCGCAGCTCTATTAAACAAGCAATAAATTAATTATGATATGAAATTTTACTTTTTATTTGTTAATTTTTTTTTTTTAATTATTTTATTTTGTTATGTTTTATTTTATTTTACTTCATCAATGGATTTAGAAATATTCTTGCAGACTACCAAAATAGTTATTTTAAATAGAAGTTAATTTTATTTTTTTCTAAATTCAATCTAGAGTTATCTACTCATAACAACAGTGTCTCGAAAGTAATAATGGGGCACAACAAAGAAGTTTTTTATTTGACATATTTTTTTATGTTCACACTTTTTGTAATTTTATGATCCTTTTGATCTTGGTTTTGTTATAATTTAATTTTTTTTTTTTTTTTTGAAGAAAAAAGTTAAAGCGATAACACATAACGACAAAGATTTTTTTCAAGTAAGTTTATTTGGTTTTATATGGACATTTGACCTACTGGTTCAGCTTTCGTTTATGAGATATAGCATATACATACATTGTCCAATCTTATTAGGACAATAAAGCCTGTTTTTATTATATGAATTTTTATTATATGCATTAACATACATACTTATGTATATAGAAACATATTAAATGCAAACGGACGTAACTACACTTTAGTTTTTTTACAGGAGAAGCAAAAAACCTCAAAATCAAAAATTTTGTAAATCCTGAAAATCATATAATTTTCTGGATCGTGATATTAGGATTGACATCCCTATATACAACAACTGAGTTTGCATGTAAGGTTTTTATATAGATATGTATGTAGTTACGTTAATAAAATGGCCATTTTTGATTTTGCATGATAAAAAAGTCAATTTCGAAATTTTGTGTAGTTACGTCCGCTTACATTTAATATGACGATATATTTTGTAGAAAAACACATAAAAGAAAATTACCAAAGAAGAATTCAGTTTCCGAAAGTAGCACAATAGGACCTTTTTAACAATTTTCTTGCTTGAGAAGCCTGTGGTAAATCTTGTTTTAAGCTCCAGCAATACTTTGCTATCATATACACATGCCATCTGCCCTTGTATAATACCTCCATTGTCCGAAATTCCTGGTGAAATCTTTCTCCTTATGCATTACTTAAGTGGCTGAGATTTTCAGGAAAATAATTTAGATGAGAGTGCAGATAATAAATCTTTACGCTCATGTTGCAGCCAAGATCTTTCATACATGACAACATATATTGCATCAGATCTTGGTAGTTTGATGGTTTGTTATTACCGAGGAAGTTTTTCATCACTGTCACAAATCATTTATCATTAACTTGAAGTCATATTTTTGGTCCATTAAATACTATAGCTTTTAATTTTTCTGTACTTAAGCTAGGAAATTTTTGCGCAATATTCTCGAAGCAGTTAGCATTTTTAACAAGCGCCTTGGCAAATAATATTGCCAGTTTTATCTGTAAAGGTGGCAAAATAATTCGATCTGTGTTAACTGCTTTCCAAGTATTAGCTCTTTTCTTTCTTTCTTCTTCACTTTATGTCAAGATAAATCCATTTGTTGCAGTTATTTGAATTAATGCAACAACTCAAAAATACCAATAATCATGGTGATTTTTAGGCTTCCGCCAGATTATCGTGATTTGAACTTCAGTGATCCGCTTTTTTAACTTTTCCATTTGCGCAAACTTATAATACAATTTTGACAAAAAGTTTTAGGCACCCAGGGCGTATCTAAATTACATACATTTGCACTTTAAAATATTCAGTATGGTTTTTATAATCTATAATTGATTTTCTATAATTCCAAATTCTCAAAACACAGTTAAAGCAAAAACACTTCGAATCGATTAAACAACTTCTTCCCGATGTAGACATTGCGATAACTTTATCGTAACTTATGTCAAAGCTATGTAAAATCCAAAAAAGTACTTCTAATCTCACTTTAATAGACACATGCTATATACGATAAACAAAAGCTGATAGAAGGAAATCTAAAAGAAAATCGAAAAATATTCCAAGAAAATTTCAAAAAGTCAAATTGTGTAACTATGCGTAATTCATTATAACTCATATTTAGATCACAAAATAATAACGGGATACGCGACAATTTGATTTTGATTGAGAAGTATTAGTTTACTACTGTTTTTTAAAGTTTAACACTCAAGATCAGAAAAGTTCAACAATCGAGAGTGCTTAGTATTATAAAATGTTATTATAGTGCAGAAAATTTCAAAAATATTGCAAAGCTAAGCAAATGACAAATATTTTCGGATGCAGATGAACGGTGGTAAATACAAGAAGTTAAGAAAGACCTCATATAAGAGCACATAAATTTAGAGCTGAAGAAGAAAAAAGTTTGAAAAAGGAAGTTAACATAACCCTTTTGACACGGGTACACCGACGTTTTTTTTTAGTTCCTTTAGTTCTTTCAGGTTAACATTTTATATACTTATAATTTGTTCTCATCTGTAACCGTCCTGAATTTTATAAGTTAACAATCAACAGTACTTACACTCTAAAAGGAGTAACCGGGTACCCGGAATTATACTCTTACATTTGTATGGAACAGTAAAATTAATGGTATTTTTTTTTTATTTAATTTATTTATTTTTTTTTATTTATTTTGAGATCAATACTTAGGGATAAACCCCTACTAAATGCAGTGCATTGTATTGGAATTTTTTGGAAAGGACAGTACATACATATATATTTTTTCTTATAATATTATTAAGCGCCTTAGGAATGAAACAAATTGCAGTGATTTGATCATTCAAAGGCCAGTGTTATACATTCACCCTTGAATGATTAACAGCAATTGCCTCATCATTAAATGTTTATTGTGTGGTGAGTGCCTTCGCTAAGTAGGTTTAGTAGGTTTAGCTATTATCTACTACTTGCCATTAGGTGGTGCTTTTCCCCTTATCTTTTTTTTTTTTGTTGACATTGGTTAAGGTGGAATAGAGTGGAATGTCAGGGAGCGGTTTCTTTGTAGACGGTCTTCTCTTCTTTTTAAATTATAATTTATGAAAAAAACCGCAAACTAACTTTTTTCATTTTTCAACTTTGCTGGGATTTGAACCTGGGACGTTTGAGTTTTTGTGCTAGCGCTCTAACCACTATACACTTTAATTTCCTTTGGAGCTGAGATTGTGGATAAAGTATGCCAATGGTTAATGTTTGGAAGATGACAATTAACCTTTTTTTCTTAGAGTGCTGCTTTTGGATACTATTTAGGTCATTGAGCTTATCTAAAAGTTATCCATCCTCTAGTATAATGCATTGCTTAGAGTACACACCTTTCAGCTGCTTTGTCATAACCGACAAAATAGTCACATTTGTTGAAACCATTACATCCCTACTAATGCGTACATTATATTGGAATGATTAAAGATTTATAAATCATATTCAAAACCTTAACTGTCTTTATAATTTTACGAGGAATTAGTTGGGATCTAAATTTTCTTAACCTTCATCTGCTCCTCAAAATAAATTACATTGTCTACCCTGGCGTCGTTTTCGACGCACAATATATTTCTTATGGTTTTTAGTAGAAAAACGCGAAACACACATGATGAGAAAACTAAAAATTGCTAGTATTTATATTTGCTTAATATTAAAACATTGCTTTTAGTTTTATTATATATGTATTAGAGTGAATTATTATCAATGCATTTAACACATACGTTTTGGTTATAAATATATGTTTTTACATGCACTTTTTGCACAAAAGCAACAAATAGTAGTATGCATGTTATTTTTTTAAGTTGAATTCCTTTTAAAACATATCGAACACCATTGTCTTCCTTTAATTTGTGGAGGAACGCTTTTTGATTTCTTCGATGTATATGATGACCTTGATCGTAGCCTTCCTGTTCTATTTGGCATACAAAGGATAACCACAGTTCCCGTCGAAAATTTCTCCTTATTGCAACTTTATGCGTTGTTTGGCAATTAGGGTTAATTTTTTTGAAAATAATTAATGCATATAATGCAGCTATGCAACTGTAGCAAGAAAGCATCTTATCGACCATATCGACACAGTCTATATTGAAGTAAAAAAACTAATTAAAATTTGGTGAATACTCGTAGAAAAAATTAATGGGAATGGAAATGCAATTCGTGTTACAACGGGCGGAAGATTGATAACATTTTAAGTCCTAATCCTGCCATCTTGTGGCTAACTACACCACTACTAATTACAGGCTTTCTGACATCAGAAAAATTTTAGTTATTTTCAGCTTCACTTTCATTTAGAAGAACTCCTATTTCTTCACTTGAAAAATATTTTATTTACTTCTTTTTAATTATTTGATATATTTTGTTTACCGAAAAGGACTTTATCACCTATAAAAAGCACAATGACTGGTAAAAAAACAAAATTGCCCGCCAAAAAACATACGCTTTCTCATATGTGTCGAAAACGACGCATGAGGGTAGACAACGTAACTTTTTAGATACAATAAAAAAAAACAAAATTTGTAATACGAAAATAAGTCTAAATGTGCACATTTACGTGTTCTACAAAGTCAGGAAATTTCACGAACTTTTAGCTAACCATATTAATAAAAATTCAAAAATTGTATTGAGTATGCGTCGTTTTCGACGCAAAGAGCAGATAAAGGTTAAGAAGTATTAAATAGTCTTGAGAAATGCAAAATTAATTTGTTGTTTTGCTACTACCCTCTTTAATCCACAAAAACTTTACGTTTTTAAATAAAAAATAAAACCATGTGCATTAAATATTTCCTTAAATTTTTTCAGTACTGCCACTTGTCTTAAAAACTTTCTACTAAATCAATACTTATTGTTCTCTAAACAATTTAAGTAAGTAGAAAACTAAAAGTTCAGAGCTTTAGGCATTGTTATCTTTAAACATTTGCTTTCTCTTCAACTCTTACATTATGGATAATCCGAAATTAAAACTCTGCACTGCACTTCTTAAGTCTCCTTGGCTTATTCAATGTTTTCTTACCAATTTTTTTTTGTTTTGTTTTTTTTTGTGCTGTTCAAATAACCAATTTTTTTATAATAAAGAAAAAAAAGCCTATATTTTAATTGCAATTTACATCAACCATAAAAGTAAGAATTCATGATAAAAGAAAAAAATATAAAGAAACCCAACTAAAATTAAACCGCTGAATTCATTTAAAAAGTTGCCTTCTTTCCTTATTTTTTGGTTAATTATAAAACTAAATTTCCTTAAGGGATCCTTTTCTACTGCTTTGTTCTTCGGTATTTCATTTTCATGATATTTTTATCTCAAATAAGGAATCTTTAAAATTAATAGTCCAGTAATGTACGATGTGGCAATGGTAGTAATTCTTTGTGTTCCTTTAAAATGGTCTCTAAATTGCCAAGTGAAAATTAAAATAAGTACGATATGTATTAGCAAATGGTTTGAATAAATAAAAAAATTAAAGTTGTTTTGCTTTTTAATTAAAAAAAAAGAATACAAAGCAGAACCAGAGGAAATGCTATACGCACTATAAACAATTTTGAAGAATTTCTTTTAAAGTGTACCTTCTTTAAGTACCGTTAGTAGTGTTAGTCCGTTGGCTGTTGATGTAAAAATAGCTGCTGTACGTAATAAAACATTATTTTAAAAATGCCTTGGCATGTTTAAATCTGGCCAAAATGAATCTTTTTCACCAAAAACTGTCAAAATCTGTTTACCAAATAAAATGTTGACTTTTTTCTCCTTCTTGGCAGTATTTTCTTTAGCCATTTTGTTGGACAAGTGAATTAACACTTATTTTTGATTACTTTTAGACAAAACATTCAAAAGTATACAGATTAGAGAGAGATACGTTAAAGCATTTAAGCAAAATAATGACTTGGACATTAAGAAGATAACAAAAGTAATTTTTTTTAAAGAAAAAAAATATCTAAAAAAATTTAAATAAATATTACATTGACTATATAATTTAAAAGCTGTAATGAAAAAAATCATGAAATGAAAAATAAAAATTTTACTGCATTAATTAGTTATTCATTGATTTTGGGACAAACACACAAATTTATATTTTAAATTAAGGTTTTGATAAGATCAATTAAAAACTAACCGAATTTAAAATCAAAAATCAATTAATAATTTTAGTCGAATAAATTAAACAAAATTAAAAATTATTCAAAATTTTGTTCCTTTCAATGGAAAACTTTAATTAAGAGTTAGAAAAAAAATTATTTATAATTTTATTGAATCAATTAAATAATTTAATTATAAATATGCATAAAAACACGATAACAAAATGCTAAATGTTCTTGAATTGTGGCAAGTGTCATTATTTTTTCAGTTTAGCTCGATAATCAATCAAACACATACCACTATCAAGGAAAGCATTTGATTTAAATTTAAATTAATCATAATCAATTAAGTATTTAATTGATTTCAATTAATACAAAATATTTTCTTTTACGTACTTAATTTGTGCTTTAGGTTTGTTTTAATCCATTAAGTGCTTTTTCTACAATAATTATCGTTCTTAATATTCTCTAATATTATTTAATGACTCTGAAGATTTCCTTTAAAAGTCACTGTAGGCAAATTGAATTTAGTTTTAAAGAAATTAAAGAGAAGAGAGATTTTTCTCCTTTAAAAGAGGAAGAAAAAAAAATTTTTAAATCATAAATCAAAATTGTGCTGGCTTAGCAAAATCTCTCTCCTTTCTGCTTAACATTCATGTTTATTTTTTCCATTTATTTTACTACTGTGTGTGTTCGTAAGCGAAAATGATTAATAACGTCAATATAAATGAATAAAGCATATAATCCTGCCAAAAGGACTATTAGTCAATTATGATTTTACCACAACTGAGCGTTAAAGCAGACATTCGCATATTTTATCACTATTATTATCATTTCCAATGGCATTTGTTGCACCACAGAAACAAACCAACGCCATAGCATAGCACTGAATATCTTCGCTATGCTACCACTGGCTAAAAAGCGGAAACTAGAGAAGAAGAACTAATGCCCAAAGGAAACCTTTGCTAATGAAATGAAATGTTTTGTTTAATGTAGAATTTTTCAAAAACCAATGAATTAGTAAAAGATCGAAAGAATGGTGAAATGATGAAATGAATGACTTAATGAAGAGATATGTATGTACATGAGTATGTGTATGTACTCGTATTGTGAAATTTAACATAAATTATAAGCCATATAATCACATTCACATTATTATTGCCAGCATATCAATTTTGTAATTTTTTCCCTCGACTGACTGCTCCTCTTAGGCACAAATGTCAGACGTTAAAAACGATGGCACAAAAGTAGCATGTAATTGTGGCAAATCATTCTCAATGTGGCTGATAAAATGACAACTTTTTAATTTATACTAAATGAAGTGAAAATATCTCAAGTATGTCACACAGACCTACAACATGTTCTAGGAGATGACTCTCATTCAAATGCTAAGCAAAATCAACTGTATGTATGTGTGTGTGGGTGTGTTGGTAAATAATATATTTTCTAGTCATGAAATAACGCATGTGGGTGGGGTGGTGCAAGTTTTTGAGATGAATACTGAAAGCAGCCAAACACTAAGAATAGTAGGAGAGAGAAAAAAAAATGTGAAATAAATCGTTGTTTAGCCAGAACCTGAATTACTGGTGTGGATAAATCGATTATAAACTGAAAATGATAAATTAAAAAAAAAAAAAACACATGAACACACATATAAACAAATAGAAATGAAAAGAAATACTGCTGTCATTGAAAGAGGTCAGGAAACGACATAAAAAAATTCTTTCTCGTATTTGTAATTCTATAAATAAATTTGCTAAAAACTTCTTTTTCTCTTTAAATAAAACAACTGAATTTACTTTTTAAATTAAAATTCTAAACTTATAATCTGCTGAAATACTATAAGTAAGTTTTCTAAAACGAATTAGAATTTTAAAGTGTTTATTAAGAAATGACAGAACTAAAAGTGGTTCAGGTACGTACATAACACAGATGACAAGCTAATCAGGAAACCAAATTGCCCATTTGATACCCCCTGCAAGATTACAATGAATCGCAGAAGTAGGAATATAAACGCAACCAACTGCACTTCAAGTTAGCGCATTGAGGCAAACTGTTCATCAAGTTATAGTACGGCATTTTTTAAGTGTAAGTGACCCGCGCACATAAGCTTTTGTGTTGGGTGAGCTGCAGTCTTGCTGGAGCTAAAGGTTATGAGACTTCCCTGTATTCAAAATGTTAATGTTTAACTGATTGTAATCGCAGTAGTCTAGTGGTTAGTGTGTTGGCCTACTCGACGGGTTTAAACCCCAGCACTGACATCTTGTGAAAAAGAAATATGAAAAAAATTTCTTTTGGGGACCACCAGACTTCGAATTTTTTTTTTTTTTTTGTTAAGAGAAATACATCATTGACCGCGCATTGTATTGGAATTTTTGAAGATATACTTATATATAGATAGTTTTTTTTCTATTAAGCGGCTTAGTCAATGATATAAGTTGCTGTTAGTTGATCACTCAAGTGTTATCTTCTTCATCTTTGAAATGATCAATAGCAGTTGCCATATCTCCAAGTAAATTGTGTATATTGTAAATAAATATTTTTTTTAATTTTTGTTTCGTCAGAAACGCTTTTATTAGATCAATTTTAACTGCAATGAATATTTTTGGTAATTTTTTATTTTTAATTTAAAAAAAAATAACGAAAAATATAATTTTTATTGTACAAATTGCTCTTTGCAAGATATTTTTGCTGCCTAGACGCATACAGCTTGTATTGAAATGGTCACGAAAGTTGTTCAGATTTACAGTGGCTACAATATTGTCATATACTTTTAGTGAAAAATTACGAGTCCCTTTAAGTTATATTGAAAAAAGTAAAAATGTTTTGGTACATTTTTGCAAAATAGTGCAGGAACAAATTATTTTTTGCACAAAAATATTGCAAAGTTTTTAAAACTAATGAAACCTTTTTTGAGTGGTGCAGTAATTTTAAAAATCTTTTGAGGTCCATAAAAAAATTGTAGTCAACCTGACCAACGCGAGTACAGGGTTTTACTAACTTTTAGTAGTACAATCAACCTATATTGTGAAGTTAGTGCATTTTTCCAAAAGTCTTCATTTGTCGCATATTGTAATTAGCAATTTTACCTGAAAGTTTTATTGCTACCAAAATGTACAAAGAAAATTGCCTAAAACCCTAACATGCCAGGCTTTCTGTAAATTGACATACATATTAAAACACTTACACATTCTGTTATTACCCTTTTAATTAATTTAAAACTAACTATTTCTCAAGTAGTGGTGGTTGGCACTAGGATTACTTTTATATGAAAACAACTAACTACAATATTTTAACAGTGCGATGTCCTAGGAAGTAGTCAATTGTCCGACTCTGCATTACTTTCAATTAACTTTAAAGTTAGTTACCTAGCCGTTAACTTAAAGTTAACTTTTTGTAGCTAGCTATAACACTTTGATTTTGGTAAGCTCTGGATTACAATGTAGTTAGCTTATAGTCAGCCCATGAAAGTGAATTATAACTTAGCTTTATTTGTAGTCGACTACCACCTAAGTGCTTATCTGATTATAACAGTTACAACTCAGACGGCAATAATTTTAAAAATATAAAATGTTCTATTTTCAACTGAGCTCAGGCAAAAACAATAAAAATTAAATTAGATTTATAATTAAACTATCTGAGTCTAACTGAGTGCGCTTCTGATATAAACCTCAGATCAGAACTTAGTTGGTGTAAATATAGCATAAGACACATACATATATTAAAACTTAAACAAAACGCTGTTAAATAATAACAAACAAAAGTGTATTAAGAGAAGTTTTATTCAGTACAATGTTTAATCTACATTTACACCACCTAAGTTCGCATCTGAGTTTTATATTAGACAGACTCAGATAGTTTAATTAAAGATCTAATTTAATTTTTATTGTTTTTGCCTGAGCTCAATTGGTATCAGTCTTCCTTCACTAATTTTATGCCGCATCTTGGATAGCACTAATATTTGAGTAAAAACTAAGTCGTCTGTCTAGCATGATACATACATACATACATACATAACTGGCCTTTACAATCCTGTGTCAGGATTACGGCCTAGCTTCTCGCAGCACTCATGTTGTGTGTGTCAATTTTTATCCATGAGTACCGGGACCTACAGTTTAATGTCGACTCCGAACGACAGACTTGAGAAGCTTGTTCATGGCAATTAGTTACTCTCAGAGCTTTTGCCAAAAGACTGCTGAGAGGTAGTCGCCGAAAGAAATATTTTTTTCATATTTCTTTTTTTGAAGATGTCGGAGCCTGGAGTCGAACCCGGGGCCCATGTCTTAGTAAGCCAACACACTAACCACTAGACCAGGGCGACTACTTTTTTTAAATGAACTTCCCAATTCGAATTAATTCAAGTCATGAGAATTCGCATAAAAAACAGCTGCTTAATTAAATATTATAAAAAAATAAATTCAATACACCAAACGATTTTCAATAACAGCCAATTTTGCTCCGATTCGGCCAATATGTCAGCTTGGATGTAAACACAATGGTAGCAATCTAACAAGTGATTAATCTAAGCCTTGTCCATATAATGTGCTAATGTGGTGAATACATGTGTAATAGCGGTCGTTTTTCATATATAATTTCATTTTAATAGCACAACGTGTGCAAATGTCGCCCTACAAAATCGCGTACGGCATGTACAAATATTAAGAACTGCGTTCTCAGTTTTTCGCTATCGTTAAAAAAGGTTACGCACCAAACGCATTAAAGTTTTGAATCAAACAAAGTTAAAAAAAAAAAACTTTTTTTGATGCCTTAACGTCTGACCATCACATCTACATAATTAAGGCGTGCTGATTTCAATAGTAATTTGTGCCGAACGAAATGCAGTTTTTCACTTATGCCGCAATTCATGTCAGTGAGCAATGCGTACATATCATTTTTAAAACTAACAGTATCTACTATCAGTCATTTAATGTTTACTGAATTTTTTTACACAAATCAGTACTTTTTACTGAATACTGATTTCTCTTTTCAGTAATCAGTACTTTTTACTGAATACTGATTTTTCTTGTCAGTAATCAGTACTATTTACTGAATACTGATTGCTATTTTCAGTAAACAGTACTTTTTACTGAATACTGATTTCTATTTTCAGTAAACAGTACTTTTTACTGAATACTGATTTTTCTTTTCAGTAATCAGTAAAAAGAGAAAATACTGAAAAAGTACTGGTACTGCAAAATGCCCATCTATGGTTTTTTTATCATTAATACAATATTTGCCATTAGAAAACTCCTGTTATCACCGTAGTGTGCATGTTATAATGAAATAAATCTAAAATTACACAATTATTTGCTCTCCTAAATAAAATTGTAATTATAATTATCTCTATTTCAACACAAGTATATGTTCATTAAATCTTTATTATTTAAATAATTTTTATATAAATATTATCACCTTATATGTCACCCTGTATGTGTTTTGGAAGGGTTTACAAAATATATCAAATCAAAAAAAACTTGCGAAGACAAATAAAAACAAATTTAGAGTAAAATCGATGCAATATTATTCAAATATATATAAAAATATATATTTCAAATTATTTCGTCTAAAATTATTTTTGATTACACATACAGACATACATACATTCATTTACTTATTTATTTATTTTTTTTTTTTTTAAGCCAAATTTTACTCGAAGATAATTTATATGAAATATTCCACAACTAAAAAATTAAATTTGCAAGTGCAAAGGTGAACTAGAAAATAATACAATTTGAAGTAAAAATAATAATATACACACCCATTTAATTATCAGTAATTGAAATATAATCATAGTTTTAGACCCACTGTATAAGCTTTTGCACTGATAACAACACTGTTGTGAAATCATTTAAAAGGCACATATTTTTGCAAAACTCTGTAGTATACAAGCGACCGTGAAGCGGTGTGCATCTCCTGCAATTTATTGTTAATATTCGCATTTGGATTAATCTCTCTAAACAGTGCTAAAATGTCACAGAATAGTAAAAGTCAGTAAAGTGTTAATTTTTTTAAAATCCTGTGTGTTTTTAAAAAATATTTGTTTTTTTTTTTTTTTTTTTTGTTACGCAAATAAATTGCCTTTTGCAGAACTAACTATTGCCATTTGCCAATTACCATGCAGTCATAATGTTAATGAAAATATACAAAAAGCCATAGAAGCTGTTAAGGAGGCCAAAACCAGAAATCCTAAAGTGCAATTAGCAATTTTACCAGAAAGCTTTAATGCGCCCTATGGCGTAGAATACTTTCCTAAATATGCTGAGAAAGTGCCAGAAGGACCAACATGTCAGGCGCTTTCCAAATTGGCACAAAGTTTAAGCATTTACATAATCGGTGGCAGTATTATTGAACGTGATGAATCGAACAAATTATACAACACCTGCACCATATGGTCACCTGCTGGCAAGTTAATAGGCAGACATCGTAAGGTAATAGTGCAAAAAAAAAAAACAGAATTTTTTTGGTTTAACATAGAATTTGTTATGACTTTATAGATTCATCTTTTCAATGTTGATATTGATGCGCAAAACGAAGGTGGTGTAAAATTCAATGAAGCTTTAGCTTTAACTGCTGGCAATGAAATCACTGTCGTCGATATTTTCGGCCACAAAGTAGGTATAGGCATCTGTCACGACAAGCGTTTTGAAGAATTGGCTCGCCTCTATCGTATTGCTGGTAAGTTTTTTATAAGAAATAATTTTTTCTTTTCTTTATTCGAGAATAAAAAATTGTAAGTGTTAGAAATTACAAGTAAACAATTTTTAAAATGTTTTGTCCTTGATGAATTTATACAAAGATTAATCAGATCAACAAAAACTTAGCACAAAATTTATTCAAACAGATTTTTATAATATGCGCCAATAAGAATATCGTCATATTGCGATTTTGTTTAGTAATACAGTTCACTAAGTTGTTTTTTTTTTAAGAGGATAACACTCAGGGAATCACCTCTACTCATGCAGTACATGATGCAGGTCTAGGATAATGGGAAGAGGGAAAAAGGGTGTGGATTAGTCAGAAAAAATGCGAACCCCAAGGAAATTGCTTGCTATTGATTTATTATTCAATGGTCAGCGTTATGCCTTAACTAGTAAATTCCAACAGCAATCAAAAGCCTGCAAGTAAAGCTGAAATTAGAGGAGGAATAAAATATTACAATAATATTGATGATGTTAATGTTATTCTCCTTCATCCAGCTTATTCTATAATTCTTAGTTCCTGCTCCTCAACTGCTTTTCTCGTATGGGAGACCCTGCCAGCTTAGCCAGTTGAGTCCATGCACTGAAAACCTCTACACCCAACAAGCTGATTTTACCACATAGAGTGTAATTGATTAGCTTTCTGTGATAATGAAAAGCCTGTTTAGCTATTTGTACTACGCTTGTAATTTAAATTAGAAATCAAGTGGCTTCCCCTTAGGAACAGCAACTTAACGAAAAAAACACTCTGAAAAGTCCGTATTCCTACACGATTCAAAGTAAATCACTTGAATTCTGTCAAAAAAGTATTATCTTAATATATTTTTGTCTATTTTATTTTTCTAAATATTATTTGTATTATGGGAAAAATAATTTATCTTTTGTAAATATAAGTGTATGAATATGCCCTGCAGGCAATTCAGTTAACTTTCAATTAATTTAAGACTAACTATTTCTCAAGTAGTGGTGGTTGACACTTGGATTACTTTTATATGAAAACAACTAACTAAAATATTTTAACATTAGGAAGTAGTCAATTGTCAGACTCTGCATTACTTTCAATTAACTTTAAAGTTAGTTACCTAGCCGTTAACTTTTTGTAGCTAGCTATAAGACTTTTATTTTGGTAAGTTCGGGATTACAATGTAGTTAGCTTATAGTCAGCCCATAAAAGTGAATTATAAATTAGCTTTATTTGTAGTCGACTACCAATTTGCTAGCAGGGTGAATATCGCATATTGTACTTTTACATTTAATTAAAAAAAAAAATATTTTATATTATTATTAATAAAACATGTACATTGTACAATGTTATTTAAATAACATACTAATTAATTAATTAAATTCCAGGTTAAATTCTTGGAACTTTGTAGTATAGAAAGTAAAAGTTTTACTTGTATTTTCGATTTAATTTCACAACTCAAATTGAGCCACCATTTAAAAAAATGCTCAATGATAACAAAATATATTAAAATGTTTAAATGAATAGCAGAATCTTTCATTCTGAATTTTAGAAACAAAACTTACTAGACAAGAGCTTATTGTTTAAACTCCAGCTCTGATTTTAGAAAAAAAAATGTAAGAGAAAATATTTCTTTCGGCGACTACCTCTTGTCTTGTGTGTTTCAATTTTTATCCATAAGTACTAGGACCTACAGTTTAATATCGATTTCTAACGACAGATTTGAGAAACTTTTTCATGGCAATCAGTTACTATCATAGCTTTTGCCAGAGGACTGCTAAGGTGTAGTTGTCGAAAGAGATTTATTTTTTTTTTCTCGTATTTCTTTTTTTTTTAAAGATATCTTAGCTGTGATTTGAACCCGGAGCCTTTGTCTTAGTAAACCAACACACTAACCACTAGACCATGGCTACTACAGTGCAACACGTGAAAGTTTTAATTATAAATATTCACAAATTTCAATAATTTTCTTTAAAAAAAAATTTTTTTTTTCCTATAATGCATGAAAATCTTTTTACAAAACTCTGCCAAATTTAGTGAATCCTTTTGTAATTTTATTTTTCTTAATAATCTTTGGGCTCTTTTTTTAAATATTGATTTCCAGTCCCTATCTATCGCAAATATTTTTTACCATTACAATGCTAATAATTCCTACTATTTTTATTTACTTTTTCGTTTATGGCATTCCAATATTTTATTTATATTTTTTATTGTTGTAATTTTTCAGGCTGCGAAATGATTGTTTATCCCTCCGCCTTCTGCATCTGTCAGGGACCCATGCATTGGGAACTTTTGCAACGTGCTCGTGCTACTGATAATCAAGTATTTGTTGTAACTTGTGCACCCTCACGTAACAACATGTCCGGCTATGTTGCCTATGGACATTCAATGATTGTTGATCCTTGGGCTCGCGTACAACGTGAAGCTGGTATTGGCCGTGAAATTATTATTGATGAAATTGGTAAGTGAAAGTGAACAGTCATTGATTGACAGAGTTTTGTTTAATTAAAAAAATATATATTTTTTTCCCTTTTCACATAGACTTTTCAATGGTTGATGATGTTCGCCGTCAATTACCTTTGTACGGTCAACGTCGTACGGATATTTATAATACTGGCCTTATAAAGAATTAACTCACATAGTCGGTGTATTCCATAAAAGGTCAACCACTAAATATTTTTTTTGTATGGTTTTTAGTGTTCCTTTTGAATTATATATATGTATATATACATACATTGTATGTAAGTTACATTGTATATAAAATGGTGATATAACTAAAAAAAAGAATAATAAAAATGGCTTTAATAAACTTTAATCTTCCATATTAAATAAGAATATTTAAGAATTTTTTGTTTTTGTTAAAAACAACTATTTATGTATAGCATAATATAAACATATATTGTCATGTACATACAGATAAGTATATAAATATAAATGTATGAAAAAATTTATTTTTTTATATAAATTTTTGCATATCTGGAAAAAGGTAAAAAATATATTTTCGGAACTTTGTCTGAATAATTTCTTGGCCAAGGCAAACCATCAGTTAGAAGGTGAGCGGAATTTAATGTGGGTGTGGTACCTTCCATACAAACTATGTAATTATTTTCGTATACATAGAACTGTTATAGTTTATGCCTTATGTAGAAATTTTCTTATTTTGTCTGGTAGAGTACTCAACACAGCTATTTCAGTCTTTACATTTGTATATGTAAACAGAGTCACTTTTAGACTACAAATATTTTTAATAAAAACATCTGAGATATAAATTCAAGATTTGAAAATAATTAAACAATCAAAATTTTCTTCGAGTGATTTCTTTACCGTAACTGCACAGTTATGGTTTTTCAATGATGTTTCATCATATCTGAGTAATAGAATAAGCTGGAAAGTGTTTCGTTTAACAACTTTTACAAGTTTTTCATATTTTTATTTGTTTAAAACAGATTTTTCGGAATCGTCATAAAATAGTTATAAGTGGCTGACCTACTAGCACTCCAGCCGATTAAATTTATAATGTCCGATACTGATTTCCGTACTACATATAGAAATATAAGGACACTAGTTGACTTGCCATATAAGTTGTTTGTAGGTAACATTTTTTAGTTCAAATACATTTGATACTCTTCAAAGAACTGCAAAAGTAAGAGAATTATTGACATCAGCTGAGGTAAATATGGTATCAATGTCTGCATTAGTAATAGTTTTAGTGAACGATTGTCCACCGTTTTCAGTACCACAGCACCCTCTGAGTACATTTTCTGCGATACGCATATCTATCTAAAGTCATTACGCTATTTATATATATATTGTTCCTTGGGTCACCCTTAACATTTAAGGATATGAAAAATAGATGTTCACCGATTCTCAGACCTGCCCGATATATACAAAAAAATTTCATAAAAATGGATCGAGAAATTTTGTAAGAGTTTGGCAACAAACACGGCGACAAGAGAATTAACTTATAAAACTTAAAATAGTAAATGTAATAAAAGAATTACTCGGCATTTGAATTTAGATTTGCTTTTCTGATTCTCTCAAATCGTATACAGTTACGAGCAGATAAATAGGTTCACATCACATTTTTTGATAAATTCGCCTTCAAATAACTTAAACAGCGGTAATATACAATAAAGCGATATTTATTACATTAAACATAAATAATCAAATAAAATGTATTTAATTATAATTAAAAAAAATTAGAAAAATTGATATATTTAATATATTAATTGATGCCTGCCGAGCACATAAATACGTTCATTGAAAAGAGAATGACATTTTTATACAAAAAAAGTGCAATTGCAAGAAAATTTCTAATATTTTGTTGAAAATCCCTTATTTTGAATCACCGCCGAACATCTCCGGGGCATTGATTCGACAAGTGACTGACAAGTTTCTAATGGAATTGAGTACCAAGCTTCCTTCACTTTTGTCCACAAATTTTGTCCTTAACGATTCTCCAAAGATTCTCAATGGGATTTAAATCCGGCGATTGTGAAGGCCACTCCATTAACTTTATATTTTTCTTTTGGAACCATTCTTTTACGATCTTAGAAGTATGCTTGGGGTCATTGTCTTGCTGGAATTCATACTTTAAAGGCATTTCCTACTCGGCATACGGAAGCATTACTACTACATGCAGATAAAGATGTTTGTCCATATTTTCCTTGATCCAGAATATTGGCCCAACACCGTACCAGGAAAAACAACCCCATATCATTATGTTGCCGCCGCCATGCTCTATTGTCTTCGTGGTGTACTTTAGATAATATGCTTTATTTTTTGGACGCCTTACCCATGTTCATCCATCAGGTCCGACTAAGTTTATCTTGGATTCATCAGACCATAGTATGTTTCTCCATTTTTTTATACCTTCCGGGCCGGCCCATTCAGCATGTACTTTTGCAAACTCAATGCGCTTTTTTCTTTGTCCGTTATTAAGCATTGGAACCTTCTGGGCCGATCTTCCGAAAAAATTTTTTTCTCTTAAACGACGTCTAATGGTCCACTCTGATACGGGAAGCTTTAACTCATTTTTCAGCTGAACTGCGGACATAAAAGAATTACGAGTTGACAACATCTTAATGCGATCATCGTCTCTTTTCGAGGTTTTTCGCTGTTGACCTCTTTTAAGTTTTTGTTTTTTCTTATCATATTCTGCGATCTCCCAAGAATTTCAGCAATTTTCCGTTGGCTATAACTTCGGCTGTATAGATCCTTTATAATCTTTTTTTCCTCTTCACTATAATGTTTAGAACGTCCCATTTATTAAATTTTTAGAGGTATTTGCTTTAATAAGCTCTGTTAAAAGGCTGAATCTAAAGTTTTCTACAATAATTTTTATAATTTTGGCGTTTAACATTTTAAACTAACAAATTTTTCAAAGTGAACCTATTTATTTGCTCTTTGATTTTATACGGTAATTATTTTTTTTTTTTATTTTGGGACATTTTTTACATAGTTGTATTTGCCTTAGTAATTAGCGACTTTTCCTCTTTTATTTCTGTAATGTAAACTATAGTCAAACAAAATTGATTTATCATTTTGATGTGAACCTATTTATCTGCTCGTAACTGTATAACGACTCTAAGAGCAGAAAATAATAATAGAAGAGCGTCCTGCATAATCTCGAGTCAGCTTAAATTTTGAGAATGGTAAAATTTCTTTTCTTTATTTAATATGTTTTAAAATTGTATTTTAAATTTAGGCAAGGCACTTGGAGGTTCTGAGTTCACCCTACATAATAAAAAAATAAAAAAAAATCATATTTCTCAACGAAGTCAGAAATTATGTCTGATGAGGAGTAATCATTATATTGCTTATCTTTCAACTGTATGCATTTCATATGAATAGTTAATTCTTATAAAGTATCATTTGCTCTAATTTATATCCTCGGTTAATAACACTCGGTCCCGCTAGTAGAATATCATTGCTTATCATTTATAGCTGGTAAGAACAGTAAAAAAAAGTTTTTATTTCAATGATGAGTTAAGTTATCAAATAAGTACTACTCCACCGTGAAGTTTGATCATTGACTGAAATTACGCAATTAGCCACATACTCGTACTACTCGTTTTCTTTTTTTTTTACTCTATCAATGTCTTGATAATGCAATTGAGAAACAAACTTGTTTTAAAAAAATAAAATGTCGAAATAATTTAAATGTATATACACTTTTATATCAATTAATTGAAAAACTTCTAATTTAATATAACCTTAAGAATTTTACACCGCCAAGTTTGAAGATTTTTCGAAAAATACTTAACAATTTTGTTTTTACTTCTTTGTGCAGATGTAATATCGGGAATTTTCATTTGACGTTTCTCAATTTCAGACTAACTCAATTTGAACCATCGAGCAACGCGTTAAAGTTATTCAGGCTTATTATGAAAATGGACGTTTAAGTAAAAAAGCATATCGTGCACTTTGTGATTTTTTTGGTCAATTTAATCGTACAATCGGAAAAATCGTGCAAAAATTTGAGCAAGTCAAGTCAATGACCGTGTCGTCTCACATGGTAACGAGATCAATTGGCCGCCAAGATCATGTAAATTGACACCGTTGGACTTCTTTCTTTGGGGTTATTTAAAAAAAAGTGTATGTCGTTAAGCCAGCAAGAATTCAAGAGCTAAAGAACGAGATAATTCGACACATTAATGGCATATAAACCAGAGTAAGAATTTGCTCGCTCTTTTGCTCATTGCGCATTGTGCACTCTTTTCTTGCGCCTCGAAAAAAGGCGCATGCGCAAAGAGCGGAGCAGATAAAAAAGAGCAGTTGTTTGCTCTTTTGGCTCTTGCTCTTTTTTGTAAGCGCTGCTCTTTGCGCTATGCGCATTTAAATTTTTTATTTGGCGCTTTGCTCTGCACATTGAGCAAAAAGAGTAGCGCATTGCGCATGCGCTTTTTATATCTACAGTGTCATGTCAGCAACAAATTTTTTTAATTTGCCATTCGAAAAAATTTTTATGTGCAGTCAATCATTGCGTTACAGAAAATCACCTTATGCAGTATTAATGATGGAAATTTCTATCATAAATATACTTAGAAAAGATGGATGGGGACATACATGTATGTTTTTAAGAAAAAAAATTTATGATACTCGTTTATTTCCATGAAGAAAATAAAAATCTTTTTTCCCTCATTCTTCACATATGTATACTTAGAAAAAATTTGAATGCATATATTCGCGTGTGATTTTCAGAAAAAATTTTGTTGTACAAATTTATGTGCGATGAAGAAAAAAATAATCAGGGGCCCTATTCTGTAACTCTCCTAAGCTATAACTTTATCGCTAAAAATATATATACTAGATTTATTACATTTTGGCTACGAATAGGACTCTTGAACGCTTATTGTAATTTAAAAACTTCATGCCTATTACCTCTACACTTTTTAATTATATTTATTCTAACGCCCAGCCTGTTTCAAAAACCTAAAATTTTAGCTTAAGAGAATTACGGAATAAGGCCCAAGTTTAATATAAAAAAGAAAAAATTGTTTTATTATTTTACTCTAAAGTATATGAAAATACTAATATAAATTCTATTTAGATTTAATTATTTCTTTTTTTCATATTAAAATTATTGACTTCAAAGGTATTTTACACCACAGTAAATGAGCAATGCGCAATTGCGCACTCTTTTGACTCTTTTGCGCATTGCGCCAAAAAAAAGAGTGGAGCAAGAAAGCTCAAAATTCAAATGCGCCTTCTATGCGCAGCGCTTGTAATGCGCAGAGCAAAAAAAATGGCGCAGAGCAAGAGCAACAAAAAGTTTGCTCTGCTCTTTGCGCAAAGAGCAAAAAAGAGCCAAAAGAGCGGCGCTGCGCTGCGTTTTTACTTACTCTGATATAAACTCAACTATGCCTAAGCGTCATCGAATATTTGAATCATCAGATGGAGGTGTCGCGGATGCGATTTGGCCAAGGACTGTAACGGTTATAAGTTATATCGAAAAACTTATTTTTTTATGGTTATTTTGGGAGTTTTTTCAAAAAAGGTCAGCAGAAAAATTATTATTCAACGAAAAAATAAAAGTTAAAAAAAGACTGTCATAAATAGAGTTTATTTTTTCGTCATAAAATAAATCTCATTTTGTGAGTTTTATTTTTCAGTCAGAAAATAACAGTTATTTTTTGAGTTTTATTTTTCAGTCAGAAAATAACAGTTGTTTTTTGAGTTTTATTTTTCCATCATAAAATTAAACTCTATTTAGGAGTTTTATTTTTTAGGTCATAAAATAAAACTCGTTTTTATGAAAATCTTTTTTTACACCTAATCCTGATATGACACATTATCGTCTGTTAACTATTACAAATGTCATTTCTATCATATTTTGTTTCGTGTAGAACGTCGTAATAGCCGCAGTCATCGAATCCGCTTTCATCCCCCTGTCAAATATTTGTAACATTTTTAGCAAGTTCCGGCCATTATCGGTTTTAATTGTGTAAATTTGCTCTTTTATTAATAATTAAGCACCCTAAAAATAGTTTAACTCGAGGTTTGACGTATTCAGCTGTAAAAAATAATATAATAAAGATACCACAAGCAACGGGATTAGATTAAAAATAAAATCTTTCATAAAAACGAGATTTATTTTATGACGGAAAAAATAAAACTCCTAAATAGAGTTTTATTTTTCAGTTAAAAAATATAACGGTTATTTTCCGACTGAAAAATAAAACTCAAAAATAAGTTTTATTTTATGACGAAAAAATAAAACTCACAAAATGATTTTTATTTTATGACGGAAAAATAAAACTCTCTTTTTAAAGGTTTCATCGAAACTTTTATTTTTCCGTCAAAAAGTAACAGTTAAAATCTGATTAATGATCACTTATGCGAGATCACCACAGATTCTGTGAGAGCTCTCCAAGACCATTAATTTGGTATATCGATGCCTTACTTTCTCAACCTCGTATCTTAAAAAAATACGGTTTTCACTTTTTCACATCAAACGGTTGCTATTTTTGTGTTCTATTAATGCAACAATTTATTATCTCAATACGTTGTCTCAATTCTGTAAATATTAATAAAATTTATTTTCGTATCTCAATCACTCCAATTTCCATAACTGCGTCAAACTCTTATCTTAATATGTGCAGTTGTCAAACAGTTAAGAATTTAAAAAAAATCTTCTTTGCGTCTCTTTATTCTATCCTTCTTCACAATAGCATTTTTTTTTTGTAGTACTATAATTGCATTTTAGTTATGATCTTCGCTTTGCTTGGTGAAAATCTAATTCTGAGGAATTTTAGTTTTTATTGTAAAATGAGTGATACAATAGCTGTTCTTGACGCTGATACAGGTTGTTTTGTTTTCAAGAATCTTTGCCAAGAACCTGAAACACAACAAACTGGAAACGTAATTTTGGATGAAGAAACAGGACATTTTATCTCAGTGAATTCTGATCAGTATAGCATTTCCTCCAAATCCGATTTTTCAGCAAATGAAAGCGATTACCAGCCCAGCACTGATTCACATTTGTCTGGCAATGTATCTCCTTCTGTATTGTTGGATGAATCCACTGGGGTAATTACAATTAAAAGAGCCAAAATCGTAATACGACACTTGCGAATGCCTTGCAACATTATGCAATTACCTACCAAGCAGAAATTCAGCAAAAATACCTGGTAGTTGGCCACACTCAAATGGAGTGCGATTCAGTGCATGCCTCCATAGAGCGAAAGAAGAAAGGAAGAGAATTATATGTGCCAGCTGATTTCAATATGGTTATAAAACAATCCAGATTGTTGAAACCGTATCAAGTACATTATTTAAATCATACATTTTTCCGAGATTTCTCTTCACTCGATTACTTAAAATCAATTCGACCAGGCACCAAAAAAGGTGACCCATGCGTTATAAATTTGCGAGCTCTCAAATATACCTTTAATGACGGAGTTCAATACAAATTATGTTTTGATGAAGATTGGCAACTATTACCTCATCGTAAATTGCGACCACAAGTGCAGCACAATGATAACATTTTACTATCGGGTCTCTACAATCAACAACTACCAATTTGAAAAAGAAAATATGACGACTTGCAAGACTTAAAACGTATGATTCCAGCCGACTATCATTCATTTTACGATAATTTGCCACACCAATGATATTATTATTTATGAATTCTTTGTTTTTATTTTTTTTTTTCCTTTCTTGAAAATAAAACATTCATTCTATATTAAATATTGTTTTCATTGCATAATTTTGGTATAATGGCGTTATTTCTTTCTATAGCTATAAGTGCAACAAACGAGTAACTTATTCATCAAGTATCAAGAATTAAAATTACTGTTAGTGCAGCAAACTCGTATCTCAATAAATGCGTTTCATGCTTAAACTAAAAAAGATTAGTATATTATTTCTACTAATATACATAGATGTAACCAATTCCTTAATAATTGCATTTGAAGTTTTACTCAAACACCGAAGTATAAAAGGATGAACCGTTTTTTCTCTCTCCTGAAAGGTTGTATTTTTTAAGATACGAGGTTGAGAAAGTAAGGCATCGATATAACATCATATATGTCTGTCGACTCTAATACGATGATTTTTTTAGTTTTATTTTTAAGCAATAACTGTTATTTGCGGTCCCTGGATTTGGCCGATATTTTGCTCCATGCATAATTAAACCATACCAAATCATCATAATAAAAATAAATAACAATTTCCTAAATAATTTGTATCTTATTCAAAATCATCATCGGCCCTTAAAAATTTAACCATCCTTTAGTAGGGTAGCATAAAGTCGGTCTTGAACGCTTGTGAATACAAATTCACATTTTCTTAACATGATATCAAAACAACGACATTTTATGTGAAATTTTAATTTTATAATTCTCTATTTCAGGATCCAAATTTAAATAAATTTCCACCTAATACACTTGCCTTAGCTCACCTATTTAATGGACCATAAAGCATAGATATCAATAAAAACCCGCACTGCTGATAACAATATCAGCATTAGAAGACTTAAAAACAAAATTATATTTCTGAATTGCTTAGTCTTGCAGATACCATAAGACGTTTTAAATCTTTAAAATTATTTTCAATTTACTATAAAGCAGCCGAAATAATTTGCATTGCATTATAATGTCACAAAAAAGTCAGTGCAAATAATTAACAAAAAAATGAAAAAAAAAAAAAAAAATACACGAATTTCTATTTAAAAACGTTGTTATATAATAAAAAATAAATTGTGTTTTAATTGTAGAATTAACAATTGCCATTTGCCAATTGCCATGTAGCCATAACATCGATGAAAATATACAAAATGCCATTGAAGCTATTATGGAAGCCAAAGCTGCGGATGCTAAAGTACAATTGGCTATTTTACCAGAAAGTTTTAATGCTCCCTATGGCGTGGAGTACTTTTCCAAATATGCTGAAAAGATTCCTGAAGGGCCGAAATGTCAGGCTCTCTCTAAATTGGCACAGGATTTGGATATTTATATAATTGGTGGCAGTATTATAGAACGTGATGAATCGAACAAGTTATACAACACCTGCACCATATGGTCACCAGCTGGTGATTTAATTGGCAAACATCGTAAAGTAAATTGAATTTTAGGAATTTTTTAAGATTTTTTATCATTTTTAAAATTATTATTTTAGATCCATCTTTTTAATGCTGACATTGATTCTGAAATTAATGGAGGGGTTAAACTTAATGAAGCCTTGGTATTAAGTGCTGGTAACAATATTACTGTCGTCGATATTTTCAACCACAAAATTGGTATTGGCATCTGTCATGATAAGCGTTTTGAAGAGCTGGCCCGTCTCTATCGCAACGCAGGTAGGTTTTTTATAAAAAAATAACTTGTAAAAATTATTCGAAATTAAAAACTGCAAGCCCAACAAATTTGTAATAAAATGGGTAAATGGAAAATGTTTAGAAATCAAAAACCATTTTCTAATTTTTATATATATTTTTTTTGTTGCTGCAATTTTTAGGTTGTGAAATGATTGTGTATCCTTCTGCCTTCTGCATCTGTCAGGGACCCATGCATTGGGAACTTTTGCAGCGTGCCCGTGCTACCGATAATCAAGTCTTTGTTGTCACATGTGCTCCTGCTCGCAACAATATGGCGGGCTACGTTGCCTATGGTCACTCAATGGTTGTTGATCCATGGGCTCGTGTTCAGCACGAAGCTGGTATTGGACGTGAAATTATTATTGAGGATATTGGTAAGTTATATTTACTAGTAGCCGTTTTTTTCCTGTAAATTTTCAACATATTATACAATTAATAAATGTTTTTATTACAGATTTTTCAAAAGTTGACGAAGTACGACGTCAGTTGCCGTTATTCGAACAACGTCGTACTGATATTTATAGCACCAACCTTACATAATTATAATTACAGATGGTATAGAAAATAATCTTTGTAGATGTATTCTTGTTTATTAATCATAAATAAAATAAAGCTTAAAATCATGAAATAAGAGCCGAATAACCGTCGTTGTTTTAAATTATTCATAAAGTACACACTTACATTATTTCATTTTTCTGGAGTATTTAACAAATTTTTTTTGTTATTCTTCTTATTTGGCCAGAGACCATTCCGAATTGGTACGAAACATCAAAATCCGTTTTAGTGTGAACACCATTGAAACATAATGTGACCAGTCATGCAAGTCTAATGTGAACAGTCATGAAAGGCGTTGTGTAAACCCGGTCGGGGGACGGGGGCGTTTTTTTTTCGGACAAAGTGTATAGAAAAATCGAAATCTACGGAAAATTCTAAGAAAATTACTCTAAGAAGCCATGGGTCTAAAAGAAATTCGTGGCTCCCAAAAATTGATTTCAAATTATGATGTTATATTAAATTGTTCTCTAAAACCTACTAGAATTTTTATTTACAATAATTTAAAAACAATAGTATGCCAATATCAATGCAGTGCTTTTGTCTTTTTTTTTTGACATTTGACACAATTCGCCTTGACTAGAAGTGTGGGAGTGATTCGTAAATGTCAGATAGTCTGTCTGCGTTCAATAACCAGCGTGTATTCCAAATTACTTTTTTCAACTTTTAAATAGTTTTTAATTATTAAATTATAATTGAAACGTCTGTAATGTGAGTTGATTACACCAATTCAGAGATTGATACAAATTCAATGAACTCAGGGTCTTGTGTTCTACCCAGTCTGAACATTGGCTTGCCCAGTGATTTAAGTGGGCTTAATCTACCAAATAATCGTGACGTATTGAAATACTATTTGTTTTTAGACTATTTGTTTTCATACTCCACGTGGCAAAAAATTGTTTGAAATTTGGAATAATTTAGCTTAATTCATGAAAAAGTGTCTCGAAAAAACTAATAACATTACTAACTATACATCAATATCAAATAAAATGTCAAGCAAATTCCGGCAAGTCTTTAACATTTCTGCACACTATTGATGACGTGTTTTTTTATATTGGGAAATTTCAATGCACAAAAACATAGTTTTGCTGCTGTGGTCAATGGTTATGACCTCCAAGAGTTTATGATTGATCAGCACAGTAGAAGAAAGCTAACAATTCTCGAATTTGATGCGATTGCTGTTGACCAATAATCAACACTGCTACCAGCTATTCGCAATCCAACTTTTAATCCTGGTCCATTAAATCTGAACTGGAGTTTTCCATACAAATTGCTGGACAGCTAAGTTCGTCGTAGAAAAGATTTCATACAAAAAGGTACGATACACCCCATTTTGCTATGGGATGCGATAGATTTGGTATCGGGAATAAGCTTGCTTCTTTTTAGCCATATCACTTTTCAAAGACATTGGTTTTAACGATGAAAATGGGGAACCAATTATTATGGGCAAATCTAAGCTTTCACGTGAAAAAAAATGTAGGGATGCTTTCCATAGAAAGCAACGCAATGATTATGATTTAGTAGCATTCTCATTTGATGGCAGAAACAACAACTCTCTGACGAGAGAAGAAGAAAATGGTAGATATCATCCGAGAATGGTAACAGAATCGCACTCAGTGGTTCTTGCAGAGCCTAAGAGCAATAAAAAGAAAACTGAGATTCTAAGCTAAACGGTGATATACAATTTTCCATTATAAACCAGTAATTGGAATTTTTCTATAATTTCAAAAGTTAAGACAGCATGTAAAATTGTCGTAAAACCTACCGTTTGCAATTCTTTTTTTAAATATAACCAAACGGCACAACCGATCGAAGCATTATTCATTCCAATGGAAAGCTGATGAAATTACGTGACTAGTGATGTACAATAAGTTATTATAACTAAAGTATTCTATTTTTCTTACACTCTTGAATTCTAAAAAAGGATTAATTTTACAACTTGTCAAAAAAACATCATTTTTCAATTCTGTAATGAACCCTGACTAAATGGCAACCCCGATTAGAATGCCCAAGCTACCACTGAAAAGCTGAAATTCTAAGGTACACGGTGGTTTACAATTTTCTATTACATACATAACTGGCCTTTACAACCCTGTGTCAGGATTACGGCCTAGCTTCTCGCAGCACTCATGTTGTGTGTGTCAATTTTTATCCATGAGTACCGGGACCTACAGTTTAATGTCGACTCCGAACGACAGACTTGAGGAGCTTGTTCATGGCAATTAATTGCTCTCAGAGCTTTTGCCAGAAGACTGCTGAGAGGTAGTCGCCGAAAGAAATATTTTTTTCATATTTCTTTTTTTTTTTTTAAGATGTCGGAGCCTGGTGTCGAACCCAGGGCTCATGTCATAGTAAGCCAACACACTAACCACTAGACCACGGCGACTACTACAATTTTCTATTAAAAACCATTAATTAGAATTTTCCTATAATTTCAAAGGGTAAGACAGCGTTTAAAATTGTCGTAAAAACACAACTTTTTGCAATTATTTTTTAAAGTATGACCAAACGGATAACCGATTGATTATTATACATACATCGTATTATAATATAATTGAATAACCCTATAATAAGTAATACATGCCACCATTTTATGCATAATTCATATAATAATAAAAAAATAAAACAAATAAGAATGTATCATAAGATATTCAAAAACTACTTACTTAAGAAAATGATTTTTTGTGTAAAACGTGACATAAAATTTCAAATTGATTTTTGGAAGCTACGAATTTATTTTAGACCCATGGTTTCTTTGAGAAATTTTCTTAGAATTTTCCCTAGATTTCGTTTTTGCTATACGCTTTGTTGAATTTTTTCCTTCCCCCCTCGTTATAAAATAAAATTAAAAGTATTTATATTTTTACAAAAATTAATTTATATA
This sequence comes from Metopia argyrocephala, assembly GCA_963576795.1. Lineage (NCBI taxonomy): Eukaryota > Metazoa > Arthropoda > Insecta > Diptera > Sarcophagidae > Metopia > Metopia argyrocephala. Next base: position 59,010,189 of record OY756211.1, on the reverse strand, counting down.
ATTCTAATTTAATTATTGCAATGCTTTAGGATATACAATATTTCTAGTTTGCCTAGCAGCAGCATACACATATAAATTGGTCTGTTTTCCTACACGCGATTATGCAACACAAAACTGTCCATACGGGAATCATGGATTTGCTTACTTTAAGCCGCAAACTTGCAAAGATTGACCCTGGGCTTTGTTAACAGTCGGCGAAAACGCTAACGAAACAGGAAACTACAATCGTTTAAGATCGAATGGTAAACCCGTTGGTATCATTAAAATGCGTGGCAAAAAGTACATCTGTCCCTTTATATTTTCCTGTTCTCAGTTTTTTTACTCCAAGTCGAATGCCATTGTATAGTCGTAATAAATCGATTTTAAGTTGTAAAACATTATGGAAAGCCTGGCACATTGAGTGAATTTAAGAACTCAACAGGATAATTAACGGCATCTTCTTCTCTGGTTACAGTATCGAGAGATAGATAGCAGCAAGAAATTCTCGTTCACAAAGCCATTTCCTGTTTTTAAAATTGAGTTCCATATTGGAAAATATGTACACAATTGGTTAATTCTTCAATGGACAGTGTCATTTTACAAAAGTCGGGTATAAATGAAACGCAGTTATTCTGATGGTATTCTTCCATTTCCCAAATCCAGCAACTGCTTTCAAAATCGGGCAGCTGATACATCGCGATGTAGTTGTATACGCATATTTGTCGTTAATTTTAGTGTGCGAACATGGTGCCAAAGAAAGGATGTTTTCAGACATGCACTAAGCTCATAAGATGGGGTTGCACCTGGAATAACAGGGAGTATTTGGCGAAAATTAACGGCTAACAAAATCAGTGCTCCCCCAAATAATTGCCAATTGCTTCTGTAATGTGCGGTCTAGAGCCTCCTTCAAACCTGCACACTGTTAACAGCTCCAGCCTTCAATATATCACAAACAAAGGGGCGTACTCCATCCACTTTTATTTTGGTACGTATTTCTATACAAGCCAATACAACATACATAGCAAATACTGCCGCCATTAGTCAAAAAACACCCAATATATAACGATTTTAAATTTTAGGTTATATGGGCGGTGCCACGCCCCTTTGCCTAATCAAAACTTTATAAAGCCTATTATTCCTTTCAGAGTTACAGTAATATGCTGTGAAAAGCTCACTGAGATCTGTCAGGACAGACAGACAGACATTTTTATATATGTAGATATGAGAGAGGGATGAAAGCTCCCTTTGGAATTTTCATTTAAGTATATTGGATCTTAGATCACAGGGCATGATTTTTCTACAATTTGTTTACAAAGGTCTTTGATGATTTGCCTTAAGTATCAATTATGTCTAGTGTAGAAACCTCCCAGACATCGTCGAAAATGTCATAACTACAAGATATCATACAAAATCTAAATTTATTTGTTTTTGTGTATTTAAATAAAGTTATAAATTATTTAACCTTTGTAATGTTTGATTTATCAGCAGCTACTTTATTGTAATAGTCCTGGAAACATGGAGTTAGGTGTAAATTCACCTGGTACTTGAAAAACCTGTATCCGGTTTTGCCACCCCACTGTTTACAATGATGACGAGTCGATAGTTTTTCGATTAAATTATCGATGCGATCATATTTAAGCTTCATTTGTGTCCCAGAAGTCAGCATTTTTCCCGAATATTGATGACTTGGATTCACAGATACTGACTAATATCAATATTTTACTTAAATCTAATCAAGTTGGAGCATTTGGGTTTTTTTTTCTCAGAAGTGCCTCATTAGCTTATGGCTAATTAAAAAATTGTCGAAGGTTACCGTATGCTTGACAGGCAGCGATTTGAATTAAGCTATTTAATATATTAAAATCATTAAATTGAATGTTGGTTCTGCATTTGAATAAGATAGTGGGAAAATTCTTAAATTAAAAGATTATAGTTCATGAAATGGATGATCGTTGGTAGAATTTTTAAAAGGATGGATTTTTTTTTTTGGATTTTCCAGTTCTACATTTTTAAACTGTTTATATAATTTTCAAGTTTTACAATTTCTTTACGAATTTGTTTACAAATTCTTTAATTATAGCTTAAGTATCCTCTATAATGCAGGAAAAAGTACTTGCTATCAAATCTTTTAAAGTTTGTGGGTAATGTCACTCTTATTTAATAAATTAAAGTTTTAGTAAATTTTATCAAGAAGTTTTTAAATAATTTCTTTTCTGAATAAAATATTTTCTAGTCTGCACAAGCTTTCTCAAAACTATAACTAAGATATCAGTTTTTATCCATATTTTTCGCGAAAAGGGGCTAAAAGTGCTAAAAACAAAGTCAAAAAGGGCCATTGCAGCTCTTTTTTTTAAAGAGCTAAATAAAAATAAATCGCGCAGCGGTCATTTAAAAAGAGTTAAAAACGGCGTGAAAAGGGCTAAGTTGGCATCGCTGTTGACAGGTGCTTCCACATGCGAAAAAGCGATATTATCACCCTTTCCCCTAACTGTGTGTGTTATCCCGCTCCGATGCGCAAATGTATAAAATTATCTGATACAAGTAGCCTTCGTACAAGTAGCCAGTACTTGTATCAAATCGAATTGGCTTTTCTTTGACAAACGTTTTGTATGAATGTCGGCCGTAGTACGCAAACATGAAAAGATTTTGGGAAAATACAAATTGAAGAAACATTTTGTTCATCAAATTATTCAATTTCGCGACTTTAGTAAAATTGTTGTTGGAATCCAACGTTGAGTTAAAACAAACATGTAAAAATTGTTTGATCCGTTTGAATCTGTCCCTTGAAATACATTCCAGTGATTCTCGATTTGACCAATAACAATTTAATTACAACATTAATGCAGTTTGAAAAAATGTTCGCCGTTTTAATGACTTTTAGTATAAATAAATATGTATATTGAAATTAATAAATAACTAATATTATTACTCTTATTTAAACTAAAATAAAAAATAATAATATTTTAAAAATATAAAAAAATATATCACGCTAAAGCCTGTTGGGTATTTAAATACCCATCTCCTATATGGTGTATGTGAGGAGCTAAAATTTTTTTTCCATACAAAACAACTTCTACGAGCTCCCAGGTGCATATTTGAAAATTTAATTAAAATCTTTCAAGCGGATATATGGGCAGTTATGAATGGGTTAAGAAAAATTTATGAAAAATATCCCATAAGGGATAAATATTTCCTTTTAGAAAAATTGGGTGTAGTAAACCATTGCAACTTTTCAGTAAGTTCTCAGCCCAGATTTTTTCATATTGTGAAAATCAAGATCGCCGTGGTCTAGTGGTTAGTGTGTTGGCTTACTAAGACGATAGTGCCGGGTTCAAATCTCAGCACCGACATCTTGAAAAAAGAAATATAAAAAAAATATTTCTTTCGGCGACTACCTCTCAGCAGTCTTCTGGCAAAAGCTCTGAGAGTAATTAATTGCCATGAAAGAGCTTCTCAAGTCTGTCGTTCGGAGTCGACATTAAACTGTAGGTCCCGGTACTCATGGATAGAAATTTACACACACAACATGAGTGCTGCGAGAAGCTAGGCCGTAATCCTGACACAGGGTTGTAAAGGCCAGTTATGTATGTATGTATGTGAAAATCAAGATCAGACTGTACTTGTTAATAAAATTCTAAAAAGACAAATATGTATTTTAAAATTGTTCCCAAATTATTTGATTATAATTACAGTCACCTTAATATACGTACTGTTTTAAATGATATAAATCGGTATATACCAAAATTTATTTTAGCAATCAATATTGAATGTAACGAATAAATATGCAAAGTTTTATGAGTTTCAATACAATGAATGGTACTTTCCTAAAGACCTAATTTTGCTCAGTATGTACTTATATAATTGCTCTACAAAAACTATGTCAGTTTTTATAGTATGGCGTTAATAAAAGGAAAATATTGAATTTATCTGTTTTTTTTTTTCTACAGAAATGTGAGTACAGATTGCAATTTCAAACCTCCATCCTTTTAAATAACAAAAAAAAAAAAAAATCCAATTCAGTACGAACCACCCATACTTGTTTGGTAGCCATAGAAATGCAATATTGATAAAACACACAAAAATTACATCGAAAAAATTTAATACTTTTTTCTTATTTCTACACATTTTTTGTTACTCTTGCTGTTGATATAACCATTGCCGTTTGTTTTTTCGTTTCATCAATTATCAGCAGCAATATTAAGAAGAAAAAAAAATGTGGAACTCTCAAAGGAATTCAAGTGCAATACAGATAGAAAATATACGGAACAAAATGAAGGGAAAAAAATAGTACAAAGAAAAACTTTAAATATTTGCGATAAAAAAAAATAAGCAAAAGAAAAGGAGCGAAATTATCAATGATGGAAAATGGTAAAAACAACAATACCAACGAAGTAACAAAAGATAAGAAATCGAGCCAGGAAGAAGCAATAGACGGTAATATTAAAAATGAATTTCATGTTAAAATTGTAAAAGAAACAAATAATAGCATTACGCTGGAATGGAATTTAATTCCTGAAACAGATGTGTATGCTATCGAAGTGCATCATAAAGCCAAAGGATGGCAAAATAGTGAATGGTAGAAATTATTAAGAAGAAACAAAAAAAAAAACAATAATTGCATACTTTTATTATTTAATTTTAATTTTTTAAGGACTAGCAAATATTTTGGTTGTGTTACAAATTTAGAAGAAAATTTTGGTTATCAACTCCGAGTTAAAGCTTTAAAATTAAATTCTTTAGCTGGCATCTATACAATATTGCGTTTGTCGTCTACTATTGTTGTAAGTATTGTACATATATCGTACAAGGCTGTTTAATATCTTGTAACTTGAAATCTGCTTTTGTTTGAATTTGCTTTACCACATACACACATTGGAAGGGCTGCACTTTAGCTGCTGAACCAACAGCAATTTGTCTTTTTCGTGCCATAAAAAAAGACCAACAATTTTTGGTTAAACGTATATTACGTCGTCGTCCCAATTTAATTGAATACCCAGGACCAAATGGTTACCTGCCGTTGGCTAATGCTATTGCATTTAGTCAAATGTGTATTGTCGATTTTATACTTTCAACTGGCGCCAATGTGCATATGGGTAATCCAAATAATAACCGGACATCATTACATGTAAGTACTATTGTGAATAGGATTGTAAGACTGTCCTTTACATGTACTCGTATGTATGTGTTGTAGCGTAAGAAAATCAATTAGAATACCATACCAATTTCAAAATATAATCTGCTGTCCGATAATGAGTTTTAACTTTTGTGTTGTTAAGTAATCGAGTACATACTATATGTATATATGTATGTATGTATGTGGTTACGAATTTTAAATGAAAAGTTAAACTAGAACCTTTAAAGATGGTAAAACGTAGGCAGAGATTCCAATAAAAATTAAATGTAATACAAAATATTTTTTATGTCAGTTAGCCTCTATACGAGTGTAGTTTTGACTTACAAAAGCCTATGAATTATATAATATTATAATATAATTTGTCCAAAGGTATTTTATTACAAAAATATAAAAGTAGAGCCTTTACCATTGTGGTACATTAAAATATTCAGTACAGGTATCCATCCTTCCAACAAAACGGTATCTCACAACACGATTTCACTCTAACACTATTAAAAAATTTCCGAAAACCTCTTATAACGCGGTTCTTCCACAACACGATTTTAATTATTTTAAGAACATTATAATAATGACATAAAATATGTACAACTTTGGAAATATCCATATTTTATTACTTCCAGAATGCAAATCTTATTTTAATTTTTGTGTATGTACACAAATTTTTCGTTAAAAAACCTCAGTGTGCTTTCTTTGCATGGGTTTTTTTATCCAATAGTTATGACCTAACATAAAAATTTGTAATATAATACATTAGTACATATATTTTAGCATTTGGTAGAGCCCATCGCAAGAGTGCAGACCATATTTTGCATAATTTTTATTTATTTTATTATTTTTAACAGAAATAAAGTTTCTTCTATAGCACTGAAATATTTTTTGGAACATCACCCCTGTTGTTATATCAGTTTCTAGTCTCCTATAGCACGGTTTCATATAACACATAATATTGTAGGAACCTATCGACCGTGTTATAAGAGGGATACCTGTATTCGAAGGGAATTCAGAGTACACTTCACAATTAATGACATTCAATCTGCTTTTCAGGGTAGGTAAGTTAACAGAACAGGTCACTACTCTCTTTTTCCTCCTGCCACCTTAAAAAGAGTAATCTCTTGTTAGAAATATGCTATTTTAAGCTATTGAATATCGCTTGAAAATGCAAATTTTGCTGAGAAATAATTTGTTGTTTTCTTGTTAAGTTTTCTTTGTTAAATGAATTCCCAATTTCTTCGGCTTTACAGTAGAATCTGTTTTTGTGCGGATTATTTTTGTGAGATTTCTTTTGTTATGCGGATTTTTTGTGCGATGTTTATTTTTACTGTAGTTTTTGGTCGCTATATGATAGTTAAACATAATAAAAACATTTATCAGAAGTGTTTGTAAAAGAAATATACAGAATTACGAAATATTTCGGTAATCTTTTATGGAACGTATGTTGTGGACAAAAATATAGTTCTTTATATCGATTACTGATATGTTTTTTATCCCAATATGTAATGGTTCACATGATTGGGAATCCCAATGTTCACATGAGAGTCTAGTTTAAATTGTTACTAAATTAGAGGACAGCTATTCTTCGAGGTTCTCAACAAGATTAAAAATGAAGAATGATAGTTTGCTCCCAAAATTTGTATGGAAAATCGACTTGTTTGAAACAAGATTATGCCGCTATGTAATACAACCAACGTCGCAACAACTGATTACCTACTACCTACATGGTAAGCGAGTTAATATTTTTTAGTAATAAAAGCCACTGTGAATGGTAATGATTAAGTTGATTTTTATATGCAAACCAAGTAGATATGGTCCCTATCTACTGAATAAAAACAGGTTCTACTCTATTAACATGAGCTTAACTTTAACATATTTTTAATTGTAAAATTAATTTGGGTGCCACAGCAGTGTTATCAGATTAAGGAAAAAAAAGTAATTCATTTGGGAGTACGAATTTTATTGGGGATAATCGACAAGTTAACATTTTTAAAATTTCAAGTCAAAATTTATAAGCAAGATTTGCCTGTAAACTTGTTTAAACCTCATAAAATTTTTGCAACTTGTGATTTTTGTTTTAGTTTAGTTTTTTTCTTAACACATCCAATCCACCGATTCTTGAGGAGAAATACAGTAATACAGGGTCTTCTTATAGTTAAACTACTTCATTCGGATACAAACAAAAATTACTTCTCTACTTAATGGTATGGGATTATTTTTCACAGAACATCTATTTAGAATTGAAGGTACATACAAATATTTTAAAATATAAATATTTTAAACGACATCATGATGTTTTATGCTTAATATGAAATGGAATACTAATGAGAGTTTCAACAGGTTAAGGACGGGAACTAAATATCGTTGCGAGCAAAAGGTTCCAAATAATGGCGTCAAGTTCTACACAGTCTTCAGATTTTAATCCTATTGAAAATCTATGACAAATTGTCAAAAAGGCTCTTCGAGGAAAAAACCTTCTACGAAAGCTACGGTCACATTAGGCAAATATTTGACGAAAAAAACGTAACCAGTATTTTTTTGTAAATTTATTATGCAAGTATTTCTTTTTATGTAAACATTTCTTCAAAAATTTTTCTAAAACGATTTTAATAAGAAAAAACTTGTTGATATATAATTAATTGAACTTTAAGGAATTAAAAATTTAAAAATAAATATTTTTATAAAATAGTGGTTACGTTTTTTTCGTCAAATATTTACCCAATGTGACCATAGCTTAAGGAAAAATTGTGGGAATTTGTTAAAGATGTGTGGAGAACATTGCTAAAGATACGTTTTAAATACTCAATGTCAAAACGCTTAATGGACCTTATTAAAAAACAGGGTAATTTCTCTAAGTACAGTTGTAAATAATAAAACATATCGTCATATTAAATGCAAACGGACGTAACTACTAAATTTTGTAAATCCTGAAAGTCATAATTTTCAGGATCGAGATATAAGGATAAGCACCCCAAATATAAAACAAATGAGTTTGTATGTAAGGTTTTCATATAAATATGTATGCCGTTATGTCTGCTTGCATTTAGAAATGAAAGCACTTTTATTTGAATTTCGTTAATAAAGTCGCCATTTTTGATCGTAAGAATCTAAAATTTAGCATGAACATGTATTATGATAAAACGAACCATAATTAATAAAAAACTCACTTTCAAAATTTTGTGTAGTTACGTTCTTTTGCATTTAATATGACGATATGTATATACATGCAAAATTATTGATGCAGTTTCTGTGGGGATTTTTGGGGATACGAATTTTAAAACGGGGATAAAAGTTGAAAACTATCTGACAACTCTGTGCTACAGTGGTCTATTTTTCTGGATGTGTTAGAATTGTCGGTTCGGTTCCCACCAAAGACTGCTGTCTGCGACACCATGCTTATGGTCTTTGTCTCTGTGCTCTTTATAATTCATTATAATATAATTTAAATAAATAAATGGGTGATAAATAATAAAATTAATTTTCTTTTCTTTAATTTTATGACACAACATACATACATACATCACACACAAGTAATAATTTTGTTATTTTTTCTTACCAACATTCTCTTTTCTGATTAAATTTTTCTCTAGCAAGCATTCTACTATGGACGTCTGCCAGTGGCACGTATGTTATTGAATAAAAAAGCCAATTTGGAAGCCAAAGATATTTATGGTTTAACTGCTAGTCATTTGGCGGTAGATGCGAATCAAGTTGAGATTTTAAAATTTGCACTTGAGAATGGCGCCAATGTAGAGGCTAGAGATGCTTGTGGCTGGACACTTTTAATGCGTGCTGGTAAAAACAAAAAAGAAAACAACTGCTGTGGAAATGTTGTTGATGCTTTAATCGCAGGCCACCAGTTTAATTAAAACATGATTTTCTTTTTCTTTCTCCACTTCTTTTTTTTCTTTGCAGTGATTATGAATTCGGATTTAGGCATTTTAAAATTATTGGTAATTTTTGGTGCCGACATAGAGAGCAAAGATTTCAATGAATTAAATTGTCAAGATTTAGCTCGTCTTTATAAAAATGAAGAGGCTCAAGAATATTTTCAAAAATTTTTAAAATTAAAACAAGAAAAACTTAAATGTGACAATAATTAGAAAAAATTTATTTTTGTATTTATTTATTTATTTATTTTTTTAATGTAAAACATACTGGCAAGGCGTTTTGGCTATAAGGTGTGAGTAAATTTAAAACAAGAGCGAAATCCGTTTTATTAGGACTCACCTCTATATCGTCGTAAGAATTAATGAACGCTGTAACTGACAAAAAACTTGTATGAAAATAGAACTTGTCTGAAAGACACTGTTATTTTTCAAAACGCAGACGCCATAAGTGAATTTCTTGTCATCATAGAAATCTGATAAAAATTATGCAAAAAACGTATTTTAGATTTTTTGTCAGTTACAGATTTCTTTAATTCTTGCGACGATATGCAGCAATACATTTTGAAAGCTTTAATCAGCAACATATGATTTCAACAGCTGATTGCCTAACCGCAACTTATAATCATTCCGTCTTGCCTATGAGTATATAACAATTATGTAGTTTAAGAAATATTTTAAACACAATTCACATTTCTTTCCGTTTGATAACCGCATGAGTAGGTGTAAAAGAAATCAGCACTATGTTTTAAACCCAAATAAAATACATTTTCTGCAAGATCCTTGCCAAATTCACAAAAATTTTGAGCGTATAAAGTGAAAAAGATTTTTTTGTCATCCAATTGATACTGTTTTAGAATTTCATTTTCCTGATCTACAATTTGTTGATTTTTTACTGAAGCACTTATCCATTCACGATAATCATCCCAGGCATGACGAAAACTTTTCAAATAAACAATAGCCAAAATACGGGCTTCTTCAAGAACATTAACAAACTGTGGCAGTTTTAAACACTCAACAATTTCTGAGAAACGTTTTGGTTCATAATACCGTTCCGTGGTGTTGAATAAAGACATCCATAGATGAACATTCAAGGTGGGATAATAATATGCCATAGGTTTATGACGACTCTGATACACATACAAACTCCAATCTAATATTGTCCGCTGAATCCCATATTCATAAGTGGAATTTCGTTTGCGAAATACTTCCAAATTTCTAAGATTATGCTGATAGCTTTCTTTGTACATTTTTAAAGATTCATATTCGTAATTTAAGTCGCTAGAACGAAAATAGATTTGAGGCGTTTTAAATTTGTCTTTAAGTGATATTAACTTAAGGCGTATTGGATTTCGGCCAAAGTTGTTGATTTGTTCGGCTTTTTTTACAAATTCATCTAAAATATCCAAAAAATTACGATGTTCATGTGAAGAACTGTCTATATAGTTTTTAGCGATAATATACGCAAATAGTGGTTTAAAGTATTCAAAAGTTTCACGATAACAATCCTCGAGACCTTTGACAGTATTGCAGGAAATAAAGAAATCCATAAGTTTTTGTTTAGCTTCGAACTGCGTGTTATCGTTTTGCAATTCAGTTAAAAGTTGTATTAATTCATTTGTTTCCGGAAGGTGACCTGTCAAAAAGAAAAGTTATTAAAGTAATGAAACAGTTGTTTAGAATAAGCATTAAATTTTTGTTATTTAACACCAAATTGGCTCAACAGTAACTGAGAACAACATGGTTTTTATTATTAAAAAAATAAAACATTCTTTTTTGTGGCATTGGCAGTAAAAAGCTCCATTGTAACCTCAACGTAATTTTCACTAGAGAGAAATCACCGATATTGCAATAGAAACAAAACTATCGATACTATCAGCAATTTGCTACTACTCAATTAATTATTTTAATATTACATCATCTTAAAAAAATACGTCCGTTAAATACTGCCTTCCTCTTAGCAGGCAGTATTTTGACAAAAGCTGTGAGAGCAACTGATTGCCATGAACAAGCTCCTCAAGCCTGTCGTTCGGAATTGACCGTAAACTGTAGGTCCCGGCATTCATTATTAGTAATTAACATACGTAACGTGGGGGTAGCAAGGCCATATCTTAGAAAGAGGGTTGTAATGGTCAATTATGTATAATGTAAGCACTGGCATGAGTTTCAGATGAGGTTGAGCAGCTGCCGAAAAATATTTTTAATTACTTTAAAAGAGCAAGAGGGCACAATCCCGGCAGAAATTAGTGCTTACCAATAAGCTCTTTTGTAAGGGAGAAATTGTGAACAATCACTTACCCGTGCGTATCAATAATGCATAATTTTAATTTGAAACGAGCCGCTAAAATGCAATACAAATGCAAATTTATTATAACCACTAAGCAAATAGTAAAAAAACTAAAAAATAATGCCTTATCCTATAGCATTTTTGGAAGCTTTAATTATTCCTTATAATTTTATTTATTGCTTCCAAATTTTAAAAATTTTCTGCTGGGATGGTGTAAAAGATCACAAAATGTTAATTGTTAGGAACACAAGACGGTTCTCGTCTGAGGGAATAAGAATATTGTATAAATTGTTATTCTTTATATAGAAATTTATACAATTTTTTAATTTGTGCCTATAATAATGAAAGTAGTTTAAGTCAATATTAAAAAAAAAATAGTTTATCAGTTACTTCAAGCGTCATTATGTCAAGATAAATTTATTTATTAAAATCTTTACGAAATTTTCAAAACTGAAGCATTACATACAGAATGTTATTGGATTATTATATGGAGTTAATTTACAGCCTGTTTTTAGAACACGAATGGTTTTTGACATTCGTCTTTTTATGTGAGAAACAACAACAAATTTGAGTGTTTTTTTGTTGTTGTTTCACATATAAAAATACGAATGTCAAAAACCATTCGTGTTCTAAAAACAGACTGTTAGTGTTAACTAAGAAAGTAGACTAAGTCAAAAATTTAAAGAAATTATATAAACATAACTTGAAAATGGAACAAGGCCATGATAGTGGATTAAAGAAAGAAAAAATATATATACTTATTTTAGATAAAACGAGTGTAACGAATAATAAAATAATCAATAACTAGAAGAGTACAAATTGCCACTGAGAGAGAGCTTCGCTCTTATGCAATTTCGATAGATGAAATTCTTGAAAAATTAAATTTTTAAAATTTAATTAGATGTGTTTATGCAAAAAATTTATCTTATTTTCTTAAATCATAGACGACATACAAACAGAACCAAAACAGAAACATATTGAAGAGTTCTGAAAAAATAACAACATCGAACATATTTTGATTACTGCTGGTGTTCCAAGGGGCAATGGCCAAATAGAACGAGTTAATAAAACAATTTTAGCAGTAATTTCTAAATTATCATCTGAGAATACTGAGCATTGGTATAAATAAGTTTATGAGTAATGTGCTGAGAGCCATCAATAGCACATACAACAGATCTATAGGTCGAACACCATTTAAAGTCTTATTTGGGGTAAAAATTAATGAAAATAAAGTCAGCCATATAATTCAAATTGTGAAAGAATAACTAATCAATGAATTTGAAAAAGAACGAGAAGAGCTAAGATATGATGCCAAACGTCAAATTGAGAAGATTCAATCAGAACATACATGGGCATACTGCATTACTTCATTACTGTAATACGTGTTTCAGTATTCAGTAAATTTTACTGATTATTGAAAAGAGAAATCAGTAATCAGTAAAAAGTACTGATTTGTGTAAAAAAATTCAGTAAATATTAAATGACTGATAGTAGATACTGTGTGCTTTAAAAGCGGCATAACTGAAAAACTGCATTTCGAAAATAAATTAAAAATTGAAGAAATTATTTTCTCTTACATTTTTCAGTATATATTTTGAATTTGAAGTCTCAGCTATATAAAACAGTTTTTATTTACCCAATAACACATTTCATAATTAAAAAAAGTAAAAACTAACACAAAAGCAATTTTTCTCGAAATGCAGTTTTTCAGTTATGCCACTATTCATGTAAGTGAGCAATGCGTACATATCATTTTTACAACACACAGTATCTACTATCAGTCATTTAATGTTTACTGAATTTTTTTACACAAAACAGTATTTTATACTGAATACTGATTTTTCTTTTCAGTAATCAGTACTTTTTACTGAATACTGATTTTTTTTTTCCACTAATCAGTAAAAAAAGAAAATACTGAAAAAGTACTGGTACTGAAAAATGCCCATCTATGAATCAGAATATGAAAAGAATTTCGACCGTAAACGAAAACAGAATTTTGACTTTAAAGTTGGTGATTTAGTAGCTATCAGAAGAACACAATTTTTTGCTGGGAGAAAGCTTGCAAATGAGTACTTGGGATCTTATGAAATTGTTAAGGTAAACCATAATGGGCGTTATGAAGTTCGAAAAGCGGCATCATTCGAAGGGCCAAATATTACAACTACAAGCAAAGATTATATGAAGTTATGGCATTTTTCTGAAGTGGATGATGAGAGGAGTAGTTCAACTGAAGCAGATGATTAGTCGGATGACCAGATGTGGGATAAGGCAGTATTTAACGGACGGACATACTAAGGCACTACTGACGTACTAAAGAAGGAAACACAGTAGTCGAAAATAATGCAACTCTGATGAAAAGAAAGAATATGGACGAAAGACAGACATTAGATAGTTGAAAGTTGTAAAAGGTTGTAAAAAGTGTTAAAACTTGGAAAGTTGATTTGTTGAAAATTAATGTGTTAAAAGTTTAAAGTTGCAAAAAAATTAAAGGACAATAGTTATTCGGATCAACATTTTATTAATTTTATTGAATTTATAAACAAATAAAAATAAATGATTTTTTTATAAATATACAATCTCAATTGAAAATTATAAATAAATATTGAAATTAAAAATATAAAACAAGACATAATATATAATTTGCCACTACAACCCTGTTTCAAGGTTACGGCCTAGCTTCTTTCAGAACTCAGGTTGTGTGTCTTAATTTTTATCCATGAGTACCGGGATCTACAGTTTAAAGTCGACTGCGAACGACAGACTTAAGAGGCTTGTTCATGGCAAGCAGTTACTCTCAAAGCTTTTGCCCGGAGTTGGGTTTATTGCATTAGATTTAATTTTACACTAAATTTAGTGGTAGTGGAAAAAATAGTCCATTATCGCCTATAATATTTAGTGGTAGTGGAAATTTAATGCATTAAATAAAACCATTTCAGTGGTAATGGAAATTTAGTGCATTAAATAAAACCATTTTAGTGGTAGTGCAAATTTAGTGCATTGAATCAAACAAATTTAGTGGTAGTGGAAATTTATTGCATTAAAAAAAACCATTTTAGTGGTAATGGAAATTTATTGCATTAAAAAAAACCATTTTAGTGGTAATGGAAATTTAGTGCATTAAATGAAATAAATTTAGTGGTAGTGGAAATTTAGTGCATTGAATAGAACAAATTTAGTGGTAGTGGAAATTTACTGCACTAAACGAATCGATTTTAGTGGTAATGGAAATTTAGTGCACTACTTCTGAATGATTAGCGGCTGGCAATATTAACAGTCCGCGCCATTAAAATCTTACGTATGGTGAACTGAATAATATATTGCATTTGAAATTACCAAAATTCTTATTAAAATAATAACAACAATTATTTACTTTATACAGGCGGACTCAGTAAATTAAGAAAATAACATTCACTACAATTTATTTTGACATTGACTTAAGCTATGTATGCATATAATAATATTATATCCATATATGAAAGTATATTAAAACGATAGTGGAACTGAGGTAGTGGAACTAAATTTCCATTCCACTATAGTGCCAATGGAGTTATATTCCATTACCACTAATTATTCAAAATTAGTGCACTAAATTTCCATTACCACTAAATTTGTTTTATTTAATGCTCTAAATTTCCACTACCACTATAATGGTTTTTTTTAATGCATTAAATTTCCACTACCACTAAAATGTTTTTATTTACTGCACTAAATTTCCACTACCACTAAAATGGTTTTATTTAGTGGTTCACTATTTCTATCTGCATTTAGTGGTGGCTGCATTATTGCTGCATTAATACTAAGTGGTTTAGTGGTAGTGGAAACGATAATGCATTATAAATTCAATGCAATAAACCCAACTCTGCTTTTGCCAGAAGAGTGCTAAGAGGTAGTCGCCGAAAGAAATATTTTTTTTATACATATTTCTTTTTTTCAAGATGTCAGATGTCATAAATGAACTTTATTTATCTCAGTGTATGGCATATGTACCAGTACCTAATCTGAACGTATTTAGTTAATATTTTTTATTAAATTTTTCTTTGTAAATAAATAAATTTATTTATTTATTGACTTATTGACTTATTCTCCTGGTGCCAAATTTCTCTGAAATTTTGTGTGCACATCGAGTAGGTCTTAAAATCGATCAATATCTATTTTTCATACCCCTAATCTTAAAGGTGTCCCAAGCGGCAATATATTTATTAATAGCGTACCGACTTTGAAGAAATTTTAAACTAGATAGATCTGCTTAGCGCAGAACGCATATAATTTATGTATTCAGAGAGGGTGGTACAGAGGCTATTACTCCCTATCCCCAACTATCAAACTAAAGTATTGAAAATGGTGGACAATCAATCAATAAATTTATCAGTAACGCAGGCATTGGCATTGATAATCGTTGGCTGGTACCATATTTACCTATTCTGAGCAAAACATTCAATGCTTATATCAATGTTATATATTTGAACTAGAAAAATAGTTCCTAGAAATAATTTATAGGGCAAAACACCTTTTGCCAGGTCAACTAGTTTTATATAAAAATCTGTATTTAACATATACATATCAGTCTCTCGACTATATATAGGAATTTTATATCACTCGATATTTGACTAAAATGTTACCAATTCAATAAAATTAACTTAAAAAACAATCTTTTAATCGAAAACTAAAATTTTAGGCTGATGCTTGAAAGAAATTCAGGTATTTTCCGTTTATTAATAATTTTCACACCGTGTATTCTATTACTGTCGACAATGCCACAACTATATAACACATAAGAAATTGATCATATAAAAATATGCAGGTAGTTTAGCTTTAAAAAATTTTATATTTCCAAAAATTTTAAATTATCCCAGTCACTGTGTTTTTACTCATAATACGAGTAGTAGTAGCATAATACCTACCCATTATTGAAAATAAAGGACGATTACGGCCACATACATAATCAAAGTAACTCTCACAAACATATTTATCCATGTCAATGGAATGCTCCAAATGTACGGCCATATTGTGTAATTCTTGTATGCGTAGCTCCGACAAATAGCCCGTATATGCGATTTGGCTATCAACCAGAGTAGAAAAGTTCATCAGAATTAAAGTCAAAGCAGCATAAAACAAAGAAAAAACTTTTGTAACAGCTGAACACTGGTTAAACCGATGATAATGATGATGATGATGAGGTTGACAAAGTTGTAAAAATAAACAGCACATGGTTATACCACTTTTAATGGTTAATAGAGGAAGATACTTTGTAGCATATAGAAGCGCAGAAACAAAATCCAACCACAGAGCATAAGTTTTTGTAAAAATTTCACTTTGATTTATTTGCCAGTTATAAACACAGGATAGATGACAAAAATTGCTCAAGTTTTTGTTTATATTTAGAAGTAGAACAGTTCAAATTTGTGAGTAGTTGTGCTTTACTTTTTTCCTTTTTACTATTTTTGGCTAAAGTTGTTTTATATGTACGGAAATATTTATCACAAAACCAAATGAAATTTTGAACGAAAGGAAATATTTGTTTATAATATTTCACAAAAAACAAAGCGCAAATGCTTCTGTCAACGCTTATTCGCGCTCAACTTTAAAATAAATCTATTAAATTTGATATTTATTTTTCTGATTTTGAATAAGAGACAGAGAACTTAATTTCAGCTACAAAGAGTCATTTTAAATGATAACGCTATCAGTTTTGATTATTTGTAAATCTTGTAGAATATAAATAAAAGCCTTCGGTATTTCGAAATACTCGTATTATATATAAATATATATATGTATATATTTTTTTTCAAAATATAAATTAAACGTATTTGTGTATTTTAATAAATGTGTATTGCGTATAATCAATCCATTTACATAATTACAAAAATTAATCGGTTTAATAATTGTTTTAAGCAAAAGGTCTTTTACAAGAACAGTTTTTTATTATCAAAAAAAGGTATAAAAAAATTGTAATACAATGCTATATATGTATATGTAGGTTTTTACTTTCAAATTAACGATTTTACGACACAAATAAAATTTTTTACAAGTCAAACGCAACATGGTATTAAGCAATTTGAATTTTTGGCATTAATTTACGTTTTTAAATCTATACAAATAAAAATCAATGTTGTTCGTTGGTTACCGCATCAGTTGTGAACGGCTGGACCGATTTTGACAATTTTTTCTGTCTAAATTTTGCCCCGCCCACTTTTATGCCAACTTATTTTGATTGACCTAAAATCAGAAAACGGCTTCAACGATTTGACTAATTTTTCTTTCAAATGTTTGTATTAATTCATTTTAAGTTTTCATTGAAATAAAAATTGAGAAAAATTTGCCCCGCCTACTTTTACGCTCACTTATTTCTATTTATCTCTAAATACTAATTTATGTAAATCTACAGAACGGTTAAAGCTAAAGTTTCGGAATTGAGTCTGAATGACTTCATAGGCAAGGCAGAAATTGGGCGAAATTGGACAAGTGGGCGTGACATCTCTCGTACAAGTTAAAAGTTGGTTTCTTTATACATACGTTTCTTTAGACGTGTTGGAGCTAAAGTTCCTGAATTTGGTGTGATTGATTTCGTCGTCATTAAAAATTATCAGTAGAAAAAAGGGCGGACAAGTAGACGTGGTAGCTTCCAAACAAACTAACTCTTGAGTTCAGTATATCTTGAAATCAGTAACAGTTTAAGTTTTTGAATTTTTTCTGAATTACTCCATAGTCACTAAACATTATCAGTCTAAAAATGTGTATTATTCTCTATTTTAGTGTGACTCTGTGAAGACCATTGATTTGAAGCACAGTGCATACATATTTGTTATTGCTTGCTATATCTTTCATTTTAAAATGTAGTAAAATATTTGTGTTGTTCTTGTTATTTTGGTGAAAATTGGTCACTACATACACTGTGCTTTGGAGTGATCAACTGGCAGCAACTTACTGTATAAGGTACAAAGGCGCTCAATTGAAAAGAGAAAAAAATATACTATACTATATATCTTGCTGTACTATGATACTATCTTATAAATAAATAAATAAAATTAATATATTCAATGTTATATAATGATATCTACCTAAGAGTTCGTTTCCAATGCACAGTGGGCTCCCAGACTGGTTTTTGAGGCAAGAAGTCCATTTTTTAACTTAACATTTTCCAAAAGGTAACTATGGTAATTTATAGATAATATCCTGGGGAACTCAAATGCAAAAAATTATAGCCACGTGACAACCCTGCATTTAACGGGAAAATCTCAAAGTCAGACTTTGTTTGTTTATTCTGCTTTCATATATTTTTCACTTGATAAGTAAACAAAGTAAAGAAATAAATAAGCAATAATTATCAAACTTAATAAATTATTTTAAAACGGAAAATATTAATAAAGGTATAAAAATTTAGATTAAAAAAAGAATTGTCTACAAATATTGTTGTATTACTTAATGTGCGCTGTTTAAATGTGCCGTTTTTTTTTTTGTGTAATTTTGGTGATAGTTTTCATATGTAATGGAATAGAAGTTTTTGTTTCGTCAGAAACGCTTTAATAAGATCAATGTTAACTGTAATGAATATTTTTTGGTAAATAAAGAAGAAAATGATGTCCGTGGAGGAATAGTACACTAGCCAAACTGAACAATTGTTGTCGAATCCAGCTACGGTAGTCTCATCAGAGTTCTTTGTGTCCTGTGTACATTCGAGACCAAATATCAACTATTTAACTCATACTTTTCAGGAAATCGCATACTGAAATTATTATCGTATGCACATACACTTGTATGAGTTAGTCGAAGTAAAGTCACACAACAGTTTCTATCATATTCTCCTTTTCTTACCATCATTCTTGTAATTGTCATCTTATTTGGATGAAACAGAATTACAATTTATTTTGTTTTTGCCCTTTTGTTCCACCCTATCTACATTAGTCGACATGAATGATATGTGCTGAAGGCTCTGGGTTCCAGCCCCAGGAAAGGTGTGATCAATTTAATTTTAATTTTTGTTTCGTCAGAAACGCTTTAATAAGATCAAAGTTAACTGCAATGAATAGAAGTTTGTTTATTGGAGCGTATTGTGTGAAAAACTGGTATGCACAGGAAGGTACTAATGTCTAGCTAATGTGTGCAAAAAATTTACTGCAACCATCTGCAACCTTCCAAAATATTACCTTTTTTAGATTGCGTAAAAATAAAAAATGCTGACATTGTTTAATTTTGGTTAGAAAAAAGTCGAAGTGTGACTGCTGTTATCGAATGGATTTGCGGTAAATTTTAAAGAGATGCTAATGAGAACTATATGATACCAATTAAGAAGAAAATTCATAATTTCTGTGCATATGCCAACCAAAAGAGGACCACAAACTTCAGAATCTGGCTAAATTCGAAAAAAAGGAAAGCCAGTGGTTATCCTGTGAGACTGAGCTTAAATAAATAAATAATGATGTTCCAATTAAAAGAGGTCGGCCTAAAATTGGTTACAGTGAAGAAAGTGTGAGGCAAAAACGAAAGCTCGCATCCGAAGATATGTAACATTTCTTTACTTTTGAATTTAACGTAATTTTGTTAGAGAAGTGCTGCCAAAGTTCGGGGTAAAACTGCTGTAATGAATTATCTGACATTTCATTTTGTTACAATTTACATGAGTCCAAAGTCAAAGTTTATGCGAAAAAAACTTCTCATAGAGTTTACTTAATCTCTTTTCGAGGTAGAATAATTCCTTTTCCTGTTATATCGCTTACCGAATCAACATCTGGGTAGAATTTAGCCTCTAGTTTGAGCAGCTCAGAAACGTGGCTTTTAGTTAAAATTAACCTTGGTTTAATTATAGCTTAAAAGTTTAAATGCACCACAGAAAGCAATTTTTTTAAAGTTAATTTACGAAATTTTGAAACGAGCACATTGTAAGTACAAGAGAGAATATATGAATTTATGAAAAAAGGAAAAAAACTTATTAGACATTATTTTTAGCAATCCAGAAAAATTGGGGATTATAAACAGCGAAGAAATTACAATTAACAGGAAAAGTCAAATAGAGTGCTGAATTTGGATACCATTTGTTGAGGTAACCTCTGAATAAAACTTAAATTACTAAGGAACAGATTAATTTGGGTACATTTTGTTTTAGGTCTCGAAAAGATTGGGAATATGTTCGATGATTCCAATCGATAATTTTTTTGAACCACAGACAAATTTCCTTGTCATATTCCTTTTATAAACCAAGGTTGATCATCAAGTAGTTTTTAACAACACCGAAAAGTGGAGAAACAAGAGGCAAGAAGAGAGAAAAATCCACAATTTTGTCATGAAAAGGATAGCTGAACAGATTTAATTTTTATTTCCAAAAGTAAATGAAAGTTGAACTTCGAATTGCTTACACGCACAGTGGGTTAGAATAGCGTGTTTTCTTGGATCAAATCAGGGAAGCTATGTTCGGGTAATTTTTCTTTATTTTTCAGTTAATACAATTTAAATAAGTAAAACAAAATGTTTTCTTAGTATATTTCAGTAGAATTTTATTAAATAATGCCAAATATCAGTGTAGGTATATAGTGCAAGGAGTACAGTATGAGAACTTAAACATTACATTTTATACATCTTAAAGTTAATCATCAACATCATTATCACCATCATCATTATCACCATCATCAACATCATCATAATCATCATCATCGTTATCATCATCATCATTATCATCATCAGCAACTTCAACATCACTGAAATAGTTCTTCTTCGGAGCTGCAGGATCAATTAAATCAATTTTCTCTTCTGTCAAGCTTTAAACCTTCTTTGTAGTCAATTTTTGCATTCTGGAAATAATTGGGTCAGAGGTCATCAAAAACATATTAAAAATGTTTTGGTTTGATTTTTCGCGACTGCACTTTCGTGAATGAAAGTCCTTATGTTTTTTAAAATCTTTATTTCGAGCTTCTTGCGCTTCTTCTGATAACTGCCTAATAGGTAAAATGGTATTTAACACAATTTCGGGTCCGTGAATAAAATATTTGTGCAAAGTGGGAGGCATATTGTATCAAGGATACGTTTCAACAAAAAGTCGTCCTGTATTGTGTGCATAAGACGTGCAAAAGACATTAAAAAAATCGAATCCAGCCATCAAGAATGGAAAGGCCAAATCTTAAATTGTCTACATGTACAGGTCTTTCGATCAGTAAGAAAAAAGTAACATGAAAAACAACAAA
Source organism: Metopia argyrocephala (assembly GCA_963576795.1). Taxonomy (NCBI): domain Eukaryota; kingdom Metazoa; phylum Arthropoda; class Insecta; order Diptera; family Sarcophagidae; genus Metopia; species Metopia argyrocephala. Next base: position 58,988,739 of record OY756211.1, on the reverse strand, counting down.
ACACAACACACAACAACAGCACCAGTCGCGAGAGCAATGTGATTTTTAGCTATTTGACTGCTGCAACACTTGCATTAAACAATGCATAACTTCTAAAAGGCACAAAAAGGCAGCGTAAAATTTTGCAATATAATAGAGATTTATGTCCTCTTTAATATAAACTAAAAATTATGACACAAATGTGGACAAATAATAACTATATGTCCATTTAAAACATAAAAATGCTAATTTTTTTGGCACTTCCAATATAAATAACTAAATCTAAAACACTTCCACACACAATTTGATACACAAGTACTAACAAGGTATTTCTAAATTACCCAAACTTTATGGTTCCATTGAAAAATTGTTAACTTTTGCAATACTTTTAAAAATAAATAAAATTTTCCACGTAAAAGTTTTTACTTTTTTTTAGCTTTTTTTGCACAAAAATTTTTATAAAGTTTGACTTTGAAGTTTCACTAGAAAAACACCAGAGCACTTTTGACATTTATTTTAACGACAAGTGATGTAGAATTTTGTATACTCTAACCAGGTACAAAAAATTTTGACGATACTTAAATTTTTTTTTTAATTAATCCAAGAAAACAGGCTATTCTAACCCTGTGTGCATCGGCGTAAATGTAGTAAGCAAGAAAACTTAATAAAAAAAATTTGTGTAAAATAATTATTAGAAATAAGTGATTAACATAATTTTGATTGAAACATAAAAAAGAAAAAGAAAATTTTTGTGGTGATAAAATAGGTAAAGCAAAATAGGTAAAGGCAGAATATGGGATATTCCAAGTCAAATCAACCAATGGTTTTAACCTACCCCCTCCGAATTTTATGATTTTTTGCAGAAATATAGTATATCATAGAACTAAATTAAATACAAAGTTTGGAAGCACTGATACATCTGGATCCGGAAATATGAGGTCTTGAAAATCGGAAAACAGTACAAAAATGTACCAGGTTATACATACTTAATTGTAATTTTCTGGAAAAGTATTATAGCTATGCATCTCCTAAAAGTTGCATTTGAAAGGGTATTAAATTACCTTTAATTTAATATGCAACATGACTTTTTTTTTGAAAAAGTCAAAGGTCAATTTTCTTTATCTATAAGTCGGAAGCCTATATCTCCCAAAGCGACCTTTTTAAAAATTTGAAAAAAAATTATGCCAAAGATAGTTTCGTTCTCTACAGTTGTGAAAAATTTCAGAGTGGAGGTATTTTTGGATCAAGAAATAAAAATCAAATCGCAAAAGAATGTGATTAAAACTAGTCTAATAGTGCTGGAATGGTAGACGATTTTTCGATTTCGATTAGCTAGAATCGCTTATTTTGTGAGTTTCAACAAAAAAAATACATAAGTCAAAAAGAAGGGATGTGGGATGGAGGCAAATGGCTCTTCATCGGGGTCAAAGGTTGGGTTGAAGGAGTAAAAGTCCACAAAAAGCTCCACAACTTCCCTGGATTAGCCCCTAGAGGGATAAAATGTAAGAACGACACTTACTAATATTTTACCCCCCAACTTTTTTCCGAACATAGCTACCCCCTATCTCCAGTCCCTAAGGGGGCTCCAGTACAAAGCTTATAAAATTTGCTCCTACCACTCTACAGAGTGGGAATAGGGGTTAGGTATGTTCGGAAAAAAAGTTGGGGGTAAATACCTACCCCTACCTATATACCTATCCCCTATCTCTGCTCTCTAAGGGGGCTCCATTACAAAGTTACATTTTTATATAAAATTTGCTCCTACCACTCTAGGGAGTAGAGATAAGGGTTAGGTATGATCAGAAAAAAAGTTGGGGGTAAATACCTAACCCTACCTAACCCCTACCTACATACCTACCCCCTATTTCCACTCCCTAAGTAGGCTCCATTACAAAGTTTATAAAATGTGCTCCTACCACTTTAGGGAGTGGAGATAGGGGGTAGGTATGTTCGAAAAAAAGTTCGAGGCAAAATATTAGTAAGGGTCGGTCTTACATTTTATCCCTCTAGGGGCTACTCCAGGGCAGTTGTGAAGCTTTTTGTAGATTTTTATTCCTTCTACCCAACCTTTGACCCCGATGAAGAACTATTTACCCCCATCCCACATCCCCCGTTTTTGTTTCATGTATTTTTTGTAGAAACTTACAAAGTAAGCGGTTCCAGCTAATATAAATCGAAAAATCGTATACCATCCCAGCACTATTAGACTAGTTTTAATCACATTCTTTTGCGATTTGATTTTTATTTCTTGATCCAAAAATACCTCCACTCTGAAATTTTTCACAACTGTAGAGAACGAAACTATCTTTGGCATAATTTTTTTTCAAATTTTTAAAAAGGTCGCTTTCGGAGATATAGGCTTCCGACTTATAGATAAAGAAAATTGACCTTTGACTTTTTCAAAGAAAAAATCATGTCGCATATTAAATCAAAGGTAATTTAATACCCTTCCAAATGCGACTTTTACGAGATGCGTAGCTATAATACTTTTCAGAAAATTACAATTAAGTAATTGTAACTTTGTGCAATTTTTGTACTGTTTTCCGATTTTCAAGACCTCATATTTCCGGATCCTGATGTATCAGTGCTTCCAAACTTTGTATTTAATTTAGTTCTATGATATACTATATTTCTACAAAAAATCATAAAGTTCGGAGGGGGTAGGTTAAAACCATTGGTTGATTTGACTTGGAATATCCCATATATGTTAAGAAAATAAAAAGAAAAAAAAAGTAAATCTTGCATATACTTTAGTCTGTTACAAAAAAAAAAAAAAAATTATATTTGCACAGTGTTTAATATCGCTAAATCAATTTTTGAAAAAAAAAATTCGTTTATATATTTATGTGTTAACTAACGGTTTTAACGAAATAGAATATTCGTGGTACTCCCATTAAAAAAAAACCCAGTTAAAATTGATAAAAGAAATTATTGTTGAAAAGAGAAAAATAATATATAAATATATATAAAATAGTAAGAAAAAAAAATTTTAACAGAATGTTTTGCTATTCTAAATCACTGTCCATACATGAAAGTTTAATGTAAAGATCAATAACAACAAAAAGGCAAAAGAAAAAAAAATATAAAAACAGCAAAAAAAATTACATCACAAGCAAACAGAAGAAAACTGTTAAAATTGGATTACAATAAAGTAATTAAGCAACAACAAAAATATTAACTACATACTGGAAGCAGCTGGAAAGGCCTTTCGAGAACTGCAAGTGAGTACCAAATTTTGTATTATTTAATTGTGTCAATTTTTTTTCTCTTGTGTTTTCTATATAAGAATATACATAAAATAGAAACCAAATTTTAATTTCTAATTATAATTTTTGTATGTTCTTATAAACATTAATTGTTATTGAATTTTACACTTTAAAATCAATGTTCGAATATTGGAATTAATAATTGAGAGACAGAAAAGTAATAAATGTGTAATAATAATAAAATTGACTCTCTAACTCCGAATAATTTCTTTTATAACTTTTGAGTAATTTTATTGTCATAATTATACAAAATTAAAGAAAAAAAAAAAAAGAAAAAAACAAAGAAGAAGATAAAACTCGTTGAATACTTATTATAAAAAAAAACAACACCAACTAATTTATGTTTTTTGTAAATAATAACCCTATATGCTAAATTAGTTAAATTTTTCGGGGAATATTGTGTAAAATTATTCCTGTGCAGATATAAATGGTTCTTTTTGTAGTTTTAATTGTTTTATATGTATGTAAATACTTATCTTTTTTTAAATTAAATTTTCTTATTTTATAATATTTGATGAATATTAATGAGCATGAGATTAGATCATTAGAATTAGTTTTTCTTTAATGATAGGAAATTATTATAATATACTTAATATTTAAATAAAATTATTGTGAATTGTATATTATCATGAGTGAGTAAATTTAATTGACTTATCCTAAGAGGCTGAGTGAATAATAAAATGTAGGGTTCCTCACTAAAATCCCGGATACGGGGAACATTGGAAAGGATGGGTTATGATCCCGGGGTAATGACATCTTTATCCTGTTTATCCCTCTTCCCATATAGATTTCATTTACAGTTTTTTTTTATTTTTTAAAATACAGCAATACCAGAACAAGAACCGATTACTTTTTGCAATAAATTTGTTTAAAAGACACCAAGTGGCAACAACACGCATGTGTACATGAATAAGTAAACAAAAAAATTTTCTAAATTGTGCACTAAATAAACTTAACAACAAAGAAATGTGTTTTATTTTCCATTTTTATTGAATTTACTTCTTTGTTGACAAACTAAACAAAATATTTTTGTTAATAATTCAATGAACAGAACAATATGGCAGTCTCAATAAAATATGGTAAGCTCAAAAATTTAAACCTCACGTTAAAATTTAAAGGCAAGACAATCTTCCCAATAACTTTACCAGTCACTTTTATGTTAAAGGTTAGTTGTAATAACCAAAAGCAATTTATCTGTCCGATAACATCCTACCTTTAACTAAAAGCAAGTTGTAATAATGGGACTTAAAGTTTTTTGTTTTTGAATTTCAAACAAAAATAAAACGTAAGACTAAATTTTAACTCGGTGATTCATAATGAATCAAAAGTAATAAGGGAACCAATTTTAATCAAGTAAAATTATTTGAAGGCAAAATTTAAAAAAGCCAGTACATTTGCGTACTGATTTGGGTGTTATGCATAAACCAGTACATTGAATACAAACCAGTACGTGTACAGTTAAAATCAGTACGAATGGCAGCCCTATATCTGAGGTGTATGGTATGTTTAGCAGCTTTGTAGAAAATATCACTACAAATATTTTCGTAAAGCATATTAACCCTCTAACTCCCCCGCATAACTGCGTTTGGTGGCATTTTTCTAACACATCGTAAAAAGCTCCCCGAAAAAGAGGAATGGCGGGAATGAAATGTTCTACAAAAATGTTGGCATAAAATATTACTATATACTCGTATATTAGCAGAGTAAGAATTTGCTCACTCTTTTGCTCATTGCGCATTGCGCACTCTTTTCTTGCGCCTCGAAAAATTGCGCATGAGCAAAGAGCGGAGCCGATATAAAAGAGCAGTTGTTGGCTCTTTTGGCTCTTGCACTTTTTTGTTAGCGCTGCTCTTTGCGCTATGCGCATTTAAATTTTTTATTTGGCGCTTTGCTCTGCACATTGAGCAAAATGAGTAGCGCATTGCGCATGCGCTTTTTATATCTACAGTGTTATGTCAGCAACAAATTTTTTTAATTTGCCATTCGAAAAATTTTATATGTGCAGTCAATTATTGCTTTACAGAAAATGACTTTATACAGTATTACCGATGGAAATTTTCATCATGAATATACTTAAAAAAAGATGAATGGGGACATTCGCGTATGTTTTTAAGAAAAAAAAAACAAGTTTATGATACTCGTTTATTTGCATGAAGAAAATAAAATTTTTTTCACTCATTCTTCACATATGTATATTAATTATTAATTTTAATGCATATATTCGCATGCGATTTTCAGAAAAAATTTTGTTGTACTAATTTATGTGCGTGAAGAAAAAAAAAATAAGCAGAGGCCTTATTCTGTAACTCTCCTAATCTAAAACTTTATCGCTAAAAATACATATATAAACTAGAGTTCGGACTTTTTGCTACGAATAGAATTCTTGAACATTTATTGTAATTTAAAAACTTCATGCCTATTACCTCTACACTTTTTAATTTTATATAATCTAACGCCCAGCCTGTTGCAAAAACCCAAAATTTAAGCATTTTATCTTAAGAGAATTACAGGATAAGGCCCCAGTTTAATAAAAAAAATTGTTTTATTATTTTACTCTAAAAAATATGAAAATACTAATATAAATTATATTTACGTTTAATTTTTTCTTATTTTTTCATATTAAAATTACTGACTTCAAAGGTATTTTACACCACAGTAAATGAGCAATGCGCAATTGCTCACTCTTTTGGCTCTTTTGCGCATTGCGCAAAAAAAAGAGTGGCGCAAGAAAGCTCAAGATTCAAATGCGCCTTCTAAGCGCAGCGCTTGTAATGCGCAGAGCAAAAAAAAAATGGCGCAGAGCAAGAGCAACAAAAAGTTTGCTCTGCTCTTTGCGCATAGAGCAAAAAAGAGCCAAAAGAGCTGCGCTGCGCTGCCTTTTTACTTACTCTGAATATTAGAACATACCAACCCCTAAAACTTAACACAAACACTGAAAAACATTCAAATTCAAGATTGACCATTTAGTTATTATTTAGAGCTAGTAGAAGAAAGTCTTAAACACATTGAAATTTTGCGGTAAAGAATATGTATATATTTTTTTTAGTCTCCTCTACCAGGATCAATTGTCGGAACGCCGTAATTTTTTTTTTTTTTCGTGTTGAACAGTGTAATTTATCAGTATGTGCCCAATTATTATTGCGCCAATTTCTGAGTGCTTCCTCCCTGGATATGACTGGTAATCTGCACGTCTGGTTAAACCAGGATTTGTCTCCTAGTTTAATCGAAATATTTTTAGATTAAATATACATGTCCATCCCCAATTTTATTATATTCACAATCATTTCTGCCATTAACGTTTAAATGAAGAAAACAAAGTTTCCAATTAAAGTGCATAAAGAAATCCTTGAGATCAGCCCAACCGAATTTCCGTAATTAAAAACTGAACGGTTCATAGCCATTGTTGAAACCTAATGAAGATTGGATAACGGAAAAAGGCAGAGATGATACAATGATGCAAATTGCCTAGAAATACCAGAATCTCACCATCATACTTGTTACGGTGTGAAGTGAGGAAAAGGTCAAGTGTCATTCTGGTGCCCATCAACACACGAAATGTGTTGCACAAGATGATTGTGTGCGGCAAACAACTCAGCATACTCGTATTGGCCTTCTGGAGTCATGCGGACAGAATGGTGTAGCCTAGAAGAATTATGAACATTGAAATAACCAACAACTTTTTCACTGTTCGGGTAATTCCCTAAGATTTTTGAAATTGAATCAGAAAGAGAGTCAAAGCCAGAGAAGGTAACCTCTGTTTCTGCATTTACATTCTATAAAGAAACCCGAAATTCAAAAGATGTGCCAGACTTTGAACTTAGCCCAGAGACATTTAACCCTAGTAGGTATATCCAGGTCTGTGCAGACTTTTTGCATATAAAAGTCTGTATAACTTTTTTGCTTTTTATGTTAGAGACAAATCCTTCCTTGACTTCCTGGAGCAACTATCTCTAAACACAATGAGCCAAAAATCAGAGCTATTGTGGATCCGGGTTTACAAATTTTTAGTCATAAACAGCATAACCAGGTCTGTGCAGACCTACATAGGATTTGTATGGAAATGCATAGACAGATGTGTTAAAAGTCTGTATAAATGTATTTTATGCTAGGAAAACCACAAAATGAACAATAAAAATGCATTTTTATACATCTTAGTTATCTATTAAGGGTATTTTATTAGTAATACGTATACAAAGGAATTTTATATACAGCATTTAACGCAGAAGTACCTGGCATTTGATAGTTGTTGGCATATCGGATTTTTGCAATGCATGCAATGAAAATGTGTTTTTCGCTGGTTTTTGATCAACTTAAAACACAGCAAGCACTATGGTCTTTTGGCAGAGGATGCGGCATGGACAGGACGGTCATCTATGGGCGGGCCTACAGCTACATGCAAACAAACAAAGTTTGTCAAGTTCGTCGAACTCAACTACATCGTACAAGTCAAAAGACGGTAAGATCTAATCGACAGTTTCTCCGGCACTGGTAGACCTCGTGCACAAAACTGTCCCACGATGAATCGTGAAGGCACTATGCGAAAACTCATCTTCAGATTTAAATTTCTTTTTTTTTATTTTTGTTTTTTTTTTTTTTGTTTTTTTTTGTTTGTTTTTTTCTTTTAAGACCCCAGATCTTTAGAACACCTGAAACAAACCGTAAGGACCAGTAAATGGTCTGAGATGGATTCTGACCAGCCACCGCGAGTGTTAACGCAACTTGTAACGGAAACAGAATTGTGACCTTTTTGGCCTAACCTTGTTTGCCGGCATATGCGAGTCAAACATTCAGCCAAGTAATGAGTTGTTGGGACAAAATGGCTAAATTTGAAAATTGATTTAGTTACAGATTTTTATGCCCTATTTGACTGGTTTTAATGGTATATATTGGACAAAACGAACGCGGCCTCGGTAGGAGAACAGTTCGGAACATATCAGCGTTCTAAGTTTTTCATGAGCATGTCACAAACATCGATAACGGGCGATTTGTTTTCTACAAGTCAACCAGTTCTAGTGATACCGTTATCAAATCTAATATACTTTGAGAAATATTATACAATATGTCTATTAGCAGACATCGTCGCCCTGTAGATAGGGTAGCCTTCAAGACACACCGTACGGCAGTCATGTGCACGAGGTCTACCAGTCGCCGGAGGAGCTATTGAACATATCTTACCGTCCTTTGACTTGTATGATGTAGTTGAGTTCGACGAACTTGACAAACTTTGTTTGTTTGCAGGTAACTGCAGGCCCGCCCATATATGACCGTCCAGTCCATGCCGCATCCTCTGCCAAAAGACCATCGTGCTTGCTAAGTTTTATGTTGAACAAAAAAACCGAAAAACACATTTTTATTGCGTGCATTGCAATAAAGCGGTATGCCAACAACTCTCAAATGCTAAGTATTTCTGCGTTAAATGCCGTGTATAAAATTCCTTTGTATACATATTATTAATAAAATACTGTTAATAGATAACTAAGATGTATAAAAATTCATTTTTATTGTTCCTTTTGTGGTTTTCCTAGCATAAAATGCATTTATACAGACTTTTAACACATCTGTCAATGCATTTCCATACAAATCCCATGTAGGTCTGCACAGACCTGGTTATGCCATTTAGCGACAAAAAACCCTCATACCTACTAGGATTAAATTCTGCTAGCAGTGGTAAACAACTTCATTGCGAATGTACATTGCAAAGCCCCTGCGAATATTGAAATGGGATAGGAGGTGATACAGAGGGATATGAAAATCCTGTAGATCGGCATCCCCATAGACCTGGGTCTCACATAAGGCGAAAACATACGGCCTTTGGACATAAACGTGAGCAAATACAGAGAAGAAATATGCCATTAGGCCACGCACATTACAAAAGTTCAAACGAAAGCGACCCGCCACCACTACACCAATCAAAAAAAAAAAAAAAAACAAACGTCTTGCCTTAAAATGCGGACTGCAAGGAGATGAATTACTGCAGATTGATCATTCAATGACCAGTGTTATACCTTCGTCACTATATAATCCAACAGCAATCACCCCCGAGAAGTCCGCATACCAAAGTTTAATTTATTCTGCGAGGAATGGAAAGAAGCATCAACGTACCACTAATGGGAGGCATAACAGCCCCAAATGCGGCACTGTAACTCCTTTTGTCGACACTACAAAAAAGTACTGCACGCATTTAGTACTGTGCAGCCATTGTAACTTTTATTAATTGTACACTATTGTTGATTGGTGTTAGGAGTTGAATAAGTGTTATTGTTGTTATTGTTTTTGTGACAGTTATTTAAACTATAATTTTGTTATTAGGTGTTTTTTATTTTGTTTATTATTACATATGTATTTAAAATTCAAACAGAAGCTAATTGTTTTTAATTTATCGCAACATTATACAGCACAAGGAACCACGGAGAGCGCGAATATATGCTAACGCTGTGGACGTCAAACGATGATTTAGGCCATTTATTAGAAATTATTTGCATCCAATTGGAGAAAAAGGCCTGATCTGAGTAAAACGAAATAAAACGTAAAGGTGTCTTTTCAGTTAGGCCAGTTAATATACTCCTGAGCAATACATAATACCGTATATCATACTTCATGCCACTAATTTTTAGACATTCTAAATGTTTTAGCATTGCAAATGTTTGTTTCCAGTCTAAACTATCTACTTTAAAGTATATCCCAAAACAAATTTCCAAATGTTCAAGTGATTCACCATGAAGTTTTAAAAAATCTATTAACATTTTCTGTTCTTGCTGTGGACAATTTAGAAGACACCTAAATCTATTAAGACCAATTGGGATCAAATTATTGCCTTGCGGGATGTCAAAGTTTCTGAGAGTAAGTTCTTTCAGCACTGGCAGTCTTATAACATCATATACTGGGGAGTTAACAAGACTTAGTTTACGGATTTTTGGTCCCAACCATTTTAAAATCAATTGTATTCTGTCACATGTATCGATATTAAATATTTCTACACTTTCATATGTCATTCTTTGAGAAAAATCCATATCCTTTTGAAGGATATCGTGGATGATGGCAATATTGGAGGGATTAATAATTAATTTTGATTTTTGCATAAATTTGGGTAATTGCATTAAAACATTCCAACGTTTACACACTAAACGTATTTGTTGTATATCGCTGTGGCCGAAGTCTTTGAAAGTGTGTATTAACAACTCGTTGGGCAAATTGTTCAATGGAAAGTTATTAATTGCGTTCGGCTGCATTTTTATATTTTCCATTTGATTACTTCTTATCTGTAAGAAAAAGAAAAAATAAAAAAAAAATTATTTTGTGAATTCTTCAGAACGTTTTTTTATAAAATTGTGTTTCAAATAGGTTTACATATTTATCTTTTTTTAATCGAAATATTCTTTCAGTTTAACGTTGATCTTATAATGACTTAAGGCCTGATGAACGTTCTCTTAGTCGTATTTTTGGGTATATATACTTATATAAATAAATTATAAAGCCTTTGTAAGTCTGTTTATTTGTCTGTTAATCAGGCCTTTGTCGAAATATGTATTTTTTCAAAAATAGTCTTGGACGTGGTACCTTTCATGCAAACTAAATATTGATTTTTGTATATCTTCAATACGGTGAAAGCTAAGGTTTCCGAATTGGGTCTGAATGACTTCATGGTCTGATAGAATTATCAGTAAGGAAGTGAGCGGAATTAGGCAAGTGGGCGTGATACGTCCATATAAGTTAAATAATATTTTCTTTATATCTTGAGAAGTGTTAGAGCTTAAGATACTGAATTTGATGGAATTGATTTCGTAGTCATTAAAGATCATCAGTATAAAAATGTGGACAGTAGTTATAGAATATTTAAAAACCTATCATAAGGTTTTGACACATAGAGATACATACATGCATAGCTTGCCCTTAGAACCCTGTATCAGGATTACGACCTAGCTTCTAGCAGCACTCATAGTGTGTGTCAATTTTTATCCATGAGTACCGGGACCCACAGTTTAATGTCGATTCCGAACGACAGAATAAAGAAGCTTGTCCATAGCAATCAGATACTCTAAGAGCTTTTGCCAAAAGTCTGTTAAGAGATAGTCGCTGAGAGAAATATTTAAAAAACTCTTAACTTCCCCTATTCTGTGTTCTAGTGGGCGACGGTGTTCCGCATAACAAGAGACATTTGAAACGTTAGTGATAACATTCTTATTTACACAAAGGTGTTGTAACACATAAAGATATAATTCAGAGATATTCGATAGGTGTTTCCGTTTAATTAAAAGTGTCAAGGGTGTAAAAATGATATCAAAAATGAATTTCAAGTAAGTACTCGTATATACTTTTATATTCTTCCACTGAAAGCATATTTTGTGTCTTCGGAAGATAAGATTGCTATATTTTATTAACTAAAATTGTTGTATCTTCCAGTAAACAGAATTTGAAGTCAAATAAAAAGAACATTGGAATTAAAGCTCCAGTCGTAGTGATATGAATTAAATAAATGGTCAAAATTGCTGATTTAAATACTTGAAAGATAAACTTCAAGGACGCAAGGATTGGCCAATGAGATTTATATCCACAAAGATGACGATATTATGAAACTTTGACTGCAGTATAAGGTACTCTTCCTCAATTAGCATATTGTCCTAATAGACTTTTGTCGAAGTCACTACAGAAAAAGATTCAGCAGCGTTTAACAGCTAGTAAGGTAATGCTTAAAAATTTTAATAACGAAAACAAGATAGAAATAGAATCCATCCTGCCAAATGTTAGGCTGCAAGAGTCGTTGATATTTATGACAAAAAAATTCGATGATATTATACTCGAGATGGCACAAAATAAAAAGAAAATTGATGCTTTACAGAAAGAAAATCAATTCCTAAAAGATGAAATAAAGGATTTAAAAGACTCGGTATGTTATCTCTCTTCTAACGCAAATGCACCAGTTTTTAACGTTTTTAAAGTTAAGGAAAGAACTGAGTTTGATGAAAAGCAGGAAAAAAGTACACTCATATCTTAATATGTCTACCTTTCTTGGAATATATTTACCCAATTCACAAAATGTTATAGTGGTCGTAGATCGGTAGAAACTATGCCAAACTACAACTATTGTACATAATGTTGTTGGTAATTTCCATGTCAAAAACTACTACAACATGTACAGCAATTTTTCCTGTTTCCGAAATATCGTATCAATACACCAGAGTTGGAAAACTTTTTTTTAATTTTTTTTTTATTTATTTATTTAACTATAATCTACAACAATATAACATTTTGTGAAATAAAATTTTGGTAAATATTTTCAACTTTTTTTATTTTTATAATAATATTGTTAATGCTCACCTTTTTAAAAATTACTTTCTTTTGACACTTTCTTCTCTTAGCACTCACTGAAATATCAAGTAATACTGATTATTGATCGCATTTCTTCACTTCTTTATACCTTTGGAATTGAGTTTTCTATTACCGCAGAAAAGGACACAAAATTTTCTTTGTACCTCAGCGTCTGTCTTTGAGCATACTAAACAAAGAAATTATAATAACAAATACCGCAGGTAAACATTGTACTAATCTACAAAAATTCCAAAGCAATTATTATGAAACATTTATTTTTAAGGTACCTACTACTATCATACAATAACTAATATATTATGGTGTGCTATTGGCTGGGGTCACGAAATACATTCGTACTCTTTTGATATACAAAAAGAATTTTTTCTAGCTTTTTCGTGGTCACGAATGTACACGGAACGAAAAATTTTCGTAAATGCTGTAAAATGGCATGTAGAATTGAAGAAGCGTAGGCTATAGATCAGCTAACTAAATGCATCATCAAAACTACGGCAATTTTTAGTTAAAATTTGAAATTTTAGTATTTTATTTATATTGAAGAAATTTCTTCAATGTGATAAAAATTTTCGTTATTTATCAGGATGTAATTATAACGAAATTTAGTTAAATTAAAGAAAAAATTAGTCAAATTTACTAAATAATTTTTGTAAAATTTTATTAAAATTATAGAAATTTTATTTGAATTAACTAATAATTTTTGTTATTTTTTATTTATATTTAATACATACTTTGTAAATATCTATTCATAGTAAAGAATCTTTTATTTTATTTATTTAATAGTTTAACTTAGCATAAAATGTATCTTGTATATGTACATAAATATAAAATTTTGTTACTAAAAATATCGATTATTGTTAATTATAAATAGGGCAACCAAAAATATGCATTAGCATCTTTTTTTTCTGAATATTACTGACAAAACAACCAAAATATTAATTAATTTTAGGAGAAACTACGACGTTTAACCCTTATTTGTTTCGGCATATATTTGCATATTTCGTCATAAATGCATGCTTTTACATTTTTCATCTTTATATGGCATATTTTACAAATGTTTACATATGTTAGAAGAATTTACGTGTATTACCAAAGTTTATTTTTGAAAATTATGACCATATCGTCGTGCGGGAGTTTAAGTTCTCTATATGCCATTTTTTAAATCTCGAGTTATAATGCTAATTTAGGTTTTTGACACCAAAATTTTTAAAATCTGCATTATGTTTTCGACTATTTATCTCCAAACCTTGACGAGATATCCTAAAACGGATTACAGATTTGAAAAATTTCGGGTCGAAAACCTAAAGTGGCATCATTAACTCAAAATATATAAAAAATATGAAATGACGGATAGAGCACTTAAACTCCCGCACGACGATATACTGACATATTACTTAAGTATAATCTTTTAAATAATAAGGGTACTCATGAAAATGCTTAAAACTAACATTGGGAAAATTATTAATGTCAATTTGCTAAAAGTGTCAAAGCAAAAAACAAATTAAATACAAAGCATAAAAATTTTACATTAATGGGAAATAGAGTTTAAAAAAATTGCTTAATAATGAATTCTCAATTAAAAATTACATATTTTTCAACGTTGTACCTATTGGAGAAAAATTGTCATAATTGCATATAAAAAATTAAATTAAACGTTGATTTTTTAATTAATTAAATTTTCACAAGAATATGCATATAATCAAGCAATCGGTGTCAATTGAATATTCTGTTTTGTAAAGTTTGCAATAAGCCAGTGTCAGCAAAAAAAAAAAATTACCATAAAACAACACCTCGGAAATCAAAAACATTTCAGCGCAACGCAAGAAATTATGCTAGGAAACGTTTGCTTTCAAATTGGCATCAATTACTTCCGTTGATGTTGAAAGAAGTTTCTCAATGTACAAGAGCGTTTTACGACAAAGCTTTAAGTTTCAAAATTTGAGCGATATGATTGTTATTTATTGCAACAATAATTTAATTTTTCTTTCGTCAGAAACGCTTTTATCAGATCAAAGTTAACGGCAATGAATATTTTTGGTAATTAAAGAAGAAATGATGTCCGTGAAGGAATAGTACACTAGCCAAACTGAACAATTGTTTTCGACTCCAGCTACGGTAGTCTCATCAGAGTTCCTTGTGTCCTGTGCATATTCAAGACCAAACATCAACTATTTAACTCACACTTTTCTGGAAATCGCATACTGAAATTATATTCTTTCACATGTATGTACATACACTTGTATGAGTTAGTCGAAGTAAAGTCACACAATTACCAAAAATATTCATTGCCGTTAACTTTGATCTGATAAAAGCGTTTCTGACGAAACAAAAATTAAATTATAAAAAATATTGATCAGACCTTTCCTGAGGCTCGAACCTAGAGCCTTTAACACATTAAATAATTTAAATTAATTTTTTACTCTTTTATTTTGTATTCTTGTTAGTCTGAATTTTTTGAAATTTTTTTTTTTTTTGTTAATTTTGGAATTGAAATAAATATATCGCTTTTTGAGTTATGATACTCTTCTCGCAAATGAGAGATATGTAAATATAAAAGAACTTTATTTTTTCTGGTTGGTGGCTAATTGTTACTCTTCATGTTTTCAAATTTAAAAAAAAAAATATTCGTAATTTTACATCAACCTATTTATGTATTATGAGTTTTATAGAGCATATTCTTCACGCTTAAAACTGTTTTTTTAAAGCATATTTTAGGCGCTTAAAACTATATATATTTATAGAGCATATTTCTGGTTGCCCTAATTATAAATAGTATACAAATTTAAATCAAAGTGGTTTTTTTATTGTCACCATTTATCCAATATACCAAAAGTAACTTTGGCTTTTAGAAATCCTATAATTTTTTCCAGCTGCCCAATGACTTTTAATTTCCTCCTAGGTGCAGTTGTCGTTCAGAATTGCGTTAATACTTTCTTCAGTATTTTCTTTAGGAGGACCTAAAAATGTAAATTTACAAATTAGTATCATGTAAACTATTTTTGAAGAATATAGTTGCAGTAGTCTAGTGTGTTGGATTACTAGACAGGAGCTCCGGAATCTAACCCCAGCTCTGACATCTTAAAATAGGAAATTTGAAAAAAATACTTCCTACTCATGGATAAAAATTGACGTACCTACACAATAAAAATATTGTGAAAAACTGGACCGTAATTCTGAAGTAATGTTGTAATGGCCAATTATTTATGTCTGCTTAAGTTTTTTCACGACATTAAAATATTTGTCTCAGAGCTTACATTGGGGCTTCGATTGAAGAAAATACTTTTTTGTATTTCTAACACTTTATTATTTAACTATTTTTTTTTTTATATAATATTGGTTTTTTATTATTATTATTATTATTCAAATCACTCAGAATTATTTGTTCTTTGTGAAACGACAACTTCCGCGATATTCTTTTTGTATATTGCATTCAATTTCGTAACAGACGCCAAAATAAAATTGTCACATAAATGTTTACATTTTCACATGGTCACATTTATTAACTAAAATAAATAAGTAGATATAACGAAATTTCTTTATTTTTGTATGTCTTTAGTAAATTTAAAGCAATTTTATTCAGTTTTACTAAAAAAATCTATTTAAATTAACGAAATTTCGTTTGTTTTACATTTTTTTAGTAAAATCAATGAAGTTTCTTCAATTTCACATGATTGTAGTTTAATACGAAATTCTTAGAAAAAATATATTATGATTTTAAGAATTTTCTTTAGTTCTACAAAATTTTATATATTTAAACGAAAACAATAATTCAATATGACTAAAAAAATAACTAAATTTTTCGTTATTTTTATAATCTTGTTTTATTTTGATTTTAGGTAATGTTTAGTTAAATTGACAAAATTTTTGTTAATTTAACAGAAAATTTTGTATCCTTTGCCTACGTTTTATTCAAATCTATAGATCCTATTTTTTATGAAATATATTTATTTAGTTAATTTGAAGAAAAATCTTTGTTTCAAAAAAAATTTTGTGTAGAGTTCACTACAAATTGTGTTGATTTGAATATTTTTTTCTTTGATGGCTTACTAAATTACGATACAGCTGTTTACTTGCGATGTAGTCGCCGTGGTCTAGTGGTTAGTGTGTTGACTTACTAAGACGTGGGCCCTGGGTTCGACTCCAGGCTCTGACATCTTCAAAAAAAAAAAAAGAAATATGAAATAAATATTTCTTTCGGCGACTACCTCTCAGCAGTCTTCTGGCAAAAGCTCTGAGAGTAACTAATTGCCATGAACAAGCTTCTCAAGTCTGTCATTCGGAGTCGACATTAAACTGTAGGTCCCGGTACTCATGGGTAAAAATTGACACACACAACATGAGTGCTGCGAGAAGCTAGGCCGTAATCCTGACACAGGATTGTAAAGGCCAGTTATGTTATGTTATGTTTACTTGCGATTGTTAAAATTGTATTATTCTTCTTTTTTTATTATTATTTAGGATGTTAGGATGCTTTTGAAGAAAAAACATTTACCCAATTCACAAAATGTTATAGTTGTCGTAGATCGGTAGAAACTATGACAAACTACAACTATTGTACATAATGTTTTTGGTAATTTCCATGTCAAAAACTCTTACAACATGTACGACAATTTTTCCTATGTTTCTGAAACGTCGTATCAATACACCACAGTTGGAAAACTTGGTTTCATTTTACTAGTTTTATTTTTCAAATGTATTTTAAAATGTTTTTCTTCTCTTCTTCTTTTTAAATTATTTATTCAAGAAATTTGATAACACTGTATAATATCTACAACAATATTTACGACAAGGTGTTCACAAAATGAAATGCCATTTAATTATAATCTACAACAATATAACATTTTGTGAATTGGGTAATTATTATTTAATTTCTGTATTTTAGTTTTAGAAAATTAACGGTTTTGCTATTGCGGAGCTTGGAAATCAATTATCTAATGCAATAAAACTTCATTTTAAAGTAATTTAATAATTTTGTTGCTACCAAAAAAGAGATTCTTGACTTAGGTCAGTTTAGACGAATTTTCGTTCTTAAACAAAGGTAATGTCTCAAGATGCAACTTATTAATCTGTTGTTACCGCAGAATAGAAGATGCAGATTACAAGACTTACAACAAACAATTACTGTCCCTTCAATCAATCAAAAATAATGTCATTCCAAATCAAAGTTATTAAGCGTACTATAAACACATTATTAATTAATATGTATATTAATAAAACTCTCGTATTATTTTGCTTTTTGTTAAAAGTTTTTGAAGTGAATGTACTTATGTATACATACTTTTTATTTAATAAATAGGTTTTTTGTATATTATTTCTTGAAGTATACATTTTTAGTTCTTAATGTTTTTTCAAGTAAAAGTATTAATTTTCCTTGCATATAAAGTATGTAATTTAATGTCCGTATTCATAAAAAATAAAACAGTTTTATTAATTGCTTTTTTGACAATTACTCCATAGAAATATGTATGTCAAATAAGCAATAATAATATAAGTTTATATGTATGTAATTGTTTAATACACAAATTAGATTTCTTTATATAAAAAAATTTGATATTTTTCAAAATTTTATGTTGACTTTTTTAATTTTTAATTCAGCAAAAGTGTCACAACTTGAAAAGAATTCAGCTAAAGTGACATAATTTAACCTTTAACTACTGAGGCGGTAGTAAATTTTACCCTCTTTTTAGATCTGTTTAATTTATTTTCTTCTATGGAGCGCTATCAATTTCATTTTCATAGTGTCTTCTTATATTCCCATAGTTGTTATTCAGTTGAGTTTTGGCTGCTGTTGGGTTCGTGTGAACAGAGATATGCATGTGTTGGTGTAAAATTTACCACTTCTCAAAGAAAACGTGTTTTTTTTAAGAAAATATTTTACCACCACTACCAAATAAGTGTAAGTATTTAATGTAAAAAAAAAATACCATTCATCAGGATTGACGTTAGGTTGTTATAGAATAAATTTGACCACTCCTCCGTTTTATTGCGATTTATGCTTGTAGACTATATAGAAATTAAACGAACTTAGTAATTTAGAAATAGTTATGCTGCTTGGATAAGTAGGCGAAATCAGCGACGTTGATGATGAAATTGCTGATGCAGATTTTTGCATTCAGGAAAGCGATACAACACAAAAAAGGCCTACATAGATTACTATGGAACACAATTATCAGTATTTTAGGAGCAGACTATGTTGCTTCACCTTCAGTAGTGCCGACAACGACTTCCAGGAAGCTATGCTACATAAGCCCTAGTGGGCTAAAACGTCAAACTTCCCACTTTTACTTGCATTGTACCAAACCTATGTGTATGGGATGCAGCAAAAGCATGTGCTTACATTGTGCAAATACGAAGTTCGATGAAAAAAAATATTTCCACATAGGCTGATCCCCATTTTTTCTTAAATATATAATTTTGTTTTCGTTTCTTTTCCATTTGTTATTTTATAATCTTGGCTGTGAAAAATGCCTTTTATGTTCCTGATTATCTTTTAATAAAAAAATTTTTTTTTAAGTTTTAGTATGTACTGTTTTTTAGTTTTAAGAAAAGAGGCTATGAAGTAAAATCCTTCTTTTGTTATACTAAATGTTTGAGTTTTTTATTTTTATAATCCTATTTATATAAAAATGTTTTTTCTTGTTCTTTTAAAAACAAATTATTAAAAAAAAAAGAAATTTTGTTGGCAAAATTTTTTCGTAAAACCGAAGGTGGTAAAATTTACCACCACTTCAAAAACTATGTCCAAATTTTTCACCTCAGTAGTTAAAGGTTAAAATAACGCGGTAACTTGTGCAAATAATACATCATCAAAATTGGCATAACTAAAAATTGTTTATTAAGTAATGCATAAATATTAAAAAAAAAATAAAATAACTCTTTAGATCATAATTTGTATGGATTATCGAATTAATGGTCCAAAGTTTTTCTTTTTAACTATTTTTATTTAGGTAAAAATTTTTTTTTGATTTCTGAAAAAATTAAAATTTTGAGTTGTGTCATTTTGGAATAGGTGTGCGATATTTTACAACGGGCGAATGTTTATATTATATTAAGGGTACTCACGATTGAATCTGTGCAAACTAAAACTAAGCAAATTTGGTGTGCAAATGGCTATAGATCGTGAGCGTCCTTTTATAATTAATTGTATTTTTTTTAAGTATTTGTTTGACTTAGTGCTGCCGGGGTCACCAGTTTTTGGTGTTGGTTAAAATTGAAAATGAATCTGAACACCAAAATTTAAAAAATAATATTAATTGTTTATTGAAATAAATGTTTTCAATTCAAAATTTTCTATCAGACTAAATTGTACAAACATTTTTATAACAAATTTTTTATTTAAATTTCAATGCTTATATGATAAAAAATATTTCATTTTACAAAGTAGTTATTTGTAAAGTATGAAATTTTTTATATTTACAAATACGCCACAGATTTATAGACTCAAAAACATCTTTCATCTCCCTCCTAAAATGCCAAAAACCCTGCTTATTCTTTGAAAAGAAAAATAAGTGTATTACAAAAAAAAATTCCTAAAAGCAGGGAAAATTAAAAAATTAATAAATTTTTTAATAAATAAAGGCAATAACTAAAAAAGAAAGCACGTGTTTTGTATAAATGAAATAATATCATTTCTTATTTTAGTTGTTATCTTCTGGCTGTAGAAATGTTGAAAGTTTTTAAGCAAAAATACACAGCCAATTTACTTAAAGTTTTTTCAGTGCAATTAATGCAAATTTCAAATGCGTATATTTTGTTGTTGCAGAGAAAAAATCTGATGTATTTTTACAAACTTTGCATCGTTTGCACAGTTTGCAACGCCCTTCGTGAGTACCCTTATTGTTTATAAACTATTTTTTACAGAACGAAAGTAACATTTTTAACTTTTAAAAAAAATTTTTCACAAAAAAAAAGAACAGGAAAAACTTGTTTACAATAATATATTTATTTGTGTACAACGGTCAACAACAGTGTTGCTTTTAAGTATTTGACAATTGTAATAGCAGCAGTGTTGCAAAACCATAGAGTTCTATGCTATTTCAAACTGGGACTACCACATATATTTACATATAGGCTTAGTAAGCAAAATGGAACAGCTGATCCGTAAAGTTTACGCTTACAGGTGAGTAACGAGGGCTTTACGGTTGCGAACGTACGACACTTTGGAAATAATAAAAGAATATTCAATTGTAACCCTGAAGTTTTTTTATTTACAAATTAGTAACGTGAAAATATTTGTCGTGATATTTTCCACAAAGTTGCTAAGTATACCATACATCTCAGATATAAGGAAAACAAAGTTTTATACACCGATATGCTGCAAGAGCTGGTCAGAGATGGAAAATTTTAACCGCCTCTAAAATAAAAATCCGATGTGATCTATAAAAAGGGCGGCACCTATACATATATATTTTTTTTAGTCTCCTCTACCAGGATTAATTGTCGAAACGATATAATTTTTTTTTTCGTGTTGAACAGTGTAATTTATACAAACGATTTATATGGAGCTGTGTCCATACAAAGCCAATATTAATGAAACCTATTTCATTTGATCATTAGTACGACAAAGTGAAATATTTTACAATGGATTATAAATTAAAATTTGAACATGGATTACATTTAATGTTTTTATTTAAGCTTATCTCTTTTTGTTTTTCCTTTTTATTTTTTTTTTTTCTTACATAAAATTTCATTAATTTTTCACAAAGTTTTTTTTTAATTATTTGGATTAGAGTTTAATTTGATTTTATACTTGAATTTTTGAAAATATATATCGTCGACTGTTGAATGCTTCCTCCCTGAATATGACTGGTAATCTGCACGTCTGGCTATAAGAGGATTTGTCTCCTAGTTTAATCGACATATTTTTAGATTAAATATATATGTCCATCCCCAATTTTATTATATACACAATCATTTCTGCCATTAACATTTAAATGAAGAAAACAAAGTTTCCAGTTAAACCAACCGAATTTCCGTAATTAAAAACTGAGCGGTTCATAGCCATTGTTGAAACCTCATGAAGATTGGATAACGGAAAAGAGGCAGAGATGGTACAATGATGCGAATTGACAAGAGTTGCCAGAATCTCACCTTCATACTTGTTACGGTGTGAAGTGAGGAAAAGGTCAAGTGTCATTCTGGTGCCCATCAACACACGAAATGTGTTGCACAAGATGATTCTGTGCGGCAAACAACTCAGCATACTCGTATTGGCCTTCTGGAGTCATGCAGCCAGAATGGTGTAGCCTAGACGAATTATGAACATTGAAATCACCAGCAACAACAATTTCATTGTTCGGGTAATTCCCTAAGATTTTTGAAATTGAATCAGAAAGAGATTCGAAGAAAGAGAAGGTAACCTCTCTTGCTGCATTTGGACTTCTATAAAGAAACCCTAAATGAAAAAGATGTTCCTTGACTTTGAACTTAACTCAGAGGCATTTAAATTCTGCTAGCATTCGTACACAACTTCATTGCGAATGTACATTGCAACGCCCCGGCGAAGATTGAAATGGGATTTGAGGTGATACCCAGGGATATGAAAATCCTGTGGATCGGCATCCCCAGAGAACTGGGTCTCACATAAGGGGAAAACATACGGCCTATGAACATAAACGTGAGAATATACAGAGAAGAAATATGTCCTTAAGCCACGCACATTACAAAAGTTCAAATGAAAGCGACCCGCCACCACGATACCAATGAGAAAAAAAAAACATCTTGCTTTAAAATGCGGACTGCAAGGAGATGAATTACTGCTGATTGATCATTCAATGACCAGTATTATACCTTCGTCACTATATAATCCAACAGCAATCACCCCCGAGAAGTCCGCATACAAAAGTTTAATTTATTCTGAGAGGAATGGAAAGAAGCATCAACGTACCACTAATGGGAGGCATAACAGCCCCAAATGCGGCACTGTAACTCCTTTTGTCGACACTACAAAAAAGTACTGCACGCATTTAGTACTGTGCAGCCATTGTAACTTTTATTAATTGTACACTATTGTTGATTGGTGTTAGGAGTTGAATAAGTGTTATTGTTGTTATTGTTTTTGTGACAGTTATTTAAACTATAATTTTGTTATTAGGTGTTTTTTATTTTGTTTATTATTACATATGTATTTAAAATTCAAACAGAAGCTAATTGTTTTTAATTTATCGCAACATTATACAGCATAAGGAACCACGGAGAGCGCGAATATATGCTAACGCGGTGGACGTCAAACGATGATTTAGGCCATTTATTAGAAATTATTTGCATCCAATTGGAGAAAAAGGCCTGATCTGAGTAAAACGAAAAAAAACGTAAAGGTGTCTTTTCAGTTAGGCCAGTTAATATACTCCTGAGCAATACATAATACCGTATATCATACTGCATGCCATTAATTTTTAGACATTCTAAATGTTTTAGCATTGCAAATGTTTGTATCCAGTCTAAACTATCTACTTTAAAGTATATCCCAAAACAAATTTCCAAATGTTCAAGTGATTCACCATGAAGTTTTAAAAAATCTATTAACATTTTCTGTTCTTGCTGTGGACAATTTAGAAGACACCTAAATCTATTACGACCAATTGGGATCAAATTATTGCCTTGCGGGATGTCAATATTTCTGAGAGTAAGTTCTTTCAGCACTGGCAGTCTTATAACATCATATACTGGGGAGTGAACAAGACTTAGTTTACGGATTTTTGGTCCCAACCATTTTAAAATCAATTGTATTCTGTCACATGTATCGATATGAAATATTTCTACACTTTCATATGTCATTCTTTGAGAAAAATCCATATCCTTTTGAAGGATATCGTGGATGATGGCAATATTGGAGGGATTAATAATTAATTTTGATTTTTGCATAAATTTTGGTAATTGCATTAAAACATTCCAACGTTTACACACTAAACGTATTTGTTGTATATCGCTGTGGCCGAAGTCTTTGAAAGTGTGTATTAACAACTCGTTGGGCAAATTGTTCAATGGAAAGTTATTAATTGCGTTCGGCTGCATTTTTATATTTTCCATTTGATTATTTCTTATCTGTAAGAAAAAGAAAAAATAAAAAAAAAATTATTTTGTGAATTCTTCAGAACGTTTTTTTATAAAATTGTGTTTCAAATAGGTTTACATATTTATCTTTTTTTAATCGAAATATTCTTTCAGTTTAACGTTGATCTTATGATGACTTAAGGCCTGATGAACGTTCTCTTAGTCGTATTTTTGGGTATATATACTTATATAAATAAATTATAAAGCCTTTGTAAGTCTGTTTATTTGTCTGTTAATCAGGCCTTTGTCGAAATATGTATTTTTTTCAAAAATAGTCTTGGACGTGGTACCTCTCATGCAAACTAAATATTGATTTTTGTATATCTTCAATACGGTGAAAGCTAAGGTTTCCGAATTGGGTCTGAATGACTTCATGGTCTGATAGAATTATCAGTAAGGAAGTGAGCGGAATTAGACAAGTGGGCGTGATACGTCCATATAACTTAAATAATATTTTCTTTATATCTTGAGAAGTGTTAGAGCTTAAGATACTGAATTTGATGGAATTGATTTCGTAGTCATTAAAGATCATCAGTATAAAAATGTGGACAGTAGTTATAGAATATTTAAAAACCTATCATAAGGTTTTGACACATAGAGATACGTACATGCATAGCTTGCCCTTAGAACCCTGTATCAGGATTACGACCTAGCTTCTAGCAGCACTCATAGTGTGTGTGTCAATTTTTATCCATGTGTACCGGGACCCACAGTTTAATGTCGATTCCGAACGACAGAATTAAGAAGCTTGTCCATAGCAATCAGATACTCTAAGAGCTTTTGCCAATAGTATGTTAAGAGATAGTCGCTGAGAGAAATATTTAAAAAACTCTTAACTTCCCCTATTCTGTGTTCTAGTGGGCGACGGTGTTCCGCATAACAAGAGACATTTGAAACGTTAGTGATAACATCCTTATTTACACAAAGGAGTTGTAACACATAAAGACAGAACTCAGAGATATTCGATAGGTGTTTCCGTTTAAGTAAAAGTGTCAAGGGTGTAAAAATGATATCAAAAATGAATTTCAAGTAAGTACTCGTATATACTTTTATATTCTTCCACTGAAAGCATATTTTGTGTCTTCGGAAGATAAGATTGCTATATTTTTTTAACTAATATTGTTACATCTTCCAGTAAACAGAATTTGAAGTCAAATAAAAAGAACATTGGAATTAAAGCTCCAGTCGTAGTGGTATGAATTAAATAAATGATCAAAATTGCTTATTTAAATACTTGAAAGATAATCTTGAAAAACGTGAGAATTAGCCAATAAGATTCATATCTACCAAAATGACTTTATTATGAAAATTTGGCTGCAGTATAAAGTACTCTTCCTCAATTAGCATATTGTCCTAATTGACTTCTGTCGAAGTTACCACAGAAAAAGATTCAGCAGCATTGAATAGCTAGTAAGGTAAAGCTTAAGAATTTAATAACGAAAACAAGATAGAAATAGAATCCATTCTGCCAAATGTTAGGTTTTATATTACAGATGATGTATATGTACATAGTGTTTGTAAAATCTCAAATTAAAGAGATTAAATAAAGCATTTCGTTTTGTAAAATTAGTTTTATTGAGCCTTTATCTTCACTTATTCATACATACATATATGTAAATATGAAAGAGTTCTTGTGTGTATAAGCTATATATTTTAATTAGGCGGAGTCACGCCCATATACTTTTGCAATGGTAACAGTAAATCTGTAATTTTTTTTCGAAACAACTTGCTGCTCAATATAAATTAAAGTTTGAAAAATTTTTGGAATTGTACAATTGAGCTTAGTGTTTCCCATAAATATTAAATGCTGATTTTTATATATCTTGAGAATGACTCTCGACTTTTAGAAATGACTCTCTACACACATACCAAAATTCTTTATTGAAATTCAATAGGGTTATATTAATTGTTTAAAATAAAAAATAGTCCGAGATGAAGCTATACAAAATCTTGCGAAATATCGAAATAACTGAGTTTGATGGAAAGTAAAGAAGTATATAAAATATCTGTGGAATTTTGAAAAAACGTCTTCTCTCGAAATAAGACAATTTTCCAAGATTTTTATAGTAAATATAGAATTTCCTTGTCCTCTAATCCCCGTATTTCTACGACCTTTGGAAGGCAAGATATGCAATTGACTTATCGACCTCTTTCAGACTTTCCCACAATTTCAATTTGACAAAACGACTTCTTTCAGAGAATTAAGAATAATTTTAAAAATTGAATGTCTATAAAAAATTGTATTTCATTTTTATTATTATTTTTTAATTATCTGCATATTGAAGGGAAAAATAGAACCCAAATATATTTTCCAGATCAACTTCTATCAACCTTTTTTTCATATTCCATTTTAACAAAACAACTTGTCTTGAAATAATTAAAATAATTTTCAAATTTAATCAAAAAAATTTTGACAAAACGACTTGTATGATGGAAGCTAATTTTTTTCTTTAAAATTTAAAAAAAAATATTTAACAAAAAGTATTAAATTAATTTTTTGTCGCTTTAAAGAAAACTATTGCTTCTAGAGGGAAAAAAAGGTCGCATAATGTTCGTTAAGTATTTGTGTATAATATCCAAGTTCAAAATTTCTTTAATTTTCTAAGCAATAACTTGTATTAGCCTTTTACAATGTTTTTTTGCTCTACTGAAAAGTTGTTGATTTTGAAAGAAGACGTTTTGTCAAATGTCCACAGATATGTTAAGCGGGAAAAAAGTACACGCCAGAAATATTAAGACATTTCTATCTTTCTTGGATTTGAAATAACTAATTTATAAAGGAACAAGTTTTTTTTTTTATTTTTTATATTGTAAATAATACTGTTAATGCTCACACTCAAAAAGATTTTTAACTAAAACTTAGAAAATTTTCCAAAATTAAGTAAATTAAGATTGTCGTGTGGCGCCAAAGCCGTTTTGTACAATTTTGAAATAAATATTTCTTTTTTTTAGGAAACCATTTTCTAGTTCGTGAACTATTTCCTTTTTAATCAAAACTAATAAATTTAGAGTCTTTATTTAAAAGTGTCTTAGTTCGAGAAAAGGTTTACTTACAGCAATATAATTTTTCCACTAAATACAAGTATTTTTTTTTTTCCTGGAATAAGTTAATAAAATTTTTTGAGTACACGTTTTTAAAAAATATTTTCTTTTGACACTCAATTCTATTAACACTCACTGAAATATCAAGTAACACTGATCATTGATCGCATTTCTTCACATTTTTTATACCTTTGGAATAGAATTCTCTATTACCGCAGGTAAGGACACAAAATTTTCTTGGTACCGCAACGTCTGTCTTTGGGCATACTAAACAAGGAAATTATAATAATAATTACCGCAGGTAAACATTTTACTAATCTGCAAAAATCCCAAAGCAATTATTATGAAACATGTATTTTTAAGGTACCTACTACCATCATACAATAACTAATATATTATGGAGTACTTTTGATTAATATCAAAATTTTAGATTAAACAATTTTTGAAATTAATAATGTATGTATATGGCTATTGCCTGGGGTCACGAATATACGTTTGTACTCTTTTGATATACAAAAAGAATTTTTTCTAGCTATTTTCGTGGTCACGAATGTACACTGAACCAAAAATTTTCGTAAATGCTGTAAAATGGCATGTAGAATTGAAGAAGCGTAGGCTATAGATCAGCTAACTAAATGCGTCATCAAAACTACGGCAATTTTTAGTTAAAATTTAAAATTTTTGTATTTTATTTATATTAAAGAAATCACTTCAATTTGACTAAAAAATTTTCGTTATATATTAGGATGTAATTATAACGAAATTTAGTTAAATTAAAGAAAAAATTAGTCAAATTTACTAAATACATACATACATACATACATAACTGGCCTTTACAACCCTGTGACAGGATTACGGCCTAGCTTCTCGCAGCACTCATGTTGTGTGTGTCAATTTTTATCCATGAGTACTGGGACCTACAGTTTAAAGTCGACTCCGAACGACAGATTTGAGAAGCTTTTTCATGGCAATTAATTACTCCCAGAGCTTTTGCCAGAAGACTGCTGAGAGGTAGTCGCCGAAAGAAATAATTGTTTCATATTTCTTTTTTTTTTTTAAAGATGTCGGAGCTGAGATTTGAACCCAGCACTATCGTCTTCGTAAGTCAACACACTAACCACTAGACCACGGCGATTACGATTTACTTTTGTAAAATTTTATTCAAATTAAAGAAATTTTATTTGAATTAACTAATAATTTTTGTTAATTTTTATTCATATTTATATTCATATTTATTCGAACCCGGTGGGGTAGCGGGTTAGAATTCTACCTCAGTGGTTCCCTGCTTGTCGTAAGAGGCGACTAAATGGGAAATTGGTGGAAGAGGAAAGCAGATGAAATATTTGCTTTTACCCGGTGGCACCAACGTGTGATGAGGTGATGGAAGCCTGGACATTTAGGTGTCACAATAACAATGATGACGACTAGCGCTGCGACAAATGGAAACGCTTTTGTGAAATGATGTGTAAGACGCGATTGGGCTTGCGTTTGCTGCATTCTGTTACCTGAGTACACCGAGTGAAATCCGGTTGAAATGGCTTTCAGACTAATGTTGCAGACGCCTCCGTACTGTTAAATCCTTGGCAGGACTTCAAGTACGTTCCACCATCCTCACCATTTAGTTGGTGGTGCAGGTTTAGTTGAGACGATCCCTAATTAAAGTCCGACCTGGCTCTGAATGCGAACTCCCATAAGGATTCGTGTCAACCCTCGCGAGGACCTCACTGACTGTCATAGGGACCCTCGGGGTCTTAGAGGACAACTGTATATTCAATGGTGGATACCGGCTTGAAGATGGAACCCAAAACATAATGAACACAAGAAATTTGAAAATTGATGAGATGATGCAAGGCGAGGTTGCTTTTATGAGCAGCCCGAGGTTAAGGCTATCGCCGGTGAAAAAATTCCCCGAGACGGGAATTTATACTTAAGATGATGCGCTCAGAGGAGGAGACTCTCGCAAAATGCCATACTGTTATCGAAGAGCTCATGGACATTATGAAGAGCTACCGAGAAAATTGGAAATCTGCGAAGAAAGACAAGGAAGCAGGTAAGAACGTTGAGATCTCCAAAAACAACGGAAATAGCTGCGATGTCTCCACACCTGTTAGTTGCCTCCATTAGAGAAGTGCCTCAAGCCCGGCTGGAATAAGCCCTGGAAAAACGCCGAGAGGAAAAACAATGGAGATAGAGCAGGCCAAGAAAAAAGAAGCTGATGGAGTATGGAAGACTGTAAAGAGTGGAAAAACCGTAAACAAGGAGAAGAAAGCGCGGAAGAAAACCACAAAGGAACGACCAGAGGCTGTAATTATACGCCTAAATGAGGGTCACAGCTACTCCGATGTTTTAAAGAGCATTCGGAGCAAAGTAAGGCCAGAGGAATCCGAGATTGCGATACGTACTGTTTGGAAAACGAAAACAGTAGCAATTCTCATCGAAATGGGAAAGGGTGGAAGAAGGGACGAGTTCAGGGAGAACCTGAAGAGTGTCTTGAAGCAGGACGCGATAGTAAAGGACCTCACACCTACGGTGACATTGGAGATCCGGGATCTTGACACCCTCACAACCACTGAGGAAGTTCTTGCTGCAGAAGAAAGGAAATAGGCGCACCTTAACCAGCTGTAAATATACGCCTGAGAGTGGCAAACTGCTTACAGCAGAGAGGAGCATTTATGACAATCTCCGAGAGCTGTGCCAATATGCTCATGAAATCACAGAGATTTAAAATTGGTTGGACACGATGCAGGATCATGATCCGAAAGGAGCTGGTAAGGTGTTACCGCTGCTTCGCGACAGGGCATATGCAATGGGAATGTAGTGGACCCGACAGGAAGAGCATGGACCTGTGTATAAAGTGTGGCGAAAAGGGTCACAAGAAAAAGGATTGTCGAAATGCTGTTCAACAGAGCCTGGAAAATCTTTAGATCACCTGCCAGGATCTAGAAATTGTCAGGCGAGCAAACGAAATCTGTAATGATGATGAGGATATTACAACTTAATATGTACAGAGGAAAGGTGGCAGATTCTTTGTTATCACAGATCATTCTGGAACAGAGATCTGAT
This sequence comes from Metopia argyrocephala, assembly GCA_963576795.1. NCBI lineage: Eukaryota > Metazoa > Arthropoda > Insecta > Diptera > Sarcophagidae > Metopia > Metopia argyrocephala. The sequence continues at coordinate 58,959,016 of OY756211.1, read as the reverse complement.
ATAACTATTATTAGCAACCAATACATGGCGAGGAATAGTGGATACTGGCTGGATGATGAAACTTTTACCGCAGCATTTTAGATACCGAGCAACCAAGGACTACAACCAAAAAAACTGGTAGAGGCATTGGTTTGCATGGATGCAGTTTGAAGAAGTCACTGTAATGAGTTGCTACCTGACTCCCAGTGACGGCATACGAACTTTTGAGGACAAGCTGGAAGAAAATTAAGATGTTATTAGGGAAATAGGTGGTAACTTCATATTAGCAGGTGACTTCAACTTCAGAGCTATAGAGTGGGGAATGACCAATACCGATCCAAGCGGTAGACGGATCGTGGAAATGGCAGCTAGAACCGGTCTGATCTTCGCGAATGTGGGGAATGTATCGACATTAAGAAGACCGGGCTGCGAAGGCACCATCCCTGATATAACTATGGTCACAGAGAGAGGTAGCGACCATCAGTATATATCATAAACATTCTGCCCGGGAAACACAATGCAGCCATATGGGCATACAACTGGCAACCGAAGGTGGGACTTACGAAAACTGAATGTAAACACGCTTATTTCGGAAATCGACTGACTATGCCTCACAGTGGAATTTTCAAGTGATGCAAGTACAAGAGTAGGTCAGACAATGAGCATCATAAAAGGCGTTTGTAAGAAGACAATGCCTTTGAAGAGACTTCAAAATATTAGACGGAAGGCAGTGTACTGGTGGGACAAGAACATTGAGGCCCTAAGACGGGAGTGCTTACGTCTACGGCGAAGGTGTACCAGAGTAAGGCGTAGTGGAACAGCCGTAGATGAATCGCAAGCATTTAAAGAGGCAAGGAAATCATTCAAGGAAGCAATGGCGCTCAAAAAAGCTCAGGCTTTCCAGGAGCTACGCAACGATATAAACGTAAACCCTTATGGTCTGGGATACAAGATTGTGATGGATAAGTTGAACACCAGAAAACTAGTGGGAATTATGAATGACCATGTAATGAGGTATATTGTGGATATGCTTTTCCCGACCCATAAGGAACGCCTGGAGAGAAGGCGAGATACGTACACAATGGAGTTTATTCCTTTTACCACACAGGAACTGAATATAGCTGTAACTGGCCTAAAACCCGGAAAGGCACCCGGGCTCGACGGTATACCACCTGAGATACTGCGAGAGATATCTAGTCGAAGACCAGAATTATTACTAGGAATGTACAACACGTGCCTAAGAGAGTGCAACTTTCCGGAAATTTGGAAAAGACAACAGCTTATTCTAATTCGCAAGGGAAATGGCGACCCGGAAGTCCCATCCTCAAATAGACCACTGTGTATGCTGGATACAGCAGGAAAACTTTTTGAAAGGCTTTTGAAACCACGACTTGATGCAGCGATTGACAATGGCGGCGGACTGTCCGCTAGTATGGTTTTAGATCTGGTAGGTCCACAATTGGTGCTTTGGAAGAAGTGACGCAGGCGGCCATGGCTATACGACCCTTCAGCCCCTTCACAAGACCCGTGGTTTTACTCGCAACGCTGGATGTAAGGAACGCCTTCAATAGTCTTAGATGGAGCGACGTACTAGATGCGCTGGAAAATATTTTATCAGTGCCGCAGTGTATCCTGAGGTTGGTTAAGAGCTACCTAAATAACATACGTCTTATGTCTTCTACAACTGCAGGATCGAGAACAAATCAGATAACATCAGGAGCAGCACAAGGATCTATTTTGGGACCCAATCTATGGAATGCTAGCTACGATGGAATTCTCAAAGAAGACATGCCAGAGGGTACTTTCCTGGTTGGTTACGCAGACGACATTGCAGCTGTCATCACAGCGGGAAACACCGACGAGGCACAACGGAAGCTCACACGGGTCATGTTGAGGACGAAAAGATGGTTATGTGACCACGGTCTAGACCTGGCCACTTACAAGACAGAATTGCTGTTGATAACTGGACGTCATATTCCCTTGCAAGTGGACATAAATATTGGAGGCGAAACTTCTACGACTAAGAATTCGGTTAAGTATCTGGGTCTAAGGTTGGATCCTAGATAAACCTTTGCAGACCATAGCATAATGCTATATTGAAGTGAAATTTGGACCGAGACGTTAAAGGTAAAGGGACGCGCCTATTTGCTGACATCTGTCCAGAGAGTCGCTGCTTTGAGAATTACCTCCGCTTATCGCACAGTGTCAGGACCTGCAGTTCTAGTCATAGCCGGCACAATCCCTGTGGATCTTCAAGCCGAAGAGCGGTCGATAATATATAAAGCCATAACGGAAGGCCTTCCTGTAACCAGTTCCATCAGACAACGCTGGAACGCTGAAAAACGAGGAAGATGGACAGCGAAACTCATACCGACTATGGGCTCATGGATGAATCGAAAATTCGGAGAGGTGAACTATTACACCACACAGATGTTATCTAGTCACAGTGTGAGGCTTAGTCATATTTAACACTTTGTAGAAATCCACTTTACAAATTTCGTAGAAAATTTTTTTGTTTTGATCACAATGGCATTGGATATATTGGCAGAAAATAATTGTGAAATTTTCATATTTCTTTTTCATAGTAAAAGTTTCTTTTGTTGTGAATAGACTATTTCTTTGTGGTGTGAAAATTAAATTTGAAAATTTTAAAATTTTGAAAATTGACTTTGGAAATTAATTTATTTTTTTTACATCTGTGAATTTTGTGCACATACCCTTTTGTGGTAAGTTTTGTTTGGAAGATATTAGAAATTAAGGGCCAGCTGAGAATTGGGATAATGAGAATTTCCTTATTTAAATTTTTTTTAGTTGCCATTTTGATACCAGCCACGGGATAGCAAATTGCACAAACAAATTATTTATTGACGATAGCGACATATTTAAATACATCTCGATTAGGAGAAATCGGAACGGGATAGAAGACTTGTTCCTAGTTTTCCAGAATTCTTTTTTTTATCCCAACTTACTGATATGCCGGTGATAACTAATCACGTATTGGTATTTCATTTGGGATTGGATTGTTGTTGTCGGAGTTTCTGCCTGTTAGAAAAGTTCTAACGTATCTAAGGGTGGTTGACTCCAAATTTCAAGAATTACGAATCCATGCACATGCGTCATAATATGTTTTTTTTTTTTAAATAATAATTTTTCTTCAATATCTTTGAATTTTCTATTAGTTTTTATTTGTTAATATTCGTTAATATTCAATTACTCTAAGTCAGCAATTCCATAATTCCTTTTTCCATAGTATTTTTTTCTAACCTCTTAAATTAAACACATATTCCATTTTATTCAAGTAAAATTTTTATGACGTAATTTATATTTGGAAAAAAAAAGAGAAAAATACTAATGTTGAATGAAAATTTAAATTAAAATTATATAAATCCCATTCAGAACTCTAGCATCCACAGACAACAGGCCTGCAGTCTTCGTTGGATACGTAAATTGGTGAGTTTTATTTTTGTTTGTTTTTTTTATTTTTTTTGAAGTATGTACATGCATACGTCATTTAATTGAAGTTTTCATTCAAATAAAAGAAAAAAAAAATTTAAATTTACATCATTATTTTAACAAAATATGTAAATTTTTTTTTATTAATATGTTGTTAACATCCCATATTCTTTAATTCTGTTAAATTTAACATTGATTTCAAATTATGTTACATACATATTTGTTTAGATTTTGTATGTTATAAACATTGTTTATAATTTAATTTTTTTTTATTTTCAAAAACGATTTTTTTTTTATTTTATTTTCATATGTGACTAGATGTTACAGTATGTTTTATGTAGAAGAAATTTAAAATTTTTTTGTGCAATTTAACATATTTTTTTTTTACATACATTGTATATACATTATAGAATTTTGGTCATGCATTTGCATGAGTGAAATGTTTATAGGAATAATTATTATTATTTTTTTTTTATTAGTTCATTTATTATGTTAAATTTAGTTCATTCTTTATGGAATAAATAGTAGTTTTTTTTTTTCTTGAATATGAAAGTGTAAATTTTATTTTTGTTTCATGAAAAGTTAAGATCCGCGGTAAGAAGGGTACATATATGGGCTGTCTGGGACATATATATTAAAGATGGCAAGGTTGGGAGGGTGAAGATATTTGAAGGAGTGGTATCATCTAGACTTCTTCGACTATGAAGCTTCACTTGCTTATAATTTTTATTTTGTTTGTTTTTTTTTTTGCTGTTTGTTTTGTTTGATTATTTTTTTTTTGTCGGTTTGAATATTAGCTACCTAAATTTTTTAATTCTAGTGACGACCTTTAGCTTTTCTTAAGGGGGGCAAGATCCATCCCGTTTTCCCTGAGCATGGCCGGTATAAGTAGGTAGCACTGCCTCTGGAGAGTTAGGACCTTTTTAAGGGTAGGTTCGTTACAACAGATATTTTAGAAAATATCTGCACCGAATGCGAAAATGTGACTCCCCTTTCTGCATTTATGAAGACAGGCGCTGGCATTGCTATCGAGCGGAACTGGTGTCTGAAGTCGGAAGAATAACGGTTGAGAATATCGTTGATATTATGGCGTTAAACATGGCGAACTGGATTGCGGTCAGGATAATGCAGGATAATTTGAACGTATCGTAAGGCGAAAAAAGAAGGACCTTGAGGCATTTAAAAGTGCAGGTCCTAGACGCAGGACAACCTAAACGAAACTGGCAACCGTGCCAAAGAGGGGTCCACCTTGAAGTTCTGCGAACGTGGTTCCGAGGTGGTATTCTTCCCCTGGTGTGGAGATTAGGAGGGGTTTTTAGTCGGTATACCCTTTTGGGCGAGTCCGACATATCATGCGAGGTGACGACCTCCGCGAAAGCATAAAGATTTTTCCCTTCTTTTCTCGAAAAAAAAAACAAATATACATATTGTCGATGGAATTAAAGAGCGCTGTAACTGACAAAACCGTAAAACCTTTATGAAAGTAGAACAAAGACACTGGTATTTTTCAACAGGCAGACGGCGTAAGTGAATTGGTTTTCATAGTAGAAATCTGGGACTGGGACCAATCGACGCGTATTTTTTTTTTTGCTGATAAAAATGTCGGATAAAACGTCTTTTCGATTTTTTTTTTAGTTACAGCGTTCTTTAATTCTTGGGACGATATTTTGTTAATATCTAAGCATATTAAAGAATTTTTTATTTTATTTAACTAAGAGTTTAATTTAGCATAAAATTTATATTGTATATGTACATAAATATAAAAGTTTGTTACTAAAAATTACGATTATTGTTAATTATATATAATATGCAAATTTAAAACCAAGTGGTTTTTTATATTCTCACCATTTATGGTGGCATAGAGGTTGAACGCGTGCACAGAAACTCAAAAGACCGATGTTTAAATCCCAGCGAAGGAAAAAATAAAAAAATTAATAATGATTAATTAAAAAAAGAGGTTTCCCCCCCCCCACCGCCAATAAATCCATCTTCACGAAACCGCTCCCTGGCATTTCCAGCCTATTCCACCAAGAAACCGAATAATCAGGAGTACAGCGCCATCTTCTGGGAAGATAACAGCTAACCTACTGAAGACGCTTGCCACTCGCATTCAACATTCACCGACAGATGGGGCAATTGCTATTGATCACTCAAAGGTGAAGTTATAACACTGGCCTTTGAGTGATCAAATTGACAGCTATTTGTCCCATTGACATTACTTCTTTACATCTATGTATCTATGTATGTCTATATATTCTAATACAATGCACTGCATTTAGTAGGGGTTTACTCCTGAGTATTGGTCTTAAATAAAAAAAAAATAAAAAAATATACCAAAAATATTTTTGGCTTTTAGAAATCCTGTAATTTTGTCCAGCTGCCCAATGACTTTTAACTTCCTCTCAGGTGCAGTTGTCGTTCAGAATTGCGTTAATACTATCTTCAGTATTTTCTTTAGGAGGATCTAAAAATGTAAATTTACAAATTAGTAAAAAAAATTTAGCTCTTACCTAAACTTACAGCTCTCTTCTGAACACATCATCGAATTTTTGGAGAATATAGTCGCCATAGTCTAGTGTGTTGGCTTACTAGACAGGGGCTCCGAATTCTGACATCTTGAAAAAAAAAATTTTGAAAAAAACATTTCCTTCCTCTTAGCTGCCATTCGGAATAGAGTTTAAACTGTATGTCCCGATACTCATGAAAAAAAATTGACGTACCTACACAATAAGGATACTGTGAAAAACTGAACCGTAATTCTGAAATAATGTTGTAATGGCCAATTAAATATTTATGTCTGCTTAAGTTTTTTCACGATATTAAAATATTTGTCTCAGAGTTTACATTGGGGCTTCGATTGAAGAAAATACTTTTTTGTATTTCTAACACTTTATTATTTAACTATTTTTTTTTTATATAATATTGGTTTTTTATTATTATTATTATTCAAATCACTCAGAATTATTTGTTCTTTGTGAAACGACAACTTCAGCGATATTCTTTTTGTATATTGCATTCAATTTCGTAACAGACGCCAAAATAAAATTGTCACATAAATATTTACATTTTCACATGGTCACATTTATTTACTAAAATAAATAAGTAGATATAACGAAATTTCTTTATTTTTGTATGTCTTTAGTAAATTTAAAGCAATTTTATTCAGTGTTACTAAAAAAATCTATTTCAATTAACGAAATTTCGTTTGTTTTACATTTTTTTTAGTAAAATCAATGAAGTTTCTTCAATTTCACATGATTGTAGTTTAATATGAAATTCTTAGAAAAAATATATTATGATTTTAAGAATTTTCTTTAGTTCTACAAAATTTTATATATTTAAACGAAAACAATAATTCAATATGACTAAAAAAATAACTAAATTTTTCGTTATTTTTATAATCTTGTTTTATTTTGATTTTAGGTAATGTTTAGATAAATTGACAAAATTTTCGTTAATTTAACAGAAAATTTTGTATCCTTTGCCTACGTTTTATTCAAATCTATAGATCTTATTTTTTATGAAATATATTTATTTAGTTAATTTGAAGAAAAATCTTTGTTTCAAAAAAAATTTTGTGTAGAGTTCACTACAAATTGTGTTGATTTGAATATTTTTTTCTTTAATGGTTTACTAAATTACGATACAGCTGTTTACTTGCGATTGTTAAAATTGTATTCTTCTTCTTTTTTTATTATTATTTATTTTGACGTTAAGCAAATTTGAATTTAAATTTTTTTCTTTGACAACAATTAGAAATTAAATTAATTTTGGTGATGAAATACAATGCCAAAATATCAATACCAAATTCAGTTTTATTTTGTTTTCAATATAAATTACAAAACGTTTATATGTTTATTTATTTATTTATTTATATTTTTCGCCATACATACACTCATACTCACTATAAATGGTTTTTTTTAATACAAATAGCAAATTTAATAAAATAAAAATTTTTACAATAAAACTTAATTTTTTTTTTATTCAGAACTACTGTTGATGCAACCATCCAATGCGCCATGAGGTAGCCTCTGAATAATTATATCGCCCACCTAGTTCAAGAGTGACATAACTCAAAATTTTCAATTTTCGAGTTTATGCTTAAACTATGCACAATACAGTTGTTTATCTGTAAAAAAACCTCAGTGTATTTTGTTGTTTTTAACTGTTGCTAAAAACAGTTATGTCTCTCCTTATGTTTCAATTGGTATAAAATTGCAATTCATAAAAGTGATATATTTTTAGTTCTATCAGAAAATTCAAGGGTAGTAGATCGTACTACTAACTGCTAAATAGTCTTAATTCGAATTGTGACACTTTTGATAAAATAATTCTTTTTTGGAGTGTGTATTAATTAGACTTGTGCCAGTTTAGCTCATTGAGGTAAGTACGAATCATTTCTATTATTTTTTGTTATGATACTTTAGATGAAAAAAATATTAAGTTTTTGAGTTAGAATGCTTTTGAAGAAAAAACATTTAGCCAATTCACAAAATGTTATAGTTGTCGTAGATCGGTAGAAACTATGACAAACTAAAACTATTGTACATAATGTTTTTGGTAATTTCCATGTCAAAAACTCTTACAACATGTACGACAATTTTTCCTATGTTTCTGAAACGTCGTATCAATACACCACAGTTGGAAAACTTGGTTTCATTTTACTAAGTAGTTTTATTTTTCAAATGTATTTTAAAATGTTTTTCTTCTCTTCTTCTTTTTAAATTATTTATTCAGGAAATTTGATAACACTGGATAATATCTACAACAATATTTACGACAAGGTGTTCACAAAATGAAATGCCATTTAATTATTATCTACAACAATATAACATTTTGTGAATTGGGTAATTATTATTTAATTTCTGTATTTTAGTTTTAGAAAATTAACGGTTTTGCTATTGTGGAGCTTGGAAATCAATTATCTAATGCAATAAAACTTCATTTTAAAGTAATTTAATAATTTTGTTGCTACCAAAAAAGAGATTCTTGACTTAGGTCAGTTTAGACGAATTTTCGTTCTTAAACAAAGGTAATGTCTCAAGATGCAACTTATTAATCTGTTGTTACCGCAGAATGGAAGATGCAGATTACAAGACTTACAACAAGCAATTACTGTCCCTTCAATCAATCAAAAATAATGTCATTCCAAATCAAAGTTATTAAGCGTACTATAAACACATTATTAATTAATATGTATATTAATAAAACTGTCGTATTATTTTGCTTTTTGTTAAAAGTTTTTGAAGTGAATGTACTTATGTATACATACTTTTTATTTAATAAATAGGTTTTTTGTATATTAGTTCTTGAAGTATACATTTTTAGTTCTTAATGTTTTTTCAAGTAAAAGTATTAATTTTCCTTGCATATAAAGTATTTAATTTAATGCCCGTATTCATAAAAAATAAAACAGTTTTATTAATTGCTTTTTTGACAATTACTCCATAGAAATATGTATGTCAAATAAGCAATAATAATATAAGTTTATATGTATGTAATTGTTTAATACACAAATTAGATTTCTTTATATAAAAAAAATTGATATTTTTCAAAATTTTATGTTGATTTTTTTAATTTTTAATTCAGCAAAAGTGTCACAACTTGAAAAGAATTCAGCTAAAGTGACATAATTTAACCTTTAACTACTGAGGCGGTGGTAAATTTTACCCTCTCTTTAGATTTGTTTAATTTATTTTCTTGTATTGAGCGCTATCAATTTCATTTTCATAGTGTCTTCTTATATTCCCATAGTTGTTATTCAGTTGAGTTTTGCTGCTGTTGGGTTCGTGTGAACAGAGGTATGCATGTGTTGGTGTAAAATTTACCACTTCTCAAAGAAAACGTGTTTTTTTTAAGAAAATATTTTACCACCACTACCAAATAAGTGTAAGTATTTAATGTAAAAAAAATACCATTCATCAGGATTGACGTTAGGTTGTTATAGAATAAATTTGACCACTCCTCCGTTTTATTGCGATTTATGCTTGTAGACTATATAGAAATTAAACGAACTTAGTAATTTAGAAATAGTTATGCTGCTTGGATAAGTAGGCGAAATCAGCGACGTTGATGATGGAATTGCTGATGCAGATTTTTGCATTCAGGAAAGCGATACAACACAAAAAAAGGCCTACATAGATTACCATCGAACACAATTATCAGTATTTTAGGAGCAGACTATGTTGCTTCACCTTCAGTAGTGCCGACAACGACTTCCAGGAAGCTATGCTACATAAGCCCTAGTGGGCTAAAACGTCAAACTTCCCGCTTTTACTTGCATTGTACCAAGCCTATGTGTATGGGATGCAGCAAAAGCATGTGCTTACATTGTGCAAATACGAAGTTCGATGAAAAAAATATCTCCACATAGGCTGATCCCCATTTTTTCTTAAATATATAATTTTGTTTTTGTTTCTTTTCCATTTGTTATTTTATAATCTTGGCTGTGAAAAATGCCTTTTATGTTCCTGATTATCTTTTAATAAAAAAATTTTTTTTTAAGTTTTAGTATGTACTGTTTTTTAGTTTTAAGAAAAGAGGCTATGAAGTAAAATCCTTCTTTTGTTATACTAAATGTTTGAGTTTTTTATTTTTATAATCCTATTTATCAGGCATGTTCTGAAAATCACTTTTTGTAGGAGTGATTTCAAATCACGAGAAAGGTGTTCTGAGCACAAAATTTTTTGAAATTTTGTGATTTGAAATCGTCAGGTAAATTCTTGTCGATATCAAATCACTTGCCTTTTTAAACACTATTGTACTTACAATTCGGCGAAAAATGGAAAACAAGCATACAACATCATTTGTTCTTTATTTACTTTAACAATAAAAAATAAAAATTCATTCAGAAAAATTCAAAAATTTGCAAATTTTCAAACACATTATAGTTTTCATAAAATTTTTTTGATTTGTTTACATTTTTCACAATTTGCTTTTATTTTTCAAAGCGATTTTTGGAGTTGCCAGACTAACAACATGTTATTTTATTTTATATATAATTTGACCAAATTTGTCAATTGAAGTAATTATTAAAAACTAAAATTTATAAAATTTTTTCATAAAAATTTATATAATGTAAAATAGTTTACATAGATTGGTTAATTTTTGAAATATAAATGTGCGATTTTAATGCAAATGCCAGCAATGAATCTGGCAGCTCTATAAACGACACAAAAGAGCTTAAAGTTTGTGGTTTAGAACAATGAAAAACACTTCTAAAAACAAAAAAGCTCGTGATTTTCAGAACACCTAAGAATTTCTTGCGTGATTTTAAACTTGCATGTGATTAGAAATCACGTGATTTTCAGAACATGCCTGTATATAAAAATGTGTTTTCTTGTTCTTTTAAAAACAAATTATTATTATTATTATTATTATTATCTGGTTTAGACCCAGCACAAATGCAAGACACTGCGACCTATAAGATCTATTGTGTCCCTTTGAGTCTACTGTTTGTTTAACAGACCAACTGCCTTCCTTACGAACACCAGCAGGTCCGAAACTTTAGTGGTGGATATATCCGTCAGTGAGACCATATGTCTCCCTAAATACATCCATCTGAATCTATCAAGAGCCACACATTCACACAATATGTGCTCTGCTGTCTCTGATGCTTGTGAGCATAGTCTACAAACATCTACATTTGTGATCGCCATTCTCATCAAATGCGCTCTCACACTACAGTGACATGTAAGAAAATCCGTTAGGATTTTCAGGTCTGGCCTTCTATACTTTAGAACATCAGACTCACCCCCAAATCGCGGACGAATCACAGCCTTGGCGTGCCTAAGACCCGACTGGGCATTCCAATGTTCCAAACATTTGCCAGTCTCCCATTCACTAATTTGACTAAGAATAGTAGAAAGCGGTGCTGCACAGCAGGGCTCCGGACCAATATAAGGCGTCGCAGATCCCCTCCTAGCCCATGCATCCGCTTCCTCGTTCCCGCTTACACCACAGTGTCCAGGTACCCAGAACAGCTGCACCCTGTTTCTAAGCGATAATTTTTGCAACGTGTCGTAGCAATGTTTGACAAGTCTAGATGTCATACGATGAGAGTCAAGCGCCTTTAAGGCAGCCTGACTATCTGAAAATATATTAATTGTCTTGCCCTTGAGCCCGATATCCAGGTTAATCTCAGCACATGCGGTTATGGCCAGGATTTCAGCCTGAAAAACACTCAATGACTTCCCTAGTGGAATTGACAAGTTTCGATTGGGTCCATAGACGCCAGCCCCTACTCCACTGTCCATTTTGGAACCATCAGTATACCAGTTTAGATCAGACTCACTCCGAGCCAAACACCCAGTAGACCAACATTCCCGGTCCGGTACCTCCACCTTAAATCTCCTGCCAAAGCAAAGTTCCAAAGGCATGGTATCCAAGACCGAAATTGGATTCCTGACCACCTTGTGAAGAATGGCCAGGTTCCTTGACTCATTTCGAGGTGTTCTTACGAACACTTTTGCCGCCGAACACGCGGCCACCCTCATCACATAAATATGAAATGGTGTTAGTCCAATCAGGGCCTCTAAAGCCACTGTTGGACATGTTCTCATTGCCCCGGTTACACCAAGGCAGGCAAGCCGTTGTATCTTGCCCAATTTTCTTATGGTGGTAGACTCCTCAGTCTTTCTCCACCAAACTATTGCCGCATAAGTGATTATGGGCCGAACAATGGCGGTATAAATCCACAGTGTCATTCTTGGCGATAGACCCCAAGTCTTACCGAAAGAAGAGCGACATGCCCAAAGTGCCCTTGTCGCCTTAGCCTGGACAGCAGAAATGTGCGAGTTCCAGGTAAGTCTTCTATCCAGAATGACACCTAGATACTTAACCTCCTTAGAAAACATAATAGTGGTACCCTTAAAAGAAATACAGTCGCACGTCAGCTTATATCTCTTCGTAAAAGGTACAACAACCGTCTTTGAAGGATTCACTGAGAGTCCTTCTTGAGAGCACCAATTCGACACATCCCTCAGAGCATCAGCCATAAGGTCACACAATGTACTCTCAAATTTCCCACGGGCCGTTATAACAAGGTCATCAGCATAACTAATTACGCTGATTCCTTTTTGAGCCAACATGGTAAGCAAGTCATCAACTACAAGCGTCCACAACAATGGGGATAGGACTCCACCCTGAGGGCATCCCTTCGACGCCATCACGGTCAATTCCTCTCCATCAAGGGACGAGCTGATAATCCTGCCTCTAAGCATGGAGCCGATCCAAGCTATAATTGGCCTTTCCACCCCTTTCCGTTCCAAAGAACTAGTAATGGAGTCAAAGCCTGTGTTGTCAAAAGCACCTTCTATATCCAAGAAAGAACAAAGAGCAACTTCCTTGTCAGAAAATGCTTTCTCAATACTCCCAAGGAGAGACAAAATTGCACCCTCAGTCGATCCGCCCTTCACATACGCGAATTGACTCGGGTGCAGGGGACGTTCCACAAGACACGTCTCCCTTATATAAACATCCACCAGCCTCTCCATTGTCTTCAAAAGAAAGGATGAGAGACTTATGGGTCTATACGACTTTGGAAGATCACTAGGCCTACCTGCCTTCGGTATAAATATAACCGCAACTTCCCGCCAAGCTCGTGGTATATAACCAAAACCGAAGCTGGCCTTAAAAATTACAAGAAGTTTAGACACTATTATGTCAGAACTTCTTTGTAGGAGAGCCGGAAAAATTCCATCTCTGCCCGGAGCCTTATAGGGTTTAAAGGAGCCAATAGCCCACAAAACCCTGTCCGGAGTGAATATTTTACTCGCGAGACTTTTGACCCTTTTGGTAACACGTACAGGTGCGGGAATATCCCAGCACTCGCGTACAGGTGCCACCTCTTGGGAACCAGGAAAATGCGTTCCCATCAAGAGATCCAAGGTTTGCCTTCTAGACTGAGTGTACCCTCCGGTACCTGTATTAAGGGACCCTATGCCATTAGAATGATCTATGGTCAGAGACTTTTGAAGGCGGGCCAATGCCGGCAAGCCCTCAATGGACTGACAAAATCCCCTCCACGTCTCCCTTTTAGACCTTCTAATCTCCTTATTGTACTCAGTGAGACTAACCCTATAAACCTGCCAATCACCTGTGCGCTTGGCCCTATTAAAGTTCCTCCTTACGGTTTTCCTCAGCTTTGACAAAGTGTCATTCCACCAAGGCACCTTACGAACAATAGAATGGTCACTATGACGCACACTAATGTCCAAAGAGGATTTTAATGTCGACTGTAGCTGATTTGCCGCCAGATCCAGTTCATCAACAGACTCTATAGAATCTGGCAGCCAGTCAACTTCTTTAGCCACATTTTCTCTGAAGCAGGTCCAATTTACCTTCCTAGAGACTATTGGCCTATCATCGGTTCTAGCAACGCTAACCAGATCAAATCTAATATGCATATGATCGGATAAGGATACTTCGTCTGACACATGCCAGTCCCTCAGAAGATTAGACGTGAATGTATCACACAACGTAATATCCAATACCTCCGACCTTATGGCGTTAACAAATGTAGGCCTGCTGCCCCTATTGGCCACAGCCACATTATTGCTAACCAGAAAGTTGAGAAGGTAATCACCCCTATCGTTGTTGTCCGTGCTGCCCCATACCATATGATGAGCATTCGCATCACATCCAACTACGAAGTGGTGGTTCTTCTCCCGACAGTACCTGATGAAATTTTGGACTTCCAGGGGTGGTACACATTCCATATCCCCTGGGAAATAAGCAGAGGCGCATATTACCTCCCTTATACCAACATCAGTAATAAGTTTGACGCTTACAGCCACCAGGTCCCTAGTAATGAACCCTGTAATGGGAAAGAAGGTGAATTTGGAATTTACCACAATAGCGGCCCGGGGCCTCTCCCCAGCCGCATACACCAACTTACACGTCTTATTTTGAAGTCCTCTGACTCTGTCATTAATAGTCCAGGGCTCCTGTATGAGCCCTAGACTAATATCTTCAGTGGCAAATCTGCGGCTAAAAATGCTCGACGCACCTTTGGCCCTATGCAGATTTGCCTGGAGCACTTTGAAAGTACCTTCCATCATTTGCGCTCATTGGAAAGCGCCTCTGACGCAACTTTTCTCCCTGCCTGGCTCAATTGCCCAGCAAGCTTTGTTGCCTCAGCCTTAAGTGAGAAACCTGTAGATTTACCTCTACCCCCCACAGGTTTGCTCTTTTCAGTACTGTACAGTACAGTTATAGGGGTAGTAACACTCGTGTCGACTACCCTTTTTATGTTTGTGGAAGACACAATTGTCTTCCTTATAGTTGATGCATAAGAGGCATCGCTCTCTAAATTATCAGCAATATTTTTCATCAAAAATATGCGATGCTCGGGTTAAAGAGTCACCTGCGGCATTGCCCGGCTTGCCACAGGAAGGCTAATTAAAACTGGAGGGCGCCTGGTATCCAGAGTCCGCATACGAGCAGCCAAGTACCCCTTGACCATACATCCCTCAGTGTATGCTGTTCCACCTTGGATTTGGGGGAACGGTTATGAGGAGCGTCCACCTCCCGCATGATCCAATTTTAACTAACAGTCAGCAGAGACATGACCTTACTGAACTGCGAGTTGCGGTTACCACCCATAGATGGTAAAGATCACACTTCTATATGAGTTTCCAGATAGCAGGACTGTACTAAGTGAAAACCAAAGTCAACCCTTAGTAGAGTCCCCTGAATACTCATATAGCAAACCGCAAGCGTTGCTTACTTTAGCCATGGTCAAGAGTTGGCCTGAGTGGAAACGCAATTCCCACACAAATGTAGGACACGCGAAACTCACCCAGACCCGCACCGACCATGTTACCAGTGGCCACCACGTGGAGGTAGTAAGTCTTCTTGTGCAGTTGTCCATAAGGATCGTCTATTGACTTTGCCTTATGGGTCCACACCTGACCACCAAACAAATTATTAAAAAAAAAAAAAAAAAGAAATTTTGTTGGCAAAATTTTTTCGTAAAACCGAAGGTGGTAAAATTTACCACCACTTCAATAACTATGTCCAAATTTTTCACCTCAGTAGTTAAAGGTTAAAATAACGCGGTAACTTGTGCAAATAATACATCATAAAAATTGGCACAACTAAAAATTGTTTATTAAGTAATGCATAAATATTAAAAAAATAAAATAACTCTTTAGATCATAATTTGTATGGATTATCGAATTAATGGTCCAAAGTTTTTCTTTTTAACTATTTTTATTTAGGTAAAAATTTTTTTTTTGATTTCTGAAAAAATTAAAATTTTGAGTTGTGTCATTTTGGAATAGGTGTGAAATATTTTACAACGGGCGAATGTTTATATTATATTAAGGGTACTCACGATTGAATCTGTGCAAACTAAAACTAAGCAAATTTGGTGTGCAAATGGCTATAGATCGTGAGCGTCCTTTTATAATTAATTGTATTTTTTTTAAGTATTTGTTTGACTTAGTGCTGCCGGGGTCACCAGTTTTTGGTGTTGGTTAAAATTGAAAATGAATCTGAACACCAAAATTTAAAAAATAATATTAATTGTTTATTGAAATAAATGTTTTCAATTCAAAATTTTCTATCAGACTAAATTGTACAAACATTTTTATAACAAATTTTTTATTTAAATTTCAATGCTTATATGATAAAAAATATTTCATTTTACAAAGTAGTTATTTGTAAAGTATGAAATTTTTTATATTTACAAATACGCCACAGATTTATAGACTCAAAAACATCTTTCCTCTCCCTCCTAAAATGCCAAAAACCCTGCTTCTTCTTTGAAAAGAAAAATAAGTGTATTACAAAAAAAATTCCTAAAAGCAGGGAAAAGGAAAAAATTAATAAATTTTTTAATAAATAAAGGCAATAACTAAAAAAGAAAGCACGTGTTTTGTATAAATGAAATAATATCATTTCTTATTTTAGTTGTTATCTTCTGGCTGTAGAAATGTTGAAAGTTTTTAAGCAAAAATACACAGCCAATTTACTTAAAGTTTTTTCAGTGCAATTAATGCAAATTTCAAATGCGTATATTTTGTTGTTGCAGAGAAAAAATCTGATGTATTTTTACAAACTTTGCATCGTTTGCACAGTTTGCAACGCCCTTCGTGAGTACCCTTATTGTTTATAAACTATTTTTTACAGAACGAAAGTAACATTTTTAACTTTTAAAAAAAATTTTTCACAAAAAAAAGAACAGGAAAAACTTGTTTACAATAATATATTTATTTGTGTACAACGGTCAACAACAGTGTTGCTTTTATTTGACAATTGTAATAGCAGCAGTGTTGCAAAACCACAGAGTTCTATGCTATTTCAAACTGGGACTACCACATATATTTACATACAGGCTTAGTAAGCAAAATGGAACAGCTGATCCGTAAAGTTTACGCTTTCAGGTGAGTAACGAGGGCTTTACGGTTGCGAACGTACGACACTTTGGAAATAATAAAAAAATATTCAATTGTAACCCTGAAGTTTTTTTTATTTACAAATTAGTAACGTGAAAATATTTGTGGTGATATTTTCCACAAAGTTGCTAAGTATACCATACATCTCAGATATAAGGAAAACAAAGTTTTATACACCGATATGCTGCAAGAGCTGGCCAGAGATGGAAAATTTTAACCGCCTCTAAAATAAAAATCCGATGTGATCTATAAAAAGGGCGGCACCTATACATATATATTTTTTTTAGTCTCCTCTACCAGGATTAATTGTCGGAACGCCATAATTTTTTTTTTCGTGTTGAACAGTGTAATTTATACAAACGATTTATATGGAGCTGTGTCCATACAAAGCCAATATTAATGAAACCTATTTCATTTGATCATTAGTACGACAAAGTGAAATATTTTACAATGGATTATAAATGAAAATTTGAACATGGATTACATTTAATGTTTTTATTTAAGCTTATCTCTTTTTGTTTTTCCTTTTTATTTTTTATTTTTTTTTTTTTTTCTTACATAAAATTTCATTAATTTTTCACAAAGTTTTTTTTTAATTATTTGGATTAGAGTTTAATTTGATTTTATACTTGAATTTTTGGTACAATAAAAACTTATTTTAATATAACTACTAAATAATAGTTAAATAAATATATAGATATCAGGAAGAAAACTAAACTTAAAAAAATATATATCGTCGACTGTTGAATGCTTCCTCCCTGAATATGACTGGTAATCTGCACGTCTGGCTATAAGAGGATTTGTCTCCTAGTTTAATCGACATATTTTTAGATTAAATATATATGTCCATCCCCAATTTTATTATATACACAATTATTTCTGCCATTAACATTTAAATGAAGAAAACAAAGTTTCCAGTTAAACCAACCGAATTTCCGTAATTAAAAACTGAGCGGTTCATAACCATTGTTGAAACCTCATGAAGATTGGATAACGGAAAAGAGGCAGAGATGGTACAATGATGCGAATTGCCAAGAGGTGCCAGAATCTCACCTTCATACTTGTTACGGTGTGAAGTGAGGAAAAGGTCAAGTGTCATTCTGGTGCCCATCAACACACGAAATGTGTTGCACAAGATGATTCTGTGCGGCAAACAACTCAGCATACTCGTATTGGCCTTCTGGAGTCATGCAGCCAGAATGGTGTAGCCTAGACGAATTATGAACATTGAAATCACCAGCAACAACAATTTCATTGTTCGGGTAATTCCCTAAGATTTTTGAAATTGAATCAGAAAGAGATTCGAAGAAAGAGAAGGTAACCTCTCTTGCTGCATTTGGACTTCTATAAAGAAACCCTAAATGAAAAAGATGTTCCTTGACTTTGAACTTAACTCAGAGGCATTTAAATTCTGCTAGCATTCGTACACAACTTCATTGCGAATGTACATTGCAACGCCCCGGCGAAGATTGAAATGGGATTTGAGGTGATACCCAGGGATATGAAAATCCTGTGGATCGGCATCCCCAGAGAACTGGGTCTCACATAAGGGGAAAACATACGGCCTATGAACATAAACGTGAGAATATACAGAGAAGAAATATGTCCTTAAGCCACGCACATTACAAAAGTTCAAATGAAAGCGACCCGCCACCACGATACCAATGAGAAAAAAAAAAACATCTTGCTTTAAAATGCGGACTGCAAGGAGATGAATTACTGTTGATTGATCATTCAATGACCAGTGTTATACCTTCGTCACTATATAATCCAACAGCAATCACCCCCGAGAAGTCCGCATACCAAAGTTTAATTTATTCTAAGAGGAATGGAAAGAAGCATCAACGTACCACTAATGGGAGGCATAACAGCCCCAAATGCGGCACTGTAACTCCTTTTGTCGACACTACAAAAAAGTACTGCACGCATTTAGTACTGTGCAGCCATTGCAACTTTTATTAATTGTACACTATTGTTGATTGGTGTTACGAGTTGAATAAGTGTTATTGTTGTTATTGTTTTTGTGACAGTTATTTAAACTATAATTTTGTTATTAGGTGTTTTTTATTTTGTTTATTATTACATATGTATTTAAAATTTAAACAGAAGCTACTTGTTTTTAATTTATCACAACATTATACAGCATAAGGAACCACGGAGGGCGCGAATA
Source organism: Metopia argyrocephala (assembly GCA_963576795.1). NCBI lineage: Eukaryota > Metazoa > Arthropoda > Insecta > Diptera > Sarcophagidae > Metopia > Metopia argyrocephala. The sequence goes on along the minus strand of OY756211.1, from coordinate 58,940,014 downwards.
TATGCTAACGCGGTGGACGTCAAACGATGATTTAGGCCATTTATTAGAAATTATTTGCATCCAATTGGAGAAAAAGGCCTGATCTGAGTAAAACGAAATATAACGTAAAGGTGTCTTTTCAGTTAGGCCATGTAATATACTCCTGAGCAATACATAATACCGTATATCATACTGCATGCCTCTAATTTTTAGACATTCTAAATGTTTTAGCATTGCAAATGTTTGTATCCAGTCTGAACTATCTACTTTAAAGTATATCCCAAAACAAATTTCCAAATGTTCAAGTGATTCACCATGAAGTTTTAAAAAATCTATTAACATTTTCTGTTCTTGCTGTGGACAATTTAGAAGACACCTAAATCTATTAAGACCAATTGGGATCAAATTATTGCCTTGCGGGATGTCAATATTTCTGAGAGTAAGTTCTTTCAGTACTGGCAGTCTTATAACATCATATACTGGGGAGTTAAAAAGACTTAGTTTACGGATTTTTGGTCCCAACCATTTTAAAATCAATTGTATTCTGTCACATGTATCGATATGAAATATTTCTACACTTTCATATGTTATTCTTTGAGAAAAATCCATATCCTTTTGAAGGATATCGTGCATGATGGCAATATTGGAAGGATTAATAATTAATTTTGATTTTTTCATAAATTTTGGTAATTGCATTAAAACATTCCAACGTTTACACACTAAACGTATTTGTTGTATATCGCTGTGGCCGAAGTCTTTGAAAGTGTGTATTAACAACTCGTTGGGCAAATTGTTCAATGGAAAGTAATTAATTGCGTTCGGCTGCATTTTTATATTTTCCATTTGATTATTTCTTATCTGTAAGAAAAAGAAAAAATAAAAATAAAATTATTTTGTGAATTCTTCAGAACGTTTTTTTTATAAAATTGTGTTTCAAATAGTTTTACATACTTATCTTTTTTTAATCGAAATATTCTTTCAGTTTAACGTTGACCTTATAATGACTTAAGGCCTGATGAACGTTCTCTTAGTCGTATTTTTGGGTATATATACTTATATAAATAAATTATAAAGCCTTTGTAAGTCTGTTTATTTGTCTGTTAATCAGGCCTCTGATTAGTCTGTTAAGAGATAGTCGCTGAGAGAAATATTTAAAAAACTCTTAACTTCCCCTATTCTGTGTTCTAGTGGGCGACGGTGTTCCGCATAACAAGAGACATTTGAAACGTTAGTGATAACATCCTTATTTACACAAAGGAGTTGTAACACATAAAGATAGAACTCAGAGATATTCGATAGCTGTTTCCGTTTAAGTAAAAGTGTCAAGAGTGTAAAAATGATATCAAAAATGAATTTCAAGTAAGTACTCGTATATACTTTTATATTCTTCCACTGAAAGCATATTTTGTGTCTTCGGAAGATAAGATTGCTATATTTTTTTAACTAATATTGTTACATCTTCCAGTAAACAGAATTTGAAGTCAAATAAAAAGAACCAAGGACCGTAATCATTATGAGTTTTATAATAAAAATTACACAGTAATGATTATATTGTGAGTTTTAAAGATTTTCTTCAATGGTAATAATTATTTTTAAGAAATATAAATAAAAATCAGCCATAATCATTATTTTTGAGCAAAAGAAATAAAACTCAAAAATAATCATTATTTATGATTTTTATTTTTTTCGCTCAAAATAAAACTCACTTTCAATTTATGACTTTTTTTTTAGGTTTTTTACATTTAAAAATTTGGTCAGAACTAATAAAAGAAAAAATATTAAGACATGCTTGTTCATTTTGTTATATAAAATATCATTTTTTTGCACAAAAATTATTTTTTTTTCATATATAATATATAAAGTAAATTAAAAGTGAGTTTTATTTTGAGCGAAAAAAATGAGTTTTATTTCTTTTGCTCAAAAATAATGATTATGGCTGATTTTTATTAATATTACTCAAAAATAATCATTACCAATGAAGAAAACTTTAAAAATCAAAAATTTAAAAATCATGACGGATATGCAAAGACTGTTAAAAAGTAATAATAATGGTGCAAAAAATTTTTATTTATGTCTGTTCTAAGTGATTGATTTTTTTATTTAAAAAAACGAACAATAATCATTATTTACGGTCCCTGAAAAGAACATTGGAATTAAAGCTCCAGTCGTAGTGGTATGAATTAAATAAATGGTCAAAATTGCTTATTTAAATACTTGAAAGATAATCTTGAAAAACGTGAGAATTAGCCAATGAGATTCATATCTACCAAAATGACTTTATTATGAAAATTTGGCTGCAGTATAAAGTACTCTTCCTCAATTAGCATATTGTCCTAATTGACTTCTGTCGAAGTTACCACAGAAAAAGATTCAGCAGCATTGAATAGCTAGTAAGATAAAGCTTAAGAATTTAATAACGAAAACAAGATAGAAATAGAATCCATTCTGCCAAATGTTAGGTTTTATATTACAGATGATGTATATGTACATAGTGTTTGTAAAATCTCAAATTAAAGAGATTAAATAAAGCCTTTCGTTTTGTAAAATTAGTTTTATTGAGCCTTTATCTTCACTTATTCATACATACATATATGTAAATATGAAAGAGTTCTTGTGTGTATAAGCTATATATTTTAATTAGGCGGAGTCACGCCCATATACTTTTGCAATGGTAACAGTAAATCTGTAATTTTTTTTCGAAACAACTTGCTGCTCAATATAAATTAAAGTTTGAAAAATTTTTGGAATTGTACAATTGAGCTTAGTGTTTCCCATAAATATTAAATGCTGATTTTTATATATCTTGGGAATGACTATCGACTTTTAGAAATGACTCTCTACACACATACCAAAATTCTTTATTGAAATTCAATAGGGTTATATTAATTGTTTAAAATAAAAAATAGTCCGAGATGAAGCTATACAAAATCTTGCGAAATATCGAAATAACTGAGTTTGATGGAAAGTAAAGAAGTATATAAAATATCTGTGGAATTTTGAAAAAACGTCTTCTCTCGAAATAAGACAATTTTCCAAGATTTTTATAGTAAATATAGAATTTCCTAGTCCTTCTTTTGCTCTAATCCCCGCATTTCTACGACCTTTGGAAGACAAGATATGCAGTTGACTTATCGACCTCTTTCAGACTTTCCCACAATTTCAATTTGACAAAACGACTTCTTTCAGAGAATTAAGAATAATTTTAAAAATTGAATGTCTATAAAAAATTGTATTTCATTTTTATTATTATTTTTTAATTATCTGCATATTGAAGGGAAAAATAGAACCCAAATATATTTTCCAGATCAACTTCTTTTAACCTTTTTTTCATATTCCATTTTAAAAAAACAACTTGTCTTGAAATAATTAAAATAATTTTCAAATTTAATCAAAAAAATTTTGAAAAACGACTTATATGGTAGAAGCTAATTTTTTTTATTTAAAATCTATTTAACAAAAAGTATTAAATTAATTTTTTGTCGTTTTAAAGAAAACTATTGCTTCTAGAAGGAAAAAAAAGGTCGTATAATGTTCGTTAAGTATTTGTGTATAATATCCAAGTTCAAAATTTCTTTAATTTTCTAAGCAATAACTTGTATTAGCCTTTTTAAGTGTTTTTTTGCTCTACTGAAAAGTTGTTGATTTTGAAAGAAGACGTTTTGTCAAATGTCCACAGATATGTTAAGCGGGAAAAAAGTACACGCCAGAAATATTAAGACATTTCTATCTTTCTTGGATTTGAAATAACTAATTTATAAAGGAACAAGTTTTTTTTTTATTTTTTATATTGTAAATAATACTGTTAATGCTCACACTCAAAAAGATTTTTAACTAAAACTTAGAAAATTTTCCAAAATTAAATAAATTAAGATTGTCGTGTGGCGCCAAAGACGTTTTGTACAATTTTGAAATAAATATTTCTTTTTTTTTAGGAAACCATTTTCTAGTTCGTGAACTATTTCCTTTTTAATCAAAACTAATAAATTTAGAGTCTGTATTTAAAAGTGTCTTAGTTCGAGAAAAGGTTTACTTACATCAATATAATTTTTCCACTAAATACAAGTATTTTTTTTTCCTGGAATAAGTTAATAAAATTTTTTGAGTACACGTTTTTAAAAAATATTTTCTTTTGACACTCAATTCTATTAACACTCACTGAAATATCAAGTAACACTGATCATTGATCGCATTTCTTCACATTTTTTATACCTTTGGAATAGAATTCTCTATTACCGCAGGTAAGGACACAAAATTTTCTTGGTACCGCAACGTCTGTCTTTGGGCATACTAAACAAGGAAATTATAATAATAATTACCGCAGGTAAACATTTTACTAATCTGCAAAAATCCCAAAGCAATTATTATGAAACATGTATTTTTAAGGTACCTACTACCATCATACAATAACTAATATATTATGGAGTACTTTTGATTAATATCAAAATTTTAGATTAAAAAATTTTTTAAATTAATAATGTATGTATATGGCTATTGCCTGGGGTCACGAATATACGTTCGTACTCTTTTGATATACAAAAAGAATTTTTTCTAGCTATTTTCGTGGTCACGAATGTACACTGAACCAAAAATTTTCGTAAATGCTTTAAAATGGCATGTAGAATTGAAGAAGCGTAGGCTATAGATCAGCTAACTAAATGCGTCATCAAAACTACGGCAATTTTTAGTTAAAATTTAAAATTTTTGTATTTTATTTATATTAAAGAAATCACTTCAATTTGACTAAAAAATGTTCGTTATTTATTAGGATGTAATTATAACGAAATTTAGTTAAATTAAAGAAAAAATTAGTCAAATTTACTAAATACTTTTGTAAAATTTTATTCAAATTAAAGAAATTTTATTTGAATTAACTAATAATTTTTGTTAATTTTTATTCATATTTATATTCATATTTATTCGAACCCGGTGGGGTAGCGGGTTAGAATTCTACCTCAGTGGTTCCCTGCTTGTCGTAAGAGGCGACTAAATGGGAAATTGGTGGAAGAGGAAAGCAGATGAAATATTTGCTTTTACCAGGTGGCATCAACGTGTGATGAGGTGATGAAAGCCTGGACATTTAGGTGTCACAATAACAATGATGACGACTAGCGTTGCGACAAATGGAAACGCTTTTGTGAAATGATGTGTAAGACGCGATTGGGCTTGCGTTTGCTGCATTCTATTACCTGAGTACACCGAGTGAAATCCGGTTGAAATGGCTTTCAGACTAATGTTGCAGACGCCTCCGTACTGTTAAATCCTTGGCAGGTCTTCAAGTACGTTCCACCATCGTCACCATTTAGTTGGTGGTGCAGGTTTAGTTGAGACGATTCCTAATTAATGTCCGACCTGGCTCTGAATGCGAACTCCCATAAGGATTCGTGTCAACCCTCGCGAGGACCTCACTGACTGTCATAGGGACCCTCGGGGTCTTAGAGGACAACTGTATATTCAATGGTGGATAGCGGCTTGAAGATGGAACCCAAAACATAATGAACACAAGAAATTTGAAAATTGATGAGATGATGCAAGGCGAGGTTGCTTTTATGAGCAGCCCGAGGTTAAGGCGATCGCCAGTGAAAAAGATCCCCGAGACGGGAATTTATACTTAAGATGATGCGCTCAGAGGAGGAGACTCTCGCAAAATGCCAGACTGTTATCGAAGACCTTATGGACATTATGAAGAGCTACCGAGAAAATTGGAAATCTGAGAAGAAAGACAAGGAAGCAGGCAAGAACGTTGAGATCTCCAAAAACAACGGAAATAGCTGCGGTGTCTCCACACCTGTTAGTTGCCTCCATTAGAAAAGTGCCTCAAGCCCTGCTGGAATAAGCCCTGGAAAAACGCAGAGAGGAAAAACAATAGAGATAGAGCAGGCCAAGAAAAAAGAAGCTGATGGAGTATGGAAGACTGTAAAGAGTGGAAAAACCGTAAACAAGGAGAAGAAAGCGCAGAAGAAAACCACAAAGGAACGACCAGAGTGTCTTGAAGCAGGACGCGATCGTAAAGGACCTCACACCTACGGTGACATTGGAGATCCGGGATCTTAACACCCTCACAACCACTGAGGAAGTTCTTGCTGCAGAAGAAAGGAAATGGGCGCACCTTAACCAGCTGTAAATATACGCCTGAGAGAGGCAAACTGCTTACAGCAGAGAGGAGCATTCATGACAATCTCCGAGAGCTGTGCCAATATGCTCATGAAATCACAGAGATTTAAAATTGGTTGGACACGATGCAGGATCACGATCCGAAAGGAGCTGGTAAGGTGTTACCGCTGCTTCGCGACAGGGCATATGCAATGGGAATGTAGTGGATCCGACAGGAAGAGCATGGACCTGTGTATAAAGTGTGGCGAAAAGGGTCAGAAGAAAAAGGATTGTCGAAATGCTGTTCAACAGAGCCTGGAAAATCTTTAGATCACCTGCCAGGATCTAGAAATTGTCAGGCAAGCAAACGAAATCTGTAATGATGATGAGGATATTACAACTTAATATGCATAGGGGAAAGGTGGCAGATTCTCTGTTATCTCAGATCATTCTGGAACAGGCATCTGATATAACTATTATTAGCGAACAATATACGGCGAGGAATAGTGGATACTGGCTGGATGATGAAACGTTAACTGCAGCAATTTGGATACCGAGCAAGCAGGGACTACAACCAAAAAGAACTGGTAGGGGCGATTGCTTTACATGGATGAAGTTTGAAGAAGTCACTGTAATGAGTTGCTACCTGACTCCCAGTGACGGCATACGGACCTTTGAGGAAAAGCTGGAAAAAATAGAGGATGTTATTAGGGAAATAGGTGGTAACTTCATAGTAGCAGGTGACTTCAACTCCAGAGCTATAGAATGGGGAATGACCAATACCGATCCAAGAGGTAGACGGGTAGAGGAAATGGCGGCTAGAACCGGTCTGATCTTCGCGAATGTGGGGAATGTATCAACATTTAGAAGACCGGGCTGCGAGGGAACCATCCCCGACATAACTATGGTCACGGAGAGAATACGGAACAAAATTGTCGACTGGAAAGTACTGGAAACATACACGGGTAGCGACCATCAGTATATATCATACACATTCTGCCCGGGAAACACAATGCAACCATATGGGCATACAACTGGCAAACGAAGGTGGGACGTACGAAGACTGAATGTAAACAGGCTTATCTCGGAAATCGACCGACTATGCCTCACAGTGGAATTTTCAAGTGATGCAAGTACAAGAGTAGGTCAGACCATGAGCATCATAAAAGGCGGCTGCAAGAAAGCAATGCCATTGAAGAGACTTTCAAATATTAGACGGAAGGCAGTGTACTGGTGGGACGAGAACATTGCGGCCCTAAGACGAGAGTGCTTACGTCTGCGGCGAAGGTGTACCAGAGCAAGGCGTAATGGAACAGCCGCCGATGAAACGCAAGCATTTAAAGAGGCAAGGAAATCTTTGAAGGAGGCAATAACGCTTAAAAAAGCACAGGCTTTTCAGGAGCTACGCAACGACATAAACGTAAACCCTTATGGTCTGGGATACAAGATTGTGATGGATAAGCTAAACACCAGAAAACCAGTGGGAGTAATGAGTGATCATGTAATGAGGAATATTGTGGACACGCTTTTCCCGACCCATGAGACAAGGCGAGAGAGAAGGCGAGATACGCACACCACGGAGTTTATTCCTTTTACCACACAGGAGCTGAATATAGCAGCATCCGGCCTAAAACCCGAAAAGGCACCCGGGCCCGACGGCATACCACCTGAGATACTGCGAGAGATATCTAGTCGAAGACCGGAATTATTACTGGGGATGTACAACACGTGCCTAAGAGAGTGCACCTTTCCAGAAATTTGGAAAAGACAACAGCTTGTACTAATTCGCAAGGGAAATGGCGACCCGGAAGTCCCATCCTCATATAGACCACTGTGCATGCTGGATACAGCGGGAAAACTTTTTGAAAGGCTTTTGAAACCACGACTTGATGCAGCGATCGAGAACGGCGGCGGATTTTCCGCTAGACAGTACGGTTTTAGATCTGGCAGGTCTACAATTGGTGCTTTGGAAGAAGTGGCGGCCATGGCTATACGGCAATTCAGCCACTTCAAAAGACCCGTGGTTTTACTCGCAACGCTAGATGTGAAGAACGCCTTCAATAGTCTTAGATGGAGCGACGTACAGGATGCGCTGGAAAATATTTTTTCAGTACCGCAGTATATCCTGAAGTTGGTTGAGAGCTACCTAAGTAACAGGCGTCTTATGTATTCTACAACCGCAGGATCGAGAACAAAGCAGATAACATCAGGAGCAGCACAAGGATCCATTTTGGGGCCCAATCTATGGAATGCTAGCTATGATGGAATTCTCAAAGAAGACATGCCAGAGGGTACTTTCCTGGTTGGTTACGCAGACGACATTGCAGCTGTCATCACAGCCAGGAACACCGACGAGGCGCAACGGAAGCTCACACGGGTCATGTTGAGGACGAAAAGATAGTTATGTGACCACGGTCTAGACCTGGCCACCCACAAGACAGAATTGCTGTTGATAACTGGACGTCATATTCCCTTGCAAGTGGACATAAATATTGGAGGCGAAACTTTTACGACTAAGAATTCGGTTAAGTATCTGGGTCTAAGGTTGGATCCTAGATTAACCTTTGCAGACCAGTTTCGATATGCCAGTGATAAGGCTCAGATTTTCGTGAGACAGATTAATGGCGAATATCGGAGGGCCGTTGCCGGCGAAACGGAGGCTGTTAATGGAGGCCGGAAATAGCATAATGCTATATTGAAGTGAAATTTGGACCGAGACGTTAAAGGTAAAGGGACGCGCCTATTTGCTGACATCTGTCCAGGGAGTCGCTGCTTTGAGAATTACCTCCGCTTATCGCACAGTGTCAGGACCTGCAGTTCTAGTCATAGCCGGCACAATCCCTGTGGATCTTCAAGCCGAAGAGCGGTCGATAATATATAAAGCCATAACGGAAGGCCTTCCTGTAACCAGTTCCATCAGACAACGCTGGAACGCTGAAAAACGAGGAAGATGGTCAGCGAAACTCATACCGACTATGGGCTCATGGATGAATCGAAAATTCGGAGAGGTGAACTATTACACCACACAGATGTTATCTAGTCACAGATATTTTAGAAAATATCTGCACCGAATGCGAAAATGTGACTCCCCTTTCTGCATTTATGAAGACAGGCGCTGGCATTGCTATCGAGCGGAACTGGTGTCTGAAGTCGGAAGAATAACGGTTGAGAATATCGTTGATATTATGGCGTTAAACATGGCGAACTGGATGGCGGTCAGGATAATGCAGGATAATTTGAACGTATCCTAAGGCGAAAAAAGAAGGACCTTGAGGCATTTAAAAGTGCGGGTCCTAGACGCAGGACAACCTAAACGAAACTGGCAACCGTGCCAAAGAGGGGTCCACCTTGAAGTTCTGCGAACGTGGTTCCGAGGTGGTATTCTTCCCCTGGTGAGGAGATAAGGGGGGGTTTTTAGTCGGTATACCCTTTTGGGCGAGTCCGACATATCATGCGAGGTGACGACCTCCGCGAAAGCATAAAGATTTTTCCCTTCTTCTCTCTAAAAAAAAAAAAAAAATATACATATCGTCGATGGAATTAAAGAGCGCTGTAACTGACAAAACCGTAAAACCTTTATGAAAGTAGAACAAAGACACTGGTATTTTTCAACAGGCAGACGGCGTAAGTGAATTGGTTTTCATAGTAGAAATCTGGGACTGGGACCAATCGACGCGTATTTTTTTTTTTTTTTTTTTTTTTGCTGATAAAAATGACGGATAAAACGTCTTTTCGATTTTTTTTTAGTTACAGCGTTCTTTAATTCTTGGGACGATATTTTGTTAATATCTAATCATATTAAAGAATTTTTTATTTTATTTAACTAAGAGTTTAATTTAGCATAAAATTTATCTTGTATATGTACATAAATATAAAAGTTTGTTACTAAAAATTACGATTATTGTTAATTATATATAATATGCAAATTTAAAACCAAGTGGTTTTTTATATTCTCACCATTTATGGTGGCATAGAGGTTGAACGCTTGCACAGAAACTCAAACGACCGATGTTTAAATCCCAGCGAAGGAAAAAAATAAAAAAATTAATAATGATTAATTAAAAAAATATACCAAAAATATTTTTGGCTTTTAGAAATCCTGTAATTTTGTCCAGCTGCCCAATGACTTTTAACTTCCTCTCAGGTGCAGTTGTCGTTCAGAATTGCGTTAATACTATCTTCAGTATTTTCTTTAGGAGGATCTAAAAATGTAAATTTACAAATTAGTATCATGTAAACTGAATTTATAAAAATACGTTTTTATAGCTCTTACCTAAACTTACAGCTCTCTTCTGAACACATCATCGAATTTTTGGAGAATATAGTCGCCAGAGTCTAGTGTGTTAGCTTACTAGACAGGGGCTCCGATTTCTGACATCTTGAAAAAAAAATTTTGAAAAAAACATTTCCTTCCTCTTAGCTGCCATTCGGAATAGAGTTTAAACTGTATGTCCCGATACTCATGAATAAAAATTGACGTACCTACACAATAAGGATACTGTGAAAAACTGAACCGTAATTCTGAAATAATGTTGTAATGGCCAATTAAATATTTATGTCTGCTTAAGTTTTTTCACGATATTAAAATATTTGTCTCAGAGTTTACATTGGGGCTTCGATTGAAGAAAATACTTTTTGGTATTTCTAACACTTTATTATTTAACTATTTTTTTTATATAATATTGGTTTTTTATTATTATTATTATTCAAATCACTCAGAATTATTTGTTCTTTGTGAAACGACAACTTCAGCGATATTCTTTTTGTATATTGCATTCAATTTCGTAACAGACGCCAAAATAAAATTGTCACATAAATATTTACATTTTCACATGGTCACATTTATTTACTAAAATAAATAAGTAGATATAACGAAATTTCTTTATTTTTGTATGTCTTTAGTAAATTTAAAGCAATTTTATTCAGTGTTACTAAAAAAATCTATTTCAATTAACGAAATTTCGTTTGTTTTACATTTTTTTTAGTAAAATCAATGAAGTTTCTTCAATTTCACATGATTGTAGTTTAATATGAAATTCTTAGAAAAAATATATTATGATTTTAAGAATTTTCTTTAGTTCTACAAAATTTTATATATTTAAACGAAAACAATAATTCAATATGACTAAAAAAATAACTAAATTTTTCGTTATTTTTATAACCTTGTTTTATTTTGATTTTAGGTAATGTTTAGTTAAATTGACAAAATTTTTGTTAATTTAACAGAAAATTTTGTATCCTTTGCCTACGTTTTATTCAAATCTATAGATCCTATTTTTTATGAAATATATTTATTTAGTTAATTTGAAGAAAAATCTTTGTTTCAAAAAAAATTTTGTGTAGAGTTCACTACAAATTGTGTTGATTTGAATATTTTTTTCTTTGATGGTTTACTAAATTACGATACAGCTGTTTACTTGCGATTGTTAAAATTGTATTCTTCTTCTTTTTTTATTATTATTTATTTTGACGTTAATCAAATTTGAATTTAAATTTTTTTCTTTGACAACAATTAGAAATTAAATTAATTTTGGTGATGAAATACAATGCCAAAATATCAATACCAAATTCAGTTTTATTTTGTTTTCAATATAAATTACAAAACGTTTATATGTTTATTTATTTATTTATTTATATTTTTCGCCATACATACACTCATACTCAATATAAATGTTTTTTTTTAATACAAATAGGAAATTTAATTAAATATAAAGTTTTACAATAAAACTTAATTTTTTTTATTCAGAACTACTGTTGATGCAACCATCCAATGCGCCATGAGGTAGCCTCTGAATAATTATATCGCCCACCTAGTTCAAGAGTGACATAACTCAAAATTTTCAATTTTCGAGTTTATGCTTAAACTATGCACAATACAGTTGTTTATCTGTAAATAAAACCTCAGTGTATTTTGTTGTTTTTAACTGTTGCTAAAAACAGTTATGTCTCTCCTTATGTTTCAATTGGTATAAAATTGCAATTCATAAAAGTGATATATTTTTAGTTCTATCAGAAAATTCAAGGGTAGTAGATCGTACTACTAATTAATTCTTAATTCGAATTGTGACACTTTTGATAAAATAATTCTTTTTTGGAGTGTGTATTAATTAGACTTGTGCCAGTTTAGCTCATTGAGGTAAGTACGAATCATTTCTATTATTTTTTGTTATGATACTTTAGATGAAAAAAATATTAAGTTTTTGATTTAGGATGCTTTTGAAGAAAAAACATTTACCCAATTCACAAAATGTTATAGTTGTCGTAGATCGGTAGAAACTATGACAAACTACAACTATTGTACATAATGTTTTTGGTAATTTCCATGTCAAAAACTCTTACAACATGTACGACAATTTTTCCTATGTTTCTGAAACGTCGTATCAATACACCACAGTTGGAAAACTTGGTTTCATTTTACTAGTTTTATTTTTCAAATGTATTTTAAAATGTTTTTCTTCTCTTCTTCTTTTTAAATTATTTATTCAAGAAATTTGATAACACTGGATAATATCTACAACAATATTTACGACAAGGTGTTCACAAAATGAAATGCCATTTAACTATAATCTACAACAATATAACATTTTGTGAATTGGGTAATTATTATTTAATTTCTGTATTTTAGTTTTGGAAAATTATCGGTTTTGCTATTGTGGAGCTTGGAAATCAATTATCTAATGCAATAAAACTTCATTTTAAAATAATTTAATAATTTTGTTGCTACCAAAAAAGAGATTCTTGACTTAGGTCAGTTTAGACGAATTTTCGTTATTAAACAAAGGTAATGTCTCAAGATGCAACTTATTAATCTGTTGTTACCGCAGAATGGAAGATGCAGATTACAAGACTTACAACAAGCAATTACTGTCCCTTCAATCAATCAAAAATAATGTCATTCCAAATCAAAGTTATTAAGCGTACTATAAACACATTATTAATTAATATGTATATTAATAAAACTGTCGTATTATTTTGCTTTTTGTTAAAAGTTTTTGAAGTGAATGTACTTATGTATACATACTTTTTATTTAATAAATAGGTTTTTTGTATATTATTTCTAAAAGTGTCACAACTTGAAAAGAATTCAGCTAAAGTGACATAACTTAAAATAACTCGGTAACTTGTGCAAATAATACATCATAAAAATTGGCATAACTAAAAATTGTTTATTAAGTAATGCATAAATATCAAAAAAATAAAATAACTCTTTAGATCATAATTTGTATGGATTATCGAATTAATGGTCCAAAGTTTTTCTTTTTAACTATTTTTATTTAGGTAAAAATTTTTTTTTTTGATTTCTGAAAAAATTAAAATTTTGAGTTGTGTCATTTTGGAATAGGTGTGCGATATTTTACAACGGGCGAATGTTTATATTATATTAAGGGTACTCACGATTGAATCTGTGCAAACTAAAACTAAGCAAATTTGGTGTGCAAATGGCTATAGATCGTGAGCGTCCTTTTATAATTAATTGTATTTTTTTAAGTATTTGTTTGACTTAGTGCTGCCGGGGTCACCAGTTTTTGGTGTTGGTTAAAATTGAAAATGAATCTGAACACCAAAATTTAAAAAATAATATTAATTGTTTATTGAAATAAATGTTTTCAATTCAAAATTTTCTATCAGACTAAATTGTACAAACATTTTTATAACAAATTTTTTATTTAAATTTCAATGCTTATATGATAAAAAATATTTCATTTTACAAAGTAGTTATTTGTAAAGTATGAAATTTTTTATATTTACAAATACGCCACAGATTTATAGACTCAAAAACATCTTTCATCTCCCTCCTAAAATGCCAAAAACCCTGCTTATTCTTTGAAAAGAAAAATAAGTGTATTACAAAAAAAAAAATTCCTAAAAGCAGGGAAAAGGAAAAAATTAATAAATTTTTTAATAAATAAAGGCAATAACTAAAAAAGAAAGCACATGTTTTGTATAAATGAAACAATATCATTTCTTGTTTTAGTTGTTATCTTCTGGCTGTAGAAATGTTGAAAGTTTTTAACCAAAAATACACAGCCAATTTACTTAAAGTTTTTTCAGTGCAATTAATGCAAATTTCAAATGCGTATATTTTGTTGTTGCAGAGAAAAAATCTGATGTATTTTTACAAACTTTGCATCGTTTGCACAGTTTGCAACGCCCTTCGTGAGTACCCTTATTGTTTATAAACTATTTTTTACAGAACGAAAGTAACATTTTTAACTTTTAAAAAAAATGTTTCACAAAAAAAAGAACAGGAAAAACTTGTTTACAATAATATATTTATTTGTGTACAACGGTCAACAACAGTGTTGCTTTTATTTGACAATTGTAATAGCAGCAGTGTTGCAAAATCGCAGGGCTCTATGTTATTTCAAACTGGAACTACCACCTTTTGATGATTATTATAACATGTTTTATTGGATTCATCCGCAACGCAACGTTACATTTACGTACGAGTAACTATTTACATATGGGATGGGAAGCAAAAAGGAACAGCTGATCCGCAAAGTTTACGCTTACGGGTGAGTAACGAGGCCCATACGGTTGCGAACGTACGAAATTTTGGAAATAAAAAAAGTCTATTCAATTGTAACCCTGAAGTTTTTTTTTATTTACAAATTAGTAACGTGAAAATATTTTTCGTGATATTTTCTACAAAGTTGCTAAGTATATCATACATCTCAGATGTAAGGAAAACAAAGTTTTATACACCGATATGCTGCAAGAGTTGGCCAGAGATGGACAATTTTAACCGCCTCTAAAATAAAAATCCGATGTGATCTATCAAAACGCCGACACCTATACATATATATTATTTTAGTCTCCTCTACCAGGATTAATTTTCGGAACGCCGTTATTTTATTTCGTGTTGAACAGTGTAATTTATACAAACAAAGCCAATATTAATGGAACCTATATTATTCAATCATTAGTATGGCACAGTGAAATATTTAACTATTATATTTTCCTTTTTTTTTACATAAAATTTCATTAATTATTCACAAAGATAATTACTTTATTTATTTATTTATTTATTTATTTATTTATTTGGATTGGAGCTTAGTTTGATTTTTATATTTGAATTTTTGATACAATAAAAACTTATGATAATATAATTACTTAATAATAGTTAAATAAATATATAGATATCAGGAAGAAAACTAAATTTAAAAAAATATGTACATATGAATTGGGAGTAATAATAAGAGGTGCTTTCATTGTTGTAAAAATATAACGAAATACTTGTATATAATTTTGTCTTAATAACTTGCCGCCATTCCTATCTGGTATTTATTTGTATGTCATACATTGATAACTAGTTTAAGGACTGACAGTGATCTAGAATATGCTCAAGAGATTTGTTAACTAACTAACTATTACAGTCAATAAGGTTAAGCCTTCTAAGTCTATACAATCCTTTGGCTATATACAATATAAAAGTATCGTTTATCGAAAGTGATTTTATGGTATTCGCTGAACTATAGTTATTTTGTTCCATAAATTTAAAGCATTTGATAAGAGAGACTAAAGCGACGTAAACCCAGTGACTGGAAACGCTTCAGATTAGTAATAGGCGCAGAATGGAAACCAAGTTTAAATAAAGCTTCTATCAGTTATACCTAAACAATTGAACTAATAGAAGTATCATTTACAAATCCTTTAATATTTTCAATACTTAAATAGGTTAATCAAATGAAACGTTGTAAATATTGGCTAGGTCTTGTACAGAAGAGTAATATAATTGATGAACAGGCATTGGTACTATGTGTGTAGATGATTTAGGCCATTTATTACGAATTAATTGAATCAAACCGGAATCAAAGTCCTGATCTGAGTTGAACGAAATATAACGTAAAGGGGCCCTTTTAGGTAGGGCATATAATATACTCCTAAGCCATGTATAATACTGTATATCACAGTACATTAAACTAATTTTTAGATATTTTAAATGTTTTAGCATTGCAAATGTTTGTGTCCAGTCTAATCTCTCTATTTTAGAGTATAACTCAAAATAAATTTCTAAATGTTCAAGTGATTCACCATAAAGTTTTAAAAAATCTATTAACATTTTCTGTTCTTGTTGTGGACAATTTAGATACAATTTTTTAATTTTTAAAGTCACTTCCCTGGTTACTTGCAACCTCAAATTTTTCCCTCTATTAGTAAGCAGATTATCAGCATTAATATTTAAGAATTTGAGACACCTAAATCTATTAAGATCAATTGGGATCAAATTATCGCTTGGCGGGATGTAAATATTTCTGAGAGTAAGTTCTTCCAGCACTGGCAGTCTTAGAACCTCATATACTGGGGATTTATCAAGAATAAGTTTATGGATTTTTGGTCCCAACCATTTTAAAATCCATTGTATTTTGTCACATGTATCTATATCAAATACTTCTACACTTTCATATGTCATTCTTTGAGAAAAATCCATATCCTTTTGAAGGATATCGTGCATGATGGCAATATTGGAGGGATTAATAATTAATTTTGATTTTTGCATAAATTTTGGTAATTGCATTAAAACATTCCAACTTTTACACACTAAACGTATTTGTTGTATATCGCTGTGGCCGAAGTCTTTGAAAGTGTGTATTAACAACTCGTTGGGCAAATTGTTCCATGGAAAATTATTAATTGAGTTCGACTGCATTTTTATATTTTCCATTTGATTCTTTTCTGTAAAAAAAAGAAAAAATAAAAAAAATTAAATTTTGTGAATTCTTCAGAACGTTTTTTTATAAAATTGTGTTTCAAATAGTTTTGCATACTTATCTCTTATTAATCGAAATATTCTTTAAGTTTATCGTTGACCTTATAATGACTTAAGACCTGATGAGCGTTCTCTTAGTCGTATTTTTGGGTATATATACTTATATAAATAAATTATAAAGCCTTTGTAAGTCTGTTTATTTGTCTGTTAATCACGCCATAGTTGAAATGTGAATTTTTTTTTTGTAAATAGTCTTGAAAGTGGTACCTCCCATGCAAACTAAATACTGATTTTTGTATATCTTTAATACGGTGAAAGCTAAGCTTTCCGAATTGGGTCTGAATGACTTCATGGTCTGATAGAATTATTAATAAGAAAGTGAGCGCAATTAGAAAAGTGGGCGTGATACGTCATATATAAGTTAAATGTTTACAGTCTAATTCATAATAACTCTTTAATTTAGGTTTAATCCATACATTAGTTATGAGACGTTATCTGTCTTATGAGCTCAAAATAAAAAATCTTATTCATAAACCTTTCATAAGAGCAAATTAACAAATAAAAGATTTTAATGTCATGCTGGCAATACCATGATGTTATTTCAGCATGGTGGTGCACAAGGAAAGCTATCGGTTACTTCGCTAATTTTTTAATATTCATAAAAATAATGTAATGGTAACACAATTATACATAATGAGACAGATGTGACTTAAATAATATTTACTGCTGTTAAAAAAATAACTAAAACTAACTGAAAAATTATAAAAAAATTCCTCTGAAGCACATTTTTTTATTTCATGTATAAAGTAATCGAATACTACCATCTTCGTTTTGGTTTGTGCAATACTATTCTGTTTACATTTTTTTATATCAAAATTTGGTAAAATGGAATTGTAAACTGGAAAGAAAGAGAAAGAGAGATTTAAATTCGTGATTTCTACAGGCACTGATGACAGAGCCTGTAATGGAAAGAGATGGCATATGTAAGACAACATAAAAACAACTTTTTAGAAATTTTATTTTGTACAGAGGCTGCAATCATTTGCTAATATACGAACATTTTTAATTATGTGAATTTAAATATGTACATTGTACATATCGTCGATGGAATGTAAGAACGCTGTAACTGACAAAAAATCGAAAATACGTTTTTTAAATCATTTTTATCTGCAAAAAAATACGCGGCGATTGGTCCAGGTCCCAGATTTCTACGATGAAAATAAATTCACTTACACCGTCTGCGAAATGAAAAATACCAGTGTATTTGTTCTACATTTATGAAAGTTTTTGGCTCTGGTGAACATTTAAGGTTTTGTCAGTTACAGCATCCTTTAATTCCATCATATATATTATTTCCAAAGCATTTTTTTTTTGTCGGTTGCAAATATCTCCCATACCACCGCATTAAATTTAATGTATGATATCTCATTTTAAAGCTTATTTCTAACACAAATGACGAAAAATAATTAGAAATTAAAAAATTATTATTTTCATTGATAAAAATTATATTTTATATAGAACTGCATGATAATACTGTTGTCATTATGATTATATGTTTTTGTTCAAGTGTGGTAATACAGGTAATACATATATTTGTGTGTATTAACCCTAGAAGGTATATCCAGGTCTGTGCAGACTTTTTGCATATAAAAGTCTGTATAACTTTTTTGCTTTTCATGTTAGAGACAAATCCTTCCATGACTTCCTGGAGCAACTGTCTCTAAACACAATGAGCGATAAATCAGAGCTATTGTGGATCCGGGTTCGGGTTGATATGGGTTTACAAATTTTTAGTCATAAACAGCATAACCAGGTCTGTGCAGACCTACATGTAATTTGTATGGAAATGCATAGACAGATGTGTTAAAAGTGTGTTAAAATGCATTTTATGCTAGGAAAACCACAAAGTGGACAATAAAAATGCATTTTTATACATCTTAGTTATCTATTAAGGGTATTTTATTAATAATATGTATACAAAGGAATTTTATACACGTCATTTAACGCAGAAGTACCTGGCATTTGAGAGTTGTTGGTATATCGGATTTTTGCAATGCATGCAATGAAAATGTGTTTTTCGCTGTTTTTTGATCAATCTAAAACACAGCAAGCACGATGGTCTTTTGGCAGAGGATACGCCATGGACTGGGCGGGCCTACAGCTACCTGCAAACAAACAAAGTTTGTCAAGTTCGTCGAAGTCAACTGCATCGTACAAGTCAAAGGACGGTAAAATTTGGTCGACAGTTCCGCCGGCTACTGGTAGACTTCGTATACATAACTGACTCACCGTGAGTCGTGAAGGCCCGGTAATAGGCACTATGCGAAACCCCATCTTCATATTTAAATTTCTTTTAAGACCCGAGATCCTCAGCACATCTGTTCCTGAAACAAACCGTAAGGCCCGCAAGTGAGAACGCATTTTGTAACGGAAACAGAATTGTGAGATTTTTTGGCCTAACCTTGTTTGCCGCCATATGCGAGTCAAGCATTCAGCCAAGTAATGAGTTGTGGGGACAAAATGGCTAAAATTTAAAAATTGGTTTAGTTACAGATTTTTATGCCTTATTTGACTGGTTTTGATGGTATATATTGGATAAAACGAACGCGGCCTCGGTAGGGGAACAGTTCGGAACATATCAGCGTTCTAAGTTTTTCATGAGCATGTTACAAACATCGATTACGGGCGATTTGTTTTCTACAAGTCAACCAGTTCTCGTGATACCGTTATCAAATCTTATATACTTTAGAAATATTCTATATCGGTTAGCAGACATCGTCGCCCTGTAGATAGGGTAGTCTTCACGACTCACCGTGGGACAGTCATGTACACGAAGTCTACCAGTGGCCGGAGGAGCTGTTGACCAAATTTTACCGTCCTTCGACTTGTACGATGTAGTTGAGTTCGACGAACTTGACAAACCTTGTTTGTTTACAGATAGCTGCAGGCCCGCCCATATATGACCGTCCAGTCCATGGCGTATCCTCTGCCAAAAGACCATCGTGCTTGCTGTGTTTTAGATTGATCAAAAAACAGCGAAAAACACATTTTCATTGCATGCATTGCAAAAATCCGATATACCAACAACTCTCAAATGCCAGGTACTTCTGCGTTAAATGACGTGTATAAAATTCCTTTGTATACATATTATTAATAAAATACCCTTAATAGATAACTAAGATGTATAAAAATGCATTTTTATTGTCCACTTTGTGGTTTTCCTAGCATAAAATGCATTTTAACACACTTTTAACACATCTGACTATGCATTTCCATACAAATCCTATGTAGGTCTGCACAGACCTGGTTATGCCATTTAGCGACAAAAAACCCTCATACCGGCTAGGGTTAAGGATTGGTACGGGCAAAGAGTTAACGATGATCATGTCATTACCTCTAACATTGTATTTAAAGAAGTATTATGAAAGCATTTAAACATATGTATGTATGTAAGTATGTAAATATGTATGATATGTTATGATTTCTAATATTTTTATACTTTGTGTTGTTGGTACATTAATTATCTGTAACATCTCTATAAACGTCGTTATTTTTATACTTTTAATAAAATATATTGAAGTTACTAAAATTTCTATTAATTATTTTCATTTTATGTTACAAAATGACAACTGTATCTATATTTGCAATTATATTATTTATATTCCATGTAATACTATATGTAATACAATATCAAATCCAACTCACAAATGTCGTTTTATTACACGGTTAAAGTAGGTAGAAACCTACAATAAAAATTTCTCATTTATAAATGATTTATGGAAGCGTTATGGCACTGCTTGTTGTTTATGAATACAATATTAAGAGATTTTGCTTATAAGGCCCTTATAAGCACGTTTTATCTCAGTATGAATTAGACTGTTATTTTTTTATATCTTGAGAAGTGTTAAAGCTTAAGTTAGATGGAATTGATTTCGTAGCCATTAAAAATCATCAGTGTACAAATGTGGACAGTAGGTGTGGTAACGGTAAGGTGTAGCGAAGCTCGCCGGGCTTGGGCTAGTTATAGAATATTTTAAAACCTATCAAAAGATTTTGACAGATAAAGATACAAACATACATAACTGGCCTTTACAAACCTGTGTCACGGTTACTACCTAGCTTCTAGCAGCACTCATGTTGTGTGCGTCAATTTTTATCCATGAGCACCGGGACCTACAGTTTAATGTCGATTCCAAATGACAGACTTGAGAAGCTTGTCCATAGCAATCAGATACTCTAAGAGCTTTTGCCAATAGTCTGTTAAGAGATAGTCGCTGAGAGAAATATTTAAAAAACTCTTAACTTCCCCTATTCTGTGTTCTAGTGGGCGACGGTGTTCGGCATAACAAGAGATATTTGAAGCGTAAGTGATAGTATCTTTATTTACACAAAGTTGTTGTAACACATAAAGATATAATTCAGAGATATTCGATAGGTGTTTACTTTTAAGTAAAAATATAAGGGGTGTAAACATTATATCAAAATTGAATTTCAAATAAGTACTCGTATATACTGTTATATTCTTCCACTGAGAGCATATTTTGTGTCTTCGGAAGATAAGAATGCTAAATTTTATAAACTAAAATTGTAACATCTTCCGGTAAATAGAATTTGAAGTCAAATAAAAGGAACATTGGAATTAAAGCTCCAGTCGTAGTGATATGAATTAAATAAATGATCAGAATTGCTAATTTAAATACTTGAAAGATAAGTTATTTTATATGTTTACAAAAAAAAGTAGTTCCAAATAAAGCTACACGATAAAATTTATTTTAAAATTTATAATACTTACACCTAACGCTTAATAAAAAAGTTAAAATTACGTAAAGGTCGTACCAGAATTAGAGCGTACAGTGTAAATTGTTTGTCAATTTTGTTTCATGCCCATACAGTTTGTATGAGAGCTACCGAATAATGTCGCGTATATACATTATGAATTTAAAAAATCCAAGTTTGACAGTGCGTACAAAGAAAAAATTTAAATAAAAATAAAAAAATAATAAATAGTTGGAAATTTTTTCTATGGGCACAGATACACGTTCAATAAATATCGCGATATTTGGATCGCGATCCATTTTAATGGATTGATGGATCACGAGCGTATGCTACACGTTCAATATTTATCGCGTCAGTATTTACGTTATTTTTGTGCAGTGCATATCGGTTATTAAAAAAATGTGGCGAGAAAACCAATTACAATTACCATTACAATTTATTAAAACAAACTTTTTACAAATGTAATACAATTTTTTATTTGTCAAAATTTTTTTTGGCTTTTATTTTGTTTTATTTACATATATATTTATTTAACGTATTGCGATCTAGACCATGAAAATGCTAGACGTTCAATATTTATCACGCGATCCGCGATCTGGATTTCATATTTTATGCCATTCTGCGATATGGATCGCGATCCATCAATATTGCATGCTACACGTTCAATAAATATCGTGATATTTGCCATATCGTGTAGCAGTGCCCTAATACAAACAAAAGTAAAAACTGGACAAAACAATATTTTTGTTTTACTGTATTTTTTTCTTTCTTTTATTTATTACGTATTTCAATAATACGGACTTATTTAAATTATACTTTTTATTTTCGTACGTTGTACGCTTTAATTCAGAATAATTTTATTACACACATAAGGCGTGTATGTATATAAAACTATATGGTAAATGGCCGAAATACATGTATGTTAAACTCTCTTATAACGCAAATTCACCAGTTTTTAGCATTTTTGAAATTAAGGAAAGAACTGAGTTTTATGGAAAGTAAAAAAGTATATAAAATATGTTAAGCAGGAAAAAAATACACGCATATCTTAATATTTCTATCTTTCTTGGATCACAATATTTTCAACTTTTTTTTTATTTTTTAAATAATATTGTTAATGCTCACCTTTTTAAAAATTACTTTCTTTTGACACTTTCTTCTCTTAGCACTCACTGAAATATCAAATAACACTGATTATTGATGGCTTTTTTTCACTTCTTTATACCTTTTCTATTACCGCAGGTAAGGACACAAAATTTTCTTTGTACTTCAGCGTCTGTCTTTTGGCATACTAAATAAGGAAATTATAATAACAAATACCGCAGGCATAGTTGCCAGGTACTTTGGGCATAAAATCGTCAATTTAAAAAAAAATCGTCAAAATCGTCATCATGTTTTAAAAAAATTTTCAAAAAATTAAAAAAAAATGGTCAAAACACAAAAAAGTTTTTCTTTTTAGGTTTTATTAGTAAAAAACAAACAGATATACACATGCACTTCAGAATAGAGTATTGGTTTGTATATAAAAGTAATATTAAAAAAAACCAACGAAAAACGGTTAAAATAATTTTGAATTTGATTTGATAATTTGATTGATTCCTTGAAATTTTTTAAAATTATATTTGAGAATATACGTAAGTTTATTAATAAATATATTTCACATATTCATATGGGGGTATTTCCTGCGTTGCGGACGCACGTTTTTATTTTTTCTATTTTAGTTTTCTTAAAAAGTTGAAATATTTTGAAGACTATGTCCATATTAAAAAATGTTGATTTTGGACAGTACTATAATATGCTTTTACTGAAACTTTACTTAAAATGTTGTACTGAAAATTATGATTAACACAACAGCGCGTTAGGGACGCACAAAATTTTCCATATGTATTTGAAGTGTCCATGAAAATTTATAAAATTTAGCGAAATTTCTTATGTGATAAATATTATTATTTTTGTTTCTTTAAAGAAGACATGTTGTTGTTAAAAATACTTTTACCTTTTATGCAACTTCAATCTAAATGGGCGATGCGGATGCACATTGCGGACACACACATTTATCTAACACTATTTGAAAACCTATTTTTTCTTATTTTTTTTGAAACTCAGTTAAGTGCGATGTTAAGTGCGTTTCGATTTCATGGACAAGACCCGCCAAAGTTGCCTCTGGTAGTTTAAGAGTAACTGATTATCTGCTTGTCGCCAATGCTTCCATTTAACAGTTTTGTTCAATTTTGGTATAAATTCTCTAGGAACCAATGCATCTTTGATGTCGTATATACATTTTTTGCATTCGCTCACCATACATAAAACATTTTTCGTGTCACAGCAAACATTTTCCAAAATAATTTAAAATTTGAGGGAAACGATTTTATTACATTTGAACAGTTATCAAACATGTACCGAAGTTGATAGCACAACGTGTGATGGACGATTTTCAAAGAAGACACTTTTAATTACTCGTTCCACAGGAAATTCTTCTTCATTCAGAACAAAAGCCTCTGAAACTGTTATTATCATGAAGCGCCTAGCAACAGCGCATTTTGCCAGCCGCTTGATCACTTACATCATCTCGATAATAAAAATCAATAATTTTTGTGCAAACTGGTTCACTAGACATTTTCTGGCATAAATATGTCTCAAATAGTTTCTTTATAATTTCATATTTTTTAACCGGATTTTTTGGAAAACTATTTTCGGCTTTTTTAATACTTTCGCCAACGTCTGTTTACAACTATAAGGCTTTTGAACAGTATTTTCTTTTCTATTTTTTCGCAAGTTTTTCATTCGTAAACGATTTTTTCATTTCTTTTAATTGCTTACAAATTAGTTGCAAAAATTCTTCTTTCCTTGTTGCAAAATGCTTTAAATTTTTCTTCATCTGCTCTTATCCTTAAATTTTTTCGAACGAGATGTAGATTCAGTACCGTCTATTTCCATCTTAAATACGATAAAAAGTATAGAAAAAACAAAATTTTTTACTGAAAAAATTATCAATTATTTACTTCCTGTTGCGGACGCACAAATTTTAAAGGCTATTTGTACTTTAAAATGACAGGTAAACTAAAAACTTTTAGAGATTAAATTTTTACTCTAGTAAAGAAGTTGCGAAAAAACACATCCACCGTTTCTAACATTTTTATTTGTACTGACATCAATATCAAATACAAATTTTGCGTTGCGGACACACGAAAAACTTTACCTAAAACCAATCATGAATTTTACCGTTATGCAAACTCTCTGAATTTGTTGTTGTTAAATTTAAATTGAAATATCTGGTAAAAAAAGAAAAGTCGAAGTAACTACTGAAGGCTGTGAAAAGCATTAGAATAAAGGAGCTAACTTACTAAGCACTATAACTAGATTCGCCATTATTTTAAATGACTGATCCTTTGTTTTGTTAAAGTTCAACAAATTGGCTATATGATTATAAAAAAATTGGTTAAAAATATAGCAGTTTTAAACTATGAAATTTTCCGTCCTTCCTCTGGAAATATATATATCATTATTATACATTTTTAATAAATCTGGTTTAATTGCAGTATCAAAACAATTTGATTTCTTTAATTTCAAATAATCTTTAGTATATAAAATACCCTCAAGTGTATATTTTTCCAATTGATTTCTCAATTTTGTTTTGTTAATGTTTACTTTGCTAAATATTCTTTTCACATTAGCAGAAGAGTGTGGTAAAATTAAAATATTTTTTATAAATTGTTTAAAGTTGAAAATATGTAACTAGAGTCATTGCGTTTCAATTCGCAAACATGTTTCCAAAAATTTGTTAACTTTGTTTCATTTCTATTACATAGGTTTTTCAAATCTGAATTCCGAATCCACATACGTTCGTACGCTTTTGATGTACAAAGAATATAGAAAAAGAACTTTTTCTAGTATTTTGCTATCGATTTTGATAGCTCTGTGTATTTCAAAGATAGATTTCATCGAATTAAACTTTTCATAATGATGGGTATAAACACGTGGAAACGAATGTGAGCAAAATAGAGGTCAACTTTGATTGACAGTAGTGAAACTTAAAAATCTGCCATACACAAAAGGAATTAATTTATTTTTAAAGTCTGTTAATGCAGGTTTCTATCTAGTATTTCCAAAATAAAATAACTCTATTGGTTTTTCTTGAATATATCCGTGCCCTGACTCAACACAAATGTCATCAACTCTGTATTAGAATTCCCAATGTAAATTTTTGTCTCTTAAATATCTAATATGTATCTATTTTTCATTTCTATACTAACCGTTTAACGAACAAGAATACTTTCTGTTATAATTAATTTTATTAAACTTACAAATATATTTTAAGTTGAACGACACGGTGTTCTTATTTAAAATAAATAAAATAATTTGTAGCACATTCACTTCTACTAAAGTTTACTTAAAATATAAAACAGTTTTTGTTTACTTGACTTAAGTACGGGTCGCGAATGTACGATTATTCCATGTGTTTTTTTTATTATTATCACCATGGATTTTCCCATTAATATCTTCAAAATTCCTTAACAAAATTACTCAATTTATAGTATGTAGTAACTATACCCTTTGCAAAGTATTGAGCACCAGGTACGTCGTATTTGTAGTAATTTTAGGGGTACTCAATACTTGAAAATACGTATATATAATATATATTTATTACATACATATATATGAAATAATTTGTTTTTTGTCCCAAAAACAAATGCATTTGATTTGCCCTTTTTATTTGCAGTTTCTTATTTTCAAATTTGTTTTTGTTTCAAAAACTCTTATTACTTCTTTTTCTTAAATTTCAAGGCCAACACTGTACAGTAAGTATTTTGAAATTTATGTGAAATCTATATTTATGTACCTATGTATGTGTGTTTATAGGTATGCTTTTGCTCATACATATATGTACATCTGTATATATGAATGTGTATGTATATCAGTGGTCTTCACAGATATTACTCAGGTAACAGAAGATTATATGTTTTTGGTTTTTGTTTTTTTTTTTTTTGAAAATTAGTGCTGGAAAATGAAATAAATAGATTTCAATGTAAACCAAATTTGGTGTAAAATTTTCGCGATTAAAGAAATCGTTAGTAGTAAAATTACACAAAAGCTACACATAGAATCAAAAATTACACACAATATGTCTAATTATACACAAGGTGGCAACACTGGTATATACATATATTATGTGCATATTCATGTATGTATATTTAAATCAGGGGTCTTCACAAAGAGAGTCACAGAAAAATACACTGAGAGATAAGATTGGTTTTTTATTTGTGTTGTTTTTCACAACTTGAATGAAATAGTGTTAATTATAAAATTTAAACTAATTCATTAAAATTATTCAAAAAATAAAGTGTTTTTAAATGCTATAAACAAATTGAAATGCAGTTCTCAGAAATATAAACATTAATAAGTTTATTTAGTTAATTATCACAACTTCTCAGTGTCTGAGAAACAAATTTAGCTCTCTTGAAAACTAATAAAACATTTCTAATCTAACCAATGATCAGGAGTACAGTGCCACCTTCTGGGAAGATAACAGCTAATCTACTGAAGACGCTCACGATTCACATCCACCGACATATGAGGTAATTGCTGTTTGATCATTCGAGGGTGAAGGTATAACACTGGCTCTTGGGTGGACAAATTGACAGCAACTTGTTTCATCAACAAAAAAAAAGGCGCAAAATATACAAACATCTATGAAAAAAAAAACTTTCTATTAACCATCTTCACATTCCAATACAATTCACTGCATGAGTAGGGGTTTACACCTGAGTATTGGTCTAAAATAAAAAAAAAAAAACTTACGCAATTTTTTGTTCATGTAATTGTGGTTGTCGTTTAGCATGATGAAAACAAGCGTATGGATTACTTTTTATGAAAGATTTTTAACTTATAACTAATTACGTTTTTGATAAGAAAATAAAACAAAAACAGGTTTCCAGGAAATCTAAAAGTGATATCTGCTAATACAGTATGATAAATTAAATTTAACATTAACATTATAAGAATTAACATTATAGAATATATAACGATACAGGTAATTTTGGTACATTTCAAGAAGCTGTTAGGCAGGATTTGTGTTCAATTGGGTAACCCTGGTTGTAATATTCACGAAGAGAGTAAGAAAAACTAAAAAAAAAAATCGGAACAATTTCGTTACCTGAGTAATATGGGTGAAGACAACTGATTTAAATATTGTTTTTAATTTGCTTACCTTAAGACTTGATATATACTTTACTGTTTGTTGGGTGATGTCTATTGTGATGTACCTGATGTTGTTGTAATTGATTATGATTAAGAAGACTATGTTGATTCTGTTGGGTAGTTTATAATTTTGATAACAGTTTTATTGTTGTTGCTGTTGCACTAACTAAATAATTATAATTAGAGAGAGAAAGAAATAACTTTACTATCTGTATAGATATGAAATTGATTGGGATTTCTTACCTTTGTTTTGGGGCATAAATGGGTTGGGCTGCAATATTAAAATCAACAAACCTTTATGGGTCTTCTTTGGTTATTGAAAATAGGGTTAGTTTTAATTTCATTATATAAAATTCTTTTAATTTTATGGGTTTAGGTTTCGGGCAGGTATTTAATGTTTAAGAAATCGAGAGATACAATTTTCTTCAAAGGGTAAAAGCCGTTATTTTTGGAATTAGTTATATGACAACAAGATACTTATATTAATCACCTTGTATAATAAATAAATTGTATTCATTGAATTCAAAATTTCTATATAATAAATTATAATAAAGTTAATGATTAACAATCTAAATAAAAAAGGGTCATTATAAAATTGCGCTTATAATCTGTCTGTGAAGCCAGATTAAAATACATTGCGTCCTGCTGGTCAGTG
Organism: Metopia argyrocephala; assembly: GCA_963576795.1. NCBI lineage: Eukaryota > Metazoa > Arthropoda > Insecta > Diptera > Sarcophagidae > Metopia > Metopia argyrocephala. The sequence goes on along the minus strand of OY756211.1, from coordinate 58,911,605 downwards.
TGGTCGAGCAGAAGTAAAGAAACCAATACTCACAAAATGCCATCAATTTAAAAACAAAATTAATCCTATGGGATCAGATAATAGGGCGTAGACTTGGTGAAAACCTGTAGTTCATTAGAGGAACGACAGGTTAAGCCTATCTTAAAGTTGGGTGGAGTGTATGATGGCGGGGTTAGTTCGCACTATGGAGCCAACATGGCAAGATGACTGCCAACTATTATGTAAACACTTTGTTCACGAACCTCCCAGCCACTTGTTAAAAGATGGATGTTGTGTTCTCAGATATTGACAATGATTTCAAATACACCACCAAAATAACTCAAAAGTAGCTTAATGATAGCGGACTGAACGTGATGTCATAGTCACTTCAATTACCAATGAATTCAGTGGACATGTGTTTAAAGCCTGGGGAGATAACCCCCCAGTATCTACAAGAACCTAGTCAAAAGCTGAAGCTGCAATTATTGCCAACGATGGCTATACAAAATATTACTTTAAGTAATTTAAGAAACTTTCTATGTTTTAATTAAACACATAAAATTGACCACATGCACTTTTTTCATTTATTTCAATATAAAAAACTACGGTTTTATAGACTTTGTATCTAATGCACCCATTTAAAAGAAAACACAACAACAAAAACAACAAAAAAGTGCTTGATGAACAGGATCGAATAAGTGGTTTTGATGCTATAAGCATTTGAACATAAATAATTCAAACAGATGGCCAATTGCTTGAGTGACTGTATAAGTTTGTATGATATTTTTGTAAAATAATTAAGTTTGTGAATCTCAAGTTAGCGCAAGCCACTAAAATTTAAAAAATTGAAAAACAGCCGTTAATAGTATCGTACCCAAATGAAAGAATTCAATACTTTCGAATTTTTTAAAACGAAATAGTGAAACAGATACAGAATTCATAAAAATGTTTATGAAAGGTCCCCAGGGACCTTGCCGGTTACTCCCGTAATAAATAGCTTTTGTGGTTTGTTATATTTAAAATATAGGTGATAATACTTAAAAAGCCATTTTTACTAGTCCAAAACACATTAAAGATAAATGCCATGGAATTTGAAGTAGATTAGCACAATCACGCAAAAGTTGTGCTCTTTAGAAAATTCGAAAGGTTCCTAAGGCCCTTGTTAGTTATCGAAGGGTTAAAATGTGGTATGTCTGGCACATATGCCATTTTCTAAAAAGCAATTAAAATAAAATTATGTTTTCGGTCGCGAACATGAGACTAAAACATAGATAAGAAACAACTACAGCCTGTTTTTACTATACAACTAGCATAAAGCCGGTGTGCTTCGCTACACCTACCACTACTCTTTGCTTACATTTTTCGATTGATGATTTTTAATGGCTACGAAATCAATTACACCAAATTCAGGAGCTTCAGCTTTAACACTTCTCCAGTTATAAGAAAATTAATATATAAATTTTATGAGAGGAACCACGCCTACTTTTACAATTTTGCCCACTTTCTCTCTGATTTTACTTGACCATAAAGTCGTGTAGATCAAGTTTAGAAAGTTTAGATTTAATCATTCCGATGAAATACAAAAATCATACAAAAGTGTAAAAGCCCCGAGCGGAATTTACAATCGTACTAACTGTAGCCGACGCCAAGAGATCCCGAACACCTTTTGCTGTGAATGTATATTTTATTACCGAATTTTGAGTCAACATTTATTATCAACCCGACCTTTGTTTTCTAATTTTTCTCGTTCTGTAGACCAAGAGATTTTGCACACATGGTGATAGCCCGAGGTAATAGTATTTCTAAGAACAGAGACAACATAACTGATGATAAAGCCATCCTGCAGTTAGCCCATCTGTTTTGTTAAATAAGTAGTGCATAACTTAGTCTAAGGTTTCGGTAATAACACTTAGTTCATATTATATTACACAAAGGCAGTTTTGTGTTTTATTTAAAGGAAGACCTTTATGTCCTCACCTCTACAGACTGAGTCATACCTCAGCTGGAAAATTAAACTCCATTACATATGTAAAAAAAATTCTATACTAAATAATACTCATATACTGAAAATTTACCCAAAGCATTTTATTACTACTAAAAAACTTTTAACAATGAAGTCTTATTTTGCGTAATAAATGCACGTTTTTTTAGGAAAAAGACCATAAATTTATTGAAAAATAAATGAAGCTGTTAGACTTTTAAAGGGTTTAATGTTATTCCTAATCCTACATGCCATCATTCATTTATTCAATCAGCATTTACCTTTTTCATTTTATTTTTTTCTTCTATTGTGAGGAATATGGTTCTTTTTCCTTTTTGCTTCTAATGAGCGAAAATAAATTTATCAGATTTTGCAACAGTTCAGGTGCCTTTTGTATATTTAACAATATTTTTTGTTGAAAAATTTCTATTGCAAATGTCATAAAATTTATATAAAAAAACTAAACCCAAGTCAGTTTGAACATCTTCATATATGGGATATTTCAAGTCAAATCAAACAATGGATTTAACCCACCCCCGCCGAATTTTATGATTTTTTGTAGAAATATAGTATATCATAGAACTAAATTAAATAAAAATTTGGGGGCACTGACACTTCTGGATCCGGATATATGAGGTCTTGAAAATCGGAAAACAGTAAAAAAAATGCACGAAGTTATACTTACTTAAGTGTAATTTTCTCGACTTTTACGAGATGCGTAGCTATAATACTTTTCAAGAAAATTACAATTAAGTAAGTAAGATGTGCGTCACTATAAAGTGTAACACCTATTTTTCTTAATAACTTTTTTCACCTTTAATCAAAATTATTTTTCTTAATCACAATATCTTTGAAAAATGTGTCAGATTTTAAAATGTATCAGTTTGTCAAATTTGACTTGTTAGTTAGTTCACAATGGATAATCAAAGACAAGTGCATACAAAAATTATTCAAATAATTCAAAAAAACATATTGGAGTTATACAAAAGTTGCTAGGGAAGTCCACGTGACCAGGCAATGTGTTTCCAGAGTGGTCAAAAAGTTCAACAAAGACCTAAATTTAAAGAAAGCCTGGAACAGGTAAAGCAAAACTGGTAACCAACGACGCGAAAGCCACAAAGGTTTTTTGGCTCTTCCAAACATTTCTGGTCGCGAAGTGGCCCGGCGCGTGCAATGTTCGGAAAGTTTTGTGCGCCGAGTTAAAGCTAAAGCTGGCCTTAAAACATTTAAAGTCCAAAAAGTTCCGGATAGAAATGCTAAGAAGAATATTGAAGCAAAAAAAAGAGCAAAACTCTTCAAAAAAGAATTTTTTCAAAAGTTCGAATGTTGTGTAATGGATGATGAAACTTACGTTTTTGCAGACTTTGCGCAGCTTCCTGGCCAAGAGTTTTATGTAGCGGATAATAGAGGCAAAATTTCCCAAAAAGTTCCTAGTTTGGCAGGCTATTTGTAGCTGCGGCAACAGAAGTGCATCGTTTGTTACATTGGGATCAATTAACTCAGATATTTATATCAAAGAGTGTCTTCAAAAGAGGTTGCTCCCATTTCTAAGACAGCACAACATATCAACATTCTTCTGGTCAGATTTGGCAACATGTCACTACAGTAAAAGCGCAATAGACTGGTATAATAAAAATAATGTTATTTTTGTTCCAAAAGAGGCTAACCCACCAAACTGCCCAGAGCTGCGGCCTATTGAAAGATATTGGGCTCTGGTCAAAAGAGAACTAAAGGTGAGTACATCTGTTCCCAAAACCATTACTAGTTTTCGATATAAATGGACAGCTGGTACCAAAAAAATCACAGAAAACATTATAACATTGCTTATGGATGGCATAATGAATAAAATAAAAAATTTTATAAAATTAAATTAATTTTTAAATAAAATAATACAGAATATAAATCTGTAATAAAAATGCAAAATAAAACTGTTTTATTTTTAACTCTAGCTTACTCCAGTCAGTTTTTATTTGACTTTTGATGTGTTACAGTTTATAGTGACGCACATCTTATAAGCATTTTTGTACTTTTTCTGATTTTCAAGACCTCATATTTCCGGATCCAGAAGTGTCAGCGCCCTTTAATTTTACATTTGTCTTAGTGTTATGATATACTTTATTCGTTCCAAAAATCAGCCAATTCGGAAACAGTCTTTTCAAAAACGGCTTATTTTAAGTTGAGTTGAAGTGGTTTAACCCATATGTAAATAATTTGTATGTGACATATAAATCAGGTTCAACTATATGTATATGTACTCGTACATATGTGTATATGTATGTAGGTGCAAAGAAATAAAGATAAGCTCACATGTTTATAGGCTTGCATATTAGGGAGGGTCGAATTTTATTCGCATAAAACATCTAGCAATAATGAAAACTACAGAACATTTTAAGAAAGTTTTGCCAAGAGACTTTAGATTTTGAGGTCATACTTATTAAATTGTACTGAAAAATCTATAGTTTCATATAGTTTTTTTTTTTTTTTCACCCAAACAATTCGTCCCGGCCTAATGCATATAGACACTATTTTTTTATTTTTTATTCTATGCCTGATTATCGTTTTAATGAGGTGCTTAACTTAGTTTATGTAGAACAAGTTTCCTTGAGCAGATATGAAACCTTTTTTATTTTCTGAAAGACTCGAAAAAAAGGATTTGTCAGCATCAAATTGAAGTGATTTAGATAACAAGGAAAAAAGAATAATGTCAAGAATTTGTGTTGTAATACATTTATTGGGTAGAAAATAAATTTTAACAAATTCATATACCTCTCCTTTTTTAAATAAAAAAAAGAAAGCACTGCAATGCCGGCAATTTTAAAAAGTTAAGGTAATAAAAGAAAATGTGTCAAGATAAAGCTATTTTAAAAGACTCTTCTCTTTGCAATCAAATATTGATATAATAATTATGATTTAAAATCATATCCAAAATCGGACCTAATAAAAGAGAAACTAAAATAAAATAGTTAAACCTTGGTGTACAAAAAAAAAAAAATGGTTAAAAAGCGTTGCTAAGGATTACTAAAACGATAGCGCTGGGTTCAAGTCTCAGCTCTGACATCTTAAAAAAAAATATGCAAAAAGCAATCTTCTGGCAAAAGCTCTGAGAGTAATTGATTGCCATGAAAAAGCTTCTTAAATCTCTCGTTCGGAGTCGACTTTAAACTGTAGGTAAAATTAACACACACAACATGAGTGCTGCGAGAAGCTAGGCCGTAACTCTGAATCAGGGTGGTAAAGGCCTGTTATGTATGTACATTTGAATTTTGATCTTTTTAACTTTTGACTCTTTTTGCTTCTAAGAAGTTGGCATCGTTGGCAATACATCGCATTTAACGCACATTAAGATGGAGATAATTTACAAGTTAATTTTAATTAAGATTGCTAATGCGAATTAGCGCTTTTGTCTGACTACGCAATAAATAACAGTGCTACGGCAAAAGCAATAATATTTCGTATTCACCTGCATAATCAAAAATTTTTTTATTCAAGTTTTAATAAAAAGATGAAAATCGACAATTAGCGATCACTAGAAAGATTTAATTCTCTATACATTATCTTTTAATTGCTATATCTCTGTGAATTATAATTCCATAGGTTAAAGGATAATTCGATCCAAATATCTCTTCCAAATTGAATATTGAACTCTCCTGAGGTGTTTCCTTAGATCAGTGGTGGCTAAAAGAGAGTGGAATGTGTTGTGTTTTCAATCGGCTATATACAAAGCAAGTGTAATCATTTCGATGCTGGAGGCAGTGCTGGAAAAAAAGAGAACGACTGCATTTCAGCTCTTGAACGCTCATATAGCTGGCAATGCTTTATATGATTTGAAGTTTAAAAAATTAAATAAAAATAAGAAAATATTGCAACATTTCTTATTTCTTTTAAAAATAAATATTAATATGTCAAAACATTTTTACAAGGTACTTTCAGTTATTCAATAGATTGTATAAGCGTTATATAAGAGCCAGCAGCTTTTAGGATCTGTAAAAATAAAATACAAAGAGAAATGAAAAGATAAATTATAAAAACCAAAACAAAAAAATCGTAATTTAAAGAAACATAGAAATCAAAAACAAACGCATTGAAGAGACTCCAAAATAAAAACAAATATTAACAAAATTCTTTCACTAAATAATTACTGTCATAAAATTAGCTAGAGATGCTTCATAAAAACCGGCCTTAATAATTGCTTCACGTTGTGAACGCAACATCAGTAGAACCAACATGCGGCGATGCGGTGGTTTTAAATTATACCAGTTTGACAGCTGAACTGACACGCCAACCATAAGACTCTTAAAGATTAATGAAAGAGGAAAATATATGAAATTACTCGAACGTTTATAAACAAAAGCTAAGGAATGAATCATATTTACTTTGAATAGTTAAACAAAATTACCTCTAATTTTAAAATTTCACCTCCATAGCAATATATGAAAAGTTGTAATAGTATAGAAATTAAAAATGTGCAATTAGTTATAAGTACTAAATAGGTATCCATATGCTGAAAGAAAAAATAAAAAAGAAAAAAGTATTTTTTAGTAGATTTTTTGTACGAATATATTAAAAATATTGTTTTAATTACAAAATTAAAGAATTATTTATAGATTATAACTAATTCACTTATTCTTCATATTTATTTATCAGCAACAAAATAAAATAAACCTCAAGCTTCCAAATGAATGTGATAGAATAACTGAAAAAAATTCTACTAAAAATAATTTTAGCTTTCAGTAATGCAGCACACTTTGGAAGTGAAACGATAAAATTGTTTTTTGATACCATATGTACTTCTAACGAAACATCCTTAATGAAAACAAGGTGTCTACATAAACTTCTGCAGAACTTTTTTTGGTTTATTTTTTTAATTTTTTTATTTTTTATTTTTTATTTTTTTTTTATTTTGTAAACTTTCGTTTTAACCGTTATCAAGATAATATTAATTTTTTACCGATTTATATTCACGAGTTAGCTATTTAACCGTACTAAAGATATATAAAAATCAATATTAATTTTTTGTGGGAGGTACACTGCCCACTTATTCAATTCCACCCCACTTTTTAGCATATGATTTGAATTGAAGATGAAGCTATTTGAATAATTTAGGATATTCTTACTCATAAATAACGACAAATAAATACATAGTTTATATAGGTGTGACATATCCGAGTTTTAATTTTTGTGACTTACAGAAATATAAAATTTTACGAAGATCGACTGTCTTCAAATAATCTCATAAATTAACTCACATTCATTTTTATTTATAGAAACGATAAAAAAATTTTGGATCATTTGAGGCCCGAGTTTGTCAAATCTTTCCTCAGCGAGCTACTACATTATAACAGATATAATCTTTCCAAATTTCAAGTCAGTTGACCAGTTTCTTCTGTGCTATATACAGTTAGTCAATTAATCAGGACAATTTTTTAAATATATATATATATATATTTTCTATCTATACGTGGCATTTTTGTATTATTTCATACTTAAAAAATTTTTTATCTCTTCATTTACACAGAAAAAAAAATTGTTGTTATGGCAAATACTTTCTGCAGTTGAGGAAATTGTATTTGTCGCAAATAAAAAGTATTTGATTTAAATGATATTTTATTTGCCACAAAGAATTTCGGCGAATACACTGTATTTGTCGCAACTACAAAATTGCAGTTGACATAAATCAAGAGCAAAATTATTTTATCCAAATTGAATTTTCTTTAAGTTAAATGTAATTGCATTTAATAATGCATGTCAACAGCAATTTATTAAAATCAAATGTTTTCTTATTTGAGATTACATGGAAAAATTATTTACGCCAAATACGGATTGCTGTTGTGGTAACAGTAGTCTTGTATTTTCAAATGCAATCCGCAGTTAGTTTTGTTTTATTGTTTACACATTTTATCTCATCCGATTGAGTTTTGTTTGCGGTATTAAAAACACGTGCGTGTGAAAAAAAAAGCAAATATGTGTGAGTTTTTTACAGGAGCATATCTTCGTCGCGGTCTAGTATTTAGTGTGTTGGCTTACTAAGACGATAGTGCTTCAAATCTCAGCTCTGACATCTTGAAAAAAAGAAATATGAAAAAATGATTTCTTTCGGTGACTACCACTAAGAAATCTGCTGGCAAAAGCTCTGAGAGTAACTGATTGCCATGAAAAAGCTTCTCAAATCTGTCGTTCGGAGTCGACTTTAAAAACTGTATATAAATATAGTTTATGTATAATGTAAATTATATACATGTATAAAATATGTTATTTATAAGTGTTATATAATATATGTATGTATTATTATATTCTGCTCTCAATTGCCTTACTAGGCATTATATTAATATTTTAGATATAATTAAAAATAAGTTACCAACTCATTGTACATATTCCTGAAAAATCTTTAATTTTATTTTTTTTTTTGTAAATAAAATCTAAAAATTTAAAAAAATTTTTACATTTGTCGAATTGTATTTGGGGCAAAGACAATTGTATGTGGTAGGACAGTTTTTGCATTTGTCGGATTGTATTTGAGGCAAAGACAATTGCATTTGTTAAAACCATTTTTGCATTTGCTCAATTGTATTTAATGTAACAGCAATTTTGTAGTTGCGACAAATACAAATTGCTATTGGGAACGATCCGAATGTAAATTCTATTTGCGGTAAGGTTAAAATCATTTGCCATTACTACGTTTTTTTTTCTGTGTAATTTTGAAAACTTGCTCAAAATATAGTGCGTTTACATTACTTTTTTTGTCATTTAGTGAGATTTCGATTTTATGACAACATAACAGCTACTTTAAAAATTTTCACTTCAATTCAGTTTTTAATAATATTTTTGTACTCATTTTATATTTAAACTTATTTAATCTGTAATAGTCCTCCAAATAAGTTACTTAAAATTTCGCTTTGTTTATAAGTCTAACGTCTTTTTTTCTTCCACAATGTTGTATTTTTAGTTACTTACTAAATTAGATGGCCATAACAACCCGTTAACGGGTTTCTGCCTGCCTTAACACTAGTCTGCAGGCATCTCTGCCAAACGCGCGACCTCTTTAGTTGGTCACATCAGTTGATGACAGGGCTTCATCAACTTGGGCCTTCCAACGAAAACATGGTCATCCGCTACTTCGACGTCCAGTGAGCTTTGCAGAGACAACTTTTCTCGCTGAAGCAGATTCTTCCATCCGATCAATGTAGCCGAGACAGCATAGCTGCTGGATGTTAATGCGCTGAACAACGCCCATATCGCCGAGGAGCTTATACAGACCATAGTTGGTTCTAATTCGACCAAAGATCTTACGAAGAACTTTTCTATCGAACATTCCAAGGATTGCTCCAATGGCTCAAGACAGCGTCCATGCTTCCGCACAATAGAGAAGCACCGGAAGAATAAGCGACTTATAGAGTGTTAATTTCGTCGCATGAGAGAAGTCTCTGTTACTAAACTGACTACTGAGACGGTAGTAGCACCTGTTGACCAGTGAGATTCTTCGTTTGATCTCCAGACTGACATCATTCTTGCTGGTAATGGCGGTGCCAAGGTAGATGAACTCCTTGACCACATCGAATGTTTAGTTGCCGGCTGTAACCAATACGTTCAACATCACTACTCGTAGATAACATGTACTTAGTCTTGCTCTCTTTTACCGCCAGATCCATTTCAGTTTCCCGTTCTATAGCATTAAAGGCTGCGATGACATCTCTCTTGGTATGCCCAATGATGTCTATGTCGCCTGCATATCCAAGGAGATGGACACTTTTGTTATGTTAAAAATAATGTCATTGCGATGCTCACCCGCCTTTCGAAAAACACTCTCCATGACGAAATTTAAGAGGTCGCAGGATAAGGCATCGCCCTGTCTGAAACCTTGCACGGTATTAAGAGGCTCGGAGAGGTCTTTTCGTAGAGGTATTTTTAGTACTCAAAAGTATATTTTTAGGACAGAAAACAGAGTTGTCTTACAAAATTTTCTAGAAATCAACAAGATTACAACGAAATTTTGTCTCGAAGTAAATTTTGTATTGTATGTACTCTTTGAAATCTACTAGATTTTGATTGAAGTCTCAAAAGTAATAGAATTCGTGCAGATGTACATCCACTATTAGAGGATTAAAGTTTTTTGGTGCAGCATAATTAGTTCATATTGTTTCTTTAAAATATATATATATATATATATATATACTAGTATTCCTTATTTACTCACCTTAACCATTTGATATACAATCACACAGACTTGTAACGATGTCATCAAAAACTGTCCAAACACTATGGGACAAAATATATCACGTAATTCATTATATAAATTCAGTATCAAGTTATGATGTTCAATATAATATTTTATTTCCTGGTGTTGTTCCTTCTCGGGCTTCAAAAATGTGTTACTCTTAATGGAGTTGTGTAATATTCGAAAGTGAGCAACCAAATTAATGGCAAAAGATATAAAGAGGCCATCCGTAGCAGTTGCATACATTACGACAGTAAGTGTAACTATGCCAGTATAGATGTAACCAAATGCATAACCCGGTAAAGATTCTGCGTCAAAAGAAAATCTAAAAATTTTTTTGCATTTATAATAAATTCTGAAACATTGACTTTGGCTCACATTCAAAATAATTCTTAAATTAAGGCAGTCTATGGAATTCTCCATAGAACTAATTTTACCTCATTGGCATTGGTAGTTCCAATACCAGTTTTGTGTTACGGATTTGTGATAAAATAATTTTCAATAGTGGTGAAATCATAAAATAAAAACCAGTGCTGCATACAGATATCCAGTAAAGTTTTACTACATTTAAGGCATTACGATTTGCTGTTTCTAATATTTTCTTAGAATTGAGTTCAGTTACTGCGGCGACAAAAAAAAAACGGAAATGAATATTGAGCATGAAAATACAAAAAGAAAAAAAAAAATTGATTAATATTGTGCATTGCAAGAGCACAACATCATACTTGTAGTATTTGCTGAAATAATTTTTTTTTTCTATTTTAATAAAAAAACAACAAAAAAAAGTATTAAAATAAAGTTTGCCTATTAAATACATACTTGGTGCGGGTATTTTTATTACGACCATAAAAGCTAGAATGTAAACAGATTTTTTGATGAAAGAATACTTACATTCGTAATACATGCTCTCCAACTTTGACATTAAAGCTATAAAACGCCATTTGTAGGTAAGGAATGTTGTAATTTTTATAACCGTCAAAATGTTTGTAAAACTAATGCTTAAACTTGCTGTTACGAATTCCATGTTGTCAATATAATAAATGGCATAATTCATCATGGGCCATTGGGCCGAAGCTACAAGCATTAGAACTGCAAAATATATAAAATTGTGCCATTTCTGTAATAACTGCGATTTATCACGTACAAAATGATGACCCATTAAACGCAGGCATTGCCTTTGTCTGCCAAATAAGTTAATCATTTTGAATTGAGCCTCAAAGAAATTGAGCAAACAAAGAAAATAAGAATAAAAAAAACGTTTAAGATTTTGTCGTTTTAAATTTCAAAGTAATTCAAGACAGCAAATGCCAACAACTGATGTTAAACAAGTTAAGGCGTTTGTCATTAGTTGACAATACTCAAAAGACAAAAGACAAATACATTAAATTTCTAACAACTCAAAGATATTTAAAGTTATTTATATGTCTATTTGCCCGCTTTGGCTATAAATGTTCGATTGTTTGGTTGACAAAGTAAGAAATTTCTTAGTAAATGAATGAAATGACTGATTGTCAACATTAATGGGTGGGTATTGTTTTGCATTACAAAGACAGTGATTATCAATCCTTTTGACTTTCTTGCATGGGTTGATAATAATGGGTTATTCTTTATATTAATTACTGACAGTGATATTTTAAGTATTTTCAACATACGTGGGGAGATTTTAAAGTTTTATAAAACATATTTACGTTTTATTGGTTTATTGTCTATACTTATTTTATAGAGAGCTTATAAAAGCATATTAATTATTTGTTTTATTTAGTAATTATGCCGACGTAGAATAAATCATTCAACTGTAACGTTGTTTTATTTCTTTTAATACTCAAAAGAGCATTTTGATGCTCAAAAAATTCGGCAGAAGTGCTATGGAAATAATCAAAGTCCATTAAAGACCTTAAACTTACTACAGTAAAGTTGAAATAGGGGAATTAATAATGGGGTACCATGTTTGGAAAACGTCCGTCTCTAAGGTGTCCAATTTTGAACCCATTTTTCAATAATTCTCCTCTGATCTCGTCAATGTAGCGCCGAATTTCATCTTTCAGAGCTTTGTTTGTAATTTGTTTACATAAAGCAAGACGACCACTTGACATCGCCAAATAACGACCGGGAAATATCTCATTCGCCGTGGTCACGTGTTTAGTGTGTTGGTTTACTAAGATGATAGCGCCGGGATCAAATCTCAGCTCTGACGTCTTGAGCAAAAAAGAAATATAAAAAAATTATTTTTTTCGGCTACTACCTCTCAGTAGTCTTCAGGCAAAAGCTCTGAGAGTAACTGATTGCCATGAAAAAGCCTCTCAAATCTGTCCTTCGGAGTCGACTTTAAACTGTAGGTCACGGTACTCATGAATAAAAATTAACACACACAACATAAGTGTTGCGAGAATCTGGTCCGTAACCCTGACACAACTAGTAGAGGGTTTTACGTGCGTACCTGTCATTAGACTCACCACACGCCGCCCGTTGCCGGGGCGGTAGTTTAATACAATGCGTCCAAGCACCGCCACCCGATGCCGATACCCCCTAATTTCGAGATAACAAAGATACCCCGGTCAGAAGAAGGCCCATAGTCATCAAATTAGCAATTTAGTACCACCACTGCCTTCGTAGTAATACCCCCCTTATTGAGGGGTTTTCTATCTAGCACTACCACAACCAATACGAGTACTCCCCGAAGGGCCGCACCCAAACCATCAGGCCGGTTGACTCACTCCCCGAATGACAGGACATAAGCGGGGGCTTCCTGATGCCCGTAGTACCAGATTAGAGTAGCTTTCTCTGGTCAGTCCCTGGGATGGTCAGCAATTAAAAATTACCCTCCCTGTATCCCCAGGGGGAGCAACCCTGATAGACTGTTGTAATGGCCAATTGTGTATGTATGTATGTAAATTTCTCATTCAATAACTGAGTTGTGTGGTCGGCTGTGTGACTTGTGGCGCTGTCCTGCTGAAACCGAAGATCACTGATGTTACCATTAAGCAATTTTGGACACAAAAATCGGTTTTCATGGTCTCATCACTATTTATGAATGTGTTGAAAAATTCCTTGTTTTCGTCTAGTTTCTCAAACAACCAAATTAAAAACGTTAGATACAAATAATGGTAGTGCAGAGTTTTATGGTTTAAATCTCCCAACAGCTTAATTCTGGAAATTTTATCATTTGAAAGCCAATTTTTTTTTTTTTTTTTTTTTTTTTTTTTTTAAGACCAATACTCAGGGGTAAACCCCTACTCATGCAGTGTGCATTGTATTGGAATGTGAAGATGGTTGATAGAAGTTTTTTTTTTTTTTTTTTTTTTTTTTTTTTTCATAGATTTTGTATTTTTTTTGCGCCTTTATTTGTTGATGAAACAAGTTGCTGGTAATTTGTCCACTCAAGAGCCAGTGTTATACCTTCACCCTCAAATGATCAAACAGCAATGGCCTCATCTGTCGGTGGATGTTTACATGTGAATGGTGAGCGTCTTCAGTAGATTAGCTGTTATCTTCCCAGAAGGTGGCGCTGTACTCCTGATCATTGGTTTCTGGTGGAATAGATTAGAAATGTCAGGGGGCGGTTTCTTGCAGATGGTCTTGCTGGAGGGGGGGGGAACATCTTATTTTTTATTTAAATTTAATTTTTAATTTAAATTATAATTTTAGAAAACCGCAAATATTTATTTTTTTATAATTTTGTCCTTCTCTGGAATTGAACCTTGGTCGTGTGAGTTTCTGTGCAAGCGCTCTACCAGTATGCCACGACCCCCAAATTTATTTAATAGCTTCAAATTAGCTCATACTGTTTAATTATAATTTCTAAGCAATACGAGTTTTGTATTCGACAATCGTAAATTGTATGAAAATTAGTTCGTGTAAGCTAAATGCCGCGCAAATATTCGCCCCTATCGTGTTTGGTGTAGTCGTTGTCGCATTTCGAAATTTTTGTCCTAGATTAAAGAAATCAAGAAAAATTTTTCATTAATCTTTTACAAAAATGTCGAAATACGACAAAGACATGCCAGACACGACTTACAACTGATTTTTGAGCTTACCTATCAAAGTCAATTTATTATCTTTCGAAAAAAAAATAAATAAAATCAAATTAAAATATGAAGTTTCGGGTTATTTCAGTCTTTTATACCATTGAGGGGGGTGCGTTATATGATTTCAAAAATTACAGTACAATACACACCATGAGTTAGGGGAGTACTCGTCTTAGTAAACGAAAAACATAATGCTTTCTTTTCTATCTTGTAATAAAATCTCCTACAAACACTTCATCGCATGACCCACGTTAAAATAATTATAAATAAATTCCACTACTCTTCCATATTATATCTCAACACAATCAGAGTCTTAGAATTCTTACATTGATAATTGTACGTTTATTCAATTTACTACATTATGACTTTTTTATGACACTTTAATTATTGGAAACTAAAAAAACATAACAACGAAATAGCCACTTTAATTATAAGGACTTTAAAATAGACAAGAAATCAAAACAAATTAAATTACATTATAAAATATACCACATTATACTTATTATATTTATAAAATTTCACTTTACACTTAACAAAATTATTTCAACAATTAATCATCCAAAGAAATCTTCAAAGGTTTTGTTTCTATCATGACAATAGATCTATTTAACAGCTTTTTGTTTCCTTTTCCAACAATACATAATTTCAAAATCTTTCAATGTGTACAGCTAAAAGCCATGAATTAGCAGTTACTGTGTTAGTAAAGCACATCTTAAGTTTTAATTTTTTTTTATTTTAACTACTACTTCAACGGCTCGCTACCAGAAAGGTTTTAAGAAATGAAAAAAAAATAGTAATTTAATTGATAAACCATCAGTGAAATGAGTTGAGTTGAGTTCAAAAGATAAATAATAATTATTACCTTTTTTTGAAAGACTGACGCTAAAAGTCTTCTAAACTTGTAAAATATTTTAATTTTACATTCAACACTTGTTTAGAGTAAAATTATTAAAAGTATGTGGCACTTTTCATATGTAATTAATAGAACAGTTTTTGAATATCTATTTTTTTTTATTTAAGACCAATTTACCCCCTACTAAATGCAGTGCATTGTATTGGAATGTTGAATATATAGATATATATAGATGTGAAATAGTGATGTTAAGCACCTTATGTCAATGGGACAAATTGCTGTCAATTTGATCACTCAAAGGCCAGTGCTATACCTTCACCTTTAAATGATCAACAACAATTGCCCCATCTGGATATTGAATGTGAGTGTTGAGCATCTTTTTTTATGTAGGTTAGCTGTTATCTTCCCAGAAGGTGGCGCTGTACGACTAATCATTCGTTTTCTTGGTGGAATAAGCTGGAAATGCCAGGGAGCGGTTTTGTAAAGATGGATTTCTTGGTGGTGTGGTGGAAGGGGGGTGGAAACCTCTGATTTTTTTTTTTAAATTATAATTTTTTTTAAAACCGCAAATTAATTTTTTTTTTTTTTTCCTTCGCTGGGATTTGAACCTCAGTCGTTTGAGTTTATTTGCACGCACTCTAAGCACTAATGCTTTGAATATATTTGAAAGCATTTTGACCATTAAACCTATTTAATAACTTTTAACTAAAGGTATATACATATATAGGATTATGTATGTATATAAGGACGGGTCGAATAGTATGGGTGAAAAAAGCCAACAAAGCGTTTAGGAAAACGAAAACTACAGAAAATTCAAAGAAAGTTAATTCCCAATTCGCGCACATCGACTCTAGATTTGGAGGTCTTTTTGAAGTAAACTTAACGCATTTTAATATCACAAAAATTATGCTGTTCTGGCAACGCTTACACCGTTCAAACTTATTTTTAATTGATTTATTATAATGGGGATTTTGGAAGCAAATGTGTAACATGGACTCACTCATTACTAAAAATTTTTAGAATTTTAATATTTTCTCTAAAAATATAAAAACTTTCTTCACCTCTTTTTATAAATAATAATAAATTTCTCTTAAGCTCAAAAAAGAGTCTTAATATTATTTTCTACAACGATAGATTATAGTCTCTTAACCCTAACCCTACGGATACGGGTTCCCGAGCGTTCTTTAACACGTTAATCGCCATTTCAGACAGATACATATGTCTGACGTACGCGATTTAGTAGAAGGCCACATTAATCACAGATGTCCTAAGTAAATGATACATTTTCATTATGTTCTGATAGCTTGGCCTATCAGAAGCAACACCTGAAAATTTCTTGACTTACTACATGTGCCATGTCAGTCATATATGTGTGACATAAAAAATTGTGTTTTTCTGGAATTTTGGCAAATTTTTGCTTGATAAATTTGTAACTAAATTATCCAATAAAGTTACCATGGCCCATGTGAACATTGTTCTGATATTATCGTGGCGATTAACGTGTTAAGGTTAAATATTTCTTAAACAAAGTAAAATACATATTTAAAGTTCCTCAAATTTCTTTAGCTTGACATTTCGTATAAGTTGTTTTGATTCGTTAACCTCTGATTTATTTAGATTGACTGTAGAACCTATTAAAGTCAAATAGTCATAAGCCTCCTGGCAAGGGTAACAGGGTACCCGGAAAGTTATTCCTACAGTTTGTATTATAAAAGTATAAATAATGGTAGTTTTTTAATTGGTTATCACTTTTCATACATATGAACTAATATTATAGCAAATAACATCAAGACGCAGAGAGAAATTATTTCGCTATGTGTGTTGTAAATTGGTCGCTTATACCCAGCATATATGCAATTTTCGTATTTTACTTCTACAACTGGGGTACAGAGAGTAGAGGGAGTCTTATGTTTTAGATAATACAATACAATTATTATTTTTGATGCCATATATGATATGAATAATTGTGTGCATCCATATATGCAATTATAAAGTAGAAAGTAAAGCGTATCGTCAGTACAATATAGAATGAGCGCGTCCATTTCGCCTATAAATTAGCATTCTTCGAAATACGACCTCTAAATTTAAACACAGGCTTAGAAATGGCTTTATATTGTATAAGCTCCAATTATATTGGATAATGGGAGTCTATTTGTGTTTGTTTTTAATTGTCATCTGTACTCCAAAAAATCCTTCACAAGAGTTAACATTTTTTGGCGCTTAATATGACTTATTGTGTACAGTAGATGACCATGAGCCATTTTTCTCTTGCTTTCAAAGCTTAATTTGGGTGCCATATGGTTCAATAAACTACTCTAGAAGTTGTCTATTGAGTTTCACATTAGAACCAACCATGAGCTGTATGAGCTCCTCGGCGATGTGGGCGTTGTTCAGCGCATTAACATTCAGCGGCTACGCTGGATCGGCCATATTGTTCGGATGGATGAATCTGCTCTAGCGTTTTCGATGCAAAGGTCACTGGACGTCAGCGTAGAGGACGACCGTATTTACGTTGGAAGGACCAAGTTGATGAAGCCCTGTAGTTAATTGGTGTGACCAACTGGAGAAGGCGCGCGCTTAGCAGAGACGCCTGGAGACTAGTGTTAAGGCAGGGCGAAACCCGTTAACGGGTTGTTATGGCCATCTAAGTAAGTAAGTAAGTAAGTAAGTAAGTAAGAGGTTGTCTATACTAGAGGATAATGCATTGTTGAGAGTACACACCCTCCATTGGAAATTTAGTGCATTAAATAGTAGTGTTACTGGAATTTTAATGCATTGAATAAAACAAATTTAGTGGTAGTGGAAATTTAAGAGGCGATAATGCACTATTTTTTCCACTACCCCTAAATTTAGTGGAAAATTAAATCTATTATAATAAAACCAACTCTGCACCAGAGCCAAAAAACCTGTATGAAAGTAGAAAAAAGACACTGGTAAGTGACCGGCGTAAGTGAATTTCTTTTCAACATAGAAATGGGACCGGAACCAATCGACGCGTATTTTTTTTTTGATAAAAATTATGCAAAAAACGTATTTTCGCATTTTTGTCAGTCACAGCGTTCTTTAATTTTTGCGATGATATGTTATTAAATTAATTCAAGATTATTTGTAAACATCAACAACAGCAAAAAAAAATATTTTTTCTTACACTAATATGAGGATAGCCACAGGTTTTGAAGGAATATATTGATTATTGGTATATCGGTTTGGATGATTAAATGAAAATATTTGCTAGACCAGAGGCCTTATTCTGTAACTCTCCTAAGCTAAAATTCTATCGCTAAAAATTTATAAACTGTATTTAGGACT
Source organism: Metopia argyrocephala (assembly GCA_963576795.1). Lineage (NCBI taxonomy): Eukaryota > Metazoa > Arthropoda > Insecta > Diptera > Sarcophagidae > Metopia > Metopia argyrocephala. Next base: position 58,893,246 of record OY756211.1, on the reverse strand, counting down.
TTTTGGCTACGAATAGAATTCTTAAAAGCTAATTGTAATTTAAAAACTTCATGCCTATTACCTCTAAAATTTATAATTTTATATATTCTAATGCCCAGCCTGTTTCAAATACCCGAAATTTTAGCTTAAGAGAATTACAGAAGAAGGCCCCAGTATCATATTTTCATCCGAACGATATCATATTTGTATATATTCCATCAACTTGTTTTAGTTTTGGCGTTTGATATCTTTTAGGTAAACTATTCAATCTTGTATTTCAATTAGTATGTACTTTATTGTACGCCAGACCAGAACGGATTATAGAAAGAAAATATCATACCATAAATTTTTAATTTACATTTAAAAAACAATTTAAATAAGAAAACACAATATCATAGCGCAAATTGAAATTATTTAATAAATAAAACAAAGGATAAACACTTACTAGTATCCGGTAAAATCTCAGGTAAAGCATTTGATATGTATGTATGTAGTATATGAATCATAATTTCTACCAAATAGTTAAGAATGTTAAAGAATTTAGAATAAATCTAATTTGGAGGGTCAATTAGACCCAAATGGCGTACCAGGTTTAATTTCCAAAAAAATCATTTTATTGTACTCTTCGTCAAAATAAATAAATGTCAATATTGTTGTTGTATAATATTAACGAGTTTGACATTTATTGTGAAAATTGCTCATATCTGAACTTTGACATCGATGCGCGCCCATACAGCGTTGGCTAATTTGCTTAAATTTTTAGAACTGAATATTAGTAGTCGCCGTTATCTAGTGGTTAGTGTGTTTGTTTACTAAGACATGGGCCCTGGGTTCGACACCCAGCTCTGACATCTTAACAAAAAAAAAAAGAAATATGAAAAAAATATTTCTTTCTGCTACTACCTCTCAGCAGTCTTCTGGCAAAAGCTCTGAGAGTAATTAATTGCCATGAACAAGCTTCTCAAGTCTGTCGTTCGGAGTCGACATTAAACTGTAGGTCCGGTACTCATAAATAAAAATTTCCACACACAACATGAGTGCTGCGAGAAGCTAGACCGTAATCCTGACACAGGGTTGTAAAGGCCAGTTATGTATGTACGTATGAATATAAACAAAAAATATTTTTAATATAATCGATTGTCCCCTAATATACCTACATATAAACAAATTGACAGGTCGAAATTTACGCTTTTTAAATCAGATAAAAGAATTTATATTGTATTCTACTAGATTTTCAATGATTTTTAGAAATTTTTTTTTTTTTGTAAATTGAATTTAATGTTGTGAGGGTAAGAATATTTAGAAACAAAAAACGACACAAAATAAGTTACGGCACTCGATATTGAACAAAATGTCCATGTCAATTGTTTTAAAATTGTATAAAATTATATTCGAACAGAATACCATAATTTGCCCCATATCTCTATTATAATTGACAAGACTTACTAGGAGACTGAAATCAATACCCCCCATGTATTTGAACATTTTTTTTTTGTCAAACAGTTTTATTATTCAAAGATTATTTTTATAGCGCACCTATGACTTCATACGATCATCTTAATTTAATATATTACTGTTGCTAAAATTTTTACAATAGTTTAATTAAATTATTGTGTGAAGTGAAAGTACAACCAACGCCTTATGAATTTGTTTAAAAATTTAAATCAAACAAAAGAAAAAAAAAATAAACGAATAGCATTGATTTGTAATTACTTTAAATTGTAACCTGCTGCCTTATAGCAAAAAAACGAAAACCCCGGAGGAAACATTATAAATTAAAAAAAGAAAAAACATCATCAGCAAATTTAATTAAACTACTAAAGATCAAACGGAGAAGGAGAATTGCAAAAAGTAAACCATTACAAAGTATGATTGATAGATAAATAAAAAAAAAATATTAAGAAATTAAAAAATTGTTTAAAGTTGAACAGGTCAAGAGCATTTGAAAAAAGTTTGAAAACAAACTTTGTTAAAGAGTAATCAAAAAAAAATCTTTTTTTTCGTTCAAATAATTTTATTAAAACTACACAAAAATCATTAACTAAAAACAACAAAACAAACAAAAATAAAAATGAAATATATATATACAACAAAGTAAATAATAAAAAACAACAATAACAATAAGTAGGTGTCTTTCTTCTATTTACAAGAAATAGATAGAAAGACTACTTAATACAATTCAACTAACTAGAATTAGTGTTTAATAGAAATTTGGTGGCAAGTAAGCATTGCTATTAGTTCCACCGGAAATAGCACCACCGGATATGGCATTACCGGCTTGTACACTACCAAAATGGCCAGAACCAGCAATAGCACCAGCACCAGCAGCAGAACTAGCTGCAGCACTTGAACCAGCATCACCACCCAATGAGCCAATAACTGAAGTAACAGGAGCGACACCTTCATCGCTAACCTGGCTGGTACCACCCAAAGCATCATATTGAGCTTGAATTTGTTCTTGAGCATGATTAGCTTCTTCATTGGTTTTATACTTAATGAAGAACACTTCAGGTTTAGCAGTAGTAGTAGGATGTTCAACAACTTCGGCTTGTATATCGGAGGCATCAGTTTTCTTGCTAAGCACATAAATAACAGTTTTCTCCTCATTGGGAGCAGGACTAATTTTAATGGAGGTCTTCTTGTTGGCCTTAGCAGGTGATTTAATGAACACAACATTATAATTCTTTTTGGGAACACCAACCGTGATAAGTTTCTCTTTATAATCCTCCTCAACATCCTCAGGAGCCGAATGAATAAAGAAACGTTTTGAAACAATAGCTTGGGGTTGTTGATGTTGTTGCACTTGTTGATGACCACCAAAGTTGGACTGTGGCACACTGTGGCCACCCTGGAAGAATGCACCACCACTTGGTGAAGCTGCAACACCACTAAAACTGTTGGCAAATCCTCCATTTAAAGGCTGTTGTACAGCTAAATTAGCCTGAGCATTATAATTATAACCCTGAGGAGCAGCTACTGCGACCGCACATAAACACATAACCTATAAAATATACAAAAAAAAAATAATAATAATACGTATCCTTAGCCGTAATTTTTTTCAAGCTGTCTTTCGTTATCCTTACAATGAATCCACGCATTTCTAAGCTTAAGTTTTAACTAAACTAGTTGAATTGAAGGTTTTTTGTTATTGAAGTTTTGCTTTGTTCACTTCAGCTGTTGAAGATGTACTGACTTCTGCAGCATTTTGTCTTCTATTTATATAACGCCAACAAAATGATGTTTTCTTTTTACCCAAATTTACAAAAAAAAAAAAAAAAAATAATAAATAAATTTTTTGCTTGTAATGATCATCAAAAAAGCAAAGAAAACTAATTTTTTTCTTTGCATTCTATTAAAGAAAGAAATAAAAGAAAAACATATTTACAATTTACCGATAAAAAATTTATTTCAAAAAAGAGAAAAAAAAGTTCAAATCAAATTAAAAAATGTTTAAAATGAGCTTTAACGGTTTATAAAATTAAAATTAATTTTAGCAACAAATTAAATTAGTTCGCTAAATGCTTAAGCATAAAAGTTTAAATTTTAGGGCGATTAAAAAAATTGACATAAAAAATATTTTTTTTATCAACATTTAATTATTTTAAGTAACGAATTGCGATTAACATTAAGAGAACTTGCTTGTATACGCAATTTAAGATATTTTCTAAAATTTTCAATGATATTTATTTAATTTTTGTATGTATGTAAAGCATTGCAGAAACAAATAAAAACAGCATGAAGTCCAACTTATCTAAGTATATTAATTGCTTTTATGTATATAGGAATCTCTTGTATATTGTCCGTTTTTGGCCGGGTTCCAGGATTACAAATTCCTTATAGCATTTAAACGACTTCGTTGTGTAAAATTGTTCTAAATAAAAGAATTTAAAAAAGCAAAGGCATGTGATCGTTATACTAAATGTTGTAATCAGTTCATCCTATAGAAAAGTTTACTATATAAAAACATTTTTTCACAACAAAGACGTGTGATTTAGGGTCCTATTTGGTTTTGTTTTGAAACTTATTATCAGTTTTTTAAAAAGTAAGCAAAAAAATTTATATGCCGAACTCACAAGACCTTTGTATAGTTGTTTCGTTATTTTAGACTACAACAGAGTATGCTTGTTGTTGGTAATTTTCATTCAAAATTAGGTTCTATGCTATTTATCTATAGTGAATGCCTATTATTGAAAAGAAGAACAAAAGTACAAAAAAATGTTTTCATTGTCAGCAGTAAATTTATTTAAAATAAGAAGATAACGAAGAACATAAATATAGAAACTCAATTAATGTTTATTTTTTTTTTTTTGCCATCTTATTTAATTTTATCCACATTAGTCGAGTAGTATCCAATCATATGATAGACGGTATCAACATCTTCTGAAAAAGAAATTATCAAAGTTTTACATATCATCTCAATGCAGTATAATCGTCGATTTTCAATTGTTTTAACAAAGTAAAGAAGTCAGACACTGAATATAAACTGAAGTTAACTATCGCGAATGATATGTAGACTTACAAAGGGGAATCCCAAAAGTAAAAGTAACTTGTTAAAACACATCAAAGGCAAACTGGGTGCATCATATATCTATTTCGGCATTTTAACAATTATTACAAAAAAGAATAATATGGAATAAAATGGTCCTAGACCTAAGATTCGTAAGTTTTTTTGACCTAATAGCAAGGTTAATAGAGTTAAACTTTATATTGCATAAAACAGCCGGTACTTTTTCTATGACCCAATAAACGTAGTTCATATTTGATTTTCTACAAAGAGAATAATGATGATAAATGATTTTCAGTGTTTTGAATTAAAATTTCTAAAAAGTAAAAAAATTAAAAGAAAAAATACGTTGCCTTTCTTTTTTATTACAGCTAATGTGACATATTAATATGATTATAATTACATTTATATTTTCGCAAAAAAAAATTGACTAAATACTACTAAAATTAAAAAGAACTTATACCCTACACGAGAAAATTAATAATGTGGTTTGACATTGTCAAACATGAAATATTGATGAATAAAATATAAAACTGTTTTTTAATTTTTTTTCTTAAAGAACACTTTAAGTTAACTATAATTTTCTTCAATATGGCAGCAAGTTTTTGTTATGGACTGGTTCTGTTCAATTGTGCTACTGGTCTATGTATATGCAAAGGTAATTAAGAAAAAAAAAATGTTGATGCACTTTAAATAGATCGATAAAGAATACTTGAAATATGTTTGCCATCATTCTGTTTTGAATACATCGGTACAGTTCTTCTTGAATTAGAGATTAATGCTTAAAGCATCCGAAAAAATACAACATAAATCAGATGGTTTAAAAGTTGTCACCGAAGATTTCTGTGGACGTGATACTAGGATTACGTGGTGATGATGAGACATATTTTTCTTCTTAAGAAAAAATATCTTTTTAATCTAATAAGAAACTAAGACTTGTTCTTGTAGCTGTAACTGACAATTTAGTAAGTAGCTTAGCCAAAAAAACAAAAACAAAAAATTGTGAACTACAGAGTGTCCGCCTAGACATTTTTGTAATATTTGGCAGTCGTAAAGTAGAGAAAAATTATAAAAAAAAATTATGAAAAAATATTCGGTAAACCAACATGTTTTAATTGTTAAAACATTTTATCAAAATCAATCATCAATTGCTGTGACCATGAGAAAGGTTCGTGAAATGAATGACGACGTACATTTTCATTTGAATAAATATTCAAATAAGTAGAATAATCCGTTCTGGGCAATCAAAAACCCTTAAATTATTCATCAGTCACCTTTGCATCTATTAAAAGTGACAGTCTGGTGTGCAATTTGGTCAAAAGGAATCATTGAACCCTACTGCTTTGAAACGGTAACTGTCAATTGACTGCATTCTTTGGGCTTGACAGCCAGGATTATAATAGAATTACTGAGAGACCTCTTTCCACAACAAGTTATTTCAATGAATGGTAATTTTGATTGATCCCCATGGTCACCTGATTTGATTACTCCGGTCGTCTTTTTGTGGGAATATCTGAAAAGCAAGTTTATGCAAACAAACCAGAAAAGCTGAAGAAACTCAAACAAAATATTCGTGAATGATAATGAAATACCTTGTGAAATATGTAATGAAAAATGTACATTTGTTAGGCTAATAGAGGCGGACATTTATCTGATATTGTATTTCGTACATAATTGCCGATATTAAATAAAACATTTACCAATATAATGTCCATTTCCCTTCATTTAATCAAAAATAATAAACAAACAAAGCAGTATACCTTCCCGGCGGACACCCTGTAAATATAAATGCTTTTCAGAGCCTTTTTAAGACATTCTAGGCAGAGACTTGTAATGAACATTTCATGACATTTATTTCATTTATTTTCATCTGTATTGGGCAAATATTTTTATGACATCTTTTGTATAGAGTGGGAAAAAAAATTGTTCAGCTAAAAATGCCAATAACTTAATTTATTGATAATTATAATTAAAACCTTTTTAAATTGATTTAGAGTGAAAAGTAGAATAGAGAAAATGTTGTCGTGCACTTTTTGTGCATACTGTCTACTTTTTTTATATTTTTGTAAGGAGAATATTTTTTGCCTTTCCAATAGTATTTACATACTATTTATATATGTACATTTGTATGTAAAATCACTCTATACAAAAGATGTCATAAAAATATTTGCCCAATACAGATGAAAATAAATGAAATAAATGTCATGAAATGTTCATTACAGACTCCTTGAAGTTTATCGATTCTTGCCACCGACCGATAACTTAAAGTTTGTCAAAGCAAAAGAGATCTTTTATTAGAAGTACAATCAATGTACAATAAATTGTTAAATCGGATTACTTACTGTGTTAAAAAAATTAAGTTAATTTTAGTTAAAATAAGTTTATTTTAAAGCTAACTTTTGAAATAAAAATTTTTGGGTGTCCCAAAATTAACGCAATATTTGAATTAGTTTTAGTCTTTAGATTCTTAGTCATTTACTGCATCATATAATATATGTATAAGATAGCATTATTTATATGATTTTTTTTATGGAATAACACATTTGAAGAATAGTATCCAAGACTTTGTTCGTATACACACATATATGCACAGGAGGGTGGGTAAATTTTTTTGCCCACTAAGCGTATAGCAAAATCGTAATCTACGATAATAATAATAATGGTTTTGGAGGTTTATGTGAAAATAATAATAGTCAAACTGTTAAAAACTTAAAACTCTTATTATTATGACATAAACCTCCAAAACCATTATTTGGGTAAATAATTTTCTATAAATGAGGACAGATATAGAAAGCTGAGAAAATTTCCTTTAAAATAAGCCCTCTTCCAGCGTTACAGGTCAACTATACACCAATTGCAATGAGTACTTCCAAAAAATAGCATTATTTTCGGATGAACTGAGCACCAAATTTTCTCTTAAAAAACCGAAAGCTCGATTTTGATTTTAGAACCATGGTTTCTTTGGAAAAAGTTCTTAGAATTTCCCGTAGATTACGACCTTGCTATACGCTTTGTCATGTTTTTCGGTCCCGAACAAATTGACCCACCCTAATGCACAGGCACCCTTTCCAAATGTAATGCACTTGGAGTTGAGGCCTTATTTATATACATAAGTATAGTCCAAATAAATTTATAAGCAGACATTTTATGGTTTTAAATCAATTGATTTAAGGGTCCAATTCTGATTATTGACACGAGAGAGTACTTTCCCAGGAAATATCTCATGCTGTAATTAAATTGTTTCATTGGCTATATGGCTGTGGTGCACTCTTCTTGAAACCACATATTGGCAATATCAATAGCATCTATTTCTGAGGGAAAGAACTATACTATCATATCATAACAATTGCTACCTGATTAACCTTATTTTCAAAGGAGTATGATCCAATAATACCTTCTACCCAAAATCCGGACAAAGCTGTGATATGTTTGTCTGAACCCCAAACAACAAAATTTTTGCTAATTACAAGGCTTTGTAAAACTTACCTCTATCGCTTGGGATTACTTTGCTAAAAAACCAGCATCCACTTATTGAAGATTAATAATCTATTCCGGAAGCTCTTTTTGCTGTTTATTAGTCTTTATTTGTGGTTTTAATTGCATTTTGTAAGCATAAAGACATGGATCATTTGTAAGTATACGCTCTAGAGAGCTTTTTGAAATATGTAATACTTGTTAACGACAAGAACATCAGGCACAGCTTAGATGTTGGCATTTGAATGACTTGTTGTGCTTTTCGAACTGAAGTCAACAAAGTTTTATTCTTTTTAAAATCTTTTTTAGAAATGAAAACATGTTGTATCGTATAACAAATTTTAATCTGGCACTAAATTATATTTTAAAAATATAAGAATTTGTATTTAAAAAGAAAATGTAAAAACTTACAGTGTTCTTTAAATCTTACGATGATATGTTTACGACACTAGCTACGGTAGTCTCATCAGAGTTCTTTGTGTCCTGTGTATATTCAAGACCAAACATCAACTATTTAACTCACACTTGTCAAGAAATCACAAACTGAAATTACTTTTTTCCATATGTATGCACATACACTTGTATGAGTTAGTCGAAGTAAAGTTACACAACAGTTTTATCATATTCTCCTTTTCTCATTATCATTGCAGTTTTTGTAATTGTCATCTTATTTCGGTGAAACATAATTACAGTTTATTTTTGTTGTTGGCCTCTTATTCCACTTTATGCACATAAGTTTACAGCGACGACATGTACGATTGCAGCCGTGGTGGTTAGAGTGCGTAATTAAAGCGTTTCTGACGAAATAAAAATTTATCACTTTTCCTGGGGCTCAAACTTTGGGCCTCCAGCATATAATTAAATATTTCCTTTAAACAAATGTTCATATACAAGTATTTAGTAATTTTATATATGCAGTTCACGTGTCTTTGTTTATTATTTTTCAACAATAGAGATTTCTAATTGCTATTAAAATCAATATACTTTTTCATTAAAAAAATTTTTTTGTAACAAATTACTTCATTACAAGTATTATTATTATTTTGTAAGCGGAAACAAAACGTCTCATAGTATGAACAAAAACAGAGTTGGAAATACAAATTTATACTCCTATCTTATAATAAATTAAAAAATGGGTTTTGTAATATATTTCATTATATCAAATAATTATAGCGATAAGAAACCACCTAAACATTAAACAAAAAATATCGTGTATGGGCAAGATATGTGTGATATGTAAAAAAAAAAACACCGAAAAAAACCAGCAGCTCTGGGTAAAGATTCATTATTGTTTCGTGACTTACAAATCTGTAAAATACCTACGGCTATGTAAACAATTAAATTATTTTTAACAAGTTCATCATCAATTAAAATTGTATGGATTTTAAGGCAATACGAGTACATATTAAAATAGAAGTTTTAAAACTAAAAATCATACAATTTTGTCAAAAATGAAAAATATTGAAAACTTAATAGCGGATAAGCTTATTTGTTGTTTTCTTTCATAATTGACTTTCGTTTTCGTTTAGCACATAATTGAAAATATCAACAATATTTCTTAGAAAAATACTTTATTAGAAATGTTTAAATCGACTTTTTAAAGATGTTTCTGTCATCGCCTTCAGTGTGTTAATACTGAAAAGTATGTTTCGATGCATTTTTTATTTTTTTCTTACAAATTGAAATTTTAAAGAAATTCCCCAGTATATAATTGAAAACTACACGTAACATAAATTTGCATAATTTTGGCAACAATTTTATTATATTTGTTTGTTTATTCTCTGTGCCAATAATAAAACTGTTTTAAATTGGTGTTTAATAACAGACTGTCAAATATAATATATCTGACATTCAATTTTAAATTTATAATTAATTAAAAATTTTAAATTAAACTTAAACAACTCTGACACAAATACTAGTTGCTGGTATACTAAAATCTTCACTAAAAGAAATTAAAAAAAATTTTTGCGAAAAATAAATGCAAAAACAAAAAAATTCAAATCATTTGCTAGAAAATTAATTTTTATTTTTTATTTTATTTGCATTTATCAGAGTTGTAAAAAATAGCAGTCAATTAAATTACAATCAAATGATTTTAACATTACTAAATGATTATTTTTTGATTGTATTATAAACCGTATGCTGATTTTTTGAACTGAACTCGAAAAAATTAAAATGACCGCGATCGCAAAGTATTGCAATTTTGTTAAGATTTTACGTTAAAACCTTAAATCCTTTTGAAATGATAACACTGGTAAAAACATTCCTTGTTTTCTTTTATTTTAATTATTGGCTACTTCTGTGCCCTGATTATGAAAAAAATACTGGGAGATTTCTAACAGTTCTACTTTTAGAAATATACAATTTTATTATTGTAGTTTTACAAAAAAGTACACAAAATTAATAAGCATGCTAACAAAATGCCTATCGAATTCTATCAAATGAAGAAACGACTTTAGATAGATATCGTTGCAAACTCCAGCAGTAGTCTGCCATCATATGTGAGCCCCAACTTCTCTGATATCGCTCTTCCATTGTCCAAAAATACTGATGAAACTTTCACCCTGTTCCTCACTAAAATCACCAAGATGCTGTGGAAATCGGTAAAAATGCGAGTGCAGGAAGTGGAATTTTATGCTCATATTGCACCCTAGCTCTTGTAAGATCTTTAGCATACGCTCAACGAGCTCGACGTGATCGTCAGATTTCTTTTTGCCTATGAAATTACTCATAACCAAAACAAATGAATGCCAAGCCCTGGATTGGACTTCAATATGAAGAACCCACAGATTTTCCTGATTACACAATTCTATTTTAAAGTATTTATGATACACAGAAAAATTTTTTTTGAAATAATTTCAATGATCAAATTAATACTATATTTCAAATTTTCCAATTAAATTTCTAATTATTACAATTAATTTTTTAATAGAAGAACACAAATAGAAATGTGTGTGCGTATGTTTTTTTCTTTTGCCTTAGTGTTGTGTTATATTTTTATAAAGAATCAGTACATGATTACTTTTGAATTTAAAATTTGAATACGTATTGTTATTTATGTTTTTTAAATAAATGTTTAGCATTAAAATATAAAGAAGAAATATTTTATATACATATATTTACAAGTATTTTAGTTTAAAAACAATATCTTGTATTAAATAAATAACAATTTAAAACTTTAAGTTATTAAAAATATGTAATTAACCATGAAAAACTTTTCTATAAAAAATCTAATATCACTAGCATAAAAAACAAAATAAAAATATGTATTCGTAAAATTGTGGTTTTTTTATGTGTATGTGTTTGTTTTATTTGTACTAATTGATCCTTACGTCTGTCATTCGGAGTCGACACACAACATTGAGTGCTGTGAGAATCTAAGCCGTAATCCTAACACAGGGTCGTTAAGGTCAGTTATGTTATGTATGTATGTATATAAAAAAGTATTATTTTTAAAAGAAATAAATTACATTAAGTTTTTTTTTGTGCAGTAACTTCCAAGTAATTCTTCCAATGATTTGTTTGAGCATGTACAGGAACATAACGTTTCAAAAAAACGCTGGAGAAATTGGTAAGTACTTACAATATTTCGAATTAGAATACAAAATTATTTACCTTCAATTTATTTTTTTAGGAATTTTACACAAATGGAAAAAGGGGAAGATATAGAATAAGCTCGTGAATGATAGAAGGCTGTCCAAAAGTACATATTTTACAATTATCTCTTTTGGAAAAAAAAATATATTTATATTTTATATAAGTTAATTACTTTGTATGTTTTTGGATTGATATTCTTTAATAAAAAATTAAAAAATGAATAAAAAAATGTGTATTTGCAAATAAGTGGTGGGATGAAATAAAATTTTACTTCTTAAATTTGATTAAACAATTTCTGAATTTTTAATTAAAAGTTTAATTCGTCCAATTAAATATTTAATTGAATTTTTTTTTTAATTAATAAAAGTTTTATTTGAAACAAATTATTTTCAAAAAGTTCGACACTACTAATTTTTTAATTGATATTATTAATATTGTTTGTAGGGGCAAAACCAGTAAACAATTTAATTGGTAGTTCAAATTTTTTAATTGAAATCGATTTTACATTTTTTCTGTGTACGCAGATTTCACCAAGTCCGATAAAGGTTTTCGATATTTTTAAAACCCATCTATATTCACCACATACAGTTGCACAGTAAAGTCTGCATACCCCCTTGAAAAACGATGTTTTGATTTATCTGCGAACAAGGCAACAGTAAAATACATTCCAAACAAATTCAAACTAACAACAACAACAAAATTTTGAGAAAAAAATGTTATGCCAAAAACATTTATTAACAAAAATTAAAAAAATTCATTTTTGAAGCACAGAAAAGTCTGCATACGGCTATGTCGAAAAGTAGATATAATACAACTCTGTTCTCAAACAGTGCTACTAACCACTTCAGGCGTCTTTACTAAACACTATTAGTAGAAATGAAGTTCTTGTGTTCGATGTTAACATTGTACTTTTTCTTATTTAACCAAAATGGGTAAAGAGACCTGTGTTCAAGTACGTGAGCTTATTGTAAAGTATCATAAAGAAAATAAGTCATTAAAAGAGACTGGAAAACTAGTTGGGCATCTAAAATCAAGCATTCAGACAATAATTCGAAAGTATAAGCAAACAAAAAATGAGGCAACCAAACCAAGAAGTGGTCGCCCACCTAAACTGACTCTGCGTGCAAGGCACCAAATTTTGTTATATGTTGAAGAAAACCCTAAAATTACTGCAATAGATATTGCAAATACTTTGGAAGGCCAGGATATTGCTTCAGTGCATCCAGAAACGGTGAGACATCTATTGAAAATTAATAGACTTCATAACCGTGTATCTTGAAAGAAACCCTTTATAAGTAAAATAAATATGCAAAAACTTGTCGAATTTGCTAAGAAATACATTGATAAAGATGAAGGTTTTTGGGCAAATATTTTATTTACTGACGAAAGCAAGTTCAACTTGTTTGATTTAGACTGAAAATAAAAAGTATGGCGTCGGAATAATGAAGCACTATTACCCAAAAACTTGTTTCCTACAGTGAAACACGGTCGAGGCTCCGTTATGGTATGGGTGTGCATGACGGCGGCTGGAGTGGGCAATTTAGCATTTATCGATATTAACATGGATCGCATGGTATATTTGAATATTTTCAAAGATAATCCAAGGCAATCCACGGATAAATTGTGTCCTACAGAAGGTTGGTACTTTCAAAAACACAATGACCCAAAGCATACCGCTGGTGTTGTTAAAGAATGGTTACTCTATAACATGTCTCATCAACTTCATTTTATCCCCAGTCAACGTATTTGAACCCCATTGAGAATTTATGGGATGAACTAGACCTTCGGGTTAGAAAAAGGAACATTAAAAATAAACAGGACCTTAAAAATGCTCTGCTTGAAAAATGGAATTTAATTTCAAATAATTACACAAAAATATTAGTAAATTCTTTGAAAAATAGATTAAATGCTGTCATACAAAGCCAAGGCGGGCCCACAAAATATTAATTTTGTTTACTTTTGCTTTTATTTTTATGTAAATTTAATTTTTTGTACAAAGTATGTAGACTTTTCTGTGTTTAAAAAATGACCTTTTTTATTTTTAATAATAAATGCTTTTGGAAAACAAATTTTTTCTCAAAATTTTGTTGTTGTTGTTAGTATGAAATTGTTTAAAATGTATTTTGCTGTTGCATTGTTCGTAGATACCTCAAAGCATTGTTTTTTAAGGGGGTATGCAGACTTTACTGTGCCACTGTATATAGCAAGAACAATCAGGATTAAGCAGACAACATATTCTTGACGAACCCATATTTAAAACAAAAATAGTATATATTTTAATGTTCAAAAAATAATGAAAATCTAATTAAAAATAATATGTGAGGGCAGTTAGCTGTAACTTAAAAACACGAGATGTTACGAAAAATTGTTGCCGTATTGAGAAAATGCACGTCATTCTAATATAGAAACAAAGAAAAAATCGTAGGAAACAACGAATTTTTGGTTTTTTGTTGACCAGTGTAATTAGTTTGGTTGAAATCACTTTGATGTAATTGCCATTTTACAGCATTGGCATTTTTATTTTCAACATAAAAAAAAACTCCCACAAAACTCAGCAATACGAAATAGTATCGCCAAACGTATTATTTAAAAGAATAAAAAAAATTATATAAAAGATTAAAGCAAATGACACCAAACTGATCAAATAGTGAACAGTCGACTGTTAACTGTAGGTGCCGATACTCACGGATACAAATGAACACACACAACATGAGTACTGCGAGAAGCTAGGCCGTAACTCAGAAACGGGGTGGTAATGGCCAATTATGTATGTATTATTTAATTTAACTAGTAATATATAATCTAAATCAAATCATAATTGATTCGTTTGTAGAATTCTACTTATTGTATATCTAAAAATATTTCTCTCATAAAAAAAAGAAAACAACAATTTAACAATTTTTTGAAAACAAAAATACAATAATTTTGTGATAGTAAACAATTATAAAAAATATATAAAAAAATAACGAAAACTGACTTTTTGTCAAGCATTCTCATTTAAATACATTAAATATTCTTATATGTAACTTTATATTTTGTTTTAAAATAAAATAAAATTTTGTATTAGAAATTAATTTTGTAAATTATTATTTACAATTTTGTTTTGAAATGCCTGAATGCAGGCATGAAGGTTATTTGATACTACGGCTAGTAACGTATTTGCATACAAAATTTATTTGTAAAAATCTTTTATGAATTATTTTTTAATTTCTACTATTACTTTACAAACTCTCTCTTACTTAATTTATTTGTTAAAATGTGTAATCATTAATAACATTCCGACAGTTCATCCGATTAAGTTCAAATATATTTTGTTACACTTGTTAGTAAAGGTTTCTTAAAAATCAATCCATTAATAACGTGCTTTTTTTTAATTAATAAGCATTTAAAAATTTGTTTAATAATCCCTTAAGATATGTTATATTTTAGTATACTTATATTTCTTTCACAAACAATAGTACGCAAATCTTTCTGAAAAAACCGTGCAAAAAATCACCAACAAAGACAGGAAACAAATGATGCATTATACTGACTACATAAATTTCAATGTATACAAATAAATTATATTTTTTCGTGAAATATATAGGCTGTTTTTTACTGAGGTATAGAACTTTAAGTTGGCATCACTTTTTTAACTGGCGGCCATTTTGTCAGCTGTCAAATGATTAATATTTAGTTTGGTTTGCCATTTCATCATGAACAGGTTGACAAAAGAACAACGCTTGCAAATCGTGCAAATTTATTTCGAAAATAATGGTTCAGTTCGCGAAGTTTACCGCAAGCTCCGTCCATCAGAGCAATTAATTCGGTTAACCATGGATCGTTTTCGCACTACGTTTACTCTATTTGATAATACGCATCCGCAGAGACGTCGAACAGTGCGCACCGAAGAAACAATTGCCGCTGTAGAGCAAAGTGTTGAAGAGAACCCTTTATGGAAGATTTTGCGCAAAGATCTTGGCTTGCGTACTTACAAGATCCAGCTTGTGCAAGAATTAAAGCCGCGAGATCATGCAATGCGTCGTGATTTTAGTGTATGGGCCGAAAACGAGATTGATCTCCATGCTGATTTTCATCGCAAAATTTTGTTCAGTGATGAGGCTCATTTTTGGTTGAATGGCTACGTCAACAAGCAAAATTGCCGCATTTGGAGTGAAGAGAATCCACATGAGACCCTTGAGACGCCAGTACATCCACAAAAACTGACTGTTTGGTGTGCTCTATGGGCTGGTGGAGTCATTGGGCCATACTTCTTCCGAAATAATGCTGGAGAGTCAGTTACCGTTAATGGAGACCGGTATAGAGCCATGATAACCGACTATTTTGTTCCCGAATTGGATGGCATGAATGTGGATGAGTTGTGGTTCCAACAAGACGGCGCTACATGCCACACAGCGCACGTCACAATCGATTTATTGAAGGAAACATTCGATGAGCGCATAATTTCGCGGAATGGACCTGTCAATTGGCCACCAAGATCGTGTGATTTGACACCTTTGGATTATTTTCTTTGGGGATATGTGAAGTCGCTCGTCTACGCCAACAAACCAGAAACGTTAGGGGACTTGGAAGCCAACATTCCTGGCGTTATTGCCAACATACGGCCCCATATGCTCGAAAAAGTGGTTGAAAATTGGACCTGTAGAATTGGCTTTATTCGAGCTAGCCGCGGCGGCCACATGCCCGAAATCATATTTAAACATTAATGGCATAAAATTATCCTTCCAATAAAAACAAATTGATGGACATTAAAACGATTTTCTTGTGTTTTATTTCAATTCGAAGTTCTGTACGTCTAAAAAAACACCCTATAAAAACCGTTTGATGTATATGACACCATTTGTAAGTATAAAAAAAATAAACAAGTAATGATAATTTCAGTTTTGAAAACCGTGTCAAGTCAAAATCGTGCAGATGAAACCCGTATATAAATAGAATGTTTACATTATTATAAAAAATTTTTATTTCTGTTCTATAATCCATATAAATCAAGTGGGCGGAGTAGGCCGGGAAATATTGATTTTTTATATTTTATATAAGCCGATTGTGATTATATGAAAGTGGTAGCAATTTAGCTTTTGCATGTGCAAATCAAAGTAACTGAATCATTCACAGCAGTAAAAAGAAAGCATACATTTTGCTTTATAGTAATGTCATGGAAGGTAGCATTTTAACAGGTTGGGGTTAAAATTTAAAGATTGTTACTTTGCAAATGGGCAACACCTATTTTTAGAAAAGAAAACGCTATTAGTCTTACCTATAGAAATAATTGGCCATTACAACCCTATTTCTGGATTACGGCCTTGCTTCCCGTAGCTCCCATGTTGTGTGTGTCAATTCTTATCCATGGGACCTACAGTTTAAAATCAACTCTGAACAACTGACCAATATTCTTTTGGTTATAGCGGTAATCAGTCTAGCCCTTGGAAGTATTGCAAACGTATCAAACCATGTTAAACAATAACCAAATATAGACATACATATATATATATACAGTAAGGGACAAAACTGTTCACGAAATTGCTTTTATTGAGAACTTACTTAATTTTGTTTTTATTTAATACATATTAAAAAAAACTTTTAAATAAAATTAAATACATAATTTATTCTTAATACAAAATTAAAAATATTTCATTTAAATCTATAAATGTACTGATTTAAGACAAACTTATAGAAAAATTCAATTGTGAACAGTTATGTCCACTGATAAAAATTTCGTCCTTTTGCGGGCTTTAATACTTTGTATGTCCTCCGCGTGCCTTTTGTACTGCCTTTATCCTTTTTAGCATACTTTCTGCAGGATTATTAAGAATTTCTGGATCAATACTCTCCCAAGCTTCGATGCAGCGGTCCCAAAGATCGTCAACCGTTTTTGGAGGTCCTTTTCTTGAAATAAACTTTCTTTTTAGTATGGACCAAAGATGCTCGATCGGGTTCAGTACTGGAGACTGGGGTGGCCAATCTAAAAGCTTAATTCCATTCTCTTCAAAGCATCCCATTGTAATTTTAGTCTTGTGTTTAAGGTCGTTGTCCTGCATAAATATGTCATTCTGCCCTGGTTCCAGCCCAAATATATCAAGACTTGGCAGGTAGGAGTCTTCCAAAATTGTGATATAATGCTTTGCACACATCTTTCCTCTTATGAGGCGGAGAACTCCAAGCTGGTTTCCTCGAAAACATCTCCATGCCATTAATGACGCACCTCCAAATTTCATCGTTTGACTTATGTTTCTTTCTTGTAACCCAACATTTTTATCAACCCATGTCCATTGCCGCCCATCTGACCCGATTTGGTTGATTTTCGTTTCATCGGACCAAGTTAGCGGCAATTGACATGGGTTGATAAAAATGTTGGGTTACAAGAAAGAAACATAAGTCAAACGATGAAATTTGGAGGTGCGTCATTAATGGCATGGGGATGTTTTCGAGGAAACCAGCTTGGAGTTCTCCGCCGCATAAGAGGAAAGATGTGTGCAAAGCATTATATCACAATTTTGGAAGACTCCTACCTGCCAAGTCTTGATATATTTGGGCTGGAACCAGGGCAGAATGACATATTTATGCAAGACAACGACCCTAAACACAAGGCTAAAATTACAATGGGATGCTTTGAAGAGAATGGAATTAAAATTTTAGATTGGCCACCCCAGTCTCCAGTACTGAACCCGATCGAGCATCTTTGGTCCATACTAAAAAGAAAGATTTTTTCAAGAAAAGGACCTCCAAAAACGGTTGACGATCTTTGGGACCGCTGCATCGAAACTTTGGAGAGTATTGATCCAGAAATTCTTAATAATCTTGCAGAAAGTATGCCAAAAAGGATAAAGGCAGTACAAAAGGCACGCGGAGGACATACAAAGTATTAAAGCCCGCAAAAGAACGAAATTTTTATCAGTGGACATAACTGTTCACAATTGAATTTTTCTATAAGTTTGTCTTAAATCAGTAAATTTATAGATTTAAATGAAATATTTTTATTTTGTATTAAGAACAATTAATGTATTTAATTTTATTTAAAAGTTTTTTTTAATATGTATTAAATAAAAAGAAAATTAAATAAGTTTTCAATAAAAGCAATTTCGTGAACAGTTTTGTCCCTTTCTGTATATATATATATATATATATATATATGCTACGATTACTTGTTTGGAATGCTTGCAATATAAAATTGAAAAAATTCCAGTCACTTAAAAATGGTTTTTTTTACGTAGCCGTAAAACAAATAAATTTTTGCCTTTGGTAACACTACTTCTACTTCGGGTTCAAATCTCAGCTCTGACATTTTGAAAAAAAGAAATATGAAAAAATTATTTCTTTCTGTGACTACCTGTCAGCACTCTCTGGCAAAAGCTCTGGGAGTAATTGATTGCCATGAAAAAGCTTCGCAAATCAGTCGTTCAGAGTCGACTTTATACTGTAGGTCCCGGTACTCATGGAAAAAATTTAAAATACACACACAACATGAGTGCTGCGAGAAGCTAGGCTGTAACACAGAGTTGAAAGGGCAAATTGTGTATGTATGTATGTATGTATGTAACACTACTTCTACTCAAGATAAAAATGCACTATCAGTTGCAGAGATTGCATAAGCTTTGCCAAAGGAAGTTGCAGTTTTCAGCCTGAGCTGGCTTTTACCACTAGTGCTTCACAATGTTTTAATTTCCTATAGACTTTCTTTTCTTGCTTTTAAGAAAATCAGTTTGTGATCATGAAGAAAACCTGCTTTTCATTATTAATATTTTCCATATCTAAAAATCGTTCAAGTACAAAAAAAGAACTAAAATTGTTAGAACATATTATTCTAATACTTTTGCTGTGGAGATAAGAAATGATTTCTATCACGTTTAGTTATGAAAATAAAAATTTTAAAACGTTTTTGTTTTTAATTTTTAAACTATATTTAAGCAAAACTAGAAAATGGTAACAAATTATTTAAAAGAGATTTTGAAAAATTCTAGAGAAATAATAACAATTCCAACAATAAAGTCTATCACACATCAGTTCAAATGACTGAAAGTCAAACTACTTACTTCCTAAATGCAAACTTCTCTTTTAGTGTTTCTTCACGGGTGGCAAATATGCAGTATTAGCCGAGCTTGACCCAGCACCAATACCAGCTCCTATATCACTGCCATGACCATCTAAAGAGCCAATAACCGATGAGACTGGAGCAATACCTTCATTGGAAATAACAGTAGAGCCACCCAAAAGATCGTATTCAGCTTGAATGGTATGTTGGGCATGTTCAGCTTCTTCATTGGTCTTATATTTGATAAAGAAAACTTCAGGTTTAGCAGTGGTAGTGTGAGGCTCTTCGACGTGGGTAATAATTTCATTTTCAGCCCCCTTTTTGGCCAAAACATAAATAACAGTCTTGTCTTCATTGACGGCAGGCACAACACGAATTTTAGTTTTTTGTGCAGCTCCAGCAGGGGATTTAATGAAAACAACATTGAAATTTTTGCGAGGTTGTCCTACTACTATATCCCTGTGCTGAACCTCAACTTCTTCATCCTCAGGAGCAGAATGTATGAAAAAACGTTTCGACACCAAAGGCTGTTGTTGGTAACCACCATGTGCAGCATGACCATCATACCCAGAACCAGCACTTGGAACCAAATACTGATTACTAGGCTGGCTGGGATAATTGTAACCTTGAGGAGCAGCTACAGCTAAAGCAGCAAAACACAAAATCTATGAAAAAGAAAAAAAAAATATATAAAAAGTCCTTAAGTTTAGCTTTAGATTGTATTTTATGTCGTCAAACATACTATTAAACCACGCATGTTCTTGCTTATGTTTTCAGTTAGAAAGAAGGAGTTTTTATTTAAATGAGATGATGTTCGTTGAACAGCTCTGTGTGGAATATGTTCAAATAGTTAAACGTTTTATGTATTTATAGTTGCTCTAGAAATTTAATAGACAATCATTAATTTAACGAGTATTTTAACAATTGCCAACAAACCATTATCGTTTCTGTTAAATTATTTGGAGACCGCAGTTTGTCTTACTGTTGCGTCTTTAATTTTTGGTTGTTTTTTTTTTTCAATTAGTTTAGGTTTTTATATATATTTTTAATTATTTGAAATATTTTATGTTAACAGTGTGTTACTCTGTTGCAATTTTTTTTTAATCATTTAATATATGATGTATGTTGAGTTATTATGTTTAAAAAGCTAAAATTTAAAACCCTAATTTTAATTTCCATTGTCTTTAATTATTTTTTGCTTAACATTTTTTTCAATATACCAGAGGGGGTCTTCAATAATTTTTATTTTTTTAACTAATGACGCATACAGGTCCCTTAAATGCAATATAGTGGTATACTAATATTTACAAAAACACATTTACAAAATTATTTCATTATTTTGAAGCTCTGTGGGAATTGTTCCCTGAAGTTCACTGTTTTAAAGAGAAGTATACCCAAGAACAGCATTTGGTATTAATGCTTTCAAGCTTTTTAGGATGTAGTTTGGAAATTCATAGAGTTTGAAAGACTCTATACCAATAAGTCATAATATTAACATTATAAATATTTTCTCATTCTTGAACATTGTTGTTACATTATTTGAAACAAATCTGACATAATTTTAGAAGATGTGATACAAATTGTACTTTAATTTCCCTAGCTGACTGTCGTTCAATAAAATTTTGTTGACTAATGATGCACATCGCAGTCGCCGTGGTCTAGAGGTTAGTGTGTTGGATTACTAAGACGATATCGCTGGGTTCAAATCTCAGCTCTGATATCTTAGAAAAAAGTAATATGAAAGAATTATTTCTTTATTTCTGAGCAGTCTTCTGGCAAAAGCTTTTCACATCTGTAGTTCGGAGTCGACCTTAAACTGAAGGTCCCGGTACTCATGAATAAAAATTACCACACACACAACATGAGTGCTCTGAGAAGCTAGGCCGTAACCCTGACACAGGGTAGTAATGGCCAATTATGTATGTATGTATGTATGTAATGATGCACATCGAATTCATTTTGGTTTACATAATCGTCCATCAGAGTGGGTAATTCGAAGCATCTTTACTCTTACTGATAATGTGCACTGAAGAGTTCAGGGAAACATTAAAGGAAATTCAAATCAATCAATTTGTAGCGGTTCTTAGCAAATTGAAATTTTCAATTACCTAAAAAGACTGAAGCAAATATGGATATTTAATATGTACCCATTTAAAATTTTCTTCTTCGATGAAAGCCATTTTTAACTGAATGGGTATGTAAATAAGCAGAATTGTTACACAAGCTTTTGTGGAAATATCTTTCTACATACAGAAGATTGCTGTTGTAAAGTTTTTTGTCTACATTGGCAAACCAGAGGCCATTGAACACTTGGAATTCAATGTTCCAAGGATGAAATACTGCCACTTATGATACTCTTTTAACAATTGGGCTCTGTTTAGACGGTTGTCAGATCAAACAATACTGTCATATTTTACTTTACCAGCACAAGTGCTGGCCTCAGTAAAAAAATTGGCTTAAAATATCTTAAAATTGTGTGAACTGACAATTTTGCTTCAGAAAAAGTTGCCAGACAACCATCTGACAACATGCTGCCAGACATCTCACAATCGTGTATACTGAGGTATACAATTAAAAGAATTATGCATATAAATTTAACTTAATAAATCATTAAAAACAAAAGCAATTGCAGTTTACATTTACTATCGGACATTTTTGTTGTTTTATTCTGCCAAATTAGCCTACTACTACTTAAAGCTAAAAAATTGTTGTCTGACAACATTGCCAGATAAAATTGTTGTCAAACAGGAGTCTAACAAAAAATTGTAAGGTTTCCTAAAAATTGTGTAAACTGACAATAAATGTAATTCCTAATTGTTAGGATGTTAGTATTATATTGCCAGATGTGACAATATTGTAAGATCAGACAATTGTCTAAACAAAACCTTACTAATTTATAAGTTCTAGCAAACTAATAACTACACATTATCGGCAATATATATAATGAAACGTTAGCAACTAGCAAGTTTATCACCCTCTATAGACTGATATTATTAAAACTTTCTATATCTTCTATTTGATAACTAGTCAGAGAATCCAAAAAATTAAGTACCTTGTACGTTTAAGTAAGGATGTCCAAGTCTAGTAATGACAAACTTAGCCACAGTGTACAACGACCTGCTAATTTTTTATTATAAACAAGGCTGTATATGTATAACCAAGTTTAATAATTTTAATTTATTTCAGTGTTCAATGATTTGAAAATTCCCTATCTTACATTATATTCATTTAACATTTTCAAATCCCCGAAAGGTCAGAATGATTAATTTCATTAAAAAATCTTCCCATTGTGCATTTCAAATTATTACCTTTTTTGTGCTATTTTTTAAACAGCATGGAATGAATTTTGTGTATCTGTTTATAGATTATTACATGACCTTTTTCCATTTCTTTTTAACATTTTGACTGTAATTATTATTGTTTTTTTTTTTTTGTGTTTTTGTTTTCATGGATGTAGGTAAACAAATTATTATTAGATTTATTGTTACAACTCTTCAAAGCCGTTAAATACATATTTCATTTTCTCGCTCTATCACATAGGCTCAGTTCTATAGGCAAATGAGACTTTTAGCTGCGTGTAATGCTATGACTTTAATGTGTATGGGATGTGTTATTTTTATTGGTTAATATTTGTTTAATTTGTTATTTGTTTCGAATGTCATGTTGTTTATGATGGCTAAGGTCAGTTATGGGCCCGCTTTTGTTTCTGTTTATTCAATTTGTGAAACATAAATCAGTTTGCTGTTATCACTTTCAGTTTTGTTAAAATTTTATTTTTTTCTTTTCTTGTTGTAAAAATTCATATTAATCTAGAGTTAATTTGCGGTAACAAATGTCAGACTTAATATTTGTCTGTGTTATTACACGTCATAAAGTACCCATCAGGTGAGATGAATATAAGTTTGATGGGTATAAGACACATGCTTATCGTCACATTAAATGCAAATGAACGTAACTACACTTTAAATGATAAAAATAAAATTAACATACAATTGCGACTTCATGATTAAACGCTGTAAGCCCAAAATTAAAGCACCTTCAACTGTTCTACTCTTTATAAATATCCGATTTTAAATGATGTTGCTTTTCATGAGGACAAGCGACCTTACCGCGGTAAGGTTTCCAATTTGATAGTGAAACGTATGCAGTGCTTGGTTACTTGAACGCAAAAATTTTTTAATATATCGAAAATTAAAATAATTAAGATAAAAATTCGCCAGTTATTGGTTTTATTTAACAAATCGCCCAAGAATACAAGAAAAGGAGACAAGGCGTAGAAAATTAGAATAATATCTGTGCATTTCCAATATGGATAAAATATTTAAAAGTTGATAAAAAAAATTACAAATCATTCTGAATAAGAATAGGAACATGATATACAAGTACGTTCCTTAACTGGCTCTTTAACATCGGTAGGAAGCTCTTTATTGGTTTTATTCTAAACAACTTGCCATAGTTGCAGTTTCTTTTCCTTCTTTCTCCTGTTGTTACAAGGAGTGCTATTAGCTGGACTAGTATCAAGTCTCTTCTCACTTGTTACAGGCATTTCGGACTCTTAATGTGGGAAACTAGTTCCCACCGACTGCACAGATGAATTTTCCTTCTAGTGAAGTGCAGAGTAGAGTAACCACTGGAGCATTTGCCACCACCGGTGCTATCACTGTCGTATTTTGTCCCGTAGTTACCGTTGTTCTATTGGCTCCGGTGGTTAGCCACCCACAATACCGCTTCATTTGAACGAATTAATTCCTTTCGTGTCATCATGTTTATGATCTTTATGACGTTTCATGCTAGATTGGGTTTTCGCTTCAAGTTGCTATCCTTCCACAAATGTACAGTTGCCTCAACTATTCCTGGGGTCCCTATGCAAGCAGTGAGATCCACGGGAAGTTTGACGGAGGACCTCATGAGTACTTGTGTTCAGAACCAAAATCTTGGCACAAAGCAGGAGTCATCTCAACTGGATCTGTACAACTACCTCAGTGTCGACGTGGTTGGAACGTACTCGCAACCTTGCTACAGTTTTAACGGGACGGAACATTAGCCTGACAGCCATTTCGCAAAATTTCACTCTTGCTTACTGAGGTGACAGAATACTGTAGCTGTCAGTTCATAGCTTCAGAATTAAAACGTGCACTAATTATCGTCGGCCATGTGCAAAAAGCAGGCTATCGTCATCAACTTCATCCATATTAAAGAGTTGAAAATATATTAAAGTTACATACATACGTAATTGGCCATTACAACCCTGTTTCAGGGTTACGGCCTAGCTTCTGCAGTATCAATTTTTGTTCATGAGTACCGAAATTTACAGTTTAAAGTCGACTCCGAACAGCAGACTTGAGAAGCTTGTTCATTGCAATCAGTTACTCTAAAAGCTTTTGCCAGAAGAATAAGTATTTTATCATCTATCTGTTTTTTTTTTAAGATGTCAAAACTGGAGTTTGAACCCGGAGGGAAAGTTATTCACATTTAATCAATTTAAACCATAAACCACAAGGGTTTTTATACTTATTCATAAAAAACTCCATTCCTGTATACAGGATGTCTATTGTTCCGAAAAATAAAAACGAATGTGTTATCTTCTTTTTCTTTTGTACATTCTGCACCATTCTTTTTACTGATTAAATAATCGTCTCCAATGGCATGTAGCAAAAAGTGACAATGCTTGCTGCAATACTATGTTCACACCTAACGTGTTTAACATCTCAATCGTGTTTAAGCCTTAAACACGTCGGTTTTGAGATGTTTTACCAAAGATTGACGTGTTTTGTTAAACATCTCAAATGAGATGTTTTAAATTTGAACACTTCGTTAAACACGTAAATGGAAAGGTTGCATTTTATTTTGGGGTGTGTCCAGTATGTAATTGATGAAACTGTCACTTTTTTATGGTTATTAAACACATTACAGTACTGTAAAGCCATAATAGCTTTATGTCTCAATTCAAACGGACATAAAGCCATAATTTGGATATGGCCTTAAGTCTCATATCAATATTATTGGAATGGGACATAAAGCCATTATGATTTTATGTCCCATTTGATGTTTTGCGTTATAAATG
Source organism: Metopia argyrocephala (assembly GCA_963576795.1). Taxonomy (NCBI): domain Eukaryota; kingdom Metazoa; phylum Arthropoda; class Insecta; order Diptera; family Sarcophagidae; genus Metopia; species Metopia argyrocephala. The sequence continues at coordinate 58,867,599 of OY756211.1, read as the reverse complement.
CTTTATTTCATTTAATATGCCTATTTATCGATGAAATTAATGATTTAAAAAAATTAAATATTTGTAGGCTCCAGTATTAAAACTGCAAACATTTTGTAAAAGGAGAAATTAATAGTTTTCCACTATAATTTTTTCTTTTCCAGAATGTTTACTCCTACATGACAGCATTTTGTAAAAGGAAAAATTAATAGTTTTCCACTATAATTTTCCTGTTTCCAGAATGTTTACTTCTGTAAAATAAAATATAAGGAGCAATATATTTATGGCCGTATATATAAAAATAAACATTGGTTTATAGAGTGCTTATTTGACATATTCCTATGGAGTAATTATCAAATAAGGAATTAATAAACCTGTTTTATTTTTTTAACAATACGGGCATTAATTTTTATATAATTTTTTTTTTTTTTTGTTTATTTTTGTTTTGGAACTTAAGCATAATTCTTAAAATGAAATTAACAAAAAAAAAATAAAATTTGTCCTTCAACAGAATAGTAAAAAAAAAACAATGTAGTAATGTAGTTAATTAAATTAATTATAAATATATAACTTTTAAGAAAAAATTAACAGAACATCCTTTATTATTGTCCGACAAATTAGGCATAACATTTTATTTCCTTTTGATTTACTTGCTTCATTTAATTGCTGATAGCAAGGCTGGCAAACCTTAAAATGCTTATATGGTATTAACACTAATTGCCTTTCCTTATCGCATCAAATTACGCATAACAGAGTTATTATTATTATTCATTTTCGTACAAGTTTCTTCTAGATTTTCTTCATTTTCGTTTTCAAACTCATCATCGAATGTATTTAATTCGTTAATGTTGTTCTCTGCAATCATGAAATTTTAAATTTTTGAAAACTCTGTGAGAGTTTTCATAAAAGACAATTTATGAAAAATATGGCTTTATGTCTCATTTTCCAAAAAAAAATTAATGGCGTTAAGCCCCATTATATTGAGACTTTTTGGCATATGCCCTTGTGTCTCAATGGAATGGGACTTAACGGCATATGGCTTTATGTCCTATGGCTTTATGACATCTCACCCCTTTGCTCACCCCTAAATAAATCATTAATATTAGAATTCCATTATTATATTCTTCCAATTTTTCGTAGACATATTTTGTAATTTTTTTAAACTCTTTTACAATTTTGTACAAGTATCAACATCAGCTGATAAAACGTCATTCTTAAACATCTCAAATATAATGTGAACAGTTATGTTTAGTTATTAAAACATTTTGCTTAAATGTTGACAGTAAATCTATAAAAACTAGCTGCGAGAGCAAATACTTCAAACCCCCTTTGAAGAATCTAAATTACTGTTTAAATATGCAACAAAATTTATTTGTATTTATTTGGCTTTAAAATAATTTGTAAAATTTATAATTTTATTATTTACTTCTTCTTCCGATTCCGATGTGAACGAAATTGATATAAATATCTATTAGGCAACTTGATTCGAATCGATTTTTTGTCTCATGCGATTGCTAATTGGATAACGACAGCTACGGTGAGACCACTGGTATTTTTATGGTGATAAACTTTCATTAAGGAATATGTACAAGCAGAACTTGACAAGCTTTCAACCTCCTCAAGAAAGTTCCAGATCTGACAATATTGTAAAATCTGGCAATCATGTAAACAAAGTTTAAGTCAAGTTTTCCATAGAAACGTTCTCTTCAATTATATTACAAGTCTAGTTTAATTATTTTTAATTAAATTTAAAATTTATTATGAAGTTCTTTTTTCTCTAAAATTATTAAAAAATTATTTAATACTTTTGCAAGTTTTTTTTTATTTTATTGCATATACTCGTAATATGATTTAGCCATGCCTACTTTTTCTTTAACAGCCATGCCTACTTTTTCTTTAAATATGTACAAAAGTAATTTTATGTTGAAATTATTAGACTATAATTATCATTCAGTAATAAAACGTATATTTATCAAATCATTTAACAAAATTACCTTTTTATTTTGTATATTAAATTTTTATAGCCGTGGGATATAAAACAATAGGCCGATTAAATGTACAAGTACGTCTGGCGATTTTAGTAAATTATTGGCAAATGGTAAAAAGTCAAATAATTATTCACCCTCGCAGTAATTTAAAAATATTATATAACATGATTTAATCTTTGTTTTTTTTTTGTTTGTTTTATTTTTAATAACATCTTATTATGTTGGATATGTTAGACAATAAAAATATTTCTGCAAATTCATTTTATAAATAGCCTCGCCAAATACAAATCGCAAAATTGGGTCAATATTATTATTTAAAAATGCTTCTTCCAACAATCGCTAATTCTATGTTTTAATGCTTTAATATTTTTTAGCACGTTTTCTTGTCGTGCTTGAACAGCCAAATAAATTGAAAAAATTAATTTAATTTATTTTAAAAAATTCTTTAAATATAAGGAAAGATTTTCGGCAAGTTTGAAAGAACAAAATAAGGCCATTTTGGCAATTCACTAAAACCATTAATCTGACATTGACTTATAATTTTCCGTGCTATAGAATAATTAATTTTATTTAGAAATATTGTATGTTCTAAACTCATTTAAATAAAATTTTTTTCTGGCACCATGCGAATTTCATAAAAAAAATTAAATTTTTTGAGGACAAAACCGAGCAACCGAGCAAGTCCTGAATTCTACTTTTTGATATAAACCGTAGTGATAGAATTGTGCTTTGCTTTGAGGTGAATAAGTTTGTATCTATGTCTTATTCTGTAATTTTTCTAACATAAATCTCCATTTTCAGTATAACCATGGCCGTAGTGGTTAGAGGGAATTTCCAGATTAACATTATTGTTAAATGGTCCGAAAATCTGAGTTGGAAGCCCAGTATGATCACCCTCATTTTTGTCAATTAAATTTTTTTTTTCTTTGTGAGTCCAGCACTCAGGGGACAATTAAAAAAAGTTAAGTCCGTTTGTGCTTATTTCGTTAACGGTTGGTATCAATATTTCAATTACAAGTCGGTATTTCTTTATTAACAACCGTTATTTTTTTGATAACACACTGTTCCCTTCTTGTTACTAATTTTTTTTTATTTAATATGGCACTGTTCTTACTTTAATACCGTAACCGTACTTTTATTAGATTTGTTCTTTATTTTATATCATATCGTTATGATTCGATAACTGGTCCTTCCTAATGTAGTAACAGATCGTTCTAAATTTATTAACTTATAATATTTTTATACAATTTGTTCACCATTTTACTACGGGCTGTTCTTGATTTATTACCTTACATGATGATGACGATTGTTCTTATTTTGATAAAGCATTAAGCTTGATTTGATACCGAAAGCTATCAGGATTCGTTCTTAATTTGATACAATTGGTTAATAATTTCAGAACGCTTTTTTCCCCTTTTGTGTATTAGGCGTTTTTAATGGGTTGGCCATTGCCTATCGAACTCTATTTAAAAACGCTGATGGCATAGAGAGTTATCATGCTGTGAAATTAAATTTTTTTTTTTTTTTAATTAAATTTTAAATTTTTTTTATATGTTCGGGATTTTTGATAAATGAAATAACATTCAACATACCTCAGCGGGTATCCCGTAATTTCGTCCCATTATCTGTAAGAACTTTTAGAGCTAACTACCCTGATGCTGATCCGCTTAGAAGAATGTGCAGCGCGTTTAATCAATTTTATAGATTCATTGACTATTCATTAAATCTAAATATAATAAAAAATGTAATCATTGCTTATTTAAATTCTTAATATGTCACTATTTTTATGTTATTTATATTCTTATACTTTTTATTTAATTTTTTGTTATTATATCCTTTGGAATTGTCTGTAAGGTGGAATCCATAGACAGAAATAAATAAATAAAATAAATAAATTCGAAATAGTCTTAGAGCTGAAGAAAAGTGATTGTCATTTAAAATCTCAAGGTGATCTTTGGAGTGACATTTTTCGCTACGAGTTCACCATATCTATTGCACGACACATTTCCAAAACATTACTAAGAGATTACATTGATTTTGTGGTCTATGCTTCAATGATTCAGAAGGAAACGGAAAATTTTTTCTGAAATAAGTTCTCAAATTAAAGGACTTATTTTTATCTGGATGTAGGTCTTTACATCGTGTGTGTTTAAGTATATCCAAATTGTAGATTCAATAACATGTTTTAAAATGCTGAGTCTATTTAAGTGGCTTTGCTGCAAAATTTTCAACAAATATTTTAACAAACAATCTATCATTTTAGCAAATAATAATACTTTCCATATTTATCTATCAGAAATGATTTTCAACTATACTTTTTTTCATCAGAATGATAAGCAAAAGGTGCTCATTATTTTTATCTTTAAAATGGTAGATAGTTCGGAGCTATTTAATGTTCGGTAAGCTCATCAACACACTATTCTTTCGAAAAGAAGCTAAACTGCCAATGGCTATCAAACAAAAGATACCTGATACGATGAGAATATATGAATTCTCATTATTTTGTCACATACTTTCTATGGTTTCTGAAGTTATTTTGCACGTATTTGTATTTTAAATATTTTCAAATAAAATTAACATTGTTGGGATTTTTTTTTTTGTCATATTCCATTTTCTTTATTGAAATTTATCAAAAACTCAGCTGACATTTTGTGCATCATATAATCATTATTTTCATATATACAATATTTATACCTTTAAATGAATGCAAAAGAGGACTTTTATTGTTCCCAATTTGTTAAAAAAAAAGTTGCAGAACTTGATTAAATTTTGAGGCAAACTTAAATTTTATAATTGTGTCATATATACGTACATACATATACGAGTAACAGTAACAAGCCAGCGGGAAATGGTAATCAATGAGAATCGAGAAGGTAATACAAGGAATGTATAATCTGTTGATTCCGGAAATCATTACCTCTAACACAGATCAGGTCCTACGAAAATAATAAATTCTTTTAATGTCCCCCCTAAAGGTATTAGAATTTATTATTTGTAATGCATAAAGTTATTATTTATTATTAATTTGAAGGAATAAATCCTATGATGCATTATTTTTAATGCATTATTTTATTAATGTAGTTATAATATGTATATTAAATTATGCATTAAATTATTAATAATAAATTAATTTCCCCCATTATAAATAAAATGATAGTAGCTATTCATATACATATAGCTACTAATATACATCTTAATAATCTTAAGCATTAATTTTATGTCTGCACTTCTGTGCATTTAAACACAAAGTGCAGTTTTTAATAAAATATTTTTATTTTTGCGTAAAAAATAACGGATTTTTTAACTATGAAAAAAACAAAAAATCAACAAACATGGTAATCGACATACATATTAAAAAGGCGACGAGGAACAGCGAATTTTTTTAATAAAACGTAGCGCAATGAATTCCTTCTTCTGAAGTTGTGGGAATACACATTTTAATCAATATTTACTTGTATGCCACATTAAATTACCTTCTTGATTCCAAAAGTATTAAATTCTGAATTAATTTACTATTTAATTGATTATAACAAAAAGTAATCAATCTTTTCCCTCTGGAAATATATTATGTAAATATGCTGTTTAAAAACAGAAAAAGTTTAACGGCTTTAAGTTTGAACGTTTCGAAAATATATTTATCTGTTATTATAATTTAAAAAGACCACATTTAAATTATGATTTCAAATAATTATCAAAATTGAGTAAAAAAAAAAACCTGATACTAATAATTACAATCCAAATATTAAAGTTAAATTTTAATATACATTCTTTTCATATTTCTTTTGGTACAAATACCATTGACATAAACAAAAAGCTTTTATTAACTTAAATCCACACAAGTTTTTATAAATATTTTAGCCAACTTAAAAGATGGTTAAAACCCAAGATTTTATTTTTATTTCAGTGTGGATTGTGCATACTCGTACAATGTAAATACATATAGAGCTTTTAAATCTGTAGCTTTTTGTTTTAAAACAAAAATTTATAACGGCTTTACGAAAAGGTATTTTATATAAGGTATTGCCATATTTAAAACTTATATAAAGGGTGAAAAGATATAATATATACAGAACTAATTTGGTTGAAGTGAATCAAGAAAAATTTGAAATTGTTAATTTGTTTATACATTTTCTCTGCTATATTATTAATAAAATTAATAAAATTATATTTATTATTAATAAAATTAATAAAATTATATTTTATTAATAATTTTTGGTTTCATTAATCCATATTAGTCGATATCGATGACATGTCCGTTAGTAACCTCTTTGATTGAGAGAATTGCAAAAAAAAAAAAAATAAATGAAATTAAAACTTTTTTATAGAATTTAGTTTCTTATCTCAGTAAGGCGTTTTCAGACGAAACAAAATTAATAAAAAATGGTTCATTACAACCTATACGCTATCGGGTCTCAAGACAATGCAATTATTTAAATATTTTGTAGTCTGCTGAAATTATGCTAAATTGGACTTATAAATTAATAAAATATTTGTAAGTATGAACTTATTGAACAAACTTACCTTAAAAACTTTCAAGATTATAGGACAACAACTATGCGACTATAAATCTCGCTAACAACAGACATTGTCAAGTTGTCAATAACAACCTGCTTGACAGCTGATTATTATTTTTCATATAATCAACTTTAATTTTTATGTTAAGAGCCTAAGACTCGGGTTCGAATCTCAGGAGAGGTGTGATCAATTTAATTTTTGGTTTTTATCAGAAAACGCTTTAATTAGATCAAATTTAACTGCAATGTTATTTTTTGGTAATTAAAAATTGCACCCGACTATGGTGCTACGCTCTAACCACCTCAACCACCGTCGTACATATCATTCATGTCGACTAATGTGGATAAGGTAGAATAAAGGGCAAAAACAAAATAAATTTGTAATTCTGTTTCATCCAAATAAGATGACAATTACAAGAACAGCAATGATGGTAAGAAAAGGAGAATATGATATAAACTGTTGTGTGACTTTACTTCGACTAACTCATACAAATGTATGTACATACGGTAATAATTTCAGTATGCGATTTCCAAAAAAAGTGTGAGTTAAATAGTTGATGTTTGGTCTTGAATATGCACAGGACACAAAGAACTCTGATGAGACTACCGTAGCTGGAGTCGAAAACAATTGTTCAGTTTGGCTAGTGTACTATTCCTTCACGGACATCATTTCTTCTTTAATTACCAAAAAATAACATTGCAGTTAAATTTGATCTAATTAAAGCGTTTTCTGATAAAAACTTTAATTTTGTTATAGTTTTAACAAACAAGTACTCCTAATTATGCTTTTACACAATAGATTAGGTTCTTGATCACGAAAAAAAAAAAATTTATAAAAAAAGCCAATTATGTTTGTATGTAAGTTTTGTACCACACAATTTGCAGTGCTGTTAACTATAAAAATGCTGTTAACTAAAAAATGTTTTAAAATCGCACTAAATCAAATACGAAAAAAAAATTGCTGCAAAAAATTAGGTAAAATAATGACGGGGAAGTCATTTTGAGACATTTTTATTTACGCAATCATTTAATTTTGATTTAGTGCAATTTGACTATATTGATTAAAAAAACTTGATATGGTATGATATGATATGTATATTGATTAAAAAAAACTGATAACTAGGGCTGAAAGCCCTTCTTATGTGAAATAACATTTTTTTCACTCTCAGAGTATAGTTCCGACATACCAAAGAACTGAAAATGTATAAATATAAATTTATACATAATACACAATGTAGGGTATATAAAATGTTCACTATTTAGTGTTTTAAGTTACCAAACAACACAATACCAAATCCCAAACAATAGTGTGTTGATGAGCGAAATATTAAAAAAAAAACTCAACTAAAACGCCAAAAAATATATATCTTTTTAAAAGATATTAATCAAAAATAAAAATAATTTTTATAAAAACAAAAACAAATTAAGAATTCTCACACTTAAGTGCGAGGGTGTAACACTGCGGGATGACACTGTAAAAGTGTGTAATGGTTTGGTTGCTGAATGATAATAAGTTTTCGTTGTGAATACAATAAAAGCTTAAAATTTTGATTTACATTCAACATTTAAAATCAAATCTCTTTGTTGTGATTGGAAAAGAGAGATAACAGTTTAAAAAAGAAGTTAAAAAGAAATTGTATCTGGTAATAGGCCACCGTGAGTTTTAAATTAATCAAAAATAACCGCAAGCAAAAAAAAAAAAAAATAATAAAAATACAGAAAAATCACTGATTATGTAATTTATTTTAAAATACAATACTTTATAAAAATTAATTAAAATTTCATTTAAACCACACATACACATGGAAACTTCGAAAGTTAGTTTTTGCTTGTGTTGGCTTTGAATGTTTGAAGGCTTTGACTGTGTTTTGCAGTGTTAATGTTAATTTGTTTACTTTTATTAAAGTGATTTTTAGTTTTCGATATCTATAACATACATACGAGTACAAGAGTACATACATAAGTATATGTATGCTTAGATAACCTGCTTAAAAAAAACGCAATTCGCAAAAGAAACTATGTTTGGCATTCCTCACAATTTTATATGAATATACTACTAAAAGTTAATAAAATATTGTACTCGGTTTGGTCAGAATGACAACCAATTTTTTTTATGGACCTCAAAAGATTTTAAAAATTATTGCATCGCTCTAAAAAAAGTGTTCTCAGTTTTTGACCAACAGCTAACTCAAACTTAAAGATATTGCTGTTCCGCTATAATATAGACTCTACTGAACAAATTTTACAATATTTTTTGTGTCAAAAAATAATTTGTTCTTGCACTTTTTTGCAAAAATCTACGACCAAAATGTTAACTTTTTTCAGTATTACTTACAGGGCCTCGTAATTTTTCACTAACAATATATGAAAAAATTGTAGCTATTGTAAATCTTAACAACTTTTGTAAACATATTAATACAATCTGAATGTGTCTAGGCATCCAAAATAGCTTACGAAGACCAATTTGTACCCAAAATATGTTATTTTTCCCTAAAAATAAAATCGCTTATAAACTTGACAGAAATATTAATTTGTATGTATATGTAGAATACTTTACTACTTTCACTGTATTCATTTATTGAAGATATATTTATTATTTCGTCCTACAGTTTAATTGTATAAGCTTTCAAACTAGTCTAAGTTTCCTATTGTATCTCTCACAGTTTTGTTGGTATGACAAATTTCAAAACCTCCCGCCCTATTTGAACTAGTCGCAGTAGTCTGGCGGTTATACTTACCTTCACCACTGAATAATTAAAAAGCGATCAATCTCAAAAAGCCTGCACCATAAGGTTTAAATTAGGGGAGGAATACAATTTTATACTGATATTAGAGATAATGTTGCTGTTGTCTTCCCTGATCCAGATCGTGGAATAATTCTTAGTAACTGCTCCTCAACTGCTTCTCTGGCATGAGAGACCCTGCGAGAGAGCTATTGCTCTTCGCCAGTTTAGCCAGAGGAATCTTTGCCTCTACAGACCGACAAGGTGATTATCCCACGTAGCGTTAAATATTGATCAATTGAAATACATAATAGAATATAACAAAAATTGAAGCATTTTCACAGCATTTGGGCGGTCGTGGCATAGTGGTAATAGCGCTTGCACAGAAACTCAAACGACCGAGGTTCAAATCCTACCGAAGAAGAAAAACAAATAAATTAATTTGCGGTTTTTCCAAAATAATAGTTTAAAAAAATAAGAGGTTCCCCCCTATCTCCAAAAGATCCATCTTCACGAAACCGCTCCCTAGCATTTCCAGCCTATTCCACCAAGAAAACGAATGAACAGCTAACCTACTTAAAAAAAGATGCTCACCACTCACATTCAACCTCCAGATGGGGCAATTGCTGTTGATCATTCAAAGGTTAAGGTATAACACTGGCCTTCGAGGGATCAAATTGACAGCAATTTGTCCCATTGACATTAGGCGCTTAACATCACTTCTTCACATCTATGTATCTATGTATTGTGATGGGGTGCAATAACGCCTTACGAAATAAGGCCTTTAAGGCTTTATTTCTCAATGAAAAGTGAAATAAGGCCTTTATTTCCAAAAAGGTTTTATTACACTTTAAAAGTGAAATAAAGCCGTAAAGGTCTTATTTCACTTAAATTTCTTTTTAAATGAAGCAATAAAATTTCTTATTCTTCTTATATTTTATTGAAAGGAAATGTCTGGAAAAAGGCATACACAAATATTCATTTAACTGCAACAATATTGAAAATCTTTGCTTTATAAAGCTTTTCTGCGTGGCGGCCTGCGGCCGCTTTCTGCGCGCGCAGAAAACTTTATTCAGCGAAGCCACCTGCTGCGTCCCATGGTGGAGAAAACCCCTAAGAGCGGCTACAGGCCGCCACGCAAAAAAACTGTATTAAGTGCAGATGTAGGTGGCTTTTTCCTAGAATTAAGATGCCATTAGTGATACAGTTTAGTATGCGAAATGCTGTTATCAACTACAACAAAAAACAATAAATTGAATAGTGTAACAAAAGAATCAAAAAATATAAAATAAAGGCTTTATTGCACCATTGGCTAAATTTCAATAAAGGCCTTATATTAGTTTCAAAGTGCAATATAGTCCTTTTCGCAATAAAGGCCTTATTTCTCAATTAGAAGTGAAATAAAGCCTTAAAGACCTTATTTCGTAAGGCGTTATTGCACCCCATCATGTATCGTATATCTATATATTCAACATTCCAATACACTGCATTTAGTAGGGGTTTCCTCCTGAGTATGGGTCTTAAATAAAAAGATAAAAAAAAAAAAAATTTTCACAATGGAACTAATTTTTGGCTCTTATTTTGTTCTACAGCTTACATTTTGATGAAAATAAAATATTACTCTCGGCCAAATTATGTCTGTATATGTGTGTTGTATAATTCAATATTGCTACTCCTCTTTTTTATATTGAGACTAGCCCTCAGGTTATGACCCCTGCTTATGCAATATATTGTGCTTGTCTGGAGAAAGGGCGAAATAGGGAGTAGTGTTTGTGAACATTTGATTTATACTCATTGAGATCGCAATTGAAAGGAAAAAAATTAAATTATTCACATTGAGAATTAAAAAAAGAGAATATGTTAAAACAAAATTTCTATTTTTGGAAAAACACCGAAAAATTGGATTGTTTTTCCGAGAAAATCCCATTGGGAGTGCAAATTAGAAAAAAAGCTTTACCTGAATTAAATGTAAAGTTTAATATAAATAAGTATGGAACCTCGCCCACTTTTGTATTGATGAAGTAAATTGACAAGAAAATTGTTTGCAAAACTTTCACTTTTATCGTTCTGAAGTTATAATAAAATTACATTTACTTGATATGAGATTTTTTTCTGATTCTGATTCATTTTTAATTGATTGATTAAAAATTAAGTATTTTGATTAATTTTTGTAAATTTTGTTTAAGATATACAAAAATTAATATTTATTTTGTATGAGAGGTGCCATGTCCACTTGTCCAACTCCGCCCATGCTGTGATTAATCATTTGTGTTGATCATGCAATCACTCACTACAAATGCTACATTGGCAACGTATACAAAATCTCTTATCTGATTGCCTTCATTTTCTAACTGATGATTTGTATTATTTGATTTGATTTTTAGACCAAATTTAGAGACTATTAATGTTACGATTTTTAGATTATACACCAATAAATATGTAGTTCCCTACAGGCACAAAGAGAGATACTGTAAAAATAATAAAAAAATCTGTTAAATCGATCACCTGTTAATGATGAATAAACACTGTAAACACCCATTAAAAAGGTTACTTTAGCAGCACAAAAATTATTATTTTTATTCATTAACAATGTAAAGTATTTGTAAATCGTAAGAGATAATTGCTGCCAATTTAACAATGTTTTACAATTTATGGGAAAAATTTCCTTTTTGTTTACATTTGCATCGCAAAAGTCATTAATCAGTTTTGTAACACAATTTTGGGATTAATTATGTTGTCTTTTACTTATTTTTTTCTTAACATCTATTAAGTGTTTTTTCTGTTTTGGAAATATTGTGCTATATTTTAAAATAAGCTTTATATTAATTTGTCATGAAGGTGACCAGATATAAAATTTTAAAAAATAAACAAAAAATTAAAAACGAAGAAAAAGTTTATTAAAACTATTTTGTATGCAAATTCATTTCATAAGTCTGTTATCTTATATGTTTACTTTATTTGCATATTTTTTATATTTAATGTTTTATAAAATATTATGATAACCATGGTGTCTGTTATATCTTAACGCTATATTTTTGCATAAGCACTGGTTTCGCTTATATTTATACATATATGTACATACACATATATGCATAAATAAATATACATACTTATTGAATTTTATTAATATCTACAACTTTGTTAATCCGAAGTTGCAATACAATTAAATTAGAGATTTAAGAAGAAAACAAAATAAGGATAAAACCAGTAACGACAAAAACTTTGTAATCCAAAAATTTAACCCTCATCTCACCCTTGTATGGAAAACCACACAAAATGTTTTTTTATTAATTTAAAGGAACAAAATTTAAGAGATTTTTTGGTTTTTTTCGTAGCATCAATTGGATATAAAGGGTTATCCATTTTGAGGTTTCAAGAGTAAACGTAAATAAAACACATAGAAAATATTTTTTTCATGATATTTCCTTTTTATTATAAAGTTTGAACGTTGACATTATGTGTGAAACACTTTATCATTTAAATGACCTCCACGCGAGGTGTTGCAAGCATTGGTAATTTTCGACCACTTTTTGACACATATTGGGTGGTATCTTAGCCATAAGTTGACGAATGTTGATTTTTAAGTGCTCAAGAGTTGAAGGTTTATCTGCATAAACACAGTCGTTCGCGTAGCCCCACAAAAAAAGTCTAACGGTGTCAAGTCGCACGATCTTGGTGGCCAGTTGATATCGCCACGATAAGAAATTACGCGGCCAGGAAATGTTTCTTCCAATACAGCCATATTCGCTCGAGTTGTGTGCCTTGTGGCACTGTCTTGTTGAAACCACATATTTTTCTCAATAATGTGCCGTAAGACAGTCGACACATTCGGGTCTTCGGCAACATCTTCACGTACAGCAGCGATATTTTCAGCGGAACGAGAGAAACGATGATGCACAGACCTTCAAATTTCTTCACAATTTTGCCAATTGCTTGCGTAGTTGGACGTATTCATAACTATAATCTCCTCTTAAAGCACGATATGTGTCTGTGGCAGAATCACCATTTTTGTAGTAAGTTTTGATAATTTTTATGCGTTATGTGATAGTTAAGAGATTCATTTTCGTCAATGTCAAACTTTTAACTGAAAAGAAAAAAATTGGTTTAACAACTTAGTTTGACAGATGTCGATTTCCAGTCTTATACCTTTGAAACCACGAAATGGATAACCCCGTAGAAACCATTTTTTGTCACCAAAGGTCAGGCTATGTAAATAACGTAGCAAGATTTAAAGAATGCTGTAACTGACAACACATTTAATGTTCACCAGAACCAAAAAACCTGTATGAAAGTAAAAAGAAAACACTGTTTGATTTTTAAACGCAGTCGACGTAAGTGAATTTCTGGGACCGGGACCAAGCGACGCGTATTTTTTTTTTTTGATAAAAATGATGCAAAAAACGTATTTTCGATTTTTTGTCATCTACAGCGTTCATTAATTCTTGTATCGATATTATATATAGAAAAATCGCAAATTTTATTTTTATAATTTTTGTCCTTTGCTGGGATTGAACCTGGGTCGTTTGAATTACTGTGCGAGCGCTCTAACCACTATACCACGAATTTGAAATTGAGTTATTTTTAACAATAGAATAGTCAGATAAAGAAAACCGTATTCCAAAGACTTGGGCCTTGGAGCTTTCAAACGGCGTACAGGACATTTGTTGACTGCAGTCTTGAAAAAAAATTTAATTGAAAAATCCAATCTCTTTTGGTAAAGTTTTGTGATAACTTGCATAGAAAAATTTTGTTTACGGATGAAAAAATTTTTATAGAACAGGAAAACGATAGGCTTTATATCCGGTCATTTAAAAAGGCATCAGAACTCATTCCACCGGTCGAAAAGGGTCATCAGCCAGCTGCAGGCATGGTGCATTTCTTGCATTTCTCTTTACAAAGGGTCAAAACATCAGCCAAAGTTTACAAACAAACCGTTGTGAAGCTGCTTAACAATTCCCTGTTCCAAAACCAGCCTTAGGTATTTCAACAAGATTCTGCACCAGCTCATAGGGCTAAAACTAGGCAGACCTAGATGCGAAACAATTTGCAAGCTTATATATGTACTGAAGATTGGCCATCTGGCATTCTTGATTTGAAGCCTTTGGAATACAAATTGTGGACGGTTTTAGAGGATATGGTCTCCCACATAAAAAATGCTATAACACTGATTCTCTTAAAACAGCTGTGGTTCATGTTGTAGCCAATTTTCCAAGAGATAAGGTACATGCAGCTATTAATGCCTGGCCAATGCGACTTAAGGCATGTGTGAAGGCCAAGTAGTAGTAGAGAATTTATGTCTCTACTAAGTAATATAAAAGTCCTCTTCTGTTGCTGCCATTGTTGCCAATTTGACGTTTTTCCCGTCAAATCTGACGTTTTTGCAATGCCAATTGAGGGAAAAAATGCTTTTTAGCGGTTAGCGTGAAATCTGGAGTTTTTTTATAGCGCATTAGCGTTTTTTAGCGTTTTCTCCAATATTGTATAATTCAACATTTACATTTAAATTGACTTTTAACGCAAACAATTAAATTTATATACATTTTTTATTAAAATATTTTCAGAATTCTCAAAAAGCTAAATATATCAAAAAAATATAAGATTTAGTAATAAGTATATATTTCTAAATCTTTCCAATTGAAGGAAAATGGAAAAATTAAATCAATTACATAATTTCTTTAAAAAGTTTTAAAAAGCAATTTATTAAATTTTGTGTTTTTTTATTTGTATTGAATAAAATTTTTGTATATTGATTTAATACATTTTTGCAATGTAATTTTTTGTAAACGAATTCAATTTTAATTACAGATACGGTCTCAAACTTGAGAATAAATGATGTTTTGATTATGAATTTTCAAAATCTGTTCTAAGCGAAGTAGGTACAATGGCCACTTATAAACAAAATGCTAAAGACACTATATTTTTGAAAACACCTAATTTTGTTTGTAAACGATTAAAAACAATTCAATAAAAAATACATACATATGTGTAATTATTTACAGTTTATTTTACCAGCTATTTTCTTTAACGTAAATTCAAGTTTTTCAAATTATTTACTTGACGGCTTTGTGAAAAATTTATTTAGCGATTTCTAGCGATTTTTAAATCCCAATTTGACGGGAAGTTGTGAAAATATTTTGGCAACACTGGTTGCTGCCCAAAAAAGCCTATATCTGCTGTATGTTTCGAGTGTAAAAGTTACATTTAAAATTGCTAGACATGAAAAATATATACATAAAGTGAATAACTTGTAGTAGGCAATTTGATTAAATCTAATTATCTTACCAATGTAGAGCTTGAAGTTACTTAAAAAGTTTCTGATGATGAAGATTTTTTTTATAGTGATTGAAAATAATGAAACGAAAAAAAGTGAAAATCAATCTCTGTTTGATCAAATGGAACAAAATGAGAATGTCAACTCAGCAGGGTTATCATCCGTATGGATTGGTGAATTCATTATTTATCTCAAAAGCCGGTTATGTATGGAATCGCAACCAATTCGCGCAGTTAACATAATGAAAGTGTCATCAATTTGCGTCCGGGAAAAAAAGATATACAAGAGTAAGTGTAGATTACAATAAAGGTGCATTTATGTTGTTTTTTCCGCTGTAAAATTCATACGTAAGGACGAAACGTGGCGAAAACTGTAACAAAATTGACTCAAACTTATTACATGCATACTTATATAAGTATTACGATTCACCACGAAATTTTAACAACAACAACGAATTTTCAACAACTAAAATATCAGTAACTTAATCAGTAAATTTATTATAAGGTTGTTTAATTGACATACATATTTCATTATAAATTTACCAAAAAATAAAAAAATTGAAATATTTTCAGAAAAATCTTAAATTTAATGTCAAAATTCAATGCGCAAGAACCGTGTTCACACATATTTTAAAAACATTATTTCCTAAAATCACTACTTTGTTATAAAATAAATAGTAAAAATTATATAAAAAACCAATATTTAATAAAATAAACAGAAATCAGAATGTGTTGGATATATGACAAAATTCAAGTGAATAATTTTAAAGTTTGTAAGAAAACTGACTTTGCATACTGTTTTTTCGTGAAGTTTTTTTGTTTTTATAGAGATGCCATTAAATTTATATAACTATAAGCGAATAATTACTGAGTCGCGATATCGTTAATGCAAACAACAAAATGGGCTTGAAATTTTAATAGATAAAAATCCGTTAAAAGTTACTGAATTACACTACAGTGTTATCATTTTAGGTAGTCACCGTGGTCTACTAGTTAGTGTGTTGGCTACTAAGGCGATAGCGCCGAGTTCAAATTTCAGCTCTGCCATCTTAAAAAAAAGAAATATGAAAAAATAATTTTTTTCGGCGACTACCTCTCAGCAGTCTTCTGGCAAAAGCTTTGGGAGTTATTGATAGCCATGAAAAAGCTTCTCGAATCTGTAGTTCGGAGTCGACTTTAAACAGTAGGTCGCGGTATTCATGGATAAAAATAAACACACACAAACATGAGTGCTGCGAGAAGATAGGCCGTAACCCTGGCACAGGGTTGTAATGGCAAATTATGTATATGTAAGGTGTGCGTCACTATAAACTGTAACACATCAAAAGTCAAATAAAAACTGACTGGAGTAAGCTAGAGTTAAAAATAAAACAATTTTATTTTGCATTTTTACTACAGATTTATATTCTGTATTATTTTATTTAAAAATTAATTTAATTTTATAAAATTTTTTATTTTATTCATTATGCCATCCATAAGCAATGTTATAGTGTTTTCGGTGATTTTTTTGGTACCAGCTGTCCATTTATATCGAAAACTAGTAATGGTTTTGGGAACAGATGTACTCTTCTTTAGTTCTCTTTTGACCAGAGCCCAATATTTTTCAATAGGCCGCAGCTCTGGGCAGTTTGGTGGGTTAGCCCCTTTTGGAACAAAAATAACATTATTTTTATTATACCAGTCTATTGCGCTTTTACTGAGTTTATTGATCCCAATGTAACAAACGATGCACTTCTGTTGCCGCAGCTACAAATAGCCTGCCAAACTAGGAACTTTTTGGGAAATTTTGATAGTTTTTTAGTTCGGAACTCTTCAGAAACATTACCTCAACTATCCGCTACATAAAACTCTTGGCCAGGAAGCTGCGCAAAATCTGCAAAAACGTAAGTTTCATCATCCATTACACAACATTCGAACTTTTGAAAAAATTCTTTTTTGAGGAGTTTTGCTCTTTTTTTTGCTTCAATATTCTTCTTAGCATTTCTATCCGGAACTTTTTGGACTTTAAATGTTTTAAGGCCAGCTTTAGCTTTAACTCGGAGCACAAAACTTTCCGAACATTGCACGCGCCGGGCCACTTCGCGACCAGAAATGTTTGGAAGAGCCAGCAAAAGCTTCTCAACCTTTTTGGCTTTCGCGTCGTTCGTTACTAGTTTTGCTTTACCTGTTCCAGGCTTTCTTTCAATTTTTAGGTCTTTGTTGAACTTTTTGACCACTCTGGAAACACATTGCCTGGTCACGTGGACTTCCCTAGCAACTTTTGTATAACTCCAATATGGTTTTTTTGAATTATTTGAATAATTTTTGTATGCACTTGTCTTTGATTATCCATTGTGATCTAACTAACAAGTCAAATTTGACAAACTGATACATTTTAAAATCTGACACATTTTTTAAAGATATTGTGATTAAGAAAAATAATTTTGATTAAAGGTGAAAAAAGTTATTAAGAAAAATGGGTGTTACACTTTATAGTGACGCACACCTTATGTACATACGGGTGAACTGTAATTGTTTTTGTTTTTTTTTCTCTTCAGAAGTGTCATTTAAATTTAATTTAAAGAAACTTGAATCATAATAAAAAATGGTTTTAGACTGGCCACCTTATATGTATTTATATGTACATATGTATTTATCAATTCAATGCTTTAAAACATATAATACTTTGCAAAAAAAATTGAACAAACAGACATAATATGATGCCACATTAAATAATGATGTTTGAAATCAATAAAAGTTACAACATGGGGGTCGTTTTTTTATTTTCTTTTATATATTATCTTTAAATATTTTCATCTACTTCATATACTTATATTTGCCATCTTATTAATATTAATTATGTGAAATCGTTTCAAATATGTATGTATGTACCTACATACCTACATATTTTGTATAAAAATATTTTTATATATTTTAATTTAAACAAATTAATGTTTTTTTATTTTTAAATTTCAAAATAATCGAATAAAGAAAACGTTTAAAACTGCTAAAAAATATAAACGGTAACTGCATTTGACTGAAAATCAATTTGTTGGATTTAATCTAAGAGAGAGTTTCAAGGACAAGAATAAGAGGGTTAATTAAGTTATTGAAATTGAGTTTACTGTTTTTTTTATATATATACATACATACATACACATAAATGTATTTTTAAATTTAGTTATTTACTTTTTTAATGATTATATGGTTACAAATTATATCAAATTTATTACCATTTGACATATAATTTGTTTTTTTTTTTAAATTTCGCTGCAATATGTTTAACTTGAATTTGATTTTATGACACATCTTTGTCGGTTTAAGCTTTTCAAGTTGTTGTGAATCCTATTGTTAGACCGTTAGATTTTAACAAAAAGTTTGACAAAATTTATGAAATTTTGAATAAATTAACACTTTAAACTGTTTAAAGCATATTTGTATGAATCAAATAAAAAATTGTAATTTGTTTACATAGGTTACACGAGCCCTTTGCTGGCTCTAAAAAAATAATTTGAATTTTTGAATGGATTGAACTGCCTGTTCAGCGATAGTGAATGAAAACCTAAGCAAAACAAAGAAAGATATGCTAAAGAAAATTATTTTCGGTTTCACAACAATGTTTGTATTCTTTCGTTGCACTTACATTTGTTTACGTCTCTTTCTTACGTACAAAAAAAAAATAAAGTGATGCCGGATGATTTTTTTCATAACTTTTTTTTCAGAACTATGCTTAAAATTTTTTATTAGTTTAGCCTAAGAGTTTCCGGGTTATATGTATCTTTAAAAGTGGGAGTGGCGTCAGCCTATTGCTTTGTAGAGTTGTTGACAATTATTCGAAGTACTCGTATACACCTACCAAATTTATACCTATATTTGTTTGTGGGTACCCCAGTAGTCACGTGAGTAGTGTGCTACAGTGCTATTGCCAGGGTTATGGCTTTAATTCCCATCATAGACATTGTGTGAGGTCGTTCCCTGATTTTGTTCACTATTTTGAAAACAGTTTTTACTTTGCGTAAGTAAATTTTAATTTAATTTTTAAGAAAATAGAAAAATTACGTCGGTCTGGAAAATATTGAAAATATATTTTTAACAATTTTATTTTTCGGATTTGAAAAAAATTATTTAATTTGAAAGGAAGAAAAGATTTTGTAAAAACAAAAAAAAAAAAATAGAAATTTAAAGTCGAAGTCAAATAATATTTTATGGAGAAAGAAAATTTTAAGAAAAGTTTATATACAAAAGTGGAATATTTGTTACACCTGGTCTGTTGCACTACAGCAAGCAAATGGTTTTAGTCACTCACACAAGATTTTCCTCGACATTCATAAAACTAAAAATGTAAAAAAAAATTTTCCTACGTGTAGTTCTGAACATAATGTCAATTTTTAATAGTGACTGTCATACATACCTTGGGAATAATGATTAGAAATCCTAATGATTAGCAATTGGATTAGAAATTTTAATTGTGCTGGATAATTGATTAATTATGATTAGTTAGCCATTTTAGACGATTACTAATTGATTAGATTGGAAATAATCACAAACCTAATCACAATTAGTGACGATTAGCATTTCTAATCAAATCTAATCAAAACTAATCCAAAAAATAATTGTTTAGACTTCTTGATTATTTTTGATTAGATTTGATTAGATGAACTATTTTTAACTATTTTTGTTAAAAGAAAATATTTATTTATCACATTTGTTGCTATATTTACATAATATTGCATAAAATTGCATTAATATTGCCACATATATATATATATTTACACACTATTTACATTTATACATTCTGTACATAAAATAAATATAAAGAACGAATTTTACAAAAAGTCAAAAAAAAAAAATATATTCAATAAGTTCTGTAAAAAAAGAAAATGGGTATATATATTACAATTACGTGGTTTTAAATGTATGCTGATTCTGCTTATATATAATACACAAATATTGACATTAGACTTCATTAATACAAACTTTTCAAAAGAAAAGTCTGGCAATGAATATATACAGTTCCTTGGCACCAAAACTAGAGTTGACTTGTGTTATCAGTGATGCAACAGCGTTTTGCAATTACATGCAATATATACATATATATATATATATATATATATATATATATATATATATATGTATATACAATGTACGTATGCATGTATCGATAATAAATCAATAAAACACAAAAAATCAAAAACCCAAAAAAAAAAACTGACCTATCTTTGCCTTAAAGATATTGTTTCTGTTTTTTATTTATTTTACCTGGGGTTAAAACAAACAGCACATAAAAGTCGCAAAAAACGTAAGCACAAGTCTCCAGCTGCTACACACTGAAGGTAGTCGGCCACATACTGTGCTGTAATGACCAATAAAATATTCGTATACAGCAAAACAACATAGCACATTAAAAGAAAAGAAGGGTTTGAACAACTTTTAATAACCATTTTAAATGTGGCAATTAATTTTAAGTACAAGACACTAAGCATATAACCACCAGACAATACGAATATAACATGCAACACAATGTAAGTATAGTTTATGTGTCTGTTTGTCATTTGTGGCGGCATCTTCATTTACATAATCACACAATTAGTTTTAACGAAACATAAACAGCAAACAGACAACAAAACCTAAAAAATTTATATATATGTATAAGTATATTGGATAAGAAAGCGCTGAGATATACCTTTATCGGGTTCAACGCTGTCTTTTATAAAATAAAAAATTACTCTTCACTTCCGCTAAAATGACAAGATCAATTATGGAAACACCCAAATTGTGGTTTTTAGTTACATTCATGTTTAATTTACTCGTATTTTAAATCGTTAAAATGCTCAACATTTTATTTAAATTTGTTTTTTTCTTTTTTTAAATGAAACTCCCTTTTGGTGGTCATTATTTACACAATCAAAATTAATTAAAAAGATAATTTTACACTTTATTTCTTTTTAATTTACATTAATTTGATAAATTAACCCGATGTTTACCAGAAGTAATTTGTTAATAACACCTTTTATTATATTTTTATATTTATGTGTGTACAATAAATAATATGATTTAGTACAACTACAATATTTCAACATAAATTAAAAGACAACTTGTTAAAAACTTTTACCAAATACATGTATACAAAAAATTGTTCAACCCCTCTTCAAAATTTTCTAAAACTTTTAAAGTTGTTTTGTCCACGAATGTAATTTAAAATAAGTACACAAAAAAGAGTTAAAATACCCCAAAAACCATCAACAAACAAACAGTAATCACTGTTCAACAAAAGTCACGTAACGTTCTAATTTATACAGATTGTTACGAGAGAGCAGTCGATAATCATACATATATCGAAACGAACAGCTAACATGTTACGTTACAATGTTGACCAAACTCTACCTTCACTGTTTGACTTTGTTACGTCAATATTTTTATGTACGAGTATCTTCATGTACATCATGTATCTTCTATGTACATCATCTAGTGCAGGGATGAATAACACGCAGCACGCTGGTCGCTTGCGGCCTTTTAAACATGTTTATGCGGCCCGTCAAGCAAACGTTACTACTTCTCAAAAGTACGCACAGTATGTATGTATAAAGAAATGTTAATCAACGAATTTCAAATACGATTCCAAATGTTCAAAGCTGAGAAGACAGCAATTTCCAGTTTTGACAAAAAATACAAAGCAAATGATGTCTCTTCTTGGAAGTACGTAAGTTTGTGAACAATTATTTTCAACCACTGACTGAGTGATGTACGATTAGAAAGCTGCGTTGATCAAAGTTCCAAATTTTTCATTAAAAATTTCAAGTAAATTCATTTTTCTGTTGTCTTTTTGTTTGTTTTTATTTTGTAATTAACTTATATACGAAATCTTTACTTTTTTTAAATATTATATACATATACATATATTATTATTCGTAGTCGCCGTGGTCTAGTGATTAGTGTGTTGGCTTACTAAGACATGGGTCCTGGGTTCAACTCCAGGCTCTGGCGTCTTCAAAAAAAAAAAAGAAATATGAAAAAAATATTTCTTTCGGCGACTAACTCTCAGCAGTCTTCTGGCAAAAGCTCTGAGAGTAACTAATTGCCATGAACAAGCTTCTCAAGTCTGTCGTTCGGAGTCGACATTAAACTGTAGGTCATGGTACTCATGGATAAAAATTGACACATATAGAGTGCTTATTTGACATATTTATATGGAGTAATTGTCAAAAAAGCAATTAATAAAACTGTTTTATTTTTTATGAGTACGGGCATATATTCTTTACTCTAATTTTTATTATAAATAAAGTTTTGTAAATTATTATTAAAAGTTACTTTATTTGCGACCCGTAAAAAAATTTTAAAAGTTAAATTGGCCCTTTGATTAAAAAGGTTACTCGCACCTGTTCTGGTAAATGCAAGGAGATTAAAATCATTTAGATCCACTTTATTAATGCATTGGTAATAGTTTGGAAAAAAATTATCTACTGTAGACAAAGCATGATCATAGCTGTTATTTGCAAGGAACTTGTCAATTATCTATTCTAGAATTTAAAAAATTAGGTGCCGTCTTATCAATATTCCAAACTGGCAACATTGTTTATCTAAGAAAGTGTACTTAAAAATTTTATAACAAATATATTAAAAGCTTGTACATATTTTTCCGCTATTTAATTCTAATACAGAAATGTTGTATAGAAAGTATAATACTATGATGTTGCATACTACATATAGGTAGACTAGATTGTGGTTTCATTTGACATTTGATCATATGTTATGAAAAATGGAAAAAAATATTGTTTCCTTTTAACGTCATTCAAAATCAAAATGAAAAGGAGAGGACATTTGGCCATCAGAAGAGTCGGAAGAGTCGTGGAGGTTCACATGAAAAACATCAACGTTATTCCTAAAGCTTCTCGCATTTTGCACAATATTTGCATAAATTTGGAAATTTTTAATTAATATAATAAACAGTTGATCAAATAACAGTTAATGAAATTTTAGTTCTGTTTATTATTACTTTATTTTTAGCTGTGTTTAATACACTACCACCTTTATACTATTTACACGAACGTAGTTTACGAAGAAGCTGTAAACTAGTTTCTTCGATGGTATAATTGTGGTATAGACTGACACATATGTGGTATAGAATGCCAGTATGGTATGTGTACCACATGTCTGTCGGGATATAAGGCTTTGTTTAAATAAAAGTGAAAAATACTAAAAAAGGATTCTTTTTTTATAACAACCTGACAAGTTTATAAATTTTATTAGTAGTAATCAATCTTCCTAACAAATCTTGAAAGTGTAGTAAATCTTGCATATCAACCTATTGTTAGCTGTTGTATAGAGGGACTTGCTACATTTGCAAGACTTTCAAGGGCGTTTGCAATATTGAGTGATTATCACTATTGTTAGTTTTCCGCTATTTTAATAAAAAACATATTGGGAAAAATTCACCTGACGAGTCTCTTAAGCAGAGGCGAAATGGACAGGCTTTTCCCATAAGCAATACATTTCATATTATATTGTATTACATTATTGCATGAGATATAAATAACCGTTCTTAATACAAAAAAATAACGAAATATTTAATGTTTACAATTTTTGTTAAGAACCCTTAAAAAATTTCGGATTAAACTTTTGCTCTAAATCTATTAATTATTATAATTTTGTTAGTCGTATTATTATAAAAGGTTAGGTCAAATTTAGTTTGTTATTTAACGGAAAACAAATTTAACTTTTGCTAAGTATAGTTTATAATAAATTATAAATTACAATTACACGTTGAAAAAAAGTTACATTACGAAATAAATTTAAAATTAATTTATATCCCATATAATTTATATGCTGATATTACGGCACATTTTTTTAATGCAATTAAATATTATATCCACGAAACTTTAAACCCTTTCTCTTTAATTATAAGCCTTTAAGTTTTTAAGAAAATAAAAAAAAATGCAAGACTTAATAAAATACGAGGGGCGATGATTATGTCAGTGAGTTTTTAAATTGCTTACTGCTTCGTTGTATATGCAACTCATCTTCTTTTCACGTATCAGATGATTCCGGCTGAAATATGCTCCTGATTGCAAGTTGCCTCTGAATTTCAAGACGAAAGGAAACAAAGAAACGTCCTTTTTTGAAATACTAATGGAATTCTGCCCCATTAATTTTATTAATAACAAGATATATAAAAACATATATTTTTTTAAATTCTGTTAAAGTGAGTTCGCTTAATGTGGACTACCGTTTTGTACTTTTGATATTTTGTAACTAGACTATGAGGAGGCATTAAAAAAAATATGTTCTCATAAATTGCTTACGTAGAAACATTTCATATCCGAAAATTTTATAGCACTTCAAATAGAGTAACATAAAAACATGGTTGATTTTAGATGAAATTCAGTTCTTTTTAATAGAAAATTTATTTTAAATGTATGTAAAAGGTGGGCAAACTTAAAGCTAGCAAGTAAATTTATTTAGAACATTTTTTTAAAATATACAGATTTATTGACACTGATGTAAAGCCGAAATATAGGAAAGCGTTCCGTGGTTAAAACTTCCCCACTTTTTACTAATTAAATGTCAAAGGATAACAGGTCAATTCTTGAAATTTTGTCATTTGACTGCCAGTTTACTTCCTAACCTCAAATTTGCCCACCTTGTGTATAACAACTCAATAATTGAACCAAAAAAATGTACATGTTTTTGCTGAATATACAGGACCAATAAAATCTATCTATTATTCTATTATAGATAGAATTATAAAATATGGTAGTTATAGAAGAAGAAATTAGTAGTATTAAACTAGCTACCAAAAGGATTATAATTCACCCTTTATTAACGATTATATATGTTGTTTTATTGATTTTTTTAATGTAAAAATAATGATGATAAAGTTTTAAGGACTGGTCCACCAAACTTTCTTCTCTCACGTTTTGAGTTTGTGCATTCGTTTAAGTCACTTACTATGGTATGCAAGGTTCCTTTGAAATTAAAATATGCCGAAAAATGAACTCTGGTCTGCACTGTTCCGATATACATCTCTCGCATTTTTCAGAGATTTTAAGATGAAGATAGGGGTAGGTATGTTTGTAAAAAAAAGTTTTGAGGTAAAATATTAGTGATGGTCGGTCTTACATTTTATCCCTCTAGGGGCTACTCCATGGCAGTTGTGGAGCTTATTGTGGACCTTTACTCCTTCAACCCAACCTTTGACCCCGATGAAGAGTCATTTGCCGCCATCCCACATCCCTCGTTTTTGACTCATGTATTTTTAGTAGAAACTTACAAAATAAGCAGTTCTAGCTAATCGAAATCGAAACATCGTATACCATCCCACCACTATTAGACTAGCTTTAATCTCTTTCTTTTGCGATTTGATTTTTATTTCTTGATCCCAAAAGACCTCCACTCTGAACGAAGTGGAGAACGAAACTATCTTTGGAAAAATTTTTTTTTTTTTCAAAATTTTTAAAAAGGTCGCTTGCGGAGATATAGGATTCCGACTTATAGGTAAAGAAAATTTACCTTTGACCTTAAAAAAAATCATGTTGCATATAAAATCAAACGTAATTTAATACTCTTACAAATGCGACTCTTATGAAATGCATACCTATAATACGTTTTAAGAAAATTACAATTAAGTAAGTATACATACATACATACATACATAACTGGCCTTTACAACCCTGTGTCAGGATTACGGCCTAGCTTCTCGCAGCACTCATGTTGTGTGTGTCAATTTTTTTATCCATGAGTACCGGGACCTACAGTTTAATGTCGACTCCGAACGACAGACTTGAGAAGCTCTTTCATGGCAATTAGTTACTCCCAGAGCTTTTGCCAGAAGACTGCTGAGAGGTAGTCGCCGAAAGAAATATTTTTTTCATATTTCTTTTTTTGAAGATGTCAGAGACTGGAGTCGAACCCAGGGCCTAGGTCTTAGTAAGCCAACACACTAACCACTAGACCACGGCGACTACAGTAAGTAAGTATAACTTTGTGCATTTTCAAGAGCTCTTATTTCCGAATCCAGATGTGTCAGTGCTCCCAAAATTTGTATTTAATTTAGTTCTATGATATACTATATTTCTATAAAAAATCATAAAATTCGGGGTGGGTTATACCCATTGGTTGATTTGACTTGGAATATCCCATATAGTTTGTGAACTTGTAGTAGGAATTTAAGAAGTTGTTATACAAACACAATTATGAAAATAGTTCAATAAATTCATTTCATTCATATTAAATTTTTAATATTTATTGGGTATAAAAAAGCTCTCCGAAAAATGGATGCCGAGTTTGCTCAACACTTATCAGAAACGCAATGTGATGAATTAGCGAAAATGTTTGTTGTTATTCAATTGCAGAAAAAACAAATTTTTGCAAAGCTACGTAACCGTAGGGTAAACACAAAAGAGACCAAACAGCAATAACAACAATGGATTTCTTCAATCCAATCGGCGAAAAAGAAAACCAAAGTTAGCTTGTCAGACAATTAAATTATGACTTCTTTAAAAATGACTTTTTTTAAAAAATGTGCACCAGTATACTGCATGAGTGCAATAATGTGCACTACCTAAAAATGAATTCTTTTATTTCTCCCTTATCATCTCTATTTCCTGCATTTTACCTTAAACGACTTTTTACTGTTTTTAAACCTGAAGAACCGGTTTAGCGAAAAGAGATTTGACTCTAAAATAATATCATCACACTAAGAAATGCAATAAATATTGTTGTTGTATTTTCGACCTCTATAGACATATGTAAAGGAAGAGAAGAGCTAACAAATTTGAGACGTTTTACAAAAATTATTGAGCTTAAAAGAAATTACATTACCAACTATCTTTTTTTTAATACAAAAATCTGTATTTCATTTAAAATAATACAGAGCTATTAACCCGCCCTCGTAAATGAAGACACGGTTAATGTTTATACGTCCACGTTTGATACATGTTCGCTATCTCTTAACAGCATTCAAGGCTGCTGTTATCAACTTTAAGACACTGAACACAATGTAAACCTCATAAGCATCTTATAGCAGAATATAAAAGTATTTTACTCAACAATACAGCAAAATAATCACCAAAACTCTCAAAAATGTTTTGTGGTTCAATACACTAGAGTATGAAGTTATTGTTGTTTTATATTGATATCTTGTATTTTAAATTTGTATTTCTTCTGTTAACAGTATTTCTTTTTCTTTATTTGTATCTTTTATTCGTTATTTTTGTGGCAATTTGAATAGTTGATCACTGAAATACTTTGTAACGCATCTTTTTGTATTAATTTTCGTGTTTATAAAGGTTTGTACTATTTTTGATTAACATTTAGTAGATTTTAGATTGTCAATTGAAACACAATATTTTTGGCACAGGTGCGGAGGAGAAAAAAAAAACCCGAAAAATCATTTTAAAAGTGAAAAAAGATTAAAAATATATTTTTTGTAAAATGCGTGGTTTTATTATAGTAAGTGAAAAAAAAAGAAATCAATCGCTATAAAGCTGAAAATTAATACAGAAAAAAATTGTGTCACTATTATAATAAAGGTGTTTGACTTGTTAAGTAAAGGTTATATTGTAAAAACAGAAAAAAATTTCATATGAAATACAAGTATGCAGAATGGATTAAAAAAATTTTGTTGAATTAAAAATCTTTTAGATGAAAATAATTTGTTTTTATTGATCAAAAATGGAAAAAAAGTTAGTTTTTTAGTTGAAAACTACAAACGTAATATTATTACTTAATGAAAAACATTTACACACATTAAAAATAACAAAAAAAAAAACTTAATGCTCAAAAATTATGTGCTAATTTATTTTCCTTATGGTCTCTTGACCATACTTAATAATACATCAATAAACCATAAATTCGGTGTTTTGTGCGCTCTCACCATACAGTTGTTAACTTTCTCTTTTCATTCTATTGTACTTTCCTAAGCTGAGTGAATTCTGGCATTGTATCACTCGCAAAGAGTCAGAATCATTCATTCATTTAAAGAGTGTTTTTTAAAGTGGTTTTTATGTATGAAGAGACTGGTGTTTGATTTTTGAAAAATTGAAAATCTATTTAAATTTGTGCTACATTCGTACTTTCAATTACTTTTGCCGTTATAACACTATAAATAAAAGCAATTTAATTTCAAGTTTTGCAGAAAAACAATTAAAAAATGAATTGTATTAACTAACAAATTAATTGGGAATATTAAATACTACCAATGAATATTTTAATTGTAGTTTTTATGGTAAAGATTTTTCCTGTGTAGTATTTGTTACCAGCTTTTATAAAACTGTATTTTGGTTTGTTGACTTTAAGGCTTACTTTTTCCTAATCAGAGGTAAAACCAAAAACAAAAAAACATGAATTACAGTTACCTATTGTATTCAGAAGCTAATTAAATGATCAGAAGCAGTGTTTCTAGACATTTATATTTTTTATTTTGTCCCGATATATTTAGGATTTAACACACTGTGCAATATATAGAAAACGTATTTTTTTTTTTTTTGGTGTGAGGTAGGGTTTAATATGCCTTCACACTAACAGCTGATCATCACCAGCTGCTTCGAGTGATGAAACTACTAAAACAATCCCTCTTCCTCCTCCTCTGTTGAGAATAACTTCCCGGGACCGCTTTCCGCCTTAGTTGGGAAAGGCCCAGAGCGACTTCCTCATAAGGACGCCAGAATTGAGGCCAGTATCGAGCTACCGGCTCGTCCTCTCATCTCATTTTGCTGAAAAATATCCAGATCTTTCTTCTTTCTCCGCAGTATGTTCTCGGCGTAGTTCTGTATGGATCTCCTTAGGCTCTCGCATTCAAGAATCTTATTCACTATGTTGCCGGGATTGAAATCACCGACTTGCTCCTGCAGCACGTCTGTTTTATCCTGTCATTTAATGCAGTGGAAAAAGGTATGTTCACCATAGTCATGAAACGTCCTGCAGTAGATGCAGGAGGGGTTAGCCACCTTGCCCATTCTGTACAAATATTTTCGGAAATAACCATGGCCCGAGAGGAAAGAGTTAAGAAGTAATTAACCTCCATGAAATTCCTTCGGGTCCATCTCTCTATACAGGGGATGAGTTTTGGGGTCCATCTACCAGTCATTCCGGTGTTCTACCTGTTTTGCCATCGCTGTATTGATTGGCTTCTCAGCTCCTCGGTACTAATGATGACGTTCGCTATTCTTGCGTCCCAAGCCCTTTTTCGCTCGCGTGCCAGTAGATATAGTGCCCCCCCCCCCCCCCCAATACTGTACGGTAGGCAAAAGTAACTCTAAGTGCGGCTGTTCGCTGCACTGCCTCCAGACTCGAGTTTGTGAAAACGTATTATGAGTATAAAAAATTTTTCAAAACATAAACTATCACGGTTTCTAATGTTTCAATTGTAAAGCATTTCAAATATAAATAGGAACTTTTTCGAGAAGTTGGTATTTTTTACTAAGAAAATGAAAACCCAGTGGGATAGTGGGATAATAGTATACACAATAGCCAAGAATGTAGAAAGTAGCTTAGGTAACATAATAACAGCAAATTTTTATTTTAAAAAAGTATGAAAACAAAAATTACAGATTTTTTTCAATAAAGCTTAAAGTTAAACGCTAAAGTAGGTAAAATATAAAATAAAAATAGTATCTTTTTTATTACTTTAGGAACCCAAAACCCATTTACTTTTAAATAAAATTATAATGACCTTGAAAATTCAAACTCTTAATTAATACCATAAACATACTAATCATTGACTGTCAATACATTTTGCCACAGATTCGGTCACATCAAAAGTTTTTTATATCAAGTAAGCTGTAAAAAACCGGTTGCTTACGAATGCACTTGATCTGCTTAAGAAAAGCTATAAATAAATAAAAATTGGGCAGTTAGTCACTTTTTTTCAAGTTTTTATCTTATTATTAATAACAACCAAATGCACTGCCAACCCTTTACGTTCATCATATCAATCACCTTCAGTGGGAGTCATCACAGCGATCTGCATTTTTCGGGGCAAAACAGCAAGGCACTCAGAAAATACATGCGCAAATGTTTCAGCAATCAGATCATTCTCAATATTACAGAAAATACGCTATGAAAATACTAAAGACCGCTACTCCCGAAAAATAGAACCCTTAATGCTAATAACTTGGTCCTTTTTTTAAGAGACTAGTACTTAGTAAATAATCCCTACTATTCCTAACGTTACGAAAGTTGGTTATGGCAAGAAGGATGAAGAGTGTGGTGTTTATGGATATTTATTTTGAATGTATACATACATACAAAGTTGGGCGTTACAACCCTGTGCCAGGGTTACGGCCTAGCTTCTCGTAGCACTCATGTTGTGTGTGTTAATTTTTATCCATGAGTACCGGGACCTACAATTTAAAGTCCACTCTGAACGACAAACTTGAGATTGATTGTTCATGGCAATCAGTTACTCTCAGAGCTTTTCCCATAAGACTGCTAAGTGGTAGTCGGCGAAAGAAATATTTTTTTAAGTTTTTTTTTTCCAAGATATCAGAGCTGGAGTTTAACCCGGAGCTTTTTTTGAAAGTATTCCTATCGAAATTAATTGGAAAACACTAACGGCTAGAGATGGAATTGTTCCTTGTAGTGCATTGTTCGATTCTCTGGACAATTAACTACGAAATTATGTGCTCCATAAGAGAAATGGATCCCATAAAAGATAATGATAGTAATAGAAACTAATAGTTTTATTTTATCAAATAACTATACATTGTAAAGTGTGATTTTTTAAGAGCTATAGGAAAGTTTAAAAAAAACACATTAAATTCAGAAAAATTTATGAAATCTTTATTTGAACCGATAGTACGGTCCATATAATTTAATGTTTGAAGATTATTTCATACAAATGTTGACCGTGACTGCGCCTCAAATGCTCCATCCGCTTAGTCCAATTTTGGCATACTCTTTCCAACATTTCGGCCGGTATCACACGCATAAATGCTTTAATATTGTCTTCCAATGCGTCAATTGAAGCGGGTTTGGCTGTATAGACATGAGCTTTAACATACCCCCCACAAAAAATAGTCTAAAGGCGTTAAATCGCACAATCTAGGTGACCAATTGACCGGTCGCGAACGTGAAATAAAATGTTCACCGAAATCGCCTCTCAATAAGAAAATTGTTACGCGTGTTGTGTGGCATGTGGCACCGTCTTGTTGGAACCACTTGTCATGCAAGTCAAGCTCTTGAATTTTCGACAAAAAAAAAAGTTGGATATCATCTCACGGTAGCACTCACGACTCACAGTTACGTTACGATTCGCATCGTCTTTGAAGAAGTACAGTCCAATGATGCCACAGGCCCATAAACCTCACCAAACTGTGACTTTTTCTGGATGCATTGGTAGCTCTTGCAATTCTTCTGGCTAGTCTTCACTCCACAATTGAAAATTCTGATTATTTACATACCCATTGAGCCAAAAATGAGCTTCGTCGCTGAACATAATTTTTCGATAAAAAAGTGGATTTTCGGCCAATTTTCCATGAGCCCATTCACCAAAAATTCTACGTTGCGGTACCTCGTTCGGCTTTTAATTCATGCACCAGCTGTATTTTGAAGAGCTTCACACCTAAATCCTTCCGCAAAATTTTCAACGTCGTTGAGTAACAGGCCCAATAGCTGCGAACGGCAACGAATCGATAATTGATGGTCATCATTAACACTGGCCGATACAGCTGCGATATTTTCTTCATTTCGCACTCTACGTAAGCGTGTTAGTAGTTTAGTGTCCAACAATGTAAATTTGGTGCGAAATTTAGTCACAATAGCCCGAATAGCCGCTTCAGTGGGTCGATTAAACTGACCATAAAATGGAAGAAGCGCGCGATAAACTTTCTAAACAGAGCACGCATTTTGATAATAATATTCAATAATTTGCAAGCGTTGTTCGTTTGTAAGACGATTCATTGTTAAATTATAGACCAAACTGAAGATGTGTGACAGTTTAACAATTCAATTAACCTTATCAGCTGTCTTTGTATGGGAGTCAAATGATATTCGACGTTTAGTGTATAAGTGTAAGCATTTATGAGTTGTGTCCATGTGTGGTAATGCCTAAGATTTGGTATTCAAGAGAGATGATAGAGATATACTTCTACTTGTAGAAATGTTTAAATTCTTTCAAATTCCATTTTAAGATTTTACATTTTAAAAGAGGAGATAAAGTGAAAGCGGCTTAAGATCAATATGATTTTCACGATATCTAAATCATTATATGACTGGAATTCCTTGCAAGTGCATTACTAAATTCGTCTACTTTAGCACGAAAAATCAAACAAATTAAATTTGTTTTCTTCGACGAATGCAAAAAGTTTTTAAAATAATTTACAATTTTCTAAAGTCTCTTAAAAAACGTGCATGCACATTTCACCTAATCAACTAACCTCCATAAACGTAACCCATATTTCAATTATGGTGTTAAGAAGTTCATTTGATTGTTTTCGGCTGAAAGAAATATTTTTTTTTTTTAAGACCAATACTCAGGGGTAAACCCCTACTCATGCAGTGTGCATTGTATTGGAATGTGAAGATGGTTGATTAAAATTTTTTTTTTTTTTTTTTTTTAAGAGATATGCAATTAAGTAGATAAGTTGATAAGTTTTTTGACAGCCCTTTACGTAGATAATGTAGTTAAATTTTTATTTTCGTTCAAGTATAAATTTTCCAATGCAACGAAAACAAATATCGAATAAAAGTGTGTATTTCCTTAAAATAAAAGGTGACCACGATATTAATGAAAAACAAAATTAAATGATCAAAATCTAAAATCAGTGATAAAACTAAACACCTAGCCAACTGAATTATTTACAATTGTCCATTTATATAGGTACTTTGCCTCTCTGTCACAGTTTTAGCTGCACCACAGGGCTACAACTACAATCAACAACAGAATGGTGTTTCAGTCGGCCAGCCTAACACAAATACAGCTGTAACTGCTGCACAGCCAAATCATGGATTTTTACAAGATGCAGTACAAACTGGAAATTTGCAACAGGCTTTAATTGGACAACAGAGTGCTACACAACACTTTTCAACTGCTCCCAAATTCCCACAATATCAAACAGTTACACAACAAAACTTGGGATTTGCTGGAATACAACAGCACCAACCAGCTTCTTTGGTGGGCAACTTTGGAGGCCAGCAACAATTTAATGGTTTCCAACAGCAATATATAACACCCAATACAGTAACAAAGGATATTTATGTGCATGTAGCACCAGAAGAGTCTGAAGTACAGCCTGTTGTACCAGCACCACCGTTACCCCCACGTAAACACTATCGCATTGTGTTCATAAAAGCACCATCACAAAAAGTCAACAAGGCTGCCTTACAAATACAACAGGCACCCACCGAAGAGAAGACTATTATTTATGTTTTGACTAAGAAACCGGATCCTTTGGATTTACAGGCCGCTATTGAAAATGTACAACCTAAACAGCCCAGCAAACCAGAAGTGTATTTTATTAAATATAAAACCCAAGAAGAAGCTCAGCATGCACAACGTACTATTCAAGGTGAGCAATCAAAATTTTTACATAAAATAATAATAAAAAAAAAAATTACTGTCATGCTGAAAAAAACCAAAAGAAACTAATGAACTTGAAACATTTTATTTAAACAATACATTTTCATTGTCATGTTTTTTATTATTTTTATTGTTTTATCTGTGCAAATATTTTTTTTAATTATTTCTATTTTGTTTTTGAAAATAAATTCAAATTTGTTCTACTTTATAGCTCAATATGACCAACTTGGTGGCACTTCGCAGATATCTGATGAAGGCGTCGCACCAGTGGCCTCTGTTATTGGCTCTTTAGATAATTCCCAGCAATCTCATTTAGAAT
This sequence comes from Metopia argyrocephala, assembly GCA_963576795.1. Taxonomy (NCBI): domain Eukaryota; kingdom Metazoa; phylum Arthropoda; class Insecta; order Diptera; family Sarcophagidae; genus Metopia; species Metopia argyrocephala. The sequence continues at coordinate 58,833,313 of OY756211.1, read as the reverse complement.
TTAGCCATTTCTCCTCAAAATCTTCTTCGGGAACAGCATCATCCTTAGCTTCAGGAAACAGTTTAACTGCCGGTGCTGCCGTTAACGATGGTAGTAAATATCTGCCACCTATAGTGAAATTGTAATGAGCGACTGATTTACCATTATGCCACCGTTAAAAGCACGAGTACCATCATAATATCACTGCAATAATTTCTTGTTTTGGATTAAAAATAATAATTCAATTAACATGATGCGTGATTTGAAGAAAAAGTGAAATTAATTAACATTTAATTATTACACTTTTTTTTTGTTTTTGTTATGAATAATTGTGTTAATTAATGAATTTCTTAATATTGTTGTTAATCATTTGATTTTTTCTGTTTTTTCTTTTTTGTTTTTATTCGCTACTGAAATAAATCAAGTTGTTCATATTTGTATTTGTAATTATTTGCATATTTAATTAATGATTATTGTTAAATATTTTTATAAGCCATTATTTACAAAATTAAGAAAAAAAAAAACCTTGTAAATATGTAAATGTTAAATAAAGAGACATCTTTAAAGAAGAAAAAAAAAATCATATTTCTATTACATTTAATATAAATTACATTTCATTGTTTTATTTAAAAAATTGTAATTATAAAAACAAAATTTTAAGAATTACACGGTCGCAGTTGTTAAAAATTTTTCTTTTTTTTCGAAACAAAATCTAATGACCTTTTGTCTGATTGGTAATAAGCATGTCTCTATGACTATTTGCTCAAGAGACTTGTCAGTAGACTTTTCCACAAAGACTGTAATGTTCAAAAAATTATACACTAAATGAGAATTAATCTCATCATCAGCATCAAATTCGCATGACTCTTCTACCAAAATTAAGACAAAACTGGTGTTAAAGCGAGCTTATCAAAGGTGCAAAGAGTTATAAGAAAAGCAAGACATTTACGTAGACAGAAATTTAAAAAAAACCACCACTTAATGCGCTAAGAAAGGAATTGCGCTTAGATTTTGCTCGAATACACATGACATGGTCTGCTGAGTGGAAGTATGTAATTTTTTCAGATGAAAAGAAATACAATTTAGAAGGGCCCGATGGGTATAACTATTACTTTCACGATCTACATAAAGAGGAACATCACTTGGACCGCTTGCACAGCCGAGAGGGAGGTGTAATGGTGTGGGGAGCTATATCCTACTATGGCACCTGCGAATTGCAGTTTTTAACGTCACGTATGAATGCGGAAAACTATAAAAACGTTTTAGAAATAGGTTTTCCTCACTTCCTAAACATGTTTGGGGGTCTAGAGTGGCATTTCCAACATTTCCCCAATTCACACTGCCAGATCCGTAAAATCATGGATTCAAGCTCAAACAGTTGACGTCCTTAAGTGGCCACCATACTTGCCCGACCTTAATATAATCGAGAACATCTGGGGATGGTTGGCTAGGAAAGTATACGCATCCGGCAAGCAATACAGCACAAAAACAGAACTAATTGAAGGCATCAAACACGCTTGGTCCACCATTTCGTTGAATTACATTGAAGGTCTGTACAATTCCATTCTCAATCGAATTTTCGAGGTGATTTCTAATAAGGGCGGAACCACACATTACTAATTGTATTTGAAAGTTTTCAAAATATCATAAACTGGCAATAAAAAGCATTATTTTAGCTTAAAAAACTAAAAAATATACTGAAATTATCACAAATAGCGCTATCCTGATGACCAATTTTTGGTTACTTTTTTTAATATACTTTTTCCAAAAATTAAAAATAAAATAGTAACTTCAACATTACAGTGGCCATTATTTTTTTATTTTACGAAGAATTAATGGAAGTTAAATACATAAAAATTGCAAGTCCATAGCACAAGAAGTTTAGGTAGTATTTAACATTAACGGAGAGTGTAAAAAGGTCCGCTAACCTGATGACGCGGAGTGTATGTATGTAATTATTAACTGCAATCAATTGGATTAAAATAAAATTGAAATTAAGGAATTTTAGTCAATTCTTCTGAAGCCGTAACTATTTACATACATACATATTGTTACGAATTGTCCTTTATAATTCGTTTTATTATTCAAGGGTTCGATACATGTAAACTAAAACACCGTTACTTTTCGTTTTAAAGCTTTATTTACAATCTATAATGTTTAAAATACAACTAAATACTGACTGTAAACCTTAATGTGTAGCCCTATTTATATTTCTAATGTTTTATTCTAGTAATTTCCGATTGTTTTTATGTATTAGCTTTTACATAATTATACAACAACAATTTCTTTTTCAATTATTAATTTTTTATAATTTTCATATACATTTTAAACCAACATGTATTTGTGTTTGTGTGTTTTATATACATTTTTCCCCTACATATATATTTGTTTTTGTAATGATTTATAATTTTATGAACATATTTGAGAATGTTCCTAATATATTTGTGTTTGTAATAATAACAGCAAAACCTACTTTAAAAGACTGTAATGACGACTTTGCTTTATAAAATAATGTTTTCGTAACAATATATACTGAATGTCCACCGATTTTAACTAATTCCAGTGCAATTACTGGATTTGATTACAATTAAAGTAATTGCAATAAAATTTGGCTCCAACCAATCAATTAGTATTTAATTGAAAGAATTTATTAATAGTTTTTTTTAATGAGACCAGTACTCAGGCGAGTAAATCCCTACACATTCAATATAACAAATAGATAAGTTCCAAAAAGTACCGTTTTATATAAAATCATATTATGCGAAATTTTAAATTTGTAATTTGTATAGTGAACTACATAAATATACATACATATATGATTGAAAACCATATTCGATTATTTTTCACAAAAACTTCCAACGTAGTAGAGCGAATTAATGTTATAGGAGATAGGCAGACATTCTCTTTAACACAAAATTTACAAACGATTGCAATCTTTTAAAACTCTGCTAACTATCTAATCGACTGTATAATTACAAACTTGTTGTATCTTAAAAAGGTTTCTTTCATACGTCATTATTGTATTAGAAGAATTCAATAATTACTACATATTTCTATACTTCTTTCAAAGTAAAGTTTGAAAATTAAATAAAGTTTTTTTTGTTAAAAAATTTAAAAGAAAACAACACAAGAAAAATGATTTTTATGACAAGATAAAAAAAAAACTGTTAACACATTTATTTCCATATCTTAACAAATTTTGTTGTTTTATTATATAACTTTAACCATATACGTATGACAATAAAAATATTATACATAAGTATATTGAACATACATACTTATGTACATAATAAATTAAGAAACAAATATGTTTTTAGTGACGTTTTAATTATGCATTATAAAGCACGTGTTAACTAACAATTTACAGTATAAAATATTGTTAAAATTTTAAACTTTTATGCACTTTACAACTTCAATATACAGTCGTATCTCGGTACAACAACTGATGTAATATGCCACCTAATAGCTAAACCAAGAAATATATATAAAATCGAATAATACTTTTTTATATATAAAATGAGCTATAAATACTGACTTTTGTTGTGGTCGAACAAGTACAAATGATACTGAATATTCTGGACGGCCAAATGAGATTAATATACTCGAAAGTATCGAAAAAAACGATATGGTGTTGGCCGATCGAACAGTAAACGTTTTTGAGATTGGTGCTGTCATAAGTATTTCATATGGCAGAGAAGTTTCGATTTTAAAGGTTTTAAGAAAGCTGTCTGCAAGATGGGTGCCGCGTTTGCCCTTAATTGACCATAAACGTAATCGTGTGACAACTTCAAAGGATTCTCAGGAGTTGTTTAACAGCAATTTAAGTGAGGTTTTATGGCATTTTGTAACATTGCATAAAACCTCTTTTGCATCTATTACAACACTCCAAAGAACAAGCAGATATCTAAACAATAGGTTTCTCAGGGTGAACCGACTTCAGAAGGCAAATAAGGTGATGGCAACAGTCTTTTGAGATGCATGCGGAATAATCCGAGTGAATATTATGTCGCCGTATAGTGGTTAGTGTGTTTGCTTGCTAAGACATAAGCCCTAGGTTCGACAGCCAGCTCTGACAACTTAAAAAAAAGAAATATGAAAAAAAACTATTTCTTTCGGCGACTACCTCTCAGCAGTCTTCTGGCAAAAGCTCTGAGAGTAATTAATTGCCATGAAAACGCTTCTCAAGTTTGTCGTTCGGAGTAGACATTAAACTGTAGGTCCCGGTACTCATGGATAAAAATTGACACACACAACATGAGTGCTGCGAAAAGCTAGGCCGTAATCCTGAGACAGGGTTCTAAAAACCAGTTATGTATGTATGTATGTATGAATATTATGCCAACTTATTGAGCCGATTTAACTAGGATAAAAAAACGACCCCATATACCAAATAAAAGAGTTTTTTTTTTCATCGAGATACTGTACGGGTACACACATGCGCAGTTTTAATGGCAAAAATACTACGAATTGGAATATACGCCATATTCTTCAGATTTAGCCCCCAGTGACTATATCCTATTTTTAAACCTAAATAAATGATTCGGTATAAAGAGATTTAACTTCAAAGATAAAATTTATTATCAAAAAAATGCCTATTCTATGAACCTCGAAAAATAAATTTTTTTTTTTTTTTTTTTTTTTGAAGGAATACAAAAATTGTAGAAACTTTGGAACTCAACTGAGACTAATGAAAACTAATTAAAAAAGGCTATATGTAAAGAATTAATTGAGCTCAAGGTCTATTTTTAAATAAAAATCCGTTATTTCGCTGGCTTAACATGTAAAGGCTCTAAGTCCACTTTTTTAAGAAATTGAGATTTTAATGCAGTAATGTGCAATAAGTAAAAATACATTGTTTACAAAGAAAAAAATACAGTTATCTCATTTTTTGTTGTTGTCTTGTAGTGATGAGCAAAAGCGCTAGGTCCAATTTATCACAAGAAAAAGCTCTAAGTCCCAATTAAAAGTACAGTTTAACCATTTCGCTCAAATTGCAAATACTTACTTCTTCATTATACTTCTACTCACATAGAAAACAAAGAAATATAAAAAAAAAATACATTTACAGAATTCAAAAATGTTTACGCGAAAAAAAGTTTGATTGTTTTTTGTCTCTCCTGTAAAATTGTTAAATATGGATTAAGAGCCTTTACATGTTAAGCCAGCGATTTATTTATCGATATTTCGCTAATCCTCCATTAATTAATAAAAATCGAAAAACCAGAATTAAAAATTAAAAAAAAACTGTATTTAATTCAAAAAGTCACGGACTTATTGATCCGCCCTAATATTTTATTCTTTCTAGTCAGCACTCTATCGTATCGCTGTGCAAAAACCCAATTCGAAGTTACTCATATAATGAGGGTAATGAGTATAGAAATTAATATATTGCTGTCACGAAAAACTATATCTTAGTGTACCGATACAGTTTTTTTTTTAATTTTTTTTTAATTTAAACAGAATTTCCCGAGGTTCTTTGTAGAGCAATTGTACTATTAATGAAAGAAATTTAAAAATTTATTTACTTGGAAGTAAAACTCAACTGTTTGACAATTTAAAAAATTTAATAAAATAAGAGGTTCCCTCCTCCATTTTCCCGAAACCACTCTCTGACATTTTCAGTCTATTCCACCAAGAAACGAATGATTGAGTGATCAAATTGACAGCAATTTGTCTCAATGACATAAGGCGCTTAACATCTTCACATCTATGTATATATTCATCATTCCAATATAATGCACTGCATTTAGTAGGGGTTTACCCCTGAGTATTGGTCTTAAATAAAAAGAAGTCAATAAACTTATTAATAATTATGAATGAATTTATACTGAATATGATTTTTCACTTAAATGTGAAGTTAAACAACTTGATTGCCTTTCAGTATTTATGGACATTAACCCATTAACGCCCAAATGAAAACCAAGAACAATTTTTAATATTCAATATTTATAACTAGATTTAAACAACATTTTTTACAGTACAGTAAAAGAAAAAAACCAAAAAAAATATTCTGAGTTGTGTTTTTTCAGATATACTAGCTCAGTACAGCAGCACTTAATATGCTATAGCTGAAAAAATTCTATACGAACTAAACCGTCTTATATTGCTTTTATTAGAATGTGATGTTATCAAGTAAATAAACTGCTATTTAACGTTCTTCAAAGTTAACTGATGTAAAATAAACTACATGACCATTCACAATCTCACAAGAAATTAATCACCAAAATGGAGATTCCTAGATAACTAGTCCAAATGGAGATTCCCATAATTGATATTTTTCAACAACAGCTACGTGGATGTTGCATGTACTCTTATTGACTGATAAAAAGCGTTTCCCGGGTAAAAAACTGCATTTTATAATTTTTACTTGAACTTTAAGTTGTGTACTATATATAGTACAGCGGGCGTTAATGGGTTAAGTGAATTTCATTTTTTTTTTTTTGGTTCGATATTAGTTTACGGATAACCCTGAAATTGTTTGATATAACGTAAAATAATGTTGAAATTATTTAAAAAAATGTTATGCGACATTTGTTGCCATTTATTTTTGTAACTTTAGGATGTCTACAAGCCATTCTAGAATTATAAAATAATATAGGAGTGTAGTTAGTCGCTTTAGTAAAGAAAAAAAAATTGCCACACCAATTACTAGTAATATCGACCTAATGGCAAAAAAACTAAAACTACAGTTTTTTTAAGGAAAACAATTTTTTTACACATTTTTAACACTTTTTTTCTATTATATTGTACTATTGCCATAAACAGAGCTTAGCGCACATAAAGTCATTACCAGAGAGGCTAAGCATTCTCTTAGTAACTTGAAGGTAGCATAGAATGTGGAAGCCAACAGGTTTTGTGTAGTCCTTGATCCTCATGATATCATTAGTGCATCTTTGAAATCTGAGTAAATGGTACGGATTCAATAGGTGATTATCAACTATGCAATCGATCAGAAGGGCAGAGATGTTTATGAACGCTATACAATAGCTTCTGAAATACAACACATTTTAAGTCCGAATTAATTATTAAAAGTCTTAAAATTCATTTATATTTCTTCTTTTAATGCATAGTTTGCATTTAAGCAAACGAAATAAAAAATTGATTTACCAACTCTGTAGAATTTATTATAATATTTACGTATGTATGTAATAATCATTAAATTTCAGTGTGATTGGCAGGTGCAAAATTAAACCCTACTTCGTAGCTTATGAATAAGTGTTGTCATTCGCTTAATCAGAGTATTTGTTAAACCAGAATTCAACGGTATTTCATTTCACTTTTCTTTAACAATTACAAGAATTGTAAAAATCCCACAGTAATTTATAATACAAAAATAAGCCGCAACAGATAATTAATGATCAATATTCATTATTTTTATTTCTACTTAAGCAAATGGGTGAAATAAACCACAATAACAAAATTTATAAAAATATTAAATATTTTATGTAACACGATCATTTGATATCATAATCTTGCTTTTACGGACAAAAACAAATAAATACAAATGTTTTGTGCGGGTGATTAACCACTACATACACAATACATATTTAACTTTTATATGAAAAAAAGGAATATTCCCAAAAATTCAAATTCAAATTACAAAAAAAAATTATCTAAAAACTTTAACACAAGAGTCAAAACAAAAAAAAACAAACAAAAATTAAAAAAAAAACAAAAAAAAAAAAAAACAAAAAAAAAAAATAAGTTGCTTTTGAAAAGATATATAATTTAAGACTTAAGCGTCACAGAATTCAATATCACTAATGAACCGGTTTCATGATTTTATTTAACTGGACCAAACAAAACAAATTGATAATGAAATTGAAAGAGTTTTTAATAAACGCCTCTTCTAACTGTAGGTTATAAAAGAAATAAAGCCATAACTCTGGAAAAGACATAACCATTATGATTTTCTTAAACTCTTTAATTATCTTAAAAAATGTCAAAAATTACAGTTACTCGTATGATTTTATAACAACAATAAACTGCATGTATTGATGAACAGTTAATAGCAATTTGTTTATTTGTATGTGCATATCGTCGCAAGAATTAAAGAACATTGTAACTGACAAAACATTTAATGTTCACCAGAGCCAAAAAACGTGTATGAAAGTAGAACAAAGACACTGGTGTTTTTCAAAACGCAGACGATGTAAGTGAATTTCTTTTCATCATAGAAATCTCGTACTGGGACCAACCGACTCGTTTTTTTTTCTGATAAAAATTATTCTAAAAACGTATTTTCGATTTTTTGTCAGTTACAGCGTTCTTTAATTCTTACGACGATATATTCTGTTACCAAATGTTTAACAATAAAAATTTTCCTGTGAAATGTGATTTGCGGCATTTACTCTTTTTAATTAATTTGACAGAGTAAAATTATCAACCATACATGTATATTTATTTTTATTTATTTAATTTAAATTAGAGTACAATATTAATATTATAAATATATCTAATTATTTCGAGACGAACGACTGAGACCTTTCCTTGGTGTAGATTTACAGACCAGGGTCTCTGGTGGAAATCAAACGCAGTCTAGCACATAACTAACTAGACCACTGTGGCTCCCATATACATATATACATATGTACATTAAATTATGAGGTTAACTTACAGAAATTAGGAAATCAGACGTAATTTTCTTAGCCTATTACTAATGTTTGTTTAAATAAAAATTACAAATTCTCTCCAGTGCACTACTTATATTGGAAAAAGACAAATTTGTCTGGCTAGAAATAGGGATGAAAATCGGTATAAGAGGGTTTTTGAGGTTGCTGTTTTGAATCTGAGGTAAAATTATTGAAACTCAAAATGGCTGAGCCAATATCTAATTTAAAAATTACTTCTGATTTGAGCGGTGGAAACTCGTAATTGTGTAAATTTCAGACTATTTTTGCCCAAAACCTTGAAAAATCAAATAAAAGAAGATCAAATACAAACTTCAGTAGAAATTATTTCATATTTTTATTTTTTTTTTTTTTATACATATTTATTTACGATTTTTCTTTAAATATTATTATCATATCTCATCTTACTATTACATATAAATATAGTCGCTGTTCCATATAAACGTCCTTGTGGGCATATAGTAAAGTGTGATGTTTTAAGAGCTATAGGAAAGTTTTTCAAAAAAAAAAAAACATAAAATTCAGAAAAATTAATGAAATCTTTATTTGAATCGATAGTACGGTCCATATAATTTAATGTTTGCCGATTATTTCATACAAATGTTGATCGTGACTGCGTATCAAATGGTCCATCTGCTTAGTCCAATTTTGGCATACTCTTTCCAACATTTCGGCCGGTATCTCACAAATAATTGTTCAATGTTGTCTTCCAATGCGTCAATTGAAGCGGGCTGGCTGTATAGACATGAGCTTTAACGTACCCCCTACAAAAAATAGTCTAAAGGCTTTAAATCGCACGATCTAGGTAGCCAATTGACCGGTCCCGAACGTGAAATAAAATGTTCACTGAACTTACTTCTCAATAAGTCCATTGTTACGCATGCTGTGTGGCATGTGGCACCGTCTCACAGTGTGACTTTTGTTACTTTTAGGATGCCAAAAGTAAAAAAAAGTATGTTCTCCGATTTGAATAATTTTATGCTATGTAGTACTAAACTGTACAACTATTACGAATATGTACTCAAAACAAAACAAAAAAACAACAATTAACATGATAACAGTTATCAAACTTATGTCACTGTGATAAATGTAGTAAAACTGTTTATAGTTTTTATTTGTTGTTGAACTTTGCGGTGGCATTATTTTTTTTTTGGCAAAATATTTTTAGCTTTAGCTTATTGCTTTAAATAAGTTGAAACCTTTTCTATAAAGGCTGGTAAGTTTCTGAAGCTTTAACGTTATTATTCTAATTTTTAATCAATAAAAATATGCAATAACCAAAAATTAAGTAATATCCAAAAATGTTTGTTTTTCGATAGAGAAAAACTTGCATGATTCTGTAGAATTCTGTTAATTGATTATATGCAGATTGAAGGTTTATATATCTAGTTTCAGATTCAACAATAAGTTTTTGCTCCTTTTTGCGATATTTTGATTTTTTTCGCAAAAAAAAAACCACGCAGTTTCACGAAATGCGCTCTTTGATGTTTGGCTCAGAAACAGAAAGAAAGCACAAATGATGCCATACATAATCACATTTCCAGTATAATTGAAAAAGATGTGGACCAACATAAATTAAAAAAGTTTGTGATCAAACTTTCTTTTGATTTTCGGTAGAGATGGGAATATGCATGGTACAATATGCCAGTGAGTGTGCATAAAATTCATTTTCATGGAAAGGATATAATAGCGTCCTCCCATTCTTCCTATTGGTCAACTTTCTGAAGAGGCTCAAGAGTCCACAAACAAAGATGCAAGAAATTATCGAGAACTCTTTACCCGAAAAACATCTAGAATTGAAAGTAATTTGGATTTGTTGCACAGATTACTCATATCGTCAGACGCCTTTATATGCAGCTTGCGGAAAGCGACTAAGACAAAGCGACGATCATTACCAAAACAAGTTATTGTAATTATTATTATTTCCAGATTGCTTTTTTTAATATGAAATTGAAATTTGTTTTCAAAAATATAGATTAATCATCTCAAAACAACTACTAATTGAAGGCAATTGTGTGTATCTAAAAATGTAGTGAAATTAAAATTATTTTTATATCTTTTCGCCCCAATAAGTACTATTAAATTAGAAATTACGGCATTTTGAATACACACCTTATATGGGGGTGGCCAAAAAAGTAGGCGAAACGCGCCTATTTTTTGTGTCCAATGCTATATCCATCTCATCACTATTATTGCTAAATTTTATTGCCATATCTACTTTTATTTGACTGTTACGATTTTTGGCATCCCAAAACTGACAAAAGTCACACTGTGCGTCTTGTTGGAAACACATGTCATGCAAGTCAAGCTCTTGCATTTTGGGGCAAAAAAACTTGGATATCATCTCACGGTAGCGCTCACCATTCACAGTTACGTTACGACTCGTATCATCTTGGAAGACGTACGGCCCAATGATGCCACAGGCCTATAAACCGCACTAAACTGTGACTTTTTCTGTGTGCATTGGTAGGTCTTGCAATTCTTCTGGCTTGTGTTGACTCCAAAATCGACAATTCTTCTTATTTACGTACCCATTGAGCCAAAAATTAGCTTCTTCGCTGAACACAATTTTTCGATAAAAAAGTGGATCTTCGGCGAACTTTCCAAGAGCCTATTTACCAAAAATTCTACGTTGCGGTAGGTCGTTCGGCTTTAATTCATGCATCAGATGTATTTTGAAAGGCTTCACACCTAAATCCTTCCGCAAAATTTTCCACGTCGTTGAGTAACAGAGGCTCAATTGCTGCGAATGGCGACCAATCGATAATTGATATAGCTGCGATATTTTCTTCATTTCGGACTCTACGTAAGCGTGTTGGTGGTTTAATGTCCAACAATGTAAATTTTGTGCGAAATTTAGTCACAATAGCCCGAATACCCGCTTCACTGGGTCGATAATAAAATTCAATAATTTGCAAGCGTTGTTCGTTTGTAAGACGATTCATTATTAAATTATAGACAAAACTGAAGATGTTTGACGGTGAAACAAAACACGAAACGTGCGTCAGCTGTTTAAACCAGTGTTGCCAGAAATATAATAGCTTAAAAATCACACTTTATAAGGGCAATTAGTGTGTATAGGAAAGGCAGTAGAGCTGCTAAACAATGAAAAGAAATACAATATACATACATAGGTTTTAGTGTGTTTGTAACTGTAGTTGTCGATCTAAATTGAATTATATTTTAAATAGTAAAATTCTATTGAAGATTCCACCAAATAAGCCATGAGCTTCATATCCGAGAGCAAAGCGGCTTCGATTAGTTATAATGCATTTTTTAATTATAAATTGGTTTTTGAACAGCAAAACATAAAGATGGAAAAGTAAATGCAAAGCATATACGAGTAATTTTGTCTGTACAATGTTCACCGCTCAAATTTTTTGCCAAGAAAGGTTCTACAATATTCAAAAAAAATTTGTTCGAGAAATTATGGAGTTAAGTTGTTATAATTTGTGTAGATTTGTATGCAAGTGGATTAATTCGTCGTCATGTAGCCTTCTTTGATTTATAAGAATGAATAATAAATGTGAATACAATTTTGGTTTTTTGAAATTAAACAATATTTTCTTGCTGATAAAATTTTAATAATAACCTGTTTTTCAGCTCTTCAACTGTCTTAAAAAATGAGATTAATCGCTTACAGTAAAATTTTATGCTGCCCTGTAGGTAATTTACCCATTTTTGTGGCCAAAAGTTATAAAAGCATGATCAAAGTCAAAGTTTGTATATACAATTAGATTTGGTCTAATTGTGAAGTTTTTTTTAAATAGTTAAAAAACTTGAAAAGCTTTTTAATGGCAATCAGCTACTCACAGAGCTTTCGCCAGAAGACTGCTAAGAGGTAGTCACCGAAAGAAATATTTTTTCGTATTTCTTTTTTCTCAAGCTTTCAGAGCTGGGGTTTGAACCCAGGGCCTGGGCCAATTGGGTTAACAACCCAATTGTTGGAAAAATTTCAACACTTTCAATAAATATTTTTGTTAAACTTCTTTATAAATCTCATATGTTTTTGTTGTTTTTTTATAACTAAGTCTTCTTGCTTTTGAAAATATTGCTTAAATAACAACAACAATTTTAATCAGCTTGATTTGTTGAAAATAAATCCTAATATTTGTAATATCAAACAAATATTTGATTGTATTTTTAAAACACATATTTAAAATAAAATTTCACATTAACAACTCACTTTGTTGATTGACTTTTGCTGATATTTTTTTCTGTGTATAATAACTATAAATAGATTTACACAATAGAGATACAATAAGTGATTCCAATTAGGACTTAGAATATTGATTTATCTTTATTTAAATACTGTTTACGTTCCTTCCCGTGAAGTATTTGTCTACACACGTCGCAAAAAATAAAATATATATCAACTGGTTACTTATTGTTGAATTGTTAAATGTTTCATGACAGTTTGAAATTTCTGACTTTATTTGCCAAATTTTCAACTCATAAAAAATGGTTAAATCACGAAAAACACTTAAAAAGAAATTTTACCTATTAGTTGTCATATATTTACCAATCACATATTTTTAAAATTAAGACAGTATAAATTTATACAAATCATTACCGTATGTAGAGTACACATCAATCAATGTAATACAACATCATAATTTCTCTGTATCAGCTTAAAACTTACACTTGCATTAAAAATTTTGGGTCAATGTCGTATGTCGACTGTATTAGTCGTCATGTTAAAAAAAAAGAAATTAAGTTTTTACGATGTAGAGAATATGATTAAAATAAAAGTGGTTTAAAAAATGTTAAAACCAGATTTAGATGAATATAAACTAAAAAGAAGAAAAAATACATTTTTTTTTTTCAAAAAAGGGAAACGATGAGTTTATCAGAGGAAGTTTAAAAAAACAGAAGAAATAATTAATTTTAAATACGATTAATATTTACTGAGGAATTTTATTCAGTTAGAGCACACAAATCATTTCTCAAGATCGCAAGACGATACGAAAATATAAAACTAATTCGTTAGTTTAGTAAATAATTAAAAACCAAGGGCAACGTAAAAAACTTGTAATTTCTATGAGTAATCCAAAGATTTTTATTTTTTGATATTTTCTTATAACAAAATTAGTATGCATATCTGCTATTTTGAAGTTCAGTTGTCTCTTTTGTGGTTATTTAAAAAGCCGATATTTTACCAAAAAAAAAAATTTTCCCTCTAAAAAAAAACTAAACGAGTTGCAAAAACTATCTGAAAATGAACTCAAAAAGCTCAGGTGTTTTTAATTCAATTAAAAAAAAAATTACCAAATTAACTGTTGTGTGGGTGAATTACTTCTTTTTTAAGTTGCAATTTTTACTGATTACCATTTCAATATGATTGAAAATTTTGTGATATACTGACAGCCATTTCACAACATCGGGTAACTGCTTTATTCGCTTGCTGCGAAAAAACGAGTTTTTTTCAAACGATGAGAATAAATTTCGAAAGCCAATTTCACTTGTTAAGTGCATTGTCAAATAATTCAGACAACTACATACATACATACATACATGATGGTTATTACAACCCTGTGTCAGGGTTACAGCCTAGCTTCTCACAGCGCTCATTTTGTGTGTTAGCGACATATTCAACCATGTCTTAAAGACATTCTTGACGACAATGTCGGGTGCTACGACTATATATAGGCTTCCCTTTATTCTCCGACATTGTTTAAAATGTCTAGGGACTCTAATATTTCAACTGAAATTTTTTTTTCTATTTCAAGTCGACTTTTCAAATGTTCCTTCCATGTTTTAATAAAAATAAATTTAAGGTAGAATTAGCCAAACGTTGTCGTAACGTAACGTAATGTAACGTGTCAGTTGTTCGTTTTGAGTATAAGTATGAAAATGATAAATAAATATGTTGACGAAACCGATTGACGAAACCGATAATGTACTGTAACGTACGTCTGTGCAATAATAAAAAATGGTACCAAAGAGTGTAAATAGTATCAAAATTGTATTTCAAGTATTTATACACAAATAATTTACAATTTTTTTTTTCCATTTCTTCTATTTTCGCATTTGTTCCTTGGTATACGTCGAATGAAATGCAATAACCTAAGGGGGTATACATACATACATACATAATTGGCCATTACAACCCTGTGTCAGGGTTACGGCCTAGCTTCTCGCAGCACTCATGTTGTGTGTGTTAATTTTTATTCCTGAGTACCGGGAACTACAGTTCAAAGTCGACTCCGAACGACAAATTTGAGAAGCTTTTTCATGGCAATCAGTTACTCTTAGAGCTTTTGCCAGAAGACTGCTGAGAGGTAGTCGCCGAAAGAAATAATTTTTTCATATTTCTTTTTTTTTTCAAGTTGTCAGAGCTGAGATTTGAACCCGACACTATCGTCTTAGTAAGCCAACTAACCACTAGACCACGGCGACTACATTTTACTGAACATTTTCTTAAAATTCACCACTTTAATCATATTGACCAACATAAAATAAATCATTTCATCCGATTTCGAGAAAATTAATACTCGTAGCATCGAGCACATCTTTTATTAATTGGAAATTGAGAATTTTAAAAATTCAAATGATATAAGTAAAGCTACGGTCACATTGGGTAAATATTTGACGAAAATAACGTAACCACTATTTTATAAAAATATTTATTTTTAAATTTTTTATTTCTTTAATTAATTATATATCAACAAATTTTTTCTTATTAAAATCGTTTTAGACCAATTTTTGAAGAAATGTTTACATAAAAAGAAATACTTACTTGCATAATATATTTACAAAAAAAAATAGTGGTTATGTGTTTTTCGTCAAATATTTGCCTAATGTGACCGTAGCTTAGGTATATAAAAATAGCTATTTTTCTTTATATAAACAGTAAATTTAAGTATGTATATACCAGGCCTGTGCAAAAGTAAAAATGTAGTTGTGTTGGTGAGAAAATGAGAATTACACTGCTGAACGTGTAAGTAGCAGTATCAGCAACTGTATGAATTTTTATAAATTAAAATTTATATATAATATTTCATCTAAAAATTTTATTACTTTAAGAACAATTTACAAATACTACTCTGCAATAAAGAAATAAAAAGTACTTTTCATTTTTTAACAAAAAAAAAAATATTTTTTAAGTTTTGTTTTTTTCATTCAATTTACATATTAACAATTTTATAAAAATAATGAAAATGTCGCTGAAAAACTTTAAAACTATATTCTTAAATGTTCTATGATAAATAAGGTATTGGATTTACAAATGCATTTATAATAAAAAATTATTGTGCGCATTGCTATTAATTTTGTTCTCACTGCAAACAATAAATCAGCGTACATCTATCACGAATGTTAACTCGTCGCTATTTCAGTGACGACTGAAAGCAAGAGCGTAAGAATACATGTGAGTTTAGCTAAGGCACAATTGTGAATGAAATTTTATTTTTGCACAGGCCTGGATATACAGTGCACGCGCCCTAATATGAACTCCGCATTATATGAACACCGCTTAATGTGAACAATTTTGTCCCTTCATTAATTACTCTAAAAGATGAACAAATGTAAAAAGCCCTATATTTCAACAGATTTTTTTTTTTTTATTTGAAACGCTAAACTTCTGCGTTTACTAGTTGCGGGAATCCCCGCTTTAAGTGTGCATATATGTATGTATGTATACATATAAGTTCATACGTATGTAAGCATGTGTTCTGTTCAAATTTTTGAAAAAATAAAGCAACAGAAAGAATAACGGGAGGCAAGTTATGGCATTTCATATCGAGTGTAAATTCATAAAATTTTAAAACATTTTACAAAGAAATTTCGTTCGATATCGAATGCCGTAATATGCCAATAGATTTTGCTAATCTTAGTTATTAACATGTCCATATATTGTACGAGTATGTACATATGTATGTATGTGTGTAGTTATGAACATACCCAGCAGTGCGCCGGACCGGTCCCAGATTGGTACTTTCACCTATCATTAAGGGACACTGTTAGTCTTTTTACCGGTAAAACGACCGGAGATTTTAACATGTGGTAGTCGTAGAAACAGTCAATTGACCCCCCTATAGATAATTATGGGACAGTCTGTTTACCGGTGCCACAGTATCAATCCCGTGGTTGATGCCGTCGTACCAGTAAATTAACTGGTTAATTCGGTCTGGTGAAAGAAATAGTGCCACAGTATCAATCCCGCCAGAACAATAACTGAAGCATATATTATGTGCACAACTCACCAAATAAATGAATAACGGATTATTTTTCTGCATACACATTTACCTCACATAGCAACAAAATTCAACTTTCATTGACAATGCTTCTGAGTACAGGCATAACTTCAAATTAACAGCTCTTCGATAACAAAGGGCAGAAAAGTGTGAATTGAAACCTCTTCGATAACAAAACGACAGAAAAGTTTGAATTGAAACCTCTTCGATAACAAAGGGACAGAAAAGTGTGAATTGACACTTATTCGATAAGAAAGTGACAGAAAAGTGTGAATTGACATCGCGAACGACAACGTTGAGTCAGAAAAATAACCGAAAAATGGGTCAATTGATAGAATAAAACTGCAGGGTATTCATAATATGTATATACAAATTAAATTATAAGATGGTGTAATGTTAAAAATAAAAAATTCATAAATAAAGATTTTTGTTTAAAAGATGGTATAATTCTGTTTTAAAATTTTCAGTATTCGGAAATATGAACAATTCGCAAAAGTGTACAACGCCAGTTTTAATTAGTTCAAATTAAGGGGTATAAAGGCATTAAATCTTATATCCAAAGGAATAGGTTTGCCTTTAATTATTTGCTTACAACTATGACGACCTTAGTAAACAATCGTAAACTCGTCATACGATAAATGCTGCTCTGAATGGAAGTATTTTACAAAATTTTTATTTAATGTGTTAGTAAGAGGACATTTTGTCATTTGATAACTCTAAATCGATTTGATGACATTTCATTCTAAATAGCGTTATTGCGTACGTCGTCGTCAGCCTTCCACATTAGCCTACTCTTAGATTAGTAGATGTTTGTAAATTGCGTGGTATTTCTAATTCTTCAGAGTCTGTTTAGGGTATTTCACATTACTTTATTTTTCTTTCAATAAAAGATAAACTTGGTGGTTTTCTTTTTTCAGTTACAGGTAATTTGAGTTATCAGCCTATTAAATATTCCAGGGGATCTAATTATTTATATTATCTTGAAACCTATAAATAAATTTTTCTCCTAAATCTTCACCATTTTTTACAGCAAAAAACATCTTAAATTTGATTACGGTTAATATCTAGAATAATTCCACAAGTCCTTATCGGCATCATCTTCTCCAGATCATCTTCTTATCATGGTTTTTCAATAATGATTTCATCAACATTATTTTCACCAGTTTCTAATTCTGCCAAATAGTCTAGAATTTGTTGAGGATTGAGTCAAAAAAAGGGGAAAAATTTTGAAATTTTAAATATCCCTTTTAAAAAAATACACATAATAATATTTCAGCGAATTTTATTATTTAAAAACATTATCTTGTGGTTTTAAAAAAAGTAAATTTCTTGTTACAATTCTTACATGAAAATTATTTCTTTACTTGTTACCTTAGACTGCTCATGACTTTATGAAAATGCTGAAGAAAAACAGACAGTCTATGTGATGTTTTCAACAGCTTCTTATCTACTGGGTTATTAAGCATATAACTTGATGCTGAACAAATAAAATAATAACGGTACATAAAATACAATATGCAATTTTTATCCAGTTTTTTAAGCGTATTGAACATAGCATTTAAATGAGTGCAGTATGGCACTCTTGACCCCTACGTTAACCTAACAGCCTGTTAATAAAAAATTAATGGATTAAGACGTTCTCTCTCTTTATATTTGAAAAAAAAAAAATGTCTAAAATTTTTGAGTTTTTTTTATATATATAATTGGACGGACATCTTAAACCATACAACATTAAAAGCTCAGTAAAATCCTTTTCTTTCCATTGCACCTTTTTTTAAAAATAACATCAAATGTTAAAATTTTTGCTTTTTTAGAAAAAAGAATGATTTACTTAAAAGAATTATCTTCTTTTTAACAAAGACAGATATTGTAATTTTAGACATATTTGCTGAAATTTATCACTCGTACCTCTTGATCTGGAAAGTATTAAAATTATGTTTTTAATGATTGTATAAAATCGTATAATTTTATGTCCTGATATAAAATAAATAACAAATAACAGTTATTTCTTAAAAATTAAACTAAAAAAATCATCGAGTCGACAGACATACATATATGATGTTATATGCCAAATTAATTGTTTTGGAGAGCTCTTACACAATCTGTGGTGATTTTACAAAAATGATAAATAATCAGATTTTAACTGTTACTTTTTGACGACAAAATAAAAGCTTAGATGAAACCTTTAAAAAGAGAGTTTTATTTTTGCGTCATAAAATAAAACTTATTTTTGAGTTTTATTTTTCAGTCAGAAAATAACAGTTATTATCGAGTTTTATTTTTCCGCCAAAAAATAAAACTCTCTATAGGTTTTATTTTTTCTGTCATAAATTAAAACTCGTTTTTATGAAAGAGTTTTTTCCACCTAATCCCGATTTGACACATTATCCTCTACAAACTACTACAAATGCCATTTCTATCATATTTTGTTCCTTGCAGAACGTCCTAGGAGACGCAGTCATCGAACCCGCTTAAATCAAATAGTCAAATATTTGTAACATTTTTATCAATTTCCGGTCATTATCGGTTGTTGTTGTATAAATTTGCCTTTTATTAATACTAAAGCACCCTAAGTTTAAGTTTTATGTATATATATGTATGTATGTATATAAGTTTTATTTTATGACGGAAAAATAAAACTCATAAAATGAGTTTCATGACGAGAAATAAACTCTCTTTTTGGGAGTTTTTTTTAACTTTTTTTCGTTTAAAAATAACTTTTTCTGCTGAGGTTTTTTGGAAAAACTCTCATAATAACCATAAAAAATAAGTTTTCGTTATAACTTGTAACCGTTACGGTCCCTGTTTTATATTAAAAATTATATTTTCTTTTATTTATAAATTGTTATTTTAAATTTAAACCTAACGGCAATGTGAATAGTAATTGAAAGTAAATAAGAAAAAATCCTAAATCGTCAGTATACATCTTGTTAAGGTCTAATAAATTAAGTTAAAATTTACTTGCCTTTTGATGATAAAAGCGATCTGAATTAACTAAAAATTTTATTTGTAATAACAACTAAATTCAGTCATTTCATAATATTTAAATTATCTTGAATACAATTACCAATTGTAAAATTAATATACAAATCCAAAATTCAGTTCGCAGAAAATAAACCATTAATTATAAATTAATTAACTTTCTTAACAGATTACACAAAATATACTCATCCTAACACCTACTTTATTCAATAATATTGTTTTAAATATGAGGTTAGACAAAAGCATTAACGCCTTAAACTATAATTTAATGCCTTTGTTAATTTTCAATTTATTGTCAGCGATTTTTTAAAAATATTTAAAGTTTTAAGCACAATTCAACTGTAAACTTGAATTCAAAAGCTTTTATTTTCTTAAGCCAAAACCATAATGTTACAAGTACGCAATTTAAAATGAAGCCACTTTAGTGTGCTTTTGATTTCTAATTTTCTTTTTTTAATACAATCCACAACGAAGTATTAATTTTTTATTTTTCACCTAAATTCACACTATGAACCAAAGCCAAAGTGATTTCGTAGTAATTTGACTACAATCTTAAAATATTTTAAACTCACTCGTGTTTTATACACACAGATCAAGGCGCATCTAATAAGGTGATGTTAATTCTACAACAACTAATATTTTTCCAAAAACAACAGGCATTGTTTTTGTACAATGTACATTTAAAATGTCAAAAAATTCAATATAAAAATAACTCAAACCCAATTCAAAAAAGACTCAATATGTTTGAGGGTTACTGGTTAGTAATATATTAATTTTTTTGAAAACATTAATATAAGCAAAAAACTCTTTATGACCGTTGAAAGAAATTTTACACCATTGAAAGTAAAAATTGTTATATAATAATTAATAAAATAATTCTTTGAACATTTTTTTATTGAAAATAAATGTCTTCACGTTTAGTAATATAAAACTATGTTGGTGCTATTTAGTTTGCTTTTGCTGTTTAAGAAAAAAATTTTACATTTTAGCCGCACAAAATTAAATAAAAAAAAAACAGTCAGCCGAAAAGTTTATACCACCTTATAATTGCATCATGACACAGATTTAGATATATTTTAGGGCTTATTTGTAAATTGAAATAATTTGTGAAGTTTTGATATAAAATAAATATAGACATTAAAATAAATAAATTTTAAACTTTAAATAAGTTTTTTATAAGTCACAATTAATTTCATTAAAATTTTTGAAATTGTTGATTTTTTTATATTGATTTATTTTGTAGAGAAATTATTTATTTGTTTTTAAATAAATTTTATTTATTTATTTTTTTTTATTTGAAAAATATCTTTCTTCAAAATCAAACTAATTCTACAGAAAAAATAATATTACAAAATTTAAAAAGAATAGGTGATTATACAAGTTTGTTATTTATAAAGTAGAATAAAATATATAATATTATATTACGTTATAAAATAACGTAATGTAATACATATAAATACTGGGCTACCCATTAAATAATATTATTAGTCATGAACTGACTATATAAAATAAATTTTTTTCTAAAAAAACAAAAAAAAAAGTAATTGTTCGCCATATAGGCAAAAAATTCAGCAATTTGTCTCATTCCTAAGGCGCTTAATAATGTAAGAAAAATAAAAATATATGTTCTGTTGTCGTACTGTTCTTTCCACAAAAATTCCAATACAATGCACAGCATTTAGTAGGGGGTTTACCACTGAGTATTGGTCTCAATAAAAAAAATTCATTAAAATGAATGAACGATGCTAGAAGCTATAATATTCATGCTATACTTATACTACAGGATGTCAGAGTGGAGACTATATTAAACAAAGCGACATGTTGTGTTTTGTTGTGATTTTGTATGTGCACACAAATTATAAATAAAATTTTTAACACTTACTTGGTTGTTTCATTATTGTTTCAATACTTTTATAGTTATTTTTTACGAGAATTTTGTTGTGGTAACTTTTATTTGCTTGGTCCCAAAGCACACTGAACACTTCTGTTATAAATTTTTCAATATCATAATCCATTATTTTACAAATAAAAAATAATGAAATAAATAAACAATAAAATAAGCAAATGAAAAATGTCAAAGTACAATGTAAACAAACAACAACGAAGCGATGCCATTCTATAAATCATTTCACAACCTGCTTTGTCGCTTTGGCTCTTGTAGCTTCGATTTGACTCTGACATCTTTTGAGCATTGACGTAAGAAAACACAAGCAGAGGTTTGTAGCGCATTGTAGTGCGATATTATAGCATCGCTTATAGCGCGCACTCTGACATCAGCCTAAGAATTTAAATTTTTTAAAAAGAAAAACGAATTGCTTTGTAAATTTATTTGCTTGTTTTTATATACGTGATTAATTGGGATGTAATTCTCATTTAGTTTATAATGTTTTGAGCATTAGAGTTTATAGTTTTGATATCATTTTTGGGAAAAACTCTCTTAACAAATGGTACAGGGTGTTTTTTTAGAGGTATAGAACTTCGAATTGAAATAAAACACAAGAAAATCGTTTTAATGTCCATCAATTTAGCTTTATTGGAAGGATAATTTTATGCCATTAATGTTTAAATATGATTTCGGGCATGTGGCCGCCGCGGCTAGCTCGAATAAAGCCAATTCTACAGGTCTATTTTTCAACCACTTTTTCGAGCATATAGGGCCGTATGTTAGCAATAACGCCAGGAATGTTGGCTTCCAAGTCCCCTAACGTTTCTGGTTTGTTGGCGTAGACGAGCGACTTCACATATCCCCAAAGAAAATAATCCAATGGTGTCAAATCACACGATCTTGGTGGCCAATTGACAGGTCCATTCCGCGAAATTATGCGCTCATCGAATGTTTCCTTCAATAAATCGATTGTGACGTGCGCTGTGTGGCATGTAGCGCCGTCTTGTTGGAACCACAACTCATCCACATTCATGCCATCCAATTCGGGAACAATATAGTCGGTTATCATGGCTCTATACCGGTCTCCATTAACGGTAACTGACTCTCCAGCATTATTTCGGAAGAAGTATGGCCCAATGACTCCACGAGCCCATAGAGCACACCAAACAGTCAATTTTTGTGGATGTAATGGCGTCTCAAGGGTCTCATGTGGATTCTCTTCACTCCAAATGCGGCAATTATGCTTGTTGACGTAGCCATTCAACCAAAAATGAGCCTCACCACTGAACAAAATTTTGCGATGAAAAACAGCATCGAGATCAATCTCATTTTCGGCCCATACACCAAAATCACGACGCATTGCATGGTCTCGCGGCTTTAATTCTTGCACAAGCTGGATCTTGTAAGGTTGCATTCCAAGATCTTTGCGCAAAATCTTCCATAAAGTTGATGGACAAAGCTCCAATTGCTGTGCACGGTGGCGAATCGATTCATTCGAGTTCTCTTCAACACTTTGCTCTACAGCGGCAATTGTTTCTTCGGTGCGCACTGTTCGACGTCTCTGCGGATGCGTATTATCACATAGAGTAAACGTAGTGCAAAAACGATCCATGGTTAACCGAATTAATTGCTCTGATGGACGATTATGTCGACCATAAAATGGACGGAGCTTGCGGTAAACTTCGCGAACTGAACCATTATTTTCGAAATAAATTTCCACGATTTGCAAGCGTTGTTCTTTTGTCAACCTGTTCACGATGAAATGGCAAACCAAACTAAATATTAATCACTTGACAGCTGACAAAATGGCCGCCAGTTAAAAAAGTGAAGCCAACTTAAAGTTCTATACCTCAATAAAAAACACCCAATACTAAACTTTACATAAAATTTCTATAATATTTTCCATATTGTTTGTTTTTACTATACTACTTATTTCCCATAGTTTTGTATATTCGGAATAAAAGTTTCTTACAAAACGATACATTCTTCATATTATTAAAAGTAGTAATTAAAAATATTTTTTTTTCAAAAGCTAGTCATTAAGGAAAGAATAGTATTACATTTTATTTGATCCAAATCATATTTTTAATTTTTTCAATTAATCATTTTAAGTTTTCTTGGACCGAAACTTTGTCAGCTAAACTCCTAAAACATAGTGGGAATGCTCATTTACAAAACCTGCATATATAATTAAATTAAAGACATCAACAGAAATGATGAACTTGTGTTGAATATTATTTAAAAAAAATTCAAATTAGAAAACATAAAGCGGATTAAACGAATATAAATGCCAAATGTGTAAACTTGATAATAATATAAAAAATTTTTTCATAATCTTTGCTTGGAAAAAAAGCCAAATGCGAAATTTTGTTTATTAACAATATTTATTATTTATTTTTATTTTATATTTTTTTAACGAATAAATTAACTAGAAACGAATATTTACAAATTAGTTAACAAAAAATATATAACAAAGATTAAATTTAAATCAAGTTGAGGAATATTTCATCAGCTAATGTAACAGTTTAATGGCCACCTATTTATTTCTTCTTGATAATAGGCAAGTATTTATCACTGGGAGCCTCAACAGGGAAGCTGACCTTGGAGGAACCAGTTTGAACAGTGTTTACTGTTTGAACAACTTGTTGTTGGCTGCCACCAATTGATTGCACAAAGTTAGCATTATCACTAACTGAGCCAGTTGACACAAAAGAGGGAGCTACCGAACCAACATTGACGGAACCAGCACCAACAACGGAGTCAGCTGAACCAACATTGAGGGAATTGCCACCAAAAGCGGAACTTCCACCAATGACGGAGGTGATGGGGGCATAACCTTCATCAGAAACACGGGTGGAACCACCTAAAGCATCATATTGGGCTTGAATTTCATGTTGGGCACGGTCGGCTTCTTCTTGAGTCTTGTACTTGATGAAGTAAACTTCAGGTTTGTGGGCCTTTTGTTCGGTTTGTACATTGACCAATTGACTTTGAATCTTGGCCAAGTCGGGTTTCTTAGACAAGACATAGATGACAGTCTTTTCTTCGTTGGCAGCTTGAGCACGTTTAAGGGATTCCAAGTTGAGTTTAATATTTTGGGCTGGAGCCTTAATAAATACAATGCGATAATTTTTGTGAGCAGGGCCAACTTCAATATCACGTTGTTCACCAATTACTTCAGTTTCTTCAGGAGCAGAGTGAATAAAGATTTCTTTGTTGATAATAGTCTGTTGTTGAGGTTGTTGGTATTGAGGAGAGGAAACCACGGTTTGTTGTACCTGAGCAACCTGTTGGGGAGCAGCATTAACAAACTGTTGTACAGGAGCAGGGGCTGCTACTGAAGCAGTATATTGTGGCACACTACCAACAAATTGTGTTTGGGTGTATTGAAGTGATTGAACTGGTTGAGCAGAAACACTTTGGAGTTGATTTTGAACGTTAAAAGAAGAAGTTAATGGTTGAGTTGCCTGAAGAGAAACAACGCCACTACTGGCGACAGGAGCAGAAGTAATATATGTTTGCTTAACAACTTGTTTTGGTTCCTGATAGGTGTATCCTGGCTTGGCAGCAGCATATGCTACTAGAGCAAAACACTATAAGTAATTAAAAAAAATAATTTTGAGTATTTAAGCAATAAATTAAATGCCTATAAAGAACTACGTACCATAATTGTTACAAATGTTTTCATATTGAAAAGTTGTTGATATTCCTCAACTTGTAGTTTGCGAGAAATGTGTTAGTGAACTGATACTCTCAACTGCCTTCACGAAGACTTTTATATGATTTTATTTTTGCCAAATGCAAATGATATATTAAACTAAATTAAGGGAATATGTATTGCATAAAAAATACTGAATATATTATATGTTAAAAAGAAATTAATAAATATAACCAACGTTGACTTGATATGTTGATGTAATCAGTTCAAAAAAAAAAATTAAAATAACGTTTTTGAATTTATGTCTTTTAAACGAGGGTTTGTGTGTTTTGCAATTTAGATCTTAATTTATAATTTATATTTTAAATTTTGTCCATGGAAAAAGGTATGCAAATTTTTTTAATATTATACAAAGCTTTGCTTGAAATTTCGCATATAAATTTTTGATCGATATAACTAAAAAGTAGAGTATAAATTAAAAGATGAGTTTAAAACTATTGAATTTAATTGCTCTACTTTTGTAATTTATTACAGGTCTTAAAGGAGTTTTGAAGACTACGGAAAAGCAGATTAAACAAATCAATAGACCTAAACTTGGAAATAAAAAACTTGGAGGTAAAGACTAGTACTGGACCGAGCTAATTTAATGTGATATTTTTTGTTATTTAATCGATGTACTAGTAGTACAGAAATAATAAATATTGAGAAAAAATCATTATGTTCTTAATTATTTACTGATGGGACATACAAAATGTGTTGTCATTCAGCATTAGTGACACGGAAAAATGATATAAGCCATCATTTCCCCTGATGGTAGTCGATTGATCAGTGTTTTATTAGTTTTTCATCGTTCAAACATTTGATGATAAACACAAAAGAATTGTGAATATTGAAAAGAATATCTTATCTTATGCTCTTGATAAAATTTATTATTCACTGATTCAGTAAACAATATACAGTTTTTTGATATAAAATGCATTTTCATTTGCATATCGTTGGTCTCAGGTAGAAAGGCCCTAACTCAAATAATTTAAAATTTACATAAGGCGGTAAAAATACAACAGATACTGTAATTATTAATATATAACTTTTTATTAAATGCTGTACAATTGTTTGTAATAACGTTATTTTTAATAATATTGTAACATTCTTTGTGAGGAGCGGAATATTTCTAAAATGCATTGAATTTACTAAAAAAAAAGTAAGTTTTGAAAAAATGCGAGTTAGGGCCTTTCTACCTGAGACCAACGATATACAAATTCGTTTATATACTTCTATAACATGCTTTCAATAAAATAATTAATAGATATTATAAACAGATACAAAATGAATAAATTCTATCTATTGAACATATTCTATAAGGTTCATTGATATAAAATGCAGTTTTATTTCCATTTATAATCCCATGATATCAATAAATGTTTAGCTAAAACAATCCCCGTTTTGTAACACATATTTTTACAATCCACAGAAATAAATAAATAAATATCAAGTAAATTTAATAAAAAAAATGATAAATCTACATTTTATTGAAATTTTATACACTTATTGAATACATATCTGTGGACATTTGACAAAACGTCTTCTTTCTAAATCAGCAACTTTTCAGTAGAGTAAAAAAACAGTTAAATATGCTAATAAAAGCTATTGCTTAGAAAATTAAAGAAATTTTGATATTGGATATTATGCACAAACACTTAACGAACATTGTGCGACCTTTTTTCCCTCTAGAAGCAATAGTTGTATTTTAAAACGACAAAAAATTAATTTAAGACTTTTTGTTAAAGGGATTTTAAAGAAAAAAATTAGAATCCACCATACAAGTCGTTTTGTCAAAATTTTTTTGATTAAATTTAAAAATGATCTTAATCGCTTAAGTCAAAACAAATCGTTTTGGTAAAATGGAATATAAAAAAGTTCGAAAGAAATTGATCTGAAAAATATATTTCGGTTTTATTAAAAAAAAAACTTCTATTTTTCCCTAGCATATGCAAATAATTAAAAAATAATAATAAAAATTAAATAAAATTTTTTATAGTCATTCAATTTTTCAAATTATTCTTAATTCTCTGAAAGAAGTCGTTTTGTCAAATTGAAATTGGGGGAAAGTCTGAAAGAGGTCGATTAGTCAACTGCATATCTTGCGTTCCAAAGGTCGTAGAAATACGGGGATAAGAGCAAAGAAGGACAAGGAAATTCTATATTAATTATAAAAATCTTGAAAAATTATCTTATTTCGAGAGAAGACGTTTTTTCAAAATTTCACAGGTATATTCTACACATTTACATTATTAATAAATATAAAATATAATAAAATTCATTATAAGCTTCTTTAGAGTGTTTTAAATTTTTATAACTTTTGAGACTGGCAGAGAACGTGACGAAAAACAAATAGTGGCGGATTTTACGGGTGTGAATTTTACTCATTTCCAAATAGATTATCTTCTTCTGGTACTAAAGTTTGACCCTGCCTCCCTTCAATTGTTTGTATTATTGTTGACGTTGGTATTTGTTTATTGTATTTGTAATCTGCATTTTTCAAAACATGAACTCCATGATAAATTGAAAGGAAAAAGCTTAAAGATACTAAAATTCTGAAATCGGGGCAGTATAAAACCTTTCCAATAGAGCCTTTCGTTAGTTTTATATCTGGGATTGAAAATGTAGGAAATTTTTCGTTCAAAAAGTTCAAATCACAAACAAAACTTTGACTTAATTTCCGGAGCACCAAAATTAGTTTTAAACCTATGGTTTCTTTGGCGAAGTTTCTTTGAATGGCTCATAGAATAACAATCGCGATGAGAAGTTTAACATTTTTGGTCGCATACAAATTGACCCACCCTAATACTATACTAATGTATATTTACATTTATATTGGTGGAAAAGATAATAGAAACACACAAAAAATTAAATTAGTATTCAGCTTTTTCTGTGACGTAATTTTGATAACTATCGTTATTATTCTGTTGTTTATAATAGTACATTTTACAGCTATTCTGTTTTGTTCTCTTTATCAACTTATTTGCATTTTGCAATTGTTGTACTAAATTCCATGTTATTTTTTACATTGATGAATCCATGGCAAAAATCAGGAGATCTGAAACGAAAGGTTCAAAGTGAAAAACAACACAAAAACAAAGCAGTTTTTGAAGCTAAAAAGGAAAATTAATGTCAACGTCATAAGCCGAATAGTTAGAAACAGGCTTAAAGAAGCAAAGTTAATTGCAAGAAGTCCAAGAAATATGCTAATGCTGTATAACACAAATATTAAACATTGACTGTCATTTGCCAGTAAAAATATAGATCGGCCGCATTAGAAAAACATTTCGTAGTCAAAGAAGACCAATATAAATTTAACTGGTTCTGATGGCAAAACAATAAATGCTGCCGATGACGAAAATTTCTCCAAAAAATCTCTTAAAGATGGTGGTGCCTCGGTTATAATTTGGGGCTATTTATAAGCAAATGGTATGGTTTCAATTTACAAGATATAAGTCAAATGTGCACCTCCGATTACTTTAATATTTTACAGACGACAAATATTTGCTAAAGAAGACATTGGAGTTCATGTACGCCAATAACCCCAAACACTCTTACAGCCTGGTGGAGAATTGAGTCAGAGACAATAAGGCGAAGGTTTTATAGTGGCCATCTCAGTGCCCCAACCCAAACCCTATAGGAAATCTATGAGAAGTCTTAAAAAATAAGAGAGAAATATGTGGAAAAAAATTAAGTCTGAGTTGCATTCGTTACCACAAGAATATTTGGTAAGTTCCATACAACAAATATGAAAGGGATTTTTACATAACTAAAGGGCCTGAGCAAAGTAAAGTTTGAATTTTTTTAACAGTTGATATCCATTATAATTAAATTTTTTTAAGTCTGCTCCCTTATTTTCAAAAATAATATAATTTTTGGTTTAATTTAAGTTTTTGTTAATGTTAATGTTACTGTTTTGTTTTATTTTCTCAGAATTTCAAAAATATAAATGTAATGTATATGATTATATATACTATATGCATATGTATATATTTATTCAAATAAACATCTTTTGAAAAGATAAAAAAAAGCTTTTAGTTCCATCAACATAAAAAAAACAAAAGGAAAAAAAAACTATTAAATAAATTATTAAAGTTTTCCATATTCACTTTATCAATAAAAGGTTATGAGATCAAAATTTTATAAAATTTGTGATCACCAGGGCAGCGAATTTCATGCAAGTACATACATATTTACAATCAGTAGCCCAAAAATGGTTTTGACCATTTCCGAATTGAAGAATTTGCCATAATATGGCATCCATTTGTTTTTGCCCATTTTTAAATATTTTGCTTTTAAATGCATATTTTATGATTTTTATTGCATATTTTTCACTTTATTGTATATTTTTATAAATTTTTTAAATTGGAATTTGATTCAAGAATTTATTCTTAATAATTTGCAAGAGAAGAAAATATTTTCCAACTCTGTTGTTTATACAACACTGCACTAAAGACAAATACGTAAAGAATAAAAAAAGAAACAGAAAACTGTCTAGTATATATCATTTAAAATCGAATGAATCAAATGAAGTTAAAAATGAGTATTCCCCAAAGAAATTGGCTTTTTTAAGTAACTTCAGTAGAAGTATAAGAAGACTGCATATTTCCATATGCAAAAGCTTTTATGGATCGAACAGTCATAGTTTTGTTTTTAAAAGTTAAAAAAAATTATATATTAATTTATACAGAAAAAAATTTAAATTTAAATTGGTATTTAAAATTCAAAGTTTTTATAATTCATAATTTAAAGTAGATTGATTTGTTTTTAAGTATTTGCATGTGTATGTATACTAAAATATATCGTCGATGGAATTGAAGAACGCTGTAACTGACAAAACCTTAAATGTTCACCAGAACCAAAAAATTTTAAAAAAAGTAGAACAAATACATTGGTATTTTTCATTTCGAAGACAGCGTAAGTGAATTTGTTTTCATCGTAGAAATCTGGGACCTGGACCAATCGACGCGAATTTTTTTTTCTGATAAAAATTATGCAAAAAACGTATTTTAGATTTTTTGTCAGTTACAGCGTTCTTAAATTCCATTGATGATATATTGTTACTAGTACCTGGATTCTTTTGAAAAATTAAAAAATATATAAAAAAAATGCACTGAATTTTTTTAACTTATAGCGCATATTTTACACGCATATTTTCGATTTTTTAGTGCATGAAAGTCGCTGACCTGGTGATTACATTTGGAAATATGTTTACATTGGTTTTTCTTTATTTTTTTACAACTATTACAAATTAAATTTATTTTTCGAATGTATTCCATATATTAGAAATATCTTGATATCATTTTTGTATTATTTTATCAACAAAACAGATCAACGCAAAATGAAACCAAATGTAAATATAATTTTTTTTACTTTTTACTTGAATAATGGCTTAAACCAAAAGAATACATATTGTTAAGAAAATATATAGGGTGTTTTTTATTGAGGTATAGAACTTTAAGTTGGCATCACTTTTTTAACTGGCGGCCATTTTGTCAGCTGTCAAGTGATTAATATTTAGTTTGATTTGCCATTTCATCATGAACAGGTTGACAAAAGAACAACGCTTGCAAATCGTGCAAATTTATTTCGAAAATAATAGTTCAGTTCGCAAAGTTTACCGCAAGCTCCGTCCATTTTATGGTCGACATAATCGTCCATCAGAGCGATTAATTCGGTTAACCATGGATCGTTTTCGCACTACGTTTACTCTATGTGATAATACGCATCCGCAGAGACGTCGAACAGTGCGCACCGAAGAAACAATTGCCGCTGTAGAGCAAAGTGTTGAAGAGAACCCGAATGAATCCATTCGCCACCGTGCACAGCAATTGGAGCTTTGTCCATCAACTTTATGGAAGATTTTGCGCAAAGATCTTGGCTTGCGACCTTACAAGATCCAGCTTGTGCAAGAATTAAAGCCGCGAGACCATACAATGCGTCGTGATTTTGGTGTATGGGCCGAAAATGAGATTGATCTCGATGCTGATTTTCATCGCAAAATTTTGTTCAGTGATGAGGCTCATTTTTGGTTGAATGGCTACCTCAACAAGCAAAATTACCGCATTTGGAGTAAAGAGAATCCACATGAGACCCTTGAGACGCCATTACATCCACAAAAACTGACTGTTTGGTGTGCTCTATGGGCAGGTGGAGTCATTAGGCCATACTTCTTCCGAAATAATGCTGGAGAGTCAGTTACCGTTAATGGAGACCGGTATAGAGCCATGATAACCGACTATTTTGTTCCCGAATTGGATGGCATGAATGTGGATGAGTTGTGGTTCCAACAAGACGGCGCTACATGCCACACAGCGCACGTCACAATCGATTTATTGAAGGAAACATTCGATGAGCGCATAATTTCGCGGAATGGACCTGTCAATTGGCCACCAAGATCGTGTGATTTGACACCATTGGATTATTTTCTTTGGGGATATGTGGAGTCGCTCGTCTACGCCAACAAACCAGAAACGTTAGGGGACTTGGAAGCCAACATTCCTGGCGTTATTGCCAACATACGGCCCCATATGCTCGAAAAAGTGGTTGAAAATTAGACCTGTAGAATTGGCTTTATTCGAGCTAGCCGCGGCGGCCACATGCCCGAAATCATATTTAAACATTAATGGCATAAAATTATCCTTCCAATAAAGCCAAATTGATGGACATTAAAATGATTTTCTTATGTTTTATTTCAATTCGAAGTTCTATACCTCTAAAAAAACACCCTGTACGATGCCTTTCTATTTCAACTTTTTTTTTTACTCAAAAAAATACCATATTGTTTACAAATAGGTATTCACAGCTTAGTCACGAAAATTATCTTAAATGCGGTTTTAGAGATAAAACAGTACTCGAAAAAAGTTGCAATTTTAGTAGCAGATAGATATTGATTTCTTGCAAAAAGTGACATTTTAAAAATTATTATCGAATACCCTATTGTTAATCAAGTCGTTGGGGGGGTCGTGGCATAGTGGTAGAGCGCTCGCACAGAAACTCAAACGACCCAGGTTCGATCCCAGCGAAGGACAAAATTATAAAAATAAAAATTTGCGGTTTTCTAAATATTACAAATTAAATTAAAAATTAAATTTAAGAAAAAAGAGGTTCCCCCCCCTCCAGCAAGACCATCTGCAAGAATCCGCCCCCTGACATTTCTAATCCATTCCACCAAAAAAAAACCAATGATCAGGAGTACAGCGCCACCTTCTGGGAAGATAACAGCTAATCTACTGAAGACGCTCACCATTTACATTAAACATCCACCGACAGATAAGGCAATTGCTGTTTGATCATTCGAGGGTGAAGGTATAACACTGGCTCTTGAGTGGACAAATTTACAGCAACTTCTTTCATCAACAATAAAAAAAAAAGAAAAAAAAAGGCGCAAAATATACAAAAACACCTATGAAAAAAAAAAAAAAAAAAAAAAAAAAAACCTATCAACCGTCTTCACATTCACAATGCACTGCATGAGTAGGGGTTTGCCCCTGAGTATTGGTCTTAATAAAAAAAAAAAAAAAAGTGCGATATGCGCGTATACATTTTTAACTAAACAACTAAATATGATACACATATTAAAGATTAGTATAAATGTAACGAACGTAAAGTATATATGTATAAGTTTTTGTTATCGGTGAAATTCTGTCTACAATTGTACGGCACAAACACAGACATCTGATAGAAATATTTATACTTGTACATAAACAAACGGTGCCAAGATAACGACCAAAACGCGTTTTTGAATTTGGAAAAGGAAATTTTAAACACTAGAAGGGGAATTACTAAAATTTGTATTTTGTTTAATAAATTGATTATATCTTTCAGTGCCTACATGCAATTTTGTTAAATAGATATAAGAGAGCAAAATTAGCGTATTATAACAAGAGCTATTGAGAAAATCGCCAAAAAAAAAGCGTTCAAAATTATCGATGTATTTATATTAAGAAAACTAGCATTTTCTATATATTTCATTTAAATTTTTAAAATTCTCAATTCCCAAGTTATAAAATATGTCTTCGCTGCTACGAGTGTCAATTTTCTCGAAACCGGATGCAGAGATTTATTTTATGTTGGTCAATATGATTAAAGTTGTGAATTTTAAGAAAATGTTAAGTAAAATACTAGAGCTAGAGTTGTCAAGACGGGTTTCGAATTATTCGAAAACCGGTTTTTTCTCATTTTTCCGTCTTTTTAAACCGGTTTTAAAAAATTGCGGTTTTCGAGTTATTCGAAAAACCGGTTTTCTAGTGTCGAACTATTTGACAATTTCGAATATTTTTCATTTTAGGTGTTGTATATTTTTTCTGATTTTTTGCTAACAAATTTAAATTAAGTATACAAAACTTCTTATTTTCTAAATGATTTAAAAAACTAAATCAAATATATATACAGCGCTACTCACAATGAACCCAACTTCTAAAGTAAGTGGACGTGGCTTTTCAGTAAGCTCAACAATAAAACCAAAGCTAGGTAACCCTATATCATATAAATATTTAAACTGCATCCTATATTTGAAATACTATAAGTATTTTAAGAAAAATAAATAAAATATTTAATCTTGAATAAAAATTGGTTGTCATTATATATGTCCATATGTATCTTTCTGCAAATCCCTGCAGTTTTATTCTGTCAATTGACCCATTTTTCGGTTATTTTTCTGACTCAAAGTTGTCTTTCGCGATGTCAATTCACACTTTTCTGTTCCTTTGTTATCGAAGAGGTTTCAATTCACACTTTTCTGTCCCTTTGTTATCGAAGAGGTGTTAATTTTAAGTTATGCCTGTATTAAGAAGCATTGTCAATGAAAGTTGAATTTTGTTGCTATGTGAGGTAAATGTGTATGCAGAAAAATATTACGTTATTCATTTGTTTGGTGAGTTGTGCACATAATATATGCTTCAGTTATTGTTCCTTCGGGATTGATACTGTGGCACTATTTATTTCACCAGACCGAATTAACCAGTTAATTTACTGGTACGACGCCATCAACCACGGGATTGATACTGTGGCACCGGTAAACAGACTATCCCATAGTTATCTATAGGGGGGTCAATTGACTGTTTATACGACTACCACATGTTAAAATCTCCGGTCGTTTTACCGGTAAAAAGACTAACAGTGTCCCTTAATGATAGGTGAAAGTACCAATTTGGGACCGGTCCAGCGCACTTCAGGGATGTTAATACTCGTATATGTACGTGTACTATATATACATACATACATATTTACATAGACATGTACTATTTTATAATTTTAAAAATTTTATAGTTAATTTTTTTTTTATTAAAAACAAAAAATATTTTTCGCCTTATTGGCAAATACATTTAATATAATTTGAAATTTATGCTTTTGGGGATAAGCATGTCCGAAAAACATTTTTTGTTTTTAATAAAACAATCTTTTTGTTTTTCTATTCATTTGCTACAGACATTATTTTGGGAAAAAGTCTCCTGACGAGTCTCTTAAGCAGAGACGAAATGGCCATAGAGACATGCATACATTTCCAATTATATTAATTTTATAGTTATTTTAGATTAATGTTAAGAATGTTTCTTCTGTTTTTTAAGTTAAAATAGTTATAAATATATTGTATATATTTTTAATAATGAAGAAAACCAAAAACCGGGTTATTCGAACCGGTTCTTAAATAAAAAATTCGAAAACCGGTTTTAAAAAATGTGAGATTTTTGAAACTATTCGAAAACCGGTGTTTGGATTCCGTCGAATAGTTGACAACTCTAACTAGAGCTAAGCTATTGCTTAGTTTTTTTGATCAGAATTGACGTCCTGTTTTTGTGAAGCGAAAGATGCTAAACTTTCTGAATTTTATACAGGGACCGTAACTGTTATGACTTTTATCGAAAAAGTCAAGAAAAAAAAGTTATTTTTTAACTTTAATTTTTTAAGGCAGAAATAAAAGTTATTTCTTAACTTTTATATTTTAAGGCAAAAATTAAAAGTTATTTTGGTCGTTTATTATTCTCAAAATATTAAAGTTATTTTTAACTTTTAATACTTTAAGGTAAAAATAAAAGTCTTGAATTAAGTATTGCATGGTAATAAGCTAGTTTTGTTGCAAAATTTAATGCATGACTTTTATTTTTGCCTTAAAATATTAAAGGTTAAAAAATTACTTTTATTTTTTGAGTAAAATAATAAAAGTCAAAAATAACTTTTAGTTTTGCCTTAAAAAATAAAAGTCAAAATTAAAAGTTATTTTTCGACTTTTATCAAAAATGGCACAAATTTAAATGTTATACAAAAATTTGCATGTACATCACCTATACATCATAATGATACTAACCAAAATTTTCTACGATCATTTTTTATGTGTGCTTTTTTGCTGTAAAATTTTAAAAATAACAGTTATTTTCTGTCCCTGATTTTATATAAAATTTACGTGCGTTTTACAAAAGCATGCAATTAAATTTGTAACATACTGTAAGTAATATACTTACGTATTTATTGAATTATCTATAAGGAATACATTTTGAAAACACAGTCTAAAAATAAACGAATTTTAATACTCGTCGTTTCAATTTGTAAAATTGTAGTTTAAAAGGGTGATTTCGATGAAATCTTTTAACGTCATTTTACATTTCACAGTTTAATTTATTTACTTTTTTTTACATTTCTCTTTGTTTACACATGAATACTTAAAAACAGCTGATACGTTTTTCACGGCATCTCTACATTACTAACGTTGCGTTTAGACTAATTAGGATTTACAGTGTAAATTGTATCTGATGTCATTAATTCGTATAATTCGGTCAGATCATGTATATTTTTATATTTGAACTGTTCTAATATTTAGTTTTTAATATTTCGCTTTAATGTTTACAGATTGAAGATACACATTTATTCTTATTTTTGAATAAACCGTTGACTTCTGAGTGTGTAGTTTATTTATCACCTGTAAGATTACCCATACTAAACCGCTTTGGAACGGTGCATTGCGTGAAAGTATACCTACGATCGGCAAAGCGAAGTATAAATAAAACCAATTAGTTTTCAAATATATTTTTGTTTAGTTTAAAATAAATAACTTCTAACTACATAATCTAATTAAGTAACTTCTGTTTCTTAACGCTAATGATACTATACTAGGAAATATGCCAGAAATAATTTATATCTTTTTAGCATTTAAATATTTTGCATTAACACCAATGCTAACATTAGAAGAACCATCGTTTTTTAAGAATTTTTTAAAAATTTGTGGTTGGTCACTGTTAGCTGCGCCAGATAGGAGAGCCAAGGAAACTGCATTAACAGAATTAGCACTAACATTAGAGCGTGGAGAAATATTGGTAGGAGCCACAGCAGAACTATTGCTAATGACAGAGGTAGTGGGAGCCGTACCTACAGGAGAAATGCGGATAGAACCATCTAAACCATCGTACTGAGCTTGAATATCTTGCTGGGCTTGGTTGGCTTCTTCTACAGTCT
This sequence comes from Metopia argyrocephala, assembly GCA_963576795.1. Taxonomy (NCBI): domain Eukaryota; kingdom Metazoa; phylum Arthropoda; class Insecta; order Diptera; family Sarcophagidae; genus Metopia; species Metopia argyrocephala. Next base: position 58,796,497 of record OY756211.1, on the reverse strand, counting down.
TATATTTGATGAAGAAAACTTCTGGTTTGCTAGACTTTTGTATGTTTTGTACATTGAACAATTGACTTTGGACCTGTGAAAGATCGGGTTTCTTAGACAAGACATAGATGACAGTCTTTTCTTCATTGGCTGCTGCAGCATGTTTTAAAGCTTCGGTATTAAGTATCAAATTTTGGACTGGAGGCTTGATAAATAAAATACGATACTTTTTATGAGCAGGGCCTGCTTCATTTTCTTGTTGTTCACCAATTACTTCCGTTTCTTCAGGAGCACCGTGAATAAAAATTTCCTTTGTAATAATGGTCTGTTTTTGAGGTTGTTGATGAGGATGCTGATGGAATTGGTTTGAAGAAACAGCAGAGGACACAGGCGCATATACTGATGGTTGCTGATGTTGTCCTTGGGCGTGGACTTGAGCAGCAGTGTGTTGTTGTTCAGATGCTGTTTGTATAGGGACGGTATAATGTGGTAGAGGAGAGACATATTGAGCCTGAGGAGCATATTGCTGAGGTTGAGTAGAAATTAACTGTGACTGAGGTTGTATATTAGAGGAAGCCTGTGGTTGAGTCTGCTGCACGGGAGCAATACCACTACTGCTAACGGGTGCTGAAGTAACAACTGTGTGTTGAATAACCTGCTGCTGTTTTTGATATTCATAGCCAGGTTTAGCAGAAGCGAAAACTGCTAACGCAAAACACTGCAAGCAAAGAAAATTTTAATATTTGTTTATCAATGTATAAATAATTAGTTTCCAATTACCATAAATGCTAAACATTTACTCATATTGACAAAGGCTTTCAAACTTAGTGAATAATATGAATGCTAAGACTAAACTGTTAACATCTGTTACTCATCTCAAGACTTTTATACAAATTTTTCATTTTCTTTTAACTTAAGACCAAACAAAACTTGATGAAAATCATGTATGCAACTGATCTCTTGTGAAATATCACATTAAACTATATAAAAATTATTAATAATACCCAAACGCATTGAGTTTACCCAATTTTTATTGCATTTTATTATTTTTCAGCCTGCAGTCTATATCAATTCTCATCCCATAATTTTAAACCTTTTTCGATGTGTTTGCGAAAACATTTGAAATCCATATTCAAATTTTATTTAACGGTTTACGATTTAAGTAGAATTGTTAATCAGTGAACAGAAATTTGTTTTCCAGTCGAAAACAGGAAATTAAAATTTAGCTGTGAGTGAAAAGTAACACAAAATTTCAGCAACTTAAATTCAAATTGATATTTAAATAACGTTTTAAAACCTTTCATAAAAAAACTGTAATAATTAATGTAATATCTACTATTAAATTAGTACCAAAGGCGATCTTAATTAAAAAGATTTTTTTTTGTTTTAGTAAAATTTTAAAACCTTAAATGTTTTGTTTATGCATATTTATTAATTTTTCTAACTTTAAACAAAACTATTGAATATTAAAGAAAATGTAAATCACGACAAAATATCACTCTACCTAAAATACGAGTATTTTTGAATTCTTGTTTTTTTATCAAAAATATTACTTATACCTAAGTGGGTAGATTATTTTCTAAATAATGAATTAAAGTTTTACGTTAAATTAAAAACTATTTGATTTTGTAATTAGTAAACTTTTTCTAAATTTTGAACCCTTTAAATGCTTTCTAAACCTCTTTAGGCTATAGGCTTTGCTAAATGATATACTACTTGTTGTTCAGAATGACCACAAAAGAAATTTTAACCCAAAAGACTAAAAAAATGTCATCAGATTTGCACGGTCTTGCTATTCATTATAAAATTTGGCACCATTTTTTTTATGTTTTTCAAGGGGGGTGCGTGGTATAGTGGTTAGAGCGCTCCCACAAAAACTCCAATGGCCCATGTTTAAATCCCATCAAAGGTAAAAAATTCTGTTTTTTAAAAATTATAATTTAAAAATAATAGGTCCTCCGCCCTCCAAGAAGACCATCTACAAAGAAACCGCTCTCCGACATTCCACTCTATTCCACCTTGTTCAATGTTAACAAAAAACGAATGATCAGGAGAAAAGCGCCACCTATTTGCAAATAGCAGATAACAGCTAAACCTTCTTAGCGAAGACACTCACCACACAATCAACATGCAATGATGATGAGGCAAAATTGCTCTGTTGATCATTCAAGGGCGAAGGTATAACCTTGGCCTTTGACTTATAAATTCACAGCAATTTGTCTCATTCCTAAGATGTTTAATAGTAATATAAGGGAAATAAAATGTATGTTCTGTCATAAATGTACTGTCCTCTCCAAAAATTCCAATACAATGCACTGCATTTAGTAGGGGTTTACCCCTGAGTATTGGTCTTAAATAAAAAAAAAACAATTTTTCCTTTTGAGGCAATTTTTACTTTGTTTTGCAGCAAGCATTTTTCTATAATTATTAAGGGAATGACTGTACTGTAAGTAATTTATTTAATAGAAAACATCATCAGTAATAGTAACTTTAGCTTTATTTGTTCTCCATATATGTATATACAAAAATCAGTATTTAGTTTTTATGGAAATTACAACTCTAATTTACCAAAAACTACTCACCTTCTAAAATAAGTCCTACTAATAATTTCCTAAATCTTACACGGCGATTGGATATATTTTGAACAGAAATTTGTAACCTCTTGTGTATGTTTATACTTCATAATGAATATTCTTTTTATATACTGCATGCCTGCAACATCTTATTTTTCGATATAGAAGAGATTATAAGACTCAAACAATGTCTTATATTTTTTTCAAAGTTTGTTTCTTAAGTCTTTTGTTTTGGTGTTCTATTTCTGAATTTATTGCAATCAACTGCTACCATACCTATAACTAAGAAAACTTGTTTTGGCATTTGTACTGCATCATTGGATTAAAAACTTATATTTATAAGAGACAATTATAAATTGAGTTGACAACAAAGGAAATCTTTTCAAAAAAATATCTTGAAATTTCTACATTTTTACTTCCATAAAGAGCCTCACAGGCATAGATTTGGAGTCGAAAAGTGTGTTAAACTTCAAACTAATAGTGTAGGGTATAAAACCAATAAAATATGAAATATTTTTTATTATGAAACGGTAAACTCCATTCAATAATAATACAATTTTGTTTCATTCCCTATAAAAGAGGCGTTACAAATGTAACCTTGAATAAAAAAATAAATAATAATGGCTTTATGGGTTTTATATGTACAAATGCATATATTAAATCATTTGCTACATGAAATATTAGTAGCTATTCGGGAATACTCGTTTCACTCTTCACCATAATCTTGGCACCTTTAGTTTAGCGTTAATTAATTATTTTAAGTCTTTTTATTGGATTTTCGAAGAATTTTAGGGATTTAAGAAAAAAAAAATGTTGAAATTATTAACAAATGCCAAATCAAAGGGTAAAAATTACAGTGAATGGTGAAGTAAATATTCCCGAATAATTGTCAACAAAATATTTTTCTGTGTATGTTTTATCTATTTTTTTTTTTTATTTTGTGTTGAAAGATGATCAATGCAGGCTTATTTTAATGGATTTTTAAAAATGTTGGACAAATAAGAATTTTCACAAAAAAATTTTTTTTTTGTTTAAATAAAAGAAAAGAAACTAAAAATGTAAAAAAAATTTATTAAAAAACAATTTTTAAATTAAATATTTTTTAAGACAAGAGCTCGGGTTTCAAACCACATCTCTAGCGTCTTAAAAAAAGAAATATTAAAAATTTGATTTTAATTTAATTAATTAATCCCCATTTTTATTACTAAACACCATTTGGTTAAAAATTTTCTTAACAAGTTCTTTTTAAATTTGTACTATCATTTCACAACTCTTAAATATATATTTATAAGCTAAACTATGCAACTATTTGAATTATGTAAACAGTACAATATGTAAAAATACGAATATTAAAATAATAATAAGCAAATACTTTTACAAGCTCAAGGTCAAGTTTATTTTTAATTTAATAATCAATATTTCGATATCCTTCGGATATCATCTTCAGGATTTCTAAAAATATAATACGAATATCGTCCATATTTTGTTTTCTTTATTGATGTCGTATATTGCCAACGAAGTTGGTTGTTCAAATTTTGAAACCTTTACTACTACTGTTCTCCTATATGTACGTACATACATAACTGGCATATTACAACCCTGTTTTAGGGTTATGGCCTAGCTTCTAGCTGCACCCATATTTTGTGTGTCAATTTTTATCTCAGAGCTTTTTCCAGAAGACTTCTAAAAGGTAGTCGCTGAAAGAGTCAATAATTACTTTGTATGCAAGAGACCATATCCACTTGCTCAATTCCGGCTACATTTAGCTAATAATTTGTATTGACTTTGAAGGTATTGGAACCAAATTTAGAAACTTTCGTTTTCAGCTTTCTCAAGTTATTCAACAATATATATTGCACTTCTTTCATTATTTTTTTATTTATGGTATGCTGTCATAACTGGTCAACAGTTATTAAACGATGCTTATTGATGGATGGATGGGATACTTCGGACAAGGCAAAGTCTCTGATTGGGGTCAACCTGGCGGCCTCCAGAACGATCCTTGTTCCCGTTGTATTCAAGTCGACATACAGCCTCCACGTGGCCCTCCTGGATAACATTCTAGCACCCGCTAGATTGTTAACTAATGTATGCGGCGATTGTCCAATCCCCTGGACTTTAAATTTGGGTTGTGCGTAGGGCTTGAAACCCACCACGTAAAAACAACAATTCAATGAAAACCGAAACAATAGCCTCTAAACGGACCCCCTTCTATGTTGACGAATTTGGCAAACGTTTTAAGGACTATGATTTAAGGATATGCACCTGGAACGTGAGAACAATTTACAGGGAAGATGCCTCTATCCAATTGGCGGATGTTCTCAAGAAATATAGGGCTGACATCACAGCCATCCAGGAAATGCGATGGATGGGTTGTACAAGGCAAGCAACATGTGACATCTACTACAGCTGCCATGATAACAGACACGAATTTGGCTGCGGATTCGTAGTTAGCAAGAGACTTCGCCATCTTGTCTCAGAGTTCACCCCCGTGAACGAAAGTATAGCTACGATCGGGATGAAGACAAAGTTTTATAATATCAGCCTCATCTGCGTGCACGCCCCGACGGAAGAGAAGGATGATGCGGATAAAGATGCTTTCTACGCAAAGCTCGAGGATGTATATGATAGATGTACGGCACATGACACCAAAATTGTCCTCGGCGAAAGTTGGACGTGAAGGTATCTTTGGCCCCACTGTCGGACAGTTCAGTCTCCATAATTCCACCTCGCCGAACGGCTTGAGACTGATCGATTTCGCCGCGGCGCGAAACATGGTAGTTTGTAGCACCAGGTTCCAGCATCTCGATATCCATAAGGCCACCTGGCTCTCTCCTGATCTATCTACCAACAACCAGATCGATCACATTGTGATTGATGGAAGGCATGTATCCAGCATACTAGACGTGCGCACATTTAGAGGTCCGAATGTCAACTCGGACCATTATGTTGTCGCAGCCAAGATGCGACTGCGCATATGCGCAGCGAATATGGCACGTTCTAGTGCTCGAGGGAAGCTGGACATCAAAAAGCTGAGATCACAAGAGACAGGCAGGTCGTTTTCCGATCGTCTTTCTAATGAGCTCCATTGCATCCCGTCCTCTCTCGAAAGTATTGGTGGACAGTGGTCTCACATTGCTCACTCTCTGCGCAACTCTGCCGAAACAGTCCTTGGTTTTGAGCGTCCTCCCCGCAGAAACCAATGGTACGATGAAGAGTGTCGTGAGGCCACTGCGGCAAAGAATGCCGCCTACAGAAGAACGTTGCAGTCCACCACTACAAGAGCAACTGTGGAGGTGTACAGGGAGGAGAAGGGAAGAGAGACGCCTATTTAGAAGAAAGAAAAGGGAGCAAAGAAGGCGTGATCGTGAGGATATCGAGATGTGCAGGAGTAGACATGATGCTCGAAATTTTTATAAGAAGATAAGGCGTCTTACTACTGGTTTTAAACCCGGAGCAAACTCCTCCAGAGACGAATATGGTAATCTGGTTACAGATGCACATGGTGCACTGAGATTATGGAGACAGCATTTCTGTAATCTACTGCAAAGCGATGATGATACAAATTCCGCTGCTAGAGATGCTGTGCCGGACCCAATCAATGATGACGTTGTGATCCCGTCCCCCAACCATGAAGAGGTCAAGGTTGCCATATGGCGATTGAAGAGCAACAACGCAGCCGGATCTGACGGTCTGCCTGCTGAACTCTTCAAGTATGGAGGCGATGAGCTGGTTAGGTGCATGCACCAGCTCATTTGCAGAATATGGCTGGAAGAAAGTATGCCCGATGATTGGAATCTCAGTGCCCTCTGTCCGATCCTGAAAAAGGGAGACCCCACAATATGCACCAACTTCAGGGGTATAAGCCTTCTCCATATCGCATATAAGGTTCTTACGAGCGTATTGTGTGAACGACTGAAGCCATTCGCCATCTCACTGATTGAACCTTATCAGTGCGGCTTCAGACCTGGTAAGTCCACTATTGACCAGATATTCACACTGAGCCAAAACCTTGAGAAGACCCATGAAAGTCAAGTCGACACACACCACCTCTTTGTCGACTATAAGGCAGCGTTCGATAGCTCGATAAGGGATCGCGTATATGCCGCAATGTCTGAGCTTGGTATTCCTGCAAAGCTGATAAGACTGTGCAGAATGACGTTGAGCAACTCCTGCAGCTCCGTCAAGGTAGGAAAAGACCTCTCCGAACCATTTAATACCGTGCGAGGTTTCAGACAGGGCGATCCCTTATCCTGCGACCTCTTCAATTTCGTCATGGAGAGTGTTTTGCGAAAGGCGGGTGTACATCGAAATGGCACTATATTTAACAAAAGTGTCCAGGTCCTTGCGCATGCAGACGTATGCATCATTGGGCATACCAAGCGAGATGTCACCGCAGCCTTTAATGCTATTGAACGAGAGTCCGCAAAAATGGGTCTGACGGTAAATGAGAGCAAGACGAAATACATGTTGTCGACGAGTAGGGATGTTGATCGCATCGACTCCCAGGTTACAGTCGGCAACTATACATTCGATGTGGTCAAGGAGTTCATCTACCTTGGCACCGCCATTACCAGCAAGAATGATGTCAGTCTGGAGATCAAACGAAGAATCACACTGGCCAACAGGTGCTACTACGGTCTCAATAGGCAGTTTAGTAATAGAGACCCCTCTCGTGCGACAAAATTAACACTCTATAAGTCGCTTACTCTTCCGGTGCTTCTCTATGGTGCGGAAGCATGGACGCTGTCTTGTGCCGATGCAGCGGTCTTGGGAGTATTCGAAAGAAAAGTTCTTCGTAAGATCTTTGGTCCTCTAAGGCATGGCGATGAGTTTCGCATTAGAACCAACCATGAGCTGTATGAGCTCCTCGGCGATGTGGGCGTTGTTCAGCGCATTAACATCCAGCGGCTACGCTGGCTCGGCCATATTGTTCGGATGGATGAATCTGATGCAGCGAGAGAAGTTTTCGATGCGAAGGTCACTGGACGTCGGCGTAGAGGACGACCGTGTTTACGTTGGAAGGACCAAGTTGATGAAGCCCTGTCGTTAATTGGTGTGACCAACTGGAGAAAGCGCGCACTTAGCAGAGACGCCTGGAGACTAGTGTTAAGACAGGATGAAACCCGTTAACGGGTTGTTATGGCCATCTAAGTAAGTAAGTAAGTAAATAAATTGATCCATACACTGTTGAAAAACTTTTATTTCAGTGTATTTTGAGTTGACTATTAACATATGCGGCAATCATCTCGGCGAAAGTTTTTTCATCTGTAAGCCTTTAGGCAAAATAAAATGCACTCGATTATTTGAGATGCCTATGTCATTATTCATTTGACGGACTTCAACTCGTCTGATTTGTGGCGTTATTTTAGTTTTCGCTCATCCACTTCCACATATGGTTCTTGCTTATACAACCACATCTAATTTCAGTAACGATATTTTTAACTGTTGCAGGTGAATCCCCCCCGGGGATACAGTAATGGCTGCTGGTGAGTACTCATGCCAGTGGCCTGTTTTCTCCGAGGAATATCGGGTTCAACCTAGCCGTGAGTGGTCTGGGGCTCGATATAGGCAGAGAATGTTGGTAATGTGAGGTGCATGGCCTGTATGCCGCTCGTGCTTGGGGTGCTTGTCCCTTAAGTACGCGTGGCTGGCCTTTCAGGTACTACGGGCATCAGGAGCCCCCGGTTAGCCCGGAACTCCTTGTCATTCGGGAACGTAGGCTAATCGGCCTGATGGCTTAGGTGCAGTCCTTCAGGAAGTACACGTAGTGGTTGCGGTAGTGCTAGGTAGAAACCCCTCAGCAAGGGGGGTATCACTACCCAGACAGTGGTGGTGCTAAATTGCCAACTCGGTGCTATGGGCTCTCTTCTGAGCGCAGTGCCCTCATGCATGTGTGAGATTAGAGGGTACCGGCATCGAGTGGCGGCGGTTGGGCGCATTGAACTCAACAACCGCTCCGGCAACGGGCTGCGTGTAATTAAGTCTACGGACAGGTGCGCACGTAAAATCGCTCTACAGTTCTTGCAGTTGAATCCAAAAACATTTACCATATATGCAGATATTTAATCATACCAGGGGGTCGATTCTGTTTCTGTGAAAAAGCAAAATGAAAAAATTTTTCACTTTTTCATAAAAAAAGCGATTCTAATTTCCAGTTTTATGAAAACTATCTGTCAAATTTTTTCATACAATAAATTTTTTTTCGTTAACAAAGAGTCGATGATATCTAACTAGTGTTATACCCTTTAAACAATATTGCATTGCTTATAAATACACAAATTATTTAATAAAACCTCCTTTTTAAGTATTTCATTTAACATATTCACATATTTAACTAAATGTTTTTCAAATTTTTTAATTCCAAGTAAAAGAATTAATTTTAGCAGAAGTTTTTAAACATTTATTGATTTACAATAAAAAACCGTTTAGTCGTTTTTCTAAGATGGTATAATATGCAGCACTAAAAAAACACAAACACAAGCAAGGAGAACAAAAATAAAAATATTTTAGCAATTTCGTTCTTCTTCTATGCCTAATAAATTATATAGAGATATATTTTTCCATAATATTTTCAAAGTTATCTAAAATAAATACACATTTTTTGTTTATTTTATAGTAAATATACCTTGTAAATAATCAAGAAACGATGACAATAGAACAAAAGTGGCAGACAGTTTTCATTACGAATTTATTTTTCATAAGTTGAATAAGAATCGCTATAAATGAAGAAGCGAAGTGATAATTTGATGTGAAGTGCAAATGATAAATTTTTTTATCATTTCATTTTTTCATAAATTCAGAATTGACCCCCAGGAATTTAAAAATTCTCCATTATGAGAACATCACTAAAGTGTCTGTTTTGAAAATATGATACCATATGAATGAGTTACCAGGGGGCTAATTCTGTCATTCGATTACGATCGAATTCTTACTCGTATATACGAGTTTTTTTACTTTTGGGATTCTATGAGTCGTTATCGAATAACATGTATCGAAATTTCTAATGATGCCATTCGATAACGAATGTTTGTTCGAATGCAGTCTTGCGAGTTTTTACTCGCAAACAAAAAGCCATTCGAATTAAAGTTTTTCTACATACATACATAAGTAAAGACAAAAAATAAACATGTAAGTTAAATTTTTTTTAATTTCTTCAAATTATAAAATATATTTCAGGTCAAAAATAAATTATGCACAAAGAAATTCTAGGAAATTTCATGGCATAACTTACGGACTTGGCAAAGAACATATTGCCGAATACTTAGCAAAGAAAGGCATCTTTGGGAACAAATAGCATTAAAATTGAATGCTTCTAGTCCACCAATACGAATTTAAATAATAAAAATATGAATTTAAATCAATTTTCAGTTTCTACATAAATTTATTTTAATATTTTCGCGGATTTTTTCCCAATATTTGTTGTGTTAGTTTCAGCGTCATACTCTGTTTAATTTATTATTTCTAGTTGTGTTTAATATACATTCTCGTAATGAGGAACTTTGGAGATAAATAATACATATTCAGAATGCTTATATCAAGATTTACGCATTTCTTGGCAGACTTAAGGGATCACTGGTACTCCGCATTTTTGCCGAACAAGATTCATATTTAAATTCTCATCAGTATCGGAAGATGATGAGTAAAAAAATCATGATGGATTCATTGTAAACTTGCTTAATTTTTTTAATTTTGGTTTAGATTTTTTTTCCTTTTTTAATTTTTTTACATATGTATGTATGTATATATGTACAAACATAAGTTTTTTGGTTACTATTTGTTGAATTTTTGTCAGTATTGTAAAATGACTTTTTTTTGCGTGTTTTACAACACTAAACAAAAATTCGATTCGTATAGTATCGAATAAAAGAATTAGAAAATTGTTCGTTGTCGAAATTATTCTCTATTCGAATGTAATTTCGATCACGACTGCCAAAATTAGCCCCCAGATATAAATTAAATTTAATTGTATGCTGATCTGTCTAGAAATCCGAGCTACAATCACAGTAAGAGTGATCATTGTTTTAATTTATTTTGTTTCGTCAGAAATGTTTTCATTAGATCAAAGCTGAATTCTAATACGTATTTATACTGTTTTTTTCAGTAAATTTTTAATAAAAATTACATACGTTATGGAATTGTAAACAAGCCGAACTGAACATGTTTTCAATGCCAGCTACGGTAGTCTCATCAAAGGTCTTCGTGTTCTGCACATATTCATGACAAACATCAACTATTTAACACACACTTATTTAGCATTTGTAATGAGTAAAATCAACACATTTTATCAGCTCTCCTTTTCTCACCATCACTGCATTTTATACATTTGTCATCTTATTTGTATTAGTCATCTTACAACATTTTATTTTTGCCTTCTTATTCCATTTTATCCATATTAGTCGACGTCAACCGAAGCTAGTGTCGAAAACATGTTTAGTTGGGCTTGTGTACTATTCCTTCACATTCATCATTTTCTCCTTTGAGAATCAAAAAATCATTGCAAAAGAATAAAAATTCTTAATAGTAATTAACTTTGAATTAATTAAAGCGTACTGACGAAACAAAATTCAATACGTTTTTATATGACAGAAGGAAGTTTCAATGTTATGGCTGAGAACATTTCATACTGCTCTTGTAATAATTACTCGAACATTCTTGCATTAAGTTCACTAGTTGATAGTGGTGAGAGTAAGAGAGGTTTTTTTTTTTGTAATAATTTTTTAATTCCAAATATATCACTAAAATCAAAAAAAAAAAAAAAAAAAAAAATTAATTAAAATGTCTTTCCTTGGATTTAAAATATTAATTAAAATAAATATAAAATGTTAACTCCTGTATTCAATAAAAATAATATATGACCTCATTTGATAAGTATTGCATAGAAATTTATCAAATACGCCCTTTATAAACATTTTTACCTTATTTTTATGAATACGGTAGTAAATGTTAAACATAAAATTCAAAAATAAAACTTTTGTTAAATTTTGTTTAAATCTATTTTGTTTATTGAATAAATTATTTCTATATGTACACATTTTAATAATCAACAACGAATATCGTACAAATAAAAAAACAATACAAAAAAGGGAAATTAAAATATTTAAAGACTAGTGACACTATTCAGTATGTAATTTAATAAAACTGTACCAATTTATTTCTTCTTAATAATTGGCAAGTATTTACTGTTGGGAGCTTCAACAACATAGGAACCACTTGATTGAGCGCTGTGAATATGTTGGTTACTGCTGACCGATTGAACAAAGTTGGAACCAACTGAGCCAGAGGACACATATGTGGGAGCAACAGAGCCAAAGTTAGCAGAATTACCAACAACAGAGCCGGTAGAAACAAAAGAGGGACCCACTGAACCAGCATTGACGGAATGACCACCAATGACAGAAGTGATGGGAGCAATACCTTCATCTGAAATGCGTGTGGAACCACCCAAAGCATCATATTGAGCCTGAATTTCTTGTTGAGCGCGAAGAGCTTCTTCTTGAGTCTTGTACTTGATAAAGAATACCTCAGGTTTAGTGGTTTTTTGGTCGGCTGGTACATTGACCAATTGGTGTTGGATTTTGGCAAGATCGGGCTTTTTGGACAAGACATAGATGACAGTCTTTTCTTCGTTGGCAGCTTGGGCACGTTTAAGAGATTCCAAATTAAGTTTAATATTTTGGGCTGGAGCCTTAATAAATACAATGCGGTAATTTTTGTGTGCGGGACCAGTTTCAATATCTTGTTGTTCGCCAATAACTTCAGTTTCTTCAGGAGCAGAGTGAATATAGATTTCTTTGTTAATAATAGTCTGCTGTTGAGGTTGTTCATGATGATGATGATGATGGTATTGATTTGAAGAAACTACAGATCCAACAGGAGCAGCAGAAACATAAGCAGCTTGATGTTGTACTGGAGCAACATATTGGGGAGCTGAAGCTACAAACTGTTGTACAGCTGGAGCCGCAGGAAGAGTGTATTGTGGAACACTGGAAACATACTGAGATTGAGCAGTATACCTGGGTACAAATTGCTGTTGGGTTTGAACATTAAACGAAGCTAATGGTTGAGATTGTTGTACGGAAACAATACCACCGCTACCAACGGGTGTTGAAGAAACAAAAGTTTGCTTTACAACTTCTTGTGGCTGTTGATAATTGTAGCCAGGCTTAGCTGCGGCACAGGCCAATAAAACAAAACCCTGGTAGTAAAAATGGAAGAAAATAAAAAAAGTGTTTAATTAGCATCCTATAAAGAATTAGCATTTCAAACTCTTTACTAAACTTACCAAAATTGTCACAAATGTCTTCATATTGAATAGTTTTTTGTAATCCTCAACTTATTGCTGAAGTGAAATGTAATGCTTAACTGATGCTGTCAACAAATCAGTTCAGCATTTTTATATGATTTTGTCTAAATTTTGCGCTATACATATGCGAACACTATTGGCAAAAACTGATCTAATTTTATAATTTGTTTGTCTGTATGCATACTCGTAAATGTTGAATATGCGTAAAACAAAAGAAATATTTTTTCTTTATCAAGTTTTTGTTTTTTTTATTTTATTTTGTGTATATTTTGTAACATTAATTTATTCAAATTTAAATTTTGCATAGTTTTAGCAAATAAGGAATTTTGAAATTATTTAAAAATATATTTTTAATATAATATGTATGAATATTAAAATTAAAAGGGAAGTGGGCGTTTACAGCCTTTTGTTCAATATAATTTATCATAAGTTATATGTTCATATAATGTTGCACAGAGTTTTGTACGTAATTCCACGGAAGTGTACTTTTTACATAATATTGTATTTTATTGGGTGGGGTTTTACTACCACATCTAGTATATAGAAGCGTGAGTTTCTCACTTAGGCCAGTTTTTTAGGCTCCACATTTCATTTTATTTATTTATTTATTATTCATAGTCTTTAAGCCAAGAAGGCCAAAGTGATTACATATCTATGCAGTAAAAAAGAAAAAAATAATGACCCTTTTTTGTATCTAATTGTACACTAAAAGAAAAATGTCAATCCCTATCATGGACATGAATAGTTACTTCGAAACTAAAACAATAGTGATAATAATATAACACTATCCTAACTTAGAATAGTATCAAACGGCTGATATTATTTTGAGCCTAATATGTCTGAAAGAGTACGCGAAATGTCTATGGGAAAAGTGAATTTAAAATAAATTATTTCAAAGTATATTTTTTTATTTATAGAAACAAAATGTTTATTATATACGCTATTAAAGGAGTTACTTTGGCTTGAGTTAACTCGATTTCCTTATTTTCCGGACAAAGTCGTTCAGTTCTCTCTATTACATGGTTTTTTAACTTTTGATCTAAGGAAGTTTTATGTTTTTCATATTATTCATATTGTATTACAATTAATACAAAATAGAAACACACAAATATATTAACCCTAATCTTACTGACATGAGCCTCTCAGGCACATTTTGATGTTCAATTAATGTAACAAAGGAAGCATCACACACAATGCAACTAAATTTTTTTACTTTTATTTTGCATCTTGTCATATATAATGATTTCTGTTTATTTTGTTTTATTAAATATTATTCTTTTATATAATTTTTACTATTTATTCCATAACAAAGTAGTGATTTCAGGAAAAATGTTTTTGTTTATTTAAATATGTATGTGTGAATACACATCTTGCACCCCTGCAGATAAAATAACTAGTATGTGAGTAGAAGTATACTAGTTGCTTTTTACTTTAGACTGGTTGCCTATCTGTCTTTTTTTCATATATCGAACTATCGATTTTAACATTAGGTTGTCATAGGAGCCCAACTAGTTCATTTGTTCACAGTTGCTAACTAGTATTATACTAGTAATTATTAACTAGAACATGTATGTACATAAATATTAGTCTGTCAACTAGTATTTTTAAGACAGCTACGTACTAGTTGCGTAATTTACTGATGATTACCACTCCGTTTTATACCAGTTTTCGACTAGTTGCATTGTTGTAGATTATACACCAGTTTTAGTGCACAATTAAATATTGCCGAAATTAATTAAAATCAATGTTTTTAATAAGAATTTTTCTACATATATTTAATGTAATATAACATAACATAACATAAAAACATACAATAATAAAATTTCATTAATCGAAAAAAATAAAAAAAAAAAAATAAAAAATACAAGAATTCAAATTGAATCAAAAACAAAAAAATAAAAAATAAGAGTAAACTAAAAATTTTCTTTTTCTGTGTCTTCGGATTTTTTACATATGGCTTGTTGCCAAAACTGTTTTTTCTTGCATAACTTCATTGCCTGACGCAAAACAGTCTCAGGGTCTTTTTGCCCTGTGCTGGCTAAGCTCACAATGGAGTCTGAAATATATAAAAGTAAATTAAAATTTTACACTAAAAAATGTACATATGCATATACTTATTTATACTTACTAATCAGTGCTTTATAAAAATTATTGTAGTTTTTTAAGCGCAGCTTCCCGTGGGAGCCGTTAATGTTATACCTCATAACAATTCGACGGTCCAAAATTAATTCTAAATTTTTCCCACACTGTTCTTTCACAGTTTGCCCATTGTAGAGACCTAAATGTAAATATATAATTTATATACATAACATTAACAATAATAAAACGTTTTATTTATTTTATTTAAATACTACTTCCCTAACTTGTCACTGAATGATTCTGTAGGAATATTGCCTGCAATCTGACGTACTTCTTCTAACAGTTCAGGACTTACATCCAAATGATCCGTATTTTTCACACTTTCAACGCAACTGGTCCTTTATCCACTAATATAGACTTCACGTTGTTTTTTATTAATGTTGCCATGTTTCTTTTACTCATTTTTGCACACTCACTAATGTTTTTTTTTATTATTATCACTTTTATTTCTTATTTAATTTACTATTATTACATTAAAAATTTAAATTTTTCCCAAAAGAAAAACAAAACAAAACTTTCAATTTGTTTTTATAACACGATGAAAACTAAATGACTTTAATGACAATAAAAACTTATTGCTTTGTACATATGTTACATTTTATATTAAAACAAAAAAAAAAAACAAAAAAAAACTTTGTCCCTTTTGAACTAGTTCAAATCTGTCAATTTTGGGACAGTCTTTTTACAACTAGTAACATGACTGTCTCAAAACGTTACTAGTTGTAACTTTAGCTGCAGGGACATTGTATTTTCACATTAAATTAATATTTTTCTGTTAATATTTGTAATTTTTTTTATTTTTTGGAAAATTATTAATTAAATGTGTATGTAAATTAAACAACCTATTAATAAATTTATTGATCAAATTCCAGATATTCTAGTAACATTCTGTTATAAAACATAAAACAAAAAATTTTAATTTTTATTTTGTGTCTATTTTAACAACACGATAACTAGAGTTGTTAAACAATTTTACTGAATAACAAAATCATTTATTTTGCTGTTAAACATTTTTAACAAAACAATTGTCGTTAAAATTTTGTAGTGAATCACACTACAGAAGGCTTTACACAAAATCAAATGGTGTAAAGAAATAGTTTCTAATTTACATTCTAAAAATCAATAAAAAACATTTTAAGTCTAAATAAGCGATGAACTCAGTCAGAAAAAATATCATAGGCAACTGGAAACTTGTAGTCGCCGTGGTCTAGTGGTTAGTGTGTTGGCTTACTAGGACATGGGCCCTGGGTTCGACACCAGGCTCTGACATCTTCAAAAAAAAAAAAAAAAATATGAAAAAATATTTCTTTCGGCGACTACCTCTCAGCAGTCTTCTGGCAAAAGTTCTGAGGGTAACTAATTGCCATGAACCAGAGTTGGGTTTATTGCATTGAATTTATAATGCATTATCGTTTCCACTACCACTAAACCACTTAGTATTAATGCAGCAATATTGCAGCCACCACTAAATGCAGATAGAAATAGTTAACCACTAAATAAAACCATTTTAGTGGTAATGGAAATTTAATGCATTAAAAAAAACAAATTTAGTGGTAGTGGAAATTTATTGCATTAAATAAAAAAAATTAGTGGTAGTGGAAATTTATTGCATTAAATAAAAAAAATTAGTGGTAGTGGAAATTTATTGCATTAAAAAAAACAAATTTAGTGGTAGTGGAAATTTAGTGCATTAAATAAAATAAATTTAGTGGTAGTGGAAATTTATTGCATTAAATATAAAAATTTTAGTGGCAATGGAAATTTATTGCATTAAATATATCGATTTTAGTGGTAATGAAAATTTAATGCACTAATTTTGAATAATTAGTGGTAATGGAATATAACTCCATTGGCACTATAGTGGAATGGAAATTTAGTTTCACTACCTCAGTTCCACTATCGTTTTAATATACCTTCATATATGGATATAATATTATTATATGCATACATAGCTTAAGTCAATGTCAAAATAAATTGTTGTGAATGTTATTTTCTTAATTTACTGAGACCGCCTGTATAAAGTAAATAATTGTTGTTATTGTTTTAATAAGAATTTTAGTACTTTCAAATGTAATATATTATTCAGTTCACCATAGGTAAGATTTTAATGGCGCGGACTGCTAATATTGCCAGCCACTAATCATTCAGAAGTAGTGCACTAAATTTCCATTACCACTAAAATCGATTCATTTAGTGCACTAAATTTCCACTACCACTAAATTTGTTTTATTCAATGCACTAAATTTCCATTACCACTAAATTTGTTTTTTTTAATGCAATAAATTTCCACTACCACTAAATTAATTTTTTTAATGCAATAAATTTCCACTACCACTAAATTTGTTTTTTTTAATGCAATAAATTTCCACTACCACTAAATTTTTTTTATTTAATGCAATAAATTTCCACTACCACTAAATTTGTTTTTTTTAATGCAATAAATTTCCACTACCACTAATTTTTTTTATTTAATGCAATAAATTTCCACTACCACTAAATTTTTTTTATTTAATGCAATAAATTTCCACTACCACTAAATTTGTTTTTTTTAATGCATTAAATTTCCACTACCACTAAAATGGTTTTATTTAATGCACTAAATTTCCACTACCACTAAATATTATAGGCGATAATGCACTATTTTTTCCACTACCACTAAATTTAGTGGAAAATTAAATCTAATGCAATAAACCCAACTCTGCCATGAACAAGCTTCTCAAGTCTGTCGTTCGGAGTCGACTTTACACTGTAGGTCCCGGTACTCATGGATAAAAATTGACACACACAACATGAGTGCTGCGAGAAGCTAGGCCGTAATCCTGACACAGGGTTGTAAAGGCCAGTTATGTATGTATGTAACTGGAAACTTATAAAGTAAATATGACCGATAAATGACAAATAAAAGATTGAAAAAAAAAGGAATAATAAATGACTCATCAAAAATAGTTGTCTGTAGGTACAAAATGAATTTTTTTCATGTTATTCTAAGAAAATTTAAATCTATATAAATAATAAACAGTGTTTTTCGTTGGTCATCGCATCAAATGAGAAAGGCTAGACCGATTTTGACGATTTTTTCATTTTATTGATCGTCGTGATACACCTTAGGTTTTTACAGAAAGTAAATTTTACCTCACCCACTTTTACGCGAACTTTTTTTTATTTACCTAATTTACCGTCGATTTAACTAATTTTTCTTTCAATGTTATTATTATATCATGTACTTATATATATTATTAATATATTTTAAGTTTTCATCGAGAGAAAAATTTACCACGCCTAATTTTACGCCCACTCTTTTCTATTCATCTCCAAATACTGATTTTTGTATATCTTCAGAACGGTTAAAGCCAAAGTTTTGGAATTGGGATTAAATGACTTCATAGGCAAGGCATATCATCAGTCAGAAAGTGAGCAAAATTGGACAAGTGTGCGTGACACCACCCATAAAAGTTAAAAATGTATTTCTTTATACATACGTTTCTTAAGAAGTGTTGAAGCTAAAGTTTCTGAAGTTGGTGTGATTGATTTGGTACTCATAAAAAATTATCAGTAGAAAAAAAGGCGGACAAATAGACGTGGTAGCTTCCAGACAAACTAACTATTAAATTCATTATATCTTGAATTCAATAACAGTTAAAGTTTTTGAATTTTATCTGAAATACTCCGTAGACACTAAAAATCATCAGTCCAAAAGTGTGGAAGCATGATAGTGGTAGGTGTAGCGAAGCATGCCGGGTTTAAGCTAGTTTTAAATAAAAATTTTATAAACCTTTCTGAATTGAAAAATGGAATCACTATTGGGTCTTTATTATGTAAATGTATTTCATAATCTTTCTTAGTTTTAAGATTCTTAAAGTGATGAGACCTTAATTGAGGTGGTTGTGAACTGGTTAACGGATGTTATTTCTTATAAGAATAATAGTATGCGGATCTTAAGACTAATATACTTTATAATATAAATAAACAAATTTAATTTTATACGAATTATCTCTGGTACTATAAAATGAAATAAATTTACTTAATTAGTATTTACAAAGAAACATTTTCAGGCGGAATAATTTCAGTTTAAAAAGTAATTCGTATCATTTAAAATTCCCAATTCATTTTTTATAAATGTTTGTGCGTATGGTTTCTTGTGTTCGTAAATATTTATTTATTTATTTATTTATTTATTTGTTAAAAAAAAGTCAATGGAATAAATCCTTACAGACTATTTACAAAAAAACGATATATAAAAATTAACACAACAAATTTATAATTAGATACATACAATTATTTTACGTTTAATAATTTTAGAATTTAGAGAAAAATCAATCAATTCTGACAAATAATTATATTGGCTGCATAATCTATTAAAAGGATCAGCCATATTATAGTTAAATCTACAAAATTGAACAAAAAGAGGATTATAAAATCGAGAATTACGCTTTCTGAACACTGGAAATTTTAGAGTTTTCTTTTATTTCCTTCTAAAGCGTAATTTTATTACAAACACAGTCGGCTATACTCTATGTATATAGATCAAGAATATCAATAAACAAGTATTGATTATATTTATATTTAAGTAAAATATCTCATTTTCAGTTAAATTTAATCATAACTCTACGGGAAAAAAATTCTAGTTTAGTTAAGATATTACATACCTACCTACCTACCCAATTCACAAAATGTAGATTATAGTTAAATGTTGTAGATTATAGTTAAATAAATAAATAAAAAAATAAAAAAAAGTTTTCCAACTCTGGTGTTTTGATACGACATTTGGGAAACATAGGAAAAATTGTTGTACGTTTTTGACATGGAAATTACCAACAACATTATGTACAATAGTTGTAGTTTTTCATAGTTTCTACCGATCTACGACAACTATAACATTTTGTGAATTGGGTAATTGTTTTGGCATTAAACGGATTATTTATAATAAAAAGTAATATTAAAACTTATAAGAAATTATAAGAAATTATTTTTTTTAAATAATTTTGATTTTATTATACGCTGAATAAATTAAATATGTGAAGTGTTATGCAATTAAGATAAACAAACGTTTTCTAAAGAGACATTATGAGAATTAAATCTAAAGAAACTTATCTAGTAAGTTCATAAAAAATAAATTATTGTATTTCTTTTGGCAAATATTTTGGAGAAGCAAAGCCTACAGCAGAAGAAGCAGCACCTTGATTTCCTTGGAAGGATGACGGGTTAAAGTTCGAGTTTCTTGAAAACAAAGGAGCATTGTTTGAAGAAGACGGCGCAGAGCCATCACCGAAAGAAGCATCATTAACAACTTGGGAAACAGGAGAAATGCCTTCATCAGTAATGTTAGTTTCACCGCCCAAAGCATCGTATTGGGCTTGGATTTCTTGTTGCGCATGATTAGCTTCTTCTTGTGTATTGTACTTGATGAAGAAAACTTCAGGTTTGTGGGTCTTTTGCTCGTTTTGTACACTGGCCAATTCTCTGTGGAGATTAGATAAATCGGGTTTCTTAGTCAAAACATAGACGACAGTTTTTTCTTCTTTGGCAGCTTGAGCACGTTTAAGTGCATTAACATTTAATTTTAAGTTATGTACAGGAGCTCTCAGAAATAGAATGCGGTAATTCTTGTGAACGCGACCAGGTTCGGCACTTGGTTCTTCACCAATTTCTACAGTTTCCTCAGGTGCTGAGTGTACGTAAATTTCCTTGGTGATAACGGTTTGTGGTTGGCGGGGCTGTTGATATTGTTGATTGTAAGCACCTAGTTGTTGTTGTTGTTGTTGCGGCTGTTGATGTTGGTGTTGGTGCTGGTGTTGTGCTGGAGCAACATATTGAGGAGGTGGATTAACAAACTGTTGTACCGGTGCTGGTACTGGTGCTGGTGCTGGAGATGATACATATTGACTTTGAGGAGCAGCTACATTATGATTTTGCAAAACAAACTGGGGAGCTGGAGCGGGCAAAGACGCCACGTAATTTTGTTGAGGCTGCAAATTAAATGAGTTCAATGGTGGCCCCTGATGAACAGAAAAAATAAATGCAATTATTATTTATAATTGTTATGCATATATTGTTATGGCATAATTACTTGTTTAGGTTGATCATAATTGTAGGCAGGTTTGGCGGTAGCATATGCTATTAAGACAAAATACTAAAATTAAAAAAAAAAATAGATCCAAATGGTTACAAAGTCCAAATTACTCCTTCTTGTTCTTTTAACTTTCGTCGAAACTACTTACCACAACTGTTAAGACGGAATGCATTTTAACAAATTTTTGTTAATTCTCACAACTTGATGTTGGTATGAAATCAAATATTAAACTGATAGCTCCTGTAAATCTTACCAAGACTTTTATATGATTTTGCTTTTATTTGATGTAACATTGAAATTGAGTTAAAATAACAGTAAACATGTAACTGATCTGCCGCAAAAAAAGAAAAAGTGTTAAAAATTCAAGAAAAACTTGACCCTTCTAGTTAATCAGTAATGTCACAAAACTTTTGTCTTTCTCTTTTTGCTTGACTCTGAAACTTTTTTGTTTTATATCTTAATATTACATGATTATAAATATTTAAATTAATTATTTTAAATGCATTTTTTAAGACTCTATTTTCTTTGTCTATTTCTTGTACAAAAATTTCATCGATAGACAATATTATCTAATAGTGTTAGGCATTTACAAAAAAACCCAAGTTACATACATACATACATATTTGTTTATATAAAAATTAATATATAATAATACAAATTTTTCTTTTCTCAACACTATGCTATACCGGTTAAAAATCGTATTTATTTATTTGTGTCACCTTGAATATTTTTTTATTTCTTTTTTTTTTCATTTTATAAATATGTATGTATATACAAATTAAACTTAAACAAATATAAAACAAATCTAGTTTTAAATATAACAAATTCCCACAAATCCCTATTTGAATAACAAAAATAATTAACTTAATCGAGATAAAGGCCCATAAAAGAAAGATCATTTGCATATAAGTAGTTATAAAAGCTGCAGTAATTCTTTGGTATTATTTTTTGTCTGGGTCAATAGTTGAAATCATAAATTTATTAAACAATACTTTTACAAGAAACCTGTTTCCTTATTTCCAACATTTTATTCGTAATATGTTGCCGTCTGTTACTCGTTAAGCTTCCGTTTCTTAAAATGTTTTTTATGATGGTATTTCGTTTGAATTTTATTTTTATAAACTCAGTGCTTTCTTTAACTCTGCTTTTACGAAATTATTACTTAATTATGTAAATCAGCTTTTTATTTTCATTTATCTGGAATTTGAAATTTAATTTTATGTTTTGTTTTGGTATTTTATTTGAAATGTGAGTGTTAATACCAAAATACAAATTTCATTCCTATTTCAACACTCATTAGGCAAAGTTATCTCTTTTACATTTAGCTGGTTAATAAGAAACATTTTTTAAAATTAAATAAAAATATGTTTTTGAATAATTGCGAAACGGGTAACCCAATAATTTTAATTTTATTGTGTTAACAAATTGTTGTTCTACCAATGAAAATTAATCAAAAATAAATCAAAAATTTAAAAGTGCTTAATGTGCGAAAAATTTGGTTTGGCAATGTTAAAAAAAAAACTTTTTTTACCTCAAAATCAAACAATAACACATTGTGCAGTCAGTGTTGTCAATTTGGCCCGTTCTGAAAATTAAAACGGCGTGTTTAGCTTACTTAATAAAAACACTTAAATTCTAAATTTACAGCCTGTACCACGATGTCGAACGTAAAATTTGGGGAATGGAAACAAGTCACTCATTACTGTTCATAAAAGAGTCCCACTATGTTAAAATGCAACGGTTTTCGTTTGCTTTATATTTATGATTTAAGATGTTTAAACATTTACAAATTTAAATGTTGATGAGCCAACAGTTTAAAAAATTGAACGAAAATTAAAACAATCGCTTATATTGAGGAGTTAAACTATATGTAGTCGCCGTAGTCTAGTATTTATTGTGTCGGCTTACTAAGACTAGAGCTCCAAGCTCAAACCCCAGTTCTGACATCTTTAAAGAAATAAATACAATAATATATTTCTTTCGGCGATTTATTAAATTAAATTGGATAAACAATCCAGAAATGAGAAAGTATTTAGAAAATATAATAAGGAATGGTTGGGTTGAGAAGCAATTTTTGTTATACCGAAAAAGTTTGATGCTATAGGATAACCAAAAATGACTTATGATGATAACTTCCAAAGAAATAAAAATAGATTAGCTTCTGAAATAGCTTCACAGTAAGGAGACAATGCGCAATTATTAGTCCATTCTGCTTCTATATCTGCCAAAAAATCCCATGCATGGGATTTGAAATGTCCTACAAGTTGAAATATCTCCATATCGGTAATCCAAAGTTCGAGAAGTTCTTAATACTAGCAAACGGCAGCGGCAACACGGCTAGAAGAGTATAGTTGTTCTCTCCTCAAAACTCTTTTTTTTTTTTGTTAGTAGAAGTCCGTATACAAAATTTTATGAAGGTAGCTTTTTGTTTGCCAACAATTTGGGTTTTGGGTATAAAGAAAAGGGAGTGTGGCCGCTCATTTTTATCTTCTCAAGTTGCTTTTTTGTCAGTAGGAGTTCGTACAACCATTTGGAGAAGCTAGCTTTCCCGGAACTATTTGCCATGCCAATTTTGTTTTTTAAGTTACACTCTTTGGCATTAGAAATCTACACAGCAAATTTGGTGAAGTTAGTTGTTGGGGAAGTATTTTTTGCGGCTAAAATTGAGATTTTGGACAAAGTGCAGTGTATCAACCAGGGACACCAGAATCTTTAAGGATAAAATCTGCAAATTTGATCAATTTTGCAAAATCTGCGCTCTGTTTATAAAACCTTCAAAAATTTTAAATTCCATTTTTATAGACATTTTGGTTTTATTTTAAGTAATTTAAAATAAAATTACTGAAAGAAACTAACACAATATCAAAAGACACAACTGCAATCTTTCATTAAATTGAGATCCATTTATTACTTAAAAACAAATTAAATTAAGCATATAAAAAATGGCGTTTTCCTTTCTAGAAAAACGTTATAAATATATTTTTATATTTATAAATATATATTTATATTTATATAAAAATAACATTCATAAAATAAAAATGTTTAAAGTACCAAAAAAGAAATTATTTTACTTCCGCTGCATTATTGATTTAAAGAACAAGTTTTTCTGCGTAAATTAAGTTTTTTAATGTAAGTTTTTTATAATATTAATAAAACACGTGACTTTAAAAATTATAATAAATTAATTTATTTTTTTTTTAAACTTCCAAAACAGTAGGGATTTTATATTTTAAGTAACCTTTCGTAAACAAAATATCTACTAAAGTTTCAATTTCCATTTAATTTCGATTCTTTGTATTATTTAGATTAACGAGTATCTGACTCAAAATTTCTTTCGACATTTTTCGACGAATGTTGAGAATTTGGTTAGAGTCATAAAAGTATAATCAGCATTAGTTCGTTTTTCTTTTGTTGTTCTTTTCCAAAGGTTTACCAAATTGACTTCGTCTTTGGAAACATTTTTTTAATTTAGAAATATTATTTTCCCAAACTTCTACGTCTATGTTTTACATATTATTTTCTTTTAAAAGGTTTGGAAATATTTCAAATTATCGAAAATCGAATCTACTGTTTCAAATATTATATTTTATTTTCAAAATCTTTTTAAAATTTGCTCCCACAGAGTAAAATTCCTTTCAAATGACATTTTAATTCCTAAAAAATGAAGTATCAGTAAAAAAAAGCATCCTTATAATTAAATTCAAAATACACTATCGCGAACAGCAGCAATATTTTCTGCAGTACGAGCTGTACGAGCCTGAATAACTTTGATACGTTCTGCGATTGTGTATCTCTCCATCTTTCAATTGAGTTAGTCTGATATAGAGAACTGGTAAATGAAATGCAGAAAAAACTTGACATTAAGGTGTGGTTCACATTCAACATTGGCCCTTAAAATTTAACCACCCGATATATTCGGATTCTAACATAAGGGTGATAAAGAGAGCTGAAAATAGCTAAAATTTAAAAAAAACTGAAAATTGAACAGCTCTGGATAATGTTTGCCGAAAAACCTTATTATTAGGACAACTTAATAATTGCCACACTATGCTTTCAAAGCCATTACAGTGTGGTAACGTGAATATAGTGTAACGTGAACATCGCTTAACATGAACAAGCTTTTGTTTACATTGACTACTCTGTAACGTGAATAAACTCAGAATGCTCTATAACGTGAATAATTTTTTTTACTGCAATTAAAGAAATCTTTTACTAACTTTTTTGGTGTGCTTAGCTTGTCGATTCTTTTTGTATTGATGATACCACTGAAATCCATGACATTTGACAAAAAAAGATTTAAATTACGACCATTATTTTCTCGTGATCTAATTTTGTTTTAGTTTTATATTTTAATAATTCAAACAACAAAATTATTTCACTTTCAAGCGTGTAAAACACAGGTTTATATTGTAAAATTGTATACTTTTGTCATGAAATTTAACAATCTCTAAAGTGAACAAGTTACCTCGAGTACACTGTATGTAGAAAATGCACAAAAAGCTAAAAAAAATTGCTGTTTACAACAGGAAGTCTATTGAAGGTTTCATAAAATTACAAAGCAAATTACAAATAAATTTTATATTTTCTTGCAATCATTTATAAAACGTTTAATGTTCAATGTTTTCAATCTAAAGATTTTTTTTACATGAAATATATATGTATTTTGTTGATTACTGTAAAATACATCTTGGCCGTTTCTTTAATTTTTACTTTTTTGTAAACCACTTTTGGCTTTCAATTCTGCTTTACTTGAGCTGATGTATAACAAGATAGTACGAGTATTATTATAATTAAAATTTTTAAATGTTTTACGATACTCCTACCAAGTGTAACATATTGTTAACAAATTGACATTGTTAATGTGATTTATAAATGTTTTGTGGAACCTTATCTTACGATAAACACAGAAAGCAAGGCATAAAATCCTTTATAGGTTATTTGTGGTTTAAATAAATTTATTTGTGTATGACTTTATTAACAATTAGTGGCAATGAAATTATAATAATAAATATTCTCAAGTCTCTAAGTAATGCAGTGAAACTTATTAATTAATATTTGTCAGCTAGTATTTTAAATAAGGACTCTTTTATAATTCAACATATGTATATCTAAATAAGATGTACACCCTCTTATTTTTAATTATTTTCGAGTAACTGAAAAATTTATGGGTGTACTGTATGTATTGGGAGGAAAAAACTACAAAAAAAAAACACTTGCAAGACTTTTAACCATGTTATAGCACTTTTAAGAAAGAAACCAAACGACAATAATTAAGTGTAAACAAAACTCTTTCGGATGGTTGTAGAAAATAAAGAGCAATGAGAAGATATAAAATCTTTAATGGCTTGTCACAAGTGACAAGTGACTACCAAAGGTAATTTCAAAATTTTGTTTTCAGTCTTCTAAAGCTGAATCTACTGGCAAAATAAATTTATATTATCTTAAAATATTTCTAATATATAGTTACAAATAAGCCAACTTAAAGATGCCGAAAAGGTATGCATTCTTAAAAGCGTAACTATTTTATTATATATCACATACCTGCATTTCTTATTATTTTAGATCAAAATATATGAAAGTCTTTAAATTAATTTTTACAAAATCTGAATCCAAATAATTATAGTTTTTTCCATAAAATTTTTTATTTCTTTCTTAAATTTAGTTTTCAGATTTTCAAAAATACTTCTCTATAACATCTACCTATTTATAACCTTCATTTTTTATTTATTTAATAACTATTTTTAGAAAAAGTTGATTAATTTGAATTTAAGGCCTTATATTTATTTTATTGTCGTACAAAAATTTTTATGTTTTTGTATGGAAAACACAAATGATAATGTCACTTAAAAGTCGTTGAAAAACAACTCATTACAGTTCTTTATAATTTAATATTTTATTTTTTAACAACAGCATTTCATCCGACTGCAATACGTCAAAGCGAAGAAAAAAACAACACATTAAATTACAGTGTGCAAAAGATATAGTCATACCTATTGTAAAAAAGGATTTCTTCTAAAATCCCTGCTTTATTACAGACAAAAACATAAACAAAAATGTATTTTAATTACAGAGTTGGGTTTATTGCATTAGATTTAATTTTCCACTAAATTTAGTGGTAGTGGAAAAAATAGTGCATTATCGCCTATAATATTTAGTGGTAGTGGAAATTTAGTGCATTAAATAAAACCATTTTAGTGGTAGTGGAAATTTAATGCATTAAAAAAAACAAATTTAGTGGTAGTGGAAATTTATTGCATTAAATAAAAAAAATTTAGTGGTAGTGGAAATTTATTGCATTAAATAAAAAAAATTAGTGGTAGTGGAAATTTATTGCATTAAAAAAAACAAATTTAGTGGTAGTGGAAATTTATTGCATTAAATAAAAAAAATTTAGTGGTAGTGGAAATTTATTGCATTAAAAAAAACAAATTTAGTGGTAGTGGAAATTTATTGCATTAAAAAAATTAATTTAGTGGTAGTGGAAATTTATTGCATTAAAAAAAACAAATTTAGTGGTAATGGAAATTTAGTGCATTGAATAAAACAAATTTAGTGGTAGTGGAAATTTAGTGCACTAAATGAATCGATTTTAGTGGTAATGGAAATTTAGTGCACTACTTCTGAATGATTAGTGGCTGGCAATATTAGCAGTCCGCGCCATTAAAATCTTACCTATGGTGAACTGAATAATATATTACATTTGAAAGTACTAAAATTCTTATTAAAACAATAACAACAATTATTTACTTTATACAGGCGGTCTCAGTAAATTAAGAAAATAACATTCACAACAATTTATTTTGACATTGACTTAAGCTATGTATGCATATAATAATATTATATCCATATATGAAGGTATATTAAAACGATAGTGGAACTGAGGTAGTGAAACTAAATTTCCATTCCACTATAGTGCCAATGGAGTTATATTCCATTACCACTAATTATTCAAAATTAGTGCATTAAATTTTCATTACCACTAAAATCGATATATTTAATGCAATAAATTTCCATTGCCACTAAAATTTTTATATTTAATGCAATAAATTTCCACTACCACTAAATTTATTTTATTTAATGCACTAAATTTCCACTACCACTAAATTTGTTTTTTTTAATGCAATAAATTTCCACTACCACTAATTTTTTTTATTTAATGCAATAAATTTCCACTACCACTAATTTTTTTTATTTAATGCAATAAATTTCCACTACCACTAAATTTGTTTTTTTTAATGCATTAAATTTCCATTACCACTAAAATGGTTTTATTTAGTGGTTAACTATTTCTATCTGCATTTAGTGGTGGCTGCAATATTGCTGCATTAATACTAAGTGGTTTAGTGGTAGTGGAAACGATAATGCATTATAAATTCAATGCAATAAACCCAACTCTGTTTAATTACAGTATTTCAATAAAGAAAATAAAATAAATAAACGACTATAAAGTTGTAAGAGACAAAGAATGAAAGAATTGACGGTTATAACATCAGGCACACAAAATTTTAGTTTTCTGCAACGAAATTCCGAACTGTTTGCTTTAATTTATGTTTATAGTCATCGTTCATATCATTTTGTATACCAATAGATATAATAGCATTATTCTTTTTATCCTTTCCAGCAAACCAAGCATTAAACAGATCTCTTTTGGGGATAGAACTTGTGACGCAAACTTTCGATAACTACTTTACGGGCAAATATGGGCAGCTAATTCTTTAAGTATTAAATAGTAAACATTATACAGATTACACAAAAATAAAAATTAGGGAGGAATCTGGCGAAATGCATATACATATAAAAGTTTAACGGAAGTTACAATATATGTAAAGATAATTAGTTAATGTAGACGTTTACCTTTTAGTATTTCTTTTCTAAACGGAACGCTAATTCGATACCAAAATAAGAATTGAAAAAGTACATACATACCTTTATTTGGTAAATAAAACTAAGAACTGTTGGCGTTAATTCATTTAATTTATTTTACAGCCCCTCCCTCCAAATGACTAAAAATTATTGACTGGTTTCTTAATAAAAAGAAAGTATAGAAATTGTTTGTGTTTAAACGAATATTGGAGTAAGAATATTGCAAGTAGAGTATTCCCAGTAAATAACCTATAACATTTTTTTATACCATTCAGGAAAATGACTTTGTACTAGCATGAACTTTGACATAGAGACCACTGTGGAGCGGATCCGTTCATACAAAATAACGCATATGACTAATTTCGATTGTGTTCACATAATTGATTCCTTTAAAGAGTTTAAAGTTGGTTTTACACACAGAAAAAAATTTTTTTGAAATAATTTCAACTAACAAATTAATAAGTATAATTCAATTTTTCCAATTAAATTTTTAATTATTACAACTAATTTCTTAATAGAAGCACAAAATTAGAAATGTTTGTGCGTATGTTTTTTTCTTTTGTCTTAGTGTTGTGCAATATGTTATATAAAGAACCAATATACATATGATTACTTTTTAATTTAAAATTCGAATACGTAATTTAAATAAATTTTTAGCATTAAAATATAAAGAAGACATGTCTTTCATACATATATTTACAAGTATTTTAGTTTTAAAACAACATCTTGTATTAAAACAATAATGATTTAAAACTTTAAGTAATTAAAGTACCCGGCTCTGACATCTTGAAGCAAAGAAATATTAAATGTCTACGATATGCCAACATTTCGCAAGACGAGTTTGTTCAAACTATGGCCGGAATATAAATGTCCTGGTAAGAATTCAATTGATTTTTTTTTGTTCTTTTTTATAACTCATGCATACATTTTTAATTTAGATTGACATGGATTTCATATGTGAGTTTCAAATGCCAAGAAGAACGCTGGTCATATTTTTTAAAGGAATTAATGTGCTTTAAAATCAACATTTCCTCAGTTCCTCAGTTTCCAAAAAATAAAAGATTTTTAGAATTTTGTCAATTATTTTGTTATTCAATTGCCAATACTTAAATATTTGCATAAATAATATTTCCTATTATTATTTAATTTTAAATAGACAAATCAAATATGCACTTGTATAAAGAATAATAATAAGTGGTTAATTTCTTTTTTTTCGTATTGGTTAAATATGTACTCATCTCTGTATATATCGTATTTATGTTTTTAGTTGTATATTTTTAATAAAAAAATTAATATAATTTGCAATTTGTTGTAAATTTGGGAGTTGCATTTAAAATATCTTTAGCCTTTTAAATCAGCGGGATCAAATAAAATTTTAATTTAATTTAATTTTTTTTTTTTAATTAATTTTTTAATCAGATTAAAAAAAATTAATTAAAACCTGCCTGAATTTTTAATTAAAATGTTAATTATCCCAATTAAATATTTAATTGAAAATTTTTTTTGTGAAAAAGTTCGACACTATTAATTTTTTAATTTATATTATTAATATTGTTTGTAGGGGCAAAACTAGTAAACAATTTAATTGGTGATACAAATTTGTTGAAAGTAAATTTTCAGTATAAAAATTATAATTTAACTAAATAGTTAAAGTGAAAATTAAATCAAATTAAGGGGTTATTCATTACATGGTTTAAATGGAAATTCAATTAAAAACTCAGAAATCTGACTTTATAAAAAAAAACTTTTATTTCATTACAAATAATTACCTTAAGGTCAACATCGACAGACGACCCCAGAAAAAATTCTAACAGTGTCATATCCCATTATCTTGGTCTCCAATAGACGTTGCCACATCCGGATTTATTTGTTGTAGTATTTAATTAATTAATTTATTCTTTAACACAAAATTTAAAAAATTTGTTTGAGAATTTAGCATTGAAAGCCTGTCTACAGTTTTGTGAATGGCTAGACGGCTGTAATTGTTGCGCGAGTTGGGCTTTACATTTATACAGATGTTAATATAATTTTAATGAACTATAATATAGATCCATTTTCTTATTATTTATTTTTTATTAAAGCCATCATTTAGAGGATGACACTAACTCATGTAGTACATTGTGCTGGTCCAGAAAAGAATGACAGGAAGGAGGTAAAAGAGTGCGGAACTTTGAATTTAACTTACTAATATTGTATCTGATATACGTTAGAAAAAACAAAAGTCCCACTCTAAAAATGCGAGCCGAATGATTTTTTATTCAATTTTTAGTGATATACCTTCACCACTAAATAATCAATCAAACCCAAGAAAACCGCATAGCAAACTTTAATTAGGTATTGCAGATGATGCTCATGTTGTTTTCCTCGATCCAACTCATGTGATAATTCTATGTTACTGCTCCTCAACTGCCTTTCTAGCATAGGAGACCTTGCAAGAGAAATATTGCTCTCAGACAGCTTAGTCAATTGAGTCTTTGCAGTGTAAGTCTCAACACCATGAGCAGGTGATTATCGTATATAGAGGATTTTTTTTAATGACGGCTCAATAGAAATTGAGACAAAGTCTAACACTGCAGCAGAACTGGCATCAGTCATATTTATGGTACCAGGTAAATCATCACACTGAGCTTGAATGGCACGCTAAAAATTTTCTGCTTTAGCTTTAAATTGCTAAGAACATCATGTAATCGACAAATTCAGATTATATGCCTCTCTTATTACTAAAGTAATATGTTCGGCAGTGCGTGCATTGGGGTAATCATAACAATTCTAATTGATAGTGCACCTTAGAGTTGTGTAGCTCATGAACGAACTAGTTCAACTGAGCTATTCACTCAAGTGAGCTAAAAGAGCCGTTCATTACAATATGCTCTTTTAGCTCAGTAGTTCATGTTTCTTTCTTTCTTTCTTGTGAATCCACATTTCTTTTCGCTCATCTTTCTTATTAGTTCGTTCTCTTTCTTTCTTGAATCTTTTTTATTCTTTGACATTTCCCACCTGTTTCTAGAACACGAATGGTTTTTGGCATTCGTCTTTTTATATGTGAAACAACAACAAAAACACTAAAATTTGTTAGTGTTTCCCATATAAACAGACGAATGTCAAAAACCATTCGTGTTCTAGAAACAGGCTGCTCATGTTGAAGGTATATACTAATTGGTAATGCCAGCAATATAAAAGGGAATTATATTTATTTTTTACTGTCGAATTTGAATAAAAATTAGCATTTTTAATAAAATATTTTAAATAATTAGATAATAACCAAACTTGCAATTACAATAATAATAAATTCGTGCATGTATGGTACATACATGAGTAATTTTTGTGATCGAAAATAAAATTTTATATTATTTACAAAATTCTTTAAATTTTTCTGTAAGGCTAAAATTAATTTGTATACCTGAATTTCACTAGAGTATGATAATTGATAATTGATTCCTGTAAAACAAAATCGATTGAGCTTGAATATAAAGGCAAACTACTTATACAAAAGCTACGTATACAATTGATGCCCACAACATGAGCAGTACCAGTGGAAAAAAATTTAATATGATTCAAATGAAAATATTGAACTAAATGAGCTATTGAACTAAGTGAGCTATTGAACTAAATGAGCGACATAGTTCATTAAAGTGAGCTGAACTAAGAAGAGCGCTCACTCAAAAGAGCTAAAAAAACCCAAGACTAGTGCACCTTGGAATTTCCATAACAAACTTTGAAGAATTTTGAGGCAGTAATAAACAAAAAGTAGCATAACTTTCACAAAATCTTAATGACATATGTTTACAACATGAGCAGTACCAGTGGAAAAAAATTTAATATGATTCAAATGAAAATATTGAACTAAATGAGCTATTGAACTAAGTGAGCTATTGAACTAAATGAGCGACATAGTTCATTAAAGTGAGCTGAACTAAGAAGAGCGCTCACTCAAAAGAGCTAAAAAACCCAAGACTAGTGCACCTTGGAATTTCCATAACAAACTTTGAAGAATTCTGAGGCAGTAATAAACAAAAAGTAGCATAACTTTCACAAAATCTTAATGACATATGTTTACATACAATGAATTAATTTAATTATATATAAAAATAACAATAATGATAAAAATTTAACTGAAAATTATTTCAATTAATTCTCATTGTTAGATAGACTTTCTGTTGAATGGTAAGTAAACGTTTCTTGGTGGATTGTAAACTCTTTTGGATGAGGTAGTTGGAGTAGCACTTGTAGCACTAGTAATAACATTACTAGCTGTTGACACCTCACTAGATCTTGAGACAAAGTCCAATACTGCAGCAGAACTAGCACCATTATTATTTGTAGCACCAGGCAAGTTATCATACTGAGCTTGAATGGCCCGCTGAGCATTCTCGGCATCAGCTTGAGTTCTATATTTAACAAAATTAACTTCAGGTTTATTAGCATTATTCGTCTTAAACTGCTGGATTTGATTAGCCAGTTCATTAATATCAGTTTGTTTGTTCAGAACATAAATTACAGTACGCTCTTCGGTAGCAGCTTTGGCCAGTTTAAGGATGGCTTTTTCCAAACTAGTTCCTTCCTTAATAAAAATTAGGTATACATTTTTCTTTTACAATACTATTAATATTTTCTTCAACACTGGTGTCCTCAAAATCTTACGCAGGAGCAGTGTATAAGAAAAATACTTTAGCGTTTACCTCTTCTACTGGTTCACCAGACACTGAACGTGCATCTTTTGTACTGCCTGCTAAGCCATCATCTATATTTGCTTCTCTGGTTGGCACAAAATAATATTGAGCTGTAGATATAGCAATTAAACAAACCAACTATAAGAACAAAAAAAATGCCGAAAGATAAAAAGAAAGAACCAGTACACCTTTTGTAAACAGTTTATGATTTTAAAACTCTACACCATCGTGCAATAGCAATTTACTATCAAGTGTTCATTTAAATGTATTCTGTATTGGTGTTTAAACCACCAATTTACTAAAAATCGTGACAATCATTTTGATTAGGAATCAAGACTCGAATATATATATATATATATATATAAATATAAACTAACAGCCCTTAATCTAGTCGACTAGATAGCTGTGTTACTTCTAAAAACTATTTTGGTCAATATTCACAAAATTATAGAACACGCGTTTAAAGTTTTAAAGCACTACCATAGGCATAAAGACTTCAAAAATTTACTGAATTTTTTTATAAGGAAAGAATTGATCATCGTTATGTAATTCAATATCTTTATTTGAAAGGTTTTAGTTTTACCAATATTAGAATTGTGCTAGATTCTGCTCCTTCGTTTAGGACAATAGAATAGTGAATAACAGAATTTAAATAGAGACAAACACCGTAGTGTTGCCGCAATTTAGGTATCCATACAATGACATAAAAAGGTACTGGAGCTAGCTGAAATGACAGGAATTTTAAAAAGGGTGCTATTCCTCGCATATTGACCCAAAATTTTGTGATGAGAAAGTTGTACACAAGATGTTTAAGTGGATGAATATTTTAAAATAATCCAAACGATTCGTAACACGGTACACAGCAAAAAGTAGGCGTATAAAATTCCACTGTCGCTATTTGTTGAAATGCGTTTAGGATAATATTGTTTGATTACCGTTCAAAGAGAAAACCAGTGAACGGCGAATATTAGGATAAGCCATCTCAACATTTAAGTGGTAAAAGTAAAGAAAGAACGCCCGTATTTGACAGGAAAGGATATGTTGTTTTATCAAAGTAATTGCTTTGCTATTCCAATAGTTGAAACTAATAAATTTGTAGTTCAAATCGCTTCATCACGCACTTTATTCCCCTGGATTATTTTTTATTTCCAAACTAACAAAATGGATCGATGGTAAAATTTTTGCCAACAAGAAAAGGTGGAGTCTGTGATTGATGGTTATAATAAATAAATAAAAAATAAACACTTATAAAATGTATTAAACTAAATTGAGATTATGTTGGGAAATAGTATTAGAAAGTAATTTCCAGTATATACTTAAACTCAACTTCTCAAGCCCAGCTGCAGGGTTGATGTAAGTGTAATTTAATTAATTTTTTTTAACTAAAAATGTTTATCATATTTACCACAAAAGTACGCATTTTCCAATTAAATTTAAGTTAATACTGTTCCAAGCAGAGCAACTTGCAGACCAAGCGTTAAAGTCTTACTGATGTTACAGTTTTAACTGTCTTTAGTATTTATATTATTTAAGAAGCTGTAAATTTTTACTACATATTTTACAATATTAAAATTTTGCATTTTATAAAACAAAAGAAACTTGTGTTGTACATTCATTTCGACACACATAACCTGTAAAAAAAATTTCAAATTTTTTCTTGTCGTATTTTCTGCCAAAAGTAACGTTTTTATTTTCTTTTTAATATGTATGTATATGTAATGTATATTAATAAAAGAGTTTAAGCAATTAATTGAATATTAGTAATTTAAACTATTATGTGTCAACATTCTGTCATCATCGTCTAAAATAATAATTTTCTTAATATTTACATACACATATACTCATTTATTTTAAAAATTTGTAAAACAAACACTAAAACTAAAATTAAATATCGAATTTTAGTTTGAACAGCTCAAATATATAAAATAAGTTAAAGAAATAAAGAAAAAATAATCCAAATTAAAAATAAATTTTTATTGCAGTCTATCGGGTATGTTTTGGAAAACGAATTAGGCGGAAACTAAAATCGAATCTTTTTTCAAAGGCAAATAAAACTTAATTGCCCAGATTATTGTATAGTTTTGACAAAGTAGGAAATTACTTTTCACAATTAAAAAGTCTAGCAAAATTGAAATTTCATTCGAGTTCAGTTTCACTCGAATTTGTTTTTCAGAACATCCAGATTTTAAGAGAACACTGAAATATGTATTTTATTTTTATTCAAAGTGTACAACTGCAGTCATTGTCAGAGCATATTTCACTAGTGTCAATAAATTTACAGTAGTGTCAGAAGATTTTCAGTAGTGTTGACATTGAAGAATTTGTGCACACATAAACCAGAGAAGTATTTAGATATCAGTGTTGCCACGACTTTTAATTTTTTCTAACCAAATTTCATCAAAAATTTAACCAAAATGGAAATAAAATAATCAAATCCAAATCCTGATAGAATCAATTGAGAAAATTCTCTTAAATCAAGTATAACTTTGAAATTTTTTGCAATAATTAAATTAATAAATAGATAAAATAAATAAATAAATAAAATTTCTTTTAAAACAAATAAACATGTTTTCTTTCGCATTAATTACCATGATACGCATCTACGTCACACCAACCAGAAACAAAAAACACAATCACACAGCCACTCGTATTTGATATGGGAGAATTTTGCTTACATTTCAGATTTTGCTCAAAGCACTGTCTTTATTTCTTTGTTTCATCATTCAGCGTTGCCGTTTTTAGTTATTTCTAACCGAAATTGGTTACTTTTTTTCTGCAGTGTGTACATGTGGTGTTTTTTTCGCCTTGGTTACTTTTTACTTTGAGGCTAAAGAAAGCCACACTTATTTGAACGGTTTGAATTTAAAATAATAACTTTATAATTTGTAAATAATAATAATATGACACACGTGTGTTGTTAACTATTTTTGCAAATTTCTACCTTAAGTATATAAAAAACATTTTAATTAGATAAAGCTCTGTAGTCTAGGTTGGCGCTTTTGTTGTTCTTAATTTCAATTTTGGCATTCTTCTAAAAGTCATAGCAATATTTCTAAAATGAGTGTATCTGCCAAAATAGGTGACTGACCAGGAAGCATGAACGACTCGGAAACGTGAACACTTTCATATTTGCATTGACTACTCTAAAACGTGAACAAGGTTAAATAGCTCTAAAACGTGAACAATTTTTTTTGAATTGTTTTTACATATTTTTCGTTTTATTTCTTGAATTCGTTTAAATTTGGGGAATCCCAGAATAAGACAACATACATACATACTTAGCTATCTATTTCAACAAAACATGCACATGTGTAGTTAAGAAATCTTAAGAAAAGGCCATACTTAAGATGGTTGAAAAAAACACATATCAAAAAAAGATAAATGATTTCTTCCAATAAAAGTACTATTTAGAAAAAAATCCGACTTTTAAGAGGAGTTTATTGAAGACTGAAATCTTTGGCTACACCCATATATGTAAGTATTCCCAACCTCATTTTGTATTATATATTTTTTATAATTATAGAAACTTTAGTAGTAGAAAACTTTATATGTATGTACATACATATACTTATGTACATATGTATACAATTCGTTTGAATTACATTTTTTTTGTTTCATATTCACGAAAATGTAAAATACGGCAAAAAAGTTTGAATAAAATTTTATATAATATTTATTTTTAATAAAATTTCCAAATCTGATTGAGTTTTAGCCAATATCTATTGCTAAAATGCATATTTTTGTTCTAAAATCTTACCGATCGAAAAGGTGAACAAATTTGAAAATGTGAATGGTTTAACATAATTTTCTTAATTATTTCTATTAGAATTAGGACTTAAAAATTTGGTAAGATTTCTGCTGAAATTTGGTTACAAAAATTTAAAAGTCGTGGCAACACTGTTTTCCATTAACTACTAAAAAGAAATGCAGTTGTCACACTATGAAGAGTACAATTTTTTTATTGTACACTGAACCAACTGTATATTAAAATGTTGTGTAATGGCTTTTGTGTGCTGTTGTTTTTTGTTCTCTGTTTTTGCTGTACTCTTATTTATATTTGCAACTACAATCAGTATTTGCTCATGAGAAAAATACAATACTTTACAATTCTAGCGTCTTGTGCTCACCTCTAGTACGAAGGATTAAAGTAAAGTTCGGGGAATCCCATTTATTTTCTTTATTTAATTTTTTATTTCAAATTTCATTAAATATGCTCACCACAGCAGCAAGATATATTTTATATTTTCATACCAATACATAACATCAAAAGTGAATTCCATAGCACCAAATAAATGAACTACGACAGCACTATAAAATATATAAATAAAATGCAGCTACAATATTTCTGTGACAGTACACAATCAAAACTAAATATATACACATAAGAAATAATTTTATAGTATAATGTGCCGATAGTTTGAATATATCTTGCACGTTGCTATTAATTAAATTATGAAATTTATAGCAAATCACGACTACTACGTATTAACTTTAAACTATGCTCTTTATGAATACAGCAATAAAATTTTTCCAGGTGTTAATAAAAACAAATTGGAGTTTAAAATAAAAGATTTATAAATAAAAATGATCCTAAAAGTATATACTGTTAAAATATATTAAAAGCTATACAGTGATGGTTGAACTTATGGATCATGTACATTTGGTTTTGAATACAAGAATTGAGGCCGTTACTTCTTAAAGTCGAGTTGTGAACAAGCGGTTAATGGAGAATTAAAACTCTCTTCCTCTATATGATTCGGTATTCACAGAAACGTTCTTCTTGGTTGCCCGCTAAGTAGTAGTATTATTTTTCTAAGTTATCACAGTTGAGATTTTTCTGTCATGCTTCGTTTCGTATTAAAAAGCCTTCAATTAAATTCATCAACATACATATCGTCGTCCCGAAGTTATCTTGACGTAACTCCAAAAAATATTTTTTTGGGAAATTGAATTTAAAGTTTTATCAGTTTATAGAAAAAAATTTAGTCGAAAAAGGTGACTCAAAATTTTTTTCAGATGTAGTGCTAATAATTCTTTATCGAATAGTACAAAAAATTCTTAAGTCATGGAGAAAATTTTTTAAGTTTAAAACATTTTTAACTCCAAACAAAGAATAACATTTTGCCGTATAAGCCACTTTTTGAGAACATTTTCTTTATTTTTGGCACATACGTCCAAATAACACCGATAGAAATTTTGGATTGTTTTTTGTCTGATATTATCTTGACGTATATGAGACATACTTAAGTAAGCAAAATTTTACTTTTAGTATTTATTACTACAGTACTAAATAAATAAATTACGATTAACAAAGCACTTTTAATCCGCCTAAAGGAATTTCATCCATCTTTTATTATA
Source organism: Metopia argyrocephala (assembly GCA_963576795.1). NCBI lineage: Eukaryota > Metazoa > Arthropoda > Insecta > Diptera > Sarcophagidae > Metopia > Metopia argyrocephala. The sequence goes on along the minus strand of OY756211.1, from coordinate 58,757,539 downwards.
AAAAAAAGCTTTCAGTGTTTAATATAACAGCAACAGTACGAGTATGTACTCAGAATCCTAACGAAAAAAATGTTACTTACTGCGCCATTTGGAAAGAAGCACAGAATGGTCGCTCTGGTAATGATATCGATAGTTCTATAATAAAAATTTTGGAAAATATATTGAAGGATTTTAATCATATTGAGAATATCATTCTTTGGAGCGACTCTTGTGTGCCAAAAAATAATAATCTAAAAACAATTACTCAAAAATTTTCAGAGCCGGGACATTCCCAAATTCAAGAAATTGACTCTGTCCACAGTGCAATAGATCGATTTCTAAAATTAAAAGAAATTCACAGTCCTTTAGATTTTTTAGAAATGTTGCCTACAGATTTCAAAATTTATTCAGTTATTGCGGATTTACAAAATTTTCATTTACTAAAATTAAAGCATTGTAGTCGCCGTGGTCTAGTGGTTAGTGTGTTGGCTTACTAAGACTAAGACCCTGGGTTCGACTCCAGGCCCCGACATCTTCAAAAAAAGAAATATGACAAAAATATTTCTTTCGGCGACTACCTCTCAGCAGTCTTCTGGCAAAAGCTCTGAGAGTAATTAATTGCCATGAACAAGCTTCTCAAGTCTGTCGTTCGGAGTCGACATTAAACTGGAGGTCCCGGTACTCATGGATAAAAATTGACACACACAACATGAGTGCTGCGAGAAGCTAGGCCGTAACCCTGACACAGGGTTGTAAAGGCCAGTTATGTATGTATGTATGTAAAATTAAAGCAATTAAGTATAATAAATTTAATTTATTTTCTTTATCCTATAAAGCATCTGTAAGTAAAGATTAATTTCAGTCATCAAATTTAAAAAAACAAGCGAGAAAAGGAGTTTTTTCAAAATCCGAAGAAATGTTTGAAAAGGAACTCAGTATATGTCCAAAAATAAATATTTCTGAATATAAACAAATGATATTAAAAGCCTTTTCCCATATCTTCTATACAATGATGTTCAGTTTTATTCAAAACTATTTACATAAGTTATAACATATTTTAAGATACTGATTCTAGAATTATCTATGATGTATTTAAAAAACATACTTTTGATTCATAAAAGTTTTATGAAATAAATTTTGAATTAAAATTTATTTTATATACATATGTACCTCTAAAAAATGAAAATTAGTTTTTTATTAATTTAGTCCTTTAATTTTAATGTAACAGCAATAAAGTGAAGTTAAAGAAAACTATTCTTTATGATTTCTTATTACGTTTTATCTTTTTTTCTTATGAAAAATCTTTTAAATATATTCATTTATGTACGTACGTCAAGATAACGCTAAATTTTTTTATTTGAAAAATTCCATACATTTTTTGCCGTATATCCACGAAAGTGGCGCGTACGTCATTATAACATAAAATTTTTTTACCAAACGTGGATATACGGCAAAATGGCCCTTAAATATCTCCGAAAATTTAAGAGATAAAGTCCTGGTGATTGAACACATCGAAAGATCTAATAATTTAAGCATCAAAAATGGTCGTAACTCATTTTTTTTGATTTTGTGATATACGTCCAGATAACTTCGGGACGACGATATGTCAACGAAAATGAATTTAATTGAAATGAGTAGTTGTGCTGTATTGCATAGTGTGTTTTTAAAAAAGTAAGAACTTAAAATGATAATTAAAGGCAAAAATTAAATTATTTAATAGGTAATATCAAGAAATTTATGTATATAGCTTTTAAATCATGATTTCCAGTAATATATGTCCATGAGTTACATGATTCATTAATTTAGTTGTAGCGTGTATATGCTTCAAATAATTCAAGAGCTACTGGTTTATGAAAATAGAGTTAACACAGCACCATGAAAAACAATCCAGAAGCATTTAATCATGCGAACTAAAAGTAGAGTTTGATTAAATTGATTTTATCGATTTTTAAATGTTCCGCTTGGCCAATTTTTGTTTTATTAAAACCAATACTCAAGGTTAAGCCCCATTGTATTGGAATTTGAAGATAGATACATATTATATTATGCACCTTTTGTTGGCGTGACAAGTTCCTGTCATTTTGATCACTCAAGGGCCAGTGTTATACCTTCACTCTTCAATGGTCAATAGCAATTACCCCATATATCGGTGGATGTTAAATTGGAGTGGTAGGCGTCTCCACTAAGTATGTTAGCTTTTATCTTCCCAAAAGGTGGCGCCAACTCCTGATCATTTATTCTGTTGGTGGAATAGACTGGAATGTCAGGGAGTGGTTTCTTCAAGATAGACTTATAGGAGGGTGGGGGGAACCTCTTATTTTTAAATTATAATTTTCGAAAAACTGCAAATTAATTTTTTTACTTTTCTTCTTCGCTGGGATTTGATTCTCGATCCTTTTGGTTTCTGTGCGAGCGATCTACTATACCACAGTGTTTTGTTGAAACCAAAACTCGTTGAATTTTTGCTAATTTGGTTTGGATCTACATGGCTTGGTAAGGCTCGTCATTCACCTATTAATGGATTGTCTTCGCTCCATATAAAATTATTTTGCTTATTAATTCTTAGAGCGCTTTCCAAGATCCTTAAGAAAAATTTTTCATGTAGTCGAAGGACAACTGCCAATAAGTTGAAGGCGATGAAATATCAATATTTCAGTCGATCGTTCAATACTTTGCGTTATAACAACAAACAGCAAAACTTTCTCCATATGTAGGACATTTCTTTGTCTTATAGACTTTAATGATTTTGAAGCGAAAAAAAATTAAATTAATGTAAAAACGATAAAATAACTGCCCGAATGAAAAAATGTTTTATTAACTTCGGAAACATATTTGTAGTTTTCGAAATAAAATTCCTTAGTTCAGGAGTGGTGCTCTGGTATTAAATTATACATTACAGGTTACCAATCCTAAGGCGATAATTCAACAAAGTTTGACATTCTCAGCTGTCAAACCTTAATTATCGATATCAATAATTCATTTACACGTTTCAATATTTCAACTTTTACTTTTAATTTCAAATTCTATAAAAATACAATTTATATTCATTACTTTTTTTTCAAAACAGCAGATTTTCTCTTTGTACCTATTAATGGCTTACCGTTTACTGTACTCCAAACAATAATTTTTTGTGTGTAAAGAAAACATATCAAAATTAATTGTAATATGGCAATACTGTGATTTGACACTACATTTACATTTTAGCTACATAACGTAAGGCGAAAGAAAAATTAACTTGTATAGCCTGGTATTGAGTTCAATTTTGTGAAAAAAGTTTAGCTACATTTATTTTTCCATTCGAAAAATTTGACATGCAACATATATCCCTAAAAGCATGCATCACCTTTTTATACAACAAATAACACAGTTCAACAAAATTATTTTTTTTGTTGCTTTTGACAAGAATTGATTTAACTTTCATTTGGGGCTCAGAATCTATATGTATTTTAGTTTTTCAGTTCTTCTCTTTAAGATCTGCACTTTTTATGCAATTATTAAACGTCCAGCCCCTGTGCAGTGAGTTGAAATTATAACGATATATCATGCATTTTATGTACAGAAATTTCAAAAGAGCGCCTATAGTAATTCGAATATCCAATATAACTCTAAATAACCCAACACCAAAGTTATATCAACAGTTAAAACTCTATTCTAAAATCTTGCTCATTATAATAAAAAAATATTTTTGTAAGCTGGTGTAAAATAATTTTATTTCGTTCGAAAGAAATGTTGAATATGTTGTTCCGTACATGAACCAAAATGTTGACAGAGACTTGTTGTAGTTAGAAAAAATGTTGATATGTAGATTTCACATGTTTTTCGCAGCAAGAACAGAATACTACTTTTGAAACATTTTTTCACAAACATTTCGTACGAAACATTTTTATATGCAATTTGACAGTTTTTCGTACGAAATTTTGAACTCAATACCAGGCTTATGTTAAAAAATATATATTAAAATTAGCATGTACTCTTTCATACGCGATTCATTCGTTGGTGGCGCTTTGTTCGTGATGTCTTCAACAAACAGGTTGTTTGAACCCATCCAACTTTTACTTAAAAAACAAAAATAACCCTAAAAATGTATAAATATTCATTCATACAAATACAACAGATAAGAGGTGACGACAACATTAAGATTTCAACATGTTAGACTTTAAAAGATATACAGATTTTAAATTTTTTATGGACTCATCACATTTATTTAATTTATCTATTACATATGCTGCTTATTCATATTAATTTATAGTTTTGAATTTATAATCTGCTTTGAGTTGAATATTGTGACGTATTAAGAAGAAAGGTATTGTGATACAGATTCAAATTTTTATTTTACTATGATATCAATTTTTTTTATTGGAACCAATACTCAGGGGTAAACCCCTACTGAATGCTGTGCATTGTATTGGAATTTTTGTGAAAAGGACAGTACATTATATATATTTTTTCTTATTCATATTAAGCGCCTTAGGAATGAGACAAATTGTTGTGATTTGATCAATCAAAGGCCAGTGTTATACCCTTACCCTTGAATGAGGGTAAGTACCTTCGCTAAGTAGGGATTTAGCTGTTAACTTCTACTTCTCAATAGGTGGCGCTTTTCCTTTTCGTTTTTCGTTGTCAAAGTTTAAGGTGGAATAGAATGGAATGTCAGGGAGCGGTTACTTCGTAGATTTTAAATAATAACTAATATTAAAAAGAGAAACAAGCAACAAGTTCGGAAAATAGGATAAAGTCTGTAAAATCTATGTGAGACAAATTTTTCACACTTTGTTTAGTTCGATTAAATTTATTTAGTTTTACAAAAAGTTATTGTGAATTAATAAACATACCATTATATTTTCAAAACGGATGTATATGAGAATAACGCATCAAAACTGGGAAAACCTTTTTTTATTTTCATTATAACAAAAGGTATTAAAATTTTTGGAAATTTTCCACATGTTAAAGTTCTACCGCTTTTCGCAATTGTCTTCTTTTTTTTTTGGTTTTTATTAGATTGCATACTTTTGCCATTTATGTGTCATTGTATGAATTTTTTTTTCAGAGCTTCTAATATGATTTAGTATAATACTTTTCTATACACATGCACATTTGAGTACTCAAATAAATAAATATTTTCTTGCCTTTGGTAATTGTACTCAAGTTGTTGTTTTATCTACTTACATCTATGAAAATCTTTTGCCTCTTTAAAGTTTGTCAAAAGCGATCAAAAATTAATTATATAAAATAACCATATACAAGACACACATCGAAGTCAAAGTGAAAATTATAAAGTCATCCAAATCTATGGCTAGTATAGACTAGGTGTTATACCATGTTCACACAAATAGCAAATATCGAGGTTCGCTCTATTATTCGTGGTTCGCGACCGAATCTAGTTTGAAACAAGTAGATTCGCTATACAAAATTGTGAGAGCGAACCATCCTATTTAATTTTCAATCTTTGTGCAAACCTCGAAGTACTTGCGATCATCTCTAATTTTGATAACCATTTATCGCTGCTTTATCTAACTAACTGACAAAAAACAAACCAATAATTTGTTAAAAATGATTTTTTTTAGAAATAAAGAAACAAGAAAATACCGTCCTAAATATGTAAGTATGTATGTGGTATGTACATTATACATTGTGATATACATACATAAAACAGAAATGCCAAACTGAAACACTAAACTGTTGTCTGAACAGAGAGTTTCAAAATCGTGGTTCAGAGAGTTAACCCAGTGTGAACATGCATTATGAAAATTGTACCAGGGCTTAACTAAATGAGAAAACATAGTTTCAAATGCAGCTTTTCTAGATTAATAAATACAAATAGCCCGAAGACCTTGACATATAAAGAAATTGTTTATTTTCTAAAACATCTAATGACAATATTTTAAAATATATTTTTCTTTATGTGACCAACGGCCTATTTTATTAAAAAAAAAAATAATAAAAATAATTATATATTCAATATGGTATTTTGTTTAAAATCTACATAATTAATTTTCGTATTATTAAACAAAAAATATGAACAAAAAAATTAATAAATCACTCCCGTTAAATTATTAAAAAAAATTGTTTAAATTGTAACAACAAATTTATGTAAAATTTCTTTATTGCATTCGTTTAAATATAAAAAAAAATATTCAAATCCAACTAACAATCGTATAAGTATTAACACACCGCAAATCATAAACCAATTATACATCAACAAAAATTAAGCAAATTTCCATAAATTCGCAGTTTGTATTTTAAGATATGAAAGACAATCAAATAACAAAAAAAAAAAAAAAAAACAAAAAAGGAAACCAGAAAAGAAAAAACACCGCCTCTAATACAGTTCAATAAAAGCAAAGAGCTACAGTGGGTTTTAGTCGACTTTACACCGTAGTTTTGACAAGCTTGTTTTGCAGTAACTAAACAAATTTGGACGGGATGGATGGGATACTTCGGACAAGGCAAAGTCTCTGATTGGGGTCAACCTGGCGGCCTCCAGAACGATCCTTGTTCCCGTTGTATTCAAGTCGACATACAGCCTCCACGTGGCCCTCCTGGATAACATTCTAGCACCCGCTAGCTTGTTAACTAATGTATGCGGCGATTGTCCAATCCCCTGGACTATAAATTTGGGTTGTGCGTAGGGCTTTAAACCGACCAAGTAAAAACATTCTTCAATGGAAGCTAAAACCAAAGCCTCTAAACGGACCCCATATTATGTTGACGAACTTGGCAAACGTTTTAAAGACTATGATTTAAGGATATGCACCTGGAATGTGAGAACCCTTTATAGGGAAGGTGCCTCTATCCAATTGGCGGATGCTCTCACGAAATGTAGGGCTGACATCACCGCCATCCAGGAAATGCGATGGATAGGACAAGGTTGTACGAGGCAGGCAACATGTGACATCTACTACAGCTGCCATGAGAAGAGACGCGAATTTGGCTGCGGATTCGTAGTAAGTAAGAGACTTCGCCATCTTGTCTCGGAGTTCACCCCCGTGAACGAAAGAATTGCTACAATCCGAATGAAGGCAAAATTTTATAGTATCAGCCTTATTTGCGTGCACGCCCCGACGGAAGAGAAGGATGATGCGGTCAAAGATGCTTTCTACGCAAAGCTCGAGGATGTATACGATAGGTGTCCAGCACATGACGCCAAAATTGTCCATTATCTTGTCGCAGCCAAGATGCGACTGCGCATATGCGCAGCGAATATGGCACGTTCTAGTGTTCGAGGGAAGCTGGACATCAAAAAGCTGCGATCACAGGAAACAGCCAGGTCGTTTTCCGATCGTCTTTCTTACGAGCTCAATTATATCCCATCCTCTCTCGAAAGTATTGGTGGACAGTGGTCTCACATCGCTCACTCTCTGCGCAGCGCTTCCGGAACAGTTCTTGGTTTTGAGCGTCCTCCCCGCAGAAACCAATGGTACGATAAAGAGTGCCGTGAGGCCACTGCAGCAAAGAACGCTGCCTATAGACGAACATTGCAGTCCACCACTACAAGAGCAACGGTGGACGTGTACAGAGAAAAGAGGAGGGAAGAGAGACGCCTATTCAGAAAGAAGAAAAGAGAGCAAGGAAGGCGTGATCGTGAGGAAATCGAGATGTGCAGAAGTAGAAATAATGCTCGAAATTTTTATAAAAAGAGCCCGGAGCAACCTCCTGCAGAGACGAACATGGTAACCTGGTTACAGATGCACAAGGAACACTAAGATTATGGAGACAGCACTTCTCTAATCTACTGCAGGGCGATGACAACACAATTTCCGCCCCTAGAGATGCTGTGCCGGATCCAATCATTAACGACGACGTCGAGATCTCGTCCCCCAGCCAAGAAGAGGTCAAGGTTGCCATATGGCGACTGAAGAACAACGAAGCAGCTGGACCTGATGGTTTGCCAGCTGAACTCTTCAAGTATGGAGGCGATGAGTTGGTTAGGTGCATGCACCAGCTCATTTGCAGTGTATGGCTGGAGGAGGGTATGCCCAACGATTGGAATCTTAGTGCTCTCTGTCCCATCCTGAAAAAGGGAGATCCCACGATATGCACCAACTACAGGGGTATAAGCCTCCTCCCTATCGCATATAAGGTTCTTACGAGCGTATTGTGTGAACGACTGAAGCCATTCGCCACCTCACTGAATGGAGATTATCAGTGCGGCTTCAGACCTGGTAAGTCCACCATTGACCAGATATTCACACTGAGCCAAATCCTGGAGAAGACCCATGAAAGTCAAGTCGACACACACCATCTTTTTGTCGACTATAAGGCAGCCTTCGATAGCCCAATAAGGGATCGCGTTTATGCCGCAATATCTGAGCTCGGTATTCCTGCTAAGCTGATAAGGCTATGCAGAATGACGCTGAGCAACTCCTGCAGCTCCGTCAAGGTAGGAAGAGAGCTCTCTGAGCCTTTTAATAATAAAAGTGTCCAGCTCCTTGCGTATGCCGACGATATAGACATGGGCATACCAAGCGAGATGTCACCGCAGCCTTTACTGCTATTGAACGAGAGTCTGCTAAAATGGGTCTGGCGGTAAATGAGAGCAAGACGAAGTACATGTTGTCGACGAGTAGGGACGTTGATCGTATCGGCTCCCAGGTTACAGCCGGCAACTATACATTCGATGTGGTCAAGGAGTTCATCTACCTTGGCACCGCCATTACCAGCAAGAATGATGTCAGTCTAGAGATCAGGCGAAGAATCACACTGGCCAACAGGTGCTACTACGGTCTCGGTAGGCAGTTTAGTAATAGAGACCTCTCTCGTGCGACGAAATTAACACTCTACAAGTCGCTTATTCTCCCGGTGCTTCTCTATGGTGCGGAAGCATGGACGCTGTCTTGTGCCGATGCAGCGGTCCTGGGGGTATTCGAGAGAAAAGTTCTTCGCAAGATCTTTGGTCCACTGAGGCAAGGCGATGAGTTTCGCATTAGGACCAACTATGAACTGTATGAGCTCCTCGGCGACGTAGATGTTGTCCAGCGCATTAACATCCAGCAGCTGCGCTGGCTCGGCCATGTTGTTCGGATGGAAGAATCTGCTCCAGCGAAAAAGGTTTTCGATGCGAAGGTCACTGGACGTCGGCGTAGAGGACGTCCATGTTTACGTTGGAAAGACCAGGTAGATGGAGCCCTGTCATCAATTGGTGTGACCAACTGGAGAAGGCGTGCGCTTGGCGGAGACGCCTAGAGACTAGTGTTGAGGCAGGCCGAAACCCGTTAACGGGTTGTTATGGCCAGCTAAGTAAGTAAGTAAGTAAGTAAACAAATTTGGACATAATTATATGGCAACCAACGTTCTTTCGTTGGTTTATTTATATTATTTTAATTATTCAGCTTAATGTAATTATAGAATAAAATAATAAAGAATTAACACTTCAAATAATATATACAGTATTAAAATATACACATTCCATATATACAAAAATAAGAAATTTTTAAGGAAAGGATGAAATCAAAAGGAATAAAAACAATCACCATATAGCCCCAAACTAAACTAATCATATATCAAAAGCAAAAGTGACAAAAGAAAAAACGTAAAGTTCCAACGTAAAGTTCCACACACGGGCTACTCGAACTACAAAAGAACGTTCAAATTGTGCATTGTATATCCTAGGAATAAAAAACGGCGGATTGCGAACAGATCTGGTAACAGTCTTTTGTGTCTTAATAACACCATAGAGATAGATCAGTAGGCGGAACTTCAAATAAGATTCAAAAAAGATATTTAAGAAATTTTTCAGGTGTCAGAGACACAAGTATCAAACCTTAAACCGTAGATAAATCTAAGAATTTTGTGTAATATAGATCTAATCTTTCTCCAACTGCCCAAATTACAGCCTAAATAAAGAACAAAACAATAATTAACTTGTGACATGAATAACGCATGAGCCACATACTTCCTGACTTCCAAAGGCAAATAAAAGTTGAGATGATACAGTCTACGTAAGGTAGAACATACCCGCGAGCAGATACTATCAATGTGAGGACAAAACGACAAATTTTCATCAATAATGACGCCAAGGCATTTTAAAGAATTAGTTATTAGATATCCTGAAGTCAAAGTTTATTTTGTTCATTTTGTCTAATTTTGATTGATTATTTTTTTTTGCACTTTATTATTTCATTAAACTTTCATATCATATCTTAATTCGTCTGTAAAATTTGTGGCAGCACCTTATATCAGTCTACGAAAAATTTCTTTAAATAATTCTTCTGTTGTTCGGTGCCGGTGTAAAACTTAAACTGTAGGTCTGTTTACATTAACCTTAAAAAAATGTATTTATTACAAGAACTACGGACCATTACTGTTTTCTTAATTACGATGACCGAAGTCTCAAGGAGTCTGTGAGTTAAGAGTCAAAAACATCCCTGTTAGTATATCGCTTAACAAGCTAAAACGTATTTCTGGGTTTAAATGTTGCTCAAAATAGTTAGTCTGCATTTCTTCCACTATTTTATCCAAAAATATTAACTAATAACGTACATATCGTCGATGTCGACTAATGTGGATAAAGTGGAATAAGAGGGCAAAAACAAAAATAAATTGTAATTCTGTTTCATTCAAATACGATGACAATTACAAAAATTGCAAGGATGGTGAGAAAAGGAGAATATCATACGAATTTAACTCGACTAACTCATACAAGTGTGTGTACACATGGAAAAAAAGGTATTTCAGTATGTGATTTCTTGAAAAGTGTGAGTTAAATAGTTAATGTTTGGTCATGAATATGTACAGACACAACGAAGTCTGATGAGATTACCGTGGATGGAGTCGAAAACATGTTCAGTTTGGCTGCTCTACTTCCTTCACGGATATCATTTTCTGCTTTTATTATCAAAAAAATTCATATTAATTTTTTGCAATTTAATTGCTAATAAACGTTTTAGTCTACCTAAATTAGCTGATTCCAGTCATTCGAACAATAGTATCTATTGTTTTGTTATTTTAGAAAACTGTATTTCAATTGTAGCATTTTTTATTTTAATTTTGAAAAATTGTTTAAAAAAGTTAACAGTTCGAAAGAGTTAATTACCTTCTGGAGATATGGTAAACTTCTCGAGATTCCACTGTACTAGGGATGACTTGTGCTTATATTTCTTTAAAGAAAGATACATACACTGCTCGTTATCAGATTAGCGCCTCTCTTTACACTCTCCGTTAATTTTAAATACTACCTAAACTACTTGTGCTATGGACTTGCACTTTATCAATTCTTCTTAAAATAAAACAATAATGGCTACTGTAATGTTGAAGTTACTATTTTACTTTTAATTTTTGGAAAAAGTATATTAAAAAAAGTAACCAAAAATTGGTCATCAGGATAGCGCCATTTGCGATAATTTCAATATATTTAGTTTTTTAAGCAAAAAAATGCTTTTTATTGCCAGTTTGTGATATTTTGAAAACTTTTAAATAAAATTAGTAATGTGTGGTTCCGCCCTTATTTGGAATCACCTCGAAAATTCAATTGGGAATGGAATTGTACAAACTCTCAATGTAATTCAACGAAATGGTGGACCAAGCGTGCTTGATGCCTTCAATTAGTTCTGTTTTTGTGCTGTATTGCTTTCCGGACTCGTATACTTTCCTAGCCAACCATCCCCAGATGTTCTCGATTATATTAAGGTCGGGTGAGTATGGTAGCCACTTAAGGACGTCAACTTTTTGGGTTTGAATCCTTGATTTTTTCCTCCAAAGCTAAAACTGTTGCTCTTCACATATGTTGCAATTGTTTGAAGATATTGAATTTAATGACAGTTATTGCAAAGGCAAACTAGATAACTTCAATTTAATTTGGGGGCGCTAATCTGATGCAGCAAAATAAGTGCAAAGTATTTTGACGAAAATAAAACAAAATTTAAAATAAGGTGTTTGAGGCTCTAGGTTCGAGCCCCGGGAAAGTTCTGATCAATATTTTTATAATTTAATTTTTGTTTCGTCAGAAACGCTTTATTTAAGATCAAAGTTAACGACAATGAATATTTTTGGTAATTAAAGAAGAAATGATGTCCGTGAAGGAATAGTACACTAGCCAAACTGAACAATTGTTTTCGACTCCAGCTACGGTAGTCTCATCAGAGTTCTTTGTGTCCTGTGCATATTCAAGACCAAACATCAACTATTTAACTCACACTTTTTTGGAAATCGCATACTGAAATTATATTTTTTCACATGTATGTACATTAGGGGGGGTCGTTTTTTTTTTTGGACAAAGCGTATAGCAAAAACGAAATCTACGGAAAATTCTAAGAAAATTACTCTAAGAAACCATGGGTCTAATAGAAATTCGTAGCTCCCAAAAATCGATTTCAAGTTATGATGTTATATTGAATTGTTCTCTAAAACCTACTAACATTTTTGTTTACAATAATTTAAAAACAATAGCATGCCATTATAAATGCAGTGCTTTTGTCTTTTTTTTTTTTTGACATTTGGCACAATTCTCCTTGACTAGAAGTGTGGGAGTGATTCGTAAATGTCAGATAGTCTGTCTGCGTTCAATAACCAGCGTGTATTCCAAATTACTTTTTTCAACTTTTAAATAGTTTTTAATTATTAAATTATAATTGAAACGTCTGTAATGTGAGTTGATTACACCAATTCATTGATTGATACAAATTCAATGAACTCTGGGTCTTGTGTGCTACCCAGTCTGAACATTGGCTTGCCCAGTGATTTAAGTGGGCTTAATCTACCAAAATAATCGTGACGTACTGAAATACTATTTGTTTTTAGACTATTTGTTTTCATACTCCACAAGTGGCAAAAAATTGTTTGAAATTAGGAATAAGCTAAATATTCCGTTAATTCATGAAAAAAGTGTCTCGTAAAAACTAATAACATTACTAACTATACATCAATATCAAATAAAATGTCAAGCAAATGCCGGCAAGTCTTTAACATTTCTGCACACTATTGATGACGTGTTTTTTTTTATATTGGGAAATGTCAGTGCGCAAAAAACATCATTTTGCTGCTGTGGCTTGATAACCATTGACCTCCAAGAGTTTATGATTGATCAGCATAGTAGAAGAAAGCTAACCCGAATTTGATGCGATTACTGTTGACCAATAATCAACACAGCTACCAGCTAGTCGCGATCGAACTTTTAATTCTGGTCCATCACATATGGATATTGAGTCTGAACTGGAATTTTTCATACCAACTGCAGGACAGTACGATACACCCCATTTTGCTATGGCGTGCGATAGGTTTGGTATCGGGAATAAGCTTGCTTCTTTTTTAGCCACATCACTTTTAAAAGACATTGGTTTTAACGATAAAAATGGGGAACCAATAATTATGGGCAAATCTATGCTTTCACGTGAAAAAAAAAAAGAAATGTAGGGATGCTTTTCATAGAAAGCAACGCAATGATTATGATTTAGTAGCATTCTCATTTGATGGCAGAAACAACAACTCTCTGACGAGAGAAGAAGAAAATGGTAGATATCATCCGAGAATTGTAAGAGAATCGCACTCAGTGGTTCTTGCAGAGCCTAAGAGCAATAAAAAGAAAACTGAGCTTCTAAGCTAAACGGTGATATACAATTTTTTATTATAAACCAGTAATTGGAATTTTCCTATAATTTCAAAAGGTAAGACAGCGTGTAAAACCCCTACCGTTTGCAATTCGGCACAACCGATCGAGGCATTCATGATACCAATAGAAAACGGACAAAATGACTTAACTAGTGATGTACAATAACCTATTATAACTAAAGTATCCTATTTTTCTTACACTTTTTAATTCTAAAAAAGCATTAATTTTATAACTTTTCAAAAAAACATCCTTTTTCAATTCTGTAATGAACCCTGACTAAATGGCAATGCCCAAGCTACCACTGGAAAGCTAAAATTCTAAGGTAAGCGCGGTGGTATACAATTTTCTATTAAAAACCATTATTTAGAATTTTCCTATAATTTCAAAGGGTAAGACAGCGTGTAAAATTGTCGTAAAAACACTACTTTTTGCAATTATTTTTTAAAGTATGACCAAACGGACAACCGATCGATTATTATACATAAATTGTATTATAATATAATTGAATAACCTTATAATAAGTAATACATGCCACCATTATATACATAATTCATATAATAATAAACAAATAAAAGAATGTATCATAAGATATTCAAAAACTAAATGTTTTTTTGTGTAAAACGTGACATAAAATTTTCAAATCGATTTTTGGGAGCTACGAATTTATTTTAGACCCATGGTTTCTTTGAGAAATTTTCTTAGAATTTTCCCTAGATTTCGTTTTTGCTATACGCTTTGATGACTTTTTTCCTTCCATACAAATCGACCCCCCCTAATGTACATACACTTGTATGAGTTAGTCGAAGTAAAGTCACACAACAGTCTTTATCATATTCTCCTTTTCTTACCATCATTGCTGTTCTTGTAATTGTCATCTTATTTGGATGAAACAGAATTACAATTTTTATTTTGTTTTTGCCCTCTTATTCCATTTAATCCACATTAGTCGGCATCGACGACATGCACGACTGTAGCCGTGGTGGTTAGAGTGCAGCGCTAGAAGCATGCGCATTATAACTTAAGGTGTTTGAGGCTCTAGGTTCGAGCCCCGGGAAAGTTCTGATCAATATTTTTATAATTTAATTTTTGTTTCGTCAGAAACGCTTTATTTGATCTTAAATAATTTGATCTTAAAGTATGCCAAAAAGAATTAAGGCAGTTAAAAAAGCAAACGGTAGACATACCAAATATTAGGACCTAAAATCAATGCAATATTCAACAACGGTCATAATTGTTCACATGTGAATTTTTAAATTAATATTTATTTTTTTTACTCTTAACACACATTCTTTTAAAATTTTGTTCTTTTTAAGTTTTTTAGATGTACATTATTCTATATAGGTAAAAAAAATTAAAATATATTTGAATAAAACATACTTTTTTGGATATATTATAAATTTTAGTATTTTTGTGAACAATTTTGTCCCTTACTGTATGTGGCAGCCTGTATAAATCACGTAAATAAACAACACTGATAAGAAGAAACACTTATTTTATTACATTTGAATATAAACAAGCGCAACATATAAAGTAATAATATAATAATAAAATAATGAAAAAAATCAAATTGATGGTTTTTGAAGAGCACAAATCAAAAAATTACAATACAAGTTCTGTGTTGTGTTATTTTTTAAGGTAGGAATACACAGCATCCCTTACGGCGTTAACAGCGGTTACAATATACATTGTAAGTCAACTATTTAACTGTTAAAATTTTTTTAACTTCTATACGTTATAGAATTTTTATATAATTTAAATTTTTTTTGACAGACGTGCAAAACACACAATTTGCACAACGCATGTTTTGTACTTCTACCTTTAGTAGACCTAAAAGGACCACCACAAGCACAATGTAAAGTGTGTAAAAGGTTTTAAAGATGAATGGCGGATCAACAAAAGGACTTCTAACTCTACCTAAAGTAAGTTTTCTATATCTCCGAGTGGCAAGATTTCTTAGATAAACTATCTTTAAAAATTATAAAGCAAAATAAACCAAGTTTGTTTATTTAGTAATAATAATATGAATGCACATTTATGGTTAGGTTTTCGATAATGGTTACAATAATATTTATTAATATTTAATTATTAATATAAAATTGGATAAAAATAGTCGCGATGAAACTGAAAAAGAAACATATTAAAGATTACGGGCTTTGATTTTACAAGGGGGGAAACATTTTTACCTGCTACTATTGCGTATTCGACATTTGTTGACAATTTAAAATTTTCTTTTTTCATAACATAACTTGAACTGAGAAAATCTTTGAATGCGCGTGGCTTTGATATTCCAAAGTCTAGGGCACTATTTAATATAAATTTATGGAATATTTTGGTAAATGCAAGAAAGAAACAAAAAGAAACTACTAAAGTATGATATCTCAATATTTTTATCTCGAGTAGACTAAACACACTAACATATCTAACTTTAAGATCGGACTGTAAAACTAAAAACGCGATCCCTACGTTTGGCAGAAAAAATATTTTTTTGCAAAAGTACTTTATATTGAGGGCGGTACGAGAAAACATTTTTTTCTTTGTAAGGTGTCGCGTTCTAATGTATATACCTATACATATGTTTGTGAAAATTATTATATAATCGTCTTAAATAATTAAAAAACATTAAAAAAATAAAAAAAATTAAAGACCTTTTTACTAGCGCTCTACCACATGGCATAGTGGTTGAGCGCTCGCACAAAAATTCACACGACCAAGGTTCAATCCCAGCGAAGGACTAAATTATAAAAATAGAAATTTGCGGTTTTCTAAAATTACAATTTAAATTAAAAATTAAATTAAAAAAAAATAAGAGGTTCCTCTCCCCCCCCCCCCTTCCCCTCTCCAGCAAGATCATCTGCAAGAAACCGCCAACCAATGATCAGAAGTACAGCGTCACCTTCTGTGAAGATAACAGCTAATCTACTGAAGACGCTCACCATTCACATTCAAACATCCACCGACAGATAAGGCAATTGCTGTTTGATCATTCGAGGGTGAAGGTATAACACTGGCTCTTGATTGGACAAATTTACAGCAATTTGTTTCATCAACAAAAAAGGCGCAAAATACACAAACATCTATGGAAAAAAAAACCTTCTATCAACCATCTTTACATTCCCTGTATTGGTCTTAAAAAAAAAAATTAACATAAAATTCCGAATTTCCGATTATTGCAGGGATATCCTGGGATTTCGGGATCGGGATTTCAAAAATCTCTAATTCCGAGATTTTCTAAAACAAATCCCGTTCGTTATTCCTACACTGTATTTATTTATTTTAAAGGTGTTACAAACAACTGAATGAACATAAGATATCATCATCATTCACGGTGATGTAAAAGAAAAAAATATACGAGTATTTTAAACACATCTATCTTTTCATATTAGTTTGTTTGCCCACTCTTTTTAATTATTTAAAAATAAATAATTTGCAAAAATTAAAAAAACTTTAAACACATTTGCATAAAACTTAATAATAAAATTTTATTTTTTGAATGTACGAGTATTTTTTAAAAAGATCAAAGACAGCCACCGAATTAAGAAAAATAAATAAAACAATTTATGAATTATTTTTGGGGTAGGTTAGGAATTCTTTTGACATAAATTTACAAAATCAAATAAAAAAAACCTACATGCTGGTTTGTTTTTGTAATATATAATAATATACATAAATGTAAAATATATTAATAAGTAAATTTTTTATTTAAATATTCATTTAGGAAATATATATTTTTATTTTCTTTAATAACATACTTTCTTTATTTTAGCCCTAATTTTTTTTTATAACAAAAATATTAAATTTCATAGATGCCCATGCCAAATTACTAAACCAGAATTCGGTCTGATTAAATATAAAACTATATATTTGAAGTTACAATAGTTGAACTATTTCTGTAATGAGTTGTGACACCAACAACTTTTTAAATATTTAAATTATTTAAAGTTAATAACAAATGAAGAAATTATGTTTGTACATAATGGAATGATAACACCAGCCGTGTATTCAAAATTTTGTATAAAGTAGCTCGTTTGTCGATTTGAAAAATCATAGTTAATTCAACACTCATTCAATACAGATTACTCTGCTAAATATACGTAAAAATGCGTACTTTTGTGGTAGGTTTTATCAAATATATCTCACCAGTGATACTGACAAGCGTTGTCTTAAGTGGATTAAGTAAAGTAAATAAATTTAAATTTATTTATAACAGGTTTTATGTCTTACTGCGTTAGCTGCTGCTCAATATAATTACTCTCCTCGAGCAGATGGTGGGGATGATGCTGCTGACACTATCGGAGCTTTTGTTAATAGTGGGATTGGTGCTGATGGTAGCCAAGATGATTCTTCTAGTCCTAGTGCAGCCAAAGAATTTAATAAAGAATTCTATACATTTTCTGCTCCTGAAAGTGAATTTAATGATCCGAATGCAGCCAAAAAAATTGCCGATGCTTTAAAGAGTAACTTACGCGTTGTGTTCATTAAGAATCCTGAAAACAAGGCACTCGAAAATTCTGCACTTGAATTGGCCAAATTTGCTGCTGATCAACGAACTGCCATTTATGTACTTAACAAACAGTCTGATATCGGTGAATTAAGCAACAAGTTAAATGCTTTGAAACAGAATGCAAACAATAAGCCTGAAGTTCATTATGTTAAATATCGTACACCTGAAGATGCCGAAAATGCTCAGCGCGCCATTAAGGCAGAATATGAGTCTTTACCTGGCGAAAACTCTGAATCAAATGAAAGTAAGGCTCCCGTATTAGACTTTGTCTCAAAATCTCCTTCGGCTGCGGCAGCAAAGTCAAGCAAAGGTAATGCCGATGCTCCCAGTAATTCATATATTCCACCAAGGTCATCGTATTTGCCACCTGGCAGACGTTTCTAAGCTGACTCTTGTCAGTTGTTGAATTATTATTATTTTTTAGTTTAAGACTGTTAATATTAAGTTTTTTTAGAATTTTAATGAAATACACTTTTTTTAAGTATAAATTGTTTGAAGTGTTTTTTTTTATTTATTTTAAGAAAATACAATTAGTGAGTTTAAACAATAAATTTCAACAGATTATAAGTCTCCAAGAGTAGATAGAATAGTTCAAATTCCAGAAGTCGCTAATAAATTTTCATTTTTGCAAAAAAAAAACCAACAAGTGAAAACGTTTTTAATATTGTGAAAAAAGTGATAAAATCTACCCTGCACCATACAAAAATATAGTTAAATAAAAAAATCTTCGCTTCTTTGAATTGGCCTTGTGAAGTCGCGAACTCAAATTCTTGTACTATAAGGTTGGTCAGTAATAGAGTAAATGGTATATTTCGTTTAAATTTTAACTGCTGCATTCATGAAAAATATTACAGGTTTATTGAGGATTTATTTGACAAATTTTAATGCAATACTTGTCAATAAAAACCCTTAATAGACCTACAATCTTTACGTCAAGTGTTTACACGAGCAGTGATTATATCGTCGCAAGAATTAAAGCACGCTATAACTGACAAAACATTGAATGTTCACCAGAGCCAAAAAAACTGTCTGAGAGTAGAAAGAAGACACTATTATTTTTCAAAACACAGACGGCGTAAGAGAATCTTTTTTTTCATCATAGAAATCTGGGACCGGGACCAATCGACCCGCATTTTTTTCTGATAAAAATGATGCAAAAAACGTACTTTCGATTTTTTGTCAGTTACAGCGCTCTTTATAATACAGAACGGATGGTCACCGTATATATAATTGATATTATTTTTTGATACAAAGTGATGACAAGTGTTAGACTCTACCACAAGAATTTGAATTTTTTTTTTTTTTTTATATATATTTTTGAATTTTTTACAAGAAAGCGCTACACACAGCAGCGACCATACTGGGCTTCGCTAAGAAAACTATTGTCATGAACGTTCATAGTCTAACTTCAGAACAATAATCTTTGTAATAATTTTGTTATATTACCTTTATTATTATTAATAACTATGCACTATTTAAGTGCGTTGGTTGCATATTATATATTGTCGCACAAAGTAAAGAACGCTGAAACTGACAAAAAATCGAAAATACGTTTTTTGCATCATTTTTATCAAAAAAAAAAAAATAGTCGTCGATTGGTCCCGGTCCCAGATTTCTACGATGAAAATAAATTCACTTACGCCGTTTGCGTTTTAAAAAATACCAGTGTCTTTTTTCTATTTTTATACAGATTTTTTGGCTCTGGTGAACATTTAAGGTTTTGTCAGTTACAGCGTTTTTTAATTCCATCGACGATATATACATAATTGGCCATTACATCCCTGTTCTAGGAATACGGCCTCTCTTATCGCAGAACCCCTTTTTGTGTTTGTCAATTTGTTTCCATGAGTACCGAAACTTACAGTTTAACTACCACTCAGAACGACAGACTTTAAGAGGTAGTCGCTTCTCCAGTAAGCGAATATACTAACCACTAGACTACAGCAAAATTTGTCATTCAGGAAAACAAATTTATCGACATTAATTTCCGAATAACTCCGAAACAGTTGAAAATAATACTTATATAAGAGACTGCTGATTGGATGACTAAAAAGAAATTTTATTTCTTGTCACTTAACAGTGTTGTGTTGTGAACAAAACCAGCAAAATCCTTGTCAAGTTTCTATGAAATGCCTTATTGCCTTCTTTCGGAAAAAATATTAGTCATGAAAACAGATTCTAATATATGCGCTTTACAGACTTTATATTCTATTCTTTTAAGGCGAGTTTTTCACACGACATACACGTACATACTTGTTTTGTAGTATATAGATAACATAATTCTCTACACAAGCGTCTAAGGCCTAACTTGTACATATGCTTAGCACTGCTGAATTCGGCGTAGCAAATTGAGGTCTACACAGAGCCAAAACTACCTAATAGAATCAAGAAGATTTTCTCTATGAAACGTTTTTAGGCTAAGGGGTATTCCAGCAGAAAGAAGAGAAGATTTTTTTAAAAGGTTTCCTTATTATTTTCATGTGGTAAAACTTTTCAATTTTATCAAGAAGAAAAACACATAAAATTAAGAAGAAAACTTGTTATTTACATTTTTTTTAGCCAATTTCCGTTATTTTTGACACCAAAAAAACAATCCATAGAGAAATCCTTCTTGATTCTATTAGGTTTTCTTCTAAATTGTGAAAAATAGGGAAATCTTATTGATTTCATTAGGTTACCTAATTGTTTTTTTTAAAAAGGTATTTCTTATTGATTTCATTAAGTTCCTATATGCTCATGTGTAAATAATCTTATTAATTTTTTTAATAAGGATATCTTCTGAATTATATAAGTTTTCTTGTTATTTCATGAATATTGCAGACAATTTTTTGTTGTTTTTGTATTGCAGTATTTCTCTGCTGCAGAGTCTTCGATATGTATGCATGTTTGTACAAAACTCTACTTCTTTGCTTTATAGATATTCTAGTTTTAGTTGAAAATAAACAAGTGGAAAGAAAAGAAGTGAAAGAAACCAAAAAATATATGTCCATAAAATAATAAATAATAGTTAAAATTCATAATTTTAATTCTGGTTTTTCGACCTTTATTATTTTATGTAAAGAATTACTCAAGCTTATGGTCTTTTTTATAATAAAAATCGTTTATTATTTATCAATATTTCGCTACTCCTGCGTGTAGCGTCTTCAGGATATATTTATTTATAAATTATTTTCAAAATTTAAATACAGAAAATGTGTATTTATAAATTCAAAAAATTTTTTTGTCAAATGAAAAAATTTTTTAACAAATCAAAAAATGTTTTACCCAACAAACATAATAAAATCAATAATATAAACATGTTTACAAAATCATGAAATAAAGTAATATTAGTGTAAATATGTAACAAATTAATTAAAAATATTAAATGAAATATTAAATAATAAATCGAATTAACAAGAAATTAACAATTTATTTTCTATTTATTAAATGTCTGTATACTTGTGCTATGTTATCTGTGTCAGCCTTAAAGTTAATTCTGTGTGTTGTAGGTACATTAATAATTTGTAACATTTCTAACATTAAACGTTTTTTATAATTATTTTCTACATTCAAGATAGAAACATTTTCAAAATTTGGATAGTGATTGAATTTTGAACAATGTGCTGATAAAGCCGTCTTTTGTGAATTAATATCCCTTCGTTTCTGGTCCGATTTATGTCCAATTCAATCATCTAATAATTTCTCCATAACTATATCCGCCAAAATTGGAGATGCGGGCGAACCCATTGGGAGTCCTTCATGCTGCACATATATCTTCTCATTGTATTTGAAATATCTATTTTGCTCAATACAAAAAAAAAAAAAAAAAAAAAAAAGTGAAATAACATCGAAAGATACTAATTCCTCATCATCATCAATAATTTGGTTCTTAATTCTATCCTTGAATTGAATTGAATCCTTAACATTATACTTTGAATTCTCTGTAATTTTCTTAAGAATACTGAAGGAGCAAATTGGTCTCAATGGAAAACCCTGTTTGTGAATTTTGGGTAAGCCATATAACCTTGGAGCAATAGCTGTACTTGTCTTAAGTTTATACCTATCAACAGTAGTTATGATAAGTATAATAATGTATAATGTTAAGGATTCAATTCAATTCAAGGATAGAATTAAGAACCAAATTATTGATGATGATGAGGAATTAGTATCTTTCGATGTTATTTCACTTTTCCCTAGCATACCTGTTGGATTAGCGATTAGTATTATAGAGGAAAAATGGAATGTTATTGAGAACTATACGGAAATTGATAGGCTTTTATTTTTACGGATTTTAAAATTTTGTATTGAGCAAAATAGATATTTCCTTGAATTGAATTGAATCCTTAACATTATACATTATTATATTTATCATAACTACTGTTGATAGGTATAAACTTAAGACAAGTACAGCTATTGCTCCAAGGTTATATGGCTTACCCAAAATTCACAAACAGGGTTTTCCATTGAGACCAATTTGCTCCTTCAGTATTCTTAAGAAAATTACAGAGAATTCAAAGTATAATGTTAAGGATTCAATTCAATTCAAGGATAGAATTAAGAACCAAATTATTGATGATGATGAGGAATTAGTATCTTTCGATGTTATTTCACTTTTTTTTTTTTTTTTTTTTTTTTTTGTATTGAGCAAAATAGATATTTCAAATACAATGAGAAGATATATGTGCAGCATGAAGGACTCCCAATGGGTTCGCCCGCATCTCCAATTTTGGCGGATATAGTTATGGAGAAATTATTAGATGATTGAATTGGACATAAATCGGACCAGAAACGAAGGGATATTAATTCACAAAAGACGGCTTTATCAGCACATTGTTCAAAATTCAATCACTATCCAAATTTTGAAAATGTTTCTATCTTGAATGTAGAAAATAATTATAAAAAACGTTTAATGTTAGAAATGTTACAAATTATTAATGTACCTACAACACACAGAATTAACTTTAAGGCTGACACAGATAACATAGCACAAGTATACAGACATTTAATAAATAGAAAATAAATTGTTAATTTCTTGTTAATTCGATTTATTATTTAATATTTCATTTAATATTTTTAATTAATTTGTTACATATTTACACTAATATTACTTTATTTCATGATTTTGTAAACATGTTTATATTATTGATTTTATTATGTTTGTTGGGTAAAACATTTTTTGATTTGTTAAAAAATTTTTTCATTTGACAAAAAAATTTTTTGAATTTATAAATACTCATTTTCTGTATTTAAATTTGATGCGATATAATGGCAGACCAAAAAAGTTTGACTGAAGATATCGATGTTTCGCCCATTTTTAAATCATGGGAATTGTGCGATGAAACATGCCACATTCTTTTGAGTTTTGGTATTACATCAACAACTATATTAAAAAAAATTGAAATTGAAGATATTGATAACTTATTTAATAAACTCGATAAGAAATATACTGGAGAGCTAATAAAGTTCAAAGCAGGCCTAATGGAATGGAGGAGGAATATTGTGCGTACAAAATAATCTCTATAAAAACGAATATATTTTCATTTAAAACCTTCTTATTTCAGAACTTACCATTTATATGCGAAAGAGAAACGTTATCGGCAAATAGTCGGATATTAGAATGGTTAGAAAAAATTTCTGATAAACTTAGTAGTTCAGAATGTACAGACTCTCCACTTGGTACACAGATGTCAGTCGAAAATTCCATATGTGGCACTAGCCTTATAAACCTACTTAAAAGTACCGTGAAAGGACAGCTAGTTCTTACATTTAATGAAATGAATAAGTACATTGATTCAAAAAACCAGAAGACATTAGTTCATTGCATTGTTGAAAAATATATTGCAAATAGAACCAAATTTACATACGCAGAAATGCAGCAATGGTCTCATGCTATATGCGAAGTATTCACTAAAGAAAAACCGGTAAAAAAATTTTGTTTTAACCAAATTTGATTTATTGTCTGTTTTCTTTTTAATAATTCCGGTTGTTTTAGGAAACATACTTTTTGAAACGGAAAAACGGGAAGAAAAATCCGACAGGAAAATTATTTTCTCGTTGGACTAACGTCGAAAAAGAAAACTTTGATAGCTACCCTGCCACTGCTGACGAATCTCTTAAGAATTTGCCTTGCGGTAAAATATTTTAAATTATTTAGAGAAAAAAACATTTATATAACCTTTCTCTCTAAAAGATAAATATTTCGAACAAAAATGCTGGTTGCAGCACAATTGCAGTCCATGGGATCAGGTACTTTCTTTCTGGAGGGAAACAAGTAAAACCAGAATTGATGAGTTACAGAATGCTTGTTCTTTGAACGAGATTTTACATTTAGACGGACCGCCTATTCATTTTTACTTTTTAAACAATGGACTTAAAGTTATTCGAGTAAAAAAATATTGGTAATATGTACTAGTTACTTTTTATTATTAAATTTTTATTGTATTTTATTATTATCTTTAAATAAAAATAAAATTAATTAATAAAAAATCTATAAATTTATAAAATAAAATCAAGAAGTTTTATTTAAAAAAAATTAATAAGATAGCTAATAAAATCAAGAAGTAAATCTTTTTGAAAAAAACAATAAGATATCCTTATAAATTTAAGAAGAAAACCTTATTGAAAAAAACAAGAAGAATACCTAATGAAATCAAGAAGACTACCTTATTGAAAAAGACAAGAAGAATACCTAAAAAAATCAAGAAGAAAACCTTATTGAAAAAAACAAGAAGAATGCTTAATAAAATCAAGAAGAAAACCTTATTGAAAAAAACAAGAAGAATACCTAATGAAAACTCTAAGATTCCTTCTTGATTTTTTTAAAAAGGTTTTCCTTATTAAAATAATAAGGCTTTCTTCTTGACTAAAAACCATAGAGATATCTTATGAAGTTTGTTCTATTTTATTAGGTATTTATTAGGTGCTGTTTTCTCTGTGTACACACTGGAATTCCTTTTAAGACGAGTTCTTGATTCATTACAGTAAAATAAAAAACTTTTTAAAGTATAAACAGACACTAATTATAGTAGCTAAATAGCTTTTGATTTGCCTTATTTCTTGAATAGTGTTTCTTAATAATTTTGTATAGATACATGCTCACTACTTCATCTATAATGTTACCTATCTAAGGATAATCTAATATTACATTTTAGATTAGCGTAGGGTATGTTAGAAAAAACCAATAACAATTTTTATGGATAAGAAGTAAGAGCGCAAAAAATTTGCACAAAACAAAACAGAAGCATAAAATCATTAATGATTGTCAACAACAAATGATAATGGCCAAATTTTCGTTTGAAGCAAATAAATTAATAATGTGTTGACAATAAAACTGAGATGAATTCAGAAATAGAAGCAACAAAAAAACGGCACACACAGAAGAAAAGATATTTGCATTGGTCTACTTAAATTTTAATAAAACCTTTTTTTAAATGCTTTGTTCAGCAGCTATCGAGGATAAGCTTAAGATAGTTTTAGTTTTAAACAACTATTTTTATCAAAGCCCACTGCTTAATTAGACAACATATAAATATTGCAAAATATTAAGAAAATATCTCAGTGTTTACTAATTTGCTAGCAGAGTAACATTACAGCTACACTTTAAACAAAAATGCGGGCTTTCATTGTAAGTTTTGGCTGATTTATTTTCATTAATAGTGATTAAATTTTCAATTTATCTTTTAAAAGATACTCTCTTGCTTGGCTACTGCCTATGCTGCTAGTTTGGGTTACGATTATGAGAGACAATCTGGTGCCCCTTTGATTGGTTTTAATTTAAATCAAGCTTTACAATTGGGTTCCTGGGTGGCAATGATTATACAGCTCCTGCTTTCACTTCTGACTCTGCTCCAGTTTCAGCACCTACTTCTGCTGAATTTGACAAAGAGTTCTTTACCTTCTCTGCTCCCGAAGGTGCTTTTGAAGACAATAACGCTAATCAACAATTGTCTAACTCTTTGAAACGTGGTCTTCGTGTTATTTTCATAAAGAATCCTGAAAACACTGGTATTGAAAATGCTGCTCTTCAATTGGCCAAATCGGTTGGTGATCAACGTACTGCTATCTATGTGCTCAATAAGCAAGATGACATTGCTGATTTAGCCAACAAATATAATGCATTGAATAAAAATAATGCCCACAAACCTGAAGTACACTTTGTTAAATATCGTACACCTGCTGATGCTGAAAATGCTCAACGTGCTATTCAAGCTCAATATGACAGTTTGGGTGGTAAATCTAACAGTCACAATGGTGGAGTGGCCCCCGTTTTAGATTTTGCTTCTAAAGGTCCTTTACACAGCAGTGATTTCAATGGTGGTTTACAATCTGTTAAACGTGCCAATACCTATTTGCCTGCAAAAAAACGAGTTTAAAGCTGTGGGTTAGTTAAAAAAAAATACCTCAAATTTGTGTATAAATGTTGTTACTAGTTACTAAGTTATTAATTTTAATTTTAATTTTAAACAAATAAAAAACATCATAAGTGGTGTTATTTTCGAACCGAATATAAATATTCCATACAAATTTTTATTTATATCCGCTTATATAAGCGGTTAATTTTAAAACTGCTTAAAAATTAAGCACATATAAAAATGCTGCCAAGTTGGATTTTTTTTTATCTTGACGTTATCTTTTTAAAATTCTATAACATTTTATAAATTAATAAAAAAATAAACGTTGTAGATATGGCTGAGGCGAAGGAATGTAATTATTTTTACATTGTTTGAATTGTTTTTAAAATAATAATTTCATATTTTCTTATAAAAATTGTGAGTAATGCCCAATTTAATTTCTTAAGCACTTATGTCGTTTTTTTTCGAAGCAGTTTATCTAAGCGGCTATAAGTTTCAAAAAAAAAAAAAACACCACTATAATTTAAACACAGTTTTTTTATAATTTTGAGTATAGTTTTAGGAAAACAGAAAAATATAAAAAATATACTCAAAGTGTTATCAACTGAATATTTTAAAATATTAAGAAAAATCTCGTTTAGAAAGAAAACATTGCATGTGGTTTATGCTAAAAACACAACAAAGGCTATCGAACACCGAACAGACGACTACCAAAATCGCTGGCTACGAAAGTAGTGAAGTATATAACAAACAAACTTATTTTTTGTAAGGGGGGGTTTAGACGGTAATACAAGTCCTACGTAAAATCAAAGAGAAAATATTATGAAATTCCATCCGTATTTTAAAAATGACAGT
This sequence comes from Metopia argyrocephala, assembly GCA_963576795.1. Taxonomy (NCBI): domain Eukaryota; kingdom Metazoa; phylum Arthropoda; class Insecta; order Diptera; family Sarcophagidae; genus Metopia; species Metopia argyrocephala. Next base: position 58,730,331 of record OY756211.1, on the reverse strand, counting down.
AAAAATCTTACGACAGATATTTTTTGCGTTTACATGGTTGGTAAAATACCAAAATAAAGTAAAATGAAAACATAAAATGCACATACACATGCACACAAAATTTACATGCATTGTGAATACATTTAACCTAAACAACAAAAACATAAAAATACATCGCTGATATAATGAAATGTGATGGTTTTTTAAAAAACTTCAAAAAACAAAGAGAGCCGTACGACTGTCAAATTTTCATCCGTATTTTCTCTCAATGTCGTACGGTCTCATTACATATCAAGTTTACACGATACTATTCATTCTCTTCTACACAAAAATTTGACATGTCGTACGACTTGTATTACCGTCTAAACCCCCCTTAAGTGAAATTGTGAGGAAACAAACAACAACAAATGTCTGAAGAAATCTTATAAAAATTTAGGAAAACTAAAAAGGTAATTAAATAATAAATTAAAAATGAAATAAAAACTGATGTAAATAAATGAAATAAGTAAATAAAAACTATATTTTCGCATTTTTTATGTATATATTTCATATATTGCGTTTTTTAAATTCCTTTTTCATGCATCTTATTGTATTGGCAGCACTAAACTGTTTATTGTCGCCAAGAAAAATAAAAATTAGCCTAAGTTGGCTACGGGCTACAAAAATAGTCATGTGGTCGCTTGTTGGGTTGCCGTTAAAATAATTATTCGGTAGCTTTTTGTGTTTATAGCATTAATGAATAATATTAAACTTGTTCTTAATAGTTCATTTAAATGAGCGCTCTTTTTATATAATATTCTATTATAAACTGTGAACTGAAATATTCTTGCAATTCCAGAATGTAAGACAGCGTGTAAAATTACCATAAAAAACACATGGTACCATTGGAAAGCTAACAAAATATCCGTACTAGTGATGTACAATAATTCATTATAAAATAAGTATATTATGGTATATAATCACATCGAGGACTAACCGCAAATATAACGTTGGCTACATTTTCTATCGAAATTTACTTTTTAATGAAAATGGTTGAAAAAGTGTTGAAAATGAAGTGTTTATACATATATACAGAGATAACGCAAATTCAATTATATCGTAAGTGATACTCACCTTTTTGTCTACCGCAAAAATAACGTCAGCGAGATAAAAGCAAAAAAGGAACAATAAATGAAAATTAGAGTATCCGAAGAACTAGAGAGAAAATCAAAAGAATTGATATACAACTAATAGACTAATCTTGTTTTATTTTCTTGTTTATAAAGTATACATTTGGATTGTATTAACCGTGCGAAGTGGAGTTAAAAAAATTAAAAAAAAATGGTAAATCGTATAATAAATTTGACGAAGAGAAGGTTTCAATTAATTATCGCCCAAGGAGTTTTGCCATGACTCAACATTATACATATAACTATACTGATATGTGTTATATACAATATTTAAAAGAACAAAGCTTCACAAACTCTTCTTTGTTTCTGAGAGTTTTTCGAAAAGTGATAAAAAAAAAATTAGACAACAGTCGTATCCAAACAGAAGAATTTAATTTAAATTCTTTAAATCTATTAAAATTATTTTCGTACTAATAGGTCATACTATATAATTCTATTCACAGTACAACAGTTTCATTTACTTTAAACCCAATTGTATGCAAGAACAAACTCTAACGAATATGAGTGTATATTATATTTGATACTAATCTTGATGAAATGGTATTAAACTTTTATGCTGTTTTACAATGCTGCATCTCGGAAACTGTTCCAAGAACTACTTGCCGTTATAATAAAGGTCCGCCATGGAATAATAATTTGTTAATTACTGCAAAGAATAGGAAGAATAAATTCTACAAGGTATATAAACGTACTGGCTCATCAGTTGATTTCAGAAACTATTCTAAGTATAATATAATTAATAAATTGGCTTATAATTACTATATTACTCGCGTTAAATCAAAACTGAAAACTGATCCTAAATCATTTTATAATTTCATAAATTCTAAACGTCGAGTTTCTACCTACCCAAAGGTTCTAAAATTTGGAAGTACAAGTGCGGAGGATGACTTGCAGATTTGCAATATGTTTGCTAAATTCTTCTCCTCAACATATTCAAGTAAAACATACAATAATAATTTTCCTTATCCCTTCGAGATCTCCCATTCACCTGGCATACATATACCATATATTAATACTTCAACTGTTCTGTCCCAATTAAAATTGTTAAAGGCTTCATTCAATCCTGGCCCGGATGGAGTACCAAGTTGTATTTTAAAGAACTGTGCTGAATTATTAGCCTATCCACTTACTGCAATCTTTAATAAATCTATAGAGTTGGGTTACTTACCATCTATATGGAAAAAATCATTTATCACTCCTTTATTTAAAAGTGGTAGTAGAACAGATGTATCAAATTATAGAGGAATTGCTAAATTGAACGATATTCCGAAACTTCTGGAGAAAATTATTACTGATTGCCTTTCGCATCAAATATCTTCGCTACTTACTACATACCAACATGGATTCTGTAAATCGCGGTCAACTTCAACTAATATTCTTGAACTTACCTCAATGGTTTATGATGGCTTTTTAAACAAATATCAAACAGATGTTATATATACGAATTTTAGTAAAGCTTTCGACAAAGTAAATCACCATATTCTGACTTATAAATTATCTCGTATGGGTTTCAGCTTTAATACGTTACAGTGGATAACTTCATATTTGTCAAACAGAACGCAACAAGTGAAGTTCAAAGATGTTATATCTGATGATTTTGTGGTCCCGTCTGGTGTTCCTCAGGGTAGTCATTTGGGTCCGATACTTTTTACTTTATTTATTAATGATTTGCCCTCTGTCATCTTGAATTGTAAAATTCTTATGTATGCCGATGATGTAAAAATTATGAAGACTCTGAACAGCTCTAGTGATCAGATTTTGCTGCAATCAGATATTGATCAACTTTTCCACTGGTGTCAAATTAATTTAATGGAATTGAATATTAAAAAATGTAAATACATGTCATTCTTCAGAATAAATAAATTGACCACTACTTACTATATCAACGGTACAATGCTTGAAGAAGTGAATAACATTATGGATCTTGGTATTTTGCTGGATCAAAAACTGAACTTTTGTGATCACATAGCTTTAACAGTTAATAAAGCTAACGGTGTGCTTGGTTTTATGAAACGCTGGTCCAAAGAGTTTTCCGACCCCTATATCACGAAACAATTATATACATCTTTAGTTCGTCCAATACTTGAGTATGGATCGATTATACGGGATCCTTGCTATACCATCTACAGTGACAGTATTGAATCTGTTCAGAAGCAGTTCCTGTTGTTTTGTTTACGAGGTTTAGGATGGAATTCTTTCGCACTGCCATCATATACTAGTAGACTTGGTCTTATTAAACTACCTACTTTAAAAAGTCGTCGAGTCATGCTAAGCGCTTCTTTCATTCTTGGACTAATTCGTGGTGACGTTGATTCTGAATTTCTACTGAGTAAAATAAACTTCTCCGTTCCAACAAGACCTACACGAAACTTTCAACTACTAAAGTTAAACTATCATAGATCTGTTTATGCAAATAATGATCCTTTTCGCCGTATTGCCATAAATTTTAATAGATGTTATCATATAATAGATTTATCTGAGAGTAATAAACTCATGAAAAAGAAATTAATTTTATTTTTGAATTCATAAATCATGCAAACACTTATTGTAATAAATCTTTAGTCTGTAAGGATTTAGTATCTATAGACCTAATAAATAAATAAATAAATAAATAAATAAATAAATAAAATATTAAAATAAAATTAAAATTAAGCACTATGTGGTCTGCAATTTTTGATAAAACTTTTGATACAACATTTAAATACGGCTATTTTGATAGTAGAGAGGAAAATAATTAACATTGATTTAAATAAGTACTTCTACAGTCCGCGGACCTCCTCCGCTATACAGCAGAGAATTAAAAATTTTCTCACATTCCCACACTATTAAAGACGCCGTAAAAGAAATTGATGAAGAAGATGTGCCTTAATTTCTTAATCTCCTACTATATTAGGTAAAATTTGTTTTATGATTTTTAAAAATATATATTATATATGTATATACGTGTACTTCATACTTTAAAAATAAATTTTTCAAAACCTAAGACAATATTTTTTTCTGTAAAGCATTATATCGTATTGCCTGAACAGTGAAGGTAAAAATAAGGTAAGCGCCAAAGTCGGATCTTTTACGGCAAATCAAAAAAATCACTTCACAATGAATATCACTTTCTATCAATCGCTTTCTCTTGGAAAAAAAATACGAGGAAATTGTCCTTTAAAAATATGAATTGGGAATATTAAACCGGGCAAGAAGAGTCGGGGTCGTTATTTCGAACTCAATCTGGCAAGAGAAATTTAAATTTTTGTTGTGGTAAATATTCGTAAAACACTGTTTCCCGTCCTGGCAACTATAAATGTATTAAATTTTAACTTTTATTAATTCAATATAAAAATACGCTTTTCTGTTTAAAATATATAAATTTTTCGATTGCGTTTCACCATATTAAATAGCATAAAAGGAGAATGAAATGAATTTTTTAAATCGCGCTAAATTAAATTCACGAAAAACCGGATTAAATCTACTTGTTAAATAAGTTCAGTAGTCGCTGTGGTCTAGTGGTTAGTGTGTTGGCTTACTAAGACATGAGCCCTGGGTTCGACACCCAGCTCCGACATCTTAAAAAAAAGAAATATGAAAATATTATTTCTTTCGGCGTCTACCTCTCAGCAGTCTTACTCTGAGAGTAATTAATTGCCATGAACAAGCTTCTCAAGTCTGTCGTTCGGAGTCGACATTAAACTGTAGGTCCCGGATATCATGGATAAAAATTTACACACACAACATGAGTGCTGCGAGAAGCTAGGCCGTAATACTGACAAAGGGTTGTAAAGGCCAGTTATGTATGTATGTATGTATGTATGTATGTTAGTTCTTAGCGAACTTAAACTACTTATTTCTATTCCTACAAATACAACTGTTATTCCTTAAAAAGATTTTATATAAACTCGGCCTAATTTAAAGATGTTTAGCATATTCTCTCTTAATTAAAATATTTCTAGTTGACCCTCTAATAAATAGCAAACATTTAGTTCATTTTATCTTCCAGGGTATTATTGACATTCATCAGGAATATGGTATTAATTTAGATTGCTGTTTTATGTTTAAATTTATGTTTTATTTTAAATAGAAAAAAATTATATCGACAAAGTGGCCGACAATTTGTTCAAAGCAATAAAGAAAATAAAGCGAAAATAGAAAAAAAAAATATTTTTTTTGGTTCCACCTTCTTTAAACTTAAAAGAAAAAAAAAACTTATTAAAACGCATATACACTTAAAAATTCCAATTGCTGCTACAAATTGAAATGCTTGTTGAGAAGATGATGCGTGTGTTTAACAGTAAAGACTCTTTCAATGGAATGCATAAGAAAAGATCACTAGTTTGAATGAACCAGCAAATTTGTTGTTGTTTCCTTCAAGTGCTAAATTATTGACATAATGAGATGATGAATGTTTTTGTTGTACATATTTGTAATGATGAGCTTTAATGAGAAATGAAATAAAAAAAACACCGTTGGAAATTCGTACCACATACATATTCGATTGAATGTTTTACACGTTTTTTTTTCTCAATTTATGAATGCTATTAAAGAAAATAAATAAATATGTTTGGGCATAAAAAAATATATTTTAAAATTTTTGTTTCCAATTTAAAGTATTGTGGATGTTGAAGATGCCAGGGTCATGCGGCTATTTTTGACTGTTAATGGATGTTAAGTGTATTTATTAAAGAAACAAAATAATTATTTTTATAAAAAATAAGCCCATATATTAAAACGTTTACATTAAAAACAGTTTATTAAAGCGCCAGTTAAATAAGTACATACATACTTACATCTGTATATAAACGAATTTTAAAATACTCTACTTTTTTCATGAAATTTATAAATGATATACATATATACAAATATATTTAAGTTGAACCCTTACAAATTTAAAATATACGATATTGATAACTTCCATTTTATTTAGGAATCAAGACCTAATTTACAAGAATCTGCAAAGCGTTGTCTATACCTCAACAATTTTACACTAACACTAGTGAAATGTTTATGCCTATAAATAAACTTTGGACTACGAAACGTCTAGTATGCAAGTAAATAAATGAAAATATTTGGCTACACGGCTATGGTCTATGACTGCAGAGTTGAGTTACTCTTCTCTGCAGTCAAATTTTTTTTAATTTTCTTTTTTACGATGTTGGATAGTGCTACAGAAGTTTCGTCAAACTTTTTGTATTTTGAACATATTCTTGATAATCATAAACTCATAATCTCACACTTTTTATATGAATTAAATGATCCGGCAAACGTTGTTTTTCCATATAAGTTATTTATAGGAAATATTTTTCTAGTTCAAATAGATTTGATAATTTTCACCGAACTGCAAAACTGAATATTTTTATGAGCATTGCATGTTTTGCTCTGCAGAGGAGAATATGGTAGCACCCAACTATTATCAACGTCAAAGACTGAGTTACTGACACTTTCGCCATTTTCTGTACTTCGGTTTAATAGTTGGGAATAAGAAGAAATAGCCCCTGATTAGAATATTTTATTTTTTCTATACTTATTCTTGTAACGAGTTACTCTACGTGTTGTCAAACACAACGCATTCTATCTTACTCTCTCTTTCTCGCCATAATTGCATTGTTGTAACTGTGATCTTATTTGTATGAATCAGAATTTCAGATTTTTTTTTTGCCTCTTGTTTCATATTATCCAAATTTGTCTACATCGATGACATATACGTCGTAGCCTAATATTTCCATTTATTTACTCACATACTAGATGTTTCGTATTCCACAGTTTATTTAAAGGCATAACAATTTCACTAGTAGTCGCAGTCTAGTGGTTGGTGTGTTGGCTTATTGAACAAGTCTGTTCAATAGATCCGTAGGTCGAAGTACTCTAGTACCTCAAATACTGAACAAGAGCACCGAGTTCAAACTAGCTCTGACATTTTGAAATAAAGAGATATATAAAGAAGTATTTCTTTCAGCGACTACCTCTTAGCAGTCTTCTGGCAAAAGCTCTGAAAGTAACAGGTTGCCATGAACATGTCGTTCGGAGTCGACTTTAAACTGTAGGTCCGGTAATCATGCTGCGAGAAGCTAGACCGTAAAACTGAAACAGGTTTGTAATGGCCAATTATGTATATACATACATGTCGTCACAAGAATTAAAGAACGCTGTAACTAACAAAATACGTTTTTTGCATCATTTTTATCAGAAAAAAATATGTGTCGATTGGTCTCGTTCCCAGATTTCTATGATGAAAAGAAATTCACTTACGCCGTCTGCGTTTTGAAAAATACCAGAGTATTTGTTCTACTTTCAAGATACATTTTTTGTCCCCGGTAAACATTAAATTTTTTGTCAGTTACAGCGTTCTTTAATTCTTGGGACGATATGTATGCAACAATTTTACCAAACAGTTAAAGTATTTATCTATAGGAACATTGTGCGGGATACTTGCAAATAAGATATTCGAAGTTGTAAAATCCTGTTTAAAAAAACGAATAGATATATATCGAGAGTCTTATTTTGTTTAAGTGCAGAGTCTGGTCAGCGAAAGCAACTTTGTGTATAATATTACGGAGAAACGATTTAAGATTTAAATTATGTTTCTCAAAATGTCTCGGGGTCAACCAGTGACATATCTGACTCTCTCTATGCTCTTTAATATGATCTCTCATTTCCTTTATAATCTTCATATCCAGAAAAAAATCAGCCTAAAGAAACTTTGTTGAACCAAACAAATTAGTGTTGGAACTGAAGAATGTGTAGGTAGACATTTTTTGATCAAATGACTTTTAAAACCACTTAATTTACTAATTTACTTTAGTGGTCATTGAGTTCTCTTTTCTACTTTTGGCTACTGATGGGGCATCCTTAACAAATGTACATGATGGCGCACAAATGATATCAGATGTTCTTTGACTAACTCTTTTAATAAAAGAATTTAATTTCAATTTTTTTTATTTGATGTTTAAATTTTTGCTTTACTTTAAGCAGAAAAGAATTTATGATCATAGGAAGCCATAACTTACGACTAATGTGTCTAGTACTTCTAATGAATCTTCTCCTTTAAGATGTCTGCTGACATTGACTGGTGATTTCAAAAAACATTACAACCGGTAGTCTAGAGCTGTTAAATAGGGCAATGCTGAGTATTAAAACAAGAGATTAAGCGACCTGAAATATAAATCTTATAAATATTTGCAGTACTATATTTACTTATTGTGAGCTTAAAACAAAATTTAAGGGTATTAGTACACAAAAACAGCTCATATACGAAGGCTCTGTTGAAACGCTAACTGATCTTAATCTGTTTTGGTTCGACAATAGAGATGATTAATATCTGTCTACTTTAGAGAAGTTTATGGCAGCTCTTTCAAATAGACGGTTAACAAAAAGATACTCGTACAATAAAACCGAACTAATTATTTTTATTTTATATATGTTTTCTGAATTTTACAACAAAATATATTATTGCTCAACAGCTCAATTATTATCGTTCAATCATCAAAAACAAATATTTTTTTTTTCATTTACAAAAACTTCATTAAACACTTACCCTACATCATGTGTTCATATGTATGTAGATGAGTTAAAACAAAACATAAAAATATTACTTGAAATATTATAAATAGAATTGTTAAAAACAATTGTGGCTTAGTTGTTAATAAAGCATTAAACCATTAATACAAAAATAAAATAAAATAAAAAAAAATTAAAATCTGAAATAAATAAAAAGTGCATTTGTGTTGTAAGAAAAAAAAAATTATATAACTATGGTAAAAAATGTTGTAAAAAAAACAACCAAAAATAGATCAATAAAAATGTTTATAATTTTATAGGAGTCCTATTGGAAATTTATAGTGTTTTATATGATTTTTATGCAAATTTGTTTCAATACACAAGCAGCCACAAAACCGATAGCTGTCCATAACACACCTACTTTAAGCAAAAATAGTTATTTACCTCCACTTTATATTAATGGTGAAACATATAAAAATATTAATTATAACAAATAATAAAACTAAATAAGTGTCTTAATTACAGCTAATAATAAAACCGTACAAACAACAAAAACTTATAGCACTAAACCACAACATTTAATAGATAACTTTAATGCACGCCCAAATTTAAAAACCGCCAAACTATCTACGAAAACAATATATCCTGAGCAATTTACTTCATATGCTCCGCCACCCTCGGGTTTGGTTTCTTCATACGAGTATAAAAATCTTCAATTACCATTAAGCAATACCGTACAATTGCCAATATTATCATCACAATCTATTAAATCTAATGATTTTACAAAACATCCTGGTTTTGTTGCTACGCCTCATGTGACATCCGAAAAAGAAATATATGAAAATAAGACACCCATGCTAATGATCGACGAACCAACGTCTATTCTTTTACAACCACAATATAATAAAACTATAGAAGCTGCCAAAATTTTAGCCTCAACTTTTTTGGATGCTACAGATGAAACAACTCAAAATCTAAACACTGCAACTCATGCTCAGCATGCAAATGCAACAGATATTTTTGTTGTAAAAACTCAAAAAAAAGCCTACATAATACCGGCAAATTTAAAAAAAGGTAAATGTAGTGTTCCATAAAAAAATTTAAGTGCCAGCTAGCATTTTGTAATCGAAATTTCATTTAAAATATAAAAACTGTATTTTTTTTCTAAAAATTTCTCTTTACAGAGGCTCTTAAGCCAACAGGTGTTGATGATTTATATCCCTTACGTGATCAGTTCGAAAAAGCCTACACAATTAATCAATTTATATTTGTTATAAAACCAGAAAAGATAAATTTTCTTAATAAACTAGTTTAGTTAAAAGTGTGGATTTCTATTTTGTTTATTGTTTTTAATCATACAAAAGAAATCATATTATAAGAAATGCATTATTATCGTCAAAAATACGAGGTGCGAGTCATATTATCAATAGACCGTTTTAGCAGATTGCAAGATCTTTCGATATCGTAAAAAAGGCTGTGATATATTTTCTAAAGTAAAAATATTTAACAATACTAAGTTGCGTTAGATAAAATGTTATAAACATAACGTTTTTTCTTTAAAGCCTTACAAACATTTTGATGCTATTGACAGTACAAAAACCAATGAAATGAAAATAAAATGGAAGTAATTTCGCAAGAATGGCATTTTTCTGACTTCTAAATCGTTACATTATATAACTTCATTTTAAATGTACTCTTAGAATCTAATAAATTCATATTTTAATGAAGATCAAGCTATCACATCAAATGGTATTCAATGGAAACAGATAAAAACTATTTTTCGTTATTTTTGCATATTGCATTGGTTCAAAGATTTTTTTTTCAAATTCATTCAATTTCTCTACATTCTCCCACAAACGTATGGTATTAAAATCATGCAAATTTTTAATATGTGATTTCATAATTCAATTTTGTTTTTGTCATTTAATATATTGTTGGAATAACAACATAAAAATAATACGCAAAATTAAAAATTTTCTTTAATTTTCTCACTGAGCAAAAAAAAAAAAAAAAAAAGAAACAAAAATAATATAGAAGTAGAAGTAACTAAAAAATATTATCACTTCCATAACTTCTCAATTATAACTCAAATCAAGAGCTAAGACGGCTAGTGTTTATACGATTTAATGAATGATGTACTTTACGTTTCTTTACTTTATTTAAAACGCAAAATAAAATAGAATTTTTTTCCAAATTATTTTGGTTTTTTGGTGGGTGGCGTAGTGTAGTGGTTAGAGCGCTCGTTTACAACACAAAGCAGAATGGGTTCAAATTACAGCAAAGGAGAAAATGAAGAAAAAAATGTGTGGTTTTAAACGTTTTAATAAAAAAAGTTAGAGGTTAAACAACCCCCCTTGAAAGTGTCCTTCATACATAAGAAGCCGCCCTTTTACTCCACTCTATACACCTTTAGCATTAGCACCAAAACGAATGATCAGGAGAAAACGATGAATTTTGACGATCTGGGTGGCCAAAATTATTTGAAGTAATTTTACGAAGCAGAATGTTAAAAAATGACTCGGAGAGGCGTAAAAAAATATTTTGTTAAAATTGGGGGGTAGAGGGAGATCTTTTACAGCATTTGAAAAAAAATACCACAAATGTATACATTTTTATACGAAAAAAAAGGTTTCTATAAAAAAACGTAGATTCCAAGAGCAATACCTCTCAATAACTTTTTATTCGTGTAACACACGCATGAATAAATGCATTGACATATAGAACAGCCTGTATGTTAACTAAAGTGATACAGTAAAGCAGCGGCAGAAAGTATGGTATTTTTTCCATAGTAGGTCACTTTAAATGGCTATAAAACACAAAACCGCAAAAACTCATCCATCTACAAAGCGTTGGTCTCAGGTAGAAAGGCCCTAACTCAAATAATTTAAAATTTATAGGAGGCGGTAAAAATACAACAGATACTGTAATTATTAATATATAACTTTTTATTAAATGCTGTACAATTGCTTGTAATAACGTTATTTTTAATAATATTGTAACATTCTTTGTGAGGAGCGGAATATTTCTAAAATGCATTGAATTTACTAAAAAGTAAGTTTTGAAAAAATGCGAGTTAGGGCCTTTCTACCTGAGACCAACGAAAGAAACCGCTCCCCGACACTCCACTCTATTCCACCTTAACCAGTGTCAACGTAAAACGAATGATCAGAAAAAAAGCGCCACCTATTGGGAAGTAGCAGATAACAGCTAAAAAGCTACTTAACGATTGCACTCACTGCAATCAACATGCAACGATAGGGCAATTGTTGTTGATCGTTCAAGGGTGAAGGTATAACACTGGCCTTTGAATGATCAATTCTCAGCAATTTGTTTCATTCCTAATGAGCTTAACAATAATATAATAATTAATAATAATATATGTACTGTCCTTTACGAAATTCCAATACAATGAACATCATTCAGTAGGAGTTTACCCCTGAGTATTGTATGAGTATTATTATTATATGAGAATTTACCCTCTCAAATAAAATAAAAACCCGCAAATTTTTTTTTCTCATCTGAACCATACAATGTTAAAGATTACATTAAAACATAGACTGAAGTGGTGATGAGTGGTGGTGCATAACTTTTTGTCTAAAGTTCACTTTTGATCCCCTTTTAATTAACAAAAATACCATATTTTTAAATGCTACTTACTAGTATGAATTTAAATTATAATTTTATTTACCTAAGTAAATGGATTAAATAATATTTACATGCTTTACAATTTTCCATTTTGCTTAAATGATTAAACTGAACATACGCCTTCGCACAGCCTGCTAAAACTTTTAATTTACTTGAACACAACAAAATAGTAAATGCACAATTAGCAACAAAAAACATTGATAGCGTGTAAAAAACGAATGTAAGCAAAAAGAATAAAAAAATAAAGGAATCTAATTAAGCATTCTATTCTCTTCACCCTACAATCGGTAATTATAAAAAAATTGACTTTTGAAAAATCAAATTTTGGCCGCCCAGATCGTCAAAATACCCCTCTGTGCGTCGTTTGTTACCAATGACAGCTGGAGCAGTTGCTGTTGATCTTTCAAGGGCGAAGGTACAATACTGGCCTTTGTACTGATCAAACGTTTTTTTGTCTTTCTGTAATGAATTGTGACTAAATGACATGCCTGATTAGAATACCCAATGAAAGCTAAGATCTTTAGATAAACAGTGATACACAAATTTCTATTTCACCAAGAAACGAATGATGATGAGTACAGTGCCACCTTCTGTAGTAAGTAATTTGTTATTTACGATAAAAATTGTGATAAAATTATTAAATTGGGAAAATTTTTAATTAAAATACAAATTCGAATACAATTATACATAATGCAATAGATCTAAAGGCCTGTAATAGGTATACAGAGCCTGGTTCATTTTTTTTTCTATATTATATATTTCCGTGGGAGTATTGGTGAGACTTTGAAATTCGAAAAGTATGCTTCATGCGGCTTATGATGACAATCACTTGGTAGAAGTCCACCAGATCAAAACGTTTTTTTACAGCTGAATGGCTCTTTTTCGAATTTGTTATTCACATTGATTGGATAACCTATAGTAGCATTTGTAAACATACGAGCAACACAATATTGCACAGACAGTTTTCTACATGTCTTGGAGCAAACCTAGCTTTAGATTGAGTTTTTTGAACATGAAAAATGTGTGTCAAACAAATAATCAAAACAAGTTTTATGCTGCAAAACAAGTAAGTGGAAACGTACAATAAAGCAGTTAAAAATATTTTCTATGACAAAATTTATTTTTTATGTATCCGAGCTCATTAAATGATCTAAATTACTAATTGTCGATTTTAAGTTAATTTTTCAAATCGATAGTTAAAAAACTCAACTGTTCAAATAAACAATGATTTTTTTATTTTCATTTTCTTATAATACCGATCAGTACTTAATGCTGATATCAACACTAAACTTTAAGACAATAGTCTATAATTTTTGTTATAGACAGTGGGTTAAGAAACAGAATTCTCCTGAAAAGTGTTTTAAACACTTTCATTACTATACTAACTAAAGCTATTTGTCATAAGTACTTAGTTACATTTAAATTAGTTTTTATTTAGTTTATTGTAAATAATTTATTTAATCCTAAAAATACTGTTTGGGTTGGAACAGCAAATAGATATATCCAGCGACAATTATTTATTAGTCGCCGTGGTCTAGTGGTTAGTGTGTTGGCTTACTAAGCCATAGGCCCTGGGTTCGACTCCAGGCTCTGACATCTTCAAAAAAAAAGAAATATGAAAAAAAATATTTCTTTCGGCGACTACCTCTCAGCAGTCTTCTGGCAAAAGCTCTGAGAGTAACTAATTGCCATGAACAAGCTTCTCAAGTCTGTCGTTCGGAGTCGACATTAAACTGTAGGTCCCGGTACTCATGGATAAAAATTGACACACACAACATGAGTGCTGCGAGAAGCTAGGCCGTAATCCTGACACAGGGTTGTAAAGGCCAGTTATGTATGTATGTATGTAATTATTTATTATTACTGTAGTTGTTAGACCAAATTTAAATTTTGTATTTATTAATGGCTGTTGGTAAATTAAATGTCGACAGCTAACAGTCAAGTGAGTACCGAGACCTAGAGCTTAAAGACGACTCCGAACGACAGATGTTGAGAAGCTTTTTCATGGCAATTAATTGCTCTCAGAGTTTTTGCCAGAAGACTGATAAGAAGTAGTTGCCAAAAAAATATTTGTTTCTTTTTATATTTTTTTAAAGAGTTTAGAGCTGAGGTTTGAACCCGGCGCCATTGCTTTGTAAGCCAATACACTAACTACTAGACCACGGCGACTACATGTATATAACAAACATATGTCTTGAATACATAAATAAGAAATGTCAACAACTTATCGCACAACCTTCGAAATTATACATATTTAAAATAAAATTGTTTTAAATAAATGCATTTAATAGTGATTATAAACTAAAGCAAATAGAAGATAACTTAAACAAATGAAACAAAACTAAACCAGTAGCTGTTAAAAAAAAAAACATTTAATTTTATGTTTATCACTCTAGTTTAGCATAATTTTTAAAAAATTTAAAAAATAACAGAAACCTGTATTTAGTTTTAATGAAAACAAAAATATATAAAATACCACTCTTAAAGTGTTAATAAATTTAGTTTCTTTAAGACCATAACACAAAGCAAGAGCCAAACTAAATATGAAAACTTATATCGTAAGTAGAAATATAAATTTTTTTTAACGATTTGTGTATATGCCTTAATATTATTGGTGTTTTTTCTTTAAGATTTTGTGCATTGCAGTAATTTGCTGTTTATGTTTGGTTTGGGCTGCTCCAATTGAAAATAGTCCTGGTGTTCAATTTTTACAGTACAAAGATGATCACGATTTCGAAGAAATCCAAAAACAAATTATTGGTATATTTTAATTTTTCTTTTTAAAAAAAAACATTAACAATTTATTTTATTCTTATTCATCTATATTTAGCTCAATATGATCATTTAGGCGGCTCTTCACAAGTTCATCATGTTCAAACATCATCAATTGTTGATCCCAATAACTTTAAAATTAATATTTAAATTGTTTCTTTTTATTATTATTTAAGTTTGAGATTTTTTATTTTTTATTCACTAAATACATAAGTATATGTACACATACATACTTATATACACAAAAAACTGAATTCTAGAATATTCTATTTATCTAGTTTTTGCATTAAAAGAAAAAAAAAATACGAATATAAATGTCTATAAAAAATTTTTACTATAAAATTAGGTAGTATTCAACCAGTCGCCTAAAAGCAAATTTCTTACACCTTCATCTGGAAATTTTCTATAGAAATTTAAACAAAATTTTCATTTGTGTTAAGATAGAATTTTAAAATGTTGAGCAAAACAGTATAAATTTTGCTGTTCTTTTTCTTGTAATTTTCTTAATAGCAGCTTAACTAAATTGAAATATAAAACGTATGTAACACTAATATTTTTTTATTATTTTAACAAAAACAATTTAAACAATTGTTAGGTCATATATATGTATATATAATAATCAAATGAATGTCGTTCAAATCAAAATGCATATCGTGCACTTTGTGATTTTTTCGGTCAAGTTAATTGTACAATCGGAAAAATCGTGCAAAAATTTGAGCAAGCCGGATCAATGGCCGTGTTACCTCACGTGGTGGCGATGTGAATTTACCGCTAAGATTATGTGATTTGACACCGTTGAACTTCATTCTTTGGGGTTATTTGAAAGAAAAGCCAGCAACAATTCAAGAGATAAAGGACGAGATAATTCGGCACTTTAATGGCATATAACCTCAATTATGCCTAAGCGTCATCCAAAATTAGGACCATCGGATGGAGGCGTGTCGCCGAGGTCGCGGTGGCCATTTGGTCGATATTTTATTTCATACGTAATTGAACCATACTAGATTATCATAATAAAAAAATGAAAATAATTTCCTAAATAATTTGTGTTTTATTCAAAATCAACATCGGCCCTTAAATTTTAACCACCCTTTACTTATATATGAAAAGAATGGTTTTTATAAATAAAATTTTATGCCCATATTCATAAAAAATATATTAGGTTTATTGGGGGTTTATTTGACAAATTTGTATACAATGCACAGCCTTATCTAAATTGATTTATAGACAAACCACAAAAGTGCTTCAGCATTGTTGTTAATTTGAAGACATATGATAGCTTTAATCAGTTTTGTTCTCATTTATATACCATATCGTTCATAATTCGAAAACAGATCGTTCCTAATGTAATAATAGATCGTTCGTAATTTTTTTTTTTTTTATTTTTATACAATATTTCACAATTTTTTTTATTGAGAAGTTCTCGGAGGGGGGAGGGGGGAAACTTTTAATTTTTTAAGTTATAATTTTGAAGAAACCGCAAACTAATTTTTTTGTTTTTCATCTTTGCTTGGATTTTAACCTGGGCCGGTTAAGTTTTTATGGTAGCGCTCTAACCACTATACCACACACCTTAACTTATGGCATTTTGTGCCGCTTGTTCTTATTTTAATAAAGCAGTAAGCTTGATTTGATACCGAAATTTCAAGAAATATTTTTCACGATTCGTTTTTAATCTGATACCATTGGTTAATAGTTTTAGAATGCTGTGTATATACTTATATATTTATAGTAAAGCTCTATTAAAGAAAGCATAGTTATCGAAATAAAATAATTTTTTTCATCTTGATAAGGGTTTAATATAAAAAACAAAAAAGTTGAAAAAATACGAATATCATAAATATACTCGTTAATGAACGAATTGGCAAAAATTAGAACAAACTATGGTTTTAATCAAGAATTATTTTCGAAAGAGCACAGTTATATCTTAGACTTAAAGGGATCGAATCGTATACGGCAGAACAAAATATAAAAAAAATAATAAACAAAATAAAAATGAAATTATTATTTTTGGTGCTTTTATTGAATATTTTAGTTTCTAGTGAAGTAAAATGTCATAGAAACTGGCATAATGATAATACGGATGATGAAAAAATTTATTTTCCGGGTAATACTAATGAAGCAGAAGTAAATATCAAGCGTTTAAACAAGGCTTTAAACAGTAACAATAATTTTATAACCGAAAATGAATCTAATCGCATTGATGATGATATTTTATCTTCTAATAAAAGACACACAAATTCAATTTTAAATACTGTTCACAGAGTTGTTACTCCAGAGGTTACAACTTTAGCTCCAAGGCACTCTAATAGTATTTTAAATTTCAAGGAAGACGTAAATTCTGTCAGAAAGACATTAGATTCCAATCAGGATGAAAGTGATGACACTTCCACTTCTTTGATAAAACGAGTTATAAAAAAAATTCTTAATTCCAGCGAAGAATCTGGTGAGAAAAGAGTCAAAACAAATTCAAATAAAAGAAAATCTGCTAAAAGGGATTCTGAAGAGGAAACTGAAATGAAACCAAAAACTAAATTAAGGCTTTGCGAAAAAAGTAAGTATTTTTACAAAAATTAAAATTTAGTAATTTTTGAATTTAGTAATTACAAAAAAAAACTGTTATATTTAAAAAGAATATGCCGAGTATATTAGACGTATATTTCCGGGCGAAAGTGACACAGCCAGGGATGCTAATGATACAGAATTTAATGGTCGTGTTTTAGCCGCTCCAGGGGAATATCCACACATGGTAGGTGTTTTTATTTTGTAATAATTTTGTTTTAATTTAGTTTATTCAAGTATTGTTTTGTTAATACTTCAAACGAATTTCCTTGAACTTGATTATTTTTTTGTTTTTCTCTAAAGTGCTTTTGAACTTTTGTTATGAGTAATAACGTCGGCAAAAATATACTTTTGCTGATAAGATTTATTTATAACAACGAATATTAGCTTAGAAATGGTAAAAACTACATATTTGGTATTTTCTTATTTTATATTTCAATCACTTGAATGTATTTGTTTTATAATTTCAAAGATGATATTTTTAAAGAAATCTACCAACAGCTGAAAACTTGAATCCAACGAGTTATAGTCAAACCGGTTTTTGTGCGCTAAATAGAGATGTCATAAAAAATCATGTTGTTGTTGAAGAAGAACGCCTAGTTTGGGTTTGTTCAGTTTCAGACAAATCATTTCGCATTGATTTTTGTCATTGCTGAGGGAAAAATTCGCCTTTTGTGTAACCCATGATTCTGTACTTTATTGTTAGGCATCAACTGCTTTAAGCTTTATTTGTACTGAATATCATTTTAGATATTATATTATGTTTCAGTTATTTAAACTAATTCTATAGAGAGACGACAGCGTTAATGTGCAATAAAAATCCACTAATGCAAATTAAAATTTTCTACTGACAGACGACAGTTTTCTGTATTTAGAAACAGCTGTTTGTTTGTCAACTTTGTGCTTATTTTTTTTTTTGAATTTATAACTAAATCGAATGGATAGAAAGCAGAAATTACGATAAGCATTGATTTTAATATTTGTATTAATAAACATTCATTCGCAATAGTACATGATTTGACAAAAGCTGATTCATTGTCCATATTATTTTCATACTAAAAAGATTAAATGCAGTGTAAATTCAGTTTTGTTTTGTTCATTTACATTAAATCTAAATCACATTGGGATGGAGATGGTGCGCCAGTTATTTGAATTATCTCAACTAATGCACATTAACGCCGTCGTCTGTCTACGGAAGGAGTCTGTTTTTGGCTTAACCCGTCCACAGAACAACTCTATACGCCTAATTTAATATGATTTCTCTCACTCTCTGTGTTCGTATTTGTGGCGCTGGGTTGAAAAGATAATTAATTAATAAAATCCCACAAATGTTTTAAGAAGAAATCAGTACTTCATAACCTACCATCAAGTTTAAAGTAGAATTTTGCCTATTGACTGATAACATTGCATTGTTTTATTTTTTATAAATTTCTGTTGAAAATATTTACAACATTGTCAAGATTGGTTTTTTTTGTGACATAATTTTAGATTTGTTTGTGCCGACTTTGGACCAAATTACACTACACAGCAGAACATTTAAGCTCAAATATTTATTTATTTATTTATTTACACTAACTATTGTTTACAAATACTCGTATATTCAAAGATAGGGTCTGGTAGGGTCCTCATGCCAGAAAAACGATTGAGGAGCATATAGTAAGAATTATCTCAGGTGCTGGATCAGGGAGAACAACAACAGCATTTTCTCCAAATATCATTATAATTTATTCCTCCCCTAATTTAAACCTTGCTGTGCGGGCTGCTTGGGGTTGATTACATACATACATAATTGGCTTTTACAACCCTGTTTCAGGGTTACAGCCTAGCTTCTATCAGCACTCATGTTGTGTGTGTTAATTTTTATCCAGTACCTACAGTTTAAAGTCGTCTCAGAACAGCTGACTTTAGAACCTTGTTCATGACAATCAGTTACTCTCAGAGCTCTTGCCAGAAGACTGGCTAAGAGGTAGTCGCCGAAAGAAATATTTTGTTTAAATTTTTCTTTTTCAAGATGTCAGAGTGGGGATTTGACAACACACTAACCACTAGACCAAGGCGTTGATTGCTGTTGGATTATTCAGAGGCGAGGTTATAACACTGGCCACGGAATAATCAATCAACAGCAACTGATTTCCTTGCGGTTCGCATTTTTAAAGTAGGACCTTTGTTTTTTTCTGACTGATATCAGATATGATATTAGTAAGTTTAAATCATGTTTTCCTAGTCCAGTACAATGTACTGCATTTGTATCTGTATAATCTGTCAAGGTACTACAAATAAAAATTACAGTAATTTCATCAAAGATAGCAAAGTAACGGACTAAATTCTCGAATTGCTTTAAATTCGTTATAATTAAATTTTTCTGTATTACTTCGGAATTATGCTCAATATGCACCGCACAATTCTTGCACCCAATAATACAATATGTACGTATATAAACTACTAATAAGTCTGCAATGAATGCACTGTGCTAAATTTTTAATTATTCAAAAAGAAATTTCAATTTTCTTTCACTTGCTTCAAATAAATAAAGGAAACCTGCATTAACTTGAAATTGTTATTCTTCCAGCTTAACAAAAATTACTCATAATATGGGGGATTTTTCATTTATTTATTTTTTTTAATTCTTTCTTTTTCACTTAAAAAAATCCAATATGACGTAGTTTTTGCAATGCATTCACTTGTTATCATTTGGTATTACGTATTTATTTTGCTTTAAGTTACATTTTCTATTATTTTATTAATAACAGATGATAACGCACAGTGGTTCGTTTTGTATTTTTTCTTTATAAAAATTTTAACATTATAAGTAATAAAAATATTTAAAAAATGTGGAATGAGATTGAAATATGATAATTTTAACTGTGAAATTGTTACGAAACTTTTATCGAACTAGTCTACATTCTTATCTCCACCTTCATACCACAATGAGTATCCAACCGTCAAAGCAGTTTTTTCTACAATAAAATCTGGTTTCTCCGAGCCACATATACATAGATGCAATTTTGTTTGTTGACGATAAAGAAAATTTTGTTCGACAAATCACCCATACCAACCTGTTGCTTTAGAACCTACCTCTATGATTATTATCATTGGATATATAATTGATATTATTTTTGTATACAAGGTGATAACTTTGACATTTTTTTGACATTGTTATTTTTGTATTTACAAGAACACACTATACATAGCGACCATACTTCAGAACAATAACCTTTTCAATAATTTTGTTATATTAATTTTAATATTATTAATAACTACGCATTATTTAAGTGCGTTGGTCGCATATTATATATCTTTTCATTGTATTACACTTCTGCATTGGCTGCATATTATTTTGCTTTTCATATACTACGTTTTGTCATTCCATTTAAGTATCTTGGGTAACGGTCAATTGGTTTTTGTATGAAAATCATTAGTCTGTGTTCACACATATGCATGCCCACACACATAACTGGACATTACCAACCAGTTTCAGAGTTACGGCTTAGCTTTTAGCAGCACTCATGTTGTGTATGTTAATTTTTAACCATGAGTACCGGGACCTACTGTTTAAAGTCGACTTCTAACGACAGATTTCAGAAGCTTTTTCATGACAATCAATTACTCCCAGAGCTTTTGCCAAAAGACTGCTGAGAGGTAGTCGCCGAAAGAAATAATATTTCATATCTCTTTTTTCAAAATGTCAGAGCTGAAATTTGAACCCAGCGTTATCGTCTTAATAAGCCCACACACTAACCACTAGACCACGATGACTACATTGCATGTTTATAGGCGAAGGCGGCGAGGGGTAAAGAAACGAGTACACTCTATCTTGTACTGGCAATACGCTTTACTCTCTCATTCGTAATTGAATAAATACACACAATTGTAACTGACATACCTGACGTAAAAAATTAAAATTTTATTGTCTGAACGCCGAAGATAGTTCAAAAAAGAATAAACCAAAATCTGAGTGTGAACACAGACTTACGTTTTTCTCTTTTTTTTTTCTTATTCGTTTTGTTCTTTTATCTTAAACATTTTTTATTTTTATTTACAGACCGCTTTAGGTTTCCGTTCTAAAAATGGTGAATTGGATTACAAATGCGGAGGTAGTTTAATAAGTGAACGATTTGTAATAACGGCAGCTCATTGTACAAATTTTACTGGGTAAAAGTGTATAATTAATTTAATAAATTTCTTTTATAACTATACGCTTTTTCTTTTCTTTAGTCTTCTACCCAGCAAAGTGCGTATTGGTGACTTAAATTTAATGGTCGAAGAAACTTATTTAGAGCCACAAATACGTAAAATAAAAAAAATTCACGTACATCCCGACTACAAAACGAGTTCATATTATAATGATATAGCTTTGCTGGAACTCGTAGAAGAAGCTGAGTGAGTTACTTTTACACACACGTACAAATACAAAATTACAAATTTAAAAAAAAAAAATTTTATTTTTCATAGATTAACCGAGTTCGTAAGACCCATACGCTTGTGGACAAAAACAAGCATACCATTTACAACAGCCTATGCAATGGGTTATGGTGCCACTGCTTTTGCCAAGGAACGTACCAATCGTTTGACGAATCTGAATATGACTATCGTACCAAATGATGAGTGTAACCGTGAAATGCCACAATTGCCTGAAACTGATCAGGGTATTATTGAAAGTCAAATTTGTGCCAAAGATTATAAATTGAATCGTGATACATGCCAAGGAGATTCAGGAGGACCTTTACAACTAAACATTAAAGGCAAAAGAAGACAAAATCGTCTGCATTATCAATTGATTGGTATAACATCTTACGGTTTGTATTGTAGAAGTGGTTATCCAAGCATATTTACAAGGGTCTATTCCTACTTGGATTGGATTGAAGGTATTGTCTGGAGGGATGATTCTAAGTAAACATTGTTTTTTATATTATTATTATTATAGTTAAATGAGTCGGTTACGAATGGCAACCGCACTGCAATTATGTTGCCAGCTAACAACCAAAAATGTCTAGTTGCCAAAAATTTTTACAAGTAAAATTTTAAAATATTGATTGACAGTTACTGTCGGTACGACCGTTATTTGCAACTGGCAACTCCTCCAAAGTTCGGTTACCATCTGTAATCGACCCATAAAATTACGTATCTTCTAAAAAATATAGTACAAATTATATTAGAAAAAGTATCACATTTATTTTTATAATTCTGCCCTAAAACAAATATCGGTATAAAAAGTTGTCGATGTGAATTTAACCTCTCACAGCAGTAAACTAGATCTTTGGTAGTCATTGCAGCTAACAGATTTTTCACAATTAACACGATCTTAGTATTCCCTGAGGTTAACAAAATGAAAATTGGCTATTGTCAGTTTACTTGTCAGAGGTTTTTTCTCCAAAGATGAATTTTCAGCAATACCAGCACTTAGAACAACAACACAAAAACAAATTTTCTGCTCATCGGTTAATTTGACATCGACAACTCCGTACTTAACAATATTATATGCTTGAAAAACAATAATTAATTTTGAAATTCACAATTTTTTAAAAGCTATGCTCTCAATCCAATCAATGTATTCCGATACTCTTGTATAAACACCGGGTGGTTCTAAAGCACATGCCCTACCAAACGATGTTATGCCGACAACAAATTGTCTGGTAACACCAAAATTATCTGTTGAAGATAAAATTAAAGGACCTCCCGAATCGCCCTTAAATAAATTGTAAAAAAAAAAATAAATTTTAATTATATTTAATTTAATATTAATTAATTAAATTTAATAATTAAATAAATGAAATAATGCTGGTTTATTTTGTTACCTGGCAAGTGTCTCTAATATTTTCTGGATCTTTAGCACAAATTTGTGTTTCTACAACACCATGTGGTAATGAAGCTTCACCTCTGTAGTATGAGACACATTCCTTGTTTGTCACTATTTGTAAGTAGGCCTTCAAAAGGCTATTGGATCCGGCTCCAGCTAAGACAGAATATTAAAAAATTATAACAAAAATGTTTGATAAAATGAATTGTTTTGTAATAATAATAAAAAAAAACATAAAGTGTGCTAAAAGCTATACTTGCATTTACTAAAGCTAAGGTCACATTAGTCAAATATTTGACAAAAAAATGTCAATTATTTCTTTGCCACAAATTTTTCTTTGACATAAAATTTTTTGGGGATGCAAACATGATTTTAAATAAACAAATTATTTGACATATAATAAATATTTGCCATATGTAACCATAATGCGACAACCGTGTGTAAAATATTTTGATAAATAATTATTTTCTGTCAGAAAGTTTTTGTATAAAATTTTATGGAGAAGGATTACAAGTCCATCAATTTAGACTATATGTTTTGTTAGTAACAACTTGCACAACACCCATTTGTTAACTGATGCCTTCAAAACATGCCACAAAATTTTAACTAAATATCAAAAAACTCATTAAATTTAACGGCTGTTATGTATTCAGAAAATTATAATTCTCGATAAATACTTTTAGCTAAATTGTATTTCACTAATTTGATGGGCAAACACGAAGGAAACTTCGATAAAATTACAACAGAAAATGATTCGCGGGGATCATATAGATGCTGCACTCATTACGAAAAACAACAATAATCTTTACTAAGGCTGGGAATATAAAAACACATAATCTTACCAAATCGTGTATGCCCATAACCAATAGTTGTTACATTCATCTCATCTAGCGAATATACTCCCCAGACGCAAATTGGTGTTTCTCTGGCCTCGTGATGTAGTCTTATTAAAGCAATATCATGATAAGACAGTTTTTCCCTGTAACCGGGATGTTTAATAACATCAACAACTGGTATGGGTGTATTATTCGTATCATTGAGATCAGTGCCACCAATTAAGGCCACCTCTGGAGGTTGACTAAATGCAATAAAATTTTGTTCTTAACACATTCACTTATTTTTAAATGTTTATCATATTTACCCGTTATGGAAAGCACAGTGAGCTGCTGTTAAAACATATTTACGCGATATTAAAACACCGCCACATTTGTAATCATATTCTTTTGGATTCAACATAGATTTCCAACCTAGAGCCACCTAAAGAAATTAAATATTTTCATATTAAATATTAAAGGAAATAATTCATGTAATTATATGCACCATGTAACCAAACTCTTTGTATTCTGTCTTGTAACCAGCAATTATTTCAAATTCAGGTTCCTTTGCTCCACATTCAGCTGTAAATGGTCGCATTGTAACATCATTCCAAATATTCTCTTTGCAGCAAACATACTCCACATTGCCTTCGAAATAACAAACATTAACTTTTTTGGCCGTTAGAGCAGCTGGACAATATTGTAAGTTGCGGCACATGCCTGCTCCACCATCTGGTAATTTACATTCTGTAGGAAAGTCATCCACAGTGGGAAATACAAATTTTGTTTCTGTTGAATAGTCACCTACTGAGGGAAATACAAATTTTGATTCCACTGCAAAATTCAGCAAATGAATAATGACTAAATGTGTTATTTTCATAATGAAACCACTTTTTTTTTGGTTTGTTTTGATTTGATTTTAAAATAAAAATTTGTTAAAATGAAAAAAATCACCGAATTTTAGATTTCTGGATTATTGTTCTTATCGCTTCAAGACTTTGTTTTGAAATGATTTTATTTCATGAATGTTAATGACATAGATTTTTAACACATTTAATAATTTTATTATTTCCAAGCTTAAGACTGATAGTGTTGATCAGCATTGTAGTTGCTTTTGTTTAAAAAACAAATGTTTAATAAATCTGAGAATTAAATGTGAGAGAATATACTCGAAATTTATGTGGCAAAAGCTTTTTGAATTTGATTTAACGGTTATATTAAATTTGAATTGAGCTGTATTGCGCAAGTGTTTGTTAAAATATAAAGCACTATAAAATGACAACAAAATTATTCATTTTGCTTGGGTTGATGTCTGAACTATAAACGTTAAAAATATCTATACCAGAGGTGGGGAACCTTTTTACCATTAGAGGCCACATTTAAATTAGTCAGCAATACGAGAGGCCGCATAAGCTGATTGACCTAAGAAAGTGATTTTTTGTGAAATTATTATAGTTTTTCTATAGATTTAACAATTTATTGCATTATATAGAAAAAATTATATATAATACAAAAAATTTTAAGTATAATATATATATAAAATAATATAAAAGTATTATAAAAAATACAATAAAACATATTTTTTATTCACTAAGTTAGTGACTTTTTGGCTTTGTTTTTTGTTTGACAGTAATTGTATGTTTGGATCAAACTTCGTAACACACAGCTTTAATTGATCCTCTAAATGTGCATCTGTAATTTGCGTTCTTAAATTTGTTTTTATTTTTGACATGAGAGAAAATGCTGTCTCGCAACAGTAGGAACTTCCGAAGCAGGAAAGTAAACGGCGAGCATGTTCTCGAAGGCATGGATATTCAACAGCATTTTTCCAGATTTCTATGGGATCCTTTCTAGCGTTAAAAAGGGATTTGATGATACTATCTTCCCCTAAATCAATTAACTCCATTTGTAGTTCTGCAGGAGCCTCGGATATATCTATTAAATGTGGTTCAAATGCCAGTTTCATAGCAGGAGTGTGCTCCTCAAAATCAGAAAATCTATTAGTATACTCATCTATTAAACAATCAAAGACACCTACATATTCATCGAATATTTTATTTTCAAAGTTCTGCTCTTTTAACATTTTAGCTAGCTCCGGGAAGTGTTGCGCAGATATTTCTGATCGACAAAGCAATGTTTTGAAAAATGATACTTTTTTTCTAAACGCTTGGATCTTTTGCCACATTTCATAAATATACCTCGTTTCACCTTGCAGGCAAATATTTAAATTCTTTTGTTTTGTCATCATGTCAGACAAAAATGCAAGGTTTCTGAGAAATACTTCATCTGATAGATCACATTGTTTTCCTTGTTCTTGATAAAAGCTTAAAATTTGTCGTCGTAAAGACAAAGCTTTTATCAAAACCTGGCCTGTTGATAGCCAGCCAGACAGGGCTTATTTTAAAGGAAATTTTCTCAGCTTTCTATATATGTCCTCATGTATAAAAAATTATTTACCCAAATAATGGTTTTGGAGGTTTATGTCAAAATAATAATAGTTTTAGGTTTTTAACAGTTTGACTATTATTATTTTGATATAAACCTCCAAAACCATTATTTGGGTAAATAATTTTTTATACATGAGGAGAGATATAGAAAGCTGAGAAAATTTCCTTTAAAATAAGCCCTCTTCCAGCGTTACAGGTCAACTATTCACCAATTGCAATGAATACTTCCAAAAAAATAGCATTATTTTCGGATGACCTGAACACCAAATTTTCTCTTAAAAAACCGGAAGCTCGATTTTGATTTTAGAACCATGGTTTCTTTGGGAAAAGTTCTTGGAATTTCTCGTAGATTACGACCTTACTATACGCTTTGTCATGTTTTTCGGTCCCGAACAAATTGACCCACCCTAGTGCAGACACTGACTAAATTACTGATTTTCAATTGTAATTTATTACATACTTCTTTGAAGTTTTCGAAAATATCGGCTCCGCGAGTTCTTCCAGTTAGTGTACCCAGCGCAAGTAGTTCTTCGTAATATTGAAAATCTTTAGTTATAGCACGAATAAAATATAAAACTTGTGCCGAATCTGTTTTATCAGTGCTTTCATCTAAAGCAATTGAAAAATAAACATCTTCATTTTGAATAATTGTATGAAGTTGCTCTGTTACATTTTGCGCTAATTCGTGCTGTCGATCTGTTACAGTTCTTCTTGAAAGAGGTAATTGTTTGTATTTGACGACATTTCTTGGATCTAACATACTCACTGCTTCAACAATACATTCTTTAATTATTTCAATGTCACTAAATGGTTTGCCCCTTTTTCCAAGTATATGTGCTATTTTATACGTAACAGCAACTGCAGCGGAATTTTGGTTTACAAAAGCACTAAAAGGTACTTGCTGATGATGTTTCTCATTTTTCAACTTTTGAAGTGCAGCTTTTCGTGATTCACCTTCTAAAGCGAAATATTTATGTTCTTTATGAGTCAAATAGTGTTTATTTGCATTCGCTTTTTTTAAAGTATTTAAAACTGTATTGCACAACAAACACATAATTTTATCTTTCTCAGCAGTAAAGAAAAAATCTAACTCTCATTCTACATTAAGTGTTCTATTTTCATCACCCAATTTTCTTCTCTTACTATTTGACATGATGGATAAAAAAACGAATATCAAATAATATCTTTAACAAAGTGTATACTTTCGAGAAATACAATAAAACCGTGTAATTGTTATAAGCACGCACTGTGAACTACAGTTTGCTGAAGACACTCAAAGCAAGGTGTGACACTCAAATAGGAGATCTGAAACCGAGTTTTGTTTACTTTTTCACATACTTATGCATCTAAAAAATCTGTTATGTACTTACAAAAACAAAAAAGCAACTAAACATAAGAAAGACTATAGATATGTAAATACAGATTTCTTTTCTACTGCACATACTTATAAGGGGAATCCCGAATTTCTGAACAAATTTAATAAAATAAATGTGTGTGTGCACAAATCTGTGTATTTTAACTGTTGCTAAATTTAAAATTTTCTTTTATTTAAAGTTGACGTTTTAGAGCTTTGTGGTTTGGTTGACGTTTTAGAGTAGACAATGTAAAAAATAAAGGGTTGAACTCTACCATTTTTTACTAGGGCAAAGGGCCGCACAAGAACCTCGCGGAGGCCGCATGCGGCCTCGAGGCCGCAGGTTCCCCACCTCTGATCTATACATACTTATAAAAAATATATTGAGGGTGTTCCATATTTTAGGAACTCAATTTTTTTTATTATTTTTTTAAGGTATTATTTTTAAAGCTGATAGTGGAATTTTTACTAAACATGTTGAAACATACAAATATAAAATAGTATGACTTTTCTAATATGTATGTATTCAGTTTTACAGTGTCTTAAAATTAAACTATTATTTTACAAATTATAATTAACCTCTATATATTCAACATTCCAATACAATGCACTGAATTTAGTAGGGGTTTACCCCTGAGTATTGGTCTTAAATAAAAAAAAAATAAAAATAAAAAAAGATTGGGTTATTTCGCTTTCGGAGATATAGAAAACTTAATTTAACCCATTAACCGCCTAAATAAAACGAGAAGAGATAACTAACAAAAACGTTTATTTTTTGTTCATGTTATATAAAATTAATACAAATTAACGAAAAAAGTTTTAAAAATAATAAGTAGGCTGAGTGGGAAGGGTGTACTCAATTGAGTACAACGGCGGCTTACAGATGGAAATCTTCAAAACATCTTTTTTCAACGCATAAAGTTTTTAAACCTTTTTTGCATTGCCAGCGAACTCTTCCATGACATAAAACACATCTTATCTGTTTTTCTAGTTTTTGGGGGTAGTGACCTATAACATCTCGAGGTAACCCCAGTACCAATGAAGATGAAAGTCGAGCTTTTGTTTGCACGTTTTGGCATAAATAATACCTTGCAATGGAAAGTCTTAATAAAAGTTGGTCCATGTTATCGCTGTGACTCATAAAATGTAATCTCCAAGCATTTGAAATGGTCATATCTATAATATAGGTAAACAAAACCCACCACCATTTCTTACCAAGAATGGCTATTCTATGAAGTGAAATAGACTGGTCTAATTCATTTACTCCTCCCATATGTTTATTGTAAGACAGAAATACTTTTGGAATACTGACATCAATTTTTTGCCCTTGTGTAGCAGATCAACGTTTGACAATTCCTAATTTGTTGCCATTGTACATACACTATTGTCTTTCCATTTTTCCAAAAGAACTTCATTTTGTTTGTCAAACCTATAGTCATAAGAGGCTCGCTCTTCTTTTTTCATTTCTTTAGAACTTTTTAATGGACATTTTTTAGTTGTGTTCTCTCTAATTATTCCAGTAGCATGAAATCCTTTTTCCTTCAGTTCCACCTTGAGATTATAACTAGTAAAAAAGTTATTGAAAAATATTTCGTGCGATGCTGGGTCAGTCTCCATTTTGGTAAGCAACTTTTTAACTATTCGAGACCCTAGAGGATCAGTAGAATTATCCTCTGATTTTCCACAATAAAAATCGAAAGTATAACAATATCCGGTGGAACTAGCTGCTAGCTTTTAATCCAAATCGCACTGGTTTTCCACGAATAAACTGCTTAGCAGGGTGATGGTCAAAATATTTTACCATCGACTCATCAATTGAAATATGCTGGTGCAACACTCCCCACAGTAAAAATTTTTTCATCAAAACATTAGCTAATGGCCGAATTTTGAACATTTTGTCCCTGGTAGTGCCAGCTTCGTCATTGTTAGCAAGATAAATATCACGATATCTTTGTCTGTAACAGTGTTGCCACAATTTTTATATGGATTTTGCCGCTGTACTTAATTGAGTACAGTTGAAATTGTGTCACTTTCTAAAATTAGCTAGCAGGTCATTTGTTTGTCGTTTGTTTGTTTGTTTGCTTAGTTTATGAAGAGAAATGTTCGCTTTCAGGTAAATAAGGCAGAAAAGATATCAGTGATATTGTGAAAACTAAAAAACGGCAAAATTTGTACTCATCTCGCCACACAAACTTTCTGTAAGTTTAACAGCCCATTTTGGAGAGTACATGTGTAATCTAGAAAATCTTCTTATTTTTTTAAAGGACTATAGCCTTCTTTTTATATAGAAATGCAAAAAATTTACTTAAATTTTAAAGCTTTTAAAATATATGCCTATGTTTAGCTGTACTCAATTGAGTACACCGGCGCCAAATGGGTTAAGGTGAGTTCGAAGTTCTTTTGTTATTCCGCCATTTGTCTTTAAAACCTTCTACATAGTTTACATTGTGCTTGTGGTGGTCCTTTTACATACATACATACATAACTGGCCTTTACAACCCTGTGTCAGGATTACGGCCTAGCTTCTCGCAGCACTCATGTTGTGTGTGTAAATTTCTATCCATGAGTACCGGGACCTACAGTTTAATGTCGACTCCGAACGACAGACTTGAGAAGCTTGTTCATGGCAATTAATTACTCTCAGAGCTTTTGCCAGAAGACTGCTGAGAGGTAGTCACCGAAAGAAATATTTTTTTCATATTTCTTTTTTCAAGATGTCGGTGCTGAGATTTGAACCCGGCACTATCGTCTTAGTAAGCCAACACACTAACCACTAGACCACGGTGACTACGGTGGTCCTTTTAGGTCTACTAAAAAATAACAGCACACATAACATTTATTGTAGTTTTTTGATTTGGGTTCTTCAAAAGCCATAATTTTTTGCAAATTAAATTTTTTTGTATTATTTTTTACTTTATACTAGTATGTTGCGCTTGTTTATATTCAGATATAATAAAATGAGAGTGTTTCATCTTATTAGAGTTATTGACTTACAGGAATTATCCAGGCTAATTACTAAACTAAGCTTGTTTGGTACACTAATAAAAAAAGGGACGAAATTTGATTCCTACCAAATATTCTACTAGTATAAAATATACCTTTAAAATTGTAAAATTAAAAAATTTCAAATTCTATTTCTCTGTTCTGTTTTTCTATTCATTTTCTACAGACATTATGCCAACCGCTGGATGGCTTGCTGTGGTAGAACGGAGAAATAGAATTTGAATTTTTTTAAAAACAGAAATGTATTGCTTTGTAAATACTTTTGTTTGATTTTTATATACTAAATGGGATGGGAAAAAGTTTCCTGACGAGTCTTTTAAGCAGAGACGAAATGGCCATAGAGACATGCTTATCCCCAAAAGCATACATTTCATATTACATTGAATGTATTTGCCAATAAGGCGAAAAATATTTTTTGTTTTTTAATAAATTCATAATATCTGAAAATGATCAAAATTGAGGAGACGTATTGAATTGAATTTATACATAACATGTATTGAAATTTTTAAATATTTTTTTACGTCTAATTGTAACTTCTTTTAATAAAGTCACAACTTATTTTAATAAATTTCAATAACAAGCACAATGTACAACGTTATATTAAGCCAAATTAGATGTACAAAATTAATATATCGATGACATTCCAACGTTTAAAATTTCCCTGGGTTTTTGTACCAATATTGGTTGACATGATTTCCTATGAATTTTATCCATAATAAATTTTTTTCACACACCGGAATTAGTATTTTTAATTTTAGAAACATAGATATGATAGATGTGAAGAAGTGATGTTAAGCGCCTTATGTCAATGGGACAAATTTCTGTCATTTTGTTTATTCAATAATAATAATAATAATATGAATGCGATTGCTTGTCACTTAAGAATGCATATTTATGCTTAGGTTTATGAAAAAGATTGCATAACGTTCATTAATACTTAATTTTTAATATACAATTGGAAATTAATATACAAAAGTAGTCGCCGTGGTCTAGTGGTTAGTGTGTTGACTTATTAAGACATGGGCTCTGGGTTCGACTCCAGGCTCTGACATCTTCAAAAAAATAAATATGAAAAAAATATTTCTTTCGGCGACTACCTCTCAGCAGTCTTTTGGCAAAAGCTCTGAGAGTAACTAATTGCCATGAACAAGCTTCTCAAGTCTGTCGTTCGGAGTCGACATTAAACTGTAGGTCCCGGTACTCATGGATAAAAATTTACACACACAACATGAGTGCTGCGAGAAGCTAGGCCGTAATCCTGACACAGGGTTGTAAAGGCCAGTTATGTATGTATGTATACAATTGGAAAAAAATAGTTGCGATGAAAATGAAAGAAAAAAATATTAAAGATTACTGGATTTGATTCTCCAAGAGTGGAAAAATATTTTTCTGCTACTATTGCGTACTTGACGGTTGTTGGCAATTTAACATTTTCTTTTTTCATAACATCACTTGAACTGAGAAAAACTATGAATGCGCGTAGCCCAAAGCCTAGGGCACTGTTTAATCTAAATTTATGGAATATTTTGATAAATACAAGAAAAACACAAAAAAAACTACTAAAGTATGATACGAGGTAAAAGGTCTTTTTTATAGTGTGTCACAACTTCGAGTTGGCATCACCGCTTTATTTGACCACCCACTTAACAGCTGATAGTTGCATTTTGTTAAGTTTGCTTTGAAATCTCAATGTGAATCGACTTACACCAGAAAGTTTTTTTTTTGAAATTTTTAATCAAAATAGTTGTTCTATTCTATTGATAACGATTTTGATTTTCAATTCAAAATTTCTTTTTTCTGATGAAGCTGGGCACGTAAATAAGAAGAATTGTTGCATTTGGAGTGTCGAGAATCCACAAGCTTTTGTCGAAACACCATTATATTCATAGAAAAATACTGTTTGGTGAGCTTTATGGGCCAACGGAGTCATTGGCCCATATGTATGCGAAAAGCTCTTAAAAATTTGTGCTCCAGATTGCATTTTCTACGCACCAGCTGTGGCGACCAGATGGCAGAAATTATATTTAAACATTAACAGCCTTATGTATAATAAAAATTTAGCAGGTCGTTGTACACAGTGGCTAAATTTGTCATTCCAATACGTGGAAATTCTTTTTCAAAGATACAAAGTCTTTAATCCAAACAGGATTATCTGACTAGTTATCAAATAGAGGGTACGGAAAGTTTTAATAATATAAGTCTATAGCGGGTGATAAACTTGCCAGTTTTTTGTCCCATATACTAACGAGTTGCTAATTTTTCATTATATATACGGCCGTTATTTCATAAAATTTTCTGTTCAATAAAACACGTGTATTAATATTAAAAATATATTTCGAAGCTGCCAATTGGGTTAAATTTACTGCTGGCCAACAAAAGTTTCTCGTAATTTATAAATAAACTAGCCTTAACTCGGCGTGCTTCGCTACATCTACCACTATCATTTGTCCACATGTTTCGACTGATGATTTTTAGTGACCAAATTCAAAAACTTTAATTTGATTTCAAGATATACTGAACTCAACAGTTAGTTTGTCTGGAAGCTGAAACGTCTACTTGTCCGCCCTTTTTTCTAATGATAATTATTAATGGCTACGAAATAATTACACCAAATTAAGAAACGTAGGTTTAACACTTCTAAAGATACGTATGTAGAAAGAAATCAATTTTTAACTTGTACAGGAGATGTCATGCCCACTTGTCCAATTTCGCCCACTTTCTGACTGATGATTTGCCTTGCCCATGAAGTCATTCAAACCCAATTCCAAAACTTTAGCTTTAACCGTTCTGAAGATATACAATCATCTTTAGAGATAAAAAGAAAAAAGTGTGCGTAATAGTAGGGGTGGCAACTTTTGCTCTCGATGCGATGACCAACGAACAACACTGATTTTTATTTATTTAAATTATAGCCTTAGCGTTGAACTTTATTAATTGCAAATAAAAGTAAGTAATTCATTTATGAAAATAAAAGATCAAAGAATTTATGACCTTTCTTAACCTTGCCTTAACGCATATATAATTTTACCAGTTAACCAAGTACAAGTTATGCAAATAACTCTATACAATTACACACTTTATGCACAACACCATACAAGTACAATGAAATATTTTTATGAATAAAGACATATTTTTATATATAATTTTTATACAAACAGAAAAAAGAAAAAAAAAATGACTTTCAACAATGTCGGATAATGGTATTTTGTTTAAGGACAAACAAGCTTATTTCATACCATGTTAAGTAATAACAACAAATATAAGAAATTACTCAAAGTTCAATGTATTATGAATACAATCAATAAAAGGATGGGTTTTTTGTTGTTATTAAATATCAAAAAAAAAAAAAAATAAATAAATAAATACACACCCACATGCAGGACAATAGAGACACCGAATAATGATATGGAGGAATGAATAAATTAAAAAAAATTATATATATAAATGCGTATATAAGTATTACAACATTTAAAGAGACATTCATGTGTTAATGTAGAAAATAATAAAAATATAAATAAATTATTTCCTTATATACCCCTTTTGCTAGTTTACAATGTTTACTTGTATAAAATATGAAAACTTATAAGGATATTAAACAATATATTTAAAACCTGTTGATTTACCCGAGAAGGGGTAAAAAATTTTATAAAGAGCAAATATCCTTTAGGGTTAAAAGAATTGCCATTCTCCAGTTTAACTTAACGAAGATTATTATTTAGAAGAGGGTGTAAAATATTGGGAAATTTTTATGCAGACATTGCTAAAATCTGTAAAACAACTTTAATTTGTATATCTTTCACTGCACAAGCTGTATATTCTTTTTCCCCTTTTTTGCAGAAGGAGTGGTATATGTATACATATATGCATGCATACATACATATACATATATATTTTTTGACAAGAATTTTAATGGCTATGAAAGGAAATAATATTTTATAAGTTAAGTGTGGGTGCACAGGATATTTAGTAAATTAAAGGTCTCTTTAGAACACTCATGAACTGAACAAACAACATGCTACAGGTTGTGGTAGGACACAAAAGCAAGCAGCTTTAACTGTTGATATTCAGTTCTTTCAATTTGTTTCTTTTTTTTAATTTTATTTTTTTGTATAAAACATTGGTTTTCAAAATCATTCTGTGCATTTTGAAGGAGGACATGCATGAAAGCTCATAAAACTGTTAAGAATGGGAATATTATTTGAGTTTTTCTTTTTTCTTCTTTTTGCATAAGAAAAAAAGGTTAAAACACATAAAAAGGAAAATCCAATAGATTTCAATGCTTCAAAACAAATATGTGGAATTTGTTTAGCCGTAAAAAAAAATATTAAATTTAAAAACATATGTATGCACATAATTTATAAAACAAACATTTATCTCTCCTTAATTGCCACTTAGTACTGACTGAGAGAAGTAGAAATTGGCAAAATGCGTTTAAAATGGCATCCTTATATGTTTTTGAACAATTCGACTAAAAGGTCAACTAGAAATGAAAAATTGTAAAATAACACTGAGTGTTATTTTTTAAGTCATGGAAATATAACCATTCACGGACACCACAGCTGATAAAATACCAAAAAAATGAAGACCCATGTCTCCCAGTTTTACCCAAATGAATTTTTTTTTTTGTGCCCCCAAACATTTGGGGTCTCGGTGTCATTTTTGCAAAAAAGTGATTAATTTCTCAGACTCACATCTTGTAATCCGTTCGGAATTTTTAGTTACTTTCTAAAGAAAAGTTGTAGTTCTTGTCACAAACAACGAAAATAGTAAAGATATAAAATCAAAAAATTTCACCTTTAAGACCAAAATCGCAAAGTGCTTTAAAAAATTGCAACTTTTTTACTTTTTACCCCCATGTTTAGGTCAGTAGGTAGCAAACCGTTTAAAATTTAAGGAAACAATGAATTACAAAAATTTACTTAAGATCTCAATAAACAAATTTTTAAAACATACGAATTTCCAAGGAATGATTCTTAATACTGTTCAGGTAGCGCTTAGGTAACCGTAAAGGTAAAAATTTCCCGACAATTTTTTAATTTAATTTAATTTCTTTTTTCTTTACTTCAACATTGTTATCTAGTACAACAATAATAAAAAATATTTTTGAAAGCGTTTTTAAAGCAAAGAAAACTCACACATGCTAATGTTAACTTTACGGGGTAACGCAAACGGCAAGTTGAATTTCAGAGCCTTTACACTCTAAATTATGACAATTCGTTCGTTATTATTTTTCAAAAATTTATATTGATTATACTTGTAGTCCAATCTTTCAAATCTTCTTTCGATTGATTTAAAAAGGAAAATATGGAGTCACAAGCATCTATCTTAAGACTATTTGACAAATTAATGATCTTCAGACTAGACTTCAACATTGTAAAGTTAGATTGTATGCAGATGATGTTCAGCTATATATGAGTTGCAGCAAAAATGCTGTTGTGGAGTGTGTAAGGACTTTGAATCAGGAGCTAGACCGTGTACATGAGTGGGCCACTGCTAATGGATTGCAAATAAATCCCACAAAGTCCAAGTGTATTATTATAAAGAAGAGGTTATTGAGACTTGATTATCACCCAATTTTGAAATTGAATGGCCAGTCGATAGACATTGTACAAACTGCTAGGAATCTTGGCATATACTTTAATAACACACTTACTTGGTCAAACCATATTAATATAGTTTGTGGAAGGACGTTTTCAATGCTAAGGAACCTTTGGCAAACTCAGTACTGCACACCAATTAGGATTAGAACTCTACTTGCTAAATCCTATTTAATACCGGTCTTATTGTATGGTTGCGAACTTTTTGCCAGCTGTGATGGTGAAAGTAGGAGGAAATTGAATGTAGCGTTTAATAATATTGTGCGTTATGTTTATGGTCTGCGTAGATATGATGACATTTCTACCTATGTAAGCTCGTTTTGTGGCATGAGTTTTATTAATTATTTGAGAGTTCGCACTGTTCTTGCATAAAATTATATATACACATCAACCTCAATATCTATATGCGCGTTTGGTCTTTTCAACGCTTGGAAGGGGTAGAAGGCTTCTTGCATTTCGACATCGTACAACAATATCCCGGTACCAGTTCTTTGTTCACGCTGTCAGTCTCTGGAATACACTTCCTTATGAATTGCAGGTGATTAGTAACGCACATAGATTTAAGAAATTTGTTATATGTCATTTTTCGCGGTTACATTAATATGTCTTTTTTTATATATAGATTTATGCATTTATATTTCCTTTTTAGTTCTATGATATTTTTTTTATTGTTCTGCATTGTATATAATCTAATTTGGAAATATTTTACTTCATTAATGATAAAATTTTTTATTATTCGTTGTTGATTATTAATATAGTCCTTATCTTAATTTTAAATTTTTAATGTTTTTGAATATTGTATTGTACATTTGCTCAGTTTCATACTACAATATAAGACTTAGGTCTTGTGTATGAGACATTAAAATAAATAAATAAATAAAATAAAAAAAAAAATAAATAAAAATTATTTTTTGAAAAGATCCTTTCAGAAGAAATACTACTGTGTGGCAAAGTACGTACATTAATAACAGATTCGTGTAAATATCCATATAAACATGCTTTAACTATATTTTTAGATCTTTCTCAATCATAACAAAAATTTTCAACATTAGAAACCTCACTTATATGTTCGTACTTTAGTTCATTAACAAATTCTTCAGGATATGTAATAAATTCCACTCTATTTCACCACAACCTATTGTCAACAAAAACCAAGGAAAAAAGCGCCACCTTTTGGGAAGTAGCAGATAACAGCTAAACCTATTTAGCGAAGGCACACTCACCACACAATCAATCATTCAAGGCTGAAGGCCCTCATTCCTAGGGCTCTAAATAATATACGAAAAAACCAAAATATAAGTTCTGTCATAAATGTACTGTCCTTTCCAGAAAATTCCAATACAATGCACAACATCAGTAGGTGTTTACCCCTGAGTATTGCTCTCAATAAAAAAAAAAATTCAGCAAATTCTGAAACTAGTTCGGGATAATTTATATCTTCATTAGATTTTTTATATAATAGATGTCAAAATTCCAATATGTTTAATTTTATACATACATACATACATAATTGGCCATTACAACCCTGTGTCAGGATTACGGCCTAGCTTCTCGCAGCACTCATGTTGTGTGTGTTAATTTTTTTCCCATGAGTACCGGGACCTACAGTTTTAAAGTCGACTCCGAACGACAGATTTGAGAAGCTTGTTCATGGCAATTAATTACTCTCAGAGCTTTTGCCAGAAGACTGCTGAGAGGTAGTCGCCGAAAGAAATATTTTTTTCATATTTCTTTTTTCAAGATGTCGGTGCTGAGATTTGAACCCGGCACTATCGTCTTAGTAAGCCAACACACTAACCACTAGACCACGGCGACTACTTTAATTTATACTCTTTAATTTTATACTCTTTAAAATTTTCAATTCAAAAGAAAATTCTTATGAAAGCTCTCTACACAGTTCTTTTGCCATTAAGAAACAACTTGCATAGAAATGCATTTCTTTGCATGCATACCAAATACAGTTTATTAACATTATTTTATACCAGAAGTATAAAAAAAATAAATGGCCATTAAAAGATAAAAATCTGTAAAACGAGTCAGAGTAGGGTCATTTAAACATTGGGTGGTTAAAAGTGAAAAAAAAAATCAGTCAAATTGGCACCTTAGTGCCACCAACGTTAACGCTGAATACATGACTACAAATACCGTCAGGTAGTCAGCACTTATTTATTTTTAAAGCAGCTGATACTATATAAACTCATGATTCTTAAGCTGATAATTCTTTTTCAGTGGTGCCACTCAATATTTTTTTGCATTTATATTACTCTCATATATCGTTTTATGCGGATTCAAATTTATACGATTTTAAAATTAACGATTTTTTTTAGTTTTTAAAAATAAATCATTAAATAGCAACGACGTTATTAGTTTAGTTACTGAAACTGAGAAAGACATGAATAGTGAAGCCAATGATTCCGAGGAAAATGTTGAACACTTCACTTTTAATTAAATCGGTGATATCCTTAGCACAGTAACGCTTTACAAAATCAAATTCTTAGTATGCATCTAGATATAGTAAAAGCATTGAAAATGTTACGCAGACTTACTAATCTGTTTTCGGGATACCAAGAGTTGCATAAGCAACTTAAAAATAAAAAAATCTCTAAAAATTCTTTGATCTCGTCCCCTATTCACACATAAATTCTAGTGCTGAAAATTATTTTTTACCATACGAGACAATATGACTACATGTATTATATAGTGATGAAAGTGACATGGAATGAAATCCAAAACGATGTAGACAATGATTCAGTGATTCAGATTAATCATACATACGAGTATTTACAGAAGTTCCTTAAAAAACGTTTAAGAATTGAATTGATGATATTACTCACACGATTTTGTTTTGATTTTTCTAGTTAATGTTTGTATTTGATTTGAATGTATGCGGATTTTAGAATTTTAGAACTAATCATTAGTTTTTACATGAACTTTTAGTATCTTTTTATTCAATTTATGCGATTTATTTTACAACGCATATATCGCATAAAACGAGACCTGAGTGTAGTTATATTTCTTGCTTACGATTACCGTATTATTGTAACGACAGAACTAACCTTTCTAATGCCGCCAAGAAAAATAAAAATTGTACTAGCCGGCCACGGCTACAACTGTGGTCGTGTAGCCATGCGTCGTTAAAATAATCATTTCCGTACTCAAACATGGATTCTAGTTTGGACACCCCCCCCCCCCCCCCCCTCCCGGGGATACAGTAAAGGCTGCTGATGATTTCGTCCCGTCAGTGGCTGGTTTTTTCCAGGAAATATGGAGTTCACCAAGCTCTGGGTGGCCTGGCACTCGCTATAGGCAGAGAGGTTGGTAATTTTAATTACTGACCATCTCAGGGACTGACCAGAGACGCCTAATATAATCTGGTACTACGGGCATCAGGAGCCCCCGGTTTGCTTGTGCTCTCCGTCATGCGGGGAGTGAGGCGAACCGGCCTGATAGTTTGGGTGCGGCTCCTCGGGCAGTACACGTAGTGGCTGTGGCAGTGCTGGGTAGAAACCCCTCAACAAGGGGGTATCACTACCCAGGCCGTGGTGGTGCTAAATTTCTAACTTGGTGCTATGGGCTCTCTTCTGAGCGACGTGTCCTCATGCATGATTGAGATTAGAGGGCACCGGCACTGGGTGGCGGTGATTGGATGCATTGAATTCAACTGTGTGGTGAGTCTCAGGACAGGTACGCACCCATATAATTGTTGTTGTACTGGGTGACCTATAGTCTTCAATATGTTTATAGCATTAGAATACAAACATACACACATAATTCGGTATTACAACCCTGTTTCAGGGTTATGGCCTAGCTTTTCGCAGCTTTCATGTTGTGAGTTTCAATTTTTATCTGTAAGTACCGGGACCTACGGTTTAATGTCGAATACGAACGACAGATTTGAGAACCTTGTTCATGGCAAAAAATTACTCCCAAAGCTTTTGCTATATGAGGTAGTCACTGAAGAAAAAATATGTTTGTTCATTATTCTTTATTTTTAAGATTTCAGAGATGGGATTTTAACCCGGAGCTTCTGTCTAGTAGGCCAATACGAAGCATAAGAGTATTTAATATAACATTACTTACGTTTTATAATATACATATAAATTTTTTACTGATTGGTTATTAAATGTTCGTATTTATTAATAAGTATGTGTATACTAATCACCTTAAATATATACCTGATTTATTGTTTTTATTATCTATTATTTTTAATTCCATTCATTTTTTGAGCAATTTTTCACTTATTTTATTCTCCTTTATTAGTTTAAGCTTCAAAATTTTTCTCCTAATAAAACAAAAGATTTCAAAAACAATTTTCTGTTCTTATTTGCACTAACAGAAGTGCAATGACATTTTGGAAAGAGAAAAAAAAATCGCTAAAGGGAAAAAAATTTTTTCAAAGAAAAACAAAAAGAAAAAATTATATATTTTTTATTGGCATACAACACGTCAGCAAGTTGTTAAAAAGGCAAAAAAAATAAATAAATAAATATGCACATGGAAGATAATAATCGGTCAAGCTCAAAAATAAAGACTAATTTTGTTTGCAATCAACAGACAGTCCATAGCCATTAAAAGGAGGGACAATGGTAATACATGTTTAACATGAAGCACATCTTATTATTCGTTTTGTCTATTATAACAGGTCAAAGGTCATCGTTAAAAGGAGAAAATTTCTAAAGTTAATTCTTTTAAAATTAAGTTA
This sequence comes from Metopia argyrocephala, assembly GCA_963576795.1. NCBI lineage: Eukaryota > Metazoa > Arthropoda > Insecta > Diptera > Sarcophagidae > Metopia > Metopia argyrocephala. The sequence continues at coordinate 58,689,007 of OY756211.1, read as the reverse complement.
AATGAAGAAGTATATCTTACATTTCATCGTAATTTTTATAAAATTAAAAATTAACAAATTACAATATTTACAAAAATTAATTTTTGATTTTTATAGAGTCAACTCGTGTCAAAACGGCAAAAAAAAATTGATTTAATTTAATTATTTCCCACACTTGAAATGTCTTTTGGCACGATTTTGGAGGTGCGTAGTATAGTGGTTAGAACTCTCGCACGGAAACTTAAACCTTACAGGTTCAAATCCCAGCCAAGTTGTAATATGTAAAAGTTTGTGTTGTTTCATAATTTTATACAAAAAAAAAAAAAAAATAGGAAAAGAACTGACTTCGAACAAAACACCCAGTACACCAATATTACCTGCTTAGTAATTTTAATCTTTCTCTAAAAAAAAAAATGCCAAAGTCATCCAGGACAGTCATCACATAAATTTAAAGTTGTATTAAACAATCAACTCTCCAAAGCCGCTTTTGTTTATGTTCTTATTCTTAAATTACACCGAGAGATAATCGCCTTGTCGTTGTGTAGAAGCTTACACTGCAAGCACTCAACTGACTAAGCTGGCTGAGAGCAATAGCTCTCTTGTAGGGTATCCCATACCAGAAAGGTAGTTGAGAAGCAGTAACTAATAATTATTCCAGAGGCTGAATAATGGACAACAACCACAACATCTTCTTCATTGTAATCTTTAATTCCTCCTAATTTAAACTTTATTGTGCGTGCTTGCTGTAGTCATCGTGGTTTAGTGGTAAGTGTGTTGGCTTACTAGACAAGATCATCTTGAAAAAAAAAAATATGAAAAAATTATTCTGGCAAAAGCTTTGAGAATAACTGATTGAATAAGCCTCTCAAGTCTGTCGTTCGGAGTCGACTTTAAACTGTAGGTCTCGGTACTCATGGATAAAAATTAACACACAGAACATTTGTGCTGCAAAAAGCTAGGCCTTGGATAATGAAGGTAGAACACTGGCCATTAAATAATCAATCAACAGCACCCGATTTTTTTGTGTTTTGCATTTTTAAAGTAGGACCTTCGTTTTTTTCTGACCGATATCAAATACGATATTAGTAAGCTTAAATCAAGGGTGCGCATACACTTCCGCCTTCTCTTCATATTATCTTAGGAGAGCTCAATGTATTGCATAAGTAGGGCTCATCCATGGAGTCCTGGCCTCAATTAAAAAGTCTCAATAGTTTGCCAAATTGTTCTGTAGTAGTAGGCTTCTCATCCTTTTACAACCAAGTTATCACCGCATAACTTATTATGTTCGTTCAATATCGTCGTAAGAATTAAAGAACGCTGTAACTGACAAAAAATCGAAAATTCGCATCATTTTTATCAGAAAAAAAAAAATACGCGTCGATTAGTCCCTGTCACAGATTTCTACGATGAAAATAAATTCACTTACGCCGTCTGCGAAGTGAAAAATACCAGTGTATTTGTTCCACTTTTATTAAGGTTTTTTGGCTCTGGTGAACATTTAAGGTTTTGTCAGTTACAGCGTTCTTTAATTACATCGACGATATATATGAAGAAATGGGATTATCAGATATTGTTGAAGTATTAATAAAGCAAATTGTGTATTAATTATGGAGTAGAGCGATATCGGTTTTTGCGCTCTAATATGATTAAAAACCTTTACCTATTTCTGAAGCCTTTAAGATTCCCTAAAATATTTGTGATGAAAAATAATTATCTTGACTACAGATGAAGTATAATTTTAATAGGGTGTCATAGAAAAAAATACGCATTAATTTAGGATTTCCTATCCGAAAGGGTGTATTTGGATTAGCGCATTTTATATTAAAAAAATAAAATTAAAACAAAAAAATAAAATTAAATTAAAACACTCACTGGCGAACTAAAATAGTATTAAAAGAAATTTTCCTTTCTCTTTTAAATTTGTCCAGCAAGTGTCAAATGCAATTAAAACCTGGTAAAATAAAATGTCATTAATTTTCGCTTCAATAATTGTTTTCAAAAAGAAGAAATATACATATATTTTTTGTGGCGTTAAATAAAATCTACAAAGATTATTTTTAGTTTAAAATAGTTTTTTTATATTTATTTTTGTTTTTTTTTTATTTTATTTTACTTAAAAATATTTATCTGTTTATATGTTTGCATAAATAATATAAAGGGGTTAAGAGGTTTTGTATATTAAATTTATGAATTCTATGATTACTCAAGTGAATTATGCAAATTATATGCAAAAAAGAATTTTATGAAATAAAAAAAAGAAATACATCATACATTTGTATTATTTCATATTGTATATAGATTTATATAAACAACAGAATACATTTGTTTTCTCAACTATAGATATAAATATAAATATAAATACAAACTGAAATATATTCAAATATGGTTATAATAGCAGAAATTCATAAAGTTAAATACATAAAAACATATGCATTTTAAAGTTTAAATAAAAAAAATGAGTATTAACGTATGAGTAATAATAATAACAATACGAGATCGTGTTTTAATACGTTAGAGTGTCCAAAAAGTAATTGATTTTGATTTTTATCCGTATTATTGTAAGAACCATTGCCATTAAAATAATTTTTAAAGGAAAAGTCGAATAAATTTTGGGCAAATATCAGGTTGGGAAGTAATTAAGCTATCAAACAAAAATTTTATCCATGAAACTATACACTCTGGAAAAAATCATTTTATTGATGAGATTTTACTACCATAATGGTAAATATTTTACTGTATCAGTTTGTAATCACGAGTAAGTTAATCACTAAATTTAAGGCTTACCGTATTGTTGCCGGCAACAGACCAATTTATTATGCTTATAGTGGGCATAGCGATGCAAATATAGCTGCTGTACAGAATATTGGTAAAAATGAGCATCAAGTATCAATTGGTAGACGTTACCAACAGTTTAGCAATACCAGATGCATTTTGCTCAAAATTTTCTATAAAGATCTTTACGCTTTCAAATTTGATCTCAACTTAGAATTAAAGCCAGACTTTGGTAAATTGGCTGTTTTTAAAACTAAACGAAAATAAGCCTATTTTTCAACGACATCATCTTTTATGATGAGACATATTTTTCAAATAGCCGGTTATTTAAACACATAATATTGTCGTATAAGAGGCTCAAACAATTTACAAATAGTTCCTAAATAACTATTACTTTAGTCATCGACACACATATCAACAAAATTCATAACGAATAAAAAGTGAGCAAACAAACTTGTAAAATCTCATTCAAAAGTTCTGATTGGTTAGTTGGTTAACATCGCCTCTTATACACGTGGGTCAATTAGCATACTACGACCCCTTTATATCCGCTTCGTCTTACTGAGGCATCTTAGGATGTCCATCAGATCAGTACCTATTATATCCAGGTTAAACTATATAAACGCAAACCGAGTTCATCGTGATGTCGTTTAAGCAGGACCGAGCAATTACAAAGCAATTTATATTGTTTATAAGTTTAAAAAGAAAAAACACAATATTTGAAGATTAGTAATGCGTTTAAAAAGCAATAAAGGAGAGAAATGGGAGGAAAATGGGATTTTTTTCTAATTTTAGGGCTCTGGATAGATTATTTCAGATAGATGTGTTCCCCTTTTTTCAATATCTACAATTTTACTTCAAACACAAAATAAATTTTCCGTACAGTACACCGACATATAACCGTATTAAAATATAGAAAAAGTGATAAATTTCAATGTTGAGGAAAAACAATTCGTTTAACTCTAAAATTAATAATGCAGCCAATCTGTCAAAACATTATTATGCAGAAGTTCTTATATTTAAGGCTACTTTTATGTGAAATTCTTCGAATTGATTCCCAGATAAATGAGCTGAAAAATGTTGTACCGTGTAATCAATGGTAGCACTCAACAATCTGAAGAACTAACTAAACATCTGCTTCATTGTAGGTTAAAGAACGATTGAAGTCCATATAAGTTTAATTGCTCTCTTTCTCTCTCTTTCTTTGCTTCTCAGGGCATGCAATTGGTGACATTCTTGTTTACCAGCATAATATTCGTTTCTTTCTTGGCATTGCGATAGGTGAAATTTTAAAAATGATGCGTTTATAGATTGTCGAATCTAAAATCTCTTCTTCCGTAAAGAAACAATATACGAGATATCTCTTGCGCCATAAGTAAAATTTGTTTCCATTATTACTACACTCCTTTTCGAAACTTCATGTTCGTCTTCCCCTTCATAATCGATATCAAGTTTACGATCATTCTTTTTGTACTACTAACGGAACACTTTTATTAAAAAATTAAGGGCCAACAGTTTCTTCTTTTTAATTAAATGATCGAAATCGGCATTGAAGGAGATCATATAGTAATGAGACAAATTGCTGTCAATTGGATATATGTTATACCTTAGGATGATCTACAACCTTTGGATGATCAACAGCAATTGCCTCATCTGGATGTTGAATGTGAGTGGTGAGCATCTTTTATGTAGATTAGCTGTTATCTTCCCAGAACGTGGCGCTGTAGTCCCGATCATTCGTTTCTTGGTCGAATAGACTGGAAAATATTAGGGAGCGGTTTCGTAAAGATGGACTTCTCTTGGACAGGGGAACCTCTTATTTTTCGAAATTATAATTTTTGAAAAACCGCAAATTTCTTTTTTTAATTTTGTTCTTCTTCGCTGGGATTTGAATCTCGGTCGTTTGAGTTTTTCTGCACGCGCTATAACCACTATACCACGACCTTCTCAAAATATAACATTTTATCTATACACTGTGTGATGATGATCAAATATTAAAAAGAATAAAATAACATAATATATAACTACTGAATCTGAATAAATGATAAATAATTCAAAAATTAAGTTTTAACTTCTTTTCATTACTTCAATGCAAATAAATTGAAACGATTATTTCTAACAAATTAAGTCAAGGTTATTACTAACCAAAATTCGAATTGTTCTATTGAAAAACATAAATAAAAAGAAAAACACAAACAAATTTTTACCAATTTTAGGAATTAATTAAAGTAAAAAAAAGACTAAAAGAAAACAACGAAAGTATTCCTAAAATAAAAGATTTAAAACAAACACATTAAATTTTTCCCAAAAGTAATATTAAATAGAAAAATGAAACCAAAAGTAAAAATAAATCTTACATTTATTTAAAGAAAAAAATAATGAAAAGCAAGTAGAACATAAAAAATCAAAACAGAAAAAAAAACAAGATATTTTTCAAATACCTTCACTTACCAAGTATGAAATTTTTTACAAATTAGCCAATGCCAGATATAAATACTCGTATATATGTATTTATATGTTATACATGCATAAACACACTCACGGCCATGGTAACAAATGGTTATTTTAGGAAAAAGTCCTTCAAAATATTTATTGAGCCTACTTGACAAATATGTTTTGTAAAAACATATAACGGGTGATTTTTTTAGCTACATTAAAACTACTGCTATTTATAACAATGGTTCGATAGCTAAAGAAGTAGTCAAAAATTAATCTCATTACATTGACCATGTAATTCGCAGCTGCCATGAAATGATAATTATGTCTATTATATGTCTGTTTTGCATTATAATTTTGTAATCTAAATTAAATTTTCTTAAAAAACTACCCTGTATATTGGCAACTATTTGTTAAATTTTATTTATGTTTTTTTTTTCTTTGGTAATACATTAAATTTAAATTTATATCACACTAAGGGCTATTAATTTTCAAAAAATTTCATGAAATTAAATTTTATTGAAATTAATTGAATACGTAATTTACTCAACTTAAAGAACTTGGATGCTTCAGTGGTCTAGTTGGCAGTGTACTAGACTGTGGTCATGGACATTCTGCTTGTAATAATTAGAATGTTGTATCGCAAGTTAGAGAAACAAAATAAATTTTGAAAGATGCCAAACTTTAACAGGCACGTTTTCAAATATAAAAATAATAATAATTTCATTATTGTAATGCTTTGTTTTTTCTTTTTTTCTTTAATTTTAAAGCATTAACTAAACAATTGCGATATTCACAAGGTGCGAACATGCCATATTATTTTGAAGTTTTTTTTTTTAATAATGAAATAGTTTCCTAACTTTCTTCCATGTGTTTTTATATTAATGCTTGAGAAAATAAATAGAAATAAATTAAAAAAATAACAGTTTTCCCCTTTGAGAATAAGATTTAACTTTGGCATTGTTTTTAAAACAGACAAAATTTATTTAAGTTGTAGAAAAGCATAGAACTACAGATTATATTTTTGTATTGCTTGTGACACTCGACTTAGATGTTCTGACTGGGACTTCTGTTTTTTTGGAAAGCTTGTGTTTACAACTTGAAGTGTTCCTTGCTGTATTGTTCATCGACATAAATTCAATCCGATAGGGCAACGATGGGCCATGTATACTCGATATCTACATCTACATCTTAGTATTCTCTAACTCCTACGAAATGGAAGGTACCTATCGTTATTTATAAAAAACTTCGAGTTGAATTGGCGTTGATAAAGTTGAACAGCATAGGCAAACTTATTTTACATATATACTGCACTTAAGAACGAGTGATGTGATCGTACATATCGATGTCGATATGGAGCAATAGAGTGATAAAAAACAAGTAAACTTCAAATTCTGATATATTTAATTACAAAAAGGCTTATGATAGCATATGTTGTGACAATGTCTTAATTAACTCATTTGATTGCCTGTTAATGAGCTGTGAATGCATTCACACAAAATAAGTATACTGTTGTCAATTGTCACTATTTAATTTAGAGAGGGCAAACAAACAAAACATTTTGCAAACGTTTCCACAAAGTCGTAAACTTTAAAAAAAATTTTTATTCGTTTTGTACAGGAGCAAAACCAAAACAAATACTTTTTAAATTAGAAAAATTATGTACAAAACAATTGGTTTTTCGCTCTTATGCTTGCTTTGATATTCCTTTACATTCGTATAATTGCATATAAAACAAAAGGAGAAACTATTTTTTGAGTGTTTCATTTGATTCGTATGTATATGTTTTTCTTTTTTTTTTTTTGCATAAATTAAAATCGCAATTGAAATGTTTACTGATTTGCCAAAAATCTTGTTCCATTTAAGCTATATTTACATTACCTAAGTTCTCATCTGATTATAACAGATTATAACAGTTACAACTCAAACGGGAACAATTTTAAAAATAGAAAATGTTCTATTTTCAACCGAGCTTAGGAAAAAACAATAAATATTAAATTAGATTTGTAATTAAACTATCTGAGTCTATCTGAATGCGCTTATGATATAAAACTCAGATGGGTATAAATATAGCTTTAGGTATGTAAATAGGCATATTAAATATTTTAGTATGTTATAATGAGTAAATTAATTCGCAAACGTATTTTCTTCAAACTGTTCAATTTTGTTCTCATTAATTTTTTTTCTACCACATTTACACTAAGTATTTTTAGTACTCATAAACAAAAACAATATACAGAACTAAATGGGACAATCGTTCTCAGTGTTTTTGTTTTGTTTTTGTTTTACTTATTGTAAAGAACAAAACAAAATGAAATCAAATGTTTCGTTTTATTTATTTTCCTATTTTGATTTAATTTAAGAAATTCAAGACAACACAATAAAGGAGTGAATGTAACGAATCTCATGCATTACATTGCATTGTTTTCTCTTAAAGTCATCAAACACTCCAAAACCTAACGAATGGTATGAATTGAATGAAACGCAATATATATATTTTTTTTAAAGTATTTATGTATGTATGTAGATATATAAACACCAGACTTGTTTACAAATACCGAATAAATGTCCGATTGTTTTTATTTTTTAATGTGTGAGATCATTCTTTGCACTACACTACTACAGCTTTATAAGAAAAAAGTTTGCAAAAGGCAATCAACAAAAACAAAGAGTGTGAATAAAGCAACAAAAAAAAGAAACTAATGTTGAGTAAATACAAAGCAAAAGCAACGAATGCATGAATACTTTGCAAACGTGAATATATTCAATCTATTTCTGATATTGAAAAACATAATTCCCATGTGATATTAGTCATAAATATCTACAAATCTAAAAAATTTTGATTCTAGTAACATACCTGAGGTCGAAAATATTTTCATTTCGGATGGTATACCATTCTCTCAGGTATATCATTTTTTCCTTCGATTGTTAAGAACCATTTAAATTTATTTAATAGAATTGAATTCTAATCTAATAAAGGCCTTTTGTGATTAAACAAAAAAAATTAAATATTAAATTATATCCTAATTAATGACAGTGTTGTATTACGGACCACGTCCTTTGGTGGGAATCTAACCCACTAGCAGAAATATTTCAAAAAGAGAAAAAGAGAGAAAAAACACTAATTCTTTTAACAACCCACATAACCCTCTTATTTATTTGAGCAGTTTTAAATTATTTCTTTGTTACAAAATAAATTTTCCACCATTTCCACTTTATGCCGCAAATGGCTGAATAACAATATTTATTTATAAATTATTTATGCCACTTAGTTGTTCTTGCCATACTTTCCACTAAATTAAAATAGTTTTAAGTGGGTGTTGAAATTTGACCAGCAACAGCTGCTTTCTGAAAAATGTTTTCAACCTTGAAAACGGTTTAGAAGGAAAATCATGTTTAAGTTGTATTTAAACAAATTTAAAGTGTATTCTGTAATTTTCCAGTTAGCAAAACATGCTCTAGAAAGGCAGTTTATAATGGTTTTTTGTTTTTCTTTTTTGGTTTAGTTTTTATATTCTTTTTTCTTGTTTCGCTAAACTTAAAATAGGATTTTAAAAGAATAAATTTATATGTACATGAGTATGTATTATTATTGAATGTATACTCATATATGCGCTTTTGGCTAACTCTAGTATATATTTGTTATAAATTTGTGAAAATATATAAGTACATATACACACATATATGTGTTATTGTCTCTCCATTATGTCTGCCTAGATTTTTTTTAATTTATAATTTTTTATGCGATTTTTATACGTATTTGGCAACCAGATTATATGTTCCTTTTCATGTTCTCTTGTTTTTATTGCCTGCTTCAGTTTTGACGTATCCATTACAAATAGATTTTTCATATTTTTTCTTGTTTTTTTATTTTTTGCTGAAATTTTTTTTATTTTTGTTCCTTTTGGCACTTATTTAGAAATTGTTGGACAAAATTGTTTAAGTATTTCATTTTCACTTGACTGATGCTCAAATGATAATAATGTTACGAAGGATATTGTTTTGTGGTGTAATTTGTTAGTTTTAAACAAATTCTTTGTGTCACACATATTTACGCTGATAAAATCGTGTTTCAATTGTACTTCTAAACCAGGTCATGCATTTTTACATTTTTGTATCAATTCTGTTTAAATTAATTGAAAACAAGTTATATTTTATTTTTTAACTCAAATTTTATGTAGACGACAAAGAAATATTTTAGTTTTTAAAATATATTAGCCTATATTGAGGCATTCTAAAATTTTATTTTGGCTTAATTAATGAACTAATCTTTGTAAGTAAAATAAAATATAATATCAACACAAAGTGTCATCCACTAGAAATGCAAAACAATTTACTTTGAGTTGATTTGATGAATTTGGCGAAAGTATTTCATTTGTGATTAAAAATTTTAACAGAAGAAATTTAAAAAAGAATAACTGATGCATTCTCTAACAGATTTTATGCCTTAAATGATTACAGAATATTTGTATTTGTATTTGTATTTTATTTTATTTTGGAACCTTCTACAACAAAACTTAAGTTCTAAAGTAGTAGAAGCATACAATTAGTTATTTTTACACGTATAATAAGAAATTATGGGCACATTGGTGGAATAAAAATATATAATAATTAACTTGAAACAAGTATAACAATAGAAATTAAACAAAATATGAATTGAAAACATTTAAAGTAAATATATATGTGTATATCAAATTATAAAATATTCTCAGTCGTTAATTAATTGCCATAATATTGAAAAATTTGCCATGAACAAGATTGGTGTATTTGGGGATAAATTTGTGGGTTATGTGGATTTAAATGAGCGTGGACTGTATCGTAAGTATAAATGTGATGCAAATTGGTTGAAAAATTAGGTTCAGATTTAATTATATTACAAATCAGTTCAATTTATTTCTTTTAGGTTCAACAAATTAGTCTTAAGAATTAAAATAATCTCAAGTAATTAAAATACAAATTTATGTAGAATTGATCAAGATCAAACGAATTGAAAATAACTTTAGAATCGAAGTGATTGGTTTTAATTCAAATAGATAAGTGAGTTTTTCTTTTTTCTTAAACTTTCCTCGATAAGTGTTATATTCGAATAACAGGACTATTTAAACAATAATTATTCACAATAATATTGGAAATTATTCGTTACAAATACTTTTATATAATTCAATACAATAAATTAAATTCGTTAAATTCAATACGTTAAATTCAAATAATAATTTTCATAATTTCTGTTATTTTTATTAATACAAATAGAAATTAATACAAAATCATTATTTTGTTATGATTTTGTACACTCCCGACACCGGAACTACAAAAAAGAGGTATATGGAGGTAAATATTTTCTGAACTATAAGCAGCGAATTTAAATAACCTTTAGTAATATTTTATTGTGGAAATGCGCGATATTAATAGATATGTATGCATATATTTAAAAAAGATTAAATTTTACATTACGAGTATGTTTGACATACAATTATTTACTTGTGGCAAAGCTCCCTGCAATTATAACTTTGACTGGAAAAGAGCAAATTTATAGTTTTTTCTAGACTTTAGAAAACAAAAAGACTATTTTCACCTTTACATACATATATACACATTAGTGTGTCCCAAAAAAAATTTTTTTTTTTTTGGATTAAGCTTATTTTGGACCACTATGAGGCAAAGTATTTTTGAGAATTTTTTCATATTTTTCGAAAGTGGTTTAGAGGTCGCGCAAATTGATTTTTAATCAAAAATTTTACTTTTTAGGCTCTATATAAATTTTGGTTATGAATTGGTAAAAATCGATATTTTCTCGGCTTCTGAGTGAATATTTTTACTAAAATAGATTTAAATTTTATTTTAGAAAAAAATTGTATGAAGAATTTGACTTAAAACTCTTAATTACTTACTTAAATGGCTTTAACAACTCGTTAAGGGATTTCGGCCTGTCTCAACACTATTCTCCAACGGCCTTATGTATAATGAAAAGTTAGCAACTCGTTAGCATATGGGACAAAAAACTGTCACCTTTATCACCCGCTATAGCCTGATATTATTAAAACTTTCCATACCTTCTATTTGATAACTAGTCAGAGAATCCAAAAAATTAAATACCTTCTACGTTTGAGTAAGAATTCCCAAGTATAGAAATGACAAACTTAGCCACTGTGTACAACGACCTACTACTTTTTTATTATAAATAAGGCTGCAAGTGTCTCTGCTAAAGCTATATTTACACTACCTAAGTTGCTCATCTGTGTTTTATATCAGATAGACTCAGATAGTTTAACTACAAATCTAATTTAATTTTTATTGGTTTTGCCTGAGCACAGGTAAAAAAATAAAAACATTTTTTACTTTCAAAATTATTGCCGTCTGAGTTGTAACTGTTATAATCTGTTCTAAATAGATGAGTAACTTAGGTAGTGTAAATATAGCTTAAGCGCGCGCCTTTTTCAAGTAGTCACACTAATCGATCAACTTCATCAACTTGGTCCTTTCAATGTAAACATTGCCGTTCTCTACGCCGAAGTTCTAGGTGCATATCCTTAAATCATAGCCCCTAAAACGTTTGCCATGCTTGTCAACACAAAAGAGTGTCCATTTAGAGGCTGAATAACACAATTTTGCTTGTTTATTTTCGATATTCAACGAAAATTATGTAATACGTGATGTGTAATGTATGATTTAATTGAAAACTTGTTCTTAGCTTTCTAAACAATTTACAATATAAATCAAAAATTGGAATTAGTCAAATAATATTTGTACTCATATAAAACATAAATAAATTTATATAACTTCCGATTTAGTCAGGGAACTGCTTTTCAAAGACCTTTCAATGCCGTATATCTTCCCTAATAACCCATAAAATCCAAAAAACTTGGTGATGTCAATATATTGCTTTACATTTTCTTTTCATATTATAGAATAGAAACTATCGGCATGTTAATCTGCTGTTCAAATTCTTACCTAAAAATTAAGTGCGATAACTATAAATATACAAAAAACTTATTCGAATCTCAAATACTTTAAACGCACATTATCTCTTTTTCTATATATGTAATGAATGCTAAGATTTAATTTATAGCTGTCCTCAAGGGTACCGGACAAAAAAAGAGAGATTTATTAATAGCAGGTACCAGGTACGTACACAGTATTCAGATAATGAAAGAATGTTAACAATTATATTCAATCGGATATTTGCAAAAACCAAATAAATAAAATTTTCTTCGTTCCTTAAAGTCAATACAACATTTAAAGCATGAATAAATCTTTTCGTTTACACTTTTTTTCTCTTTATTTTTTTATTGTTGGTTTCATTATAAATCACATTGTCAACATTTTAATCATCATTAACTAGAGCACAAGCATACACTTCATTTTCAATTGTGCCAGTGATTGTAGGTAATGCTAGAGTACAGTATGTATCGGTTTTCTTTTTCGTATAAATTTGGGTGGCAGTTGTACTGTGTTCATCAGAGAAAAGTCTTTTACTAATTGTATAAAATATATGTATGTATAGCTCTAATATTCTCATTAGAAGCAACAGCAACAATTCAATCTGTTTAAAGATAGATATTTGCAGCAAATAGGTAGTAAATGTAGTTATAGCAGCATGTATTTGTAAGAAGAAAAAAAGGGTAAAATGGAATACTTCTACATTATGTTTAAATAAATGAAACTCGATATGAATGAAAATGTTTGTATAAATGAAGAAGCAAAGGATATGTGTTAAGCTGTGATTTGTTTTTTTTTTTTTTTTTTTTGTTACTTTTTGTATTGCTATAAACTTAGTTTATTCATCTTTTAGTTCGATGCAACCAATTTCTTTCTATTCCTATACATGTATCGTATTTTCTTCTTCTTAGCATGTGCATATGTATGTACATATGTATATAGGAATTTAGCACTATTTCATTTACAGTTCAACCAACCATTGAGCATACCAGTTCTTATAAAATAATAGATACTATTTTACTTTTTTTACTCTGGCTATTTCAGTGCGAAAAAAAAACAAACTACACAAAATAGTCTCACATAACGAAATGCTAGAAAATTAGAAAAATAAAATTAAAAAAATAAATACATTAACAGGTTCTTTTACTTTTGCTTAATATTCTGTACTTTAACACATATTTAGTATAAATTTTACAAAAGGAAACTTTACATTTTAAATCTTTGCTGGTTAATAATTAATTTCATTCTACAAAAGGTTTGGCATCCTATTTTTTCTAATGATATTAGTTTACTATATAATAGAAAGAGAAAAAAAAAGTAAAGACTATTACATAATAAACAGTCGAATTCGTTTAAATTTAAATAGGAAATAGAAGCAATTTTTTGTTTCACTTAAACAAGATTTTCAATAAATAAAAGAACTTATAATTATTGTTACTGAAATTGTTTTGTGCACCATTCTATCGGGTGGTTAAATTTTAAGGACCGCAACTAAACGTCAAATTTTTTTCTGCATTTCATTTGACATTTTTCATTTTCAGACTAGCTCAATTTTAACCATGGAAAGACACACAATCGAACAACGTGTTAAAGTTATTCAGGCTTATTATGAAAATAGGCGTTCACATTAAAAAAGCATCTCGTGCACTTTGTGATCTTTTCGGTCAATTTAATCGTCCAAATGTGCGTACAATCGGAAAAATTGTGCACAAATTTAAGCAAACCGAGTCTGTAAGAGATGTAAAATCACCACTGCATGTTTTTACAGCTCATACTGCAGAAAATATTGCTGCTGTTCGCCATAGTGTGGCTGAAGGGCCGTCCCGTTAACTCGTCGTCTTGCCCAACAACTGCACCTGTCATGCTCGTCGTTGATGAAGATTATAATGTGGTAGATATGTTGTGTCAACACCACGGTGCCACTTGCCAATTAAATGACCGTGTTATCTCACGTGGTGGCGTTATCAATTGGCCGCCAAGATAATGTGATTTAACACTGTTTGACTTCTTTGTTCTGGGTTATTTGGGAGAAAAGGTGTACGTCTATAAGCCAGCAACAATTCGCCGAGGTTTCGGCGACCATTTGGCCGATATTTTATTCCATACATAATTGAACCATACCAAGTTATCCTAATAAAAATTAAAATAATTTCCTAAGTAATTTGTGTGTTAAACAAAATCAATATCGGCCTCCAAAAATTGACCACCCTAAATTCGTGTGTTGCTGTTTTCCCCATAAGCCAGTGGGTCTTAACTTTTCTGTACTCGCGGCAAGCTTTTTATAATAATTATCATTATAAATAATTAAAATTTACCACACATAAAGAAGAAATGCACTATGTACTATGTCCTACAACTTGCCGTAAGCATTTGAACTATGAATGAACGATTTTGTGTTATAGCGTCATGACAATTATATTTTCACAAAAAATTAGCAATTCTCCTTGAAATGAAAAGAGTACAAACAAAAATCGAAAAAGAGCTAACATGAACGGGGAATACCCAATTTACAAATACTAAATCTTTTTTCTCACTTTTCGTAATAAGTTTACACAAATAATATATCTGTGTCGGTATGAAAGAACAGCTTAAGTCAAAACATAAAATTTTGAAATATTGCCAAATTTGTGTAAATTAAACTATAATTGGTTTTTGGAAAAAATCTCTAGTTTTACTTGTTGATAATAGACTTATGCTACAAGAATTTGGCACTCTAATATTTTACTTTTATATATCAATTTGAGTTTTAGGGAGCATTAAAAATACTAAATTAATTTAGGCTTATGTAGACTTAAGCTATTCTGCCATATTGCCACAGATATTATCCGATATAAAACGGCGTATGCATATAATATATACAAATTCTTGAAAACAGTTTCTACATGGCAAATGTAAACATAAAGGCATGCCTCGAGACAAACGACAATAAGAAAATCTATGCTGTTTTTATTACAATGTTTGATTATTTACCATACATTCTGGAAAAGATTTTTCATAATTTGGCCGAACCCTAGGTTTAATAATCACTGCCATAAGCAATACATTTCATACTATATTGGATGTATTTGTCTATGTGGAGAAGAATACTTTTAGTTTTTTAATAATAAATTTTTAAAATAAAATAAATTTTTAATAAAGAATAATTTATTTGTACTTTAAATTTATACATAAATAGTTAAAAAAAAACCAAGAAAAGTAGAATGGGCTGGAATGATGCCATTGATTCTGTCATTTTTGATATGTGACGAGCTGTTTTCTGGTTTCCAGCTGTGAAATGATTATTGAGTGAGCTGAATTTCGTATGCCTGAACACTTAAAATGATGCTTTCAATTATCCGACTACTAAATAAAAGTACATGTCTGATCATATTACTAGTCTGTTTTTATTAAATATTTTAAATAAGTGAATGTACCTTACAACAACACTCAATATATTTTCAGAAGAAGAAGTGAAAAAACAAAAGGGCGGTGTTATGAGTAAAATTTTATTCAGGATAGCAGTAAAAAAAATATTTGCTTTTATTAAGTCTCTGAAAAGAGTGCATGATGATTAATTGATTACGATTACAAATAATTAAAAAATAATCAGAAATAGTAATTGGCAGTACAAAATAATTAAAAAGAATCAAAAGTAATTCCAATTATTTTCAACGATTCTATTTAATTAATTTTAACAACTGTTTAAAAAAATACTTTAATTTAAATTAGTCAAAATGAGTTCAAGTACATATAATTTACTTATATTATCCATCAAAGAGGCGACAAATCTGCAACAGCATTATTGTACACTTTTGTGTTTTTATTTTATCATACTATATATGATTATTAACCTATATTTGTTTAGGTGATTTGAATTTTCTGGTTTGACGTAATGTTCATTGTGACTGTATTGAAGAAAATTGTATTAAATTGTTGAAAGTAATCAAAATGAATCGATGAAAGAAGTAAAAAGTAAAGGCGGGTTCGATTTTTATTAATCTTTTACTATTTTTTTAATAATGGTTAGAACGCTCGCATAGAAACCCAAACGACCAAGGTTCAAATCCCAGCGAAGGAGCAAAATTAAAAACTAAAATATACGGTTTTTCCAAAATTATAATTTAAAACTAAGATTGTCCCTTCCCCCACTCTCCACAGGAAGTTCATCTTTAAGAAACCGCTCCCTGTAGTTTTCAGTCTATTCCACCAGAAAAGAATGATCAGTAGTACAGCGCCACCTTCTAAGAATATGACAACTAAGCCATTTAGTGAAAACGCCCACAGCTCACATTCAACATCCACCAACAGAAGCCGCAATTGCTGTTGATCATTCAAAAGTGAAGGCAACATGGAATGATCAACTGACAGCAACTTGTCTCATTGGCACTTACTAAAATTGAAAATCTATCTATCTTCAAATTCCAATACAATGCACTGCATGAGTATTGTTCTTAAAGAAGAAAAATGTAAGTCAATAATGTTCTGTGCCAACTTTGAGTTATCTAGACCAGGGGTTACCAAAAATTTTTGGTTGTGTATTAGTGAGTAAGAGAGAAAAAAGAAGTTGGGAGAATTTATTTGTGTACAGTCATAGAAAATTTTTAGTAACATAAGCTATTCTGGCATTAATTTTATTAACATACATACATAAAGTTATAAATGTTTGACTATATTTAAGGCATGTTTTTTATATATTTGCTGGGAAATAAAAAATCTATTTCTTCTTCTTAAAAAAATATTCCTTAAAAGTGCAAGTATATACATACTTATATAACTGAGTTTAAGATAATATCTTCTACATTTATACTTATATGACAGTTTCGTATTTGTAGAATGTAATTTGTTGCGTTGCTTGAACAAATATATTTTAAGTCGGAAAATATTTGTATTATAATTAGGCTTTTTAAAATTTTTTTCAACAATTGCTTAATAAAAACAACATCACTAAATGATCTATCCTTTCTAACAATTTTTAAGCTTATTAAGCTTGAAATCGCGATTTTCAATTTAGGATCTAATTTTGGTTCATAACTACTAACCATGCTTTTATTGTTTCTAAAAAAATTTAATTTTTTAACATAAAATATTTTTTGAGTGTAATCGATCAGTTTTTTTGAGTAAACCTGAAAAAAATAAAAGAGCGTAAGCAATACGTGTGAGTGCTCTCTGCACAATTATGCTATGAAATGGTAATCACTGATCTAGACCAGTAGACCAGTGTCCACTACTACATAAACACACTTGCGCTTGTGTATGAAGCAGAGAAAAGACTCTGCTTACTTCTACCACAAATGGGAATGTTCGAATTACTTTCTGTTTATAACTTGATAAATATTTCTTCATAATTCTGAGTAAAGTAAATAATCGATTTTCCGATAGACATGTGACCGATCTATTAAGAATAAAGTAGTACCGAGGTCACATTAATTTGGAGGAAATAATGAATAATTATTTCATTTAAATAAAAATAATACAAAAAATATGCACTATCCATCCCTGCACTATGTTGGAGAAAAGCTAAAATCTTAAAAGAGCAAGAGTAACAATATTTTTTTTTATTATGTACGTGTTTGACTTCGACGCAAGCAGAATTTGTTTTCCTATCACGCGTGATAGGGAAAGAGAATTTTGGACATTGCTGATCTAGACCCACTTCTTATATTTTTTATACAAAAATGTATGAAACCATACCACACTGTGCTCGATCAGAAGTTCACACTTAGTCGAAATGAATATGTGTAACTTTGTAGGGAACAAGAAAATTATTAAAAACGTTTCTTTTTTTATAATAAAATACTTAATACCAAAACTTGCGTTTAAGTACTATACAATAGCGTTATGAAATGTTATATAAAAACATAAACATTATTTTAGAATTTGTGAGAAAAATTATAAAGAATGACAACATAAATGTCAGAGCTGTCTTTAAATTATATAATGGGCAACACATTACTCTATAATAAATTACTATTCAGTTATTTATTGACATATAAGAATTTCCTATAAAAGAAAACTCCTCATTAACTTTCTGCTAAATTTAATGGCTAAATTTGAGCTATTACGGGTGATACGGCTATTTGTTTTTATTTTTTATTTTATAAACAGACGCTGTCTGTTAATATTTCCTTAAACATATTTCTGCTTTTATTCTTGTTATACTACTTATTCAAAATATTTCATTTAGTGTCTTCTTTTTTTCATTTCTGTTTTTCTGAAGAGTCGTCGAGAACACATATCGTTTTACTCTATCCAAATTTACCATATAACATTTGAAAATTTATTGAAATTGAGATGTCTTATTTTCTTACACAGAATTATTATATCACATCAACCTTCATATTTATATGATAGGATCCAATTTACTAGATCTAATCGTGGAAGAAGGATAATACAACTAAGATTTAGGAGCCTTTTATCACAACGACAGTTTTTTATATACTCTATAAGTCTTTGGAATGCTTTACCAAGCCATATTCAAAATATTGGTAACGCAATCGTCTTTAAAAGGGAGCTAACTAAATTCCTACAAAGTAATCAGAATTTTTAAAAAAACACTTTTTACAATTTATATATATACTTTTTACATCTTTTTGTTTTCTATTTTTTTGCTTTAAATAATGTTAGTTTCTAGTTTAAGGTAGCTTTTAGGATATTTTATATATTTTGTCATCGAAATCTAAAATTGTATATGATACACTCACTAACACTCTAATTTATAAGATTTTTATCTTGTTGTGTTAGATCTTGAAATAAATAAATAAATAAAATAAATAAATAAATAAAAAATAAAAATAAACTACAACTAAAACCTAAAATTTGTGATTTTAGAGACAAGAAAAAAAAATGTAATTAAAAACAGAAAATTAGTATCAAAGTTGTAAATCTTATAAAATTAAATTAGAAAAATGTACTCGTTGTATTCCTACAAAAAAAAAAAAAAAACAGGTAATAGTACTGAATCTAACAATTAGCCTGGCCCGGGGGGTGCTAAAGCCATAGAATGACTGTGTTACAAGAGCAACAGAAATGTTTCTTTACATTTCAACAGCACAAAACAATTATTTTAACTATAAACGAATTTGTAAAACAAATCTTGAATGACTTTTAAAATTTCCCACTTGGAATGGCATTAAATGGCATAAAAATCTTATGCTACTTTTATTGTTTAATTTTGTAGATTCTTTCTTTTACTTTATAAATATTTTTTCGTCGTTTTTGTTTTTTGTTTTTTTCTTTTTTTGTTTTTTGTCTTCTATATATAACTACGAGTGTATGTCCTTTGTATTTTATAATGCTGTTTAGATTTAACACCTGCCTGTAGACGACTGTCTTGAAATATTATCACGTTTAAAACACCTACAACAATACAAAACATATTACCTTGTCTGTAGTCAAGTAGTTTTTGGGTCTACTCTTTGGTGTACATGATAGTTATGCATGGAATATTGCAATGCTAGTCTTTCTTTGTTTTACTACAACTATTCCCAATGTCATTTTATTTTGAGACAGAACAAAAATTGTTTAGCAAGAAATGAAAAACAAAGAAACAAAAAAAAAAAAAAACAGGACTAAAAATAGTGAAATAAAATAAAAGGTGTTGTGCACCATTAATACTTATAGAATGTTCTTGGCGAACATGTATTTAAACTACAAATGACCAATGTCAGAAACAAAACTTTTTAAATAAAGCAAAAATAGAAAATAAAATTTCAAAAGTTTAAGATCATCAAAGTCGAAAATAGAATACCCTAAAAGGCTGATTGTAGGATTTAAAATAATTTATTAGTCTAATAATTTATTACAACTTACCTATAAAGTGTCCGATAGTGGAAGTTAACTTTTTTTAACAAGACGAATAAAATTATCTTTAACTGTTTTTCGTTATTACAACTTACCTTTAAAATAAAAGTTAAATAAAGATCGCTCTCTCAATCTCGGTTTGCGGCTGAATCTTGTATGAAACAAGTAGATTCGCCAAACAAAATAATGAGAGTGAACCATCGTGTTTCATTTTGAATCTTGTTGCGAAGCTCGAAGAATTTTCTATCATCAAAACAAAAAAGTCAAAACAATAATGGGTTAGAAATAAACTTTTTTTATAAATACAGAAATAAGAAATTTACTTACGTAAGTATGTAATATATAAATCAAAAAAGCATTAAACAAACTCATGCAAAACCAAAATACCGTCATATATAAAACATAAATGCCAAAATAAAACTCTAAACTGTGGTCTGAACGGTGAGTTTCGCAATCCTGGCTCAGAGAGCGAACCAAGTGGTTCATCTTGTCGTGTGAACATAGAATTACTTTTAATGACAAAAATCAATTTATCTGTCCGATAACATCATTTAAGCGAAATGAATATTGAATTCTAATAACAAGTAGTGTGGCCTTTTTAAGCATTAGTCAGGAATTAGGGTCATAACCAGATATGTTGACTATAAATTCACTATAACACTGTGTGGAAAAGAACATATATTTGTTTTAAACAATAACTTAAAATTGTATATGGGAAAACGATTAACAAATTTCAATCACATATGTAAACTTTTCCAAAGAATTTTCATTTAAGGTGTGCGTCACTATAAACTGTAACACATCAAAAGTCAAATAAAAACTGACTGGAGTAAGCTAGAGTTAAAAATAAAACAGTTTTATTTTGCATTTTTATTACAGATTTATATTCTGTATTATTTTATTTAAAAATTAATTTAATTTTATAAAATTTTTTATTTTATTCATTATGCCATCCATAAGCAATGTTATAGTGTTTTCGGTGATTTTTTTGGTACCAGCTGTCCATTTATATCGAAAACTAGTAATGGTTTTGGGAACAGATGTACTCTTCTTTAGTTCTCTTTTGACCAGAGCCCAAAATCTTTCAATAGGCCGCAACTCTGGGCAGTTTGGTGGGTTAGCCTCTTTTGGAACAAAAATAACATTATTGTTATTATACCAGTCTATTGCGCTTTTACTGTAGTGACATGTTGCCAAATCTGGCCAGAAGAATGTTGATATGTTGTGCTGTCTTAGAAATGGGAGCAACCTCTTTTGAAGACACTCTTTGATATAAATATCTGAGTTTATTGATCCCAATGTAACAAACGATGCACTTCTGTTGCCGCAGCTACAAATAGCCTGCCAAACTAGGAACTTTTTGGGAAATTTTGATAGTTTTTTAGTTCGGAACTCTTCAGAAACATTGCCTCTACTATCCGCTACATAAAACTCTTGGCCAGGAAGCTGCGCAAAGTCTGCAAAAACGTAAGTTTCATCATCCATTACACAACATTCGAACTTTTGAAAAAATTCTTTTTTGAGGAGTTTTGCTCTTTTTTTTGCTTCAATATTCTTCTTAGCATTTCTATCCGGAACGTTTTGGACTTTAAATGTTTTAAGGCCAGCTTTAGCTTTAACTCGGCGCACAAAACTTTCCGAACATTGCACGCGCCGGGCCACTTCGCGACCAGAAATCTTTGGAAGAGCCAGCAAAAGCTTCTCAACCTTTTTGGCTTTCGCGTCGTTCGTTACCAGTTTTGCTTTACCTGTTCCAGGCTTTCCTTCAATTTTTAGGTCTTTGTTGAACTTTTTAACCACTCTGGAAACACATTGCCTGGTCACGTGGACTTCCCTAGCAACTTTTGTATAACTCCAATATGGTTTTTTTGAATTATTTGAATAACTTTTGTATGCACTTGTCTTTGATTATCCATTGTGAACTAACTAACAAGTCAAATTTGACAAACTGATACATTTTAAAATCTGACACATTTCTCAAAGATATTGTGATTAAGAAAAATAATTTTGATTAAAGGTGAAAAAAGTTATTAAGAAAAATGGGTGTTACACTTTATAGTGACGCACACCTTAATACAAAAACTACAACATATCGTCGATGGAATTAAAGAACGCTGTAACTGACAAAACCTTAAATGTTCACCAGAGTCAAAAAACTTTTATGAAAGTACAACAAAGACACTGGTATTTTTCATTTCGCAGACGGCGTAAGTGAATTTATTTTCCTTGTAGAAATCTAAGACCTAGACCAATCGACGCGTATTTTTTTTTTTTCTGATAAAAATGGTGCAAAAAACCTATTTTCGATTTTTTGTCAGTTACAGCGTTCTTTAATTCCATTGACGATATTATGCTGCCAGTCTTTGCAAACTGTAAAGAAAACAAGCGCAATGATGCTGCCACAGGCATTTTAAATGAGTTTAAGGCTGAATTGTTACTTCTGTGTCTGAGAAGACATATCGAAAATCCTCTTTGTTGATCTTGATAGTACAACACAAAGAACTTTGATGAGACCTTCGTAGCGGGGGTTGAAAACTAGTTCATTTCCGCTAGTGTTTGTATATATTCCTTAACGGATCTCAAGACCGATATTAATAATTATAGGTTTTCCAAAAATTTAAAGTGGATGAACTCCAATATTGCCTTCAAATATATTGTACAAATACAAGCTCAGAACAGGTACTAACTATTCGTTGCAAACGCCCAGTACTTATAACACTAGTTAAAAATCTGTATTAATTTCCTGCGCTGCAGACCTTTAAAGTAGAAGTACATAACAAGCGTTCTGACCGTCATACGTCATGCGTCAAGCGTTAAGCTTATTTTAAAAAAGTTGAAATAGTGTTTTTTTCATAAAGCAAGTTGAAAGCAAAGTAGGGATTCCCAGGGATGTTTTTTCCGATGCGATGCATCGTGAACTTACATCGATGTCTGCGATGTATCGAATAAAATCATCGATGTTTTCGATGCATCGTATCAAATTTTCATATAATACCAAAACAAACAAAAAATATACAAATTTCAATAAAAATAAATATTTTGTTTTTACCAAAATTTAGTATAATTTAATGAATCGCAATATTTTTGTCTAGAGTTCATAAAAATAATATTCTATTAACCTTTTTAGTCTGCACTCTACATTCCTGTTTCAAGACTGATGAAGCTTTTAATTAAATTTTCTCTAATTAAACTTTTACAAAATATTCTCAGGGCTATAAGTGTCTATAGTTTACCGAACCTAACAATATTTAAAATAGCATTCTAATTCAGTAAAATTTTTGCAACTGTAATCGGTCGCCGTAGTCTAGCGGTTAGTGTGTTGGCCTGAGCCCAGGGTTCAAAACCTAGCTCTGACATCTTTAAAAAAAAAATATAAAAAATTATTTCTTTAGGCGACTACCTTTCAGCAGTCTTCTGGCAAAAGCTCTGAGAGTATTGAAAAAGCTTCTCAAGTCTGTCGTTCGGAGTCGACAACTAAGTGTAATTGCTAAAATGAAATAAATTGTTACAAACTTAAGCAATAACACAATATACTATACAGTAAAAGAAAATATTAAACTCATATGCTTATGACTTAATTATTATGTTTTAAAAAGAAGTATTTAAAGGAGTGTGAGTTTTAATTTAAAATTAAACACATTTCCTAAATAATTCAGATAATATATGATAATTTTGAAACTTAGAAAATTTGGACAAAAAATAAATAAAGTTACAACTAAAATTTTATATATAAGTATAAATCTCTGACAGATACTCACTATTATTCGAAGTTGATTTTTATATTTAAGAAATTTCATCGTTTGCTTTTATTGTATGTTGAATAATCTTCTTTGATTTGATTTTCCTAAAACAATTTACGCACAACACACTGAGTCGTGAGGGCGGCCAAAAATAAAAAAATAAAAATGTTAATATGGTTTTTTGAGTACATTCCATATAAAAAAATCAAAAAAAATTTTAAAAAAGTTAATTTTTAATATTGATACTTACCAATTAAAACCAAGTTAATTTGAATTTTTATTGTTAAATTTTTTTATGCAAACTTTCCTCACCGGAAAATTGTATACATAAATGATGCATTTATTTTATTCTGTTGTTAAAGTTTGCCGTTTGGATGCTGTGCACTGATGCATTTAGGTACAGACAATAATTTATATATTTATTTTAACTTTTTACCCAAATATGTTTGAAAAAAATTTTCCTTTTGAAATAAATTTTAAATTCCATTCCTTTTTAGTACTGCTTTATAAAGAAATTATCACTTGTACGAGTATGTTGTGTTTTTGTTTAGTTACAGCATAGATTCATCTCTAAACATTTATTGTAAGGTATGTTGTTGTTGTTATTGGTTCAAAACTTTTACTTAAATTGTGTGTCCTGTATTTTTTTTTCTTTCTTTATATTGAACAAAATATTCTTTTCCCGTCAGAAAGGTGTACACAGCAGTCAGTACACAAGCATTGTACTAGAAAAAAAAAATGATTTTTTTTAAATTTCATGGACCTTTTTTGTTCACTCTTTAGTTGGTGTTTTATTAGTTTGCGTTGTTGTTACTTAACGACACGTACAAAAACTTAATTAAAAACTTTTCAAAGAAAAAAAATTATATAGAAAATAAAAAATCTTCTTATATATTACAACTTATTTATAACTTTTTTTTACCTGCTTGGATTTATGAAGAGACAACAAAGTTTGTAGGAGAAGCTGTTGAGTAAATGTAATACTTTTTACTTAATTGTGTCTTCTCGACTTATATTGAAAAAATAATGAATTTTCGTTTAAGTCTCTAATAAATAAATAGAAATAAAATTATGAAAAAACTAATCCCCATTTTAAAATTATATAAAAACTGAATTTAAATATCAAAGTTGTTTAAATTAAATAACTGATATAGAAGTATAAAAAAATGGATTATAAATAGAATAAAGAAGCAGCATGTTGAAGAAAATATTATTCAGTTAAAATTAATATAATTTTCCTAGGTGTTTGCACAAAGATTATCGAAAAAAGTTGTCTTTTATCGTCAACTTAGATTAGCCTCACCCTAATCCAAAACAAATAAAACGCAAATTATGTTGAAAAATAAAAGAAAGAGGGCCAAAAATGTTTTCAGATTTCACAAACGCAGTTTCAAAGTAGGTTTTCGTAACCACTTCCCTTCATTCTCTCATTGAAAAAAACTAAACTCTCATTTATTCATCCATAGACGAGGTACAATAGATCCAGTAAATCTATTGTACAGCTCTCTTCCTAAGTAGGGTTTCCTTAGTCTCCCCCCAGTTGCATTGCTTTATCGAATTTCAAAATATCGCTCGGTGCCAACTTTGACTTCCCCTACTTATATGACTATCATCTAAGTACCTATTCCTACTGTGCATCAATACCGCAAAATTGCCTGGTATGTATGTAGTCGCCGTGGTCTAGTGGTTAGTGTGTTGGCTTCCTAAGATATGGGCCCTGGGTTCGACTCCAGGCTCTGACATCTTCAAAAAAAGAAATATGAAAAAAATATTTCTTTTGGCGACTACCTCTCAGCAGTCTTCTGGCAAAAGCTCTGAGAGTAACTAATTACCATGAACAAGCTTCTCAAGTCTGTCGTTCGGAGTCGACATTAAACTGTAGGTCCCGGTACTCATGGATAAAAATTGACACACACAACATGAGTGCTGAGAGAAGCTAGGCCGTAATCCTGACACAGGGTTGTAAAAGCCAGTTATGTATGTATGTATGTATGTATGTATGTATTTAGTTTGAAGACTCGATCGCCTCATCACAGAATCTGCACAAATCTCTCGAAATAATTCCTATTCGATTTAAATGTCTATTTAGTCTGCAGTGATCGGTCAGAAGTCCCATCAATATTCTCAGATTATCCAGTAGAGAATCTAATTTACGACTTAAATTTTCACTTATCATAATATATAGTAAAAGTTTGGAAAATCTAAGAAAAGTAAAACTAAACAAAAACAGCATCATAATGCGTGAATATATATATATATATTCAATATAATTACGCCACCCTCTCATTCTCAGTTTTGGGGATATTGTGGAAATAATATTTATATCCGTCTGGGCATCGATTATCCCTCAAGTGGACGCTTGGCTAACTCGTCAGCACGATGAGGTAGATTACTATCTCACGCAGTTGCTGACGGGCCATAGGTACTTTCGGTCTTTCCTGTTTAAAATGGGAAAGGCTGTGTGACACATGCGTCTACATACTGTGGTGCAAAATCCAATTCCGCTTCCCACACACTTTTTTATAACATTTTCTGTTCTCCATCTAAGCTTTGTCATAATCTTTTCGCGTATCTTTTATGTGATCTATTATTAATCGCGCGTAACTATTCTGTTCAGAAATGGTTCGTTCCAATTCGTTTCGTTTAAGCAGTCATTCTATAGAAATAAAAATCAATGTTGTTCGTTGGTCATCGCCTCATTTGAGAATTGCTGGACCGATTTTGATGATTTTTTCTCTCAAATAATTGTCGAGATCCAACTTAGGTTTTGAAAGAAAAAAAATTTTGCTCAGATCCCCCTCCCCGATCCTCTTTTACGACCACTTTTTTATTTACCTCAATTCAGAAAATATCTCCAACGATTTGACTAATTTTTCTTTCATAGAGCTTCTTTACCTGTACATTTCTCTTCGTAAGTATTTAATGACAAGCAACTAATTTTTCAAATATTCATATAAAAAGACTATTCTTCTTCTAGAAATTTTAAAAATAAATTTTATTTTTGTTTTTTTTTTTTTTTTTTTTGTTAAACTTACTATTGCCTTATTCTAAATAATTTCAATTTGTATGAAAGATGCTTAAAAATATTTTAAAAATGTGTTGTTTTTCATGCAGATTTTAAATTTTTTGAAATTACTTTTTGACGGAAACAGGCAATTAGTTTTCATGTTTAATGAAAACTTATGTCGATACATCAGACTGTATAAAATCCCATTAAATTGACGTTAAAAACTTTTTCATAAAAAGCAAATAAATTATTCTTAAATAAAATATTTAATATACATATAAGAACTTATTTATCATTAAATTTTATAAATTTTAAATTAAACTTCTTTTTTGATTCACAAAGAGCAATAACAGCTGAAGACTTTGTGAAACTTTCTATCTAAGCCTTGTGTTGCTGGTTTGTAACACCTTTGACCTCCTCTTTTTTTTTTTTTTTTTTTTTTTTTTGGACAGTAACAGAAGACAACTAATTTCAAAGTAATCGAGCTGTGCACAACAGCATAACCCAAAGATTACCAAAGTATTACACTTTGTTCTCAATTTAATGGTATTGCTGTCTGTTACTTATCGTACACTTATTACTGACATACATATATATTTTTTTAATAACAAAGTTGTATTAGATAGAGTTTGTTTCGAACTTTTGATCTTTTACTGAAGAAAAAACGTTTATGATTGATATTAATTGCAGCCTCAAGACAACAACTTGTATTAAAAAAATTACAAAAAATATAAAAAAATATTGCCAAAAGTAGCAGCAGCAAAAATAAATTGTTTTATAATACTTGCAGCAACACCTTGTGATACTAAAACAAAAAGTATACGACACAAACAGCATAACATAAATAACTTTATTTACTTTACTTTTAGTGTTGTTTGTTAGTCTCTATTACGTTATAATTTTTGATATCTTCTTGCCTAAAGTAAATATATAAAAAAAAGAAAACTACTAACTACTAACAGCAACAGCTTAAACCAAACCCTAAAAAAAATTAAAAGTCATACTTGTTCACTTGCCGTATTGGCTGTTTGTTTTTTTAAAGAAAACTTAAAAAATTAGGGAAACAAAACCCTTAAGTTTAGTAAATAATTCTTTACAAGATAATGTAAAAAATTTAGCAACACTGTAGCCAACAGGAGTTTCAAAAGCAATTCTCACCCACATGTAGTTGCTACTTTTTAAAATGTATTCGCAAAATAAACAAAAAATAACAAAAATCAAGAAAGCTAACTGGAAATATAAAAAAATATGCGAAAACTTTTGAAGCAAACACTTTAAAATAAGAAAAAAAACCCCAACTACAGGTTAACTCAAGTCTATTCAGAAAAACACAACACCAATAATAATAGTAAAAATTCAACAATATTTTTACAACACAAATTCAAATGTTTGATGCTGTATGTCTAACGATAGTTGTATGTATGTGTATATGAATCTATGTTTGAAAGTACTTACATTAAAGATAACTTCTTGGGTGAGGAATAAAATCTTTAAAATTCTTACATATATACATACATAACTGGCCATTACAACCCTGTGAGAGGGTTACGGCCTAGCTCCTCACAGCACTCGTGTTGTGTGGGAAAAATATGAGGGAAAAATACTTTTTCGGAAAGGGGAAAAAAATAAAAAATACTCGTGTATCGGCGATTTTCATGTACACGTCAGAATTTTTAGTTTTTTATGTATAAAGTATAAAGCTCATAGTATCCGTCTGTCTGCTGTGTGAAAGGCTTTGGATCAATTTTTAACCCTTTTTCCGTGATCCAATCGAGCTGAATTTTTGCAGGCAGACTCGTGGAAATATCTGTATCACATAAAATTTAAAAAAAAATAGATTTTTATCAATTATCGTTTTTTTGTAACGGTTTCAGTTCGTTAAAAACCCGAATTTTTTTATTAATTGTGTTATATTGAAACTAAAATTATTACATTAAAAATATCAATGCTTTTAAAGAAACTTAGGCCTTTTATTTTTGCGTTTTTAATCATTTGTATCAGCATCGCGACAAATAGACCAACAGTATTCGTCAAGCATATGCGTAATATCTTGTCCTTTAAAGCACTTTTCAGTAGCCGCAATGTCCTGGTGAAACCTTTCGCCATGCTCATCGCTACAAGCTCCTAAATCATCAGGGAAAAAATCTAAATGATTGTGAAGGAAATGGATCTTTAGCGACCTTAATATGCCCATTCCGCCATATGCCGAAATCATTTCTGCGATAATATTTTTATAATTGGCAGCTCATTTGTTGCCAAGGAACTGCTCAATAACGGCAACAGTGCCTTTTCATGCACGTTGTTCGATAGCTTTCAATTTTGATGAAAATTCATAACCTGCATAATCCTATTTTTTTTTATCTGCGGACCATTGAAAACACCTTAAATCATACATTTCATTTTTTGAAACGTATTACCCACTGTTTTCGTAATATTTTCAAATTTTTACTGGGTGCGAATAAGCCACAAACGCAACAAAAGTCATTTCGAGTCGGGCACTGAATTTTTTCTCAGATGAATTATATAGAAATACGGAATTATATAGAAATACGGTACGTTTTTTTCGAAACGATTTAGTAGTTAAAAAATTTGAGTCCCTTCAAGTTATGCTGAAAACAGAGAAAAAAAATTTTTTTTCAAAAAAAAAGAATAAAATTTAGGAAAATTTGAGAATTGATAAAAATTTTATTTTTTCTCCTCCTTCCGAAAAAGTATTTTTGGTTCATAGGACAGAATGTGTGTAATGCGGTGTAAGTACCGGAACCTGCAGCTTAAATTCGACTCCAAACGAGAGACTTGAGAAGCTTGTTCATGGCAAACAGTTACACTCAGGCCTTTGCCGGAAGACTACTGACCGATGGTCCAAGTTTTCGATGATCCTGAGGCAGAATTGAGTTTCTATGCTGTTATGTGCCGAATTATCTCATCCTTTAGCTCTTGAATTGTGGCCAGCTTATCGAAGTACACCTTTTCTTTCAAACAACCACAAAGAAAGAAGTTCAACTGTGTCAAACCGTATAATCTTTCCGGCCAATTGACGTCGCCACCACGTGGGATAACAGAGCCATTGAATTTGTCGCCCAAAAGAGGCATTGTTTCGTTAACTGTGTGACAAGTGGCACCGTTCTGTTGAAGCCACATATCATCCACATCCATATCTTCCAATTTGGGCCATAAAAAGTTTATTATCATCGCACAATAGCACACACCATTCACAGTAACTGCGAGTTGAGGTGGACTGCTCTTCAGCCAAACTATCGCAAGCAGCAGCAATATTTTCTTCAGTATATACCCAGTTTGCTCAAATTTTTGCACGATTTTTCCGATTGTACGCAGATTAGGACGATTAAATTGACCGTGAAAATCACGAAGTGCACGATATGCATTTTGATTTAAACGGCCATTTTCATAATAAGCCTGAATAACTTTAAGGAGTTGCTCGATTGTATGTCTTTATATAATTCAAATTCAGTTTGTCTTAAAGTTAGAAATACAGAAAAAAACTTTAGAAGTGGTTCACATTCAACATCGGCCCTTAAAATTTAATCACCCGATAGTAGTTTAACTTTCACAGTTTTACGAAGAGTAGTAGTGCTAATTGCTCTGCATTGCAAACGCCCCTACAGGTCTTGTAAAGGTAGATGAGAAAAATTTCAACATCGGTTTTGTTACAAAATATATTATATTTATATAAGGTTACAATTTTTTGTGAACAGGCCTTACATATGCTGATATACATGCTTTATGTAATTCAAAAATAAATTCTAAAAAAAATTTTATTTTCCAAAAAAATTAATCAGCCCAAATCTAAATAAAAATTCCCCGGGAAATATTTTACTTCTCCCATTTTTCCCATATACATATGTAAACACAATTGTAAAATCCAGGAGGATTTTTATCTAGAATCGGGGTAAATATAAAGTTTTTATTCGGAGCGTATGAGTAATATTTGTTAGTAATAAATCACTTATACGCCTAAATAAACGGTTTTGCAATAAAAAGCTATAAAAAATTATACATATTTCACCTCACATGCTTATCTTTAAAGATTTTTATTATAAATTGCATTAGAATAATTATGATTTTATACCTAAAAAAATAAATACATTCACGAAATATATGTTTCCCAGCCCTAACATATTACACACTTATATATTACATTATATTTAAGGAGTTAAACTATATACATATTGTTACCTGATGTCGAAACGGCTTAAATTTGTTAATAATATTTTTCAAATTTTTAAATCCAGCTTTATTTTAATATCCACTCTACTCTTATTTACAAGGCATTCACACTTTACAATAACGTTTGGATATTTTTTTTTTTTTTTTGTTTTTTGTTTTTTGTTAAGACCAATACACTTTTTATGTAATATTAGAATACTAATTAACCGGTGTATTTAGTATGAAAACACAGAAAATTTCAAATTAACAAGTAGAGAATTTTTTGTTGTTGAGGCCAGTTCTCATTGTGCTGGTCTAGGAATATACGAGGAGAAGGACGAAAGAGTGTGAAGATTTTTAATTTAAACGTACTAATATCAATCTGACATCAGACAGAAAAAACAAAGGTCCTACATTAAAATTCGAACCACAAGAAAATCAGTTACTCTTCAAAAATATGGACTGTGTTATTAATAAGCCACTAACAAACCTTAATAAATTTCTTACAGATCCCAGTTTGTTCTAACAAAGGTCACGAGAATTCAACATGTCATTTTCATAAGTCATTTTTAAAGTCTGGCATATCTGATTTAATACTTGCAAGTTTATGTTTTTAAAAGAAACCACAATAAAATACAGAAACTACCGATTAACCTAGCATTTTATCTTATGGTGCAGCAAAAATTGAGCGTTTACATAAAAACAGAAACGGCCCAGGTTGAAATCCCAGCATAGGTGAACAAAATAAAAAGTTAGTATGCGATCTTTTTTTTAAATTATAATTTAAAAAAATAAGAAATCCCCCCCCCCAAACCCCCTTCCAAAAAGTCCCCGGATTTCCACTCTATTCCACTTTAACCAACGACAACCAAGACCGACTTAGCGAATACACTCACCACATAATCAACATGCAACTATGCGACAATTGCTGTTGATTATCTAAAGGTGAAGATAGAGCACTGGCTTTTGAATGATCAATTCACCGCAATTTGTTTTATTCCTAATGCGCTAAATAATAATATAACATAAGATACAATATTAACTGTTCTTTCCAAAAAATTCCATTACAATGGACAGCATCTCAATAAAAAAACAATACGTTTTAACTTTCTTAAATTTATTTTTATAAAAATGTTCACTCAACTTCTTTTAAACTTAAGGGCACGATATTTTTAGCACACATTACCAAACTATAAATATTAGTTAAACTTTTTAAGTGCTTAAACAAAAGGCATACACACATACACCTGCACAATTTAAACAAAAGTGTTCTCATACTATTAACCACATGGTGGAGTGAAGTTGAATTGAATTGTTTTGGTTTTTAACGATTTAGTCCGATTCGGTTCGGTTCATTTCAGTTGAACAACTTTTCTTCAGTCTTTGCTCTTGTTTAGAGTTTGGGTTACTTTATGGTCTACCATTGTATTACTCACCATTTAATTTTCTTTTTGTTTATAAAATTTTTTGCTACTGGTATTTTTCAATCAACCTCTATTGGCTTTAAACTCGGTGTGCATAGAATGGCCAGGCGAATGGATAAATATTTAAAAACAGTATAATAGCAAAAGGTGTAAAAGTTAATGAACCTTTTTTTACTACTTTTTACAGCAGCAGTTTTTTTTTTGTACCCCCTCACTTCCTGCCGCTTACACTCTGCTTTAGAAACTTAAATCTACAATCAATTTGGTTTTTGGACTTTTTTTATCACCTCATGTTACCCGTTGCTGAGGTTGTTTTTGTTTTTGTTTTTGCCGGAGTAATGCACTTGTCTACGTTGTTGATTCTCTGCTTTTCTATAGTTTTTCTTGTGGTATCAGATTGTCATCTTATGGTTGTTACATGTTTATTAAAAAATAAATACAAAATGTTTTAGGAATACATTTCTTGTTGCTTTCTATTTTTTTAATTTAGAATTTATAACAAATTGTTTTGTAACTTCTTTACTATTGGATTTTTTTCTCTCTCTATATATTGACAGTTGGTTTTTACATAAAAAATGTTGATTACATTGAATATTCTTGCAGGAGCCAATGTTTTACAGTATTTTAATATTAAATTTAATTCAATTATTGTTTAAAATAAACTGTAAAAGTTTTAAGAAATATATTATAAGCATATGTATGTATATATTAAAAGAAATTTGTTTAAGGGAGGGATATTATGCAAAGTTTTAAATTGAAATTTCAGGTAAAGTATTAAAAGTATGAAATAAAAAAAATATTTTAATACAAATTCTGCTTGATTTTTTTTTAATTTACTTTCTTTATATATTTGAATAAGCATTAAGTATTCAACATTATTGATTCAATTTAGTAATAGTGATTTCAGTTGTAGTCGGCGTAGCCTAGTAGTTAGTGTGTCAGCTTACTAGATACCATCTTGAAAGAGAGACTTAATTGTATTTTTTTTTAAGATTCTCAAACTCGTATTCTTATGAGTATTAACATCCGTTAATGAATATGCAAAACACTTGCGAAACTGACCTAGTTTCCACTATCGGAACGAAGGTTACATCAGTGTTCTATGTGGTATACATAAGAATATCAATTTTAGAATCCTAAGACAGATAATACATACATACATACATAATGGGCCATTACAACCCTGTGTAAGGGTTACGGCCTAGCTTCTCGCAGCACTCATGTTGTGTGTGTCAATATTTATCCACGAGTACCGGGACCTACAGTTTAAAGTCGACTCCGAACGACAGCTTTGAGAAGCTTTTTCATGGCAATCAATTACTCACAGAGCTTTTGCCAGAAGACTGCTGAGAGGCAGTCGCCGAAAGAAATAATTTTTTAATATTTCTTTTTTTTTTAAGATGTCAGAGCTGAGATTTGAACCCAGCGCTATGGGCTTAGTAATCCAATATACTAGACCACGGCGACTACAGATAATAACTATATAATTAATTTGCGCAATAAAGATCCCATTTTGATTAGCAGGTTGAAATTCAAAAAATGTATAATAATTATTTAAAATTGAAATAAATTAATCGAAAAATTTCAATCTAGTGAACAGAATAAGGTAAAGATATATTATAAATGATTGTTTCAGTGATCCAGAAATAAAATTTTAGGCGATAAAACGAAATGATGTCCTTAATTGTAAATTTCACAACATTTGTCACAGAGAATTTAAAATAAATTGATACAGAAAATTCAAATTTTGAGAATAACGAATATTAGATTTAAAATTTAGAGAGCTCAAAGTATTAAATTTTAGAAAAGTATTGTTCATGAAAACCTATCAAATTTATTCAACCTTTAGAAAACAGTTTGCGTAGGAACTTATTTTAAAATTTAAAAATATTTTCAATCCACAATCGCTTCTTTTCTTTCAGACTGAACACCATGCTTACATTTCGATCTTTCTCTTCCAATAGCACTTGATTTTCTCAATTGAAATTGGTTGTTGTTAGGCCAAGTCATCACTTGTTGTCTCATATTTAGGCTGATACCATGTACTATCATGAAGTCGACCCCAATAATAACCTCGTCGACAATATCAGCAACAACAAATACATGTTCCACACTTATGCTGGCCATTGTCACCTTAGCTTCTATTTTTCCATATACTGTAGCAAACTCACCAGTAGCTGTTCGCAGTCTTACATTGTTTACTGGCTCACACTTCTCTCTTACTATATCCGGCCTGATAATGGATTGCGTTGCTCCAGTATCTATAGTAAAGATGTGCTTTTTGCCGTTAATGTATCCACATGCTGTGAGATTGCTGTTTCCTTGTTGCATCATTGAAATGGAGATTGTGGGACACTCGCTTATTGGAACCAGCACTTGCTCCTTATCGCTAACATGATTTTGCTTTACGGACTCTTGGGATAACTGCTGTTGATTGGCCCGCTTGCTGCTTTTTGGTGGTGAGACGGACCTCGTACTGTTCCATGGTACTTTGCAGTTACGTTGAAAATGGCCTCTGTTTCCGCAGTTAAAACATTTGGCCTTCTCTTTCGGCTGTCTTTCGGCAAGAAGCTGCTTCATCATTCTCTCAATATTTCATAGGACGTCTTCTTTTTCCGGCACGATTTCTATCGCTCTCACTTGATGCACCTGTGGCCTAGACATTACACGGGCAGTCTCTTGAGCTAAAGCAAAGGCTACTGTGTCTGCAAAACTAGTTCTTTGGCTGGTACATACCGCAATCTTTACATCAGGGTCCCGGATGCCGTTTATAAATGCTTCTATCTTGAGATGATCCACAAGTTGGTTGTTTTCTCCAGGATAAGTTAGCTGAACCAACTTCTCTATCTCCATAGCGAAAGCTTGAAGGGATTCATCTTCTCGCTGCGTTCGGCATCTTAATTCCTTGCGGTACAAATCTCTTTTATGTTCATCACCAAACTTACGATGCAGTGTTATCATCAGTTCATCATAATTGCTTCTGGAGTTAACAGGCATGGTTTCCAGGATATCTGCTGCTGCACCTTTTAAGGCCAAAACTAGCTCCAACGCTTTTACTTCATTAGTCCAACCGTTTATATTGGCCACTGTTTCAAACTGAAACTTAAAGACTGATAATGATGTACTGCCATCAAAAGATGGAGCCTTTATTCCACTTGAAACTTCTGGTATAGCAGGCACAGGTATAGATCGTTGGCACTGTAGATTATGGATTTTCTCCTCAACTTCGTTTAGCTTTTCATCAACAACTCCTTTTAGATTATCAAAATTTTTCTCCATGTCCGCCATGTTTTCTTCCATATCAGAGAACTTTACACTCATATTTTTCTCCAAGTCGCACACTTTTGCCTCGACGCCTGTGACTCTTTTGCTTATTGATTCGGACATTTCAATCAACTTATCATTAGTTGCTTTTTTCTCCGAAATAAGTTCATGATTGTTGGTTAATAGTGCTTTGTATTGAGCTTTGGACTCTTGTGCTTCAGCCAATACTTTGTTTTGCGCTTTAGTTGTTTCTAGCACTTCAGCCAGTAGCGTTTTATTTTGGGCTTTACATGCTTCTTGTACTTCAGCTAACAGTGACTTGTTTTGCGATTTTGATGTTTCTCGCACTTCAGTCAGACTGGCTTCCATTTTGTTGAACTTTTCCATCATTGCAACGAGCATTGAATTAATATCCACATTGCTGGTCTTGGCTTGTGTACATACTTCTGGTTCATCTTCATCATCGAATTCATAGGCGTCGATATCAATACCACGATGACGGAATTCTTCTAATAGTCTTCTTTGTAGCTCTACTTTGTTGCCAGTTGTCAGCAGCTCCAGCTTGTTCAACTCTCTTTTGAGTCAGTCCACCTTTAGCCCTTGGAATTTCATTTTTCTGTTCTTACTATTCAGTTATCCTTTTCATACATACATACATAACTGGCTTTTACAACCCTGTGTCAGGATTACGGCATAGCTTTTCGCAGCACTAATGTTGTGTGTGTCAATTTTTATCCATGAGTACCGGGACATACAGTTTAATGTCGACCCCGAACGACAGACTTGAGAAGCTTGTTCATGGCAATTAGTTACTCTCAGAGCTTTTGCCAGAAGACTGCTGAGAGGTAGTCGCCGAAAGAAATATTTTTTTTTTCTTTTTTTTTTGAAGATGTCAGAGCCTGGAGTCGAACCCAGGGCCCATGTTTTAGTAAGCCAACACACTAACCACTAGACCACGGCGACTACAGTTATCATTTTCGTTATCCTTTTTTTCAGTTATCGTTTGCGTTATCCTTTTTGATTTATCCTTGCGTTATCATTTTTTAGTTTACAATTTCACTTCTGACACCAATTGTTACGAATCGTCCTTTATAATTCGTTTTATTATTCAAGAGTTCGATATTTGTAAACTAAAACACCATTACTTTTCGATTTAAAGCTTTATTTACACTCGATAACGTTTAAAATACAAACAACTACTGACTGTAAACCTTAATGTGTAGTCTTATTTATAGTTCTAATGTTTTATTCTAGTAATTTCGGATTGTTTTTATGTATTAGTTTTTACATAATTATACAACAACAATTTTACTTTCAATTATTAATTTTATATAATTTTCATATACATTTTAAACCAACATGTATTTGTGTTTGTGAGTTTCTATATACATGTTCCCCTACATGTATATTTGTTTTTGTAATGATTTATAATTTTATAAACATATTTGAGAATGTTCCTAATATATTTGTGTTTGTAATAATAACAGCAAAACCTACTTTAAAAGACTGTAATGACGACTTTGCTTTATCAAATTATGTTTTCGTAACGATATTTACATACTCGTACAAACGCACCTGTACGGTGCGTAAATAGACATGTACCAGAGTTGTAAACTAATCATCCATTTTTGATTTCAATTCATTATGAATTAGTTAAATTTTGAATTAATAATTAAAAAAAAAAGACGAATTGAATGAAAATTGAATCAATTCATTTGAATTAAACAAACATGAGTTACAATTCATTTTTAATTCAAATGAGTTGGCAAAATGAATTGTAATTCATTTTCAATACCATTGAATTGAATTGATTTTGAATTAATTCAAATAAGTTACAAAAACCAATTGCAATTTATTTCCAATTTATTTGAATTGAATTGATCTTGAAAAGAGACCTATAGCGCAGATAATTGAGTGTGTGGGCTTTGTTATTTACAGTCTACAGAAATTTTGTCATTTCTATACTAATAATACAAGAGCTCATATAACTCATTGTTGGATCTAGTGTGAATTTCATCGCAATGCCTTAGCGTACCAAAGATTTTACGGAACACTCGAACACTCTCAGATCAACTTCATCTGCATAAGACAGTGTCCATGCTCTGTAGCATAGAAAAGTACCGCAAGCATAAACGATTTGTAGAGTGTAGTCATTGCTCACCGAGGCCGTAATAATACCTGTTGGCCAGTATGATTATTTGATTGATCTCTAGACTGACATCATTCTTATTGGTAAGTGCCAAGAAAGATGAACTGTTTGATCACATCGAATGTATAAATGTCGGCTGTGATCTGGGAGCCGATACGTTCAACATATATACCGCCGGACCCATTTTAGTAGACTCAATAGCATTTAAGGCTGCGGTGACATCTCGTCTGTATACGCAAGAAGCTGTACATTGTTGTTAAATATAGTGCCATTACGATGCACATCCGTCTTTCGAAAAATTACAAAAATTTTTCTTTTTTACGTATCGTAAAATAAAATGTTGCCATATGAAATTTTTCGTGAACTTATTGAAAAATAGAAAATAAACTACTATTTTGCTTGTGAACAAATGCAACTCTGTATTTTTTTTTTTTTTTTTTTTAAGACCAATACTCAGGGGTAAACCCCTACTCATGCAGTGTGCATTGTATTGGAATGTGAAGATGGTTGATAGTAGTTTTTTTTTTTTTTTTTTTTTTTTTTTCATAGATTTTTGTATTTTTTTTCGCGCCTTTTTATTTGTTGATGAAACAAGTTGCTGGTAATTTGTCCACTCAAGAGCCAGTGTTATACCTTCACCCTCAAATGATCAAACAGCAATGGCCTCATCTGTCGGTGGATGGTGAGCGTCTTCAGTAGATTAGCTGTTATCTTCCCAGAAGGTGGCGCTGTACTCCTGATCATTGGTTTCAGGTGGAATAGATTAGAAATGTCAGGGGGCGGTTTCTTGCAGATGGTCTTGCTGGAGGGGGGGGGGGAACCTCTTATTTTATTTAAATTTAATTTTTAATTTAAATTGTAATTTTAGAAAACCGCAAATATTTATTTTTATAATTTTGTCCTTCGCTGGAATTGAACCTTGGTCGTGTGAGTTTCTGTGCAAGCGCTCTACCAGTATGCCACGACCCCGTATATATAGCCGTACAACTTTAAACAATATTAATCTTTTGCATGGTAGAAAAAGGGTTAAATTGTTCACTGCTCAGTCATGTTTACTTTAAATAATACACAAGTGTGTGGTGATTAATACATAATTCCTTAGCATCATTCACACTTCTTCTGCAGCCGTTTTAAAAATTTTTTTTTTTTTTTGATATTTTATAATTTGACCCAAGCGAGGTCCAGCTATTAAACCATTTAGGTGATGCTTTTCTAGTGATATACAGCGCTGAATTTTTATTTTTTGTACAATAGAAAAGTAAAATTTTATGACAATGTTCCACTTTTCCCTCATTTTAGAACGTCACCTTTCAAAAAAACTAATACCAAATATAGAGCCATCTGCTTACACATAGTAACCAAATCACTTAAACTTAACATTTCAAAAAGAAAAAATATGAAAGACAGATTATACATTTACAATATTAAATAAAGTTCAATTAACTTTTAATTTTTCTTTATTTAAAAACACAAATTCATATTTAGGGGTATTAGAAATGGTTTTATTCTAAAATTTTAAAATAAATGACAGCAATTTTATCAAAAAAATATATTAAAAAAATACTGTTTTTTTACTTTTTGGGGTTTTAAACCCAAGGAAAACTGTCATTATATATTACAGAGTGTAAAAAGAAGAAAATAATATTTTATTACCAGTTGCTAGTTTTCCCTAATACAAGTTTTATATTCCACTTTTTTTTCTTCATTTGAACACTGAACGATAAGGAGATTTCAAGGACTTAAAAAGAACTCCAAGCACTAGTACGAATTGCTTAGAATAGTTTTGCATACTTTTTTGTATCATAAGAATAAGAAATAGATGTTATTTTTTTATATATATAAAATGATACTAAGCTGCATATCTTTTTTTTTTTGTTGTTAAATAAATTTTGTTGTATTTTAACCATTTCTATCCATTCCATCCAGAACTGCAATAGTGAAATTGCAATTTTGTTCCCATTGCTCAAAATCGTCTGAAATACAAAAACAATTTGACCGTGCGCTCTACGAATATACAGCTTAACTAAATAAGAAATTTGCTTGTTTTTTTTTTTTTCTATCTTTCTCAATTTTTTTGTAAGAGTGCAGAGAGCAAAAAAAGAAACACGGAAAACTAATAACGAAAAACAAACTGAAGGATACAACAACGGCAGCAACTACAACAGTTTTACAAGGATTTTACCTTGAAGGTGACCCCTGCAATGTTTAAATATTTACAAAATAATAATAAAAAGTAAAAGAAACGGAAACACATACAATTTACATACAGAATGCATTAAATTTTAAGGGCCATGCTGTATGGCACGTTGGTTAGCTGTGTTCTTATGGAAGTGGTAGCAAGCATGGTACGAGTAGTTGAAGAAAAAATTCTTCAATTTCTCTTGATTTCAACAGTCGCCGCCATATTCACACAATTGTTAATGCATTATGCGGTTTCAAATTGTTTTCACTCATTGAAAAAGTGTTTTGGCTGCTTGGTTTGGTTTGCTAACAGGCTGTTGGCACCTTGGCCCATTTTGGAGTGTGTATGTGTGTGTGTAAATGAAGCACACGTTGTTGGTTGGAGGTATGGCGTCATGAATTTTTAATTAATTTACTTTGCGTGAATTCTTTTGGTTTTTTTTTTTTTTTTTTGCTCTTGTTTTCATTCTTTATTTGTTTGCTCTCTTCATTCTTTTTTATTTGCTTGTAACCATTGTAATTTTTAATCACACACACTTACCAAAGTTTAAAAGATGTACGCGTCTGTTACCCCCTTTAACAATTTTTCAGCTCTACTTTACAGCTGCAGCTGTTTCAAAAAGAAGCTTAAAAATATAACAGAAAGAATATGCAAATATTCCTTATACAAGAGGAACAGCAGAAATGCATTTAATTTGCATGACGCCTTCTCAGTATTAGTTAATGTTTTTAAGGGTATATTTTTCATTGGCTTTTGTATCTGCAATTTACATTTTAACGTGCAAATTTCTCTATGACATTATATGCTCTGTAAAAAAAAAAATCGCCTCTATTTTACTACTATTTTTTATTCATTTTATTTAAAATATCTAGTTTTGAATTATGATCTAAAAGGCTGGCGTTAAAAAATCTGTAATATTTTTTTTAACACATGAAATGTTTTGCTTATGGGGATAAGCATGTCTTTATGGCCATTTCGTCTCTGCTGAAGAGTCTCGTTAGGATACTTTTTTCCCAAAAATGGTAATTAAGACTATAAATACTTATGTTCAAAGAGGTATAAACTAAATGAGAATCATATCCCATTTACATACATACATACATATATACATAATTGGCCATTGCAACCCTGTATCAGGGTTACAGCCTAGTTTTTCCTATCCCATTTAGTGTATAAAAAACACAAAAGTATTTATGCTAGATACACACTTGGGAAGATGTTTATGGAACCAGGCATGTTCCGTTGTTGTTTTTTATAGTGTTTATACATGTTTACGATTTTTTGATTCCACTCTAGATTTCAAAAATATCAAAATATGTTGATATTTTCTTGTTGCATTGATGTTGGTTTCAGTGTGTGAACCGTTGTTTATTGTTTTTACTGGTTTAGTTCATTAAAAGCAAGGCAACTGTATAAAGTTATAATTTAAAAATACAGTATGTCAATAATGAGTTTGCACATTAAAAATAACCTGCATTTATTTACAATCATTTGTAATTTAACGGTACTCTTATTACCAAAAAAGATTTTTTTATATTTATACCAAATTTATAGGTGTTTATGAGGATCGTGTAGAAAAAAATCTTGGAATCAGTTTAAAACAAGAAAGAAATACAACAAAAGTTAGTTAATTTTACACTGTCAATAAACTCTTTGCACAAAAATGATTTTTTTATTTAATGTTAATAGGGACTTAATAACTTATAGTTTTTACAATCACTTTTTAAAGTAATTTGCACTGTATTTTTGTATCACACACCTCTTATTTTTACAATATTTGTAATTTTAAAAATTACGGGAAGAAGATTATCTTATAGTTCTATTCCATCGCTTTATTATAAACGTCAACTGGGGAAGAGTGCGTTTAAGTTGTCAAAAATGTTTCTAGTTTCAGGGAGAACAATTTGCAACGTTATAAATTGGGCCAAAAAGAGAATAGATTGGAATTAAAGCCAGGAGGTGGACGAAAAAATAAAATAAGCAAAACTGCCGAGCATTTTGTTATAAGAAAAGTGGCTCAAAATCCCAGAATTTCGTCTAGAGTTAAAGGAAGAGCTTGGTGTTATTGTTTGTCACGAGACCGTTCGTCAGACCATGATAAATAATAAATATTAAACGAGCAAAAAACCACTACTGTCAACAGCAAATATAGAAAAGTGATTTTCATTCGTTATTCTTAACGTTTCACAGAAGAATGATTATTGTAACAATGTGATATTTTGTGACAAAACGAAAATGATGTTGTACTACAATGATGGACCGTCTAGGGTGTGGCACAAGCCTTTAACAACTCTAAAACAGCAAAACGTTATACCAACCGTAAAATTTGAAAAAATGTCAATAATGATTTGTGGTTGTATCTCCAGTCAAGGAGTGGGTGATCTTGCTTTTGTAGACTCAACAATGGATGGGATATTTAGACATTTTGCGGTCCCATTTATTTAGTAGTGCGCAGGAATTTGAATTTAAAGGGGGCACAAACCAAAACTGGAGATATTGACCCAAAAAATAAGTTACACCTGGTACCCATGTGGCAGTTATATAACTTCGGACAAAGTCCCGATCTCAGTCCTATTGAGATTCTATGGGTATTTTAGAAAAAACAAGTCACTAAACGACAGAAAAAATATGATTTCGCTTAAAAAAGCAGTATTAGAAAAGTGGCAGAAAATACCAGAGAATTATGACCTAAGGAAATGAATGGGTTCAATGAAAAATCGTTTATAGTATGCTATAGATGCTAAGGCTTTCCATTAGGGTATTCAATTATTCGACTTTTTTCTTTGGTCGATTAATCGAGTGAGTAATTATTCGGGTTTTTTTCTTGATCGATTAATCGAATAAAATTTCAAAATTGTTCGATTAATCGTATTTTGTTTTATATAAAATAACATACCAATTTTGCGTATTATTAAAACATTTTATTCAAAAAAAAAAATAATAATAACCAAAAACATAGTAATGTGTAGTGTAGAAAATGTAATGAGATCGTATATTTTACTTTCAAACATATTATTGAAAAACTAAACCATAAATAATTCATTAAATAATTTTAATATTTGAGATCATATATATAACGATTTAATATATAAAAGTAATAATTTACTACTTCGTATGCAATAAAAATATTAAATAAGTAAATAAAAATAATTCATATTATGAGTTAAAAATTAGTTAAAAAAAGTGTACCCTTCTATTAAAGTAGTCTTTTAAAAAAAGGATGTAATTTATATATTTAGCTCTCAACCGATTGTTTTCTTTAGTTTTAATAAAACTCGATTTTGAGAACACTCTCTCGCTGATTGTAGATGTTGGAGAAATTGAGAGAAGTGCATGGAAAAGAATATATAATATTTCGGTTCTGTTTTTGGTTTTTTCTAAATATAAGAAATCACCCATTAAATCGTTGCAGCCTCTTTTAGGTTTTTTAAAATTTTGTACACTTTTAATTGCTTCATTGAATTGTGATAATAGATTATTTTCGTTTATTTTAATTAAATCTTCTGCAATCATATCATCATATGGCACATTTTGTTCCATATTTTCTAAAAACATTCTCAAAAACAATTTGTTTGCAAAATCTTTTATTTCAGATTTTGTACAATATTTTAAAAAAGTGAAAATGTACCAGAATTTAAATATAAAATAGGTGTACAAAGTAGTTTTACACGTCTTTCATTTATTCGAATTTTAAGCCTTTCTAATAACTAATTTGAAAAAGGATTGTTTGCATTTTCTATTATATTAATAACAAATTGTATAATGCCTTCTAAATCTATCAATGTAGCAGTATTTTACAACACTTAGGAAGTTTATTAATACCATTTATTATTTCTATAAATAAAGTATTTTTTTATATGGATTAATCGATTAATCGTAGGGAATTATTCGAGTTATTCGTTATTCGAAATTTGAATATTTTTAATTGTTCGAACAATTATTTGAACAAAATTCTTCGATTAATCGATTAACGATTAATCGTTTGAATACCCTACTTTCCATACAAAGTATTTAAATAGTCCAAAACCAAATTTTAAATGTTTTCAATAAAGCCAAAATTGAAAAATTATTTTTGTGCAAAGAGTTTCTTGACAGTGTAAAATGAGGTAAAAATTTGTTTTTGTTGTATTTCTTTCTTGTTTTAAACTGATTCCGAGATTTTTTTCTACACGATCCCTGTAAACACCTATAAGTTTGGTATGCATATAAAAAAATAAATTTTTGGTAATAAAAGTACCATTAAACTACAAATGATTGTAAAGAAATGCTGGTTATTTTTAATGTGCAAACTCATTATTGACAGACTGTACAGAATAGAATATGTTTCTGTTATGATTTAATTGTTGGTTTCAGTGTATTTATTAAAATATAAAATTCGAA
This sequence comes from Metopia argyrocephala, assembly GCA_963576795.1. NCBI lineage: Eukaryota > Metazoa > Arthropoda > Insecta > Diptera > Sarcophagidae > Metopia > Metopia argyrocephala. The sequence goes on along the minus strand of OY756211.1, from coordinate 58,644,792 downwards.
TGTTAAACGTTTTAACACAGTCAGCCAACAATTAATTGTGCCAAAAACCTGTAGCGAATGAATGGAGAAACGAAAAATTTTTATCTAAAACACAATGTCCAAATAAGTTTGGACAATAAATTTTATATTATATTTCACATCATCAGACCACTGTGCAAGTAATCGATCGTTACTCTCCACAAAATAATGTCATTTTTCTCTATTCCTTTGTTTACGGTATCAATTCTGGCACAGTTTTTATTTAACTATCGTGAGAGCAGCAGTAAATAATTAATCCCCAATTTTGAATTTTATTTGTACAAGAAAGAATATTCTTAAAGTTATCCTTTAAAATTAATATAAATTTAAAAAAAAAAAGATACATATCCAAAATTAAAATAAACCTGAAAATGTATGTAGTGATTAAATAAAACAATAACAAAAAAATGAATTTCTCCTTTTGATTCTAAATCTACTTACCTATATACATATGTACATACATCAAATTAATGAAAAATACTTAATAAGAATAAATACCCATGTATTGATTTGAAATTAATAATAAATAAAGCATTCTTGAAAATTAAATAAATTGTATGTGTGCAACCTTTTATTATATCTAAATTAAGTAAATTGGTGTCTAACCTCATACACCAATACACACAAAAAATAAAATTTTCTCCCAAATATCGGGTGGTTAAATATTAAGGGCCGATGTTAAATGTGAACCACACCTAAACGTCAAGTTTTTTCTGCATTTCATTTGACATTTCTCAATTTCAGACTATCTCAAGCTGAGGCATGGAAGGATACACAATCGAGAAACGCGTCTGGTCTGGCGCTCGCTCTGTTACTAAATTGAAAAACTAAATTGTAAAAGCCTTTCATGCAAAGGTGAATGATGAGTCATACTTTCGTTTGCTTAATCTTTTTATTTGTGTAACGGTGAATGATGAGTCATACTTTCATTTGAATATGCATGACGTCATCCACTTATTTATTCCGTAACGGAATCGTGAGGTATTTTTACATAATAAATGCTATATTTGATGTTTATGAGTTTCAATATTCTAAATTACATTACCTACACTTCTATTTTTTTCATATTGTTTCCATAATGTAAGTTAATGCGTGCTGTTGTTGTTTCACCAACCATTTTGTATATGGGAACAAAACGAGGCATTACTAAATTTCATTTAAGGAAGCAATATTTAAGCACAACTACACAATTATCACCCTAACTTTTCTGAGGTGGAATTCCTATTAAATTTACTAAATTTCGGACTTAATTGCACATTTTTTACCCATAATTCGTTATTTTTAATATATGCATTTTGAATTTAACAGTTTTTTTTAGTACAGATACACCCTGTTATTTTTCTGCTCTAAACGCATCACTAAACGCATCTCATTGGTTTAGGAAGGGTTCTGAAGAAGCTACGCATATGCATTCCATCAGCTGCAAAGTACATGTACGTATGATTAAAATTTTTCCTACTCAAGTTTTTATTTTTCTTTTCAGAAAATAAAATGGATGGACGTTTCATCAAAAAGGTATGAATGTATCGTTCCATGGACTACTTCCTAACTCTAGGTAATAAAGTTAAGGTAGAAAAGTAAAGTTAAGATTGATCATCGCCAATTTCATTCAAACCGTCTAGGTCATCTTCTGGCCATAAAAGCAGAATAATTTAAAGGGTGTAATACTTCGAATTATTAAAATTGTTATTTGAATCAAATTTCGCCTATACATCTAATGGAATATTATAATTATCACAACAAGAATTTTAATTTTAGGCCATATTTAATGTGTATTAAAGTATAGACTGGGTTAAGATTAATTTTGTTTCTTATTTTTAATTTAAAATAATTCATAACACTAAAAGCTCTTTCCGGATTTGAAAAAATTATATAAAAAAGAATTATAATAAATTTGTAACTATTGAAGACAGCTTGGTAAAAGGAGTGACATTAAGAGAATTCTTAAAATTGTGGATCTCAATCCAAAATTATAATTACCATTGTTGTTTACCAATACACAAACTATACATATATGTATATGTACTTATATAGTCAGAAATAATTTCTTTAAAGTATTGTTTAAAACACTATAAAATTTCCAGCGAAACTATACTTGCGTTTTGATTTGTTGATATCTAAATAAATTATACAAGTGGTGATTGAAGTGGTTTATTAAGTTAATTAAAAAAGCGCCAATTTTTAATAAAAAAAATGCGCTAAGACAAAAAAAATGCGTTTTGTATGGTTAAATCGCGCTAAATTGGCACCGCTGCTGATGCGGGAAGGAAGGGCAAAAGGCAAAACAAAAGAAAATATCGTAAAAAACAAGAGAAACCAAAGATAAACTAATGTGTGTTTTATTCAGTGTTGCCAAAACGGCGGTTTTTCAACTAGATCTAGAGGTATTTTGTCGCCTGTTGGTGTTATTTTTTGAAAAAACCCGCTAAGCGGTTTTTCTAGCTGTAAAATATTTTTAGTCGGCGGTTTTTGGTATTTTTTTCTGGCCTTGAATTTACTTAAACAAATATAACATAGTAATATTTGTCATTTATTTTTTTAAGTGTTGCGGTACAGAAAAACAATTTAAAATCTAATGTTTTAAAAATTACATTAAGCCTATTTATTTGCACTGAAATACCAAAATACAAAAGCAATGGCATAATTACGTCTGGAAAAGTTTTAGAAATAAGACAGCGATGTGTGCATTTTTTATGTCGCTATTGAGACAATATTTGTATACTTTCACAACTAATTAATCATTACAAACTTTCTGATTATCAGAAAACAGAGATATTTTGTCAGAAATGGATATTTTTTCGCTGAATAACGTTTTTCAATCAAAAATCAATTATTGGAAAATTTAGTAGTACTCCAGAAAAAATTGAAAAAATTTATTGTAGCTTAGTAACATCAACATCATAAGATGGAAAAATATTTTAAATACTACAATACATTGTTTTGTTTCGACATATTAGCATATCAGGATTGTGCAGGAAATAAAATCTTCAAGGAATTCGTTGATTGTGCTTTGCAACTTTTTTGCATTCCATGATTAAATGTCGATGTTGAGCCAGTTTTTAGTCATCTTAATGTTGTAAAATCAGCGTTCAGAAATCGGTTGCAATCTGAGATGACATTTTTACTTAAAGTTAAGTTAATTTTCTTTTTTAAAACAGTTTTGCAGAATTAATTGTTAAATGAAAATTTAGCGGTTTAAAACAGCGGTTTTATTTAAAGATTTTGTGGTTTTCAGCGATTTTTTAAGTGCAATCTGGTGGAATATTTTTTAAAGTTTTGGCAACACTGGATTTATTTCTTTTGCATTGTATTTTAATTTTTTTCGTTCAGCTTTGATCATTTTTATTTTTTTGAACACACTATTGCTTATTCTGTTGTCAGTTTTGTGTTTCTTATTCATTGTTTTTAATTTTTAAAACTTAAAGAATGTTGTTGGTTCAAATATGTTTTGTAATAAAGAATACAGTGCTCCGATACGACTATATGAGCTAGTGTAGGGCAAAGCATACTTAATTTGTAGTTGCGCGAAGGAAAATACATTAATCTACATCGAATATATGGCGCCCTATTTAATATCGTAATAAAAGTGCAGTTAGAAATGCATTTTATTATTATTATTTATTTACAGCCTTTTTGTAGAACGCGAATGGTTTTTGACAATCGTCTTTTTATATAAGAAACACAAACAAAAAATGTAATTCCAAAAATATTAAAAAAAACAAGTATATATTCATTAATGACTAATTTTCGAATAATAAATTGATGATCTTTCAATTATAAGAAAATGCTATTCTTATTTTTAATTTATATATGTACATATGTATGAATTATATATGTATATATAAGTATATATACATTTCTAAAAGAAAAGACACTTTACTTCAAAGCATCAAAAAGTATATTTTGAGGATTTTCATCTCCATAAAAAGGCTAATAAAGTTACTTTTTATAAAGATTATTTATTGTATAAAATATCTAATTTTCTTTTTTGGAACTTCCTTTTTCTGTAGTCCAAGAGCAATGTTTTCGAAGGAGTACCAATAATAGAAAATCCAATACCTCTATTCTGTGTTGAGAACAAGTGTCGGCAAACCACTCATTCGTTTACATGACTCAATAATAAAAGATTTTATACCAATTTTCAGATTTAAAAACATTATGAAATATTAAAATGTATTTTTTGCTTGCATCCATTTTGCTATCATTTTAAATTATTTTACTTACCAAAATTAATGCAGATTCTTTAAGTGAAATTGTTAAAGAAAATATTAAGATTTTAAAAAGCATTGGTCAGTGTTGTCAGATTAGGGGATTTTTTTTTTTCTAAAATGGGGTTAAAAAAATTCATTTGGGGATGGGGATTTCATTGGGGATGATCGACAAGTTTTCGGCGATTTTTAAAATTTGTTTACTTATTTAATTATATATTATAGACTTCTTACATTCGGAAAGATTTCAATTTTCAAGTCTTGCTTATAAACTTGTTTAAAGCTCAAACTTTCATATAAAATTTTTACCTGGTTTTAGTTTGATTTATTTTCTCACATAAATAAAAACATCCCCATATCATTATGTTTCCGCCACCGTTTTTAATGGTTTTTATTGCTAAGAAATTAGAAAAATATTAGAGAGTCTTCTTACAGCTTCTTTCGTAGATAAACAAACTAATTTTAGTTTCGACCGACCACAATTGCTTCTACACTTATACTTTATTGTATGGGTGTGTTTTTATACTATGGCACAGGACATCTGAAAGACATATCGAAGCGAGTAAGAGGTTGATTTAAAAACAATGGCCTCAAGACTTAAGTTTATCTGCACAGTCTCCAAATTTAAATCCTATTGAAAATGTATGGCAAATTGACACAAATAAATATTCTTGTTGCCTTGTGTATATAATCTAATGGAATAGTAAAGGAACTCGGAATTTTAAAAAGTTGTCAAATGACAAGTTATATATCCTATATATAGATAGGATGTGATATACTACTAAATCTTCTTTGCTTTTATATATATCTGGCAATATTGTTAACGTTGTTGGCAGTGTATAAGTCTTTGCCAGAAGCAAACGCATCCTAAATGGAGTAAAAAATTGTGTCTTCCATAGAGTTTTCAGCATGTTGTGAGTTTTTCCACGTATACTTAGTATTAACATGGTTAGACCAGTTAAGATGATTGTTAAAAATATCTCCGAGATTTTTCGCTTGATCAACAAATTCAATAGTTGAGTCACTAACGAACAGCGGTGGTTTATTTATATTAAACCATTTATATTAAAACCATTTGCTGAAGCCCATTCATACACATTATTAAGATCATGATTAATTTTAAATATGCAATCATTAACGTCTAAAGGTGAACAGCTGATATAGAGTTGTACGTCATCCGCATACATGTGTAGATTACAATAATCTATTTGTAATGGTAAGTCATTAGAATAGATTGTATATAATAACGGTTCTAGAATTGAGCCTTGCGGTACTCCTCTGCTTATCTCGCTGGTTTTAGATTTTTCATTGCCAATATGAACTGATTGAAATCTGTTACATAAATATGATGAAAAGAATTTTGTTGCTGTGGTTGAAAAGTAAAACATATTTCTTAACTTATGGCACAAAATGGTATGATCAACTGTATCAAACGCCTTTGAGTGATCAAGTAGAATCAGAAAAGATATCATGTTTTTGTCTAACTTAGATCTTAGCTCCTCAGAAATATTTATTAATGCGGTGACGCAGCTATGCCTAGGTCTGAAACCAGATTGTCTGTTTGTTAACAAGTTTTTTTAATTTAAATATCGACTCGTCGGGAGTGGATTAGTCTCTCAAACACTTTGGACAGGTATGGCAGTATAGCAATGGGTCTGCAGCTTTTATCTGGCTTAGGAATTGGAATTATTTTTGAGATCTTCCACATTGAAGGGTATACAGATGACGTAATTATAGTATTGAAAAGATGGGCAATATAGTTCAATATATATTTCAAAATAATTTTCACAAATTTTGGGTGGATCTCATCATGTCCAACTGACTCAGATTTAATGCTTTGGAAAGCTTCTATAATATCCTCAAATGTAACAGTTGCTATTTCAAAACCAGGTGTCTGTAGATCATCATTCGATGCATAAAAATTAATATCAGCAGTTGGCACTAGAATATTTAAGAACTCTTGATTCAGCTGATTAACTTCACTTACACATTCTGTTACATTGTTTTTGCCAATAATACCCTTAAGATCTTGTATTTTTTATTCACTTTATTAATTTAGTCTTTAAATTTTAAGATACAGTTTTTGTCCAATGTTTTGAATGCCGTATTCACAAGCTTCTGTATCCTTGTATACATTATTGAAAACAGTGCCTCGTTTCTGAAATACTCGACTCGAGTAATTTCTCACATGAAACGAAAAAATTTAAACAAAAACGATGTAAATTAGCACAATACGTGTTTCTGTATGTAAAATAATGCGGGAACTATCTGTCATTTATGTCGTTTTTCAATTATTATTGAAAAAATGTGAGTATACGAGTAAGTGTTTTTGCATCTTTTTTTTGTGAAAACTGAACCGAATGAACGGTCAAAATAAACTGCATATTGAAACGGTGCGAAAAGTGTTTTGCAAAAAAAAAACTATTTTTGTATTTTGTGCCTTTTTTTTAACTTTTTTTAATAAAAATAATATTGTGTGTCTGATTTTTTTATTAAAACCACGAGTAGTATTTTGTGCTTTTTTATTCAAAAAAGAAAAAAAACACATAAATAATGGAAGCTAAAGCGTCGGAAAAGGCAATAATAAAGGGAAGAAATGTTTTTTGTATCCCTTTGGACATACATATCTGTGGACATTTGACAAAACGTCTTCTTTCAAAATCAACAACTTTTCAGTAGAGCAAAAAAACAGTTAAAAAGTTATTGCTTAGAAAATTAAAGAAATTTTGAACTTGGATATTATACTTAATGAACATTATGTGACCTTTATTTTCCCTCTAGAAGCAATGGATTTCTTTAAAACGACAAAAAATTAATTTAAAACTTTTTGTGAAATAGATTTTAAAGCAAAAAAATTAGCTTCTACCATACAAGTCGTTGTGTCAAAATTTTTTTGATTAAATTTGAAAATTATTTTAATCGCATAAGTCAAGACAAGTTGTTTTGTTAAAATGGAATACGAAAAGGAGATTGAAAGAAGTTGATCTGGAAAAAATATTTCGGTTTCATTAAAAAAAAATTACTTCAATTTTTCGCTACAATATGCAAATAATTAAAAAATAACAAAAGAAAAATTAATCAAACATATTTTTAATTAATGGCTATTGCATACATGCATACATAATTGGCCATTACAACCCTGTGTCAGAGTTACGGCCTAGCTTTTTGCAGCGCCCTTGTTGTGCATGTTAATTTTTATCCATGAGTAGCGGGTCCTTCAGTTTAAAATCGACTTCGAAAGACAGACTTGAAAAGTGTGTTCATGGCAATCTGTTACTCCCAGAGCTTTTGCCAGAAGACTGCTAAGCAGTATTGCCAGGCTTGCTGAGAGGTAGTCGCCGAAATAATTTTTTTTTTATAATCGCTATTGAACTCTTTAATATTCAAATTTTAGAGCTCTTTGAATTAAGCCGCTCTAGACTAGTGCGTATTAGCTTAGTTCGGAGAATTTAACAATTTTCAAGTTATTTTCAAATGGATACCGATAAGCTGTACTGAAAACGAATGTAGAGCTGCCTGCTATTGCCATTATTAGAATATACCAGCCACACATAATGTATTTAAAAAGTTAGGTATAAAAAATAAAAAATTTTAAGTACCCGTCTATCTTGAAAATTAAAAAGAAAATTAAGCACAAGGCCAACTGTGTGGCCTTCTCTCAACTACTTATATGTGTATGTATAAGTATACATCCATATAAAGTCCTCACTTGGACACATTTATTTGCCAATTTCGACGTTTATTTTTTACTCAAAACACTACAATCGTTTTACAGCCTTGAAGTACTTATATATACTTGTATGTATGTAGGTAGTAAAATAACAGAACTAAAGAGCAACTTATATACATACAAACATACATACATATTTTTTGTTCAGTTTTTCTTTAGTTTAATTTTCAATTTCTTTTTTCTGAAATTGGATTAATTTCTTTAACAGTTTCGAAGTTCTTAACTTTACTTTTTTCATTAAAGAAAAGGAAATTAAGTGAAAATAAAAAACAGAAATAAATAAATAAATTTAACCGCAACACAATCTTATTTGCATATCGGTCGGCAATTAGAATTCCCTTTTAAAATATTCTTGTTTAATTTGAAAAAAAACCTTTTGCATTCCTTAAGCCCATAAATACCTTTTAAAAAAATTGTTTAAGAAGAAAGCAATGAATAAAATACCCGTACAATCAAGACAAATTGCGGCCTTAGCGTTTCTTTTTTTTTTTTTTTTTTGTTGTCTTACAATTTGTAAAAATATTTGTGCTAATTGATTATATATTTCTTGATTTTTATTAACTCAAAAAAGAAAAAAACTTTGTTTTTATTGCCTGTAAAGCTTCAAACTTGATAAAATTAATTTAAACTTTTTAGGTAAATTAACCATAAGTACGTATGTTTCGATATTTAATATATCACGTACATTATGTCGTCATAAAATTTTGTATTTTCAACAAATATAGCTCAAATAATTTAAAATTTACAGGAGAAGGTATAAACACAAAAGATTCCGTAATTATTAAAATACAACTTTTTATTAAATGCAAGTTTTAATGAAATTCCAACAAAAATTTGATGTTCAATTTGATGTTCCAAATTATACATTTGATGACTTAAGCTTTTTTGCAAAACCAAATTTTTTTAAATGAGCTTTTGAGCAATTGTTTGTAATACCGTTATTTTTAATAATATTGCAAACATTCTTTGTGAGGAGGTGCATATTTCTGAAGTGCATTGGATTGACTAAAAAAGTAAGTTTTAACAAAATGCAAGTTAGGGCCTTTTTAACTGAGGCCAACAATATCTAATGTATAAAATTCTCGTGTCGCGGTGTTCGTTGCTAAAGTCCTCCGAAATAGCTAGACCGATTTTTATGAAATTTTGTGTTCATATCGGGTAGGTCTGAGAATCGGTTAACATCTATTTTTCATACCCCTAAATGTTAATGTGACCCGCCCCAAGGGAAAATTTATGTCTCAACCAAAAACCGTACCGACTTCGATGAAATGTTTAACTAGATAGATCTGCGTACCGTAGAGCATATATGGTTTACGTTTTTTTTTTCCAGTACTCAGAGCGGGCTGTATAAGGGTTATTCCTCCCTATCCCCAACTTACAAGCTGATTTTGATTAAGTTTTGTTGGTCTCTTAGCACAACTTTAGGTTTTGTAACTTTTGTAAGTTTCACATCTATTTTTCATACCCCTAAATGTTAAGGTAGCCGCTCCAAGGGGAAATTTATGCCTCTCCTAAATAACGTACCGGCATCGATGAAATTTTAAACTAAATATGTATATCTGCGTATTGTAGACAACATACGGTTTACTTTTTTTTTTAGTACTCAGAGAGGGCAATACAGAGCATAATTCCCTATCCCCAACTATCAAACTGCAGTTTGCAATACGGTAAAGAGTATCAAATATAATTGAACTGAAAAAATATTTCCTTGAACAAATTTATATGGCAAAACAACGTTTGACGGTTTAATTAGTATTAATATATAATAACTGTATTAATAAGTTTAGTTGTCCTTATTATTGACTAATATATAAGCTTTTAATTAAGCTTTAGGTCGATTAAATAATTATTTTTTCGATATTTCTCTACTTCTCTTCGTAGCTTCTTCAGAAAATATTTTTTATTTAAAAAAATTTTTTTTTCTTTTTTTTAAATTACATACATACATACTTATTAAAAAAAATTGTGTCACATGAAAAATTATTCTATCAAGAAAATTTGTCATATAAAAACAATTTTTTTAAAGATAAAAACCAACAAACAAACCACATTAAAATAAAAAATATTTCCTGAAGAAGCTACGCAGAGAAGTAGCGAAATATCGAAAAAATAATTATTTAATCGACCTAAAGCTTAATTAAAGGCTTATATATGTATTAATATATAATAACAGTTTAAACTACTTTTTTTATTTTCTTTAGTCTTATTTACAAAAACAAATATTTAATGTTCATAGTGCGTTTATGTGATCAAGACCGGCACGTTACTGTGATTGGGAATCGCTACCGTTCAATGATAACCGTATATTTTTGGCCCCAATTGGATGATATGGACTTGGAGGACATGTGGTTCCAACAGGACTCGGATACAAGTCACACAGCGAATGTCACCATTAATTTATTGGAAACCAAGTTTGAAGAACGTGTTATCTCACCACGGTGACTACAAGTCTAAAGAGTGTTTCTATTCATAACAAATAATTTCAATTTATATAAAACAAATTTTATATACATTTTGTTTTATAAACCTTTTATAAGTTAAAAATTTTATCACAATAAGTTATAATATCAAAAAACATACGTTTTTAAATAATTTGGTCAAAGGTTAAGCTTGAGAAGAAGATTAATTGCTTTACTTAAGCACATTTTATTTTATTTTATTATTATTTTTTTTTTTTTTTTTTGAGTTGGTTTATATTACAAATAACCACAAAAATGAACAACGCCTCCTAATGTAAAATCAAACAAATCATTAAAAATTATACAAGTACATCACGACAACCTCAAACAACAATGAGTACTAACACAACAAAGTTTGCATGTAAAAATTTCATAACATGGATAAAAAAAGGAGACAAAAAAACAGGAATTATAATATCGAAATAATTTTTAATTCAAAAAAAAAAAAAAATTCCCGGAAGAAAACAGTGTTTACTAGTAAGTTATTTTGTAAGGGAGAATATGTGAAGAATCACTTACTCGTGCGCATCAATAACGCTTGATTTTTTGTATGAGATGAGCCGCTAAGAAGCAAAAGATTTTTCAACTACTGAACAAATAGTATAAAAAATCCAAAATAATTCCTTACCGTGTAGCATTTTTGAAAGCCTAAAGATATGAATGAGCAATATAATGTCTCTAGTATTGCTTCCTAATTTGAAAAAATTTCCACTGGGCAAGTACAAATGGATTTTTCCTTTAATTTCAGACTGTTTTAATAAATCACCAGTCAGATAAACAGCCATACTAAACATACACTAAAATAGACTCACACAATGTATATACAGATTAACAAACTAAATTTAATGATTCTTTACATGTATAAACACATACAACTACATCTTTTATAAATTAAGAAAGAAAAATTCTGCGAAGAATAATGTTGCAACACTTAAAAGTTTTGTTTTTAATAAATCTCATGCGCATAAATACATAGGTATGTACTTAAGTATTTATTAATTTCACTATTTTAACAGGCTATACTTTTTGAAAGTAACATAAGTATATTGCAATAAGCACCCTGTTGTCATAATTGACGTATGCTGCATTATAATTATCGATGACTCCAAGAAATTAATGAATGTGTCAATAACAAAATATGTTGATCAAAATTTATTCAATGAAGAAACGCTTCTTAAGTCAAATGTTCCATTAAGCTCACTTTAAATCTATTTCAATTATGCATTAAGTCTTTAAATTACCAGTCTGTAAATTTGACTATCCTTACGAGAGTAATGTTGTTCATTTTACTTATCATTTGACTGGCATTATGAATAAAGATAATTATCAGTAATTATAATTTTCCTGAGAACGAGATAAAAAAATTAATAAAATATTTATGCACATGTGATTTTACTTGTACACTTTTTTTTCACGAGTACTTTTATTATAGAGCATACATAAGTACATGCTACCTTTTCAATCTACTGCTTTTTTTTTTAATCACTTACAGCTGTCTTACTTTACCTAATATCTATCCATCAATGCTGATGTATAAACCCATCAAGGTTGATTAATATTATTTTAAAAATAAAATATGATAAAATTTTTTACTTTGTATGCTTGAATGTGAATATTTTAATATAAAAATAAAATGTAAAATTTTTAAATCTAATGTATGTTTACTAGGGCAGGTCGATTTAAAATTTTCCCAAGTGACAAGGAAAATTATATCTACAAATCACCCCGCGCTAATGTTTATCAATGTGAAATTAATTATATCTGGAGCAGTATAGTCCTAACAAAGTTATCAGTACTTACGAAATAAAATAATAAAAAATATTAAATGCTTTCTTTAACGTCTTAAACGAGTCTATTCCAATATTGCCATATTTCAAGTTATAAAACGCACACTATTGATTTTTTTATTAAAAGTTCAATAAGTTTTAACTTTGCATGAATTACCTTAAGCTAACTTAAGCAATTGTAGGAATACATGTAAACCGTATGTGACAAGCCATAATGAACTTAATCAAACTTTTTTTCAAGTTTCGTCAAATGTCATTTGCTTAAGCAACGTGCCAAACTGAACGCATATTCCGTACGGAAACAGCTCTTCTACTTATAATAATTAAATTAAAATATATTACTTAATGAAATGAAATGAAAAATGTAAAATAGATGAGAAATCAACATAAATTTTTTATTTAATTTGCACTTTCTATGCAGTCCGGCTGCTGTTCAGTGTGCTTCAATTATAATAATATCGGATGTACTTTATATTTGTATACAAAAATATGAATTGAGTGCCTCTTATAATTCAAATATCGAATCTAACTTTACATATACCAAAACTATATTATCTGTTGTATGGTTTGTGGATTTTGGTGAAATCTTATGAACTGCAGACTGACAATTTTAAATCACAAACAAAAATATGTATATATAGTTTTAAAAACTGACTTAATATTTATATTTATTTAACGCTTCAAATATAACTTTATATAACTTTTATCCAGATGTTTTAGCACTTTAATTTTTATAGTTATCGTATGGCCTATAGATTGTGAGAGAACTCAGTAATATCAGGCAAACTATTTAGAGAAGCCTAATTAAATAATTAAAATTTTATTCTAAAATACTTATCCCTTGTAAATTTATACAATTTTACCCGAAACAAGTGTGTGCTATATTATATCGTTAGAAAGCAAAAATGTTGCAGTTGGAAAAAATGCATTTGCATAAAGATTTCATATATTCTTCCAAAAAAGAACTACTCTCGCAACTTTATTTCACAAATATTTCGTACGAAATATTTTTTATATATAATTTGATAGCATTTCATAAAAATTTTTGAAATTTTAGTTAAAAAATTAAACTCTAAAACTCTCTATTACTTGGTTCACTCTTGCACATACTCCTTCTGAATCTTTAGCTTTAAATGAGTTGGTAGGCAAAGTTTTTAGGAGTTGTGACTAAAAATTAAAACTTTAACAAACGTTATTTAAATACAAAACCAACTACACATACAATAACTTACAAAATATACAATTTTAAATTATTAACCAGGCAATCATATTTTGACACCAATTTATTTGGTAGCGATTATATAACATCACATAAGAATTTAATTAAAATTTAAAATTTAAAAATGTTAAAAAAATATGTTCAAAAAAAAAAAAAACATATAATTTTCACCACAGCAGGTATGATAAGCTTAAATAATAAATAAAATAACACGCATACGCCCTGGTTTCCGGTATGGGTTCTAATAAAAAAAAGCCCACCTTAAAAAAGTTAAAAAACCAACATGTGTAAATTTTAACAATAACCGGCAATAAACGCATTTACTCATACAACTCATACATGTACATATATATATGTATGTATGTAAATATTTAAAACCGGTACTCTCACTCTTTCTCTTTACATATAAGTACATATTTACCTATAATCACATATGAGCGGATATAAGTTTGAAAATTTAACAAATCTTGAACACATACATACGTGAGTTTATATGTATATGACTTTTCTGTGCGCTATAACACTATATTCGGTTAGAGATGAGACGAAACAAGAACATAATGATTTACAATCTATAACTATTGTACACAATTCCTTTATCAATATTCGGCATTTATAATGCAACAAGTGTTATTACACTGGCGAAAATGAAGCTTTTTGACTTTTGGCAACACCACAGACAAACACCAAGGATGCCCCAAGAGAAGTTAAATGTATTAAAGACTCCCAATGTTTTTTCAAAACCTTTTGACTTTGATGAGGAGCCATTTGCCACCATCCCACATCCCTTCTTTTTGGCTCATGTATTTTCTTTTTTTTTTTTTTTTTTTTTGTTGAACCTCAAAAACTTAGCGTTTCAGCTAATCGAAATCAAAAAATCGTATACTATCCGACTCCAATCAGAATAGTTTTAATCTCTTTATAAAATATCTGCCATTCTAATTTAATTTTTATTTCTTGATCCAAAACGACATTCACTCTTTTTAAGCGCCACCTATTGGGAAGTAGCAGATAACAGCTAAACCTATTTAGCGAAGACACTCACCCCACAATCAACATGCAACGAATTGCTGTTGATCATTCAAGGGTGAAGGTATAACACTGGTCTTTGAATGATCAATTCCCAGCAATTTGTCTCATTGCTAAGGTGCTTAATAGTAATATAAGAAAAACAAAATGTATAAATGTACTGTCGTTTCCAAAAATTTCAACGCAATGCACTGCATTTAGTAGGGGTTTACTCCTGAGTATTGGTCTCAAATAAAAAAAAAGTAAGTACAACTTTGTGCATTTCTGTATTTTTTCCGATTTTCAAGACTTCAAATTTCCGGACCCAGATGTGTCAGTGCCCTTTAATTTTATATTTGTCGTAGTGTTATAATATACTTTATTCACACCTAAAATCAACAAATTCGAAATCAGTTATTTCAAAAATGGTGATTCAACCTATATTCTTCAATTTGTGAAATTTGGATTTTTATTTTTAAAATTTTAATTTTTATTTTTGAAATGTAGATTTTTATTTTTGAAACTAACTGTAAAATATTTTGCTGCGTTTACAGTACTATACCTACCTCAACAGCTTATTATGCGACAGCTGTTAAATTTATATAGACAACTCTTTGCGTTTGTCACTAACAACTGAAAGTCCTGTAACAACATCTATGTGTGGGCCTACCTACCTTTCATCTATTGGAATAACATGCACATCTTACATACATACATAACCGGCCTTTACAACCCTGTGTCAGGATTACGGCCTCGCTTCTCGCAGCACTCATGTTGTGTGTGTTAATTTTTATCCATGAGTACCGGGACCTACAGTTTAAAGTCGACTCCGAACGACAGATTTGAGAAGCTTGTTCATGGCAATTAGTTACTCTCAGAGCTTTTGCCAGAAGACTGCTGAGAGGTAGTCGCCGAAAGAAATAATTTTTTCATATTTCTTTTTTTTTAATATGTCGGAACTGGGTGTCGAACCCAGGGCTCATGTCTTAGTAAGCCAACACACTAACCACTAGACCACGGCGACTACATGCACATATTGGGCAATAAAAAATAGCTTGTATCAGCTGATATGAAGATATCATTTTATAATTGACAGTATTAGACATGCAAAAGTTCGCTTAAACTCTGTTCATATTAAATAACTGCTAAACATTTATAGTAAAAGCGTTTTTGACTAACTTTGACTTATACATCTAGCGAACTTCTGCATTACAATCTACACCCAAATATTACATTTTAGTATAGGGTATAGACAAATCTTCATACTATTTTGTAATTTCTTTTTTGTTTTATTTTTTCTATTGTCTTTTGCACGCGATTTAAATACTTACGTTACATGCTTGTGCTGTTTCTTTTTTTCTAAACCTTTATTGCTGTTTATTGTTGCAATTGCAATTTTATTATTGTCGCAAACTAGAAAGAAATAAATTTTCTTATTGTTGTAGTTGTTGTTTATTATTTCTTTCGTAAGTATTTGTTGTGGTTAAAATTGTTATTGTTGTCATCAATTAACCACATGTTTATTACACATGCAACAGCCATTTAACAAGCTGGTTGAAAAAACAGGAAACTAAAAACTAAAAAAAGGGGAGAAATTAAAATAGAAATTATGACATTATCGCTTTGTAAAGTTAACTTGAAAAAAATGAACCAAAGTAACTACAAACACCTTTTGGCACACACATTGACAGTCGGTAGCATTATATTAGCAGCTGATTTGGAATTTTAATTATTGATTTTTTTAAAATTGATTTACAATTTTTATTGAGTTTTTAGTAAAATTTTTAAAACTAAAGTAGCAGAAAACTTATCTATTTCTCTGAATACTTTAAAATTTCCAAGTAATTTATCGAATCAGGGGTGGAATCGTCACAAACAATTACGTGATACGTCAGACACTTGAACGGAATAAAACTATTACAAGCTTATCGTAATTTTTTATAAAAAGAATATAACACAGTGAATAGAACAGGGTGTCCGCCGGGAACGTTTACTACTTTGTTTGTTTATATTTTTTGATTGATTTAAAGCTAAAGGATCTTATATTGATAAATATTTTATTTAATGTTGACAATTATGTATGAAATACAATATCAGATAAATATCCGCTCCTATTAGCTTCACAAATGTGAGACATTTGGAGCATATTTTTCATTACATTTTCACACATTTCACGCGGTGTTTTATTAATTTCAGCACGAATATTTTGTTCGAGTTGCTCCAGCGTTTCTGGTTTGTTTGCATAATACTTGACTTTTAGTTATTCCCACAAAAGAAGTCCGAAGCAGTCAAACCAGGCGACCGTGGAGGCCAGTCAACATCAACATTCTTTGAAATAACTTGTTGTGGAAATTCCATTGTAATCCTGGATGTATGCTATGTGTCACGTTTTGTTTAAGCCACATGTTATTCAAGCCCAAAACATGCAGTTGTGGCATTAAAATGTTTTCAATCATATCACGATATCACTCCCCATTGACCGTTACCATTACGCCGTTTTCAGTTTCAAAGAAGTAAAGGCCAATGATTCCTCTTGATTAAATTGCACAAAAGACTGCTACTTTTAATGGATGCAAACGTGAATGATGTATAATTTGAGGGTTTTCCCAGAACGAGTATGCCGTTTATTCACATATCCACTCAAATAAAAATGTGTCTCGTCACACATTGTAATTTTTTCATAAAAAAAAATCTACTAGTTCTTAATTTTGTTAACGTACGACAGCACGTGAAAATTATACGTTCAGTGTAACGATAACGCATTTCATAATCTCGAAATTTACAATAAGCTGTACGTTCACGTATAGCGTAATCCGAAAAATATTGTTTTACGTGACAGTTAATAGTTCACGGATGTGACTGTTCGGTCCCAGTTGTATCAATTGATGCATCTATGAAACATAAAAATCTAGCCAGAAAATAGTTAAATTGGCAGTCTTGATTGTGAGCTGCTTCTTATCATTATAACACAACTGAACTAAGTATTTTTCATTCCAGCTATGAAAGATCTCATCAGTTCACTAGTGTTGTTGTACATAATCCTCAACGGATGTTAATTCTCATAAGAATAGAATTAGAATCTTAAGACTATTGAAATCATACAATAAGTATAGTATAAATTAAATTAATATTCGAATTCAATTCGAAAAAATACTATATAATAATTATATATATATTTTATTTTGATATTAAATATGCATTACATTTACTTTTACAGGTTGTCTTACATTCATTTTCTATTAACACATATATAAATATTTACGGCCGTATGTATAATGAAAAGTTAGCAACTCTTTAGCATATGGAACAAAAAACTAGCAACCAGCTATAGACTGAAATTTTTATACCTCCTATTTGATAACTAGTTAGAGAATCAAAAAAATTAAATGCCTTGTACGTTTGAGCAAGAATTTCGATATATAGGAATGACAAACATTGTCACTGTGTAAACTAGTGCTGTCAAATTCTGCTACTTTTCATTACTCGATAGTATTGAGTAATTTCATTTGGGTACTCAATACTCCTCAATACTTTTAACGGATTTTATATTTAAGAGAAAACAATTTCATAAAGTATTGTGTTTTTAAACAGAAATTTGTTTAGCCGTTAAAATTCAAATTTTCCATATAACTTCGAAGAAAATCACAGCCCTGATAGTATTGAGTAGTTACTTTTAAAATCCATATAAATACTCGATACTCGATACCCATTACTCAATACTTTGCCAGCACTAGTGTAAACAACCTGCTAATTTTTTATTATAAATAAGTCTGATATACTTTATGATTCTTCCTCTTATTTTTTTATGAAAATAAAATTAACGCCAATATCTAACGCTTGGTCAAAATGGGATTTTGGAATTACAAAGCGTTGCCACTGCTTTACTCCATACAAAGTCATGGACAGTTTTTGACAGTTAAACAACGCTTGCCGATTTTATTTAGGGAAGGCAGTAATGGTTAGGTTAATGACACTGTGTTTTACTGAACTAATTAAATTCATTTATGATGAATTCTCCATAAAGTAATTATTATTTTAAAAATTAAAATTGTTTTAGGGATTTACATGGCATTTCAGTACTGATATGATCTTATTTTCAGACAGGATTCGTTTCATGGGGTGGTATTGCCGTCTCAATTGTTAAGTATTACCTATGACGTATTGCACGTTCTGCAATATTTATTTTCTTCTCGCGCGTTAATATTATTAGAGCTGAGAATTATTAAACCACATCGTGCTATAAAAGTCTACATAATTTTCTCCTAAATGAATTCATCAGGAGAAAATCAAAACTTTTATAAACGCGCACACCAACTTTCTAACAAGTATTTGATTGCTAATTACTATGCATTTCAAGTTCTTTATAGTACAGGTGCTAAAAATTTTATAAATTAAAGCTGCTGTTAGTCACAGACCAAAATCAAAGCAACAGGACTTCGGACTAGAAAAAAGGTTAATATTACGTTCATGATTATTAGTATTTAAACTTGGAAGGTTATACAACCTTTTATCTGTTTGTGCCAGTGAAAATATTTTATTAAAATACAATAATTTAATTGCATCCAATATCCGGCAAATAAAGCATATTTTATTTATTTTTTCCTCTTTTAAATTATAAAGAGTTGAACAGACGTTTTATTGGATGCAAACCAGTTTAAATTTATGAATCATTCCTACCGTCTTTTGAAATGGATTTTAACTTTTTTCATGCATATTTTCCTGAAGTAATAAAAATAAATTAATGCATATGACTTGTTATATTTAATGTTACTGTGAAAACAAATAACCCTTTTTGTGGTTAAAGTTCTGGTTGGTTTACTATTCCTTTTTTTTTGTATATTCATAATCCTACCAGTAGCTTAACACACCCTCACTTCTTATCGCCTTTGAATTCAATCCATTATTTGCATTTTCTAGATACATTATTTACCCATATCACATACACATTTTAAACATAAAATAGAATTTGTATTTAAAACACGATTCATTTATATGAATATGAATGCATTGCGACAACGAAAGCTAAAAGTATTTCTTTTTTTTTGTATTTTAAGAAAAAGAAAATTTAATGAAAATGTAATAAAATTAAATGAAAAATAATTTTCTCTAATTACATATGAATGCAAAGCTCATGAGATTTATTTGTTGTTTTTTTTTTTTTTTTTTTTTTTTTTGTTTCTTAAAAAAAGTATAAATAATTTGTTTTATACGAGATAGAATGTGTCATCAATGCAACATGGAATTACACAGTCAACATGTAGGCACTATACGCTTAGATGAATGTGACTAAAATATTCTGACACATTTGTTGCACACACAAAGGACGCATTAAAAAAGGAAAACGTGTCGACAGGAAATAAAAATATACGTTTTAAAGAGAAGCTTAAATATTTGATAAAATCACTTAAGAGTTGGGAAAATTTTAAAAACAAAATGCATATTAATAAAAATAGCACATAAAAGAAATCTTTTATGTCTCAAAGTTCATACATCTCTTAATAAAAGTGCAAAAAGGAAAAAAAAATTCAATTTTAGTCCAATTTTCAGCTCGAACGTTACGGCAAAGGTTTAGTTTTAGTAGCGCTTTTGTGGTGGGACTTTGTCATATAAAAATTTTTACTTTAAAAGTTACTTTTGCTACTACACTTTTTTTAAATTTAAATTGTCACTTTTTCTAATACCTTGCCCAGCCAATGTAGCATTTGAGTTGTTACGTGTATCTAATATATGGTAATATAGTAAAATGGTCATTATGTTAATTTACACTTAGGGATTGACTACATTTATTTAAATATTGATTTCAAATTTTAACGGTCTACTGTGCTGTGTTTAGACATCACTTCTTTACATGGATAATTTATCGCATACGGCACACGCATTCTAATGCAATATCACGCGCATTTAAGCCGAATATTTTCCAATAGTTAACGGCAAATATTGCATCATGCGAGGTTTTTTAGTCGCTAAATGATTAAGGTTAAATTCTTTCCTATTCTGCATCTGAAGCCTTCACATCGAGTGAAAAATTTAAGAATTATATTTACTGATACATTACTTTCATTGGTAATGAAATTGTGAAAGTTTGGTTAAATAAAAGCGTGTTTTTTTTATTATAAGTGCATTGGCGATATAATAAAATAGTTTCGAAAATCAAATATTTCTATCGGAAATTATTTGTTCTAAGGAATTTATTATTCTTTTAATAGACTACATAATATACATAAGTAGTATATAAATATTATAAATTTTGCCACCACTGCACTGCATGTGAAAGAGGTTATACATGTGTACACACATATCTACAATAGATAATTATATGTCTATTAAAATATTCTTTTAAACAAATTAAAAGAACAGAAAAACAAAAAAACATTATTTACAACATTTCATATAAGCACGTACCAGAAATATAGAGAGCGTTTTTAATCAAGTGGCTGCGCAGCCAGCTCAATCGTTAAGAAAAAACGGCTCTTGTACGTATATATTGACCACATGCAAATATAATTTACATCGTAATATTTCAACATAACTAATAAAACTGCCAACCGACAGACATAAGTAAAAAGTGAAATGCAGAAGAAGAACTTTTAAGAAATAGAAATACACATTTAATTCATTACGAAATAATTAATCCCTGAAAGAAAGAATATTTTTGGGCAGTCCAAACGAAAAGAATAATTCCAGGCCATTACGGCAAGAAGGTTCCCAGAAAGAAGAAGAATTACCCGAGGCCATCGTGAAAAATTAAAATCAAGGCAATTGTATAGACTTAAGTTCTAAGGATTAAAAGGAATAATATTAAGAGCCGGAGTTAATAGAAAAGTTATATGTGGTATTTAATGTGGTAAAGTGTAAAATAAAGCTAAAATTAAACTTACAATGAGAATTTTAAATTTGTTAGAAAAGTATTAAAAACATCCTTAAGTTCTTCAAAAACTTAAGTTAAAAGAATATTATCATTATGAGGTTTAATTTTAGTCCAAATTGTAAATTTATTTTGTTATAAATGTTGTCTTTTTAAATTCAGATTAAATTATTCGTATATCTTATATGCATGGAAATGCCCATATAGCTAGAATACTTTATTATAACCATACCTATATACATATCTAGCTATACGATCAATTAATTTTACATGCATATCAAACGAAAGAAATTCTCATCAACCATCTCATCTGCCAGCGTTTGGAGAGGCCTCTGCAACAAGCTGTGTCAACATGTTTATTGGTGAGTGTTTTGTATCATTGTAAACATTTCTTTTATTATTATTATAAACCTTGCTTTTAAGATATTAATAAGAACAAATATTAAAAATGTTACATGCATAACTCTCTCTTAAAACTAAATTAAATTACCTTAAAGTTTCATTAAAATTTGTTTGTAACTTATTCTCTTAAAAAAATAAATTAACGGAACAAAGAACAAACACGATTGCTATCAACATATTTAATAATAGACATATGATGACTTATATAGCTTAGATACTTTTTACAAATTTATTTTTTCTTTACATTTTGTGTTTTTTCTTTGTACCCTACAGTAAGAGTTATGCCAGTTTCTCATAACTATGTGTTATGTATCATATTGAACTGAAAGATATTTGAAATTTATTACTAAAATTTTTATTTTTTTTTCTTTACAACCTTATAACTAATTAATATTTAAGACTCTCAGTTAACATAAAATAATTTTTTTTTCAATGTGTTACAATAAACTAAAATTTAATTAGATGCTTTTGAGTATATATTCAATTGTTTCATCGAGTATTCATTTTGGGAAACTCAATATAGATTATTAAGTATATTTTTTTTTTTTTCAAAAATGTGTGAGATATATATCATTTGAATAAATATGTATTATTTTAATATGGAGAGATAAATTTAAAATTAAAGTTTTCTTACTGATGTGAAGAGATTTGGTTAGAGATTTTAGGGATCTTAACGGAAAATTTGCGCAAGTTAGGATCAACGGTAGGGTGGGTAATGATGCGCTTTCCTTTCCAATGTCATCTTAGGAAAAGGAATACAAATATGGTTAAAAGATTGGTTGATCTATTTTTTTTTTTTTTTTGATTATGCAGTATTTATGTTAATCCTTCAAATGGGGTTTTATTTTCCAGCTTAATTTTAATTTCTTCTAAGGATTAACACCCAGTCCACAAGATTATAGTTTCAGGGAGTCTATAATAATTATTTATTATAATGAGAAATCTATTGGTAGCAGAGATTATCGAGAACAAGAATCCCCCCACCGACTGACTGCTAGCATATGCAATGGCTCCCGTTCGTTCTCTGTTTTCTCTTAAGAGCCACCTCTACCAATACGAGGATCAGATTCTTTTATGGAAACTGTTCTTTATATTAATTCGGAATAAATTTGTACATTACATAAATTGGCGCCCAACGTGGGGCATGATAAGGTCAACGTTTGGCATGATAAGGTCAACGATTTGTCTTCATTAAGTATAGTGTTTATATTTTGATGACAAGACTTCAAGACTTTATCTGCTCTTTTTTTCATATATCAATAATTAAATTTTTTTTGATTTCATTAACTTATAGAGTTAATGATATTAGTTGAATGGAAATCTAGTGTTCAAATAATATTTAGTCTTATTTGGATTTTCGATTTTTTTGGCGATAATTGTTCCGGAAATATTGACCTATAACTCGCTAGTATCCTTTTGCGCATAGATGAAAATTTTACTAATTATTATTGACTTTGTAGTAGTTTTAGAAATATTATTTATTCTTTGTTTGGATGTAACTGGATTACTGATATCCTGATTTTTACAGGATCTACAGTATGATTGCTCAGCGATTTACTGTCCGTTAAGATCAGTTTATTTGGAAAGGAAAAACTTTGCATATCAGTTTGTTTGTTTAAACAGAGTTAATTAATAGTTTTTGAACTCCATAGAATTGTTTTGTTATTCAGTCAACCAATATTGGGATTAAATTATATTTAAACTAACCAATCAAATCACATCAAAAAGTAAGAAAACCGTAATTGAATTATATATATAAAAATAAAAAAAAAAAACCTGTTTTAACATTTTAGTACAAAACTTTCAATTACTAAATTATTGAAATATTTATATTGCATTATTAGTGTGAATTTTAAGGAAAATTATTTGATTATAAAGACTAATCATGATGGGAAGATCACCTCCGAATACTCAAGCTTCAGCTTCGGCTTTGGCTTCGGCTACTAATGAAAATGATCAGATTTGCGTAGTATGCTCTGATAAAATGTTTGAGGGACAACAGTGTTTAGTTATTTCAGAATGTCAGCACTTTTTTCATCGTCAGTGTATTGAGCAGCATCTTTCACAAGCGGCAGAATGCCCTTCTTGCAAACGCTCTTGCTCGTTAGCGGAATTAAAGACAATTACAATTGAAGATGTATCGCTACCGAATGAAAGAAATAAAAAAGGTACTCGTGGTAAACCTCGGGGTGCCATGGCTAAACAACACTTTACACAAAGTCATGTAAGGAACCTGTTTAATGATTCACAAACACCACTTTTAGATATTAGTGCTCCGGCAGTAGGTCAAAGTAATTTACAGCGCGAGGTTTTCACTCCACAAAGAAATCAACCAAATATAGCTCAGCAAGATTCGCCTCAGATTGTTTTACCTAATGTTAATCCTCAGGGAAATACATCGAATAATTCTTTTAGCTTAGATCCTACTCAGTTGGGTATGGTAATTGAGAATACTGTTGTACGTTTACTACAAAACTTGAATATTGTTCCACAGTCACGTAATTTAGCAAATAATCAACCATCCTCCACTCGACCTCGAAATAGTTTTGAAGATATACAACAGCCAGAATTAAATCAGCAGAATTTACGTCACACTGTTTATAGTTCATCTTTTGATGAAAGTTGTGCTATTCGATCAGACAAAATTACGTCCATTATCCAAAATTGGAATATCAAATTCGATGGCTCAAGTCAAGGTATTAGCGTAGATGAATTCTTATACAGGGTAAGAAGTTTGACAAAGGCAAACTTTAATAATGATTTTTCATTAATATGTAAAAATTTACATGTACTATTATCCGGTAGAGCCCGTGATTGGTACTGGCGGTACCATAAACAAGTTGAAGTAATCGACTGGAAAGATTTTTGTGATGCGCTTAAATATCAATTTAAAGAATTTAAGTCAAGTTTTGATCTACATGAGGAAATTCGTGGTAGAAAGATGAAATTTAATGAGAGTTTTGATACGTTTTATGAATCGATTTGTACTATGTTAGATAGACTTTCGACTCCAATTCCGGAAAGTGATTTAGTTGAAATTTTAACTCGTAATTTGCGTCCCGAAATTAGGCATGAATTATTGTATATTCCTATTGATTCAATTGCCCATCTCCGAAAATTGGTCCAGATGAGAGAAAATCTTATGGAGAATGATTATTATCGCAAGAATATGTCTCAACGATTTCCCAATACCTTAAGTAATAGACGCCAGATTGCAGAATTAGAAATCACTCAAGAATTTCGAGATTCAGAAAATAATATAGATCAGGATATATCTATCGATGCTATCCAGCAGTCGCCTATATTATTTAAGTGCTGGAATTGTGATCAATCGGGTCATTGTTGGGAAGATTGCTTAGAGAAAAGAAATATATTTTGCTACGGATGTGGATTAAAAAATACATATAAGCCTCAATGCGTTAAATGTGCTTCACGAAAAATTTCGGTATCAAAAAACCAGTTGAGCCCGGACAACACCAACAAAAAGATTTAGCAGTAAATACCAACAATTATGAAAAATGTTTACATACTACTCCCAATAGCAATAATTCAAAACATGAAGACCATAAAGATAAGTTAAGAAGAAATGAAACTCCTGCAAAAATGCGTTACCCGTTAGAACCATAACACATCAGATTACAGAAATATATAGAAAAACGGAATCAAATTTTTAATCTTAATTCTATTGACAATACTCTGATTCAAAAACCAAAAAGATCTACCATTAGATTACGTAAATATTTTAAAAATAGGAAAATTTATTCTCGGTATGTTTTATCTTCGATTATCAACAACGCCTCTGATAAACGTTACTATGCCTCTGTGAAATTTCTAACCTTTAAAGAATTAGGGCTTTTGGATACAGGAGCTAATGTGTCTTGTATAGGGGCAGATTTAGCTACTTTTGATTTTAGACAATTTGAAGAATTTTGTGAGATAAAAACTTCTGTTAGGACAGCTGATGGTCAATTACAAAAGGTTATAGGTGTGTTGAATATTGATATTGAATTTAATCATGTCGTGAGAAAATTAAAAGTTTTAATTGTACCGTCAATTACTCAGAGATTAATTTTAGGGTTAGATTTTTGGAAAAGTTTTAACTTAGCACCTGAAATTTTTGGTAATATTATTTGTTCAACTGATGGCAAAGTGCCTACTCAAGTACTTTCAGTATTATCTGATAATAATTCACCTATGGCTCATAGTGATATAGAGATGAACGCTAATAATAAATATCCTCTTAGCGATAGCCAACAGAAACAGTTAGCATCTATTATTGAGTTATTTCCCAATTTTGAAAAACAGGGTTTAGGGCGCACTAGTCTTATTAAACATAAAATTGATGTCGGCGATGCAAAACCCGTTAAACAGCGATTCTATCCAGTTTCACCTGCCGTGGAAAAGTTAATGTTTCAAGAGATTGATCGTATGTTGGCTCTGGGGGTCATAGAACCGTCGTCCTCTCCATGGAGTTCTCCCATGAGATTAGTGGTTAAACCAAATAAAATAAGACTATGTTTAGATGCCAGGAAATTAAACGACTTTACCCAAAAGGATGCATACCCATTACCAAACATTGAGGGTATATTTTCACGGTTACCAAAGGCTAACATAATATCGAAGTTAGACTTGAAAGATGCGTATTGGCAAATAGGCCTAGAAGATGAAGCAAAACCTCTTACTGCCTTTACTGTGGCTGGAAGGCCCTTATATCAATTCGTGGTAATGCCCTTCGGGCTATGTAATGCTCCTTCAACGATGTGTAGACTCATGGATAGTTTGATACCTCCTGATCTTCGTCATTCCGTATTTGGTTATTTAGATGATTTAATAATAGTGTCGGAAGATTTTAGTTCTCATTTAGCCGCTCTTGTACGCATTGCTGAACAATTTAGGCGGGCCAATCTGACGTTAAACATCTCTAAATCAAAATTCTGTGTCACTGAAGTTAATTATCTAGGATACGTTATTGGAAATGGGGGTATAAAAACTGACCCGGATAAGGTTGAATCTATTCGTAACTGGCCTACTCCAAGGAATCTAAAACAGGTTCGAGGGTTTTTGGGCTTAGCGGGATGGTACCGTAGATTCATAGCTAACTTTTCTAGTATTGTTTTTCCGATAACAGAGGTACTTTCTACTAAAAAGAACTTTTGTTGGACCCTAGAGGCTCAAAAAGCCTTTGAATTAATAAAAAGTTTGTTAACATCAGCGCCTGTATTATCAAATCCGGATTTTTCTAAAAAGTTTTTTTTACAATGTGATGCAAGCGACTTTGGCATCGGTGCAGTGTTGGTGCAGTTTGACGACGATGGCAATGAGAGACCAATCGCTTTTATGTCTAAAAAGTTAAATACGGCCCAACGCAACTACAGCGTAACTGAACGCGAATGTTTAGCGGCACTGGAAGCAATTAAGAAATTTAGATGTTACCTTGAATTACAGGAGTTCGAAGTCATAACTGACCATTCGTCTCTAGTTTGGCTTATGAAGCAGCAGGAAGTTACCGGAAGATTAGCGAGATGGGTATGGAAACTACAAGGCTATAAATTCACCATAAGCCACCGAAAAGGAAAAGATAACATAGTACCAGACGCATTGTCAAGAATACCATTCGAAGAAGTAGCTGGAATTGAAATTACACCCCCAGAAATAGATTTAAACTCACCTCATTTTCAGGACAACGATTATAAAGAGCTGCAACAAAAAATTACAGATAACCCATCTAAATATCCCGATCTTAAGGTTTTAGATGATTTTGTATATATTCGCACTTGCCATTATACTGGAGATATACAAGAGGAAAGTAATGCGTGGAAACTTTGGATTCCATTGAATTTAAGAAAAGATGTAATTTCACGTTTTCATGATTCACCGATTGTATCGCATGGAGGCATGGCCAAGACACTAGAATTAATACGACGAAAATTTTTCTGGCCAGGTCTTGTCAGAGATGTACGAAGCTACATAAGGTCATGTGAAATGTGTAAGGAATCAAAGGCTCCCAATATTCCATTGCGACCAAATATGGGTAATCAAGTAGTTACCGCAAGACCCTTTCAGCGACTTTATGTCGATATTTTAGGTCCATATCCCCGTAGTAGGCAGGGTCATATCGGTATTTTGATAGTACTAGACCATTTAACAAAGTTTCATTGGTTATGTCCCCTTAAAAAGTTCACATCAGCAGTTATTAAGGATTTTTTGCTAAAACATATCTTTCATGTATACGGTGTGCCAGAAGTGTTAGTGAGCGATAATGGGTCACAGTTTAAAGCAAACGACTTTAATGCGTTTTTAACTGAAATGGGAATTAAGCATATATATACGGCCATCTACTCACCTCAGTCGAATGCTTCGGAGAGGGTGAACCGTTCAATCCTATCTGGAATTCGAGCGTACTTGAAAAAAGACCAAACGCTATGGGATGAGAAATTAAGCTTTATAAGTTGCGCTTTGAGGAACTCAATTCACCAAGCTACGCAATATTCTCCGTACTATGCTGTTTTTGGCCAGGAAATGATTACAAATGGTAGTTCATATCCGTTACTCAAAAGTCTAAGTCTTCTAAATGAACCAATAGAAAAGCTAACCAGACAGGATCAACTTCATTTAATTCGTAGCGATATTCAAAAACATATATCCAAAGCGTATGAACAGAATAAAGCCCAATATAATTTACGAGCCAGACCAGTTGTCTATACCACAGGCCAAATCATCTTTCGAAGGAACTTTGCTCAAAGCAATAAAGACAACAAATTTAATGCAAAATTAGCGCCGTCTTTTATTAAGTCGAAAATTAGGGAAAAAATTGGAAATCATTATTATGTTATAGAAGACATGGAGGGTAAATTAGTCGGTACCTACCATGCCAAAGATTTAAGACCATGATTATTTAATTCCTCATAATATTGTTACCTAAAGGTCAATATTACGCGGTTTTGTGGTGGGACTTTGTCATATAAAAATTTTTACTTTAAAAGTTACTTTTGCTACTACACTTTTTTTAAATTTAAATTGTCACTTTTTCTAATACCTTGCCCAGCCAATGTAGCATTTGAGTTGTTACGTGTATCTAATATATGGTAATATAGTAAAATGGTCATTATGTTAATTTACACTTAGGGATTGACTACATTTATTTAAATATTGATTTCAAATTTTAACGGTCTACTGTGCTGTGTTTAGACATCACTTCTTTACATGGATAATTTATCGCATACGGCACACGCATTCTAATGCAATATCACGCGCATTTAAGCCGAATATTTTCCAATAGTTAACGGCAAATATTGCATCATGCGAGGTTTTTTAGTCGCTAAATGATTAAGGTTAAATTCTTTTCTATTCTGCATCTGAAGCCTTCACATCGAGTGAAAAATTTAAGAATTATATTTACTGATACATTACTTTCATTGGTAATGAAATTGTGAAAGTTTGGTTAAATAAAAGCGTGTTTTTTTTATTATAAGTGCATTGGCGATATAATAAAATAGTTTCGAAAATCAAATATTTCTATCGGAAATTATTTGTTCTAAGGAATTTATTATTCTTTTAATAGACTACATAATATACATAAGTAGTATATAAATATTATAAATTTTGCCACCACTGCACTGCATGTGAAAGAGGTTATACATGTGTACACACATATCTACAATAGATAATTATATGTCTATTAAAATATTCTTTTAAACAAATTAAAAGAACAGAAAAACAAAAAAACATTATTTACAACATTTCATATAAGCACGTACCAGAAATATAGAGAGCGTTTTTAATCAAGTGGCTGCGCAGCCAGCTCAATCGTTAAGAAAAAACGGCTCTTGTACGTATATATTGACCACATGCAAATATAATTTACATCGTAATATTTCAACATAACTAATAAAACTGCCAACCGACAGACATAAGTAAAAAGTGAAATGCAGAAGAAGAACTTTTAAGAAATAGAAATACACATTTAATTCATTACGAAATAATTAATCCCTGAAAGAAAGAATATTTTTGGGCAGTCCAAACGAAAAGAATAATTCCAGGCCATTACGGCAAGAAGGTTCCCAGAAAGAAGAAGAATTACCCGAGGCCATCGTGAAAAATTAAAATCAAGGCAATTGTATAGACTTAAGTTCTAAGGATTAAAAGGAATAATATTAAGAGCCGGAGTTAATAGAAAAGTTATATGTGGTATTTAATGTGGTAAAGTGTAAAATAAAGCTAAAATTAAACTTACAATGAGAATTTTAAATTTGTTAGAAAAGTATTAAAAACATCCTTAAGTTCTTCAAAAACTTAAGTTAAAAGAATATTATCATTATGAGGTTTAATTTTAGTCCAAATTGTAAATTTATTTTGTTATAAATGTTGTCTTTTTAAATTCAGATTAAATTATTCGTATATCTTATATGCATGGAAATGCCCATATAGCTAGAATACTTTATTATAACCATACCTATATACATATCTAGCTATACGATCAATTAATTTTACATGCATATCAAACGAAAGAAATTCTCATCAACCATCTCATCTGCCAGCGTTTGGAGAGGCCTCTGCAACAAGCTGTGTCAACATGTTTATTGGTGAGTGTTTTGTATCATTGTAAACATTTCTTTTATTATTATTATAAACCTTGCTTTTAAGATATTAATAAGAACAAATATTAAAAATGTTACATGCATAACTCTCTCTTAAAACTAAATTAAATTACCTTAAAGTTTCATTAAAATTTGTTTGTAACTTATTCTCTTAAAAAAATAAATTAACGGAACAAAGAACAAACACGATTGCTATCAACATATTTAATAATAGACATATGATGACTTATATAGCTTAGATACTTTTTACAAATTTATTTTTTCTTTACATTTTGTGTTTTTTCTTTGTACCCTACAGTAAGAGTTATGCCAGTTTCTCATAACTATGTGTTATGTATCATATTGAACTGAAAGATATTTGAAATTTATTACTAAAATTTTTATTTTTTTTTCTTTACAACCTTATAACTAATTAATATTTAAGACTCTCAGTTAACATAAAATAATTTTTTTTTCAATGTGTTACAATAAACTAAAATTTAATTAGATGCTTTTGAGTATATATTCAATTGTTTCATCGAGTATTCATTTTGGGAAACTCAATATAGATTATTAAGTATATTTTTTTTTTTTTCAAAAATGTGTGAGATATATATCATTTGAATAAATATGTATTATTTTAATATGGAGAGATAAATTTAAAATTAAAGTTTTCTTACTGATGTGAAGAGATTTGGTTAGAGATTTTAGGGATCTTAACGGAAAATTTGCGCAAGTTAGGATCAACGGTAGGGTGGGTAATGATGCGCTTTCCTTTCCAATGTCATCTTAGGAAAAGGAATACAAATATGGTTAAAAGATTGGTTGATCTATTTTTTTTTTTTTTTTTTGATTATGCAGTATTTATGTTAATCCTTCAAATGGGGTTTTATTTTCCAGCTTAATTTTAATTTCTTCTAAGGATTAACACCCAGTCCACAAGATTATAGTTTCAGGGAGTCTATAATAATTATTTATGATAATGAGAAATCTATTGGTAGCAGAGATTATCGAGAACAAGAATCCCCCCACCGACTGACTGCTAGCATATGCAATGGCTCCCGTTCGTTCTCTGTTTTCTCTTAAGAGCCACCTCTACCAATACGAGGATCAGATTCTTTTATGGAAACTGTTCTTTATATTAATTCGGAATAAATTTGTTCATTACACTTTATTAATTTTTCTCTGTTCATACAAATTGGCTCGGGGCCTAGTTTATTTATTTATTTATTTTATTCAACCTATGAAATAATTTCTTGCCGGTTATTTAACAAAATTAATATTTCAAAAATAATTATATTTAACATTAATGATTCAAAAATTCAATTAAGTTTCTTCCATGGTGAAATTAGAGAAGGTGGTGACAGATGAATATAAAACAAAAACAACAGGGAATTTGTTATTTCTGCTCTTAAGTGTCAAAAGCAGGGGGCGAATTACGGCATACGATATCGAACGAAATTTCATACAAAACTAAAACAATTTACATAGAAATTTCGTTCGATATCGAATAGCGTAATTTGCCCCCAGGTATGGTGAATTAAAAAAGCAGATGTCAGAAAAGTGTGTGTATTTTTAACAGCATATATGTCTCTACACCAAAACAAAAACACGAATACACACAAAGCATAATATAAACAAAACACAAACGTAAACAAATCTTTTGACAGGAGCGGTATGACCAAAAAAAAAAAAAAAACTAACTGCGTTGGCAAGACCACCTTGTAAGTAATGTAATGTAAGTAACCATGGTTTCTTCTCATTGTCGCATATTCTAATGATAAGGGTATTAAAATTAGCATAATAAAAGCGAAAATATTGCAAATTATGAGCAAGTCGTTGTTGTAGTCACCGTGGTCTAGTGGTTAGTGTGTTGGCTTACTAAGACATGAGCCCTGGGTTGGACACCCAGCTCCGACATCTAAAAAAAAAAAGAAATATGAAAAAAATATTTCTTTCGGCGACTACCTCTCACCAGTCTTCTGGCAAAAGCTCTGAGAGTAATTAATTGCCATGAACAAGCTTCTCAAGTCTGTCGTTCGGAGTCGACATTAAACTGTAGGTCCCGGTACTCATAAATAAAAATTTACACACACAACATGAGTGCTGCGAGAAGCTAGGCCGTAATCCTGACACAGGGTTGTAAAGGCCAGTTATGTATGTATGTGCAATGTCGTATTTTGTTCAACGATTTGGAACCATAAGTTCTAGCTCATAGTACAGCATAACAAAATATACACGAACAAAATGTTCGTAAAAGTTCTCCGGCTCTTAAGTGTTGGTAGATTAATAATTATTTTTTGATTTGAGTTCAGCGCATTAAAATAATTGCTATATTCCATATAGTTTTATTTACAGGCCCGAAAATTTTTAGTTTTTTTGTAGACCAGTGTAATTACAAGACAGCTTTTATATGATGGTAAGGCAATACCAGGGGCAAATTACGGCTTTCGATATCGAACGAAATTTCTATCTAAAATGTTTTAAAGTTGTATGAAATTTCGTTCGATATCGAATGCCGTAATTTGTCCCTGGTATTCCATTAAAATTGACGAAGACAAAAAAAGAGAAATTGTTTCGGGACTAAACCACTAATGCATACTCTAGTATAGGTCTTAACAAAGAAGTGAATAATTGTTTTAAAACATATGGATCAATACTCTTTTTGCCTTATACACAGTTTGGGAGATGAAGATTAAGAAAAGTATAACTTTTTTCTCTAGAAAATAAGTACCAATCATATAATTATTGATATTTGGACTGCCTCTGTAAAATTTCATGTATTTACATTTCTTCAAATTAAAGCCGCTTAAAGTCATATCACACCCATGATAAAAATTGACCAAATTATTTTAAAGAAAGCAGCTAAATTCAGAAGGAAAAGTTTTACATCATCGGCGTGCATTAATATTATGAAATAAATTATGCTTGATGCTAAGACATGTAAAGAAGAAACAATGAAAGGCTCAAATAACTATCTTGAGGAACTCCAGATGGCACAGATACAATTTTCTGACTTATGGTTCCTAAATACTAGATCTCTAATTAAGAAAAGTATTCGAAAATCCAATTTTATTTAATTAAAAGGCGATCATAATTGACTTTATCGATTGCTTTGCTGAAGTCTTTGAAGAGGCTATCAGTTTTTATGTGCGAATTCAGAAATTCGATATGGAGAGTCATTTAATTTATTAACTTTACGAAATCAAAACAAATTAATAAAATGTGTCTACAAAATATAATGAAATTAAAATTCTCTGAAATGTTTTTCTTTTTTCTTTTATATTTTTGTTTTTTATAATTTGTTTCGTATAAAATGCAAATTCAAAACCAAATAATTTGTATATTTAAGAAATTAGCGGAAAGCGGAAACTGTTGTTATTGATTATAATGAATTACGTCACATGATTAATTCGATAATTTGCACATTTACCAGTTTACCTGAAAAATTCAAATTGCCATAATAAATTTTGAAAAATTATTAGAGAAATACATACATATCGCTCATTAGCGAGAAGAGTGGCATAACTCAAAAAATCGATTCTGAAATAAATGCATTTAAAGTATAGGAAAAGTACAAGATATTTTTGGTCGCTATTCAGTAAAAAAAAGAGATAAAAATACAATTTTTAGATATGTTTTAAATTACAGTTCGCCTCATATTTCTGCATAATTAACTCAAAAAATTTGTTTTTTGAGTTATGCCACTCTTCTCGCAAATGTGCGATAAGTATGTATTTTTCTAATAATTTTCCAAAGTTTATGTGGATATTTCAATTTTTCATTCTATCAATCCATCTATCTATTTTATAGTTGTATAGAAAGACATACATTCGTTACAGTCTCATTATATTGTCCACTTAAAAAAAAAAAAAAAAGAATTCATTTTAATGTTTCAAAAATGTTGCAGTAGCAACAATTTCAGTAGACTCGGTAATCTTCTTTAGATGATGGTGATTTTTATTTAAAAACAGAAAATAATTTTTAAACTACAAGTAATTAAAATTATACACGCATACATTTTTAAATATATAAAAAGCATATACATACACTTAGTTTACATTACCATAGTTTATATGAAGTTTTCGCATGTGTGTGTGTGATTTAGTAAAAAGCTGCAAAAGTCTAATGTAAATATATGCGAGTATTTAATGTATAATGCATTGCAGTTGTTTTTGTTATATATGGATGAATACGTGAATATATTTTATGTTTAACTACTATAAGTACTTGGGTTGCAAGTACAAATATGCATACACATACATAAGTATTATGTTGCGTATACGTATGCAAACAAATATATGCAGTATGTGGGGTTTGTTAGCGTTTATTTTTGCGGGCTCATTTCAGTAGAATTGTAGGGAAGGTTATACACTGTTGTGATATTGAAAGTAATTTGTTTGAATGTAAGCTTTTTCATTAGAAAATAGCAATATACTCGTATTAATAAGAAGTTAATATTAATCCAAAATAATCTTGTTTTCTTTACCAATTATAAGAGAAAAGACAGATTTCACTTCAATCATTTTAAAGAAAAACAAATATTTTTATATTAATTACGTATGTGTTTGATTTAACCTTTCTGTGCAATACAAGATAATTTAGAATAATTGAATACATTTGATTTAAATAAATAATTGGGATTCCTCTAAGATGTTTTATGATATCACAACGCATAAAGTGGCAAATGTGAGATTACCATTGAATACTCTCGGATCGCGAAGCAAAGCTGGATTGTTTTGGCGACTTACAAAATCAAATAGTCGCTTTTAACAAGAGCTAGAGAAAATCAGAACGTTGTAGAATGTGAAGCGCAGAAATGCGAGTAGGATCATACATACATACATACATAACTGGCTAGGATCACAGCCTTGATAACTATATACATACATACATACATACATACATACATACATAATAGGCCATTACAAACCTGTTTTTAGGTTGCTGCCTAGCTTCTCACAGCACCCATGTTGTGTGTGCTAATATTTATCCATGAGTACCAGGACCTACAGTTTAATGTCGACTCCGAACGACAGGCTTGAGAAACTTGCTCATGGCAATCTGTTACTCTCAGAGCTTTTGCCAGAAGACTCCTGAGACATAGTCGCCGAAATAAATAAGATTTGATATTTCTCTGTTTGAGGATGTCAGAGTGGGAGTAGATTTTCTTGTTATATAATAAAGTAAAGCATTAAAGCCAGCTGACAGTGTCTGGTGTCCTGATATCGGCTACATAAATATTTTAAGGGCAGCAGTAAAAAGCAAAAAAAAATAAAAAAAAAATAAATAATAGCAGAGTTGGGTTTATTGTATTAGATTTAGTTTTTAACTAAATTTAGTGGTAATGGAAAAATAGTGCATCATCGCCTCTAGGATTTAGTGGTAGTGGAAATTTAGGGCACTAATTCTGATTGATTAGAGGTGCTGGACAAGAAATCCGTGTGAAATTGTAGGAAAAGTGCAATTAATGGATTATAATAGAAAATTGTATATCACCGTTTAGCTTGTTATCTCAGCTTTCCATTGGTAGCATGGACATTCTAATTGGGGTTGCCATTTAGTAAGAGTTTATTAAAGATTTGAAGAAGGACGGCTTTTATGGACAAATTGTGAAATTAATGGTTTTTTAGCGTATTGGGAAGTAGCAGTTAACAGCTAAACCTACTAAACCTACTTAGCGAAGGCACTCACCATACAATCAACATGCAACGATGCTGTTGATCATTCAAGGGTAAAGGTATAACACTGGCCTTTGAATGATCAATTCACAGCAATTTGTTTCATTCCTAAGGCGCTTAATAATAATTATAAAAGAAAAATATATCGTCCCAAGAGGTGGGGTGCGATAAAGCCATGCGAGATAACGCCATATGGCCTTATCACTCAATTCAAAGAGAGATGAAGCCATATTCACGCCAAGATTTTTATATGGCTTTATTTCCAATTTCAAAGAGCGATAAGGCCATATGGCGTTATCTCGCATGGTTTTATCTCTCATTTCATTTTCCCTTTTACGGAATATTTTCTGCTTTATATGCATTCAAGAAGGCGTAAGCATTCTGTAAAAAGGACATTGATTACGAAAGTTGCCAAATGCAATGAATAACAATTGAATGCACATTCACAATGAAAAATAAATTCATATGAGAGATAAAGCCATATGGCTTTAACTCACAATTGACACAAAAAAATATGGCATTATCTCTCAATACGAAGCTTGATAATGCCATATGGCTTTACCTCGCAATTGGGTGGGAGATAGAGCCATATGGCGTTATCTCGCATGGCTTTATCGCACCCCACCGTCGCAAGAATTAAAGAACTCTGTAACTGACAAAAAATCGAAAATAAGTTTTTTGCATCATTTTTATCAGAAAAAACAAATACGCGTCGATTGGTCCCGGTCCCAGATTTCTACAATGAAAATAAATTCACTTACGCCGTCTGCCTTTTGAAATATACCAGTGTATTTGTTCTACTTTCATAAAGGTTTTTTGGCTCTGTACTGCGATTCAGTTACATATTTTTACGTTAATCGCATCGTTTTCAACAGTAAACAACAGAATTGTCGATATTGCTATTCATTATCTTTTGTTTACGATGGCTGTTGTCGTAAACTAACGCCAAAAATATTTATGCTGTTTATTCAGTTGGAAAATCGTAAATTTCTTATATTGAAATTTTGTAGAGAGATGTGCCTACGCTATTAACTAGTTTGTTTGAGAACCATTTTTGTGTGTTTTTATACCCATAGAAACTAGAGGTTTGCAGCTTTGCTAACTTTCTACCCATTTTACTTCCCAACTATTCAAAAACTGTCTGATTTTTTACGGTGCTGCCTCATTATTGCAATTTAAACTACACGTTGTCGACTGTCGATAAAATGTACTTAGTGAATCACATAATCGTTACTGCAAACAATAAAAACTGTCGTCTTCTTTTGCGAATATCGTATTGTTAAAAGTTATTGAATCGCGGTACTGGTGAACATTTACGGTTTTGTCGGTGACAGCGTTCTTTAATTCCATCGACGATATACGTACATATGTATGTACTGTCCTTTCCAAAAAAATTCCAATACAATGCACAGCATTTTGTAGGAGTTTACCCCTAAATATTGTTCTCAAAATAAAACAAAAATAAAAAAAATACCTCAGTTCCACTATAGTTTTCAAATACCTTCATGCAAAAATGTATTACTATTATATGCATACACAATTTAAGTCAATGCCCAAATAAATAGTAGTGAATGTTATTTCGTTAATTTGCTAAGTCCGCTTTTATAAAGTAAATAGTTGCCGTTGTTGTTATTTTAATCAAAATTTAGTATTTTCAAATGTAATAAATTAATTAATTCCCTATAGGTCAGATTTTTATCGCGCGGACTTTTAATATTGCCAGCAACACCAACTTAAAATTTTGGCAGAATTTTCAAATTCAAAAAATACATACTGTGTGTCTGGACACAGTGAACTAATTTTTGCAAGGCCTGATCACAGTATGCAGGTTATTCACTATATTAAGATTGATTTTTTTAACTTTGTTTGTTTGTAAGCTCAACAGATCATTGGAATAAAATAATACTTTGGGATATATAAATGTACGGGATTACAACTTAAAGTAGACCCTGTAAGTCATGGCATTCTTTGTACTTTTCCTGTAATATTTTTTGATAAAAGAAGCAATTCCGGGGATTACCCCCTTTTAATTTTTGGTTATTTTTATTTTTTTACTTTTGCGCTTGCCGTTACGTTTTAAACTTTGTTCAATATTTAGAAGCTTTCGATAATTCACTATTTACAGTCCTTCATGTAAATATTTCTGTGTTCACTATATCGAGGTGTTCACTAAAACGGGAGTTCACTATATCCAGACACGACCGTATATTCTTGTTATGCAATACAAGACGGATGCCAAAGCAGTCAATGTTAAGTTTAGATATTAATTAAACGACACCAGATTTATAAATTAAATTTATTTGTTCATTGAAAACGTTTTAGTAATTTTAAAAATTTCACAATCACAAAAAAAATCTTCCAAAAAAAAAAAATTTGGAAAAAAAGCTGTAGTTTAACCTTTATGTCTACACCGACATACCCGGGTATGTTTTTCATTTTCAAAGTGATATATTATATATTTTTGTATATATTATATCGACGTAAAATTTTGAATATTCCCCTAAATTAATATTTTTTACAAAACATAAAAATTAGATTTTAAAATTTTCAATCTGGGAAAAAATAAAAAGGAGTTTTTGTTACTTAGCCTTTATATTTACATCCAACATACCCGGGTATGCATAGAAAAATATTTTTAAGTTATTTGTTAAAAATATCACCTTGATTTTTTTTTTTTTCTTCGCTTTCCCCAGAAACTGACAAACTAGTAACAAACTAGTAATGATTGGTCCATTGCTTGGGTATGAAGTAATGACGTCATATACCCCCAAATCTTAATTCCATATTTCGCTGGTTTAGAAGGAATGTAGTGGGTAAAACCAGTAAAGGTAAAGTTGTTCGTCAACAGCGACGTTTCTTAATAGGTGATTCTTTAAAATAAAAATAGACTTGTACCAAAATTAAACGAATACAGAAAGACATACCCGGGTATTCTGGGTGTATATGTAAATGAGAATTTTTGGGTGTAGACATAAGGGTTAAAATACGATAATTTTACCCAAAAATGTTTTTTTTTATAAAACTCATATCAGTTAGCATTCCTTCCCTTGATGTAATAAAAATATTTATACTCGCGTACATGCTCTGTTTATATTACAACCTTAAGGGTTTATATGCATTATTTTTAAATTTTTATGCTACTGCAGTTCAATACTAATTAATTTTTTTAATAATCAATTAAAATGTTGAAAATTAAACAAAAAAAACTGCTTAATTTTTAGTTGCAGTGAGTTCTCTTCTTTAATATTTTGTTTTTTACATTCATTTTACAGTGTAAATAATATGTTAGCGAGGTCATACACGCATCACTAAAGATAAATTAATAAAAAAAGTGTGATATTTTATTAACAGCGAAGAGAACAGACTTGTTAAAAAAATTAAATAAATCGAAAATAACAATTGATTTATACATACATACGGAAGAAAATAATTTCAGTATGTGATTTCTTGAAAAGTGTGAGTTAAATAGTTGATGTTTTGTCTCGAATATGCAATGGACACAAAGAATTTTGATGAGACTACCGTAGCCGGAGTCGAAAACAATTGTTCAGTTTGACTAGTGTACCTATTCCTTCACGGAGATCATTTCTTCTTTGATTGCCAAAAAATTCATTGCAGTTAACTTTGATCTAATTAAAGCGTTTCTGACGGAACAAAAATTAATTTAAAAAATTGAACACTTTTCTTGGGGCTCGAACCCGAGCCTTCAGCGCTAATTAATTAGAAAATACATTAAAGGGACATAAAATATTTGCATGATCTTTCCCCAATCTAATCCTATTATTCTAATTGCTTGTTCAACCTTGTTATGAAAACTGTTAATACTTCACCTGATTAGAAAAAAATAAATAGTTGTGAGAGATCAAAATATAAGCAAATCTGGTTCTTTAAGAGCCACAGGCCAGAAAGAGTTAAACATTTGCTCATATCGAGATTATACGAAGTATTACAACAAATCGTGTGTTGAGGCAACAATAACTAAGTAACATTGGCAAAAAAATATTATTTAAGTTTTCAGTGACACAAATTCTATTTAAGTGGTAACTAAAGTCGCAATGATCAGTTACATACCTCTTGTTTGAAATCGTATATTTTTCGGCTTAACTTTAACGGCCACAATTAGGCTAGGGTGCAGTCCGTTTTCTTCTCACCATATTCTTGAAGATATCATATTGGTATCTCTGTTGGCTAGTTGGTTTGTATGATGGTACAAAAAAATAATTAACAGTCCAGCGCCTCTTTGATGCCACATCTTCACTACCATACATACATACATAATTGGCCATTAGTTACAGCCCTGTGCCAGGGTTACGGTCTAGCTTCTCGCAGCACTCATGTTGTGTGTGTTAATTTTTATCCATGAGTACCGGGACCTACAGTTTAAAGTCGTCTCCGAACGACAGAATTGAGAAACTTTTTCATGGCAATCAATTATTCCCAGAGCTCTTTTCAGAAGACTGCTGAGAGGTAGTCGCCGAAAGAAAAAATTTTTTCATATTTCTTTTTTTTTTTCAAGATGTCAGAGCTGAGATTTGAACCCTGCAAAAAATGTTCTGTTATTTCTCCACTAGCACGCAGCTGTG
The DNA here is from genome assembly GCA_963576795.1 of Metopia argyrocephala. NCBI lineage: Eukaryota > Metazoa > Arthropoda > Insecta > Diptera > Sarcophagidae > Metopia > Metopia argyrocephala. Next base: position 58,604,256 of record OY756211.1, on the reverse strand, counting down.
GTAGTGGTATTAAATAGAATGTTCATTTTGCCTGCTTGTTCCTTAATATTTCAAAAACCTGGCATCAAAGCCGTAGTCACCGTAGACCAATGTAATCCAAATCGTCATTTTCTGTACACAATTGTGCTAGAACAAATTAAGAGTTTTGGTTAACTATGCCGTAGACTAATGTTTAGTGTATTAGCGTGCAGCTCTGACAGCTTGAATAAAAGAAATTTAAAAAAAATATTTCTTTCGGCGACTACCTCTTAGCAGTCTTCTTTGAACAGCTCTGAGAGCAACTATGAACAAACTTCTCAAATCTGTCGTTCGAGGTCGATCTTAGACTGTAGGTGCCGCTACTCATGTATAAAAATTAACACACACAACATGGGTGCTATGAGAACCTATGCCCTAACCCAAAAACAGGGTTATAATGGCCTATTACGTATGTATATAGTTATCAAAGCTGTGCTCCTACAAGCATTTTTGCACTTCACATTGAACAGTGTTCTGATTTTCTCTAGGTCTTGTCCAAGGCGAATATTTGCAAGTCGTCAGATCAAAGGCAGTTTTTCGTTTCGCCAGCTTGTCTGTCGTTTTGTTACCCTCTCATTTCTGTACTCCCGCATCCAGAATAAAGAAATAGTGTGGCTCAGCTGCGAGAAGCTATGCCGTAATCCTGACACAGGGTTGTAAAGGCCAGTTATGTATGTATGTATGTGGCTCAGTTCCAAGTTGTCAAAAGTTTCTCTTGTCTGCTCTACTAGATGAGAGGTAGTCCGCAGCCTGGCAGTCCGTAGAAAAACGATATTATGTTTCATTCTCAAATCAGCGGCAAGTAGCTCAAATTTTACTCGTATCGCTGACACCAGCTTGGGAAACATTGAAAGTATAGATAATTATGGGAGTAGATATCCAATTTAAAACGTGACTCCATTCCTCTGTGAAAGGAAAAAAAGTTCTTTTTTAATGGCTCCGTCAATGAGTGTACCGAGTACATACATAATTGGCTATTACAACCCTGATTCAGTGTTACGGCCTAGCTTCTCGCAGCATGTTGTGTGTATTAATTTTAATCCATGAGTACCAGAACCTACAGTGTACTGGGTAGTCTTAGTTATAATCCAGTAAGACTATTAGTTAAAATCTTCCAGCGTGCAGTCTCACGGCACTCATAATACACAGATCAATGGGAATTGCTGGTGCATGGTTAGTGGGTTCTATTCTCACGAGAGACTCTGATCTTTTGGTGGTCTTCGTCATTCCGTTTGCATCTAAATCTGTATTGCAAAGGAAACGAAATAAAATAAACTAAAAATCTAAAAAAATGTAAGAAATTCTTTCCACTTAACGTGTTGTGTTATTTATTTAATTTATTTCATAAAAATAATGTGTAAAAATAGGATTGGGTTTAAATGCCTATGTAAGTGTTTAATTATTAAATTATTTTAAAGTATTTGATAACCCAGTTTCAATTACAATAAATGTAAATGTTTTTTGTTTTTTTTTTTAATAAAATAAAAACCTTAATAAAATCATATCACAATCAAAACCACATTTCGAGATTAAAATACTTTTATTTAAAAAGAAACATTATAAAGGAAATGCAATCTGCATACCACAAGACTTACCTCTCTTACTTTCTAACAAACAACCCAAATATTACAACACCGATTCTTGCACAAAACATTAAAAGCGATTCAATGAGTAAAAAGAGAAGGACATCTACAGTAAAAAGGACATGCAACAAATGTACATATTTATTGTTATGGAATTCATTTTCATGTCATAAATAATTTATGTTCCTTTAACACAAGAACTTTTTTTTTGTCTCTTGCATTTAGTTTTTCTTTTATTTTTAATTTAAAATTTCCATTTTATGTGCTTTTGAATGTTACTAAATCCAATTATATGTAATTTCATTGGTATTTAGGCTAAATTCCTTACAATTCATAAAGAACAACAAAAAAAAAGGAAGAAAAATACCAACCGAAACACTTGCAACTGTAGAAAAAGGAAAATTTATTTTGAATTACCAGTAGTTTAAAAGTTGATTGTTGAATTGGAGGTATAAGAAATAAGAATTGTTACCTTTTGGTAAGAAAAAATAATTTAGGCTAAGGAAGGAAATGAAAACACAATTTTCATTGGTTTTGATTTTCACACAGATTTAAGTAGTAAGCCGAGTCGATAAAGAGAAAGAGAAAGAAACAGAGAATAGAAGTTTACATGTAAATAGAAAATGGAATATGATTTGTTATAAATGAAACAAGAAACTATTCGTGTTTAATGTGATGGATATTTAAATTTTAAACTCCTGCATTTTATTCCATTTTCTTTTCTTTTTTTGTGTTGTTGATTGTGTTATTTAAGTGATGGAGTCACAAAAATATTTTATTTAATTTAATTTTCTTTCTCAGATTTAAAATCATAATTGAAATGTACACGAAATACTAAATTTATGGTTTTTTTTAATATCTCCAAAATTATAAAATAATAAAACGGTAAACGATTAAATCAAAAGCCTAGGTTTGCTTCCTAGAGCTGGTTTTACACTATCCCACTGAGTATAATGAAATGTCAAAAATTCAGATACATACTCGTATATACATACATATATAGAAAAAGTTGGCTCTGACATCTTGTAAAAAAAAGAAACATGAAAAACTTATTTCTTTCGGCGACTACCTCTCAGCAGTCTTCTGGCAAAAGCTGTGGGAGAAATTAACTGCCATGAAAAAGCTTTCAAATCTGTTGTTCAGAGTCGACTTTAAACTGTAGGTCCCGGTACTCATGCATAAAAATTAGCACGCGTAACATGAGTGCTGCGAGAGACTGGGCCGTAACCCTGACACAGGGTTGTAATGGCCAATTATGTATGTACATAAGTATGTATATATTTTAAGACTTCATTCACCTTTTTATAGGCGAGACTCAAAGCTAGGGATGCTCATAAAAAAATACATTGATGTGTTTTCCGATGCGATGAATCGTGAACTTACATCGATGTTTTGCGATGTATTGAATAATATCATCAATGTTTTTGATGCGTCGTATCGACATTTTTTTTTTTAAATTATATGTATTAGGGTGGATCAATTTGTTCAGGACCGAAAAACATGACAAAGCGTATAGCAAGGTCGTAATCTACGGGAAATTCTAAGAACTTTTCCCAAAGAAACCATGGTTCTAAAATCAAAATCGAGCTTCCGGTTTTTTAAGAGAAAACTTGGTGTTTAGGTCATCCAAAAATAATGCTATTTTTTTGGAAGTATTCATTGCAATTGGTGAATAGTTGATCTGTTGACCTAAACACCAAATTTTCTCTTAAAAAACCGGAAGCTCGATTTTGATTTTAGAACCATGGTTTCTTTGGGAAAAGTCCTTAGAATTTTCCGTAGATTACGATTTTGCTATACGCTTAGTAGGCAAAAAAATTGACCCACCCTAATATGTATTACTAATAAATAAAATAAAAAAATGAAAAAACGATATGTTATGAAAAGTCAAAAATACTTAAGGAAAATTAGACAGTCGTATGGCTCTCATCATTTTAAGAATATTTTCTAAACAATAAGAATTTTTTTATAGAATTCAACCTTGATCTAATTAATACGTTTCTGATGAAAAAAAAATTAATTAAAAAATTAATCACACTTCCTGGGGGTCGAACTTCGGGTCTCCAGCACATAAAAAAAGATTTTTCGTTTTACCATTGATTGATTGAATTGATTTTTTCCATAAATACAAAAAAAAAAATTCAGAGCTGGAAAACTGAAAATTAATCGCTAACATTTGATTTATAAATTTTTTTGTAACTGCAAAAATACAAAATATAGTTAAGATTTCAAGTTCTTTATCTTTGACATAAAATAAATTACAAATGTAAATGTTGCAGTATCAATGTGTCCATCCTTGGAAAAAGAGAGAAATTTGAAATATGGTAGTGTAATAGCAAAATGTAAAAAAGAAAAAAATTTACGTTTGAAGTTTTGACAATCAGACCAAAACTCATTAGAGTTTGTTTCGACAAAATGCAATAAATATCTTAAAACTTGTAGAATAGTGTAAAAGTACCTGTTTATTTTCGCTTATTTTTCTAAGTACTCCTACACCCTTACAAGAAGTGCAAAATAATAATGTTGTGCCCAGAATACTACCTTTCAATGAACTGATTTCCGAATAACGCGTAAAATGAATCGCAATCTGTTTTTTTTTTGTATTATACAAATAAAAAAATATAATTTTTAAAATTGAAAAATAAACTTTTTTATAAATAATATATAAAGCAGTAATAACTTTTAGGAAAATGTAAAACAACAAAATGTGTATGGTACTTCACATCAGCATAATATTATTTTTGTTCTACTTATCAAGCAATTTCTCTACTATAGCATGATGTAGGGTAAGTTCGGTTAATGTTAACTATCATTTAGTATTTTGGATATCGTGACTACAATATGAGGTTGCACTACAAAAATTGTATTCTCATTAATTGCTAGATTTGTTGCCTAACTATACTTGTAATTAAAAACCTCGTGAGTAGAGTTAAAAGCATCAAAAACAAGTCAGTCAGTTAATTGCATGTGTAAATATGGTATGTGTAAATATGAACATTGGTATGTGTAAATATGAACATGGTTTACATGGTCGCCACTGTGATATCAACATAAACATTTTGGGTTTTATACATTTTTTTCTGTTGCATATTTTTTTTTATTGAGACCAATACTCGAGGATAAATCCCTACTAAATACTGTTCAATGTGCTGGAATTTTTTGTGCAAAGGACAGTACATTATAACAACGGAACATATACCGTCGAATTCGGATATAATTATAACGTTTAAAAGAAAAAATGCGGTATAAGACAAATAAATGTATTTACTTTTGTTTTTTATTAAATTCAAAGAAATTTAACTCCGTTCGAACGAAAATCCGTTTTAAAGAAAAACCATTTAAAAGAAACAGACTTTACGTTAAAAAGCACAAAATTGTATAAAAAGAACTCCGCTTAATTTCCTTTTAAAAAAAATTCCGGTTATAAGAAAAATAAATGCTGTTCTTTTACATTTTCTTATAACCGAACTCGACTGTGTTTTGTTTTTCTTATATGTATTATTAAGCGCCTTAGGAATGAGACAAATTGCTGTGAATTGATCATTCGAAGACCAGTGTTATACCTTCATCCTTGAATGATCAACAGCAATTGCCCCATTGCATTCGCTAAGTAGGTTTTTAGCTGTTCTCTGCTACTTCCCAATAGGTGGCGCTTTTGTCCTGATCATACGTTTTTCGTTGTCAAAGGTTATGGTGAAATAGAGAGGAAGTCAGGGTGTATGTACTTTGTAGATGGTCATATTGGTGGGGAAGGGGGGGGGGAGGACCTCTTATTTTTTTAATTATAATTTTGAAAAAAACCGCAGACTAACTCTTTCAGTTTTCACCTTTGCTGGGATTCGAACCCGGGCCGTTTGAGTTTTTGTTTTTTTTTTTTTTTTTTTGAGGAGTTAATAATTAGCTATAGTTGTAATTTTACAAAAATAAATATTAATTTAGCCACTAAGGATAACAAATTTTAAATAAACGGAGTCTCATTGACTACTAGTCGAACTTAAAATTTTTAACTTCATTTTTTTAATATCTCGGAAACCTGGCTTATTAATCAGCCAGCTTAATTCACTGACCAATTAATGGCTTTCTTAAGATACGGTCAAATTGTATTTTATTTTTTTTACATACAATTTTTGGTATACTCACCCCTAACACCCTTAGATGAGGAATTATTTAAATACTAATGGCTTTTTTTATTATGAATACAGCCGTAATTTTATAACTAAATTTGAAAGCTGTTCTTACTTTTGTAATATGTATTTGTAAAATTTGGTCAAAAATTCTTTAATAAAGCAATCTATTATATTAACTTAAAATGAAATCAAATAAATGCCTTTAGATATTCTTAATATGTCATTATTAAAACAATACAGATGCTTTTATAGCTCTGATATGTGCGTTTCATACTGCACAAGCAGCAATTGCTCTTTTCAACTTGTTTTGATTCTTTTGGACTCGGTTTGTGCTCGGAATTTTATTTTCAAATTCTTTAGTTTTTGATTCTTCTAACGAATCGTATTTTGGATTCTTTTAAAATTCAACTCTCGTTTTTTACAAACGAACACAGTTCGCGCACTATTCATTGTCTTGTTCAATGTGGTATACGATTTGATTGTCTGGTAGTTGTTGACATATATAAAGGGAACATTGCTTTAATTAAAGGCCACAACTGGACGTCAAATAATTTTGTTTCGGGTTATATTCCATTAGAGTTATCCATGTAGACAATTACTACTCATGAGGCTTTTGATTTATCTCGTTCTTTGTTTGGCAACGCAGGTTTAAAATTTTTGTTTTTCACCGCATTTTTGATCGTCACAGGGAACTCTGTTATGGAACTCAGTTCTAATCTAGTTAGGCGTTTCGTGAAGAAACAAAATTACTATTTTTTTCCGTAGATCAGAATCACTGGAAGTTAAAAACAATCTTTTTTTTTCAAGAAAAAGCACTTTAGTCAACGGTAATAAAGTAATTCAATAAGTATTTGAAATCTATGCGCTTGAATATGCACAGGACACAAAGAACTCTGGTGAGACTACCGTAGCTGGAGTCGAAAACATATGTTCAGTTTGGCTAGTGTACTATTCATTCACGGATATCATTTTCTCCTTTGATTATCAAAAAATTCATTTCAAAAGCCTAACGTTCATTATAGAATTTAACTTTGACCTAATTAAAGCGTTTCTGACGAAAAAAATATTTAAAATTTAATTTATAATGAAATCTCTCTACTTAAATTTTGTTTAAACAGTGCTCATAATTATTTGATTACACTATTGGAAATTGTAATCAACTAAACGTTTAACTTAAATTGTGCTGAGATGGCCCCACAAAATTTTGATCACGATTTTGATACAAGTAACAATTAACACCAATGATGTAAAATTTCTTTTGTATATATTATTTCTGTAATTCCATAGATGAAATTATTTTCGATACTTCACTATTTCTTTTTTTTAATTTTTTATTTTTTAAAAATTATTTATAAAAAAGGAATATAATAATAATACAAAAAATCAAATACGTAATTAATTGCTAATGATAAAACAAAAATTATTAAAAAAAAGAAATTTCAAAGAACATTACCTAGTACGTACCTTATTAAAAGTAGTACTAACACAAGAATGAATGAATAAAAGGAAAAATTTTCCTAAACTTTTCTAGCAGTTAACGTTTTCTAAGCCCTTTTTTATTTAACAATAATTCAGGTCAAATCGTTATAATTTCAACATATAAACTCTACCTTTATATAGTCTCTGTAACCTTTAACCTGTAGAGTTTTGCATAAAACAAACAACTTTAACAGCCATAGCAAAAGCATAAACTACTACAATAAAACGGAATTAAGATATACACTCAACTGGTATTCTTTATCACATGCTCATACTCATACTCGGATTTTAAAAGCAAAACACACTAACTTCCTGGTCTCATACGGGTACTTTTATGCAGCCATTTTGTCATTGCATGCCGGCTATGTTTTAAAAACCAGACCATATGAGCTTATTAAAGTATACAAAAACGAAATGGGGCTTAAGCAAACAAAATCCCCCAAAAGTCGTTTGTTAAACAAGGGCAATAGCAATAGTATTGCAAAGCAAAAAAAAAAAGTTACTTTAAAAGCAAAAACAACAACTAAAAATGTTTTTACACACGTGAGTGTCGCAATATCACGTGTTTTACACTCATAAATAAAACGTCAAGTTATGAGCATTTAACATATTTTGCATTGCATGAAAGCATTGATGCGTTGTCAAACTACTGCTGCTACTTTACGCGTTGCATACGTGTATACATAAAATTACTTACATACCGGCTACGCTGCAAAGAGGACTCTAAAGGCAGTAAGTGGCACAAGTATTTTGTTTTTCGTGTTTCTTTTTTGTATTGTTATGGTAGAGGCTACAATGATGTCGAGGTTGATGATGATGATGATGTTGATGTTTGCCTGTTAATATCAAGAGCAGTATGAGCAGTTTGGGTATATGGGCGTTTGTTGACATATGAGTAACAATATTTAGCTGTTATTGCAACATACAAAAGAAATTATGTTGAGTATGTTTATACCCTTTTAAAAGGGTGGAATTGTGAACATGATGACAAATAGGTTAACAACAAAAATAATGGCATATTTATTTACACTGAGGGATAAAACTAAAAGAAATTTGAAATGTTTACTTCATCATGGTTGTTTCAAAGGACTCCTGTAGAGGAGATGGCTTTGTTATGATCTGTAAAAGTATTTTAAAAATATGTTTTGTAGGTGAAGAATTGTACTTGTGGCATTAGGTTTTTAAGTATTTGTTAAATCATCTTAATACTAAAACCGTATGCAAATATTGGGTCTCTGAGTATCAGTAAAATATAAATTTGGCAAAAGTAAGCAATATGTGATCCCGGAAATTCCTTCAGAATAATTTTTTGGTGTTTGATACGGATAAAATAGATGATAGATAAAAAATATGTTAAAATTTTTTTAATTTAAACTTTATTTGAAATTTCTATAGACCAGATAGCCTCTCGATTACAGCTCTATTACTTACTTAAATCACACCATATTCCACATATATTTTTAGACTCAGTTTTCTTATATTGTATATTATTAATTGGGACAGATCCCGACTCTTAAAATCTTTTTTTGAAAATTTTAACCGTTACGTAATTTCTTTAAAAAACCGTATAACAAAAATTTTAAATCAGACAAATTATTTTCTTGAATGCAGAATTCATATTCCGTCAAAAAAAAATATCGTGGTATTTAGAGCGCTCACTTACCAAAGCAAGCAACCCAGGTGCGAGTCCCAGCACTGGAGAAAATGAGGAACAAAAATTTGTGCGGCATTTCAAAATTTTAATTAAAAATATATACATATGTTTATATAAGAGGTTTCCCCCCCCCACCCCCAATAGTTCCAACGTTAAAAGAAAGCCGCCCCCTGAGGTTCCATTCTATCCACCCTTGATCTATCTATCTAGTAAATGATCAGGAGAAAGCTTCACCTACTGGAAAGTAATAAGCAGAACCAAGCAAGTATCAAATACCAAGATCCTCACCACTTCCCAACAAAAACCAAAATTAGCACCAACAGATGCGGCAATTGCTGTTATTCATATCAAGAATGAAGGTGAACTACTGGACTTTAAGTAATACTCTGAAAGCAATAAGGTTCTTAATTGACAAAAAAATTATAATTTCCAATTCCACTCTATTCTACCTTAACCATACATACATACATAACTGGCCTTTACAATCCTGTGTCAGGATTACGGCCTAGCTTCTCTCATCACTCATGTTGTGTGTGTCAATTTTTATCCATGAGTACCGAGACCTCCAGTTTAACGTCTATTCCATACAGCAGACTTGGGAAGCTTTTTCATGACAGTCAGAGCTTTTGCCAGAAGACTGCTAAAAGGTAGTCACCGAAAGATATATTTTTTCAAATTTCTTTCTATTCAAGATTTCAGACTTGGGTTTTGGATCCGGAGCTCTACTCAACTCTAATTGTGTTCTTTTTGTTATTTTTGGCTAAGATTACTTTTTACTTTGGCGTGACTTTTTCGGTTTCGTCTATACTTTGGCACGATATTCGCTCGATTGTTCTGGACAGATTTATATGGACGTGTTTAGGGAGGCAAGTGGTCTCTCTGGGTAGTATATCTACCTTTAAAAAGTCAGGACGACTGCTAAATTAATTTCATCCACGAGTAGCGGCACCTATAGTTTAATGTCGACTCCGAACGACAGACTTGAGAAGCTTGTTCATGGCAATTAATTACTCTCAGAGCTTTTGCCAGAAGACTGCTGAGAGGTAGTCGCCCTAAAAAATATTTTTTTTCATATTTCTTTTTTTTTTGAAGATGTCAGAGCCTGGAGTCGAACCCAGGGCCCATGTCTTAGTAAGCCAACACACTAACCACTAGACCACGGCGACTACCACCTTAACCAATGCCAACAAAAAAAGAATGATCAGAAGAAAATCGCCACCTATTGGGAAGTAACAGATAACAGCTAAACCTACTTAGAGACGACACTCACCACACTATCATCGTGCAACGATGGTCTCAATAAAAAAAAATTGCAATACAATGCACTGCATGTGTAGGAGGGGTATACCCCTAAGTTTTGGTCTTTAAAAAATATCTTTAACATTTAAGTAAGTAATTCCTTTCATTTAACGTGAACTATTTCATGTTGAAATTCTTTATTTGAATTATCTTAATATGAAATGTACAAAAAGGAATAAAAGAATATCTTTAGGACAGGATCGTCCAATTCCAAAGTTTTTATTCTGTTTACTCCTATACAAGATATAAAATATAATCTGAAAACTGGTTAATTTTACAATTTATTAAATTTTATGGTATCAGCCACCAGTGAATAAAATCACGTAATGTTCAGGGTTCCATTATTCTTTAAATTTTAAAATGCGTTTCGGGTTGCTTTCTAAAGGAAAAAATATTCCGAATTATCATCAAAATTTAATGCCTATATTAAATCTAAAAATCTGGCAATTAAAATGAATAATTTTTTGGTAGATACCTCTGATGTTTCGAACTTTGGAAAATGTGTAGAAATATATCAAATATGAATATAATATATTAATAACGGTTACGCAACTGCAACGGTAAGTCTCTATAAAAACATATGACATAATAGTAAAATATTGCATATAGAGATCACCAAAGAGTCATCGTTCCTTTTAAGGTATTCTCAAGCGGGACAATACCAAATAGATAAAATGAAATTAAACCAATGCGCTGTTCTACATCAACATAAAAGCAGAATGAATACTATGGGTGTAGAACTTGGACTACATTTCTTCAGAGTCTAATTCCTAGGTAAAGTCAACCGAAAAAAGTAATCTTCAAGACATTTGGACCTACATACGGTGAAAAGAAAAAATTCTGACAATAATTAAAACAATTGGATACTTTGGTCACAATATGAATGCCAAAATAGATAAAATATGAATCGACAATTTAAAATTTTTGTATATTAAGATTTTGTTTTAATGACAATCACTTTTGTTTCTTACTATTTTTTTTTCTACAAAACAACTGCTTAATTGTATCTTTTTAGTATGGCCAATCTAGTTGAAAGGATATTGTTTGTCTGGTACAACATATTTAGCATATTGTTTGGTCATAAATTCTGAATATTTTTTTTTTCTCATTTTCAGTTTTTATTTCTTTTTATTATTTCCCATATTGTTGATAGAAAGTTAAGTACAAATTGATATCAACAGGACTTATGCAAACAATTTTAAGGAGAGCTCATATTGTAAAAATATTTATATCAGTAATTTTGAAAAGTTTTTTTTTACAACCACATACAAAATTACAAGTGGTTAAAAATGATTCATATTTTTAATACTTACATATTTAAAACGTGCTGAATGCATTGCTTTTTTAGCAATAAAGACAGGCTAAAAATCTCTCTCAAAAAATAATCAAATGTAAATATCGAATATTGAAAATGTTGAATTGAAATCGACAGAACAGATTAAATACAAATTAAATTGCATAGAATGGATTCTTTTGATGATGGCTTTCGGTTTCCTAATTTATTTATTTTTATTTTAAGTTTGAGAAATTTTAATTACATAAGTGAAGTGGAAATCTAACGGCCTTACCAACTCTTGATGAACGTGCACTTCTATATGAATTCAATGAACAAGTATGATAAAACCAGAACGTTCAGAGTAGAAACGCAAGATCTACCAGATCTACTACCAAGATCTACCAAAAAATTCATTTTGTAAACTAAAATTTTTCTCTTAACTTAAACGATATTTTAGAAAAACATTTTTTTCACAGAAGTATGATTGTAAATAAGAATGAGAAGTTCACTGGTGGCAGCGCTGTAAATACTGCTTTGGATATCTGTGATGTATTTATTTGCAAAAGTGTAGTAGTGTGTTGGCTAACTAGACCCGAGCTCTGGGTTTAAATCTTAACTCTGATATCATTCTAAAAGAAATATGAAAAAGTATTTCTTTCGCCAATTACCATTTAGCAGTCTTCTGGCAAGAACTCTGAGAATAACTGATTGCCATCAAGAAGGTTCTGAAGTCTGTCGTTCGAAGTCGACTTCAATCTGTAGGTCCGGTACACATAGATAAAAATTGACACACACAACATGGGTGTTGCAAGAAGCTAAGCTAAGTTAACTTTTCCAAAAGATTGCCCAGCTTGTAAAAAAAAATTGTTAAATTCTCTCCTGTTTTGTTTAAGTTAAAAAGTTAAAGGAAAAGTACTTTATTACCAGCAGCAATGAGTAATAAACTTCTGTAATTTAAAATTTGTGAACTTTGCTTTACTGATCATTTTTATCACTATTTCTTTCCTACCAATTTTTAGTAAAATAATTACACTGTGCTACACCAAAAATTTACAGGGATTCTGATATAGCAATTCTGTTTTGTGGAAGCCCATAGAGTACTGAAATAGTTTTAGTTTTTTTGATCACTTCGTTAAGTATATTTTTTAATAGAAAATATAGGGAAAAAAGTATTCACGAAGTTACAATAAAAACTCGTAAGACTTTTGTTTTGCAACCGATTTTCAAAGAATTTTTTTAATTCGAAGATATTAGTTTTACCTTTTAAATATAATAATGTTTTCAAAAATCGGTTGGAAAATTGCTGTTTTACGGACGTTTGACTTTAAACAAAACACACTTTTTCAATAAATTCTCATTTTATTCACGCTCTAAATTGGGCGTGAAGTAGAATATTTTTGTTTTATTATATTTGTAAAATAGCTTGCTAAAATAGCTTTTGAAAGCACGTAAGTAGCTTAAAAATAATAATAATATAATTTAAAAATAAGAGGTTCCCCCCCCTCCAATAAGACCATCTTCAGGAAAATGCTTCCTGACATTTCTAGCCTATTCCATCAAGGATAAATGATGAATGATCAGGAGGATCATCTTCTGAGAAGATACCATATAACCACTTACTGAAGACGCTCTCCACTCACATTCACCGACAGATGGGGCAATTGTTGTTTATCATTCTAGGGTGAAGGTATAACTCTAGCCTTTGAGAGATCTCATTGACAGCAACTTGCCCCATTGACATGAGGCGCTTAACATCCTAATATTTTTTTATCCATCTACATATTCAACATTCTAATACAATGCAATGCATGAGAAAAGGGATTTCTTCTTAGTATTAGTCTAAAAAAATCGATTTAAAAACTAAAGTTTTGTGGTAACATATTTTTCCCCTTTTTTGTTTTTTATTCTTTTTTCTTAGAAATGCCTCCGTGCCCGTACTCTTTCATAAAATTCGCTGCCAGTACCTCGCCAATGGGATTAGTTCATACAATGTTTAGCAAAAAATATAAGGAGTTCTCGTGGAATGTTGAAATTTTGCTTTGAGCCTTTGGTTAGCTCAATTAAGAAAAAGTTAAAGTTTCATCAAAATTGGCTACGCCCACTACTTACCGCCCATAGAATGAAAAATTTATTTTTGGCCCAAAGTTTTTGAAATTTGGCAAAGAGCCTGTATTACCTCAATTAACGCCCACACTCACCGCCCATATAACCCATGTCATATTTTTCCCACAACTTTTTGTTTCTTTACCAAAACTAATTAAATTTAAATTTTAGTTTTTTAATTTCTTTAATTAAAAATTTCATGAATTTGTAGGTAAATTTTATGATTTTATAAAAGATTATTAATTATTTCAACTTTTTTTTATTTATATTATGGAGTCTTAGCTTTCTATTTATTATACTGGGAGCACCTAGCACGATCGAGCAACTTTTTTTTCTTCCAAGGAAGTTTGCAATCACGGCACATCATAGAACAAATTTTATTCTATCATATCTGTTAAACAATATGAGCGAACTGATAGTTACGCAGAAAGGTCTATGTTTGAAAAAAATCACTATTTAAATCTGAACAATAAAATTATCTTACATACAAGCACTATAGAAGTGCGTAAACAGTTTTCAATATTTTGGACTAAAATTTACATGTGATTTTACTTCATTATTTTAAAGAATCTTTTTTCTACGAAACTGCATCATTACATTTTTATATTTTATGTGTCGAAAAAATTACTTATTGCAAAAAAAAATCCCACTGTGCCTCTCCTTAATAACCAGCAGTAGTTTGAGAGTAGACTGATTTTAGTTTTTCGAACATATCGCTGTTCAATCCTTAAATTTTCCTGATGAAATCGTTCACCTTGGTGATCACTCATCTGGCCTAAATTTATAGGGAACATATACAAATGATCATGCAGATGATACAATTTTGTGGGCATTTTGCAACCCATTGCATGGGTAGGCACACAACATTTCATCTACTATCTCCTCATAACGTTCACTTTTTGTGTTTCCATGGCCTTAGTTTTCCCATTATTGGACCATCATTTTAAGTATTAAAATTGTGTTATATTGTATAAAAGAACATTTTTTTGTTTTTTATATATGTATGTATTCGTAAGTATATCTAAATATTAAACCACAATTTTAAGTATTCCTACAATTTATAAGTTTTATAAAATATATTCAGCAAAAAATTTTAATTGTTTTAATAATTTTATTGGGGTTTTCTTTCTTATATGTTTTATTAGCAATGTGCATGTGAATAATATAATATTTTGGCATTTTTAGATTTAAATTAATTGTGTATACATATATAATAAAAAAAGAGAGAGAAAAAAATTATGAAGTTAGAAAGTGATAAAAATTATAATAAATGGATTTATTTTTTGTTAAATAATAAATTTAACCAAGTAATTGAATTATTAAAAACATATGTATATACATACAGTATATACTATATAAAAAATCATAAATAAAATTTTGTTTATGCAAGAAAATAATTTGTTTTTTTAAATATATAAAAATATATAAATTTTTTTGTGTAAGAGCTTGAGTAGAGATTTGTGGCAAACAAAACGGCATCATTAGTTTGTTTTTTTCTTTTTTTCTATTTTTTCTACTTAAATTTCATTTTATATTCTTTATAGACTATTTTTGGTTAAATTTTCACTGGTATGAGTATAAAAATATTTATTTGGATTTAAACATCATTGTCTTCAATACGTTCATTTTCCTCCAAAACTTGTTTGCGTACATCTTCATAGGAAGGTAAGTCCTAAGAGTAATTGAATTAAGAAAACAGACAAAAATTTAGACAAATATACAAGTATGTATTTAATATTAAAAAGATAAATTAAAAAAACTGTTAGGCATGCCATAATTTTAGGAGTTCCTTTTGGTTTAAGTGAGTACGTTCTGGAAAACGAATTCAAGTAAAATTGAAGCAGAATGAAACTTTAAATTGCCATTATTTAGAAATGGTAAACGGTTTTCATACTTCTTGCCAGTTATTCACTTTAGATTACAAATAGTATAAAATAATTAGAACAATTGAGTTCTATTTGTTATTGAAAAAACACTCGATTTCATTTTCTCTCGAATTCATTTTACACAATATACTCGAATAATTTAAAACAAAATTGTGTTTAAGGATTTTAAACTAAATATTAAATATACAGTGACTTCCAGAACTGTTCACAAAAATATATAATTTAGAATTTCTTCCAATAAAAGTTGTTTAGATCTAAATTTTTTGAATGTTTTTATTTATATCACAACGGGCCGCTATTTGTGCTCAAGTGTGCCTTATCATTACGAGGCTGCCACTTCCTCCTATCCTATTTATATAGAATTTAGTACGTATTATCTTAAAAATAAATGATACAAAACAAAATTTAAATATTCTTTTCTTGAAATATAAGGTAAATAATGAATATATTTTTGTGAACAATTTTGTTACTCTGTAAACGTTGGCTTAAAATGAGAATTAAAAACGTTATTTTCGCATTTAATATGGCCAACGATAGTTCTGATGGCAAGCTGAAACTATTTTGGCATTCTTTTTATTAAAATTCGTAAATTTATTTTGGATCTTTTTAGATACTCCGTAGATTTTCTAATGGATTGAGGTCCCGGAATTAAGAAGCATTTTCATAATTTTTAATTTTATTCTTCTAAAGCCACTTAATGTTTGGGATCATAATCTTGCTTAAGCTATTTTTACACTACCTAAGTTTGTCATTTGAGTTTTATATCAGAAGCGCATTTAGATAGACTCAGATAGTTTAATTACAAATGTAAATTAATTTTTATTATTTTTGCCTGGGTTCAGTTAGAAATAGAACATTTTCTACTTTCAAAATTATTGCCGTCTGAGTTGTGACTGTTATAAACTGTTATAATCAGATGAGAAACTTAGGTAGTGTAAATATAGCTTTAAAAAGGTTCAGAACCAAAAACTTAATAGATAGGCAAGTAGGAATCTGTTATAATTTTTCAATATAAAGCTAAATTATATGTTTTAGTGAACAGTTGTGGAGGTCACTGTATTTGTATTTTTTTGTTACTATTTTAGTTTTTTTACACGGACATGCTGATTAATAAAAATATAATTTTTTTTAGTAATAATTTTTATATTTTATTATAAAAAACAAGATTTAAAATTCCACTTACCTTTTATATGATAAATGGCAATAATTGAAATGTTTTTTTATGAATCACTCTCTACTATATAAATTTGTTATGCCTTTGAAAATTAAAATTTTATGAAGTTAAAGAAAAACGTTTTGTTATAAAAAAATTAATAGCAACGAATATGAAAAACAAAAAAGTAAAAATGCCAAAAACCACCATGAATATTATGAATTGTTTATGAATTGCATACAGTATTATTAATTCATAAATTTAATATTATAAAAATTATTTTATAGAGTCGATTCTAATTCTGTGGCAAAAAGGTATAAGTGCTTAAGTCGACTTTAACAAAATTTAAGTAAATGCTCTCTCAGCAAATTCTCTATTCAAAAGAACTCATGAACAAAGTTTTGATTATTTTGTATGATTTTCAGGAAGTTATAGCAAAATGACCCCCTGCTTATCTTATTTCAATCTACAGTCACATTTGAAAAATAAGCTTACGCAACTAGAAAGTATTTTTTCATATGACAAAAACTTATATTGCACAACTAGATTTAGGACGTTTGTCTGAGAGCAAAAAATATTTAAAAATACGCTTTTTTTTAAATACACAATTGTTTTCATTATTACTTTTGTATATGATAAACTGAAACCTTAGACTTAACCGCTTTGTCTTTCATTTAAAAAAATTATTTATTTTTTTTTTTAATTTAAAATTTAAATATTTAGAGTTGCTTAACCACTGAGACCGAAGCTTAAATTTGCTTATTCACCTATTTCCGCTAACCTTGAAACCATTATCAATTCTTATTTTACAAAACTTTAGCAAAGTTACTCACAGCAACGCGTAAGCCTGTTGGTATAGATTTTAGGCATATAAAACAATGTCGAGAATATTGCCATTGGGCTTTAAAATGGATGCTAAATAAATACATTCTTTCCTAATGGGAAACTAGTTTCCATGACTATTGTTTTATTTTAACAAATAAAATATTTTTCGAATGGAAGAATCTGCTCCAGCGAGAAAAGTTTTCGATATGAAGGTCACTGGACGTCGCCGTGGGGGACGACCATGTTTACGTTGAAAAGACTAAGTTGATGAAGACCTGTCATCAATTGGTGTGACCAACTGAAGAAGGCGCGCGCTTAGCAGAGACGCCTGGAGACAAGTGTTATGGCAGGCAGAAACCCGTTAACGGGTTGTTACGTAAGTACAAAATTTTGATATTTGATCTTGGCAGATGAGCACGTTAATCTATATTATGTATACCATAGTTAAGGTTGACCTAAAGGGTTATTCATTCAATGGTTACAAAATCGTCGATCTGGCAGGGCTGGCGGCGGTTAAATATTTGAGACGTCATTTATTTAATAAAAGGTTTGTCATTTCTAAATATAGACCCTTTAATAGACACACAAATAATGAAAGCATATGTGAAAAGTGATAATTCAGATATGGTTACTTTTAGAGCACCACATGACTATGATGGTCAAATGATGATCACATTGGTCCCAGCTCTGACATCTTGAAAAAAAAAAGAAATATGAAAAAAAAAAAATATTTCATTCGGCAACTGCCTCAGTCTTCTGACAAAAGCTCTGAGAGTAGCTGATTGCCATGAACAAACTTCTTAAATCTGTCGTTCGGAGTCGACTTTAAACTGTGGGTCCCGGTACTTATGAATAAAATTTAACACACATAACATGAGTGTCACGAGAAGATAGGCTGTAGCCCATAAACAAGGTTTTAATAGACAATTATGTATATCTGACAAGATTATAAATTAATTTGATGTGACTAGAAGCGTTACAGATGTGATCGGGCCTGTGCATCATTGCAATGTAGTTTGAATTTATCGATTCCAAAGCGTTCTCAGTAATTGAGCTTATCTTAAAAATCATTGTGGCACCTTCATGCATATAAAACCGAAATCATGCAGCAATTGAAGCCAGATGACCATTAGAAAGCTGTAATTATTATGAAAACTTTTCTCTAGCGATAGCTCATTTAGTTACGTCAACAAATAAACTTGTCCCATATAACGCTCTGAAAACAAAGAAATGATTGTCAAATAGACATTTTATCCGAAAAAAGTATTGTTACTCGTTAGCATAATGGTCTGGAGTATCATTAATCGGTATTAGATATTTCTACAATGACGTTTGATAAAAGGTTAACGTCAATAGGAAATGCTATGGCCATATGACAATTTATTTTTTTGCCTTCAATTGCTTGTTTTGTTTTTCTTTTATTTTTATTTTTAAAACCGAAAAATTTACTGCCATATATTTAAATCTTTAATTGCAATATTTTTAACAAATTAATAGAAAAACGTTAAACTAATTTAGAAACTGTACTCAATTTTCTATAATTAGTTGCAATTAATTTAGACAAATAATTAATTAAATTTCGTAATTAATTTTTAAATACAAGCAGCTAAACACATACATATACTTACATATATATTAATGATTATTATTAAAAACAAATATTTATTATTATTAAAAAAAATTAGTAACAAACCAAAGTGAATGAAAGAAATTATACTAAAAATACAATGAAATATGATTTGAATTATTAAAAAATTAATGAAATTAATACTACAGAGTACAATGATTACAAATAAATTTAATGTCAGTATCCTTCTAAAATATATACATAATATTTGATATAAATTTACTGATACCAACCTGCCAATAACCCTCTTCCCATGTGGGGAACATACGCTTAAAGACACGAGGTTCATGATCTTGACTAATGCGTATAACACTGACAGTATCAATGGTACGCTCAGTAGGTTCAGATTTAATATATTTCTAAAAAGTAAAGAACCAAAAAAATTTTAATATTTTCTTTTCTAAATTTGTGTTTTGCATTCTAGTTATAAACCTTAGCCATATCCAAAATTCTGCCATTTTCATCAGCTGTAGCCCCGGAGCCAACCCACATATAGATTTCGTCACCAGCATCCATAAGCATAACATCATCCATATCTAGGTCGCTTTGTTCGAAATGATTAACTTGCTCAACTTTAATGCGATTGCCTAATAAACGGCAATGGAATAGACGTGGTTCCAAGAGAGGAGCACCTTTATCAGACATGCTGCGATCGTAGATACCTTCACCATTCAAATATTCCCAGAAATCATCAGGTTCTGCACCCTCTTCAATAATTTCAACTTCTGTGTCTGGCCAATAATTACCGAAACGTTGCATAGCCATGGTTTTTTCAAATTCAGAGGCTCCCTAAAAAAGTTTTTCCACTCAAAAATTAAATGATACTTACAAAAAAAAAATGCCTTCACTTACCAAACCAATCCAAATGAATACTTTGTTATCACGATTAGTAACCAAAGCGAAGACATCAGCCGAAGATAATGAAGATGAATCGGTCTTAACCTCATAGGCATGAACATTTGACTCTTCAGTACCTCGAATATGGAACAATTGTGGTTCAGTTGGTGTAGAAGTGGCCATGGTCAATAATTTACCCTTAAACATTTTGAGGAAATGTCTGGGCTCATGATTTTGAACAGTACGTATTAAAATAGCATTCTGTTCCAAAGCCAACGTCATAGCTTCTTCAAAGGCTCGCTCATGAGCATCAGTACTAGCCTTAAGACCTTCCCAGACATAAATTAAAGTACCAGTTTCATCATATTTTGATTCAAACTTATAGGTTATGACATAGGCTGAAAAGCCCAATAAAGGCATATTTTCCTCAAATTCCAAAATATTACGTGTCACTTCATTACTGCCTGATTTAGTATAATATTGAATGACTTCTTTTATGGAATTTTCACCATTGTCGGGCATAAAACCAATGGCTCGGCCACCACGTTCTTTCAGATTCTTTAATACTGAATCGACATCATCAATTTCAACTTCTGAATCATCGGTGTCATAACCCAAAGCTGAACGTACTAAACGAGTATGAGACATACCAGCATCACGCCAAGTAGCAAAATATTGCTTAAATGGTGCTGACTCTGCTCCTTCAATAATGCGATGTATTTGGGTCCAGGCAGGGTATTTTTTGGTGTGCAAAAATTCTTGAGCCTTAGCCATGGAATCACTCTTTTCTTTGGCAGTAGCACCACGTCCCACCCAAACATAAATACCCGAACCAGTATCCAAAATAAAGCAATCACTTGTTTGCAACATTTCCTGACGCAAAGGTTTCTGAGAAATTGGCTCAATCTTAAGTTTACCACTACTATCGCTAACTTTATATAAAGTAACTGAATTAGCATCGGCTGTCTCAAAAGCAGCATCCTCTTCCGCAGCTGACTCTTCGGGGACTTGATTGGGTGAGCCTGAACCCAAAATATCAAAAAAGCTCTGTTTATCAGCATCAGTACTAAATTCATCTGTTTTAATGAATTAAAATGCAAATTTATTTTCTTAAACCATTTCACCTTTTCCTCCCACTCATTTTACTTACCAATTATTTGCACTCTGGCTCGGCCATTATGATCTTGATCTCTGATTTGATTTGCTGCACTGATGGCTTTTAATTTTTCCACACGTTTTGCTTGAGCACCCACATAAACGTAAATCTCATTACCCGCATCCAATATAAAGCAATCGCCCTTGTTCATTGATGATACAGACAAGTTAACCTGGCGTACACGTACATTGCGTTTACCTTTTACTTGGAATAGACGTTTTTCACCCTGGGCATTGATTTCTACATGTTTAAAGCCAGTACCAACACCACCTTGTTCATAACGGACGCCTAAAGATTAAACAAAAACATTTTTGTGTGTGAGTGTGTGTATATGGTTGTACTTTTAGTCAGTTTATTTTAAAGGTACATACATATTTTTTAGTAAGAGAGAGAGAGAGAGAAAAAGGGAGACTAAGTGTGAGTTCGCATGTGTGTGTAAGGAAGAGTGCGTTAATAACAAATAATGGCATTGGAAAGCGAAACTTTACACATTGAACGAAAACATTTTTAAAAGGACTTTAATAACTTAATTAGTACATGAACGTGTCTTTCATTTGCATTATATGCACCAAATATGTATGTATGTATGTACATATAAGCATGTGAAAACCATGACTGGTAGAAAAAAGAGAAGAGGCTGATTTCTTTAAATGATAGTTCAATGGATAAATAGTTTTTTTAAGGCCTACATATCAGAAAATTTAATTGAAAAAGAAATAATTTTCATCATTATCATTTATTTTCATGACATATAACAAGTTAAGAATTTCTGCTGCTCTTTGTTCTTCTAATTTTTAATGTATAAGTAGAACACGTTTTTGATAAACTAGATAACCAAAACTCTCAATAAATGAAATGCGTCTGTAGCACAATAACTCCGTCCATGATTTTCCTAAGAATAATTAAAAGAGATTCACATATATAACTTTCCAATGACTGTATTTGTTTTTCAATCGGTTGGTTGGTTCAGAAGTTATACAGTAAAATGACGAATATAGGGCATCTCTTTTTTATGCAACCAGTTATTTATCTGCATGAAAACTAAGATTTGTCAACAATGCTTTCAAGCTGTTGAAATTTATTTTCATCATAGAGCACTTCATCCGCTCTACAAATCTATTAATGCTGTTATTGATCATTTTCACAATAATTTTACTCTTCTGGATTCAAAACCATCAATAAGACTCTATTGATGAGCTGTAATGGCCGGGTGAAACCTTCTCTGGATGCGCCATTGAGCTAATTGGCAACGCTATTACTGTGCCAGTAGTCGCCGTGGTCTAGTGGTTAGTGTGTTGGCTTACTAAGACGATAGCGCCGGGTTCAAATCTCAGCTTTGACATGTCGAAAAAAAGAAATTTGAAAAAATTATTTCTTTCGGCGACTACCTCTCAGCAGTCTTCTGGGAAAAGCTCTGGGAGTAATTGATTACCATGAAAAAGCTTCTCAAATCTGACGTTCGGAGTCGACTTTCAACTGTAGGTCCCGGTACTCATGGTGAAAAATTAACACACACAACATGAGTGCTGCGAGAAGCTAGGCCGTAACCTTGACACAGGGTTCTAATGGCCAATTATGTATGTATGTATGTATTACTGTGCCAAATTCGGGACACGCTACAATAATATCTTTTAAATATTGCTATTGTAGAGCGAAGTTTCACAGAACACGCTAAAATTTTGTTTCGGCATCGTTTTTAACTTGTTGGTTTTTGTTCTTTGATTAAAGGGAATATAAGCAAAAACACTATTTTTGTTGATTGGGCTCATTGAAAACAATTGTTTTTAGTGATAAAGATCATTTCTGTTTAAATGATCACGCCTATAAGAAAAATTGTTATATATGGATCGAAGATAATCGATAGACTGTTAACGAATCACCATTGCCGGCTAACCGGCATTAAAAGTCAATATTTAAAGCACTATTGACGTCATACGGGCAATTTTTTTCGAAAAAGCATTCGAAAATTTGACTAATAAATAATATTTTTGTAACCACTGTGGACATATTCAAATATATTTCCATAGTCGATTTGGAAATATATTCATTACGACCTGATAACCCATTATTTGCATGCATATTATACTCAGACATTATAAACGAATTCCAGAAAGAAATCCTAAACTTCGATTAGATGAAAATTAAATTTTTCATAAATATAACTAAACTAGTCATAAAGCTGATTACAGTCGGAAAATCAAAAATCTGGCTCCGTCTTGCATATGTCGACCAAATGAGTTTTAAGTATGCAAAATTTCAGCTTTCTGCGTCATCAGACGGCTTCAAAAAGCTGCGGTAAGAGAATTGTACATACATCCGGACAAACAACGAAATTATATACATATATAGAAGAAGATATAATACAGCAAATAAGCCAAGTTTGCAGGAAATTGAAAGAAATGTATATTTGAATCAATATTTAGTAGAAACTAATTCAAGTGAATTCTGCCATTAAATGGAATAGTTTTTGTAAAAACTGGTGTGAGTATAAAAAACAGGTACCCTGAAAGTTTATTTTAACCCCCTATTTTCTTTACAAACATATTCACCTTAGAAGCTGTTACTCCCAAATTATTTTTATTTTTTTTTTTCAATTACTTCCATAAATTTATATGTTACTTATAATATAAGTTTTCAAACACTTTCAGTACTTGTAAATATACAAAGAAGCGTGTTGTGTGGTGCTCTTAACCATTCAGAGAGACTAAAAACTAAATAAAGCATAACCATTAAGCTCACAAAAAAATGTTTTTAAAACAAATTTAAGTAAACATTTTTTTTTGTTGTTTTCCACAAATACTATGGCTTACAATTGATAAAGAAAATCCTCTAAAAATAAGGCGCAGTTAATAAAACGTTAGAAGGAGAAACTTAAAACACATTTATAACTTAAAAAAACGAATGTGAAAAGTCAGAAAAACTTTTCACTTTTAAAGCGTAGTAGGGACTAGCATACGACTACTACAAGAATGGCATGTAAAAAAGCACTCGAAACAAAAAATGAGACATTGTAAATAAAGGTAAAATTGGTCGTAATAAATGCTTCGGAAACTGGTAACAACTATTCAAAAATATCTAAAAAAGAATAATTTAAAATTATATAGAATCAGCATCTGTGGAGTTACACTACTAATCATTTCATCATTTAATATTGTTTAAACGTTTATGCTAGTTTTTCTTGAATAGAGATGGTGCTAATAATCATAAAATTATTTTAACGATATCTTACATACCATTTTTAAAATAGCTCAAAAATAATTGCGATTCATGATCCTGAACTTCACGATGTTGTACAGGACCACCATTAAGTAGGTCATCGAGTTGTACCGTTAAAATAGCAGCAGCACCAGCCTCATCAACGGATGTTTCGGAACCCAACCAAAAGTGTACATCCCAGGAGAGTTTTTTGTCTTTACCTTCGACAGTCTACAGAGAACAAAGTAAAAAGTAAAATAAATTAAAACAAGACATAAAATAACAATTAAATTTGTTGCTCATATTTTGTACATACAGATTTGAATATAATCATTTAAAAATAATTTCTTTTAGTTCGTAAAATTTTAAACATATTGTATATTTAAGTACATATGTACAGGAGAATAGCGATAGTTCGTACCCGGTTAAATTGAAAATCTCATTAATTCGTAACAAATTGTCGGCACTTTGAAAAAATCGCATTAAATCATAATAATTCCATACAATTCGGGGTCTTCGTTAATTCATATTTCTCTTTTTTTTAATATAAAATTCAAGAAAATAATATGCATATGCATATGAGTATGAATGTTTACTAATAAATAGAAAAAGCTCATTAATTCGTAATTTTCTTATTTAACCTCATTAGACCAAAAGCCTTTTAAATCGAAAACCCCGTTGTTACGCAAAAATGGCTGGTCCCTTGCGAATTATTGAGATTCCTCTATATATTAAAGTTGATATAAAAATTATAGAAAAAGTTTAGGGCGAGGTGGTTAAGAACAATTTTATTTTTAAAATATTACAAACCGAAGGCATGTATAAACTAAGACTGTTTAGAGGGCGTAGTGTAGTAGTTAGCTAGCGCTCTATAACCTAAAGGACCCCATTCTGGGACAGAAAGAGGAAAAAAAAATTTTTTGTGGAGCATTTTGAAGTTAAGATGTTCTCATCCCCACCTCGAAGAAGCCCATCCTTAAGAAAACCAAGCCCTGACATTCCACCCTATCTACCTTTGAACTATCAAACGAATGATCAGGAGAAAGCGCCACCTACTAAGAAGTTACAAACAAAGCTAAGCCAGGATTAAAACCTACCATTTAACTTAGAAAAGATCCGCACATAACAAACAAAGAATTAAAATCAACAGATGACGCAATTTCTGTCGATCATTTCGTGAGTGAAGGTATAACACTGGCCTTTGAGTGATCAACTGGCAGGGACTTGTTCCATTGACATAAGGCGCTTAAAAAAACTCCTGAGTATTGGTCTTACAAAAAAAATTACATAAATATGTTCTGAACAAATAGGGCTAAATATTAACTACCGTATTCTCATCTAACATATGTCAAAATAATAATAGTTTTAGGTTGTTTAACAGTTTGACTATTATTATTTTGACATAAACCTCCAAAACCATTATTTCGGTAAATAATTTTCTATAAATGGGGCAGATATAGAAAGCTAAGAAAATTTCCTTTAAAATAAGCCCTCTTCCAACGTTACAGGTCAACTATTCACCAATTGTAATGAATACTTCCAAAAAAATAGCATTATTTTCGGATGACCAGAGCACCTGATTTTCTCTTAAAAAACCGGAAGCTCGATTTTGATTTTAGAACCAAGTTTTCTTTGTGAAAAGTTCTTAGAATTTCACATAGATTACGATTTTGCTATGCGTTTAGTAGGCAAAAAAATTGACCCATTCTAATGTACATACATGTTAAGAAACTATTAAATTTGTGCTCCAAAAATTAAAGGTTAGCTTAGGTTGTGCTTTGTCTTTTTTCATTGTTTTATTTTATTTTTATTTATTTATTTAATAAGTCAATGGATTTAATCCTTACAGACCATGTACATCGGAGCAATTTTTAATTGTAGCATATAACTTGTATAATGCTTATATTTATTAAATTTATTGTATGTATATACATATATAAACTAATAAACAAATTTAAAAAAAATTACATTTTAATATGTATTATAATTATAATGAAATAAAAGATTTTCACTTAACATCGGAGAACCTTATCGAGAATATTTTTCAACCCCAAGATTACCAAAAGTATATCTTTGGAATATCGTACTTGTGGCCACAGCTCATAATTTTTTGTATCTTAGTTTTAAAAAATAAACAAAATTTCAAATTATATACAATTTTACTTCTACCGAATTGATGTAAACATCGAAACAAATTTTCTACAGACGACATGAAGCTTTTTTGCAATATTTTTTAACAATAATTTATTTCTTGAAATCCTAATAGGAATCACTTAATGGATCTTTATTAATTAAATATATTATATTGGTCTTAAGATCCTAAAATTGAGGTATAACATCCGTTAAGCAGTTGTAAAAAACAAAAACAAAAAACAATGTCAAATTTCGGAATCAAATTGGTGTATTAAATAAGTGTTTTTTCTCATGTTGTCATTTGATTCTGAAGATAAAAATAATAGTATAATAAATTCGTGATTTTTTTCATCAATTTAATCGTTCAAATGTGCGTACAATCAGAAAAATCATGCAAAATTTTGAGCAAACCGGGTCTGTGTAAATTGTGAAAACACCAGTGCATGCTCGTACAGCTCGACTGCAGAAAATATTGCTGCTGTCCGCGATTGTGTGGTTGAAAAGTCGTCCACTTCAACTCGTCGTCGTGTCTAAAAATTGCACCTACCACGCTCGTTTTTAATAAACATTATGATGTGGACGATATGTGGTTTCAACAGGATGGTGCCACTTCCCACGCAGCTAACGAAACAATAGAACTTTTGACCGACAAATTCAATGGCCGTGTTATCTCATGTTGTGGCAATGTCAAGTGGACGTCAAGATCAAGTGATTTGATACCGTTGTACTTCTTTCTTTGGGGTTATTTTAAAGAAAAGTTATACGTCGATAAGCCAGCAACAATTCAAAATCTAAAGGATGAGATAATTCGGCTTATTAATGGCTTAGAACCTCAATTATGCCTCAGTGTCATTGAAAATTTGGACTATCGAATGGAGGTGTTCCGCCGAGATCGCGGCGGCCACCAACTTATCATAATAAAAAAATAACAATAATTTATGAAATAATTTGTGTTTTATTCAAAATCAACATCTGCCCTTAAAATTAAACCACATTTTATTTAAAAAAATTTTATATACATATATTCATCATATCGAACTCATCTCTTTCGCGTCATCATAATCTCAAAAGCGCCATTAAACTATAGCTTTTCCAAGCTTAGCTATAAGGGTCATCCAAATGAGGTTACATCATGGAATAAATATTCGGACAATATTGTGATTAGATATATAGACGACAATAGTTTTGGACTACAGAAGGCGTCCAATAAAATCAATATCATACCCTTAACTTTAACTTGGATAAAGACCAATACTTTTTAAGTATAGTATAGCTAACAAACGACTTTCCGAAAGTCCACACTCGATTGGGTACTCTTAATCGTATGCTGTAGTTTCAAATTTCAACAGTACTTGTCACATGCCGTAATCTGACCCAACAAATTAGAAATATTTATTATAATTTATTACAAATTTATTTATCTATTCAAGTACTCATATAAGACATATCGTTTATTTAATCTATTATCTGAAAAACTATTTTGTTCTTTCTTTATTTATTAAACACATAAGTTGGAAGCTTAATTCTCTTTACTAAATTAACTGTTTCTGAAATACTTCAACTACTTACCATGTATCTTAAACCTTACCTTAGCAGTGATAAAATTGCTTTTTTCTTACAATTATAAAAAACTAAAAAACAAAAATAAATTTCCATAAGTGCCTACATATTTTAACAGTATCCATTATTTTTCTTTTTGCAATGACTTTATTCACATATTTTACTAGGCTGTCAGAAAAGTTTTACCTAAAAAGGGAGGTACAAAATGAACAAAAAGAAGAAAAAAAAAAAACTTAAAGCAAGTAATTTTTTTGTACATGAACGCTAAATGAGTTGAAAACCTTTTTCTCTCTATACTTTCAACACTCACTTTAAAAACCATGTAAAAGAAAAGAAAAATCCTGTACAAAATGTACAAAAACAAAAACAAAAAAAAAACAACAAAATAACAGCATAATGCCAACACTAAACTAGCATATCAGTGATTTTACGATGCCTTTTTGCTGCAAACATATAGCAGAGGTTAAAAGACTATCACTATATGCGAGTGAATCGTGGTTCTTTTTGTTACCGCATAATGTTCTATAAAGCTTTATATTTTTAACTACTCTACGGTACAATTAAGTCAATCTTTAATGAGTTTTCTATATAGAAATCGCAACGTGTTTCTACTACAATATTATTTTTTTTTTTTCAACCAAGAGAAGCAGTTTTTATGCATACACGTTCTTATTGTAGTTATAAATATAAAAGTTTATGGATTTAAACTACACATTTTTGCTTAATTTTTAAACAAAGCACAGTGGTTTAGAAAAAAACTAAAATTTTAAATCAAAGTTATTTACCTCTTTGGATATTTTGCAATTTTCACAATTGAATTACTATGAGAAAAATGGAAGAACGAAAACAACTCCTGGGAAATTTTTATTCATAATTAGTCTGATAATTGATTTAGTGAGCAAGCAATTCGACAACGACCATTGCCTTTTGTCCTTTGACTACATGAAAATTATATGTAAATATTTTAGCCGCCATGCCAAAAAAAATTCAGCTCGTGCAAATATTAAAGCCAAATGACCACCGTATGCATCACATTTTTGTTGAGTGAGCATTTTTGTCGAAGAATAGTATTGAAGTGATGAAGATTATTTTTGGTTAAATGGCTCTGTCAATAAGTATATGAAGAAAGGTAATCCTTACGTTGTTTGATGCGTTTTATACGCTGGTAGCATCCTCGGGTTTTACTTTTGTCGAAATGATCAGTAATCTGTCGTTACAGTAAATGATAAGGGAGCGCTATTAAGCCATACTGACTACATAATCAGCAACGAGATTTGGTTCCAATCAGAAAACGCGGCTTTCCAGCAAACATTTTTTAATATTTAGAAGCAATAAATAAAATTGTAAGCAATAACAGAAGCATTATGTTGTTTATTTATACCTTAAGGCTCCAAAAAATGCTAAAGGGTAGTGTATTAATTTTGCTTTTTTATACTATTTGCTTACTGGTTGCAAAAACCATTGCTTTTCAGCGGCTCACTTCATATATGCATTATTGCTGCGCATAAGTAAGTGATTGTTAACAATATCTCTCTTACAAAATGACTTACTCGTAAACACTATCTCCTGCTGGGTTACTGTGTAGCGCTATATTTATTCAAAATCAAATTGTCGACAACTTTCTTTACAGAAGTGGTTCTGTTCCCTAGCTCTCTTGTTCATGTGATTTAATGCCTCTAAACTACTTTTTATGGGGCTATATGAAGTCATTAGTTTTTGCCGACAAACCAAAAACTCTTAAAGCATTGTAACCTAACACTAAAGCTCCCATTGAAGGTAGGTGGCCAGATTTATTGAAAAAACCGAAGCTGTCATAAACCAGAAATCATATTTAAGAATACATGTCATAAAATTTGTAATAGACTATGATAACAAATGTTATTCCAACAATATTTCCTTCTTGTATTACAATTGGAAGTTTAAAACTTTTAAATAGAAGCACTCTATATTGTATAGTGTTTAGAGCGCTTGCACAAAAACTCAACGGCCCAGGTAAAAAATTAAAAAGTTATTTTACGGTTTTTAAAAAATTATAATTTAAATATAACAGGTTCCCCCCCTCAAGAAGACCATCTACAAAGAAACCTCTCCCCGACATTTCACACTATTCCACCTTAACCTATGTCATCAAAAACGAATTATCAGAAGAAAAGCGCCACCTATTGGGAAGTAGCAGATAACAGCTAAAAACCTACTTAGCGAAGGCACTCACCATAATCAACATGCAACGATGGGTCAATTATTGTTCAAGGGTGAAGGTATAACACTGGCCTTTGAATGATCAATTCACAGCAATTTGTCTCATTCTTAAGGCGCTTAATAATAATAATAAATACATTGGGTACAAGGCTTAACGTAGTGTGACACTCTGCTTGTGTTTAGTTTCTATATTAATACTGTTTTGCAGAACAAATAAATAAATTTGAATTTAAAAAGTCAAAAATTCCAATACAATGCACAGTATTGGTCTTAAATAAAAAAAAAAAAATTACTTTAAAAAGTACTTTGTGAAGGCTTTCATTTTGCTTACATACAAATATCTTAACTTTCTTTAAAGTTGTTTACTCTTAGTGCGCACTGTACTCTTTGTAATTTCACATAAACACACTTTGTAAAAGTTTTCTTTAAAGAAAAATAAAAATAAAACAAAGTTTTAAGTGAAAAGTTTAAAGTGCATTATGCAAAATTGTATGTTATAATAATATATAAAAACACAAAAGCAACAAGAGCAACAACTTTAAAATACTGAAAGAGTGCAGTTGTTATCTTTCTTTATTTAATAGAACTCGCATGCAATAAATATTTACTTACATTCAAAACAATAAAAGAATCTCCGGTGTAAAATTTGCCAAAGTTATTTTTAGGATACACCACTGGTTCAAAGTTCTGTGAATAGAAAAATAAAAGAAGTCAAATTAACAATAACAACAAAAAATTCAGTAAATTTACAATTTCTTTGTTTATAAATAGCACAAAAAAAATTTTGGAAAATTTTCAATAAACATTTTTAGCATACTATACATACATATACAAATTTATTACGAGCATTTAACTTTCCTTTGATATGCTCAAGTAAGAGAACATATGTTAAGCAGATGTCTAATTAACGATTTTATTTCAATTTTGTCTAAAATTGTTGCTACATATGCAGGCATCTGAAGGCCTTAAAAAAGGCCTACAACACAAGGTCTTATGTGATATATAGCATACCTGAACCACAAGGTCTTATGCTATTTACCACATAAGACCTTGTGTTTCAGGTATTTTAAAGGCCTTCTGATCACTTTATTTAAGATTAAATTGTCATTCTAACTTGGTTGTATGTACTTTGTTTTTGTAATATATATTTATATAATTTTAAAACTAAATGTGTTTTGTTATTGTAATAATCCTTACAAAGGAATGTGTAAGTAATGATGATATTATTTTATAAAACTATTTCTTCATACCATTTTTATTATTATGCATTCTCACTTCCAATAAATATTCTAAAAAGTATATAAGTTGCCTATAGCGACAAGCATGTTTCTATAGTTTGTTCGTTTGTTCCCATTAAACTTATAACTAAATGTTTCCCATTTTATTTTTTTCTTTGTTTTTAAAAAACTATGATAAATAAAAATATTAAAAGAATTCAAAATGAATATTGTAATATGAAAAAGTTTTCTAACTTTAATTTATTTATAAAATATTTATTTGAGCTCTAAAGGCCTACTAACCGGCTCTAACACCTTGAAGCAAAGAAATATGAAAAAATAATTCTTTCGGCTACTACCGCTTAGCAGACTTTTGGCTAAAGCTCTGAGAGTGAGTAATTGCCATAAACAAGCTTCTCAAGTCTGTCGTTCGGAGTCGACATTAAACTGTAGTTGTTGGTACTCATGGAGAAAATTGATACACACAACATAGGTGCTGCTAGAAGCTAGGCCATAATCCTGACACAGGATTGTAAAGGCCAATTATGTTTGTATGTATGTGGGTGATATGTGTTTTTTTGTATTATTTTTTTTATTTTTGTATTATTTTTCCATCGTTGACTTGTGTGATTTTTTTTAATTAAAATCTTCATACTTATCTCTAATAATTGTGTTATCTTTTTAACCAAAAACATGCCACAATTTTTAAATTTTCTATTTTAATAACATTTAGTTTGTTAGTTATCGGCTTTTATCAAAATCTTATTAAAGTTTATGAAAAAATAATATTTTTAATTTAAATTTGTGATCTACACAAAAAAATCGATAAACAAATTTCTATATAAACACGCTATTGGATTAACGTAAAGAAAATAAAATGCTAAAAAATAATTGAATTTTAATGAGATTTCAAATTAATAAAAAACAAAGAAAAAATTAAAAAGCAAAACATGAAATAGCAAAATAAATACAAAAAAAAACTTTAATGCTGAACGTTGTAAACATGAAATTAAAACAGTTTTTGTGGAATATTTTTTCTCTTTGGATATGGTGTTATATTTCCGTTTTATTTTTCTTTTCAACCATAAATTTTTATTTTTATTTTATTGGTTTAAAATATTTTTTTTTTTGTAGTTGGTTTTTTATATTGTGGCATGCAATTATGTGCAACAATATTATTTTTATTAATTTCTTTTTTCCTTCAGCTTTTATTTTAATCATATTTGAATAAACAAAAATATTTTATTCTATTTTGTTTTATTTCATGATTTAATAAATACCTTTAAAAAGCATACATATATTTCCAGTGGGAGAAGGCTACATAGTCCCAGTTCACACAATATATTTTACAATGTCGTTGTTTTTAATTCTCTTGTAAAACTATTCTGAACTTAAAATCGTTTGCATGTATACGATGATTTTTACTTGGTGATATATATTTTTTTTAAACGAGTCTTTTTGTTCACCCCTCTTTTCTGTAAATACTTAATTCGTTATATATGTCAATATTTGATTCTTTAATACATTACTAATTTCTTAAGATACTCGTATGATCTGGAAGAAAAATACCTAGTTATTGAGAGAGAGGATATACAGGAAAATGATATCATTTGGGTATTAAAATCTCCTGGTGATTTTTAATGCCTCAGTCCATTTTCTAAATGCTTTTTTGACGAAACCTTTCGATTGTCCAGATTGTTCAGAGGCAATAGTCATCAGGCTTTTAAATTACAATTAGCGTTCCAGAATTGTATTCGTAGCCAAAAAGTCAAAAAATTAAGTTTATAAATTTTTAGCGATAGAGTTTTAGCTTAGAAAAGTTACAGAATAAAACTTCAGGCCTGTAAATCTGTACATAGGATAAAAATGGTAATACAAATGTTGCTATTTTTCAACCACTATGGGGTCGTTGTATTCATTTCATTGTCACAATTTTTTTAAACGTATTATACAGGAATTAAACATACCCCTCTAGTCAAATGGCACAGTTAATAAATAATTGTATCAAAGTGATAAAAACTTGATAAATTACGTACATATTACTTCTTTCATATACATATACGTATACATATACATACGAGGTATGATCAAAATATAACCATTATTTTCAATTTTTCCAGTGAGTATTTATTTATTCATCATCTTGTCCCCTTTAAAGTAAACCTCTTCAGATATAATACACTTATGCCAGTGTTTTTTTCCAATCCTCGAAACACTTCTGAAAAGCGCTTTTTGGTATCGGCAACAGCTTCTGTTTCGATTTTTTTTATCTCCTCAATCGTAGCAAAACGTTTTCCTTTCATAGGTGTCTTCAGTTTTGGGAAGAGGAAAAAGTCAGCGAGGGCCAAGTCCGGTGAATACGTTGGTTGAGGCATAACGGTTCTGTTTTTGGCTAAAAAGTCACGCGCAAACATCGATATGTGAGCTGGTGTGTTATCATGGTGCAAAATCCATCGTCATTGACATCTTCTCGGCCTTCCTTAAACCGGTTAACCCCAATTGAACTTGTGTACTGCTCAAAGTAGACTCGCCAAACGCCACAGTCAACATTTCAAATGTCCTTAAATATTAACTTCAGTTTTTACACAAAACTTAATACAGTTTCTTTGATACATTTTTTCGAATAGTAAAAAATCAAAGAGCACACCAAAACACGACTAACCCTTTTATCTGTCAAAAACAAACTGATAATCCAAAATGGCTGATATTACCAACATAACAGAAAAAAATGCAAAAATCGAACATACGTAGCTCACGAAATTTGAAAATAATGGTTAATTTTTGATCAGACCTCGTATAAGTATATGAAATTTGAATTGTAAATAAAATTAAAACATTTTAAAAATTAATTATAATTCGTAACTTTTAATCGTTTATGGTTATTTTTCTGCTTGTAATATTGAAGTAAAGAATTTGTAATTTTTAAATTTGTGTTTTTCACATCACCAGAAAAAAAGTACATCGTGTTTTAATCATACATTTTTAACGGCTTAAAAAAATTATTACAGAAGAATTGTTAATTGTTTTATTAAAACATTTAAATTAATTTGTTTTTTTTTTCATTATTGTTATTATTGTATTATATTTATAATTAAAATTTAACTGAGTAAGTTCTTTTTATAAAGCTTTAATATTTTAAAGTTATTATTGCAAAATACATTTTAAATTGTATATGAAAATAAACATAAATGAGCATATCGACTTACAAATGTATTGTGCGCTATCATTTGTTTAATAGTTTTAATTGTTTCAGAATTATAAGTATAAAGAACTACATTTGAAATATTTAATGTTTTACAAAAGCAACAAAGTAAAAATATTGAATAATACATACATTTATACATACATTGAGCATTCCATATGAAATAGACTAAAAAACTTTGGCAACGAATACTTGTTATAGCAGATTGTTAGTTAGAATTTTACGGGTTTCAGATGATTTCACTATATTGGGGCCTGTAAGATAGACCTGTGTTGCAAATATACATTTGTTCGGTAGTAAATGGGGACTCAAACCACAACCTGGAGGTTCTCAGTGAGTATCTCATTATCACTGATGCATTCAGAATATATCCCAATACTGCCTTTAAGGCCATTCCATAGCATTGATGCCCAAGGTAGTTGTATTGGTAAGAGTGACGAAAATAAGACACAGAAGTTCTGCAAGTGCAGTTTGTCTCTCCCACTCACCATGCTGACTTCCTATGGGTTGATTGACGATCAAACAAAAAAGCGTAAGTATACGTGTGAGTTTAATTTGCTGATATCAGCCACTACTGTTCATCTTTGTTCCATAGTCTAGGTAGTACCATTGATATTCACATTTTATCACTTTCAGCTCTGAGCGTAATCTTGCTTATAGCACTGATCTTCTAACTATAGAAAATTTGGTTCATCTTATTTCGTTTCTGATTACAAACTTAGCTGTCCGCATTATGTATATTGCTAAGGGCACTAAGGTCTCATTCCTTAGATGGGAAATATAAGATACGGGATTAATAATATCATCTGGTCTCTGAGTTTTTCAGCATACTTTAAAATATTAGAGACCTTTATTGGTATATCAGAGCTAAGTTTTGCAGGCGTGCAGTTATGTAAATTGCTGAGCGATAAGAGATTTGTAAATAGATTTAGAATTTTGATGGGCTGCCTTCGAATTGTTAATGTCACCTAACAGCAATTCGTTATTGCTTTTTCAGTATAAGAAGAAATAATGAATACTTGATTTTCTTAATTTGGGTATCAAAACTAAGGGACTTTGAGAATGAAAAGACTAACGACATTTCTAGGAGGACCTCAATGTGTACGAAATCGCTTAACTTCTACTTTGACATCTTCTGTCCTACGAAATAAATAGGTTTTTATGACAGACGGGACTAAAGATATGAAATTTCATTACTTTTTGTGCTATATTGAGAAGATTGTGGTCCTACTATGACAATTTCATAACACTGAAAGTTCTGTAGAACTTCAAACTCATATCGGTACACATTGGTCTCACATTTGTTGCGAGAACGTATGCCCAAGACAGGTGCGGCCAGTAGCAATTTTTCACGATTTTAATTACATTTTCTGAGCAAACATTATTTTTATTAATGCATTTTTATAACTTAATACATTTTCGAACATTTTGAGTGAGCATAAGTGTATATTTCGAATACTGAAGATATAGAAAGAAGACAAGAAGAATTCCTAACCGATTTACAGTTTCAGATATTGAAGAAACATACGACAATTCTGCTATAATAATACTCTTTATAACAATGAAGATAACGGCTTAGAACTGCACACTGAAGTTAGTTCTATGCAAATTAATAAATGGGTGCAGTTAAATTCGTTGCACGTGATGGTATCATAGACAACAAAATATTTTGCGACGTCCAAGTTGGCCTGTAATAGATACAGCTGCAGGTACATTTAAGTATTATATGAGTGCTGATATAGTGGATTTATTCGTAATAAAACGCCACAAAATCGAAAACCATACAATTCCGAGCACCCAGAAGCGCAACCAGAACCTTGGAAACATGGTGCAGATAAAAGTCGTAAACAGTTTAGAAGATACAATACTTCAAAGTTCAAATGGCCACACCTGGACTCGAGTATTAGGACTAGGGTTAACCTTAACGGCGGAATTTGTAAGATCGTATCAATTATTTATTGAAGTAAGTTGCCTTTCATTTGTGAATAACAATGTGTGTCCGATATGTTGTGTCAATAGAAGTACATTCCCAAAGACAGGTATTCAGCATTAAGAAAACTACAATAACGCCGAGGTACTATGAAGTAATAGGCAAGAAATAAAAAATGGCTATGAAAATTGTTCATTAGGCCCAAAAATCCTTAAGACAGTGTTGCACAATTTTATGATAAAGGAAAACAAGTAAGTAAATTAAAGAAATTTTGTTTAAATTTGTTAAATCAAATTAAACTAATTTCGTTTTATTTAAAAAAGGTAATACATTATTTTCTTAAATGATTTAATTCAAAATCATGCGCTACTAAACATTACGTACATATACATATAAAAATATTTTCAATACTCTAAACAATCTGAAGAGAAATCTTTAATTTCACTTTCTTTAACCTTAATAATGTTTTTCTGTACTCACACAATTGTAACTCCGTCTTTTATTATAATTTCGCATTTTTAAGAATATATTTGTATAAAAAACGAAAAAATATGTATTTAATTTCTTGCCATGACAAATATTAATAAAACCAAGCGATAATGTCAACGATTTTATTACATTTTAATGGTTTTTTTTTTTGCTATTTTCATTACACTTAATACTTGTTAACTACATATGCATACCTGCACTTATATGGCGGATGCCAATTGTTAAGAATTTGTAAAATATAAGGGATTTATAAATCCCATACAAAATAGTAACAAATTGGGTCTTTTAATATTTTAAGTACTCGAAATAATATTATAAAATTTAAAATTAGAAGCAATCTAGCCTGAAATTCTCAATTTTATTAACTTACAGCCTTATTTATAAAAAAAAATTAGCAGCTCGCTGTACGTAGTGGCTAAGTTTGTCATTCCTATGCATGGCAATTCTTATTCAAACTTACGAGTTCTTTAATTTTTTGATTCTTTTTTTTGATAGAAGGAATGAAATATTTTAAAAATATCAGTCTGTGACGGGTGCTAATTTTGTGTCCTATATGCTAACAAGTTGCTAACTTTTCATTATAAATATAGCCTAAAGCTTAATTAAAAGCTTATATATAAATAAGAGTATCTTTTCAGCAGAATTCTTTTTACAAAAAATTATTTTCAAAAACTTTACTTTGAAATCACTGGATATTAGGGTGGGTCAATTAGTTCGGGACCGAAAAACATGACAAAGCGTATAGAAAAATCGTAATCTACGGTAAAGTCTAAGAACTTTTCCCAAAGAATCCATAGCTCTAAAATCAAAATCGCGCTTCCGGTTTTTTAAGAGAAAATTTGGTGCTTAGGTCATCCGAAAATAATGCTATTTTTTTTGAAATATTCATTGCAATTCATTGCAATTGGTGAATGATTTACCTGTAATGCTGGTAGAGGGCTTATTTTACAGGAAATTTTCTTAGCTTTCTATATCTGTGCTCATTATTAGGTAAATAAGTTTTTATTAATGAGCACAGATATAGAAAGCTAAGAAAATTTCCTGTAAAATAAGCCCTCTTCCAGCGTTACAGGTCAACAATCCACCAATTGCAATGAATATTTCCAAAAAAATAGCATTATTTTCGGATGACCTGAGTACCAACTTTTCTCTTAAAATACCGTAAGCTCAATTTTGATTTTAAAACCATGGATTCTTTGGGAAAAGTTCTTAGAATTTCCCGTAGATTACGATTTGGCTATACGCTTAGTAGGCAAAACAATTGACCCACCTTACTGGATATATAAAATTTTTTTTTCTATGAGCCCGCACTATGACAATAACACCTTCTCATGCACTGCATTACTCTATTGCTAGAAAAAACATTGTGGGGAGTATAAAAGTGTTTGTTGACGTTTGATTTTATTTTTTTTTTTTTTTTTATTTAAGTTTCAGCAAAAACGTTCGTGGAAAAACCGTTTCACAAAAGAGCAAAGCACCAAAAAAATACTTTTTCTCTGTAATACATTGAGCGATTTACCAAACAATCAGCCACAAATGGTTATTTTTAAAGCAAAAACGAGTACTATGTATGTAAAAATATACAATTGCCAGAAACGATTTTCATTATGCTTAAGAGCACATTCCGTTTTAGAGCCAATATATTAGAGAAACACACCCTACATTTCGAGGATGTTTTAATGAATTAATACATTCTCTACAGTCTTTAATTAATGTTTTACTGGACACTGCTGAATTGGACGTTTTTGCATTAAACATTTCAGGTAATCTTCGTGCCCAGAATATTAAGAGCACTTGCTTAGTAACACTGACTATTATAATAATTATTTCGACGATTATCAGTAGTTTTTCCAAAGACAGACACTTAGACCCAAAGCACATTTTGATGTCCTACTCTAATCACAAATGATATGATCAATCAATGCTCGGTAACCACAGTCGTTGACTTGCTCTATAAAATTAATGTATTTCAGAAATGAAAAGGAACGCATCGGAAACCATTTTTAAATAGATACTTCTCCACTCTTCGTATGAAGTCGAGTGGAACACCGGTAAGAAATAATTAGATCTCCACCAAATCTAATTGATCACGGTTCAGAACATGCAATCTGTTCCTAGTGAACAGTTGTAGTTATGATCTGTCTCATATTTTTTAAGACAGTGCCGACGCTCAATCTCATTCACGAGTTTTATGCCCGTATTCATAAAAAATATTTTAGGTATATTAAGGGTTTATTTGATAAGTACATACATACATATACATAATTGGCCATTAAAACCCTGTGTCAGAATTACGGCCTAGCTTCTCGCAGCACTCATGTTGTGTGTGTTAATTTTTATCCATGAGTACCGGAACCTACAGTTTAAAGTCGACTCCGAACAACAGATTTGAGAAGCTTTTTCATGGCAATCAATTACTCCCAGACCTTTTGCCAGAAGACTGCTAAGAGGTAGTCTCCGAAAGAAATATTTGTTTTATATGTATTTCTTTTTTTTAAGATGTCAGTGCTGAGATTTGAACCGAGCTCTATCGTCTTAGAAAGCCAACACACTAACCACTAGACCACGGCGACTTTTTACTATTTTTTGACAAGTATTGGATAGGAATTTCTTAAATAAACCCTTAATATACCTCAAATATATTTTATGAACAAGAGTCTTAATCTATATCAGGTAGTGTCCTGGTATAAACCCCATAATCTTCCCATCCAATACTCCTCTTCGGCAAAAGAAATAAATTTGTGCCATTCTTAGTCAATGGCTGACTATTCTCTAAACCATTCATTGGAATTATTTTACCTTTCATGTTAGATCGCCATTAGTGGAAAATATGTGATTAATATTGCATGATTTAAGCATGAGAAATATACAAGCAAAGGTTGCATAAGAATCCATCAAACAATGTTCTACTGGTAACCATGCATAATCATGTAAGCAATTAAAATAAAAGACCGACCGTTTCAGTGCAAATCCGAAGTCAGTGTCGAAATTTCATATACTTTTTAAGTTTTTACCTCCACGCTACTTATTCCATAAATACTATTTTTACAATATTGTATTACATTCGTTTCATAAATGATCAACATGGACCTTTTTTATCATAATATCGGCGAGATAAAGATTTAAAGATCATTAATATATATAAAAAAATCAGATAATCAGATAATATTCATAAATGAGCAATTAAAAACCATTTGGAAAACAAATCCTGATTTCGGTTCTGTAAATCCCAATAAGCTGCACAGTTTTATTTAAGAATTTTTTGTTGAACTTCCCTAGCACATATCATACAATTGCAAAAGGCTTAAAGGATATACGAGAAAAAACTACATACTTATGCAAGGAAAACAACAATTACAATATTATATAAAACCGCAACGACTTCAGTTGCAAATAAATAAAAGAAGCAGAGAAAATTAAAATAAAAATCCAAAAGAATAATAAAAACAAATAATTTTATAAACAAATTCCACAAAAAAACAGAAAGGAATACAATTTTCAAAATATACAAGCAACAGTACGCATTCATGCGTCTTAAGAACGCATGTCGCATGCAACCAGTACATTGTACGTACAACTTAACGCGAAGCTAAAGAAGAAAATAAAAAAACGCCATTCTTTCACAGATACTTCACTGCATGAATATGCTCCCATTCAGCATTGCATTTTATATAAATAATTTTATAGATGTATGTATGCATATCGTTCCTTTGTAGCAACATGGCCATATATCAAAAAAAAAATAAAAATAAATGACCATCGGTAAAAAGCGTTTAAAGCTTTTAATATTACTGCTTTAAAACGAGAAAATTGTAAAATTTATTTGAGTTTAACATCGTCTTGTTTGAAACAAACAAGTTATTAAGGAACCCTCTTTATCTACTAAATTTAGTTTCATTTTAATTTACAGTCCGATATAAGTAGTTATTATATTCTAATTAGTTCGAGTGGGGTTCTTAAGTCTTTTATACTAAGATCATTGTAGTATAAAAGACTATAGCCTTTGGTAAGAATCAGGGAACAGATTGAATGTATTCACGTTTGCTAAGTATTCATGGATTTTTATGTGCTGGAGGCCCGATGTTCGAGCCCCAGGAAAAGTGTGATCAATTTTTTATTTAATTTTTGTTTCGTCAGAAACACTTTAATTAGAGCGCTTTTTAAAGCTTTTCTGACGAAACAAAAAAAAATATTCATGAATTTGTTGCTTTGGCTAAGCATTTATTCAACATCAATTTCTACTGACGTTGCTTTATTCACAGTCTTTGTTTTTGTTAATTGCTTTTTCTTTTTTTATTAGGCAGTTACATATTGTGTATGATTTTACAGTACTAATTTATTTATTTATATATAAAAGAACAAAAAACTACACAAATTTAATAGTGTATAAACAGGCTGTAAATATACATGCATATATTCATTCCATTCGTTGTCCATTCGTTGCTTTCTTTGAGTGTTAGATGAATTTAAGAGAAAACAAGCAATGCAATGCATGAGATTCGTTACATTCACTCTTCTATCGTGTTGTCTTGCATTGCTTAAATAAAATAGTGACCATTGACAACAGTATACTCATTTTTTGTGAATGCATTCTATGCTCATAAACAAGCAATAAAACTGTTCTCTGGTAAAAATCAAATCCACAACCCTTGACCTAGCAAATTAGTTAATAGTTTACTACATATTTTAAGATATAATGCAATACAGCAACCATATCCATGTAAACTAATATCCATATATTTTTGTATCTACATGCATATGTACATACATACATATGTGTGTCTGAATAAATAAATTTATAAATTTGCGAGTGTTTTTTGGTTCAGAAATTCATGCATATTATTGCATTGAAATTAACACACACTCACATTGACACCTTTTTTTTAATTATAAGGCGGCAAATATAACCATAAAGTCGTACCAGTGTTTATTAAAAGTGTATCATTTTGTATTTACGATTACAAGAGTCAGGAAATTTTATATGAATTCAAAAGTTTTAAATCTTATTTTTACACTAAGAACTTCATTTCCTTATATAGTGTGTAAATTTATTTATTTATATAAATATATAAAATTGAATGTGTGTTTGTTTATTTGTTTGTTTGTTTGTTTGTTTGTACCTTATAGGAGACCAAACCTCTAGACCGATCTTCCTGAAATTTTCACAGCATTTAACTGGGACTCTGACATGATTAATAGGGTACTTTTTTTTCGACCACGCCCACTTTTACGCCCACTTTTTTTAAATTATGTAATTGCCCCCATATAGTTTTTAACAGATTTACTTCAAATTGTATACACATTATACTCCAGGTGAGGAGTTTCTTTCTTACGCCACGCCCCCTTTCACGCAAAATTTTTTTTGAAAGTTTTAAACGTTTTGTTCTCTGTATAAATTTGTTCCTTCCAGCGGATTTTTTTTATTTGGTAGTATATTGCTCTTAATATTGTTAACGTCACCATATAACTATGAACCTGTCACCGCCGTTAATCTTATTCTATAACGAGGGGGTAGCGAAGCACACCGGGTTCAGCTAGTTTATTTATAAAAATCTTTTAATAATAAAAAATGTGTCCTTTGCTTATAGCCTTTTAAAAAATAAAATTGAAAGATTTGATAGATTTAAAATATTCACCCCATATGGTAGAAATTTCTTTCCATAAGTTTATCATTCCTTACGAAGGATAATTTGCTACTTTTGCTCTGTTATCTATAATACACATAGTATATATAAAATAAGGAAGAAGAATATATTTATAATTGGCTATTACAACTCTGCTTCAGGGTTACGGCCTAGCTTCTGGCGACAGCCATGTTGTGTTCTCAAGTCTATCAGTTGGAGTCGACATTAAAGCTGTAGTTTCCGGCACTCATGGATAAAAATTTACCCACACAATATGGGTGCTGTTATAAGCTAGGCCATATCTCTGAGAAAAGTTGTTATGGCCAAATATGTATTCATGTAATTGATCAATTTATCTTGAGATTCGGTATTTGTTATAGAAAGTACAAGACACAATATACATATATGAAAATATGTCTTTATAAAATTAAGTACTATCTAATACAAGTCTGATGTTTATATGACTGTCAACTTTAAAAAAGGAACGTTTTCCGAATTTAAAAAAATATAAAACAAACAAACAAAAATCACGTGTTTAAACGCTTGTTGAACTCTTTATTAAATGTCGCATTAACTACAAAGTCTGCAGACAAAAAAACATACTGTCCGTTTAAACTGTCGCACAAATAGCAACGAAACAAAATCATTGAAAAAACATACACATGTACTGTACATCCTGGTCAGAACCACAATTGTAAATTGGATGCAGTCAAACGCAAAAACGCATAACTAAAATCGTTGTGCCCTTATAACTGACTGCAAGTACATACATACATATAGGATTTGGTTTTAATGCGAGTAAATATATGTGTGTATGTACATACGTACATACTTATATATATGTATATGAGTGACCTTTTTTTCATATATGTACCTATAGCAGTGCTGGCTAAAGAGAATATGAAAGAGATTTGGTTATTTTCGGCTGTATGAAGGTGCAAAACTTGGTATAATTGTACTTGTTGTAGCACTATTTGCAAGTGAAAACTATTACTGTACAATATCATACATCGTTGATCCTACATTCTTTTGATATTTAGAAATATTTCGTGTACCTAACGGTGTGGTGTAAATGTATTAACGAAAGAAAACTTTAATTTTTCGCCCTCATATATTTTTTTTTTTACAGAACACATTATATTTTGGTAACTTTTGTTGAAATATGTATACTCGTACAAGTAGACTGAAAAGGTGCAGATTTTCTTGTATGTTGGTACTATTTATGAAATTCATTTTACATCGTATATTATTATATACGATTAAACTCCACCGCTCAATCCCAATATGACCAACACTGCTCTATAGATAAATGAAATGCTTCTCCCTTCGAAATATGGCATTGGCAATGGAAATGATTGCCTGTAAATATTTGTGTGGTGAAGAAACGTGCGTTAATTTTGATTTAAAAAATTTTTTTACGTTTTAAAACAAAAAAATGTGTTTCTTTTAAAGGTTTGCATTTAAAAGCTACATGCATAGATAGAGTCAAATTTAATTATAGTTTCACGCATTAGAATTTCTCTTGAAGACTAGATATGCTTTAACAGATTTTTTTAAAAAGAAAACTCAGTATAAAATATAGTAATATTGACATTTACAATTTAGGCACAATCTGAAACCTGTAGATAAATGCTAGTAAATACAGTACTGCTGACAGCTGCTAAAATGCCTATGATAAGGCGCATTAAAGACAACGAATTGCATTCATAATCACCCGCAGTCCCAATTTTAAAAAAACCATATCCTATTGCACTTTTAATAAATGAAGCAATTTATGTTTCAAATTTCATCAAAATCGGTTCCTATAATCACCTTGTTGTGGTGTGGAGGCTTACAATGCATGCTCTCAACTGGCTAAGCTGGTGGAGAGCAATCCATGTAACAAAGGCAGTTGAGAAGCGGTAATTAAGAATTATGCCAGGGGCTGAACCGATGACAACAACATCATCTTCAATATCGTTGTCAATTTTAATTCCTCCCCCAATTTAAATTTAATTGTGCGGGCTCCTTCGGTTGACTCCTGTGGGATTATTCAGTGGTAAAGGTATAAGACTGGCCATTGAATAATCATACAACAGCAACCGATTTCATTGCGATTCACATTTTTAAA
Source organism: Metopia argyrocephala (assembly GCA_963576795.1). Classification (NCBI taxonomy): domain Eukaryota; kingdom Metazoa; phylum Arthropoda; class Insecta; order Diptera; family Sarcophagidae; genus Metopia; species Metopia argyrocephala. Next base: position 58,559,574 of record OY756211.1, on the reverse strand, counting down.
GTAGGACCTTTGTTTATTTCTGACTGATATCAGATATGATATTAGTATATATAAATCAATGGTCCACATACTCGTTCCCCCTCCTTTTATATATTCCTAAACCAACATAATGTACTGCATGAGTAGGGCATGAGTTACAAAACATTTTGTAATTAAATATTACATTTGTATTTATAAAAAAATGAATTCTTTTTTTATAAATAATTAAAGTCTGGACATAAAAAATGGCACATACATATGTATCTGATCACTAAAGTAATAAAGAAAAAACGGTGCAAAACTGTTTTTTTTTTTGAAATTTTGGAAAATATGTAAATGGAAATAAATTAAATGTTTTCACAATTAGTAAAACTTGTTTTCTTTTTCTGTAAGATTTTACGAATTGTTTATATGTCCTTCTTCACTTCGATGATCCATATGTGTATACTTATAGATGAAATATGGGAAAACACATTGGATTTTTCCCTATAACAATTGTACTACTACCTACACTATACAACATCTTCTATGTATAAAAATATTTGTACACACAAAGTCTGTCTCATAAATTCTACTGAGTAATATTGAATGTTACTAATTATAAGGTAACCTTTACCCTTTAAATTCTGATCAACATCATTTGTCGCAATTTGTTAACGAGAATTATATAAAATCTGCATATGTATGAGTACAATAATGTGCATATGAGTATGCAAATAAAACAAAAAGTAAATGAGAATTTAAATATTTGTTTACAGACAAATGAAAAGGACCAATTTTTACTGGATCATATACATTTAGCCAGTCAATCAACCAGCCAGCCCGCTATTCGTTTATCCAACCAACCATATACATATAGTAAATATTTGTGTATGTTTGTATGTACATTGCCATTATAATGTTTTTATGCATAAATACATATTCGTATAGTTTTAAGTATAAATGCATGTGTATGGCTGAATCTTTAGTCGCACAATCTCAACATAATTGACACAAATGTGACTGGATTTTTAAAAAAGATAAGCCTTCAAAAACCAAAAAAAAAAACGAAAAACAAAAGAAAAATGCCAACTGTTTGCAGGAAAATATGATCATCATCAACACTTTGGCTTCAATTATGGTCAGGACAACATATATGGATGCACATAAATTTAAACGCCAAGGATACTTATTTCTGCTTTAATATGTATGTACGTACGTGCACTGTTAATCGACATTCAATCAATAGCCGTATACCTTTAAACATATATGTATGTACAATATTTATTTGAATATATCGTTCAATTGATTCAATAATGCCTTAACTCAATCAAGCAGTTAAGTTAAAGCTGTACCTAGACAAGCCAATGCAGGTAATGTTAACAGTTGCACGATAGCATTGTCAATGATTATTATGATTATGGATAAGCTATGGATAGCTTCTGTAGAAACTTAACATAGGATTGGCGGTGAATGTCCACCAGCAAACTACTTCTCTATTGATTATGTAGTTTTTTGGGGTCTCATGGAGATATTAGAAGGAAATACGTGTACATTTTAGCTCTATTCGTCTACAGTATTGCTGCTTCTTGGTCAAGTTATGTTCGCAGTTGGTCTAGTGTTTAGTGTGATAGCTTACTAAGACAAGAGCTCCGGCTTCAAATTCCAGCTCCGACATCTTGAAAAAAGAAATTTGAAAAAATATTTCTTTCAGCGACTACCTCTCAGCAGTCTTCTGGCAAAAGCTCTGAGAGTAGCTGATTGCCATGAACAAGCTTCTCAAATCTGTCGTTCGGAATCGACTTTGAACTATAGATCCCGGTACTCATGGATAAAAATTGACACACACAATATGGGTGCTGTGCCATAACTCTGAAAAATGGTTGTAATGTCCAATTATGTATGTACGTAGGAATCATATCAATGTATAATGAACGTTTTCAAGAAAGCAATTTTAATTGAAAGCTTGTTTTTCATGCATGCCTTAAAAAATAACGAATTTATTGAAATTTAAGAATAAGTATTTGAATATTTTGTCAGCATAAATACAAATGGAAGTAAGTACACAAATATTTAAACTCGAACTTTTAAGAATTTATTTTATTAGACTACATATGGAGAGTAAGCTTTGCCCCTCAATACTCTCATATATCAATTCAAACGGACGTAACTATACATTTTAACGAACAAAGCCGGTCAAAAAAATGTGCTTCTAATTTTTGTGTTTTCAAGGGTTTTTCTTTTTATTTATAACTTCTTAATACTTAATTTAATTGATTTTAAAGTGTTTTAAATTCTCCCGTAAAAAAATTATTACATTCGTTCGCATTTAAGGTGACGGTTTATGTCTGTGTGTTGTTGTTTTTATATTTTTTATAATTGTTTGTTTTTTATTTACATATGAAAAAAATAATATTTTATTGTTCTTTTTTTATTCCCTTTAATTTTTGTTAATATATATGTATGTATATGAGTAAGTATAAATTGTGTTCATTGTTAGCCTATATATGTACATGTATCTTATTTTTTAATGCCATCATACGAGTATCCTTATTATTTATTATAAAATTTCCATGAAAGTGTTTTTAATTTTATACTGTTAATATATAAAATAAGCTTATGATTATTCTCATTTTTTACTGCTTTATTTAACGCTTTTTGCTTCTTGTTGCAGTTGCAGTTGCTTTTGATTTTTATTTTGGAATTTAAAAAACACCCTACTGACTTCAGAAAAAATAAAATGTAACAATTTAAATGACCTTTAACCGACTTTATATTTCGCAGTTACTACGAGTAAAATATAAACTATGTACATGGTATAATATATAATCATATTTTGACAATCGTGTAATTATTAGAATTTTCGACAATAAACACCGTAGCCAGATCCAGGCGAGATGACATTGCATTGAACATGACGAGTTATATTTAAACTTTTTAACCTAAATCGGAAACTGTCTTTAGAGGATACCACCATTTCGCTAGGTTCAACAATGTTTCACGAGAAACCTAGAATTAATCATACTTGACTTGACGTCGAGAAACAAAAGTGTGAGAAACGATGAAAATGATACAATAGGATAAGAGATAATTATAATGAGATAATTTCTATTTTTTACTACTATTTTTTATTTATTACTATTTTGGATAGTTCAAGCAAAGATCATAAGAGCAAGGGCTGAAAACTGTCAAAAGTGTTAAGCGATGGAATTCCGAATTTAATAATTGAAGACAATGAGTTCATACGTAATCTATCTGCACACAGCAGACAATAAAATAGAGTGATTTCAATCAAAGTAATTTAAAAATATTTAGAATTACAGTTACCATCTGTAGTAATGTATTTCCATTGAAGGTTGTTTTGTTTTAGGTACAGGTGGCTCTACATTCTTTATTTTGTTATCATGTTTCTTTCTTATAGCGTAGCGTAGGATAACGGTATCTATTTACCTATTATTTATTTTTCTAGATCATTCGATATTACTATATCTTTCTCTCTTTTACATGTGCCTATAGATATAAGCATAATGTTTAAGTTTGTATCCTAGTTTGTAAGCTTTTAGTTTTAAGATGCTACAATTGTTAATAAAGTAATCGTGAACGAAGACAGACGTCTTTTATTTTATTCGGCGATCCTACACGTCGAACAAATTTTTTAAGTTCAAAAAATTTCTATTGACGAAACAAAAGAAATTAAGAATGTTCTAAATATGAGACACATACATACATACGTAATTGGCTATTACAACCCTGTGTCAGGGTTACGACCTAGCTTTTCTTGAAGCTCCGACATCCTTAAAAGAGAAATATGAAAAAATATTTTCTTCGGCGACTACCTCTTAGCAGTCTTCTGACAAAAGCTCTGATAGTAACTGATTGCCATTACTAAGCTTTTCAAGTCTGTCGTTCGGAATCGACTTTAAACTATAGGTGCCGCTACTCGTGGATAAAATTAATTTAGCAGTCGTCCTGACTTTTTAAAGGTAGATATACTACCCAGAGAGACCACTTGCCTCCCTAAACACGTCCATATAAGTCTGTCCAGAACACAACATTGACACAATATGTGTTCCGCTGTTTTTCTCTCTGTAAATGGGCCCTCACACAACAATGATACTTTCGAATATTAGAATTGCATCCAAATTGTGGAGTATTCACCACCTTAGCGTGTCTGAGGCCAACTTGGTCGTTCCGATGTACCAATCATTTACCTACTTTCCTGCTTCTAATGAAATTGATAATAGTAGACAACGGTGCTGCACAGTAGTGTTTAGGCCAATATAAACAGTCACAGATTCCTTCCAAATCAATGAATCCGTAGGCTTATGGGCACTTATTCCACAGAATCCAGGTATCCAATACAATTGGCTCTATTTCGACAATCTTTATAATAACTTTAAATTATTAAACATTATGTTACGTAGAGCATTTTTAAAAGACATCTTGCCTTACACTAATAATTAGAAACATTTTAAATTTGCTACTGTTATTTCACTGAGTTTTTTTTTTTTAATTAATTCGTTTACTGGTTTTCAGTTTTTTTTAATAATTAATACTTAATTTTGTGTTCTTTGCTTATTGTTGATTTAATTTTCATCTTTTTTTTTATTTCATATTTAATTTTTGTGATGCTGTTTTTTTAATATTTTGTTTTCTTGGGACATGAACTAAAGGATGTGGAAAAAATAATTCCTTGAAAAAATGTATCAACCAAAAACAAAAATATGCTTTTAAGCAGAGTAAATTAAATTGCTACCTCCATAAAAAATTTGAATATCGTACAGTTGGAAAAATTTACAGAAATTTTAATACAAAGTTTTAATGAGCTCTTCAAGATTTAAGAAAAATATATAATTAATACATACGAATTTTTTTTTTAATATTTTAATATGCTTTAGCTAATCTTATACAGTTTTATCAATAATTTTATAATCAGATAAAAAAATGATAATAATAATATTAGCTGCATAGCCAAAAAAATAGATGGAAAAAAGGTTAATGACTCTTAAACTCTCATACCTAAAATATTAAAAATTACTTCCTTGTGCAATAACACACTTATTGTTTACGTTACTACACCTGTTATCTTATCCTTTAAAAATTAAGAATTCAACAGGTGAAGAGGCACAATTTAGTCAAGTCTGATTACACTTATGCTCAAATAGACTGTGTTTAGTTACTTAACTGAAGTGGTTTAGTCAACATTATAACATACTCATATACAGCGTTTGTTAGTTCTAGTTAAACATTAGTTTTTAATAAGCTTACTTATTTAGATAATAGTAAACAATGGTTAAACTAAGTTTGAACAAAAGCTTTTGGTTTGATAACAAAAACTAAGCCGCTTTAGTTTGCTAACTAAGATGTGTGAATGTGGGTCTTACTCGTAGAGGTATTAAATTGAATACTCGTACTTGTTAAATTTATTAAATAAAAAAAAATAGGTATACGCATATAACACTTCTATAGAATAAATTTTTAAAAACCCGTGTATTATTTAACTTACCTCAACACGCCAGATTTCTAAACCTGGTGTACGACCGGCATTGGCGAAAGCAGGATGCATTACTCTTCTTCCTGGTGATTTATTTACAGGATTTTGCAATTGATTTGTTTGTACTGGAAATGCTGGACGATTTTGAATTGTACCAGCTGAACTGTAAGCAGCCAGCAGTAAAACAACAAAACAGCTGTTTTAGTTCCAAAAAAAGTTCAATGTCAAGGTAAAATCACACACACACACATATATATAGTACAAAAATCCACATAAGTCATGGGCACAAAGAGAGACAAAGTCAAGGATTGTGATGTTTATGAAAAAAAAGTAAAAAAGAAAAAAATATTAAAGAAAATGTTTAAAGCAAAGTATTTGAGTTTATTTGCTTGTAATTACATAAGTATATTTAAAAGTAAGTAGGATTTTGTTATAAATAATAAAAAAACCATCAGTGTGCTTTCAATGCTTTTATAAAACTATTGTTATATTCATAGAATTTTTGGTGTTATCATTTATTTATTTTCGTTTTTTTTATATATATATAGGCGTTTATTGATTTTTTTCATTTTTACCCTGCCTTAATAAAAATTGTTATTGTGAAACACTTAGTTTGTTGGTCATGAAAGCAACGTCACAGAATTTATATGAATAATAGTCTTATGTATGTTTGTACATAATATAGGTATATTACTTAAGCTGCAGAAATGTAAAGTTTATAACGTAAGTATTTAAAGTGTTTGTTGGTAGAGCCCAAATATTTGATACCCTACACCTCAATGGCATTATAAGTCTCCAAGCTTCAATAGAAGTTTTTTTAATAATTTATCCAAATGATGCATATTTGGGATATACTGAAATATTTAATTGTACACTATCTGTAGACGTTGTAAATTTCTCGTTCTTATATCCATTGTTTTTTAACTTTTGAAAAAAAAATATTTTTATTTCACTAAGATTTGTTCTTAAATGCCTAAGTAGACTTAATGACCCATTTTTGATGAAATAAACTCTAAATTACCTCCACTTTTAGTTGCCATAGAAGTAAGGCTTAAAAGTTAGTTTTAACGTCTTGCGATTCAGCGCTGAAGAAGGTATTCTCAAGACAAGCTGACATTCAAAAAATTATAGAATTTGGTACTTTTTGTAGGAAAAACCTTTTTCAAGAACACATATGAGTAAGACTTTACAATTTAAACTTATCTAGCTTATCGATTCTGACAAATGTTTTTATTTTTAAGTTGAGATCATAATTACTGACATCTGTATAAAATTTTATTATTTTAAATTGGTCCACTGGTGCAGTAGTTACGCTTGCGTTTGCGAACAAAGAAAAGTTGCTTCTTCGATTTTTATGCCAAAAATTTTGGTCGAGAAACAACGTCGCATGCCTACGCTTACGATACAGAAACGACCAAACAATCGAGCGAATATCGTGCCAAAGTATAGCCGAAACCGAAAAAGTCACGCCAAAGTAAAAAGTAATCTTAGCCAAAAATAACAAAAATAAACACAATTAGAGTTGGGTAGAGCTCCGGATCCAAAACCCAACTCTTAAATCTTGAATAGAAAGAAATTTGAAAAAATATATCTTTCGGTGACTACCTTTTAGCAGTCTTCTGGCAAAAGCTCTGACTGTCATGAAAAAGCTTCCCAAGTCTGCTGTATGGAATAGACGTTAAACTGTAGGTCTCGGTACTCATGGATAACAATTGACGCACACAACATGAATGCTGCGAGAGGCCAGGCCGTAACTCTGAGATAGGGTTGTAATGACAAATTATGTATGTATGTATGTATGTATGTATAAAAATGAAAACAAAACGGAGGTTAAAAGTCAGAAAATTAAATGAACTTTTATTTTCCGTGTCATCATTTGTGATATAGATATCATTTGTGTCTGATAATAATTATATATTCATCATTTTATGATTATATTTATTTTCAAAGATTTAGCGTGTTAAAATGGATGTAATATGTAATAATTAGGGAAACATTCATACATATATACAATATTAATTACTCAGTTAAAGTAAGGGCTAAGCATGTGTTTTCAGTTAGCAAAAGAAATGCCAGTCAAAGATATTATTATATGTTAAAAGTTGTTTCATATTCAAAATAATCTTCTTATTTTTACAAACTATATGAATCCCAAAATGTCTGGTTTGTATCAGATGAAAAGCAAAAAAGAACTGTTTACGTTTCATTCACATTTAATACTATTGCTCTTGTTCGTTTTTTTATAAAATAACAATACGTACTTGTATATAAGTATGTAGTATTTATGTACATTTATATATATCTTAATATATTTTCATTAATACAAATAAATTATAATATTAATATAAAAACTGAATGTTAATTAAAATTATTTTACACTCCAGAGATTTCTCAAAGCTCATTCATAAATACAAACAATAATGTTAAAATTAAAATATAAAAAAAAACTTAAAGCACATGGCAAATAAAAATTGTACGGGGAGAGTATTTTTATATTTTTATTTAATTAAAAATAAGGAAAAAAACGTTTAGAATTATATTTATATTAATAATCCATTAAATATTTAAGTAAATATGTTTATCTCAAATTTTCTCAAAACTATGATTTTTATAGTAGACAAACCGTCAAAAGAATTGAAAAGGAATAAAAATTGAAAAAAAAAAAATAAATAAACAAGAAATTTATAACTTTTTTAGAATCATCCTAGTTTTCAGCATATTTGCATAAAGAGGCAGAATTTTAAAGGAATTTAAATTTAAATAAGAGTGCTATTGACGGCAATAGTTTATTATAATTCCTATTTGATACACAACACTTTATAATGTTCCAAACAAATTTCCAGAGCTATGTAACCGGAGTCGGAGTTGTGTAGTCGGAGTCACAAATTATTCTTGATATTACATGAGCATAAAATATTTAATAAAATTTTGAAAATAAAAATAAATGTTTAGGAAGTTTCAAGATTCAAAAAATTTAAAAAAAACATTAAAAAGCCCGAATATTTTGAATAATATTTTCACATGAGTATGTTTAAAGTATAGACCCATATACCTATATGTTTACAAAGCTGATTTATCTTTGCTTTTAGTTTTAAAAATGGAAAATCATTGCGGAATTAATTAACTTAAAGGAAATGTTGTCCGTCAAGTACTGATAAAACCCTGATAACTATAGACTGTTTTAAAATTTTGAAAATTAAAGGTGATTCTCTCAACAAGACCTGTAACCTACACTAGGTAATTATAAATGAATAGTTTTACTTTGACACAGTGTTATTAACCGAAAAAATATAATATTTCCATAATAAAATATTATTGCATCAGTTAACCACAGCATCATTCTCACTATTTTTATAACTGCCGAAGTGGGGCTCAGAGTCCGAATCGTACATAACAAATGTCAGCCGTTGGAGTCGGTGTTAGAACTGTAACGGCCATATTTATAATGAAAAATCAGCAACTCGTTAATATATAGGACAAAACACTAACAAGTTTATCAACCGCTATAGACTGATATTATTAAAACTCTCAATATCTTTTATTTGATAACTGGTCAGAGAATCCAAAAAATTAAAGAAATCGTACGTTTGAGTAAGAATTTCCACGTAAAGGAATGACAAACTTAGCGACTACGTACAACGAGCCGCTAAATTTTAATTATAAATAAGTTTCTATGAAGGCTAATTAAAAAAAATTAGTTTTAAATATTATACAGTTCAGAGTTGATAAAAAATATAAGATTTTTTAAATATGAAGTTATACTACCTATCCAGCATATTTTTTTAATAATGATTTTAAAATACCGCGTAAAGTGAATTCCAACCTGTTACCACTGAACGTCATTGTACTTTTATTCGTGTGTTATTTAAACAGCTGATTTATAGAAATAGATGATGTTGATGAATAGAACGAAACAAAACACCTCACATTTTTTATAATAGAGAAAGTAACAATTATTGAAATCGTTGATAATTGTTTTAATATGACAGAGCCATAATAAATTTAATGGCAGTGTTTTAAAATAAATAATTGATACGAGTATTACCTGAAAAATAGTTTTTCTTTTCTTCTGATTACATGCATACATACATAACTGGCCATTACAACCCTGTGTCAGGGTTACGGCCTAGCTTCTCGCAGCACTCATGTTGAAATGACTTACAGTTTAAAGTCGACAATTTTGGGAAGATTGTTCATTGCATTTAAATACTCTCAGAGCTTTTGCCAGAAGACTGCTAAGATGTAGTCGCCGAAAGAAATATTTTTTCCATCTTTGTTTTTTTAACGTCAAACCTGGGTTTTAAATCCTGAACTCTTGTCTAGTAAGTCAACTCACTAACCATAGTCTACGGCGATTGACATGTTTTGATTGTCAATGTTCATTATGTTCAGTGAGTGTGCATATGAATGGAACCAAAGTCATACTAAAGTGAACATATTGAATGAATAATCCCTACCTTTGATTAGTTTCGCCATTTCTGCATAATTAATAAAGAATCACTTAAAATTATTACAATTTTAGGTGCATCAAATGACTGAAAAATCTCTTTTAAAATATATTATTTTTTTAAAATCACAGTGAAAATCATGCGATTAATCATTTGTCGATGTGACAGGTAACCCATGCATACGTTGCACTGTGTCACGAAGGTGGCCAAAAATGGTTAAAGTCAAATTTATGAGAAAATCGAAATTTATGAGAAAATCGCAAATTTTATGTTCATTTATAATACTACCAAAATTTGTAACGGGGTTGTAAGTTATGCTTCTAGTTATAATTACAACACTGTTTTTGTTTAAAAATATTGGTCATATGTCAGATACCATTAGAAAAAAGATAGTAGTGAGGCATTATCAGCAACTGATTTTTTTGAAGATTGGAAATATGTTACAATCAATTCTTATATTCTCATGCAAACGGTCGCTCTTATCTGATTACTAATTTCCAAGTTTTAACAATTTTTAAATTTAAGTTTTCATGGTGGGTGTGGCACTTTTTAGATTTTCTTCAAATTTCGCATAAATACTTATTTTCCTAAGAAAAGCGTTCATGCCATAATTCACCTCCCTACTCTAGCCTTGTTTTTCGTAACTTGAAAAATTTCTACTTAACTACGTTGCTCTAAGGAAATGATATAAAATTGAGAAGTTTTTGTATTTTAGCATCAATTCAAATAAATAATTACATATTTGCTTTTATAACAAATAATATAGAAAATCAGACAAAACTTTTTAATCACTTTTCTATTTCATTTATTTATTGTTGCTATTTTTATTGTAATTATTTTCTAATTTTATTTATTTGTTTGCTGTTATTGCATAGAAAGAAAAACCAACCTCACCCACCCAGTTCATACAATTTATTGCAGTTAATTAGTGTATCTAATGGCTTTAAAGGAAATGCTTCTAAATGAAGTATCAGCAAAAGAAAAAACAAATCATTTGAAGAACAGAATCAAATTGGCATGCCTCATGCAGAACGCTTTATAAAGTATTTTTTATTTTTTTTGCTTATTCTTATTCGTTTGTTTATAATTAATATGACTTGTTATGCTGTGTATTGGATTTCTTATTTGAGGTGTTAAATGAATAATTTTCTTTATTTTTCTATTTAAAGGGGAACTTTCTTGAATTCTCATAAAAGAGTAATAAAACGTAAAAGAAAAACTGAAATAAAGTTGTTTTTCATATACGTTTAATTTTATTTTTTTCAGGTGCAAACATTTTAAAAGTAACATTAACAAAGATGTTCATTAAATATTGTTGAATTAACTTGATTTTATTAAGTTGTATATTATAATTTATGATAAATTGATTTGTTTTTATTATGATTTTTTTGTGATGTTGGTTGTAAAAACATATCTATATGCACACATGTATTTGTAAACAAATATATTGATTTTTAACGTTTTAACGTTTTTTTCATACTAATTAAAGAAGAAATAAATAAAGAATTGTTTTAAAATATGTACATATTTCTAACCAGATATTGGTTAAATGCAATATTTTTTACTTTTTAAATCCAAATTTATTTATTTGTTCTGCAAAACAGTATATATATAATATAGGAACTAAACACAAGCAGAGTGTCACACTACGTTAAGCCTTGTACCCAGTGTATGATAACAGACCAGAGCAGACCAAAACAAGCAATTGTAAAAAACAATTGTAAAGAACAATTAAAAAAAGATAAGATTTTTTATGCATCTACTATTATAAAGATATGGTTTGTTTATTTTTAGTGTAATGTAACCACAAACTAAGATAGTCAAAATGTGTAGTATGATTAGCAATTAATATAATATATATTATATATAGGTATATATATATAATATCAACGTATCAACTATTTTGAAGCTTGTATATGAATTAGGGTGTGTCAATTAAATTGGTTGAGAAGGAACGTGACAACAGTATACATACATATTTGGTCATTACAACCCTGTTTCAGGGTTACGGTCTAGCTTCTCGCAGCACTCATATTGTGTGTGTTAATTTTTATCATTGAATACAGGGTTGTCAGATTAGAGGATTTATTCCCAAAATGAGGATTGTTTCTTCTGAAATGGGGATAAAAATATTCATTTGGGGTGAGGGATTTTATTGGGAATAATCTACAAACTTTCCTTCTAATAAGGAACAGTTGTGGGAATTTGTTAAATATGTGTGTAAGAACATTCCAATCGATATGTTCTAAAGACTTGTGGACTAAATGCCAAAACGCTTCTTGGACCTTATTAAAAATATCTGTTATTTCACAAAGTACAGAGTAATAAAAAAAAAGTTCTTTTAGGCCATCAAATTTGGTGAATCTATTTTTTTTTTTTTTTTTTTTTTGAACAGCAAAATTAGTTGATTTTAACAATATTTTGAATTAATTTTTAATTACTTTATAATTGATATAAAATAGAAAAAAAAACAAAAATATTAATTTTGTTTTTCTAATGCTTTTCGGTCACAAAGATGCTGGATTTTTTATTGGACACTTCTGTAAATATACACACATATCAAATAAAATATATATTTACATAGCAAATATGTATGCATATGTCATATCAAAATTATTAATTCAGCTTCTGTGGGTATTTTTGGGGATATGAAATTCGAAATTGGGGATAAAAAATTAAAACTCTCTGACAACCCTGGACCTTCATTTTAAAGTCAATTCCGAGCTACAGATTTGAGAAGCTTTTTCATGGCAATACGTTTCTCTGAGAGCTTTTGCCAGACGACTGCTAAAAGGTAGTTGCCGAAGGAAATATTTTAAATACAATTAACATAAAAATACATCCCTGGTCTAATGGTGTGTGATGAAATTTAAAAAGAACGTCATACGCCTGTCAAGTTTTAATTCGTATTTTGTCCCAATGTCGTATGGTTTCATTACATATTAAGTTTAGACGATACCATCCTTGCTTTTCTACACAAAAATTTGACATATCGTACTTCTTGTATTACCATCTAAATACCCTTTAAATACTGATGTATTAAATATATTGCTTTGTTTTCTTATTTGTTTTTATTCCTGAACGAATTTGACTCTAACAGTAATAAGCGTTTTATATAGCCAATTCACCACTATTATCTTATCTTTGTCTATTGTAAAACAAAAATAAGATTATATTAGTTATAACCACTCTTTGTTGCAAGCGCTTTTGCAAGCCTTGTAAACCAGCAATCATCGAATACATTTTGTTGTTGCTTGACATGGTTTGCTACATTTCCAAGGGCGTTTGCAACGAAGAGTGATTAGTTCTATTAATATTAAAAATTTTACAACATACAGCGTAAGAATAGTAAATTGGGCAAATAAATAAATAAAATAAAATTATAATTTGAGTCATACCATCACAACAACTGGTGAAGTATTAGAACACATTACTTTTTAAACAACAAGTCTTTTTTATTAAACTCAACTACAATTAAATTTATTTTAAATGAAAATCATTATTATTATGTTGTTTTTTAATATGACTTTCCAACATCTTCACAAATATGGTTAGAAAATAATCGAAAACAAAACACAGCCTTTTATATCACTTTAGACCCAAAAAAGGCAAAAACACAAACAATCATTTTAAAATCAAATAAAGAAAAGCGGTTATTCAAACCTTGCAATTAAAAACAACTATAAAAACTACAACCTTTCTACAATATTGAAACATTAAATGAGTCAGAAGAGGAGTGACCAGATTTTAGAAAAAATATCGAGTAGTTTAAACAAACACTAAATTGGGGTAGTTACGAGTATAGATAACAAATATTTACCTCACATAAGGTACTTACTTATATGATTTATTACTAATAAGCAAAATATTTGTTTAGAAAAAAAATTTTTTCTTCTTTTTTTGCAGAACGTAAGGGTTGCTGTTTTGGTTTTTTTTTTTGTTATATCTTAGGCTTTTACAGTCCGATCTTAAAGTGGATATATAAATAAATAAAGGTATAGTGCCATTACACCAAACTCAAATCAACTAATTACCAGATTCAATATAAATCTAGTCGTTCTTTACTACATTTCTCATATAAAAGAAAATCTACATCGTTACTAGATTTCGACAAAATCTTGTTGGAATCAAGTATTCTTTTCGATGCAACCCTGAATTTTTTCTAAGTTGTACTAAAAAATACAAAACCACAAGTGGGGATTTACAATGTGGAAATTGAAAGGCAGACATTTTTCAATTCTCTTTTGCTCTTGCCTAAAACTTTTATCATATAGAACTTAGAAGACAAACCGAAGAAGCAAAAACTGCAAAAAGCGGAAAATCAAAAGGAAAAATGTTATGTACAAACATTCGTGTACTGCATTCTTCACACTTTCGTCACTATTTCTACAAATTTCGTCTGTCTGTCTTTCAATTTCTATTTACATTGTAAATCCCGACTAAAAAACTGACAATTGAAAAGTGCCTTATAAAACTAAAACGAAAATAAATTCAAGGCTTTTGAATTATTTTTTATTGAATATAAAATAATAAGAAAAAAATTGTTTTAATCATTTATTTTTTTATTGGCTGTTATTTTTATGAAAATAAAATCCTTCTAGTTGTCAAAAAATTTCGGTGTAAACACTATAGATTTTCAAAGAGATTTCAAATTAAATTAACTTGATTTGAGTTTGGTGTAAATGCGCTATTATTTTAAACATCTGCATTAAAGAACGCTGTAACTGACAAAAAATCGAAAATACGTTTATTGCATCATTTTTGCCAGAAAAAAAAAAATACGCGTAGATTGGTCCCGGTCCCAGATTCATACGTTGAAAATAAATTCACTTACGCAGTCTGCGTTTTGAAAAATACCAGTGTCTTTGTTCTACTTTCATACAGTTTTTTTGGCTCTGGTGAACATTTAAGGTTTTGTCAGTTACAGCGTTCTTTAATTCCATCGACGATATCTGGTCACCTTTTTACTAACCAAACCTTTAAAAACATCATATACACTTAGCTTTACAAAAAGCAAAAAAATACGATTTCTTTCTCCACCTGCATAAATTACAATCAAATACATTTTTTTAAGATACAAAACACGTTTAGAAGTTTCCAAAATAAATAAAAAATTAATTAATTAATGCAAAAAATAAAAGTGAAAATTTCACATTCTTTTGTTATAGTTTTAACACCGTCTTGCTAGAGAATATTAATATGTGATGAAAAAAAAGAACAATAACATACATTGTAAATCTTTTAAATTTCGTAAATTTTTAAACTTTAAAAAACCGGCGTTTTTCTTTTATTTTTTTTAATAAATTTTTTTGCAATATATAATAATATAAGTACGTATGTTTTTAAAACGAGCGTTAAGGCGTTTAGACTTGTGTATTACCTGTAGATCACTGCCATGATGATTTTCGTCGCTAAACACTTTCAATGGAGAGCAATCGCCCAGCCGCAAAAATGTTATTTTTGGAGAATTTACTTGTTGTATTCGCCTCTGTTAATTACGGGTTGTGGTTGATTGTTTATATCGTTTTTGTTTATTTTCTTTAGTGTATAAAGCAGATGATTCACTTTTGTTATATATTTGTTTTTCTCTAATATAATTTCACTTGGTAATGCAAACGAATTGCTCTTGTTTTGACGGTCTCACTCAATAGACTTTATGATCTGTAAGATAAAAACAAAATTGAGAAAGGGAAAGATGTTAATTATTAGCATTCTCGTATATTTTGGCAATATTTTTTTTTTAAATCTATAAAAATATCAACACAACATTTTTAAACATATGTATGTATGTGTATATTGAGAGTTTAGCTTTGTATAAAGTGTTATTAATTGTTTATTGACATACAATAATTGTTCAAAAATTTATTATCTCTGTCGTTTTTTATTGTTATTAGTATTAATACACATGTGAAGGCAGTGCAGTAGATATACATAAATACAATCTATTAGTTTCTCAATTACTTTTTTAAGTGATTGCGGTATACGATAGTTTTTAATGTATACCGGATTATCATCCTTTACCCTCAACTTTTGTTCATAGAAATTGTAAGTTGTTATTGTCTCTGTCTCTAAACCGAAAATATCACTGTACTTTGTAAAAAGGTCTGTTAACGTTGTCTCAAATTGTTTCGGAAAATTTATCCTTTCATTTCAATGAATGTTCTTCCTATTGATCGGATTTTACCGAGTCCTATACCGCTTATGGTTGTTGATCTATTTTTATTTATTTCGTGTGTCTGAATAAATTTTGTCTTGAGAACCGAAATGTCTGTTCCTGTATCCAGCAGCAGTGTAACTATTTCATTAGTGTTATCAATTTCTATGTCCATAGAATAGATCATGTTGAGGTTCAGGTTGTAAATTTTATTTATCTGTCTGTATAGTTTGTCGTTCTTACATAGTTTCTGTTTCTAAGTCTATCATTCTGGTTCCATTAATTCCTGTTGCCAAAGGAATTTATAGGTCTTTGCCGAAGACTGTTATAATTATTGTTATTATTATATCTACGTGGGTAATTGTAGCCCCCACAAGTTTGTGTATTACTTCCCCTATAAGTGTTTGGATTAAATCTTGGCCCGAAGTGTAAAATGCTATTTTGTTGTCCAGTTGCTTCTGTGCAACTGTTAACAAATTTACTAATGGCCTCATTTATATTATGGAATTGGCCTGCTTCCATGATAAGTTTTACCTTGTCAATTGCTCAATTTTTAGTAATGGCCTCTTCAGCGACCTGTGTAAAATATTTTCTTGCTAATTCAGATGTTAGACCGTCCGATTTGTAGACGTTTTCTAATGACCTTGTTAATTTTTCTATTTCATCGGAGTAGGTGTTTGCAGTTTTACCACCCTGCTTTATGTTCATTATCTTTGTTGATAACACCTCGACCGATTCGCCCTCTACGGAGGCATTTAGTTTATTTATAATTTCAGTAATTGTTGACTCATTATTTAGTAAATTTCTGGCATTGCCCTTTAATTTTGAACTAATAAGGGACACTGCCATATATTCATGAGCTCCCTTTATTGAGTCCACCAATGAGTCAAGAAACGCAAATTTTCTGGTTTTCCGTAGAAATCTGGAATAAGCTTTGAAGCCGTATTCAAAAATTCTATTACCGCTTGCATCATTTCTGTAATTCTCTTCGAATCTGCCTCTCTATTAAACAATTCTATCAGGACCTCACTTGCTTCTCAGTTCGTCTTTTCTAATTCATAAATTGCTTCCCCGTGAAGCGTATTTGGTAGTTTTATCTCCAAACCCTTTTTTGCCAATATAGCTACTATTCTACTTCTTATGTCAGATAAAAAATTCTTAGCCGCAGCTTTCTGAGGGCTAGTGAGTCTATTATAATTTACGTTGAGTACTACTCCAATTCTTCCAAATCTATCAAGCAAAACTCGAAGATGTTTTGCAATTGTTTCATCCCCTATATTATAATTATAATTATGTTTTAACAATTGAATGACCTTTTTTTATTAGTCTTAATTTGCGTAATATGTCTTGCCAGTACATCAAAATAGTATCTTTATATTTTGTCTGGATCATTGGTTTTACTTAGGTACCTCTTTTTTAATTTTTTATTATGCAAAGCGTAAATTCGAAGTAGGAAATTAAGTATAATTAAAACTGTTTTTATTATTAAGCAAATTTCAGTTTTATTCAAGTTTATTTTTCTCTGAGGTATTTCCACCTCGTTTATGAGATTGGCGGTTGGCCTATCTAATTTTGTCTAGGATTGACACATTCTACTATTTAAGTATTTTTGTTCAAATTCTCAAACCATCTAATAAGACCTACCATTTCTTCCTCTATGGTTTCTCTGTTCCTAACAATTTCGTCTGTAGGAGTTCCTTCTTTCCCTATTTGTTTCCATATACATATGTGTAACTACCTTTATTTCAGACTCTATAGTCGGCTTTTAATCCGGTTCGTCGGATTCTAAGGCTTAATTCTTCTCATTTTCTAACATTCTTAAGACTAAAAAAAAAAATATTCTATACTGGGCCCTTATTATATATTCTGTTTTTTTTTTTTTTTTCTTAATAAATGTTTTTTTTTTTTCTTTTTTTATTTTGATTTCTATTTATTACTTATCATTCTAAAAATAGTTATTAATTTTCTCTTATCTAAAAAAATTTTAATAAATAAAATTATTTCAAATATAATAATATTATTTGTCTTCGGACGCCTTCCATCCCTAGTTCATTTCCCTCAGTTGTTTGATGAGGTTTTTCGTTTGAGTACCTAGGCTGATGTTTATAATTCTTTGTAGATCGACAGGCTGCCTCGAAAATGCGCTTTCTTTCTCCTCTTTTCTTAGATTTTGTGATCTTCTTGTATACTACGGGAGTTTAAACTTTCTGTCTTCTCTTATATTCCTCTATAGTCAGAGCTTTATTATATTAACTTGCAGGATCTGGCAGGATCGCCATGTAATGAAATATTATTTATTTCATTATAGATAATTGCTTCGAAGATAATTAGAGTATTTTCTAAGCACTCCTGCCGCATTTGCCGAGCATCAAAATGCCTTTTAATGAGAATCAATACTTAAACAACGTTTGGTTGAAAGTTCTTATTAATTCTGATTTATTTTAAAAATTTGATTTGCTTATATACTAATTATGAGAATTTAACTTAACCTACCCTTAACATTGGTTTGTGTATACATATGTATATTTATTTAAGACACTAAAAACACATGCGCATGTACATAACGGGAAAATAAAGTATTTTCCCACAGTTGGAAAATGAAACGGATCACATTCTTGCAGGCACAACAAAGTGAAGTTCTAGTATTTAAATTTTGGCCTTGAGTATTAAATGTGTAAATGACGACGATCAGCGGTACCACCAAAAGAGATTTCTTATATCGTCTGCTCGTGTGTGTTCTTTTAAATAACATATGATACTCTTTTATAAGTAGGCACTTCAATTATATTTTACAAACATGCACTCAATAGAATGCAATCATGCTACAGTACGTAGTACAAGATGTTGATTCCCTAATAAAATTTTCTTCACTTTTTACTGGTAAATTAAAAAAAAAAATTTATTTTTAAAAAATTCTTTTTGTATTTTAATTTTTGGTTACTTTATAGTACTTTATTTGTTTATATTTTTTATTAACCACTTCTTACATATGTAGGTTCAACACCCATTCAGGTTCATGTTCGATTTCAGTCCCTACTTTTCAGTCAAACTCAGCTAACTTTGATACCAGTAAGGTTAGGTTATTGTCTTTCTCGGCGAATTTAAAGAGCAAATATTGAGAACTTTTAAATCACACAGTGCATAAACTCGAGAATTTTGAGTATTTTTTGGATAAAATTTGACACACAATATGGATGCTGTGAGAAGCTAATCTAATGTTGATTATTTTTACAATATTAAAATGTTATAGTCTGTTAAAAAATTTTAATGGGCATATAAAATGATTCTTTTTAAAAGTCAACGCTTTATTTATCTAATAATTAATACACATTTTTTTAGAAATTATTTGTTGTTCTTTTTTTTTTTTGTTTGTAAAATTTCTGTTTTTGAGAAAAGATACTATGACAAAAGTTTTATTTTTATATTAATTATTTCTTTATACTAATTATTTAGCCATTTAAAATGATACTTTTGTACTTGAGAGGTCATTCCTCTTAAACAAGCAATAATTAATAACACCTGTGGTATGTACACCTGTAAAGAAAACCGACTGGACTTTTTAGTACAAAATATAGATGCTGTTTCTCTAATTTAACTTTTAACAGATGCTTTGGCTAAATGCTTTTACAGTGGAAATGATAACAAAAGTCTGCGTAAAACCATATATAATAGACAAATTGATAGTCAATTTTATTTCTAAAATGTTTTACGCATATCTCTTCGAGCGATATGTGCAGATTCTGTGATGAGGCAATCGAGTCATCAGGGCATATACTGGGCAATTATGCTACATTGATGGACAGTAAGAAGAGGTACCTTGGTACTGTACAATTGATATACAGGTCGATGTACTCTAGTACCTCATATACATACATACATATGTATATGAATGAATGAATGAAGTATGTACTTATAATGCCAAATCTAAACCTCCTCACTGGTTATCTTACTGGTCCGTAGAGTTTGTGAAGAATAGCAAAATATCTGATTGTGAGATTCTTGGTAGATTTCAAAAAAATGTACTTAGGGCCACGACAGCAGACATACCCACCAATAAAATGTCAGCATAGATATAAAATTTCAAATTTGCTGAACAAACAGTTGACTCGAAGGGACATAATAGATCTTGTAGTTTCAACTGTTAAAAAGAAAGAAACCGAAACTTAAAGTAAGCACATATTATTGAAACTTTGAGTTTCCAACTCAAAAAAAGTGCAGGAAACCAAAGCGCCTGAAACTCATTACTAAACGAAGTCAGCAGTAGCATATCAATGTAATGTATTCATTTAATAATGTCATTTAAATAAGTAAAATTTTAAGGTAAACTAAAAATATAAAAAATTAATGACTGTTTATTAAAATCAAAAATACGGCACAAACGCACATTATCGTTAATACTCGTATACCAGTAATTTTTGCATAACGGCAAAAAAAATATCGTATTATGACTAATAACATGGAATAGAGTAGTTTTCATTTTGACCTCTATCATGTAATATTTTTACAGATATTTGTATAACAATATTACATTCACCGTCATGAAAATTTTTTTATATACAAACACATTATACTTATAATACGGTGCTAATGAATGAGTGTTAAAATTTATGCTAATCACAAATTTATAATACCCGTATGTCTATATGTAAGTACACATATAAATTTATATACAATATTTATAAACACATAAGTGTTGTTTAAATGAAAAGGTTGCCATAAATACAGGAACATAATTGTACATCTTATTAACGGGAATGTAATTTTAATGGATTTTATAAAGCAAATATACTTACTTATTAAAGTAAACATACATAGATCATAAGAGCCCGTATATATGTATCTAGTTAAGGTAGGAAATATAATATTACATGGCGAATAAATTAAGTGATAATGAGAAAGATAAACAATTATCTAAAGATGTATGTATGTATGCTACGTTAGCAAGACTTGCAAGAGCGTTTACAATGAAAAACAACTTGCTTATATGTATATACTTATATAAGTATGTATATGTATATTTAATGGTCAATATTATTTATAAAATTTATTAAAAGAAACAAAGGGCCTAATAGACTGTCATAAGGTACACCAGAAGTAGAAATGTAAGCACACAAGCGGATGGTAATTACCGATTTACTATGCCCGCGGGCGATAGTCCAGTCAAAGTCGTTCTCAAAAAAATATAAAGTTGGAAGCATTTAGATATCTTGTGGATTGCTATCGTTTCTAATTTAACAGTTGGAGCTGTAATTATTTTTTCAGAAATGGGATTTGTTGCTGAACTTGAATTTCTTTATATACTATATTAAGTTGAGGATCCAATCAATTAGTTCTCAAAAAAATATAAAGTTGGAGGCATTTAGATATCTTGTGGATTGCTATCGTTTCTAATTTAACAGTTGGAGCTGTAATTATTTTTTTCAGAAATGGGATTTGTTGCTGAACTCGAAATTCTTTATATACTATATTAGGTTGAGGATCCAATCAATTAGTTCGAGTATTACTAAATGTACGTTCATAGTAACTTGATAAAATCCATATATAAGGTGTTTTTTATAGAATGTCACAACTTTGATTTGGGATCACTGCTTTATTGGACCACCTACTTAACAGCTGATAGTTGCTTTTTCTTAAGTTTGCTTTGAGATTTCAGTATGGATCGATTACATGAGAGTAACACGTTCAAATTGTTGAAATTTTTAATCAAATAATTGTTCAATTCTATTGATGTTGATTTTGAATTTCCATTCAAAATTTTATTTTCCGATTAAGCCCATTTCTGGTTGAATGAGTACGTAAATAAGCAGAATCGTCTAATTTGGAGTGATACAGAAAATTATTGTTTGGTGCGATTTATTGGGCGGCGGGGTCATATTGCGAAAAGTTGTTGAAAATTGGTGTTCCAGATTGCACTTTCTACGCGCCAGCCGTGGCGGCCACAGGGCAGAAATTATATTTAAACATTAATTTCATAAAACTTTCCTTTCAATAAAGCCCGTTATATTGATATTTAAACTTGTGTCACACTATAAACAACAACCAATATGTACGAGTATATATAAGTATTATAAATCTCTTTGTAATTCTGTTTGTTTGTCGGTCAATTACGCCTAAATGACTGAACCGATTTTGTTGAAATTTAAAACATAGATAGACTCAACTACCAAGAGTGCAATTAGGTATTTACTTTTAAAATTTGAGCTGGGTTTAGTTTATCCCATACAATCTAAATATTGATTTCTGTATATCTTAAGAACGGTTAAAGCTAGAGCCTTTGAATTCGGTCTGAATGACTTCATGATCAAGAAAATCATCTGTCAGAAAGTGTGCGGAATGTACAAGTGGGCGTGAAACCTCCCATACAAGTTAAAAATTGATTTCTTCATAATCTCAAGTTACTGAATTTGGTTTGATTGATTTCGTATTCAATAAAAATTATCAGTAGAAAAAGGGCGCAAAAATAAGAGTGGTACCTCCTACATAAACTAACTATTGACTCCTTTATATCTTAAGACCGTTAATGTTTCGGGATTTTGTCTGTTCGATTTAGTTCATAGTCACTAAAAATCACCAGTCGAAAAATGTGGATAAATGGTATTGGTAAGTGTACCGTGGCATGCCGGATTTAGGCTGGTAAGCTCTAATAATGACAGTTAATTCGACAGCTTTAACTTCTGCAATATGACCACTACCAACTTATAAAGTAAACGCAATATTATCTCTTTTCGAGAGATATGAAGATATCGTCTCTATATTCGCTGTTGTATTTTTTCATCAGCTTAAATCCCGCATCAGAAGCACAACAAAGATAAATACATGCACAACGAAACATTAATAAATATGCATTTATTTAGTCTTTGGTCGATCATCGTAGCAGTAACATTATGCGAAATTCAATTAATGAAAATAAAAACACTGATTACACAAAGCTGTGTGTATGTATTCATTTATATTACATACATAATTGGCCATTAGCACCCTGTTTTAGGGTTACGACGTAGCTTCTCGTAGTACCCATGTTGTGTTTATCAATTTTTATCTACTACTACCGGGACATACAGTTTAAAGTCGACTCTGAACGACAGACTTGAAAAGCTTTTCCATGGCAATCAGAACTTCTGCCAAAAGACTGCTAGTATACAAAATTGGATGGGTTTAACTACTAAAAACAAAAATATTTACGAGGAAGAAAAAAGTTGAAAGAAACAATTATTCAAAAGTTTAAATCAAAAATTAATTGTAGTAACCGTTTAAAGTTGAAGTACGGTTTAGTTGCAGTAATAATTAAATTAATAAAAACCTAACTATTAATAAAAAAAAATACCCACACATTGAAAATACATGCCTCAATAAGAAATTCTAGAAATTGAACCTGATATATTGCAGATTTAAAATACAATATATTTGGCAATAACGTCAAACAACACTGCACTATAATTTTTAATGGCGCACATACAGAGTTTTGAAAATGCTGCAGTACTTTATGCGCTGCTACAGCTGTTGCTAAAATAGCTTTAACTAATCAAATACTTAAAAATTGACTACAACAACACTAAAAACTATCTTCATATATATTTTAATCAATAATTCAATAAGGGTTGCAACAATATGGTATAGAATTAACTATAACTTTACCTGCTGCATTAACTCATACTCTTAATTATTTAACTTTATAAGTAACATATAATGCTTGTTCGAATCGATAATTAAACACACAAATGAGAAAAATCTTGTAAATACATAATAGAACGAGAAGTAAGCTAAAGTATGTGTGAATATATATCTTGAAACTATATAAATATAAAAATTCAACATAAGTATACATATAAATACTAGTAAAAATATTTGCCATTTAGTTAAAAACGTGCTAAAATTTGATGTAATATTTTCTTGTAGAGTAATGAACTAAATTATTAAAGTGAAATTTTCAAACACAATTTGAATCACATTCCAAAAAGAGTATCAAAACAGCTATTGCTAGACGTTTACTAGGATATAAGGTTAACTACCTAAATTTACATTAAAGGTAATTTGTAAAACTTAAGTTATATAGACTACTATAATACGTATGCAGATGTTTCTAACACTTACTTACTATCATGTTAAAAATGAATCAATACGATCAAATTCACATATTGGCGGACAAAAACAGACGATTTGAAGTTTGTATTTGTGGTGTGTCTTCATGGTTTGTGTCTTTTCTTAGTTAGTCATTTAACGAAATATTTGAAACATGGATGGATGTGTGCGATAAGTAAGCCCCAAATCACTTCTAAGTTGGCATTGATATTTATATATCTTGAGAATGGTTAAAGCTATAGTTTTGAATTGAGTTTGAAGCACTTCATTATAAAAAATGTGTTTCATACCTGACAAAGCAGGGTCCGCTTACCGTACATAAAACTTAAACAATCAAAGCTGAATTTCCATATCTCTGAGATAATACACTATATTCGTTGTGACCAAAAGAACTAGAGAAGTTGGGCCAAATTTTTTTAGGTGAATCTTCAAAGAATATAGTTGATTCTTTTCACAGAAAAACCTTCAAATATACGACAAGACATGAAACCGTAAAATTATATTATTACAACCCTTGATTAGTTACCTAGAGAATAATGGTTGGAAAGTTTTATCTTATACGTATTATGATCCAGAGCATGCCCCGTCCGTCTTATATTTGTTTTAATCAATACAGAAAGCGTTCACTGAAATACTCTTCATATCAGATCAGGTTTCATTTAAAACAAAAAACTAACAGTTCTTTTAAAAATACATTTCAGCTGCTGAAGTGAAAAGTCTAGTTTTTATTATTATTTTTTATAATATTACCAAAATGGATCTTACAAGCAACTGAATCTTCCAGCAAAATAGTGAAGTAAAGCATACATACAAACAAATATAATGCGACTTTTAATTCTGGAATATGAATTTTATTGAAAAGTTTACAGAAGAATCTAAAAAAATAAAATTTCTAATAAGACTGATCTTAAGAGAGTATTAGTCACAATTAGTCCAATATTAGAAACAAATTAATTTTGTCAAAGCCAAACTGTAGAAGACAACCTAAGAAGAAAACGTAACGATTTTTAAAGAGTTCAGGAAATTTTTGATGTTTTTTTTATCTAAAACTTTTAAAATAAAATTAAAGACAGTATTTAATTTTTACTTTTAAACAATGCGCAGAACAAAATACTAATAAAACTAATAAAACCAAGCGCATGCTCTGTGTTAACCAATTTATTGTTTTTATATTTGAAATTTTCGCATAAGGAGTTCCACATGATATTCAAATTTGTTTTCTCCACATCTTATTTACACTCTTAAATTAATTGATGACCACAATATTTTTGACATATATTTATTCAATTCAACCATAGTATGAAGTTAATGACTGAACTACCAGGAAGTTTTTAAATAGAACAATATTCAAATATTTTTTTTAAATATTATTAAAATATACACAATTTATTCTTCAAAGAAAATAATTTATTTATATGCATTTATCTTTAATAATAATTTATTAAAAATTAGAAAATCATTATAATAATTACTTATGCATATTTGTTTTTAATTAGTACTTTAAACCATTCTAATGAACTACTTATTAGAAGATTTTATTTGTTTTTTTTTTAACAAAAAGCAAGGTGATAAAGCATAATACTTAATAAAAAAATAGTGTATAAATATACATATTTTTGTTTAAATTTAGAATTAGGTAATTAAAACAAATTGTAGCCATCTGGTAATATTTTATTTAATTAAAAACATGTTTAGAAAATCAAAAGAGAATACTAACCGAGTATTTATTTATTTTTTTGTTTATTTTGCAAAATAGTCAATAGATTTTAAAACTTTTGGGGTCTTTTTTTAGTTTGAGTTTAAACACAAGACTATTATCTAGTTAACTAAACTTAAAGTTTAGTTAGTCCAACATTAACTGCGCTTCTAATTTTTTATTAAACCCCAGCCTGCACAGTGAGAAAACAAATGACAGCTAAAAAAGTAAAACTCAGCTGTACCTAATAGTACACCTCTTTCAGTTAAGTAGGGAAATTGTGGGATTATTCTTGTCATTATTTATGGTGTTTTCTTACTATATAGACTGTGGCTTAAACCCTAAATTACTGCCATACTGGTCATCAAGCATGGCAAAATTTTTTACAAATGTCGAATGTATTATCAAAACTTGCATTTACATATCGTCATATTAAATGCAAACGGACGTAACTATACTTTTTGTTTTTTTACAGGAGAAACAAAAACCTTAAAATCAAAAATTTTGTAAATCCTGAAAATAATATAATTTTCAGGATTGGCATCCCTATATACAACAAATGAGTTTGTATGTAGTTATGTTTAATAAAATCGCCATTTTTGATCGTAGGAATCTAAAATTTTGCACGAACCATAATTAATAAAAAACTCAATTTCGGAATTTTATGTAGTTACGTCCGTTTGCATTTAATATGACGATATGTATTAAAATATATTTGAGTCAGAAGAAAACCACTTTTTTGTATATTTCGAGGTCTTGAATTAATTTTATATATATTTTTTTATTTATTGTTTATTAAGAGTAAATAATTCCTAACAGAACTAGACAAAGGAGTAACGAAATTTAAATTATTTTTAATATTTTTTTTAAACACATTACAATAAAAAAATAAGAAGGCTAGTTATACCTACAGCTTTGTACGAGTACACGTTCTCAATTAATTTGTATTAAGCTTTCAATTTTTACACTTTATTTTGGGATATATTATTCTTTTCACGTAAGCAAATATATTTATAATATTACTAATCTATTTGTTAAAAAATAATAATTTAATAAGATGTCAAACTAAGTGAATAACAAATAAGTTAATTGTTATATTTCTATTTATAAAAAGTATTTTAACTGCCATTGAAAACACTTAAAAACAGGGTGTGAACAGTGAAATGAGTTCTTAAAAATATATGTATTGCAAAATAAAAAAAACGCAAAGAATAGCATACACCCAAATATTTTCAAGAGCAATATTAAAAGAATTGAAACAATAAACTAAAAAAATATTTTTTAAATATTTCTCTAGAAGTTGTCAAAAATGAAATGTAGAAACCGTATCTATTAACATACATAAATATAAAGCTTTTAATAAAGCATTCTAAACAGCAAATTATTCATAGATATTGTGTTAAAATTTGTGTAAAAAAATATATTTTTTATAAATAAATGACCTTAATTTACTCGTAACTATTTAACTTATTATAAAAAAAACTTCAAAAATAATATCTTTATTTTTAAATCTCATTGTACTTTAAAGTACGAGTATGGATGACATAAAAAAATTATTAAAATACGTGATGTGCCATTTTGTAACATATCGCCGAAATTAATTAGGTTTTTACTTTATAAGCAAAAAAAGTTTGTTTCCAACGATTTCCTAAGTTGACAAAGTCAACATTTAAAAGTTAAAAAACAGTAGTTTAATAATTACAGGCCTGTGACAATGCTAATAAAAATTTTTTTCTGCTTTACATTTTATAATACACTAACTGTTAAAATTTTTACAGCCATTTAAATTATTTCCAATTAAGTTGAGATAACTTTCAGATTTTTTAAGCCCATCCCTTTGCTTTACAGATACATTTATTATTATTTTTATAAGAGTATAGAGAATTATTATCTATAGGGAAAAAATCATAAACTAATAGTATCACCGCAGTATAATCACACTGTAAAACTACTTGACTTTGACCTCTATTACAATTTTCAAGTGCAATCAACATATGCGGTGTGTAGATTATTAAAATTTATAATATTTTTAATATTTTATTTCACATTAGAAATGTTTAAAAAAACCAAATAAATAATATTTCTTTGCAATTAAATTTGAAATTAAATGTTATAAGAGTATACTTTGTGGTTTTAAAAATTCTAGTGACTTTTTTTCAATTCTTGGTATATGGAAATATTTTCGTACACAGTATCAAAATTCATAACAAACAGATTATTTTCCGAAAAATTTTAAATTTTATTGATTATTGGGTATACATTTCTATGATATATATAGGCTGTTATGAAACCATTTTACTACATTAATTTTCCCTACTGGAAAAATAACAGCTACCACTTCATAGTCAACATGCAAGGATAAATAGGGCAATTGAAGAGGAGTTTACAAGTGAAATTAAGATCGAGTGTTTTCTTAAAGACAAATAAAACCAGTTCTTTTATAATTTTAATAATCAAAAATGCCATTTTAATAGTTATTTAGAGAGTGAATGAATTAAATTTTAAAAACTGTCAAATTGAAAAATCAAAGCAATTTATTATTCCAGAATATACCTGATTAATAGAACTATTACAGTATTACATATTAGTATACAAATCATCACTTTTTTCAACAATCTACTTTTCATTAATCTGAAATGTATTTAAAATATATAAAAACAAATCAATTTGTCCAGGCTATCACTTTCTGACAATCGTTTCGCGGAAATTGTCATTTTAAAATTTTAAATTACGTTGAAATTTTGCACACTTTCGAACATTACGATAATATTTGCTAAAATTATCACTCAGTTTAGCCACATTTTGAAAACCAACTAAGTATATACTATAAATGCAGTTAGTGCAGGAACATCGCTTATTTCTTTACTTCAGCAGTCATAATGTCGTGCAGGAGTTTATGTGCTCTATCCGCCATTTTATATATCTCGAGTTAATGATGTCACTTTAGGTTTTTGATGCCAAAATATTTAAAATCTGCAATCGGTTTTCGACTATTTATCTCCGAAACTGGACGAGATATTTTGTACAAAAAATTGTTAGCGGCAATGCAAATTGCATTGCTAGCCTTGAAAACGTAGAAATCCTAGCATATTTTGCTATTGTTTAACTTGGTTTGGAACGTTTGCAAGACTTGCAAGGGCGTTTACAATGATAAGTGATTACCGCTATTATAAGTTAAATGTCATGAGGAGTAACAATCTGATACATTTATCGTAATAAATAGGTAATAAATAAATGTACATATTTATGCCCGTATTCAAAAAAAATATTTTAGGTTTATTGAGGACTTATTTGACAAGTATTGCATAGAAATTTGTCAAATAAGCCCTCAATAAATTTTTATGAATACGGACATTAATTTTTAATTTTATTTTTCTTTTTTTTTACAAACTTAAACTTACAGTATATTTTTTTATTTTTGCTATTAAATTGCGTTAAATTTACTTACGATTACGCTTTTAATGTGCTTTCAAAATTTTTTAATTAGTTTTCATTTATAATTTTTTAATAATGATTTCCTACAGAAATGTTAGTATTTCTTATCAAATAACGCAAAAATATTTTTTTTCATATGAAAAAAAGACTCGTAAAAAGGGCACCGGTTCATGTGAATACATACATACAAAAATAGTACATTAAATTCAGGTTAAGATTATAATATTCATAATTTAAAAAACAAATTTATAAGTTTTATATAAATTCCTAAAATTGTATAGTATTTATAGGATACTGTTAAAATCAAAGGTAATACATCAATTAGGAGTGTCTAGCGATGTTTCATAGTCGCCTTTTACATATGTAAGTAACATCACCATTGAAACTCATACCTATTTTCATAAAAATTCATTTTTAATAAACTTTATCTACTCGTAATAATCGGCCCTATTCCATTTGTCTTTGTTGTTTGAAATCGAATTAAATAAAAAAAACAGAATGGCATCACCTTTGGCATTATTAACATATATTCCCAGCGGGAAATTATAATCAATGAGAATCGAGAAGGTAATACAAAGAATGTATAATCTATTGATTCCGGAAACCATTACCCTTTTTTTGTAATAATTTCCAAACATTAAAGGAAACACAATGTATACATATTTTCAATTGTAATTTGCTTACTTTGACATATTCGGATTTTCAAATTCTTTAAAAATGTAACCACAACAAATATTTGGCCTCTACTAAAATTTTAAAAATTGTGAGTCAATACTCTCTTGTTGATCAAACTAGATGTGTATATACATTTTAAAACTTTATATATTAGTGGCAATTATGTTTTTTTTTTAACAATTTGTTTTATTATTTGGCTACTTTTTATATCCCGGGATTGGCGAAAACCAGTCCCGATTGGCATTCCTAGTATTTATATATGTATGATGGATTCAATTAATAACAAAGTAACTCAATTTAACTAAATTGTGCCCCGGTAGCGGCAATGAATAAAACCATAGTATAATCCCTGATACGAGTACGATGAGTTTTTTCGTAATTAAAATTGAGCTGAAATATTATTTTCATAGTTGATTTAGATGCGGATTTTCATTACGCATTAGTTTAATTGGAAAAATTCATTTAAAATAAAGTTTTAATGCTTATTAAGAACTGTTTTGGCTGGAAATTCAACGAAATCGTGTACCATTCCATACCAAAAACAACAATATTTTAGCATAATAGGGAAAAATTGGGAAAATACAGAAGTACATATGTTTACGAATAAATAGTACACACAATATTCATATTTCTTTAAAATATGTTTGTATATACTTATATCAGCAAACAATCTAAAATTTTTGTTTCTAAAAAGGTAAAATTAAAATGAAAAGCAAAGGGCAAAGGGCTCTGTTCATTGTTACTTGGGAAGTTTATGGAAATTTTAGTTGTGTTTATTACAATACCACGTTTATACTACGTACATGAACGTACTATACGAACTAGATATAAACCAGTTAGTTCGATGGTACAATTCTGGTATAGGCTGACACATATGTGGTATAGAATGCTAGGTATGGTATGCGTACCACA
Organism: Metopia argyrocephala; assembly: GCA_963576795.1. Classification (NCBI taxonomy): domain Eukaryota; kingdom Metazoa; phylum Arthropoda; class Insecta; order Diptera; family Sarcophagidae; genus Metopia; species Metopia argyrocephala. The sequence continues at coordinate 58,528,723 of OY756211.1, read as the reverse complement.
TGTCTGTCAGGGGTATTAGTGGTCAAAACTAGTAAATATAAAAAAAATATATATATATATATATATATATATATATATATATATATATATATATTTGTGATTGCATTCTATTGGGTGCATGTTTGTAAAATATTATTGAAGTGCCTACAAATAAAAGAGTATCATGTGTCATTTAAAAGAACACACGCAGACGATACAAGACACCTCTTTTGGTGATACCGCTGACCGTCGTCATTCACACATTAAATACTCAAGGCCAAGATATTAATACTACAACTGCACTCTATATTGCTGCAAGAATATGACACGCTTTATATTCCAACTGTGGGAAAATACTTTATTTTCCCGTTATAAATGTGCGTATGTTTTTAATGTTTTAGTTATAAATTTATATACATTTACACAAACTAATGTTAAGGGTAAGTTAAGTTAGATTCTCATAATTAGTATATAAGCGGATCAATTTTTGTAAATAATTTTTAATTTATTAAAAGCTTGCATAGCTCACACAGCTAGTCTGGCAAGTAAAAACCAAAAAACTAATAAAAGAGTTTTTCCTTTTTTGTTTACATAGGGATCCTACTAAATTAAAATTGTTCAATAAGCAATTAAAACAACACTAGAAGTGCACAAATTCACGCACCCAGTAAAATTTGGTTATCCTGGTGGATCAGCCAAATAACGCTCCACCATTGAAGGAAGACACTGTCGGGACAAACAGACAGTGGGTCATAATGAAGGAAGGCGCCCAACCGCTAACAAACCAGGAGGATAGAAAGCGGCAGCTGAAACCAGCGACAGAAGAATTACGGATACCAAAGGTATCAAAACCCAAGAGAAGGGGAGGCTATACAACCCACCTCAGAAGAGAACGAGCACTCCTTTCGAGGAAAATAAATAGGGAACCACCACCAAAGTGGGAAGGCTCTTCCCGTATGTGACATCGTATCGATGCAATAGAAAAACCATAAACCTAATAAAGTCTTGACTTTGAAGATAAATAACACAATCTTGAGATAACAAAGATTTGTGTTCATTTTTAATGTCTTAACAATGATTTAGTTTTGGTGAGAGGCGAAAGGTTTTTTTTTAATTTTTTACACATTTTTAGTAAGAATAAATTATTTGTTCAGATATGCTGGTTTATATGTCAAGTAAATGGTGGTTAAGTATTTAAATTTAAGACACTTAAATATTTGTTCTTTTGTATAATTACATAAATGTTTGAAAGTAATATGGCGTTTTATGTTCTTTGGCTATAAAGGGTTAAAGTTAAAACAGAATGTGTTTATATAGGAAACATTTGAAGTAATAAGACGATTATTTAGTCATATTCTTATTAAGAGAATGCAAAATCTGAACCAAGTAAAATGGAATAAAAAATAGTTAAGTGTTTTTTCTTTTGTTTATTTTTTTTTTTTTTTGTTTTCATACAATCAGTTAAGTACTAAATGAATTAATGTAAGTTTTACAATTATTGTAATCTTAACTAAACTATGGCAGCCTTGTGTAGAACATTTGGTATTCAATTGAATTTTTATCTTGTAATTATTAATTTAAAACAAAATAAAGCAAAATATAAATAATAAATTTCAGAAAAATACATATACTTTGTGGGATATTTGCAACGCAATTCAAACAATAGAAACATAACGTAATCGGTAAAATAAATACCGCGAAAACTGAAAATGAAATATGTAATAACAAACAATGAAATGATACCAGTTTTGAATAAAACAAAAAAAAAAGTCATACAAAATTGCACAGTCACACATATGTATATTTTTAAACTCTTTTTTTGCCTTTTGTTAATTAAAATATTGAAAAATAAACATAAATTAGCATATTTTTTTTTAGTTTGTGAAATCAATCAAAATAAAACTTTTAATTATATAGTTTAAAAAAAATCTTTCACTTTAATTATTTATTTTTTTTTAATTTACGGTATTTTATTCATAATTAATATTTTGTTTAATTATTTTTTTTAGGTTTAATTTATATATACATAAACAGACATATTTATTTTTGTAAAGCTACCTTTAGTTTGACCGATTTTCTACTGTTATTTGATTTCACTTTCTTTCTAGTAGTAACTAACGTTTTCAACGACAGTTTTAAAAACACTAAACCTTTAAGTTGAGCTGTCTCAGATTTTTATTATTTAATTTATTTATTTTTTTTTTTTTTTCTTTTTGACAAGCTATACTTATTTAAAATATTGTGAATTTTTATAAAAAAAAATAAATATTTCTCTTGCTCTCTATGTGACTCTTATTATAAAATAACAAAAGAAATAACAGCAAAAATAAAAATTTAATAATCACATACAAATCGTATTAATTTGAATCTTTAAGCCGGCCTATATACATACATACAATATACAGACATAGGAGTACATCGTATTGAAATAAATTCTCTTATTCTATGTATGTTTAGTTTTTGTTTTTCAAAACTTAAGATTATTGTCGGTTTTAAAGAGAAATAAATCTTGTAAAAACATTTTTTTTATATGTGATAAGAACGAACTGCACAACTGATAACAAAATTTAACATTTAACATTTCTGAGAAATTCATAGAAAAAAAGTCTGAAATTTTATTGATTATTAATTTAGTTGATTCCCAAAAAAATGAGAAAAATAAAAAGAAAACAAATTCCAAATAATTATTCTTAAACATTAAATTTTAATTTTATTTACTTCTTTGTAATTTCACAGAGAGATAAAAAATTTCACAGAATAGTATGTACTTTCAATATTCATTATTATATTTCTTAAATAATGTGAATTTTCTAAAAAAAAATTAAGAAGATTTTTCATTATTCATATTTTAATTTATAAAAATAAGTAAATCATCAAATTTTAGGGAAAAATAATCAAAGCGATTTATATATTTTCAATTTGTCTTTAATTTCTGTTGTAACGTGCCGTTAGAAGTGTTAATATTTGTACGTATATTTATATTTACATTCATGTTTACATTTATATTAATATTTGTGTATAAGACCATTACTAGCTAACTTACACTGGTAAATACCAAGTGTTTTGTTTAGTAGTGATAGCGGCCTATCAAATATTATACTTCTCGTTTAGTTAATAGAACAAAAGCATAAGTACATAATAGAAGTTTAACAGCAGTCGACAGCGACCGGTGCTCGTAATCTTGTACTTAAGGCCTATTTAGCCAAACGTAGAATTCGTAAATGTTGCGTAAATGTAAATGTAGCGTAAACGTAAATGTAGTTGCACTTATCCAAACGTAAAATCGTGTCAGCTGTTTTGGTCATACATAAACATTGAGATGGCAATTCAGTTTGTTACTTTTTTTTGATTGTTTGAAAAAGTACGTAAATATGTGCACATTACGCGAAAGAAGTACGAAAATTATTTAAAGGGTAATGGTTTAAACTTTTATATTTAAATTTTAATAATATTTGAAGCATAAGGTATATTAAATAAAAATTCTTTTATTTTTATATATAAACATACTAGCTGACCTAACAGACGCTGTCCTGTCCAATTTAGAAAAAATGTTTGTGTTCGATTTTTAAAACGCGTTAAAAAGAGAAAAAACGAACAACATTTATTTTTATTTATGTATATACATAGATAAAGCCCTACTGTTAAATTAAAAAATTCTGATGGTATTTATGGCGTAAAGTAAATTGTATAATATTATTTTTAATATATTGACAATTTTTTATTTTTGAATGCCCATAAAAGAAAAGGATACTTATTTTTGTTTAATAAATATATTTTGTGAATTTGAGCCAAATCGTGCCATAAGTACAAAAAATTGAAATATTACGACAATAGCGCCACCTATCGTTGTTAAACTTAAGAGAAACCTGACTCCTGACTAAACTTATATATTGTCCAAGTTTTGTGTCAATCGGTCCAGCGGTTCTTAAGTTTTTGTAACACGTACCCGGCACAAACGTTTTTATATATTAAGATAAATGTGTATGTACAATATATACATGTATGTATGTAATGTATGAGTATTATAAACTTAATATAAATTTAAATATAAATATAAATTTTTTGCCGAAGCTACACAAAGAAGTAGCGAAATATCGATAAAAAATAAAGATACTCGTATTAAAAAGTATCCTTGGCTTGGATAGTTATTAATATTTAATTAAAAAAATCGAAAAACCAGAATAATAGAATAACTTTTATATGCCATTAAATTATAATTCTGGTTTTCCACTTACATACATATATTACTACAATGTATTGTGGTTATAGGTACATATATATTATGTATATTATATACATATATTTTACGTATATGTTATATATACTATGTTGAAACACTATATTTATTTAATATATATGTACGTACCAAAATATGTAAGTACCAAAAAAATAAAAAGTAAAATTACCCCCATATTGTTCCAATTACAAACAGCCCAACACTGATTGGCAAATGTCACGTAAAGTAACGTAGAATTCTATTTTCAATAGGTTGCTACGATACGTTTACATTACTCTACGCTTGAGTAACCACTTGTATAGCTTTTCATATAACAGAAACGATCAGCTGACACGACTACATTTACGGGTTTACGTTTACGTTTGGCTAAATAGGCCTTTATAGTCGTAACTCGTATTTAGTTGAATACAAGTATATACAAGATATACCGAAAAATTTTTTATTTAATAATTAATTTTTTACGCCCGGTTAATAGAACTATTTTATTAAATAACATTCATTTACACATACTTAAAACATAATCGACCTATTCCACTTATCGTTGGCTTTTCAAAACAAAATAAAACCGACATATTGACATCACCGTTGGCTTTTTCCATACTAGTAATGGGTACCGAGTATCGAGTATTTATACTAATTTTTGGGTACTCAATACTTAAAAGTAACTACTCAATACTTTAAAAGTTGTATTTTGTCTTCGAAGTTGTATGGAAAATTTAAATTTTAACGGCCAAACAAATTTTTGCCTAAAAATGAAATTGTTTTCTCTTAAGTATAAAATCCGTTAAAAGTATTGAGTAGTATTGGGTACCCAAATTAAAGTACTCAATACTATGGAGTAATGAAAAGTAGCAGAATATGACAGCACTATTCGATACTTCTTTAAAACACGAGTGTATTAGTATTTTCCATTTCGAAGCGAAAAAATATCGACAAACAAACATTGTTTATCTATCGTCATCATTTTTAGAAAAGAAAGTGATGGTCGCTTAGGAAGTTGTTGGATTCTAAATACCTTATAAGGTGATGGTTTATCATACTCTGCGTAACTTTGGAAATTGTTGAGCATACTGTAATTGGTTGGTAATTTTCATCCTTTTTAGGGATTGGCGTTGCATTAGCACCCTTCCAGTTAGATGGAAACAAACCGGGACGTGAAACCGTCAACGTTATACAATTGCCTCGACAAAAATATCAACATTTTAGGTAATTATGCGTGGAAGGCATACAGACGAATACGGTTAATTGCCTCTTTGAGCTAATTAAACGAATACGCTTAATTGTCTGTATACACTGCCGTCAATACATGTGAAATGCTAGTAACTTTATACTTATACATAAACTTGGTTTCTTTAATTGGAAGGTTGTATCAAAACAGTATGCAGTTTGAAAGTAAATTTAACGGACATTTTATGCCTATATAAACATAGTTGAGTTAAGGAGAAAATATATTTGAGGTAATGAAGCGAATAACGCAGTTAAGCGAAAGTTAATTAACCTTGGAATTTTATGAAATAATCTTCAATCTTTGTAGTCGCCGTGGTCTAGTGGTTAGTGTGTTGGCTTACTAAGACATGGGCCCTGGGTTCGACTCCAGGCTCTGACATCTTCAAAAAAAAAAGAAATATGAAAAAAAATATTTCTTTCGGCGACTACCTCTCAGCAGTCTTCTGGCAAAAGCTCTGAGAGTAATTAATTGCCATGAACAAGCTTCTCAAGTCTGTCGTTCGGAGTCGACATTAAACTGTAGGTCCCGGTACTCATGGAAAAATTGACACACACAACATGAGTGCTGCGAGAAGCTAGGCCGTAATCCTGACACAGGGTTGTAAAGGCCAGTTATGTATGTATGTATTTTATTAAAAAGTGGTAAGAAAAAATTTGGGGATTTAGAAATTGAGGTAAATAAGCGTGAAAGGCAATTAAGCATGGGGCAATTATCCGGGGAATACTATATATGTTAAGGACTATTTCTACTACTAAAGTGACCAACTATAATCATTTACTCAGTTTTTTACTCTTTTCTTGTACTCTTTTCAAATCCTGTACTCTGAAAGTGCTCAATTATATAATTTTTTACTCATTTGTATTTCTAAAACATTTTTTAGATTATTTTATTTCAGTTTTATTAATTGAATATTTAAAAATATTTTGACAGTGATTAGAATTTCACAAGCGCATATTACTGCCTTTTCCGGCACAATTGTGAGGCCGTAATATGTACCTGGAGAGATAGATAGATACTACAGACCTCTTTTTCTAACAACGTCAAAAATACATTTTCAAAAAGATATGGATATATCTATCTATCCAAGATTTGTGTACGTAATCCCCAGGCTGTTAAAAAGAAGGGGGTCCGTTTAGAGGCTACTGTGTCGGTTTTCATTGAATTTTTGTTTTTACGTGGTGGGATTGGATTGGATTGAAGAGAAAAGTTCTTCGTGAGATCTTTGGTCCCTTAAGGCATGGCTATGAGTTTCGCATTAGAAACAACCATGAGCTGTATGAGCTCCTCGGCGATGTGGGCATTGTTCAGCGCTTTAACATCCAGCGGCTACGCTGTCTCGGCCATATTTTTCGGATGAATGAAACCCCTCCAGCGAGAAAAGTTCTCGATGCGAAGGTCACTGGACGTCGGCATAGACAACGACTATGTTTACGTTGGAAGGACCAAGTTGATGAAGACCTGTCGTCAATTGGTGTGACCAACTGGAGAAGGTGCGCGCTTAGCAGAGACGACTGGAGACTAGTGTTAACGCAAGCCGAAACCCGTTAACGGGTTGTTATGGCCACCTAAGTAAGTAAGAAAGTAATCCCCAGGCTGATTTGTGCTTGACAGTCTTCATGCATGCGTAGTATGTACGGCAAAGTTTTATGGGAATTCCCCTTCTGTTTAATTAGTTTGAGGTTAGAGAAAACCAATAATTTAGTACTTTTTGTTCAAGTTAACAAGGTTTGAAATGTACAAAATAAAATTTTATTTTATTTGTCTAGTGAAGGTGAAGTTGCATGTAAGTATTAATATTATAGTTTCATTTTACTTAAATAATATCAGATTTAAAATAAAAATAAAAATAAAAATAAAAAATGTATTACTAAAATAATTGTTAGATTATTAATTCAAATATGAGCGATAACAAAAGAAGGGAAAATCGTTTAAACGAAAATTTAAAGAAAGGGTTTCCACCCATTGTAGTTAAAAATCGAAATGATGACTCCTGTGTTAAATGCACAATCTGCAATAAGAAATTTTCAATTGCAATTCGTGGACGTATTGCAATAACTGCACACATTGAAAAACTAAAATATCCAAATTGACAGCATATTTTAAAGGGAATACTTTTGGAACTAATGAAAACAAATTGTCAGTTATGGAGGGTTCTTTCGCTTTTCACACAATAATCCATAATCAAAGTTTACGCAGCATGGATTGCACTACTAAATTATTAAAAAAAAATTTGCGACGAAAAATTTTCTTATTCTCGAACAAAATGTGAGTCTATCTGTTATGTTCTTGTGTTCCGGTGGTGTTAGATGAAATAAAAGATACACCTCAACAATCTAACATTAACCTTTATTAAAAACATTCAATAATTAAATAACAAAAAAAATATATAAATAATTAAATTAGCATAATTGCCGCGGCTGTAATAAGACGATCACTAACTGACAATGTAAAGTAATAAAAACCAAATTTAGAGAAATAGATAATAATATAAAAATTGGCGGCAAATATGCATATAATAATAAAAGAAAAAAACACAGTTACATATATATATATCTTTGGTAACAACAATAATTTCACTCAAAATATTCTATTTATTGGGGTTGCCAACACTATCGTAACCAGTGTATTTAATGAATACTGCAAGAAAATGCTTTCAGAAAATCTTGATTTTGTATCGTATATACCTATTCTATCAGACGCATGGACTCACAATGAAATACAACTAATTGCAGAAATAGAACTTGACAAAAGATGGGTTGAAATCTTTCGGCATATTAACGTAAAATTTAAAAGTTTTAATAGAAATTTCTACTAATGCTGCTGTTGAAAGGGTATTTTACTAGAGAATGATTATTCGAACAGTGAAAAGTCGCAACTTTCTGTAAAAACATTATCTGCCTTCTGAACACTCAAATTTAATATGCAAAATGAAAGTTGTTCGGATGTGGCTTCATTTCTAGACAAACATCCTCATTTAACAAAAAAAAAAATTCACTCCCAAGTAAAATATGTTTTTAAAAGTAAATAAAGTTTTTATCGTTTTTTCTTCTTTTTTTAACCTATCAAATACTTGCAAAGTGTACTCTTTTTGAACAAAAAATAGTTGGTCACCTTACTATTCCATATATCAAACAAATACTTGTACATTCCCTGTCAGCAATTGGAAGATTGCTTGCTCATAAATCACCAAAATGAGTCTTTTAAGACTCCCTTAGGTGATCAAAAACTGATTAAATGTGCGGAATCATAAATTAATCGTGCAGACGTTCGAAATACGACTGCTTTTATAATTATTTTGCGTCGTATTTTATTGTTTTCTTCTGCATTTCGTTACAATGGGATTTATTTTATTTGAAAGAATAAGAGTTATGCAATTATTGTGATGTCGTGGTATAATGGTAAGATGCTCGCACAGAAATTCAAACGACCGAGGTTCAATCCCAGCAAAGGGCAAAAATTATAAAATAAAATTTAAGGTATTTCTAAATTATAATTTATCTTATTATATTTATTTATCTTGTCTCATCAATAAAAAGGCGCATAATATACATATAAAAAAAGAAATCCTTCAGTTGAGATTGATGAATTAATTTTTTTTTTTTTAATTTTTATACAAAATACAATATTTTTGTCATTGTAAAGATAATAAAAAGGTAAGTAAAACTCGTTTAGTGTGAGGAATCAAAAATGACTCGTTCAGGGGAGTCGCGGCAAGGGTACATTTTTCTCCCGACAAAACATTCATTTTCGACTCAAAAATTAGCTCATAAGTGACTATTTTAATCGCCTAGAGCAGGGATGAGCAACACGCGGCCCGCGGGCCGCTTGCGGCTCTTTCAACCTATTTATGCCGCCCGCCAAACAAATGTTGCTGCTTCTCAAAAATACACATAATATATAGACACATGTAGTCGCCGTGGTCTAGTGGTTAGTGTGTTGGCTTACTAAGACGATAGTGCCGGGTTCAAATCTCGGCACCGATATCTTGAAAAAAGAAATATGAAAAAAATATTTCTTTCGGCGACTACCTCTCAGCAGTCTTCTGGCAAAAGCTCTGAGAGTAATTAATTGCCATGAAAGAGCTTCTCAAGTCTGTCGTTCGGAGTCGACATTAAACTGTAGGTCCCGGTACTCATGGATAGAAATTTACACACACAACATGAGTGCTGCGAGAAGCTAGGCCGTAATCCTGACACAGGGTTGTAAAGGCCAGTTATGTATGTATATAGACACATTAATCAACGAATTTCAATTACGAAGAAAGTGATGAACATGCAGAATAATACTGATGTAAAAAATGTATTTCTCTCAGTAAACATCGAGAATGTTTATAAATCCGAACACCGACCAATTACCACCAATCAAGACTGAGTAATGCACGATTAGAAACTTGTGTATGTATACCTACCTCATCAATTCCGGCTGATATTGATCAGGTTGTATCGAAAAAACAATGCCAAATTTCTCATGAAAAATTTCAAGCAAATACTTTTTTTTTTTGCATTAAATTTTATATTTTTTTATTCTAATTTTTATTATAAATAGAGTTTTGTAAATTATTAGTATTTATGTGCGGCCCGCCAAAAAATTTTAAAATTTATAAGTGGCCCGTTGATTAAAAAGGTTGCTCACCCCTGGCCTAGAGGAGTCAAAAAAGACTCAAAATTGACCAAAAATGCTGACTGGGCTCTATAATGTTTATACACAGTGTCTATAGCAGTGATGTCCACAATTCTCTTTCCCTATCACGCGTGATAGGAAAACAAATTCTGCTTGCGTCGAAGTCAAACACGTACAGAATAAAAAGAAATATTGTTACTCTTGCTCTTTTAATATTTTAGCTTCTCTCCAACATAGTGCAGGGTTGGATAGTGCATATTTTTTGTATCAGTTTTATTTAACTGAAATAATTATTCATTATTTCCTCCAAATTTATGGGACCTCTGTATTCCTTTATTCTTAATAGATCGGTCACATGTCTATCGGACAATCGATTACGTACTTTACTCAGAATTATGAAGAAAAATTTATGAAGTTATAAACAGAAAGTAATTCGAACATTCCCATTTCTGGTAGAAGTAAGCAGAGTCTTTTCTCTGCTTCATACACAAGCGCAAGTGTGTTTATGTAGTAGTGGACATCACTGGTCTATAGTGACGCAACTCCAACAAAAAAACAAGAACAACACAACAATTTTACTACCTGTTAAAATGAAAGAGATAGCAAATATTAGCAAAAATATATATAAATGTTGTTTTTAAGATGTAGTAAACTTAATAACAGCTGATTTTTACTCGTGTAGAGGTCATTTCTTTCATCACTGTATGCGCTGTGGTTTTATATACAAATTATTCAGAACGGTAAAGTGAAGCTTTATTTATATTTATTTCATGTATTACATATTTCGGTAAAACGGACGTATAAACGTATAAAAATTCAACTTTTTATACGTCGTACGGTATACGTTTTTATTCAGGTAAAGGTGTAAAGAAATATATTTTTAGCAGAGTAATTGAAAAATTTTCAATTACAATTACATTTGATTGTAATTGATGCAATTACATTTTTTGAATTACAATTACATGTAATTATAATTGAAAATTTTCAATTACACATTACAAGTAATTGTAATTGAAAATTAATTACTAAGTAATTATAATTGTAATTTACACAAAATAATTACTTGTAATGGGAAAAAAATATATTTTTTTTGATAAAAATACTGAATGAAAAATGTAAATGTTTGTGATTCTTTTTATAAATATTATTTTTTTAATGAAATTTTTCAACATATTACGCCTCATTTTACTTTAAAAAATAAGATCAATGTAATTTTGTATCTCAAATGAATGATAAATTTTAGAAAATGGTATTAAAGAGATTGTTTGAATTGTTTTGCCATTTATAAAAAACTCATATTACGCATTATATTTATTATCATAAATAGACTGATGTTATTGAGGTGGATGAGCAATTCAAATATAAGTAAAACAAATTATGTAACTAAAATGTATATTGACTTATTGTTATAAAAATGTAAATATAATTAAAAGTAATTGTAATTAAATAAATTTTTTTAATGATTACTTCAAAAACTAATGATTACTTTATTTTCCACCATTACTTCATGAAGCCAATTAAATTTTTTCAATTACTTGTAATTATAATTGGAATTTTTCCAATTACAATTACATGTAATTGTTAATTGAGTTTTTTCAATTACCATTACTTGTAATTTGTAATTGAGTTTTTTGAATTACAATTACTTACAAATGTAATTGACTTGCGTAATTACAATTACAATTACTTGAAAACTAAATGTAATTGAAAAAAACAAAGAATTACAATTACATGTAATTGTGTAATTTACATGTAATTAATTACACAAAATAATTGATTACGCACAACTCTGATTTTTAGAACAGCTTCTCGAAATATATATGCAATATATAAGCAATAAACACTCCCATGTATGTTTTTTATGAAGTGACCCATATATGCTGTAATAAAGAAGTTAATGAAATACGCATAGTCTGGCAACGTAATGAATTCTATCAGCTGTCAACAGTAAACAAAATTTATAATTATAAAAATAAAACGTTTACAGAAGTGTTCCGAAAGCTGGAGATTTTCTTAAAAAGTTTATTTTATTGAAACATGTCGCAATCGTCATCTATTGCTCCTCCACCAGTAAAACGTTATCGCCGTGTGGAAGATGATAAATCATCTGAAGATGAAGACAAATATGTACCATATGTACCGGTCAAAGAGCGCAAAAAACAGCAACTTATGAAATTGGGACGCATAGCCCATTTAACAACAGAAGCAGCACAAACAAAGTCCTCCAGTGAAAATGAAAATGATGAAGATTCGCAAAATGCCACTGACCACGAGTTATGGGGCCGTAAATACAATATTAGTTTATTGGATCAACACACAGAATTGAAAAAAATTGCAGAAGCAAAAAAGATCAGTGATGTGGAGAAGCAACTAAAAGAAGAAGAAAAAATACTTGAAAGTGTCCAACAACAAAAAGCTCTTATGGCTGTATCGGAATTGGCCAAAGGTATACAATATGAAGATCCCATTAAGACAAGTTGGAAGCCGCCGAAATACATAATGGAAATGTCAGAAAGCAAACGCAATTCCATACGAAAAAGAATGCGTATATTAGTGGAAGGAGACGATGTGGCACCGCCCATACGAAGTTTTAAGGAAATGAAATTCCATAAGGGCATTTTAAATGGTCTTGCTGCTAAAGGTATTAAGCGACCTACACCTATACAGATTCAAGGTATTCCCACGGTATTATCAGGAAGAGATTTAATCGGTATTGCTTTTACCGGCTCTGGTAAAACGTTAGTTTTCGTACTACCGATTATAATGTTTGCTTTGGAACAGGAATATCGTCTACCATTTGTTCGTAATGAAGGACCATATGGCTTAATTATATGTCCATCGCGTGAATTGGCTAAGCAAACACATGATATTATTGCAGTAAGTTTTTTTATTTATTACACATTTTTTAGATTAATCATTCACTTATAAACTCAGCTTTATATTTTCATTTTGATATTTAGGTGATTGCAACGGGTGGGCTATAAAATATGTCTTTTGCAACTTTTATCTTACTGATTAAGTTAAAAACATTGCCTGTAGGAAAAAGAGTATACTACCTATTTATTTTTGTTGTTAAAGTAAACTTTATCTTAAACGCTTTTTATGGAAACGTCTAATATAGAATTAAAAAAAACTTATGGAATTAGTTCAAAAGAATTCTCACATTTATCAAAAGTGTTAAATTTGAGCTAGGTTCAGTACAAAGATAATAAAATTGCAATATGGGATATTTCTTTCGGCGACGACCTGTTAGCAATCTTCTAAAAAAAGCTCTGAGAATAACTGATTTCCATGAACAAGCTTTTCAAGTCTGTCATTCAGTTTCGACGTTAAACTGTAGGTTCCGGTACGCATAATAAAAAATTGGGAGCACATAATATGGGAGATGTGAGAGGCTAGTCAGTAACTGTGAAAAAGGGATGCAAATTCCAATTATGTATGTATGTAATCCTGAGATCATTTCTGTATTCCGAATAGCAACAGAAATAGCAAAGTGTTATTCTAGTAGCGTAGAGGAAAGCCATAAATTATAAAATAGTTTTTCAAGGAAGAACATAAATATTTCTGTTATATGGAAATTCAATCGGTTCTAATGTAATATATTAAATAATGATACCAATATAAGCCCGAGCAAAGAGAGGTAAAAATAAAGATAAAAACGCAATGATGATATATTAGTTTTTTGTAAGAATGATTAATCCATAATCATAAATAAATTCAAGCTGGAAAATAAGTATACAAACAGTGACAAAGCAAGAGTGATATTGTTATACTTGAAGAAAAGGAATCAATATGCTTATTTTTGCAATTATATTCTGTACCACAAACACATTTACTACTTTATAAATATGTTGTTAAAATGGTCTCATATTAAAAAATCGGTTATATATTTTTTATTTTAGCATTATAGTCGTCATATAATACAATGTGGTATGCCAGAAATACGTTCGTGTTTAGCTATAGGAGGTGTGCCCGTATCTGAAGCATTAGATGTTATATCTAAAGGAGTACATATAATGGTTGCTACACCGGGACGTTTAATGGATATGCTCGAAAAGAAAATTGTTACACTGGACATATGTCGTTACTTGTGTATGGATGAAGCAGATCGTATGATTGATATGGGCTTTGAAGAAGATGTACGTACGATATTTTCTTTTTTTAAAGGACAGAGACAAACATTACTTTTCTCCGCCACTATGCCCAAAAAAATACAAAATTTTGCTCGTTCAGCTCTGGTTAAACCTGTAACAATAAATGTTGGTCGAGCTGGTGCTGCTTCTATGAACGTTATTCAAGAAGTGGAATATGTGAAACAAGAAGCCAAAGTTGTTTATTTATTGGAATGCTTACAGAAAACTGCACCCCCCGTACTGATTTTTGCTGAAAAGAAACAAGATGTAGACTGCATACATGAATATCTTCTACTTAAGGGAGTAGAAGCTGTAGCTATACATGGCGGTAAAGATCAAGAAGAACGCTCAAGAGCCGTCGAAGCTTATAGAGATGGTAAAAAAGATGTTTTGGTTGCTACCGATGTAGCTTCTAAAGGTTTGGATTTTCCCAATGTTCAACATGTTATTAATTATGATATGCCTGAGGATATAGAAAATTATGTCCATCGTATTGGTCGTACTGGTCGTTCAAATACCAGAGGTCTAGCTACCACTTTTGTTAACAAAACAACAGATCAGTCGGTTTTACTAGATCTAAAGCACTTGCTTATCGAGGCCAAACAAAAGGTGCCCGATTTCTTGTTGGAATTATGTCCAGAATCAGAACAATATTTAGATTTGGGCGATTCACATGGTTGCAGTTATTGTGGTGGTCTTGGTCATCGTATTACCGAATGTCCAAAGTTGGAGGCCATACAAAGCAAACAGGCGTCAAATATTGGTCGACGAGATTATCTATCGAACACGGCAGCAGATTATTAGATGTACGTCTGTATAAAGTTTACAATATATTATATATTTATGTATTTAAATGTAGTTTAATAGACGTAAAACATTATTGATTATGTTTTGTTTCTTCTATTTTTTTAATAAAATTATTGCTTTAGTTCATAATAAAATTGTATATAATGTAAATTAATAAAAAGGGTTTCTGTATAGATACAAGCAAATTACATACTTTCATATGTACCCATTACATACAATTGTAAATTTTAATAGCATTTGTAAAACTCGGACTTTTCTTGTATGCATTATCACACGTACTTAAGTGGTTTGAAACATATTGCTTTTTGTCTTTACTCTAAACATTATTAATTTTTAATGTATACTTTTGTATTTTTCATTTCGCAATGAAGCCACATTTCAAAGAACGGATATTGCAAATTGGCCTGAAAAGTTTAATTTGATCTTAATCACAAAAATTAATGAAATGTTTTTAAATATAATTTCAATTAAAAAGCACATTTCTCTTGTCCGTTAGAAATGGAGAAATAGGATTATGTTGTATGCAGTCAATGTATTACACTTATAATTGGACATTACAACTATTTGTCAGAGTTATAGTGAAGCTTCTCATAACACCCATATTGTGTACGTCAATTTTTATCCATGAATACCTACAGCTAGAATTTAACGTCGAACTCGAATGACAGACATCTGAAGCTTGTTCTGGCAATCAGATATTCTCAGAGCTTTTGCCAGAAGACTGCTAAGAGGTGGTTGCCGAAAGAACATTTTTTTTTCTCAGTTTGTTTCATTCAAGATGTCAGAGAAGGGTATTGAACCCGGAGCTCTCGTCAAGTAAGCCAACACGCTACATACTAGACTACGGCGACCACTTTATTTTATGAAAAATTAACAAATTGAAATTCCAAAGTTTAAAAATTTTAGGTTTTTTATTACAGCATTTTTAAATAAGTCTATCGAAATACAAATAAATTTTCAAATCTTAACTATAATGAGGTTATAGAAGTATTATGAAATAATTCCAGTATTGATAAATTATTGCTTCACAGCTCCTAAGCGACTAGGATCCTGGCTGGGATAATGTACATGTCCCGTTGTTCCGCTACTAGTAGCACTAGGAGGTGGTGGTATAGTGTCGAGGGCTGCACCATGTGCGACTGCTGTTTGGGCAGAAGAAGAAGCGACTGGCATAGCATAAGGTGCTGCATATGCTTGCGAATACATTTGGTACGAGGAGGCGGGTATAAGACTAGGAGGTATTTGATGCAGTTTCATTCCTGGAGGCAAAACTGTAACTTGCTCCTGTTGCAAATTGAAGAAATCATTTGGATTTTGTGCAGCTGCTGTTGGTGGAATGGCATTTACATCAAATCTTCGATCGGTTTTAATTGCTCCCTGTTTAGCCTGAGAATGGGCCCATTTAATGGTTGATTTTTTTCCTTGTAACACTAACTTGTTAAAACTTTTTTCGGCTGCTAATTCAGCAGCGGAACGCTTAGTGTATTGTATAAAAGCACACTGTTGCCGAGGCACTAATGCAATTGAGCGTATTTCACCAAATTGATAGAAATGGTCTCTTAGTTCAGGTTCAGTTATTTCTTCTGGTAAGTTACCCACATAAAGTGTTGTTATATTACGATCTTCGGGTGGTTCAAGTGTTGGTAAAGAGGCAGCCCTTTTCATTATTTTTTCAGCCACAGGATCATTACGACCATAGTAACGATCTTTAATATTTTGTTCGCACAAAGGATCATCGGGTTCATTTGGTTTGTCATGGCGATATGGACATTCCTCGCCTCTCTTACATTCTCCCTTTACCCAGAAGGAGCAGATATGAGGCCTATTGCGTTTGTAATATGGAGCTGTACGTGCCAACTTTGACAACATTTCACTAGCAGCTAATGATTTACCTACAGCACCAGCAGCTTCGGTGCCATCACCGTCTTGCAACTCTCTGTCCACATTTTGTATGTAGTACTCTTTATTGACATCACTTTGTGGTAAATTATCAGCAATTTTTAATGCAGCATCTCTTACTTGTATCGGCAGGCCGTATTCCAAGTCAAGCAGACAAGTCTGACATACATTCTTCAAACGAGCACATGTTTGGCAAATTTCAGTTTTCTTGAAACGCATTCTGGCTCCAGGACACCAACGAAAGATCGTAAACGGCCTGGTGCAAATTTTGCATTCCTTACCAAAGCGCTCCTTAATCATACGCACATACGGATTATCTCCCAAGCACGTCTGGCATAGAATTGGAAACTCAGCATCTTCCCAATTCTGCCGATTATAAGTATTTGTAGTTTTTGACATCGACATTTTCAGAAACTAATATAAAATACTTTTCTGAATATAAATACACAAGGCCAAAAACAATACCTATGAAGAAATGAAAAAACATGAATGTCAAAATATGACATCAAGTTTAAAGTGCTGCCAGATCAATAAGTTCTGTTCTAGAAATGAAATTAGTCATAACCTGGGCCAAGTTAGCTCCGAAACCGCTTTTTTAAAATTGGGAATTCAAGAATTGGAATTATTAAATTTAGGTTTTTTTTTTATTAAATTAATTATAGTGGTGTTTTTTTCGAAACGAATATAAATATTACATACAAATTTTTGTTTATATCCGCTTATATAAGCGGTTAATTTTAAAACTGCTTAAAAATTAAGCACATATAAAAATGCTACCAATTTGGATTTTTTTTTATCTTGACGTTATCTTTTTAAAATTCTATGACATTTCATAAATAAAAAAAGAATAAACATTGTAAATATGGCTGAGGTGAAGGAATGTAATTATTTTTATAGTGTTTGAATTGTTTTTAAAAAAAATAATTAGACATTTTTTTATAAAAATTGTGAGTAATGCCCAATTTAATATCTTAAGCACTTATGCCGTTTTTTTCGAAGCAGTTTATCTAAGCGGCTATACGTATCGAAAAAAACACCACTTATGTTATATAATACAAAATGTTTATAATGAGCCATATATCTAAAAACTGTATTTCAGCCCAAAATATAACCCATCCACATATTTTGGGTTAAAATACAATGCAAGAATTGGAATTATTAAATTTAGGTTTTTTTTATTAAATTAATTATGTTATATTATGTCTAAAAACTGTATTTCAACCCAAAATATGTGGATGGGTTATATTTTGGGCTGAAATACAGTTTTTAGATATATGGCTCATTATAAACATTTTGTATTATATAACATAATTAATTTAATAAAAAAAACCTAAATTTAATAATTCCAATTCTTGAATTCCCAATTTTAAAAAAGCGTTTTCGGAGCTAACTTGGCCCAGGTTATGACTAATTTCATTTCTAGAACAGAACTTATTGATCTGGCAGCACTTTAAACTTGATGTCATATTTTGACATTCATGTTTTTTCATTTCTTCATAGGTATTGTTTTTGGCCTTGTGTATTTATATTCAGAAAAGTATTTTATATTAGTTTCTGAAAATGTCGATGTCAAAAACTACAAATACTTATAATCGGCAGAATTGGGAAGATGCTGAGTTTCCAATTCTATGCCAGACGTGCTTGGGAGATAATCCGTATGTGCGTATGATTAAGGAGCGCTTTGGTAAGGAATGCAAAATTTGCACCAGGCCGTTTACGATCTTTCGTTGGTGTCCTGGAGCCAGAATGCGTTTCAAGAAAACTGAAATTTGCCAAACATGTGCTCGTTTGAAGAATGTATGTCAGACTTGTCTGCTTGACTTGGAATACGGCCTGCCGATACAAGTAAGAGATGCTGCATTAAAAATTGCTGATAATTTACCACAAAGTGATGTCAATAAAGAGTACTACATACAAAATGTGGACAGAGAGTTGCAAGACGGTGATGGCACCGAAGCTGCTGGTGCTGTGGGTAAATCATTAGCTGCTAGTGAAATGTTGTCAAAGTTGGCACGTACAGCTCCATATTACAAACGCAATAGGCCTCATATCTGCTCCTTCTGGGTAAAGGGAGAATGTAAGAGAGGCGAGGAATGTCCATATCGCCATGACAAACCAAATGAACCCGATGATCCTTTGTGCGAACAAAATATTAAAGATCGTTACTATGGTCGTAATGATCCTGTGGCTGAAAAAATAATGAAAAGGGCTGCCTCTTTACCAACACTTGAACCACCCGAAGATCGTAATATAACAACACTTTATGTGGGTAACTTACCAGAAGAAATAACTGAACCTGAACTAAGAGACCATTTCTATCAATTTGGTGAAATACGCTCAATTGCATTAGTGCCTCGGCAACAGTGTGCTTTTATACAATACACTAAGCGTTCCGCTGCTGAATTAGCAGCCGAAAAAAGTTTTAACAAGTTAGTGTTACAAGGAAAAAAATCAACCATTAAATGGGCCCATTCTCAGGCTAAACAGGGAGCAATTAAAACCGATCGAAGATTTGATGTAAATGCCATTCCACCAACAGCAGCTGCACAAAATCCAAATGATTTCTTCAATTTGCAACAGGAGCAAGTTACAGTTTTGCCTCCAGGAATGAAACTGCATCAAATACCTCCTAGTCTTATACCCGCCTCCTCGTACCAAATGTATTCGCAAGCATATGCAGCACCTTATGCTATACCAGTCGCTTCTTCTTCTGCCCAAACAGCAGTCGCACATGGTGCAGCCCTCGACACTATACCACCACCTCCTAGTGCTACTAGTAGCGGAACAACGGGACGTGTACATTATCCCAGCCAGGATCCTAGTCGCTTAGGAGCTGTGAAGCAATAATTTATCAATACTGGAATTATTTCATAATACTTCTATAACCTCATTATAGTTAAGATTTTAAAATTTATTTGTATTTCGATACTTATTTAAAAATGCTGTAATAAAAAACCTAAAATTTTTAAACTTTGGAATTTCAATTTGTTAATTTTTCATAAAATAAAGTGGTCGCCGTAGTCTAGTATGTAGCGTGTTGGCTTACTTGACGAGAGCTCCGCGTTCAATACCCTTCTCAGATATCTTGAAATAAAGAAATTGAAAAAAAAAATAGTTCTTTCGGCGACCACCTCTTAGCAGTCTTCTGGCAAAAGTTCTGAGAATATCTGATTGCCAGAAGAAGCTTCTTATGTCTGTCATTCGAGTTCGGGGTTAAACTCTAGGTCTAGGTAGTCATGGATAAAAATTGACGCACTCAATATGGTTGTTGTGAGAAGGTTGACTATAACTCTGAAAAATAGTTGTAATGTCCAATTATGTATATATGTAGTAAATGTGCATATTTAGTTTGCTTCATATAATTTAAATAAAGGCCAGAAATATAACTTCCAGATTAAAACACAAGCGGTTATTTTCCGAACTTTTACATAAGTTCTCGTTACTTACATATTTATTTTTTTTTTATAAAACAAAATATTTTAAAATGTTTACTATTACAGGTTTAAAATTAGCGCAGCAAAAATTATGAAATGTACAAAACACAGACTTAAAACATAAACTTATAGTGTTAATGCTATAGTATAATCTGGAAAGAGTTCATATTTAGATTTCGGAACTTGCACAAAGTAGCGATCCATATAGCGTGCATTTTTGTTTATTAAAATTTCTTGTAAAATTTGTACGTCGGTTATTGTCTTTTTACATATAACTAAACGGCGTTGTTCATCATGGCCATAACTGGTAGATTTTAAATTGAATTTCTTAGCAATTCTGTAACATAAACTTTCGAATATAAGTACGAAAAAAGTACTATATTTTTAACTTACTCATGTAGCAGTGCTCTTTCGTCTTTGGTAAAGGTTGGTTCGAATTGTAATTCACGTATATCATCTGATTCAACATAGTTCTTTAACATTTGCATAAAATATTTTCTGTCAAACTTGCATATATCATTACCTAAGCCTGCACGATTATTTTTAAGTAAATATCCTACTGGATCTTCACGGCCTTGTTTTTGTGAACCAAGACCACCTCCGGACCAACCCATCATTTTCATTATTTTATAACCTTTGTTATTGGAATCAATTTTTTTATCCGTTTCTTCTTCCTGTGTTTTGATGATACCGCAAACTACTTTATTGCCAGTTTTTTCTATTTTGATTGTGTCACGCGAAGGATTTTGCTGAAAATGAAGCATATTTCGGTAGTGAGAATTAAAACATTTCTGTTATATTACGTTATATCTTTTTAATCAAAAGTGACGAAATCCCTACGGCGGTATTTATAATGAAAAGTTAGGAACTTGTTAGTATATAGGACAAAAATCTGGTAAGTTTATCACCCGTTATAGACTGTTATTATTAAAACTTCCTTTCCAATAGAAGATTTGCTATTTGATAACTTGGCAGAGAATCCAAAAAATTAAAGAACTCGTGTAAGTTCATGTATAGGAATAACAAACTTAGCCACTACGTACAACGAGCTGCTACCCTTTTAGCAGATACATATATCTAGTGCAATAGAATAGAATTTCTGTTTGCAATAACTTACCTTAATACTGTAGCATTGTTCCTGAAGTTCAGCTAAAGCTTTGCGAAAAGCCTCCGCTTTAGAAGCCTTTAAATTTTCCTCACAAGCATTAGCAACCACTTGATCATTAAGACGAATTTCAATTTGTTTTCGACCATTACTATCAACAACCTCTTTTTCTAAAAACACCATATTGCTACGTTGAGCCGATAGTCTTATGCAGTTACGTTCACCATATAGATTCAAAATAAATTTCCCATATTTAAGACCAGAAAACAAGTCAATTAAAGATTTTTGTGCCAGATGATCGCCAACACTAACCCCATCCATACTACCAAAACCTTTGCGTTTATTACTATCTTGTGTTGTATTGCTAGCCTGTGCATTATCTGTAGTCTGCGCTGATTTTCGTCCTAAAACGAAAATATTAAAAACAAAACAAAAAATGTACCATCTAATGAAACCATATGTTCTTGTGCAAACTCACTACTCACATATTTTTTACTTAAACTTAAGAAAAGGAAAATAAGAAGTATATGTATTGCATGTTTAATTTCGTCTACCTTTGGCCCTGGCTTCAGCTGCATCTGACGCGGTAACAAATGTTCTCTTTAAACGATTTGCTCTATCAGCTCTAAATTCCTTGGCCACTTCTTTAGACAATTCAGCAACCATATGCATTGTTTCGGCGGGATATTTACAGCCCATAAATTCCATATTTGTAAATACTTGTGCCAAACAGACCAATTTATCTTCTGGAAACATATTCTTGTGAACCTCCATAAAGCGTTTCCTCAGCTGCCAGTGTTCTTCGCTTTCATACTCCCTACGATATTTCTCAATATCCCAATCGGTGTTAAATTCGCCTTCACTTTGATTTTTTTGCTGTTTATTTTTTTTAGATTTGACAGCTTTCTCATTATTTTTTGTTTTAACTTTAGTTTTAGACATTATTCAGAAAATAAATAAAATAATTTGTTTCTTTATTATAATATTTAAAAGCACGTCGCGTGGGATATGGAATTATGGAATAAAAGCAAGAATATATGATAGCATAAATGGTATTCATAGTGCGATGTTAAACGACAAATCTTAAAAATAGTTTTGCCACATTTTCTAATTTTTTGTAACAAAAGTTTAGTACAGCAAAATATACAAATTATATCCAATTTTGACAGACTGCATGGATGAAGGACGGAAATATGTATGTATGTAGGGTCTTATTCTAACAAACTGCTAATAGTCATGCAATACTATATATTTTCAAACACAAAAATTCGAAAAAATTAGTATATACTAGGCTGACAAATTATTCGACATTTAGCAGAAACCGCATTCTTTGAAGATTTCCTATTTGAATTAAACCGATTTCAGTTAATAATTAATTTATAGTGGTTAACAGAACCAGCAGAAGTCAAAAATAAAATGTTTACAGCAAAAGCCATTTGAGCCCTTCATAGAACGAGTGTTGAATGGACTACATTGGAAAACAGGTTTAGTGTACCGCGAGGGTATCATTGTTATGGGCAGAAGTTCTTCAACAAATACCTACGGCTGGATTGAAACTTAGTGGGAAGAGTGTAAGTTGTTCCAAAATCAGGTGAAATGCTTGGGTCATCTCGCTACTGCAGATAGCATATCCACGACCACAAAATGTTCATGAAGTGCGATGCAAGCGGATATGGTATTGGCGGTGTGCTATTACAAGTGATCGGTGAAACGGAAAAGGTAACAGTTACGTTCTATCGGTAATCGATTACTTCAGCAAATGGCTAAAGGTTCCCAATCAGGAGGCGACAACAATTGTAGAAAAGTTTGTATAAAATGGGGTATGTTACCATGGCATGTCAATAGAACTGCATTCTAACCAAGGCAGAAATTTCGAGTCTGCTGTGTTCAAAGAAATGTGCGAGACGTATGGCATCAAGAAAGATTCGATCGAATCGAAAATTGGGACAAGCACATTCCCCAATTGCCTGAGATCTTAAATGAAGGTTGTACAGCAAGCTATGAGAAAAGTGCAAATGATCCTAGTGAAAAACAAAAACAAATTATCTAAAAAAAGTACCTCAGTTGGTATTTCAAATTCACCGTGCTTTTAAGGTTCTGTTAAGACCGATTCGCTTCGAAAAATATTAACTGTATTAAAAGTATATACGCACTACAGTAGAGAGCTGTTCAGGAATTTACAAATTAAGCAAGGTTGTGTACTTCACATTTTTTAGTACTTTTAATACATATGTATATACATATGTATGTACATATCAAATTTGAATTCAATTAAAATATTGCTTCAGTGTATACAGTTTCTTATATGTAATGTAAAGAATTGTAAATCAAATTTTAAGAGTATAACATAATCTCTTTATAAATTGAACTGAAAATGGTTTGTACCATTATTTATTTTTACACCCAATATTCAAATCTCCTTTATTTTTATTTCTTTTGCTACTGTTATTGTTGACGAGTCTGGCAGCCCTTAAATTTTGAGAGTTTCTGCTACTTTTTTACTTTCTTACTTTCTATTTTTTCTGTGATTTTTGGTGATTGCGTTGTTGGAAGAAAACACCTAAAAATTTTCACCGAAAAAACCATACAAGAAAAATAAGTTATTCATTGAGAGAAAACTACGAATTAAGTAAAAACAATTTAAACAAGGTAAATATCAATTGTAACAAATATATATGGGCGATTATATAAAAGAAAATATCTCAAATAATTAATAAAAAAAAAAAAAAATGAAATAAAAATTCTTTAGATATAAGAAGAAGCACTACGACGGACATTATAGAAAAATCGAAGTGGTGCCTGAAAATTACCGAGTAGTAGAGGAAAAAGCAAAAATAATAATGGCTGAAGTAGAAAATGTCTCGGCGGTGAGTGCAGTAGCAACAACGGTTGCAGCATCATCGCAAGCATTAAAAGCCAAAGATATACCTATTTCTAAAGATTCCTTTGGAAATTCAGATGTAGGAGGCGGTTCAGTAAGCGAGATTATAACAGAAGGTAATCAGAGTACAATTGACTTAGGGACTTCCCCTACTCAAGAGAAGTCAAGCAATTCACACCCTCATGATTCTGAATATGATACAGCCAGTGACTTGGAGGGTAATGATGAATACGATGATGATGATGATGTGGATGACAGCTTAACGGAAGAGGATGGCGATGATAGTGAGGATGAAACTGAGACGGATGACGATGATGATGAAGGCGTTGACATAGATTTGCAGGGTCAGGAGAAAATTGATGCTGAGGCACAAAAGAAGGTCGATGAAGATCGCAGTAATCCCCAGTATATACCTAAAAGAGGTACTTTCTATGAGCATGACGACCGTACGGCTGAAGTTGAAGGTGATGGGGATGTTAGTAATGGGCAAGAAGTTGGGGAAAGTCCGGTGGTAATTATTGGCGGCACGAGTTCAGTGGCGGGTTCAAAAACATCAACAACTCCTACAATTTCATCGGCTTCTAAAACCATGAAAAAATGGCAACCAGCTTCTGCTGTAGACCGTTGGTCGCACGATCGTTTTGATCCTTCGGAGCAAGCCCCTAAGTCGAGAGCTGAATTGGTTAATGCTTATGGCTATGATATAAGAACTGAAGATGCTCCCCCTAAAGCAAGGAGAAGACGTCGTTATGGCCGTGGACCTAGTAAATACAATCGTAATTGGGAAGATGAAAGTGCCTATTTAAAAACTAATAATAAAGAACGTAAGCTACCTAAGCCATCTGATTTCCCCGCTTTAAATGAAAAAACGTCAAAACCCAGACGGACAAGACGTACTCGAGAGGAAAAAGAAAATCGTATGGAGCGTAGAAAAAGGGAAGGTAAAACTGCAGAGGGTAGAACGGAGAGAAGTGATAAAATCAGATCATCATCACATAATAATCATAATGAAGATTATGAACACAGACCTGAACAACGTAATGATAGAAATGATCGTCATAATGACGTTGGATACAAGCAACAGAATAGGCAAAAATCTTTTAATAATAGAGGACAAGGACAAAATCAGGCAACAGTGGGTCGTCAAGCAGCCATGGAGTTTAAACAGAAAAATAGACAAAATTATCAAAACTCTTCGAATGGCACATCAAATGCCAATACAAGTACATTATCTAGTCGATTGGAGGCACAAAGACAGCTACCGCAACAACTGCAACAACCTCAACAACAGAATATTAGAAAATCAATTAATGCAGCCGGAAATTCTAAGGATCTCAATTCCTTAATTGGTCACCAAAATCAACAACAACAACAGCAGCATCAGCAGCCAAATCAACAGTATGATAGTTTTAACAACAATAAAAAGAAACCTTTAGAACAAGGTTATCAATCAATACAAACTCCACAACAACAGCCTTCTTTAACACAGCAACCACAACATATGCATCAACAAGCTCAGAACTCAACTATACCTAATCATAGCGTGAATAGACAAAATCCTCAAATACAGAACAAGGCACAGCAGCCAACTTCAAATCTTTCACAACGTTTGCAGCAAGTGCAAAATCGTAATGATCCCAGTCATGTAGGCAGTGTTCAAATGCACGCTTTGGCTACACAAAATCAACAACAGCAATTGTTGCAGCAACAGGCAGCAAATGTAATGATGGCTGGGCCACCGCCGGCACAGCAACAGCAGGCCCAAATCCAGCCTATGACACAGCAAAGTTTAGAACAGAGAGGACCACCTAAGAGATATTCCAGTTTAAGACGTTCCCAGCATGATGCTCAACATTTAGCCGAACACCAACAGCAGCAGCAAATTCAACAACAAATGCATTTGCAACAGCAGCAACAACAAAATCAAGGTCCTCCTTCCATGATGATGCCAACAGATCAAGCAATGTTACAAGCGAATTTGATGCAAATGTATCATCAGGAAAACTTGCAGGCTCAAATGCAAGCTTTACAAGTAAGCCAACAACCAACAGTTGCAAAAGCCCCCAATTATGCTGGTCAACCACCCCAAGCGCCAAACCAACAGCCCTATCCAGGCACAACACCTTCACCAGCTGCTTACTACGTAACATCACCTGATGCCTATACAGCCGCAGCTACTGCAGCAGTAAATGCCCAAGCCTCCCAAGCTGCGGCATCGTACGCAGCACAAC
Organism: Metopia argyrocephala; assembly: GCA_963576795.1. Classification (NCBI taxonomy): domain Eukaryota; kingdom Metazoa; phylum Arthropoda; class Insecta; order Diptera; family Sarcophagidae; genus Metopia; species Metopia argyrocephala. The sequence goes on along the minus strand of OY756211.1, from coordinate 58,502,169 downwards.
AAGCAAACCCTAATTATTTGGCTCAGCAACAAACTGCCGCTGCAGCAGCAGCCAGTTTAGTTTACAACAATCCAAATAATGCGCCGCAGCAAGCTGTTACTGCTGCTACGGCTTATGGACCCTCCGCCCAGGTAGGCGTTGTATCTCAGCCCCAAGCAGGTTCTACATCGGCTGCAGGTTACCAAAATTATAACACAGTAGGTGGAACTACTTACTTTGTACCTCCACCGGCACAAGCATCAACCCGACCCGTTTCTCTGCCCCAAAGAAGACCCACTAACGCTATACCCATACTGCCGCCATCCGAAAAGCAAAAGCAAAAATCTCAACAAGACGCAAAAACCGACGACACTAAAGCGTCAAACTCAAATCAAGTCCCGATTGGCTCAGCTGAAAATATCGATCACATAATAGACAATATGTTCGTGCAAAGACCAGCTTTCCAACCACCCCCAGCTACAACAACAGCAACAAGCGTTGCATCTAACACATCATCAAAGGCAAGTGATACTGCAACATCAGCTGAGAATTCAAATAATACCAGTTCACCTATCCAGGAAAGTAATACTCTCGTAACAGAAATCGCAACTAATAAAACTTTGAATGATTCTACAGCAACTACTACTACAGCACTATCACCAGCAACTACAAGTACTACAACCACAAATAGCACAGAGAACAGCAATAATAATCAAATATCGGCACAAGAATGAGAACAAAAGAAACGTTATTACTATAATACACAATATCAGCAGCATCAGCATCAGCAACAACATGCACACTCTCATCACAATTTTCTAACACAACAACCCCAACAACATAATAGTAATCATCACAATAACAACAACAATATAAATTTATTAATTAACAAACGTAAATTTTACTAAAAAAACCAAAACAAAAAAATTTTACAAATAGTTATTGAAAATTTCTTACAAATTTATTTATTCATTTTATTAAAACAAACATCTAATACACAGGATAGAAGCATTTTTCTTTTTATTAAAATTGTTAATAAAAATAAAGTCACATTCTCTAAATCATAAAGCTGTTTATCATCAGACAAAGGTGAATTACTTTTAAATTATTTATGTTGTCCTAAAACATATGTTTAAAATTAAATTTAAAATCTTATCTATCAAATATTTTATTATTATTTCTAAAATGACCTCTAAAATATGCATATACAAATATGCGCATTATTTTTTTTAATGTACTATTCTCTTTGATCATTTTTAAAATTATAATTATAGGTTCGATTTATATGAGCTTAAAATATATTTTAAATAAATATTTTGTATTTATTGTTAATAGTCCGTACTTCTTTGTGTATTGACGTCAGGAATTAATATCATATTTATCTTGACTGCTATACAATGAGGTAAAGAAATATTGAAAATAAATACAAAATTTACATTTAAAATACACATCGAGCTCAAATTTCTTAAATCCTCTGCATTTTATTTCAAAATTTTAAATGCTTTCAAAAGTATTTGATCCTGTTTGTTGGAATACATCACTACTTTGAATAGAAACATATAGCGATTGTAACTCAATTCTGTCGCAAATTTGTTGACATCAATAGTTCACAATTTTAAATTTCAGATGTTCATCATACAATAATACAGTGCTCTGATGCTTTTACAAACAGGATTTTGTTATTTCATTTTATAAAATTTGTATTAAATTAATTCCTTTGTCTAAAGCGATGTTCTGTTGTAATCCAATTGTATATTGTGTTCTTAAAAAAATATCATATATCATCTGAACTTCCCATTTTATTTTTCTTTGTTAAAAACAATCGTTATTTTTTTTTTTTATTTATTACTTTTATTATTAAACTTACCTTTTTATATTTATCGCTTATTTAAATTAAATTAATTTCATTTATGAATTTAAGTTTTTTTCTTATTCGATTTTAATTATTATACACTTTAAACGATTAGCTTATTTGATCTTCTTTAATTAATATATGAATATATTTATTGAAATTATTACATTTTCTCGATATTAAAAAAAGACGTAAAGCTGTAATAATGCCCATAAACATATTATTATTAAAATATTAATAAAAAAAACATTTTTTTTTGTAGAATTAAAGCTGTGCTACCACTTAATTAAAAGAAAAATATCAAATATATGCATTAAAAATTGTTAGCACTATAAAAGAAATTATTGCGTCTATGTAAAAAAACTAAAAATCATTTCTATATAATGTATTTTGAAGTATAATAAAAATGAAGTTAAATCAAATCAATATGTATGAATTTTGAATAGTAATAGAATTGAAATTTAATTATAAATGTTTTAAATAATTAAAAGCTAAATAAATTGAACGATTTTAAAAACGGTCTTTATAAGCGGCTTTATATTAAATCTTATGTATTATAGCTTTTTAATATTAAAAACCAGAGTTTAAAGTTTTCCATTTATGGATACTCATAAACTAACATTTATGAATATTATCAAGAATGCGATTTTTAAATAATTTTATTTTTTTCACGCACATGAACGAGCAGCAAAAATTTATTTTATTAAAATCACACGCGAACGTGTACATTTTTTTTTCTAAGCATACGTACATGAAGAATGAGTAAAGAAATTTTTTTATTTTCTTCATGCACATAAACGAGAAACACAATTTATTTTCACACGCGAACGTTTGCATTCATATTTTTCTAAGCAAAACTGTTTCATGAAGTTGTTTTTGTAATGCATTCATAAATTTTTTGAATTTTTGATACCTGCCTGTCGCCAACACACAATACAACAGTTGCATAAAAAATCCCAAATAGAAGAGTATTATTTTTATGAATATTTATCTGAATTTAATTTTTTCAAAAAAAAATGTTAATTGAAAATAATCTAATATCTTCGTAATTAGATTGTTAGATTTAGATTGTTAGTGTGTTGGCTTACTAAGACATGAGCATTGGGTTCGACACCCAGCTCCGACATCTTAAAAAAAAAGAAATATGAAAAAAATATTTCTTTCGGCGACTACCTCTCAGCAGTCTTCTGGCAAAATCTCTGAGAGTAATTAATTGCCATGAACAAGCTTCTCAAGTCTTAATCGACATTAAACTGTAGGTCCCGGTACTCATGGATAAAAATTTACACACACAACATGAGTGCTGCGAGAAGCTAGGCCGTAATCCTGACACAGTGTTGTAAAGGCCAGTTATGAATGTATGTAATTGAAAACAATTTTTTACAAACTGTATGTATATGACGAAGAGTTATATATTCTCTTTTGAATGATATGACAGAATTGGTAGATAGTTTCAGCCGTTCTAGCCACTCAGGTTTCTGTGAAGCGCAAACATGTGTGAGGAGAAAACAATAAAAACTGAATGCACACGTCCACTCATAAGTGAAAAGTGAGTGAACGATTTGGTACTCTGTTAAAAACTGAGTAATAAAAGTTGTAGAAGGGAATTCACTTTAAATCTGATTATGGTTCACAACAGTTGTAAATTTGATGTATGTATTTTTAAACTTGCGATTATGGTTTATAACACCTATGAGTTGTACAATATTCTTTGACTATCGTTTACAACATTTATTTTTATATTTTGCGGCCAATACAACACTACATTTAGGTGTTGTGAACGATAAAGGGGATTAAGGTTGAAATATTTCTCAATAATGTATTCATTTAAGGCAAGCTAGGCATAAAGAGATCTTAAGTGTTTACATTTTTGAAAATGATTTTTCTACTAAAAGTTATTGACGTATATAGAGTGATTTTACCGTCGCTGATTAAATTTGTTTTACATATCTTCTCTAATATATAAAATTCTCGTGTCGAGGTATTTGTTGCTAAACTCCTCCGAAATGGCTCGACCGATTTTCATGAAATTTTGTGTGTATATCGGGTAGGTCTGAGAATCGGTCAACTTTGTATTTTATACCCTCCTTAAGAAGTGACCCAAGCGCTAATTTATTTATAAATAACATGCTAACTTCGAAAAAATTTTAAACTAGATAGTTCTGCTGGATAGTTATATATTATTATTGCCCTTTCGAACTGGAAATAGCGTTCGAAGGCTTTTTCAATTTAAATAGAAATAAATAATGGTCTAAAATAAAAGATCAATGATAGAGGGCTGAGAAATGCAAGTAGAATAAATTCTACATTTTCTTTTTTAATTATATTCTCTATTTATGTAATTGCAATTTCGACATTAAAAATTTTAATTTAGAAGCTTTAAAACACACTGATAAATTGGTTTATTTTATACATTACTAGCCTAAACCCGTCATGCTTTGCTACACTTATTGCTGCCATTTGTACACATTTTTCGACTGATTGTTTTTAATTAATTAATGATTAATAATAATTAATAATGATTAATTAATAATTTAATTAATGATTAATAATTAATCAATTATACCAAACTCAGAAATTTAGCTTTAACACTTCTCAGGATACAAAGAAATTAATATTTAACTTGCATTGAAGGTGCCACGCCTACTTTCTGATTGATGATTTTCCTTGACTATGGAGTCGTTCTAATTTAGAAAATTTTGCTTTAACAGCTCTCAACATATAAGCTAAGCATAATATGAAAAAATTTAAAATTGAATTTGTATAGGAAAATCTAAATGCTATATCTCCGGAACCAATGGGCCGATTTTGAGCAAACTTCACATAAACAATCTACAGACCATCCCCAACGTACCCTGGAATTTTAGCTGTAATAGATCCATCCGTTTCCGCGGTTAGTGGTGACATTAAAATGTACATTAATTTTTATATATTAGAAGATAAAAGAAATTGTTTTATTAAAACAATTCAATTATAAAAATATAAATTATTTTCTAAAAGAAAATTTCCATAAAACACATATATGCACTTTAATACAATGTTAAAGCAGTAATTTTTGCACGGCACCATTTAAAATTTAAGTCATATTTAGAGATAATAAAAAATTACAGTTTTGATTCTCTAATTTCATCAAGTAAGGTTTTCATTTTACGGAATGCGTTCATAAAATATATATTAAACTTGTGAGCACTGGTTTTGTCACTATCACGAAAAGCAGAAATTTGTATGAAAATGCTGTGGAAGGAAACAAACATTTAATAAAATAAACATTTAATATATTTTGTGAAAACACTTACTTTTGTCCTGTTATTGTATAAAAAACGCCATAACCATCTAATACCATGGGGGCAACAAATCCCACATTAACTGAATAACCTAATGTACTTGTCGAGAGTACAAAATTACCTCCACCACCAGATTTCAAATACAAAGCATCTGAATAGAATTCAGGTATATCGATTTTATTTTCATATGCAATGCACCATAAACCAAAAAGATGCCGATCCACTCCATGACCTTTCCGAGCCTCATTCATCATATGATTATGGTGATTAACTGCTTTACGAAATGCGTCAACAATTTCACTTTTGGTAGATTTTGAATTAGAGGCAATTTGAATAAATTTATATACTTCAGAGGTGCACGATCTTAAGGTTTCCGTACGACCTCTATAGTAATGGCGCATTAGAGCAGTTTCATACGTAGGAGCAATTCTGAAATTAAATATTTTAATTATTTGATTGTGTATGTACCTCTAATCAGCCTTAAGAAAAAACAAACGATTCATTTATTAAAAATATAAAAAATTTATAACTTGAACAACTTTGTCGAAGCTGCACAATTGGGTCCAACGTACTTTTGTTCAATGCTATTGTTGTACACATTACTCTACGGATTTTTAATAGATAACATGATTGATTTTCTGATAGATCTTGTCGGGTATAATAGGAATATGTTTTTGAAGTCTACCAAACAGTTCAAAATCTTAACACGTTCACTGTCCAAGGTAAAAACTGGGGAGTGCCCACACGTCCGTTTTTTTTTTTGCATAATCGGTGTATTCCGGATAAGCCCCAATAAATATAAATATCTACATCTTTTAAAATGTATGTATATAAATAGCTAAAAGGGTGGTTTTGTTAATAGCCCACATATGGGCTTCTATAAATCGTCTTCAGAATCCACTACCACATGTGAGCTGCTTTAATTTTTAGCTTTTATAATACATATTCTATAGCGATTTTCTTTTTTTCACAGACAGCGTTATTCATCAAGACAAAATAAAATACTATTAATTAGACTTTAAGCCATAATGAGTCGAAAAGCAAAAAAAACGAGATTTCCTCCATGTGCCAGCACATATTTCGTTTTTTATGGTCTGTTCTGTGAAGTCCAAGTCAAATAAACGATGTTCTCTCAACGTCCACAATTTTAAAGCTCTTTAAATTTGTATGGGTAAACAGCCCACATATGGGCAGTGGACTGCTGGTACTTTCCGTTCATAGCCCATATATGGGCTGTGGACAGTGAACGTGTTAAGTCATGTGAAAAAATTGCTTTTTCTGCATTTTATAGATAAACTTGCTGACCCGGTAAGGCCAATTTTTAGGATTCCCCAATGCCAAAAATTGTGATTTTTAAAATTTTTGTATGGGAACCCCCACAACGGTGGGGGGTCCAGTGTGTGTGCCACTAGCCTGGGTGGGTCGACTCTCCAAAGTTAGTGGGGGTTGATCATACATTAATACCCAATTATGGGTCAAAATAAGGAACATCATTTTAGAGGTATAGTTCCTTTAGCAAATTTTCTTATTTCTTTCCTTAGAATACGATTTTACTTGTCACTGGGGCGATTTTTAAATCGACGCGCCCTACTGACTCGGCTAAAGTTTTTTTTTTTTGCCTATACATTTTTTTGTATTTTTTTATTGTGAATATTGTATTGAAAAATACGTGATTCTAGTGTTTCTTCACAAAACAAAGAATGCAATAGCTCTGGTGATAGAGCAATGGTGCTAATTTAACCTTGCCACTGAGACAGCACAATACAGACACAACTTGAATTGGGACCAATTTGAATGGAAAAATGCAATGTTCGTTTTTTATGTGTGACAAAAAAAAATTGTATAAAAATCTTAATCTTAAAAAAAAATCCTCAACGCATAAACATTTCATGAAGAAAGATGGCGTCCTAAAATCACTTAATACAAAATGTATGGAAAATTAATTTTCTTGATATTTTTATTTTTCGGGGATATTTCGGGAATTTTCTTAGGTATTCTTTATTTAATGAAGATTAAATATAAATTTGTTAAATACTTACTCTGCATGCATTTCGTAGTAGGCCAGCTGCATTAAGACTTGCACAAAAGAGTCTGGATGCAATTTACAGGTTTTAATATACTCTTTACCGTAATCTTGGAATACTTCATGTGTTATCAAAACATCATTTCGCTTTAATTATAAATAAATAAATAATCTAGTTGTATAATTTTACAAATAAATGCATTTATCTTACCCTGTAATCACAGTCCTTTTTAACACGCTCAATTTCAGATCTTAATATGTCATTGAGCTCAAATTTGATCTCTTTAATAGGTACAAACGACATGGTTTTAGTTTCTGTCCAATCTGGTTCAGGTACCTCAAGCAGACTAAGTTGAACAAATAATATGTAGCTGACGCTAATAGTACCATCATAGCAGGAGTGCTAAATTGAAATGAGGAAATTAAGTTTTCTTTGTAAAATTTATTTATTTTTTAAAATAGCTTAAACATCACCTCTCCTATACAGGCAAATTTTCCGTTTTTATAACTTATTAATGTGCTACTACGATCTCCCCATTTTGAATGATAGTCACCATATACAGATATTTGGGATACTTCTGCATAATCCTTGGGTTCGTTTTCATCGAGTGCTATTACCACATTAGAACTTTCTACCAATTTTAAAGTTTCTTTATTATTTGGTGATAGTTCTAATAATCGTGTACGATTCTGAAAAAATATTATTTATTGGAATATATGTATGTGTGTATATACATAGTTAACTAAAAACGATATTTTAAAAAAATTAAAGCCCATTATTACAACTTGCCGATAGTAAAGGTTAAATTTTACTTGTATTAACAAAAAGCATTTATCTGTCTGAAAAAATCTTATCTTGTAATAATGGGCCTAAATATTTTTGAATTTCGTTTATAACAAATATTTACCATGCTTTATTCACAAACATATTTAAAAATGATGTAGGATATCTTATGGGAGGACCGTTGGAGTTTAGCCTAATTATCTGGAGACTTTTTGTGTTAAATATTTTATCTAATAAGTAAGAACAAATCGAAGTTTTTTATTTATTTATTTTTTTTCACACTAAATTCGGACCCTCATTGTGTATTTCAGAAAATTTTATTAAAATAATGGGGGAAAAAATAAACAAATTTAAAATTTGCTGTGCATCTGAAATTTCATTTTCTACATAGTTTTGGAACAAAGCATGAATAAATAATAATATTAAATAATTATTGTTGTTGAATTTCTTCAACATTTTAATTATCCTTCGTATGATCACCTTTGCCCAATTAGTGCGATCGTCATGAGTTAAAACAGGTACACAATCACCCAAGGGCTCGTAATCTATAATGCTGCGTATTCTTTGAAGTATTGTTAAAATCTCTTGAGGAGTAATAAGGGAATCATCACTATCTCGTAAACATTCAAACATAAAAATACGACCTTTTCCCGATACTAAGCAGTGAGAAGGTGTTTTACCTTCTTTTACTAAAATGTGAACATACAACAGATTGTTAAAATAATCTAAAAGATACATACATATATCCTTAAATAAAAAAAACTTTTACTTACTTGTTTTAAAATGTGATTCAATATGGTCTATTTCTAAACCTGGCACACGAGATGTAGAATAGAATCGTTTATATAGGGCTGATGAGTACTTAATTTTTCCATCATTTGAGGATAATGGCTTAATAACAGCTTTGTGCAATAAATGCCAAAACTCTATAGTGTGATAAGCAAAACGTGCTAAGTTCTAAGGAAAAAAATTATTTTGTGTTTCTACTATAAAAATAAATCGAAATAAATATTTACCTTTAGAGCCATATCTGGTGTTTCAGAGAGTCCTACAACTTCTAGTTTTACCGGCATAGCCATTACAAAATAAGGATTTAAGGGTAATCTTAGCATATGATAAGCATAAGCATCCCACCATTCGTCTATCCAATTTTTCATCTTTACAGCTCTTTCTTTTAATTTTCGATGTAATTCATCTCCAATACCTTTTTCAAAAACTTCTATTGCTTTCCGCGTAGTTGCTAATTCTTCATCTGTTCCAAATGGTTTAACACTTTCATAATATCTTTGCATAGTATCATGCAAATCTGGCAATGGTAAGGGTGGTAATTGTTCATCAAAATCATAAGTATTTTTTTGACTTTCGTCCATAAAGTAAATTGATGTTCGATCCATAATGGGTTAACAGCTATCAAAAAAAAAGAAATAATAGATCTATTGGTCAATGTGCTATATTATTAGTGATTATAAAATTGTTTGTGTATTATTAATCACCGTTGTATATTTTGCTAAAATTTTATTTTATTTTTAGAATATAAATATGTATGTAAGCACATATGCAAACTCATAATATTCTGATTAAACTGTCTGGTTTAAAAGTATAATTTAAAGTCCAAATTATTTATTGAGAAATATTTATTATATGTTAAGTTTTAAAACTGTATGATGGTATTCTCTTTCAAGTTAAAATTTATAATAAAAAAATAAAAATAGTTTTTTTATGATATGTATGACGTATTACCAAAAAATAATAAGATTATCCAGTTAACTAAATTTAATTTAGGAGTGGTCAAGAATTCAAAACTCAACATAGTTCTATTAAATCTTGAAATTTGTATAAACAGAATAAAAAAGTTTTACAAATTTTCACACAATTCCCAAAGTTTCCATAATAATAGGTGTTTATCCTTTTCAACACCTTTAAATTCATATTAAGTTATGCCATTTACAACAAATGCATAGTAATTTATTGACCATTTAATAAACTAAATTGTTTAAATTAATTAGTAAATTTAATTTAGGTAATTACCAAAATTTTAATGTAACATATTTTTCGACTTAAAAATCTTGAACCAATTGAGACCCCCAAAATCTGAAAGCTTATCATGAACTATTCGAAATATTACAGAAAAATAAAGTTGATATGAAAAAGTGTTGGAAGCTGAACTTGTTTTGGTACGTTTGTGATATTTATGTGCCCGAACGTTCAACGAAAACGCAAAAAACCAATTTTACTTCTGAATTTATTTATTTGTCTGATTTTTTTTTAAATAGATGTACTTAATGGGCCAGATATTCGAAAGTTGCTTAAAAGTGAAGAATTCAATATGGTTTTGCACGGAAATGACCTAATTACTTACACTTAAGGCAGTTATAGAAAGAGTCTTAGAAACAATTCGAGACGACGAATTGAAAGTTTTAGTAAAAAATATGCTTAAGTCATTCCAAGCAATTGGTGTGACCACGACATTAAAACTTCACTTTTTAAATAATCATTTGGCAGAGTTCGACAAACAATTGCCAAAAGAATTTGATGATCAAGGTGCGATTTTACACCGTTGAACTATTTTCTGTGGGGCCCCGTTAAATACAAGTGTTATGTTGAAAAGCCAGATAAAATTGAGCATTTGTTGTAGGTCAACATGCAGAATGCAGACTGTGAATATGAATGAAATAGTATTTCATTTCTAACCGGAACAGTTGTATTTCACAACAAAAAAATTAATTTGGCAAAATTTCAAACCGTTTTTGTGTATGTAGTATGTATTCCAATCTTGTAATATTATTGTGAATGGGATCACAAATTTTATTTAAAATTACTCATCATTAAAAAAATATTTTGTATTTTATAATTTAGAAATTTGTTATAAAGTTTATACATAGTACATAAAATAATCGCAAATGTGGTATGAACTTTTGAATAAAAGAATAAATTACTGTTGCTCTCAGTAGTGCTAACTTTCGAAGTGTGAAAATAATTGTCCTATAGAAAAAATGCATATATTTTCCTAATTGAATTTTTTATTCATATTTTTGTTTTGTCGCTTATTAGACAAGAACTTTTTGTAAATGTAATATTTAACAAATAAATCTTTAATTGATACATAATTATAATCTACTCTAAAACTAATTATACCTACAGTGTGATTAGAATTGATAAAATAAAAAACGCGTATTCATTTATTGGATTCACAATAGATTGTGATAAGTAAACGTTCACAAATTTAAGCTGCATATTTTCAGAATAACTCTTTTTATAAATTTTTTCATCCATGATTATGTATAGTTGTGCACAGATTTCGATACCATAAACTTTCGTAAACATATTACAATGGCAAATGTTTTATTTTTCAATACAAAAGTAATAAAATTCCTAACTATTCCATTTAATATTAGAGTAAAATAAACAAAATACATACATATTTGTTTTAAACTGACCTTTGAACAGTTGTATTTTTGTATTTGTATATTTTTGCGACACCACAACTAATTATTTGAGTAAAATAGACAAGACTAACTACTAGCCGGTTGGCGTATGTCTGCAAATGGAATAAATGATAGATGCATACCAAAAATAAGCGACTACGATAATAAAATAATAAACGAAGTAAATTACCAGAAACTCTTTATAAATATTCATGTATATAAAGAATATATTATACGTATGCCTATAAAAAACACATACATACATATGTACCTATAAATGAATATGCATTTACAAAGGGTTCAATTAAATTCCTTTATTTATTGATTAATATTTGTTCAAATATACCCGACAATCAAGTAGAATAAAGCAGATAATTGCAATCAGTTTAGAAATATACATATGCCTATGTAAAGGGTACCTTTTTAAGATAGATAGAACTTTTAAAAAAAGTAAAAGATCATGGTGCAGCAACGATCCTTAATGGCCTTAACGAGAAATCCGGCTTAATTTGTTATACTGAAATTTTGTTAAAAAAAAAAAAAAAATAGTTAAACCCTTTATCGCGAATGGATAACTGAATTTCAGATTAAATCTGGTAGATTTAGTGGCGTTGTGAAATGTCAATCTCTTAATGATGATTTGGCAGATTATAATTGTTACAATGTATGACAATAATCCTTTCGTATTAACTTCTATCGGGCTTAAAAACATCCTGAATATCTTATTCGCAAGTGTTTAAGTATTATATTTATACGTATGTATATAGTAATTAAGTAAGAAGAAAAAACACTTGCAGGTCAATCTAGCCATAATGATTTGGCAAGAAAAAAAACACCTGCAGGTTTAACTTACAAAAAACTAGATATAAAAACACGCTAACATAGTGTGTATGTAGGCTTTTAAAATAAAAAAAAAAACACTGCGTAAGAAGTGGACTTTGGACATTAAGCTCCTCTTTATTTATGTACATTTGTCTTCCATTGATACTTCATTAAGTAGAACAAATGTTTTTAAATTTTGCTAATATGTACTAAAGTATAATTACCTTTTATTTATATTTAGTTTTCTTTAATAGGATAGAAAAAATTCACTAAAATTTATTTGAAATAAATAAGTATTATATAGTCTGTGATAAGTATGTTAATAATAAGTATTATATGAATGGAAATACTTATACCGTCTCCGATATATTTTCATTGCTAATAATAAAAATAATTAACTTTGTTTTTGTTTCACACTGCTTTTATTATTATCTCCAAATGTGTGAGTGTTTTGTTTATATTGTTATGTTTACATTAAGCAGCTGGTATATTTCAATAATGTATGGTTCGCAAAACTTGGCGGCACCATTTAATTTGTTCTCTTAAAGTATGTTCACAGTAGACAAATATTACATCGAAAAGCCGTAACCACTATTTTTTTTTAATATTTTAGATACAATTTAATTTTAAACAAATATTTTTTTACGAATTTATTAAAATACAGACAATCGTAAGAAATAATATTTACGTACTTAATTAATCAAGCTGAAAGTAACAAAACTTGTTATTGACCATGTTGATGGCGAGATTTCCGTCTATCTTGAGGGCATTGGATCTAAGGCATATTCCAGCCCTATTACTAACAGCTTTTCCTCACGCAATATATGTAGATAGATATATGAATTCACAAAAAATAAAAAAATGAACACCAACAATAGGTGTTCAGAGACAGATGGTAGCCTAATAATTATCTCTCACAACCACATCCACTTTCATATCTTAGTATTCAAATTTACCACTGGATCATATTTACATAAATCCAATTCAGACATTTGCATATTTGATGTTCAATAACATGCCAAGAATTACACAAATAGTTGAAATTTCACATAAGTTAAAAAAACCTTTCGACTTATTCAATTACAAGTTATATTAACCAAATATTTATAAAAACTAGTTTAAAGTAAACTAACCAATGACATACAAATACCTTACAAAAAAAAATCAATAAGGACGTATAAAAAACAATTTGAGAACACAAATGTCTTTTGTACCACTAATCGAAATAATAATAACCGTATTATGATATAGTAGACCATATGCCCTGATGTTATAGCACTCACCCACAATAAAATAAATGTTTTTAGAAAATAGCGGGTGTATATTATGGATTAAATATTTGCTTAATGTGATCTTATTTTTAGATGCCGTACGTTATGTTTCTTATGTGATTCAAAGTCCATATATAAGATATGCTCATTGTAATGTTTCTCCTTCTACATTATTTTTGATGCCACAAACTTTTGGAATAAGGGGTTGAGATGGGGAAAATAAGAGCAAAGATTATCAGAGGGATTAACTCATAAATATGGATTTAGAGGCATAAATAATTAACGTTTCTAACGAACTTCAGCAGATCCTGCATATAGCAAAAGTAAGCAAATTTTGAAAGGTAAAAGTGAAGACGAAAAGTGCAAAAAATGCCGATAAGAAGTCTATATATATATATATATATATAGATATAGATATATATCTATATATAGATATAGATATATATAGATATAGATATATATATATATATATATATATATAGACTTCTTATCGGCATTTTTTGCACTTTTCGTCTTCACAATATATATAGTCTACATAAAATATAACAACAAATTTACCTAGATATGAAGGATTTAATGGATGGATGTGCCTAGGAATTCTCTTTTGCTATTTAAGATAATAAAATAAGTTTTGCGAAGTAATTTTTTTTTGCATTCAGCCTTTCGCCATAAGGTTTGAATAAAAAGAAAAGGGTACAAACTTACAGATATTCTTAAAGAGAAAATTCAAATTCATGAAATAAAAGGAATAGCAAACAAAAAAATAATTATCTGAATTAAAAAGTTTGTTTTTTGCTTTTAATTTTTAATATATTGTCGCAAGAATTGAAGAACGCTATAACTGACAAAAAATCGAAAATACGTTTTTTGCATCAATTTTTAACAGAGAAAAAATACGCTTCGATTGGTCCCGGTCACAGATTTCTATGATGAAAAGAAATTCACTTACGCCATCTGCGTATTGTAAAATACCAGTGACTTCTTTCTACTTTCATACAGTTTTTTTGCTCTGGTGAACTTTAAAGGCTTTGTCAGTTACAGCGTTCTTTAATTCTTGCGACGATATGTACTTACAAGTTATATATTGAAACGAAAATACTTTTACCCTTCTTAATCACCAATCTTTTAAGACAGTATCACAAAATGCCGGTAAAAATTAATTTGGCAGTACTTTTGATAGAATTTCACAATGAAGGGAAACAGTAACAGCTGTACTCAATGTTCTTTTAAAGAGCACTGTAAACAAAGTTTAGATTAAAATATTTATTTATTTCATTATATATTTTATAAAGATTTCAAAATTGATGTATTTTATATTTTTATTGTCTGAGTGTTATAAAATTATTTAGAATTTATATTTTTAAAAATTAAGTTCAAATGTTTTAAAACTTTAAACATTATTTCGTACTATAATATGCAACTGTGGCTAGCAAATTACATTTTTTCACAGTTCCAATGCCTGTGTGAATTTGTTTTTAATGCAAATTTCTAAAAGAGGATTTCTGATAATTCTCGGTTTCATTAATTATTTTTTCATTTTTGTATAAGAGGGTCATGCTACCCTCAACGGGTTTATTTAAAAGTTATGCGTGCCCCCACTACGATGGGACATCTGCCCCAAGTACACGTAATGATACTGAAACGGAGGTCACTACAGCAACAACTTGTCATCGACCTTATTGCCACTTTAAGCACGTAAGGAAAGGTAATTAACTGAAACTATCACACCGAGAAGCTTCTGATCGCATTAATCCCACATATTTTCAGATGATAAAGAAAAATTAACATTAGGTGTGATAAGCTCCACACAGTCGGTGCCGGAGTATAAGGCCACACCAAAGCTTTTAGCTTTACCTTTGCCTGAATTGCCTTTGCCTACAGCTATTAAAAAGAAAGCTAAAAATTTAGAATATCAGCCCGAGAAACCAGCACTTAATGCCTCACCATCAAAAAACAGATCGTCTATAGATTCAGCCCCAGTGTATATACCTGCTCCAACTGCACAAAAACCTTTGTATGTTAATGAGAACAGTCGAGATAGTGTTATTTTAGATTTGGATGATTGCAATGAGGAGCTAAACGAATTGACGGGCATTATTGACGAAGATGATGGGTTGGATGAAAATGAAGAGCCCAAATTCTCAAATGACGAAGACGAATCAAAGGATTTTGATGTTAATGAAATAAAGAAAGAGCCTTTAGACTATGGGAGTATTAAAGTTAAAGAGGAACCAATTGAGTCTATTATTAAAAAAGAAAATTCGGACAAAGATAATCACAAACAAAAAGATCCTTCTAGTTCATCACATACTCATAGCAAACATAAACATCACAAATCATCATCTAGAACAAAAGAATCTAAAGATAACACAAAAATAAAAAAAGAAGAAAGTAGACAAAAAGAACGTGATTCTACACATCACGATAAGGATAAACGAAAAAATGAAAAATCTTCCACTTCAAAACATAAATCCTCCTCATCGTCTTCTAATAAATCATCACGTGATAAAGATTCCAAAGAATCTAAATCAAAAGAGTCCTCTTCATCTATAGACAGAAAGCATCATTCTTCCTCTTCATCAAAATTGAAATCTTCATCCTCTAAAAGCTCCTCCAGTTCAAATAAACATTCTTCTAGCTCATCATCTAGGGATAGAAAATCCTCAAAAGACGCTTCACATTCTTTAACTGCGATCAAGACTGAAAGAAATGATAAGGATTCGGTGGACACCACAGAATTATTTGCAACTTCAGAAGAAGATATAATGAAGGAATGTGAAATGATTTATGAACAATTAGAACAAGAGTTTGCCTCATTACATAAATCTGCTGAAGTAGATAACACGAAAGATAAAGAAACAAATGAAGCCAAGAATGCTTTAAAACGTAAAGTCATAGAAGAGGATGAAGCTCTAAATGCACCAAGTAAAAAACGAGTTGCATATGAAAATGCTGAAAAACACAAGGTTCATACACCACCTGTAGTCCATAAGCCAGATCACAGAAAAACAGCAATGCAGGTAAAAATATACTAAGAAATTTGTTCTAATTGGTACTTTCTTAAACAAAAGAATGGCATTTGATTGCAGATCGTTGCCAATAATATATTAAAGAAAGTAAAAAAAAATTGATTTATTTATAATGTTTAATTATTTTATTGATAACAAAACTGCAACTGCTAAAATAAAAAATAAACTAACCAACCCAAGCTCTTGCCCAAATTTTGTAAAATTTGTAATTGAATTGAATTTTAACTGAACTAATTGATTCTCCACCCTAATAAATTTTGTATGTAATAATTTCTATTTTTATTTACTTTAATTACAATACAATATTAATATGTAGTATATTGTGTAGTGCCACAGAGTCTTAGGTAGGAAGCGTACCCACAACTCTTGCACTAGTAGTCTAGCATACTACTCACTAAGCCTACCATACTAATAACTAATAAATCAGATTTATTTAAAAAATATATTTTTTAGGCAATTTTTAATCGCCAAGATGCAATTAAAAGAAAACATGAAGAGGATGCTGCTGCTGCAGCATCTGCCTTAAAAGAAGCAGAAGAAAAGGTACGAGAAGCAAATGAAGCTCTGCGTAAAGTGCAAGAAAGAACTTTAACACCACTAATACCAAAACCTTATTTAACGCCACCCTCAAAACCTATAGGTACGAATTCGTTATTAAATTTAGCAATAAAATTCTTTGATGAATTAAATTTTATTTAACAAATAAATAAATAATTAATAGGCCGCTCAATGATTGCTCCTGTAGCAAATATTTTAGCACTCGAAAGAGCTAAAAAGAAGGTAGAAGAGTTAAGGGCAGAAAAAAGACCAGCTTTTACGCCAGCACAAACAAGTAAATCTGGTCCTCGTTTGGCACACAAAATTACTGCCAAGGCTTCAACTACTGAAACAGTAAAACAGCCAAAACCACCAGTGCTGGAAGCAAATTCCACTAAGATTTCATTTAATATACGTATGCAGTATTATGATATGATGGTAAAACATTGTCTTACAATGTATCCAAATGTAGCTGATGCTTGGGAAAGGGTATTCAAACTTTAATATTTAATAGAGTTTTAATAAGTTAATCCTGTTATTTATCTTTTCTAAGGCACAAACCGAAGAATTGGCCGTTTTCAAAAAATGTAATACTCCTATTATATATAAAAGTAGTGCTATGTTAGCTATTAATAAATTAAGAAAAGAAGCTTCAGGTAATGTAGTTGAGAATATTTAATTTATTTCTATTTCTATTTAACTTATTTCTTATTATTTTTAGACTCTGGTAATAAACCCTCAAATGCTAATAAAATAATATCACATGAAGTGGTGTTGGCTGGTAAATTAGCAAATAATACTTCATGGAGTGTACAAAAGAAAATGTAAGTAAAAATAAGTATATACTTCTAAGCCTTTTCAATTTTTCATTGAAGTGACAAAATGTGATAAATATTTAGTTTCTATAAAGAGTTGCAGAGCTAATAAAAGTTTAATCAGTTCAGTAATCTGAAGCCAGTCTGGGATGATTTTAACTCACACTGCTTAAGGTATACTAAACCTCTCGATTTCACAAGATGCACAGTGAAATTTGCATCAATTCTCTTGATTAAGGGAATTCTAATAAAAAATGTGTTTAAAATATCCAGTTTTAAAATTGATGCCCTCCTAGTGCAAAATCATTATAATTCTTTTTGATATTTTTAAAATGATCAAAGAATATTTATGGGCCTATTATGGCTCACTCAAGTTGCGTTGCCAGTTTCTAGATTTGTATTACAGCTGGCAACTCAGTTTCTAAATTGTGAATATATTGGCAACAGCGTTGCGCAGAATGGCCCCAAAAAATATGACCCCAATTTAAAAATGCAAATTAGCCCCATTTTTGGGACGAAATATCATAATGAAAATTAAACTAAAAAAAAATACGAAGAATGACCCCAACCGAATGAAAATTCGCCCCAATATTAATTTTGGGCCACATTTTCATTTATTACTTTAGGGCTTTTCTTCATTATGCAAAATAACCCTAATTTAAAGAAATGAAATATAATATATATAATATTGTATGGAATCAATACGTCCACTCTACAACAAAGACACTTATACTTTAATTCATTTTCTTGTACAGCTGCGGCTTGCAGCAAAAGATTGCATTCGCTACAAATTTTTAGGTACTTGCAAGGTAACATAACATAACAATATAGGAGTTTCTGTCGTGACAAACCACGCAACCAGTTTTTATTTAATTTGGTGGTAACAACGGATGAACCATCAATTTCCAATATGCTGTTTTAGCAGCATCCGACGATCTTATACAATTTAAGAGCGAATGGTTATTCATGACATTGCGTCTTAGAACTTGACAATAATCAAATCTGTTTAGAATTATATTTGTTCTTTATATACGAAAAACTATCTGAAAATTTTTACCAAAATCGCGTGATTTTTAGTAAAAATTAGCGCCGCAGGTGAAAATATCATCACATCAAAAATACGATCACATCTCACCAGCTCCATTCACACTACTATAAACGCTCCTTATTGAATCTCCCAAAGTATGTTCATAATCCGAAATGAACACAGCTGGTTCCAAGTCAAACACATTACTTTTATTATTTATATATCAGCAATTCTTCATATGCCTTTTTTGATTTCTTTTCCATTAATACATAAAACACTGGATAAATCTGTAACATCAAAATATAATTAAATAATCCTAGTTTTACATGAATTATTCCAGCAAACATATTTCACCATATCTTTATAGCTAGATTTCTTTTTAAAAATCATTTTTTGATTAACTAAATATAATACTAGCAAACTAATTCTTTTCTATTAAATAATGTTAAAAATTGGACTAAATCAAAACAATCATAAACCTATACCGTTATAAGGATTTTTGTTTTCCTAAAAAACTGCATTTAATGAAAATGAAATTTGGCCCCAAATTTAACATTATGCAAAATGGGGCCATTTTTCATATCTACAAATTCGGGCTATATTTCATAACGCAATTCCACCCCATACATAAAAAATGAAACTTGACCCCAAACTTTTGAGGTCATTCTTCATTTCTGGTTTTTGGGACATTGTTTCATTTCCCAGAATGAAAACAGGCCCCACTAGATGAAAATACGCCCCAATTATTTCCCTTTAATTTTTGGGGTCATTTTTCATTTTTCACTTTGGGGCCAAATTTCTTGGGGCCTCATTTCATAGCGCCATTGGCAACTGCTTATATGGTTGCTGTGTGAATATTTTAAGTCACAAGGCGCCGAAAACTAAAAAGTATAAGTATATTTTTGAGCTTTTTTATATTCGACTAATATAGTAACGTTTATTGTTATTTTATTTATAGTTTTTTCTTTTATTTTCGATCTATAAAATAAATAGAGTGAATTTTATTATTTTACTTTTAACTTTTTTCTAATTTCTCAACGTTCTAATTTGTTAACATTATTCATTCAACTAATAGGTAATATTAGGCCGTATTCCAATTGGAATACGTCGTCGTCGTGTAACGACATTTTTGTAATAGATTAAAGGCAAGAGAAACAATTTTTCTTTATTCTGTTACAAAAATGTAGCCAGGCGACAACGACGTCGCCAATTGGAATACGGCCAATTATTTCTAATGTTCGTTTTCATATAAAAAAGTTCTTATTACAAATTTTTTCTTCATCCGACATTTTTGAAGTAATCCATTGTGTACAAATGTTTTGCTCTATTAATTGAACCACTTCATTTAATACTACAGACAACGTCCATTTAGCCATTTGGAAATTAAAGTCGTAGCCGTGGGATTACTTAAAAATACCTTCTGGAAAAAAATTACAGCAGCACAAACTTTTAAAATATAAAAAATGTATATAAACTCTTTACTATGTAGTTGACAGAATCTTTCGAAAGACTAAAAATGCCTTAAAGCTAGAAGATGTAAATAACCATAACTAATATTCTATGTTATTATCTATGTAGCCATATCTTAAACTAGACATTTCTCAACTTACAGAACTTTAAATGCCGCCTAATAGATGCTACCTTCACTTCGTCATTATCATAAAAAATTATATCCACCGAGCTCATCATATTTAGTTATTTATTAGTTTCTTGTATTGTTATTTACAGTTTGTAAAAAAAGTCTTTTCAAAACAAAAATTGTTTAAGAATTTAAATTTAAATAGAGGTTTACAACAACAACACCATTATTTTTTTAAATTTTTTTCTTATGTAACTGTTCTTTGATATGTTGTCGACAAGCAGGCGTCAAAAATTTTACAAATATATGCACATATTACAACAACAACGCTAAAAAATGATTTTGAATACGTTAAAAAATGTAAAAAAAATGTTTTAAAAAATGCAAAGACAACAAAAAACCGTTAGTTTTTTGCAAATGTAATGCGTGTAAGAGTTTTATACGGACGGTGAAAGCAACTGGTGTCGTTTATTCATTAAATTAAGCTCGTAGAATAAAGAGGTCATTACTCAAATAAATATAATCTATGCCAGGAAAGCGACTGAACAAAGATATTATCCAACTGGTGTATTTTAATTTCTACAAAGGAAAATCCCACAAGAAATAGCTGAAATGTTCTCCCTTAACCTAAGGACGGTATATAATGTTATTAACTGGGCTGAAAAAGACGGACGACTGGAACCAAAGCAAACACTAGGCAGACCAAAAAAAGTAACTCGGCGAATTGAAAAGAAAATTTTAAAAATGATTGAAGAGAATCCACATTTCAGTACAAGAGGAATTGCATTTAATATTAGTAATGAATGTGGAGTCAGTATCTCTCATCAGACGGTAAGAAATGTGCTGCAAAACCATAAATACTCTTCAAGAGTTGCCATGAAAAAGCCTTTACTATCAGTGGCAAACATTGAAAAAAGATAAAATTTTGCCTTAGAACACATTTCTTTTCCTCCGGAGCACTGGGATAATGTTATTTTTTGTGATGAGACGAAAGTGATGCTGTATTACCATGACGGACCTCAAAAAGTTTGGCGAAAACCCCTAACGGCCCTAGAAAATAAAAATATAATACCCACTGTTAAGTTTGGCAAACTATCAGTTATGGTGTGGGGTTGTATTTCCAGCAAGGGTGTCGGTGAAATAAGAATTTTAGAGGATATAATGACCAAGGAAGTATATCTAGATATTTTAAAAAAAGAGTTGAGTGCAAGTGCTCGAAACTTTGGTTTTGTTGACCCAGAAAACTCAGAAAAACTCAAATATAAATTTTACCAGGATA
The DNA here is from genome assembly GCA_963576795.1 of Metopia argyrocephala. NCBI lineage: Eukaryota > Metazoa > Arthropoda > Insecta > Diptera > Sarcophagidae > Metopia > Metopia argyrocephala. The sequence goes on along the minus strand of OY756211.1, from coordinate 58,480,463 downwards.
ATGACCCAAAACATAAGTCCTATATTTGTAGATCCTGGTTGTTATATAATTGTACAAAAGTAGTTGATACCCCAGCTCAAAGCCCAGACTTAAACCCTATAGAAAATTTGTGGGTCCACCTCAAGAAAAAAGTCGCAAAAAGGTCCCCAAACAAGAAGCACCAGTTAATAGTATTTATTAAAGAAGAGTGGGAAAAAATACCTGAAAACCAGAGTTGTAAACGAATCATTCATTTTTGAATTAATTCGTGAATCATTCATGCAATGAATTGGTAAAATTTTGAATTAATTCTTTTCTCCAAAAAACGAATTGAATTAAATTTGAATCAATTCATTTGAATTAAGCGAACATGAATTGCAATTCATTTTCAATTCAAATGAATTGGTAAAAAGAATTGCAATTCATTTCCAATTCATTTGAATTGAATTGATTTTAATTAATATAAATGAGTTAGAAAAAATGAATTGCAATTCATTCCCAATTCATTTGAATTGATTTTGAATTAATTCAAATGAGTTAAAATATGAATTGCAATTCATTTGAATTAACTCGAAAAATGAATTTTTTATACATTTCCAATTGCAATAATGCAAAAGCATCACCCTTTTTCCAAGTACTTCTATTCTGTACTTTATCTATGTCTATTACTTTTAATCCAAGTATTTATTACTTACATATATTTCATAAGTAGTACTTGAAGAACCAAACTCCAAACACCAAGTTTACTTCAATTGAATGCAATTCATTTTTGATTTGATAAATTTGAATTACAAGTTACTTTTCTAATTCATTTGATTTAATTCCAAATCATTTCAATTCAAATTAGAAATGAATTGAGATTCTTTTTACCAATTCTTTTGAATTAAAAAATGAATTGCAATTCATTTTGCCTAATTCAAATGAATTGCAACTCATTTTGCCCAATTCATTTGAATTGGAAATGAATAGCAATTCATGTTCGTTAAATTCAAATGAATTGATTCAAATTTAATTCAATTCTTTTTTCGTTGAAAAGAATTAATTCAAAATTTAGCTAATTCATAATGAATTGAAATCAAAAAAGAATGATTCATTTACAACTCTGCTGAAAACTATGATATACCAAAGCTGATCCGTTCCATGTCTAGACGCTTAGAAGCTGTAATTAAAGCTAAAGGTGGACACACCAAGTATTAGCGGCCTCAATTATTTTTTTTAGCCTTTTAGAACAAATTTAATCAAATTAAACGTATTTTTGAAAACATTTATTTTACAGCCTACAAAATTAAGTATTTTTTTTAAGTTACAGTTATTCGGCCTTATTCCAGTTGGCGACGTCGTTGTTGTCTGACGACCATTTTGTAGCAGAATAAAGAAAAAATGTGTCTCTTGCCTTTAATCTATTACAAAAATGTCGTTACACGACGACGACGCACACTGGTTCAAGAGCGGTATTAATTCATTTTTTTCATGCCTTCTGATCTACCTGATTTTTTTACAGTTTATAATAGACAATCTAACTATCATGTACCAAAAATATTAGGCTTATATCTTTATTACTTTTTTGTCCAGAGACATTCAAAGTTGACCTAAGTGAATGCGTTTGAAATGAAATGCTACATTCTATCGCTTCATGCTTTTAAAATACTCTTGTAATGACACTAAAAAGATTTTTTTTCATACAATTGGACGTTATTTATGATATATTAATAAATAAAAAAAATTTTTCAAATTTAAAAAAAAAAAAATTTTCAAATTTAAAAAAAAAAATTTTTTTTACTACAAAAAATTGTCCAAAAATATATATTTTCTCCAAATTCTATGGATTGCATCTTCTGTGCACCAACGAGCCTCAGCCAGATACTTATATTAAATTAAAGCCTGAAGTCTCAGCTAATTATTTATTAAAAATTCAGCTGCCCGTTTTTGCCCCTAAGCAATTCCGGTTTCACAATCATGTAATTTCAGTAGACGTTTGTATTAAAATCTGTTGCATACTCTTAGGATTGCACTTCTCTGCAATAGATTTTATTGCAACTTGTCAGCAGTTTTCCCGGCCATTTTCAGAAAATTCATAAGTTTGTTTAACGATCTGTAAAAACTTGTGGATTTTTTTTGGGTAAATTCAAAGAATAGGCTTTTATGGTTCATTCGGTTCCAGTAATATAGCTGGACCTATCTGTTATTTAAAAGAAAAACTGCAAATTTCGAGGCTTAGAAGGCAATTTTAATTCGATCATATCTCCTACACTTCATACGCAATCTAAACAACTTTTTCTACGAATTATAAAGGAAGTGCTGTATTTAAGTAAAAACTGCATTGAAAAGTTATCAGTTAAAATATCTGACATATGCAAGCTACTGAACTGTGTAAAAATTTTCCTCAGTTTTCGTTTTACAATATTTAAGTGACTTCAGTAGACTTTTTCTAAGACAAAATATTTCTTTTTAATCAAATAAATTATGAATTTCTCTCAGTGAAACACTCTTCTTTGGAACGGAATTATTTGATTTGTGAAAAATAGTTTTAAAAAATCGAATTTTAGTCACCAAAATACCGCCTACACAGAATGCAAGACGGTGCGATGGGCGTGGCAGATTTCAATGAAACTTGGCATGCGTCTTTTGTTTTTTCTAAGTAGTATATGTACTAAATTTTAAGACTTTTGCTTTTATACGAAAGGTTTTATGTGAAAATATCCATTTTGATTGTATGGGCGGTGGGCGATGGGTGTGGCTGATTTTCATGAAACTATTTTATTTTCTTAATTTAGTCAATATAATACTCTGTGCCAACTTTCAAGTTTCTAAGTCCACTCCTTATAATTAATGCCACCAATCGTATGAAGCCAATGTGCGACGTCGCCAATTGGAATACCGCCTATTATTTTATTTCAATTAATTTTGTTTTTAAATTCTTGAGTTGAATATATATATGAAGAAAAAAATTTAATAAAAGTTATATAATTTACTTGAAAATAAGAGTTTCTCTTAAACTTTTTAACTTTTCTAAGTTTTGAAAACACTTTTTTTACAAACTGTGTTTATTATTTTATTTTTATTTATTTCATTTTTAATTTTCAAAATATTTACAACACAAAAATCAACGCAATTATTAACTTTTTCACGGTTGCTTATATGTCAAAATGGCAATTGAAAACAGTTGCCATACATAACATGAATTTTTAAGTCAGTTGCGTTGCTATCAATAATAGGCCCATTAATTTTACGTACAACAACAGGCAACCGCAAACTGTTGTTTATGCAAAATGGAAATATTACGTTAGAAATACTCCCAGTTACTGCTTTGATTTGTTTTAGATGGAAAATTTAATAACTTTAACTAAACTTAAATTTATTAAGTTTTCCAATTTAATTCAAATGAAAATAAAAAATATTTCTCATTTCAGAAAAAATGATACCTCCGTAGGAGGTGAGCCCTTTGATACACTTCCTGGTGACAAAGCGTATAACATGATTTTTGATTTGCGTCTTACCGAAGACCAATTAGTGGCAAATGGTTTCCCAAGACCTGGCAAGAAAGCAGGCACTGCTGTCATACAAAGTACAAAACCAATACGAAGACCAAATGATACTGAACGCTATTGTAGTCGTTGTGGCAAAGTATTCAATCTGAACATGTACGATGAAGTATGTATTGATGAATGCAATTATCACCCTAAAAGTACAGGATACAGAAGAGGTTTGTTGAAAAAAATTATATTATATGTAAGAGTCCATGTGTAAAAGAAAATATATTTTTTATATTCTTTGCATAGGATATGCTGATAATCATCATCGTTGCTGTCAGCAACCTGCTGGTACGCCAGGTTGTAGTTATGCCAATTATCATGTTACAGATTTTGTCGACATGGAAAATCTTATTGGCTATGTAACAACAATTGAAAAGGCTGATTTACCAGATGGCAGTGAATATATACCAACTAAGAAAGACATTTATGCTTTAGATTGTGAAATGTGCTATACCACACATGGTATAGAATTGACAAGAGTTACTGTTGTAGATATTAATGCACGAACAGTTTATGATGCTTTAGTTAAGCCAGATAATAAAATTGTTGACTATAATACTGTGTAAGTATAACAAAAAATAAAACTGAAAACAATTTTAAGGTTTTAAAATTTACAAAATTTGTTTGTAGTTATTCTGGCATAACTGAACAAATGTTAGTAAATGAGACTCGTACTCTACGTGATGTCCAAGCAATCCTAATGTCTATGTTTCACTCCAAAACTATACTTATTGGTCATAGTTTGGAAAGTGATTTAAAGGCTTTAAAATTAATACACAATGTAATTGTTGATACCTCTGTTTTATATCCTCATAAAATGGGTCCACCAAAAAAACGTGCACTTAAAACTTTATGCATAGAAAATCTGAAGCGTATTATTCAAGAAAATGGTAATAAACACGTTTTTGGGTTATCTCTTATTTATAATTTAACTAATTCGTTAACCCCTTAAATATACTTTTACAGAAACTGGCCATGACAGTGCTGAAGATGCTGAAGTATGTATACAATTAGTAAAATTTTTTTTACGTAACAAGATAAGTTGAAATTTCTACTTTTCTTCTATAATACTTGTATTATTGACTGTTCTGTCATATATTCGTATCATTGTTATTTGTACAACAACATTAAAACAGAGTTATTAAATGCAATGCCTAAATTTTTCTTTATATGCAACGATCAAAATATTTTAAACATACATATTTGTTATTATTTTTCCTGTATTTTCTATATAATTTATTCTATATTTTTTGCTTTTTGGAATTACATAGTTTTTTGTTTTTTTTTTTTTTTTTAACTAATTGCATTAATATTTAGTTTTACTTAAGTTTAGTTTTTTTCCGTAATTTATATGAAAACTAGACAGTCGGAATACCAAGAAAAAAAATGTGAATATAAAATGGTAAACATAACAAATTGTTTAAAAAACAAATAACATTAATATTTGGTATTATTTGTATAAAAAAGCAGTCAAATTTGTTTTCAATAAAATGAAGTGAAACGATGTTTGTAATTAACGATTGTATCTATAAATATTATATTATGATTTATTAGAGAATGAAGTTTAATCAAACTTTTACATATCTATGTCATGTGGACTAAAAACCACTTTCCCTTTCGAAAGAAATTTCCCATTCGAAAAATCAATAATAAAGAATACAAAATTTTTTCGAAAATTCGTAAATTCTTACGAATTTGGAAGATTTTCGATTCGAATCGAAATACAAAGTATCCCCCTGGTAAGAAAAATTGAGTTTGCCTCCAAAAAGAAGACAACTAAACAACAATCTTTTGAGTTGGATTAAACTAAAGTTTAGAATATCAGTATTTTTTTTGTTGTTTCACATATAAAAGACGAACGTCTTAAACCATTTGTTAGTATTAATTACTGTTAGTATGAAGATAATCCAATAAAAATTGGATAGTTTAAACTGTGCAGTACTGACAACATATTTTTGCAAATGCTTTTATAAAAATTTGCTTTTATACATATGGCAAAAAAAAAAAAAGGGATTGTTGAGTTTATTGTTGCTTTTATACTTACACTATTTTATAATCATTAAAATCTTCATCGCACTAATAATTTATTTTTATTACTTTTGCTTGCTTGTTTTTTTTTTGTTTTTGTTTTTATACATACTTGATCAAATCAATATTCGTACTAACTAACAAAGAAAAAAGTTCCCACGTACCGCCTCTACTATAAGGAATTTTTGCACGTATAATACTTGTTTTGCTTGGTAGAAAACGGGTTAGAGAAGCAAGAGGGGTGCAAAAAAATGCTTTCGTTATATAATATTTAAAGATCCGACTGTAAATGCTGACAGTCCTGCAGGATTATATTAATTTTTCCTTGGCAAAACTGTAATGATGTCTAGCGAGCTTTACGCCCATGTGCTGGAAATCGCATGAAATAGGCGAACTCGATATGAAATCGCAAAAGAGGTGTGCTGGAGTTCACAATCGCCAGAAATTAGGCGTTTTCAAATCACAAACTTTTACGCATGTGATCTAAATTAAAAATTTGCATATAATTTAACATAATAGCATACATGAATAAAATCTAATATGTTTTTTATAAATACAAAGTAAAAAAAGTAATATTTTACAATTAATTTTAATAGACAATGTAAAATAAAATGTATGTTCTTTTTCATTGCTCATCTCTAAGAAAATGCTCTCTATACGTTTCCTTTCATATTGTTTTTTTTTTAAATTAAACTTAACAATGACGCAGCTGGAATTTTTATTAATTTTATTTAATAATTTGTTTTTATTACTTTTGACCAGGGACCCGATTTAACTCTTATTATTTTTTAAATATGCAAAAGGTTATGGAAAAAATAGCTGAAAAAAAATTGGGCCTGTAATAATAATTATAAATTACCCAGAAAATTGTAGTGCTGCCATAATCATTATGAAAGATTTTTATTTTTTTTGGTCTTTGATAACGATTATGAAAGATTATTGGTTTTTTTGGTCTTCCGTAACCATTACAAAAGATATTTATTTTTTTTTGGTCTTTGGTAACCATTATGAAAGATTTTTATTCTTATTGGTCTTCTGTAACCATTATAAAAGATTTTTTTTTTTTGGTCTTTGATAACCAATATGAAAGATTATTATTTTTTCTGTCTTCTATAACCACGTTTCAGTTCGCAAATCTTTAGATATTTTTATAAAATTTTGCACACTAACTTATCTATATTTGCAAAAGGACGAACTTTTTTTTATTGATTTTGGTTAGGATCCGCAAATCTTTCTCATATTTTTTTTCTTCTTACATAGTCATTATAAGTAACCAAATTAACCAATTGAATCCTAACAAACTGTATGAAACTATAGCTTTGAAATTAAAAAAGTGGAACATTTTGAAAAAGGTTAGTACAAAAGTCTGTAAAACGTGTTCTAATTCAATTGGACTAATTTTATTGCTATTTTTACAGAAATCCGTATTTTAACTAAACTACTTTTGTTATCCTTATTTTACCAATAGTTTAATTAATAGTTTCTTCTAATTTTTACTAAATTTTATGTAGAAAAATCTTTCATAATGGACATGGAAGACCAAAAAAAAAGAAAATCTTTTGTAATGGTTATAGAAGACCAAAAAAAATAAAAATCTTTTGTAATGGTTATAGAAAACCAAAAAAAAATAAAAATCTTTTGTAATGGTTACGGAAGACCAAAAAAAAAAAAAAATAAAAATCTTTTGTTATGGTTATGGAAGCCCAAAACAAAAAAAAAATATATAATGGTTATCAAAGACTAAAAAAACATTGGTTATTTGTAACTATTATTCAGAGAGCAGGTTTTAAAAATTCTTGATTAATTATTATTTCAGGATTTTTTCAAATATTGGTTATAACTCTTATGTCCCTGCTTTTGACACTTAAAACATGTTTTAATTTTTCGAACATAACTTTGAAAAATAAATGAAACGCATGATTTCCAACACTTGAAAAACTAAAATTGGCGATTTTGAAATCGCACGTTTTCCAGCACATGGGCGTTAATTTTCTATTTAAAAATGGTTTATGCTGGAATTATCGAATTACTTCCTTTGCAGAAATTTAATAGTTTTCTGAAAACTTAAATATTCTGATATTAGGGTGGCACATTAAGGTGGTACGAAAAGAGAGGTAAATGGCCCCTAAGGGTAAAGCATTGGTCTTCTAAAACAAAGACATTGATAAATCATACTTAAAGATCGGACTGTAAATGCCTAAGATATAACGAAAAACTAAAAAGGCGACCCCTACTACCGGCAAAAAAAAATTTTTTTTTTGAAAACTCCTTGCAAAAATACTTTATATTAGAGGCAGTACAGGGTAACTTTCTTTTAAGTTCGTTCTAATGTACACATATTATCAGCAATATCACACGTATCGTATATGGTCTGTCAAACCCTACGTCTTCCAATCGCATTATAAGTATTTTGAAAACGCAAAATACATTTATTAATGTTCTGACAATAGCGCAATTTGCTTTTTTTTGTTTTTCCACAAATGCGGATGAAACCAACAACTAAAAATAAGATGATAGATAGCAACTTAAAAAGTGAATAGAACGATTAAATTTAATGTAATCCCTAATCTTGAACTCAAGAAGCGGCCCAACAAATTCTAATATACAACATTAGTAGTAGTGGTACATTTGAGGTTACAGTATGATAATCTCTATATACATATATAAATCTGTTTGTGGGTCAATCACATCTAAACGATTGTACCAATTTTGCTGAAGTTTGGAATATAGGTCGCTTTAACCACCGAGAGTGCAATACTCGTAGATTATACTTTTTTTAATTGTACCTGGGTTTGGTACCTCTCATACCAGCTAAATAGTAATTTTTGTATATCTTGAGAACCGTTAAAGCTTAATTTTCTAGACATAGTCTGAATGACTTCAAGGTCACGGTAAATCATCACTCAGAAATTGGCATAATCTGGCAAGTGGGCGTGGTATCTCCCATACAAATTGAATACTGATTTCCTTATGTCTTGAGACATTTTCAATCTAAAGTTTCTGAATTTGGTCTTATTGATTTCATAATCAATAAAAATTATCAGTAGAAAAAAGGGTGGACAAATAGTAGGCCTTCCACACAAACTAACTAACATCTGTATATCTTGAGATTGGTTACAGCTAAAGTCTCTGAATTTGGACTGAATTCGTAGTCACTACATATTATCGGTCGAAAAATGTGGACAAATGGTAATGATAGGTATAAGCTCGTGTAGTCCGCAAACATTTTTTTAAAACTTAAACTTTCGACGCTATTATTAATATGTCGTATCGTTGTTTCTTAGTTTTTATCGTGTTGGAAAATTACTAATGTTACTAGCGATCTCTTCAGTACTCTCTAAACTTATGAAGACACCAAGAAATACTTCCTTATGCATATTTGTTTTCAACAAGAAACCGTTTACTATACAACGATAGCATCTTGCGATTTTATATGCCTTAGAGAATAGTGGTAGATTGTTGTCTAACAATGTCGATAGTTATTATATTTTTGTTATTAAACATCTAAGTCTGTGCTACACATTGAATGTTATACAATTCTTAGAATAGCAATTTTAATAAAATAACCATTGTCTGGAATAAACAGGGAATATGTATGACTGGGGTTGGTAATAGTTATTGTGTTTAGCATTTTAAGCGGTTTTTTGTATACATACACATGTACATACATATGTATGTATCAACATTACAACCCAATCAACACATCAGCTATGGTGGTCATTGAAATATTTTACAACAATTTAATGATGCAAAACGGACAATATCTGAGACTTGTAGAAAGTCAAAAAAATTAGTATTTCAATTGTTCGGCATGTTACATTAATAGCTTTCAGATGATGGCAATGAAAGTTCGTAATAGAATATATTAAATTTGTTGTGAACTTTTAATATAATTTCTGGTTTATTAACATAAATATGCACTTCAGGGCACTTCTGCGTATGATAAATAATTTATTCATAACAAATATTACGTATACGTATATTTCAAACAAAACAATTGAATAAAGGCTAAAAAACAGAGGTCTTAACAAAGAGAAATACACTTATAATGAGGGTATTACACAGAAACAAGTGATTCTTATTTGTGGTTTGTTGCAAGATTCAAGGAGGAATGAATGCTAAATCCGTAAAAAAGTAAAATATCCGGTATGTGATGAAAAATGATTTCGATCGATTTTTAAATCATTTAAAACTCATCAATTTTAATCATATTAAAATTTTAATAATCAAATGTGTAGTGGCAATAGTCAATAACGTAATAAGTAAAAAAGAAATACCAAATATGAAAGGATTTGGAAGTTATATCAACTTCAAACTTCATTCGATTTCAATGTCGATCGAAATCAATTTCCATCACATACCAGTATGTAATAGATTTAGGTGCGAAAAATTTTTCAAAAAACTGGAATCATTTAGTGCTATACCACCATATTTGCTATTAGAGTTTTTGATAAAAAATACATATGTATTTAGTAATATAACATACTACCTTGCTTTGGCAGGCAAAACAAAAAAAAAAAAACAAAAAAAAAAAAAGAAAAAGAAAAAAACTTCATTTTTATAATGAAAACTCAGTTCACCTTTTTAGTATTTCCAATCTTTGTATTTATAAATCAACTTGTTTTTTTTAATTCACAAATCTTAAAGTACATTTTCAGCGCCTGGATATGAGTATGATTGTCGAAAACCACATCAATTTGTAACTCTTAAAAAATTATATTTTGAAGTGATTTTTCATTTACCACTCAAAAATCTATGCAAAAGTTAAGGGTCAAGAATTATTTTTAAGTATGCTCAGAGTACCATGACATTGCTTCCATTTATTGGCACAAACGAGACATTAACAAAACGACGAACTGATTTTGTGGTCATACATAGTTTGTTTTTTAAACATTTAAAAAACTCACATTTCCAATTTCTTCTTTCTAATTAATTACAGTAAAAACAGGTTTCAATGAATTTAAGGCGGTATTTGAAAATCACTATTAAAATCAAGCCTAGGAGACGTAGTTTTATGGGCAAAAATAATTGGTTTTTACTGTTTTTTACATTTCACTTCTTGTAGGTGCAGTAGACATATTTAGTTAGTTTCGAACTTATTTTCGTGAGATATATAGTTACTACACAGAAATATGCGAAAATTAAGAATCTTCGTTTCATAAGACCACCTCCAATTGTGGTACTGACAGAACAATAAAACACACGCCACATTGTACTGATGTTCCAATATGTCGATAGAGTTTAATACCTTACCAAAATAAATACATAGTTGGCCATTACATTGTTGAAAATTGCATTATATTTTCAAAGTTATGATCTAGCTTTTCTCAGAACCCATATTATGTGTGTCAATTTTTATCCATGAGTACAGGGTCCAGCAGTTTAATGTCGAATCCGAATGACAGATTCGAGAAGCATGTTCATGCCAATCAGTTACCCTCAGAGCTCTTGCCAGAAGATTACTAAGAGGTGATCGCCGCAAAATATTTTTTTTATATTCCTTTTCTTTCAGAGCTGCGGTTTGAACCCGGAGCTCGTGTCTGGTAAGCCAACATACTACATATCAGACATAGTTTAATACCTTACCGTCAATAATATGTATTTTCGTCCTTTCCAGTACGTGGTCAAGAATCTTTGAAACAGGCTTATACATGAGAGTTGTATTTCCTTTTGAGTCCGATAAAGAACTTGTAAATACCAAGATGACCAGATGGAGTGCAATATTTCTTTTATAAGGTTTTAAAAAAATCTTGAATGTTTCTTCTGGCATTCGAAAAATAATAATTTTAGTTGATTCTTATGCCCCGAGCAACAAGAGCATCTGCCCTTAGTCATAGGCGACAAGACAAAACTAGATAGTGATAGATGTGTCTTGTCTTGTTCCTCTGCGTGAGAAAACAACATTGAATCTTTGCGCATTAAATTCGACTCTGTTCACCCGACGCCACTCAGAGATTGTCAGTAGGTGATTGGCGAGTGTGCCATTAGAGCGCTCGCACAGAAATTTAAACGGCCCAGGTTCAAATCCCAGCAAAGGTGAACAATTAAAAATGTAGTATACGGTTTTTTCCAAGATTATAATTTAAAAAATAAGTGGTCCCTCCCGAGAAGTCCATAAACAAAGAAACCGCTCCTTGACATTCCACTCTAATTTACCTTTACACCATCAACAACAAAGACGAATGAAAAGGAGAAGCAGCTGATAAAAGCTAAACCTATTTAGCGAAGGCAATCACCATACAATCAACATGCAACGCTTAGGCAATTGCTGTTGATCATTTAAGGGTCAAGGTCCACAGCAATTTGTCTCATTTCTAAGGCGCTTAATAATTAATAATAATATAAGAAATAATATTTACTGCCCTTTCCATAAATTCCAATCAGCATCACTAGGGGTTTACCCTGAGTATTGGTCTCAATAATAAAAAAAAAAATCTCCAAGACTCGGCTTACGATCAAATGTATATCAGCGACAAATGTTGCTGTCATCTAAAAAATAAAGAATAAATAGGTTTAGATGTTAGAAAGAGCAAAAGAAATACCGGAAATAGAGTAGCAAACAGAACAGAACCTTACGGAGTACCCAAATTTAACAACGACTAAATGCAAGAGACGGCAAAGTCTTTAAACATTCTTTGGGACTAATTAAAAAAGAGTGTAATATAAATGTAACTTAAAGTAACAATTCGTCGTGCGGGAGTTTATGTGCTCTATCCGCCATTTTAAAATCTGCAATCCGTTATCTCGGAAACTGGAAGAGATGTTCGAAGACGGATTGTCGAAAGCCCAAAGTGGCATCATTAACTCGAGATATATAAAAAATATGAAATGGCGGATAGAACACATAAACTCCCGCACGACAAATTGTGTTCATATTCAATTGAATGCAAAATGATTTCCTATCACATTTTTAATAAATTGTTGTTTTTTTAATTTGATGTTTTTACTCTAATTTGGATTTTTACTTTGACAGAAATAACATGATAATCCACTCAAAATGTAATATTTTTAATTTAGTCTTTTTAAGCCCGTAATGACATCACAGGTTATGAATTATATTCTCCTTCCATCTAATTCATATAATCTCTAGGCCAGTTACGAAAACTAAAAGAATTTTTCGTGGAATCACAGAAAGTTACCAGAGATTTTAATTCCCTTGATTTCTACTTCTCTGCTGTTTTTTAATATTTTGTTTTTTTTTATTGACAAACTCAAATTATGCAGAATAATTATGAAAGAAAAGGAAAATAAAGTTTAAACTTTTTTAATAATTCGATTTTATCTAAACACAATAAGAAGAACATTTCCATACACTTAATGTTTATATAGAAATTTTTTGGTGGTCATATTGGTATTGAATTTGTTTGAAAATTTGTTTTTAATAAGTTTGTGAACATTCTTTTTTTATGTTTACAAGTTAAACCAAAAAAAAAAAAACTTTTTTAATTGAAATCAACAACTACTTAGTCAAGTGGCTTGTTCTGTTCTGTTCTCTTTTTTTCTTTTTTCTTTTATTTTTCAAGAAAAGAATATCTTTTTATGCATACGAATAAATGTCTATTGTTGTTCCACAAAATTTTCCTTTTATACTCTTTATAAGTTTGACAATATAACTTTATGTTTCATTATTTTGTTACCGAGTGAAAACTTTACATTATTAAATTATTTTGTGTGAGTTGAATAGAAAAGTGCAGGAAATATTTTCACTTGGCCAACACTACCAAGAACAACTACTTATGTTATAATTTAAGGGTATGAAATGTCGAAATAGCGACATAAAGCAGTTCTTTATTTTAAAGAGTGTGTGAATATATATTTTATTTAATTTGTTTTTTTGCTTTTTGTGTGCAGTTGCCGGTGCTAAGACTTGTCCCAGCCATGTCTTGAGTATACTATAGAAAATTCAACTTGACACTTAAGTATGTTTTACAAAATATTTCATCAAATTATAAAAGAGAAACTAACATACACAGTATAAGATACTTTTAAGTGCTATTCTAAGTAAGTAGAGTTTTTTTTCTTTAAAGAAAACAAAAAAAAAATAATATTTACAATATGTAGAAGATCTACGAGTACTCTAAAATAAGCAAGTTCAGAATAATAAGACTTTAATTTTTTAAATAAATTCCTATACATTTTTTGTTACAACATAAAGATTTTTTTCTACGAGCTCCTTCCTGACGACAAAAAAGTGGGTAAAGAAAGTTTCTCATCCGGTTTTTGCTATTTACATTATTTTGGATTTCCTGTATCACAATGGATGGAATTGTATTGTTTTATCCTTAACCTCTTCTACACAACGATACAAATAAATATTTACAAGATCCGACATAGATTGGAATAAAACTCTCATGTATTTGCCGATGCTTCAAAGTCTATTTTGGGGCTTCTCGACCGTGTACAGTAAAGGGCGAATGTGCTTATATATACGACAATCTGTTCAATTAAAATTTTTAATTAATTAATTTATAAATTAATAATAAAAATTAGTAAAATTACATTTAAAATATAGTTAAATAAAATATGTTTTTCAAATGAAATAGTTATTTGTTCGGAATAATAAAAAAATTTATTCCTATTATTCGTGCTTAATTCCGAAATATTTATATATAACAAAATGCATTTCTTATGGAAATAAGCATGTCTCGATCGCCATTTCGTTGGTGCTTAACCAACTCGTCAGGAGACTTTTCTAAAAATGGGATTCTCATCTAGTTTATAATATTTTAAACATAACAATAAATCGTTCAAATGAACTATTTTGGAAAAAGCCTCCTAACTTCCATAAATCGTTAATATTTTTTTTAATTTATAATCAGCGAACGACCCCTACCCATGCCGTATACTGTGCTGGCGTAGGAAAATAGAAAGAGAGAATAGTGCTTGTGGACATTTGATTTAAACTTATTAATATCGTTTATTGTTCCATAAATGGGTGGTGCGGCTGAAGAAAGAACTCTCTCTATAATTCATTGTACGCTTCAGTGGACAATCAACTACAAAATGATGTGCTCAAGTGGTCCGTAAAAATATGCGACTACTGGGAATTAAGACCTTTTTTCCATCAGAGCAACTCTCATAGTAGTACTGATAGAGCAATGAAACGCACGCCATATTGCGCTGATGCTGCAACGAATCGATACCTTACCCGCTGATAAGCACATTCGCCCTTCACTGTACACAGTCGAGAAGCCCCAAAATAGACATCTCGTTGTATCGTCCTATCGTCATATTGTTGTATCATTGTATCGTTGTATCATTGTATCGTCGTATTGTTGTATCGTTGTATCGTCGTATTGTTGTAACGTCATATAGGTTGTATCGTCGTAACGTCGTATCGTTGTATCATTCTAAGAGCATTTCTCACTACCCTCATACTCTAGGGATTGGTTTCACTCTACATACATCCACTTTGTTATTAACAAAACCGCTAAACCCAAGCGATGACTAACTTCCAAAGTAAATCTGAATCTTTTGTAGAATTGCCATAGCACTATCATTTATAAGATGTTCTATCTTGTTGTGCTAGGATTTACTAAATAAATAAATAAATAAGTGTCAAAATGTGATATTTGGTTGTGTTTCAAACTCTGAAACACTCAGATCTTGTTTCCTTTTGTAGTAATTTAAATTATGATATTGTTCTTTTCTTCCCGAAGTTATTTTTATATGTATGTACGAACAATGTGTGTTTATATAATCATTTCAAATAAAAATATGTACTTTTATATACATAATGTGTATATGGGCAATTTCAAAAATTTTCGACATTTTGATATTTTTTTTTTCGAAATTTTTTTTTTGGATGACACGAATGACGCTTTGGTCACGTGAAGGGTGATATTTTAGCATACCAAAACAGTTCGCGTTAATCATTTATTGCAAACGGCGCGAAAGTTATGGAGGTTTTAAGTTAAAATCTCTTTAAAAAAAATTTAAAGTTAAATTTATTGGTTTATTTTAATAAATGCTGTATGGATGCATGAAACTCATTCCAAATTCATCAGTGCAGTCAAAATTCATCAATGTACTGATAAAATACATAAAAATATCAATTATAGTTAAAATTCCTTAACATTAAAAAACGCGAATTTTTGCAAAAATATGAATGTTTCACCGATTGTTATAATATGTGTTTATATAACGCATAACTAGTTTACAGAAAAACAATGTTTTGACTTGCAAATTTAAAAAATAAAAAAAATTATATAAGAATTATTTTTGAGGTTAGGATTTTTTTTTTGATCTGTAAAATTTAAAATCATGAAAATTTTTTAATGCCTATTCGGTTTTATTATCAAGCTTAAAAAAACCTTTCATTTGGTGTCAATAGCGGCGGAATCTATACATAACTGCAGATGTCACAAAGCAAAATGTGTTTGAAGAAAAATGCCACTGTACCCTCTAAATATGGACCGAATTCAACCGTATTTATATATGATCTTTAGTTCACCGCCGCACTTCATTTCCAATACTTTACATTGATTTTAAACCACGGATTAATTAAAAAAAACGCGAAACAAAATCATGACATTTCGCAAAATTTTTATTTTCTTTATAAAATTTTTGCGTTTTAAAATATTTTAACGCCTTCTTGACGTTGAGGTGCCATTTACTAAGAAGTTTAGATCACGCAATACATAAACCAGTTTTAAAAAAGACTGCAAATGTCAAACGCGAAAAACTGTCATTTTTGACAAATTTACGCCAATTCTATAAAAGTTTGAGGTCATCGTTCTCAGCAACTAGCAGCCTGACATCGACGTGAAATGGCGCAAATTTTAGCAAATTACACCATCTATTAAATACTGTTGACGAAATGCAATTTTCTTGAACGGCGCAAAAACGCTATAGAAAAAACTGCGAAAATTAAAAAATCGGAAAATTTTGGTTTCAAAAATGAACCGCTGTACAACTTTTTCCCAAATAGTAGTATTGGCATAACTTTTATAGTGTAAATATCTACAAAGTCTAGTGACTTTATTTTATATCAGTGGGCATCGGATGTTTAAAACTAAAAGTAGAAAAGTGATGAAATATGAAGAAACTCTTGTAAATTTCAAGCCTGTTTTTGAGTTTTTCGATATTTGAATGCCCATAACTTTTAAAAATAAAGAACTGATGGTCTGAAATTTTGAATTTCCCAGTTTTCTAGTGTGTCCTACCATTCCCTTTTGACTGTTTTGGTCAATTCGAAAAACTGAAGAAATAATAAGCATCTGAACTCAGTTTCATCAAATGTTGAAAATTTTTGAAATTGCCCATATATGCACTATATTTATAAAAACATTCTCAATATTGCATTTTATACTTACATTTACAGTAATAGTGTTACTGAACCGAAAATATATATGAACAAACCATAAATGCCATTAAAGGATGTCTTTTTTATATTATCCTTCAACTCAGTTTGGTATGGTTCTCGATGTTTTTTTTGTCAGAAATAGTGGTTTTAAATAAATATATAAAATGCGTTTTCTGTTAAACGACTAGAGAAACTAAATAATGAAAATTAAAAGAAAAAAAAAAAAAATTGATAAAAGAATAAAAACAATAAAAGAAAATAACAATAAAGTGTATTAAAGTGAGTTTTCTTTAAAATAAAAGAAAAATACAAAATATAAAAAATTAATAAAAAACACAAAATACCAGCAATGGCAAACATTTGTATGCTTAAAGAATAAAAACAATCATACCTTCCTATGCAATAGCACTTAATAATTTTAAAAATTAAATTTAACAATACCAGATAATTCTTCATTGCTCCCTGACATTCCACTCTAATCCACCTTAACCTTTGACAACGAAAAACGAATGATCAGTAGAAAAGTGCCACCAATTGGGAAGTAGCAGATAACAGCTAAAAACCTACATAGCGAAGGCACTCACCGCCATCAACAATTGCTGTTGATCATCCAAGGGTGAAGGTATATCACTGGTCTTTGTATGATCAATTCACAGCAATTTTTCTCATTCCTAAGGCTCCTTGTAATATAAGAAAACAAAATATATGTTCTGTTGTCATAATGACATCTTGAAAAAAAAAAAAAGAAATATGAAAAATTATTTGTTTGGGGGCCTACCTCTCAGCAGTCTTCTGGCAAAAGTTCTGAAAGTAATTGATTGCCATGAAAAAGTTTCTCAAATCTGTCGTTCGGAGTCGACTTTACACTGTAGGTCCCGGTAAAAAATGGTAAATGGATAAAAATTAACACACACAACATGAGTGCTGCGAGAAGCTAGGCCGTAACCCTGAGACAGGGTTGTAATGGCCAGTTACGTATGTATTGGTCTCAATTATAAAAAAAATAGGTTTTAATCTAATTAAAACTACTGCTCTTTTATGCTTTTTTCTATAAGGTGTTCGGCGACTTCTTAGAAGAGGCGTCTGAAATGGATTAAAGCCTTCTTAATTATTTATAAAGACCAAAAAGTCATTATGAACACTAGGGTTCGAAATTGGGCTGTTCTGTATTATATGCCAACACTCAAACCACTACACGACGCCATTCCATTAATAACACATAAGTACTTTACCTGTTAATAATATACAACATGTGACATCGAAATTTTTGGCTTTTCCTTTTTATCGTATAGGAACATAGACTTGAGAACCTATTGCTTTTGTTGCTACGCTTTATGATAATAAGGCACTTAGAAAAGAATTAGCAAAGTGTTTGAGGTATTAAGTTCTTTGATTAATATATCCCATTAACTTTACTAGAAGGAAACAATTTAATGCCAAATGTTTTTTAAGTACCAATGCATTTTCATATATCGGCATATGCGAAAAAAAACAGATTTATAGCCATGGCTGTAACAGTTTTAATATACGTTCCCACGCCAATCGGATCTACGTTCAGAAGAACGACCCGAATCTAGATCAGCCAAGAATTCACAGTTTAGCGAAAGCTGTATTTACATTCCACCAGAGAAGAACTTTCTGCAACAGCAGAGCTGTTACAACAAAAACAAAACTAACGTAGTATCAAAGATGTGCGTCCAAAAAGTTATGATATGCTGACTGCCATATAAACACAAATTAGTCATAAAAAATTTAAAAACTGAATTATTAAAAGACGAGCATTAAGCTTTACATAATTGTTTTTTCCTTCTGTATTGTTTTGTTTTGCTACAATTTTTATTGTACCATGCATTTGGTAGAAAATTCTTTTTAGTTGCTTTTGATATCTCACGTTTTACCTGATACTCTTAAAGCGAAGTTTACTTTTAAGTGTTATAGAAAAAATTAAATATCCATAAAAAAATTCTTTTAAAATCAATAACTCAAATTCATTTTACCACAACATTTAGTACCTAATATGCAATAATTCTCAATGGAGGTTAATAGATTCTCTTTACTTTCCATGAAACAAACCATTTTTCCAAACACTTATACGCTATAGGTATCACATTAACATTACAAACTTTATTGCTTTTCTAATCATCTTAATTACGTTCCGATCCCCATTTACCTGTCATATCATATTAAATGATTTTGACATTAGGAAAAAATGGAAAAAAATTGCAGAAAGTTTTTGTTATTTTTGAGAAGCAATAAAATGAAATGTGCACCGCATTAGGTTCAACCCAGCTGTTAAGCAGTAGGAAAATCTCCTAAAGGGTTTTTCCAACATTCATTTGCTCATCATTTATGTGTGTCATTTTGATGTTCTTGCATTTGAAAGTGTGCGTGAATTTTTTCATTGTAATTTCCATTTTAACAAACACATTTTCTTTTTTCCAAAGCATCAATGTTTGTGGTTAAACTTACGAGTCGCCATTACCCGTCATCATCAACATCATCGTTGTTGTCGTCAGCGAATAACAGACAACAGCGACAAAACTTTCTAACAACACTTTTCTCAACATTTGGTGCTATAATAAACGTCAGACAGTGGGTTCAGCTGAAAAATTAAAGTAAATTAACATTATTAGTCGCTATAGCAATCAGTATTTAATATTTTCAGATTTTTTTTTTAAATCAATTCCTAGAACAACAATAAAAAATTTTTATTTATGTTTATCACTACGAGCACTTCAACTATTTTCCTTTTAATGGTTTTCAATTAATACGGTTGATAAAAATAAACTTCTCCTCACACGTTTATTTTCATTTACACTTTAGGGGGGCTATAGGCTATTCAACAAGAGGTATGATATGCCATATTTTTGTGCAGAAGTGTAGTGTGTGTTTTAGACTACCACAGTGTATTCTTGTTGTTGGTAATTGATGAAAAAATTCTATACAATCATACAATTGTTTTTCATATGCTTTTAAAAAGTTGTGTTGGTTTCTATGCTATTAATGTAAATGTGGCGATCACAACATCTTAATGTGTAATCACAGAGTAGCTTGGAATCTCATCTTTAATTTATAAATTGAAACAACGATTAAATTTCTCTACTTTATTTATTGTTTGGTTAAATTTTATGTTAAAATTAGCTAAAACTTTCTATAAAACTGTTAGCCTAAATATTGCTGTGAATTGATCATTCAAAGGCCAGTGTTATACCTTTACCCTTGAATGATCATCAGCAATTGCTTTATCGTTTTGCACGTTGATTGTGTGGTGAGTGCCTTCGCTAAGTATGTTTAGCTGTTATCTGCTACTTCCCAATAGGTGGCGCTTTTCTCTGACCATTTGTTTTTGTTGTCAATGGTTAGGATGGAATAGCGCGGAATGTCAGGGAGTGGTTTCTTTGTAGATGAATAAATCGAAAAATAATGCTTGACCTGTTTATATTCTTATAGTTTTGCGTTTGACATAGTCGGAGAGGTTGTGAATGTATTCTAACTCAGCCAAAAATACTCACTCTTTAAGTGAAGTGCTTCCGTCGTGGTTAGAGATAGAAGACTAGTTTAATCTTTGTATAATTGTATTGCAACGATCTGTAAATAATAATACCTGAAATATTGGTTTAAATCCAACCACTAATTCTCAATTCGTACATCCGGACTAAGTGTCATGTGTGCCTGGAACCTTTTCTTAAGTTACCTCTTATGGTTTTTTGAGCCAACGCTACGTTATGGAGTTCACTAAAGATCTAACAGAGTTACTGAAGTATGGATATAAGAAAAGTAGTCGTTGTTATTTAATTTCATTCGGTTGTAGTACACAGAGGGAAAAAAGGCGTTCTAAAATTATTAACCAAGGGTATCAAATTAAGAACAAATTGTGAATAATATTTCGTTAACTTTCGGTACCAAATCAAACTTAATGCGTTATTAAAATAAGAACAAATGGCACAAAATATCATAAGTTAACAAATCATGAACAATTATATAAAAATATCATAAGTTAATTAAAAAAAAAAAAAAAATTGATACCAACCGTTAACGAAGTAAGCACAAACGGACTTAACTCAATTTTAATGCCAAACGGTATCAATTTCGGTAGTTTTCTACCACTTTTTTTCTGAGTGAAGTACATATATGTACTTCTATAACAGGTTAAGATTGGCATTGTTATTTAATTTCATTCGGTTGTAGTATGTACTTCTATAGCAGTTTAAGATTAAAACGTTAAACTTTCAGGCTTATCACAGATTCTGATCGGAATTGTTTTGTTTCCATATTTGCAATTCCCATCAATATTGTTTGTTCCCAAAAACTATAAAATCTGCTGACTTTCAAATACAGTACTCGTATGAGAGCTTTGCATATAACGAAGAAAAGAAACATCGTAAGGCTTAAATACAAAACTTAAAAAAACCTAATAAAGTAAAAAGTTTGTAGAAAATATGTCAGCGATTTAAATTTTTGCTGCAATAGATGCTAAAAGGCGAAAAAACGTTATTGAAAAAGTACGTCGAAATGCCTTGAAAGATTGCACACAAAAATACTTCGTTTGTTCAAAAATACAATCTAAAAATTTTTTAAATAAAAAATACATCAATTTTGTTAAATATTTAACATATTAAAAATGTTTGTGTATAAATATGAAATTAATGTTTAAAACATCAATGTAGCGGGTGGTTTAATTTTAAGGGCCGATGTTGAATGTGAACAACACCTAAACGTCAAGTTTTTTTCTGATATACAATCGAGCAACGCATTAATGTTATTCAGGCTTATTATGAAAATGGGCGTTCATATCAAAATGCATATCATGGGCTTCGTGATTTTTTTGGTCAATTTAATCGTCTAAATTTGCAAACAATCGGAAAAATCGTGCAAAATTTTGAGCAAACCGTGTATGCTGGAGATGTGAAAACAGCTCGTACTATAGAAAATATTGCTGTTGTCCGCGATAGTGTTGTTAAAGAGATTTCATTCCGAAAAAGTTTTTCGTTTTTCAAAGACTCGATTTTTAAAATTGAAACCACTTTCGATTGGTATTGCGTTTTGTGATATGACTTTATAAGTTCAATGTAGTTGACATAGAGTGCGGATCAATCAGTAATATGAATTTGATCACTTTTAGGTATACAATTAAGTTACATAAATAAATTAATATTCATAACTATTTGTGATAATAGAACATTAAAATAATGTGTAACGGATTTTAAATATGTCTTAGGTGTTGAAAGTCATTTGTAAATTTAATTTTTTAAAATTATTTTGAAATTATAAATAATAACTTGGACAAACGGTTCATTCATTCATTCATACAGGAAGAAGAAATATAGTTATACTCGTAAAGTACTTCGACCTGAAGATCTTGTGTACAGGCCTCAATTTAACTAGGGTGCCTATAGTATCTCCCTCATTTTCATTGCTTTGACCAACTTTAAAATACCGGCCGCTGCCAACTTTAACAGTTCTCTATTTGATATTTGATAATCACCAAGATGCGGCTTTCTACTTAGCATCAATGCTGCATAAGTGCCGAGTATGTGCACTGTGGACCCGAATGCCTCATCATTCAAATTTCTATTGAGTTTGCAGTTAGGAGCCTAGTTCATAATCTCAAATGCATGCATTATAGTTGTCAATCAAACTTACTATAAGATTTTAGTGCAATACCATAAAAACTAAAAATAATACATTTTATCAACTGGGTAATTCATCGCCAATTTGAAAGAAATTACCTCTTTTTTATTTATATCAAGGCATTTTGTTACGACTTCCATAGCGACTCAATTTATCCAGAATTATGATGTACATACGTATTGGTCTTTTGCCCTCTAGTGTAAATTGCTTTCCAGCTAGTAAGTAGTCATTATCGTATTTAAAACATTAGCAAACATTTATAGAAACCTTAACCTAAGCAATTGGCAAGATTTTGAATTTCTTAAACCAGTACTTATTTAGAAAATCTTTAAACTCAAACTTAAAACAAATGACACACACTCTGTATTATCTTGAAGTTGTATAAGTCTAAGAATTATTTTCAATTATTTCCACTGTTGAACGTTTGGTTAAAGTTGTTATTGCTGGTCGGTCGGATGGTTGTCTATTTTAGTTGTTTTTGTGGTTTTCTGGAAATTGCAATTTTTCGCTTTACCACAAGAGTGTGTAGGTCTGTGTTTTTCTAAAATAGAGAGAGAGAGAGAGAGAGAGGGAAAGAGTTAATGTGTGCGTGTGTTTGTTAAAGAAAATTTAGAAATGTTTTATATTAAGTTTTGTTAGTTTAAAGTATTTTCTTCATGACGTTTTAATATTATATGTGTGCGTGTATGCGTTTTTGTTTATTTGCGTACAACTGTGAGCGTAATGGTATCTTAAGGCTATTGTCTTGGCCTTATTTATGCAAAATGTTTTGCTTTGTTGTCATTTACTCCAAATGTATGTATTTTCTTTATTTTCTATTTGAACTACTCTCTTTTTCACTCTCCCACATTCTCTTTCTTTTTTTTTTTTCTTTCGCCTTTTTATTACTAAACAGTCGACCGTAATGGATGCAGACAACCACCAATTCAGCAAGTAAACGGAAGTGTTAAGTTTAAAATGAAAAGTACGAGTATAAAAAAATACACACTCTCAAATCTACAAACCCAATTGCATATATCAACCACTATTCTGTTGTTGATATTTTTATGTAAATGAACACACTTTATAACTTAAATTCTTGAGAATTAAATGCTAAGTTGAATATAAAATGGCTTAAATGGATAATTATTTAACTTTAGTAAAATTTATAAATTTTCTAATCCAGTAGAGCTATAATGAGTCAAAGTGTTTTGCTAGAGCTGCAATATTTTTAAACAAATTATCCTCTTAAAAAGTCCCAGAGACTTTAAATAGTTTTATTGTTCTTTTGTAAGTTTATCAAAGATAATGCGGATTTATGCTGACATTTCTGATTATAATAAACAATTTAAATTAGTATTGCATTTCGTTATGTCATAAACACTTAGAGTATTAATGTGTTATGTATATGGGCAATTTCAAAAATTTTCAACATTTGTTGAAACTGAGTTCAGATGCTTATTATTTCTCCAGTTTTCCGAATTGACCAAAACGGTCAAAAGGGAATGGTAGGCCACACTAGAAAACTGGGAAATTCAAAATTTCAGACCATCAGTTCTTTATCTCTAAAAGTTATGGGCACTCAAATATTGAAAAACTCAAAAACAGGCTTGAAATTTACAAGAGTTTTTTCATATTTCATCACTTTTCTACTTTTAGTTTTAAACTTCCGATGCCCACTAATATAAAATAAAGTCACTAGACTTAGTAGATATTTACACTGTAAAAGTTATGCCAATACTACTATTTGGGAAAAAGTTGTACAGCGGTTCATTTTTGAAACCAAAATTTTCCGATTTTTCAATTTTCGTAGTTTTTTCTATAGCGTTTTTGCGTCGTTCAAGAAAATTGCATTTCGTCAACAGTATTTAAAAGATGGTATAATTTGCTAAAATTTGCGGTATATCACGTCGATGTCAGCCTGCTAGTTGCTGAGAACGATGAGCTCAAACTTTTATAATTTCAAAAATAATTCTTATATAATTTTTTTATTTTTTAAATTTGCAAGTTAAAACATTGTTTTCGCTAAATTAGTTATGCGTTATATAAACACGTATTATAACAATCGGTGAAACATTCACATTTTTGCAAAAATTCGCCTTTTTTAATGTTAAGGAATTTTAATTATAATTGATATTTTTTATGTATTTTATCAGTGCATTGATGAATTTGGACTGCACTGATAAATTTGAAATGAGTTTCATGCATCCATACAACATTTATTAAAATAAACCAATAAATTTAACTTTAAATTTTTTTTAAAGAGATTTTAACTTAAAACCTCCATAACTTTCGCGCCGTTTGCAATAAATGATTAACGCGAACTGTTTTGGTATGCTAAAATATCACCCTTCACCTGACCAAAGCGTCATTCGTGTCATCAAAAATTTCGAAAAAAAAAATATCAAAATGTCGAAAATTTTTGAAATTGCCCATATATGTATAATTTTTGTATCTAAAGTTTTCTAAACATCAAAATTATTTAAAAGTTGTGTATGGGACATATGTATGCATGTATATGTATAAGTAATTGTATATGTATTGTGTTTTGTCGCCGCCTAGATATGTGGCGTGCACCGAAATCTCTTTTAATTTCATAACTATAGCTCATATATCAGTGTGAATTTGATTGATGACAAGGGTTACGCTGATTGTCTGGAACACTGTAGATTCTGGCTTATTTGCTAAAGAAGAAATTTTAAATTCAAATTTGTTTAATATCAAAATAAATAAGCAAGAAGAAATAAGATTTTGAGAATCAAAAGTAAACAGCTCTTATTATTTTGGTAAAGCGAGAGTACCTAATGATGATTACACCATGATATGTGCCAAGAAAAACTGTGTAAGAATTCAGAAAATATAGAGTAAAGAGATAATGCTTTATAGTGATTACATCACTTTCAATGGCTTGAAAAAAAACCAAAATTATAAGTCCGTTAAATATAAAAAAATTTATTTTAATCTCTATTATTATTTATAAAATTATTTTTTATTGTGTTTATCATATCGAGTGTTTTTTTACAACTGGCTCTTAAAGTACCATACTTAAAAATAAATATACAACAAATGTAGTGCTATCTATATATGTGACAGTTATCCACAATTTTTACAAGTTGTGTAAGCTGTTTGATCTATGTGGGCGGAGTGGTTAAATTAAAATTTTTAATTTTCTCACACATGCAAATGCTCACATGTTGTAGAAAAAAAAATTAAGCCATCTAGCTTAAATATGTTTAAAATACATATACTGCGCGTCATCAGGTTAGCGCCCCTTAACTTCTCAGTTACTCTTTACATTTTCTATTTGAATATTGGGCACAACTTCTTAATTTTTGTTTTGTTTTTGCAATCATCATATACGTTTTCTCTCATAAGAAAATTGAGCTCAATAAAAGAACCGTTTTATATAAATTTATATTCTGTTTTATTTTCGTCAAAATACTTTGCACTTATTTTGTTTCATCAGATTAGCGCCCCCAAATTAAATTTAAGTTATCTAGTTTGAAGAGGAACAGTTTTATCATTTGATTTTTATCTTAAATCGAAAATTAAAGTTATTAGGAGGCAGGACTATCCTTTCATAAAACTGTAAAAAAAAACTGGAAGGCACAGGAAAACAACAGCCAAAACTTTAAAGGCAGTAACAATTATGTAGTTTCTGAAGCAGATAGGAGAGCCATACTGAGGGGAGCATCAAATTCGCATGACTCGTCTACCAAAATTAAGGAAAAGGTGTTAAAGCGAACTTATCAACGGTGCAAAGAGTTATAAGAAAAGCAAGACAAGAAATGCGCTAAGAAAAGAAATGCGCTTAGATTTTGCTCGAATACACATGACATGGTCTGCTGAGTGGAAGTACGTAGTTTTTCCAGATGAAAAGAAATTCAATTTAGAAGGGCCCGATGGGTGTAACTATTACTTTCACGATCCACGTAAAGAGAAACATCACTTGGACAGCTTGCACAGCCGAGAGGGAGGTGTGATGGTGTGGGGAGCTATATCCTACTATGGCACCTGCAAATTGCAGTTTTTAACGTCACGTATGAATGCGGAAAACTATAAAAACGTTTTAGAAATAGCTTTTCCTCACTTCCAAAACATGTTTGGGGGTCTAGAGTGGCATTTCCAACACGACAATGCCCCAATTCACACTGCCAGATCCGTAAAATCATGGATTCAAACCCAAAAAGTTGACGTCCTTAAGTGGCCACCATACTCATACATACATAACTGGCCTTTACAACCCTGTGTCAGGATTACGGCCTAGCTTCTCGCAGCACTCATGTTGTGTGTGGCAATTTTTATCCATGAGTACCGGGACCTACAGTTTAATGTCGACTCCGAACGACAGACTTGAGAAGCTTGTTCATGGCAATTAATTACTCTCAGAGCTTTTGCCAGAAGACTGCCGAAAGTCGCGGAAAGAAATATTTTTTTTATATTTCTTTTTTTTTTAGGATGTCGGAGCTGGGTGTCGAACCCAGGGCTCATGTCTTAGTAAGCCAACACACTAATCACTAGATCACGGCGACTACAACCACCACCATACTCGCCCGACCTTATTATTGATCAATTGAAGGCATCAAACACGCTTGGTCCACCATTTCGTTGAATTACATTGAAAGTCAGTACAATTCCTTTCCCAATCGAATTTTCGAGGTGATTTCAAATAAGGGCGGAACCACTAACTTTATTTAAAAGTTTTCAAAATATTATAAACTGGCAATAAAAAGCATTCTTTTTGCTTAAAAAATTAAAGAGGGGCGCTAACCTGATGACGCTCAGGGTATTTTTGTTGCTTATTAAAAAAAATATATAATTATTTAAAAAAACAAATTATGATGCACATGTGTGTATGTAAGTTTAATTCTAGAAATAATAAGGACTATAAATTTTAAGTCGACTACTATTGAATACGTTAGAACTGCTCTAACAGGCATAAACTCCAACAATAACAAAACAATCCCAAATGAAATACCGATACGTGTAAAGTCATACACATGTTTATCAATGAGTTGAGAAAAAAAACTTTTGAAATGAATGAAATGAATATATTGGCAGAAAAAATTATCCAATGCAATTGTGATCAAAACAAAAAAATTTTTTACCAAATTTGCAAAGTAGAATTCTACAAAGTGTTAAAGGTTCACTCTGATAAACAGTGAAGAGACTTATAATCAATTCTAGTAAGACGCTATTTTGCAATTATATAAATATTTTAAAAATTTTTTAAAAATTCTTATCTACTGGTATTTAGAAGTTAATTAATTATGATATCTTAATGTCAAAAAAAAAAATTTACTTAAAAGCCACCATTTTCAAATTGCTTTAAACACTCATGAATATTTTCCTCCGTGAGAACGAAATTACCCCGAATTCCACCATAATGGGTTTTTATGCCATTTATGATAAATTAAATTTAATAAATCCCTTAATTTCATAACAATGTGTTTTACAAAAACATACCATAAGTTTTTTTTTTAGCAACTTAAACTTCAAATGTATATTTCTAAGGCATCATTTTACCATAATTTTTAAACCACAGCTTTTGTTTTATATGTGAAATATATAGCAAATACGATTTTGTTTAAAATTCAAAGAAAAAAAATAAATATATTTATATATAATACACATGTATGTATACTTACTTATACATACTCATATAATAACAATTATTCATACGCACTGTAGTGTCAACACCATCTGAAAAAAATGCAAGAGCATAAGCTAAGGCTAAAAACAAACACATTCACATGGTTAGTGTAACAAAGAGACAAATAAAAGTGAGAAAACAAAGTCAACAAATACACGTGCGCACACATACATTGTTATGTAATGTGAGTGCAAAAATTCGGAAACGTTTAAACGAAAAAAGAAAATAATTTTGTAAATGCAGCTGTGCATAAAAAAATATTTTGTATTCGAGTATATTTTTATAAAGGCAGCCATATGCAGCGAAATAAAGAAAAAAAAAAAAAATACACACTTATCCATACACATATATGGTTTACATAAACATACTCTGTATGTACTCAAAATACTATTTGTGCGGTGGTTAATTTCTCGTTCGAGTGCATTATTCGAAAAACATCATACATAATAGATACACGATAGATAGCCTCTCGATAGCCTCATGCTAACACTTTTTTCAAAGAAAAAGTAAGAGCTTTGGTGATTTAGCAACAGAGTAGTTAGTTTCTAAGCTATTTTAAGAAAACATTGCCTTTCGACATACATATACGCTACCTTTTTAAATTTGCTTTTTTCCATTTTACCGAAAGTCTAAGTCTAATAACCCTTAAAGCTATAGCCCGCAGCGTAATAAAATGAGACCCCAATAAATTTGGTCGCAAAGTGAAAATGAGCTCATAAATAGAGGAAAAAAATTGGGACGTATTTTCATTTGATGGGGCCTGTTTTCATTCTGAAAAATGAAACAATGCCCCAAAAACGAAAATAAAGACTGACCCCAAAAGTTTGGGGTCAAAATTAATTTTTTGTGTTTGGGGTGGAATTGCTTTATGAAATGTAGCCCCAATTTGTAGAAATGAAAAATGGCCCCAATTTTCATTAAATTCGTTTTTTTTTAGCAAAACAACACATTTTATAATGGTATTTGTTTATGATTGTTTTGATTTAGTTGAATTTTTAGCATTGTTTATTAGAAAACAATTATTTTGCTGGGGCAACGCGTTGACAATAGTCGTAAAAAAGTGTATAATATAATATATTATTATATTTAGTGTATCAATATCAATATCTAGCTAAATATAAAGAAATTGTAAAATATGTTTGTTGGAATAATTCATGTAAAGCTAGGATTAACCTTTTACCGAAGGGGAAAATTTTAATTGGCCAAGTATTATACATATTGACCACAATAATAGAAACGAAGAAGATGTATGCAAAGAATTTAGTGCATTGAATTCGACAAAGAAGAAGTGTGCAAATAATGCTTCCAATATTTGACACATACTTATATTAAGAAGATACCAAGAACATTGCATTTTCAAAAATTAAGAGAGGCCTTCAGTACGTTGTATGTGATTGTAGAAGTTGGCGCTGCAGGTATCAGCAATTCGCGGAGAGGAGTTCTTTAAAAACCGAGAATTCGAGGCTGTTTGTGAAAGTGCTGGCTCATTCCTACCACAAAAAAGAGAAAAAACAACATCGTAACATTTACAAACGGACTAGAATAATGGAAGGTACAATAATGCTGGAGGAAGGGGAGATTACTGTACCGGCATTTTTAACAAGAATGGCGTTTAAGCAGAATGGTCAGACGAGATAGCTGATTTATTTCAAGAAAAAAAAAAACATTTAATGTCTAAGGCTTAATCTGAGGAAGCAGTAGTACAAGCCGTCGTAGAACCAAATATTTGCGTGTCTTGTCACGATAGAAACCCCAATATTGTTATATTACCTTGCAGGCACCTAAAAGTATGTAGCGAATGCAATCGTATGCTGTAAGCCGCAGCTGTACCAGAAAATGAAGGAAAGTGTAAGTGTCCTAGTTGTAAAATTAATATTGAGGCGAATTTTCATTCGGATGGGGTCATTTTACATATTTTTTTGGGGTTTGATTTTCATTATGAAATTTTGTCGCAAAAATGGGGCTAATTTTCATTTTTAAATTGGGGTCATATTTCTTTGGACCATTCTGAGCAACGCCATAGCCCACTAACATTATGTTTACAGTTTCAAAGATGATGGAGGGTATGATCAATTACACTGAGCTACAAAAAAAAAAAAAAATTAGGGCCTTTTAATAAAACTACATAAAATATAATGATTCTGATGCACTGAACTCAAATCCGTTTTCAGTTTTTCGAAAATGACTGGACCGATTTTAATCCATGTACCACCAACATTTTAAGAAAAACAAAAATTCCCTATAAATTACCTAAATAATTTTTTTTTTATATTTTCAATCGTTTCGGATTTATTCAGAATTTAGTTGCAAAAATAAAATATTTTCACGCAAAATTAGATCAACTTTTTTTCTTCATAAATTCATAAAAAACTTTTCAGAATAAAAATTTTATATTTTAACTATTTAAATTAAATCCTGTAATTTACAAGGAACTACAAGGAAGTCGTTCAAGAACTTGTTTCTGCCTATAAAGCTCTCAAATGTAAAATTAAAATCAATACTTTGGATTCACACTTAGATTTCTTTTCTGAAAATTTTAGTATCATATCAGCATCTGATGAATATGGTAAATGATTTCACTAAGAGATTATAATTCAGGCCTTTTTTGCTATAGACCAGTGTTATTAGTATATGAAATACTTTCAGCCAAACAATTAGCTTAGAAGTATGATTTCTTAAATATTTATCATTATCTGATAGTGACGTTCGATAAAGAAAGTGCCCTTAACTTAAAAAAATCAAAATCTCTTATATTAATTAATTCTGTTGCACCAAATCAAAATACATTTATGTAAAAAATTTGAATTTTTTGATATTTAAATGTAGTGCATATTAAAAAGTTTTTGCATCTCTTGTAAAATTTTTTCAATGTCACTTACGACTTTTAAGAATTCAAATGACGATATGAATGGATGCATGTAAATACTAGCAAATTGCATTTTTTATAAATTTATTTTACAACAATGTATCACAACAACAAAAAAACAATAAAAAGAGATAAATATTGTGTGAACCTTTTGTGGTTCATTTTGGGTAAAAAAATTATTTTGTTCTCTCGGTTCTGACTCTCTTTTTTGGTTTTTTTGTTTGACATAACAAAACATACATTTACGTGAGTCTTTTGTAGAACAAAGCAAAAATCTGCTATTTGGATGAGTGTGTATGGGGCTCTATACGCTTGTATTGTTGCTGTTTTTTTCTCTATTTTAACATTGAAATAATAGTTCTTTTTTTAAGTTTTATACTGTTTTTTAATGTGTATTTTTTAAATATGTATGTGTGTGAGTGTATTTATTTTTGTTATCTCTATATGTATGCATGTATTTGTTTCAGTGTCATATATACATTCTGTGGTTGCACTAGTACGCGCCATATCTTAAAGAATATAAAACGACTCTTTGGCGCAAAAGGTAAAGCACAATGTAAACGAGTTGGTTTTAGTAAAAGGTTTACCAATATTGTTAATGACACTTAAAGCGATTAAGGAGTATATCATGGAAAGAAAATTAGTAGCAATTTGTATCATAAGATGATTTTTTTAAATAGTTTTTTCTTCGGGATACATTGGTATTGCAGAAGATATTTTTGACGTTGCTCGAAAAAATTTTATTATATGAACATGCTGTCAAATAGACGGATACATAGTGCTTTAGCAAAATATACTGAATATATGACAACTAATTTATCATAATTCGAAAGTTCCTGTTGGGAAAACCCATATAAAGGCAGTATTAAAGAGCAATTTGTCTTGGTATAGAAAATTACAATATTCCATATACATACATATGTATATAGTAAGAGTGGTTCAAATGATTTTAGTTACTATTGGAAATTATGAATATTATGAGTATTAGAGGTATTCTTTTAATCTGCTAAATACTGTCATACCTCCAAAATTTATAAAAATGTAGGAAAGTTTAACTGCCATATTCATAGAAAAATTAAAATAGTTTTGAAATTCATTTTAGAAAAAAATTGTTTGGAAAATTTGAAATAAAACTCATTTAAAATTTCTTTTATTTTTTTTATGTGTTAACGCATCAAAATAAATAATGAATTGTTAATGTTTTTCTTTATTTTTTGAGCCTCCTTAATAATGTATTAAATTTCATCAGTTAAACTTACATACATACATATGTATATGCATGCTTGCATTTTGTATGCAAAACAAATGTATGTTGATACACATGCATGCAATTGTTTTGCTGATTTTATATTTTCATTTTGGTTTTTTTTTTTGCCCTTGAAATTATACCGTTTAATTTTAATTTTTTAATTTTGTACAAAATAATAAAACTGAGCTGTTGAAGAAAAGAAGTTGACGAGTCAACAAGCAAAAAGAATAAAAATTGTTGTTTCTTTTTTTTTACGGTATACATATCGGAGACGGATTGTCAAATTAGGCAGTCCTCAAACATTTTGGCGACCGTGACAGGACTTATAAAAAAAATAAGTGTTCAATTATCGCTTCTGATTGCCGTTTAAGGAAAAGGTTATCGATCACCCTAAACATCAATTTTTAAATATGACGGAAGAAAGTGGTTCATCGCAAAAGAACATGACTCTAGAAGAATATAAACACTTACGATCTTCATCCAAAGGGAGTATGACTCGTATCAGGAATTTAATTGAAGCAAATGCTAATTTATCTCACACTGAGCTGGAGTGCAGATTGGGTATCATTGAGTCATACTATAAACAAGCATCGTATTGTCAAAACCAAATTGAAAGGATGTCACCACAAGAAACCGGTAGAGCTGAAATAGATGAATTGTACATCCTAATCAAGAGCCGTATACTAACCCTCATTGGGCAAGGAAGGCGTTCGAGTACACAAGAACAGTCATTTTTTGTGCCTCAACCAACTTCAA
This sequence comes from Metopia argyrocephala, assembly GCA_963576795.1. Lineage (NCBI taxonomy): Eukaryota > Metazoa > Arthropoda > Insecta > Diptera > Sarcophagidae > Metopia > Metopia argyrocephala. The sequence continues at coordinate 58,447,484 of OY756211.1, read as the reverse complement.
GCAGACTGCCTAATCTTAAATTACCAAAATTTGAAGGGAAGTATTCAGATTATAAAAATTTCATAAATTCATTTAACAATTTGGTTGACAGAGATCAGAATATACCTATCTCAGAAAAATTTAATCATTTGTTGTCCTGTCTTAGTGGAGAAGCACTCGCTACAGTGAAGGCATTTCAGGTAACGGATGAAAACTATCAAAAGGCACTAAATCGATTGAAGGAGAGATACGACAACAATACTTTAATTTTTATGGAAAACGTAACCGAAATGTTTGATATCCCAAAGTCGTCCAAACCTGTAGCAAATCAACTAAGAAATATTGTGGATACAATATCAGCCCTTTACAGCTCATTAAAATCTTTAGGTTCGCATGAACAAATTTGTGATGCATTTGTAATACATCTGGCGATAAGTAAAGTTGATCCACAAACGAAACAAAAATGGGATGAGTTCATCGATTATAGTGAATTACCTTCATGGTCTAAATGTTCTTCAATGTTAGATAGACGATGCCAACAACTAGATGCACAGTGCAGGAGGTCTACTAAGGATCAAATAATTCCAATTTCAAAAAATATTTCCCATAATATGCCACATACAAAACAACATTCTTTCGTTACTAAAACTACACATCAAAATTCAACATGCAATCATTGCTCAAAATCTGGACATTTTATCACAACATGTCAACGTTTTCTTGTTTTGCCTGTAGATCAGCGCATTGACCAGGCTAAAAAACACAATTTGTGTCTCAATTGCTTATCGAATGGACATGTATACATACAGTGCCCCTCTCGATATTCCTGCCGCTTTTGTAAACAACGTCATCATTCGCTTCTGCACAAGCAAAATGATGAAGAAAAAACGTCATCTGATTCAGTTGTGGTTCATGGCACATTTCAACCCCTTTCCAAGTCCAGAGAAGGTAAAGTAATTTTGGCAACAGCATTGGTATTAATTCGTGACTCTGAAGGAGTGTATCATATGGCAAGAGCACTGTTGGATTCATGTTCTCAGGTGAATTTTATAAGTGAAAATCTGTCGAAAGCATTAAATTTAAAGAAAATAAAAAATTCATTGGATGTCGAAGGCATTGGCTCATCAAGTGTTAAAGTACCATTTAAAACTCAAAGTACAATTAGATCCCGACTAAATAATTTCGAACTGTCCTTAGAATTTTTAATATCTCGTAATATTACTGGTTATCATCCTGATGAAAATATGTCTATAAAGGAATTTAATTTGCCTTCAAACGTAGAATTAGCAGATCCAGAATTTTATCAACGAAGAGGTATAGATATGCTTTTGGGTGCTGAATTATTTTTCTCCATTTTATCCGTGGGCCAAATTCGTTGTGAAGAAAATCTGCCAACACTCCAGAAAACATTATTAGGGTGGATTGTATCGGGAAGATACATTAGTAAATCTATTGCCTCTTCTGTAAAATCGTATGTTGTTCAAGAAACCAGTTTAGAAGAAATAAATAAAAACGTTGAGATGTTATGGAAGTTGGAGTCAGTTGAATGTAAGCGTCAAACAATGACACTAGAACAACAAGAATGTGAGCAACATTTTCTGAAAAATGTCGTGGTTCAAGGTAATGGACAAATTATGGTGAAGCTGCCGTTTAAAAGAAGTCCTAAATGTCTTGGTGATTCTAGAGATATAGCAGAGCGTCGTTTCTTGTCTCTAGAGAAAAAATTAAATAAAAATCCGCAGTTAAAAAAAGAGTATACCAATTTTCTAAAGGAGTATGAGGAACTAGGCCATATGACTCATGTTGACTCATCTGCCTCGTGGCCACATTATTATATTCCGCACCATTGCGTTATAAAGCCAGAAAGTGTCTCAACCAAGCTAAGGGTGGTTTTCGACGCATCGTGTAGTACTTCATCACAGTTTTCTCTTAATGATATTATGATGGTAGGCCCAACTATACAAAATACTTTATTAATTACACTGCTTCGTTTCAGATGTCATCAATATGGTTTAACTGCTGATATTGTCAAAATGTATAGGCAGGTATTAGTTCAACCCGATGATAGATGATGATCCATCAAAGCCAATTAAAACTTACGCTCTTAATACTGTTACGTATGGTACAGCATCTGCCCCATATCTCGCTATACGCAGCTTGCATTATGCTGCAGAACGGTATTCTAATTCACATAAAGTTGGCAAGGCAGTAATTACCACCGACTTTTATGTCGATGATATGATCACAGGAGCAGATGATCTAAAAACATTACAGCTCATTAAAAGTGAAGTATCGGATATTTTAACAAATTCGAACTTTGCTCTATCAAAATGGCACAGCAATTGCCTTGAATTAAAATTTGCTATTAGCGAAGAAAAGGAAGTACGCATTGATGACGACATCACTACCACATTAGGCATTTCATGGCATCCTAAAGCTGATACATTTCATTTTAAATTTCGTCCTAATAAAACCTATTCGAAGAATACAAAACGCTCAATTTTATCTCTAACATCTACGCTGTTCGATCCACTTGGTCTTGTTAGCCCCCTTGTTATAAGAGCAAAAATTCTCCTTCAAAGACTATGGCTTCTTAAATGCGATTGGGATGAATCTGTTCCTCAGGAAATTGATACGGCTTGGAATGACATTGTGGCAGACTTTTTTAATTTACAACAATTAAGAATTAATCGTTTTATTAGAATGCCAAACACAATAACAATGGAGGTTCATGGATTTAGTGATGCTTCTACTAAAGCTTATGGCTGCTGCCTTTATTTTGTCTGTAAAGATTCATATGGCAATATTGCAGTAAATCTGGTGGCATCTAAATCTCGTGTGGCTCCAACGAAAACAAGAACATTGCCCAGGTTAGAATTATCTGCTGCTCATCTACTCGCAAAATTTTGGGACCAACTAAAACCGAATATCAAGTACCCGATCTCACATATTTATTTCTGGAGCGACTCACAAATTACACTTTACTGGATAAATAGTCATTCATCATCGCTATCAACATTTGTAGGAAATCGTGTAGCAGAAGTGCAGGAGCTCTCACTTAATATATCCTGGCGATATGTTCCTACTGATCACAACCCAGCTGATTTAGTATCTCGAGGGTGTACAATATCTGTCTTGTGTGAATCTCTTTGGCTCAATGGACCAAACTTCCTGCAACATGCGCCTTCAGAATGGCCAACCTCTCATACCATTAACCTTAGCGAAGACGAAATGTGTTTAGAGAAGAAAAAATCAGTTTTAGTAATCAGCACTCCTGATATACCCTACATATTAAAGAAGATACATAAGTATAGTAACTATTTAAAATGCCTTCGAATTATTGCTTATGGTGTTCGTTTGAAATTAAAAGGCACGTTCAGAGGCCCGTCTATATCATCGGAGGAATTAAGCCAAGCACTCTTAAGAATTGTGTACGTAATTCAGCAACATTATTTCGCCACAGAATTTCATAAATTACGAAAGGCAGAAATTATTTCAGGTCAATATTCTTCGTTGGCTCTATTTATAGATGACATGTCCATTGTACCACTTATTCGAGTTGGCGGTCGATTACTCAACTCTAATTTACCAATACAGGCTAAATTTCCATTGCTCTTACCTAAGACAGACCCGTTTGTCAATATAATGGTGACACATATTCATCGAAATAATTTTCATGCTGGTCCTAAAACATTAGTTTCTTTAATTCAACAACAATTTTGGATAGTAAACTGTAGATCGTTGGCAAGACAAATTGTTTATCGATGTGTGCATTGTTCTCGTTATAAGCCAAAGTTACTCAGCCAAGTGATGGGAAATCTTCCAAAGGACCGTGTTGTTAGTTCTCGCCCTTTTCAAATTGTTGGTATAGATTTTGCTGGTCCGGTATTAACTTATTTAAGAATTCGTGGAAGGCGTCCATATAAATCATATATAGCCGTTTTCGTATGTTTTTCATCAAAAGCAGTCCATCTGGAAGCGGTGTCAGATTTGTCTAGTGATGCATTTATAGCTGCTCTTAAAAGATTTGTTGGTAGACGTGGTATTCCGGAAAAAATTTATTGTGATAACGCAACAAACTTTGTTGGTGCAGATACAAAGTTAAAGGAATTCTACAGAAAATTTCACGAAGAATCAAACAGATCATCGATTCTTTCGTACACAGCATCAAGTCTTATAGATTTTCGATTCATCCCTCCCCGAGCGCCACACTTTGGTGGATTATGGGAGGCAGCAGTAAAAACTGCTAAAGGCCATTTATTTCGAACACTGTCAAATACTCGTCTTACATTTGAGGAGCTAACTACGGCTTTGGTGGAAATTGAAGCTATTATGAATTCTCGCCCTATTTCACCAATGTCGACTAACCCTAACGACGTAGACGCCCTTACCCCAGGCCATTTCTTAATCGGTTCAGCATTAAAACATATTCCTGAAAAGGTTAAATTCAATGGCGATGTTTCCAGTATTCAGCATTGGCAAAGAATATCAGCAATAAAGTCTCAGTTCTGGCAAAGATGGCACACAGAATATATAGTTCAACTACAAGAACGGTACCAATGGCGAAGACCTCAACGAAATTTAAATATTAACGATTTAGTAGTGGTTCACGAAGATAACGTTCATCCTATGAAATGGGTAATTGGTCGAATTATAAACGTCATTCATGGTGCAGATGGATATGCTCGAGTTGCGGATGTTAAAACAGCCACCACCACTCTTCGTCGTCCTGTTGCCAAGTTAGCAGTTCTACCTATTGATTGAAACTGGATGTTTCAATGGGGCGCGGTATGTTAACGCATCAAAATAAATAATGAATTGTTAATGTTTTTCTTTATTTTTTGAGCCTCCTTAATAATGTATTAAATTTCATCAGTTAAACTTACATACATACATATGTATATGCATGCTTGCATTTTGTATGCAAAACAAATGTATGTTGATACACATGCATGCAATTGAATAAGAGGCATATAAAATGTGAAACGAATACTCCTGTTATTACTAATAATAATAATATTATTATAAATATAACATTTAATTGTGCTTTTATGAGATAGATTCGTTCTTCGACAACTTAGGTAAAAAAAGGCATAAAAAAGATTAAGTATCCATATAAAAATAGAGCATTGATTCCACGTAAAAAATAACCTAAAAAATGAAACAAATATAAAAGGTGGTTAAATTTTAAGGACCGATGTTGATTTTGAATAAAACACATATTATTTAGGAAACTATTATCATTTATTTATCATATTGTTATGCATTGTCCTTTATAATTCGTTTTATATTCAAGGGTTCAATATTTGTAAACTAAAACACCGTTACTTTTCGATTTAACGCTTTATTTACACTCTATAACGTTTAAAAAACAACTAACTACTGACTATAAACCTTAATATGTAGCCCTATTTATAGTTCTAATGTTTTATTCTAGAAATTTCAATTGTTTTTATGTATTAGCTTTTACATAATTATACAACAACAATTTCATTTCCAATTATTAATTTTATATAATTTTCATATATATTTTAAACCAACATGTATTTGTGTTTGTGTGTTTTATATACATTTTACCCCTACATGTATATTTGTTTTTGTAATGATTTATAATTTTATAAACATATTTGAGAATGTTCCTAATTTATTTGTGTTTGTAATAATAACAGCAAAACCTACTTTAAAAGACTGTAATGACGACTTTGCTTTATCAAATTATGTATTCGTAACAATATTATGATAAGTTTGTATGATTTGATTATGTATGGAACAAAATATCGACCAAATGGCCTCCGAGACTTCGGGGGCACACCTCCATCCGATGACACTAATTTTCGATGACGCTGAAGCATAATTGAGATACTATGGAGTTAATGTGCCGAATTATCTCATCCTTTAGCTCTTGAATTGTTGCTGCTTATTAACGTATAATTTTATTTCAAAAAACAGCAAAGAAAGAAGTTCAACGGTGTCAAGTCACATGATCTTGGGGGCCAATTGACAACACCTCCACGTGACATAACACGGCCATTGAATTTGTCTCGCAAAAGGCCATTGTTTCGTTAGCTGAGTGGCAAGTGACACCATCCTGTTGAAACCACATATCGTCCACATTTATATCTTCAAATTCGGGTCATAAAAAATCCGTTATCATCTCACGATAACGAAAAAAATTGAAATTTTTTTTTACTTTTTTCAGCATAACTTACCCTAAAAATGTTATTTTTAATTATTGTTTAAAATAAATTTTTTTTTTTAATTTTTTTTTTTTTTTAAATAGTGAAAAATAACGTTTTTAGGGTACAAATTTGTCTTTATAAGCTATTTTGAACACCTAAACACACTCAGATTGTATATTCACAAAAGTTGTTCAGATTTACAGTGGCTACAATATTGTCATATATTGTTAATGAAAAATTACTAGTACCTTTAAGTTATGCTGAAAAAAGTAAGAAAAGTAAATATATATTTTCGTACATTTATACAAAAAAGTGCAAGAAAATATAATTTTTTGCACAAAAAATATTTTAAAATTTGTTCAATAGAGTCTTTATACTTTGAGGTATATAAAAAAAAAAAACAAAATGGTAGTCAATCTGACCAAACCGAGTACAGGGTTTTACTAAGTTTTGGTAGTGCAATCGAACCTATACTCCGGATTCCGTGCATTTTTTTCACTGTTGCACTGTGTTATTGAGAAACATTAATTTAGAAAAAATAATCAAAAAACTTAGAAGTAGAAAAAAATTGTGACAATTGGTTTCATTTACAAAGAACTTCACTTTAATTATTGAAATCGTCTCCAATTATTGGTAGTGGTTCCAAATTTGATGACGCTGTTATGCATTTGCTCCAGCACCGCCTACAAGTTTTGGCATTCCAAGCAACTTCTTCTTTCCATCCGCAAACGTTTTGATTTTCAGTTGCTGACAGCACAGCTCGACAAAGACAAAGTCACAAGAACAAAAGTGGTAAATTGTAAAGGCTTTGATGTCTTAAGCAAAACTGCATTTTCGGATTGTTTCCATCAGGTCGAGATTTCTTGTAATGGGCGTGGCAATATTTGCCCTTTAATGAGGCAAGTCGTATTACAAAAAAAAAAAAAAAAAAAAAAAAAAACAACATAATATGCTGTGTTAGATAGCATTTAAATAATTTTAATATAATTTTTGTGTTATTCAACAGTTTTAGATTTATTCGGATACTAGCATCAAAAAAGAAAAAGTCTCATAAAAAATATCAACATAGTGTCTTTTCTTAAGCCTATTACAAATTTACAACAACAAGTTTTTATAACTTCTCGTAAGCAAAGTTTTATGTTTTATATTTCATAAAAATCGGCGTATAAATGTTGATTTTTTTAAATTAAATACAACTAGCCAAGAAGTAGGAACTAAGTTTAATTAGATTTTAGGTGATTTTGAAATAGTGTTTCATGTTTCCTTTGGATAAAAGAGTTTTAGCCTTTAGTTCTTTACAGTGCTCTATCTAGCATTTCCAACACACTTCTTTTCTTCTAAGTAAAAGTGAAATCTTAAAATAACTTGCCTTAGAGTTGGTAACTGATTAAATCTAGAAAATTGTTCTAAATGACTGACTCCTAATAGGAATACAGTGTCCACTTGATGCGTTGATCACGGTGCCATATTTTCGTAAAAAAATCAAAGCAACGACTTGTGCAAAAACAATTCTCAAAAAAAAAAAAAAATTTTTTTAAGTCTAATATTTTTAATCTTTTAAGGAACTTTTCTTGACATTTACTTCAAAGTAACAACATTTGCACAGAAACTATATTATGAGCACTAACTTCCACTCTACCTAGGACATTGAAATTTTGTCACGTTGCTACTTTCAACTGAAGTAAAAAAAAAAAATAGTGGGCTACCCTAGCTCACATGTGCCGATGACTTTGGAAGTCTCTATAATCATTTTAAATTACCATTTTATTTAATTATTCAACCTACTTTTTGCAAATCTATACACACACACTTGTCTACAAACAGACCGCAACACATATTTTTGGTCACATACGCGTTAAGATACATTTGTTTTAAAGTTATGCAAACTTAAATAATATATCCTTTTTACATACACACGTAAGTAGATATACATATGTGAACACACTTACACTTGCTAGAATTAATAAGCATGTATAAGCGGAAATACTTATTAATGTGTTCTCGTATGTGTTTAAATGTGTTTTCATAGTTTAAGGCTAAAAGACAAAATAAAAATATGGTGCTTTTAAAAGGTTATAAAAAGCTTTTAAGCCTTTTTTAATACCACAAGTGTCAACAAATATAAGAAAATACTACAAAATAATAGAAAAGAATAAAAACAAGTGGTAGAATTAGTAGAAAGTCTTGGGCGATACATATATACATACCACCACACACACTTTGATGTACATACTTAGTTAGGCGCATATATAAGATAAACAGTGTTGTCAACTAACTGCTGTATTTATAACAAATATTGCAGGTTTTTTTTAAAGGTTTATTTGACAAATTTATATGCAATAATTGTTACTTTTTCTTATTACAAGTAAGTTGCAACCTAAGTATAAGGCAATCTTCAGAACAACTTTATCGGTCGCTTTAGGTTAAAGTTTATTTTTAATAAAAAAGCAATTTATCTGTCTGATAAAGTCCTACCTTTAACTATCGGCAAGTTGTAATAACGAGCTTAAGGGTTTTAGCATTGTTTAAAGTTGTTATCTATAAATTCCTACTAATAATTCACAAACTCTATATTTTTGTATATATATTTTATTATAGACAGTTTTAAAATTAAAATAAAATTTTTGTTAAAAAAACTAAAATTTGTCGAAGATGGTTCAATATTTAAAGTGATTCAAAAATTTCTTTACACAAGTATATGTAGACAACATATTTACTGATTAATGAGAAGGCGATTTTTTTACTGCCTCCTCATAATATAAAAATATCGAAAATACTACATGTTAGACCATATTGTGGATTACATTAGATGAATATCAGTTTTTTTAATATTTTAATTTTAAACCTAAGTGTATTATAGAAAAACTCACCACTTCCTAAAAAAATGTACGTTAATTTTGTAGCATATACTGGACAAATAAAAACTATCAACCCACCGATGAAGTGCCATTTTCCCCCATCCCACATACCTTCTTTTTGACTCATATATTTTGTTAGTGAAACTCACAAAATAAGCTGTTCTAGCTAATCGAAATCGAAAAATCGTATACTATCCCACCCCTTTCAGAATAGTTTTAACCTCATTCTTTTCCGATTTGATTTTTATTTCTTGATCCAAAAAGACTTCCACTCTGAAATTTTTCATAACTGTAAAGAAGGAAAATATGTTTGGCATAATTTTTTTCAAAATTTTAAAAATGTCGCTTTCGGAGATATAGGCTTCAGACTTATAGATAAAGAAAACTGTCCTTTGACTTAAAAAAAAATCATGTTGCATAATAAATCAAAGGTACTTTAATACCCTTTCAAATGCGACTTTTACAAGATGTGTAGCTATAATACTTTTCAAGAAAATTACAATTAAGTAAGTGTAACTTTGTACATTTTTGTAGTTTTTTCCGCTTTTCAAGACCTCAATTGCCGGATCCAGATGTGCTCTTTAATTTTATATTTGGCTTAGTGTTATGTTATAATTTATTCATACCAAAAATCAGCAAATTCGGAAACAGTCATTTCAAAAACGGTATATTTTATGTTGAGTTGAGGTGGTTACATTTTTTATTACTTTAGTTTATTTTTCAAATTTATAGCACAATTTTATATACTTTTCCTTTTTTTCCTTATTTACTGAAAACAGCTGATACTTTCTCACAGAACAACTAACTACACTCCACTAAGTAACGGAACGGCACAGAACGAAACAGAAACAGAAAGTAAAGACTAATTAGGCCTTAATACTTTTCCGGAAAAATCGTGCAAAAGAAACAGCACATGTATATATATTCATACATACATACATTGATTACAGCAACATCAAAGATATTAAAACAATGATTTCAAATTTTTAAATATACATATAAATATGACAAGTGTTTTTATAACTAAAACAATTTCTGTCAATTGTTTGACATACATACATATTGTAGTCGCCGTGGCACTGTGGCGCCTTTTCCCTAAAAGCGTTGCAAAAATTCTAAATTTGACAGAAGAATTTGATAAAATGAATAATTACATCTGATAGAGAACTTCTCACTGATTAAGAATCGGATAAAAATTATGAATTCTAGAGTCAATCAAAGTTGACAATTTTTCGGACTTACAAAAAATGTTTAAATTAAAAAAAAATATCATCTTTTTAATTGAATTTCAGGCAAGCTATGCAACCGATCATTCATTTTTTGGTGTCGGATGAAAGGTATATTAATTCCAATGAGACGATGTAAAAAAAGGGTTATTCGGTCCAATACTTTTTTTTCAGGCGCAATTTTGCAAATGCATGATATTTGGGTCTTTTTTCACACTTAATAGAATAGAACAAAAAAAGTGACGGTTTGTGACGGGAACTATTAAACAGAGGTTGTTAAGTATGTAATACTCGAACTTATTTTCTTGAAATTGGGTGTCCGTACTTGCCCGTGTACATGAAAAAACAATAAAACTGTAACAACTTTTACTACAAAAAGATATATTTTCAAAATATTCAAACAGATTTTGGGCAGCACTGAGATCCACTCTAATTGTATACCAAACTTAGTAGATGTATTAAGATATTTTAGAAGTTTAAATTTGGGATTTTAAATAAAAATATGAATTGCAAAAAAAAATACTTAAGTACAAGTATATGTGTCATGTTGGGATTTTTAAGAATTTCTTAAACGGACAAAGGTTTTTGTACAAAAAAAAAAGAATTATCTAAATTTATTTTTAGTAAGTTTTTAATTTAAAATGTATTAACTTTTTGAACCATAGTAAATGAGCTGTTAAAATTGAACCTACAGCTAATTATAAAGAAATGAAATTAAAGCAATGAGTATTTCATCTTGCACTTAACTGAACATTGCAAAAAAAAAAAAAAAAACAAAAATAAAAAATATTGCAGTAGGCCTCGGCAAGCACAAACATTTTTTAAAGCTTTATTTCCAAATATTCTGTGCTAATAATATTATATAGTTCAATTTTTTTTTATTAGAGTTGAATTTTTTTATACTTAATAACTTTATATGTATAGCATTAATATTGTAGTATTTAAACATTTCAAAATTGTGTAACTATAATAAAAATAAAAAATTTAACATTATATTGAAAAAAAAAAATTTAGTAAAATTTTATAATTTTTTTTTCTTATTAGAGTGTTATTTTTTCTAGACTTTTAATATGCATTGTGATTATTGAAGCGCTAGGTCTAATCGAAAAGCTGACAGCGCTTAACGAAAATATCAGTATGAGGATTCACTTAATTTGAAGCACAAGAAGTTATATTTTAAATGATTTTTAGGTTCACAAATCTCTTTACATCAAAAGACAGGATTTTTGCAACAGTGCCGCAGTGGGCATTTTACAATGCGGGTGCGGTTTTCTTGAAGCTAAACGAGATAAAGTTCAAGTGCGTTTTAAACATTAAATATGTCCTGATAATTTCAACATTTATGATATTTGCAACAAATAAAGGCAAAACGATGCACTGTGCCGGCCATGCCTGTTAATTATTCTTAAGCTAAACCGATAATCTTTCAAATACTTTATAAATTTTAATAATATCTTTATTACTTTAAAAGTTATAATGATTACAACGAAAAACGTCAAAAGACAACACTGTGCACAGTGCCGCGGATGGCCTATCACCTTGCGGGTCATATATTTTGAAGCTAGGGGAGTCTTCTTTCAAATGCTTTTTAAATTTTTAAAATATCTTTATTACTTTAAAAGCTATGATTTTTGCAACGAAAAAGGTCAAAAGGCGCCACTGTGCGTGTTCTAGTGGTTAGTGTGTTGGCTTACTAAGACATGAGCCCTGGGTTCGACACCCAGCTCCGACATCTTAAAAAAAAAAATATGAAAAAAAAAATATTTCTTTCGGCGACTACCTCTCAGCACTCTTCTGGCAAAAGCTCTGAGAGTAATTAATTGCCATGAACAAGCTTCTAAAGTCTGTCGTTTAATAAAATTTACACACACAACATGAGTGCTGCGAAGAAGCTAGGCCGTAATCATGACACAGGGCTCTAAAGGCCAGTTATGTATGTATGTATGTATGTATGTACATACATATCGACGAAAGAATTAAAGAACGCTGTAACTGACAAAAAATCGAAAATACGTTTTTTGCATAATTTTTATCAGAAAAAAAAAAATAAAAAAATACGCGTCGATTGGTTCCGGTCCCAGATTTCTACGATGAAAATAAATTCACTTACGCCGTCTTCGTTTTGAAAAATACCGGTGTCTTGGTTGTACTTTCAGGGTTTTTGGCTCTGGTGATCATTTAAAGTTTTGTCAGTTACAGCGTTCTTTAATTCCATCGACGATATGTATGTATATGACGCCACTTGTCACTGTAAAAAAAAAAAAAATAAATGTGTCAAAATAGAAAACTCTGTAAACAACAAGATTAGGTCACAAAGTAAATATAATAAACATTTTCTTTGTTGTTTTAGTTAGGAATTTACTTCAAAAATATTTTTTTTTCTGCAACATAACTTTTTAAAAAATAAAAAATAGGTTTCTAAAAAGCGTAACCATTTTTCTTATTGAGAGCTTTATAAAATTTTAAAGTTGACAACGCTGAAAATAACACTAACAGTGACAACCACAAAATACCAACAACACATCTCCTTTCATATGTCCTTTCTCCTATTTTAGCTCCTCAATGGCTTTTTTCTACTATACCTTTATGGCCTTAAAGTTTTCTTATAGCTCCTCTTCTTTTTGTGGTATTTTTTCTATCTTTAACAGTTCTTTTGTGTCGTTAGTGTTTGCCCAAGAGATTAACTCTAAATATTATAATTCCTCTATTTCTTAAGCTTAAGTCAACTGCTATTGCTCTTATTTTGCATGGTGGTTTTTCAAAAAAAAAAAAAAAAGAAAAACAATGTAAGTATATTAAATAGATAAAGAGAGAGAGGGAGAGAGAGAGAAAGATTGCATGTGTATTTTGTATAAGCATATGTATAACAGTTTATTCGAAGTTATCTCTTCTCTCTTTCTAATTCGCCTTTCATAAGCATTATTTGCTTTGTTTGTCCTCTTGTTTCTTATATGTGAGCTATCTTTTGTGTTTTGCCTTTTTATTAAAAATATTTGTATAAATGTAGTATTGTATAGTGTACGAGAGTAGGTTTATATTTTTATTTCGCCCTATGCTAAATATTTATTTGTTTACTTGCCTGTGTGTCTAATAATATTTACGTATAACAATAGCAACAATAACTTCTTAAATATGCTAAGGGATATGAGTGTAAGTGTTTAAATCCACCTTATTGCCTTTTTCACTTTTCTGTTATTGTTGTTAATTTATAAATGCATGAACTTGGATGTATGTTTGTGTGTGTTTGTATTATAGATGCCTTTTGTGGTCTATTCGTGTGGCAAAAAGTAGTGTTTGTTATTGGCGAGGTTTATTTTTGCTCTTAGGGGAGTGACATGTCTTTTTCTTTAAATTTTCTCTTTATTACGTAGGTAGGCATAGTTTATTAACTATTCACACAACAACATACCCACACCTTAAGTCCCACTAATACCGACATTTATTAAAAAAAACAAAAAAAAAAAAAAAAAAAAAAACTAAAGCATTCTACCATACAATTCTTGTGCTTACTGACTGACTTAACATAGTATATGGGCAAAAATATTGTTGTTATTATAGTATTTAATTATTTTATTTAATTAAAATGAGCAAAAAACACACACACTCTTAAGTGTTACCAAAATATTTTCAATTTTCACATATTTTGCATATGTACTTATTTATGGTTTAGAAGTATTTTAAAGCATACAAAATTAGGAAATAGAAAGCACTGAAAAATTTTAAAAATTTATAAAGGCTCAAGAAGGGTTTTAAACTTTTTACACACTTACAAATTGATAAATAGGTTAGTAAGTGTTAAATACAAGCAAAATTCTTTATTGCAAACAGAATTTCTCTACAAATGTTAATAATAAAATTAATAAAGTAAATATTTCAAGTTAAAATCCGCAATTTTTATTGGACTGTAAATTTATGTTCGTTTCGAAAAATACAATTGTTTCAGTCACCCTTTAGGAATAAAGATAATGTAACTACAATTCCAAATATTATTTTTTCCACACCTGCAATTATGGCCCTTTTAGTAAGCTAAGACCTGAAGAGAACTTAAGAACTAAAAAGAGAACAAAAAAATAATGGCTAAATGCATAATTTTCTGACTAAGTGTGTTCAACAATTACTTAATATAACAAAAAAAAAAAAAAAAACTCCTGTAGCCTAGTAGATAGAGCACTAGGTTCTCTGTATGGAGACTCTTTCACTACATCAAACCTAGTAGTCTCCGTAACCTTACTTAGAATTTAATTTTACGTTAGATACCAACAAAAAAAGTCGAAGTTGTTTCAAAATCATAGTACTTTCAAAGTAGACAAAGTATTTTCAACAGACTATTTCACAATATCGAGTGATCGATTGCTGAGAGAAAAACAAATTTTTTGGTTTTTCTACATCAGAATTGTCTGCGAATGAAAAAAATAAGAAGAAAAGAAAAAATATAAGATTGCCATACAAAAATCAATTTCACTATACCGAACGCATTCTCAAAACTGCGAAGTCAAAAGTCAAAATGAGTCAAATTTCAAATTTTTTTTAATGGTATTGAGCATGAACAAAACCAAAACAAATACTTTTTAAATGAGAAAGAGAGCAAACAAAACAATTGACTTTTCGCTCTTGTGCTTGCTTTGATATTCCGTTACATTCGTATAATTGCGTATAAAACAAAAGGATAAACGTAGTTTTTTAGTGTTTAATTTTTTTTGAATAAAATTAAAACCATATTTAAAATGTTTACTGCTTCGTCAAAAATCTTGTTTCATTTATGTATGTAAGCATGCATATAAATACAATATTTTAGGGAGTTGTAATGAGCGAATTAATTCGCAAACGTTTGCAAACATATTTTCTTCAAACTTTTTGAATTTTGTTTCCATATATTTTTTTTCTACCTACGCACAATATACAAAACTTTTTCTACTCTGGTACAAACAGATCTTAAGCCCACAAAATTATGCCGTTTTTGTATAATCCGAAATCACACACATAAACATTTTTGTTTTAATTTTATGTCGTCAATTTTTATATCATTAAGTTTCAATTTGGAAGTGACCCAATCACAATGCGTTTTTCTTAGAAGATTGATTAAAATATGTTAAACGTTGGATGAAAGCTGGAAGAATATTTGAAACGGATATGTACAAGTATGCACTATTATACAGAGTTGTATTTGTTCAAAATCAAAATAGTAGTTTATTTTCTATTTTTCATCTGGCATCATTGTGACTCGTAGAAACGGATGAAAGACTTAGAGAAACATAAGTTTCTTTCGTGTGTCTTTTTTAACTTAGTGACTGTTTGTTTTCGAGATTGTAAAACAGGCTGTAAGTTTATTCTAAAACACCTATTTTTACCAAACTTCTAAATTGTATATTGAAAGAATGCTGATTTTTTGTGACAAATAAAATTTCAAGCTTTGAAATTTCTAAAAAAAATCATATCAGATTATTGAAAAATCATGTGATTTTCGAAAGTGATTTTAACCAGGGACCGGAAATAATTGTTATTTATTTTTTCTGAGAAAAAAGGTTACGCAAAAATGCCCTTTATCTGCATTTGGTTATTTTTAACCATTATCAGTACATTTATATTATTTTGGTTACCGTAACCAATTACAATGAGAAAAACATTTTTTTGGTTATAAGTAACCATTATATCAACCAAAAAATATTTTGGTTAAGAATAACCATTATTTCAATCAAAAACTTTTTTTGGTCAGAAATAACCATTATATCAACCAAAAAAAATATTTTGGTTAAGAATAACCATTATTTCAATCAAAAAAATTTTTTTTGGTTAGAAATAACCATTTGACCTAAAAAAAAATTTTGGTTACATCCTGAATTTGTAAAATCTTTTTATTGATTTTAACCATTCTTGCAATAGCTTCCTTTGTATCATCCAAAATATACAAAAAATGTCGCATTTTGTGGGGTAATAACCAAAAAAAAAATTTTTTTTTTTGATATTGGTTATTTTTAACCAAAAAAAAATTTTTTTTTTAATATAATGGTTATTTTTAACCAAAAAAATTTTTTTATTAGTATAATGGATATTTAGGACCAAAACAAATTTTAGGGTGATATAATGGTTATTTTCAACCAAAAAAAAATATTTCTCATTTTAATTGGTTACGATGACCAAAATAAAATATATTTCTTGTTAATGGTTAATTATAACCATTACATAAATTCATTGTCATTAATGGTTAAATATGACTGTTTCGTAGTTTCTCTTATAACTGTTACCGTCCCTGATTTTAACAAACACCAAATTTATTTGTAATGCTTTTATACATATTATTTAATGAATAACGTTAATTCAAAGTATTTTTTTTTTACTAACCGAAACTCAAAGCCCTATTTTAAAACCAAACCCTTCTGCCAAAATACATAGTAATCAGTTCTTTAGATTACTTCCGTAAACTAAATTCATGACAACCGTAAACTAAATTCATTGTTATTTTACCATAAGTAGTACTACTTCGTTTGTACACACTTTTGCAAGAAACAAATCACATCGATATCTATCTACTGTGGAAATTTGAAGCTTTTCCGACTACTCTTTCGTCTCTAAAATCACATTTACAATCACTTACTATTCCCAAAACGAGCAAGTGGCAACCCCGAATTCCTAAACGGGGAAGTGAAAATCCCCAAAATACCCAAAGTCTTCAATTCCCAAAACGGGGAAGTCGAAATATCCAAAATACCCAAAAGTGGCAACCCCAAACTCCCAAACGGGGAAGTCGAAATCCCCAAAAAACCCAAAATATAAATTCCCAAAACGGGGAAGTGGCAACCTCAAATTCCTAAACGGGGAAGTGAAAATCCCCAAAATACCCAAAGGTGTCAACCCCAAATTTCTAAACGGGGAAGTCAAAATCCCCAAAATGCTATTTTCTTAACTAAATTGTGTTGTATTTTGGTTATAAAATAATAATAAAATTACTCGTAATATCGAGATATTTCAGGAAAATTGCACAAAAATTAAAGGAAAATTATATGTACATACATACATACATAATTGTCCATTACAACTCTCTTACAGAGTTACGCCCAGCTTCTCGCAACACTCATGTTGTGTGTGCCAAGTTTTTATCTATGAGTACAGGGACCTACAGTTTAACGTCGACTCCGAACGATGGACTTGAGAAGCATGTTTATGGCTGTGAGTAACTCTCAGAACTGTTGCTGGAAGACTGCTAAGAGGTACTCGCCGTAAGATATATTTTTTCATATATCTTTTTTTTTAAGATGGATTTCTTGTCTAGTAAGCCAACACACTAACTACTAGACCACTATGATGTATTCGGAGTTTAAAATTTTCTTAAATTGTAACCAAAAAAGTTTTTGGTCTCTACTGAAATTTTAATATTTTTGTCTCTTGCTGATCAAGTGACTTCATTGACTTCACCAGGATTGTAGTTATAGTATAAGAATAAATAAAACAAATAAATAAACAAAAAGTAACAAATTATTTTGATGAATTATTAAAAAAAAGTAATAAATAAAAAAAAAAAAAAAAACAAGACCTTAATTTGTCAACGCTATATTGCATAAAATATTTTCCAAAAAAATATAACTTTGAACCCTTTCAAAAACTCTTTCTTTGTTTAACAAATTGTTATTGACAAGTTTGCTATTAGTTAAGAAGTCATTTCTTTCCCTTTTTCTTATTTATTTACTTATTTTTTTTAAGATTTAGTTTCCTTTTTTTTTATAAGTCACGTATTAGCAGGGATAAGATGAAATTTAAAAAAATTAAAAACATTTCCAGTGGCCTGAAAGTTGTGTTAGTTTTTAAATAAAAAAAGTATTCAATTTCTTTATTTTAATGCTAATGCTTATACAAAAAGAAAAAAAGAAAAAACAAAAATACAAAACTAAAACAGGCTGTCAACAGTTATGACTACTTTTTTAGATCTTGTTAAAAAGTTCTTTTTTTTAATTTTCATACTCTATACTATTGTAAGTAATTGAGGTATACTCAATTAGTGCTGAGCTTTGTAACGAATGAAAGCAAGAGCCGAATACTATTTTATTTTACGTACCAAATTCGCATGATTTTAGTAAATGCAGTACATCTATCCACTTAAGTGACAAGATTTCGACAAAATCTTGTCGAAATAGGTAATAGTAATGCAACTCTGATATTTTAAAACAGTACTAAAAAATAATAATCCTGAACACATACACAAATATGTCGGCAGACAGTGAAGAAAATCTACAAATAAATAAATTATTCAAAAAATTAAACTGTTATCATTTAATTCTTAATTGAATCAATAATTCCTTTGACCAATATTTTAGTGTTTTTAACAAAAAAGTTCAATCAATTTTTTAACTGCTTTAACAATTTTCGTTCATCGTGTTTTTTTCTAAATTGAAATCACTTTTCCAGATTTTTGTGTATATTTATATTATGGTGATGTAGAGAATAAGTATAGTCGGATTTGTTCAATTCTAACATTTTAATTTGTTTTGTTTCTGCCAGTTTTTGCAAAATCATCAACTCTTTGAAAAGTCCAAAGTGCTTATATATGTTCTATAGGGAATAGTAGGTTTTTATGTGTCTGTTGTTGTTTTCCTATGACGTTGTTGTAGTCAATTTTACAATACGAGTTTATGCCAGTTGTTACTATTGTTATTATAAGTACTTTGGCTAGCAGTAAATGTGGTGGTGGTGTATACGCTCTAATATAAAAAGTAGTCATCATGCAATATTGTATTATTTTTTATATCTTTTACGCATAATGACTCTGTTTCAACTCTGACATTTAACGCATTGTCAAAAAAAAGTAGTGAAAAGAAAGAGCTGTCTCTTTCTAATAGAGTTAAGTCTAGAAAGTACATACATATACATATAAATATATGTATGTATGTATGGGCGTGCATAAAAACCCAATTGGCACAATCGCCGTGCATGAAATTGTCGTCAAGTATGTCTTTAGAAAATGTCACTAACAGTAGTCGACAGCATCTCGGAGCTGATCGCGCACGATGTTTTGTAGTCTATTTCTTTGAAGTTGTCGATGATAAACAGAATATTGCCAACACACTTGTATAGTTCATACAATGTTCGGTCGATGACAAGTTCAGTGACATTGTCGTTCGACCAGTCATGCACATTTTTTGCGAAATTTGCTTGAAAATGTCGCTGATGAATTGTTCTAGCTGTTGTCTATGCGTCCTGAAGTATAGTCTATTGTCGTGCACACATCCTTTAAGCCAGAGCCAACGGGGAACATACAAATTCATACATACATACTCGTACGTACATACGTATGCATACATAAACCTCAGTTTAGAATTTAAAATAAAAGAAAACTATACTTATGTATAAGTAAATATGTATGTATGCTTATATGTATGTAAGTATATACATATATCTTTTGGCATTTCAGTCAAATTCAAAATTTGTTGTTTCTTTTCCGTATTTTTTCGATGTTAAAAAGCAAAAAAAAAATGTTTAGGAAAGATGTCAAATAATAAATGAAATTAAAGTTTTTGCAATATGTGTCAGAAACCAGAAAACCTTTCATAAAATTATTATGATAACTGCTTCATATGTATCTCGTGACTGCATAAAATAATTAATAATAATAAAATTATTAGAATAAATCAAACGTCGTAATGAAAATGGCTTTTTTAGAATTTTAAATACAGACATCTTAGTAATTGTTTTATTTTTTTTTTTTCGTTTAATACTAGACTATAATCATGCTTTGAACAAGTTTAGTATATCACATTACTTTTGAATGTATGGTAGACAACTTTTTAGTTTAAACAAAAAATAACAAATGAATGCAATGTCCTGATTAAACCATAGCTAAATAAGTAAAATTCTGGTTATATTTAGTTTGATATGATTACTTATTGATTGTGTAACTATTAAGACTGATATGCAAAGGTATGTATGTACATACATATATAATATAATGATGGTTTTGATGAGAATTATTTAAGTAATATAATTAATCAGGAATATTGAGTACAAGAGGCATTATGGTACCATATTATGGTGTTCTTGGATTGGCTGTATGCTGAATAACAGGTCGATTGGAGCTCTTTTAGGTTACACAGACCTCATAGTTACTGCAACTAAGAGATACCTTATGTACTGTTGTACTGTCTTCCTATACGGAGATGGCATTTCCGTGATAATAAGGGGCAATAATTTAAAGCTAATGTGTGAATTAATGCTGGACACCTTGGAGAGAGCTTTGGAATTGTGGATACTTATGTATAGTTAGGCCTGCGTTGCTTATGCTATCAGATGAGAAACTTAGGTAGTGTAAATATAGCATAAGCAATTTCAATTTCAATTTAATTTATTGATCATCTGATTATAACAGATTATAACAGTTAGAACTCAGACGGCAATAATTTTGATAGTAGAAAATGTTTTATTTTTAACTGAGCTCAGGCAAAAACAATAAATGTTAAATTAGGTTTGCAATTAAACTATCTGAGTCTATCTGAGTGCGCTTCTGATATAAAAATTATATGAGAAATTTAAGTTGTGTAAATATAGCTTTAATGATGCTGGAGTTTGAAAGAAATATTAGAGAGACTGCCGATATATTGAGACCACGAATCTGCCATCATTATATTTGCAGAAATTTTTTGATTTCTTATTGCGTTTCTATTTGAATCTAACACAGCTTAAAGTGGCAATAAAAATGCAGCATGCTTTGGAGAAAATCTCCATTTATAAGATAGAGCAACTTAAGATAGGTAATCTTATTGGTCACCTTAAAGTCCCATGTAGCATTGGAAATATAATATACACATCCAAGGCTAGTGGTTACATAGATATTATAATAAATCCCACTAGGAAAGAAGCACGGACTCGGACTGTTAGATTGATGACCCACAAAAAGCATAAACGATGATTCCAAACATTCCATAGAGTGACAACTGGAGTAGGCAAATCCATAACCACACTTACAACCAAATTACAAATTAAATGAGTACCATAACATAAGGAACACAAGTGAAATGAGATGACAGTGGTTTTTGCCAAACAGATGGCTAAGGGACCCTTTCCTGAATATAAGTACTCTAGTTTTTGGCTTCAACAGTAATCTTTTGTAACAAAAAAATAAGAAAATAGTAGAGCGATACTAGTGACCTCGATTTGAAGAGAGAATATTGTTTTGATACTGAACAGGATACTTTTGATACTTTATGACAATTTTAGAGGTACTTACAGATTATTACAACTGCAATAAGCATATCCAATACCAGTATCTACAGGATACTAAACGCATATACATATGGGTAACAGTACTTGACTCGCGAGTTTAAAAAATCGAATCAAATAAATTTGTGCTCGCGCCCGAGTTCTGACGTACTCTGGTTTATTTTTTAGTTAAAATAAATGCTTAAATTGCCGTAAAACGTAAATATATTGTATATATACATATATTGTAGTCGCCGTGGTCTACTGGTTAGTGTGTTGGCTTAGTAAGACTATAGCGCCGGGTTTAAATCTCAGCTCTGACATCTTAAAAAAAAAGAAATATAAAAAAATTATTTCTTTCGGCGAATACCTCTCCGCAGTCTTCTGGTACACGCTTTGAGTAATTGATTGCCATGAAAAAGCTCGGGACTGTAGATCCCGGTACTCATGGATAAAAATTAACACACACAACATAAGTCCCGCGAGACGCTAGTCGTAATCCTGAGAGAGGGTTGTGATGGCCAATTATGTATGTATGTATGTAATACTTTAATTATTTACAACGCTTTATAGCAGATTTATAAGCGGTTTTTTAAATGTTTTAAACCAAATACAACTCATTTTAATTTTACACTAATACTCTTAAATCTTAAAAATTGAACTCCTAAAACAAGTTTGACTCTTTGATTTGGAATATAGTTTCCATATATATGTGTATTTTGTATATGCATATATATATTAAGATTATATAAGTTATATGATAATTTCATACTTAAGCATTTTCCACATCCATATCCTTTGTAATCAATTTTTTTTTTAAATTTCTTTTATATTTTTCCTTTTCCCAAGGAGGATTTTATTTTTTGTGTGCACTTAGATTTATAAGTACCCTGTAGATAAAATAACTAGCATGTAAGTAGAAGTATACTAGTTGCTTTTTACTTCAGACTGGTTGCATATCTGTCCTTTTTTCATATATCGAACTATCGATTTTAACATTAGGTTGTCATAGGAGCCCAACTAGTTCATTTTTGTACAGTTACTAACTAGTATTATACTAGTAATTATTAACTAGAACATGTACTATATACGTAAATATTAGTCCTTCGACTAGTATTTCTAAGACAGCTACGTACTAGTTGCGTACTTTAGTAATGATTACCACTCCGTTCTGTACCAGTTTTCGACTAGTTCCATTGTCCAATTAAATATTGCCAAAATTAATTAAAATCAACGTTTTTAATATGAATTTTTCTACATATATTTAACATAGCACAACATAGCATAAAAAACAGACAATATTAAAAATTTATTAAGCGAATAAAATTTAAAAAACAGTTTCAATTGAATAAAAAAAACAACAATCTAAGTTAAATCATAAATAAACTAAAAATTTGCTTCTTCTGTTCCCTCGGGTTTTTACACATAGCTTGCTGCCGAAAGTGTTTTTTTTTTTTGCATAACTGATTGCCTGTCTCAGGTCTTTCTCAGGGTCTTTCTGCCCTGTACTGGTTAAGCTCACAATGAAGTCTGAAAAAGTAAATTAAAAGTTACACTAAAGAATGTACATATTCATGTATCAGTGCTTTATAAAAATTTTAATTGTTTTAATTTATTGTTACCTTTAAAATTGTAATTTTTGCCAAAAGAAAACTTTTTCTTGCAAATAAAAAAATTTAAATTTGTTTTAATAACACAATCAAAACTAAATGACTTTAATGACAATAAAAACTTATTGCTTTGTATGTTACATTTTATATTAAAACATTAAAAAAATAAAAACTATGTCCCTTTTGAACTAGTTCATATCTGTCAATTTTGCGACAGTCTTTTTACAACTAGTAACATGACTGTCTCAAAACGTTACTAGTTGTAACTTTAGCTGCAGGGTATTTACATACATATATATATATATGTACGAGTACATATATATAAATATATTCAATACACAACGAAATTTTGTGACAGTTTTTTAAAAGGTCTCCTTTTTTAAAGCTTTCACCTAAACCATCATCTAAAATCCATTATAAACATATTAAGAAGCAAAATTGCACCTGAACAAATATTTGTTGTTTTTCTGTCTGACTTTTTTTAAATTACCTTAAAATATTTTTTTTTTCTCAAACATCCTGTTGCTTTCTTATGTCCTTGTAAAAAATTATCTTATCCTTAGAAAAAATAAACAACACAAAACGAAAGTTAAAAAAAAAATGAAATTGAATGATTTTGCTCGACTATATTGCACACTATAATTAAATTTCCAAAATTAAACTGGCGTTTTTGAAGTATAGGCCTTTGTTAGAATTTTAAATGTACGGTCACATTTGACAAATATTGTTAAAAAGCATAACCATTGATTTATGAAAACATTTATTTTTTTTTTTAATTTTTTAATGGTCTAAAAATAATGTTGCAGTGTTTTTTATTGGAGTTTTGACAAAGATAGACAATGGAGTAATGATATATTCTTCGTATATAAAACCAGAAATACGCTCTACACCACCACGACTAGCCAAACGTCGTTGGGAAACACCAGTTCCCACTCAGTGAAACGTTTTGGAATTATTCTGTACCCTTCTTGTGAGTTGTCCTGCTAACATTCGGGGTCCGCGCCTCAGTCTTCCCTATTGGGTAAGATCGTAGTAGGACTGATTATAATATCTATGTATGTGACGTATAATTAAATTTTCAATGCTGCAAGAGATCTTGAGATGATGCTAATTGGAATGGTTTAAAAAGTTTTTTTTTAAGTGTTACAAACATTACCCCAAACATTATATACTTCTACATTATATTAAGATTTAGAAGAGAAAGATATGTTTTTTTTTTATTTAAATGAAAGAAAAAAAGTATTTTCAAAGTCTAAATGATTCCCTCAAAAACTTTCTTTTTTGCACTTAAAAGTATTAAAGGCTGAGAAAAGAAGAAAATGCAAAAAAAAAAAACAGAACGAACAAAATCATTTTGTTTTTCATTTAGTGGTATTGAATCGACAAAAGTACAAGAACGAAATACATAGGGTGTGAAAGAAGAGAAAAGAAATACAATAAAACAGCAAATGAAGCAAAAATTTTACTTACATTTGGTCAGTTTCAATCTTTCGGAGTAGATAGTCATTTTGCAAATAATTTGAAAACTTAAATTCGTTGCTTAATTTTTATAAAATTTTGAATTTACCGCATATCCAAGGAGTCTTTCATTAAACGTTTTCTATATAAGTAAAACAAAATTTAACTTTATTCAGTCTTTGTATTGAAAGTGATAATTTTTAAATAACAAACTTAAGAATAAAATATTCTTTTACAATAAAAATTAGTCTGTACATATAAAAATATGATAAATTTAATAATAATAAAAAGAGGAAATAATAGTACAAATAATAACGCCTTTCTCCCGGGGCTTTGCGGATTTTAGAGTTGTTCTCTTATTATTTACAAAAACTGTAACTACCATCGAAGTTTGTTTGTCTTTTTCGCACAGAGCTGTTATTTATGCAAACCCTACAAGAAAATATCTAACTGGGTGGGCAACACGTTACTTTCTTGTGAGCTTACCATATCTTTAAATGATTAAACAGAAAACGACCGCAGCTTCATTTAAAAACGACTCTCATAGAAAATATGCACAAAATTAAAACGACGGCCACAACTTCACGAAGTGTCATTTATTGTTTTTACATTTCTTTTATGCAAAGTTATTAAATATTAGGTTTATAAGAGTTTTGCAAAGAATTGAATTTATGTTTTATAATTTAATCATCTTTACGCATTTTTCTATAATATTACTCATTTTATTTAGCAAATTCCAAAATTTATTAATTTATTTAAACTTTCAAATGTTTTTTTTCGATTTTCTTTTGTTCTTATTTTTCTTTGCGCCAACAACAAAAACTAAATTGTTTACTAAATAAATTTTGTAAACAATGTATGAAATTTAATAAGTGTGGTAACATTGTTGACAGAATTTGTTTCTAAAAATAGAGCGTAAGAAAAAAGGTAAATCTGGTTTGGTCTGATGATTTGGTTGCGGCCCTTCGAGGAGTACATAAAGTTAAAAGTTAAGTATAAAGTATATCGGAATTTTTATTTGGATTTGTCTAATCACAAAAAAATCGCTACATATGAAACAAGTTTGGTACTGTAGGGTATATTTTAAAAGCGTAGAAGAAATTAAAAAGAGAAATAAATGGAAAAGGTCAAAAGAAACAAAAAAAAAAAAAAAAAAGAACACAATTCAACATTGTAAACAGGGAAAAGAATGATGTAAAACTTCTGCTTATTTTATGATTCTTTTCCGTTTCTTTATGTGTTGTTCTTAAGCGAGAATGTAAATCACAACGGATAGGCTATTACTGTGCTGGCTACTTTCCGTTAGTCGAGTTTTAATTTTTGGTCGGACTGTCAATAACATACTCAATTGTGATATAAAATATATTTGGATGCGTGGTTAACTCACCAAAAGGAATCCAATTAATAAAGGATGAAGTCAAGATATAATTTTTATTTTCTTATTGGAATTTAAGTTTTTATTAAAATTATTTTAATACTAATAAGCGCCGACCTTGCTGCTGACTCAAAAAGGCAAAATTTTAGAATGAATATGTAAAAGGAATTTTAGTGATGATAGTAGTTAAAATGGCGATCGAGTTTAGTAATCATTATTTAGTAGTTGGTACAAATCAGTGCTGCCACAAATTTATGTTTTTGGTTTGTTATAAATATTTGTATTTATATCCTTCTCCATATTATTGTTTATAATCAGAGCTATTAAAGATTGAATTCAATTTCATTGATAATGTAATGACTTTGTTCTAATGTTTGATAATTTTTTACTACTTCAGAAATCGTAAATTGATTTTTTGATTTAAATTTGAAAAAATAAAAATAATACAATAAAGTTTTTGAAATATTATACATTTTCGAATTAAATTCGAATATTTTAATGGATCTTTATTATACTTATTGTATGAAATTTAATAGCCTAAGATCCTAATACTGGTATTCTTATGAGAATTAACATCCGTTAAGGAATATGTACAAACACTAGCAGAACTGAACTATTTCCAATAGATTGTGTTTTTGAAATATAGTATATCTTAATATATAAAAACGTTTGTGCCGGGTACGTTTTACAAAAACTCAAGAACCGCTGGACCGATTGACACCAAACTTGGACAATATATAAGTTTAGTCAGGAGCCAGGTTTCTCTTAAGTTTAACAACGATAGGTGGCGCTATTGTCGTAATATTTCAATTTTTTTTACTTATGGTACAGTTTGGCTCAAATTCACAAAATATATTTATTAAACAAAAATAAGTATCCTTTCCTTTTATTGGCATTCAAAAATAAAAAATTGTCAATATATTAAACATTTTCTTAAAACAATTTGTAAAACAAAAATCAATACTGTTCGTTTTTTCCTCTTTTTAACGCATTTTAAAAATCAGGCGCAAACATTTTTTTAATTTGAACAGGACAGCGTCTGTTGGGTCAGCTAGTTTATTATATATTGAAATCGAAAAGATGGCAAGTACTTTATTTACAATTACTTTTATTACAATCCAATCGATTGTAATTAAACTGGTATATATAATAAAGTCAGAATTAAAATTTACATTGTCCACATTGTAAATAAAACTTCTTATTGTTGAAATAAAGCTGAGTCTGACCATTTTGTATTATAAACACGATAGCTTTCCCAAAATTCTACTGGATATTTAAACATATGGGACTATTTTGAACTTTCACTATAGTTACTATTTTAGGAAAATCAATTGAAGTCGTGTAATTTAAACCAGGGACCGTAATCATTATGAGTATTATAAAGAAATTACACAATAATGATTATATTGTGAGTTTTAAAGATTTTCTTCAATGTTAATGATTATTTTTGAGCAATATTAATAAAAATCAGCCATAATCATAATTTTTGAGCAAAAGAAATAAAACTCAAAAATAATCATTATTTATGATTTTTATTTTTTTCGCTCAAAATAAAACTCACTTTCAATTTATGACTTTTTTTGAGGTTTTTTACATATAAAAGTTTGGTCAGAACTAATAAAAGAAAAAATATTAAGACATGCTTGTTCATTTTGTTATATAAAATATCATTTTTTTGCACAAAAATTATTTTTTTTTCATACATCATATATAAAGTAAATTAAAAGTGAGTTTTATTTTGAGCGAAAAAAATAAAAATCATAAATAATGATTATTTTTGAGTTTTATTTCTTTTGCTCAAAAATAATGATTATGGCTGATTTTTATTAATATTACTCAAAAATAATCATTACCATTGAAGAAAACTTTAAAAATCAAAAATTTAAAAATCATGACGGATATGCAAAGATTGTTAAAAAATAATAATAATGGTGCAAAAAATTTTTATTTATGTCTGTTCTAAGTGATTGATTTTTTGATTTAAAAAACGAACAATAATCATTATTTACGGTCCCTGATTTAAACATAAATTTGTTTGCAATCGATTTGATGGGATATAATTACAATTATAATTAATTTTTATCCATGAGTACCGGGCCCTACAGTTTAATGTTACTCCCAGAGCTTTTGTCAGAAGACTGCTGAGAGGTAGTCGCCAAAAGAAATAATTTTTTGATATTTATTTATTTTAAAGATGTGAGAGCTGAGATTTGAACCCAGCGCGATATAATTACAATCACAAAATATTTTGACAATATTTCACGGAGCTAGTGGTCGATAATTTCAACTTTTCGGTAACTGCAACAGTCAAAATTTTTTCATGTTGCCCAAAATCAAGTTTAAACTTTATTCAAAAGGTTAAAGTCACTAAATAATTCTGGCTTCGTTAAGATTTGACTTATGTATGTGTTGTACTATATGCGTTCTAATTTTCAGCTTTCTAGTTCACAAGTGGGTTTCAAAATGCTGTGGATATACGAAAAAATAGGAGCATTAAAAATGATATAAACAAACGATTGTTTACAAGCATCAATAGACTTTGTTTTGTAAATAATGAAGTCTTTTAGTTGTTCTCTTTTTTCTTTTTGCTTGTTTAGAACATAAAAGTCAAATTTGTAAACTATTAATTTTTAATTTTTATTTTACAAAACAATTTGCAAGTAAATTTTTGCAATTATGGTAGTCAGTTGATAACTTGCAACGCAACTGAACTCGAGTTGCCTTGTAGATACATAGACCAATAATTTATGAAATTATTATAACACACTTTAATAATAGAACATAAAAGAAAAATTCAGTGCTTTAATAAAGAGAAACAAGCGTTTCTTGTTCTCCTTTAGTTCTTTTTAAAATTTGTAACACACTATAAAGGCCTCGTTACTCAAACGTAAACGTTGCGGATACGTAAACGTTGCGGCCGAGTTCAGCGAATGGTTTAGAATTGGTTTACAATTTTTAAACAGCTGATACGTAAAAACGAAGAAAAATTTTAAATTTATTGTATTCGCCCGCAACGCAACGTTACGTTTACGTATGAGTAATCATTTACACATAGGCTCTATAAGCAAAACTGAACAGCTGTTCCGCAACGTTTACGTTTACGTTTGAGTAACGAGGCCTTAATTCTATATTCATATATTACTCATACGTACTAGTAGTATTTAAAAATTGTAGCATACTTTTTTGGTGTTATGCTGCAATTTGATAATTAACACAGTACGTATGAGTAATATTTAATTCCATCCACATGTACATACATACCTATATATGCTATAGAGTTGCAAAATTCAAGTACATGTACAATTATTACGCAATAACTAGAAAAGTCAATTACCTAGTACAATTATTTTGTACTTGTACTTGGTAATAAATACTTTTTATTTTAATTCTTTTTCAATTATTTTAAATAATTTGTGCTTTTATGCACTATAAAATGTGTAATCCACTATGGAGACGGTTTTGAATAGGGAGTTAAGGAGCAAGTATGTATTTAACCAAATATATACGTATGGTATTTTAGTTATCCTATAGCAAAGCGTACATCTTTATCTTTAAATCTCTAAATTTTAGATCACGACAAAAAACAGTCTTTGAAAAATCAATATACATTATTATAATTTTTAAATGCTACCAACATTTGTAAATTAAGTAATAAAGCAAATAATATATAAGAAAGAAAGAGAAAATGATTTGTCTTGGAAAAATATAAATACTAAACGGAATGTTGACCGAATCATAGTTTTTTAAGGAGGAAAATAATCCCATGCATACAAATAAAAAAAGATCAAAAAACAATTTTTTTTAAATTCTTTAAATTACTTCGCTATAAGTTGATTTCATGGTTTTATTGTGTATTGGCTAAAAAAGCTTTAACTTTAAATTATAGACTCAGAATTTATATTTAATCTTCTATCTTTTCCATCTGTAAACCTTATATTATAATATTTTCTCTTAAACTTATTTTCTCTTAGTTGCTTTGTTTCTTTAATTACATGCCATGCTAAATTATTCTCAAAAAATAATAAAAAAATTGTTGAAAGCATTAGTAGGCATAAAAGCAAAACAGCCAACTATGTTGATGTACATGGACTACTTGAGCCTACATGTTGGTCAAATGTGCTCATAAAAACCAACACTAAAAGCAGAAAACCATTGTAGTTTTTGTTTAAATAGCTTTATTTTGCTGTTGTTGTTGTTTAAAGAAAAATTTACTATTATTTTGTAGTTAATGTTGTTCTTTTAGAACCATTTTTTATTACTTACGTTTGAATTGCATTTGTGCTTTTGTTGTTTATGTTTTTATGTCTAAACGCCGCAAGAAAAAAACTGAATTTGCAAGAGTATATAAAAGATAGTCTAAAAGTAAAGTTATAAAGCATTATTCTATTACTGTACAAATACTTTATATAGCATTCTATGTTAGCAATTGTGTATGCTAATGTTCGTAAAACGTACTCAACACAATTCACGTAAAAAGCCAACAATTTTTATAAAATAAAATAAAGATTCATTTTACGTGCGTAAGTTATTTCAGCTGCTTTTAAATTTATAATATAACACATACTTTTTTTATAAAATTTTAAAATTTTTCTATATTTGTAGCAGCATAGATATGAGATTTCGTCGAGAAGAAGGTGACCATTTTAATTTGCATCAAAGTTATTTATTTGTTTATAAATATGTCAGTGTGAAGTTTTTTTTTTTTAATTTTCTAATAAGTCGTTAATAAGTATGTTTCGAGTTTTTGCTGCAATGTTTTTAAATATTTTTTTTATATTTATAATGAATTATTCAAAGAATGCGAACTCAATGCGTTAATGGAAGCATTATATTGTTTATTCATACCTTAAAGCTTCCAAAGATGCTATATGATATAAGGTATTATTTTTAATTTTGTATAATTTTTGCTTACTGGTTGCAATAAATTAGCGTTTCTATTGCATTTTAGCGGCTTATTTCATATAAAAATCATGCATTATTTATACGCACGAGTAAGTGATTGCTTACAATTTCTCCCTTACAAAATAGCTTATTGATAAGCACTAATTTCTGCTGGGTATATATGAACATGCGAACCAATTGCTTATCCGACCGCTGTCAAATGCATACCAGTGACGTATAGCCAGAAATTCTAGGCAACTGCCGTTATATACGCTATATTTTCGTTGGCAAAAAAAAGCAGTAATGGAAGATTATACCATATATGTATGTATACACAGTATTTTACAAAAAGCATTATATCGGCGGAATCAAAAGTATAATAAAACGTTATTGGTATATAACAGCGTGACACTGACGAGAGGCAATTATTATTTTAATTACTTAATTTTTGTGTACTTAATGTACATAATTCATTCTTTTTGAAAGGGAATATCTTAAGCAGAGACGAAATGGCCAAAGAAACATGCTTATCCCTATAAGCTATATCTTTCATGGACTTAAATATTTTGAAAAAAATTTTTTTTTGAGCCAATTTCAAATCTTTCAATATTACTGTTCTGAAGTTACATTCAAATCAACATTTGCTTCATATGCAAGGCATGTATGTATATATGTATGTTTACTCGTCCACCTCTGCCCACTTTTTAACTGATAATTTGTATTGATCATGTACATTTTACATTGGCCAATATCTTTTATATTTATTCCGGCTCGAAGGACCATGTATTGGTGTGTGGGTTTAGACACCAATATAAATGATTATAAGGGGATAAAAAAGGGTGTATTGGTTTAAGAAAAAAATAAAAAAATTGAGGAATATTCTTTTCAAATAAAGAAGTTTATATTTGCATATACATACATACATAGGTATGCATGTATATGTATATATATTAGACTATAACATTAATATGAAATATGTATATGAGGTAAGTATTTCTTTATATATATGTAGTTGTGTTGCATATTATATAATTATATTAAAAATACATATATATTATGTTTAATAGGAGGTTTGATTCCAAAAAAAACCTTAAATTTCTAGGGATACTGAAGGCTCCAAAGTGCCAAATTGTCTTTCTTCTGATGATTGTGATGGTTTAGTGGTTGACAAGTGAATGATAAAATCTTTTTGTTATGGAAACAGAAAAACAAGAAAATTTATTTGTCCCAAAATGAACGACAAAATAACGAAAACACACACAAGCAGTGCATATTGAAGACAATTTAGGCACTTATATTCACAGTAAATGTACAATGCATTTTAATAAACAATGTCATTTAATAATACGAGTATATTCTAAACAATTAGCAACAGTTTACAAATATTCGATTTCAAAATTCATTTATAAATAATATATATGTTTGTAATTCATTATTGTATATAAATAAAATAAATTCAATACAATTCAATATAAAAAAAGCAAATATAAAAGATATTGGCCAATGTAAATTGGACATATCATAAAGCTATTTTGACCAAATTTGAAACATCTGTATGGGAGGCACCATGCCTACTGGTCCCGTTCTGCCAAGTTTTTAACTGATAATTTGAAAATTCAGAAACCTTCGCTTTAGCTGTTCTCAAGATATATAAAAAACAATATTTACTTTGTATTCTGCTCACTTCTTATAATTTGTATTAGGCTATTGTTCGTGGTCGTAGTAGTCTAGTATGTACAAGACAAGAGCTCCGAATTGAAACCCCAGCTCTGACATTTTGAAAGAAATAAATATAAAAAAATATTTCTACCAGCTACCTTCTGAGCTCTGAGGGCTTGCCATAAAAAAGGTTTCGTCTGTATATTCGGAACCTGTCTTTCGGAGTCGACGCGAAACTGTAAGTTACGGTGGTTATGGATAAAAATTGACGCACATAATATGGGTTCTGTGAGAAGTTAGGCCAAAACTCTAAATAAGGGTTGTAATGGCCAAATATAATGTATTAGGTTAGTTGGATAAAACTAGAAAAATCTGTTATTATTGCTCTCAAAATATAAAAAACTCATTACTTACTTTTCATGGTAGGTAACATGGCTACCTATCCACTTGTTAAACGATGGTTTATATTAACTAGGCAGCTATTTGAATCAATTTTAGAGATTATTACTGTTAATCTATGGTAATCTATGGAGATCAAATAAACAAACCCACAAACACCCAATCGTTTTTGTGTAAAAGATTTGGAAATGTTGTCAATTTTCTTCGTTTTTTATTAATTAGTTTTTATGTGTTTAGTTTTTAAAATTTTATTGCAGTTTAAATAAAATTTAATTTTAGTTATAAAAAGCTGTATCTTATAATTATTGAAAATTTTCATGATTGTTTTTCTCTTTATTGCACAGCAAGTGATTTGCGTATTTCTTCTTTCGTACTTCCTCCATTGCTTTGTTCTTCTTTACTTCAATTCACTTCGTTTTATGTTTTATTGTTTTTTTTTTTTGTTTTTCAATTGGATTTATACCAACAGGGACAATTTTTTTTTCTTTTTTTTTTCATCTTCAGCTCTCTGATTATAATTCATTTTCATTGTTATCTATTGTCCTTCTCTATTTATTTTACTCTATATGCGTGTGGAGGTGTGTATTTGTGTGTGTGTGTGTATGTACAGCCATAAGAGTGTATTCGGTTTTGTACTGAAATTTATTTTGATCCTGACATAGACTTATTTGTCTTTAGGAAATTCAAGTAAAATTGTTTTTCCTTATAACAGTTATCACACACTCATACAAACGTATTCTACAACACCATGATTTTTAACAAAAAATTTCTTTATTCTATTATTGTTCATTTTAGCAGTATTTTTAGTTTGAATCGACTATGAAAAGAAGAAACAGATAAAACGACATTTAAATGGAGAACAAAGCAAAAAACAAGAAAAAAAAAAATTAAAATCAAACTTAATTCTTCTGACGAAAAAAAAAAAATCAAGCTCCTTGTCTTAACAGGATTTACAAGATTTACATTCTCAAAGTCCCAATTTTTTTTTTTGTAACATTTCATAGTTTCTTTTTCTGTTTTCTTTAGACAAAGGAAAAAATTGCTGTTGTTGTTTTTATTTTATATTATTATTGTTTTTCCGTCATATTTTCATTTCATATTGCTTGATGCTGTCGTACGGTGGTTTTCATTTCAGACATCTTTTCTTAAATTATTTCATTCTATGGTATTTTTAATTTGAAACATAAACGATTTATACCAAAGCGATAATATCCAATTTGAATATATGTATGCAGTTTCTTATGATTTGAAATCGTTAAATAGGGCTGAAGTCTTTAAATCTTTTATGCTTGATTTGGATATTTGGATATTTTGTGTTGCTAGAAGGGTCCAGTGAGAGTAGTGATAAAATGTCAATAAAGGGTAGGCAAATTTGAGATAAGAAAGTAAATATGCCTCCAACTAATGAAATGCTAAAAATGATCTGTCATCTTTATTTTTATAATTTAAATCATTGAAAGCTACATCGTCGATCAAGGATCTCTGATTACCAAAAAATGCCTTGCAGTTAACTTTGATCTAATTCAAGCGTTTCTGACGAAACAAACATTAATTAAAAAAATTGATTACCTTTCCTGGGGCTCGAACACGAGCCTTGAGCGCTTAATGTGAAATTTTACTATCAAATTGGCAAAAGCATTATTGTATCACTTCGCTTAATTTCATAATCTTTTCTTCCTAATCAGACCACTGTGAGTAATTAATTTAATCGCCTAACTCGATATTCACGATACTGTTGCTGACAAAACACTTAATCAATAATCTCGTAATTGCTATAGTGATACAAATATAACCTCTGGTATCTCATCAATTGAGTAATACCAGATGCATATTGCACAACATTTCGCATAAAAATCTTTACCGTGCTTATAAAGTTGAACTTATCCAAGTATTAAATCTTTGAATATTTATGAATAAGTATATTTATGAAAATACTAAGAAAACCAAGGCATTTAAAGCATCTTTATTGATGGGCTTAATTTTCAAATAGGCGCTTAAGAAAATAAGCGATATTCTTGCATTTGGTCTTCGAAACAGATCTGCACAAGCAGCGTGGGCATTAGAATGAATAATATTAAAAATTTTAAAGATGATGGGCATGAAGCTTTTAAATTACAATACGCGTTCAAGAATTGTATTCTCATCCAAAAAGTCCTGAATCAAGTTTATAATTTTTTAGCGATAGAGTTTTAGCTTAAGAGAGTTACATAATAAGGCTTCAGGTTTATTTGAATGAATCACAAACAATTGACCCTCTTGAAGAAAAAATTCGGCACTATTTTGACGGGATAAGTGATAATTTATTGCAAAAAGAATTTTTAATTTTTATTTTTACATTTTGCTAAAAAGATATAGGTCTGGTTAATTGTTAGTGTTGAAAATTTGTTAGACGACGTATTCCATTATTAATTTCCATATTCCTACTTTAATTTTAAATTAGTTGAGAACTGAACATGTTTTCAACTAAATCTAATATGACAGCTTATCTGTATATAAGCGTAAGCAATTATTTGTCTATACATGTGACGTTCGGACGTTTAATTGTTTATAAATCTACTAAAGCGGATTTGTAATTGACAAACAGATGCCATGTATCAACATGTTTTTGCGTAAGTCTTTCTCTGAATTCGGTATTGTGTAGATTGTAAATTTCCTCAGTTAAAGCCACATCAGTATACTCCAAGCATCTCGTTTACTTAAGTGCACAAGGTTTAAACCAAAGCCAAAACTTTATTATTTTTTTACTCGGGGATTAATTCTTTGATCTCATTTTGACTACCTGAATATCCTTGCCTATTGAATGCATGGTTTGGAAGTATGGTTTTTCAATAAATCAGTCAACAAATTTGGTTCTACCTCAAGCCGTAAGTGCTTAAGGTTTGTGAGTTAACTCTGTGATGAAATAATCTGACTACACTTTCAATTCTTTGCATCCAAATCAATTCATACTCAATTCTTTTCAATTTCATTTCATTTGTTTAAAATATTAAACTATAAAATAAAAAAATTAAAATTATTTTATTAAGACTTTAAGAAGAAGATAAAAGTGTAGGTTTGCAATATATACATACATAATAGTCGTCGTGGTATAGTGGTTAGTGTGTTGGCTTACTAAGACATGAGCCCTGGGTTCGACACCCAGCTCTGACATCTTAAAAAAAAAGAAATATGAAAAAAATATTTCTTTCGGCTACTACCTCTCAGCAGTCTTCTGGCAAAAGCTCTGAGAGTAAATAATTCCCATGAAGAAGCTACTCAAGTCTGTCGTTCGGAGTCAACATTAAACTGTAGGTCCCGGTGCTCAAGTAAGCCAACACACTTACCACTAGATCGCGGCGACTAGGGGGGCCAATTTAGAAAGTAATTAATAATGTTCTAGATATTAAATAAAAAAAAAAACAAATGCTTGTTAAATGTAGAGAATTGAAGTAAATATTTATTTAATAAGAAACATGCAAAAACTTGTCAAGTATCCAGATACAAGTAAACATACGAGAGTTGCCTTTTATGTTTCGGGACTTGCCAACCCTAGTGTTGCAATCTAGCAACTGACAGCTCTATCGTAAAGTTGGACATATTTCAGGTTTTACGTACTCAGAAAGTTTTGACATAAGAGCGCGATTTGTGCTGTGTACAGTAACTTAGAAGATTCTTATCGGCCCAAAAATTAAATTAAATCTTAGAATTCATGTTTTAGAGTGGCAAAGTACTTCCACAATTGGTTCAAACGAATGCAAAAGTGTGTATAGTGTTCGTGGGGAATATTTTGAAAAACAATAAAGTGACTTTCAGTGATTAAAATTTTTTTAGGACTCTAATCCCTTGTAGTTCAATTAGACAATATCGTATGAAATTTAATTGTAAGTGTCTTGATTTTAAACCTGCTATAGGACGACAAAAAACGATATATTTTTTTTGCTATTTTCCTGCCCACTGTAAGACGTCCTTTGAAGCCAGCTTCAACTTGCTAGCCATTGGGAAAAAACAATGCCAACAAATTCTTTAATAATAATTTTTAAAACAATAAAGAAAGAAAGGTCGTGTTAATAACAATCTGCTGCACAAGTGTTTTCTTTACAGATGGACTTTATTTTTCTCATCATTAAATTTTTTAAAGTCCAATTTATGTAATTGTTGTGGTCCTGTATGTATGTATGTATGTATGTATGTATGTATGTATGTATGTTTGTAAATGTATGTATGGTTTGGTTGTTTTGTTTGGACACTTACTTCGTTTTTTTTGTGATTTATGTTGTCATTAACTGCAATTATCTATTTATTACTTTGGTTTTCTTATTCTTCCTATACTTTCTTTATTCTCACATTATTGTCGGGCCATATTTTTCCATTCGCATCAGTACCAATACAGACAACAGCTAAAGTAGTAGCGGTTAAAGAAACACAACAAAAGTTACAGCAAATTTTATTTATTTTTGACTTGGTTCATTATATTTTGATTTGTGCTCTGTTATAAGTCCATCTTTTCTATTTATTTTGTATTTGTATTCTTGTTTTTTTTTCTAAAGCAATAATAAAAGTGGTTAGCCATGGTCAAGTGATTTGTGAAGACTTTCTAATGAGAAGACTTTTTTTTTAAGTTTTTCATGCTCTTTTTATTAATAAAATAAGACAAAAGTTATACGAGTAACAGCCCTCAAGTCTAAGTGTTTTTTTTTCTTTTTATTTTTGATGATGTTTATGTTTTACTAAAAAGTTTGTCTTAAGAATTGAAGATTTTATTGTACTTTCTGGTTACTTTTGGAAAACAAAGAAAAAGTACAATATCATCAATCTGATTTTATTGTTAAAGTTTCTTGTTTTCGGCTTAAGTGCACTTAAACGTATGAGTTATAATTTGTCTTAAATAAATATTACGTATTCGTCACAGTCTAATTATTGCTTTTAATTATATCAACATGCACAAGCAATGTGTGAGCAGTATTTTTTATATTAATTAAGCTTAGTTATGTAGAATATAATATTCAAATTAAGAATTTAATTTTGATATTTATTTTTAATGAATAAAGTTACATGAATAAAGTCTATATGTACATGCTATGGGGAGATTCATATGGTGAGTTTAAAGTATTTTTGGTTAATAACAAAACTACAACTTAATACACCATGACATTATAGAACACTTATACATCCAACAATGCAAAAAAGCATTCTGTATTTATTATTGTAGAAAAAGACTTCAATTAAGTCCAAATTTTAACAAATTTTTCATTACGTTAGGACTACAAACAGAGTGATATTGACATAGACTATATTTTCATGCAAAACTTATATTATTCGGCCCATAATCACTTATGCAGCGATAGTTTGCTAGAAAAAGACTGAGGAGTCTGCCAGCCTAAAGAAATTGGGCAAGATAGGATGACTTGCCTTCCTTGGTGTAACTGGGGCAATGACAACTTGTCCAATAGTGGCTTTAGAGGCCTGATTGCAATAACACTACTTCATATATATGTGATGAGGGTAGCCGCGTTTTTAGTAGTCGACTTACACAAAAAACCACAGCCAAAATATGAATATGGCGAAGAGTTTTATATGACTACTGACCTTCCTGATAAAAACTCAAAGTCAAACATGTTTTAAATGTGCCCAATAAATAAAACAATAATACGTTTAATTTAAAAAATTATGAAAAAAAAAACATTTTTAGGGCACGAAGTAGTTTTTGTAAGCTATTTCGGTTGCCTAGACATATTCAAATTATATTGATTTGTTCACAAAAGTTGTTCAGATTTACAGTGGGTACAATATTGTCAAACATTGTTAGTAAAAAATTACAAGTCCCTGTAAGTTATGCTGAAAAAAGTTAAAAAAAGAAAAATGTTCTTCTACATTTTTGCAAAAAAGTGCAAGAATAAATTATTTTTTGCACATAAAATATTTTTAAAAGTTGTTAAGTAGACTCTTCACTACAATATTGCCAAACATAGTTAAGCAATATCTTTAAGTTTGAGATAGCTGTTCGCTAAAAACTGAGGACACTTTTTTGAGTGGTGCATTGATTTTCAAAATCTTATGAGTTCAATAAAAAAAAATTGGTAGACAATCTGACCAAACCGAGTACAACTTATTACTAATCTTTGGTAGTACATTCTAATCTATACTGTTGATTCCGTGCATATTTTTCACTGTTGTACTACGTTATCAGATCCAATATGACACTAAGAACAGTATACTAGTGTGCTCATCATTGGCTTTGATATGAAAACCATCTTAATTCAGCCAGCTGTGTTCACAAAGGCAATGACCTTCAAGGTTTTGATAAGTACGATGTCTA
The DNA here is from genome assembly GCA_963576795.1 of Metopia argyrocephala. Lineage (NCBI taxonomy): Eukaryota > Metazoa > Arthropoda > Insecta > Diptera > Sarcophagidae > Metopia > Metopia argyrocephala. Next base: position 58,408,384 of record OY756211.1, on the reverse strand, counting down.
AACTTTTCCACAATAGATATTTTACCGCTTTCTGACTCCTATCCGCTTTACAGTAACTGCACGGAGATTGTTAGGGCTTAGGCCAACTTAACTTATGAATTAACATAGAATCCAATGTCTAGCCATTGCTTTGGGTTTACTCCCTCTTCATTGACTCAGTAGGTTCTCAATTTTGTTTCTATCGAGTTGAGGCTATGCTTGTGTACTATTAGAAGACATTGTTAAAACCTTCCAATTTGACCGTGATTACTAAGCGTCCTATAGCTTCTGACTAATTTCAGGCATTTAAATGCATTGGGTTAGACTGTTAAGACTGTCTCTTGATTAAAATTATTTTATAAAAGTCTTGTTCTAAGCTAGTTTTAGTTTTTAAATCTTAAAACAAAAACATTTAATCAAATTTTAATAAAATTGAAATAATATACTGCTTCTTTTTTTTAAACCGTTCTACATATTTGCTGTGAAATTTATGAAGATTCTTCTCATAGTGGTGATCGCATTACAAAAGGTCGTCTTGAGCCCAAACCCTTATATTACATCTATAGGAGTACTTTAACATCTTGACTCATTAGACTTACACATCAATAGTTGCTGCATTTTTTGCATGTGAGAAAGAAGGTAGTGTGGATTCTGTCTTTATGAAATAAACTTCTGTTATGTATTTGGGTAAACAGAATTTAAATATTTTCATGGTATTATATATTTCAACTGCAATCATTTTTAATTAAGACAAAACATCTGAAATAAAGCTTGGTTAAATTTTAAGGGCCAATGTTGATTTTAAATAAAACACAAATTATTTGTTGAGGGCTCTAACGTCGGGCCTCCAGCACATAAATTAAAACACAATTTATTTAGGAAATTATTGTAATTTCTTTTTATTATGAAACTTTGGTATGGTTTAATTATGTATGGAACAGAATATCGGTCAAATGGTCGCCATGACTCGACGGCACACTTCCATCCTATGATCTATCTAATCCTTTAGCTCTTGAATTGATACTGGCTTATCAACGTACACTTTTTCTTTCAAATAACCCCTAAGAAAGAAGTCCAATGGTGTCAACTCATATAATCTTGGCGGCCAATTGACATCGCCACCACGTGAGATACCACGCCCACTGAATTTTTCTCGCATAAGAGCCATTGTTTATTAGCTGTATGGCAAGTGACACCGTCGTGTTGAAAACACATATAGTCCACATCATAATTTTCATCAACGACGATTGTGAGAGATGCAATTTTTGAGCACGACGACGAGTTGAGGTAGACGGCTCTTCAGCCACACTATCGTAAACAACAGCACTATTTTCTGCAGTACGGCTTATACGAGCATCCACTGGTGATTTGACATCTTTTACAGACCCGGTGTGTTAAATTTTTTCTACGATTTTTCCGATTGTACGCACATTTGGACGATTAAAATGACCGAAAAAATCATGAAATGCACGATATGTGTTTTGATTTGAACGCGGATTTTCATAAGCCTGAATATCTTTAATGTGTTAATCGATTATTTATCTATCTATGGTTCAAATTGAGTTAGTCTGAAATTAAGAAATTTCAAATGAAATGCAGAAAAAACTTGACGTTTACGTGTGGTTCACATTCAACATCGACCCTTAAAATTTAACCACCCATTACTGTTTTCACATCAATACTACATTACTATCGTAAAAAGCTTATAAATATATTGTATTTGCTTTAGGTTTAAATATTATAAAAATACTAAATTTTGCATAATTTTGTTATTTCAACTGTCCTTCTGTCTCTTTAGTTTAAGTTTAGATGGTACCCACTAAACAAACATACTTACTGCCTGTTAACAAAAGACGATTGTCGTCATATGATTAATTTTTTATATGAAAAATAAAATACTTTTAACACAAATTCTCAATTCCCTAAAAGTAATCGTATTTTATGTGTGTTTTGATATTTTTAATAGCAATAAATTTAAGTACCTCGAATATGAAAATATATAGAACTTTTTTATTTATTTATTTTTCTCTCATTCTTTTTTTATTCTAATTTTTCATGTTCTTCATTAACTTTTGTGTCCATTTTTCTTATATGGATTTTATCTTTCCATTTAATTTACTGTTGTCAACAATTGCATCCTTGTTCTCTATTCTATGTTCACATTAATTAAAAACTCTTTCTTTAGAAAATATTTTCTAAAAAACAATTCTTTTATTTGTCTTTTAAATAAGAAGTAATTTTTATTCTTTCTTATACAATTATAAATCATTTATATTGATTGTCATTATCTGGAAACATCACAATTATTATTTGTGAAGTTCTTGTGTTTTCATAAATGAGTTGGAAGTAATTAAGCAGCAGCAACAAGTAATGAAAATATTTTTGTAATTTTCTATTACAAGTATTTTTATATAATTGTTATGTTTTCTTAAAATTCTCTAAAGACAAATAGAAGAGATAACAAAAAACGGATTAATTTTTCTTAAGTTAAGTTCAAGATATTTATTAGAAATGTTTTTCAGTTAAACATAGAAAAATTCTATTGCTTGTAGTAATATTTACTCATTTATGATCTAAATTAATTCTTCAGTGTACATTTATATGATGAAATGTTCAAATATTTAAATAACAGATTCGTAGAAATATGAAATTTCTCTTTAAGCTACCTAGCAGAAATTTTTAAAAATTAGGAAGCAATAAATAAAATTGTAAGCAATAATGGAAGCATTATATTGTTTTTCATACTTTACAGCAACCAAAAATGCTACGCTGTAAGGTATTATTTTTTATTTCTTATATCTACTATCTACTTACTGGTTGCAAATTCTATTGCTTTTTAGCGGCTCATTTCATATAAAAATTATGCATTATTGATGCTTACGAGTAAATAATTATTCACAATTTCTTCCTTACAAAATTACTTACTGGTAAGTACTATTTTCTACTGAGTAAATAAATAATAATTGACAAGTTACAAGCATATTACATACCCTACATTACCATGAAACCTTTCATTTATTTTAAGTTTTTTTTATCATGTTTGGGATCTTCCAAAATGTTCAAACAGTAAGAGAATAAATTGCTTACAGTTTACAAAAGTTATTGCATTTAGTGGGTTCATTTACTACAAAAATTATTCATTATTTAACTTTAAAAGCAAGATGTTGTACCTCTCCTTCTTGACGGGTAGTTTTTTCTGCTTGTATTGTAACAAAACAAGTGTGTACGGATTTATTCTGTTAGTGTAAATAAAAACTTTACTATCGAAATTTAAATAAGTTTTTTATGCTATACTAACAAACACTATGCGCATTTCATGTTGAACATAATGAACTTTAACCAGGTAATAAAGGTGACGTGCCTATTATTCTGCTCAGTAGGATTACAACAAATTCACAGAAGACGTCAGTGTTTCATCAGAAACACTATAATTTGATCAAAGTTAAATTTTATTAAGAACTTAGATTATTTTTCTAATCATTTTTTGATAATCAAAAGAGAAATAGATGTCCGTGAAGGAAGCCACGGTAGTCTCATCAAAGTTCTTCGTGTTCTCTAAATATTCATGACCAAACATCAACCACATATTTAATTCACACTTTTCTAGAAATCATATACTGGAATTACTTCTTTCCATATGTACATACACTTGTATGAGTTAGTCGAAGTAAAGTCAAACACAACACATTTACCCTTATTCCATTTGGCGTCGGCGACGGCAATGGCAATTTTACGGCAACAGCAATTTAAATCAACGATAACATCAATTTGGTATTCTGTAAGAGTGTCGTGTCGTCGTTGCCTATTTATCGATAATGTTAATAAAATACAGCGCACATCTCCAATATTACAGTCAACTGATGTATTTTGTTTATGGTTTTTAACAAAAAAAAGGTCTGTGTGAAAAAACTAAAATTTAAATAAAAATTTTTCTTAAAAAAGTGAAGTTTAAATAAAAATGTTATTTATTTCTGATTCTGAGTCATCTAGTGATGACGAAAGTAAACAAAATTTATACTGGAAAGGAGACTACTTAGGCAGAAATCTTGCCTTTTTAATTTGCCCGATGAAAAGTAAGTGACATACCAATGTATCTAAAGTCATAATTATCAAAGTAATAGATTTTGTTATTCATTTTAAGATTTATAAATTACTTTCGGTTGAATAAACCTTCATTTAAACATGTAATGGAAATAATGGAACCCCATTTGAAAAAAGGGACGAGAAATTCTCTCCCACAATTCCTTAAAATTAGTAGGATCAATGCCTTTACTAAATCCTCTAGCCAAAGATGGATTCTTTTCAAGCTCTCGAATTGCAACTTATTTGTTATTTTGATTTTAACCATTATTTTATTTATTAAACAAAAACACAACACAATTATATAAAAAGCACAAAAAATACCGATATACAGATGAAATCAAAATCTAAATGTATTAACGTTGAAATTTTGTTCAAATTTTAAAAACACAACACAAAACAGCACAAGACAACAGCAAAAATTACGACGACAAAATCAAAGGCGACAACGACAGCAATTCTTCTTACAGAATACCGATCATATGCTAGCAGTCATCGATAAATGGCAATACCGCCAACTGGAATACCATTTTGCAACAAATCATAAAAAACGACGTCGTCGAGTGTTGCCGTCGCCAAATGGAATAAGGGTGATTATATCGTACCCTCCTTTTCTCACCATCATTGACTGTTTTTATAGTCATGTTTTTTGGCTGAATCAGAATAAAATTTTTTTTTGTACTACTGGCAAGAGGGCATCGCAAAAGAAAGCGTATAATACTGTTATTATACCATCTGACAATCCGGGTTCGTATCCTGGTAAGAGTGATTGTAGCGGAGGTCGAAAACTAGTTCAGTTCCGCTAGTGTTTATAAATTTTCCTTAACGGATATTAATTTTCATGAAGAATACCAGTTTTAGGATCTTAAGAGTAATACCATAATTATAAATAGGTTTGTGAATATTTTTTTTATTAAAAGCTAAAAAAATACCAAAATGTGTGCATCGCCGGGAAAAAAATATGTGTTTACATATGAGATATAATCCCTATGTCTCATTTAATTGTGGTGTATAAATATTAATTTTTGTTCGCGTTGCAAAAACGCGTGTTACAAAAACTAAAACAATCTGTCAGTTGTTACATTTTTTATACATTTTGACATTAATATAGGGTGTCCGCCGGTTCTTGTTTATAATTTTTGATCAAATGAAAGGGAACAGATCTTATATTGCTAAATGTTTTATTTAATGCCGGCAATTGTGTATGGAATACAATATCACAAATGCGAGCCTTTTTCACCATATTTTTCATAACATTCTCACAAAATTCATGTGGTATTTCATTAATTTCATCACGAATATTTTATTGAAGTTGCTCCAGCGTTTTAGGTTTGTTTGCATAAACCTTACTTTTCAGATATCGCCACAAAAAGAAGACCAGAGCAGCCATCGTGGAGGCCAATCAACATCACCCTTCCTAGAAATAACTTGTTGTGATAAGAGTTCTCGCAGTAACATTGTAATCCTGGCTGTATGCAATGTAGCACAGTCTTGTTGAAAACACATGATAGTTAAGCCCAAAGCATGCAGTTGCGGAGTTAAAAAGTTTTCAATCATATCACGATATCGTTCCCCATTGACAGCTACCGTTACGTCGTTTTAAGTTTCAAAGAACTGAGGTCAAATGATTCCTCCTGACCCAATTGCTTGCCAGACCGTCACTTTTAATGGATGCAAGGTGACTGATGAATAATTTGACAGTTTTCCATTGCACAGAATCGACTATTCTGTTTATTGACATGTCGATTCAAATGCAAAAAATCATTATGATTTTTACATAAAAATCATTGTTGTCATAGCGAGCTATAGCATCCTATTAATTTTAATGATTAAAACACTTTGGTTTACCGAATAATAAATTTGCAACGTCTCGACTTCAGGTTAGCCAAATATGAACTGTCAGGACTAATGTTTAACAAAATGGCGGCAAAACAAAGTATTATACCTTCCCGGCGGACACCTGGTGCTGTAGACAATTAGTGTTCTATAAACGGACTTTTATTCTGTAAAACGCTATAGCTAAATTTCCATCGCTAAAAATGTTTAAAATTAATTTAGCAAGTTTGGTAACGAATTCAATTCCGTAATTCAAACAAATTCAAGAGCAACCACAAAATTGAATTCTTCACAATTTTAGCTAAAAACGTTTTGTTAAAGATCTTAATTTTTTGTTCTCTAACGTTAAATAGGCTTCTGTGTTTTCAGCAATTTATTTTACATTAAATTTAATTAAAATTATACCATAAAGTATAAAATATTCGTTCTGTTTTCTTACTATATATTTATTTCTTACTTTTAAAGACAGAAAAAAAATTAATAAATAAATATATGTATATATGAATTGCTTGTTTCCCATTAAACAAAGGTTACCAAGGGACACTTTGTATTTTTAATTTCCATACAAATAAAATTTTGTTATCAAAATAGTTATTTTGTTTTCTCTTTCTTAAGTAAAATATACAGTGCGAGCTCGATTTTCGCAACTTGAAAAAATCTGGCCTGTTGCAATTAGCGAAAAAGTTGCAATTATCGACCCCTTTTTATTGTACCTGAAAATACCCCATTTTGAATAAAAAGGAAAAAAAATTATTTGTAAAAAACACAATTTTTTTATTAAAAAAAAAAGAGCAAAAAACTAACTGTTAAAAAACAGTCTTCTTGTGAAAACATTGGCGTAGCGAGCAATTTTTTGTTTTAAAAAGTGAAATTATACAAATATGTTAGCCTACGTATCTGTGTAAACATACATATCGACGGTGGAATTAAAGAACGCTGTAACTTACAAAACGTTAAATATTCACCAGAGCCAAAAAACTTTTATAAAAGTAGAACAAATACACTGGCATTTTTCATTTCGCAGACGGCGTAAGTGGATTTATTTTCATCGTAGAAATCTGGGACCTGGACCAATCGACGCGTATTTTTTTTTTTTTCTGAAAAAATGATGCAAAAAACGTATTTTCGATATTTTGTCAGTTACAGCGTTTTTTAATTCCATCGACGATATACTGCAAAACAGAAAACTGATGCGTTTGTATTTGTGTTTTAAAATGTGTTTGGGACAGCACTAACGTGGGATAAATGCTATTGAAATGGGATTCTTTGATTAAATATGATTACTTTTATAAAACTACTTACGTTTCTGAACAAGAAATACAAATAGAAATCATTGTAAATATATTTAAAAAAATAGTGTTGCACTTATTGAGACTCATTTTTGAAAATCGTTGCACTTATAAAGACTGTAATGTAAAAAATTTGCTTGTTGCACTGATCGGGGTGTTGCGTTAATCGGGGTTTGCGAAAATCGAGCTCGCACTGTAATTACTTTTGTTACTTTAAGTTATAAGTATCACAAAATTGTATTTATATTTTTGCTTTAACAAAAACATAAATTTAATTAATTTTTATTTAAATTGTTCCTGTTTATGCTACTCGTACTTTAAGTATTATTTCAGTTGTTTCTTCCATATTCTCCTAAATTTATGAAAAAAAAATTATTTTCTGTACCACACTTGTTATAACACATTTTATCTTCATTATTAAAGTCTGTTATTTTATGTTTTATTTTGTTTTTATTTTTGAATAGAAGAAAAAAGGAAACCGAAACTTAAAAAGTAAACGAAATAATAACGATATACTCTAAAAACAATTAAGGAAAGTGTATATTTTAGCTGGTAAAACAATTTTCATTATTCATCTTTTCCTTTCTGTTGTTGTTTTTTTTATATTATTTTTATTATTATTATTAAATTGTTTTGCTTGTTTTTCTTAATTCACCCTGGAGCAAAATCCAACATAATTAGTATAACCTGTAATATGCAGGTTGATACTAAATGGTATTATTGGATTAATGCTCAGTTGGTAACAAGTGCTTAAATGGGTTCATGGAGTTGAGATTTGTTATAATAACAGTTGGTTTGATAAATTACTTTTAACTTTTTGTGTATAAAGAGAAAATATAGATTTAAATTTTTGTATAAAGAAGTATGCTTTTGTTTAAGAAATTAGTCACTGCGCTAATATTAAGCGCATAACTAATCAAAAAACCCAAAAATATCAAGAGATGATATACGATATTTTGTACACATAATTGTTGTCATTAATAGGTGAGATTAGGTGGCGGTTCCTTCTTGAAGGACACAGAACTACTAAGACCAGAGGTTAGATCCGTAGCTGTACCTGTTTTAGCCAACAATGAGAATCACTCAATTCAATCAATAGACTCAATCCAATGCGAAAAGAGAAAAAATAGACAAAAATTATGGAAATATGAAGAGAAAACTTTTGCTGTCTCTGAACATTACACATCAGGTGAAATAAAGTTTTCTCCGCCTTCCCAGATCCATAGCTCTTGCAGAAGTCATACAAATAAATAAAAGTTGACCAGGAGGATAGCAATTCATTAGCAACGCGTGTTTATTAGCAAAGCAATTGCTGACAATATCCCTATGCAGTATAATCAAGGCGATGCTTTTAAGACACATAATTGCAGCCTGGCTAACCTAGTGAATCAGAATCTCTATTTGTTTAGATAACATTATTTCATTTAAATTATTGTAGTTTATTCTTAATTATGAACTTCCATTACATATTACATATTATTAATTAATAAAAAAAAAATATTTTTCGCCTTATTGGCAAATACATTCAATATAATATGAAATGTATGCTCTTGGGTATAAGCATGTCTCTATGGCAATTTCGTCCCTGCTTAAGAGACTCGTCCGGAGACTTTTTCCCAAAGGTGGTTTTTCTATTCATTTGCTACAGACATTATGCCAACCGCTGGATGGCTTGCTGTGGTAGAACAGAGAAATAGAATTTGAATTTTTTGAAAAACAGAAATGTATTGCTTTGTAAATGCTTTTGTTTGGTTTTTATATACTAAATGGGATATGATTCGCATTTAGTCTATAACTATTTTAACATAAGTATTTCTAATTTTGAATACCACTTTTGGGAAAAATTCTCCTGACGAGTCTCTTATTAATTAATATTACCATAATTAAATTATTTTTATTTACTTATGTTGAAACAACGTTTTTGATATTAACCTTGAATTCTTTTTTAAAACAAATTGCCCAATTCACAAAACCTTTTTATCGTTCTCTTGTTGTTTTTTTGCTTGGTGTTCGTAATTTTCATGAAAAAATTCTATACACTTATACAATTGTTTTTCATGTGTTTTTAGGAAGTTGTATTGGTTCTGTGCTATTAATGTAAAGTGAATGCCTATTATAGAAAAGAAGAAAAAAATAAAAAAAAAAATTAAAAATATTCATTGTCAGCAGCAAATTTATTTAAAAGAAAAAGATAACGAAGCATATAAATATAGAATGAAATTAATGTTGATAAAACGATAAAAATATAAATTAAATACACATTTATATATTTGTGAATGGTGTATTTCTTCTTCTTATGTGATTTTTGACGTTTTCGATACAGCGAATGTGTTTACAATGATACACTAGGTGTTCACAAGCAAGTAAACAAAAACTGTTTTCAATAATGAATACAGAAGCTTGTGAATTCGGCAAATTTTGTAATTTTTGTTATTTACTTCTTATTTTTATATTGTTGTTTATGTTAAACTTTCAATTTTAATGGTTATATTTTAAGATTTTTTGGTACTGCTAAGTTTAAGCAACTGAAGACTAGAAAATAAATTTTAGTTTTAGGATGACTATCAGAGAATACTGTAGTTAACATTCCATTACTTAAATAAAATTTGTTTTAGTAAAAAAAAGTAAAGTGATTCATTTTTCACTTTGGAGAAATAAAAATATTACTTTTATGTATATATGTATGTATTATTTTAAATTCTAAATGGCAATTTCAATTTTAAATTGTTTTTGACAGACACTACTTTTTTTTATCAATATTATTCGTAAATATTTTGATAATGCTGTTTTGATATGGATATAGTTGAGCTCTTTACATCCGTTATATTCTCTTGTTATATTATACTAGCTGACCCGGCAAACGTTGTTTTGCCTAAAAAAGTATTGTATTGTTTTTGTGTATATTTAAAATACAGGTACAGGATCAGGTAAAGGTAATATTTTAGGTTCAGATAATTTATCTTTATTTACAAAAAAAAAAAAAAATATGAAAATATGAATAATAAATAAACTAACTAATAAATAAATTAAGAGAATATCATTGAAGCACTCTGTGATAAACAATATTTTTCTTTAAAGGCATTATGAATAACTCACAACGGGCCGCCATGCGTGCTCAAGTGTGCCTTGTCATTACGAGGCTGCCACTTCCTCCTATTATGAATAACAACTATTTAAATAACCGACCTGCCCCTAAAAAATATAATTCTAAGTATTTCCACTAAGCTTATAAACTTTACGGGTTACACTTCTTTCAAAGAGCGATGAAATGTGTTCTACCTTCTGCAGGTATACCCCTTCTTCTCCCCTTATCCCGCTCGGATTAAGCTGTATCATAAAAGCTAGTGCTGAAAGCATTCGTACCATGTTTAAAGGCTTTATGGGAAACGTAAACAGGGTTTTAAGTTCACGTAAAAAGTAGGCGGTGAAGTGGGCGGGAAAGAATCGAATAAGAATAAGAATCGGGCAGACAATCCCGGAGAAGCTTTGTTACAAACATTGTGACACCACTCCATACAAAATGTATGGGAAAATGAATTTTCTTTATAATTTCTTTTTTCTGGAATATTTTGGCAAGAGACCATTCCTAATTAGTACGAATCATCAAAATCGATACAGGCGTTCTTGAGTTATAAGCGTAGTAACTAACGGCACTTTCTTTTATATATATAAATTTGGACTGTTCTTCAATCTATAGCAATACTAAAAAAAATGTAGTGCTATACGGGATTAATTAGATAAAATCCTCTACGTTTTCAGAACTTTGTTTTCTGTGACATAAAAAAATATTTATTTTAAATTTCCAAGCTCTTATGTGTGTATACAGCATTTTAGAGAGTGAGCGATAGTCATTTATTTCGCATACAGACTCTGCGCAAAACAATGTTAATAAAACGCAAATTCTTCTCTGCGCAAATGTCGCATTCTGTACTTAGAAAGCACAATTAACGAAAAGTGTAGCTTTAATTCCCTAATATGAAACGCTTTACAATGGAAGCATACTCTTTAATAACTCAAACTTAACTTTAAAATATTTCATTGATTCCAATATGCAAGAAATTAGTGATTGTAGTTTAAGAAACACCATTCCATGAAGTACCCCTCAAAGTCAAGAAAGGCTTGTAAAGCGTAAGAGCCAAAAAGAAAGGAAAAAAATTTTACATGTTTAACAACATTTACTGTGGAATTTTATAGGAAAATGATTTTTTGGATTATTGTCAATGAAAATTTTTTACATTTAAATGCTTATAAATAGAGTACAACCAAGTCGCTGATTCAGTTACCAACTACTTTGTACATTTCTATGGTATTACAATTAACAAAAATATCAGTGAAGAGCAGGTATTTCAATCATCCATAATAATGGAAAACAAAAAAAAAAAAAAAAAAGAAAAACAAAAAATACAAATAACGACATCTTTAAATTTGACCTGTAATTTTACGTTGCTGACCTTTATATGTACACAGTATACACTCAGGGATTTTAACACACAGCCAAATATTAAATACATCTATACAGGAATACAAAATTAAATATAAACAAAAATGCAAAAACTTTAAACGGATACAGAACAAGCGCCAAGGAATAGAATAACGTTGCAAGACTATACAGAGTGGAGAAGAAAAACCTAAATAATAATCACTATGATTGAGTGAGTGTGACGATGATGTTCCACTCTCTGGCATGGAATAAGAAAATTAATCATTTCGTTTTTATTTTATTTTGTTTTTTTTTTTTTGTTTTCTTTATTCATTTCTTTCTTGTCTTGTATGCATTCATACGAATGTTACAACATGAAAATTTCTTTACTCTAAATAATTCAGTTTTTGCTTAATTTAAATCGGACATTTCCAAAGAGACTTGTTTGCTGTTTTGTGTGTTCAAGTCGGTTTTTTTGACTTTGAATGTGAGTAATTGCAGTAATTTAACAATAAAACTAATGAATTTTTATTGATTTCAACAAATTGCCACTTGGGAAAATTAGGAAGAAAATGAAAATATTTTTATATACTGCTACCAATTAAAATATTGAAATTGTCGAGAAAAAGTAATTTTAAACCATTTTTATTAAAGCATACAGAAGAGTAGAAAGTAATATTTTATATTTTCATACCAATTGTTAGTATACATATCTATGTATACACATACATAAATTGATAAATTTAATGTGTAAAGATTTGATTAGTAAATACATATCGATGGTTTACTAACGCAACCTCGTAACTGAAAAAGTACTAATTTTCAGGAGAGCTAAAATAGTTTTTCTAACAAATATTTGCACATTTTTACCAGATATTTTTTCATAATTTTAGAAAATGTAAAACTTTTGATAAATTTTCAAGACAACTATTGTGTTAAAAATAATTAACTGTAAGATATTCATCCTTTATTGAGATACGATTTTGCTGCACTGAAAAATTGTTTTAAAATGTAATATACGAGGTTCCGTTTTTTTTAAATAAAACCACATTAACAAACTTTTTCAATACTTTTATTTAAATATTTTAAATTAAATTATAATTGATATTTCTTGCTAAGTATTATAGTAAGTATTAATATATTGTTAATTTTTTATTATTTATAACAAATTAGATAACTTACATACATTTTAATGAAAAATAAATAATGTTTGTGTATTGTTCTGACATAGTTCCAGCATGTAATATATTGTAATTATTTCTCAGTGGTGTATTTTAAACTATCATAGAATGCGTGATAGTCCTTTTGTATTAATTGTTTTGGTTACTGTAAATCTTTGTACCTTTGATTAGATAAATTTCTTCTATATATAAACCTTAATTTCGACGTCATATAGAATATTTCGTATTTCACTCACTATCAAAAGATAGTGTAATACAGTAGAAGAATAGTTTTTAAAAAACTTAAAATCCAAGTTCTTTTTTAACAAAATTACAAGGTTCGTATGATTGGTTTTTTTGTGCTAAAAATTGGTAGAATTTCTTGACTTTGTAGAGTACATGAATGTGCACATTTAGACTTAGTTTCGTATTATAAATTTTATTTTTTTGTATTATATATAAAAAGTTACGTTGACTTCCCTCATGCGTCGTTTTTGACACATATGAGAAAACGTATGTTTTTTGGCGGGCAACTTTGTTTTTTTACTAGTCATTGTGCTTTTTATAGGTGATAAAGTAATTTTTGACTAATTTATAAACAAAATATATCAAATAATTAAAAAAAGTAAATAAAATATTTGTCATGTGAAGAAGAAGGAGTTCTTCTAAATGAAAGTGAAGCTGAAAATAACTACAGTTTTTCTAATGTCAGAAAGCCTGTAATTAGTAGTGGTGTAGTCAGCCACAAGATGGCAGGATTATAGCTTAAAATGTTATCAATCTTCCGCCCGTTGTAACACGAATTGCATCTTCACAGGGTATTTCTAAGGTATATGCCAAAGCTAAGTATGACGAAGATTTCTTGCGAATTGGTTTCAGCTTGTTGAGAGCTTCTATGGGTGTTTTGATTTTAGCTGGCGTGTATTAGTATAGGTAAAATAACTACTCATTATACATGAATGTTGTATATATTTTTAGATCAAAAAAATTAATCAAGTGTTGATTTATTCGATGCAGAGTATAGTCGTATAATATTAAGGGCAATTATGTCGAATATGCAAATGAAGTTATTCCTTTGGATGATACCATTAACTTTTACCTTTGACAAATCAACATTTGCATTCAGAGGCAATACATAGAAAAAAAAGTGTACAATTTTGCAATGTACATTGCATAACTCTAGACAAGTTGAACCCGGAGATCAAAAGGCTACCAGCAATTGCGAGGTATTATAACAAGGCCACAGCCTTGTTTATAGATACGTTCCCATTAAATTTTTCTACGAGTATTCATCAAATTTTAATTAGTTTTTTTACTTCAATATAGACTGTGTCGATATGGTCGATAAGACGCTTTCTTGCTACAGTTGCATAACTGCATTAAATGTATTGATTATTTTCAAAAAAAAATAACCCTAATTGCCAAACGAAGCATAAAGTTGCAATAAGAAGAAATTTTCCACGGGAACTGTGGTTATTCTTTGTATGCCAAATAGAACAGGAAGGCTACGATCAAGGTCATTTGTAAATTTTATTTGTATGCCATTTTCATCATATGCATCAAAAAAATCAAAAAGCGTTCCTGTACAAAATAAGGAAGACAAAGGTGTTCGATATGTTTTGAAAGGAATTCAACTTCAAAAAATAATATGCATATTACTATTTTTTGCTTTTGTTAAGGTTAATAAACATCTACATTGTTTTTTGCAGCGAATTGAAATAAAGCATTAACTATTGTTACATTAAGGTTCTGAGCACTGCACTGTAAAATACAATTGGCGTGGTAAGCTAGACTTAGGTTTTAAGAAAATCAATTAGGCAGGAAGAAAAAATGTTGCCATCCATTCCGTCTCCAACTTTGTGCCAGATGTAGCATAATACCTACCTGTTAGCTAGGTTGTATACTTTGAACTGATGACATTTTAGTTTTTGTTTTTTGCACCTGCGAGTAAATATATAAATATTTATTTTTTCAGCAACATCCTTAATTTTATCATTATTTTTTTATCCCTAGCACGATTTTTTTCTATAACATGATTGTTATTTTCATCACCATAGATATATACATATGGGCAATTTCAAATTTTTCGACATTTTGATATTTTTTTCCAATTTTTTTTTTTGATGACACGAATGACGCTTTGGTCACGTGAAGGGAGATATTTTCGCATACCAAAACAGTTCGCGTTAATCATTTATTGCAAACGGCGCGAAAGTTATGGAGGTTTTAAATTAAAATTTCTTAAAAAAAAAATTTAAAGTTAAATTTATTGGTTTATTTTAATAAACGTTGTATGGATGCATGATACTCATTTCAAATTCATCAATGCAGTCCAAATTCATCAATGCACTGATAAAATACATAAAAAATATCAATTATAATTAAAATTTCTTAATATTAAAAAACCCGAATTTTTGCAAAAATATGAATGTTTCACCGATTGTTATAATATGTGTTTATATAACGCATAACTGATTTACAGAAAAACAATGTTTTAACTTGCAAATTTAAAAAATAAGAAAAATTATATAAGAATTATTTTTGAGGTTAGAATTTTTTTTTTATCTGTAAAATTTAAAATCATGAACATTTTTTAATGCCTATTCCGTTTTATTATCAAGCTTAAAAAAACCTTTCATTTGGTGTCAATCGCGGCGGAATCTATACATAACTTCAGATGTCACAAATCAAAATGTGTTTGAAGAAAAATGCCGCTGTACCCGCTAAATATGGACCGAATTCAACCGTATTTATATATGATCTTTAGTTCACCGCCGCACTTCATTTCAAATACTTTACATTGATTTTAAACCACTGATTAACTAAAAGAAACGCGAAACAAAATCATGAAATTTCGCAAAAGTTTTATTTTCTTTATAAAATTTTTGCGTTTCAAAATATTTTAACTCCTTCTTTACGTAGAGGTGCCATTTACTAAGAAGTTTAGATCACGCAATACATAAACCAGTTTTAAATAAGATTGCAAATGTCAGGCGCAAAAAACTGTAATTTTAGACAAATTTACGCCAATTCTATAAAAGTTTGAGCTCATCGTTCTCAGCAACTAGCAGCCTGACATCGACGTGATATGGCGCAAATTTTAGCAAATTACACCATCTAATAAATACTGTTTCTTGAACGGCGCAAAAACGCTATAGAAAAAACTGCGAAAATTAAAAAATCTGAACATTTTGGTTTCAAAAATGAACCGCTGTACAACTTTTTCCCAAATAGTGGTATTGGCATAAATTTTATAGTGTAAATATCTACAAAGTCTAGTGACTTTATTTTATATCAGTCGGCATCGGAAGTTTAAAACTAAAAGTAGAAAAGTTATGAAATATGAAAAAACTCTTTCAAATTTCAAGCCTTTTTTTGAGTTTTTCGATATTTGAGTGCCCATAACTTTTAAAAATAAAGAACTGATGGTCTGAAATTTTGAATTTCCCAGTTTTCTAGTGTGGCCTACCATTCCCTTTTGACCATTTTGGTCAATTCGAAAAACTTGAGAAATAATAAGCATCTGAACTCAGTTTCAACAAATGTTGAAAATTTTTGAAATTGCCCATATATATTTTCATTTTTATAAGGGAAACAGAAAAATCTTTTCGAAATTGAAATATTACTATATTCGACATATTTTTTGTATAAGAAAATCTATTGCTAGTTCTTTCATTAACTGCAATATAACGTTCATCATATTTTACGAAATCACGGTAAACATGTTTAGCTGATCTATAAACATTTTCTATATGTACATTTTTAGTAGTATCTTTGCGGAAGTAGTGTGATTCTATTTTGGGTAACTTATTTAAAAAGTGTTAAATATTTATTTTCTGAAATCAATTTGACTTTCAAATCATTATAAAATAAATAAATAAAAAAAAAACATAATCTTTATAAATTTAAAAATGTAAATGCTATGGTTAATACATAATATTTTTTTCACTAAAAGACCATAAATCTAAGAGTTAATTATTAATAATTATTTCACATAAAAGCAAGAATAAAATTATTTGTAATTTTTCTAGTGAAGACAGTAAAATTATGCGTCGCCTTTTACTTTAAGATACGGAGTTGCGCATTCAACATTATCACCACTTGAGATACGAGGTTGAATAATGTTGAATAAGAACAAAACTAATAAATATTTTCACTTATAACTTTGCAAAATTGTTGTTTAGTGTTAACTGATTACTTTTCCGGTTAAAACACAAAATCACAAAAAATCGAGTTACGAGGTTGCGTTAGTAAACCATCGATATGTAAATCTTTATATGCAAGAAAAAAACATGCTATACGAGTTAGACATTAATTTTATTTGAAATGCTCGAACCGATTTTATATTTGAAAATTTCAAACAAGAACGTTATGTAAGTATATGTATGTATGTGGTCTTTACATGTGTATTAGTGCACGGTGTATGAAAACTTTAGTAAACCTATTTTTAATTTTATGAGAGTTACAATTGAATATATTTTAAAAACAAAAGCAGTTAAAATTGTAAAACTTTGTAAGTATCAGTTTTGTATGAATGCCGATAACACGTGCCTGGATCCGAGAAGTTTTAATGACATATTTTATATAAAATTAAATTTAGTTTCATCCATATATAAGTATATACTTACATTGAAAACAGAAAAATAAAATATACTTACTTCAAATTTTTCTAATAATAAGATAAATATTTTTCAAAATTATGGGTTTCATTCCATAAGTAGGTGTGTCATTTTATTTTTTATTGAGACCAATACTCAGGGGTAAACCCCTGCTGATACTGTGCATTGTATTGGAATTTTATGGAAAGGACAGTGAATATTTTTTCTTATATCTATTATTATTAAGCGCCTTAGGAATTAGAGATCATTCAAAGGCCAGTGTTATACCTTTACCCTTGAATGATCAACAGCAATTGCCTCAACTTTGCATGTTAATTGTGTGGTGAGTGCCTTCGCTAAGTAGGTTTAGTTGTTATCTGCTACTTCTCAACAGATGGCGTTTTTCTCTTGATCATTCGTTTTTGTTATTAATGGTTAAATTGGAATAGAGTAAAATGTCAGGGAGCGGTTTCCTTAGAGATGGACTCCTGGAGGGGTGTGGAGAGGTGTTGGGGAAGGGGCCTATTATTTTAAATTATAATTTTGAAAAAAACCTCAAATTAACTTTTTCATTTTTAACCTCTGCTGGAATTTAAGCCTGGGTGGTTTGAGTTTTTGTGCGAAAGCTCTAACTATATTACGCACCCCCATGACATATAAAATATTGTGTTTTTTTTAAACAAATTCCCAGGGAAATTAAACCCTTCTCATGCTGTATATTGTATTGGAATCGAAGTCGAAGATAAAGTATTTTTTAAGCGCCTTTTTTATGTTACACAGTATGGCGATGGGAAAAATTACTGTTAAATGATCACTTTAAAGTCGAGTGCTATACTTTCATCTTTGAGTGATCAACAGTAACTGCCCCCTATATTGTTGGATTGAAAGGAGGCTTAGATGTTAATTGTGGAGTAGTGAGAGTTTTTATTAAGTAGATATCTGTCATCTACTGCAATCATTCGTTTTGATACCAATCCCAAGGGGGAAAAATGGGCGTCTGGGGCGGCTTCTTATGAATGGACTTCTTGGAAAGGGGGGGGGGGGTTAGATAACATTTTATTTTTTTTAATTAAAACCTCTAAAACTGTAAATATTTTGTTCTTCATTTTCTTTATTACTAGGATTTGAACCTACTTATGACAATAATAAACAATTTTCATATAATTAAATCACTTCGTGAAAATTCTATCATTTTTGAAGGGTTGTGTTCTGCACGATTTTATTTGTAATGAACACACTTGACAACAACCAACTTGCCCTCAGACATTTCGTTATCTTTTATATTTACAAGTGTTGCATTATGCACACTTGAAACAGTTTTCGCAACTTGTCTAGATTATGAACTTAATTAATAAAGCCAAAATCGACCTTATTGTGTGGTTCGTTGCACCGTTGTTTTGGATGCCCATATCGTCCTGTTTCTAATCTTGGAAACATATCTTTAAGAAGTTAAAATTATAGAAGGACGTAGTCCACATTGTAGTTGCCGTGGTCTAGTGGTTAGTGTGTTGGCTTACTAAGACGCCGGGTTCAAATCTCAGCTCTGACATCTTGAAAAAAAAGAAATATAAAAAATTGTTTCTTTCTGCGACTACCTCTTAGCAGTCTTCTGGCAAAAGCTCTGAGAGTAGTTGTTTGCCATGAAAAAGCTTCTCAAATCTGTCGTCCGGAGTCGTCTTTAAACTCTAGGTTTCCGGACTCATGGATAAAAATGAACACACACAACATAAGTGCTGCGAGAAGCTAGGACTGACACAGGGTTGTAATGGCCAATTATGTATGTATGTAGTCCATATTCACCTCAATCGTTGTTAATAACTGTGCTGGAATGGATCACTTCAGTTTTAAAATTAAGAAAACTTTGAATGCAGAATATCAAAATTAGTATTCACGCGTTTTTGGTTTTTAAGTTTACAAGATGTAATACAACTGTCACGTACGGGTAGATTTTTCAAAGACTATTTTGGGGAATAATGACGGTATGCCTCTATCTATTTATGAGAGCTTCGCTGCAATCTTGTGTGCGTGTCGCTCTTCTATTGGGGCTACAATAGGGGATAATCTAATGAAATAAAAAAATTATTCAGTAATAAATGCATACTCCAATATAGTTCAATCAGCTCGTTCTTTAGAGCACATCTCTTGTAGTTGTTTGATTGCAGAGAGAGTTCGTTCTTTAGGCATAGATTTTGTTTGTGAAAAAATTTCCCTGTTAATGTTTTTCCTATGAAAATATGAATATGTGGACGAAGCTCCTGATGCATATTCGTAGAGTTCATTGTGGCTTGTGGGCTCATTTGAGAAAAATGCCGACCACAGATACAAATGTTTGTACTCACAGCTAAATACATATTGTGTAAATGCGGGATTCATGATATATTAATTATTCTTCTACTTTAGTGCAGTTTATTTAAGGTTGAATCTGAAACCATTTCTTAAACACCTACAATTTTTTTATTTTGCAAAGCTTAACATAATCATAGCATATTCTCTACTTTTATATATACATTTTTATTAAAAAAGAAAAAATTCTATAAAACTTAAAACTATTTTTTCACACAAAAAAATTCCTTAGACCACATTTCTGAAAGGGTTTGTCGTTCACAGCTATTGCATTTGTACTTTAAGGCGTGTGAGAGTTTACGTGTGTATGTACTTGTATGGGTGTATGTGTAAAGAGTGTATATTTCATTGCCTCTGAATAGTTTAACTAAAGGACGACATTCTTGGTTTGGAATTATGACTGGACACAAAAGACATTTTTTTTATTGTCATAAGAAAAGGAAAAGAGAAGAAGAATATAAAATAAAAACTAAAATACAAATAATAGAAAAACACACAAAATATGAATGAAACTACACAATTCCTTTACTTTACTTTTTATCATCTTCAACTTCATTCTCAATCGGAATTTTTTTGATTGAAAAAAAAAGAATATCATAAATAAGCAGACATGAATGCTTATTTAAGAAGGAATAGATAAATTGAAAAATTAATAATGATTCAATGATTTTAAATACGATATATTAAGAATATTAAATTCCAAAACCCTTTTGAAGAATATGTTAAAATTTATTCAGAAAATATTATGAAATTGAGTTCTTTTTTAAAAAACTTTTTATGATGAAATTTAAGTTTCATCTTTTAAGTATAAAAACTTTAAGGGTGTCCCAGTATTCTAGTGAATGTCGTACAGTCTCATTACACATCAAATTTACACGATACATTTTAATCTCTTCTATGCAAAAATTTGAAATATCGTATGAATTGTATTACCGTCAAAACCGCCCTCTAGCAGTTTTTTGGCAAACTGTAACTGTAATAAATATCAATCATGGAACACTTTAGCAGAATTAGCAAAGCAATGTGAAAAAGAAACCTTCACTGCTTCAATTATCATACGGAATCATTATACATTATATTACGATTACATGGCACCGAAAATGCTATAAAATCTCAAAATGATGTCATTACAGTTTCAACCTCTGTTGGATTTTCAATACGGCAGAGGATGGCTATTAATTTAGTATTTGAGGGTTTACACGTTGGCACCATCATCAGTCCTTAGTTCTTTTGAAATAAACCTAAACCAATGTCAACAAAAAAGGAATGATTAGGAGAAAAGCGCCACCTATTGGGAAGTAGAAGATAACTGCTAAACCTACTTAGCGAAGGCACTCACCACACAATCGATATGATGCAACGATGAGGCAATTGCTGTTGATCATTCAATGGTGAAGGTATAACACTGGCTTTTGAATGATCAATTTACAGTAATTTGTCTGATTTTCTAAATCGCTTCATAATAATATAAAAAAAAATACATGTATTCTGCTCTTTCCAAAAATTCCAATACAATAAACAGCAGGGGCTTGCCCCTGAGTATTTGTCTCAATAAAAAAAAAAAATTACGATGAATTTTGAGTGCTAACGGTCCACTGTGACTAAATTTTTGTCTTAAAAAATTAATGAGTTAAACATAGAAACCATTTGGTTCCAGCATTGCCATACATCGGTCTTTAAGTTCGATTTATTGTAAAATCAGTTCTTTCTTTTTAAAAGTTATTCCTTTGATCTTGCGACTTAACGTCTCTAAATGTCTTCTTAAGGGGCTATGTTAAGAAATTGTTTTCTGCATAGTACTCTAGCCGACGACTGGTTCTGAGTACTACATTAATAAAAAACACTTCCTTAAGTAATGAAGCTGCCTTTAGGAAAAGGCGTTAATCGGGTGAGCGAGTAAAGAACGAATGTGCATTTTTTAGACTGTAACGATTTGAAGGAGTCTGTAAAAATGTTGTTAAATAAGTTTAAACAGTTCTTTATTTGTATTTTTACTATTTGCAATATAATCACAAAATAAATTCATCGCTTTTATACCACACTGTTGATGTGCATAAGTGAAAGAAAATGCCTGAATCTCTTTGTTTAGTTTCTTAAGTGCCAGAGTACTGTATGTATTAACTTTAAGCCTGCAGTCACAAATAAATAAAAAAAGAGAAAAATTCAGACAACTATAGCGTGCCATCTTCAATTTGTAACACACAACTTAAGTTTAACAAGCGAACTACTCAACAAACTTAACTACAATGGGTTTTTACATTTTATTTCTTAAATATGTACTCGTAGAAATAAATATAAAAAAATTAAGTATACGCCACAACACTATATGACCTCTGTAACTACATATGTATATGTATTTTGTAAATTTATTCTAAAATTTATTCTATTTAAAAAAATTTTTGTAAACTTATGCCCGTATTCATAAAAAATAAAATTGGTTTATATAGTGCTTATTTGACATATTTCTATGGAGTAATTGTCAAAAAAGAAATTAATAAAACTGTTTTATTTTTTATGAATACGGGCATTGAACTATAAATAAGCAAATAGTATTAATATAACTTATTATACATAGTCCCATATTCGGAGTCTCGAGTATATTATATATACATATATTAATTTTACAACATGTCTTCTAATTAAATATCTTTTAAATGTATGTGCAGTATATACATATGTACAATGTGTGTAATGTTGTGTAATGAAAAAAAAATGTTGAAAAAATCCGCACTTCTGTATTAATCAATAACCGTCTCTATGGGTAAGCTATTAATAATGAGAATATGTTTATAAAGCCAGGTATGTTGCATTGATGTTGGTTGTAGTGTGTGAATCGTTGGTTATTGCTTCTACTGGTTTAGTTTATTGAAAACGAGCCAACTGTATAATTTTATCTTCTTCTAAATATATAAATTTGAATGTGTGTTTGTATATTTGTTTGTTTGTTTGTTTGTTTGTACCTTAGAGGAGAACAAACTTCTAGACCGATCTTCCTGAAATTTTCACAGCATTTAACTGGGACTCTGGCATAACTAATAGGGTACTTTTTTTGCGACCACGCCCTCTTTTACGCCCACTTTTTTAAAATTATGTAATTGCTTGCATATAATTTTTAAAAGATATAGTTCAAATTGTATACACATTATACTCCAGGCGAGGTAGAAATACACATTTTTTACGCCACGCCCTTTTCTCGCAAAATTTTGTTTGAAAGTTTTAAACTTTTTGTTCTATATACAAATTTGGTGCTTCTTTACTACCTTTATTAACGACTTTACGTCAAATTTAAAATAGATTTGAATTAAATGTTAAACGTGTTCCATAAACATGTTCCAAAGTGTATATCTACCATAAGAACTGTTAATTCGATGAAATTTGCAATCGCTTTTTAAAGCACAAATTCTGCTTTTACTGTAGAAAATATAGAAACGTCCATGCATGCTAGCCCAGTTTGTTCTAAGGAAAAAATTCTATTGTTCGCTGTAGTGTAGCAGAAAAGTGAAGAAAAGCTGAAGCCTATTGACTATTTCAAGCATTAGAAATAAATCGAATAGTTGATTTCAAAGACAAAAGTGAATGAAATCATCTTCAGAGACAAGACATATTCTCACCTCTGTGGATTCGTTAACAGTCAGAATTACGGTATTTATGCAAATGAGAATTTACGAGTGATTGATAAAAAGCCTATATATCTCCAAAAAATTATTATTTAGTTCGGTTTATGGGTTTGCGGCTTCGTCGGGTCGTACTTCTTCTAATATGAGTTCAGCCAAGCAGTTATAATGAATGTCGTTGGCTTTAACGGTTTATAGGCAGCACGATCATGTGATTTGACAGCATTGCACTTTTTTTTAGGGATATTTAAAAGAAAACATGTACATCAATAAGCATCATTAAAAATATGAACCATCGGAAAGAGTTATGCCACCGACGGCTTCGGGAGCTTTTTGCCAATATATTTTTCAGCAAAAAATTGTCACATATCCTTCTATTATTCTAATTCTCTAAATATTTTTTGTGTTATTTACAATTATGTATTTGCATTTAGCTTCCAAGTAGGAGTTGGAGTCGAATTTAAAAAAAAAGATTGTGTTTGAGATATAGCACCAAATAGATGGCTTATTTAGTTATGATGTAAAGGAAAAATAATTCATTTTTAATTACTTTGCTTTAAAAAAAACACTTTATAATGTAGACTATTCTAAAGTCTAGCTTGACCGATTATTAATTTCTAACATTTCGTCTGTTAGAATTGGTTGTATAAGTTAACAACTACCACTTTCTACTTTGCCAAACAAAAGAATAGACAAGATTATGTTTTTATTGTGTACAATTCTTATTTATCCATTTTCAATTTCTTAAAACTACTTAAGGAAAGAAGAAAAGAAAATAATAAACAGATATAACAAAGTACACACGTTCTTCATACATATACAGTACGTATGTAGCGTACACGTACATGTATTCTATGACAACAATTTTTTGAAGTTTTAAAGATTTCTTAATAGCACAGCACATTACACTTCTAGATAATTTTGTTAAAAATGTTTAAGAAATACAATAAAAGAATATACATGTTTTTCAGATACATACTAAAATTATAAATATTCACTTACAAATCCATATGGTGTTTCTGTTAAATTACTCGTAAATTTAAATTACGGCATTCATTTAATAATTTTTCTCCTTTTTAGCTAAAATTAAATCATATTTTTTATTCTTATCACGTTTCACTGTCATCTACAGTTTAAATTTGTTGTGAAATCTGGTGAAGGAGAAAACTTTTTTAGTTTCTTCTTTGCGCCAAGCAAATGCTTTCCAAGTGTTAATGTTAGAAGTAGTATGAGTGAAAATATTTTTTGATTATGTTTTAATTATTTGATTTAATTTTTTAATCTTACTTTTCGATTTAATGTAATCCTTTCGTAATTTAACTTAATAAATTTTAAGATTGCGACTGAAAAAAAAAAAAAAAAATTAAAAAAACAAATGTAATTGCAAGACTAATGTCTGCAATTATATATACATAACTGGCCTTTACAACCCTGTGTCAGGATTAAGGCCTAGCTTCTCGCAGCACTCATGTTGTGTGTGTCAATTTTTATCCATGAGTACCGGGACCTACAGTTTAATGTCGACTCCGAACGACAGACTTGAGAAGCTTGTTCATGGCAATTAGTTACTCTCAGAGCTTTTGCCAGAAGACTGCTGAGAGGTAGTCGCCGAAAGAAATATTTTTTTCAAATTTCTTTTTTTTAAGATGTCGGAGCCTCGAGTCGAACCCAGGGCCCATGTCTTAGTAAGCCAACACACTAACCACTAGACTACGGCGACTGCCATATTTACTTTTTCTAATCTGAACATCATTTATAAAATAGGTACTCTTGTATTTTATCTTATATACATATGTATATCAAGTACATAGTACATGTACTTATTTGGATAAAAGTCATCCATTCTTAAAGCGCCGATAATAGTCCTCACATGATATATCAGCAGAGTTGCCTTTTATTACAAATATATGTTTGTGTTATTTTAAAAGTATTTCGAGGATGAAAGTTTATAGGTTTATTGATTATAATACCTTGGAAAAAACTGACACATGTTGCTCTGAGTATGTGTTTTTAGTTTCCCCTGTTTATATAAGAACTAGTGACCTATAGGTCAGCACTATTTTGTTTTGATTTATAACATACTGTTCACAGAAGACGTTAGACTGAAGACACGAACGAATCGTGTATGCTAGAATTCGTAACAATTTTGGTTTTTATAAAACATTACGGAAATTTATATTTTTAGAAGTTGCTAAA
Organism: Metopia argyrocephala; assembly: GCA_963576795.1. Classification (NCBI taxonomy): domain Eukaryota; kingdom Metazoa; phylum Arthropoda; class Insecta; order Diptera; family Sarcophagidae; genus Metopia; species Metopia argyrocephala. The sequence continues at coordinate 58,382,869 of OY756211.1, read as the reverse complement.
TATTTAATTTTAAAAGTTAAAAGAAAATTTCAAGAATGTGTGTATCGGTGGAAAAAACATATGTCGTCGCAAGAATTAAAGAGCACTGTAACTGACAAAAGATTTAATGTTCTCCAGAGCCAAAAAACCTGTATGAATGTAGAACAAAGACACTGGTACTTTTCGAAACGCAGACCGGGAACCGGGACCAATCGGCGCGTATTTTTTTCTGATAAAATTGAAAAATGTATTTTCGATTTTTTATCAGTTACAGCGTTCTTTAATTCTTGCGACAATGTGTTCATTATATCAGTGTAAATAACAGAAATATTGCTTATATTTCATCTAATTTTGGTGGACGACTATAAATTTTTGTTCGCGTGGCTTTTTTGATTTTCATAGAAAATTTGTCTTACAAAACAATCTGTCAGTTATTACGTTTTTTAAAAAATGAGGCTGTAGGTTTATAGCAATAAAAACAATTTTTTTATGTTGTAATTTAAGTAGAAGTAAGTATCCTTACAAGACAACATGACGGTACGACCATTTTATAGAGAATCATAGAAATCCACCTCAAGAAGGTACAGTCAGTATAACACTATAATACCAAAACGAATAAACTTGAATAAGAAGTTGGGTTGTGAGACTATTTTTCTAAAGGAATTTGCAAACCACTTTTAAAATCGTTTAAAAAACTGGGCTTTCCAAAAACTGGTAATAATTCAGTCAAGTATAGACCCATTTTAAATTTTAATGTTTAAAAATCGTAATGAAGTCTCATATCGTGTTGAAATCTTATACTTTGTAACCACTGCCATTATTTGGAAAATGTACTTTTGTGGGTAACAATAAATCCAACACGTCAACATATATACGTCTTGTTGGCTGGATGGTAAACTAGCACTGATCCTGAAGCATTAATAATTTAAAAATCGTAATGAAGTCTCATATCGTGTTGAAATCTTATACTTTATAACCACTGCCATTATTTGGAAAATGTACTTTTGTGGGTAACAATAAATCCAACACGTCAACATATATAAGTCTTGTTGGCTGCATGGTAAACTAGCACTGATTCTGAAGCATTAATCTTAAATGTTTGTACATCCATATTCTAACTTTTTCTGTGCCGTTTACCGTACCGCTGCTAATGTAGTACCAATCACATAAGTAAAACGGTGAGGCTAGTTAATGACTAGTCTCGTACTATAAATTGTCACATTGTCACTGGTCTAACTTGTTAAGAAACTCTCAGTTCAGATTTCGCAATGGCCGCTCCACTAGTGACTTGTTCGCAGTGCTCTCTAAGATATAGATTTGGTGTAAACAAAGTTGTCGCTCTAGATATCTCTTAAGTACAAGGCATCAGATATTGGACGAACCGTGCTATTCAAACATTTACCTTGCTTTCTAGTATGCGGCCTCTCACAATTTTGCACTTTGCTTAGAGCTGTGGTAAAGAAAGCAGATTATTCCAACATTCTTTTACTACTTTCCTCCTCCTTTTCATTTTACTTATTTTGAGTTCTTCGCAGCTTCTCCCCATTTTTCAATACTTAGGAAAATTACAATAAGCCACATGATATCCGAGTGGAATGACGAGTTACACGTCCTCAAACCTTACTTAATATTTTATAAATTTCATGAAAATCACAATTCCTTACCAAACAGTATTAAACCGAAAAAATAAATCAAAGCTTTGTAATAAACTGTAAATTTTTAAAAAATTTATTCTAACCTATGTATGTAAAACTATTGTACTATTCCAAAGGTTTACTTTAAAAATATTTTTAATATTAATCGCCTTATGTGGTTGAGGTAGATCAGCTGTAGTCTTAGTTCTCATTTATTTTATTTCTGTTAACAAGCACATCCGTTATTAAAGCTGCTAAGGAACCACAAAACTTTCACTAACTCCGCTAAGATAAATAGAAAATTATTCACACTTTTACATGCTTTTTCATACCTACACTCACATACTTATTTATACAAGAAAGAAAAAGAAATTAACTTAAAACTATATTTTCTAACCCATGCTCAAGTGAATTGTAGTCATGACATACAACGTTTTCACACATATTCACACTATCGTAATTTTATAGTTGTGTTTATAAAAATAGATCATGTTTTGATGTAATACAAAATTATTTTCAAACATTTTGTCCAACTAGTAATCAAAAAAAGTTTTCGATGCGAAGGTCTGGACATTGGCGTCGGCATAGAACACGACCATGTTTACGTGGGAAGAAGTTTTGAAGTAAGCCAACTAAGTAAGTAAGTAAGTAGTATTTCATTGTTCACAACTGTATTTAATATATTTGTAGAAATGTTACATTTGTACGAGTATATTAGTCTTTATAAAAGTGTATGTATTTTGTACGTGAATTTGTCTTTTATTTTTTTTTTCTTCTTAACTTTCCTCAGCGGAAACCCATAATTAGTGAGAATACTTGTAAAGAAAATAGAAAAAGTTTACTATTTATGAGTGTATTTCTATATGTGAAAATTTGTGTATGTACAACAACACATACATATGTAATGGTGTATTTGTGTTTCCTTTTTCTTGTTATACGAGCAAAATTCCAGCATACTTCGCTGTCCCTATTTGAGTTAAAAAAAAGTTGATTCAAAATCGCTTTTTTATTTGACGATGTATGTATTGACCATTAAATCTCAAAACTTTTATTGTTTTCGTTCTCGAGATATAAAAACATCAATATTTACTTTATATGGGAGGTACTATTTCTCCTTGTCCAACTTTGGCTACTTTAAGGCTATGATTTGTATAAACTCTGCAGTCATTTAGATAAAATTTTGAAACTCTAGGGGATGCGTGGTATAGTGGTTAGAACGCTCGCAAAAAAAACTCCAACGGCACAGGATCAAATCCCACCAAAGGGAAAAAATGAAAAAAGTAAGTTTACGGTTTTTAAAAAAATTATAATTTAAGATTAAGAGGCCCCACCCTCCCGCCTCCGCCAAGAAGTCCCTGTACAAAAGGACCGCTCCCTGACATTCCACTCTATTCCACCTAACCAATGTCAACAAAAACGAATGATGAGGAGAAAAGTGACATCTATTGGGAAGTAGCAGATAACAGCTAAGCCTACTTAGCAAAGGCACACACCACACAATCAATATACAAAACGATGAGGCAATTGCTGTTGATCAATCAAGGGTGAAGGTAGAACACTGGATTTTGAATGATCAATTCACAGCAATTTGTCTCATTCTAAAAATTCAATACAATGCACAACATCAGTAGGGGTTTACCCCTGAGTATTGGTCACAATAAAAAAACTCAATTTAACCATTTTCAAGATATCGAAAAAATAATATTTATTCTATGTGGGAGGTGCTATGCCAATTTATTGAATTTTACAATTTTTAAACTCAGAATTAATATTGACAATGAAGATATTTGGAACAAATTAACAAACCATAGCTTACTGTTTTTAATATTGACTTGTATTGACTATGAGGTCCTTTAGATAAATTTAACAAATATACTCGTAAGCAATATACATACCAGAGATCAGCAATGAGTCGCTTTTTAGCGATTCATAAGCACTTATGAAATTTCAAGTATAAGTGAGTACAAGTAGTTGAAACTTAACTACTCTGACTCACTCATTCTCACACAACGTTGATTCATTAACAAAGGTTGCAATAAATATGAGTAAAATGTTGACATCAAACTCATACTCACTTGGATTCATAATTTTATAAAAATACTTATGAGACTCACACTTGATTCGAGTGACTCGAATCATATGAAAAAAAATTTACCGTTTTAGTCGATAGACGTATACAATACAAAAGAAAATTTATATGGTGTATACAAAAATGAACATGCAAATAATAAACAAAAATAAGCAAAAAAGTTTAAGTTTATAAGAAATGTATTAAAGAAGATAAAAAGAATATATTATGATACTCACAATTATATCATAATTATTATTTATACCTTGATTATTTTTTAATTTTTTATAAATAGGTTCTAAAGAAATTCATAACAAAAAAAAAATATTTTTAAATTATTTCTAAATTTTACATTGTAAAAACTTATAGTATACTTAACAAACTACATCTTTATAATCAATATTTTTAAAATAGATTATTGGAACGAAAATTGCCCATATTGGGCTATTGCCTTTATGTTTCCGAACTAATCGGAGACCTCCGACACTGATTTTCTCCTTAATCTCACTTGCAATCCTGCTTATAAAAAAAAAAAAAATTAAAAATTGTTTAATTTCTTTAAAATATTTCCTATACACATTAACTTTTTCAATTATGTAAATTCTTACATTTTGAATGTTAATTATAATATATACTATATCTATTTTCTTTTTATTGAATAATAAATTACATAGTCCAAAACATAGTATTTATTTAACACGATTCATAATTTAACCTAAAACTTTTTCTTTTGCAGTCGTGTGGTAAATGGTTGGTAGTTAGGAATGTGTTTATAGCATTAATTTACTCTTGTACTAACGCAGTAAGCAGAGCAAACACTCAACAGTTTGTATTCGAATCATACTTATTTTTTCTCATCTGTATGCACTGAGTTAAGGAGAGTTGAAGTCAACAACATCATACGTATTATTAAATATAAATGCGATGAGTACTTCAAACTTTTGAGAAGAGTAGAGTATCCCTTACATTAACAAGAGTATGAATGCGTATAAGTACAAGAAATTATGAATCATGATTCGAGTATACTCACTTTTTCAGTACTCATTGCTGATCTCTGATACATACGTACATAATTAACATTTTATTTATATAGTAGGTCTCCACTTTTCTAATTCAGTGCAATTTTGACTATGAAGTCAACCAAATTGAACCAAATTTAGAAACATTCGTCTTAACTGTTCTTAAAATGAGCAAAAATTCATATTCACTTAGTATTGGAGATATAATGCCCACTTTTTCGATTCTGCAGACTATTACATTGATTATTTGTATTATTTGTAAACCTATTTAAGACAAATTAAGAGATACTTACTGAAACCTTTTGCAAGAAATGGACAATTAAGTGTAACATTCTACATTCATATGGTTAGACATAAATTTCTGCCAGTTAAACAGATAGTTATGGCAAATATTTGAAAAAAAATTGACCTATAGACTTCAAACAAACAAACAAACAAACCCATATTCGTTTCTTTATGTAAGTATATAATATATGTATATATTTAACGTTTGTTTCTGTAAATATTCTTCAAAAAGAAATTAAAAAAAAAAGTTTTCCTTTTTACTAATTGTGCGCAAATATTGTTAAAGACAATATAAGTATTAGAAATAACATGATAATGTTGTTCTTGTGCGTGATGAAGCAGATGATGCTGTTTCACATTACCAGTTAAGCTAAGAACTTTACGTTTAAAACGAAGTTCGAAAAATTATAGGAAATTAAAACATTTGAAATACACAATTAGTGAGCGAGCATAGGGATAGAAAGAAACTCACAAAAGATTTGTAGTAAAACTCAAATATATGTTTTCATAAGAAGATTTTAGTTTTCTAATGACTTACGATTTATTGTCATAAAGAGTGTGAAATACAATATTATAGAAAATCTTTAAAAGATTTCTAGATAAGACATGTTTTAAAGTGGTTATATGGTGTATTGTATTGCTGGTCGATTTCTTGTTGTGTTAAAAAATAAAGTCGTAGAAGCGTTCTTAAATACTTAAACTTGCCATTCACAATAAGTCTATACTTAAGGAAGAGATAAAAAACATGAATATGTAGTATTGAAACATTAAAAACTTAATTAAAAATATTCTAACAGTTAACGAATAGCCATTATAAAGGTTTTTGACGACATCAATGAGTTTTGAAAAGAATTTTATCGGTCAAATTATTATTTCTAAAATTAGTGTCTATTTCATCATTACACGTCTTTTTTATTTATTTTTATTTAAGACCAATACTAAGGGGTAAACCCCCACTAAATGCAGTGCATTGAATTGGAATATTGAATGTGAGTGGTAAGCATCTTTTTTTATGTAGATAAGCTGTTATCTTCCCAGAAGGTGGCTCTGTACTCCTGATCATTCGTTTCTTGATGGAAAAGACTGGAAATGTCAGGGAGCGGTTTCGTGAAGATGGACTTCTTGGAGGAGGAAGACCCTCTTATTTTTAAATTATAATTTTTAAAAACCGCAATTTATTTTTTAATTTTTTACTCATTCACTGGGATTTGAACCTCGGTCGTTTGAGTTTCTGTGCACGAGCTATAACCACTATAGCACGACCCCCCCGTTGTCTTGTTTAAATTAAAAAGAAATTCTATTAAATTATTATGTTACTAATGACTTTTCAATTAAAGGTTAAAAATGATACCAGCGTATCTGGTTATTATTGTTAAGGGTACATATTGACTTAACAATTAACTCGTGAATTACACTAGAGAATCTTGTTTATGGAAATCAGTTACTTTTAGAGCTTTTGCTAGAAGGCTGCTGAGTGGTAGTCGCCAAAAGAAATAATTTTTCATATTTCTTTTTTTTTAAGATGGCCCAGCTGGAGTTTGAACCCAGAGCTCTTGTCTAGTAAGCCAAGACACTCTAATCGCTAGGCTACTGCGACTACGAAGAAAGAAAAACATTTTACAAATGTTTAATATCTGATTCTGGTCATGCGTAATGGGCTTTATGACCGAGTAAACTTCTTGATCCCAAGCAAATCATGCATTCTGGACAAAAATATATTTCTGGCATTAATATTTCGGGTTTCTTACGAAATAATAGTCTTTCTTGTGGAAGCTAGGTAGATAGGTCAAATGGCTAGACTACCAAAAACGTGATCAAGAAGAAACAGTAAATTCTTGTAAAGCCGTTGTTCTAAAATCTTGAAGAAATGCTTAGTTAAGACATTAGGCGACTGATAAAGATTCTAAACTCAACGAGCTAGATATGGATGCATCACTTAACCGTTTAAATAGTTGGTAACGTAGATATGCCAACAAAATGACATGTGAGTAATTATTGGGATCTCTGCCTGAAAACTCTAACCAACCTACCAAGAGAAATATTTGCGTGTACTGCTTCTCATGATTTCAGAAGGCTTTCATTTTGCCGTAAAAAAATGCAAGTGAGATTTTAAAACTTTTATTTTTAACAAAAGAGGTTATTGGCAAACTACTGTATTATACAGAACTTATATGCAATATTTTTCCTATTTGTGCTGAACCCATATTATCAAAAATTTATATAATACTCTGTAATTCTTAAAAGATATTTACTTATATAATCTACTTTATTTACTTTGCAAAATACAAACCATAAAATAATTTAAAATCTTTATTAAGAATAGCCAAAGATGATAAAGTTTTTAAAATAAATTTTCTCAAATTGCTTCAAAATATTTGTTAAGTCTTGAAGTAAAGCCGCAATAACTTGAAGAAATTTCCATTACAGTATGCAAATGTTATCTTAAAGGAATACGCACTATAAAACTTTGTGCAATAAATTTTATTTTAAATTTCTTTTTGAATTCATTTTGCTATCCTAAAACAAAAAAAAAAAAAAATCGTTTTTTTTTTTTCTATTTTTTCTAATCTTTATGTTTTACTTGTTCTATGTTGTGTGTGTAGGTATATTGTGTTTTTGTTCATGTGTGTGACATCGTAACAAGCATTCTCAAAATTTATTTCAAAATCATATTCTACAGTGAATGTAAATGTAATCCTCAAAGATTTTTACGAGTACAATACGTGAAATATTCTAAAATGCATTATTTATCTCTACACCAATGCTAAATGTACGTTAAACCAACATTAAATGTATTGCCAGTTAAAGAAGTCAGAAAAGAGTGTAATAAGAAGGTTAGTTTGCTTAATATGATGGCTGAGACGTAAATGTAGTGAGAAATGCTAGTAGTGAGAAATACGGTTCTAAGAGCAGACCGTTAATAGTAATAATTTTCGATTCAACTTCATATTACATAAGTTTTTTGTTATGGAACAATCGACCTATTTTTTAGTGATTTTTAGGCCAAATTAATATCACCATTGGAATGATGTCTCTTAAATGTTCTTGAACTTGAAATTAGTTCTAGATTTAAAGCTGCCACAAAGTCATTTAATTCGTAATACTTAATTGGAAACAGCTGCATGGAAAGAACGCCTAAAAACTATGATTTATAGCCTAATTGAAAAAAAAAAACATATTGATTCGTTTGTAAGTAATTTGTGAAGTATTGCAAGTAATAATGTGAATAGTCTACCGCTAGCTTAACCCTAAAAAGACAATGATAGGGGAGGCCGTGGTATAGTGGTTGGATCTCTCGCACAAGAACTCAAACAGCACAGGTTCAAATCCCAGCGAAGGGAAAGAAATGAAACATAAAATTCATATATATACAGGGTTTTTAAACAGGGACGCTACAAAAGTCGAGTGACAGGGACAGCAAACGCCATATTTCTTGCCGCTCTTTTGACATTTCTCTTCAGTTAGGTTTGCCATTTCATGATGGAGAGATATACGAGCCAACAACAAGTCGAAATTATTAAAATTTATTACCGAAATTTGGAGTCAGTGGCCTCAACGTTAAGAGCGCTACATCCAATCCATGAGTCATCATTGCATCCCAAAAAAATTACGGTTTGGTGAGGTTTATGGGCCGGCGGCGTCATTTTGCCGTACTTCTTCCGTGACAATTAAGACCAAAACGTTACTGTGAATGGGAATCGCTACCGTTCAATGATAACTCAATATATTGGCCATCACAAGCCAAACAACAAATGTCACAATCAATATATTGGAAACCAAGTTTGGAGAACGTATTATCCAGTCGATTGGCCGCCTTGGTCGTGCGATTTGACGCCGTAAGACTATTTCCTGTGGGGCTACGTCAAATCTGTGGTCTATGCCAACAAGCCAGCGACGATTGATGAACTTCGTACTAATATTGAACGTAAAATGGCAGCAGTACACCCGATTTATGCTTGAAAACCGTCGAAAATTGGGTTTAGCGTCTGGACTTTTGCACACGTGCCCGTGGTGGCCATGTAAAAGAAATCGAGTTCTATACATAATGGCATCGAACGAACTTTTACAGGAATAAAGAATTTCATTGATATCTAAAACCGTTTTTGTTTTATTTAAAAAAACTTCTGTAGCGCTCTTATTGAAAAATCCGATATAACTATAACGAATTATGTTATAATTGAATCATTTTAAAAATGTTTTTGTTTATAAGGTGTTTTATTGTCGGCCTTAACTACATTTTATAGTTATTACTAAATAAGTTTACCCATTTCTTTTCCAGTACTTTTTTTAAACAATTACGTGACATTGTCACCATATTATTATTAAAGAATTCTATACTAAAAATAGTACTCGTTATAACGACAAATGTAACAGATATGACTTGAGAAGTTTAGAAAAAAATCTTTTTTTTTTTTCTTTACAAGGCCAATAACAAATAAGGAAAAATATAAGAAAAAAAAAAACTAAGAAGAATAAGCAGGAACATGGGCAAAGAAAAAAGAAATAAATTTAAGATTTTTCTATAGCTTTGGCATAATTTCGACTAATCGAATTAAAGGAAGTAAAATCACATTTTCTGCATCATTTCAAACTAATACCGCTTGGAATTTTATTGTCGTCATTGTCATTATAAGCACTAGTAGAACGTATGATTCCTTTTATTTAATAATTTTTTTCTTCCACGTTTTTGCATAGTTTGTGTTGGTCTGGCACAATACAGTGAATGAATTGTGCAAGAAATATTAAAAAAAGTCATTCGAAAGCACGAGTACTAAAGAAATGCTGTTTTTTATATTTTTTTCCTTTTTTTTTATTTTCTATCAAAGAAAACTACTAAACCTATTAAACAAATTGCATTTGGCAGTTATAACTTTATTGACTTTCTTCTATTATAATGCGCTTAAATATTACATAAATGTTTGAGCACGAATACATGGGTGTTATTACAACATCACAATTTGAGAGTCCTTATGGAAATGTGAAAATAATTCATTTTCATTTCTTCTATTTTCGATTGTGCTGTTTTTTTTTTTTGGAAAATTTTAAGTTTATTTTTGAATTTCTGCTGAAAGCAGCTTTTCTTTTTTGCAAAAATTCGAAATGATTGCTTTTATAGTGTACTTTTCTCGTTTTTTTTTTGTCAATTTTACTTCAACTTTGAATTTTGGTGGTTTTTATTGAGTTTAAATTTTTGTTAATGATTTGTAGGCAAACCCAATTGTCAGATATTGTTAAAAATAAGAAAATATATTTAGTTTATCGCAAGGCGAGTTCTTTATACATAAAAATAAAATTTAAAAATCATATTGAATTTCACTATATTTGAATTTGGGTAAAAATCCCTCAGGCAACTAGTCAACGGCATGAATGCCAATCTGTCTAGGATTTGAAATCGGATATCCAGACAACAAATTCTACTTATATATAAGCATGCCTCTTATGCTGCCCTCTAGCCACCGCAGCTATTGACGTTCATGCCGTCAAGATCTACTAAAGGGGATAAGTGGAACAAGAGATGTGTTGTGCTGTTAATCCAAAATGAATGACAATAAAAAATGCAATACTGGAGTGAAAATACATGAATATGATAAAAATGTGATGTGTTTAGTAAGTCTTACACTAATTAACTAATTTTGAAATATGATTTATAAAAAAAGGATGAGTTAAATAGTTGATGATTTTTAAGAATGTATACAGAACGCAAAGAACTCTGATAAGACTTCCGAAACCATATTCAGTTTGGCTGGTATAAAATTCCTTCAAGGATGTCATTTTCTCCTTTCATTTAGAAATTTTGCAAAAAAAAAAAAAATCTAATGTGTTAATAGAATTTAGTTTCTGATCTAATTAAGGCGTTTTATGACAAAACAAAATGAATTTGTTAAAAGTCATCTTAAGGTAATGGGTTCGGCTTGTACCAGAAACGCGAGAATTTAATAATGAAATTTTGAACTTAATAATGATTGTAAAGCGGGTAAGAAACAATCGGAAGTATACTGGACATACTACGCACCCTCCTAAAGGTACATGTGCACATAAATATTTCTAGCATTTTATAACAAAAAAATTGTATAAATTATTGTTTTAACATTTCATTTGAAAGTTACTACAAAAATAGTGATTCAAACGTGAATTGGCGACATTAAAAAAAAATAAATAAAAAATTAATATAGAGAACGACGTGTGAGAGACATATTTGGGATTTCTTCAACTGAAGCCTTAGCGGCAGCAATATTCTCGAAACAATGGGCACTTCTTTGTCTCACTGGCACGGTAACCTTTTGTACTGTGCCTGTGGATTCAAATTTTTCCACTAGACGCTCAATTGTTGATCTGCTAGGACGATTATTATGACCATTAATTGGACGAAGCGCTCTTAACGTTGAGGCCACTGACTCCGAATTTCGGTAGTAAATTTTGATTATTTCGACTCGTTGTTGGCTTGTATATCTTTCCATCATGAAATGGCAAATCTTACTGAAGAGAAATGTCAAAAAAGCGGCAAGAATGGGGGGGGGGGGGGGCGTGGTATAGTGGTTAGGGCGCTCGCCAAAAACTCAAAGGACCCAGGTTCGAATCCCAGAAGAGGTGAAAAATGAAAAAGTTAGTTTGCGGTTTTTTCAAAATTATAATTTAAAAATAAGAGGCCCCCCTCCAGGAAGACCATCTACAAAGAAACCGCTCCCCGACATTCCACTCTATTCCACCTTAACCAATGTCAACAAAAGACGAATCATCAGGAAAAAAAGCGCCACCTATTGGGAAGTAGCAGATAACAGCTAAACCTACTTAGAGAAGGCACACTCACCACACAATTAACATGCAACGATGAGACAATTGCTGTTGATCATTCAAGGGTGAAGGTATAGAACTGGCCTTTGAATGATCATTTCACAGCAATTTGTCTCATTCCTAAGGCGCTTAATAATAAAATAATAATTAATAATAATATATGTACTGTCCTTTTCAAAATTCCAATACAACGCACAGCATTTGGTAGGGGTTTACCCCTGAGTATTTGTCTCAAAATAAAAAAAAAAGAAATATGGCGTCGTTTTCTGTCCCTGTCGCTCTACTGTTGTAGCGTCCCTTTTGAAAAGCCCTGTACTAGAAACAGGTGGTGTAGAAAATATCGTTTCTGTTAGAGAAAGGTGACAAATAAATTGAATTAGTTGATGCAAAGAGTTTCTCGGCAATTGGGCCTATCTTATGGATCATTATAGCGTACTAGAAGCTTGGGTTGTCACCTCCATTCATGTGAAGTTCATTTTTCAATAAAAATTTTTTTCAGCAATGAAAGTAATTTTTTACCCGATGGTTACGTCGACAAGAAAATAATCCCACATTTTAGAGTGATCGTTAAAAAGTGTTTGTTTGTAGGTGTCAGCGGATCGTATTACTTTTTGAAAATTACACTAAAATAGAACCACTACTTTAAATTCATAGCGCTATGCGCATACTTACGCAATAACTAAATTTCGTTACATAGCTAACAATTGAAGATTATCAACTGAACGTTTATGAGGTTGCAGGCAAACGATATCACGAGCAATACAACACGATTGATTTTGGATTTATTGTAAAGGAAAATTTATGATCTCATAATTACTTCAGTTGTACACATCAAGTTCATTGAAAACCAATATTCATCAAGTTATTGCCGAGATAAAATTAATTCAGAAGCGGTTTTTTAAATAACAGTGTATTTCGTATATAATGGCAAAAATAATAAAAAAGTATAAATATATAAATAAAATAATAATAAAAGTTTCTTTGAAATCTTAGTTTAATGCCTGTTTTATTTAAAATCGCCCATAATTTTAACTTTCATGTTCTATAACACTTCAGTGTCTCAAAAACAAGTGGTTACGACATTGTATTTTTACTTGCGGTAAAATAAATTTCATAGTAGTAATTAAATTATAAAATTAACGAGATATCATAATGGGATCATCAGCAATAGTCGCCTTGGTCTTTATTAATTTACAAGTATTAGTTGAAGTCGTCGCGCAATTGAAGTATTAGTCGTTTATATTTTAGATTTCAACATTGTTAAGATTATATTGAACAGAAGAATATAACTCTAAAATTACAGATTATGGCAAGTCTACACAATTACTGCCATCCTGCCACTAGAAAAAGCTAATCTATACATATGAGCATGTATATATCAAATGCATTTCTGAGTAATTTATTTATTAATTTAATACGGTTACATATGTATGTAGCCGCATATCGCATTAACGAATGGACCACATACAACCAAGCTAATAAAGAAAGCAGGTACTAGGATCTATAGGGCTTACATTAATGTTTGGTTACAATCCGAATATCGCATAGGTGCGATAAGTAAGCCTGAAAAAGTTGTCCTTGACTTTTGTATATCTTGATAACGGTTAATGCTAAAGTATCTGAATTTGGTCTGGATAACTCCATAATCAATTAAAATCTTTAGTCTAAATGTGAGCGGAATTGAATAAGTAGGAGTGGTACCCCGCATACAAACTAAATCTTGATTTTTGTATATCTTGACAGCGGTTAGAGCTAAAATTTCTGAATTTGGCCAAGATGACTTCATAGTCAAAGCAAATCAGCATTTAGAAATTAAGCGAAATTGGAGACGTGGGCGTGGTACCTACCATACAAACCAAATATTGCTTTTAATATATCTTGAGAATGTTTATAGCTAAAGTTTCTGAATTTTATCTGAATGACTTCATGCTCAGGGTAAATCAACGTTCGAAAAGTGAACCGAATTAGAGAAGTGGGAGTGATACTTTCCACACATTCTAATGATTTATTTTTGTATATCTTGAGAATGGTTACAATCCATTCATTATGAAAAAAGTTTCTTATTTTATTTTGCCTGGCAAAGTAGGCACAGAGTCCTCTAACAGATATATAAAAATTATTTTTATTATAAATTATTAAAATTTATTAATATTCACAAATCTACCATGAAGATTATAAACCCAGTCGGTATGTCAGAATTTTTATTTTAAATTAAAGCAAGAGATTTCTCCTTAATTTCTTTAACAATCCGTGTATGAGTAAAGTTATTTTTGGAAAATACAATAATAACTGGGAACTCATACTGTTATCATTGTGATGAATGCCTGACAGTTACAAATATTAAATTGTTACCTTTAAATTAAGTGAATATATGTTTTAAAATTTACTTTATATTTATAAGTATTCGTACTATTCGACTTCAATTCTAAAATACTTTCATTTTGCTGTACTTTGAATTGAAAACTATTGGGAAATGTTTTATTTTTTTATAATTTTTGTGTAATAATTTTTTGACGATACCTCATCATTTTCCACTACTTTGGCGTGTTTTTTTTTATTTATTTTTAGCCCCCTCTTAACATGTTTCGTTGATTTTGTGTTGTGAAATGTGTGTCCTTTCAACCTGCCCCACTGTTACTCAGTCTCCTTAAATTTTGCGTTTTTATAACTGAAAACACATGCTCGCAGTAGTAAGTATAGGTAGTTGTATTTGGGTGCGATTATAACGATAAAATGGCTGGTAAAGTTAATAGCAGTTTGGGATGTGCTACTGCTGTTATTGCTTTATGGTGTTTGGTGGCATCATTAAAAGTTTATAATGCAGCTGTTGTAAAATTATAGAATTGTATTGAAAAGTTTGCAAAACAAAAAAATTTTACATATTTTATTGGCAGAAATAAAATAAAATAAAAGACAAAATTTTATATAAGAATAGTAAAACGAAAAAAAAAAAATAAAAAAAAAATGTGCTTAAGTGTTACTTTAGTATTACTTTTGTACTCCAAAGTGAACTACTTCAAATAAAGTAATTTAATAATCAAAAATTTTCTTGAGTAACAAAAAGAATCAATAGAGAAAATTCCTTTTATTATATCAAAATTTTCTTTTTCCTTCTAGTTCTACATTTTTAGTGGCTTCCAAAGTAGGCTAAGAAGTTTGCATTATTTAGTACTTGCATAAGCCTATAATTATAATTTTATTTTGTTTGATTGTTAAAAATCGAAAAGTTTTTTTTTCCAAGAAAGAGACTCAAAGGCAAAGTTTTAATATTTGACTGCCAAAATAATAAAAGAAATATGCAGAATAAAACTTTTAATCATAGTTTGCTTAGTTATTACAAATTTAGTTTTTCATTTTTGCTTTCATTAAAATGAAGGTAAATTTATTGGTGAAAAATTAATAACTTTTGCTGAATTTTTTGGGCAATTATGCATTAAAGAACTATTGATGAGGTAGAGAGGTAGGTAAATATAAAAATTATGGATTTTATATATTTTGTAGTACAATTTTAAACTCATTAAGAAGATAACTTTGTAATTAAAAAAAGTTATCACTTGAGTTTTTTTTTGCTAAGATTCGAAGGTTCTAGGAAATAAGTTTAAATTTTTAAATATAAAACTGAAATAAACACTGTTGTGTATTTACACCTTATATAATTAAATAATAAAAATAAATAAATAAATAAATAAATAAATAAAATTTTATAATAAAATAATAAACAAAATGTTGCAATAATATTATACTCTTAACGATAAAATCGAATTTAAAAACGATTTATAATAAACTGATAATATATACACTGCGAGCGACTTGAACAGCACATCCTGTACGGTTCAAAAAAGACAAAAGCATATTCTTTATTTTAAAATTTAACTATGAGAGAACGCTATTATCTTTTACCGTTTTTTGTTGTTTTTAATATTTTACATCTTTGAGAAAAATAAATTACTTCAAAGAAATGTATTCTTATATAATTCTTTGATACTTGGTTAACATATTGGCTCCAAAAATGTGAAGTAATTGATACCGCTTAACTTGTATTGTCAATCATTTTGATATATCATTTTGTGATTTAAAAAAAAAGACTTTCTGGGGCCTTACTCTGTAATTCTATTAAGCCGAAATGCTAAAATTTTGGGTTTTTGAAACAGGCTGGGCATTAGAATATATAAAATTAGAAGATTTACAGATAATAGGCATGAAGTTTTTAAATTAAAATAAACGTTCAAGAATTCTATTCGTAGCCAAAGAGTCCTAAACCAAGTTTATAAATTTTTAGCAATAGAGTTTTAGCTTAGGAGAGTTACAGATAATGGATTTGTCCGATATATCAATTATGCAGTATCAAGAAGATCTCGTAGAATTGCATAATGATGAGTCAGTAAAAAATTTATTTAAGTGAAAGGAACGATTGCATGGCATTGTAAAAAAAACAGAAATTAAATATCCAAATGCAACCAAATATGCAAGAAAAACTTTTACTACCATTTCCATGATTTACTGAAAAAAAAGAAATCGACTGCATTTAATACAACGTGGAGTCTCGCTATTAAAGCTAACTAAATAGGAGCCTAATCAAAAATCTCTGGGCAGCAAGCACCAAGCGCAAAGATCGCACTAATTGAATTTATATGTATACATAGTTATATATTTATCAAAAATATTTTAAGTTTGAGTTACAGTTTTTCATTATATGTTTTGATAACAATTTCATAGTTACTTTTCCCAAAACCTGTCATTTGTTTTTCTTACGTGAACTTATTATTAATATTATTAAATTAAATTAAATTTTTTAGTGTTAAAAAATATTTACTTATTATATAAATGGTAAAGGTTGGGCCATAGTTTTGAAACGCTGCTCTAATGCTTGCTTTCGTGTTTGCATGCATACATAGGGGTGGTCGTGGTATAGTCGTTAGAGGACTTCCAAAGAAACTCAAACGACCTCGGTTCCATCCCAGCAAAGAGAAAAAATTATAAAAATTAAATTACGGTTTTTCTTAATTATAATTAAGAAAATATAAAAGGTTCTCCCATCTTCAAGAAACCGCTCCCTGGCATTTTCAGTCTATTCCACCAAAAATGAATAATCAGGAGTACTGCGCCACCTTCTGGGAAGATTACAGCTAACCTACTGAAGACGCTTACCACGCACATTCAACATCCAACGACAGATGGGGCAATTGCTGTTGATCATTCAACGATGAAGGTATAATACTGGCCTTTGAGTGATCAAATTAACAGCAACTTGTCTCATCAACAAAAAGGCGCAAAATAAGCAAATAAAGTAAATGTGTCTATGTATCTTCAAATTCCGAACATGGCACTGCATGAGTAAGGGTTTTCCCCTGAGAATTGGTCTTAAAAAAACACAAGATGTGTTTCCCAACAATGTTACAATAGTTTACATTATTTAACTTGATGGACACAAAGTTTCTTATATATTTATTAAAACTTTTTTTTTATTGTATTTTAAGATAATAATGATACTTTACAGGTTTTAAGTATTAAATATTTTTAAAAACTTGCATTCAGCTATTATTTTGTTTTTTAGAAAAATTTAATCTTTTAATGCTGCATTAAAAATTTCAAAAATCGATTTTTCTTTGAAATAAACTAAATTATTTTACTTTCTTTTCTTTATCAAATTAAATAAATTCACACACACTTCACTTTAAGCAATTATTTTCAAATCACTAAAGGAAATGTTTTGTATAATAGAAAGCAAATCATCATTCTTCTATTGTATATTTAATCCTTCTTCAGTAATAAGAATTTTACGTTTTTTCTTTCATATTTAAAGCTTTTCAGAATGTTTTATTTTTTTTTTTTTTCACATTTATTGCCAACCAATCTTAATCCATAAAAATACGTTGATAATTGCTAGCAATGATGATGAGCTTATTCAATTAAATGACAGTTGCAACAACAGCAACTTGAAAAAGGAAAAGAAAAAAAAATCCACTTAATTTTTATATACGAACAAAATAAATAAAAAAAGGAGTAAATAAAGTTATAAAGAATGAATGAACGGTTGAGGTTCGAAACAAAGAAAATCGCATTTATCATGTCATTACAGTCAAATCATGATATTGCACATGCAATACTCACACATATTGATTTGATAGAAAAAAAAAATTAATAGAGCAACGTGGAAATTCACATTTATACCAAACAGTCAAACAGTATTTGTGTCTGGCATAAAATGAAAAACTAAGAAGTCATTCTTACAAAAAAAAATATTTTTCTACAATTTCTGGGGTTATAGGAGGTTTGTTCAAACATAAAGAGAGTCTACTATTTGCTTATCTCATTATGACACACATTAAAATAGATTCTTTTTAAATAAAAAGTCTAAAATAAATTCCTTAAAAATGTTTTAAGATGATAGGATATCAGTGAAGAACCACCATCTGCATAACCAGGCAAATTAAAAACATATGAAACATTGCCTCAGTGAGGAAAGCCTTGAAATCTTAAATTTTCTTTTCAATGACATGTGCGTGGTGAAAAAACACAGAAGTATAGTATGTGAAAGTTTTTTTTTTTTTAGTTAATAAATGTCAAGCTTTTGTTTTCAGTATATGTATTTTGACGATAGTCTAGTGCATCTGGAATTTTTGCCATAAGGCCAAAGAGTTAAAAAATTATAATTTGGAAGTGCTGCATTCAAATAAAAAAAACCCATAATAGCTGTTTACAACCGATTTCGTTTAATCATCGTAAACACAGCAAGCAAAAATATGTCAAAAATTATCCTGGTGAGCAGTTCTGTTGGTATCACGAATCGTATGGTGATAATACTTGTAAATATAGGGAGCAATGTACTTATAACAAGCCATAAAAAATTAAATTCGATCTATGTAATTTGAACAGAGCCAAATGGAAATGGAACATACATAAATATTTCCAATTTAAAAACAATAAAACCAATAGAACAACAGTTGTTTTTAGTGCTTAGGCGTGATTTTGGTGCCCCAGTGGTCTAGTTGGTAGTGTGATAGACTGCTAGTGTGAGGGTTCTGAATTCGATTCCCACCAGAGACCCTGATCTGTGACACTACACCGAGCAAAGGTATTAGTCACTCGTCTCGGAATAGTTAAATATAATATTAATATCGTATTCGAATTTAAATAAATAAGCTAAATAAATATAAACATTTACTGTGGCAAATGTCTGCATCCAAATTATAAGGTATGACTTCCTTCAACAGATTAGACTCGTTGTTCTTGTGAAAGGTGAAAAACTTATCGAACGGAAATCTTTGGAGATAAGTAGCAGTACAACTCATTTTGATGATGAGCCCATTGTGTACAATACCCTGAGATCCTATGCACAATTTCTAAACAAACTGAATAATCTTGACAAAATCAAGGATTATGTATCTTATTTTAACGAAAGGTTCCCCAACGTAAGCCCATGTACATATGCTAGCAAAGATAAGTTAGGGAAAGCAAAGAAAGATGTTAAATATTTAATGCAAAAAATATTTGTGGACTGTCAAAAAGCAACTGGGCAAGTCCTCTTGTCTTAGTGAAGACACCAAACGGTTAATGGCGTGAATAAAGGTATTGGTGTGCTTTATATGACTGACAAATTTCTCATTCCATTCCAAAAAATCATTTTACATAGGTCTTATTATCAAATATCAGTTGAGCCATGTGATACCCCCAAAACCATTATTAAAATCTATTAGTCGAGTTTCACTGTATGACATTTGGCGTTAGAAACGCAATCCAAACTTTTCAACTTCACATATGTACATAAACAAAGTAAAACAGTTCTCAATTTTGTTTTTGCTTACATATGTAAATGGTATACTTATCGCATCAAAATATAAAGAGGAACACCTTACGATTGCGCTAGACTGTAAATTTTGCTGGCAAGTGTTGTTCTAGGGAATATTCATAAAAAATTTTGAAGGAATGAACGTTGAGCGGTATTTTCCAAATCCGAAATTAGTAAAGGACATTAAAAACTTCTTAAGAATGAAAAATGTGAATCTCATTTATATTTTTACAAATACTAGAAATCAAAATCCTGTTTCCAGGAACGCTTTCGAATTCTGTAAGATTGATTTTGCAAAAGTTACTTTTTCTAAATAATATGGCTCTAATTGCAAGATGAATACTTATTACTTATGCTTTTGACGATGTAATAGCGGCAGTTGTATATCAGATTATAAACTATCCAACTCAAACAATCGGATTCTACTTAAAAAAGTTTACAATCGTCTCAAAAGAATTATAGTGCCTCCGACAGTAAAGTATCTGATATTTTTCAGGAAATTCAGATTTTTAAATATGCGCTAGGCGATAGAGAGTCTACAGTTTTCATAGCTGACGACTTGCATTCACAAAGTAACATAATTCATGATATATATAGAAATCGCAATACTACAACAGAACAACCCCAAAATGCAAAAACGTTTATTACATGGTAAGAATTTGTCGATTACGCTGACCGAATTATCCGTTCCAGGTTCAACACAAGAATTATACTGTAATGCTTTGCAAAATAAAATAAGCCCATATGTATCAAAAACTTATCGCCAAACTATTCTTTGGAAGCTTCACTATTTATCACATCCTGGCAATATTGTTACTAAGAGTTAATAGCTAATCATTATGTTTGGTCATCGATGTCAAAAGATGTAACTGGCTTGACATTTTTTCCCACAGCTATAGACATGCTAGTGGTTAGTGTGTTGGCTTACTAAGACGATAGCTCCAGGTTCACACCTCAGCTCTGACATCTTTAAAAAAAGAAATATAAAAAAAAGTATTGCTTTCGTTGACTACCTCTTAGCAGTCTTCTGGAAAAAGCTCTGAGAGTAAATGATTGCCATAAAAAAGTTTCTCAAATCGGTCGTTCGGAGTCGACTTTAAACTGTAGGTCCCGGTACTCATGGATAAAAATTGACACACACAACATGAGTGCTGTGAGAAGTTATGCCTTAACTCTGAAACGGTGTTGTGGCCAAATATATATCGTCGCAAGAATTAAAGAACGCTGTAACTGACAAAAAATCGAAAATACGTTTTTTGCATAATTTTTATTAGAACAAAAATACTCGTCGATTGGTCCCGGTCCCAGATTTCTACGATGAAAATAAATTCACTTACGCCGTCTGCGTTTTGAAAAATACCAGCGTATTTGTTCTACTTTTATACAGGTTTTTTGGCTCTGGTGAACATTTAAGGTTTTGTCAGTTACAGCGTTCTTTAATTCCATTGATGATATGTACACATACTGTTCACACCAATAGTCATATTTTCTTTTTGAGTCGGCCACTGTTTCAAATTTATGTTCATTATCCTTATCTTAGTTACGTCTTAACTACCAATTTTACGACTGTCACTCTACACAAGACTAAAAAATATTTTTTGAACAAACCACATATTAGTCTGTATCTGTTTGTACCCAAAGTGTAATCGAAAAATTGAAGTAATTTCTACAATGTAAAAAGAAAAAAGTAAAACCTAAAAATAAAGTTTTTCCTACACTTGGTTTTCTTAGCAAATAAATTTTTAAGAGCTTTTTTTTTTAACTCCTCCTACATGATGAACATAATAATTACCACCAATACCATTATCATTATCAAGAGGAATATAAAAAAAACTAAAAGAAATATTTTATACTTTTGCCATGTCTTCTTCTGAAAAACCTCATCTATAAACCAATTGTTGGTTTCATTGACTTTAGATGAGTTGAAAATCATAAAAAATTTACACCAACAAATTCTTTACAGGACTACATCAAGTGTGTGTTTTTGCCCTTATAAATGTGGATATCAGAACATAAGGTAATGATGGAAAATTGATAAAAAAAAAAATCGTCAGATTATCTCCTAATGGAAGCAATGAGTAGAAGATTTGTAGGTATTTGAAGTCAATTAAATGATAAATGTTCAATTGGTGTCATACAATATTTATGGCACGAAATATATATTTGAAATATTAAAACTGTCATGCGACTAAAACAGGTTATTATTATTATTATTATTTTTTATTTATTTTATAATAATTATTATTTCAGCCATAGATGGTGTGGATTAATTGTGCATTTATAGATCTAAAAATAAGTCGATCAAACTGTCTTTTTAAACAGGGATTGTAATATATCTACGCAAAAATCTACCATCAATTTCAGTATAATGCCTTCTTCCGGAAAACCTCAATTTTTGGTCTCATTGACTTGTGGTGCGATATTTTCGTGACTTAAATTAGACAAGATAAAATAAGTTATATTGTTGGCAAAATTCCACATGACCTGTAGTAAGCTGGATAATAACACTGTGTTTAATTTTTCAAGTCATGAAAATATAACCATATCCGTGTAACCACCACTACGGGATAAAAGACAAAAGAAAAGAAGACCCGTGTTTCCCAGTTTTGCTCAAATTTGGGCCCTTGGTGTCATTTTTGCAAAGAAGTCATCAATTTCTCAGGCTCATATCTTGCAAAAAGTTTGGAATTTTAATTTACTTTCTGAGACAAAGTTGGAGCTCTTGTTATGAAGAACAAAAATTGTGAAGATATAAAATCAAAAAAACTTCACCTTCAAGACCAAAATCGCAAAAAGCTTTAAAAAATTCGATCTTTTTTACTTTTTACCCCTGTTTAGGTTCATATGTAGCAAACCGATCAAAATTTAATTAAACAATGAACTAAAAAAATTTATCTAAGATCTCAATAAACAACTCACGCGATCACTTACCGACTGCAGCAGCACAGGCAAAACAGTAAATTCATCACACACATTTTTTTTTCGAAATTTTAACTTTTGCGGCTACCTAAGCGCTACCTGAACGGAGTTAAGAATAACTTTTTTATATATGAATCTTTTTTTACTTTTGATGATATAAATTATTTGAGATACATATTACTTACATATATTATATCCGATATATTTATCTGTTAGGATTCCAAAATTCGCAATTTTCACAACCAATTGCCTTTTAAACTATAAGCATAAAACTACAACTACTAGCATGTATAACAAAACAAATGTTTAAATTAATTAGAGAAACAATGACATTTTCACACTAATCAACAAAAAAAAAAAAAAAAAAAAAAAGCCTTGTAACACCTTCAAGTGTTAACTTCCGTTTCCTTTACGTTGTTATTTGTTAAAATTAAAATAAAAACATGCTTTTCACAACCACATTTTTTTTGAAACGGCGGTTTAATGTCATGTAATGTATTTAAGACATAGTATATGTTCATATACATATAACGACAGTAACAGATAAAAACCACTTAAAAGAATTCAACCAAATTTGTTTACTTCATTACACCCTCAACCATAAAACCAAGTGTTTAGTTGCAAATATCCGTAATTATTAAAAATACCTTCTTTTAAGACACATTATCCGGTTTGATTTGATAGAGTCAAAAAGCTTTATTTTTGACTTTTAAACAAAATATTTTTCAAGAATTTTTGTACCACCAAAATTTTACTATATAAGGAGTTTGGTTCAAATTTGCTCAAAAATGTGTTACAATTTAAAAAAAAAGTCTGACATTTTTTTCTGCTAAAATAGGTTAATTGCTCAGTAGTCTGAAAATGGATGTCAATTCCATGCTTCTGTCACTCTCACAGAACATCTAGCTTTGTGATTGACAATTAAAGAAATAAAAATTTCGGTATGGAAGCATTGAGTACTCTAAAGGTTTTTTTGTAAGTGAGCAAGTAAAAATTATTAAATAAGTAATTTAAAATCTTAATAAGTAACTAAGTAAGTAACTAAGTCTGTTAGCAAGTAAATAAGTTAGTAAATGAGCAAATTATAGTAGTAAACTATGAGATAAGTTACTCAAAATGTTAGTACATAACTAAATAAGTAGGTATGTTAGTATATAATTAACCAAATGATTAACTAAGTAATGTGAATTACTAGCAAATAACTAAATAAAAATCTAAATATATTAACAAGAAAATAATTAAGTATCGAAGTTACTATAATACATAACAATGAATAACATATGAATAAAACAAAAAACCTGTGAACGATATCGCGCGAACAGGCCGAATTTATAGCTCGCAAAGTTCAATGTTGTGTTATAATTCACTGGTGTAATAGTTATGATGCCATCTTATCATCTGTGATGTAATTATTGAGCAGGCGGACCCTCCGATGTT
The DNA here is from genome assembly GCA_963576795.1 of Metopia argyrocephala. Lineage (NCBI taxonomy): Eukaryota > Metazoa > Arthropoda > Insecta > Diptera > Sarcophagidae > Metopia > Metopia argyrocephala. Next base: position 58,358,947 of record OY756211.1, on the reverse strand, counting down.
CTAAGAATGAGAATAAACTGTGATGTACGTTTTTTTTAAAGATGGTTAATAGATAGACATTTTGTTTTTTATAGGTTTTTGTATATTATGCTTATGCGCTTTTTTGTTGATGAGACAAGTTGCTGTCAATTTGATCACTCAAGGGCCAGTGTTATATTTTCACCTTTGAATGATCAAACAGCAATTGCCTTATCTGCCGGTAGATGCTGAATGTGAATGGTGAGCGTCTACAGTAGATTAGCTGTTATCTTCCCAGAAGGTGGCGGTGTACTCATGATCATTAGTTTCTTGTGGAATAGATTGGAAATGTCACTGAGCGGTTTCTTGAAAATGGACTTTTTGGAGGGGGGGAGGACGTCTTATTATTATATATATTAATTTTTAATTTAAATTATAATTTTAGACAAAACACAAATTTTTATTGTTTTTATAATTATGTACTTCGCTGGGATTGAACCTCGGTCGTGTGAGTTTCTGTGCGATCGCTCAACCACAATTACACGACCACGTTGGAATGGTCACATTTTTCGAGTGTTTGAAAAATCATTCAAGCGCCACGGTTTTTTTAAGACGGTGCACTCCATCTGACCTTCTTAATATTTACAAGACCTTTATCCGACCTTAATAAATTTTAAACTAAAGGTCTTTTATACAAAAAATATTTTTATTATTACATCGTAATATCGACTACTACTAACTACTCAAATGATATGAATGTACATTCGCACATAGAGTACAGTGTTTAACAAATTTTATAACTAAAAGATAAAAAACAATATAAAACAAGTCACACATTTCTGATTATGCCATACAACGGAATAAATAATGGAATAGGTATTGGAATAAATGATTGGAACAGAAATACATAATTTTTTCTATTTAATTGATTTATTGAAAACCACTAATAGCTGCCAACTTTATTTTATAAACTTTGTAGGGTAAAACAAATAGCCTGTTTATTCGGAATTCATTTTCTGGCTTAGTTTACATAAAAATCACGCTCATTTATTGTTGACCAAAAGTCAAAATTACTTCTATAGTCCTTTATTCACTTTCAATAGTGTGCTTGTAATCGTGTTACATTTACGGAAACACTTTTAGTGGTTTCATAAATCACTTTAAAAATACAGTTGTGTTTAAAACAATAGGAGTGCTACCATATAATATTTTTACAATTAAAATTTGTTGGAGTGTAAATTTGTAAAATAAATAATATTCTAACAATGATTACAACGGTATGCAAGAAGTAGATAAAATAAAAATATGAAACTCACAACAAATACAAAAATAATACTATCAGGCCTGTCACAGAAATCCATTCCGATCAAAAGTGGAATAAATTCCGTATTTTGCTTCTCCAGAAAACGTAAAACGAAAATTTTTTGCGGAATTAAACCACATTTAATTTCCTAAGTGGAATTGATATTTTCAGTGACTTAAATTTAAAAAAATGAATTAAAAGCACTTTTAATGAGAAACAAATATTGTTTTTGATTTATTTTATTGAAAAATAATTTTTTTAACATTTATTTTCTTAAAAATAAACACATATTTGTTATTATTTCTGAAAGAAACCATTTTTTAAACCACAAATTTTTTCAAAATCAAACTAAAATTTTCAAAAAGTTTTATTTCTGGCAATAGGAACATCAAAACCAAAAAAAAAAAGAAATTTTTCTATTCCAGGCATTTTTCTTTTATTATTAATTATTTTAATCTGTATTTTTTTATGCAGTTTGTTACAATTTTTTTAATTTGTTTTGCTCTTATTCGCTTAAAACACATTATTTTTGTTTTGGTATACATTATGTTGCCATATTTTAATAGAAACATAGAAAAATTGGAATTTGCTAAATCGATCGGAATCTGAAGGAGCTAAAACAAAACCGATCGGAATTGAAAATACGAAATGAAAACCATTCCGATCGGAATCTGTGACAGGCCTGTATGCTACAAAAGTGAAGGAAAAAATATATGCAGGGGTTCTGATATAGCAATTCTGTTTTGCATAAGCCTATAGAGAACTGAAATAATTTTAGTATTTTTTGGATCACTTCGTTAAGTGTCCTTTTTAATAGCAAATATAGTGAAATACCCGTATTCACGAAGTTGAGTTTCCGGCTTTCCGAAAATATTCACCTCCTTTAATACCACATGAGGTCAGTCACACTATGGCAAGTGATGCCAGTACAACACAGTTCGAGATTCTTCTGATCACAACAGGCTGCCGAATGTCAATACACACAGTATAGTGCCAAACCATATGTATAATATTAAAGATGTTATTCATCATCTACAGCCATTCTGACTGACACTGGAGAATTGCATACGGCGAATTGACATTGAAGCTACCTAGCGCTAGATGGCAGCACAAACACAAAAACTTTTTCTTTCTTAGAAATTACGATCTGTCAAACGTCAGCTGTTAAAATTTTAGCCAAATTCATCGATTAGTTTATTTGTTGTAGTCGTTTGAAGTAAGCAACTTTTTTGTTTCTTGGAAAATGGAAAATACTGAATTTCGTGTAGTGATTAAACACTATTATTTGTAAGGCAAAACGGCGAAAGAGACAAAAGAAGAAGAAAGATAAACTTTACGGCGAATCTGCTCCGTCAGATTATATGGTAATATATTGGATTGCTAAATTTAAATGGGGCCAAACAAGCACTGCAACAATACCATCCACAGGAAGGCCAAAAGAGGTGGTTACTGCAGAAAATATCAAGAAAATCCTCGATATCGTTATGAATGATCGCCGGGTCAAAATACGTGAGATTGCTGAAATGGTAAACATATCATATGAACGTGTGTTCAACATTTTGCACGAATATTTGCATATGAAAAAGCTATCGGCGAGATGGGTGCCGCGTTTTCTCAGTGTTGAACAAAAACGAGTTCGACAGATCATTTCACAGCGGTGTTTGGACATGACAAAGAATAATCCTGCTAGTTTTTGGCGTAGATTAATAACTGTTGATGAAACGTGGGTCCACCACTACACACCTGAAACGAAAAATCAATCGATGCAATAGGTAGAAGCTGGTGGAAGTGCTCCGAAGAAGGCGAAGACAGCGAAATCAGCTGGCAAGGTTATGGCCACTGTATTTTGGGATGCACACGGAATATTGCTCATCGATTATCTTGAAAAGGGATCCACAATCACAGGAGAATATTATCGTGCATTATTGGATCAGTTGGTTAATGTAAACAAGGAAAAACGACCACATTTAAACAAGAAAAAACGCACCGGTTCACACAGCATTAGATACGATGCTAAAACTACGAGAAATCCACTTCAAATTGGTTGATCATCCACCTTATAGTCCAGATTTAGCCCTTAGTGACTCTTTCCTGTTTCCAAACTTGAAAAAATTGCTCGCAGGAAAAAGATTCATCTCAAACGAAGAAGTGATTACCGAAACTAATGCGTATTTTGAGGAGTTCCCAAAATCGTGTTATTCAGATGGTATAAAAAAGTTGGAAAATCGTCTTACTAAGTGTATTGGGCTAAAAGGTAGCTTCAATATCAATCCGCACTTAGGTAGCTCCAGCTTGTCCCTATCACGGCACGATTTCTCACCCACCCTTAACTAATGGTCTGTGTCAATAAAAATTATGGGGACGGGTGTAACGCTCCAACCGCCCATCAAAATCTTGGATTGTATAAGTATTTGGAATCTCTTGTACTCTATATATTATTTTAGTTAAATTAATTTAAATTATAGTTAACTTCTTCTTTACTAAGATCTATATTAAAATTAAGAACTTAAACATCCTGGTATTCAAAGAGAATTTAAACAAATTTTTAATTAACTGTTTATATTTATAGCCTCGTAAAATATATGTACATGTTCTTTTCCCTATTCCCTCGCCAATTAATTATATTGTCGAAATAAAGTTTTACGTTATTTTACCTCAATTGGTAGACACTTTTTTTTTAATAATGTTAAGTATCTTCCTATAGTTATTTATAACTATTTGCCTCTCTGCCTTTTAAAACGGAGGGCTTCATTAACTTTGTGAAACGTTTAATCCAATCAGAATTTAATGCCTTTTGTTTTCTTGCTACCACATAAAAAAAAAGAAAGGAACAATGTTCAATATTGGTACAAAATAAAAAGCAATGATACATAATTTTATACTCACACTTTTACACATATACATATACATACCTATAGATATGTATCTATGTCAGTATAAAAGCATTTCCTTTTGTTGTTAAAAGTAGTTGTTAATATATAAGTACGTATGTATGTGTATGTAAGTGTAAATGTATGTAAACTAGCAGCCATATCGAATTTAATGTTGTGTTAAAATTAATGTCCTTATATTTCACCAAAATGACCGCATAAACTCAGACTTTATTTTCACTTCGGTTTTTTAATTTTTGTTCTGTTTTTTTTTTCTCTCTTTCTCTTTATTTTGTTTAATTTTAAGAGCATATCTTCTGTTTTTTTTTTTGTTTTTGCCTTATTTTGTATTATATTCTTATATGTATTTGTATATTTTTTTTTATTTTTATTTGTTTATAATGCTGTTTATTTCATTTTGCCATTATTACTCTTGTTGCGGTAGTGGTGGCGAGTTGATATACCATTACTGCTACGGATAATGGTTGGGTACTGGTGAGGGCAGTATTGGTTGCTGGTGTTAAGGCTAGTGATGCTCATTTTTTGGAATGCATATTTAATTTGGACAAAAGCTATTTAAGTTAAATTTTTTCCGCGTGTATAAATATGTATTTAAAGTTCAGTATTGAATACAAATTCTTTAAGTTTTCTTTTATCTTATTGTACTTTCCATTAATAAATGCTTTTTTATTATGTTAACTTTTCTATTGTCATGGAATTCTTATAGTTATAAATACTGTGAATTAATTTCTCTTCTCTTTTAAGGCAGTTTCTAAAGATATGATATCTTTAAATTTGCTTCTTTTGTTCTCTAAGTCTATATGGCGTGTGTAAGTATGCTAGTGCGTGGGTCGTAAGGCACTGATCTATAGCTTAGATTTTGAAAAAAAAAAAAAAAAAAATCAATCAGGGTGAAACCAAAGCTCGTAGTGCTTTTTAATACTTTGTTTTCTATTGTTCTATGATAAGTGCAGAAATTAATAACTATTACTTAATAAGTATAGATCGATGAGAAGCAAAACATTTGGACGTTTTAATAATGATAGCGTTATTATGATCGAAGAATAAACGCAAAAGTAATGGGATAAATTACACAGTGCAACACGAAAAACAATAACCAGGTATAGACACCACTATGTGCTAAAATACCAAAAAAGAAGATACGTGTCTCTCAGATTTGCCCAAGTCATGAAATTTTTTTATGGGCCCCCAAACATTATGGGTCTTGGTCTCATTTTTACAAAATAATTTTTTGAGGCTCAATAATTTAATTTTCTGAGGCAAAGTTGTAGCTCTTGTCATGAAAAACAAAACTTGTGAAGATATAAAATCAAAAAAAAAAAAAAAAAAAAATGCATAGGTAGCAAACCGTTCAAAATTTAAGGAAACAATGAACTACACAAATATACCTAAGATCTCAATAAACAATTTTCTAAAACATATAAAATTCCTAGGAATAATGCTTAACACCGTTCAGGTAGCGCTTAGGTAGCCGAAATAGTGTGCTGTCTCTTGAAGTGTGTGTTGAGCTTACTGTTTTGCCTGCACTGATGTGGTCGGTGAGTGATCGCGTGAGTTTTATTTTTTTTGTTACGCTATTTGAAGTGCTTAAAGCATTTTTGTATATATTAGTATAAGTATAATCAGTTCTACCAATTTATAAGAACACAATTTTCTTAGCGCCTCTCCATATTATGGTCACAATAGCAAACATGATATCTACTATTCTTCTCAGGCTAACTGTGATTCAGATCATTCAAGAATACTTTAGAGAAGTAAATTAATGCTGTGATCCAACTAGTCAAATAGGAAGTTTCTAAATAAATAATTTAACATCTACGAAATGAAAAATGTTTAAGCACAAACCGAGGTAAATTTACAAATCATTATAAAGTTTTTAAACTTATAGAGATTTGTTTTGTGAACTACACCGTGGTTGCGCTAGTGTGTTGGTCGTGGTCTAGTGTGTTGGCTTACTAAGACCATAGCGTCGGGTTAAAATCTCAGCTTTGACATCTTGAAAAAACAGAAATATAAAAAAAATATTTCTTTCAGCGATTACCTCTCAGCAGTCTTCTGGCAAAAGCTCTGGGAGTAATTGATTGCCATGTAAAAGCTTCTCAAATCTGTCGTTCGGAGTCGACTTTAAACTGTAGGTCCCTGTACTCATTGATAAAAATTAACAGACACAACATGAGTGCTGCGAGAAGGTAGGCCGTAACCTACCAATTATTTATATAAGTATGTATAAAGTTTTTACATGATGATTTCATAACACCATCATAAAATTTACGATGATTTGGTAAGGCTTTCAGTTCTTCATTAGTATTTTCTTAAGCCTGATGAACAATTTCTTACCACTTAAAAATTTTTTATAATTAATTCAAATAAGTCTATAGTTTGTCATTGTTATTATTTATAATAGCTTGTTTTATCAGTGTGTTTTTTTGAGAGCGAACTTACATAGAATTTTAGTTTCAGATGTAGATGTATGTAGATTTGCTTGCCTTTATCAGAAATAGCAGAATAATGAAAGTGAGTTGCTTGGTCCTTTTTTAGGTGAGTCTTTGATCCTAATATGGAATACATTTACAACTAACGTCTCCGAATTGCTAGTGTTTATGCGAAAGACATGGGTTTACTAAACAAACTGTGGACTTAAGTAAACGCAATTAATGTCATAGTTTCACAGTTTCTTATAAATGTTTTCGATCTAGATTGGATAATAGTTAAACACTTTACGCCCGTAATTCATTTTATTTATTATCACCTAAGAAAAACAAATTTATTTTATTTATTTTTTATTGAGACTAAAACTCAGGGGTAAACCCCTACTAAATGCTGTGCATTGTATTGGAATTTTTGTGGAAAGGACAGTACATTAGACAACAGAACATATGTATATGTGTTTTGTTTTCTTATATTATTAAGCAGAGACAAATTGCTGAGAATTGATCATTCAAAGGCCAGTATTATACCTTGAATGATCAACAGCAATTGCCCTATCGTTGCTGGTTGATTGCGGTGAGTGCCTTCGCTAAGAAGGTTTTTAGCTGTTATCTGCTACTTCCCAATAGATGGCGCTTTTGTCCTGATCATTCGTTTTTCGTTGTCAAAGGTTAAGGTGGAATAGAGTGGAATGACAGGAAGCGGTTACTTTGTAGATGGAATAGCGTTCTAAACTGAATTTGCACCCAAATATATGTATAATTTTCATTTTTGCCCCAAGGCACACACTTCAGAAATTTTCAACGTACTTTACTACGTTATTGATTTTCTAAAACACAAATAACAAGCAATATTTTCAAAACGGTAACTCGTTAAATTTAAAAGTCAATTAATTAAACGAACGTCATATAACGTTCTTTCAAGCTTCTGCTTAAAACCTGTATTATCTATTAATAAACGATTTTCTTCTACACTTATCTTTAGAGTAAATATTGTACTGTTGTATTGCATAAGTATTTTTAACCTTCGAAATCTGCATTACAAACCCATAATATTGAAATGTATTAACGAACAGAACGTACCAACAAAGTCGAAAATGAAAAGCTACAAACGAAGGAAGAGATTAAAAATGATTAAAAACCAAATCAAGTTAAAGTGAGAAAATAAAATAAAAGGACCAAAGAAAAACAAGAACAGAAACTTAATAAACATGATGCGTACCAACAGAAGAATTCAATTAAATGAAATTACAATTAATAAGTGGTGTTTGTTGTATGGAAAAATAAAATATTGAATGATGATGAAATGCGCAATAGAAAGGCAATATCGTTAAGTAAGCTTATGCGATATTAAGTTGGTCATTCAATCATTAATTTAATTCTGTTAATATGCCAGCAAAAGCAATAACACAAAATGTATAACAGCAAGGATATAAAATGTGTTGTTATCTGCTATTAAATTTACAAACGTGTTTGTAATTTTTTATATCCAAAAAAAAAAAAAAAAAAAAAATAATTATTTTCTTGTAGTCATTTTTTAGCTGCTTTAAAATATTTGAAAATCTTAAAATTGATTTTTTAAATTGTGCTTGTGCTGGTGTTTGTAAAATACAATCTAGTACATATTTATTTTTGTAATTTGTCTTTTTATTTTTTTCTGAAAATTTTTTCTTTCAAAATTAATGATCAAAATCGTAAAATAAAAATCGTTTTTCTCTTCAAAATCTTAATTTTTCTTATTCATCGTTTTGGAAAATTATATAGATTTAAATAGATATCAGGTTTTAAGAAGATGTGATTTATAGTGTAAAACATAAAATATGTTACACATTTTAATCCATTAAACGGTGTGTAAAAAATTTATATTAAATAACCGCCTCTTGATTAGTCCTACCACTTTTTTTTAAGACCAATAGTTAGCGGTAAACCCTTACTCATGCAGTGCATTGTATTGGAATGCTGAATATATAGATAAATAGGTAGATACACTGAAACAAAAATTTTTGTAAATACTAATTGAAGAAACGTAGGTTATATATCAGCTAACTAAATGCGTAATCAAAACTACGGCAATTTTTAGTTAAAATTTGTAATTTTAGTATTTTATTTATATTGAAGAAATTTCTCCAATATGAATAAAATCTTTTCGATATTTATCAGGATGTAAATATAATGTAATTTAGTTAAATTAAAGAAAAAATTAGTCAAATTTACGAAATATGTTTGTAAAATTTTATTCAATTTGATCATTCAAAGGCCAGTGTTATAAAGGGCTATCCATTTTGCGGTTTTGAAAGCAAACGTAAATAAAACACATATGGAATATTTTTTTCCTGATATTTCTTTTTTATTATAAAGTTTGTACGTTTGTAGTGTCAAACACTACATCATTTAAATGACCTCCGCGCGAAGTGTTGCAAACATTGATTCTTTTGAGGAAATTTTCGACCACTTTTTGACACATACTGGGTGGTATCTCAGCCATAACATGACGAATGTTGGTTTTTAAATGCTCAAGAGTTAAAGATTTATCTGCATAAATACGGTCTTTCGCGGAGCCCCACAAAAAAGTCTAATGGTGTCAAATCGCATGATCTTGGTGGCCAGTTGATATCGCCACGACGAGAAATTACGCGGCCAGGAAATATCTCTTGCAATAAAGCCATATTCGCTCGAGTTGTGTGGCGTGTGGGGCCGTCTTATTGAAACCACATATTTTCCAAGTCGTATTCTTCAATAGCAGGCAAAACAAGTCGGTTAGCATATGACCATAACGCTCAGAATTGACGGTGACAGTCGTTCCATCATCGTTTTTGAAGAATTAAGGTCCAATCACGCCTTCGGACCAAAGAGCGCACCAAACAGTGACTTTTTCTGGCTGTAATGGCCTCTCTTCAATTACTTGAGGATTCTCAGAACCCCAAATACGACAATTTTGTTTAATAACATACCCACCGTGTGAGAAATGTGCATCATCGCTGAAAAAAACTTTGTTCGAAAAATTTCCGTCCACCGCCTGTTGTTCAAGCACCCATTCCACGTATCTACGACCTTGTGAATGGTCTTCAGTTTGCGTGAGCTGGTCTTTATATGGATGTGGGTGTAGATCTAAATACAAAATACGCCATAATGTGCTGCAAGACAGTCCTAATTCCTGATAACGACGAGGAATCGACATATTCGGGTCTTCAGCAACACTTTCACTTACAGCAGCTATATTTTCAGCGGAACGAGCGAAATGATGATGCACTTGCCTTACAATATTTGTAACCACTCCAGTCTCTTCAAATTTCTTCACAATTTTGCCAATTCCTTGAGTAGTTGGACGAATATGTAAACAATAATCTCCTCTTAAAGCACGATATGTGGCTGTAGCAGAATCACAATTTTTGTAGTAAGTTTTGATAATTTTTATGCGTTGTGTGATAGTTAAGCGATCCATTTTCATCAATATCAGGCTTTCAACTGAAAAGAAAAAAATTCGTTTGAAACCACGAAATGGATAATCCGGTACCTTCACTCTTGAATGATAAACAGCATTTGCACCATCTGTCGTTTTGTGCTTTTGTAGTGAGGGGCTTCGATATATGCAGGCTGAAGTTGTCTCTACTGCTTCCCACTACGTGGCTCTTTTTCTCCTGATCATTTGTTTTTTTGATGATTGTTGAAATAGAGTGAAGTTGTGGGCTTCTTTAAGAACCTCTTTATAATTTTGAAAAAACCCCAAATTTTATTTTATTTTGTATATTGTATAGAGCCGCCAATTCATTTGTTGTTCAATTGAAATTGTATTTAAGTATATCTGTATATGGGCAATTTCAAAAATTTTCAACATTTGTTGAAACTGAGTTCAGATGCTTATTATTTCTCCAATTTTTCGAATTGACCAAAACGGTCAAAAGGGAATGGTAGGCCACACTAGAAAACTGGGAAATTCAAAATTTCAGACCATCAGTTCTTTATTTTTAAAAGTTGTGGGCACTCAAATATCGAAAAACTCAAAAAAAGGCTTGTAATTTACAAGAGTTTTTTCATATTTCATCACTTTTCTACTTTTAGTTTTAAACTTCCGATGCCCACTGATATAAAATAAAGTCACTAGACTTAGTAGATATTTATACTATAAAAGTTATGCCCATACTACTATTTGGGAAAAAGTTGTACAGCGGTTCATTTTTGAAACCAAAATTTTCCGATTTTTCAATTTTCGCAGTTTTTTCTATAGAGTTTTTGCGCCGTTCAAGAAAATTGCACTTCGTCAACAGTATTTAAAAGATGGTATAATTTGCTAAAATCTGCGCCATATCACGTCGATGTCAGGCTGCTAGTTGCTGAGAACGATGACCTCAAACTTTTATAGAATTGGCGTAAATTTGTCAAAAATGACAGTTTTTCGCGCCTGACATTTGCAATCTTATTTAAAACTGGTTTATGTATTGCGTGATCTAAACTTCTTAGTAAATGTTAATTATACAAACTTTCGGCTTTGAGGTTCTTATATATAAATTAAAAAATTTTAACACTTTATTTTGTGTTTCTTTATTTAATTTATTCTTCCAATATTTCGATCAACCTCGTTGATCATCCTCAGGGAACAATTTATCACTACAATACAATTTAAAACATATAACATAAATTTAATAAAAATCACAAACAGAAAAATATCACAACTTTCATAACAAATATCTTACATAACTATTATCCGTGGTGTCGTCAATCTGTTTATATTATTTGTCACTCACTGTCATGTTTTTCCTTTTTCAGTTCTGTGCTTATTTATTATGTGTCGATATATATGTGCACAATTATCAGTATCAGTTTTAAAGTTTATTCGTTTATTTGTTGGTATATTTATTATATGAAGCATCTCTTTGAAATATCTCTTTCTATAATTATTCTCTCTGTCCAATATCATCACTTTATTAAACTCAGGTTTGTGTCCAGTTATGCTACAGTGGGCTGCAAGTGCTGTTTTTTGATTTAAATTTTTATCATTGTTTTTTAAGTCCGATTTATGTGATGATATTCTGGTCTTTAATTTTGTTTTTGTTGTACCAACATAAACTTTTTGGCATTTATCATTGTCGTCACCATTGCACGTTATTTTATAAACCAAATTTGCTTCATCCATTTTGTCTAATTTTGTTTTCATGTTTGTAAATAATCTTTTAGTTGTATTATCTGATTTCATTGCCAGAATATATTTCTCTTTATTATATATATCAGAATGTTTAATTCTTTCGGACAGGCCTGGTACATAATTAATGGCTGAATATATCTTTGTAGGTTCATCCACAGGTTTGTTGTCACTACGATTTTTGTCATTTTTCTTAGTTTGTTCTAACAAGTTCTTAATTAACCGCTTTGGGAAGTCATTTTTCATAAGTATGTCATATATTTTTCGTTTGTTTTCATTATGGAATTCAATGCTACTGGTATTTAAGACTTTGTTTATAAAATTTTTTGCTGTGTTGACTATCATATTTTTAGGATGTTTTGAGTAAAAATTTATTAGTCTGCCTGATGCCATTGATTTTTGATACCAGTCTATTTTTAAAGTATTACCATCTCTGATGACGAGGGCATCTAAATAGGGTAATTTATTCTCAGACTCTTTTTCCATAGTAAATTGTATTTGTCTATTAAATGCGTTAAGTATATCCAATGTCTCATGTATTTTGTCAGTTTTTACAATCCCAAAGAGGTCTTCAACATATTTTATAAATACTCTTGGATTTATATCCATTTTATTTACCGTATTTTTTAAAAGCTCCTCCATTATTAAATCAGCTATTATTGGCGACGCTGGTGAACCCATTGGTAATCCTCTGTTTTGCTTGTAGCAATGTCCATCGAATTTAAAATAGTTACAGTCCTTGATACAAAAACCTATTATTTCTATAAATAGTTCTTTTGGTATCTTTGTGTGTTCCTCCAGTATATCCCATTTATTTTCTATAGTTTTAATTGCCAAATTCACAGGTATGCTAGGAAATAATGAAACAACATCGAAGGAAACTAGACTTTCGTCGTCATCTATTGTTGTGTACTCTATTTTGGACTTAAATTCTACCGTATCTTTCACATTATATATTGAGTCATTCGTCAAGTTTTTTAATATATTTACTATATACCTGCATAATTCGTAGGATGGTGAATGAATAGATGAGCAAATTGGTCTTAGTGGCACACCTTCTTTATGTATTTTCGGTAAGCCATATATTCTTGGAGCATTTGCAATTCTATTTGTCAGTTGTGATATTTTTCTGTTTGTGATTTTTTTTAAATTTATGTTATATGTTTTAAATTGTATTGTAGTGATAAATTGTTCCCTGAGAATGATCAACGAGGTTGATCGAAATATTGGAAGAATAAATTAAATAAAGAAACACAAAATAAAGTGTTAAAATTTTTTAATTTATATATAAGAACCTCAAAGCCGAAAGTTTGTATAATTAACATAGATAAAGAAAAGGTTCACAACATATAAAACTTCTTAGTAAATGGCACCTCAACGTCAAGAAGGCGTTAAAATATTTTGAAACGCAAAAATTTTATAAAGAAAATAAAAATTTTGCGAAATTTCATGATTTTGTCTCGCGTTTTTTTAATTAATCCGTGGTTTAAAATCAATGTAAAGTATTGGAGATGAAGTGCGGCGGTGAACTAAAGATCATATATAAATACGGTTGAATTCGGTCCATATTTAGCGGGTACAGTGGCATTTTTCTTCAAACACATTTTGCTTTGTGACATCTGCAGTTATGTATAGATTCCGCCGCGATTAACAGCAAATGATTGGTTTTTTAAGCTTGATAATAAAACCGAATAGGCATTAAAAAATTTTCATGATTTAAAATTTTACAGATCAAAAAAAAAAATCCTAACCTCAAAAATAATTCTTATATAATTTTTTTATTTTTTATATTTGCAAGTTAAAACATTGTTTTTCTGTAAATTAGTTATGCGTTATATAAACACGTATTATAACAATCGGTGAAACATTCACATTTTTGCAAAAATTCGCCTTTTTTAATGTTAAGGAATTTTAATTATAATTGATATTTTTTATGTATTTATCAGTGCATTGATGAATTTTGACTGCACTGATGAATTTGAAATGAATTTCATGCATCCATAAAACATTTATTAAAATAAACCAATAAATTTATCTTTAATTTTTTTTAAAGAGATTTTAACTTAAAACCTCCATAACTTTCGCGCCGTTTGCAATAAATGATTAACGCGAACTGTTTTGGTATGCTAAAATATCACCCTTCACGTGACCAAACCGTCATTCGTGTCATCCAAAAAAAAAATTTCGAAAAAAAATATCAAAATGTCGAAAATTTTTGAAATTGCCCATATATTACTGGTAATATAAAAATGATAAACTTATTAAAAATTACATGAAATGTAATAAAATAACATAATTCTTCGTATATTACAATATATTTGGAAACAAAGACATTCTTGCATAAAAAACTTTAAAATTATGTGTAAACAATTGTCCGTACTCTTTTTCTTAACAATCTGAAAGCAATTGTACAAAATTCTGCTGACGTACTTGCTTCAGATAAGCAATTAAAATTGCAACGTTTTGACTTTTGAAAAGAAAGACAAATTTTCTAATCTTCTCGTATTTGGTAATACAAAACATTCGCTCTATTATATGTTATAATATTTATAATTTTAAAAACTTTTAAAAAGTAATTATTATACATTTTCGAATTAAATTCGAATATTTTAATGGATCTTTATTATACTTATTGTATGAAATTTAATAGCCTAAGATCCTAATACTGGTATTCTTATGAGAAATAACATATTCCTTAATAACCCATTACTGATTAAAAATTGGTAATAAAAGGGTAAATTGTAAAATAAATATGTAATTCCGGTTACTTAGAATATGGTAACACTTACATTGAAAAATATATTGAATTTGAATAAATTTCAACAAATAGTTGAATTTGAAAAAATTTTCAGTTCATAAGGAAAAAAGACTGGTGAGAATAACATTCAAATATAATTCACATAATCTATGTCCAATAGATTGTGCTTTAAATAGAAATATAAAAATATGAATATCTATAACACAAAGAACTCTGATGAGACCTTTCGTAGCTGGGTCGAAAACTAGTTCAGTTCTGCTAGTGTTTGTACACCTTCCTTAACGGTTGTTAATTCTCATAAGAATACCAGTATTAGGATCTTAGGCTATTAAATTTCATACTTTTAAAAAGTAATTTAATCGTATTTGAAAATCAGATTATTTTAAATAGCAAATACATACATACTTATATTTATATATGCAGAATTCTAAGCAATTAATTTGTTTAAAGCTAAATCAGTACGTGGTTTGGGATTTATACACTTTGAAGCATTAAGGCAAATGCTTTATATTTCTGTTCCTTAAGCACTTTCACTTATTCAAACACAAATACATATATATGTATGCCTTCATTAGAGAAACACACACATACACACATGCAACTTGACAAGCATGAATAAATAATTTCAATGAATATGTTGCAATAATTTGCGTAAATGACTTACATTACAAATAATTACATTTTAATTACGCTTGTTTAACTCAATGCCCTATAATTGTTCGTTTAACAATTGTAATGAGGCAGTATAACTTTTTTTATGTGGCAGTTTTACTTGTTTGTTTTACAGCAACTCCAAAAAGGTAAAGTGTTATAAGAGAACTGCTTCAACTATAAATGAAAGAAATATTATGAATACGCAACAGATGTTATATTTTCTTTAAGGCCTAAAATGTTTTCAATAAAAAAAAAAACAAAAAATAAAATAAAACGCTTTTATTTCTAGTTGCTGGAAATATATTCCATTTAACGAAAGTTCTATCCCACAAACATTTTACAGTGTTTTTTATCTACTTTTAATTAATAATAATAATTTTAAAATTATATTTTCAAATTGACCGTTGTTAAGACCTCGTATTACCATACAAAAATTTTTTTTTTGAACCAACCGAAACCATGCCTTTAATTGGTTTAAAGTATTCCACCTTAACCAGTGTCAACGTAAAACGAATGATCAGGAAAAAAAGCGCCACCTATTGGGAAGTAGCAGATAACAGCTAAACCTACTTAGCAAAGGCACACTCACCACACAATCAATATGCGACGATGAGGCAATTGCTGTTGATCAATCAAGGGTGAAGGTATAACACTGGCCTTTGAATGATCAATTCTCAGCAATTTGTCTCATTCCTAAGGCGCTTAGCAATAATATAATAATTATGTAATAATAATATATGTACTGTCCTTTCCAAAAATTCCAATACAATGCACAGACTTTAGTAGAGGTTTACCCCTGAGTCTCAAATAAAAAAAAAATGTAGATTTTATTAAATACAAGTTTATGGCGAACAAGGTTATAACGATCTTTGCTTTTAGCAAGAAGTTTTTGAAAGTCCCAAGCACGAACCATTGGTTTTTCATACAAATTACTAGGTTTATAACTAACACGGTTATAGCGAACTTTCTTAATCAAATCAAAAAATATTTTAAAATCTTTAAAAATGGTAAACAGCAATTTTTGAATTCAAAAGAAAATTCGTTTAAAGTTCTTCATAGTTTGAAAAATTTGGAGAATTTCAGTGGTGACGAAATACTCAAAAGTAAAGTACAAAAGATCAATTAATTAGTTTTGCACATAGATTCGCAATTAACTAATTTTTTAATTCTGTAGCTATGTACCTTGAATTATTTTAATTTTTACTTTATGTACAAGTATGTATAAATAATTTTTTTATTTTTTTATTAAATGAATTGATTGGTTATTTAATAATTGTAGAATTTAATCTCTTTATTCATAAAAGAGTATTGTATGCTTTTTAAAGGCTTATTTGACGTACTACCTTTGTAAACATACACAAATTTTTATAAATACATGAATCATAATATAATATGTATGATGTATATGTAAATAAATACGGACTTAAACTAACTTGGTCCATAACGAACTAAAATGCGCGGTCCTTTCGAGATCGTTATAACCGTGTTTTACTGTATAATTCTATGAAAAGAACTTTTTATAACGTTTTATTTAGTTATACATATATCTACTATATTTAAGAGAAAAAACCAATTTGTTTATATATTTGTTTGTAATAAAAATTTCAAAATGCTTATAAACGAAATTTTTATAGTATGAGGGTATAAGTACATACATGCATACATACATACATACATACATAACTGGCCATTACAACCCTGTGTCAGGGTTACGGCCTAGCTTCTTGTGGCACTTACGTTGTGTGTGTTAATTTTTATCCATGAGTACCAGGACGTACATTTTAAAGTCGACTCCGAATGAAAGATTTGAAAAGCTTTTTCATGGCAAAGGTTGAGAGGTTGTCGCCGAAAGAAATAATTTTTTCATATTTATTTTTTTTCAAGACGTCAGAGCTGAGATTTGAACCCGGCGCTCTCGTCTTAGTAAGCCAACACACTGACCAATAGATCACAGCGACTACAAGTATAAGTATTCAATAAAAATTGTAAAACGGTTTTTAATTCTAGCTAACGCGTATAAGCGATAATTACTGTATTAAATTTTAGGAAATATTACGTGCATATACGCCCCGTAATACACCAATAATATTAATCTTCCGATAAGTGACAAGGTCCGTTGTAATCTTTCATTTCTACAAAAGAGTAGAACTCTTTGCCGATTTCTTAAAAAATAACATTTATAGGGTTTGGACCAGTTAATAAGGATTTTATAGTATTTTCACATACCTGTTTCAAGGCTACGGCCTGGCATATTGCAGTACCCGATGAGTACCGGGACCTATAGTTTTAAGTTGACTCCGAACGATAGACTTGAGAATATTGTTCATGGCAATCAGTTACTTTTAAATCATTTGACAGAAGACTACTACGAGGTTGTCCCCGAGAGAAATATTTTTTCTGAGCTGCTGTTGGAATACGAAGCTCATGTCTAGTAAGCCACCACACTAACCACTAGACTACGACGATTACCAATACTTTCACACATGTATTAGGATTATTCCAGTAAAAAATATTGTTTTTACGAGATAACAGGTAATTGTTTGTCTTGTCCTCTTTATGGCTTAAACATTTTAATTTCGCTGTTAACATAAAAGCAAATGCGTCTTTAGATGCTCTAACAATTCTTATATTTTCGTCTGAAATACGCTACAGCCTGCAATAGTAATTTAAGTAAGCATAGACCATTTCCTATGCCAGTGTTCATATTGAATCCATTTGTTGAAAATTTAATGTCAAAACTATAAAGGAGGTGACTACCATCTTATTATTCCTGAACGAAAATTTGAAATTAACACATTAAAGTTAAAATATGGAGTAGTCGAAACTTTGCCAGAAGCATCACTGCACTACAAGCTAATGTAGTATAAAAATTCATATTAAGAGTAGGAGCAGAATTGTTTTAGTGACACTGATGTAATCAAGACTTGAATTCTTGGCAATAGTTGTAGGCTTGTGCTTCTACAGCTACCATACCAATGCATCGTATTTGAATACTGGGAATTATAGTAGACGTGTACGACAATACAATACATCCAGACTATGATTGTAGATCTGAGTTTCTAATAAATTATAAAAGAAAGATGTATCACTAATATTAATAAATGTGTTTTACCTTAAACGTTCCTTTAAATATATGCAAATATATATGATGCTAGTTATTCTTAATTTCACATTATGGTGTATAATAATTAGTCAAAAACGAAAATAATTGCTTTGTATGGTTTTCTTTCTTTTAAAATAGAAAATTTTCTTTAGTAAAAGAATTGTAAATTTTTTCTCTTTAGTTAAAAATAATTAGAAAATATTGTGTTTGCTTCTCTTTAAATTAATGGAATATAATGATGGTACTTTTATGTGTGAACATTTTTTTTGCTAGTTTCTTAAGAAGAAAAGAAAAACTGAATTTTTTGCTTTCATTATTATTATAATTTTTGTTTTTTCATGAAAGGCTTATTTTCACATTCGTTTTGTTATTCTTAAAAGAACAGGATATGCGAACGGAATTGGTATTATGACCATGCATTAACATTAATGTCCTTTATGTTTGCAGAGATCTTCAACAAGTGTGAATTTCCCCTGTACAATATATGTATGTATGTGTGAGGATTGTAAGCATGTAAAACGTCGTAAAATTATTCACAATATATGTTTGCATATATCGTCGCCGCTATGCCAGAAGGTGCTATATCCACTTTTGTTCATTTTGAGAAAATTGAAAAATACTATTAAAACGGCTAGCTAAAATTCAAATTATTTTGAAATGCAGTGATACTTTCAAATTATATGTAGTTAATACTTGCCTAAAATTATACATACTTTGTCGGATGAAAAATTTACACCATCATTGGATTACTGTAAAAATTGGATATAGCACTTTTTGGCATATTATTAATGTTACACAAAAGAATGGATATAGAACCCTGGTAATTCTCTAAAAACACACTTTTTAAATAACATTTATTTCAAAACAAGGAATGTTAACGAAAAACAAATCTAGTAATATACTAATGAACAAAAGGTTAAAAAATTAATTATCCTCTGATTCGGAATTCGATTCAACCGTTTCATTTCCAATTTTCAATGAGCTGAAAGAAAGCATTTTTTAACTTTGGTTTTTACACTAAATACAAAAAGACGTGTTTCTCACTCAATCCAAGCGTGGAATTCCTGTGGAATAAGCTTTTGAGCACATAAACTTTGCAAGTCCCGTTTGTTGGCTGCTGTTATAAGCAGGAGATGTTCGTCAGTAATGGTCAACTAATAGCTGGCATTCCTCTGACCTTACGCACCTCAACATTAACAAACTAGAAATAAAAACTATACCTGTAAATAAACTCACTGATTTATAAGCAAATGAATTGTTTTCGTACTTTACATTCTTGTTCATCATGGTTGTATTTAACACCAATTTGCCCAGGCATCGATTTGCAAAACATCAATGATTTTATATACAACCAATTTAATTTTTGGCCGTCATTGAACACAATAACTTGTTTCATTGATCTGGCACTGACCAATTTTAAATCAATGAAATCACTATGTGATATTCGTGTCACATTATATAGATGCTTACGCCGAGCTTGACGAATAACGTTTGACCAATCATTCATGGAAAATAGAGAACAGTTTTTGCCGAATATTCAATAGCAGAATGCATGTCCATTTGAGTGTGGCCCACTTCTAGAAAATTTTGTTTGATGATTTCAATGGGAGATATTTGTACTAACTGAAGCAAATTGCAGCAACATAACGATTGCGGTTCTGCCCACTACAATTATCAGACCACAAATAAATTTTTGGTAAACTTTTTGCATTTCTCCTTCAATTAATGTTTTCACACAAGATCCGGTTTCACGACTTCCTCTTTTGCCATCAACTTCAGACCAAATATAACAAGTTCCATAACGAGTTGCTTCATTATAAACAGTGAAGTTGTATACACAAAGTTTTCTTTTGTAATAAAATGGGCTTGCTTCAGCCTGTGGTATCTACAAAACTGATTGCAAATCCATGGTAGCAACTATCAACTCTTTATCCATTGCACAACTTTCGATGTCTGATCACATTGCAGCACGGCTTAATTCTGTTCGTTTAATGTGTGCTTTGAAATCAATTTTTGTTCTTCTGATGGTTCAATAGCTGGTTGGGCAAGGTAGCACATAAATCTTTTTTGGGCTTATGAAACCAAAACCAAAAAAATAATTAATTTTGACCGTTTTACCCGGTTTTACAATGCTTATGGCGCTTTTCTTCTTCCAAAATTGGTACGGCGAAAAGTTCTATCCACATAGCACCTTTTGGCATACCAAGGAAGATAAAATGGATATAGAACTTTGCTTGTTATGCAACCAAAAATGAAAACAGAGATGTAGAACTTCTTGCCAGAACACAGAATGGTTTGTAAAACAATAATATTCTAATAACTCTAATTTTGTGAATTTTGGATGTAGCACCTTTTGGCATAGCGGCGACGATATGGAGGTATGTATGTACAATGTGTTTTTATACATTTAAATGTATAGTAGATGCTTACATGTGACTTAATGCTTGTCTGTAATGAAAAAACTTTGAAACTATTAATTTGCATATATTCAAATACGAGAGTCGATTGGAAAGTTTTGCTGTGTGGTATATATAAATTAAGGATAACCCATGTATGGTATGGGTATATATGTATGTTCAATTTATATTTTTTTCTTCTTTCTATTATGCGTCTTATAAATGAGACGAATTGCTGTCAAGTGATGTGATCACTCAAAGCTTAATTGCGAAGATTATTGCTGGACTCTAATACCTGAAACCAAACCAACAAAATACAAACGACTTCAAATAATTCCTTCACTTTTTAATATTTATTGATTTTTACATAAATTTACAATAATAAATGTAGTTACCGTAGTCCAGTGTTTAGTGCTTTAACTTACAAAGACAAGAGCTTCATGTTTAAACCCCAGCTTTGACGTCTTGTAAAATAAGAAATTTGAAAAAAAAAATATTTCTGAGAGTAACTGATTGCCATGAAAATGCTTCTCAAGTCTGTCGTTAGGAGTCGACCTAAACTGTATGTCCCGGTACTTATGGTATGCAAAAAAAATAAATAAAAACAGTTTTTATATCTCGAAAACTTGACGTGAGAGAAGAAAAAATTACAAATTCAAATTCAACCTACCAATTTATCCAATTTATATTTCAGCGCGAGATTTTATTTCAATTCCGATACGAATAAATTCAAATCAAATGTCTAAAATCATTACTTTCTTTTTTGTACTTTCCATAGCCAATACACTCAACGAGTAGAACTCATTTCCTCAGAGTTGGGTTTAGGTAAAAAAAATTGTATTAAAAGTATTAAATTATTTAAACAACCCTCCTAATTGCAGTTTGTTAAACATTTTAAGTATTATTTTTCTCTGCTTCTCTCTATCTCTCTCACTCTCTTGGTTTTTATTCTACCAGCCACAGTATGAATCTGAATTCTTTGATTTTTATACAACACTTTGTAATTAATGTGCAATACGGCAAAAGATTTCATTATTATTGAATTAATTTTTATTTTTTAACTTAAAACAACAGCATCAACAAAAGGCTATAAAATTAATTTAAACGCCAGCTTATTATTATTATCGGCATCATTTTATTTATTAATTTATTTTAATTTATTCCTTTTTATTATTATTTTCTTTACTGTTTTCCCATTTTTTTTAAATAAAAATTACTTGTGAAATTGAGCGTAATTATATATGAAACACTTACACAGACAGTGATGCCACACATTAATTGCAATCAAACCAAAAAGGAAAGCAGCAATTAAATTATTAATAAGTTTTTAACGATAGTTGTTGCAACGAATGTTTAAACAAAATCATATAAATTATTGTGATAATTTAATACGAATGTTTCAATATTATTGCCACCAATTAATGCTTAAGGCAAATTTAATATTTACTCTTAATTTGGCACTTTTTGTTTTAATGCTGTGAAAAACTTTTATTTAATTGTTGTTTCTTTAATCATATACAATGAAACTGTTATGTATGTGTGTTTTTAACTCTTTATAAACATAAGGGTGTTGCTTTGGTACACAACATATAACGAGCGGCCAAAAATAGAAGAAGTTGTCGTAGATTTATGAAATTTGGCACACTTCTTTGAGTTGATAAAAGATAGTCAAATTGTAAATATAGAAAATTTCGGAGCAAGGATTCGGGTCCTTCCCATATATCCTGAAAATAAAAAATTTCATAACAGAATAAAAATAGATTCTACCATAATGAAATACTTTGCACTGATAACCTTAGACAACGTTAACGTTTCGGCCAAATAGTAAGGATAAGTCTAGTTCAAAAATATCTTTTTCGAAAATTTAAGAAAAATTTTCAATTTTGAGCAAGGACACATCTACCGCTCATATGTCCTGAATAAAAATTATAGCGAAACATTTATTTATTAATAATTTTTCTTTTTTTCATGTAATGACACTTTTTCTACTCCTTTAGAATTTTTAATAATAAAAAATATACTTCATCACTTTTCTTTTTTTCTAGTTGTATTTCGTATAATTTTTCTAAATAAGATACTATTTCACACTCTGCTTCACTTTGTGTATTATGCTTTAGCCAAATATTAAAAAAATTTATGAATTTGAAGCTGATTAGCCACTGAAAATTGCGAATGGATATTAGAAGTAAAACCAATTTTTTTGAAATAAACTTACTTGCAAAAATCTTGTATTAAAGTATAAAAAATAACCTTTTTTTTTGTCAGAAAACGCTTTAATCAGATCAAAGTTTACTGCAATGAATATTTTTTGGTAATTAAAGAAGATAAGATGTCCGTGAAGGAATAGTACACTAGCCAAACTGAACAATGGTTTTCGACTCCAGCTACGGTAGTCTCATCAGAGTTCTTTGTGTCCTGTGTATATTCGAGACCAAACATCAACTATTTATTTAACTCATAGTTTTTTGGAAATCGCATACTGAAATTATTACCGTATGTACATACACTTGTATGAGTTAGTCGAAGTAAAGTCACATAACAGTTTCTATCATATTCTCCTTTTCTTACCATCATTGCTGTTCTTGTAATTGTCATCTCATTTGGATGAAACAGAATTACAATTTATTTTTGTTTTTGCCCTTTATTCCACCTTATCCACATTAGTCGACATGAATGATATGTACGACGGTGGTCGTGGTGGTTAGAGCGCAGCGCCATAGCCGGGCGCAATTTACGGTAAGTGCTGAAGATTCGGGTTCGAGCCCCAGGAAAGGTGTGATCAATTTAATTTTGTTTTTGTCAGAAAACGCTTTAATCAGATCAAAGTTAAGTGCAATGAATATTTTTTGGTAATTAAAGAAGAAATGATGTCCGTGAAGGAATAGTACACTAGCCAAACTGAACAATTGTTTTCGACTCCAGCTACGGTAGTCTCATCAGAGTTTCTATTTGATAGCTACTTTTTGCGAATACAGCCGACAAGCTTTTAAATAACTCAAGAATAGTAGCACAAATATACTTTTAAATAATTTATTGTGATGATGTTTTTACTCTTTTTTTCCTCAAAGTTTAGTGTCTTATTTTTCCATTTCGTAAGGCCTATTTGTATTAAATTGAATGCAGCTGCAGAATATTACTTATATATTCATTTATTTTTTATGTTTTTATTATTACTTTATTTGTAACATTATTTTTATTTTGTGCTCTAAATCATATTTGAAAAAAAATATTTTTTTATTTTATTGCAAAATAAAAGTCATATAAAAATTGCAAAAGTTAACAGCTCATAAACAATAATAGAAGGAAAAGGTATATATGTATGTTACATAATAGGTATATAAGTAAATAAATATACATCTATATATAAAGACATATTCTAGACAATGGCTGAAGAAACTATACAATCTCAAAACTGTCGTATTGCGACAATAAAAAATAATAGCCAATAAGAAAATATGTGTTGTTGTTTTTGCTGCAACAAAAGTTCTTGGAATTGTTACAGCTAAACAATAAATTGCTTTTAAAACTAATTGACCGTAAAAACTACCAGTTAAGTTAGACATAGCACAGGGTCAGGTGGGTTGACGGTAAACTATAGGGTTAATGGTTTAAGAAATATTTTAGTTTCGACATTTTTTTTAAATATAGAAAAAATACACTGAATAAGTTTAGTTTTTTTTTATGCTTAAAATTTCTTGTCATTTTCCAAAAATTAAAATTGAGAAGCAAAATTTATATTTTTGATTCAAAAAATTTTTGTAAATAGTATTTGTAACAACAAATTTAAATTTTGTGTTTCATCACA
The DNA here is from genome assembly GCA_963576795.1 of Metopia argyrocephala. Lineage (NCBI taxonomy): Eukaryota > Metazoa > Arthropoda > Insecta > Diptera > Sarcophagidae > Metopia > Metopia argyrocephala. Next base: position 58,334,516 of record OY756211.1, on the reverse strand, counting down.
AATGCCTTAATTAGATCAGAACTAAATTCCATTAAATTAATAAAATTTTCAAATCTACATTTTATTTGCAATGATTTCTCAATCAACTGAGAAAATGGGATACGTGAAGCACATGTTTTTGATATATGTGTGTTCTGTACACATACACACTCTCAAGTGACCTGCAGACAATCTACGAGTGGGAATTTAATTATTGTAGTAGAATTTAATGCGTGTAAGCTGCAATTGTAGTCGCCGTGGTATAGTGGTTAGTGTGTTGGCTTACTAAGACATGAGCCCTGGGTTCGACACCCAGCTTCGACATCTTCAAGAAATAGAAGAAATATGAAAAAAATATTTCTTTCGGCGACTACCTCTCAGCAGTCTTCTAGAAAACGCTCTGAGAGTAATTAATTGCCATGAACAAGCTTCTCAAGTCTGCACACAACATGCGGGCTGCGAGAAGCTAGGCCGTAATCCTGACACGGGGTTGTAAAATCCAGTTATGTATGTAAGCTCCAATGTTGTTTTATTACTCATAGGCATGGTGGGAATAATACAATCTTGTCATCTGTGACTATGGGTAATGTGAATATTGACGAGGCAGACACTCTTGAAGTTCTGGGTATGAGAATTAATTGTAATGTCCGCTGGAATGAGCATATATTACGAGTGTCGAAAAAAAATTTTAGTGCATAGGTTTTTTTTTTAAATTGAAGCAAGAAATACTGACCATCTCAATTTTTGTAAGACCTTTATACAACTCTCATGTATGGGTCAGTGCTTCAACGTTTATTTTGGAGCTTCTCGACCGTGTACAGGAAAGGGTGAATGTACTTTTTAATGACGATAGGGTATCCAACTTTATCGATTTAATAGAGTATCGAGGCACAACAACTCAAACAGCCCAGGTTTAAATCCCAGCAAAGGAAAAAAATGAAGAATATAAATTTGCGGTTTTTTGAAATTGCAATTAAAAAAAAAAAAATAAGAGGCTCCCCCTTCAAAAAGTTTATCCTTAAGATAGCGCTTCCTGACATTGCACTCTAATCCACTTTTGGCATTGACATAAAAAACGATTGATCAGGTGAAAAGTGACACCTAATAAGAAATAATAGATAACAGCTACATACTTAGCGATGATCCTCACTACAATCAATATTCAACGACAGATGTGGCAATTGCTGTAGATCATTCAAGGGTAAAGGTATAACACTGGCCTTTGAGTGATCATCAAATTAACAGCATCCTGTCTTATTCGTATGGCGCTGTATAATAAAAAAAAAAAAAACATTATTAAAAAAAATATAGTCTGAGTAGGGTCTTACTCCCCTGAGTATTGGTCTCAATAATAAAAAAAAAAAAAAATCAAACTCCTTGGTATCTGCCACAGGAAAGCCATTCACACCGGAATCTCTAATAGCATTACCTCGGAGTGGTTTCCCGTTAATCGTGTTAGCCTTATTTGTACTAGTGCCTATCTCCAAGCCACTACTTTTTCTACTCTTTTCTCAATCTATAGCATTTAGGTCTTTTTTCTTTAGCTGCGGTATTTCTTTGCAGTATTTTTCAACTGCGCGCCAGTTGTCTTCGTTAATTCGTTAACACTGTACAAGTCGCTTATTCTTCCGGTGCTTCTCTATGGTGTGGAAGTGTGGACGCTACCTTATGCCGATGCAGCGGTTCTTGGAATGATTGTGAGAAAAGCTTTTCTCAAGATCATTGGTCCACTAAAGCAAGGCTAGAAGTTTTGCATTAGGGCCAACTAAGATCTATATGAGGTCCTCGACAATGTAGACGTAGAGGACGTAGGCGTAAAGGACGTCCTTGTTTATGTTGGAAAGACAAGGTATGTGAAGCCCTGTTATCAATTGTTGTGATGACCTGGAGAACGCCTGGAGACTAGTGTTGAGGCAATCCGAAACCCGTTAACAGGTTGTTATGGCCAGCTAAGTAAGTAAGTAAATGTTTTATAACTGCGCGCCAGTTGTCTTTGGTAATTAGCATGATACGTATTAAGTTCTACACGATTATTTGGTCTGTCCTGGCTTTAAGTTGTTTTAGGTTCTGGATTCATCTGAAGCACTTAGAAAAAGTAAAGTCGGCATCGCTCTTGACATTTTCCTCCATGCACAACCAGTAAAAGATTCAATACTTACATATCTCATATTTTGCTTAGGTAGTAATTTTCTTCATCAATTATTCTACTAAGTCAAATTTTGAGGCTTGGGGCAAGTTTGTATGCCCAACTTCCACTGACTTCAGTAGTCCACCAGCGTGTCTCGTCTTATCTGCTCGTCTTCATTTTGTTGGAGATTATTTTTGTTCGTATTTCTCCATATCTTCCTCCGCTCTTTTGCACACAATATTTCGAGGAACGTGTATTCCTTGCAGAAACAGGATTAGGTACATATACTATCGCTTTAAAAACAGAAATTTTCTAAAAAACAGCGTTATTTTAGGACTCTCCAAAAATATGTTTATATATGTAAGTATGCTTAATACCGTGTAATTAATAAATAATATTTCCAACAACTATTTTAATATCAAATACCTTTCACAACAAATGTAATAAAATTACGATTAACGATTTAAAATTTAAAGAAAATATAAATGGAAAGAGTTTACAAAAACTATTTTATATAAAATCATCACAGAAATACAAACCAAATATAACCAAATCGAGACATTAAAGCAAATGCTCCATAGTCAATTGAGTCCTGTTTTTGTTAACAAATATAAGAGCTGGTTAAAGAAGACAATTTAAAAAGAAAATGATAAAAAGAGTTTGTTAGTATAAATACTTTTTATGTGAAATTACTGGGAAGAAATCCCTACGGAAAAGCCAAAGCCAAATATTATATGTACTTAGATAGTACGTACATATCTACTACAGAAAAAGTTTGTGAAAAATAAATTGCAAAAGTATTGGAAATCATGGGAACAACAAGAACTGCAAGAAAAACTATAGTAAGTTATATAAACTATACAACAACTAATATTTATAAAAAGAAAAGAAAGATAAAAATCAAGGATATCTTTTTGTTTTTCTATTGTTGAGTACAATTGCATCAATGGTGCATAAAACATGCATAAGTACACATTAATTCATACACGTTTGTATACTCCTTCACTGACTCACAATGACTGAAAATGTTGCCATGGCAATATTCAATACACACTGCTACTCAAATGACTCTAGAGTATTGTAAAAATCAGTATAAAAAAATAAGTAAAACAAAAAAACTTTGTAAAATGTATACTAAAAAGAAGCATCATTTGCTTAGAACGGTATTGTATTTTTAAAAATTATTTTCTATATAATTTTTTTTTTACTTTAAGACTATAATGCACGTAAGTAATTCTAAGACCAATTTTTGCAGTGATCAAAAGATAAAACATATAAATATAAATAAAATAGTTTAATTTTGAACTATTAATCTCACAAATTAACCGCAATCTGTATTTTTAAAGTAATGTTTTCATAAAGACTAAATCAAATTAAGTAGTGTAAGTTTGTTTGATAGCTGCCATTTTAAAATTTATTAAATTTTACAGGCTTCTACACATGGGTTCATATCCCTAAATGCATTGCCATTTTCTTAAAGTCTAGGGCCTTTATATTTACAATAGATAAAATATTTGCAAAGATGACGTTATCTTAACAAATTTGAAGTGCCAACCTTGGTGCTTTTATGCAATCTATTCCAGTTGCATTATTCTATTCTCTTTCTTTTTGCAATACAAGTGCTAATTTACAGTGAAGAGTACTGGAAAATAGCTTGCTGTTGATCACTCAACGACTGCTTACTTCTTTGTCTTTCATACTATTGGAGAAGGGCGCTTGATTTAAATTGGTTTTAGTCATAATGTTGGATCGCTTTCGCTTGATATGTACAATGTGCGTGGGCTGAGAGCAAATTTGTTATCTGTTTGTGGTCACGTCTGTATCCATGGGATGTATGTATTGCCATATGTTGGACCCATGTTTCTAAGGCTGTTAATCTAAAGGATTTTCATATCCTTGTGTATCAATTGCTTTCATATATTCATTTACTTAGGGGCCTTGCTATATACATTCACTATAAAATTGTATAACAATACCATAAAACCATTTAGCATGCTTGATGACGAATTAAACTTCAAGAACAGGGTACACTAGAGCGTTTTCCCTGTACCGATTCCAATATAAAGTATTTTTGCAAAGAGATTTCGAAAAAACATTTTTTTTAGCCGAACGTAGGGGTCTCCTCTTTAGTTTTTTCGTTATATCTTAGGCACTTACGGTCCGATTTTAAAGTATAATATAGGGTAAACTTTTTGCGCTTCAGGTTTCTGTTTCTTGTCTCGATTCGACTATCTTTCTCACTTTATTCCAAAAGCCCTAGAACGGTGAAGTTATTTTGTGCTGGTGATTTTAGTGTTCATAATTTATATTCATAATTCATGCCATTTTTTTGTGTTGTTTGCCACGCATATTTATTTTGTAAGCCTAGTGAATGAACCAAGTTGCCTATTATATTTTGGTGGGCATCAGAATAATACATACATACATACATACATACATAATTTGCTATCATAACCCTGTGTCAGGGTTACAGCTTAGCTTCTCGCAGTACCGCAGTTGTGTGTATTAATTTTTATCTATGAGTACTGGGACCTACAGTTTAAAGTGGTCACCGAACGACAAATTTGAGAAGCTTGTATATGGCAATTAGTTACTCTCAGAGTTTTTGACAGAAGACTTCTGAGAAGTAGTCACCGAAAGAAATAATATTTTAATATTTCTTTAATTCAAGATGTCACAGCTGGGGTTTGAACGTTGGGTTCTTGCCTTAGTAAGCATGAGCCCAGAATAATATAATCGAACTTTTTTTCACTTCACATCTTAAGAAATATGAAGTTATGGCCCTTGCAACTCTAGGTACAGTAATCCCTCGAAATGCGCGGTAGATACGTTTTGAAAAAACAGCGCGCAATCCGAAATCGAGCACTGTGAACCCTATTTTGTATGAAATTAAGGGGATACGTTCCAAATCCTAAAATTATTATGAAAATTTTAAATTTAAACCAAGTAGATAACTAAAAAAACACAAAGTTAAATATTAACATAAACAAAAAAAAAAAAAAGTAAATAAATTTAGTCCATACTTTAACTTGTCCTTATATGAAGTGTTTAGAAAAAAAACTGCATATATAATATAAATTACAAGTTATGTACATCATACTCAAATTGTCATAAAGGGGATTTACCAAATTTTAAATATATGAGTCATTCATGCTCAAGAATTCAATTTCATACCACGCAAGGTAGAAGACAAAATTTTGGTTGCTGCGACCTCGTAGTGTACAACAGGGGTGCGTATGTAAAACTTGGTTTTTTTCTGCTACAAACACAATCACAATATATGATAGTATGTGTGTGCACATCACTGATATATTTATGTACATATTTTGCACGAAATATGTAATATGTACTCAAAAAAAAAAAAAACAAAAAAAAAAAAAAAACCGCGCTGCTGTGAAACTTTTGCCGCACAATGTGAAATTTTGGTGGTAAAAATAAAAACGCGCAAGTCCGAAACCGCGCAGTTCGAGGGATTACTGTATTTCAGATTTTTATTTTTCTCTTTATTTGGTTCTCAGAACTACATAGGACTTTACCTGTAACTACTAAACTTTCTGTTTTTATCTACGAAAAAATTTCTTATCTGAATAATTTTTTCGGCACTTTAACTGGAAATTTTGTTTTCCTGACTAAAATATAATACCATGGCGAAAATGGTAGTGCTGATGATAAGGTTGTATACTAAAGGTCTGCACGATATGTTTGAAACGATCTTCAAGACATTCTAAAATTTTCAAACATAAAACATTAAATGCTTTAATATACACAGACTATTCTTCTTGCTAGATTTTAATTTGTTTGTTATTATTCGCTTGTTTGTACTCCAAACTATCGCATTTACTTCAATACATGCTCTCATTCACAAAGGAAATTCAAGACATTCGAATGTCTCCCTAATAATTGAGAATTATGAGAGTAAATTTAGATTTATTGTATTCTATTCTATTGGTTTATTGAGGCTGTTCGTTTAGTTTCGTTTCCTGCAAAACGAATGGAGTGAATATTTGTTTCGATGCTTGAATTTACTCTCAATTAGAGTTCACTTCTCGAATTATTCTCAATTGGCAGAAAAGCAAAACATTCATGTAGATCTTTATTGTATACACAGACCATATAAAAGGTGAAAAATTTAAACAATTAGAAAGATTTTGTTAACCCGGTGGTATAGGTGCACCTTTTAGCTGACTTATTTGTAAATAATTAATGACTACCGAAGAGCATTTTACTCCAGCGGAACTCGCATTAGCACTAGTGGCTACGCGTAGTACTTATTTTCTAGCCGATGATATCAAAAGGGTTCTTATAGATTTTAAGTGTTCTGTCAACACATTTTCTCTAAACACATTTAATACTCGCAGATTTAATTAAACGTTTCGTCACAAAACAAAACACAAATTTAATGAATAGCATATGCTTTTGTGGTCGCCGTTCTCTAGTATGCAGAGTGCTGGCTTACTTAGACGAGAGCTGTAGGTTTAAACCCAATCTCTTATACATATGTTGAAAGATAGACATATGAAAAGTAATTCTTGCGGCGACTATCTCTTTGCAGTCTTCTGCGTAAAGACAAATTAAATTGTATATTTTTTTGTTAAATTTTAACAAAAACACGATGAAACTAGACCCTCAAATAGCTACAAGTAAAAATAATATTCCGTTTTTTTTTTTTGTTTAAAGAAGAGAAAGAAAGAAAAAAGAATAAAAATAAGAAAATACACAATTCTTAAAGATAACGAAATGGCAAAATTAAAAATGCACGAAAAGGACCTTTCTCAAAGGCAAAGGTGCATTGCACTTTCAAATACTTGAGTGGGTGTAAGTGTACAATGAATTCTTATGCGTATGTCATTGACTGCATGCATTGCTTGTGGCAACTCGTTGTTGTTAGCAAAGCCATAACGAAAATCGAACGAAGTGTTACTTGAAACGCTAAGACAACAAAAGAAACTTATATTTTTTGTTTCTTCCACTTCATTTCCGAACTTCGCCAATAGTAGAGAATTACATCAAGGATGTACTAGTAGATGATGCCACAACTTTGTTTAAAAATTATTCTGTTTAAAAAGTTTGCAGGGCAAATTTAATGCAAAAATTGAAATAATTTTTCCATTTTGTTTATTTATTATTTTTTTTTTTCTTATTTCTAATATTTGTAAGTTGGTGTGTGTATGCCAGTTTTTACAGAGTGTTTTTATGTTGACTAAACATTGTTATGAAAATGACAAATTCCCGTAAATATTTCAACACTTTAAGTGAAGTTTTATTATTTCTCTTTGTTTCTTAACAACTTTTTTTCTGACATTTATATGGTACTTTTTTGTTTGTTTTTCTAAAGCAATAGTTTTCATACCCTACCATATTCTTATCGGTGGAGTTATGTTTTTTACACTGTAGCCGTTTTATATTAAAAGGGTTAGCTCAAAATACTGTTTTTTAGTATGTTCGTCTATATAAATTTTGTTTTTAATGCGATGAGGCAAGTAATTGGGTATTGTTGAATAGCTATTACAAATTAAAAGTCTATTAAGTTTTTTTCCAGATTTGTAATAATTTGCTTTGGTCTATTTTTAACAAATTTGTTTAATTGTAATATGATCGTGTTAGTTTTGGAGGAGATTATTTGGAACTCAAGGCAAACGAGAATAAGTTACAGGAAATCAGAAAAAGGTATACCTCTTTCAAGTAGGCTGTGAGATAAATCACTTTATTAGCAAGTTTTCTTGAGATATGTTTGTAAAATTCGTAAGAAATAAAAAAAATAAATAAAATTTATTTTGTTTGCCATGAAATTTGCTATGCTATGTAGGGTATTTATTATAGTCAAGCATAAGTCCGGCATGCTTTCTGCTTGGTTTCTATTATTTTTCCAAGGCTATCTTAAACTCTAAGTACGTTAACTTCCATTATTTTTTGCTCAGTTTTTTTTTTTTGTTTTTCTTCATCTGACTTTCATATAATTAAAATTATATGCAAATTCAAAATATTGTTTATGAGTCCGACACAAACATAATTTTCAATGATATTTTCTTTTTTGTATTTCTGCCTTTTTGCCTGTTTACTTTAAAACAGTGGAGATGAATCGAAAATATTTTTTTTGTTAAATTGTCATAAATATATAGTGGCAGTGCATTTTAATTTCTGTCAATAAAATTTACTTGCAGAGAATAATTAATTGTGAATTATTTCATCAAATCATTTTCAAAATTGTATCCCAATAAAATTACGAGTGTAGATTTTAGAGTTAATTATAATTAAAAATAGTAAATTTTTAGGGTTTCTTAGGTAAAGAGGATGCTGTAAAAAAAAATTTAAATAGTAGAGTACAATCAAAAGCCCTTGGATCTAGTTCCTATAGAAGTCTACAAGAGTATTAGAACTAGCATTTTGTCTATACCTATATATACACAATTATAGTACGAATATAATTGGCATCACCATAAAATATCCAAAAAAATATAAATGCATTTGACCAAAAAAAAAAAAAAAACAACCGAGGACTTGTATTGACCTAATATTAATGGGGCTTATACTATTTGTTAGCATAGCAGTATTTTTCCGATGTAATGGTTTCATTTCCATATCTCAAATGACAAGAATATGGGGAGACAATATATGCACAGAAGAATATTAAAAACTAAGTAGAAGTTTAGAAATAGATTTTAAAGCCCAAAAAAGCATACTTATCTTCAAGGTTATTAAACAGCTGTTCCTTAATAACATCACAATTCCACTGGTTACTTTTTAAAATTCTATAAAAATAATACAAATGAAAAGGAGGAAATAAATATTTCAAATTTGAACTCCACTGTGCATACTTTGTATTAATTTTCCTATTCCTATTCTTCTTGCTTTAATGCTATTTTCTGCGTAGTTGCTATTTTCAGAGTATTTTATTATTACTCTCTTTTTTAGGACTTTGCATGTTTCAGTAAAATATTTCTTAAAAAATTATATTTGTCTACCACTATAGTCACACTGGACAATACTCACATATAATCATACGTAAATACAAATAAACCTCATACACATACATATATGTATATATATATATTTATAAGCAGTAATTTCCTTTTCCTCTTTTTTAAATATTTTATATTTTTTACATTTGTATTTGTCATTGTAGATTTTTTTTGCTCTTTTCTTGTTAATATATTAAACCTCATAATTATTGATTGTTTAACTTAATATTGCCAACACACAAGTGGCATTAATTAAATGCTGTCAAGAGAGCTATAGGCAAACACCACAAAGCTTAAAGGCGTGAAATCTAAAAAAAGGACAATGGTTTTGTAAATATTTAATTAAAGCAGTGACAAATGGCCAATGAAATAATTTGTTTAATAAAAGAGAATTTACTTTCATTTTTTATTAAAACTATAATTTGTTTCATTTGAATAAAGGAAAAAAAAAAAACAATAAAAAAGTCATTTTCTTTCCAAATGCTTGATATAAAACAGAAGTTAATTAAAAAAAAGGTGCATAATAAAATAACAAATAAATCTATCTATGTATCTTCAAATTAAAATACAATGCACTGCATGAATTGGAGTTTACCCCTGAGTATTTGGGGATATTGAGCTTTTAAGAAAATATTTCATGGAGCGACAAACCAAAATTTTCTAGATGGAGATCAAATGGAAAACGCTATGTATGGCATCTGAGTAACCAACAACAGAATCCCAGAAATACTATTCAAACAATTACGCTTTTAATTAAGGGTATTGAGCCAATTTTAAGGATCAGTCCATAAGTGAGTCAACAAGTTTACAAAAACGTAATAGGAAATTCAATGATCGTAAGCATACTTCACAGCTTGTGAAGAGCTGCTAAGAGGATAAAAATATAAAAAAATTTAAAACGGCTAGCTCAATCCCGTGGCCCCAATCCAATTGAGAATTTGTGAAGCTTAAAAAAATGGGTGGCAAATATCCCAAAATGACGACGAATTGTGACAAAATATCGAAATGCGGTAGAATATTCCTCAATTTGTATGCAGGCGCACTTAGTTGAGAATATGCCAAACAAATATGTAAATGTTATTAAAATTAAAGGTTATCTTAGGAAATATTAATTATAATGGCAAGAAATATAAAAATTTAACAATTAAATTAAAAATAATAATTTTTTTTAATATTATTTCTTTACAGAATTTTAAATTGTTAATTTAAATTAATTAAAGAACTGAAAAATAAATTTTGTTGATACAATTATGTTTAAATTAGAAATCTCCTGAGTTGAGTTGATGCGTGTGATCTTAGATTAACACACGAGATCTCTTTTTATAATTACTCGCAATGGGTAGTTATAATTAAGGGAAAAATAGAATAGAATTGTAATTAATTAATTTCTTTCGGGTTAATGTAAGAATTATTACGTTGAAGGTAATTACTTTAAGAATTGAAATTACATACATTTACTTATGGAATATAACTTTATGAGAAAAAGTTATATAGTAACTCTATGGGACAAAGTTACAGAGATTGGATTATAAACCAACCTTTAGAGACAAAAATTGAGGAATACTTTTTGAAGCAAAGTCTATATAATAATATAATAATATAATAATATAATAATATAATAATATAATAATATAATAATATAATAATATAATAATATAATAATATAATAATATAATAATATAATAATATAATAATATAATAATATAATAATATAATAATATAATAATATAATAATATAATAATATAATAATATAATAATATAATAACACTTTAATACTTGTTATAAATCCGTTAAGGGAAATTTAAATTCAAATACTTAATTCAGAAAACAAATAATTCAATACTAAATGAAATTCCAATCTTAAATATATAATTATAGAAATAAATAAATTCATATTAATTCACTTCTTCTTTTACAATAAGTGCCTATATACAAATATAAATTGAGTGTCCAAATTAGACGAATTTAACAAATAATTCCCTCTCAATTCGAATGGTTTAATTATCGACCCCTCACTCTATGTCTTATAAAAACCACTATGCTTTTTCGAACAAATTATACATTTTACATTGCTATATACGAGTACAAATTTTTTCAAAAATTTATACTTTAGAGCATTTAAAAATTTTAAAATTGAAAAATAATAATTAAAATAACAAAATAACAAATATAAATAATATTTTTTTCTAAAGTAATTAAAATTATTTTAAAATAATTAATTTATTTTCATTTCATTTTATTTCTTCAACAAACAAAATATGTTTTTGACCTCCATATATGTAAATGTTGTGGGTTATTAATGGTTTCCATAAAGGAAGTTAAAATATATAAAACGGAAATGGAAAATGAACAAAGAAGGTGTGAGTAAGTTTCATAAATAAGTGGTAAAGTGGAATATGGTAAACACCTTATATATGATAATAAATCACAGGAAAAAGGTAAAAACAAAACACAAAAAGTTAAAAGAAATTACTTGAACGCCAGTGCACTTGTTTAGCAAATATTAATGAAATGAGAAAATTTAATTAGATTTTTTTCAAAATTTGTTTTTCCCATTTTATTAAAACTATTTTAAAAAATAAATAAATTAAAAATGTTAGTAAGTTAGTATTATTTTTGTGACATCCATATATACTACTTTTAGACATCTATTTACTTACACAATAAATATTAATTTTGAGATCATATATATAGTGAACCCGTAATAAAGTGAATTAATTCTTACCAAAGCAGTTCGCATTTGCAAAAACTGTTTACGATTTCGAATGTCAAATTTTGAAAAAAAGTAATAGTAATATTTACCATCCAACCAAAATAATATGCAGTGTATTCAGTTCATTTTGTTTTTTGATACCATAAAGAGTACTATTTTTTTTCTTATTTGAGACCAATACTCAGGGGTAAACCCCTACTAAATTCTGTGCATCGTATTGGAATTTTTTGGAAAGGACAGTACTTTTATGACAGAACATGCATTTTTTCGTATATTGCTATTAACCGCCTTAGGAATGAAACAAATTGCTGTGAATTGATCATTCAAAGGCCAGTGTTATAACTTCACCCTTGAGTGATCAACAGCAATTGCCTCATCATCATTACATGTTGATTGTGTGGTGCGTGTCTTCGCTAAGTAGGTTTAGTTGTTATCTGCTACTTCCCAATAGGTGGTGCTTTTCTCCTGATCATTCGTTTTTTGTTAACATTGGTTAAGGTGGAATAGAGTGGAATGTCGGGGAGCGGTGTCTTTGTAGATGGTCTTCTTGGTGGTAGGGGGGGGAACGACCTCTTATTTTTTAAATTATAATTTAAAAAAACCGCATAATAACTTTTTCATTTTTCACCTTTGCTGGGATTTGAACCTGGGCCGTTTGAGTTTTTGTGCGAGCGCTCTAACAACTATACCACGCACTCACCCCAATAAATGTTTGATAAAAAAATTTTATTCAGTAGTAGAATTGTAAAATTTCGATACTTCTGAATTCTCAATACTACTTGGTACTTTTCCGGTATTTTCTCAATTCTAATCAATACTTTTACTTAAAACTTTATTCAAAAAAATGTATGTTTTTAAAAATGTAAGGCCAAGTTCTATTTTGCCAACAGTGTTAATTCAAAATCGTACAAAAGGAAACCGTGTAAAAACAGTCTAAGGTATGCGTAGTGATTAAATTAAAATTATTATTTTTTTATTGGTGAATTGACCATTAAATTTTCTATAGGTTTATGCCCATATTCAAAAAAAATAAATTGGTTTATAGAATGCTTATTTGACATATTTCTATGGAGTAATTGTCAAATAAGCAATTAATAAAGTAAATATTAACTATCCTGAAAGTGGCTAATTTTCTTCAAGTCTTGTTTGAACATTTCCCAATATCTTGATTGAAATTTATTTAAATTTTAAAATTACGGTCTTTTGTTATTACAAATACATTCAATAAAAAAAAAAAAATTTTTTTTCAATAAATTGAGAATTGGTTTTCAAAACTTGTTAAATTTTTATTTGGGGGTTTTGTTTTTTTTGCATTTTAAAAATTTATTTTTGTATTTTTATATTTCAATACTTTGCTATATTTTTAATATTAATATTTTTTTATGCAATTCAATTACTGTGGAGACCACAACACCAACCACTTGGCGTATACAGATTATTTAAACGAATGAACAATGCATATGAATGCACATACCCGTATCATAAAATAGACTGTAACACACTCTATGTGTATGTTTCTATTTGTGTATGTTTATGTTCTAGAATAATACAGAAAATATTAATTAAAAAAAAAGAATAATTTTATTTCAAAAAAGTGTGTAATAAAATTATTTTGGGTGTTATAAATTTAAATTTGCTTTTCTAAATATTTCATTACAAAAACAATATTTCAACTTTAAATTAAATGTTTCGATTTCACAACAGAAACATCTACATTACTTTTTATTAAATTTTTGCACTTTACTTGTAGTAGTAAGAATATTAGTTTAGTCCCTTTTATTTTAAAATTATTAACTAATGTCCGTATTCGTAAAAAATAAAACAGTTTTATTAATTCCTTATTTGACAATTACTCCATAGAAATATGTCAAATAAACACTCTATAAACCAATTTTATTTTTTATGAATACGGACATAAATCTTTAATTTCCCTTTACCACGAAATTTTAAACTTTTTCTGCTTAGCTTTTAAATCTAAAGTAATATTTTCCCAAAGGGTTGTATGTACTTATAGTTATAGAACTAAAAAATATATTTTAGGGCAAAAAGCATAGTGATATGACAAATTCAACTAGCTTTGAAGTAAGAGCTTGTTTATAGGGCAGAAATTGCCTAAAGTTACAGTCACATTAGACAAATCTTTGACCAAAAAGTACAACAACTAGGTATGTTATGCAAACGTTTATTTTGAAAATGCCCATTGTTTCAAGTTTAATTAATAATATATCCATATAAAATTCTCGTGTCGCGGTGTTTGTTGCCAAACTCCTCCGAAACGGCTTGACCGATGTTCATGAAATTTTTTGTGCATATAGGGTAGGTCTGAGAATCGGTCAACATCTATTTTTAATACCTCTAAATGTTAAGGTGACCCGCCCCAAGGGAAAATTTATGCCTCACCTAAATAACGTAACGACGTTGATGCAATTTTAAACTATATCTGTACAGTAGAGCATATATGGTTTACTTTTTTTTTAAGTACTCAGAGGGGGCGGTACAAGGGCTTCTTCTCCCTATCCCCAACTAATAAACTGAATTTGATTATAAATATTTTGTTGATGTCTTAACACAACTTTAGGTTAAGAAAAGTCAATTTTCACATATATTTTTCATCCCCTAAATGTTAAGGTACCCGCCCCAAGGGAAAATTTGTGCCTCACCTCAATAACGTACCGACATTGATGAAATTTGAAGCTAGATATGTATATCTGGGTACCGTAGAACATATATGGTTTAGGGTTTTTTTAAGAAGTACTCAGAGGGGATATTTCTCCCTATCCCCAACTATCAAACTGAAGTACCGAAAATGGCGGATAATGATTTATTAAAATTATTAGTAACGCAGGCATTGATTGCTCATATCAATGTTAAGTTTTGCAGTTCGGTGAAAAGTATTAAATATATTTGAACTAAAAAATGTTTCCTAGAGCAAATTTATATGGCAAAACAACGTTTGCCGAGTTAACTAGTATATCTATATAATAATGCTTTGTAGAGAAAACACAATTCTTTTGGTTCGATTAAAATATATAGTGTTTACTTTAGTTAAATTTCAGCAACGTAAGTGTCGTTCGTCGAAACTGGTCTCTTTCGATATGAAAATTTATCGTGCTTTTATATTAATTTTTTGTTGATTTGACAATCTAAAATCAAACCATTAATTTAATATTATTATTATGTAACAACATTGGTGCTTGTATATCTACTTATTAATATTTTGTATATTCACCAGAGTAGAAAAAATAAACAAAACGAAACGTTTGATCTCATTTTATTTTGTTCTGTACAATGAGTAAAACAAAAACAAAACAAAAACAGGGAAGGCGATTGTCCCATTTAGTTTTGTATATTGTTTTTGAGCACTACAAATACACTAACTCAAATGTGCGTAGGTACAACAAAAAATGAATGAGAAGAAAAAGAAAAGAAAAAGAGAAAAAAGAGCAAATTATACGAATTTAACAGAATAACAAAGCAAGCACAAGAGCGAAAAGCGAATTTTTTTCGTTTGCGATCTTTCTCATTTAGAAAGTATTTGTTTTGGTTTTGCTCATGTACAAAAATATCCCCACAGAAACTGTGTCAATAATTTTGCATGTATGTAGTAGAATTACATTTATTTTTAATAAAGTCCAGGCACCGTTTTGACATTGAGTCCACAAGTTTTTAAAACCTATCAATTGAAATGTTCTTCCACACATTTTTAACAAATTCTTACAACTGTTAATTATTAGAAGGGTTTTTTCCTTAAAGAGCCGCTTTGACAATTTGCCATAAATTTTCAAAAGGATTTTAGGCCAACTTAAAACCTTGACGCCATTATTTTGAAACTAACGTTTTATTTACTTCGATGTATGTTATGTGTCATTATCTTGTCGAAACACCCATGTGCCATTTTATATTCAGCATAAGGCATCATGATGCCGTTTAAAATATTTGTATAGTATACGCCATTTATTGTACCTTTAATTCTATATAGAGGTCCTATGGCATAGTATCAAAAACATTTCCATACCATTGAGTATATGTGATGAAGTAATTTGTGAATTCATTCCGCAATAAAAACCATTAAAAAGGGTGGTATGGGAATGTTTTTATTTATATGAAAAAATAAACCAAATTAAAACCATGAAAGAAGATTATAAAAAGTCTTGCTTATAAATTCATACTTTAATATGAAAATCTTTTATCGTATGTTCCGAATGTAAGAACTCTAAAATATATAATTAAATAAGAAAAAAAATTAAAATCGGCGACAATTTGTCGATTATCCCCAATAAAATCCCCATAACCCAATGAATTTTGTCATCCCTATTCAGAAAAAACTTCCCCATTTAGGGAATAAATCCCCTAATCTGACAACACCGACACGATTACAATCAGTGCAATAAAACAACAACAACAACAAACATTCAGTTTGAAGTACGTCGACAACAATCATAAACATTGCAATACAACAACAGCGGCGTCACACAAAGTATTGCTTGTAAAAATGCAGTGTTGTATGCGTCGTAGTGTCTTGTATCATGCGCTCGATGCTTACCCAGTGTGTTATTTGATATTCTTTTATTTCTATACAGTACACATCGTATGTATGTGTCGACTATAAATTCATGCTATGTTGTGTCGGTCTTACACATAGTAAAGCAATGCTACAATTTGTTATTAAATTTTTTTTTTTTTGGTTTAATTTCGTTTAACACATATTACATGTCGTTCGAATTCGACATTAAACTGTATGTTCCGGCACTCATGGATAAAAAAAATGACGCACACAATACGAATGAGTGAGAAGCAAGGTCGTAACTCTGAAACTGGGTTGTTATGACCAATTATGTATGTACCATAAAAGTTTGTGTATAAGTACCATTCTAATACTAACTTATTTAAACCTGAGTTATTCATTCATAAAAGTATAAGGATTTCGTTAGTCCGAATTTTGAAGTTTAAAATTATAACATTCCTAACAACCATGTTTGCATACTCTCCAGTTTCACTTAAAATACTGCAATACATATACAAATGTATATATGTCTGCTTGAATGTATAACAAGTCACCAAAGAAATAAGTAGTTTGTAAAAGGAAATTCAAAACAATCTGTTCAAATACTCAAGAGAGTTTCTTCATCAAACAACAATCGGAGCTGATGAAATGATAATATTTCTTTTGCCCTTTTATGTGGATGGCAGTGGAAGGTAGATGTGACATGAAATTAAATATTATGATGATTTAAATTATAAAGCAGATGACTAACCATGTTGAAAACATATTAATAACCAAAATGGGCAATACAGAAAAAGAAAAAAACATTAATAAATTCAAATTCCAGTTTGAGTGTTATCGAATGTTTTTTTTTTACAAAGTTAAACAATTTATTTATTTTTATTGTTTTGAAATTTCTCTTTAGAGGACATCATATGGCATTTCTCAATGGTTTTAAACCAGATTTTTATTTGAATGCTTTTACGGAAGTAAATTCTAACAGTTTAGTAATTTATATTGAAAATTTTATGGATTATATTGAGTATTTATTGCTAATTTAGGTAACATTGAACCCATACAATTTGGAATATGATATCCAGCTGAGTTATTATTACTAATTTTTTTTTTTTTGATTTTCTGACAAATTTAAAATGAAAATTCCTGTGGTCTTTTTGTTAGATGGTAAAAGATATGGTATTTTGTAAATGAAATGTAAAATATGCTACGGAATTGTTTTGTAAAGATTATAACAACAATTGGTGTAACTTTCAAAAATTCATATTTTTTGTTTTATGTAAATTGGTTGCCTAAATACTAATAAAATAAATAATTACTTCTAGTGTGGAATAAATTAAGCAAATAAAAATTGTTTAAAACTCTGCAGCTCTTTCAACAATTTTGTTTATTAACTTAAGCCTTTTAAAAATTAAAATACCTTATTAATCAACGGGCCAATATGTAGTAGCACTTATTTATAACTAGCTTAATCCGGCGTGCTTCGCTACACCTACTAATATCATTTGTCCACATTTTTCGACTGAAGGGACAGCAAATAACAGTTATTGCTTTAAAATTAAACTAAAAATATCATCGTATTAGAGTCGACAGACATATATGATGTTATATACCAAATTAATCGTCTTGGAGAGCTCTCATACAATCTGTGGTAATCTCGCATAAGTGATCATTAATCAGATTTTAACTGTTACTTTTTGATGGAAAAATAAAAGTTTAGATGAAACCTTTAAAAAGAGAGTTTTATTTTTCCGTCATGAAATAAAACTTATTTTGTGAGTTTTATTTTTCAGTGGGAAAATAACCGTTATTTTTCGAGTTTTATTTTTCAGTAAACAAATAAAACTCTATTTAGGAGGATGAAAGCGGGTTCTTTGACTGCGTGTATTACGACATTCTGCACGGAACCAAATATGATAGAAATGACATTTGTAATAGTTTGCAGACGATAATGTGTCAAATCAGGATTAGGTGTAAAAAAAAAAATTTCATAAAAACGAGTTTTATTTTATGACCGAAAAAATAAAACTCCTAAATGGAGAGTTTTTTTAATTTTTATTTTTCCGTTGAAAAATAACTTTTTCTGCTGACCTTTTTTGGAAAAACTCTCAAAATAACAAAAAAATTTATTTTTTTGTTTTTCTATAAAAAGGTAAACGTTTAAAATCATCGGTCTTCTAGACAAAACGTAGTTATACTCATTCATTAAAAGATTTTATGGTGCTATAATACTCGTATTAATCAAAATTAAATTAAATTTTAAATTTTACAAATAAACGTGAATTAATAACCAAGTGTTTAAAGAAATTAAAAATAAGTAATTAATGTCATGCAACAGTTTGCTAAAACTGTTGTTACCGTTACTGATAAATTATTGACACAAAGATTCCGTTGTTGATGGTGCATATCCGTTATGTACATTTAGTCTTGTGTATAGTTTAGGAGTGCCATTTGTGTTTATCAATTCGGTCAGCCACTATACAGGAAGTCTAGAAATTACAGGAAATCCAATTGTGTACGCTGTGACGCCTCATGCCTTTACACCGTTAACACAAACAATGAATCTTTTGCAGTATATACAAAATTACGCATATGAATATGTACATATTTATGGACTTATTGCATAAGATATGTAGATGAATGAGCATAGAAGGTTGCGTTTTTTTTTTTGTTTTTTTTTTTTTGTTAATACCCTACACTAAGATTGTGTTCAGACATGCGTCATTATTGTGATTATCGCAATAAATGGCATTATTGAGCTCAATATTCCATACAAAATTTTAATTTAATATTGTTCAATAAGTACGAAATTGTTATAAATATTGAGTAAAATTAAAATACAGCACTGTAATAAATGTGTTTAGTGAACACATTAGAATTAGGCGAACAAATTTTGTTGATATTTGACAACTAATAGTTTAATAAAAATAAATAAAATAAATACTTAAAAAGTTTACATAAATAGGTAAAAGACCAAGAAAAGTCGAATGGACTGGAGTGATGCCAGTGGAGCAGCACTTCTTGATATGTGGCGAGCTGTTTTCTGGTTTCCAGCTGTCAAATGATTATTGATTACGCTGAATTACGTATGCCTGAACACTTAAAATAATTTTGTCAATTAACCGAATATTGAACCAATTAAATTTTTTTTCCTTAACATAGTACTCATATAAAGAATACTAATTTGTAATATTTAGCTATAAATTCTAGTTTTACAAAATACCCGAATTTGAAATACAAGCTTAGTATACTTTGTAGGAACTGCAGCTGGATGATGACCCTTTTCGACCCGTTTACATAGAATTTTTGTACTATTTTTTGTCTTTTTATTTTTTTAGAATGAGGCCACCATACAGGGGAAGAGGAAGTGTATGTACATTTTATTTAATCTTACTAATATCGTATCTGATATCAGTCAGTCGGTTGCAGTTGATTTATTATTCAATGGACAGTGTTATAGCTTCGCCACTAAATAATCCAACAGCAATCAATCCCAGGAAGCCCGCAGAGTAAAGCATAAATTAAGGGAGGAATAAAAAACAAAAATTTATCGCTAATGGTGCCATAAGAGCCACAAATGCGGCACTACCAACTGTCCCACGTTTTTGTTTAAACGAACACGAGTTTTGTAAAGCAAACGGTTGTTGTTGCCCCTGGTATACATTTCTGATGTTCCTGTGCTATATCCAACCCCTGAATTAGTACTAAAAAATATTGATTTTTTTCCTAAATACTTAACTCCTTTGACATAAAATTTTTTTATATTTAAACAATTTGACTTTATGTAATCAAGTATTCTGATTTAAAGTATTAATTTAAATTCGTTTATAATCTGACTGTCTCTTCTATCTTTTAAATGAAAAACAATGAATTTTAAGACGTCTTTAGCAGACTAAACTAATTTTTTTAATTATAAATAATTTCAAACGGACAGCAATATTCTTATTTAACAAAACCCAAAACCAGCTTGTGTATCTTCCTAGCTGCTATGCGGCCAATATTGTGCTCTTCTTGTGGTCTATCAATTTGCTTCTTTACTTATTAACGCGGAGCTTTTATTGGTGTTACAAATCTTGGCATTATGGAAAATTTCGACCGATTTTATTTTTTTGTTTTTAATAAATATTTTTGCAATAAAGTTTGTTTTGAGCTGGGCATAGGTGTATTAGAAAATCCCAAATTGTATTAATTTGCATGCACATCATAAATAGCCGAATTTCTATATCCCGAATTTCTCTAAAATTTTTTTCCTAGGAATATAGAGCAGATGTCAATGTTTCCAAATAATATTTATGCTTAGAAACTCTTGTTTTGTTGTTCTTTCTAAAAATTCTTAAAAATTTGTTTCTGTTGTTCTAAACCTCTTGCATCTTCTGCAAGTTTTGATTCTTTCGGTAATCAAAACTTAAAAGCCTTTTGAAATACAAGTATAGACCTTTACTTTGTATCCAATAGTTGGAATTTTTGTTATTTATATAGACAGTTTTTTTTTTTTAATTGAGACCCTAATTAGGGGTAAACCACTACTAATGCTGTGCCTTGCGTTGGAATTTTGGTGGAAGGCACAGTAAATATAGACATAATTATTACATTTAATGGTACATTTAATGGTATTTAATGGTACAATCTATACACAAACAATTACGTAAGCAATTGGGTTTTTATAACACAATTGTCTGACTTACGTTTGTTTACGTTATTTTCTCTATTTTTCTCTTTGAGCTCAAATTTATGATTGCCAGGGTATAGAATTTTCAGTTTTGCTCAATTTTTCTAATATAAAAAAATAGTTTTTACATATAAAAATGGCAACCCTATTTTTTGTTTACAAAATAAATTCAATCAGAGAAAATATAATTTTTGTTGTAGAGAAAAAAATAAAATATTACCTATTAATAAATTTTTCATTACAGGCCTGTTCTGAAAATTGCTTTTTGTAAAAAAATTACGAAATTTATGAAATTATGATTTTTACATAAAAAATGTATGATATTAAAAATAAAAAAAAAAAAATAAAACAATTACATGGAAGGCCTTTTTCTAAGAAAGTGGTATTTGCCTTTATGATTTTTCTTTATGTTTTTCGAACTTTAATTTGCTCTCAATTGTAATAACAAAATTATTGATCTTTGTATTCAGTTCTTATGTGGATCAAAATACAAATAATTTTACAATTTAAAAGTAAAATATCACCAAAATGTGAAATATTATATTTCCTTGTAATTTGAAAATAAGCGATTTTCAGAACAGGCCCGTATGATTTTGTTCGTACACAATGAAATTTTTTTGATTGTGTGTTTTTGAAATTTCTAACAAACGAAATTCTGATATAGAAACCACATAAAGAGACAATTTGTATACAGCTCTTACGTTTTTACTCAAAATTGTTTTATAAAAACCTAAATGAAATTTTTATACACAAACAAACGAAAATTGTGTATCAATTGTATTATGGAAACAGGTCCTAAATCCTAAAACGAGTTTTTCCTTAGTAGAGGTTGAATAACTGCTTTATTATTCAATGGTTCCCCTTTTCACATTTTAATCATTATGCATACACAATATACATACATATGACTGATACCTATTCTTTAGAACATGACCAAAGGTTTTTCAATTTTCCAATTTGGTCATTTAAAAGACTCTTACATTTTCGAGTATATGCATATGTGTTTGTTGAATAAACATTTTGTGTATTTTGTGGTATATGTAAACACACAAGAGAGTTAATGTGCATACATACACATATGATCGATTTAGGATTACCAAGCATTTGATATAAGGTTTGTTCACGAAAAAAAAGTAGATTTCTGCCGAATAAAAGAAATTTAAAAATTTAATTGAAAAGAAGAAAATGTAAATTTTATAATCTGATGCGTTTATCGCTTTATATTTACTTAGGTTTCGTTCTTCTAAATTTTATTTAGTATTTCCAGAACTTGAATTTGATCATTGGATGAATGAATTTCTTCATTAAAAGTGGTCTAACGTAAGTCTTCATTCTATTAATGTTATCAAATTATTTTTTGATTCGTTATGAAATCGTTTCATTGGTGCATTTTAATTAGTCATGTTTTTCTTGAAGTTCTTTAAAGAAACGAATAAAAGCTTTTGCTTACATTAACATTTTAACTTTGTTTATACCATACAATTTTTAATTTGAATTAATCATTAACTTGAAGTTGATGTCATGAAATAAATTGGTGATTAATGAACAAAATTTTTTTAGGAGTTCAATGAATCAATATCATTCCTTTGGTAATGAAATTTCATATATTTTATTAAAAGAGCAAATTTAAGGTTAAAAGGAAAATTGCCAAGAAGTAATCTGCCATGCTTTGAAATTTATTCAGTAAAAGTTGGGACATTTTAAAGATACTGCACCGAACATTTGTAAATTGGCTGTTTGAAAAACTGAACGAAAACAGCGCATTTCTCAACAAAATTATATTTTGTGAAGAGACGATAATAACCGACTTATTGTAGCCGCAATTATATTGACATCAGTGATCTTTGGTTTCAACTGGCACACAGCCGGCCAAGCAATTCAGTTATTGCATGAGAAATTTTCCAGCCAGAATTTGACAATGTCAATTGATCGCCTCGTTTTTGTGATTTAACGCAGCTGGATTATTTTCTAAGAGACCATTTGAAAGACAGGGTTTATGTAAATAAACCACAAAAAGCAGATGCTCTTAAAGCTGAAATTCGGTGAGACAATGACGAGATAAGCGAAGATTTGTTGCAAAATGTGGTTTAAAATTTGTGTCGAACATCTGCCGACGTTCTAAATTTAGACATTTTCCAGGTATCTAATTCCATTACTAATTTCCATATTTCTACTTTACATTGGTATCAAACTGAGTTTGTCAAAATAAAATCTGTTTTTAGGGCAATTCACTTCCTAACCTGGGGGGAAGGTGCTTGGTATAATTGTTAGAGCGCTCGCACAAAAACTCCAACGACCCAGGTTAAAATCCCAGCAAAGGTGAAAAATGAAAAAGTAAGTTTGCGGTTTTTTAAAAAATTATAATTTAAAAATAAGAGGCCTCACCCCCCCCGCCCCCTGACATTCCACTCTATTCCGCAATTGCTGTTGATCATTCAAGGGTGAAGGTATAAATATCACTGGTCTTTGAGTGATCAACAGATAGCAACTTGTCTCATTGATATATGGCGATCAATAATGAAAAAAAAAAAAAATCTATGTATCTCTCTTCTACATATCTTCAATATTCCAATACAATGAACTGCATGAGTGGGGTTTACTCCTGAGTATTGGTTAAAAAAAAAAATAAAAATCAGCAGGTGACTCTTTTCCAAGAAAGTAAATACAAACATAGATTTTTATATTAAAAAAGTTTTATAGTTAATGGGAATTATCTATAGTTTATAAAATTTCAACAAAAGAAATTTTTCTTAGTAGAAACAAAATTACATTCATAACCTAATTTCTGAAGAACGTTTCATGAAACACATGAAATATATTTATACGTGTAAAGAAAAGACACAACCACATATGCAATTTTTAGTCAAAGTTAAAGACAATTTTGATAAATTTATGAATTTGCTCTGAGTGTAACAAATTTTCTATTCAAATTTAAAACAACAAAAACTAGATTTTGTTCTCTTACCTGATTCGACAGCTTGATTTTGACACATGTGTATGTGTTTTACCGTGATTACTCAACAAACTGTTTGATTACTTGCATTTAAAAAGAACAAATTTTTTTTTGTGCACAGACCTTATCTATATAATGTAGTTGTGGCTTTTAAGAAGCTGTACCCATTATGCTCTAAGGCAAATGCAAATTAGTTACTTCCATTATTTCACAAAAGATCTCGTATATGTATGACTACATTGATTACATCTATAACTTTTCTATTATTTCATGATACAAAGAAAGGGTTTATTGTGATTTTATTATGAGAATTGGAAAAATGAAATGTTTGTAATTGTTGTTGTATGGATATTGAAAGTATATTTTTAGTTTTTCCATATGCATGTTATGTGTCCTCTTATGAAAGTAACTGATGGTATTTAAATTACAATTTTGTAATTCGTAGAACGAAACATGTCCTTTTGCCTATGGTTTCTCTTACTTAATTATTACATTTAATGGTAAACTGTATATATTTCCTGATAGAAGTATCACATGGATGATTATGAATATAATGACATTGGAATTAATAAACACATTAGTATGTGGTATTTTCAAATTGTAGTATTACTCGTAGTACTTCCTCTTCAATTGAAAATGTTAAGACTTAATACATACATTATATGTCATAATTGTAACATTACAGATATAAAGTTAATAATAAATCAACATTTCATACTATTTTATGTTGTTATGATTAGAATAGTGTTGGAAAATTATTATTGAATTAAATTGACAGTAAATAGGTTGTTGGAATTCCAATAAAACACATTTTGTGCAGTATTTGTAAAATGGCATTTTCATCCTAAAATCCAATTTAATCACTCATACAATTATAGATATAAAACAACATACAGAAATTGATATTTAAAAACTTTTTTTCTGATTTAGATTTTACTACGTTTTCTTAATCTTTTTCTATATTGTTATTTCTGTTACAACGCAAATATAACAACACTTCCAAATTTAAATAAAATAATTTTTTTGGAATTACTTTTTTTGGAATATAGTTTGTTTGTAATAAAAACGTAAGAGGGCGGATCAAAATGTCACTGACTTATTGAATTAAACACAGTTTGTTTTGCAAAAAATAATTTTGTTAGTTTTTAAATTACACGCCCTCTATAAAGTTCGACAACTTATTGACAGACAACTTGTATTGATCAGTTATTTATACGAATCCAACTAAGGAACACATTTATAAAATATAAATACGTATGTTCATTAGGGTAATAACTTTTTGCATTTTTTGTAAATATCAAATCTCCCCAGACAAAATTGTGTACGGCATGGAAAAATATTAAAAACTTTGTTTTTAGTTTTTCGCTATCGTTAAAAAAGGTTACGTACCAAACGCGTTAAAGTTTTGAATCCATCAAAGTTAAAAAAAAAACTTTTTTTGATGCCTTAACGTCTGACCATCACATCTATGTATATAATTAAGGCATGCTGATTTCAATAGTAAAGTCCGTTTTCGAGTCAATGGAATAGTTTTCTTCGAAATTTGCTTTTAATTTTCGCTATTTTTTTTGCAGTTTTTTATATAAAAAAAATCTGTTTTCACAAATTTTATTTAATTTTTTTTTGATTTGATTTATGGGCGTCTATGAGAATGATAATATGTGACACTACGAGTGTAAATACTGGCGTAAAAAATGTGCTTTGCTTCAAAAACATTTCATACATATGGCATTGACTCCACCACAATACATCGGATGCCAGCACCATGTCCTTGATTTCGTATTAAGACATGTAATGGATGAGTTACTGGACGGAAAAACTTCATCACCAAACATTGCGTACCCGTTCATTACAGATTTATTAAATAATTACAAAAATTTATAAAACAAAGTGAAGTTGCACTTGAATTAAAAAAAAATAAGTGGGGAGATGACATGCAGTTTTTGTATGAACTTTGCCTTTCATATAAATATTTTATAACCAACGGAATATTCCCATTTATAAATTTTAAAACGTTACCATCAGTTAGTAATGCAAGGTGGAATTCGAGAGCAATATTTGCCATTTTAGCATTTATTCTAGTTCCCAGTTACACAAAAACTTTTACAACCTATATGTGATTTCATTTGTGATGCATGGTTTCAAATCTGGTTTTCGGACCACTGCTTCCACGAAAATGATTTTGAACTGTTAAACAAGTCATTAATAAATTTTATGAAAGCCATCGAGTGTTTCCTCAGACATTGGGCGACACCTACACCATCTACAATTCCAAATCTACAACGCAGTAATATTTGTGCGGAACGTGGAATAAAAATAGTACAAGATATATATCCGCTTTGTAAAACATCGCGTACTTTGGACCTAAAGTTTATATCTTACAATACCTACTTTAAATCATTTATTGTTATTATTTGTTTATATACTTACATATGTATAAACCACATTTTAAAAAAGAAATTGTTATTAAAAAAATTTAAAAAAATATATTAAAGGCATTTTAGAAATCGCTGTAGGTGCGTAAGGTTTTTTTTTACCAAATTGGACTGAAATAGTTTTTTTTTTATCATTAATACAATATTTGCCATTAGAAAACCCCTGGGGAGAATATTGTCCAAAAAAAGTTATCACCCTAATGTTCATATATACAAATTAATAAGTAATTGTCAATAGTTTGCAGTTTTATTATTTTATAAAAAGGCTCTATAAAAGTTATAAAATTTTTCTCGAATAGTTTAGAGGGAAAAAGCATCTCTACTTACTTTGACTAACACTTAACTTATGATCGCTGCTCCGCCAAGGGGGAATTTTTGAAATGTATGTTTCCTTCCAGACATATAAAGAGGTACTACATACATATTCAGAGGCTTAAAAAATCTCAACAAACATATACTTTTTTGTTAGAAAAACATTGATATTTTACATATTAAGTATTAAAAATTGTGTAAAAATGCGGCGCCTACAAAGCAAATATATGAAAACATCTCGTTGAAAGTATACCACTGCTCAATACAATAATGTATCATGATCACATAATGTGACACTAACAAAATTATTATACCATTTCCACAAATCTACAGCTATATTATTCCAAGCAAAGAACTCATGGAGATAGCACCAACGGATACAATACTTTTTTTATGAATTCATCAGCGAAAAGGAAAAATATGCCAAACAAAGTTGCCGAAAATTGTTACTAAAAGTATTTGAGTGTCTATTACAATATCACATGTTATTGAAATGGAATGAGAAATGCTACAAAAACAATAAAAACATCTGTAGTAGTAGAAAATAGAAACATAATATCAGCACATGTTATGACAGACAGATAATACATATATTAAGAATTTCTAATTAAGTGCCACAACTGAAAATTCTAGGACAGCGGAATTCGCTTTGTTGAATAAGAACGAAACCATTTATTATGGCATACAAGTGGTTGTGTTACTAGTAAAGATTGCTGGTTGTGAGTATGATTTAAATGCTGCCAAAATAGTATAAAATAGTTATGTCATACGGATACCAATGAATTGATTAGCAATAATTAACGATATCAAATACAAAAGACAAATCTATGAAAACAGACAAATAATAAACCAGCTATTACATACTGCCATATTTTGAACAAAATATGTTCTACGAAATTAGTTTCAATAGATATACTTTTGCTCTGATCATTTCTTCTTCGTTTGCATTTTATTTTTTGTAAATATTTCAAGTTTTTGTGGAAGAAACCCTACAATAGTTAAATTTGAAAGTGTTACGACATATCTGAAAATATGTCACAGTTGTGGAATGAATGAACTTTTCTTTAAGATATATTTTTGAGCTACCAAAGTATAATTAATAACGAAAGGCAAAGAAAGAATTCAGGTTTTAATAATAAATTAATTCTGATTTCATCCGATTTGTATTGTAATTCGAAATAATCAACGCTAAATTATTTTAAATTTTTTTTCTATCTTTCTGTTGATTTTATAAAAAGTTTTTAAACTACTCATATATACATATGTATGTATAGGGATTCTACTAAAATTTACGAAATAAAATATTGCTGAAGGTTTGTTATAATATTATAAACTATGTTTACACTTGCTCTACAATTTATAATAAAAAATTTTCATTCAAGAACGAGCACAATTTCATATTCAAGAATAAACTTCAGTGAAAACATTATCTGACCACATATGGTGGCATAGGGTGAAAGAAATACATTTTTAAATTTACCGCACAAGTCTTCGTTACGAACTCAATACACAAGTATCGTAACATATTATTTTGCACTTGAATTTATTGGAATAAAAAAAATATTTGTTCATAAATGTTGCAATGAAATGTAACATCTGGTAAAAGAGGAGAAAGAAAATTTATGAAACTAAATAAATAATATATGTATGTACGAATATATGTATGTATAAATATAAATTAAAGTTTTTATGTAAGTGGAAATAATGACATATTAAATATAAATAAAAATATACCCAGAAAAAAAACTGAATTTAGTTCAAAGATAGCGGGAAAAAATTGAGTACCGTATTTTATAATCAATTAAATAATATATTATTTCAGAATTATTTACTTTTGGAATCGAGATGGTAATTTCACGTAGGACACAAGTAAATATTGATTACCATGTGTATTCCCACATCCTTAGAAGAAGTAATTCATGGTTCTACATTTCATTAAAAAAAATCGTTATTTCTCGTTATTCCTTCAAATTATTAATAAATATTAATTTTATGCATAACATGTAATGAATTGTAATATTTATTTAGGGGGTGACAGTTAAAACATTTATTACTTTCGTAGGACATGATATACATACATACATATATATGTATATCATACATATACATTCCTTGTATTTTTTTTTATTTGAGACCAATACTCAGGGGTAAACACCTACTGAATGCTGTGCATTGTATAGGAATTTTGGAAAGGACAGTACATATATTATTATTAATTATTATTATATTATTGTTAAGCGCCTTAGGAATGAGACAAATTGCTGAGAATTGATCATTCAAAGGCCAGTGTTATACCTTCACCCTTGAATGATGAACAGCAATTGCCTCATCGTTGCACGTTGCTGTGTGGTGAGTGTGCCTTCGCTAAGTAGGTTTAGCTGTTATCTGCTACTTCCCAATAGGTGGCGCTTTTTTTTTCTGATCATTCGTTGTACGTTGACACTGGTTATTACCTTCTCGGTTCTCATTGATTACTATTTCCCGTTGGGTTATTAAAAGAAGATATTTAGTCTCAATTCTTTATTCTCTACTTATTCTTCAGTGCCTCTTCAGTAATTATATTATTTAAATAAAATGGGCTGTCAATTAAGAGTTTTGATTTATAATACTTACATCGATCAATGTATTTATTTATTTTTTCTTTTTGTTGTGATCAAACTTAAACAGCATTTTGTCGAAATAATACTATTCTCAAAAACAACTAATGAACATTCGGTAAACGGCTTCTCTTTTTGCATTGTTACTGAAATTAATGGAGAAATGGGCTTTGGGGACCCAATAGAAATATTTTGTAAGGAAGAAATTGAAAACAATCACTTTCTGCAAATGCAAATTTATTGCAACCAGTAAGCAAATAGTACAAAAAATCGAAATAATACCTTATCCTGTAGCATATTTTGAAGCTTCAAGGGATAAAAAACAATATAATGCTTCTGTTGGAGTATAACTAGTAAACCTTAATACATAATAGAAATACTCTTTATATTTTTTACTTAAAAGCTTTTATTTACTTAATAATCTTAATGAAACACTGTATTTGTTATTAACTTTAATTTTTACGCCTTAATAAAAAGATATTTTTCAACGGAAAAGAAAAAGTTAAAAAAAAAACTCTCAAAAAGAGAGTTTAATTTTGTCTTCATAAAATAAAACTTATTTTGTGAGTTTTATTTTTCCGTCATAAAATAAAACTATATTTAGGAGTTTTATTTTTTCTATCATAAAATTAAACTCGTTTTTATGAAAGATTTTTTTAAACCTAATCCTAATTTGACGAATTATCCTCTGCAAACTATTACAAATGTCATTTTTATCATACTTTGTTCCTTGCAGAACGTCGTAGGAGACGCAGTCATTCAACCCGCTTTCATCCTCCTAATAAAATATTTGTAACATTTTTAGCAAGTTCCGGCCATTATCGGTTGTAATTGTGTTAATTTGTCTTTTAATAATATTAATGCACCCTAAAACTCATTCAACTTGAGATTTTAGGTATTTAGATAGAGTTTTATATTTCCCAAGGTTGGCAACCGTTACCGTTATTCATACCAATACCGACATTTATGTTTATAAAAAATTTGCTTGTATTTGATTTTTTCCAATTTAACGCTTGCGCTTTCATTGGCCGCTCCACTGGTGACTGGTTGGCATACTTCTCTGAGAAGTGGATTGGGTATGTTCACCGCTGTGGTAAAAGCAAAATTATTGCTCTAGATATGTATTTCGAAAGTTTTTGATAGAGTCTGGTACGACGCTCACATTTCCAAACTAGCTGCCTTTAGTGTCGGTGACAATTTCTGTAGTTTATAACGAGCTTTCTCAGAGATCGCGGTTGTAGACAATGGCACTTCCAACCAGCTTAAGTTTTAATTCGGAAGTACCGAAAGTCTCTTTTCCGTCTCCTACACTATTCCTAATTTTTCCAAACGATCTTCTCCTTTCAATTTCCAATCCTATCTATTCTTTCGTTTGCAAGACATCAGCAGACGTTGTATTGTCGTTTTGTTGTATCGTCGTTTTATTGTATCGTTGTATCCTCCTATCGTTATATTGTTGTATCGATGTATCATCGTATCGTTGTAATGTTGTATCGTTGTATCGTCATATTGTTGTAACGTTGTATCGTCGTATTGTTGTATCGTTGTATCGTTCTATCGTTGTATCGTTGTATTGTTGTATCGTTGTATCGTCGTATTGTAGTGTCGTTGTATCGTCCTATCGTTGTATCGTCGTGTCGTTGTATCCTCGTATCGTTGTATTGTTGTATTGTCGTATCGTCGTATTGTTGTATCGTTGTATCGTTGTAGTGTTGTATCGTTGTATTTGTTGTATTGTTGTATCGTCGTATTGTTGTATGGTTGTATTGTTATATCTTTGTATCGTCGTATCGTTGTATTAATAACGCCCCCGGTCCATAAACCGCACCAAACCGTAATTTTTTCGTAATGCAATGATGACTCATGGAGTACGTGTGGATTGCTGCCTGACCAATAACGCATATTTTGTTTATTGACCAAGCCATTCAGCCAGAAATGAGCCCCATAGCTGAAGATGATTTTTCGATGAAAATCTGAATCATTTTCGAGTTGTTGCTCAGCCCAATTCACGAATATACGACGCTTCTTGTGGTCAAGCGGCTTCAGTTCTTGCGTTAATTTGATCTTGTAAGGATGTAGGCCAAAATCTTTTCGCAAAAAATTCGCCACAATGACGTCACAGAGATTCCTAACGCTTGAGAACGACGTGTGAGAGACACATTTGGGCTTTCTTCAACTAAAGCCTCAGCGGCAGCAATATTCTCCACACTATGGGCACTTCTTTGTCTCACTAGCACAGGAACATTTTGTACTGTGCCTGTGGATTCAAATTTTTCCACTAGGCGCACGCATATCTTTCCATCATGAAATTGCAAACTTTACTGAAGAGAAATGTCAAAAGAGTGGCAAGAAATATGGCGTCGTTTGCTGTCCTTGTCGCTCTACTTTTGTAGCGTCCCTGTTGAAAAACCCTATATTTATAAATTTATTTACTGAATAAAAAAAAAATTTTAAATTATATTCTAAAAGCGTTGTTTTGTCATGTAAATTATTTCTAGGGAATATACGTTTAATTCAAATATATTTAATACTCTTCACCGAACTGCAGAACTCAACATTGATATGAGCATTGAATGTTTTGCTCAGCAGAGGTGAATATGGTACCACCCAACAATTATAAACGCCAATGTCTACGTTACAGATAGTTTTAAAGAATGATTGTCCGGCGTTTTCGGTACTTCAGTAGCGCCCCTCTAAATACTTCTTAAAGAAAAAACGTAAACCCGATATGGAAAAAGCGATTCTGAGATAAATGTGTTTTTTGAGTTATGCCACTCCTCTCCCAAATGAGCAATAGGTGTTCTACGATGCACAAATCTATCTAGTTTAAAATTTCATCGAAGTCGGTACCTGGTTTGGGTGAGGCATAAATTGTACCTTGGGTCACCCTTAACATTTAGGGTCTAGCAGTCTAGCACTCTGCGTACTCGACCACTGGTTCACCCAGTTATTTTTTGTTATTATTTTGTTTTAAAAAATAACAAAGAGAATGAAATGTAATTACAAATAAATGACACTTTTTTACTCATCCAAACCTCGTTTATATTTAAGACTTGCTCTTGTAAAATTAAAAAACACTATTAGTGATGGCAAAACTCTTAGAAATTTCTTATAAATTTAATTTTAAAACAAAAAGAAATTTGACAAAGAAAAAAATTTTAAAAATACAATAAAAAACAATATATTCATACACTTAAGAAAGAATTTTTTCTTTCGTTCTTAATAGAAAAAGGTATATCCTTTTAACCGCCATCTTGTTAAAGTCATTCGTATGCTTTTGTGATGCTGTTTATGTGTAGTTGCATTTGTTAAAAGATGTGTGCGAATGCGCTGGATATGTATCGATAACAACAATTCAATCAAAATGACAATGCAATTCATTTTGAAAGACATTCCATTGCATAAATTACACTTAAAAAAATACGTTTCTGTTTTTTAGCACAATTTATTGTTTGTAATTAAAAAAGAACAAAATAAAAATATAAACAAGAATAAAATTATTCATCAAAGAAATTATTAAGTTTTAAAAATAGTTTTCTTTTCAATAATCAAAATATAAATTCATTCATATGTATGCTTATTTTTTCAGTGTATGTTTTATACAAAGCAATAATTTTATGAACATCTAGTTGTAAAAATTGCATGTGCATTTTTTCTCCTTCTCGTTGGTTTTCTACTTATATTTTTTATTTCTACTTTTGTATTGTACATACATATTCACGTACAAGTGTATATCTACTATATACATATGTATACTTACAATGACGACGATAGTGTATTGTAAAATTTTATGTTGTGAATCAATCCCATTTTTTATATGAGACAATAAATTGTCGTCTTTATTCACTCAATAAACTATGGCAGCAGCAATAGCAACTGCAATAGCAGTGACAAAAAAGAAAAGAAAAAAATCAACATAAACATCATTGTTCACTTAACAGAATAAAGTGTATGAACTTGTTGTAAAGTATTGGTGAAGAGAAAAATTTAAAAAATAAATGTTTATAAGAAAATATCAAGTGATATATTGAAAATTATTTTCGTAACTGCCTTAAATTTCATCATACGTACTATAGGCTTAAAATTTATGTAACTTGTACTAGTAGCTCATATATTAATGAATGAAATATTGTAACCAAAGCACTAGTTTTTTGACCAACACTAAGACCATATTTCATTTTTAGCTACTTAGGCCTGGAATCATAGTCAAACACTAAAGTCGGTTCTTTAAAAAAAAATTAAAAATTCGGTTCCTATTTATTGTGCAACTACAGTGAATTTTAAAGTATCTGAAGAATGCTGAAGAACGAGAATTGCGAGACTTATACCGACTATAGGGTCATGGATAAATCGATAAACCAGAGAGGTGAACTTCAACACCATACAGATGTTAATGGGTCACGGATATTTTAGAAAATATTTTTACGCGCTCTGCATTTACGGGGAGGATAAAGATGTGATTGACGACGCTGAGCACACCATTTTCGAACCGACGTCAGCAGTTGAAAGAATTACTATGGAGACTATCGTTGATATTATAACGACAAACATGGTGAACTGGAAGTTAATTGCAGGATACTTCGAACGTATCATAAAGCGGAAAAAGAAGGACTTTGACGTTATTGAAAGTGCGGGTCCTGCACGCAAGATAAAACTGACAACCGTTCCAAAAAAGGAGGATAGATCTTGAAGTAATGTGAGTGTGGTTCCGATGTTGTATTCTTTCCCTGGTAAGGAGATGAGGTGGATTTTTAGTCGGTACACCCTTTTTTTAAGACCAATACTCAGGGGTATACCCTTACTCATGCAGTGCATTGTTTTGGAATGTTTTTTTTTTTAATAGATGTTTGTAGTTTTTGCGCCTTTTTTTTGCTGATGAAACAAGTTGCCCTCAATTTCACCCTAGAATGATCAAACAGCAATTGCCTCATCTGTCGGTGGATGTTTGAATGTCAGTGGTGAGCGTCTTCAGTAGATTAGCTGTTATCTTCCCAGAAAGTGGCGCTGTACTCCTGATCATTGGTTTCTGGTGGTATAGATTAGAAATGTCAGGGAGCGGATGCAGATGCGTTTGATGAAGGGGGGGGGGGAACCTCTTATTTTTTTTAATTAATTTTTAATTTAAATTGCAATTTTAGAAAACCGCAAATTTTTATTTTGATAATTTTGTCCTTCGCTGAGATTGAACCTTGGTCGTGTGAGTTTCTGTGCTAGCGCTCTACCACTATGCCACGACTCCGTGATTCCGACATTACATGCGAGGTAACGTCCTCAGTAAAAGCATAGAGCTTTTTCCCTCCTTCTCTCACAATTATATGATAAATAAATTCGAAAAATGATTTAGTATCAACGCTGTGTTTAATATATGTACCTGTTGGATGGAGGTCTCAACACTATAAAGATTCAAATAGAATCCATTTTTTTTTAATAATTTTCCAATAACTTGCCGTTACTAATGTATTTATTTGTATGTGATTTTGTCTTGATACACATACACACCAGTTTTTTGTACGACATGTAACGTCTCCAATCTTTTCAAATATTTCCTTGAATTATTTAAGTTTACCTTTTATGAAAAAACTTTTACCCGAATGTAATATTTTAGAAAAATAAAAACAAAATTATATTGTTGTTCATAATACTTTTAGAAGTGAATATATTGTGGTGAATTCTTTTAACCGAAAGCAACCATTCAATCATACATATGTTTGTGTTTTATATAAAAAAAATACTTTCTACAATATCACTATCAAATAATAAAATGACAGCAAAAAACATCATCAAAATCAAAAGCATCACAATCGTCTATAGAATGACTTTTTTTTTAATACAAGAAAAGGGGGGACCAATTGTTAAAATAAAAGGGTATAATTTTTTTGCGATTTCATCATACTCGTAGTTTTAGCGTAGTAAGGAAAATTCTTTTTTAGTTTAATTTATTTGTTCATTTGAAATTTAAAATTTTTATAATACTCGTAGAATTGGCCACCTTTGGTTGTGTTTTAATATACGAGTATTTGTTGTGTTGCGAATTTATGTGAGTAACTACTATATATGTATGTATGCATTTAGTTTTTATATTGTATATGTATGTGTTTTTTTCACTTAATATAATATAAATTATATTCTATTTTTTTAAATGCATGTACCTGTCATGCATTCATACAAGAACTTTCCATCATCTTTTAGCATTTAACAAATATAACAAGAAATGAAATGGAATGCTTAGAGATATAGTGGTGCCCATTTAATGTAGTACATATGAGTTATTTTACAGAAAGATTGAACACGCAAGTGTAAAAGAAAAATTTTCACCTTTTTCTTGAATACTCCGTTGTATTTTCAAACAAAAAAAGTTTGACTTTTTAAAATTTTTCTCTGTCTTCTTTTAAAAATCTACTTTAAAATATCTGCTTATATATGTATATTAAATAAAACCAGATCAAAAGTCTTTTGGCTTACTTACTTTTGGCTCCAGATTCAAACTCCAGCTCTGACATCTTGAAAAAAAAGAAATTTGAAAAAATATTTCTTTCGACGACTACCTCCTAGCAGCATTTTAGTAAAAGCTCTGAGAGCAAGTGATTGCCATGGACATGCTTCTTAATTCTGTAGTTTGCAGTCAACATTAAACTGTAGGTACCACTTACTCACGGATACAAATTTACGCTCTCATCATGGGTGCTGCGAGAATCTAGGCCATAACCATGAAACAGTGTTATAATGGTCAATTATGTATGTATATAGATCAACAAGAGTCATATAAGACTATATAATATATTTATACAACATAATAATAAAATTTTACACTTTTGTTTTGTAGAAACGCGATAAGTTTTCCGTAACATCGTTTGGAGAACTAAGCTTGAACAAATAACAGGTGATGATATCATCGTAAACAGAGATAAATAAAAATATTTACCAAATAAACTATCTTGCTTAAGGCTTCAATACAGATATGTTCGTTTTGTCTCCATAAAGGCCATTATACACTATCGATTTCTGTCACACTTTTAAAAGTCTCATCAAAATGGCAACATTAGTGCCACACTATTAAATGCAACCCTGATCGCATTCAGAAAGCAATTTTATTGAATTTTTCCTAAAGATTATGAAGTCGGACAGACTTTTCAAAAAGTCGGTCATGCAGATGCATTTTTATGCCGCACTTTTATACTTTTTAACCCACACGCTTTTTTTAACAAATCGTACGAATTAATAGAATAGTGTATCACGGCTTTAAGGGCCATAGTTTCGTAATAATCTTTGCCATTCTGGTTTACTAGATGTACGATTTTATATTTCATATAAGGTTCTTTTCGATATCTCGACTTTATTCTTAACCTACATACTTTTAAATGTACGCAGATAGGGATTCCAGTCGACTGCATTATGTGCTTTATAAAAAAGGCCTTTCATTAAAGTTTGGCTAATTCAGTTTCATATTAATGTCGGTTTTTCAAGGCAAAGTTCTATGCTTGTTGTGTAATTAATTCATTAAGATTATTAATTCATTAAGAGCTCTCTATCTTTAAATTTAAACAAAATAAAACGGTATGTGTGTATGTAGTATCATCCAAAGTTTTTATTGAATTGAATAATACTTATGTGAAAT
Organism: Metopia argyrocephala; assembly: GCA_963576795.1. Classification (NCBI taxonomy): domain Eukaryota; kingdom Metazoa; phylum Arthropoda; class Insecta; order Diptera; family Sarcophagidae; genus Metopia; species Metopia argyrocephala. The sequence goes on along the minus strand of OY756211.1, from coordinate 58,297,657 downwards.
ATAACATCGTTCATATATCCGCTATGACCGCTGTTATATAAATCCGGTCGAATTTGACCGATGCCATGTTTTTTATGGCTTATTCGCATACACTTGTGATTTAAACAAAAAATTCACAAATCGCATGATATTGCTGTTATGTTCACATCAGCTTCACGTGAGACGACCATTACCTCCAATCGCTCGTACAGAATATCAAATTTAGTATGAGCTGTGTGGAACATAGCACCATACTGTTAAATCATATGTTGCTGGGGTCCAGCTAAACATTGACCATCATCACAAGCAATTGATGATCATTAAAATTTGCAGCTCTTGCTTTAGTGGGTATATTAAGTAAACACGTTAACATACATATTTTCGGAAAGTTATCGATCTGATTCCCCGGGATATGAGCGTTTGGTACTCACATGACCGTATAAATATACTTGTAAGGAAATAGACAACAATCAACGATAATGTTGTGTGGTGTATACATTCCAGTAAACAGCTCACCGTTCTCAATTTTTCTACTTACTTATATAAACTTTTATATTGTCTACCAAGCAAAATCTCTTTGTGGCTAATGCACCATCTCAGAATATACTCCCTGCCTAAAAGGTTATAAAAATATTACTGTGGCCTATCATTGGTTTTAGATTGTATTCATAATCTTGTCGTGATATATCTGTCGGAATACGTCTTTCAAAATATTAATGCTTCAAGAGATTCACGTGATAGAACAAAATGTTAGCCCTAGTGTGTTAGTTTTGTTTGCTAGACTATAACAACATGAGATCAATCAAAGTCTTATCTTCAGCAGATTCAAACCATCAAACCTAAAAAAGACGAAGAAAACGAAATCCATAAATTACAAATTCGCTGCCTTTTCTTGCCCGGTGTCTTTTAATGAAAATCGTCCTCGGTGAATCAGTTTGGTTTATAGTTGCTTAAGTTTATATGACAAAAAGTTATGAAAAAGAAAGAAGGATCTACCATAGATAACAAAGTTACGAATTTATACTTTAAAATACTGCTGTTGATAAACCAACTTGTTATTTAATAATGCTGAGTTGTCAAAAATTCTGTTCAGACAGTGTAATGCTGTGGAAGAAAACTGCACATTGATGGCTTGCACAAAAAAAAAAAAAAAAAAAAAAATTAAAAAAACAATAAATTTTGTAAAATTTTAGATCAAAATAAAGTTTGAATGCAAAATTTGTTGCCTCTTTTTATTAAAAAGAGTTTTAAACGTTTTTACGAATTACGCATTTTTTATAGTACGCCATCGACATGTGTGACAGAAGTTTGACAAGTGTGTTCGATTAGACAATCTTTTGGAAATTTGTATAAAATAATAAAATCTGTGCGATCAGAGTAAATTTTTTTCATTTACTTGCTTTTTTTTTTTTTTGTATGACAGCGTTGTATTCTAAGACACATTTTTTGTTGAAATTTTTTTCTCTAAGACAGAAATCTATCAGATTTTTTTAGACGCAATTGCTCGACTTTGTTGTAAGTCACCGGCTTTAACAATTGTAAAAAAAGTTTTTGTATCGTTTTCGCCCAGCAGACTAGTTAGTAATGTGCTATTCTTTGGGTGCGTGAGTATAAAAGTGCTAAAAATGTGAGCGCGGCATGCTAAAAACTAATCGACCTTAATAAATATAAATGTTTAGTGTGAAGGTCTGTTATTTCAAAAGTTATTGTTATTATTGTTATAACCTACATTACATAATAAGATTTCAAATTACTTCGAAAAGCAAAATTTTTGGTATTAAAATTTCATGAAAAATATTTTGTGTTATGCATTGGAACACCCGCATATTCAATTTCTGAAGATTTGTATCGCAAGTACACATATGATATGACATACATCGAAAAGAATTATATTCTTAAGAAAAGAAAAATCAATCAATATGTGCAAATGTGTGCATTTCTTAAGAAATATTTTAAATGCACATTCCTTTTTAATTTTTTATATGTTTAGCTTTTGCTGAGCACAAATTTACAAGCATGCATTGCTTTTAAGGTTTTAATTTAAAACGAGTGAAGGTAAAATTAAAACTACACTTAAAAATTTGTTATTTTCAGCAAAAAATATTAGAAATCTTTGTGAGAACAAGAGATGAAAAATAAATATCTATGGAAGAAAAAAGAAGAAAACTTATTTCGTTTTTAGAAATATTTCCACTAAGAGGGATATATTTAATATCCAGCAGACCATAAGAGTCTGTAGACAACACTTTAAAATCGATTTTTATTAAATTCAGTGAAATTTTGTAAGTTTTTTATTTTTAATTTGTTATGTAGAATTGAGATAAAGTATAGTAATAATTTTACGGAAATCCCTACATTGTATATACAGTACAGTGCAAAATATTTGCAGTTAAAATTTGAATTTGTCTTTTATTCTAAAAAAGGTTTCAAAATTTGTAAAAGAGTTAAATGTATATTTGTTATCTAACATATTGTATATTCATTGAATAATCTATTTTTTACAATATATATACTAAAAATTAAAATGTGGGAAATTAAAACATACCTATGTCAGGATGTTTATCAATTTTTATCACTGAGTACCGGAACTTACGCTCGCACTCAAATTCAATATCCACCGACAGATTGGGCAATTACTGTTGATTACTCAAGGGCGAAGGTATAGCACTGGCCTTTGAGTGCTCAAATTGACAGAAACTACTCTCATCAACAAAAAGACGCGTAATAAAAAAAAATTAAAGCAAATCTATCTATGTATATTCAAATTCCTATACAATGTATTGCATGAGAAGGGGTTTACCCCTGAGTATTGGTCTTAAAAAAAAATTTTTTTTAATAATCGAACTTTAGATAATTCATAGTGTATGCAGACTTTATTAAGCTACTTGTAGGTTTTCACTCTTTAAATTTTACTACATAATTTGTATTGAAAGACTGTGCAAATTTAATTTAAATTGCTTACAGGCAACCAGATCCATTTCAAGACTACTGGCATTCATATTCTCTCGGTTCTTAAAACACATTTTTTCATTAATATCGAAAAAAAAGACATACTTTCATGCATTCATAGATGTGTGACCTGTAGGTCAATTCCCCCCGGGGGTACAGTAAATGGTTCTGGTGATTTACTTCACACCAGGGGCCTGTACTCACTAGGGTATATGGAGAGGTTGGTAATTTATTACTGACCATATCAGGGACTACTCTAATCTGGTACTACGGGCAACAGGAAGCCCCCGGTTTGCTTGTGCTCCCCGTCATTTGGAGAGTGAGGCAAATCGGACTGATGGTTTGGTTGCGTCCCCTCGGGGAGTACTCGTAGTGGTTGTGGTATGCTGGGTAGTAGTTTAACCTCTTCAACAATTGATGTTGTTGCTATCCATGAAATGGTAGTGTGCTCTTCTCTGACTGGCATGTCTTGGAAATGTCCGAAATTGGAAGGTACCGGCTTTGGGTGGCATTGGTTGGACGATTAAATTCAACTACCGCCCAGACAACGGGCGGCATGTGATATGTCTACGGACGGTGTGCATGTAAAATCACCATTCGCGTTGTAGGTCATTTGTACAGCCCTCAACTTAAATAACGTTTTTGTAGGATCTTCCCCAGTTTCTCTCTGTGCCTACCTAATTAAATAATCACCAATGTACCTTTTTATACTTTGCATCAATGCTGCACAATTGTCCAGTATGTGCTCTGATGACTCGATTGACTTACCATAGAATATGCACAAATTACTCAAAACGATTTCTATTTTATTAAATTGCTCGTCGAGCCTACAGTGCCCAATCAGGTGTCCTACGTAAGATTCTCAGGTGTCCCTAGAAAGTCTGAGGTAAAAAAAAATTTTCTTCGATCATAGTTACCAGAAAGAAGTATGGCATGCAACAAATATAAGACAACACATACACGTATGTTCTAATGTGTTTGACCAAAAAAAGTTTTTATTAAAATTATTTTTTTTTTTGTTACATTTTTTTTTTTTGAAATGAATAAATAACTTAAATGTTAAATGAATAAATAAATAAATAATTTAATAAATAAATATTTCTTAATTTTTTATGTTAATAAATATCAAACTAAAAACTAAGAAATTTCGGAGCACAAAATCTCTTGTTAAAAATGAGACACACAATGAGTATGTCGTTTATTAATGATATTCTGATCAAAAAGTATGCTTAAAATGAAAATAATTATGTAATTAAAAACATAAATAAATAAATAAATAATTTAAAAATAAATTAAATTGTTTAGGCACGAAAGCAATGGTTTTATTTGTTTAAAGAGAATTAAATTTCCTTTTTGATACGCATTTGTCTTTTTTCTTTTAATTAAATTAAATTGCAATTTATTTAAATGCTTTTCTTTATAAGAGTATGTCTGTATGAACCTTTATGGCTTTTTATTGATTTTTTTCTCTAAAATAATATTTATCTATAAAAATAATTAAATAAATAAATAAATACACACATATAATAAACAATATGAAAAAAATCAATAAATAAAGAAATAAATATTTGAGCAGTTGTTGTAGTTGTTTTTGTTTTTCTTATATAACTAAAATATTAAATAAATTTCTCCCCAATCAATGAAATATAACATTTTTAAAAGTGACTTTGAATGCTTAAATAAATAAATAACCAACACCATTTTTGAAAATAAATAAATAAATAAATAAAAATAAATAATATTTTATTCTTTTATGGCAGAAGCTTTCCTTGTTTTTCTTCTTAAAATAACACATTTCTGCAGATATTTTTATTTTATTAAAACGAAAATGTTAAAAAAAGAACAATTTGTAAAATTAAATTAAAAAAAAAAAATTATTTAAGTCCTTTTCGTAGCTGTTGTTAGCATTTGTGTTCTTTTATTTTTCCAACACTTCAAGTGTTTTACTTCATACAAACAAGTTATTTGCTCATTACAAATAAATATTATTTAATATTGTGTTTGTGGTACACACAATAATTTGTTTTTAAAATAAATAAAAATAAATTATGGTCTTATATATGGTATAGAAAATATATATTTTTTGTGTTATACAAAAAATATTTCAACATTTGGTTCAATGAATTTTGTTCCTGGCATTATAACGAGTACTCTACGAATAATATTTACAAGCTTTTGAAAAGTGATACGAGTAGTACAATGTATCGCTTTTGCATATGGAAGTATTTTGATTTTGTTTTATTATTACTCTGTACTATAAAAGAATACTTTTCGAAATTATTATTAGACTATACACTTTATGTTGTATAAGCAAAAACAAAAAAAAAGAGTTCAAAGGGTTAGGGTATTTTATTTAATAGTTATAACCTTTTTAATAAAATTGTTCTCAGAAAATGTACTTCTTTTTATATTCTTGTTTGGAAGATTACTAATTACTAATTCCAGCAGTTAATTAACGCCCTACCAACAGAAAATGAATGTATACAAATCATTGGCATAATTCGTCTCTGTTCTTAGAAATATACCACAAATGAGATCGGTCAGTATACTAGTGTTCACGCTTAATTGGTGGCTGTTTTTTTGAGTCAACCATAGATTTGTAAAGCTAACATATATACATACATACATACATACATACATACATACATACATACATAACTGGCCATTACAACTCTGTTTCAGGGTTATGGCCTAGCTTCTCGCAGAATCCATATTGTGGGTGTTAATTTTTATCTATGAATACCGTGATCTACAGTTTAATGTCGAGTCCGAACAACAGACTTGAGAAGCTTGTTCATGGCAATCAGTTACTTTCAGAGCTTTTGACAGAAGACTGCTGAGAAGTAGTCGCCGAAAGAAATATTTTTTTAATAGGCCTTTTTTTATTTCAAGATGTCAGAGCTGGGTTTTGAACATTTTATGGTTCACTAAACCAAAACACTAACCACTAGACCATGGCGACTGCTAGCTAAAGCAACGGTTATTACAATAAATACATATTTGACGAAACAGACTATTATATGAAAACCTTTTTTTTTGCATTTTATGTTTTATTGCTTTTAGTTTGATTTCACTATGCGACAAATGAAGACTGTTGGTAAAATGCACAAACTCGAGAGTATAGGTTCAATTGTACCCCACAAAAAGTTAGTAGATTTAGTAGGGAAATTAGATTAAATTAGATTTTAATTTGGGAGAAATTATTTCTATTAAGAAAAGTACTAGTAAATTAAGCATGTCTTGAAGCTTTATAGAAATTTTTACAATGCTCGCTCAATTGGTCCTAATGCTTTTCTTAATAACAATAATTTCTCTTTTATATTTTCCTATGAATGATTCTGGTAATGGTAATAAAGATTGTTTATAAATTATTACAAGTATAGTACATTTTTTACAATTTGAGAAATTTTTTTTAGATTAGAGTAATGAGGTCTCCGGATGCTGTAAAGTATAAAATTTGCTAACGATCAAAAATTATATTTGAAGATCGAGATTTCCAAAAAAAGGAAATAAACAGATGGCTGAACTAACATTATTAAGGGATTACGAGGATTCAGATGAGAATGATAATGATAAATATGAATTCTAATGAAAAGTCAAAGATATTCAACATGTACCCAATAAATAAAACAAACCCTCCAAAAAGTCCATCTACAAAGTAACCACTCTCTGATATTCCAGTCTATTCCACCTTAACCTTTGATAACAAAAAACGAATGATCAGAAGAAAAGCGCCACCTATTGGGAAGTAGCAGATTACAGCTAAAAAAACCTACTTAGCTAAGGCACTCACCGCAATCAATCAATTCACAGCAATTTGTCTCATTTCTAAGGCGCATCATAATATAAGAAAACAAAATATATGTTCTGTTGTCATAATGTACTGTCCTTTCCACAAAAAAATTCTAATACAATGCACAGTTTTTAGTAGGGGTTTACTCCTGAGCATTGGTCTCAATAATAAAAAAAATAATAGGTTTAAAGTAAGAAATAGCGAAATTCAACATTATTAGGGTACGAAGTGTCTTTGTGTGTGTCTAATAAAAATGACATCAGTTAATCACTACAGTTTTGCTATTGACATTTTGATAAGGACATACATATTACACAAAAATTTTATTAAACTTTTTGGTTTTGGCACTTGGATAATTTTTCTAAAAAGAATTCCATTATAGCACAGATTTTATTGTTTATAATAAAATATTGCTTAATTAATTCAATTAACAAATTAATTGATGGTTTCTAAAAAAGAATGTTTTAAATACATACTATATCGCAAACTTAACCAAAAGCGGTCACTAGCCAAGAGTCCCCAATTTGTACCGCAAATCCGTAACAACAAGTTTAATGACTTGCGGCCGTATGTATAATGAAAAATTAGTAATTAGTAACTCGTTAGTATATCCGACAAAAACTTGCAATTTTATCAGCCGCTATAGACTGATATTATTAAATCTTTCCATACCCTGTATTTGATAATTCGACAGAGAACCCCAAAAGTTAAATAACTTATAGTAAGAACTTCCATGTATTGGAATGACAAACTTAGCCACTGTGTACAACGACCTGCTAATTTTTTATTATACATAAGGCTGTTAATTTTTAGGTTCTTAATGAGGTTGCCTTATGATTCCCATATATAAGATTTGCACATTTTTCAATTGAAATAAATTATTTTGAGTGTTTTTAAATCAAATTTTTTTGCTTTTCTTGGACACTTTGTTTAAGTTGTAACTGTTTTCGGTTAAATTTGCGATGTACATAGATATGCACCTAAAATTTAAATAAATAAATATTTTGCTTAAAATAAATAATGTTTTAAAATAGAATAAATAAATTAAATAAATAATTTTTTTTAAATATAATAAATCAATTAAAACTAATATTCGCACATTTTTCAAATATTTGGAATATAAATAAATAAATAAATAAATAATTAAATAAATAAATACTACAATAAATAAATAAATAAATATTTCAATAAATACAATAAATAATTTAAATAATGATAAACAAGAATGTGTACAGCAGCACATCTTGTTCAAGAATATAAATTAATATTTTATGGAATGAATTACTTTCAAATTAAATTTGATTTTAAAATAGATTCCTTTTTAATAAATATATATATATAAATAAATAAATAAATTAAAAATAAAATATTAAACAGAAAGTGTTCCCTTTTGTTCACACTTAATTTTTAATATAAAATTAAAATAATTAAATAGTTCAATAAATATGCAATAAATAAATAAATTAAATAAATAAATAAATAAATAACGCAATAAATAACGTATAATTACAATAAATAAATTATTTTTTTTTGTGATTTCATTGTTTGTATAAAACATAAAACTACATTCTTTTACATATCTGTCTGTTTGTAGACTCATTTCGTTTTTATAAAAAAAAAGAAAATAGAAACAAAAACTCTCTTTGCATTTTAGTTTCCAATTTTTAAATACAACTCACATATGATATGGTTGACAGAATTGATATACCAATCGTTGTGATCGTTCTGTCTTCTTCATTATACCCTTCTTATAGTATTGACGTATCGAACGTGACAATTTATCGTAATTCATGGCTGGACGATTTTTTCGTTTACCCCACAATTTGGCTACTCTCACTGAATCTTCAATTTTAAATATACCCTTGCTGCGATCAATCCAACGTATGGCTGTACCATTTATATGGGGTGCTGCCAGTAGTTCTTTTAAAAACTGCCATAAATGTATATGAGATCCACCATTTCGGTTGCCAGTACGTTTAACTGGCGTCACTGGGTTATTGCCTTCGCTCATTGTATGATTATTACTATTATTATTAATTCCATTCGAATTTGTATTAATCATTTCATTATTATTAACAAAATGACCATTGGTTGTTTGATTTACTGTTTGTAACGAATTATTTGTGTTATTCGTTTGTACTGAATTTGTGTTTTGATTCATAAAATCAGCTTCGTCTGTAAGTGAATTTCAGTTATTATAAATGAAATAAAGGAATGTTTGTACAATTACCTTCAGTATCTTCTTCCATGCCATTGTTGTAAACATTCAACAGATTACTGGACCACATATTGTTGGCATTATGATTCTGATTAAAGTTGCTGTTTTTGAAATATTCCGGAGAATATGCCACTTTCCATATTTCTAATTGAGCATGTAAAGTACTACCGCACTAGAAAATAAATAAGAAAAAATTAATTTTTAAAATTTAAATATATAAAGTTATGCAAAACAAGGATATAAAAATTCTAAAACATTTAAGGAAATGATGTTGGGTGCCTCAGTACAGTCGTAGGCCGTGAGTGTACTAGTTACTACACCGATCCTAATAGTCTTTATCATCTTGCTCGTAATTATAATTTAATTTGACATTTGATTGTATTGCAATAAATAATTTCTTATAATTTTTGTTATGCCGTTTTAATATATTTTTGGTTCTTTTAAAATTATTTCCATAGACACAGTAGGATCACTGTGATTTTCCAATAGATTTAGGCTAACTATGAAATGTAAGTCAACAAATAATGTTGTAGCTGTCAAGTTGAAACAGAACATGTCAAAGCTGTCGAGATAGCTGAGAATTTATTTTAATGGTTAGTGTGTTGACTTACTAGATGTGAGCTTCCAGTTCACAGCCCGGCTCTGAATTCTTAAAAGAAAGATATATGAAAAAATATTTCTTTTGGTGACTATCTCTTAGAAGTCTTCTGACAACATCTCAAACAGTAATTGATTGCCATAAAAAAGAAACTCAAGTCTGTCGTTCAGAGTCTACTTTAAACTATAGGTCACAGTACTCATGCATAAAAATTGACACATACAAAATGGGTGCTGCGAGAAGCTTTACCGTAATCCTGAAAACAGGATTGTAATGGCCAGTTAGGAGCGTATGCATGTTTACGGATACCTTAAGTCTTTATATCCTACAAGTGTACTGAATTTGTCAATGAGCTATTTGTGAAAGTATTTAGCCTATCAGAGGTAGAACAGATTTACAGCTCTTCTTATCTTAATAAAATATGGGTTTCATAAAGAGAAATCATAAAGTTTTGAATGAGTGGTTACTTATTGGCTACCCTACATAAGTTAGTTTTATGTTCAATACAACACCTGAAACAAATACAAACTATAAATTCAACTATGTAACAGATTTCAATTCCATTCAGAACTAAATTAAAAAATAGTGCTTTGGTGCTTCAGCAAACGAAAAACCATAAATATTTTCAGAATGAAATCACTTCTAACTTTATGAAAGGAGTTGATATTTACTTTATCTTAAAGAGAAAATATTTAAATAGAATTACGTTTCGTCACCAGAAAGACAAGTTATTACCTTAATTTCCTACAAGAAAGGTTATTTTAACGCAATACCGTAAAAATCTTTTAAAATAATACATTTAAAAACTTTTGCGAGAAATTATAGCAAAGGATTTATGCAGTATTGGCTTATTTCCTTTCTAGATAAATTTGGTATAATTTCGATATAAAAATATACTGCTTTTATAATGCCAAATGATATCATGTTGCCACATTGTGGTTTGCCACTTAAAAATGTGGCCATATTTTTTATATAAAAGTTGCTGTGAATTTTTTTTCGGTTTGATGATAATGATCGGAATCTGAAGCACCAAAAACAATTTCTAACCAAATGTTTAGTACGCAACTTAAACGATTTCTCACGAAATCTTTAACATGACTTATGAATGGCATGTACGAATAAATATTTGAAAAAACTATCATTATCATTAGGTAAGAGTATAATGAAAGAGTTTTAAATTACAAACCTGTTAACAACATGTATAAGTAAATGAATTAAATTGTAAATTAGGCATGAAAAATGTTGGAAGCTATAGAGCCTCCTCCAAACCTAAAAAAAACCCGATATGGGATATATAAAATACTTTAATGCAAGTGAACTACAGCCCGATCATGGCTTGTACAAAATAATAAAGGCTAGATGAATAATATATATACGTACACTAAAAAAAAAAATATTTAAAATAAACGTAAGCAGCCGCAAGGCACATAAACATGACTTATAATTATACAAAAAAATAATGCCGATATATCGATATTATTCGTATCCTTGTTGTTTATTTCCGAAACATAAATATTTTCTGAAGTACGATCTATCCTTTACATCTCTATGTGTGCTATGTTCATAATTCTCTGAAGGTACAGACGAAATACAGATTTAAATTAACTATAAATAATAATAGTAAATTTAATTATAATTAGTTAGTTTTAATTTCTTTGGACGCTGTATTAAAATTTTATTTCTTATGGAAGGTGTTATGCTTAATTTACAGATAAATAAGATTTTCGTTGCTTACGTGTTCTAGAACAACAAAATTAACTTTATACGGCAAATGCCATGCTTACAACTCTGATAGAACACATATTTGAAAAAATATTATCAAAGTCACCTCCACAAACCTTGAAGTTTTCATATCAGGTGGTTAAATTTTTAAAGGGCTGATGTTGAATGTGAAATACACGGTAACGCCAAGTTTTTCTGCACTTCGTTTGATATTCCTCAATTTCAAACTAACTCAATTTGAAGCATGGAAAGATACACAATCGTAATTTTTTCGGTCAATTTAGTCGTCCAAATGTGCGTACCATCGGAAAAATCGTGGAAAAATTTGAGCAAAGTGGGTCTGTAGGAGATGTGAAAACACCAGAGCATGCTCGTAAGCTCATACTGCAGAAAATATTGCTTCTGTTCACAATAAATGGTATGTACAATGTACATATATGTATGTGTGTAGATTATACGTAACAATTTTAATTTGCGACTTTTATATGTTGTGATCGATAACAACAAATGACAAAACATTGAAAAGTTTCAAATTACTGTGATTTGTAACAAAGTGTATGGGGTTGTGCGCGAACATTTGAAAAATTTTCATATACAAGTTAAAGTGCGTACATGAAAAATTAAAAAAATAAATAAAAAATATTGTTTGTGATAAAAAAAGGTAACAAATTTTATATTAAGTGGGCAATGGTGAAATTGCCGCGAAAAAGACTAGCAAGCAATTTTGATTAGAATTTATAGAAAAAATTATTAAAACTGCAATTGCATCATCCGCTTCAGAATTCCGATTTGTTGTTGACATCTAAGTTTATTGTGGTTATTTCGTAGGGTGTAGAGAAATGACAATGCAGCAAGTCATAGGCACAAATCACAAGTGTGTGGGCAGCTTTATTATATTAAGGTTTTTGTCTCTGCTAAAAAGTTCTGGCTAAATTTGGGAATATCGCAGAATTCTTTTCTGTCTTATACTTTATTTATTTACTATTTCTTAACTAACTTCTCTATTTAACTTTCAATCCTATCTATCTTATCGCAGCAAAATTTGTCATACCAAGTCTCTTAAAGATTAGCCTGAAGAGATAGACTATGAATGAATTTTTTATATAGGACCTACTACCTTTGAGGGTGTGACTACATTTTTTTTTAAATGCACTTATAAAATTATTTGGTTTTGTTTAAAACAATGAAAATCCTGTCACTTGCACAGAAGTATGAAATGACCTTTAAAAATTCTTTTTTTTTATAAATAATTACTTAAGGAAACAAGTAATAAAGTTATAAATTTAAAAATTAATTTACTTATTACAAATAGTTTTTTTTTTTTTGAAGTAATAAAAGCACTCACTGTAGATAAACAAAATCAGAAATTAAAAATAAAAAAGGGAACTTAAAGCAGCGAAACCGTTATCTGATATTTGTACAAGCGATATAAATTTTTATTTTATTTTCTTTGTTTTGGTTATTTTTTTTTTCGTACCAAGTAAATTTCTGGTCTGACAGAAGCTATTTTTAGTTTTTGTTTTTATTTTACTACGAAAAAAACTGATCTTAAACTTCATTACTATATACTATTAATGATCATTATTGCAATATGATCGTAATGAAGACTTACTTTCACCTTGCAATGTCGTTGCTGGTCGTTGCCTTACATTATTTACAATTTATTAGTTTTCAGTCTAAAGAAAATCAAAAAAATAATAAAATAATTTAGTTTCTGTTGTTGTATGTCTAGTAACATGATTTGAATGTTTGTCTATCTAATACTGTGTTACTTAAAGGTTTCTTTACCTGAAAAAAAAAAACAAACCACACACACAATAATCCAAAACCAAAGCAAACCAAATCAAACAAAAAAACTATAACCTCCTATTTTTTTTATTGGTTTCTTTATGCGTCATGCTGTTGTATCGGCACTTGTACAGTCAAATATTACGACTACGTAGCAATGAATGAAAGAAATATGCACTTGATTTTTGGGGGTTTCGTACTACCTCTATTAATGTTGCTGGTGTAGTAGATTAATATGTAGATGGTTGAACCGTGGGCTTAAGTGGAAATCAAGTGAATCAAAAGATTTATGATTGCAATTAGGGCGATAAAAAGAGCTATGTTTTACTTAAAATAAAAATTTATGTTTAAGATGACATGCAAATCAATCAAGATTAAACTTGTATATATTCATGAAGTTAAATTACTGTCTCTTTTTTGTTAAGTACATGTTAAGCTCGTCTTTATTATGAACAAAAAAAAAATATATTTTTATTTTTATATATGAACTACAGACTGATTGGAAACTTTTTTTTAAAAATCCCAAGAGAATATTTTTAAAGTTAACGTAAGGGTTACTTATTATCATTGTATTAATATACACATATAGACATATATAAATAAGTGACCGTTACAACTCTTTTCAAAGTTGCAACTTCGCTCTACACCGGGTTCTAGGACCGGAAGCGTATTCATGGCATTCAGTTACTTCCAGAGCTTTTGTCAGAAGACTGTTAAGATGAAACAGCCGAATGAATTTCTTATTTTTTTATTTTTCTTAAGATGTCAGATTGAAGATACGAATTGAATTAAGTGTTCGAACGAAATCAGTTCTATGGCATGACTGTCGCGAGATTCTTTCTTTTTGAAACCACCAAATTCCAATTTTATATAATTTCATAAATTTGTTTTAATTATAAAACTTTCGAAATTCGGTGTTGTATATACTTATTTTTCAAGGAGTGGTTAAATATAATAATATTGATGTTATTTTGCACGTTAAAAGTTAAATAATTTTATTGAGAGTTTTTCTTCTATAAAAATAATTAAATTATCGGAAATAGTATCTGTGCTGTAGCATCTTAATACCAATAAAGAAATAATTTTTTCTTGAAAACCTTAAACATAATAAACTTGTTAAGATTTTTTCATCAAATATTTGACTCGTACTTGGAGCAATACATCCTTCGCTGACAGGTTAAGCCTGGAATTGTGTTCAAAATTACATACGATGTGCTGTAAAATTATATTTAAAAATACTTCGTATAAAATAGTTCTGAAATAATGTTGCTAAAGGTACTTTTAAACAATTCTACAAGTATTAAGATTTTTATTGGATTTTCTAAAAAAAAAATCTAATAATTTTTGGATTGCTTGTCAAAAAATTAAACGTAAAATGTTTTGATGACATTTTGTTTTTACACTATCACATTTAAATAAAATGAAAACAGCAGCTGTTTGTGTTTTTCTCTTTCTCCAAGGATGGACATGTTGATACGGCAATATTTGTTTTATTAATATTTTTGCACTTGTTTAAAAAAATGAATAAGTAAAGTTTTGGCGTTTTATTTTCATTTTTCGTCTTTGATTTTTTGTTGTATTTTTGTAAAAAAGCAACTCTGATAAAACGAAAAATCTTATTGTTTAGAAAAATTCTAAAATGATGAGAGCCATACGATTGTCAAATTTTCCATTCGTATTTATTGACATTTCATTATGTATTGTTTTAACACTATTCTACTTTCTAATTTTATCTGAGTTTTTGATATGTCGTTATACTCAGTGGGATAGTGTAATTCCGTCTAAATATTTTCTCTTTAAAGTCTGGTATTGTGTTCAAAATTTCATACGAAAAGCTGTCAAAATACATATCTGTGGACATTTGACAAAACGTCTTCTTTTAAAATCAACAATTTTTCAGTAGAGCAAAAAAACAGTTAAAAAAGCTAATACAAGTTATTGCTTAGAAAATTAAAGAAATTTTGAACTTGGATATTATACACAAATACTTAACGAACATTATGCGACCTTCTTTTTCCCTCTAGAAGCAATAGTTTTCTTTAAAACGACAAAAAATTAATTTAAGACTTTTTGTTATATTTTTTTTGTTCAAATTTTAAAGAAAAAAATTAGCTTCCACCATACAAGTCGTTTTGTCAAAATTTTTTTGATTAAATTTTAAAATTATTTTAATCGCTTAAGTCAAGACAAGTTTTTTTGTTAAAATGGAATATAAAAAAAAGGTTGAAAGAAGTTGATCTGGAAAATATATTTCGGTTCTATTTTTCCCTTCAATATGCAGATAATTAAAAAATAATAATAAAAATGAAATACAATTTTTTATAGACATTCAATTTTTTAAATTATTCTTAATTCTCTGAAAGAAGTCATTTTGTCAAATTGAAATTGGGGGAAAGTCTGAAATAGGTCGACTAGTCAACTGCATATCTTGCCTTCCAAAGGTGGTAGAAATACGGGGATTAGAGCAAAAGAAGGACAAGGAAATTCTATATTTACTATAAAAATCTTGGAAAATTGTCTTATTTCGAGAGAAGACGTTTTTTCAAAATTCCACAGATATGTATGAAAATATTTCGTTTGAAATAGTTGTGGAATAATGTTGCTAAAGTAGTAGTCTATGCTTGTTGTGAAAAACATGTGTAAACTATATATCAACAATTTTTCTAACTGCAATAAGATTCTGTCAACAATTTTATTCACATACTGTTTTTCCGTCAAGATTTCTTTCGAACGAAATAATTTAAATTTAGACAAGCCTACAAAAAATTTTCAATATTATATTGAGCAGGATTTTAGAATAGAGTTTTTAATATTTGTATAGCATTGGTGTTGGGTTATTAAGAGTTATATTAGATATTCGGATTACTAGAGGCGCTCTTTTGAAATTTTTGTATATAAAATGCATTATATATCATTACAATTTCAACTCACTTCACAGCAGCTTGACTCCTAAATATTGTAAAAAAGGTGCAGGTCTTAAAAAGAAGTGCTGAAAAACTAAAATACATGTAGATTCTGAGCCCCAAATGAAAGTTAAATCAGTTCTTGTCAAAAGCAACAAAAAAAATTATTTTGATGAACTGTGTTATTTGTTGTGTAAAAGGGTGATGCATGCTTTTGAACACAATACCAGACTTTACTGTGGATTATTTTTGAGAATAAAAATTCAATACGTTTTCTAA
This sequence comes from Metopia argyrocephala, assembly GCA_963576795.1. Taxonomy (NCBI): domain Eukaryota; kingdom Metazoa; phylum Arthropoda; class Insecta; order Diptera; family Sarcophagidae; genus Metopia; species Metopia argyrocephala. Next base: position 58,281,428 of record OY756211.1, on the reverse strand, counting down.
ATACTTAACATTTTTTTGAAAATTCTGGTTCTAATATAGTTGTTATTAACCAATCTTTAATCTGAAGAACTATCTTGTATATTTAAACCATTCTTTTTAAAATTTCTTACAAAAAAACTTATGTTTGAATTTGCGAAGAAAAGAAAACAAAACGAATTTCTATATATCAAAACCCACTGTGCATTTACAAACTCCAATAAAAATAAAATTTGTTTGTGTAACCGTGTATTATTTCTTACATTTTGCGGTTTCACTAAACAACCTTCACACATTCTTTTCTTTACCTTCAGCCATGACCAGGGTTACTAAATTTAACTGTACGAATACAATTTTTCTTCTTCTCATGCCTTGTTTTTGTTTTATTTTTGTTTGTTTATTTAGTATTAATTTCACATTTACTTCTCTTGGTTTTTTTTTTTTTAGCAAACAAGACAAAAAAGTAACACAATCAAATTTAAGAAAGACATTCAAAACATGCTCTAAAAATGATGAGTAAAACGAAGTTGTGCTTGTTTCTTAAGTCTTTTGTATACATTTGAGTGTGTGTAGCAGTCTAATATAGGCATGTGTCTTAAGTCTTTGTTTGCTTAATAAGAAAAAGAGTGAAAATTATTTTTAAAGTTCGTGAGTGTTTTTTGTTTTGTTTTTTATTTTGTTACTCTTTGTGCTCTTTCTTCTCTTTTGATTTAAAAGAAATGTTTGAAGAAATGGTATTTAATTTTAAAGCTTTTGAATTTACTTTCATTTTTATACTCTTGTCTTTAAATTTTTACTCAACATTATGCTAATTATTCACTTTGTTTTTATTGATTATTTCTTCAGAGAATAGTTTTTTTTTATTTTATTTTATATTGCTTAAGCAACTTTAATTTTCTTATGCTACCTGTATACGAGTATATATGTATGTATGCATATGACGTCAACGTTAAGATGTCGTAACTTGTATTTTTTGTATTGTATTATTTAAATATTTATTTTATAGCTAATTTATTACTCTTTGCCAGAGTAAATGTTTTGTTAAAATATTCCCATATTTTGTACAATTTTCTTCTCTTTGCTATTTTATTGTCTCTTTCGTTTCATTGTTGTTATATTTCAGTACTATGCTAAGTTTTTACAATAATTCTAAAAGCTTTACCATTTAAATTGGTAACCATAAAAGGCTGGTACGACCTTGTATTATTTAAAATTCACATTTGTCTTCACTTGATATAATTTAGCATAATAAACTGTTTATTGTTGTTTGTTTTTTGTTTTTTCTGTGTGCATTCCTGTTAACAACTTACCTCTGGTATTCTTTTAACAAATTCGTCTTCTGTTAATTGTAATAATTCAGCACCAGTTTCATTAAATTTTTGTTCAATATCATCAACTATTGGCAATTCAAATTGCTGTAGGGTGGATCGTAACCATGCATGCACTTGATTAGTTGACCAAGCTGTGGGATCTGTATTAAAATTAAAAAAAAAATTTCTTAATTATTTGAAACTGCTCTTGAGTCATTTAGATATTGGAAAAATTAATTACTAAAATATTTTTTTGTTAAAGGTTAAACTAGTTCATTTATTAGCATAGTAAGCAAATACCAGAACTATGAATCATACAAGTAAGTATTGCTGCAGACAAGGTCTTAATAAATGGTATTTGAAATTGGTTAAAAATTTCAGTGAAAAATGTGGTCTAAGAATTAAATAAATTTTAGTTTAAATAAAAACATGTTTTAGTTATATAAACTAAACATTTGTGAAGAAAATAAAGTTAAAAATAAAAAAGGAAGGATTTTGTGAATTTTGCTTTAAAGAAAATATGGTGATGTAATAACACTATGCGGCAAATGAAGACTTTTAGAAAAATGCACGGACTAAACACTATAGGTTCGATTGTACTATCAAATATCAGTAAAACCCTGTACTCTGTTTGGTCGGATTAACTAATCAATCTTTTTTTTTTTTTTTTTGAACCTCAAAAGATTTTAAAAATCAATGCATCACTCAAGTAGAAGGCAAAGAAAACGAAGTTGAAAACTATAATGCGCTAATATTATTGAGGGATAACGAGGATTTAGGTGATAATGATGATGAAAAATATGAATATTGCGAAGGGTTTTATATGTTTACTGAACCTTCTGATGTAAACTCAAAGTCAAAAATATTTTAAATACTACCAATGTATCAAACATAAATACGTTTAATTTAAAAAGTTTTGAAAAACAAAATTTTTAGAGTACAACGTGATATTTTTAACCCTAATCTTACCAACATGTGTCTGTGAGACACATTTTGAAGTTTGATTCAATAAAACAACGAAACTTTGTTACATATTGACACCAAATTTTATGACTTTTATTTTACATCTGTTTAGTATAATTTCACAAAACAAAGTTGATAAATATTAAATTCCTCTATTTTTTATAAGCCAAAATAAAAAAAATGTAACATAAACTACCAACATGTGTCTCAGAGACACATACAAAGAATTTAGTAGAATGCGCAAATTTAGAACAAAAGCAACTATCTGTCATATATGTTACAGAATTTATATTTGATTAGCAGCAACTATCTTTCATATATATTTATACAAATTGCATATTTTCATATCACTATATTAAATTTGGGGAATTCCCTTTTATTGAAATCAATAATCACCTGATACTGAATGTTGAAAAACAACAAATTAGTTGCGGTTAGATTTTGTAGAGTATTGATGTGCAAGTTCATTTTATAAAAAAATATGCCAAAGCGGCTTACAGAAGAGGAAATCCGACTAGCCGCGGAAGAAATTGATGAAGATACGGTTGATGATATAGAAGACGAGGATATGTTTTTGCAATCTGATATCGAAGATAGTCAAAATAATGAAAATATTGAAGATGATGCTTCCGAGATGTCTGATACTATTTCGGATATTGAGGAAGATGCAGGTGAGGAATATGGTGAAATATTTGTTGGTAAGGACGGAACTCAGTGGTATTCTATTCCAAAACCTCAAAGGCGTATTCCTGCTCGGAATATAATTCGGTGCCCATTGAACAAAGTTAACTTGCCACCAGGAAAACAAATTGAAGACCCTTTAGAGGCAATCGAGCTATATTTGAATGACGAAATTTTTTATTCAATTGTAAAATTTACCAATTTGTATGCAGTGACTACAAATCAGAATGCCTGGCGTCCAACAAATGTAACAGAAATAAGAGCCTATGTTGGACTTTTGATTATAGCGGGGACAAAAAAAGAAGCAAACACAGAGATTGCTGAGTTTTGGAGTTCGCGATATGGTTGCCCAATTTTTCGGGCTACTATGAGTCGAAATCGTTTTATGGAAATTTCCAAAAATTTGCGGTTTGACGACAAAAGCACTAGAAGCATTCGACAGCAAAAGGATAAACTGGCACCTGTAAGGGATTTATTTGAAATTGTCAATAAAAATCTAAAAAAAATTTACACTCCTGGTGACAACCTTACTGTCGATGAGCAGCTTGTTCCGTTTCGTGGAAGGTGTTCTTTCTGCCAATATATGCCTAGTAAACCAGATAAGTATGGACTAAAAATTTGGTGGGTATGTGACAGCAAAACAGCCTACCCACTCAATACCTTACTTAGGCAAAATAAACAACCAGAGGGGTTTTGGTTTGGACCAAAGAGTTGTGGAGGAGTTAGTTCAACCCTATGAAAACACAGGCCGAAATATAACATGTGATAATTATTTTACGAGTTTGGAACTTGCGAATAACTTATTGGCTAAAGGTTTGACAATAACGGGCACTCTAAAGAAAAATAAGCGCTGTGTTCCCTAATCATTTTTGCCAAACAGAAAAAGGCAAGTTGAAACAAATTTGTTTGGTTTTACCAATAATAAAATTTTGGTATCTTATGTCCCTAAACCGAATAGAGCAGTTCTTTTACTCTCTACAATGCACTATGACACCCACTGCGCCTCACAAAATAAGAACAAATCGGAGGTAAATTTACATTACAATCGAACTAAAGGAGCAGTTGACACTTTGGACCAACTTGCACATAGTTTTACTTGCCGGAGAAAATCAAACAGGTGGTCATTTACGTTCTTTTCCAATTTAATTGCAGCATATATTATTTGGAAAAATTTACATCCATCATGGAAAGCAACACAAGCAAAAAAAGCTCGAAAACTCTTTTTACGAGAAGTTGCCGCAGGACTTATTGCCCCCCAAATACATCAAAGGTCAAGAAATAAATTACAACGTCCTATAGTTCAATGCATGGAAAAAGTTATTCAAGAAGGAAATACACCAAGTACTACCACTTCTACAACAAATAAACGTAAAAGATGCTATATGTGCGATCCAAAAATAAGTCGTATAATAAAGCAATGCTGCCAAATATGTAAAAATAATGTCTGCAATGAGCATGCTACAAAAGTTAGAAATTGTAAAGAATGTATTCAATAAAAAATTACTTAACAAAAACTAATTTGTAATTGTCTTATGCTTTTTTCTTTTAATTTGTATGTATGTATCTTAGAGACACATGCTAGTAAGATTTGTAAGTTTTTATGTCGGTATGATGAGGGTTAAGCTATTTCTAATGTCTAGACACGCTCAGATTGTATTGATATGTTCACAAAAGTTGTTCAGGCTTACAATGGCTACAATATAATCATATATTGTTAGTGAAAAATTAGGAGCCCCTGTATGTTATGCTGAAAAAAGTAAAGAAGAAAATAATTTTCTCCTATATTTTTGCAAAAAAGTGAAAGAAAATATTATTTTTTACACATAAAATGTTTTTAAAATTTATTCAGTAGATTTTTCACTACATTATTGCCAAACAGAGTTGAGAAATATCTTGAAGTTTGAGATAGCTGTTGGCCAAAAACAGAGTACACCTCTTTTTGAGTGGCGATTTGATTTTAAAAATTTTTTGAGGTCAATAAAGAAAAATTAATAGTCAATCTGACCAAACCGAGTACAGAGTAAGTATAGCTCACCCTGTTGTACGAATTAAAACAATTATTTACCGAGTTATTTAGTTCTCACATCTCTTTCGACAAGTGGTTTAGGAGCTATTTATCGTCGAATAAACAGACAAATAAACCAATATTCGTTTTGTATATACCGATTACTTTTTAATTTAGACCGAACATATTTGCAAGACACTACGACCTATGGATGTATTATGTCTCTTTGAATCTATTGTTTGTTCAGTAGACATATGTAGACAATGGTTTTCCCAAAAATTTTTTTACGTTTTATTTCCCTTTATCTAAGTGGACGAGTAGTCTACTGTAGCAGGTTTTAGGACTGGATATTGGAGAATTGGAAGTTTTGTCATCTTAGAGACAAAGCCCTCTGTATTATACTATTTAGTTAATATAAGGGATACCATTCTTGCACTTTTCCTTTTCTTTGGAGGTGGCAGGATTTTTTTTTTTGTTTTTGATAAATGAAATTGTGTAACCATTCCTGTATAATAATATTTGTTATGTTCTAGATCTTATTTGTAGGGTAAGGATGGGAGAACTGGGGATTGAATTACTACTATTAATAAATTTGCTAAATGCCTTTTAATAAATAAACTTTCAAGAAATGTGGCCAAATTTTTGAGGAATTTTTAACTGGGCTTTTGAGTGATATTTGGTGTAAAAAATTTTTCATGTCATTTATAAAGTACATCTTTGGTCTTTAATATGAACCCCAATTCACACCAAAACATGAATAACGACCATTAAAAACCCTTACATTCAGTTCATAATCTTTCTTTGATTATTGTGCTTTGCAATGTCGTCTTTTGTATTTGATTTGTGTGTTAGAAAGTTTTTTTTTCATACATAAACAATATGTTTTTATGGAAGTTGAAAGCATAATTTGTCAAAAGGATAGTAAATGTTCAGTACGAACGTTAATAGCATCAAGACTACTTAAGTAGTTCTAGTCAGAGAGTTTGAAGCGACATTTCGTTAACTATTGAGGAAGTATTTCTTTTTAGTGATTCTCAGTTTCTTTTAGACATTTTTGTTTGCTGGTAGCAAAATATAAGCATTTTTTAAATGTCAGCTTTAATTCAGCATGGTACTGATTATCTAATATATTTATTGTGAATGAAAGCACAAATTAAAACTTCAGTAGCAAACTAATATTGTAGTGACTGACTTCCATTGGTCATGTGCTAAAGAGAGGGGCCTCTTCAATTCTACTCTTTTAAAGGACATATTTAATAATGTAACATTATTTAAATCCCTACTAATAATAGTTTTTATAAACAAACATTTTCTGAAACACCTTTTTTGTTCACAATAAAGGTTGTATAATATTTTTCTTTCTGATTATATGCAGAAAAATATATAACATGTATAACGCATTGTTAACAGTAAGTTCCACAGTTTAGTTCAGACCTTAATATGTGTAACTATTTTTTCAAATATAACATTTTTAACTCACCCTGTGATATTTGTAATTTAGCACACGTAGCATCAGCTTCACGTTTAGCATGTTCTAAGGCCAATGATATAACTGGTTCGATATTGTCGCGAACCTCTTCAAGACCACCAATAAACGACTCCAGAGCCAAAGGTTTCAAATTATTTTTCTTCTGAAAAGTGGTATCCTCTAAATATTCACGCAATAGCTGATGATCTGTAGAAGTTTCGGTTGTTGTAGTTACACCCTGTTGATGGCTTTTATTCAAATCGTTAAACGTTTCAACATCGGAATCGAAAGGTTCTGATTTAAAGTCGAAACCACTGCTGCAACTACTATAACTCGACTGTGGTGTAGGTGTATCGCAACTCGATTCTGGTGGAGAGGGTGGTAAAATATGTAATTGCTCTTGCTTTATAGCTTGTGTATCGAGTGAAGGGCAAGGTGAAGAGACAGCGTTATATAAAGAATTACGAGAAGAATTTAAAGATTCATAACATGTGGGCGAAGACAGCGACAATGAATGAAATTGAGTTTGTGGAAAATTATATTCGGATTGAGCAGGGCTAGACTGCGGCGAGGGATAGATGTGAACAGGATATGCGGGTGGTGGTGGTACCAGTTGGTTTTGTGTTGTATTCAAAGGAAAATAACTCTGATAGATTTGTTCTTGTTTAATAGTATTGAGAGAAGGACAGGAAGACCATGTTTGTTCAATTTTTATATCCGGCACAGTTAAAGAGTTGGCTTTTTCTTGTGGTAATTGTTGTTGTTGTGTTTGATTATGTTGTTGTTGTGATTCTGTGGTCGTTATATCAAAATTGTAAACAGTTGTGGGTATATCTTCTATAAGATTCGTTTGATTTACATTTATCGTTGTATTGTGGAGATTTATATTTTTTATATCTGTGCTACTGCTATTATTGTTATTGTAATCCTGAGGTAGTAAAGATAGATCAAAATTGTCTGTATAGGTTTCATAGGGATCATTTGTTGTTTCACTTGTACTTGTTGTTGCAGTAAAATTCTCTTGTTGCTGCTGCTGCTGCTGAGCTTGTTCAAAGTAGTATGTTATGCTGGGAGCTTGAGGCATCTAAAATCAAAATAAACATGAAGAAATAATTATTAAAAATTATGATTTATTGGGTTTAAAGATTAGAAAAAAAAAGATTGTTGGAAAGTTCAATGATCTTAATGAAAAAAAAAAACAAACAAAAAAATAACAAAAATTAACACTTTTTGTTTAAGAGGACTAAACAAATATTCATACATTGCGTGTCATGTGCTGCCAACACATATAAAAACAATTCAAGAAACCTTAAACACTCCCAACAAAACTTTAAATAATCGTCTACGTAGAACCATAGACAAGTTTTTAAACTTATTTATTATGTACACATTTTAATATTTCTGCCTTTTACTTTTAGTTTATTGAAATTTGCAATAAACTTTAAATTATTGGCTACAAATGAATTATTTCGTGATTTCAACACTTGTTTTCTATATTTAAAGGCTGGTTTCAAATAAAGTATTTATATATATTTCGCTTTAAAATCAACTAAATTGTAAATCAGATTTTTTTCAAGTTATAAGAGAAATAGTTTACATACTAACAGAGTGATTCTCAACCTTTTTTTCGTTGCGGCACACAAAGAAGATACTCGAAAGTTTAATAATTATTTATGTACTTTATATAACACATTGAGTAAATATGGAAAATTGTAATAATATGTTTAAAGCTTTTTTGGCCATCAGGGGGTAATCCCATCTTATGTCAACCCAAAATCAATTAATTGATTCTTCTGAATGTTTTAGAAATAAATCTCGTTTATTGGAAAGCAAAATGAGTTCGCTCTCTTTATTCAAAATTAAGTCAAATACAGAAATATCCGTTATGAGAAGTGGATTACGAATTAATTTTGGGAAATAATGAGTAATTCTCTCCTCTAACTTTGTCTAATGGTCAGTAACAATTATTTTAATAGTTTTATAACAGTCTTTTGGTACTGACTCAATATCTTCTAAATTGCCTTTCTGAGCTTTATTCTTCCATAAAGTTATTTGTTTTTGGAATTCCACCATAATTATGTTATTAAAAATAACAAAAATGTCTGATAAGTAAGCCAGTTTAGTACACCATATTTTATCTTTCAACAAATGAACAAATAATTTTTTTATCTTGTTCAAAAAACATTTTCATTGCGTCTTTTAATTCCAGCACACGATGTAAAACGTTTTGTTTTCTTATAGACGGCACTCTTTTAGAATTTTGCGGCACACAAAAGTACCGCGGCACATTGGTTGCGAATCACTGCACTAACAGATAAAAAAAATGTTTTCAAAGTATTATAAATATTCGAGTGTATACTATATATGTAATAGTAATGGCACAACCTATATTATGTTGTTATAGGTTGTAAAACAAAATAGTTTTTCAAATACACATTTTGGAAATAAATTTATTATTATTCGTTAGATTTTGACACAGGTTGGGAGCTGAACTAATATGCATGACGTTTTTGAAATGTATTACAGTCTCTTAAGTATAGCCATAAAAATAATTTATAATCGTTAATTGTTGAAGTTTATCGGTTGCTGCTTTTGGACTATAATTAAGTATTCTTTCTACTTTCAAAGTGCATCCAGGTGCTCAAAAGTATTGTGCAGCGAAATATGGAATAATTTGCATATTTTGCTTTAATTGCAGATTTTTTGCACATTTTGCATTTAAGTGCATATTTTCGTGCATATTTTGTGATTTCTTTTACATATTTTGTGATTTTTTTGCATATTTTTCACTCTAATGTACAATTTTCCAAATTTGTAATTTGAATATTTGATTCAAGAATTTATTCTCAATACTTTTAGAGAAAAATACTTGACTACTCTGATATATATACAACATTGCTATTACAAAAATATATTTATTTTTGCTAGTATTGTACATTTAATATTAAATAAATAAAATAAAAAAAAATTTAACTGCATTTTTTATTTTTTGGTGCAACTTTTCTTCAAAACTGCATATTATTCATTTTATAGTGCATATTTTATGCGCATATTTTCTATTTTTAGTGCATGAAAGCCGCTTCCCTGGTAATTAATAATAAATCAAAGGTAATAAAAAATCAATTATTAGATTTTAAAGGTATCATATTAAGATGAGAAGTGGACGAATGATAAAATTACTATTAAATTTTGAAAAAATTTTTAAAGGAAAACTGGATATTTTTATTAATTTTTTTTATTTGTAAAAAAGAAGACACCAAAATATTCTGGGACCGTTTTAGCCTAAGTAGAACCACTTGTATTTTTCTTTTCAGAGTTTGCAAATTTAATCTGATAATATAAGTAAAAAATAAAAATATTGTTGGAATAATTTTTTTATTGTAATATGGTAAACAATTTAATGTCATTTGTTTTTTCTATATGATTTGTGACATATGTAGGTTTACCGTAGCTACGAGTTACATGATTCATTTAATAAGACTACTTTTTTCAATAAATCTGTCAATGATGATTTGTCAGCATAACCCATGGAAGATTTTGGTATTGTTTAATAGGGATTTAGTCCCAATAAATAATTTATTTGCCCGACCAACTTGAAATATGATTTTTGTAGATCTTTTTTGGATTTTAAAATACAACATGGGCAGACAAAACAATTACAAAAAACCGATTTTTACAAAAAAAAAAAACAAAAAAAAAATAAAAAATTTAGGAAAATCTGAGAATTGATAAAAATCTATTTTTAAAAAAATTTTACGTGATACAGACATTTCCACAAGTCTGCCTGCAAAAATTCAGCTCGACTGGATCATGGAAAAAGGGTTAAAAATTTATACAAAGCCTTTCACACAGCACACAGACGGATAACACGAGCTTTATACTTTATACATAAAAAAAAAAAAATTCTGACGTGTACATGAAAATCGCCGATACACGTGCATTTTTATTTTTTCTCCCCTTTCCGAAAAAGTATATTTGGTTCATAGGACAGAATGTGTGTTACGCGGTGTTATTCAAGGGCCACTATTTTACTTTCACACTTGAATGATGAACAGCAATTGTCCCATGGTTAAATGCTGATTGTGGTGAGTGCTTTCGCTAAGTAAGTTAGCTCTTATTTACTACTTTCCAATAGATGGCCTTTCTCCTTCATTCAAGCATTTTTTTTTTTTTGTCAATTTCTTAAGTGGAAGAGAGTGGAATGTGAGTGAGCGGTTTTCCTTGTGGATAGACTCTTTGAGGGGGGAACCTCTTATTTTTTTTTTCTTTTTTAATTAGAATTACGAAACACCTCAAACTTTTTAATTTTTTACCTTTGCTGGGATTTAAATCTGAATCGTTTGAATTTTTGTGCGAACGCTCTATCAAAGCTCTCTTAACTTACCAGATTTATATCTAGGGTTATAAATTTTAAAATTTAACTTCACACACATGCAATAAGAACGCGATTATGAAAAAGAAAGCATATTTTTCTTTGATTTGTGCTTATTCTCAAATCAAGTAAATATACAATAGAAATTGAAATCGAAAGCGAAAGTATTTATGGTTCAATAATAGCTGTTTAACATAATTTTTTTAAAAATACAATTTACAATTTATGATAAGATATACTATTTCAACCTAATATTACACTCTCATAGTGTGCGTGTGTCGTCTTATTTGCGTTTTTTATACTTATGTCGTAATACTCAGTATTATAGTGTGAAAGTGGTTTTAGCGTTGTGCATTACTGTTTGAAATGTTTCCTATACTATTATTTTAATTAATTTTATTTCATCAGTAAACGCTTTAATTAGACCAGGGTGCAAATCATTGCATTCGTTATCAAACGACCTTGATAGAAATTTTTTACATTTTGTACTATTAAAGTTTACAGAGCAATGATTCGGTGTAAGAACTAAATTCTATTGTTTCTGTTATTCTTGCAATGGTTTCTCAATCAAAGGAGAAAATGATATATAAAGTGAACAAATTGAACACCAGCCGAACTGATCATGTTTTTGACCTTAAATAATCTCAGAGTTCTTTGTGGCTTGTATATTTTAATAAATATTTTTTCTAAAAATTATATCCTGGAATTATACTTTTTCTACATACTTTGTAATGAATTATTCCAAGTGGATGAGTTTGGGGAAATTTTTTGATGGAATCTGATGGCGCAATTTTACTTCAACCGATTATTTAAATATATATTTTCTATTCTTTCACTAAAACTTTCTTGACATGAATTTGCAGAGGACCAGAGGAAATTATAATTTGTTTTCTTCTAAAAGCATTTTATTCCATATATTCAGATATTTATGTTTGAATAGAACCATTTATTTTGTGCATTTAGGAATTTGAATATGTTTGTTTGCTTTCTTCAAGAGAAATCGTTAATTACTGCAACATTTGCATTCACTGATCACGAGCTAAACTACTGAAAAAAAAATTGTTATTGATTTGCCACTTGAATTCATCAGTGTTTTTATATTCCAAATACACACATTTAGTATTTTCAATATTTTTTTTAAATTAATAATTATTTACGAAATTTTAGATATAATTTCCAAAACTATTTTGGTGTTTAATATTTTGTATTTACTATTCTCTTTTTTGTTTTTGTAATCTTTTAACAACACAAACTTACCAACTTTAAAATATATTAAAAGTTATTTCTTATATACATTTTTAGAAGAGAATTTAAATAAAATTCTTTTTTTTTTTAGTAAAATTATTCAGCAATTTTTTATGAGATCATTATATGTAAAGATTACTCTTTTTTGTTAAACACACCTTTTAAACTTATAAAAATAACACTTAAGATTATTGAGATTTAAAGCTTTTGTTATTAAATTTAATTTGTTTTACACTATATTTTATATAATTTTAGTAAAACTGTGATAACAAAATAAAATATGTATGAAGACAAATTAGCAAAATCTTATATTTTAAATATGAATTCAAATATACGTTTTAAGCGCGAATTAAATTTTTATTTTGTTTTATTTTAACATTTTATTTTTTATTATTAAATTTTCGATATAAGTACGTTTTGTAACAAGCCGTTATGCCGGTAAAAAGCCAACTAAAACTAAAAAAAAATATTTGTTAACATTTATTAAAGCTTTTACTACCAAAACGCTAACAATCAGCCAAGCAAAAAGTGTAGAACCTTTTAAACAATCTAAGCCGATAGTAAAAGCATGAAAAAACCCTCTAATAAAACTACAATCAAACACCTAAACAAAAGTCTGTTAATGACGTGTTTAGTAAACAAGACTTTAATGATAGAAATAAATAAAAAAATTAATTTAAATCACAATTATGACGTTATTATTCTATACTCATTAGATAAAAGATGAGAATAGAGAGATGAAAAAAAAAAAAAAAAAAATTTTTTTTATTTTCAGTAATTTTTGTTAAACCCCTTTAGTTTTATTACAACTGCGGTGGTGATCTGTGTTAGAGGAGAAGTTGAGCTACAATAAAATAATAATAACGCGGGAAAGCTTTGAATCTTAATTGTTTGTAATGCAATTGTCTTGATGATGTATTTTCTTCTTTTTTTCTAAGCTACTGTAATTGAAATTATTGACTGGTTTTTGTAAATTACGTTCAATGACAAACAGCTGCTTTGGTAATACCAAATTTTAAATTTATGGCTATTAAACAAAAAAAGTACTCACGCCCAAATCAAAAACCGAACTGGAAATTAAAGTACCCCCAAATTAACTATAATGGGAAATAAGTTTTATTTTTAAACACCGTATTAAAATAGAAGATTAAAATTGGTTTGATGTGTACGTAAGATGATAAGTCAATGAACAACAACTATTAGGATAAAATACCGTTTTGATGTCATTACAGGACCACCAAAGCAGAGCAGAAAAAAAGGATCTAACCTCAACAATCTTTAAACTGCTTGAAAAACACAAAAAAAATTTAGTAGTAGAAGTAGAAGTATTTCCACAACTTCTGAACTGCAGATCCAACATTTCATCTTATATACCGAACATCCACGGATCTGTATACATCGCTATGAGCCCGCACAAGGTTGGTGACGAATCGTCCAACATTTAAGCGTCTGTATCCGGTCATACCAAGGCCAAAGTGTCTTAGAAACAGTACCGAAAATGTTGGAACTTCATCTGTTCTGTGCTTTTATGCTTTAAGCTGTTGAAAAGCTGAAATTTATAATATGTTTACAAGTATATTTAAACTCTAAGATTGTCGGCGACTGTCGCGATACCGTTGCGGCACTCTCGGGACAATGCGAGGTTAATTTGATCTGGGTTCCTGGTCACAGGAATATCGCGGGTAATTGTACTGCGGATAAATTGGCTAGGGCGGGCATGCCTCTGCTGAACATTCATCCTCATGTGGAAGTGGGTATATCTCTTTCCTCCGTTAGACTCCTTATTAGAAGGTAACATTTATTGGACGCGGACCTGTCCTGGTCGCGGGAGGAGTCTTGTCAAATTTCTAGACTCACCTGGCCCAAGCTGTACCTGAGGCGTACCAATCAACTCTTTAAACTGAACCGCAGGGACATCTCTTCCGTTGTATCTGGCCTCACCGGTCACTGCGTAATGGGCAGGAATGCAGAGAGACTGCGCTTGCCTGCAAACGACTTCTGTCGTGGCTGCGGGTCGATTGAGGAGGAGGAAACTATGGTTCACTATACTTTCCAGTGTCCATCTCTGGCCCGACGTAGATTTCTTACATTAGGATCTCCTTTTCTCGATAGATTGACTGACCTGTTGATCTTGGACATTGGTTTATCTGGCTAGTTTCTAGCATAATTTTCTGGGGAAGTAGCGCTTCTTATGTGGAGCCTCTGTCTATTAGTGCTCCCTACATCATGTGGTATCACAACGGGCCGCTATGCGTGCTCAAGTGTGCCTTGTCATTACGAGTCTGCCACTTCCTCCTATCCTATCCTACAAGTATATTTGATATAATTTAATAAAAAATTGTCCTCATATTATTATTTTTTATCGTTGTTATTTATACTTTTATTACTTTATCAACCAGTAGTTTTCCCAGCAGCATTAATCTGAAAGATCTTTTGTGACAAACAATGAATGACAATGACAAACAAACGAATCACATAATCATCACTACATCGCATTCTTAGATGATATCTATTAATCATGCTCATTTACTGATCCTAATTACCTATGAAAAATTGGTAAAACAGACAACACCAAGACATATGCATTTATTCAGTCGTTCATCGATCATCGTAGAGTTAATATCATTGAATGACATGTATTTTTTCGTTTTATGCGTGCAATCAGATAAAACAAAATAATAATAATATACGTACATATATTTAATATTCATCCACTGTGTATAGTAAAGCGCAAAAGATGTTCGCTTAAATATTCATCCCGTGTGAATTGGGCCATTGGGCGCTTTTAGTTTATAAATATGAATAAATTATAAAGGAGAATTCTTAAAAACATTAAAGAAGCAGTGAATATGAAATTCAGTGTAAATGCATAAGAGTGTGAAAATATTTAACCACGTTTCTATGATTCGTATATTTTTGCAGCGGCTTGTAAATATTATCACCGTCTAACCGAATAGTTTTAGCCATTCAACTCTGCATTTCAACTATATGTTGCTCGAGAAGTCTTATATTTTATGACTTTTTTATTTACAGCTCAACAAAAATTTTTAAGCTTTGATTAAATAATTTTGATAGGATACCTCTTATAATGTTTATTTACTATGCTCTTAGAGAACAGATGATTGAATGTATTTGTTTAAGATAGTGAAAACTAAATTACTATAAATATGTACTTTTTTTCAAATTTGCTAATTTTACATTGTACATTTTACATATGAATTCAATTTATTGTGAATTATTATAACTAATTACTATTTTAACGAAGTTACCGATTATCTTATATTGTTTTTGTAAAAGCAAACGGTTTTTTGTATCTATCCTTTCTTTATAAAACACTATCATTTCAAGTTTCAACGGAGAAACATCCTCAATTTAAAACCCATTTATTGAATACCTCAATTATTAACTCAAAGTTCCTTTTAAATCGTTGCTCTGACGAGTTTATATAAAGATGTAAGTTTGCATTAAATAGTTAAATGTATAACTTAACACAATTTACTTTATCTCTAAAATATATTATTAATATGAATTGTTAAATAATATTTTATATGCAATAAAAATTCTTTTATGTAACTAATCATTATAATCGTTATCCCAATATTTTATTAATACATGGTAAACCCCAAATAACACGTATGTATGTATGAAAGGTTTTATTAATGTTTAATCCCCTTAAACATTAATTTATTTAAATTTAATAATAATATTATTTGCAAATTTAAACATGGTCCTTTCTGAGCCTATATAGAAAGACTGGCAACACTATAAGTAAATTTACAGTCCACAAAATCCACAAATTCACAATAAATATGTCATTTTTATAATCGTTTAAAAAAGAAGAAAAAGAATTTGAACAAACGAAAAGTTTTGTAAGCTCGCGCTCGTTTTACCTCGTCGTTCTTGTGAAAATATTATTTAGAATTATATTTAAATTATATTAATTGTTCAGCAAATTGATAAATATGGAAAATATACAGTTTTAATGTATAATAAATACCTATCCCAAATATATAAATAAAAAACCAGGAACAAAAAGTAATTAACCAAAAAGAAAGCACGTTTCACGACCAATTTTGCAAGTCAAAATGGCGTAAACGCTGTAACCAATTGCTTCAATAAAATATTAAATTTCATAAAAGCACAATATAAAGTTTCTTTGCCATACACGGTGGAAATGCATAAAGTATCAAAAACCTTATGTATTTATTATTGATAGTTAAAGATAGTTAAACGTATTAAGGTGAAAAATAGTTTTAAATATTTACAAATATATAAAATTGTATATGTATAAGGGATAATTTTTTTCCCATTATCGACTGCTAACATCATAAGGTGTACTCGTTTAGGGTAAACCTTAAAATTGGAACAAATACATGATTTCTTCAATCTTTATGATAGAAATAAAATTCAGCATCGATCAGTCTTCGCTTTTATAATCACAATTTTTATGCACTATACCCCATAGCATAGCATTAGTATTGTGGCAGTGACACCATTCATGGTTGATATTCAACGACAATCAAAGGGCTATGAATACAACAAAAATATCTTATGTGAACATATAGATCTGAATCGGAAACTAAATCCTTCGTTGAAGTTCATGACAAGCTTAACTAAGCCTATTAGTTTACACATATGTATATATATCCCTCAAAAAGCAAGATTGAAAAGAAAAAAGCATAAAAATCATAACGGATTAAAAACAACATCTTTATACATAAAAACTTCTACAAGCTAAATTCCAAGTGGAAAATTTTACCAAAGAAAAAAGTAAAGGCAAACTTGGGCATTACATTAGAAGAAAGGAAGAATCTGGAAAAACACAAGAGGAGTAACTG
Organism: Metopia argyrocephala; assembly: GCA_963576795.1. NCBI lineage: Eukaryota > Metazoa > Arthropoda > Insecta > Diptera > Sarcophagidae > Metopia > Metopia argyrocephala. The sequence goes on along the minus strand of OY756211.1, from coordinate 58,264,570 downwards.
TAAGTTGAAGTTTTTTTTTCCATGTTCATATAATTTTTTTTTCTATGTTCATATAATTTTACACATATATACTTTCATACATATATACGAAAATCCCAACGGTACATATATACACACATAATATATGTACACTCATTTACCAATAAAATTTTTATTCGAAAAGAAAAAAGCCATCATATGTATATATGTACATACATATGTACCTGTTATTAAATTGAAAAAATTACAGAAATAATAATTACAAATTTACAACGGTAAAAAAGATACACATATTCACATATATGTACAGAGTTATGCACATTAATCGTTTTTGAATCCACATTTGTATATAGGCATATACAATAGGTACGTTCACGTACACTGATAAGTTCCAAGAGGACAAACATTTTCTCTTCGGTAAAACAATTTATAAGAGAATTTCAATTTGCAAACGGAAAACAAAGAGAAAGTAAAATATACTATAAATACACACGAACATATATGATATAAGTATCTGCATTTAATACATATTAATAATCTTGTTACTGGAATATTTTATGAACTAATATTAAGTAACAAATATAATATAACCATATTATATAATAACATAATAATCCCCTTTGTTTTTACGATAAATAAAAGAAAAAGTTAAATAAACCACTGGTTGCAAACATTGAGAATTATTGATTTAAGAGTATGTCAATATAAGTACATATATATATATATATATAAAATTGGTCAATTTAAAGAATAATAAGTACTTTTTGTTTGTATTTTTTGTTTCTCGTTCCACTGTGATCTATTTATTTACATGGAATATTTTATATGAAGGATGCCAGATTGTCATTTTAATTAAATGAGATAAACGCTTTAAAAAGAAAAAGGAAAAATCGCCAATAGAGGAGTCATTCAATTAAAGACAACAAAATTTATTTTTTTGTATTGAAATTTGTTATTGAAATTAATGTATGTATATGACAATTTAGTTTATTTTATATAAATAAACTTTATATATATTTCACACTATTGGATCATACTTATATTTGTTTCGAAAAGAAGAAAAATAATAGTTTTTTTTACTTGCTACCCCAGCAAACAACATGTACCTCAGTTCTCTACCCCCTGTGAACATATTTAATTATCTCTTTTCTCAGTACAAATATTTATTTTTTTTCACTAGTTCACTACCCCCAGTGAACACATTTGCTCATTTTATTCGCTATCCCAGCGAAGAATACTTAACTCGGTTCACTACCCCCTGTGAACATAATATATTCATTTTTCACTAGTTCACTACCCCCTGTGAACACATTTGCTCATTTGATTCGCTATCCCAGCGAACAGTATGTAACTCGGTTCACTACCCCCTGTGAACACACTATATTCATTTTTCACTAGTTCACTACCCCCAGTGAACACATTTGCTTATTTGATTCGCTATCCCAGCGAACAATACTTAATTCGGTTCACTACCCCCTGTGAACATAATATATTCATTTTTCACTAGTTCACTACCCCCAGTGAACACATTTGCTCATTTGATTCGCTATCCCAGCGAACAATATTTACCTCGGTTCACTACCCCCTGTGAACATATTTAATTATCTCTTTTCTCAGTACAAATATTTATTTTTTTTCACTAGTTCACTACCCCCAGTGAACACATTTGCTCATTTTATTCGCTATCCCAGCGAAGAATACTTAACTCGGTTCACTACCCCCTGTGAACATAATATATTCATTTTTCACTAGTTCACTACCCCCTGTGAACACATTTGCTCATTTGATTCGCTATCCCAGCGAACAGTACTTAACTCGGTTCACAACCCCCTGTGAACATAATATATTCATTTTTTTACTTGTTCACTACCCCCAGTGAACACATTTGCTCATTTGATTCGCTATCCCAGCGAACAATATTTACCTCGGTTCACTACCCCCTGTGAACATATTTAATAATCTGGTTTCTCAGTACTGAAATGTATTTTTTCACTAATTCACTACCCCCAGTGAATAGATTTACCACTTTGGTTTGCTATCCCAGCAAACAATAATTATCTCAGTTCACTACCCCCTGTGAACATATTTATATATCTCAAATCATTACACACATTTTCACTACCCCGAGTGAACAGATTTGCTACTTTTGTTTGCTATCCCAGCGAACAATAATTACCTCGGTTCACTACCCCCTGTGAACATATTTAATAATCTGGTTTCTCAGTACAGAAATGCATTTTTCCACTAATTCACTACCCCCAGTGAATAAATTTACCACCTTAGTTTGCTATCCCAGCGAACAATAATTATCTCAGTTCACTACCCCTTGTGAACATATTTAATTTTCTCGTTTTTTGAATTTGGAATTGTGTGTGTCTCATTGGTGGAACGGGCCAATTTGGCTTCAAAAAGTCCCGGAGAATGGCCTAAGGCCATAATAATTCTTTCCGTACATTCAGCGTATTGCAAATTGTTCATTCGGTTCACTCACAATCTCTTATTGCACGCTGAAATTAATTTAATGTTAAGAGCAATAAGAGAAAAGCATTTTTTTCCACGCCTACGATCTGCCATTTACCGTCACTGGATTGGACTTTGCTGGACCTTTCTCAATCAAAACATCTCCTGTTAGAAATGTCCCTTATCACAGGAGTTATGTTTCTATATTTGTATGCTTTTCCACCAAAGCCATTCATTTAGAGTCATATACAGACCTAACCACGAACTTTATTTGTATTCATATACTTAACCCATATTTATATAATTTTTATTAACAGGGCCCGCAGAAATAAAAATATTCATCTTTGCTTGATTTGTCACAACTACCACCCATTAAAGTTTTGTAAGCGATTTCAGAAGATGTCTGTGGAAGAGCGTCAACGCAGGGTGCGACAGCACGGGTATTGCCGGAACTGCTTAGCCAGATCGCATTCGACTGATGACTGTTCCTCTTCGATGGTGTGCCAACGTTGTGGCTGGTTCCACCATACTCTTCTGCATACACCAAAAGCAAGTCACAAAAGACAACCATCAGAGATGAAGAAAAGCAATCCAATGCCAGGACGAATAAATAAACGCCAACGAAGGTCAGATACTGCATCAGAACGACAACGAACAGTAGCTAAACTACAGAAGAGTGAACCAAAGATGATTATTCAAAGGGCAATTAGTGCTTTGGAGAAGCTTCGGAAAGCGTTATAATATATTGGCCATTCTGGCCAAGGGGCCCAGGATGTTTAAGATAGTGAAAACTAAATTACTATAAATATGTACTTTTTTTCAAATTTGCTAATTTTACATTGTACATTTTACATATGAATTCAATTTATTGTGAATTATTATAACTAATTACTATTTTAACGAAGTTACCGATTATCTTATATTGTTTTTGTAAAAGCAAACGGTTTTTTGTATCTATCCTTTCTTTATAAAACACTATCATTTCAAGTTTCAACGGAGAAACATCCTCAATTTAAAACCCATTTATTGAATACCTCAATTATTAACTCAAAGTTCCTTTTAAATCGTTGCTCTGACGAGTTTATATAAAGATGTAAGTTTGCATTAAATAGTTAAATGTATAACTTAACACAATTTACTTTATCTCTAAAATATATTATTAATATGAATTGTTAAATAATATTTTATATGCAATAAAAATTCTTTTATGTAACTAATCATTATAATCGTTATCCCAATATTTTATTAATACATGGTAAACCCCAATTAACACGTATGTATGTATGAAAGGTTTTATTAATGTTTAATCCCCTTAAACATTAATTTATTTAAATTTAATAATAATATTATTTGCAAATTTAAACAGTATTCATGTTTGCTAAATATTCATGCAAGATATAATACAAAAGCACACACTGAACAAAATATCGTAGGTAATATTAACTAAAAAATTTAGTAAACCTTCAAAGAAAAAAATAATCAAATCAACACAATTTTTATTCAACTCTACACAAATTTTTTTTTTTTTTGAAACAAAGATTTTTCTTTAATTAACATAATTTGAATAAAACGGAGGTAACGAATACTAAATTTTGTGTTAAAATAAAGAAAATTTTGTCAATTTAACTAAAAATTATCTCAAATAAAAATAAAGCAAGATTATAAAAATAACAAAAAATTTAGTTATTTTTTTAGTCATATTGTATAATCGTTTTCATTTAAATAAATAAAATTCTATAGAACTAAAGAAAATTCATTAAAATCAAAATTTCTTTTTTAAGATTTCAAATTCAATTACAAACATGTAAAATTGAAGAAATTTACTAAAAAAAATATAAAATAAACGAAATTTCGTTAATTTAAATAAATTGTTTTAGTAAAACTGAATAACATTGCTGTAAATTTACAAAAGACATATAAAAATAAAGAAATTATTTTAGTAAATATGTAAATGTGACAATGTGAAAATGTAAAAATCTATCTGACAATTTTAGTTTGGCGTCTGTTACGAAATTGAATACATAATATCGAAAAATTTTTCATTTCACAAAGACAAACATTTTAATGTCGTGAGAAAGCTTAAGCAGACATACATTACTTCAGAATTACGGTCCAGTTTTTCACAGTATCACAGCCAATTTTTATCCATAAGTATCGGGACTTACAGTTTAAAGTCGATTCCGAATGACAGACTTTACAATCTTGTTCATGGCAATCAGCTACTCTCAGAGCTTTTGCCAGAAGGCTGCTAAGTATTAGTCGCCGAAAGAAATATTTTTTTCAAATTTCTTATTTCAAAATATCAGAGCAGGAGTTTGAACACGGAGCTCCTGTCTAGAAAGCCAACACATTAGATAACTGCGACTATATTCTATTCCATTCCATATATTAAGTGTTGTGATCCGAGGAGAGTTATAAGTTTAGGTAAGAGCTGAATTTGTAAATCCACAGTTTTAGATCCTGCTAAAAAAAATACTGAAGACAGTATTAACGCAATTCTGTATGACAACTGCACCTGGGAGGAAGTTAAAAGTCATTGAGCAGCTGCAAAATATTTTAGGCTTTCTAAAAGCCAAAATTACTTTTGGTATATTGGATACATGGTGACAATATAAAAAACCACTTGGTTTTAAATTTGTATATTATTTATAATTAACAATAATGGTTTTTTTTTGGTAACAAAATTTATATTTATGTACAAATACAGCATACATTTTATGTTATATCAAATTATTAGTTAAATAAAATAAAATAAAAAATTCTTTAATATTAGTAGAAATTAACAAAATATATATTCAATATTAATAAAAATTAATTAAATTAAATTATTAATTAAATCAAATAAAATTTCTTCAATTTAAATAAAAATTTACAAAAATAATTAGTAAATTTGACAAATATTTTTCCTTAAATTAACTAAATTTCGTTATAATTACATCTTGATAAATAACGAATATTTTTATCATATTGAAGAAATTTCTTCAATATAAATAAAATACTAATATTTCAAATTTTAATTAAAAATTGTCGAAGTTTTCATTACGTATTTAGGTAGCTGACATATAACCTATGTTTCTTCAATTCTACATGCCACTTTACAGTATTTACGAAAATTTTTGGTTTAGTGCACTCACAAATACAAACAATTTTTTTTTGGTTTAATATCATGAAGCTGCCCATGTACGCTACAATTACAACTCGAAACTGATCCAATCATAATGCGACTTTTTTTTTTTTTTTTTTTTTTATTAAGACCAATACTCAGGGGCAAACCCCTACTCATGCAGTGCATTGTATTGGAATGTGAAGATGGTTGATAGGTTTTTTTTTTTTTTTTTTTTTTTTTTTTCATAGGTGTTTTTGTATATTTTGTGCCTTTATTGTTGATGAAACAAGTTGCTGTAAATTTGTCCACTCAAGAGCCAGTATTATACCTTCACCCTCGAATGATCAAACAGCAATTGCCTCATCTGTCGGTGGATGTTTTTAATATGAATGGTGAGCGTCTTCAGTAGATTAGCTGTTATCTTCCCAGAAGGTGGCGCTGTACTCCTGATCATTGGTTTTTGGTGGAATGGATTAGAAATGTCAGGGGGCGGTTTCTTGCAGATGGTCTTACAAATTAATTTTTAATTTAATTTGTAATTTTTAGAAAACCGCAAATTTTTATTTTTATAATTTTGTCCTTCGCTGGGATCGAACCTGGGTCGTGTGAGTTTCTGTGCGAGCGCTACCACTATGCCACGACCCCCCCCAGCTTAAGAGATTGATTTAAATATATTAACCACTGAACGAGAGCTGGAAGACTATTTGTAACGGTTATATACAAGTATGCACTTTTATGCAGAGTTGCATTTGTTAAAGCAATCGTCTTCTACGAGTATGAACAGTCTGATATCTTTCTTTCATTTGCCTTTCTTTCACTCAGTAAACTGTTTGTTGCGACATTATAAAATAGGATGTCAAAGTTTTAGAGAACAAAGGGTGGTAAAACTATAATTTTGCCCTAATTTTAATTATACATTTTATAAATATTCTTTTCAATATACTATGGCATCATAATAGTTTTCGCAAAACTTTTTATTAGATAAAAAGGCTCAATAGAGGGTATATAAATGAAAATATTTATATTATTACGTATATGGTAAACCTATTAATACTAGTAGAGTACAACTAAATTCTTTAATTAACAATTTTTTTTAACTGATGTCATTGAGATGATGATGCTAAAGAAAAAAAAAAAAAAAACTACAACCACATTCCAATATATCAAAATTTATGACCTCCCTAAGCAATGTATCTGCCTCCTAATTACAAGAATTTACGTCACAAAAAAGCTTCTTTACACTGATATATCTTTGATTTTATTAAAATTCTAAAAGTATATAAATAAGTTTTAGTGCTTGTAATTTTTTTTTGTCAAGTGCTTTCATTGAAATTTTGTTAAAGGTAAAAACCCTTTACGTCTATTTATATATTTTTTCTTTTTTCGCTTGTAATTGTTTGTACTGTTTCTATTTTTAATTATAGCTTTATTTATAAATCAAACATTTACTACTATTATTTAAAAATAGCCTACCACAATGAGCAAAAAATTGTGTTTTCATTTACAATTTGATGTCAAGTCATTGGTATTTCCACAAATTAAAAGAAATATAAATTAAAACTTGTATAAAATAGTTTAAAGCAATAATTGTATTATATAAATATTTTTTTTTTATTATTTATAGATTTTATTCATTTAATGATTGAAATAATTGACATAGCATACATATGTATGAATGCATGCTCTGTACATGTATGATCTAAACATAAGTGAGGTATAGTGCAGTTTTTTGTTTAATTTTTATTAGTGGTTGACGAGTGCATTTTGATTTGTAATTAACAGATGGGTAATTTTTAAATACACTGAAAAAATTTGTTAGCCATTTAAAGCCATTTAAATATAAAGTTTAACTTTGCAAGAGACTGGATTATAATTTGCTTGTAGCCATACCTGCCAGATTTATTTAAATTTTTTACGTTTTTATGACTCAAAAATATTATATTGACGATTTGACGAAATTTACTTTTAATTTGATGTGTTACATATGTATTATCTTATAATATGTACATACTTCCAACTTTAGGCAAGACCGATTTATTGACTTTAGATATTTAATATACAGGGTGTCCGCCGGGAAGGTGTACTAACTTTTTTTTGGTAAACATTAGTCTTGACAGTTCATATTTGGCAGTCGTGAAGTAGAGACGTGGCAAATTTTTCATGCCAATATTATGGCATATTTGTATATTATTATAGGGTGGTACAGCTCGCCAATAACAACACCTCTTTTCATGAAAAAATCACAATAAGTGACGAGGCACATTTTGATTTGAATGGATATGTTAATAAACAGAATAGTCAGTTCTGGGCAACAGAAAACCCTGAAATTATTAATCAGTTACCTTTGCATTCATTAAAAGTGACAGTCTGATGTGCAATTTGGTCAGGAGGAATCATTTGAAACTGAAAACGAAGTAAAGGTAACTGTAAATAAGGAGCGTTATCGTGATATGTTTAAAACCTTTTTAACGCCACAACTGGATGCTTTGGGCTTGACTAACACGTGGTTTCAACAAGACTGAGCCACATCGTATACAGCCAGGACTACAATGGAATTACAGGTCCTCCACGGTCACTTGATTTGACTGCTCCGGACTTCTTTTTGTGGGTATATCTGAATAGCAAGGTTTATTCAAACAAACTAGAAACACTGGAACAACTCAAAAAAATATTCATAATGAAATTAATGAAATACAGAGTGAAATGTGTGAGAATGTAATGAAGAATGTACTCAAAAAGGCTCATATTTGTGAGGATAATAGAGGGGGATATTGTATTCCATATATAATTGGCAGCATTAAATAAAACATTTATCAATATAAGCTTTCATTTAATCAAAAATTATAAACCAACAAAGTAATATAAGTATCTTTCCGGTGGACACTTTGTATTTAAAATACTGTGAACTAAAATTTCTTTACGTGTATTCAGTGATAAATATTAAAAAAAAAAAATTGGCAGATTATTGTAATCATTAAGTGCAACTAATTTTTTTTCCGCTAAAGACTTTTATTATTTTTCTAATGTGATTTTTATGTTTTAGAATAATGTGCGCGGTTAAGTTGCAGTTTTTATTTTTAATAATTTTATGCAGTAAAGTTTTTTGTTTAAATAATTTATAGCATTCTATAAAAGCTGTTAAAAAAGCTGTAAAAATAAGTGGAAACTTGTTTTTTAATAAAGCAATAAAGTATGCGCAAAAAGTATATGTCTTTTCATTCCACACAAGAGTGTTAATTATAATTTTTGAAGGCGAATTTAACAACTCTTTCTTATTTGTAGTTTAAAAACTATTAAATTTTTTTATTTATAGATCTATAATGTGTTGTACTGAATTATGCTCCAAAATAAATTTTTCAAACAATGGAAGCATTATAATCTTTTTAATACATTAAAGCTTCCCAATATGCTACAGGATAAGGTATTATTTTTGATTTTTTATACTATTTACTTACTGGTTGCAATAAATGTGCATTTCTATTGCATTTTAGCGGCTCATTTCATATAAAAATCATGCATTATTGATGCGCACGTGTAAGTGATTGTTCACAATTTCTCTCTTACAAAATAGCTTACTGGTAAGCACTAATTTCTGCTGGGTAAATGTAAACCCTAACAGACTTAGGGATAAAGATATATTTGCACATCGTCTTATATAGCAACGAGTAGGAAACTAGAGTACCGAAATCGTATTGAAAATATCAGCTGTTTTTTTAAAGTTAGTTTGTATATTGCAAGCAATAGCTGAGCAAAACCTTTGCATGATGCTGGCATGATTTTTATAAATAAAATTTATGCCAAAGAGCTGCTAAGTTTTCATTTGCATAAGGCATATAAAAATTAATGTATTTTGTGGGTTTGTTTGAAGTCTATAGACATATGCAAAGCAAATTATCAGTGAGAAAGTGGCTGAATATGGGATAAGTGGGCATTAGACCGTATCTCAAAAAAAGTGTCCTCGTACTTCCTCTAATATAAAGTAGATTTCCAAATTGTTTTTTAACAAAATGTAGGATTTGGCTTGTCTTTTCGATAATATCGTCATAACTTAGGGATTTACACTCCGATATTAAAGTGTGATATATCAGTGTTTTTGTCTCGAAATGTATTACAGGCGGTACGGAAAAACTTTTTTTTCCTTGTACGTTGGTACGTTCTAGTGGAGATGATACTTTCGGTACAAACGAAATATTGATTTTTGAATATCGTCATTTTGTATATTGATTAAAGCGCTATTTTCTAAATTTGGTCCAAAAGGCTTATTAAACAATACATGTCTACAGTGAAGAAGTGAAGGAAATCAGGTTAGTGGATTCTTCTTACTGGTCGTGAAACAATATTATTTAGTTTTGGTCTCCAGACCATGTAACTATATAAGCATGCCTCATGCGATGCTCTCTAGCCACCACGCCTATGGTCTTACATGTCGTCGATGTCAACAAAAATGGATTAATCGAAAAAAGAGAGCAATAATAAAATGGTTGTAATTCTTTTCATAAATTCCCATATATGTTTTGCATTGCCTTCTACAGAACACAAACAACTCTGATGAGACTTGCACTGGAGTCGAAAAAATTTTTAGTTCGGCTGGAGTATAAATCCTGGAGGGATCATTGCAAAATACAATTTAAATTCTTAATTGAATTTATTTTCTGATTTAATTTACTTATATTGTCTATTTTTTTTTCTTGGGAAAATATAAGTTGTTGTACAATTTTCATCACCATATTGGATACGTCATAGGTGAGTGAATTAACTAAAATAACAGGCATTTTAGAAACAGCTACACATCACACATATGCTGTGCTAATAAAAATGTATTTTATCAATTCTGTACAGCTAAAAAAAAGAAATTTTGAAAATATCATCCTTAAAAATTGAGAGTCAGTCAGGCAGCCAGTTATAACATTTGCAGATTTCATCCTAAAGCAAGAAAAATGGGTTTGCATTCGAGAGAAGTTAAAAGTAGAAAAATTAGGGCAATGCGAGGCACAAGAAATTGTATGTTAAACTTGAAGAACCAAATATCACTAACGTTAAGACAATGCTCTGCAATTCATATTGGCAGAAAAGTACTTCAAAGTCCTTATGAGCTACTGAAATTTGGTAATCACAATTAAATTCTTTCGAAGATAATTTATTCGTTTAAAGTGAGAAACGATTGACAATTCGTCGTGCGGGAGTTTATGTGCTCTATCCGCCATTTTATATATCTCGATTTAATGATGCCACTTTAGATTTTTGACAGCAAAATTGTTAAAATCTGCAATCCGTTTTCGGCTATTTATCTCCTAAACTGAACGAAATATCCGAAAACGGATTGAAGAATTGAAAAAATTTGGGGTCGAAAACCTAAAGTGGCATCATTAACTCGGGATATATAAAAAAATATAAAATGGCGGATAGAGCACATAAACTCCCGCACGACGAATTGCGGGTTTTGTGAAAAACTAAGAAACTTAGGCGGCACTTGAAAAAATTCTTCATTTGAAATACACTTTTCTTTCTATTTTGGTATCATGATATTTTTTGTTGTCTATGTCATTCAAAGTAACAAAAGTAGGAATATAATAAAAATAATGTTTCTTTAAAATAAAATTAACTCCCCAATTAATAGCATAAAATACTTTAATTACGAGTATAAGTTTAATAAATTTATTGGGAAAACACTTCCTAGTTCATGATATACAAAGAAAAACTCATTTAATTTTCTTAGAAACTTCAAATCTATTATAAAAATAAATATAAATGAATATAAATAATTAAGATCATAATACAATAAAATAAAGAATGTTTAACGTCAATTAAATGAGCAGGTTTATACTGCTAAACCTTAGCAAACAAAAAAAAAATCCATTTATTGTCTGGTTATAAAAATAGAATAAAAAACATGTCAATTGCAATCATGTTTTACTTTTTTATTGAACGAAATTTTAATAAATGATGCTGGTGTCTAAAGATATAATAAAAACTTATAAATTTTATTCACTTCTGTTTTTTTTTATTTCTATAGAGATTATAGAATTTTTGAACTCTTAAGTGTAACGAATTGCCAATATTTTATTTTGTAGTAGTTTTTATATCTAACGATAGACAAACAAGTTATGACGTTTTGGTATTATACGGCTTAAGTTGAAAAAATTTGTTTGTTTCTTAAGCTCTGCAATAAAAATACAGGGCTGATTTCAATATATAATACCTAATTAAAAAAAAAAAGTAAAAATATATTTGATTTATAAAAGGCTTACGAGACAATATGCTCATACAAAGTTTGTTTTATAATTTTTTTTATGTTTGTTTGCGTCAAGTTTATTAATTTTATTTTTCAAATATTTTTTAATGTCCTCGTTTGGAATCGATTAAAAAACATTCATCACATAAATAGTTATATGATTATGTAATGTTATGCAGAAATAATGCTGTCAGAGCTACTAGGAAAACATTTAAAAATAGTAAGTGCTATCGTTATACCCTGAGGTTATTTTAAAATGTGTTGGTTATTTAGGCAAAGGAAGCGAGAGCTATGATAAAAAATAATATTTTAAAAATAATAGATTATGTTCTATTAACAAAAGTAAATACGATTTATACACAGAAAAAAAACGTAGTAATGGCAAATGATTTTAACCTTACCGCAAATAGAATTTACATTCGGATCGTTCCCAATAGCAGTTTCTATTTGTCGCAACTACAAAATTGCTGTTACATTAAATACAATTGAGCAAATGCAAATATCGTTTTAACAAATGCGGTTATCTTTGTCCCAAATATAACTCGACAAATGCAAAAAATTTTTTTTAAATATTTAGATTTTATTTACAAACAAAAATAAAATTAAAGGTTTTTCAGGAATATATACGTATGTACAATGAATTGGTAACTTAGTTTTAATTATATCTAAAATATTAATATAATACATAGTAAGGGAATTGAGAGCACAATATAATAATCAGAGTTGGGTTTATTGCATTGAATTTATAATGCATTATCGTTTCCACTACCACTAAACCACTTAGTATTAATGCAGCAATATTGCTGCCACCACTAAATGCAGATAGAAATAGTTAACTACTAAATAAAACCATTTTAGTGGTAGTGGAAATTTAGTGCATTAAATAAAACGAATTTAGTGGTAGTGGAAATTTATTGCATTAAATATAAAAATTTTAGTGGCAATGGAAATTTAATGCATGCACTATTCTTGTAGGGAATCTAGTAAAATTTGTTTTTAAGAAACTGTACCAAAACACACAACTCTGTTCAATTTATATTTTATTAAAAAAAAAGAAAAACAATTAGTGGGCGTTGTGTAGTAATACATTTACCTTGTTTTTTTTTTAATTTTATACTTAACAGTTGTTTTTGTTGTAGTTAAAAACTATTTTTAATGCAAAAAAAAAAAAAAATGCAATGTACAGGGCAGATTTCGAGAAAGATCTAATCTACAAGATTTTGGTCTAATGTAAAGGCACTATTAAAAGTATATAAAAAAGTAATTGTAAATGTAATCCTGACGTTTTTTGCTTGCTTTTATGTTCTTTATTATTTAATTATAAGATCTTATTTCATTATTATTTAGTGTGGTGAAAGCCCTAAATTTTGTAAAATAAGAAATGAAAACAAATTACAAAATAAACAATTTTATGAGGATTTTAATTTTATTTTCCATTTTAACGACTTGTCTTAAAAAACTATTTCTTATTGTGATTTGCATGATTTATTTTCCGGAATGTATCTATCGCGTAAATCGGGAGGTAAGTGTAATAACTAAGAATTAATATATTAGCTAACAAAAAATAAATAACATATTACATATATGTATATAGACAAAATAAATGAAACGAAATGAAAAAGTAGAAAAACCAAGTTCAACAGGGAACTTTAAAAACTCATTAAAACCCTTTTTATATGATACTGTGAATAATACCTAGGCCGTAAGAAATTTAAATGTCGATTGTTTTTAAATAAAATTTTTAAAATACCATAAAACTAATAAACTAAATAAAATTTATTTCAATTTTTTTAATAAAAATAATAAAGCCATACATTTATTAACTGGACGTATCAATAAAATATAAAAAAAACCTGAAAAATTCCAAACTGTTAAATTCCACAACAAGCTATCCGGCTGTAATAAAAGGTGTTAAAAGCTACTGCCTCTTAAGATCATTAAAAGCAAATGTAAAAATCTTTAAAATCCCCAAATATGTTTAGTACTGGTATTTATTTTTATTTTTGTGTTGCTTTACAAATAATAGTGGCATAACAAATCATGTCAATGGTATTTTATAAATTAGATCACTATGGGAATTCCATTGGTTTTCTGTTCAACAAGAGAACATATATGATTTTCGTTTTATTTTATTGAGACTGTTTTATATATAGACCCAACACAATGAAATTAAGAAAAAAACACAAATTACAAAAAGATAAATGCAGAAATTTGAATTTAAATGAATACAATTGTCTGGTAAAAATCAATTGAATCACGATAACAATATGTCATTTGTGTCTTTCATTGTTTTTATAAAACATTACAAATAAAATAATTTAATAAATAAATATCAATTTTTTTTTATGAACAATCCTTAAATGAATTCAATCTGTTTTTCCACGGTGAGTCTGAAAAAAACAATCGCAGCTGTTTAGAAATTACTTTTATTTTTTTGCTCTTAAGAATTATTTTTAATTCTTCGTATGTAAAAAACATTATCAACTACAACTGCTTTTGAAAAAATATGTGCCATTGAGTGTGTTAAAATAAAAATAAATTTCTCAATAATTAATTGAAATAAAAACGAATAAAAACGAAAATATTGTGTATTAAATAGACGATAACATGTTACTGAAAGAAAATTTGCAACTTTACATACATACATACATAATACGCCATTTCGGCCTAGCTTCTCGCAGTACCCATGTTGTGTCTGTCAATTTTTAGCCATGAGTAGTGGGACCTACAGTTTAAAGTCGAGTCCGAACGTCATACTTGAGAAGCTTGTTCACGGCACTCAGTTACCCTCAGAGCTTTTGCCAGAAGACTGCTAAGATGTAGTCGCCTAAAGAAATATGTTTTCATCAAGGACCGTAACGAGTGACGAGTGAGAAGTGACATTTGTAATAGTTTGCAGAGAATAATGTGTCAAATCAGGATTAGGTGTAAAAAAAAAATTTTTCATAAAAACGAGTTTTATTTTTCCGTCAGAAAATAAAACTCTATTTAGGAGTTTTATTTTTTCTGTCATAAAATAAAACTCGTTTTAAGGAAGGATTTTTTTACACCTAATCCTGATTTGACACATTATTCTTTGCAAACTATTACAAATGTCACTTCTATCTCGAGTCGTGTAGGTCATGAACGAACTAGTTCAACTGAACTATTCACTCAAGTGAGCTAAAAGAGCCGTTCATTACAATATGCTCTTTTAGCTCAGTAGTTTATGTTTCTTTCTTTCTTTCTTGTGAATCCACGTTTCTTTTCACTCATCTTTCTTATTAGTTTGTTCTATTTCTTTCTTGAATCTATTTTATTCTTTGACATTTCATGTTAAAGGTACATACTCATTGGAAATGCCAGCTGAAAATAATATACGTAGCTGCCAGAAACTTTATAGGACGTTACATTTTTGGAAATTTAACAACTTTTATGATAATTGTAGAAGCAGTATAAAAGGGAATTATATTTATTTTTTACTGTCGAATTTGAATAAAAATTACCATTTTTAATAAAATATTTTTAATAATTAGATAATAACTAAACTTGCAATTACAATAATAATAAATTCATGCATGTATGTACATATATGAGTAATTTTTGAGATCGAAAATGAAATTGCATATTAATTACAAAATTCTTTAAATTTTTCTGTAAGGCTAAAATTAATTTGTATACCTGAATTTCACTAGAGCATGATAATTGATAACCGATTACTGTAAAACAAAATCGATTGAGTTTGAATTTAAAAGCAAAAACATCTTCAGAAGTCCAGCTTTGAAATTAATAAGTGCAACTCTGTAAGAAAGTTTCGATTAAGTTTCGCTCAATATCGATTTCCATCACCAAATAATTTTTGGCATGACATGCCCACCGACTTATTGCTACGTTTACAATTGATGCCAATAACATGAGCAGTGCCAGTGGTGAAAAAGTTTAATATGATTCAAATGAGAATATTGAACTAAATGAGCGAACTAGTTCATTGAAGTGACTGAACTAAACAGAGCGCTCACTCAAAAGAAACCTAACACTACTTCTATCATATTTTGTTCCTTACGGAACGTAGTAGGAGACGCAGGCATCGAACCCGCTTTCATCCTCCTAGTAAAATATTTGTAACATTTTTAGCAAGTTCCGGTCATTATCGGTTGTAATTGTGTAAATTTGCCTTTTATTAATATTAAAGCAGCCTAAAACTCGTTCAACCTGAGATTTTAGGTATTCAGCAATAAAAAAACAATGAAATAAAGATACCACAAGCAAAAGGATTAGATTAAAAATAAAATCTTTCATAAAAACGAGTTTTGTTTTATGACAAAAAATAAAACTCTATTTATTTTAGTTTCATTTTTAAGCAATAACTGTTATTTGCCGTCCCTGGTTTTCATATTTCTTTTTTTGTGGTTTGAACCTGGAGCTTTTGTTTAGTAAGCCGCACACACTGACTCCTAGATTACGGCGACTAATGACACTATTTAAACAAACAAACAAATTTTGTTTTTTTCTGTGCAGGCAATCTATTTGTATATACAAATAGCGTCGCAAGAATTAAAGAACGCTGTAACTGACAAAAAATCGAAAATATGTTTTTTTGCATCATTTTTATCAGAAAAAAATACGCGTCGATTGGACCCGGTTCCAGTTTTCTATGACGAAAAAGAAATTCACTTATGCCTTCTGCATTTTGAAAAACACCAGTGTCTTATTTCTACTGTCATACAGGTTTTTTGACTATGGTGAACATGTAAGGTTTTGTCAGTTACAGCGTTCTTTAATTCTTGCGACGATATACAGATGTGACAATAAATTTTTTTTGAAATTTTCTTTTAGTCTTTGTAGTCTATTCATTAAAAATATATTTTCATATAAATTTTAAATGTCTTAACTAAAGTCGATTTCAATTTCACTCAATATCTGTTTCCATCACATACCCAATAATAAATATTCTCTTTCTAACTCTAGCCTTACTAAACAACTTTTTATAGCTTTCAAATGCATTAACTTCATTCTATCGTATTACATTTATTACTAAATTGATTGTAAACTATTTCATTTCTTATCTTGATCTATGTGTCATTAACTTTTAAATTTTTATTTGTCTTTTAAAGAAATTCTTTACAAACACGTGATTAAAATATCTACTAAAATTAATTATAAAAATAAAAGTTTTCTTTTATTATTTATTTTGCCTATTCATTGGCATTTGAGTGCACATTAATTTGCGTGCAGATTATGCAAAAAGAATAAAAACAGCAATAAAATTAAGTGCGTATACTAGCGTTGCCAGATGATGATTTTATTATAACAAATTTATAATATTACAATCAAAAAAACAAATTTCACCGTATAACTCTAATATTAAGTGTTTTTGCAATGAGATTTTGAAAAAACATTTTTTTTAACCGAACGTAGGAGTCGTCTTTTCAATTTTTTCATTATATCTTAGGCACTTACAGTCCATTTTTTTTGTCTCCAGAAGAATATTATTTTGTTATTAAGAGCTATTGATCTAACATTGGTCTTTTCTTGCAAAAATAGTGAAATACCAAATTTTTTTGCCGAACATATGCATCGATTTTTTAGTTTTTCCGTTCTATCTTAAGCATTTGCAGTCCGATCTTGGTCTTCTCGAGATAAAAACACTGATATATCACACTTTAGAGTCGGCGTGTAACGAAAAAATTCAAAGGACGACCAATACCTTCGGCTAAAAAAAATATTTTTTTCGTAAAATTTTTTTTGAAGTATGTACTGTTTAATGTACATACTTGTTGTAGACAATGAGAACTCTAAGTACAACTTTTTAGTAGATCTAGATTGTATAAAAAATGTCATTTAATTCAAAATGAGGATCTACGGCTTACACGGAGTAAGTGTATATAAGAAAATAAAGCTATGGCAACAAGAAATAAAAACATAAATATTTGCACTTTACAAAAAAAATATGAAGTCTGTTGCCTTCGAGATAAAATATTCATAATATAAGCATTTCTTTTTTTATTGCTAAATTATGATTTTCGTTTTTAAAATACTGGCAACACTGATGTTTACTGAAAGCCTAAACGTAAAAGAGGAGCATATGTAGAACTTTTATTCAAATCATAAAAATGTGTTTTTCTTATTAATGCAGTAGGAGGGTTATTCGAAAAGTTACAGGCCATAAAAAATAGGTTTTTGTTTTTATGAAAATAAAATCAAACTCAATATGATAATTAATAATAACTTAAAATCATGAGGATAAACATGTCTCGATGTTCATATTATTTCTGTTTAAGGAAAATTTTTTTTTTTATTGGGATCAATACGCAGGGGTAATCAGTAGGGATGATGATGTTCATTGTATTGGAATTTATGGAAAGGACAGTAAATATTTTTTTCGTCTAATATATTATTATTAAACGCTTTAGGAATGAGACAAATTGGTGTGAATTGATCATTCAAAGACCAGTATTATACTTTAACCTTTGAATGATAACAGCAATTGTCTCATCGCTAAATATTGATTGTGTGGTGAGTGCCTTCGCTAGGTAAGTTTTGCTCTCATCTACTACTTCCCAATAGATAGCGCTTGTCTCCTGACCATTCCTCCTTGTTGTTGGTGTCTAAGGTGTTATTAAAATTGTAAATTCTTTTGTCAAAAATGTTAGACACTAAATGGGATGTAAAAGCACAAACAAAAGAATTAATCTTTCGGCGACTATCTCTTTGCTCTGAGAGCAAGTTATAGCCATTGACAACCTTTTCAAGTCTCTAAAATTAACCCAAACAATGTGGATACCGCTAGAAGCTAGGCCCTAACCCTGAAACAGGGTTGTAATGGCCATTTATGTATGTAATATGGCGATTGACACAAAAGGGGACTATTTTTTTTTAAACATTTTAATATGCCGTAATATTGATGTTTGAAAACTTAATCAAACCCAGTATGAATACCTTTAACACCAATATTGCAAAAGTGTTTTATTTTAGAAAACTCTTTGTAAAGAAAAAAAAAAATTTTTTTTGGTATGAAAACACATTTTAATACTCGTAAAATAATTTTTAATTTATAAAAGTTTTTATTAAAAAAATTTCGCTTCATAAGCCAGCTCTAAATCGAAAATGTTTCGAATAAATACAGGCTCTTAGAATGCAAGTAGAAAATTAATAACAATTAAGAAAAACTTCACTGACAACCCTCGCCTAAGTACTTGGCTTTATAAATTTCTAATTCTAAACACATATCGTTAAGAGCATGCGTGCCTTGCCTTTTATTGCGCAGCCGTTTATGCTTTATTTTTGCTTTAATTTTTTCACTCTTTATTCTGGATACTTGCAGATACATAAAGTTCATCATATTTGTAAGGCGTTTGCTTGGCAATGTATTTTTAACATTTCAATGCAGAGCTGTTATACTGTTTAAAGTATTTCATTTTTTATTCTTAAAGTCATAAATTTTAATGCTTAAATGAAAAAGGTTTTAATTGCTTATACTATACATTCGTCATCAAATTTAATTGAAAGAAACTTTAGGGAGCCCACAAATTAAAACCAAATGAAAAGATAAGTTTCTATATACCTATCCCCCCATTAGTAATACAGTCGAAACTCTCTATATCGAACTCCTGTATAACGAAGTTTTCTTTATTGCGAAGCAATTATAAGAACACTGTGTTTTGGGTCTACTTTGAGTGTATTATAATCTCCATATAACGAATTTCCATATAGCGAATATTTCCTTATAACGAGGTATTTTTGCAACAGTAACTTCAAGATTGAAGCGTTTTCAATCTCCATATAACGAATTAGGTAAAATCGAACGCACGCTTTGTGTTATTGGTGTTGTTATTTTTGCTCTGTGTGTACTTTGTTGCTTTCACAACGCACAAGCAGAGTCTGATACTTTGAATCGTTTGTTTACCATAAAATTAAAAGTGGGGGAACCACCGAACTATGCAAGTGACAACTGGAACCATTACAGTCTCTCACATTTCTTGCAGTCGCTATGCATTTGCCTTTGCATTGAAGAACAAAAGTGGATAATAATGGGAATAATCGGAAAAAAATGTACGAAACATAGCTGTCCGGTTATTAAATTGAGCCACTGTACTTCAAACCAAAATAACTGACTACTACAAATAAAAAATATTTTTTTTCTTTTCCATATAGCGAATTTTCTTTATAGCGAAGTAAATATCCAGTCCCTTGGAATTCGTTATAGAGAGTTTCGACTGTATATTATTGCGCGGGGCCGGTTTAAATGAAATAATTTAGAATACAAAAGTACCTATTGGTTATTTAAAATTGCTTTTTGTGTTTACTACCTGCTGATATCATTTTTCTGTTAAATTAAATTAATTATCAAATTGTAATTAATTGTATGTATGTATGCAGTTATTATTATTTTATTTTTTTTGTTTTATTTAAATAGATTTAAACTTGATTACGAGTATTATGTTGAGAGTATAATGTATCGAATATTTTAATTTAGGGGATTTAAATAAAATAAAAAGAGAAAATATATATTTATTGTACCTGTGCATATGAAATAAACGGTTTAAGTGCCGTTAAACAATATACACATACACACACATACATATATATGCGAGGGCAAATTTTGCAATACAAGTATCTTTGGTATAACGCGATTTAAAAAATATTGGTTTCAGTAAATGTGTCTGTACATTAGTAAACAAAACGTTCAAGTCGAACTTAACTACCGCGTTATACGACGGATGCCTGTATTTTTAATGTGCAGCATTATTAAACAAACGAATCATTATAAAAAAAACTTATTTTTTTAAGTTCAATGAAGACTCTTTTAATGAACACAATGACGTAGAATTTTAAACCTTTCAATAATCCGATTCAAAGCAATTGTCGTTTCATTATATATATTAAAAAAAGTATTACTTTTAAACAAAATTTAGTTAAAAAAATTATTTAGAAATTGTAATACTATTAATAAAATAAAAAGTTTTTCGCAGAGGTACAAATGACGCGGACAACTAGATAAAACTAGATATGGACACATCAATTGGTGAACCAGTATAATATTCACATTCGCAACTCGTACCGCAATATTTTATAATCGTAAACCAAGAAGCAGAATATCCCAAAAATAAACTTAGCTCGGTTTTAATATTGGTTTGACACATGTCATGTGATCTATATGAGCGTTTAAATATTGAATTGGGTGTGATATTAGCCCTAATTTTTTGAGAACAATGTTGACCACATGGATTTCGTCCTAACTCCAAAGTTGGCATGAAGCTTTAATAACACAGCTTATAACACATAAGACATTCTGCTGCATTAAGAGTTTGCGTGCATCTAATATATGATTTATGCAAACTAGCCAGCGAGATAGTGCACTTTTACCACGGTAGACATTTATTTGTGGAATCCTAAACCAATGAGAAAAGGGTACATGTAGAAATGACCTCAAAACCTAACAAAACATTTATTAAATTAAATTCTGTCTATAGGAGATACAGGCAACCAAACGTATGTGCAGCCTACATATGCACGATGTTTCAGTCTCTATATAATAACATCAATTAGCCCTTTAAATGAATAAAAAGAATTTTTTAATTTAAATGTATATCTAATGTCAGTTGAAGTTATTCTTCATCGTCCCATTATCTATATGCATACATACATACATACATAATTGGCTATTACCATCATGTTTGAGAATTATGGCCTAGCTTCTCGCTGCACTCAAGTTGTGTGTGTAAATTTTTATCCATGAGTACCGGGACCTACACTTTTAAGCTCGATTACGACAGACTTGAGAAGCTTTTTCATGGCAATCAGTTACTCTCAGAGCTTTTGCCAGAAGTCTGCTAAGAGGTAGTCGCCGAAAGATATATTCAGAGTAATTAAAAAGCTTTAGATCTGAGTTCTAAATGTGTTATTTTGAGGCCTATATTAAATATATCACATGGATCAGATTTATGTCATTTTTTATTACTATAGTCAGAATTTCCACCGATATGTTACTTATAGATATTCTTTTTGATAACTTCAAAATTCTGAGGTTTGTTGGTATATACTTGTGTATTGAAAAAATCCACAAGAATTTTATTACTTAACTAGCTTAAGCCTGGCGTGCTTCGCTACAACTACCACTATCATTTATCATTTTTGGACTGATGATTTTCAGTGACAACGGTGTAATTTGGACCAAATTCAAAAACATGTTACTGATTTCAAGTTTTACTGAACTCATTAGTTAGTTTGTCTGAAAGCTACCACGTCTACTTGTCCGCACTTTTTTCTACTGATAATTTTTAATGACCACGGAATCAATCATACCAAATTCAGATACTTTAGCTTCAACACTCTTTAAAGATACGTAAGTATGCATAAAGAAATTAAATTTTAACTTGTATGGGAAGTGTCACGCTCACTTGTCCAATTTCGCCCACTTTCTGACTGAAGATTTGCTTTGCCCATGAAGTCATTCAGACCCAATTCTAAAACTGTAGCTGTAACCGTTCTGAAGATATACAAAAATCAGTATTTAGAGAAAAATAGAAATAATTGGCCGTAAAGGTAGAAAGGATTAATGCAAACATTTGAAAAAGAAATTAGTCAAATCGATGGAGCCGTTTTCTGATTTTAGGTAAATCAAAAAAGTAGGCGTAAAAGTGGGCACGGCCAAATTTTCTTTTCGAAAAACCGAAGTTGAATCCCAACGATCATTATAAAGAAAAAACCTTCAAAATTGATTTATCCGTTCTCAACAGATGCGATGACCAACGAACAACATTGATTTTTATTTATATAGATTATTACAAATTTTTTAAATTTGTGTTTAATTGTTATTCCCAAAGAGTTCTAAATAATTTAAATGTAATTTTTTAATTATTCTTTTTTTATTGTCTATTGCCATTAAGAAAAATGTGATTATTTCTATACTAAATATACATACAATTTTTATAGCAAATAACTCACTGCTGATAGAGACAAATTTACCTGCAAAGAAATAAAAAAGAAAAAATATTTTTAATATCTTGAATATTGTAAAACATGTTTTTATTTTATTACTTATACAGAGAAACAAAATATTGCTATTTCGTAAGTTATGGGAATTATTTAAAAAATATAATCATTCCTAAACACAATTTTAATTCTTAAATAATAATTTGATTGAAATATTTTTAAGCCCAAGAAAATTTTAAAAGCCTAAAATATTTCTATTCATAAACATAAATATGTGTAAATGTAAATTGTATTCATATAACTTATGGGTTTTCCAAGAACTTGTCACGATTCGCTTGATCGTCTTTTTGGTTTGCCAAGCGTTGGCCATAATTAACAAACATGACTTGTTGTGGCTTAACTATGTTGTCGTTCTTTATTATTATTTTTATAATTTTTTAATTCAATAATGATGGATTTTAATGTACGAGTATAGAACGTTTTTTTATTGTTTTTAGATTGGCTGGTATTGAGTTGAGCTTTATAACTGAAAAAATAACAACCTACGCATTAATAACGTTGGTAAGTACAAAACAATATCAACAGATATTTGTTTCTAAACGTATATGAGTACATATATACACGTTTGTATTGTACAGAAAGGCATTTCTGTTTATATCGTATTTGTATTTCTATTTATAATGAATTGAAAACAATTTGAATTGAGTTATTACAAAATCAACGTAATGCACAGTGGTTAGAGAAGAATTAAAAGATAGACACAGATGTATGCGTATGTATGCATGTGTAAGTATAGAATATTATTATGAAAAATTACATGATAAACTGAATTACAGAAAAAAGGAAAGGTTTTTATTTTATTATAAAGGTTTTTTTTTCAAACCAATTAAATATTCATACACTCGTTTAAATTTTTTAAGGCAAATAGTTATCGCATTTAGAAAATATGTTTTATTTAATTATTTAAATCTAATACACATACAAAGTTTTCGTGACGAAGTGTTTGTAACAAAATTTCTTCGAAACGGTATAATCGATTCTTATAAAACTGTGTGTGTATATTCGATAGATCCATGAATAGGATGTAAACTATAGCCTATAAAAAAAAAATATTAATTCCCTTATATATTTAGAATGTTAACTGTAAGAGTCTCTTAATTTTCTCCAAATATCTACATAGCCAAAACAAATCTGCAGTCAAGAAGTGGGAAAAATTGGTAAGGCGAGAATCGTGCCTCAAAGTAAATGTTAATTTCTTATATCCTGAAAACGATTTTATCTACATAACTTCATACATACATACATATTTGGCCATTACAACCCTGTGTCAGGGTTACGGCCTATCCTCTCGCAGCACTCTGTGTGTGTTAATTTTTATCCATGAGCACCGGGACCTACAGTTTAAAGTCGACTCCGAACGACAGATTTGATGATCTTTTTCATGGCAAATAATTACTCTCAGAGCTTTTGCCAGAATACTGCTGAGAGATAGTCGCCGAAAGAAATATTTTATTCATATTTCTTTTTTTCAAGATGTCAGACCTGAGATTTAAACCCGGCTTTATCGACTTAGTAAGGCAACACATTAACCACTAGACCACGGCGACTAAATAACTTCACAATCAATACAAATTATCAGTTCAAAAGTGGTTGAAATTGGTCAACTTGGAGTAGTATACAAAGTAAATGTTATGTGTTGAGAACAATAGTAGTGAAAGTATCGCTACAAATAGGATTGACGAAGAACGCCGGGATGTAACTAGTAATTTTATTAAAAATTAACACAGTGTTACCAAAAAAAAACGTGGAAACCGTCACTATTTTCCTTATAGGAATTGTCGATAATTCTTTATAGGAATAACATGAAGCTGGTTTTCGTTAATTTTGAAATAACTGAGCCAAATTTCGACTGATTTTAAAACATAAAACAATACCAGAAAAGCGAAGCATTTTTTAAATCAGATTTTAAAGTAAAAAGATATTAAAACACGAAAAATATTTGTCACCATAAAGGCAAATACATATGTACATTTAATATTAAATACGAAATCTATTGCTTATGGGTATAAGCATGTCTTTACGGCCATTTCGTCTCTGCTTAAAAAACTCACAAGGAGGTCAAAACTATAAACTCTTGTGTTAAAAAAATACAAACTAAATTATAATCATATCCCATTTAGAATTTATATAAAAACAAACAAAATACTTTATTAATTCTACTTTTTGAACATAAGAGTCTATAGTTTTGATTACCATCTTTTCAACGTTTACCAATGTTAAAAAAATATTTTTAAAAATCATTTAAGAAATTAATGAATTACTAAAATAGTGCAACGTTATTCTCCATTGTTTCCTAATTTTACTTAGCGTAGGAAAGCCTTTTCCAAATTAAGATCACTTAAACAGTTTAAGGCACGGCCGAGATTTATATTTAAATAAATATATTCGCTTTTCTATTTTTTCCATATACAACGTAGATATATGAATCAAAAATTCATATGTATTTAATTATTGTTTATTGCAATAGCAGGGGCATATGATCGGGGATGCCGTTTAGCCAGAGTTCATTAAAGAAGGGCAAAAATACGGTTTTTTGGACAAATTTATAAAATTTTACATGGTCATGTACCGTTTAAGAGCGCAGGGAAAATTTAATTCTTGTGTTATAAAGAAATACTGTACAGCAAGAGTAAGACATGGTACTAAGTCACGAGGCCAGGGTTCAAACTCCAGCTCTGAAATCTTATAAAAAGAAATATGAAGAAAATATTTCTCTCGGCGACTACCTCTTAGCATTCTTCTGGCAAAACTTCTGAGACTTACTGATCCAGGTACCCATGGAAAACAATCAACACACATAACATGGGTGCTGCGAGAAGCTAGGCCGTAACCCTGACACAGGGTTGTAATGGCCAATTATGTATGTATATAAAAATAAGGTTATTATGTTTTGATTGGGTTTCTATTGGTATCATGAACTCTTCAATCGATTGTGCCCTTTGGTTATATTTTAAAAAAGATTGGGAAAAAATCGAGTTTTTACAGCAATTTTACTTGTAAAATTTTGCGCTCTGACATTAGAACATTATTACTATAGAATGGAGATATGTTGTAGTAGTAAAATAGTCTGTTTAATTTGTGCATATTTGCTGATTCAATTTTATAAAAAAATTTTAAGATTTACACCCATTTAAAAAAAGTAAATACAAAAAAAAAAAAAAAAAACAAAATAATAATAATAATTTATTTTTATTAGATGATTTTGTCAAAAATAATAATAAATTGACATAGCCATGGCAGAAACAGCTATAAAAACAGTTTTGAAATTTCGAAACGTTTTCACTGACATTGCTTTTCAAACCTGTTTGAGCCAGCGTTTTCAAAATTATGTATACACGCAGACGATTTTGAAATCTTTATAAAAATCAGCTGTAAAGAATATTCTGTAAAATTTGATGGGGTTTCCAATTTCTTCCATTGGTTGTTTTTATTTTTCTATGTGTTTTATTATAGAATTATAGAAAAATTAGAATTAGAATCAGCTGTTAGTTAAAACAGTTTTAAAATTGTTTCGACTCAAAATATAGGCATAAACGCATATGACGTTATAGTTATGAGCGAAATCGTTTTGTGTCGAACTGATTTCAAAACAGGCATAAACTAAGTAATAATCACATTTCTATACTGTCTAGCAAAATTTCTCTGGCTGTATAATTTTAGAAGAGAATTTGTATAATTTTGTTTTTTCTTTTTTTTTTTATCAGTTTTATTGACATTCCTATCATAAGTGTATGAAACACAGAAGATGTTCGTCTTCTGTTCCAAACAATGCATCAGACAGCCTGACACGTAAACTAGATATTTTTTAAATATAAAAAAAAGGTTTGAACTGTCTCAAACTCGTCTGGCTTTCAAAGAATACACTTGCAAACATTAATTAACTTAATTTAAAAATATTTAATTAATTTTTACCAAAACAATTAATATAAAACGAGTACTCTTACAAAAAAAATTACCAAATAAATATGGAAAAAAATTATAATAAAATTTATAAAAAAAGTAACAAAAAAAAAATATATATTAACAGGCTATTTATCTTTAAAACAAGCAAAAAAGTGTAATATTTTTATAATTTTTATTGCCGTCAGTTGATTGTCTGTCGTGCTTTTAGACTTTTTTTTCATTTGTCTTAATCTGGTTAATACGGTTTGTTTTTATAATGCGATTATTATGGTTTATGGTTAAATCATGGTTCTGAATTTTTAAAAGCAATAGTTTGCAGACGACAGCTGCTACCTTTTTTTAATTTTTTGTTTCTATGCTTGCTAAAACAAAGATATGTTCTTTTTTTCTTTCATATTAAATCACGTTATGCTGTATTTTAAAAAAAATTTTACAAAAATAGATTTTGTAAGAAATCATTTATGCACACCTGCACACTTAATCGAAAAGCTAAATTTTAAATCTATTACAGAGTTATGTTCTATAGGGTGATTTTTAAGAGTCTGTGAACTGTGAAATGAAAAATAGTACTGAAATATTGTTGGAATGAAATTTGTTTATTGTAAGCTATAGCGAGAATCGGTTACTTTCACCTATAGGTTGGACATTCAGAAAAGAATTAGAAAATATTTATTGTTTGCATTAAAGATTATGTGCTTCACTAAATATATTTCAGCGATAGTCGTAAATTCTATATTGTTTTATGCTTAAATTATAATTTAAGGGTAATTTGATGAGGGTAAGAAATATTGCAGCTTCTTTGGGTAAAGCTTGAGTAACTTTTTCATCATATTTCAGGTCGTGAAATATGCTTTACAATCCATTCTATTGGACAAGGACTACTGAGAAAATCGTGGATTTTTTGAGTACAGAAACTATTAGCTAATCATGGGGCTGAAATGTGTTTCATGCATCATATTGAAGTTAACTTTTCATTTTTAATTATTCATTGCATTGTATTGTACATTAAACTAATGTAGCTGGTTTTTTTGTGTGTTAAAAGGCTCAAATTCTCATATATTATGATGATAGGAAAATAAAACATCGAAAGGCACGGATGTGAGAGAGAAAATAACTTACAATTGTAGTGTTAAAAGCTATATGATGACTTGCCAAATTATACTGAAAACTAATGTCAACACTGTTTGACTTTCTCAGTTGTCAAGCCATATGTGTGTATATCGATAATTCTCAAGTAGTTTGAAAAAAACACTCTATAATAAAAACATGTTGAGTATTTATTTTTTTATATATATATATTTTTTTTTTGATCTGGCTTGTCTTGGCCAATTCTTATCTGACTTTTCTTGAGTTTAGAAAAAAAGAATAAAAACTAAAAACGTGAATCTAATTCACACAGATTTTGTGTTCTTTATTACACATTTCAAGAATAATTGTAATAATTTTTTATTAAAATCTTTTTTATAATTTTTATATATTTTAAGAACTTCTTTGTGGTTGTTGTTTTGTTGTTAATAAAACTCATTTGTTTATATTAAAATTTAAAAGCTTTTGTTTTAGTTTTGTTTACTGTATTTCTTTAATAAATAAATAAAAAGTGCGCATTTTTTTAATGTCTTACTGTCCACAGTATTACGTGATGGCGAAAAAAAAAACAAAAAAAAAAAAAAAAAAAGCAGCAGCAACTAAAAGCAAAAAGTTACTATTGCTTTTAACTGCATATGCTCGTACATAAATGCATACAATTATTATTCTTCGTCTTTAATGCACAAATATTAACTTCAACCAACTGCTGCTGCTCTGTGCAATAGCAACTTCAACTGTCTCACTCAAGGTTGACCAGGTAGGAGTGCAAATTCTTTAAACAAAAAAACTAAAATTATTATTCTTAACAATTTACACCAGCCATATTTTAAAGCGTACACATACTACATAAATTGAAAATGGCATTTTATTTTGTTTTACAAATTAAAATACGAGTAAGTAAATATTTATAATAAATGATTTTAGTTAAGCAACTCAAATACTAAAATAATGAAATTTTTAACAAAAACCTTGTTCTTAATTTGTAATATTTTTCATGTAAAATTGTTTCAAGCAAAAGAAGAACAACATTTTTAAGTTTTTATTTGACTCGCAATTAAAATTATCTCAAAATTAGCTTTATTAAATATGAAAATAGTGAATATATTTATATAATTCAAGTGTGTGGTATAGTGGTTAGAGCGCTCGCACAAAAATCCCAGCAAAGGTGAAAAATTAAAAAGTTAGTTTGTTTTTTTTTTCGAAATTATAATTTAAAAATAAGAGGTTCCCCTCCCTCCAAGAAGAACATTTATAAAGAAACCGCTCTCCATCATTGCACTCTGTTACACCTTAACCAATGTTAACAAAAAAAAAAAAAAAAAGAAAGAAACTAATGATCAGGAGAAAAGCGCCACCTATTGGTAAGTAGCACATAACAGCTAAACTTACTTAGCGTAGACACTTATCACACAATCAACATGCAACGATGAGAAAATTGCTGTTGATTGTTCAAGGGTGTAGGTATAACACTGGTCTTTGGATTATCAATTCACAGCAATTTATTCTCATTCCTAAGGCCCATAATAATATAAGAAAAAACAAAATATATGTATATGTACTGTCCTTTCCAAAAATTCCCATACATTGCACTGCATTTAGTAGGGGTTTACCCTTCAGTATTGGTTTCAAATAAAAAAAAAAAACTATCAAAAAATATTTTGTGAGAGAAAGTTAAAAAATTCACCTTTAAAGAAATCTAGCAATTTCACAGATGTTGAACCAATTGAGACCCCTAAAATCTGAAGCTTATAATGGTAGGAAAAAACCCCCAGCTGGCTTTTGATTTATTAGCTGAAGTTTGTTTTTATTCATTTTTGTTTTCGACTGGGGTTGGATTTTAGTATAATTTATCTTTAAGTTTGAGTTAGCTGTTGGCCAAAAACTGAAGACACATTTTTTTGAGTGAGGAAGTGATTTTCAAAATTTTTTGAGATCCATAAAAAAAAAAAATTGGTAGTCAATCTGACCAAACTGAGTACAGGGTTTTACTAAGTTTTGGTAGTACAATCCAAGCTATACTGTGGAGTTCGTGTATTTTTCCAAAAGTCTTAATTTTTTTTTTTTTTTATTTAAGACGAATACTCAGGGGTAAACCCCTACTAAATGCAGTGCATTGTATTGAAATGTTAAATATATAGATAGATGTAAATATGTTAAGCGCCTTATGTCAATGGACAAATTGCTGTCAATTTGATTACTCAAAGGCCAGTGTTATACTTTCACATCTGAATGGTCAACGGCAATTGCCCCATCTGGATGTTGAATGTGAGTGGCGTGTGTCTTTTTTTATATGTAGGTTAGGTGTTACCTTCCCAGAAAGTGGCGCTGTACTCCTGATCATTCGTTTCTGGTGGAATAGACTGGATATGTCAAGGAGCGGATTTTCTGCAGATGCACATCTTGGAGGGGGGTTTATATGAGGTTTCCATATTTTTTTAATTATAATTTAGAAAAACCGCAAATTTAATTTTATAATTTTTGTCCTTCACTGGGATTGAACCTCGGTCGCATCCCAGCAGAAAAATTTTCAAATTTGGAAGCAATAAATAAAATTGTAAGCAAAAATGGACGCATTATATTGTTTTTTATACATTAAAGCTTTCAAATATGCTACAGGATAAGGTATTATTTTTGATTTTTTGTACTACTTATTTGCTTACTGGTTGCAATAAATTTGCACTTCTATTGCATTTTAGCGGCTCATTTCATGCATTATTGATGAGCATGTGTAAGTGATTGTTCACAATTTCTCCCTTACAAAATAGCTTATGGGTAAGCACGAATTTCTGTTAGGATAGTGTAATTTATTTGGATTTTCTAATAATTTTTTTTAATTATTTTTAATTATTGAAATTTCTCAGAGACAACTGACGTTAAACGTTTGCACTTTTTCGAACTTTGAATACTAGAATTCATAGAGGAACAATTTACAAACTACAAATCTACAACACATTAATTTGTATTAAAATTAAAGTTGTCCTAGAAATCTCTACCATCTAATTAGATTTAAATTCCTGATCTCTACTTAAGTTTTAAGGGCTTACGTAGGAAATAAAAGTGTGTTCTCTATTCAGGCAGTAAATGAACTGCGTGAGTCATTAATTCCAACCGAAATTATTTTACCATAAAAGTGTTGGCTCAAAACGCCCAAACATATTGGGTTAAGAAACCTTTCATTATGCAGTATAAATTTTACATTCTCAATGCTTAGGCGAATGTAAAAGAGTTTTAATTTTGCATAATATTTTATTCATAACAACAAACCAGTTGTCTAATATTAAATAAGAAATGGTCAATATACACAAACTACTGCCATTACGATATATGTATGTTATTAAAATCCTATAAAAAAACTCAAGAATTATAGAGTGGCTGTTAGAACAGACATTAGATTGATAACAAAAATTATAATACAAATGAATTTTTCCACAGCCGTAAACAAAGGGTGCGGTTCGTTTTTTTTATTGGGAGAGTAAGTTATTCTCTTTTTTTTTTTTTTTGGTTTTCAATGGGTTTCTATTGACAATTTATAAATAAATTATAATTTACACTTTTTTTTCTGAGTTGTTTTACAACCTTTATAAGTTACATAAAATTCCAAAATTAAAAAAAGAAAAAAAAAACAAATTAAATCCACAGAGATAAACATAAAAAAGAATTCAAACAACTTGTTAAGTTGAAGTGACAACTTAAGACTTCTTATTTTTTTCTTTTTTCTTTCTTTTGTTTTGTTTATTTTTCCTGAAATAATAATTGTAAGCGCGTGTATTGAATAAGAATTATTAGACAGCCCAATGCAACAGCGATAAACCTAAAAATATTTAAAGGGACAATACCAAACAGCTCTAAGAGCAAGTACATGTATTCAATAAATAAATCCATATGTAAATATAACTTCAACTAAGGAATTAACAAAACAATTTTCGAAAGGAATGTTGGTTTGACTATTTCCACAACTGAAATATTCAATAAATTAAGAAGGAGCAGTGACAAATTGCTCATGTTGTCTTAAAGCAAGATTTTCCTCAAAGATATCAGTTGTAATGTAAACAAATTCAAATAAATTTAAAATTGCAATTTTAAATCTTCCCATGATAGTAAATCAAAGCCTATACAAAAGACAAACGGAAGGTGATGCATTTGTCACTTTTCAATAAATTTAAAGAGGTATTGAACGATTGATGGAACAGATAGTCATTAAAAAATAAAAAAAAAAAATAAAAAAATTGTTCTGGTTTGATTGTTGTGGTTGCAAACAAAGGGCAGTTGATAGAGAATTTTTGGAATTCTTTTACACAGTGGGTGGCAAGTTGATATAAATAAATTAAAGAAAATTGGAATTTATTTATTAGTATGATATACGTTAACTCAACGATGATGTCTAAAATATTTACATAAAAAAATGAGACTTTAAAGCAATGAAAAACAGTACAAAAATTTAATTGAGCAAAATTTCTGTAGTGAAACGAGAATATTAAATAACAAATCTAGCATTAAAGATAAAAAAGTTATATTTACTATAACTTGCTTGAGAGTTATAATTAAAATATTATAATAAGATTGGAGTGAAATTATCTCCTTTAAGCTGTTTTAATCAGTTCTGATCTTAATGGTACAACGGCACACATAAAAACATTAATAGGCCTTTTCAAAAAATACAAAATTGCGATGATGTTTTAATTAAATTTAAAAATAGGAATCGCTTATTTAAAACCCGATATATATTTAAAAGATACCACTTTAAATATTACCCAGCCACGATAATAGAATTGCTTGTCTATCATTTTGGCAACACTGTTTTTGTCAGCTCAGCTGTTTTCATTTAACATGTTACTCTGAAACATAGTAAAGAGTTTTTTTATAGAGTGTCACAACTTTGAGTTGGCATCACTGCATGCTTGGACCACCTGATAACAGCTGATAGTTACTTTTTATTAAGTTTGCTTTGAAATTTCAATATGAATCGACTTACACCAGAGCAACACGTGCAAATTTTTTAATTTTTGATCAAAATAATTGTTCTATTCTATTAATGTGGATTTTGAATTTCCATTCAAAATTGTATTTTCCTATTTATTTCCCATTTCTGGTTGCATGGGTAAATAAATAAGCAGAATTGTTGCATTTGGAGTGAGGAGAATCCACAAGCTTTTGTCGAAACACCATTACATCCATAGAAAATTACTGTTTGGTGAGCTTTATGGGCCGGCGGAGGTATTGGCCTATATGCATTCAAAAATGATTATGGTAAGAATGTTACTGTCAATGGTGAACGGTATAAGAACATGATTCGAACTTTTTTCGTACCTCAATTACGTGGCATGAGTCATTCCAATAAGAAGGAGCCACATGCCACACAGTGGATGCCACAATTGATTGACTAAAATAAACTTTTGATGAAAGATTAATTTCATATAATGGCCCCACTAATAGACCACCAAGATCCAAAGGGTTACCATTAGATTATTTTCTTTGGGATTATGTTAAGTCACTTGTTTACTTCGATAAACCATAAACAATTGAACACCTTGAAATCAACATTCGAAGAGTTATCGGCGAAATGCTGCAAAACGATGTTGAAAATATGTGTTAAAGATTGCGCTTTCTAGGCGCCTGCCGTGTCGGCCACATGGTAGCAATTATATTTAAACATTGATTTCATAAAATTTTCTGTTCAATAAAGCACGTTATATTCATATTAAAAATATATTTCATTGCTTTATTATGATTTAAATTTGTGTCACTCTATAAAAACACCCAGTAGTTTGATCCATAACTTAACCATGAATCGAATTATCGTTGAACAACGCTTGCAGGTTGTTGAATTTCATTGTAAAAATGCATGTTCTGTTAATAAAGTTCTTCGTGATCTTCTTATATTTTGGGCGACCCTGTCAGTCATCCATTCAGAATCTTGTGACTTGATTACACACAAATTTATATAATTGGAAACACAACCACCAAGACGCACACTTAGAGTGCGGACAGAGGAAATTATCGCAGCTTTATCCGACAGTATTGTTTATAACCGTGTATTATCGATTCGGAGCCGTTCGCATCAATTGGGTCTCTGCTACTCCATTTTGACGGTAGGAAATGTGTGTCAAACCTTTTGAAGAAACTTGGTGCAAGAATTGAAGCCACATAACCTATAGTAATATATTTGATAAGTGTAATGTATGTGGGATTTGCTATAGTACTCTTATTTATTTAAAAGCCTTAGAATAGTAGATGGTGCTATACTATGGCAAAGTTAATTGCCGAAGTTTTGTGAGAAATAAAAACAACCTGTAGGAAATTAGTATCTTTTCTGGGGGCATATTACGCCATTCGATAACGAGCGAAATTTCATACAATTTTCAAAGAATTTTCATACAAATTTCGAACGATAACGAATACAGTAATTTGCCCCCTGATTTTATTTACAAAATTTTTAATTTTAAATGCTATTTTTATTTTATGTTTTCTTATTCTATTTCAACTACGAATATTCCAAAAATTGGTGATTGGACGCTAGCAATGTTGGAAGATAATTATTTTTTTTTATCCGAAAATTGTGTTCAGTGACGAAGCTGATTTCTCGCCGAATGCATTGTGCGATTGAATGCATTTCTGAGCATTTCTATTGAAGCTCATGTCTGTAGAGACAAGCACGTAACAATTGACATACGGAAACCTAATATTAAGAATTTATTTGTTAGATACTGGCCGCTATGTTGGAATTATTGTAGTATATCAAAATTGCACCCAACGTATTCAAAAATATCTCTATAAAATCAATTTAATAGACGCAATTAAAGATTTTGATTTTTCTTCGTAGCTGGGGTCGAAAACTAGTTAAATTCCGCTAGTGTTTATACATATTCCTTAATAGCTATTAATTCTTATAAAGAAACAAATTTTAGGAGCTTAAGACCGATATAATAATTATAGATTTATGAAAATGAAGATCCAAATGATTTCAATTAGGAATTCAAGGAATAAATAATTTTTCTAAATATTATGTTTTTTAAATAAATCAATCCGGATTGCTTTTCAAAAAATTATCCATTAGTTGTTTTGAAAACCAGAAGAACAATAGTGAAAATATTTGAAATATAAAACAATTTTTAGTGCATATTTAACCTATTATTTTTAGAATTTTTATTGTGTTTGAATGAGAAATATATAAATAGGAGCTTGTATAAAAGAATGATTTCAGAAGAAATACGTTTTCAACAAACTACATAAGGATTTCCCCAAAATCCTTAACGAACTTATAAACAAATAAAAAAAAAAATCTTAAACCACAACTTCTAGTGTTGGGCATGCCATTATGCGGTAGGTGTAGAAGGACTATAACCTTCACACATATAATGCTACATAATAGCTTTAAAAAAAATTTAATTTATTGAGTATTTTATAAAGAATTTCAGACAAATAAATTATTGTAGAATAAAAAAATGTAGGTTTAAGATTCAACATCATATTTCCTTATAGGGCAATATTATAATAAAACACTTCTTATTATAAACAAATCACTTCTTACTTTTATTATGATTTCAGAGACATTATTTTAGGTGTGGTGTACTTCATTTGTTCTTATAAAAGTATTACAATTTCAAAGTGTATCGTATTATAGTAGTACTACCACTAGTGAAGTATTGGCCTTCTTTATCTCAAACAAATTTTATAAAAAAAACAAAGCTTAACTCAAAAGAATATACGTATGTACATACATACATACGTACGTATATTTCTAAAACAATTTACATAAAGAAAAATAAAAATAAAAAATTAAAAACCAGAATCTTGTTAAAAAAAATTGAAAAACATGATTTTTTCATTCAATTTAATTTAAGTAAAAAGAGCAACAACTAAAATTTATTTAAATTAATGCCACAATAAACATTAAACAGTAAGAAACAAGAATAACAACAATTGCCACAAAAAAATTAATAATATTAATAAAGTGTTAAAAATTCATTAGAACAATTTGTGCACTCCAGCTAATAACAATAAACAATGGCCAGTAACAATAATGGTAACACATTTGGCTTAATGCAGACATTTCCAAATAGTTATTTATGTACATATATAAAAAAACAAGTTATATGAAATTTATAATATTATTTATTGCAAAACAGGTTAAATATTAGCAAAATTATACATTCATATTGGACAGAATAGGGGGTATAGTGGTTATAGAATATATATGGTATAGTGGTTATAGCGCTCGAACGAAACTCAATAGACCGATGTTCAAATCCCAGAGAAGGAGACAAATTAAAAAAAAATTTCGGTTTTTCCAAAAATAATTTAAGATTAGAGGTTTCACTTTCCGCTTCCTAAGTCCATTTTCTAGCCACCGCTCCCTGACATTTTTAGTCTATTACACCCGAAATGAATGATCAGGAGTACAGCGTAACCTTCTAAGAAGGCAACAGCTAACATACTTAGTTGAAGACGCTCACCACTCACATTTAACATCCATTTACAGATAGGGCAAATTCTATTGATCATTCAAGGGCTAAGGCCCTTGAGTGATCAGAAGACAGCAACTTGTCTCATTGATAATTAAAAAAAAAAATCTATCTGTCTATCTTCGAATTCCAATACAATGCACTGCATAAGTAGGGGTTTATTGGTCTTAAAAAAAGCATTTGAGAAGTGATGAAGTTTTTCTAAATTATATTTTAAAATATAACAAGAATCATGATTTGTGATTGCAAAAAAAATAACGATAATTGGAATATTTTTAAATACCAACTGATTTTAAATTTTTAGAATTTTAAAAGGATTTAAAAATATTTAATAAATATCAGAGTTGGGTTTATTGCATTAGATTTAATTTTCCACTAAATTTAGTGGTAGTGGAAAAAATAGTGCATTATCGCCTATAATATTTAGTGGTAGTGGAAATTTAGTGCATTAAATAAAACCATTTTAGTGGTAGTGGAAATTTAATGCATTAAAAAAAACAAATTTAGTGGTAGTGGAAATTTATTGCATTAAATAAAAAAAATTTAGTGGTAGTGGAAATTTATTGCATTAAATAAAAAAAATTAGTGGTAGTGGAAATTTATTGCATTAAAAAAAACAAATTTAGTGGTAGTGGAAATTTATTGCATTAAATAAAAAAAATTTAGTGGTAGTGGAAATTTAATGCATTAAAAAAAATAAATTTAGTGGTAGTGGAAATTTATTACATTAAATAAAAAAAATTTAGTGGTAGTGGAAATTTATTGCATTAAAAAAAACAAATTTAGTGGTAGTGGAAATTTATTGCATTAAAAAAAACAAATTTAGTGGTAGTGGAAATTTATTGCATTAAATAAAAAAAATTTAGTGGTAGTGGAAATTTATTGCATTAAAAAAAACAAATTTAGTGGTAGTGGAAATTTATTGCATTAAAAAAAACAAATTTAGTGGTAATGGAAATTTAGTGCATTAAATAAAATAAATTTAGTGGTAGTGGAAATTTAGTGCATTAAATAAAATAAATTTAGTGGTAGTGGAAATTTAGTGCATTGAATAAAACAAATTTAGTGGTAGTGCAAATTTAGTGCACTAAATGAATCGATTTTAGTGGTAATGGAAATTTAGTGCACTACTTCTGAATGATTAGCGGCTGGCAATATTAGCAGTCCGCGCCATTAAAATCTTACCTATGGTGAACTGAATAATATACTACATTTGAAAGTACTAAAATTCTTATTAAAACAATATCAACAATTATTTACTTTATACAGGCGGACTCAGTAAATTAAGAAAATAACATTCACAACAATTTATTTTGACATTGACTTAAGCTATGTATGCATATAATAATATTATATCCATATATGAAGGTATATTAAAACGATAGTGGAACTGAGGTAGTGGAACTAAATTTCCATTCCACTATAGTGCCAATGGAGTTATATTCCATTACCACTAATTATTCAAAATTAGTGCACTAAATTTCCACTACCACTAAAATCGATATATTTAATGCAATAAATTTCCATTGCCACTAAAATTTTTATATTTAATGCAATAAATTTCCACTACCACTAATTTTTTTTTATTTAATGCAATAAATTTCCACTACCACTAAATTTTTTTTATTTAATGCAATAAATTTCCACTACCACTAAATTTGTTTTTTTTAATGCATTAAATTTCCACTACCACTAAATTTTTTTTATTTAATGCAATAAATTTCCACTACCACTAAATTTTTTTTATTTAATGCAATAAATTTCCACTACCACTAAATTTGTTTTTTTTAATGCATTAAATTTCCACTACCACTAAATTTTTTTTATTTAATGCAATAAATTTCCACTACCACTAAATTTGTTTTTTTAATGCATTAAATTTCCACTACCACTAAATTTTTTTTATTTAATGCAATAAATTTCCACTACCACTAAATTTATTTTATTTAATGCACTAAATTTCCACTACCACTAAATTTGTTTTTTTTAATGCAATAAATTTCCACTACCACTAAAATGGTTTTATTTAGTGGTTAACTATTTCTATCTGCATTTAGTGGTGGCTGCAATATTGCTGCATTAATACTAAGTGGTTTAGTGGTAGTGGAAACGATAATGCATTATAAATTCAATGCAATAAACCCAACTCTGATAAATATGCATATATTCCCACAAAAAAAACCCCCGAATTCTTCAAATTCAGAGCTGTCTTAGTATCAACAAATCTAAGTATGTGAAGTCAATTCGAATTGAATATAATCTCCTCAAACTTCAAAATACACTTAGTCCAATATTTTGCAGGCAATTTCGTATTGTAAAATAGACCACACGATATTTCCTTTTCTACAAGAACATGCAGCCTCTAAACTATTCCGTTTACCTTTATTACTAAGTTCAATTTTAAGTGACCTGTCAAAGGACTAGATTTACCAGATTCTATTGAAGGAACAGTAAAAGAATGATTTGCCAAGCAATCGGCTGGGTTTCGATACCTCTTTAAAAGTCTAGCATTTGACCTATACACCTTAACCCTAATCGCGAAGCAGAACATCGAAATCTAATAGAGCTTCTAATGCAGCTAAATAGACTCTCTTCGACCCAGGTTGTACTTCTGACTGCAACGCTAACCTTATTTTTCCCCGAAAGCCTTCTGCATACCTTTAGGGCATTTCTGGTGTTTTCCAAAACGTAAGCTCTCCATGTAAGTTACTGTCCAGTGTCATTCCCAGAAATTTAACTTCTTTACTGTACAAAACTTTCTGATCAAGTGTCTCAATATTCCTCTATATAGAAGGGCTCCTTTTTCTAGTGAACACTATTATTGTGGTCTTAGCCGGGTTAATAACAGAAAATAATAACTGAAATAATTTGTTTTTAAATACCAACTACTAATTTTTTTTAGACCAATACTCACTGGTAACCTCTACTAAACGCTGTGCAGTGTATTGGACTTTTTTGGAAAGGACAGCACATGTATATTTACCTTATACCTATTATTATAAAGGGTCTTAGAAATGAA
Source organism: Metopia argyrocephala (assembly GCA_963576795.1). NCBI lineage: Eukaryota > Metazoa > Arthropoda > Insecta > Diptera > Sarcophagidae > Metopia > Metopia argyrocephala. The sequence continues at coordinate 58,225,349 of OY756211.1, read as the reverse complement.
ACAATTTGCTGTGAATTGATCATTCAAAGGCACTGGCCTTAAATTATCAACAGCAATTGCCTCATCATTGCATGTTGATTGTGTGGTGAGTGCCTTCGCTTCCCTATAGATGGCGCTTTTCTCCTGATCATGATTTTAATAAAAAATATTTCAATTTAATTACATTTTAATTTAATAACCACTTATTTCTTGAATTCCTAATTGGAATCCATTATTGGAATCCTTTATTATGTAAATCTATTTATAACTATTAAATCATTCTTAAGATTCTATGATCTTTATGATAATTAACATCCGTTACTGTGTAACCTAAATTAGAGCGTAAAGACACTTAAATTGTTGTTTCAAGAAAAGTAATGTTTACTCACCTTGTTTGATAAAAAAGCGGCTAAATAACCATATTAAAGACAAATTAAATCACAAAATTATCTGATAGCAGCCAAAATGTCATTACTTAATAATAATAATAATAGCAGATAAAATTGTAAAAGAAAAAAAAAAAAAAAAAAACAACGACAGTTGTTTTTCAACTAACTTTACTTCTTTACGCACTGTCAAAATTGGATTTTCCCATTACAAAGTGTTAGCGGCACGCTGTTTGGGTTGCTCTCATACATTTTGTATGGGCATGAGAATTTTTGACAAATAGTTTGTGTTTTATGCTCTAATTTAGTTACACAGAATATGTATGTACATATAACACTAGCAAAACTTAACTAATTTTCGAATACCGCTACGAAGGTCTCATTACAGTTTTCTGTATTGTACATATTTAATTTACCATCTATTGAAATTATATTATGCGAATTATATGTTTAAGTCTTTTTCGAATTTAAAATTCTCAATATTTTTTTGTGTTGAGTTACTTTTATTTACAACTAAGTATGTGTTAGAAATTTGCAGATTCAACTTATTTTTCAGTGTAACCATTATATCATCGAGCAACTATAATTAATTAATTTTAGTAGATGGTTTATTTATGTTTCACAGGCCGCAAAAGAAAAACGTATTTAAGATACACTGCATAGTATCTACAAATTTAACATGATATGACCATTCCATATCTCTTTCTGAACGCTTTAAATAATATATTTTTATTTTTTTACTTTTTTAAGTGGTTTGGTAAGAATTGACTCAATAAAAAATATTATTTCTTTTTTTTTTCTTTTTTATGTAATCTTGTACTCTACGAGTATAAATATGTCTTTTATTTATATTCTTTAATTCTACAAAGACAACTACGAATATGTAAATGAATATAATAAAAAAATATATTTAAAAATATATCAGTAAAATTAATCTTATGCAAGAAAATCAAACAGAAACTGACAGTTGAAAAGAAGAAAAAAAAAAAAAAAATAAATAAATAAAAACACAAAAGAAATAAAAACGAACAGAAATATTTTACGCTAAACCTTGTCTAGCTGGGGGCTGTAATTCAGATATTTGTGTATAAAAAATCTACACAAAGAAATTAAATAACAAATTAAAAAGAAGAAACAAAAACAGATTTCTTTGGATTATAAAATATTTTATTTAATAAAATTATTTGATATGTTGACATAGGCACGTATATTTTTTTTTATAAGTTATAAAAAAAAACATTGATTTGCAAGAGAATATGTCTTTTATGTTGATAGTGTTGAAATGTTTAACAAAAATTTTAATATTTAAAGTTCATGATCATGCCTCAGTTGATGAAAAGTAATGATTGGTATCATGGAAACCGACCGAATTGGACAAAAGAGAAAGAGGACAAAGAATTAAGGGCTTTGTGGTGTCAGGATTCGCATTAAAATAAAAATTTTATTGCAGAAATTGAGTATGAGTAGATTATGTCCCGAGTTAAAATCAGGTAACCATCAATATTTAACTTTAATTGTTAGCAAAATAGTAATAATACTTCCAATAGTTTAAGGACCTTAATCAAAGCAGTTACTGTCAAAATAATAGCACCACCATAAGAATTGAATTTCTTCTTTCTTCAAAACTTTTTTAGTTGTACTACTAAAATATGGTGTTCTCATATTTTGTATGCTCAAGTTTGATCTGTCAAAATAATAGCGCAGTTTTAAGAAGGACAAAGAAGCTCGTAATATTTTTTCTTCATTTCTGTTATTTTTACCTATATTTAGTTTTCAAGAATTTTACCAAAATAATTTTACAAGTCTCAGTACTTGTGGAAAACAATTGACAAACACAACATTGATATTGCGAGAGCTGCGAGACATACATACATACATATTTGGCCATTACAACCCTGTGTCAGGGTTACGGCCTAGCTTCTCGCAGCACTCATGTTATGTGAGTTAATTTTTATCCATGAGTACCGGGACCTACAGTTTAAAGTCGACTTCGAACGACAGATTTGAAAAGCTTATTCATGGCAATTAATTACTCCCAGAGCTTTTGACAGATGACTGCTGAGAGGTAGTCGCCGAAAGAAACATTTTTTCTTATTTATTTTTTTTCATGATGTGAGAAAAGCGTCTTAGTAAGCCAACATACTAACCACTAGACCACGGAGAGCTGCGAGAGCTAGTTAGAAAAACGTAAATCATTAAAAAAAGTTGTTCTAAAGTTATAGCATTTTCACTGAATACAAATATTTCTTAAAGCTGGATTTCGTTTTCCAAAATACTTAGTTTACAGCAAAATAAATAATACTATTCAAGTCTTTGGATTACTCCCTACCCATGATAAGCATTGGCTTTTCATTAAATACACAACTTCTTAAAGTTGATTGGTTAACAGGAAATAGCTGATTTCAAATGGAAAAATTTATCCCCAAGGAGAAAGCATTACTCGCTGTGCAAATAAAATTATTCGAATTGCTATTACATAACAAAAAGTTTAAATTCGTACAACAATATGTTTGATGTCCAGTTTTGTTAAATGGCCTGGAAAACCGAGTTCGCATACTAGTAGGAGTGTTAATTTTTTTTTTTTGTTTCGTCAGAAACACTTCATATTGTCAGAACTAAATTTTGTTAAGAATATAGACTAAATTTTTGCAATGATTATTGATAATAAAAAGAGAAAATTATATCCACGAAGGAATTGTTCACAGGCCAAACTGAATATGATTTTTACCCCATCTACGGTAGTCTCATCAAATTCATGATACTCATCAACTATTTAAATTACAATTTTATAGAAATTATATATTGAAATTATACTTTTTCTAAATATTTGCAATGAGTTAGTCGCAGTATTATCAAATACAACACATTCTATCATACTCTCTTTTTCTCACAATCATTACATTTTTGTAATTGTCCTTTCATTTGGACGAATCAGATATACAATTTTTTTATTGTAGCCCTTTTATTCCATTTGTCCATATTAGTCGACATCGGCGACATATACGACCATAGTCGTGGTGATAAGAGGACATCACCAGAGGCAAGTGATTAACAACTTTTTTGATAAATGGTGTGAAAATCCAAGTTCGAATCTAAGTAAGGTGGTTAAAGTTTGTTGGTTAACCAGACTGTTAACATAAAACAATTGCCATTCATTTAGGCACCTGAAATTGAAAACTGTCAATCTGCCGATTAGTAGTGAGAGAGAGAGAGAGCTGTTAAAGTTAAATTTTCTAATGACTTCATGGTCAAGGGGAAGTGGTAAAGCTGAATACTGTGTTAATAACAAACATTAATATTTATTTATTGTTTTTATTTTTAAATAAGGCGAAATATCAGCATAGATGTTCAGAAATCGTAGTGTTTTGTTTTTAACTAATACTAGTAACCTGCACAGTAGATTTGCCATTAATTCCTCACTGTTATATCTTCCACAATTGCTGTCTTTGGTCAAACCAGAATATTAGCTTCTGCATAAAGTAATGTTTAACTTTTATTTTAAACTTTACTTCTATGCCTAGAACTATTGTTCTATAAACACCCTCCAATAACAATTATAGCAGAATAATAATACCTTTTATTACATAAACCTGCTTTTATGGTTCATTATAATTTTCAATTTTATGACGTTTTTTTTTACAATAATATTTTAGTCATTATCGCATATTCCTGTTAATCTTAGCCGTATAACGTTTAATCATAATTTCTCTAGACTAAAATAGATAACTGAAATGTATGGTATGGTTCAGATAAATCTTTTGTTATTGAAAAATGAATAAATTTACTCAATTCCTAAATTACTCCAATTATTACGTATTATCTATAACTTAGATAACACCACTAATAGGAGAAATATTTCTACCAAAGATTATTACTATTACGGTAAGTAAGGAACGTGGAACAGTGGTATATATTTCTGTAGGCGCATATAAGTATGTTTTAGAAATATTTTAACATCTTATTACAAAATTTATATTTAAAAATTTTGCGTTTTCAAAATTCTAATTAAATTTATGTATTTGTAAATAAAAATTTATATTCTTTAAGATTACAATAGTATTTGACTTGTTAAAAAAAAGTGCTTTTAATAGAATATCTAGCACTGTATTCTTGTGTTTGTAAGTATTATTGTTTAAATTGGAAATAATGGCTTTTGCATTCATATGTATGTACTGTCTGTTGAAGTGGGTAGGGCATGACTAAACATTATTATATAACTGCCTTTATTAGGTAATTTTATTGATATCTTAAATCTTTCATATTGGTCTGTACATTCCATACATTAAATAATAACAAAAATTAACTTGTCATTAAACTGCGTAATATTAAATGTAAATAAAGCGATAAATTTTCAGAGTTTTTTATGTTTATTACCCATTAATAGTTAATATGTAATACTACGAGTATTTCAAAACAACATTAGAAAATTTTAAAATATAACTTTTTTATGAATTGCTTTTAAAAACTGTTTTTAATTTTATTTATTTATTTAGTTTCACGAATGGATTCAAAATATTCTTACAGGCTACAACAAGAGTTACCTTAAAAATAAACTAAAAATATCCTTATTTTGTAAATATAACTTAAAAGTACTCTGAGACCATGAAAAATCTACATTTAAACCAACATTCATCCTATTTAAAGTAGTTAATGCTCTAATTATAGGCTCATTCATAGCATAATTAGTAATGAACTGACCGGTATGCAAAAACTAATCAAATTAAGCAAATTACAATCAATAATACCATTAATTTGGTGAAAAAATTATTCTTCTTAAATAAAGTGGCTTTAAGCCTAGAAGCAAACAACGGGCATTATATAAGATAGGCATCAAAAGACTACGATCAATATGAAAAGCAAATCTCACAAATTTCTTCTGAATCATTTCAATTCTATTTGAATGTAAAGCGTAATAAGAATTTCACATAAAAGTACTCCAATCTAGAGCGAAAGAAATCCTTACAATTTATTCTTATCACAGAAAATGCAGTATAAGCTCTAGGTACATAAGTATAATCATATAATTTTTGAGGTGATTAAGCTTTATATCCTACTGCTTTTGGTAGAAAATGGTGTATTTTCTGAAATTTTTAATAAAAAATTTAAAACATGCGTTTTATTACGAAATAAAATTAAGGAAAAATATTAGCAACAATTCATTAGAAATTCGAATTCGAATTTTCAAATTATAGTACGTGAAAACGGAATTAAGTATTTGTGTTGCGGGAGTTCTGTATATTGATCTTAAAATCCCATATATGCAGATTGAGAACAAAAAGTTTGGTCATATAAGAGTTTATTATCTGATTATATCATTAATAATGTCTTTATTTAACAATGACAATTCAATTTTACTTCAGCTTAATATGGTGACTAAATTTATTGTTAAAATTCTTTTTTGTGTTGTAACCAAAATGAGCTGACAAACTTCGCCAATAAAATGGTGTTTTGACTATTTATAGGGCAGCGGTAACAAAATGTATAGCCCGGGTGGAAATTTAAACGATATTAAAATCGCTCAATGGTTACAACACAAAAATTAATTTGACATTTAGTATGCGAAGTTAAAAATATTTATATAACAAATGGTAGTGGCAGACTTTAGCTTTAACACTTCTCAAGAAATAAAAAAAATTATATTTAATTTGTGTAAGAAGTACCACGTTCACTTGTCCAGTTCCGCACACTTTCTGACAGAATATTTTTCTTGACCATGAAGTTATTCAGACCGAATCCAGGAACTTTATCTTTAACCGTTCTCAAGATATAAAAAAATTAGTATTTAATTTGTATGTGTGGTGCGGCGCACAGAGGGGTATATTGACGATCTGGGCGGCCAAAATTCGATTTTTCAAAAATTAATGTTTTTCATAATTACCGATTGTAGAGTAGAGAGAATAGAATGCTTAACTAGATTCCGTTATTTTTTCATTCCTTTTTGATTACATTCGTTTTCTACACACTGTCAAAATTTCTTGTTGCTAATTGTGCATTTACTATTTTGTTGCATTCAAGTAAATTAAAAGTTTTAGCAGGCTGTGCGAAGGCGTATGTTCAGTATAATCACTTAAACAAAATGGAAAATTGTAAAGCAGGTAAATATTATTTATTTCACTTCGGTAAATAAAATTATAATTTAAGTTCATACTAGTAAAGCAGCACTGAAAAATATGGTATTTTTGTTAATTTCAATGGGTATCAAAAGTGAACTCTGGACAAAAAGATATGCACCACCACTCACCACCTCTTCAATCTATGGTTAAATGTAATCTATAACATTGTATTGTTTAGGTGAGAAAAAAAAATTAGCGGGTTTTACTGCCATTTAAAGTGACCTACTGCGGAAAAAATAACATAATTTCTGTTGCTGCTTTACTGTATCACTTTCGTAGATATACAGAGTGTTCTTTCTATATCACAATGCATTTATTCATGCGGGTGTTAGACGAATAAAAAGTTATTGGGAGTTACAGCTCTTGGAATCTCATCTTTTTTTATAGAAACCTTTTCTTTTGTATAAAAATGTATAAATTTTAGGTATATTTTTCCAAATTCTGTAAAAGATCCCCTCTACCCACCAATTATAACAAATTATTTTTTTACACCTCTCCGAGTCATTTTTTAACATTATACTTCGTAAATTTACTACAAATAATTTTGACCGCCCAGATCGTCAAAATACCCCTCTGTGCGATGCCCACCCGTCCAATTCCCCTCACTTTCTGGCTGATGATTTACTTTGACCGTGAAGTCATTTAGCCGTTCCCAAGATATACAAGAATCAGTATTTAGATTGTATGGGAGGTACCAAGGTCAGGTCCAATTTTGAAAAACATACCCTACATAAAAATCATAAACTACACTTCCGGTAATTAAGTCTATCTATGTTCCAAATTTCAACAAAATCGGTTCAGTAGTTTAAGGATTTATAATGTATATACTTTTACTTATGTATATACATACTACTTACTTATTATACTTATGCCAGTATACGTATAAGTAAGTATATATGTATTTCAGCTAATTTGATTTATTTTAATTTTAATCTAATTTATTTTAAAATAGACTTTAAAATGCTTCTAGCTTTTTCAAACAGTGTTTTTTTAAGAGTATCTCTCTTTTATTACTTTTTCCGTATTCGTTATTTTCTCTTTCGTCGAAAGCAAGCGCAAGTAAAATATATAGACAAAGGGTAAAGGAAAAGTACAAGAAAGTCAAAGAAATTAGAATTCGTGCCACTGTCTACTATGTATCTTCACCGTTTAGCACACAAAGATGATTTTTATTACGGACCAGAGTCATTTAAATTTTGAAGCAAATTCCGCTGGGAAATAATTTAAAATATTTATTTTGTATGAAAATTTCTTTTTGTTTTTTTTTTTTACTAAATCAACAAATATTGTTTTGGAATTAAATTTAAAATCATCGTTTAACAAAGTCGTGTCGTTATTAAAATTTCTTTTTGCATTTAATTTAAGAGTAGATTTTATATAAAATTTAAATATTGTTTATATAATAGAATTACAATTCATTTTATTAGATATTTAAGCAAATATTTATTTATTTTATTATTTAGTTTTATTTCATTATTTATTTGGTACATACAACTGACCAAATTGTAAATCATATTACACGTGTGCATAATTTATTTTTTATATATTTACTGAATATATTTATTATATTTTCTTAATTATTTAAATAAATTTAAATTGCATAAATAACAATTTAGTAATAGTGGTTTACATTACATTTATTACAAAATCATATAATATTATTATTATTTAATACTGTTGCAATATTTATAAAATCCTGTGTGAATATTTAACTTTATATAGTATGTATGTATGTAAATAACTACATACAAACATACATACATATACCACTGTATTGAGAGCAATTAACTTTAATTATTGGTAAAATATTTCATACGAAAATTTTCATTAATAAAATATAATTATTATTGTAAAAACATAGACATTAGATTTTAATAAAAAATAAATAAATAAAGAAATTAAAAAAAAAATATATATGCAAATGAATGATACATTTTGTCATTAAACTATTGTAGATTTTAAAATAAATTCGTTCTTTTGTAGTTTTATCTACAAAAAGAGTGGCAAATCTGAGCTATTGTGGTATAATTCTGTTATAAAAACGCAAAAAAAGCAACTTTATTATACTCGTACAGTTAAATTACTGATATATTCTATGAGTGTATATTTAGCATTAAATGCATAGAATAAAATTTATTGCTAATTTCTATTTCAAAAGTGATTTAAATTGGTAATTAGTAAAATAACAATTATTTTTTTTAATTATTTATTTAATTTTATTTGCCAGTGGGTATTTCCTTGCAAAAGCTAAATTACTCATATTCAAATAAACGGTGGCGACATTTTTTTTCACTTTTCAATTTTAGTACTAAAACAAAGAAAGTGAAACTAAATAGGATTTTCGCTCCAGATAGATATTAATCATTAAATTTTTATTTAAAACGTTAAAAAGCCTTAATAGGATCAGAAAATATATACTATTAAAAATGTAAATTTTGTTTTGCAATGAATTGTCAATGAAAGGAGAAAAAAACATCTGTGAAGGAATTGTACAGCACAGCCGAACTGAACATGCTTTCGACTCCAGCTATGGAAGTCTCATCAGAGCTGTTTGTGTTCTGTGCAAATTCATGCAAATCACCAACTATTTAACTCACACTTTTTTTATTAAAATCATTTATTGAAATTATATATTTTATACCAAACCTGTAATGAGATAGTGGAAGACTAACATTCTTCCTTCGATTGCGAGTCTCCAGACCATATAATTTTTAAAAAACGTAAAATAATTGGGTATGTGATAGAAATCGCCGAGCCTTTAGGAGATCGGGGTCAGAAGGCAGAATATGAATGACACACTCGCAAATGACCTGCAAAAAATCTCCGAATTGGGTCTTGCGAATAGGGGTCATATTTATTGCGTGCAAAACCCAATGTTGCTTTATCACGCTAGACGTTGTGATGATTTAATCCTGGTAATGTAAATATTGAAGAGTCGGACGCTCTTGATGTTCTGGGCATGAGAATTAATTATGATGTCCGTTGGAATGAAGCATTCAAGTGTAGAGTGTAGAAAGAAGCAGGGATAGAAAATAACTGTTATTTTTGAAATTTTACATCAAAAAAGCACACATAAAAAATAATTATAGAAAATTTTGGTTGGTATCATTATGATGCATAGGTGATGTACATTAAAATTTTTGTATGACTTTTAAATTTGTGCCTTTTTTGATAAAAGTTGAAAAATAACTTTTAATTTTGACTTTTATTTTTTAAGGCAAAATTAAAAGTTATATTTGACTTTTATTATTTTACTCGAAAATAAAGCATTAAAAAAGGCAATAAAACTAGCGTATTACTATGCAATACTTAATTCAAGACTTTTATTTTTGCCTTAAAGTACTAAAAGTTAAAAAATTACTTTTATTTTTTGAGTAAAATAATAAAAGTCAAAAATAACTTTTAATTTTTGCCTTAAAACATAAAAGTTAAGAAATAGCTTTTTTTTCTTGACTTTTTCGATAAAAGTAATAACAGTTACGGTCCCTGGAAAGAAGCATTCAAGTGTCTCGAATGCAAGAAATATTTTACTTCATCTGACCTTCACAATATTTACAAGACCTATATCCGACCCAGGATGGAATACAACTCTCATGTATGGGCCGGCAATTCAAAGTCTATTTTGGGGCTTCTTGACCGTACATGAAATGAGCGAAGGTGTTTATTAGCGACGGTAGGGCATCCAACTTTATCGATTCGTTGGAGCATCAACGCAATGTGGCGTGCGTTTCAGCGTTCTATTAATACTGCCATAGAAGATGTTCTGATGAATAAAGAATTTGATTCCAGATATTCCCATATGGGCTAATCCTGCATTGCGGACGTTACGTTCGTACGCATATTTTTGAATACTGTTGGCGGTCTGAGCGTTATATTCTTAAGTAACCTACGTTGGCCTTTGAGAGTACTTTCAAATATTTTCTGAGTTTTATCAGTTACGATATAATTGTACTTAAATTGCCGTTGCGGACGTTACACAATACAGAAGTCGTTGTGGAGATCAATGGAAACTTTCATAAATTTTAGCGAATTTTACAGTATAAACAAAAAACTCTAAATACATTAAAGAAAGAGGAATGTTTAAGCATATCAAACCCACTTTCGAGGCAAAAAATTGTTAGTTTATTCACAATTTTGTCTTATATTTGTTGCGGACGTTACGTTGCGGACGTTGCATTTTTGACTACTGTCCTACTCATGTAAACAAAAAAATATTTGTGTGTTTATTTTCTAAAAATATAAATTTTCTTTTTCTTTTTAAACTTGTAGTTTTTGTTTAGGAGATACTGCAGTGCGTGCCATTTCGATAAAATTTTCATTAAGTGAAGAAAAGTGATGATGAGTTTTTACGCCTGAAATATTTTTTATATTTAGCCATTTCTCACCTAGATATTGAGTTGTGGTTTTCATATCGTTTTCTGTAACGTATATTAGTTTAACCCCATCGATATTACTTTTGGCCAGTCTGTAAAAATCGTGTGCATCCTTCAAAATAAGATTACTGTGTTCTCAAATTATTTTTTTTTAATTTTCTTTAACCCTTCAATTCTTATGCGTTCATAAGTATTGATGTATGCGGTTTAAAATTATAGATTTGTGAAAACAAAACAACTTTTAGCAGAACTTAATTTTAGGACAGATCGATACCGTTGCGAACGTTACAAAATTTGATATTAAAAAACGAAACATACTTTTGTATATTTTACAATTTTTTTTTTCTTACTTTAAAGCACAGTTTTAGTTTTGTTTGGATAGTTAATGTGGTGTCAAAAAAATTTTTAGTTTCTTCGTTATATATAAAAAACCTTATTTTCCGTTGCGGACGTTACAAAGCGTGGACGTAACTTTACTCAGTTTTATTAAGTATGTTTCAATAGAGTATTTAAAGCGCTTCTTTCATAAAGTTGCAGAAAACTAATCAAAAAAAATCTTTTTTGAAGATGGAGCAGCCGTGTTTTGATTAAAGCTTGTTTAACAGCAGCCAAAAAACATGCATATTTTGGCCAAATATTAAAAATGTAAGGTTGATGAAGCTTAAGTCCTGATTTTTGTAATATGGACTGCCAGAAAAATATTTTATGATGATATTTGTAAGAGTACAAATATAGTCTATTACTCTAAATAATCAAGAACAATTTTTGATCAACTTTAAAAATTTTTTGTTGGTTGACATTTTTTCGGATATGCCCATATGCTTGCGGACTACACGTACCTCTCTTAGAGCACATCCTTTTGTAGTGAATCGCACAATGCATTATAGAGGAAATTCGTTCTTTAGCCGCACCGTTCGTTGGAAAACAATCTCCCCATAAACGTTTTTCCTATCATTCGCAAGTATAAAAATCAAATGTCCACAATCTCTCCCTCTTTTCTCCTTATATATTTTCTCTTAATATATTTTCTTAGACTCAGGGTACGACCCTGCTGGCCTAAATAAAAAAAACTTAACAATATTGAAATTAAGAGTGGTAAAAATTTTTTTATATATTGGCATTTTCTTGTCTAAAAATTAAATTTTTACATTTTTCTTTGAAACTTTTCATTTTCATTTCGTTTGTTTCTTTTACTCACCACAGAATATTTGTGTTATATTCAATTATAACTAGCGGTGTAAATAAAACTATAGGCTCGGATCAGAGACTCTGGTGGTAATCGAACCCAAAACCCTCGCACTAACTGTTTAGCACACTACTCATTAGACTATTGATTCATCCAATTTAGTAATTTAAAAAAATTTAGTAATTTAAAAAGTTTTTTTATAATAAATATCTTCATTATTGTAAAAACATTTACAAGGTTGTTCTGTTTTAAAAGGTGGTTTTTTTGTATTTTCTTTTCATTAAAAAAAACTTCTCTCAGCGAATAAAAACCTACGAGCCTCTATAATAATCTAAAACTTTGTTAATTTTTTTTCACAAATTTTTGAATTTGAGGACATTTGTTTCAGAATATTTTGTTTTTTTTATTATTATTTTCTAATTTCTTTTTTTAGACCAATACTCAGGGGTAAACCCCTACTCGTGCTGTGCATTGTACTGGAATATTATAGTATGTATATACATTTTTATTATTAAGCGCCTTTTTTGCCGATGAGACAAGTTGTTGGAATTTGATCACTTAAAGGCCAGTGTTATACCTACACCTTTGACTGATCAACAGCAATTACCCCTTCTGTCGTTGGATGTTAATTATAAGTGGTGAGCGTCTTTACTTAGTAGGCTAGCTGCTATCTTCTAGAAGGTGGCACTGTATTCATTCATGATCATTAATTTTTAATGCCTTTCAAGGGTGGAATATAGTAGAAATGCCAGGGAGCAGTTTGTTGGTGATGGACAACTTGGAGGAAAGGAAACCTCTTATTTTTAAATTATAATTTTTAGAAAAACAGATAATTTTTATTTTTAATTTTTGTCCTTCGCTGGGATTTCAACACGGGCTTTTTAAGTTTTTGTGCGAGCGCTTTAACTACTATACCAGCTTTTGTCTACCCAAGATTGTGCATCGTAGCTTGCAATAAAGCTCCGCTTATCTTGTTCATTTATTTATTCTTAATTAAAGATTTTGGAGATGTTTCGTTAATTTAATTTAATCCTTCTAGATTTAGATGTATTTGGTTGAGATTATGGTAAAACCAGTCAGAGTATTACAGTTGTAGACTATGGTGTTGTTGCTTTCTAAACAGAGCCGGAACTCTGTCGTAATTAAAAGGTAGATCTTATTAAGTTATCTGGGATGGTTATTAAGTAGATCAAATAACCGACAAAAAAGTCCCACTTACCTTTTGGAGAAGAGATGACTTATGTCTGGAAAACCCACAGGACCAAATGAAACCCAAACCCAATAACATATAGTCTTTGTTGCATTTCATAGTTTCCAACATTGATATGAAGTTTTGAGTATAGTTTCGTATAGTGTATGAAAACCACAGCCTATAGTTAAATTGATGTCTCAAATAAATTTTTATTTGCCTGTTAAACTTGACTAAAGTTTTCATTATTTATAAGGGTATTATGAAGTAAAAAAGTTGATATTTTTCAAATTTATAGAGTTTTATAGCGCGATAAAAAAGTGTTAAAACTCTGGCAATAATTTTTCAATAATTTTACGACATTTTTCTTTACTTTTACTTCTGACTATAATTTATGTATTTGAGGTAGATATGTATGTACTTCTATAAGATTTTTAACAATAATATCTCGTTTTATCACAACATTTCTATAGATTTCTTTTTGTACATTTTCAAGCCATTTAATCCCACTACCATTTACAATTGGAAACCTCTTTTCCTTTGCGCAAAACCAAATTAAACAATTTCTTAAAATAATAAGAATTTTCTCTATATAAACAACTTTTTCTTTGTCATCAGAACTTTCTTCATTACAACTCATTAACACTGAAATTGTTAAACATTTGTTTCTTATTTGTCTTATTTTTATAATTTTTCTCGTGTTTCAAAAGAATAAATAAATCTGCAAAAGAAAAAATTTACTCTTTCTTTGCGACAAGGCCAACAGTAAATGATGAATGAAAAGTTTTAATATTTTTTTTCTTTTCTTTACTTCTGTTCAAGTCAATTCTAAATTTATACGTTGTATTATAACGCATTAAGAAGAAAACATTGCAAACAGTAAAAACTTTTTATGTCATTTGAAAAATCGTTTCCTTTTTTAAAACAGAAATGACTGCATTTAAAAGTTTAAACGGACAAAAATCACAAAATTCATACGTGAACGCATTCATATAATGGTGGTTAATGGTAGTATTTATTTTATTATGACCATATTGCATGGTTTGCTTACTAAAGGCGAGAGTAAAAATAAAAAGATGCTACAGACTGTCAGAGTTACAAATAAATGTACAACTTAAATGAGGCAGTTAAGTAGGTAGTGAGCAGTAGTAGTAGCATGACATATTGTGTACACGAGGTAAATGCCACAAACCAAAAGAAGAGTGTTGAGTAGGCAGTCAAACAGGCTGCTTGTTTAGCAGATGCTGCAACAAATGATAATACTTTGTGTTAAAAAAAAAACATTTGTACGCAGTAGGTTAGTAGACTTTTGTATGTTTGTATTTTTATTTTTTTTCACTTTATCAATAACGGCTGAGGTAACGGGAAATTAGAGATCTAAACAAATCCATACAAAACATTACACGATTATAAAATTAAAAAACAGCATGTTTAAGGAATTCTATAACGAATTTGCAGCAAAAAAAAATACTCGTACTATAATTTTGAAGGAACTTCAATAGAAGATGTAAATTTTGAACAATGTTTGGTACTAAAAATGGTAATTTTTGTATATATCTTAAGAAATTAAACAAATATTTTGTTTTATTGTATCAAAGATCATCACTGGTATGTAAAATATGGCAATATGTGTAACTAACCCTTTATCTACAAACAATACTTGTTAAACTCTTAAAAATTCAAAAAATATACCGTCACTGAGAATATAAAACCTTAATGAAATTAAATTAGTTTTTCTAAGAACTTTTCTTATGAATATTTTAGAGATTTGAAACATTACTTGTGTCAATTGATGGCTGATAAATGTTCACTGCATAAACTGTTTTACAAAAATATGAAAACAAGCATTTATTACCTCTAAGACAAGATACCGAAAATGACAGTATTATTGCAATATAATATCGTAAAACTAGTCCTCGATTGAAATCCGAATTGAACCTCAGCCGGTCGATACGTAAGTATCGAAAAAACTTGTTGAACGAGATAAATTCTGTTAACAAAGAATTTGCGATTTATTTCGTAGCCATTTGTGTCACGTAAGTAGCGTGTAATCAATTATAATCTTTGATCGAATAATCTTTTTATGTATAACATATGAATTATTTTAACACATACGAATGATGGAAAATTTTCCAAAAAATTTATGAGTTGAACTTCTAAATTTAAAACATTTTTTTTTTTTAATTTTGTTTTTACCAATGAAAGACAAATAGAGATCGCTATTCCAATACATATGTGGGAGCATGTCTTTCATTTCTTTATTTTATATATATATATATATTATATCCTTCCAAAAACATACATATCTTTAATTCTATTCCAATTTATACCCAACAATTATATATGTACATACATACAAAATTGGCCATTAGAACCATGTGTCAGGGTTACGGCCTAGCTTCTCGCACAAATCAATTGCTCCCATATAAACATTGACCCATGCTGATTCAAATTTCATAAAATAAAAGGAAATAATTTGGCTTATTATTATCTACATACATACATTCATAATTGAAGCCCTGGTTCAGGGTTATGGCCTAGCTTTTCACATCACCCATTTTGAATGGGACCTAAAATTTTACTATCGACTCCGAACGACAGACTTGAATAACTTGTTCATGGCAATTAGTTACCATCAGAGCTTTTGTCGGAAGACTGTTAAGAGGTAGTCGACGAAAGAAATATTTTTTTATATTTCTTTTTATCGAGATATCAGAGCTGGAGTTTGAATTCGGAACGCTTGTCTAGTAAGCTAATTGATTTAAATAAAAATATTTTTGAATTATAAAAGCCCAGATCTCTTTTATGGTAATAATTTTTATTTTACATGGTTATTACCCAAACATAATATCACATATTCTGCTCTGCTTAATTAATGCTTATTTCCATAATACTTGAAGGAATAACATCTCTGACGTTATACCGGTATTACAATATGATTCGAGCGACTTTGTGATAAAAATCACTATAAAATTAATTTGCATTATTCCTATTCTAATATAAAATATAGAGGTAATTCCTTTAAATTACTGCCAACAAAACTTATGACTGCAATTTAAAAATAAATTATATATACGTATATGTATATAAACATATGTATATTATTTATGCGAGTGCCACCATTTTCACAGTTGCATTTGTATTGGTTAAAAAAAAAAAAAAAAAAAAAAAACATTTGTTACTTTTATTTTTTGTCGTTATTTGAATGATTATCATCTAATAAATCACAAATCACATAGAAAATGTTTCCAAGCAAGTTCTTAAGGATGAGCTACTTGAAAAACTGGCATATATTCAGTTTGATTTTTGTGTTGAAATCTCTGAGTAATTCTGTATGAATTGGGTTTAGATGATAATATTTTAATTTTTAGAAATTATAACCCTGTCTCCCGGAAGCCAAGGTTCTGAAGGTTTTATGAAACTTTTTGGTTCTAAAAAGTTTTTCAACTCGAATTTCAATTCGCCGGATCGAATTATGGTTTTTTAAAACAAAATTGGGGAGCATACTGATTAGAGTGCTCGCATATAACTCAAAACAGCCCAGATTCAAACCCCAGCAAAGATGGAAAATTGAAGAATAAAAATTTGCGGTTTTATAGATTTCATTAAAAAACAAAATTAGAGATCCCCTCCCCCCTTCCAAAAAGTCCATCTATAGGAAACTGCCCACTCTCTAACACCTGCCATCTAAAAATGAATGATCAGGAGAAAAAGTGCCACCTACTGGGAAGATAATAGCTACATAGCGAATATGCTCACCAGTTCAGAGTCAAGATAGAGCAACTGCTATTGGACATTCAAGGGTGAAGGTATAACACTGGCCTTTGAGTGATCAAATTGACAGCAACTTGTCTCCGTCTCATTTCTAAGTCACTTTAAAAGAAAAAAAAAAAAAACTATCCAATTTTCAATTCCAATACAATGCACTCATGAGTAGGGGTTTATACTCCTGAGTATTGGTTTTAGATAAAAAAAAAAATTCTTTTGAAAAAGAGTAGAGCATGATAGGGGTATACACTTTATGAATATGCATGAAATCGTTCATTTAAACGTTGTCGATATTTTATAATTTTCCCACGTTCAATTAGTAAAAAGAAACCAACGCAAAAAAATTATCTAAAATTAGAGTAAAATGTAAGTCATATAAACATGCTATAGATGACGATTTTAAGGTACATCGGTGTTCACCTGTTGCACGTGTTGACGTTTTGTAAAGATCAATGTATCGTTTGCATGTCAGGGTACAATGGAAATAGCTTAAGATTTGATAGCAACATCTCTTTAGTTTTCAGCGATGCAAGAAAGTTACGAACAATGCAATTTATATAAAAAAGTTTTGACAAAATCGATATGCCTTATTCATAAAAAATATTGTAAAATTATTAAAGCCTTACTTGACAAATTTCTATGTGATACATGTCAAATAAACCCTTAATAAACTTAAAATATTTTTTTATAAATACAGCAGATAGAGTATTATAAGGGCAGGATTAACCAATCTTTTTGAATTTTAGGAAAGGAAAAATTGAGCACCTACATATTGATCAAAATGTATAATTAAAAACTTTTAAACAAGAACACAAATCTTGCAACCCCTGCCAATATTATACTTTAATATCTTCTAAATATTGTGTGAAAAGAGACTTTTAAGTGTGGCCACGTAAATAAAATAAATTTGTTTTTTTTTGCGTCAGT
Source organism: Metopia argyrocephala (assembly GCA_963576795.1). NCBI lineage: Eukaryota > Metazoa > Arthropoda > Insecta > Diptera > Sarcophagidae > Metopia > Metopia argyrocephala. The sequence goes on along the minus strand of OY756211.1, from coordinate 58,207,428 downwards.
TTTAAACAACATTTTGTCATCTCTTATTGTATGGCAAGTTTTTTATGATGTGTGTTAAATACGACACATGTCTTAAATATCTGTGTTTGTTATTTACTTTTTCCATGTTCTTCTTGACTTTGTACGCAATTTAGTTTTAACCTTTTTTTCTTTTTGTTTTTCTTTTTGTTATTTTAAAACTGTCAATTGAAAATTTATTGTTAGAAATACTTGTGATAATATGTACTTGAGCGAATGATAATGATGATTGCTAACGTCTGTAATGATGATTACATTGATGGCTGCAACAATATCAGGCAAGTGGTTGTTTGCTATAAGTCTTTGAAGAAAAGAGGAAAATAATAAAAATTAGCAGCAAACCTAAGTAGGTCTCTTGTAAAGTGTCGTCTTAGCATGCATTTAAAGACCATCTTAAAAGTCATTGAATGGCTGCTTACTGGCATTGACTTTTCTTTTTTATTTTGATTTTTCTAGCGTTAGAGAGTATACAATGTGTAATAGAATTAAAAGAATTTTATTTTCTTAAACATCGTCTACAATATTTCATTGGTGATTCTTTTCTTTTTTTTTCAAATGGTCATAAACATTTGCTATTTCATATGTTTTAGTATTTCTAAATATCATCGTAAATATTTTATTCTGTACAAACGACTTTTTATCCATTCATATATCTTTTCTTTGGGATTGTAGGTCTATATTTGCGCCCATAAACTGTATGGGCATGAGTATCGTTTTGATTTGTCCATCTCTTAAGTTTTTTGCCAAAGTGAAAATGCAATTTCTTAGAATTTCTTAATTGTTAGAATTTTATTTCATTTATTTTTGTTTTGTATGAGAGAAAAACGCAAAAAAAATTACTCGTTATATATAAATGGTATTTAGCAGATTGAAAGTTGTTGTAATTAAAAATAGTTTTCTATTCTATCAAACAATGAGTTCAAGTTATGAGGAATATTTCTATTTGCCATTGTTTTTTTTCCTATTCTTTATATTCTTAAGTTTTTTTTATAGAAAATGCGAAAGCAATGCTTTTCCTCTACCAAATGAAATGTGCCATTAAAAGTAAAAAAACTTTTAATTTTTCTAGAAAATCTTAAAAGGAATTAACATGAAATTTTGCTAAATACTTTTCTAAATTAAAGAAAATATTTTAATTTATTGTCAAATAAAGATATGCTTGCCGCATTATGTTTTTAGAAAATATAATTAAAATAAAAGTTAAATAAATAGGTAAGACAGCAATATACCCAATAACACAATTAACTTTTAATGTAAATTCAAATTGTTACTTTGGGCTTATCACTATAACATGTTTGTTCACTAAACTGATAAATTTTTAATTTGTTCTTTAATAAAAATTGTTTTTTTTACTGAAAAGTCTTCATCTTTGATTTATTTTTAACTATTATGCTGAGCAGCTTATCCATAGAGTTAAAAAAATTAGTAAGTTTTACAACAAAATGATAGAAGGCAGTTGTTAAGTGCGTAAAAAAACGCACAATGGAACTTTGGAAAGTGGTAACTATCAGAAGAACTGCCCTTTTGCTATGGATGCTCGTGCAAACAAAACAACGACGTTTTTTTGAATGCGATGCATCGTGATCCTACATCGATATTTTGCGATGTATCGAATTAAAACATCGATGTTTTCGATACATTGTTAAAATTGACAAACAGAAAATATATGTAAATTTAAAAAAATTAACATTTTATTTTACCAAAATTTTGTATTAATCATCAAAAAAAATTTTACATTTTTTGTCTAAAATTTGCAAAAATAATATTTTATTAATCCTTTTAGCCTGCACTCTATTTCTTTACTGAGTCAAAACTGATCAAACTTTTGAATAAAGTTCTTAAGAATTTGTACTCTATATTGTAGAATTTGTAGAATTGTATCATATAATCCATAGACAAAATATAATGAAAAGTTCTCAGGATATTAAATATTGCACGAACATTTTTCCATCAGAAAATTCAGGTCTCTAGTATGTATGCACTCATATAGTAGAACTTGTTTTTATACGGACTATTTTTGTGCGATTTCTTTTGTTATGCGATTTATTTTATGCTGTTTTTTTGTGTGATGTGATATGATAGTTAAACATATTAAACATCAGCAGTGTTGGTAAAAAAAATATACGGAATTACAAAATATAATAATATATATGTATATAATATAAACGATTTGGTTCACTCTCTCAACCACGATTGGGAATCCCAATATTCTCACGAGAGTTTAGTTTAAATTGTTACCAAATTAGAGGATACCAATCCTTCGAGGTTCGCAATAAGATCAATAATGAAGAACGATAGTTTGTTATAGTTATGCCGCTAAACGCTTATGAGAACCAACGTCGCAAAAACGGATTACCTACTACCTACATGGTAAAAGAAATGGTAATTTTTGATAATGAAAGCCATTGTAAAGAGTAATGATTAAGTTGATTTTTATATGTAAAACAAGTAGATATAAAACTAAAATATTTTAAAATATCCACAAGTGAACTTTCTTTAAGGCCATGATACACTATCATACACAGTCGTACGATTCATTTACTAGAAAATCTTATCGATTTCTGTCACTCTCTTAAAAGTGGTAACATTAGTGCCACACCATTACACAAAATAAGATGCAAAGCATGTGCAGAGTTGATTTTTGCTAAAATCTTATAAAATGCATCCCTGATCGCAAGGAGAAAAAATTGTTCGTGAATTTTTTCAAAATATAATGAAGTCGGAAAGTCTTTTATGCCACACTCTTATACTTTTTCAACTCACACGATTTTTTTGACACACCGTACGACTCGACAGGATAGTGTATCACGGCCTTTAATGAAATAAAAAAAGTTTTGGGTTATTTTTGAGATACAATTTTTTTTATGCGGTCCCTATTGGTTCGGTTTTAGTATTTATAGAAAGTCATGAATAAATTCATTATAAAAAATTTTAGCTTCAATAAATAATTTTTTTTTTAATTTTTAATTATGCACTATTCATACATACATACATAATTGGCCATTACAATCCTATGGACTGTAATTTAAGTTATTTTAAGCTTATTGTATCATACATTTTGTCAAATACATTCTAATTTTCTGGGATAAATTTGTGAATCGTTTTTGTTTTTTATAAGTCGGATATTTGAATTTCTTTTAAAATTCCTATTGCTAGTTCACTAATTTTAATTAAATGTCTTCTTTAAATAATTTTAATGCAAAAATTGTTTTTTAAATATTCATTTATCAATTAAGCTGCAATAAACTCATAAAGAAATATTTAATAATGCCTTAAGGTATGCTATTTTTTTCATTATTTGTTTTACAAACAATAATAAAAAGAAAGACAAATAAAATTATTCTTTGCCGTTTTAAATAGGTAAAATAATTAAAAAAATACACTTGAGAAAACTTGTTGTTGCTTAAATAACTTGAAGAGCTTATGATAGTAATTTATGATGTTTTGTTTATTACTTATATTGTTCAGGACTCTGGTGTGGTTCAAAATCATGAACCTCTTCGTGGTATGCATTATGTGTAGTGGGAAACTGTATTTTGTAAAAATAAATATTTTGGTTAAGATATTTCTATATTTAATTTTTTTTTTATTAGTAATTGTACTTTTTATACCCGATCGTTATATTTTTAATAGACAAACCAAATCATTATCAGCATTTTTATTTTTTCTTCTTTAAAAATATGTACTTGAATACATTGTTTGTGTCTTTTTCAAATTTGAATAAGAAGAAAATTTGCCAACACGAAAGAGAGAGTAAATAAAGTAGATTTTGTATCAAAATGATAAGAATGAATAGAATTTAGAGTGCAGATCTGAGGGTTATCGCTTCTAACGCACAGTGCTTAGATTAAAGTTTAACAAAAATATTTTCTATCTTTCCATTCATGCTATAATTAAAACGCAAAATATAAGTAAAATGAGATTTTAAACAAACCAAGATATAGAAAATTATGAAAAAAAAAAAAAATAGAAATTTAACTCAAATATAAAATAGAAACTCCTTAAAAAAACCAAACAAAAGAAAAAAAAAAATTGTATTTAAAGAATTAATTTGTAGAGAAAACATTTTCTTCGTTAAAAATAGACAGAAACTGAAATCACAACGTCGAGAGAGAGAAAAAAAAATAATTAGAACAGACTCTAATTATGGTCATGCGTTTGGAAATGGAAACAACTTACATACCTTTAAAGAATTTGCCACTGGTGTTGATGTTGTTGTTGTTGCTGTTGTTGTTGCAGTTACAACGTCAGTTGCTGGTGTTGATGCAGGTATTGCTGTTGTTGCCAACAGCGTTGATGATGTTATTGTAGTTGATGTTGTTGCTGGAAAAGAGAACATTTTTTCACTGTTGTAAATTTCTGCCATAGATTTGTTATTGTTTAATATTGTTGTTGCTACTCTTCTTGTTTTTATTGCTTTTGTACACAAAAAAGGGAATTTGAAAAATCTTTGTAAAAACAATTTAAACCTCAATACCAACGATAATTATATTAATGATAATGAAGATAATAATTTTTCTTTCTTTTTATCTTCTGCTTTTCGAATTGGTTGGTATTTTTCTTGTGTTGCACTACTTTTGGTTTTAGTCGTTGCTTGTTGACGTTGCTGTTATTGTTTTTTTTGTTGTCTAAGCTGTTCCATGTCACACTTCTAATGCTTATAAAGCTTTTTTGTTGTTTTTGTAAATTCGTTTTCTTTTTAATTCATGATCATGATCACAGTAAACATCTTCGTAATCATTAAAACATTTGCCTCATCATAGCTGTCAGCAATAAAATAGTAAAACACTGACTCGTTTTTATAGAAAAAGAAAATTCAATGCAAGTTTTTATTTTCTAGACTTAAAGACGTTTTCTTGTATTAAATTTTTCTTTAGAAAATTTATTTGCTGTTTTCAAATTAATTCTTTTTCTAAAATATTCGTACGTAGAGTATTTATTTAGCAGATAGAAAAAAGTCTTTAATTTTTTTTATGGGTTTTGAAATCTATACATTAGATTGGCTGTTGGTTCGAATTGACTGTTTTGATTTTGTGTTGAAAATTCTTTTCGTTGTTTTTTTTTTATTTTTATTTTTCGTTTTATTTTATTTATTTCGTTATCGTTTCCTTTGAGATCAGACAGTGGGAATTCTATTATATACGAATAACATAAATAGCAAGTGATAGAAGACAGTTTTGGAGATGATGTGTTGTTGATTTTAAAGTAGTTTCGTTTATTTTTTTATTATCATGTCTATTCATTATCTTTTTTAAGTTTTTGTTTTCAGTTTTCACTTAAAAATATAACGATCACAGTATGCATCTAAAATAATATGTTTGTTTGCACGTTAATAAATGTATTCATGGTTTAACACAGTGGATTCTAAAGTCATTTAATAATAATGGAAATGTAACATAATGTGTTTACAATCAAAAGTTTACAATTTATTTAACAAGTTAAACCATAACTTATCTTAATCTTGCTTTAAGAGATATACATACATACATAATTTACCATTACAACCCTAGGCTACGGCCTAGCTTCTCGCGGCAATTATGTTTGTGAGAACTACTTTCAATAATTTGGGAGATGTTCTTTAAGCTAAAGAAAATAATTTACTATTACACATTGCAATACGAAAAAAAAAATCATATACGGACAATACTACGTGATAAAAGATCAAAAAAAAAAAAACAAGACCCGTGTGTCCCAGTTTTAACCAGTTATGAAATTTATTTTATGGGCCCACAAATATTTACATATATCATATCTTGCAAACCGTTCGGAATTTTGATTTACTTTCATGAAAAACAAAACTTGTGAACATATAAGAACTTTACTTTCAAGACCAAAATTGCAATAAACTTTAAAACTACAATCTTTTTTACCCTTTTTTCAAATGTTTAGTTCCATAGGTAGCAAGCCGGTCAAAATTTAAGGAAACAATAAACTAAAAAAATTTACCCAAGATCTCAGTAAACTGTTCACGCGATCATTCACCGACAGCAGCAGCACAAGCTAAACAGTAAGCTCAACACCCACTTTAAGGGACAGAGCACACAATATAAAAGCGACCCGACGCTTACATCGAGGCATTGCACAAAGCGAAAGTTTTAGAAAGTTGTTTATTGAGATTTTAGGTAAGTGTTCATGTTCATTCTTTAGTCCTGCTATACTTATGTCTATTGTGTTGACACAGCATTACTAAAGAGTTGTATTCGTTCTAACTCGTTCCATGATCGGCGGCGATATAGTGTTGATAAACAAGCAAGTGCAGGTAATTTTTGCGGGAATAGCTAGTGAGCTTACATCTTAATAGTTTACATCATCTAGATGAAATAGCGTGCTGTCTCTTTTTGAAAAACTATAATTCTATGCTTTTTTTGTTTTATAAAGATTTAATCATCATATGGTTTATTATTTTGAATTGCATATTTTTTACTTCTGTTCTGCTTAAAAGTTGCCGACCGGAAACCCTTAGAGACAATGGATTCCGCACTATCGTCTTCACTTATATCGGGTGGTTAGATTTTAAGGGCCGATGTTAAATGAATAAAAATGGGCGTTTAAATAAAAATGCTTATCGTGCACTTCTTTATTTTTAGGTCAATTTCATCGTCCAAATGTGCGTACAACCGGAAAAATCGTGCAAAAATTTGAGCAAACCGGGTTTGTAGGAGATGTGTGTGAAAACGCCAGTGTATGCTCGTATAGCAGAAAACATTGCTGCTGTTCGCAATGGTGTGTCTGAAGAGCCGTCCACCTCAACTCGTCATCGTACCCAACAATTGAACCTCTCGCGCTTGTCATTGATGAAAATTATGATGTGGACGATATGTGGTTTCCACAGGATGGTGCCACTTGCAGCAAAGTTAACGAAACAATGGCTCTTTTGCGCAACAAATTCAATGGCCGTGTTATCACATGTGGTGGCGATGTCAAGTGGCCACTAAATTCATATAATTTGGTACCGTTGGACTTCTTTCTTAGGGGTTATTTGAAGAAAAGGGGTACGTCGATAAGCCAGCAACAATTCTAGACCTAAAGGATGAGATAATTTGACAATGAACCTGAATTATTCCTCATCGTCATCGAATTTTTGCAATCGTATGTTAAATTTCATTCCGTTCTATCGCCTGACGTATCATGTTATTATTATTTTCCATATGATTGTCGATGTGATAACGTTTGCTACGGTTCCACCCCTGTTTTTTAAATGTATTATGTTTTCTTAAGTGTGTGGTTTAATTATAAGATTGCCCTCGTGTACAAAATCTAATACAAAAATTTCTCCTCAGAAGTTTCTTATAACCTAAAGATAACAGATTTCGACAATAGATTTCTAGGAGGATAATATTCTGTTAATTGAAATTTTTTTATATATGTATCTGTAGAAGTTTTTAGCTTACAGTACTAACTCGATAATCTGAACACTAGATTTTTCAGGCACACTCAAAATTTTTCAGTATTACTCCTTCAAACTGGAAGACTTGCAAGGGTATTTGCATCGAAGCTTTTTTTTCGTTTTTTAAACAACGTATAGGTTTTATTTGAATAATTTGAAGTAAAAGCGTATTACTTACAATTTTAAACAAAATACTTAGTCTACAGTAATAGGAACATGTTTAGAATTTATGGATTTTAGATTGTTGACTTGGTACTTCACTTGGTTTTTTTCCCAAATATTTTTTGGAACTCAAATTTGATGCAAAAATTCTATTAAAACCAATATTATATTATAAATGAACAGTTCGCAAAATATGATTGTTTTAAAATCATCAATCTCTATATATACACACTTGTAAGACATTTATTTTCCATTATTATATTTTCTTTTAGACACCAGTGTGCAAAAAAAATGACTACAATTTATTTATTTATTTTCTTTTTTATTATTCTTAAAATCATCGACAACAACATCAGCACCATGATCATTAGCATGACTAGACGCATGCGCATTGTTTATTTTTTGTTTTGTTTTGTTTTTTTTTAGATTCTTTCTCATTTAGTTTTTTCTACTTGTCAGTGTTTTTCTTTTAAGCAAAACTAGAGGAATCTGTTTATCCGTCTGTCTACCTGGCTGTCTTAACAATTTGATGGTGTCGTCTATTTTATTTGCATTGGTTTTGCATGTGGTTTGACAGCAAACTTCACTTTTTTTCTCAAACACATTCTCTTTTTAATGGAATTTTCTTTAATAACATTTCATTAGAAAAGAAAATTCGTTTTCTATTGATTTATTATGATGTTGTTATCGAGATTTATTTTCTTTTTTCTTATTTTAATTCTAATTTGCATTGAAATTTTCACGTTTTCATATATTTTTAGCACAACTTTTGTTTTCTCTTGTTTGATTGCTTTGCTTTCAATTAATAATAAAAAAAATATTTTTATTTTTATTTTGTTTTTTATTTTAAATATTTGTCTTAAAAAAACAGTTCAACAGTTTTGTTTTGTTTTGTTTTTTACATAATTTTACTGTTTCTTTTGTTGTTGTACTGATGTGATTATTGCTATTTCATAATCGGCAGTTTAAAAAAAGCACAAACAAAATAAGTAACACTCTCACCAAAAATTTTAAAACTCTCAAATATGAAATTTGTTTAACTCAAAACTTGTAAAAGATGATCTTTCTGTTGTGCCGTTGTTGTCAATAATAATTGTATTGATGATAACGATGATGGTGATGATGTTGGTGTTGGTGTTTTAATGAAATGAAACTGTTAAACGATTTAAAACTTTAAAGCCCAATGCTTGCGACATAGTACGATTTAATTATTTGGTGGTATTGACAATATTTTTTATTAAACTTTAAATAAATTTTATTTAATTTTTATTTTTTTTTTGATTCGTTTTAAAGTTTTAATTTAGTCTTATTCTCTATTTATATTTCGTTTTTTCTGTTTGTATTTATTTTATAAATTTTTCTTTTTATATTTTATTAAAAGTATTTTAAATCAACAAAATAAAAACTAATACTAATAAATAACAATTAATAACTAATAATTCTTTAATTCTCCGCTCTATCTAACCGTTCACTTAGTAATTTTGCTTAATTATGCTGATTGAGATTTTGCAGTCTCTGCTGGTTACCGCTTGAAAAATACAATATTGATTTTGTTTTGTAGACAAACAAAAAAAAAAAAAATAGTAATAATAAAAAGCTTTTCATTTCTTCCAGTCTTTTTATTTCAAACTTCTCTTGGTTCTCCCCTGCATCTTTATCTGTTTTGCTAAAAAGATACTTTTGTTTAGATTATGTTGTATTTTGCTGTTAAACCGGTTCCTTTGATTGTCTTGCTTAAGCTTTGGTTGTGCCTCGTGTTGTTATGGCGATTTTATAGCGATTTTTATATTATCACTTGTTTTTTATTATTATTATTGGTCTTTTGCACCCGCCTCTTTTTGTGCGATCCATTCATTAAACGCGTGTTTAAAAGCTTTTTTTTCTTTTTTCTTACCTTATGCTGTGGTAAAGACCAGTAGCTTTGTGTTAAAGTTAAGTTTCTGATGGCTGGTTTTGTTTATTTTTGTTCACTGAATATATGACATTTAGCAAAGAAAGCTTTTTGATACACTCGAAAGAAAAAATTAGTGTACTTATTAATCTTTAGAAATAGATCTTTTTCAGCAATATAATAAAAAAATAAATTACATCTATTTCGTCTTAAAATCATCTTAATTAGATCACAAACTGAATGCTATTAAGAACTTATATTGGTTTCTGGAATGATTTTTATTCAGAGGAGAAAATTACATTTGTGAAGCAGTTGTACAGCAGTCGAACGGAACATGTTTTTGATTCCAACTACAGACGTCTCATCATAGCTCTTTGTGTTCTGTTCAAATTCATTTAAATCACCAACTCTGTTTTACGTACATAATGTTTTACAAAAGGCATTTGACTTCAGTCACTTCTAAGAATAAAAATAAACAATTGCCCTAAATTTTCAATAATAATTTTCACATATTTAACTTGTAAAAAGACATAAAGAGAACGAACAAATTGTGTAAAATTGTGCAATAAAACCAACTACTTACATAGAACCAGCAAAAAATCAGGGCATTTATGTTTTGATAGCAGTGAGAAATAAATTTTTTTATGAAATATTTAAAAAAGTACTCTGTCTTCTCATAAAGCCAATATATCTCATACTTCATCTAACATAGATGATCATTTATATTTTTTAATTTTGTACGTAAAAACAGTTTTCTTTTTTTTTATTACATTTTATTAAATATTTTTATTTTTAATTATGCCATTGTATTTTATCCTAACGATCCATCTAATTTAGAGGCGTAAATATGTCTTTGGTTATTACCAAACCATTGTTATTATAAACTGTCCTTTTTATTTTTTATTTAATTTTTTTTTATTTTTTATATTTGTTAACATTTGGCTCTATTCTTTCATTCGGTTATAGAAAAGAAAAAGTCTTTAAAAATATGTTCAAGTTATCGTGAGCCTTGGAAAACTTGTAAAGAAACAGTAATGCAGTTTATATAAAATTGTAATAAAAATTGTTTATTAGAAAATTGAAGAGTATTTAATAATTATAACAAATCCCCTAAAGTCTATAACAGTGTTTTTATAAATTTTTTGCTTATTTGTTTTACCAAATTTTCAAGTCCAGCATCGCTTGTCTATGATATTTAAATTAATCTTGAAATTCATTCTTTAAAAAGTCTTTACAAATCTTTTATGAGCTATGTCTCTTTAAATTGTCTTTAATCTTTCGCAACAAAATATATTGTGAATTTAGCACACTGGTATACCATTTGCTCCACAGTACACTCGAAAATGTCTGTAAGGTGTAAAATTATATATTTGCCTTAATGTAATACGAATCAAAAGAAAAAAATAGAAAAAAATTATGTATAGACAAAAAAGAAAAAATAAAAAAAAGTAATAATTTGTCTGTACCTTTATACCCTACACTACCGAAAATTTTCATAAAATGATATTTAAAGATTTGATCAATTTTTTTTTTGTAAAATGAAAATAGAATATTTTGTTAGGATATGTAATACTACAAGTCCTTCTTATGTGTGTGTGCTTTTATAAATTATAACAACATCGTTTGGCTTTCCTGGTCTAAACACAGGACTGATTCATACTTTATAAGAAAGTCTAGTTTGGCAGTGTCAAACAAAGCTGACCTACCAAAATTTTTTCACTTTTTTATTTGCTTAATATACTTTTCCTAGTTTTAAATTCCTTCTGATAATCTATTTAAGCTTACCTTTTTACGATAATTTATGCTTACAAATTTTTCATTAACCATGTTGATTTTCAGTTTTGTTATAAAAACAACACACATTGCTTCTTTTCTGAGATTTTATTATTAATTTCAATATATTTGAAACAGAAAATTTTATAAGGCGTAGTTCTTTTGGCTGTTAAAATAAAATTCCACACACAATTACGATAAAAGCAAAATATAACTTTTAGATTATAGATACTTTTACAGTATGTAGTACTGAAAAATTAGTATAAATACTCAATACTTAAAGTTTTGTCAGCACTTCTGTACATCAAGTGCCATACGTTCCAACGACCTTTTGTTTTAAAATATGAAAGCAATTGATTCGTTCATGTTATTAGTCAAATACGAAACTTACTACTTACCTACTTAGATGGCCATAACAACCCGTTAACGGGTTTCGGCCTGCCTTAACACTAGTCTCCAGGCGTCTCTGCTAAGCGCGCGCCTTCTCCAGTTGGTCACACCAATTAACGACAGGGCTTCATCAACTTGGTCCTTCCAACGTAAACACGGTCGTCCTCTACGCCGACGTCCAAAATTTGTAATGTAATGATTCTGCAAAATAACAATAAATTTTGGATAAAGATTTTACTTTTTTTTTTGTTATATTTTTTAATTTTTAAATTATATCAGGCTTAGAAATCACTTTATATTTTATTATATTTATTATATTTATTTTTATAATACAGCAGCGAGTAACTGGTTTAATTACACTTACATACAAAAACAAATCGGTTAAATCAGTTATATGCTCAATAAGTCGTTCTTAAACCCAGCTTGTTCTTAAAGAAGGAGCCAAAATTATTTTAAAAAAAATCAATAATCAAGGACAGCTGTTGTAAAGTTCAGAAGTACTTGGGCTGCATCAATATACTTTGTTCCAGTACTTCTCTAATTAAACACTTTTAGAACCGACATTTTTAAATTAGGATTTTCATAATACTTTTGTACCCAAACTACAAAGCAGATGAGTGCCCATTTTTCAACTACTAAATCGAGTGGTTAAAAAACAGCTTTTTATTTAATCATGTTGTTAAAAAATTTGACTTCGAAAATATACAATAAAGTAGGGTATTTTATACTGTTGCATATGTATTTACTTTCTATATTTTACATCTTAGCAATTCTCCGATATGGAAACAGTAGGTGAATATAAAGAGATGTAAAACTAAAGGTTTTTTCTACTTTAATATCAAATGAAAACTGATATATACAGATTACTCGTCTGTCAAACAAATATTATAAAAATTATACAATTTTTAAGAATGTTTTTCTTTTTTTCAACATTCCTTCTTTATTTTATTTTCCTTTTGCCAGCAGTAACAGTAACAGGGAACTAAAATTAATTTTAAATTCAAATTATAATGTTACAGCTGTGACACAAAACATATACAATTATTATTTTCTTTTCTCAAAAAATATATAATTTTTATTAAAAAATATTTTCTTTTCTATTATATTCGTGCATCTTAAAATTTATTTTACGTCTACTTGGCTGGAGTTAAATATTCTTTGTACCACCAATCCACCTTTACAGCATTTAATATTCGTCTGCTGTATGAGTACAGAAATGTAAAAATAATTAGAGTGTTCATAATGCTCCACCTTTGTTGCTGCTTTTTTTTTTGTTTTATTAAATCCTTTAAATTAGTTTTTGTTGGCTTGGTCTCAACTATTTTCTTCGTTGTTTTTTTCTCTCTCTCATAATTTGTAACTCTTTTGTAAGGATTTTTTCTTAACTGTCTTATGTTTTTTTTATTTTTGTATTTAAAACAAAAACAAAAAAATAAGGAAACTGTCTTTATCAAATCATTTGCTCCGTCGTACTCCTATATTTTCTTCCGCTTTGCGTTATTGTTTTAATATGTTAATTTGTCTCTGAATATCCTCTTTGTGTTCGTGTGTGCTTATATGACAAAACTGTCAGTTTTATACTTTTGCTGTCATTGCCAGCCAGCATTGAGGTATTTATTACAGGCTTTATATTCCAAATAAAATTTAAAAGACGGTAATCTTTTCAAACACCATTTCTTTTTTATATGCACCCTAAAATGTATAAAATTTGTTATTGAAAACGAAACTTTTAAAAATAAATGAAAAAATAACAATAATTTAATATAAAATATTTGTATTATTTTTATTTATATGCATGTATGTGTACCTTTTAGCAGTCGCCTTTGAGGGTAACTGTTTACCATGAACAAGATTTTCAAGCCTGTCGTTCGGAGTCGACTTTAGACTGTAGATCCCGGTATACTTGAATAAAATTTGACACACACAATATGGCTGCTGCGAGAAGCTGGGCCGTAACTCTGAAACGGTGTATGTACATATGTATGTAATACACACAATCTTAAGAAAAATATTCAAAAGGGGTCATACGTCAACCAGCCTTTTCCTTTTTCTGATCTTAAGCAGTTATAGCAGTTTTAAACAATCTCAGCAGAAATTAGTGCTTACCAATTTTTATTGGTAGGGAGAAATTGAAAACAATCACTTACTCCTGTGCATCCATAATGCATGATTTTTCTATGAAATGAGCAACTAAAATGCAACAGAAATGCAAACTTATTGCAACCAGTAGGCAAGTAGTACAAATAATCAAAAATATTACCTTATCCTATAGTATATTTGAAAGCTTTAATGTATAAAAACAATATAATGCTTCAATTATTGCTTACAATTTTATTATTTTATTTGTGTGTGGGAGGTTATGTACTCTATCCGCCATTTGATATATCTGGAGTTAATGATGTCACGTTGCGTTTTTGGACACCAACATTTTTAAAATCTGCAATTCGTTTTCGGCTAATTATCTCCGAAACTGAACGAAATATTCGAAAACGGATTGTAGACTTAAAATATTTGGGGTCGGAAACCTAAAGTGGCAGCATTAACTCGAGATATATAAAATGGTGGATACAGCACACAAACACCCGCACGACGATTAGCTTCTGGGATACTGGAATAAAGCAACACAATTATTACCTTGAACTGGCTAGTAGTTCATTGGACGAATACAAGATACCAAGTGGCAAATATCTATACTAAATAAGTAGCTGAACTCGACCCATTCTAAACTTTGACTTTAATATTCATTCATTGTGAAGAAACATTGTTATTATAAGTATTTATTTGGTCTTATGCATCATTTGGAAAAATTTAAGCACCAACGCTAAGAGGGCAGATTTTTTTCGGAAAATAATATGAAACTTACTCTTAAACTATGCAGAATAAGCGTATCCAATAATTGCACTCGTAGGTTTTGCTGTGAAATAGAGCAATCAATGAAGCAATTGATCAGTAACTATGTATATGGCTACATCCTATTATAAGCCAGATATGTTCAGGAAATAGAACTTGAAAACAATAAATTTTAATAATATTGTAAATAATTCTCTAATAACTATAATTGAATATGACGATATATAAAGAATATATATATAAATGATCAAATTTGTAACGTGTAGAACTATTGAATAGTATTGAGTACTCAAATAAAAAGTATTCAATAGAATCCAGTATTAAAAAGTAGTAGAATTTGCCAGTACTATTTCGGAAGGGCCAGTGAACATTAATAGAGTATCAATACTTAATCAACATATATTTTTAAGCAGTTTAATGGCTTACACTGCCTCCGTTGCTGGAAATATCACCAGGGCATTGCGCAGGGGATTTTGCTTTGAATTTTATTGGAATTTTATAATGAATGATCAACAGCAATTGCCTCATTTGTTGTTGGATATTGATTGTGATGAGGACCTTCGCTTAGTAGGTAGCTGCAATCTACTACTTAACAGTAGTTGGAGCTTTTCTCCTCACCATTCGTTTTAGAGGCCAAAGATGGACGGACTTCTTGAACGAGTGAGAAAAGAAGGGGGGAAAGAACTTCTTTTTAAACCTCCTTTTAAATTTCGAAAAACCTTTTCTTCTTTGTTGGGAATTGAACCTGGGTTGCTTTGAGTTTTATGCGAGCGCTTTAGCTACTCTACTACGCACCCCCCCCCCCTCTATGTGTGTTTATTTTTTGTAAACTTGTAGGAATACATTCTAAGTATAACAGCTTAAAGTTTAAATAAGTTTCAGAGATTAGGACTTCGTAAGATTCTACTCTTAAAGAAGTTGGAGCGAGTTCTTTACATTTTAAACTCATAAGTTAAAGGAAAAGACACAAATTATCAATAACGGTTTCTGGGTAAAAAACCGACTAATCTAAAACAAAAAAAATTAATTTGAGTTAATTTTTATTTTCACTTTAAATTTTAGTAAAAGCTTTAAAAATCTTCTTAATGTCTACATTAAAAATTAGTTTCAGTTTTTTTTATTACAAAAACTATTTATATGTTATAAATATTTACTTTTACTGCCCCATATTTCAGCGTATTTGATGAAATCCATGTAGCATGTTTTATAATCTCCTAAAGCTACTACTTTTATAATTTTACATCAGAACAGGCAACAGTTTTAGCGTTTGTGAGTTTTTAATTATTTTACATGAAAGGACATCCTTTCCTTTGCATGTTTGTATGTTAATTTGTGCTTTATGTTTTAACTGTGATATAAACGCTTCACTTGTCACTGTCATTATCACCACATTTCTATTTTAATTTGAGTAATTTTCTTATTCTCGCCTAAAAATATTCTTCGTACAAATGATTTGTCTGCATTGTACGAGTAATAGTCAATTAAAAAAAAAATTACAAAAAAAAAAAAAAACAAAAATCTTTAATTTTATTTGTTTTTAAACGATTAAAGGCTAAAACAGTTTTTCCAAAATTTTGACAGTCTTTTTATAATTTTTCAACTAATTAGTTTAATTAATGTGGTTACTTAAGTGGAAAAAATAGGTTTACAGTTCAATAAATTGCTTTTTTTATAAACTCGATTAACAAGGATTTCTATTAGGAAATTAATTTTTGTTAGGGATACTGGATAACAATAAATATTAAATACTTGACGTAGTTATTCAATTATTAGGAAGATAATAGCAATTAACGTAAAAAGAACAAATGAAGCATAGCTCTTAAGTTAATAGAAAAATATTTAGAGGATTTCATGTTCATTCAAAAATAACTCAAATATTTTTAAACTGATAATCAGATGTGTTCAATTCTACTAAATAATTCAAAGTTAACTTTAGTAGTCTTTTTATTAGGGTTCAAAAATTTCTAAAATATTTAATTTTTAAGCAACAGCAAAAACAGCAGTAATACAAAATTTGCAGAACTTCAACTTCAGCTTAAAAGTTTTTGATCGGATTTCACAGCACACAAAAAAAAATCTTCACACATTTTAACAAACTGAGTTAATTGACTTAGTAAGGGATTTAAATCTATCAAAATAGCAGTTCAAATTGTTGGCTTTTCGTCTAAAAGAGAAATATGTATCTACAGAAACAAAAGGTTTATGTTACCGTTGTCGAGAAAATATTTACCGCCATAGTTTTCCTCTAAATAGAACATATTTCGCGGTATCGTTTTTGATATTCAAGTATACTTAAAACTAAATTGAGCCAGTTTTCTGATTTATTTATAAAATTTCAAACATAAAGTCAGAATATAATGGTTGAAGCTTTTCAGTTTTTATATTGCTGCAGTTTTAGCCATTACTTTAACTGCGAATATTTGATGTTTAAGAAACAAAAATTTTTAAGCAGTTTTTATATGATGAATACAAAGTGAAAAAATTAGAAAACTTCATGACTTTTGCTACTTTGGCTGCAGTTTTTCGCTGAACACAAAATAAAAAGCTGTAGAAAATTAAAAAATAAGTACGTATTTTTCTAAAGTAAGTACTGTAGAGTTTTATTGAAGAAGACTGAAGAAGGTCTTAGATTTTTTGTATTTTTATAGCAAATAAAAATCTACAAGGGTCGCTTCAAAACCAGCTTTTCATTGCTCAACAAATTTAGAAAAAAAAAATTTCTTTAATTTTAGAACATAATCTTCTCAGAGTTCTATACTTCTTTAGCAGCGGTCTTAAGGTCTTAAAAATATCCATCAACCACAGATACTACCTTTTCATTTACGGCAACTTTTTTACTACTATCTGGAAAATAGAAAATTATCCGAACAAGCTCCATTCATGGATTTTGACCATTTCAATAGTGTATGTGTATATAATTAATACATTATCTTGACAAAAACACAGTATCTTTTTATCAAATGGAGTTTTCTTTTAATTTCATGCATAGATTAGTTAATGGAAATTGAACATGCCTATAGGGGATGTGTGTGCTTGTGCGTTGTCTTCTCGTGGCAATAAGTTAAAGGTTATTAAGTTCATAGCTGTACTCACTACTACCAACTGAAAGAAGTAGTGAAGAGTATAGAGGCAATAGCATCTAACTATGTCCTTGAATATATACATATATGCTAATAAAACTTCGCATGTAGTTTAAAAAGCTAGGACCTTTAGCTAAAACAAACCTGAGTTAACAGAAAAACATGCGCATCGACGTTATCTCGGAAAAATATTGTCAGCAACTTGTTTCATCAACAAAAAAAAGGCGCAAAATATACAAACATCTATGAAAAAAAAAACCTTCTATCAACCATCTTCACATTCCAATACAATACACTGCATGAGTAGGGGTTTATCCCTGAGTATTGGTCTTAAAAAAAAAAAAGTAGAAAAATACGTTAACAGCCCTTCATATTGCTGGGCCAAAGCCCAAACAAATTGATCGAGAGTAGATGTAACAAAATATTGTATTTTTAGCCATAACTACCGGAGCCTACAGTTTAACGTCGAATCTGAATGACAGACTTGAGAAGCTTATTCGGGGCAATCAGTTACTCTCGCAGCTTTTGCCAGAAGACTGGCTAAGAGGTGGTTGCTGCAAGAAATATTTTCTGATCTTTCTGCCTTTCAAGATATCAGAGCTGGGGTTTAAACCCTGAGCTCTCGTCAGTTATTAATAAAATTAAATTTTATTGGTAGTAAAATTAGTAACGGTCGATTTTACTTTTTGAACTGTAATTTGTTTGATCACTGTATACACTGTGTAATATACTATGAGTTCAACAGCAGCGAGTAAACATACGTATCTGCTGTATGCTGATTTTTAGTTTATAGCAAGAACAAAATGAATAGCAATGCACTCAAATATTTGACGATTGCAAAAGCACTTGGTAATCACCAATAACTTCTATATAATAGAGCATTTAAAAACAATAATGAAATTTAAATTTTTTTTCATAACTTTATTAATATTGAATGATAATGGTGAAGAAGCACTGTTTGATTAAAAAAAATTTTCTCATTTTATCACAAATACAACTATATTTTACCTTTTCTCAGGTCTGATAAAAAATAAGTTTTACTCATTACAATTTGTATATAATAAAACTCTAAAAGAATGTTCAATACAGACATTTTTGTTACTATTTTGACAGAATTGCCTTATTATATTATTTTTTTAGTACTCGTATCACATAAATAGCATATTTTGCCTTTATTTGTGATACATGTGCTCGCAAAGCTTGGTGGATGCACTCAGTTATAGGGCGTTACAATTTTTTTCTACTTCTCTTCGTATTTGAAGAGTTATAAGTACGTTCTGCTTTTGAGGCTCATGTCAGTACTTATTTATTTATTTATATAATGACCTTAGCGCAACAAGATAAAAATCTTATAAATTAAAGCGCTAATGAGAATATTCATACATTACAACAGATACAAATTTTTTTAATAACAAACATATTAGGGTTAATTAAAAACAGATATAATTTAAAACGTATAGAGTTAAGAAACGTAAGAGTTATAGTTTCAATATAAGTATTTCAACAAAGTTGAAAAGAAAATTGTATTTTAAGATTTAAGAATAAATAAAAAAAACAATAGAAAGAGGTATATTTATAAAAAAGAAAAAAATAAATATTAGCTAAAATACTTTAAAAGCTCATTTCTAAACCGGTTTGAGTTTTCAATTAATTGAATTCGATTTGGAAGCTGGTTCCAAAGACAAGTGCTGTAAATGAGAAATTGACGCTCGGAGAAGGCTCTTCTGTATCTACCAATTTTCAAGAACTTAAAGAGATAATTCGGTTCCCTACTTGTAAATATTCGATGCAGGAAAATAAGGCTCCTGAATTTTAGTAGATTCTCAAAATTCATATTGTAAATCTGATAAGAAAAACGGGAAATTGATTCGCGTGGACCTATGTTATAAACATATCTAGCAATGTTGTTATAAGCCACCCTAAGTTTATTAAAATCATTCCTGGAGCAGTTCGCATAAATCTCACATCCATATAGTAGAATAGGTAAAAGGTAAGTTTTCGCAAGTAACATTCGTATTTTAAGTGGCGTTGAGCACCTGACAGCCCAGAGGTTCCTCAGCATACCGTATATTCGACCAACTACTGTCGCAATATGGTTGGACCAAGAAGGTCTGTTGTTGAATAAGACTCCTAAGTTTTTGCAGACACTTACAAACTGACTAAAATCTCCATTTATTTCCATTCGAATGTTATTATCCAGATTAATATTATTATTATTAATGAAAATACATTTGGATTTAGACGGATTGATACATAGTCCATTGTGCACAGCCCATTTGTGAACTCTATCCAAATCGCTGTTAATATTGTTTGCACAAGAGTGAATATCTTTTACTTCACAACTATGACAAATCTGGACATCATCAGCATACATTTGTATCCTACAGTGTTCCAACACATCAGGTAGATCATTAATTTACATACAGAATAACAGAGATCCAAGTATAGAACCCTGTGGAACGCCCCTGCTCACGTTTAGGGCCTCGGAATTCATACCATTCAATTGAACCATCTGAAATCGCCCAGTGAGATAGTGCTGTAGAAGCTTACATGCTGGTGGTGAGAAATAGAAAAATTTTTCTAGTTTCTGCATAAGAATCTAAGGATCAACTGAATCAAATGCCTTGCTATGATCTAGAAGTAATAAAAAAGAAACCATGCCCTTGTCCAGGTCAGCTCTCAGATTCTCAATAACATCCGCCAAAACTGTAATACAACTTCTACCTTTCACAAAGCCAGATTGTCTATCACATAAAAGTTTCGCTTCCCTGAGATGTTCATTTATCTGTCTGCTCATAATATTTTCCATAATCTTAGATAGAAATGGAAGGATAGCAATAGGTCTATAATCATTGTCCCGTTTAGGAATGGGAATAATCCTGGACATTTTCCATCCATCGGGGAAAACGGATTTTGTCAAAATCGTGTTAAATAAATAAGTAATATATGGTAAAATTTTTGGTAGGATAAGTCTAAAAAACTTAGGATTTATACCATCAACACCAAAAGAATTAGATTTTACCGCAGAGAAACTCAACATGACCTCGTATTCGCTTACACAACGAAAACTGAATGTATTCTCAATGGGAGCCGTACATATATCAGTATATAAGTTGTAAGTGGGTCGTGGAATATCAATATTCACAAATTTTCGATTCAGATCATCGACATGTTAGACTTTAATATTTCGATATGTAATAAATGAAAATACCTAATATTTCTTAATTTTTTTTTCACAAAATTTTTCTAAACATATGGGAAAAAAATCATAAAATTTGTTAGCAATTCACTTTGTTACATTAATTTGAACGTCAAAATGTAGTTAGAGTAGGGTTAAATTTTATTCTAATTAATTATTAGAAACTGACATTCCACTCTATTCCACCCTAACCATTAAAAACAAAAAAAAAAAAAAAACGAATGGTCAGGAGGAAAAGCGCCACCTATTGTAGCAGGTGATGACAGCTAAACCGTACTTAGCGAAGGCAATCACCACAATCAACATGATGAGGCAATTGCTGTTGATCATTTAAGGGTGAAAAAAAAGAAGAAGAAGGTTTATCCCTGAGTACTGGTCTCAATAAAAAAAATTTTAATTATTACCGACGAAGTGACTAAGAACATAAGCTCGGTGTAGTGTCGCAGATCAAGATCTCAGGAATTAAACCCATAACCCTCACCCGAGGTGTAATATGTTACAAATTTCATTTTCTTTATTGATTTGAACACCAAAATAAGCTTTGCTCATCTTAGTAAGAATAGTTTCAAGCTTGTTTTTTTATATTTTTATAATTTTTTTTTATGTAGTATTAAGTCTTTTTAAAGAAACTTTAATTCAATAAAAATATTTTTGACCCAAAACTAGCTTTAAAACGCTTTTAGCTACAGATTTATTTACTAAAAATATAGTATTATTTTCTTTTGTATAATTCAATTACAGATATAATAAATAATTGGGTTACTGCCACATTTATAAAAAAAAATATAATAAGTTTATTATACTTATAAATTAAATTTAATTGCTATATTTAGAACTTCTGTTTGAATAATGACTATGTATATATACATATGTATCTATCAGTATATTTACATATTTTAAAATTTATGGTCAATTTTAGCATAAGATTCATTCATAAGATTCATTTTTATATTTTAATTTATGCGAAGATTTTGTTACTTCCTGTTATTTTTTTTTCTTCTTTCTTTTGAAGGAGGATTAAATAGGAGACAATCAAAAATATGTTGACATAAGCAGTATGAATAAAACTTTTAAATACAAATTGTAATTGTCAAAAACTATTCTTTTATCTATTTTTCAATGTGACTGCTCTAAATTGAAAATTACATAATAGAATTATTTTTGTCCTTTCGGTAAAAGAATGTTTTAATGTAAACTCAAAAATGATAAAATAGTAATGAAATCTGTTTTTGTTTCTTAAGAATACATAGAAAAGAGAAGCTCTATTTCCTTATTGTTTTTTTTTTCTTTTATTTAAAATTAATAAAACATACAACAATAAAATTTTCGTAGACATTTTGTCTCTAGAAATCCAAGCAACCATTATTGGCAGACTCCTTTAATAATTCTATCATTTTTAACATGAACGGAACTGAAATATTTCAAACGAAACATTTTTTATCCATAAAAATATGAGCGATTAAAGGAAACAAAATTAAATGAAAAGAAAAAAGTAAATAAATTAGAGTCGGCCAGTTGATATCATAAGTCAGCTAACACATGAATGAAATTATTTGATATAAAAACTCGTCAAATATTTTGTACTTTTTTAATTTTGTCAAAATCATGTGATATGTAATCAATTCGATTCTGGATTTTGGGCAAAGCTAATTGTTCACTCAACTGTTGAAGGAACAATGTTCTACAGGTCATTAATTTTATTAGGTGTAGATTATTTTCCATGAAGATCGAAATACTGCAAATGCAGTTACATCAAAATTATTATAAAAATTCCAAGAACATCTGTTAGTACTCCTTTTAGTTGAGTGTTAAGTAAGACAATTATCTATAATTTTCATTACCTCTGTTCTATTATAGTCCGAAATTATTACAGACATTTACTTTGGCCCTTCAATTCCGATATCATAATGTAATGAAGAAAGAACAACAACTGATTTGCTTCGTTTTGGAATATATGTTTAAGCACATATTTATATTGATGTTAAACCCAACAATGATTCTGTTGCCTTTGGAATTTAAAAATTCGTTTGGAAAAAGATACGTATTTTATTGTACATATTATTGATAATCAATTACAATTTAGTAACTCCTTAACCCTAGGAGATATATCCAGGTCTGTGCAGACTTTTGGCATATAAAAGTGTGCATAACTCTTTTGCTTTTCATGTTAGAGACAAATCCTTCCATGAATTCCTGGAACAACTATCTCCAAACTCAATGAGTAAAAAATCAGAGCGATTGTGGATCCGGATTCAGGTTAATCCAGATTTACAAATATTTAGTCATAAACGGCATAGCCAGGTCTGTGCAGACCTACATGGGAAATGCATAGGCAGATGTGTTAAAAGTTTGTTTAAATGCATTTTATGCTAGGAAAACCGCAAACTGAACATTAAAAACACATTTTTAGTCTCTTACCGAACCTTCATGACTCACCGTGGGACAGTTATGTGCACGAGGTCTACCAGTGGCCGGAGGAACTGACGACCAAATCTTACCGTCCTTTGACTTGTACGATGTAGTTGAGTTCGAAGAACTTGACAAACTTTGCAGGCAGCTGCAGGCCCGCTCTTAGATGACCGTCCAGTTCATGCCACAACCTCTGTCAAAAAACCATCGTGCTTGCTGGCTGTGTTTTAAGTTGAACAAGAAACAGCGAAAAACACATTTTCATTGCATGCATTGCAAAAATCCGGTATGCCAACAACTCTTAAATGCCAAGTACCTCTGCCTTAAATATCGTGTATAAAATTCCTTTGTGTACATATTATTAATAAGATACCGTTAACACGTTGAGTGCCATGTGCACCGCCGGCGGTGCACAGCTACATGTGAATTCAATTGAATATATTTTATCTTTTATTTGAGATGAATTAGAAAGGAACAAAAAATTAAATTAAAAAAACTCTCATACACAAACAGCGATTTTCACAAATTTATTTCTTATCACAACAACTTTAATTTGAATCTGTTTATATATATATTGGCACCTTGCGAATATATTTTTATTTTGTATGGTGGCACTCAAAGTGTTAATGGATAACTAATATGTATAGAAATGCATTTTTAATGTTAATTTTGTGGCTTTCCTAGCATAAAATGCATTTTATACACACTTTTAACACATCTGTCTATGCATTTCCATACAAATCCCATGTAGGTCTGCACAGACCTGGCTATGCCATTTAGCGACAAAAAACCCTCATACCTCCTAGGGTTAAATTGTCACACTTCACTTCCGCGAAGTATGTTGCAATACAAGTCTCTGATCACACGCTCGCCATGCTGTTTTCTCTTTTCTCGAAAGGTAACAAACCAGTATAGCCATTTGGAATGAATATATGGCATTACATTATTACCTATTAAATCTTAATTCCATACTTTCCTGATTTGGAAAAAATGTTTAGGGTAAATCCAGGGCCTCCACTTCCTTATTCGTCAACAGTGACGCTTCTCAATAAGGAATTCCTCAAAGAAAAATGGAATACTGCAAGACATACCCGAGTATGCTGTGTGTATATGTAAAGCTATATTTTCGCCACCTAAGTTGTCATCTGATTATAACAGATTATAACAGTTACAACTCAGATGGCAATAATTTTGAAAATAGAAAATGTTCCATTTTTAACTAAGTTCAGGCAAAAACAATAAAAATTAAATTAGATTTGTAATTAGCTTTCTGAGTCTATCTAAGTGCGCTTCTGATATAAAACTCAGATGAGAACTTAGGTGGTGTAAATATAGCTTAAGTAAAATTTTTTGGTCATAAGGGGTTAATCCCCTAAGTGCTGATTTCGTCAAAACAGAATACAACTCCACAATTAAAAAATCAGCCCAAATGTTGTGAATTATTTTATGGGTAGTTATCAAGTTTATGTTCTTAAGCAATTTCTCGATCTGAATATTTTATTCAGAAAAAAGTTATTTTAAACCTTTGCACATATGTTTTCAATGTACGGCACTAACACAACATACCAACTACCGACTATTATTACATAAAAAAAAAACAAACAAAAAAAAAAACGAAAAAAATTAAAACCGGGCTAACAAAAAGAACTTTAACGAACGAATATGTAGTAGACTAAGAAATATTTTATTATATCATATACCACTGCTATTACCAACATCATCATCCTATTACTCAAGACTTTACAAAACAATAGCTTGAATTGTTAGGGATGCACAATGAAAACCCATAGTGAGGGTAAAGTGCAGAAGAGATGAATTTATTGCCTTTTTGGTAAGAATTTTACACTTGAAAGATTTTAAGACGATTTTGTATAAATAAAATATAAACGACTGAATATACAAGACAGAAATATTGTTGAGCTTATTTGACTGGCTGAATGACTGACAACGTAAAATTATAAAAAAACTAAAAAAAAAAAACGGGAAAGGACAAGAAAAATTATGATGAATGTAAAGAAAATTATAGAAATGGGTAAAGATGATAAAGAAATTATATTTAAAAATATAAGAAAATAATAAAAAAACAAAAAGAAAAAAAAAAACCAGCGAAATCCATTTTGTATTGAAATTAATATTACTGAAACCGTATTTGGGTTTTACTTTTATTGCATAGAGAAAAACAATAAGAAAACGGAACTTAAAATAAAGACTTTAAATGATGTATTTCCTTTCCTTTTTGTCTTTTATTTAAAGTTTCAAATTTATTTTGTTTACCTAAATTGTCTTAAAATCAGTAGCAACAACAAAATAAAACTTGATTCCAAAACCAATTTGTTTATAAATGATTTTTTTATTGATATTTCGTTTTCTGTTGGTCATCTTTTATTGAGTAGTAGCATTGAATACACAATGCCCATGAAACATTACACTGTGCGTTGCATAAAATTGTTTTAATTTTAATACTTAGTATAAATTTAAAACTGCAGTTGACTTATTAAGCTGGCAAAGTTTGCCATACTTTTTACAGCTAAACTCGACCTGATGGAAGTCAAATCCAATAAAGCCTCTAATCTTACTGATATAAAAGTATAACAATTCTTTTTTTTTTTTGTTTGACTTTACTTCGACTAACTCATACAAGTATATGTACATACAGTAATAATTTCAGTATGGGATTTCCTAAAAAGTATGAGTTAAATAGTTGATGTTTGGTCTTGAATATGCACAGGACACAAAGAACTCTGATGAGACTACCGTAGCTGGAGTCGAAAACAATTGTTCAGTTTGGCTAGTGTACTATTCCTTCACGGACATCATTTCTTCTTTAATTACCAAAAAATATTCATTGCAGTTAACTTTGATCTTATTAAAGCGTTTCTGACGAAACAAAAAATATAAAAAATTTTGCTAACATGAGCCTTTTGGACTCATACATAAAAACTGAAAGAAAATTGTCGAAAATAATAACAAGCAAATAGTATATGTGTAAACAATTATTTTATTCATTACAATTTTCACATAATAATACTTTGAATGAATGTCAATTGAATACATTTGCGTTACATTTTTGACAGGAATGTTTTATTAAATGAATTTTTATTATCGCACAAATAGCATCTATTGCGTTTATTTGTGGTACTAGTTATTGTATTTGACACATTTTTATTTTGCAGAACTTGTTATTACTTATTTCTTGATCTTTTATGTTTATGGAGGGTAGTAAGGCCTTCCTTCTTCTGAGGCTCATATCAGTACTGAATGTTACAATTTTATATTTCGGTTTGTAAGAAATGGAAATATTTATCCCCACTTTCATAAAAAGTTAAAATGGATTTGAAATTTATTTTAGAATAAAATTCTATGGACATTTTGACTTAAAACTTTTATTTTTTATGAAAATGGGTATTAAAATTTCCTAACTTTGGTTCATAAAATTTTTCAGTCAGAAATTCCCTTATTATATTGTCTTGAACATTAAAATAAGCTGCACAGTATCATTTTAGTAAGAATAGAGCTAAATTATATTCCAATTAATTATAATGAGGCCAGTGACTAAGACCATAAGCTCGGTGTAGTATCGCAGATCAAGATCTCTGGTCGGAACAAAACACATAACACTCGCACTAGGTTTCTACTACATTACCAAGAAGACCACTGGAGTGCTTTTTTATATTTATTTTTGTAGTAAAATATTCTTAAAATTGAAAAGAGGTGCAGAGGTGCTAAATGTAAGTATTAAGCTTGTAAAAATTTTTCTATGCCTAATAGTTGATCAATGAACAGAGTTTAATGAATAAATAGTTGCGTTTTATTACTTTTTTTAAATAATACTTTTACAAACCTGAAACACAATTACACTTAAACCTTGTGTAAATCGGTAATATAAAGTAAGAAAAAGAAACTTTGGACATAATTCGACGGTAACGTCCAATAATATTTAAATAATAAATAAATAATCAAACAAAATTAGGAGAACACCTAGTTGGGTAATATATTTAATTTCAAAAAAATCGAGGCGCAAGGTAAAGTCCAACCTCTTATATTTCACCAAAATTAAAAATATTATTATGATTATGAAACCTTTATTAGTCTGCTCATTTTATTCGGATTGGGAGGATTCCGAAAAAAATTTTAAGTTATTCTCTTAGTAGTGAGCGTAAAAATTTTAAACACTCTTTAGAAAATAAGGTTGTAAATAAATCATTTTTAAGATAATTTATATTTAAGATATCTATAGCCTGTAAGGATATATTGGAAATCCATTGGCGAAATAAATAAATAAATATGAGTGAATGCAACATTAATTAAATTTGCATTTTTTAGACTCCTAGAGTCAGCTATATGTTTAAAGAAATCATAGTTCTTGATGATGAAGGAGTAGTAAAATATTTAAAAATTAATAAACATTTTCTAAAAATTTTATTAAAAAAATTTATTTATTTGTAAAACCAATTTTAACGTTCTCTATTGATATAAGAGCCCTGAATATTTTTAATTTTACTCTGAAAGAGCAATAACTCACAGGCTGTTTGGTCTGTTAAAGCGATTTGGTACATAAAGAACACAATAGGTTTTTTGGAAAAACCAACGTATTGCTTTTAAAGCATACACAGTACTCATTGTATTAATAGCAACTACTGCATCTAAACTCATAACACTTACTTTTCCAAATTATGTTCACTCAGAGCACTCAGAGGATCTGTCCAATTTTTGAATAATGGAATTATGATTTTAAGCTTTTTTTAGACTTCCTCCAGAGTCAGTGAGAGTTACATATGAATAAATATTAAAACTTTTCTTCCATGTAGTCGCCGTGGTCTAGTGGTTAGTGTGTTGGCTTACTAAGACATGGGCCCTGGGTTCGACTCCAGGCTCTGACATCTTCAAAAAAAGAAATATGAAAAAAATATTTCTTTCGGCGACTACCTCTCAGCAGTCTTCTGGCAAAAGCTCTGAGAGTAACTAATTGCCATGAAAAAGCTTCTCATTAAACTGTAGGTCCCGGTACTCATGGATAAAAATTTACACACACGACATGAATGCTGCGAGAAGCTAGGCCGTAATCCTGACACAGGGTTGTAAAGGCCAGTTATGTATGTATGTATGTTCTTCCATTATTGCTTTTACATGTACATGTGTATATAACCTTATTGACTTTTATTTCATTCCATTAAAAGCCCTCTTAGTAAATTTATTACTACACAGCATTACAATGTCAAACCTTTACAGCAGAATAGTAATGCACAATTTTTGTATATAATTTTAGGGTTTTTACATTCTTTTTGCATAAAAAAAACTCAATCGCTAAACGTCCTGATACAACGTAGTGATACATATATTTACCAAAAGGTCCATAATTACAATTTCTTATTAAATATTTAAAAAAAAAAATACAACAATTATGTCTTTATATACACATTTTTAAAACAAACTTAAAGCAAACTGGTGCATTAGATTAGACAACAAAATGGGTAAAACGTTGCATATTAAACGATTTGTAAGATTTTGATTTTTCAATAACGTAAGAATCTTTTGTAACATCTCTAGCAGTAACTTGCTTGCAAGCAGTGATTTATAAAATTTAAATTTTTTTTTTAATAAGTTGTTATAATAATAGCAATTTATTTTCTTATTTTTTACATAAAAATTTTAACGGGCGGAACGTTTTGAAAATATCATTTTCCTTTTTAACACTTAAAAAGTGCTATAATTGCGATACGGTTTTCTACATTTCACCACTTGATGGTTAAAGTTAATACAATTTCAAATTTCTCTAACTGACTAACGCTATAGAGGTTACCTTTAAAAACATGTGATAATAAAAGGGTATGTTTAATTTTACTATTGTAATGGATATGTTCAAAGTAGTAACAATATTTATGTTGCTACTAAGTAAAGTAAGCAAAAGAAAAATTTTGTGCTTTTGTTTAATACTCGTATTTTTTCTCGATTTTAGTGCTTCTTGAAATTTGAAAGTTGATCACAGAAATCGTTGTGCGGGAGTTAATGAGCTTTATCCGCCATTTTATATATTTTAAATATCTCGAGTTAATGACGTCAGTTTAGGTTTTCGACCCCAAATTTTTCAAGTTTGCAATAAATTTTTGGATATCTCGTTCAATTTTGAAGATAAATAGCCGAAAACGAATTGCAGATTTTAAAATTTTGGTATCAAGAACCTAAAGTGGCACCATTAACTTGAGATATATGAAATGGCAGATAGAGCACATAAACACCCGCACGACGAAATGTTATCACGACTTCCAAAATTTACATGATTTCTTATCAATTTGGCCTTGATTATTCGATTTTGAAAAGGAAAATATAATAAGTTTGAAGTGTACCCCTTAGCCATCTTTTCTTTCTTGTTAGAACCTCATAATGAAGCGGTTCAGATATGGTTGTCTTTTCAGTGAAAAATCACCAGAACGAAATTTGGAAAACCAATTTTGACACTGCCGTTCTTTTAAGGCTTCGTCACCATAAACAGCACATAACTTTTGATGAGCTTGCGAAGCGTGTTTTCCTTTCCGGAAATAAAAAAGCAAAATATGACGAAAATGTTCCTTTTAATTTTCCATTTTTCAACAAACTGCAAACAAAAACCACGTAACCGGTCAAAAAATTTTTATTACTGATTGACAGCTGAAGTACCGACTATCAAATAACAAAATGTATTTGATATTTCAATTACGTCATCTCACCTAAAAATTTAACTAATGCTACCAATGAGTAAAATCCGCATTTACTTAGTTGCCAACCCAATAAAAAAGTTACATATATGTATACATACATACCTAAGTATCTACATGTACATATTTATAAAATAGAATTTTCAAGGAATTTCGATACCAAAAAGTATGCCAATTATTTAATATAAAATGAAAATTGAAATTTTGTGTATAAGTTGTTTTGCCTTATAAATTATTTTTAAGAAATATTTTTTTGTTTCAAATATATTTGATACCTTCATTGAACTATAAAACTCAACATTAAAGTGATCATTGAATGTTTTGCTCAATATAGCTGAATATGGTGTCACCCAACGATTATCAACAACAATGTCTGCGTTACTGATAGTTTTAATGAATAATGGTCCGCCTTTTTTGGTACTTCAGTGTATTAAGTGGGGATAAGGAGAAATTGTTTCTGAATTGCTCCCTATGGGTACTTCTGGAAAAAAAAAATCTAAACCATATGTGGTCTGCTGTATGCAGATCTATCTAGTTAGATTATTTCTGAGCAGTCCGTATGTTATTTAAAAATAAATTGTCGATTGGGTTACTCTTAACATTATGAAATATAAATATTAGCCGATTCTCAGATCTACCCAATATACACACAAATTTCATGAAAATCTATCGAACCATTTCGGAGGAGTTTATCAACAAATACCGTGACCCGAAAACTTTATATATTACATTTTTAGGGTAAAGGAATGTTAATAAAATTATATTGCGTGGAAAATCAAGCTTTCTATCACGTTTCTGTAATTTATTAAAAATCTGATGGAAATTACTGGCTCGGCCAGATTTACTGTCGTATTCATAAAAAAAGTCTATATGTTTATAACAGGCTTATTTGACAAATTTCTATAAAATTTTTGTCAAATAAACCCTGAATAAACCTTTAAGAATATTTGTTAATACAGCAGTTAATATTTCAAAAAAAAAAAAAAAAGTTGAGTAGTGTTTCAAGCTGAGTTTACTTTTATTATGAAATTTATTTTTCAAATCGTTGACGTAATTGGTTGTAAAAATACTTTTATTTATTTTATATATTATTGACGTATTTTAAAACTTTTTCCTTATGAAATTTTGCTTGAGTATTTAAAGCAATTGTAAAAAGTATTTGACAATTGCCAAATATCCGTCGATCCAATTTGTGCACTTTTATAGATGTAACTCGTAAGTTTCTTTATTCTGTCATTTCTTTATTGCAGTTTTTTTTCACTTTGCATGCTAAAAAGTTTTTGCTTGACTTGTCAAATCATATATTGTAACAATCTCGTTTCTCTAGACGTTTTTATTGCTTTTGTTAGGTAAAAACGTTTAAAAAGAAAAATACTGTAGATCAAGGCCGACTTTAAGAAGTGCTTAACTTTAAAATAAATTTAAGTATGTAAACGGCAAATAATTACAACAATTACAGTTTAAAATTGCTATCTTGTATTTTAAGCATATTTTAAGGCATAATTAAAAAAATTTTTTAGACACACTATTGTAAGCCTAAAGATATGGAATTATTTTTGAGTTTTAAAAATTTGTTTGAATTGTAAAAAATGTTATATATGAAGTTAGCCTTTTGGAAGTGCATATATTTCAATCAGTTTCATATGATGTGATAGCGTATAGATTGTGTTTGACATGAAGTATTTTTATGGATTTCTAGTCTGTAGTACGAGAATATGAAGAGATTCCCTGTTAGCTTTTGCCTTAAAACTGTCGGTATTTTATTTTATTTTCTATTTGTTTCTTTATACACTTTTTTAGTATTTGCATTTTATGAGATTTGTTACCTTTTATAGAATATAATATTTTTTACATTTTTTTTCTTACTTTTTCATTTCTTTTTATTTATTTTACTGCGTTAAGTATGTATACGGAAACTGTATAGCGTTGAGTTGCAAATATATTTGACAAGAAAAAAATATATCTATTGTTTACTAGAATATTGAAAAATAACATTCTGACCCTAGACAAATAAGTAAAAGCAGAAGTGGACACGAAAATTCAATACTTATAATGGATTTCTTTTTATTTATTTATGTTTGCTTGGATGCAATGCAAATATTAAGAACAAATTTAAGTTCTTTAACATTTTTTAATTAATTAAAAGATATATTAGAAGATAAGAGAAAATAAATTTTTTAAAAATACAAATTAAATCAAATAAAATGCATTATTTGGCCTTTACAGCCCTGTTTCAGGGCTACGGCCTAGCTTCTCGCAGCACTCATGTTGTGTGTGTTAATTTATTTTTTTAACAATGAGTTCCATGATGGACCTACAATTTAAAGTCGACTCCGAATGTTAGATGTGAGAAGCTTGTTTTAACTCAGTGATAAAGAGTTTTACACAAAGAACTCTGATGAGACTTCCTTAGCTGGAGTCGGAAACATGTTCAGTTCGGCAAGTGTACCTATTATTACTCACCAGTTTGATGAAAAAATCATTGCAAAAAAATCGAAATCTTAATCGAATTTAGTTTCTGATTTAATCAAGGCGATTTAAGACGAAATAAAACTGATACAAAAATGTTCATCTTAAAATGTCATAGTAATTTGCCCAATAATATAGAAATTGTCTTATATTATAAAGGGTGATTAAATTTTAATGGCCGATGTTGATTTCGGATAAAACACAAACTATTTAGGAAATTATTATCAATACAATTACACATAGAATAAAATATCGGCCAAAAGACCGCCTCGACCCCGGCGGCACTCTTTCATCGGATGGTCCATGCGAAACAGAATATTTTTTTTTCTCTATAAATTTATTATAGTTTTATTTTTTTTTACTTTTTTTACATATAAAATTTTTTTTTTGCATCACCTAAATAACGTACCGACGTCGATGAAATTTTAAACTAGATATGTATATCTGCGTACCGTAGAACAGATATGGTTTACCTTTACTTTTTTTAAGAAGTACTCAGAGAGGCGATACAGGGTACATTTCTCCCTATCCCCAACTATCAAACTGATAATCATTTATTAAAATTATTAGTAACGCAGACATTGATTGCTCATATCAATGTTGACTTTTGCAGTTCGGTGTAGAGTATCAAATATATTTGAACTATTATTATTATTATTATTTTTATATATAAGCATTTAATTAAGCTTTAGGTCTAATATATAATTATTTTTTCGATATTTCGCTACTTCTCTTCGTAGCTTCTTCAGGAAATTTTTTTATTTAAAAATTTTTTTTTTTTAAAAAATACATACATACATACATACATATTAAAAAAAATTGTGTCACATGAAAAAATATTCTATCAAGAAAATTTGTCATATAAAAAAAATTTTTTTAAAAAATAAAAACCAACAAACATACTTAATTAAATATTACAACCAACAAACATTTTTTAGAAAAAATAATTACAAAATAATTAAATTAAATAACTAAAACATAAAAAAAAAAAAAAAAAAAAAAAAAATATAAAAAAACATATTAAAAAAGAATCATAATGATATATGTATAAAAACAAAAAATTATTTGTTAGGTGGTATTATATTAAAAAATTTAAACAAAAGAAGAAAAAACAATTAATTGTAACATAACAACTTTTTAAAAAATTAAAAGCTTTAAAAAAATTTTAAAAAGGATATTATTAAACTAATACTTATAATTTTAACATTTTTTAACAGCCTTATTTATAATAAAAAATTTTTAGCCACATGTATTAGTTTAATAATATCCTTTTTAAAATTTTTTTAAAGCTTTTAATTTTTTAAAAAGTTGTTATGTTACAATTAATTGTTTTTTCTTCTTTTGTTTAAATTTTTTAATATAATACCACCTAACAAATAATTTTTTGTTTTTATACATATATCATTATGATTCTTTTTTAATATGTTTTTTTATATTTTTTTTTTTTTTTTTTTTTTTTTTTTTATGTTTTAGTTATTTAATTTAATTATTTTGTAATTATTTTTTCTAAAAAATGTTTGTTGGTTGTAATATTTAATTAAATATGTTTGTTGGTTTTTATTTTTTAAAAAAATTTTTTTTATATGACAAATTTTCTTGATAGAATACCCTGCAGTGCGCTGGACCGGTCCCAAATTGGTACTTTCACCTATCACTAAGGGACACTGTTAGTCTTTTTACCGGTAAAACGACCGGAGATTTTAACATGTGGTAGTCGTAGAAACAGTCAATTGACCCCCCTATCGATAACTATGGGACAGTCTGTTTACCGGTGCCACAGTATCAATCCCGTGGTTGATGCCGTCGTACCAGTAAATTAACTGGTTAATTCGGTCTGGTGAAATAAATAGTGCACCGAAATCAATCCCGTGGTTGATGCCGTCGTACCAGTTAATTAACTGGTGAATACGGTCAGGTTAAATAAATAGTTCCAAAGTACTTTACATCTTATTTTCCCTGATAAGCCAGTGATTACTTATAAACATGTAATTACTTATAAACAGGATAATAACTGAAGCATATATTATGTGCACAACTCACCAAATAAATGAATAACGGATTATTTTTCTGCATACACATTTACCTCACATAGCAACAAAATTCAACTTTCATTGGCAATGATTCTGAGTACAGGCATAACTTCAAATTAAAACCGCTTCGATAACAAAGGGACAGAAAAGTGTGAATTGAAACCTCTTCGATAACAAAGGGACAGAAAAATGTGAATTGAAACCTCTTCGATAACAAAGGGACAGAAAAGTGTGAATTGAAACCTCTTCGATAACAAAGGGACAGAAAAGTGTGAATTGAAACCTCTTCGATAACAAAGGGACAGAAAAGTGTGAATTGACATCGCGAAAGACAACGTTGAGTCAGAAAAATAACCGAAAAATGGGTCAATTGACAGAATAAAACTGCAGGGTATTTTTTCATGTGACACAATTTTTTTTAATATGTATGTATGTATGTATGTATGTATGTATGTATTTTTTTAAAAAAAAATTTTTAAATAAAAAAATTTCCTGAAGAAGCTACGCAGAGAAGTAGCGAAATATCGAAAAAATAATTATATATTAGACCTAAAGCTTAATTAAACGCTTATATATTAATATAATAAGGTCAACTAAACTTATTAATACAATTATTATTTTTATTTACTATCATTATTTCAAGTTAAAAATATAAAAATTTTAATATATATACATAGTTTGAGATTTTACTAGTAAGTATTGCAACAAATAAAAGTTTATTCTAGGTTGAACTTAAAATACATATAAAGATATTTATCGCACACTAAAGGAAAAAGATAGCAAAAAACCTTATTGAAATTTGAAGAAGTTTTTATATCTACCATTCAGATGAACTTGAGGAAGCTGGTGATACTACAAATTTCTTACATATATTTGAACTAAAAAACTGTTTCCTGGAGCAAATTTATATGACAAAACGACGTTTGCCGGATTAACTAGTATTTTATAAAGCATAAAAAATAAATAATTAAAAAAATAAATTTACGGATCCATTATGGATGGCAACTTAGCTTGAGTTGCATTGTCAGCTGGCAAAAATTCATATTTTGTATGGCAATTGTTTTTAGCTAACACTGGAAAAGTAAACAATTGCATTGATTTTTGCTCTGTGAATATTTTGAGAATTAGAACATAAATAAATTTTGAATATGATGGTGGATCTATTTGTTGATTTTAAAGAAGAAGAAATGAAGGTATACGTTGCATTTATTAGGTGACACTTAAGTGACTATCCTAGTCTAATAAATTACTGCCTGTACTGTAAGTATAGAGATGTATATTTAGTTTGTTTAAAGTATGGATAGTTAATACTATACTTATGTATGTGTATTTACATCTTATAGCTTTAAGGAATATTTACATCTTCCTAAAGATGCTGTCAGCTACATATGTACTAGAGATTTTGTATAAAGACAGCATACAATATTGGTCTACTGCAATATTACCAGTTTAAAAAGTTTTTGCGGCCCTAAGGTTTTATAAAGAAAGAAATTTTCAGATATCCCACGCTAACGATTTTATTTTCGAAATTGGCTTCATTCACGTTGACTGTGGTATAATTTAACGTATATTGACGCCTTTTGACTAAATGATTAAACAGAACTGGGGCATGACGTTTTTTCCATACAAATTGACACATAAAAACGCTGGAGAATGCAGTCGTGAAATAAAATCTATTTTATTTTGACAGCGTTTTTTCTTATGCTCTCATTTTTAAAAACAAATTCTCTCAACAATGTTACCACACTTTAATTAAATTTCATACATTTTGTAAACAAACTCATTTGTTTTTTGTTGTTGGCGGAAAGAAAAATAAGAACAAAAGAAAATCGAAAAACATTTGAAAGTTTAAATAAATTAATAAATTTTGGAATTTGTTAAACAAAATGAGTGATATTTTAGAAAAAATAATTGAAAAAATGTGTAAAGATGATAAAATTATAAAATATAAATTCAATTCTATGCAAAAAACCTCACATATTTAATATTTTTTTTTCTCTGAGAGTCGTTTTTGCCTGAAGTTGCGGTCGTATTCTGTTTAATCATTAAAAATGCTTACACAGCAACCACAAGTATGTATTTGCCTATATATTCACCATTTAGTAACTAAGTTGCCAGCTTTCAGTTGCGAGTTGCCACTTGTAATACCATTTGGCTAACTGGCAACGCAACTCAAGTTCAGCAGCCATCCATAATAGACCCAATAATGATAAATAATAATATACAAAATCTTTACTCACACTTTTTTTACAAAAGTGTTTCTTCTATTTTGCACTACTTTATTATGGAATAAGTAGTACAAATACGTACTAATACTTAAAGAACGTAATGCGTAAAAACGTACTAATATTTAAAACAATAAAATTTGTTTCATCAACATTTTTTGAAAATAAAACAAAATTCAAACTCACTAACTAACGTACTGTTTTACTGTTCTTGTAGAAATGCCACATGATTTCTAATTTCAGCTATCAGAATTAACACAGAGTTTTGTGAATGAATAATCAAAATAGTGAATGAAATAAGAAAAACTATCAAAACTTGTGTCATATTTTTAAATTATAGCAATTTGAAATTTCATTTCATTTCAATAAAATACCGTGGCATACATTGTTCTTTTTTAATATCACTGAAATCCTTTTAAACAATTGGATTTTAAAATTTATCCATTTCTATTTTTCGTCTTACGTTAAAGTAATTTTTTTTTTGTTAAATAACTGACGCAGAGAGTTAAATTGACCAGGTAAATCTGTGGTTAAATATAAATATTTATGGTTCATTTAGTTGCTATGCTGAAAACGATAAAAATTGTAATTTCATTACCACAAAGTTGAGTGAAAGAAATACCCTCTTATACACTTAGATTAAGAAAATATGTATGTATGTGTGTGTGTATATGCAAAAAATGAAGAAAAAAATCACAGATAATAGAACAAGAAACACTTAAAATGTAACCAATCTTAGTTGTAATACATTCAAACATTTGTAGCAACTGTACAAAGACAGGATTTGAAAAAACAACGAAAAAACACCCAAACCGAGAAAATAGAAAAATCTACAGCTTTTAAAATGCCTCCCTCTAACGTGATCTTAAGGTAAAATCTATAAACGTTTTGTTTCTTTTTCTCCAGTTTTCACTACAAGCCTTATTCTTTGTGTTCTTTATTATCAATTTTCGAAATTGTTTCTGTTTTTTTAGGTTTTTAAAAGTGTTTTGGTTTTTTTTTTATTTTTTTTCATTTATTTGTTATATGATGCCATAGCTGAAAGAGAGAGAGAGAGAGAGGGAAAACAATATAAAATTTTAGCATTTGTAAATTTTTGATTGGGTTGGTTAGCGTTATATGTATAGGTTTGTATTCGTATGTATGTGAATATGTGTCTATGCGTT
Organism: Metopia argyrocephala; assembly: GCA_963576795.1. Classification (NCBI taxonomy): domain Eukaryota; kingdom Metazoa; phylum Arthropoda; class Insecta; order Diptera; family Sarcophagidae; genus Metopia; species Metopia argyrocephala. The sequence goes on along the minus strand of OY756211.1, from coordinate 58,169,687 downwards.
CATGAATATTTTTTCGTTACATTTACATTTTTTCAGACCTTTTCTTTTAATGGTTAAAAGTAAAATAGTATAACACGAAATTTTACATTCGATTCCAATACGGTTTAAAAGAGACTTTTTTCTTTTTGTCTTGTTCGCAGACACTTTGACTCGACGTTTGCGGTATTTTTTTGCGAACATCAATTTAAATTGAATTTTCACCTTTTTCAATTCATTTGCAGAGAAAGGCTATGGCAATAGGCAAGAAAAATTATGCACTTGGAGGTAAACAAAGTTACCATTTCAAGTAAACAAATGCTGAAAATATAAAGAAAGTAAAATGTATGGTTTTTGGGAATGTATTCTAAATAAGTTTATAATAATTAGTTCATTAAATATAGGAAATACATAAACAGTCAAACCTCTTCTAACTGACACTTCCAATGACAGGGCAAACTTTGTACGACCGTGATTTTTAACAGTTTTTTCATACAAGATGTACTCCTATTACTAGACACTATAATAACCGGACGCGGACAAAACGTTGTCAAAAATAAGACTTGAGGAATCCCTCGTAAGAGGACAGGAGTGATGAAGTCAATGCTAATTTATTTATAAAATTCGCCTTAACTCTGACTTACTTATATGCATATGTAGATAGATATACATATATATAGATAGATAGATAGATGTGAAGATGTTGAACACCCTTTATGTAAATGGGACAAGTTACTGTCAATTTGATCTCTCAAAGGCCAGTGTGATACCTTTACCGTTGAATGATCAGCAGCAATAGCGCCATCTGTCGGTTATTGTTAAATGTGAATGATGAGCATCTTGAACTAAGTAGGTAAGCCATTATCTTCCCAGAAGTTGGCGCTGTACTCCTGATCATTCGTTTCTTGGTGGAATAGACTGCAAATGTCAGCGAGCGGTTTCTTGAAGATGGACTACTTGGAGGGAGGAATCTCTTATTTTGAAATTATAATTTTTGAAAAATCGCAAAATATTTTTTAATTTTTCTCCTTCGCTGGGATTTGAACCTTTGTCGTTTGAGTTTCTGTGTGAGAGCTCTAATCACTTTATTTTCTATTTTTTTTTCTTTTTAGCAATTTTTACAAATATTACAACGGTAAGAAAATGTTTCAAATTTCGTTATAAAATTTTAAATTTTTAAATCGCGAATCGAACACAAATTTTAAAAATTCCAAATTATTTTAAAAAAGCTTAATTTTAAATTCTTTAAGTTTACAAAAGTTTAAACAATAAAACAATATTCGAATTATTATTACGCGCTGAGTGATTAAGATCAAATTTCGCAGACTAGGGTCTGTGGTGGGAATCAAGCCCACAACCCTCGAACTAGTAGTCTAGTACAATCCACTAGACGCACTTACTAGGATTAATTAAATTTCTACTATTAGTTTAAAAACTCTCTATATGTATGTATACGATTGGCACGTTTGTCTCGGACATAGGCATATACTACATTGTTTAAATTGTTCATGAGGGACATAAAACAGTAAGAGATTTATTGCTTTTTCGGTAATATTATTTTCTGGAATAAAATGGAAAAAGAATGTGTTTCTCAAATTTTGTGTAAAAATCGTAAAAAGCTACTCAAAAGCAAAAAAGTAATTCAAAATTTTTACAAGTAGTACAAGCTTTTCAAAGCGCTCTAATAAATAAAAAAAATAAAAAAACGTTGAGGAAGTAAAAATAGTTGTTATGGAGAATTGTAGAATGACTTTTAGAGAAGTTGCGGAGGATATGGGCATATCGGTTGGCTCTTCCTTAACATTTTTTTACACATTTTGGCCTGAAAGAGTGGGGCATGAAGTTTACTACTTATTAAAGGTGCCAAAATGTAGGCGAGTTAATAGTTGGACCTAATAGGCCTCTGTCTCAACACTATACCTCAATAATTCCTATGTCTTTAATCTTACAAAAATTAGATTGTTGTGGTCGCCCTGTCTAGTGGTTAGTGTGTTCGCATACTTTAGAAGAGCTCCGGGTTCAAACCCCAGGCCTGACTTTAGAAAAAAATATATATGAATAAAATATTTCTTTCGGCGACTAACTCCTAGCAGTCTTCTGGCAAAAGCTCTAAGAGTTACTGATTGCCATGAAAAAGCTTCTCATATCTGTCGTTCGGAAAGACTTTAAGCTGTAGGTCCTGGTACTAATAGATAAAAATTAACACACACAACATGGGCGTTGCCAAAAGCAAGGCCGTAACCCTGAAGCAGGGTTGAAATAGCCAATTATGTATGTATGGCCACTAAATGAACATATTTACTCGTGACTTAGGGAAGTAAATTTGTTCCCATGATTTTTACTGAGGAATACTTAATATCTGTTTATTTCACAAATGTCAACAAGGAATATCAACCAATATTTAAAAAAAAAAAAAAATAAAGCATCTTTAAAAGATAGGCTTTTTCACCACCTTTGTAATCACGACAAGTGCCAACTAAAAGTTTCCCTTTTAATTGAGACTTAAATATAAATATAGCAACTCTGTCAATTTCCCAAAATAAAAACATACATAAGAACAGCGATTTTTCCCACTTTTTTTGTGGTTTCTGCTCTAAATGATTTTAATGGGAAGCCAAAAAACTAAAAAAAGGATCATAAAATCAGTTACGTATGTATGTAGATACCATGTGATTATTTTTAGATGGAATATGAGAAGAAACAGTAAATTTTGTTATTTCAAATTGCTGCTTTTTGGTTTTGGGTAGTTTACCGTGTCGGTAAACAATTTATAGTTTATATTAGCTTAATATCGTATAAAATTCAGTTTGTTTGAGAGTTATGTAGAAAGGAAACTCTTTCTTCCTTCTGCAGCTGATGTACAAAAAACGATTTATATAAAGGTACATACTTATTAGCAGGTAAGCAAATTTATGTAAATATTTCGCTCAGGAAGAACGTTTTTGAAGGTATTGGCAAACTAAGTAAGTATTTAAGATGTATCTGAAATATTAGTTTGTTAATAAATCTTTATAATAAATATATATTTTTAGGGAACTTTAACTAAAAAGAGAAAACTTGTAATTTAAAAAAAAAAAAAAAAAAAAAAATTTAACCCCTAACGGTCCAGAGGTATTTCAGGTTTACTTTCCGCCAGGTCCAAGCTATTTTCTATAGCAAGAGGAAATGCGGGGTTAACATGTTTAAAGCAATTATCGAGAAGAAAATATTTATATTTCAGTGAGAATTTCTTAATATATGATTTGAATTTTATATTGTTTTAGGGTATTGTGCTTTTTGAAGTAATTTCCAACATATATTCCCAATTTACGGGGGCAATTTTCAAAATATGTTTCCAACATACTACAGTCATCTACTAACTGATCAACTATGCTTTATAAATGCGTAATGTGAAACTGAATTTTCCTTTTTTTCCTTTTGAACGGATTTGTATAGAATGTAGGAATTAGTGGAACATACTTCAAGTCCCCAGGAGAAGAGTTTTTGCCACCATTTTAGGGACAAAAGTGCGTGTGCACAAAAACAACAAAAATTCACAGAAGTGTTCAGAATAAGGTGCGCTAATCAAAAATGTAACGACAATAACCGTGATGAAAATAATAAAAAGATTTTTGCCGCCATATACGCGGCATTGGAGCTAGTAAGTAAAAGTGCTATGCCGCTTCTATGTGCAAAAGATGCAAAATGTGTAAATATACATCATACTTTTTCATGCAATATATATACAATATACAAAATTTTGAAAATTTGAATGCCTGATTGGTCAGAACTATGCTGCAAATTGCCTTGAGTTATTGCTGCTTATTTTAAAATATGCCTAGTTTGTTATATATTTTTCTTTTATAAATACTAGTATACATATTACTGTTTTTACGTGGTACATACGTTTTGCAAAATACTATGTAAAGAGTTGTGCTAAACAGACTGTATATCGGTAGTTGTAGTATTATATTGATTATTCTATAGTAGTAAATCTAAAAAATTAAAATTTAATTTTAACATATAAATGAGAAGTTTTCCAAATGTACGCAATGTGTAGAAGTTTTTTCGAAATATATGGCATCACTTGTTAGTGTAAAAGAACGATAAACTTTGTTATTAAAAAATCATTCGTAATAAGAGGACTAGTTGTACGAAGTGAATAAAACAAAAAGATTATTTTTAGCTGTCCTAAGTAGGCATTGACTTTGAAAATATTTCATTATAATCGTATTTTGTATTATTAAAATGTTGACTTTTTTATATCGTAACTAATTTAACATAATGTGAGTCTACAGAAGAAGTTTTGGATAATTGATTAAACATATCTGGATGTGTAAATGTGTGTAAATTTTTATCCATGAGTACCTGGACCTACAGCTTAATGTCGTCTCAGAACGACTAACTTCAGAAGCTTACATACATACATAACTGGCCTTTACAACCCTGTGTCAGGATTACGGCCTAGCTTCTCGCAGCACTCATGTTGTGTGTGTCAATTTTTATCCATGAGTACCGGGAACTACAGTTTAATGTCGACTCCGAACGACAGACTTGAGAAGCTTGTTCATGGCAATTAGTTACTCTCAGAGCTTTTGCTATTAATCTTCTAAAAGGTAGTCGCCAACAGAAATATTTTTTTAAGATTTCTTTATTTCATGATGTCAGAGCCGGGGCTTAAACCGGAGCTCTCGTCTTAGTAAGCCAACACACTAACCACCAAACCACGTCCACTTTGAACAACATTTCCTTATATTTTCAACTATTATTTGGAAAGAATTCAGATAATACTATCTTTTTATAGTATTATCTTTTTATAGTATTATTTGTTTTCCAAAAGTAGAAAAAAAAATTACTGGCCGTTAATTAGGGCATTCGATATCGAACGATATTTCATATAATTTAAAAGCAATTTACGTAGAAATTTCATTTAATATCGAATGCCGTACTTTGCCCGCATAATTTTCTTTTAAAATCGATTAGATGTCTTTTTGTTGTAGTTTATCACACTACCCTCTTGAAAGCTAATATGCTTGTGATTGTGTATTAAATGAGCATTTAAAACGTTTGTGCATTCAAGTGTATTTTGTTCATTGGCCATAATTTTTCGATTTTTAAAATCGTTTTTTTTTTGCTATTTTTGTTTGTTTTTTGGTTACCTTTATATGTACGTACATATCCATACTTATACTATATACTTATATATGGCATATAAATAAGTGCTTGTGTGTATGTATGTATAGGTACATATAGTTACAAATTTTTTGTATATTTTTTCTGTGGTTTTTGTAACCAAGGTGTTCTATTTTTTGTTTATTTTTGCGGAAATTTAGCGGAAATTATAAAGATTTTTTTCTTTTTTTTCTTCTCCTTAAAATCCGTTTGTGGTTTGCATGTAAATTTGTAAATGTTCTTTTTTTTCTTTTGCCACTATTACATTAAATCTGCCTATTCTGTTTGTATGCGAGCATCGTTAGAAGCAATTTTTTTATAAATAAAATTAGAAATTAGATTTTTATTAGCGTTATAATGGTGCACTCAATCTAAAATCATGTTTTATTCTAAAGGAAGCTTCTTAATTTTCATAAGTGTTATTGCTTTTTCTAGTTGTTTTGTATCCAGAGAGTAATTTTGAAGGTTGTATAGCAAATAAAACTTAAGACACAATTATGTATATTATTTTTAGGATATGGTACTTTATTGTACCAATTCTATTCTAACCAATGGTATAAAAGTAAGAGCGAATCGTGAACAATATTTCGTTGACTTTTGGTATCAAACCAAGCTTAATGCTTTATCAAAATAAGAATAAACGGCACAAAATACCATAAGTTAATGAATCAAGGAAAACCGGTAGTAAAATCGTGACCAAATTGTTTAAAAATACCATAGGTCAATAATTTAATAAGGAACTGTTATGACATTAAGAACGACTTGTTATCGAATTATGAGCGATATGGTAACAAATAAAGCACCAAAATGATAAAAGTACCATATGTTATCAAATCGGGAATGATGTGCTATCATACTCGTATATCATGTATATGACAAATTATTGTTTTTTTTAATAGTTTTTCTATTAAAACTTTTTAATGAAGTGTCTCCCAAAAAAGTAGATAATTTTATTTACTTAAAAATCGCTGAGAATTTTTTGCAACAAAACTCTGCTAATACGGATGAGTTAAATCTTGCTGAAAAGAACTTAAAAACCTTTCTTCCAATAATTGAAATTGGAAAACATTAAATAACATAATACAACACGAAAAAAGTAACTATATACGGACATTACTTCCTAATAAAAGTCAAAAAAAAAAAAAAAGACGCGTGTCTCCCAGTTTTGCCCAAATCTTGAAGATTTTTATTTGGCCCCCAAACATTTGGGGCCACAATGTAATTTTTGCAAAAAAGTGATAATTTTCTCGTGTTCATATCTTGCAAATCGTTTGAAATTTTGATTTACTTTCTGAGCAAAATTGTAGCTCTTGTCATAAAGAATAAAAATTGTCAACATATAAAATCAAAAAAACATCACCTTCAAGACCAAAATCGCAAAAAACTTAAAAAAAGTGTCTTTTTATGGGCTCTCAAACATTTGGGGTCCCGGTGTCATTTTTGCAAAGAAGTAATAATTTTCTCAGGCTTCTCAGTTTTCTTGCAAACAATTCGGAATTTTTATTTACTTTATAAGATATAGTTAGTGTTGAAGAACAAAAATTGTGAAGATATAAAATCAAAAAACTTCACCTTCAAGACAAAAAACCTAAAAAATTCGATATTTTTACCTTTTTTTGCCTGTTTAGGTCCATAGGTAGCAAGCCGTTCAAAATTTAAGGAAACAATGAACTAAAAACATTTACCTCAGATCTCAATAAACAACTTTCTAAAACGTATGAACATAGTAGAAATGATTCTTGACACCGTTCATATAGCGCATAGATATTTTGCGGAAAAATTTTACTTTTGCGGCTACCTAAGCGGTGTTTAAAATCATTCCATACCATTTCATTATAACTAACAGTTTTCGTTTTTAAGTTGCCAATTTTACATTTAGAATTTTGCGGTACTTAAAAAAATAGGTATTTAAAAAAAGCAATTTCTCCACTCAGGAAGATTTTTTCACTTTTTGTGTTGTATCACTTTTTGTATTGTATTACGGAGTTCATTGAAAAGATTTAAACAACCATTTCCAGTCATATGTAGTTTTTTTCATTAATAAAAATTTAAATGTAAAACTGATTTCAGAATTTGTGAGTCTCCCACTCATCAATTTAAAATTAAGTGAAATATGTACAGACATAGTTAAATTAAATATCAAATATTATTTAGTAAACAAAATAGTGTAAATATATATTTGTTAGTGTTCAAATTGTAGTTGGTACTTCATGGGTTATTTGCTTGCACATAAAATAATAACAAGGCGTTCGGAAAATAAAAACAATGGGTATAGTAATAAGAACCGTGCGTTCTCAAAATAAAAGCTCTCCATAAAAACAAGTGGTAACAAAGCAGAGAAAACAATGTAATAACCGTGCATTATAAAAGTTCGAATTATGGGTAATACAATAAGAACGGTGGGTTAACAGAAAAAGAACGGTTCGTTATAAAAATAAAAATGATGGGTAACACAGCAAGACAACAACATCATTTCCAATATACTTATCTTTTATTCCACCTCTAACTTAAACTTTATTGTATAGGCTTTATGACGTTGCCTACTGATGGATTATGCAGTGGTGAAGGTATTACACTGGCCATTTAACCGATTTCCTTGCGGTTCGCATTCTTAAAGTAGAACCTTTGTTTTTTTTTTAGAACTGAAGTTTGAATCAATCCACACCCTTTTTCCCATTTCTGCGCTAATTTTTCTAGGCCAGCAAAAGGCATTGCATAAGTTGGGGTCATCCCCTGAGTGCTGGTATCAAAGTAAGAGCAGTGTATTATTAAAATAAGAAAAATTGGTAACAAGAAGGGAGCAGTGTGCTATTAAAACAATAACATACATACATCCATACATACATTGGTCATTATAACCCTGTGTCAGGGTTACGGCCTAGCTTTTTGCAGCACTCATGTTGTGTGTTTTAATTTGCATCCATATGTACCGGGACCTACAGTTTAAAGTCGACTCCGAACGACATATTTGAGAAGTTTTTTTTTGGCAATCTATTACTCACAGAGCTTTTGCGAGAAGACTGCTAAGCGGTAATCACCGAAAGATATAATTTTTTCATATTTCTTCTTATCAAGATGTCAGAGCTGAGATTTGAACCCAGCACTATCGTCTTAGTAAGCCAACACACTAACAACTAGACCATGGCTACTACGATACATCAAAACAATAGAGGTTGATAATAAAGTGATACTGACTTCTTATTGAAATATTGATACCAACCGTTCACAAAGTAAGCTGGTTTTTGTCCCTGGGTTTATAGATTCGTTACCACAAGCATAAAGAGCATATCTAAGGTTTTCTAGGTGTAGTGTATTAAAAAATAGCATACTTTTTGAGGGCTTACGACCACTAAGAGTATTCTAATAATGATTTTCAATCTATAGCTACCGATAGTGGCCAAAATGCTACAGATACTTAGCTACTTTCGTCGACTAGTGCTGAGGGTGAATCTATGCAATTTATAGCGAATTTATGCCACTGCGTGGAAATACTCAATCATGCTGATAAACAGTTCGTGACGTAGTGGCTAATATTTTACAAGAAATTCTTGATATATGTCCACTTGCAAAAGTGAACTTAAACTCATCCAATTTATGAAATACTCAAAATCATATCCACATGTAAATGCCATATATTGGCTTAGGAAAAAATATTTGTTTTTTTGTGTTTCTTTTTTATTTAAATTTAATTATTTGTTCTTATGTTTGTTTAATAACATAAACGGCTCAAACACATAAATTTGTTTTTAATTAGATAAAACTTATGTGAGGAGAATTGTAAAGACCTATCAGATAAAAAACAGAGTGACAGAATAATATATAATTAATATATAATTATTAATATATAATTATTTCTTGAAAATACTTCGTTTTTATATAGTATTTAAAAATCGGTTAATTATTTAAGTAATTTTTTTCTAATGGAAAAATTGTTCAATTCAAAAAATTAATTTTAAACCAAAAGCAATATACGAGTATTTTAAAAACCGTTCTTCATTACAGATGAAAAACACGTATAGGAAATTACGAAAAGAAAGAAAAAAAAATTTTTTGTTCAATTGCTACACACAGTTTCGAAAAGAAAATACAAAAAAGGTAAAATAACCATGATGTATGGATTTCCTATATTTTTCTTTTTTCTAAGATATACAGCCAATTCACTCCTTCTAAAATTTTTTGATAAATTTCAATTAAGCTTTTCAAACATTTAGACTAATAAAAAAAGATGGGTCTAAGAAGAAGGACGACTAAAATAGCAGAAAAAAAAAAAACACGTACAATCAAATATGTACAAATATTGCCCTCTCTAACGTATCTTTTAAATTATTTTTTTTTTTTTTTGTTTTAAACAAGGCATATAGGCCGATGTATTGATTTCAAATCTTTTTTGTGGGGCCATTACTAGAAACCTAATAAAATAACAAAAATTATAAAAAAAAGATATTTGAGAATATGGTGGCGCACGTGTTTGCATTTCATTTTCTAAATTGTGCTGAGTACTTAAAAGTAAATTGTACTTACTTTGTATGGGTATTTTTGTAATATTTTTACAATTTAGCTTTTCCATAAAAATTCATACTAAATTAAATTTAATTTTATAGTCAGTATATACATACATAATTTATAGACTGTGTTTACCAGGCCTTAGAATGTAAAGATGTAAAACTGTAGCTTTTATTAGATTTAAGAGTAATTGCTAAATCGTTAAAAAATTTGAGCAATCATGAGTTCAGAATACTTAAGCTAAGAGAGAAGAACAATAAAAAAAGACGATTATCAAATGGCTCTTCCAAAAAATCATTCAAATTTTAACAGCATTACTCAAGCTGCAACTGTTAGGTCGGGAGTTATTATTGTATTTTATTGGACCAAATTACTTGAAGTTAACCCCATCGACTAAAGGTTCATACAAATTTAAAAGGAGTTGATATTAAATACAGTAATTTGACTTTTGATTTTAATTTTCATTAAAATATTGCCACATTGAGTAATGAGATTAATTTCTGAATGGGCGAATAAAAAAATTTAATTTCCGAATTTAAAAACAATGCAGTACACAAAAAAATCTAATATGTTTCTATTTGAAGAATTTTAAGCTGACGACTTCATATACTAGTTATATTTTGTTGAGAACGATGTTGACAAGTCCATCAACTGTCAATGACGTTTTGTAGTTATTATCGCTAGATAGAGTTACATACATTTTCTATACGAGTTTTGTAAATATGTGGTCATGTAGGCGTGATGTAAACTAGCAACCAAAATCATGTGATCAAAATTCCGAAATATTTTGGCCAAAAAAAGTTGGTAATCATGTAGCTATAGCGCTCACGCTAGACAGTGATAGGCCTTCCAATATCAGTTTTGGTGTTTAATGCTCTCGTGTGGATTGGTATTGCTCCAAATTCGATAATTTGCTTATTCACGTACCCGTTTATTGCTGAAGATGATTTTGTGATGAAAACTTACTTTAATTTATGTAGCCTGAACAAAAAACATTTTTTTTATATGCACGTATTGTTAAATGTTATATCGTTCCAAGGGAATTTAGTAAAACGGATGAAATAGATAAAAATTAATTTTTATATATTGTTTTTAACATAACTGTGTAATTATTTTGATTTTTTTTTAATTGAGACCAATACTCAGGGGTAAAACCACTACCACTACCACCACTTATTCTTTATTTCTTTTTCATATATTATTATTAAGCGCCTTAAAAATCAAACTTAAATGATCAACAGCAATTGTCTCATCGTTGCATGTTGATTTTATGGTGACTGCCTTCGCTAAGTAGGTTTAGCTGTCATCTACTACTTCTCCATAAATTGAGTTTTTCTCCTGATGATTCGGTTTTTTTTTTGAAAATGGTTAAGGTGGAATAGAGTGGTATGTCAGGGAGCGATTTTTTTGTAGATAGGCTTATTTTTTTTTTAAGAAATTCTAACTAATTTGATAAATTTTGCCAGTATTTCGTTGACGAAAATACAGAAAAAGAATATATAACTTAACGGGATAATAGTCATTGTTTAAAAAACAGATTCAAACCTTTCTTTATAATTATTTATAATTATTGTTTTACTGAGAATTTGTATAATGATATTTCAAAATTTCAGTTTAATATCATAAATACATTTTAATATTTAATATTTTTAATAAGTTAACTTATATATGGACAATTTCAAAAATTTTCGCCATTTTGATATTTTTTTTCCAATTTTTTTTTTGGATGACACGAATGACGCTATGGTCACGTGAAGGGTGATATTTTAGCATACCAAAACAGTTCGCGTTAATCGTTTATTGCAAACGGCGCTAAAGTTATAGAGCTTTTAAGTTAAAATTTCTTTAAAATAATTTAAAGTTAAATTTATTGGTTTATTTTAATAAATGTTGTATGGAAGCAGGAAACTCATTTCAAATTCATCAGTGCAGTCCAAATTTAACAATGCACAGATAAAATACATAAAAAATATCAATTATAATTAAAAGTCCTTAACATTAAAAAACGCGAATTTTCGCAAAAATATGAATGTTTCACCGATTGTTATAATATGCGTTTATATAACGCATAACTAATTTACAGAAAAACAATGTTTTGACTTGCAAATTTAAAAAAATAAAAAAATTATATAAGAATTATTTTTGAGGTTAGGATTTTTTTTTTATCTATAAAATTTAAAATCATGAAAATTTTTTAATGCCTATTCGGTTTTATTATCAAGCTTAAAAAAACCTTTCATTTGGTGTCAATCGCGGCGGAATCTATACATAACTGCAGATGTCACAAAGCAAAATGTGTTTGAAGAAAAATGCCGCTGTACCCGCTAAATATGGACCGAATTTAACCGTATTTATATATGATCTTTAGTTCACCGCCGCACTTCATTTCCAATACTTTACATTGATTTTAAACCACGGATTAATTAAAAAAACGCGAAACAAAATCATGAAATTTCGCAAAATTTTTACTTTCTTTATAAAATTTTTGCGTTTTAAAATATTTTAACGCCTTCTTGACGTTGAGGTGCCATTTATTAAGAAGTTTAGATCACGCAATACATAAACTAGTTTTAAATATGATTGCAAATGTCAGGCGCGAAAAACTGTCATTTTTGAAAAATTTACGCCAATTCTATAAAAGTTTGAGGTCATCGTTCTCAGCAACTAGCAGCCTGACATCAACGTGATATGGCGAAAATTTTAGCAAATTATACCATCTTTTAAATACTGTTGACGAAATGCAATTTTCTTGAACGGCGCAAAAACGCTATAGAAAAAACTGCGAAAATTAAAAAATCGGAAAATTTTGGTTTCAAAAATAAACCGCTATACAACTTTTTCCCAAATAGTAGTATTGGCATAACTTTTATAGTGTAAATATCTACAAAGTCTAGTGACTTTATTTTACATCAGTAAGCATCGGAAGTTTAAAACTAAAAGTAGAAAAGTGATGAAATATGAAAAAACTCTTGTAAATTTCAAGCCTTTTTTTGAGTTTTTCGATATTTGAGTGCCCATAACTTTTAAAAATAAAGAACTGATGGTCTGAAATTTGAATTTCCCAGTTTTCTAGTGTGGCCTACCATTCCCTTTTGACCGTTTTGGTCAATTCGAAAAACTGGAGAAATAATAAGCATCTGAACTCAGTTTCAACAAATGTTGAAAATTTTTGAAATTGCCCATATATATATATATATATATATATATATTGACAATGTTTACGATAATTTTTATTAGTTTCATAAAGAAATAATTATTTGCAAAATGTACAAGTATGTTGTAGCATAAGTAATATTTAATTAAAATATTACCCATACGTATGTACATATGGATACGAGAATAATTCATATACTATTTGCTACTACATATTTGGGTTAGATGCTCACGAAAAAAGAAACACAAAAAAAAAAAACAAATGTTGTATGTTGTATGACATCCGATGCATCATGAGTTCACGTTGAGGTTTTTTGAGGCATAGTAAGATCAATAAATATTGAACAAATTTGCAACAGACAATTTTTGGAACCGAATAAAGAAAGAGAAACTTTAATGCGTGCAATATTCTATCTGTAACTATGGGTAATTATAATTTAAAGGACACGAACATTTTGATTGGAGTGATCACAAATGAAGCACTCTTATGATTTAGTTTTTTAAAACAGTTCAAGACATTGCTGATTTTTTACCCTCATACGATCTTCGGGTAAAATTTCACCCATTTTCAAAATCATGGTTTTAGACTTATAAAAAGATTTGAAGACAAGGCTAGTAAAGCGGAATGTAAAGCTCGAGATAAGTTAGCCCCAATAAGAGGGCTCGCGGATAAATGAGTAGATAACCAACAACTAATTCATAACCTACAAGAAAACATTACAATTGATAAAAAAACTGCCGCGATTTCAAAGTAGATTATCATTTACCGCCGGTCACATTTTTCAAAGACAGATAATGCAATTACGTTGTGAGTTGATACTTCGGACAAGATAAAGTCTCTGATTGGGGTCAACCTGGCGGCCTCCAGAACGATCCTTGTTCCCGTTGTATTCAAGTCGACATACAACCTCCTCGTGGCCCTCCTGGATAACATTCTAGCACCCGCTAGCTTGTTAACTAATGTATGCGGCGATTGTCCAACCCCCTGGACTTTAAATTTGGGTTCTGCGTAGGGCTTGAAACCCACGACGTAAAAACAAAAATTCAATGAAAACTAAGACAATAGCCTCTAAACGGACCCCCTTCTGTGTTGACGAACTTGGCAAACGTTTTAAGGACTATGATTTAAGGATATGCACCTGGAACGTGAGAACCCTTTATAGGGAAGGTGCCTCTATCCAACTGGCGGATGCCCTCACGAAATGTAGGGCTGACATCACCGCCATCCAGGAAATGCGATGGATAGGGCAAGGTTGTACAAGGCAAACAACATGTGACATCTACTACAGCTGCCATGAGAAGAAACACACATTTGGTTGCGGATTCGTAGTTAGCAAGAGACTTCTCCACCACGTCTCGGAGTTCAACCCTGTGAACGTAAGAATTTCTATTATCCGCATAAAGGCAAAATTTTATAACATCAGCCTTATTTGTGTTTACGCCCCAACGGAAGAGAAGGATGATGTGGTCAAGGATGCTTTTTACACAAAGCTCGAGGAAATGTACGATGGGTGTCCAGCACATGACGCCAAAATTGTCCTCGGTGATTTCAATGCGAAAGTTGGACGTGAAAGTATCTTTGGCCCCAGTTTTGGACAGTTCAGTCTCCATAATTCCACTTCACCGAACGGCTTGAGACTGATCGATTTCGCCGCGGCACGAAACATGGTAATTTGTAGCACGAGATTCCAGCATCTCGATATCCATAAGGCCACCTGGCTCTCTCCTGATCGATCTACCAACAACCAGATCGATCACATTGTGATTGATGGAAGGCATGTTTCCAGTATTCTAGACGTGCGAACATTTTGAGGTCCAAACATCGACTCGGACCATCATTTTGTCGCAGCCAAGATGCGATTACGCATATGCGCATCGAATACGGCTCGTCTTACTACTTTTTTTAATCCCGGAGCAACCTCCTGCAGAGACGAACACGGAAATCTAGTTACAGATGCACAAGAGACACTGAGATTATGGAGACAGCACTTCTCTAATCTACTGCAGGGAGATGACAACACAATTTCCGCCCCTAGAGATGCTGTGACGACGATATTGAAATCCCGCAACCCAGCCATGAAGAGTTCAAGGTTGCCATACGGCGACTGAAAGGTAACAAAGTGGCTGGACCTGACGGTCTGCTCGCTGAGCTCTTCAAATATGGAGGCGACGAGCTGGTTAGGAGCATGCACCAGCTCATTCGCAGAATATGGCTGGAGGAAAGTATGCCCGAAGATTGGAATTACAGTGCCCTCTGCCCCATCCTGAAAAAGGGAGACCCCACGATATGCACCAACTACAGGGGTATAAGCGTTCTCTCTATCGCATATAAGGTTCTTACGAGCGTATTGTGTGAACGACTGAAGCCATTCGCCATCTCACTGATTGGACCTAATCAGTGCGGCTTCAGACCTGGTAAGTCCACCATTGACCAGATATTCACACTGCGCCAAATCCTGGAGAAGACCCATGAAAGTCAAGTCGACACTCACCACCTTTTTGTCGACTATAAGGCGGCGTTCGATAGCCCGATAAGGGATCGCCTATATGCCGCAATGTCTGAGCTCGGTATTCCTGCAAAGCTTGTAAAACTGTGCAGAATGACGTTGAGCAACTTCTGCAGCTCCGCCAAGGTAGGAAAAGACCTCTCCGAACCATTTAATACCATGCGAGGTTTCAGACAGGGCGATCCCTTATCTTGCGAGCTCTTCAGTTTCGTCATGGAGAGTGTTTTGCGAAAGGCGGGTGTACATCGAAATGGCACTATATTTAACAGAAGTGTCCAGCTCCTTGCGTATGCAGACGACATAGACATCATTGGGCATACCAAGCGAGATGTCACCGCAGCCTTTAATGCTATTGAACAATAGTCTGCTAAAATGGGTCTGGGGGTAAATGAGAGCAAGACGAAGTACATGTTGTCGACGAGTAGCGACGTTGATCGTATCGGCTCCCATCGGTTCATCTACCTTGGCACCGCCATTACCAGCAAGAATGATGTCAGTCTGGAGATCAAACGAAGAATCACACTGGCCAACAAGTGCTACTACGATCTCAGTAGGCAGTTTAGTAATAGAGACCTCTCTCGTGCGACGAAATTAACACTCTATAAGTCGCTTATTCTTCCGGTGCTTCTCTATGGTGCGGAAGCATGGATCATAAGATATTTGGTCCTCTAAGGCATGGCGATGAGTTTCGCATTAGAACCAACCATGAGCTGTATGAGCTCCTCGGTGATGTGGGCGTTGTTCAGCGCATTAACATCCAGCGGCTAGGCTGGCTCGGCCATATTGTTCGGATGGATGAATCTGCTCCAGCGAGAAAAGTTTTCGATGCGAAGGTGACTGGACGTCGGCGTAAAGGACGACCGTGTTTACGTTGGCAGGACCAAGTTGATGAAGCCCTGTCGTCAATTGGTGTGACCAACTGGAGAAGGCGCGCGCTTAGAAGAGACGCCTGGAGACTAGTGTTAAGGCAGGCCGAAACCCGTTAACGGCTATCTAATTATATAATTATAAAAAAAATTATTAAATATTTTTAACAGATTTAATAAAATACTTTGAATTAGAGTAAAAAAAATTATTAAAAAAAAAGAAAAATCTAGAAATGTTTGATTTTGCACCCGAAGGACTGGGTGCTAATTATTTATTTAAGCAACGTATGAGGGTTAACGTTAACGACATTTATTTGACCAGAGGTGGAAAACAGCATTCATGAATGAGCTGGTTCGCTGTTCCAACGGTACTACAATTGAAGGTGCGCTGACAAAATCAACCATTAATTGCGTAGTTGATTGTCTAGAGAGAATATACTGTATAGCAGATGAAAATTTGTCACTCAATGAAAAGGTTTAAATCAAATATCCACAAACTGCTTTATCGCAAAAAGTACTATTAAATATTTAAACTAAATTTAATATATGCCTTAACGTATATCACAGAAATACACTAACTTGAATATAACTGTTTGCCTGCAGATTATATAAAACTAAAATGATTTATAAAATTGTAAATTAAAAAAAAAAAAATATATATATTTCATTTTATGAAATGTAAAATTAGGTGTAGCAACTACTTTAAATGTTACCACATTTCTGAAGTTACAGTCACTTAATATAACAAATTTGATAAAGTGTTTAAAGCCTTTGTTAAACGAATCGAACAAAAAAGTAAAACTACTGCCAAAATACCACACATTTAATGTGTTTTATATTTTATGGTTATTTATTCAATTATTTAAACCGCTTTTGTAACAAATTGTAATTGAAAATAAATGCAAAATTCGTGTTGTTTTAATTTTTTTTTCTATGGGGGAAAATGAAAATTTCTCTTTTATATGTCAGTAAATAAAAAAAAGAAGGTACTGATATAGAATTTCGAGTTACGAGGCTCATTCAGAAAATAAGTAAAGTTATTTAATACTAGAAATATTATATTCTAGCGAAGCTTTTGCTTTTGTTGGAGACAGACTATCAAAGAAACAAAAATGTATAATAAAACGAGAATTGAGTGCTTTGGAATATTACACGTGTATGTCATTCAAACAAATCCAAATGTTAGTAACGTGGACATCTAATATAATATATAATAATAAAGTGTAGACAAATCACTGAATTTTTTTGCTAGAAAGTAAAACTTTAAAACATTTTATTTGTTTCAAGATAACCTGATTTAACTGTTTCAAAACCTGTTGTTCTGGCAAACACGTCAGTTGTTAAATATCTGTCACCTGAAATATTATACTTAGCAAAGGGGTTTGCCATTCAGAAATATGTATCGCTGAACAACCAAACAACGAGTACAAATGGCCAAAACCTTTCGATTACGTGATTCCATTTGTTTAGCATTATGAAGTGATTATGGTCTTTCTGTGTAAGGAACGAGGAAGTTGTTATAAGATAATTTGAAGAGACTGGAAGTGCTACAGCAGTTGTCTGCCCTATGCAATTTTTCAACATAAGTACTGCAGAAAATATGGCAGCGTTAGTAAAAGTGTGGAATTTGTAGATATTACAGCACTTTCCACAAACACTTGACTTATTATGGCGTATTTAATGTGGGAATTTAAACCTTCATTCATATAAAATCTAGCTCACGCAACAATTAAACCCTATTGAATATTCACAACGTTATTGATATGTTGATTGGATGTAATTAGCTTGCCAATAGGATGAATTATCGCACACGGTGCTTAGAAAATCCAGAAGTGATGATCGAAAAGCCAATGTATATGGAAAATATGTCTTCTTGGTAAACAAAATGGTCTAAAATGTTATTTAGGTATATTTTTCCTAAAATGATATCGAAAAAACCGATACAGTGAATTTTGCTGTATTGGCTATATGGTAAGCGACTGTTTTTCGTCTGTAATTAATAATTATGGATTTAAAAATATATGGTTTTAACAAGTAATTAGAGCGCTCGCTGACAACACCAAGCAGCAGTTTGAGCTCCAGCACTGACGAATATGAAGAATAAAAAATTTTTGCGGCGTTTCATATTTTTAAATTAAAATATATATTAAGGTTCTCCACACCTACAAGAAGTCCATCTAAAAAAAAAGCCGCCCCCTGAAATTTTGCTCTAACCACCTTTGAGCTATTAAATAAATGATCAAGAAAAAAGCGTCACATACTGAATGTATAAGGTAATTAGGCAGAACTAAAAGCAAGGATCAAACCTATGAACAACACCTTAGCTAATATCCTCACCATATCACAACAAACAAAAATTAATATCAACAGATGGGGCAATTGCGATTGATGATTTCAAGGGTGAAGGTGTAACACTGATCAACTGCCAGCAACTTGTCTCATACAAGGCGCTTAAAAAAAATCTTAAAAAATCTTAAAAAAATCTTTCCAAATTCCAATAAAATGCACATCTTTGAGTATTGGCCTTTCAAAAAAATAGAACAATAGATTAGCTAAGATTGGAGAGATTATGAAATAATTGCTGAAAAAATTCAAGGGTTTATTAATAGCAGCTCATCAGATATGATTTAAAAATTTTAAAGCTCATAAATAAAGGCTTAAGAAAAAGAAGTTTATATGATTTCGAATAACCCTATTTAATTACATCTTTTACCTTTGTCTCTTATAATTAAAACTTATCAGACTAACCACCTACTTGCTGTTATTTTAATAGTTTTATGTAATTTAACCTAAATTGAATTAAATGCTTAATTCGGAAATTACAAATAAAAATAACAACAATTTTCTTTCAATAATATTTAAACACATTCAATATATTTAAAATTAATGCCAAATACGTTACTAAACTCAGCAATGAATTCAGCATAGAAATATTTATTTACATATATCGTATTTTCTAAATATTTTTGTTTTTTTTAAGAATAATAAAAATTAATTTAAAACCCTTTAAAAGAGAGAGAGAGTGGCAGAGAAAGCTGATATCAGAGCAAATAATTTTTAAATAGAAAATAAACAACAGATATTCAAGTACATACAGCAATCAAAGCAATATTTATACAAATGAAATAATCAATTCATTTTTAATTTGACACATTATGACTCAGTAGAGTGGAAATTTGTTTTTGCAAAATCATTACAAACTTAATTAAATTAAAAATTGGTAGAGTGAAATATTTTAAAATTAAAAATATATTGCATGTGTAATGTAAAAATTCAGAAACATAGATAAAAGAACGCCGAAATTCGATGAACATAAAGATGGCACTTATATTACAGATGTACATACATATGTTATGTTATCAACGTATGATCCACTCAATCCAACATCTTTCTATTCTCTCAGTAATGTCGTTTCAACAATAGGAAAGATTGGACAAGAAATGTCTGAACAACGACTTTACCTGTCGCATTTTTCAGAGAAATGTGACATGGTCATGGTTATTTTCGGAAATACTTGCACCCAATGGGCAAGGTGGCTAACCCCTCTTGCATCTACTGCAGTACGTTTGGCGATGATGCTGAATATACCTTTTTCTACTGCATCAAATTGCAGGATGAAAGAGATGCGCTACGAGAGTGAGTCGGGTATTTCAACCCCGAAAACATAGTGAATAAGATGCTTGAATGCGAGCACCTATGGACCATCATACGGAACTACGTCGAGTGCATACTGCGAGGAAAGAAGAGGGATCTGGATATATTCCAGCAAGATTGAATGAGAGCACGAGCCGATGGCTTGGTGCTGGCTGCAATCCTGGCGTCCCAAGTCATGGGAGGATGAAAATGGTCCTTATGAGGACGTTGCTCTGGGCCTTTCTGAAGTAATGCGGAAAACGATTCTGGGAAGGTATTCTTGCCAGAGGAGGAGAAGGGATTGTTTTAGTGGATTCACCACTCGAAGCTGGTGATGAGCAGCTGTAAGTGCGAAGGCATTTTAAAACCTACCTCATAGGTCAAAAAAAAAAATAAAATAAAAAAAAAACAACATTAGTTATAAGTTGTCTGATTTCATATGTTTCGAGCCCTTCAACTTCGTGTTTTAATTAATTGATAGCACGCTATGCAAATGCACAATGATTTTATTGCTTACAACTTCGTGAGTTCAGAATCAAGCTGATTTGGTTATGTTTGCCAAAAATATATGTCAAACAGTAGTTGAAAAATAAACGAATGTTTTGAAATGGCATTTGAATCAGCTTGTGCAGCCCTTTAGTGTATTTCAATATTTCTATTGATATCTATATTGTGATATATTCCAATATTCCTAGACTACATGGTTCTCTGCAACGCTATACATCCTGTGCACTTACTTAGATCTATGACTGGGATATAAGCTGACAAATTAATAATTCAATATATAGATATTTACAAAAGGTTATGGAGTGAAATATAAACAACGTGATAATGGAACGATACGAACTGCGTAAAAAATAAAATTTGTAAATATTTATTTTCCGAAGCTGAAAGATTCTAAAATTTTTTTTATTTTTAAATTGGATTTAAATTTAATTGAAAGCAGTATATATGTAATATTTTATTTATTAAATCTCATAACTTTTAAATCTGTAGGAAGTAGTGTTGTGTAATAAATATGAATAACATTTGGCATAACCCCCTGTATTGTCAAGTTTTTATATGTACATTTACATCAAAGGCTCGGTGTAGAGCAAGTCCAATAAAAATATAAATTTTGTTAATCACATGAAATAACGATTACCTTATCAATTAAAATCAATTTAGTATACACAAAATATAAAATTAATTTAAACACATATGTACATATGACCCAATTTTTCGAATTATTTCAGTGCAAACCTTAATAAAAAAATATTACACCACCAAACCACTTTTTTAATATGTGTATACATAGTTGTAAAATAATTCGATAATTTCTGTTCCCGAATTTATATTTCAGTAATAAGTTTAATAAGTAATTCAAAGCTCTTGGTATAAAAAGTTTTATTAAAAAAAAAAGTTTTTACAACACATTGTTAATATGACTGGCGAGTAAGTTTGAACAAAATATTGCATATTCTATATGTACAAAAACCAATTTTGTTTTTTTATCAATACTGTTGCATAAAAAATTTGCAATTTATGTCAAAAATATATATTCAGTAGGTAAAAGGTTTAAAAAAGAAAAATTACATAATGATAATATAGGTCTTGTTTTATTCATTTTTATATATGATCTGTGTGTTAAGAAAAAAGATGTGAAACACATACATACATACATACATACATAAGTTTATGCAAACACAGTTTTATTTACAGGTTGCAAGAGTTTTTACTTTTAATTTTTATGGGCTGCTCGGTTAAAATGATTGTTTTCTATTGTAGTTGTTTACCCTATATCGAGATAAATACCACTAGTTAGAGGATAAATAGCGTTGCCACATAAACAATTTTATCCTACCAAAAATATTTATATCTGCCAATCTTGTTAGCCTACCAAAAATCATATTCGTAGTAAAAAACTATCAAAACTAAAGGGTAGTTACATTTTTAGAACCGAATAAAACACAAATTATTTAGGAAATTATTTTCATTTCTCTTTGTTATGATAATGTGGTATGGTTCAATAATCTATTGAATAAAATATGGACCAAATGGCACCCGCGACCTCGCCAGTACACTTTCATCCAATGGTCCATATTTTCAATGACGCTGAGGCTTAATTGAGGTTCTATTCCATTAATGTCTCGAATTATCTCATCCTTTAGCTCTTGAATTGTTACAAGCTTATCGACATACACCTTTTCTGTCAAACCCTAAAGACAGAAGTGCAACAGTGTCAAATCACATTATTTTGGCGGCCAATTGACATCAGTACCACATGAGATAACACAGCCATTAAATTTGTCGCGCAAAAGAGCCGTTGTTTCGTTAGCTGTATGGCAAGTGGCGCACCGTCCTGTTGAAACCTCATATCTTGCACAACCACATATTTCAATTCAGGTCATAAAAAGTTCGTTATCATCTCACGGCTCTTCAGCCACACTATCGCGAACAGCAGCAATATTTTATTAAGTATGAGCTCTACGATCATGCACTGGTGTTTTCACATCTCCTATAGACAAGGTTTGCTCAAATTTTTTAACAATAAAAAAAAAACTACCCAACAATTTCTGAACAATAAAAAACTACCAATTTTGCTAAATTTAGAAAAATAAGAAGCGACAACGTTAGGATAGGATAGGATAGGAGGAAGTGGCAGCCTCGTAATTACAAGGCACACTTGAGCACGCATAGCGGCCCGTTGTGATACCACATGATGCGGGGAGCCCTGATAGGCAGGGGCTCCACACAAGAAGCACTACTTCCCCAGAAAATCATGCTGGAAACCAGCCAGAGAGCCTAATAAATTTGGCAATTGATCCAATATCCAGGATCGACAGGTCAGTCAAGCCATCGAAGAAAGGAGATCCTAATGTAAGAAATCTGCGTCGAGCCAGAGATGGACACTGGCAAATATAGTGGACCACAGTCTCCTCCTCCTCAGCCGACCCACAGCCACGACAGAAGTCATTTGCGGGCAAGCGCAGTCTCTCCGCATGCCTGCCCATCACGCAGTGGCCCGTGAGGATAGATACAACGGAAGAGATGTCCCTGCGGTCCAGTTTAAAGAGTTGATTGGTACGCCTCAAGTCCAGCCTAGGCCAGGTAAGTCTAGCAACTTGGCAAGACTCCTCCCGCGACCAGGCTAGGTCCGCGTCCAATAAATGTCTCCTTCTAATAAGGAGCCTAACGGAGGAAAGAGGTATACCCACTTCCACGTGAGGATGAACCTCCGGCAGAGACGTACCCGTCCTAGCCAGTTCATCCGCAGTACAATTGCCAGCGATGTTCCTGTGACCAGGAACCCAGATCAGATTAACGACGCACTGTCTCGAGAGTGCCACAAGGGCATCGCGACAGTCGCCGACAATTTTGGAGTTTGTGGTCAAACTCGACAGGGATCTGACCGCCGCTTGGCTGTCAGATAATATGGTGATACCGGCAGTGGGAGTACCACCCCGAAGTATCACCCTTGCAGCGTGACATATAGCCACTATTTCGGCCTGAAAAACGCTGCAGTAATCAGGGAGGCGAAGGGATATGGAGATGGCGAGCATCTCCGAATAGATCCCACACCCCACTTTGTCTCCAATCCTGGAGCCATCAGTATAGACTTCCAACGATTCACTGGGGATGACCCCGCCAGAGGCCCAGTCATCCCTGCTTGGGATCATCACGTGGAAGTCTCTGCGCAGTTCCAGTCTCGGTGAGGTGTAATCGATATTGTCCCGTATCCGAGGTTCCTCCAAAAGAATAGAGGAGTGCCCCGAGGGTACAAAATTCCACCGTGTTAGTGCGTTAAGTCTTACCGCCACCAGTTTAGCCTGCTGTCTAGCAAGAATCTTAGACGGAAGCCACCCCAGCATAACAAAGAGTGCCCTTGTGGGGGTGGTCCGTAATGCACCAGTAATCTGAATTGCCGCGGACCTCCTGACCTTATCCAGGAGTCTGACATTACAGAACTTGTCGAGAGCAGTCCACCAAAAGACCACTCCGTATAAAAGATTCGGCTCTATGATCGCCGAATAAATCCAGCGGACCACGCGGGGACGTAGTCCCCATCTTGCCCCTACTGCCCTGCGGCAGCAGTAGATAGCACAGGCAGCTTTACGCGCCCTTTCAGCTAGATTCGGCCCCCAGTTCAACTTGGGGTCCAGAATGAGACCCAGATATTTAACCGAGGTACTCAACTGCAGTCCAACCCCGTTCAGGTTGGGCAAAGTGAAATGAGGTACCTTGTACCGTCTCGTAAAGAGCATCAACTCCGTCTTGCCAGGATTAGCACGTAGTCCAAATTCCCGGCACCACCTAGACACAATGTCCAGAGCTAAGTTGAGCTTGTCAGACAATGTCTGTGGGCATATCCCAGACGCCGCGATGGCGATATCATCAGCATAAGCAACAACCCTGTTACCAGAGCGTTCCAGCCCGATGAGAAGAGTGTTAACAGCAAGGTTCCAGAGAAGTGGAGAGAGGACGCCGCCTTGTGGGGTGCCCCTGGCAGTCGCCCTCTGGCACCTTGCAGTTCCAATTGTGGCGGATATCAATCGCGACCTAAGAAGAAGCTCAACAAATTGAACCAGACCAGAATCTAGTCCAAGACTGAGCAGAGCATTAACGATACCCGTAGGGCAAATATTGTTGAAGGCGCCTTCTATATCGAGAAAGGCAACCAACGTATACTCCCTGAAATGCAATGTTCTTTCCACCTGAGAGATCAGTGAGTGCAGAGCGGTCTCGACAGATCTCCCTTTGGTGTAGGCATGTTGGGAGGTAGATAGTAGTGAAGGGTTGATCAAGTTCCTGATATGGAGGTCAAGAATTCTCTCCAACGTCTTCAATAGGAAGGAACAAAGACTAATTGGTCTAAAGTCCCCGGGGAGCACGTGTGAAGCTTTTCCGACTTTGGGAATGAACACCACATTTGCGGTCCTCCAGCGCAGAGGAATATAAATGAGGTCCAGACAGGCATTATAAACAGCCAAAAGCCAGGGGAGAATGAGATCCTCGCCATGTTGCAGATCAGCTGGGATAATGCCGTCTGGACCTGGAGATTTGACAACGTTAAAGATAAATTACAATTTTACTCTTAGAACACATACGAATGTATTTATAGAGTAAGAAAAAGCAGACGAAATATTTACTTTCAATCTATACAAATATATGTACATGTATAGATATTTTTATCTTTTACAAACAGCTATATATAAATACGTACGTTTGGATTGTGTATGGACATTGTACAAGTATGTTGCCATAAGTTCATATATTGTAATAACACACATACATAAATATATACAACATACATATATGCTCAATATGCATATGAGCCTACATATACTTGCACACACTTATACTGCTGTTTCTAACGATATGTTCAATTTCTTTTATTTTATTTTGGATTTAAATGTGGTTCAATGTTCCTTTCATTAACGCATTTATATTGCGGTTTTCTGGTTTAATTCATTGAATATATATTGTATTTATAAAACTGCTCAATAAAACCAAGGGTGTTGAACATTTTTAATTCCTACTATTAGTTCATAAACATACATACATATATTTATATGACGCATTCAACTTTACAATAGTTAATAAAATCCCTTCTATTCAGCCGATAAAATTCCCTGGAGGACAATTAATGTTAATGTTTTTTAAATATTAAATTATAAATTATCCAATAATGCCCAGCTAAAAATTTTTAAAAATCCTAAAAATACTCTAATTTTATAGGAAAAATTTTTTTCAAATACTAGTAAATATATTTTATGAAAAACCGTGTAGCAATTTGGACTACAAGGACAAACTATTTGTAATCCATTACAGAATGGCTGTGAATATCGGAAATTAAAAAAAATAAAAATAAAAAAAAATCGCCCCTGTATAATACACGTAAAATTTGCAAGAGAACATATGACTTAGGGCTTTTAAGTAAGTGGTAATTTAATAATATACATTACGTGGTGTCGTGGTATAGCGTTTAGAGCGCTCGCACAAAAACTCAAACGACTGAGGTACAAATTCCAGCAAAGGAGAAAAATAAATAAATAAAAAATAATAAATAATAAATAAATAAGAATCAGTATCAGTTTCTGATAGCAAACACATTTTTTTACACTGCGCTGGTTCAATATCAGTGTAGTGGGAGGACATGTCTAGTACGTCTGCATTTTCATCTTCGCTGTCAATATCTGCTTCAGTTACAATTGGCATAATTATTTTAAAGCGAATTCAGCTATGGAACACTGAGATCCCACTTTAGCGATTCCTTTATACAGTTCCTTGTATCGAGCCATTAATGATTGCAAGTACCATTCTCCCCTCCCCCCCCCCCCCTCTGCCACCACCCAAGAATACCATTATAAAGAAACAGCTGCCTGATATATCCAGCCTATTTCTTCAGAAACGAATAAACAGCGCAACCTTCTAGGAAGATAACAGCTAACCTGCTTAATGAAAACGCTCACTACACACCATCAACATCCATCGACAGATGGGACAATTGCTGTTGGTCATTCAAAGGTGAAGGTAGAACACTGGCCTTTGATTGGTTAAATTGACTGCAACTTGTCTTTCTATACTTTCAAATTCCAATACAATGCACTGCATAAATAGGGGATACAACCGATAAGAGGATGAAGTTATGGTCTCTTATGCTATTACGTACTACGGCACAATTGATTTACAGCTTTAAAGTGCAAACATGACTTTCAAGTCAATCTACTTTCAATAAAGTAAAGTAGGTTTTTAAACCGATTAAATTGATTCTGCAACAAAATAATGCTTCCATTTATTATGTCAGTGTTGTTGTTTGTCTTCTCAAGCGACCACTATATTCTCCCAACCTAAACATTATTAAAACTGTCTGTGACTAGCTTTCTAAGAAAGTAAAGCCTACTAAGTGAAACCATTCAGAACTCCTAAAATGGGATTTCATTCCATTATTTAAAATGGTTTGTTATTCCATTAAAAAATCGAAATTATTTTAACTCGGGAGCTTACAAAATGACTAAAATTTGATCAATAAACTTTCTATTATTAAATTTTAAAATCCTCTTCTTCATATATGAAATACAAGAGTACTTCAGCATAACAATAGATCTATATTAAAGGTCATTGCTGGTGGTAATAACATTTTTGCTGTCGGCAAAAATTTAAAAAGATACGCCAGAAGTTTAAGTGGCTCTAATTATCTGGTCGAGACTACATGACTATATCAAAAGGAAATAACTAAACCTATAAAGGTTTTCTTTTTTTTTATCTAAATAACTGCTGAACGCTTCCATATAGTAAAATCAATCTGATAGACCTTAGTATTTCATGAAGTTTGTATCGCACACTAAAATTCTCATTATCATTTATTAGCCTCCCTTGATATTAATTAGGTCGTGTAGAGTCAAAATCGAACCAGGTATGGCGTACAAAAGCCGCCAAAGGCACATGCACTGATACATCATTTATTCTAACTACTGCAATGCATTCTAACTGCTGCAGTCCGATTGTCCTATAAGGGGACGTGATATACACACGTTTTTTGAAATCGTCCATATTTGTTTTCATTCCGACTATTCCTCTACTATAGAGTATTCTTCATGATACTTAACACCAGTTTTCAGCTTTCTTCTCATTGCTCTAAAAGCTTAATTTTACAGTCTTTTATCACCATACATGGGCATACTGCATTACTTTTTTACTGCAATACGTAAACCAGTATTCAGTAAAAAGTACTGATTACTGAAAAAAGAAATCAGTATTCAGTAAATTTTACTGATTACTGAAAAGTGAAATCAGTATTCAGTAAATTTTACTGATTACTGAAATCAGTATTCAGTAAAAAGTATTGATTTATGTAAAAAAATTCAGTAAACATTAAATGACTGATGGTAGATACTGTGTGTTTTAAAAATGATATGTACGCATTGCTCACTTACATGAATAGTGGCATAACTGAAAAACTGCATTTCGAAAAAAAATTAAGAACTGAAAAAATTATTTTATTTTACATTTTTCAGTATATTTTTTGAACTTGAAGTCTCAGCTATATAAATCAGTTTTTATTAACCCAATAACATATTTCATAATTAAAAAAAGTAAAAACATACAAAAAAGAAATATTCCTCGAAATTCAGTTTTTCAGTTATGCCACTATTCATGTAAGTGAGCAATGCGTACATATCATTTTTAAAACACACAGTATCTACCATCAGTCATTTACAGCCAGGCCCACGATGTCGAAAGAAAACTTAAGCGAAAGAAACTCAGTCACTCACTGTGAATCTAAACTGCGGCCCACTAATTGTCACTTTATCGTTCGCTTTGGTTTACGTTACCAACGTAATGCAAATAAACAACAAAGCTCCCATATTAACATATCAAAAAATAATCGCGAATATACACAAAAAAAGCGCTGAAATGCTTAAATTGTACAGTAAAAAATGCAACCGTGTGCTAGTTTAACTTGAGAGAAATGTAGTGAACAAACTTATTCCGATTTTGTTTATTTATGTATATGTGTGTAAAAAAATTTTGTGTTACCAATCGCATTTATTTTTGGCGACACAAAATTAGTGTGCCGCAAATCAGCTGTTTGTCGCTTAAAACTACACGATTCGATATCGTGGGCCTGGCTGTTAATGTTTACTGAATTTTTTTACACAAATCAGTACTTTTTACTGAATACTGATTTCACTTTTCAATAATCAGTAAAAAAAGAAAATACTGAAAAAGTACTGGTGCTGAAAAATGCCTATCTATGTTTATCACGTAGTGGGGACCGTATATTGTTATATTTCCATGATTTAAAAAATTACACACAGTATTATTAAATTTGGTACTTTTTATAGACGAAAACATGCTTTTCAGTTTTGTTGCAAAAAAAAATATATATATATAAGAACAAAATAAAATAAAAAAAAACATTAGAAAGTTTAAATAAATAAATATTAAAAATTTTTTCACCGCGCATAATAAGTTGTAGTCGCCGTGGTCTAGTGGTTAGTGTGTTGGCTTACTAAGACATGAGCCCTGGGTTCGACACCCAGCTCCGACATCTAAAAAAAAAGAAATATGAAAAAAAAAATATTTCTTTCGGCGACTACCTCTCAGCAGTCTTCTGGCAAAAGCTCTGAGAGTAATTAATTGCCATGAACAAGCTTCAAGTCTGTCGTTCGAAGTCGACATTAAACTGTAGGTCCCGGTACTCATGGATACAAATTTACACACACAACATGAGTGCTGCGAGAAGCTAGGCCGTAATCCTGACACAGGGTTGTAAAGGCCAGCTATGTATGTATGTATGTATAAAAAGTTCGTTGTAGTAATGTTTTATTTTTTTACAAACAATATAAAATATAAATTAAGTTTTTAGCACAAACTCTCATAAACTTAAAATTTGAATATCTTTACATACAAGAAATTTAAAAACTTTAAATGACAATTCGTAAAGCACCCGTCGTTTTAATTAAGGGCTTGTTTTATCTGATAGTCGTTTTTGCTTGAAGTTGCGGTCGTATTTTGTTTTATCATTAAAACAAATCCGAATTTAAACATGAATTTGATTTTTGATTGCTATTAATCGCTAATTGCACCCTAATCAATAAATGATTGAAAAATTTGTAAAGAAATCTTTGATTGTATAACCAGCAATTCCAGTAAATTTTTATGATTGTAGATTGAAATCATATTTCATTGCATTAAATTGATCAATCAAATCAAAAAAAAAATTATTTCTATTAAAACTGATTGCAGTATCCACAACAATGATAGGGCACAACTTGTAAGTACAAAAGAAAACTAAACGCA
The DNA here is from genome assembly GCA_963576795.1 of Metopia argyrocephala. Taxonomy (NCBI): domain Eukaryota; kingdom Metazoa; phylum Arthropoda; class Insecta; order Diptera; family Sarcophagidae; genus Metopia; species Metopia argyrocephala. The sequence continues at coordinate 58,140,112 of OY756211.1, read as the reverse complement.
TATATTTCTGACGCCTGTGAAAATAGTTTGAAAACAAAATAAGGAATCCCAAGAAAATTTATTGTACAGTCGGGCTTCGATTATCCGTGATGGTCTAGATAAGAAGCATTACGGATAATCGATTTTCACAGTTTTTTTTAAATATTTTTATTATTTAACAAGTGAGCTTTGGTTTACATACATATTTAAATTAAAAGAATTAATTCAAGATAGTTATGGCATAAACGGTCTGTATCCCAGCTTCGTAGTTTTGACCTAGCATTTTAACACTCACCCTTTTTTTCGAATGTTCCTTAATTATTTTAACTCTATATTCAATATTTAAAATGTTTCCTTGTCTTTTTATAACTGGTAACAATGCCATATTAAAAATATATTTAGATCTAACTCAAAATTTCAAAATTAAACTAATCACTTGTAAATGCTCATCGTAAGCAAACAAGGGAATTCAACGTTCATCATGGATAATAGAGGTAATCACGGTTAATCGAAGCACATAATTTGAGAATATTGAAAACAAAAAACAATAGACTAATCTTTGGACTTTACGGTTAATCGGGGTTACCGGTTGACGGATAATCGAGGCCCGACTGTATTAAAATTTTTTTATTGCTGTCCTCAGTAGGAATTGATTTAAAAAAATGTTTGTATTTTATATAGGTATAATCAGTTAATTTATTATCTTTAGAGAACTAAAAGTTAAAAATGCTCTTCTTTTGTTATATTTGTGCATTAGAAACATATTTTTTTTGAGTCCAGCACTCAGGGGAAGACCCCTACTAATGGAATAAATTGTGCTGGTCTAGGAAAACTCTAAAATATTCTATACGAGTATATAATATTATAAAAGAAACATTTAATACACAGTAATAATATTCATAAGCTGATAACTTAAAAGAGTAATTTAATGTATAAAAATGTAAATTTATGTAAATTAAAGTATGAATTGGCCCTCAAATAATCATAATATTAATGTCATTTCATTTGTAAAAATAAAACAAGTATTTTAAAATAATCATTTTCTCTGAATACTGTGCAAGTTACCAATTCATAAATGTAAAATATATACTTAAATGCAAGTATCATGTTTTGCATTTTTGTAAACTACTAAATAGACATGAATTATAGTTAACAAAACTACTCGTATATAAATAATTATTGACATTTGTGCATACACTTACACATTTGGTTATAATGATAGTCGCGCAGTATTTCAGCTACAACTTTATTGATTTTATTGTTGGTATATGAAATAAAACCAATAAATAAATACATACAGCAGATCGTACTAATCTCTTTGTGGTCATGTAGCAAACGGCTAAGTTCTGCTTTAGTGGCACCTTTAAAGCCGTGTCTAACTTCTGGTTCATTATCTAGTTTTCAGTGTTATGAGAACAGAACAAAAACTTCGTCTGACAATGATGACATGCCAGACAGCTAGTGTAATAGGGAAAATTTTGTGCTTATCTTCCTAACCTGATGAATTTAAAAAATGTTAAACCTTTGGCCCACAAAGACATGTCGATGAGTTTTGCATTACGACCAACTTTTGAGCTCCTTGTAGAAGTAGATGTTATCCAGGGCATTAACATCCAGCTGCTGCGCTGGCTCGGCCATGTTGTTCATATGAAAAAATCTCCTCCAGCGAAAAACGTTTTTGATGCGAATGTCATTGGGCGTTGGCGTAGAAGACGACCATGTTTACGTTGGAAAGACCATATAGACGAAGCCTGTCATCAGTTGTTGTGACCAACTAGAGGACGCGCGCGCTTAGCAGAGACGCCTGGAGACTAGTGTTGATTCAGGTTGAAACCCTTTAACAGGATGTTATAGCCAGCTAGGTAAGTAAGTGTATGTGTGTTTACTCGTAAAACCAACATAAGGAAATCTGTCAGAAGTTTCAGATTCGGCCTACTATTTATTAGAATATAATAACTGTGCCAAATTTTGCACTGATCGCTTTAACCCTTCTAAGACCCACGTAAGTGCTACAGAATTTAAAGCTTTAACCGACTTCTAAATCTGTAATCTACACAGCAGATATATTAAAAAAAATAGATAATGTTTTCGAATAAAATTAAATGTTTTTCATTTTACATCGTTTTAAAGAGGGTACCTATTTTTATGACCAAATATGTACATTTATGCTTATAAGTACTTTCTTCATGATAGCAAATAATTTATGTTAAAAAGCCAACATAAAATACCAAATCAAACAGTGAAAACATCGTTTTTAAAGTAAAACAATAATAAATATAATGAAAATAACAGCAACAACAAATAAAAATACACAGTGTTATACAAAAGAGAAACGTATAACACTTTATGTAATTTTTATTTTATTAAAAATTTTTATTTTATATAAAAATAATATACATTATTTTTTTGTATATAAATAAGTTGTCTATGTTCAACTTTTTATAACTCGAGAACCACTAAACCGATTTACAAACCAATACATGCGTTGGAAAGTACTTTCACTGAATGTCTTTTTTCAACTGGGCGGTGTCACGCCCAGTAGTAGTGAAAGTTTCTAAATTTGGTCCCCGATTTTGAAGATTTTTTCTTTCTTATGATCGTCGTGATCTAACTTAGGCTTTTACGGAAAGAAAATTTTGCCCCGCCTACTTTTACGCTCACTTTTTTGATTTACCTAAAATCAAAGAACGGCTCCATCCATTTAACTAATTTTTCTTTCAAATGTTTGTATTAATCTATTTTAAGTTTTCATCTAGAGGAAAATTTGCCACGCCTAGTTTTACGCCAACTTTTTTATATTTATGTCTAAATACTGATTTTTATATATCTTCAGGACGTTTAAAGCTAAAGTTTTGGAATTGGGTCCTAATGACTTCATGAGCAAGGCAAATCATCAGTCAGAAAGTGTGCGAAATGAGACAAGTGGTTGTGACTCCTCATATACAAGTTAAAAATTGATATACATTTGATATGAATTGACATACGTATCTTTAAAGTGTTGAAGCTAAAGTTTCTGAATTTGGTGTGATGGATTTCATAGTCATTAAAAATTATCAGTAGAAAAAAGGGCGGGAAAGTAGACGTGGTAGCTCCCACACAATCTAACTATTGAGTTCAGTATATCTTGAAATCAGTAAAAGTTAAAGTTTTTAAATTTGGTCTGAATTACTCCGTAGTCACTAAAATTCATCAGTCGAAAAATGTGAACAAATGATAGTGTGATAGGTGTAGCGAAGCACGCCGGGCTTAAGCTAGTTAAAAATAAAATTACTGTATTTTAAACCAATATTTTTAAGGTTAGAATAATATATAAAAGGAAAAAATTTTTTTAAGAATTCTGGAAAAGTTGTCTTCACTTAGAAATTAATAAAAATTTGGATCATCAACGTTATAGTTTGTGTTCTACAACAGAGAGTGTATGCGATAGTTTATGAATTTAACGAAGAGATTGCTTTAACAAGAAAAACAGCAATGAAGATTTTAAAATTTTTTTATTAGTGTAAGTGTGAAGCCGGTATAGATCTGAAAAGGCAATTAAATCAGGTTTTAGCATAGAGAACGCTGAATTTCTATACAGACAGAATAATGAATTTATCACAAAAATAGCAAAAGGCTATTGACTGGACCGGCATACATTTCACTAACCAAAGCTCAAAATGGCAATATGAAGATTGCATTGTAAGTACCCACTTTAGTGAAAGTTTTGCGCAACACTGCAAATTTATAACACTTCTAAAAGAATCGTCATAGGAAAATTTCAATAAATGATACAACAAACAAATAACTCGCTTTTAAATAAATATACAAAACGAGTGATGTTACCGTGATAAAATACTCACTTATATAAAAATTTTTTAATTTTAAAAGAAACAAACGTATTAAGCAAGATAAGAAAAATCAGCACAGAGAGTAACAACAGCAAACACGGTGCAGGTTAAATAAATAATCCGGCCCAGGCATTATAAACAAACTGTAAATTTGTAATTTGCCGGACAAACCGTATATGAACCGATAAACGTAATTTTTAAAAAAAGGCTGCTTTTATATTTTTGTATTTGTGCAAACGAACTGATAAAATATTTGCTTATAAAATACTCGTACCATTTAGCTGTAACACGCCAAAATTATCATTATAAACCATTAACATGATTATTTTGTCCACTTCATACTTTACAATTAAAATATCATTGTACAGACCTAAATACGACTTTGGCATCATATGGTTTATCAAAACGGAAGGAAAAAAAGAAAAAAAAAATGACAGCAAAGTAGTCAAATAAGAGTAACCACTCTTATAGCAGAGCGCTTTACATTGACGCCAGTAATGTAGCAATGCGATTCAAGGCAATTGTATATAATTTCCGGATACGCATAATATGCGATTCCCCCAGGTACTTATTATTCACACAATATCCGTTTTTAAATATGTACACACAGGCATGAAATCTTTTGCCTATATGTACACCCGTATATACATATGGGTATATACCTTTTTATATTTATATACTTATAAATAAGTATAAATAGATATGCATGTGGAAGAGAGTGTACGTATAGAAAAATTTGGGTACATGAACAATTGAGGACATACATACATGCATGCACATAAAGACAATGACATGGGTATTGTTGTTTCAATGTTTTTACGTGAACAAATTGAGAATTACAGTAATTTTTACAGATCTACTATATAACCTTGAAAAATATACAACAAAGCTTAATTTATTCCAAGTAAGCAATAATTTGTAGACTGAAAGTACATTATAACCATTCAGAAATTTATGTTTATAAATGAGTCTAAAAACCAAAATTATGTAATGAAGTATCTCTTTTGAGAGAAATTAATGTATTACAAATTTTATTTTATAGCACTATTTTGGTTATTTTTTGAATGCAATATTATATGGTCGCCGTAGACTAGGACGTAGTGTTTAAGACGAGAGCTACGCATTCAAACCCCAGATCTGACATCTTGAAACACGATATATAAAAATATTTCTTTCGGCAACCTCCTCTTAACAGTTTTCTCGTAAAATTTCTGGCAGTAACTGGTTGCTTCTCAAGTCTTTCGTTCGGATTCGATGTCAAACTGTAGGTTCTGGTACTCATATATAAAACTTAACGCACATAATATGGGTGCTGTAAGAAGCTACACGGCAACTCTGGAAAGGGTTGTAATTTTTTGTTTGTTTTTGTTTTTGATTGATTCTAGCACTTAGAGGATAACCCCTACTCATGCAGTACATTGTTCTACTCCAACAACAATTACTGACACGAAAGAATGAATGCTGACCATATTCAGTGTAAAAGATTATGGAAATTATACAAGGAGCGTCGATCATTACAAGAAGTTTTTTGGCTTCATTCCTGGAAAAGACAACTGTGCCCTTGGACTGAACATGAAAAGTTTGAGGATTCGTTCGCGGCCGCTTAGATGTGAGAGATACAACCTATTACATGAATATATATGGTGAGTGAACAGTATTTAGGTATTGGATGTAAAAATTTACTGATAAAGATTTAATAAGCCGTGTGTTTACTACCAAGTTTTCTTGAGGAAGTTGCTTCCAGTAGTGACTTCCAGAAGCTTTTGTCATATACGTATTAGAAGTCGACTTCCAGAAGTCACGGCTTGCAAAAGTTACTTGCAGCCATTATGTGGAAACACGTGTTCGTTGCTTGCTGGAAGTAACTTGCGCAACTTGCTGTGAACTCCAAGTGTTTTCAAGACTTGCGGAAGAAGTCAGGTATACGTCGGGTTTTGTTTTGCTTACTGAACACCAAGAAAGTTATCCAGAACTATGGGATACGTTCTTAAAAAAATATAAAAATAAAATTAAAAAACAAAACGCTGTAAAGGAAATAGCCAATGCTTTAGACTCGCCCGAAGAAGATGCTGCAATGACAGCTGCCGCTCTTATTTTGTGTCAAGACATTTTTATACTGTTACTCTTTAAAGAAGCTAACTCTACTGCAACCTGTTCTCACATTGTGTGTAAACACGTGTGCAAGTTTTTGCTGCAAGTTCGTCGTGCTGACTTCTACAAACTACTTCTGGAAGCAGATTTCCGCAAGTTTCGGTTTGAGTGGAAACACTTCAGCAAATACTTCCGCAAGTGACTTGCTAGTGGACACACGGCTTTACATTATATAATACAGCATATTGAGTGTCTAAAAGCAGAAGCATGAACTTCAGTGCAGAACAAATTAATCAATTTCATTAACCAACATTTAAAATTTGTTTCAAAATTTTTAATTCCCTTTTTTTTAACAAAATAAAGCAACAAATGACACATATTTTGATTATTTAAAAACGTATCAATGCACTCACTCGCGTTCATAGGTCGTGATATTTATGAAGGTATTTAACAGAATATATTCGTTGTACTTGTGTGAATAATTTTTTTATTTTTTTTTTTCATTTACATTAAGCATTCATTGCTCTCCGGAGTCCATCATGTATTGTGTGTGTTATGTTTTTGGCCTTTTTTTTACAAGCCAATGTACATGCGTGTGGACTTTCACATGTGGACACACATCCATTCATATATAACCAATAATTAATGAGTGGTAAGAGAGATAGATTAAACATACACAATAAAATAACTGTGTTACCAAAAAACAGAGAAAAAATAAATAAATTCAACTGAAAGTATATGGCAAAAAAAATAAGCGAAATAAAATAAAGTTGGTCAATGTCTGCCTTTCAGGCAATAAATAGACAAAAAAAAAAAAAACCAAACGAGAGGTGGACGATTATCAGGCGTATTCTGAAAATTAAATATTTGAAAATGAAAATTATATAATTACACGGTTAACCCATTATTAGAGGTAATATTTTTAATATAATTTGGAAATTATGGTGGTGTTAGAAACGTTGATTGTTTGACCAGAAGCTGTTAAATAGGAACGTAGAAACGTTATAATTCATGTTTTAACAAAAATACACACTGTATTGAAACAAGAGAAGGTTTAAATTAAAATAAATATTAAATAATTTAAAGACACCGGCGGAAAGATAGATAATATCGTCGCAAGAATTAAACAACGCTGTAACTGACAAAACTTTTATGAACGTATTTGACAAATAAACCCTCAATAAACCTAAAATAATTTTTATGAATACGGGCATTAATGTTCACCAGATCCAAAAAACCGGTATGAAAGTGGAAAGAAGACACTGGTGTTTTTCAAAATTCAGAAGGCATAAGTGAATTTTTTTCATCCTAAAAATCTGGAACCGGGGCCAGTCGACGCGTTTTGTTTTTGTTTTTTCTATATAAATGATGCCAAAAAACGTATTTACGATTTTTTGTCAGTTACAGCGTTTTTTAATTCTTGCTACGATATATATATTTTTTTATTAATTAAAGGCTCTTACAAAAGAAATCACTGGTAAGCATTATTTTCTGATATGAACTGAGATAGTACCTACTATGATCAAAAGTATTCCATTGCACGATACCTTTTATATTAATCTTCTATTCCTAAGGCCCTTAAGAAATGCAGATCCAAAGCAAGATCTTGCCTTCAATAAATAATTTAAACCAGGGGTGAGCAACCTTTTTAATTAACGGGCCACTTATAAATTTTAAAATTTTTTGGCGGGCCGCACATAAATACTAATAATTTACAAAACTCTATTTATAATAAAAATTAGAATAAAAAAATATAAAATTTAATGCCAAAAAAAAGTATTTGCTTGAAATTTTTAACGAGAAATTTGGTACTGTTTTTTCGATACAACCTGATCAATATCAGCCGGAATTGATGAGGTAGGTACACATACACAAGTTTCTAATCGTGCATTACTCAGTCTTGATCGGTGGTAATTGGTCGGTGGTCGGATTTAAAAATATTCTCGATGTTTACTGAGAGAAATACATTTTTTACATCAGTATTATTCTGCATGTCCATCACTTCCCTTTGAAAGTCTTCGGGAACTGTATCCACATCGATAATTAATGGTTAGGAAAACATTTTCATGGAAACTGCTCTCTTCTCAGTTTCTTCGTAATTGAAATTCGTTGATTAATGTGTCTATATATTATGTGTATTTTTGAGAAGCAGCAACATTTGTTTGGCGGGCCGCATAAATAGGTTGAAAGAGCCGCAAGCGGCCCGCGGCCCTGATTTAAACTACTGTATTCGATGTAATGAAAAATGTTTTGTTTTTCAGTAAATATTTTTATGAATTTAAAGTAAATGACTTGTTTTATATATCAAAATATTTCAAGTAAAATATTAATTGGTATTATTTAGAATTCCCAATTAACTTCTTTTATTTAATTAATACAATATTTTTGCTCAGTAAAAACACAAAATTAGGAGTATATTTTAGTATGTTTTCTTGTGTGTAGTCGCCGTGGTCTAGTGGTTAGTGTTTAGACTTACAAAGACGAGAACTCCGGTTCAAGTTCCGGCTCTGATATCTTGAAGCAAAGAAATATGAAAAAAATATTTCTTTCTGCTACTACCTCTAAGCAGACTTTTGGCAAAAGCTCTGAGAATAACTGATTGCTATGAATAAGTTTCTTAAGTCTGTAGTTCGGAGTCGACATTAAACAGTAAGTAGCGGTACTCATAGATAAAAACTGACACCCACGACATGGGTAATTCGAGAAGCTAGACTGTAATCCTGGCACAGGGTTGTAAAAGCCAATTATGTAGGCATGTATGTATGTTTTATTGTTTCGGTTAATACGATTACAATTTTATACAATTAATTCCTTTTGACTTTTCTTGTAAAAAAACTCAAAATTACTAATGTGGGGAAGAATTTTTAAGCATAGAGAATAAGAAACACTTTGTCTGTCAAACACTTTACAAAAAGTGTTAACAAATATTTTAATCATTGTATCATTTTGTTTTTCCTTCAAAATAATTTTATAAATTTTCATAATAATAAAAAATGAGTTTAGTTTAGAAAAAACCTTTGAAATAGAACATTGAGCTAAAAGTCGTTTTATTCAAAATCCCACACTAATTTATTAATTGATATCGGCCCAAGTTTTCTATGATGTAGTCGTATTAATTTCCCTTTTGTTCATAAACTTATATTCTTGGAATATATACGAAAACAAAAACGAAATGTTATCGAAAAATGTATCAAAATAAATGTTGTAATGTCCAATATTATATATTGTTATTAAAATTTTTATCTGTTGTGATGTATGAATATTCTCATTAGCGCTATAATTTATAAGATTTTAATCTTGTTGCGCTAAGATCATTATATAAATAAATAAATAAATAAATAAATAAATAAAAAAAAGAATATCTTACTTTTATACTGTTAATACGAACACAAATTTATGAAAAGGTTGTCTAGTTTAAAAGAAAAATTAAAGAATCCAACGATTTTATGTTAGAAAGTACATAAATTTATTTGCAATATAAAATACAGTGCAAGAAACAATTTTTTCTATTGTAAATCAGTCCCATATACCTATATATGTTTATGTGAGCTTTTTCTTTGGATTGGTGAACACATTCAGGCTTAAAAATTGCAAAAAAGTCTGCAATTACATCAAGAATAAAACTTGCAGCATTTCCGCTACTTTTTTTTAACAAGGATCACATTAACTTATCTTTGGAAGGTATTTAAATTTGTTCTTAATTCTACCAACAGCTTGTAAAATTTTATCCAAAGTTTTAGAGGAAATGAATACCACAATTTGCAATAATTGGATTTCATTGAAATGTGCAATGGGTACAAATTATTTTTTTATGAAGGAACTAGTTTGCATAGAATGTACAAATAATTGGTCAGAACCAAGCCATACAGGGAGATCTTAGTTGCGTAACCCTTGAGTTTATAGAAGTTTTTGACGAGGGAATAAAAAGGGAAAACTAATTACCGGTTTTCAGCGATTCTCATAATTCTCTCATTCGACGTTTATTTCATATTTTGTTTTGCTTCTTGGTGTATTTGTCTTCTTGTTACAATTGTCACATTCATTTTTCTTGTATGGTTAAATTTGTCTTTTTTGTGTCTTTTTTCAAAGTGAAGTTTACAAGAAACTTTATCAAGAGTTGCACAACTAAAAACTGCATGTGTTGGCTTTTCAGGACAAGTTAACAAAAATTTTAATTTAGAAGAAGAAGGTTGTTCAGCATAAATGCAATGATTGTTTTTAAAAAATATAAAAATTGAAGGTTTTTATTCCCTAGGAGAAATTTCTTAGCATATGCGGGATTTTCCACTTCAGAAACCAAAACTTGAAATTATCACACTGCTGGTAGCTTAATTATTGAGTTTTAATTTAGTTACTAAAAACTATATTATTTCTCTGTATATAAGTTTAAAAATGAAAAGTAGGGATATTATTTCGAAAATTATTGATAACAGAAAACGTGATGAGAGGAGTGTAGAGTTTATTTTATTACCAAGCGATAACGAATAATGAAATAGGGCAGATTTTAAGGGAAAAACTAAAAAATTATTAGTTTGGTAGTAGAAAGGTTCTAAACATTTATTAATTGAAATTGATATTCTACAAAATTTATTAATCAGTACAGCAAAATACGTTTGCTTTATAAATTAATAATTTACCTTCAAAATCAATGCAAAATAGTTGGAAGTCAGACAAACTATTTGTTACATGCATAGTTGGTTATAACAATTTTTTTTATTTATCAGTAAAAATTATTTTTAATATGCATTTGGGGATTTTTAATATAATTTCAATATTACTCGTACCAAAAAAAAAAAAAAATATGAAACCAAAAGTGTTTAAGCCTGTTCCTATAACCTACTGACCTACATGGTCAGCAACAGAAAAATTTATTTTATTTCTTATTTATTTTTTGTTTGTATAAAAAATTCTACATATAAAAGTAAAAAAATGGCATACATTTCCCTACATGAAACAAAAAAAAGTAAAACTAATACATTGGTTTTTTAAGTTTAATACGAGTTTGGTTTGAATTAAATTCTATAACTAATAAGAACATAAATTCTAAAATATACTCTCGATAGACAACAAAATCATTGTTTAAATAAAAAACTAATTCCTTAATGAAGTCAATTACGTCCAAGCAATACTCCAAGTGTGTAGTCTTTTACAGAAGAATTTTGTGCTCTTATACGGACGAAAGCACAGCAACCAATTAGATCTATGCAAAAACAATGCTTGTTTGTGTCTTTTGCAAAGAAACAACGTTCAGTGAAAGTGGAAATATAAGGGCTTTTAAGGCTGTTCACCACAAATTCAAATATTAAAGTTTATGTATTGAACTAGTGAAAGGTTTTTAATATTTGAAGATGGATCGTTGAAAAACACTGGTGATACAAATGTGAATATTTTTAGATCACTATGTAATGTACCTTATGTGCATGGAATTCGTAAGAACTTAAGGAGATTTATAAAAAACTATATGATATGGTCAGTCTTATGTTTACAATGGAGACTGTCATACACTTCATTACCACATACATTTCTTATGGAAAAAGAGCAATTCACCCCCATCCCACATCCCTCGTTTTTGACTCATGTATTTTTTGTAGAAACTTACAAAATAAGCGGTTTTAGCTGATCGAAATCGAAAAATCGTATACTATTCCACCCCTATCAGAATAGTTTTAATATCATTCTTTTGCGATTTGATTTTTATTTCTTGATCCAAAAATACCTCCACTCTGAAATTTTCCACAACTTTAGAGAACGAGTCGCCGTGGACTAGTGGTTAGTGTGTTGGCTTACTAAGACATGGGCTCTGAGTTCGACTCCAGGCTCTGACATCTTCAAAAAAAAAAAAGAAATATGAAAAAAAATATTTCTTTCGGCGACTACCTCTCAGGAGTCTTCTGGCAAAAGCTCTGAGAGTAACTAATTGCCATGAACAAGCTTCTCAAGTTTGTCGTTCGGAGTCGACATTAAACTGTAGGTCCCGGTACTCATGGATAAAAATTGACACACACAACATGAGTGCTGCGAGAAACTAGATCGTAATTTTGACACACGGTTGTAAAGGCCAGTTATGTATGTTAGAGAACGAAACTATCTTTGGCATAATTTTTTTTCAAATTTTTAAAAAGGTCTCTTTCGGAGATATAGGCTTCCGACTTTTAGATAAAGAAAATTGACCTTTCACTTTTTCAAAGAAAAAATCATGTTGCATATTAAATCAAAGGTAATTTAATACCCTTTCAAATGCGACTTTTACGAGATGTGTAGCTATAATACTTTTCAAGACAATTACAATTAAATAAGTATAACTTTGTGCATTTTTGTACTGTTTTCCGATTTTCTAGACCTCATATATCCGGATCCAGAAGTGTCAGTGCCCCCAATCTTTGTACTTAATTTAGTTCTATGATATACTATATTTCTACAAAAATCAGAAAATTTGGTGGGGGTAGGTTAAATCCATTGGTTGATTTGAGTTGGAATATCCCATATATGTACGTATATGCAATCAAATTAAAGCCCTTTGTATCTATTTTCAATCTGTTTCACATGTACAGTAATTAAACAGCCTGTTCTATAATAAATCAACTGTTTGACTTATTAAGTTCGTATCACATAAATCAATGATTCTTTCATAACTTGTTACTTTTTCCTAAAGGTTAAAGCAACACAGTCAGTTTTATTAATTACACACTTCCAACAACAACAAAAAAAGGATAAATATGATTTATTTACTCAGTTAATTTCTTTTTTTATCAAAAAAAAATTTGTGAGCATTTCACTGTTTTTGTATTTGTATATTTTGCTTGTTTCTCTTTTGCTTCTTAAATCGTGGTCATCCCTTGATAATAATGAATGTCAAGACATTTAACATCATGTATCTTTTTTAATATTTTATAACATATTTTTAGGCTGCTAAACTCACACGCACACTTATACACAAGTAAACAGTGTTGCCGTTTTGGTTATTTTTAACCAAAATTGGTTACTTTTTTCTTCAATGTGTACATGTGGACTTTTTTCTTATTTTGGTTACTTTTTGTCTCAAGGAAATTAATAAAATATTTCGAGTAATAATATTAATAAATATAAATACTATTCAACAAAAATATTTTTGTGGTGTGTACAAGTCGGTTAAATTTAATATCTAATGTACAAATTTGGGCCCGGTGATAATTTTAGTTCAAAAGAAAATATTCATACTTGATAGCACATACAGATTCTATGTTTAAAAACCAATTCAGTACTTAATAATTAAAAACCTGTTTGAAAATTGTCTATAAAATTATTATGTTTAATTAATTAAATGTTAAAAAATAAAAATTGTTGTGTGTTCAACAAAAGCTCACTCAACTAGTTTTTATTTAACATTTTCTTAAAAAAAATGTCCAGAAATACGAATTGAGATTCTACTGAATTCTGATAAAATGGCCACTTGCTAAAAATTTTCAAATGTGATTAAAAACAAAATAGTTTTTAGCTTATAAGTGCTTATATAGAACATTTGACAGGATTCATATACATATACTATATACATAAGTACATACAATATGAAATGGTTGTCAGCATTTATCTACATTTCTCAATTAGCATATTTTCTAGAGAAACGTTGTCAGCCATAAATAGCCCTTGATATATATTTTGGAATGGCTTGTTAATGATAAACTGAACTTCAGCTCAATTCTTAAAAACATTGAAACAGTCGCTACAAAAAATATTCCTCTGCGATAAATATTTTAAGCTGAAAAATGTATAACGTGTAGTCTTATTTTGATAAGTAAGTTTTTTACATATTCTAGCAAAACTAATTGATTTTGGTAAATTTAAATGCAGACGTTTAACTGGAAATAAGCAAGAAATTTGGATACGAATGATTTTAATCAGCCAGGCCCACGATATCGAAAGAAAACTTAAGTGAAAGAAACTCAGTCACTCACTGTGAATCTAAACTGCGGCCCACTAACTGTCACTTTATCGCTCGCTTTGCTTTACGTTACCAATGTAATGCAAATAAACAACAAAGCTTCCATATCAACATATCAAAAAATAATCGCGAATATACACGAAAAAAGCGCTGAAATGCTTAAATTGTACAGTAAAATATGCAACCGTGTGCTAGTTTAACTTGACAGATACTACGTTTATACGTCCGACTTATTTGCAAATAAGAGTAAAAAATGTTGCCATATAATTGTTTTATTGCAACTTACTAACTCACGATAACAAGTCGTGAATAACGACACTATTTGCAAATAAAGGTTTAAAATCTTGCCACTTGTTTACATTTTACATGTTTTTATTGTTTTCAATCTGGTAGAAAAAACATAAAATGTTGAACTTAAAGCAACAATTAAAAAAAAATATTCTGTAAAAAAAGTTTAAATATTAAAATAAAAAAATTTTCATATTAAGTATTTTTTTCACACATTATTGTAAACAATGTTATAATTTTTTAGTGTTACCATACAATTTACTGACAGCGAATTTGTTTCCAAGTACTTTTACATATAAACAGTGAGTTAAACATATTGCAAATAATTTTATTTGCAAATAGGACGTGCGTATAAACGTAGTAAGAAATGTAGTAAACAAACTTATTCCGATTTTGTTTATTTATGTATATGTGTGTAAAAAAAATTTTGTGTTACCAGTCGCATTTATTTTTGGCGACACAAAAATTAGTGTGCCTCAAATCAGCTGTTTGTCGCTTAAAACTACACGATTCGATATCGTGGGCCTGGCTGAATATTTTTGGTTACTTTTTGATCAATTTGGTTACTTTTTTTTGGAAATTTGGTTATAAAATATTGAAGGCTGTGGCAACACTGCAAGTAAATATAAATTTAACCATTGCAATTGTAATAAAGCGATTTTTTAAGGCTTCAAAATGGTGGTCATTATTTATTACTTGAACGTATGTTCATTGTGATAAATAAAATGACGGCCAAAATATGTGGCAAATATGAGGAAGTACAAGATTCGTGAAGAAGAGGACTAAGAAGCAGGACAATGGGGTTCATAAATTTTGTTGTTACTAGGAAGCATATTGGGAAAAAGGAAACCGAAATCGGTAAAAGTAATCTTAAGAAAAGCACTTTATTTTTTAATGACAATTTAGATGGATATTTTAATTCACGAAGGATTCATGTAGCATGCTTGTTGTTTTTTATTTGTTAATATATTTTTATTTGTTACAAATAACCATTTAACTATTAAGGTACCCTTTTTTGAAAAATTATTTTGCAAGCATACCACATACACTATTATAATTACAAGATTCTTAATTACAAAATCTTCTAACTGATGGAAATCTAATAGAATTCCTTAAAAAAAATCTGTAATTAGTTAGAATGGCATGTACCAGGCCTACTTTTCCAAATGATTATTCATAGTGATGATATACCTTGACCGTGAAATTATCTAGACTAAATTTAGTAAATTTAGCTTTAACTGTTAGCTCGTTGTTATATTGTAATGGGTGATTCAAGTAGAGATACTTTTTTCAAAAGCCTTTTTTTGACAGAGCACGTGTGAGTCGTGAATGTGTTTCGTGTACTTCGCTCAAGTTATGATCAACATAATCGGCCTACTGAGCATACTATTCGCAACACCATCACCCATTTTGAGACCCATCATTCATTATTGGATAATATTCGGACAAATACACTACGTCCATCACGCTGTGAAGAAAATATAGCGACTTTAAAAATAATACCGGTGCAAACGTAACCATCAATGTCGACCGCTATTGTGCCATGATAACCGACTATTTGTTGCCTAAATTTGAAGCTCATGATCTCGGCGACTTTTGGTTTCAGCAAGACGGCGCCACTTCCCACACATCGCATCAATCAATGGATTTATTGAGAAAACACTTCGGTGGGCACGTAATTAAATGATTTGTGCCGGCCACCAAGATCGTGTGACATCACACCGTTAGACTTTTTTCTGTGGGGATATGTAATGTCTAAAGTTGCTGCTCACAAACACGCTTCGATTCAGGCCTTGGATTAAAACATCATGCACGTCATTCCACAGTTACCAGTCGAAATGCTCGAACGAGTCATCGAAAATTGGAATCAACGGATGAACTATCTGCGACGTAGTATTGGCCAATATTTGATAGACATAATCTTCAAAAAATAAATGCCAAAGAATGTTCTTTCAAATGATAATAAACACTCTCCATTAAATTTGAGTTTTCTGTGTTTTTTTCTTTAAAAAAATAGGGTACCTAGAAATGGAACACGCTTTATATGGATTAGCAATAATTTGTTTTTTGAAGCAGATAGATAAAGATAATTACAACTTAAATATATATTTTTGCAAATAACTCTAGCTTTGTTTTTAGTAGAAAATATATTACAAAGCATATTTAAAGTTCTTTCCTGGGGCTCGAAGCTCGGGCCTCCAGCACATTAAAGTTCTAATTATACATAGAATTTTGCAGCCATCATTGGTAAAATTTTATCGTGTAGTTGCCGGGGTCGAGTGGTTAGTGAGTCGGCTTACTAAGACATGAGCCATGGGTTCGACACCCAGCTCCGACATCTTAAAAAAAAGAAATATAAAAAAAAATATTTCTTTTGGCGACTACCTCTCAGCAGTCTTCTGGCAAAAGCTCTGAGAGTAATTAATTGCCATGAGCAAGCTTCTCAATTCTGTCGTTCGAAGTCGACATTAAACTGTAGGTCCCGGTACTCATGGATAAAAATTGACACACACAACATAAGTGCTGCGAGGAACTAGGCCATAATCCTGACACAGGGTTGTAAGGGCCAATTATGTATGTATGTATGTATGTAGTTGCCGGGGTCTACTGGTTAGTTTGTTGTATTACAAATACGAGAGCTCCAGTTCAAGCTGCGGTTCTGACATCTTGAAGCAAAGAAACAGATAAAAACAAATATTTCTTTCGACAACTTCCTCTTAGCAGACTTCTGCAAAAGCAATTTTGCCAATTACTTGCGTAGTTGGACGATTATGTAAATCATAATCTCCACTTAAAGCACGATATGTGGCTGTGGCAGAATCACTATTTTTGTAGTAAGTTTTGGTAATTTTTATCCGTTGTGTGATAGTTAGGCGATCCATTTTTGTCAATGTCAGACTTTCAACTGAAAAGAAGAAGATTGGTTTAGCAACTTTGTTTGACAAATGTCGAATTCCAGTCCCATACTTTTGAAAAAACGAATTGAATAACCCGGTATTGAAAAATAAGAGTTTTTTCCGGACAGTTTTTTTTTTCTATTATGTTGCCCAATTTTTAAGCCGCTTTCTTACTTCGATCGCACATTTTTTCACTATTCGCAAAAATTTCCAACTGTTTAGTAGAATTGTTCGAAGATACTCTACAAATTTATTAAAATATATGACACATTCTATGTTAAATTAGAAAAATTTTTAATAAAATTAAACAAATCGATAACAATTCTATTGTACTGCAGCATGTTAAGGGTGAAAGAAATTCAAGATGATACAAACATTCATTAGCAACGATTAAATAGTGATGCAATGGCAAGAGTGTCTCTATGTCATCTTAGTTATCTATTGTCACCTTTTCTGAGAAAAACATACTTATACTCGTATGTAGTTTTACTACAAAAATCTAGTGTTTTCTTTTCAATTTTTCTAGATTTAGGTTGTAAGGCTCATTAAAAAAAAAGAAAAAATTAAAGAATGAAGGATAAAAGATATTGAGTAAAGAACATAAGGAAAAATAGAAAACTTGAAACAATTATAATTTAATGCTAAATTAACTTGATCAAACATCACTGAACATGAAAAATGTATATAAGAAAACACAGAAAAAGTAATAAAACTTTACCACTTAAGTGTTTGCAGGACAGCATTCTATTTAGCAAAGAAAACTTAAAATAAGAAAGTCAATATTAAAAGAAAGAAGTGGACAAAATACAACTTTTCAGTACATGAGTATGCACATTCACGTATATGACAGGACGAGTATTGAAGCTGAAAGCATCAGTAAAATAATAGATTTTAAGAAACAAAGGAAAAAAACTAAAAGCACATACAATATTTATTTGTTTTACAAATAAACAGCAGGATAAGAGCTTTAATGAGGGGAAACAAGTTTAAAACTTCAAGATTGATATTTCTTGTTTCAAGTAATTTTGTGTACCCTATATTCATATGGCAGTATTGTTTGGTAAGTAAAGAGACTTTTAACAGCAAGGATTATAAAACAATTATTTTATATATTTAAAAGCTTTCTCAAATTATAATATTTTTACTTAAACAGACATGCATGCTACTAAAAGCATTTAAAAAGCTGGTATTTAGACACCTTGTGAGAGTTCAAATGCCAAAGTATGATCATAAATCATTTATAGTTTACAGAACTATCAGTTTATAATAATAGATTTTTAACCATCATTTTAATTTACTTTAAAAATATAATTTAAGTATTCCTCAAAATTTAACGAAACTTTCCTACTTTATTAGTTATATTTATTGCAATAATATATTCTCTCTATTGTATTTTTTATAATGCATAGCTAGCGTGACTTAAATTTTTTATAAATAAACTATCTCAGGTTGAAAAATCTCATTCGTAAAATTTGTATCGTATTCAATTTCCTTACGGATTGCAGTATTCGATAGCTCAGGTATCGAATTTTAAGAAAACAAGTACGAAATATTTTCGTAGTATTTTAATAGAATTCGAAAGAGAAGTCACCCTGGTGTAGTGGTTAGTGTGTTGGACTTCTAAGACGATAGCGGCTCATATCTCAGCTCTGACATCTTCAAAAAATAAAAGAAATATGAAAAAATTATTTCTTTCGGCGACTAGCTCTCAGCAGTCTTCTGGCAAAAGCTCTGACGGTAATTGATTGCCATGAAAAAGCTTCTCAAATCTGCCGTTCGGTGTCGATTTTAAACTGAAGATCCCGGTACTCATGGATAAAAATTAACACACACAAAATGAGTGCTGCGAGAAGCTAGGCCGTAACTCTGAATCAGGGTGTGTGTATTGTATTAGAATAAATATATTTTGAATCTGAAAATAAAAATAATACTATAAGAGTTAAAAGTTTTAGTGTATTTGCCTTAGTCTATAGGTTTGTGTTGGTTTACTAAACAAGAGGTCCAGGCTCAAACCCCAACTGTGATATCTTAAAAATAAGAATATATGAACAAATATTTCTTTCAGCGACTAGTAGTCTTCTTGCAAAAGCTCTGAGAGTAGCTTATTGTCTCGAACAAGACGTTTGTGGTCGACATTAAAGCATAATAAATAATATATAAATTGTCAATGTAGTGTCATAGACCAAGGTGCCCACAACCCTGGCACTAGTAGTCTATCATTACAAAGTAGACTACTGAGTTACCGAATGCATAAATAAAAATATAAATATACATTATGAACAAAAAAATTCTTTGAATTATACAAATAATACAATTGTATAACTGGCCACACCTCTACTTGCGTATACGTTCTTAGGGGTCTCAAATTTGGAAGCTCATAGGTCCTCAATTTCTTAACCTTATATAATGCTTGAGGCATCAATCAACAGAGATCTATGCCATCTTCTTTCAGCTAAAAGTTAATAGCGGCTTAGGAGGTAAATACATTAGTTGGAAGTGTCAATGGCCGCACCTGTAGTCAATTATAAGGACTAGGTTTAAAAACTGACACCCATAACCCTGAAACAGAAATTTAATGGCAACATATGTACGCATAAGTGTTAAAAAGCAGCAACAGAAAAAAAGGGATATTTTATTACCAGTAACTGGTTAAGGAAATAAATATTTACTACACAGGACTAGTGGGTGTTCCCAAATAATGCAAGATTTTAATTACAAATAAAACAAAGTTTTTAGTTTCAAAAGTTCCATTTTTTTATAAAATCGTGAAGTACATAGAGTAACGTTATATACTGAATAACACATCAAGAGCATGAACTCTAAGGCTTTGCTGGCACATACCTACCCTTTCACAGAGATTTTTTACGATATTTTTGCATAATTGAGGTAAAATTTCGTTGGTACAACGTTTTATTTCTTCTTGTAATGCACGTGTGGCTGTTTGCTTTTTAACATAGACATTTGATATTATATTCTCGCGAATAAAATCGAATTTAACACGAACAAGTCTCAATATTGTTTTATAGCGCATAGGAGTGGAATCAATTGTTATGTTTGTCGGCATAATAGTATTTTTCGACTATTAAAAGAAGCATTCATGTGCCTCGGTTGTTTATTAAAAAACAAATTTTCTTGAAAAGAAAAAAATTAAAATTTTATGAAAATAAGACATAATGAATGTGCCAAATATGTACAAATTTACATTTATGACTATAGTCATTATTAGCAAAAAAAAAAAGTAAAACAATTTTCAACTCCTTTCTTAAGGCGCTTAATAATAATATAAGAAAAAAAATATATATGTATACTGTTTTTCAAAAAATTCAAATACAATGCACAGTATCAGTAGGGGATTGCTCCTGAGTATTGGTCTCAAAAAAAAAAAAAAAAAAAAAAAATTCAAAATTTCTGTAGTAAAAAAAGACTACATTTTTTTAATTACTTACATATGGCCATATTACTGTATTCAAATCAAATGTCTATGCTTGTAGAGGTCCTTATTATTCGCCTAAACTCCTTGTCAATAACCTAGGTGTCCATTGGAAACTATAAAAAAATAAAAGGAAAACTATAAAAAGAAAAATAAAATCGGTGAGGTTAACAAAAGTTAAAACTCATGTTCGAATATATAAGAAAATGAAATAAAAGAAAAGAATTTAAAAAATATTAATGGACGGGTATTAAAAAAAACGGAGAATTAAAGTATAACAATTATTATAAAGACACAGACACGAATAATGTCTGCTCTAAAAGTTTTTTTTTTTTTTTTTTTTTTTTTTTTTTTTTTTTTTTTTTTTTTTTTTAAATCAAAATTGTGAAATTGTGCGCAGTATTACTAGAAAAGTTATGAGAACTGGAATAGAATAAGAAAATAGGAATAAACTCTTTTAATCTATTATACTTTTTTTGAAGACAAATAATCCCACTTAAAATTTTGTTTATATATAAAGCGAAAGGGAAATTGTTAATCAAATTCTACATTTTGCATTTTCTTGTTTTAAATTTATTAATTGTTTTATTTGAAGAATTGTATTTATTTTTTAATTAAAAAAACCTGTAATAAAATGTGAAAAAACAATTTTTAGTTCACACAACTAAATGGGACGAAAATAATGGATTTTATTTCCAATTGCTAATTTTGCAGAAACAAACATTAGGTTGAAGCAAAAAATTTTAGTTTTTATTTTAATTTTTTCCGTATTAAAAATCGATGCTCTAAGTGCAGATAAAATCGTATCTTCCTTTATGAAACTCTTGAGGTGGCGCACAGGACTTTCTTTTGTAAAATTTTATCACACATATATAAAAAGTGTGGTTTAAAAATAATTCTTTTGAATTATGTAATTTAAAGTTAAATTAAAAAAAAATTCATAATACATAAGAACTAAATTAAAAAAAAAAAATAAAATTATTCTATTCCTATTTGTAAAGGTTTTTATTGGTAAAACATTGCTATTTTATCTATAACATTGATTTTATCTAGAGTAATTCTTGCTTCCCTATCCACAAACAGATATTGAAGTTTCAGTGATGAGCATAGCACACCCTTCTATTGCTTTGGTATGATAAGCTAACATCCCAATTGGCCGAAGTTTTTTCCTGGACGAATTACGTCTTACACTTCCTATCATAACATTTTATAGTCAGGAGTGATTCAGTTATTTTCACATTCAACCAAAAAATTAAATCGTTGAAATTTTTAGAAATTGTGGAAAATGGAAATCGTGAATTTTTTTTTGCTTTAACACAAACATTTCCTTATCTTGTTCTTAATATCGTTTCAAGAGTCAATTCTAGATTTTCAAAACTATCGCCTTGGAGCATAGCCCACAACATAATCTGTGGGTCTGCGAAGAAAAAATTTCTATTAATAGTTTTTAAAACTATACTCTTAAAGACATCTCTTAAATACAAACTTCTCTTAACCAACGTAAGCTTGCTGAAACTAATCTAGACAGACTCTGATGAGTGCTTAGCAAGTTTACATTAATAGTAGAGAAAAGCTATCTGAAACCGCTGTGGCAATTTATTTTTGTGTAACCAGCATCAATTCTTTTTGTATAAAACCTGCTGCGTATACGTAATGTAGAAGGCTTACTATTTTTTTTCATTTAGCAATTTTTTCTTCACATTTCGCGAGGGTTTAATTTTCATTGAAAAATGATCAAATAAAATATCTGATATGCAAGCTACTGAACTGCGTGAAAATTTTCGTCAGTTTTCGTTTTACAATATTTAAGTGACTTCAATAGACTTTCTCTAAAACGAAATATTCCTTTTTACTCAAACCAATTATGCATTTCTTGTAGTGAAACATTTTTCTATAGAATGGCAACAATACAATTTTAAAAATTAATAGTTAAAAAATTGAATTTTTTACAAAAAAAATACCCCTGTGTTAATACTCTAATGAGCGTATTCATAAAAACTATTTTAGGTTTATTGAGGGTTTATTTATTATTTGACAAATATTGAATAGAAATTTGTCAAATAAGTTCTCAATAAACCTAAAATAGTTTTTATGAATACGGGCATAAAACTTTAATTTTTAAGCAAACCGATTGCTGGCAAATAAGTTTGTAATAAGTTGTTTATTAATTTTTGGCTACTTAATATTCAAAAGTAGCTACTCAGTACCAGACCTGTTAAACTTCGGGTACGATTAGTAACAAATGAGATTACTGTAATGATTATACGACCCTCTTGTAGAATTTTCAAAATTTTAACATTTTAAGAATATATAAGGAATATATAATAAATGCTAAATACTCATTATATCACGATTTGTACTGCAAATTGAACTATGACACTACTCCAAAACTAGCTTTGAATTTTTCTTCTAGAATGACTTGTCTACTATTTAATAAAAGCGAGCGGTGGCTTGCTTAATCTAAACGCCAGATTCTTTACCAACAGCACAACGTCTTTATGCACAATTTGTAATTCAGGTGATGTTGAGAACACTTACCATTTTATTGGTGTATGTCCTATTTATAAAGCAATTACAAGGAGTTGCTTTGGTAAATGTTTTCTATGCATGGATGATGTACTGAACATTCTAAACGGTCAAAATTTGTATTCCCTTAATAGTTATTTGGAACACTGCTTGCAATATCGCAAATTAAGTATAAATGAATTTTCTTAACTAACTTTGAACATTATATTGTATATAAAACTATTTTCCATACTTAAATATGAATTTGTATATTATAGTAAGATGCCAATCTGGCTCACAACAAAACGTTATGCCAAATTTATATATATGTACATATAATTATGTTATCTATAATATTTAGCATAAAACACTGTTATTTATTGCTCTTGTTGTAGTATTTATTATATATCTATTACATTAATAAAAAAAAAATCTTTCATACTTATGTTTTTCCTAAGACGGCCACAAGGTCAAATAAATTAGCAACATCAAACCGTTCTAAGATTTCTATTGTAAATGTCCTCAAAATATAATTATGCAGTACAAAAAACAAGTTTTTAACTTAATATTTGCCCAAAACATTTTCTTTTAACGTGGAAATCACTAACAGTAAGCGCTTTATAAGAAATTTTTTAGGGATACAACTCTGTATATGACAATAATAACGAACAGTAACGTTGACGAATAAAATAATAATGATGAATAAAGGAGTAGACAATAGGATTGTTTAAAGAATAGAAAAGTTGTGTTTTGACCATTTAACTCATAAGCATATTACCTTAAGTATACTTTTTAAGTTATATTTCTTATCTAAAATAAACGCTGTTTTCATTGAAAAATCCTCATAAGTAAATATATATATTTTTTTAATTTTTGATATCTAAATCTAAGTTAATACTATAATTCTACTTCTAAATCAATAACATTTTTTTAAACTTTCCTTGAAGCATGTGTACGAGTATGTGAGCAAAAATTTTATTTTTTTTTCTTTGTTATCTTTTTCAAAAAGTTCATTAGGCGTTCAAAGATATTATATAAAAAAATATGTCCTTCTTTTTTTCTTTGTTTAAATTTAAGTTTTTTACCGAAACAAGTCACAGTGTGACTTTTTGTCCACTTATTTGAACATTTTAAGTTTATTGTAATTTTTACATGGTTTTTTTGTTTTTGAATTTGATTAAATATTTTTTTTTAATAATTGGATTCAATAATAAGATTATTATCCCTGGATTAAATGTTGTAGCTTGTTTGTAAATAAAGACATATTTGAAGATTACAACTCTTATTTAGAGTAAGTTTTTTAAAAAAAAACTTGAAAATCTAGAGTTAAGAGAACATATCGTCGTGCGGGAGTCAATGATGCCACTTTTTTTTGACACCAACATTTTTAAAATCTGCAATCCGTTTTCATCTATTTATCTCCTAAACTGGACGAGATATCTGAAAGCGGATTGAAGACTTAAAAAATTTGGTGGCGAAAACCCAACATAGCATAATTAACTCGAGATATATAAAAGATATGAAATAGCGTATAGAGAACATAAACTCCCGCACGACCATATGTTTAATTATACGAGATAGAGCCCACTCACATAAGGTCTTTTGCAAATATTGCAAAAACAATATAGTTTTCAAAATAAGTAGTTTTGATGAGATTACAAAAATACCCAGAAATAGTAAAAAAGGTAATGCGATTATTTTTGAAATTTTAGTTCTAATATTTTTCAATATCGTATTCTCACAAAGGCCTTTATAAGTCGTATCAGTTATCTTCCGATTAAAAAAATGCTGTCAGTGAAATTATGTCCGTGAAGGAATAGTACAAACTCAACATGTTTTCACTCTTCTTGGGGCTCAAAAATAAATATAAAAAATTAAAGTTTTTATGCTTTTGATACACTTTTTAAGTTCCACGAATTGTGGAAAAGTGAACATTGTTAGAATGTAAAATGAAATTTAATAGATCTGTCAAAGTTATATCAGCTTTTTAGAAACAAAAAATATAAAATATATCTTTACAATAATAAGAAATCCTTAAATTAATATAATGACCGTCAGATTCGTTTTAATTGTAATTCTTATTTGTGTTACAAGCATCAATATAATCGGCGATATTTTTTATTCACTTTTCATAATAATAAATGTGTTCATCACACTGTGCAAAAACTTTGAATATTATACTTTTCATTGAGTCATTTCTTACCTATTCTATACTTGTACTGTGCCATTCATTCACATTTCATTTTCTTGACAATTACTTTAAAATGTAAAAGTTTTCAAATTGATTTTTTCTTTTATTTTACTCTTTCTGCTTTTGTTATCAATGACTTTGCTGCTTTTCTCTTGAATTTTTGATATTTGATTGTTGGAAAGAGTATAGATTTCAAGAACTAAGACTTTGTGGTTTTCCTATATATGCATGTGTATCTGAAATGAGCCGTAATCAGTTTTGTATGACATCAATTGTAAAAGTAAAATAAAAACGAGCAACTTTTCTTTAAAAGTTAATTAAGTAATGTTGCAGAAATCAAATAATTTCTTTTTAATGTGAAAGTTGTGTGAAGCTTAAAATTATGGTAAAATAATAAATATCCATGAAACCCAAATAGAGGTGGGGGTTTATATTGTAATTCTTGTTAATTTACACTCGAAAAAGAGTGGAGTTGAAAAAATAATCTACTTAATTTAAATTAAGTATGAACTTATATATACAACATATTTTAGAAAAATTTTAAATACTTGGTTGCAATTCACCTGCTAATCCTAGGGTTATTAGCGATAAAAAAGTTCTCCTCTTAGTCTGGCTAGATTACAATGAGAATTCTGAAACCCACCCGGGTGAGATACATACGTAATTTTTAATAGTCGATAATTTTCTCAATTTTAGTCGAAAATTGCTTTTGACTCAGTGACTAACTTTTTAAGTTTTACTAAAAAATATTTAAATTTTAAATTTTAAATATTTTTATCGTGTACTACAAGATTTTATGAATTTTTCATTTTTTACTCGTCGTTACACGACACCCACCTGGGTGGGTTGCACCATAATTTTGAGTATATTTCAATAGAAATAGGTATAATTGTTTATTTTAAAATGTGTTTCAATTCATTTTTATATTTATAAATGATCATAGGTGAAAATAAAATTATCTTTAATTATATCTATCGAACAAGATTGGTCAATGTGACAGTTTTCACATTTTGTTTGGATAAAAGAATGCTCAGAGCACACTGGTTTTTGCAAATGAACTTTCCTATATATTCACGGCACATATAATACTTGCCTTTCTGCTTAAAAGGACCAGTTGCATTTGCTCTGGCGCATTGTCTGCCATAAAATCTATACCTTAATCTGCAGCAAAAACTCATTCTCCTGAAATCTTTTAGAATATTTTGTAATTATAATTCGAAAGATAGTATAATATCTGCATACCTAGAACAAACTGAATCGCTGTCTTCGGAATTATTTTACAGAAATATTACATATTCTGCAACAGCGGCCGTGTCAATGAAATTATAGAACAATGCACTTTTACACCCGTATTGATACAAAATTTTGTCCATTGTGTCTACATCACTTTTAGTTTTATTTTAATACATTCCATTTCAGCCGTTTCCTTTTTAGGTATTATAAGACACCAAAGTCACATTTTGCGAAAACCCAAAGAGGCTTTAATTTATATATATATATTTGGATATCGTGTTTTCGATGGGTAAATACCTAATATTTCTTGAACTGCCAGGAGAATAGTTCTTTGGAAGAGATGTAAGAATGTTGTCCGTTGTTATATTTATATAAGTATAAGTATTTTCTACCCGTTCCCATGTATGGAGAAACCGTATTCTTGACAACATGATCGCCTTGATTCACATTTTTAAATTTTTCCAGTATATATTTGTCCATATAAGGGATATTATGCCGCATGCTCACCGGATTCTAATACCATACCACTCCTTATTTTTATGTATTTAAATAGTTTCAGAGTATGGCCGATGCCTTGTACGACTTTCGAACGCAATGTAGTAGACTTTTCTATTATACGTACTTCTAAAATTTTTATATTGGTACTTTTCACGAAGATCATAAGTGTATGAAAAATTAAACTCCACACATAACATAGAAAGCAACAAAATGAGTAAGTAGTACAGAAAAATCATCTCCCTACTCTTATTAAAAAACATAGGTGAATATCTAATGGATTTTACTTGCATTTTAGAATTAACAAACCAGAAAAGAAGACACTTTTTTCTTTTTTTTTAATAATAAAATTGCTTTATATTCCTACTTAAGTTACCTATTTTTAAATTTTTATTTTCATTATTGCAAAAAAATTATAGCCTTGAAATGATATTTCATAAGATATCAACCACATACTCATTTGACTATAACACTACACATACATACGTATATAATTGTTTGCATTAAAATACATATACAGATGCATTACACACACTCAAAAACAGAAATTAAAAGTGTATTCGTTTATTTTTATGACATTCAAGTACAATTCCAATGGCAGTGACTTGTTTGTTTTCGTCTTTTTTCATTTTTCTCTAATTTTTTATTGCTTGTGCATATATTTGTATTCATTACCTACCACCCACACTTTCAAACAGCTAACACTGTTAAGTGAAGTGTATCAATATGAATTTTTTCTTTTTATAACTTTTTCTTTTTTTTTTTCTTTTATAAAAAGTACTACTCGTATAACAAGTGTCTACTGTTGTTGCATTTTAAATGCTACTTTAATTTGATTACTTTTCTATGTCTTTATACATTATTGTTCTACTTGTGTACAAAACACAAACATGCAAAAAATAAAAAATAGGCGAGATAAAGTCGATATGATTTGGCCATATATCGTTCTTCTATTATAAAAAAGTCATATATGAAAATGAAAATATTAATTTTTTTTTTAAACTGTGCTTTAAGTTGATGATTGTGTTTAGCATATATTTGCAGAGATACTCAAGTGAGTTGAAAATTTTATTGTTTTGATATATGACACTTTAGGTAGCAAGTTGCGATATGATATAAAAATGACCACAATTTTTTTTTATTTTATTTTGAGCTTTGAGCTGAACAAATTCATTTTCATAATTAGTAGTTTTCTTTTCTTTTTAAACATCATTTATAATCATTGTAGCCTTTTAATTAAGAAATAATGAAATATTATTGGACTGATTACATTTCAACCAACTTTAAGAATTTTAAAACATTGCAACAAAATTATTTATATGAATGTTTTAAATGAATTTATGAAAAAATATCGTTTTTTTAGGTTTTTTTTTTTGATGAGCTGGAGATACGAGTTCGAACCCCAGGAAGAGTGGTAATTTTTTAAATTAATTTTGTTTCGTCACAAACGCTTTTTTGCAGTGAATTTTCTTGATAATCAAAAGAGAAAATTATGACCGTGAAGGAATAGTACACTAGCCAAACTGAACAATTGTTTTCAACTCCAGCTCCAGAGTTCTTTGTGTACAACACATATTCATTGGCGAATGGTTGCATATGTGTAGACCACAAACTGAGAGAATACTAAGCATATGTACTCTAGAATCAGATTACAATCGGCCAAAGAGATACCTTATTACTGAATATGGACATTTAAAATGACTCAATAATTGGTGCATTTAGATTTAATTTTTATTGGCTGAACAATAGCTTACAGTTACCTCTGGATATAGACATATATTTTCGTCTGCAAGCAATATTAATTTGTAAAATTTATACGTAGTGATTAAAAGAAGCAATCAAATCAGGATTGCATTTTTTTTATCTGTGTATTAAAGGTTGTCCATTTTTGTATTCAGGATGTTTCTAACCGACTTTGCATTTTTATTGTTTTGTGACTGTCGAGAACATCACATGATTTCAGAATATTTTATTCGAAATTACTGTTATCTTTTTGAGCACATTTTAAATGTCATCAATGCTGATGTTAGCATTGTTTAATATAGCCGGAAACAACAATTTTAGGAATAGTATCTTACACTATAAATGTTAACCCTTCAATTTTTTTTAATTGTAAAACACTGTATCTTACTTATCTTAATGTTTAACTTTAACTGTAGTTAACTCTCTAACGGTTCTATTGTACATGTCCGGCAATACATGTCTAATTCGAAAAGCATATCGTATAGATATAATAGTTGGTTTGCAACTAAAAAACTTCTATACTGCACAATGGTTTTCATTGAATCCGTAGTATCTGTTGCATCATGATAGAAAATTTCGTTAATAAAAAAAAGAAAAATATGCATTCAGTATCAAAGTATTTAAATTCAGTTATACTGGCTTTTATTATATGAGCAAGTTTTCGAGTCAGACAGAGTTTAGAATTAAACGCAATTTTCCAGGACGTGCATAAATTATTTTAATTCTATCATTGCAAAAGTATTTTTAATTTAAAGTTCCTATTTGAGTTTAATGCCATCTGTTATTGTTAGCAGTCAGACTGAGGATAAGATATTGTAGCACATCTTTTTCCGAAGACTTGTAGAATTATGAAATAAAAATTTATTTTATTCTCCCTTTCGATTACGGTCGAATACCGAATGGAACCCTTCTTACGAGACTTAGAATTCTTTGTAAATTGCATAATTTCTATATTTCTTTTGACAAAAATATTTGGCTTTATACTAGAGGCTGCAGTAAATTAATTAAAATTTGTTTAATCCCAGCAAAAATTAGTGATTACCAATAAGCTATTTTGTAAGGGAGAACTTGCGGGTAATGCGCATCAATAATGCATTATTTTTATATGAAATGAGCCGCTGAAATGCAATAGAAATGCAAATTTATTGCAACTAGTAAGCAAATAGAACACTAAATCAAAAATAATACCTTATCCTGTAGCATTTTTGGAAGCTTTAAGGTATGAATAAACAATATAATGCTGCCATTATTGCATACAATTTTATTTATTGCTTTCAAATCTGAAAACCTTTCTGCAGGGATTGTACTTAAGAATAAGAATAAGAAAAAGATCATACCTCAGGGTTAAGTCACTTGTTGAATTTCCTAGATATTTAATTCAAATTAAGTGTGTGTTTTTTATAGATACTAAAATTTTTTAGACTCAATATGGTAATTAAGTTTTTTGCTTTTTGCCATGATAAAGCAAGTTGCATATAAAAACAGCATGCAAAACTATTCGAACATCTATTTGCCCAGTGTTCGCTCTGCTAACTCGATTGCCTTATCACTAAATCAGAACAAACTACTCGGAATGATTCTTATTTTATTGAAATATCCATTGTTTTCAAACAAAATTATTAATTGTAGTGTGACAATGATCTAAGATTCTTCTCGTAAACTCAAGTAAACAATATTGGTTTCGTCATTTAACGATAATTTGCAGAAAAATGAAACATGCCAAAAGTAACGAGCATATTTATTTATAAGAATACCAAAAAACTAAATAATAACTGACGAGTCTCTTAAGCAAAGACGAAATGGCCATAGAGACATGCTTATACCCAAAAGCATACATTTCATATTATTATCAATTTTTTGCAATATTTCTTTCTAAGCATAGCACCCAGAATAAGAATTTACAATTTTTCTTGACAAAATTAAAATTTGTATCTGATGAACTAATAACCATTTCCTATTAAATTTTGAGAGTATTGTTTTTAATCAATTTAAGGTATAAATGATTGGTTTTAAGGTGTTACAAACACTACCACTAACATATACTGCCAATGGCGTTATTGGGTATGAAAATATTCTCTCATACTATAAACACACACTCATACTTGCTCAGAACAAAGTATGAAAAACTTCTATTCCAGATTACAAGTTTATTGTTTAACGAAAAAGTAAAATGAGTGAAAAGTTTTAGAGAGCGTAAAGCAGTAAATCGGGGAAGTGTGTGTGTGTGAGTCACAAAGAAAAATGAATAAATTTTTTTCAGATTGAGGGTAAGATTTCAGTATTGTTTTCTTAAATAAATTACATGTTGTTTTAACAGTTCAATGCCTTTCTTTGCTTGTTTATATTTGTTTTTGTTGATTGTACTGTTGCTGTTGCCTTAGCTGTATATACGAATAAACTAAATCCCAAGACTTGCTCTGGCACTGCATTGGTACTATTTCATCTTACAGTTAATGGTTAGCATTTTATCTTCTCTGCTTTGTTGCACTTTATAGAACAGTTCGTTTATACACTCAAGATTTTGAGAATACAGAGCGCCTTTAGGGTTTATTTATGCGAAAAGGCCTCTTTCTAAAATAATTCAAAATTTTCATATCAAATATTTGCATCATATTGTTTGTTTTAAAATTAATCTATATTACGAGATTGTTAACGATAATTTTTATTTAAATGACAAACTTGAATTTTCTTAGAAAAAGCCAATAAATAAAGTAACGTTTAAACAATATGAGTTTTAATATGCTTAATGGAGTTGGAAGAAATTCTAAATATTATCTGTAGAAAAACAATTATTATTGCTTTCAGTATTTACACTTTCTTTTTATAGCACAAAATATTCTACAAAATTTAAAGACAGCACACTCATTAATGAAAATCGGAGTAGCAAAATTTGGTAAAATTGTACTTTTCTTTTAGCACTAATTGCAAGTCAAAAGTACAATAGCTCCCTATGACACATTTAGTACTATTTTAATATTTTCTCCTACAATTTTTGTTTGTGTAGATACCCCACCACTCCACTTTAAATCGTGTTAGAGGAAAATTTTATTTTATATTATGATTCTAATAAATGAAAATCATATCCCACGGAATGAAATATATCTTGTTCAGCGTTGCCGTTTTTGGTTATTTCTAACCAAAATTGGTTGTTTTTTTCTGCAGTGTGTACATCTGGAGTTTTTCTTCGCTTTGGTTACTTTTCCCTTGAGGTAAACCAACGACACTCTTATTTCAACGATTTGAATTCAAAAGAATAAATTTAAAATTTTAAAGTAATAATAATAATATGACACAAATGTGTCCAAATTATTTTTTGTTTACAATTTTTGCTAATATCTACTAAGGTATACATACATATTTATGTATGCAAACCTTAAGTAAACCTTTATTAATTAACATTTTACTTATATAAGGCTTTGTAGTATTGGTTGACGCTTATGTTGCTCTTAATTCCAATCTTGACATTCTTCTAAAAGTAATAGCAATATATTTTAAAAATGGGTGTAGCTACCAAATTAGGTGACTGATGCTATTTGAAAACCACACAATCTATGTTTTGGACTATAATACTTTTGTATATTTTGCCTTTTCTTTCATACAATCAGAAGATAAAATTTTATATTAACAGGCTAATCAAAGTACTTATACATATTAGGGTGATAACTTTTTATGGACAACATTCTCCCCAGGGGTTTCCTAGTGGTAAATATTGTATTAATGATAAAAAAACTATTTCAGTTCAATGTGGTAAAAAAAAACCTTACACACCGACAGTGATTTCTAAAATACCTTTAATATATTTTTTTAAATTTTTTTAATAACAATTTTTTTTAAAATATGGTTTATACATATGTAAGTATGTAAACAAATAATAACAATAAATGATTAAAAGTAGGTATTGTAAGATATAAACTTTAGGTTCAAAGTACGCGATGTTTTACAAAAAATTACAAGAATTGCCATGAATTTTTATTAAAAAAAAAAATAAAATATGTGAAAACAGATTTTCTTTATATATAAAAAAACTGCAAAAAAAATAGTGGAAATTAAAAGCAAATTTGGAAGAAAACTATTTCACTGACTCGAAAAGGAGCTTTACTATTGAAATCAGCATGCCTTAATTATATAGATGTGATGGACAGACGTTAAGGCATCAAAAAAAGTTTTTTTTTACCTTTATTTGATTCAAAACTTTAACGCGTTTGGTGCGTAACCTTTTTTAATGATAGCGAAAAACAAAAAACGCAGTTCTTAATATTTATCCATGCCGTACACGATTTTGTCTGGGGAGATTTGATATTTGCAAAAAATGCAAAAAGTTATTACCCTAGTACATATATTATATTATGTTGCAAAAAATTTAAAACTTATACTTGACTAAGACAATTTTCTTAATTGTTTTTGTCAGATATAAAAATTTGGTTATTTTTCCCCATTTTGGTTAATTTTTTGCTAAAATTTGGTTACAAAAAACTAAAAGTTGTGGCAGCACTGCTCTTGTTACACCCTAATATACTTAATAATTAAAAAAGAAAACAAACAAACGAATAGATACTACAAAATTGTAGCCATTATAAATCTGAACACGTTTTGTGAACACATCAATACAATATGAATGTGTCTAGGTATCCAATTTAGCTCACAAAAACCAATTTGTACCCCAAAAATATTATTTTTAAATATTTTTTTAAATAAATTTTTTGTTCAATATATGAAATGTATTGCTTTGGGGAAAAGCATGTCTCAGTAGCCATTTCCAAAGCAATACATTTTATATATTATATTAAGTGTATTTGCCTATATGGCAAAAAATATTTTTTGTTTTTAAATAAATTTTTTGTTTTAATTTATTTTAATTTTAATTTTTCTTCTGCTTCAAGTGATGCAGTGATTTTCAAAATTGTTTGAGATCCACAAAAAAAAAAAAATTGGAAATTAATCTGACCAAACTGAGTATAGGGTTTTACTAACCTTTGGTAGTATAATCGAACCTATACTCTATATTCTGTGCATTTTTTTTTTACTGTCGCACTGTGTTATATAATTTCTTGGCATTATAAGAATCTTTTGGGAGTAAAACTGTAATAATAATAAATTTATATAAACTTTGTTACTTCTTTATTTATATCAGACAGAAATTGTATAAAAACAAATAATCCCTAATTATAAATTACAGAAGCTTTCAATATTATATACACTCTTAGAAATCCTCTAAACTCTTATATTTTGCAATTCTAAGTACCTAGTAGATTCATAATTATTGACACAATGCAAAACGTTTCCACTGTAAGAAATCCACTGCATATACTCCATTCAGTTGACAGGTTTTTTACAACTAATATTTATTTTTCATTTTTATGTAAAAATTTTTGGGCGTTCGTGGGTTATAATTATGGAATATAGAGATATCGAAAACCGTATTGAAGTAATTGGCCTAAAAAATGTGGAATGAAATCTGGAGACATATATCTTTATTGTGCTGTGCAAATATTTGAGGATAATGGTGGAAGAGTAGACCGTCCAAGATCTGGCCATCCGCGCTGTGTGCGAACTCCCAGAGTCGTCAAAACTGTAAGGAATCGAATTTAGCGAAATCCACTTCGAAAGCAGCAAATATTGTCGCGTGAGATGAATGTATCTAAGGTATCCATTGCTCGATAATTAAATATGTCTTAAGACTTCGGCCTTATTAAAGACACACGGTGCATTTACTTCCGGCGGCTTTGAAGAAGAAACGCAAGCAAAACTCCAAAGTATTGATTCGCCAGTACTCCAATAGCGGTCACAGAAAAATTCTCTTTACTGATGAGAAAATTTTTACTGTGGAGGAGTCGTTCAAAAAAAAAAAAAAAATTATAGTCTATACTCAGTCATCTCTACAAGCAAATGAATTGGTTCCGAGAGTTCAGGGAGATCACCATCCTGCTTCTGGAATTGTAGGTATGTTGGGAATTCGCCTATGATGGCTTCACTAATCTTCATTTCTGCGAAAAAGCTATTAAAAACTCGTCATAGGTGTACCAATTTGACGTTTTGGAAAAGGTTGTGAAGCTGTTTTTTCCACAGAAAATTGGCCATCGGGTAGTCCACACCTAAATTTTTTAGACTAAAAATTATGGTCCTTTTCAGAAGTCATGGTCTGTACTACTCACCACAAAAATTTGGATTCTCTTAAGCGTGCACTTATTCGCGCGGTGGACAATTTCCATATGGAGGTCGTGCGTAGTATTGTAGGGCAAATGGAGGCAATTTGAATAGTTTTTCTTTCGTTGTATTCTTAAATACCTAATGAACCAAAATACAAAAAATTTTTATTCAAAAAAATCTCTTGTCGTTTGTTTTTTATCAATAAAAAACTGTGCGTCAGAATATATGAAAGTACTAGGTATATTCCAAGATTACCTAAGTCTATCTTTTTTCCAAGGCCCCTGTGTACTTTACGCGAAAACTTAAATTCGTTTATATTTATACAGCATGAACAGAAACAGTTTTCCAAAAGCTTTATTATATTCACTGCATATGTATATCCATAAATATATGCATGTATGAAAAATAATACACAGACAGCCACATAAATATATTCACTTCATACACTCCTTTCCGAAAAGAAATATGCGATGCAATATTTTGTTACAAAATTTTATATTGTATTTGTTATGCACACACGCATATACCACAGCATATGCATTGGTTTGTGTTGGTATGTTTGGAAAAGCATATAATTGTGTAACTGTGTATGAAAGTTTTATAAAGAGGTTTTCTTTTTGTCTTTTCTCCTTTACTAACAGAATGTAAGAAAATGTTAAACGACAAATGCAATCATAAAAATAAGAAAATTTTACAGTTAGTTAAGCCAGTGTTAGTTGTTATAATTTTAATCGTATACAACGCATTTTCATACAAACATACTTTTATCCAATAATATATGCAAACATTACTTTATGCGTATGTGTGTGTGTGTACTCGTATTTCTTTAAGTTCATTTTAAATCCGTTATGATTGTTAGTTTCAATTCTTTTTTCGAGCTTTATTTTTTATATGCATGTGCGTGTTGTGTATTAATCCAGAAGTTAAGGTGTTCGTATGCACATAATCATAAAAATACATTCGTTTACACCTACGTTTCCACATACACATTCACATTCAGTTAGTTATGCTCATACATATGCATGATACGTACCTTTAAGCATAAATGTACAATTTATTATTGTAAAAAAGTTTTCCTTTGTATTTCTTGCCACCATGATGAAGTGGAGTAGGGGTAAAACGTATTAATACAAAAGGCTTTTGAAAATACGTGGGTTGTTTGATAATTTACAGATCTTTTTTAAAAGAAAATATGGATTTTCTTTCGACAGAAAAGCACTGTCATCTTGGGATTCTGTACAATATAAGGCAGTATTTCTGATGATGTTTAAGTAAAACGATCTTTTAACAAATTTGATTTAACCATCACATCTGTGTTTAAATTAAATAACATATTTTACGTTTTCTGACTTTATTTATGTCTTTGTCAATAAAATACATACAACTTTAAAATAACACACATTTAATTAATCTTGTTATTTAAAAAGTCAATCATTTTTTTTAAGTGCCATAATCTGAAGAGTAATCTATAAGAGAAAAATTGTTGTGGAGTTTGGAGTACATTCTTCAAATAGGATCATAGTTTGAACAGAAATATTGCACTTTAAATGATTAAACAGAATACAACTTCAAATTTAGGCAAAACGACTCTCGGAGAAAACATGCCCAAAATTAAAACGACGGCCGCAACTTCACGAACATTCATTTATTGTTTTCTTGTATGTAGAGCTACTAAAAATTAAGTTTATGAGGGCTTTTGCAAAGAATTGAAATTATATTTTATAATTTAATCTTTTTTATGAATTTTTTCAATTATTTTTTCTATAATGTCACTCATTTTATTTAATAAATTCCAAAATTTATTAATTTATTTAAACTTTCAAATGTTTTTCTGATTTTCTTATTTTTCTTTGCGCAAACGACAAAAAACAAATAGGTGGGTTTACAAAATGTATGAAATTTAATAAAAGTGCGGTAACATTTTTGAGAGAATTTGTTTCTAAAAATGAGAGAAAAATCTCCGCTAAAATAAAATAGATTCTATTTCACGACTGCATTTTCCACCGTTTTTATATGTGAATTTGTAAAAAATGTCATGCCCAGCTCTGTTTAATCATTAAGACGAAAGTAAAACTGCTGAAGAAGTTGTTAAAGATTATGGTCGATTTAATTACAACCACATATTTTCGGTTTGACATCCATCATGATTACATCATTTAGTTTTAAATAAATTCCTATATTTATACTGACTAATTGCTGCAAAATTTCAATAAAATCGTTCAATTAGAATTACTTAAATTGTAATAAAATCCAGTAATTGTAAATAAAACTAAATCGAAATCAAAATATTCGTTTTCTTTTATTAAAATTTCTCGTTTGAGAAATAAAAGCTGACTCCGGCAATTTTGTATTTGCGAACAATGTAAGTTTTAACGATTAAACAGAATACGACCGCAACTTCAGGCAAAAACGCCTCTCAGAGAAAACGTGCCCAAAATTAAAACGACGGCCGCAACTTCACGAACTGTCATTTATTGTTTTTACATTTATTGTATATATATTATATAATTTAATTATCTTTACGCACTTTTTAAAATATTTTTTCTAAAATATCACTCATTTTGTTCAACAAATTCAAAAATATATTAATTTATTTAAACTTTTAAAAATTTTTTCGATTATCTTTTGTTCTTATTTTTCTTTGCGCCAATAACAAAAAACAAATAGGTTTGTTTACAAAATGTATGAAATTTAATAAAGGTGTGGTAACATTTTTGAGAGAATTTGTTTCTAAAAATGAGAGCATAAGAAAAAACGCTGTCAAAATAAAATAAATTCTATTTCCCGACTGCATTATCCAGCGTTTTTATGCGTCAATTTGTATAGAAAAAACGTCATGCCCCAGTTTTCTTTAATCATTAAGACGAAAGTAAAACTGCTGAAAATGTTGCTAAAGATTATAGTCGATTTAACTACAACCATATAGTTTCAAAATTACATCCATCATCATTAAATCAGTTTGTTTTTAAATTAATTCCTATACTTATATTCACTAATTGCTGTAAAATTTTATTAAAATCGTTTAAATAGAATTACTTAAGTTGTAATAAAATCCAGTAATTGTTAAACTAAACTAAATCGAAATCAAAATCTTTAATTGAAACTTCTCATTCTAGAAATAAAAGCTGACTCTGACAATTTGATATTTGCGAACAATATGAGTTTTAAATAGATTATTAAACTTTCACTACATTCATTATTTGACAGAATATTATAGCAGTATATGATTTCATCAAAAATGCAATCCTAAACAAGTTGATTCGAATCAATTTCAATGCACTTAACGATTTAAAAAAAGGATTTCAGAGTGTTTGCATTTACAAAATATTAAAACTTCTTTAAGATATCATATCTGAATCTATAATAAAAGTAATTTGGTTGCAATTTTTAACAGCATTACCACTGAAACAGTGAACTAGAATGGCCATAATGTACCTCATGAGTTGTATTGTCTTGCAGCATTTATTAATACTCATATTTTTCACAAACAAACCCACGACTTAACTTGCTCAGATTTAAACTGTAATTTAACATCATACAACAATTACAAAATCACCGTCTGCAAAAAGACAAAATTTTATCAAACTGCTCTCGCATTCTCGTAAAAGTGTGCGTGATTGTTTGATTTTAAGTTGAACTTTATTAAGTTCGTGTTGCAATATGTTAAGTTGCACGTTTAGATAACTAAGTAACTATCACAAAAAAAAAGTTTATTTTTTTCATATTTGACTAATGCTGGTTATTGAGGTGAATTATAATTTTATGCATTTTACACCCATGATAATATAAATTTAACATATTCCTTTTATAAATATTTTATTTAAACCAAATATTATAATGGTTCGAAAGTTTGCTATGCTAATATGAGTATTCAAAAAAAAAAAAAAAATGTAAATGAAAAGAAAAAAAAAATAAATAAAATAAAATACGAGTAGTTTGTGGTTAAGTTATCCAAAAGGGATTAGAAATTATTGTACTCGTAATGATAATATTGAAAATTTTAAATAGTAATAGAAATTCGAAAGAATAAAGTGTTTGTAAATACATATGGATTATATTTAATTTTCTACAACTGATAACAATAAAAATTATAATCAAGCCATTATTATTTAAAAAAAATATTAAGAGATTATATAATACATGTTAGAAGACACATATATCACCCGTTTTAGCCCCATTTTCGGTAAAATACCATTAAAATAGTGCATATATTGTCATGGAGATGGTACATGTTTACAATTATTCGAATATATGAATAGTCTTGAGCGCTTTCAAAGACAACATAGAAAAGATGTGCTATTTCCTAACAGAGACCAAACAATATGGAAAACAAATGCAGCCAAAGACAAAAAAAAAAACATGTTATATAAAAGGTGATATGGGTAATCACTCTTCGTTGTAAAGGGCCTTGCAACTCTTGCAATCAGAGCAGATAGGCATATATGCCAGGCTTACTACGTTTTTGATTATCTCTATTATATTCCCATATATGTTATTAAAATGCATTATAAACAAAATTATGTAACCAAATATTAAAAGTCGCTAAAACGGAAGTTGATAAGTTTATTATATAATTGGGGCAAGCCGGTATGTAGCACAGCAAAGTTTATGTTAAATTAAGGTCTGATTTGATGAATGTTTTATAACAGTTTTTGCTATATGCCATAAATGGTCAGTAATGTTGGCAAACACATGAAACAATTAGGCTTATATCAACAGAAGTAAGGCAGGAAATCTCTTCAGTTTCTAATGAAGTTTTTTTCATTGCTGTTCAATTGCATGCGTTTGTTCATTTTAGGTAAAATCATATATGGTTTGTAGATGCAGGTGAGTAATGTGAAAGATTTAAACGAAAGTAAAGTTAGAATTCAGAAACATTATATTTGTGTAGGGAATTTCTTTACGAAATATACAATTCTATATCAATTTTCTCTTATGGACTTATTGACAAAAATCTCTGATTTTCAACAACCTCATAAGAAAGAATTCAATGGTGTTAAATAACATGATCTAGTAGTTAAATTTTGATCACCAAAACCAGATAGTACACTATCATGAAATTTCTTATACAGTAGTTAAATTGTTTCATTAGCTGTTCGGCATGTAATATTCGTACGGTTTTGTTGAGACTACCTATTGGCCACATCAATAACATCTAATTTGACAGAAAAAATGTGTTGCATGTATGACCAATTTTATTTTCAAAAAGTATGATCAAATGATACCTTCTGCCAAAAATTGGGATGTAGCAGTACCACATTGTTGGTGCATTTGGTGCTTGCTAATCACACATAAGATCTCGGAACCCCAGATATGAAAATTACCAATCGGAATTTTCCATCGAAAGTTAACGATTGCGTCATCTCTCAGGAATATTTTGCTGTTCTTGGTAATTAAGCTTTAATTATTAGTTAATTAAATTTTGTGAGCTTAAGCTGTCAAGAGGTTATTGAAATTTTCAATTCTCGTCCACGACGCCGAAGTAAGTTCTGTTAATAGTTCATATATAATCTTTTTACAGTTGGCTAGTTAATCTATTTTGACCAAAATTTGTATGAAGTTTTCGAACTGCTGATTGTGTACCGGGATGTACTATTTAACGTTGACTCCGAACGACAGATTTAGGAAGGGAGCTTAATAAGGAAGCTTGCAATAACGTAAAATAAATTCCTAGAATTACTGTAAAAAAAGACCTTGAGTAGCTTGAGAATGATTTTTTTCTATTAATCTATGGTAAGCTCAAGTTACATACAGTAATTCCTGAAGTTAATAAAATAAAAGTATGAAGGAAAGGAATTTGAAATGGAGTATATGAAATAATTAATATTGAAGGTCGTAAAGTTAATAGCTTAATTGGAGGGGCTTTTGACAGAAGACTGCAAAGAGGTGGTCGATGAAAGTAATATTTTTTACATATATCTTTCTTTCAAGATTAAAGGCCTGGGGTTTAAACCCGGAGTTCTTGTCTAGAAAGAAAACAGACTAACTGCTGGACTACGGCGACTACTCAATAATGCAAACACTTTGTTGTATTGTAGAATGCTCCATTTTTACTAACACTTCACTATCAGGTGTCGAACTGCTATTTTTTCAGGTTTTCCCAAAAATTACAGCAAAAATTAAAGCAAATTCAAATGTAGTTTTAATGCATATGACATACATACATATTTTCATATAAAATTTGTTGTATACCAAATATATATACATTTTAACATAACTTTATATACACATATACAAATCAGTGGAATTTTGAAAAAACGTCTTCTCTCGAAATAAGACAATTTTCCAATATTTTTATAGTATACATAGAATTTCCTTGTCCTTCTTTTGCCCTAATCACCGTATTTCTACGACCTTTGGAACGCAAGATATGCTGTTGACTAACCGACCTCTTTCAGACTTTCCCCTAATTTTAATTTGACAAAACGAGTTCTTTCAGGGAATTAAGAATAATTTAAAAAATTGAATGTTTATAAAAAATTATATTTAATTTTAATTATTATTTTTTAATTATTTGCATATTGTAGAGAAAAATAGAAGTATTTTTTTTAATGAAACCGAAATATTTTTTCCAGATCAACTTCTTTCATCCTTTTTTTTCATATTTCATTTTAACAAAACAACTTGTCTTGACTTAAGCGACTAAAATAATTTTAAAATTTAATCAAAAAAATTTTGACAAAACGACTTGTATGGTGGAAGCTAATTTTTTTATTTAAAATCTATTTAACAAAAAGTCTTAAATTAATTTTTTGTGGTTTTAAAGAAAACTATTGCTTCTAGAGGGGAAAAAAACGTCGCATAATGTTTGTTATGTATTTGTGTATAATATCCAAGTTCAAAATTTCTTTAACTTCCTAAGCAATAACTTCTATTAACCTTTTTAACTGTTTTTTTGCTCTACTGAAAAGTTGTTGATTTAGAGAGAAGACGTTTTGTCAAATGTCCACAGAATTGAAGGCGGGTTTTGGGAATATCGCCGCATTCCGCTAAGCACTTGAATAAATTTCAACCAAATGTGCACCTACATAGTTTATATTCTTGCTTGGTTAAAATTGGATTAGAGGTAAAGTTTCTGAATTTAGTCCGAATGACTCCATTGACAGTACAAATACTAATAAATTAGGTTGAATTGGGCAAGTGCCTATGCACACTAAATATACTTTTTGCATACCAGAAAAATGGTTAAAGTTAAAGTAATGAATTTGGTCTGAATGACTTCATGGTTCAAGTTCTTTAGAACGGATTAATTGAATTCCTTATGTAGAAAATTTCTATTTTTGTTTTGCCTGCCCAAAAAGGTCCGCTAGTTGTTCCTATGTTTTTTTAAATCAACATACAATAAAAAATAGAAAATCGGTTACACATTTTTTTTCTACGACTAAAATTTAAATAAATTAATTAAGATTTTTGAATGGTTTTCCTCTTAAGGTGGTTATTTCTCATTCGAGAAACTAAAACTTTTAACACTTCAGCGGTTTAAGTGAAGTAAGTCGATCGAAGATTCAGTAAGGGAATCTATTGGCGGTATTACCTTTTAGTGAAATCTGCACGGAAGTCGTAGACGTGGGAGATCAGAAGACACTTCGATAATATTCGTATAAACATTGGAAGCAAAACTCTAAATAAATCAAGGAGGATTTTTGTATTTTCTGCTCTATTCTCAAATAATCAGCTTTGAGAGCACACATATGTATCTGCCTTAGTACTGCAATATTTTGCAAATGATCTTCTATTGTAACAGTAGTCTGAAAACCATCACATAGAGTAGCTTTAATAGAAATTCGAGCCTGTAAAATGGACATTTTTTGCTATATGAAATAAAAGTAATTCGTCTTTAATCTCTTCTCTAGTATAAGTCATCCAGAAGGAGTACCTATTAGATGTTTCTCGTTATTTGTATGAATTTATATTTGTTTGGAAGTTGTAACTTCGCGCGGGAGTTTAAGTGCGCTATGTGACAAAATTGTATTTAGAGAAAAGCGATCAAAAATAGAATTTAAAAGTTCTGGTTTGAAGAATATAGAACAAAACATACACCATTTATCTCAGAAACTGGTCGAGATAGACAAAAACGGATTATAGATTTGAAATATTTGTAGTCGAAAACCTAAACTGGCATCAGTAACTCGAGATATAAAATGGAGTGTAGAGCACTTAATCTCATGTATGTGTTTTTGTTTTAGTTAATACAATTTATATTTTGATTGTATTAATTAAAATTTAAGTCGACTTATTTTTTAAAAGATTTGAAATTCTACTTTCTTAATAAATATTATTAATATAGTTTGTGAAAACAAAGAGAATAAACGATTTAATTTGTAGTACAAAATTGATACAAATTGTTTCTGTGAACTAAGAATTACAAAATGTTCCTTAATTCATGATTTTTTAATTTAATTGTCCCTTTTTTAAATTTTTTATTTCATTTCTACTATTATAATGCATCAACAATATACAGTAAATGTCGCAGTGGAATTAATATTTGGTTACCCCATATTTACTACAATTTTCGTAAGTAGAGAAATAAACAAATATGAATACATGCGTGTATGTTCATAAATGAATAGATATTCTTATATACATATGCATGCATAACATGCAGTCTTTTATATACCGAGTATTAATGATTTAATATTACAATTTAAAAACTTTATAATATATGGCTTTCGTATATATATTTTAATGAATAAACAGGGAGTATAAATACAAATCAAAAGTTATAGAATTCTATCATCATTATGATTATTTTAATCAGGTCAGTTTAAA
The DNA here is from genome assembly GCA_963576795.1 of Metopia argyrocephala. Classification (NCBI taxonomy): domain Eukaryota; kingdom Metazoa; phylum Arthropoda; class Insecta; order Diptera; family Sarcophagidae; genus Metopia; species Metopia argyrocephala. The sequence goes on along the minus strand of OY756211.1, from coordinate 58,096,599 downwards.
GTACGTATATACATACGTACTTATATGCATATGCACATACATATAAATGAAATCACCATCTATAAAATAATTACAATCAGTAAATTCATAATTCATAATCGTATAAAATATTCACCATAAATTTGTACATTTTTCATATGCTTCTTTATTTAATTATGAGATTGGGTAGGAGGATAAGTCAAATTTTAAAATAAAAATTTAAATAAAAAATTCAAAGTTATAAAGACTTTTAAATATTTTTGTTTAGTTGCAATCAGTCATTGAATAAAGCAATTAACAAAAACCAATCCAAATACATAAATTAAGATTTCAATTAATATCAATTAAATCCTAATTAAAGCAACAACTTTTAATGTTAAACAAAAAAACAAAAATTAATTAACTTTTTTATTGTTTCAACATTTTTTGATCAGCAGAAGAATTTTAACATATATTTTGTTTTCTTATATTACTAAACACCTTAGGAGTGGGACAAATTGCTGTAAATTGATCATTCAGAGGTCAGTGTAATACCTTCACCATTGAATGATCAACAGCAATTGCCTCATCGTTGCATTTTGATTGTGTGGTGAGTTAATTTGCTAAGTAAGTTTAGATGATATATGCTACTTTTCAAGAGATTGCGCTTTTCTTCTGATAATTCGTTCGATTTTGGCTAAGGTGGAATAGAGTCGCGGAACCGTTTCTTTGTAGACGGTCTTCTTGGAGGGGAAAGGGGAACCTGTTATTTTTAAATTATAATTTTGAAAAAACCGCAAACTAACTTTTTCATTTTCCATCTTTTCTGGGATTTGAACCTTGGCCGTTGGAGTTTTTGTTCGAGCGCTCTAACCACTATACCACGGTATTTTCGTAATTTTTCTGTGTGTATTTCAGTTTTAAGTGTGACTAGAAATTCTACTGCTAAACATAAAACATACATACATACAAAAAACATTCACCCAGCTTTGCGTATGCCCTAAATCAGACAATTTGTTATGTGGTCGAAAATCCGATTTCGAATCACAGCAATAGTCAGAATTTTTTCGAGTTATCTAACAAGAAACCAAAAAGGAAAAACTGGTAATTCTGATTCTACCAAATAAGATTCTACAATTATAAAAAATGCAATGATGGTGCGAAAAATGGAATTGTCATAGCTGATATCGAAATATGTCGAGTTCGTCATGTGCACAATTCACTCACAGTCACCATTTTCTACTTTGATTAACAAAAATGATTGAAAAAAAAATTTAATTCTTAACAGAATTAACATTTGATCTAATTAAAGAGTTTCTGACCCAACAAAGACAGTCAATTTAATTTCCAAATATATATAAACAACGTAGTTAAACATGAAAAAATCAAAATGGATCTTAAAAAATTAAATTAAATGAATTATAGTAAAGACTGGGAAACTTATTTGATTTCAATTCCGAAAACAACATAATCAATTAATTTTTGTTTAAAATTCCTCCAATTAACGAAAAATTCTTAAACAATCAAATTTATTTACTTATTATTGTTTATACAATACAATATTAAATTATATTTTAAATAATTATTATGAGTGCACCATGGTTTTTAATCGATCTTTTTTCCATAATTAAAACAATAATATCAGGGATTCAATTTTTTGCTTATTTAACGGCCGTGGACTGTAAAAAAATTAGAATGGGAAATAGTAAAATTTTCAACGCCTACTAAAAGGGAAGGTATCCAAAATTAAATTAATGATTTCTTTTCAATACTCATATACAAAGATGATGCAAATAATAAAATTGAAATTGAAATTTTTTATGAATATTTCGATTTTATTTTTATTTTTTGTAGACCATCTTTGTGACCGTTTGTTTTCCAAACCGAAACAATTTCGATGTGTTTAATCAAATATCGTGCTAAAATGAAATGATAATGATGGGAGTTTGCTGAAAAACGCTGCTGAGATATAAACTTGCACTCAAAATACACACCTTGAAGAACACTTTCTTATTGTTATTTACCAGTTTGTGCCCAAATACAAATTTTGATCTACAGAACATATAAGTTATATTGATAACACTAAATTTAACATTTATAATATCTACAATGACTCAACAAAAATAATATTCAAAAATATACAATGAAACTTCGTACTTTGGGTTAGATTCCATTTTGTAAATACTTTCTAACTTAATTTTTTGAGGTTTGTTCATTATACAATTGAAATACTATTATAAGACTTATTTAAGAACTCGTGTTCAAATTTTCAACTTTAAAGGCCTAGTAGACCGGCAGTGTTCACAACTTTTAATATACTTCCTTGATTGCTTGGAGTGTTCAGAGGCCTTATTCTGTAACTCTCCTAAACTAAAACTCTATCAATTAAAATTAATAAACTTGATATAGAACTTTTTGGCAACGAATACAATTCAGAAACACTTATTGTAATTTAAAAGCTTCAGCCCTATTACCTCTTAACTTTTTAATTTTATATATTTTGACGCCCAGAGTGTTTCAAAAACACAAAATTTTAGCATTATAGCTTAAGAGAATTACGAAATAGGGCCCCAGGCTAAGATACCAAAATTTACTTTTAAACATTTTTATATTTTTTTTATTTAACCTTCATCTGCTCCTCAAAATAAATTACATTGTCTACCCTGGCGTCGTTTTCGACGCACAATATATTTCTTATGGCTTTTAGTAGAAAAACGCGAAACACTCATGATGAGAAAACTAAAAATTGCTAGTTATTATATTTGCTTAATATTAAAATATTGATTTTAATTTTATTATATATTAGAGTGAATTATTATCAATGCATTTAACACATACGTTTTGGTAATAAATATATGTTTTTACATGCACTTTTTCCACAAAAGCAACAAATAGTAGTATGCATTTTTTGAAGTAAAATTCCTTTCAAAACATATCGAACACCTTTGTGTTCCTTTAATTTGTAAAGGAACGCTTTTTGATCTCTTCGGTGCTTTTGATAAAAATGGCAATTCAATAAAATTTTCAAATGAACTTGATCGTAGCTTTTCTGTTCTATTTTTCATACAAAGGATAACTCCGGTTCCCTTAGAAAATTCCTTTTTATTGTAAGTTTATTTATTGGTTGGCAATAAGAATTAATTTTTTTTAAATAATTAAAGCATTCAATGCAGCTATGCAACTATAGCAAGAAAGCATCTTATCGACCATATCGACACAGTCTATATTGAAATAAAAAAACTAATTAAAATTTGATGAATACTCTTAGAAAAAATTAATGGGAACGTCTCTATGAATAAGGCTGTGGCCTTGTTATAATAACTCATAATTGTTGGCAACCTTTTAATACCCGGGTTCAACTTTTTTAGAGTTATGCAATATATTTTGTAAAATTGTACACTCATTTTTTCTACCAATATATCAAACAAGTATTTTATTGATTGTGAATGCAAATGTTGATTTGTGCAAAGGTAAAAACTAATATATTCATCCAAAGGAATAACTGCATTGACATCTATAAAAGTGCTTTTCGACATAATTGCCCTTAACATAATACGACTATACTCTGAATCGAGTAAATCAGCATTTGATTGATTTTTTGATCTAAAAAAATTTACAGCATTCATGTATAACGAGTAGTTGTATCAAAACACCCATAGAAGCTGGCAACAAACTGCAATCAATTTGCAAGAAATCATCGCCATACTTAGCTTTGGCAAATGCATTTGTATACCTTAGAAGATGCAATTCATGTGACGGCGGGCAGAAGATCAATAATATTTTCAGTTCTAAACCTACCACCTTGTGGCTGACTACACTACTACTAACTACAGGATTTCTGACATCAGAAAAACTGAGTTATTTTCAGCTTCGTTTTCATTTAGAAGAGCTCCTATTTCTTCACTTAAAAAATATTTTATTTACTTCTTTTTAATTATTTGATATATTTTGTTTACAAAAATGACGTTATCACCTATAAAAAGCACAATGACTGGTAAATTCTCATATGTGTCGAAAACGACGCATGAGGGTAGGCAACGTAACTTTTTAGATACAATAAAAAAAAACAAAATTTATAATGGGAAAATAAGTCTAAATGTGCATAATTATGTGTTCTACAAAGTCAGGAAATTTCACGAACTTTTAGCTAACCATATTAATAAAAATTCAAAAATCGTTTTGGGTATGCGTCGTTTTCGACGCAAAGAGCAGATAAAGGTTAATTGTTGCCAAAAAAAAAAATCGATTTAAACTATAGTAGAGCGAAGTGACTTAGACCACTTTCTTGATGTAGGTGCTCGAACCAGGGCTTCTGGTTGGAGTTGGACCAACAACTAGCATTCTAGTACACTACCCGCTAGACTACTGAGTTAAGAGTTTTTTGCATTTCTTTAACACTAAGGTAGTTGTTGTTTCGATCAAAGGAATCATTGTTTCAATGAAATTTTAATTGAAATAATTTTATTTTTGGATTAAATTTTTTTTATTAATATATTTTTTTTCGTGTAAAAATCAAATCAAAAAAAAACAAAAATAGAATAGAATGGAATAATATTTAATATGAATAGAATAATAGTAACGGAAATTACTTTTGTTTATGGATTATAACTTTAATGAAGCTCTAGTAATATTTGAAGTTGTTCATTAGTAATGTTTTTAATGTATAAAAAAAATACTTTTTTGGTTTGTTTTTTAAATATATATTTATAAATTTTACTTTGCTGTATAGCAGAAGAAAATGTGTGAATAACCGCTAAAAAGGCAGTTAAGAAAAAAATATTAGCACTAATAAAGAATTATTGACATTTTAAACATAAAAAAGTACTAAATTAGGTGAAGATATATTAAATGGGAAATGATTTTATTGCACAGAAAAAATAAAAGAGAGTTATGGACAAAATTAAGTTTAATTTGTATTAATTTTTCTGATACTTTAAAAATTATATTTAAATGATTAGCACAGCTCAACAGTATTCTATTTTGTTAAAAGATAGAATATCATACATTTTTTTTTACAATTTTTCTTAAATTTTCTTTCACCTCAGAATATGCCTTCTTCTTAAAGGTGAATTATTTATTTGAGTAATTTCTTCATGGATTTAAATTAAGTGGGACTTTTAAATGCGGTTGCAGTTTGATACTGTTGTTCAAACAAAAATTTTAAATATATGCACCCCAATAGAATTGTTAAACATATGTATTTAAATGAATTTTTTTTTATGTAAATTATACAAACTTTCGGCTTAGAGGTTCTTATATATAAATTAAAAAGTTTTTAACACTTTTTATTTTGTGTTTCTTTATTTAATTTATTTTTCCAATATTTCGATCAACCCCGTTGATCATTCTCAGGGAATAAATTATCACTACAATACAATGTAAAACATATAACATAAATTTAATAAAAATTACAAACAGAAAAATATCACAACTTTCATAACAAATATCTTACATAACTATTATCCGTGGTGTCGTCAATCTGTTTATATTATTTGTCACTCACTGTTACGTTTCTCCTTTTTTCAGTTCTGTGCTTATTTATTATGTGTCGATATATAGTATGTGCACAATTATCAGTATCCGTTTTAAAGTTTATTCGTTTATTTGTTGGTATATTTATTATATGTAGCATCTCTTTGAAATATCTCTTTCTATAATTATTCTCTTTTTCCAATATCATCACTTTATTAAACTCAAGTTTATGACCAGTTATGCTACAGTGGGCTGCAAGTGCTGTTTTTTGGTTTAAAGTTTTGTCATTGTTTCTTAAGTCCGATTTAATTTAATTGGTCTTTAATTTTGTTTTTGTTGTACCAACATAAACTTTTTGGCCTTTATCATTGTCGTCACCATTGCACGTTATTTTGTAAACCAAATTTGCTTCATCCATTTTGTCTAATTTTGTTTTCATGTTTGTAAATAATCTTCTACTTAGTTGTATTTTCGGATTTTATTGCCAGAATATATTTCTCTTTATTATGTACATATATCAGAATGTTTAATTCTTTCGGACAGGCCTGGTACATAATTAATGGCTGAATAGATCTTTGTAGGTTCATCCACAGGTTTGTAGTTACTACGATTTTTTTTTTGCTAAAGTTGTTTACGCTTTAAATTCTTACTGAAAATTATTAAAAGTTTTTCTCTACACACGATAGTCTATGCACAATATATCAAGAAAAAGCAACAGTTAATGACAATTTCCCTAACAGTCCAAAAACTCACTAAGCACCTTATAATTAAGGCAACTGAGGTAATTTAAACACGGAAAAGTGTAACATAGTTACCTGCAGCTTTCGAAAATGTACGTATTTTTGTTTGTTTGATAAACTTTCTACATATTATTTTAGCTAAAACAAACACAATGCTGTTTATTTAACATACCATGAGCGAAACTATCGAAAAAATCACTACCAATAGTTCCCTTCTTGCAAGTTATTCCATAACTCCCGAAATTAGGTTGGTATACTAATTTTAAAAGTATGCATACCGTTTGAATAGTGACCGGTACTTCCCTCTGAGCCTTTCCTTTGTCATACCAAAGTAAGAGGTTTTAAAAATAGCTCCCACTATGTATAAAAAAATCTATTTAAACTTCAATTTTAAATAATTTCTAATTAAGCAGCAAGACTGTTTACTTTATTTTATATTATACCAGCAAGGCAGTATAATTTAAATATTTTTCCTTAAGGAAATCTTAACACCAAGTGAAGTCTATTCTTTTCTTGAAAAATTTTTTTTAATGTTCACTATATAAAGTATGTATAAAGTATAAAAAATTTATATACGAATAAAACAGTTAAAATAATATATATTTATTAAAGTAAATGTTACAAATGTATCAAATTATATGGAAGTGGAATCATAAACATAATTATGATCTAATGAGACCAAAAAAATTTTAAGAATTTTAAAGAGTGATAAATACGATATCAGTTTTGCAAAGTATTGATAGGATAATAATGAAGCTTAGGGTATTAAGTATTTACTGAGAATAATCAGCTTTCAATAACCTAGTAGAAAATTTCAACTTTTAATATATGGATTTTATCCTCATCAGTTTCTCCAACACACTACTTTTTGAAAAAAAAGAAAAAAATGGATTTCTTACCTACTTCGGAATCCCTTTTGTATATCTTAAGGGGTACAACCGCAGATATAGAAAATGGTACAGGAATTATTGAGAAGCTTTACATACCATTATCGGAAAATATTTCTAGTAGTTATATGCACATCTACTTAATTATATTCATTTTTAATTATTATTTTCCGAGAAATTATTTTTTATTAATTTGTCATTTTCATTCCCCATTAAATAGTAATCAAATATGTAAAATTTCATAGTGATCTGTAAAGAATAAATTATATTTTTAAAAATATATTTAAGCTATTACATTTTCGTTAATTTTAAAGAGTTAACATAACGTCTGCAATTTTAGGTAATATGAAGTACAAAAATTGTAGAGGATTAAGAACATAACGATTAAGGTGATAACGACCATATATTAGTTGCCAGTACAGATAAAGACTGTATTACCTATACTGCAATTATGTTAACTTACATTAACATTACATGTTAAAAAAAATTAAAGTCTAACGATATCATAATGGAAACTTTCTATACAATGTGATGGTACTGCCGTGTGATCCCAATATTGAAGCTTGTAATCCTCCTACAAAAGGTTGTAATCCTCCAATATAAAAGGTTTTCATGCTTCATTGATCGTTGATCGCTATACTCAACTTTGTTTTCCTTGCGTTTAAGAAAAAAACATTATATGTAAAGACATTTTTTGCGTTTTATTCCCGATTTTTTATTCCCTGATAATTTTTTATTAAATGTAAATGTAAATAGTTTTTGCCATTATTTAGAAGATACAGATATGGATTAAAACTTTCAAATAAGACCTTAAAGCAACACTTAATATGTACGTTGTTTCAAAAAATTTAAAACCACAAAGCTGAGTTATTATTTTATTTATGTTGCACAAAAGCTTTAGTTTATTTTTAAGGTTGGGCTTATAGAAATTTTATTTCCACTTTGAGGTTAAATTTCAAACTTGCAACGAGGAAAAAGTTTTAATAAAAATTACTTTATGTATGACCAAAGAAATGCAAGTTTAGTTGCCTCTATGAGGATGTGCCACAAGCCACATCTTATTTTGGGATTTACTAAGATAACCGAAAGTATTGTACATGATAAAATTGTTTTAAAAAGAAACCTTCAATTTACATGCAAATTTTTTTTGCTGGAATTGGAATTGCCAGCGTGATTCTATTATTGTTTACACCGCTTTATGTTGTGAGCAAAAGGAATACATAAATATGTCAATAATCTCTATCCAACAAACGCATACCCAAATAAACAGAAAGTCTGTAGTTATAATGTAATTTGTTGTTTGTATTCGTACATTTTTACTCTCATTTCAAACAGTGAGTGCTAAAGTTGCTGAAGTGTATGTTTTTATAGTTGTGCGAGCTTCTGTTTATTTGTAGTTATTAAAAATTATTAAAACGCTTAAAATATAACCATTGCGGATATCTGTAAATTGTATTTGTTTAAGCTTTTTTATTCATTTTCAACAAAAGTTTATTTTTACATATAATGCTTCCCTTTCAATTCGCTTATAGCCCATAGAAATTATGTTTTCTTTATATTGTTTCATAAAACGTTGGCTTTTTATTAAATACTATAAATAATTTCATACATCGACACTTGCAGTACAACATGAATTGTATGTAAAGAATCACTAACAGCGTTGTAGAAAATGTTCATTTAATTCTGTTTAGAGAACACGAATTTAATTGCGTGTATATACATATGTATGTATGTAAATATGGTATACATATATATATGCTCGGAAGTTTGTTGGCATTGCTTGTCAGTGTATGTGTGGGTCAGTGTGTTTGTATGTGCTTTCATAATTTTATTTACAATTAGTTTTAATGTTATCGACCGTACAAATGTTCAACATTGTTTTTAAAGGTAGTTGCTCCATTTAAGTTTCTGTTTTTGTAGGATATCGAGTTTCAATGATTGCTTAAGTAGGTATGTGTGCATTTAAATTTAATAACGGTGTTTCTTTTTTTCTTAGTAATATTAGTTACATCTTGTTTGTATAAGGGACCAGATCTTAAGGAAAATATTTAGCTATACTTACGCTAACTGGGTTCTCATTTGAGTTTAAATAATATGCGAAATAATAATAATTGATTTTAAAAAAAAAATATTACTCAATATCAAAATATCTAAATTTATATATATTTGTATAATAATTTTTATTTATTAATATGCTATACACTTCATAAAAACTCAGCATTATTTTTTTTTCAGGGTTACGGCTTAGTTTATAGCAGCACTCATGTTGTGTGTGTTAATTTTTATCCATGAGTACCGGTACCTACAGTTTAAAGTCGATGCCGAACGACAGACTTGAGAAACGTTTTAATGGCAATCACTTACTCTCAGAGTTTTTGCCAGAAGACTACTAAGAGGTAGTCGCAGAAAGAAATATTTTTTTCATAATTTTTTTTCTTTTTTTAAGAAGTCAGATCTGAGGTTTGAACCCTGAGCTATCGTCTTAGTAAGCCAACACACTAACTACAAGACCACGTTCCAGTTTTATTCAAAATTAATTATGGTGCCTTGTTTTGAAAAAATCATATATGATTTTTGATTGATAGTTTCAGATATATTTGGTAACTCTTTAATCAAAGGCTAATCAACGATGAAAACGTTAATTGTTCTATGACAGATATTGAAAGAAATACTTAAAATGAATTTGTTCCAATAGTGAAAAATTTGTGGAAAAAGAAAAAGAACGAGAAGTACTCGAACCATCTGGAGAATATGTTGTCACACTTCCAGTAGCCTGGATGTAATATAAACACTTTGGAGAAATTTTTCTACTTCATATGATAGTGTTTTCACTATGCATTTATTGTCAGTTGCAATAAGAAGGGCATTTCAATATAATCACCTCCAATCTATTATAAGGCGAATTAAGAGCATTATCTTGATTTGTAGATTGAACTGAATTATAATTTGATGTATAAATTGTCTTTCCATTAAATCTAATTTCAATTTTATTAAAATTATATTCGGCATCGCAAAGGCAACCAACCAGAACTGTATTGTAATTACGAGTAGTTAGCAAATTAACAGAAGAGACCTATATATTCAGGGTCGTTGTAGAATCCCAGTCAGAATTGTCATTTATCAGAAATGAAAATCGATTCTGATTTCGATTGGTGTCATGAAACCGTGTGGATTTTGGCTTTATTCGAAAATAAAGAAAACCCATAATCGAATCAGCTGTTTTTGCTTTGTTTACATTTTTTTTTAGAAATATTTTATCAAAAAATTTTTCTTTTGGTGTTGAACATATTTTATAAAGAAATTTAAATTATACGGAACTAAAAATGGTAGAGGCTGTCGTTTTGTTTTTATTAATGGAGGAAGAATCGCATGAAAAAGTTAAACGAAAGATATTGAGAGATTACAGCAATCCCTTGGAACTTCCGCAGGTAGCGTAAGTACACATTGCAACAAAGTACGAAAAGTTGAATTGTATGAAAGTTTATTAAAGATTCGTAAGGCAATACCGTGTGAATAAAGAAGCATTCCAAATGTTGATGAACATTGTTGAGATTCAATAGCAGCAACATTACGATTTTTGGCAGAAGGCAGTTATCAAAAGTCAATTGGAAACGATTCTACCGTTAGTTTAGGCCGGAATACGGTGTTAATTGTGTTGGCCAATGTAATGGATGTTTTCCATTCCGTCTATATATTTTGTATAAAAAAAAATTTTTGTTAAATAATAGTGTCATATTTAAGAAATTTAAACATTTTAACTTCTTCCATCCGTTGGCATCTTTGCTGGGTGGTCCAGCACTGTTTAAAGACTGTGTAAGTTCCTGCCAGAGATACTCAACTTCAGCCTTATCTCGGTTTGTATAACCCCTTGCGATATCTTCGTGTTCCTCCATAAATTTTACAAATATCCCATTTTGAGTTATATTGTATTTCTATGTTTTCCCCTATACACATAAATATATCTTATATAAAATGAAATTTAAATTAATTTACTTGCATTGTGCAGCAAAATACGTTTAACCGCCTACAACAAAAATTAAAACAAGTGTGTTTCTGACAGCTGGCAACTAATCGGATTCTTTCTGACAAAAAACCGATAAAATCAGATTTGACGACACCAAATTCTGACAACAATTCTGATTCGAATATAAAACCGGTATCATCTGTTTCTGTGACACCAAAATGAGAATTCTGTCGGTTTCAATTCTGATTCTGATAATAATCAGATTCTACAACAACCCTGATTATCTTAGCAAGACTAAGGACAGTGTAGAATTTGTATATATCAAACCTTTCTACAATAAACCTTTTAGAACAAATATATCGTAGCTCCGCTTACACTACGAAAATTTCTGTGTGATGAAGTAAAAAACAAAGCGTATGAGTTATATTTATTTCCTTTGATAAAAAATTATATATTACGAATACGCATCAGTAACCGAAATGTTGTAAATAAAAAAAAAAACAAAAAACAATTTCTTTTTTTTATTCTTCACGAAAATGGAAACATTTAAAAAAAAATTTGAAATACTGAATTTCAGTAAGCGTTTTTCTTCAGAATCCTGAAATTGGGTAAACAGGATAGATTTCAGCGTATCATGCATATTCTGCGATGGAAGGTTTTCTATTGAGAACGTCGCTTTAAATGGAGACAACCAGTGCATGATACTTCGTGACGTCTTAAGAAATAATAGAATTATAAAATTAACTTTCTATTTGGCTAACCAAGAGTTTGGGATTAGATTTCCAAAACTGTGAGATTTTTACAGCAACACGAGTAATTTCAAATGCTGGAGACACTGCGGGTGTTATAAACAAAGTCTTCCTCTGATTGCAATATGTTGAAAACTGAGGATCGTCGATGTCACTTATAAAGAAACAAAATTAATAGTTTTTTTATTTATTATATAGAAATATACATTTTTAAAATTTGAGAATGTTTACTGTTTAATGAATGAAAATGTCTACCATAATTTTTGTAATGTAAGTAAATTACTATTTTTAACTAAAAAAATAAATCAATATGCGACTAACCAAAATACAAATATAAAGAAGTAGAAATGCAATAACTAGCAAATACCCACACATTTTTTTAAAGTAAATAAAACTAGAAACAGATTTGGCAAGGTTTTTCATTAAACTATAGCTTTTATGTTTTTGTTTTACTACTTAATTCCAAGAGCTGGATTGAAAATTATAGAGCACATCAATAGCAATAAAAAATAATGTTTAGAGACCATAGTGTTATTTTCAATTCTTGTGCCGAAATCAATTGAAACCTGAAATTGCCCAGCACTTTAAATCTGGCAACTTTTCGTCATTTTTTATAATCAGAGCTTTCACATAATTAGGTCCTTTAATTTTTATTTGTCTTTAAACTGAACTCAACTTAAAATTTTAGTAATTCCAAGCAAAGAAAAAAAAAAAAAAAAAGCTTCCAAATCATCAGTAGCATCACTAAAGAAGCCCAAAGTTTTATTGTTGGTGAATCAACAATAAACTTCTCATTTGGTTGTCATGGGATAACTATGATCCATATACCTTTGAACCGCTTCTCTAAATAAGAGAGTTTTTTTGAATACTAATTTCAGCTCTTAAGCATACTTGGTTGTTAACAACTTTCGTTTATATTTTCCTGGGTTCTTGGCTTTAAAAAAGTATATTTAATACAATTATTTTTTTAATAAAACTAATTCTAAAAAAAGTTTTTTTTTTTTACTTTCTGGTCACCCTATTGTTGATGTTTTAAAATTTAATTTTACTTAAGATTTTTAATTTGTCCATTATATTTTTACAGCCTATTTGAAAGCGAAGTTTCTATAGATTTCAAACCACAAGTAACTGCACCAGTCATTGGATAAAATTGCCAATTAAGCCATTTTCAATCTAATTAAAGCCATTTAATAAATGTGTAATATAATAGAATTAAACTTAATGGCAGAACTATTTAGTACCAACGCTGTAGAAAGAACTGCTAGAGGATAGAAAAATGAAAAGAAAACAGAAATATATATAAAATACATTCATATATATTTGAAATACAAATACAATAAAATACATTCATATTCTTTTGTTTGAGATACGATATTAAATATATAATTTTATTTAAAATTTTTAACATATTTTTTGTTGGCTGGTAACAATAAATTTATATTTTTGAATGAAAAAAAGAACGACAAATTTTAAAATATATTTGAAATTTAGAAAATTTTGATACTCTGCTGGTATTTCAAGGATGTAATTTCAAATATTGACACTATTTTTATCGCATTTAAATAATTTTTATACAAAAACAAAAATGCATATACTTTCATATATCACAAGGTTTTAGTTTATTAAATTTTTCCATTTATAGTTAAATTTTATATTTGCATTTATAAGAAATATTTGCTTTAAAAACATAAATTGGGTTATTTGCTTAAATAAATATCACTGCCAAGAATAAAAGTTTTCGCTTGCATGGTTTTAAAAAATGTTTGCTCCAAAGCAGCATTGTAAAATCCAAACAAAATATTTTTATTCGCTCTATGTGCCCTTAACAAACACACAATCATGACCCGTTATTACGAATGCTTTAATGTCAGGCTTATTTGTAACACTCCGTAAATCATTATATTATACATATTTGTTTCTAAGTTTTTATCGGGTTTCTAATAACGGTGAATCAAATGTGATTTAAAATGAAATTATTATTTGAACGGCAATCAATAAACTTTACTGTCTTTTGTTATATAACAAATAATAAATTTATATTTGCAATCAACGATCAGAGCAATTTTTTTAATGGTATACCATGACGAAATTGAAGGGGTTGCAGGATAAGTCATCGTGCTTGTCTGAAATATTGGACAGTATTAGAAGACTCGGAGAGGTCTTTTCCTACCCTAACGAAACTAGAGGAGTTGCTAAACTTTATCCTGTATAGCCTTACCAGCTTTGCTGGTATACCGAGCTCAGAAATTGCAGCATACACGCGATCCCTTATTAAGCTATCGAACGCTGTTTTATAATCGACAAAAAAATAGTGTGTGTCAATTTTATTTTCATGGGTCTTTTCCACGATTTAGCGCAGTGTGAATATTTGGTCAATTGTGGACTTACCAGGTCTGAAGCTGCAATGATAAGGTCCAATCAGTGAGATGACAAATGGATACAGTCTTTCACACAATATGCTCGTAAGAACCTTATATGCGATAGGGAGGAGACTTAAACACCTGTAGTTAGTGCATATCGTGGGGTGTCAGTTTTCAGAATAGGACATATGCCACATTTCTTCAGCCATATTCTGCAAACGAGCTGGGCTTACACCTAACCAGCTCATCGCTTCCATACTTGAAGAATTCAGCGGGCAGACTGTCAGGTCCAGCTGCCTTGATGTTTTTCAATCGCCATAATACGAGCAGTATTTTTAAATGTATGTGCAATAAAACTTCTCATAGTGGAACAGTGGAATTATTAGAATTTGTAAACAAAACATTTATATATAAGTATATCTATATAAATAAATATCAATGTTGTTTGTTGGTCATCGCATCAGTTGAGAACGGCTAGACGGATTTTGACGATTTTTTCTTTCTAATAATCGCCGTGATCCAATTTAAGTTTTTACTTAAAGATTTTGCCCCGCCTACTTTTACGCTCACTTTTTTTGATTTACCTAAAATCAGAAAACGGCTCTGTCGATTTGACTAACTTTTCTTTCGAATATTTTTATTAATCCATTTAAAATTTCATCGAAAGGAAAATTTGCCACACCTTCTTTTAAAACCACTTTTTTCTATTTATGTATCTCTAAATACTGATCTTTGTATATCTTCAGAACGGTTGAAGCTAAAGATTCGGAATTGGGTTTGAATAACTTCATGGGCAAGGCAAATAATCACTCAGAAAGTGAGCATGACACCTCGCATACAAGAAAAATATTGTTTTCTTTATAGATATGTATCTTTAGAAGTGTTGAAGCTAAAGTTTGTTTTTGATTTCGCAGTCATTAAAATTTAACAGTAGAAGAGAGGGCGGATAGGTAGAGCGTGGTAGCTTTCAGACAAACTAACTATTGAGTTCAGTATATTTTGAAATCTATAACAGTTAAAGTTTTTGAGTTTGGTCTGAATTACACCTTAGTAACTAAAAATCATCAGCCGATAAATGTGGACAAATGATAATGGTAGGTGTAGTGAAGCTCGCCGGTTTTAAGATAGTACCTATATAAAATGTAAAATCTTTTGTTTCAACATAAACCAATGTAAAGCCATTCTAATGAAAATGTTAAATCGCATGACGTTGTAGGCAGAAGCCGGGGCCAGTTCTGAAAAAAAGTTGACATAAGATTTTTTTATGTAATACAACGATCATATACTATTATATGAGAAGTTTCAACATACAGTTGGAATGAAATTTCTTTAATATTTAACTAAGCACGTTCTCATTGAAGGTAATGATTATTCGTTATCGGCTCTAGAATCGTCTTCGCTTCATATTTGGGAACTTCAATTATTGAAAAATTTAACCAGAAGTGATCGTCGTCACTATTAATCGAAATACAAAGGGACGACGAATAAAGTTTTCGGTGTGTATTCTAAACATTACTTTACAGAAGAAATATTCTCTTATGTAAGCAAATTTGGTTGTATTGATGGTGGTTTTAAATATAGAAGAATACTATTGGTACGAAAACGATCAATTACTGCTGAAACTGCCTTCTCACTAGACCGAAAATATTATTCGTAAAATGCATGAAAAGCTCTGTGAATCTTGTAAACAAATACTTAAAAGTTGATAAGTCCGTACTCATGCTGCGTATGTTTTAGAATTTGTGAAATGATAGAGATTGGTTTTGTTTTCTTTATTTCTTTTTTTTAATATTTGTTTTTTTTTCATTAGGCGCCTTACGAGTGAGGCAAATTGTTATCACTTGATCAGGCAAAGGCCAGTATTGATACCATTACCCTTGAATGACCAACAGCAATTGCCTGTTCGTTGTTTTCTACTACTATAGAGCGCTGGCATAACCTTTTCTTAAAAAATTTTCTGCAATAGATATCGTGTGCCATCTCGGTCTACTAAGACTTTCCGATTGCATTTCTCTTGTTTTTTTCTTTGCCAACTGCTAAGTAGTACGTTACGAAAACATTTTCTCGGTCCCTTTTTCGGTTTTTCTTTTTATTAAAGAAAAAAATTTTTTGAACCCGTATTCTACTGCAAACGAATAAAAACTTTATTTAAATTCTGTGTTTTTTACTTTTCAAAAATATGAGATCCTATTTATTTGTTGTCCTTGTTTGTTATTTTCTTGACCTGGAAAAAATGTTAATATTGAACTTTTGTATTGGAGGACAAAAAACAAAATAAAAATTTATATGCATATGTACAGAATATGTATTTTAAAATGAAGTATACACCGCAGGTATGACCATACATAATAATGATCACAGGAACTTTTTTTTTTAATATGTAATAACACACTGTGACAGAAGAAAAAAAATTCCTAAAAACTGGTATTATTTCTCTTATAGACATTATAGAGTTAAATAATAATCTTTTAAATATATTCCGATTTCAAATTTATAAACAAGGTGAGCAAGAATTTCTTCCAAATGGATAGATATTACAGTACTGCAAATAATTTATGTGCAGTTTTATTTTGAGTTTGTTTAAGTAACTGTATATATAAGTACATATATTGAAACAGTACGTGAAAGCAAAATCGAATTATCACAACACATACTTACTAAGTAATTTTCACAAAGCCTCTGCAACTGTTGGTGGCACTAAAGTGCTGATTTTACAATTTTTTTTTATCTATCTAGTCACTAAATTTACCCTTTTTAGGTTAATTGTTCTTTCAGTTTAACTTTATGCTTATGGTGCTCTGATTTCCATAAGGTTTTACAAATAAAAGGACAAAACTATCGCAATTTAGTATAAGAGAATTAAATTATTACTTTTATTATAGAAAAATCCTATGTATACATGATTGAAGCAAATATTTCATATATTCCATTACAAAATTAATTTCTATTAACATGTTGATTTTACTTCGGTGTGCCTCCACTTTTATATGTTGTGAACCTTTTCTTTATATAGGTAAATTATACAAACTTTCGGTTTTGAGGTTCTTATATATAAATTAAAAAATTGTAACACTTTTTCTTTTGTGTTTCTTTATTTCATTTATTTTTCCAATATTTCGATCAACCTCGTTAATCATCCTCAGGGAATAAAATATCACTACAATACAATGTAAAACATATAACATAAATTTAATAAAAACCACAAAGAGAAAAATATCACAACTTTCATAACAAATATCTTACATATTATCCGTGGTGTCGTCAATCTGTTTATATTATTTGTCACTCACTGTTACGTTTCTATTTTTTCAGTTCTGTGCTTTTTTGTTATGTGTCGATATATAGTATGTGCACAATTATCAGTATCAGTTTTAAAGTTTATTCGTTTATTTGTTAGTATTTTTATTATATGTAGCATCTCTTTCTATAATTATTCTCTCATTCCAATATAACCACTTTATTAAATTCAGCTTTACGACCAGTTATGCTACAGACCAGAATATCATCACATAAATCAGACTTGTAAAACAATGATAAAAATTTAAATAAAAAAACTGCACTTGCAGCTCACTGTAGCATACAAACATACATACATAATTGGCCATTACAACCATGTTTCAGGGTTATAGCCTAGATTTTCGCAGCACCCATGTTGTGTGTGTTATTTTTTATCCAGTAGTACCGGCATCTACAGTTTAATGTCTATTTCGAACGAGAAGCTTTTTTATGGCAATCAGTAACTCTTAGAATTTTTGCCCGAAGACTGCTAAGAGATAGTCGACGATAGGAATACTTTTTTATATATATTTTTTTTTTTCAAACTGTCAGAGTTGAGTTTTGAACCCGGAGCTATCGTATTAGTAAGTCAACACATTAACCAATAGTCCACGGCGGCTACACAAATAAGTTATGAAAAGTGAAATCATTAACCGCCTAGCAATACACTCTTCATCTTGGCATTTAAACCTAATGTTATTCAATCATATTTAAAAAATTCAAATAAAATTTAATATATTCTTTATTTAAGGCATTGTAATTACTTAATTTTTTTAATTTTATATAGACCTCTGACTAGGTACTCTTTATATTAAAGCGCAATGTTGTGGATATTTTATATTACTGGAACCAGATTATTTCTTTCGTCTTTTTTTTATTGTAGAGAATTAATGAAAAATATCATGATAGGCGAATATATTTAAAGATAGGATATATAATATTAAAGGCCATTATTACAACTTGCCGTTAGTTAAAGGTAGGATTTTATCAGACCGATAAAGTGGTTTTTGTTATTACAAATAAATTTTAAACTAAAGTGAACGATAAAGTTATTGGGAAGATTGCCTTACCTTTAGGTAAAAGTTAACTTGTAATAACAAACACCAGTTTATCGGCTTGATAAAATCCTACCTTTAACTAATGGCAAGTTGTAGTAATGGGCCTAAATCATATACAAAACTATTACTGAAAACAGAAAAGGTCTTTTCAACAACAGTGCTGTGAACTGCTACAATCAATTAACATTTAAGTTAAAGTGATTTCATTAGTTTACATCAAAACAATGTCAAAATGTTATTTTGGCAAAACTGAAATATTTTAAAATCAATTTTCATTGAAATTAATCTGATTGCAATCAAATTTTTATTCTAATCGATGCAATTTCCATCACTGTTTCTTTTAAATTCTGATGAAAACCCTCTTTGTTCGAAATTCAAAATTCCAAGGGTTAGCTTTATTTCTTTCAGAATTTAAGACAACCAATATTTTGATTATGATTTTAATTTTATCGCAATTTCTTGAATAAAAGTTGACTTCAATTTTCTTTCAGAAAGTTAATTCAATCGGTTTTTATGTAAAGATTTTATATCATCAATTTCCGACTTCGAATGCAATCAAATCGGTTGCAATATTTTTCAGAGTTCTGGCAAATACAAAAACATATATGCGATTTAAAAGGTGTGCTAGTATTACATATTTTCCTTAATTTGTTTTTTTAAATAAACATTTTTCTTACTTATAAAAAAGTTACAACTTTATGAAAATTAGACAAACAGCACACCTTGTTAATACTCGAACTATTGCCTCGATTTATCAGCTAAAAGCTCTTATTAAATATTTTAAATTTTTTAAAAATATTGTCAGTCTAGTGGTTAGTGTGCTGGCTTATTAAGACATGGGCCCTGGGTTCGACTCGAGGCTCCGACATCTTCAAAAAAAAGAAATATGAAAATTAATATTTCTTTCGGCGACTACCTCTCAGCAGTCTTCTGGCAAAAGCTCTGAGAGTAACTAATTGCCATGAACAAGCTTCTCAAGTCTGTCGTTCGGAGTCGACATTAAACTGTAAGTCCCGGTATTCATGGATAAAAATTTACACACACAACATGAGTGCTGCGAGAAGCTAGGCCGTAATCCTGACACAGGGTTGTAAAGGCCAGTTATGTATGTATGTATGTATTGTCAGAAAAAACAAAATTTACTTTAATCTTAAAGATTAAGAAATGAATTTAACTTTAATAAAATAATATAAGTTCTAAATAATATTTGGGGTGTTCACAAGGTGATGTCTTACACAAATATTTTTCATATTCAGTTTTTTTCTTCAGAGTTTATAAGCCAAACAGAATGACCAATTTAAAATACCTTTGGTTGTTACTGTAGAAAAAATCAAATTCAGTTGTAAAATAACAAAATATATTATAAAAAATGACATTCAACTAAACAGTCATAACTTTGTATTACTGTTTGCTAAGGTAGTTATCACGCTTGCCTCAATAAAATATTAGTATAAATACTCTTTAGTAAGAGCAGCAACAGGCCGCCAAAACTAATGGTTGGATTAATGTTTTTCTTGTCTTGTATTTATTTATTTTTTTTTCTTTTAACCGTAAGGTCAAACGTTTTTGGCCGATTCTTTTGGTTGATCTGTGTGTTGTTGTTTGGTGGTCGCAATAGCAATATTTGTTAGCGTAGTGTTACTGGTTGCTTAACAAAGCGGAATAATCCACATGCAATAGCAAATGTTGTTTCCTTTTTCTAAAAGCAAATATACAAAGAATTTAACAAACACACACATGCCTTCCTAATGTTAACGGTACTCACGCACATACAATCATTTGTTTCCTTGTTCATACGCATACACAAGTAAACATTCATAGAAATGAATCCATTCAAATTATTTCAGCTGCACTTGTATTCAAGTAGAGAATGAACCTTTTTGCACAAGCAATACAATCAAAATAACATGTAAATTGTAATGCATATTCATGTCCTTCTCTGATTGCTATGCCGTATTTGCATATCAGAGTCACAGGCGGAGGTACAAGAATTCTTTTGCATTTCTTGCGTTTTTGACAACAGGGTTATGATTAAACAGAGAATTTGTATTTGTATTAAAAAAGTGAATAGATGGTCATACATATATAAATAGAAATATTTACTATGCTTTCAGATTACATAAAATTTAAACAAAATTCGTCTGCTTATTAGGAAATTTAGAAGATTTTTAAGAAATACATTTCGTGTAAGCTATTGTTATGCTCCAAAGTTATTTATTTTAAAAGTTAAATATAAAAAAAATAATTAGCCACACAATTAAAAGTATTAAGATATTCTGTCCAAAATAGCGAATAGAAAATTCATCACTTTTAAAACAAATTTGCAGAAAAGCATTGAAATCCCGCTAAGTACTGTACTGTTATTATTAAATAAAAAATTTATTTAATATATTCAGGATTGTCACAGATATCCATTCTGATCGAAAGTGGAATGAATTCAGCATTTTGCTTCTTCCGAAAACGTAAAACGAAAATTTTTTGTGGAATTAAACCACTTTCAGTTATCTAAGTAAGTGGAATTGATATTTTCAGTGACTTTAATTTAAAAAAATTAATTAAAAGCACTTTTAATGGGAAACAAATATTGTTTTTGATTTATTTTATTGAAAAATAATTTTTTTAACATTTATTTTCTTAAAAATAAACACATTTTTGTAATTATTTCTGAAAGAAGCTATCTTTTTCTTTTATTATTAATTATTTTAATCTGTATAACTTTTTTATTCACTTTGTTACAATTTTTCAATTTGTTTTGCTCTCTCTTATTCGCTTAAAAGACATTATTTTTGTTTTGGTATACATTATGTTGCCATATTTTAAGAGAAAAATAGAATAATAGGAATTTGCTAAATCGATCAAAATCTGAAGAAGCTAAAACAAAACCGATCGGAATTGAAAATACGGATTTAAAACCATTCCGATCGGAATCTGTGACAGGCCTGATTGTAGTGTTTTTATTACTTAACAAACAAAACCATGTAATACAGCGTTCAAGTTCTACAGACATTGTCGGCAGTCGAGAATTCTTGTAGCATTAATTGTGAAATTAAGCTGAAGGTGTAGAAGAAATTACAGAATATTATATAAAATCCCGGGCAACAACTATTCAAGAACAATAATGAAGGTACAGGTAAACTCAAATAACACGGTAGATAGATTAAAAAAAAAATGGCGATCTGTAATAAAACAAGTTATAGGAGACGTTAACTTCATACAAAAATCAGAGTTTGGTTTCAATACGAAAAATTGATTCTTACACAAAACTAAATAAAAATTGAATTTCAAATCTACTTGAAATATTTTATTTCAAAGACTTAATAAATCGATAAATTAAAAAAAAAAAACAACTTTCTACAAATCCTTGTTTTCTCCATCACTTAGAATGATTTCCGCCTGTCTCGAATATTTTGTTCGTTGTATTACTAATTCATAACCAGATCTAAAGGCAGTACTAGATTCGAATACCCTTTCGACGATTAGTGGTTTTAAAAAATCTTTGTCTGTTTGCCTTCGTTTCGTAAATCTTTATAAAATTCTTGATAGGAATATAGGTTCTTTTCAAGATTTCTTTGAAATAATTTTGAACTAGTTTTTTGAGGATCGTTTAGTAAAATGTATTCTTCGAACAGTTTTGCCATATTTATAACTTTCTCGATACTTCTTAGTGAGATGAAGTTTTTTGTATCTTCTGCATTAAAAAGATAGTCAGTGCTGTTAATAATCGATAACAATAAATGTTAGACTTTTTACATTTTTACTTACGATGAAAAACCGTTTTTGAATAGGAATAGTAAACGTTAAGAAATGCGTTATAAAAAAATGTCGGTAAATTCTTGTTGTAGAAGGTAGGCGAACAACCTTGTTGGAAAAATTCTGCATGTTGTGAAAGGCGTTGTAGGAGGGTTACCTGTACTTCAAAAGTTAAACGAATTTTATCAAATAGTTGTTATAGTTATAGTAATACAAAATAAGACATTAAAACAAAAAGTTCATAGTTATCGAAAAAAAGGATAGAGAACATCGAAATATCTGCATTTACAGATAGACAACAATTCGCTTTATTATCAATAAAAATTTATTATAAATAAATAAAGTAGAACAAAAGCAAAAAAATAAATAGATAGAACTTACTACTCAGAATACATTAAAAAATATTAAAATGTAATTCACCTTCTCCGCATATTGTTTAGTTGTGCATATAAACACACATCTTTTCAATACCCTCTATTTCAGGAAATAAATTCATTCATATCTACATGCATTCAAATAAATGCATATGTTTGCATAAACTGTTGTTGTATTTGTTAAATAAATAGAATAAAAGTCCTTAACATTAATGCTGCATCCCACCAAACAAAAAGTCAAGCCAATCTTTGATTAAACTTTCTTACTAATAAATCTAACTCAATAACAATTTTAAAGTAAATATAATCATTAAGAAATAAATTAATAATAAATTCCATTGACATACTTAGCCCAAAATATTCCGAAAAGTAGAAAATATTATAGATAAAAATTAATTTTCTATATTTGTTTTAAATTGTTATTTCCAAATTATTTTGAAATAAAAAAAAACTTTTATCAGACTTGTTTTACTACTAAATTTTCAACGGCCAGCAATAGTTATTGAATTTTTTTATTTTAATCAAAATACTGCATAATTTTTGAAATAATATGAATTAATAAAAAAAAGAATACATTTTCTAAGTAATCTGTAATTAATTCCTACAAAAGTTTATCAATTAAATTGATTGTTGTTCATTGAAAGCCAAATATCGTTGACCAATATGCTGATGCGAACGGTTTGTTGTTGAATTTGATTTCAATATTTTTAAGGTCTTTTCTACTACTCAAATAAAGCTTCATATGAAATTCAAGACTGAATGTTTGCTGGGACAGTATTTGCAGATGTTGTCTTAGATGTTGTAGATGCAATAATTGTTCTACAGATTGAAGTAGAGAGTTTTACAGTAGAGTTAGTTGGGTTACTATTTTCGTTTGTTTTTATCCACTTTCATTTTTCAATTGCCATTTAGAAGTTTACTTCATACATACAGATATTTTTTGTTAGTTTTTTTACGTGCTTTTAGTTTTTTTTTCGTTTTTGTAAAAATAATATCACAGAGGTGTAGCAAGTGAACTGAAGATTATATCTCCTACTAAGCATTGATTTCACCCGTTCATAAATGAATAGTTTTGTAGTTAAAACTCTTGATTGCTAGTGACGTTGTGCCATAAACAGGGTTTTGGTTAATTAAGGAAAAAAAATAATTTCCATTAAGTGATCTTAATTGGAGTTCATATTCTATTGCATTTTGCAGTGTTATACCATATACAGAGTATTTCATTGTATAAATTTTTAATAGACATGCTGCTTTTTTTTACAAATAATCTGCGTTCAAGTCTGACAATTGTTTTGCAAAAACATATTGACCAAATTGCACTGAAATTATTTCTTAATATGTTAGAAATACTAAAATTCATCTCTCATAAAATAAAATGACAATTTCTTTTTAAGACTGATGAGTGTATTGTTAAAAGCCAAGTTTGAAATTAGGAAAAAAATTCAAAGTTGTCTTCACCGGCGCACAGTGGGTTAGAATAGCATGTTTTCTTGGATCAAATCAGCGAAGCTATGTTCGGATAATTTTTCTTTATTTTTCAGTTAATACCATTTAAATATGTAAGTAAAACAAAATTTTTTCTTAGTATATTTGAGTATAATTTTATTAAATAATGTCAAATATCAATGTAGGTATATAGTGCAAGGAGTACAGTATGAGAACTTAAACATTACATTTTATACATCTTAAAGTTAATCATCAACATCATCATCACCTTCATCATCATCTTCATCATCATAATCATCATCATCATTATAATCATCATCAGCAGCATCAGCAACTTAAACATCACTGAAATAGTTCTTGTTCGGAGCTGCAGGTACAATTAAATCAATTGCCTCTTCTGGCAAGCTTTGAACCTTCTTTGTACATAGGCAATTTTTGCATGCTTGAAATAATTGGGTCAGGGGTTATCAAAAAACATATTAAAAATGTTTTGGTTTGATTTTTCGCGACTGCACTTTCGTGAATGAAACTCCCTATATTTTTTAAAGTCTTTATTTCGAGCTTCTTACGCTTCTTCTGATAACTTCTCAATAGGTAAAATGGCATTTGACACAGTTTTGGGTCCATGAATAAAATACTTGTGCAAAGTGGGAGGCATATTGTATCAAGGATACGTTTCAACAAAAAGTCGTCCTGTATTGTGTGCATAAGACGTGCAAAAGACATTCAAAAAATCGAATCCAGCCATGAAGAATGGAAAGGCCAAATCTTAAATTGTCTACATGTACAGGTCTTTCGATCAATAAGAAAAAAGTAGCATGAAAAACAACAAAACACAACACACAACAACAGCACCAATCGCGAGATCAATGTGATTTTTAGCTATTTGACTGCTGCAACACTTGCATTAAACAATGCATAACTTCTAAAAGGCACAAAAAGGCGCCGTAAAATTTTGAAATATACTAGAGATTTATGTCCTCTTTAATATAAACTAAAAACTATGACACAAATATGGACAAATAATAACTATATGTCCATTTAAAATATAAAAATGCTAATTTTTTTTGGCATTTCCAATATAAATAACTAAATCTAAAACACTTCCACACACAATTTGATACACAAGTGCTAACGAAGTATTTCCAAATTAGCTAAACTTGATGGTTCCATTGAAAAATTGTTAACTTTTGCAATACTTTTAAAAATAGATAAAATTTTCCACGGGAAAGTTTTCACTTTTTTTTTAGCCTTTTTTGCACAAAAATTTTTATAAAGTTTGACTTTGAAGTTTCACTACAAAAACACCAGAGCACTTTTGACATTTATTTTAACGACAGGTGATGTAGAATATTATACACTCTAACCAGGTACAAAAAATTTTGACGATACTTAAAAAATTTTTTTTTAATTATTCCAAGAAAACATGCTATTCTAACCCTGTGTGCGGCGCTATGAAATGAGGCCCCAAGAAATTTGGTCCCAAAGTGAAAAATGATAAATGACCCCAAAAATTTGAGGGAAATAATTGGGGCGTATTTTCAACTGGTGGGGCCTGTTTTCATTCTGGGAAATGAAACAATTTCCCAAAAAACAGAAATGAAGAATGATCTCAAAAGTTTGGGGTCAAGTTTAATTTTTTATGTATGGAGTGGAATTGCGTTATGAAATGTAGCCCCAATTTGTAGAAATGAAAAATGGCCCCAGTTAGCGTGATGTTAAATTTGGGGCCAAATTTCATTTTCATTAAATTTGGTTTTTTAGGAAAACAAACATCCTTATAACGGTATTGGTTTATGATTGTTTTGATTTAGTTGAATTTTTACACTATTTAATAGAAAAGAATTAGTTTGCTCGCGTTGAAAATACTCGTAAAAGAGTGTATAATAGCGAAAAAAATATAGTAATAAATTATTGTATTTAGTGAATCAAAAAATGATTTTTAAAATGAAATCTAGCTATAAAGATATTGTGAAATATGTTTGCTGGAATAATTCATATAAAACTGGAATTATTTAATTGCTGATATATAAATAATAAAAGTAATGTTTTTGACTTGGAACCATTTCTATTATGAACATGCTTTGAGAGAATCAATAAGGAGCGTTTATAGTGGTGTGAATGGAGCTGGTAAGCTGTGGCGCAAATTTTTACCAAAAATCGCGCGATTTTTTGTACAAATTTTCAGATAGTTTTTCATATATAAAAAACAAATATAATTCTAAACAGGTTTGATTATTGTTAAGCTCTAAAGGCACCCTTACACGATATATTTTTTACATGTGTTTTTTAAATTTAAAATACATAAGTTTTGTGTTGTGTTTGTCAAAATTAGTCAATTTACAAAAAGTTTATAATTTTTACACACAAACGTATATGTACAATTACATATGTAAATAAATAATAAATTTTTGGGCACACAATTTATAAAAAAAAACTATTTTACAAATAATTCATTGCCGACTAATGTTTGTACAGGCATAGAAATTTAATATCATATGTATGTACATACGAAATTAGAGCATGCTCTAATTGAAATTTTGTCATAAGACTTTCCTTGTGTTTTTTACACAAGCAATGTTTTAAAAGTCACACACGACATGTAACTGTTTACTCATGTAAAAGTTGACAGTAACAGTGGAAAAAACATGTCGTGTAAGGGTGCCTTAAGACGCAATGTCATGAAAAACCATTCGCTCTTAAATTTTATAATTTTTTGCACCACAGGCGAAAATTTTTCGTATATAAAGAACAACTATAATTTTAAACAGGTTTCATAATTGTCAAGCTCTAAGACGCAATGTCATGAAAAACCATTCACTTTTAAATTTCGTAAGATCGTCGGATGCTACAAGAACAGCATATCGGAAATTGATGGTTAATCTGTTGTTACCACCAAATTTAATAAAAACTGGCTACGTGGGCTGTCACGATGGAAACCCCGATATTGTTATGTTATATTACCTTGCAAGTACCAAAAATTTGTAGCGAATGCAATCTTTTGCTGCAATCCGCAGCTGTACAAGAAAATGAATTAAAGTATAAATGTCCTTGTTGTAGGGTGGACGTTATTGATTCCACACAAGTTTTCGCTTAATTACAAATTCTAATATTCAATAAATAATGCTGTATATAAATAATGTTTTTTTTTTTTACTTTCAATATTTTGGGACCATTGGGGTTATATTTCATTTCAAATTAGGGTTATTTTGCATAATGAAGAAAAGCCCTAAAGTAATAAATGAAAATGTGCCCCAAAATTAATATTGGGGCGGTTGGGGTCATTCTTCGTATTTTTTTGAGTTTAATTTTCATTATGAAATTTCGTCCCAAAAATGGGGCTTATTTGCATTTTTAAATTGTGGTCATATTTCTTGGGGCCATTATGCGCAACGCCGTCTCCACCCTCTAGTGCGCTTTATTCGTATAAAACAGATTGCCTGCGATAAAATATTTCAATCAATTGTAGCTTTATATTTATAAATTTTTATATTTCACCTATACTCACCTCACCTCTGTCAGACCGATGTTTGCAGAGCATACAAAACTTATGTTAATTTAAAATTTTTTAATAAAACCCTATTTACTGTGAAAAATTTATGTTTTTAGTAACATTAGCAAACGCTTTAGAGGAAATAACGTTTTTATTTGTCATTAATAGTTTTTCATTTCAGTCTTTGTAAAATATGGTTAAATTCTTAAGAGATAAAAAACATCAACAAAGATCTATTTCTATTGAAAACATGTGTATTACTTCTTCAGAGAAGAATAATGCACAAGGAAGTTGAGTAACTAAACTCTTTGAACGTGGTCTTAGTGCTGTATAACGATTGCTTTTTATCCATTTTATTTTATTGTCCTTTAAACAAAATTATTAATAAAGAAGTGGAAGTACAAATATTTATTAATAGAGCTGTACGCCTCTGCAAAAGCTCATATCTTTAGTTTTTTAATCTTTTGGTCAAAATGTAGTAATAATATGTAAATAATTTTTTTTAAGTAT
This sequence comes from Metopia argyrocephala, assembly GCA_963576795.1. Classification (NCBI taxonomy): domain Eukaryota; kingdom Metazoa; phylum Arthropoda; class Insecta; order Diptera; family Sarcophagidae; genus Metopia; species Metopia argyrocephala. The sequence goes on along the minus strand of OY756211.1, from coordinate 58,068,562 downwards.
ATTTTTAGAAAAACATTTTAAATTTAGTTTTGGATTTATAGTTTATTCTACGGAATCTTATCACCATATAGAGCTATGCTTTACACTATCCTACACAAAAATATAATCTCGTATATATGCAAAACGTTTAATTCTTTATTTTGTTTTGGTATTCCTCTCTTACTTTTATTTGCTATAGCAGGTAAGGTTTCATTTCTTTACCTTTTCTGTAACTCTTAAAAGGGATAAACATATTTTTGCATGTTGTAACGAATTTGTAAAGCAATGGTATTGTAAAAAAAGAAAACAAGAAAGAAAAATCTAAACGAAAAAGGACAAAAATGTAATATGAGAAAAACACTCAACATTTTACATTTTGAAACATTTAATCTCTGACAGCTCGTTACTTTGTTCAGTTGAGTGTAAAATTCATGAGGTACCATAATCCGTGATATAGATCTTGAATTTTTATTATATGCTGCTAAAACTTTTTTTAAGTTGTTAGTACTTTTTCTAGCTATAGAGTACAAAAATTTTTTTTTCTTCTTTTAGCTACTAAGTAAATAGAAAAGTTATGCAAAGTAATTGTGGACCTTAATACCTGTTTTACATACAAATATTATTTGTACGACTATATGCATATGAAATCATCTATCTATTCGTCTGGTCATTTGTTTTAGATAAGCACTGTTGACCCCATCAAATGCTGTTCTTGTAGCCAGGGTTTATCATTTCTTTTCCATTTATATTTATCCTTCTTATTGTTTTTTTTTTTTAAATTCATTTAAAATTTACCAAATAATATATAGTTTTTAGTATTTTTTTATCTTTGTTGCATATACAACATGAAATTAAAAATATTTTTAAACTTTTATTTTTAAATAAAATTTGTTGGTGGCAAATACATAAACAAAATAAATTTTAATTTAATTTTAGTTTTGTTTTTCTTTGTCTTATTTTTTTCGATTATATTTTTAAAATTTATTTATTTGAAATTTTTGAATTTATTTCTTTAACATTTATTGTTTATATTACGAGCACATGCATTTGTGTCCGTACAAAAAGTATCACCTTTAAACTTTTATACAGATGTTTAGTTTAACATGCAGTGTGATTTTTATTTTGCTTTACTTTTATTCGTATATGTATTCAGTTTGTAACATGGGTTTTCCGTTTCCGTTTTAGCATGCAATTTGCTGGTGGTTTGTGTGTCTATGTCAGTGATTTTTCAATTTATCAAATGTCATGTTTCATTGCTTCACTACTATTCAAATGTGTTCATTGATTGTTAAAGTTATTAAAAAAAAAATATTTTTCTGTTTTTTCTTATTGTTTGTTTGTATATGGGTTTATGGCAAATATAAAAATATTTTTCGTTTGTTTGTTTAATATTATTTATACAAAAAATATAAAACTCATAAATTAATTCTCTTTATTATGACCAAAAACAAGAAGAAATATTCATACATGTACTATAAATCCATATATCGAAATAAACAAACCAATAGAAATGAACATAAATTATGATGCCGAGTATTTATAGGAATTATAATTATTTAGAAATAATTCTTAGTTAATATATAAAATATAAAATAATTTGATCGAATACATGACTATGTGTCAGTGTTATTAATAACCATTGAAATATGAAGTTATTTAGAAGAATAAAAATATCGCAAACTTAACTAGTTGTGAACCTTAATAAATGTAAATTCGATATTACGGAAAACTAAAAACCAAAACAAGAGAAAAGTTTTGGAAAATACATGCTAACTTACTTTTATTTATAAGATATTCCCTTAAATATAAAAAAAATTGTATTGAAATTTATATATAAGTACAGTTAAATCATTTTTATAAAGTATTTCCATTACTGGCTACCAGAGCCCGAAAATAACAGTTATTTTTAAAATTTAAAATCAAAAAGTCAGGTGGATATAATTTGTCTATCAGATATTTGAATGCAGAAAGTTAAGGAGTTGGTGTTTTGCTTATTTTGCTCTGAAAATACAAATTACATTTAATTTCCTTCATTTCAGTATTAAACTGTTTACTCTTTCATTGCAATGACTCAGAATTTAATTTCACCATTAATATAGCTGCCAAGTTCTGTTCAGACAAATTGTAGCGCAAGTCGCTGAGAACAATCTTAAGTGCTGAAAACGCTCCTCCTACACTAACTTATGTCGCAGGTATTTGATGAATAATACATGCCAAGTCCTTTAGACGGGGATATAAAAATTTTTTGTTTTCCCAATATTCCACAAGGTCGACATCAACGTCAATACGCTTCTACTTGTATGAGTCAAGCAGACATGACATTATAACGGGTGCATTAAACTTTGTTAAAATTGAATAGCAAATTTGACTAAAGTTGGGTTGGTTAGAAATAACCAAAACAACATCACTGATTGTCATCGATCTTATTTTTCTTATATTTCCATTACATTGTTATTATTATGGCATAGTAAATTTTTTTTTTCTGACCTAAAAAATAAAAGTCAAATTTTAACTTTTATTTTTGACTTAAAAAATAAAAGTCAGATTTTAACTTTAATTTTTGACTTAAAAAATAAAAGTCAAATTTTAACTTTAATTTTTGACTTAAAAAGTAAAAGTCAAATTTTAACTTATATTTTTTACTTAAAAAATAAAAGCTAGATTTTAACTTTTATTTTTGACTTAAAAAATAAAAGTCAGATTTTAACTTTTATTTTTTACTTAAAAAATAAAAGTCAAATTTTAACTTATATTTTTGACTTAAAAAATAAAAGTCAAATTTTAACTTATATTTTTTACTTAAAAAATAAAAGCCAGATTTTAACTTTTATTTTTGACTTAAAAAATAAAAGTCAAATTTTAACTTTTATTTCTGACCGAAAAAATAAAAGTCAAATTTTAACTTTTATTACTGACCGAAAAAATAAAAGTCAAAAAATAACTAAGTATTATAAAGTGACTTTTTTGAAAAAAGTTGTAACTGTTACGGTCCCTGCTGGCTACACAAATAGCCAGACATTCATGTGACGAAATTTAGTTTAAATTTTCTTTTTTGAGTCCTATATGTTTTAAAATATTCACAGCGAGAAGATCTTGTTGTAAAACATATTTCATTCAAGGTATTAAGCCTTGAGAATACTGTACTCTTTGAGGATTACATGCATACATAATTTTCCATTACAACCCTGTGATAGGGTTACGTCGAAGCTCCTCACAGACCTGTTGTGCTTGCTAATTTTTATTCCTGGGACCTACAGTTTAAAGTCGACTCCGAATGACTCTCAGAGCTTTTGCCAGAAGACTGCCGAAAAAATAAATTTTTCATATTTCTTTTTTTCAAGATCTCAGAGCTGAGATATGAACCCGACATTATCGTCTTAGTAAGCCACTAACAACTAGACCACGGTGACTACAAGTTGCCTCGAATGCCACTGAATAATTTACTTGGATCTCCAGTCATTATGCTTCGAAATATAAATCCACCAAAATTATGCAACATGGCGAGACTAGCAGAAAATAATTAATAAATTATGCATTCCAATGACTCCAAACTGATATGCTGTTTGAATTTCAACGGGTACAGTTTCTCGCACATGACTACTAATAAAGCTCAAGGTTAGGCGTTGCAAGTCAGCGGCATACATTTTGAAGTTAATGCAATTTCGCACGGCCAACTGTTTCTTACATGTTCACGTGTTGATAACTCATCGTATTTATTCATTTTTTGTAAAACAATCAAACTAAAAATGTGGTTTACCACCAATTAACATTTTTTTTTTCCTTAGAGCTTTTACAAGAAGACAGCTAAGAGGTAGTCGCCGAAAGAAATATTTCTTTTTCATATTTATTTTTTTCAAGATATCAGAGCTGGGGCTTGAACTCGGGGCTTATGTCTTAGTAAGCCAATATACTAAGTTTTTCATTAAATAATATAACCTCATTATTTGATTAAAATGAGTCTGATTCTTTTTGTTATTTGGGGCCATGTTGAACATTAATTACAAAATTATACATACATAGACATACACATACTTATACTTAGTAACTCACACAAAAAAACTTAAATGATAACCGATCGTACTTAGCGTGTTAGCATGGTGATCATTTTGGCGTGACGGTTTTTAAATTGTTTGCTATTTTTTGTATGTCATTACGCATTGTACTCATGTAATATAAACTCTGTCATTTACGGAATAAATTGTTAGTGAAAAGTAAATGTGGCTTGGTTAGAGCGCCTCTTCAAAAAAAAATAAAAAATAAAAAATATTGAAGCCTATGAAAATTTATGGAAATTTGTGGAAAGTATGAAAGTATGTATGCTTCCAAAGCCTATGAAAGTATGTATGCTTGTATATGTGTCCTTGTATATACAAATGTATGAAATGCCTCGCATTATAGTGTAATAGCAAACAGTCGCTGTCAACATTATGTGCTAGCACGCCCAGTATGATCGTGTAATAACTACTATATGGGCGAAAGTAAACACTCCATTTCCTTTCACATACCATTTAAACGGTTCAAACTCTTAACAAACAAAACGAAGCATAGACGTTTTAAGTTTTTTCTGCAAAAGCAATAGAAATAAGTGCTGCCCGAATTATTAAAGTAGAAAAAATGTATGATGTTCGGAATACAGAATATTGTATTTATTGTAATAAAATAGTTTCCGAATTACTCCGGTGTCCAGATTTTCAGGTGCCGGAATGTCGAAGTTATACTTTGTTTAGGATATATTGTCTAAAATTGCTATCTTGTTAAAAAATGTTTTGAAGGCCTTAGCATTCTTAGTAATATTGCAGATGCAAAGCTGAGAAAATAAGTTTTTGGGGGTATTTTAATCTTTAAAAATGTTCTTCTTTTCATATACATATATACTTGCAACCTCTATAGAGCATAGAAGACAATATTATCACTTGTCCAATAATTTTATCAAATAATAGGAGATATTTCTTATAAAAGACTCTTTAGTAATTATTCAAATAATTTGTTTTATAAAAAATTTGCAATCAGAAAAGTTTTACTTTTTTATGTAAAATTTTAATTTTGAAGAAAAGGGCTCATTCTATAAGATATTTGATTAACCCTTTCTATCTCTAAATTTAAGCAAAATATTTAAGAAGTGAACTGTCTTAGAACTTTATATAAGTTAGATTTTAAAATTTTGTTCTTAATGTCCAACGAAACTAAAAAATTAAAATTTTATAAAAAGATAGAAAAAATATGTGCAAATTTGGATTGATAAATTAATTGATAAAAAGACCCACTAATATGTGGGTCTATATATTAGTAGTTACTATTAGACCAAGCAGTTAATGAGATCCACTGTATCTCTTTGAGTCTTTTATTTGTCTAACAGGCTAAACCGATTAAAAAGCCTTCACTCACAAATATATTTATCAAAAACACAAAATAATTTTTTCAAAGGCTGAAATATGAAGAAGGGTTTTAAAAATATTCAAAATTTGTAACTTACGTCTCCACTTGTTGGGCTATATACTCGTATAATGCATTACTTAATACAAAAAACTGTTGCATGGCAATGATGATGATGAAACTGAGTTATTTTATATTAATATGGCATTTAAAAAAAAATCTTAAATCTCATATTTTCTTTTCACAAATCCGATAGCATCAGCAACTTATGCATTTTTATTTTCTCTTAATTTCTATCAAACACACACTTCCTATTAACAGAGAAGCATGTATCCGTACAAAATAATTTCTTCAAGCAAAATAATCACCGCTAAAGTTTAAAAGTTTTATTAACTTTTTGTAGGAGTTTCGAAACGATTGCGTGTTTAGATGTTGTGTTGGTTTGCTATAAAAGATTCAACTCATAGCTTTAGTTTTCTATTCTGAAATTTAGAAAAGGGAAAAATTTTTACTACAAACACTCTCAAGTTTAAATAGCAACCTTTTTTTTGTATTTTTTTAGTCTTCTTTTGGTTAAGTTCTTGTTATTGTTACAGTTGTTATTTCTTTCTTTCTTTCATTTTATTGTGTTTACTTAACACTTCAGTTTAAAAATAGGAACTTAAAAAAACCATGTAGAGGGTACATTATATATTGAATTTTTATTAGTTTACGAGTATATTAATTTTTAAAGAGGACAAAGATCTGTTTGTAAATAGTAAAGTGTAGTGCAGTATTTTGCAATCGTCACTTAATGCGAATTGTATATAAATGGAATCATTTTTCTGGATATGTATTGGTCATAACAAAAACAACAAAGAATTTTATACCTAAAAATCATCACTCGAAAATTTGTTGGCGAAATTCATTTCCATATGCAAAGGCTTTGATTATTGCTGCTCGCCAACCGTAATAGCCAAAATACCGAGGACATTTTTATACATTTATTTAACCCTGCTACTACGTTATCAAAATATTACGTTTATTATGTTTGGGTCATTTTATGACCCGATATATTTTTATTATAAAAATTGCAGTTGGTTTTATATAAACTTAAGTTTTGTGTTTCGGTGCGATGGAAACACATAATTATTACAGGTAATGCGTTTTGTAAAGGTCGGAAAAAATTTGCACCATTTTCCTTAACTATCGTGTTGAATTTTTGGAGATAGTAAATTCATAAATGGTGATGCACCGTCATCTTCTTGATTTCGTCCAACTACTGTGGAAGAGACTTTTGTACAAGGAAGCCGACTACGCCTCTTGAGCTATAGTTTCAACTAGTTGCACTAGAAATAAAAAATTTTGTGTAATTTATTTTTCTTCCATTCTTCCATTTCGGTTCACATTAGGAAAGGTTTGAAAGTAGAAATATATAAAATGTTAGAAAACATGGCAATTGGTCACCGACTTCGCCTTTCGTTGGGTTGTACTATTCAATTATTTTTGTAATTTTTTATGAGTTATAAGATATTACTACTACGGTGAAAAGTTCTAACTAAGTAAAGATTTTTATATATTATTGGGACATACGGAACAACAGATATATCATGAAAAAAGAAAAATTGTTGGAATAAATCAAAAGTTTACTCAATTGCTGTGATGTGGCAAGAACAAGCAAAAAACCTTTTTTTCGAACTGTACCTGCAATAGTAATTTTCTTATCAGTTTTATTGCACGATTATAACTAGTAAAGAAGTTATCAGTACTATAAATTGAATTTTACAATATCAACAGCTCATTTTGTAGTTTGGTATAGAACTAATTTTATTTTGGATATATATGAATTTACCTATATGATGAAAATCTTTTTATGGACTTACTTGTTTCTGAAAATAACCATTATAACTGAAAAATGATTTTAATATATATGCTTTGTTAATTTTTTGAATTATTTCAAATGATAATTAAAATGTTTAGAATGTGTTAAATTATTTTTAAAATAAGTTAAAAAAAAGAAAAATAGAAAAGGTCATAATATGACCCAAACATGATATTTGTAAACAGTTGTTATAAAAGATTAACAAAGCCCAACATGTTGTTAAAAAGTATTGAATTCTGCATGCATTATGATTTCATGCACTGAACAGGAAGAACTCTCAAAAATACGCCACAAGTTCGAGTAATGATAATGTTTAATGCAATTTGGGTCATAAAATGACCCTAACGAAAGGTTAAGCTTGTGTAAAGAAGCACGGGATACACGTATTATTGTTATTGTTCAAGAAATTTAAATATCGAATACTTTACTTCGTTTTTTTTTTATGAAATAGACTCGGATTATAAGTGGTTCATAAACTCCCTCATCAGAGAGCTGTAAAAACAAACATGCAAAAAAATTATAAAATCCATCAGTCATTTATTTTGGAAGGATCCATATTATTAAAAATTTTTGATACCATATGCCAAAGTTTGAGCTTCTTTAGACGCAGTCAAATATAAGACTTTGTATCCATGACTTTTCCTCCAAATTCTCTTCATACATTCATACTTCCAGTCATACTATACCAAGCAATTATAGCCATAAAAGATCTAATCAATCCCATAAGAAAGTAATAATCTTAATCCTGTCAATAAAAATTTTTAATTTGGTTATGTTGGCTTATTTAAGTTCTATTTTCTTTAACGCTGGTCGATTGAATTCTGTCTTTTCATTAAATCCAAACTAAGGGAAAAACCTTTAACCGCAAATTTATTAAGAATAACACTAAGATTAATATATGTTTAAAAACCTATAACAATTAATTCGTAGATTTAATAAATAAATTAATAGAAAAATTTTGAGATCATTTGGGCCTTTTTAGCTTGTAGAATTCATTTATTTATGCACAATTATTTTATTTGTATAATCAAATAACTAAATTATAACATTCTGGTCTATTGAACTCTCTTTAGATTGACAGCAATAATCAAATTTGTTCAATTCAGTTGTCGAAAACCGCCATCGCCACTCTGTCGATGAAGTAAACCTTCGCTTAGAAAACAGTAAAAAATATTAATTGTAAAAATCTTTGTGACTCCTCAAAATTTTACGGAAAATGCAACAGTCTCTCCATATTTTTCACTTCTTGTCTTTCAATGTGAACTTCACACAGATTAAAATTTGACAAAAACACACAGGAGTAGTAAAAAAATTCGAACGAACTGGTTACGTATGGATCTACCATGGCCATTACCTTTCCGGATTTTGACTTTTTGCTAACACAACACAACAAATCACGAGTTGCTGTTGATTACGTCAAGTTTGAAAAGAAACCTAATTTTGTCGAATATGAAGCATACATGATGATACCACTAGAAACGTTAAAGTTGTGACAAGTATTGTAGTTTATAGACTCTTAGAGAGAAGGCCACCAAATTACGTAGCAAGCCATATTTATAATAAAATGGACAAACGGAAAACTATATTCGATATTCTCTGTGAATTCCCTGACATGTGGAAAAAGAGAGCGAGAGTAAAATCTTAAAAGTTCCCGTTGAAGATTTTTAAGCAGTGAGCTAGTTTCAACACTATTCGAGTGACTAGACGAAGTCGTGCAATACAAAAATACTTTTAATTTGAAATGAGGAACAAAGTAGCAATTAGATTTTGTGAATTAATATTCTGGCCAATCTACCACCCTGGAATAGTACAAGCAATATTGGTTCCACATTGCATTGGGTTAGGCTGTAGAAGTGATCCAGTTTACACAGTCTTTAAAGAACCCAGGCACCTAGTTCAAATGCAGAAGGCACATAAAGCCGAATTATTTGGCTTTTTTCAAAGAAAATTAAAATATGATTTAAAATGTTAGTTTTTCACTTTCACTTCAATTGCATAATAAAATAATTTAATTTATGTGTCCACCCTGTATTAATGTAGTAGTACTCGTTCTACATAAGAGTGTTGGTTAGCATTACATTGCAACATCAACTACTACTACGTAGCAGTGTTAGTTGCTACATATACATATGTTATAACTACAAGTTCAAACAAACACATCCATATATGTACATACATATATATTTATGTTGAAAAACTTTATTTCATTCACTTCAGACCAAAAAGTTTTTACAAGTTTATTTAGTGAAAAAAGAAAAACTCGACTAGAAAAGCGCGTACCAACGCAGACTTCAAAATATACAAAAACTAGAAACTTGCATTTAAAAAATTACATATGAGAGACTAGCCAGAATCTAATACATATAGAAACATTTATATGTTTATTCATTTTGAAATTCATTTTGATAAAAAGAAAAAAAAAAAAAACTACCTACTTTACTTTTTTTTTATACTTTGACTTGTTGTATCTGTGGTCGTATCTAGTATTTTATTATTATTTTTTTTAATTTATTTCTTTCTTAAGTGTTTTCATGTCAAGTATGGCTTTAAGATATTTTTGAAAAAAAAGAAAGAAAAGCAACAACAACTAAAAGAAGGCTAATAAAACTTTCCTTTTTGTAAATACAGATACGTAAGTATTCATCAGCAATGGCGTGTTAGTGGCAGTAGAAGCGAAATTGTTTTTTCTTTTTTGTTAAATAAATACCTTCAATCACACAATATAACTTAACATCTAAGGAGAAAAAAACTTAAAAAATCTTTTCTTTTATTTAAATGCATTCAGTTGCAATTTAACAATTTGTCGTCAGGTGCTAGTGGTGAGATGCATGTAACTACCTCTTTAATAAATCGGTTTTTTATTTAAACAACGTCCGTAATGCCTGAGGACAATAACAAGTGGTGTATGGTTTGCGATTGTGCCACTTGAAATAAATTGTTAGAAATAATTTTCAATAGAAGTTCAACGTTTCAATTTTATGGTAGAGCAATGGAGGGAAAATAATTGAAATTAAATGCAATTTATAAGCAAATTAAAGTTAAAATTATTAAATGTGTTTTGGATTGTTTTTAGCGTTAGCAAAATTTGTAATATTTTTATTAATTGCATATTAAATATCACTCATACGTAGTGGGTTAAAAATAAAAATCATTGCATATTTTTTTGGTATTTACAATACATAGGGATGAAACCATACCAGCAAGGTATAGATACTTTTACTCGAAAGGCTATCGCAAAGAAAATTTCGATACCTACTTGGTATCGAATAAAAAGTATCGATACTTACTTGTATCGATAAGTACTCGCATCGTTATGCTATGTTCACACGACAATACGAAACACTTGGTTCGCTCTCTGAACCACGATTGCGAAACTTATCCTTCAGGCGACAGTTTAGTGTTTCATTCTGGCATTTCTGTTTTATGTATACCACAATGAATAATGTACATTCCACACACATTCATACAGACTTACTTTTTTTTTTCTTTTGAGACCAATACTCAGGGGTAAACCCCTACTAAATGCATTGCATTGTATTGGAATTTTTTCGGGTAGGACAGTACATTTATGGCAGAACATACTGTTTTCCTGTCAATTACAATTACAAACCGTCTATCCTTCTTTCGATAACATATTTTTCCAGACCCGCACAATGTACTGCATGAGAAGTTTTCATCGCTTGAATGCTGGCCTTAATAATAAAAAAAAATAATAATCTTGGATAAAGTTGTTGGCTTGACGATTCTTCTTGTAACAAACTCGAAAGGTTGTATGTGTACAACTATTTGCTTAATGTTATGTGCTGGAGTCCCGAAGTTTGAGCCTCAGTAAGAGTGATACATTTTTTTTTTTAATTTTTGTTTCGTCAGATTATTGATTTCGACTTTGTGGCCTGCCAACATTTCAAGTCTACCAGTAGCTGCTTCTAGCGAGAGTTCTGCCGCAGTATTTGACATATCTATATATCTATCTAATATATAAAATAGTGGACTCCAGCGTGTTCTAACATCCAAAATAATTTTTTTTTGTATTGCCCTCGGGAACATTCATATTTTTGTATTTTTCCAATTTGTTAGATTAAATAACATTAAAAATGTCTCTGACTTTTTTTTATAACAGCAGTATATCGATTTAGTTAAATCGGCATTGTATTTATATATACATAGTAGTCTTGTAATTATACAGTTTTCTTTAAAACATCAACTTAAGTGAGTACTTTTCATTCGATACCACGATATTCTTCGTATACCTACTTGGTACTCGGTTGAAAAGTATAGAGACCATAAGTACTTGGAATCAGGAGAAATGCATCGAGTATTTACTTGTATCGTTTCGTCCCTTTTAACCCTCATACGTTCCTCAAAAAATTAACACTAAAATCCTTCGCGTAAAAATTCACCCATTATTTGATTTTTCTGATTTTTTAATGAAAATTTATTCTTTTTACTTTAGTTCAAGATATTTTATTAAATCTGTTAACAAAATAACCTAAAAATTAAAAATAACGTAAATTCATTTATAATATTCAATCGATATGCGATATGCGATATGCGCATATTTTGCTTTTCAATGATCAAAAATTAGCTACTGATGTTTTTTCAGTACAAGTTTTGCATTTAAAATGTGCAACATTTTTCTGTTGCCCACCAATTAATTTTTTACCAGACGGATATGCTGAATACTTTTTTCTATCGTTTTTGGGACATAGTTCATATCTAGATCCAGAAAAAACTGCTACTTTTTCCAGATGACACAGAAGGTCCTTCGTTGGATTGGCCAATGGTAATTTCCGGCTTAATTAATTCTATTTATGGTCGTGAAGAAATAATATACTTCGAAATCCCAATAGTTGTTTACCATGACTATGTTTTCTTGTGGGATATAAATTAGTTCCTTCTTATCCACCCAATTATCTGGGAGCTCTCTTATTAGTTCTATCATCAAATTTTGTAAATTGAAAACCCTTCTTTCTTAAATACATTCAATATCTTTCCCACCACTCCCATAAACAGGAATACCTTCTAAATTGCATACTTTATACAGGCGTTACGACTGGAATCTAATGAGTTATTCTAAACCGTGTATGAGCAATGTTGTCTGCACACAGTCGTCTAACAGGAGTTTGTAATTTATTGGACCACAAAATTTTCTTGTCGTTAGATAATAATATATTACCATTTACTTTAATGGATTCTTCAAATTTCTTCATAACTAGAAAAATGTTAACTCTCTTTATTCAACCCATCTGGAACACAATAGTCTTCATAATTTGAAAGGAAATCATTTCTGCATCATTATATTCCGAATATGCTCAATTTCAGCCTCATAATAAATTTGCAAAAATGTTGTTTTTCAATAATATTTTTATTTAGCGTTTTCCAGAAATTTCGATTTGTCTTTTATATCCTTTTGCATATTACACTATATAAATATGTTTCTTTGCACAGTAAAATGTACACCAGTAAAACTTGATTTTCCAATAGCATCTCGGGGAGTATCGGAATTATATTGAAACACTATAATCGTTTTATAATCGGGTATGTTCTCTAAAACTTATAGAGTAAATGTTGTAATCGAAAAATGTAATTAATTACGACAAATGCTTTTAAAGCATTGATAGTAAAAAATGCACATAACGCAAATGAATAATAAAAATAGAATTTAAATTTGTTCAGATTTAACAATTACAGAAATTTAAATTTAATTTAAAAGTTTACTTAATTTAAATTTTACTCGGCTTAAAAAACATTCTGAAAATGCAAAACGAATCTAAGGCCAGAATTATTATTTTTTTATATTAATATTATAATTCTGGATTTTTATTCATATGTATGTTTTGACAGCCCAAAGAGAATAAATTCTAAACGAATGAGGTTTTGAAATCCATATATTGGTAAGTAATAACAACAGCACAACGCTTAAAATTCTTATTTATATTCGGGATAATATACGATTTCTTCTAAAATAAGGTCAAACAATAAAAAAATAGTTAATACCATCATAGCATGTAGGAGTATTTATCTTAAATTGTTATATTTTTTATTACTTCCCGGAGTAGAGTGACAAGCTTAACGTTTAGGACCAGTATCCCTGAAATTGACATTAGTCGAGTGGTCACATACTTATCTCTATTAAAAGTCTCTATAGGGTTCGCGAAGCCAAAGCTTGCGAGAAAAATATTTGTCAACTGTGTCATCACCAGTAGGCTTAAAGAAGCATTAGAAATTAAAGTAGGGTGCAAAAAGTTTAATTAAATTGACAATAAATTACTTACTTGTTTTCAAAATATTTAATTTCAGTTTACTTTGCCAGTTATTCAACTGCATCGTTTTGGTTCATTTGCTTAAAAAAAATAAAATAAAAAATTGATGCTTCCATTGTGTGTTTATTTTATTCTACAATATTTTGCTGCCCATTTTGTTCATATGGAAAACTTTTATGAAAAACTTGTTAATAAAATTACGTTGTTTTTGTAAAATATGTTTACATTTGCTACTTCGCTTGTGAAAGTGTGTGGGTGTGTGTACCATTTTTGCTTTTATTTATTGCAATAAAACTTTTGTTTGGTGAAAGAAGTTAAAATTGTTTACCATTTTTGTTAACAACAACCAACCAACCAACTGTTTTGAGAAAACTAACAATAAAAGCAATGAAAAATAAAATCTCATGTACAAAACTTCTTAACCACATGCAGAACATGTTAATTAAAGTAACAAAAAACAAACAAAAAATGGACGGACATATCTTGAAGGAATAGACAAATATCATATATAAGAGGACATCTGCATATATATACATACATAAGATTGGCGTTGTGTTTCAATTTAATTCTTTTTTAAGTATTTTCCAAAAAAAAAAAGGCTGTTGTAGAATAGTTTAATTAATTTTGGAATTTTTTTTTAATAAAACAAGGAAAACCTCAACAGAAATATTTTACACGAATTAATTGCTTTATTTTAGTGATTTCAAAATTCTGCAAGAAGAGCAGAATTATAAATAAAAACACAATTAACACTATTATTATTAACATGATCCGGTGTGACTCATTTTGATGTTCAAATCAATGTTATTAAAGAAATATCTAACATATTATATCTTAATTTCATTATTTTTATTCTACATATGTTGTCACAAACTTCGTAACAATTTTAAGTATTAAATATTTCCCTACGTTAGAGACCGAAATATGAAATTGTAACACTAAGTTCCAAAATGAAGCTCAGAAGCAGGAAGGATTTATTACTCTTCAAATTCATAAAAGATCAATAAATAAATTGCATAGTTTTACAATTGAGTCCAATTAGAAAATGTTACAAATACAACCACTTGCTTCACATACAAACGCAAAAAATAAAAAAAAAATAGTTTTTTAATCAATTCTGTCCAAAATTTAACAAAAATATTTCCAATGAGCATTAGTTTAGAGTTTCATAATGTTTACATTTGAATGTGTAAAAGATATCTTTATATTCTTTTAGTTTTTATATATGAGGTTTAAGGTCCCATATTAGTAAGATTTGTTACAATTTTATATCAGTAAGAATAGAGTTAAAAAAGGAAATACACCTATCCCCGTTCCTGATAGAACCGTTTAACTCGAAAAAATACCTTTTGTATAAAAAAAACCGTGTAAAACGAAAACAACGATACGATACGATATTAAACAATTAACAATTTGTAAAAATTAATACGAATTTATGAAAAATTATATTCGTTTTTTTGTTTAAAATCAATTAGCTCATCTGTATGTGGACACATAAAATTTTGCTTTGAACACTAAAAGGGGAATTCCTATTTTCTGTGTTTTTTCGATAAGTTCATGAGAGTACAAGAGGTATACGTCAAAGTGTTGCCAGATTTAGATATAATTAAGTAGAAATAAATTCGCTTGCAGACAAAATTAGACATTCTTAACATAATTTTTTTTTAAATTTTCATTTAAAAATTCATTATTGTGACAAAACAATAACAAAATTATGATAATAATTATTATTGTTAATTTAATAATTTTGTTATTGTTTTGTCACATAATATATATTCCTGATGATGCTACGCAAGGAAGTAGCGAAATATCGTAAAATAAATAATAGAAATATTTATTCGACCTTAAGCTCAAATAAATTAAATAATAATAAAACAAAATTCTTTAATAAAATTTCTGGTAGGGATAACTGATGGTTAAACACGGTCATCTCTAATGGCTTAAGAGGAGGATACTGAATTTAGATCATATAGCGGAGTGAAGTATATTCTGACAAGTTAAAACTTAAGATATTTCTATGCTTCCTGGAATACTGGAGTGCGATTCAACTAATGACCACAAATCATGTTACACTAATATCTCTAATTTCTTGAATTTCTCAAAACTAAACTAATTACAGAATATCGTAATTCTCTTGATTCATTTATTCTCCCCACTTTAGATTTCACCTTATTGTGTTATCGATGGGCTACCTAGAGAACTGACACTACTACCATACTTTAATCCACTAAATTCTTTTATTGTTAATAATACTATATGAATGTAGATAAATTACTTTGTATAGTGTTTACTATTCTTCCAACTTTTCTTTTCTTTCTTACTCACTAATACACAACCAAAAAATTTTTGGTAGCCCCTGATTTAATTTGATGTTTCAGATCAACTACTCCCATTTGATATGTTAACGGTCATTGTTAGTTCACCGTATACTCTTCTATTTATACGTCCTTTAATAGCAAGGCCAATGTTACATTCACAAAATGTTTACTTTCAGCTTAATATAAGTTTTTTTTTTCTTTGCTTATGAACAAGAGAGGTTACTCCATACTTATCACTCATCTATGAAAAATTTTTGCATGTAGTATCACAAATATCCACTATTTGTTCTTAAAGTTGCTTTAGTCAATAAGTCTACAAATCCTCCCATGTAACCCTATAAATCCGCTTTTAACTATTTCAAACAACGAAGAAGAACAACATAAATTAAGAAAGTACCTCTTTATTTTTGTTTTATCAGAGTTAGTAAAACAAAAAGAAAAGGCGTTTTAAAAACCCTGTAGCTCTGAACTGGTTTATGGTATCGACCTGAAATTTCGTGATATCTCAGCAACAATCATCTGTTTGGAAGATAAATCCTATTACAAAATTGCACAAATTGCATTGAGTATGTATATTAAAACCAGAGTCATCACGTACATCTATAATAACATTGGCTTCTACTATGTAATATCTACGAAGACAGCTACTTAGCGTTCAAAATGTTCGATATTGCTGCTGCTATGTCAGCTTGCGTTTCCATTATCAAATTCATTGCAGCACAAAAAATCTTTCTTATGCACTTAACACCAGTTAGCAAAAGTAGGACCAAATTTGCATCAAATTTACTTTTTGTTATAAGAATACATAATCCCGGTTCTCTTTTTGGATGTTTTTCATTGTCGTTATCATAGAATTTCCTATTGCTTTGAGTCACGAATAATTATGTCGCATATTTCGTCTCACAATATTAATTGAAATGTTTCTGCAATGGTCAAACCTTGCATATATACATGTATCTACCTATATAACCACTTTTTTCAACATACAATTTCTAAATGTAAGGCTAAAACTAATTTTCATAAATTTCTTAAAAGTGTGCGTTGTCGCGAAACTTAATCCTTGGTTACTCTGTAAACAATAGAAGTCGACTTTCATATCTATGTTAGAATACATCAATCTATGTTAGAATACATCAGTTGTTGTCTGTATAGAAAACAGATCTCTTTCGATGGTACTGTTAATTTTTTTTCTTTTTTTGTATATCGAATGATAAAATAATGCAGTCTTTACTGAATTTTCAGTTAGGTGGTAGAATATAAAATATGGTTTCTTCGTAGAGAATATTTTTATTACTCTTTATGAGCTAACACATATCAATGCTAAGAATTGCTGTACTGTAGTCTATATTAAAATTTAATTTAAGAAATTTAATAAGTAATTAATTATATTATATAAGTATATACAAAATTTTTATATATAAATGCCTTATAATATTCGTTCTGTATTAATTTTACTTTCTATATAAAGAAATTTCTTTTTTAAAGTTTTGTACTTCTTATTTATGGTTCGCTTAAACTTTGGACAAAACATTTTCCTTAAACATTTACCAATTTAAGTATCTCTCCATGGGCATAAAAGTACAAGATTTATACATTCGCATACAGTAGCAGTAGCCGTAGTACAAATATATTAAGAAAAAATAAAATAAATAAAGGAGTTGGAAACCAAACAAAACAGTTTTAAACAAAACGACAGTTAAAACAATTTGTCAACCATATTGACCGCATTTATTTAATATATAAATTATATACATCCTCTGTAAGTTTAATCTTACAATAGCATACAATAAATGGTCCAAGTGCAGTAGCTACTTTTCCTCTTTACTGGTCAAAGCAATAAAGAATTGTTGGTGCTCCAGCTGTTTCTATGTCAGAGTTTCTGATTACAGCTGTAAGTCAGTAAATAGCAATAAAATGTAGTGCAAGATGCGAAAAGATTACAAAGAATATTTTAAAAATTAACAAATTCTCTATATCTTTGGCCTGCTCTTAGCAGTCACCATTTTTCTTTTTTACTTATCGTAAAAATAAAGTGTTGCCAGTTGAAAATTTTTAATGCATTTCTTTAAAAAGAGAAAAAAACAACAAATGCAACTCTGTTTAAAAGTGCTTACTTGTACATATCCGTTACAAATATTCTTCCAGCTGTCATCCAACGTCTAACATATTTTAATCAATTTTCTAAATAAATAGCATTGTGATTGGGTCAGTTTCATGTTGTAATTGTAACTTGTATGAACAGCTTAATGATATAAAAAATGATGACATAAAACCAAAACAAAAGGCTTTATTTGTGTGCGTGTGAATTTGTGATTTTTTTATACTGGAATGGGCATAATTTTGTTGTCTAAAATCTGTTTTTACGTATCTATTGCACAGTATGTGATTGCATGTGCATACAACTATTTCGTGTTTTGTAAAAACCGAAAGCAAAAAGCCAAGTGACTCATTTTGACATTTGCCTTCGCATGTATCCGACATTATGAAATTGGTTTTTCAATGAAAATCATTAAGGATTTCTCTCTTCTTTTTCTCATTCGTTTTGTTCACACACAATTCTGATATAGACAAACCAGATCCGGAAGGAGATCACTCTCTCGACATTGTGAAAAAGGCTGGAAATGTATTAAATTTTACACTCTTGCTACTAGCCTGTGTCAGTATTTAATACATTGATGCCCAAGGTAGTAGTATTGGTGAGATAAAAAAAATAACACACAGAAGTTCTGCAAGTGTAGTATGTCTCTCCCACTCAACATGCTGATTTCCTATTGGATGAGTGACGATCAAACAAAAGAGCGTAAGTATACGTGTGAGTCTAATTTGCTGATATCAGCCATTACTGGGCATCTTTGATTTAATAACAAGTAACCTTCACCATTAAAGACCTCAATGTAATAATTATGCTCTTATCTCTAAGTTTGAATGTGAATTATTCATTAATGAATTATTTTCTTTTCAAGTGGTATCATATTTCACTACATTATTAGTTTGTCCTAAAAAAAAAAAATAAAAAACACTAATTACTACTCCGCCTGCTTTTAAAAGTATACAAACTTACTGCACGAGAAGGTTCACTATTGAAGTTGTTTTTTCTCGGTAAGGAACTGACTACCTACAGTCAGCAGTTTTTAAAGTTCGTTACAATATCTTGGAATTATACTCATCGACACTATCAACTTAGCTTTTATAAAAATCAGACTAGCTTTATTCAATTCGTCTTGACATTCTCAAAGGTTATAGTTAAAGCTCGTAACGCTCAAGGTATGAAGTCGATGTAGTTAACACAAATGAGTTGTATATGCTGTAAAATTGAGAAATTGAATTGTATTCAAAGCTGAGTCTCTTATAGCAAGTTCCAGAATAGTAAGAAAAATCTCACTTCATAGCAAATGTATGTGAATGCAGATTTTGTGATGGTAAACGTAATCTTTCAAAGCCTAAACAACTTTTGTAGATTACAAGACTGAAAAATGACCCTCTATAACAGTGTTGTCCAAAAATCTCTTTCCCTATAACGCGTGATAGGAAAACAAATTCTGCTTACATCGAAGTTAAAAACGTACATAATAAAAAGAAATATTATTACTCTTGCTCTTTTTAGATTTTAGCTTCTCTCCAACATAGTGCAGGGATGGATACTGCATAGTTTTTGTATAATTTTTATTTAACTGAAATAATTAAACATTATTTCCTCGAAATCTATGTGACCTCTGTATTGCTCAATTCTTAATAGATCGGTCATATGTCTATCGGACAATCGATTACGTACTTTACTCAGAATTATGAAGAAATAATTATGAAGTTATAAACAGAAAGTAATTCGAACATTCCCATTTATGGCAGAAGTAAGCAGAGTCTTCTCTCTGTTTCATACATAAGCGCAAGAATGTTTATGTAGTAGTGGACATCACTCTTCTATAACTTTCAGCATATAAGTAAGTCTTCAAATATACGAAATGATGTTAAATTACGAACTGTTTTTTGCGGACCTATTCGCTGGATTTAGAGCAGAGTACAAACTGGTCAATATCCCACCTACTGCAGCTTAGTTATTCTTTAAACCTTAAATTTTAATTGTTCTCACAGAAAATTTGACAGAATACGCTCGGAAAGAGGCCTTTGCTTCTACAGAGGGAAACTTATTATTGTCTTGCATACGATACATAAGAAACTACTGTTTCTACCTACTGGAATACGTAATTCTAGCCATGCGTCCTACCAGCACTTTCCTTCCGTAATTAAGTGATTCACATTGCAGTTGAATGGATTTTCTAAACTTATTATTTGTTAAGGTGGCTTATTTGTATTTTTACATAAGCAGCAGATAATTCTTGTATATATCGCACCTAATTAAGAAACATCAACTGTTCTTCGCAATAACGATCCATATTTTTATGCATAAAAATCTCAATTCTTACAGTTGAGCTTGCATGTATAAATGCAAGAGATTTACATTTTCCAACTAACCTTTTGTTTCTTTTTTTTTTAATAAAATATAAACTTACTGGTGTCAGTTTGTGTGGGTGTAAGATTAACTCTTACCCAAATATTTAAGATTTTAATGCGAATTTTTATTTGGTATGTTCAGTGCTCCTATAAACCAGTACACAAAAAAACAAATATATTCCACATACATTGAAGTACATAAACTATCGTAAGTACAGATTTATATACACTATGTATATACAAAATACGTATTGTATTTGTGTTAGTAGAAGTATATATATATATATACATATTTGCTTGTATTTTCTAGGCCGACATAAATTTTCCACTTAAGCAACAATCAGATTGTAAATTTTCAATTGTACGAATTTTGAACTATACGAGTACTTGTAGCAGAGTGCAATAGAAATACAAGAACGGTAGTTAAATTGTTGGTTATGATTACAGACGGATACTGCAATCTTTTAAAATTGTTTGTTGTTGTGTATATACATTTACTTTTTGATACCACAATAGGCTTCATGTATATCGAAGTGTTGAATTTTAATACCAACACTTAGGCTATTTTAAAAAATCGTAAACATTTCAAACAGATGAAATTTCGTTATTTATTTCTTACAATTTCCAATTATAATTTTTATTTTAGGTATATCGTTTTTTCCTTTACTTTACCAAGTAAAAAAAGAATTAGCAAAAAAAAAATTTATTTATCCTTAAATGAAGCAAAAACAAAGGAATTCTTTGAAATTTGACAGTTTATAGTGGCCACATTATTGCAGTAACATTTTTTTAAAATTGAATAAGGTTTATACAGTTTATTTATCAAATCAGCATGGCTAGAAATAGCGTTCCACAATACGGTTAAATATTAAAATTTTATAACTCAGATATGGTCACATCATATATTAAATTTTAAATGTGTTTTCATAAAAGTACGTAGCGTACATCTCATAAAAAATTATCATACGTAGTGTGGTACACCAACTTAAATTAACAACCTAAGGAGAGAAACTGTTATGAACGAAAGTGTCGAACTGCTCAAAATATTACTGGGCCAATTCACACTAGAACAATATTTAAGCAAATTATTGTATTTGTGTTTATTAAGAGTGCTATTAAATAAAAAATAATCACTACAACAGACAAAGTTGTGTATACCTACACATTTCATGACCACGAAAAGAACAAACACTGTTTGTTGAAATATTGTTCTGGTGTGAATTGGCTCACTCAAGTAAACGAAGTCAATGAGTCAGTTTAAGTAAACTTAAACTGTTTTGGGTCAGTTATTGTTCGTTCCTTCAATCTTGTATTATATTTTGTTTTCTTTGCGTTGAATCTACACGTTATCTTAACGCTTTTCATTCTATCAATCATATGTTTATTTTGCTCTTCTCTAATAAAGATGTAATTTTATTGCGACAATTCTAATATTTATATTGAAATTTCTTTCTTTTCCCAACAATATTTAGTGAACAATATATTCTTACGATTAAAATTTTCTATACTAAATGAAAATTAAGTCCTAGAAAATTTTAACGGCGAGTAGAAAGTGCGATCTGGAACACCAATTTCCAACAACTTTTTTGAAAATGACTCCGCCGGCCCATAAGCGCACCAAACAGTGGATGTAATGGTGTTTTGACAAAAGCTGGCGAATTCTCCTCACTCCAAATGAAACAACTCTGCTTATTTACGTACCCATTCAAACAGAAAGACAATAGAATGCCTAACTAGATTCCGTTATTTTTTCGTTCTTTTTTGCAGCATTTTCTACACGCTGTCAAAATTTCTTATTGCTAATTGTGCATTTACTATTTTGTTGCGTTCAAGTAAATTAAAAGTTTTAGCAGGCTGTGTAATCACGTATATCGATGGTTTACTAACGCAACCTCGTAACTCAAAAACTACTACTTTTCAGGAGAGACAAAAAAGTTTTTCTAACAAATATTTGAACATTTTTACAAGATATTTTTTCATAATCGTAGAAAATGTAAAACTTTTGATTTATTTTCAAGGCAACTATTCTGTTAAAAATAATTAACTGTAAGATATTGACCCTTTTTTGAGCTACGATTTTGCTGCACTGAAAAAATGTTTTAAAATGTAAGATACGAGGTTACGTTTTTTTTTAAATAAAACCACATTTACAAACTTTTTTAATACTTTTGTTTAAATATTTTAAGTTAAATTATATTATTTATAGCAAAATAGATAACTTATATACATTTCAATGGAAAATAAAATAATGTGTATTGTTCTGACATAGTTTCAGTATGAAATATATGTACTTATTTTTTAGTGGTATTTATTGTTTTGGTTACTGTAACTATTTGTACTTTTGATTAGATAATGAAATTTCTTCTATATAAGACCTTAATTTCGACGTCAATAGGATATTTCATATTTAAACGTTGAGGAAGAATTTTCCACTCACTATCAAAAGTAAGTTTAAACATTATATTATCCTTGCAGTATTTCAATCCTCTCTTCTGTAATACAGTAGAAGAATAGTTTAAAAAAAAACTTAAAATCCAAGTTCTTTTTTAACAAAATTACAAGGTGCGTATGATTGGTTTTTTGTACGCCTCTCGATAGCAGAATGGGTACTACGCTTAACTAAATATTTTTAATAGGCATCTACATTGTTTTTTGCAATAAATTGAAATAAAGCATTAGTAATTGTTACGTTAAGGTTCTGAGCACTGCACTGTAAAACACAATCGGCATGGTAAGCTCGACTTCGGTTTTAAGAAAATCAATTAGACAGGAAGCAAAAATGTTTCCATCCATACCGCCTTCACCTTAGTGCCAGACGTAGCATAATACATACCTGTTAACTAGGTTGTATACTTTCAACTGATGACATTTTAATTTGTGCTTTTTAAACTTGCAGGTAAATATGGTATTATCTGCACAGCTTAAACATGTACCGTGAAAGCTTTTATTTTTTCAGCAACATCCTTAATTTTATCATTATTTACTTCACCCCTGGCACGATTTTTTTCTATAACATGATTGTCATTATAGATATGTGGATTTAGATGGTGTATTTTAAATAATTACACTTGATATGTTTACTTACAAATTATATTTTATTAATAAAATATGTTGATTAATTTATATTTTTAGTTTTATTATTTTATATCTTAAAAAATATATTTCATCAATGATTAATTATTTAAAGGCCCAACCTTATTGCATCGATGCCAAATGGAGAAGAAGAAAGTTACTTTCATTGCATTCTAATAAGAAGTTATTTTAAAACATGTGCAAACTGGTTATTGATTACAAGTGAAATTAGGCAATTGATAGTTACAGGGCGTCACAGCTACATACATGTTTTTATTTTTATAAGGGAAACAGATATATCAAAAATCTTTTCGAAATTGAAATATTGCTATATTTGACATATTTTTTGTATAAAAAAATCTATAGCTAGCTCTTTCATTAACTGCAATATAACGTTTGTAATTTTTTAAGAAATCACGGTAAACATCTTGAGCTGATCTATAAACATTTTCTATATATGTATATACATTTTAGTAGTATCTTTACTGCAGTAGTATGACTCTATTTTGGGTAACTTATTAAAAAAGTTTTAAATATTTATCTTCTAAAACCAATTCGACTTTCAAATCATTATAAAATAAATAAATAAAAAAAAAATCATAATTTTTATAAATTTAAAAATGTAAATGCTATGGTTAATAAACTGCATAGTATTTGTTTTTTCATTAAAAGACCATAAATCTAAGAGTTAATTATTAATAATTATTTCACATAAAAGCAAGAATAAAATTATTTGTAATTTTTCTAGTGAAGACAGTAAAATTATGCGTCGCCTTTTACTTTAAGATACGAGGTTGCGCATGCAAAATTATCATCAGTTGAGATACGAGGTTGAATAATATTGAATAAAAACAAAACTAATAAACATTTTCACTTATAAATTTGCAAAATTGTTGTTTGGTATTAACTGATTACTTTTCCGGTTAAAACACAAAATCGCAAAACATCGAGTTACGAGGTTGCGTTAGTAAACCATCGATATGTAGTTTAATAATTTAAGCAAAATGAAAATTGTAAGGCAGGAAAATATAATTTAATCCACTTAGGTAAATAAAAATATAATTTAAATTTATACTAGTAAAGTAGCATTGAAAAATATGGTGTTTTTGTTAATTTCAATGGGTATTAAAAGTGAACTCTGGTCAAAAAGTTATGCACTACCACTCACCACCACTTCAAGCTATAGTTAAGTGTTATCGTTAACACTGTATTGTTTAGACGAGAGGGTTTTTGCGGTTTTGTGATTTATAGCCATTTAAAGTGACCTACTGCGGAAAAAAATACCATAATTTCTGTTGCTGCTTTACTGTATCACTTTCGTTGATATACAGAGTGTTCTATATCTCAATACATTTGTTCATGCGGGCGTAAGACGAATAAAGAGTCATTGGGATGTACGGCTCTTGGAATCATATTTTTTTATAGAAACCTTTTATTCGTATAAAAATGTATAAATTTGAGGTATTTTTTTCCAAATAGTGTAAAAGATCCTCTACCTCCCAATTTTAACAAATTATTTTTTTTTACGCCACATTGAGTCATTTTTAACATTCTGCTTCGTAAATTTACTTCATATAATTTTGTCCGCCCAGATCGTCAAAATACCCCTCTGTGCTATATTTAGACTTAAACGAAACCAAATAAGACTTCTGTCTGATGGCTTTTTTTAAAATAAAATATTATTCTTAGTTGTAATACTTAAGCTAAAATACACTTGGTAGTATTTTGTCAAATATTATATATCTTAAATCGAATATTCATTCTAATTAGCTAGGTAGTAGAGTCATGACTCGAACTAAATCCATTTACTTAAAATGAAATAATAAATTTCTATTAAACCCACTGATAAATTTAAAAATAGTTTTCTTGTTTTTAGTTTATGATTTAGAGGTGAATGATACAAATTATATATTTCCTTTTAAACATAAATTTCATAAAAAAAACTTTGTATGAAAGGAAACTTATCTTAAAACATTGTTTATATTTATTGAGTATTTTACCTAGAACCTCTGTACAGTTAAGCGTTGAAGATGATCCAAATCAGTATATTGATCGCTGTTTTTATAAAACGGGATTGTGTGCTTTCAACTTATGAAAGATTTTACTAAAATATCTTGACTGAATAGATTCTAAGACTCAATTTGTGCACTGTGGATGACTTAAAGCACTGATTGATGCTGATATTAAGTTTCTATACAAAATTTTGTTTTCCAAAAACGTCCATTATTAATGAAATGGATATATAAATAAGTAATAGAACAACAATATAAAAACGATGGTAGTTAGAATTTTTGGGTTAATGCTGAACGGTATAGAAAGATCCTTAAAAAATTTTAAGAGCTCAATGAGCTTCCCAGCAGAAAATTTTTACGATTTGGAAGCAATAAATAAAATTGTAAGCAATAAATGAAGTATTATATATTGATTTTTGCACATTAAAGCTTCCAAATATGCTACAAAATAAAGTATTATTTTTGAGTTTTTGTACTATTTGCCTAATCGTTGCAATAAATTTGCATTTCTATTATATTTTAGCGTCTTATTTTATATAAAAATCATTCATTATTGATGCGCACGAGTAAGTGTTTGTTTACAATTTATATTTTACAAAATAACTTACTGGTAAGCACTGTTTTCTGCTGGATTGTATTATCTCACTGAAATGCTGTTACAACAGACGGGAGCCACATGCAACACAGCGCGTTCTAAAATTAATATTCTTAAAAAAAAATCTTTATTAAAAAAACTTTTACGTATTGGCCTAATTAATGAGTAACTAAAATAATGTGATTTAATTTCCAAGTGGATTATTTTCCTTGAAGTTATGTACAACTGAACAAATTGAAATCATATTTAAAGAGATATTATCGGAATAAGGCCGCATATGCTACAATAAGTTTGTAAAAAGTGAAGTGCGAAGTTGCGCCCTGTTCATGTCACCTGCGGAGGAAATATTACTTAAATTATAATTAATTTTTTATTAAATAAAAGCCATTTTTAGTGATATTAAAAATGTTTTTCTATGTGTTATATGATTTAAGCTTTTGTAACTGTAAAAAATAACAACCAATATAAGTTTTGGCTGCAATACGTTGATTACCAAAAATCTATTTCAGTTAATATTAAAAATATACATCAAAAATGTTTATTAATTTTTCCACAATATATTTGTAGTTGTCATTTTAATACTTCTACTATATGAGTGTATTAACAAACTTAAGATAAAAACTAATAAACACTCAAAAATAATTTATATTAACAAAAGTCAGCCGTCAGTGTAAAATATTATTGACCTGATCCATGATGACAAATTACAATAAGGATTTATTACTTTATACTTCACATTTATCGTATATATATACGTTTTTATAAATGTTTATGTTCTAACAATAACAATTTATATTGCGTTATAACTGACTCTATACATATTAATACGTATTAGTCTTTTACTCGTACTCTGGCAATGTATTTGATTGACACTAAATTACCAGATTTGATAACAACATAATAAATGTTTCGCCACATGATTTAAACGTTTATTTATCAAAAGAGATTTACAGCTTCAACAGCAACTATTGTCATAGTGATTTTTATGGCTTTGATTACATTTTTTTCCTGTTTTTTTTTCTAAACTAAACTAAAATAAAAATAATCTTTCATTTTAAGTAAATATGAACAAATGACAGCTAAAATAGTTACAATTTAAAATGAGTTATTATACAAACAAAAAATTATGAATATGTAGCGATTTCACAATACTTTTCGAAAGTATACCATATATTTTGTTCTTTTATTTATTAAATTTGATAAATACACTATACATATTACATATAAAAAACTACATATATTACAAAATTAAGCACTGAAACTAAGAATCCATAAATTGCTTATACAGTTGAATTCGGTTATAAGAAAATGTAAAAAAACAGCATTTGTCTTTCTTATAAGCGAAATTTTTCTTTAAAAAGACTTCGGATAAATGGTAAATAATTTCGTTTAAACGAACTCTTAAAATATTATTGAAATAAAATTAAAACAAATCGATATGTTTTAGAAAAATTCCAACACACAAATTATAAACAATTTTAGCAATAAATGAACATTCTTGCCAAAAAAATACTTTTAAAAATGGAGTTATGCACAAAATAAAAAAGAATTGAGCCGGTGCTAAGAAATTGTTGTTGTCGATAAATTCTTAATACTCGTATTTGCAATTAAGAAGAGTTCTTTTTATAAATTTTTTTGGTTTCTAACGTAAAATCTATTTGTTTTAAGCAGTTTTTCTTTAAAACGGATTTTCTTTTAAATGGAGTTAAATATCTTTAAATCTAAAAGAAAACTAAAGTAAATACATTTATTTTGGTCATATTTTTTTCTTGTAAACGCTGTGCTTATATCCCAATTCGACTGTATAGAAAAAAAAGGGGCTCAATGAAGTAAAATTTAACACATCTGCGAGTATTTTAAAACGCTTTATCTTTAAAAAATGCTTTATCTTGAAAATTCTAAAAGTCATATGCAAAAAAAAATTGTTTTGAAGTTTGGTTTTCCATAAAGATTTTGAACTAGTAAAGTCACATTTAGTGTTTCTTTATGTAGACAATATTTTTTATTTACTGCAATATTTCATTAAAAAATTTTACTTTATTTTATTTTTATTTGTTTATTTAATGTACGAGTATGTTTTTGAATTGATTTTTTTAAAGTCAACAGCTACATAGTCGCCGTAGTCTACTGGTATGTTGGCTTACTATACAAGAGATCCGGGTTCAAGCCCCAGCTCTGACATCTTGAGAAAAACAAATTTTAAAAACATTTTATTCGGCGGCTACCTATTAACAGTCTTCTGTCAAAAGCTCTCAGAATAACTAATTGTGATGGGCAAGCTTCTTAATACAGCCGTTCAGAGTAGATTTTAATCCTAGACGCACTTTCTTCGTCGAATCGACGAACATAAATACATACATAACGGGCCTTTACAACCCTGTGTCAGGATTACGGCCTAGCTTCTCGCAGCACTCATATTGTGTGTGTAAATTTCTATCCATGAGTACCGGGACCTACAGTTTAATGTCGACTCCGACAGGGCTCATGGCTTAGTAAGCCAACACACTAGCTACTAGATCACGGCGACTACAGTTTATTAATTGCGATTTTACTCCCTAGTGGCCTACTAAAACTTGCTCATATTTTATAAAGATTTAGAAGTCAAGTGCAGTCATCGGAATGACGAAGAAATTTCTGTGTGTAACTCTTTCATTTTTTGCAGTTCATATAATATGAATATATAAATATTTTTTTGTATGTTTAATATTCATTTAAGTAGTAAAGAGTTATATATACACACATTATGTTTGGGAAAGAAAAGAACTTCTCAATCGTGTCAATTTAATGAAAAGCCTGCATAGTACTCTGACCAAAAATACGTTAAATAGAAAATTACAAGATTCTACTTTAAGATATCCACACGACAAAATACTTCTACATCATTAAGAAATATATACAATCGTTAAGAAGAAATTCTTGTAAATATAAAAACTACCCAATATATTTACAAGAATTTGTCCAAATACAAAATGAGGAGTGACCAAATCTGTCTGAAATATGCAAAAAACACTTCTGTGGAGAACTAAGATTGATCTCTGTACCTATTGCAGTTAATAACTTAAAAATGTTATTTTTATAATATTTCAATGCGTTAATTTTGTGATTTAATTAATTTTTTTAAGGCATTGTTACCTGGGTTACTAACTATTTTGCCCTTTTTTTACAAAACCGAAATTTTTTAATTTTATGTTTTAAGCTACGGTCACATTGGGAAAATATTTGACGAAAAAAACGTAACCACTATTTTATTAAAATATTTATGTTTTAATTTTTCATTTCTTAAAGCTTAGTTAATTATGTATCCAAATATTTTTTCTTACAAAATATCGATTTTAAAAAATTTTTGAAGAAATGTTTACATAAAAAGAAATATTTTCATAATATATTTAAAAAAAATTGTGGTTACGTTTTTTTCGTCAAATATTTGCCTAATGTGACCGTAGCTTTAGTTTTAGGTTTAAAAATTTCATACAAAACAGTATGTTAAACAAATAAAAACTAAATTCTTTTGCTAAATAAACACACTTCGTAGATTTGACGAAGAAAGTCCTTAGTGTAGGTACTCATGGATAAAAATATATAATATTTTGTATTTTTTTTTTTACCCTCGTCAGTGTAACAAAGAAAGTATTACACATATTGCAACTAACTTTGTTTACTTTTATTTTGCATCAGTTTTGAATAATTTGGTAAAAAAAAAACTTTAAAATATTAAATTCTTCAATCGATTAAAGATCCAAATATAAAATTTTAACATTAACTACTGACAAATGTCTCACAGGCACACACAAATATTTTGTATTTTTCTGCAAATCCTATTCAGAATTAATCGTCTTTCATATAAGAATGTATTTTTCATATAAAATAACAATCTTTCATATCCTTGATCTCTCTGTTTTGGTTGTCTAAACTTTGGGAATGCCCGTTTAAAATCAAATGGTTTGCAAGCCTGAAAACAGCACATAATTTTTGATACATGCATATTTGTAATAAAAACTATATCAAAACAATCTTGCCAATAATGTGGAAAAAATATCTGCAATGAACATTCTTTAAAAACTTTGTTTATATAAACATTGTACTGAATAAAACTGTTTTAATATACATTTATTTGTTTCTTTTATACCGTTTTGCCATTTTATTAAAGTTGTTATATATGTATGTATGTGTCTTAGGAGCACATGTAAATTTTTATGTCAGTAAAATGAGTGTTAAGTGAGAAAAGCATCTGAAGAGCTTTCGTTTGTATCTGTAATTTTGTACACAATTTTCCCTTTGATCATCAATAAGATTCGACTCAATCGACCCAAAAAAGTGTTTGAAACTTTCAGTCAAAGTAATCTTTAATTATTTGTGCATTTAAATTACTTCTTCTGGTCTGGTAGACAATGTTGTATAAAGATAATTAAAACTCGAATCAATACAAATTCATTTTGAGAATACTTTCTTTTTATTAACTCACTGAATTTATTAATTTTTTTTTTATAAAAAACAGCATTTTGCATCAATTCTGTATTTCTACAGTAACCATCTTCAGTAGTCTGCTGTCAGTTTCAATATTTATTGTTTTCAATTACAAAAGACGCTTGATGGCAGTGACTTACTGTGACTTCATATACATGCATATGCATGTCATCATATAAGAACAATTCATCCATTTACTAGCTTGAAAACGTGACTGTACGTTTTTTTATTTGTAAAACTACCAATTTAAACGTTTAAATGTGAATAAAAAAAAAAATAAAAATATAAATAATCCAATAGCCTTAAAAGCAGTGCATTGAAAATATATGCCAAAACAAAAAGATTTACTTTACACATTTAAAAGAAAACAAATTTTAATGAAAAAGAAAAAAGAGAAAGAGCCACAACAACAAATATCATTGAAAACATACACTCCGGTTCACTTATTTAAAAGCACAAAAAATCCCATATTCAGGAGCCGGTATCTTTTGCAATTTTTAGCCGATTCCAGAATTTTAAATAGAAATGGAAGTTAGACATCTTGAGATATAAACGAAATTATGACAATGGTGGTTTCTTAACTAAGGAACCATTTTTTGAGGAATGTGGTATTTTTTTTTTGGTTCACTTGAATAAAGGCACTTTAACTAACTTTAATGAAAAACAGCTTTTCTTGTTTTTTAAGTTATTATTACTTTATTTGCTTTATTAAAGAACTACTAGTAATAGGTACAACCTCCTTTGTTTTTAATAACTTCAAATGTACGGGTTTTCCATGACAGATAAAGAGAATTGATGTAATCCAACGAAATTTCATTCCAAGCATCCTTACTGGCCTGAATTAGTGAATGCTTGTCATCAAATTGTCTACCTCCTTCATAGACCTTACGAGATAACCAACCCCACACACTTTCGATAATGTTTAGATCTGGCGAATAGGGTGGCCAGTCAAGAATATTAACATTTTGGCTTGCATTGTACTCCTTTACTACTCTGGCGTTGTGTATAGGGGCATTATCCTGTTGCAATATCCAAGGATTTGGACCAAATAGTTCATAGAACTTCGGAAAAGCCGACTCCATTAACGTTCTAAAGGTTGCACCAGTCGTTTTTGCACTTTGAAATTCAAGATCGATGGTGCCATAGTACGTAATAGCACCCCACACCATAACGCCGCCCTCTCGGCTGTGATGTCGGTTCAAAAATCGGTTTTCTTTTTTCAGATCATGGAAATAATAGTTGTAGTCACCAGGCCCATCCAAATTAAACTTCTTTTCATCCGTAAATACAACGGTTTTCCACACTCAAAAAATTTTTTAACTAAATTTTAGGAAATTTTCCTAAAATTAAGTAAATTAAGGTTGTCGTATGGTACCAAAGCCGTTTCGTACCTTTTTTAAATAAATATTTCCTTCATTGTAGGAAATGAAATTTACTAAATGTATAGAAATATTACTTCATTTGAGTAAAAGATTATTTAATTTTTCTAAAATTCATCCCAAAAGAGAGAAAAAAGGAAAAAAGGAATAGTACACTAGCCAAACTGAACAATTGTTTTCGACTCCAGCTGACGAAACAAAAATTAAATTATAAAAAAAATATTGATCAGACCTTTCCTGAGGCTCGAACCTAGAGCCTTCAACACATTAAAAAATTTATTTTTTTGATTCAGTTTTAAAACGGAATGTATTAGTTCCAAAACAATGCGATCTCTTACATCTGTCAAAACAAGAAGAATTAAAATATATATGGAGTATATAATAGAATTAATTAATATAATATAAAGTAATGAATACTGAAAAAATGATATGAACAATAAAATTTTACAAGGATTATTTTTAGATTAGCTAAATTTTTATAATATGTATAATCCCACTTTATCTTTAGCCTCACGTTTAATGATTTTTAACATCTTTTGGAAAAAGTCTCAGGTTTATTTTTAAGCAGATGTTCTGTTTTTGGAAACATTCTGCAAAAATCCTCGGGTATCTATATATGTATGCATATATGATTATCTACTTAAAATATCGATTAATGTACTAACTAAAGTTTGTCCAAATGATTGTCTATAAATTTGTCAGTCATTAAAAATCTGAAGCAAATTATAGTTAGATGATTAAAGAAAATCCTTTCTTATTCTAAAAGTGTTTTCTCACTTTTTTAAAACCTCTGACATTGGAGAAGAGCTAAAATCTTTAATACTAACTTTTAATTTTCTGTTTTTATCAACTAATTTATAAAATTGCTATTTAAACAAACCAAATAAATTAAAAAAATGTACTACAGAAAATTCTGAAGCGCAATAATTTGTGAAAAATTCAAATCCTTAAATAAAGATAAAATTGATTCTCCTAGAAAGAATTACTTGGAAGAGACACCCTTGGTGACGCACAGCTACTATGGCTAAGGAACACTAGAGGTCATTTAGGCTTCCATTTTACCTTTTTTAAGGAAGTTACTGCAAAAATGCATAATATAGAAATATAATAATATATCTGTGAAGTAGTACTTAGTAAACATAACATTACCGTTTACTAATTGCATAGGAATTGCAAATAATCAAAACCAACGTAATTATTTTTATTACTTATTTTAACCAAACTCTAACAGCCGTGAAAGCAATTAACTTAAAATATGATAAAATAATTTTCAATAAATATTTAAAAGTATAATATTTTACATTAAGCATTTTTGACAATAAACAAATATTGCACAAAAGCTCAAATTTAAAATTTATTTGGTTAGTTTTTAGAAATTTTAACACGTTAGTTTAAAAAAAATACCTTCTATCTCTAACTCAATTCTTTATTAAGTCCTTTATTAAGTCCTTCTTTTCTAAGATTAAAAATAAAGTTATTGTACTTGCTGCATAGGCTTCTTTCCTTCTTCTTTATAAAATACAAATTCTGAACATTATTAATATTTAACATTAAAAATTGTCGAACCCTTTAGATAAAATACTTACTTTATTTTCTATTGTAAAATTTGCATAATTAATTTAGAAATATATTCAAAATACCTTGGAGTGGGCTTAATATTATTTTCAATAAGATAAGTTGAAACGCAACTTGCAATTTTTCGACGAATAAATTTAAAAACAGATTTTCCAAATCGGTTAATAGATCTTTAAATTTATCCTCTGGTTCCATAACTATATGTACATACATATGTTAATTGATCTAAAAAAAATATACAAATTTGGAAGAACCACGAAACAATACCTTTATGCGATTTGCATTTAAAAAATTGAAACGAATAATAAAATATGTATGTACATTTGTATATACATACAAATAATTAAGATAAAATTTAAAAACTTTCCAGTCGCGACGCAATATATTAATAACAGCTCTCCTTATAGTTATTACACATATTTGACCACTATATATACATATAACTTTTTATATTTATTTCACGAATTCTTTTTTTTTTAATTATTTTTGGTTGAAAAAAAAAAATAAAACACTGAAAACAAAGCGAACGTTGTTAAAAAAGAACATTTTTTTTGAAAAAAAAGTATATATTTTTAAAATAAACTAAATTTAAGAAAATTTTCATAAAAATTCAAAAATTATTACAAAATATTTATTCAGTTAATTTTTCTTCCAAAATAAGTAATCTTGATAGAAATTTGTGTTAAATATATATTCGAATAAGAGAAAATTTTTTACCTGTTTTTAACAAGCCAAATTTTGGGAAGTACTTTTAAGGAAATTATTAACTGAAAACACTTTTGTAAACTAAAAAACAATTTACTTATTTTTATCAAAAAATTTTCATAAAGTAAAATTGTGTTTCCCAAATTATAGTTAATTTTTATTCAAATATAAGCATTTTTTTCTTAGGAATTGAAAATGCTTTCAAGTAAATTAATTTACAGTTTTCTAGTTTATAAACTATTTTCTTTTTACTCAAAACTAATAAATTTAGAACCTTTCTTAAAAAATTACTTAGTTTGAGGAAAAGTTTACTTACAACAATACAATTTTTGTAC
This sequence comes from Metopia argyrocephala, assembly GCA_963576795.1. Classification (NCBI taxonomy): domain Eukaryota; kingdom Metazoa; phylum Arthropoda; class Insecta; order Diptera; family Sarcophagidae; genus Metopia; species Metopia argyrocephala. The sequence goes on along the minus strand of OY756211.1, from coordinate 58,034,182 downwards.
TAAAAACAAGTATTTTTTTTTCGTCGGAATGAGTTAATAAAATTTTTTTGAGTGCAGTCATTTACATGGCCTCTTTGCTGCACATCCCATACCATGTAGTCTTTTGCGAATTGAAGATGCTTTTCCTTACAAGAACCATTAATTGGAGGCTTTTTTTGTAATTTCTTGTATTCAAGATACTCACAGCTATTAATAACTGTGCGTACTTTTGACTTGCTCGCTGGCACTCCAGCTTGAGCTCTTATTTTTGACAAGGATAAGGCAGAATTAGAAGCAATTCTGATGATTTTTCTTTTCTCATAAGTAGATAAAGACAACGAAACCATTCCTTTAAATTTTTTTCCATACCTCTCGGGGTCCTTGATGTAATTGTCGACAACTGTTGGGTTCCGTAAAATTTTTTTAACTATTGCGCCGTTAGAATATCCTCCACAACGGTAAACATCGATTTTAGATTTAAAATTTTTTGTTTTGCCATTTAGACTCATAAATCGACTAAGATGTAATAAATTGCAATAAACAAACGCCCCCAACAAAAAATCACCGCCTACTTTAAAAAAAATACAAAAAAACAAAGTGCCTTTATTAAAGTGAACCAAAAAAAAAAATACCACATTTTTAGATTTTTTTTATAAATTCCTCAAAAAAAGGTTCCTTAGTTAAGAAACCACCATTGTCATGATCTTGTTTATATCCCAAGACGTCTAGCTTCCATTTTTATTTTAAAATTCTGGAATCGGTTAAAAATTGCAAAAAATACCGGCTCCTGAATATAGGATTTTTTGTGCTTTTAAATAAGTGAACCGGAGTGTATAATATACAAAAATAAATATACAAAATAAAATAAAAAACAAACTGAATTTTATCTCTAAAATAAAGAACACAAAAGCAAGAAATATGCATTAAAAAATAAAAAAAGCATTACTGATGAAATGTTAAAGAATTCCATGAATTAAAAAAGAAATATTAATTAGAAGAATGATTCAATTGGCTTCTAAAGACATTATCACAGACCTAAAATTTTCTGATATACATGTTTGGGCCGAGAGTAGCACGATTAAGTAACATGCATGAGTGATATCATCACATAAACCTGACTTATCGTTTAGTTAAATGTTACTGAGTAAAGCTACAAGTATAAAATATTTCTTTCGGCGATTAGCTCTTAGCAGTCTTCTGGCAAAAACTCTGAGAGTAACGGATTGCCATGAACAAGGTTCTCAAATCTGTCGTTCGGTACAGTACTGTAGTTCCCGAATGTAGGCCTGAAATAGGGTTGTAATGATCTATTATGTATGCATGTATGTATTATAATATTAATATAATATCCTGCTGATCTGAATATGGAGTCATTGACTTTAAAATAAACGTTTTTTTCTATTACATATTTTATGTTTAATTCCTAATTTTATTATTAAATATTACATTTATTAATTGTTCCTTCAACAAAACTACTTAAAAAAGTAAGCAACTAATTTTAAGTCGATAAGAGCAAACATGTTTGTTTTTAAAAATGTACACATATTTTCCAATATTGCCTCTTTTAAATCCAATGTCTTGTTTATCGATATTTATTCAATCTGATTGACGACTTATTAGAGTTCTCTCTGTATTTAAATATTTTACAATGAAACGAATAAAAATATAGCTAAAAAGTACCATCCCTTGATTGGTAGCGTATAAGAAAGCAAAACGACAAAATGAAATTAAATTTAATTCGCAACTACCAAACAAGAGATGACATTTCAAGTAAGTTTGAAGGGTCTGTGCTGACACAAAAAATGCTGCAAAAATAAAAAATTTTTTTAAATAAAATGAACAAAATGTAAAAACATTGTTTTTATAGGGCCAACAGAAAAGAAAAAAGAAATTAAGCAAATGTGAAAATCAGTAAATCCGATTTGCATGGATTTCTGAGGTTTTCTTTGGCAGCAGCAGAACTAGCCGCCAGTCAGGGTACCAATGGTAGAGTTATTGTTGCATGTGTGATTGTTTGACAGCAGCATTGTTAGTAAATACAAGCAAAGAAAAAAAAAAACAAAAACAGAATACAAATGCACGTACACTTGCCCAGCAAACATGAAATTTATTATTTGAATTATGATGATTGAACGCATTAATGAAAAAAAAACATCTTCATATTGACGGAAAGGCAACACCGAAACAAACAGTGACATTAATCTAATCATCACAATTATTTTACACCCCAACTATACTATGGTTGCAGTGGCATAAATTAAATGCCACAAGTTGTGCAGTAAGTTATTATAAAATAAAAATATTTACAAAACCTTTATCCGTCCCAAGATGTAATGCTACTACGTGTATGGGTTGGTACTTCAAAGTCTATTTTGGGGCTTCTCGAACGAGTACAGAAAAGATCGATTACACTAACAATTCATTAGAGCATGGGCGCAATGTGGCATGTGTTTAAATGTTATATCGGTACTACCATGGAAACTGCTCTGATGAAATAAAATCATTAGTTCCAAATGCAGTTAAAGCTCTATTAACCGGACCTCTATTAATCTGTTGCATCTATTTACCGGCATGTGGTTCTTTTTATTTTTTCCCTCTATTATCCGTGTTTTACCTCTATTAACCGTGCTTTACATCTACATATTATCCGTGCCGCATTATATAAACTTAACTCCGATTTCCCCTTTTTTTTTGGGTTTTGCATTCTATATTTGAATATCTAGTGCAAATAAATCGAATAAATAAATCTAAATCCAAATAAATAAAATAAAAATATAAATTTCTCTATATTTTAATATAAACTCTATTAACCGTGTATTTCGAGTGTACATGTTGCTGCCGATCCCACGAGAGCCCGATAATCGAGGTTTAACTGTAATCACATTTTCTTACATACTACTCGTACCTCTCTTAGAGCTTATCCTTTTATAGTTGTTTGTTGAGTTTATCGCATAATGCATAATATTTTCCTAGTCTAGCACAATATACTGAATGAGTAGTGGTCTTAACCTGAGTGCTAGTCTCAATATAAGAAACTAATTTTTTTGTTTTAGATTTTATTTTTTATTGTGTATACTACTACAACAGTATTCAAAATAATATCAGCAAAAGTATTAATAATGGCGGTTGCCAAGGCACTCCTTTTTTTTAAAGGTGGGCCTTTCAAAGTTGAAAAGTTTTGAAAATTTTAAATATTTTAACCTTCCCATTCCCAAAGATTTTTACATACATCTTTACCTGAAACCCACCCGTGGGTGGGTTCTACACATTTTCTATGCATTTTAGATTAAATTTTTCTATTTATACAGTAAAACGTAAATAAAAAAGAGCAAAAACACAGAGAAATGAATAGAAACTCTCAAAAGTACCATTATAAAAATTTTAGAAGTGTGTTTAATAGAAAAGTTTTCTATATTGTGTTTGAAAGTCGTACAAGGCGTCGGTGGTACTCTGAAATTATTTAAATATATAAAAATAAAAATGAGCAGTGGTATGGTATTAAATTCTGGTAAGCATTATATGGACAAATATATACTGGAAAAATTGACTCTGCAAGAGATGTGAATCAAGGCGATCATGTTGTCAAGAATTTGGTTTCTTCACATATGGGAACGGGTAGAAAATAATTATACTTTTAAATAACAACGGACAATATTTTTACATCTCTTCCAAAGAAATATTCTCCTGGCAGTTCAAAAAATATTAGGTATTTACCCTTCGAAAACACGATATACAAATATATAAATTCAAGCATCATCTTCAAGGGTTTTCGCAAAATGTGATCTTAGTGTCTTATGATCCCTCTAAAAATAAATTTGTTGTTCTCTTGTCAACTATGTATCGAAATAAAAATATAACTGGTCCAAAGGAAACGTCTGAAATAATGTATTATAATATAACTAAAAGTGATGTGGACACAATGGACGAAATGTTGTCTCAATACACGTGTAAAGGAGAAACTCGACGAAGGTCTTTTGCATTGTTCTATAATTTCATTGACAAGGCAGCTCTTGCAGAATATATAATATTTATGTAAAATAATTCCGTAGGTACCGTTAAAAATTCTTGTCGTGGGCTATTTCTGGAACAGTTGAGGGAAGAACCTTGCATTCCACAATTAAAAACTCGATCTAAAAATAAGTCGCCTGTTGGAAGATTTAGAGTCAAGACAGAGAATCAGTGTGTTTCCGGTACTGTCTTTCGAATTATAATTAAAAAATAATCTAAAATATACCAGGAGAACCAGTTTTTGCTGCAGATGAAGGTTTAGATTTTATGGAAGACAATGTGCCCGAGCACAATGCAACTGGTCGTGTTAAGCAGAAAGGCAAATATTATATGTGCCGTGAATATATACGAAAGTTCTGCGTCATGTGCAAAAAACCAGTGTGCTCTGAGCATTCTCTTACTCAAAACAATATGTGGAAACTGCCACATTGATCAAACTTGTTCACGCTATATTTAAAAATAATTTTATTTTCGCCTATGTTCATTTATATATATAAAAATGAATTGAAACATATTTTAAAATAAATGTATTATATATAAACAATATATTATATATAAACAAATATACCTATTTCAAATAATAAGAGTGTTCTCTCTATTGAAATATACTCAAAATTATGGTACAACCCATCCAGGTGGGTTTCGGGTAACGACGAGTAAAAAAATGAAAAACTCCAAAAATCTTGTAGTACACCATAAATATATTTAAAATTTAATTGTTTTTTAGTAAAACTTAAAAAATTAGTCACTAGGACTAAAGCAATTTTTGTTTAGATTAAAATTCAGGAAATTATAGATTATTAAAAATTGCGTATCCCACTCTGGTGGGTTTCGGTAATGAGAAGGTTAATAAATAGTTTAATTCTAGAAAACTTGGGGCAATTGCATCTTTAAATTTGACTGTGGCTATAGAAATGTTATTTTGGGTTACGGTTTCAAAGTTTAAATGAACAAAAATAATAAAACTTAACCACAATAACCGAAAAATAATTACAGATTGACCAAATTTTTAGGTTTTTTAAATGCCCATAACTTTTAAACTACCTGGGAAAGACTTTTTTCGGACTTTTCTCATGATGTTTACAATCAGTTCTGTCACCCGGATTCGGTTTAACGTTGAGTTCTGGGTCATCCTGTATATCCATCATCTTCATAAAATCTTGAGTACCCAACGGAATTTTACAAGGAAAATAAAACTGGACGTGTGTGTGTTCTTCTTTTTTAATTCGAAGCAAGATTTTTAAAGTTCCTATAAATTCGATTTTAATTTTGCTTTTTCCAAAAACAAAACTTAAGATTCAATTGATTCGACACTTAAAATATGCGCTGTTGTCTCCTTCTTTACAAATTTCCTTGTTTTGATGCTCATCAAAGCGGGAGTTAAATTCTCTTTAGTAAGCGTTTTTTCACTATAACCAAAGTTACTCATTGAGTTATTGTACCTGGAATTTCAGCTTGATGAGAATACTGGATTTGGCACTAAAATATGTTTTTTTGTCACGTTTTCCAATCCCCTTCCAATAACATAGTTTTTGTTATTTGCTGGGTATGCATACTTCAACTTATACATGAGGAGAAAGTGTATATAGAAAAATATATCCTTATAAGGCGCTTACAATGGTTATGTTTGTATGTGCTTTAATATGCTCGTAAACTGAGCTACTATAACAGAATAAATATTTGTATGAAAGTAAAGATACTGTTATACTCGCCAGTACTAATGCAAATGAAAAAGAAGAAAAACAAAAAAACTACAGTCAAAGAAAAAACTGAAGGATGTCAATAAAAAAAAAGTTGCAAATCTTGTAAACATTTCAGTGTTTTTATAACACTTTTTTTTAGTTGCTGCAGTAGTTGCCATTTATGTTCCCAACCCAACTTGTTTTCTTATACGTAATGTTAAAAAAAATTACTGTAGATTTTATTTTTCTAATGCAATGCTAAAGTCGTCTTTCTAAATATATGAACATGTAAAGGAACTTTTGCAATTTTCTTTGTTTTTTATTTTGCTGTTTGTTTTCTGCTTGTTTTTGCTTTCTGTAATGTTGCTTTTGTTTTTTTTGTTTTGGATGTATGTATGTATGTATGTACGTTGACTGTGATTTTAACATGTAAGCATTCTTGTAAGCCTCATGTCCACAATTGACGTGCCACTTCAGTATCCTGCTTATGGCTTGAGAACAAATAAATTTCATGTCTATGTGTGTTTGTTTATTTGTTTGCCTTTTAGGAAACATAGTTTTACTATGTTTATACGAATTGTATTCACGTTTTTATATTTCTTTTTCATTGTTTTTATTTCATTATTTTATTTGTTATTTATTAAGTCTTTTTTTTTTTGCAGTTGTAGTTCTTTTTTTTTAATAAATATTTTTTTGTAGATGAGCACAAAAAACAATGTAATAAAAATTTTGAAAGCTTTAGTTTAAGCACAGACTTTAAAAAAAGATTTCATTATTAAATAAAAACTAAAAAAATTTTGAATTAAGTAGTCTGAAAACTTGCAAAATTTAATGACCCGTAAATTTTATACACTTCCCAGTTGATCACGAGGTAATTTCCACTTTCCAAAATTGCTTGATAGGTAAGAGATGAAGTTACCACAGAAAATTTATTATCAGGGGGCAAATTACGGCATTCGATATCGAGCGAAATTTCATACAATTTAAAAACATTTTTCATATAAATTTCGTTCGATATCGAATGCCGTAAGTACCCCTCAGTTCTGCGAATACAATTTTCAGTCAAAATCTGCTTTACGTATTATATTCAGTCTACAAATTTTACTCAACAATCAGCTGATTACATTTAAGTAATTCTAAGAATAGCATTCGGTAAAACCAGGACAAAAACAGATTTAAAAATTAAATACCATTTTATTATTTTCATTACTGAGTTCAGACTTTCAAAGTTCGAGTGATTTTATACTTTAATTTTAAATAGAAAGTTTTTAAATACTGAATACGGCCGAATAGTGCATCTTGAAATACCAATTTAAAGGCTATATAAATACGGTGAGCATCCATTCTGTAGTATACAGATCAGTTCTGTATTTGAAACCCGTGTTCTGTATAAATTATTCATTAGGGAAAAACATAAAAATGTTTTGTATTTCATTTAATGTTCAGTATTTGTTCTGTATTTTCATGCCTCAGAGTAGTATTTGTAGTTTTGATTAAGACCTTTGGGTTAAGAGAAGTCTCTTAAGCAGAGACTTTCTTCTTCTCATAAGCAATACATTTAATATATGTATGTATGTATGTACATTGTAGTCGCCGTGGTCTAGTGGTTAGTGTGTTGGCTTACTAAGACATGGGCCCTGTGTTCGACTCCAGGCTCCGACATCTTCAAAAAAAGAAATATGAAAAAAAATATTTCTTTCGGCGACTACCTCTCAGCAGTCTTCTGGCAAAAGCTCTGAGAGTAACTAATTGCCATGAACAAGCTTCTCAAGTCTGTCGTTCGGAGTCGACATTAAACTGTAGGTCCCGGTACTCATGGATAAAAATTGACACACACAACATGAGTGCTGCGAGAAGCTAGGCCGTAATCCTGACGCAGGGTTGTAAAGGCCAGTTATGTATGTATGTATGTATGTATGTATGTATGTATGTATGTACATTTTAAAGAAAGAAACATAAATTTTAAAAATATTTTGACGGTTGTCGAGTTCAGTTTTTGTTTACCTGATTTAAATGCTCCAACAGAAATATATGGACCAATGAAAAAACTCAAATGAAAATGTAAACCATCGATGCCATTTTGGTCACTAAATTAATCTATAATTGTCGAATTCACAAAGTTTTGTAGAGTTATTTCATGTATTGCATACAATGTTGGCTTGTGAACATCTATTGTATGTATATGAAAGTGTTTTGTGTATTAAACGTCAAAAACAAATAAGAAGTAGGAAAACTGTATTAAAAAGTTGAATTTTACAAGCAAAATTCATTTTTCTTCCATTTTTATATTTATTTTATTTAATTTGCTGCTGACAATAAAAAGAATTTTTTTGTGTTTATATTCTTGTCAATATTTTTCATTCACAATAACACAGAAACCAATACAAATTTTTAAATATATGAAAAAAAAGTGTATTAGTTGTATCTAATATTTATATACAAATTACCAACAACAAGCGTACAACTATTGTATTGCCGTGCAATCAAACAACGAATACAATGAATACAAGGGTATTGTGTTGTACATACATAGTAAGTATATATGCAAGCTATTTACTTATTTAATGATCTCACGAAACTTTAGTTATTTTTGTATTTTTGGTTAGGTCAAAAAAAAAAAAAAAAAAACTTACGAATCTTAGATCTAGGACCATTTTATTCCATTTAATTTATTTTTTTTTTGTAATAGTTGCCTGTTATAATGTCGAAATATATATGTGCTGCACCCAGTTTGACTTTGAAGTGTTTTAATAAGTTACGTTTACTTCTGGGATTCCCCTTTGTAAATTTGCATATCATTTGCGGTAGTTAACTTCAGTGTCTGATTTGTTGGCTTTGCTAAAACAATGGAAAATCGACGATTAAACTGCATTGAGATGAGACGGAAAACTTTGATAATTTAATTTTCAAGAGGTGTTGATACCGTCTATCAAATGATTGAATACTACAGTGTAATACGAAAAACAAATCGATGGCCAATATTGTGTTTTTTTTTTTTTTTTTTTGTATTTTCGTTTATTTAATTTCAATTACTATATTTATTTAATACTACAATAAACAATAGATAGTACATATTTACAATTTTCACAATGACCCTCATGGGGTACCTTAGTAAAGCCTGGTATTTGTTTTCTAATTATTTTTAATAAGTTTTGATTAAAGTTAAATTTTCATTAGAACTGGTGTATACATATATTCTTTGTAATGAAAAATTTAAAAAAACATTGCATTATATAATCGTTTATAAAATTTTCAGGTACTAAGAAAAAAAGAAAAAGAAATATATACATATATTTATGTATATATATGTATGTAATAGTTACTGCAGATGTAGCCACCAATATTTTCCACTGCAAGTCTGCTGTGTGAAATGTTTATCCCTTTTAGGGATAGAAGTATCAAACCTTAAGTTATTGACATCACTTCTATTGTAGTCAATAGATTTGTTGGTTGCCCGTCTATACAAGTGATAGAAAACTGGAACACCTGTATCATTTTGGAAGACATTTTTGCTATCCAGGAATAGGAAGGATTCTGGGGGCACAAAACCGTTTTGTATAGTGTTTTGAATGTATTCTATATCCGCGTAATAAGGAGCCATGATCAAGTTGAAATCCTTGCATTGTGTGCACTTTAATATATGTTTCCTAATAAGATTTATGACAAAATTATCTATTCTACTTATATTTGCGGCATTGTATAGTTTGGAATTTGATACATATTTTAGGTAATTGCTTTGATGGGATTTATTTAACGAGGTACACACCCTCAGGCATTTCCTTTCAAATTTGCGTATTCTTTCCATATAGGATGGTGAGATATTAAACCATATGGAGCAACCGTAGGTGATAATAGGTCTAATTAATGATTGATACATGATAATTTTTAATCTTTTTTCTAGAAATTTGTTATAAAATAAATTTTTGTATGCAAAAAACGCATTCCTGGCTTTCTTAATGGTATTGATGATATGCTTATCATAGTATAAAAACTTGTCCAGATAAATTCCCAGATATTTGACCGTATTCTTATTTTCAATTTTTGTGTTTGTTAAATTTGATTTTATTCCAAAGGACTTCCAATTGGTTTTAATATTATAATTGCACTTATCTATGGTTGGACGGAATAGTATTGTTTCGCATTTTTTAATATTAATCTTCATATGCCAGTTTACTGTGAATGTTTCAACCAAGTTAAAGGTTGTTTGAAGACTTTAATTTAAATTTTTTATTTTTTCATCTGCGTGGTAAATTATAATATCATCTGCAAATGATATAATATTATCTATTTTGTCTACTAAATCAAGTAGGTAGAGATTAAACAAAATTGGTGCATTGACGGTGCCTTGCTGGAGACCATTCACCATGCTGAATGTCTTACTAGTTTTATTTTTGTAATTAACTATGAATGATTTACCGGATATCATATTGTACAATAAAATTATGAGATTCAAGGGAAACTTGTAATCAATTAATTTGCATATTAAGCCCTGAATCCAGATAGTGTCGAAGGCTTTTTCCATATCTATCAAGCAAGCTCCTGTGCATAACTTTCTATTCCAATTCCAGTTAATATCCGATACTAGTTTGTTGATAGCGTTGATAGTAGAGTGCTTATGCTTAAATCCAAATTGTTTATCATTGATTAAGTTATTGTTTACGCAAAATTTGTTGATAGTATTATTAATGCACATTTCAAAGATTTTGCTTATATTAGGTAGTAAGCTAATTGGTCGAAGATTTTCTAGTCTAGAGGGATCTTTATCTTTTTTTCGGAATAATGACAACTTTAGCTTTCTTCCAATCTCTCGGATAATATGAATTATTAATAATATTATTAAACAATGTGCAATAGTCTAGAATTAATTTTTCGGGTATGTTTTTTAATACTATATTTGGTATATTGTCTAGACCTGTTGACGTTTTCCCCCTTAAGTTTCTAAAAATATAATTAATAGTATCTTGTGTTATAAAAATGATATTTGCTTCTACTTCAGATAAGGAATTTACCCTTTTTATTCGCGTAAATGTTGTCAACACTTCTTGGTTGCTCTCAAAAGATGTTTTTGTTTCCAAAAATTCATTGAACGTATGGTTAACATGAATATGTGTTGAGTTGCTGTTATCAATATCTTTGCTTGTATGTATATTTTGAAAATATGAGCCGATTATGTTAACAACTTTATCTACGTCATCAATCATAAAATTTTGATTTGAATCTTTTTCAATTGTTTGTTTATCAATACCTGCTGTACGTATTATGTGAGATAATTGTGATGGAATAATTATTGTTTCTAAATTAGTTACCTCAAATTTTTTGAAGTTTTTTCTTATTTTGTCAAACATCTCTAAGGATTGTGTCGATCTTATGTCTGTTACCCTTCTTTTCATATTGTAATTTATAACTAGTATAATATTTTCATTAATGAGTTTTTTAATTATTTTCAGTGTTGATTTTAACTGGCCTAATCTGCTTTGAGAAATTGAAATTTCCAATCTATAATGTCTCTTAATTATATTAAGTAATCGGCTTTTTTCAGAGTGTAATTTTTTTATAATTTGGTTATCTGGTATATTATGACTCTTTTTCTCGTATTTAGGTACTACATCTTCTATCGCGGTAGTGATTAAATTATCAATTGTAGTTAAGTACGATTCTATTTCATTATTTTGTAAGTTGTAATTGTTTGGAACAATGTTTCCGTTATTCATTTTGGTTAAAATATTTGTTTTGAATTTATGCCAGTCTGTATTTTTAAAGTTGTATTTGAAGTGTTGGGGCTCTCTGAATAATGTAAATGATTGTTCATTATGCATTGAGGCAATTATTTCTAGTGCATTATGATCGCTGTAATAGTCTAAGGTTTTAATACAGTTTATGGAATGGTTTTCCGCTTTTATGTCTATTCTGGTATCAAAAACGCATACGTCTATGAAAGACGCTGTTCTTGGATAAGACGGTTTGGTTGAGGCATAAAATTTAGTTATTTCATTTTCTGAGAGCCAATCAAATAGTAAAGAGCCTTTCGAGTTATTGTCTCTATTTCCCCATTCTATTCTTTTGCTATTCAAATCGCCGGCTATTATATAGTAAATATCCAGATTTAGGATATCGAGGGCTTGAAACAGCTGATTTAATTCTACTTTAAAATAACAATCATTATTTCCAGATGGGTAGTACGCGGAATTTTTATAATAGTAGTTTCTAACACTCTAAATGACTTTATAGTATTATTCGAATATGGCTTGTATTTTATATCATTTTTAATTAGAACTGCAGTTCCTCCGCTTTGTTTTGAGTTGGGCCTGTCTGTCCTAATCATATCATATTGATCGAAGTGAAGCTTATGTTTTTTATTTAATTTTGTTTCATTAATGAGAATGATATCGGGTTTGTTTTTTATGATAAATTCGTTGAGGGTGTATCTTCGGTTTAAGAGAATTAAAGAATTAACATTAATATGGATAATTTTAAGTTTTTTTGAAATGGTGTTTGGAGCAATATTGGACATATTATACTTGTATTAAATTAAAAAGGGTGTCTATGCGAGCTGTTTTCACTTGTAGTTGTTGTTGTAAGTTAATTAATTGTGTTGTGAAGTTTGTCATCATATTTTTAATTACAGTAAGTAATGTGGTGTTAACATTATCATGTAATTTATTTTGTGCATTATCATTTCTTACAACGCCCGAATAGCTTAATCCTTGGTTAGTATAGGACTTGATTATTGCCTTGTTATTTGCTGTATTTTGATTTTTGAACTTTAGTTTCTCTTGCAACTTTCTGTATACCTCACTGCCCTTGTAAGAAGCTGGGTGGCCGTATTTTTTGCATAAAACACAATACAGTTCTTCTTTACGAGCTTCTTTTATTTCACATTTTCCTATTTCGTGGTTGTTGTTGCATTTTACACATTTTGATTATTGCTTTGTTATTTGCTGTATTTTGATTTTTGAACTTTAGTTTCTCTTGCAACTTTCTGTATACCTCACTGCCCTTGTAAGAAGCTGGGTGGCCGTATTTTTTGCATAAAACACAATACAGTTCTTCTTTACGAGCTTCTTTTATTTCACATTTTCCTTTTTGGTGGTTGTTGTTGCATTTTACACATTTTGCTTCTAAATAACAGTTCGAGGCGCTGTGAAAGAACCCCTGACAGTTTCTGCATTGAGTTATTTCTGGTCTACGTAAAATTTCCCATTCAATAATGCGGAAAAGTAGCGTTTTGATTTGTTTCAATTTGTTAACGTCACTTTCTGGAGTTAATTGTATCATAAAAATAGGTAGTTTGTAACCCTTTTCTATAGAATTTTTAGTACTAAATTGTTGTATCTTTGTAAATTTGAGGTCGTTACATTCATGTTTACGGAGTTAAGCAAAAATTTCTTGAGTATCAGTATTGGCATCTAGGCCTTTTAGCAAGAATGTTTTATTTTTAAATACCTTTGGTGTAAAGGTAAAAAATTTTGCTTTAATTTTCTCAAGATTGTTTTTAACCTTGACATAATCATTAAGAGAATTTACAAATAAGGATTTCTTATATCTAAATTTTTTAATTTTGAACTCATTAATTTTTAATCCATCTTTCAGAAATAAGATCAGTTCTTTTGTTTCGATATCACATATGTTAATGGGTGGAATTTTTTTATTAGTATTATTTGGAATAGCATTGACAACTTCTCCTTCATATTTATCTTTTTCAATTAGGTTACGTTCAAGCTGTTTGTTTTGATTTGCTACAGATGACGTGGCCTGACTTCTCTTGTCTTTATAATTGAGCACGTGTTTCATAAAAGTTTGTAAAATTACTTCGTCACAGCTGTTCTCATCATCAGAGAGGAGAGCGTAGTAATTACCTTTGGTTTGTTTTGACTCGATGGTATCAGGCATGTTGTTACTATTTTTTCGTTTTCTATTTGTCTTGAATTATTTTTTTCATTGTTGTTGTTGTTGAGTATGTCAGTACCAATTTTAGTTACTCCACGTTTTAGTAATTTAAAAAGAAATGTTATTTAAAGAAACTAGACACTTTGTAAAAATAATGTCGGTCATTGATCGCTTACTCACTTCTATATGAAACAGTTCAATGTACGAAATGCACTGTTTTGCTGATATTGCAGAATACGCTTTGTTTGCAAAATATACACTACCCGAATTCTATCAGAAGTGTCTCAAACGTAATTTAAATAAAGGAAAGAAAGATACAAAGAAAATGCTATACAATGTTTGGATATTGAGTGATCTTTTGTAACTATGTGTAAATCACTCAATTCTAGATCAATGAAATTATTCTCATAAGTAGTATATAAGTTCAACAATTTTTGAATAAAATAATCATTTGTCAAACAGCAATTGATTCATTTCTTTTTATTCCAAAAAACAACATTACACTTGATTAAAATTTTAAACATAAGATCTCCTTAATGGCTTAGTAAGCATTTGTATGTCTATGATAAGTATTTGTTAATTCAGAGGGATTTAAATAGATTTTATTTCTGGTGTAAAGTAAATTTGATAGATCTAGATATCTATATACATATATTGGTAAATGCAAGCATATGACGTTTTCCTTCTCAATTGTGACAGATTCTACTTGTATTTTAGGACATTTAATTTTGCGAAAAGTAGATTCTACTATTACTCTCGGTATTTTATTGGACACGCAATTGAATTTTAACTCTCACAGTATTGCCACAGCGAATAGGGCGAATAGTGTACTTGGTTTTATTAATTTTCCGATCCATATATTACCAAGTGTTTATTTTGTTGTTTAGCTCTAGAAGGCTATAGATACTTATTTTTATGGCGTAAAGGTCAAACTTTGTCGAATCGATGATAGTGTTTTTTAAAAGGACGTGAAAGGTGACCTATAGTTAAGTTTAAAAAAAACACAATATTTTTAGTTTTAAAAAAAATGTTACTTGCTTTTTATTAAATTAAAATAATAGGTCAATGTTCTTCAAGTGATTTCTTAAGACTAAATTATAACATAAAAAGAAATAATATTTAAAGTAACACATAATTCTATGTAGTAACAATCGAATGATTTAACGGTAAAACGGGTTTTTACAAAAAAGGAATATTTGATAATTTTAAAATTAAAGAAAAATGAAAGTAAAAATAAATTACAAGAGATTACAAAATAATAATAGAAAATAAAGTATTCTGAGAAAATAGGGCTAATCACAGAATATATAACTCCCCCACCCTTTGAGTACACATTACCCCTGAAATGTGGAGTTATTAGTACTTAAGGTCTGCGGAATTAAATTTTATGATATTATTTAGTAACAGATTTATATTCATTAATTATTATCTTAAAACTAATTAATCATAATTATAAGCATTAAAAAGGTATTTATTTACAGAAATTCATTTTTAGTTAAAAAAAATAAAATAATAATGCTATTTAAATTTAACAATTTATTTATCTTCTACATAATTAAATGTATTCAATTTCATCTGGTTTTATTTTTGACAGAATCTTTGTTCCTAGAATAGTTTCTGCCAGTGATACTTCTATCAAATTTAATATTAGGTATTCCGGTTTGGTACTTGAAAATTCTTTTTACGATTTGCCTATCTCTTTTACAACCCCTTTCATCAATAAAGTGAGTCTTATCTTTTTCATTAACTTCTTTAATAATGTATTTCGGTTTTTGTTTTAAATTTTGAAATCCTAAATTCCTTACTAGTTCTCTCTCTCCATATTCATGACAATCTTGTCTATTTTCATTAAATTTCTCCATTCTCTCAATCTTGTTCTTATGTACTTTATCATGCAACATCAGCCAAACAGACTTGTCAACTTTATTATGAAGTAAATCATTAGGTTTAAACCCTGTTGTGCTGTGAATGGAGTCATTATATATTTGAACTGACTTATAAACAATATCCTTATCACTTAAATCATTATATTTTCGTTCCAATTTAAAAAGCCTTATATGCTCATTAAGTGTTAGATGGAACCTTTCTATATCACCGTTGCCAGTATGAGTGTTAGGAGATGTAAAATGAAAATCTACTTCTTCTGAATTAAGAAAATCTCTGATAAGAGCTGTGTTGAATTCATTATCGGCAATAATCTTATTAGGCTTTCCTAATATTGCGAGTCTTTCTCTTAATTTCTCAACAATCGTGACTGAATTCTTATCACTTAAATGATGTATTGATACATGTTTAGAAAGTTTGTCAATACAAGTTAAAAATGTGGTCTGTTTGTCTAGAAACCATACGTCAATATGAATGATTTCGTTAGATTGAATGGGAGTTTCCGTAATACATAACTTCGTCTTTATAGGTCGTCTATCAAATTTGCACATATTACATATAGTACAATTGTTTATAAATTTATGAATTTCCTTTCTCAATTTTGGAAAGTATATTTTATCCTTTAATTCCAGATAAGTTTCCTCTATGCCTCTGTGGTTCTTATCATTGTGATACTTCTCCAAAATTTCCAACAGGTTTTCCCTATCAAAAACATCTTTAACTAGCTTGGAGCATTTTAAAAATTTAATTCCACTCGAATTGGAAAAATAGTGAACTATTGTCTGTTGAAGTTTCCTAAATATATCGAAATTATCACAAAAAATTGCCATTGTACCTTTAACTGATAAAATTTGTTTTAAGAATTCCAACACCTTCTCCTCAAAATACTCCCTTAAAGTTATTAAATGCCTAATTTTCTTATCATATAAAATTTGCTTCTCATACTTATAGTTTCTTCCTAATGTTACAATGATTTGATTTTTAAAAATATTGACCGGTGACTCCGTTATAAAAATATGATCGTTCAGATTTTCCTTTCCACTATGTATCGTTGCCTTATCAGAACTAACTATTTCGTCTTCGTCTATATGGTTAACATTAACACGGCTAAGAAAATCTGCAACTTGATTAGTCTTCCCTTTAATGTATTCAATGTCAAAGTCATATTCGTTAAGTTGAATTTTCCACCGTTGCAGTTTCATATTAGGCTCTTTCAATGAATTTAACCAAACTAGAGGTCGATGGTCAGTTTGTATTTTAAATTTTCTTCCGAATAAATAAGGCCTGAAATATTTTATTGACCATACAATCGCAAGCAATTCCTTTTCAATTGCACTATAATTGCGCTCATGTTGATTTAAAGTCCTGGATGTGAAAGCGATTGGATGTCCGTTCTGGGATAAAACAGCGCCTAATGCCTCATTGCTCGCATCTGTGGTTAAAACAAATATTTTGTCAAAATCTGGATATGCTAAAACTGGTGCTGAACATAAAATTCTCTTTAATTTAATAAAGGAATCAATGTACCTTGGGTCATTTACATTTATTGTAGAATTTTTCTTTAAATATGAAATCATTGGTAGTGCGATTTGGCTATAATCTTTAATAAATTTCCTATAGAAACCGGTTAAGCCTAGAAAAGATTTTATTTCCTTTGTCGATTTTGGTAGCTTAACTTTTTGAATAGAAGAAATTTTATTAGGATTTGGCATAATTCCATTGGGCGTTATAATATGGCCCAAATATTCAGATTCTCTTTTAAAGAAATTGCATTTGTCCACCTGGACTTTTAAATTATACTCCAATAATCTTTTGAAAATTTTTTCTAATGACGATATGTGTTCTTTGAGAGAGGTTGAAAATACCAAAATATCATCTAGATAAACTACGCAGACATTATTCACATAATCTCGCAGTACTTCATTCATCATCCTCTGGAATGAAGCTGGAGCATTTTTCAAGCCAAAAGGCATTCTGGTAAACTCATAATGACCAGTTGAAGTTGAGAATGCTGTCTTATGTCTGTCTTCAGGAGAAATTGGAATCTGATGGAATCCTTTCGCCAGGTCAATAGTACTAAAGTACTGGGAATTCCCTAGTTTAGAAAAAAGGTCCTCCATATTAGGTATAGGAAACTTGTCCTCTATAGTGACTTCATTCAGTTTCCTGTAGTCAATAACCACTCTCCACTTTTCCTTTCCAGAATTGTCCATCTTTTTAGGAACAACCCAAATAGGAGCATTGTATGGACTACAAGATTTTGTAACTATTCCTGACTGCAACATTTCATCTATTTGTTTTTCTACTTCTTGTTTATGAATTTCTGGAAAACGATAAGTCCTAGCAAATACTGGAATTTCATTTCTTGTCCGAATTTTGTGTCTATAGTTTACTACAGCCGATAAATTTTCTCCTTCTATATAAAAAACATTTCTAAATTTTCTGATAAGCTTTGTCAATTCCGTAATTTCTTCCTCATTCAAATTTTCTTTCTTTAATTTCTCACTCAAATATTCTATTTTAGGTTCATTAAAGTTTATGTCTATTACTATTGTTCTTAAATATGTATTGTCTTTCTCATAGTATTCCTGTAAAGAACTTTCAAAAACCAATGGAATTTTGGCATTTGCCGTGATTAAAAAATTTTCCCTTAAGTCGATTTTTGCTCCCAGTGGCCTCAAAATATTGCATCCTATAATGCCATCAAATTCGTTAAAAATTTCTGTCTCCAACATTTCAATTTTAGAGCCAGGAGAATTAAATTCTCTAAAAAGTGGTATTGTAATTTTAGAAGTTGTAATAGTCTTAGAGGATAAAGTATTCAAAATTATTGGATTTTCCAATTCAGTTCTAAACGAACTATGGAAAAGACCCCTTCTTACAAGGGTCGTACCTGATCCCGTATCTATTAGTAGTTTAATAGGAGTTGTTCTGGTCCTGACTATTATACAGGGTAGAGATCTTCGGCCAGTAACTGAAAATTTGAGACTTGATTGCTATCTACTTCCATTTTATTAGAGTTATTACTATTATTTACACTAAATTGTCGAGATTGACTTGAAGTATCCATACTATTACTGAAATTACCGGAATTGCTACTATTGTTATTTCTAAAATTAAGAGAATTGTCATGTCTATTTTGAAAATTTTGAAAATTGGGATTGTAAGCTTGATTATTTCTAAAATTTAGCAAGTTATATTGTGGTCGATTATTATTATTCAGATTGTAACTATTATTATTTCCACTATTGGGTCTACCATGAACAAAATTATTAGAATTAGGATTAAATTGATGAAAGTTACTATGAAATTGCCTGAAATCAGAGTGAAATGAATGGGGATATTGAGAATTAGTAAATGTTTGATTATGTTTTGTAAAATTTTTACGAGTATCATTATTATTATTCGAAAAGTTGTATGAAAAAGATTTTGCATTTTCTTTATAAAAATAGTCACTTTCTATTAGAATTTCCTTAGCTTTAAGTAATGAATATGGGTTTCTAGAATTTAGAATGAGTTTCGGCTCGTTTGGCAATTTCGAAATAAAAATTTTCAGTACCATTTTTTCATTATTTTTGCAGCTATACCACTGCTCATTTTCTCTATCTATGCTTGTTTTAAGATTAAGTTTTGTTAAAGTTTTACCATATAATCAAAGAAATCGCTAATATTATTTCTATGCTCAGCTGTTTTAATTTTATTAATTATTGACTCTAAACTTTCGGATATATTAAAATTTATTCTTAAAATTACCTTAATTTCATCCCACTTTTTGGGACTATTATTATTTATTAAAGTGATACTTGCCCTTCCCACTATCTTATTTTTCACTCTTAAGTCAAACAGCGAAATTTGAGAAGCATCGACATATTTCCTGATCTCCTCGATGTGCTCAACAAACATCTGCAGCTCTTCAGCTTTGCCGTCAAAAACTGGAACACCTTCCAAAAGTGTAAATGCGTTAAGGGCCATGGTGATGATCTGGATAGTGATGATGATCAATAATATTTCTGACAGATTTTATTTATTTTTGTTGATTTATTCCTATTGCAGTTTTTTAAGGTTGTTGTTGTTGTGATAATAATGATGATATGTAATTATTAAGTTTTTTGTTCTTTTTTTATATTTGCTTTATTTTTTCATATTTACATACTTTCTTTTACATTTAGATTTTTAAGTTGTTGTTGCGTATGTTTTCTTCTTTTCTCTTTTGAAGTCAACGCTTTTTGTTTAGTTGTTGTTTATTTTATTTTCTCTTTATTGTTAATTTATAATAAGTTCATATTCTGTATATCTGTTTAGTGTTTTTAATTTTTTGTTTAACCTTGAATATTTCTTTTGCCGATAAATGCAACAATATTCTATTTTTTTCTCTATTTGAAGTTTGTTGTTGTTTTTTTTTAATTTTGAATAATGAAAGTACTTTGTTGTAATTTGTGTGTCTAAATTATTTATTTGTTGTTGTTGTTTTTTTTTTCAATCTTGAATAATGAAAGTACTTTGTTGTTGTAATTTGTGTGTCTCAATTATTTTTTTCTTTTCGTCAATTTTTAAATTTGACCTTGAATTAATATTTTGTATATATGTATGTACTTATATGCATACATTTTTTTCATAAAATATTGTCGTCAATTTGTTACTGTTTTTCTATAAAACAATTTTATGCTTTATAAATATTTTTTACACGAACACTATTTTTATACAAATAGTTTACTGTGTATTGCTTTTTTTAATATTTTCTTTACAAAATATTACTTTTTAGTTTTAATATAAAACTTTTTTATTTATATTAAACTGTGGTTCGTAGACCGACTGCGCCAGTTAAGTTTAAAAAAAACACAATATTTTTAGTTTTAAAAAAAATGTTACTTGCTTTTTATTAAATTAAAATAATAGGTCAATGTTCTTCAAGTGATTTCTTAAGACTAAATTATAACATAAAAAGAAATAATATTTAAAGTAACACATAATTCTATGTAGTAACAATCGAATGATTTAACGGTAAAACGGGTTTTTACAAAAAAGGAATATTTGATAATTTTAAAATTAAAGAAAAATGAAAGTAAAAATAAATTACAAGAGATTACAAAATAATAATAGAAAATAAAGTATTCTGAGAAAATAGGGCTAATCACAGAATATATAACTCTATGTGCAAAAAATTATTAAAACTTCGCTTGTTCTATTATTCAGTTTGTATAATAATGAAATAAAGCAAGTAAATTTGATTTATATTTAATTATTTAATTTTAAAATAGGGTTTTAAAGCACTATTTCGTTTGGCTTCTTTTTTAAAATATAATCAAATATCTAAGAAAAAAATATAAAACACATTTAATGTGTTTGCATCCTTAAACTAACAAATTAAATTAATTTGTGCAAGAGGCAAAAAGCTCTATTTAGTGTTCCCGCATAGGCTTATTACGCATTTTTATTTTGATTTCATCATCCGTTGTTTAGATGAAGGACAAATTTTTATCTTGCGCTTCTTGTTTAGTAACTTCCGAGATCCTTCTTCGTTCTTCTCCGTATCTTACGGCAATATAATTGTGATAGTATTGTTCTCAAAGTTGATATATTAAGACCACGAGTTATCTGCCAGGTCCAAATGAAAAATTTAACTTCTTCATAAACTCAGAACGACAGTGGGCCTTTTGATTTGTTTCGAATGCATTGTGCTTATAAATAACTGTTTATAAAAGCCATATATTATATACCATAAAATTACCACATTGGTCATCTGTTTGTCGTCCTGGAAGAGCTCATTTTACTGCACATTTGGTCAAACGTATCTACTTCGCCGTTCGTTTTATTCTAAAATTCTATCGTATGCTGTTTATTAGATATTTAATTGACTGCTCCTTCTTCATTATATGATGATATTATTAATTTCATCTGATGCTTATTGTATACACATATCGTATTCGTTTCTTGGTCACTTTGATCCGACTTGTTTTTGACATCACAATTCAAAAGAAATTTTTCAATTTATTCACCAGTCAAACCTTTTTTATTTGTAATTATATGAACTAGACAAAAAAGAGAGCTTAACAAAAATATATTATAAAAATTAAACCATATGATTACATCTAAACTTTCTCAAAGTAGAGAGCTATTCTTGCTCACACATCAAGAGGATAACAGCGAGAGAGTGCAGAAACAATTCTAATTATTTTACCTTTCTTGGTCTATACAAGCTGACTGGATTAATTTATGTTCAAAAGTAATCATGTTACGAGTATGCTTACTGTTGGTTTTGATTAAAATTTTAAATGGTGATATCAGGTCAGAGTTTTTCATAAGTAGATTGCGATTTTGTGCTCTTTTCAGGACTTCCAGGTTCTATAAAGATTTTCATTCTTATTTAGTTCGTTTGCTACTGCTGATCCAATAAGGAAGTTATGTGTTTATTTTAATTCACTGTATAATATATTGGGTTGGCAAGTAAGTAATTGCGGATTTTTTTTTTAAATAAAAGTCACTTTTTTCATGGAACGAAATAACTTTATTATGTAATGTATTGCCCATTTTGAGCAATGACCTCTTGCCATCTTTAAGGCAGCCTCCTAATTCCACGTTCATAAAACTTCTGGTTTTTATGAGAAAAAAACTGAACACTTCAACTGGACGACCGGAGCGTTTTTCATCTTTCAATGAAAATTCACCAGAAAGAAATTTGGCAAACCGATTTTGACACTGCCGTTCTTTTAAGGCTTCGTCACCATAAATAGTACATAACTTTTTCTGAGCTTGAGAAGCGTTTTTTTCCTTTCCGGAAATAAAAAAGCAAAATATGACAAAAATGTTCTTTTTGATTTTTCATTTTTCAATAGACGCCAAATAGAAGCCACGCAACCGATCAAAAATTTTATTTACTGATTGACAGCTGAAGTACCGACTATCAAATAACAAAATGTATTTGATATTTCAACTACGTTATCTAACCTAAAAATTCAACTAATGCCAACTGTAATATGAGTATTACTTTATGTTTTAAAAATATTTAGTTTAAACTTAAATTTAAAGAAAGGGAAAAGTAACGGACTGTTATAGTCAAGTGCAGCCAAATATTAGGAGAAAATTAACGAAAAAGAAAACAAATGATTAATAGGCCGTCTTAACACAACTTTTACTCCCTTTCGTTCTATTCTCAGAGTTTAAACCTAAAAATTTTCTCAAAAAGTTTAATTAATTAAATTTTTGAGAAGTAGAAATTCTTTTACGTTTCAGTCGTGCAGGCGATAAAACCTCATTTTCCTTGGTAGAGGAATAATCAAAAAGAGTTTGAATACAGTAATATGAAGCTTTGAACTATTACTTAAAATACTGAGGGAAAAAAAAATCATCATATTTTATTATACTGTACATCAGTAAGTACTAAATTGCTAAAATTTTTTTTCGTAAGGAAAAATAATCGGAATATTTTGTACTTAATTATTATTATAGATACTCGTAATTATTCGCTTAGCAGAAAATCATCAGAATACTAAAATTTCAATTAATTTCCATCCTTATAGAGGTAAATTTTTTAGGAAAGAAAAACCAAATTTAGCATTATTTTAACTCTTAAATTAATCTTCCCTTTAGATTTTTTGACAATTGAAAATAATCTAGACTTTGAAACCGATTCCTTTTTTTTTGGAAGAAGAAGGAAACACGGGAATATCTTAAATTTGTCCTAAATAATTCCACGGAATTTAGTACAAAAGCAACACGAGAACATTGTCTGCATGTAAATTATATTAGTACAAATAGTTGATTGAAACAAGCCCAATATATCCGATCAATTAGTGGTTTCTCTAAAAGCAAAAATATTTAAAATTGGCAAATTACAATTCGTGTGTGCTAAAAGAGAAAAAGTAATCTAAAAACGGAAAAGAGAAAAAAAAAAACAGAAATCGTATTATTGTAATTATTATCATTTGTAATGTCATTTAGTGTTTATTAATTGTCAAATTTAAGAAAAAAAAATTTAATATTTGCACAGTGGTTTTGAGAAGATAAAAAAAAAGAAAAATTAAAAAAAAAAAGATCGTCAAACAGTAAAATTTAGCAGTAAATAAAACGGTAAATTTTTTCCTATTAGTGTTGAACCCTGTTTAAAAAAAATTAAAGTCGAAAGGAAAACTAAAAATTTTTTAACATATAGAGAGAAAAAAAAAAGTTAAGAAAAAGAAAATTTAATTAATACTTCAAATTAATCGGTGAAAATAAAATCTGTTCAAACTACTGTTGTAACTAAGAAAAAAAAAAGGAGAAATAGAAAAGAAAAAAAATTTTTTTTAATAAATTATACACATATGTAAGCATATACACATGTATGTATATATTTATTAACAACACCAATAATAATTCCTGGATGTAGAGAAATTGGCGATAAAAGTTAACTTAATATTGGAAGCAGCTTGGAAGGCCTTTCGAGTACTGTAAGTAGAAACAAATTTTTTTCCACTCTATATTATTTGGTTGTTTTGTTATGATGAGAATACACAATTAAGAGAAATTTTTTTCTAATAGAGATTTAATTGGGTATCCTCATTACTACATAAATATTGATATATATATATATATATACATGTACTGTAAAATTTTTTTTTAAACCATTTAAAAAATTTTTTTTTTCAATAACATAAAACGGTAAAATATTGAAATTTTTTAAATTTATTAAATGTGAAAAAAAAAAACAATTTTACTTAAACTAAAAGAAAAAAAAAAAGAATTAATTAAGATAGAAGAAAAACGGGACAATTAAATTCTTGCTGATTTATTTTTGTAAATCAAAATTGTGAAACATAACCTCGTATATATATTTTTTTCTTTTCTCTGTTTGTTTTCTTGGTTTTTTTTTCTTTTCTCAAAAGGACAAAAAATTAAATTTTTATAAATTTTTTTATTTCCAATCGACACCCTATAATTAACGATCGTGTTGTTAAAATTTTCATCGCATTTAATTTACCTTGTGCAAATAATAAATTAATTTTCCTTAAATATTTTATAATGAAATTTATATGTTTATGTTTGGTAAATATTAGTTTGATAAAATAAAATATTTTATTTACTTTGTAATATGAAAAATTGAAGAAAATAAATTTATATATAAATAAGTATGAGTGAAGAATAAGCAATTGTGGACTTTTCCTAAAGGGCTGTGAATATATGTTAGGGTTCTTCGTAGATTGCGGGATAAGAAGAACATTGGTTAGGGTGGGTTAAGATCCCTCGGAAGTTACATCTTTTTTTTTTAAAATACCCCTGTTAGATTTCACTTAAAAGTTTTTTTTTCATAGATTGGGGAAGCAATAGTTTAATTTAGTACACTTTCATTTTGCAAGCAAATTATAATCTTAGAAGGGACTCTGAAATAAAAATAAATTGTAATGGTGTAGTAGGTTTGTTCAAGGTCAAGAACCGCCCCAATACGGCTGAAGCTAGCGAATGGATGGGTCCCCCAGACCTCTGGACTACCTACCTGAAAGGAAGAAAAGCAAAAGGGTGAGGTTGACAATAAGTTACAATTGGCATTGTTGATCATACCTTCGGGTAAGTCAATACACACATGCACATATTTACACACCCCGTTGCACATTACACAACAGTGAGTAATATCCGCATTTACTTAGTTGCCAAACCAATAATTGATACCTCTAACTCATATAACCTCTAATTCATATCTGAACTGTTTTTTGTAATTCTGTTTAATTTTTATATTTCGCTTTAAAGTTGACTCGTTATAGATATGACTTGGAGGTAAATAAGTATTCCCTCGATCGAGTGAAGGTGGGTAAATGCAACTTAATTTTAAAAAATGTAAATACATGCTATTCCATAGAGCCAATCCTGTTATCTGCAGTTATAAATTTGATAGTTATAATATTAAAAAAGTCGATACATTTCTTGACTTTGGTGTATTACTTGATCCAAAACTACCTTTTAACTCACACATTTCACAAATTGTAAATAAGGCAAAAGGTGTATTGGGATTTATTAAACGCTGGGAAAAGGAGTTCAGAGGTCCATGTGTATTAAAGCAGCTGTTCACTTTATTGGTAGGACCAATACTTGGATATGCGTCTATAGTTTGGGATTCTCAATGCGAAATTCATTTAATAAATAAAATGGAATCTGTACAAAAACACTTTCTTCTTTTTTGCCTCAGAAATCTTCAGTGGAATCCGAATAAAGTTTTACCATCTTACGAAAGCCGTCTAGCACTTACTTATCAAACTTCCTACTCTCAAAAGCAGAAGAACTTGTTTCAACATTTCCTTCATTAATAATTTGATATGCGGAGTTATTGATTCGGAGACTATACTTACGCAGCTGGAATTTATTATTCCTGCTCAACCAACTGGATTTTATATTCCTCTTAAACTGCAAAACTTACGTTCAAATTACGTAAATTTTGATCCCGTTCGGAGAATGTGTGCAGAATTAAATAGCTATTTTTTCCTTATTGATTACTCCTTGCATGTTAACGCACTTAAAACTATAATAATGAACTTTTTAAATACCTGAATTTATTAACTTTCTTTTAATTATGTTTAGAATACTAAGAATAATCCATATAGTCTGTAAGAATTTTTGTATTTCATTGGCTAAAATAAAAAAATAGTAAACGATCGTAAGCTTCTTCACGCAGTTATTTGAGAACTGTTTATTATACAGTCAAATCTATTGAAATGGCTGTGCTTAAATGTATATATTTATCTTATGCACACTTCGCATTGTAGAAACTCAATTCGTTGTTTTTCAAATCTTAATTTTCTGTATCGTTTAGTCTGTGTATTATTTAACAATCATTGTGTTAATCATGATGTTACAACTTTCATAACCTGCCAAAAGTAGTAATTGTATAAACGAATTTCAGTTTTTGTGAAATAAAAATCAAGTTGATTGCACGTTTAGGAGTTGGTGTCTGTTTGAGGATAATATTGTGTCTGTCTGTTCATTTGTAAATTTAACATGGTTGTTGTTTTTTATCCTGTTTTATCTTAACTTTTCAGTTGTAAAAATATTCCTTTAATTCTTATTTATTTAGCAAAATTTTTATTTATATATAAAATACTCGTACAAGTACAAGTACAGTCTGTATTTTTTAGTTATTTTTAATTTACTCATAAATTTAAACATAAAATGAAATCCAGTAGTAATCAAGTAAAAAAAATAGAGCAGTCTTTGTTATTAGCGGTAGTTTAATAATATTATTTTCTAACTTCCATAATTCATTAAGAGTACGACAAAAAATATTTATTTTGAGTTGATTGGCACAGTCTTTAACTGAAAAGAATACAAAAAATTGATCTTGGAAATTAGTAAATTTAAAATATTTCCCTTATTTTCTTTTGTCTCTCAGTCTACATAAGTATAACCCTTTTTTTGATTCTATTTTCATTTTATTTAACTAGTTGCAACAAATTTCTACTATTTCCGCTTGTTGTCAAATACCCTAAAGTCCTTTAAACAAATTCAAATTGCAACAGAGGAGAAAAGAAACATTTTAACTTCATATGAACTTAAAAATTTAAATAATTTTGGTGACCCATGGCAGCAGTTGTGCAATATCAACACACAGGATAATCTTTTTCATGTGCACATGTACGAGTATTTTTGCAATTTAAAAGAAAACAGGCAAAAAAAAAAGTCAAAAACAAAAGCTCCTTAATGGTGATGATAGTCTGTCTCCACTACCAATTGTCAGATTTGCCATAAGCCTTTTATTATGGTTCGTTATAAATGTTGATTTGAAGTGCACAACAATTTTTTTTTTGGTGTTGTCCTTTGAATCTTCAAGTTTGTAATTTAATTCAGAACTTATGAAAGAAAAGCTTAGATTTTCAAAACAAGATTAAAAATATTAGAGTTTTGGTGAAAGGGAATAGTAGAATATTAAATTTGAAATTTGTTTTTAGCTTGATTTAATAATTCTAACAATACTTTAGATTATAAAAATGACTTCAAAACATCCGAGTAGAAAAAAAATTAAATTACTACAAGCGATTGAAAGACTAAAACGACCAACTATTTCCAACAATAGAACATCCAAATGACGAGATGTATGGAGCAATTTAGATAAATTCTTATTACCAGCGATATGAACTCTCACATTTACAAACTGGAAAAGCAATTCAACATCAGTTTTATATACTAAAAAGAGGTAAATCTGCCTAAATCGAAAATTTTCCAATGTATTTTACAATATAGGTCTTAAGGTTATACTGTAAACCGGCTTTCAATATCCTCAAAAAGAAACACTAAGGAATGAAGAAATTGGCAAGGATTTAGACATAGTCCCTTTGTTTCCAAAGTACTTAACGAAATATAGATCAACTAAGTTTTTGAGCAACGGGACTAGCAACTACTTAAGTATCAAGCTGAATTTTTCTTTAAGACATGTGGCATTGACCGAATAGATAGCCTACGACAGTGCAATGAATTCAAAACCACTATTAAACCTAACTTTGTTCACTTCGAAAAAGTTGTTGATACATTCAACCACTTTACAATAATGTACTATAGATGGAGATTAGAGATACTAAAGCACGGATAGTACAAAACAGACTTAGGAGCTAGTCTTTAGCACACTTTTAAGAGTTAACCAAACCGCTTTTTTTATTGCTATTGATTTTTGTAGTGATACTTACCCAATTCACAAAATGTTATATTGTTGTAGACTATAGTTAAATGGCATTTAATTTTGTGAACACCTTGTCGTAAATATTATTGTAGATGTTATCCAGTGTTATCAAATTACTTGAATAAAAAATTTAAAAAGAAGAAGAGAAGAAAAACATTTCAAACAATTTTTAAAATACATTTGAAAAATAAAAATAAAAAAAAGTTTTCCAACTCTGGTTTATTCGTACTACATTTCGGAAACATAGGAAAAATTGTCGTACATGTTGTAGTAGTTTTTGACATGGAAATTACCAACAACATTATGTACAATAGTTGTAGTTTGTCATAGTTTCTACCGATCCACGATAACTATAACATTTTGTGAATTGGGTAACTATATGTACTTGTCGCTCTTTTGACATTTCTCTTCAGTAAGGTTTGCCATTTCATGATAGAAAGATATACGAGCCAACAACCAGTCGAAACTATTAAAATTTACTACCGAAATTCGTAGTCAATGGTCGTCATAATCGTCCTAGAAGATCAATAATTGAGCGTCTAGTGAAAAAATTTGAATCCATAGGCACAGTACAAAATATTCCCGTGCCAGTGAGTCAAAGAAGTGCCTGTAGTGTCGAGAATATTGCTGCCGCTGAGGCTTCAGTTGAAGAAAGGCCTAATGTGTCTCTCACACGTTTTCTCAAGCATTGGGCATCTCTGTGACGTCGTTGTGGCGAATTTTTCTAAAACACCTTGGCCTACGTCCTAACAGGATTAAACTGAGACAAGAACTGAAGCCGCTTGATCACCAGAAGTTTCGTATATTCGTGAATTGGGCTGAGTAACAACTTGAAAATGATTCGGATTTTCTTCAGCGATGAGGCTCATTTCTGCCTGAATGGCTTCGTTAATAAACCAAATATGGATTATTTGTCTGGCAGAAAACCACACATATTCCATGAGTCATCATTGCATCCCAAAAAAATTACGGTTTGGTGCGGTTTTTGGGCCGGCGTCGTCATTCGACCTTACTTCTTCCGTGATGATCAAGACTGGCACGTTACTGTTAATGGGAATCCCTACCGCTCAATGATAACCGAATACTTTTGACCCCAATTGGATGATATGGACTTGGAGGACATGTGGTTCCAACAGAACGGTGCACAAGCCACACAGCGAATGTCACAATCAATTTATTGGAAAGCAAGTTTGGAGAACGTGTTATATCACGAAATGGTCCTGTCGATTGGCCGCTTCGGTCGTTCGATTTGACGCCGTTAGACTATTTCCTGTGGGGCTACGTCAAGTCTATAGTCTATGCCAACAAGCCAGCGGCGATTGATGAAATTCGTACGAATATCGAAAGTGAAATTGCAGCAGTATCGGCCGATTTATGCTTGAAAACCGTCGAAAATTGGATTCAGTGTCTGGACTTCTGCAAGCATGCCCATGATGGCCATTCAAAAGAAATCGAGTTCCATACATAATGACATCTAACGTACTTTTACAGGAATAAAGAATTTAATTGATATCCAAAACCTTTTTTGTTTTATTTAAAAAACTTTTGTAGCTAATAATTTACGATAATTAATAAAGTTATATGGGACATTCCGAATCATTTGGGACATTCCAAATCATTCCAAATCAACCAATGGGTATAACCCACCCCTCCCGATTTTATGTTTTTGTGAAGAAATATGGTATATTATAGAACTAAATTAAATACAAAGTTAGTGAGAGTCGGTCTTACATTTTACCACTCTAAAGGTGCGTTTAGACTGTGCTAATATTTGTTCAAAATCATAAAAATTTTGTTTGTTCTAGTGTAAACACTCAAATTTGTTAGTCATTAATTATTTTTCGACTGTTTGTTGGCTAAAAAAATATTTGTTTGTGAATAAAGTTTTGCATAGTGTAAACACTTTGTCAGCACGTCGTTACAAATATTTGGCTCGATATTTTGTTTGTAGTCGCCGTGGTCTAGTGGTTAGTGTGTTGGCTTACTAAGACATGGGTCCTGGGTTCGACTCCAGGCTCTGACATCTTCAAAAAAAGAAATATGAAAAAAAAATATTTCTTTCGGCGACTACCTCTCAGCAGTCTTCTGGCAAAAGCTCTGAGAGTAACTAATTGCCATGAACAAGCTTCTCAAGTCTGTCGTTCGGAGTCGACATTAAACTGTAGGTCCCGGTACTCATGGATAAAAATTGACACAGACAACATGAGTGCTGCGAGAAGCTAGGCCGTAATCCTGACACA
This sequence comes from Metopia argyrocephala, assembly GCA_963576795.1. Taxonomy (NCBI): domain Eukaryota; kingdom Metazoa; phylum Arthropoda; class Insecta; order Diptera; family Sarcophagidae; genus Metopia; species Metopia argyrocephala. The sequence goes on along the minus strand of OY756211.1, from coordinate 58,003,868 downwards.
GGGTTGTAAAGGCCAGTTATGTATGTATGTATTTTGTTTGTTCTCACAATATTTTGGTGGAACAAATAGCGACAAATAATTGTAGAAACGTGGGTTGCCAATAGTTGTTTTTGACAGTGCTTAACATATAAAAAATTAAATAAATTGAAATGGCAATACTGGTCAATTCGTTTGACAAATTGGTAAGTAAAAAGAACTTTTTTGTAATTATTTATTATGAAGCATATTTTTCTGAAAGAAAATGGACAACATCAACAATCAATCTGCCAAAAAAACCTAAAGGAAGAGGATGACGCTCGACTGGAGCGAAGAAAATATATTTAAATTGATCGGCGAAGTGGAATGCCATCCTTGCATTTGGAATGCATCAAGTGCTGACTATCATAAAAAACCCATGCGGGTTAGCTCATGTACTGAAATTGGCGATATGCTTAATGTTACAGCGGAGGATGTTTCCACAAAATGTTCGAATTTGAGGATTCTGTACCGGTGCTACCTCAACAAAAAAAAAAAAAAAAAAAAAGCAAATGCAGACAATGCACTAAAGTGAAAATATTTCGACTCCATGGCTTTTGTTGGACGTGCGGAGGTTAGCCAGCGGCAACCAACAACAACAAATTTAGACATTTTATCTAAAACCGAAGGTAAACTAATGAGCTCCAGCAGTTATTAATAATAAATCTTCAATATCACTGTCACTAAACATTTTAACTTTTCACGTTGCTTCACAAACACTTTGACACTATTTGGCAGATGGATTTCATAAACATAACAACAACATTATTTCACAGATGTTTGTCATACACACCGGAAAAATAAAATTATTAGTGCAGTGTAAAGGGGTATACAAGTATTTGTACCAAACATGGCTGACACAAAATCTTCTGTTATTTGTGCAAATTAAATTCAAACAAATATTAGTGCAATCTAAACGTATGCCCAAACATTAGTCACAAACCATAATATTAGCCCAAACCATTATTTGTTGTGTTTGGACAAATATTAGCATAGTCTAAACGTACCTTAAGGGCTGCTTCAGGGCAGTTGTGAAGCTTTTTCTAGATTTTTATTTCTTCAATCCAACCTTTGACACTGACGAAGAGCCATTTTCCCCCATCTCATATCCCTTATTTTTGATTCATGTATTTTTTGTTGAAACTCATAAAATAAGTGGTTCTACCTAATTGAAATCCAAAAATCGTATACCATCCCACCTCTATTAGACTAGATTTAATCTCATTCATTTGCGATTTGATTTTTATTTCTTGATCCAAAAAGACCTCCACTCTGAAATTTTTCACAACCGTAGAGAACGAAACTATCTTTAGCATAATTTTTTTTTTAAATTTTTAAAAGTTCGCTTTCCGAGATATAGGCTTATAGATAAAGAAAATTGACCTTTGACTTTAAAAAAAATTATGTTACATAATAAATCAAAGGTAATTTAATTCCCTTTCAAATACAACTTTTACGAGATGCGTAGCTATAATACTTTTCAAGAAAATTATATTAAGTAAGTGTAACTTTGTGCATTTTTGTAATTTTTCGATTTTCAAGACCTCATATTTCCGGATCCAGAAGTGTGAGCGCCCTTTAATTTTATATTTGTCTTAGTGTTATGATATACTTTATTCATACCAAAAATCAACAAATTCGGAAGCAGTCATTTCAAAAACGGTTTTTTTTAAGTTGATTTGAGGTGGTTCAACCCATATATGTATTTATAAAATAAAAGAAAAAATATTTTTCTTAAATTTTGAATAAAAATTTTACAATTGTATTCATTTCGTTTTAAAAATTCTTATTCATCTTTTGTTTTTTTGTTTTTTTTTTTTCCTTTTTAACATTAAAATTTTAAATGTTTTTACTTGCACAAAAATGTTGAAAAAGCACATATGCACGCATGTTGAGCTCTAAAAAAGGAAGTATCTCTGTAAAACACTTTTCGTATGTGTTAAGTAACGGAACACCAAAATTTGTGTTTTCAGACTTTTTTTTCATTTTTTTAGAACTTTTTACATAACTAAACATATGTAAGTACTACTTCTGCTAAGTAATCTTATTTGTTTTTGAGAGATGATATGGAGTTTGAAATTTAAGAAACTTTTTAATATTTCAACAAAATATTCTGAATTAGATGCATTCGTTTCAGTTAAAGTTTTTACTGCATGTTTTTTTCTTTATTCATTTTTTTATATCATATGCTGTTGCCAGTAAGTAAAACTATTAAAATTATGGCTGAGTAGTTAAAAAATGCATGCAACTGGGAACACTATGAGAGTAGTGATATTTTGCTATAAATAATGCAGTACTAGTTATAGAATTCAACACAAATTACACAAATTTGTAATTTATGTGATAATAAGGCATTATTTTTACATAAAACTATGGAGCGTAGCAGGCTTTTCATGAGTCCAATACTACCTTATACACTAAAAAATAAGTTAAATTTATTCAACGCATAGTTGTAAACTCAATACATAAAAATTGTTTGAGAATTTTCATCCGATAGAGTAAAAATAAATAATTCGCATAATTGTATTTCAAAGGATGGCGAATTAAATAAATAATATAGAAAATGAATATGTAAAACACAAAGAACTCTGATGAGACCCTAGTAGCGAGGTACGAAAACTAGTTCATTTTCGCTAGTATTTATACGTATTCCTTTACGGATGATTCTTTATGATTCTCATAAAGAACAACAGTTTTAGGATCTTGAGACCGATATAATAATTATAAAAAAAGATTTACATAAGAAAGATCTAATAAACGATCACAATTAGAAACCCATGATGTGCATTGTACTGAAATTGGAAAGATGTATAGTTTTTTATTAATGGCCTTATATCAACGGGACAAGGTGCCGTCAAAGCCCAGTGTTATACCTTCACCTTTGAATGAGCAACACCAATTGCCTCATCTGTCGGTGGATGTTGATTATGGTTGTGAGCGTTTTCACTAAAGGATAGCTGTTATCTTTCCAGAAGGATCATTAGTTTCTGACGTCAATGCTAAAGGAAGAATAGACTAGAATGTCAGGGAGAGGTTTCTTGAAGATAGACTTTTTGGAGAGGGTGGGGTAGAGGTTCCCAAAATTAAACGAACTGCAAATTTTAATATTTTAATTTTTCTCTTTCGCTGGGATTTCAACCTGGGCTGTTTGAGTTTTTGTGCGAGCTCACTAAACACTATACGACGACCCCCCTTTATAATTGCATTCACTTTTGAATTTCTCTGCAATGCTTTCAAATTTCGTTGGTGTAACTGTTAACAAATGCATTATATCTATAGATTATTTACATCATGCATGTATGTTTTGGGAAAACTCTAAGAACCATTTTTTTTATATCAGTTTGTTAAAAATGTGAACATTTGAAACTTATTTTAGAGAAAATATAAAGTTTACTTTTTATGCATAATTTTTTTAATTTTTTGTAAATTACAAAATGATTACATGAATATTTATAAGATATATAAGGATATAATAATTTGTTACATATGAGAATAAAATATAGAAATAATTTTTAAAAGGGGCTTGTATATACCAAATGGATATCTTATAATACATTATGGTGTTTTTTTTTAATGATTTTGACGTCGAACAGTAATTCGTCGGCATACGTTTCCTGACTTGCTAGATATCGTGTGGCTATTGTAGATATACATATCTTGACATAAAAATGTTGAGCGCAATACGTAAACTTCAATGTAAAAAAATTAGGTTTATATTTTTAAAGACGAACATTCCAGCAGAAAATTTTTCAAATTTGGAAGCAATAAATAAAATTGTAAGCAATAGTGGCAGCATAATATTGTTTATTCATACCTTAAAGCTTCTAAAGATGCTATAGGATAAGGTATTAGTTTTTGTACTATTTGCTTACTAGTTAAATAAATTTGCATTTCAATCGCATTTTAGCGGCTCATTTCATATAAAAATCTAGCATTATTGATGCGCACGAGTAAGTGATTTTTTACAATTTCTCCCTTACAAAATAGGTTATTGGTAAGCACTAATTTCCGCTGGGATATTGCAACCTCAGGCCTGAAAATGGCGGAAAATGTACATTGATCTTTTAAAATATATCAAATCAGTTTCATTAAAAACTCGCAGACATTATTTCAAAATCACTATTACAGTTATCGATTGCAAGAGAATTGCAAGGCACTGTGACATGTGCACATTTAAGATTTATATATTCCTCCTAGTCTACTGTTACTTCAGAAGACCAACTATTTATCTAAAACTATCTATTTATATTTTTCAGTGAGATCTTGTGCCTTTTTGGAAACATTTAATGGCGTTTCCTTTTCTGGAAAAAAATTTTGTCTTAAAAAAAGGGACAATTTAAAAGCATTGCCCTCACCCCATTAAATTGCACCCTGTTTTATGCCAAAAAAGAACATAAATAGTCGCCCTGTTGTTATATGTAAAAAAAAATTTAAATAAAAGAAAAAAAAAAGGAAATTAAAAAATTTTAATATTTAAAATTTTGAAAAAAGCTTATGAAAAATGTCAAATAAAAAAATAAAAAAAAAATGAGAACTGTATCTCAGTGCATTATCTTCACCCTGTGATTTTTTTTGAGGGCGAGAGCAGTTGCATTTTTGCACTTAATGATGGCAATTCTTTTTATGTTACATGTTATGTTTTTAGAAAAGAACTCATAATTTCATTTTGAGGGCAAAAGGCCAAAAAAAATTTTTTCAAAAAAGAAAACGTAATAAGTAAATCCGTCATGAAATTCATATTCACACAGTAGATATTCCACTGTTTTTAATGCCTGTAAGCACAAACTAAAAACTTTTACATCTACTCGTATAATCGCCATTGTAAATGCATTCTCCAAGCATATTGAAGGATATGAAAATTTGTCACGACTATTTTAGAAAATATGAAAACTGCGCCCAATTCATAAACCGGTCACCGCATTTGCCAACTTTCCATTCTCGATTTAATTAGGAGTAGTAGTATGTGATGCTTTATAGTATGGCTCAAAAGCCATATAGTGACTCACAGATTCCTTACTGGTAAATGCATTTGCACCCTCCTCATTTTTCAAGAACATAAAATAATTTGATTCTATTTTTAAATATTAGTCAGACCTCGAAGGTGTCCACACAGAAACATATTCTTCCTGCTTGAAGTACCAGATCACTTAGTGCTATTACCACTTTATATACCCCTGTAGCATAATACACCCCAAAGGTATAAATGAAGGTAAGTAGGAAATTTTGCCGGTATTAGAATTGAAATTATGAAACTTTGAAACGGTAATTAAAAAATAAACAGCAAGCAATACTTTGTGCTTTGCGGGTATGCTATTACACCTCGCTTCGCCACTTATGGAATTTTCGTTTCTAACAAAAAATGTTGCCTTTCATTAATTTGTCTTGCTTATCTTGACAAAATAATCCTTTTGAAAAAAAGAATGTCTTTTATAGCAACACACTAGCGAAGATACTTATCACCACACCATCAAGATGCAACCATGAGGCAATTGCTGTTGATCATTCAAGAGTGAAGGTATAATACTGGCCTTTAAATGATCAATTCACAGCAATTTGTCTCATTCCTAAGGCGCTTAATAGTAATATAAGAAAAAACAGAAAATGTATGTTCTGTCATAAATGTACTGTCGTTTCCAAAAAATTCCAATACAATGCAATGCATTTAGTAGGGGTTTACCCCTGAGTATTGGTCTCAAAATAAAAAAAAAAATAAAAAAAAAAAATAAATAAAAAAAAAAATAAAAATTTAGATTACAGAAAAACGATATCAAAGAGAATGTATAACATCGTACTTATACGCAATATGTTAATAAAATATTACACATTTTTGTAGAAAGGAAAATGCCATTAGTAAAAGCAAAGTAGTCTTAGTAGCCTAGTGGTTAGGGTATTGGCTTACTAAGACAAGAGTTCAGGATTGAAACTTCAGCTCTGACATCTTAAAAGAAGAAATATAAAAAAAATATTTCTTTCGGTGACTACCTTTTAGCGGTTTTCTGGCAAAAGCTCTAAGAGTAATTGATTGTCATGAAGAAGCTTCTCAAGTTTATCGTTCGGAGTCGAATTTAAACTGTAGGTCCTGGTACTCATTGATAAAAATTGATACAAACAATATGGGCGCTGTGAGAACCTAGGCCTTAATTCTGCAACAGGCTTGTAATGGCTAAATATGAGTGTAAAGAAAAAGTATAGGAAAATATACAGTTGGTAAAATGAAATGTTACTCAAACTATTGTTTTTTATTGAAAACACAACTTTTACGAGTATATATTTGATTTCCTATAAAAAATTATTTGGTAGTAGCTACTAATATTTTGGCTATATGTTGAAAATATCAAATTGAATTTATATTTACTAAAAACAATGTGTATTATTTAAAAATCTTTAAGTTCTTGTCAATACTCACATTGCATATGATGCACTTGAAACGCGTTTATTTTGGCTTTAAACAATATTTTGTTTAATAGAGGAACAACAAAAACTTTAAAAACAACACAATGTGAAAAGTAGAAAACAATTCTCAGGATATTTTTTTCCGAGTCTCCTGCTAACAATGGCAACTTAAGAGAAAGAAAATACTTAATAGGTTGTTTCGAGTACTTATGTGCTTTGTACTTATGTTTACATGTTTTCATATCGTACCCTCTACATGCGGGAAGCGGTAAAGTAAACGTTGTGAATGGTATGAAACAAATAAGAATGACTGATGGTTATACATATATACTCGTATGAACAAGACTCTATACTTTCTGTGATAAAAATAAGATGCATTATGCATATCTTCATAAATATAAATTTTTTGTTATCTTGCGAGTATTATTATCACCTAGTTATCATACAGTCTAATGTTATCCAACTTTTCTTTAAAATTTTTTATATTGTTTACAAATTTTTTTCTATTTGATAATGAAATTAATAATAAAAGTAGAAAATAAATCAAATATTAAGGTTTATGAGCAAAGCAAGTGAAATATTGCCAAACATTTATAAAAGTCTTGAACTCATCACCTTATTCCTGCGTAATAAGTAGGGTTATGTATTATTCAATACATATAAAAAAACAATTTGAGGTAAGTACCAAACTGCATTGACTAGGGATACAAATACAACTTCGATGTTTAAAAACTATTAATATTTCTGTCGTAAACATGGATATTATGATCGATGATATATATTGGGCATACGTCGGGAAATCAATTTGCAAAAACATCGACATATTTTCTTTGCACACTAAAAGCAGATGTTTATGTATTTTATAGTTTACGTTTATTGAAATTAATTTTTTGCATTATTTACTTTACACCAGTTGACGGAAGTAAAATTAAAAATCATCGCCAAAATTTTAATGAACGATTTTCTGTTCTTTAAAGAAGTGTGCCTCCTCTACCATTGAACCATTTCTGGTTTTTTATCTGTTGACAAACCAACTTCATTTTAAGAAACCACAATTTATCCAACGAATGAAAATTCGAGTTATAGCAAAGATGCCCAGTAGTGGCTGATATCAGCAAATAAAACTCACACGTATACTTACGCTCTTTTTTTTGATCATCAATAAACCAATAGGAAATCAGCATGTTGAGTGCGAGAGACAAAGTACACTTGCAGAACTTCTGTGTCTTATTTTTTTTTATCTCACCAATACTACTACCTTGGGCATCAATGAGTTATAGAATAGTGGTTATACCTCTCGCACAACAACTCAACGGGCACAGGTTATAATCCCAGCAAAGGTAAAAATGTAAAAGTTAGTTTGCGGTTTTTTTTAAAATTATAATTAAAAAATAAGAGGTCCCCCCTTCCAAGAAATCAATCTACTAAGTAATCGCTCCCTGACATTCCACTCTATTCCACCTTAACCTTTGACAATGAAAAACGAATGATCAGGACAAAAGAGCCACCTATTGGGAAGTAGCAGGAAACAGCTAAAAACTTAATTAGCGAAGGCACTCACCGCAATCAACATGCAAAGATGGGACAATTTCTGTTGATCATTCACTGGCCTTTGAATGATCAATTCACAGCAATTTGTCTCATTCCTAAGACGATTAAAAGTAAAAGAAAACAAAATATATGTTCTGTTGTCATAATGTACTGTCTTTTCCATGAAAATTCCAATACAATGCACAGCATTTAATAGGGGTTTACTCCTGAGTATTGGTATCAATAAAAAAAGGAAAAATGTTATCAAATATGCAGAAAAAAAACCACGATTCTTAGTTTTTCTACAGAACAAAAGTGTGTATTTTCTTAATACAATTTCAGAACTCGATTAACCGCTCTATTAGCCAGTTTGAAATGTTCTGAATCTAAAAACTCAATTAAAACGTAGGCATAACATCACATTCTTTTGAGCACAAATACGCAATCAATGGGCAAGGTTTTCTGCTGAAATATTAGTAAATTTGAAAACAGCATACGGCACTGACAATGCGGTGTCATTAAAAAAACGGAAACATAAATTACGCTTTATCTTTTTAGTGAAGTTATTTAAACATTATTTGCCATTTTTTCACATACAATTGTAATACTTACAGTTTTATTTATATTTTATTTGAAAAGTTACATTCATTCATTTGTAAGAGTGCATATTGCAATGAAAATATTGAAAATATTTAAAAACGTTTTATTTTTATAATGCATTTTAAGGACCTTAATTAAATGCTTTCACTTTCAATTGATTCCGCTCGTATTTATCCTCGCATTGAATATATATAACTATCTAGTTTTTTTAGAAGTGCTTAAATGTTACAGATTTCATATTTATCTATTCAACGAAAGGAAAATAAATCATCGAACATCACGGTGTTTTAGGTGAACATATGTCGCATCCTTACTCATGAACAATGTTGTAAAGCAAAGCGAGTTTAGTCACCACATAAAAACTTCTAAAGCAATTTTTCACTTCTTAAAAGATGTAAGTTATAACAAAAAAGTAATGTGTCGCAAGGATATATGCCGGAACTTATCCAAAGGTCACATGTCACCTTGTGAAGCGATATCCATTCGTGTGAAATTAAATAATTACTTTGATGATTTTCACAAGGAGGAACATTAACTAGATCTAGATTCATATTTAAATCAAAAATTGTGGATTTGTTTTTATATTTTATATTTCCAATAATGGCCAATGTGAAACCTCCAACGTTTCAAAATATGACATGAAGGATTTGTAAAATTTCAAGAATATTATTTTAAATAAAAAAAAAAAACATTTGTACCGAACAAAAAAAATTTCTTCTTTCACCAACTCCTTTTACGACTTTCGAATCTTTATTAAAACAATTCACTGAAGTAGAATTCAGTGTTTCACAAAACACCTTAAGTCGAGATAAGGTAGCAAAAAAGTTAAAAAAACTCGTGGAAAAAATAATTTTTATTAAAAAATAAAATAAAACAAAATTAAAGAAACATTTTTTTCTATAATACAAAATTTTAAAAACTTACACAAAAATGTTTTTGAATAAAAATTCGTATCATTTACAACAACTTTTTCAACTTTTTAAATTTGACTGAAAATGTTTTGTCAAAATTTTTGTTGAAAATAAAACAAAACCAAAATTAAATAGCGTTTTAGCCATACAAATGCCACAATATCTTGCTGTATTTCGAAAGAAAATTTTTTTTATAAAATTTCTTATTATCAACCGTAATGACTTTTCTTTTTGGTACTTCTAAACCAACATTAATTTTCAGACATTTTCTTCTTTTGTAGGGAATTCTTATATCCAATATAACTCAAACTATTTCAAATTTTTCTCAGAATTTTTATTTCACTTTATATTTTCCTCATAGATGTTTTCTTTCGTATTTATTTTTTATATTTTCTGTTTATGTTGGACTCTTTTGTTGTGTCATCTTGACACATTTCCCTGGAGGTTGATTGCCGTTTAACGAGAAAAAAGAGAGAAAAAAAATTAAATCAAACAAGAGGGGAGTGAAATCCCAGATAGAAGAACAGAAAATGAATTAATGGACAGAGAGAAAACCATCCTGGAAAAATAAATGAAAAAATTTACAATATGGTTAAAATAGTGCTTTAAATTTAGGTGTTAACTAAAGCAATTCCTAAATTTTTTTACAAAAATATGCTGTTTTTTCTCTCTCATCTTGTTAAAATATTGAATTTTTTTTGTTACGTATACAATATATTTTTAAATACTAATGGCCGTATTCATAAAAACTATTTTAGGTTTATTGAGGATTTATTTGACAAGTATTGCATAGAAATTTGTCAAATAAGTCCTCTATAAACTTAAAATAATTTTTATGAATACAGGCATAAATAAATACATAATATAGGCAATAGACAGAAAAGCAGACGATGACTGCTAATGCTTAAGTCCACATTTACAGTGTAGAAATTAAAAGAAAGACTGACCAAGCTTATAATAAAGGGTCAAGAAAGTGGAGGATGTACTAGATGAATATTAGTACCGACAGTTTCTGTATTGCCGATGCGGTCTTTTTAATAGCACTTAGAATGCAATACATTAAAAACAAAAAAGATTAGAATTTGATAACCTTGCAAGATACATGTTTTGATTGCTACAGAGTGGTGTTTTCTTTTTTAAGTATGGTCGAAATTTGACGAACGCAATCATAGAAGAAATAAGAATAATTTGTTTTAGAAAAATGGTTTTGTTAGATGGTTTCCAATATTATATCTCTAGACACCTGCCAATTATTTCCCAATTATTATTTATTTATTATTGGGTAAATACCCAATTGGTAGATTCCAGGTAAAATAGGCAAATTTTTTTTTTTTTTTTTTTTTTTCATAGATGTTTGAACATATTGCGCCTTTTTTTTATTGTTGATGAAACAAGTTGCTGAAAATTTGTCCACTCAAGAGCCAGTGTTATACCTTCACCCTCGATTGATCAAACAGCAATTGCCTCATCTGTCGGTGGATGTTTTATGTGAATGGTGAACGTCTTCAGTAGGTTAGCTGTTGTCTTCCCAGGTAAAAATAGATAAATACCAGGTATTTACCTAAAAGATGGGTATTAAATAAGTTGTAAAAAGTTTGGAAAACAAACACATTTTGCAGCAAAATGAAGTGCATTTTATATTATAAACACACATTTATTTTTGCAATATCAAATTATTTCACTCTTGAAATAATTAAAAGAAAATATATTTGTAGAATGGGTGATACCAATGGAAGTGGAAGGTGGTTCTTTAAATGAATTAGCAGAATGAATTGATGATTTCACCCTTAGCCGGTAAAATTTTTGAGCAAGTATCCTTTTGCCATTTGATTTTATTGCAGATTTTATTCCAATTTAGAGGTACTAGGTGGGGATATATTCTGAAATTCTTTAACCTTCGCATTCCTGAAACCCACCCGAGTGGGATACGCAATTTTTAATAGTTCATAATTTCCTAAATTTTAATCGAAACTAAAATTGCTTTTGACTCAGTGACTAATTTTTTTAAGTTTTACTAAAAAATAATTAAATTTTAAATATATTAATGATGTTTTCGAAGATTTTTTGAATTTTTCTTTCTTTATTCGTCGTTATCCGAAACCCACCTAGGTGGGTTGTACCATAATTTTCAGTATATTTCAATAGAGATAACACTTTTATTATTTGAAATAGGTATATTTGTTTATTTGAAAATGTGTTTCAATTCATATTTATATATATAAATGACCATAGATGTAAATAAAATTATCTTTAATTATATCGTTAACAAGATTGGTCAATGTGACAGTTTTCACATTTTGTTTGGGTAAGAGAATGCTCAGAGCACATTGGTTTTTTTGCACATGACGCAGAACTTTCCTATATATTAACGGCACATTTAGTATTTGCATTTCTGCTTAATACGATAAGTTGCATTGTGATCTGGCGCATTGTCTGCCATAAAATCTATACCTTCATCTGCAGCAAAAACTGGTTCTCCTGAATCTTTTAGAATATTTTGTAATTATAATTCAAAAGACAGTATAATATCTGCACGGCTGGAACAAACTAAATCACTGTTTTGACTCCAAATCTACCAAAAGTCGACTTATTTTAAGATCGAGTTTTTAATTGTTGGATCCAAGGTTTATCTCCCAACTCCTCCAGAAATATCCCACGACAAGAATTTTAAACGGTACATAAATATTACACATTCTGCAAGAGCTGCTGTGTCAATGAGATTTTAGAACTATGCAAAAGACCTTCGTCGAGTTCCTCTTTTATACATGTATTGATACAACATGTTGTCCATTGTGTATATATCAATTTTAGTTTTATTATAAAACATTATTATTTCAGTCGTTTCCTTTGGACCAGTTATATCTTTATTTCGATACATAGTTGACAAGAGAACAACAAATTTATTGTTAGAGGGATTATAAGGCACTAAGGTCACATTTTGCGAAAACCCAAAGGGTAAATACATAATATTTTTTGAACTGCTGAGAGAATAGTTCTTTGGAAGAGATGTAAAAATATTGTCCGTTGTTATATTTATATAAGTATAATTATTTTTTACCCGTTCCCATATATGGAGAAACCAAATTCTTGACAACACGATCGTCTTGATTCACATCTCTTGTAGAGTCAATTTTTCCCGTAAATATTTGTCCATATAAGGGATAATCTGTTGCATGCTCACCAGATTCTAATATCATACCACTGCTCATTTTTATATATTTAAATAATTTCAGAGTACGACCGACGTCTTGTACGATTTTCGAACATATTATAGTAAATGTTTCTATTAAACATACTTTTAAAATGTTTACATTGGTACTTTTGACAGTTTCTATTCATTCCTGTGTGTTTTTGCTCTTTTTTAATTACATTCTACTGCGTAAATAGAATAATTTAATCCAAAATACATACAAACTGTATAGAACCCACCCGGATGGGTTTCGAGTTACCACGTATGTAAAGATCTATATGAATGCGAAGGTTAAGTGCACCTAGCATATTTCGTGCATTATCACCAATCAAAACTGTGATCTTTTGTTCACCGTTCATAATGGTCATAATTTCTTCAGCGAGACAAGCAGAAGTGGGATTGTTTTCTTCCGTTACCAAATTGGGAACAAAAAACAATCTATATCTTAGAAATTAAAAAATTTATTACACTTTTACTTTGCTTGACAACCAGAGGTTCAAAGATACTGTATTACAAATGTTTTTTATAAATACTCAAATAAATTCCCAAAAAAGGATTATATCCGGTATTTGCTACGTATATTCGCCATAAATGGGTTAATATCGGGTAGAATTCCATCTCTACATATGGACGAAACAATTTTCATCTTCATCACATCTCCAGTATAAAAGAAGAAACTCCGTAATAAAAATGGATAAGAAAACGACTACATCTTCTTTGTAGAACTCGTCGCACATTAGAAATTACAATATGGTGTAAGCTGATCTTATAACAGAACAAACTGTTATGCTTTTCTAAACAGAGCTAATAAAAATTTCGTTTACATATGAACAAAAATATTTTTTTTTGTATTTTCAATTATTAAATGCAAAAACTGGATTTTATTAACATAATTATGATTAAAACTAAGAAAATTGATATGATGAGCTGTCGAGTAATCTATAATTTATTATTTTTAATTTTAGCACTACTATCAGGTCAGCATTTTTTTAACGGCATATAAAAATTAAATTTTTTATCAATATATACAAAAAATCTGTGAAGAAAACTCTTCACCAACTAAACTGAGTATGCTTTCATCTCTACTTACTAGTATGCTTTCATCTCTACTTACTAGTCTTAATTTTAGCAGTAGCTATTTGGCCGTTATCATTCTTTCTATTTAAGGAAAAACCAAACATTAGATATTCAGAAAAGACTACTAAATAAGTACAATTTCGTCTACGTTATCATATAAACACTCTATTCTTACCATTATTTCATTCTTTCTTGTCGGTTTTTAAAAAAAAATATATTTTCATGCAAACTCCTAGAAATCTCAACTAAGCCTTAAAATGATAAGTGAAATGTCAGAAACAGAAAACAACAAACACGTTTAAAAGTGTTACCAATTTAGAATTTTTCATGCAAAATGTAACATTTTTAAAAGTTATTTGGCAAAAGAAAACCAAACAAACTTATCTAATTGATAGTATCAACTGATAGTTAACTTGACAAAAGCAACAATAAAAATTGTTTACGAAATATATAAAACCGGAAAGTGTGATTTTTTGTATCATAATACACAAATATGTATGCGATTAAAAAAGTCTGACACCTAGATGGCGTTACTAGAATTGTTTCTATATTAAGGCACCCTTACACGACATGTTTTTTACACTGTTACTTTTACATGAGTAAACAGTTACATGTCATGTGTGACTTTTAAAACATTTCTTGTGTAAAAAACACAAGGAAAGTCTTATGACAAAATTTCAATTAGAGCATGCTCTAATTTCGTATGTACATACATATGATATTAAATTTCTATGCCTGTACAAACATTAGTCGGCAATGAATTATTTGTAAAATAGTTTTTTTTTATAAATTGTGTGCCTAAAAATTTATTATTTATTTACATATGTAATTGTACATATACGTTTGTGAGTAAAAATTATGAACCTTATGTAAATTGACTAATTTCGACAAACACAACAAAAAACTTATGTATTTTAAATTTAAAAAACACGTGTAAAACACATATCGTGTAAGGGTGCCTTTAGTATTATGTAGTACTAATCTTAAAACGATATACATATGTATGTATAAATTTGATAGCAATTTGAATATTGAGTTTTGGTAAAGCATTGAAAACCAAACAATAGCTTAAAAAATATTATATGGTAGAAAAGTGGACTGTGATATTAAAGGCGGTCATACCAGATCAACTGATACAGTGCGCAGAAAACATAAGAAACCCCACAAGTTGATTGTGCACGATCGCAAATTGAAAAAGTACGAGTTAACTGATTTTGTAAGGATATTAGATGGTAGTCTTTTTACGTTATCACATAAACACTTGGGTATACAGTTGGTGCCGCGTGAGCTCTCCGTCGACCAAAAGCAACAACGAATTAATGCTTCAGAGGAGTTTTTGATGCTGATGTTAAAACTCAATTAAAATTCTGTGCTCAGTATGCAATAATGGATGAAACAGGGCTTCAGTATTACATGCCAGAATCTAAAAGTGAGCTTAGTGGCAAAGAGGCAACAATCTTTATTTTCGTATGAGAAAGGACTAATACTCAGCGACTATTTCCCAAAAGGAACTGTCATCAACAGCGATTATTTCTATGTTTTTTTGGACATTGAAAGCTTACATCGCAAAAAAACGCCACATTTGCAAAAGAAAAAAGATTTTTTTAGCGAGACCATTAACCGTGTCAAATTGATAAAAAAAAAACCGTAGTAAAATTAAATGAATTGGGCTTTCAGACCCATCATATTCTCCATTTTAAGTAACCAGCTTTTTTTCTGTTGTTGCTGAAAAGAAATTAAAGTCCAATGATGAAGAAATCGCTGAAACAGAAATTGAACTATAAAAGTAGTATCGAAAAGTTTGAAAATTTCTATACTCTTTGCATTGTCCTCAAAGGCATTATTATTATTGTCAATTAAATTTAAAAAATTTTATAAAAAATCAATTATTGTTACATTCTTTTCTTATTTAACCTATA
This sequence comes from Metopia argyrocephala, assembly GCA_963576795.1. Lineage (NCBI taxonomy): Eukaryota > Metazoa > Arthropoda > Insecta > Diptera > Sarcophagidae > Metopia > Metopia argyrocephala. Next base: position 57,988,233 of record OY756211.1, on the reverse strand, counting down.
GATTGATTGAATTACCTATAAATTCTTTTGTATGAATATGAGAGAAATACGAAACTCAAACGACCGAAGTTCAAATCCCAGCGAAGGAGAAATAAATGAAAAAATAAAATAAATAAATTTGCGGTTTTTTAAGCACTATAATTAAAAAAAGAGGCCCCTCCCCTCCCAGAAGTCCATCTTCACAAAATTTTCTTGAACATATCAATACAATCTGAATGTGTCTAGGCATCCAAAATAGCTTACAACATCAAATCTGTAGCCTAAAACTGTTATATTTCACTATTTTTTAAAAAATTACAAACAAAAAACAATAAAAAAATGTAGGTTACAAATGGTCTTTTGGTAGTACCATCGTACCTATACTGTGGATTCCATGCATTTTTTTCACTATTGCACTGTGTGATCAATTTTATTTCCTTAAAATCTAATAAAATAATTTCACTTCATTTATTTGCAGTAGAGGTATCCGTTTAATGTACTAAATGCCTCTTATAACTCTTGAACTTATAAAAATTTATGAAAATTTAATATTAAGTGCATACCTCTAATATATTTCTTATAATTTCTTAGCCATTATTTCTAATATTTTTAGCATATTTTTCAACAAAATAAAGCAAGTTTTGGCAACACTGTACGTAGTAGTTATGGTTGCAAATACTGTTACATTTCTTGTTGCTGACATTGTTGCATGCTATGAAAACTGTTAATAAATTTAACCAAAAACTGAGGCTGTTTTAGTTAAGTTAAGAGCTAAAAAATTCCTTATAAAAAAAGGAGTACTTTGCTGTTGACAGTTTTGCAAAAAGTAAAAAAAAAAAGACGAAAACTTGAAACATCAGATAAATAATATAAATAATACGAAGTAAGAACCACAGCACATTTGGTATATAATTACTAGTTGAATTCAAAACTGTTATATCTTCCTTACGATTAATTAGATTAGTTAGATTTATCAATAACAGATTATGGTGTAAAGCGTAAGTTCTCACATAGATAATATATGCTAACATACATATATAATCCAGGGAAATCTAAAAAGTTATTGACAGAGTCAACATAATTTACCACAATGCTCGCATGGCAATGAAAATATTCTTTATGTAACACTGGACCAAGGAGTTTTTCCGGTACTTCCGGGTTGTAATGGCCCATTATGTATGCATGTATTCTAGTAGTGATTTAAGTAATATTTATTGTGAATTTCGTACTTTATAATATTTAAATCATGTCTATTTTTTATTATATACTAGCTTAAACCCTGCTTACTTCGCCTGGTGATTTTTAGTGACTACGGAGTAATTCTGACCAAATTCAAAAACTTTAACTGTTACTGATTTCAAGATATACTAAACTCAATAGTTAGTTTTTCTTTTAAGAAAGAAAAATTAGCCACATCGATGGATTCGTTTACTGATTTTAGGAAAATCAAAAGAAGATGGCGGGGCAACATTTTTTTACGCAGAAATCTAAATTAGATCAGGGCGATCATTAGAGAGTAAAAATCGTCAAAATCGGTTCAGCCGTTCTCAACTGATGCAATGACCAGCGAACAACATTGATTTTTATTTATATAGATAGATAACAAATTTGTTATAAAATTTTTTGTATGCTACCATAGATAAAAGTTTTTATAACCACAATAAGTCATACGATTTTATTCTTGTTAGGCTAAGATCTGTACAAAAATATATAAATAAAAAAAAGACTTCGTTTTTGTCAACTCCAATCATTTAATTTGATCAAACATTTTTAAATAATGGCATTCATTAAAAATCGCAATACACTCAGTTATGCCGTGTACCGCTAGTGTAAAAAAATGTCGGCATTTAAAATTGCTTCAAACTAAATTTATAATGTACAGATTATGTACTTTTTATTCGCAGAAAAATGCATTTTTTTTCTATGCGCTGGTATGAAAAAGAATGATTGTTTTATTTATTTATTTTTTTTTTTGATTTTATTATACTGCATCATAAGAATTTTTTAAACAAGTACGTGATATTTGATACTTGTTGTCACCATCAAGTGTTATGAAATGACAACATCAGCGACAACAAAAACAACTTCAATTACAAACAAACCTAAAAAAAGAAACAAAGAAAAATGTTGCAATATTTTCCGCCTTTTACATACAATTTTGCACTTTTTTTTAAACATTTGCCACAGCGAAAGTTCGAGCTAAAGCCAACATTAACTGCCACAATTATTTATAAATATGAAGAGAAAAAAAAATATAAGAGGATAAGCAAAAAACAAAGTCTACTGCTGTTACCATTATTGCTTGTTATTGTTTTCTTTTTTTTCTGTTGCTATTCCTGTCACTGATGCCATTAGTGATGACGTTGGTATTGCTGTCTGGCTGTATGTGTAGGATTGTTAATGATGTTGGTATTATTGTTGTTGGAATGGCCTTAAATACATTTTATCCTTAGGCCATTTTAAAAGGCATAAGTAACACTTCCTTATTATGTTGTTTATTGCTGTTGTTGTTATACTATATCATCGTATCATGCTGACATTCTGAAACCTATTACACCATCACTCTTTTCCATATCTTTGTGCTTAAACACTTCATCTCCAGGTCGTCTTATTCTTGCAGCAGAAGTATGAGCATATATTGTTTTGCTATGGGATACAACTTCAACTGGTTGTTTGGCTTTAGCATTGCCACCTCTACTTAAATATACAATATATGAGGAGTTAATATGTCTGTTATTGCACACATAATAATATTGATTGTGTGTATGTATTAATTTTAAATAAATGTATATACATATATACTATATAAATTCCGGTTAGCTTCGTTACTCGTATTTGAATTAAATAAAAAATTTTATATAAATAAACTAATTTTTTGGTTGATAAGATATACAAAATTTTTTGCTCCAAATTTTAAAGATATGTTACAGGTATAAAAATCAACATTTACTTTGTATGGGTAGCATTAGGTATACTTGATCAATCCCGCCCACTTTATAACTTACGATTTGTGTTGGCTATGACTAATTCAGAGGAGTTCATTAATAGGAAACTGCCCCCTGACATTCCACTCTCTACCACCTTTGGCATGCCATCAAAAATTAATGTTCAGGAGAATAAGCGCCACCTACTGGGAGATTAACAGATACTACCTACTTATCGCAGATGCTCATCACTTTATAATCAACATCCAGCGACAGATTCGACAAGTGCTGTTGATCATTCAAGAGTGAAGGTAGAACACTGGCCATTGGTAAATCAAATTAACACCAACTTGCTTTGTGGAATTTGTAAGGTGTAAGGTAATACAACGCATAGCATGAGTCTATGGTCTCTTTTCCAATTCCGTACACTCTTTGATTTATGATTTGTAATGACTGTGAAGTCACTCACACCGAAGACTTAAGCTTCAAAAGGTCTTAAGATATATAAAAAAGAATATTTACGTGACACCGCCCAGTCGACATTTTTTAAAATTGTATATATGACTTCTATTTCCTAATACAGAGAGATACTATAAAACTATTAAGAAAATCTGTTCAACTGTTTAGCTCTCTATAGACATAAAACAAACATACGTTCATTCGTTTTTCTATTATATGTACATATATAAGAATATACGAATTCATACTGCATATATGCGTTAATTTGAGGGTGTATAAGTGTTTGTGAATATTGTTTGGTCGATGTCATCATATATCATTTTAAGTGCATATGTTGTCATATTAAGCATCATATTTATCTCGTCGTTTTGACGCCACTGTCATTGGTAATAGTCAACCACTATGTTTCGTTAGATTTTCTTAAACATACTTTGTAACATGCACTTATAAAAATCCACCGATAAGTAGATTTGTGCTGGTGGCTGGTAAATACATTTTATCACACACAAATATAAATGCATTTATAATCATGGTGTCATACTGCAAGTCCTTTGTATGACGCCTGATTCTCCTTTATGTTATATAACTGTATACACACATAAACATATATTAACTTTACAAGTGTTTATATGTGTCCTGTGTTTATCCTTATGAGCCTTTCATAAATGCAACTGATATGGCTACTTAGCGGTTAGTACATATAGTCTATATTATTGCATATTAACATCTATTACAGAGTCATAATGTATATGAAACCAATTTGTTAAGTTTTCCAACTTAATGTATTGAAATTTTTAATACTAAAATTCAAAATTATTGGTATGCAGTTTCATTAATGGTAAGACTGCTGCATGGCAGTCGACGATAGGAAGTCCATCACACACTTGAAAACAGAACATTTGAGAGAAACTACGGTACTTATATCTGCGTTAAGACTAAATCAATAATCTTGTATCAGACTGAGTGTATAGATATAGTATACATATATAGTTTGTATAGTTGCTACTTGCAAGCGGATTTATAAATTTGTTAGAGTTGAATTGTTGGTGGCGTGCTAGATTTATCACTTTAAGTGCTAGATGTAGCATTTTTCTCAAGTCATTTATAACGAAAAATACCCATCTAGCTTTTTGCATACTTTTTGAACTTATTTTATAATTATCTAGCAGTTTTTTAAAATTTTTAAGATAAGAGTATTTTGGCATTTTTATAATGTCGAAAAAATATAAAAAATAAACTTGGGTTTGATTTGTTGAAACTGGATCAGAACACCAATAAAAGAATGGGAATAAAATCTTCTTTACATCATAAATAAAAAAAATTTTTACAACTTCTATTTCAGAATTATTTAAAATTCATTGGGGAAATTTTTTTTTCTGTAAAATTATTAATTTTTTAGAAAAATTGGAAAACCAGGTATATATCGCCTCCTCAATAAAATATTAGTGTATACGTATGTACACCATCATTTTTTTATTGAATTATAAGAATCTACATATATAATTGATTCCAAATGTGGTCAAAATTTGGTGAAATTCTACTTCCACAAAGTGGGTCAAAAGATCAATTGAAATATTAGCGTATAATTGTGTGTTTGAAATTTTTTATTAATAAATAATTTTTTATTAATAAATTTGTTATTAATAATAATAATAATTTATTAATAGCTGCAGGTAAGGTGTTTTAATTAGTTGTCCTCTAAATATAATTTCAAAGCAAAATTGTGTATAAAAAGCAAACACTTTTTTTTATTATTTACCATTTTTATTATTTCGGAACAAAATACAATCGAAAAATTAAGTAGTGTGATAAGGGTCATTCCAAGTCAAATCAACCAAAGGATGTAATTCACTCCTTCCCCATATTTTATGATTTTTTTTTGTAGAAATATAGTATATCATAGAACTATACTAAGTAAAAAGTTTGGGGGCACTGACACATCTGGATCCGAAATTATGAGGTTTTGAAAATCGAAAAAAAATAAAAAAATGCACAAAGTTATACTTACTTAATTGTAATTTTCTTCAAAAGTATAATAGCTACGCATCCCCTAAAAGTTGAATTTAAAGGGATATTAAATTACCTTTGATTAAATATGCAACATGATTTTATTATTTTTTTTTTTTTTTTTTGTTTTTAAATCAAAGATCAATTTTCATTACCTATAAGCCGGAAGCCTATATCTCCGAAAGCGACGATTTTTAAAAATTTGAAATAAATTTATGCCAAAGATACTTTCCTTCTCTAAAGATGTGAAAAATTTCAGAGTAAAGGTCTATTTGGATCAAGAAATAAAAATCAAATCGGAAAGGAAAGTATTTTACAAGGAGATTAAAACTATTCTGATAGGGGTGGGATAGTATACGATTTTACGATTAGCTAGAACAGCTTATTTAGTGAGGTTCAACAAAAAAATACATGAGCGAAAAACAAGGGAGGTGGGATGGGGGCAAATGGGTTCTCATCGGGGACAAAGTTTGAGTTGAAGGAATAAAAGTCCATAAAAAGCTCCACAACTGCTCTGAAGTGGCCCCTAGAGGGATAAAATGTAAGACCGACCCTAACTAATATTTTACCCCCAACTTTTTTTCCGATCATACATACCCCCTAAATATCAATTTGGCCATTACCACTCTATGTCAAGGTTACGGCCTAGCTTCTCGCAGCACTCATTTTGTGTGTGTTAATTTTTATCCATGAGTACCTGGATCTACAGTTTAAAGTCGATTCAGAACGACAGATTTGAGAAGCTTTTTTATGGCAGTCAATTACTCCCAGAGCTTTTGCCAGAAGAATGCTGAGAGGTAGTCGCCGCACAGTGGGTTAGAATAGCATGTTTTCTTGGATCAAATCAGGGAAGCTATGTTGGGATAATTTTTCTTTATTTTTCGGTTAATACCATTTAAATAAGTAAAACAAAATGTTTTCTTAGTATATTTTAGTATAATTTTATTAAATAATGCCAAATATCACTGTAGGTATATAGCGCAAGGAGTACAGTATGAGATCTTAAACATTAGATTTTATACATCTTAAAGTTAATCATCAACATCATCATCACCATCATCATTATCATCGTCATCATCATCATCATCGTTATCATCATCATCATTATCATTATCATCAGCAGCATCCTCATCAGCAGCATCAGCAACTTCAATATCACCCAAATAGTTCTTGTTCGGAGCTGCAGGATCATTTAAATCAATTTTCTCTTCTGGCAAGCTTTGAACCTTCTTTTTATGCAATTTTTGCATGCTTGAAATAATTGGGTCAGAGGTTATCAAAAACATATTAAAAATGTCTTGGTTTGATTTTTCGCGACTGCACTTTCGTGAATCTTTATTTCGAGCTTCTTGCGCTTCTTCTAATAACTGCCCAATAGGTAAAATGGCATTTGACACAATTTCGGGTCCGTGAATAAAATACTTGTACAAAGTGGCAGGCATATTGTACCAAGGATACGTTTCAACAAAAAGTCGTCCTGTATTGCGTGCATAAGACGTACAAAAGACATTCAAAAAAACGAATCCAGCCATGAAGAATGGAAAGGCCAAATCTTAAATTGTCTACATGTGCAGGTCTTTCGATCAGAAAGAAAAAAGTAGCATGAAAAACATCAAAACACAACACACAAAACAGCAGTAGTCGCGAGATCAATGTGATTTTTAGCTATTTGACTGCTGCAACACTTGCATTAAACAATGCATAACTTCTAAAAGGCACAAAAAGGCAGCGTAAAATTCTGCAATATAATAGAGATTTATGTCCTCTTTAATATAAACTAAAAATTATTCCACAAATGTTGACAAATAATAACTATATGTCCATTTAAAATATAAAAATGCTAATTTTTTTTGGCACTTCCAATATAAATGACTAAATCTAAAACACTTCCACACACAATTTCATAAACAAGTGCTAACGAAGTATTTCTAAATTACCTGTACTTGATGGTTCCATTGAAAAATTGTTAACTTTTGCAATACTTTTAAAAATAAATAAAATTTTCCACGGGAAAGTTTTCACTTTTTTTTAGCTTTTTTTGCACAAAAATTTTTATAAAGTTTGATTTTGAAGTTTCACTAGAAAAACACCAGAGCACTTTTGACATTTATTTTAACGACAAGTGATGTAGAATTTTGTATACTCTAACCGGGTACAAAATGTATTTTATTCTCTTGTCTTAGGACTCCAGAATGTAAGATAGGATGTCAAATTGACGTTAAAACCCACATTTATGCCAATTTTTTTAAAAATATAAACAAACGTCACAACCGATTGAATCATCCATAGTACCAATGGAAAGCTGATGTGATGTTTCATAATCCATCTATGTATTTTAGTCGTATAACCTTTCTCGTTTGATAAGTTTTTTTTTCATTAAACATTTAACACAAAAAATGCTTAGTGACATGTTATATGTAATAATTCACAACGAAAGTAGGCATATGAATTTGACAAGTGAACGAGAAAGAAATTTATTGAAAGAGATTCATGAGTAAAAAAAAGCCAAAAGAAACATGTTTTTAAATAAAACAAAACGTTAAAAAAATAAAGAACTTAGAGATCTCATTGAAAAGACTGACTCAGTTAGTTCAGTTAAACGAGAAGCACAATTGAAATGTGTCGTTCATGTACTACACCAGTCTAGAATTCAGTATTCAAATAAAAGTACTCAATACTACCGAGTGATGAAAAGTAGTAGAATTTGTCAGAGTTGGGTTTATTGCATTGAATTTATAATGCATTATCGTTTCCACTACCACTAACCCACTTAGTATTAATGCAGCAATATTGCAGCCACCACTAAATGCAGATAGAAATAGTTAACCACTAAATAAAACCATTTTAGTGGTAGTGGAAATTTAGTGCAGTAAATAAAAACATTTTAGTGGTAGTGGAAATTAAGTGCATTAAATAAAACAAATTTAGTGGTAGTGGAAATTTATTGCATTAAATAAAAAAAAAAAATTAGTGGTAGTGGAAATATAGTGCATTAAATAAAACAAATTTAGTGGTAGTTGAAATTTATTGCATTAAATATAAAAATTTTAGTGGCAATGGGAATTTAATGCAATAAAAATATCGATTTTAGTGGTAGTGGAAATTTAGTGCACTAATTTTTAATAATTAGTGGTAATGGAATATAACTCCATTGGCACTATAGTGGAATGGAAATTTAGTTCCACTACCTCAGTTCCACTATCGTTTTAATATACCTTCATATATGGATATAATATTATTGTATGCATACATAGCTTAAGTCAATGTCAAAATAAATTGTTGTGAATGTTATTTTCTTAATTTACTGAGTCCGCCTGTATAAAGTAAATAATTGTTGTTATTGTTTTAATAAGAATTTTAGTACTTTCAAATGTAGTATATTATTCAGTTCACCATAGGTAAGATTTTAATGGCGCGGACTGTTAATATTGCCAGCCGCTAATCATTCAGAAGTAGTGCACTAAATTTCCATTACCACTAAAATCGATTCATTTAGTGCACTAAATTTGCACTACCACTAAATTTGTTTTATTCAATGCACTAAATTTCCACTACCACTAAATTTATTTTATTTAATGCACTAAATTTCCACTACCACTAAATTTATTTTATTTAATGCACTAAATTTCCACTACCACTAAATTTGTTTTTTTTTAATGCAATAAATTTCCACTACCACTAATGTTTTTTATTTAATGCAATAAATTTCCACTACCACTAAATTTGTTTTTTTTAATGCAATAAATTTCCACTACCACTAATGTTTTTTATTTAATGCAATAAATTTCCACTACCACTAAATTTTTTTTATTTAATGCACTAAATTTCCACTACCACTAAATTTGTTTTTTTTAATGCATTAAATTTCCACTACCACTAAAATGGTTTTATTTAATGCACTAAATTTCCACTACCACTAAATTTTTTTTATTTAATGCACTAAATTTCCACTACCACTAAATTTGTTTTTTTTAATGCATTAAATTTCCACTACCACTAAAATGGTTTTATTTAATGCACTAAATTTCCACTACCACTAAATATTATAGGCGATAATGCACTATTTTTTCCACTACCACTAAATTTAGTGGAAAATTAAATCTAATGCAATAAACCCAACTCTGGAATTTGTCAGCACTATATCATAGTTCTTTATGATTTCTACATATTTATGACAATCTTCAACTATGTAACTCACACTTTTCTATAGAGACCTTATATTGAAATGCTGTGTTTTCTACATACTTTTATCAAACACATCACGTTTTTGTTAAGAATTTCGGAGTAACAGTAAACTATTTAACTTACTGTTGAACTATTTAATTTATTTTTAAATTTATTAAATTAAGTCAAAAACTTCTTCAACACTGCTGTACCAAAACAAAAAAAATTTATAAATACTTGCGTTTTGCAAATTCCTTCCATTAAAAAAAATACAATTTCTATTTACGTTTTATCAATACATTTATTTATTTTTTTTATATTTTTCGTTTTTAGTATAATTCAATTATTTCATGTTTTACTCTTTTTTAATATATATTATACCTCTTGCTCTTCTTTAAAGTCATACATATCTTTATAAATTTTACAAAATAAACAGACACTTAGTTTGAGACATACTATTTGGCTTACATATATCTTTAGATATTCATTTACCAGAAGGTATTTGAAAGACAAAATTATGATCTTCAAAGAAAACTGTGACTTTAAAAAGCCTTTTCTATAACTAAAATATATAAAAGAAATTGAAAACAAAAACCATACAAACATAAATTTATAATGCTAATCGATATCGTGGAACATAAATATTTTTAATTTTTCTTTTACACATCAATCGAGTATTCTTTATCAGATATTTTTAATAATAAATTTTTCTTTTTTTTTTTCGTTTTCTTAATTTTTTATTTGATACTTGGGATCAATGGTTACTGGAATGAATTATAATCATACTTTACATTTATAAATGTTATTTAAATGCTACATAGATTTCGTTTTATATATAATTTGTTAGTAATTTTAATAGAAAGAAAAAAAGAAAGTTATGTAATAAAAACTTACTCTTAATTTTCTAAATGTTTTAGAAAATTTTAGGTGAGGTTTGTCTTTTTCTTTGCGTCGCTTTTTCTTTTTTTGATAATTTCTTGATAATTAAACCATAAGTGTGCTTCTAAAATTTTCTTTACTTTTATTACGATTAGAGTTATACTTTTATATTTCATTACTCTCTTTAATTGTTTGTTGTTCATTTGTTTTTTTTTTTTTTTTGTTAAGAAACACACATTTGGTTTAAAATTTTTAAATGTTATGAAAATTTATTTATTAATTTTATTTATTGAAATAAAATAATCGTATTTGTATTTCAAACTTTTTTTTCTGCACCTAAATGCCACACATCAATTCTAATTATTTTTATGTATTTTTTTCTTTTAATGTTTGTTTGAATATTTAATAAATTTTATTCAAATTCAATTTAATATTTATTACATAAATTTAAAGAGTTTTAATAAACTATTTATATTTTTTTTATATATATTTTCTATAATTTGGTAATTATATCTTATTTAGATATTAATTTTTTTAAGATTTTGTTTTAAAGTTTAATTAATATTGGCAATTATTTTTTAATACTAAAATTATATTCACAGTGCCTATGGGCGTAGAAAAATAAATGAATACAAAATCAAAATTATATATTTATAATACATATTTTTTTATCTATATATCTATATTTGTATATATATTTATATGTATATATATATTGATTTTTTGTCGCATAAAATATAAATAGTGCTTAAAAAATTTTATATTTATTTTACGATATTATGTTTTTTTTAGTTTTGTATACTTTTTGTTTGGTTTTTTGTTAATTGGTGGTCTTGAATTGTGAAAAAAATGCTTTTAGTTTTTTATTTACATTTTCAAAGAAATCGGTTTTTATTTTTCAATGAGCTTTTTCGTTTTAATTTTATATTTATATATTTTTTTTATTATTATTATTCAAACATATCAAACAAAATTATAATTTTCTGGTTTTCAATAAAAATCGCTGAATTAATATTTACTAGAGAATGCTTATTATGTTTAACTAAAAAATCCTTGAAATTCGCATACACCGAAGCCTCACTTTAGGTTTAAGTCTAATGGAGAATCTATACTTTTGTTTTGTAATCATAATAAAATAATCTGGTATGTGGTGGCAAACGATTTTGATTGAAATCGAAATTATTGGAGGGTGTGTGGTATAGTGGTTAGAGCGCTCGAACAAAAACTCTAACGGCCCAGGTTCGAATCCCAGCAAATGTGAAAAATGAAAAAGTTAGTCTGCAGTTTTTTCAAAATTAGAGTCCCCCCCCCCCCTTCTTCATAGAAGACCATTTATAAATTAACCGCTCCCTCCCTCGATCAGGAGAAAAGAGCCAGCTATTGGGAAGAAGCAGATAAAAGTTAAAAACCTACTTAGGCACTGACCGCAATCAGCCAGCAACGATGGAGCAATTGCTGTTGATCATTCAAGGATGAAGGCCTTTGAATGATCAATTCACAGTAATTTGTGTCATTCCCAAGGCGCCTAATAATATAAGAGAAACAAAATATATGTTCTGCTGTCGTAATGTACTGTCCTTTCAACGAAAATTCCAATACAATGGACAGCATTTAGTAGGGTTTTGTAACTGAGTATTGGCCTCAATAAAAAAAACCGAAATTTTAAGTTTCTATTACTTCCAAGTAGTAGTAGTCGTGGTCTAGTGGTTAGTGTATTAGCTTACTTAGACGATAGCGCGGGGTTCAAATCCCAGCTCTGACAGCTTGTAAAGAAGAAATATGAAAAAATTATTCTTTTGGCGATGATTAGAGTCGGTATTATTTCATAGACTAGAAATATTTCAATGCGCAAATTCAGCCGTCAAAGTACATTTTTGACACTTGGTCAGCATTAGTGTATTCTAGAAAAAATCATCATTACTGACATTATTGAACATCCTTTAGTTTGCAAGCGTGAGGCATCATTATACACATAAACTACAGCAGAGTACTAACCACAAAATGTCAAAATTATATAAAATCCCTTCCTTATATAGAGACGAAAAGTGAAGTTTTTAAATTTTTGCAACTTTTTTAGTTTCCATTGATCAAAAACAAACTGTTGTTTAACTAATTGAGGATTTTTCTCTAGATTAGGGATGAAATCAGAATCAAAATTCGTTTTCCTATTTAATTTCTATCTCCTCTAGTTGAAGTACAGTCAAACCCAAAAACTTTTCAACTGAACCTCTTAAAGTCAGTCAAACAAAAAACTGTTGAAGTGTTGAAGTTTATTTTATTGCTTTTGCTTTAACTTTGAAATCAGTTTGAAGTTACAGTCAGTCAAATAAAAAACTTTCAAACCTCCCGACTATGAAAGTTCTGCTGTTTTTTTATTGCTTCTGCTTTAACTTCCGAATAAACTGGAAGTTAAAGTCAGTCAAGCAAAAACTTTCAAAACGTATGAAAGGATGCGTAACAAAGTATGTCGTTTTGTATTCAATGCACATATAGGGAGAGTGGTAACTATTCCCACTTCTTAATCAAATAGTAGTCTTGTTTTTAAACCGTAATTAATGTGTAAAACTCTCATATTTAGTAGCTATATATTTATATGTGCGTGGTATAGTATTCAGCAGTTATTGAAATTGTAAATTACAGAAATATAGTAAAATTTAACTAAAAAGTCAATAGTTCTAAAATCACCAGTAGAATATCGGAAGTAAGCATATGCTTTACATTATAAACGATTGTCTGGTGCATTATTTGCAAATGGAACTTGTAATGTACTGAATAGGCAATCAGTTAAGTTTTACTGTAGATATTTTCTTCAGGGCTAATTACTCATATCCGTTTACCGCCATTTGCCAATCAACTAAAGTATTCTTGAAGTACTTTTCCTATAAAATAAAATTTTTAAAAGTTAATAAGTTTTTAATTTTTGAGCGCGATGGTAAATTTAACAACATAAAATGTTTGTTGTTTTCGTTTATTTGAAAAAATTTAAATTTACTTAATATTACTACTTTTGCGATTTTATGAATAATTAAAAATTTTGCAATTTTTTGTTTAATATAATTATACATATATACAGTGTCAAGCATAAATAACAGTCTCCAAAACGAAGTAAAGAGATTTTTGAAATTCAAGCCAAACTCTAAAAATAAATTATTTTTCTTATATTTGATTCTCTACTATTGTATAATATAACAACAAATTATTAATGTACAAAGGTATCCTCCAACTTACAAACTTTATAAAGGTATTTCTTCAATTTTTAATCCTATGAAAACCCTGATTACTTGTAACAATTGTAAAAATGAGCCTTTAAATCTTTGTAACTGACGACGTAGTCTGACAGAAACCGCAAAAACAAAATGTGTGTGTAACTTCGTATAATTGCAGGTTACGATCTCTATACCCTCGTTACCTTTTCTGTTAAAGATTCTACGTTGATCAATGTGAAAGCAGCAGCCGGGGTAAACGCATATGTTTATCTGTGGGGTAGGATGTCTGTAACACCAACACATCAGCGCTATTGTAAATATCTCGCAGACCTTTACATCAGTATTATTACAAAATTCACATTTCAAGACAGTGATATTGTATTTTTACAGTTATTATTACTGTTTCGTTGCATACCAAGCATCTGAAGATATGAATTCTAAGATAAGAAGAGGAACGTTCTTGATAAATATGTCTCCGGAAATGGTATTGAAAGCACGTATATACAACGTAAAATTACCAAGAGAGTTGTGTATGACTTGTGTATGATGTTCTTTCAAACGATTTGGCTCCTCTACCTCCAAAAATTCAGCCTGAAGCAGCTACTGGTAGAACATTTTGTCATACTATTATATATCCAACTAAAATAAAAAGAGAAACTAAATACAGCTATTGTTTAAAGCCACTTGATTGCAGTGTTCCAGCTCTCTATGTAAAAACTGCCAAGAAAAAACTCTAATATTTTGAGACTGTATAAAAAGTGATCTGACCGTATGATTCAGTCCAAAATCTAAACTGAATCTACCTAACACGTGTTTTCGAAGATAAACAAAAAAACTTGTGTTTGAAAAACTGAAAGAAAATCAAGAGACCGTGATAACCGAGGTTTTATTGCCACAATTATCTAATGTTGACATCAGTGACTTTTGGTTTCAGCAGGACGGTGCTACAAGCCACATAGACGCCTGCATGAGAAATTTGCCAGTTGCGATTTAGTGATGTCAACTGCCCTCCTCGAACTGGCAATTTAACACAGCTTGATTATTTTCTCTGGAGATCTTTCGAAGACCAGCTTTAAGTATATGAACCACACACAACTGACGCTCTCAAAGATGAAATTCGGCGCTGCATTGACGAGATAAGCGAAACTTTGTTGAAAATTTTATTTCAAATTTTGAGAAAAGAGCGGACGCTTGCCTACATGCATTATATTTCATTATTAATTCTTACATTTTTACTTTAAATTGTTATTTATACAGGAAAGCTGAAAGGTGTTTTAAGTCATATTACTTCCTAACCTCAAATTTACCCACCCTTTATAACAATTTGGATACTTTGATTTATGCTTTACACTAAATATTTAAAAATAAATGTTTATTTATCCTTACGCGTATATTATCATTATAATTTTCTTATATATTTTTTATATTATTTCCTATAAAATATTTATAAACAAATATTATCTAAATATACATTATAATGGAAGTAAAATTTATCTCTAATGAATGATTTTTATGTTTTATTTTTATTTAATTGTTGGTTTTTTTATATTTAGCTATTCTAAGCAAAAAGCTTACAAAACTAAAAGCTTTAAGGCATAAACAAAAACTATTTATTTTTTTATTTCTGTTTTTTTTATATTTTTTTATAGTTTTAATAAATTTAGTATTAAATTTACAACAACTATTATTTGTTCTAAACTCATTTTGGTAATAGTTTTAATAAAAAAAAATATGATCGAAAATAAACTTCATATAAATTTATGCTAAATATTTACATTTGTTTTTAAAGTTATTTTAATTTTAATTTTATCTATATACTCGTATATTATATTATTTGCATTTTGCTTTTGTTTTTACTTTTTAAGAAAATTTAATTTTTTACTGTGTTACTTATATATTAATATAAATTACATTTTAATCTTGTTGTGTTGGTTTTCTGTTAATGATTGTAAAAAGTTTTCATTGATGTTGCTGATGATAATAAAATTTAAATTATTTTATTTATTTATTTTATTTTTTTTTTCATGTTCATGTCGTTTAAGAAAATAATACATTTATGTTTTGAGGGTTTTCAAGTTGTTGTGACTTTAATTTTCTAAATAAATTGATTGATAACTATTTGAAAAGTAAAAAATTCTTATACATAGACTGACTGCTGTTAAGAAGAGTAAATTGCAGAAAGTTTCCACACGTGCAGCCTTACTACCATAGAATGTTACACTTAAGTCACGCATTTCATTATCTGTAAAAGAAATAAATAAATAAGATTTTTAATATAACTTATATAACAATTATGGAAAAGTTTATTAAAATATGAAGAAACATATACTTGAACAATTATAAAATTTAATATTTCCTTTAAATATCATTTGTAAACGTGTATCTGTATACTCGTTTACTCATGTATTGGAGAATTTCATGTACACGTAAACCCAAATTCATACAATTCTGGTCTTATTTAACGCTGTTCTTACTAACATAAGCATGTAAGCATGTCGAGCACATTTTAATATTAAAATCAATATAATAAAGGAAAAAGTTGTACCGTATTACAGCCAAATTACATGACTTTTATTTTACAAATGTTTTGAAAATTTTTTGTAGAAAAAAATTAAAAAATATTAAAAATTTCCAACAACAAGAGATCGAAATATAAAATTGTAACATAAAGTACGAACATAATGAGCCTTACAGGCAGTAACGACTTATTACTCCTCAAAGATATAAAAAATTATCAAATAAAATTATAGTAGTTAGAGCGCTCGCAAAAAAAAAAAAACGGTCCAGGTTTAAACCCAAAATCCAAAATTATAATTTAAAAGTAAGAGGTTTCCCCGCTCCAAGAAGACCATATACAGTAACCGCTCCCCGACATTCTACTCTATTCCACATGTCAACAAAAAATCGAATGATCAGAGAAAAGCGCCACCTATTGGGAATTAGCAGATAACAGCTCAACATACTTAGTGGAGACACTCACCACACAATCAACACGACACGATGAGGCAATTGTTGTTGATCATTCAACAAAAAAAAAAAAAAAAAAATGCCAGTACAATGCACAGCATGTAGTAGATTTTTCCCCTGAGTATTGGTCGCAATAAAAAGTAAAATAAATTTCAACGTGTAATGCTACATACTGCTATAACGACAACATAAATTTAGTTCCTAGAGAGAATTTTTGTTCAGCATCCAATGGACGAAGACTTATTATTATGCTCTGTGTCAGTCTTTTTTATAAGCTAAAACTAAAAAACGAATGTATAAAATCTTTCATTTTAAATAATTTTTATAAGAAAATTACGAGTATCATAGAAAAAAAAAAATAATAAATAAAACTGACTGCTCTTTGACTTCTTTTTGTGGGTATTCTGAAAAGAAAGGTTTATGCAAACAAACTAAACACGCTGGAGTAACATAGACAAAATATACATGATGAAATAAATGAAATACAGCGTGAGATACAGTAGCGAGAATAAATAAAACTCTGTGCTACAAAATATTCAATCGAGACTCAAAACATATAACGGTATTCAATTCCACTATTCTTTCGCTTCCCTTTGTTTCTCTGTCTATTTAATTTTTTTACATTTATAAAAAGAGTGAACAGATTTAGCGAGAAAAATAAATGCAACGAAATCTGTTAAAAGTAAAAGTAAATTAACTTTAATTTAATAATTAAAAGTTTATTGAAAAATTTGCAAATTCTGTAGATAGCGTTGTCTAGTGGTTAGTGTGTTGGCTTACTAAGACTAGAGCTCCGGTTTAAGACCCGGCTCTGACATTTTGAAACAAAGAAGTATTAAAAAATTTTTCTTTCGGCGACTACCTCTTAGCAGACTTCTGTCAAAAACTCTGAGAGTAGCTGATTGCCATGAACAAGCTTCTTAAGTCTGTCGTTCGGAGTTGACATTAAACTGTAGGTGCCGGTACTCATGGATAAAAATTGGAACACACAACATGAGTGCTGCGAGAAGGTAGGCCGTAATCCTGACAAAGGGTTGTAAAGGCCAGTTATGTATGTATGTTTGTAAATTGTGAATTTTATAATAAAAACAGCTATCAGCAGATAACAAACTTGCCCTAAAAGAAGGAAAATAAATTAATGAAGTTGCTCGTCAATTTAATATCAATAAATCAACGGTTTGTCGGATTGCATTAAGGTATCGTCAAAAAAATAACGTCCAAACAAAGCCAGGAAGTGGTCCTCTTCGTAAATCTACTGCTCGCCAAGACCGTCAAATGGTAAAAAAAAGTAAAAATTGATCTCCGGAAAACGGCAGTAGATGTTACTAATTATGCTAACGAGCAATTAGGGGTTTCACACTGCCAGAAACCGATTAAAAAAGAGAGACTTATTAGCTAGAAGACTAGGCAAGAACCCACTTATAAATAGGGTAAATAAGGAATAACTGCTTGACTTTGCGTCACGGTATCTGCATTGGTAAAAGGAGCAGTGGGCAAAAGTGTTGCGTAGCGACGAATCAAAATTTAACTTATTTGGTTCTGATGGGTTAAATTATATTCGTCGGCCCCCAAATAAATTCAAATATTCACAATAAAATAACAAATTAACAACATTATGTACAACACGGGATAAGCTAGGCCGTAACCCTGACACAGGGTTGTAATGGACATTTTTTTTTTTATTAAGACCAATACGCAGGGGCAAACCCCTACTCATGCAGTGCATTGTATTGGAATGTGAAGATTGTTAATAGATGTTTGTATACTTTTTGCGTCTTTATTTGTTGATGAAACAAGTTGCTGTAAATTTGTCCACTCAAGAGCCAGTGTTATACCTTCACCCTCGAATGATCAAACATCAATTGCCTCATCTGTCGGTGGATGTTTAATGTGAATGGTGAGCGTCTTTAGTAGATTAGCTGTTATCTTCCCAGAAGGTGGCGCTGTACTCCTGATCATTGGTTTTTGGTGGAATGGATTAGAAATGTCAGGGGGCGGTTTCTTGCAGATGGTCTTGCTGGAGTGGGGGGGGGGAACCACTTATTTTCTTTAATTTAATTTTTAAATTAAATTGTAATTTTTAGAAAACGGCAAATTTTTATTTTTATAATTTTGTCCTTCGCTGGGATCGAACCTGGGTCGTGTGAGTTTCTGTGCGAGCGCTCTACCACTATGCCACGACCCCCCCAAATACTATATTATTGAACATAATATGGCATCGAGTTGCATTTACTTGTGTGTGATATTGTATTCCATACGTAATTGTCGACTTTAAATCAAACATTTATCAATAGAAGATCCATTCTCTTTCATTTAATCAAAAATTATAAACAAACAAAGAAGTATACATTCCCGGCGGGCACTCTGTACGTTACAAAATAACAAACCATTTTTTTTTTGCCAAGTTATTTGGAGATCGTGTCAATTGATAAGATACGTTTAAGTTACAATTATTCTAACTGAGCTTATATTTGATTATTAACCTTCTGCGACTGATGTGGTAGTCTAACAGACACCAACAAACACAAAATAATATTTTGTACCGTTATTTTCCATACATCTCTCTCTTACGTTCTCTGTACCTTTTAATCATGTGCTCATGCGTATTTTAGTCTGTTCATATTAATTGATGTAAGCACACGTGCTAGTGAAAGCGAAAAAGTGTCTGCAAGTCAACCATATCAATATTAAGGTAGGTGTCTGAGAGACAATCACATCAATATTTTTGTTAAATTTTCATAGTGTCTCCTAAACAACACATCAACAAAATTAATATATTTTCTTAGTGTCTGTTAAACAACACCTCAGCAGAATTTGTCATTTTTAATTTCGTTATTATGGAGCATTCAAATACATCGCAAGTTCCACACTGTTCCAAGCGAACGTCATCTGGAACTTTTAAGAACCGGGATGAGCTAATACGACAGTGGTTGGAGGAAGAGAGTGAGCATGAGTTCAGCGATATGGATAATGAATGCAATGACCCCAATTTTCAGCCAGAAATGGAACTTTTAGATAAAGATGAAATTTCAGACGAAGAAGAATATGCGGCTACCTCTGAGCCACAACATATTTCTGAAGAAGTAAATCAAGACCCAACATGCGAGTATTATAAAGGTAAGAAAGGATTTATGTGGAGTACAAGAGGGCGACCAAGAAGATGCAGAACAGCATCCCACAACATAGTTAGATTACCAAGCCGTCTACATTCTTCTACTTTTGAAGGATATTTACAGCTTTGGCTCAAAATTTTTGACGAATCCATGTTGGAATGTTTAGTACAATATACTAATCAAAAAGTCTGTAATTACCGAGCACAATTTAATAATACTACAAAGGTTGAACTTATGGATACACATGCAGTGGAAATGAAAGCATTCCTTGGCCTACTGTACTACACTTCAGTTTTCAAATGTAATGACGAAGATCTGCGAACAATATTCGCAACTAATGGCAGTGGCCGTGAAATATTTCGTTGTGGGATGTCAAATTTGCGTTTTTCTTGTTTGATAAACTGCCTCCGATTTGATGATTCAACTACCAGAGCAGAACGTCTCAAGGAAGATCCACTTGCACCAATATCAAATTTATTCGACAAGTTCATCATTAACAGTCAGTCTCAATATACTCCTGGACCATATCTCTGTATAGATGAAATGTTACTACCGTTTAGAGGTCGCTGCAAGTTTGTAATTTACATGCCTCAGAAACCAGCCAAGTATGGCATTAAAGTAATGCTGTTAGTTGATGCTCGCACATACTATATTTACAATGCTTATATTTATTGTGGTAAAAATTCTGACGGTATAGGGTTAAATGAACAGGAAAAAAAAATGGCAGTACCAACTCAGTCTGTATTGAGACTTGTAAAAGTTGTCGAAAACTCAAACCGAAATATTACGGCTGACAATTGGTTTAGCTCTATACCGCTTATGGAAGCTCTGCTGAAAAAGGGATTAACTTATTTAGGAACTGTAAAAAAAAAACAAATCTGAGATACCATCTTCTTTCTTACCTTGTAAAACTAGAGAAGTCGGGAGTTCCATGTATGGTTTTACGAAAGATTATACCCTGCTTTCATATGTACCGAAGAAAAATAAAGCTGTTTTGTTGATTTCGTCTTCTCACCATTGTCAAGAAATAGATACTGACACAAAAAAACCTGTAATGATTGTAGATTACAACCATACAAAAGGAGGAGTTGACGAAGTTGATAAGAAGTGTTCGATATATTCATGCAGCCGAAAAACTCGGCGATGGCCTATGGCAGTGTTTCTAAGATTACTAGACATTGTTGGTATTAATGCCTTTGTTTTATATCAAATGTGTTCTGACAGCGATGTAAAAATGAGAAGAAAAACTTTTTTGCTCAATCTGGCGAGAGAATTGGTGCTAGACCATATGAAATTCCGGGTATACAATGAGAGGTTGCCACGGGAACTGAGAATGATGCTAACCAGAGTTCTTGACAAAGATCTACCTCCTCCGCCACCAACAATTCAATCTTATCCACTAAGTGGAAGAAAACTGTGTTCAATTTGTCCCTCAAAGATAAAAAGGGTAACAAGATATTGCTGTTGTGATTGTTCGAAGCCAATTTGTCTTCAGTGCTCCAAACCTCTTTGCGAAACCTGTCAAGAAAATTTGTAGTTATATATGTAGATATACATACTTATATGCATATACATATGATCTCAACTCTTAAGACATTAATTTTAAGGAAAATCTAAAATTTTTGCTGAAGTGAAGTATTTTTGTTTGTTAAGTTATAGGCTTTTATGTGCCAAATGAAGTGTTTATTTCTTAATTTTTAACCACTGAATTCACTGTTTTTTGTTATCAACTGTTAAATTAAAGTCTAAATAATAAAAAATAAAAAAACATTTGCTCAAAAATCTTTTATTTTTAATTTTTATTTTCTGTTTTAATACAGGTCAAGTTTTCTATAGGAAATTCATGTCACGTCGATAAATAATATATAACACGAATTTTCGCTTTGAATTAGAAAAATAACTATATAGATAATAACTTATACTCATAAACAATAAATAAAAATGATCTTATTAGTTTTACAAAACGGAACTTGAAAGATATAAGCCATGGAAATGGTGTCTGGTAGACTACCTCGTCATTAGAATTGTTAGAACTATACCACGTCAGTCGCAGAAGGTTAACATTATAAGTTAAATATTGTATACAAAATTATGTTGCTCTTGTTGTTTATTGTTCACGAAATTCAGCCAAATTATTTTTATTGAGCTTCTATTTTTTTAATCTTATTTCTACGTAACAACAAATTGCACCAGAGGGCTCTCATTTGACAATATTAAAGCAGAATTTTCTTTATTTCTTAAAGAAGGAAAAGCTGGTGTAATTTTTGAATGCAATTTCCTTTAATGACAGTTTTACGAGTATGTATTAGAAACTTTTAACTGTTAATTTATATTGATGATGAGGAAACTTAAAGTAATCGATTAAAGATATCCCAAACCCTTTATTTAGTTTAATATCTAAAAACAATTAATTTTTTGTTTTTAAAGAAAAAATGAATAGCAAAATTTGTTATTTGCCGGAATATGTACATAAAGTAATAAAAAACATGCAATTTTTCTTTAGTTTGTTGTCTTCTTATAACTTCTTAAACATGCAATTCATTTATAAATAATATAGTATTAAATATAAATATACAAAATTGAAAAAAAGTTAAATAAGTGAGAAAAAATAAAATTAAAAAAGAAAAACTAAGACATTATGTATGTAGTAGGAAAAAAGTTAAGAAAGTTTGAAGAAAAATAGAGAAGAAAATTTACTGGAAAAGTTGTGCACTTTTTCATTTACTTGTCACATGTACGAGAAAGAAACTCAAATTAAAAAAAGAAGCAAAAAAACTAACCTGACAAGTGACCGTGATTTAGAAAGGTTGATAGATCAGTAAGTCCATCTGTAATTATTTAAGTGTTCAATACGATTGCCAGTGTAAAGGGAAAACAGTTTAAGTAGTAAACAGTTAGAGAAAAGTTTTAAACTCAAGCATTAATGCAACAGAAATTAAATAAAAAATAAAGCAAAAACAAAAATAATAAAATGTCAAGAAATGAAAAAGTTAAACTTGAGGTAATAAAGAACGAAGAGGATGTGTGTTTTAAGATTTCAGATAATCAGAGAAAAAAAAAAGTGCGCATTTTGCCACTAACAAGAAAAGAAGTGAGAAATCAGTATAATTTTAAGAAAAAAAAAAATAAATAAATAAGTTGAAAGTGAATTTATTTTTTATTTAAGTTGGGAGACTTCAAGGTTGCATAAGAAAACAATTTACTATTTCAATTTTTTTTTTTTTTTTGTATTAAGTAAGGTAATGTCATATATTTGTATGCTGGGTAAAAGTATAAATGTGAAAATTCCCTTTTAAAATATTAAAGCCGCACACTGTAATAACAAAAAAACAAAAAAAAAAGCCCCAACAAATTTAAAAGAAAATATAATTTTTAAATTTAATATCCTTTTAGCTTTACTGATGTGCAGTAGCCAATATGTATGTATCCTTTGGGCTTGAAATACTTTTTCCATCGATTCAATAGGGCCGATACCCTATCTTAATATATAAAAACGTTTGTGCCGGGTACGTGTTACAAAAACTCAAGAACCACTGGACCGATTGACACCAAACTTGGACAATATATAAGTTTAGTCAGGAGCCACATTTCTCTTAAGTTTAACAACGATAGCTGGCGCTATTGTCGTAATATTTCTATTTATCTTATGGTACGATTTGGCTCAAATTCACATAATACATTTATTAAACAAAAATAAATATCCTTTCCTTTTATTGGCATTCAGAAATAAAAATTTTCAATATACTAAAAATTTTCTTAAAACAATTTGTAAAAGAATTTAAGTTTCTATAAAAAATAATAATAATTCAAAATTCCGGAAAATCCTATTTGTTTTAAAATAATGCCAACTTGATCTAGAGGAGGAAACATTGACTGGTACACTCTGTATATATATATATGAATTAAATTTAAAAAAGAGTGTTTTTCCACTTTTTAACGCATTTTAGAAATCTAACGCAAACATTTTTTCTAATTTGAACAGGACAGCGTCTGTCGGGTCAGCTAGTACATATATAATAAAATTTGCTCAACGCAACATTTTAGTAAAAGTTTAAAAATAAAGCATACTTCTAGGGAGCTGAATATAGCAACTAATATGCGAGATAAAGCAATTCAAACTTTAATTCAGTCAATGTAGCTGTTGCAATAGATATGTGAACTGGTATATTTTCTTGGTAAAAACGACAATCTTCCCATTGCCAAATGCGGGCTTTTTTTTTATCTCATCTTCGGTTTCGAATTGACGCAAAAACCTGCTTTATTATGCTGAAACATCGTCAAACAGAGTATTGAGCAAACGTAGCACCCATTTTGCATACGAATTATTTCGCTCCAGAACTTTATCATCAGTGTCACTTTGATGTCGAATTGGCCTCTTCAGGTGTAAGATGGTCTTTGTTTTTTCGCTTTCACTGTAAATCCAATTTAAGCGCAAAGCGCTGAGCGCCTGAGCGGCAAAAATTTAAAGCAATGGAATACTACTAAAGTGGCAACACAATGAGTGGTATTTCTGAGCGGCTAAGCGGCTCCGCTCAGGAATAGAACTTGTTCTAATTTTTAGTTGCCGCTCACCGCTCAGCCGCTCATTGCGTGGGCTCGCCCTTAGGAGTACAGTTTGTAAGGTGGATTGTTCCTACCCTTGTCACAGGTTCCTACAGGATATTGTACTGGTCAAAAGATTTTATAAATTGTTCTTAGACATCAATTAATGAACACTTTCATGGGAATCACAACTCGGGATTCTGCTTTCCAAATTTTGTGTTTATATAACAAAAACCGATTCTACATCGGAGTTTAAAATTAAGATCTCACTTGGTGTGTTTTAAATTTTAAGCAGAGTTCCAGATATGGGAACGAAGTTACGTTCATATGTACGATTTCTGTTACTAATATGGTCAGCAATGTGTGTGGTTGAACGAGGTGCATAATGTTTTCTGAGTTGCTTTTGACGACAATCGGCGAGTTATTTATTCATAAAGAAGGTTTGCATTGATTAGTAATTATTTCCTTTTATTATTATTAATTACTAGTTAACCCGGCAAACGTTGTTTCGCTATATAAATTTGCTCTAAGAAAGATTTTTTAGTTAAAATATATTTGATACTCTTCACCGAACTGCAAAGGTCAACATTAATATAAGCAATCAATGTCTGCCCATATCTAGTTTAAATTTTCATCGACGTCGGTACGTTATTTAGGTGAGGTATAAATTTCCACTTAGGGCAGGTACCTTTCCATTTAGAGG
The DNA here is from genome assembly GCA_963576795.1 of Metopia argyrocephala. Classification (NCBI taxonomy): domain Eukaryota; kingdom Metazoa; phylum Arthropoda; class Insecta; order Diptera; family Sarcophagidae; genus Metopia; species Metopia argyrocephala. Next base: position 57,963,290 of record OY756211.1, on the reverse strand, counting down.
TATGAAAAATAAATGTGAAAATTTACATTTGTAAATCTAAAGTTGTGTTAGGATACCAACAAAATTTAATCAAAGTCAGTTTGTTAGTTTGGGATAGGGAAAAATAGCCTTTGTGACGCCCCCTTTGAGTACTTAAAAAAAACATAAACCATATATGCTCTTCGCTACGCATATCTATCTAGTTTAAAATTTATTCAAACATTTATTTATTTATTTAGGGGTATGAAAAATAGATGTTGACCGATTCTTAAACCCACCCGATAAGCACACAATATTTCTTGAAAATCGGTCGAGCCATTTCGAATAGGTCCTGCATTGAGCGGGATTTTTTCAAACAATTTGCTTTTAATTGTCCTACCGCTGTGCCTGGTGCAATGTTCTTCACCTGTGTATGATTTTGCACCATACTAAATGGAAGTCGTGTCATTATCTACACTATTTACTACATTTATTCGGACGTCTGGTTGACGTTTATGGAGAACTTTGCTTATAATTTTTTTGTATAATAGGCTTTTTACACTTGCTCACATCTTAAGCATTAAACACATAGACGACAGCATGCAGCAGGCAGCAAGTTGTCAAAATTAGAATACACACGTTTATATGGAAACGATTATTTTAAAGGCAGCACAGCAAAACCCCAGACAAAAACCTTTGCTGCTGCTGCCCAACTTAGAATAATTTCTATTTTTTGAGGCAGCAAAAACTAATTAGTGATGCTAATACAATATAAAATGTTAAATAAATACGACCTAAAAAATATTTTTTATTACAATTAAAAAAATGTATTTATTAATAAAGATAATAACAAACACTTTTAACATTACAAGGCGGTATTTATTTAATCAAGTTTAAGATTTTAAAGTTATGTTTGGTGATCCACAGGGATCAATATGCATTGTTGTTAAAAATGCTTGTATAGTATGATGCGAAATGCGATAAAGTAGCTGAATGTAAAACAAAGAACTAAATACGTTTTGATGCATCGAAATATCTTTGTGAACAGGAGATTTATTTTCAAATATCTTTTTATTTATTTATTTATGTCTATGGATAATAATTTCTTACAGACTAAAGTAAAATTTACAAACAATATTTTATAATTACATAATGATTTAAATACAAAATAATTTTTTTCTTCAAGGAATCATTACTCTCAGAAAGATCAATTAAATGATAAAGATTATTAAACTTCAAACATATTTGACGAATATTCAGCCGTACCAATTGAGAAATACACATCATTTCAAAATTCAACGTGCAACATTGCCAAATAATTTGAGATGAGAGCAAAATTTTAATTTTTTTAAGATTATGTGTAAAATTAGCGAGAAATATATTTTGTTAATGAGTTTTGTAAAGTTTTTTAATACTAATAATATATAAAAAAATTAAAATAAAAAAAAAAAATATATTCACATATGTACATTTCAAACAAGCGATTTTAGTTTTGCGATTTTGTACACTTGAAAGTGCTATCACTGAAATATTTTTTTCAACAACAAACACATGTTAATTATTTCATTTGTTTTTTTTATTGTTTTGCTGCTGTTGCCTTCAAAATATTTATGTAGCCGATAGCATGGCAGCAAATAATGTCGGCTACATTTGCTGCTTGCTGTCATGCTGCTTGCTGTTGTCTATGTGTTTAATGCTTTAGAGGAATGCGTGGAAGATGTTAAAAATTGAAAATACTTGTTTACATTGCAACATCTTTCATCTGTAATATTTTTTTCTAGTTGAGTACGCAAAAAAATTTTAAGAAATTAAAATTAAATAAAATGGAATTTAAAAATGTTGCAGTAATTGGATTAATAATTGCTCTTCAAAATCAAAGACAATTATTACTACAATATGCAAAATTAGTGAACGGCATGTTCGTGGACGAAGACGATGATGATGAAATATTTTTTGCCAAACGTATTGTATTGTAAACCCCCGACGCTCATTGTAATTTTTTTGCGTGTGTGTGTGTTTTATTTATATATTTTTTACACATGTGTTTTTTTTAGTGATGGTAGTACATTTTTTAGTGATGACACAAAAATTATCGCAAGATGTTGAATGAAACAAAATGAGATAGGAACATCTTTTAAAGATGTTGAAAGTTGTTGAACATTCATCCCAGTATACTTCTTATAACAAGATATTATAGGCTTTTTACACTTGCTCACATCCTAGAGGAACGCGTGGAAAATGTTAAAAATTGAAAAAACTTGTTTACATTGCAACATCTTTCATCTCTCATATTTTTTTCTACTTGAATAAGCAAAAAAATTTGAAGAAATAAAAATAAATAAAATGGAATTTAACAATTCTGCAGTAATTGAATTAATAATTGCTCTTCAAAATCAAAGACGATTATTACTACAATATGCAAAATTAGTGAACGACATGTTCGAGGACGAAGACGATGATGATAAAATATTTTTTTTGCCAAACGTATTGTATTGTAAACCCCCGACGCTCATTGTGTATTTTTTTATGTGTATATTTTTTTGACACATGTGTTTTTTTTAGTGATGGTAGTAAATTTTTTAGTGATGACACAAAAATTATCGCAAGATGTTGAATGAAATAAAATGAAATAGGAACATCTTTTAAAGATGTTGAAAGATGTTGAACATTCAGCCCAGTATACTTCTTAAAACAAGATGTTAACATCTTTGTGAATTGATGAAAGATGAAAAATGTGACCAAGTGTAAAAAGCCTATATAAGTTTTTAAAGAGTATGAAATTAGACGGTTTGCGTTTGTATTTTGGGGCATTACATGAGGGTTTTTTCTAAGGACTTTCAAAGCATTTAAGAAATTTAAAAACAGGAGGAGTTATTTAAACATATAATTTAGCTATTTTATATTTTATATGGTTTTGATCTGTTTATCATACAACTCTTGTCTTAATTTTTGAATGAAAATCTTTTTGAAACTATTATAGCATAGCTCTTCTAAATGTTTTCTGTTTAACAAAAAAAAAAAAAAATAAAAAAAATTAAACGATTGGCATTGCAAATAATTATAGAGAACAAAATAACTAAGTGTTAAATTTCTTAGTGAAAACTAATTCTTTTTCCACTTTAATATTAATTTAAGCACAATTGTAAATGCCAGCATTGTTCTACATACATAATGCTTATCAAACAATTGCAATGTTGCAAACATAAAACATTTTCGTTTTACAGTAACCAAAATGGCATATTTGCGTTGCACAAATGAATGTATTTAGTTTCGTGTATGTGCAACTATTTTTCAAATTGTGTCTTGTGGCAAATCAAATTACAATTTTAGTGTGATATATTGGTCAAGCTTAAAAAAGAGAAAATTTTTCGTTCAAAAATAATTTTTATGCAGTTAATACATTTCGATGGTACAAAAAAAAAAAAATAAAAATAAAAAAAAAATTTGCTAAGCATGCCACTTTTACCAACAGTTACATATCCTATAGCATTGTTACTGATTCAGTATTGTCACACGAACATTTTTATTGGCAAACAAAAACTACAGTAAGATGAAAATAAAAATATTTTTCAATGTGAACTACGATTATCTGCGAGAGAAACTTTTCTGTCGTCAAACAATTTTGCCAAGAATTAAGTGGATAAAGTTATGTATTTTATTGTATTTGCATTAGTTGTATCAAGTCAAATTTTTTAATAAATTAAAATTAAATAATATTGGGCCTTCTACAACACGGTTTCTTACAACACGAATTCGCCCTCACATAGTAAAAACCTGTGAAATACACCCATCACAACAAGTTATCTATTGCTCTTGTAGGAAATACCAGTACTATCTAATTTTGATAATTTTTTATTTATTATTTACTATAATTATTACCTCACATAGTTCATCAGTCACGTAAAAACAAGCAAATTTGGAACTTTATTTTTTTTTTCATGAGGGTATAGGTATTTACATATTCATATTGTTCAAATTCTCGAGTAAGTTCAAACTAATTCTATTACAGTTGATGTATGTAAAGTTGCTGTTATAATACATACATACATATATAATTATCCATTACAACCCTGTTACGGCCTAGCTTTAATACTCTACATATATAATAGGTGTAAACGTGAAAGGGGTTTACTCCGATATTAATCCTGGTTATTGCTTAAATTTAAATGAGTCGTCAGAATTAAAACACACATTTTTAATTGTAAATTTATTTTGTTAGACTGCATTAAATTTCCTACAAATTATTAAATTACAATTCAATATAACTTATAAATTCAAAGTTTTTTATATATCTTATATTTTAGTGCAATAGGCAAGAATATTTTTTCTCAAAAAAATTTATGATGGAAATTTCGATCACTATATAGTATATGCTCATTTAAAGTGTTAAATATCCATTTAGTCGTCTTTTTCAGCCGGTCCTCTTAATGCTAATACGAGTATATGAAAAATATTTAAAATTTCAACTGTATTATGAGCCTAATATTACATGCTATCAACGTTTTACATACGTATTCTATTGTATTGTAATGTATTTGAATTTAAGCTTGCCACAAAGAAAGGAAAAACAACAATGAAATACCACGTGATGATGACGATGGCAGCGATGTCCGTCATTGAAAATCAATGGTTTTTGCATAACAAAAAGAGAAATTCAAACAGAAGCAAACCACACAAATAAAACTAAAGCACAGAGAACACATGTAAAACACAATTGCAGTGTTTTATGACCAGTTTGCTAAAAGGCTTTAACTGGCATAAAAATTGAGTTTTAATTATGACATTCAAATACCCTACAATGGAAGCCAATCATTTTCACAAGTATAAGTTGAACCCTCAAAAACTTCATATGCTTTTTTTGTACTTTTTAAACATATTGATGTTGCTAAAATCATTAAACCAATTGCTTTTTACAATACATACATATGTATATACGACTGAATAGATATATAAAATTTGTATACTTATTTTATTGGTGTAGTGACATTGGCCGGCTGCAATACGAGTATGTTTTAAGGGCAGATGTGTATCCAATATGTGCATTCAATTTACACTAAATGTTCTAAGTTTTATTTTCTTCTTTTTTTTCAATAAAAACAATAACCTTTATTTAAAAAGCAATAACTATATTAGCTGAGATTGCAGAACAAAAAATTGCAACGCATAGGCAAACTTTTCTGGCAATTTGTGGGAGAAAAATCCATTGGGGTGTAGTAAGAAATAATACTGCATTGCCCGAAACTAACTTAAGGGTATAAAAAAGTAAAAACCATGATGGCAAAATTTTTGGTTTTCTTTTTTTTTATTAAATTTATAAAACATACACATATATTTTATATCAGATTTGGAGTAAATTTTATATTTGGCCCAAATGTCTAAATAGATAAAAAGTGAATAGTTTGTATAAACAAAAGTACATTAATAATATGCTGAAAACCCGAGTTCGAACCCCAGAAAGATTTCATTGCAAAAGTCTAATTTTACATTGATTTTATTAAAGCGTTTCAGACAAAAAAAAAGAACTTTAAGCTTTTAAAAAAATGTAAAAAATGTGTAAGTGTCTCTATATTTTAATAAGAATTTTATTAATTTTTTTTTTTTTGATACCCTAAACCTTTTCATGTCAAAAATCGATGAAATCGATGTTTCTCATAAAAATTTCACACGATTTATACTGTGACTTTTACACGATATAAAGTCATGCGTTTCAAGTATGGGCAGAGAGATTGAAAATCCACAACAAATTCTGGTTTCTGTTAATTTGTATTTCAGTTTTACTCCTTTTCTCGTTCTCTCTCTTTCTTGTGTTTAACTCAATAGGTAAATGTGCCTCAGATGAATTCGAAAATAAAAAATAGTAAAACATAAAGAAGACAAAAAAAAAAAACATACTTATATAAGATTTAAAAAGAATAATAAAAAAGTCATCTTTTCCAAATCATAGTGAAAATTAGGTGGTTGGCAAAGTAAAAACGTCATATTGATCCCAGAATTTGTTATATGTCCGTATCGTAATTTTATCAGTTAGACAGTTTATTCTTTACAAGAATTAAAATCATTACCTTATACTCTAATATTCTTGTAATTTTTAATTTGTAATTCATATGTACATATGTAGTAAAGATGATAATAATATATTGTTAATGATTCTTTAATTAAAAATTTAAAAATTAATATAAAAATATTTTTTTTATATTCTACCCTGTAGTTTTTAAAGAACCAGAAGAAAAAAGAAATATACGTTTTTTTTATTAATATGTAAATTCATTAATAAAAGCAAACAGTTATTTGCCTTCTCCTTACCATATGGGATTACTTGAATGTAAAAGGATGTTTTTGTCTTTGTGTATAAAGAAAAAAAAAATGCAAATAGAATGTAAAAAAGGTTAAAGAAAAAGATATTGCATTGCGTGTCTATTTCAATTAATGTGTGTTTTATATTTTTTTTTTTTTTTCTTTCTTGAATGTGCTGCAACACATTACTTTTGCATATTTTTCCGTTTTCTTTCTTTTCCTGCTCATTTGCTTTTATAAAAGTGTTTTTCTTACTGGCATATAGAATCTCTGTGCATAAAAAGTGAGGGGCACAAAGTACAAAAATATGTACATAAGTATACTTATATAAACTTATATATCGAGTCATAACCGCTAAAAAGACGTAAAACCTCCTTCTGTAATGTTTTTACACATACACTTTAGAGTAGAATTTTAAAACAAGACACTAACACTAAAAAGAAAAAAATAAAAGAAAATTATAATTGAAAAACAATATTAACCTGGATGGAAAACGATTTGGCATTTGTAAGGTTCTTAAGAGAAAAAAAAATATCCTAAACAAAATTTTAATACAATGCATAGCATAAGTAGAAGCTTCTCCTCGAACATTTTTTGACATACATTGGATCATCTATGATGATATTTATGTGGCAAAAAGAAACCAAAACCATAATAAGAAAACCGTCTACACCTCATGATTTTGGAATCATGATACACGATAGCCTTAGCTATAAATTTTGGATTAAATAAGCAATTTAAAAATTTTTATACGTAAGATTGCCATTGCTTTCCACGAAATGAAACAGAACTTTTTTAGACTCAATTGCTCGTAATCGAAACAATTTTTGCAATCTTTATAAGAGGAACTTTTCTAAAATTATTTGGTTTAAATTTGACAACACAAGTCTTTTTTATTCCAAAATTATATAGCTTAAGTATTAACCGGAGGATTGACTTCCCTCTAAATTGTCCGTGTCTATATAAACGATTTTCATTTACTTGCTCTATCCTCCTATGGCTTTAAATTTTTTTTAAATAGAATTTCAAATAATTTTATTTTGACAGCCCATAACTGTTTGTACTGGGGAGAAGGATCGTCTATTATAAATATTTCTTTTTAGCACGACACATTATTAAAATCCTATAGCAAAAATCCTTGAAAACTGAATTAGCATATTAATAACACAAATGTTAATTGCCTTTTTAAGTTAATAACAAATTTTCATTATATTTAAAAACAACGCTATTATTTTGAAAGGTAGAACTTTAAACCGTGGACACTTTTGAATAACCACATGCCTCTTAGTTAAACAACTAGCAACTACTTTACTTGAGCACATCTTTTAAAGAATGGAACTGTAAAAGTGTTGAAAGAAATAGAAAAAACAGAACTAAAGGGTAAAATCCTTCCTTATAGTGGTGCTTTAATTTTGATAATGAATGTAAATGCAAACATAGAGTATTTTAAATAATTGTAAAAATTAAAAAAAAAATTAAAAGTGTTTTAAAATACGAGTTTTGCATTAAAACTATTTTTTTTAAGTCTCATATCTTTTTCTATATCAAAGAGTGTAGTTTTGCATACTTTAAAAATATTTTAAAATAATTAATTTATCCCTGATGATGTTACAGAAAAGAAGGAGCAGTAAAATTTTTAATATAATTACAAAATAATTACCACTAATTTAGTTCATAATTATTATGAGATTGGGCCAATTATGGAAATAAAATTTCACACTGTGCGTATACGTAATATTTTTTTAAAAGTAACTTCTTGAAATAAGATATTAATTAATTTAGTTGCTTTTTCTAGACAATAAAAATAACATTAAAATTTAAAACTATTAACGATTATAAATCAATCAGTGGAAACGAAAACGTTAATAGTTAATTTTTACTTTCTGTAACTTCCAGAACTTCTAATAATCAGCGATTATCTCTGAAAGCTGTTTAAAAATATTTTAATGAAATCACAGAATTAAAACAAAACTTTAAACAGCTGAGTCCAAAAGTTTTCTTTTTTTAATCTTTTGCCATTTATTTACAAAAAAAATTTGGCTGTGCGTTGTAAGAAACGAAGGAATATTGTAAACGAAATTAAAGAAATAAATACTATTTGATAATTTTCTTATAAGGGTTCTACCTCGGTAGCACTTAGAATGGGGTTACATTTATAGAGAAACAAATGCCAGAATTGGGCAATTAACTCTTACAGGTTGACTTCTCCTGTTTTTATTATTTGATGTATAATTTCGCTCTTCTGTCAAAGTAGGAAGACCCAGCCTTCCTTAAACGATCTCGTCATATTCTCGGTTTGAGGTTTATATAAGATATTGTAGAGATACGGCTATTGATTTGAAGACTTGCTCAGATACCTCAATCTGAGGAACTGGATGTCACAGTCATCCTGAACGTGGCTAAGAGTTATATGGTATATTTCAAATCTAAGTCCTAGGATGAGGTAAAGAAAAATGTAAATTTTAGAGATACACTGCTATAGTATAAAAGCTAACGAATTCGTTTATGTCTGCTTCTTTGTACGCTGAAGTGCAGGAAAGTTAAAATTTTATTTCAGCACTTTTTTTGATTAAAAATCATCAGCAAACTTATTAAACAATGGATAAATTTGAGTATATTATTTGTATAATTGACAGTGAAATAATGGAATAGAAATTATATTCTGCTTTAATAGATAAGTAAAAGAATTGTAGACCAGTATCATCAAAATTTACTATAATGTGTGGTATATACAATATTACTCCAAATATATACATTGTCACTAGTGACGTAGTCTACTGGTGGTTTTCCAATGACAAACCTTTATAGAATGTCAACAGTAGATACATTTTAGTGTGCTATCAATCAGTATGTCCAACGGAAATACCATCAACGTTTTAGTATTGACACTGTCTGAAAGGTTATATTATTATTTTATTAAAGAATTTTGCGAGTACATTTTCAAGCATTTATTATAACATAGTACACATATGTTCATTGCTGATCTATTACCTAAAAGGAATGACTGCTGACCATTTTCGCTAAACTGATCTAGTATTTGATACCAATGTTTCCAAAGTAATTACATAATGCATTTTCAGTGACTGGACTGTGTTAAATGTCAGCAGTAATTAGTTTGAAACAAGATATAGGTGTATATACATATACGCCAATAATATCAGTGGCTAGTACTTTACTATCGTTTTACTTAAAATATTTTATTTACAATCAAAATTAATCGATTTCAATAAATAAAAAAACGACAATAACAGTGCTTAAGACGTTTTATTGGTTAAGGTTCGATATGATCAAATGTCTATATTATGCCTGTTTGTCTTTTCGCATTAAAATTTACGCGAATTTGTTAGACTGTATGTACATATGTAATCAGGTATGTAAATAATGCGTTTGTCATTTATTCCCATTGCCATTCCGGCCATAGATTTGCATTCACTTTATAAAACTCAGCCGAAAATAAATAAATTTCTTATTTTTTCTAGTTTCTTTTTTTTTTTAAAGCACATAAAACCTCTTTATTACTAAGGCTGTAATACCCATAGGAAAAAAAAGAACACAAAATATTGAAGAGAAAAAATCTTATTTGCATAGCAAATCGTTTATGTTTATTTTTACTATTTGTTTCCTTTCTTTTTTTCTTCTCTCTTTTGATTTGCAAAATGATGTTTGCGTTGTGCTGGTTGGCCTTTTATTAGGAAAAAAGCAGAAAAGGGAAAAGCTTTTATAGAAAAAAGTACATTCAACTGCAGTTATTTGGTATTCCGAGCCAAATAGATTTGCATTTAAATTGTTTTCGTTTTGCGGCAATTTAAATCTATAATTTTAGACAGTTTTTTTCTTCATTTCTTAAACGTGCAACAGAGAAATAAACTTTGTTTATCTCCCCAACAGCTAAAAAATAAATGGAATGCTAAAGTAATTAAAAATGTTTTCTTGTTGAAAACAGCGAAACTAAATGTGAAAAAAGCGTGACATACAATGTTATTTTATTTTTTTCTTTTTTTTTTCTGTAGCTGAAAATTTATTATAACAAGGGAAGAGTCAGCAAATATGCAGTCATAGAGCTTGCAAAATGTCATTACACTAGTCTTTTATATCTTTACAAAGCTACGAATATATAGACAGACGTACGTATGTACATACGTATGTAAAGAAAAAATTGTTACTTTCAAGTCACTTTTGTCATTCAAAGTTATAGAAATAATAAATAACTGACATATTTTCATTTTCTGTCTACAATAAATAAAGAATGTTTACATTGACGTTTGCAAGTAATTTACATTTGCTGGAAAGAAAATAATCGTAGAGTGTATTTTAGAGAGTACGAGTATCATGTATTTGGTTTTTGATTTAAAGTGACCACAGGCTTTTATTTTAAAGTCTTGTTTTTAAATAGTATATGGCATAGTAGATTTGGGGGTGATTTCAAACAGTATTTTAAATATCCTATAGAAATTTAGAAGTTGCAAAATTTATTAGTTTTAAAATTTCTTATCACAGAACTCAATTCCGATCAGAAGTGGTTGCACTCACAAAATTTAGTTTTTACAAAACCATATATTCTTATTCTAATGAAATTATTTCAAATGTTGAAGCTGGGGTTTAAATGTGCATATACCTGATATTAATATGATGGTATTACTTTTAATTTGTAGGTATCATTTCGAAAAATTTGCCATTTTTAAAAACCTAAATGTTAGGAATTAAAACAACTTCGGATCGGAATTGTGTTTTCTGAGAAGATTGTTTATATCGGGTTACAAGATGTTTTAATTTTAATAGTTTTAAAATTTATTACACTGTTCCGCACAAAATAAAACTTACGGGGTTCCAACAATGGATCCTGGTAGAGAAGACTAAAAACATATATACCTGTGTCGGCGTTTGAACTCTAAATGGGCAATCTTGAATTTGTTTGTATTTAGGTGTTTGCGTTAAGTTTTGGGCTTTGGTGTGAAAAATTTTATGGCCAAAATTTTTATAGAAATTTTCGTCCCCACCCCTCTCCTTTTTCGTTGTGCTTTTTACGATTTGTTAGAATAAAGCCGCAAAACGCAGTTATGCAGATGAGTTAGTGGGTTAATATGATCTACAAAAATATTTGTCGTGAGAGTTTCCACATAGTTGCTGAATATACCATACACCTCAGATGTAAGGAAAACATAGTTTTATATACCGATATACTGCCGGAGATGGAAATATTTTAACCGCCTCTAAAATATAATTCCGATTTGATCTGTCAAAACGCCGATACACGTTTATCTTTTTTCATAAATTTGTACAGTGTTAATTTCTATTGCTTATCAAATATTTTTCAAAATTTCAAACTCTCTTATAACAGTTGAACAAATTTAGAATAATGCATTGCAGATTTTTTCATTGAAGCAGAAAGTATGTATATAGAGTAAATTTATATATGGAATAATAAAATAGAACAATGGCTTCCTCGGCAGTGTTGGCACATACGCATGATTCCATCAAAATTTTGCATGCTCGTTCTGCGTAATTGTGGCTGAATTTTGTTGATGTAGTGTTTTTATTTTCATTAGAATGCGTGCTTCTTTGTAGTTGACATTAAATAGGCATATAAAAAGAAATCATGATACAACATGATAAACGAAAGAAATGTCTCATACAGTAATTAAATTGTTTCGGTAGCTCTATAGCATGTTGAAACCACAAGTTGGCCAGCATCCGATTTTAGAAGAAAGAACTCTGTAAGAGTTGCTGCAAGACCAGCAAAAATATGATTCAATTCACTCTTCGATTGTTATATTTACTACCTCTAAATAATTCAGGGGGTGCTTGGTATAGTGGTTAGAGCGCACGCACAAAAACTCAAACGGCCCAGGTTGAAATCCCAGCAAAGGTGAGAAAATGACAAAGTTAGTCTGCAGTTTTTTCAAAGTTTTAATTTAAAACTTCATGATAAACATCTTCATGATAAACATCTAAAAAGAAACGGCTGCCCGACATTCCACTCTATTCCACCTTAACCAACGTCAACAAAAAAAAGGAATGGTCAGGAGAAAAGCGCCACCTATTGGTAATTAGCAGATTACAGCTAAACCGACTTAGCGGATGCACTCACAACACAATCAACATGCAACGATGTGGCAATTGCTGTTGATCATTCAAAGGTGAAGGTATAACACTGGTCTATGAATGATCATTTCACAGCAATTTGCCTCATTCCTAAGGCGCTTAAAAATTATATAATTAATAATATATGTACTGACTTTTCCAAAAATTCCAATATAATGCACAGCATTTAGTAGGGTTTTACTCCTCAGTATTGGTCTCAAATAAAAAAAAATAAAAATCTTCCTAAATTTTCCGATTAGTTTTTTCTTTTTGCAGTTGATGAGAATAAAACACCATTTTGTTAATATTTTATATAAAATTTTCATACTGTGCCTGCCAAATTTTCACTGCAATATTAAGTATTCAATAATGAAAACATTTCATTGTGTAATATAACGTATAACTTAATTAATAAATTTTGCTTACAAACTGGCCCTTTTTACATTCAATACTAAAATAATATAAATATTTCATGTGTACTAATGAAATAAATAAAGAAACTAAAAAAATTGTCTGAAGTTTCAAAATTCTATAACAATTTAATAATCCATAATATGATTCATACTGTAAAAACTCTTGAAAACTCAGCTGAAATTTGCCAAAAATTTGTTTCCCTCTTTGTATTCAATTTAAATGAATTTTTTTTAAATACCTTTCTTATGCCATTTCAACAAATTGGAGTCTCTTTGTTTTCAATGTAGTTTTTTTTTATTTAACCCTGCTGTTAGGTTAGAAAAAACTTACGAATCTTAGGTTAATGGACCATTTGGTCCATACTTCAATATTCATACAAAATAACCATTTAATTTTATATTTGTATTTATTTTGGGCCACTTCGCTCTAAATATTTAAGTTAAGCTTTACTCAATGCTAGAGATGGGCGAGTGAGTGAATTTGTGCTCACAGTGACGTAAGAAATTTTATAATCTCTCACGAATCACTCACTCGAATTTTTCTTTACTCACGCACTACTCACGTCAGTAAAATTAAATAACTCACTCTCACGCGTTATTCACGTGAATCACTCAAATCACGTGACCACCGCAAATCTCTACTCAACACATTTTATGTAAAAATTTATTGAGGAAAAACTACTAAATGTAGAAAGTGACTCCGATATTTCAGATTCGGAATTTGATTATACTTCAGAACATAGCGAAACAAGTTCTTCTGAAACAGATACTGAACGGGAAGTCGCAGTTAGCTCTGTTGATCCGTTTTTTATTGCTTAAAACAAAATGCTTTGGAGTGCCACTCTATTACCTCAGCCTATTGGAGCTACGGCTGAGAATATCTCAATGCAGCCAGATGCAATTCTGTCAGCTTTTTTATTGTTTTTTCGGCCTCCAATAGAAAGAATTATCATCGAAAATACTAATAAGTACATCAGCGTCAAGTTTGATGGCAAGTGGAAAGATATTGATGCAGACGCAGTGCGCGCATATATTGCTTTGCTCATTCTTGCAGGCGTACGTCGGTATGTATTTTTTTTTATTTGAGCAAAATAGTTGGCTAATATAAAATCTATGATTGAAAGTAGAAAAAAAGTAAATGTCGCCCCATTTCCGAAGCAATTATGTCTGAAGAAAAATTTCATATGATTACCATCCGTTTCGATGATGTTTTGAGTCGACGACAAATGCGTAGTTGCGATAAATTAGCTCTCATTCGTGAGCTGTGGAACCGTTGGGAACAACTTCTTAGAACGTTTTATAATTGTTACGAAAATGTCACCATTGATGAGCAACTTGTTGCATTAAGGGGGCGATGTACTTTTCTACAGTTTGTGCCATCAAAACCACCAAAATATGGTTTGAAATTTTGGTTATCGGTGGACAGCCTGAAAAGAACTAAGGACAACGCGTTCTATTGGACTTAACAGAAGGCTTGAAAGGGCAAAATATAACAGGCAACCATTTTTTTTTCTACTTTTGAGTTGGCAAAAAAATTTCGGGAAAGAAAACTTCCTCCGAAATTGCTAAATTTCAAAAAACTCCCTTTGTACCATTCTATAAACGCAAAACAACTCGATGGCCAAACATTTTATTTGCAAACATAAATGATATATCCGCATTGAATGCATACATAATATTTTCTGAAATCGACGAAATCGAAATCCTGGGTTCCAGCTGATCGGAATTGCAGGAGACAAGAGTTATTGCCGCAACTAGCACTCTCTCTAACGAACGCGTATATGATGAAACGGACCAGATTACCTCAAAAAGAGTTATCAGCACAGTTATTTACTGAAATACGAAAATAATGTATAATTCCAGTCGCTTCTTCAAATAATATTTCTAATTCAGAGGACCGAAATCGTGAAATTTGTAGTTGCTGCAAGTCTAAATGTGATATAAAATGCTCCATTTGCAGTAAGTTTATTTTCAAAACTTATAGAAAAAAATGCTGCTTATCATGCAATCACAATTATTATAAAACCAACTAATAAATACCATTTTTTTTTAAATAAATGTAAAAAAAATCAAAGGAGATACATTATGGACCAAATGGTCTCTTAACCTAAGATTCGTAATTTTTTATTTTTCTCAGTCCTGGGGCCTATTTCACTAAGCTACAAGTCTACAATTACAAGTGTTTTTGCCGTAAAATTGTAAATTTGTAAATTATTGTGTTTCATAAAAATACAATTACAAGTTTGTAGCTACAAGTGATTTTTACAATTTACAAGTCTACAAGTCATACTTCTACAAGTCGTTTTGTTTCATCAAACTAAATTTTCACTTGTACACTTGTAGAATTGTAGAAAAAAGCTTAGGGTCGACAGAGACTCTCAAAAAAATTTTACAAGTTACAAGTGAATGATAAATTGAATTAAAATTTGATTTTTAACTATTTTTTAATAAAAATTAGTTCAAATAAACACAAAACCAAACAATTTTAATATTAATTAAGTACCATTAATTTATTTATTTTGTTTATTTTTAATTATTTATTTTTTTATATAAGTGATTATATGTAATAAAAAAAACTATATCACATTGTTTGCTTATTACAAATTATCGATATTAAAGTACCCATTATTGTAAAACTATTAAAAGTATTCCTATGTTCAAGTGCTTACAACGTCAGAACTATTTCTCCGATCTTTTTTATGGAGCACTCATTTGCTTTGTTATTGTGTTTTCTTTTAAATGGATTCAGATAATTAGAAAAAGTGCACATTGTTAATTCTTTATGTTAAATTTTTCTACATCACCAAAAGCAGTTAGACGTGAAATCAGAAGGAATAACTAAGAAAAACATTAAGAATATGTTGGAGTTGTTAAGAAAATCTCTAACCCTCTTTTAAGAAATTTTAATACATTAATTATTTCTAAAGACAACAATGATACGTTTTTGGCCGAAGAATATTGTGGAGCGTAATTCACTAGTTTTTAAGGTATAAGCTGTCATGCAAAAGCAGCAATTATCGAGTTCACTAAAAGAGTCGTTATATAATTGCACTAAAATGTGATTTTCCACCACCTATTTGTGCAAGTAAATGAAACGAAACCTTTAGCCAGCAGAAAGTAGAGACTGCAGTACAAATTTATAAAAATTTTATCTTATTTGACAATTTTAATCTGTCTGTCAGTTAGAAATTCATTGCAGTCTGCTGGTCAGGGTGGTCGATCAAAAGTAAACAAACCACTGACCACAAAACGCCATCTAAAGCTTCGCCTGGATTTTGATTGGATGGACTTAAATTTAATTAAATTGGATTATGGAGGATTGGAAGATGGTCCTATTGCCGGACTAAACCAAAATTAAATTAGTTTTCCAGCAATACAATAATTTGAAATTCACCGCCAAAATAACTCAAAAGTTTTTAAATGATAGCGAACTGAAAGTAATATAATGGTCACCAGAATAGTCTGACCTCAATCTGCTTGAGTTCTTCTGAGATGCTTAATTTATCAAAATAACTTTGTAAAAACATTTTATTTTATTTAAAAAATTTGCGAAATATTATTAAAATGTGTTACATTGCATTTTTATAGGATATTTTAGCACTTTGAGTAATAATAAATAAGAATTTAATAATTAATATCCAATATATACAAAAGAACTTGTAATTGTAGAAATTGTAGTTTACAAGTACAAAAATCTACAATTATTATAAAAATTTTAATGAAACACAATTCATTATCACTTGTAAAAAAAAGACTTGTAATTATAACTTGTAAACTTGTAGAATTGTAGTTTAGTGAAATAGGCCCCTGGTATAAGTCAGAACCTTGAATTTTTGTATATAACATGGTTTTGTAAAAAGACCACATGAGCTAAAAAATTAGGTCACTATATATCACCGTTCAAAAATTACAAAGAAAACAATAAAAAAAATGGACCAAATGGTCCTAACCTAACAGCAGGGTTAAATACTTTAAGTCTTCGTTTAAATTTTTAAAAAATGTTGCTTCTTTTTTTTTATTTGTTTTTTTTTGGTTTTGTTAAATTTTTATTTCATTATTGCTCAAATTTCTTAACACAATGGATATTTCTTCTTAATCCTGGGTTTATAATAATTTTTTTTTGTATTTTTATTTATTTTTATATTGCATACAATAAAAAGACAATTCTTGTATAAGGCTTTGCTGTAGAAAATTTTGGTATGTTAAGTTTGTGATGATTTTTGTAATAACCAGACAATATTATTGAAACAAGGTTTTAGTATATAATAATATACATAAATGTATTCCTTTTTTAATCAAAAAACATATATGTATATAGAATATCCTTCTATTATATATTAAGAAAACTACTTCAATTCCCCTAGTGTTTATACATGTTCCATAACGGATCTTAATTTTCAATAATAATTTTAATTTTAGGATTTCAAGATTAATATAATACTTAACATAAATAGATTTACATAATAAGGATTCTCTAAGTGATTGCAATTAGGAATTCAAGAAAAAAAAAAAACGAAATAATGAAAACTAATTCATGCATTTAGTACCGTATTTAATTTGGAAATCCGCATAGTTAAAGTTTTACGGATTAGGGTTTTGTTGTAAGATTTTTGTTTTCAACTCAATGTAAGCTTTAGCTAAAACTTAGAATGTTAACAACGTTGTTAATCAATAAAATTAGTTTTTTTAGTATTGTTTTCAATTTCTATTTATGCTTTTATAAAACTACGACTCTTTTTCTATGAACATAATATAAAAATATTTTTTTAAAAACGTCTAATAGCTGAACAATAAGAAGTTTGAAATTTTACTTGTAACTTAATTTAGAAAATAGATTTCATAAATCCTAAAAGATGATTATTAAGAAAGATGATTTACCAAAAGAATAGTTTTATAAGCATGTTACAGTGGTTAAAGCGCTCGCACAAAAACTCAAACGTACCAGGTTCAAATTCCAGCAAAAGTGAAAAATTAAAAAGTTCAAATGCATTGTATTCAAAATTATAATTTAAAAAATAAGAGAATTTCCCACTAAGAAGTCCATCAGCAAGGAATCCTCACCCTGATATTCCACTCTATTCCATCTTAACCATCGACAGCAAAGGCGAATGATCTGAAGCCAAGCGCAAGCGCCACCTATTGGTAAGTAGCAGATGACAGCTAAAACTACTTATCGACGACACTCACCACACAATCAAAATGCAACCATGAGACAATTTCTGTTGATAATTTAAAGGTGAACCTTTTAGTGATCAATTTACAGCAATTTGTGTCATTTTTAGGCGATTAATAATAATATGATATAAGAAATAATATTTACTGTCCTTTCCAAAAAATACCAATACAATGCACAGCATCAGCAGTGGTTTACCCCTGAGTGAATATAGCCTTCAACATGCTTCATAACCTTAAAAGATCAGCTCTTCAGAAGCTTCCTTCATACTAAACCATAAAAAAATAAAATTTCTGACAATTAAATTTCGATGGATGTATATTATTAGGTCGAAGTGATTTAAAATTAGAAACTCGTTCTAAAACCACATAAAAGATTTTGTTGCTATAGCCGGCCAAAGTTAGTCAAATTGAAGGTATGGAAAATATGACTCAAGTGTACTCCTTGAATTTTTTGAATAGGGCAGATGGTTCGCAACATGAATAAAAAAATAAACCCAATGTTTCATGTCTGTTTGGTGGTAAATTTATAGTTCTTTAGCAATATCGATGAAGCTGCTAGTCTTTCTCAATTGCTTGTATGATTCAATTAACTTTCAGAATAAATGCGAAGTGTACTTTTAATATCAAAAAAGAAAATTGTTTTGCTGTTGGTTTTTTAGTTGCAAATCTTCGTAAGCTTCTGAAATTTTTCGAACAGTCTTGAAACATTTTAGAAATTTCTCTAACAGGAAAATAAAATATGACGATGTTGGTTTTTTTTTGTGCGGCAAGGAGGGAAAAAGCTTTATGCTTCGCGGAGGTCATCACTTCGCATGATATGTCGGACTCACCCAAAAGGGTATACCGACTAAAAGCTCCCCTTATATAACGATAATTTTCAATTATTTTCAAACAAAGATTATTTTGATATATAAACTTTTAATTAAGCTTTAGGTCGATTAAATAATTATTTTTTCGATATTTCGCTACTTCTCTCTGTAGCTTCTTCAGGAAATATCAAAAACATAATTATTTAATCGACCCAAAGCTTAATTAAAAGTTTATATATTAATTAATAACAAGGTCAACTAAACTTATTGATACAAAGATTAGTTTTAAAATAACAATGTGATTTTAATAATGCCTTCTGACAAAATCAAAATTTTTTCAAAAATCCAAACATATTAAATTTCAAATGAACCTAATACTACCTGAATTATTTACCTACATACATACTATTACATACATAATTGGCCATTACAACAGTGTTGCAGGGTTACGGCCTAGGTTCTCATACAGCTCATGTTGTGTGTGCCAATTTTTATCAGTGAGTACCGGGACGTACAGTTTAAACTCGACTCCGAATGACAGACTTGAGAAGCTTTTTTATGACAATCAGTTAGTTACTCTCAGAGTTTTTGCCTGAAAACTGCTAAGATGTAGTTCTAAAAGAATTATTACACTTACATACATACATAATTGACCATTACAACCCTGTGTCAGTGTTACGGCTTAGCTTCTCGCAGCATTCATGTTGTGTGTGTTAATTTTTTATCCATAAGTACCGGGACCTACAGTTTAAAATGGATTCCGAACGACAGATTTGAGAAGCTTTTTCATAGCAATCAATTACTCCCAGAGCTTTTGCCAGAAGACTGCTGAGAGGTAGTCGCCTAAAGAAATAATTTCTTCATATTTCTTTTTTTAAGATGTCAGAGCTGAGATTTGAACTCGGCGCTATAGGCTTAGTAAACCAACACACTATTCACTAGACCATTGAAACTAGTCTTGGGTTTTTTAGCTCTTTTGAGTGAGCGCTCTTCTTAGTTCAGCTCACTTGAATGAACTATGTCGCTCATTTGGTTCAATAGCTCATTTAGTTCAATAGATCATTTAGTTCAATATTTTCATTTGAATCATATTAAACTTTTTTTCCACTGGTACTGCTCATGTTGTGGGCATCAATTGTATACGTAGCTTTTGTATACGTAGTTTGCCTTTAAATTCAAACTCAATCGATTTTTTTTTATTTATTTATTATGTTCAATGAATTACAAGCCTTAAAGGCCAAATTAATTCAGTAGTAATTATATGGTAAGGTTAAACAAAAAAAAGAAAAAAAAAAAAAAATATATATATATATATATATATATATATATATATATATGCAGGGAGCATACTTTGATGTCTTTTTTTAGTTTTTACGGATACTTTAGTGACTCTTGCATAGTTTGAACACGGTGTTCAAACTTGTAACAGGTTTAACGCATAATTTGATGACTTGTTAGTTTGAACACAATTTTTTGTCGATTTTTAGTTTTAAGTCTAAATCGATTCCGCTATGTTTATATAATAATATCTTAATATTTTTTTTTCTATATACACGCTTTAAATATATTAAAATTGCATTTAAAAAATATATATACAGTTGCGGCGTTGCCATTCCTTATAAAAAAATTTAGTTTAGCGGGGAAAAATTTTTGCCACAACAAATTTTTTTTTGTGTAATTTTATTAAGCTTATACCTACTCTTGATATAACGTGCTCTAAAAAAAGTTGTTGATAAATATCAACGATTTTTTAAATAAAAACCAAAAAAAAAAAAGGTTATAAAAAGTAAACATGCCTTTTTCCAGAATCGAACCCAGGCCGGCCGGTCTATTAAACACAAGCCAACAACATTACACCACACAAATATACTTGTAAAGTCATTTATTTTTATGTAGTAAGAAGAATTTATTAAAAATAACTTCTGACTAGATAATTTTTTTATATAATAATTTTTCTTTTAACTCATTTATTATGTAATAATTTTTGTCCACACTCGTTAAAAAAAAGCAAAAAATGTGTGTTTTGCAAAAATTCAGTGATAAATTAATAAAAAAAATCACTCCTTATAAAAAGAAAATAAAAAGCATGAATTCCAAAAACTTAAAAAACTCTTTTGTTTTGAAAAAACAAAGAACTTATGTACCTATGTAGCTAAAATATAGGTATTTATGTACCTTTATAAGTATGTAGAGCTTAATTAAAAATTATTATGCATGTTGGCATGTACAAAAGTATAATTTTATACCAATGTAGCCATCTATAAACATATTTACGTATGTATGTATGTATATACTTTACAATCAAATATGTATGTATGTATATAAACTTGCCAAAAAATTAATAAAAATAATAGAAAAAAAATTACAAATAAATTAATAAAACAATAGAAGAGGAAAGTAAAGAAAAAAAATTTATGATCCTTTCGAGATTTGAACCCGATGGCTTGGAAAAGAATAAAAGCCCATAGAAAATAAAACACTTCAGACTAACCAAAGACACCGCAATAAGTTACAAAAACGAATTGACTTTTTGCTTAATATAAACTTTGGACAATTTTTTAAGTATTAAAAAATTATAAAGAGACCAATACAATCAGCATTTGTATGAGCATGCATCCATCATTGCATAAATATGGGTGTATTCTTGTTACTATGTATATGTTTAACGCAATTTTTAAAACCTGTTTTAAACAGCGTGGTCAACTTTAATATTAAAAAAAGCACTAAAGTCAAGAAAAAGCGCTTATTTCAAAAAGCACCGAATTTTCCTTTAATGTTTTATTATTTTGTAAGTCAGTTGCTGTATGACCAGTTTAGTAATATACAAGTTCGAACGATAACATACATACTTTAGAATCATAATATATCGCTTTGAGATATAATTTGTTGTTGTTGTTTATTTTAAGTTTAGTTGTTAAATATTGAAAATTTTAAAAATTTTAAAAATGTTACGTCTCAAACATAAAGCCAAAAGAACCATACTTTTAAACATAGTTTGACGCTTTTTAGGATAATAATGAGTGATTTGTTTCGTACGCATAGTTTTACGTTCGCCATAATGGGACAGGCTATAGCCTATAGGTGTCTTCATTTTTATCAGCGTCTCATAAAAGGACTTTCAACTACAACAAATCTTTTACGTCTTTTACAAAAGCAATGTGAACTGATATATGTATATCTATACGTTATAGTAGAGGTCGGAGGCTGTATATTCTATGTAGTGGTATTCCTGGCGATGGCTTCGTTTGGTCAAATATGTCAAAAATCCTACAGAGACCCACTCTGCTCAAAAATGAATTTTTTAAAAATTTATAAAAAAATTCTCAAACTCAATTCAGAAATACTGCCTTTACCGCGTTATAGTAGAGGTTGGAGGCTGTATAGTCCATGTAGTGGTATTCCTGGCGATGGATTCGTTTAGTCAAATATGTCTAAAATTCTCCAGAGACCCACTTTGCTCAAAAATGAGTTTTTGAAAATTCATAAAAAAATTCACAAACTCAATTCAGAAATACTACCTTTACCACGTCATAGTAAAGGTCCTGGGCTGCGTATTCCATATAGTGGTGTTCCTAGCGATGGTTTCATTTGCCCAAATGTATCTAAAATCCTCAAGAGACCAACGTTGCTCAAAAATGAATTTTTGAAAATTTATAAAAAAATTCACAAACTCAATTGGGTAATACTGCCTTTACTACGTTATAGCAGAGGTCTTGGGCTGTATATTCCATGTAGTGGTGTTCCTAGCGATGGCTTCGTTTGTTCAAATATTTCTAAAATCCTCCAGAGACCCACTTTGCTCAAAAATTAATTTCATGTAGTGGTATTCCTAGTGATGGCTTCATTTGGCCAAAACGGATTATTTGCAGTGATATTGAATAAAATTTTTTTTAATTTTTTCAGAACAAAATTTTTTTAAATGAATTGAGATTATTTTTGCAATGAAATGCCAAATGCAAAATTAAAAATACGTCCGTGCAGGAAATGATGATGATAGTTTATTTTATGCGTAAAGTTAATAAAAATGCTTTACGATTAGTTTACAATTCGATATACTCGTATCCGTTTATTTTTATAATAATCCCCATTTTATTAATTGTTATCATCTTATGATATTTTCTGTATGTACACAACTAAATATTGAAGAGTATTAATAAATAAACACTATTTATTTCTAAGATATTGAAGATGTGCTAACGAGTAGTTTTAATGATATATAAAATTTTATGTTTCAATAGGTTTAAAAAAAATCTGAAGAGATTTTTTAAGAATGAAATGGTCTTCGAAAATAGTGGGATGGGTACGTACTACGTAGTAACAAACACCATTGCAACAAAGATGCATAATTCTAGCAACTTTCATTAGTACTAACAATCGTTCCTAGCAAAAGCCCTTGCAAGTTTTGCAAATGTATCATTTCTTCATACATTTAGTGTCGGATTTAGGGCTACTCCCTTCTTTGGAATACAAAAAAAAATATCTTTTTATAAAGTATTATGTATAGGTTTTATTAATGTGCATATTAATTCTAATTGGCTATATTTGTCTGTGGACAGTTGTATATATGAATAAATTTTATGGATAAAGATACTGCGAATATAATATTTCGAATACATTTTGTTCAAAGTGAGTTGTGAGTTTTTAATGGAAATAAATACATTGCGTTAGCAAGCCCCTTCCAGAACAGCAGAATACTTTTTGGCGAGATTATCTGTTTGACTCATGGACAAATTATTAAAAAGAAATTGAAGTTTGCAAAAAGGTTTTTGTGTGTATTTTTTTCTCAAGAAAATTGTACTGTTAGGGTGTCTAAAATGGAATAATAAATATGTGTATGAAAATGTTCTTGCCGAGAAAAAGGTTATATTTTATTTACCTGTAATTCAACTGACTGAATTTTTTAGGGTTTCTGCGCAGAGTATCGTAATAGTAATAATCTTGAACTCCAGATGAAGCTAGATTACTCTAAATTTGGAGAATGAATAATAAGTTAATGTAAAATTTCTGCACTTTCTCCCTAGGAGCTTCAAAACGATCTAAAATTATATACCAAACAGGAAATATAGTAGATTTTTTATTGCGATCGAGTAGCTCTATCGGCATTATTTTCTACAATGGAGGCAAATTACTCTCTTTTGTAATTAAACTGACTGACGCCTTAAAATAATCCGCTGCACGAAATTTGCCCAATGAATACTAAGTTTTCCCAAAAAAATTATAAAGTTCTAGCAAGATGGCAAACAAATCGACTACTTCAAGTATAGAACGCGAAGAATGTTGTCTGCTTAAAGATTAATTGTTTACATTAATAGACTGTTAAAGATTAACCACTGAATCATTATATCTAAGTTTCTTTTTTTTAAGTTTCACGCAAAAATTCCAAAAACTTTTGAACGGTTTCAAAATTTTCATGCATTTAATAATTACAGTAAGCAAATATTCATGTATAATATCAGGGCATAATCTACAATGAGACCAAAATGCTAAGCCAATTACACTTCAGTATACTAATTAAAAACTAATTCAACAATTGAATTACTTCATATAATTTACAGTAATAGAAATTTCCAACTCGTTTGCAGCAAAAGTTGGCAAAATTAGTTTTTAATTTGAATTGCTCTCACATTATTTAGCCTACAATTTGTAATTCAACTTGATTTGCAAGGGCTTTTACAAAGAAAACCGGTTTTACCAAAAACAATTTATTTCGTAAACTTTTCATGTAGTCTTTTAGAATTATAGCTTTGCGTTTAAATATACAGTCGATAAAATATTTTGTTGCTGCTTCTAAACATAAAAATGTATTTATTATGCAAAAACATCAATTTGAGTCAATAGAAATTTGTCTAGACAATAAAAGTGAATATATATAAAATAATTTGTATATTACTAAATTGGTCATATAACCTTAATATATAATATATAAAAAAACATTAAAGAAAAATGTGGGCTTTTTTTAAATAAGCGCTTTTTTCCCAACTTTAATGCTTTTTGACTTTATAAAGTTGACCACGCTGTTTAAAACAGGTTTTAAAAATGGTGGCAAAAATATAGAACAAGAGCACACCCACATGTATACAATAATGGATGAACACTCATACAAATGCTAAGTGAAGTTGGTTTCTATAATTTTTTTATGTATAACAAATTGCACAAAGCTTATATAAAGCAAAGAGTGAACTGTTTTCATTAAGTTGATGTGTTGCATTTAGTTAAGCTGTCGTTTTGTACTATGTATTTATTTATCCTTTTTCTAGTCGTCGGGTTCAAATCTCAAAGAGATCATATGTACTTTTTTTTAATTTAATTTTTTTATAACCTTTTATTTTTTATTTTTATTTATTTAATTTTGCCATGTTTTATTTATTTAATTTTTTGATTTTTTAATCTTTCTATTAATTTTATTGCAATTTAATGTGCATACATACATATTCCGTTGTAATGTAAAATAGTGTATTCATTAATTTTTTTTTCTTTGTATTTTATTTTTGATATTTGCTCAAAATAACATATACATACATACTTAGGTAATAACAATTATTTTGGATTTTTATATAAATAATTATTTACAAAAAATATGTAAGTAAATTATTAAAGAAATGCATAATTACGCATACATTACATAGTAGTATATGCTTTTTTTCTTTTTTTGTTGTTTTCTTGTTTTGAGATTTGTAAGCAATATTTTCGATACAAAAACAAAAAATTTTGTAAATGCTTGTATGTACATATATGCACATAGTATATCATATAAAAACTGAAATTATTCAATGTTCTAGTGTTGTAGAATTCTTGATGTATTTCCTAATACGTATAATTTTTCTTTTAACTCATTTATTAAGTAATAATTTTTGTCCACACTCGTTAAAAAAAAGCAAAAAAATGTGTGTTTTGCAAAAATTCAGTGATAAATCAATAAAAAAAATCACTCCTTATAAAAAGAAAATAAAAAGCATGAATTCCAAAAACTTAAAAAACTCTTTTGTTTTGAAATAACAAAGAACTTATGTACCTATGTAGCTAAAATATACGTATTTATGTACCTTTATATGTAGAGCTTAATTAAAAATTATTATGCATGTTGGCATGTACAAAAGTGCAATTTTATACCAATGTATCTAATTACATGCATACATATTTACTTATGTATGTATGTATGTTTATACTTTACAATCAAATATGTATGTATGTACTTATATAAACTTGCCAAAAAATTAATAAAAATAATAGAAAAAAAAAATTACAAATAAATTAATAAAACAATAGAAAAGGAGAGTAAAGAAAAAAAATTCATGATCCTTTCGAGATTTGAACCCGATGGCTTGGAAAAGAATAAAAGCCCATAGAAAATAAAACACTTCAGACTAACCAAAGACACCGCAATAAGTTACAAAAACGAATTGACTTTTTGCTTAATATAAACTTTGGACAATTTTTTAAGTATTAAAAAATTATAAAGAGACCAATACAATCAGCATTTGTATGAGCATGCATCCATCATTGCATAAATATGGGTGTATTCTTGTTACTATGTATATGTTTAACGCAATTTTTAAAACCTGTTTTAAACAGCGTGGTCAACTTTCATATTTAAAAAAGCACTAAAGTCAAGAAAAAGCGCTTATTTCAAAAAGCACCGAATTTTCCTTTAATGTTTTATTATTTTGTAAGTCAGTTGCTGTATGACCAGTTTAGTAATATACAAATTCGAACGATAACATACATACTTTAGGATCATAATATATCGCTTTAAGATATAATTTGTTGTTGTTGTTTATTTTAGGTTTGCTTGAAAAAAATATTGAAAATTGAAAAAATTTTAAAAATGTTATGTCTCAAACATAAAGCCAAAAGAACCATACATTTAAACATAGTTTGACGCTTTTTAAGATAATAATGAGTTACTTGTTTCGTACGCATAGCTTTACGTTCGCCATAATGGGACAGGTGCCTATAGGCACAAAAATCTTTTGCGTCTTTTACAAAAGCAATGTGAACTGATATACATATGTATATCTATATTTTATTCACAGTAAGCATCCATCATCTTATTTATTAATTATATAAAATTGAAATTTCTAACATATTGAATTTAGAAACATAAGCCGAAAAAAATTTCTATGCATTCTGAGGTTTCTTTAATGAGGTACCAACTTGCAAAATTTACTTCCAAATATTAATATATGTCGCTGATTAAAACTTCTCCTCTATGTCAACAGGTCTGGCGTTACATGCCTACTACAAAAAAAGTTAAAGAATTTCACCAATCTAATGACTCTATTTTAAATAAATGTAAATACATTAAATTTTATAGTAGTAGCCGAATTCCTAATGGTACTTAATATATGTAATACAAAAAGGTAATACGAGTACATTTTTTTATATGGAAGTATTGCTTCATATGGATTTTTAACTCAGAAACCACTCAGAATCTTAATATCCTGAAAGAAAGTTTGGGTTGTATTTAACCATGGAAAAACGAATTCAGGGATCTAAATGTAATTATTCACTTCCATTTAGTGACAATACGAAATAATGAATCAACATGTTATCAAATCAATCTGTCAACCAAAACTAAAACTAAATCTCTCAAGATATAATTTCACCTTTTTTGTAGTCGTGATATTTAATGAAATCCGAGTATAATTTTACTATCTTGCACTTATTAAGCAACTTCTGCTTAACAGTAGAAGAAGTTTAATGAAAATTTCTTTCTTGAATAACTTAAGACGTGTCTTTATTAAATCTGAAACTCTTATGAGGATTCTACGACTTAAGACCAACTGCTGTAGACCAACCACAACTTCTCCCTTGAATTACAATAATTTATTCCGGTTATGCTAATTTTGACCCGTTTAAAATAATGTGTGCGCATTTCAATATTCATTCCATCTCAATGTCTAAAATGTTGGACTTACGCCTAGGCCCATTAGGCTCTGGAATAGGGCGGCATAATTTAAAATGCGCAAATATTTAAATGCAAACCAACATAAGAGCAATTCAAGTTAGAAATAGATTTGATTAATTTCTGCTTCTAAAGAATACGAAATTTCTTTTATAAATTATATAAAGTTATTGAATTTTTGAAGAATATTATTATTATAATACTCGGCGCAGGAAACTTCACTCGGTTGAATAATGAGAATTATATTCTTCTAGACAAAAAAGTTTTCATACAAATATTTATTACCCCATTTTAGACCCTCTAACTGTACAACTTTGCGAAGGTAAAAACGCATACAACTTTTTTGATAACTTTTTTTAAATAGATACAAATAAGTTCAGAAGTCAAACAAATAATCTCGTCAAAAAGTATCCTGATAATCTAGAAGAGACAATTTCAAATGAATGCCTTACTTGAACTCTCATTCTGCACAACACATATTCGATATATTATATTCGTAGAATCTTCAAGATGTTTTTCCAAATGAATACATAGCTTTACGAATTTGTTTGAGTATATCTGCTACCAATTATTCAGCATTAAGTATGTTTTCCACCATAGACACGATGAAAAGAAAACTATTCAGTACAAGAATTAATTGACGTTTTCGTTTAATAAGCTTTCGCCGTTTTGCCGAAATATAACCGCTGCTTAAAAACTAATTACATACTAATTTTTGAGAAACACTTTGCGTATATTTTAATCTTTTTCATTTAATATTTATACCGCATATTTTGAAAAAAAAGTAAAATTTTAAATAAAAACGATATGTATGAGCAAAAGATTGTACGCGCAAATGTATATTAATAAAAACTAAGCACAATACTTTGATTATTAAAAAACTAAGTATTATTGACAATCACATATAATCAAAAAGAGCGGCATACGAAGAGTGCCTAGGAAGGGAGCTATCCTATATGATGATGACTACTCATTTTTTGACTTTGCTTGCACAAATGATTTTTCTAAAATGCGATTTTCTCGAAAACGGTAGAAATGATTGTACAAAAATATAACACTTACGAGAAACAGTATCTCAACGAAAATAAATGGTCCAACAAGTTGGGTCATTTTAAAATTTTTTTTAACACATAATTTTTTTCAAATCCAATCTTTTCGAAAAAGGTAAAAAGTGTCTTGTGCACGCAAATATTTCTGAAAACTAGGCAACCCTCTCCAACATCTCCAAAAAAGTAAAAAAAAAAAATGATAACAATTAATTAAAAGGGGGTCTATAAAAAATACATGGATACATAGTGGGTCTCTGGAGGATTTTTGACATATTTGGTCAATTTTTCTCCTCTAGAGACCCACTTTGCTTAAAAATGAATTTTTGAAAATTCATAAATAAATTCACAAAATCAATTCAGTAGCAATGCCTTCACCATATCATAGACGAGGTCTTAGGCTGTGTATCCCATATAGCTGTGTTACAAGCGAAAGGTTCATTAGACCAAATATGCCTAAAATCCTCCAGAGATCCACTTTGCTCAAAAACTAATTTTTGAAAATTTAAAAAAAAAACCCACAAACTCAATTGGGTAATACTGCCTTTACTACGTTATAGCAGAGGTCGGAGGCTGCATATTCCATGTAGTGGTATTCCACAAACTCAATTGGGTAATACTGCCTTTACCACGTCGTGGTGGAGGTCTTGGACTGTGTATTCCATATAGTGGTGTTCCTAGCAATGGCTTCATTTGGTCAAATATGTCTAAAATCCTCTAGAGACCTACTTTGCTCAAAAATGAATTTTTGAAAATTTATAAAAAAATTCACAAACTCAATTGGGTAAAACTGCCTCTAACACATTATAGTAGGGGTCGTAGGCTGTATATATTTCATGTAGTGGTATTCCTAGTGATGGCTTCGTTTGACCAAAACAGATTATTTGCATTGATATTGAATACAATTTTTTTTCAATTTTTTCAGAACTAAATTCTTTTAAATGAATTGAGATTATTTTTGCAATGAAATGCCAAATGCAAAATTAAAAATACGTCCGTGCTGGAAATGATGATGATAGTTTATTTTATGCGTAAAATTAATAAAAATGCTTCACGATTAGTTTACAATTCGATATACTCGTATCCGTTTATTTTTATAATAATCCCCATTTTATTAATTGTTATTTTCTGTATGTACCCAACTAAATATTGAAGCGAATTAATACAATTTATTAGTATATATTTTGTCATAAATAAACTTTACTTATTTCTAAGATATTGTAGATGTGCTAACGAACAGTTTTATTGATGTATAAAATTTTGTGTTTTAATAGGTTTTAAAAAAATCTGAAGAGCTTTTAATGTAAATAAATACATTTCGTCAAGCAAGCCACTTCTAGAACAGCATAATATTTTTTGGCGGGATTATTTGTTTGACTCATAGGTAAATTATTAAAAAGAAATTGAAGTTTGCAAAAAGGTTTTTGTGTGTATTTTTATCTCAAGAAAATTGTACTGTTACGGTGTTTAAAAAGGAATAATAAATATGTGTATGAAAATGTTCTTGCCGAGAAAAAGGTAATATATTATTTACCTGTAATTCAACTAACTGAATTTTTTAGGGTTTCTGCGCTGAGTATCGTAATAGTAATAATCTTGAACTCCAGATGAAGCTAGATTACTCTAAATTTGGAGAATAAATAATAAGTTAATGTAAAATTTCTGCACTTTCTCCCTAGGAGCTTCAAAACGATCTAAAATTATATACCAAACAGGGAATATAGTAGATTTTTTATTGCGATCGAGTAGCTCTATCGGCATTATTTTCTACAATGGAGGCAAATTACTCTCATTTGTAATTAAACTGACTGACGCCTTAAAATTATCCGCTGCACCAATGAATACCAAGTTTTCCCAAAAAAATTATAAAGTTCTAGCAAGATGGCAAAAAAATCGACCACTTCAAGTATACAACGCGAAGAATGTTATCTACTTGAGATCAGTTGTTTAAATTAATGGACTGTTTAAGATTAACCACTGAATCATTATATCTAAGCTCCTTTTTTTAAGTTTCACGTGGTTTGCAAAAATTCCAAAAACTTTTGAACGGTTTCAAAATTTTGATGGGCTTAGGCCTAAAGATTAAAGATTAAAAAGATTATATACACACAGGATCCAGAGTATCTTTTTCAGAAGATACGATTTGAAAGATCTTTGAGAGGCAGAAATATTATTGTTTCCAGGCACCAATGCCTTGTCTCAGAATGGCAATTTTTTCCGCATGCAATTAGCCTTTGGAATGCTCTTCCACATAACAAACAACTTTTAAAAATGTCTATTTCATTATTTTAAATAAATTCTTTTAATTACATACATATTTACATACATAATATTTGTCTTTTTTATAAATTTTCTTTATTTTTTTTTCGTATTATTATATGTTTTTCTTTTTTACCTCTTTGAAATTAATTGTTCCAAACTTTTATTCTTGTTATTCAAATTTTATTTACAAATTATTATTTAAGTTTAAGTTATTTTTATTAAATTGTTGTATGCATATTAGCCCTGCATTATAATTACATATAAGACTAAAGGTACGTTCACATTTATCAAATATTTGATGGAAAAAGCGTAACCACTATTCAATTGGAGCTTTTAGTTTTTTGAGTGTTTACTTTTTCGAATTTAATCTATAAAAAATTAAAATATTAGTTCTTCTTATTATCATGTTTAAAATAATTTTTTAAGAAATGTTTACACAAAACAACATTTTTGTATAAAATGTTTTCATAAAATAGTGGTTACGCTTTTTTCATCAAATATTTGCCAAATGTGAACGTAGCTTAAGTCTTGTTATGCAGGGAGCTAAAATGAAATAAATAAATAAATCCACCACTACCAACATTTTGTAATTTAACTTGATTTCCAAGGGATTTTACAACGAAGACCGGTTTTACCAAAAACAGTTTTTCTCGTTACCTTTTCATGTATCTTTTAGAAACAGTCGACAAAATATTTTGTTGCTGCTACTAAACATAAACCATTATTTTTTTATGCAAAATATCAATTTGAGTCAATAGAAATTTTTCTAGACAATAAAAGTGAATATATAAAAAATAATTTGTATATTACTAAACTGATCATATAACTTAAATATGTATATACCTACTATATAATAAAACATTACAAAAAAATTTGGCCTTTTTTTAAATAAGCGCTTTTTCACAACTTTAATGCTTTTATAAAGTTGACAACGCTGTTTAAAACAGGTTTTAAAAATGGTGGCAAAAATATACAACAAGAACACACCCATATGTATACAAATGATGAACACTCATACAAATACTAAATGAAGTTGGTTCTATAATTTTTTTATGTATAACAAATTGCATAAAACTTATATAAAGCAAAAAGTCAACTGTTTTCAAGAAATCGATGTGGTGCGTTTAGTTAAGCTCTCGTGTTGTACTTCGGATTTATTTTTCCTTTTTTAAGTCGTCGGGTTCAAATCTCAAAGAGATCATACATTTGTATTTTTTTTCATTTAATTTATTTTTTATAAGATTTTATTTTTCTATTTTTATTTATTTAATTTTTCCATTGTTTTATTAATTAATTTTTTTGATTTTTTAATCTTTTTAATAATTTTATTGCAATTTAATGTGCATACATATGTACATATTTGGTTGTAATGTAAAATAGTGTATTCATTAATTATTTTTCTTTGTATTTTATTTCTGATATTTGCCCAAAATAACATATGTATACATACATACTTAGTTAATAACAATTATTTTGAATTCTTATATAAATAATTATTTACAAAAAATATGTAAGTAAATTATTAAAAGAAGTTTAAAAACAATAAAGCTAAGATTTATATGTATGCATGTATATTAGGGTGGCACTAAAATTCAACTTTGGATTTTCAAAAGTTTTCGCACGGAATATCGATCCAGTTAATATAAAACGGCTATAGTCAAAACTTGAGCAAAATCGGATAACTTTAAGCCGTAACCCAAAGAGGTCAAAGGTCAAAATACGGTATATTGTGTATTTTTAGGTATTTTTTATTTATTTTTATTCTTAATCTTGTAAACAATTACAATATTTCTATCTAATGTGGTTAAGAATGTTTCATAATAATTGTTTTTGGTTGAAATACTAAGCCGTCTGTGCCTTGAGGGTCTACATGACCCTTTTAAAATTTTAAAATTATGCATTTTTTTTTTTTTTTTTGTAAAATATTTTATGAACAAATTCAGCATAGGTTAACTTTTGATATTACGCCTTTTTCCGAGGGATGGAAGGATGTGGATTGCTTTTAGAAATGTGAAAACTTACGTTATAACGACGACTAAAACAAGTAATTACTATTAGCATGTCTGTGTTTTAACTTAATTGAAAATTTTTAATGATGAATACAAGAAATTTCTGGAATTAATAATAATATTTTTAGGAGGAAATTAAATTAACAAAACCTTGCGCACTGCATTTAGGCAGATGGATTGCCAAGGCCATTTACTGCCTAAAAATTATTATATTTCGATACCAATTTCCCGAAATAACCGGAGCTAAAATAAATGGTTTGATTGAAGTAGCTGTATTTGTTATTAAGTGTTATTCGATTTTCTAGTTTAACGCTGATAATGCAGAACAAGCTCCTGTATATGACATCGAATTTTTATAAATATTAGAAAATTATAAAACAATTAGGTTTGTTAATTGCTGAAAAAGTCATATTGAAATTATTATTATTATTTAAATGAAGAATGTGTAGGTTTTGCCTTATTCGACGAAAGAATCGATTTAGCAACTAAAGTCAAAGATGCTTGCAACAAACTTGCCTGAACAAAATCTACAAGAAGATGGAGAACAATATCCAAAAAGGCTAACAATAAACCAACATAATCTAAGCCATATCCTTGCCAGAGACAAACATGCCAACAAGCTTTTACAAAGGTTTAACATTTCTTCAGAGTTTTTAAAAAATGTTAGCCAATTTCAGACGACTATCATGGAGGAAGGAACATAATTTCAAACTTAAAAATTCTTAGTACAAGAATTCCATTTATTTAAAGTAGCGACAACATGTTTTATTGATTTTAATTAAAGATTTGTATATTAAAATTTGTTGACAGTAATTTTCAACATAAGTAAATTTACAAAACTTAAGAACTAATTATAAATAATTTGTCTCATATTTTATTTTTTATATGTATATATTTTATGTTTTTTTACGTTCAAATTTTTTTTTTGTTTTTATTAAAAATTTAATTTTATATATGAAGTATTTATTGAATGTTTAATTTAATAAAACTTTTGACACCGGTGGGCAAAAGGGTTAATCATTTAAAATTGTCATAGATAATTTGTCAGCATATCCCAAGACTTTAAAACCCACTGGGCATGGAAGGGTTAAAATTCTAATTTTTTTATAATTATTAGTAATTGCACATTTTAAATGAAGTGCAATGATTTTTTATACAAATTCAAGCAAAAATGAACAACTTCTTCATCAAAAAACGTTTAAAAATATTGGAGTAAAATTTGATTTTTTACCTCTTTGGGCACGGGAAATATTGGTCTTACTCAAATTTTTACCATATTGTTTTTACACCAAGTGGCATAATATTCCACGCGAAAATCATTGAGATTAAAAAAAAAATTCGTTCATATAACCTGCTGCCACCCTAATGTACACATATTCATGTGTAGAGTTATAATTCATTTATACATTTATGAATAACGCAATAGAATTTCAAAAAAGCCCTAAGAAAATCATAATCTACTTTTTAATTGATTATGATACACTGTATCAACAAAATAGATATTCCAAAAAAATTTTTGATTCTTACAATTCAAAGACTAAAATTTGGTTTAATTTTCAATGTAAAACATTGCTTGTAGAAAAGGTGTTTGCTTCTCCTGCTTCAAATGACGCATATCTCCTAAAATTAAATAACATATTGAACTTTAATTTCTTTTAAGAAATTTTTAATTTTGGCTAAATTTTACATTTTTAATATTGTACAAATATTTCAAACTTACCAAAGTTGAAACAAATTTGAAAATTTACATTTATGCGAATTATATGATCACATACATACATACATACTTTCTTAGTTCAAATAATTTTTTTTCTAATTTTTCGACTTTATTTTTCATTACTTAAGGTCTTTAAAAAAACTCTTTTATTTGCATCGATACTACAACTGCTTGTAGCCTCGTCAATAAATATAAAAATTATGTAATAAATTACATAAAGAAGTTAAAAAATAAATTCTTTGATAACAATATAATTTAAGTTTAAGCTAAACACAAATTGTGTGCCTTTTGAATCAGGATGAATAACAAATAATAAATAAATTAGTTACAATTTTATCATGAATGTATTTCCACTTTAGTACGGGTATTAGGAATTCGGTAAGAGTCTATATATTTCCAACTCTACAACAATAAAACATTCAATAATTTCTCTACCTTTAATATTAGCATATACAAAATACAGAGTGCAAAAAAAAAAAAAAAAAAAAAATAGAGAAAAACATGTGGTGCTTTATTACTCATGCATGTGTATTTGTAATACGTATGTACGGTTTATCTTTAGGTCATTATCAGGTAATTATATTTGTTAC
Organism: Metopia argyrocephala; assembly: GCA_963576795.1. NCBI lineage: Eukaryota > Metazoa > Arthropoda > Insecta > Diptera > Sarcophagidae > Metopia > Metopia argyrocephala. The sequence continues at coordinate 57,928,031 of OY756211.1, read as the reverse complement.
ATACATATAAGATTATTTTTAATTCCAAGTTAGAACAATATTTCATCCTAGTTAACACAATTTATTAATGTCGGAACTGTGGCGTTGGGGTAGTGTGTCATGCTTTGCATGACACATGTCGTGGGTTCGAATCGTCAAAGGCACGTATTTTTTTTTTCTTTTGCTTTTTTTAAAGACTGAATACAACATCAATTTACCCGGCAAATGAAAAATCCAAAATTTTGGATAGGATCTGGCAACAATGGTATAACGCATATTATGTGCAAAAGTGTTCATACTATCGGAGGTTTATATAGCGTGTTTAAAGTATCCGTAATATACCTAAATTAATTTTTTTCAGACTTAGTAAGGATTTGGAAAAAAATTTCGATACCTTTCCATATACTTTTAAAAAATTAATTAAATTTAATTTAAAAAAGTCGATATTTTCGCGGTGTTCAAACTACCGCCCCTGCATATATATATATATATATATATATATATATATATTAAAATCTCAAACATAAGTCTAAATTAAAAAATGCAATTTAGTATGCCAACAATATTGATCTCAATCTTAATCTAGCACCAATAAGAGTCTTGCTTGTTATATTTTTTTATTTACCTCTTTAAAATTTTACTCTCCTAATAAACAGTAACAGTGACCACTCTCATAGACATTTACTCAGTTCACTTTTATATTTATGTACAGGACAACCAAAGTTACGTAGCTGACTAGGTAGTAAAGAATTCCATACTCTGACAACTCTCACCACGAAAGACCTATTCATGTGTAGGGAAGTATAATTAGGATAGAATAAAATATTAGTACGGGTGGAGTTGCCAAAGTTAAACTTCTGAGCAAGATACGAAGGACGGTTGTACTTAATTATCTTATAAAATAGTAACATTATTCTTTGATCAATTAGACTCTGAATGTCACAGCCAATAAATTTATAAATATACTCAGTAATGTGGTCTCTATAATGAAGACCGTAAACAAATCTGACTACTCTGTTAAAACACATCCTGAGCTTCTCTAAATTCTGTTCAGAGGTACCCGAAAAAATTTCAATGCCATATAAAAACAATGGGAGACATAAGGCTAAAGCTATACGTTTTTTCACATTTATTGGAAGGAAAATGCCCAAGTTATATAACTTCAGCAAAACAAAAGAGACTCGAGAAATTACACTGTTGATATGATAACCAAATTCTAATCTACTATCAATATAAACCCCAAGGACTTTCTGATATAACACATATTCTATTGATTTCCCACGAATCAAAATTTTGGGATACGAAGAAAATAGCATGGCTTTGGTTTTGCCAGGGTTAAGATTCAAGAAGTTGTCGTCCGCCCAATCAGCTACGCGTCCAACTCTTTGTTGATATTGTAAGATAGGTAATCTGGACCATGTCCCCTATCAGTCATGAGTATCTGAATATCGTCAGCATATGTGTAGCATAAACCAAATTCAATCTTACAATAAAGATCATTCATATACAACATGAATAAAAGAGGACCTAATATTGAGCCTTGCGGCACACCTCTATATAACCTTGATATAGCAGACTTATTGCCCCTATATTCTACATTTTACAGTAATCGGTTATCAATTATCATACTCTAGTGAAATTCAGGTATACAAACTAATTTTAGCCTTACAGAAAAATTTAAAGAATTTTGTAATTAATATACAATTTTATTTTCGATCTCAAAAATTACGCACGAATTTATTATTATTGTAATTGCAAGTTTATTTTAATTATTTAAAATATTTTATTAAAAATGCTAATTTTTATTCAAATTCGACAGTAAAAAATAAATATAATTTTCTTTTATATTGCTTCTAAAATTATCATAAAAATCGTTAAATTTCCAAAAATGTAACGTCCTATAAAGTTTCTGTCAGCTACGTATATTATTTGCAGCTGGCATTACCAATGTACCAATGTATATATCTTCAACATGAAATGTCAAAGAATAAAAGAGATTCAAGAAAGAAAGAAAACGAACTAATAAGAAAGATGAGCGAAAAGAAACGTGGATTCACAAGAAAGAAAGAAAGAAACATGAACTACTGAGCGAAAAGAAACATGGATTCACAAGAAAGAAAGAAACATGAACTACTGAGCTAAAAGAGCATATTGTAATGAATGGCTCTTTTAGCTCACTTGAGTGAATAGCTAAGTTGAACTAGTTCGTTCATGAGCTACACAACTCTAATTGAAACCCACAATGTAATCTAAAATTTTTAGGTGATTTTAACCAAATTTTAAAAACATTTTTATTTCTAAATTAAGCACAAAAATTCTCTTGTTTTTGTCATTTTGAAATTTTATGATGTTGTATGGAATTTTTTGTATAGGAATCCTACCCTTTTGGTAATATACAAAACGGTACATTTTATTTGGCTTAAATTGTGATTTCTGTTATTGACTGCATTTGACCAATGGTGCATTCTAAATAAGCTCGGAAAGCATTAAGTTGCGTTGTGATCAGTATGGACACTAAAATAAGTATTTTTAATTAGACCAGTAATGTCAGGTTATTCTGTTTAAAAAATCCCACTTAATTAAAATAACACGAGAGGTAAAATCATTTTAAAGTAGTTAAAACTTCATGATGGTTTAACAGTGAATGCAAATCTTTAAAAACTACAATGGTATTAGCAGTTTTGCAACCTACTTCACTGTTTGATTCATTGTCAACATTTGATTTACCATTGCTAAGTGCTGAAGCTGCGCTTTTTGGGTTGGTCTCATAAATTGTTTATGGGCAGAAAAATTTTTGATAGAAAGGCATCTCGTTAGGTACTAATTTAGGTTAATCTATAAGTTATTTTTAATTTATTGAGCAAAAAGAACAGAAATCAGAGCTTCTGTAAAAGTTATACAAATAAAGAAAATATTTCTTGCTGCATTCGACAATACCAATGATGAAAATAGGATAACTTTTAACATATTTTAAGAATATTAACTTTTGGAACTTTATCAGTCAAGAGCCAAGAAGATATACTCAAATTAATCAGTAATCAGTCAAAATGTAGTAAAAAAAATAAGATATGACATGACTAGTATTGAAACTCAGATGCAAATATATTTTCCGTCTCTGGAGTTATTTAAGTCCTGAGAAGTTAAATTTAATTGACTGAATTAAAGAAAGACAAACAAGTAAATATTTTAAAACATAAATTTATGGTATTCTATTATGTGAAATTTAAAGATTCGAAAATTAAAAATCTTTAAAAAAATTTATTTGACATGCATTTCCTTTGGTTTTTTTTTTTTTTTTTGGTTTGTAATTAACCTGCTGTATAGGGTGTAAATTATTCACCATTTTTATTCCTTCTTTATATATTTTATTATGGATAATTTTAATTGTGGTTTTTACGCTTTTCACTTCTCTGTTGCTACGAGAGTATAAAACTGCTGGACGAATGGCAAGCGAGGATATTCCTATAGATTTTATTTTCTTATTGATTCTGATTGCTGGTTGTTTTTTCCTTTATTTTATTTTTCCGTATGTTGTACTTAATAATGAAGACAATAAATAACTTAAGGAATGAAAGGGATAAACTCAAAAATATGTGTATTTAATATTTAAGCGAAACAAAAACAACAACAAATAAAATATTGTGTTTGGTGTAATCGAAAATACAGAATAATTTTAAAATTAAAACTTAAATACATCAAAACGTGAATATTCGAACTTAAAGAAAATATTTATGTTGAGAGATAAAATACAGCACTTACCATTTGATGATGTTGAGAATACAAAACTCTGTGAATAGTCACTCCAACCATAGCGATTTCTGACAAAAGAAAAAATTAAATAAATTTAAATGAGACTTAATTGTGTGATGCTTTAATTATAAGCTTTTTATTGTTTTAATAGATTCTACTGAGTAACGTTTGTTAAATATTCTTTATAAAAATATATATCTGGATACCTTATAAATATCTATATGTACTTATATGTTTGCATATATAAAATTCTTTTTTTGAGGCATGTTTTAGGAATACTCAAATGGCTATACAAACTACACCTTAAGAAATGATTTCACTGCTATTTCAGATTTAATCCGGGAGTACCACAAGGTTATATTCTGTATCTGACCCTACTTTTAGATGTTTCTAAAAGATCTTTTCTTTCAAACATCAAATCTTATCTCTACTGTCAGCTAACATATCTCGCTCATATTCATTTGATCGTAGGCCGAGTGCTTCGGATATTTGGATGATAAGGCAGAAAACGAACGACACATTTACAAACAACCTACAGACAATGATCGAGTGGGGACGCGTAAACAGAGTGGTATTTTATATTCGCTAGTCTTAATGTTGTTTTTTCACACATAATTGTATTGGTAATGATATAATCTTGTCATCTACGACAATTGGTATTGCAAAAATCATTCATTAGAAAAGAATACACTTGATATTGTAGAATTCTTAGGCAAATAAAATACTCATCCTACTGCGATGACGCTTTTTTCAATCAATGAAGTTGAGTTAGTTCTTAAACTTCGTCATGTTTTTCGCTGCCAATAAATAAATAAGAAATGAAAGGAGCTAAAAATACAACAAAGTCCACTTTTTCTTACTGATAATGTACATATATAGGCTGGTATATATATCTTTCGAAGATATACATATAAAAAACCAAAAATTATTTTGTTTGGGAAAGGTCTTGACAACTTATACAATTCTACACGCTTTTTAATGGGTGATTTGTATTGATCATGTTGATATGTAAACCAAACTTATAAACTTCTCCTATTGCCATTTTCAAGATATATAAAAACCAGTGTTTCTATGAAGTAGTTCATGTACACTTGACCAATTTTGTGCACCCTTTGAGTGTTGATTTGTGTTCACCATGAAACTAGTTCGACCAAATTTATGATCTATTACTGTTACCAGTTAAAATAGAGAAATTAATATTTACTTTATATATGAGTGTCATCGGCCAGTTAAAATTTTTGTTATTTATATAGCTTGCAGCTACTTCCAGAAATAGGGAGCTATGATGAATAAATTTTAGAAAAATCGGTTTAGAGGATTAGCGGTCTATAGATTTTACACAAATAAGTAAACTCACAAGCACTCATTCTCGTTTTTATATATAAGATTGATTATTTTCATTGATGAACTCCTTTGCCCTTTCCTGCCTCAAAATATACTTCGAAGCTCACAGCCATAAGAAATAATTATATTTCACTTGAGGGCGGGTAACGTTCTCGTAAATAGGAAGCCTAGATAAAGTGAATGCTTATTTTGATACTCATAAAATATTATCTGGGAAGAATATAATGGTAATACTCGTAATACGGAAACTATATTTAAAATCGGATTTCATTGTTTTTGCTTTTACATTTTGTGGTTAATTATATATACAAATTTGATTTTTGAATACTTTACGAGAGGGAACAATTTACAATAGAAAGAAATCATACGGCCGAAAATTTTTATTTTAATTGTTTTACATCGCACATAAAAACCAACAATAAAAAAACAAAACACTACATTATAGAGAGAAATCCATCTTTAGCCGTACCGTTTGTTTGTGGAACACTCTCCCAGTGAAAGTTTTTTCAGTCATTTACGATATTAGTATCCCGGCGTACTTCGCTACACCTACCACTATCACTTGTCCACATTTTTCGCTTGATGATTTTTTGCGACTACGTTGTAATTTAGACCAAATTCAAAAACTTTTACTTTTACTGATTTCAAGATATACTGAACACAATAGCTAGTTTGTCTGGAAGCTTCCACGTCTACTTGTCCCCCCTCTTTGTTCTGATAATTTTTAATGACTTCGAAATCAATCACACCAACTTCAGAAACTTTTGCTTCAACACTTCTAAAGATACGTATGTATAAACAAATCAATTTTTAACTTATATGGGAGGTGTCACCCCCACTTGTCCAATTTCGTCCACATTCTGACTGATAATTTGACTTGCACATGAAGTCATTTAGACCCAATTCCGAAACTCTAGCTTTAATCGTTCTGAAGATATCGAAAAATCAGTATATAGAGATAAGTATAAAAAAGTGTGCGCAAAAGTAGGCGTGGCAAATTTTTCTCTCTTTAAAAACTTAAAATGTATTAATACATGGCATAGTGATAGAGCGCTCGCACAGAAACTCACACGACCAAGGTTCAATCCCAGCGAAGAAAAAAATTATAAAAATAAAAATTTTGGGTTTTCTAAAATTACAATTTAAATTAAATATTAAATTTAAAAAATAAAAGGTTCCCCCCCCCTCCAGAGAAGACCATCTGCAAGAAACCGCCCCCTGACATTTCTAATCCATTCCACCAGAAACCAATGATCAGGAGTACAGCGCTACCTTCTGGGAAGATAACAGCTAATCTACTGAAGACGCTCACCATTCACATTTAAACATCCACAGACAAATAAGGCAATTGCTGTTTGATCATTCGAGGGTGAAGGTATAACACTGGCTCTTGAGTGGACAATTTGACTGCAACATGTTTCATCAACAAAAAAAGGCACAAAATATACAAACATCTATGAAAAAAAAAAACCTATCAACCATCTTCACATTCCAATACAATGAACTGCATTAGTAGGGGTTTACCCCTGAGTATTGGTCTTAAAAAAAACAAACAAACATTTGAAAGAAAAATTAGTCAAATCGGTGGAGCCGTTTTCTGATTTTAGGTAAATCAAAAAAGTGGGCGTAAAAGTGGGCGGGTAAAAATATTATTTTCATAAAAACCTAAGTTGGATCACGACGATGATTAGAGAAAAAAAACCGTCAAAATCCGTCCAGCCGTTCTCAACTGATGCGATGACCAACAAACAAGATTATTTATATAGATTTCAGCCAATGAAATAGAAAAATTCTTACAGGCTATCTGGATTATTCTTAGTATTCTAAAGATAATAAAAAAATTAATTAATTTAAGTATTTAATAATTTAATAAGTTCATTATTTTATTATCATATTATTTTTAAGAGCGTTAAAGTTCAAAGAGTAATAAATAAGGAAAAAATAGCTATTGTATTCTGCACACATTCTCCGAACAGGATCAAAATTTGTGTATTTTGAACGGAAGTTTTGCAGTTTAAGAGGAATATAATATCTAGTTGGTCGAGCAGGAATAATAAATTCCAGCTGCGTAAGTACAGTCTCCGAATCAATAACTCCGCATATCAAATTATTAACCCTGCTGTTAGGTAAAAAAAAACTTACGAATCTTAGGTTAATGGACCATTTGGTCCATACTTCAATATTCATACAAAATAACCATTTAATTTTATATTTGCATCTATTTTGCATCACTTCGCTCTAAATATTTAAGTTAAGCTTAACTCAATGCTAGAGATGGGCGAGTGAGAGAATTTTGGCTCACGCTGATGCAAGAAATTTTATAATCTCTCACGAATCACTCACTCGAATTTTTCTTTACTCACGCACTACTCACGTCAGTAAAATTAAAATAACTCACTCTCACGCGTTATTCACGTGAATCACTCAAATCACGTGACCACCGCAAATCTCTACTCAACACATTTTATGTAAAAATTTATTAAGGAAAAACTACTAAATGTAGAAAGTGACTCCGATATTTCAGATTCGGAATTTGATTATACTTCAGAAAATATCGAAACAAGTTCTTCTCAAACAGATACTGAACGGGAAGTCGCAGTTAGCTCTGTTGATCCGTTTTTTATTGCTAAAAACAAAATGCTTTGGAGTGCCACTCTATTACCTCAGCCTATTGGAGCTACGGCTGAGAATATCTCAACGCAGCCAGATGTAATTCTGTCAGCTTTTAAGTCATTTTTTCGGCCTCCAATAGAAAGAATTATCATCGAAAATACTAATACGTACGGTAGGTCAAGTTTGGTGACAAGTGGAAAGATATTGATGAAGACGCATTGCGCGTATATATTGCTTTGCTCATTCTTGCAGGCGTACGTCGGTATGTATTTTTTTTTATTTGAGCAAAATAGTTGGCTAATATAAACTCTATGATTGAAAGTAGAAAAAATGTAAATGTCGCCCCATTTCCGAAGCAATTATGTCTGAAGAAAAATTTCATATGATTACCATCCATTTCGATGATGTTTTAAGTCGACGACAAAATTCGTGAACTGTGGAACCGTTGGGAACAACTTCTCCCAAAGTTTTATAGTTGTTACGAAAATGTCACCATTGATGAGCAACTTGTTGCATTAAGGGGGCGATGTACTTTTCTACAGTTTGTGCCATCAAAACCACCAAAATATGGTTTGAAATTTTGGTTCTCGGTGGACTCCAAGTCAAGTTACAACTATAACTTGGTATGCCTAGAAATGCACAGCCTGAAAAGAACCAAGGACAACGCGTTCTATTAGACTTAACAGAAGGCTTGAAAGGGCAAAATATAACAGGCAACAATTTTTTTTTCTACTTTTGAGTTGGCAAAAAAACTTCGGGAAAAGAAACTTCCTCCGAAATTGCTAACTTTCAAAAAACTCCCTTTGTACCATTCTATAAACGCAAAACAACTCGATGGCCAAACATTTTATTTGCAAACATAAATGATATATCCGCATTGAATGCATACATAATATTTTCTGAAATCGACGAAATCGAAATCCTGGGTTCCAGCTGATCGGAATTACAGGAGACAAGAGTTATTGCCGCAACTAGCACTCTCTCTGACGAACGCGTATATGATGAAACGGACTAGATTACCTCAAAAAGAGTTCTCAGCACAGTTATTTACTGAAATACGAAAACAATGCATAGTTCCAGTGGCTTCTTCAATTAATATTTCTAATTCAGAGGACCGAAATCGTGGAATTTGTAGTTGCTGCAAGTCTAAATGTGATATAAAATGCTCCATTTGCAGTAAGTTTATTTTCAAAACTTATAGAAAAAATGCTGCTTATCATGCAATCACAATTATTATAAAACCAACTAATAAATACCAATTTTTTTTAAATAAATGTAAAAAAAATCAAAGGAAATACATTATGGACCAAATTGTCCCTTAACCTAAGATTCGTAATTTTTTATTTTTCTCAGTCCTGGTATAAGTCAGAACCTTGAATTTTTGTATATAACATGGTTTTGTAAAAAGACCACATGAGCTAAAAAATTAAGTCACTATATATCACCGTTCAAAAATTACAAAGAAAAAAATAAAAAAAATGGACCAAATGGTCCTAACCTAACAGCAGGGTTAATGAAGGTAATGTTAAAACAAGTTCTTCTGCTATTGAGAGTAGGAAGTTTGATAAGTGATAGATGGCTTTCGTAAGATGGTAAAACTTTATTCGGATTCCACTGAAGATTTCTGAGGCAAAAAAGAAGAGCTGTTTCTGTACCGATTCAATTTTATTTATTAGATGAATTTCGTGTTGAGATTCCTAAACTATAGAAGCATACTCAAGTATTGGTCTTACAAATGAATATATATGGATCTCTGAACTCCAGTGTTTATTAAATTCCAATACACCTTTTGCATTATTTGCAATTTGTGAGATGTGTGAGTTAAAAGTTTGTTTTGGATCAAGTAATAAATCAAATGTCAACAAGCACTACCCCCTCCCTTATCCTCCCCTAAAAAATCTTCCTAGACCAGCACAATGTACTGCATAAATAGAGGTCATCCTCTGAGGGTTATAAAGATACTAGTTTGAGGATCTTACGACCGATATATAAATTATACAACAGATTTATATAATAAAGATCCAATAAGTTATTTCATTTCAAAAGAAAATAAAATATTTTTGCACTTATAAAGCGCGACTAAGTGTCACATTTTTCACTGCATTTCTTTTAATTTATTATTATAAAACAACCTTTAACTAAATCATAAATAAAATTAAAAAATTAATTTAAAGAAATCTAATCTTCTACATATTTTTAATATTTTTTCCTAACCTTTGCCAACAGCATAAACATTTTTTAACTTAATTTAAGTAAGAAAATATGTTAAGAAATTTATCATTTAATTTGTCACTTTACAGTAATGAAATCCTTGATAAGTTTCCCCTCTTAAAGTATTTTGAACAACTACGTTAAAAATTTACAAATAAAAAGTTTTTCTTAAGCAAAACAATATATACCAGTACGTTACTTGGGTCACTCTTATACAAAGTTTTCTCTATTTATTTGTATCATCGTAATGACTAGAAATAACACAGGGGACTAGTGGAATGAAAAATACTAAAACACAACAACTACAAACAAATACAGTTAAAATATTTAAAACTATATATACTTATACAACAAAAATAACTTAAGTAGAAAAACAGCAAATACTTATAGTGGAGAACGAAAGTAAGCCAACGACCAGTTAGCCAGTTAGCACTTACCTTGCCTGAACTGTAGCTTCATAGTGTTGATCTGGATCTAAACCGCGTATCATATAGCTCATGCCTTGAGTGTAATGATGTGAAGTTGGTATAGCGGGTAAGACAACGTCACGCCAATCATTGCGACCCCAATGTATAACATTACCAGCACCATAACTACCATAACCACCAGTGCCTATCATACCGTTTATATTACCCATGCCACCCAAACGATAATTGTGAGCATTGCCACCCATCATACTGCCACTATTCATGCTCATACTGCTGCCATACATTTGCAATATTGACGATGATGATGATGATGACGACGACGAATGCGAAGAGTGCGAATCAATAGAGTTATCGACCTCTTGTCCTTGTTGTAACCTTCGAAAGGATAATTTGTATTCTTCAATGGGTGTATGAGATTCCACAGTCCAAGAAATATTATATCTTAAAAATGAAAAAGAAGGAAAAATATAAAAAATGCCATTATATTTATAAAAAATAATGTTGCAAGTTGCACAAATATTTTTTTAATACAACATTCTCTCTTTCAAAACAAAAATGCTATTGTTACTCGTAGTTGCTATAGAGTAGTAAAAATTTCTATTTGTAAGTACGAGTATAAAAGTTAAAATGTTACTGTATCTTTTTGTATGTATGTAAGTAGTTAAAGTTATTTTTGTTGTTGCCTTTGTTATTTTAGTTGAGTGAGTCACAATGCAGCAAATGTTAAATTAATAAAGTTGCCATTACTCTACCATGCAACCAAAGCGTCTGAAAAGGACACTGACACAGCTACTGCAAACAGTACCATTAAGTAAACTTTGGTTAGTTTTTTTTTACACAGTTCGATTTTATTTTATTTTTTCTCTGTTTATACGAGTATCTACGTCTTGGCTTAAGTCAACAATCTTACAATGTACCAAAGCTGAGTATTAGAACAAATAGGGAGCGAAGAAAAAAAAAAAACAAAAAAGCAAGCCATCTAATGCTTTTGTTTTGCTTGTATTTTAAAGTCATTAAGTAGCAGAAGAATAGCAGCGTTAAAAATAATACTAAAAACAAATACATTTTTAACTTAGAAGAGTCGGTATTAATGGTTTAGCAAATATTTACTTCATATCTATAATATTAAAAAAAAAAAAAACGGAAGAAAACAATTTCGTTATTTAAATTCTTTATTAAAGAACAAAAATTCTTAAGAAGCTACTATTATACAACTAGAAGCATAGAATCAGAAAAATATTTTATTTTTTTTTTTATTAACATGCAGCAGAATTCAGTGTTACGAATAATTGGATTAAATTTTAATGTGACTTTAATTTCTTAGACTTCTCCTCCCTGAAATCTAATACCTTTTTGCAAAAATAAATACTACTTTTGAGTATTTTAGTGCCTAACTAAGACGATAAATAATTTTGAAATCTTAGTTTTACAATAATGAATGCCTTAACCTGTAAATTAGAAACACCCGGTGGGCCAAATGGAACAGAGGCATCGATGTTAAACATTTTGACGGTACTTATAAATATACTAAAAAATTTAATTTAAACCAGAAATCTAATTTTTATTTTTATTTTAGAGTAAAACTTAAATTTCATTAAAAAGCATAAGCTTTAAATATTTATATTTCTTCCTCATTTTACATTCATATTGAATATTAATAGCCAGAACAAAAGTGCAAATAAAATTCATGATAACAACATTTCCTTCATGGGGAATTAAAAGTTGATGGAAAAAATTTCTCCCCTGCTTCTTCGTTTACGACTATAAAATATTGCAGATCGGAACTTAAACGAGACCGAGATAAACATAAATATCAGGGGCCTATTTCACTAAGCTACAAGTTTTCAATTACAAGTGTTTTTGCCTATAAAATTGTAAATTGTAAATAATTGTGTTTCATAAAAATACAATTACAAGTTTGTAGCTACAAAAGATTTTTACAATTCACAAGTCTACAAGTTACACTTCTACAAGTCGTTTTGTTTCATTAAACTAAATTTTTACTAGTACACTTGTAGAATTGTAGAAAAAAAGCTTAGGGTCGACAGAGACTCTCCAAAATATTTTACAAGTTACAAGTGAATGATAAATTGAAATAAAATTTGATTTTTAACTATTTTTTTAATAAAAATTAGTTCAAATAAACACAAAATCAAACAATTTTAATATTAATTACCATTAATTTATTTACTTTGTTTGTTTTTAATTATTTATTTTTTTAAATAAGTGAATATATTCAACAAAAAAAAACTATATAACATTGTTTGCTTATTAAAAATTATCGATATTAAAGTACCCATAATTGTAAAAGTATTTAATATAACTTTTGGAATTTTTAGGCTGCATTCATAAAAATTGTTATAGATTTATAATCCTCTCAATAAGCCTATAATATTTTTTATGAATACAGCAGTTCTATATAATTCATGGGTACTCTAATATACATACGGGGACTTAAACAACCGACCACGTGTTTAAACGCCCTATGTCCAAATGCTTACAACGCCAGAACTACTTATTTCTTCGATCTTGTTCACGGAGCACTCATTTGTTTTATTATTATGTTTTCTATTAAATGAATGCATGAGAGAAACATCTTGGAAACCTTTATCTTTTTATATTCAGATATTAGAAAAAGTGCACGTTGTTAATTCTTTGTGTTAAATTTTTCTACATCGCACACAGGGTTAGAATAGCATGTTTTCTTGGATTAATTAAAAAAAAATGTTTAAAGTATCTCCAAAATTTTTTGTACCCGGTTAGAGTATACAAAATTCTACATCACTTGTCGTTAAAATAAATGTCAAAAGTGCTCTGGTGTTTTTCTAGTGAAACTTCAAAGTCAAACTTTATAAAAATTTTTGTGCAAAAAAAGCTAAAAAAAGTGAAAACTTTCCCGTGGAAAATTTTATTTATTTTTAAAAGTATTGCAAAAGTTAACAATTTTTCAATGGAACCATCAAGTTCAGGTAATTTGGAAATACTTCGTTAGCACTTGTGTATCAAATTGTGTGTGGAAGTGTTTTAGATTTAGTTATTTATATTGGAAATGCCAAAAAAAATTAGCATTTTTATATTTTAAATGGACATATAGTTATTATTTGTCCACATTTGTGTCATAGTTTTTAGTTTATATTAAAGAGGACATAAATCTCTATTATATTTCAAAATTTTACGCCGCCTTTTTGTGCCTTTTAGAAGTTATGCATTGTTTAATGCAAGTGTTGCAGCAGTCAAATAGCTAAAAATCACATTGATCTCGCGATTGGTGCTGTTGTTGTGTGTTGTGTTTTTCATGTTACTTTTTTCTTATTGATCGAAAGACCTGTACATGTAGACAATTTAAGATTTGGCCTTTCCATTCTTCATGGCTGGATTCGATTTTTTGAATGTCTTTTGCACGTCTTATGCACACAATACAGGACGACTTTTTGTTGAAACGTATCCTTGATACAATATGCCTCCCACTTTGCACAAGTATTTTATTCATGGACCCAAAATTGTGTCAAATGCCATTTTACCTATTGAGAAGTTCTCAGAAGAAGCGTAAGAAGCTCGAAATAAAGATTTTAAAAAATATAGGGAGTTTCATTCACGAAAGTGCAGTCGGGAAAAATATGTTTTTTGATAACCCCTGACCCAATTATTTCAAGCATGCAAAAATTGCCTACAAAGAAGGTTCAATGCTTGCCAGAAGAGGCAATTGATTTAATTGTACCTGCAGCTCCGAAGAAGAACTATTTCAGTGATGTTGAAGTAGCTGATGCTGCTGATGATGATTCTGCTGATGATGATGATAATGAATATGATGATAACGATGATGATTTATATGATGATGATGATGGTAATGATGATGTTGATGATTAACTTTAAGATGTATAAAATGTAGTGTTTAAGTTCTCATACTGTACTCCTTGCACTATATACCTACACTGATATTTGACATTATTTAATAAAATTATACGCAAATATACTAAGAAAAAATTTTGTGTTACTTATTTAAATGGTATTAACTGAAAAATTAAGAAAAATTATCCGAACATAGCTTCCCTGATTTGATCCAAGAAAACATTCTATTCTAACCCACTGTGCATCGCCAAAAGCAGTTAGAAGTGAAATCAGAAGGAATAACTAAGAAAAAGTTTAACATTGAAAATATGTTGGAGTTGTTAAGAAAATCTCTAACCGTTTTTTAAGAAGTTTTAATAAATTTATTATTTTTAAAGACAACAATTGTAAGTTTTTGGCCTTAGAATATTGTGGAGCGTAATTCACTAGCAGACGCACTAATTATCGACTTCAGTAAAAGGGTCGTTTTAAAATTGCACTAAAATGTGACTTTTCTACTACCTATTTGTGCAAGTAGATGAAATAAAATCTTTAGCCAGCAGAAAGTAGAAACTGCAGTTCAAATTTATAAAAATTTATATTTTATAAATTTAGAAATTTATTGCATTCTGCTGGTCAGGGTGGTTGAGCAAAAGTAAACAAACCACTGACCACAAAACGCCATCGAAAGCTTCGCGCTGTACACCTGATCCTTTGTTTTATTGGAGGAATAGACTGGAAATGTCAGGGAGCGGTTCCGTGAAGATGGACTTTTAAAAATGGTGTGAAGGGGGGAACCCCGCAAATTAATTTTTTCTTCTTATTTTTCTCCATTGCTTGGATTTTAACCTCGGTCGTTTGAGTTTCTGTGCACGCGCTCGAACCACTAAACCATTTCTAATCAGTTCTGTGTAGATCTTTGCATCAAAAGATATTACTTTTAAAGCAATTTTTATGTAAATTACATATAAGAAAAATTCAAATATGATTCTCTTAAACTAAATTTTCTTTTAATGTTCATTATAAAGAAAACTAACTAAAACTATTAATTTGTTTTTATCTAAATTTTATAAAAATTGTTTTTGATATGATTTTTATTATAATTCCGAATTTCAAATATAATTAACTTAAATTGTCATATAAACTTTGTTTAGTATTTTGGTTGACGTATTTTATTATCCAAAAAAAGACCAATAAAATTCATTAAGATTTTGAGTAAACAAAAATATTAAGAAAAAAAGGCAAAAAGAAAAAGTTTTATTATGACATAAAAACGATTATTAACAATTGGTGATAAACTCAGTTGAATAGCACTGTGCTATACTTATGAATAATGGCAAACGATAAAAAAAAATATGTGTTTGAAGCCTTATATAAATAATATAATATACGTATGTATGTATGTATGTATGTATTTGTGTTTGTTAAGTTATAACAAACTGTCATATTCATTTTGTATTCCCACTATATGTTTGTCTAAGAGCATTGAAAGAAACAGGAAATTTGGCGCCGTTGATGTGTTCATGTATATTATCTACAAAAGGAAGTCGCATATATTGTATAAGTGCTTGTGAGTATTTGCACAAATATGTGTTTTTCTTGTATGTGTTTGCAACTCTTTAGAGCTACTTAGCTTCCGCTTAACAATAAAAAGTATACTTTTCCTAGTTCTTTTTTTTTTTCTTCATTTTCTTTCCTGAAATAGAGGAATATAAGATATTGTTGGAGTTGAAGAAATCAAAACAATTTTTTTTGCTGCTGCAACAATTCATTCATCTTAAATTACTTTTAGTAACTATTGCTTTTATATATATTTTATTTTTTACTATTCTTATTATTATTATTATTATTTTTGTTGTAGCATTAAGGTCATTATATGTTCTGACTTGTGTACAAAAAAAAAGAAAATAAATTCTAAGAGTTCACAAGATTCTTTATTCCGAGTATAAGAGTATAATGATGTTGTCAACAGTTATTTATTCTTTTTAAATCA
This sequence comes from Metopia argyrocephala, assembly GCA_963576795.1. Taxonomy (NCBI): domain Eukaryota; kingdom Metazoa; phylum Arthropoda; class Insecta; order Diptera; family Sarcophagidae; genus Metopia; species Metopia argyrocephala. The sequence goes on along the minus strand of OY756211.1, from coordinate 57,911,885 downwards.
CAAAGGCTAAAATAGAAAAACTATGGCACATAAAAAAGGATATAAAAAATAAAATAAACTTTTAATACTTAAATTTCACATAATATTTAAAACGTATGACAGAAGCTACTTGGGTGCTTTCTTTCTTACTTAAGATTTCCGTTTTAAGATTAACTATTTAATTTCTTTGCCCAAAGAAAGGAGTTCCATTTTGAGTTTTTCTTTTTTATTAAACTCTTCTTCTTTTGCTGTTTACTACAGTGTACAATAGTGAAAAAATTTAAATTAAAAAATGTTTTTTTATTTAGGTCTTCTACCCCTTTTTTATTTAAACATTAATTTCTTCTTATTTTTCACTACTTTACTACTCCTTTGTGTAGCATCGTTTAAATAAATTTGATTAGAATTTAAGTAAGAAAGAATATCTAAAAGTACAAATTGAAAAAATCAAAAAAGTAGTAATGAAAGAATAGTTTCTTCTATTTCATTTTTTAATATACTGTATAACCTGTTTTTATGTGGTAGATAGGGACCGCATAAAATCAATCGCATAAAAAATAATTACACAAAACGCTATTAAAAATATTTTTTGCAATATAAATAAAAATTTTTTATGCGATCCCTATAGGTCGCAGATGATCGTTTCGTGGTATAGTGGTTACAGCGAGTGCACAGAAACTCTAACGACCGAGTTTCAAAACCCAGCGAAGGAGAAAAATTAAAAAAATTAATTAAATTATTAATTTATGTATTAAAATTATAATTTAAAAAAATAAGAGGTTTCCCACCCCCCCCCCTGACTTTTCCAGTCTATTCCACCAAAAAACGAATGATCAGGAGTACAGCACCACTTTCTAAGAAGATAACAGCTAACTTATATGCTCACCACTCACATTAAACATCCAGATGGGGCAATTGCTGTTGATCATTAAAAGGTAAAGGTATAGCACTGGACTTTGAGTGATCAAATTGACAGCAATTTGCCACATTGACATAAGGTGCTTCACATCTGTCTATCTATATCTACATATATATTAAACATTCCAATACAATGCACTGCATTTAGTAGAGGTTTACCAGTGAGTATTGCTCTTAAAAAATATTAACAAAGAAGAATAGAGAGAGGTCCAGGGAAATATCAGAAAGGTAGGAGTTTATAATACCATTTACGATTCTCTTATTAAATTAAAGCTAATTAGTTCAGTGTATCACTCGTCTATGTGTCACTCCTCCCGTGACATAATTTTTTATTTTTTTAAGTTTTTTTAGCAATTCAGTCAAGCAATGTGAAGGTTCACAAAGAGTCATGAATGTCAAAACACATCGGCGTTTTAGCTGTCAATGAACGCCAGTTAATATTTATTACTTTTTAAGAAGGCCTTCAAAATTCCGTAACAATTTCATTATATTTCTATAACTGTTCCACAGATGCAACCGACAAATTAAAAAGAACAAAAATATTTTTGTCATCCAATCGATTTTTTACAATCTTTTATACCTTTATACGTACTTATAGTTGTTCCGTCGACTGTAGTTATTGGCTTTTGTATGTTTGCAAGTTATATATCCTTTTCTTTAACCCTGCATTACTAACCTTAACCTTTATGTCTACAACCACATACCCGGGTATGTTTTTCATTTTAAATTTGATATATTTTCGTCACCAAATGAGCTATCGACTTGAAATTTTGAATATGCTCCTAAAATATTGTTTTTTAATGTTTAAAAATATAACTAATTTTTTTTATTTTTGTGAACAAAATCTACGAGCAGTTTTTGAGAATTACCCTTTAACCATACAACCGACATACCAGGGTATGCACAAAACAAGTCAAACAATTTTTGGATTACAAATGCAAAAATATGTACATAGTGCTATGTAGGTTTAATTTGTGCTTATTTCTTCCGGTAGCGCCACGTTTTTCTTGAACACATACTGAATCACTATTTGATTTTACTGTTTGGCCAAAAATATACTCCACTCCACTGCGTGCTGAAAAATGTCTCATAATTTGAGGATTTTATGAACGGATCTGAATTTCCTTCGTAGGTAATTGTTCACTAAGTTTTTGAAGCAATCGTCTTCTTCTGTTTGTCGGGGATTTAAGACTGGGATTATTGTCCATGTAGATGACAAAAGCTGCAAATGCTGCAACGTCAATAATATTATAAAAAAACGGTAAGGGACATATATTTGTTCTCCTTTTTGTCGTATATTCACCAAGGCATTTGTCCATATTGTCAACTCCACCTTTACTTGTATTGTAATCCAGTATCATGACTGGGTTTCGTTTTGCACCTTCAACTTCGGAATTGTAATGCGATTTTGGATAAAAGCACAACGGACTTTTTTTTTTTGAAATATATGAGCACATACTAATGTTGTTGCTAAATCTAAAGACTGAAGATTCTATTTCTCTTCCTTTTGGATTAGAAAATTCAGCCGGAACAAATTTTCGCCTTTTGTTGACGGTACCGAAGATAGACAAATTATAGTCCAACATCAAGGAAGAGGCCAAATTGTAACTTTTAAAAAAATTGTCACACACGATGTTTCTTCGACTTCCACGAAAAAGCTTGCAGCACAAATCTTTAACGACTCGATCATCCTGATTTTTTCCCTTTCTCCAGAAGGCGCCAAATCTGTATATATCTGTCCACTTAGTCGATAAGATGTAAGAGAATCACAAGCCCACTAGACCTTTATCCCATATTTTGACGGCTTTAAAGATATATTTTGCGTGAATATAGTTCTACCTCGGTAGAGAAAAAGCTGTTCATCAACCGTGATGTTGGCTCCTGATTGCTGGCAAAGTATTGAGTAATGGGTACCGAGTATCGAGTATTTCTACTAATTTTTGGGTACTCAATACCTAAAAGTAACTACTCAATACTTTAAGAATTGTATTTTTTCTTCTAAGATGTATGGAAAATTTAAATTTTAACGGCCAAAACAAAATTCTGTCTAAAAATACAACACTGTGTGAAATTGTCGTCTCTTAAAAAGAAAATCCGTTAAAAGTATTGAGTAGTATTGAGTACCCAAATGGAAGTACTCAATACTATCGAGTAATGAAAAGTAGCAGAATTTGACAGCACTACTCACATGGCTGCTGCTTTATCACTTTCCTTGCGATATTCCCGTGTATTACTATTATCAAATCTTATATAACGGCTTATTGCCCAAAATCGTTGAATACTCATCGATGCACGATACAAGGGATGGGAATTAGTTTTCCATAAGTCAGTTGCAGAGACGAAATTTGAATGTGTGACGCCAGCTAGTAATAGTATTCCGACATAGGCTTCCAATTCTGATAATGTTAGGGACCTCCATATGCCTTTTTTCTTACGTTCGTCACTCTGGCTTGCTTTTCTATTTGTTTCTCTTATTATTATGTCACATTGTTAATTTGAACGTATCTATAATACTAAGATTTGCTGATTTACTAGTTGGCCCGGTATTGGAACAACTACGGCGTTTTTTTTTTATGAAATGGGCTTCAAGGGCTGCAATTTAATGATAAAAACAAAATAAAAGTTGGTCTATCTATGCAAGTTCCCTTATATATACAGCATACCCGGGTATGCTGGTTGTATACATAACGTAGTTTTTTTGGTTGTAGACACAAGGGTTAAATCATGTCATGTATTATCCATTGAAATCGTCTCAACATATAAATTGATAAAACGTATTCTTCTTTTGGTAGATTTTAGTCTTTTATTGTTTAATTTTAGTATACAATGGTGTAAATTAAAAAGAAATATTTAAATTAAAATTAAGTATAAATTCATTACAACATAGCTAAAAAAAGTGAAAAAAAAACTTATCCAGCCGAATTGTGCATAAAATTATGAGTTTTTAAGATATTGACGTCAAATAAAGTGCGTTTGAAACCCGAAATATAATAGTAAAATGTTAGAAAGAAAAATTGGTATGGCTAAAGCAAACATTTTTCAGTTATGTACTGTAAATGTTACCTTTTATTCGGAATTTTCATCATCGAACATATCGTCATAAATGGATTCCTCTTGTGCAGAAGCAATGTAATTTGAGCAAAATATACAACAGTTCTTCTGGCAAACATATTTTTCACATTTAGAGCACGTGGTTTTGGTTTTGCGTTTTAATTTATTACAATACGAATAAATGAACATATATTTTTTGTATAACGGTATAACTAACCTGGGTCTAGTCGACCCAGGCTGTATTTTAAAATAACTTTATATGCATAATAACATAAATTTTCCTTATGTTTATTGTTTATAAACGTTTAAATATAAACGAATTTAGATTACACATATATCTTGTGTTAAAATATCGTCAAGTTTTTTTTTATTTAAAAAGTTTGCATGTCTGGGTTAGTAATGGAGGGTTAAATTATTTCTTCTATTCTTTAAAAACTAATCCAATTTAAAATTTTATTTCTCATGTGTATGAAAAGAAGAAATTTGTATGTGTTTAAGTATATACTCAAGTCATTTCGATTTACTTCTTCTTTTTTATAGACGAAAAAAAAAATTAAAATAAAAAATAAACAAAATAACTTCCAAATATTTTTATTTGTTTTACAAATTTTCATTGTCCTGCAGGATATTCTTAAAAATTTTTCTAAAAGTTTTACTTGTCTTTAGCGACAATTTCGTTGTTTTTTTTTTGCAGTATAAAAGTTTATTAAAAAAATTATATTAATAAGTATAAATTTCTTTCTTAATTTAGTAGAAGAGACTAGCGACTTAAATCGATCCAAAAAAAATGTATAAATATTTATTTTGCGTAAATATCTAATGACTCAAAATTATAAATTAATAATGCTGTTGACCTTTTTGATAAGTGTAGCTGCACAAAAGAGAGCGAAATATCAGAAAAACAATTATTATTTAAAGACCATAAATTATATATAATTTTGTGGTAATTGATATACATATACAATATTGACTTAAAAATTTTAATTTACACAGCAAAGGCAAATATTTACATATTTATGTATATTTGGATACAAATACATCTGTACGAGCACATATATGTATATGTACATTAGGGTTATGATGTTTTGATTTTTTTTAATATAAAATTTTACTTATCCTAGACAAAAATACTTTAAAACGTGATCTTACTTCTTTGCTGCTAAGAGTTTCCGCACGAGACGAGTTAAAATTTACTCTAAAAATTTTAAATTTAATTATTTAAATTTCTTCCAGTTTTTAAGCAAATGAACTTTTAAGCAATAGCGTTATCTTTTCGCATTAATTTTATGATACACATTAAAAAATAACTGGCTTTATAGAACGGTATAGCTGCGGTGACTTTAGGCAAATATTCGAAGAAAAGAGAGTAGCCACTATGTTTTGCATATATTTAATTAAAAAATTTCGTTCTGTTTGATTATTTTTTTTATTTATTTAAGAATAAATTTTTATCCATATTGATTGTATATACATAAGTAAATAAATACATATATACAATATGTGTAAATATAAATCTCTTTGTAAGTATGTCTGTTAGTTTTAAAGACTGCACGGTCAAGGAAAAACATCAGTCAGAAAGTGGGCGGAATTGAACAAGGGGGCTTGTTACCTAGCATACAAGTAAAATATTTATTCCCTTATATCTTGAAGTGTTTAAGCTAAATTTATTTAATTTGGTGTGATTGATTTCGTAGTTATAAAAAGTCCTTAGTCGAAAAATATGGAGAAATAGTATAGGTAGGTGTAGCGAATCAAAACAGGTGTATGCTAGTAAGAAACAAAATTGAAAAAAATCAGTTTAAAAATTTTCTTCAAAAAAAATTTAAACTTAATTTTATAAGTTATTGACTTATTTGTTATTTAATTCCATTTTATCGCTGTAGCATACGCTGTTATCTGTTATATCACATCGTCCACAAACACAAACGCTTTCAGTATCCTCTAATACAACAATGCCACCTTCTACTCTCTATCTTAAGATAAGAACTTGATACTCTACAGTATTATATTCCTTTTCATTAAATCGAAAATATTTCCAAAGGGTATGGTTGATTTCAAGAAAGCCACGTGTTATACGAATTGTATGTTTTATTAGCAATAGATATTGTTATCACGGTCTAAAAAAAGTAAAGAGTTGTTACGAAATTACGTTGTCTTTTTTCGGTTGAATGCATGAAATTTATTAATAGAAAATTCGTTGTTACAGTAAAAGTTCATAATATACAGAAACAGAAATGTAAAAGACAAGTCAATACAATGCCAAAGAACATATAAAACGAACGGAATACATTATCATTGTTGTATTGTATTCTATTATTATTATTATTTCTATTACTTTTGGTATTGTTACTGATGCAGTATTGGTAGTAGAACAGCAGTATAATTGTGGTCATGTAACGATCTGCTTTCTTATTGAAGACTTTTTTAGTTTTCATCTCCTGCACCAAATTAATAGCTGAAAGTTCAAAATACGGTTTAAGGTAGACAAAAATTTTTGTTTCAAAAGAATTTTATTCATGGGTTAAACAAAAAACTTAAAAATTTCATTAAAAACTTTTTTAAATCCACAATTTTTTTTGTCTGCAACCTCATAAAAAATCTTTTTTTATATTAAGCTCTCCATATATACGTATATTGAATTTATTTTATTAATATATCAGGGTTTTATCCATTCAATCATACAAATTCTTATAAACATTCATAATTGGCCATTACAATCCTGCAATAAAAATTCGTGCAAAAATTAACTAAAAATTAACTAAATTTAAGTATATTTTAAAAATAGTGTGTTAGTATTAGAAATGATCAAGGAGAATTAATTTTTGCTCTCATAACTCAGTATTGTAATACTGGACTTTAAAGCAATAGAAAGATTGACAACTGCTCTAATAAACACGTTATACATTCATATGTCGTAGTTGCTGTGGTCTAGTGGTTAGTGTGCCGGATTACTAAGACCATAGCGTTGGGTTAAAATCTCAGCTCTGACATCTTGAAAAAAAGAAATATGAAAAAAATTTATCTTTCGGCGGTTACCTCTGAGCAAAGTCCTGGCAAAAGCTCTGAGTTACAATACTTTCTGAGCTACCTAAACTCGGTGTACTTCACTATACCTACCACTACTCTTTGTGTTCACATTTCCCAACTGCTTACTTTTAGTGATTTAGACGTAAATAAGACCGAATTCAGTAGCTTTTGCTTTAGTTTGTGTAGATGGTACCACTCCTACTTGTCCGTTCTTCTGCTACTGCTAATTTTAATTAACTACGAAATCATCACAGCAACTTCAGAAACTTCAGTTTCAACACTTCTCAAGATATAAAGAAATCAATATTTAACTTGTATCCTGTCTAACTCCGTCAACTTACTGACTGAAGTCGTTCAGACCAAATTGAGAAACTTTCGCTTTAACCATTCTCAAGATATACAAAAATCAATATTTAGTTTGCATGGGATGTGCCACGCCCACCTGTCCAATTCCTTCCACTTTTTAGCTAATAAATTGCCTTGATAGTGAGGGCCATCATATCCAATTCACAAACTTTACATTTAACCATTCTCCAGATACACAAAAATCAGTATTTAGTTTGCATTGGATGTGCCACGCCTACCTGTCCAATTCCTTACAATTCAGAAAGTTTAACTTTATCCGTTTTCAAGATATACAAAAGTCAGTATTTAGTTTGTATGAACCACGCCCAAATCCAATTTTGAAAAAAAACATACCCCCTTACACTTGCGATAGTTGAGTCTATATTTTTCTTTTCAAATTTCAACAAATTTCTGCGTGATTGCCAGACAACAAAGGGAGTTACAAAGAGACTTATAATATATGTATATAGATATGTATAGGGATTACTTAAAATCTATGTCATTTAACGTTTAAAAGTTATTTCGCAATACTAAAGATTTAACAAAATATTTTCATAAAATAAAGGCTCTGCTTATATTTTGTCAAGTATTTGCCGATGTAATCATACTTTTAGTATACCAAAAGGGCAGTTTGGTTTTCAATACATATTTCTTAATTGTTCGATTCCTTTATAAAGATATTAACGCTAAGACGTCAGCTTGATTTTATTCTTATTCGTTCATTGGTTTTGTTGTGCCTTTTTTCTTTAAAACTCATTCAATATGATTGCTGTTCAGTTTGTGTAATTTTCTTGGTTATTTTCTGTGAAAAGAGAAACTCTTACATTATTTTTATTTCATATTTACACCATTGTTATTCTTTCTTTAGTTGTTTATTGTTAGTTGAGTGGAGGTAAACAAAACGACATAAGAGGAAGCAACATGTTAAAACCAGGTACACCTGTATACTACATATAAAGGACTTCAACGAGGTATTAAATTTCTTTGTTGTTATTGTTGAATTGAACAATTTCGTTAAACATTAAAATGAAGAACATGAATTCTTTTGTTCATCTATGAGATGAAGCATTTATATGGGATGAATTGGCTTATGGAGAGAAGATATATTGGAGATAATTGGTTGGTAGCAGTGAAATATGCAGCCCTATGTATTGGGAATAATATCTTTTAAAAATGGCATATATTACAGGAGCAAAAACAAATTTTAAGTTATGCAATATTGTTATAAGAATTCAGTTAAAAAATACCACAACAAAAAGCATTCCTTGATTATTAAAAATTTTAAATTGAATCACAGTTCTTAAAAATTTAAATACACTTTGCGTATGGAATTGCTTCGAAAAAAGATATAAAAACTAGATCAGATTGAAAGAAAATAAACAGCAGGTAGCTTTATTGTAACAAAATTTAGTTATTCAATGGTTTTTTTCACTTTCTAGCAGAAATTTTAAGCAAATGTTAATAAATTTCTCGGAAACTACTTATATAATAAAAATATTATAAAATATTGGTGTGAAGTTTGATGAAATAATTGTGGCGCTGTACTCAATTAAAAATAAAGTAGGTTGCAAATAATTTTTATACAAAGTTTTTCATATATTATTAAAAGAAGAAATCAAAGTAGTAAGTAGACTTTTGAAAACCACAAAATAAGGCTTTCTTTGAAAGTCTTTATTATTTTCTTATGAAATTTCAAATTTGTTTTAAAATTTCGTCAACTTTTCCAAATACGTTTTATATAAAAAAAATTTAATAACCCATATCGTCGTTTAGTGTTCTTATTAAATTTTTATTGCCCATGAAAGGAAATTTTGTAGAAAGAGGAATATATTCATATGGAAGCGTTGAAATTTTTTGTTAAGATGAAATACAATTTAATCAAATTAAAGCTTTAATCCGAAATATAAATAAAAATTTTAATATTTTTGAGTGTATGTTTTAAGTTGTGTCTTAAAGTAAACCAGTGAATATTTTTCGAATTGGTGCCATTGTTCGTTGTGGCCGACCTGCCATTCCCCGTAGTCTTGCAGTTAGCGATAGACCTTTTTTTATTTGTCCTACCCTATTAACGTTTAAGATAAAAAAATTAAATAAAATTTTTCAATCAATGATCATAAGAGCACCAGCACTATGTTCTTCTACAGGATGTAAGAAACATCCAAAATTTTCTACCACATCTTTTGTAATCTTTACAAAACCACATGCTATCAGTAGGCTCCCTTGCATCCTACTGAGTATTTTAAATAGCATAAAAAATCATACAAATGTTAAATTACTGTATTGCAAAGTTGACTAAAAGTAAAACAGTCAAATTTCTTCCTACATAAAGTTTAACAACAACGACAGCAATACGCATATTTCTTTTTGGGCTATATTTTTACTGGTATAGCCCTTAAATAAAATAATAAAAACTGCAATATATAATAAAAGGTTAAAAAACTAGAACATTTACATTTATTTCTTTAGTTCACCTTTAATGGATATAATTCCTCACTGAATCATCTCCAAAAAAGGGGAAACAATATAAGCGAAAACGTACACAGTACGACAGTGAAGAAAATGCACGCAATCTACAGTAAAAATCAAATTGTATCCTAAAAATATTAATTTTTACTATTTTATTAAATTAAAAAAAAAAAAATTAAAAAAAAATTTATTTAAAAAATTGTGAAAAATAATACTTTTAGGGTACAAATTGGTCTTTTTAAACTATTTTGGATGCCTAGACATATTCACATTGTATTGATATGTTCACGAAAGTAGTTCAGATTTACAATGGCTACAATTTTGTCATATATTGCAAGTGAAAAATTATGAGTCCCTGTAAGTTATGCTGAAAAAAGTAAAAAATTTTTCGTATATTTTTGCAAAAAAGTGTAAGAAAAAAATTTTTTTTGCACAAAAACTATTTTAAAATTTATTCAGTAGAGTCTTCACAACATTATTGCCAAATATAGTTAAGCAGTATCTTTAAGATTGAGTTAGCTGTTGGCCAAAAACTAGGGACACCTTTTTTTGAGGGATGCAGTGATTTTCAAAATCTTTTGAGGTAAAACAAAAATTAGTAGTCAATCTGACCAAATTGAGTACAGGGTTTTACTAACTTTTGGTAGTACAATCAAGTCTATAATGTGGAGTTCGTTCATTTTTCCAAAAGTCTTCATTTGAAATATCAAAAAAATATTTCTTTCGGCGACTACCTCTCAGCAGTCTTCTGGCAAAATCTCTGAGAGTAACTAATTGCCATGAACAAGCTTTTCAAGTCTGTCGTTCGGAGTCGACTTTAAACTGTAGGTCCCGGTACTCATGGATAAAAATTGACACACACAACATGAGTGCTGCGAGAAGTTAGGCCGTAATCCTGACACAGGGTTGTAAAGGCCAGTTATGTATGTATGTATACTCGTAAATATGTTGTAAATTTGTTTACTTTTCCTTTTAGTTTTCTGCTCAGATACTACTTGATTTCAATATTAAACTACAGAATTTAATTCAGAGCTACTGAATTGTAATAAGGTAAATGCAGAAAAAATAAATAAACTTTTAATTTATACAAAAAACAAAACAAGTATGATTTTTCAATATAGTCTTATTTTCAATTAATTGAAATATTGCTAATTAAAGTAATTTGAATAATATTTTTATAATTAATATAAAAATAAGGCCCTTTTTACAAGCAAAAAAAATTCTAACTAGAACAACTGTTCATAAGTTCCTCTTTAAGAAGTGTAACAAAATATCGTCTGATACAACTACACAAACCTGAAAATGAAAATCAAATTTTGTTTCGTTAGCCAACTGTAAATTATTCAGTGACTGTTGGCTTCAATTTTCTTTTTACGCATTTCATTTCCATCGACATCCACTTTACTACTTTAATTTACTTCACTCTGCTTTAACTTATGCTGCAGTAGCCTCGAGTATTAATAATATTCAAGCATTTTATTTCATTTTTTTATAGTAATAAGTTAAAACGAAACGAATTTCTGTTTTGATTACAAAAACTTTTATACTGGCAGTATATAATAGAGATTCGATCGTTATTACTGATTGGAATGTTAAAGGATTTAAGAGGTTGGTTTGTTGATTATTTATTTTAAATGTACTTTTGTAATAAATATGCAAAAAAAAAAATTTGAAATAAAAAGTTTTTCAATGATTACTGAAGTGTTTTGGGCCAAGTAAATAGTAGAATAATTGGAAGTAAAAAAAATTATTCAATAAAATGTGAAATATTTTTAAGTGCTTTATTATTAAAAAAGTATACGTATCAGCGGAATTACATACTTGTAACTTCTACTCACAATGGTTTAACGTTTATTTACTTTGATTTTTGTTTAAAATTATTTATGAAAAAAACAACGAAGAAATTTTAATGTTTAAACTACCAGGGTCGCCTCAAAACTAGCTAACCTACCGTATAAGTATTGGCTGTCATCTAAAAAACGAATACCCGTAGTAGAGAAGTTTGTTTTTAAGACTTCAAAAATAAGCTCTCATTATGAATTTAGCTATCGTTATGTACTTCTATACATTTATTTGAAAGACTTCAATACAATTAAAAGTAAAACAAACGTAAGGTTCATTCTGCTCCTCCGTTTACGGAATTTAAACGAAAATTTTAATGATCATATAATAAAATTGCATGAATAAGCTGAAATAATTCATATTATAAAAAGTGCGATAGCTATAGTTGTGTATACACAACATATCGAGCCGTAACCGCCAAAAAAGCGTAACCAACATAATTTTCGATTTTCGTTTTTTTTAATAAATGAATTCATTGACAACATCTGCATCATCTCCTAAAATTTCATCGTCGTACAAAGTACCGTTACAAATTTAGAGCAAAAACAATTTTAGCGTAAGTGCACAATGTATATTTGTTTACATTTTTGATGACCGCAGATTGTTGGTTACACTAAAATTCTCTTTTAAACCTAAGTAAACAGTAAAAAAAAAGCATTTTGCATTGATTAAAATACCTTTATAATATTAAATATTGTTGAAAATTCGCATTTTATAATAATTTTATAATCTTTTATGGCAGAGGTAATAAAAATATTTTTTATTCCATTTGGATGTTATATAAGTATCAACTTATAAACGTGTTCTTCTAGAAGTGCGTTCGATATGATCTAGTACCAGACAGTGATAGTGATACATCTTCAGATGTAAATTGTTCGAAATCTGAGACTAATGAAACATGTGTGGGAAAAAGAGGATATAGAAAGCAAAAAACAAAAATACCCGAAAGACTGCAAAAGGCTAAAGTCCGTGATAGAGGTGTTTTGCCTGACCCATGCCAAAATAAAAAATGTGGGAATTCATGTAGCTCTAAGCTTACAGAAATTGATAGAGTACAAATAAATGAACACTTCTGGGAAATTGGCAATAAAATTAGACAAAAAGATTGGTTGAAGTCTTGTATTAAGAGAGTCAGATTTAAAATGCCAAAAGGAGAAGGCAGCAGAAGACGATACAGTTATAATTATAGCATTAACTATAATGATAATTGTTTTAAAGTGTGCCAGCAGTTTTTATTAAAAACATTAAACTATACCAGAAAAATTCCATACTGAATATTTAAATTTGAAATATGACAATTCTGTGAAAGATTTATTACCTGAAACGGACCAAGAAGACAATATCGAATAAAATTAGTGACAAACTTATGTAAAGAACTGAAAACACGTTGTAAAGATACTATGAAGTAAATACATTTTTTTTTAATTTATTTTTTATTTTATGTTAACTTTTAAAATGAAATTAATTAAAAGAATTAAATAAAATAATACTTATGTACATATCGCTAATTTGCTGCAATAATGTCAGCTCAAATAAAATTTTTTTTTCAGTAAAGCAGTTTAAAGTTTTTTATTTTTGTTGGTACATTTTACACAACGCAAAACATTAATGTTTATTCGGATTCTACACACATTAGTAAATTGTTTTCATCGCATAATAAAATTTTAGGAACCAAAGATTGAGATTAATTAAAAAATAATAACTTCTTTTTTATTGTACAACGATTTTGTAGCGCCTGAAATCTGTCGTTGTTGTATTAAAAAAATAAGTAGTATCGAATCACTTTCTGATCCTAAACGCTCAAAATCATTCCGATCACAATAGGTTTTATACACAATATTATTTACGATATTGGGAACATTTCTACATATTTAACTCAGAAAAACGCGATTTTGAGTTATGTCACTGTTGCAGCAAATAAGCGATATATATAAACAGTATTTTGTTTCTCTAAAAAAAGATTTTTTAGCTTAACTGACACAAATATCATCAGTAGGTTACAAGAGTGACAGCGAAAAAAGCGTAAGCGACAAAAATTACCGTTATTATTCTAAAATGATAAAAATTTTAAATGTATTGTATAAATCGTGAAAAATAACACTTACATACTAAATTTCATGACAATAACTGCAAAAACAACGAAGATATTTAAAAAAAACCTTCTCCTTTAAAATTTTATTTTTGTTGGTTACGCTTTTTTGGCGGTTACGGCTCGATATATTGACCAAAAATTTGATAATGAGTAAACTTCACAAAATGTGTGCCTAAAATTTCTTACACTCTATCAGAACCCCTGCATATTTTTGGTTTAGAACAGTGTAATAATTCCTTTTAAAAATAATTGTTTGTTACAAGTCAAATTATTTTCACATACTCGTATATACATAAGTATTCGGTTTTTTTTTTTTTTTTTTTGATACTTGACAGAAAGAATTAAATCAGTTTAAAGAAAAACACATTTTAGCACCGCCATATCTAAATCAGATTGTTATTAAACTTATTTATATTTAAAGAAGAATAAATTAATTCAGCCTCAAAAGTTCACCTAATGCTCTTAATTAATTATTATTATTATTTAAGCTCACATCCCAATAATCCTTTCAAAATGATTTTAAGTAAATATTTTATCAAGACAAAAACCGCTGCAAACACTTGTGGCAAATATTTTACTTCCTCAAATGTGAGCGTATTAAAGTGTAAAGTATTGTGATTTTAAACACAAATTGACTTGTTTAAAACTGTTATAAAAACGAGGTTTTTTTGCAGGCTATTAACTTGCGTTAATGAAGAGGGGTAATGGGATAATTCAAAAAGAAGCTTCTCGTCTTTATAGTAAATATTTTTTTGTAAACAAATTTAAATAAATACATTGCTACCTCGCTTTGAGTAATACAAATCAATACTGAAACCAACTGTTACATATTTTACCAAAAGTATAAGAAATATTAAATTTATAAAGATAATGAAACATAAGAGTTGCAAATGTTTTGAAATTTAGACTCTTTTGCTCACAGATTTATTTTTTATTATTGATCTTATATTATTATATACTGCCGATCATGATAATTTTTTTCTAGAAGTAATTAAGTTTATAGTTATATTATTTTCTAAAATAGTAAAATATTGGATTGTGTGAGTTTATAATAAAAATATTGGCCCATAATCATAGTCAACAATAAAGTACACTTTAAGAAATAAAAAGTTTACTTTTGTTAAAAGTAACAATTTTGTTAACTATAGACAAGTAAAAGTATACTTTTAACTCAAAAGCATGTTTTAAAATTAAAACAAGCTGAAGTTCTTTTTAACCAATCACTCTAAATCACACAGCTTGCCGCATAAAACAAAAACTAAAAAATAAACAAAAAAAGTAATATTTAGAAGTTTTTTATGTTTTTTACTTCATAAATTCATATGTATTTATACATTGCCGCAAATATTCTTTTTTAATTTTAGTTATTGTTTTATTTAACTTTACAATATATGTAAATAATAGAAAACAAAAAGTAAACAAATTTTTGCGGCCTTTTTTTCTGTTTTTTCTTTTTGTTTAGAGATGTCATCTGCTTATATTTTATTGCAGATTGTATGAAAACATTTCTTGTTTTTGATGTGGCACCCACTTAAAGTTGGTGTAAGTTAAAATATGCTTTAATTTTGACTATAGTTGCCAACTCATTTAAAGCAGTTCTTTAATTTAAAGTTGTTTTTAAAAAGAACCGACTTTAGTGTTTGACTATGATTATGGGCCATTGTTTCAATAATTAATAACTGAATTTTAATAACTTTTTTCCAAAACTAATATGATTTTCAATGCAATTTTTGGGTCATTTGAATAGGTTCACTATCATTCATTTAAAAAACTAAAGAAGAAAATGTTTTTTTTTTGTAAAACTTTTCTTATTTTTTAAGATTTCTTACAATGTTTTGATGATTTAATAATGATTATATCCTCCTTTACTCGATAAACATCAAGAATGCCATTTGGGAGGGAGTTATATTTATTATATTATATATTAGATTTTCAATTAATGATAATGAAATTTCGGACCAAGCTTTTTTAATTCCTACAATTAAAGCTTATTTGGTTTCGAATTGTCTGCCGGACTCGTAGACTTTGCGAGAAAGCAAGCCCCATCAATTTTCCATTACATTTAAGTCAGCGGAATATGGTGGCCACTCCAACATATTGGCATTTTGGCTTAGAATTCATACTTTTACAACCCTGGCATTATGTATCGGGGCATTATTTTGTTGAGATATTCAAAGAATTATTCCAAAAATACTACAAAAATATGGAAATGCCTTTTCAAGTACTGTTTTGTAGTTATTCGCGTTCATTTTTGGTGTGAGAAATTGAAGCTCACATGTACTAAAATATGAAATCGCCCCCCACACCATTACACTTCCCTCACAGCTATTGAGACGACTAAGGCAGCGTGCCACCTTATGTAAGTTGTGAAATTAGTAGTTGTATAGATCCGGAACTTCCAAATTCAACTTTTTTTCGTCTGAGAAGACAACACGATACCATTCATTTTTATCCTTCATGTGTTCTCGTGCGGCCGTTTCGTTTTACGAGCAGCATTAAGCGATGGTTTGTTTTTAATCTTCAATCTCTTTAAATGCATAAAACTTGGAATAACATATCTTACAGTGTTTATGCTACCTGTAATACTTAATTTTTGTCTAATTTTTGCAGCAGAATCGCTCGAATTTGAGGCATCTCTTATAATAGCTCTTCTGTCCGCTTCTGTTGTGGTTTTTTTCGTCCGATATTTCATGTTTTTTCCTCATCGGACTGATTTCTTAAAAAATTACTTACAACATTCTGGCTGCGATCAATTTTTTTTGTCGATATTCCTATGGCTTAAGCAAGTTTGTTTGAATGCTTTAATTTTACCTCTTCCTTCTTCAGTTAATCGCTTGATGCGCCAGATTTTACATAAAAAATTTAAAAAAATTATTGTAGTAACTCACAAATATTTAAAATTGTAATTCTACTGTCGATGGTCAAAAGCAAACTAATTCCTAGTGAACCTATTCAAGTGACCCACAATTTTCACCTGTTTTCGCAGCATTTAGAAGTAAAAGCAAAAAATAGCAAATTTTTATTTATTGTACCGGTATTCTTTTTTTCTTAAAATATGATCATTCATAATATCTCTTAATTTAAGTGAAAAAAATTGTTCTCCTAAAATTTATATGAAGAAAAATTAAAATATAAGAGCAAAATTTAATGAACCTATTTAAGTGATCGGCAGTGTATTTGAAGAAAGTAATAAACAAAAATATAAATGTACCAGAAATCTAGTACTGAAAACAAATCGGAAAGCAACGTGTAATTGATCAAATAGAAGACTACTGTTTAAGTTACATATGTTTTGAGCACTACTGTATGTACAGACATACTCACAAAGAGTTTAAATTCTTTGTTTTAACAAAAAATATATTTATGCAACTGTATTTAATAAAAAAAAATCATTATTTTATCTTTGAGATAAATATTTAAACATATTTTTAAAGTAATGCCTAGGATTCAGAAACTACTTAATTTATAACAAAAAAAAAAAAATATGCTACATTAGCTTGCAAACTTATGTTTATATTATTTTTTTTTAATTATACAGTTGGATACTTTAAACACGTTTATTTATAATAAAAAATTAGCAGGTCGTTGTACACAGTGGCTAAGTTTGTCATTCTTATACGTGGAAATTTTTGCTCAAACCGACAAGGTAAGTATTTAATTTTTTGGATTCTCTGACTAGTTATCGAATAGAAGGTATGAAAATTTTTAATAATATCAGTCTAAAGCGGGTGATAAACTTGCAGTTTTTTGTCCCATATACTAAGGGGTTTCCAATTTTCATTATATATACGGCCGTAGGTTTCTATTTCTTTAAAATTTAATTTATCTTTAGAAATTAATTTCCGAATCATGTAATATTCAGTATATTTGATAAAATACTTGAGGTGTTGTAAACTTGCATATATGCTATACGTCTTTAATATTATCTTTAATTACCTATTTTGGGCATCTTTAGTTTCTTGCTAAATAAGTAGTTAAGAATGTATGGTTGTGGCATATGAGGCAAAAAAACATTCAAACACACAAATACGAAATTAAAACTCATACCTATAAAGAAGAAATCTCATGATTTCAAACATCAGAATGAGTGTTTATGTGCGTTAGAGAGTAGCGTGCATATACCCAGTGTGTCAGATGTACAATTTAAGATATAAACAAGCATATAATCAACATTTAAACCTTTACATATATATAAATGTCTGCTATATTAATATATATGTGTGTATAGGTAAATTAACGGTATATATACAAACACCTATAAAAAATTTTATTTTGAATGTGTATCACTGTTTTGTATTCTGTCTGCATAGCAATTGTACGAGTATGTGTTCGCTTCTGTTAATCTCATGGTTTGTTAAGTTTTTGCTATTAAAATTTCAATTGCTGTCGTTGTTGCTGTTGTTGTTGTTGTTGTTCTTAGTTACAAGAATTAATAATAATATTACTGCCAGCAAAAACAACAACAACAACTGGCAGAAACTTGGCAACTTGACCTACTTACCTGTCCTTATATTGACTGATTGGTGGTGAATTAAAAACAGCAACATTCGGTTTACCGCTCAACTGTAAAGTTTTACGTGACTTGCCAAGTTGATTTTCAGCTACACACGAATAATTACCAAAATCTTGTGGATGCACTTTTCGTATAATCAAGGTATGACGTGAGCCACGATTTTCCATAATATGACGTTCTGTAGTATCCAATTGCATGGTATCCTTAAACCATATAACCTAAAATTATTCCACAAAAACAAAACAGATGAGAAATTAAATTGGAGAGAAAAAAAAAATTTTGTATAGGAATTTCTTTTTTTTAGGTAGAATTTTAAGTCTGTAAATTAATTAGAGACTTGATATTACAGTAGTGTTCGATGAAATAGAATGAGATATGAGACTGCATATTTTTCATAATAAAAAATTAATTAATACTTTACGAACTCATTAAATTTATTAAGTTTATACCCTAAATAATCGACACATTAAGTAATACTGAACAATATATTATTACTAGCTGAACCCGGTGTGCTTCACAACCCCCTCTCGTTTTATAATAAAATTAAAAGTATTTATATATTTTGCAGACAGTTGTGGGAGAAAGAGAATGAGGCTACCCCACTTCTTTAATTCAAATGTATTTTAAATTTGAGGTAAAGCCGTTAATAAACCTAGTAAAGAAGTAGGTGCAGAAGTGTGCATGGTCGAAAAATGTTATCATGTAATAAGTATTCCTGAGTCAAAGCTGCATACTGTGTAAATTTAAGATCGGTTAACAGGTCCAGCCTCCAATATATCACAATCAAAGGGGCGTGCCCCGCCCACTTTTCTTTTAGTAAGTATTTCTACTCATGCCAATACCATATATAGCAAATACTGCCGCCGTTGGTAAAAAAAATGCCCAAGATATGACGATTTTAAATTTTGGTTTATATGGGTGTTGCCAAACCCCTTTGTCCAATCAAAACTTCATATAATCTACTATTACTTCCAGAGTCACAGTAACATGCTGTGAAAATTTCAGCAAGATCGGTCCAAGGGTTTGGCCTCCTATAAAGCACAAACAAACAGACAGACAGACATTAATTTTTATATATATAGATGCAAAGCAGATTAGTTATAATTTAAGGTAAAATGGGGCGAAAAAGGGTTATTTGGTAAAAATAAATTTATTGCTACATTACCTGTAGATAAAAATTTTATAAAACTTTAGGTAAATACATATTATAAAAAAAGTACTTTGTATAGCAAACATTGTTAGTGGTATAAGCAAGTATCTGAATTAAAAAAAGGGTGCGATGAAGTGGGCGTGCTTCATAGTCATACGTCGAAAATAAAAAAAATAAAATAAATAAATAAATAAAAAAAAAATAAAAAAAATCCGTGGGAAGAACAAATTTGTACAGAGAATAAAAAGTTTAAAACTTTCAAATAAAATTTGGCGTGAAAAGGGGCGTGGCGTAAGAATTGTTTATTTCTATCTCGTCTGGAGTATAATGTATACACAATTTGAAGTAAATCTGTTAAAAACTATATGGGAGCAGTTACATAATTTTAAAAAAGTAGGAGTAAAAGTGGGCGTGGTCGGAAAAAAGTACCCTTTTAATCATACCAGAGTGCCAGTTAAATGCTGTGAAAAGTTCAGGAAGATCAAACAAACAAATAAACAAACACACATTCCATTTTGTATAAGTTCGCCAGAATTAAAGAACGCTGTAACTGACAAAAAATCTAAAATACGTTTTTTGCATCATTTTTATTAGAAAAAAAAAATACGCGTCGATTGGTCCCGGTCCCAGATTTCTACGATGAAAAGAAATTAAATTACGCTGTCGGCGTTTTGAAAAATACCAGTGTCTTTGTTCTACTTTAATAGAGGCTTTTTGGTTCTGGTGAACATTTAAGGTTTTGTCAGTTACTGCGTTTTTTAATTCCATCGATAAGTTCCACATACAAAAATTTCAATCACATGAGTACTACTATTTCGTTCGAATACGGAAATGTACGAATATAACATGTTATATAATTATTTTTGATCTCGTTTTAATTAAACTATTTTCTATTTTAAAGACCTTATTTGGCAAGTTTTTCATAGAAATTTGTCATATACGCCAGTTATTTTTTTTTTACAAAATCTTAAAAATATTTACAAATGAAAATTCGTAATAATTTACGAAAAAACTACTTGTGTCCAATGCAACATTTGTTTGTGTTTTGTTTTAAAAACAAAGTTAAGAAATATTTAATTTGACATTTCTTTTGACATGATGTTATAATAATATGAAGTCGCCAGGATATTTTTCAAAATCAAGAAATTTTGATGACACATATTAAAAATAAAACATAAAAAAGACCAATATGAAGCACATATTGTAAAATGAAAAAAACTTTATTAAATATAAAAGTAGGTCAGGTACGAATTAGAAAAAAAGTTAATAAATAAAATAAACTGAAGACATTTTGTTGTAAAAACAAAATTAATTTAACAGCAGGTGTAGAATAAAAAAAAATTGAAAACAAAAAAATAAAACGAAGACAAATTTAGAAAAATCATCGTGCGGGAGTTTATGTGCTCTATCCGCCATTTCATATTTTTAATATATCTCGGGTTAATGATGCCACTTTAAGCTTTCGACCCCATATTTTCCAAGTCTACAATCCGTTTTCGGATATCTCGTGCAGTTTCGGAGAAAAATAGCCGAAAACGGATTGAGGATTTTAAAAATGTTGGTGTCAAAACCTAAAGTGGGATCCTTAACTCGAGATATATAAAATGGCGGTTAGAACACATAAACTCCCTCACGACGAAATATCAATTATGGCAAAAGGGGTTTTGAAATAAAAAACAAAGTTAAAAAATAAAATTTATATTATGAAAGAAAAAAGGAAAAGCGAAAGATATATAATAATACAATAGACATAATTAAGGACATAAATGCAGTTGGTTGACACTGTTAGATGAGATTGTTTAAATGGACATTTGTTACCAGCAAATTTATGTCAAATGGTTCAACAAAAATTGTTTTAAATGTTGTTATAAAGCCGCAGGAGGTAAATTTCAATGTTTGTTTTTTTTTTTGTGAAAAATTTTATCTTTTATGTTATGGTTGATTGCCATTTTCCTTAAAAACCCGTTAACAAAAACGAAATATAAAACAATAATTTTTTTGTTTTTGTTGTTGATAGTTTAATAGTGAAACATGGTTGAATAATACATACATATTTACATTCCCATATATCATCATTATACTATATATGATGATTCATTATCATCAAAATTGGTAGGTAGCATTGTTATCAAACGTTATAGTTTTTGTTTTCATCCAAATTGTTTTGTATTCATTTTAGTTGTTATTGTTATTTTATTAAGTATGTATGGGTTTGTTTTTTTTTTTCTTTTTTAAGCTTAAACTTGATATGAAATATATTTTGTTAATATTTTTGTTGTTGCTATTGTTTTATTATTGCTGTCCATGTATTTGTTTTATACAATATTTTGTCATGTGCATAAACATTGAATTTTATTTTATTTAAAATTTATTTTTTTTTGTCAATTTAAAACAACTTGTTTGGGCATGTGTGCATAAAATAGAAAACAAAACACACACCTACACATGCATGTAAAACGAATTACAATATAGTACACCAATACGCATGCACATACATATATACGTACAGAGCCAAACGTATTTTACGTTTGTTTACGTTTTTATGTGACATTTTTCCATCCGAAATATGTCAAAAAAACAAAAAGAAAAAACAAGAATGTAAATTGACGTTTTTTATTTCTTTTTTTTTGCTAACGTTTGCAGTTTTTCGTTTGTGTACTAACAAAAAAAAAAGAAAACAAAAGATAAACACACAGGGTAAACTTTTTTTTATAAAATATTTTTATATTTTTTAATAAATTTTTTTGTTTTCTTTTATTTTCATCCATATTTGTTGGCATTTTGTTAAGGATAACAGCATAACCATTACAATATAAAAAAGTATAAAAAGCCCGTATTGTTTTAAGTTATTGTTGTTATTTTTGTGTCCTTTTTTTGTTTTTATTTTGTTTCCACGTTAGTAGAGCGTATCGAAGCGTACGTGTTGACATGGCATAAAAGCGTTAATATTATTAATATCCATTTATAAATTTTTTTTTGTATAATAAAATATATTTTATATTAATTTTAATTTAATAAGGTTTGTTTATCATTCATGGTAATTTTTTATTAATACTTTTGTTTATTTGAGAATTGTTTGTTGGTTATTGACCAAAGCGAGAAGGTAGAAAGATACACGTTTATTAATAAAAGCTGTTAACTTATTAATGTTGTTTACTAGATAATAAGTTACGTGTCTTCTTAGTATGGTAAGTTATGTGTATCAAATGTGCAAATATTATGCAGTTCTTCAAGTTCTGAGGAATGCTATATCTCTCATTTAATAAATCAGAATATATTTTAAAACTATGGTCTCTTTAATTTGAAATAAAGCAATACAAAAAATTTATTAGAGTTATTAGTTTATTTTACAAAAGGCATCTTACACCTATTTAAGGCCTAAACTTAACCCTCCTGACACGGTTATTCAGGTACCTGAGGATTTTTTACTGTTAATTATTTATTATTTCTTATAGTTTATTCGCATCCGTCGACCTCCTAAATTATTTGTATTGGCTGTAAGAAGAGAAACTATTTTCCTCAAAGTCAAATGGTCCTTATCATCTTGATAGTTTGTATGAAAAAAGTAAAAACAATTACATTTTGTTATTTAACTGGTTATTGAAGGAAGCGTATATTTCACATATACAATGTACAGATATGCACCTTTTTTGCGTAAATCAGAATAAACGACATAGTTAAGCTCAGTATTCCGTACAACTTTTATATTATTATTGTCCAATAAGTACGAAATTGTTATAAATATTGAGTAAAACTTAAAATATAGCACTGTCATAGGCGTGTTTACTGAGTACATTACAATTAACCCTGCTGTAAGGTCAAGGAAAACTTACGAATTTTAGGTATATGACCATTTTAGTCCATATTATTCTTTTTGGTAATAATTGCCTGTTATAATGTCTTTGACTTTGAAGTATTTCAATAAGTTATCTTTATTTCTGGGATTCCCCTTTGTAAGTTTACATATTATTTGGGGTAGTTAACTTCAGTTTGTATTTAGTGTCGGACTTGTTGGCTTTGCTAAAACAATGAAAAATCGACGATTAAACTGCATTGAGATGAGACGTAAAACTTTAATGATATATTTTTCTGGAAGTGTTGTTACCATTGATCAAATAATTGGATACTACAGTGTAAAACGAAAAACAAATCAATGGTAAAATATTGTGTTTTCCAATACGAGTGACATATTGTTTCCTCAAATTTATGGTTCGTGAGCGCCAGTGGACAAAAATCGTAAGAGAGCAGAATTTTTGCGGCAGTTAGCTTTATCGATAGTTAAAGACTACATGACAGAAAGATCTAAGTTTCCTACAAAAATTTTTGAATAAGTTCCTTACCCACACCAGAACATTAGCTTCTGATTGTACAGCATCCACAAGCGGTTTACCATAAATTACATCAACTAGAAAACATGGAATCTGTAGCTGCTGCAAAATTAAGTGCGATAGCAAGTTCACCATATGAAACAAATTCATATACTAAGAAGACCAATAACGTTGGTTTGTTATGGTCTTAAACCCTATATTGAATGTGTTAACTTACGCCAATCAAAAATATTGCAGAAGGTGTTGTTGGCTCCCATAATGTGATCTTAGTTTTAGAGTAGCTTATACTTTTGAAAGTATGTGCTTGTAAACCCACAATTAAATACATAATGCAAAATCTCTAGAATTTTCTTTAAGGTTTTTTTTTAGTATTAGCAAACTTCCATAAATGCTTGTCATCGTTAAATAATACCCGTAATAATTAAAGTTATAAAAAATTATTTTTGCACTGAATTATAGAAAATTATTAAACTCAATGGTTTTTAAATTTTTTTCATAAAAACAATTCTTCTGGAAATTTTATGTGCTTCTTTGTATATTATTGTACAGAAATAAGTCTTTAATAAACGTACAGTCTTCTATATGAATACTGCACCTTGTTTTGAAATAAAAATTTGAATAACACCTACATTAGTTGAAAAATTAATTACTGCTATTTAAAATTGCACCCTTGGTTTTTTTTCTTAATTCAAAGCAAATATTATGCCCTTCTAATAGATTTCTAATTATAGTTTGGATAAAAACTCGCTGTCCCTACTAATATCTGTTTTATTCACTTAAAATAATTTCAATAGTTTTTGAAAACACTCAAGTATCGAATTAATTTTATAACTTTATCCTAAAAAGACGTTGTAAAGTAAGTGTTTTGTAATACTATTCAGTTGTCAGTAACATGATTTATTTATAATTACGGGAATGGTACATTTGTACAGATTGAAGAAATAAAGGTGTAGAAGCAAAATAATTATTTTAATATCCAAATATTTACGTATTCATTTATTTATTTATACCATCACTCTATGCTCAAATATACAGTCAACAAAACAAAACAACATATAATAGTGGGAGTAGAAGTGTGTTTGCGGTAATAATTTTAATAACGGAAGCTAACCAAGTGAATAGCCTCAAAGTAAATTAAAATATTGTGTATAAAAATGTAACATATTTAATTGATTTTAATTCAAATATTAGAAAATGAATGCATGAATGTATGATCAGTAGATTTTATAATAAGTTGTCTTATATGCCCGCTGTGGTTCTACTACTGTAGATGGGATAAAATTTTAAATAAGTCTAGAGATATGTATGTTTTACACACTAAAGTAAAATTGTGTATAGGGATTCCTGTTTTGTAAATGTTTGGCTTAATTAAACAACTCAATGCGGCTATGATAACATACATACATACATACATACATAACTGGCCTTTACAACCCTGTGTCAGGATTACGGCCTATCTTCTCGCAGCACTCATGTTGTCGGTGTCAATTTTTATCCATGAGTACCGGGACCTACAGTTTAATGTCGACTCCGGACGACAGATTTGAGAAGCTTGTTCATGGCAATTAGTTACTCTCAGAGCTTTTGCCAAGAGACTGCTGAGAGGTAGTCGCCGAAAGAAATATTATATTTTTTTTAAGAAGTCAGAGCTGTCGAACCCAGGGCTCATGTCTGAGTAAGCCAACACACTAACCACTAGACCAAGGTGACTACGGCTATGATAACATAAATCTCTAATTGGTTTTGTCTTAACCAAATTATAAAAATGATCGATGTAGTGGTGATTCATGAAAAGGGTGCTAAGAAAAAAAGAAAGCCGAGCTTCTTAGCTAAGCGGTGATATATAGTTCTTTATTATAAACCTTGAATTGAACTTTTCCTTCACTTATAAAGGATAAGAAGTCATGTAACCATTTCGCAATATTTTTTAAATATGGAGTACTCATCGTATCAACCAGTAAATTAAAAATTTAAGTGTATACCTTAAAAAAAGCTAAAAATCTTCATTGCAATAGCTCTTAACACTCGTGAGTCTACTCTAAAGGGTTAAATATGATTTGAGTGATATGCTCGTAAATGCTTCAATGCAATCTAAGTGCTGCTGTATGTTTATGTGTCCTTTAAAGATACCCATCAACGAAGAAGATCAATTTTTCTTAACCAAAACACACTCGGGCTTTTTAAATATGTCCTTTAAAAACGAGTTTTTTTTATTATTATTTTTTTACAATTTTGTTAAAATGTTCAAGTTCTTAAGGAAATTTCTATTTTTAACAAAACAGCCTATAATCATAGTCAAATTATAAAGTCTGGTTTTTTAAAAAATAACTTTAAGTTAAATACGATTCATCCCATGGGCTGTATCAGGGAGAATAGTAGCATCATCTCCAATATCATTATGACATTTTACTCCTCGCCTTACTTAATCTTTACTGTGCGGGTTTCTTGGGGTTGATTGCTGTAGGATTATTCAGTTGTGAAGGCATAATACTGGCCATTGAATAATCAATCAATAGCAACCGATTTCCTTGATGTTTGCATTTTTAAAATAGGACCTTTGTTTTTTTCTGGCTGATATCAGAGTCAGTTTCATACCCTCTCTCGCCCTTCCCTATATATTTTCCTAGACCAGAACAATGTACTGCACTACTAGGGGTAATCCCCTGAGTGGTGGCCTTAATAAGCAAAAATTAAAAAAATCGTTTCTAATTATTTTACAACTTAAGTGAAGAGTAGAGTGTGCTTTAAATGGAACATTTTGCAACAAATTAGTTTCTGTTAAACAAATTTCTGTTAATCTGATTACTAAAGACGTCTAGAATCCTATAAATGAAAATTTGAAATCATTGAACATTTGAAGTCGCTGTGGTCTAGCGCCAGGTTCAAATCTCAGCTTTAACATCTTGAAAAAAAGAAATATGGAAATATTATTTGTTTCGGAGACTACCTCTCAGCAGTCTTCTGGCAAAAGCTCTGGCAGTAATTGATTGCAATGAAAAAGCTTCTCAAATCTGTCGTTTGGAATCGACTTTAAACTGTAGGTTCCGGTACTTATGGATAAAAATTAACACACACAACATAGGTGATGCGAGAAGCTAGGCCGTAACCCTAAAACAGGGTTTAATTGCCAATTAAGTATGTATGTATGATTGTACTTAATCATTGAATCCATTGCAATCATTAATGGACACATTCATGACAATCAACAACTACTTAACTCACACTTTTCAATAGAAATCATATATTGAAATTATATATTTTCTATATAAATATTTGTAAATACTTATTCGAAGTTAGTTCTGATCTAATTAAGGCATTCTGATAAAACGAAATGAATAAAAAATTTATCACTCTTACTGAAATTCGAACTCTGTTTTTCAGATCATTTAACAAACGAAAAATTTATTTGTATATTTGTTATCTTTTGAGCACTCCTTCGTTCCCTCACTATGTACAATATTATTTTTAAAATCACACCCGGTTAAGGCTTCTAAACATTAAGCACTGAACATACGTATGTAAATGTAAACCTCCTTAATATTTAAATTTTATTTTATTTTTTCTCTATAATATTGCTCATTGACGCATCCATCCATTCATAGGTGCAAATGCATTGAACAAATTAATTGAATTTATAAATTAGTTTTCCAAACAGGAATTATTTGAATGACTTTCATTGAATTTTAATTTATAATCAAATATATTTATAATTATATATGGATTTACATATAAATTAATACAGAAAAACAAAATTTTTAATTTTTTTTAATGAAATGACTTGGTATACAACGAAATATACTTTGGAGGGGGAATTTTTTTTTTTTTAATAAAATTTGAACAAGTTATGTTTGAGTGTCAGAGCTGTTGAAATTGATTGATTTAATTTGCAAATAACAAATCATATAATGATTTTAATAAACATATGACATTAATTGATTTGTTATGAAATCAATACACAACTTTATATTAAAGTTAAGTGATTTGCATAATAAATAGAAAAATATCGAATAAATTGTATGTTGAAAGAGGAATTTGCCTCGCCAGTGATTTCCACGGGGATTTTGAATAAAGAAGAACCAATTTAAAAATAAAAAATTTGATTTATTTCAAAAAGGCTTTCTTATATTAAAATTCCTATAACAATTCAAATTAATTAAGAATAATTTTACAATTCATATAAAATATCTTACTTTTTGGTATGGAAACCACTAGAGTTTAAACTTTAAAAAATATAGATCAAGAAGATTCTCCGGACTGACAACCACCACGTTAAGCCAACTTGTAATTATATGATGTGGTTAAAAAATTGGCGCTATAGATATACTAAAGATGGCGTCACTCCGAACATTACAATTAATATATTAAATCTACTACAAATATTTACAGTTAGTAATTTACTAAACACATCTACAAAATTTTAAGCGATTTTGCCAGTGGCGGCAACATTCCCCCCCGCAGTATGGCAAGAAGGTTCCTCGTTGACATACTCTTCCTGGGAAGCCACGTCTAAAATCGCAAGCTTGGCTACAGGTCTTTCCAGAATTCCATTTGATGTAAGTACCTTAGCACTTCTTACCTGTCCATCTTTTGCCAATCTCGTTTCAATAACTTTTCCTCGAGGCCAAACATTGCGAGGTAAAGAAGAATCAACAATAAAAACTAAGTCCCCCTGACGCAAATTCTTACGTTTTTCGAACCATTTAGACCTACATGTTAACGTTGGTAAATATTCAGCAAGCCATTTACGCCAAAAAATGTTAGCATACTGCTGTGATATTAGCCAATTTTGTTTCAGTACTAGACCGCTGTCGCTGCACGAAGACATTGGCTTGAGACCACTGGAACTTCCTAATATAAAATGATTTGGGGTGATTGCTTCAGCGCTTTCACCATCAATAGGGACGTAGGCCAGAGGCCTAGAATTTATAATATTCTCAACCTCGATGATCATGCTTAGTAGTATTTCATCATGTGGAGCTCTGGAAGGCATTATTTTATACAGCACTGTTTTTACGGAACGAACTAATCGTTCCCAGGCACCTCCCATATGGGGAGAGGATGGTGGGTTAAAATTCCATTTTGTTGTTGTGCTTGTAAAGGTTTTAACAAACATATTGCTATCAACATCTTTTAAGGCCTCACGTAGCTCTCGCTCTGCTCCGATAAAGTTTGTGCCATTGTCGCTGAAAAATTCTAATGGTATTCCTCTACGTGCTATAAAATTACGGATAGCTAATATACACGAACTAGTGGTAAGTGAATACGCAATTTCAATATGTACAGCTCTAATTGTTAAACATGTGAAGAGGACACCATATCTTTTTTCTCTATGACGATTTACTGTCACTATAAATGGCCCGAAAAAATCAACGCCGGTATAACTAAATGGAGCTGTATATGCGGAGATTCGAGATCTTGGCAATTTTGCCATTTGGGGAACTTGTGGTACGGCCTTATTTACTTTACACCACTGACATTTTCGAACAATGTATTTATATGTGGTTCTAAGTTTTGCAATTGAATATTTTTGCCGTATTTCATTGATAGCCGTTTCGTGGTTTATATGGTAATATTTTGTATGATAATGGTAAATTATAAGAGTTGTTATATATGATGATTTTGGTAGAATTATAGGTCGCTTCTCTTCTAGAGGAATGTTTGCATTATCTATTCTGCTATCTATCCTTAAAATGCCATATTCATCTAATACTGGAGATTTGGTATATATTTCACTTTTCTTCGGAATTTGTTTTTCAGATTTAAGGCATGATATTTCCATAGAATATGTTTCATTTTGGGCTTGACGAAATAAAAAATTTTGCGCCAGCAATAACTCTTCTTGAGTAAGAGCAGTTTTTATATGATTTTTTGTTTTACAATTAGAAATAAAACGAAAAATATAAGCTGTCGCTCGTAACAAACGATTCCATTTAGAAAAGCGAGTAGGTATCAATAAAGGTTCCATAGAAGAAATTTTATAATTATGATGGATCATCTCTTCAGGAGTAGATTCTTCCTGAATCGTTGTACTTGGCCATTTATTTTCTTCTTCAAAAAGGAACTCCGGGCCTGAAAACCATCTACTAGAAATATTAATTAAAGGGACTCGAGTCCATTTGGTAGCTTCATCAGCTACGTTTTGATTTGTTGGAATCCATCGCCAGTCGTTCGCTGATGTTAATTCTAAAATTTCTGTTACTCGAAATGCTACGAATTGGCTATATTTTCGATGGTTGGAATTAATCCAACTAATGACCGTTTTAGAATCTGTCCAAAAATATTTTTTGCATATTTTGATAGTGTGATTTTCACACACGTAGTTCGCAAAGCGTGCACCTATGAGAGCAGCCATTAATTCAAGTCGGGGAACAGATGTAATTTTTATAGGGGCAACTCTAGTTTTAGAACCGATTAATGAGCAAATTGTTGTTCCATTTTTCACCAGACGAAAATAGCAAACTGCTGCGTATCCATCTTTGCTGGCATCTACAAAGGTATGTAGTTGTACTTCGACCCCTTTATAAGATGAGAGCGAACGTAAGTAACAACGTGGAATTTTAATATTTTCAATAGAGGGCAAAATTTTTACCCATTGAATCCAATGATCTGCTAGCCTTGTTGGAATCTTTTCATCCCAGTCTACCTTGTACCGCCATACTTCTTGAAGAAGAATTTTAACGTACATAATTACGTTGCCAATAAGCCCTAAGGGATCGTAAATTGACATAACTAAGCGGAGGATTTCACGTTTTGTAGGTATTTTTTCAGTAGAAAATAATTCGGTAGCTTTGAGCCACGAAGATATCTTAAAAGTTATTACATCGTCTTGATGTTCCCAGAAGACACCTAGTACTTTTTCTATATAATTATTCTCATTCAGATTTAAACATTTTGGCTTTTTAATACCTTCAGAGAGCGAGTCTAAAACATAAGTGCTATTAGAAACCCAATTTCTAATGTTAAAGCCTCCTTGGCTATGAATATATTTTATATTTTTAATTAAATCTACAGCTTCTTGGGGAGTATCTACAGAATATAATAAGTCATCTACGTAATGATTTTCTTTGATTGCTTTAGCAGCAGTAGAAAATTGTTCTTCAAATTTTTCGGCATTTAAATTTTTGATGTATTGTGAAATGCTAGGAGCACAACTTGATCCAAAAATCATTACATCCATAACATAGACGTCTGGTTCTTTGGCATCGTTGCAATCGCGCCACAAAAATCTTTGAACATCTCTGTCTTCAGGCCGTATAAATATTTGGTGGAACATCTCCTCGATGTCTCCACATACAGCGACTGCTCTTTGCCGAAATGAAAATAAAATAGCTACCAACGATTTTATTAGATCAGGTCCCTTCATAAGGAATGAATTTAAAGAAATATTGTTTGTTTTAGCTGCTGCGTCCCACACTACACGTGATTTGCCTGGTTTATTTTTATTAAAAACAGCAAAAATTGGTAAATACCACACTTTACCGTGCTTTGCCCTTACCTCGTCTTTATTAAGCTTACGTATATACCCCTTCGATAAATATTTTTCAATCGTATTTTTAAAGATATCAAATAAGTCTTTGTTTTGTTTTAATTTACGCTCGAGACATAACAAACGTTTCAGGGCCATATTATAACTATCAGGTAAGTTTAAAATATCAAACTTCCATAGTAATGGACTTTCGTAATGCCCATCTTCTCTTTGTAGTGTATACTCTTTCAAAAGCCTAAGTGCCCTTGCTTCGTCTTTACCTATAAGTAAATCTTTGCAACATACCCCAATACTATCAAGCGAATAAAAACTTTTTACTAAATCTTCTAAACGATTATGATCCTCATTACAATTGCAAATGTGAAAATTAAATTGCTTACTTGGTTTTGAATTTTCGCCAACAGCGCCATAAATCATCCATCCAATCCTTGTGTGAACAGCAACTGGCTCATGAAGAGAACCTTGCCGTATTTTGTTTGATATGCCCAAATCAAAATGATTTAAGCCAATTAAAATCCTCGGCACGGCATTAAAATAACTTTTAATTGGCAAATTTCTTAAGTGCAGAAATCTCTCAGAAAGTTTTTCGTAATCCAACGACTGTGACGGCAAATTTAGTGACTGAACTGTATTCACATTAATTCCAATTTGTCTTTTATTTCCTCCAGAAATTCTTATAGCTAATTTTTGCGAATCATTTTCGCACCGTTCAATGTCACCAGTCCATTTTAGACAGAGGGGGTTTGGTGTTCCAGTCACTTCCAGTTCCTTCATTAATGATTCGTCCATCAAACTTACAGATGAGCCTTCATCTATGAAAGCAAACGTTTCTATTATTTTATTTTTTCCAAAAACTTTAACCGGCATTATTTTAAACAACACCTGTTTTGCTTCACCATTGTGAGCATTAATTACTTGGTTATTTTTTGACGTTTGCTTTAAATTATTTTCTTCATTTGAAAATTTACTTTCTATGGTAGAGAAACGATGTAATGAGGGATGGTGATAATATTCACACCCTTCCTCTCCACATTTTACTCTCTTCTTACATTCATCATTGTGTTTAAACAGACAAATTTTACACAATTTATGCTTTCTTACGATATCCCATTTTTCACCACGAGAGAGAGAAATGAATTGTTCACATTTTGCTATTGATTTGCATTTGTTGTTTTTGCAGACAAAACATTTACGATCGTCGCTGTGTGCATTAATGTAAGCTTTTTTGTTATTATTTACGATATATGTTTTTTCTCTTTTGTTGTTTGTTACATTTTCAACTGTTACACAGCTAGCAGAAATTCCTATGTTAAAGATCCAATTTGAGAATTCGTACAAGTTGGGATTTTTGTTTTGGTTTATCAGCTGTAATTTATGTGTGCCCCATTGCAGTTGATATGATGGTGGTAATTTTTGTAACAATTCGTGAAGAAGAGTTGAATTATTTATTTCATCAGGCAAATTAGTGGCTTCAATAGTTGTAATTAAACTTTTAACATTAATCGCAAAAGAAGTAAAAGATGGTAAGTTATTTTCATTAACAAAGGGAGTGTTTTTAATTCGATTTTTTATTGAATTTATTATTTTTTCAGGTTGGCCGTACATTAATTTTAGTATTGACATTACCCAAAATACGTTTGAAGGGTGGATCAAGATGTGTTGTACACTATGAAGTGCATCTCCCCTTAGAGATCTCTGCAGCCTTATCAAATTTTCAGCATCAGTAAGTCCACATATTTTGGTGGACCATTCGAAAGTAGATGAAAATAAAGGCCATTCTTCTGGTTGGCCACTAAAGAGAGGCAGTTCTTTAGGTAATGAATTTCGAGCCTGAAGCTGACTTTGTTGTAATGGCGAGGAAAGACTGTTGCCACTGAATGTATTGTAGGCTGTATACGATGAGGTATTCGGAAAATGGGGAGGTGGACAAGCGGAATATTGTTGATTTGTGTGATACTGTGGCATATTGTTATGCGAATTAGAATTAAATTTATTATTTGATAATGCTGTTGAAGCAAGAGGTGGAAAATTATTTGCTGTATGGCATTGAAGTTTCACTTGTTGTTCAGGTCTGCTTGTAGGTATGCGACCAAATGTATAAATGGGTTCGGCGGTAAATGTTGACCAGGTGTTGGTGGATAGGGGCGGCATGCTGGATGCAACATTTCTGTTTGGTGCACTGTTTAATGACGTATAGCAATGAGAATTTCTATTTTCTGTATTTTTATTAATATTTGTATTTATGACCGTATTTACTGCAGATGGCAAAGTAAAATTTGTAGCGAGCGAGGTGGATGCCTCGTTTTCATTTGTTTTATTTGAAATATTTTCAGATACCTTTTGAGGAATAGGCACTTCAGGTGTCGGTGAATCTGGTGGATTAGGAAGCACATTTAGCCAGTTATGAATAGAAATTGATCCGTTGGAGGATGCTTTGCTTCGACGTTCTTCTTCTTGCTGATGGATTAATTTATACTTTTTATTTATAAATTCCATTGAAACTGCTCGTTCTTCCTCTAGGCGTTGTAGTTCAATTTCAAGTAAACGGTTTTGACATGTATTCGAAGCGTTGGAAGCTTTTGTAGAAGTACTTTTTACAGACTCAGGTGAAGTATTAGCCATCGATGATGAAATGCAATTTTGGCATTTGTAGGTTAGGTCTAAATTATTGTTCGGTGTGACATTTACACACAATTTATGATAATTTTTATGGCACTTTATGCAAATTATCATATTTTTGCCAGGGGGATTTAAGCATATTGGACAATTTTGTTGATTCGTTAAGGCCATTGGTACTTACTGTGAGATTGGCAATATGGAACGTTTCTAGGTTATAGTTGATCAGATCGGAGAATTAAAGATGATACTTTGAGAAAGTTGACCACGATAAGGAAAATTTTCCAGGATCCACTGAATAAAGTACACCACAAAAAGAATTTTAAGATGTTGAAAGAGGAATTTGCCTCGCCAGTGATTTCCACGGGGATTTTGAATAAAGAAGAACCAATTTAAAAATAAAAAATTTGATTTATTTCAAAAAGGCTTTCTTATATTAAAATTCCTATAACAATTCAAATTAATTAAGAATAATTTTACAATTCATATAAAATATCTTACTTTTTGGTATGGAAACCACTAGAGTTTAAACTTTAAAAAATATAGATCAAGAAGATTCTCCGGACTGACAACCACCACGTTAAGCCAACTTGTAATTATATGATGTGGTTAAAAAATTGGCGCTATAGATATACTAAAGATGGCGTCACTCCGAACATTACAATTAATATATTAAATCTACTACAAATATTTACAGTTAGTAATTTACTAAACACATCTACAAAATTTTAAGCGATTTTGCCAGTGGCGGCAACATTGTAAATTAATTTTAAAATATAATTTCTTTTATTTTCTATATGTGACAAGAAATATATACTTACATACACAAGTATGATGAATACCTGTGCATACGTCGTATTCATTATAAATGAGAGTATCAAGAGCTCATTTCGAAAATATCTACATATTTAAACATACAAGTATATACACATGTATACTATACCAGTATAAAAAGAAAAAAATTAAGGTTTAAAATATTTTTGTTCATATTTAAATGCAATCATTCAGTCAGTCAATCATTCATTCAACGTCATCATCATCTATTCATGAACTCTCATTCATTTATTATTTTAATACGGTATTATGATTAAAATTCATGCTCCAGCTGAAGTATGTATTTTTAGGACTTCATAAGTATTATTCACATGCATGTAAAATATATATATGAATTTATAAAATGACATTTGATTTGCAAGTAATACTTGTATTTCTATATTTAGTTCTTATTTAGTTGTTTTTTTTTTGTTTCATTATATAAACAGCAGGTGTTAAACAATTTCAAGTATTTTTCTAAGACTAACTACAGTTTTAAAGAGCAAAATGTAATATTTATGTTTAAACAAATTCATTTCTAATTAATATATATATGCTGTTTAGTAATTATTTTCATAAAATCTTAATATAAATCAATTTTAAATAATATTTGACAGCATATATGAATGAGTCTGTACTGGCATATGAAGATGAAAATAATTAACGTTTTGAAGTATTATTATTGGATTTTAAATAAAGTCAAAAGTGTAAATTTGAAAAAGATATGCCAAAAGTCATAAATACAAAAGATTTACATTTAATTGATGCAGCTATGAGGATATTATTTTATCAACACATTTTACTTATTTTATGATCACATATTGTAATAACGTCGTTTGAAATTAATTAAAAACAGCTTCATTAAAGCATAATATTAAATCTGGTTACTGGAGATATGATATTTATTTAGCATATCTAATGGTAGATCTAGCATTTTTCAAAGTCATTTGGTACAAAAAGAAACTGATGTAGCGTGTAGCATTTATTTACTTTGTTTTTTTAGAAATGGGTTTTATTTTTTTGTCATATTGTTAATCATTTTATAACCCGAGAACCTCTAAACCAATTTCTAAACCCATATATGCAGTTTTAGGGTTGGTACCACGCACATAGACATTCATTATATTTATAATGGTAATAATTTTCTATATATAGCTTAAATAACTTTGTGGTCAACACAAATCTTCAGTCAAAAAGTGGGCGCAATTGAGTTGGTGGGAGTGGCACCACTCATACAAATTAATAATTTTATTTTCTCTATAGAAAATTAATAGTGAAAGTTTCTAAATTTGGTCCAAATAACTTTGTTATCAATACACACCATCAGTCAGAAGTGGGCAAAATTGGATAAGAGGTAGCAGTAACTGCTATAAAAGAAAAAAAGTTTATTGGTTATCCTTTATCCTGAAATATCATATTTGCTTTAAATGGATATTGATTCATTACAATTTTAAGAATTCCATACATATTCACAGATTAAAAAGAAGGTTGTATTCAAAAAGTCTTACCAAGTATACAAGAGCAACACAAAGATTATACTTGGTAGAGTGGAAGAAAAATAGGAATCTAAATTTCATCATTCAATTTCAAATTGTTGGCGAATTGTGAGAAATAAGGCTGCCGGTAGTATGAAGAATGACCATCCAATTTAATTTTTAAATTATCTTGATCTGCCTGGAACACATACATAATTGGCTATTAAACCCTGTGTCAGGGTTACGGCCTAGTTTCTCGCAAAACTCATGTTGTGTGTGTTAATTTTTATTCATGAGTACTGTGACTTACAGTTTAAAGTCGACTTCGAACGACAGATTTGAGAAGTTTTTTCATGACAATCAGTTATTTTAAGAGCATTTGCTAGAAGACTGCTGAGAGGCAGTCACCGAAAGAAATACATTTTTCATATTTCTTTTTTTCAAGATGTCAGAGCTGAGATTTTAACCCGGCACTATTGCCTTGGTAAGCCAACACACTAACCACTCAACCACGGCTACTACAAGTTGCTTGGAATAAAACTGCATAATTTAATTGGATCTCCAGTCATTAAGCTGCGTAATATGAACCCACCAAGTGTAATATTTTCCTTTCAATAATTTGCAATTCTAATTGCAAATAATATATCACGAAGATGGTGTACCCGATATTCAACAAGAATAGATTCAGAAAGACTGAGGGAGCCATTTATCACTAGCTTCAGTTTTTTGGGAGGTTCGTGTCTTTAATTACATACAATTTATTTGAGACTCCCTATTGAAAGACTAAATACTGAAATAATTAACATAATAAATACAACTAAAACAAAATAAATGTCCCCCGTATGTTCACACTATAATAAACTACTATTGAATCTGGTTGACCAGTATTATCTCTAGGATTCCAAAATGTTAATAGAAATCGACTCGTCTTTACCCTCCCAACCTGTATTCTGCCAACGCATAAAATATTCTCGCAGAATCCCAAATAGATTAGAATTAAGGTTTACTGGATAAATCTTTACCATGAAGCTATAGAAAAATTTTCTTAAACAAAAACAATATTGTGTGGTATTCACTAAGTTTAAGTTCGCCATATTAGGTGAAAAAAAAAAAAAATTAGCAGAGATAATTATTACTCAACAGGAAAAGAAAGGAAAAAAAAATTGGGCTATGGAATATTCTCTAATGTAACCATCTATCCAAACATACTAATAACTCACAATAGCAACAGTGAGACCATCAATATATAAGAGATGCTAAGTGGCACATTGCCACATAACATAATTTTATTATACAAGGTTATGCAAAATGACAAGACTAGCTGTAAAAAATTAATGAATTATGCATCCCAATATTTCCATATTGCTATGGCGTTTGAATTTCAACGGTCACAGTTGCTCGTACATAACTATTAGAAAAGCTCATAGCCCAATGTTTAAGTCAGCGGCATAAATTTAAGAGTTCCTGCGACTTCACACGGCCAACTGTTTGTTGCATGTTAACGTGTTGGTAACTCATCGTCTTTATTCATTTTTTGTAAAACAACAAAAATAGAAATGTGGCTTTCCACCAAAAATTTTTTTTTCCTTAATGTTCACCTTTAAATTTCGTCTGGGAGATTCCATTTTAATTATAAAAATTTAAAATCTATTGTACTAAAAAAGATATACATAATAAAAAATTAATTCATTTTTTATTAAATGTTTTATATATAATTGATTAAAACCTAAACTGATGCTCTAATAATATCCAGAAATGCCGACGGAAATACTCTAGTATAAAAACATTAGGGACGATGAAAATCGTATTGTAGGAATCAAAATAAGAAACTTTTCCCAAGGAACCATACCTCTAAAATGAATTTTGATGTTCCTTATTTTGACCCAAGGGCCAAATTTTTAAATATACCACTTTGACCTATTAAAAGTGAAATATACAACATTTCACGCGTAAACCATATATAAAAGTCCTATCAAATAAAATGTTTAGAATTAGTTTTTTTGCCAAAAGTCCATATATGAGTGTTGTCAAATTAGGGGATTTATCCCCAAAATGGAGATTTTTTCTGAAATGGGAATAGAAAAATTCATTTGGGGATGGGGATTTTATTGGGGATAATCGAAAAATTTTCGGCGATTTTTAATTTTTTTTTAATATAATTATATATTTTAGAATTCTTACATTCGGAACACATAATGAAAAACTTGCTTATAAACTAGTTTCTTGGTTTTAATATGTTTTATTCTTTCATATAAATAAAAAAATCCCTATACCATTATGTTTCCTACAATTTTTAATGGTTTTTATTGAGAAAGAATTTCAGTATTAGACAGTCTTTTTAAAGTTAAATTTCTTCCTTCGGAGATAAACAAACAAATCGACAGTCATATTTCCGAAATACGCAAAATAACAAAAGTGCTGACTGTATGAAAGATTGCAATCGCGATAATGCAAATTAGTTGGATAACAAAAAAAGAAAAAAAAAAAAGAAAAGTCTAAAAAAAAATTAAATATTACAGCTTTTAAAAACGCTTAAATACAGCATATCTGTATTAACTATAATTAGAAATGTTTATAGTAATTTTTAATGTACATTACTGACTTATTGTTTGTCTTGACTTTTTTTTGCTTTTTAATTTAAATAAATAAAGCCGATGAACCAAATTGTTGTTAACAATTTGATTTTATTTCGAAATATAAAAGTTAAAAAACCTAAAAACAATAATAAAATCTTATTTTTGTTATGATACCTATAAAAATAAGCCACAACTGTCAAGTCCATTGTACCAACCACAATTTCAGATTACTTTATGTGTACCTACAGAAAATAGTTAAAATCCAATTAGAATGACACACAACTTACAATCATATGTATACTTACACATGTAAGTGTATAGAATTTTTATTTACTTTTAAACAAATTTATATTTACTTGAGGACTGGAGGACTGTTTTTTATTATAAAAAAGGAATTTTTAAATATTGTTTAATTTTTTTAAATTTACTACCAAATTCCTACGTAAAAAAAGTTTAATTTTAATAAATTTAGACACATTCAGCGAAAGGAAGAAGAGAGGTGTCACGCCCACTTTATTACTGATGGCTTCTCTTGACTATATAGTCATCAGATGAAATTCAGTAACTTTAGCCTTAACCATGTTCAAGATATACAAAAATTAGTATTTAGTCTCTATGCGAGTTATCAAGCTTACTTTTCCATCGTTACCATGAAGTCGTTAAAACCAATATTGATAACTTTAGCTTTATAACTTTTCAAGATATACAAAAATCAGTAATAAGTTTGTAAGGGAGATACCACGCCCATTTACTCAATTTCGCCCACTTTTTGACAAGAATATTCCCGGGGATATGTCTAATAACTTCCAAAATTTTAACGACGATTGGATGTAGGGCTTTTGTAGTCATTGAATTAATTTTTTGTCTGAATATATCTGCATTTTTTATTTAAACTTTTTTACACACAAGCGTTTTTTAATTGAATATATTGGCGATAGATTTATGAATTTGAAAATTAAGAGGAAAAGAAAAAGTGTGTGACTGCCCTTCGATCGTTTGATATGTTTTCGATATTATAGATCAAACTGTGTTAGTACGGCTAGACTTAAGCTCAAGTCGGCACCGGTTTCCATTCATATAACATGGTAAAATTTTCTGTAGGGCTATTTTCAGCCATTAGGAAACTCTTTGCATCCTATGTGAGACAAAAATATTATTTGAGCATAAAAAGGGACACCCTAATATACAGCATTCCTGATGAAACTACACAAAAGGTAAGGGAATATTCAAAGACTTAAACATTTATTAAAATTTGTTATAATTTTTACTTTCAATCAATTTGAACAGTTTTCCTATTTAATTAAATAGCGTTTTATTCCCCTCTATTTAAATATTTTTGTGTTAAAAAAAAGATCCTCGTTATAGTAAGCTGAGCCACAATATTACTGAAACTTTAGTTGGGCAAATCAACCTTTTTTTTATTATTTTTCGTTTAAATTTATGAAAGTAGGCGGTTTCCGGCAGAATCGTATTTCCGCATACAATTCGTACATTTTAAGCTTTTATGTGTTATTTTTTTTGTTTTCTCTATGGTTTTCTTTTATTTTTTTATAAATATTTTAATTCTGTTTTATTGTGCTAAATGTACACAATTTAACGCCTCCTATTTAAGCCATTCATTTTTTATACGCAGCAGTTGGTTTCGCTTCGTTTCGTTTGGTTTAATTATTTATTTTATTATCATACACATAAGTTCATATTATAAAAATAGGTCAGTTTATTGAAATCAACTCTATCTGCTTTTTATGGTTAAGTTTTTATATTTTGGTTGATTTTGTTTTTTATTTATCTTTCTTTCATTTTGAGTTACTGCAAAACAGTTTTTTTTTGTTTAAATTCTTTTAATTTTATTTTTTTTACAGTTTACTTAATATTGATATCTGGTATATATGTATGAAGTTTTGTTGTTGCTTTTCTTTTTTATTTATTTTTGGTTCTTTTTTAAATATTTATTTTATTATTTGTTTTCAGCTTTTTTATCATCCCTATAAATTATTTTTTCCAGTTTTAAAGCTACAACAAAAAAATTC
Source organism: Metopia argyrocephala (assembly GCA_963576795.1). NCBI lineage: Eukaryota > Metazoa > Arthropoda > Insecta > Diptera > Sarcophagidae > Metopia > Metopia argyrocephala. The sequence goes on along the minus strand of OY756211.1, from coordinate 57,871,178 downwards.
GGTGGCGTATACTTTTTGAGAAAGACTTTAATATTAAAAGCCCCTTTAATAATTAAAATTTTTTATTACTGTGTTTAAATAAACGGCAGTTTATGTAATATTTAATTATAAAATGCGTTTATTGGTTGTTTTTTATATAAATTTATTAAGTAAGCTTGAGGTATGCCTTAATTTAACGTTTTCTTTTTAGTGAACTTATGGCATGAATTTAAGAAATTTGGCTTGAAACCATGGTAAGGATTATAGACATATATAAAGGAATGTATACGACAGAATACAAACAAATAACAGAGGTGGGCAAAGAATGAAATCAAAACTCAGAGAAATAAAATTGGTAAAGTAAACAAGCTATTCAGATCTAATTCGATATATTTACAAAGCAGATTGTTGGAAGATTAATTCAAATGAACGCTATTTCAACTAAAGTGCGCTGGATTTGAATTTTTTAATTTATATATAACACAAAGTTATAAAAATAAATAGATTTACATCGCTTAGAAATGGTACCATCTTTCTTGTGTTTAAGACATATAATTTTTCTATTTGTTTGAAAGATGTATTAATGTATGCCATTATATGTTAACCCTGCTGTTAGGTTTGGACTATTTTGGTCAATTTTTGTTTTGTTTTTGCCTTGACGAAGGAATGGTGCAACATATCAACTTAAAACGTTCGCTATTGAAGTATTTTTATATTTTACTAGCTTAAACCTGGCGTGCTTCGCTTCAGCTATCACTATCATTAGTCCACATTTTTCGGCTGATGATTTTTAGTGACTATGGAGTATTTCAGACCAAATTCAGAAACTTTAACTGTTACTGATTTCAAGATTTACTGAAATCAACAGTTAGTTTTTATGGAAGCTAACAGGTCTACTTATTCGCCCCTTTTTCTACTGATAATTTTTAATGACTACAAAATCAATCACACCAAATTCAGAAACTTTAGCTTCAACACTTCTAAAGATACTTATATGTGTATAAAAAAATTAATTTCTAACTTGTATGGGAGATATCACGCTGACTTGTCCAATTACGCTCACTTTCTGACTGATGATTTGCCTTGCCCATGAAGGCATTCAGACCCAATTTCGAAACTTTATCTTTAAACGTTCTGAAGGTATACAAAAATTAGGGATAAATAGAAAAAAGTGGGCATATAAGTAGGCGTGGCAAATTTTTCTCTCGATGAAAACTTAAAATGGATTAACACAAACCCTTAAAAGAAAAATTAGTCAAATCGATGGAGCCTTTTTCTGATTTTAGGTAAATCAAAAGCATTAAGTGGGCGGGCAAATTTCTTCTTTCATAAATTGGATAACGACGATCATAAGAAAGAAAAATTTATTAAAACCGGTCCAGCCGTTTTCAACTGATGCGATGACCAACGAACAACATTGATTTTTATTTATATAAATTACTCCTGAAAAACTTCCAACCAAAAATAATAAAATGGAAGTTAGAAAAATAAAAAACTACGAATCTATGATCCGTTATTGTTTATTATTAAATCTTCTTACTATAAGATGAGCAATTGATCTTTCGTTGCAATTTACATATGAATTTGTTGCACATGGTGCATTTGCTATCGCACTTAATTTTGCAGCAGCTGCAGGTTCCACATTTTCTAGTTGCTATTATTATTGATAAGCCTCTTGTGGATGCTGTACCATCAGAAGCTAATGTTCTTATTTCGATAAGAAGCTCAGCTGAAAATTTATTTGTAGGGAGCTTAGATCTTTCTCTCATGTAGTTTTAAGCTAAAAATAAAGCTAACTGCCGAAAAACTTTTGCTCTCTTACGATTTTTGTCCACTGGCACCCACGAAATATCAATTTCAGAAAACAATATGTCAATCATATTGGAAAACACAATATTTGACCATCGATTTGTTTTTAGTTTTACACTGTAGTATCCAATCATTTGATCAATGGTATTAACACTTCCTGAAAAATAATTTATCGAAGTTTTATGTCTCATCTCAATGCAGTTTAATCGTCGATTTTCCATCGTTTTAAAAAGTCAACAAGTCAGACACTGAACATAAACTGCAGTTAACTACCTCAAATGATATAATATATTAACTTACAACGGGGAATCCCGGAAATAAAGGTAACTTATTAAAACACTTCAAAGTCAGACTGGGTGCATCATATATACATTTCGACATTATAACAGGCAATTATAACAAAAACAAGAATAAAATGGACCAAAATGGTCCTATACCTAAGATTAGTAAGTTATCCTTGACTTAACAGCAGGGTTTAATACAACATCGTTCTAGTGTCTGCGACGGTATTTCTATGTGAAGAGTAATCGATACGTTTAATTTTCTATAACTACGTTACATATATCAGACTGAGTTTAACCGATGGTAAAGTTTTTTGCCTTTGAGGATCTCTGTGATTTTGTAACTTTAAAAACAAGATTCATCTTGGACCGTACGAGCTCCGACTAAGTTTTACCTCTCCAGACAATGATGGCATTCATTTAGTTTTTAATAGTTGATCTGTTTTCGCTCATATTTCTATACTGCAACACTACTTTTTTTTCTATACATTTTCCACTGATGTGGCGCTTCCATTTGAGTGTAACATAACCTCTTACGATTGCCCAGAATTGAAGGAATATCAGCCAAATGAGGGGAAGAACAAAAATATAAACCAATTAACTAAGGAAACACAAGAAAAGAAAATTGAAGAGAGAACACAGCAGATATAAGCAATAGTTTGGAAAGTTTTTTTTATGTTTGAAAATTATTTTCGCTTTAATTTTAAATATTGCAGAAAAGTCTGGTTATACGAGTGCTATTGTACTAACTTTATATCTTAAAAAAGAGTTATAGGATATCGAATACTAATTCTGAATATACATAATATGAAGTAAAGACGCTTACTTATCTTATAAAGAGCACTGGTGGAAATATTCTGGATCTCAGCACGGAATACACGCGTACATATACCTATACTCGTATATACACTTTCCTATTGGCTATTTCTTTTTAAATACATCTATATAGCCAGCATGTATTTAAGTATTATTCTAGAAAACTTCAATGTCCCACTAACTATTCACTCTTTGAATTAAATAATAAAATATTTCGCTACATTTTTACTTCGTTTTTATTTGACAACGTACAAAAATATACCACATTAATGAATAAAATTCTTTTTTTTTAACTTAAATAAAAAAGTAGTTCTTCAATAATGAGAAGCTTAAGTTTTTCTGAGTTTTACATCATTTTTTCTTAATACACAAGTATTTGTGGCTGCTGCTATTGAATAGCATTTACAGTCATGTTTAATCCCTTTTTAATTAGAGTTGAAACTGTTTTGCGGGGAAATTATACTCGTACATACAAAGAAAATAAATAAATGAGAAAATATGAAAAGAAAAAATTTTTATTTTTCTTTTTCATTTTCATTTTAAAACTAACAAATGACATTTAATATAAAAAATTTGTTGGCGTTTTTTCTGGCATAATTCATTCATATTACACAAAGACGACTGACTGTTTGAGTTAAAAACAACTAAAGCAACAAAAAATACTGTAAGATTTATAAGAAATGAAACTGTGTCACTTACAATGAGTTAACCGAGAATAAATGAGTCTATAATAAGGATGTTTCTTTAATGTGTTGGTTGTTTCTTTAATGTGTTGGTTGTTTTCTTTTATTCGCTAAACTTTTTTCCTGTTTTTACCATTTTTAATTTGTCGTTTGTAAGTTGTTAGTGATTGTTAAAAAAAAATATTTTTATATATTTATTATATTTATATTTTTCTTTTATTTTAATATGTATACGTTTCTATAAGTGAATAAGTTACACATTAATGCAAATATTTGTAAACATTTATATGATTTAGTATATTTATTCCTTAAATGAAAGAGTTTTTCTAGAAAAGACTTTCAACAGAAAGTTGGTTTTGAAATAATTACTGCTCAAAGCGTTAGCAGCAATTATAGTTTTAATTTTATGCGAAATAATAGAAGCAATTTCATAAAGGATACACAAACAACCCTAATACTTTGAGGTAATGTGTCCATCGATTTTGGTAAAAACCTGTTAAGTGACACGGTTTTTAAAATTATTGTCATACATGGCTTCGTTATATTACATCAAGTTTTCGATAAAAAATAATACATAACTGTATATGACCTGATTTTTTATGTTTGATTTTCATTGTCATTTAAATGCTTGAGAAAAATTAATTCCACTGACAGCTGACTTCAATTTTGAAATCGATTTTTCCCCCTTTATTCAAAATCGTTGTAAAGGTTTGCCAATAAACAATTATTTTCCAAAAAAAAAAAAAAAAAAAAAAATGTTGGAAAAACAAGAAAAAATTTAATATTAAACTGGTTGACATAGAGGAAATGAATGTAAAAGTTAAGGCCCAGGTTCAAATCCCGGAAAAGCTGAAAAATGAAAAAGTTAGTTGGCGGTTTTTTCAAAATTATAATTTAAAAAAAAGAGTTTGCCGCCCCTACAAGAAGACCATCTACAAAGAAATCGCTCTTCGACATTCCACCTTAACCAATGTCTACAAAAAACGAATGATCAGGAGAAAAGCGCCACCTACAGATAACATAACAGCTACCTACTTAGTGAAAGATGCTCACCACTTCATAATCAACCTCCAATGACAGATGTGGCAATTGCTGTTGAGCATTCAAGGGTGAAGGTATAACACACAACCTCTCTACTCCATCAAAAAATTCATTACAATGTACAGCATGAGTAGGGGTTTACATCTCTGAGTATTGGTCTCAGTATAAACTGTTGTATTCATAATAAATATTAAAGGTTTATGAAAGGCTTATTTGGCAAATTTCTATGCAATACCTTTCAGACAAGTTTTTAGAACACAAGCAATTTTTTTATGAATGCAGTACGAGTACTAATTATTTTTTTTTAATCTAAGCATCAAAATATTTGTTAAATTTAATTTAAAATCATTATTTTGCTTTAAATAACGATAGATCTTGTGAAACCACTAATACTGCCGTTATTATAGTGTAATTATATTAAAAATATTTAAAAGATAATGAATGTCATATAGATGTCAAAATAATTGTGTTGATTTCTGGCCACAAACAATAACGTCAAAAGTATGAGTGAAGTGATAGGGTATCCAAAAAAGTAAGAAATGTTTAAAAGTAATGAAAAAACTAAATAATAATTCAAAATTTAAACAAGAAGTGTGTAAGAAAAACATATATTATTTTCACCTATAAATTTATTAGAAAAATTGTTTCGATGATGTAGCGACTTCTTCTTGCTTTTTTTTTGTGGTACACCCTTATATTACAATTGCTTTGCATTATATTTTAATTAGATTTAATGTTTATTTCAAATTTATTATTTAATTTATATCATTAAATTGTGTTTGTTGAGTAAAACCCCAGTGTCTTTTGTATAGAGACGGCTACCAATATATGTTTTTCACCAGAAGTAGTTTTATTTGCGAGTTGACAAATAATTTGTGTCTTTTTCGTTTTCTGAACCTATAGAGTTCCTTCCTAAAAACAAAAATCATTGTATTAATGTGTGTCATAGTACTATAATCATATAGCAGACACACATATGAAGAGTACAATTGTAATTTTATAAAAATCGAATTTCCCTACACATTAGGAGTAGCACCTCCAACATGCCTGCCTCTTCCTTGTGGATTTTATTTGTCAAGCAATAACTTCAGATGTTGTTTGAAGTGTGTGCTAATCAAAAACCATTTCTCCTAAAATAACTTGACAGGAGCAAACATTTCTTTTAAAGTGTTCATTAACGTTTTCTTTGCATTTCGGACACCACGTGTTCAGAAATTACCGCCAGCATGACAAAAATCAAAAATACGTTTTTTGCATTAGTTTTATAAAAAAAAATACACGTCGATTGATCCCGGTCCCAGCTTTCTATGAGGAAAATAAATTTACTTACGCCGTCTGCGTTTTTAAAAATACCAGTGTCTTTGTGCTTTTGTGTGATAAACTTGTAGTTGTGCATCTCCAAGTTTGGCAACCATAAAACTCGTCCTAAATCGTCTCGTATGATCGTTTTCGAAATTATGAGAGTTTTTAATATTTGATATGAAATCTTATTCGATCACGGGCAAGACAATTTGACCCCAGATAAGGCAAATGTTCGTAACGTTCGAAATGTAAAATCCTAAAAAATTCCCATTACTATATTAGCGTAGGCTGAATGCGCCTTTTATTTGCTCGGTATTACCGAATTTTTTAGCTACTGGATAGTACATCCACATAGTTGAAGGTGCCTATATATTCAAGTCAAAAGAAAATTTTTGTTACACTTGCATACTTATGCCCGTATTCATAAAAAATATTTAAATTATATTAAGAGTTTATTTGACAAATTTCTATGCAATACTTGTCAAATAAGCCCTCAATAAACCTAAAACTTTTTTTTTATGAATACGTGCAATAATAGCTACCTGCTATTACTTGGCAATCAAAAACTAACTTTTATGAAAGTTTGTCTTACTAGATGTAGTTTGATCGATCATATTCTCTTTTGTAACATTAGAGACATTGCGACAAATATCCCGCAGTGATATTCCCAAGGAAACCGTATCGTCGGCCTCCCGCGAAACACCTGGCTGAACATTACATTAAAGACCTCTTCTAGTTACAAGTATGTCGTATGATAAAGGAGAGAGTCAGCTGAACAATCTTTGTGGAGTCTTTATAACTGCATAAAATTCGTTTAAAATTTGGATCGCATATTGTTTTTTGTATTGCTAGAATCTTCATTTCTAGAGTAGCGTTGAACTTATTGAAATATCAAAACACATTTAACGATTTCATCTTCTGCATCACAAATAACTACTAAAAACGCAAAATTGTTCTAGTGGCTTTAATGAAATATAACAATCAACTTACAGAACAGAAATTTGCTTCGTTGTTGCCGCTGCAGTAGTATTTGAATACTTGACGAGATTTGTCGCTAGGGTCCTTTATTGGGTAGCCTGTAGGTTTTAATATGCTTAAAGCATTAAAAGTTATTCACAGCTTCATTTTATTATATCTAGTTGTAACTATTTTTTTATAAAGTCCCAGTAGTCTAGTGGATAGTGTGCTAGACTGCAGTAGTTGTAGATTCGATGCCCCCAAAGACACTGCTCTATAGCATTACGCCGAGCATATGGTTATAATTACTTCGCTCGTGATAATCAAAATGGATTATTAATATTGTATTTTTAATTTTACTAAATAAATATAATAAAATATTTAATATATAAATATATAATATATATAATATAATAAAATATTTTATTATATTTAAATTGAACAGGGTTTTCTCTTCAAAAGCTCTTTACTTTAAGTCTGCAATGCGTGATATGTTCTACTGATATACGTATATGTCTCTTATGTAAATATATTTCCCACCCAAACAATTGTAAACCGATATTTCCTATTCATTTAAAAGTATTTTTTTTCTTCAAAATCTTATAAGGATTATGAAAATTTATATAAATATGTTTGTTTGTGTGGGCTCTAAAAAAGAGTCGTAAAATAAGAAAATAAAACATACCTCAGGTTGTGTTTCACCATGAACTATGCACACCAGCATGGCTTCATGACCCTCGCCAGAAAATACCACAGGACGTTCTACAGTGATTTCGGGAGGATCTGCAATTACAATAAAATTAAATATTTACTGCAAAAGGAAAAATATATTTCCAAAAAAAAAATCATAAACTTAACAACAAAAGACCCATAAAAGGAAAAGTTTTATGTATTTCTCTTCAAGGGTCCACATTCTTATTTAATTTAAAAAAAATTTTATTTATTTATTTTTTTTTAGGATTTTAGTCTTTTATATGCAAACTAATATAACTATTAACATATCATATCTTTATATCTCTAGCCTACTTACATAAAACATGTAATACCACTTGACTGGAGGCGGGTTGGCCAACACCATTGTTGGCAGTACATATATAAATACCACCCTTATGACGATCCACATTTTCAATTGACAATATATGGGAATGTAGCTTTTCTTCGCCTAGAATATTGAAACGCATAAAAGAATATCAAAAGAGGAAGAAAATTAACATAAAGAAAATATTTAGTTTTTTAAGAAAATGACCCTTAAGTTTTACAAGGTCCTATTTATGTTTTTTTTTGTTTCTTCTTATGTTAAGCTTACCATTGGGTAAAATATTATTTTTACGACTCCAAGTAACATTTGGTGTTGGATTACCAGAGGCTGAACATTCAATACGTACAGATGAACCTTTTTTAACTTGCAAATGACCACTGGTACTTATATGATGAATCCTTGGTGGCACTATATTGAAAAAGAGCATAACAGAAGAAAAAGAAAAGTACAAGAACAAAAATAAATTTAAAAAGCTAAAATTAGCAGGAAATATTTTGAATAAATAAAATGGGGCAACAAATTTTAAATTGTGCTAGAAAGTAAGTTAAAATCTAAACCGGATAATTTGAAATGCAAACATATATTTATGGATGTATTGAAAATTATTTTATACTGGTTAAGTTGCTAAACTTGGAATTGATTTTAATTAAGTTCAATATCAAATAATTATATTTTCTTATATTTATTATTCTCTTGCTATGTATAAAAATAAAAAAACAAGTTTCCAAAAGGAAATTTAATAATTTCATTATGAATTGAAGGAGAATTATAAGTTTTCCATGTAAATTCTTTAACTGCTTATTTTAAACAGTTGGCAACTGAGTATTTTGGCGGTGTAGAGGTTAGGAAAATTTGAAGTTAAAAAGTAATTTGGCTTAGAAATTCCCATTTTTATAAGCAAATTTACCGCCTATTTTACAATGTCGAGTGAGTGCTCTCTTTCGCTTGATGGGCGAAAAAATATAATTTTGGCTTCTTTACATCCGAATTGTATGCGAACAAAACGAATAAGAAAAAGAAAAAAAAAAGAAAAGAGAAAAACGTAATGATTTTCATACAAAAACCAGATTCACAATGTAGAATGCAGCGAAGGAAAATGTCAAAATGAGTCACTTGCCTTTTTGCTTTCGTTTGATGCAAAACACGAAATAGTTGTATACACGCAATCACACATTGTACAATAGATGCATACAAACAGATTTAGGCTAACAAAATGATGCCGATTCCAGAATAAAAAATAGATATGCGTAGACACTTTGTTTTATAATACAAAAGCACACGCACACACATTAACCCTTCTGTTTTGGTTTTATGTCGTAATTTTTTATATCATTAATCTGCCCATACACGTTCCAATTACAACTCGAAACTGATCCAATCACAATGCAATCTGCGTACAAGATTGATAAATATGCCTTAAACGTTGGATGACAGCTGGAAGAATATTTGTAACGGATATGTACAACTAAGAACTTTTAAATAGAGTTGGATTTGTTCACAAGCAAAATAGTCGTTTTTTTTTTCTCTTTTTAAAGAAATTCATTAAAAATTTTCCCCTGATAGCACTTTATTTTTACGGTATAGTGACTCGTAAGTGCAGGCGAAAAATATAGAGAAACCCAAAATACCTTTCCTTTGTGTGTATTTCTTTCATGCACTGACTGTATGTTTCGACATTGTGAAATAGGCAGCTAATTTTATTGATGCCAGTGTAGAGTAAAACTATGGTCGCTGTAGTCTATTATGTATTGTGTTGGCTTATAAGACTAGAGCTTCGGGCTCCAACCCCCGCTCTAACATCTAGAAAAAAAGAAATATGAAAAAATAGTTCTTTCGTCATTTTTCTGGAAAAATCTATGAGAGTAACTGATTGAAATGAACAAGCTTCTTAAGTTTGTCGTTCGGATTCGACGTTAAACTCTACCTCCTGACAATCATGGACAAACATTGACGGACACAATATGGGTGCTGTGAGAAGATAGGCCGTAACTCTGAAAAAGGATTGTAATGGCCAATGTAGAGTTGAAATATGAGAATTATAAATGAAATGTAAAATCGTGCAAATGTTCATATTTAGCAAGATGCCGGACATCCACTGTTGTCACAAAATATTAACCAATTTTTTTTTTGCAAACTTTGTTCGAACTTCGCCAATGCAGCGTCTATTTGAAAGCTACAATTAGTGTCAGTTATATATAGTTTCTCACGTACACTCATTATTTTAGTTGGACCTTTGATTTAAACTAGTGCTGTTAAATTCTACGACTTTTCAGTACTCGATAGTATAAAGTACTTTCGTTTGGGTACCTAATACTACTCAATATTTTTAACAGATTTTAATTTTAAGAGAAAACAATTTCATAAAGTAATGTGTTTTCAGACAAAAATTTTTTTACCCTTAAAATTTTAATTTTCCATACAACTTCGAAGAAAAAATCTAACTCTTGAAGTATTAAATACCCAAAAATTAGTACAAATATTCGATACTCGGTACCCATTACTCAATACTTTTCCAGCACTAATTTAAATTCACTGAAAGAATGCTCCATAAACGAGTGGTGCGACTAAAGAACGTATTCTTTCTATAATGAATTGTGTGGTACGCTGGACAATCTTTGAAGTATCGTCCCATACATGAGAGTTGTATTCCATCCTAGGTCGGATGTAGGTCTTGTAAATCTTGAGAAATCGAATGGAGTGAAGTATTTTTTGCATCGCTTTAAAGAACCGAGGCACTTGAATGCTTTTTTCGACACTTGAAATATGCCATCATTCCAAGGGACATCACAATTAATTCTCATGCCCAGAGCAACAACTTTTTTTTCACCCAAACGGTAAAACTCGATCTCTCAGAGAATAATGCTGCTAGATCATCAGTGGAGCGATTGCTAGGAAAGCCATACTGATGGTCGCTCAGCAAGTTATTGGACTCTAAATACCTCATAAGGTGATGATTTATCATATTCTCTATAACTTTGGAGAGTATTGAATCTATTGCTATTGGTCGGTAATTTTCGGAATTACTGCCCAGCAGATCATTGAGGTCTAGTGCTGTCTTGCTGAATCTATTTATAAGTGCTTATATCAATACTAGACAACCGTAGCCATAAAAATAGGTTATCATGGTTTGGTAACTCAGATCATGTCTGACCAATTTGGGCCCAAAAAATCGCTTGGTCGTATACCGAATCATAAAGTCAACTTCTTAAGATGAAGTTATCTTCCGTCAACTGTTTGAATGAGTTCTATATGCGATAAATTTGTTTACTTATATCCCAAGAGAAAGTTTTTAAAATTTGGAGGCAATAAATAAAATTGCAAGCAATACTGGAGGCATTATTTTGGTTATCATACCTAAGAGTTGCCACAAATGCTACACGGTGAGGTAGTATTTTTGATTTTTTGTACTATTTGCTTACTGGTTGTAAAGTACTTATATTGGATTTTACTGGTCCATTTCATATAAAAATCATATTCACATTTTCTCCTTTACGAAGCAACTTATTAGTAAGCACTATGTTTTGTTGAGAGCCTCAATAGTAAAGACGATTTTGTTAAGAAATGCAGTTTATGTTTAATTTTCAAAAGGCATACACTTTATATCGCTTTTAGATTGAGTATATTTAATACAAAAGTTAGTTTTAACATTGAAACAATCTTAGTCAGGTTTTTTTTTTATCAATTTAAATCCTTTTTTGAACTTCAACAGCATACTCTTATTGTCATTGATTTTTTTACTGCTTCTAAATATTTTTATTTTGGCATTGAATTTTATACCCTTATTGTGCTAATTATTAATACTAAAAACTAAAAAATTAAAAGAAAAAATTAACATAAAATTTGTGTGTTAATTCAAAATTTGATTATGAAGAAATTGGGTTATTATAACGAAACCACATTGTCAGTGTATTATTACATTAATTTGGAGGTTTTGAAACGTTTATTTCCAGTCAACAGCAACCTTTTCTGAGAAATTTTCACTAGCCAGTAGAACAGTATGATTTAAACAAATTATTTAGTTCACTGACTCAGTTGTATTTCGGTTTTCTTTTTGAAGGCGTTACAAATACGACAAAATTTTCCACGTAATGTTTTATAATGACAAGCAAAAGAAAATAATAATCAATATTTAAACGTTACACGTGTCATGTTTCGCCTTCAAAACTAACCCATTGTTGTTCCTTTATTCTATAAATTAATAATTTTCTAATTGCTCTTAACTGTGTAGAATTGTTTGTATTCGTGCAACATTATAATTGCCCTTAATTTATTGTGAAATTAAAAATCATACTATTTAGTTATAAGCAAAGAATAATTGACATGGAAAATCAAATATGAATTAAAGAGTTGTCTTGTGGAATACAATGTGGGAGAGAAAATTAATAACAAAGATAATATGGAAAAATTTTACATAAACGTGGTATGTTTTTCAATAAGGTAGTGAATAGTATATGTGTGCGAGCCTAATTTTCTGTTTTTTTTTATAACAAAAAAAAAAAATATTAAACAATAGCAGAAAAGTTGAAACATTTTTTTTTGAAATTCCAATTAATTTTTTTTTGTATGGAAACTCAAAAAGCAATTTAATCAAACTAGGTAAAGTGTAAACTTTCAAACGTTTAACTTTTAACATGAACAACTCACACCATGAATGCGATTTCCATTTAGCATTGCGAACGTCACAAAAAATAATTTTTGGCTGCTTCTATCAAATGCTTAAATAAAAAACTTTTAAAAACTGTTTAATCATGTTTATGTATGTTTTCATATAATTTTGATTTACTAAACACGGCAGGTGTTATAAAAATTATAACTTCATACATTTACATATAATTCCTGTAATCTAATTTTAATTCATGATAAATTATACATTTAATATAGAAAATGAATATGTATGTACAGCACATAGAACTCTGGCTGTATGCGATGTGGCACCGTCTTGTTGAAACCACATGTCAGTAAAACCTAAAGTATGCAGTTGTAGCGATAAAAAGTTTTCAATCATATCACAATATAGCTCCCCATTGACAGTAAGACGGACGCCGTTTTCAGTTTCACAGAAGTAGGGTCCAATATTTTCTCCAGACTAAATTGCACACCAGACTGTCACTTTTAATGGATGCAAAGGTGACTGAGGAATAATCTTGGTGTTTTTCATTGCCCAGTACCGACTATTCTATTTATTCACATATCAGTTCAAATGAAAATGTGCCTCGTTACTCATAATGATTTTTTCATATGTCATGGCCGAGCTCTAGCATCTAATTGGCATATGTACGGCGGCGTAAGTGGTCTTTTGGAAAAAAATGTTGTGTCAACTGAATCTTAAATGAAAAAAATGCAAATGTATGTGCAAAGCTGTGGCCAAAGTTGTTCTTTGAAGACCAAGCTTCTGAGCACAGCGTCGAATTGAGATTGATGCACTGTTTTGAACACTTTATTGAACAGCAGTAATGTTTTCAGCCGATCTTGCAGTATATTGTGGAACATACTTGGACCTATCAGCTACAGACCCTCCCTCTTCGAAATCATTTACTACACGATAAATAGTGCGTCTTGTTGTTAAGTCATTTTTATCATTACAGTAATCGATGTTTCATCTTTTAACAATCAAAACACGTTGGTTTACCGAATATTTTTCCACGATAAATTTACCATGTCTCTACTTCACGACTGCCAAATATGAACTGTCCAGACTAATGTTTACCACAGTGATGGGAAAACAAAGTTATATACCTTCCCGGCGGACACCCTGTATATCTCGAAGCAATAATTAAAAACGTAGTTAGATTTAAGCAATGCATTTACACAACTCACTTTAAAATCGTCGGGATCATTCAAAAATCCACAAGGATTCTGCCTATTGAATTAAGAATATCATTCTACTGAAAAAGACCTAATTCTGCAACAAAGCCTACAAATTTATGGTTATATTCTGAACTAATTGGATGTAAACAAAATTTTGCATCTGGATTCTCAAGCCAATTTGAATATGGGCGATTGAAATCGCCAAGAACTAAATTCATAACGTCCGATTGCTTTACAATGTATTCTAAATGTCACCCAAAATGTATATATTTAAGGGTTGGTAATATATGAGCAGGTAATAAAACATTTGTTTTTATTTTATTTTAATGCACGTAAAGATAAATTAAATATCGTTTACGCCATGATAATTTTTTAGAACGGATGGTAGAAATAGCAATCAAAACACCATAACTGACTCTTCCAATTCTATTACGTCTATAAATCTGAAAATGATTACACATAACTTCTGAGTCATGCATTTTTAATTAGATTTTTTTTTAGCCATGTCTCTGTAAGAAATTTAAATCGAATTTAAACAACCAACCAACAACCACTATGGCTACAGTCGTACATATCGTCGATGTCATCTAATGTCGATAAAATTTAATAAGAGAACAATAACAAAAATAAGTTGTAATTCTGATTCATCTAAATAAGATGACAATTATAAAAACTGCAATGAGGGTGAGAAAAGGAAATTGTACACACATATTAAAAAAAGTTATTTCAGTATGTGATTTCTTGAGATCAATACCCAGGGGTAAACTCCTACTGATGTAGTACATTGTATTAGAATTTATGGAAAGGATAGGATTATTTCATATATTATATTAATTATTACGCGCCTTAGAAATGAGACAAATTGCTGTAAATTTATCACTCAAGAGCCAGTGTTATACCTTCACCCTTGAATGATAACCAGCAATTGTCTCAAAGTTGATGTTTGGGCATGAATATTTACAGGCACAACGAGCTCTGATGAGACTACAGTAGCTGGAATGGAAAACATGTTCAGTTTGGCTAGTTTACTATTCCATCACGGACATTATTTTCTCCTTTAATTATCAAAAAAATTCAGTACAAAAAAATCTATATTCTTTATAGAATTTAACTTTAATCTAATTAAAGCGTTTCTGACGAAACAGAATTTAAATTAAAAATTGATCACTCTTCCTCGAACTTGGGCCACAAACACTATTTACTTGAATAAAAACATTTCGATGCATTTCGTCTTGTTGATATAAATATAGTCAATACTTAATTACGAAAATGTGGTTTCAGAGATGAAAGAGTAATCGAAATATGTTGAGATTTTCACATCGATGATGTTAATTGATTTCTTGCTAAAACTATAATTTAAAATATTTTGAGTTAATTGCCTTCTTGTAGATCATGGCGATGTTAATACATAACAATTTTTACAGCTTTAAAGTAAATATCTACAAAATATTTAGTTTTTGTTCAGTTTAAGATTTGTTAAATTTTTTCTTCTCTTAAAAACTTTTAAGATAAATTAAGACATCCAATGTGTCATCTGAAACACTTGGTTTGATTTTACTGCCAATATATGCCACAAAAGGAAAATTTTTTCTTGCTTTTAAAAATTTGTATTTGTCAACTAGAAGCACCTAGAAATTATAGCATTAAAAGCACTTTTTTGTCTACACATAAACAAAAATGGAACCATTAGATAGTTTCCTAATAGTGTGCACAAAAATGTTTTATAAATTCTTCTTTAGCTTTTGTTATGATTTTCAAAGTTAAAATTGGTTGGTTATTAAACAAATTTTTCGTTGAAATTAAATTGTTCCAGGTAATGTTTTCATTTTATTTATTTTTCATTTGGAACTTATTTAAAACTCGTTAGTTATTCTGCCAACAATAATAAAAACATATTCATATTTCATTTACATTTGATTATACCACCTGCGGTTAACCAATATTAACCACAACGCATTAAGTCACGCGTCCATATGGTAAATTTGTGGCTACAAACTACTACGAGTATTTGTATTTTTTTAAATGCATTAAACTGAACAAAATTCATGACTTTTGCTTGTCTGAACCATTTTGTTTGTTAATATGTGTTAATGCACTTAGTGGTTATTTTTATTGACATTTTATAAATAAAACATAAAATATTTGCTTTTAAACTTAAACAAAAATTCAGCACCTGCAGTGAGTAAAATAAAAGCAATTTTCTTTTTGTTTACTAACTTAAAGCTAATTAAGTATTTTTTTATAATAAATAATAAATTATTATTATAAAATCATATAATTTTATAAAATTAGTGGCAATGACAGTGTTAAGACATGGGTACGTATGATGCATTTTAAATTTTCTTTAAATATTACTCATACGTTTGAAATCAGACACTTAAGCATTTAACGATAATGAGCTGTTATTATAATAGGTGTTGTTCCTGTGTTGCTTTCACATACCATAAAATATATTTTTGTTTTTAATTAATTCTGATTAACTTGACTAAAAACGTCATTCCATATTAAGTGTATGACATTATTACCAAGGGAAAAATATTTCTATAATATCTTTCAATCGTATAATAAATATTTATTTACCTTAAATCTCTCGGGTAGCATTTATTGCACATCATATACTACTTATACATATGTATATAACCATACATATGCTACATACTTGATTTTTGGAAAATATTTATAGACAATTAAATATGTAAATGTTTAATTAAATTACCCATCATTTGTCAAACCAAATATCTAATTTATGGTTATCTTTGTAGTTTTTGGTTTGTATTAATGGTCAAGAATAAATACCAAAAAAGAAAACATTTTCTCAATTTAATTGCCATTTGACACCTTAATAATCTCTAGTTGTATATTATCTGCAAATAAATTTCAAACCTATACAAATACATTTATTTTAAGTAATGTAATTGTGTAAGTAAATATGTATCTTATGTGTTCTTATAAAATGCTATTGACTGTTTTCAGGAAAATTATTAAACCGCAGTTCATTTAACAATTTACGATTGCATAAATAACAATATTTTTAAGCTTGAATGTAGTTTGCATTCAAACTTATAGAAGCAGAAATACTTGAACAAATTAATTTAGAAAATATAAACCAAAGAAATTCTAAATTATAATAAGATACTCGTATTATTGAAGATTTGAATCCACAGAATATATCTATATAATATTGATTTTCTTAATTCAAACAATATTAAAATATTTACGCAGTAATCACATAAATAGTTTTTGTAGCATAATAGAAAATATATGTATGTTCACATATTTCCTATATCTACATATGTCACAAAAAATTGTCCGAACGAATTTTAGGCAAGCGAACACCATTTTCACATTATTTCGAAAACTACATAAAAGATTGAAAAAAGTAAAATTATTTTAAAAGTTCTGTTTGTATTGGATAATTAAAAAAAAATTGTGTATATTATACAGAAAACAGGAAAAAAAAATCAAAGCAGCCGATTGTTTGTGTTTCAGATTTTAAATCGTCTTAAAAACGCGAAGTTTTTAAATCTACGTAACTCCTAAATACATGTTTTTCATTACACTTAGGTCAGCACGCTATCGATGACCCCTACTCATGCGGTACATTGTGCTGGTTTAGGAAAATATGTTATTGGAAGGAGAAAATTGGGAGTAGTGCTAGTGTACATTTGATTTAAATCTACTGATATCTAATAGGCAGAAAAAACACGCGCTGGAAGATTGTTCCATAAGCGAGCAGTGCGGCTAAAGAACGAATTTCCCTATAATGCATTGGGCGGTTCACTGCACAAATCAACATCCAATGGATGTGCTCTGAGAGAGGTACGTGTAGTCCGCAAGAATATGCGAAATCAAATCCTTTAATTTACAAGAGCACCTCCCATTGTAGTACATATAGAATAAAAAAACTCACACTACATTGCGCAAATGCTCCAACGAAGAGCATGCTCGTAGGAAGATTTTTCCATAAATGAATAGTGCAATAACGAATGAAATTTCTCTATAATGCATTGTGCGATCCACTTGGAAATCAACTACAGAAGGATGTGCACTAAGAGAGGTATAAGTGGTACGTAAGGGTATGGGATTATTTTGAATTAAGGCCCTAATTTCGTCAGAGCACTTTACAATGATAGAGCCAATAGAACAATGAAACGCACGCCACATTGCACCGATGATCCCATGAAGCCATAGAGTTGGGTACGCTACCACCGTCAGTATCCTGTAATCGGTTGAGAAGCCCTCGAATAGACTTTGAATCACCGGCCAATACATAATATAATGAAGTATTTCTTGCATCTTTTCAAAAAAAATGAGGCAATGGAGTGCTTCATTTGACATTAAAAATATGTGATTATTGCCACGGTGATTCCAATTAAATATCATGGCGAAAACATAAAAGCGTCCGGCTCCCAAATTTTTACATAGTCAGAGATGACAAGATTGTATCATCACGACTATGCCTATGCATAATAAAACAAAATCGAGTCTTGCACGCATTAACCTTCATAAGGACTTCGGGTCTAATTTGACCCATTTTAGTAGAAAAACTGATTTTTTTCTATGAATGAGTGGAGTCTCATTTTTTATATTTTGTGACTTTTATTTAATTTTAAAACTAAATAGGAATTTAATATTTTTGAATGAATATTTTTGAAAATATTTTAGTTACAAGTTTTTTTACACACAAGGTCCTCGGGTCAAATTTGACCCGGAGTAAAAAAGTTGGTTTTTCTTATGCTCATTGGTCGTTAATCGATTTTTACGATAACTTTGACATCAGTAAATTCTAAATAAACATTCATAGCTACATATCTTTGGCTTTTCATTTCATCATACGGACCCTTTTTATTCTTTGATAAACATAAATTTGTTTAGTTTGTATGTAAAAATAAAGTGCTAAGTATCAAATTACTTTTTTTGTTTACCGCAACATTGCTGAAGTTGTAGAGTAAACAAAGAAATTATAAGACGTGTCTAAGAATAAAATTAGTGGTCAATATTTTTTTTATCGCAAAATGAGGGATAGTGAAATAGAAAGCATGCTAAATGAATCATCGGACGGTGATGAACCTTGTTCAGAAAACGAAGATCATGTAGAGTATGCTGAACCATCTGATAGTTCTACTGGTAGTGATGGTGAAATTGCAGTTGCTCCGACAATGACATCAAAAAATGGTCAAACAAGATAGTGCAAAGAGCCCTGTACAAGTGCCCATGGAGGAGTTTCGAGGGTAAATGTTATTAGCATGATACCCGGTTTGACACGTTATTCTTGTTCAGGAATTACAGAGGAAGAGATATCTAGCTTTGAATTATTTTTTCCACCTCCCGTAATGAAGACTATTATGAAATATGCCAATATTGAGGGTAAACGTGTCTTTGGTAATGATTGGAGTGATGTTGACGATGACGAAATGTTCGCATTTGTTGGATTACTTTTATTATCTAAAGTGTTTCGGTCAAATAATGAAAGTACAGAAAGTTTATGGAATTCTGAGAAAGGTAGACCGATATTTGGAGCAACCTTGTCAATAAACAGGTTGAAAAAGTTGTCGAGAGTAAAAAGATTTGATAATAGAGACACACGGAGCGAACGACGATACTAGACAAATTTGCACCAATTCGTTAATTGTGGAATCAATGGGTTGATATATTGCCTAAACTTTATAATCCTTCACAAGATGTAACTATAGATGAACAGCTGGTAGCATTCAGAGGAAGATGCCCATTTCGGCAATACACACCATCCAAGCTAGCAAAATATGGTATAAAATTTTGGGTTCTTTGTGATTTTGTTACAAGTTAAGCCTGGAATATTCATCCTTATACAGGCAAAGAAATATGAGGCATGCCTGAAAGAAACCAAGGTATGCGTGTAGTTCTCGATTTGATAGCTGGTCTAAAAGGTCATAACGTCACGACAGATAATTTTTTCATTTTTCTGTTTTACCAAAGACACCACCCTCTTGTCTTATATCCCTAAAAACAAGTCAGTAAATCTTCTAAGTACTTTGCACCATAGCTCGAAGTTAGTAATCGAGCAGACAAAAAGCCACAAATAATATTAGATTAAAATAAATGCAAAGGTGGTGTATATACATTGGATAAAGTTGTTTCTTGTTATACTTGCAAAAGGAAGACAAATCGATGGTCTCAAGTGGTATTTAGTAATACATTAGATATATCAGCGTACAATGCTTTTATTTTATTTACATCCGCTAATCAGGGCTGGAACGAAGGCTGCTTACCTAAACGCCGATACTTCTTAGAGAATTTAGGTATGCAGTTTATTACTCCTTATATGAAAAAACGAAAAACATTACCAAGAATACCATTTTCACGAGATATTGCAAAGAAAATACGCTATTTGTCCAAGCGATATCAAGAACCGCCAACTTCGACCCAATCCGAAGAAAGAAATAGTAACCCGGTCGAAAAGGCAACTAAGAGAAGTCCCAGAACTAATAACAAAACACCATTAGTGTATCTTACTTGTACAAAAATTGTATGTAAGCAGCATTCTAAAACGATAATTTTATGTACCCAATGCAAATTAATTTAATTTTTTCATATATATAGTCCTTGCATTAATTTTGTAAAATTGATATAAATTTGAAATAAATGCCTATAAAAATACAGTTTTTCCTGGATATTGTAGAAAATAACTTTTAAGCACTATTAATTCACTTTAGTAAAGCAAATTATTGTCCAAATAAGATATTTACTACTTGGGTCAAATTTGACCCGAAGACCGTTAACGTCAGTAACTTTGAGGACCTTATGAAGGTTAAATTAGATCTTGTTGGTGAGTGTATCATTCATATTCTGCCTTCCCACTCTAATATGCACAAGGCTCGGCCTACGATCGATTGAATATGAGGAACAGATGCTGCTGTCATCTGCGAAAAAGTAGATAAGATTTGCAGTTTAGAGGAGAATTCGTTAAGAAAAATTAAAAATAGAGTATGAAACAGAACTAAATTGGTGTTCCGCTTTATTTTGTAGTTCGAGGTTTTTCTATTTTTGATTTTAGCAATAAATTGGTTCCTGTTAAAATGTAAACTTTTGCTGAAGAACTTATTCTCCATTTTATTGAATAATATTGAACACTCGATTCCAAAGGTTAAGAAATAAGTTGTTAGTTATAGTTATTGGAACTCGAAAGAATTTACAAGATTTAAAAATGAAAAAATTAATTTCAAAAAAATATTTAAAAAATTGGACCTTTATTCTGGTTATGCACTATAAGGCATCTACATATTAATGTATAATATGTCAAATCCATCTGTCAAGTGCAGTTTTCAACTTTTTAGCACACAGTCTGTCAAAAAATTTTCGAACCTGGCGACTGTTGAAGTACTTCGTTTTGTTTCAGTTTTTGTTTATTTCTTCTGCTTTTACTCGGAATCAACTTGAAGTTTATGTCAGTGAAACAACATAATAAAGTGATGTTTGCTGTTTACAAAAAACTCAACACCACAAATGTTTAGGCACTGTATCATCGAAATTTATACATAGAATCATGAAAAAGTATTCGCTTTCAAAGCCGTCATTTGCCCGATGATTTATTACATAATATTCCTGTTAAATTTTTGTTTATATTCTGTTCCATCTTTAGTAGCGTGTGCAATAAAGTCCATTATAAAGATTATTGCCGACTATGAAAACCTCTTGATGTCTACTAGACCTTAAGACAGACATGATTCGAATATTATATCAGATGTACTTGATTGCTTATTGTCACAATAAAAGAGGCGTATCCACTAGATTAGTTGAGTGGCTTCCATACCATTCAGATGAAACTACAACTATGGATGTCTTGGCTTACGGCTCGTAATGTAGAGAAAGACAGCCGAAATCGTTCATGCAGATTCCTAGCACTAATTAATCATCACTTAAGAGCTTGCGGCAGTTGCTTCTTGCAGATCATCAAGAAGATCTTATGTAGACACCCTCACTTACTATAATTTGGCACACTGGGTATGAAGGACATGAGATCTGATAGTGTTTCGGATACAACTTTATATAGTAAAAAGCCGCTACGTAACCAAGTCAAACAAACAAGCCATTGTTGTCGCTACTGGTATACACTGTTGTATGCAGGCCAAAAATGTTGCTGCTATTTGTAAAAATATCATTTGTTATGAAAAAAAATTTTGTAATAAAAAAAAAAAAATATTTTCATTCTGATATTATTCCTGGAGTACAAAATATTTTAACGTATAAATTTAAATGTGCTGCTTGAAGTGTACGTTCAGTTTATCCGTTACGATTTTATAGTTTTTTTTTTTTTTTTTTTTTTGTATTACTGGTTTACAATAGATGATAGGATATCGATACAGCTTTTGTTTTTAGAACTTATTATTATGCATTCGATGTAAAGACTAGCGGTGAGAGCAGGACCAAATATGTATTTGGTTGACTTAATGATGCCACTGAAGATATTTATATTAATGAGCCGAAAGAAAAAAAAACTGGAATGAAACTTTTTAGCCCAAAAAATGAAAGAAATATAAAGGCTATAGAACAACAACAAACAAAATTTTGAGAAAAGTGTAATAAAAAAAGTTTGTCATGAATATAATGGTGGTCAAATAATTTTTGTTAGAGAATATTAAAGAAAAGCACAAAGTAAATTCATTATGATGAACAAAAGAAAAACTTTTTCGTTTAACGTTTTTTCTTTTTTTTTTTCTTTATTGCCTTTGCCTTTGCCCTTAGCTTTACATTATGATTTTTGCGAGAGTTAGAAAAGAATAAGAAAAACTTGACAACAAAAGTTTATTAAAGTCATGGGGTGCCAGAGGAGTTGACATAATCAGAATATAGAAAAAAAGAAAAGAAATGAGAAAGTAATGCTATCGAAATAGTTGTCATTTAGTGACATAAATATGTCATCAATAAAACCAATCGTATAGGCAGGCTTCCGTAATGTTAACATATAGTCCCTCACACCAAAATTTATTTTATACATTTCCTTTTGTATGTAGAATAAAATTATGCAAATTTGAGAAAAGTATTTATAAGTCTTTTCAATATAAAAAAATTTAAATATTAAAACTATTAAGAAGTTTTTCATCTTCATTCTCTCTTTCTTAAGCTATTCATTTATTATCTTGTAATACTGATTTAATATGGTTATTTATTTTACTATTGAAATGAAATTTGCATTTTGTTTTTGTATGAGTTTTAGTAAAGTCTTAATTTTTTTTTTTTTTTGGGTACTCTTTATGTACACACATTTGTACAAACATATATGGACATATGCACATTTGTTAAATAAAGCATTGCTTTGAAACATTTTTAAACAATATTTCTCTTCTAAGCAGGGTAAACAGGGTCCACTTTAGAGAATTGAGTATTTCATAAAATTTTCTATAAAATTTTTGCAAGTGTTATTTTTTTCTGTTTCAGTAAGCCATCTTTTCAATTCATATTTCATGAAACAATGTAATTCAGCTATAATGAACTAAATATGACTGTTGGTAAATAAAGTAGGATACTTAGTAAGTGGTCTATTTGACCTCCATCGCTTCAAAATCATAAAGTGTACAGCTCTTAGATTATTTAAAGCATTTTTTAAACAGTTCTTAATCAAGCATCAATTGTGATGTAGACTTCTGTCATTTAATAGAAGTACTTCTGTGGATCGGTTTCGCTTTCACAAAACATCATTTGAACCAGGATATTAGGCCAGTTACACGAGAAAAATTTAGCGTCGTTTTGTTTTACCAAATCAGTATGATTTAAAGTGTCACATAAGTTACTAAAGATAACATACACCCCTGAGTATTGGTCTCTGCCAAAAAAAACTAGAAAGGATGTTGACATAATGACAAAATAGATTTCAAGACTGGAGCGCTCGTACCAAAACGCAAACTGCCCAGGTTCAAATCCCAGCAAAGGTGAAAAATGAAAAAGTTAGTTTGCGAGTTTTTCAAAATTATAATTTAAAAATAACAGGTCCCCCACCTCTAAGAAGACCATCTACAAAGAAACCGCTCCCCGACATTCCACTCTATTCCACCTTAACCAATATCAATAAAAAACGAATGATCAGGAGAAAAGCACCACCTATTGGGAAGGAGCAGATAACAGTTAAACCTACTAAACATACTTAACGAAGGCAGTCAGCACATAATCAGCATGCAACGATGACGCAGTTTCTGTTGATCACTCAAGGGTGAAGGTATAACACTTGCCTTTGAATGATCAATTCACAGCAATTTGTCTCATTCCTAATGCGCTTAATAATAATATAATTAATAATAGTATATATACTGTCCTTTCCAAAAAATATACATACAATGCACAGCATTTAGTAGGCTCGCACAGAACGACCGAGGTTCAAGTCCCAGCGAAGGAGAAAAAATAAGAAATAAATATGCGGTTTTCCGAAAATCATAATTTAAAAATAAGAGGCACATCCTTTCCACGAAGTTCATCTTCAAGAAACCATTCTCTGACATTTCCGGTCTATTCCGGCATGAAACGAATGATCGGGAGTACAGCGCCAACTTGTGGGAAGATAGCAGCTAACCATTTAGTGAAGACGCTCACAACTCACATTCAGCATGCAACGATAGATGGATACTTGCTGGTGATCATTCAGGGGTGAAGGTCTAACACTGGCATTTGAAATTGACAGAAATTTATTCCATTGACATAAGGTGCTTAACATCTTAACATCCATCTGTCTATTTATATATTCAATACTACAATACAATGCACTGAATGAGTAGGGGTTTACCCCTTAATATTGTTCTTAGTAACAATAAAATTAACAAAGATGCAAGAAGATCAAGAAGCTGTACAATTAAAATATAAATCCACGCCGATTACGAATTTTGGCAAAAAAGTGTTTATCGAATTTTAAAGAATTACTGAGAAGTACTGTTAACAATCATTAACCAAATTTTAAAAAATTATTAACAGATGTAAAAAAAATGTGTTAACTCATTAAAGGCCGCAACTAGAAATCGTCAGAATTTTTAAAAATCCACTTGAGGGGATAATTTTAGGGACTAGTTAAGATTATAAAAAAAATTTTTTTTCCGAGTTTGCAATCGGCCGTTATGGGCTGGTCGAAAAATTAACCATTGGCTGAATCCAATAAATTTAAAACCTACACATGTAATATGCCTATCGTCGCAAGAATTAAAGAACGCTGTAACTGTCAAAACATTTAATATTCACCAGAGCCAAAAAACCTGTATAAAAATAGAAAGAAGACACTAGTATTTTTCAAAACGCAGACGGCGTAAGTGAATTTCTTTTTATCATAGAGATTTGGGACCGGATCCAAGCCACGCGTATTTTTTTCTGATAAAATTGATGCAAAAAACTTTTTATTTTTTTATTTTTTTTCAGTTACAGCGTTCTTTAATTCTTGCGGCGATATATGTATAAGTATATATACACACAATTTTTATGATAAAAAAAACTGTATTTAAGTAGTTTGTATAAATGGATTTTATTTAAAAAAAATTCTTTTAAATAAAGTGTAAAGAAAAAAGTATGTTGTTCTCGTAATAGTGTGGAAGTTTAAAAATTGTTAAAAACAGACTTATTTTCTCCATTTCCCCTTATCTTGTTTTTTAATTTTTTTTTTTTTAATTTTTGTCTGTGATTTTGAAACTATTCAATTAATTTATTTTTTGTTTTGTTTTAACAAATCACAAAAAATGTAGTAGGATTCGAAGTTATGCATTTAGAAACTTACTGGTTGATAAATCGACCAGCTGCCGAAAATGGGATAATTTTGAATGTTTTTTCAAAAGAAATACATATTTTGTACTTTATTTATTATATCTGTTGTCAATAAATATAATTTTTGTAAAATAATTGTCTGATACTGATATGCATTTCATTTGCGTTTTGCGAAAAATTTCAAGTTTAAAAAAATTGCTCAGACTATCAATTAGATTGACCACCTCTGCTACGGGCAATTCTAATTTTGAAATTAAATAAGAAATCTAGGCAAGACTACATTACACAACTACTTAGATTCATAATAGATATTTTTAATAATAACTGCTGTATTCATAAAAAAAATAAAAGAGTTTTATTGAGGCCTTATTTGATAAATTTCTATGCAATAACTGTCAAATAAGCCCTTAGTAAATCTATAAAATATTTAATAAATATGGCAATAAAATTGAATGTTTGTAGCAATATATTTTATTTATTATTATTATTAAATTATTTTTTCCATTTTTTCCATCCCTTTTGTTTTTTGTGTCTGTAGTATAAAAAAAGAAATGAAAATAAAAATGAAAGGGGTTGGTTATGTTTTTAAACTTCGCTTCATTGCGTTTTAAGCATCAGTAAAATGGCCACAGAGACAGGCCTCATAAGCAATTCAATTAATATATTTTGTTTTAATATTTTACAATTAAATAAGAAATAAAAGTAAGAGTATATTGTATAAATACATCAATTTTGAATATATGTTTGAAAGAGTAAAATGGCATGTTCACAGCAATAATATTTTTGAAATTTTGTTTTTTGTTGTTTCATGTTTTTTGATTCTTTTTCTATCAAACAATGGCTGGGCGACTGTATTATAAGAAGAAGAGTAGAATTAAAACTGAAGTTGGTTGCTTATGTTTTTAATCCTTGATTCTTGTGTTGAAATTGTACAAACCTTACAATTCTTTTTAGTCCCCAGATGATTTGGTTTAAGAACTAATGAAATTGCCATAGAGACAAGCGTGTATCCATTAACAATTCATTTCTTAATCTACTTATCATGTATTGGGCATTGTAATTATTAAACAAGTTCGTTAAAAACGTGTTTGACTGTACCTAGTATGTTATTAAAATTTAAACTACTTATATAAGCAAATATTATATGAATTTTTCTCAAGTATTTTATTGTTCAAATTCTCTTATGGTTTTAGTACTTTCTTTTCCTTTTTTATTTTATTTTTTTGGATTATAGTTTCTAGTATATAAGTACACTAAGCTAATGGCAACAGCTTCTTTTCTTTTCATGTCAATCTTTTATAACAGAAAAAAAGGGGACAAAAATTTGCTTTAAGAAGTTTAAAAAAAAAAATAAAAATTTGTCTTTGGATTTGTTATGGCAAAATAACAAAAATTTTTATTAGAAATTTATGCATTTTATAGATTTTATTTGTTTTTAGTTTTAGATTTTCTTTTAGATTGAAACTTTGTCATAGAGTTTCTCTCTCTTGTATTTACCATACAATATTTGCTGTTTAATTTACAATTAATGTCGTCAATAGATACAAAAAGAAACAAACAAAAAATCTACTCACCAAGTATTTCAACAGTGTGGGTTATTTCACGTGGTTCCATTGTTGCTATTTGGCAAATATAATCGCCCGCATCCTGTGGCACAGCATCACGTATTTGTAAATTAAAACCATTAACTAAACGTACCCGTGGATCAGGGGTTACTTTAACAGAACCAGCTGTTAAAATCGCAATGCCACGTTTCCAGGCGACAACATAAGGGTCTGTAAATATATGAAGAGAACACAATAATTTTTTTTTTTTTTAATGTCGAAGTTAAATTATAATGAGTAATAAATAATATCAACGTACACACAAATAAGCATGTTTACATGTGTGTTTTTATACTCCTACAATCGTTTAAGTACTAAATAATTATTAATGTTATCGAAGCACCAGGTAGAATATCAGTATTTTAACGGCAAATGAATTAAAAATTTCTTCTTTTGCTCTATTCAAGAATAGAAATTCAATGTTTTGATTTCAATTGATTGAACACAAAATGTTTATACTGTAAAAGAGTACTTATGTACCAATATAATTAATAAATAATTACAAATATTAATCATACGTCGCTCGCTTATTGTATTCAATATTTGAAAATATTTTTAATTTATTTTTTTTTTATGAAATTCTGTTCAAAGATATGCAGAAACTCACACTTTTCTTTGTCAAAAGAATTTGAATATATTTTTTCTTCATCATCATGCGGCTGTTGAATTCAAGAGTTTTAAAGAAAAAATAACTTTGAAATTTATAATTAATTTTCAATTAGATTTTTCATATTAAAAGCAAACAAGAAAAAAGAAAAAAAAAAAAGAAAAAAAAAATTCTTTTATATTGAAAGCAAAGATATGCTTATAAATTCCTTGTATGCATATGTATGTTATTTATCAATGGCACAAAATCTAATTAAGTTCCCTATTATGGCTTTCAATTTCAACCACAAAATTATTTGCATTACACATTGAATCGAAAAAAAAAACTTTGCGGTTTGATGGCAGTAAAGAAGACTAAAAAGTGCTTCTATCACTGTTGAGTTGAAGCTGTTTAATCAAATTAGAGCCATAGGTTGTCTGATGTATGATGCATGAACAGTAAAGTCATCATTACAAAAGTACTCCGTTAAAAAGGAAAGATTGATAACGAAATATAAAGATAACTCTTCCAGGAAATAATGTGAAATCAATAGTATTCAATCCAATCCAATACAAAAAAGAATGATATGCAAATGAAAACGCAATCAAACATCCGTTTTTATATGTCAGCGGCATACATAATCAGCAATAATATATTTTGTTTATATATTACACATGCTTGTTTAATATTTTTTGTACGAGTGTCGTTCAAAAAATGCGTAACTTTCACATACATTCAAGAAAAATTCTACTTTATTTAACTTCTGTCTTTATTTGGCTGTTTATTTGAAAAAATTATAATTTTGTCCCTTTCAGACCTGCCACTAAATTAATTTGAATTTTTTACTGATTTTTGGAATATATGGTCTCCATATCGTACGAAAATATAATCAATGTTTAGATTTTACCATTTTTATATTCTTCAAGGATTTTCAGGACACGCACAATTAATGCACTCTTTAACCCTTTTAACTGAAACTCATATTTATTGCGTCAAATAACTTCAAATTGTTTGAAAGATTAAAATTTATAACTTTTTGAGTTAAAATATGAGTCAATTCACTATTTATTAGCCGTTAGTAGTTTTGTAGTCGTAAACACAAATTGTTCCTTCCGCTCATTTTGACAAAAATGAAATCTGACTCAAGATTTTCGAAATAATTTAAATAACGGTAAATCGAATAGCAGAATAGTGTGAGAAACAAATATAAAGAACAATCAGCGCAATCGATGCATGTCGGTTTTTTGATGTTGATCAAATATAAATGAAAAAAGTGAGACCTAAACCCACACGCGCAATCGATGCATCACGGTCTGAAAGGGTTAAAGTTCAAAAAGACACCGCCATAGTTATCATGACAAGACCACACAAGACAAGACAACCACATATAGACAACCACGTATAGAATGTTGTGATAACAACAAGAGGAATAGTGATAATATGTTATTCCCGCCTCTAAAAGGTTAGTGAGTTTTAGTGTATGACGGAAGCACATATAGTTTTCTTTCTGCAACACCACGTTGGTACATGTGTTATAAATGAAAATTCGTATCATCTCCCATCTCATTTCTGCAGCTTCTGTAGAAGTCCTTGGCCAATTAATCTAAATGAATGCATCTAGCATAAGTGTCTAGTACACGATTTTATGAAAAAAAAATTTATAGCTGATAAGAAGTTTTCCAATATTCATGTTAGAACTTTGGTCATTTTATATTTAGTTGCTAAGCAAACAATGTATAGTTAAAAGTGAATGCGATGTGACCATTTAGTACGTCTTGATATTGGTTGATCTTTATAGGTATTTCTAGCGTACTTATCCTGCGGAGACGACAGCTTTAGGGTCGGCTTAAGCGTCTCCGAACTACAAAGGAGGCGTAGGTGGAGTAATTTACCACATTTCCAATCCTAAATAAGATTCCCATTCTGGAATATTTGGTGGTTATAGATATATACTTTAAGCTTATGAATATCGTAAAAAAAACCTTCGTGGAAAGATTACTCCAAAAACAAACCAAAGGGTTAAAAATCGAATTCTCTCTACAAACCATTGTGCAATTGGACAATTAACTACAAAAGGATTTGCTCTGCGAGAGGTACGAGCGATACGTAAGAATATAATTGGAATTCATGTTTTTTTTTCATTGCGTGGTATAGTGATTAGAGCGCTCGCACAAAAACTCAAACGGCCCAGGTTCGAATCCCCGCAAAGGTGAGAATTGATAATGTTAGTTTTTAAATTATAATCTAAAAAGAATAGGTCCTTCCCCCCTTTCAGGAAGTTCATCTTGAAAGTAATCGCTCCTTAACATTCCACTCTATTTCACCTTAACCTTTGACAACGAAAAACTAATGCTCAGAATAAAAGTGCCACCTATTGGGAAGTAGCAGATAACAGCAAAAAACCTACTTAGCTAAGACATTCAACGCAAACAACATGCAAAGATGGGGCAATTGCTGCTGATCATTCAAGGGTGAAGGTATAACACAGGACTTTGAATGATTAATTCACAGCAATTTGTCTCCTTCCTAAGGCGCTTAATAATATAAGAAAAGAATATATATATTCTAATGTCATACTGTACTGTCCTTTCTACAAAATATTCCAATACAATGCACAGCATTTAGTAGGGGTTTACCCCTGAGTATTGGTCTCCATAAAAAAAATCACCTCCCATGGTAATTCCGATAGAAAACACAATGCTTGCTATATTACGTCAATGCTTCTATTAATCTATAAATTTGAATGACCTGTAATCATTGATATGCACTTTCGTCCTTTTCTAAACTCAGTCGAAAAGCCACAAAAAGATTTTGATACCCGTACATAAGAGTTGTATTTTATCTTGGATCAGATACGGCTGTTGTAAATATGAAGAATGCCAGCTCATTCTCATTTTATAAATATTTATGTAACCCATACTCTAATATAATTAAAGTAAAAAGGACATCATCTATAACCACTCCTAAAGCGCGTTCTCTACGAAAGTTCTGGAGATATGATACAAAAAGAAAATATTTTTTTATCTCGTTTTTAAAAATTTCAAAATTTTTTTTAAAAATCACCGTGTAATGGATAAAAAAAGTAAATTTTTATTGATTTCTAAATTGTCTTTGGTATGGTACGAGTACTTGTGTATTTCAAACATTGTTCTGTAATTTGTAATTTTCTTGCGAGTCTTGTAATAATTAAAATTCAGAGAAAAATTAGAAAAGTGACAGACAAGGGTACCAAAAACATCTGCACATATGTTTAGAAATTAACTTAAAACACCGTCTAGACTTTGAATATAGGAACTGTCCTTTTAAAAATTTATAGGGCGTTTAGGTATAATAAGCTTTGCAGTAGAGAAATACACAAAAATGTCGCAAATTGCTTCATATTGTTGCTTGAGTATAGCAAAGCTTTCCGTATCTAATTCAGAAATTTGATTATATTTAAGAATTTTTCCTAATTCTAAATTTTATTGGCTAATATTTCTAAAATAAAATTTTTGTTCCTGATTGGAACAAATGGAATTTACATATTTTTTCAACTGCTTTTAAAAGAGTTCGGTAAACTCTAAGGATGAGCATCATTAGTTTTATAGAAACATTTTCAATAAACTAAATAATATTCCCTAAAAGTTGCTTCGATTGCCACCAAATACTCTAATCCGAAGAAAACTGTAAGAAAAAAAGTTAAGTTAAAGAACTTATTGCTTATGATAAACCAATTAATTAATAACTAAACGGCCCTCGTAACAAAATGAATAAGCATGAATAACATATAAATTTTTCTGTTATTTGTTTCGTTTTTTCTTTTTTTTAATAACTATCGATTTTAAATACCATACTCGTCTATCTTTAATTTTAAGCCATGATATGTTAAAAGGTATAATACCGTTATTAAGTTCTCACACATATGTAAGCGTATATTTAATTTAAAGTGTTTATATATTCAATTATAGATACAAGTACCTATACATTTACATATATTTTAAGACACTGCTGGCAAAGAGAGGGAACAAGAAATGGGCTTTTTATATGAAAAGCCAATTACACTTCGGTGCTTTAGCGCTAACATGGCCAGCGTTATTTTAAACACATATACTCATAGGTATGTATGTGATTTCTTTATTACTTTGTAAATAAGTTTATGTATATGTGTACTTATGTATATGGTCTTTGATAACAAACGTCTATCTTTATGTTCGTATAAAAGTATATGTTTTACATCAAATGTAAGTGCTTTTTGATGTTTTATTTCTTTCTTAACAAATATCTAAAATTTCTTTAAAATATTCAAATAAAATAGCTTAAGTCAAAATAAAACTCTATAACTCGTTGTTTTTTTATTATTTAAATTATAAAATATCAAATTTTAATTTTAATGAACTAAACTGAAGCCTTAAGGCCTAAATTTTTCTTTTTCATTTAATTGTGACAAAATTTTTTTTCATTCAAATACCAGCATTATTGACTAATACTTATATTGTCAACAAATTATAACAAACATTAGTATAAAATCGAATATTACACATTTTTGTTGTAGTATATGTAGCTTTAATATGAAGAGAACATTAGGAAACTGTATAAGCAAAAAAACAAAAAAAAAAAAAAAGATCAATAAATAGAAGCATATATGAAATATATGTAAAGATCTGATGTGCTCAAAAGTTTAACACAAAATACTGCCCTTAATACCAAAAAGAGTTCTCATGGTAACAAAGTGAAATATTTTTTGTTGGTAAAATTCGATTGTATTACCTAATATTCGTACAGTTTTTTGTGAAGGCAATAGAGAAAATACAGTTTTTATAAAATTTTTTGCGCCTCCACCTGCATACTTTCTCTATCAAAAAAATTCAACAATTTTTATATTTTTCAAAATAAAAATCCTTTCTAATTGATGGCGTAATATTTTACAAGACCAGTATGAATAAATAAATTGTGATTTTTTAGCTATTATCTTTTTGGCAACACTGGTTTAAATAGCTGATGCACGTTTCGTGTTTTGTTTCACTGTCAAACATTTTCAGTTTGGTCTATATTTTAACCACAAATCGTCTTACAAACGAACAACGCTTGCAAATTATTGAATTTTATTATCAAAATGCGTGCTCTGTTAAGAAAGTTCGTGTTCGAAAAATTGTGTTCAGCGACGAAGCTCATTTTGGGCTCAATGGGTACGAATTGTCGATTTTGGAGTGAAAAACAGCCAGAATAATTGCTAGAGCTACCAATGCATCCAGAAAAAGTCACAGTTTGGTGCTGTTTATGGGCCTGTAGCATCATTGGACCGTACTTCTTCAAAGATGATGCTAATCGTAACGTAACTGTGAATGGTGAGCGCTACCGTGAGATGATATCCAACTTTTTTTTGCCCAAAATGCAAGAGCTTGACTTGCATGATATGTGGTTCCAACAAGACGGTGCCAAATGCTACACAGCGCAGCTCGCGACTTATTGAGAGGCGAGTTCGGTGAACATTTTATTTCACGTTCGCGACCGGTCCATTGGCCGCCTAGATCGTGCGATTTAATGCCTTTAGACTATTTTTTGTGGGGCTATGTTAAAGCTCATGTCTATACAGCCAAGCTCGCTTCAACTGACGCATTGGTGACAACATAAAAGCATTTATTCGTGAGATACCGGCCGAAATGTTGGAAAGAGTATACCAAAATTGGACTAAGCGGATGGACCATTTGAGGCGCAGTCACAGTCAATATTTGCATAAAATAATCTTCAAACATTAAATTATATGGACCGCACTATCGATTCAAATAAAGATTTCATTAATTTTTCTGAATTTTATGTGTTTTTTTTTTTTTTTTGAAAAACTTTCCTATAGCTCTTAAAAAATCACACTTTAGTTTTTTATTTGTTTTTAAGAGGCCAATTCATTTCAGACCCCAAATTATTTATTTTATTTATTCATTACTTGACTAACAGCCTGTTCATAGAAAACGAATGGTTGAAGACGTTCGTCTTTTTATACAAGGTGTCCCAGAACTCAACGTCAAGCCGAATCCGGGTGGCAGGATTGATTGTAACTATCATGAGAAAAGTAAGAACAAAAATCTATGCAATGCATTTTTAAGGTTATGGACATTTCAAAAACCTAAAAATTTGGTCAAATCTATTTTTCGGTTATTGTTGTTAATTTTTATTTTTTTTTTTTTCTTCAAACTTTGGAACCGTAACCATATATAATATTTCTATAACCACAGTCACAAATAATGTCAATCAATCCTGCAGCCCTTTTGGACTTGACGTTGAGTTCAGGAACACCCTATATGTCAAACAACAACAAAAAAAACACCCACATTTGTTAGTGTTTTTCAAAACGAACGTCTTAAACCACTCATCTTCTATGAACAGGCTGCTAACTACAATACTATATTATATTATATTCTAATTAAATATTACGAATATATATTATATATTATATTATATTCTAATAAAATATTACGAGCGAAACTAAAGGCAGATGGACAGCCAGACTTATTCTACATCTGGAAACCTGGATTAAAAGGACAGCGGGTGAGTTGAACTACTACCTCACCCAAATGCTTTCGGGACACGGATACTTTCGAAAGTATCTACACACAGTAGGCAAATGCAGCACTCCTTACTGCCTATACAAAGAGGATGATGAGATTGATGACGCAGAACACACTTTTTTCAAGTGTGTCAGATGGACACGAAAGAAGGAGGAACTAGAACCTAAAATAGGATGCATCACTGTGGAAAATCTAGTCCCTAAAAAGATAAGAGATGAAGCAAATTGGTAAGCTGTGTGTAAGTACTGCGAAGAATTACTGCGGCTGAAAAAGATTGACCTGGATCATGCAAACATAATCGTAATGGAGACAAACGATCCAGCTGACAATGCGGGCGATAGCTAAAGTGGCCGATCAGGGAACCACCCCGAAGTAATTCTAGTCGCGGTTCCGGGGTGGATCGATTCCCAGGGCAGGAAGAGAAAGAGGTTTTTTTGTCGGTATGCCGCAAGGAGAATCCGATATAACACCTTGAGTGTATGTGTAACCACATTTTTACCCCCTTACCCAAAAAAAAAAAAAAAAAAATTAAATATTACGAGTACAATAAAGTCTGGTGGAAATCGAACATACAATCCTCGCTCTAGCAGCCTAGTACGAAGAAATTAGAATGATTTTAGGATGTGTTTTCGTCTAACATGATCTTATCTTATACCTAGAATAGAAATTCCGTTCGATATAGTTCAAATATTATGTTATCGGATCATTGCAGTTTTGTGTCAGCTGTATCAAGAATATGATGCCCAATTAATAAACTGAAAAAGAGTTGGTCTAATATGTAGTTCTGCAAATTAATAACTAAAATTTATTTTTTTTCCGGTTAATCCTTGGTCTGTCAGTTTTAGCCTTAGTTAAAGCTCGGCCATAAAATAAGATATTGAGATTTTTATCTATATTGAATAAATCTAACTGTAAGTATATCTACATAAATACATACATAATTGGCTTTTACAACTTTTTTACAGAGTTACGGCCTAATTTCTCAAAGCACCCATATTTTGAGAGTAAATTTTTTTTCTATGAGTATCGGGACCTACAGTTTAACATCAAATCCGAACGACAGACTTAAGAAGCTTGTTCATGGCAATCATTTACTCTCAAAGCGTTTGCCAGAGGAGGTGGTCGCCGAAGGAAATATTTGTTTACATACCTTTCTTACAAGATGTCAGATCTGGGGTTTGAATCCGGAGGTCTCGTCTGGTGACGGTACATACTAGACTACGGCGATCTCAATAATAACTGTAAAGTTTAAACTCATAGCTTTTACAGTTCTTAAAACAAACAATGTTTTTCTTATATGCATGAGGCTTAAGCCTTCGTCCTTATTGATATACTAATAAAATAAAATCCTATATAATAAAAAAAATTGGTGATTAAAAAGTATGTTAAAAAGCTAAAAACTTTACATTCTATATTTTTTTTAATAAATAACAAGAACAATTTTTGTTTTTTTACAATCTTCCAAACTTTTGAATGAATACAGTTGCTTGCAAATACTTTTTATGCATATGAGTAGCTCGACATTGCTAAAAAACGGCTTCTTGAGTTAGACAAAAATTTTTGTTGAACAGTGCTCATTCTCTCTATGTTTTTTGGCTTATTTAGCATTTTTTCATTATTTCTGAACCGTAAAAATTATTTCTTGAAGAATTAGATTAAGAAAGTCTAGCATTTAAAAGCACTTCTTTTATTTAAAGAAGTGAAACAATACTTCAGACAAATAATATTTTTCTTTCTTAAGAAATTTACTCGTTCCATGAATAAGCGAGATTGAATGACAATGAATTACTCTCAACAATATTGCATAATTTATTCAAGACACAAACCATTGAATGTAAATTCCGCATTTTAAAGTTATACATCTAATATTATCACAAATATAAAATTAAAATTAACATATACTTTAAAAGTATATATTCATTAACATATCAGTTGGCTCTGTCGTAAAAGCATTCTGTAGAATGGGTTGAGGACAATAATATATCCAGAACGATGCATAGTCGACAACCATAACAATTGGTCAATGACGTTTATAAACAAATGTCTGAAAAATCGCATACCATTAGGAGAGCAACAATTTCGCTGAGCTTGTCAATATTCTGTTTATCCATGAAAACTTTAAGGAAATAAGTTGCAAGATATCGTGTACCACCACCTCTGTGATGTTGTCGACAACTGTTAGTGGCATATTCAATAATGAGTTGATATCTTTGGCGAAAACGTTGTGTATGACGAATATGTCAACTGGGATATCTTTGACAGAGAAAATGTTCATACATTTGTATCTACATACATATGTAAGCGGAAAAATAATGAGCATATTATGCAGTAGAGAGGAGTATATGTATATGCTGTTGACACTTATAATTGTGGCTGTTATACTACATTCTCTGTTTTTGAGTGAATATATGAGAATCTGAGTGTGTGTCCTGTTTGGTGGAGAGAGAGAGAGAGTTATAATATATTCCTGTAGACAATCAATACATGAATAAATAAGCGAATATGATTTTCAAATGTTTAACATGTCTTTGTTCAAGTGTGATTTGTAAATGTTTGGTTGGTTTATGTATAAATGTTAAGCATAAGTGTAAGTGTAGATGTTAACACGTCTATATAAATGCTAATGAAGAGCACTTGATTTTGGATTATTGTACTCGTACATGATTTAATCATATTTTCATTTGATTTGTATTTAAAGAGGCATTACAAAAATATCAAAAAGTGGTTTCACTTGAGTTGATTAAATTTTTTTATTTTTTATAGGGGATATGTATGTTTTGATGTGCAAATGAGTAGAGTGTTAAAAAAAAAATTATATTTTTTGTAGGATTTAATTAATACGATTTTATTAAGGATTTCGTAGGTTTATTAAGAAACATAAAATTAATACAAAAATTAGTTGATATACAAAAGTAGCAGAAAAAAAAAACTAAGAGGTTTGTTAAAAACGTATCTCAAGGACAAGGAAAATATTTTGTTTTTCTTTTGGCAATAATATATGCCTCACAATATATATATTTTTTAATTTTTTTTTTTCTTTTTTGTGAAGCATGTGCCTAAAATGCTGTAGTAACATACAGCAAAAAGAAAATATGGAAACACATTCTAATAATTTTAATTGCTTCTTAAGCAGTAGGTGCTTTATTAATACTTTTTTTATATTTAAACACAGGAAAAACAAATACGCAAATAAAGGAATTAATCAAAAATTATAATAGTATCAATTAATTTGTAATTGAATCTTGAATAACAATTGTCTTTGTGTCTACAAAATTTTTTCAATCAATGTTTTAATTCATTCGACAATTTTCGTTTATCGAGGTATTAGAAACCAAATCTACTTGATTGTGTAGTTTTTTGTATTACAAATCACTCGTGATTAGTACAACAGACTAATCCTCGAAGTTTCTCATTAGAAGGGTTTTTATAAATGAGACACACAAGTTTATATAAATAGATTTGAGAGATAGATTGAAGGAAAATTGTAGTTTCCTTATTTTTCTATTCTATTGTTAGTGGTCTACAAAGCTTTTCCGTAGAACTCTACGACGCATATAAATAATTACAGTATAAATAATAATAAAGGCTACACCATGTTTAATGTGTTTCGCTTTCAAATAGTGACTTTTAAAATCAATGTTTCAGTATAAAAAAAGTCAATTTTGTATGAGAAAGACTCAAAAAATAAGTGATTTTGATAACAATTTGTTTGTTTTACGAAAACACTTTATAATTAAATGTTCGAAATTTATTTTAAAGTTTTCTCTCCGTTATGACTATTTATAATATAAAGGCTTTCTATAGTGTATACTAATTTACAAAATATATTGAAAGCGGCATATTTTAAAGCTGCAGCATAGCACGTCCAAAAGAGAAACTTTTGACACATTTAGAATTCACATATTATCATACTTTCATAATATTTTAAAATAGTTTAAAAGATTATTGTTGAGTTGTGAATCAAAAAAGTCATAAAATAATAAGATTTTTCAAGCTATGTGTAGTGTTTTTTCATTACTTTGCAGTAGAGTACAGCGTTGAATAACTGAAGCAATTTAGTTAGCCGCTGTTAAAATAAACGAGGCATAGAAATATGGTTAAATATTTTTCAGACTCGTATGTATTTACACTGATTTACATTTTCATAAAGAATACCAAACATTTTTCCTATAAACATACATACAAGTATATACAAGTGAGTTTTTTGTTGTTTTTTTGTTTTTTTTGTTTTTAGAATTCATTCAACTGACAGCCATTGTTCTCGTCTCTACTAGCCGTCGTCCAAAAATTGTAAAATATGTATTAACAGCAAAAGTCGACTGTGTTGAAAAATTACATACTAAACTATGACGGTCTGTTCACACTAATCATATTTTTCCGTATTATTTTTCTATAATATTTGATTTTAAAACGATCATTTGAATTCTCCAAACATTAAGGACATATTTGGGGTACTCACAAGATGTGCAATTATATGTTATGAACATAAAGTAATATTTTCTTATTAGTAAAGAATTGTTAAAATTATAAAAACCATCAACCGAGTTACTTAGCAATCTACAATAAATAATAACACTTATAATAAGTACTTCTCATAGAAAAATGTACAAGAAAACTACACCATGACAAAAAAATATGCGAATAATAAATATCCACCACACCCTTTTTTAATACACCGCAGACGTTTTCCTGTCCGTGCTGCGATTTTTATACATCTAAAAACCTAGATACGCACCTACATATCGACGTATTTCTTTATATTTGAGACCAATACTCAGGGGTAGACCCCTACTAAATGCTGTGCATTGTGATGGAATTTTTTGGGAAAGAGAGTACATATATATTTTTTTTTATATTATTATTAAGCGCCTATGAGTCAAATTGCTATGAATTGAGCATTTCAAGGCCATTGTTATACCTTCAGCCTTAAATGGTCAACAGTAATTGCCTCATCGTTGCATGTTGATTGTGTGGTGAGTGCCTTCGCTAAGGTTTAGTAAGTTTAGCTGTTGTCTGCTACTTCCTAAAAGGTGGCGATTTTCTCCTGATCATTCGTTGTTTGTTGATATTGGCTAAGCTGGCATAGTGTGGAATGTCGGGGAGCATTTTCTTTGTAGATGATGTTCTTGGAGGGGGGGGAACCTCTTATTTTTAAATTATAATTTTGAAAAACCTGGACCGTTTGAGTTTTTGTGCGAGCGCTCTAATTGCTATACCATATACTAATAAAGCCCTGACAAGAAACTCAAAATCTTTGCACAGTATTAAAATACATTTGTCTGGAAGATTTTATACCACAGCTATAAAAAAAAGAATTTGTGAAAAAAATGTAAATAGATTTTGTATGCTATGATCACTTGTTTGCAAAGCCTGAAAGGGCGTTTGCAAGAAAAAGTGATTACCGCGAAAATATTCAATTTACTTACGAAAACAGTTTTATAAAATATTTAATAAAAATTGTAATGAATTTAGGAATTCAAAGAATATACATAAAAAGGCTGAGGTATAAAAAGAACGTTTTAAGCAAACATAAGTATTAAATACATACATAGACGAAATTAGAATACATACGTTTATATTAAAACGATTATTTTAAAGGCGATTCTCTGGTGATCTCTTAACGAGTACAGACGTGTTTTTTTGCGACCGCATAATAATTAGTGTGATTAGTAATAGGTGTATTTTTGATAGAGGAAATTTAAATATTTGTAATAGGTACCTACTACGAATTTTTTGTTTCTTTTATATTAGTTTTGTGCATTGTAATAAGTGGAAAGTGGATAGCACTGAAACTTATTACCTCCGGATGGAGAAGTCAGGGTCGGTGCCCACTTTAAGTGGCGCCCCTTTGACGATGGAGCCTACCTTCGAAGGCCGTAGTGGTGGAGTTGGGTCTTTCGGAAACACCGAAAGGTGGTTTGCGGAAGCCTTAGCCCAGCTGAAGGAGGGACTGTCAGGAATGAGGTCCATTATTAAGGAGATGGGGGCAGCTGTTAAAAAGCAGCCAAACGTCAGCAGGTCCATTAAAGACTCTCTTCCAAAACTGGAGGAGAATGTTGATAAATTGGAGTGGCTCACCATGAGCTATTCGAAACCGCAACGTGCGGATTATGTAGCGGCTCCTAGATGTCTCACCAAGGAAGGTGGGAAGAGGAGGGCAGGTAGTCCACCGTTAGTTGAGGCGCAGAAGAGCGCAAAAAAGGCGAAAGCCAGCGGGGTCGTCTCCAAACCGGAGACTGACAACGGTGCATCCGCGACAAGGGCAGCATCACAAAATGCTGCCTCTTCAAAGGTGGCCCAAACTCCCGCCGGGAAAAAGCGCAACCGCGCTCAGGGGAAAGGTGCTCCTCAGGGTACCGCTCCATCTAATGAGGATGGACCGAGTGGAAAGGGGGGCAATATGCAGAAGAGGAAGCGTGGTGGCGAGAAGCCAGAAGCGATTCTTCTAAAACCTGCAGTTGGTAAGACCTACGCGGAAGTGCTTAGTGCCGTCCGATCGCAGGTCAAACCGGAAGCCTGTGGAGTGGCTGTTAGGTCAATACGGAAGACCAAGGCGGGAGAGCTTATTGTGGAGCTGAAAAAGTCCTCCACTGACGGAAGGAGCGCTTTTAAACAGGCGTTAGAAAAGGCAGCGGGCGAGGCGAGTTTAGTCAGAGAACTGGTCCCTATGACTAAGGTAGAGATCAGAGATCTCGACGAGTGCACCTCTGCGGAGGAGGTGGAAGTGGCTCTCCAAGACATTCTTGTAGAATACAAGGGTGTTCTGGAGGTGTTTCTGGCAAAGCCCAACATGAGGGGGCAACACATGGCTATTGTCA
This sequence comes from Metopia argyrocephala, assembly GCA_963576795.1. NCBI lineage: Eukaryota > Metazoa > Arthropoda > Insecta > Diptera > Sarcophagidae > Metopia > Metopia argyrocephala. The sequence goes on along the minus strand of OY756211.1, from coordinate 57,830,204 downwards.
AGATGGAGGCGAAAGCTGCCAAGGTTCTCCTCCAAAGGAGGACAGTGAAAATCGGTTGGGTCAACTGCAGGATGCGCGGCAGAGTGGACGTCTCCAGGTGCTTTAGGTGCCTGGGGTACGGTCACCTTAGTGGAAACTGCAGCGGACCTGACCGAGGCAATATGTGTTTCCTGTGCGGGGTAGAAGGGCACAAGGCAAAGGACTGCAAGTCCCAGCCGACATGCTACCTATGCTCCGACATAGGGGAAAATGGCCGCAAACATATTGCAGGTTCGGGCGCTTGCGGAGTATTCCGCAAGGCATTAGAAGATGCTAAGCGGACAATATGAGGGTCATCCTACAGGCCAACATGCACCGCAGCAGAACTGCTCACGACCTGATGGGGCAGATCCGTCTCGAGAAACAAGCTGATCTTATTTTGATCAGTGAGCAGTACCGAGACGGATGTGCGCCTACGTGGTTTAGGGACAACCTCGGTACAGCGGCGATATGGATCCCGGACCCGAGACGCTTCTGTGTTTCGGCCCATGGCTCTGGAGATGGTTTCGTTTGGGTGAGAAGCGGCTTGGTGACTTACTTTAGCTGCTATCTTACTCCAAACGAGGGTATTTCAGACTTCCAAACCAAGTTAGACGACTTGGAGGATGTCTTACGGAGCATGGGAGGTCATCTCGTAGTGGCTGGAGACTTCAATGCAAAAGCAGTAGAGTGGGGCGAGATTAGAACCGATTCGAGAGGTGGGCGAATTTTGGACTTTATGTCCAGGACGGGGTTGGTTGTATTAAATAACGGCTCCGTGCCCACCTTTCGAAGATCTGGCCAAAGGGGGACCATTATCGATCTCACTCTGGCAACTGAAAACCTAGCGGCACTCGTGCAGGAATGGCAGGTGATCGAGGACTTTACGGCCAGCGATCACCAGTATATCACATTCCGTGTGCGTGATATTGCGCCAGCTCGGTCCATCCAACATCATGGACCAGCTAGGTGGAATGCCGCTAGGATGGACGTTGAAGCTTTGTCTCTAGCCCTAGAACGGGGACGTATGACCACAGAGGGGATCCGTAATGATCTTCCGCCTGTTGAGAGGGCTGATGTACTTGTGGACTCAACCATGAGTCTTATACATCAGGCCTGTCAAAGCGCTGTACCGAGGAGGGGTCCGAACGAAGGGAGAAGTCCTGCTTACTGGTGGACGACCGAAATTGCGGATCTGAGGCGTGTTTGTCTCCGTCGTAGACGGCTGGCTCAACGCGCTAATGGAAACGCAGATGACGCAGCCCGTAAAGCCGAAGAGTATAAGGCGGCGAAAAAAGATCTTCGCCGCGCCATCCAAAGAAGTAAGCGCCGATGCTGGAAGGACTTAACGGAGGACCTAAATAGGGATCCATGGGGGTTGGGCTATAAAATAGTGCTCCGCAAATTGAGGGCGTTTAAGCCAAACGCTTCTCTGAATGCGGATACTATTCGGCCCATAGTGGAAGCCCTTTTTCCGGATCATCCAGTGGTCGATAGAACATCGATCATGGAAGAAACGGAAATACCGCCTTTCACCTTGGAGGAACTGGAGTGTGCCTCTCGTTGTTTGCGCAGCGGGAAGGCACCAGGTCCTGATGGTCTACCAGCAGAGGTGCTGAAAGCCGTGTCACGGAGTCATCCAGAGCTCTTGCTCAATATGTACAACGCCTGTCTAAAGGCCGGGGTATTTCCCTCCCGCTGGAAGATGGCTAAACTTGTGCTTATTGACAAGGGCAAGGGACCAGTCGGCGCTCCTGGGTCATACAGACCACTATGCCTGCTTGATAACGCGGGGAAACTCCTGGAGAAGCTTCTTCGCCCACGTCTGCAGGCTGCAGTAGTAGCGGCAGGCGACCTCTCCGAAAGACAGTACGGCTTTCGAAGGGGCAGGTCGACTGTGGCGGCTATCCAGGAGGTAGTTAATGCAGGTAGGAGCACGGAACGTGGAAACCACTTTTCACGTCCCGTATGTTTGCTGGTCACACTGGATGTGAAAAACGCGTTTAACTCTGTCCGCTGGCAGGATGCGTTATACGCAATGGAGAGAGATTTCAGGCTCCCAGGGTACCTCCTGCGTATCATGGGAGATTACCTGAAAGATCGATCCATACTCTATGACACGGAGGATGGCCGAGAGACGAAAGTCTTATCGGCAGGGGCGGCCCAGGGATCCATACTGGGACCCGACATATGGAACTATACATATGACGGGATTCTACGTATGGAGATGCCCGAAGGGACATTCCTGGTTGGTTACGCGGATGACATCGCGGCAGTTATTATTGCCAAAGATGTTGATGCGGCCCAACTGCGACTCAACCAGGTTATGCGTCGAGTTACTCTCTGGCTGAGTGACCACGGGTTGGAGTTGGCACTGACTAAGACCGAGATAGTGCTTCTTACTAAGAAGCGCATCCCGCTCATTAGAAGCATGCAGGTAGGAGAAGTTACAGTCCAGACGAAGAACGCCGTTCGCTACCTGGGGGTTAGTTTGGATAACAGACTAACCTTCTGGAGCGAAATATCCAGCAGAGCGGACAAAGCGGCGTCAGTAGTGACGTTGTTGAGCAGGGTAATGGCCAACATTGGGGGCCCTCTTCCCTGTAAAAGACGTTTGCTGCTGAGCACCGCCGAGTCTGTGATGTTGTATGGAGCTGAAGTATGGGCTGATGCGCTCACTGTCGAAAAGTACCGAAAGCGCATGGCGGCAGTGCAACGGAGAGCAGCGCTCCGCATAGCGTGCTCCTACCGCACGGTATCGGAGCCGGCTGTCTTGGTGGTCGCCGGGGTCATACCCATCGACCTCCTCGCCAGGGAGCGACAATTCGTCCACCAACACAAGGACGAAATTGGAAGAGAAGGCGCACAATCTGTGGCAAGGTCTCAGTCCCTCCGTGACTGGCAGGTACGGTGGGATACTGAGACACGCGGAAGGTGGACTTACGCCCTTGTCCCTCAAGTGGACGCTTGGCTAAATCGTCAGCACGGTGAGGTAGATTACTACCTCACGCAGTTGCTGACGGGCCATGGGCACTTTCGGTCTTTCCTGTTTAAAATAGGAAAGGCCGTAAGTCCCACATGCGTCTACTGTGGAGCACAATCCGACTCCGCTTTCCACACTTTCTTTGAGTGTGAGAAGTGGATGTTGGAGAGGCGTGCACTGGAGAGGGATCTTGGCATCTTGACTCCCAATACCATCATGGGAGTCATGTTAGGAAACCTTGCTGCATGGAGTAGGATCGCCTTTTTTGCGAGGGGGATTCTTCGTCGGAAGGAGAGAGACCTGACAAGGTCGACAGAGCCGTAGGGTCCAACTGGACCGGCATATAAGGCTCCATCCTGAAGTAATGTCATAAATTGACGGTTCCAGGATGGAGCCTGGTGATATAGAGAGGGGTTTTAGCCGGTAGGCACGCAATAACTGCGTGGAGTCCGGCACGACGGGTGGCAAAAACCACCTAAGTGCGTAAATGCATTTCCCCTCTCACCAAAAAAAAAAAAAAAAAAAAAAAAAAATTATTTTAAAGGCAGCACAGCAAAACCCTAGACAAAAGCCTTTTCTGCTGCTGCCCAACTTAGACTAATTTCTATTTTTTGAGGCAGCAAAGACTTATTAGTGTTGTCAATACAATATGAAATATTAAATAAATACGACCAAAAAAATATTTTTTATTAAAAAAAAAACTGTTTAAGATGTGCGTCACTATAAACTGTAACACATCAAAAGTCAAATAAAAACTGACTGGAGTAAGCTAGAGTTAAAAATAAAACAGTTTTATTTTGCATTTTTATTACAGATTTACATTCTGTATTATTTTATTTAAAAATTAATTTAATTTTATAAAATTTTTTATTTTATTCATTATGCCATCCATAAGCAATGTTATAGTGTTTTCGGTGATTTTTTTGATACCAGCTGTCCATTTATATCGAAAACTAGTAATGGTTTTGTGAACAGATGTACTCTTCTTTAGTTCTCTTTTGACCAGAGCCCAACATCTTTCAATAGGCCGCAGCTCTGGGCAGTTTGGTGGGTTAGCCTCTTTTGGAACAAAAATAACATTATTTTTATTATACCAGTCTATTGCGCTTTTACTGTAGTGACATGTTGCCAAATCTGGCCAGAATAATGTTGATATGTTGTACTGTCTTAGAAATGGGAGCAACCTCTTTTGAAGACACTCTTTGATATAAATATCTGAGTTTATTGACCCCAATGTAACAAACGATGCACTTCTGTTGCTGCAGCTACAAATAGCCTGCCAAACTAGGAACTTTTTGGGAAATTTTGATAGTTTTTTAGTTCGGAACTCTTCAGAAACATTGCCTCTACTATCCGCTACATAAAACTCTTGGCCAGGAAGCTGCGCAAAGTCTGCAAAAACGTAAGTTTCATCACCCATTACACAACATTCGAACTTTAAAAAAAATTTTTTTTTGAGGAGTTTTGCTCTTTTTTTTGCTTCAATATTCTTCTTAGCATTTCTATCCAGAACTTTTTGGACTTTAAATGTTTTAAGGCCAGCTTTAGCTTTAACTCGGCGCACAAAACTTTCCGAACATTGCACGCGCTGGCCAACTTCGCGACCAGAAATGTTTGGAAGAGCCAGCAAAAGCTTCTCAACCTTTTTGGCTTTCGCATCGTTCGTTACCAGTTTTGCTTTACCTGTTCCAGGCTTTCTTTCAATTTTTAGGTCTTTGTTGAACTTTTTGACCACTCTGGAAACACATTGCCTGGTCACGTGGACTTCCCTAGCAACTTTTGTATAACTCCAATATGGTTTTTTTTAATTATTTGAATAATTTTTGTATGCACTTGTCTTTGATTATCCATTATGAACTAACTAACAAGTCAAATTTGACAAACTGATACATTTTAAAATCTGACACATTTTTCAAAGATATTGTGATTAAGAAAAATAATTTTGATTAAAGGTGAAAAAAGTTATTAAGAAAAATGGGTGTTACACTTTATAGTGACGCACATCTTATTAATAAAGAAAATAACAATTAAAAACTTTTAACATTACAAGTCGGTATTTATTTAATTAAATTTAAGATGTTAAAGTTATGTTTGGTGTCTCACAAGGATCACTATGCATTGTTGTATAAAATACATGCATAGTGTGATGGGAAATGCGATGAATTGGGTGGATGTAAAACAAACAACTTTGTTATATCTTATAAGAATATGCAAATGTGTGATGAACCCAAATATCTTTGTGATCAGGCTATTTATTTAGGAGATATGCAGCCGTACCAGTTGAGAAATACACAGCATTTCAGAATTCAACGGGCAACATCAAAGGCGATGCAAAAATTATTACTTTACAAGGGTATTATTCTAATGTGTTACCAAAAAATAGCAAGAAATACTTATATTTTGTAAATGAGTTTTGTAGTAAAGTTTTTTAATACTATTTAATAATATAGTATAAATAAATTAAAATAAAAAACTTATATACATTTCAAAAAACCGATTTTATTTTTACGATTTTGTAGACATGAAAGTGGTATCACTGAAATATTTATTTCAACAACAAACGCATGTTCCTTATTGTATTTGTTTTTTTATTGTTTTGCCGTTGCTGCCTTCAAAATATTTATGCAGCTGATAGCATGGCAGCAAATATTGTCGGCTACATTTGCTGCTTGCTGTCATGCTGCTTGCTGTTGTCTATGTGTTTAATACTATACTTTATAAATACGCTTGTATGTATGTCTTCTGAAAATCGCTTATTTATATGATATCGAAAACCGATGAATTATAAATCAAACAGCCTGTTCAAAGTTTTCTAAACATTGATGTATCGTTTGCTTTCCTCCCTACTTCCAAGAAAAGTTTAGGTCGGTTTTCTTTAAAATATTATTTTTTCTCCAATATACATATTTGTATGTATTTTTTAATAATCCAATTAATATTATACTTAGCAAAGTACGTTCATATTATACTCTATACAATATTATTTATTTTCATATTTTCTTAATAAAAATATAAAAATAAAATGTCGAACTCAAGTGTCAGATAACCAAACAAAATTTTTTCTATGAATTATTAAAAGTCTTTACAATGTTTTCAAAGTTCTATTAAAATTACAAAAAATAGCTTTAGCTAAAGTTTGTAGAGCACCGCATGAAAATGTTGTTTTTTTTGTGTTCTCTGTTACGCTTTTCAACACATAAAACAAGTGTTAGGTGTGTGTTGTAAAAGTATGTACATATATTCGCTAAAGCCAAATGTAAGAACACCATATTTTATATTTTTAATAAACGACGTTTATAAAGAAAATTGAGGGCTTTTGAAATGAATTTAATTGCTTCTAGAATGTGGTTTTATATTTCATTTTTAATACAGCGCACCACCATCATATTCACCAGCATAATCCTTGGCATCATTATTATCATTTACCGTTATGAATGGTTGCTTTATTATCACCGTCATCATTTAATGTATTTTAACGTATTTTAGTAGACTGCTTGATTTCTTTTCAATGGCACGTTTGAATGGCGTTATAAATTTTCATCTTAATTTGAAATGTTTTTTTAAAAATAATTGGATTTTAGGTTTTTATTTTTGTTTATTGGTATTAATTATAACTTCAATTTTATTTTTATTTTTAATTGACCTGTTTTTATTGCTGTAATAGCCTTTTATGATTGGTATTTAATAATAATTAATTTTGTTTTTTAATTATGCAAAGTTTTTATAGGATTTCAAATAAAGCATAACTGTTATGGCTGATTGGAAGTTAATTTAATATTAATTATTATTATTATATATGTATTTATATAGAATGCTTTCACACATGAAGCAAATTTTATATAAAATTACAACATTGTACTGGAGCCCCCTTAGGGAGTGGAGATACATAAGTAAGTTTTAATATTGGCATTAGACCGGAGATGCAATACAGTACTGTTAGTCTTTAGTGTCTTATTATTTCTTTCATAAAAGTTCGAAAACTTATACCTAAGATTTTGTAATTATACACTTACAATAAGACTAAGGCCCATTATTACAACTTGCCGTTAGTTAAAGGTAGGATTTTATCATACCGATAAAATGGTGTTTGTTATTACAAGTTAACTTTTACCTAAAGGTATGGCAATCTTCCCAATAACTTTATCGTTTACTTTAGTTTAAAATTTATTTTTAATAACAAAAACCAATTTATCGGTCTGATAAAATCCTACCTTTAATGGCCTTAGGGCCATTATTACAACTTGCCGATAATTAAAGGTAGAATGTTATCGGACAGATAAATTGCTTTTTGTTATTACAATTACACCTGAGTTTTGAACGCTTGAGCTTATTATTTTTTATTGAGGATTCCATATTTTTGGTTCTAAACAAAAACACAAATAAACGAAATAAAAATGAAAAGTGAATCACGTTCATTTTCTTATTAACTTTTTTTAGAGTAAAATTTATGAAATTTTTTGTTTGTTTTTTAACGGGTGATTCACGTGTGAGTCGTGTCATGCTTTCATATTATTTTTGTTTAGTATTGTTTGGCATTTCATAGTGGAAAGACCAACGCCTAAATAACGTTTACAAATCGGTCTACTTAATTATGAAAATTCACGTTTTGTGAGAAATGTGTTTCGTGAACTTCGCTCAACTTATGGTCAATATAATCGACTTACTGAGCGTACTATTTGAAACTCCATCACCCATTTTGAGATCCAACATTCATTATTAAATAATATTCGACCAAATAGATCACGCCCAGTACGCGGCGAAGAAAATATAGCGGCCATAGCTGAGAGTGCAACAACTAAAGCCGCTCGGCTTTCCCAACCGACATTGCTTCGCTCTATGGTCTCTTGAAAAGATCCAACCAGATATGACGGCCACCAAGATCGTGCGATATCTCACCGACAATACAACGATACTATGTATGTATCGTGGTATCGTTGTATTGTCATATCATTGTATAGTTGTATCATCGTATAGTTGTGTTATTGTATCGATACAACGATATAATGTAATTTCACATTAATTGAATTGACTTCGCATGAAATTTTTAGAGATCAATTAAGATATTGAGAAGTTTTTTCACACAAATATTGTAGTTATAATCATAATTGAAACAAATCGGTATGGAAAAAAAGATTTTGAAAAATGGAATACCGCCAATAGTGCAAAAAATCGGCAAGTTTGCGAAGACTTGACACCGAGGAAGACAAATCTGCAACAATACGTTATTATTAAGTTTTTTGAATATAAACTTTCAAAAAACTTTAGCCCACATGACACCATAACAATTGACGAGCAGTTGTTTCTTAAAAAAAAAGGAAAATTGAAAAAATATTTAATTCGGCGGCTACGTCTCAGCAGTCTTCTGGCAAAAGCTCTGAGAGTAATTAATTGCCATGAGCAAGCTTCTCACATCTGTCGTTCGGAGTTGACATTAAACTGTAGGTCCCGGTACTCATGGATAAAAATTTACACACACAACATGAGTGCTGCGTGAAGCTAGGCCGTAATCCTGACACAGTGTTGTAAAGGCCAGTTATGTGTGTATGTACTTTAGGTTACACCAGTAGTAACTAACAGTACCGATGCTGAATTGAAACAACTGCATTTTTAGGTTTAGTTTCTCAGCTTCAAATACGTTAATGTGTGTATAGTACATAAAGAAAATATGTATTTTTATATATTTGTGGAGTATTTCATTCAAAAATTATTTTGTTTTTATTAAAAAAAAACTTAAATATTTTAATAAATTGTATTGAAAGACTAAGTGGGTCTGGCTAGACTCATGTGTTACGAATGTGAAAATTAAAACATGTGTAAGACGAGGGTTAAAACGGTGCAAGAAATACTTTACAACTCTCCTTCTCATTATTTACAAGAATTTGGACCGACCTAGAATGGAATACAACTCTCACGTATGGGCAACTGCTTCAAACTCTATTTTGGAGGTTCTCTACAGTGTACAAGAAAGGCCGGAGGTGTTTATCAGCTACTGTAGGGTATCTAACTCTATCGATTCATTGGAGCATAGGCGCAATGCGGAATACGTTGCTTTGTTCTATCGGTATTAACATGGAACGTTCTCTAATGAAACAAAGGACTTGATTCCGCATAATAGCATATTTTTGCATACTACTCGTGCCTTTCTCAAAGCACCACCTGTTGTAGTTGATTGCCTAGTGTACCGCACAATGCATTATTGAGAGAATTCATATTATGCATCAATCCAATCAAACAAATTGGCGCTCGCAGCATTTATATAAAGAATTTTTTTCTTTTTGTTAATTTTAAGCAATTTAGAAGCAAATTTTGTGATCTATAATATAATATAAAATATAAAATGAACCTAAAAAAATACTTTAATTTATGAAAAACTTTCTTCGTATTATATTTATTACAGTATTTTAGATATTTCTCTTTAACATTTATCTTTTTTTTTTTTTGTGCCCAAGAAATTCATTTCAGAGCATGTTCTTAACATTTTTATATACTTGAACTATTTGTGGTTTAATATATAACCGTATGGTGTGGTAAGTGCGGATGTTTATGAGATTATCTTCTTGAATGTTGAAACATTTTTAACTAACAAGAGTCTACGAGTATGTATGTATGTAACACATTGTGGTTTTAATGAGAGAGTACTAGCATTCACATTATGCAATCTTTTCTATCTATTTTTATAAATGGTCATTGAGTCAAAGAATAAAAAAAAGACAAAAAAAGGAATTCCTGCCAACACAATACAGAATAACAGCACGTCAGTATATTTAATTGCGTGTGTGTGTCCAACTGTCGGTTATGTTTAAAAGCCTAAACCACTAAGTAATTTATCTGTAGAAAACTACCATATTTGTGCAAAATGTATGTTATTGGCCTGTAGGAAATGCAATAAATTTCAAAGAAACATTATCTTAAATAAATAACAGAAAAAGTAAAAAAAAACCAATAATGCAGAGCAAAAGTATTCTTATAATATATTCTCCTTCAGTGAGTGATGTGCAACTTATAGTTTCAGAACAAAATGGTCAGTCAAACAAAAGTCTAGACTTTTTTTATTCGCTAACTCTACATCAAAAGAAAAGTAATTTTAAAATATTACATGCAAAGAAGAAGAAAATAGATAAAAAATAGAGTATTTATATTGGAGATTAAATAAAGAGAAACTTTTTTAATAAAATTTTTTTATTTACTTTTGGCTTTAAGAAATCATCTTCTATAAATACATACTCGTATATGCTTTGAATATTTTCTATCTATATTTTCTTTTTCAAAAGCAAAATCCAATAGCAAGCAAACAAGAAATTTTTTATAAATACCTACCGATTCTAATTCTAATTTTTTTCTAACGAAATTGTGCAAAAAATTTAAAGAGAGAAATAAAATTACGCTATGAGTTATATTTATGGATGCAGGATACGTTAATATGTAAAACGGAGTTGTACTCTTTAAGTAAGCTATTATTCGTAAGAGCTTAAAGTGTTGTCTTCAGTAGGTATGGTTATATTTATCAGACAAATATTTTATAGAAAATTTATAAAAATTATCTTATGCATATATTTTATTTATGCATAGACTTTCTATAAAATTAATAAATTCAAAGATATTTTAGGAGACGTCTGTATAGAAAATTTAAATTTGAAAATTAAATTAAATTTAATATTAATTTATTAAAGATAAAACCAAATATTTAAACTTCTTCTCATAAACCAACATACATACATACATACATAACTGGCTTTTACAACCCTGTGTCAGGATTACGGCCTAGCTTTTCGCAGCACTCATGTTGTGTGTGTCAATTTTTATCCATTAGTACCGGGACCTACAGTTTAATGTCGACTCCGAACGACAGACTTGAGAAGCTTGTTCATGGCAATTAGTTACTCTCAGAGCTTTTGCCAGAAGACTGCTGAGAGGTAGTCGCCGAAAGAAATATTTTTTTTTTTATATTTTTTTTTTTTTCATAAACCAACAGTTGGCTTAAATTTGAACCACCGGTTATTTCGAATCTGGCATTACTAATGTGTGTCATTTTATTCTGTCACAAAATTTGGTGTATTATTACCGCTGAACGAAATGACTAGTACTCCGCTTGAACAACGTTCGGATTTTCTGGAAATGTATTTCCAAAATAAAAAAAATGAATGTAGCTAATTTTCATTTCCTTAGTGTGTCCGAAAAAAAAAATTTTTTTAGTTTGGCTAGTGTACTATTCCTTCACGGACATCATTTCTTCTTTAATTACCAAAAATATTCATTGCCCGTAACTTTGATCTAATTAAAGCGTTTCTGACGAAACAAAAATTAAATTATAAAAATATTGATCAGAACTTTCCCGGGGCTCGAACCTAGAGCCTCAAACACATTAAGTTATAATGCGCATGCTTCTAGCGCTGCACTCTAACCACCACGGCTACAGTCGTGCATGTCGTCGATGCCGACTAATGTGGATTAAATGGAATAAGAGGGCAAAAACAAAATAAAAATTGTAATTCTGTTTCATCCAAATAAGATGACAATTACAAGAACAGCAATGATGGTAAGAAAAGGAGAATATGATAAAAACTGTTGTGTGACTTTACTTCGACTAACTCATACAAGTGTATGTACATACATGTGAAAGAATATAATTTCAGTATGCGATTTCCAGAAAAGTGTGAGTTAAATAGTTGATGTTTGGTCTTGAATATGCACAGGACACAAAGAACTCTGATGAGACTACCGTAGCTGGAGTCGAAAACAATTGTTCGGTTTGGCTAGTGTACTATTCCTTCACGGACATCATTTCTTCTTTAATTACCAAAAATATTCATTGCCGTTAACTTTGATCTAATTAAAGCGTTTCTGACGAAACAAAAATTAAAAAAAAAATTTTTTTTTGGGGATCAAGCTTATTTTGGACCACTATGAGGCAAAGTATTTTTGAGAATTTTTTCATATTTTTTGGAAGTGGTTTAGAGGTCGCGCTTTTTGAGATCTATTTAATTTTTGGTTATGAATTGGTAAAAAAATCGATATTTTCTCGGCTTCTGAGTCAATATTGTTAAAAAAAATATTCCGATCTTTAATTTTATGTGCATAAATAATAAATTTCGGCAGTTTTTCCTAAATTTTCAACAAATATCGAAAACAATTGTTTTTAACTTTTAAAATTTGTTTAAAGACTAAAAATACTAATGATGCAGTTTGGGAATCTCTTATTTATTTTTAAATAATTTTTTTTAAATTGTAATTTTGGAAAAACCGCAAATTAATTTTTTTGTTTTTCTCCTTCGCTGGGACTTGATCCTCGGTCGTTTGAGTTTCTGTGCACGTGCTCTAACTACTATGCCACTATTAGCATAAATTGAAAAAAATAAATGTTATACTACGATTTTAACGCTACAATAATAGATAAACAACTGAATAAATGCATATGGATTGGTGTTTTGCTGCGTATGTATGTGTTTCGTAAAGTTTCAACTTAAATACATTCATTCGTTCATCGATCGTCGTAGTGTCAATATCGTAGAATAATATGTACTTTTTCATTTTATGCGTGCAGTTAAATAAAACTAAACACGTACAAGGCTGTATATACATACACATTTAATGCAGAACAATTTTGGTAAAAATATTCATCTGGTGTGTATTGGCCCTATGATAATATGCGTTAAAGGTGAGATGGCCCTTTAATTATACGAAATGGTGATGTCAATTAGCCGCCAAGAAGCTACAATATGACTCTGTTGGACTATTTACTGTGCGGCGCCGTTGAATACAAGTGTTATCTCGACAAACTAGAGACAATTTAGCATTTGAAGGATACCATTCGTGATTCAATTTTTTTTTTTTATATTTGAGACAAATACTCAAGGGTTATACCTCTCATAATGCTGTGCATTGTATTGGGATTTTTTTTTTTTTTTTTTTTGAGGGACAGTACATATACATATATTTTCTCTTATATTATTATTAAGCGCCTTAACAATGAGACATATTGCTGTGAATTTATTATTCAAACGCCAGTGTTATACCTTCGTCCTTGACTAATCAATAGGAATTGCCTCACAGTTGCATGTTGATTGTGTGGTGATTGCCTTCTCTAAGTAGGTTTAGATGTTATCTGCAACTTCAAGTATGTGGCGCTTTTCTCCTAATCATTCGTTTTTTTCTTGCTGTTGATATTGGTTAAGGTGGAATAGAGTGGAATGTCGGCGAGCGGTTTCTTTGTAGATGGTCTTCGTGGAATGAGGGGAACCTCTTATTTTTAAATTATAATTTTGAAAAACCGCAAACTAACTTTTTCCCTTTGCTGGGATTTGAACCTGGCCTATTTAAATCTTTGTGCTCAAAAAAAATTTATGGTATAAATTCTCATCAACATACAATTAAGGGGCATAAAAGGTCACAGCTTAGCTAGTTAATATTTTAATAAATGTCTCTACAAAAAAATATATTAAATTTTAAATCAAAACCAAGATTATTTTTTTTTATTCTTTTCGAATTTCTTTATTTTCACAGAACAAGAACAAATTGTAATTTTGTAAACACAGTAGAAAACCGACAAAACGAAAATAAAAAGAACATAGTTTGCTATACTGTTGAATGGTGATATAATTATAAAAGGGCTGAATAATTTCTTTCACTTTTATTTTGCGAAATAGAGTTTTTTAGAAACTCTAAAAATCAACTAGATATGAGTAGAACATATAGAATAAACTTACGGCTGATAGAGAAAGGATTATAATGTTCTATATAATATAGTTTTATATTATGAATGATTTCTTTCCAATAATGTAATTTTGGCATTCATACTTGTACTGATTTTTCTTTATTATCGCAAATTTTTCTTGGTGTCCTTTTTTTATACTGATGCCAGCACTCAGGGGATGACCCCTATTTATACAGTACATTGTGCTGGTATAGTAAAATATTAGGGGAGGGGGCCAGATTGTGTGGAAACTTGATTTTAACTTACTAATAGCGTATCTGATATCAGTAAAAAAACAACAAATGTCGTATTTCAAAAATGCAAACCGCAAGAAAATCAGTTGCTATTAGGCGGGAAACCAGGAAAAAGAGCATGGACCTTTGATGTAAACTTACTAATACCATATCTGATATCAGTCCTAAAAAACAAAGATCCTTCTATAAGAATGCGAACTACAAGGAATCGGTTGCTGTTGTTTGATTATTCAATTGCCAGTGTTATACCTTCACCACTAAATAATCCAATAGCAATCAATACCAAGAAGGGAAGAATAAAAAAAATATAACAGTTCCATTAATAGTGCCATAAGAACCTCAAATGCGACACTACCTGTTGCCTCAGGTTTTCGTTTAAACAAATACGACTTTGGTGAAGCCAACGGCTGTTGTTGTTGTTGCCCCTTGTATTCATTCTAGTTCAAGGAAGACCGTGTTACTGAAGATGATATTATTGTTGTTTTCTTTGAGCTACCCCTGGGATAATTTTTGCGTGTTCATCACTGAATTTTATATAAAGGTGTAGATATATTCTGTTATTCGATTTCAAATAGGATATTAATAATTCAAATTTATTGGTAGTACGTTCATAAGTTTTTGAACATAAAAATTTATAGTTTTGATACCATCTTTGGAAAACGTCTTTTGACCAGTCTCGTGAGTGGAGACCAAATGACAATAGAGAGGCATACATTTCATATTTAATATTGATTGTATTTGCTTCTACGGCGAAAACTATTTTTTCTGTTTTAATTTTAAATAAATTTTTCTTTTCCTCATTTTAATGCTTGCGTTTTTGTTTTTGCCTTGCCTAAACTTTTATAGGTTTTATGTGTGAAATTAAGGAAATTGAGGCACTTAAATGGTTCTTTTTGTTTCTGGTAATTTTAAGTTTGCTATAAAATTTGAAGAGAAAAATTTTGCCTGAACTTTAAAAATAACATTCTCAATATGTTTTTTTATTTTTTCATTTTCTTACTACTGCTACTGTTCATTTCTAATAATTCTTTGTGTTTATTTTTGCAGACATTGGAGCTTATTTATTGGTACTTAAGTTTTAAGCAAATGATATTTATTTTATACAAAAAATACTTTTCTTATACATTTTTAAAGACTACATACATACATACATATGTACAAGCCCAACAAACATATGTTTAATAATGCATAATATAGTAAAGTGTTACACAATTGTGTATGTGTAAACAATTTCCGGTTACATAAACTGAATTACATACTTTTCTATACAACAATTTCTTGTATAATGAAAAATTTATACAAAAGCAGAAAACAAAAGGCATTTTTGAAAATACAAAAGAAACAAAAAAAGAACGAAAACAAATGAATAAATGGAACAAAAAAATCTATATAAGCATACATATATATGTTGTATATACATACATATAAAAAAACAAGCATCTTTTATATTTAATGTTGTTAAAAAATTGTTTCCGTATCCGTTTTGAGCTTATATGGCTCTACAGTACAAAGATACACTTATACTACCA
This sequence comes from Metopia argyrocephala, assembly GCA_963576795.1. Taxonomy (NCBI): domain Eukaryota; kingdom Metazoa; phylum Arthropoda; class Insecta; order Diptera; family Sarcophagidae; genus Metopia; species Metopia argyrocephala. Next base: position 57,814,730 of record OY756211.1, on the reverse strand, counting down.
TAAAAGAAACATGTGTAAAGAGATATATTTTACAAGAAACAACATAAACTTTAAGAATTTTCTCTTTTCTCTAATTTCCTGTTATTTAATAGTGCAATAAAATTTATTTAAAAAAGGAAAAATCTTCACAGTTATGGGTAAAAAATAAGTATCAATTTCTAATATATGGGCTAATATTCTATTAAATGTAATTCAGAACATTTCCATTGTCTGTGGCAAACAAATAAAATGTTTCTTCATAATCTTATAAAATAAAGACTTATATTTTTTATATGAAATAAAGGAAAAGAAAACAAAAAACAAAACAATGCAACATCCTGTAATAAAACAGTACAGTATCATAAATTTCTATTTATATCGTATAAACCTGGCAACAAAAATACTAACAAATTTATTCAATCTATTTTATGTAAAACATTTTCCTCATAAATTTCCAAACAAATATTAAAATTCCATTTAAATTTGTATGAATGCAGACCATAGATAATTGCTTTTCTTTTTTCTGGCAAATGAATTTTAAGTCCAAATGCATTTATTCTATGTATGTATGTACATATATGTAAACTAAAAATTAAGAATATATAAATACTTAGAAAGTGTTATGGATTGTAAATTTCCTAAAGCAATTTGTTTTCCAAAATTAATTTTAATGTGAAAGTGTTCATTCGAAATCTTGTTTTGTTTTCTTGGGGTTTAAGTTTTAATTATAAAAGAAAATTTATTAATACTTAAATAAATGACAAAATGTGTACCAAAGCCAGCTACTTAAATTTATAAGTACATATATGTATGTAAAGAAATCTTTAATCCAAATGCATTTTGAAGTTGTAATTAAAAAACAAGAATCAAGTTCGTTGAATACGCACTAATAAATTAGATCTTTGATGTGTAAGTTCTTCCGAAAGTGATGTTTGCAGAATCAGAGTAAAAGTATTCTTCATTTGTCTGAGCCTCCATCAAAGTTGAAATTCAGTTCTTTTTGCTTTTGAAAACAAAAATGAAAGAGTTTTAATTTAAATAATGAAATGCTGTAGATTCTTTTAAAGAAAGTATACACGTAAAAGACATCGCTCTAGGTGTCTGTAACTTAAGTAATTTCAAAAGTATTAAAGAAATAAAGAAACTGGTATTCTGGACTTATGCTATCACCACTCAAGAATTGCAACCTGTTTTACATGCACTCATAATTGTGCATTACAACCTTGTTTCAGGGTTACGGTCTAGCTTCTCGCAGCAGTCGTTTTATGTATGTGCATCAATTGTGAATGAATACCGGGATCTACAATTTAACGTCAACTCCGAACGACAAACTTGAGAAGCGTGTTCGTGGAAATCAGATATTCTCAAAGCTTTTGCTAAAAAACTCCTAAGAGATAGTCGCAGAAGGAAATATTCTTTTTTAAATTTTTGATTTTTAAAGATATTAGATCTGGGATTTGAACCCGGAACTCTTGTATAGTAAGCCAACGCACTAACCATTAGACTACCGTGACTACAACAGCCCATTTTGTATGTATGTAATTAGACACTTTTGTTTATGTCTACAAGTAGATTTTAATTTATGTTTAACTGAAAATAAAATCTGCATGTATTGTCAGCATTTTATTTTCAATGAGAATATTTTATTTTGTAAGTTGTAAAGTAAGCATTTATTCTTTTATAATGTAAATTATTTTATAAGACGATTGTTTGAATAAAGAAGTTTCAGTTTATGAAGAAAACTCGAATACTAAAGTCGTATTCTATTTAAATAAAAGAAATAATTATAATTATGGCCAAACAATACCCCAGGTTAACTGATCATTTCAATTATAGCCGACAGTCCATGAACGCAACACACTTTTTCGAGAATTGATCATCCCAAAGTATGAGACGACTTATATACTTTCGGAATTTTAATCTTCCATCAGTCAGCAACATAACATCACTTACTTTCGTTTGCATTAACCACAACGGTCAGAACCTTATGCATTAAAAAATTAATTACGTTCTCTGGCTACAGAAACACAATTTATTAAAGGAGAGGTGAGCTACCTTTTTAATCAACGGTCCACTTATAAATTTTAAAATTTTTTTGGCGGGCCGCACATAAATACTAATAATTTACAAAACTCTATTTATAATAAAAATTACAATAAAAAATATAAAATTTAATGCCAAAAAAAAAGTATTTGCTTGAAATTTTTAATGAGAAATTTGGCACTGTTTTTTCGATACAACCTGATCAATATCAGCCGGAATTGATGAGGTAGGTTCACATACACAAGTTTCTAATCGTGCATTACTCAGTCTTGATCGGTGGTAATTGGTCGGTGGTCGGATTTATAAACATTCTCGATGTTTTCTGAGAGAAATACATTTTTTACATCAGTATTATTCTGCATGCCCATCACTTCCCTTTGAAAGTCTTCGGGAACTGTATCCACATCGATAATTAATGGTTAGGAAAACATTTTCATGGAAACTGCTCTCTTCTCAGTTTCTTCGTAATTGAAATTCGTTGATTAATGTGTCTATATATTATGTGTATTTTTGAGAAGCAGCAACATTTGTTTGGTGGGCCGAATAAATAGGTTGAAAGAGCCGTAAGCGGCCCGCGGGCCGCGTGTTGCTCATCCCTGTTTAAAGCATTTTATTTCGCTTTTGCTACAAATATTTTGTTATAATTTGCCTAAATATTGCATTTTAATAATTTTAAAAAAATATATTAAAAGCAGTAAAATTTTATATAAGCAAGATTATGACACCAAAAAAATGTTGCGGTTTTTCTTTATTTCTATTCTTAATTTAAAATTTATTAAAAGAAAAAAGGAGAGAATGAAAAATATTGTCTGTCAGCCATTAAGAAATTTTAATTCATTTGTGTACGAATGAGATCTTGAATAAATAAGCATTTTGAAGAAAAGCCAAAATGAAAACAGAAATTTTGACAGAATTTGAGCAGCAAACAAATGAAAATACGCAAACAATATGTCTACCATCTATACAATAACAATTACTTATATGATTAATGTTTATGACAGATATATTTTAAAATTGCCAAAAGACTTGTTGTAGGATTTTTATTTATTTATTTAAATAGCGAGTTATGGTGGGCATTTAGTCACTTAAAATTTACGTATTCACGATTGCAAAGGTACAACATGAATTTATTTATTTCAATTTAAATAAAACGATAATATACACAAAATTATAAGTCTGTGTCAAGAACAGACGTAAATGATTAAAGAATCAATCAAATTTCTTTAAGTAAAACGCGAGATTAAGAGATTACATATATTAGTATAATAAAGTAAGTAAATTTCTACAAATTTAAAATTTAATGCAAAACTAAAAGGAAATCTAGAAAACTCTAACGGTCTAACGTAGATTTAGTTAATGTTTAGAAACGCGCTGCAGTGTACAACACTGGTTTATTTGTATTCTGTTTTCTATTCTTTCTTTCTTTTTTATACTTTTGTTTAAAGAAAAGTCAGTTGATTAGTTAGTTAGTGAGCAAGTACGCGGCGGTAAAGACATAAATTCGAATAAAGAATAAAACAAAAGTTGTAAATATAAGGACAAACAAATTAAATAAACAAAATTAATTTTAGTTAAAACTGAATATAAGTGAACCGTGTTTTATTTACTGTTTAGGTTCGACCCTAAACATTATGGTCCATTCGAGCCGGATAGTTTAATTTAAAATACAAAAAATTTCTCAACAAAATAAAAAGTTAAAAACTTTAATAGAACATTGTGATAATTACGTAAAAAGACTCAATTAACAATAAAAATAACAGACAACAGTTATAGAATTAAAAGTTTTCTGGACACAAAATTACAACAAAAAATTTAAATAAAATAAAATTGCAGTCAACAACAAAAAGACAGACACAGATTCAACAAAAAAACAAATAACAGTTAACAAATTTCAAAAAACCTTGAAAACAAAATTTAACGCAAAATTCAAAGCAGAGACATCAGCAGCGGCATCAATAGCGACAGAGAATACCAGTAAGCAACAATAACATTAAACAAACAAGTAAAAGACCCAACAAAAACAACAGTAAGTACAAGAAAAATATAAGTATAGTACAAATAGCAATGAGACACAATTATTAAAGCATAACAAGAAAAAATATTTGGTGTAACGGAGAAATTAAAAAAGGGTTACCAACGGGCTAAAAAATTAAATTTTGCGGGTAACCTTAAATCTAAAATAGGATTTGAATACATTATTATTTTTCAAAATTACTTGTTGTTAAATCGCTAGCAGGCAGTTCTTGACCCGAATTTATTACACACCTCTCCCTAAATTAACAACTCAAAATACAAAAAATAAAAATGTCTCTAAGAAAATTTATAAATTGTTCAAATGATTTAATTGAATTTGAAAAAACATATTCCGCCAGCCTTGCAGAAAACAATATTCATGCGCTGGAAATTCTTCGCGTAGAGTTAGATTCACTCTGGACCCAGGTAAAGCGGTCTTATGAAGAATGTAGAGATATAGAGAAGGAAGGTGACCATCCAATCGAAAGAAATAAACTTCGGGAACGGTACCAAAAAACCCTGTCAGCATATAAGGTATGTCTTTCGTCTATTAATGCAGAAATTAGCGTACTTTCGGAACCCGTTGAAAAAATAGAACAACAATCATCGATATTTCAAGAAAGTAAAACTTTGTCAATAAGGCTCCCGCCCTGTGACACAGACACATTTTTTGGAGACTATAAATTATGGCCTAGTTTTCGCGATTTATTTACAGCCATATATATACGAAACTCAAATATAAGTAATGTTGAAAGATTATTTTATTTGACCCAAAAAACAGGCGGCGAAGCGAGGGAAGTAATTGCTCATGTACCCTTGACAAATGACGGTTTTATTTTAGCGTGGAGGAATTTAATAGACCGTTATGAAAATAAATGGATGCAGGTAAATGAACAGTATAAGATTATTTTAGATTTACCTCAAGCATCGTCAAATTCAGGTGCATCAATCAAAAAATTACAGCGCACTATAAATGACTCTAGACAAACCCTAAACATGTTAGGCATCGACACAGCAACATGGGAGTCATTTTTAATATATATTTGTTCTCAAAATCTTCCCAAAAGTCTACTACTGGAATTTGAAAATTCGCGTGCAGATTGTGCTGAAATTCCTACCTGGGTCGAATTTGATAAGTTTTTGACACACAAATTTAAAGCTTTAGAATCAGTTGAAAATATTATGTCGAAAACGAGACCCACTCAAAAAAGTCCAGAATACACAAAAACTGTCTGTAGTAAAAATACCATTAATTCGCTTCAGACAAATTCTTCAAAACAAGTTGACTGCAAAATACAAAAGAACCCCTCTGCAACAAGAGAAAAATGCCCATATTGCAACCAAACACACTTACTACGATCCTGCCCTTCATTTTTAGAAAAAAATGTCAGTGATCGAATACACATAGTAAAAACAAGACACTCATGCTACAATTGTCTGTCAGCAGCCCACAGTGTAAAGGACTGCCCCAGCAAATATAGTTGTAGAATATGTAAACAAAAACATAATACTTTACTACACAAATCAGCTGCGACTCAATCTGCAAACCTTACACAGGTAAATACAGAGGAGCAATCATCCACGAGTTCTGCAGCTTTAACCAAAAATATACAGTCCACTCCAAATACATTCACTCCTCACTACACGTCCTTAACTCTACAACAAAACTTTGACTCATCTACAAAATTACAAAACAGAGACACTTTATTATTTACCGCCGTAGTTCAAATAGAAGTTAAAGGTCTACGATACCAGGCAAGAGCTATCATCGACCCTGGATCACAATCAACATTTATCTCACATAAACTGCAGAAACGATTAAACTTACCCACTAAACGAAACGTCGTACACGTAAGTGGGTTGAATCAAACAATCTCAGAAACTTCAATAAACGCGTGCTTGTTTAACCTTTGTTCTAGCGTAGACCCTAACTTTAAAGTGGAAGTCTTTGCACCAGTACTCAAGACTCTCCCACCCAATTTGCCATCGCAAATATCAAATTTAGAAATTATCAATGAGGCTGCAAAATTGCAACTAGCAGACCCTCACTTCTACAAGAGCCAACCCATCGACCTACTAATAGGCCTTGACTTAGGGCCATCCATATATTGTCTGAAAACTCCGATGCGGTCAATTGGATCCCTTTTGACACAAAAAACAGCATTTGGCTGGATTGTGGGGGGACCAATTTCAAAGGCGACTCGGTCAAAAACAACGATTTCACTACTAAATACAACGTCCAATGACCAAATCCTCACACGTTTTTGGGAGGTGGAGGAAACCACAAAACAGATTTTGAGGTCAGATGAGGACACAACATGTGAAAACAAGTCTACAACACGTAGAAATGACACAGGGAGGTATATTGTTACCCCAACCTTCAAAAAAGAAGAGGAAATAAGCCCCTCACAACACATTGAGATGACACAATATTTAAGAGTGGAGCGAACGCTCAGTAGAAAACCTGAAATTGGTCAACAGAACAATGAGGTCATTCTTAAATATCTAAGGTTAAAAAATATAAAAAGAATTTCTCCCTTGGTTATAAATAAGGCTCCAAACTATTACCTGCCGCATCACGTAGTAATAAAACCGGATAGGCTTACTACAAAGCTTCGTGTAGTTATCAACGCCTCTAGCCCGACGTCAACAAAGTGGAGATTTTTCCGTTATGTATTCAACGCGGACATTACCAAAATGTATCGCCAAATACCAATCGACCCGTCTCAAACCAAATATCAACGAATATTGTTTCGTAAACAAACAGGCAATCCTAATGAGGATTATGAACCCCTAGTAGTAATATTTAGTATTACGTGCACACCGTTCTTAGCCATAAGAACGCTTCTACAGTTAGCTGAAAAGGTACAATCATCACACCCCTCAGCATCAAATATACTACACCAAAGCATGTATATAGACCACGTTCCAATAAGCAGTCATACCAAAGATGACACTACAAAATCCGTAGATACCCGTAGATACCCCGCTTGTATCCACTTGGACAATGGGACAAATTTCGTCAGAGTAGCAGAACTCACCAAAAATGATCGTCTAGAATTTTTGAAAACTCTACAGCAACACATTTTTCAACAGCAGAAGCAGAAAAACATCGAATGGAAGTTCATGCCACCCGACACCCCTCACATTACAGGTTTCTGTCAAACAGGCTTAAAATCATTCAAGAGACATCTACAAAAAACACTTCATAAGATGAAATCCACATTCAAAGCACGATGTACAATTTTAACCTGCATTGAAATATGCTTCAATTCTAGACCCTTAAGCCCTGCTAGCGATGACCCTATTAATTTGACCCCATTGACTCATAGACACTTTCTTATCGGCAATCTCATAATGATTTCAACCAACGAATATAGAAAAGAAGAATATCTAAACCTTGCCAACTGCTGGAAATGCATAATTATCATCTATCAATTGTTGTACGAAAGATCACAGAATAAATATCTGGCCGAACTATATGGCAGATATAAATGGAAATTTCGAAGACGCAATAGAAAAAATATTGGTTTAAAATACATTATAAGACTTGTAGTATTATACATAATCAAAATATTTTTATTAATATATACTCATAATCTATTTACAGTCATGCCTTTAAACCTTCATATCAGTTATTCTCATTGGAAGTTGCCCTACAGGTTATGCAAAATGAATTATGTACTCAAAACCCGCCACAAATATCTAAACGCTAGTACAGATGAGAGAAGACACAACACAGTCCTGCATGACACCCCACAATCAAAAAATCTTACAAAAGACCATCAACTGAAGGATGAAAAAACTTTCCAGATGGAAACTCAAATGATCCAAACAGATAGCAGTGACCCCTTCTCTTGGTTCAGCGTTTTTGTGCCGACTGCCAGCGTTCAGAAGACTCGTAAAGAAGATGAACTCATATACACATCACTCCGAGGGGGCAGAATGTTTAGAAACGCGCTGCAGTGTACAACACTGGTTTATTTGTATTCTGTTTTCTATTCTTTCTTTCTTTTTTATACTTTTGTTTAAAGAAAAGTCAGTTGATTAGTTAGTTAGTGAGCAAGTACGCGGCGGTAAAGACATAAATTCGAATAAAGAATAAAACAAAAGTTGTAAATATAAGGACAAACAAATTAAATAAACAAAATTAATTTTAGTTAAAACTGAATATAAGTGAACCGTGTTTTATTTACTGTTTAGGTTCGACCCTAAACAGTTAATTAACTAAATTTTTGGGATCTTACTTAAAATTATTATTTTTTCAGTTTTTGTCCTAATTTTATTCAATTCTTATTTACGATTTTAAGGTCATGACAAAAAAGACTTGTATATCCTTTACTAAGATGGCTATAAGTGATCGACGTATTCACCACGAGATTTCTGTTAATTCTTTGACGAAAAGTTTTATAAAAAAGACCCCAATATGGAACAGTGAAGGAACAAATCCGATATGCAAACTTTCAGCGGAGCATGCTGAAATCAACAACACAACAGTTAAAAATCTTTAACTAAACCCTGTTTATTACCAATTTGTTCAATGTAAGTCGGTAAAATAAGAATATCAACATTTTATCACAATTCCATTGACAATAAATAATGAGACGATAAGTATTATTTCATCGTTTTATTTTATTAAAAATATAAAATTTGTCCATTAACACTTAAACAAAATTACAAAAATTATGGCACATAAAAAGCAGAGCAAACACTGTTAGTGTTTATCTTGAGAATTTTTTTATGACTAAAGATTTATAAAATTGTACGTTTGTATGTATTTTATTTTAAATTTCAATGTTGTAAAGTTTATGACGGTTGTAAAATCTTTAAACATTTTGGGTAATATTTCTGTTTTTTATAAAATTTAAAACTGTTTTTAAAGTAAAGAATTTAAAATTACTTTAAACCTACTTAGGGTTTTATTTGGCTTTTATATCAACAGTGAGAGAGATTCAGATTTTGCACAGTGGGAGAAATTTGAATAATTTTATGACATCTTATCGCAGTAGTTGTTGGCTAGATTTTTTTGTACTCTGATGAATATGATGCTTTTGTACATTATCTTACACAAATTTTTATAATTATTGCCCTTGTTATTTAATGGATGCTATTTGATTTCAGTAAATATTAACAAGTCGGAAGAAAATTAGTGGCTTAAAGACTTATAACACAATATTTATTTTAATGTTGACACTTTTTATTTGAAAAAAAAACTCTACCTTGAAGTCAAAAAATCCGTAAAATCGGTTAAATGGAGCTTAAAGCTAAAAATTTAGCAGCACTGCAGTATTTTAAATTAGAATTGTATATTATGATTTCCAAATCTTTATCAGTAAGAAAAAATGTAGTGTCGTAAGGGCTTTAGGCATGGTTATGATTTTTTTAGTTAAAAACGTTATCACCACCAACGAGCCGAAAAAGAATATTGTTTTGTTTTTAATACATAAGAGTGTGTGGTATAGTGGTTAGAGGGCTCTCACAAAACCCCAAACAGCCCAGGTTCAAATCCCAGCAAAGGTAAAAAATTAAAAAGTTATTTTGCGTTTTTTTTTTTAATTATAATTTAAAAATAAGAGGTCCTCCCCCCAAGAAGACCATCTACAAAGAAACCGCTCTTCGACATCCCACTCTAGTCCACCTTAACCAATGTCAACAAAAAACGAACGATCAGGAGAAAAGCGCCACCTATTGGGAAGCAGCAGATAACAGCTAAACCTTCTTAGCAAAGACACTCAGCAAACAATAAACATGTAACGATGAGGCAATTGCTGTTGATCATTCAAGGGTGTATAGTGATTACAGCGCTCGCACTGCATGAGTAATGTTCACTCCTCAGTATTGGTCTTAAAAAAAATTTACTGGTTTCAGCGTGGCGACAATTTGTTAGTATTACACGTACATAATAAACCTAAAAAAACTAATTTTTATAACTTTTTTAAATGTAAATTTTTTAACCGTGATCTAGTGGTTAGTGTGTTGGCTTACTTAGACGATAGCAGTCTTCTAACAAAGCTTTGGGAGTAATTGATTGCCATGAAAAAGATTCTCAAATTTGTCGTTCGGAGTAGACTTTAAATTGTAGGTCCCTGTACCCATGGATAAAAATTAACGCACACAACATGAGCGCTGCGAGAAGCTAGGCCGTATCCCTGACACATGTTGTAATGTATATATATATAATATATAATGTAGGCATGTATAAATCTTTCAAATTGGCGACGTACTATTCTATAGACTAATTTTTAGTTTGGTGTTTGGTGTCGAACTCGCAGTTAGAATTGCTTTGGACAACTTCACTTCTGTAGTGGTAGCCGTGATATTTACATTTTTTTTAGCAAGATTGGATTAAATGTCGCATTTGTCAAGTACTGAGATTGTTTTTAATTAATTCTTTTCATTGTCCAATTTTGACATTATTAATTGTTGTTTTAATGCTAGCTCATGAGGCTATAGTGTTAATACAAAACTATTTTATTAATCTATTTATAGTTAGCCTATATTAATTCTATTCCGTGATAAATTTTCTGGATGAGGGTTTACCTATTCTTTAAGACTGCATCTGCAACTATCTCACCATCTGCCGCGTTTTCTGATCTCTTTATAAGTTCAAGAAAAGGCTTCTCTTCTCTGCTTATATTATCAGCCAATTTACATAGCAGGTACTCTATCCATCCTAATTTTATTTGATAAATTTTAAAAGTTAAATTAAGTGAAAATGAAAAAGTGTTATTCGTATTTATATTTTTTAGTAACTTATAATCATGCACTCCGGTGCTACATATTCTCATTACCTCCTCAGTTATGCTATTCCTTTCTTTGGCAATTTTATTCCCAGCATTCGTATAAAACAAAATTCACTAAAATGTGTATTTATTAGCCTTTGTGATACGGTCCCAATTACTTGTATTTAAGATTAGATTGTTTGGTTTTACTGTTTTCCACAGAAATGTTAAAAAGATTAAAGTATTACGGATATTCGTTTAATCTATTAGATTCCTCTTATACTTCTTAAACTCCTGAAAGTTTGTAAAAGTTTAAGAGCTTAAGAGATGTAAGAGGCATTTCTACATTTATACGAACAACCTTATGATGTTTTGACTATAGAATCAGTTACGATTTATTAGAAAGCCCCGAAAGATAATAATAAATAGTAATAAAATAGTCAGAATTTAATATTTCTATCTAACAAAAAATTTATGTGAGTGATTGGAAAATATTTGCCACTTGGTTTTATTTAATTTTATTATTTTGAATTTTTTTTTTTTAGTTATGCCATTATGCCTTTTTTTTCAGTAAATAAATTTTTTTGCACTGACTTTAAATTAAACTTTAAAATAAGCCTCCTTCTTCTGTTTTACTCATCGTTAAAAAGTCTGTGTTACTGGCACTGCCCCACAACAAATGCATATTTCTCATACGCACCGTTGAACAAAAAACTTTATAAATATATGTTTTCCTAGAACCTTGGATTCTTTTTAAATTTGATATTTGTTATAAAAGATAAATAAATAAAAATTAAATTAAATTAAACATACAAATACCAAGCCCTTATTTTTGCATTGAATGTAGCAAATAAAATATATATTTTACAATATCCTTTTCATACAACATTCAACTTTTAGCAAATTAGTATTTATTAAATAATAACGAACCCTTAATTTAAAGAACAATCCCTAAAAAAACAAAACAGAAATCCATTTATTATTATTTATTTTGTGCAAAATGAAATCAATAGAAGTTTATTCACAGCTTATTTACTAATCTCAGGACCATAAATATTATATTTCTCTAAAGAAAAATTATTTGTCCCTTAACTATACAGTTTTCCTTTTCTTTATCGTTTCTTAAAGAACAAAAAAAAAAAGAAAGGAAAAAAAATACAAATAAATTTAATTTTTATATTTTTTCTTTTTTATTTTTATGTATTGCCTAACGTGGCAGACGAATGGCCAGTAAAATGTTTTTAATATGCATTAGCCTCTAAAGCTCTTAATGCAGGGCTTCTGTTTTAAATTTTGAACATTTTGTTTTTAGTGTTTCTTAATCCGTAACTTATTATTCCTTTCAGGCATGTGATCACATTCACACGGCTAGATTTATTTTTATTTTTATGTATGTTTCTAAAAATCCTTTGAAATAAAAATTGCATTTTAAAGCATCTGTTAAAATTATAGGGGCTCATTACATTAAATCTCTTAATTTAAGTAACAAGTCTTTAGCCTTCACTAGGGTTTAAGTAATTTTGTTCGTTGTAGAAATATGCCCAAGTTAAGACTTAAACGTGCCTTATTTTTAATTTTAAGTTATTGATGAAAACTACTCTAATAAATAAAATATATAAAGATGAATAATTATTAAAATTAAAATTAATTATTTAAAAGTTGTATTAAATTAAACTGCAATAGATATGGTAAGGTTACAAATTGATTATAAAATAACTAGAAAAAAACATTGTTTTTATAGGCAAGTATTGAAAAATTTTATGACTGAATTTTGGCATTAATATTTACACTTATGATCAAAATTACAAATACATGCATTTTACAAAGCTGTTGTTTTTCATTGTTCAATATTACACATATTTTACATTTTAATTCGTTAAAAAAAAGTAAAAGTAAATAAATATATGTATAGTTTTTTAGTATTTCCCTTTACACATGAAAGGATTTTAAAAACAACTGGATAAGCTGGCGGAGAGCAAGAGCTCTCAGAGATTTTGCCAGAAGACTGCTAAAAGGTAGCCGCCAAGATATATATTTTATTCAAACATGTTTTTTTAAATGTCAATGCTGGGGTGGTTGACATTAGTTACTTAAAACATCATTTAAACTTGAGATGGAAGATAAAAGCTTTTGAACGGCTTAGTAAGCAGTTGTGAATGTATTGCAATTTTCCAGAAATTTCTTTTATGTGCATATGCTAGGTTATAATTTTATGAAAATATTGTTATATTTTTTATATTTCGCCGAAGTTTATAAAAGTCAAATAAAATGACGTTTAAGGACAAATGAAAATACATACTCCACACCAGCAAAAATAAGACTAGCGGTAAAGATAGAAAGAATAAAAAAACCTATAAAAAAAATAAAAAATAAAACTTTTTTAAATATGTGGAAGGACAGAAAATGCATGCAACTTAAAGCCATTATCGCAATACCCTTACTCAAACAAAGAAATTTTTATCATAAGGAAAATTTCTGCTCAAAATATTTTGCAAAAACTACAAAAATGTATAAGTTAAGTTATTGAACAACGAGAACCAACAAGAGTTTAAAATCGAGAAAAGTTTTCAGGTTGATTGTAATCCTATGTAATGTAACACAATGATATAATTTTTCCTTTAGCGGTAAGACTTAAAAAAAATATCTATCAATAGCGTTGTCACCTTTTACCGCTATTTTTACTGTTTTTTTTTTTAAATTTCCGATGCGAAAAATTTTCAAGTTAGTTCCCTGTTCTGTTTATTTCTAATTTCGATGTATTGTTTTAAATTAAAATGTTAAAAAAAAAACGTTATTCTGAGAAGCAAAAACATAACGTTTTTGCCACTTCAAATTCAAATAAAGCATTATGTGCTTCATTATACTAGTGGTTTAAGCACTAGTGAAATTGATTTTCAACTTTGGCTTTGTATAAGTAAATAGTAGTACCTTCTTTTCTTATTTAACTGCTAAAGGTACTTTTGCACTATTCTACAAATCTTATGATTTTGTTTTGACAAAATCCATTGACTTTTACTCTGATTGTCAAAAAAATTTTAAATAAAATGAAAACAACAGCTGTTTGTGCTTTTCGTTTTCTCCAAGGAGAAAACATAGTAATATTTAATTATTTTTTACAAAAAGTACTTGTAAGTACACTGGCATTTGAGTGATGAATTGATAGCAAATTGTCTTACTCATAAGAGCCTAATGAAAAAAGAAAAAAATCTATAATTTTCACAAATTCCAGTACAATTCACAGCATGAGTAGAGGTTTAACCCCTGATTACTGGACTTAAAAAAACAGTTAAAGAGAAACAACTTGAAATTTGAATAAAGTCTTGTATTTTTACAATTTAAATTTTTGTCGCTATAGTCAGTGGTATAGTGTAAAACCTAAATAAGCAATATTATTTTCTGATATATTTTCTTACTTTTTTCAAGTCCGTCTGAAGAACTTGTTAAGATAACTCATAATTTAACTCTTTAAAGTCTATTTTATCATATTATTTAAAATGCATTACAAATTATGGTTATTAAAAATTTTAAATATAAAAATCAATTATAAAAAAACTAATAAATTTTATAATTTTCATAAATGTCTTTACTTACCAGTATTAGCAACTTCACACGGCAAAACAATTGTATCACCAGCCACAAATTTAAATGTTTCTGAGCGGGATATAAACATGGGCTCATGAGATGATGCAGTTACTAAAATAAAGTATTAAAAAAAATACGAATTAATTTTTTTTTAAATTGTATACATTTTACTAATTAAAACATGACTTCTTCTCATCAAATTCTATGTGGTTTTGTTTTAAATAACAGCTCAAATTTTGACAGCTTTAATTTTGATAGTTTTTACTAAGACTTTTATTTAACTTTAACACTGTATTTTATATTGGGCATGTAAACACTAGTAAACATTCAAAACAAAATGTTGATCATTCGAACTCGTCTCTCCAGCATATCGTAAACTGTTTCAAATTTTATTCACACACAATCCCAGTAATAATTTTGACTCATTTTACAAATAAAAAAAATAATATTTTATTAGCCATTGATTTTCATTAGTTTCCGTAGTCTAGGGGCTTACTAGACAAGGGCTCCGGGTTCAAACCCCAGCTCTGTAGTGCGATTCACTTCTAAATTTTAACGACAATAGTTCTGTTAAACATGATTAACAGCAAAATAAACGATTTTTCTGATTAGTAAAATTTTTTTAACAACTGTAGTTATCATTAAGCATTTTCTAAAACACAGTTCTACTTATATTGTTAAAATAGCCACAAAATAAAAATAAACATTTTATGTTATATAATACAATGTTACCAGAATGTCTGGAATTTAATCAGTAAATTTATTAATAGGTTGTTTAATTTACATAAACATCTCATTAACAATTTTCCAAAAAAAAAATTACAAATATTTTCAGAAAAATATTAAATTTAATGTCAAAATACCATGTGCAAGAAGAGAATTCACACATATTTGAAAAAACCATTTTTATTAAAACCATTACTTTGTTATAGAATAAATAGTAAAAAATATATAAAAAATAATATTTAATAAAACAAAATGAATAGAAATCCTAATATCTGTGGACATTTGCCAAAACTTTTTCTTTCTAAATCAACAACTTTTCAGTAGAGCAAAAAAACAGTGAAAAAGGCTAATAAGAGTTATTGCTTAGAAAATTAAAAAAAATTTTGAACTTGGATATTATACACAAATACTTAACGAACATTATGAGACCTTTCGTTCCCTCTAGAAGAAACAGTTTTCTTTAAAACGACAAAAAATTAATTTAAGACTTTTAGGTAAATAGATTTTAAAGAAAAAAAGTTAGCTTCCACCATACAAGTCGTGTTGTCAAAATTTTTTTGAATAAATTTGAAAATTATCTTAATCGCTTAAGTCAAGTTAGCTTCCACCATACAAGTCGTTTTGTCAAAATATTTTTGATTAAATTTGAAAATTATCTTAATCGCATGAGTCAAGACAAGTTGTTTTGTTAAAATGGAATATAGAAAAAAGGTTGAAAGAAGTTGATCTGGAAAATATATTTCGGTTTTATTAAAAAGATACTTCTATTTTTCACTACAATATGCAAATAATTAAAAAATAATAATAAAAATTAAATAAAATTTTTTATAGACATTCAATTTTTCAAATTATTCTTACTTCCCTGAAAGAACTCATTTTGAGAAATTAAAATTGGGGGAAAGTCTTAAAGAGTTCGATTAGTCAACTGCATATTTTGCATTCCAAAGGTCGTAGAAATACGGAGACAAGTAGGACAAGGAAATTCTATATTTACTATAAAAATCTTGGAAAATTGTCTTATTTCGAGAGAAGACGTTTTTTCAAAATTCCACAGATATGTTAAATACATGACAAAATTCCAGTGAAAAACTGAAAACTGACTTTGCATACTGTTTATTCGTTAAGTGTGTTTTTGGTTCTTATAGAGATGCCACTGGATTTATAGTTTTAACTTCAAGCGTTTCCGAGGGGTTACTGCGCAAGCAACAAAATCGGCTTTACTGAATTGCCCTGCTACTGACATGTTGAAAATAAGGAAATATAAAAAAAAAATATTTCTTTCGGCGACTACCTTTTAGCAGTCTTTTTTCAAAAGCTGTAAAAATAACATTTTGTCGTGAATAAGCTTCTGAAGTCTGTCGTTCCGATACTCATAATAAAAACTGAGACACACAATATGGGTGCTGCGAGAAGCTAAACTCTAACCTTTAAACAGCGTTGTATGTGTTTATGATTTGCATTACTCCTATTTTAAAAAGTAATCTGTGACTCTTTGTTTTACCATAAATCGGATTTTGTTTTAGTTTGTTTCTATACAAAATTTGGATTTTTTTTCAACAATTCATCAACAATTTCTTTCCAAAAATATTGAACTTGAGATTAATATCACTGTTTTCTGTTTGGTTTAAGTAGTGGTTTAAAAAACAGGATTTATTCAGTTATATTTGATTGCCACTGTACATATATACATACTTATAAACCTACATACATATGTTTGTATGTATACATTTTTTACTGTTAGTGAGCATACAATGCCACTTAAATCTATACTTTTTCTTCATTCTTCCATTGTATGTTTTGTAGTAAAAAAGGAAAAAACATTTTTAAATATACAAAACCAACAAATATCTGAATAATTTATTTTATTTATTTACTTTTTTTTAAAACTTTTTTGTCTAAAATTTTAAAACAACAATACGATTATTGTACAATAAAAAATTATACAAACAATTGCACAATATACGTATATTTTTCTTAAAAAAAAAATAAATTTAAAAACCAGAACAAAATATTGTATTTATTTGTTATGGAGACATACGCATGTAAATAATACATAAAAAGGAAAATTACATACGTATGTACGTTACATAAATACATACGTACATTTAAACTCGTATGGTATATTGTTTTTAGTCTTTGTTTAAATTGTTAAAACCAACAAAAGGTTACAAATAAATTATAAATGTAACAATAATTATTAAAAAAAAAAAACAAATTTATTGTTATGCAAAATTTATTGTAGGAAAAAAGTTCAATTATAAAAAATAATGATATCTTTAACAAAAAATATTTTAAAAGTATGAAAACCTAAAGACTTTTTATTGTTAGAATATTTAAAACAACAATTAAAATCATAAATTTAGCCTCCTTCATCTAAGGAGGTTACTGTGTTGCACATATTGAGTCAAAAACTGTTGCTGGAAACATATAGAGCCTGTTGACATGTTGAAGAACAAATACGGGTATATAAGTACTTATAATAAATATAATAATTTTTATCAATAAATTTCGTTGACCTTATTATTGAATAAAATAAAAACTTTTGATGAAGCTTCAGGTCAATTAAAATAATAATTATTTCGATATTTCGCTACTTCTCTGTGTAGCTTCTTCAGGAAATATTTATATTATTCCCTTGGCTGGAATTTAAAACTGGGCGAGCGTTCTAACCACTACACTATATATATTTTGACTTTTTGGGTGATATTAATTTCAAATGAATGCTGATAGTAACTACCTTTGAGATTGTTCTTAAAATCTGTCTTTTTAAATTGTTGGTTAATTTTTGAAAATATATTGGCCATCCACTATCTGACAGAGAAGAAATCAAAAATCAAATGAAATTATATCAAACAAAGAAAATTTAAATCATAAGATGGAAATAGAGTTGGATTAGCAATAAAATATAAAACAGGTTTGACTAGCTAACACCTACACTCTAAACCACTTTTGCTGAAAATTAGGTCGATAATAGTAGGCAACACTTTACAGACTGTTTTCGACCTAAAATTAAACATCTAGTTTTTTTAGACATTTGGTTAGTTTTTAAGCAAAATATGTCTAAAATTAAACAAAAAATGTTTAAATATTTTAGGCAATGTATGTCTAATTTTCCCCCCTTTCATATATTTATTTTCAACAATCCTTAAATGAAAATGCCTAAATTATATATTTTCAATAAATTTATTTAATTTTTTATAAATTATAAATCTTACAAACAATCTATATATAATACTTATAAATAGATATAAAATATTGTACATATATACATATATCCATAACTTTTTTAACTCTTTTAAAAAGTTACATAATATTGCATATATGTATGTTACATACATATTGTCATATACATACATAAAAAAATTTAATTAAAACACATAAAATCCAAAATATAAATTAAACACATTGCATTTTTCTTCTTTATATTCGTACGTACAAATGTAGATGAGAAACTCTTAAACTAATTTTTTCTGCAATTTTGCAACAAACAATTTTTTTTAATTAATATACATACATACAATATACATAATTAATATACACTTTAATACATTTTATAAACTAGTTATAAATTACAATAAACACCACCAGCTGAATACAAAGCACTTTTTTTTAATATATAGATGCTGCAGCCACTGCAAATTTAATTTTTAAAAAAATTCCAGAACACGACGCGACTCTTTTGAACTTTTTATTGCAAATGAATGCTTCTTCTTTTTTTCGTCGCTTTGTTACCACGTCTTCATACCGTTTTTACTAAAATGTTCTCAATATTACACATTTATATCTATTTTTAGGCAAAAGTGCTTAATTTTACAAATTTTTTACTGATTTTATGCAAATGTGCTTAATATTGAACATTATTTTGTAAATTTAAACATAATTTGTTTAAACATGAACAATTTTGATAGCAAATTTATTTTTTTGTTTAAATTTTTTACTTTTTTTAAAATTAAGAATGAGATTTATATAATTTTAGACAACAACAAATTTTCAACACCAATTTAGACATAATATGAACCTAAATTTTGGGAAAAGTTTTAGAGTGTAGATGTCACACACAAATAGAAAGGAAGAAACATAATTGGACAGAGAGTTCTACACTTACGCTCTTCTGTACGCTCTGTATATGTTCATTTCTATACGATCATTTTATTACAATGAATAGATGCTATACAAGAGAAAATATATTTTTAAATATATTATTGAAAGTAGATATAATCAAGTGGTTGTTGTTTTTTTTTTTTTTATTGAGACCAATACTCAGGGGTAAACCCCTACTAAATGCTGTGTATTGTATTGAAATTCTTGTGGAAAGGACAGTACATTATAACAACAGAACATATATTTTGCTTTTTTATATTATTAAGCGCCTTAGGAATAAGACAAATTGCTCAGAATTGATCATTCAAAGGCCAGTGTTATACGTTCACCTTTGAATGATCAACAGCAATTGCCCCTCCGTTGCATGTTGATTGCAGTGAGTGCCTTCGCTAAGTAGGTTTTTAGCTGTTTTCTGCTACCTCCCAATATGTGACGTTTTTTTCTCCTAATCATTCGCTTTTTGTTGTCAAAGGTTAAGGTGGAATAGAGTGGAATGTCAGGGAGCAGTTACTTTAAAGATGGACTTCTTATAGGGGGAGGGGAGGCTCTTATTTTTAAAGTTATAATTTTGAGAAAACAGCAATAGCCACTATACCACCCAACCCCTCAGGTGTTATTCTAAATAAATTATTTCGGTGACAAAATTAAAAAGATTCAAAACAAAGTATAATTCCACTGTTGCCTTTAAAAGTTCAGACGCTATAAAAGAAACTGATTTTAACAGAGTTCTATATGGAGATATAATAGACTGTTAGTCTGGCTTTTTATCTTTTTTTTTCATATATAATTTCATACATATATTTCATATATATTAATAAGTTTTTTTCATTTAATGAAGGCAGCACTATGAAGATGACCCCTAATCATGCAGTAAATTGTGCTTTTTTAGGAAAATAGGCGGCGAACAGGGAAAAAAGGCTTGGACCTTCGATTTAAATTTTGATCTGATTTTAAATTTAAAAAAAAGTATTTCTATAAGAATGTATTTTGCAAGGAATCGTTTGCTGTTGTTTGATTATTCAATTGCCAGTGTTATACTTGCACCAGTGAATAATCCAACAGCAATCAACTCCAAGAACCCCGCACAATTAATGTTTAAATTAGTCGAGGAATAAAAGATTATAATGATATTGGAGATGATGTTGTTGTTGTTCTCCTTGATTCAATCCATGGGATATTTCTTGGTTACCGCTCTTCAACTATCTTTCTGGCATGAGAGACCCTGCCAGTAGAGTGATTGCGGTATAAGCCTCTACACCACGACAAGATGATTATCCCACGTAAGGTTGTATTTATTGTAGATTTTCTGGGTATCCACACCTTAACAAATACTTCTTAAGGGATGTATATTATTAGTGCTTGTGCTGTCTTCTTAGAAAATTGTAAATTAAATTACATTTACGATATCATTTATCTACGAGTGTTAATAATTTTATAACGAGCTTTAACTCGAAATTCATAATTGCTTTTCTTGACCCATGTATGTATGTAATTACATGAAAACTTATTCTCGTTTAATACAACTGAATTCTTTTTAACGTTATTTTTTTGCAAATTATTAAAATTATATGTTATGATAGCCAATTAACAACAAATATCGAACTCTTATTAGTTTTCAGTTATACTCAACAAGATAAATGCAAATTTCAAGGCTTTAAATAACTGCCATAGTAGTTATTAATGATAATGCAATAATAATACTTACAATATACTATAAATTTAAATTATGTGACAATAAAATAAAAAAATAAATTATATATTTTCATGTACCAACTTCCATGCAATCAATCACACTTCATTATTTACTTTTATCCTGTTCATAAAAAAAAAATTAACATGTTAATAAAATTTATTACGTTTGACATGAACTGATGTTTTAAACTCTTAGGGGGATAATAAAAATGTATATGTACTCTATGTATATACGGAAATTAACACATTAAATTTATGAACAATTGTATATGTTTTATAATATCAATAGGGGCAATCACTCTTCGTTGCAAATGACCTTGCAAGGCTTGCAAATGTAGCAATCCTAGAACATCTGACTACATTTTATTTTTGTTTGATATTGTTTGCTAAGTTTGCTAAACTAACAAGGGCATTTGCAACGACAAGTGATTACCACTAATATAAAATATGTTTATAAAAATGTAAATTTATTTGAAATAAATTAACTTTTTCACCATAGCAATCATATTATTTATTAAAAAAATACATATTAAAAAAATAATAATAATAATCATAAATGTGAATGATAAGTTTTTATTACGTCTTCTCTAAAAAGATAAATAAAATCTTAAAATAAAATTGTCACACAATATATGTAAAAATATTTATAAGAAACTCAAAACAGAGCCGGCTCTCACTTTCTTCTATTAAAAATTTATAAATTTCAACACTTTTCAATCAATAGAGATTTCTTATTATTGTATTGCTGGTGTGATAACTACGAGTATTATTTATTTCATGTGACAAATTATAATTTAACAAAATATTTGTCTCTTTTTTGTTTGACTTCATATCTCGCTTCTAATATATTTTCCAATAATTTTCATTATTTTATTTCGCTTATTGAATTTAAATTTAATATGAAAATATAAATAAAGATATTTTTTAAATATTACAGTTTTGTACAAGTTTTGTTATATGTTTACTCTTAGAAATTATCTTTATTTTAAAAAAAACACTGGCCAACAGAAAAAAGACTTTAAGCATGAAATTTATAATTAAAATCTAAATATGTTCATTACAAACATTAAACGATCACATTAAGCAAATATTAGGCGAAAAAGCTTAGCCATTAATTTTTTTTTTATATAAATATGCATATTTATACAAACATTTCGTTTTATGCGAATATATTTTTTTTTTTTTTAAATTTTTCAAAAATAAATTTTAATAAGAAAAATTATTTTAACATTTAATTAATTAAACTCTAAGCAACGGCCAATTAAAAATAAATAATTTCGTATTACGCTATTTGGTCAAATATTTGGCTAATGTGACCGTAGCCGGAGGCATATTTAGCATCGCTCTCTTCATAGGCACTCTTCTATATGCCGCCCTTTTTAGCTATATGGATGTGAATAAAAAAAACTAATTATTTAATAATTAATTAAGCAAAAAATTAATGTAGTCGCCGTGGTCTAGTGGATAGTGTGTTGGCTTACTAAGACATGAGCCCTGGGTTCGACACCCAGCTCCGACATCTTAAAAAAAGAAATATGAAAAAAATATTTTTTTCGGCGACTGCCTCTCAGCAGTCTTCTGGCAAAAGCTCTGAGAGTAATTAATCGCCATGAACAAGCTTCTCAAGTCTGTCGTTCGGAGACGATATTAAACTGTAGGTCCCGGTACTCACGGATAAAAAATTAACACACACAACATGAGTGCTGTGAGAATCTAGGCCGTAATCCTGACTCAGAGTTGTAAAGGCCAGTTATGTATGTATGTAATTAATTAATTTACATACTCGTACACACAAATATAAAAATATGAATATCTAATATATAATCTACCTCTAAATGTTAAGGTGACTTAAATAACGTATCAACTTCGATGAAATTTTAAACTAGTTAGATGATACATATTTCTCTATATCCCACCTATCAAAATGAAGACGAAAAGGCGGATAATTCTTTATCAAAATTATTAGTATGCAGACATTGATTGCTCATATCAATGTTGTCTTTTGCAGTTTGGTGAAGAGTATCAAATATATTTGAACTAAAAAGTGTTTCCTACAGAAAATTTAAATGGCAAGACAACGTTTGCCGGGTTAACTAGTGTACGTATAACACAAAGAACTCTGATGAGCTTTTCTTAGCTGGGTCGAAAACTAGTTTAGTTCTGCTAGTGTTGCACATATTCCTTAACGGATGTTACTCTTCATAAGAATATAAGTATTAGGATCTTAGGACTATTAAAAAATTTTATAATTTATTTAAAAATTTGAGGTAGTAAATATATTATATGTATATATATTTATCTAAATATATAAAATTGAATGTGTGTTTGTTTGTTTGTTTGTACCTTATAGGAGACCAAACCTCTGGACCGATCTTCCTGAAATTTTCACAGCATTTAACTGGGACTCTGACATGATTAATAGGGTACTTTTTTTTCGAACACGCCCACTTTTACGCCCACTTTTTTAAAATTATGTATTTGCTTACATATAGTTTTTAACAGATTTACTTCAAATAGTATGCACATTATACTCCAGGCGAGGTATAAATAAACATTTCTTACTCCACGCCCCCTTTTATGCAAAATTTTATTTGAAAGTTTTAAACTTTTTTTTCTCTATATAAATTTGTTCCTTCCAACGGATTTTTTTTTTGGTAGTATATTACTCTTAATACTGTTAACGTCGCCATATAACTATGAACCACGTTACCGCCGTTAATGTTATTATATAACGAGGGGGTAGCGAAGCACACCGGGTTCAGCTAGTATAATATATATTTAATATAAGTAATAATTTTTTTTTTTAATCAGCAGTTATGTGTTTCATTTAGTCTTTTGGCATTTTGCTTATGCAAAAACGTCAACAACTCAATGAATCCTTGAGTTGTTAAGGTAAATGAATGCATTCATTTGCTAATGTTTCTTCTAGATCACCAGGCTATTTTTTGGCAAGTTTTTATGTTTAATTTTGTAACTCATTTGTTTCTATTTTAGATAAAGAATCAAACAAGTTAAAGTTTGGAAAAGGTTTATTGAAGTTTTCTGGTTTTTCAGCGCCTAGAATCACATAGGAAATAGCCTTTAACTTAAAATAGCGATTTGGCTTTTTTTTCAAATTTTAAAAAATTTTTTTCTTAACATCCTTTTGATAAAAATGTTGCGATTTTCTTTAAAAAAGGAATATTAAGAAAATATTGCTTTTGGCAGCTGACTCTTTGTAGTCTTCTGGCAGAAGCTCTGAGAGTAACTGATTGCCATGTCTGTCTTTCGGAGCCGACTTTTAACTGCAGGTTCCGGTACACATGGATAAAAAATTAACACATACAACATGGGTGCTGCAAGAAGCTAGACCGTAATGTCCTGACACAGGGTGGTAATGGTCATTTATGCATTTATGTATGTTGCGATTTGATATGTAAAAACATTGTTTGCTTTTCATGTAAAATATTTTTTTATTAGTTACGTCTTTTTGCATTTTGTTAAACAGAAAGTGCTTACTGAATGTAAAGGCTGGGCAGCGCTTGCAACGTATTCTGCTTACGAATTAATTATTTCAATTATTTTTTATTTTAAGATTGACTTCAACACTGCATTATGTTCAAGCCATTCTCTTTAAAAATTTGTGACCATTTTTAGACAAAAATAAGCAAACCGATGTATAATCTAAAATTACACCAAAATACTCAATTAATAGGAATCCAGTATAACTGGGTTGTAAAATTAATTACAAAAAATCAAAGTAAAAAGTAAAATGCCTGACAAAATTTTATAATAGGCAAACTAAACATGGTTGCGACTCCAGCTGCGTTAGTCTCAGCAACTCAATATTTAATTTACACTTTTTCTTTAGAAGTCCTATATTGGAATTATATTTTCTCTATATGACTTAGTCCAAATCTTGTCACAAGACATTCCATGATTTTCTACTTTTACTTCCTTCATTGCATTTTTGTACTTTTTATCTGTTACTCATAAATCAGAAGTACAAGTTTTCTTTTATCTTATTGCTCTCTTATCCACCATTTAATTATTATTGCATCTCTTGTAGTCGACATCGACTACACGTAAGACTATAGCCGCGGTGGTTAGAGGGTAGGGCATCGACTAAGACGTGAGACAAAATACTTTTTATTGTTGAATAATTTGGAAATTCGAGTTCGAATACCAGTAAGATTTGTGATCAGTCTTACTTAGATTTGTTTTGAAATTAAAAATTTCGGAATAATACCATAATTTATAAATTACAGAGACATACATACGAGTATAGTTTTGAATGAATTAATGTTGAATAGTAATAATTAGTTTCACTAATGAAATAAATATCTGAAACTCTATCTTCCAATATATAATAAGCAGTTTTTTCCAAAATAAATACTAATCAGGTCTAAAGATCACTTCAGCCCTATGAAGTGTCAATACGTTGTCTTTTGTGTTTGCTGTGGCATTTACTTTGTGTTTTTAAATATTAATCAGTACTAATAGCCAAAAATATATTATTAATCTTAAATTTTTATTAACAAAATCGGGTACCAATATGCTGTTCACAAAGCAGAATCAAATCCAATCCAATCGACCATCAATGCAATTACCTAGTTTGTTACAAAATTCTGTATTTAATAACAAAGCTGAGAATAACATTGCTGCTCTTCTATTTCTAAACTTATTTTTCGTATTGCATGCAGTTCTTTGAATTTATTATCTTTGCTTTAAAGTTAAATTAAATTGAATGATTTATATCTTTTAGACAATCAGAAAACAAATGTTATCTATCTACAGTGATTTGGAAATGCGTTTTTTCAATAAAAATAAATAAAAAAAATAAAATATGTATGTATTTATATAAGGATTATACATTTTTGATTAATTTTTTTAAATAACAAAGACTTTTTACTTTTTCGCTGCTGTTAAAAAAGTGTCCGAACACAGCGATTTAAAATTTGGTATAAAAGGGAAGTGCTTAAACTTTCACTAAAACTTTTCCTAAAATCAAACTAACTTGAAAATCAATCAAAGACTTTTCTGTGTCAAAAAAGAAAAATGGAGAACAAATCATAGTGAATTATTTTTAAAAATCAACAAATTTACCTCTTTTCGGCATCAAATAATGTAGTCACTGTGAATGTTAGTAGTTCATGTTTTACAAATATGTATTCGAGTACACGCACTCTGTATAGAAAATTACTTTCTTTATTATTACGTGAATTATTTAATAAATTTATAAGAAATGTTCTTGGGTTTTATATAGAAGCAAGCATAACCATTCTTTGTAGCTTTGTGCCTTTAACCAAACCATAACAATAATTAGTTTTTGGATTACAAAAATACATTTAGATTTTACAATAATAAAATATTCTTACATAGAAACACAAACATATGTAAATGAATGTTTACGAGCTCACAGAGGTATACACATAAATACATAATATGTATTGTATGTTTATCATTTGAATGTGAGATATAATAAATTTTAGTTTTCTTTAACCCTCTAATGTGGTGTTCGTTAAGTATGAAGTAAAACACTTATGAAGAAATTATATTCACATTGTGAATAAAGGGTTTCATTTATAACCGTACCAGAGAATAATAATAAATTATATTCTAAGTACTAGTACGAGTGGAGTGACTAAGCTCATGTTGTCGGAATAGTATACCAGACCAGGGACTCTGGCGGCAATCGAACCCCCAACCCTCTTTCTAGGCACTTCCTAGTGTCGCTTGATTATCACAAAATATATTTATCAGAAAGTTTTTAACTTCGCTGCTTATATTAATATATGGATATATGTATGTATGTATAGTTTCCAGATATTTGTGTTGGTCTCAAAAATTGCCAGCACTACAACAATATCCATTTTAGACCCGTTTGTATAATGCAGTACACAGTTGTGGTCAACTGTAGGGACGTTCTGATACCCATGTACTAACTTAACAGTAAATTAAGGGTGGCTTATATTCTCAGGATACTCCTATGATCCCAGTAGACTACTGAGTTATATGTGAAGTGTGTAATCAACCTCAGAACCCTCATAGCTTAAATGAGGTAAGTTAAATAAAAGCTGTCACAGCTGTGTTGAAACAAGTACCCATAGAAATTGTTATGTCCGGACAGTCTTTGATTCTACATGTACTTATAGATCCACAGCTTTCGTTTAAACTTTCACCACTTTCTCAGTGTTTGCATTCAACTGGTTCTACTAATAATTTCAGCACAAACTGAAATTACCATCGTAGTCTTATTAAGATCAGCATTTAGATATGCACTTCAGTTAAGTCTTTTGTCGGGGGAAATCCTTAGGTATGTAAATTTCTTTGTAGTCACCGTAGTCTAGGAATTATTGAGTTGGCTTAATAGACAAGAGCTCCGGTTTCAAAACCCAGCTCTGACATCTTAAAAAATATGTATTTAAAAAAGAATATTTCTTTCGACAACTACATACTTCTAAGTAGTTTTCTGGCAAAAACTCTGTCGTTCGTAGTCGACATTAAATAGATAAAAATTGACACACACAACATGGGTGCTGCGAGAGGTTAAGCCATAACCCTGAAAAAGGTTGTAATGGCCTATTATGTTTGTATGTAAATTTTTTCAGTTAAATAAGGCGTTGGCTCAAATGTAAAATTTTAGTGGTTCCCTGTATCGATATCGGTATCTTTAAATATGTTTTGTGCGGTAACATAACTACTACAACCCACATACATTTTGTTTCCTCAATCCTCAAATCCTCAATCCCTTTTAAGGGTTAAAATACATATAAATATCTGCCTTAATATATTTATTTTGAATAACTGTTTTCTTACAAAAATATTTTTGTTTGCATGTGCAACATTTGAGACGAAAGTCTTGTTTTAATTTGATTTATTTAAATTTAAGGTTGTTAAATAAATATCATAATGAACATTTTCTTTTTATAATGCCAGGATAACAATCTTTTGAAAATTGCTAATAAAATCTGTTGCACAAACAAGACAACCTAAGCCTAACCAACCTAGTGTATGTGAGTATTTTGCAGTATTTTGACAACAAAATGGCTAATATGTTAAACATAATGGTCAAGATCTTTATACAATATGCATTAATTAATATTATAAAATTAGTTTAACTATTCTAAATAAATTTTATATGTTTTTATTTTTCATTTTAATTAATTTTTTGCAAATGCAGTATGTAAATTGCATAAAAAATAATTGTGAAATGTAAAAGATATCCACAAACTTGAAGGGGTTCTATTTCTAAATAGTTTAAAAATATTTAAATATAACGTTTAATAATCAAAATAATAATAATAAATATAAAAAACATAAAATATTCAAAACTATAAATACTTTTATGTTAAAATAGTTATGGACTAAATGCGAATCATATCCAATTTAGTATATAAAAACCTTCTCTGAAATAGAAATAGAATTTGAATTTTTTGAAAAACAGAAATGTATTGCTTTGTAAATGCTTTTGTTTGGGTTTTATAAATAAATGGGATATGATTCTCATTTATTCTATAACTATTTTAACAAAAGTATTTATTTATAGTTTTGAATATCATCTTTGGGAAAAAGTCTCCTGACGAGTCTCTTAAGCAGAGACGAAATGTCCATAGAGACATGTTTATCCCCAAAAGCATACATTTCATATTATAATAATAAATATAGTTTAATTGGTTTATAATTTGTCTTAGAAATCTGCGTTAGTCGTAAATAGAATATTGCATGTAACTGTAGCCATAACAGAAGAAAATATTTATCCTTTCGATGAGTAGTAACAAGGAATCACACTTAATATTTAACATTTTTAGTGATGGATTTAAATCATTTC
Organism: Metopia argyrocephala; assembly: GCA_963576795.1. Taxonomy (NCBI): domain Eukaryota; kingdom Metazoa; phylum Arthropoda; class Insecta; order Diptera; family Sarcophagidae; genus Metopia; species Metopia argyrocephala. The sequence goes on along the minus strand of OY756211.1, from coordinate 57,786,062 downwards.
AAAAAAAATTTTATATGAGGCCAAAGGTGACATTGTGTTTAGTATAATTCTCCTAAGCTATGTCTTTGGTTCCCCCTAACGTAAGTAAGTCCTTTTAGAAATTTTGAGAAATTGACAACTACAATTGTTGCAGAAGAAGGAATATTAAGGTAGAGCAATATGAGTCTCTTTCGTAGAATTTTTTTGTAATGCTACTTCATTAATTCAAATTATAAAGCTGTTGACATACATACATACATACATACATACATACATACATACATAACTGGTCTTTACAAGGCCAGCCTTTCAGAGCGAGGTGTCGAACCCAGGGCTCATGTCTAAGTAAGCCAACACACTAACCACTACACCACGGCGACTACAGCTGTTGACATGGTTTTATTTAAATTAAAAGCTGTTTATTTTCGTTATCCAAGAATTCTGCATAATCCATTTGTTGCCTAGTGAGTAGTGTACTACACTTCATCTGCCAGAGTTGTTTATACAATTCCCACTGAAGAATCTGATCTGTTACAAAACATTAAATGTTCAGCAGAGCCAAAAAGCCTGTATGAAAGCAGAACAAAGACGCTGGTACTTTTCGCAATGCAGACGGCGTAAGTGAATTTATTTTTATCGTAGAAATCTGAGACCGGGACCAATAGAGGCGTATTTTTTTTCTGATAAAAATGATGCAAAAAACGTATTTTAGATTTTTTGTCAGTTATAGCGTTCTTTAATTCTTGCGACGATATAGTCTTCGTCACTCTGCCTCAAAAATATAAATGCATAAATAAATTTATACATGAATTTAGAAACAGAAAACCAAGTTGGCTATAAAATAAAAAAATTTTAATAAGGAAGACTGGGTTTTAAGAATGATGGCTTTTCGTTAAAAGGCTAAATGATAAAATAATAAAAAAAAGGTTTCAAGGCTGCGGTATCTTCATCATGGTCGAAAATTAGACAGGGAGATTTAGAAGAAGAGATTACTACAATTTGGAATACCCGTAAGACCGCACAGCTTGGGATAGAGCGAAGAGTGAAGAATTGTGTGGGGTCCAGAGAACGTATAATCTTGTAGTGGCGTTATAAGTAAAGCGATTAAATTCTTTATTAGATTATAAAAAAATAAGTTGTCGTTTAGCAAAAAAGGTTCTATAAGTTTGCATCTTATTAAGGAAATTCGTAAAGCTTTTATTGGCCACAAATATATGCTAAATTCTGTTAAAAAAATATGCACGTTTTTATACAAAATAACTGTTGGGAACTGGTAAAACTGAACAAAATCTGTTTTTAATTTGTTGAGGAAATAAGACGCCAAAAATATTTTCGTTGTAATTATATTCTGCGTAACATCGTTTTAATATGGCATGTGATGAAAAACGATTTCAATCGAAATTGAAATCGAATGGAATTTCAAATGGCTCTAACTTCCAAATCCTTTCATATTTAGAATTCATTCTTACTCATTACCTTACTGACTATTGCCACTATATCCTTTATTATTAAAAGTTTAAAATTATTGGAACAGATAAAAACACAAATTTGAATTTCGATCGAAATCGTCTCTCATCACATACCGGATTGAATTACTTTCTCCCATTCCAAGTTATCATGTTGTCAAAAGAGTGACTTTAGGGTTTGCACTCTCAAATATGGACAAATATTTGTGCAAATATTTATAATTACTTGTATATGAACAAATCAATTTAAAATTTTAATCTTTATTTTATTGTGATTTATTGTTTTTTTTTATATTTTTCGTAATTTATACTTTTCGTTTTTATTTTTACTTTCTCTGGAAATCTTGTTGTGACCTTTAATTATCGGATATCATCATTTCCTATACTCTATCCGGCCAAGTGTCATCGATTAATTTATTTACGCCTGTCCAAAGAATGTTTACTTTTAATGTTTTATTTAATGGGGAAATGTTTTGTGACGTTTTCAATATTTTTTCTCTTCATTCGTACTTTCCTTGGAAAACAAATTGAAAACAGGATATAAAATAAGTTATTTGTATTGTATGAATGTGTATTGTATGAATGGTAGGCAATAAAGTCAATAAGACATAGTGTTAGTTTCGTCATTGTCATTATCATGATGTCACTTTTCTCTTATAACAGAGTTAAAATAGTCTTGTTTGAAGGACGAAAGAAATCATTCAATGATGTTTAATTCTTCTTTTTTACAATTTTATTTTGTTTCTCTACTTATAACTTAAACAATTTATTTTCTATATCTAAGAAAGTTTCTTTTAGTACCATAACTATGTTTGCTGTTTTGAAAAATTCTACATTTCATTCCCATTTTTAAGACTTATTTTTCAATTGAAACATTTCTGTTTTTTACTTTTTTCTCTAAATTTCTTATTAAACAAGTCACAAATAATCAATTTATCATTGTCAAAAAATTAAGTAGATTTTTATATCATTATTATTGTAATTGCAAAACTTTTTACGGCAGTAATTTTTGATACTTTTTCTTAATTTTATAGTATTTTAAAAGTATTTTTTTTTATTATTTCATCACATCTTATTCGGAGAATTTCTTTGAATTTCGATTGCTTTTTTTTTGTCAAAGATAATAAAGACACTTGATTTAAATCCATATCGAATAAAAAGACAATATCAGATTTCCATTCTTCTTAAGATTTTTAAAATGACTTATTCATAACTACAACCCACCGATTACTAATCTATCTGAAATAGAATACAAGTAGTCATTTGATTATACTCCTTAAATCGTAATGCAAAAAAGTTGTCTATACAAAATGCTAAAAAGTGGTACCACAAAAAATTATAATCAGCTTATATAACAGAAGCTTATTTTGTTGCAACCGTGTTTAAAATAGTTAAATAGCTGAGTACTTCACGATGTTTAAGTTCGAATATTCATTCGGTGGGCTGTTGTCGTGAATATCTTAAAAGCAATAGGAAAGACAAGCTTTAATAAAACAAATGTATTGAAGTGGTAAAATATATACTGCGAGAACTCAAAACATTTGAGAGAATTTTAGATTAATATTTATTTATTCGTTTTTTTATCTATTTTTTTTTTTGCATCACTAAGAGTCAAATGTCAAATGATATTTTTTTTTCGTTACAAAAAAGAAAATATATTTTGGTTTTCCTTCATTCCACATAAGCTTAAGGAAGTTGCATACAACAACATTACTCCAGACGAGAGTGTAAAAATAAATATAAAAATATCAATAAGATAAAGTGACTTATATAGAATTAAAACTTCATATTGATTGCCCGCTTAGGGAGACAGCTGTTCATAAAGGGGAGTGCGTGGTATAGTCATTGGAGAGCTCGCAAACAAACTCAAACGGTTTTTTTTACACAGAAAAAATTTTTGTTGAAATAATTTCAATTAACAATTTATTTAGTATCATTCAATTTTTCCAATTAAATTTTTAATTAATACAATTAATTTTTTAATAGAATAACAAAAATAGAAATGTTTGTGCGTATGTTTTTTTTTCTTTTGCCTTAGTGTTGTTTAGTACGTTATATAAATAATCAATATATGATTACTTTTTAATTTAAAATTCGAATACGTATTGTTATTTATGTAATTTAAATAAATGTTTAGCATTAAAATATAAAGAAGACATATTTTATACAAAGAAACCTGTATTAATGCGGTAGATAGGGACCGTATAAATAAAATCGTATAAATCCATAGGGACCGCATAAAAAAAGTTTTACGTCAAAAATGACCCAAAACTTTTTTATTTCATTAAATTAAGTACAAATGTGGATATTTTTAAACATTTTATTTACATGTCGTCGATAGAATTAAAGAACGCTGTAACTGACAAAACCTTAAATGTTCACCAGAGCCAAAAAATCTGTATAAAAGAGAACAAATACACTGGTATCTTTCATTTCGCAGACAGCGTAAGTGAATTTATTTTCATCTTAGAAATCTGGGACCGGGACCAATCGACGCGTATTTTTTTTCTAATAAAAATGATGCAAAAAACGTATTTTCGATTTTTTGTCAGTTACAGCGTTCTTTAATTCTTTCGACGATACTTACTTGTTTTTCATACAAAAACCTACTTAATCATTATCCTTCACAATGGCTTTCACCACTAAAAGATACCGACACACTTACCATGTAGGTATTAGGTAATCAGTTTTTGTGACGTTGGTTGTATCTCATATGCGGTTCGCGGAATTATCTTTTTTGAAATAAGTAGATTTGCCATACAAATTTTGGGAGCAAACCATCGTACTTCATTTTTAATCTTGTTGCGATGCTCAAAAAATTGCAATCACCTCTAATTTGATAACAATTTAAACTAAAGTCTAGTGTGAACCTTATGATTTTCAATCGTGAGTCCGAGAGGTGTTCATATTATCGTGTGAACTAACCATTACATATTTTGGCGAACAACGTATCAATAAGTACGTAGTACAAGTATTTCAGCTTAAAAACAACATCTTGTATTAAAAGACACATAATTTAATTTTTTAATTAATTAAAAATTTGTAATTAACCATGAAAATTTTTTCGATAAAAAATCTAATATCACTAGCATAAAAGCAAAACAAAAAATATGTATTCGTAAATTATTTGTTTTTTTGTTTTATGTGTATGTGTATGTGTCTGTTTTTTGATTTTTTTTATGTACATATATATATATGTATAATATACATATGAATATATGTATATTCTGACGTCTTGAAGCAAAGAAATATTTAAAAAAAAATATGTTTCTTTCCGCGACTGCCGCTTCTGGCAAAATCTCTAAGGTGTACGTTCGGAGTCGACACACAACATGAGTACTGCGAGAAGGTAAGCCGTAATCCTGTAAAGGTCAGTTATGATATGCATGTATATAAACAAATTTGTATTTTAGATTGACATGGATTTCACAGTAAAGATTAAAATGGCAAGAAAAATAGATGAACACTAATCAAGAATATCTCGTCTAGTTTAGGAGATAAATAGCCGAAAAGAGATTGCAGATTTTATAAATTTTGGTATCAAAAACCTAAACTGGCATCACTAACTCGAGATATATAAAAAATATGAAATGTCGGATAGAGCACATAAACTCCCGCACGCCGAATTGGCAATATGTAAATATTTACATAAATACTATTTCCAATTATTACTTAAGTATAACTAGATAAATGAAATATGCACTAGTATAAAGAATAATAATAAGTGTTAAGTCCTTTTTGTCGTATTGGTTAAATATGTACTCATCTTTGTATTTATCGTATTCATGTTTTTAGTTGAATATTTTTAATAAAAGAATTATTATAATTTGCAATTTTTTGTAAGTTTGAGGTTGCATTTAAAATATCTTTATAATTTAAATCAGTGGGATGAAATAAAATTTTAGTTCTATTAATTAATTTTTTAATCGGTTTAAAATTTCTGCGTCAATTAATTTTTTAATTATACCAATTAATTTATATGATTAAAATCTGCCTGAATTTTTAATTAAAAGATTAATTGGCCCAATTAAATATTTAATTGAAAATTTTTTTGTCAAAAAGCTCGACACTATTAATGTTTTAATTGATATTATTAATATTGTTTGTAGGGGCAAAACTAGTAAACAATTTAATTGGTACTACAAATTTGTTAATTGAAATCGATTTTAAATTTTTTCTGTGTAAGAAGACCTAGATGGAAAGAAACTAGACCAAAGAAACTGCTCGACGATCTTCCACTCTGTTCCACCTTAATCTTTGACAACGAAAAACGAATGATCAATTCACAGCAATTTGTCTTATTCCTGAGGCGCTTAATAATAAGATAAGCAAAAATATATGTGTATGTACTGTCCTTTCCAAAAATTCCAATATAATGAAATGTATTTAGTAGGGGTTTACCCCTGTGTATTAGTCCAAAAAAACAAACAAAGATACGACTTCTGGTGCCCTACTCTGTAATTTTCTTAAACAAATTTATCACAAACAATTTTGCATTTCCAGTAAAAAAAGTAAAAGTTTTAGTAACGATAGTGATGATCTTAAATCACAATACAAGTTCAAGAGTTAGATTGGTAGCCAAAAGGACCTAAACCAAGTTTTTTGGCAATGGAGATTTTGCAGAGGAGAGTTACAGAGGCGTTGTAATAATGAAGCATCTTTTTAAGTATTGCTGAATGTGAATAACCAATAACACGTACACATTTAAATTCGAAGGTCTGATATCTTGAAGGAAAGAAATATGATAAAATATTTCTTTCGGCGACCACCTCTTAGCAGTCTTCTGGCAAAGGCTTAAAATTAACTGATTGCCATGCAAAAACATCTCAAGTCTGTTTTTCGCGCTGCTCTTGGATAAAAATTGACACACACATTGTTGGTCGTAATTCGGAAAAAGGGTTGTATGGGCCAATTATGTCCAATCACACTATTTTGAAGGCCAATGAACAGGTTATTTTTTATAATTAAGCTATCAGTAAGCTTCGATTTGGTTAATTTAATAGCCGCGGTTGGTATCTTGTTGAAACTATATTTCGTCCGGTTCCATATAGTCCAAATTTTCGAATAAAACCACATTATTTTCATCTATCTGAACGTAGTAGAGTTTTTGTGGCCTGTTTTACATTGGTTTCTCTGAACATGTTGTAATTTAGTTTGTTAAAAAATATCATCGATGAAATTTTTTAGTCTATTTTTAGTCTATCGACACTTGAATCTTGACAAGATCTTTGAGAAAAATGTTGTACACAATAGACAGTCTTACTCCCATTCTTTTAGAACTGACGAGAATTGGTTCAATTTAGATCAAAAGTGGAAATGATTACCGAACAAAGTAAGAGGAATGGGCATTTAATGTTTGATTGGTACAAACTTATGACCGGATTGGTGTAATATCATCATTAAAGAATTTCTTTTTTTACAAAAACTGCAATGATGGTGAGAAATATAGAATATGATATAAACTGTTGTGTGACTTTACTTCAACTATCTCATACAAGTGTATATGGGCAATTTCAAAAATTTTCAACATTTGTTGAAACTGAGTTCAGATGCTTATTATTTCTCCAGTTTTTCGAATTGACCAAAACGGTCAAAAGGGAATGGTAGGCCACACTAGAAAACTGGGAAATTCAAAATTTCAGACCATCAGTTCTTTATCTCTAAAAGTTATGGGCACTCAAATATTGAAAAACTCAAAAACAGGCTTGAAATTTACAAGAGTTTTTTCATATTTCATCACTTTTCTACTTTTAGTTTTAAACTTCCGATGCCCACTGATATAAAATAAAGTCACTAGACTTTGTAGATATTTACACTATAAAAGTTATGCCCATACTACTATTTGGGAAAAAGTTGTACAGCGATTCATTTTTGAAACCAAAATTTTCCGATTTTTCAATTTTCGCAGTTTTTTCTATAGCGTTTTTGCGCCGTTCAAGAAAATTGCATTTCGTCAACAGTATTTAAAAGATGGTATAATTTGCTAAAATTTGCGCCATATCACGTCGATGTCAGGCTGCTAGTTGCTGAGAACGATGACCTCAAACTTTTATAGAATTGGCGTAAATTTTTCAAAAATGACAGTTTTTCGCGCCTGACATTTGCAATCTTATTTAAAACTGGTTTATGTATTGCGTGATCTAAACTTCTTAGTAAATGGCACCTCACCGTCAAGAAGGCGTTAAAATATTTTGAAACGCAAAAATTTTATAAAGAAAATAAAAATTTTGCGAAATTTCATGATTTTGTTTCGCGTTTTTTTTAATTAATCCGTGGTTTAAAATCAATGTAAAGTATTGGAAATGAAGTGCGGCGGTGAACTAAAGATCATTTATAAATACGGTTGAATTCGGTCCATATTTAGAGGGTACAGCGGCATTTTTCTTCAAACACATTTTGCTTTGTGACATCTGCAGTTATGTATAGATTCCGCCGCGATTAACAGCAAATGATAGGGTTTTCTAAGCTTGATAATAAAACGGAATAGGCATTAAAAAATTTTCATGATTTTAAATTTTACAGATCAAAAAAAAAAATCCTCAAAAATAATTCTTATATAATTTTTTTATTTTTTAAATTTGCAAGTTAAAACATTGTTTTTCTGTAAATTAGTTATGCGTTATATAAACACATATTATAACAATCAGTGAAACATTTATATTTTTGCAAAAATTCTCGTTTTTTAATGTTAAGGAATTTTAATTATAATTGATATATTTTATGTATTTTATCAGTGCATTGATGAATTTTGACTGCACTGATGAATTTGAAATGAGTTTCATGCATCCATACAACATTTATTAAAATAAACCAATAAATTTAACTTTAAATTTTTTTTAAGAGATTTTAACTTAAAACCTCCATAACTTTCGCGCCGTTTGCAATAAATGATTAACGCGAACTGTTTTGGTATGCTAAAATATCACCCTTCACGTGACTAAAGCGTCATTCGTGTCATCCAAAAAAAAAATTTCGAAAAAAAAAATATCAAAATGTTGAAAATTTTTGAAATTGCCCATATACTTTACATACGAAAGAAAATAATTTCAGTATGTGATTTCTTGAAAAGTATGAGTTAAACAGTTGATGTTTGATTCAAGAATATGTACAGACACAATGAACTCTGATGAGACTACCGTAGCTGGAGTCGAAAATATGTTCAGTTTGGCTAGTGTACTATTTCTTCACGGACATCATTTTCTTCTTTAATTATCAAAAAATTCATTCCAAAAAATCTAAAATCTTTATAGAATTTAACTTTGATCTAATTAAAGCGTTTCTGACGGAATAGAATATTTCTTGTCATTGGTTTACACAGTATGCGCTATAGTTACTGAAAAGGAAGCAATTTGGATGAGCACCATTTAGCGAAATGATCTTTATTGGTTGTTGGTCATTTGAATAATAAATGCCTGAATATTTATAAAAATATATATTTTTTTCGGGTGTTTTTTTTTTTTTTAATGAAGAACCGTTTACGTCTTTGAACTCACTTTTGTTTTGCCAAATGTTGTAATAAAATTGATTGCTCAAGTTATTGTTAATTTGTTTCTTTTTTTTAGATAATATCGTCGATGAAGAACGCTGTAACTGACAAAACCTTAAATGTTCACCAGAGCCAAAAAACCAGTATGAAAGTAGAACAAAGGCACTGGTATTCTTCAAAACGTCGGCGGAGTAAGTGAACTTATTACCATTGTAGAAATCTGGGACAGGGACCTACGACGCGTATTTTTTTTTTTTTTTTTTGATTAGAATAATGCAAAAAACGTATTTTCGATTTTTTGTCAGTTACAGCGTTCCTAATTTCTTGCGACGATATATTATTTCACTTCCACGTTTTGGTGCTACAGCAACATGTTGAGAATATATAGTATAAAATCATCACAGAGATTGATCTATTGGTCTATAAGATAGCACAATTTGATGGACTGGCTTCTAAACTATGTTTGTCTGAAAAATTTTATTCCGTTGTCTTAAGTAAATTCACTACGTGATGTAATTTAAGCGATAACCTATTCATGTTCTATTGCTCTTAAAACAGAATCCCATATTATAATTCTTACTTACCACGATAGCCCATTATCAAGTTATTTGTTGTCAATTCACAGAATCAATTATGCCTGATATAATGTTTTCTATTTTTTTAATTTTTTTATCCGAAATTTTCAAAAATAATAAATTCAGGCATTAAAAGTTAAATTTTACTAAAAAAATATATAAACTACTTAAATCTATATAAAAAGTGTCAGCACTTGAAATTGCTTACCAAAGTGTAGAAGGCAATTTTTATAGTGTATGTACTTTTAAATTCTAATTCTTAATGGCATCCTTTATTTTTTGACTAGTTCTGTATGCAAATCATAAAAACCCTTACAAATGACAGAATACAAGGCTAAAGGAAAGGTAGAAAAACATTATTTTCCTTAAAAACATTCTATTTTCCATAAAACGTTTTTATGCCATTAATTCTTAAAATCACGTCATCAACAGAAAATTTCGAAATCAACCAACAGGGATTTTCTGTTTCTTTTTTTTTTTTTGGGAAAAAAGGGCTTAAGAAAGAAAGAACAAAGATTTCACTGAAACTGTGTGATTAGATACAATGACACGGCATTTCTTTTTATTTTTAGGTAAGAAAAAAAAAAAGAAAAAACGGGATAAAAAATCATAAAAAGAGGAAGAATGAAAGACAATCAACATTTTTTCTGTTGAAAAGAATACAATTTTAAGCACTAAAAACATACACAACAAGGCTTTGAAGAGGAACTAATATGAATGAAAGTAATCGAAGAGAATGAAAATAAAACCTAAAAATTTACTGTAATGATAGAAATGTCAACAATCAATTGATTCGAATGTTTCGTTTTTTTTTTCTTTTTTGTTTTTTACCACCTTTAATCGAGAAATATAAACATGCCAACACTTAATGGTCGAATGAATGACAAAAGGAGCTGGTAACAGTAGTAGAGTTAAGAGTTTTAAAAATTTATAGCATTTGTAAATTAAATTTAAAATATTGTAAAAATTCTTCAATTTTTGTTTGTTTACTTTTACTCAAGTAAAAATACAAAAATTTTTACGGGTTTCGAAAATAAAACTAATTTTTGCCAGAATGAGTTCAGATTACTTTTTTTAAAAGAGATTTAGATAGCAGTTGCAGTGAAAAGTCTCCGGATACTGTGGTTGTTAATATTGGCTTTGCTGTTGGTTTTTATAAAATATCCATCAAAGTGTTTTAACAACAAATTTTTAATTCTGAAGCAATATAAAGTCCGAACCTTCGCTTTCGTTATTAACCCGGCATTATAAGGGTTGGGTCAAACTTACCCGCAACTTTTTAAATTTCTTGTGGTATTATAACTGCACTTTTCTTCTATTTCGTTTTCTCAGTAGCTGGAGATATTTATCTCCTCTAAATATAATTAATTTTAAATCGGTCAGATTTCGATTACAATGCGATTTATACGCCCTGAAATTTGAAAAAGGTAAATATGACCCAACCCCGCAGTCAACATAGCTATTTTGGGCAATGAGTATATTATGTGTTTTGCATATAAAATTGTAAAAATGTAAAGGATGCAACAAGTATATTTGTCCTCAACATAGCATAACTTTCGGTTCTGATTGTACAAATCGAAACCTGTCAATTCCACTAGGGAAGTCATTGAGAGTTTTTCAGGCTGAAATCCTGGCCACAACCGCATGTGCTGAGATTAACCTGGATATCGGGCTCAAGGGTAAGACAATTAATATATTTTCAGATAGTCAGGCTGCCTTAAAGGCGCTTGACTCTCATCGTATGACATCTAGATTTGTCAAACATTATTACGACACGTTGCAAAAATTATCGTTTAGAAACAGGGTGCAGCTGTTCTGGATACCTGGACACTGTGGTATAAGCGGGAACGAGGAAGCGGATGCATTAGCTAGGAGGGGATCTGCGACGCCTTATATTGGTCCGGAGCCCTGCTGTGCAGCACCGCTTAATACTATTCTCAGTCAAATTAGTGAATCTGAAACTGGCAAATGTTTGGAACATTGGAATGCCCAGTCGGGTCTTAGGCACGCCAGGGCTGTGATTCGTGAGCGATTTGGGGGTGAGTCTGATGTTCTAAAGTATAGAAGGCCAGACCTGAAAATCCTAACGGATTTTCTTACGTGTCACTGTAGTGTGAGAGCGCATTTGATGAGAATGGCGATCACAAATGTAGATGTTTGTAGACTATGCTCACAACCATCAGAGACAGCAGAGCACATATTGTGTGAATGTGTGGCTCTTGATAGATTTAGATGGATGTATTTAGGAAGACATATATCTACCACTAAAGTTTCGGACCTGCTGGTGTTCGTAAGGAAGGCAGTTGATCTGTTAAACAAACAGTAGACTCAAAAGGACACAATAGATCTTATAAATCGCAGTGTCTTGCATTTGTGCTGGGTCTAAACCAGATAATAATAATAATGTACAAATAGTGGTCCCCCCCGGTGGTACACTAAATGGCTTCTGGTGATTTACGTCACACCAGGGGCCTATACTCGCCGGGGAATATGGAGTTCTCCTAGACTTGGGTGGCCTGGCACTCGTTATAGGCAGAGAGGTGGGTAATTTATTACTGACCATCTCAGGGACTGACTAGAGGAACCTACTCTAATCTGGTACTACGGGCATCACGAATCCTCGGTTATGCCTGTGCTCCCCTGTCATTCGGGGAGTGAGGCAAATCGGGCTGATGGTTTGGGTGCGGCCCTTCGGGGAATACTCGTAGTGTTTGTGGTAGTGCTAGATAGAAAACCCTCAACAAGGGGTGTATTACTACTCAGGCAGTGGTTGTACTAAATTGCTAATTCGATGTCCATTGGCCTTCTTCTGACCGGCGTGTCATAGACATATGTAACGTGTGTTTGTATGTAAAGTACAATCGTTTGTTTCCTAAAAAAAATTTAATAAATTTTTTTTATAAGCTTATCAATTTTACGGTATCAATACATTTTTGCATTAGTAAATTTCATTTAAACGATAATACAGTTTAAACATACATTTTATAAGACGTGTTTAATAATCATTTGCTTAGACTGTATTTAAACGCATAGTATCGCATATCAACGCATGTTGACGCATATGCGCTAAATTAAGACAATCTGGTAAAAAGCACGTTGACCGATAGTTAACGGCTCATAACTGTATTTTGATTGCCTTTTACATCTATCTACAAGTTTCTAAAAGTCTTTTCGTGACAAGCTTCTGAAGTATACAGACGTGCTCTGGTAATACACTCCATTTTGTTCGGTCATAATTTGGCATAACCCCAAATTCTAATTTTATAAAGACGAAAAGAACTCATATCAGTTTTGGATGAAAGGAATTTAAAATTTAGTGACAGTAGCAGGAAGTGGTTATCTAAAAATTATTTTACCTATATATCACGAATTATTTACTATAATAAAATAATTAAAATTTATTGAAAAGCACTAATTTGGCGATAATTAAAATAGTGGTGTTACTTATTAAGCCACTACTGTATTCTTTTAACATCCAAAGTATACATATTTGCTCTCGTAATAAAACAAAAAGCTAAAACAGACAAGACCACGTTTTAGTGAGATAGAAATCAAGAAGAAGAACAGAAAACAGAAAAATACCATAAAATCCATCATTTGTATTCTAAACTAATAATCATAAGGTAAAAAAATTACCAAACGGAAAATTTGACACTAAAAAGTAACAATTAATACTGTCAACCACCCTTCCATCGCTGCAATCAAATTATCCCTTGTTTCAAACTGAAAGTTCTTGGCAAGACAGTGACCGGCATCATCCCGATACAAAAATAGGTGCCAATGAACAGTATACGCCAAAAGAAGAAGATTCCCAACATCTCTTAAAGAAGAAATTGAAAGTAATTAACATCAACATACCGGCAATATAACCATCAATATTGGAATATACACGTGTGTGAATTGAATATTTGGATGAGTTTTGGAGTCCCATCAAACATTTCTAGAAGACCTCACGATAAGCAAAATTTAGCAGTAGTAACAATCGTTAATTGGTAACTTTGGTTTTAATATTGTAGAAGAGTTGTTAAGTTAAAGAAAAGAAATATTTACATACACGTTTTGTTTTATTTTCCCAAAATTAATCTTGATATAACTTTTAAGCATTCATAATTTAAAATCTACAATATTAATACCAATATTAAATTTATTTTTATAAAAACAGAAAAATATTTTATTAAACTATATATACATATATTTTTTTAGTGTAAAAATAAGAAAATTAGTTAAGATATTAAAGTAAGTGAACACCCTACCAGCAAAACGAGATACATTTTGATTTAAATAATTAATTATTCCAACACCACTGCAGCAGAATGACGAGGCCTCATCACTCCGCCGCTACAGAATTCCATTGATATGGTGAGTCAAAGATTTTAAAATTTGTTTTATTATAGTATGTACATATATTTAGTTTTGCTAAGGGGAAAATATTCCAATATATCGAATGTAAGAAAAAAGTGTGGATAAAAGCTAAAAGAACACTATAAGCTCAATTTCTTTATTGTTTGATACTGTTGTTTGCTTTATTTGTAACATACCTTCATATTAATATTTGTGAATTATATTACATACTTGTCAAGGGAAACCTGTTTCTTTAATTTGATTCCTTTTTGTTTTAATTTTGTTTTTTTACGAACCTTATATTAACTAACTGCTTCTTATTATTCGCTCAGTAAGAGCAGATAAATAAAGAGATTAAGAGAAAGTAAGAGAAACTACTCATCGAATAATACGATATTAACTAAGATTTGAGTAATTATCAATAGTAAAAGAAAGAAGAAATTATTACAAATTTGGTCAGATGAGATAATGAAAACAAAATAAGAGAATTTGAGAATTTTAGTTTTGAAACAACATAATCAAGTATTTTGTTGAATTTTGTCTCCAAGAATATATCTTTTATTTTGGTTTGTTTTGTTAATAGTGTTCTATTGGTATTATCTACACTCTATAGTCAGTCATATACTCCCTTTAAGAAATTTAATTTTAATTTGTCACAGTTAAATTTATAATTGTTGCATTAAGAAGTGTTTTTTCTCTAATATTTTCATTTTGATATATTATTAATTTTTTTGAAATTAATTATGCTAATAATGTTACAATATAATTTATAAATAGTGAATAATAATGCTAATATTTTGTGAATTAATTAAAGTATTGTGTTAATGAAAATTAATATGGCCTGTTAAATTGTTTAACGGATGTGATCGGATGGAATGAATCGCTCGGTCAAGGGGATCTTAGAAAATCTATATTGTCGCCATAAGGTCCATGGTAGGGAGGGTTATGAGGCGCAGTTCCTAAACCATCTGGGAACTTAAAAATAGTGATATGGTATGGTTAGATGGATTCCGTATAAATATACTCACAGTGGATCTAGATAAAAATGGGGTATTTACAACACCTAAGTATAGTTTAGATAGATCTACACTACCGGTTCATATTATTTAATTATTTTTTGTAAAGGGAGTCTATAATAATTTATTTATGATTGGACACATCCAATGGCCCCGAGAACAGTCGACAAGAACCACCCCACCCGGCTGCTAGCTAGCGTAGTCAATGGCTCCCTAACCAGTCGTCTTGTCTCACAATTTTACCCAGGCCTTTACAGCGTTTATCATAAGAATTTAATCTTCTGGTAAAACGTGTAACGACTTTTGTTTGTACATTACATAAATTGGCGCCCAACGTGGGGCGGGGCAAGAGAGGAAAAATTTAATGCCTTTACCGGGTAAGAAGGAAGGTTAATGCCTTTTGACCGCGGAAAACTTGAAGAATTTTGGCAGAAGGAGTTCAGAATGAACTTGATATTTTTTCTTTTGTTCTACCTATTTTAATTAAATTTTTTAACTAATAGATTTCATAGTTAGTGAATCTATAAGGGTTTATACATTTTAGATTTTAACTTTGAATAACATTTGTCTTCCTTTTGGACTTTCGATAGATTGAGTTCCAGATCGATCTAGGCGACTAGAGGATAAGGCTGATGTTTTTCATTGTTAAATTATGACGTGGATATAATTTTTTTTATTTACTTTAGTTCAGGAAGCTATATTTTATGGTTCAGTTTTACTTTATGTTGTAATTTAGAAAATTTTCACTTGGATTTACAATATAATTGCTGTTTGCGATTTATTGTCCAGTGGAGATGATAATATATTCATTGAAAAATTTTATAAGAGGCTGATAAATAATTTATAATTTCTTTAACTCCATAGACCTGTTTTGTTTCCAAAATCCATCAACCATATTCACTAGATTATTTGATTACGAATTCATTTCTATCCGTATCACATCCATAATATGAATATTGAGATTAATTAATTTAATTTTTAATCGGCAATTTTATTTTTGTTGTTATTTACTACAAAAATTTTATTTATTTTTACTTTTTCTATAATTTTTGTTTATTAATTTTTTTTTGCTACTGAATTGAGATAATTTTGTCAATATGATAGAGCATTCGCCCCCTCGATGTAGTGCAATGACTTCTCAAAATAGTGAAAATTTTCAAGTCTGTAAGATTTGTAGTGAAAAACTGCTTGAAGGTCAAGAATGTATGATTATTTCGGAATGTAACCATGCATTTCACAGTCAATGTATTGAAGATATTTTGTCTAATTCTTCTGAATGTCCAGAATGTAAAAGACCGTTTTCTTTGTCTGAATTGAAGAAGATTACTATGCAGAATAAACAGATCCTTAATGAAAAACAGAAATTAACTCGAGGTAAGCCTCGTGGTGCTAAGGCTAAGCAATATAATACTAGAAGCCAGGCCCATAACTTATTAGAATCTTCTCAGAATGCTTTGATAGACATGAGTGATAATCTAGGAACTGAACTTGAGGATCCCTCAACCCCCATTCGTAACCAGCCTATTGATAATCTAACCTCGTTAAATTCACGAAATAATCCTACTATAAACACTAATATACAACCGAATATTGACTATTCGCAATTAAATCAAATGATTGAGAATACAGTCTCTCGACTTCTTACTAATTTAAACCTTCAGTCTAATAATAACCAAAACTCATACAATAGCCGACATCCTTCGCCGATGCGTAATACACCAGCACTGGCACGTCAGAATAACCGCACTGATGGTCGTAATAGTTCATACACTCGAGTTTCGAACCATAATATTTCTGCTAATTCAAATGGAAATTTTAATAGCTCGTTTGATGAAAATTTTACTTTGAGATCTGATAAAATAACATCTATAATACAAAATTGGAATATAAAGTTTGAAGGTTCAGCTCAAGGAATTAGTGTGGATGAGTTTTTATATAGAGTACGTGTATTGACTCGTGAACATTTTAATAATGATTTTTCTGTTATATGTAAAAATTTACATATTTTGTTAAGTGGAAGAGCCAGAGAGTGGTACTGGAGATATCACAAGCAGGTAGAGACAATTTGTTGGAATGAGTTTTGTGAGGCTTTGAAATATCAATACAAGGACTTTAGATCAACTTTTGATATTTATGAGGAGCTTAGAAACAGAAAGATGAAACCTAATGAGACTTTTGAGATGTTTTATGAAACCGTTTCTTCAATTTTAGATCGATTGGATAAGCCTATCCCTGAAAATGAATTGGTTGAAATACTTTCGCGTAACCTCCGACCAGAAATACGGCACGAATTGCTCTACGTTCCGATTTATTCAATAGCTCATTTGCGCAAGTTAGTTCAAATGAGAGAAAACCTTTTAGGTGATGATTATTATAAAAGGAATACTTGTAAAACCACAAATTTTTCTGGACATCGTAGACAAATTGCTGAAGTAGAGTTTCCAGATGCAGCATCTCTAAGTGAATCAAATTTACCACCCGAAAACCAAGTCTGTGCTATACAGAATCTAAAATGCTGGAATTGTGAGAAATTAGGTCACATATGGGAAGATTGTTTGGAGGATAGGAAGATATTTTGCTATGGTTGTGGTGAAAAGGACACATACAAGCCACAATGCCCTAAATGTTCATTGAAAAGATTAGCTTCAAAAAACTCTCAGACCTCAAAAAACTCTCGAATATACCCTTAAGTTTATCTCATTCTCAATTAAAACCAGATTCGACATATTTAAATCCAGATTCATCAACATTACACCTAGATTCATCATTTGAAAATATAGAATTGTCTAAATTGCAATTAAACTCGGACTTACCACAATCAAATCTTGACAGTAAATTGGAAAATAATCGGATACTTACTGCATCAGAATCTTTTAATAATACTAAGCACGTTCCTAAACTATATCCAATAATACCATTTCATCAAAGATGGGAAAATTATATGAAGAAAAGGCATGCAATTTTTAATGATTCTTCTTTAGTTGAGAGTATATCGAAAAGACCGAAAAGATCTACATTGCGCCTCCGAAAATATTTCAAAAATAGAAAATTTACCTCAAAGTTTATTTTGTCCTCTATAGTAAATAATCCAGATGACAAACGTTATTATGCAGCTGTTAGATTTTTGTCTTTTTCTGAGTTAGGTTTGTTAGACTCAGGTGCTAATGTCACATGTATAGGCTCTGATCTAGCACGTCAAAATTTTAAAAATTTTGTTGAATTTTCTTTCCTTAATTCCTACGTAAAGACGGCAGATGGAAATCTTCAGAAAATTATAGGTTATTTACACGTTGATGTTTACTTTAAAAATCAATGTAGAAAATTGAAAATATTGATTGTACCAACCATTAGTCAAAGACTAATATTGGGTCTCGATTTTTGGAAGGCTTTTGACCTTGCCCCAGATATATTTGGCAATGTAGTATTGTCCTCAAATGTTGAAAATTATTCGCCTCTGTTATCCGAGTTGTCGACATTTAATACCCAGTCTGATATTTTAACAGAGATTCAGGCAAATTCGAACGATTCCACAGGTAACACTGAATATCCCTTAAATTCATCTCAACGCAGTCAATTGAAAACCATAATTGGACTATTTCCTGACTTTGAAAGACAGGGCTTAGGACGTACAACATTGATAACACATTCGATAGATGTAGGTGATACTGCTCCTGTGAAGCAACGTTTTTATCCCGTGTCCCCTGCAGTAGAGAAATTGATGTACAAAGAGATTGATAGAATGCTCGAGTTAGGCGTTATTGAACCCTCAATGTCCCCTTGGTCTTCACCTATGCGATTGGTAGTAAAGCCGAACAAGATACGCTTATGCCTTGATGCTAGGAAAGTAAATCAAGCAACAAAGAAAGACGCTTACCCTTTGCCCAGTATAGAAGGTATATTCTCTAGATTGCCCAAAGCCAATATCATTTCAAAATTAGATCTTAAAGATGCATACTGGCAAATTGCTTTATCGGAAGGGTCTAAGCCTATTACGGCATTTACCATCCCCGGCCGTCCCCTTTATCAATTTGTTGTCATGCCTTTTGGCCTCTGCAACGCTCCGTCTACTATGTGCAGACTAATGGACCAGTTAATACCACCAGATTTACGTCACTGTGTATTTGGATATCTGGACGATTTGATTATTGTCTCAGAAAATTTCGAATCCCATTTGTCAGTGTTAGTGAGAATTGCTGCACAGTTTAAGGCAGCCAATTTAACTCTTAATGTGTCCAAGTCTAAATTCTGTGTAACGGAAGTAAATTATTTGGGATATATTATAGGCAATGGCGGCATCAAAACCGATCCAGATAAGGTTACGTCCATTAGAAATTGGCCACAACCGAAAAATTTGAAACAGGTACGCGGTTTTCTTGGCATAGCAGGTTGGTACCGCAGGATTATTGCAAATTTTTCATCTATAGTTTTTCCCATAACTGAGGTATTGTCTACCAAACGTAAATTTATTTGGACCCCAGAGGCTCAGCAAGCATTTGAAAAGATAAAGGATTTATTAACATCTGCTCCTATTCTCACAAATCCTGATTTTAATAAGAAGTTTTACTTGCATTGTGATGCTAGCGACCATGGTATCGGCGCTGTTTTAATCCAGTTTGATAATGAAGGCAATGAAAGGCCTATAGCATTTATGTCCAAAAAGTTAACAACAGCACAACGCAATTATAGCGTTACTGAGCGTGAGTGCTTTGCTGCTCTTGAAGCTATCAAGAAATTTAGATGCTATCTAGAACTCCAGGAGTTCGAAGTCATTACTGACCACGCCTCACTTGTATGGCTTATGAGACAGCCAGATCTATCAGGACGTCTTGCAAGGTGGGTGTTTAAATTACAGGGCTACAAATTTAATATTAGCCATAGAAAGGGAAAGGATAATGTAGTGCCCGATGCCTTGTCAAGGATACCTTACGATGAAATTGGAAGTATTACTTTGTGTCAGCCTCCAATAGATCTTAATTCTGAGCATTTTAGTGATTCGGACTATATAAGTCTAAGAAAGAAAATTCAGGACTCTAGTTCAAATTATCCTGATATGAAAATTATTGACAATTTCGTCTATATTCGGACAAATCACTATAATGGCGAAGAACAACAGGAGGATAATTGTTGGAAATTATGGGTGCCGTATAATTTACGAAAATCTGTTATACAGGGAGCGCATGATAACCCTACTGCCTCACATGGTGGTATAGTAAAAACCACTGAGCTTATCCGACGACATTTCTTTTGGCCTGGATTAGTACGTGATGTTCGTGAATATATTCATTTGTGTGAAATATGTAAGACTACAAAAGCTCCTAATTTTGTGACCAAACCGGAAATGGGTAGTCCTGTGAAAACTGATAGACCATTTCAGCGATTGTATGTCGACATTTTAGGTCCCTACCCTCGTAGCAAAGGAGGTAACATAGGTTTATTAATTGTCTTAGATCATATGACTAAGTTTCATAGGCTATTTCCTATGAAAAAATTTTCTTCAAAAATTATTCAAGACTATTTGTTAAAGCACATATTTCATGTCTTTGGTGTGCCTGAATTCTTAGTGAGTGATAATGGATCACAATTTCGATCAAACGAGTTTAACGCTTTCCTTACTTCTTTAGGTATAACACATACATACACGGCGATATATTCCCCGCAATCGAATTCTTCTGAACGGGTTAATCGTTCTATTTTAGCTGCGATAAGATCATATTTGACAAAGGACCAAACTTTATGGGATCAAAATATTAGTGCCATAAGCTGTGCATTAAGAAACTCGTTTCACCAATCTATACAGCGGTCCCCATATCAAGCCGTATTCGGTTTCGAAATGGTAACTCATGGAAGTCTCTATGCGTTATTGCGAAAATTAACCATAATTGAGGAACCAGGTATATCCCTGAGTAAGGAAGATAGTCTATATCTTATGCGACAAGATTTGAAAAAACATATTGCAAGGGCCTATGAGGCAAATCGAACTCAATACAATTTGCGTGCTCGTCCTATTTCGTATAAAATTGGTCAGGAAGTTTTTCGTCGAAACTTTTCACAAAGTAACTTCGAAAAGAAATATAATGCTAAACTGGCACCTTTGTTTATCAAATCCATTGTAAAAGAAAAAGTAGGAAATAATTATTATGTGTTACAGGATGCAAGTGGAAAAATAGCTGGAACTTATCACGCGAAGGACATTCGTCCATAAGTATTTCCCTCTAATACTGTGGCATAATATACCAGTATTATATGGTTTGTAACGTGTGTTTGTATGTAAAGTACAATCTTTTGTTTCCTAAAAAAATTTAATAAATTTTTTTTATAAGCTTATCAATTTTACAGTATCAATACATTTTTTCATTAGTAAATTTCATTTAAACGATAATACAGTTTAAACATACATTTTATAAGACGTGTTTAATAATCATTTGCTTAGACTGTAATTAAACGCATAGTATCGCATCTCAACGCATGTTGACGCATATGCGCTAAATTAAGACAATCTGGTAAAAGGCATGTTGACCGATAGTTAACGGCTCATAACTGTATTTTGATTGCCTTTTACATCTATCTAGAAGTTGATAAAAGTCTTTTCGTGACAAGCTTCTGAAGTATACAGACGTGCTCTGGTAATACACTCCATTTTGTTCGGTCATAATTTGGCATAACCCCAAATTCTAATTTTATAAAGACGAAAAGAACTCATATCAGTTTTGGATGAAAGGAATTTAAAATTTAGTGACAGTAGCAGGAAGTGGTTATCTAAAAATTATTTTACCTATATATCACGAATTATTTACTATAATAAAATAATTAAAATTTATTGAAAAGCACTAATTTGGCGATAATTAAAATAGTGGTGTTACTTATTAAGCCACTACTGTATTCTTTTAACATCCAAAGTATACATATTTGCTCTCGTAATAAAACAAAAAGCTAAAACAGACAAGACCACGTTTTAGTGAGATAGAAATCAAGAAGAAGAACAGAAAACAGAAAAATACCATAAAATCCATCATTTGTATTCTAAACTAATAATCATAAGGTAAAAAAATTACCAAACGGAAAATTTGACACTAAAAAGTAACAATTAATACTGTCAACCACCCTTCCATCGCTGCAATCAAATTATCCCTTGTTTCAAACTGAAAGTTCTTGGCAAGACAGTGACCGGCATCATCCCGATACAAAAATAGGTGCCAATGAACAGTATACGCCAAAAGAAGAAGATTCCCAACATCTCTTAAAGAAGAAATTGAAAGTAATTAACATCAACATACCGGCAATATAACCATCAATATTGGAATATACACGTGTGTGAATTGAATATTTGGATGAGTTTTGGAGTCCCATCAAACATTTCTAGAAGACCTCACGATAAGCAAAATTTAGCAGTAGTAACAATCGTTAATTGGTAACTTTGGTTTTAATATTGTAGAAGAGTTGTTAAGTTAAAGAAAAGAAATATTTACATACACGTTTTGTTTTATTTTCCCAAAATTAATCTTGATATAACTTTTAAGCATTCATAATTTAAAATCTACAATATTAATACCAATATTAAATTTATTTTTATAAAAACAGAAAAATATTTTATTAAACTATATATACATATATTTTTTTAGTGTAAAAATAAGAAAATTAGTTAAGATATTAAAGTAAGTGAACACCCTACCAGCAAAACGAGATACATTTTGATTTAAATAATTAATTATTCCAACACCACTGCAGCAGAATGACGAGGCCTCATCACTCCGCCGCTACAGAATTCCATTGATATGGTGAGTCAAAGATTTTAAAATTTGTTTTATTATAGTATGTACATATATTTAGTTTTGCTAAGGGGAAAATATTCCAATATATCGAATGTAAGAAAAAAGTGTGGATAAAAGCTAAAAGAACACTATAAGCTCAATTTCTTTATTGTTTGATACTGTTGTTTGCTTTATTTGTAACATACCTTCATATTAATATTTGTGAATTATATTACATACTTGTCAAGGGAAACCTGTTTCTTTAATTTGATTCCTTTTTGTTTTAATTTTGTTTTTTTACGAACCTTATATTAACTAACTGCTTCTTATTATTCGCTCAGTAAGAGCAGATAAATAAAGAGATTAAGAGAAAGTAAGAGAAACTACTCATCGAATAATACGATATTAACTAAGATTTGAGTAATTATCAATAGTAAAAGAAAGAAGAAATTATTACAAATTTGGTCAGATGAGATAATGAAAACAAAATAAGAGAATTTGAGAATTTTAGTTTTGAAACAACATAATCAAGTATTTTGTTGAATTTTGTCTCCAAGAATATATCTTTTATTTTGGTTTGTTTTGTTAATAGTGTTCTATTGGTATTATCTACACTCTATAGTCAGTCATATACTCCCTTTAAGAAATTTAATTTTAATTTGTCACAGTTAAATTTATAATTGTTGCATTAAGAAGTGTTTTTTCTCTAATATTTTCATTTTGATATATTATTAATTTTTTTGAAATTAATTATGCTAATAATGTTACAATATAATTTATAAATAGTGAATAATAATGCTAATATTTTGTGAATTAATTAAAGTATTGTGTTAATGAAAATTAATATGGCCTGTTAAATTGTTTAACGGATGTGATCGGATGGAATGAATCGCTCGGTCAAGGGGATCTTAGAAAATCTATATTGTCGCCATAAGGTCCATGGTAGGGAGGGTTATGAGGCGCAGTTCCTAAACCATCTGGGAACTTAAAAATAGTGATATGGTATGGTTAGATGGATTCCGTATAAATATACTCACAGTGGATCTAGATAAAAATGGGGTATTTACAACACCTAAGTATAGTTTAGATAGATCTACACTACCGGTTCATATTATTTAATTATTTTTTGTAAAGGGAGTCTATAATAATTTATTTATGATTGGACACATCCAATGGCCCCGAGAACAGTCGACAAGAACCACCCCACCCGGCTGCTAGCTAGCGTAGTCAATGGCTCCCTAACCAGTCGTCTTGTCTCACAATTTTACCCAGGCCTTTACAGCGTTTATCATAAGAATTTAATCTTCTGGTAAAACGTGTAACGACTTTTGTTTGTTCATTACACATATCCGAAATTAGAAGGTAGCGGCCTAGAATGGCGCTGGTCAAACGCGGCGTATTTGACCACCACGCTTTAAAACCGGGTGGCGTGTGGTGAGTCCCAGAACAGGTACAAATAATGGTACCTCGAAGTATTTTTTTATAAATATTAATTAATTAGATACATAAAAGTATAATTTAAATTGAAAGACTAATAAAAAATAAATGTATATTATACCTAAGCCAGAAGAAGCTAGATTTGTTACCTTTTTTCAGTTTGAAATATTTTTCTTGAAATATTTTTTGTTATTAAATAATATTATGCTCTATTTCCTTATATATTACATTGTTTACTTAATAACATCAATTATTTGAAAATTTTGTATAAATATAATGAAATATTTCGAGTTTAATAAGTGGGTAATGACCCAACCCCAACGTCCTTGTAACTAATTTCCACCCCCATGGTGACGGGTTAAACAATTTTAGTGGAATTATACCATTTTATAGTTTAAGCTATTATTCAATAAGAAAATTTATTCGATTATGAGAGAAACAAATTGACTTTGTAAAAAATATCGTTTAAAGAATTAAAGAACGCTGTAACCGACAAAAAATCGAAAATACGTTTTTTGCATCATTTTTATCAGAAAAAAATACGCGTCGATTGGTCTCGGTCCCAGTTGTCTACGATAAAAATAAATTCACTTACGCCGTCTGCGAAATGAAAAATACCAGTGTATTTGTTCTACATTTATGAAAGTTTTTTGGCTCTGGTGAACATTTAAGGTTTTGTCAGTTACAGCGTTCTTTAATTCCATTGACGATATGTTTCCGTAAGTTTGAAAACTCTATTAGAAAAAAAAGGGTAGATTTTGGTTTTTAAGGCCTGACACTTGTTAAGTTGTTTCTTGTCGTTTGTCTAAAATAAAGCAAAAGTTTCGGCAAAATATTTGACTCTTGAAATATCAAGATCTCTCTTTTTTTTTTTTTTTTTGATTGAGGCCTGCACTCAGGGGACGATTCCTACTCATTCTTTCTAGTAAAATATGTGGGGGGAAGGGGAAGGAGTGAGTAGTGTTTGTGGGTATTTGATTTAAATTTACTAACATTGTCATGGACAAGATACAGATTTAACACGGTTCGGTTAAAGAACGAATTCTTTCTATAATGCATTGAGCGACTCACTGGACAATCAACTACAAAAAAAATTTTTATAGTTACAAAATTCAAAATTAACAAGCCTTACCTTTATTTCCAAATAACTTATTTAAGTCGGGTCAATTTTTTTGAATCGGCTTTATCAAACGGTGTGTTATAACCTTTTAAATCTGTCCACCTCTCTTTGTCTCCCTACAAAACTATAATTTATTTTACTTGTCACGTAACAAGTAGATTATTTGCTTTCCTTTTTAATTTTCATTTTTATTTCTATTTTGTTTTTCGATTTTTCCTTTCATATTTTCTTTTTATGGCTCTTTTAAGCACTTTTTTGCTGTGCTCAGATTTTTTCCTATAAAATTTTTCCTTCATTTTTTTGTGTGAGTTTCATTTACGTTTTCTATTTTATTTTTATTATTAAATTATGCTTTACGAAATTTGTGAAAGTGAGACCTTTAATAAAATTTGATTTTTATTACCAAAAAGTGACCGACCTTTGAATCAGTTTCAAGAAAAGAAAAAAATAAAATAAATACGAAAGAAAAGTTTTGTCAACAATTTTTTATTTTTTGTATGCCTTTTTTATAGTTTTGTTAATTTAATTTCATGTCAAGTTTTTTTTTTTTTTTTTCTTTCTTTTTGACTTTTCTAAACAAATATTACAACACAAAAATATAATTTAATAAAATCCTCAAATAACATACAATTTTCAGGTATTTGGAAATATTTTTGTAAATAAAAAACAAACGTTGATTGAAAGTTATTTTTGTTCTTAAAGAGTAATTTCTAAAAGGGTCAGTAACTTTTAATGGAGTCAAAAGAATTGCGAAAAAGTTTGCAAATGTCAATAAAACGAAAAAAGAAATTCGAAAAGACACAATTTTAATTATAAGTTCATGCATTCAAGTTCACTTTAAAGAAAAATATTTCAATCATACTACTTTTAAGTTTGTAGCAATAATTGCAGCGTCTTGTAGCCTTAGGTGAAACATTATTATTGATTTTTATGATAAACTTAAATGCGTCCAAAAATATGTCAAAAATAGTTTTTACAAACTTTGGTAAACTAAATTGGAAGAATGCGTGGTATTCTGCTTAGAGGGCTCGCACAAACTCTCAATCGGTCGAGGTGCAAATCCCAGCAAAGGTGAAAAATGAAAAAAGTTAGTGTGCGGTTTTTCAAAATTATATTTTAAAAATTAGAGGTCCCGACTCCAAGAAGACCACCTACAAAGAAACCACTCCCCCACATTCCACTCTATTAAACCTTAACCAATGTCAAAAAAAAAAACGAATGATCAGGGGAGAAGCAACACCTATTGGGAAGCAGCAGATAACAGTTAAGCCTACCTAGCGAAGACACTCACCACACAATCAACATGCAACGATGATTCAATTGCTGTTGATCATGTAAAGGTGAAGGTATAACACTGGCCTTTGAGTGATCAATTCACAGCAATTTGCTCAATCACAAAGCGCTTAATAAAAATATATGTATCTGTACTGTCCTTTCCAAAAATTCCAAAACAATGCACTGCATTTATTAGGGGTTTATCCTTGAGTATTGGTCTCAAATAAAGAAAAATTTTAATAGGATCTTAAACTAATATTAAATTTAATTAGTAAATTATTTTTAGAATCTCGCATAGTGGTAAATAGTTTTTTATTTTATTTATTATCAATATTTGATTTAACTAAAAGGCCCATAATTTCTAGTGAGCTGTGAAGCCACTACCTAAGCAAACTATAATTTATCGTTTACAGATATTTAATTCAAACAATTGTAAGAAAATTTTTACACAAAAAATTAACAAAACAAAGCAGAAAGATAACAATTTTTAATATGCCTGTATACAGAGTGTCCCAGAACTCAGTATTAAGCAAAACGGGTTGACAGGATTGATTGTAGCCAACATGAGGAGAGTGACGCCTCTAAGTGGGACGGAGATGCATAGTTTAAACGTGTACGAGTGAAACAGATACTGTAGCCATACCAACGAAATGACTACGCTACCAGTCTGACACCAGTTTCGCTCATTCGTCTATTGCGCACCTTCCGTAATCGCTTGTGTTGATTTAGTATTGACTACTTTGGCTTCTATCTTTTGGAATTTGACTTTTGTTGTAATAGTAACATCCTTGTTACCTACTATGCCTACAAGCTACACTTCACAAGAATATGTAAACATAAACGTCATTTATGGGGAATGCAGACACAATGCTAGTGCCGGTGCTAGATTTTATTGCGAAAGATATCTAAACCATTCGCACGCGTTGTAAACGATTCATCTCTGTCTCACTGCGTGGCATCACTATCTGTCTAGCCTAAACATGGTATACATGTCCACTACCCATTTCTCTCATTAATATGTCGTGAAATTAAAAATCTTATGCGGATAAAAAACATTTGAACTGAGTAAAATGGGTTAGCAAAAATCGGGTTACTTGAGGTTTTTATTTTTTTACTCGTTTTTTTTAATATAAAGCTAATATGAAGTATTGTACCATTTTACAATCCTGAAGAAATGCGCGAACTCTTAATGGTGCTTGCCTTGCACTTTAGTACATTTTTTCAAAGTCGACAACATAACCCACGTCGACTAACTGATGTCTAAAATTGGAAGTACAGCCCCTATTCAATTTCAAGTTGTTCACTCGGTTTCTCTCAGACCTTTTTTTTCCAATAATTATTACTAATTTTCTCATGTTAAGCATGTGTAGTTATGGGCTTGTTGAGAAAGAGAAATATACATTTAATTTGATAATTTCGTTATAATAAATAATTTTAAATAATTTCAATTAATAAATAGTTCAAACCGAATCAAGTTTTGTTTTTAATAAAACCTCCATAAAGTGTAAGAATAGGTTTTCTTTTAATTTCCTATTCTTACAAAACTTTAAAATTTTACAAGAAATATCAAAAGAAATTTTCGTTATTCCGCCCGAATTAATTCCACTCCGAAGATTGAAAAGATAATATGATTTTAAATATTCCCATAAGAATAAATCTAACAGTGTTAAAACACATAATGTTACGGGTTAAATAACATAATCAAAGAATGAGCAACTGCCTGTTTTGGAGTTGTTTTATTGGATATATGTAAAGTACTTATGTACATATGTATATATCATGTGATACCGTCTTGTAGAAACAAAATACATATTTGCAAGGTCAATAGTATTACATTTCGGAAAAAAAGAACTCTGTTGTCATGTCGCAGTATCAAGTATCAAAAATTTTTGCTGCTTGATCAGCCAAAGTGGCTTGTTGTTGGTGCATTTGCTGTTCGCCAATCACATGTAGGTTCTTCGAAGCACAAACATATCAATTTTGGCAATTAGCAAAGCTATTGGGGTAAAAATTTGCTTCATAGCTTAAGATTATTTTGTTCGAATCTACTTTTATTGATGATTAATAAACCATTCCAAAAACTATTCTTCATTTTTACTAACCCTAAAGTCTTAGCTGTCAAACTGTTTAAGAGATGTCAAATTCATATTTTGATTTGATTTTTCTTTTATAATAAACTACAACTATAATACACTAATTCATGAGATATTTTTTTTTGATTTTTCTCTTCTTACAGTGAAAAAAGTTAATGAGAAACTACAAAACATAAACGAATAGAATAAAAATATAAAAAAAAAATGAAAACATACAACAAATGAATATGTCACAATACAATCTCTATCATTTTGTAATTTTTATTATTTTTTATTATAATTCATTAGCAATTCTGTATATTACAAATGCAATAGTATAAGTAAATAAATATTACAAAAAGTCAGCGAAAAATGATACAATTTTTACAGTTTCTCATGTACTCTGAACGTACAATTCAATTTGGTTTTATCGTCAAGACTTATTTTGCTATTCCCTGATTTCTTTTCTTCCCACTTCCCACTTTTTATTTCTCTTAAAGATCTTTTTTTTTCCTTAACATTTTATTACATTTTGTATTCTGTATAGGGAGATTTTGTTTTACTTATTCTCATCTTGTAAGTCTTAATAGTGATTGGCCTCATCATTATTATGAACTCAATTATGATGATGATGATGAAGAGGAATATTTTGACTGTGATGAAGATGAAACATTTAACTATTTGATTGATGTCATACGCCTCAAAGTGACAGTCAATTATCTTAAATCACTACAAGAGAAATGATGAAACTCAATGGCGGTATGCGATAAAATTACACAAAATATAAGAAAAAAATATTTATAAAGGAAAGATGCTAAAAGACAATAAATTTTTTAAACGAAAAGGTACTCGTACTACTGGGTCAAAGTTGAATCAAGATAAAAACAAGGTGAATAATAATAAAATAATAATCCTCACAGTAGTGGGGTACTTGTCTATTATATTATAGCCTTTTTCCTTGAAACTGTTGGAAGCGTGTTTTATATAATGTGGAGATTTGTAAGGTGTTGCACTTGAATAATTTGATATACATAGTTAAATACATATTCTTAAATTAGTTTTGCATCTTCTGATTAAAACATTCATTTATATTTGTAATCAGGTATATCATGCGTTTTTAAGTCCATTGAAGATACAGAAGTAAAATTTAAAGTTTGATAGTATTTGATGAATGAGATCAAAACGATCTAAAATGCAGAGAAATCAGAGACAACGTATGTAGTTCTAGCCAATGCAGATGAACTTAAATTGTATTTTAATCAAAAACCCTTCAGCTAGAGTTACAACCAGTATCGTTTCTAATGAAAAATCACGATTATGTTACATATTAAAAAACATTAATTTTAATTAATTCCACAAAATTTTATTGGACACTGCAACTGGTATACAATCTTTTTTTTTTATTGAGACCAATACTCAAAGATAAACCCCTCCTAAGTGCTGTGCAATGTATTGGAATTTTTGTGGAAAGGACAGTACATTAGGACTATAGAACACATATTTTGTTTTCTTATATTATTAAGCGCCTTAGAAATGAAACAAATTGCCGTGAATTGATCATTCAAAGGCCAGTGTTATACCTTCACCCTTGAATGATCAACAGAAATTGCCCCATCGTTGCATATTGATTGTGGTGAGTACCTTTGCTCTGCTACTTCCCAATACGTGGCGCATTTCTCGGTTTTCGTTTTGAAACATTACCGAACCGAATGGAATGTCAGGGAGCGGTTACTTTGTTATTAAAGGGGGAGGAGGACCTCTTTGTTTTAAATTATAATTTTGAAAAAACCGCGAGCTAACTTTTTTATTTTCCACCTCTACTGGGCGCTCTAACCACAATACCACGCACCACCTAAATTCCACAATGCGACTAATTTTTTTATATTCAGGCCAGCACTCAGGGGATGACTCCTACTCATGCAGTATATTGTGCAGGTCTAGCCAAATATTTTATGGGAGGAGGAAAGAGTGAGTATTGGTTGCGGATATTTGATTTGATACTACTGATATCGTAATTGGCAGGGAAAATATTCGCTGGAAACCTGTTCTACATAAAGGAGAGGTTAGGCTAAAGAATGAATTCTTTCTCTAATACAATGTGCGATTCATTGGACAAACAACTACTAATGGATGTGTTCTGAGAAGGGTACGTGTAGTCCGTCAAAATCTGCGACCACTCGGAATCCAGTTCCTTCTTCATCAGAGTTCCTCCCATGGTAGTACGAAGAGAACAATGAAACGCACGCCATATTGCGCCAAAGCTTCAACGAATCAGTAGAGATGGAGAAGCTCCACAATAGACTTTGAAGCACCGGCCCATACATGAGAGCTGGATTGCATCCCAGATCAGATATAAGTCTTGTAAATATTGAGAAGATCAGATGGAGTGAAGTATTTCTTACACCAATTTAAAAAACCGAGGCACTTGAATGCTTCTTTTGACACTCGAAATATATGCTCATTCCAACCGACGTCTTAAATAATTCTAATGCATAGAGCATCCAAAGCTGCCGCCTCCTCTAAACTTAACATTACCCATAGTCACAGATGGCAGGATTGAATCATCACCACAACGGCTATGCATGATAAAACAAAATTGGATTTTGCACGCATTAAATTTAACACTGTTTGCAAGACTCCACACGGAGATTTTTTGCAGGTCATTTATGAGTGTGTCATTCATATTCTGATTTTTAACCCCGATCTCCAAAAAAATTGGCCAAGATAAAATGAATATGAGTGACAAATGTTGCATTTATCTGAAAAGGAATAGATGGAATTCAAAGTTAAAAGGAAAAGGTAATTAAGGAAAAAAAAAAAAATAGCTTAGGAGATAGAACAGAGACTTGCGGTACTCCTGAATTTAGCCTACACTCGTTGGAAGAGGCACCATTCATAACCACTCTTATGGAGCGGTTCCTGAGAACTCTCGTTATGAAACGAAAAAATAAAGAAAAAAAATATTAAAAAATTAAATAACAGTCATTAACTTTTTTATGTGCCGGAGCCCCGAAGTTCAAGCCGCAGGAAGAATTATCAATTTTTTTATTAATTTCTGTTTCGTCAGAAACACTTTAATTACTTATATCAAAGTTAACTGCAATGAATATTATGGGTAATCAAAGGAAAAAAATGAGACTACCGTAGCTGGAGTCGAAAGAAATTGTTCAGTTTGGCTAGTGTTCTATTCCTTCACGAAAATAATTTTTCCTTTGATTACTTAAGATATTCATTGCAGTTAACTTTGATCTAATTAAAGCGTTTCTGATGAAACAAAAAGTCATTAGTATTTCTGAGCTAAATTATTTTTAAATTTTAAATATTTTTTTTTTTTTTGATATTTCGCTAATTCTTCAAAACGGTTTTTTGTCATAAAAACTAATTTTTTTTTTTATTTTTAAATAAAACTCTTTAAAAGAAAATATATTACAATTATTATAATACATTGTTACAAATATTTAGACAAATTCATCTATTTTATTTGGTTTCATTCATTTTCAAGTTTTGATAATTATTTTCAGCAATTGAATTTAATAGTCTGCTTTAGCTGGAAACGCAAAATGTCTATTACATTGTATAATATGACTAATATTGTAAAAATGTGATTAAAACAATTAAATATCTAGTCATTTGATAATTTGACGATATATAAGTAACAGTCAAAGCCATTTAGAAAAAAATGTAATCGTAAAAATGTCTTTTGAATTAAACGATTTCAATATAAAAATTACAGACAATTAAACATTTAATGTCTATTGGCAATGAGCGCATTAAAACGTTTAGTATTTGATTTCAATCATAAAAAATACGAGTGATATTTAGTATTAAAAAGTAAGGAAAATGGAATTAAAAAAAGTTAAATTAAATGTAAAGTAATTATTTAACATGGCAAATGACAAAGTTTTGAATAAAACTATCAACAGCTTTGAAGTTTATACAATAGATACTAACACGCAACGACAATATTAAAAGCAGAACATGGAAGAATAGTAGGCAGTCATTGGAAAAGTTTTAGTTTTTTCAATATATTTTTCATAATAAAAGGTGACCAGTTAGACAGTCGCTAAATATTTGCTCTTGCATAACTTAAATGTATTTTCCTGGTTGAGTTCTGAAGCGGGAAGTTATTACTAGAAGAAATATCACAAATTTTTTAAATAAACATTCTTCCTTTCCTAAGTCTTTATAACATCAAACAAAAAGGGATTAAAGAAAAAAAGGTAGTGATGAATTTTTACAGTTGTCGAAGTTGTTGATATTTTTGTCTTAATTAAATGCAGCAGACACAGTTTTTATTAATCTGTTTAATTAAACACCACAATTTGAAAGCAAGTTATTAGACGGACTAATAAATCAAAACAGGCCTTATAGTTGTAAGCAAAGAATTAACAGCTTAGGTTCCCGACCAAAGTATGCTCACCATTTGAATTCTTACAATACTCTATAGCTATATTTTGTAGGCGACATTTACTTTTTCCCTATTTTACTATCCAATTACTAAAATCGACGGGAGATGAACAACGCAATATTATCTCTTGAACAAAAGTTAAAGAATGGTTTATAAAGTTACATGATAACTCAAGTGACTTTAAAACAAAAACTGTAGTGCGATTCAGTAACTTTTAATTATGCAACATTCACAAAAGAAATTTAACATTTTGGTTATTTCCATCCATTTTGTATTTTCCATCTATTCTTCTTTATGCTTCAATTATAATTTTTCTTCTTAGTTAATGACTACCACTTATATTGGCTATTGAGAATTCGACAACTCCATTGTTTACTGTTAAACCAAATGCGAATATCGTAAAATTTTACTGAATCGCGCTATTGAAAATACTTTGATATCAGTAACTCCACATTACCATTATAACCCTGTTTCAGAGTTACGACCTAGCTTCTCGCAGCACTCATGTTGTGTGTGTCAATTTATAGTTGACTCCAAACGATAGAATTGAGAAGCTTTTTCGTAGTAATCATAGCTTTTGCCAGAAGACTGCTATGAGCTAGTCGCCGAAAGAAATTATTTTTTTATATTTCTTTTTTTTTCTTTTCAAGATATCAAATCTGAGGTTTGCAGCCCGAGCTACTGTCTTAGTAAGCCAATACACTAACTACTAGATCACGATTAGTGTATCAAATCATTCAAGTCTACATTTAATTTTTAGGTATTTATCGATAAATATAAATCGATATCAACAGCTATCATTTCGTTTCATTTATATCACTTTAACTTTTACAAATATATTTCAGTAGTATCTTTGGTAATATGTTTATACGTATGTGTGTTTTATTGAGAGACAAAAGCATAAAATTCTATATGATATGCTAAGAGATAAACAAACAAATCTGAATTTAACTGATGACAAAAAAAAAAATGTCAAATAATTGTACAAAACAAAGGCACATAACGTTGAGCGTGCAAACAAATATAACACTGAGTCACATAGAAATATAAAAGTTCACTTTAAGAAACATGCAAATGCGTGATTATATCTTTGTTGTCATATTTGTATGAGTGTTTATATTAAATAGCAAAAATGTATATAAAGGTTGTATGTGTAAGAGAATTCCGGCAAGTGAGACAGTAAAAATAAAAATGTAATGCCTTGTCAAAGAAACTGTTTAGAAAACATTTTACTCAATGGTGTGTGAACAGCAAATGAGAATAATATACTTTAAGTAATGAAAGCAAAGTTACAGTGGGCAAAAATCAAAAAAAAAAATAAATCAAAAAATCAAAAAAAAATATCTATTATTATAATAAAAAATATTCCAAATTTAATTAAATATTAGTAATAAAAATTAATAACAGAATTTTTTATTACATAATTTTATATGTGTAACAATAGAAAAATTCTAAAGCATTGTTAACTAGTACTAACGTTTTAAAAGTTCACCACTGTCAGCACCAAAAATGAGCCTAAGCAAGGCAACAATTTGTATAGGGTCCTTAATTATTAATCTTTCCAAATTTATTATTCGTTTGAGTACGCATGTATTTCATTACATAGCAGTTTTAAATATGCTCCATTGGGTAACAACCATATTAGTTGTTAAATTTTTTAAATTATAATTTTTTAAAAACCGCAAATTTATTTTTTTATTTTTCTTCTTTGAACCTTTAAGTTTCTGTGCACGCCGTCTAACAACCACGCTACGACCCCCCGGCTTTCATCTTAATTTACTTACTTACTTACTTAGGTGGCCATAAAAACCTTTAACGGGGTTTGGCCTCCCTCAGCATTAGTCTCTAAACGCATCTGCTAAGCGCGCGCCTTCTCCAGGTGGTCGCAGGAATTGTTCTTTACGCCGACGTTAAATGATCTCCACTTTTCTCGCTGGAGCAGATTCTTCCATTCAAACAATATGACCGAGTTAGCGCAGCCGCTGGAAGCTAATTAGCTGAACAATGCCCATATCGCTGAGAAGCTCATAGAGCTCATGATGGGTTCTTATGTGAAACTCAACGCCATGCCTTAAAGGACGAACAACTTTTCTTTCGAATACTCCCGGGACCGCTGCATCGGTCCTCCATACATTTTATCAGACTCCCGCTCAAAAGTATTAAAGCCTACGATGACATATCGCTTGCTATGCCTAATGGTTTCTATGTTTTCTGCACACACAAGGAGCTGAACACACTTGTTAAAAATAGTGCCATTATGATGTACACCTGCCTTTCGTAAAAAACTCTTCATAATGACATTAAAGAGATCTCATGTTAAGAGATCGCCCTATCTAAAACCTCTCACGGTATTAAAAGAATCGGAGAGATCATTTTCTACCTTGACGAAGCTGTAGGAGTTGTTCAATGTTATTCTATATATCCGGTCAACCATAAGACCCTCATCAAGATTAACAATATTATTAAATAGAATAACATTTTAATTGGCCTTAGGAGACTTCACGCCGGCCGTAAAGCTGTCGTTGTCAAGACCGTAGATAATGGCACACCTGATCTCACTTTAACCGATTGACCACCTTTACATACATACATAATTGACCATTAGAACCCGAGCGGTTGTTGAGTTCAATGCGCCCAAGAACCGCCATCCGATGCCGGTACCCTCTAATCTCACCATGCCCGAGGTCATAGCGCTCAGAAGAGTTGGCAATTTAGCACCACCACTGTCTGGGTAATGATACCCCCCTTGCTGAGGGTTTCTATCTAGCACTACCACAGCCACTACGTGTACTTCCCGAAAGACCGCACCCAAACCATCAGGCCGGTAACCCCAATTCTCGAATGACTGGGAGTCTTAGGTTAACCGGGGGCTCCTGATGCCCGTAGTACCAGATTAAGGCATCTCTGGTCAGTCCTTGAGAACACCAGAAATGCCCGCCACTCGCACTTAAAGTACGCGTGGCAATTAAGCCCATGTAACACCATTACCGACATTCTCTGCCTATATCGAGCACCAGACCACTCAGGCCTAGGTTGAATCCGATATTCCCCGGAGAAAACAGGCCACTGGCGTCAGTACTCACCAGCAGCCATTACTGTATCCCCAGGGGGGCTTCTCTACCTACAGTTTGAAATCGACTCCGAACTAGAAGCTTGTTCATGGTAATCAGTTACTCTCAGAGCTTTTGGCTAGAAGACTGCTAAGATGTAGCCGCCGAAAGAAATATTTTATTCATATTTCTTTTTTTTCAAGATGTCAAAGCTGGGGATTGGTTAGTGACCAGCTTTGTTTAGTGATTTATTTGCATAGACTTGTACTATCAAACAAAATTCACATGAAACGTTTTAACTGGTTTTCTAATCTAAATTCCTACTCAGTTCAATATCACTTCCATGTGATATTGTGCCCAAATTTTTATGTTATATTTAGGGGGAGATTAATCCACAAGCTTTTATGGAAACGTCAAAGAAAATTTAATATTTCGTAAATAAATCATTAAAAACGATTATGTTCAGAATGTTACTTTC
Organism: Metopia argyrocephala; assembly: GCA_963576795.1. NCBI lineage: Eukaryota > Metazoa > Arthropoda > Insecta > Diptera > Sarcophagidae > Metopia > Metopia argyrocephala. Next base: position 57,749,611 of record OY756211.1, on the reverse strand, counting down.
AACGATTTCCGGATATGATTACACTTTTGTTTTTGTAGATTAATTGGCTGGCACTAAACTTGCTGAAAGTAGTTCTAATAGGACAGAACTAAATGCCACACAGCGCTCGCTACAAGTGATTTCGATGAGCGTTAATAAAAATTTTATGCAATGATCAAATTAATTTGCCTTCACGTTTATATGTTTTGACCAATTTGAATTAATTTTTTTTTCACTTGTGCACGTAGATAAGCCAGAAACAGTTGACAAAATGGAAACTAACATTTTGAAAAGTTATTGGTAAAATACAGCCGCGCCATATTTGTGGAAAGGGTGTTCAGGATTGTTCCTTGTATGAGGAAGCAGAGACGGCCGCATTGCCGAAATCATGTTTGAACAATAATGCCATTAAATCTTTTTTCATTTGTATGCTAAGGGAAGAGTTACAGTGTTACTAAATTTTATGCAGTCTGATGGTAACACGTAATGTTGTTTTAGTTTTCATATAAAATCAAATTGTGAACAACTATTTGGTATATCAACTCTTCTTTATTTGATAGCAATAGCTAAACAATAGTTTACTGTGTCATTAACAACTTAAGAACAAAACTTATTTGTAAGGCGTAAGGTAGGAGTTTATATTAAAGTCTAATTACAATTTGCTGCAATAAAGAATTTAACTAATTCACTATATATATAAAAACTATGTTATTTCAACCGGCAACCAAATAATTCCTTGGTTTTTTTATGATATAAAATTGTGTAGCTGTGACAAAACCATCCGATATTTTAAAGATGTCTTGATTATAATCTCGAGTAGCTAAAGAAATCTACTTTTAATTTTTTTATATACTAGCTTAAACCCGGCTACACCTATCACTATCATTTGTCAACATTTTTCGACTGAGGACTACGGAGTAATTCAGACCAAATTCAAAAACTTTAACTGTTACTGATTTCAAGATATACTGAACTGTCTGGAAGCTACCACGTCTACCTGCCCCCCTTTTTTCTACTGATAATTTTTAATGACTACGAAATCAATCACACCAAATTCAGAAGATTTAGCTTCAACACTTCTAAAGATACATATGCATAAAGATATCAATTTCTAACTTGTACGGAAAGTGTCACGCCCACTTGTCCAATTTCGCTCACTTTTTGACTGATGATTTGCCTTGCCCATGAAGTCATTCAGACCCAATTCCGAAACTTAAACTTTAACCGTCCTGAATGAATACAAAAACCTGCATTTAGAGATAAATAGAAAAAAGTGGGCGTAAAAGTAGGCGTGGCAAATTTTTCTCAATGAAAACTTCAAATGGATTATTATAAACATTTGAAAAAAATTAGTCAAATCGATGGAGCCGTTTTCTGATTTTAGGTAAATCAAAAAAGTGGGCGTAAAGGTGGGCGAGGCAAAATTTTCTTTGCGTAAAAAGCTAAGTTGGATCACGGTGATCATTGGACAGAACAAATCGTCAAAATCGGTCCAGCCGTTCTCAACTGATGCGATGACCAACGAACAAGATGGATTTTTATTTATATAGGTTTAATAAATAAAGAAAATATTTTGACTGATTTAGGTTCTTTGAAACAGAAATGTTAAATGTTTCTTCTTATGAACGAAATATAATATGTTTTTATGTAAAACAAAGGTCTACCCAAATGTAAGTCCACTTCGTCTACTTCTTTCTAAAATAAGTTTATTTTCAACCACATTTTGTTAACGAGACTATTAACTATTTTGCGAAATCCTCTTTTAAATGTTCTCTAAGCTTACTGTGCTGACATTTCTTTGTTAGAAGACGTTTTCGTTTACTGACTCTCATACTTCATTTCTAAAATAGTTCCATCAAGATGAGGGAATGTGAAGTAGCAAAAAACTGTTTGACAATGACAGAAGGTATTTAAGGGCCCTTCAAAGAAATAATTTTTTGTGATTGTACACGTCGTATGTTGTTGTTTTAACATTTTAAAGGTGAAAATATTAAAAAACGTCAACACACAAATATATTTTTATAAAGAGAACAAAAACAGAACTTCAAATAAAAATCACAAAATCGTAAAAAGTGACATTTTATTTAAATAAAATGTTACAAATGCTTTTTCAAAAATTTAGGCTTCAGTTGGCTTCATGAGGATAATTGGAAGTGCGAATTTTTTTTTATGATTTTCTGTTAAAGTGGCTATTAAGAGTTTTTCTTCTGCGATTACTTTTTTGTTTTCAGTTAAGCAAAAAATCAAAGTTCGTGACATGATGTTACCAAAATTTGGCACTTTATATTACTTCTGTTACCTTTGTTGCCGTCTTTAAATTTGTCATTTTACTTTTGTATTTTCACATGAAACAAATGTTGAAATGACAAATGCTTAACATTTTTTCGTATATTGATATCGTTAGTTTGCCACTTTTCAGTACGTATTGTATTTGTGTGCGTTGGTGTGATTTTTGTTTTATTTTCAACCATTATAGTTATCCTCATCATTGTCTTGTTGTTTTGTAACTTTTGTTGGGCATAGTTACTGTGTGAAAAAAGATTTACTAAACGTGTGTAAGCCAAACTGTCGGTGATTTAAAAATTTTTTTGTTGATAAGATTTTGGGTAAAGTTTTTTCCTTTAATTTGAATTTTTATGCAGATTTTTTTCTTATCAAAAATGTCTTTTAAATTGTAATTGACATTATTTGTAAGAGTGCCAACTAAATATACACATAAGAGTATAAAGAAAATAACAAAAACAAAAAAAAAACTCAAATATTGAAATAATTTAAAAAAATATTTCTCCACTTGTAACTCTTTTAATCCAATTATTTTTTTTTTGATTTTATAAACATCTCAATTAAATTTGAGTGAGGCTTAAAATACCATATATGGAACGTCAGATTTTTATATATGAATTTTATACATATTGGTAACATGTGATCCACATAAAAAATTTTTTTGTGTGCAATACATATGTATGAGGTTGATATACTCGTATGCCATATATTAATATGTGCGACAAAACATATTAAAATAAGTTATTTTTTTTATTAAAATAAAATTAATAAGGGTGACCTAGCAATATGGGGGATAGTGTGATAAACTTCCAGTGCCAGAGTTGTGGGTTTGATTTTCATCAGAGACCCTGGTGTTTGATACTATACCGAGCATGTGATTTCTAGTCACTTCATTCGTAAAAATAAAAATATATTTTTAATATTGTATTGCAATTTAAAAAGTAAATAAATTTATAAGTAATATAAAAAAATAAATAAAATATAAATATCAAACCATTTCACAAGTTATTTTAAAATAATTTCTCTAGTGTAGCCCAAAGTATTTTTTTAAGACCAGTAATCTCATGCAGTGAGAAACTACATCTTTGTTTTTTTTTTTTTTAATAATGATTTAGAAAAACCGCAAACTTTATTTTATAATTTTTGTCCTTTGCTGGGATTGATAGTCCGTCGTTTGAGTTTCTGTGAGAGAGCTCTAACCGCTATACCTGGACCCCCAAATTTTAATTTTGTTTGTATGTTTAAACATAAAAACAACAATTAATATTTACTATATGTTCTCACTTTGAAAAATACATAAAAATTTCACATGCATCGCAATTTTGAAATTCGCTACGACTTGCACATATCGTGTAAATATAGTTTAGTAATAACTAGAGAGATGAAAAATAAATTACAAATTGCTTGAATAAAATTAAAAGAAGAATTAATTTTATTAATATTTTTAATTTAATTACTCTTAAATAATTTTAATAAATAAATTGAAATTTTATATTAACTCTGTGGTTATCTTTCGACATATAGATTTCAATCTCATCAAAACGTTTAAGTTGATTCAAAACAAAATGTCGACATATTTAATCCCTTTTATCAGACGAATCTACTTGCGAAATATTTCTTCGGAGATAAGTTTTAATTTTTTATTATTCCCTTAATGGCTGGTCACTTAAAGGTTAAAATAAAACTCAATTACTCATGTTTTTTAGAACGAGTTTATTAGTATTAAAAAAGTTTTTTGGATAATTTTTAACATTTCGCGTTTATGAAGATGTTTCTTTTTATCATAGTTATTTAGATATAAATTTCGACAAGAAGTTGCGGCGATAGAATACAGATTTATTGCGTTATTCGGGTGCTTTCATAATAAGCAAATTTAAATAAATTTCCAGTAAGAAGTATTGTAATTATTAAGGTACGGTCACATTGGGTAAATATTTGATGAAAAAAACGTAACCACTATTTTATGAAAATATTTATTTTTTAATTTTTCATTTCTTAACGTTTAGTTAATTATATATAAAAATATTTCTTCTTTTTAATATCGTTTTTAAACAATTTTTGAAGAAATGTTTACATAAAAAGAAATATTTGCATAATGTATTTCCAAAAAAAATCTTGATTACGTTTTTTTCATCAAATATTTGCTTAATGTGACCGTAGCTTTACTAAAAACATAGACAGCAATAGTTTTGTTAGTACAGCATTTCCACCTACACGAAATCAATTGCTTAGAAGACTTCGATTGAAATTTAGCGGTTTCTTTGTTAAATTACTTATATAAAATCTATTTAGTCATTAGATTTTGAAAAAATCTAGTCTAAATCTGGTATACTTACAGTTGCAACTCTGTCTATTCTTCAATATGTACCAAAAAATACTGCTCTGTGCATGATTAAAATGAGAGTTATCTACGAGTACATAAAAAACTAAACAAAAAAACCAAAATTATTAAAAAAAAAAAAATTAAATATACCATTAGTATTGCTTCCATATAAAATCTGTAGGTTTTTCTCTGGGCAGTATATTTTTATTAGACCATTATGTATATGAAATCTTGATTAATTTCTGAACATAAGCAAAACTGCCGGAGAGCATTTCAAATTGCTGCCACATAAATTTGATACTTTTAAACTGTGAATTTCTTTGTCTACCAATATATGATAAAATGCTTATTTTGAATTAATTTTAGAGAAATTTTTTTTTGTTTTCATAGTAACCAAAATTACAATTAAACAAAGACTGATATGACAGCTTATTACTTGGTTATATTTTTTAGAACAAGCATTAAAAATATTTCGTAAAATTTTTTTATATATGTATAGCATTATGTAGCCTACACTCAATAATTTCTTCAGAGTTTATTTATCGCCCACAATTTAATTATTAAATGAAGATAAAATGAGTCACATTTCTACAATTAACTGTGGTTTACTGAACAAATTTCTTGATTTTTTTTAAGTTTTTAAAGAATTTTATTAAAAATTGTGGTCGGTAAAATTTTAAAATTTAGATTCAAGCATCATATTACAATTTAAAGCAAAAAGATTACAGTCTGTTATTAAAAAAGTTTTTTCTTTTTAACAACTTTGCCAAACAGCAACTTCTATAAATAGAAATATATTTTTTTTATAAAATTCGTTTCAATTTTTCATTTTAAAATTGTATAAACATTTTTGTTGTTTTAAAATATTTTTTCAGCACATTTTGGGACCAAAGTATGCAAAAAACTTTTGTATTTTTTTAATGAATTTTCTAAAAAATATTTTTCATCATGAAAGGCTTTCTTTGTTTGTTTGTAAATGTATGTTTTAGGTCAAATATTGAAATTATATTACCTAGTAGAACCAATATTGTACAAATTTTTATTTTTAATAAATTGAAACGCATGGCATGGCTATTATATATTGTACATACATACGTATGAGTAATAATTTACTTGTTTATTATATTACTTGTACGTTTTATTGATTTCATGTAGTATTCTTATGCTACGGTCACGAAAAATATTCGTTTAAGGAATATCAACTGCATAATTACTATTTTACATAAATGTTTATTTTTTTTTTTTTGGTTTCAATTTAATTAAACATCTGAATGATATTCCTTATTGTTAAAATATTTACCCGACGTATCTGTAACTTTAATAAAGGGTGTTTTAAAAGGAACACAATATTTAGTTTTTCCGTCAGAGTCAATATTTGCAAATATTAAAAAGCTCTCTACAGCGAATATCAACAAAGGAAGCAATTAACAAAAAAAAAAGTAAATAAGTGACTATGGCGTTTTTAATTCTATGGCTTTGTAAATCCCTGAAATTACCGTGTTTGAGGTTCGAACGACAAATGCACCCACAACATATCGATATTGAAAATGACTCTGGTCAAGCAGAAAATGTAGCCTGTGGTCGATATCACAATATAATAGCACAGTTATGATATAAGAATTATCCCTACAGAAATTTTTTTTAAATTTGGAAGCAAAAAATATAATTGTAAGCAATATATCTGTAGACGTTTGACAAAATGTTTTCTTTCAAAATCAACAACTTTTCAGTAGAGCAAAAAAATAGTTAAAAAAGCTAATAGAGCTTATTGCTTAGGAAATTAAAGAAACTTTGAACTTGGTTATTATACACAAATACTTAGCGAATATTATGCGGCCTTTTTTTCTCTCTAGAAGCAATAATTTTCTTTAAAACGACAAAAAATTAATTTAAGACTTTTTGTTAAATAAATTTTAAAGGAAAAAATTAGCTTCCACCATACAAGTCGTTTTGTCAAAATTTTTTTGATTAAATTTGAAAATTATTTTAATCGCGTAAGTCAAGACAAGTTGTTTTGTTAAAATGGAATATGAAAAAAAGGTTGAAAGAAGTTGATCTGGAAAAAATATTTCGGTATTTATTAAAAAAAAATATTTAAATTTGTCGCTACAATGTGAAAAAAATTAAAAAATAATAATAAAAATTAAATAAAATTTTTTATAGACATTCAATTTTTCAAATTATTCTTAATTCTCTGAAATAAGCCGTTTTGTCAAATTAAAATTGGGGGAAAGCCTGCAAGAGGTCGATTAGTCAACTGCATATCTTGCGTTCCACAGGTCGTAGAAATACGGAGATTAGAGCAAAAGAAGGACAAGGAAATTCTATCTACTATAAAAATCTTGTCTTATTTCGAGAGAAGACGTTTTTCCAAAATTCCACAGATATGGTTGTTCACACCTTCAAGCTTCTAAATATGCTACAGGATAAGGTATTATTTTTGATTATTTGTACTATTTGCTTACTAGTTGCAATAAATTTTGCCTTTCTATTGTATTTTAGCGGTTAATTTCATATAAAAATTATACATTATTGATGCGTACGGAAAAGTGATTATTAACTCGCTGGTAAGCACTATTTTCTGCTGGCATTATACTTATATTCTATTCCACAAATAACGCTATCCTATGTAATGTATTTATAATGAAAAATTAGTAACGCGTTAGAATATAAGACGAAAAACTTCCAAGTTTATTACCCACTATAGACTGATGTTATTAAAACTTTATACAGCTTCTATTTGATAAGAATCAAAGAAGGTTAAAGAATCAAAAATATTAAAGAACCTGTACGTTTGAGTAAGAATTCGCACGTATCTTCGTGAGGAAGTTTATCTACTCTATATGCCATTTTATATTTTTCGAGTTAATGATGCTGCTTTAGGTGTTTGACACCAAAATTTTTAAAATCTGCAATCAGTTTGCAGCTATTTATCTCCGAAACTGGACGAGATATTCGTAAACGGATTGTAGACTTAAAAAATTTCGGGTAGAAAACTTAAGTGGCATCTTTCACTCGAGATATATATAAAATATAAAAATAAGTTTGTGAGAGTTTATATAGCTTTTGGAAGATGCCAAATTGTAATTATGTACTGAAACATATTTTATTGTTATAAACTTCTTACAAAGAAAACTTGATTGAGTAAAAAAAATGTCAATGATTTTTGTTCTAAGCTCTATTACAACCAATTTAATTTGGTAGATATTTGTAAAACTTTACGTATAAAAGAACATTTTTAAAACAAAATTAATCAAAAAGGAGCATAAAGGAACATTCAAAGGAATCACATGAAAATATGTAAATAATAAGGAGTAGCTGGCTAAATGGTTTTTAATAATTAATAAAAAAAAACACATATTTTTATTTTTTCTTGTAAATAAATGTCCCAAAAACATAAAAAAAATACTTAGGCAGGTGTTCTCCTTTCGTTACCCAGTAAGATAATTAAGGGTTTTGCTTTTAGAATAAAACAAATTACTATTTAAGAAGCAGAATGTCAGAAAGGGACCAAGCGTGATAGCTCTAAATGATGAAAATAATTTATATAATTAATATTGGGTTTGTTCTATTAAGAAATAACATATAATTTTATAAACAACGGCATTCAATATAGTCGAAATATTGGTAGTGAAGGCAAAATTTTCCCATATATACATATGTCGTATATTACATATAACGAATAAAAATATTTTAATATATTCAATAAATTAAATATATTCAATAAGTTTTTTCTTTTTAGTATCGTATTGGTATTACAGTTTCTTTCCATACATAAGATTCCCGATTAGGACTTCCATAGGCTCAATTTTACAAAACTGTAATGCTTATTCAACCTTTCTCCGTAGGCAAACTTATACCTATATTTGTATACATACATAATTGGATATTACAACCCTGTTTAAGGGCTAAGGCCAAATTTCTCGCAACATCCAAATTGTGCGTGTCAATTTTTATCCAGGAGCACCGGACCTACATTTCTATGTCGACTCCGAATGATAGACTTAATACGCTTCTTCATAGCAATAAGCTACTTTAAAATCTTTCCTATTTTACTATGAAAGATTTTGATATAAATATGGTAATAAAGACTGTTTATAAATGTTTACGAATATAGTATATATTTTTTTTTTGCATTAAGGCCAAAAGGTCAGGGAGTGCCTTCTACTTATGCAGTACATTGTGCTGGTCTAGAGAAATATAGTATGGGTAGGAGGAAATAGGGAATAGACAATAGACATAGAATGGACATTTGATTTAAACTTGCTTACATCGTAATTGACAAGAAAACCGCTTACAGGAAGATTGTTCCACAAACGAACGGTGCGGCCAAATGTTTTTTAGATTTAGAAAAAAGAGGTTTCCGGATACATAAAAGAATTAAATTTTCTAAAGCACAAAAAATATATTTGAAGACACAGACTTCAAAAAAATTACAAAACAGATGAAAGTAGAAGGTGAAGAACAGGAAGGTGAAGACTTTGATCAACTACCATTATTAAACGATTACGAGGATTAAAATGATAATGATGATGATATACATATATGAATATAGCAAAGAGTTTAGTATGTCTACTGACCTGTCTGCTAAAGTTAAAAATGTTTTAAACGTACCCAATAATCAAAACAATAATAGGTTTAATTTAAGAAAATAGTGAAAAACAAAATTTTTAGGGCACTAAGTGGTCTTTGTAAGCTATTTGGGGTGCCTAGACACATTAAAATTGTATTTATATGTTCACAAAAGTTGTTTAGATTTACAAAGGCCTGTAAGTTATGCTGAAAAAGTAAATAAAATAAATAATTTTCTCCTATATTTTTGCAAAAAGAGTAAATGAAAAAATAATTTTTTGCACATAAAATGTTCAAAAAATTTGTTCAGTAGACACTTCACTATATTATTGCCAAACATACTTAGGCCATATCTTTAAGTTTAAGTTAGCGGTTGACCAAAAACTGAGAACGCCTCATTTTGAGTGGTGCATTGATATTCAAATCTTTTGAGGTCCATAAAAAAACTGGTAGTCAATCTGACCAAACCGGGTACAGGGTTTTACTAAGCTTTGGTAGTACAATCGGATCTAAACGGTCGAATCTGTAAATTTTTTTCACTGTTGCACTGTGTAATTACTAGCATGTATTATTATTTATTTATAAATCAAAAATAAAAAAAAAAAATTTTGAAACAAACCTAAGCAGTATATTTCACAAATTACACCCCAATTTTGCTTCCTAAGATTATTTGATGTTGGTTTATTAGCATCAACCAGTGTTAAATCGAGCGATCTTAAATATATATTTTATTTATTTATTTATTTATATGATTGTATCATAGTACAACAAGATATGAATCTTATAAATTATAGTAGTATGAAGGAAATCAAAAATTTGACAATGATAATAATAACAATAAGAATTAACAATTACTTATTAGTAAACATAATATAACAAAATATAATATAGACAATACTTAACTAAAGTTATATTTATAACAAAATTATAATTGTATAGAAATAAGAAAGTTAGGCTAAGAAAAGTTTTAGTTTTATCCTACAAAAATATTTTATACAACTCTTTTTTAAAAGTATGAGCATTGCTTAAGTTTTGAATATAGTTTGGTAAGGAATTCCAAAGACTAGTAGTATATATCAAAAATTATCGCTGGGATAAAAGAGTTCTAAATCTGTGCTGAATTATTTTTCTACCCTGGTTAGATCTAGCAAATTGAATTCTACAATATAAATATATAGGCCGTTCAAAAGTAATAATTTTATGTAACAAAATGTGCCATTTAATTTTCAACAGATTTTCAAATTTAATATTAAATATCCGATATGAATTAAGTGAAATATGATCTTGACGTCTTTTTAGATATACATATCGTTCGATGTTATTATAAGCCACTTTGAGTTTGCGCTTATCGTCACTATTACAATTAGCGAAAACTTCACACCCATATAAAAGTGCAGGAATTAAATATGCCTTCGCAAACTGCATTCGTATAGTAAAAGGGGTCAATTAACAGAATAACTTTACGGATTCATTTTATTGCCAATAACTCCGTGGTGTTTGTCAACCATTTAAATTTTATATAAAGTGTTTGGATAATGAAACGTTAACCATAACATGAGTTTCAACTGTGGTATAAAGCATTCCAAGTCATGCAATTATTTCAGTTTAATGGAATCTGTAAAATGCTTTGTGAAGTCATTTTGGTCCATATCCGAAAATTTTTTTAATTAATAAAACCGATCTGCAAATATTGAGTCTCCGTGCAGAGCAAAATTTTTACATTTTAGAAGTTGATGAGTCATTTACAAAATCAAAATTAGTCGGGATAATTTGTTAACATCATGATTTATTTATTTTTTTTAAGAAAGAAATATACAAGAAGTGTAGTGTAGATTGGTTGCTGCTGAAATATTTTTGCATAAGATTATAGTCATTGGACTGCAGTAAAATATTTTTAATATTTTGTCCTTAATATTGAACCTGAACTTTATCACTGTGGTTTACTTCACACATATAAAACTCATACAATTAACGAATACAATAGAGACTAACAGCCTTATGCATAATAAAAAATTAGCAGATCGTTGTACACAGTGGCTAAGTTTGTCATTCCAATACGTGGAAATTCTTACTCAAAGGTACAAGGTATTTAATTTTTTGGATTATCTGACTGGTTATCAAATAGAGGATATGGAAAGTTTTAATAATATCAGTCTATAGTGGGTGATAAACTTGCCAGATTTTTGTCCCATGTTCCCAATTTTTCTTTATACATATGGCCGTATATGTTTGTATTTGACGGTGATACAACCATTACGATACCACTTAGATACAATTTCTATAGAAATATTATTATTTTCCTTTGCTTCAGAATATGCCTCTGTATCGGTATTTATATTTTCAGAAGATCTGAAATCTTTCAAGCGAGCATTCAGCCCATCAATGATAAAACCTGTGAAAAGGCCTGTTTCCAGCATTTTCAAACATATCTGTTTTGAGAGAGAGATATTCTCTTCCTTCATATTACTTTATTGTGGAAAGAAAATAATAAAAAACTTTTTAACTTTTTTTCATTTAACTTTTAATAAATGTTTAAGCTTAAAGTTCTTTTATCGGTAGCAGCGGTATAATAAAAATTCACTCCTTAATATTCTTTTTTAATACAATTTTTTGAGCATTTTGGCCATAATATTTTTAGTTTAGCAAGTCTTTAAACTTCAAGGTTTTTAATGCGCTATTTTCTTTTCATTCTTTCCTTTTCATTTCTTAATTTTTTTCTCTTTGTTAATGATTCATTTGTTTACCTTTTTTCATTTACAAATTTTTTTCTGCTCTTTTTGTATTCCTTTCCGACAGTTTTCTTTCAATTCTTTTTATTAAGAAGTAATGAGTAAAATTTTTTGCTAAAAAAAAGGTAAAAATTAAGGAAATCTTTACCTTTAGGTTTCTTAATGATGACGGCGTTTCTTTTTTCTTTTTCATCTTATTTTTTTTACCGTTTCAATGTTTTTCAAAAAAAGGGCAGTTCCTGCGGTCGATTTAATGAAATAACCCCAAAGTATTGTTTATTCAATTAATTTTTTTTTATTCATTTAATGCTTAAAGACAAATCACAGCATTAATGCTAAAGTTAATTTAATAAATTAAAAACGATCAACTTGAGGTGGGAGTGACACTTATAATGATGGTATCGATTACTTTAATCAGTGGAAGTTAAAAATGCTTGCAAAGACACTTAAAATATAAAATGAAATACTATATTAAGAACTTAATTAAAATCACTTAAAATGTTTGCGTAAGTTCTATTTAAAATCTAAAAAGATTTTTATTTATGTTATGAACAAAGTATTTAGTTTAAATATCTTATAATTCAAAGACGAAATATATTTATTTATATATATATTTTTTAATAAATTGAATAACTTTTCTAATCTTTTTTATTTAATAAAAAAAAATACAATAAATTTATTGACTTCAATATTTAATTATAATTTAATTTCGAGAAAGCTGAAGAAGGAGTAACCAAATATCGACAGATAAATAAATTAAAATGATTATATTAATCGGTTATCAAAATAACTTATTGATAAATATAATTAAAGTATATTTTCAATAAATTAGTGTTTAAATAATAAATCTTTTTAGTACCTTACAGTACTCAAAATTTAAGTTAATATTTCTCATTTATGTACCATGTGTACAACCAAAACAACGCCCTATAACCACGCTGTGGTCGATGTTGTGCTGAAACTAAAAAGTGTTCCACGTTGAAGACGATTTCTGAAAGCCTTTTAAGATTTATTCTTTTTTAATTTTTTCAAAATTTTTTATTTTAGAATTATTTAACTATTTACATTTCTTAATGTAATTATATCTGTGGACATTTGACAAAACGTCTTCTCTTTAAATCAACAACTTTTCAGTAGAACAAAAAAACAGTTAAAAAGGCTAATAGAAGTTATTGCTTAGAAAATTAAAGAAATTTTGAACTTGAATACTATACACAAATACTTAGCGAACATTATGCGACCTTTTTTCCCTCTAAAAGCAATAGTTTTCTTTAAAACGACAAAAAATTATTTTGAGACTTTTTTTTTTTTGAATAGATTCTGAAGAAAAAAGTAGTTTCCACCATACAAGTCGTTTTGTTAAAATTTTTTTGATTAAATTTGAAAATTATTAAATTAAGTCAAGACAAGTTGTTTTCTTAAAATGGAATATGAAAAAAAAGGTTGAAAGAAGTTGATCTGGAAAATATATTTCGGTTTTATTAAAAAAACAATACTTGTATTTTTCCCCACAATATGCAAATAATTAAAAAGTAATAATAAAAATTAAATAAAATTTTTTATAGACATTAAATTTTTAAAATTACTCTTAATTCTCTAAAAGAAGTCGTTTTGTCAAATTGAAATTTTGGGAAAGTCTGAAAGAGGTCGATTAGTCAACTGCATATCTTGCGTTCCAAAGGTCGTAGAAATACGGGGATTAGACCAAAGGAGGACAAGGAAATTAAATATTTACTATAAAAATCTTGGACAATTTTCTTATTTCGAGAGAAGACGTTTTTTCAAAATTCCACAGATATGATTATAATCAAAATCACATTCTAAAAACTATCTTTGTTAAGCGAATGTAACTTAAGATTAGGAGTTCGTGTTAGTTTGCATTGGGGGAAAATATCTTGTACGACTTTGATGTCGCGTTTCACACAAATGTTGCTGCGTTGTTTTTTGGAATTCTTGATTCATCTCTTACCCAATGTCTGAGAAAGCAGTTCTGAGCATTAATAAAGCCAGATAATGATCTGTGTACGGCTTCGAAGTCATTTTTATTGTAACAATGGTCTGAAAACCAAATGTGGTGCCAAGGACCACATATAAATTCGCATATTGCATGAAATTTGCTACGATATTTTGGAATAGTATGTAAGCCAGAATCGCAAGAATTGCTCTAGAATTCCTTCTAGCATCACTAAATTTAAATTTATTTTCATATTATTTTCTCTTTTTTTAGAACTTGCTTTAGAACTTACTGATCACAAATTTTATTACATATGAAACGAAACGATATCGAAAATCTAAAGATGGATTTTTTACTGTTTTTTATGCAATACATAGGGCCATTTTGATAGAATTGTAAAAAAGTTTTATCCCTAATGTACATATATTGCATAAAAAAATTTTTTAAATACCATTTGTATAATTTTAGAAAGGTTGGTAATAGATAGTGAGTATATTTTTTATTGTTTTTTGTTTTCATCATAAAAGTAGTATTTTTCTATATATCGTTGTCTCCAAAGGAGATACAACGATTATAATAGTCAAAAATAGAATCTTTTAATACCATTTTAAAAATACCTCTTCATTTGTGCTAAATTTTTTTTTAGTGGGCACTCTGCTAACAGTAAAAAGTTACTGGGCATCATATCTGAGCAAATCGTTGAATGGGATAACAGTACAGTTGCCTTATTCATTCAACTTTGTGATCATTTTTGTTACGTAGAGCCATAGTGTATTGTTTTAAATAAATAGCACGTTAGTTCTTTTGAAATGGTACAGTTTTATTTTTTATTTTTTTATCTGGCAAACATTTCTATAATGCTTTTTAGTAATCGCTAATCTTATCCTTCTTAATCTAATCGGTGAATATATGTATTACCATACACATTCTACAATAACGATGGCATGAATTTGCTACCTAACTGTTGCAACCTAACAGGATAGGATTTTTTTTATAGTCGATTGCATTTATCCCCAAAAGCATACATTTCATATTGTATTAAATGTATTTGCCTATAAGGCGAAAATTATTTGCTATTTTTAATGAAATATTTTTTTTAATATTGTTTTGCTTTAAGATGTCAGAGCAGGGGCTTGAACCGAAGCTCTCATCTTAGTAAGCCAACACAATAACCACTAGACCACGTCGACTACGATGTTACCGAAGGAAATATAAAAAGAGGATAGTTTTAACCCTAGAACGTTATCCTTATTTTTATACACTAACGTCATCCTTCCTCATTTTGACTACGATATACTTCAAGAGACTTTAAAACAGATCGTGAGCAAAGTCAGATACTAAAATAGATTTTTTTATTTATTAGTAGATATTTTTTAATTCATTTATAGATAATTAATTTTATTTATTTTTTAACTTTAGTGAAAGCTAAATTCAATTGGCAAAGATTTTTAAAGAAATAATAATAAAACTTGAAAAAAATAACCTGAGTCAACTTTTTTCAATTCAGTCTTTTAGTTTCGTAAAATATAAGATATGAACATAAAAAGGAACATTAGTTTTGATGTAAATTACAGCACGAGTCACAACTTTCCATTTTGTGCTGGCTTTACAGCCCTCTTTGGCACTTTGCACAACCAATCTTCGTCATTTTTCATTTCGAAGAAGGGCAAACTACACATACCTTCTATTTTCCAGTTTTATTTTGTGTAGGAGTTTTCTCGGAATCTGTAACGTTAGTTATTTGCGGTAAATATCGTATATCTTTTCTGACATAAGACGTTATTGTTGGTTATTAAGCCTGTCATTCATGAGATTTTTTAAGAGTCCTAAATAAAGGTTGTTCATATAACTTATGCGATTTAAAAGATTTCTACTATGTATCTTGAAGAATATTGTGGGAGTAAATTATATACGAGTTAATAAATGATATATCTAAATATCTAAAAAATTCACAAAACTGTCACTTGTTTGTTTTTTAACAGTGAACATATGCTCGAATGTAACAACTCCTCTTTTGGTACTATTGTAAAACTCCACTATGTTGGGTTTTTATTTATATTGGGAATTATAGTGCACCGTTTGTTACATAATAATAAAATATAAACTATTCTGCTTAGGTTTGACTTAAAAGACAACAGAGTTAAATTATCGTTGTAGCACTTTTTTGATAGGAGCGAATTTATCACCCACTATTTAAAAGCGTTAGACGATAAGTCTAAGAAATAAGAACCAAGGTTTGGTAACTGCGCTTATTGATTTGGATTCACAATACCACCTGTAAAATAATTCTTCCACGGATGAATGCTGATCTTTTTTTAACAACCTTAAAGTTAAACAAACGTCATCCTTCGTCATTTTGACTACTATAAAAAATTAAAAGTAAAAAACCAAACACTTAAAATACATGCAGATCGCTGCACTTCCACATTCAACAACAACTTGAAGTCGACTATCGTTGTACAAAAACTGAGATCAAAATAAAAATAAACAACTGGTTTAAATTTAAAAATAAAATCCCGCGTCGTCATTTTGACAAAGGATGACGGCGCAAGGTTAATAATCGCATAATAAGTACTTGGAAATGCGAAAGCTGTCTACGAAGTGGATGGCGTTAGTTTTACAATTGATTGGAATAAAAAATTTTTGTGATTCAGATCAGTTTTTAGCGATATTTAAATATAATAAAGATGCATTTTTTTCTCAATTTATTACGATGGAGGTAACGTGGCTTCACCACTACTTACATACATACATAAATACAAAATTGGCCCCTACCACACTGTTTCAGTGTTACGGCCTAGATTCTCGTAGCACTCATGTTGTGTGTGACAATTTTTATCCATGAGTACCGGGACCTACAGTTTAAAGTCGACTCTGAACGACAAACTTCAGAAGCTTTTTCAGGGCAATCAGTTGCTCTCATAGTTTTTGCCAGAAGACTGCTAAGAGGTAGTCGTCGAAAGCAATACATTTTTTTTTTAATTTCGTTTTTTA
Organism: Metopia argyrocephala; assembly: GCA_963576795.1. Classification (NCBI taxonomy): domain Eukaryota; kingdom Metazoa; phylum Arthropoda; class Insecta; order Diptera; family Sarcophagidae; genus Metopia; species Metopia argyrocephala. The sequence continues at coordinate 57,732,777 of OY756211.1, read as the reverse complement.
AGATGTCAGAACTGACATTTGTACCTGGAGCTGTCGTCCTAATAAGCTAACACACTAACAACTAGACCACGGCGACTAGAAAAAGATTACGACTGTTTTATTAGAACTGAACTTCATTTCAATCTATTTTTATTTATTACAATTTCGTATCACTTTAAGTGAAGAATTTTACATATTTGTTGAGAAAGAAAACTCTTAAAAATATTAAAAGAAGAAAAACTTTTATTCAAATTTAAAATAAATGAACTCTGTTAATATGACAATATTATAGAAGTTTTAGGTAAGAAGTTTCTTATTTAAATGTTTCAATAATTTCGATAAAGAAAAAAAAAACTTTATCCTTCAACTTCAACTGCAATATTTAAGTGAACTGTCAACAAGAGTTTAACTGCAACAAAAATTATTAAATTTTTTACTTTCTACCTATTGGCCTTCTATATTATGCAGTTTAATAAAAATGCCAAAATAAAAAAGAATAATCTGCTAAAATCAAAATTTTCTCTAGATATTAATGTTTCTTGCTTTTTCGCTTCTTCTTCTTCTTCTTCTGTTTTAGTTTCATTTAACTCAAACATAGAATTGCTAAGAACTTAAATATTTTTTCGTTTTTGTATCTTTATTTCCGTTAAATGGTTGGTGACAGTTAAATTTCTTTTCGTATTTTTCTTTTTTTTTAGGGTTTTTGGTTTTTAGTTCATTGTCTTTTTTGTTATAACCGGCCACATTAACAACGTCTCAAAGTTTTCTTTTGCCATTATTAGTATTATTCTCATTGTGACTCGTATACTTTTCTATTATTTCCTGTTCCTTGGCTACTGGCATTTGATGACAGCCACAGTTTTACCAGAAATGATACGATAATTTTTAGCAAATCATAAGAAGAACTGAAGGAAAAATGAATTGAAACAAAAAAACGAAACAAAAAAAAAAAAAAACTTAGAGCAGGGTCATTATGCAAAAATTTAAAACCTTAAGTAACACAGACATTGCACGGCGAACTAAAAAGTGAAACGGAAATTGAAATATCGAGAAAAACGAAGAAAAAACATAAAATCTTTTTCTGTAAATTTGTTGTCTTATAATGATGGCAACCAGCACAAATCAAATGAATTATTCAAAAGCGCTGATTCTACTTGATCCTTAGCAGACAGCCAAACGGACAGACTTCGTTATTCTCTAGTGAACGCAATTTTCTTTTGTAAACTTGACTGCCATCAATGATTTCATTCAAGCTTTTTATTCTCTTGTTACTCTGCGGTTTTTGTATTTGTGGCAAATGACAATGATAATAAAGACGCTGAAGTAAAAGTCAATAATAGAAAATACTTTAAATTGCTTATCAAAGTATAATGATAAAGTCAAAAAGAATAAATTGCGTAGTTAGGAAAAAGTCATCGAGCACATAGCATAGATGTTCATTGCAAACTTTAATTTTTAATCAACGAAAATTTATGAAACCTAAAGTATTAAACACATTGACGACAGCAAGCAGCAGGCAGCAAGTTGTCAAAATTCGAATACACATGTTTATATGGAAACGATTATTTTAAAGGCAGCACAGCAAACCCCTAGGCAAAAACCTTTGCTGCTGCTGCCCAACTTAGAATAATTTCTATTTTTTGAGGCAACAAAAACTGATTAGTGATGCCAATACAATATGAAATGTTAAATAAAAAACGACCTAAAAAATATTTTTTATTACAAAGAAAAAAATTTATTTATTAATAAAAATAATAACAATTAAAAACTTTTGACATTACAAGTCATTATTTGTTTAATTAAATTTAAGATTTAAAGTTATGTTTGGTATCCCACAACGATTAATATGCCTTGTTATTAAAAATACATATAAAGTATGATGGCAAATGCGATGAAATGGCTGAATAAATAACTAACTACATTATGTCTTATAAGAAATATGCAAATGTGTGATGCACCAAAATATCTTTCTGATCAGGAGATTTTTATGGGAGATAGGCAGCCGTACCAGTTCAGAAATACACAGCATTTCAGAATTCATAGGGCAACATCAACGGCGATGCAAAAATCATTATTTTCCAATTATTGCCAAAAAATTTTAGATTTGACTAAAATTTTAATTTTTATTAAAGAGTGTGTGTACAATTAGCAAAAAGTATATTTTGTTAATGAGTTTTGTAAAGTTTTTAATATAAACAAATTAAAATAAAAACAAAATATATATACATTTCAAACAAGCGATTTTATTTTTGCAGTTTCGTACACTTGAAAGTGGTATCACTGAAGTATTTAAGTATTTCAACAACAAACACATTCATTATTTTATTTGTTTTTTTATTGTTTTGCTGTTGCTGCTTTCAAAATATTTATGCAACCTACTGCATTGCAGCAAATATTGTCGGCTGCATTTGCTGCTTGCTGTCATGCTGCTTGCTGTCGATTATATGTTTAATGCTTTAAGCAGACTTTTTCATATTCCAACTATTTGCTTCGCATCCTGACAATCTTTTGTTATGAATTTTACAAAAATTTGTCATACACATTTGAGGTTGAGCTTTTTGGGAATTTGAGAAGGAAAGCAAATTATAACACATTCAAATAAAGCCTGATAAAAGCTGATAAGTGAGGTTGTGTGAACGTTGTGACTGCTGCGGCTGTGCGTTGGTATCAATGACATTGGATAATGCAAATATTGAGGAAGTAGACGCCTTTCATCTAAACATTACAGTTGGCTGTGTGATGCGTAAGAATTCTTGCAAGTTTCTAGTTTTAAAAGGAGACTTTTACTCCGCGCGATGGTGAGTTGGTATCAGTAGCTTTGGGTATTGCAAATATTGAGGAGACAAATACCTGTCATCTAAACATTAAAGTTGGCTGTAAGATGCGCTGGAACGCTGACAATAATCAAGTGTCAAAAGAAGATATCTACTACGTTTAGTTTTTAAAACAACACAAAAATCTTTAAACTTATTTTCATGTGATTTCCTTAGTATTTGCAACAGACTTTAATTCGACCAAATTATTTGAAGCCTCGCAATGGCATATAGAGAACAGTAAAACTGCTAAAAAATTACAATATAGTACCCATTTCTATTGACTGATTGGTTTTTTTTATCGGTAATAGCGTATTTTTGCGCAGGAATCGTACGTTTTGAGAAGACTATCAAGTGAATACCACAATGGTTTTTGTTGGTTTATATAATTTTTTTTATTGAGACCAATACTCAGGGGTAAACCCCTACTAAATGTTGTGCATTGTATTAGAATTTTCGTGGAAAGGAGAGTACATTATACAGCAGAACATATATTTTGTTTTTTCTTATATTATTAAGCGCCTTAGGAATGAGACAAATTGCTGTGAATTGATCATTCGTTTTTCGTTATCAAAGGTTAAGGTGGAATAGAGTGGAACATCAGAGAGCGTTTACTTTGTAGATGGACTTCTTGGTGGAGGGAGAGACCTCTTATTTTTAATTTATAATTTCGAAAAAACCGCAAACTAACTTTTTCATTTTTCACCTTTGCTGGGATTCGAACCTGGGCTGTTTGAGTTTTTGTGCGAGCGATCTAACCAGTATACTACGCATCCCCCTCCCCCTAAGATTAAGATATTTTTGGAATAATATTAAATGTCCGCAAACACTATTCCTTATATAACTATTATAAACTTATATAAACTTATTTCCTAGTTTTACAATATTCTAATAGAACTTCAGACATTTGAAATCAGTATAGTCCAGAAATTTATTCTGAGCAGAAGTGCGCTTCAACAACAATACCAAATTATTTAGATTTACTACCGAAATTAGTCGTCAATATGCAAATTCCTATGCCTGCAAAAATTGTGTCTAACCAAGAGGCTAATTTTTAGTTTAAGAGGTTTTATAACACAGAAAAAATATGAAATCGATTTCAATTAACAAATTTGTACTACCAATTAAATTTTGTACTAGTTTTGCCCCTACAAAAAATATTAATAATATCAATTAAAAAATTAATAGTGTCGAGCTTTTTCACAAAAAAATTTTCAATTAAATATTTGACTGGGATAATTAATCTTTTAATTAAAAACTCAGGCACGTTTTAATTAAATAAATTAATTGGTATAATTAAAAAATTAATTGACGCTGATATTTTAAACTGATTAAAAAATTAATTAATAGAATTAAATTAAAAATGTATGCATGAGTTATAAAACAGAACAAAAAAAAAAATAATTAATTGAATTCTTACCAAGAGAGAGACAGAAGGACTTTTATATTCGGGCCATAGTTTGAACAAACTCGTCTTGCGAAATGTTGGCATACCGTAGATATTTAATATTTCTTTGTTTCAAGATGTCAGAGCCGGGGGATGGAACCAGAGCTCTCGTCTTAGTAAGCCAACATAATTACCAGTAGACCACGGCGTATATATACATATATGTATATGTACACAAAAAATGTATGTTTACAAAAAAAAACACAGACACATACACATACAACAAAAAACAAAAAAAAAATTTTTACGAATACATATTTTTTTTTTTCTTTTTAATAAACTTAGTTCTCGCATAGAAGTCGAACTAATCCATAACAGACATTACGATTTTTTTAGTTTTAGATCAAATGCATAATTTCTTGGACTTCACACTCTGGCATCAGTATGGTCCTTTATAAATATGCTAGATGAGGATGGCTATCGTACTCTGACCAATAATTTTTTGTTTAGGAATATGGAACATATTGATTGAATCCTGTGCGATATCGGCCTGTCGATGGGCTTTTAATGACATGATATAACACACTACTCGATTAATTCCTGCTAAGGTTTGAGAAATAACTATTTTATGGTAACTTAAAAAACTCATTAACTCGATATATATAAAAAATATAAAATGGAGGATAGAGCACACAAACTCCTGCACGACGATTCAAGTACCACCTATCTACCAAGAGACCTTGTGGTCAAATATCAGAAATTTCCAACAACATTTTTATGAGTTTTGGAAACTACACTATAAAAAATCCTTTTGTAAATTATGCATTTGTTGTTCGGAGGCTGCGATAACCAATTTTCCGCAGAATCTTTTGCCATTTTATTCTTCAAATCCGATAGCGGTTACCAAAGGATTGCCACCTTCTGATGAAGAAAAAAAAAAATACGGACGCAGTTTTGCTTTGGAGATTAAATGCTTTAAATTCTTAGTCATTGTTCGTGTAAAAAAAAAAGATTTATTTTAGCGACCAGTCTAGTTATAGATGAATTTAAATGAGATTTAAATTAATTTTTTCCTCAATTTTTATGAAATATACATACGTAATTGGCCATTACAACACTGTTTTATAGCCTAGCTTCTCGCAGCACCCATTTTGTGTGTGTTAATTTTTATCCACGAGTACCGGAACCTACAGTTTAAAGTCGATTCGGAACGACAGACTTGAGAAGCTTTCTCATGGCAGTGAGCTCTTAGCTTTTGCTAGAAGAGGTAGTCGCCGAAAGAAATATTTTGTAAAGTATATATAACTAAGTTAATTTGTAGTAAAATTATCTTTAGGGCAAGGCTATCGAAATTTGATATTTTTGATATTTTTAAGTTTTAATTAAACCCAAAGGAGCAAAATGTTTGAAATTTTTTAGTGCAATTTTTTCGACGCTAGTGGGACAAAGCAAATTTCTGGAGTATCTGTTGCAGTTTCATGTTTTCAAGGCAGGTAAGTTATTCTCAAGCTAGGATGTAATGTAGAAGTGCAGTCCCCTTATTAAGGTGTCAAAATTTTCAAAACGTATTACAAGATATCTCTATCTGATTTAAAAAAGTTAAAAACTCAGTTTTACTCAGGACATCGAATGTTTTACGTTTTCACTGCTTTTGTTTTTATGACATATTCCTTGTTGGCCAGTATAAAATAAGACCTATGTACATATATACCTACTCCCCTTTGCCTGATACATAGCATCTCTTAAAAACTTTTTCGTGTTTTTAGTCTAAACATTTTCGATAAATTTAGCTTTAAAACCCTTTTTTTCTTAACTTTTTCCTGTAGACTTTTTCTAAACACCAAAGTAAAACTAGAAAACACCTGCCAAAAATATTTCAATTTTAAAATAAGCAAAAAATCAAAATCAATCGTATGTTTAGCGAAAATTTAATACTTACAAGTATTTCATAAACAAAAGAAGCTCAAATTAGAAAATAACGAGAGAAAAATTTCATTTCAACTAATTGCAATTATACACTTTGAAGTCTAAAACTTGTTTTCTGGATGTATGGCATTAAGTATACACTAATTGTTCGTATAATTTAACTCAAAGTCATGTGCATACATGCTTAAAAACATACTCATAACATTCACATACAACATAAAATGTGTGCTTGTATGTTTGTGTGTTGCTATTAATCCTTCATATAAACACCTTATGAAACGAACGCTGAACTCGAAATTACAACGTGCTTAAATGGGGAAAAAAATTAAATTTTCACGTTATTTAATGAAAAGAAAGCAAGAAAAACTCATAAGTGTTGTTTGTTGCTTTAAGCTCTGTTTTGGAACCGGCAAATACAAATACACAGAAACGCACACATACACACATACGCATAAATATTAATGTATAACTTAACATGCTTACATACATACATTTGCATAGCCAGGTATTAAGTTTTAATTTTAAAATGGTAATAAGAAGGGTCATTCTACATGAAATGGTACAAATAAAGTCTCTTTTAATATATACAGGTTTTTTTATAATTAATATAAAACGATATAATTTCTAATAATCTATGTAGATACTATACAATATGTTGTATATTTTTGTTAAAGTTGTATTAAGACTATGTAAGAACTGATAAAAAAACACTATTTATATCAAAGTCTACAAACTTAATATATGCAGACTTTGGTCTAAATTAAATATTTGAGATAACAGTTTACATACATAACTGGCCTTTACAACTCTGTGTCAGGATTACGGCCTAGCTTCTCGCAGCACTCATGTTGTGTGTGTCAATTTTGATCCATGAGTACCGGGACCTACAGTTTAATGTCGACTCCGAACGACAGACTTGAGAAGCTTGTTCATGGCAATTAGTTACTCTCAGAGCTTTTGCCAGAAGACTGCTGAGAGGTAGTCGCTGAAAGAAATATTTTTTTCATATTTCTTTTTTTGAAGATGTCAGGGCCTGGAGTCGAACCCAGGACCTATGTCATAGTAAGCCAACACACTAACCACTAGACCACGGCGACTACAACAGTTTAGATGAGATTAACGCATTGACTTTTAGTATACACTTTGGAATATCACCAGATTCGTTATTAATAGTTGATTGTAGCTTCATTAACCGAAAAGCCATTTCTGAAAGACTAGTCGACGGCAAGTTAATTATTGAGTTTGAACAAATTTTTTAAAGATAGTTAATGTTGCAATATTAACAATCTGTAAAAGTATTAGCTAAAAGAGTATAACCTTCAAATTCATTATCTTCGAATTCCATAACACTTGGAAAATTACCTGAATTTCTTTCAGAATTTACAAAACTTAAAAATGATTTGAAATTGTTCTTAAAATTTTATCTCAATTTAATAATGTATTTATTGTAAAGTACATTGTTTCAACGACTGTTAAAAGTTAATTAATTTCCAGAGTAGGTGTTTGGGAAATTTTAAGTTAACTAATTGGATAATATCTCCTGTAGTATATAAAAGTGGCTCATCTGTGAAAATAAAATCTAGAAGTTTATTATTTAAAAGAGATAAATTTTATCAATTGGTTTAAAAAATATGTAGAGTTCAATGAAAAGAGAAATGGAGAATCGAGTAATGATTCCGTGAAGCAGCAGGTGGATTTAAATCACCAAAATAAATATATACGCCCATGTGCTTTAAATCGCAAATCGCATGAAATAGGCGAACTCAATATGAAATCGCAAAAGAGCTGTGCTAGAATTCACAATCGCCAGAAATTAGGCGTTTTCAAATCACAAACTTTTACGCATGTGATCTATAAGTGAAATTGCATATTTTTTAAAAAATTTGCATATAATTTAACATAAAAGCATACATGAATAAAATCTAATATGTTTTTTATAAATACAAAGTAAAAAAGTAATATTTTACAATTAATTTTAATAGAAAATGTAAAATAAAAAGTATGTTTTTTTTTCATTGCTCATCTCTAAGAACACGCTTTCTAATACGTTGTTTTCTTTCATATTGTTTTTTTTTTTTTTTTAAATTAAACTTAACAATGAAGCAGCTGGAATTTTTATTAATTTTATTTAATAATTTGTTTATATTACTTACGTTTGTTTTTATTACTTTTGACACTTAAAACATGTTTTAATTTTTCGAACATAACTTTGAAAACGCACGATTTCCAACACATGAAAAACTAAAATTGGCGATTTTGAAATCACAAGTGATTTGAAATCGCACGTTTTCCAGCACATGGGCGATAATCGATAGAATTAGAAGATTTTAGCGAATATTTATAGATTAAAAATAATTTTCATATACCTTATTGTTGGAACCAAGTGGAAAAAAGAAGCGCATAATAATAAATAAATTTTTACTTTAAATTAACCTGATCACTTTATTTAATTTGTTTGTTAAAGTTTTTACATAATTTTAGATTGTCTGTAGGAACGGTTATTCTGACGGTTGTTTTCAATAAAAGGTGATTTTTCAATAGAGAAAAGAAATGTTTTTGTTTTGAGTTTTAGTTTTTCCGACATAAAAAAAAATATTTTTTTTTTGTTAAAGTATAGAGAAAATAATAAAAATAATTTAAATTGTTAAGCTTTCTTCATCTTTTTTTTATACAACTTTTATAGCAATGTTAGTGAAATCTTAAAGAGTGTTTAGATTTAAAAATTACTGTTCTTGATTTAGACGAAATAACATTATTTGATATAAGTCCTTCCCACATGTATTTGTGGTTTAACTTTGGGTACCCGGAAAATTATTCTTACAGTTTGTTTGAATAGGGTATAAATAATGGAATGTTTTTAATTCGTTATTAAAATAAATACCTATTAGACATTTAATAAACACAAACTAAGATTATTGCAAAAGAAATCAATGCTCTTTGAAGTGAAGAGAAATTATTTCGCTATTTGTGCTGTAAATTAGGCGCTTATATCTTGCATTTATACAATTTGGGTATTTTTTGTCAAAAACTGGCATCATGAGTTACAAAGCGATACATAGAACCCTTGAATACAAAACTACAAGTTTTTTCCGTTCTTATATTTTTATAAGCCTGCATTATGCAGTCAAAAATTTATTTCGCATGTTGGTACATGAGAGTCTTATATTTAAGATTTTGGCTTATTCTTTTTTAAACTATCTTGGGCGTTCAAAATACAAAACTTAGTTTTTACGCAATATATGGTATTAATACTTATGTGCACGCATATATGCAACTACGAATATAAAATAAAACGCATCGCCGGTACAATTAAGAATGGTCAACGTTCCTATTCCCATCGCCTATTTCGCCTACAAATTAGCATTTGAACTCTAGCTGAGATTTGGCTTTATGTCGTATAAGCTCCAAATACATATATTAAATGATGAGTGTCTATTTGTGTATGTTTTTAAATGCCATCTCTGAGTCGGGTTATCGTCCACAAGAGTTTGCAGTTTTGCCGCCAAGATTGCGGCTCAAGAGCAAAAGGGTATAGTAATTGACCATTAGCCATTTTGCTGTTGCTTCCAGAGCTTCATTTGGGTACCATATTTATTTCTAAAGCTAAATTGTCACTGTTTTAAATCTCTTTTATTTATTTATTTGCCTCTAGGGATTGGAAAATGTTATTCTCCTGAAAACTCTCAATTTTTGTACTCACATGAGTACTTTCCTAACATTACACATATGTACGTCCTGAGAAATAGTGCATAAATTAATTTTTTTTAATAACAGTACAGTGTTGAAAACAGTAGAAATGCCGTGACTAAACTTGTGTCTGGTGTATTGGAATAGACTAAAATATCTCATGGTAATTGTATATATTATGCTTCTCACCTTAGTAGTAGTACACTACCAGCTAAAACTAAATAGCAAATAAACCTACATTTCACTATTAACAATATTCAATAGAAGTTTCTTAATAAATTTCTTCTCGTAAAATGACTCAACTTTTCAAAGAGGTACATATAACCACCATATATTTCATACATCTAGTCCTTGTAAAAGTTGCTAAAAGGTGAAAAAAAAAGAAAAACACAAATCTACTTTTTACACTGGGGAACTAATGGGAAAAATATGAATATGTTTTCCCTAAAGGTAAATACGTGGTAAACAGAACACGTCACTACAATGCTGTTTTTCACATCACAGTGAAATACTAGCTGTGGTTTCAAACGCACATAAAATAAATTGAAATCTGTTTCATAAAAAGCTGGTGATGCTCAGACAAATTATAAATAATACAAAAAAAAGAAATAATTTTAAATTTTAGCTAAATTATTTTTTTTTTCTTTCTTCTCTTCTAACCTCAGGTGAAAATTGTCTACTTTAATAAGTTGGTATTGTTGTAGTTAAAAATTGTTTTCTGTATATTTTCTTCATTTTTCTATTTTGCAGATTACCTGTAAGTACTTTTGTAAAACAACAATAAGCTTGAAGGTATATAAGTTGAAAAGCTTTTTGGCATGTTTTCGTTCATGACAAGTTGGTTATTGCCTAGACTGCGAACAATGCAATGTAGAAAAAATATGTGTTTAATAATCTTAGAAGCATCTCTTAAGGCAACTACACACAATATCATATTACGAACAGAAATAGTCATTAAGTAATGATCTCTACCACTGCAGGTAATATTTTAGTAATTTGAAAATACAATAATTAAATACTGAAATTAATGTAAAATTCAGTTTTAAACAAAAAAATTTTTTTATTCCAAAAAATAGTTTTTTTAACCAAATTTTTGAAACCTAATGCTACAGTTTAAACTCATGTTGTATATACAATTATATATGTATCTAAATATTTTATTCTCTCTCATTACTTCTTACTGTATCTTTGGTCGTATGCCTAAGGGCATAATTGACAATTTTTGTGAAACTTACTTTTTATTGGTTCCAACACATATTACCAAAATTCATCTCGGAGCAAAACCTTTTTTGCAACAGCATCAAAACTAACATATAATGGGTGTATTTTATAGAGTATCACAACTTTGAGTTGGCACCACTGCTTTACCTACCCACTTAAGAGCTGATAGTTGCTTTTTGTTAAGTTTGATTTGAAATCTCAATATGAATCGACTTACACCAGAAAAATTGTGCAAATTGTTGTAATTATTAATCAAAATAATTGTTTTATTCGTCAAACTAAAATTGATGTCGATTTTGAATTTCCATTAAAAATTATTTTTTTCAGATGAAGCTTATTATTGGTTGAATAGGTGTGTAAATAGACACAAATGTCGCCTTTGGAGTAAGGAGAATCCACAAGCTTTTATCGAAACACCATTACATGAACAGAAACTTACAGTTTGGTGCGCTTTATTGGCCGGCGGAGTTATCGGACAATATGTGTTCAAAAAAGTTGTTGAAGATTGGTGTTCCAGATTGCGTTTTCTACGCGCCAGCCGTGGAGGCCACATGGCAGGTAGTATATTTAAGCATTAATTTCGTAAGATTTTATTTTCAATAAAACCCATTATATTGATATTAAATATATATTTCACTGTTTTATTATAATATGCACCAGCTCATTTGCAGAATATGGCTGGAAGAAAGTATGCCCGATGATTCGAATCTCAGTGTCCTCTGTCCGATCCTGAAAAAGGGAGACCCCACAATATGCACAAACTACAGGGGTATAAGCCTTCTCCCTATCGCATATAAGGTTCTTACGATCGTATTGTGTGAACGACTGAAGCCATTCGCCATCTCACTGTTGGACTTTATCAGTGCGGCTTCAGACCTGGTAAGTCCACCATTGACCAGATATTCACACTGCGCCAAATCCTGGAGAAGGCCCATGACAGTCAAGTCGACACACACCACCTCTTTGTCAACTATAAGGCAGCGTTCGATAGCCCGATAAGGGATCGCGTATATGCCGCAATGTCTGAGCTCGGTATTCCTGCAAAGCTGATAAGACTGTGCAGAATGACGTTGAGCAACTCCTGCAGCTCCGTCAAGGTAGGAAAAGACCTCTCCGAACCATTTAATACCGTTCGAGGTTTCAGACAGGGCGATCCCTTATCCTGTGACCTCTTCAATTTCGTCATGGAGAGTGTTTTGCGAAAGGCGGGTGTACATCGAAATGGCACTATATTTAACAAAAGTGTCCAGCTCCTTGCGTATGCAGACGACATAGACGTCATTGGGCATACCAAGCGAAATGTCACCGTAGCCTTTAATGCTATTGAACGAGAGTCTGCAAAAATGGGTCTGAAGGTAAATGAGAGCAAGACGAAGTACATGTTGTCGACGAGTAGGGATGTTAATCGCATCGGCTCCCAGGTTACAGCCGGCAACTATAAATTCGATGTGGTCAAGGAGTTCATCTACCTTGGCACCGCCATTACCAGCAAGAATGATGTCAGTCTGGAGATCAAACGAAGAATCACACTGGCCAACAAGTGCTACTGCGGTCTCAGTAGGCAGTTTAGTAATAGAGACCTCTCTCGTGCGACGAAATTAACACTCTATAAGTCGATTATTCTTCCGATGCTTCTCTATGGTGCGGAAGCATGGACGCTGTCTTGTGCCGATGCAGCGGTCTTGGGAGTATTCGAGAGAAAAGTTCTTCGTAAGATCTTTGATCCTCTAAGGCATGGCGATGAGTTTCGCATTAGAACCAACCATGAGCTGTATGAGGTCCTCGGCGATGTGGGCGTTGTTCAGGGCATTAACATCCAGCGGCTACGCTGGCTCGGCCATATTTTTCGGATGGATGAATCTGCTCCAGCGAGAAAAGTTTTCGATACGAAGGTCACTGGACGTCGGCGTAGAGGACGACCGTGTTTACGTTGGAAGGACCAAGTTGATGAAGCCCTGTCGTTAATTGGTGTGGCCAGCTGGAGAAGGCGCGCGCTTAGCAGAGACGCCTGGAGACTAATGTTAAGGCAGGCCTAAACCCGTTAACGGGTTGTTATGGCCATCTAAGTAAGTAAGTAAGTTTTATTATGATTTAAACTTGTGTCACTCCGTGGAAAACACCCTTTATATAAGAAAGTAACGAGAAACTTCTTGCAAAAGGTTTAAGTCACCAAATGTATGTTTAAAAACTAATAAAAATAATCCTTTTTCACAACTCCAACTTCCTATCAAATTATATTTTTTGATATAAAAAATTCAGTGTGATTGCTATTCAGCCAAAGCTGTACACCAATATGAAAAAAAAAATTTCCTTTTATTGTGTAAAAATTGTAAAATATAACTGAGGCTACAAATTTCTACCAAATTGATCATATTCCTCAGGTAAAGTTGATTAGTTTCAGTTTGCAAGCATCAGGAAATACAAATTTTAACTCCAAAGAATAATCATTTTATTAAAATGGTATCAATACTTCTAAGAATGATATAATCGATAAATCGATGAATATATTATATTGATTAATATTGTAACGAAGACATAATTTTATAAAACAAAATCATCATTAAATTTCTTTAAATTAGTTTTGCTACAACACAGTGTCTGGTAGCAGATTTATATATTTTCAAACTTAAATAAAAAACGTAATGATAGACAAAAAGTTTTATTAAGAGTACTGAAGGATAGAATTAAAATGCGGATATTATTTTTTAAGAGTATGTCATCTAGATGTCTCCCGTGGAGTTGAACACACTGTTCAAAATGGAGCCTTGTGTTCTGCGCCACACGCTGCTGTAAACTTGGTTCAATTGAGCAGATTTCTCGACGAATATTTTCCTTTAAAGCAACAAGTGGTTTGAGATTGTCTTTATTTTCCTTAGGGTAGCCACATAAAAAAAACTATGAGAGGTAGATCGGGCCACCCCAGTAGCTATGGGAAGTCCCCAAAGTGACTGATAAGTTTTTGGAGATAATTTTCCCCCAAGAAAATTTATTGAATCCCTGGCTGTGTATGCAGTCGCCCCATCCTGTGGAAACCACGTGTGTAAGAAAACGATGGAGGAGCTCGCAAGTTTGACAAAATAATTTCGTTGACATTCGTCGCCTGGCCTCAGAACTCTCGAACAAAAATAGTACAATTATCCCATGCATTGCTGAGGCTCACCAAACAGTTACCATAGGAGAATAGAATGGTTTCTGATGTTTCAGTGGAGGTTTACGAGTTCCTAGGGACCAGTAATGGGAGTTTTGCATATCGATGTGTCGGTTTAAGTGGAAATGAGACCTGTCGTTCTGAAGAATGAATTTACAGTGTAAAAACGCTCTAACGTCGTTTCTCAATAATTTTTTCGTAAATAACTTTCTTTCAGTTATAGAACAATTTGAACCTTAACCCGACGGAACTTAAGATCCTTATTATAATTTAATGAATAATAGTTCTTGAGAGTCCCAGTGAGGCTGCCTCCTTCTGTATTGAAAGTTACGGACCTTCACGTAAACTGCTTTCAACCAGTTCAATGTTTTCACTTATCCTTAAAGATCGACAGGATCCTGGCAGCGAGACATTCATAACCGAAGCAGTTTTGCAGAATCTCTGCTCCCACGAGCTAATTAAATTTGCACTCGGTCCATCACGTATTTGCCGTATAGCGAACTTTGGACAAAATTGTCGACGAGCAATTACGTAAGAATCATTACTCTTAAAAAATTTCTCCACAACGAACGCGCGATGCTCATGCAACCATTGCGGCATCGTAACTGACAAGTTCCCACAATAAATAATTTCAATGGCGCCACCCACCCTCCCCATCGCTTATTTATTTTTAAAACAATCGCATTTAAAACTAAAACAGAAGCTTGTATTTCTAGCGTTTATATATTATATTAGAGGAGTTTTAAAATTATATACTATTACAATAACCAAATACATTTAGCTTTAAAATTATATAAAAATTCCAAAAACAAATTAAATGTATGCTAATCAAGTATGTTTAAAATTATATAAAACTAAAAGTTATAAATGAAATTGTTGTATTTTATCAACAAAATATATCGCTTCATATTCTAGAAAAACTGTCTACTTTAAAAAAAAAAAGAATATATTTGAGCAGCTTAAAATAATTATTTTTGCACATAAAATGTGTTAAAAATTTGTTCAGTAGACTATTCCATATATTATTGCCAAATATAGTTAAGCAATATCTTTAAGTTTGAGTTAGCTGTTGGCCAAAAACTGAGGACACCCTTTTGAGTGGTGCATTAATTTTTAAAAATCTTTTGAAGTCCATACAAAAAAATTAGTAGTCAATCTGACAAAACAGAGTACAGGATTCTACTAATCTCAGATAGTACAATCGAACCTATACTGTCGATTTCGTGCATTTTTTCACTATTGCACTGTAATATATTAAACAGAATTCATAATTATACTCACAGGTTATCCAAAAGGTTCTATTCAAATGAGCTTACCTAAAAAGGAAAAAAGGATATAATTTAACAATAAAGTGTGAAATTTGTAATCTAAATTTAATCAAAATTTTAATATAAATAAGGACTTTAAACATTTCTAAAAATGTATTTTACAAAAACTAATTAAATAAGTAAAGGAGTATTTTAAACAATTCAAATGATATATTGAGTTTTACAATATGTTTTAGCAACTTTATACTCTCAAATCATATAACTATTAACCTTAATTAATGACAGTATAAAGCAATATGCCAATGTACGTATGATGAATATTTAATAAATTGAAATTAATCATACGCACAGCACATACTGTCCATAACAAAAATTTGCATAACGTGTTGAAAAATTCTTTTGCTAAATACATGGTATTTTATAATTAATTTATACATACTTAAACCAATTTATGTAGGGAAAAACTATTTAATTAATATTTTAAACTACTGCAATGTTTGCATGATAAAATAACAAATGAAATCACAGGCTTATGCATATACTGTGTGCATATAAAAGGCTTTACTTTGGCTCGTTTAAGGGAGACACATTGTAAGAGACTGTGCCATGAATGACATTAAAGTAATAAGACATTTTCATAAGGTATGTGCACACATGCATGTGTATTCATTAAAGTCTAGTTATGAACTTAACTATAGAAATATGCAGGTACAGGGTTAGGCAGATGAAGTAATTTGGAAACAACAACCTGAAAAATTAGTTAAGCTATTGGTTAAATATCTTCAGAGTTTGCAAAACACAATTTCAAACATAATAAACAAAGAATTACTCAGAGACATTTTCAAACCACTTAGGTGAATGCTTAAGTCTAAAATTTCTACTCCTTAGATTTGTGAAAATGTAACGCAACTAACGGTGGTAATCACGATCGCTTAAAAGCGAAAATACCAATTTAATAGTTTGAAAGAATTAAAAATGGTCAATATTTAAAGCACTTTTACATGCAAACAGCATGGCTGCCGTTGTGGGTGCTCAGAGAGTGAATTATAATTGGTTTTAAATATAAAAGTACTAGCTGACCCTGCAAACGTTGTTTTGCCGAATTATTTCTTTTTTTATAAATTAATCTTAAGTACGATAAGTAGCAGTACAATATAATCAAGATGAAGTGAAACTCAAAAATAAATAATAATAAATAATAGCCGGGTCAGCTAAATTAAATTCTTTTAAAAATTGTTTTAAGAAAATTTTTAATATATTGAAAATTTTTTTATTTTTGAATGCCCATAAAAGAAAAGGATACTTATTTTTGTTTAATAAATATATTTTGTGAATTTGAGCCAAATCGTACCATAAGTAAAAAAATTTAAATATTACGACAATAGCGCCACATATCGTTGTTAAACTTAAGAGAAACCTGGCTTCTGACTAAACTTATATATTATCCAAGTTTGGTGTCAATCGGTCGTATGTATAAATATAACATTTTAAAGCAGAATTTATGTAATTTACTTTCTGGTGAGATTTACAAGACGAATTTTTTTTCAACTCCAACTGATGCTGTGCATTGTACTGGATTTTCTTTGAAAGGATATTATATTTTGTTTGCCATTGTTATTCCTTCACCTTTGAATGACCAATAGCAATTGTCACATAGTTGCATGATTTGTTTGTGTGGTGAGTGTCTTGGCTAAGAAGGTTTGGATGTTATCTGCTACTTCACAATAGGTGGCGCTTTTCTCCTGATCGTTTGTTTTTTGTTGTCAATGGTTACGAGCGAATAGAGTGGAATATCAGTACTGCGATTCAGTAACTTTTAACAATACGATATTAGCAAAAGAAGGCGAAAATTTTAATTGTTTGCAGTTACGATTAGTGATTCACTAAGTACACTTTAGAGACAGCCGACAACTCTAGTTTCCTTCATGTATAAATTACAATAATGGAAAACACCTTATAAAATCAGTCAGTTTTTGGGTAATTGGTAATTAAATTGGATGGAAAGTAAGCAAAGTTACCTCTAGTTTCATAAAAGCACACAACAATGGTTCTCAAACAAACTAGTTAATAGCGTAGACATATCTCTCTAAAAATTTTCAAAATAAAAAAATTTATGATTTACCAACCCAATAAACAGCCTAAAAACGTTTGTCGTTAGTTTATGACCATAGCTATTGGGACTATCGTAAACAAATGATAATGAATAGCAATAATGACAATTCTGTTTTTTACTGTTGAAAACAATGCTTATCGTTATCGTAAAAATATGTTACTGAATCGCGCTACAGGAATTCATTCTTTGTACATGGTCTTCTTGGAGAAGCGGGAACCCCTTATTTTTAACCTTCATCTGCTCCTCAAAATAAATTACATTGTCTACCCTGGCGTCGTTTTCGACGCACAATATATTTCTTATGGTTTCTAGTAGAAAAACGAGAAACACACATGATGAGAAAACTAAAAATTGCTAGTATTTATATTTGCTTAATATTAAAACATTGCTTTTAGTTTTATTATATATTAGAGTGAATTATTATCAATGCATTTAACACATACGTTTTGGTTATAAATATATGTTTTTACATGCACTTTTTGCACAAATAGTAGTATGCATGTTATTTTTTGAAGTAGAATTCCTTTCAAAACATATCGAACACTTTTGTGTACTTGTAATTTGTAAAGGAACGCTTTTTGATCTCTTCGGTGCATATAATAAAAATGGCAATTCAATAAAATTTACAAATGAACTTGATCGTAGCTTTCCTGTTCTATTTTTCATACAAAGGATAACCCCGGTTCCCCTAGAAAATTCCTTTTTATTGCAAGTTTATGTATTGGTTGGCAATTAGAATTAATTTTTTTAAAATAACTAAGGCATTCAATGCAGCCGAATATATTCGCAAATACAGCCATCGGCCTCTTGCAACTGTAGCAAGAAAGCATCTTATCGACCCTATCGATACAGTCTATATTGAAGTAACAAAACTATTTAAAATTGTGGTTTTGTTATAATAACTCATAATTGTTGGCAACCTTTTAATCTCCGGGTTAAAATTTTTTAGAGTTATGCAATATATTTTGTAAAATTGTACACTCATTTTTTCTACCAATATATAAAACAAGTATTGTACTCGTATTGATTGTGAATGCAAATGTTGATTTGTGCAAAGGTAAAAGCTAATATCATCATCCAAAGAAATAACTTCATTGACATCTTCAAAAGTGTTTTTCGACATAATTGCCCTTAACATAATACGACTATACTCTCAATCGAATAAATCAGCATTTGATTGATTTTTTGATGTAAAAAAATATACAATATTCATGTATAACGAGTAATTAATTTACCTATACTTATACAAGCCAGCTAAAATCAAAACAACCATAGAAGCTGGCAACAAACTGGAATCAATTTGCAAGAAATCATCGCCATACTTAGCTTTGGAAAATGCATTTGTATACCTTAGAAATACACTTTTAATATGCAATTCGTGTGACGGCGGGCAGAAGATCGATAACATTTTAGTTCTAAACCTACCACCTTGTGGCTGACTACACTACTACTAACTACAGGATTTCTGACATCAGAAAAACTGTAGTTATCTTCAGCTTCACTTTCATTTATAAGAGCTCTTATTTCTTCACTTGAAAAATATTTTATTTACTTCTTTTTAATTTTTTGATATATTTTGTTTACAAAAATGACTTTATCACCTATAAAAAGCACAATGACTGGTAAAAAACAAAGTTGCCCGCCAAAAAACATACGCTTTCTCATATGTGTCGAAAACGACGCATGAGGGTAGACAACGTAACTTTTTAGATACAATAAAAAAAAAAACAAAATTTATAATACGAAAATAAGTATAAATGTGCATATTTACGTGTTCTACAAAGTCAGGAAACTTCACGAACTTTTAGCTAACCATATTAATAAAAACTCAAAAATCGTATTGGGTATGCGTCGTTTTCGACGCAAAGAGCAGATAAAGGTTAAATTATAATTTTGAAAAAACTTTAATTTTTTCATCTTTGCCCGGATTCGGGCGAGCGGTTAAACTACTATACTACGCACCCCTAAAGTTATTTAAAGTGCATATAAAAAATCTAATTAGAACAGATGTTATTATAAGTGACTGTGAAGTGCATATTTTATGTTAGTTCTAAGACCTATCAAACGATGAATAATGGTGTATTGGACCTTTCCTTTGACATCGTAATGCAAGAGTCACTTTCATAGAAAGTGTTAGAAATCGAAACGATTTCTGTCGCTTAGAAATCAGTCACTTGACTAGTAAAACATCAGCTCATTTCCTTATAAAGTTATAACATTACATTTTTCCTATATTCTATTGTTAATAAATTGTCAAATAGACATTAACTGAAATAGTAGAGTATAAACAATTTAAATAATCTGTTTATGTTTAAATATTTTTAACAAAAAATGTTTACCTAAGGCAAAACTACCGCAATATAATTTCATTGATTTATAACACTAAGACCTTGGCAGCACTGTGGTATTTCCAGTTTGAAACTGCATCATTTATTTTCTATTTAATACCTTTTTTTTAACCAAAAGAAATAAAGAAAACAATTAAAATAAGAAATTTGAAGATATGGATATAATTTCGATTAAACACTTTTATATAAGAATATTTTTTTTATTTAATACTTTCTTTCTGACCTTCTTTATTTTATAAAAATATTTATTAAAATTAATTTGGCTTGAGGCTCTTTTTTATTGTTTCTTTAATTTTGCTTTTCCTGATAACGCAAAATATTGAAAACTAAACTAAAAAATATAGAAAATAAAAGAAAAATCCTTAAACTAAATCAAATTGCAATAAATAGTTGTATAAGGGACAACTAATTTAAATAAAAATGAAAGAGTTTCAATAATCAAATTAATTTATTAGAAAAATAAATTTTTATAAAATGAAAGCTACGGATGGAATTTGAATTTGTATCAAAAACGTGAAAATATTTGAGCTCAAACTAATAATTTTCTTTATAAAAACATATTGTACATTGTTTAAACATGCTTAGCTCTTAGAAGAAACAAAAAACGTATAAATATATTGAGTCAGTTACAAAATTTGCATCGATCGTCTAAAGCGCCACCTTGTAAAGCCAATAAGCATAAATGTAGTTCCGAAATAAAACCGATACAGATTGTTTACTTCTAGCAATATTACTTAAATTGAATTTTTGAATACGTAATTTGTTTTCTCACATTGGGTTCCACATTTTTAAAAAAGTTAAAAAATTAAAAAAAAATACTCTTATTTGTATTACCCTTTTATTCTTTTGTTATAGTAAAATGTGTATGATTGTATTTGTATAATTGTATGCATAGTTTACAGCAAATGACTTTAAAGTAATGTTAATGACATTATACCGCACACGTACGTAGGGTAACATTATGACAAAATAGAACACGTACAGGTTCTGTGCAAACTATATACTTTAATCACATACACACAAGTTCAAATAAAGGTACTTGGAACAAATATATACAAATGTATATGTACATATTCGTACATGTTATGAGCTGTATGTTTATATATTTTTTATACCGAAATGCAGGTGCAGCAAAAAAGACAAATACGATTATATTTTATGTGGCAAAAAATAAAGAAAACGAATTATAAATTTACAGCATCACTCATTACATATTTTAGTTTTTTGATTAAGTAAAAAATCTCAAGAGGCAAATTTAATTTATTTTACATTTTAGAATAATTTCAGGGCTCTAATCTAAAAAATTCTGTACATGTTCCGTAAGCTAATCACTGCAACAGAGATATATCGAATCCTATACTTTAAGAAAACGTAATTCATTTATAACATATCGTCGTGCGGAAATTTATCTGCTCTACCCGCCATTTTATATATCTGGATTTAATGATGCTACTTTAGGTTTTTAACGCCAAAACACTATTTATCTCCAAAACTTGGCGAGATATCCGAAAACGGATTGCAGATTTTAAAAGTTTTGGTGTCAAAAACCTAACTATGTCGTTAACTCGAGATATATATAAAGTATGAAATGGCGAATAGAGCATATCAACTCCCGCACGACGATATATTTAATGCAAATAATGATTTTGCAGCAACTTAATAGCTTTACTGCATCAAGCTTCTGTTGGAGTAAATCCTGCTATTGAGGCTGTTGCATTTCCTTGAAAAGATTCATTTAGAAAGCTGAACTTTGGTGGGTTTGATATACTATGATTGTTATGTACTTCAGGATTAAATTGTTCACAAAATGGAAGAAAATTTTCAAAATTACCGTTCGACTTTTTTACCTCAAATTACTTTAATATGACTCAGCTAGAATCGCTTATATTGATGTTTGATGCAACATTTACTTTACTCCATCCTGTTGTTCTGAAGTCGACACGTAAAAAATACTCTAACTGAGCGATTACGGACACTGCCCTGTCATCGTAACCAATTATCGTTTTATTTGCTTTTCGTAGTCATCTTTCTCAATGTGACTTCGCATTTCTTCATCCGCCTTTTTAAAATTTTCGCGAGCATTTTTTTACCTGCTGTAAATATAAGAAGACATTTGTTTCTACAAGATCTGGGTTGCTTACATTAGAAAATTTTATTGTTTTGAACAAATTTTGTTTAAAATAGTAATTATGTGAAATAAGGCTGAAGTAAAAAAATAAAGAATTTCCCGGTTTAACTATATTTATCATCTTTAGAGTCTGAAGCAAAAAAGAGACTTAGTGCGTATGAAAAAAAAAAATTATAAATGAAAGTAACCCTGTTTTATTATAAGTAGCCGCATAAGATAAAGAACGTTGTTTTTAGGTTGTAAACTGACAAAGCAAACATTTCACTAAGTTTCGTGTAAGCTAACTCAGTTCCACTTAGCGTCTTAACCCTCATCTTTCACGAGTGGAATTTCTCAGCACAGCATTGTTTATGAGTATTTCATCGAGTCATATAATTTATATTTGAACTTGGGCACAATTTGGCAAAATATTTTGGGCCTGCTGTGAATGAGCAGACATTAACTCTGCCATAAGCTCTGTTTGTCTGTTATTAATTTTACTCACTATATACAATAAACATAATTTAATTAATAGCATATGTATGTGTAACAAAACACAGTTGAAGTAAACTTATATTATTCGCAATTTTTAAACATTTTAACAATTACTGCCATATTGGTATCTAATGACAACACGAGAGATGTTATTGCTATAGCTACTCTATATCTAAGGCTATAATTACAACTTACCATACATTTTACACTAGATCGTGTATTATGATACCAAAATGAAACATTCCAATATATTGAAATTGAAAAAATAATATATTGTTAAGCACTTCATAAAACTTTCAACAAACAAAACATCTGATATATATTTCATGTTTATGTTTCATAAAAATAACCACCCATCAGTGTGAACGTAGATTAGTAAGATTTCTTAAACTATTGTAGTATATGACCATTTTTGTAATTTTTACAGATCAGCACCAATAGATCCCCTCTATAGATACACGAAGCTACACAGGAAATTATGAAACTCTCCTAGTCTAACTCATACACCTTACGGTATGTTTTATGTATGTTCTTGTTAACAAAGCCAATATGTTATACGAAGATATTTTTCGCACACTTAGAACAGATTCATCTGTCGAAATAGAATCGAAATAGATCGTCTACATACGGTCGTCAGAAAATTGTAAAAATATTATTAAATAATATAATGTCTCTCCATTTATCTCGTACCTTAACAGTTAGAATTTAAATTTTGTAATACTCCAAAAACAATAAAGCAGTTGACGTAACTTAATACTCGTTTTTACATCAGATATTTAAATGTTAACTGACTTTATTTTATCTATCTATCCCATTAATAACAAAATGTGAAACCTTTCTCAAAAAGCTCGCTGATATGGCTTAATAATATTTTTACTCACTTATATTAATATTTCATTTATCATTTGACTCAATAAAAGTTGTACTGATTTCTTTTGTAGCAAATAATTTTTGGTTCTTTGTTTTTCGTTTATTTTCATTTACTGTAATGTGCTTGGTTTTGGGTGTTTAAATTTAAACATGAATTCAATATGAGAGTTCTTTTATGCAGAAAAACTTCCTGGCATTATAAATGCATAACTTTGCTGACACATTTGTATAGGGAATACGCACATTGTATATGTATAAGTACATATAATCGACAAAATTCTTTCTGAGGCAAAAACTAGGGGAATTTACTATAAATAGAAATAAATTTTTAAACGCTATTTAAATTGTGGGCATTTTATAAAGATGAGAAAGAAATAAAATTAAAGTTTCAAATTTACCATATTATGGAGAATTATTTTCAAAGTAAAACAGTCTTAGGAAAACCTTACTTTAGGTATTCGGATTTTTGAAATTTTTTTTAATTTTTTTTTTTTTTTTCTATTAAGCAATGAAAAAGTTAAACCGTTCTATAAAAGTAAAAAATATAACTTCCTATCTGAATTTTGTATAATTTTTATTTAATTTCGTGGTCAATTAGAGGTATATAAAAAATCGAGTTGCCACCTTTGTAGGCAATTTTAGCAATGTGAATAGTAAACAAATACATTTAAATTTTATTTATTTCAGTACTAAACATCGAATTCCTTAGGTTTTACCTTAACACTGACATTGAATAGTGCTGTCATAATATATATTAACAATACGTTTAACATTTTTCAGTTATTCATTCACATTTTTTTAACTTTCTATGCTATTGTCTTACTGACGTAAATAATTTGATTTTTAAACAATGATTTGAGGTATGAAGACAATAATATGAAATTTTTAATTTATAAAGATATACCCTGATCTGACATCTTTAAGACAGAAAAAGCATTAGCAAAACATAACTAATACTTCTGTTTGTTTTAATTTTGATTCAACTATTAAGTAGATAAAATAAAAAATACAAAACTTCCCAAGATAAAAACTTAAAAAACCATATATTCATAAATATTGTGTAAAATAGCTTATTTTGCCTGTTCAATAAAATACAATAGACTCACCACATTTGATGGTTTAACAAAAATTTATTTTAAATAATTAAACCAAATTATTACTATCAGTATTTATGTATTTTAAATAAATAAAATAAAATATTTTAAATTTTCGATTGAAATGTTCTTCAAGGCATCTTAAAAAATACAAACAACTGTTTTTTATTGGAATGATTTTATCTTCGAAGGGACGCTTTAACAGTTTGCCTTAAAATTTCAATAGGATTTAAGTCTAAAAACTGTGCCGTCATTACTTTCAAACCAGCCCTTTGTCTCGTTTTGATGTGTGTTCCGCTCCGTTATATTGCTGAAACATCATTTCATATAAAGCACAAAACACCATGATGTAGTTTAAAATATTTGTGTAGTATGGGGCATCCATTGTAGTTTTTATTCTAAATAAGTCTGTCGTTGGGAACCGGCATTAAACTATAGGTCTCGGTACTCATGGATAAAAATTGACGCAGACGATATGAGCGCTGTGAGAAGTTAAGTCATAACTCCAAAAAATGGAGGTGTATGTAAAAATGTATGTAATGAAGTGTTTAAAGTTATTTTATGTGGCACAATAGCTATTCCTTTACAAAATTGCCGTAGAAGTTTACACGTTTTTTGTGTTAAAAGCTTCATGCAAAAGATTGTTGAATTTTACAGCATAATTATAACATTGTCCAATTCTGTATTAATGCATTCATTAATTCAAGAGATGTTAATGGACCTATAAATCCATTGTACAGTCTTCAACTTGTAAAGGATTCCTATAGTATTT
Organism: Metopia argyrocephala; assembly: GCA_963576795.1. NCBI lineage: Eukaryota > Metazoa > Arthropoda > Insecta > Diptera > Sarcophagidae > Metopia > Metopia argyrocephala. The sequence continues at coordinate 57,707,549 of OY756211.1, read as the reverse complement.
CTGTCAGTTGCAATGCTCTAACAAATTTCGAAATATCTGCCACTGTCCACATTGATAACTCCCTACTAGATATTTACTAATCACGATGGTGTGTTTTCATAATATGCCTCAATAACGCACAACAGCACAGTATGTGTTCTGTGGTGCCCGATCACGTCTTATATTGATCAAATCTTCCTTTATCATACCTACAAAGAAGAATTTTAGATAGTCTAAAACCTGTTTGACCTAAGGAAATTAATCCTTAGTGTCCTACTACAGTTTCTCTAACTACAAAATTTATTACTAAAAGCTTTACAGTTTAAAATTTGGCAAAAATTTATTCTAAAATTTACTTTTTAAAAATTTGTTAGACTCTTTTGTTACAAGCTTAAAATTTTTAGCAGCCTGCAATGCAAAGTTACCATTTTTATAATAGAAAAGTACTCATTATTATTAAACTCATAGAGTAAACTGCGGCATCAAAAATGTTTTCTTAAAAAAATTACGTTTTCAAACACCCACTTTAGAGATAAAAATAGAATTTTCTTAACGATAAAGCAATAATCATTGTTTTGATTGTAATAAAATAAATTTCAATTTCTTATATTTTCTTTCATCTTCTTTCTTTAGCTATAATTTGAAATTAAAACGGTATTGCTCATTTTTTTATTACTTTTTTTAATGTACTCGTATGTTGTAAGTATTTTCGAAATATTTTTAATTTAATTTCTGTTAAGGACTGCAGGTGGTTTTAATTATTTCAACCATTTAGCATTCAATTAAGAACATTGTGAAGTAAGTACTTATACAGCGACAATTGTGTTTGTCCGTATATACATATAAGTACACATATGTGGTGCAAATTCTTACATAACGTATTTCATGTAGAAAACATGTAAGTGTATAAGTGTATCCTAATTTCTTTATAAAAATAAATTAAATAATTTTGGATCATGAACAAATAAATGCCCTTTAATGTTGCCAACATTCACTGACAAGTATATGCTTTACTTAACTGCGGCTTCGACAACATGGCCATTCGGCCTATTTTCTGTTTAATGCAATGACAAATAAATGTACAGTTTGAATAAAAAGTTTTCAGTAAGACAGAAAATTACTCATATGAAGTAGACATTAAAATCTATTAAGTTTGTTGTATGTGGTTTTTTATATTTTTTTTTATTATTTTGACAAGACATTTCATGTTCACCAGAGCCAAAAAACCTGTATAAACAGAACAAAGACACTGAATTTTTTTCAAACGCAGACGGTTTAAGTGAATTTTTTTTATCATAGAAATATGGGACCGGGACTAATCAACGCGTATTTTTTTTTTTTCTGATAAAAATGATGCAAAAAACGTATTTTCGATTTTTTGTCCGTTACAGTGTTCTTTAATTCTTGCGACAATATGTATGCCACTTACCAGAGAGCCAAATTATGGATGTGATGAACTAAAGAGCAAATCATTTTCCATTTTCCAATTTTGGTACACAGTATTGAGCACACGACTTCCGTAAATTTCCAATTCTCATACCAAAACATAATGAGGTTCGTGATCGATTGACGATATTTTGCAAATTACACCAAAATTTTATGGATCGTCTAAACAGTTTTTTCTCGATTAACAAAAAGTTCATTGCAAAAATCTAAAGTTCTTTAGGGAATTTGGCTTTGACGAATTAAAGCGTTTCAGACGAAAAAAAATTAATTTAAGACAGGGGTTACCAAAAATTTTTTGGTTGTGTATTAGTGAGTAAGTGAGAAAAGGAAGTTGAGAGAATTTATTTGTTTACAGTCATAGAAAAATTTTAGTAATATACGCTATTCTGACATTAATTTCATCAACATACATACATAAAGTTATAAATGTTTGACTATATCTAGGGCATGTTTTTTATATATTTGCTTGAAAATAAAAAATCTATTTCTTCTTCTTAAAAAAATGTTCTTTAAAAGTGCAAGTATATACTACATATGTATATAACTGGGCTTTAAGATAAAATCTTCTACATTTATACTTATATGACAGTATCGTATTTGTAGAATGTAATTTGTTGCGTTGTTTGAAAAAATATATTTTAAGTCGGAAAATATTTGTATTATAATTAGGCCTTTTTATAAATTTTTGTCAACAGTTGCTTAATAAAAACACCATCACTAAATGATCTATCCTATCTAAAAATTTTTTGTAACTTATTAAGCTTGAAATCGCGATTTAGGATCTAATTTTGGTTCAAGCTTTTATTGTTTCTAAAAAAATTAGTTTTTTTAACATAAAATATTTTTTTAAGTGTAATCGATCAGTTTTCTTGAGTAAACCTGAAAAAAAAGAGCGTAAGCAAAACGTTTGAATGCTATCTGCACAATTGTGCTATGAAATGGTAATCACTGATTTAAGAAATGGTCACTCTCTCTGAGGCTCGTTCACTCTTTCCTAAGGTCTTCAGCAAGTTATAGTGTTTTTTATCTTTGAAGCGAAATCAACTTTCTGTAACTTTTGTTAACCCTGCTGTTAGGTCAAAAAAACTTACGAATCTTAGTTATAGGACCATTTTGGTCCACATTATACTTTTTTTGTGATAATTGATGCACCCAGTTTGTCTTTGAAGTATTTTTATAAGTTTCCTTTATTTCTGGGATTCCCCCTTGTAAGTTTACAAGTTTACAAGTTTACATTAGCGGTAATTAACTTAAGTTTATATTCAGTGTGTAGTCGCCGTGGTCTAGTGGTTAGTGTGTTGGCTTACTAAGTCGATAGCGCCGGGTTCCAGTCTCAGCTCTGACATCTTGAAAAAACAAATATGAACAAATTATTTCTTTCGGCGACTACATCTCAGCAGTCTTCTGGCAAAAGCTCTGGTAGTAATTGATTGCCATGAAAAAGCTTCTCAAGTCTGTCGTTCGATGTCCACTTTAAAATGTAGGTCCCGGTACTTATGGATTAAAATTAACACACACAACATGAGTGCAGCGAGAAGCTAGGCCGTAACCCTGACACAGGGTTGTAATGGCCAATTATGTATGTACTATGTTATACTAAGTGCTTGACTTGTTTACTTTGCTAAAACAATGGAAAATCGACGATTAACAGCAACTATAAAACGTGGTATTTGCAGCTGCTGCAAAACTAAGTGCGGTAGCAAATGTACCATATGCAACATATTTATATGTAAATTGCAACGAAAGATCATTTGCTCATTGTGTAGTGAGAACATTTAATAAGAAAACAATAACGGACCAAAATGGTGCTAAACCCAAGATTCGTTATTTTTTATTTTTCTAACTTCCATTTTATTATTTCTGGTTAAAAGTTTTCCAGGAGTAATAAAATATAAAAATACCCCAATAGCAAACGTCTTAAGTTGATTAGCTGGACCATTTTCTAGTCAAGGCAAAAACAAAACAAAAATGACAAAAGTGGTCCAAACCTAATTGCAGGGTTAACGTACCAGTTTAAAGTAAGTGTTACCGTTACCTTTAGCGTGGGTATTTTGAAAAATCTCAAAATTTAAAATAAGCAAATAATACAAGATAATTTGTAAAACAGAAATTTGTTTGGCTCTGTAATTGATATGAAATAGTTTTGCTAAATACTGATTCAATAATTAAGCGGCAATAAAGTTCTAACTTTTATTTTATTTGTAAAATATATGCACAAAAGTGTATGGACATATTAAAATAGAGATTTTCAACTCAATTTTTAGGGTTTTTGTGAATAAATAAAGTGTTTTTAAAATGACACATACAAGTATTTTTAATTCTTTTTCAATGCAAATGGATGCCCATTTCAAATATTTCTTGAAATGTTATCCCTTACGAATAATTTTATTTTACACTACATATAAAATATTTGGCCCATTTTAATGCTGGTGTTGTTTTTTATAACCCAGACAAAATCTTTACACGTAAATATACAAACCAGAAGATGTAGTTTTTTTTACTATTTTATATAAATTTAATACTTAAACTGTAACTAAAACTAATGTTTACCCTAACCAACAACAAGAAAAGGAAAAAAAAATGTTGGCATAGTAAGTCATTGGCTCTATGAATTTATTAGACACATACATAATTACACATAAAAATCTAACAATGTTATGGTTTTAACTTGGCTTTCAGCCTGCTTTATTTCTTGGTCTTGGCTTCTGTTTTACTCTTTTTAAATGCCAAAAGAAAGAAAAATAAAAACGAAGAAAACCTTAAATTGTGTTGCCCAAAAAATTGCAAACTTCTTTTATTACTTAAGTTTTATTTCTGCTGCTGTTAAAAATTAAATAAAAGGTAAAAGAACACAAGTGTGTATGAAGTAGTCTGTGATGGTTGTACTTAAAGTGTTGCAATAATTTTCAAAACATTTTTTTTAATACTTTTGGTTTTTACTTGCAACAACATTACAGTACTTTTTCTTTTAACTTACTCTAGATTTCTTGTTCTTTTTCAGCTCTACGGGTTTTATAAATTGGGTCAAGTTTCATAGTATTTATTTGATTTACGCAATTATATTACTTTAGTTTTCTTTTAATATTGTGCACACTACACTTGCTCTACCACTCGATTCACACATGAGCTTCTTTTCTATTTTCTTATATAAAATTTAATTAATTTTTATGTAATTAATAGTTTTAAGTAAATTTGAATTCAGACTGCAGCTAGTACATCACAATTAATATTTTGAGTACAACGTCAATTAAACTGCTGTATACATATATCGCAGGTTCAACTGATTTATTTTAGATTGAATGAAAGATTATATATACATGAGTCATATAATACAAGGAGAATTTGTTTACGAGCAAATAAGTACGAGTAAACAATTTTTCGGTAATCTGTGAAAGATTAGCTAAATATTAGGTGTTAGACAGAGAACATCGTTAAGCAGCGTAAAAAATTAAGTTAGAAATGGATTTAAAGTTCTAAGAAAACTCTATATGTAATAACAGAAATAATTACCAACACCGAAAGAATCAAGTCTTTAAATGAGTGACTCCAACTAGTCCCTATCAAACGCCTTGGAGATATCTAGAGCACCAACTTGCTTTTCATCATATAGGTGAATAAACCTACTCGAACTCTAAGAGAAGTGCCAAAGGTACAAAAAGCCGCTCTGAAAAATTTAGTTAATAGGCGCAGTTATGAGTATTGCTTTAGAATCAAAGCTGGAATAACAGCATCTAGTCCAAAAGACTTGTGCAAGTTGAGATCCTCGAGAAAGCTTTTGAAAGCCCGCGCTGCAAAAAAAGTATACTGAGCAAAGTCTTGGGCACTCTTCCGAATTCAGGCACTGGTTGAATTCTTTCAAATAATCGTAAATACTTTGCATATTAGACCGGGATAGTAAATGCTTGGTCATTTTTTATAAGAGTTGGAATCAGACTACTTCCTTCATAAACGATCAAAAGCTCTTACTTCCCCAAGGAAAAAAAATGTACCACAAAGACTATGCTTGTATGAAATTTTTTAACGCCTTAGTTTTGCCACTTGTCATACCACTAATTCCTAAATGTCTCCTTTTGGGATCTGACGACTAATCTGTATGTCTAAAAATAAGAAGTTTTAACCTAGTTGAAGCGAAATCTCTTTGAATGGGATAAAGATATCCATCACCAAATTGAATGTGTTGTGAACCACTTCTGCTATGGAATCAACATTCAAATCACTAGTTGCACAAGGTAATAAGAAACGGTAAACGACTTAACATACTAGCTTTACGTAGGCGTGTGGCCATGAATGTAAACGTGTTGAGTGTGTCAACACTTTTAAGCAAAGAAGCAAAGATGTGTCATGGTGCAGCTCAATACTTTTCTGGTAGACTTAACTAATCAATTTGTTCTCATCGGAACTTTTTTCTAATTAATGCAGATACTAAACTTTATCTTGTTTGCCATTGATTTAGTTTTGAAGTTATTTGGCAAGATTCATTTATCTTTGACCATGATTTCATATTCACATTTAAATTCATTTTATCATTTGCTGTGATATATTCAAACACTGTTCAGTATATAATTGTTTTTTATTAATTTATATGACAACTTTTTATCGATAATTTGTAAGTAGGCAACACCTCTGTAAATGGTTTTATATAGCTAAGGGGTTAATGTTGAATATCTTTAAAAAATTTCGTTAATTTTTATACACCGGTTTTGATATTTCTGATAATCAATTATTTGTTGCATAATTCTGTAAAACTTTTTCCTATTTTCCTCTCATTCAATACAATTTTATTACGATCAACAGATTGCAAACATCTGTATACCAAAAATTAAAGCTTTTAAACAAAAAAAGAAATATTTAATGTTTTATAAGTATATTAAAGAGCCTTGTGCACCCCACATTTAACCTTTCAAATATTTTTAATTCAAAAAAGAATGGTACAAGTATTTCATAAATGAGAAACAGATTATGGGTTTTCAACTATTTAACTATTGGGGTTGTTCTAGTTGAAAACAGTTTTCTGTACATTTGTAAACAGGGGATAAAACAATATATTGTTTATAAAACTGTTATTAATTTAGAGAACAGTAATGTTAAATTGTTTTCGGAATTTACATTCAACCTTCAGTCATCTTATTTTTAAAACCTCAGTGTATAAGACTAAACTAAATCATACTAAAAAAAAGATAGTAATGAAAATAAGACGCTAATATTTTTGGATAGTTTTGTGGTGTAGCAGAAAAAAAGTGAGAACCATTACACTCATGGCAAGCAATTGAGTTAAAAATGGAATCACACTATTTATGTTATTATTTATATGTAAAAAATAAATCAACAAATTACTTATGAACGATCGCAAACTGACAGACTATTTTACAATGTCAAGTGAGTACCTTCTTTCGCCTGCTGGGTAAAAAAAATTTTGATTTTGGTTTCTCTACATCAGAATTGTGTGCGAACAAAACGAAAAAGAAAGAGAAAAGAGAAAAACGTAATGATTTTCATACAAAAACCAGATTCACAATTTAGAATGCAGCGAAGGAAAATGTCAAAATGAGTCACTTGCCTTTTTGTTTTCGTTTGATGCAAAACACGAAATAGTTGTATACACACACAATCATACACTGTACAATAGACACATCCAAACAGATTTTAAACTAAAAAATTTATGAGGATTCCAGAATGAAAAATTCACATGCGTACACACTTTTCTTTATAATACAAAAGCACACGCACACCACAAACTCTTTTGTTTTGGTTTTATGTCGTCACTTTTATGTCAGTATGTTGCACATACAAAATACAATTAGAACATGAAACTGACCCTATCACAATGCAATTTGCTTAGAAGATCGATTGATATGTGCTAAACATTGGATGACAGCTAGAAGACTATTTGTAACGGATATGTAAAAGTAAGCACTTTTAGGCAGAGATGCATTTTTTCAAACGCAAAATAGTAGTTTATTCGCTATTAAAAAAAAAATTCAATCTTGCATCACTTTATTTTACAATATGTGAATAAGAAGAAACGAAAGACATAGAAAAACCCAAACTACCTTTCTTTCGTGTATCTTTCTTTCGCTCAGTGAGTGTTTGTTTCGGCATTGTGAAATAGGCTGTGAAAGTACACGAGTTAGCTGAGATTGTAAAGATTGTAATATTTCGGTATGCGAAAACTCTGTAAAAACTATGCATCTAGTAAGCTCACAGTCTACCAAAAACGATAAAGAAGCGATGCTTGGGAGGAGTGTTTAGAGCTTTGAAACCGCAATAAAAAGGAATTCTATCGTCGACAGGTGACAATGGATAAAAAAAATGCAACAGTCGACCGTTAAGATGATTAATGATGTATTAAACTTATTTAATGGACTGTGTGTGACTGGTACTTCATATTGAGTATCCGGGAGACTAAAGCATAGAAGACTTGTCAGGATTTACTGCTTGATTTCTACGAAAAACAAAGATCTTGTTAAAGACCACAAGAAGCTATGTTATGCCACAAAAACCGTAATAAGTGTTGCATACTCCTTCACAATACTGATTGCTCCAATAAAAAAAGCGTTTCAATAATTTTGTATTTTTCTATTTTTTTTAGATAATAATGGAAATCAAATTATTTGTAAATTTTTTTTATTAATAAAAAATCGATATATTCGCCTGAATATAACTTCTTTATTTTTTTTTTTTTTTTTTTTTCTTTTCAAAATTATTTTTTGTTTCTTCTGCACACATACTTGTCTTTCAAGTTTCTTAAATTTCATTTGCAGTTAAATGAATTATTTTTTTTTTGTATTTTTATTCTCCATTGCCTCGACGCTCGTAATCTCAACAAACTTTAATTATTTAATATAATAAAAAACAATATTTAACTAAACACTTGCTGAAATTTATAGTGACAAGAACACAAATGAACAACATATGTAAGGATACAACATGAGTGCACTCATACTTATACAATTTCCTTAAAAACACACTCTCCCATACATACTCTACAAGTTACAGTTGCATACACAGACATACCCATAATTACATATGTATGTGACTTATTTAAGTATAGTTAAATAAATTTTAACAACTTTCATTAGTACTTCCGGTAATGAAAGGAAAACATATACAGAGTTGACAAAAAATAAAAAATAATAATAATAAAGGAGGCACTTAACATTAGGGAAGCCTTAAAAGTAATTTTTATGAATGTAATTCAGAGTCTCAGTATTTTTAACACAGGTTTGGTAGACAGGATCCTTAAAAATGCGCTCTACATTAAAAAAAGAAATATGAAAAAAATATTTCTTTCGGCGACTACCTCTTAGGAAGTTTCTGGGAAAAGCTCTAAAAGTAACTGATTGTGAGAAACAACCTTCTCAAGTCTGTCGTTCGGAGTTAATTTTAAAGTGTAGATACAGGTTCCCATTGATAAAAATTAAAACACACAACATGGCTGCTGCAAGAAGCTAGGCTGTAACACTGAAACAGATTTGTAATGGCCAATTGTGTATGTATGTATGTAATGAATTCTGGGTCTCAAAATGCTTGATGGTGTCGGCTCAGTAGGCCGATTATCTTGACCAAAGCAAAGTGCACGAAACACATTTTTCACAGAACATGAATTTTTGTAATAAAAATGAACGTATTGTAAGAGTTGATTATGAAATGCCAAACAATACTGAACAAAATTAATATGACAGCATGACACGACCCAGCATTCATTATTGGATAATATTCGACCGAATAGACCATGTCCAACATGCTGTGAAGAAAATATAGCGGCCACAGCTGAGAGTATACACGAAGACCATAGAGTGGATTCGGCGCCGTTCGTTAAATTGAAAGCATACAAAATAAAGCTTGTGCAACAACTGAAGGCGCTTGACCTTCCCAAGCTAAATCTCTTCGCTCTATGGGCTCTTCGACAGTTCCAAGAAGATCCGACATTTTCGAGGCAAATTTTATTCAGCAATGAGGCCCATTTCCGGCTCAATGGGTATGTAAATAAACAAAATTGCCGCATTTTTTTTTTAAGTAGAAGAAAGTACTCAGAAAACTTTTAAAAATACCAGAAAGTCGTCAAGAGACAGTGGTAAAAAGGATTTAATGTACAACTTTTTGTTAATGTCAGATCCAATATAGTATTCAGATAAGTTCTCGAGGTGCAAAAGTCAACATGAAAGGTTGCGAATACGGAAAATCTCTTACAACGGATTTGATGCTCAGAAAATTTGTCGTGATAAAGACATTAGCGTATATTTTTATTTTAAATAAACTTAGTTTTTATTCTTAAAATAAGTAAGTACAGTAACATTTTTCATGAGGGAAGTTTCTGGAAAAAGTAAAACTAATTTGCTATGTGATGGCAATCTATTTTGATCGAAATTTAAATCAACTGAAAATTTAAGCTGCTATAACTTCAAACTCTGCAAGGATTTGGAATTCCTTTTTTTTCTTATTACTTAAAAGACTATTAATACTACTTCCTTGATTAGTTAAATTTAATAATAAATTAAAACAATTAAATTTTATATGACTTTGAAAATAGAAACGATTTCAATTTCGATCGAAATCATTTTCCATCACATATTTAATTTTTAATGACTTTAAAGTTCTTGCTTTGATTTCAATAAAAATCGTTTGGTTAATTCAAGTTTAATTTATTTTTTTTTTTCTTCGAAAATTAGATTAGAAGATTAGAACGCTTGCACTTTTGCACAGAAACTCAAACGCCTGAGCTGCAATCACAGCGAAGAGCAAAAATTATATTATAAAATAAAAGGTTCCCCCCTCAAAAGAGTCCGTTTTCAAAAAATCACTCCTTGACATTTTTCAGTCTATTCCACCAAAAACGAATGATCAGGAGTACAGCGCCACCTTCTGTGAAGATAACAGCTAACCTACTGAGAAGATACTCTATCTATGTATCTTCAAATTCCAATACAATAAACTGCATGAGTAGGGGTTTACCCCTGGCTAGTGGACTTAAAAAAAGTACTATTCGCTGAATTTTGACGAAAAAAAATTTTTCCCATCTTCCTGTACAGGCAAACCCAACATATGCTACAAATCAATTTTTTTCTCTCCCAAGCCTCTCCTTTGATTCCTTTCTGAACTACCCTATTTTTTAACCAAACGCAATTGCAACATCGAATAGAAAATGTTGTTTCAAAATGTAATAAAAACAGAAATACGCACAAAGAGAGTCATGAGTGTAATGCAGCACAAACATATAAAAAGTAAACGTTTATTTAAGCTGCACACTCGTGATATTGCAAAAACTGCTACAAAAATTAAAAAAAATAAACGACAAATGTTCGTAGAAGCACAGCCGGATGTTAGTTTTTATTAAGCATGAATATGTATAAGTACATACATACATATACGCATTTGTAGCCCAAAATTACCCTGTAAGATTGTATTCAAAGCTCAACGCTACTGCTGTAATAGCATTAAAATTTTTTAGTTTTAGTATTACAAGTGCACAAAAAGTATATCGTTTAAACTAAAAGTACATGTACGTGTTTTAGAATAGGGAGTACGTATAGGACTGTGCGTATAAGTGAAGCTTATTTTGACTTGAGGGTAAAAAGTTAACACATAAATCTCTAAAAACCAAAAGTGGAAAAAAGAAACAACAAAAAAAAAAAAAGGAAAATGAGCAGGATAAACATCGTACACATACATTGCAAAGAGGAACAAAATAATTTACAATTGAAAGTCGCAAGTATTTGTAATTTATATGTGGTTTTTGTATATTAGTTTTGAGAAAATGTAATCATATTCTTTGGAAAATACATAGTAAAATAAGTTAAATTAAACATGAGCTCAAGAAAAACATGAAAAAGTTTTTAACATTTTTTATGAGTTTCGTGATAATAAAATATAATATTTGCATAAAGAATATAATGTATATTAAAAGGAAATTATTTAAAGGATTTAATCTTAGCATACCAAATAAAGGAGTAGAGTTACATATAAATTTTTTCTCTTATGGAAATTATACGTTACAATTAAAGAATCATTTATACGATAAAATATTTAAATTCTGTTTCTTTAAGTTCCCCAAGGATACCCTAAAGTGTAGTAAAGCTCTATACCCATATTTTTGTGATTTACTTGAAATTGCCTCTGCATAATATACTGCTTTTGACAATTTTAAAGAATGCGTAAAATAAAAAATGTTCTATAAAAAGCTATTTCCGAATGTAGACTAAATATTGGTCTAACTAAGTGGTTATAATTGCCTAATCTCAATATATTATACTTATACTTATATCCACTACACAAATGTATTAGTAATAGTCTAAAGCCTTGTTATTAAGTTGTTCTCTAAGGATCAGCAACAGCTTCTAGAAGTTGGAATTTTTATGAATTTAATTTATTGAAATGTTCTTTAAACATGCAATTTAATAAATTTTATAAATTAATGTATATTCCTCACCTCATTACTTTTTTGTTAAAAAAATATATATTTTAATGGCAAATTTTTATTACACTTCTTTGTTTCGTTCAAATTTCTTTTATCAGTAACCTTAGTTTTAAATCTAGTTTCTCATTAACCACTATCATGCATAATAGCTGAAGCAGCAACTTCATTAGGTTTTATGCATTCTATTTGCTGTGTTTTTGTAGAAAAAGAAAAACGTTTTAGTGGTTAAAACATTACATACAAGTTAACATTAAGGATAAATTTTACAGCAGTATATATAATTACAAAATGTGTTAATATCGAATAATAATATCGCAGAAAACATACTTAGAGCATAACTTAAAGGTTGCAAAATATTTTCTATTATGATAACGCTCGGTTTGGGATGGCGGTACTCGGAAATAGAAACATCACTGAGAAGCTAACAAGTCAATCGTAGTAGCTCATACTGGCCACTGAACTGAACACTGAAATTATATTGGCTTAAGTGTTAACAATTTCCCTGGCAGGTAAATGCAGGCGATGGTTGTTGGAAATTGGTAAAGGGCCTTATGAGCTAGTGTCTAGAATTAGCTAAGAGGATGACAGAGTTATCAGCTTAGTTCTTTGCGCGATTTTTGATTTAAGTTTTACTCCTTCTGTTTAAGTAATACACAATTTATATAAAACAAAAAAATGTCGCTGGCGAGCAACAACACGATATGTTTGAAAATACAAATTAAGGTACAGCACTATTAGTAGGGAATTACGTGTCCCAGCTGACTAGTGGTAGTTTCGCCGCTTACGTTAACCACTACAAACACAAATACATAACTGGCCATTACAACCCTTTTTTCGAGTTACTGCACAGCTTGTCATTGCACCCATATTTTATTCGTCAAGTTTTATCCATGATTGCTGGGATCTACAGTCTAACGCCAACTACCAACGACAGACTTGAGAAGCTTGTTCATGATAATCATTTACTCCCAGAGCTTTTGCCAGTAGACTGCTAAGAGGTGTTCGGTGAAAGAAAGATTTTTTCATATTTCTTTGCTTCAAGATGTCAAAGCCGAGGCTTGAACCGGAGCTCTCATCTTAGTAAGCCAGAAAACTTCATACTAGACTATGACGACAACTTTTTTATAATTTTAAATTATACTCGGCTTAGAGAAACATTGCGGCATATAGTAGTGTTTTATACATATAATAGACCTTTTTGCCGACTGTCGATTCATCCGTGAAATTAAATTTATCAAAATTAGAATAAAAACCGCTCCCTGACATTCCATTTTGTTCCACCTGTCATCAGAAATGAATTATCAGCCGTAAAAGCGCCACCTACTGGGAAGTAGTAGATAACGCCAAACATACAATAGTGAAGCCCCCCACAACACACAATCAAAATCCATCTAAATATGGGGAAACTACTGTTGATAATTCAAGGGTGAAGGTATAATTACTAACCTTTGAGTGATTACATCAACTGACAGCAATTTGTCTCATTCGTAAGGCGCTTGATATAAAAAAAATCTGTATGTCTATCTACCAACTCCAGTACAATGCACAGTATGAGTAGAGGTTTACTCCCCTGAGTATTGATCTCAGCAAAAAGAAAAGAAAAATACAGAATTTTTCATAACAACAATTTAAGGAACGCAGAGAAGACTACGTTCGGGAATATTTTGATATACATATACTACCAAAAACATTATCACATTTATGTCAAACTTTCTCAAGTCGTTCATAGATAATAGAGGCTATCGATAATACGAACATTAGAAGCATAACATAACATAACATAACTGGCCTTTACAACACTGTGTCAGGATTACGGCCTAACTTCTCGCAGCACTCATGTTGTGTGTGTAAATTTTTATCCATGAGTACCGGGACCTACAGTTTAATGTCGACTCCGAACGACAGACTTGAGAAGTCTGTTCATGGCAACTAATTACTCTCAGAGCTTTTGCTAGAAGACTACTGAGAGGTAGTCGCCGAAAGAAAGAAAGTTCTGAAGATGTCAGAACATTAGAAGCATTTGCATAAAATGAGTTTTGAGGTAGAAACAGGAAGTATCAGGAGTATTTTCCTTTTTCTAATTTCAAAATTGTTTATACATAGATTTTTACTACAAAAAGCTGTTTCTAAACAAAAACTACTTTTATTCTTGAATGATAAAAGCTCTCTTTCTCTGATCACTTTCGTTTTCTTTTTATATAAATTTGTATTATTTTCCTTGACCTTTTTATTAATTTTATTATTAGTTAAATTATTTGAGCTTAAGGTCGAATAAATATTTATTTATATATAATAATATATATAATTTTGTTATTGTTTTGTCACATACAAATATATATTCCTGATAATGCTACGCAAGGAAGTAGCGAAATATCGTAAAATAAATAATATAAATATTTATTCTACTTTTTATATAAAGATTCAAAAGGAAAAAAATATGATTCGCATTAATTAAGCTGTGAACCACTGTGTATAAATATTTCTTTATTTTTCGATTTTTTTCAAGCACGCTACATATTCTTTTATATGCTGCAAGAAGTGTCATGTTAAGATTTGTATACAAAATATTAATAATTTAAAAAAAAAAAAATATTTTTTTTTTTTGTTTTTTGGTGGGCTTTTTTTAAATTTTGACTATTTATTATTTAACATTGAGTTAATAATTAAGTATCTAAAAATCACAAAAAAATTTATTTTCTAATATTTGAAATTTTGTTCTTTTCATTTCAAGAGAAAGTCATTAAAATATTTTTATTGCCAAGTACATGCTCTTTACTTGCGTATGTGTACTAAAATGCTTAACGAGCATTGTATTAATTTTTGTATGAGTAGTAATGTAATGTAATGTATGTATGTACATACCTAAACTGTTGTATGTATAAATGTATGTAATATAGTATTTAGTTAAGTTCGACAATTTTTCGTTTTTATTTAATTTCATTTCATGGATTTCTATTCGTTGGATGGAGGACTTAAGCAAAATTGCTCACTAAGATGTTTCTATTTGTGGTGGTGGTGATGATGGTGGTTAGAGTGATGATTATTTGTTGCTGGCATTACGGCAACGTTGTTATTCTACACGAAGATTTTATCCTTGAAATACATACTTAAAAAGTACATATATCAAGGTTGACATCTTTTCACTGTTCTGTCAAATTCACAAATTCATATAATTGTATATATCATATACAAGCACTTGGAAATTTATATAAGGTCTACGTGGGTAGCTAAGTAAGTCTTAGAAAGGCTTTATATTACGAGTACAATAACGCAACTGTATTTTGTATAAGAGTGTATATGTTTTTTTAATTTTCTAAAGGTGACCTTAATTTTTAGATTTAAATTAAAATCTCACATAAAACAAAATCCTCTTAAAGCTATTTAATAAATATTTATACTCGTACAAATTAAAAATAATTTATGTAAGTATAATATTTTTTTATTTGCATTAAAAAAAAGAAATAATTTGTGTGTAAGGGTTAATAAAATGTTCTTAATGATTGACATGAGTGCAATGAAAGATAAATCCTATTGAAATTGTAAAACTAAAAAATGGATATTGAGTATTTAGAGAAATTTCTTTTAATTTAATTGTTAAATACTTATTTTACGTATACAAATGGTAGGACAAATTGCAGAGCTTATATGTATATAAACCATGGTTTCAAATAGATATGATGTATAAAACTATTTATAAAAAATTAATTATAATTAGAGGGCTATTACACTAAAAACATTTTAAAGGTATAGTAAATATTTATACAAAAGTAATGCGGTGTTGATAGTACCGCAACTGGTTTTAAGTGTTTAAATTTCTAACAATGTGTAAAAAACGCAAACACAATAAAAACCAAAAGAAAATGAATATAGAAGTTAGTTAATTAAAAGAAATTGCACACTCGAGCATTTGTCACTACACAAAGACTTACGAAAACCAAAGTCATCGTTTTCTTTTATTCATCGATTATAAGATCATCTTCGATAATTGCAAAAGCTTTAGTCTGAATTTAATATCCATGTGACACAAGTTTAAATAGGATGACATCAAACTTTCTTCCACCTGCCATCTAAAAAGGAAAAGCGCTACCTACTGGGAAGGGTGCAGCTACCTAGCAAAGATGCTCACCAGTTCAAAGTCATGATGTAGCGACAGATGGGGCAAGTGCTGTTGATCATTCAAGGGAGATGGTATAACACTGGCCTTTGAGTAATCAAATTGACAGTAACTCAGTCTCCGTGTAATTTTGAAGGCGTTTAAAAAAAATATACAATTTTCAATTCCAATACAATGCACGTATGAGACCTAAGTATCTGTCTCACACAAAAAGAAGAAAAGAAACTATTTTTATAACTAGAAATTTAAAAAAAGCTATCCGGATTATTCTTTACTAAAAGGGGATTCTACATAGTGTTCGTGTGATCTTTTGGGAACATTATTTATAAAAAGACTTCCGAAATGCAGCAGTTCATTCGTCAGTCGCAATTCACACCAGACAACACATTGTACTTCTGTACTTTATATCTTAATAAGTTCAGAATATTAGGGACTTACTTTAGCTCCTATAAGTGATTTGAAGTGATTTCAAATTATATTTAAGCGAATCTGAGTTAAAGTCAAATACAGCACTGGTCTTAGCCTCACTTTTCGCAGTTTTTTGCTATTTCTATTTTTAAAACCACAAAAAGTCAGGAGTTTACTCATCATTAATACGGTATAGGGTTTAGTATCTTTACATTCCAATACAATGCACACTGCATGAGTAGGGGTTTACCCTGCGTATTGGTCTTAAAAAAAAAAAAAAAAAAAAACAACATTTCGTAAATCCCAAAAAATCATATAATATTCAGGATAGGGATATAAGGATTAGAATCCCTATATATATCAAATGAGTTTGTATGTAAAGTTTTCATATAAATATGTATGTAATTATATCTTTTTGCATTTAGAAATACACGCACTTGTAGTTAAGTCCGTTTGAATTTCGGTAATAAAATTGCCATTTTTGATCGTAGGAATCTAACATTTTTCACGAACATGTATTTTGATACAATTAACCATAATCAATAAAAAACTCAATTGCGAAATTTTGTGTAGTTACGTCCGTTTGCATTTAATATGACGACATGTAAACATAATAAAAAAAATTTTAATTAGTTGAACTTTTCTTCGTACAATAGATATCATGATGTAACGAATGCCAATACAAGAGATTTTATTTTTATGGTTATTCCATATCCCAAATTAGGAAATTTTTTTTTATTGAGACCAAAACTGATGGATAAACCCCTACTGATGCTATGTATTGTGTTGAAACTATACGATGTCGAGTGCCATAGTAACAAAATTAAAAATATTTTGTACTCGATAACGAATACAGTGATTTTCCAATAAGAATTTGCTAAATAGTGTGTTTACGGTTCTAAAACTAAAATTCTTAAGAACTAAGAAATATAGTGCTGCAATATTTTTCAAAAGAAACTTCTTCCGTTTATGGTATAAATTTATTGTACACTTCTTTAACTAAAAATTAGTATCAAGTAATCAGAATCAGAATCACTGATTTGGCTCTAGATTCTTTGCCTATATTTATGCACTACTTGATGAACTAAAAATTATGTAGAAATTCCTGAATTATTAATCTCCAAAGAGTGTATCATTGCAAATTTA
Source organism: Metopia argyrocephala (assembly GCA_963576795.1). NCBI lineage: Eukaryota > Metazoa > Arthropoda > Insecta > Diptera > Sarcophagidae > Metopia > Metopia argyrocephala. Next base: position 57,690,042 of record OY756211.1, on the reverse strand, counting down.
ACAAGTATGACGACCAACATTTTATTATAGAGTTTTTTACATGAGTCACATGAATAACTTCTAGGCTTACAAATGCAATTTAAATTATGAACTAAATTTTTTTTTTTTTTTTTTAGGATTCTACAAAAACTAAACTCTTTGGCTATAGAAAGGCATTATCACAGTATGAGCAATTTCAATTTAGTTTTTATTTAAAAACTGAATTTTTATATTAAATTTGTAATTATCTTTTAAGTTATTTCATTTTCAATGGCACACATAATCGCAACTAAAAGAACACTGAGTGTCTGTATTATAACCTCTTTAAACTTTTATATGTGTTTTAAGTTTTAATCGAAATGAAAAAAAAAACACACTAAAACCACAGAGGGAAGAGCATACTACTACTGTAAAATAAAATAAAAAGATATCTTTGCTTAAAGCGAAGCCTCTTGTTACAGTTCCTTTTAACTTTCTCATATGCGAGGGCAGTTTATAAAGAATAATAATAACATATAATGCAGTATTGTGCTTGTATTTTTAATAGTAAAAATGTTTCAAAGCCAATAAATCTTTCTAATTTGAAAGAGAGTGGCGAAAAACTGAATTTTGTTGGCTTATTTAAATATTTTTTTTAAAGACTAAAACAAAGAGCCAGTTTTGATTTAAAGCATAATTTCGAAAGAAAAAAAAAAGTATGTTAAATAAAATTTATGCAAGTATGCATACTATACAGTTGGGTGTATTGAGCAAATTGATTGAAATAAATTTACAGTCCCAAATAAATTAACTTTTTTTATTGCGATGTTTTTTTTTTAACAAAAGTAATATTTTCTAAAATAATATATTCTATTATTTAATTGATTATAAAATAAGGTAATCAATTTTTTTCCACTGGGCAAGTTTATAAATGTTAAGCAATAAAGTTTTAGCTTAGGAGAGCTAAAGAATAAGGCCTCAGTTCCTCTCAGAGCATTTTCTTGAAGACTGTCTAAGAGGTAGTAGCCGAAAGAAATGTTATTTTCTATATTTCTTTTTTTTTAAGATATCAGAGCTGGGGTTTGCACCATTGGCTCATGTCATATAATAAGCCAACAGACTAACCACTAGACCACGACGACTGTTTCTAATCACTCAGCGTTCTACGTTGCAACCATTAACTGACTGTAAAACGTTTAACAAAAAAAAAAAAAAACTAAAGAAAAGTTGCTAAAAGGAATTCAAACAAAAGTCCGGCTTGAATTTTTTTATGTTCAGAGAATGTACGTTTATATAAATATTTTTATTTTACTTGTATTTAGGCAACGACAATAATAACAACAATACACAAATATGATTGCGCAGTTTTAGTTTTTGTTTTTGTTCCAATTAATAAACAAATTTTCAAATCGAAATTATCAAACCACCATCGTATGAATGCGTATGCATATGTAAATCACTTATAGTATTTGTAACACTTTAATTTAATGGTTTTGTTTTATTACAATTAAAACAAAATCTCAGTGTCGAGGAGAATTAGAGCAAATTTTTTGTCTTAGCGGTGTATAATAATAATAAAAACAAACACAATATTTAATTGTTCCGATGTTTTGCAACTGTAAGGATTTTATACTTTAGATACATAAGCACAAGGTTAATATAATTGAGTTTAGCTGGGTGCCAAAGCGTAAATTGAAAAACAAAAATTAAATATTCAAAAGTGAAAATGTTTTCATTTAAAAACTTAAGAAAATAAATATAAGCGTTTAAAACACAAACACTGGTTCTACGACAGGATTTGTACTTATGTATAAATAAATGTGTGTATAATTAAAAATATATGTGTGGTTTATAGGTGTTCCTTTTATATCTATATATGTATGAACATTATTTCACACATATGTATATGTATGTGTGTATATGTTTATTTTATTTTTTATTTCCTACTTCTTTTACAATATTCTTCCCATACTCTAAGACCCGTGCTATGAAAATACAATGTTTGTTATTCTTTGAGACATAATTTTTAATGTATGTGAGAATTTCAAAAATTCCATAATAATAGTTTTTAAAAACATAATAAACGTGTAATGAATTAAGTAATGAAAACATTTTAACTGAATGTTATAATTTTTAATTTAGGAGAAGCAAAAAAATTGTCACGTTAATGAAGGGAGGTACGTATATGTTTATTGGTACTAGATATTAAAGCATAATTTAAAATAAGTAAAATTTAGGTATTTTATATAAATTGCTTCAAGCTTAAAGATAAAAATATTTATTTTATGAAGTTTTCTAGCAATTTATTTATTTTAAGACAATTATAGATTTTACATTAAAGTTGACTTAGTTTTCTCATATTTTTATAAAATGAAAAGTTCAAGTGTTTAAAATGTCTGTAACCATAAAATCGAAATTTTGTTTTAAAATAATCTAAACGGTTCGAGAGTTACTAAATGAATATGCATTTATTGGTCTTATAAGTGTTAAGTGTAATTGGCTGAAAATAAACATTTACTAAACTAATATTACTTTGCTATGTTAACTAAAGATAATTAAAAAAAAATATTACTCGAAATTCGATAATCTTAAAAGAAATCAAAAAAGGGAAATTTTACTACTGAATTTTTAATTCGTATGAATTTTTCATAATCTAACATGTTTCTTGAAGTTGACCAAAATTTTAGACTTTTCCCATTTTCCATATTAAATACTTTCTTTTAAAAAATTATTGAATTGGATATGTAAAGTATAAATATACTCTAAATAAAATTTTCCTATATTTATTCTATTTATTTACAAAAAAATATTATAATTAAGTTAAAATGTATTGGAAACCCTAGCATGTACATTAGGGCGGGTCGATTTATGGGGACGTAAGAAAATCGTCCAAGTGACAAGGGGGAAATCGTATTCTAAAGATCATAATAGAAACCTTTACCCAAGGAACCATAATTCTAAGTTCTGAAATCTGATGCTTCTTATTATGGGTCAAAAGTTAAATTTTGAAAATTCCCACTATGAATTGTATTCATTTTAGAAGAATGGTTCTTTGGGCAAAGTTTTTTATTTTGATACCTAGAATAAGATTTGCCTTGTCAGTTGAGCGATTTTTAAGTCTACCCGCCCTAAAGTACATTTTAGAATTTTTTGGTTTTGTTGTTTTTGTTGTCAGAATGAAAAAAGGCTCCACCGCAATGTGCATAAACTAGAGAAACTAGGCCAACTTAAGCAACTATGCGAATACTTGTATGTATGTATGTGACAAGCTTTGCGTTAAGTGTATCAAATCACATTTGCTTAATTAAAGTCCCTAACTGAATGCACATTCTGTATGGAATCAGCTGTTATTGAATTAAAAATATAAAATAAATTAAAATTAAATGAAAAATAAAATATTAAAAATTGAAGGCATCACATTTATTTTTAATTTAATTGAGAATGGCAAAAAACAGTTGTCTTTATTACAAGAATAGTCCATTATTATACGTCAACATAAATTCTAAAGTAAGGGATTAAAAAAATGAACAAATCTTCTGCAAAGATGGTATGTTTATATAGAAAAATTTCTTATTTTTTTTTTTAGTTTTTGTAATTTCGTATGCATTTTATTTCAATAACATTTTTACTGCATTATTTTAAGAAAAAAGTATTTGTATAAGTACTTATATTAATTTTCTTTCTATTCTCTATTAACTCCCTCCGTAGTATGTCGGACACACCCCTACAGCATACCGTCTGAAAACCAGCTCTGTCTTGTCTGGAGAGTCTTGAGATATATATAATGCGGATAGAGCACATAGACATGACTTTCCACGTTTGCAACACTTCCAAGAACATTTGCAACGAATTATGTTTACCTCTAATAATATTATATATATTTTTTTAATATTCAAGAAACAGTTGGGGCCATATGGATGACAAAATTTTATATGTATTTTCTTTTATTGTCGAATATTTCGATTATATATTGTGATTTTTTAAGAACTATAGGAAAGATAAAAAAAAACACATAAAATTCCAAAAAATTAATGAAACCTTTATACGAGTCGATAGTACGGTCCATATAATTTAATGTTTGACGATTATTTCATACAAATGTTGATGGTGACTGCGTATCAATTGATCCATCCGCTTAGTCCAATTTAGAATACTTTTTCCAACATGTCGGCCGGTATCTCACGAATAAATGCTTCAATGTTGTCTTCCAATGCGTCAATTGAAGCGGAATTGGCTGTATAGACATGACCTGTCCCGTCATTGGCCTGTTTTCTCCGGGGAATATGGAGTTCAACCATAGCGCTCGATATTGGTAGAGAATGTTGGTCATGTGAGGTGCATGGCCTTTATGCCACGCGTGCTTTGAGTGCTTGTCACTGTAAGTGCGCGTGGCAGGCATTTCTGGCATTCTCAAGGACTGGCCAGAGATGCCTTAGTTTGGTACTACGGGCATCAGGAGACCCCAGTTAGCCTGGGACTCCTCTTTTATTCGGGAAGTGAAGCTAATTGTCCTGATGGTTTGGGTGCGGTCCTTCGGGAAGTACACGTAGTTGTTGTGGTAGTGCTAGGTAAAAACCCCCTAGCAAGAGGGGTGTCACTACCCAGACAGTGGTGGTGCTAAATTGTCAACTCGGTGCTATGGGCTCTCTTTTGAGCGCCTTGCCCTCGTGCATGTTCGAGATTAGAGGGTACCGGCATCGAGTGGAGTTGGTTGGGCGCATTGAACTCAACTACCGTTCCGGCAACTGGCGGCATGTGGTAAAGTCTACGGACAGGTACGCCCGTTAAATCCCTATACAGTTGTATAGACATAAGCTTTAACATAACATAGCCCAACAAAAATAGTCTAAAGGCGTTAAAACGCACGATCTAGGCGGCCAATTGACCAGTCCCGAACGTGAAATATAATGTTCACTGAACTCTCCTCTCAATAAGTCCATTGTTACGCATGCTGTGTGGCATGTGGCACCGTCTTGTCGGAACCACATGTCATGCAAGTCATGCTCTTGCATTTTGGCCAAAAAAGAAGTTAGATATCACCTCACGGTAGCGCTGACCGGCGACGAATCGATAATTGATGGTCATCATTAACGCTAGCCGATACAGCTGCGATATTTTCTTCATTTCGCACTCTACATAAGCGTATTGGTAGTTTAATGTCCAACAATGAAAATTTGGTGCGTAATTAAGACACAATAGCCAGAATAGTGGGTCGATTAAATTGACCATAAAATGGAAGAAGCGCTCGATGAACTTTCTTAACAGAGCATGGATTTTGATAATAAAATTCAATAATTTGAAAGCATTGTTCGTTTGTAAGACAATTCATGGTTAAATTATAGACAAAACTGAAGATGTCTGACAGTGAAACAAAACACGAAACGTGCGTTAGCTGTTTAAACCAGTGTTGCCAAAAAGATAATAGCTAAAAAATCACCATTATAGTAAGAGTATATTTACCTTATTATCCTGCTACGTATCTGTACAAACATTTAACAAATCATACGCCTAGTTGCATAGTTTAAAGCCCCCTTAAATTATATTTTGAACTGGCATAAGACCTTGAATTATTTAAGATTAATGGGTTTTTAATTAGCCGCAAAATTTGTTATAAATAGAGCAAAATTTAAGCTGTGATGAAGACTGTCATATTGTAATTAAAACAATTACAGCTGATAACTATTTGATCATCAAGCATCAATTCATACATAATGCTTAACTGTTTAGTGCAGTATATGATATGATGACGCTGTTATATCATCTCATTAATATGATAAAAAAAGCGACATTGACCCACACTCTGTGCTTAAAATATGATATTGCTCAATAACACACAAACAGCTCAAACCACGGCAAATATTCATTACTTTTCCTTAAAAGTGCTGCCAATTAACGGGTAAATATTCTTAAAATAATATATATTTTTACTTATATAATAATATTTAACTAAAATAAGATGTGAGACAATGAATATATGATGAATATGAAATACTTGGTTAGTATAGAAGCATATCAAATTTAACACTTTAATTGCTTAATTAGCGCATGAATGTTTTATATAACAAGCTTAACATTAAGCACTACAATTTTATAACTTTGAAAATAAAAGAGAGCATTTACCTTCATAAAATACATGTACACACACACATATTGCAGAGAGTGTAAATACACAGCACATATTAGCAACAATTTTTCTGCTTTACACAAGTAAGCATTATGAGTAAAAAAACAATACAAGAAGGGGGAGAAAAGGGGTGGAGAATATTTTTCTTAACAAATTTTTACAATTAAATTTTAATTAAATACTGAAATTTTATAATTAAAAGGCACAATTACAAGTGTAAGGCAACGATATAAAACGAAGATTTTTTTTTCTCATAACCAGTAAACTTTCTATCTGTGATACGGTGATAGTAGTGGTAGTTGGTTTAATACCATACAGATTTTTATATTCTATAAGAATTCATGCATTAAGATGTTAACATTTAATTTTAATTTCTTTTTTAATTGTTGTTTTCATTAAATAAGAAAAAAAAAACGTAAAACTGAATGATATAAAAATTAATTTTAGTTTTAAGACTTTATATGAAATAATATTGAATTGTAAGCACAGATTGTTATAATGCTAAACAAAATATTTTTCGACAGTATTTTCACAAAAAATTACTGTAAAAATACAAGTGTATATAATGGAAATGTTTTTAGAAATAACATTTTATCTCTACCTGAATTTTAATTATATAAAAGTAAAAAGCAAAAAATAATTGCTTGGAACTAACCCTAGTCGTTTTACATAACATTTGTTATGAGAACGTACACCCAACTACAGGTGTGGCCAGTAGCAATTTTTCACGTTTTTCCTTTTATTTTCTGAGCAAATATTATTTTTATTTATGCATTTTTGTAGCCTAATACATTTTCTAACATTTTGAGTGAGCATAAGGGCATATTTCGATTACTGAAGCTATAGAAAGAGGACAAGGAGAATTCTAAATGAATTACAGTTTCAGATATTGAAGACACATACGACAATTCTGCTATAATGATGCTATCTATAACGATGAAGATAACGTTGAACGGAATGGTATCATATGAAGCACGCTATCGTGACTATCATGCCGGGCTAAACAACAAAATATTTTGCGACGTCGAAGTAACCCGGTAATATACAGCTACAAGTACATTTAAGTGTTATATGAGTGCGTAAATCAAAAAACGTATAATGCCTAGCACCCGGAGTCGCAAGCAAAACCTTAGAAGCATGTATCATTGAGCGAAATGTATGCGTTCATAATAGTGCTTATTACAGCTGGCACAAGCGACGAAAGTATCTGGATTGCAAACAATTTTGTGTTTGATAAGTTTTGATTTTTGAAACACATGAGGAATGCGTCAACAAAGCTACACCCATCCCGACTTATATGGATAATGATAAATTGAAATTTTAAACATTTGCACAAAGCAAGGGAGAATCTTATCGTGCACCTTATCATGCCCGTACCCATGGCAATTATATACTTGCCAAACTGATTGGGGACGGGAAACAAATTAGGCTAAATGCATGGTTAAGCATTTGATAAGCCGTTTTCATGGAAGTGAAGGCAATTTAACAATGGAACATTTTTACAAGCCGCAATTGACTTGTAAAGTGCTTCTTATTACATATTACAAATATTCACGACGAACGAATACCACGCACCAGTAATATGTGCTCTTCATTTAAACGGACAATATTTGAAAAAACTGAATGATTTAATTTATAATAAATAATATATATAAATTGTATTATATATTTATATACTATATTACAATACAATATGCTCATTGTAGCATCACAGACCAGGGTGTCTGGAGGAAATCGAATCCAGAATCCTCACACTAGCAGTCTAGCACACTATCCATTAGATTACTGTGGCAACCATTATAAAAACAAAAATATAAATGTACATTACCAACGAAAAAAAATTTTGATTTCTAAAGTCTATTCATACAATTGTATTAGTGACCACAACAATAAGTGGTCTCGACTCTGAGAGCTCATAGCTCTTAGATCCTTTAACCTAAGAAAGTGATTGAATCGTCAATCGACACAGACCTATGCCATCTTCCTACATCCTCTCATAGCTGAAATAGTTTAGGAGATACAATACTTCAAAGTTCAAATGGCCACACCCGTACTCGGGTATAAGGACTAAGGTTAAACGAAACATATTTTTTCAAGAAAATCCTAAAGAAATTTAGATATTTCTACTTTTGACTTAATTTAATAATAATATAAAAAAATTAAGTTAAAACCCCACAGTAGTCGCCATAGTCTAGTGGTTAGTTTGCTGGCTTACTAGACAAGAGCTCCGGGTTCAAACCCAGCTCTGAGATCTTGAAAAAAAATTATTTGAACAAAATATTTAAAATTATGTTAAACCACCTTTCTAAATTTTACTTCATTTTCCTTTAGAAACCAAAATATAAATAGAAAAAAAAAACATTTAATTAAAATTCTTCATAGATAAATAAATTTTCAAATCTTCTCCATGTCTGCACCATCATTTACTACCCTTAGAATATTAATTAATAGCAATTAATTTCTTTTCTCAAATAAACCTGAATGTCCAACTTTTGTGAACCTTTAAGATAAAAAGATGGTTTTTCTTTTTTAGGCAATAGAAAAAGCCATAAAAAAGCTTAAAAACATTAATAACAAAAGACAGATGTCTTTGCGATATAAAATTCTAAAAGGTTTTTATCAAAATGAAAAGTCTTTAAATAATTAAAATTCTTTTGTGCTATGCTGGTCTCTTTGGTTGTACATGCAAAAGAGAAAACAAAATAAATTTGAATTTTAATGAGAAAACAATTAAATTCAAAGTTAATATAATTATTATTATCAATTTACCTTAAAATGTTTGTCAAAAGAAATTGATCTTAATTGCTTCATTTAAAAGGGTTAAACAGTGTATTTAAATTTTTGATAAAAACAAAACAAAAACAAATTCTTTTTTTCTTTTACAAAAATTCTTTTTCTATTGATACGTTTAATTGGGGTATTTTAAGAATATTTTATTTAAATTGATTTACTAATTGAATACAATATTGAGAAAAATATTTTTATTTTTTGAAAGCACGTGTATAAATTTATAAATTTTTTAAAACGAATGAGAATGACTTATGTACGTACCTACTATTGAATGAAAAATTAATTGAAGAAAACAGAAAAAATCTTACTGAGAACAATTAAAGAATCTACGTGAGCAAATATCAGTAGTTATTAATAACCGGGTACTATTAAGAAGGAAAAACAGTTTTTGGTTTTATTAATGGTATTGAGTTTAAATATTAATTGCACATACGATATCGTTAGGAGTCGAAACCGTCTATATCTTCAATGTCATATTAAACTAATCTGTTTAAATTATTTTAAAATTTTAATAATAAAGAAAATCGTTGCAATCGTTATTAAGTTGTAAATACAAAAAGAGTTCCAAACCTTTGCAAATTTTTAAGATACACTGCGCGTCATCAGGTTAGCGGCCCTCTTTACACTCTCCGTTAATGTTAAATACTATCTGAAATACTTGTGTAATGCACTTGCAATTTTTATGTATTTGACTTTTATCAATTCTTCTTAAAATAAAACAATAATGGCTACTGTAATGTTGAAGTTACTAATTTATTTTTAATTTTTTGAAAAAGTATATTAAAAAAAGTAACGGTCATCAGAGGTCTTATTCTGTACCTCTCCTAACCTAAAACTCTATCGCTAAAAATTTATAAACTTTATTTAGGACTTTTGGGCTACAAATAAAATTGAACGCTTATTGTAATTTGAAAACTTCATGCCTATTACCTCTAACCTGTTTAATTTTATATATTCTAACGACCAGCCTTCTTCAAAAACCCAAAATTTTAGCATTTTAGCTTAAGAGAATTACAGAATAAGTCCCTAGGATATCGCTATTTGTGATAATTTCAATATATTTAGTTTTTTAAGCAAAAATAATGCTTTTTATTGCCAGTTTATGATATTTTGAAAACTTTTAAATAAAATTAGTAATGTGTGGTTCCGCCCTTATTTGAAATCACCTCGAAAATTCGATTCAATGTAATTCAACGAAATGGTGGACGAAGCGTATTTGATGCCTTCAATTACTTCTGTTTTTGTACTCTGTACTTCGTGAAAGTAATAGTTATACCCATCGGGCCCTTCTAAATTGAATTTCTTTTCATCTTTAAAAACTACGTACTTCCACTCAGCAGACCATGTCATGTGTATTCGAGCAAAATCTAAGCGCATTTCTATTCGTAGCGCATTAAGTGGTGTTTTTTTTTTATTTCTGTCTAAGTAAATGTCTTACTTTTCTTATAACTCTTTACACCGTTGATAAGCTCGCTTTAACACCAGTTTTTTCCTTAATTTTGGTAGACGAGTCATGCGAATTTGACGCTTCCCTCAGTATGGCTCTCCTATCTGCTTCAGAAACCACCTGATTGATACCGCCTTTAAGGATTTTTCCATAGTTTTCCTTATTTTTAAGAAAATTGGCTATTGTTTGCCTGTGCTTTCCAGTTTTTTCTGTAATTTTATGGAAGGATAGTACTTTGGGAGGCAGTACTATCCTAAGCTTCAATTTTCGATTTTTGCTCCAAAGATAAAACTGTTCCTATATTTTTAAATTGTTGATTTTTTGATGACAGTTATTGCAAAGGCAAACTAGATAACTTAAATTTAATTTGGGGGCGCTAATCTGATGAAGCAAATTACATAAGTGCAAAGTATTTCGACGAAAATAAAACAAAATATAAAATAATATATAACGGTTCCTGTATTGAGCTCAATTTTCTTGTGAGAGAAAACGTATATGATGATTGCAAAAACAAAACAAAAATTAAGAAGTTGTGCTCAATATTAAAATAGAAAATTTAAAAAGTATATGAGAAGTTAGGGGGTGCTAACCTGATGATGCGCAGTATATATGTAGCAACTTGAAACTTTAGTCGATTTTAATTTCGATTGTGAGCATAGTATACAAAAAACTATATCTGTGATCGCCTTTCGCACCCAATGCATTCTCACACTATAGTATCCTGTAAGAAAATCCGTTAGGATTATCAGGTCTGGCCTTCTATTGTTTAGAACTTTAGACTCATTCCCAAATCGCGGACAAATCACAACCTTGGCGTGCCGGAGACTCGACAGGGCATTCTAATGCCAGTTTCCTATTCCCTAATCAAATTGAGAATAGTAGAAAGCGGTACTGCACAGCGGGGCTTCAGAACAATATAAGGCGTCACAGACCTCCTCCTAGCCAATGCATCCGCTTCCACGTTTCCGCTTATATCAGAATGCCCAGATGCCCAGAACAATTGACTTCTAATTGTTCTGCTATCGAGCTACGAATAAATTGTAAATTTTTTAATGCAATAATTCTTTTCGTGATTTTTAAAAGAACTGTCACAGTCAATAATATCATTCACTCCTCTCAAACGATTTGACCTTAATGTTAATGTAGCGTAAAACTTCCGTTCATTTAATGTACAGAATAAGTAATACGAGGAAAAGAAATTGTCAAAATAGACAGCATAATTTTCTGAACTTTTAAGTGATTTTAACAACTATAGTACTACAGGAGCTCTAATTTAACGTTTTGGTGTATGGTGAACATTACCCAGTTTATGGAATGGCTCAAACAAATAACCTGAATCAGAACAAAAATACCAATATCAAAACCCGAAACGTTTCAGTTTATTACGTAAAATATTTTGTAGTTATGCCTTCCAAACTAAAGTATCATACACTGATCTATAGACAAATAAGATGTAAATATTCCAAACAGCTGATATTTTCTGTTATAAATATTAACCAATGGACGTATTTTAGGAATTCTAATAGAAATTTCCATTTTACTGTTGTTATTCAAGTGCAATGCTCCTTCTATTTTGTGGAACATATGCATGACGATATAGAGCTTACTTTAAAACTGGCGCACCCAAAATAGGTTCGGAAGATCAAAAATTTTACCCATTGGTTCTGTGATGTTTCTTTGAAATAGTAAGACAGAGGATCCGTCTGGTCTCTACAAGTTGAAATTGCCGCGTTGATTTTTTTCTACTTTGGAACACATCTATTCTGTAGTATTTTCTCGAATTGAGAAAATATACAACTTCGGTTTTTTATTGGTAATTAGTGCAGACAAATTTTCTAACTAGGACTCAAAATTTACTTCGATTTCCCCACAATCATGATATTTAGAATGCATGTTTGTTCGAGAAAGATGTAAAACAAACTAATATCTAAATATTATAAACTTTTTGTACATTAAAGTAATATTTAAATCATTACTATTAGGAAAAAATAAATATTTAATTACATGTGCCTACATTTAATTTGTTTTCCCCTATAAAAATATATTACAAAAAAAAACAGTTTATCTATTTATAATTATTTTTCATTTCAAGTTAAGTTTCACATAATCCTCACAATACTATGTAGATATAGTTCCCCTTAAAACTATCACACGTGAAGCAACGTGACAAGATATTTATTTCAGCGTTAAGACATGCGTATACTGCAGCATAAATTGCAAAATAAATGCTGCAAAATATTTGATAAACTTTTTTTATTTTCAAATATTACACACAAAAAAAGGGAATATAGTATGCTTTTCAACAGTGTTAATCATACTACTTAGCCACTTAAAACTGGGATCACTTTAATAAATTCCTTCTTAGTAACTCCTCATATAATTTTTTATTTTAATTTTTTTTTATTTCAGTTTCAAATAAATTTTATATTATTTGTAATTTTTTCCGTAATATATAAAAAGACACGAAGTCACGTGTTAATGCACGTTTAATTTGTACACAACCTGAGGAAAATTTGTAATTTCTTTGTATTTTTATTTTATTTTTTTTTTTCAAATAAATGTTTTCAAGAAAAATGTACATGAAAGAAACAAGAAAATCTTAAAAAAAGTTACTTATTTTCTTAACACTAAGACTCGATAGATGTCTAAAGTGCAATTTAAGTGTATTTTCTTTTTGTTTCCTTCTGTTTTTCTTTTTGCAAGAACAGAATTTTCAAATATTTAATTCAGCACAAGTTTAAAATATTTTTTTGAGGATATAAAATTTTTGTTTAAATAAATGTTATGAAAGTAAATTTAAAGTGAGAAAAATTTAAGAATTTTAAGAAAATCATTAGAAATTATATACAAAAAGCAATCAATGAAATTTTTAGAAATTTGAAAGCAGTTTTTAAAACAAGTTAGTTTTTTTTATAGTTAATATAGTAAAGAATATTCATAGTAGTTGGCCTACTTAGAAATAAAATAACGTACCTTTTATATGACATTTGAAATAAATATTTTACTTGAAACTTACCTGGAAAAAAAAGAAAAAATTATTACGAAATTATGAATATTGTAAATGTGTTTGAGAAATATTAAATAAAGTTTTAGATATTTAAACCATATTTTTTTCTTTTTTATAAGACATTACCCAAGGACTTACGCTTGCGGAAGAAAAGACCGAGGGTTCACATACCACTCGAGATCAACATGCAGGTTGAAAATATATCCCTTATAAGCAAGAAGTCGTTGTAGACTTACCTACTAGGCTCAGATACAACATGCTGCGGCCAAGGCGGCAAAAGTGACGGGCATGCTGAGTAGATTAATGGCCAATACATGCGGCCCTACCTAGAGTGAGATACTGTTCGATACTGCTTTATGGCAGCGAAATCTGGGGTAACGCTTAGAGAACAAAACGAAGCGCAAAGTGCTGGAGGCAGTGCAGCGAACCGTACGGTATCAGGAGCGGTTGTCCTTCTGATAAACGGCCAAATACCAGTGGATCTACTGACTCGCGAGTGGAAAAAAGCTTTTCACGGAAAAAGAGCGAAAAAGAGTCCCTAGGAGCTAAGAACACCGGGCCGACCGGTAGGTGGACGGAAAAACTCATCCCCTGTATAGCAAGATGGACCGAAGGAATTTCTTGACTCAATTCTTTGTACCGAATGGGCAAGGTGGTTAACCCCTCTTGCATGTACTGCGAGAAGTTTGATGACGTTGCTGAACATACCTTTTTTTACGGCATCAATTGCACGACGAAAGAGACGTACTGCGAAGCAAGTCGGGGATTTCAATACCGACAACATAGTGGATAAGATGCTCGAATGCGAGAACCTATGGAGCTCCATACGAAACTACGTCAAGCACATACTCCGAAGAAGGAAGAGAGATTTGGATATATTTCAGCAAAATAGTATGAGAAGACGAGCTGATTCTAGCGTCCCCAGACATGGGAAAGTAGGAAATCGTCCTTATAAGGACGTCGCTCTGGGCTTTCCCGAAGTAAAACGCGGAAAACGGTTCCAGGAAGGTATTCTCACCAGAGGAGGAGGAGGGATTATTTAAGTGGATTCATCACTCGAAGCAGCCGGTGATGATCATCTGTAAGTGCGAAGGCATTTTAAACCCTATCTCACATAATGTTTAACCCGATAATGTATTATTTTCGGTTTTTTGGGTACATAATTGGCCATTACCACCCTATTTCCGAGTTACGACCTAGCTTTTGGCAGCACTCATGTTGAGTGTGTCAATTTTAATCCATGAATACCGGGACCTACAGTGTAAAGTCGATTCCGAACGAGAGACTTGAGAAGCTTTTTCATGGCAGGCAGTTACTCTCAGAGCTTTTGCTTGAAAACTGCCGAGAGGTAGTTGACGAAAAAAATATTTGTGTCTCAATTTCTTTTTTCAGGATGTCAGAGCTGAGGTTTGAATCCTGAGCTATCGTCTTAGTAAGCCAACACACTAACAACTAGACCACGGCAACTGTGGCAGCACATGTACGACTATTAAATGTCAAGAAACTTTCATTGTGCCATGTGTCTTTTGTGTTAATTTGACTTACGATATAATTACTAATTACTGTACTGCAACTAGTTAGAAAAAATTTCATATATCTTTTTTTTTTATATAAACAATACATATGAAAAAGTGCACCTCTGTTATGACTTTAAATATTAAAAAATTAATCGGCCACAATTCTGTTATATTTTTTTCTGTAACTAAATGTGGTTAAAGAAAATAAAAACGGTAATAGAAAAAAAGACAACCATGTCATAATCTGACCTCAATTGCTTTATTATTTAAAAATTCAAAATATATATTGATAAACGTAAGTATTGTATTGAAATACAAAATTATTGTAAATTATTTAAACCGAAATACAATACGTGTATATAGTTTTATTGCTACCTGAGTGGTAGTTAATTTTGCTAAAACAATTTCGAAAAGAATATAATAAAAACAAAACCTGGTTAATAAAATTTAATTTTTATTGCTAACAATTACGCTAAAAAAATAAATAACTTTTAAATTCAATTATAACAAAAATGTATAAATATTGCAAACATTTTAATAAATACTTGTGTGTGCATTTATTTTAAAAATCTAGTAAAAATATTTAACAAAACTCTGAAAATTGCTATAAAAACAAAAAAAAAAAAAAATAAAAAATTAATACTAAAAAGAAAGAATAATAATAAATAAATAAAAATGTGAAAACTTAATGCCCACGTATTAACACGAGACATATTGGTGGCTTAAACATGACTGTAAATATATGGCATAGATTTTAGCAGCAAAAAAAAAAAAAAAATAAAAAAAAAATTAAATAAACAAAATGTGACTGATGTTGAAAAATACTAAAAATGAAGGATTATAAGCATGAAATAATAATACTTTTGATTGTTTTTTTTATAATTTAATATTTTAAATGAGATTTTTGTGGCATTCATAATACCAAATAGCATTTGTAGCAGCAACGCAAAAAAAAACTCGTCACGGTAATTTGTAGTATTTAATAAAAATCATCATTTACTATATATTAAATTATAAAATATAAGCAATGAATTCGTACCTTCTAAAGAAAAAACCATATTGATTTTATATACCTGAGAAGTCTAAATCTAATTAAACATTTATTCGTTGAATGTTCTGTATGCTGTGGCATATAAAGTTATTTCTAACAAATTAAAAAACGTAATTTAAATTCTAACAACACTTCTATTAACTCTACCGTATGGTAGTTTTAGTTAAATTAGGTTTAAAATGATTTTTTTTAATGGTTAAAAAAATTTTTTTTATACGTCTACCTTAAGCTTATTTTTATTTTCTTGGTACAAACGTGGCTTTCAATAAAATTCTATCTCATGCGCTGATGGGGGCACTGCGTATCCTCGGAGTGAAGGATTATACTATCTTCCTGTGGCATAAAATATTAGTAGAAATAACAGTCAGCGAGCAACAGAAATAGGAACTGGTCTGTTAATTCGAGTGCTCTCACTACTGGTGAAACGAGAGCGTATAACCACTTACTCCTAATAAAACGATATTGTTTTTTTTTTTAGAAAATATAAAGTGGCGATTTTGGAACGCCTAACTTAAGGGAATAGACCTGACATTTGGTATACAAGTTAAGTATTTGGAAACTCTTTTGGTGGTCCAATATTGAAGAAAGGAACAGTAAAGCGGCGCGTACACTCTTCTGTACTAGAGAGAAGCTAGCGAGTACATGGTATCTCTCCTTCATCTTTGAGGTGGATCTATATTGTACTATGCTGTCCTTGGGTGATGAAAGTCATTAAAAAAAGAGTTATGTGCTGAGGATGTCGGACAAAGTTTATACTGGGTGGGGCCTTTGGGACATATTGGACGACAAATACGGAGGCCCTTAATGTTTTTTTTAGTTCTCAAGCAATAAACACATAAACGACAGGAAGCAGCAAATACAGTCGACAGTTTTGGCTGCCATTCTGTCGGCCACATAAATATTTTAAAAGCAGTAATGTCTGGGCTTTTTATGGTGCCGTTAAAATAAATGTCTTCATATAAACGTGTTTATTCTAATTTGTCTTCTGTTTTTTGTCATTTATATGCTTATAGCATTAGCCACCTGATATTTCGTAGAACTGTGTATTGTATTATTTATTTAGTAATAGATCATGGTAAATAATATGTGCATATATTTAACAATTCACAAATTTTCATTTTATTTATCCTTATCAGGCTAAACATTTTAGTTGTAAGCCTAATTGGTTTAGTTTTTACTTATGTATGACATACATAACTTGCCATTATAACCCTTTTTCAGAGTTGCGGCTCAGCTTCTCATGCACCCGTATTGTGTGCGTCAATTAATGAGTACCGGAACCTACAATTTAATGTCGAATCCGAACGGCAGACTTGAGAAGCTTGTTCATGGCAATAAGTCACTCTCAGAGCTTTTGCAGAAGACTGCTAAGAGGTAGTTACTGAAACATATATTTTTCATATTTATTTCTTTCACGAAGGCAGAGCTAGGCTTTGAACCCAGTCATAAGAATTAATATTTCAATATTGCCCGAAATGGTTTAAACACCATATCACTAATTAAAAATATTCCATAATTGAAAAAAACTTTAATATATTCATGTAGATACATGTTGCACACTATAGCTGTTAAATACCGGGCAAATACCAATAAATTTTAATATATAGTCCATCTCGTAAAGGTTGTAGATTGTACACGAAAAACTTACAAATTTCTAAAGCTTCTACCACTAAAATTTAGCAATCCGCCCCTTGCTCTTATTAACTATTATATTTGTAAAAAATATGTGGTAATCTGTATACAGGATTTTAAACTATACCGGATATTTTAGTATTTTAGAACGCAGTAATATAATCTGTGATATGGTATATCGTCTCTGCTGTCAGAATCCAAATTAAAACATATTTATTAATATATTCCCAGTAAAATTTTCTGATAGAATTCAATGCAGGGAGACAGGATGAGTCTTCAATACATCACCAATAGAGCCAAGATGGACGACTGAGTAGGATACTTTGTCTTCTCTACGAATCTTGGCATATTACTGCAATATATTTAAGATAGAAGCAATGGTCACTCGAAAGGATACAAACTGGTTTATGCTCAAGTTGACCACAATTATTTGATAAAAAATCCTTTTCAGTGAGGATAATGAACGACTCTTTGCACATCAGACTAATTTAGATACTGAGACATGGCGATATATCGGGAAATTGTGTGGTAGATAAACTCAATAGACAGAATAGCATATAATATCCTTTCAAAAGACATTTGAAAATACGACAATCTCTATTTTTCTTCTGAATCTTATTGGCTGAGAGAGAAATTTATTATCCAGAAGCTGAAAATAGAATTAATCTTATAGATATTCAAGGAATTACCCTCGGTGGAGAAATATATATAACACCAGTTGAATTCCGTTAATATTATACATTTGCCATAACTTATGTTGATTCTCATTAAGATATTTACAATAATAATAACTTTAAACACTTTTGCTTTAAATTTATCCTATTTTCAGTTGGTGTCTATTTCACATTCTAAAATTTAATTCTTTGTAACTCTTTAATAATATTTTTTTTTATTTATCATGCTTGTCTGTCCTTCTGAATCCATTATGAAATTTTATTATGAGACATAAAAATTAAACGAAAGTCTGTTTTCCGACAGACTCATCTATTTACGGTCGTTAATGAAGTACGAATATTTGACCAAAAAACACAATTTGTTTGTTTTGTTTTTTTTTTATTTTTATGCCTTTTATTCTAATTAGCAAAGCTTTAAATGCGATAACTGGTTATCATATTACATTTGGTCTTGTTTTACGAAAACAGAAATTATAATATACAAACAATTAATTAAAATTAATTGCATTTTAGTTTCAGTTCCTTTGTTGTTTGGTTGTTTGGTTGTTTTGTTGTGTGTTGTACTGTGTTGATGTTCTTTAATTACCACTTCACAAAAATTTTGAATAATAAGCCAAAAGCAAAGCAACAACAACAAACGCGACTGAAAACTCAAAACCATACTTTAAATGGGTCTGTGATGGCATCATATGGAAAGAAATGTTGAAATAAAAGAAATTTTTTTCACGCTGTTTACATGATGAAAAAACCATAAAATTACACTTGAAAACTTGACAGCCTAGAAAATGAGCTGAAAAAATAAAACAACAGCAACAACAACAACAACAATAACAGAGATAATAGCAAAAATAGAACAATAGAAACAACGACAGTGAAATATTTTGGAATATCCTCCTTTTATAAAACATTGTTCCAAACGAGCATTTCTGGAGAGAAAATTACACATAAGTATACAGATGCTGTTAAAATAGTAGCACTATTTCAAAGAGTCTTAAATATCTACGAGTATTAGTAACATAAAAGCTACAACAATGCATAATACGCGTAAAATATTTAGCGATAGAAATGTGAAAACGATTGATATATAAGATAATTGTAGAGCGTGTTGAGAATTAAAAAGAAAGATTTCAAAAAAAAATCTTTTACCTGAGACTTAATGATCAACACTTTGGCGGACTATTCAAAGTTAAAAAGATTTGAGGAAAATTTATTCTTTCGACAAGTACGCTAATCGTTTTATCGTGGCTCCATCCTTCATTGATACATACGAGTATTTAATATGCAATATAGTTGAAGCTCATTTTTACCACTTAACGAGCAAATATCCAGCCGAATTTTCAAATGACAAATAAGCATTTTAAACCTTTTAGACAAGCACATACATAGATAAGGAGCAATAAATGTGAGTATTTCTAAATGTTTGCAAGTAAACTTTTGCTTTAAGCAAGGTGTCCGCGCTAATATTCCATAAATGGACGTACGTAAGCCAAATATTATTGGCATTTAAGAATGTGTTTGTAAAACCAAGGCATATTAATTTTTGTTAAGTGTGGATGAAATATTTACATATTAAACAATATTTTTTTTATTTGTCTTTTGGCCTCTATTAATAGGACTAAATTTGTGGCTTTATATTAATATCCAGTATTGGTGCTAAAATAGAAACCGTGGGATCAAGCTAAAAAATTATGACCGCGTTTATAACGACAAACCTCATCTTTTACAATGTAGAAATAATAAAAAAAACAAAAAATGTTTTTCGCCGTATAGGCAAATACATTTAATATAATATATGAAATGTAATGCTTTGGGAATGAGCACGGCTTTATGGCCATTTCGTTTTCCCAAAGGTGTTAATCAAAAATACAAATAATTATATTCAAATAGTTATAAACTATATGCGAATAATATCACATTTAGTATATACTTAAAAACCAAACTAAAGAATTTACAAAGCAGTACTGAATATAAGTAAAGAGGAAAAAGTCTCCTGACCAGTCTCTTAAGCAGAGACAAAATGGCCATAGATACATGCTTATCCCCAAAGCAATACATTTCATATATTGTGGTAATATGAAGAATTAAAAATAAAAATCCACTATAATAATACATATACTATACTCACGCATACTGTCTCTGCGACCGACTTACAGTATTTTAAATTTTTTCTTATAATCGAAGCAATATAATTTCCGTTTTCGGATATCTCTTTCAGTTTCGGAGATAAATAGCCGAAAACGGATACCTAAAGTGGTATCATTTACTCGAGATACATAAAATGGTGGATAGAGCACATAAACTCTCGCATGACGATATATTGCCAGCCTGAGTGCAAGTATTACAAATTCCATTTTAGCGATCACAATTGCTCTATGTCAAAACGATATAGCATTTAAGTTAAGCGGTCATCCGATGAATTTAGAGTGCTGCAGAGTGTTCTATTGACTCTCATTTACCTGACTTGTTCATGTCTTTCACATATTCAGCAGCAAATTTTTCTCTGGAGGGGAAAACGAAAATAGCTAAAACAGTCGTATTTGCTCTACAAAATGAAGAAACCATCATGGGAGAAATGACTTTTGATAAGAAAAGTAGAAAAAAAAATTAAAGTTTAACGTCAAACACCTACAAGATTTTGTCAAAACCAAGAAGTCGTTCGTCAATTAAATACATTCAACATCCGTGAAAGCCAGAGGAAATGGATATTGATATTGTCAGAGGACATGTCAACACTAAACATACAAATAAAATTTTATTGCGCAAATTACTCAATAGTTCTGATAAAAAGGGACGTTACAGCATTGGTCTTTAGTCGAATGAATAAAAATAAGTTGCAAAAGATTTTCACATATTACAATTATCCCAATTCGAAAATTCATTCAATTTCATTTCTACGTTAAAGAGACATAAAAGACAAGAAAAGAAACTCACACGGCCCAAGTTTAAAGTCCAGCGAAGTAGAAAAACGAAAAAATTTGCGTTTTTATATAAATTATAATTTCAAAATAAGAGGATCCCCTTACTCATTCCAAGGGTCCGTCTTCAAGAAACCGCTCCCTGACATTGCAGTCTATACCACCTTTAAAACGAATGATTAGGAGTACAGCTCCACCTTCCTGGAAGATAACAGCTAACCTACTTAGTGAAAACAGTCACCACTCACAATCAGTATTCATCGATATATGGGGCAATTGCTGTTGATCATTCAAGGGTGAAGGTATAACACTGGCCTTTAAGTGGTCAAATTGACAGCAACTTGTCTCATAAACAAAAAGGCTCATAATAAAAAAATAAAATAAATCTGTCAATGTATCTTCAAATTCCAAAACTCATGCACTGCATGAGTAGGGGTTTACACCTGAGTATTTGTCTTACAAAAAAATTTAATTTATGGGTATGTTCTGAAAACTAATTCGATTGAAAATTAAATCGAACGAAATTTTAAATTACTATCATATTTAAATGTGACAAACTTTTATTACTATTTTTGTATTCATTACTCGAATTCGTTTTCCAGAACATACCCGATAAACTCGTATTACAGAAGACATTTTTAATAGTTACAGCTAAAGAAACCTAGAAAGCTAAGCAAAACTGAAAATACATTAAGGGCCTTAAAGGAAATTTGATAACTTGTAAAACAATAAAATAATAATACAAATAAAGGCGATATATTGTTTAATTAAGCTTATAAGCTACTAAGACAAGAGATCCGGTTCAAGACTAGGCTCCGACATCTTGAAGCAAAAAATAAAAAAAAAAAATTTCTTTCGGCGACTACCTCTTAGCAGACATCTGGTATAAGCTCTAAGAGTAACTGATTGCCATGAACAACCTTCTCAAGTCTGTCATTCGAAGTCGACATTAAATTTTAGGTCCCGGTACTCATTTATAAAATCATACACAACTTGAGTGTTGGGAGGAGTTAGGCCGTAATCCTGACACAGGGTTGTAAGGGTCAGTTACATGTTGTTTAATTTGGATAAAATATTTTACAAAAAATTACATTTTAAGTAATTTATGTTTAAAGTTTATGAGTATTATTAGTATTACTGCTTTATTTTATTATAGAAAACAAAGTCTGAACTTGACGAGCAGAATTTTTTTCCTTCTTTTCGATTATTTTTGACTTTAAAACTGCTTATTGCTCTAATGAAAAAATAAAAGACCAAGATGTGAAAGTATATCAGACCAAGGTTTGCTTACCAATGTAATATGAAAAAATCGATAGGACTCTATTCAGTTGAAACAAATTAATCAAATAATTCATATTAATTTATATATCCATTTTACTTAAAAATAAAAACTTCAGTATCTACCCAAAACTATTATTTTTAAAATGGCAAAAACCTTAAAAAGTAATAACAATATAACAATTGATTTACTTACTGGCTTTTATTATAGAACTTCTTTATTCTTTCATATTTATCCTTATATATATATATATTTTGTATATATAGCCCTTAATATAATGAAATTGCTAATAAATCAACTGGGGGATGAGGGTACTTTAAATTGTCAATTGAAAAATTATGGCCGATGTAGTGGGCAACGTAAAAAAGGAACTGTTATTATTTGAAAATTGGAAAAGAAAAACGATATAAAAAATCAACAGACGCTTTACAGTTTTATTTTTATTTTTTTGTTTTATTCCCTACCATACGCACATAATTTTCTTATGCACATTTAAAAGGATATAAAAAAAGGATATGAGTAGTATTTGTGAGTCAGTTGGTGGTAGGGGTTGCATTTATACGTTTATATCACTTTTATTTAATTTATTTTATTTTTATGCTAAAATCTAAATTTTACTCATGAGTATAATTTAGTTAATATTAATGTAGGCTGGCTGGCTGGCTGTTGTGCTTTGTTTTTAAAATGTCTAAATCCTTACAGATGAAACAGTCGGTTGATTAAACTGTCGATTACTAAAAGGATTATGTGGTTAAAAGGAAACATGTGCGTTTACTTAGCTTCCAACATATAATTTATGTTAAAGAATGTTGTTTTTATCACTTTCATTTTTGTATAAATAAATAATTTATTAACGATTTTGTCGATAAATGTGAGGGTATTAAATGTTTATTGTGTTCACTTGTATGCCATAAAAATCTACTTATTTTATCGTTATGCTTCTTTAAAAAACAACAACAGTTTTACTCTTCTCGGCAAATCCTTTTTTAATAAAGTCTTTTATTTATATTTTCTGTTTCTCACCCTTCACATCTTACATAATTGATACATGTACTCGTCTGTATCTGCTTTTGTAAAGAATAAAAAGTATTCGATATTTTATAGACGTACATATTTATTTAATTGTTTTTTTTTTTTTTTTGTTTTCTTTTAATTTACAACTGACATGTGTGTTAAAATATTTATTTGTTAAAGTGCAAGTTGATGTTTTTACATGTTTAAGCTGATGACTTTCATCTATAGAAGCTGATTGTTTAATGCAGACATTTCACTTTTGAACATGCTAATGGAAATTTAATCATTTTAAAATATATTGTTTAAGAGAACGAAATAAAAAGAAAATGACAAGCTTTCAAAGAAATAAAAAACAAAATGTCTGAGAGTAATAACCCGTCATGAATTTTTATACAAAGAGAGTTAGTTGTATTATTTAAGTTTTAAATTTGTTTTTTATTAAATCAGCAGCTAAAATTTTTCATATCAATCGCTGTGTACCATACAGATATTTTTTTGTGTACTTTGAGTAGCGTGACTCAGTAGTTTTAAACTATACGACTTCGCAAAACAAATCGAATTTGTTTGGTGTAACAATTATGTATGTGATTGCGTGCACTTTAGCGATGGTCGACAACTCAATTTGTTTTTTTTTTTTGATATTGTTAGTCTATGATATTGGCTGGAAGGAATATCGTAAATGATAGTTAATGAAGAGCAGCAACCACAATTCCTTTGCTTACTATTAAAAAACAATTCGCTTATCGTTAAAATATGTTACTGAACCGCCTTATTGTTTTTAAGAATACGACGTTACTTTAAAGAAATGTTTGTAGTTTGAGTTTCTTCACAAAATAGTTTAAATGGATTCTTTACATTTACTTTTAAATATAAATTGTAGGATTTAAAATTTTAAATTAAAACATTAATTAAAAATGATTTTCTGTTTTCAAAAATTGTGTATCTTGTATATGAATCCATAGATAAAAGTAAGTTGTACAGCAACACATGGGTTACTCTAGTAATGTATATATAATATATAATTTGTTTGCATTATTATCTATATTATTTATATTTGTTTTTTATTTAATTTTTTTTTATCTTTTTGAGAAGCAAGTACTCACTGGGTAACCCCTACTCATCTCGTGCATTGCACTACTGTCCAAGAAAATATATTATGAGTAGGTAGGAATAAAGAATTTTGTTCTGTTTGTAGACATTAGATTTGAATTTTTTCGTATTGTAACTGAGAGGAATAGCATTCGCGGCCAGGTTATTCCATATGGCTATAGAACGCATTGCCTTTATAGTGTGATTCATGAAACAATCACTACAAATGAATGTGCTCTGTGAGACGTACGAGTAGTATGTAAGAATATGTGATTAGATAGATGTGATCGCAAGACCGTTGGTCCACTAAAGCAAGGCGATGATTTTGCATTAGCACCAACTATGAGCTATATGAGCTCCTCGGCGACGTAGATCGTGTTCAGCACATTAACATCCAGTGGCTGCGCTGGATTGGCCATGTTATTCGGTTGGAAGTATCTCCTTCAGCGAAAAAGGTCACTGGACGTCGGCGTTTACGTTGGAAGGACCAGGTAGATGAAGCCCTGTCATCAATTAATGTGACCAACTGGAGAATTCGTGCGCTGAGCAGAGACGCCTAGAGACTAGTGTTGAGCCAGGCCGAAACCCGTTAAGGGGTTGTTATGGCCAGCTAAGTAAGTAAGTATGTAATGCAGTTGTCATCTGCGAAATGGTATAGAGTTGATGTTAGAAAGCGAGCTCGTTAAGAAGCATCAAATATAGAGCCAGAGATAGAAGAGAGCCTACGGTACTTCAAAATTTACCTAAACTCGTTGAAGCATACAACGTCTATGACCATTCTTATTGCGCGGTACGTGAGAAATTATAAAAGGACAGCAATGATTGCCGACACCGAAAGCAACAAGTTCAGAAATGGGAGCCTCTTGGCAAACTCTAACAAACACCTTAGATATACCTAGAGCGAGAGCTTTTCTTTCACCAAAGCGCTAAATAAATCCGCGTTACTTCTCGGAGAGAAGAGGGAGCTCAGCAAGTTATTAGACACTACGCACAGAAAAAATTATTGCAGGAATATTTCCAAACAAACCCTTGTTTAATTTTTATTTCGTTTTCAAATAAAGTTTTGTTTGATTCTATTAATAATTTTGTTTGAATGTATTTTAAAAGTATCAATGTTAATAAAACATGATATAATAAAAACGCGGCTTTTAATTTACCATTATTTTGCTTTTTTTATGTACAAAATTTCCGCACATTTACATTGTTAAAGCTTTCATAATTCTTTTAAAATAGTAAGCAACACTTATTTATGCTCACACATTTAATAAAAAAAAAATCATACAGTATGCTAAAAATAATTTACCACAAAAAATTACCAAAGATGTGGTACAGTATATAAGTATAATAGTATTTTGGGCAGAAAAGTAACTCATGCTACATTGTAACAAACTGTTTCTATGCTTTAATTGTACAAGAGAAGACATGCTTGTTAAAAAAAGACAAAACAGAACAGATTACTAAATAATTACAACAAGACTGATCTCGTTTTAAAATTCAAAAAAATATTATAGAGAGAAAAATAATACATTTCATACTGTAAAAGAGAATGCAATTATGTTAAAGAAAGCAACAACAAAAACATTCAAGTTTACTGTTTTTGTGTTTCTTGAATGCACTGTACGCCGCAAATTATTCTTCAGTAAAATTCGGTTATAACGAACAACGCATATGTAAATTCATTTGCATTGTACATACATACAAATGTACATTTGTAACACAAAAATATATACATATAATTCAATATTAGATGTAGTAAAAATACGGATATTTTTTAGTTTTTATAAAAGAGGAAAATATATAAAAATGTAACTGTTGAGACCATGAAAAGTAATTCGTTACAGGCAAGAATTCGTTATAATCAAATTCGTTATATAGAAATATTTTTACATGAAAAGAACAACCGAAATATTGGGAGTTCGGATATTGTTCATTACGTCCGAGAAATCGTTATAACCCAGTTTTACTGTAAATAATGTATACAAGACATTTAATAAAAAAAACTAAATATGTTGTGTTGTTCTTGTAATTTTTGTTAGTGTTTCGTCACTGCATACAATAAAAAAATAACTTGAGAAAAAGTAACGGGAAAATCTGCGTAAGCAATGAAATTCTTGCCGAATGTTTATTTCAGTGTTAGTGTTTAAGTTACCGGTGGTGCAAGTATAAAAGTGAGCTTATTTATGTGTGTTAAAATATTTAAATAGTTTTAATAAATTTACACATAGTAATTATTAAACAATAAATACATTTAAAAATTATAATAAAAACAAAATTATTACAATTGATAAGAACAAAAGAGGTAAGTTACTATATAACAAACAAATTTTTTTTCTGCATTTTTTTCCAGTTGTAATTATTAATAAATACAATCTTTGTTTCACCTGCTTTAGTTTGTTATGGAGTTAAGTGTTGTTCAATTGAAGAATTCGACCTGTATTAGCGTAAGTGGAGCGCACTTTAAGCAAATGTCAGAGGCAAAAAATATATCGGAAATTTTTAAGTTATGGCTCGATTACACAAAGCCTTTTGGTTTTAACTTAGTAAGTATGCCACATTATTTAATATACATATGTTCTTATATTTTTTGTTTTTTAGATCGATACTGTTTTTATCCTCAAGTTTCCAAAAGTCAAAAGTTCCAGTTATCCAATATTGATGACATTGACAATGGTAAAAAGTGAAAATAATTATGTAATTAGTCATATATGTACGTGTGTATGTAATTTAATTTGTTTTTTACAGACTACAATATTTATAATATTTTGGCGTTTACTTAACCGTTTTCCGGCGCAACAAAAAAAAATTCCACCTAGCCAACTGGCCCAAAATAAGAAAGAAACACATGATTAGAGATTCCCTGAAAGGGTTTTCTTAATGGGAGCCACTAAAGAAGAGTTTTATGATTTACCAGCATCTAAAAAGTAGACAGGAGTTTCCAGCATTAAAAGTTTAATTGATGTTTTGATTTAGTTTTGTTATTATTTGCAAAAATATACAAATGAATGTGCAAATCTATGTATTTACTATATATGTGTAGTATATAATGCGTATATAATAAGTATATATAATAATATATAAGTATTTAATATGTACTTTGAACAAATTTTTTTACATGGAAAAACTTGAAGACTTTTTATATTTGAAATAATTTGTGCTTGTATGAAATATGTACTATGTATACATATTTTTTAATATACAAATATCTATATACATACATATGTAAAAAAAATTATATATGTATGTATGCATATTCAAATATCCTATGTATATGTGCTTATATTTCACATATTTTCTTATCTTTTTTTTAAATATATATACTAAATTTGTATTTAAATAAATTATACTTTAAATATAAATATGTGCGTAAATAAATGTATTTTATAAATATGTATGTATGTAATAAACATAAGCAAACAAAAAAATTTCATTTTACAAAAAGGTTTTTTAAAAAGGTAAAATAAATTTTTATTAAAATCAGTAAAACAATTATTTGAATTTTCTATCAAATTTCTAAACATTATTTTGTTGTCTCAAATAATTATTTGTTCAATTTTGAATTAATTTTTGAACATTTTATTTTTCAATTTGGCCACTTTTTTCTTTAAAAACAAATTTTTTTTTCAAAAAAATATTTTAATTGATTTTACAAAACTTTTGTTTGATTTGAACCGTAATATTCAATAAAATTTTTATCTACTTCTATTAAATTTTTTGTTTGACTTGTTTTGTGATTCCAATAAAAATATTTTTTGAATATCGCAACATTTTTATTGAAAAAATCGCAATTTTTTTTCAAACAAAAAGTTACAAATTTGCTGTTTGAATTTACAAATTTTTTTGTAGGACCGAAATTAAACAAAAAATTTATTAATTCAGTGAATTTCGTGTCTGAATCAAAAAAATAATTCTTTCTGTGCGCAACTCACACAGTGATGAATTTTTATACTCTTTGTATAATATGGAGTATGGAGCATATGGAAACGATTGCTATTACCCAGCAGAAAATTTTTCAAATTTGGAAGCAATAAATAAAATTGTAAGCAATAATGGAAGCATTATATTGTTTATTTATACCTTAAAGCTTCCAAAAATGCTACAGAATAAGGTATCATTTTTGATTTTTTATACTACTTGCTTACCGGTTACAATAAATATGCATTTCTATTGCATTTTAGCGGCTTATTTCATATAAAAATCATACATTACGAACGAGTAAGTGATAGTTTACAATTTATTACTTACAAAATAGCTTATTGGTAAGCACTAATTTCTGCTGGGTAAGCATTAATTTTTGGGATTACTAGCCTTACCCTTTTTTGGGATTGGCGTTACTTTATTCGTCTTCAAGCTAGAGGAAAATAATACGATTAGTCAATGAACGCTCAACGTCGACGAGCACTGTTTCAGGCCCTGTGCTCTACAACGTATATGTATTTTTCGTAATTCTGACCCTGGAATTCTAGTACTGATTGCAAAATATGGCAACAACTGTATACGTTGTGCTAAAAAAAACACCTTTCACTAAAGAAAATTTTTAACCTCTTATAAGTACTCTTACATTGATTAGAATTTTAGTAATAAAAACTTTAATTTTGAAAAAAAAGAAAAAACACCCTTAAGAAAATTAAACCAAGTGAAATAAAATACTTAATAAAAATAAAAGAAATTGATACTCTAAATCCAAGCAACCTTTTTATTTCCATTTTCATGCTACTAGAGAAGAAAAAGAAAATTAAATTTATATGTTTCTTTATTTCCTTGCGAACTAAATACCCATAAATTAAATTGTTTTTATTTCATCGTTTTAATTTTCAGTTTTTTTTTAGTTGGCGTGGAATGTTAAAGTTCAGTAAATTTTTATTATTTTTCTACAAACTGATGATCCCTTTCAGTGAATCCTTAATATCCTGCATACAAACAAAATCGAATTTAGCTGCTCACAAACATACCTACACATCGAAATAACAATTACGTCATAGCCGTTAAAGGAATATGTGTTGATTGCTGTATGAGTGTCCTTATACGCGTACGTTGGCTGTAAACCTATTTTTTTTGCAAAAGGTGGCAATTTAATGGTGTTTGTACAGAAAAAGAAAAAAAAACGAATTCCGCAAAACTAAATGGGCAAAAAGAAGAAAAGTCAATTTGATTTCCGGTATTAGCTGAAATGTTACATTATGTTTTTCCCTTCTCATATTTCCCTTTTTATATTTTCCAACGTATTTGTAAAAATTATTCATCTATCAAGTGGATTCGGGGTTTACTTTTATGTTACTATAGTTGTTAAGGATACATTTTTTGTGGGGTTTGCTTTAACGATAGCTCTCAAACATTAGTATAGTGTTTACAACATTTCCGTTTATTTATTGATTTGTAAAATAATTTTGTATGATTTTCTTTGTACGTTTTTATCACACTGCCAGAAACGTTTTCAAGTACTAAAACATTTCATGGGGGGCCCCAATTATTTTATTTGCATTTAGAGTCGTTTTTTTTTTTAATTTACAAATTGATAAGACCTCTACATATTAAATAAATTTACGATTCGCTCGTAAACAACTATAGAAATAAAATTTACATCTTAAACAATTTGGGGTAGAAATTGTTAAAATTATACTGGTCGACAAAATGAAAGTTGTTTGGTGACACAAGAAAATTTTTGAATGCAATTTTCAGTAGTATCTTTTACCGTTTTATATTCTTTATCAAGGTTTAGTGCAATATAAGAGAGTAGTCAATTTGTAAAGGGTGCAAAATTTGCCACGCCTTTTACAAAAAAACTTCGACAAGATTAAAAAAAAAAGTTAAACGCCACTTTACTCAGGACATAAAATTCTGTACCTTTTTAATACTTTTGTTCTTATCACATATTTTTTGTAAAGCAGTATTATTTTCATTATCCAAAATTTACGTCCAATTTTTGGTATCGATAATAATACAGCGTAAGCTATTAAGACGAGAAATCCTGTTCAAGCCTAGGCTCTGACATCTTGAAGCAAAAAAATATTAACAAAAAAAAAATATTTCTTTCGGCGATTATCTCTTAGCAGACTTCTGGCAAAAGCTCTAAAAGTAACCAATTGCCATGAACAAGCTTCTCAAGTCTGTCGTTCGGAGTCGACATTAAACTGTAGGTACCGGTACTCATGGATAAAAATTGACACACACAACATGAGTGCTTCGAGATGCTAGGTCGTAATCCTGACACAGGGTTGTAATGGCCAGTTATGTATGTATGTATGTATGTATGTATGTATGTATGTATGTATGTATGTATGTAATACAGCGTAAAAATTATGGTAATTAGGCAATGAATTTAGTAAACGACTTGAAACTATTCTTGGGTTAAGATTAGCTTATAATCAAAAATATTATATAAAAAAAGTCATATACAAAGATAGATTGAAAATAATTTTGCTTTTGTTTAAAGCTAAGGCTTAACGTTTAAACCAAAACATACCCGCAATAACAATATTAGGAAGAAATGTTCTTCCAAGTGAACCCTTCTCAAAACCATTTTTAGTTATTTTACTATAAACAAGACAATACTCTTAGAGGAAAAGCATTTTAAAATTTTCTTTCTAATTGCTTTGAGCAAATTAAAAAATAATATTGGGTGCCGCAGTAGTCTAGGTGGTAGTGATCTAATACGGCGGTTGTGGTTTGATTCCCACAAGCGACTTTTGTCTGTTACCTACACCGAGTACATATAGAGTCTTAATCATTCCACTCGTAATAATTACTATATAATATTAATGTTATACTGATATTCAAAAATAATTAAATATATAAAAAATAATATTAAAATTAGGCTTTCGTTCTGGCTTACATGGACTGACTGTAAAAGAAAAAAGTCGAGTAAAACTGTGAATTCATTCCAACAAAAATATTAGCTCTCAAAATATCTCACAGACTCCATTCCCAAAAAGATTACCCCAAAAATTAATAAGCAACCGAGATTAGTATATTATCGTTTAAAAAACTGAATTAGATTATTCGGGGCGTAGTTTTTTTTATATATATATGGCGATAGTGCAATACAATGGCCGCAGCCTGTACTTCTTCTTAATAAGCATGCAAATTCATGCCTTGGAAAATATTATATATTTCATTTGTGACGATCAGAAATACTCACAAATGTTCATAAGCAGGTTTTGCCAAGAACAACAGCGAGTGTCGTCCCAAAAATATAGCCAAATCAAGAAAGAAAGACGAAATAATTGGTAAAAGAACCGTTTTTTTCAACATAATCACTTTTATGATCAACACACGTTTCTTAGCGATGTTCAATAGTATCAATACTCTATTTAACTCGGCAATTCCCAATGTCACCTACAGGTGACAAAGATTTACGCAATTTTTAAATATAAACACAGACGTCACTGAGAAATATAAATATTAATATCCTGTTGTCTATGTGATTTTATTTTGGCAACGCTGGCATTATTTAAACTAGGATTTTTAGAAATTGTTAAGTAATGGTTTTGATTTTTCCTTACAAGTGTGTTTTGTGATAAAAAAAATTTTATAAAAATGTTAAAAGAGTAAGAGTGATATTATTTTATTTCCACCTGATGATGGCGAAGTGACTAATGAAGACAGTGGTTATGTATATATATATATAGTATGTATATGTACTTATGCATAAAGAAATTATTGAAACTTTGCCAAAGAAGAAAAACGAATTACAACTGTACTATCAAAAAATTAATAAGCACTATTAATAATATTTCATTTGATTCTTGTGGTAAAGGTGACTGTGACGAAAAAACTTGTCCCACCTTACAGGAAGACATGACTACCGTGGAATGCTTTGAATTACTTTATAGCGAATTTCTTGTGAATTTCATAGCTTATAGGAGTAATTTGTATGCTTTACATAGAAATGTGTCTGTTGATGAAATCAGAGTTTACATCGCAATACTGTTGCTCACAGAATATTTGACGCCAAAGCATATTAGAATGTTTTTTGCCTGCAAATATATTACAAGCCTCCAACCCGAAATTCTGTTTGTGGCATTCCTATGGATCTAATAGTGTCTGTCGAGGTAAGAAGCGGAGGAACTGTGAATGATCACTTGCTGGTCGACTGCTCTCAACGAAAACGTGGATATTGCCATCAATGCACTAGAAAAATGTGTACTACTTAAGTGTTATATCGGTTTGCATAGACATAAAATGTTTGAACAGCTTCCACAATAAATAAATTTTAATATATATGAAGTTTTAAAAAATTAATGCTTTATTTCTACATAAGGATTGAGAAAAAAACGGATATTTTAAACCATTAAC
Organism: Metopia argyrocephala; assembly: GCA_963576795.1. Taxonomy (NCBI): domain Eukaryota; kingdom Metazoa; phylum Arthropoda; class Insecta; order Diptera; family Sarcophagidae; genus Metopia; species Metopia argyrocephala. The sequence continues at coordinate 57,657,253 of OY756211.1, read as the reverse complement.
TTTACACAGACCGTTCTTAAAAAGAAAACGGGGGGGGGGTTTATTTAGCAAATTTATTTTTCTTCATTTTTATAAAACACATCTACGCTCTTTCAGCCAAAACGAAAATCAAAATTGAAGAGTTAAAGAAAAACCTTTGTTTAAACCTGATAAATTAGTTTTGTAACGAAACTATTTGAATATCGCATTAATGGATGTGTAAACAGGTGCATTATGTTGACGAAAAAATTCTTTTTTTTTTGTCAAGTACGGCCTTTTTCGTTATTTCATCACAGGAATGCTTTTTTTAAGATAAACAGCTCTCTAAATACAGACGAGATAACCTTGTCTGTATATGATTATGTCTTTGTCTTTTTTTAAACACGATACTTCCGTTTCAGTCCGCTGCTTTGACTATTTAAGCGATTTGGTTGTAAAGATGTGGACTCTTATCTTATCGACTTTGTTATTGTAAAACAATGCCAACTATTTCATAAAATTTACGATGCTGTTTTTGTTCTATGGTGAGAAAAGGCCATCTTCATTAAAGCTGTTTCATTATATTGTTTATCCATACACGAAGACGAACAGTATTTTATGAAATGTCTGCCATCCTCCACCGTCATACAATACGATTTTGTGAAATTTCTTTACTGTCTATAGCGTATAACTCTGATTAAGAGATTATGATAAAGATTTAATTCTGCTATCCTATATTTTAAGTGGATCGCTAACGAAGAAGCAGTCTTTCCCAGATTATAATGTTGCTCTTTTTTAAAACTAATTTGACTTTTAAATGAATGTATTGAATTCCTCACTATGATGTTATCAATTTCTTCTAAAACTGCATACTGAATAAGTAACCGTTAATTTTAACGGCTGCATTTATAATAAACAGTTAGCAACTCGTTAGAGCGTTGGAGAAAAATTATCAAGTTTATCAGCCGCTATAGACTGCTATCATTATAACTTTCCATATCTTATATTTAATAACTCGTCAGAGAATCCAAAATATTAATGAGCTCGTTCGTTTGAAGAAGAATTTTCACGTATAGGAATGACAAATTTGGCCACTACATACACCGAGCTAAGTCTCTTAACAAAAACTATTGGAAACCGTGACGTCTTTTAAATTCACACTATTGCCGTTATCTGTACATTGGATACACTGGTTTTAGAGTCGTCCTTATATACCTTAAAATTACTTTTAAATTTTGAATGTCATGTATCACTTTTCCAAATAAGAGAATGTTTTTTAAACCGGACTCTCATTAGAATTTTGTATCAGGAAATTGATATCAAATCTGAAGATTTCCAACTTAGTTACATTAAACTTTTTTTATTTCAAAGGTTAATTTTAAAATAAAAAATAATTGTCAAATTCAACTTCTTTAGAATATTTTTTACTCTAAATCCGAAGCATAGTTGGCTGATACAATTAATCAAAATGTGTTGGCTTTCAAACAAAATCTCCGTGTTCAACTCAACTTTGATATTTTAAAAATAAAGAAATATGAAAAGAAATATTTGTTTCGGCGACTAGGTCTTAGCAGTCTTCTGGTAAGAGCTCTAAATGAAAATGATTGCCATTAACAAGCTTCTCAAGTTTCTCGTTCGTAGTCGACATTGAACTGTAGATCCCGGTACATAAGGATAAAAATTGACACACACAACATAGGTGGTGCGAGAAGCTAGGCTGAAACAGGGTTGTAATGGCTAATTATGTACGTATGATATTATAGTAATACCTAAAATTTTTTAGTCTGCATAAATTTAATAAAAGCCTCAGCTTGTGTCTATATTCCGTGGCTTGTGTATTTATTCAAAAGAAACTATTTTTAGTTTTTATTGTTCAGTGGTTCGAGAGATTATTTTTAATTAAGAAAATCCTATTCAAGGAATATTTCACTGCCAACAGCAATAAAGAAAGGGAGATACAGAGAGTAAGACACATCACCACATAGTCTTAAAAGGTTTTCATTTTAACCCTCAATTACATCCCTGTTTATTGGCAGTGAATGAATAACATGTTTAACAGAATCATTAATTTTGCAACACCCACTATTGGATAAGTTATAGGAAAATCTATAAGTTGAATATGGAATAAAATATAAACGTTCATGAAGTATGATTTCTTTTAGCAATTACATTGGTAAGGATAAAAGCAATATAAAAATATATAAAAAAGAAACGTAAAAAAGAAATAGCAAAAGAAACAAGTATTTGTAGATAAAGGAATGAAACTCTAGCTCCAACATACACAGCTAACCATAGCGGAAGTGGGCATTAATGAATATCGAATAGTTTTCTAGGCAATTTATTACCAATTTGCCTTGTTATGGCTAATTTGTTTTATGCTTGACTTTTACTTTTCTATGTTACAAATATTTCTACACTCCAAAAACCATTCTCAGATGACGTGCCGTGCCATACTTGGCATTTAAATGTAATTTCTTTTTTCTGTTGATTTTTTTCTAGCCATGGATGGCATTTATCAATTTTTCTTTTGATTTGTGTTTTCGTTTCTTCTAAGAATTTTATTACTTACGAGTTATTTACACTCGTAACAACAGGGAAAAAAGCAGTCAAACTAAAGAAAATAGAACGAAAAAACAATCTTTGGTTTATGGCCAACCATAATCATGTTTATGTCCATCAGTTGTTGAATTGGCTTGATGTGGACTCGAAGTATTCTTTGTCTATATGTGGGTCATAAAAATTCATCATGTGCCAATAAAAATGAATTGTTTTATTATTTTTCTTTTATTTTTTTAAAGAATAAATCGTAAAGTTATTTTTTTTTTTTTTGATTTGTAGGAGTACAAACAAAAAATAAATTATAGAAACATTTTCTATTTCTTTTTTTATTTTCATTGCCTAGTAAATATATGTAGTTACGGGTTTGACCTTGTCTTGTTGCCATGTCAATCAGTCATAATTTGAATCCAAATATAAAACACTGTTGCAACATTCAAGACAGTTTGAGCTTAAGGTTATAGAGGTTGAAAGATCTCTTGAAATATTTCTTTGTATTAAAAGCAAATACGGTTGTGGGTAAAATATTTTTACATATTTCTTTTCCATTTCATTAAAAATCAATAAAGCTTTGTGTTTACTTTTGTTTGTTTTTATTGTGTCTTATTCTTATAATTTTTACTAAATGTTTTTATGCCAATAAGATAATCGTGCTTAACAACAAGTAGCTTTAATAAGCATTTTCTTCTTGTTTGACTCACTATCTCATCAAGAGATTTCTTCCCAAAATTGTTTGCATGAATTAGAGATTCAATATTTAAAATTAATTGCTGAAAGTTTGGTGACCGAAGTTTGAAAACTTTATAGAAAATATGTTTTAACCTCGTCAACTGTGGACAAATTCAAAGATAAATGTAAGCAGACGGGATCAACAAAAGACTCTTAATTAAAAATTACCAAAAGTATGAGTTCAAGTATATAAAAAAAGAAGTATAAAAAAACACAAAATAAAATCAAATCCTCACAAAACTACTATATAAACAAGATGCCCACTAAATTGAGGGACAAGGGGATAATTTAAACATTCTATTATTTTTAGCAATTCTAAAGCTACCGTCATATTATCAAAATATGTTAAGTTTTCCGAAATATAGTACAGTGTACTCTATCTTTACAGACACCTCTTACAGACGGACACATTTTTTACTCCCAAAAAATTTTGAAGTTTTTAAAACTTTTCCCTCTTAAACGGACAACCCCCTCATAACAGAATGCGAACACTTTTCTCCAATCAAAATTATTTGAATTTCCGCTAACCGAGCAGCTTACATCACGGCGAAACAATCCTTTCTTTTTCATTTACATTTTTTGTTATTCATTATGTTTTTTATGCAATAATACGTGCATATAAAAGAAGGAAACCCAAAACGATAAACATTTTGTTTGTTATGTTTAATGTTGTAAATATGTGCATAAATTTTAAGATTCTTATTATAAACTTGAATCACAATGTCTAAAGAAATTAAAGGAAAAGCGCATATTTTTGAAATTCAAAAAAATTAAAAACTTACGGACGTATGTATAATGAAAAGTTAGTAACTCGTTAGCATGTGGGACCAAAAACTGGCAAGTTTATCACCCGCAAAATTATTAAAACTTTCCATACCTTTTATTTGATAATTGAACTAAAATTTCCACGTATAGAAATTACAAACTTAGCCACTGTGTACAACGACTTGCTAATTTTTTATTATAAATAAGGCAAAGAAAACATTTTAAGATTGTGGGTCACTGATATCAAAACCAGAAGTCTTAAAATTGACAAATTGTGCTACAAATAGATTGTAAAGACTCGATATAACATTCCTCTAATAATGATATAGGTATAAAATTCAAGAAACTCTGGCCAACTCGTCTATGGATGAGCTAGAAAGTGGAAGATATATTTAGCCACAAGAAAACTAAAAAGCTTTTTCTTTAATTCACAGTGATCTAGGAATAGAAATATATGAAATTTAAATCAAAACCCGCTAAAATAAAATTTCTAATTTGATTAAATTCAGTACATATCTTGTGAGAAAAAATGCAACTTTGCTTTCAACCCAAATGCAACTCTTACTTATTACAATGCTGAACCTTGTAATACTAATTTTTATTCATTCCTTTTTCTACACTCGTTGAGTATACACATACAATAAATTATACTGAAGTTTAAAAAATAAATGGTCTTTTAATAAAATTGGTTAATAAGAAATTGGAAATAATTTCTTTAAGTAAGTTCGCTGTCTTGAAACAGAATTTATTTTTATCCTAACATATCTGATGTCATAAGCTATTTTTTTTAACTTCGCAAAAATATTAATGAAAATTTAGTTTTTGTCTTATTTTAATTTGCATATTTTTGTTTTGGAAATAAAATTGTTTAAATCTTGCTATAGTATAGATTATTAATTATTCTTTCTATGATTTTTTCATAAGCGAACACCTCTCATAAGCGGACAAATTCGTCATTACCTTAGGTGTCCGTTTAAGAGAGAGTACACTGTATTTTGTTTATGTAAATCAAAATTTTGTACTCGTGTTTACATAAAAATTTATACACATACGTATCGTCATATTAAATGCAAACGGACGTAACTACACTTTTTGTTTTTTTTTTAAAGAACAAGCAAAAAACCTTAAAATCAAAAATTTTGTAAATCTTGAAAACCCAAATTTTCAGGATCGAGATACAAGGATTAGCATCCCTATATACAACAAATGAGTTTGAATGTAAGGTTTTCATGCATTGAGAAATACACGCACTTGTTGTTGCGCCCGTTTAACCCTGCTGTTAGGTTAGAAAAAACTTACGAATGTTAGGTTAATGGACCATTTGGTCCATACTTCAATATTCGTACAAAATAACCATATAATTTTATATTTGTATCGATTTTGGATCATTTCTCCCTAAATATTATTAAGTTGAGCTTTACTCAACGGTAGAGATGGTCGAGTGAGTGAATTTTGGCTTACGCTGACGAAGAAATTTTATAATCTCCACGAATCACTCGAATTTTTCTTTACTCACGCACTACTCACGTCAGTAAAATTAAAATAACTCACTCTCACGCGTCATTCACGTGAATCATGGAAATCACGTGAAACAAGCAAATCACGTGACCACCGCAAATCTCTACTCAACACATCTAATGTGAAAATTTATTGAGGGGAACTGCTTAATGTAGAAAATGACTCCGATATTTCAGATTCGGAATTTGATAATATTTTAGAAAATAATCGTTATTCGAGTTCTTCCCAAACAGATACTGAACGGAAACCCGTCCTAGCTGCGGCTAGCTCTGTTGATCAGTTTTTTAGTGCTAAAAACTAAATGCTTTGGAGTTCCACTCCATTACCTCAGCCTATTAGAGCTACGACTGAGAATATTATTTCAACGCAACCAGATGCAATGAGATTCTGTCAGCTTTCATGTTGTTTTTTTAGCCTCCAATAGACAGAATTATTATCGAAAATACTAATAAGTACATCAGGGTCAAGTTTGGTGGCAAGTGGAAAGATATTGATGAAGACGCATTGGGCGCATATATTGCTTTGCTATGTATAATGTATGTATGTATAATTTTGTTTTTTTTTATTTGAGCAAAATAGTTGGCTGAAATAAAATCTATTACTAAAAGTAGAAAAAATTAAGATGTCGCCCTAATTTACGAGCAATTATGTCTGAAGATAAATATGATTACTATCCGTTTCGATGATGTTTTGTGTCGACGACAAATGCGTAGTGGCGATAAATTGTCTCCTATTTGTGAACTGTGGAACTTTTTGCAACAACTTCTTCAAAAGTTTTATAATTGTTGAGAAAATGTCACCATTGATAAGCAACTTGTTGCATTAAGGGGGCGATTTACTTTTCGAAAGTTTGTGCATTAAAACCACCAAAATATGGCTTGAAATTTTGGTTCTCAGTGGACTCCAAGTCGGGTTACAACTAGGGTATTCAATTATTCGACTTTTTTTTTTGGTCGATTAATCGAGTGAGTAATTATTCGGGTTTTTTTTTCTTGATCGATTAATCGAATAAAATTTCAAAATTGTTCGATTAATCGCATTTTGTTTTATATGAAATAACATACCAATTTTGTGGATTTTTAAAACATTTTATTAAAAAAAAGAAAAATAATAATAACCAAAAACATTGTAATGTAATAACTTTTTAAAAATTCATTAACTATAGTTAACTATAGTGCACAAACATATTATAAATAATTCATTAATTAATTTTAATATTTGAGACCATATATATAACGATTTAATCTATAAAAGTAATAATTTACTACTTCGTATGCAATAAAAATATTAAATAATTAATTAAAAATAATTCATATTATGAGTTAAAAATTAGTTAAAAAAATTATGCACTTCTATTAAAATAGTCTTGTAATGTTATTTATATGTTTAGCTTTTAACCAATTGTTTTCTGTAGTTTTAATAAAACTCGATTTTGAGAAGACTCTCTCGCTGATTGTAGATGTTGGAGAAATTGAGAGAAGTGCATGGAAAAGAATATATAATTTTTCGGTTCTGTTTTTGGTTTTTTCTAAATATAAGAAATCATCCATTAAATTATTGCAGCCTCTTTTAGGTTTTTTGAAATTTTGTACACTTTTAATTGCTTCATTTAATTGTGATAATCGATTATTTTCGTTTATTTAAATTAAATCTTCTGTAATCTGGCATAATCATCTGACACATTTTGTTCCGTATTTTCTAAAAACATTCTCAAAAACAATTTGTTTGCAAAATCTTTTGTTTTAGATTTTGTGCAACACTTTGAAAAAGTGAAAATGTACTAAAATTTAGATATAAAATAGGTGTACAAAGTAGTTTTACACGTCTTTTATTTATTCGAATCTTAAGCCTTTCTAATAACTAATTTAAAAAAGGATTGTTTGCATTTTCCATTGTATTAATAACAAATTGTATAATGCCTTCTAAATCTATCAATGTAGCAGTATTTTACAACATTTAGGAAGTTTATTAATACCATTTATTATTTCTATAAATAAAGTATTTTTTTTATATGGATTAATCGATTAATCGTAGGGAATTATTCGAGTTATTCGTTATTCGAAATTTGACTATTTTTAATTGTTCGAACAATTATTTGAACAAAATTCTTCGATTAATCGATTAACGATTAATCGTTTGAATACCCTAGTTACAACTATAACTTGGTAAGCCTAGAAATGCACAGCTTGAAAAGAACCAAGGACAACGCGTTCTAATGGACTTAGCAGAAGGCTTGAAAGGGCAAAATATAACAGGCAACATTTTTTTTTCCCACTTTTGAGTTGGCAAAAAAACTTCAGGAAAGGAAACTTAATCCGAAGTTTCTAACTTTCAAAAAACTCCCTTTGTACCATTCTATAAACGCAAAACAACTCGATGGCCAAACATTTTATTTACAAACATAATTGATATATCCGCATTGAATGCGTAAATAATATATTCTGAAATCGACGATTTCTGGGTTCCAACTGATGGGAATTGCAGGAGACAAGAGTTATTGCCGCAACTAGCACTCTCTCTGACGAACGCGTATATGATGAAACGGACTAGCTTACCTCAAAATGATTTCTCAGCACAGTTATCTACTGAAATACTAAAACCATGCATAGTTCCAGTGGCCTCTTCAAATAATATTTCTAATTCAGAGTGCCGAAATCGTGAAGTTTGTAGTTGCTGCAAGTCTAAATGTGATATAATGCTCCATTTGCAGTAAATTTATTTGCAAAACTAAGAGCAAAAAATGTTGCTTGTCATGCAATGACAATTATTATAAAACCAACTAAAAAATACTAATTTTTTTTTAAATAAATGTAAAAATAATCAAATCAAATATATTTTGGACCAAATGGTCCCTTAACCTAAGATTCGTAATTTTTTATTTTTCTCAGTCCTCGTTTAAGTCAGAACCTTGAATTTTTGTCTATAACATGGTTTTATAAAAAGACCACATGAGCTAAAAAATTAAGTCACTATATGTCACCGTTCAAAAATTACAAAGAAAATAATAAAAAAATGGACCAAATGGTCTTAACTTAACAGCAGGGTTAAGTTTCGTTAATAAAATCGCCATTTTTGATCGTAGGAATCTAAAATTTTCGAACATGTATTTTGATAAAACAAACCATAATCAATAAAAAATTCGCTTTCAAAATTTTGTGTAGGTACGTCCGTTTGCATTTAATATGACGATATATATGTCTTACTTATTAAAATAATAAATTACACAGTCCTCCTATTTAACTTTCCATTAATTATGAAATCTAGCACTACCAAAACAATGGGCAGCTCCATACATTAAACTTCTTTAGACGGTTAAGAAATTAGTTATTCATTTAAAAGTTTTTTAATTTCAATGACTTGCCATTTTAGGTGTGTCTTTATTTGTATAGTCAACAGGTCTATTATAACTTAATATAAAGGAAAGTAAAAATGTGTCAAATCATTAAAAAAAAAAAATACATAAACTAATGAGAAAGCAAAATGTAAGAAAACCTTTTTATGAAGTTTAAGAAAATGTGTCAAAAAATTTGTAGACCTTTTGCTTAAATACGACCCAAATACATAAACAATTTAATGCATAATTAATCAAACATTTTTAAAAGTTATTAAGAAAAGTAAAAAAATAAAAACAAATATTTTTTCTGATTGAAAAATGAAATTTCATTAAATATAATTTGAAAAAAATTAATAATATGAATGCAATAATTTACAGTGCTGAGCAATATAAGTTATGTTTCATTAAAAATAGTCTAGCCACCTTTGGAGAGGAATAAAGATGATTGATTCTTTTTGTTTTAAATTAACAGGACTCGATATCGAATACAAACTAACAAAATTTGTGATAATGGTATTCCATAAAAAGCTATAGATCGAGTATAATCTCTGCGAATATTATTTTCTATATAAAAAGGTATCGTAACGAACATAAAAAGTTTTTTTTTTAACCTTTTTTTTTCTTGTTCTTTTGAATCAAAAAGACAAGTAAATAATTTTAAATATTTTAAACGAGTGTTAAAAATAAATGGTGGGTAAATTTGATAAAATGTCTAGAGTATAGCTGTCATCCGTTGACATTTAGTTAGTAAAAAAGCACGAAATTTTACCCATTGAACGCTACACTTATGAAATATCACTTCGTAATATGCGAACAGATTTTCCACGTGTTTACGGCTGCTGACAAAAGACTAATTCCCGTATTCATAAAAAAATATTTTAGGTTTATTGAGGGTTTATTTGACAAATCTCTATGCAATACTTGCTAAATATATCCTCAAAGACCTAAAATATTTATTATGAATACGAGCATAAAACAATACGCTTGTAGTGGCCGCAGTAATGTAAACATAATCACTGTACACATCAAAGTGTTGAGAATAAGCCTGGCACAGCAACTTGCCTACGTTCGTAACAATTGGGCATAACCAAAGACACTTTTTGCAAGATTTTTCATAAAGATCTGCATCTTCTTTAACAAATTAAGACCGGCCGACGACTGTTTGTGCCGAACATTTGTGAATTGGCAAACTGGAATTTTTTAATTAAAATCATGCTCAGTTATCAGGCTCATTTTAAATTAAGTGTTTATTTAAGCAAACAAAACAACTGCCGCATATATAACTCACAAAATTCACAAACAGCTTTCAAAAAATCATTACATCCGAAGAAAGTGACCGTATTTTTTAGAAGACGAGCAAGAAAACGCCATCATCGTATTACCAAACCATCGTAACCGATTTTTTGTGGCCACAATAGGCTAATATTGACATCAGAGACCTTTGGTTTTAGCAGGACGTGGGCCACAAGCCACAAAATTCAGTCATTGCATGAGAAATTTCTCAGTAGCGTAAATTCTCGTTCTTGTTATTTAACGACGATTATTTATTTTCTTTGTGGCTATTTAAAAGACTAGAATCAATGTAGAACTCCGACCTTGAAGATCAATCCAATATTAGTTTGAAACTAGAATGTTCACTGTTCAAAAAAGACAGTTGAAAACATTTCTGGTATTTCCAAACTCAAGAGTGGAAGATATTGGATTATGTTTCCGCCTTAAATCCGAACTGTCTTGTTTGTTAAGTTCGTAGCCCGAAGCCTCAAGTCATAGTCACGCAACCCCCTATCAGCTTTAATTCAATAACACTACTAGAATCACTGTAGAAGACCAGATTTACGTGACCAACTGACGCCCTAAAAGTTGAAATTCGGCGTTGCATTGATGAGTTAAACAAAACTTTGTTGCAAAATATGTTTCAAATATTTGTGAAAAGAAAAGAGGTCTGCCGATGTGCTAGAGGTAAACATTTCTAAGACATTATATTCCATTAATAATACCCATATATTTACATTGGTTTCAATAGATTTTTGTCAAAAAAATGTGTTTTTCAGCCAATTTACTTCCTAACCTCACATTTGTCCACCTTGTATATTTTGTGTAAATTTAGGCACTAATATCCCTTTGTTTAGTATTGTTAGAGATAATGGATTTAACTCAGAAGAGTTTTTGTTGTTGATAGTTAAAATTTTTTTTAACTTAATACAAAATTCTTTTTGATAAAGCCAAAAATAAAAATATTTAACTTTATAACATTGGGATTTTTTTTAACCCACAAAAACTTTTAACCAACTGTGTTTTCTAATTAAAATTTTATATTAAAAAACCTATTTGATTGATTCGTCTTTTTTTCGAAAACTTTAACAATGCGGGTTTCTTATCAAACTTATGTTTTTAATTTATTTTTACTACCATTTTGCTCAAACCAAATAACAAAACAAAGAAACAAATCCCTTTTTGTTTAAAAAAATAAATCAAAATTCAAAATTAGTTTTAAAATATTTTCATTAAATACCCCACTAAGAGCATAAAAGGATATGCTGGCGTTGTTGTTAGTAAACATTTAAAATTAAATTTTAAGAGATGGACATCAAGGACATATGATGGCACTACAAATCAAGATACTTTAGACATTATACTTGATTAAATAGCCGGATAATTTCATGTTATATTCATTATCACTAATCATCGAAATCGTAAAGATTGCTATTATTATATTATTTATTTTAAGAGCTTACTTAAACCTTAAATCTAGGCTTGATTAGTTGATCATTTAGTAAGTGTGATCTGAGGAATCCAGTTAGCACTTGCGGTCCAGTATAATACCACATCCTAGTTATCAACTGGCTTACTTTAGCCAGCTGCTCTATATTTTCGAACAGCGTTTATAGAATTCCTTCCAGAGGGCAGGGCATTAATTGAGGCAATGAAAAATAGTTTGCTTTTTATCTGTCTGTTGTAGTAGTACATTCTGTAATGAATCTCCAATTGGTTTGCGTGTTGGGCATTAGCTTAAAAACCTGTTATAGGTTGGGTGGTTAAATTTTAAGGGCCGATGTTAAACCAGACCTAAACGACATGTTTTTTTCTACATTTGATTCGAAATTTCTCAATTTCAGACTTACTCAATTTGAACCATGGAAAGATACACAATCGAACAACGCGTTAAAGTTATTCAGGCTTATTAAAAAAATGGGTAATCAAATCAAAATGCATATCGTGCACTTCGTGATTTTTGCGGTCAATTTAATCGTCCAAATGTGCGTACAATCGGAAAAAAATTTGAACAAATCTGGTCTGTTGGAGATGTAAAAACAACAGTGAATGCTCGTACAGCTCGTGCTGCAGAAAATATTGCTGCTATTCGCGATAGAGTGGCTGAAGAGCCGTCCACCGCACTTCATCATTGAAGAACAATATGCATAAAGACTTGTATTTACACGCTTACAAGGTGAATTGACTCAAGAACTACAGCCTCTTGACCATTCCAAACGACGTCAGTGGTCAGAATGGTGGCAAGAAATGGCAACAGTGGATGATCAATTTTCGAAGGAAATCATTTTTGTGATGAGGCACATTATCACCTCAGTGGATTCGTTAATAAGCGGAATTGCCGCGTTTTGGCGAAAGATAAACCAGGAGTGGTTCCCAAAAAACTAATGCTCCCACAAAGAGTGACTGTTTGGTTTGATCTATAGGCCGTTTTTTTCCAAAATGAGGCCAGTCAGTCAGTTACTGTGAATGGTGTTCACTATCGTGAGATGATGACGAACTTTTTACGGCCCAATTGAAAGATATGAATGTAAACGATATGTGGTTTCAACAGGACGGTGCCACTGGCCACACAACTAACGAAACAATGGTTCTTTTGCGCGACAAATTCAATGGCCGGGTTATCTCACGTAGTAGAGGTGTCAATGGCCGTCAAGATCATGTAATTTGACACCTTTAGGTTTTTTCTTTGGAGTTATTTGAAAGAAAAGGTGTACGTCGATAAGCCAGCAACAATTCAAGAACTAAAGGATGAGATAATTCGGCACATTAACGGCATAGAACCTCAATTATGCCTCAGCGTCATCGAAAATTTGCACCATCGCATAGTGGTGTGCCCATACCCAATTATCATAATAAACAGAAATGACAACAATTTCCAAAATTGGAAGTACATTTTCTTCTTGCCAATACCCATTGGCGGGAAAATTAATTCCGCAAGAGTTATGTCCTCGACAAATCCATGTTTCGCCGGTTAGTCCGTCTTTTAGTTACCCTTAATATTACTAAGCCACAGCACCCATACTAAAACACTATTGTGGTTTTCTCTCCTGTCTTGCTTCACCAGTTTAGAGGTCCCCCCAGCTGAGTTCAATGCCCAGACCAGAGTTTTGTAGGATCTTGAAAAACTTGTTTCATATTTAAATATAATGCGAGTTGAAAATTTTAATTGAAAATAATGAGAGATTACAGAGAACCTATTCTGTAATTCTCTTGAGCTAAAATTCTAAATTTTGGGTTTTTGAAACAGGCTAGGCCTTAGAATATATAAATTTTGATGTAATAGTCATGAAGCTTTTAAATAACAATAAGCATTCAAAAATTGTATTCGTAGCTAAAAAGGCCTTAAGCAGTTTATAAATATTTAGCGATAGAGTTCTAGCTTAGGAGAATTACAGAATAAAGCCTCAGAGCAAATACATATTCTACAAATTTCTTCTAATAAGTTTAACCACTACCCGTAGAATGAAATGTCGTCAAAAATTTACTTACGATTAGCCACAGATTGATATTTAATAATCTCAGAAAAAAATATATATTTGCCACATCTTAGAATTCTATACCGGAGAAGAAAAAAATAAATAAATTTTCAAACGTGTAGGGTGTAATATAAAAAAAGGTGACTGGCTTCAAATTTCTTGCTTATTTTTCTTCTTTTTTTATTGTTAATTTGTTACTATTTAATACGTAGAAAATATTTAATGTTATAATTTTGCTGTTGTTGTTGTGGCCTACTTAAAAGAATTAGTTTCTTGTTGCCTCTTTTACTACGAGTATTCCTATATAAGAGAAAGCCAAAAACTAACAACAAATTTTTAGGCCAATATATAAACTTTTATAGAGGAAAATAAGAAATATAATAAATTTAAAAGGAGTGTTCCAAAATATATTACTGGTACTTAAATTTTTGAATCATGGCCAATAGTACACACAGTACGGTCAGTGAGAAAAAGCCAGACGATAAAATTTTTAGGCCAGGCAATATTTGTTGCTTAATTTTATTAAATAAATATTTGTTGAAAATAACAACAAACAAATAAATCCTTAAATACAGAAAGCAAACTTTTCTTTCCTTTTTTTTTTCTTTTTTTTTTTTTTTTCTTCTTTTAACAGACTGTCAGACGTATAAACCAGGCTAATTTAGGATGTTCAAATAAATCATAAGGCAAACACTTTACGCTATTAAAGCCTTTAAGGTTTTCTTCGTTGAGAAATTTTTCAAATTTTTTTCAATTAAATTTTTAGAATTCCTCTTCAATGCTTGTTCTCCAAAAACAAAATATTTAAAATTTTTATTTTGTTGTCTTAGAGGCTTTATAAAGAAATTAAATTTTACATCTTTATAAAGAAACTGCAGCATGTTTAATGTTAAATAAATTAAATTTTATTGGTCTGATCCTTGTTAAGTGTATTGTTTTTTTTGTTTTTTGTTTCTAATGTTTTTACTCGTAGAGTGTAATTGTATGAGCAAGAATTTTGTTAAAGTTTCTTTTATTTGGTTATTTTTTGATGTTTTAAAATACAAGTTGTTGATGCCTAAGGAAAACAAAAAAAAATATTTGGTGAAAAGTAATTTCGTAGTAAATTTTTTGTAAATAGTCTTGACTAAGAAAACAAATATTATTTTGGAAAATAATATTATGTTGGAAAAAAAATTAGAAATGGGCAAGAAAAATTTATTTTGTGTTTTACTTGTGTAATGCATAAAGAATTCCTATCAAAACGTTATACCTTTAATACATTGCTTCCAAATTACGATAGAAATCTATATATCTGTTTATGAATGAATAATTTCTTCAACATTTAGTCTTAAATTTACCTTCCTATGTCACAAGAATTGGCGTACATGAAGTGACCCATGAATAATCCGATCATTTTAAAACTAACGGGTTTATAGGCCTTTTAAGTTTAACTAGTTCACAGCTTATAATTAGGAAGTTTAAATAGTAAACATTTATTAGGTCTATTATAATCAAAATTTAATCAGGAAGTAAATATAGTCGAAATGGGTATCAAAATAAATGTATTTTTATGTAAAAATACACCTTGATCGAGAAGGCTACTGTGGACCTAGATCGAAGACTGGAATATTTAACTCCGACTTTTTTTAATTTTTGAGTATGTTTAACATTTTAAGAAAAAATATTCTACTAAAATAGGAGTTCCACTTGCTTAAGTATATCCCATTAGTATTGAAACAACAAGCTAATTTTTTTTTATTGACACCAATTCTCAGGAGTAAACAAACCCCTACTAATGCTGTGCCATTGTATTGGAATTTTTCTGGAAAGGGCAGTACATTATGACAGAACATATATCTTCTTTTCTTATATTATTAAGCAATGAGCCAAATTGCTAAAAATTTATTATTCAAAGTCCAGTGTTTTATGTACCTTCAACTTTAAATGATCAACAGCAATTGCCCCATCGTAACATGTTGATTGCGGTGAATGCCTTCGCTAAGTAGGTTTTTATCAGTTTTCTGCTACTTCCCAATAGCTGGCGCCAGGGACTGTAACGGTTATAAGTTGTATCGAAAAACTTATTTTTTATGGTTATTTTGAGAGTTTTTCCATAAAAGGTCAGCAGAAAAAGTTATTTTTCAACGGAAAAATAAAAGTTAGAAAAAAACTCTCAAAAATAGAGTTTTATTTTTTCGTCATAAAATAAAACTCATTTTGTGAGTTTTATTTTTCCGTCATAAAATAAAACTCTTTTTATGAGTTTTATTTTTCAGTCAGAAAATAACAGTTATTTTTTGAGCTTTATTTTTCCGTCATAAAATAAAACTCTATTTAGGAGTTTTATTTTTTCAGTCATAAAATAAAACTCGTTTTTATAAAAAATTTTTTTTACACCTAACTCTGATTTGAAACATTATCGTCTGGCAACTATTACAAATGTCACTTCTATCATACTTTGTTACGTGCGGAACGTCGTAATAGACGCAGTCATCAAACCCGCTTTCATCCTCTTAGTCAAATATTTGTAACATTTTTAGCAAGTTCCGGCCATTATCGGATTTAATTGCATAAATTTGCTCTTTTATTAATATTAAAGCACCCTAAAAATCATTTAACTTGAGATTTGAGGTATTCAGTAATAAAAAACAATAAAATAAAGATACCACAAGCAACGGGATTAGATTAAAAACAAAATCTTTCATAAAAACGAGTTTTATTTTATGACGGAAAAAATAAAACTCCTAAATGTAAAATAAAACTCGAAAAATAACGGTTATTTTCTGACTGAAAAATAAAACTCACAAAAGGTTTTTTTTTTTAAAGGTTTCATCTAACCTTTTATTTTTCCGTCAAAAAGTAACAGTTAAAATCTGTTTAATGCCCACTTATGCGAGATCACCACAGATTTTGTGAGAGCTCTCCAAGACGATTAATTTGGTATATAACATCATATATGTCTGTCGACTCTAATACTATGATTTTTTTTATTTTAATTTTTAAGCAATAACTGTTATTTGCGGTCCCTGGCTGGCGTTTTTTCTCCTCATCGTTCGTTTTTTTTTTGTTGTCAATGGTTAGGGAACGATTTCTTTGTAGATGGAATTTTTTGAGGGGAACTCTTATTTTTAAATTTTAATATTTGAAAAAACCGCAAACTAACGTTTTTTTATTTTCTGCCTTTGCTGGGATTTGAACATCAGCCGTTTGAGTTTTTGTACGAGCGCTCTAAACACTATACTACGCACCCACCAAAAACAAAAGAATACAAAAATGTTAATAAAATTAAAAGTTTGTCTGTACATTCTCAGAAAGCAGATAAAAATATATTTTAAACAAGAACATTAACAAAATTATAAAGAACAATCAAATGGACAGTCTCTGGTTTTATAAATAATAGAATAAGAAATTATGAAAAAGTTAGTAACTTGAAAAAAATATTCAATTTTTATAATTTAAAATGATGAAAATTACTTTATTTTGCCTGTATTGTTTCAATTTTGTTTTAAAGTGAAAATTTAAAAAAAGGAAGTATAAAGAATTCAATTCAATTCAAATTTATTGAGACTTTTTATATCTACAAAAAGTTAACAAAAGTGTTTTAAACAAATTATAGTATAAATATACAGGGAAACTTTAAACTATATTGTATTATTTTAATGAAATATTTAAAAGATTTATAAACGCTACACACTGAGATGATAGAAAATATTGTTTTTAGATTAAAAGTATAACGAAAGCATTAAAGAAACGGTCAGGTTTAACCAAAGATTTAACAAATTCTAATAAAATAATTGAGCTTAAGGTCAACTTTAAATAAATTTGTTATTCCGTTTCAATAATATAAATAAACTAGCTGAACCCGGTGTGCTTCGCTACCCCCTCGTATATGACATTTATATATTTTGCAGACAGTTGTAAAAGAAAGTAAATGGGGCTACCGCAGTATTTTAATTAAAATGTATTTTAAATTTCAAGTAAAACCGTTAATAAACGTAGTAAAACAGTAGGTACAAAGTGTTTTTGGTCGAAAAATATTATCATGTCATTAATGAGTTAAAGCTGTATGCTGTGAATATTTAAGATCGGTGAACAGGTCCAGCCTCCAATATATCACATACAAGGAGGCGTGCTCCGCCCACTTTTCTTTTGATACGTATTTCTATTCATGCCAATACCATATATAGCAAATACTGCCGCCGTTGGTCAAAAAATGCCCAAAATATGACGATTTAAAATTTTGAGTTATATGGGCGGTGCCACGCCCCTTTTTCCAATAAAAACTTCATATAATCTACTACTACTACTTTCAGAATGAAAATTTCAGGATGATCGGTCAAAGGGTTTGGCCTCCTATAAAGCACAAACAAACAGACAGACAGATATTCATTTTTATATATATAGATTGAAAGCAGATTAATTATAATTTAAGGTGAAATGAGGCGAAAAAGGGGGATTTGGTAATAAAAAAATGTATGGCTACCTTACTTGTAGATAAAAAGTGTATAAAACTTTAGGTAATTACATATTACAAAAAAAGAATTTTGTATAGCAAGCATTGATAGTGGTATAAGTAAGTATCTGAATTTAAAAAAAAAAGCTGGCGGTGAAGTTGGCATGGTTCATAGTTATATGGCGACGTTAACATTATAAAGAGCAATATACTACAAAATAAAGAAAAATCCTTTGGAAGGAACAAGTTTGTACAGAGAACAAAAAGTTTAAAGCTTTAAAAAAAATTTGACGTGAAAGGGGGCGTGACTTAAGAAATGATTATTTCTATCTCGCCTGTAGTATAATGTGTATACAATTTGAAATAAATCTGTTGAAAACTATATGTAAGCATTTACATAATTTTAAAAAAGTGTGCGTGGTCGAAAAAAAGGACCCTATAAATCATGCTAGAGTCCCAGTTAAATGCTGTGAAAATTTTAGGATGATCGGTCCAGAGGTTTATTGTAAATAATTTTGTTTTGGTCTGCAGCGCAGTTTCTTAGTCTTTTATAAATAATTAAAAGACACGTCTTAATCAAACAATAATATGTATTTGAATGAAAAATTTTCAGGAAAAAATATTTGACAATATTTGACAATATTTGCATGTACATACATATATTAGAAAAACATAGAAATACAAATTAGGGTTGCTTTTGTGTAATAATTTCAACACCCTTCCTCAAACCAAAATTTGTATTTTTACAAAAAACAAATAACAATTAATAAAATCCTAACATTTTTACAAATTTGGCATGTTTGCCTTTCATCAAACATTTAGTTAAAACATCAGCCACCATGTTATCGGTTGATACATATTTCAATTGAATTTCATTATTCTTGACAACTTCACGTACAAAATGATACCTAATATCGATATGTGTGTGTTGTAGTCGCCGTGGTCTAGTGGTTAGTATGTTGGCTTACTAAGACGATAGTGCCGGGTTCAAATCTCAGCACCGACATCTTGAAAAAAGAAATATGAAAAAAATATTTCTTTCGGCGACTACCTCTCAGCAGTCTTCTGGCAAAAGCTCTTAGAGTAATTAATTGCCATGAAAGAGCTTCTCAAGTCTGTCGTTCGGAGTCGACATTAAACTGTAGGTCCCGGTACTCATGGATAGAAATTTACACACACAACATGAGTGCTGCGAGAAGCTAGGCCGTAATCCTGACACAGTGTTGTAAAGGCCAGTTATGTATGTATGTATGTAATATCGATATGTTTCGATCTTGAATGATAAACAGGGTTTCTCGCATCTAGCCATTGTTTTGATTCACAGCTGTTCATCGCTTTTGATACAGTTTGTGGTACTACAATACCACTGTTTTCTATCATGGCATTCAAAATATTATATATTTTCCTTGGTCTACCTTTCTTACCATTTCGTCCAATTTTGGTTCTACCTCGTCTAATAACATCATTATCTTCACCACTGGAGAAATACTCTAATTCTTCCATATCATCTGCACTCTCATTTTCTTCACTTTGGCAATTATTACTTTTTTCTTTTGTAGAAAAATCATCCCTTACTTGCCCGTCAGCCAAAATGTCATTTACATCAAGTATATTCTGTTCACTTAAATTAACCGACAAGTCGTTACCAATTGCTTTTTGATCAGCTTCATTAAATAGAACATCCCTTCTTTCGATTATTTTACGCGTTGTGTTGTCATAGAGTCTGTATGCTTTTGATGTTAAGGAGTAGCCAACCATACGATACTCTTTACCCTTCGCCTTAAACTTTCTATGATGCATCTTATCAAGAGCTACAGCCTGGCAACCAAAAATTCGAAAATGTTTTACCGAAGGAACCTTACCACTCCACGCTTCATACGGAGTTACACTTAGTAACGCTCGTGTTGGAGATCGACTTCGAATATATACCGCTGTGGCTATTGCCTCTGCCCATAGAATTTCACTCATATTTGAATGTATAAGCATGCTTCTAGCCATTTCGACTAATGTCCGGTTTAGACGTTCAGCCACACCATTTTGGGCTGGACTATATGGTGCAGTAAGTTGACGTTCGATACCATTTTCCTCCAGGAATTTATTAAATTTTTTGTTAACAAACTCACCACCATTGTCACTTCTAATTTTTTTTATTTTCCGACCTGTTTGTCGTTCTAACATATTTTTAAATAAAATAAATTTATCAAACGCTTGTTCTTTGGATGTCAAAAAATAAACAAATACTCTTCTAGATTTTTCATCTATAAACGTATTTTGAACCAGAAATACATTGTTTTTCAAAAGGACCACAAAGATCTGTGTGTATCAAGTAAAGTAGATTTTCTGCTCTACTCTCCGATACCTGTGGATACGGTTTTGTACATACCTTGGCTTTCATACAAGTAACACACTTTTCTTGATCGGTAAAATCCTCTTTATCAATACCATTAACCATCTTCTTAGCATCGCGCAAATTTTTATAATTTAGGTGCCCGAACCTATTATGCCACAACACTGCAGAATAACATTTGTTTTCCATTATAGGCTCAATGACATACAATTTATGTTTTTTCTGAAATGTCAGTATAACATCGTCTTTATATAGAATATTTACCGAGTTCATACAGAACTTAACAGAAAAGCCTTTTTGAGTTATTTTGTCAACAGACAAAAAATTTCCTTTCATTGTGGGTATACATATATAAGACGTCACTGAAAACGAATTCTGTATCGTTTACTTTCAATTTAATTTCTCCCACACCATTAGCTAAAATGAAATTGTCGCCAGCCAACCGTATACACTCTTCATATTTTTTAAACTTAGGAAACATTCCTCTATTACAGCACATGTGCGCAGTCGCACCACTGTCCAAGACAAAAATATGTTCATCGACCATATCAGCCGTTGCCGCTGCAAGCATTGTAAATGCATAACTTTTTTCAATCTTCTTTTCATCATTCTTTTTTGCCGTACACTTTGCTGCTATATGACCATAAAGACCACATTTGTTTTTTTTCACATGGGATCTGGGCCCATAACCTATTGTTAATAATTTTGTTTTGGTCTGCAGCGCAGTTTCTTAGTCTTTTATAAATAATTAAAAGACACGTCTTAATCAAACAATAATATGTATTTGAATGAAAAATTTTCAGGAAAAAATATTTGACAATATTTGACAATATTTGCTTGTACATACATATATTAGAAAAACATAGAAATACAAATTAGGGTTGCTTTTGTGTAATAATTTCAACAAGGTTTGTTCTCCTATAAGGTACAAACAAACAAATAAACAAACACACATTCCATTTATATATATATATATATATATATATATATATATAGATAATTTTAAGAGTTTTATCAATAAAAGTCTCTTTAAATGATTAATGAATCGAAAAAAGATTGTCTAGTGGTTAGTGTGTTGGCTTACTAAGACTAAGACCCTGGGTTCGACTCCAGGCTCCGACATCTTCAAAAAAAAGAAATATAAAAAAAATATTTCTTTCGGCGACTACCTCTCAGCAGTCTTCTGGCAAAAGCTCTGAGAGTAATTAATTGCCATGAACAAGTTTCTCAAGTCTGTCGTTCGGAGTCGACATTAAACTGTAGGTCCCGGTACTCATGGATAAAAATTGACACACACAACATGAGTGCTGTGAGAAGCTAGGCCGTAATCCTGACACAGGGTTGTAAAGGCCAGTTATGTATGTATGTATGTATTAAAAAAATTTAAAGCATTAAAAATCTGAAAAAAATAATAATTTTGATTTCTATTTCTATTTTTAAAGAAAGTCACTTAAACTTCTCATCTTCTAACAATCTATCTATTATAGCGGTATGTAAGAACTAAAACTAGATACACAAAAGTACGGACAAAAGTTTTCTAAAATATCTTCCTTTCGCCTGGCTTTCTTTTGTTCAATGATTTGTTTTTTTTTTTTTTTGATATTGTGAAATAGGCTGTTACTCTTTAAAATTTAAATTTCTTCTAAACCACTTTCAGAATGCTTGTATTGAACCATTTGTTTAATGTAATTGAATTTTTATCTTCTAAGTGTAATACCCATATTATACATATAGAATAGTGTAATACCCATATCACTCATAAAATTTGGATGCCGTATTCATAAAAAATAAAATAGATTTGAAACTTATTTTAGAAAGAAAAATTTCCCTTAAAATTTATTTTATATTTATGTTATTTATTATGAATACGGATATACATAAGTGTATTAAAAAAAATAAAAAAAAACTTGACCTCAAACACAATATAATTTTTTTATTTTTATGAATACTTTCATGGGTGCTTTTATATAATTTGCGTCAGTAATGCACTACATTTTTAACAAAGAAAAGAAGAATGTGATTTGATATAGAATTTAACACTCTCACCAACTGATGTAACAATTTTGAAAAAAAGCAAGAAAATGCTTATCAATCAATACTAGTAATACAAGCAATCAAGCTTGTGATCTTTTTCAGTTTCTCTAGGATTTTTTTCTTATTTTTATGACACAAAAGAGTAGCGAAATATCACAATTAATATATGTTCTATGTATTTTTAAAGAAGTGACGACAGGCCAATTATAAAATTTATATTTATTTAAATAAAGTTCAACATTTCTAAGTATCCATAGATGGGCATTTTTCAGTACCAGTACTTTTTCAGTATTTTCTTTTTTTACTGATGAGTGGAAAAAAAATCAGTATTCAGTAAATTTTACTGTTTACTGAAAAGAGAAATCAGTATTCAGTAAAAAGTACTGATTACTGAAAGAAGAAATCAGTATTCAGTAAAAAGTACGATTTACGGAAAAGAAAAATCAGTATTCAGTAAAAAGTACTGATTACTGAAAAGAGAAATCAGTATTAAGTAAAAAATACTGATTTGTGTAAAAAAATCAGTAAACATTAAATGACTGATAGGAGAAAATGTGTGCTTTCAAAATGATATGTACTCATTGCTCACTTACATGAATAGTGGCATAACTGAAAAACTGCATTTCGAGTAAAATTTCTTTTTTGTGTGCTTTTACTTTTTTTTAATTATGAAATGTGTTATTTTCTTATATTCGTTATTAAGTGTCATGCTTTAAAGTTTTCATAGGCAAAACGTTTAAATACTTATAAGATATGCTGAAAAGTAAATTAAGCAATAATTCGTATTGAGAATACAAGAATCGTGTTGTAGTAGTTAGAGCGCTAGCACAAAAACTTAAACAGCTCAAATCCCAACGGAGGTGAAAGATAAAAAAAAATAAAATAATTGCGGTTTTCCCAAAATAATAATTTAAAAATAAGGTGTCTCCCCCTCAAAGAGTCCATCTTCAAGAAACTGCTTTCTCTCTCTGACATTCCATTCAATTCCACCTTTGAAACGAATGATCAGGAGTACATACTGCATGAGTATGGTGATAGTGATATGCGAAGGTGTTAAAAATTTAAAAACAAACAATCCAATAATATGGTCATATTTGTCTATTAAAGAAAATATTTGTAAAAGAAAAATTTTCTTTTATTTAAAAGATAATTGTCGTTTAAACTTTTCAATAAATATAAAACTTACACAGTTAGTTCTTCACATCTCCGTTAAGAATTTTTATTTCAATAAAGCGCACAAAAGAATACACAGCGAATAAAGAAACTGAAACAGCTGGACAAACGTTTTCTTATTATTAAAGGACTATTAAGAATTTTGTTTATTATCCTATGCCTTCTGCCATATAATTACAAATACACCCGCAGATAAATAATATAAGTAATACCCCAATATAAATATAAGTTCAGAAGAAATAGAATGTATGTAGTATGTGAATAAATAATAAAGAGGGAAGAAATTCTTTACAATTCTTAGTAACAATCTTAACATCTGTTGTTTGTTCATGTTGCTGCTGTAGCAGTTGCTACAAAAACTTTTTTTATTTAAGTACCACTCCTACGCTTTTATATTCATTATCAATTATAATAAATATAATATGCAGCAGGCAATAGAGACAGTGAAAATTTAAGTTTTAAAGGACAGGATCTATGTTTAAAAAAATAAAGAAAATAACTTATTAAAATTTATTTCATCTTAAATACTTTCAGCGTCAAGATAATTATTTTTGTAAATAAATAAATAAACAAGTATTAAATTTAAACACATAAAATCTTACCTTTTCTCAGCATAATTCCCTAATTGTTGGCAGTATACTATACTAGTCAGACTGTGTGTAAACTGTAAAATTTTTTTTTTAATTTTAGGCAAAGATTACAACATGTACTGGGTGTCCGCCGGAAAGGTATACTAATTTGTTTGGCCGCCATTTTGGTAAACATCAGTCTTGAGAGTTCATATTTAGCAGTCGTGAAGTAAAGACGTGACAAATTTATTATGGAAAAATATTCGGTAAATCAACGTATTTTAATCGTTAAAACATTTTACCAAAATCAATAACCTATTTTCATGACAAAATCATAATGAGGGAATAGTCGGTTCTGGGCAATGAAAAATCCTCAAATTTTTCATCAGTCATCTTTACATCTATTAAAATTGAAAGTCTGGGGTGTAATTTGGTCAGGAGGAGTATTTGGACCTTACTTCGTTGAAACCGAAAAAGGCGTAACGTTAACTGTCAATGGGGAGCGAAATCGTGATATAATTCAAAACTTTTTAACGCCACAAATGCATACTTTGTACTTGACTAACATGTAGTTTCAACAAGACGGTGCCACATCGCATTCTGCCGGGATTACAATGGAATTACTGCCAGAACTCTTACCACAACAAGTAATTTCAAAGAATGGTTGTATTGATTGGCCTCCACGGTGGCTTCATTTGACTGCTCCGGGCCAATACTTGTGTGGTTTACATCCCTACTCATGCTGTGCTTTGTATTGTAGTGCTTAAAGATATATTTCCAGTATATGTAAAAGTCATTTTTATTTTGTGTATTTTAAACGATTTTCTGTTGGGATAGTGTATTGAGAAGTTTATTTGAGCTTGACTGTCGTGAGATGGGAATCTGAGGTAGCTATTCCGAGGATAGGAAAGCGTGTGTTGTTGGAACTAATGAAACAGCTGAGACGGCTGCAGATGACCCTCAAATTATGTGAGTATACGCATGACCGGCTGATTCTTGTCGAAGACCGGTCACGTGCCGAGCTGTAGAGAAGGTTTGTTCAAGCTAATCATAAGTATATAGACAAAAATAAATTCTGAGATGCTGAGAACTTTTGACAACTAAAGACTTTTCGGTCTTAGCTTGGGTTAAAATTGTACCGTAATTTATATTTTACACCCTCAACAGGGTGACAGTGTACTTGGGTACTACTATAGAAAATATATAAAACAAATTAAATTTGGGGGTGTGTGTTGGCTTACTAAGATGATAGATCAGGGTTCAAATCTGAGCTCTGACATTTTGAAAAAAAGAAATATGGAAAAAAATATTTCTCCGGCGCTTCACAGGTCTGTCGTTCGGCATCGACTTTAAACTGTAGGTATCGGTACTAATGTATAAAAATTGACACACACAACATGAGTGCTGCGAGAAGGTAGGCCGTAACTCTTAAACAGGGTGATAATGGCCAATTATGTATGTATGTACGTGAAACGTCTAACTGTTTCAAGAAGTGTAGCCAAGTGACCATTTCAAGTGTTGATAATATGTTGATTGGTTGACGGAACAGAGATAATAATTACTTAACAAAAGAGGGGACAAAAAAATGACCAACAGTTTAAAGTCGACTCCGAAAAAACGAGTTGAGAAGCTTGTTCATGGCAATTAGTTACTAAAACAACTTTTGCCAGCAGAATGATAATAGGCAGTAACAGAAAGAAATATTTTTTATATTTACTTGTAAACATGTAAATTGAAAGATTTATTCAAAATTCGCATTAGTATTATTCGTAAGATGAGCAATTATTGGAAACTATGATCTGTCTACGTTGACTAGTCATTTGCCACATTATTGCAAACAATAACAATGTTTTACGTACAACAAAATAGTCGAACATGTGCAGGTGCGTTCACATTTTCAAAAATTCGATTTTGCTGGTATTTGGGCACAATTCTCTCAATTGTAGATACATTTGGTCAATTAAGCTGACCAAATATGCTACAAAGTGCACGAAATTCATTTTGACTTGAATGCCTATTTTAGTTGAGCCAACGTTAATAATTATGTATAATTGCATATATAATATCTTCTTAGCCTGCGGTAAGTTTGTACTTTCTTTATATGTATTGATTTTTATTTAATTTGTTTATTCTGCATACCCAATGTTGTCTAACTAAATTCTAAAATAACAGACATTATATTAAAAATATTTGTATCAATTAACGATTGAGGGTAATGCACTCAAAATAATATTTTACATAAATTCAATGAACCGCGTTCATTAACTTAAATTCATTAATATTTTCCAAAAAATTCATTAATTCAATGAAAAAATTCATTGTTTCAATGAAAAAGTTCATTGAAATTCAATATGAAGTTTTATGAACTTATGAACGGTTCATTGAAAGCATTCATTAAAGAAAATCTTCAACAATTTTAATGAACGAGTTCCTTGGTTTTACGTACTAGTACATTAACACTTTTACATTAAAATATTAAACTTAAAAAAGAATAGAAAACAAAACAGGTTATGAGTAAATTAAAAATTTAATAAATAAATAGCACAATTTATTGAACTTTTTATAAAATTAATTAGTTCATTCATAATTTTTTGATTATGTGTATAATAAAAATTTGATGAACAAGTATCATGATTTAATGAACTTTTCATAAAGTTAATGTATCAGTTTATCATATTTTTTTTAATTTTGTGTATAATATAAAATTTAATGAACAAGTATCTTCGTTTAATGAACTTTTCATAAACTCAATGTATCTGTTCATTCATATTTTTTGTGTATAATAAAAATTTAATGAACAAGTATCTTGATTTAATGAACTTTTCATAAACTCAATGTATCTGGACATTCATATTTTTTGTGTATAATAAAAATTTAATGAACAAGTATCTTCGTTTAATGAACTTTTCATAAACTCAATGTATCTGTTCATTCATATTTTTTGTGTATAATAAAAATTTAATGAACAAGTACCTTGATTTAATGAACTTTTCATAAACTCAATGTATGAGTTCGTTACTTTCTAACGGGAGTTGAATAAAAAAAAACGTAAATACAAGAGAAACACAAAAGCAACCAGTTTAAAGTTGTCGTTCAAAGAAGGCGGTTGTGAATTTATAAATAAAGAGTGTTAAAAAATAAAAAAACAAGTGTAAAACAAGATTATTTAATAATATACATATATCTAATAATTAGTAACTAAAAAACTTAACAAAAAAGGTAAAAATGAATTGCTTTGAGTGTAAGGAAAAATTTAATAATATAAATGTATTAGTTCGTCAATTTAGGCGAAAACATACATATTTTTTCTTTATATCGTTGTTACGTAGATGATTGCTCATTAGTTTTTACAAATTTGTCTAGCTATAAAAGACACTTACTGCGATCACACGGTGCATCAAAGAATTTGGAACATTTGTTCGATTTTTTTATATGTAAGTAATATTAAATTAATTAAAATTTTAATCTTATACTATTCAGACTAATATAGAAAGTTAAAATATTATTTGTATACATTCTGCAGCAGAAAAAATTACCATTACCGTTTTAAAGGTTATGCGACACCACCACATTCCACTTTTATTCAAAAACCAAAAAATGGGTGACATGATTCTTTTTGAACAATCCAGGATATAACTTCAGAGCCATCAGTGTCGACATCCCGGTGCCCGTCACAATTTTCTCCTCAGAATACATTTGGAGGAAGTCCAAGCGGAAATTCCCCAAAAAAGCCCTTCTATTTCTGAGGCTAAAGTTTTGTGTAAGTATTTATTCTGAATATAATACATGTTCGTGTATTTTTCTTAATTATATTTTCAGGGTCCGAAAGTAATGCAATTGAGTGCGTCAGAAGTCTTCGGTATGATGACTTGAACCAGCAGGACTTCGACACATGTTGGCAAGCATGCTCTAATTTTAGAATAAATTAATTAAAGAAGCTTCGTCCTTGGCCGAAATTTTCAAAAAGTGGCCTGAATATAAAAGAACTAGTGGAATCGATATGTAAGAAAAAATTTTTTCAAATATTTTCGATTATATACTTATAAAAATGTGCATTTTAGATTGACAAAGATTTTGGTGTACTCTTTGGGGACCGTCCAGGAGTTCTTGAGGATTGGACGCAAAATATTGCTAAAATTAAAAACTTTCTTTAAAGTAATATAAAAGATAAAATCATGAAAGCGATTTTAACTCCAATAATCGTAAGTAAAGAACTTAATATTAAAATATAAATAAAATACTTGTGCATAAGCAGAGCTGGATAATAATTGAATAAAATTACTATTTTCTTAATTCTAAAATCAACTGTAGCCTAAAAGTTTTGACCTAAGCAAATCAGAAGCTTAGCTAAAAATATAACTATTGTTAATATTTAATTGAAATTAATTGTATTCAAAAGTTTCAGCTCTGTTAATAAGTTATTTATTGAATTTTACTTTTTTTTACCTAAAACCAATACTCAGGGGAGTAAACCCCTACTCATGCTGTGCATAATATTTGAAGACTTGGATGATAGGTTTGGTCTTTGATTTTTAATCTTTTGTTTTTTGTTCTTTTTCTCTTTTAAAGCTGATGCTGATGTTCAGCTTATGTGGTGTGCGCACGGGTACCTCATTCCGTCACTCAATGTTTTAAAAGAAGACAACAAAAAGTCGGTGGTCAAATACACCGTAAGAAATTCTCAAGATACCTTTTTATTTATTGCGAGTTTCAAACAACAAGTTCATGACCATATATGTAAGCTAGCCTCTAAGCCTGATTATATACAACCGTTCATTTTAGCCATTGGAACTGAGGACCTTGGATATCTGCTTCAAAAGTTTCCATTTATTTAATGTTTGCAGTTCTGGCAGTTTGTAGAATATTACTTCTACAAATCAAGGGTACAAGTAAGTTTTCATCAAAAGTGCGTGTAATGACCGAACAACTAAATGATAAAAGAGTAACACACAAATAATAATAAAATATAATTGTTTTACTGAAATAGTTGTTTACCTTTTAAATCTATTCCCATTTTATTATTATTTTTATAACTAATTATTATTATGATAATTGTTTGACTGAAATTTTTGTTTTTCTCTTAAATTAATTTCTAATTAAGTTAGTTAATTATTTAGTTATAAGGTACCTAATAAAAAATTTAAATATGTATAAAACTATAAATTCAATTTTGAAAACAATAAAAAGTTTTTTTTTTTTAAGTAAAATATTTGCACCCATTACTTTCTCTTTTTTAATAAAAAAAAAGCGAAGTAGATTAATTGTGTTCAATATAAAAGTTCATTGAAGCAATATATAGGTTCATTTAATTTAATGAAAAGTTCATTGAATTTAATGTAAAAGTTCATTAAAACAATGTATTACTTCATTCAATCAATGTATAGGTTCATTAAATTTAATGTAAATGTTCATTGAATTTAATGTAAAAGTTCATTAAAACAATGTATTAGTTCATTGGATCAACGTATAGGTTCATTTAATTTAATGAAAAGTTCATTAAATTCAATATAAAAGTTCATTAAAATAATGTATTAGTTCATTAGATCAACGAATATGTTCATTGAATTTAATGTAAAAGTTCATTAAATTCAATGAAAGTGTTCATAAAAAACAATGAATTAATTCATTGATTCAACCTATAGATTCATTAAATTCAATGAAAAAGTTCATTGGTTTAAAGAACTTGTTCATTAAAAATTTATTACAAAATCAATGTATAAGTACATTAAAATAATGAACGAGTTCATTAATTCAATGAACCAATACATTGATTTTTAAATTAATGTAATTTTTAATGAACGGTAGTTCATTGTTTCAATGAACCTGTTCATTGGCTCAAAATTAATGAAAAAATACATTGAATCAATGAACTTTTTCATTGAATTTATACACTTTTTTGGTTCAGTGTGATGTCTCTATTTACCTAAAATTACAAATAAGAAATTTAGGAATACGAATTCCTTTTAAAATTAGAAATTTTAAACTGAAAGAAAAATGTTTCCAGTTTTTTTTTAATTATTTGCATTTTAATTTATTTAGGCAGTGAGGTGTATAATTAGAATTTATTTTAATAACCTATTTCTATACAAATCCACGATGTATCCAAATGAATACTAAAAATGACAGGCTATAATTTTCTGCCCATTATAAAATTTAATATTTATTTTATATTCAAAACTCATTCATAACTTTTAAATCTCATTAAAAACTAATACAATATTTTTATACTCATCAAATATTCAGTTTTTGACCAGACTTGCATTTTAAATTTTATAAAACTTTCACAAGAAACTTCTTCCTTGTACGTGTATCGTATTTAGCTCAAATGGTTACAAATCATAACTCAAGCAGCTTTAGCGAAAAGCCTATTTTATAACTTTCAAAGTTTTAACAGTTATTTTATTTATTTATTTTTTTTTTTTTTTTTGTTTGTTTTCGTTTTTACTGCGTTCTAATAAAAAAAGTCATAAAAAATGTTAAACCTTGTGTCTTAGATTAATAAAAAAAGGGGAGGTTTGAATCAAAACTGAATATCTGGAAGCAACCCTCGTAAATAATAAATAATTTCGGTTTAATAAGAATTTTAAGCTAAATGTTAAAATTTTATTTTATTGTTTTTGGATAGAGACAAAAAAAAACCAAAAATGAGTAACTGTTGATATTTATGGTTGAGGAAACATTTTCAAAAAAAATGTTTTTTTTCTTCAGGAACAACCCTTAATGTATCCGTAAATAAGAAGATTGACACTATGGACACACAAATTTAGAAAAATAATTATTAACTTTAGATATATTTAAAGATTTTTTTATCTACAACTCTTTTTTGGCATTCTTATTGGTGTAGAAAAGTGAGCAGAAGAAAAATAAAAATAAAAAAATTAAGAATCCTTTGCAGATTTTTCGCATTTGATATAAGAAAAGTAAAAACGGTAGGAAAGACACACTCCCACAGGTTTCAGTATTTCTAAAATGATTTATAGAATTTTGAAAATATTTGCTGGCATTATCGTGCTTGGAAGCATTTAATTTTTAATTCATTTGAGAAATAGGGTATCTACTCTGCATATTTACTTGTTCAAGTCTTTGCCTTTGACATTTAAGAAACAAGATATATTAGCAAAAAGTAAAGCAGAGAGTGTTATTAATATAAAACAAAAGTATATACAACGTGTTGCAGAAAAAGGTAATGGAACAAAACAAGAAAAAGAAAACTTAATTCACTTGTCTGGTACAAAGCTTGTTCATTTAAGCAATTGTGAAAAAAACATGCAAATCGATGAAACCAAACATTAAAATGAGTTTATGCTTTTCTTTAGGAACATTGCAATAATCTTGTGAAAAGATAAACTGTCATTTGGAGATGATTAAATAAATATTTTATATCTGAGAGGCTGGTTTGAGAATTCCATTATTATTGCTTTTTAGGTTGATTATTTGCTTGATTATTTTGTTGTTAAGATGCCTGTAGTCCATTTAAAAATTAACAGCGACAAAGCGAAGGTCAGATATGAGTACAATAGAGCTGCAAATACTGAGGGCTACTGTAAAGGACAGGAGATTCTACTCTACAGCCCAAAACAAAAAAAAAAAAAGAATATTGCTTCCTAAATTACAGGCAAGCTCGGATTATCACTGCAAAATAATCAAGAGAATAAATGACGGGCTTTCCCTGGCGGACATATCCACCACTAAAGTTTCGGAGTTTCTGTTTTCAGTTGGTCTGCTGAACAAACAAAAGATTTAAAATTTCATAATTTAAGAAAAAGTAAGACGTCTCCCCTCTCCCCCCCCCTACAAGAAGTCCATCTTCAAGAAATTGCTCCCTGACACTTCCAGTCTATTCCACATAAAAATAATATAACGAATGATCAGGAGTACAGCGCCGTCTTGTGGGAAGATAATATCTTCAGTAGGTTAACTGAAGATGCTCGCCACTCATATTCAACATCCAGCATCAGATGGGGCAATTGCTGTTGATCATTCAAGGGTGAAGGTATAACACTGGCCTTTGAGTGGTCAAATTGACAGCAACTTGACTCATCAACAAAAAAAAAAAGGCTCATAATAAAAAATGCAATGCACTGCATAAGTAGGGGTTTACCCAAGAGTATTGGTCTTAAAAGAAAAAAGTGGACATAATAGATCTTATAGGTCTCCGTGTCTTGCATTTGTGCTGTGTCTGTACCAGATAATAATAATAATAATAACAATGACGGGCGTTACATAACACAGAAACACAATAGCCGCCCGTCTGTTTGTATTGTTTGCCTATCACCAGAACATGCAAAATTAAAAAAAAAAAAAAATTAAATCATTTCAAGTATCCCTCCTGCCAAAAAAGGTTAAAAATATCTTTCTTTGGAACGGAAAAAGAAATTATTAGTGCTTTTGTGCAAATATCATAAGCCAGTATAGAAAACAATTTGATATAGAGAAAAAACAATTTAAATTTTATTAAAACAATCTGAACCTATTCTCTAAATTAGAGCAATAGTATTAAATATAAAGCAAGGGAGGATAGTGGTATAGTGGTTAGAGAGCGTGCAAAGAAACTCAAACGGCCGCGGTTCAAATTCCAGCTAAGGAGAAAAATAAATAAATAAATTTGCGATTTTTCAAAAATTATAATTTAAAAAATTAGAGGTTTCACCCCTTTCCAAGAAGTTCATCTACACAAAACCGTTCTCTGACATTTCCAGTCAATTCCACCAAGAAACGAATGATCAGGAGTACAGCGCCACCTTCTGGGAAGATAACAGTTAAACAAGATATTTAGTGAAGACGCTCACCACTCACATTCAATATCCACCGAAAGATGGGACAATTGCTGTTGATCGATCAAGGGCAAAGGTATAACACTAGCCTTTAAGTAATCAAATTGATAGCAATTTGTCCAACTGATATCAGGAGCTTAACATCTTCACATATATTTATGTATTCAACATTCAAAAACAATGCACTGCATTTAGTAGGGGTGCAAACTTTTATAGTGTGTCATTGTATACTTTTAATTTTTGAATAAAATTTGACGAAATAACTGATAAAATTTATGGATCGAACGTTAAGATCACAAGCCAATCAAACAAATCTTTTTAAATCTTCTATATTAGACTTTTGTCTAATTACCGCCTAAGTAGTAGTAAACTAGGAATAATTTATTAGATGGAGATATGAGACAGATTACAGAAAAGAAACATAATTAAATAAAGAAGAATTCTAAGCGATAATGGTTTTCCTTTGCATTTGATGGAAAGTATAGGAAAGCATATGTTGTGTCGTTATCTTCGTAGAGCCGGTAATCTACTCAGGTGATATGTTACTATTTGAATCCTTTACAATAATTTTACAACTGCTGCTTTCACTCTGATTTAATTTTATTTTTTTTTTTTTTTTTTTTGAGTTCTTCATATGCGTTTAGACCTACCCCATATTGTTCACTGATGACAACTGTGAAAACATTAAGCGGTCTTTTGCCGGAAGACGGAAGGCGTCCTTTGTTCCATGTCACATTAAAAACCAAACAAAAAGAAACCTTTTTAAAATTCTATTATTTGCAAGAGAAATTAAAAAAATAATCTAGTGTTATCTATACTTTTTTTCTTTAGCAACAATTATTCAAACCATTAGAGAATTATGTTCTTAATTTGTTTAAGTTGCATGTATTTCTTATTAAAATAATTTCTTAAAAGAAACTTAATTTTTTTTTTAATTTTTGCTTTAATGTACTGCATTTAAAACGAATTATTTAATTTTAAATTAGACTAAATATTTCTGAGCTATTTACTAAAATGATGGTTTAAACATTTTTTTAATTATTTATTAAAAAAATTCTATAAATACGAAAAAATTTTATTATTTTCTTTGACAAAATAATACATCTGTCTGAATCCAAATTAAAACAGAAAATATTTATTTAACATTAAAAGTATATACGAGTACTATGTAGTTTTAGTTCAGTTTGACTTGGTTTTTTATACATTTCGTTCCATTTATTTTTTCTTTTTGCTACTCTTTTTTAATATTTCATACAATGTGAATTGTAAAACCACTTTAATTTACATAATTTCAACCACAAAGGTTTACATAATTTATAACTTCTTTTTTATTTTTTCCTAAATTTAGCAAACCAGGTCAGTGAAATGAAATTAGAAATGTAAAGAGACAAAATGTAGAATAGGGTGTCCAATAAAATAAAATTAAAAAAAAATGTATAACATCGGCTGGTTAAATTGTAAGGGCCGTTGTTGAATGTAAACCACTCCTAAACGTCAAGGCTCTTCTGCATTTCATTTGACATTTCTCAGTATCATACATACATACATAGCTGGCCTTTACAACCCTGTGTCAGGATTACGGCCTAGCTTCTCGCAGCACTCATGTTGTGTGTGTCAATTTTTATCCATGAGTACCGGGACCTACAGTTTAATGTCGACTCCGAACGACAGACTTGAGAAGCTTGTTCATGGCAATTAGTTACTCTCAGAGCTTTTGCCAGAAGACTGCTGAGAGGTAATCGCCGAAAGAAATATTTTTTTCATATTTCTTTTTTTTTGAAGATGTCAGAGTCTGGAGTCGAACCCAGGGCCCGTGTCTTAGTAAGCCAACACACTAACCACTAGACCACGGCGACTACAATTTCTCAGTATCAGACTATCTCAATTTGAATCATGGAAACACCCACAATCGAGCAACGCGTTAAAATTATTCAGGCTTATTATGAAAATGCATATCTTGCACTTCGTGATTTTTTCGGTCAATTTAATGTCAAATGTCAAATGTGCGTACAATCGGAAAAATCGTGAAAATATTTGAGCAAACCGGGTCTGTAGGAGATGTGAAAATAACAGTGCATGCTCGTATAGCTCGTACTGCAGAAAATATAATCTAAAGAGCTTAAAAGCAATTCCTACCTGTTTTAAATACAAATTCTCTTATTTTTCTAGCTTTGCAAGAAATTGAAAAGAGAGAAAATATATTAATCGGTACAAAAACAATAAACAAATAAAATTCAAATGGATTAAAATAAAACTGAAAAAAAAGAATAAGCAAAAGAGACTAAGTTTAACAGAACGTTAATAGAAATTAAATAAAGTTTAACTAATATATGTACGAGTACATTCCTACATGACTGGCAATTATAACATTTTTTCAGAGTTACGGACTAGCTGCTCACAGCACCCATACTATCTGCGTCAGTTTTTATCCATTAGAACCGGAAACTAAAGTTTAACGTCGCGACGAATCCGAACGACAGACTTGAGAAGCCTGTTCAGGGCAATCAGTTACTCTCAGTATATTTCTTTCTTTTAAGATTATAGTAATCCAACATATATTTTATTTTATTTTAATATTTAAATTAATTTCGTACAATATGTTCCATTTATTATAATAAGTATCTACCATTTATTAACGGAAGAATACATTTAAAAAGTTAATACAAAAGTGTACTTTTAAATGAGTCCATATTCTGGACGTTACGTGTCGTTTATGATCGTCGTGATTGAGTTATTGTGCAAGGAATTGTCGAGAGTATATAGAAATTATAAAAGACTAAATATGCTATAGATGTCATCCGCCCTAAGCATTATTGTACTGCCGAAAGTATGGCTAACTAAGAAAATATGTGTTTTTGAGATAGAGCATTCATAACACTTTTATTGGATACCCTAATTAGGATGCATTTTAAAAAAGCTCTCATACACATTTTATAGACACATTTACCCACACATAACATATTTTAACAAACATTTAAAATTTCAACAATAACAAAAAAAAAACTATTTTTTTCATATTAATTCAACCAAGCATAGGAGACTTTTGTTTGCTGTTCGTGTTATTGAAATGGCTAAAGTTCTTTTCCAGGGACGTATAGTAGTAGTAAACTACATGATGCAATATGTGCGAAGAGAAATAAAAATTATACTTTCTGATGTAATCTTCTTTAACGTATTTTTTTTTCTAAATTTTAAAAAAGTGTCATTCTCTTAGTGTTTAAGAGAGGTGATATGATAAGTACGCATAAAGGTAAGTATGTCTTTGAATTTTAAAAGTTTTTTTTTTCCTTTTTAATTTTTGTATTTTAAACATTTACGATTGAAAGGTTTTATTTATATAAACTCTATATTTGGTATATATGTATGTATGAACATTTGCTTTCCAAACATACATACGTTCACGCATGTATTTGTATGTGTGTATGTAATTGTAATAATAATTTAATTCAAAAATATAACAAGAATTTTGTGCTTGTTTAAGGCAATTTCACTTTTTTGTCCTTTCCTTCAATGTAAACCCATACAGTGGTGCGAGCTCAAAATTTTGATGTTTGCTTCTGTACATTACATGTAACATGTGTGTACTACTTACTTCATAGTCATCATATTACAAAACCACAAAAGAAAACTGCATATCTTTGTGATATACCTATACATATATACGTATGGTATAAATGGATATTTGCTTCTTTTTACCTTTTTTCTGCTGCTTTAATTTCAAGTAACATATTTTTGTGGTTATTTTATTAAGAAGCATCTATTTTCCAATGTTGTTTTGTTTCTCAAGTTTGTAAATGAAAGAGTAAAAAACTTCATATTGCATGAGTATTTTTGAAAACTTAATGTTTTGATATGTTTTAATAGAAGTTCTCATTTCTAGATTGTTTACAGTTGAGTGAACAAAATGATCAATGAATTAATAGAACTTCATATTTTTTATGTCAATCTATTTGCAAATTATGTTCAATAATCTGACAAATTTTTTTTAAATATTAGTATTTACATTTATGTACTTTGGGCAAAAAGAGAATTTTATTTTCTCATCGTAGTTTTATTTAAGTTCGATACATTGAGTTTGTAATTTTTATTATAAAAAAATTATTTATGAAGATCTAAACAAAGTCTCTCTTCTGAGTGCACTTTAAGTTGTAGTGTGCTAGACTGGTAGTATGAGTTTCAAGGGTTTAATTTCCACGGAGATATAACGCTGGGACCACAAACTGGCCACAGTAATTCGGTTCGTTATAGTTAGTATATAATATATATATAATATATATAATATATAGTATATAATATATATATTATATGTAATATATATATATAATAAAACAAATAAATAAATAAAAAAATCTTATAATAGATATACAAGAGCAGTAACTACGAATTATCCCACAGGCTGAATCAAGGAGAACAACAAGAACATCATGTGTTATTCTTTCTAAAATTTAAACTTTACTTTGCGGGCTTCTTCCCCCCCGAAGGTACAGTAAATGGGTTATGGTGATTTACGTCACACCAGGGGCCTCACCATTGAATATGGAGTTCACCTAGCTCTTGGTGGCCTGGCGCTCAGACAACGGGCGGCAAGTGATATGTCTAAGGACGGTGCGCATGTAAAATCACCCTTCTCTTTGTGCGGGCTTCTTAGAGTTGATTGCTGTTGGATTATTCGGTGATGAAGGTATAACACTGGGTATTGAATAGTCAATCAATAGCAACCGATTTCCTTGCGGTAGGACCTTTATTTTTTTCGAACTGATATCAGATATGATATTAGCAAGTTTAAATCAAAGGTCCATACCCTTTTCGCCTATTTTCTAGGCAAGCACAATATACTGTATGAATAGTGGTCATATCCTGAGAGCTGGTCACAAAAACAAAAAGGTACAATGCTTAAGAGGCTAGTAGTTCGTTACACAATAAATAGATTATTTCCATATTTTTCTTACACGAAATTTTATATGCATAGTCTTTATAAAATATTATTTATTCTGATCTAGCCCAAACAGTAGAAAATTGGTAAATAGTATATTATATTAGCCTGCTAACAAGCTAGTAATCTGCCGCAAAAAAACAACAGGATTAAATGACTCTACTGTGTACTATAAAAAAATAGTAATTACCAAACTTAGTCCAATGGACCCATCAGAGTAAATAAATAAATTGAAGCAATATGGGTCTAATGGACCCATTTTTGAGTTGCGGTAGTTTGCCTTAGAAAATTGATTAAACAAAAACGTAATGAAAAATGAAAACTAAACATAAAACACAAGAAAATTAGCAAAACAATAAAGTTAAAAAAGGATAAGGTAGTCTTCAGGTCTATCAGAATCGTGTGGTATCCCGCGTATAAAATAATATTTTATGTCAGTGTACTTTCAGAAAAGCATTATTTTTTTAGCTTTAAGTTTTCTAAAACCAAATTTTAAATTTTAAATTTCAATATTTGAATAAATAACAAAATATATGAAAAAAAATATTTATAACAGTTATAAATATATAGTTAATACAATAATAAAAAACTTAATTTTTAATCTACTTAAAAGAATTTGTTGGTCCTATATTGTTGTTTTTTTTTTTAATGGGCCTTGATATCTTTAACCTGTCCAGACATTTCTATCAAACGTTCTATTAAGGAAATCCAATACGGCCAAAAACATTTAAACGCTCCATGATTAGGCTTATGAAGTCCCAGACCTTTTGACCATTGTAAAATATTTCATTATACTCGACAGCAAATTTCTACATTTTTATTAACCTATTCTAAAGATACATCAGTTAACAATGTGGTTTAAAGTTGGATCGTTTATTATAAAAATAAAGTTGTATGAACGTAGTATATTTATCGTTAAAACTAATTTTCTTAAATTAGAACTGAGGAGCTACATATATTTTGGTCTATTTTAAAAGTATTTCTGATGTCAAATCAAAAATAGATCACGAAATCGAATGGTTATTTCTATACTTAAATCAGTTATAAAAGATAAATTTTCTCTTCAAAAATAATTTAGTGGTTTACGTAGCCAAGTATGTATGCAGGAGATAAAATTGATGAAAATATTTTAATAATGACTAGTGATTCATTTAAATTTACGAAAATCAGTTTAAGTTAATAATTAAACTGAATATTTTTGTAATATAAACTACAAAATTTCAAAGTCTTATATATGTACATATTTTAGGGGTTTATATTATAGTTCCATATAAATTTATTGATTAACTTTTCTACGCTTATGGATTATTGTCCATATGGACTTGGCAACACTGCTGCCAGCAGCAAATTCTTTTAAAAGAACATAACGAAATACGTGAATATGTATAGAAATGAAATTAATGTTGATAAAGCGGTGAGATACAAATTAATTGCTTTTCTTCTTCTTATTAAATTTTGACGTTTTCGATACAACGTACATGAATACAATAATATACTAGGAGTTAGCAAGCAAGTAAACAAAAACTGTTTTCAAAACAGCATACAACGATACGAATTCGGCAATTAATTTTTTATTTTTGTTTAAAATTTAATTTTTTTCTTTTTTAATATTTTTGTTTCCTTTTTTTAATTTTTTTTTTAATTTTTAAGGAATAAAAATGAATTTTATTTATATTCTCTGCATATGTAACTAAAAAGTCGCATTTTTGATTAATTACACTATTGAAGCAAGTAAGGCATATGATCAAATGTAAAAACAATACGTACAGTACGTGTAGAAGTACCCATGTATCCCACGGATATAACTTTTTCATATTTCGAAGTGACGTGGCTTCCCAAACTCACAAAATATTTTTACTCAGTTGTGATAACCACAGCCGCAGCCGTCACTTTAGTACATTTCGCATATAAATTGTTTTGATACTTTTTAGTCATAATTTTTGAGATGTAAAACATCAGTCTAGTAATTGGATTCTAAAACAATATTATTGTTTGTATAACCACAACGTACTTAATAAAGTAATTTTGATGCAATTTAAATAAGATTATATTAAAATTATCTGTAATCTACTTTTTCATACATACTGCATACCAGTATACTCGTATGCTATTTTTTTATTCTCATCTGTAAAAACTCACTTAACAGTAACAAATATGCGGCAAAAATAAAGTACTTTTCTGATACCAATATCCTTTAATATAAATTCTGCATCTTTTACATTCATTTACATATTCTCTCTTTTTTTCTAGTACTTATACCACAATTTCTTCTCTAACCCATTTATTTGGGATATCACTATGAAGGCCTTTAAAGGCTTTTAATTCTGTGATAACAGATACAGATACTCTTTTAATTTGTGGTTTTTGATATGAAATGGAGTTACAAATAGAAAAATTTCTTTAAACAAAATGCTGTGCGACATAAAGGTAGACAAGAATATGTCCAGAATATTGTTAAAACCAGAAGGAGAAAACATGAATTTATTTCTTTTTATTTATGTCACATTGCTCTGAAAAATTATGATACTGTCATGTCATTCCAGAGTAAACCTATACTGCTGTCATTCTTTTTTTTTATAATTTGTTAACCATATTTTCATCGTATAATATTTTAAGAGATATTTTCTTATTAAAAAAAATGTGTAGGAAAACCCTTTGAGTGTTGAACTTTCATGAATTTTGTGATTTTATAAAAACACCAGAGAAAAGAACCATAATAAACTTAAACAAATATTATTGGAAATAAATTTAATTTTTATTTTTTAGATTCTTAATTTAAGGAATTTTAACTTGTTTAGCATACAGATTCTGAAAATCGATTTAAAATGTTTTCTTCTTTTTTTCATAAATTAGAGTCGGAATTACAAACACACATTTTGCATAATTTTTTTCATAATTCTAAAATATAATAACATATCGCAACATTCTATAATAATGTTTAGTAGTTCCCTGAAGATTTCAAAATCAATATTTTCTGTACAAACAATTAAGTATGTATTTAACAAAAGCAGTAATGCTATTACTTACAAAGTAGTTTTTATCTTTTAGACTTACCTGAAAAGAAAAGTAAAAAATGTATATATTAATTTGAGTGCTTAATAACATTAAGGAGGAAAAATAAAGTCTTAAGAGCAAGATTGGATAAAAATTAAGAAAAGCTAATTGAATATATTGGCGCTTATTCAGAAATAACAACTACAGTTGGAACTAATAAAAGAAGAAGTAAAAAAGGTCTATAGATCATAATTAAAATTCTATTCATAATTAGTAACATAATTAGCAATTGCTATCAATTGCTGTCATATTAATAACCTGTTTCTATATTACAATCGGGTCGACAGACAGGCAATCGATACACCAACAATTACATAAGAAATTGTGTTTTTATAAAATAATTGTCTGACTTATACCGCACACAGACGACGGCGCACATTGGGGATTTTGAGGAAAAAAGTAAAATTTTCAACATACTCTTCGTGCAAGATGCAGTGATATTTGGACATTTTAGATTAAATGGTACAATCAAATCAAAAAGAATTACTCCGATCTGACTGCAAATTTTTTTTTATAGCCATCTCAAACTCAGTACTTGTATGTTTTACCGAACCAACTTAATTTAAACCTAAGAATTTCAAAGCGAATATTCTTTTATTATGTGAGCTAACGTTTTTCTTTTTATTTTTTACTTAAAGTAGGATATTTCAGCATACCAAAATTGGGAAAATAAACTTTGCACAGATTTAAGTTTTTTTTGTGTGTTTATTTTTATGAACATATAGCAAAAATCCTTTTTTTCTCCAAACATTTGGACCTGCAATTTTAGCAATACTTCCCTACAGTTGGATATCACTACTAATACATTGTCTCATATGTGTTTTAATATTTTTAATCAATTTCAAGTGCCACCAGGTGCCACCTCTCAATTTGTTGCATTAAACAGTACAACATTTTTCAGCTGATTGATTCACGACTCAATTCTGATAAGGCTCTTTTGTTTAACATAACTCAAGAACCACTAGTCGGATTTTGCTTAAATAAATATATAAAAATCAAGAATTATAATTACTTTCATCTGTTTATATAATGTTTTGCTATCTAAGCAACAGTTTCGCAGTTATAAATAAATGTATGAAGGAAAACAAATTTTTTTTTGCCTAAAAAATTAAATTTTTTTTTTTAATTCATTAAAAATCCAAAACGGTAAAAAATTTTCAAGTTCTACTACTTTCGCGTAAAGTCGCATAACCTATGAACAAAATGAGATATAAATCATGAAAATCGACGAACGCGTTTCCCTTTTATTCTCATTATTATTTTATTATCAAGTTCTACTACTTTCGCGTAAAGTCGCATAACCTGTGAATAAAATGAGATATAAATCATGAAAATCGATGAACGCGTTTCCCTTTTATTCACAATTAAGTAAAGGTATGAACTTAAAAAATTTGCTCG
This sequence comes from Metopia argyrocephala, assembly GCA_963576795.1. Taxonomy (NCBI): domain Eukaryota; kingdom Metazoa; phylum Arthropoda; class Insecta; order Diptera; family Sarcophagidae; genus Metopia; species Metopia argyrocephala. Next base: position 57,614,928 of record OY756211.1, on the reverse strand, counting down.
AGATATGAACAAAATTCCTTTGAAAAAACATTGAGGACTTTTTATGATATGCAGAATTATCAAAAAAGTAGTGCACAAAAGATTATTTGATTTTTGTGATTACAGTAGCAAAGTAATAAGCGATAATAAATTTCACATGGGGTTTTTCGCCCGAAGTTTGTGGAGTTTGACAAAGACAGAACAAAATTAAAACAGTTTTTGCAACAATCGCACATTGGCTTAAACGAAACTAAACCATGTGAAATTTTGGATACAATATATAAAGGCTTTTACTCTAACTTCAAACAAAGATGGCAGGATTCTAATCGTGCGAAGTCGCGATTTGAAAAAAAAAACAAAAAAATGTAAATTGGCTTGAACGCACATTTACAATAAAGTTTACTTAGACTGAATGTCCTACCAGTTCTGCACTTGGTCGGCCACATAAATTGTTTGAGGAGTGTACCTATGCAAAATCTGTTGGATCATACTGCTAAAAGAGTCCTAGAGACCAAGTCAATAAAGGCTCAAGAAATTCATAACAAAGACTACCAAAAATATGGCCTTAGAGACTCCAGAAAATGCATTTAGCCAGAAAGGCATACTGTTATAAGCTCTTTTAGAATAATAACTTAAAAATAGATTTAAAATAAATAATAAATTCAAAATTAAAATAATCATTTAAATTTTTTTGTTAGTTATGGCTTTTTACATTGTAGGTAACGATATATATTTCTCTAACTTTCTTTATTTTGATTCCTTTTGTGTATTACTATATAAATAAAACTAAATTTGTGATAAAATCACTACAGTTTTTGACAAATATATTTTTTCCTCACCTCCATACAAAAATCCCCAGTGTGCGGCGTTAATGGGCATTAGCTGAGTTAATTCAAATTAACTTGCGCATTATCTCCAATGTAAATGCACAAAACAAAACTGAATTTATACTGCATTAAGCTTTTTTAATATGGCAAAATCACATGTAATCAGTCAGTTTTTGGCTAATTATTTGCTATTTGTAATTAAAATGGATAGAAAATTAGCAAAGTTACAAGCTTATCATTTCTATGGATATAAAAGCAAATTAAAATAGTTCACAAACAAACTAAAGCTGTCGCACAGTGGGTTAGAAAAGCATGTTTTCTTTGATTAAATCAGGGACTCTATGTTCGGTATATAATGCAAGGAGTACAGTATGAGAACTTAAACATTACATTTTATACATCTTAAAGTTAATCATCAACATCATCATAACCATCATCATGGTCATCATCATCACAATCATCATCATCAGCAGCATCAGCAACTTCAACATCACTGAAATAGTTCTTTTTCGGAGCTGCAGGTACAATTAAATCAATTGCCTCTTCTGGTAAGCTTTGAACCTTATTTGTAGGCAATTTTTGCATGCTTGAAATAAGAGGTTATCAAAAACATATTAAAAATGTCTTGGTTTGATTTTTCGCCACTGCACTTTCGTGAATAAAACTCCCTATATATTTTAAAATCTTTATTTCGAGCTTGTTGCGCTTCTTCTGATAACTGCCCAATAGGTAAAATTGCATTTGACACAATTTCGGGTTCGTGAATACGTTTCAACCAAAGGTAGTCCTGTAATGTGTGCATATATTTTAAGTTTTTCATTATTAATTTCATGGCCACCGGATACAGCAATAAGCAACACGTGCATATTTTTTTTTTTATTAAATTAACATCTATTTTTGTTATTTAGGCAGATTTTTCAGCGTTTTAAAAAAAAAAACGTCTTGCCGTATTTCCATCATTCGTGTTTCCAAAACCAGGTTTGTGTTGGTCAACTATTAATCTCATATCCTCTTTAAATTGTTTCTGAATTTCTTTTTTTGTTTCAGCTACTGTTTTTTTTTAAGAATCAGTTCTAGCCTGCCACTTTTGTAAAGGTATTTATATGATACACTATTAATTAGAAAGGTTGGGAAACTAGTAGTTGATTGGTATCAAAAACCAATAGTTTCTGGAAGGCTTATTAACTATTTTTCTAAACATAGTAAGGGTATAATTATTAACACAGCTAAGAATTTAATAGAAAGAGTACTTAGAATTAGTGACAAGGAATTTCATAAGGATAACATTGTTAGTTAGGAATATATTAATTGACAAAACTTTCCCATTAAGTATTATTCATAGATTAATTAGACAATGTAAAGATAATATGAGGTGTGTTGCCAATTTTAATGATAATGTTCAGGGTAAGAGAAATAAGAATGGTGATAATGCAACGGCGAATAAAATTTATAAATCGATAATTTATATACCTGTTCTGTCAGACCGTTTGAAAATGTCGGGAATTTTTAATCAGGAAAAGTATAATTTGAGTTATACGATATAAGTATGATACTTTAGGAAGATTATTTAGCAAGACAAAGGATAAGATATCGAAATAGGACAAGTCAAATTTAGTTTACAGCATTCCTTGTAACGGTAATGATAGTGAAATTTGTGATAAAGTATATGTAGGTACGACCAAGAATAAGTTAAAAACTAGAATAGCTGGACATAAATCGGACCAGAAACAAAGGGATATTAATTCACAAATGACGGCTTTATCAGCACATTGTTCAAAATTCAATCACTATCCAAATTTTGAAAATATTTCTATCTTGAATGTAGAAAATAATTATAAAAAACGTTTAATATCAGAAATGCTACAAATTATAATGTACCAACAACACACAGAATTAACTTTAAGGCTGGCACAGATAACATAGCACAAGTATACAGACATTTAATAAACAGAAAATAAATTGTTAATTTCTTGTTAATTTGATTTATTATTTAATATTTCATTTAATATTTTAAATTAATTTGTAACACATTTACACTAATATTACTTTATTTCATGATTTTATAAACATTTTTATATTATTGATTTTATTATTGTTATTATTGTTTGTTGGGTATAATGTTTTTTGAATTAAAAAAATCGATTAAACTGACCATATAATTTGAAGCGTTGTTCGCTTGTAAGACGTTTCGTGGTTAAATTATAGACCAAACTGAAGATGTTTGAGAGTGAAACAAAACACAAAATGTGCGTCAGTTGTTTAAACCAGTGTTTCAAAAAAGCTAATAGCTAACACATCACCCTTTATTATAATCATCTCTATGTAAAACTACTGTTTTATTGCCTTTATCATTTGACAAAAAATTTTTTAATTTATAGGTACATATTTTCTGTTTTTAAAATTTAAAAATAATTTATAAATAAATAATTCCTGAAGACGCTACACGCAGGAGTAGCGAAATATCGATAATTAAATACATACATACATACATACATACATACATAACTGGCCTTTACAACCCTGTGTCAGGATTACGGCCTAGCTTCTCGCAGAACTCATGTTGTGTGTGTCAATTTTTATCCATGAGTAACGGGACCTACAGTTTAATGTCGACTTCGAACGACAGACTTGAGAAGCTTGTTCATGGCAATTAATTACTCTCAGAGCTTTTGCCAGAAGACTGCTGAGAGGTAGTCGCCGAAAGAAACATTTTTTTCATATTTCTTTTTTTTTTGAAGATGTCCGAGCCTGGAGTCGAACCCAGGGCCCATGTCTTAGTAAGCTAACACACTAACCACTAGACTACGGCGACTACACGACGAAAATTAAATAAAAGATTTTTATTTAAAAATAGACCTTGAGTTTGAATAATTCTTTATATTACTAATGTACTTCCACTAACAAATTTAAAGCAACAACTACAAAAATATTCACAAATAAAAGTATTCACAAGTGCTATATAAAAAAAGTTAATATTATTTATCCTATGACAGGTGTAGAATAAATTTAATTAAAAAATATATTTCCTCCCTTTAATTTCGTTTTCATTTATTTTTTTTTCATACATGAATGTGTTGTACTAACCTAGCAAACCTTTGCTATAAGAATTAAAAGTTCTTACAACTAATAAATTCGAGAGAATTCAGTTTTTCATTTCGTTTAATTGCATCCTTTCTGTGTAATTTCTTCACTTAATAAATGACCAATTTCCCTTTAGAAGAAATAATTTTCTAAAAAAGATAGAGTCCTAAATCAATAATTTTACACACAATTCAAATAATGGAAGTGTGACAACATTATAAATATTTTAGCCCTCATCATCAATAACACTTAATGTGACAAAAATAACAATGTTTGTGGTACACTGCACCCTTAGGCTGACATGGCATATGCACACACGTGGTATTCGTAGGTATAGCCAAAACGATTTACCACTAAACGTAAAAATTGTATTTGCAATGCAAGTGGTAATTCAGATTGTTATTAAGAACTGTTAATAATAAAAAAAAAAAATTATAATATTATGGGCTGCCTGATAATATGTGCAGGAAAGGCAAATAAAAGTCTTGACAAAATGCAAACAATCACTGTGCACACAATCGCCCTCAGATATACATATTGCCGTCAATTTGTATATTTTTGTCTCTCCCTTTCTCGTTCCATTAGACAAAATTGAAAAATAAATGTCAATTGTTTTTCTCCCCCTTTATTAGTTTATTTTTTTTAAAGCAATAAAAAAAAACAATAAACTTTTCTTTTTTTTTTAGCTCACATGTTGGGTTCATGCGCATTTTATATATGTATGTGCGGTCTAATACTGTCACTATAAGGGTTTGTTTGATTATATCCGTTTTCTGTTTTTGTTTTCAATATCTACAAAGGAAAATTTAACAAAGAAAAAAAATTAAAAATGCTCTTATATGAGCACATGTATACGTAGATAACTTCAATCAATTGTTATCTTCAGTAAAGTAAAATAGTTCTATAACAAAAGCAAACCCACTAACTATTTACTTAGGGGAGTAACATGTACACTGCTGTACGTAAATATACTTTCCTTTTACGAATATTTTTTTTCTCAATGTTGTTATCAACAACAAGTAAGTGTTTAATATTTTTGTGATTTAATTAATTATGTCTTAATTGTAAGGCGTTCATTTCAAAATAATAACAGATTTCTTTCTTTCACTCCACTATAACCTATGTGGTCAGTTTGTTTCGGAATAGTTGCAATGATCATTAAAATTTGTTAAAAGTATGAAATATGAAAAGTATTGTTTATGGGTATAGGACTGTTTCCCACAGATAGTAATAAAACTATAAATTCTTATGTTCCAAAATTTATGCACTAAATGAGAATTATGTTCCATTTAATATATAAAAAATTATTTTCCATTTTCTTAAATTTTTCCAAAAAAATTTTTACTGTAAAAATAAATAATTTATAACTTATTCCTGATGATGCTATACAAAGAATTAGTGAAATATTTTAAATTAAAAATATATGAGACAAACGACTAAAATTACTAAGGCATACACATTAGCTCACAGCAGAATTTGCAACGAGTTTTGTTTCATCAAACAAATAAATTTTGTTTAGCAATAAACTGCAAGAATATTCATATGCAATGTTTGGTAAATTAAAAAACATCGTTTAAATAGAAGAACTCATGTATATGCGCCCTAAGGCTTAAGACATTCGACATTGCTTAAATAAATGAAGTTATATATACCTGTAGCGTGGCTCAGTAACGATAATCGCATTGTTTCTAACAATAAACAACAGAATTGTCGATATTGCTATTCGCTATCTTTTATTTAGAATAGTATGGATAGCTTTTGTCGTAAATTAACAACAAAAACATTTTTGCTGTTAATTCAATTGAAAAATCCTAAATTTTTTAGTTCGAAATGTCATATACAGACAGCAGCGTTAATGTGTCTAAGCTATTAACTAGTTTGTTTGAGAACTATTTTTATTTGCTTTTATACCGAAAGAAAGCAAGGGTTTGTAATTTTGATTACTTTCTATCCATTTTAATTACCAAAATTAAATAATTAGCTAAAAACTGCCCATCGTGAAATGGTAATCAATGAGAATTGGGAAGATAATACAATGAATGTGTAATCTGTTGATTACGAAAGCCCTTAATGTCCCACCATAATAAGTATTATAATTCATTATTTGTAATATAGAAAATTATTATTTATTATAAACACAGTGCGACAGTATAGGTTCGATTGTACTACCAAAAATTAATAAAACCCTATACTCTTTTGGTCATATTGACTATCAATTTATTTTAACAATGACTACAATATTGTCATATATTTTTAGTGAAAAACTCACAGGGGAGTTATGCTGAAAACAGTAAAAAATTTTTCATACATTTTTAAAAAAAGTGCAATAAAAAATTATTTTTTGAACAAAAAATATTTTAAAATTTGTTCAGTAGAGTCTCCACTACATTATTGTTAAACTTAGTTAAGCAGTACCTTTAAGATTGAGTTAGCTGTTGGCCAAAAACTTAGGACACCTTTTTTTGAGTGATGCAGTGATTTTTAAAATCTTTTGAGATCCATAAAAGAAAATTGGTAGCCACTCTGACCAAACCGGGTATAGGGTTTCACTAACTTTTTGGCAGTACAATCGAACCTAGACTAAGCATTTAGTACATTTTTCCAAACGTCTTCATTTTTCGCATAGTGCAATTTAAAGGAATAGCGAGAAGTAACGAGTTTTCTTTAATAAAATGTAGAACAATGAATTCCTTCTTCTGAAGATGTGAGAATACACATGGTAATAAATATTTACTTGTGTTTTACATGAAATTATCTTCTCGATTCAAAAAGTAATAAATTCTGAAGGCAGATATTATTTAACTGATTATAAAATAAGGTAATAAAATTTTTCCTACTGAGTGAATGATATGATATTGTGTTGCCATATTATTGTAATTTAAATTGAGAATTTACTTCTGTCAGATGCAGTCTGATTGTTTACACCAAAATTTTTAATTATTTTCTGTTTGTTTACGAGCAAATTTCGTTTTGAGAGACTGTTGTTTGACACGATCAAAATTCAGCTTAAAACCTCTGAAAATAGAAAATTCTCCTCTAAGAAGTCCATCCATAAGAAACCGCTCCCTTACATTCCACTCTATTCCACCAATAATCAAATAAACGAATAATCACGAGAAAAAGCGTAGTAGTAGTAGTAGATAAAAGCGCCACCTACATAGCGAAGACCTCACCAAAATCACTGTTCAACGAGGAAATGGGGCAATTGCTGTTGATCATTCAAGGCTAAAGGTATAAACACTGGCCTTTGATTGATCAAATTGACAGCAACCAGTCTCATAAACAAAAGGGCTCATAATATATATCTACATATATATTAAAAGAAAACAAAATTTATATATATCTATCTGTCTTCAAAATTCCAATACAATGCACAGCATTTGGAAACCCCTGAGTATAGGTCTTAAGAAAAAAAAATTGTCTCATTCGTAAGGTGCTTAATATCTATATATCCGTCTATCACTACAAATTGCAGTACATATGTACTCCAAACCTATAACTTCTGTGGAAAAAAAGAAAAACTGCAAACATTTTCTTAATGAACGAAATATACACATTATTCAAAACAAAAATCTAAATAAATAATCCTTTAACAAATTACTAAATACCACTTAAGGTATTGTATTATCATATGTTCCTCCTTCGTAAACACTGCGAGTCACTTAAATAGCGAATATAATTTTAAGTTTCAATTTGTTTTTAAGTGGCAAAAATATACAGAAATGCAATTCCAATAGCATTTTAGTACCTCATGTTAATGAATTACCTCTCTTTTAAAAGAAAGTTAAATTACAAGAGAAAGCATTATGAGTAATGGCGCCTTAATAATAAAGTTTTTTTTCCATTTTTTATATTATAACCAGCTATTGCGGAGTTAGAAATTTTTGATTTCTTTAATTTTCTTTTCTAAGACATCCATTTTTCTTAACTACATCTGTTTTTATATAAAATTGTATTGTAATTTTAATCGATAAATGTTAAAATGCGACAAAAATTAAAGACTAATGAACGTATTCATAAAAATAAAATAAATTGAAGAAGAGTTTTAATTCTATCTTTTTTCCTACTGGGAAGTAGAAGATAGATGATAGCTACCTACTTAAGTGAAGATCCTCACCACTTCACAATACACAGTCAACATCGAAGACGTAGTCTCTATCCAATGACAGATGACGCAATTACTGTTGATCATTTAAAGTTGAAGCTATAACACTGTCCCTTGAAGTGATGAATTGACAGCAACTTAGCTCATTGCCATACTGTGTAACATTTATTTATTATTATTATTTATGTAATAGATATATAATAAATAATACAACAAGAGCAATATGTTATATGCTAAATATTATAGATAACATATTTATACATATATCTAAATTTGGCATAACGTTTAGTTGTGAGCGAGATTGGCATCTTACTATAATATACGAATTCATATTTAAGTATGGAAAATAGTTTTATATACAATATAATGTTCAAAGTTACTTAAGAAAATTCATTTATAATTAATTTGCGATATTGCAAGCAGTGTTCCAAATAACTATTAAGGGAGTACTAATTTTGACCGTTTAGAATGTTCAGTACATCATCCATGCACAGAAAACATTTACCAAAGCAACTCCTTCTAATTGCTTTATAAATAGGACATACACCTATAAAATGATAAGTGTTCTCAACATCACCTGAATTACAAATTGTGCATAAAGTCGTTGTGCTGTTGGTAAAGAATCTGGCGTTTAGATTAAGCAAGCCACCGCGCGCTTTTATTAGTAGACAAGTCATTCTAGAAGAAAAATTCAGAGCTAGTTTTGGAGTAGTGTCATAGTTCAATTTGCAGTACAAATCATGATATAATGAGTTTTTAGCATTTATTATATATTCCTCACGTTCCTTTACTTTCAGTAATTTAATTATTGTCTTCCACTGTGAACAGAGAGGACGAGGGCTAATAAGGGAATTAAATTGTATATGCTGTGAAATTGCAGACCATTCTTTTGCCCAGTAAACATTTTTTGCAATAATAGTTTCAGCAAGCACTCGGGGTAATCTCGATTGATCCATATTTAGGACTTTGTTAACGTAGCAGAGGTGAATTTTTAGCGTATCAGTGAACAATGAATCCAAACCAGTTTCAAGATAAAGCATGTAATTTGGGGTTGTCGATGGAAGATATAACATTTTTTTTATAAAGAAACGAAATAATTTTTCAACTATATCGTATCTTTCAAAACCCCAAATCTGGGCCCCGTAAAACATTATAGATCTTGATGCAGCATGAAATATTTTTAATTTGTTATTTTTCGATATACGAGGATGATTTATGTACCTAGACCATGTTGAATTGATTGCAAGTTTAGATATTGCCAGTTTATTTTTCAAATAAGTGGTAAAAGATAAATTATAGGTAATATCAACTCCCAGATATTTAAAGCTATTAACTATTTCAATGTTTTCATTTCCATAATGCCATTTTAATTTTTTAGAAGTTCTTGTACCAGAGCGAAATATCATTATCTTTGATTTATTTAAATTCACAGTTAGACTCCAGATAGAACAATAATTATGTAGAGCATTTATCATGTTTTGCAATTCAGACGGAGAATCAGCTAGTATAACAATATCGTCAGCGTACAGGAGAATTTTTACTGTTGTTTCAGCAACATTTACACCACTAGGCAATTCTTCAGGTAAGTCGTTTAAGTATAGTGAAAATAAAAGTGGGCTTAGTATACAGCCTTGTTTCACACCAACATCAAAATCAAAATACTCAGAGTAGCAGGTTCCATCCCAAATGCGACATTCAGTTTTTGCATATGAGTTTTTCAATATTCTGATAAATTTTGACGATAATCCAAGACATGAAAGTTTGTAAAAGAGACTATTCCTTGGAATCTTGTCGAATGCACAGGAAAAATCAACATAGAAGGCATATGTATTCTTATTATTTAATTTGTTTAGTTGAACAATGTTTACCAGGTTAAAGATGTTGTCAATAGTTGAGTAATTCTTTCTAAAACCAGCTTGGAATTCATTTAGTATGTTATTGCGATTACATCATTCAGTTAGGCGATTTAATAATATTGAGTTAAAAATTGTACAAATTGTGTCAATTAAGGATAAACCACGATAATTTGCAAGTATATTCGGATCTCCTTTTTTTAATAATGGTATTAAAATGGATCTGCGGAAACTCGACGGTATATTCTCAGGTAAATAAATTTTATTAAAGACAGTTAGCAACTCTTTTACAAAACACGTTGGGGCAAATTTATAAAACTCATACGGTATCCCATCTTCACCAGGAGATTTATTAAGTTTTAGTTTTCTTACAACAGCCAAAATTTCGTAATACTCAAATGGGGAATCCAAAAAAAAAATCTGTGAGATAAGGCATAGCCCACTTTATTTCCTGTTCGTCTTCGATTCTATTTAGCATTTAACTAAAATGGGTACGAAAATCATTAACATTTAAATTGCCTAAACTATGATACTGCGAAGTCTTAAACGAATTAGTTAGTTTCCACCAATCACTACTGCTCCTTACTGAGTTGAGCTTCTTCAGATTCTCGTTGTAAAACTCTAGTTTTTTGTTCTTGCAAAGCTTTGTGTAACAGGCTCTTGCAATAAAATAGCGCAGCTTATTTGTAGCTGAATGTACCTTTCTGTATTGATTGAGCCTTTTCAACATACAATTCCGCAAACGAACACACTGCCAGTCAAACCATTTCTGTTTCGGCTCAAAAATTTTTCTGTTGCTGTTGTGTATAGTAGCTTGTCTTATTTTAGAGGTAATGGAATAGACCAGATCATTGACAGGCTGTATTGATTGGAGGTCAACATTTGTAGTTAGAAATGAGAGGTTCTCCATATATTTTGACATATGCTTGGAATTCCAACGTAATCTTGGGAGCATTGTGGCTTCATTTTTAATGCAATTAGAGACAGATGTTCTAATTTTGACACATATAGGCATATGATCTGATAACGGTTTCGATGCAACAGTTAATTCTTTTACCAATTCTAAAAAACTATGGGAACATATACAATAGTCTATGACTGAATTACCCATTACACCGGCAAATGTATATTCTCCTTGCTTATCACCATCGATCCTGCCATTAAGTACAATGCCACCTATATTTTCAATCATTTCCAGGAGTCTTTTACCCTGCCTATTAAAACATTTATCTTTGGAACTTCTACTGTGTAACATTCATTCTTTATACTGTGTAACATTAAAAGCCGCTTAAAAGGAAACAAAAAAATACCCATCTATCTTTGACTGTGATTAAACAACATGAGCAGGGGTTTACTTCTCTGAGTAAAAAAAATTAAAATCTGATCTTAAATATTCACTATTATGGCCATCAATAGAATGTCCAGAATAATTTTAAAAATTAACAAAATTTAACTTTTTTTGTACTGACTGGTTGACTTTATTAATTTTTTTTTTTTTTAGTTACTGTGTGAGAAATTTTCCCATCGCATCTCTATTTGACAAAGTCAATTGTGATTTAACTCCGCTGCATTATTTTTTCTGGGGCCGGGGTTCAAGTGAACAATCCATACACAACTAACAGAATGAAGAGTGAAGTTCGGTGATGAGAAACGACAGTAAAGTTTAGATAAATGGAATGATACATTTTATTTATTACTTTTTTAAATTAATAACTTTAACAGGTTATTTACAAAAAAAAAAAAAATTTAAATAAAATAAAATTCTATTCTTTTATAACAAAACTAAATCTATAAATTAAAATTTTGCACAAACTGCTAAAGCACAAACTAAATAAATCACAAACTCTAGTAAATCAAGAGCAATAATAAAAATCCACTTAAATCCTGTATGAGGGATTAAGCATTTTGCTTCATTTTTTTAATATGAAATTGAGATTTAATTTGATAGGCTTTAGTAATCTATATGTAGAAACAAAGCTTATATGTACGTACGTGAGTATACACATAGAAAACAACACTCAAGAAATGAGTAGGAGTATTAGATAGAAAACATTTATTTGATTTACAACAAATTTTTAAACTCTCAATTGAATATTTTCATCTACTTCTCAATCCTCTACTATCACTTCATAGTCGCTTTTGTTTTCTGTTTTTTTTTTTAATACCTTCTGCTGGCATAATCCTTAAATTGACATTCGCAGTGATTGATAAAGTGTAAAAATGTACAATAAATAGAACGAACAATACTGCCTACAATTTATATTCGTTCCAATAGGAATTATCCTCCATCTGTCTATAAATTTTATTTTGATGTTTAGCTGAAATTCTTCGTCTTTCGTTGTTTTGAATTATTGAAAGGGTTATCATTGTTTGAAATTGTTGACAGTCATTACAAGGGATTTATTCATGTTGGTTTAATGACAACGACACACATTCATGCTGTTATCAATAAAGGTGATGACGTTGATAATGGTGGTGTTATTGATATGATGGTATTCGCGTTGTCAGTATACATAAATGCTGACGATAACGATGACGACATCAATATATAAGTACATATTATGTATATCAACAGTAAAATACAAATATGACGAAGTCTAATGACTAACACAAATTAATTTGGTATAGAGGCAGTTCAGCAAGTTTATTATTACTTTCTATTTTTATTAATATGAAGGTGATCCCAACATTAGTCGTCCTAAGGACTGCCTTGCCATATGTAGAACAACTATTTACCTCCCAGGAATATTGCAATTCAATCTGTGGACCTACCTTAGAGACTTACCAGAATTAATTAATTAAAATTGAGGAGAAAAATAGAAGAAATTTTTTCTGGACAAATTCTAACTTATCCGTATATACATATCGTCGCAAGAATTAAAAAACGCAGTAACTTGCAAAACATTTATGCCTGTATTTACAAAAAATATTTTAGGTTTATTGAGGGTTTATTTGACAAGTATTGCATAGAAATATGTCAAATAAGCCCTCAATAAACCTAAAATAATTTTTATGAATACGGGCATTAACGTTCACGAGAGCCAAAAAACCTGTATAAAAGTAGAACAAAGACACTGGTATTTCTCAAAACGCAAAAGGTGTAAGTGAATTTCTTTTCATCATAGAAATCTGGGACAGGGACCAATCGACGAGTATTTTTTTTTTTCTGATAAAAATTATGCAAAAAACGTATTTTAGATATTTTGGCAGTTACAGCGATATTTAATTCTTGCGACGATATATATTCTAAATGTCTTTGTAAGTCTTTTTGTCTGCTTATCTGTTTGTCTATTTATTTGTCGGCCAATTACGCTTAAACGGCTGAACCGATTATGTTGAAATTGGGAGCATCGATACACTTAACTATCTAAAGTGCAATAGGGTATATTCTTAAAGGATAAAGGATAAAGGTTAAGGATAAATCTTCGGAATTTGGTCTGAATGACTTCACGGTCAAGGCAAATCATCAGTCAGAAAATTAAATATTAATTTTTTTAAATCTTGAGAAGTGTTAAAGCTGAAGGTTCTGAATTTGATGTCGTAGGCATTAAAAATCGTCAGTCGAAAAATGTAGACAAATTATAGTGGTAGGTGTAGCAAAGCACTCCGGGGTTTCTTTTTATTTTTTTACTCAGGGGTAAACCCTTACTAAATGCAGTATATTCCAATGGAATGTTAAATATATAGAGATATAGATAGATAGATAATAAGCGCTTTATGTCAATGGAACAAATTGCTTGTCAATTTGATCACTCAAAGACCAGTGTTATACCTTCACCCTTGAATGATCAACAGCTATTGCCCCATCTGTCGGTGGATGTTGAATATGAGTGGTGAGCTTCTGTTATGTAGATAAGCTGTATTTCCCCAGTAGGTGGCTCTGTACTCCTGACCATTTGAGGGCAACCTCTTATTTTTAATATTTTTGTTCTCCTTCGCTGGGATACGAAACTCTGTCGTTTGAGTATATATATAAATGACAGTGTGGATCTCAAGTCACCGTTGTATATTCCAGTATTGGCAGTAATGACGTATAAAGATATTCAGCTTCTATGTAGCTTCAGCATTATTTGTACTCAAAAGTATTTTAATTTTATTTAGATTCACCTCTATAAGATAATAAGAGCAATACTTAGGGTAGTTGTTCAAATCAGCTTGAAGATGAAATTTGCACTTATGGTTTGAAATGCTTTTAAAGAGTTTAACATCATCACTTGTAAACAATAAAATATTGCTGTTTTGAAGCTCTGAATATCATTTGAAAAATGATTGATGTATGTAAACAACAGTAAGAAACCAATATATCTACCTTATGAAACACAAGGTGTAACCCTAATGTTCTTGATTTGGCATAGGTCAAAACTACACTATGGTTAAAAAGAAAGCAGCGAATTCATTTAAGTAAATTATTTTAGGAACCAAACCAGTCCAGCTTAAGTAAATCTACGATATGGCTAACCCTGTCAAAATTCAGGTTAAAGTTTATACAAATAATATCTGCTTGAAGTCCGCTCTCAAAACCTGAGTTTATATAAAATGCTAGGTCTATTAGATTAGAGGTTTTAGATCTACTGCGGCAGAAACCGTGCTGAGTTTCAGATAGAATTGATGATAAAAAAGGTTTGCACCCCTTATCAGTCTTCTGTCAAAAGCTATGATAGTAACTGATTGCCATGAACAAGGTCACGGTACCGATGGTCAAAAATTGACGCACACAATAAGTATAAATAAAAGTAAGTAAGCACATGGTATAGAAAACAACATGCGAGTAATTTTATTTTTAAATTGTTAAAGTTATTATAAATAAATTAATAACATATTATATTTGTATTCTTAATGTAGCCTGTAAGAACTAATTCGTTGGCTTATTCAAAAAACTAATAAAAAGAAGTTATAAGATATTTAATTAAACTTTTACTGTACGAATTCGTATAAAAAGCTCAATACACAAATAGTTCGTTATGAATGGTGTTCATTTTAAACGTGCTTTACTGTATATTGACATATATGTACATATAAATATAAAATATATTTATTTTTTCATCTTTTGCTTCGATTTTTATTTTCAATTTTAATTTGCTTGATTGTCTCTTTCATAAAATTCTCGTATAAGCATAGTATGTAGAAACACTTTATTAATGTATTTCATTTTATTTTCACCCCATTCTTTTTACCTTCTAGCACACTAATATGAACATATACTGAGTATTCACCCTCCCAATAGTTTGTTAATATTCTTAAACACTCCAGTGATTTGATTGTACATATATAAATATACATGGATATGTATTTGATTTTATTTTTTTGTATTTGATATTTTTCAATTCTGATATGTCCCTTCGCTCATCTAGAGGATTATGTTAGGCTTAAGGAATTACGATTATTTTTTGTATATTTGTTTTTTTAGTTTTAGAAAATAATTCATGGATTATTTGTATGAGCGTTAAATAAACATTTGGCTTAACTAATCGATAGTTGACGTTGGCATTTTGGCATTTTATTTGATACGAAGTGGATTTAATTATTCATTTGTGGGTGAATGTACTTTAGTTATCGTTTAAAGTTTAAATTTAGATGTTGGTTTATAAAATATTGATTATAAAATATATTTTCTAACCTTTAAGTCAACGTAAATAAGTTGTACGTAATTTAACAGCAGCCTATTACATTGTGTAAACTTATACAAATTAATTTAATTTATAAATAAAAAATATTTCCTGAAGAAGCTACGCAGAGAAGTAGCGAAATATCGAAAAAATAATTATATAATAGACCGAAAGCTTAATTAAACGCTTATATATTAATCAATAATAAGGTCAACTAAACTTATTAATAAAATTATACAAATTAAAATTAAACATTATTTGTTATGAAGTTATGTCTGGAATTACGTACGGATCTCTTCCAGTAGGGCAGAATGGACATCGGGAAGGATTTGTATGGGTTCTGGTGTTTCAGATTTCATGGATGGTTCTAAGATGGAATCCGGCGTGTTTTTCCGAGTCTGCCAAATTGGCAGAGTCTTTTAGACTCCCGGACATGTGCAGTGTTTTTTAGGCCGAGGTATTTGCTATTATGAAAGCTTTAAGGATACTGAGGGAACAATGCATCGGGGGTGAAAATAGGGTTTTTTCTGACAGCCACGCCGCTGTCAGAGCCCTGGCGTCGCCCATGGGAAACTCTTCCCTTGTTCTTCATTGCAAAGATGACCTGAAGCTCCTTGGGAATGCTTGTAGCATATCCTTTGTAATGAACGGTTTCGCGATTGTTCTATTTTATTATGTTATTTTTTTACCATGGGCACATGAACGGACCTATGAATATTATAGAAAAGAAAAAAAACAGAAAAAAAACAAAAAAAAAGAGAGACCTAAAAATATTTAATATACATAGTAATAGGCAAAGGCAATGAGACATGTTTAGCAACATTGAAGGTGTGTACTTACAAATGTTTATTTGTTTAGGGCTTACTTGTCAACATTCAGCAAATATGTAACGACAACATTTAACATTCTTTTATGATATTTTATGAATTAATTTAACAGCTTCTTTTTTTATCAATGAATTTAAATTTAATTCATATATTTCATTTTTCATTTTTAATTATTGTAAAATTTTACGTTAATAGTAAATACTGTCGGCTTTATAAGGAAACGTACAGCGTTTTGAGATATTTTAATTACCCTGTAAATGTTCTTTTTACCAGTCTCATGCTTGACAAACATAGACATAATTTTTTGTTACTCTCATCACTTCTTTATGTTTGTTCTCTAATATTACCTTAAGCCTACAAAAATTAAATTTCGGTCATTTTGTCTGCAGCTTTTTAATATTAAAGATCAATATTGGAAACAGGAGAAACTTTAAATTAAAAGTGTTACTTATATCAGTGTTAAAGTGATCGTAGTGAATTTTTTTCTAAGTCAATATAACCTGACTTTTTATTAGCCTCATTAAGAAGAAGTTATATATTTAAAAATTTCCTACTAAAGAGGTATGGTATTAGTTTTTTGTTTGGTTCATGTTTTTGTGATTTTATTTCAAATAATTTTTTATAGAGAAAGTTCTATACCATAAAGGGAGACAAGGCACAGGTGGTGGCCAAAATTAAGGGCACGCTACTGTGAAAATAGCCCAAATTATTTTGACAAAAGGTCGTCCAAGGGACACACGTCCTGCGCATTATTGGAAGACTCTTCAAAGTGTCGCCCTATCCCCAGCCACAAAGTATACAAATATTTAAAGGATATTGGACAAAATTTTTATAATATGGTTATAGACGGCATGCTCATACATAACGGAGAAACAATGTAATACCGTTAGTTTTTTTTTTCGATCACATCACGCCACAAATAACAGTAGTTCAATTTATATAAAACCGTTTTCTTTTTTGTCTTCTTTATATACTTATGATTAATTTTCATTGTTTCAACATTTAAATGATTTATGACGTCACAAATACAAACTTTAAGCAAACTTAATTAAATTCAATTCAACTATGAACTTAATTAATAACAAAAAACTGTCAAATAATTTTTAATTTCTTTATACCTTGCTATGTTTTAACCTCAATTTGATCTTCAGTCAAACAATTTTCTTTAAAATCTATTCTTTAATTTAATTGTGTATAATGTTTATTGTTAATTTGTCGAAGAAAATTTTATTATAAATTACATTATTCCAATAATGTTTTAACGTTAAGTACATATTACATTATTCTACTGTGTGAGCATTAATTCAGAGTAAGATAAAATGATATTATATTTTGGATGTATTAATTAAATCAATTCTATAGCAACACCTGTAACAAAACATAAGATACCACAACAATATGTATGCCGAGTCTAGAAGGCCTTCCAGCACATCGGATCAACTTGTTTGGTGAGTCCATAATTTATTTGAAACCCTAAAATAAAATATATAATAATGTTCGTAGTATTGCACAGCAGCAGAATTAATGATCATTAAAATCATATACAAAATAAAAGAGTTTTGTTTTAACTCGAAAAGAAACTGTAAGGAAAGAAAGAAGAACCAGATAATTAACATCTTCAATAAATTTTAGTATTTTTTTGTTTGGCTTATATATCTACTGCTGTCGGTATTACAACATATTACAGAACATTTAATTAATTGCACCCAAAATAATATCAATCGTTTATGAAAATAATTTACTTCAATTTGAATATTAAAGTCTTAATGCTTATACTTTTATTAAATAATATTAATTTTGCATATTAATTTTACAATTTTGTTTTCTAATTATCTATAGTACATTTAATATTTTTTTAATATAAGAATATAGAAAATGAATTTCAAATATTTAAATTTTGCTTTAATATATTCAATCAGCATAAATTATGAATAATAAAGTTTATATCTCTATAGTAATGAACAAAATGTCTGAGTAAATGTACTTTCAAGATGTTTTCCTAGGATAATAACAAATTAGGTAGTTAAACATGGGGTTTCAAAATAACACATTGCAGTCATTGGAACATAGGTATTGGGAGGGTATAGAGACTGGCACTTCGAAATCATCTGAAGATGCCCTTTAGTGTGATACGTAGATAGCATATGTCTTTAATTTTTCCGTTCTCATATAAGACTATAAACGGGCTTACCTTTTGTTTTATTTATAGTCATAAAAGTTAATTTTATAATTTCTAGTAAGACCTTTTGATTACCGGGAGTCTACAATAAATATCCGTTAATGGACAGGATGTTGTTTAGGAAGGGACGAACCCCCCCGCCCGAGTGTAGCTAGTATACAAATGGCTCCCAAATTCCTTTTCTATCAATACCTTTATTTAAATTTTGTTAGAACAATTTCAGCGGTTCTTAACGGTACATTACACCTTGGTCTGGGTTCCGGGTCGTAGGGATATCTTGGGGAATGAAAAGGTGGATGAGCTTGCCAGGAGCGCCTCTGACGGAGGGGAGTCTGTTGCTTCCTACTCAGAGGTCCACTGCCCTATGACTGTCATTAGAGATGGGATATCCAAGTTTTTCCTTGCGAAATCACAGAGCAGATGGAATTCCGTCACTTCCTGTACTGTTTCTAGGAGACTTTGGCCTCGGTATAACCGCGGCATATCTTTGGGAATCTTGGGGATTTCTCGTCAATCTTTGTCCAGACTTACAGCTGAGTATACGGGTCACTGGCTGATCGGAAGACACGCAGAGAGGTTGGGCCTACGCTTTAATTCGCACTGCAGAAATTGCGGGAATACTGCTGAGAGTGAGACTATAAAATATTTGTGTAATTTCCACACATATGAAATCTACACATTATGTGCTCTATCCACCGTTCTATATATCTCGAGTTAATGGTGCCACTTTAGGTTTTTAACACCAAAATTTTAAACATCTGGAATCCGTTTTCGGCTATTTACATCCAAAATTGGACGAGATATTCGAAAACGGATTGCAGACTTAAAAAATTAAAAATTAACTGCACTAAACAAAATAATGTGTGAGTTCATAAATATTTATGTTATTAACATACTTACTTCCTTTTACGACTGAAGGAGACATACCGACTAAATCTAATTCTGATACGCTAAATTCTGTATTGCTAACCGTGTTTTGAATTAAGTCACATTTGTTATGATAATTTAAGACATTTTGTGTAATTTTATTTAAAAAAAATGCACCCAAATGTCCTAAATTAAATCTAATATATTTAGAGATTCATAACTTTTTTCCAATTAATCTAAAATATAATTTTAATTTTCATAAAAAATGCACATAAACTCCCGCATGACGATTTGTCTCGTAACACGATACATTTGTTTAAGTGTTTTTGCAAAAAAACAAATGCAAAGAGAGATCAAAATGAAGGAGCGTGAGAATACATGTGTACTCTCTCAGCTCCATTGAACTATGAAATATATTATAATATATAAAAGTGTTTTTCCCCGACTGAACATAAAAGCTTATGCTTGTAGTCAAACAATTTAGATCAATTACATACATGCAAATCAGTCTGCTGTCTATTTTGAGTCTAAATATTTCATTTAAATTTGCTATACTTGAAAATAAAATAACTATGTACATGAATACATACATATGTATACATGTAGATATCCAGATGTGTTGGAAATCATGATCACCCTGTTTTAAAGTTATGTCCTAGCTCTCATGTTTTGTGGTTGGTGTGTTCTCTTACTAGGACAAAAGCTCCGGGTTCAAACCTCAGCCCCTCTTTCGGCGACTACTTCTCAGCAGTATTCGGGCAAAAGCTTTGAAAGTAATTGATAACCAGCTTCTCAAGTCTATTGTTCTGAGTCGACTTTAAACTGCAGGTCCCAGTACACATGGACAAAAGTTGAAACACACAACATGAGTACTACGGAAAGGTATGCCGTAACCCTGAGACATGGTTCTAATTGCCATTTATGTGTGTATGTATGTATGTATGTATGTATGTATGTATGTATGTATGTATGTATGTATGTATGTATGTATGTATGTATGTATGTATGTATATATGTATGTATGAATGTATGTATGTATGTATGTATGTATGTATGTATGTATGTATGTATGTATGTATGTATGTATGTATGTATGTATGTATGTATGTATGTATGTATGTATGTATGTATGTATGTATGTATGTATGTATGTATGTATGTATGTATGTATGTATATCGAGCTTAATGTACCTTAAATAATAATAAGTTTTGATATTACGGTACCTCTTTGTGTAGCTACGCCAGGTATAATTTATTTATAATTAAAGCACTTTAATTTTTCAAATTTGACATAATCTTAATTATAATCAAAGAGAAAGACGAATAACTTTTTTTTATTTTAAATAATAAATCAATTTGCCATTTAAAAGAAAAGTTTTCAAGCAAAGAAATCGTAATACATTTGCACCAACTTAAGTGTTTGCTTACTTTTTAATATATTCTCGTTTTAATAACAGTGATTATATTTAAAACTCTGCTTTCTTAAAAGCCACAAATAATATTCATTTACACTTTGGAATATTCCTCATTTTAACACTGTTTTATTGCATTATGAAAAAAATAATTAATATGGAAAAAGAGGATTAAAATAGCAAGAAACTAAACAAATAAGAATTTTATTTTTTTTATATATTTTGCGCGCAAATGCTGTTAATGTTGCGTATTATAATTTTGCTCTATTTTTTCATTTTTTTTTTTTGCTCCATATTACTTTGCCGTTTTAAGTCTATTAAAAAATATATGTACTCGTATATTTATAAAATAAGAGTTTGTAGAGCAACTTAAAAATGCTAAATTGGCATAATAAAATAGCAAAACTCACCAGAGTTACATATTGTAATGAAAAATATTATGAAACGGCAAGAAAGTAGCTTTTAATTATAAAATAAAAGCAAAAGAAAAATTATTAAAGTTTTTAAGGAAGAGGCAGGCACTGAAAAGTTTTACAAACTACCATAAAAAGTCATTTAAGAAGCCAACTCCAATACTCTCTCTCATGTTGTTATTGTTGTTTTATGTAGGAGTTGTTTAAACATAAGAAACTCGTACAATTAATAAATAAAAAGGGAAAAGAACTGTTGCTTTTGTTATTAAAAAACAACAATAATAACAAAACCAAGAAGTAAACAAAATTTACTAAAAGATTTCTTAACGAATATTCATATCTAGCAACACAATACCGAAACCTCTGTTGCTATTGTTGTTGCTGTTGCAACTGCTGTAGTTGTTATTTATATTCTGTTGGAGCTGTGGCTCTCCTTCATAATTGTTTATTATGAAATTTTATACTCAATGGCATAAAACATTTTTCTAAAGTTGTAATCATAAGTGTTGTTGCTGGATTTTCTATATTTATAAATAGACAAATTAAAAGAACTTTAAACTTCTTACTGTATATGAAATATATTTCTTAACCCCCCCACACCCATCACATTTATCTACTGCCAGTTTTGCTTATGTTTCACACACAAAATTTATAAATTTCTTTCTTTTATCGGGTGTTGTTTTAACAGTTGCAGAAGTTTATAGTGCTAATAAAACAAATAAATATATATTTAAACGGGCTTTATAGAATATAAGATTTTATGATATTATTGTTTATATATGTATGTTTTCGGCCATGTAGAATTCACGGCTGGTGCGAACATCGTGCGATCTGGATAACGAACTTTCACAAACTTTTCCCAACATATATAACTGCATATTGCCAACAATTTTTTGTGTGGCGTTTTCTCAAAGAAAATAATCCGATGACTGGACCAATTCTTTTTTTTTAAATATAACTGACCATTACATAAGAGTTACGACCTAGTTTCTCACAGCACCCATATTGTGTGCGTCAATTTTTTTTATCCATTAATACAAGAACTTACTTACATGCTAATCAGGGACTCTCAAAACTTTTGCCCGAAGACTTCTCAGAGGTGGTCGTTGGAAGTAATATTTTTTCTTAGAACAGTAGCATCATACAATTTAAGTACGATTAATGCCACCTAGCGATTTATATAAACATTTCTATTCATAAACCTTGTGGTAATTATGACTTTTGAAGACATACAAATGTACCAATATACCATCCAACAGCAATTTCCAGTCAACCTTATACTTTTTGGATAAGCACTTGTAGATTATTCTTAGGTCACATTAGGCAAATATTTGACGAAAATATTATGCAAATATTTGTTTTAATGTATTCATTTCTTCAAAAACTGTTTAAAAACGATATTAATAAGAAAAAAATTTTTGATATATAATTAACTAAACTTTAAGAATGGAAAATTAAAAAATAAATATTTTCATAAATTAGTGGTTACGTTTTTTTCGTCAAATATTTACCCAATGTGACCGTAGCTTTATAAACACTTGTAATCTGTTAGTCAAGTCTTTCATAAAGGCGAACAGATTAATTCAATGCTTCCCTGTGTACACTACTCGGTGGCTCATGAGATTCACATTATCAATAGAAATAAAGGTGGTCCAAAACGAATCAGTGTTATTCGAAATAGCCACACTACTATAAAATGTACGAAATGTAAATGTGAAAAACAAAACCATTAGTTTTCAACAATTTTAAAGCGTTTCTGAGGTGTAAGTCTGCCCATAAAGCAAATTAAACAAAAAGAAACTCTCACCTGTTAAAACGGTTCTCAAATAAAGCAGTATTGTCTGCTCAAAATTGTGAAACCCTAAAAAAACACACGATATATGTACCGAGTTATCCATTTCGTGGTCTCAAAAGTATGGGACTGGAATTCGACATCTGTCAAACTAAGTTGTTAAACCAGTTATTTTCTTTTCAGTTGAAAGTCTGACATTGACGAAAATAGATCGCTTAACTATCACACAACGCATAAAAATTATCAAAACCTACTACAAAAATGGTGATTCTGCCACAGCCACATATCGTGCTTTACCCGGCGTTTAGACATGCAAGTGCAAGTTCGAAAAACTCAATCCACTAATACTTTTTTACTCACACAATCACATTTTTCACACTTGCAGCTCAACTTACAAGAGAATTTCCTTGTAAGTAAATTGATGGCACTTGCGACAAGTGAAATGAAATATGAAAAAACGGTGTTACCACGGTTAAGTTTTGTATAAATTTTTAGCTGATTTTCGCACTATTTATACAGAATTATAAATAAAAAAATAAAAGAATTGTCCAATTATTCACCCAAAAAGTATTTTTAATTATATATTTCATGCACTTGGGGGAAAAAATACTTATCCATATATTTTTTTCAGTAATTTTATAAAGTCAGAAACACAGCAACACTGAATTTATAAAATATCAAAAAATTTAAAAATAAAGCAATATTCATATGTATTTTTATTCAAGATGAAGAAAAAGTTAAATAAAAAGGAAATTTTGTAATTAATTTCTTTATATCGCTCAAATGAAGTTCTGTGGAACATGAACAACAACTGTCTTTTTATTTTTTTTAATATTATAAATATTGTTTTGTACCTATTTCTAGTTTTTTTAATTCTAGAAGTAAAGCTATTTGCATATGATATTTACGCTTCGTGAACATTTTGAAAATGAACTTGCAACTGGCTGTGTAAACACTCAAGCTACTTGCAAATATTCGGCTATTTTTTCGGCATTTTCGATGTTAATACGTATGCTCTACTTGCAAGTGATTACTTGCATGTCTAACGGCAGTGTTAAGAGGAGATTATGGTTTACATAATCGTCCAACTACGCAAGCAATTGGCAAAATTGTGAAGAAATTTGAAGAAACTGGAGCGGTTACAAATATTGTAAGGCCTGTGCATCATCGTTTCGCTCGTTACTCTGAAAATATCGCTGCTGTAAGTGAAAGTGTTGCCGAAGACCCGAATGTGTCGATTCATCGTCGTTTTCAAGAATTAGGATGATCTTACGGCACACTATGGCGTATTTTGCATTTAGATCTACACCTTCATCCATATAATGTCCAGCTCACGCAACAACTGAAGCCAGCTGACTATTTACAACGTCGTAGATACGTGGAATGAGTGCTTGAACAACAGGCGGTGAACGGCAATTTTCGAACAAAATTTTCTTCAGCAATGAAGCACATTTCTTACTCGATGGGTATGTTGATAAACAAAATTGTCGTATTTGGGGTTCTGAGAACCCTCAAGTAATTGAAGAAAGGCCATTATATCAAGAAAAAGTCACTGTTTGGTGCACTCTTTTGTCCAAAGGTGTGATTGGACCTTACTTCTTCGAAAACGATGATGGAATGACTGGCACCATCAATTCGGAGCGTTATGGTCATATGATAACCGACTTTTTTTTGTCTGCTATTGAATAATACGACTTGGAGAATATGTGGTTTGAACAAGATGGTGCCCTATACCAGACAACTCGAACGAATTTGGCTTAATTGCAAGAGACATTTCCTGGCCGCGTAATTTCTCGTCGTGGCGATATCAACTGGCCACCAAGATCATGCGATTTGTTACCCTTAGACCTTTTTTGTGGGGCTACGCAAAAGACTGTGTTTATGCAGATACCCCTTTAACTCTTGAGCACTTAAAAACCAACATTCGTCAAGTTATGACTGAGATACCGCCCAATATGTGTTAATAAGTGGTCGAAAATTACCTCGAAAGAATCAATGCTTACAAGACTACGCATGAAAGTCATTTAAATTATGTAGTGTTTCACACATAATGTCAACGTTCAAACTTTAAAATAAAAGAAAAAAGTCATGAAAAAAATATTTTACATGTGTTTTATTTACGTTTACTTTTGAAACCGCAAAATGGATAACCCTTTATTTACTACGTATAGAAAATTTATTTATAGTGTTGCTAAGTCGTTGAAACTTTAAGTCATTTATTTACCCAGTAAGGCGTTAATTGCGGACAAAATTTATTTAAACTTTAAACGAATATCTTCAAGTAGTTTGTTGTTGTTTATCTTTACAAATAAAATAATTAAATTTGAAATCTTACAGACATGAAATTTAGTTTGGAAACCATTGTATAAAAAAGAGCTTCAAAATATGCAAATAAATAACAGATTTAATTAAGCAAATAGTTGAAGTACGAGTATTTGTATGGTTTTTTTTCTTTTATTTTAATTCTAAAGCATCAGTAAAAACAGTTTGATATCTTCAATACTATAAAAGAAGAAATAGAAAAATTTAATATTAAAAAATTATACATTTTTTACAAATTGGCTATTTAGTTCAGTTGAATAATTACTTTAAAATTGTTGCCAGATGGTTGTTTCACGTTTTCTTAATGGGAAAAAACTAAAAAATAAATAAAAGAATCTTCTTCATTTTTAGGGGGACAAACATTTTTTTATATATACAAGTAAACTTGTTGAAATATAGTATTAATCGAATCTCTACCTATTTAAGCGAAATAAATAAAATTGGCAATGCACAGAAAACATCTGTAAAGCTTAGTGATACAGTGGCTGAAACATATGGCTGGGTCAGAATCTATAAGGCCTAACTCCACAAAATAAAAAGTAGAGAAAATTAGCAATGTTTAAAAAATTAATTTCCAAAATTTATGAAACTGTTAAAATGTATAAAAGTGGTTGTAGTCACTCCTCATATATCTAATTATTTTTTAAAATTAAAATTTCTGAATTAAAAATATTTTTTAATAAGTTTCCTGAGCATTAAGTGCAATTTTAGGGAGTTAATTGGTTTAGCCAATAAAAAATTTATTTTTATTTACAAGAAAATTCATTTTAGCAATATTTTTAAGGTTTTCTAAGTAATGTAAAGTTTAATCATCATATAGATTATTGCCACAAACAGATGCATCCAACGTGCTGTAATTTCTATTTGGTGTCTTCAATGTTTTGTAATATTCATGTTTGATAGGTGATATCAATTGTAATAGATCCATCATGTCCTGTTTCTTTTCTTTTGTAATTGTTCTCCCAGAATTTTACAGTAGAGGTTGCTCTATGTTTTTTAAATGCACTGGGTTACCAACTTCAGTTTTATTGATTTTCATTGAAAAAAGTCTTCGTCTGTGTTGAAATTGTATTTAAATTTTATGCTGTATAGTTTGCATCTTTCTAATTTAATCCATTTTATTTTCAGCCAGTTGATTGGTATTCCTGAATTTGTTTTTTTTTTTTCTAGTGATGGAATTTTCTAAAGGTTTTCTGGATTTAAAGTCTTATATATATATTGTGAAAATACAAACTAATTAGAAAGACAAAAAAAAAAAGATAAGTGTGGAGGGCACTCCTGGAAATCACATGTGTTGTTTAATTTTACAAAATTTAAAAAAAAAAATGTGAAGTTTCGCTTGAGTAAATCAATGCGTTTATTTAAAGTGGAGTTAATTGGAATAGCTTCTGAAAATATTCAATAAAATTCAAAACCTATATCAATTTCTGATGTATTTTAATGAAAGTTGTTTAGTAATTAGAGAACAAAATAATTTTCAAAGAGTTCACAACTAATTAGATAGTAATATAACACAATTGAGAAATTTTCGAAAAGTGGAGTTAGGCCTTATAGGTTCTGACCATTTTACTGTTACGAACGCTTTACCTCACTGTGACCAATCTGGGCTAGCTCTCTCCCCAGGGGTGATTCATTGACCCATGTCACCGTTACGCAACAATAGAAAAAATTCTCTCAATAATTCAAAATGAATATGGGCAATTTCAAAAATTTTCAACATTTGTTGAAACTGAGTTCAGATGCTTATTATTTCTCCAGTTTTTCGAATTGACCAAAACGGTCAAAAGGGAATGGTAGGCCACACTAGAAAACTGGGAAATTCAAAATTTCAGACCATCAGTTCTTTATCTCTAAAAGTTATGGGCACTCAAATATTGAAAAACTCAAAAACAGACTTGAAATTTACAAGAGTTTTTTCATATTTCATCACTTTTCTACTTTTAGTTTTAAACTTCCGATGCTCACTGATATAAAATAAAGTCACCAGACTTTGTAGATATTTACACTATAAAAGTTATGCCAATACTACTATTTGGGAAAAAGTTGTACAGCGGCTCATTTTTGAAACCAAAATTTTCAGATTTTTTAATTTTCGCAGTTTTTTCTATAGCGTTTTTGCGCCGTTCAAGAAAATTGCATTTCGTCAACATTATTTAAAAGATGGTATAATTTGCTAAAATTTGCGCCATATCACGTCGATGTCAGGCTGCTAGTTGCTGAGAACGATGACCTCAAACTTTTATAGAATTGGCGTAAATTTTTCAAAAATGACAGTTTTTCGCGCCTGACATTTACAATCTTATTTAAAACTGGTTTATGTATTGCGTGATTTAAACTTCTTAGTAAATGGCACCTCAACGTCAAGAAGGCGTTAAAATATTTTGAAACGCAAAAATTTTATAAAGAAAATAAAAATTTTGCGAAATTTCATGATTTTGTTTCGCGTTTTTTTTTAATTAATCCGTGGTTTAAAATCAATGTAAAGTATTGGAAATGAAGTGCGGCGGTGAACTAAAGATCATATATAAATACGGTTGAATTCGGTCCATATTTAGCGGGTACAGTGGCATTTTTCTTCAAACACATTTTGCTTTGTGACATCTGCAGTTATGTATAGATTCCGCCGCGATTGACACCAAATGAAAGGTTTTTTTAAGCTTGATAATAAAACCGAATAGGCATTAAAAAAATTTCATGATTTTAAATTTTACAGATCAAAAAAAAAAAATCCTAACCTCAAAAATAATTCTTATATAATTTTTTTTATTTTTTAAATTTGCAAGTTAAAACATTGTTTTTCTGTAAATTAGTTATGCGTTATATAAACACATATTATAACAATCGGTGAAACATTCATATTTTTGCAAAAATTCGCGTTTTTTAATGTTAAGGAAATTTAATTATATGTGATATTTTTTGGTGTTTTTTATCAGTGCATTGATGAATTTTGACTGCACTGATGAATTTGGAATGAGTTTCATGCATCCATACAACATTTATTAAAATAAACCAATAAATTTAACTTTAAATTTTTTTTAAAGAGATTTTAACTTAAAACCTCCATAACTTTCGCGCCGTTTGCAATAAATGGTTAACGCGAATTGTTTTGGTATGCTAAAATATCACCCTTCACGTGACCAAAGCGTGATTCGTGTCATCCAAAAAAAAAATTTCGAAAAAAAAAATATCAAAATGTCGAAAATTTTTGAAATTGCCCATATACATTACAATCTAAAAAAAAACACAGTTGAAAAAAAAATTTTTAAAGACAGAAGAATTTATACCGGGCAGATGTATTCAACCCGTTTTTCGTCGCCCACCCAACCTAATTCAGCCATTGATGCAACCATTGAACCCTGTACACAGTCATACTCATCCGTTCATTTCATCACGTAACTATCTTGCTACTTGTTGAAAGCTTTTCACAGTAGATCATATCAATCAAAATAGAATTGATATATAAGTTCAGTGCGATAATAGAGTTACAAATTTGGCCTTGCATGATCGCTAATTTTGCTCACAATGCAACTGTTGAAGACAAAATTGGAGAAGTTATTGGTAAGATACCAGGTGGTATATTGGAGATTGTGTGCCCAAATTGGACATAACAAAAATAAACCGTTTAAGCCGTAGCCTTAGTCAACATTTATATGAAACAATCTTTAAACAATTAACTATCTATCAACGCAAAAAAAAAAATTCATGTATTTCTCTAAATTTTGTGTTTATTTTTTGGTGTTTCTTTTTTATAGTCGAATTTGAAAGCACTTAAGAAAAACAATCATTATATACATATATCAAGTTAATTCGAAAATATTTGAAATTTCGAATTCTACATAGGATTTTAAAGTAAATTTAAATTTAACACAGAGATTTGTATAATTAGAAAACGGTTACTGTTTTGCGACATATCATTTACCGGCAAAATCCTACAACTTTCAAAGGATTCTTTTCGCCCCAATGGTTAAGATTTTCACTTTAGCCATAAGAAAGTATTAACACCAAAACGCTATACTGTTGAAGTAGTTTGAAGAAACACACAATTTGGAAAATTTTTTTGCTGTATTCGAACTTTGCTAAGCATTTTTTAATGTTATGATTTCCGTTAATGTTGGCATTAAAATGGTAACAATCCAGCAAAGTAAGCAAAAAAAAAAAAAAAAAAAAAAACAAACAAAGCAAACAAACAAATAAATTCTATTCAAAACCTCTTCTAATCGTAAACACAGGCGGCACGCATTTACCTACATCGACACAAAAGTGTAGATTTTAAAAGAGCGCGTAGATGATTTAAATTTTTTTTCTTTTCTTGTTTACTGGCTTTTTCAGTTGTTTAACAACAATTGAACTTTTGCCTTGAAGGTTGTAAGTAAGAGCAAAAAAAATATGTTTTAAATGCTGATATCTACTTGGAGGGAGGTGATTTTTAATGTTTAATTTTTTTCTTCACAATTCTACTAGACATGAAAAATAGTTAGAAAAAGAAACCCTCACTTATTCAACGACCCTCGTGTTTTTTTCTCACAACAAATGGCAATACCACTGTGTTTGTATCAGTTTTAAGGACATATTTCGCGAGTAAAAAAAAACAATATTTTTGAATCATGCTGATTTTTTTTTGTTACCGGCGCTGGAAAACAAATTAGAAAAAAAAATTTGCCAGAGAAAACTGGAAGTTGCAAAAGCATGTACTTCAAGAGAGCAATACACTTGAGATTAAACAAACACACACAGTTTTTTGCCTTTTGTTATACTCATACCAACATAAGAGTTTAAACATACAATCGATTAAAAAGAGCTGCTAAATGAACATCCTACGAAAATATTGAACATCTACTCGTAACTACACACAATCATATGAGTGAAAAACAGAGACAAAAAAATATTCCTAATGCTGACATTTCGTGCTTTTTTTTATAAGAGCAGAGTGTAAATGCTTTTGTCAAAACCACTTTTAAGATATGCAATAAAACATTTGAAGTGGTGCTAGTAGCGATATCATTACGAACATCAGAAATGATACGAGGTTTTGATGGCAAAAAGTTGTACTTTTCAATATATAAAATATTATTCATGTAGATATACATATATATTTTTTAGTTTAAAAGTCTGAAAATTTAATAAATAAATGTTTGCAAACTTCTGAACCATTTTTTTTTTTTTGAACATTTTACATAAACTTTGAGAGAAAGACTGTGTAACCAAACAATAACAACTGATGAAGTCTTAAGTCTAAAGTTAAGTCAATATCAACACTTCAAACTTTAATTCTATATAAAAATTTTCAATGCTAAATGCTTAACATGGGAAAAGTTTTGTGGTAGAGATAGACAAAATTGTTTTTTTACATGAGTAATGAGTGGCAGAAAACTTAGCTGAAACCACTGTCATTCCTTAGCAAAACAAAGACAAAAAACCAGACAAATGTTAAAAAGGCATTCTACAGTGATACGAAAAAGACAAAAAAATAATTTTTTTTGGTAGTAACCAAAATATATTAAAATTGATTTCAACTAAAAATAGGAAATAAACTTTTTAGTTTGTTTCTTCATTAATTATTTCTAAAAACTAATACTACAATTAAATCTTTTGCTATATATGTATGTATGTTATTAACATTTTAGAAAAAAAGTTACAGTTTGCAAGGTTGGTTAAATAATTTCGAAATTTTTTTTTTCCTTTATTTTGAATATACAGTAGAACCTGTTTTTTGCGGACTGTTTTTGTGCGATTTTATTTTTATGCTACTCTTTTTGTGCGATTCTTATGTGAATTATTTTATGCAGCTGGTCGCTCTATGATAGTTAAACATATTAACCACATTTTTCAGCAGTGTTGGTAAAAGAAATATACAGAATTACCAAACATTTGGGTGATCTTTTATGAAACGTATGTTGTGGACAAAAATATAGGTTTCTTTTCTTTATATAGATCACTGAAATGTTTTTCACCCTAATATGTAATGGTTCACACGATAATATGAACCATTTGGTTCACATTCTAAACCACTATTGGGAATCCCAATTTTCACACAAGAGTTTGGTTGAAATTGCTACCAAATTAGAGGATAGCAATTCTTCAAGGTTGGCAACAAGATTAAAAATAAAGAACGATAGTGTGCTCCCAAAATTTCTATGGCAAATTAACTTCTTTCAAACAAGATTATGTCGCTAACCGCTTATGAGATACAACCAACGTTGCAAAAACTGATTACCTGCTTCTTACATGATAAGAAACTTTTTATTTTTTGGTAATGAAAGCCATTGTGAAGGGTAACGATTAAGTTGATTTTTGTATGCAAAATAAGTAGATAAGTATATAAATAAAATGTTTTAAAATATTCACATGTGAACTTAGTTTAATGAAATAAAAAAGTTTTGTGTTATTTTCGAGAAACAACTTTTTTTATGCGGTTCCTATTGATCTCTTAAAAAAGTATTTTTCATTTATATTGCGAAAACTGTTTTTAATATCGTTTTGTGAAGTTTTGTGTAATTTTTTTGTGCGATTAATTTTATGTGGCCCCTATCTACCGCATAAAAACAGGTTTTTCTCTATTACTGGACCTGTATAACCAATTCCTGCAATTTATTTTTGTTTTAATAAAAGAGAAGTTTTCGATAGATTAAAAACCAGATTGCGATTTAATAATTTTTTTATATGATACAATACGACAACATTATTGCTATTTAAAAGAATAAATTGGTACCAAAAGGCTAAAATTGCGGAAGTTTTTAGTGTCCTTCTTGATGTGTATATTTTGTTTTAAATCAACAAAATTTTCACAAGTTAGGTTAACGAACATTTCATATTATGGAATAGCTTTCGTATTTCTTTAAAAATGAAAGTATTTATAAAACTTAGAGAATTGTATTATATCTTTAGTCATTTGATGGAATGATTTAAGTGACAGTGACTGCGGATCAATTAAGGTTGCCATTTTTGAAATTGGAAAATCAGTACATCGTAAGAAAAATACCAGTACATTCGGAAAAAAACCAGTACACAAATTTTGACCCAAAATTTTATTGAATTCATAAGTTTTAAACGATTATTAAAACAAAAAGAAATTTATATATTAAAAATAGTTCATTTTCTATTTTCTAAGGCAAGAAAAAACATATAAATACATATAAAAAAACATGACGTCAAATTATAAAAATATATAGAAATAATGTTATTCATTGGCACATGAAATGAAATGCACAAAAAATTCTAAATTCATACAAATTAATGTCAGTATAATGAGGGTATTCATGAGGTCTCCTATCTAGCCATAATTTTAATAACCTTAACATTTTTTGTTTTTGAATTTAAAACGAAATCAAAAGCAACAATTTCTTTTGAAAAGCACTAATGACACTTCTGTTTATTTATTACAAAGTATGTGGCAAGTTAATAATAGACAAATATAAAACGTAAGACCAAAAATTAACTGGGTGATTCATAACAAACCAAAACCAATAAGGAAAGCAAAACAATTTTAAACAAGTAAAATTATTTGAAGCCAATATTTAACAAAACCAGTACATTTGCGTACACAGAAAAAATTATTGCAGGAATATTTTCAAACAAACGCTTGTTCAATTTTTATTTCGTTTTCAAATAAAGTTTTGTTTGATTCTATTAATAATTTTGTTTGAATGTATTTTAAAAGTATCAATGTTGATAAAACATGTTATAAAGAAAACAAAAAAACAGAAATGTATTGCTTTGTAAATACTTTTGTTTGGTTTTTATATATTAGATGGGATATGATTCGCATTTAGTCTATAACTATTTTAACATAAGTATTTATAGTTTTGAATAACACCTTTGGGAAAAAGTCTCTTGACTAGTCTCTTAAACAGAGACGAAATGGCCATAGAGACATGTTTATCCCCAAAAGAATACATTTCATATTACATTAAAATAAATAATACAATAATAATTTTAATAATACTATTAATAATAATAAAATATAAAAATAAATTATCATAAAAAATTTAAATTTGTAAAAAAATTATTTGAATTTTCTGTCAAATTTCAGAACATTATTTTGTTGTCTCGAATAATTATTTGTTCAATTTTGCATTCATTTTTAAACATTTTATTTTTTTAATTGGCAACTTTTTTCTCTAAAAACAAATTTTGTTTCAAAAAATATATTAATTGGTTTGACAAAATTTTTGTTTGCTTAGGACCGTAATATTCAATAAAACTTTTATCTACTTCTATTAAATTTTTTGTTTGATTCTTTTTTGTGACTCCAATAAAAATGTTTATTGAATATTGCAACATTTTTATTGAAAATATCGCAATTTTTTTTTCAAACAAAAAATTACAAATTTGTTGTTCGAATTCACAAATTTC
This sequence comes from Metopia argyrocephala, assembly GCA_963576795.1. NCBI lineage: Eukaryota > Metazoa > Arthropoda > Insecta > Diptera > Sarcophagidae > Metopia > Metopia argyrocephala. Next base: position 57,581,313 of record OY756211.1, on the reverse strand, counting down.
TTTGTAGGACCGAAATTAAACAAAAAATTTATTAACTCAGTGAATTTCGTGTCTGAATCAAAAAAATAATTTTTTCTGTGTACTGATTTGAGTGTTATACATAAACCAATACATTGAATAAAAACCTGTACATGTACTGGTAAAATCAGTCTTCGATCGTTGAGGGCTTTTTCCCCTAACATAGTCCCTAAAAAATAGTCTAAAGAAGGTAAATGGCTTGATCTAGGCCGCCAGTTGACCGTCCCCAAACCTGAAATAAACTGTTCATCTCTCGAAATCGCCTATAATTTATATCATGGATTCGTGTACAACGTGGCATGAATAAAAAAAAGACTGTAATCAACGCACGGTATCGCTTGCCATTTACAGTAACGTTTCTGTATTTATTGTCTTTCAAAAAGTACGGTCCAAAAATGACATTGGCCCATAAACCACATTAAACAGTGCATTCTTAAGGATGCATTGACATACTTTGAAATGTTTCTGGCTGTTCTTGACAACAAGTACAGCAATTGTGCTTGTTCACGAATGTATTCAACTTGAAATAGGCTTTGTAGCTGAACACATTGATTTGACAAAAAAAAGTAGACTTTCGTCTAACTTTGTCAGCGTTAGCCATTGTATCCGTTTGTTTGACTTAAATAAATGAACAAACTGTGGTTTAAGAGATTTCAAATAGGGCCATATGCTGCAAGCTGCGCCGAATCAAGAATTTGAAGTCGTCAACAATATTGGCAATAAATTTTCCGGCCGTTCTGCGCATGCGCGTTTGTGGTTTATTGTTGAGTAATGAAAATTTTGTGCTAAATTTAGTCACAAAATTCTGCATAGCTGCCTCACAAGATCGCACAAACTTACCATAAAAATAAAAATGTTTTACTAATTTGCAAGCGTTATTCGTCCCTAAGTCGAGTCATACATTATAGACCTAACATGGTTGAAGGCTGGCTTCTCTTTTATGAATTTTGTATTGATATCTGAATTTGTAGACACCTTAATACTTAATTTGTTCAAAATGTTTAGTGCAATCATATGTACTGAACAAACAAGTTTTATTCTTATAATATCTATGGCATCCTCTGTTTAGAGTAACGTCTTTATTTTCTCTTTTTTCTTTCAGCAAACATCGATATTACCTGTTTTGCATTTCTTTTCCCAAAAGTTAAGTCAATATAAAACATGAAAGTGTGTAAAGAAGAAAACTTTTCTCCACAAGTAAGTGCGAATAGTGTTTTTCCTGATCTGTGTTTGAAGTTCCAAAGGTTTATAATGATGCTGATTTATTTACACAACGTCAAGTGTTTGCATGCGATAAGCCTTTGGGTTTAGTGTCTCTATATATTTTATTTGTTTTATTGTAACTTTCAAAAGCAAAGAAGTAAATCTATGCTTGTCTTTTAACTTTTTAAAGTTAGAGCATAGTTATTGATAGTTTATTGCAAAAAATTTTTTTTGGTTTGTTCAAAAAAAAAAAAGTGTCGAAGAAGAATATTCAACAATAGATTTCTTTGAGGTAAATAAAAAGCCAATATATATGTTTATGAAAAATGTATAGCACGAGTAAGTATTCTAATATGATGGCTTTATTGTAATGAAATCATATGCAAATATTAATTTTGTATTATAGAAGATATGGTGTGGTATGGCTATAATTTGACATTTTTAAGCTTTTGATGGCAGTTAATGCAAAGCAATAAAGTCAATGGTTTCTGGTTCAAGTAGGACTCCTCAGAGCGCAGGAGCTTGTTAGAAAAGGGACTTTTATTTATTTTATTTATTTATTTATTTCTTCTTACGTCCCATACAAAGTCTCACATTGCAGTAAAGAACTCAGTACGAATACTTACAAAATACATTATAAGTAATATACTTATACAATAGGTTATATTCAGGCCTGTCACAGATATCCATTCCGATCGAAAGTGGAATGAATTCCGTTTTTTGCTTCTCCAGAAAACGTAAAACGAAAATTTTTTGCGGAATTAAACCACTTTTAGTTTCCTAAGTAGAATTGATATTTTCAGTGCCTTAAATTTAAAAAAATGAGTTAAGAGCACTTTTAATGGGAAACAAATATTGTTTTTGAGTTATTTTAGTGAAAAATAATTTTTTTAACATTTATTTTCTTAACCCTGCTGTTAGGTTAGAAAAAACTTACGAATGTTAGGTTAATGGACCATTTGGTCCATACTTCAATATTCATACAAAATAACCATTTAATTTTATATTTGTATCTATTTTGGATCACTTGGCCCTAAATATTATTAAGTTAAGCTTTACTCAACGCTAGAGATGGGAGAGTGAGTGAATTTTGGCTCACGCTGACGCAAGAAATTTTATAATCTCTCACGAATCACTCACTCGAATTTTTCTTTACTCACGCACTACTCACGTCAGTAAAAATAAAATATCTCACTTTCACGCGTTATTCACGCGAACCACGCAAATCACGTGACCACCGCAAATATCTACTCAACACATCTAATATAAAAATTTATTGAGGGCGAACTGGTCAATGCAGAAAGTGACTCCGATATTTCAGATTCGGAATTTGATTATACTTCAGAATATAGCGAAACAAGTTCTTCTGAAGCAGATACTGAACCGGAATCCGCAGCTAGCTCTGTTGATTCGTTTTTTATTGCTAAAAACAAAATGCTTTGGATTGCCATTCCATTACCTCAGCCTATTGGAGCTACCGCTGAGAATATTATCTCAACGCAGCCAGATGCAATGACATTCTGTCAGCTTTTATGTTGTATTTCGGCCTCCAATAGAAAGAATTATCATCGAAAATACTAATAAGTATGGCAGGGTCGAGTTTGGTGGCAAGTGCAAAGAAATTGTTGAAGACGCGTAGAGCGCATATATTGCATTGCTCATTCTTCAGGCGTATGTCTGTATGTATAATCTCGTTTTTTTATTTGCACAAAATAGTTGGCTAATATAAAATATATTATTGAAAATATAAAAAATTAAGATGTTCATGGTTTATTTGAGGAAAAATTTAATCGTCCCATTTTCCAAGCAATTATGTCTGAAGAAAAATTTCATATGATTACCATCCGTTTCGATGATGTTTTGAGTCGGCGGCAAATGCGTAGTTGCGATAAATTAGCTCTTATTCGTGAACTGTGCAACCGTTGGGAACAACTTCTTAAAAAGTTTTATAATTGTTACGAAAATGTCACCATTGATGAGTAACTTGTTGCATTAAGGGGGGTGATGTACTTTTCTAGAGTTTGTGCCATCAAAACCACCAAAATATGGTTTGAAATTTTGGTTCTCGGTGGACTCCAAGTCAGGTTACAACTATAACTTGGTAAGCTTAGAATTGCACAGCCTGAAAAGAACCAAGGACAACGCGTTCTATTGGACTTAATAGAAGGCTTGAAAGGGCAAAATGTAACAGGCAAAAATTTTTTTCCCATTTTGGCAAAAAACTTCAGGAAAGGAAACTTTCTCCTAAATTGCTGACTTTCAAAAAACTCCCTTTGTACCATTCTATAAACACAAAACAACTCGATGGCCAAACATTTTATTTGCAAACATAATTGATATATCCGCATTAATGCGTACATAATATTTTCAGAAATCGACGTTTCCTGGGTTCCAGCTGATCGGAATTGCAGGAGACCAGAGTTATTGCCCCAACTAGCACTTTCTCTGGCAAACGTGTATACAATGAAACAGACTAGATTACCTCAAAAAGAGTTACCAGCACAGTTATTTACCGAAATACGAAAACCATGCATAGTTCCAGTGGCCTCTTCAAATAATATTTCTAATTCAGAGGGCCGAAATCGTGAAATTTGTAGTTGTGTGTATCTATGTGTGATATTAAATGCTTCATTTGCAGTAAGTTTATTTGCAAAACTAATAGAAAACAGTTTTGCTTATTATGCAATGACAATTTTTATAAAACCAACTAAAAAATACTAATTTTTTTTTAAATAAATGTAAAAAAAATCAAAGAAAATACATTGTGGACCAAATGGTCCCTTAACCTAAGATTCGTTACTTTTTATTTTTCTCAGTCCTGTTTTAAGTCAGAACCTTGAATTTTTGTATATAACATGGTTTTATGAAAAGACACGTGAGCTAAAAAATTAAGTCACTATATGTCACCCTTCAAAAATTACAAAGAAAACAATAAAAAAATGGACCAAATGGTCCTAACCTAACAGCAGGGTTAAAAATATACCCTTTTTTGTAATTGTTTCTAAAAGAATATATCTCTTAAACCACAAATTTTTTTTCAACAAAAATTAAACATTTTTAAAAAGTTTATATTCTGGCAATAGGACCATCAAAACCAAAATAAAAAGAAATATTTCTATTCCCGGCATTTTTCTTTTATTATTAATTATTTTAATCTGTATAACTTTTTTATGCAGTTTGTTACAATTTTTTCAATTTGTTTTGCTCTTATTCGCTTAAAACACATTGTTTTTGTTTTGGTATACATTATGTTGCTATATTTTAAGAGAAAAATAGAAAAATCGGAATTTGCTAAATCGATCGGAATCTATAGAAGCTAAAACAAAACCGATCGGAATTGAAAATACGAAATGAGAACCATTCCGATCGGCATCTGTGACAGGCCTGATAATTAAATAATTTAAAAATATTGATTATAAAATATATAAACAAACATTAATGATATAAAAACATAATTTTTAAAGTAGAGTTAATTACATAGTAGTATAAAATTAATTTGAAAATAGACAAAGGATATTTTTTCTAAATAAATGAGCGCTAGTAATGACTTGAGAGCTGTGGGGGATACTTATGGTATGTATAAAGAATTGGTATATAGATATCCGACTGACATATCTAAAACAAAGTAATCTTTTACCCCTATTCAGAGTAGAAAAGTTCAATCATTCAAAAACATGTATATTATTTTATGCATTAAAATCAAAATCTTTACCTTCATATAAGCATCAAGACACATACCAAAAAGTTTGTTCACGTACATTGAAATATGATCGAATCTTCTCAAGCCAAATACGTATCGAACTATATTATTAAAATTCATATTGAGTTTTCTTCTGCTGATACTGTCACAACAAGCAAAAAGTTCACACCCGTAAAGTAAAGTTGGCACTATATATGTCTTAGCGAGAAGTATTCGAATATTCAAGGGCGTGCAATGATGACTATACCAAAGATTTCTTAACATAGAAAACACTCGACCACAAGCAAAATTAATATCTTTAAACCAAGTGAGGTTACTGTTAAAATAAATTCCCAAATTCTTAGCAACATTCACAATCTCAATGGGTTGACCATTCAAAGTTAAAAGTGGTCTAAAATTGAGTCTAAATAAGTTCTTTTTGATAATTAAACATTTGGATTTATAGGGATTTATCCTCAGGCCATTAGCGGTAGCCCAATCGAAAATACAATGCAATTCTTCGTTCGAAATTCTCACACATTGGTCAACCGATGCAATATCATAACTTATATACTGCATATATATATGCACGTCGTCAACGCACAATCTAACTTTGCAGTGCTCGAGTTTACCTGGCAGATCATTAATATATAGCGAAAATAGTAGAGGGCCCAGGATTGAGTCCTGAGGAACACCACGACTTCTGTTCTAAGTTTAGATTGGACTAAGGGATCTATAGAAACATAGTTAGCGAAAGAGAGAAGCAAGAGAGGCAAGCAGTATTTTCAAGCCAATCAGATCTGATATCTTGAAACCACAAAGAGGTTTGAGGCTTCATCAGGAATAACGTTTGCAAGATTGGCAAAGACACTCGCAAAGAATACCGAACCGCTATACTGGCGGTTCTAAAAGAGCAATATATTTGGCGTTGTTGGTGGTGGAATAAATAATTGCAGGCATTACCAATATATTTTGTTGAGTGATGATTATTTTAAATACTTAATTGGTATATAACTTTTTCCAGAGACATACATATTTTTCTACCTAAAACGATAAAATTTTTTAAAGTCTTTGGCGCTAAAATAGGCATTTTTATTTACTGATCATAATGTAGGCATTTTATATCTAACTGCCTCTTTATCCACCAAAATGTCATAAAACTTCAAAATAATTTCATTAGAAATTTCGCAAAATTTCGAATTCTAATTTGCCTCCAGATCTTATCAAAAAAAAAAAAAAAATATCTGTGTGTAGTCAAATATATTTGAATCCTTAAGACCAATAAAAAATTAACTTTTTATAGTAATTCTGTTGTTTTAAGTCTTTTGAATATTTTAACAAAAAATTTGCAAAAAATATAAATCACTACACTTCCCCCCACAAAAAAAAAAAGAAAAATTAGAAAATTTAATTTAAATTTATTATTTTATTCGCAATTATTATTTGCCAGTAAATATTCTACAGGCAACAGATGAAAACAAAAAAACAAAAATTAATGGCAATTTCATCAAAAAATATTATTCAGAGTAGTAAGTAAGCACGATTTCATTTTCGTTGGCACTTTTGGGTATTTGGTATATAAAATATTTTTTGCTTTTTTGTTTGACTGATGTTTGAGGCGACATTTATTCATATTTATATTAAACCACATCACGTTTCACAAAAAAATAAAGGAGAAACGGAAAACGTATTTTCCAATAAATGAAAAAGCAAAAAAAAGAAAATTAAACTTCTTTTTTTATACACTCACATTTATTCCCGGTCTTTCAATTCAAGTATTCAGTTTTTTGTACTTGCGTGTGCTTGTTTATGCGAGCAAAAGTTTATGAAAAGCAAACATTTAAACGCAATCATGAATATTTGCTATTGATGCTGAAAGAAACCTTACTTTGCCACGAGTAGAAAGAGAAAATATGAAAGAGATAGAATAAAAAAAGTTGTTATGAAATATGTGAAAACATTTCAATACATCAAACACAAGTAGATAAGGGCCGGAGGTGTGTACACAAAAGAAATAAAAAAAACCGATATTTTTGTATGATGGAATTTAATAAAAAAAAAAATGTTTTTTCCAAATTTTGATCATGAAGAAATATTCAGTTTGTCAATATGAAAATTGCATATTAATAATAAAAATTTTATTACTAATTTGTAGAAATAAGGTGTTAAAAAACTTTTTATATTTGAGACAAGTATAGGTTTATTAAGGGCTTATTTGACAAATATTGCATAGAAATTTATCAAGTAAACCCTTCAAAAAATAATTAGTCTATAGAGAAATAAACTAACATTGAACTAGTCATGAGACGGGGTTTTGAGCAATGGAGTCCAGATCGAGTTCTAACACTTTATATAAAAGGCACTTGTCACTTTTGATACCATTTTGTACTCTTTAATCGGTCTCAGAATAGATTTAATAGAACCATGCTTTGAAATCTCTCCAGAACTGTGTTAGCAAAAAAATTTCCCGTAGAAAAAGCGTTTATGAATGAACTAGCGGACCGAACGTATGCTTTACCAGGCGAAATTATATAAGAAATTCTCTATATAATTAATTAAATTTAATCGTTCCCTAGATACGCAAAATTGTGTATTTTATCTGAATGGAAAGTATCATGTGGTATTGTGGTTAGAACGCTAGCACAAAAACTCAAATGGTCCAGGTTCAAATCCTAGCAAAGGTGAAAACTGAAAAAGTTAGTTTGCGCTTCCCGACACTCCTCTCTATTCCACATTAACCAATGTTAACAACAAAACGAATGATCAGGAGAAAAGCACCAACTATTGGGAAGTAGTAGATAACACCTAAACCTACTTGGCGAAGACACTCACCGCACAATCAACATGCAACGATGAGGCAATTTCTGTTGATCATTCAAGAGTAAAGGTATAACACTGGCTTTTGAATGATCAATTCTCAGCTATTTGTCTCATTCCTAAAGCGCTTAATAATAACACGGTGCTACAAATGAGCAACTTTTTTTTATACTTGGAAAGTGACCTAGTGTACGTTGTAGGCTTTATTGAGTAGATCATAAATTAATTTTTAAAAGTTCGGAAACACCGTCAAATTTCGGAGTTATTCTGAAAAAACTATTTTCGGGTAGGTTCGAGTACTTATGAACACGTAACTCAGTTGATTTTAATCCGATTTTCAATTTTTAAACGGTTTCGGAAAGAAGAAATATGTGCCTTTTTAAATATGTACACATTTTGGTACATATATTAAATTTTTGCAGTGTTATTTTAATTTATATCGGACTTTAATTTTATTTTTTCAAAATTTTTTAACTTTGGCGCCATTTTTTTAAAATAGATTGTTTAGAAACATACCCTTTTGTATATACCTCAGTAAAGCTAACTTAGTTCTGAAATAAACAAGCTTCTAACAAATAAAATCGAGTAAGAAATAAAAAAGTTATTAAGGTTTTTCAAAAGTTAAAAATGTTGTTTTTTCAAATATGTATTGATCAATATACTACATTTTCTTTATTTTTTTAGTCTTATCATGATATGAGTATATCAATATTTGAAAATAACAGTATTCAAATTATTTTATTTAGAAATTTAGAATATTTGATAAAAGTGGTTGCTAGACCTCTTTCGCTTGTACATCAAATTGTCTGTTTCTCGCTTAAGTGACCAGCAGTAATTTGAAATCATTCATTGAAATCTAAATGTGCATGCAGAAAATGAACTTTAATGGACATTCTGCATCCCATTTCTGCATAAGCCTCAAGATATTCATTCACTGCATCAATATAATTTTCACTTTTTTCATTTCCCAACAAATTTTCACATAAACTAGTAAAGCTTCTTCATGTTCCTTTTTCAACACATTTAATTTCATTGTGAATTCTTCGTTAAGCATGGTTTTGCGGACTTGAGGTCCAACAAAAATACCTAAAAATAAAAAATAATACAATTATGTTTAGAAATCAATAAGGATTTGTGTAAAAAGGCATCGCTTTCCCTATCCAGGCGTTTCACGAACTGCTTCATGTATCCCAGTTTGAGGTGTAATGGTGGCAAAATTATTTATATATAATCATAAGACTAAAAAAATAAAGAAAATGTAGAATCTTGATCAATACATATTTGTAAAAGCCAAATTTTTAACTTCTGAAAAACCTTAATAACTTTTTTATTTTTTACTCGATTTTATTTATTAGAAGCTTGTTTAACTCGGAACTAAATTAGCTTAAAGTATATATATACATAAGGTTATATTTCTAAACAATCTAATTTAAAAAAATGGCGCCAAAGTTAAAAAATTTAGAAAAAATAAAATTAAAATCAGATATAATTAAAAATAACACTGCAAAAATTTAATATATGTACCAAAATGTGTACATATTTAAAAAGGCACATATTTCTTCTTTCCGAAACCGTTTAAAAATTAAAAATCGGATTAAAATCAACTGAGTTACGTGTTCATAAGTACTCGAACCTACCCGAAAATAGTTTTTTCAGAATAACTCCGAAATTTGAGGGTGTTTCCGAACTTTTAAAATTTAATTTATGATCTACTCAATAAGGCCTACAACTTACACTAGGTCACTTTCCAAGTATATTTTTACTGTAGCACCGTGTAATAGAAGAAAAAAAATATATATGTATTTAGAGTCCTTTTAAAAAAAATCCAATACAATGCACTGCATTTAATAGGAGTTTACCCCTGAGTATTGGTCTCAAATAAAAAAAAAAAAAAAAACAAAAAAAAATTGTCCAAATTCAAATTTTTATTTAATGATTTGCGTGGGCCATGGAGTCTTTCGAATTAAATTCAGAAGCTTTACCTTTAACCGTTCTAGAGATATACAAAAATCAACACAGAAAAAAAAAGTGTTGTTATGGCAAATACTTTTTGCAGTTGAGGAAATTGTATTTGTCCCAAATAAAAAGCATTTGATTTAAATGATATTTATTTGCCACAAAGAATTTCGGCGAATACACTGTATTTGTCGCAACTACAAAATTGCAGTTGACATAAATCAAGAGCAAAATTATTTGATCCAAATTGAATTTTCTTTAAGTTAAATGTAATTGTATTTAAGAATGCATGTCAACAGCAATTTATTAAAATCAAATGTTTTCTTATTTGAAATTACATGAGAAAATTTTTTACGCCAAATACGGATTGCTGTTGTGGTAACAGTAGTCTTGTATTTTCAAATGCAATCCGCAGTTAGTTTTGTTTTATTGTTTAGGCATTTTCTCTCATTCGTTTGAATTTTGTTTGCGGTAATAAAAACACGTGTGTGTGAAAAAAAAATGCAAATATGTGTGAGTTTTTTACAGGAGTATATCTTCGCCGTGGTCTAGTATTTAGTGTGTTGCCTTACTAAGACGATAGTGCCGGGTTCAAATCTCAGCTCTGACATCTTACAAAAAAGGAATATGAAAAAATGGTTTCTTTCGGCGACTACCACTCAAAAATCTGCTGGCAAAAGCTCTGAGAGTAACTGATTGCCATGAAAAAGCTTCTCAAATCTGTCGTTCGGAGTCGACTTTAAAAACTGTATAAATATAGATTATGTGTTATGTACTATAATGTATTGCCCGTATTCATAAAAAATAAAATTGGTTTATAGAGTGCTTATTTGACATATTTCTATGGAGTAATTGTCAAAAAAGCAATTAATAAATCTGTTTTATTTTTTATGAATACGGGCATATGTATATTATATTATTTATATATGTTATATAATATTATATATGTATGTATTATTATATTGTGCTCTTAATTGCCTTAATATGTATTATATTAATCTTTTAGATATAATTAAAACTAAGCTACCAATTCATTGTATGTATGTATTGTATGTATATATTCCTGAAAAGTCTTTAATTTTATTTTGTTTGTAAATAAAATCTAAAAATTTAAAAAAATTTTGACATTTGTGGAATTGTATTTGGGGCAAAGACAATTGTATTTGGGGCAAAGACAATTGTATTTGGTAGGACAGTTTTTGCATTTGGGACAAAGACAATCGCATTTGTTAAAACCATTTTTGCATTTGCTCAATTGTATTTAATGTAACAACAATTTTGTAGTTGCGACAAATAGAAACTGCTATTGGGAACGATCCGAATGTAAATTCTATTTGCGGTAAGGTTAAAATCATTTGCCATTACTACGTTTTTTTTCTGTGAAGGAGTATTTGTAGACGTATTTGGGCTTTTTTTGTACACATACGGTTACGGATTTTACCCAAACATTAATATAAACCATGTGGGTCCCAGTTCCCCCCATGTACATAACTTTGGTCAAAATCAGTCAACGCGCTTTAGCTTATGCTTTAACTTCGGCATCAATTTGTAGTCAAAGCCAGTCAAACAAAAAATTTTCGAACATGTCGACTGTTGAAGTTTGCAGTTTTTTATTTTTTGCTTTAACTGCGACAGTTTGATTTAGAAATAGCATTAGCAAATGAGTAGGAAAAGCAATTTAATATTTTAGCAAATTTTAAACGCTGCCCATACTGCTTCCATACAAATATACTCTGATAGATTCATTGAACTCAGTTTAGTAATTATAGTAAAAATTTTTTGGGGTAGAGAGAGGGTTATGGTTACTTTAGACTAGCCAACAACTTGTATGAGCTCTTCTGTAGAAGAATACACTAAAGTGATAGTTTAAATATAATACGTAATTGACATATTCGATAGTGAGAGAAAATATATATGAAAACTTGACATATGTATGTTGTTTGATAAATTTCAAAAAATAAAGAAATATTCATTAGAACTGAATATTTTCATTTTTAAATATGTATGCATGTATTTGAAAGAGTGAAAAGCAATTTTTTATTTTATTTAAGTGTCATATCTGAATAAAATCGTACTGAGTATATTTTCTGTCAAAATTTTTTCATGCCCATACATTTTATCTTAAAGCTACCGAAATACGTTGCGTATAGACGTTATAGATTTCAAAAATTAGTAGTTCTTTGTATCCTTAAATGTTAACTAGTTTGCTACCTATGAACTTAAACAGGGGGTAAAAAAGGTGAAAAAGATCGATTTTTTTTAAATTTTTGCGATTTTGGTTTTGAAGATGAAGTTTTTTGATTTTGGATCTTCACAACTTTTGTCCATCAAGCCAAGAGCTACAACTTTCAAAAAGTAAATCAAAATTCCTAACGATATAAGCTTGATAAAATGATAAATTTTTTAAAAAATGACACCGATGCCCAAATGTTTGGGGCCAAATATTTGTTGAAGAAACTGGGATACATGGGTCGCTTTTTTTTATCACACAGTTATGTCCGTAAATGGTTAGTTTTTTTCGTGTTGCGCTGTGCAATTAACCAAAAGGAACTTCTGAAAAATTGAAAATTGAAAAATACGCCGAAATAACAAAATTTAAAAATAAAAATTTACTGTCGATTACCTTTTTAAACTTATTTGTTAGAAAATTTGGTTTCAAAAATCTTTGTATCTGTAATAAACAAAATGCCTTAACAATAAATTTTATTCACTCTGTAATATTCTTAATGCAACTGCATTTTCTATTGAAAGTTTGTTATATGAAAATTAATCTTCACAGAAAACAGATACACAATATAACGCGAATTTAATGAGAAACGGTAAGAGAGTCAGCTTTTGAATATTTCATAAACAGAAGCCAGCAGTTTTCTGTATTAAGCAAACAATTTTAAACTGTGTGTCAAAGAAACATTGTTGATAAGTTTGTAAAGATGAAAACGAAAGAAGACTACCTATTGAGAAACTGTTGTTCGAATTTTATAGCTTTCATAAAGCTTTAAATGCATACTTAAGGTGACTTTGTCAATTATGCCAGACCAAGATATAAATTGAGAAGAATTTACAGGATGACAATTTTGTTATTTTCCTACGAATTTTAATTAAAATATGTATTTAAAAATAAGTATATATGAACATTATTTTAAAGTAGTGAATATGTTACAGATTTAAGGAGACATTGAAAAAGTAAATTTTTAAGCAAACAGCAAGTAAAAGTAAAACTAAAGGATTAAGTAGTTTCCTCTGTGTAAACCCAAAAATTTCTAAACTAATGCTAATTTGCTAATTTATCATTAGAGCTCACTTAACTTATATGTATTACCTAATTATTAACACTTAATTAGCTGCTATATAAGTATGTGCGTAACAATAATTTTCTTTTAAACATTTTATTCAATCCAATTACTTATGAAATGGCATAAACGCTTTCAACACTGGTAATATACTTATAACCACAAGTGACATAAACACTTTCAACACTGGAAACATACTTGTAACCACTAGTGAAAACTTTTACCATTATAATGCACGCATTTATATGTTAATGAGTTGAATATGGGAGTATTTATGTGTAGAAAAAAGGGAGACGAGAAGCCCATTGTAAATTAATAAGTATAGCAATAACACATAAAAAAAGAAGGAAAAAAAAACAATAACAAATTCCTGTTAATATTAAAAATTATACATTACTCGTATGTGTGTATGAAGTTTAAAATTCTTTGGTATGATTATAAAGGAATTTTTATTAAAAAAATATGTTTATTTGAGTGTGTGCGTATGTGTAATTAGCAAACATGAAAAGAAACTTTTTTTTTTGATAATTTTTTATATGCGAGTATGTAAATGGTTGGTTAGGGAAGTTTCATGTTTTACGGCAGTTTATTTTGTATCTTCCATTCAATTTAACTTTTGCTAATAGAATTTTATATTTAAAGTTACAATAACAATAACAACAACAACAACAACTGTTTAGTACACATAAATATCAGCAACAATTTAGCGTTTATAAAATGTTTAAAAGGATATAACAAGCAACACATATTCTCAAGCACATAAACTAAAATAGTCATAAACATTCAACTCAGAGTCTAATAGGCTTCTCTTTTTTTGTGATTTTTTGTTTTTTTTTATTTATTTTCTCATTTTGTAGTCAAAGCTAATAAGAGAAAACCAAGCACATTACACATTCAGTATACAAACACACAGTCGTACTTATACGCAGACATTTTTTGTCAGACAGTATTGCTTAGAAGACAGTGGTGTTAAAAAATGTTGGTCATTAAGGAAATGAAAAATGAAAAATTAATATCTAAAAACATTAAAAAGTAATTTATCTTGGAATGAATTTTCATTAGAGACTGACATATTTATCTTATACAATATTATATTCTAATTATTAAGAGCAGAGTAATTAAGGCTCTTGACCGGTACAGTGTAACAGTCCATAGTCTCTGATTTAAATCGAATGCACAACTCTCTCGACATATTTTAATTTCGATCGAAATCGTTTTTCATTCCATACCGGATAGTATACAAAATAATTTATTTCCAATAATTTTCGCTTAGTAGCTAAAAATACCATTATTAGAAACCTATAGGACCTACTCTGTAATTCCTTTAAGATAAAATGCTAAAATTTTGTTTTTTTAAAAAAGGCTGGATGTTAAAATATATAAAATTAAAGATTATAGGCATGAAGTTTTTAAATTACAATACATACATACATACATAACTGGCCTTTACAACCCTGTGTCAGGATTACGGCCTAGCTTCTCGCAGCACTCATGTTGTGTGTGTCAATTTTTATCCATGAGTACCGGGACTTACAGTTTAATGTCGACTCCGAACGACAGACTTAAGAAGATTGTTCATGGCAATTAGTTACTCTCAGAGCTTTTGCCAGAAGACTGCTGAGAGGTAGTAGCCGAAAGAAATATTTTTTTCATATTTCTTTTTTTTGAAGATGTCACAGCCTGGATTCGAACCCAGGGCCCATGTCTTAGTAAGCCAACACACTAACCACTAGACAACGGCGACTACAATTAATTACAATACGCTTTCAAAAATTGTATTCGTAGCCAAAAATTCCTAAATTAAGTTTAAAAATTTTTAGCGACAGAGTTTTAGCTTGGGAGAGTTACAGAATAAGGCATCAGGTTTCAAAATTGTCAGTCAAGGCGATCGTCAACCCTAAACTAGAGCAGAAAGTTTTAGGACATACAATTCACTGACATACGCCTAGCAAAAGTACATCTCTTGGCTCCTGAATGGTCGCTCTATTAGATCAAATGGAATCTATCCTCAATAGCCGACATCCAGTTGGCTATTATTTGCACCCAGAGTCAGTTCTAGTTGTCGGCACTAGGTCTCAACTATAGCATGGCAAGCCTCTACCGCTAATGAGATCTTTCTTGTGCAATAAAAAATATAAAATTCAATAATTAGTTCCATAGTTTTTTGTAATATATAATAATCGAATAACATTAATAGGTAGTAGTATAATAACAAAAACATATACCACTGACTACATGAGCCGGTGAAACTGAGGTGAAAACAGAAACGAAGTCTACTGACTTCTGTCGTCACAATTACTAAAACTGAGTTTAAAGAATAAAACAAATTTATACTAAAATCGATAAGGATAATTGTTGTAATTAACCACAAGAAATAAAAAAAAAATTTAAATTAAATATTATTTCTTGTGCTTACCTGTTTTTTGAAAATATTGATATATAACAAAATTTGTGTATAAAATGTTTCCATAAAATAATACGAACGTAGATTTTCAATTTGTTAAAGTAGTAGTTTGAGGACTAAAAGAAAATAATAATTTTATTTGCCCGGATTTATTAATATACGAGTAATACGTATTTAATAATAGGAGAATGTTAATAAGAAATATTAAATTTTTGTGTTATTTAATAAATTTCAGAAACAAGTTTATGGTCTAAAAGCAATAGCCAGTAGTAAAAGAATATAACTTACCAGGTAACTCAGGTATATTAATTTGTGTGATAGAATAACTATTTTTTTTTTATTAGGGCCAGCACTTAGGAAACGGCCCCTCTTAAGCTGTACATTGTGCTGGTCTAGGAAAAAAAAAGTTAAGGAGGGGGGATATTCACAGGATTCTTTATAAACTGACAAATCTAAGTTGTTCTTTTCCAAATTTATAAAAACTAATCGCTTTAAAAAAAGAATTATAAAAATTATTAAATTTTAGTATATTTTTTTTACATTTTATACTGAACTAGCAAACAATGTGCATGCTTTGCTTAGTAACATAATACGCAAAAACCAAACAAATTTTCTGTTTCGTCAGAAACGCTTTATTCAGATCAAAGTTAAATTCTATAAAGAATTTTATATTTTTGCAATGAATATTTTTGATGATCAAAGGGAAAGTGATATCCGTGAAGGAGTGGTACAATAGTCAAACTGAACAAACATACGTTTCCGACTCCAGCTACGGCAGTCTCCTTAGAGTTCTTCTACTATTTTACTTACACTTTTCAAGAAATCACCTACTGAAATTACTTTTTTCCATATGTATGTACATACAATTGTATGAGTTAGTCGAAGTAAAGTCACACAACAGTTTCTATCATATTCTCCTTTTCTCACCATTATTGCAGTTTTTCTAATTGTCATCTTATTTCGATGAAACAGAATTATAATTAATTTTTCTTCTGCTCTCTTATTCTTATTAGTCTTTCAAACTAAATTTAAAAACTTTACCTGTAACCGTTCTCTTGATGCACTAAACTCAAAGACAACTAAAAAGCGATTTGGGGATTAATTATCGACATCTGAAAGCCAAAAATTGCGTGCATTTTTATATGTAAATATACCCATTGAAGAATAGATGAATAACAAAAATATCTTGGTGTATTAAAATATCAGCTAAGTAGTTAATAGCCTGTATAAAAATTGCTCTGATAGCTTGTATATCAGTACAATTATATAGTAAAATTTTTTCAAACATGTGTGAAAATTCTCACATATATTTGCCATGGACTGATTACTTTTAAAAGTAAATTAATGGAACTTAATTGTAAGGTTTTGTTTAATAATTTTTTTTCTCCACCACTGTATACGCACGCACTTTTACATATTCATGCATATCTATTTACACGAGACACACATAATAATTGTGTGTCTAAGATGTTAGTATCATTAAAAAAAGGAAAAAACAGAACAAATTTTTGTCTCAAAACAAGAAAAAGTTTATTTCCATGAGAAGGGTAAACAAATGTAAAGAAATTTGTATGATGTGGATTGAAGTAGAAACAAGAATGCTACAAACAAAAGTAAAACGTTACTCATAAATAAAGCCTATTTAATATACGTTTTCTTATATATGCCAAAGGGGAGGAACGAAAAAAAACAGTAGTTAAATACGAAAAAAAATAAAAAAAACATCAAAGCATAGAAAATAAGACATAAATAAACGGAAGCTCGTATTGTAAAGACAATAACAACATGTCAACATAGCCAGAAACATAAATGCACACACACAAGAACACACATTCTCACTTATGTTTTTTTGTTTTTTTTTTTTTTTTATAATTTCACTTTCAATTGCAGGTGTGTGGTAGGGAAGACAAATTTTTTTTTTTTTTTTTTTTTTTTGTTGTGGTATTGCTTTAATTTATTGATAGAAAAAAACACTCCTTTTTAAATCTAGGCAAAATCCCATCTTATCACTTCATGTTTTCATTTCTTAAGCTTCTGCAAAGTGTTTGTAGAAAAAATAAAGAGAGACAACAAAAAGTCCAATATAAACACAAATACTTTAAAAGTAACAGAAAGTAACATTTATACTTAAATCCACTTTTATTTTCTAACTTTTCTAAAGTTTTATTTTTTATTTATTTAATTTTATATTTTTTGTCTGTTTTTGGCGAGGATTTTTTTGTTTCTTTTTTTTTTTTTTTTTGTTTGTTTTTCTTTTATATGTTGCATGTGGCCAAAAAGCTTATTCTTCTTTTTTTTTTTTTTGAATTACATACATTAACATGCTCTTGTTTCTTTGTTTGTTGCATAAATGAAATTCCACAATTTAAAGGAAAACAAAACAAAAATTTTTTTGAAACAAAAAGTAGGAAAAGCACTGTAATATTTTTTTTTATTTTACAGCAATAAACGTGACTTGATAAATCTACGTGCACTGAGTGTCATAATTCATTTTTATTAAAAAAAATAAAATAAATAAATAAATGCGTATTTTTTGTGTTTCTATATTTTATACAAAAATTCATATTTATAAACATTTTTTATTAGCAAGACAGTTTTGTAATTAGAGAAATACTTAAAGTAGAAAAAATTTTTATGAAATTTTGGCCTTCGTTATAGAGTAAAATTTCATACAATTTAATAACAGTTTACATATAAATTTTGTTCAAATCGAATGCATAAATTTGCCCCCTGATAAACATTTTTTATAGACAAAATAAAACTCATAAATTAATTATTAAGGACAATATTCATAAAAAATATTTTCAATTTACAACAGGCTTATGAAACAAATTTCAAACAAACCCTTCATAAATCAACAATGTTTTTATGAATGTGGGGGTTAATCAATTTAATAGATTAAAATTAGAAGGAAATTACAACAGAAAAAATATGAACTTTTTTTGGAACTACGAGTAATACAGTGAAGATTATAAATAGAGCGTTACTTTACATTAAAAAAATTTTAAAGAAAAATTAATGTCAAATCAATCATAGTACACCTTTATAGATTCTAACTGCCGTCTTTATAACGTTTACTATGACAGTAAATATATTTATTTAATTTACTACAATTTCACGAAGTAATGTGGAAAGCGATTCCGGGAGGGAATTTCACCAGAGGAGGAGAAGGATTCACCACTCGAAGCAGCTGGTGATGATGAACAGCTGAAAGTGCGAAGGCATTTGAAATCCTACCACAAACGCAAAAAAATATATTATAACTAAACAGAGCCTACTGTTTTGATTCCCTAAAAAACAATTAAAAAACCAATCTAAGGGCAGTTTAGACTGTGCGACTTACGTAGAAAAAACCTAAAAAAAAATTAATAAGAAATTCTATGTGATTTTTTAAATTAAGTATAAAAATCGTACTGCAAAGCTTATGGAGTTTACACTTTTGTTGTAGAAAAATAAAACAGAATAAAGACATTAATTGTCAAAAAATAAATTTGAAAATAAATGACATATAAACAAACATTTTTTTTATTGCTTTTATATAAATTGGAAAATTGTTTTTTATTATTTCAAATTTTCAAAAACAAAAAAAAAAAACAAAACACAGATTTAATAAAAATATTTTATTTTTTAATACTTTTTAGAAAACAGTGAGAGTCATACTACTTTCAGCTTTTCATTAGTATTTTCTTTCATTATCGAATATTTTTTTTTTTTATTTGAGACTAATACTCAGGTAAACCTCTACTAAATCCAGTGCATTTTATTGGATTTTTTTGGAAAGGACAGTACATATATACTTTTTTCTTATATTATTATTAAGCGCCTTAGGAATGAGACAAATTGCTTGAATTGATCATTCAAAGGACAGTGTTATACCTTCACCCCTGAATGATCAACAGCAATTGCCTCATCGTTGCATGTTGACTGTGTGGTGAGTGTCTTCGTCAAGTACTTAGGTTTAGCTGTTATCTGGTACTTCCCAATAGGTGGTGGCTTTCTCCTGATCATTCGTTTTTTTGTTGACATGGGTTCAGATGGAATAGAGTGGAATGTCGGAGAGCCATTTCTTTGTAAGTAGTCTGCTTAGAGCGGGGGACCTCTTATTTTTAAATTATAATTAAAGAAAACGCAAACTAACTTTTTAATTTTTTACCTTTGCTGGGATTTAAACCTAGGGCGTTTGATTTTTTGTGCCAGCGCTCTAACCACTATACATATTGTATTTAGCCTAACACACTGCTACTCTTTTACACGAAAATGGTCTAAAGCCCCATTTAATTCAAATGTCTCTATTTTTTGTTATTCTATGAATTCTAAATAAACAAAATAAATAAGCGGAAAACTAAAAATATATAACTCCTTTCTATTAAATTTTGTTGATGTTAGAATAGCACTTTCCTTTCCCATTTAAATTCTTTTATTTAATAAATTTAAACTACAATTTGCACAAAAATAAACGAAATTGATTTTCGTTAACAATCTAGCACAAGGTTTGTACTACCGTGTAAATTGTTTACTAGTTTGGCGCTTACAAACAATATTAATAATATCTCTTAACAAATTGGTAATTTCAAGATTTACGACAAAACTGTAGGAATTTAAAATGTTAATTCCATCAAAATTATAATTTAAAGAAATTAAAAATTTTAATTTTATCACCCAAAACAAAAAAGCAAGCTCACAAATATTTTCGCTTACGAGTTTCAAAAAAAAAATATTTAAAATATTAATAAAAAAGTTAGTTGGACAAATTAAACGATACCAATTGTTTATCTAATTAAAATTTGTTTCGCAAAAATTTTACGGTAGTAAAATATATTCGGAAAGAATTACAAAATAGTTCCATGATACTGTAACCGCTAAGTTAACAGCTGTTTTAAGTTCGAAATTTAAAAAACTTTAGAAAAAAAACATAAGAACGAGATCTTCATAAAAATTTTTGTTATTCTCTTAATAAAAATGTATGCAAAAAATATTTGTTTAAAAGCAATATTTTAAAAAGTCCTCATATATTGACGTCGTCTGCATTGTGCGTTGTGGTGGTTATGTTTATGTATATAGTGCCGGTCAAAACTTTTGTAACAAATACTGTTTTTAAGGTCATTACATACATATAAGTAGTTTGAAAAAGTTTAAAGAATTACTCGCTTTTTGAAAAAAAAAAATTACAAAATTTTAATCCCCTTATATAACACAATAATTCAAATTGAAAAAAAGAAAAAACAACTGTTTCTTTAACTAAAACACAAAAATTACTGTTGTAGAGAAAACATAAACTTCATAAGATAACGCAAACAAACTACTCATAGACATACATACATATGTGCATAACTGGCTTTTACAATCCTGAGTAAGGATTACGGCCTAGCTTCTCGCAGCACTCATGTTGTGTGTGTAAATTGTTATCCATGAGTACCGGGACCTACAGTTTAATGTCGACTCCGAACGGCAGACTTGAGAAGCTTTTTCATGGCAATTAGTTACTCTCAGAGCTTTTGCCAGAAGACTGCTGAGAAGTAGTCGCCGAAAGAAATAGTTTTTTCTGTATTTCTTTCTCCAAGATGTCAGAGCTGAGGTTTGAACACTAAGCTATCGTCTTAGTAAGCCAATCCACTAATCACAAGGCCACGGCCACTACAGAATTTTACCATTTCTGACCTTTTATTTTCTTGTGTATTATATTCTTATTATATTGTATTTTCAAATAAAATTTGTTTTATGGTTTATTTTGTATCGTAACTTTTTTCAACAGAAACATTACAGATTATTTTAAAAAGGCCACATTTTATCAACGTGCGAATGGAATAAAATGCCAGCAGTACTACTATTAAAATATTTACGGCCGTATGTATAATGAAAATTTAGCAAATCATTAGGATATGCAACAAAAACTGGCAAGTTTATCACCCGCTATAGACTAATATTATAAACACTTTCCATACCTCCTATTTGATAACTGGTCAGATAATTCAAAAAATTAAATACCTTGTAGGATTGAGCAAGAATTTCCACGTATAAAAGTGTCAAACTTAGCCACTCTGTACAACATCCCGCTATTTTTTTTATTATAAATAAGGCTGTTAGTGTTAAATATTTAAAAATATTACTCCAATATATTGTTCTTAATAAAAAAAATAAGAATGTGAAAAATATCCAATTTTTTTTTTTTTTTTTTATTTTTTTATTACAAACACGATTTCAGACTTAAATGACTAATTGTTTTTTTGTTTTAGTCTGCAAAACATTTAGCAAAGGACTTAGAAATCAAGAAGACACATTTAGGGTTCATTTTGACCGACACTGTATGTTAATACTTGTGCTACTTATTGTTTATTTAAAACATTTTATATTCCTCATATTTCTTAAAGTTTACAAACCCCAAAAACAGTGTAGAATTTTACATCATAAGCCCACTTAGGTTTACATAAATTTCCATTTAAATAAAATTACCAACAATATTTTTTCTTCTAAAAAAACAAATCATCATAGAAAAATATGTAAGGGAAACAGAAGAGTAAAAAGGGTATACATTAAAAGGCTTCTGAGTTTTTGAATAAAAAATAAAAAAAAAATAAATTAAAAGAAGCATTTATTCTCAGGCCCTCGTTAGGATTTTTCTATTCCTTTATTGTAGCATTTAATAGCTTCATGTGCACGAATACCTCTAAATCTTGAGACAATGCCCCTTTAAATTTGTTTGTATGCCATTTAAAATTGTGGTTAAAGTAGAGAAAAATAGCATGAAATCGCAAGAAAGGAAGAAATAAATAAATAATAATAATAAATAAGTATGAAGACATCAGTCATCAAAAAATAATAAAGAAATTGTGAAATTACCTGCTTTAAGACTAAAAAAGAAAAATTATTTTAATAATGTTTCGTGCTTGCATTGTATGCGTAGAATTTTAGATCAACCTAAAAAATTTTGATGCTATTAAGGCTAAAAAAAATATATGGTAAAAATATATTGGTTAGACATTACAAAAGAAAGAAAAAAAAAAAAAAACAATTAATGAATCAGTAATTTGTTGTGCCGGTGGCCAAGTTTAATTCAATTCCAATGAACTATGGTAGTGATGTACTGGCTTTTACCACGACAATAAATAAAAAAAATTATAAAAATTATTGTTTCCCATTTACTTTTTTTAAAAAAATTTTTTTTTCAACACCTGACAAATTTGTCTACTTTTTCTATTTAAGCTGTTATGTAATTCCACGGTGTCGTATGAGTGTTATTAATAAACATAATTAATTATTACTCATACGACTTCAATTCAGTTTTTCTAGACTCTTTTTAATTTGAAGAAAAAAAAAAAAACAATGTTTTCTTTTCGTATGAATTTAACTCAATTAAAATTTGACGATTCGTATTCCACTAGAGACCCTGGTCTGTGATACTACGTAGTCAGGATTATGGCCTAGCTTCTCGCAGCACTCATATTGTGAGTACCGGGACCTACAGAAGACTGCTGAGAGGTAGTCGCCGAAAGAAATATTTTTTTCATATTTCTTTTCTTTTTTTTTTCAAGATGTCGAAGCTGGGTGTCGAACCCAGCGCTCATGTCTTAGTAAGCCAACACACTAACCACTAGACCACGGCGACTACAATAATAATAACATGGTTCCGTTAAAAAGCAGAATATAGCATAACCGAATAAATATGAAACTCAAGGAAAATTGCGCAATTTGCCATACTGTAATGACAAGAAATCCAGTAATACAGTTTGGGGGGTGCGTGGTATGGTTGTTAGAGTGCTAACACAAAAACTCTAACGGACCCGGTTCAAATCAAAGCAAGGGTGAAAAATGAAAAAGTTTGTTTGCGGTTTTTTTCAAAATTATAATTTAAAAAACAGAGACGTCCATTTAGAAAATAACTGCTCCCTGACATTCCACTCTATTCCACCTTAATCTTTGACAACGAAAAACGAATGTTCAAAAGAAAAGCGCCACGTAGTGGGCAGTAGAATTTAACAGCTAAAAACCTACTTATCAAGGGCACTCACCGCAATCAACAAGCAACGATGGGGCAATTGCTGCTGATCATTCAAGGTTGAAGGTATAACACTAATCAAAGTAATTTGTCTCATTCCTATGTTTTGTCCTTTTCACAAAAATTTCAGTAAAATGCAAAGAATTTAGTAGAGGTTTACCCCTGAATATTGGTCTCAATAAAAAAAACACGATCGCTGCTATGTCTACATTTATTTCACAAGAAGTACGCAAAACTTATGTACAAATATTCAATGTTTGTCATTGTGTCTTTTTTTTATAATAAAATAAGAATAAATAGATAATTTAAAAAAAGTTCTTTTTAAAAATTACAAATTATATTTTCTGAATTACAATCGACGTATTCTGAATAAAATTTGACTATTCTGAGTTACAATTCACCCTTTTTGAATTCTAATTGACGCACTCTGAATTAGAAATGAAAAAGGTGTAGTTTATTTGGAAATTGTAATATTAATGTGATTAATTATTCGACTAAGTCTGTGATTTTAAATGCTCCTTATTACACTGTACAAAAATTTAAAACTTTTTGCAAAATTAGGGGGCCCTGAAGATTGGTCCTGGTAGAGGAGGCTAAAAAAATATATACGTGTGTCGGCGTTTTAACAGATCACATTGCAATTTTATTTTAGAGGCGGTTAAAATTCTGCATCTCTGGCCAATTCTTGCACCATATTGGTATGTTTTCTTAGATCTGGGGTGTACGGTATGTTTAGCACCTTTGTTGAAAATATCACGACAAATACTTTCGCAGAACATATTAAACCTATAACTGCCCCGCATAACTGCGTTTTGCGCCTGTATTCTAACAAATAGTTAAAAGTTACTCGAAAAGGGGGAGTAGCGGGGATGAAATGTTCTACAAAAGTTTTAGCCATAACATTTTACTATATATGTCAGAACACACCATTGATGAAAACTATTTAGGTTCCGCTAGTGTTATACCTATGGCTAATGTTTGATAAATCTCATAATACAAGTTTAAGTGTGCCAAGACTAACAAAAACTATACAATTAAATAAGAAAGAGTAATTTAAAAAGAATAAACAAAATTGGTTCATAATATTTTTTGATGCTGGCTTTTTTTCTTTTTTTCTCTCTCTTTAACCCTTTTGTCTAGTCGAGCACAATGGGTGTTTACTCGGCCAAAGGAAGGCATTAAATCATTAAATTCGAGGTAAGTGAATCTATTACTGTTTTAATTTAATTTTTTTTTGTGCAAATATGTCTGTTTTTTCAATTTAATTCGTAAAAATATTATAAAAAAAAAAATACAATACCCTTAAAAACTTGAAATTAATTTCCATTGAAATCTGCTAAAAAAAACGTTGGTTAAAACTAAACTTTCTGTCAATTACATCAAGTAATTTTTCATTTTGTTGGAAAATGGAAAATTTATTTTGCAATTATTTCAAACAATATTTCAAACTGCAACATAGACTAACAATTTAGCACCAATACACAGTCACTTCACAGTCTTTCTGTTTTCGAATAAATTACAAACTAACGGAATATTAAAAAATTCGTTTTTTTCACTGTAAATGTAAAGTGATTTGAAAATGGAAAGAAACCAAAAGGAATGAGTAAAAAGTGAGAAAGTTAAGAAGAGGAAATAAACAAACGAGTATAGAAGTTTTAATGTAAATGTGTTGAACACATTTACACGTAATCAAGAAAAGAAAAAGAGCGAAACAACAAACACATAATCGAATAGGCCGCAGTACAGTTTTGCATAAGAGAAATGAGGAAAGCCAATAATTTTTGTGTGCAAAGACTTCAAAAGAAATTTAAAAACTACAAAAATAAATTGCACTGATGAAAAACTCTATTTTCTCTCGAAAAAAAAGAACAAAGATTTATTACTACGTTTTTTACCTTAAAAACGTTTATTTAAATTATTTAAAATTGCAAATTTAAGGCAAAAGAAATAACTGTATTGCTCTTTTTCTAAATGCATTTGGAAGTTTCACCAAAATCATATATAGTGTTAGTACATAAAGTTGCCTTGAATAGCTGTTTTATAAGTTTATTAACATGTATATCTAATTAAACCTTATGTGTCGAAGTAAACGATTTGTTGCTCAATTAAGAAGCTCATTCAAGTAATACAGTAGAATCTCACAAATTAGAACCACTTTGTGCACTAGGCAATTTGAATTTTTGAAATGTTAGAATTTCTGGGCCTTTTTTTCTTTTAGAGATAATGATAAAATTATAATAAAAATAATTGTGTATGCTTTTCTTTAACACAATTTAATTTAACACAATTATTATTTATTAAGATTTAATTATTTGAACATATTAAATTCATAGAAAACCTTTCAAAAAATTTTTAATTATATACATTCATATTTGGTCGTGGTTTTTAACACAAAATCAGTATATATCAAGTATTAACACATCACTTTGCACTCTAGCTATCAACGATCTAAAATTTGTACAAACAAATCATATTTCATACCCTAATGATCGACCTCTCTTTACACTATTAATAATTCGGTGATTTCCCGTTGTTTTTATTTTAATTTTAATATTTAAAAGAATACAAAACATCCAGATTTCTGGACGGTTCGAATTTGTGACGATTCGAATTTGTGAGATTCTACTGAACAGGGTGTCCGCCGGGAAGGTATATTTTTTTGTTTATCTCTAATTTTTGATTAAATCAAGAGGAATGGATCTTATATTGATAAGTGCTTAATTTAATGTCGGCAATTATATATAGAGTACAATATCAGATATCATATTACGATACCGCTTCTCATTGACAATTACCTTTACGCAGTTTTCAGTTTTTAAGAAGTAAGGTCTAATTATTCCTCCTGACCGAATTTCCCACCCGACTGACACTTTTAATAAATGCAAAGGTGACTGATGAATAATTTAAGGGTTTTTCATTGCCCAGAACCGAATATTCTGTTTGTCCACATAACCATTCAAAAGAAAATGTGACTCGTCACTCATTTTGTTTTTTTTTTTCATTAAAACCGGAGTCGTCATGGGCGAGGTGTAGCATCCTATTGGTATACCGTAGATGGAATGAAAGAACCCTGTAACTGACAACCCCTTAAATGTTCACCAGAGCCAAAAAACCTGTATGAAAGTAGAACAAATACACTGGTATTTTCATTTCGCAGACGGCGTAAGTGAATTTATTTTCATCGAAGAAATCTGAAACCGAGACCAATCGAAGCGTATTTTTTCTTTCAGAAAAAAGTGATGCAAAAAACGTATTTTCGATTTTTTGTCAGTTACAGAGTTCTTTAATTCTTGCGACGATGTGTTTGGCGGCGTAAGTGACCTTCTGATCTTATGTCAACTGAATTTTACGTAAAAACAAATGCAAATCTTAGTGCAAAATTATTCCCAATGTTGTCCTTTGGAGACCAAGCTTCTGAGCATGGCGTTGATGATGGATGTATAGTTTTGTGCACTTTCTTAAACAGCAGTAACATTTCTAGACGATTTTGCAGAACGTTGTGGTCCATGCTTAGGCCTATCAGCTACAGTCCCTCCTTCTTCGAAGTCATTCACTACACGATAAATATTGCGTCTTGTTAGCACGTTGTTTCTTCCAAAAATTTCACGTACCTTTCTCATCGTCACAGTAATCGATGATTGATTGTAATGACATTTTTTAACGATTAAAACAAGTTTGTGTACCGAATATTTTTCCATAATAAATTTGACACGTCTCTACTGCTGACTGCAAAATATGATGGATCAAGACAAATGTTTACCACAATGGATTCAAAACAAAGTAACATACCTTCCCGGTATCCTCTAACTTAAATTAATTTGGGTTAATTTATAAGTTGTCAAAATGTGACATATGACTTCACTTTTAATATAATAAAATAATATTTTGAGACAAGCACAGAGGGAAACTGTGGTAAAGAAATCATTTATTCATTAATTCCTATTCAAGTAATGTACCTGAATGCTATTATTAATGAAGAAATATATTTCATGATAATGGAGCTGTAGGAAGCTAGGCTGTAAATCAGAAAAAGGTTTGTAATCTCCAATTATGTATAATTATGCACTTAAGTACTTAAGCCATACTATGAAATTATGAAATAAATACAAAATTGTATTTGGGCATTACAACCCTTTTTTTTAAAGCTACGGCTTAGCTTCTCATAGCACCTATACTGTTGGCATCAGTTTTTATCCATGAGTACCGGGAGCTAAAGTTTAACATCGAATACGAACGACATACTTGAGAAACTTGTTTATAACAACCAGTTACTCTCCGAACTTTTGCCCGAAGAGTGCTAAGAGATCTACCCCGAAAGAAATATTTTTTTTTATATTTCTTTCTATCAAGATGTCAGAGCTTGGGTTTGAGCCTGAAGCTCTCGTCTAATAAGCCAGCACAATACATAATAGACTAGAGCTACCATAATTATTATGCCTTGTGTAAAAAAGGTCGAACTAAATTGTCTGGATACCTATAGTTAAAACCTTAGACTGTTGCAAAATACGAGAAAACTTCGTGTTACTTCACGAGTATTTATTACTCATTAAAATAAAAAAATTGTTATCTGGCAAAAAAAATAGTACACATTGTGGCAGCATTATTAATGACTTTAACTACCACAGTAATAACAACTATAACTGGTAAAAATAGCAAACGAAAACGCATTTCTTTCGTTTTTAAAGCAAAAAATATTTTCACTTATTTTTTCATTTCCATGATTTTTTTTCTTTCATTTGTTAAGCATTTAATGCCTTTTGGATTTTGTTGTAGTTATTTTTATTTCTCTTTCATTTTCTTTAATTTGTTTTTTTTTTCTGTTTTTTTTTCTGTTTTTTTTTTTTTTTTTTGCTTTAATTTTTTTGTTTTTATTACAATTCTTCCGTTAAATGGCAACAGTTGTAACAAATTGTTTGTTACAATAGCCAAAGGCAATAGAAGTGTATATGAAATAGAACAATAAGCACGAACGACTGACAATACTTTTAGTCTATTCTCTTACAAATTGTAGCTGAAGTGCAATTGTAGTAGCTGTGATTATTAGAAGACTACCGTCATACCAACCAACCAACATACACATGTATTAACTTGAAACGTAGAAGGAATGTTTTACGAGTCAGTGTTTGTGTCGGTGCACAGTAGTAACAAACAGTGTTAAAAATATTGCTTTTAAAATAATGAAAAACTAAGAAAATTTTTTTCCATAATTCTGTTTATTTGTGGTTCATTATTAAGTTTTAATATTTATTTAAAATTGTTGTTATTGTTTGTATTTACTCCTCTGTCTTTCATTTTAATATTAGTCTGAGCACCAAATTCTCTGTCCATGCCCTTAAACGTGCATTCATTTTTTCGTCTATCTGCTTGTCTATTTGCGTGCGTTGTTTCTGTTTTTGCTAATTTTTTTCTTTTTTCCTTTTTTAATTTTAATTTTAAAAATACACAAAAAGGAAGAAGGATTTGCTGCATTTAACTAAATATTTATGTTGGTTTTCTATGAGAGATATATTTTTTTTGAGCTTAAGGACTTATTTTTTTTACAATTTCTTTTTCACAAGAACTTTTCTGGTTCATTATACTGGTCATTGTTTTTGTTTAATTTTTCTTTTTTTGAAAACAGTTGCTATGAAATGAGTTTGGAAATGTTAACTGAAATATTAAATATTACAAAAATTGTTTAATGAAATTTTGCATATGCAAGCTTTTTTTTAGAACTTTTATACAAGCGTTATAGAAGTACCACAAAATACAATTTACAGCAATGATTACGAATTTTCACAACTTAAGTATGTACCATTCAAAACAATTGGAGTATATTATGTGGGATTTGCATTTTAAACAGGGAAAAACCAATATCATATTTTTCTCTGATTATTTTCATATAAAATATAAGAAATATATATAAATATATAAAGAAATCTAACATTGTTTATAAATCATTTACAATTAATTACACTCTGCTACAAAAATGAAAAAAAAAATATTCAGGGGTTCTGACATAGTAATTCTGTTTTGTAAGCCCATAGAGTACCGAAATAGTGTTACTTTTTCGATCACTTCGTTAAGTGTCAAATATAGTGAAATACCCGTATTCACAAAATTACATTTTCAAAAAATCGTAAGTTTTTTGTTTTGAAACCAATTTAAATTTTTTTTTTTAATTGGAAGATATCAGTTTTACCTTTACACAAAAAAATACTTTCGAAAATCGGTTTTAAAACGGCTGAGTGACGGACGTTTAACTTTAAACAAAACACACTTTTTCAAAAAATTTTCATTTTATCCATGTTCTAAGTTGGCGGTGAAGTAGAATAATTTTGTTTTATTATATTTGTAAAACAGCTTAATAAAGTAGGTTTTGAAAACGCGTAAATAGATTAAAATCGACTTAAAAATTAATGATATATGCTAAGTTTTGTGGTATGATCGAAAAAAATCTTAACCTTTATGTCTACAACCACCTACCCGGGTATGTTTCTGATTTTCAATTTGATATATTTTCGTCACCAAATGAGCTATCGACTTGAAATTGTAAATATGCTCCTAGAATATTGTTTTTTAATGTTTAAAAATATAACTAAATTTTTTTATTTTTGTAAACAAAATCTACGAGCAGTTTTTGAGAATTACCCTTTAACCATACAACCGACATACCAGGGTATGCACAAAACAAGTCAAACAATTTTTGGATAAAAAATGCTAAAATATGTACATAGTGCTATGTATGTTTAATTTTATTACATTCAATTCAATTCTTCATTTACATATATACCTATCAGTAAAAAATTACATCTGTTTAAAAAAAGGGTAGAGATACGTAAAATCTTAGATAAGTGTTGTTTTCTTTTACAAAATTTTCTAATTTAGTTTGAGCATGTATGGCAACTGCTTACATTCTGCGAGTTGTCTGCACATACCGGTTTTTGACATTATTTGCAGGTTTTTCTGGTAGATCTCCTTTTATCACACATGTAGCAATTTCCTTTGTGCTTCTTCTTCCGGTGGCGTCACGTTCTTCTTGTATATACTGAATTATTATTTGATTTTACTGTTTGGCCCAAAATACAGTAAACTCCACTGCGTGATGAAAAATGTCTCATAATTTGAGGATTTTGTGAATGAATTTCCTTCATAGCTAATTCTTCACTAAGTTTTTGAAGAAATCGTCTTCTTCTGTTTGTCCGGATTTAAGACTGGGATTATTGTCCATGTAGATGACAAAAGCTGCAAATGCTGCAACGTCAATAATATAAAAAAACGGTAAGGGCCATATATTTGTTCTCTTTTTTGTCGTATATTCACCAAGGCATTTGTCCATATTGTCAACTCTACCTTTACTTGTATTGAAATCCAGTATCATAACTGGGTTTCGTTTTGCGCCTTCAACTTTGGAATTGTAATGCGATTTTGGATAAAAGCACAACGGACTTGTTTTTTTGGGGAATATATGAGCACATACTAATGTTGTTGCTAAATCCAAAGACTGAAGATTCTACTTCTATTCCTTTTGGATTAGAAAATTCAGCCGAAACAAATGTTCGCCTTTTGTTGACGGTACCCAAGATAGACAAATTATAGTCCAACATCAAGGAAGAGGCCAAATTGTAAATTGTAAAAAAATTTTTCACGAACGATGTTTCTTCCACTTCCACGAAAAAGCTTGCAGCACAAATCTTTAACGACCCGTTCACCCTGATTTCTCCAGAAGGCGCCAACCCTGTATATGTCTGTTCACTTAGTGGATAATATGTAAGAGAATCACAAGCCCACTGGACCTCTATCCCATATTTTGCCGGCTTTGAAGGAATATATTTCGTGAATCCAGTTCCACCTCGGTAGGGAAAAAGCTGTTCATCAACCGTGATATTGGCTCCTGATACATAGTTGTTTTGTAGGTTTCTGTTTAACATCAGGAATATGTCTGATATGGCTGCTGCTTTATCACTTTCCTTGCGATATTCCCGTATATTGCCATTATCAAATCTTATATAACGGTTTAATGCCCAAAATCGTTGAATACCCATCGATGGACGATACAAGGGATGGGAATTAGTTTTCCATAAGTCAGTTGCGTGGACGAAATTTGAATGTGTGACGCCAGCTAGTAAGACTATTCCGAGATAGGCACCCAATTCTGATAATGTGAGGGACCTCCATATGCCTTTTTTATTTCCCTCGTAACTCTGCCTTGCTTTTCTATTTGTTTCTATAATTATTATGTCACACTTTTCCTCAGGCATTATTAATTTGAACGTATCTATAATACTAAGATTTGGACCACACTACGGTGTTTTTTTTTATGAAATGGGCTGCAAGGGCTGCAATTTAATAATAAAAACAAAAACAAAAGTTGGTCAATCTATGCAAGTTCCCTTATAAATACAATCAGCATACCCGGGTATGCTGGTTGTATACATAACGTAATTTTTTTGGTTGTAGACACAAAGGTTAAACTATTTCACTACTCTATGGGCTTCCACAAAGCAGATGTGCTATGTCAGAACCCCTGCATATTTTTGGTCTAGCACAGTGTTATTATTATTTTTTTAATGAATTATAAGGACCTTCATCAGTGCTTTAGTAAAAGCATAGTTTTTTTTTCTTTCCATAGTGCTTTTGGTCAGCTGTTTCAACGCTGTTTTAAATCAACCTATATTCAGCTGGCTGAAAGGCTGACCTCCAGTTGCCTACACGCGGCTTCGTACATTTAGTTACAATTTACTTTGACGGACATGTTGATTAGGGCCCTAATTTAGAGATAATTAGTAAATATTATTAATGAAGTGAGTCGGCACATGTAGGTGCGTGTGGGTGATATGCTGGACTACAAGTCCGAGTGCAGTGGGGTTAGTTTCCATCAGACACTCTATTTTGTTTGTATTACATGGCGCATATGGTGGTCGTATTTAACATATAACATAAAGTTTCTGTAAATACACACATATTTGGCCACTACAATCCTGGGTCAGGGTTACTGACTAATTTCTTTTAACGTAAATTTTTATCCACGAATCCAGGGACCTAAGTTTAAAGTCGGCCCAGAAAGGCAGAGTTGAGAAGTCTTTTCATGGCATTCAGGTACTCTAAGATTTTTTGACAGAGGACTGCTAAGAGGTAGTCGCCGAAATAAATATTTTTTCATATAGTTTTTTTAGGATGTTAGAGCTGGGGTTTGAACTCGGAACTATAGTATAGTAAGCCAACTCACTAACATCTAAGCTATGGCTTTTTATTATTAGCTGAACCTCTGAATTTTACTTCATTACCTAATTGTGTGAACTTTAAAAATTTTATTCTTTTTTCTACCCACTAAGCAGAATGACTTTAAATAACAATAATAAAAAAGGCTTTCCTTTTGTTTAATTTTTTATTCAAATTCTTTAAAATAAAATATAAAAAATTTTTCAATGTTAACTTAAATGTCATTAAAATCTAGTTTTAATATTTTTTCCATCGTGTTCAACTAACAAAATAATAAAAGAAGGAAAAAAAATTAATTTTATTGTAAGTATTATGATGAATTGTTATTTAAAACTTGCTTCACAGATCGACCACTCTAATAAATTGTCTTTTCTGCAAAATAAAAAATAAAACATAAATTCACAATAAAATTAAAATTAAAAAAAAGAAAAATGATATAAAACATGACATTCAATGGAAGACAACAAAAAATATTGTTTAAACATCAAGTCAACAGAAAAAGTCTTATTTTTTAAGTAAATTTTTTTTTATTTATTTTATTTTAGTTTTTCTGATGCATTTCCTCTCCGAGTTTATATTTAAAATATTGTTTATTATCATTTTGAACTATAAGTTAAATAGAAATTCTGGTAAAAAGTAGGAGTAGCAAGAAAAAAAAAAATGCAGTTGGTAACGGCATTGGAATGAAATATGATTAGAAAACATAATATTAAAAATGAAAGAAATGCAAAAAATTATAAATTTATATTTTTGCAACAAATAAAATAAAAATTTAATTCTGTAATGGATATGAATAATAAAAACTTTGTATTTGTAAAGTAAAAATATTTAGCATCTGAGAGAAAATAATTACAACCTACACCATACCGAATATAGAAAAATAATGTCATATTCGGAAAGAATCTTTAATTTAGCACTGTATGTTTCTCAATGTGTTCAACACGGTAATAAAATTTAGCTCGGTTAGCATATGGTCAAAGAGCCAATATATAACATCAGACAATGTTTATACAAAAACTCGTTTATTCAAATAAAACCAGGATTTCTATCAGTTTTGAATAAAGTCGAAATTTTCAACAAATAACAATTCGCGTTTGCCGCCAATTCTGGTTGTAAATCGCTTAGTAATCAAAAAAGTTAAAAAGAAAACTATTGCTAAATGGAATGGAATGGAATGGAATGGAATGGAATGGAATGGAATTAATAAAAAATAAGGTAGACAGGATATGGGGTATCTAAGTAATTTTTCCTAATACTAAAGTCAAAGCCTTACTATTACACTGAGCGTACTTGTTAAAAAAAGAGATTTGTTAAATTTAACCATATACAGGCGGGTCTAGTGAACCCGAAGGTTAACTGATTTTTAAAAATTTAATTTAAAAAAATTAAACTTTAAAATTAGTTTCTATCCTGGATTTTTTCTTAAACGTTGACCTTCTCAATATTTGCAAGAGCTTTATCCGACCTAGGACGGAATACAACTCTCATGTATGGGACGATGCTTCAGAGTCTATTTTGGGGCTTCTCGACTTCATAGAGGAGAGGGCGAAGTCTCATTATCAACGGTAGGGTATCCAACTCTATCGCTTTGTTTCAGAATCGGCGCGATTTGACGTTCAATCATAGGACCCGAGACTCATCGACAAAAATTGACACACACAATATGGGTGCTGCTGAAAATTAGGCCCTAATCCTAATAGGCTGTTGTAATGACCAATTATGTATGTATATATGTAGATGTACTTTATTGAATTTTTTTGAAAAAGTTAAAATAAATTTGAATAAAATATAAATTTTTTGAATACATTGTAACTTTTAGTAATCCTGTAAACAATTTTGACTCTTACTGTTCGTATATTTTTAAAATATTTTTCCTTCAATAACTGCAATGTATTTCAATAAAATTGTATGTTTTGTTTCCACTTTACATTAAAATAAAATTAAAAAATTTTATAGAAATATTTTTTGTGTATTTCTTAAACGAAGATGCACATTTATGCTGCTTTTCAACAAAATAAAAAAAAGAAAAATCCTTTGGCAGAAAAATTCAAATTCCCGAAAATTAGAACTACCCCAGTGGTTCTAAATAATAAGCGTCTAGTATTTTTTCGACTGTAAGTAAACACTTGTTATTTGTTTATTTATATTTTTTTTAATTTTCTATTGATACAATTTTAATTTTCTAAAAAAATTATTGTACAACTAGCTTAAACCCGGCGTGCTTCGCTACACCTACCACTATCATTTGTCCACATTTTTTGACTGATGATGTTTAGTGACTACGGAGTAATTCAGACTAAATTCAAAAACTTTAACTGTTACTGATTTCAAGATATACTGAACTAAATACTTAGTTTGTCTGGAAGCTACCACGTCTACTGCTACTATTACTACGAAATCAATCACATCAAATTCAGAAAATTTAGCCCCAACGATTTTAAAGAAACGTATTTATAAAGAAATCAATTTTTAACTTGTACAGGAGGTGTCACACCCACTTGTCCAATTTTGCTCACTTTCTGATTGATAATTTACCTTGCCCACGAAGTCATTCAGATTCAATCCCGAAACTTTAGCCTTAACCATTCTGAAGATATGCAAAAATCAGTGGGCGTAAAAGTAGGCGTTGAAAATTTTTCTCCCGATGAAATCTTAAGAAGAATTAATACAAACATTTGAAAGAAAAATTAGTCAAATCAATTGAGCCATTTTCTGATTTTAGATAAAAAAAAAGTGGACGTAAAAGTGGGCGGTGGAAAATTTTCTTTCCGTAAAAACCTAAATTGGATCATGACGATTATTAGAAAGAATCGATCCAGTCGTTCTCAACTGATGCGATGACCAACGAACGACTTTGATTTTTATTTATATATATTAAGTGCACAGTTCCGAAAGTGTTGAGTGATTTGTAAAATATTTGTCCAATAACAAAACCATTATTTAATTACCCTTCAAAACCAATGACATTTTTATTACATTTCTAAAAATATATATATGAAGTGAAAAATATTTTAATTCATTTTTTTATACAAATGCTTATAAAGGTAAAATGGTGTCTTTTTCCTTCAGAAGGAAAACAATTACAAATTATTGTAATGCCCCCGTATACATGATTATTGAAATCTTTGTTAAGAAAAATGTTTCTTTCTACCTTTACTATGAAGTTAATGACCTTAAGTAAACCATTTATGCTATTCCCAGTGTTTGTTTCGGTATTTTACCCAAATCAACTTAAATTGCCCCCCAAAAAGTAAACACAGACCGTAAAGTAAGAAAAGGAGAACGCTTGAGAAGCGTGCACAAAAAAAAAAAGAGAAAAAAAGTGTAAATGAGATTTTTGTCATTTATCCCCTTTCAGATGAGATTAATTATACAATTTGTTGGTAATATTGTACAACACACATACGTTTTCACAATCTGCCATAAAATAATAAAAAAAAATACAGAAAAGGTCATCCTTTCTAGATGTATTAGTTAAAGGATATGATTCTTGTTATTGTATTGATGTCTGTTTAAAAATTTTACTATTTCTAGTGCTTACCAGTTTGAAACTGCATGGACATGATGGTGATGATGAACACAAAACTAAACATTGCAGCATTAAGTAAACATTCCAGTTGTTTGGTATTCTTCAACAACTGTCGCAAGGGAAATGTTGAAATTGTTGCTGCTGGTAATGGTGATGGT
This sequence comes from Metopia argyrocephala, assembly GCA_963576795.1. Lineage (NCBI taxonomy): Eukaryota > Metazoa > Arthropoda > Insecta > Diptera > Sarcophagidae > Metopia > Metopia argyrocephala. The sequence continues at coordinate 57,545,065 of OY756211.1, read as the reverse complement.
AGTACTGTTGTTGATATTGCTATTGGTCTAGTAGCAGTAGCAGTAGCTATGCCCTTTGTAGCTGTTGCTTTGGCAGCAGAGTTTGCTGTTGATATTAAATGTTTGTTTATGTTGGAGCTGGTGGTAAAGGTTGTGTAAGTTATTATGTTGGCCTTGTTAGTGGTGGTATTGGTAGCCTTATTAGCCTCAGCTAAATGCATGTTATTAGTCGTTTGCCTACGATAGAAACTAGTGTTGCTATTATTTTTGTTGCAACTTATATTCGCACTTTTGCAATGTTGTTGCTGTTTCTTATGTTGCATACATTTTTGCTTTAAGCTAAACTTTGAACTTGAGCAAACATTGTTGCATTTTTGTATTTCATTTTGAGAATTTTCATCATTTTCAATATCAGTTTTATTTGTGAAAGTTGTTGCCTGTTCGAGAGGAGTAGGTGTTGGTATGGCTGGTAATGCTGTTTCCTTTAAAGATGAAGATAGCAATAACGTTGTGGATGCTAATGGTATTAAGCTGGATTCCCTAACAGCTGGGATAGTAATGTTGGTTTTAGTTTCTACTCTTTCTGCTGTTATATGTGGCATTAGTTCGTATTGCTGTTTGCCAAAATTTATCGTTGACATACAAGCCTTGTTTGAATCATTTTTCTGTTCTTTATTTTGTTCCTTTTGTTGTTTATATTTTTGTTTATTTATTCTTTTGGTGGCTAATGATTTTTTTATCTTTGCAGCAACAGTGCGAGCTATGTTTGTGGCAGCCGAAGCATTTGGAAACTCAAAGTATTCTTGTGAGGATATATGCGTTTGCTGTGTAGCCTGCTGGGGCATTGTGGAAACTTCCTGTTTAAAAACTTTCCTAATAATTGTTTGTTCTATACAACTAGTTTTTGGTCCAATTTGTGCCTGCATTAGTTGTTGTTTTTGTTTGGTTGTCTCTAGCTGTTGTGGTTGAGCTTTAAATGTGCAAAAGTTCATCATTTCCATTTGGGTGTTGGTTAGATTTTTTTGCTTTATTAAATTTATTCTGTTTGCCAATGCTTTTACCTTTGTTTTTGTTGTTTCTAGTATGACAAATGGTAGTGTTGGCAATGGTTTTTTTATTTATGGTTTGAGGCTTTGAGCTGCTGTTCTTGTGCTTTTTCGTTCTGTCGGTCATACGTCATCATTTTTTTTCTTTTTTATGCTAACATTTTTGATATTTTTATCTCTGGTTTTTTCATATTTTTTTTTCTATATTCTTTTATAAATCACTTTTGATGCTAAATTTCGGTCACTAAATTTTAAAATATTTATAAATTTATTTTAAACCACCACTGTTTTATGAACCATTGAATATTTTAAATATTTTCTTTTTTTTCAACTTTTATTTTTTAAACACAAAAACTTTCATGCTTTCAAAACACTTTTTATTTTAGCCATTCTTTTTTTTTTTGTAGCTGCAACTTTTTCTGTTATTTGTCTTTTCAGTGAAATTTAATTAATTTTGTTTTACAAGGACAATTTTAGCAGTGAAAAGTTTTTAATATCCAACAACCTAAAAAGATATAAAAAAATATAGTTTTAGTTAAAATTTTTCACGGAAATATTGTTCTGAAATACAAATAAAAGTTTAAAGAGCAAATTAATATTATTTATTAAGTATTCTAGAACAAATCAAATAGAATCATGAATATTTAACCACTTATTTTTAAAAATAATTTTTTTAGTTCAAATAATTGCTTATAAAATAGAATTTGTACGAAAATTAGTTTTCTATAAAAACGGCTTTTAAACTCTATACTAGTGCTGTCAAATTCTGCCACTTTTCATTACTCAATAGTATTAAGTACTTTCATTCGGATACTCAAAACTTTTAAGCTAATTTATTTTTAAGAAAAAACAATTTAATCAAATATTGCGTTTTTTTAGACGGAGTTTTGTTTTGGCCAATAAAATTTAAATTTTTCATACAAATTCGATGTTAAAATACAACCTATAAAGTATTGAGTATTCACAAATTATTACAAATATTCGATACTCGGTACCCATTACTCAATACTTTGCCAGCACTATTTTATACATAAAATAAATCTTTTTAAAATTAAAACTCATAAATAAACAAGAGATTTATTGTGTATCTTTGTAAAATTCCCTAAAGATTTATCTGTTTCCTAGTACTTCCCTATAAACGAATTCAATTACTTTTGTAAAATAAATAGTGCCAAAAATTCAGGTACCGCTTGAATTTTCCTGCCAATGTGGTCCAGAGAAATCATGGGACTTTGTTTTTTTTTTTTTTTTTTTTTAACGAAAATAGATAAGATAGAAATTTATAATTTTGACCATAGTTAACCAAAAATCTCAATAAATGAAATTCGTCTGTGGTACAATTTTGTACAGAAAATGAAGATTTGGATTACATTGACTTAAACGTACAGAATATGTGATTTCAACATGATGGTGCCATTTATCAGACAGAACGAGAAAAAATGGAACTTTTGAAAGAGCAGTTCGGCATGGCATTATTGCTTGTAGAGATGGAGTAAATTGGCCACCTAGCTTATGATATGTGAGCCTTTTTTTAGTATTGTTTTAGAAATCGAAAGTGTACAACAATAATTCTACCACTAAACTAAAACTAAAATTACATTAAAGGTATCAACCATTGACAGTAGTTTACTGAGAAACGTGATTGATAAAATTATTAAAATTTTGCTCGCCATAGGAAGCTAACTTGATTGACATGATTTTTCAATTTTATATAGAACTAATTTGAAATAAACTGAAATGCAGATTTTCTTAATACCTAAATAAAAGGATTGTTGTATTACAATTTTTTAATTGGACACCTTTTACTTCAAAAACGTGAGTCAGTAACATTCCCTTATCTAATACGTTACTTTAGAAAATTTTAACCCGCTGTCATGGGGGTGGAAGTTAGTTACAAGGACGTTGGGTTTGCGTCATAATTACAAACTTATTAAACTCGAAGTATTTCATTATATTTATAAACGGTTTTGGTTTAAATTAATGTTATTAAATAAATAAGACAGCACATAAGAAAATAAAACTTATATTTCATAAAAAAAATATTTATTTTTACTTTAAACAAGAAAATATATTTCAAGTTGACAAAAGGTAACAAAACTAGCTTCTTCTGGCTAATTTTTATTTAATCGTTTCTTATCTGTTATTGGTCTTTCAGTTTAAAATATACTTTTATGCATCTAATTAGTTAATATTTATAAAACAATAACAAAAAGTTACTTGGAGGTACCACTATATGTGCAATCAACATCGAAAGGTATGCTATGTTAAGGACAAATATACTTGTTGCAACCTTGACAAGTATGCTTTTTCGGCATTTTTAACGGACAATATCTGGTACCTTTTACGAGCATTAGGTCTTTTAATTAGCGGCACTCAGTTATACTACCATCTTCAATTGATTCTGGAGTAGAGAGCGAGATATCTTAATCAGATTCCTGGAGAATTGAAAAATACTCTGCAGCTCCGTTTCTTCCTAATTGTCCTTTAATTAAGCTAGCAATAATATATGAGTAGCAAGAGACAAAAATAATTTATTGCAAACTAAAAACACCATTATATTGAATGCTAATGTAAAGTTTTCTAATTTAAAATATAATTTTATACGCAAAACACATAATATACAAATGTCGCAAAATAGCTATGTTGACTGCGGGGTTGGGTTATATTTATCTTTTTCAAATTTCAGCGCGTGTAATTTGTATTGAAATCGAAATCTGACCGGATAAATTTGACCCAACCTTTATGACGCCGAGTTAAAGTGAACGCTAAGCATCTGAATTGTAGAATTAAACAAAATTATGAAAAAATATTCCAATTTTTGGCCTTAAAAATGCTTAAAAAGTTACAATAAAAATTAAAAACATAACAGTGTGTGGATTAGTAAAATAACTTAATTCTTTTAAAGCTGTTAATTGGCAACTATAAATCTCTGTATGTGCTGCTATTTTAGAAAAACATGTACAAAAACGAAAATAATATTGGAAGTGCGTAGTATAGTGTTAGATAGATAGTTAGATTGGTCGCACAAAAGCTTAAATAGACCAGGTTCAAATCCCAGCAAAGCAGAAAAATTAAAAATAAAATTTTCAGTTTTTTCGTAATTATAATTTAAAAAATTAAATTCACGATCCCCCCCTCATAGAAGTCCAATGACAGAAAACGCTCCCTGATATTCCACTTTATTCCACATTTCATCAAAAACGAAAGATCAGAAGAAAAAGCTGCACCTATTGAGCGAAGCCTTTCTTCACATTCAACATCCACTGACAGATGCTGTTGATCATTCAAAGCTGAAGGTATAACACTAGCTTTTGAGTAATCAAATTGACAGCAATTTATCCCATTGACATAAGGCGCTTAACATTTTCACATCTATCTATATCTATGTATTCAATATTCCAATACAATGCACTGCATGAGTAGAGGTTTACCCTTGAATATTGGTCTTAAATAAAAAAAATATATACTTATATAATATTTGGAACTAAACCCTGGTTTTGAATGGAATTAATGTTCCTACAATACGGTTTCTTACACCATCGCATTTTTTAGGCACCTATATAACGCGTTGTGGGAGTGTTACCTGTATATGTATTTAAAAAAGAAAATGTAAAATAAAAGCTTATGCATATTTTAGGTTTTTTTTAATTATTAACACAAAAATTTAATTTCGTTATAATTCTATTAAACTGCAGTCCTTTTTTTAATTCTAAGAATTTCAAAATGTACAATCATATTCTTGGTAATTGTAACGAAAATTTCCACAAAATTGATTTAAAAAATGAAACTTGTTTTTAACACTTAAAAGCTAATTTATTATTAAATAATTTAATTAATTTTTACACATTCCTTTTAAAAGAAAAAAAAAAAAACTCTTGCAAATTAATGAAAATTTTGTGTAAACCAATTACCATTACATTGCCTTGTTTTGTTCTCGGCTTTTATCAAAGGTAAATAAAATATTAAAATTTTATGAATTAAAAATTTTGTACAGTTTTAAGAATTTTTGTTAATACAAGAGCAGAGATGGATCTGTTTAATTATTTGCCTTTCCAATACAGCAACGCTAACCAAAATTGGTTTTGACAGCCTTAAAGGCTAACTAACTAATTACAGTAAAAAAGTAAATTTTATATTCCAATGAAAAAAAAAAAGAAAGCAAAGAAGGCTAAATTTATACCATAGAGATTTACAACTTTCATTTGCAGTAGCAAAAGAGTGATTAGTTGAAGTCTGTTACTGTTATATTGCAAAATAATGCAAGAAGATTTTACACTAATCTGAAATCAAAAAAGATCTCATGTTACAAAGCACAAGCTGCTATTTTTACACTTTTTGTATTGGTCGCTATGGCAATATATCAATATTATATCATCGCTAGATTTAAAACAAAGTCTGCTGTAATTATTTTTTTTTTGCATTATAATTCATAAATACTGCTACTAAATTTCGTTTGTGGCCAGCAGTTAAGTTGGCCTCAGTGATGCCTTATACCATAACTGTAAGCGTAATAAGGCCAAATTCTATCTCAAGAAATTAAATACAGTGTAACCTTGTTTAACCACTAGGATTACTAATATTGTTGGAATCACCAAGTAGCACGTTTAAGGGTAATCTAATCGTGATTAACAAAAATTAGCACAAGGCGCCATTTTTATACCATTAGAAGACCGATCCGAACTCAATTAATTAGGAAAAATAACTACATCCAACTGTGTATACAGTGGAATGAACCGAGGCTTGAACACTGTGCCAAGCTATCAAAAATGGGTACCCCGAAAAAATTCAAACGTCTGACTGCCAGACCTGGATAATCATAAAGAAAATGACCTATTGTCTCCCTCTCCGGAGTATTTTCTCAACTTCTGCAGTGAGAGCTAAATGTCAGACCCAACCTTTAAGTGTGTTTACCGATCATCCAAAGTCCCACATACACCTCTATAAGCTTAAGTAAAGATTGACGAGAGATGGTAAAAATTTTCAGAGTCTTGCACCGATTATATTAAGGGATGATGGAACTCTATCTGCTTTTTGCTTTTTCATGGAAAAAACTGGATATCTTCTCTTTAATGACGGTCATAGGGCAGTGGACATCCCAGTAGGAACTTGCTGACTCAACTCCCGAAGAGGCGTGTCTAGAAAATTTTTATGTTAAAAAGAAGAAACTTAACAAATTAAATTTAAATTTTTTTTTTTGACAGCCATTATTATTAGCTATACAGTAAAAGAAGTAGATTTTATATTCCAATAAAAAAAAAATAGTAATAAATAAACTTTAAAAAGAAAGTAGCAGTATTTAATATTTATTTTTAATAGGATTCTGTGACTACCTGGCTCCGCCTTGAACAAGACAGTTAGGGTTGGATACCTGAGACACAATCCAAAATCTTGTTTACATATCGGAGAATGTAACAACACCTTTGTCTGTGTAGGATTTTATCATAGATGTTTCCACTGCCTTCTATGGGAAATAACGCTAGCCACTAGAACACATAATAAGGAAAGTTATAACTTTTTTTCAATAGAGTGTAGTTCTTTCGGGTCAGTCTTCTTACAAAAGCTCTGAGAGTAACTGATTGCCCTGGACAAGCTCCTCAAGTTTTTGCTCAAAGACGGCATTAATCTGTAGGTCCCGATACTAATGGATAAAGATTGATATACACCAGGGATGAGCAATACGCGGCCCGCGGGCCGCTTGCGGCTCTTTCAACCTATTTATGCGGCCCGCCAAACAAATGTTGCTGCTTCTCAAAAATACACATAATATATAGACACATTTATAAATCCGACCACCGACCAATTGCCACCGATCAAGACTGAATAATGCACGATTAGAAACTTGTGTGTGTGTACCTAGCTCATCAATTCCGGCTGATATTGATCAGGTTGTATCGAAAAAACAGTGCCAAATTTCTCATTAAAAATTTCAAGTAAATACTTTTTTTTTTTTGGCATTAAATTTTATATTTTTTTATTCTAATTTTTATTATAAATAGAGTTTTGTAAATTATTAGTATTTATGTTCGGCCCGCCAAAAAATTTTAAAATTTATAAGTGGCCCGTTGATTAAAAATGTTGCTCACCCCTGATATACACAATATGGGTGCTGCGAGAAGCTAGATCGTAACGCTGAAACAGGTCCTAAGAGTCATATATATCATATATCTATGTAGCCGACTTTAAATTTCTAATAAATTAATCCTGGGAAATATAAACGACTTTAAAATTGACATTAAAAATAATAATAAAATAAAAAATTTAGTGAATCTTTTTGAGTTTTTTTTTTATTCTGGATATGGTTGATTTCTGCGCTTTTTTAGTAATCATTACAAATTATCTTTATAAATACATACGAGTTTATCACAATCACATTTATTAGAAATATCAATTTTTATTTTCTATAAAGTTTTGTAATTTTTTTAAACACCGGCGTCTTAATCTAAAAAAATAAAAATCTTTAACGAAAAGAGATGTTTGCAAAGATAGTAAGTATTCGAAAAAAGAAACAAGTGCAAAACGCTTATATTAATTAAAAACAATTTTTTTATTTTGAGAAATTGTTTTTTTTCATTGTATTGTCGACTAGTGCTATGTTAACACGAAAATAATAACCATTTGGTTTGCTCTTTGAACCACGATTGAGAATGTCACCGTTCAGACGACAGTTTAGTGTTTCATTTTGGCATTTCTTTTTTATATATACCGCAAAGTATATTATTTTTTTTTTCTTACATATTTACGTATATATTCCATACTTACGTAAATACTTATATCTCTAATTTTTTATTTCTAAAAGTATTCCTTATTTCTAACAACTTATTATTTCGCTGCTTTTGTTTTGTGAGTTAGTTCAGATAAAGCAGCCGTAGATTGGTATCAAAATTAGAGATTATAGCAAACTCTTCTAATTTTGCAATGGTTCGCTTTTATAATTTTGTATGGCAAATCTACTTGTTTCAAACAAGATTCGGCCGCGAACCGCGAATGAGAGAACGTACCTCGATATTTCGTGTGAACATGGTATAAGCAAACAATGAAAATAATTTTCGTGTTGCAATAATCGACGATTCGGTCTTTTTAAGTTTAGAAAAGTTATACAAATTTTGTTTCTAAAAAATTATTTTTTGTAAAAATATCATATTTTAAGACAATTTTTCAAATATTTTTAACCAAAAAAATTTAATTAATAAAATTAACACCGATAAAACAATTTCGTTGTAACGAACCGAATCGAGAATCGAGTTTGAAGGTCAAATTTATTAAGTTTAAAAATGTTTCTGTTGGACTATTCGCATTGCTTTCTTAACAAAAGTTTAATAGTTTCTTGCGAGCTTTAATTTTCTAATACTAAGGGGGCACAAACAGGGATCTGGGGTCAAATTACGGCATTCGATATCGAACGAAATTTACATGAAAACTGTTTCTACGTTGTATGAAATTTCGCTAGATACCGAATGCCGTAATTTGTCCACTGGTGAATAACTACTAGAACTAGATACTTGCGATTAATGACCTCATACTATAAGATCGGACTCTAAATGCCTAATATATAAAAAAAATCTAAAAATGCGACCCATATGTTGTGTAAAAAAATTGCATGTTTTGTTGCGGTAAAAAGAAACGTATTTTCCTTGTTAGGTGGTACGCTCGAATGGTTACATTATATTTGATGAAAATACTTTTTTTATTCTTTATTGTATCCAATTGGATCAGTCAAGTATAGAATTTTTTTTTTTTGTTTGTTTTCCTATTCGTTTTTGAACAATTTTTAAAGAAATGCTCACATGCAAAAAAATTTTTTGGCAGAAAATACTCCCATAAATTAGTGGGTAAGCTTTTTTGATAAAAAATTGTTCTAACGTAACTGTATATTAATATATGAGTAGATGAGATGCAAAAATCGTTCATTACACGTTAACAAAATTTTAGAAAAAGCAAAAAACCTGTACCAGCCGATTAAATGAACCAAATTAGTAGAATAGTTCAAGTTCTTAGATGTTACCGTGTTCTTGAGCATACATTGATCATAATTACTATATTGCTTGTCATAAAACTCCACAAGAACTACTACAATCAAAATTTAACTCGATTTTTTTAATTTTTGTAACGAATGAGTTTTGCATCTCACCTACTCATATAAAAACTGATATTGACCAATCAACGTGATCACATTTTTATTTTGTTCTAATAAGTTAAAAAAAAATTGATAAATTAGATATTCAGGAAAGCATGTCTTTTTAACTGTAAACAAATTGGAATTCATTTCGTAAGTATCTCAAAATCTTTGCATAAAATGGAAAAGACTAAAGGTTGAAAACTTTGTTCACGTGTTGCATTAAATAACAGGTAACTACACCACGCTACTTGTTTGCTTTATATTCTTAGACGAACAACACTATTCATAGTACAATTTTGAGATTTATTGTATTCAACTTAATATTTTACACTGTATTCACATAAAATAAACTGATTTAAAATTTCTTTTTAAATCAATTTTCCATAGAAATATGTTTTTAAATCACATGTCAAGTTCTTTAAATTTTTTTTAAAATGGCAGGCATACAAAATTTGTATACAATTATGTTTGAAAAGTGAAAAGGCAATACCCTGGAGAATAAATATTATTCCCTACTTAAAAAAAGAAAAAAAAAACGGGTTAGAGTTTTTCTTTATGCCTGATTTTAATCACTGTTAGACTTATTCTTGGTTTCCTTTATTTTGTATGCCATCAGCAATCATTATCTCTTTTATATTTATGATTATAATTTGTCCTTAATTACTTTAACTTGTTGCATTTAATATTTAAATGACTATAATTGCAAGTTTTATATTTTATTAAATTATTAAATATATACCTTTGCTTGACATATATACACTCACATTAGTGGGAAAAGTTTCCGTTTAACAAAAAACTTTTGACGGTTAAGAATTACAATTTTTTTTTTGTTTTTATGTTTTAGATTATTTTCTACGTTTTTTGTCAACTTTTTAGTTTTATGGTATTTTCTTAAATATTTAAAATTTTATTTCTAAAGTTGTTTTCTTCAGATTTTTGTTAAATTATTTTTTTTTTTTTGTTTTTTTTTTTTTTTTTGATTTTTTTTTTAATAAATTTTTTTAATTTTTATTTTTCTTTTAAGTTGTATTTATAACATCTATATATTTGAATTATATTTTTTTCAAGATTTTTAAGTTTATTTTATGTTTAATATTTCAGATTTTTTATGCAAATTTTTTAAAATAATTTTTAAAATTTTTTTATTATTTATTTTACGCTTACAAATACAGACAGTTTTTGTAAACGAAACAATTTTCCTATTTTTATTTTCTACACTTTTTTAAAGATTCTTATCTATTTTTAAAGTTTTCTTTTTTGTGTTTTTTTTTTTTTTTTTTTTTGTAAACTTCGTTGACAATTTTATTTCAACACTTTTGTTTTCGTAATTAATTTTCTGTTTTGATTTTACGTTTTTATCACTTTAATTTTTTTTTTTTTTTTTAGATTGTTGTTTTAGTAAAATGTGTTTCGGAATTTAATTCAATTGTTGATTTTTCAAAATGGTATTAATCATTTAAATAATTATTCATTTTATTTTATTTGTATTCGGTTTTCATTTTTATGAAAATATTGTATGTTTTGTTAAACTAGTTTCTGTGAAAATTTATTTTGTTTTATTTTCTTTTTTTTTTTGCTATATATTCACAACAACAAGAAAAGAAAGAAAAATATACATTTAGAATAAAAACATGCTGCGTAGCAAAATAGAACCCCGTTACAGAATTGTATAACAAATGCGTGTGGTATGTTGTTTACGTCACGAAATCTTTAAAATAACTGACTTGTCAGACCAAGTCACATACAGCCAACCACCAACAACCATTCAACCCAAATTGAGTTCAGTTCAGTTGAGTAGCAGTGAGCTAAAAAAGGAATATCGATGCAGAGAAATAATATGAAAATATATGCTCACATTTATTTACAGAATCAAACTTATGCTCTTTCACCTAAATACAGAAAATAAAAATTCTCTCTTTTATACACACAAGAAACTAGAGCAGAGAAAATATTTCAAAAGTAAAATAACTTTTATTGTATTGAGTGTTTTACAGACCAGACCGTACAGGAAAAAGTGGGAAATTTTCCAAACGAAAGGAAAAAAATATAGATTGGGTTGGGATGTAAACTTTTACGTCTGCAAAGCTGTTTAAACTGTTAACAATTCTAATAAAAAAAAAATAACTGACTATGTGTTAGTGAGTGTGTTTAAAAACTGTGCCATATTTTATTGTTTTTGTTTTGCTCTGTTTTGTTGTGGCTTACGCATCATTAACAACAACAAAGATACAAAAAAAAAAAAAGAAATCCTTAAAGAGACAGTAGTAAAAGTAATAATAAAATAAAGCAAGCAAATAAAATAATTCTCATCAATTGTTAACATTTTCCTTCCCCATATTCTCATCTGCTAGTTATTGAACTCTGTAGTGATGTGTTTATGTATTGGTTTTTATTAGTTTTAATACAACAGTAAAAGTCTTGAAAATTTGTTGTATTTTTTGTTTTTATTGCATTTGATTGTGTGGTTGGCGTACATTTATAAACCAAGATTATCATTTATATGTATTAGTAGTTTCACACACAATCACATAAATTCCTTTAAGTACTTCTCTTCAATCTAACGTCTGAACTGTTTTGTTGTTAATGCTGTGAAATCAAAATAAAATAAATTGGACTAAAGCATTTAAGCTTTAATTGTTTAGATTGTTCAAAGAAAACTTAATCATACATCAACAATTTTTATAATCTCTTTGTTAAAACAAATTTTTATTTAAAATTTTATAAATATGTACTTTAAAGACATCTATTAAATTTTTATTATTAGTTTACACTCACTATATATTTATAGATATTTTTATTTAAATGTATGTGTATTAATAAAAACAGGGTGTCCAAAAACTCAACGTTAAGCCGTAATGTAATAAAAAATGAATAAAAAAATTGAGTAAAATGCAAAAATCGGGATACTAGAGGTTTTTATTTCTTTATTCGTTTTTTTAGTATAAAACTAACAAGTATTGTAACATTTTACAATCCTGATTAAATGCGCAAACTGTTAATGGCACTTGCCAAGGCACTTGAGTACCTTTTTTCTTAAAGAAAGGCCTTTTATTATAGACAAATTTTTAAAATTTTCAATTCATAGTCTAACATTTAGTCTTAATTCTAGAAAACTTGGGTCAGTTTCGAAGTTCTAGATTTGTTATTTAGGGTTACGATTCCAAAGTTTAAATGAAGAAAAATAATAAAAATTGACCACAATAACCTATAAATGGTTACAGTTTGACCAAATCTCTAGGTTTTTATTTAAATGCCCATAACTTTCAAACTGCATGGAATATTTTTTTTTTTCCTTTTCTTATGATGGTTAAAATCAATCTTGTCAGCCCGTTTGATACTGAATTCCTGAACTCCTTCTTTTTGATCGTTTACAAGTCCGTTCTATTCTTTTGATTAAGCTCAGATAAGATAATATAAATGCAATTGTAATAAATGACAATTGGTGTTAAAATAAGTTTTTTAAATACCAATGCTTCTAATCCTTCACAGTAGAGATGTTCCAGAAAAATCCGTGTAGAAAGTTTCACAAAAAACAATAAATTTTAAATAATATATACTTAATTCCATCAAAAAAAGTAAATCAACACAAAAAACTGTTAAGAATTGTCATTCCTAACAGTAAACAAATTATAATTTGAAAAATCTATTTTGGATAGATTGTGAGTTAAATAGATAATATAGAAAATGAATATGTAAAACACAAAGAACTCTGATGAGACCTTTGTAGCAGAGGTCAAAAACTAGTTCGGTTTCTCTAGTGTTTGTACATATTCCTTAACGGCTGTTAATTCTCATGAAGAATAACACTTTTAGGACTTCAAGACCACTAAGACAATTATAGATTTATAAAATTAAAGATCTAAAGTGATTTCAAATAAGCACTCAAGAAATTGTGTATTTGGTTTTTGTTTTAAAACAGTACAGTTTGTTTTAAAACAGTATTGTTTTAGTGTGATTGTGAGTTACTACTATTGTCCACAAGGATTCTTAATTCCTCAAACGACAGATATTTATGTAAAAGACTATTATCAACTTAAAATTTAACAAGACATATAAAATTCATTTTACTGCAACTCATTGCTAAAAATATGAAAACGGTTAAGCGTTATAATAAATTCATTACGCATAGAGATTAGATTCGAAACTTACGGATTATGCTGAAAAAATATTTAGAGAAATCATACAAATCATCAAAAGATCAACTGCACTCGTATATCTTAAGAGAATGTTTTTCAGAATTTAATCAGCAAAATTCAATCAAATGTCTACAAGCACTACTCTCTCTGTCCCGCTACCCATAACATATTTTCCTAGACCAGCACAATGCACTGCATGAGTAGAGGTCTACCGCTGAATGCTGGCCTCAAACAACAAACTGTTGGACATATATACATTTAACCGAACAACATTGCGCTGACCCCTTGCTGTATTTTATTAAATGATTGACGTCGCTGCTTTACCTTATTACGTACATTTAAGTAGACAACATCATCAAATGTCCAGCACAAAGGATCAGCGAACAAAGTTTTTGAAAGATCTCCCCATACAGCTATATATGCCAACAGTTGAAGAACTAAGTAAATACAGGAGCTGGGTTCTCTAGTTGTTAATAAACTGTGGGAATCGTCTTAACTATCTGCTAATAATAAAGTCTGTGCAGTAAGTTGGGAAGAAACATTTAATAAGGTGCAGATACAAGACAAGACAATAAAAATATTTTGACAGCGTTAAAAAAAACTTTTCTAAAAATTTATGATGTTTTCGTGAAAAGACGACATAATTACCAACTTATTAGAATACTATGACGAGCTAATGCTCATCAGGGTAATCCCTGAAGCGAGAGATAGTATACACAATTGAAATTAGTCTTTTATTAATGTTATATAAGCCAAAGTAGCCGAATATAATTAATAATAAATATAAACATATGGTCGTGCGTGAGTTTATATGCTCTATCCGCCATTTTATATATCTCGAGTTAATGATGCCACTTTAGGTTTTTGACACCAAAATTTTTTAAATCTGCAACCCGTTTTCGGCTATTTATCTCCGAAACTGGACGAGATATCCGAAAACGGATAACATTCTTGAAAAATTTGGGGTAGAAAACCTAAAGTGGCATCATTAACTCGAGATACACAAAAATATGAAATGGCGGATAGATAACATAAACTCCCGCAAGACGATATGTATATAAATTACTTAATTTTACTTGATTTAAATGAAAAGGTGAAAAATGAAGAAAGTTTATTTGCGGTTTTTTCAAAATTATAATGTAAAAATAAGAGCCCTCTTCCCCTCTCCAAGAAGTCTATTTACAAAGAAAAGCGTTACCTATTGGGAAGTAGCAGATAACAGCTAAACCTACTTAGCGAAGACACTCACCACACAATCAATATGCAACGATGAAGCAATTGCTTCATTGCCTTTGAATAATCAATTCACAACAATTTGTCTCATTCCTAAGGTGCTTAATAGTAATATATGAAAAACAAAATGCATATTCTGTCATAAATATACAGTCCTTTCCAAAAATTCCAATACAATAATAAAAAAAATAATTATAATAATATGAGAGGGTCGTTGTATAGTGGTTAAAACGGTCACACAAAAACACAAATTGCGGTTTTTTTAAAATTACAATTTTAAAATAAGAGGTTCTGCCCTTCAAGAAACCGATCCGTGACTTTCCAGTTTACTCCATTATCAGAAACGAATGATCAGAAGTACAGCGCCACTTTCTGGAAAGATAACAGCTAACCTACTTAGTAAAGACGTTTACTACTCACAATCAACATCCACCGGCAAATGGGGCAATTGCTTTTGATCGTTCAAGGTATACAAAAATACTTTTAAGGTAACACTAAGGTACATTATAAAATTATTTTTTGATTTCTATGGAACATCCCATGTACAAATCTTAAAATGTACTTTTATTGCTAATAAATATTTACTTCTATATTACAAAATTTATTTATTGCTTTAAAATCCTGAATTTAACGAATGAAAACAAATGCATTCGAAATATAATAAACCCTTACTTAGATATTTCAATCAACAATTTAATAACATATTTTACTTAATTTTTTTTAATTTAAAATATATTTTAAATTAGATTTTTACAAAATATTGATACAACACTAAGCATGATACATAATATACTCGTATGTATATTACTATATAATCTGTGGCTAGATATACATCATTATCCTAATTTGACTACTACTTGTACTCTTTTTCTTATCGTTTTTTCATTTTTCCTCATAAATCAATTTATTGGCAGACTTTTATAGAAAACATTAACCTTAATATTGTTAGCGAGGAAAGTATGTATAAGCCTTTAAAAATATGTATAGTACATATGTCGCTTTTTCACTTAGATAAAAAAAAATATATACTTAGAATGGTTATAACCAACTTCTTTATACCCTATATGTACATATATCACCAAAAATAAAAAAATAATACAATTTTTATTATAAGAAGGAATAGCAGTTATGTTATTAATTGTAACCAATGCCAAATTAGTTTAAATTTAAATAACACGATTCAAAAGGTTTTCTTATTTTTGAGATTTGTATGTGACAATAAGCGTTTATTTTATGGGTCTACCAAAAATGCGAAGATTCATACGCTGGCCCATAAACCACACCAAACAGTAATTTTCTGGGGATCTAATGGTGTTTCGACAAAAGCTTCTGGACTCTCCTCACTCCAAATACGACAATTCTGCTTATATTTAACAAGAAATTATCTTAATCGGAAAATAAAATTTTGAACGGAAATTCAAAATTGACATCAATTTGAGTTTGACGAATATAACAATTATTTTGATTAAAAATTTCGACAATTTGCATGCGTTGGTCTGGTGTAAGCCGATTCATATTGAAATTTTGAAGTAGGTGGCCCAATAAAGCAGTGATGCCAACTTAAAGTTGTAACACTCAATAAAAAAACACACAGTTCTTATACATACATAATTGGCAACTTCAACCGTATTTCATGGTTACTGCATACCTTCTTGTAGCACCCATATGTTAATTTTTATTCATGAGTACCGGGACCTACAGTTTAAAGCCGAACCCCAAAGACATTCATTTAGTTTATAACCTTTTGAACATAAGAATTTTTAGTTAAGATTACCATCTTTGGGAAAAAGTCTCCTGACGAGTCTCTTAAGCAAAGACTAAAGGGCTTATTCCTATAAGCAACACTTTTCATATAGAGAAATATTTTCTAAATAAAACAGTGCTAGCCATTCATTATGATTCAATTCATTTTCTACATTTAATTTTGAATCTTAACTAAACATAACGAAAGAAATGACCAATGCAACTTTTTATTAAATATATGTACTCCTTGTGAATTTTCTTAATGTTTACTAAGATATGAATTGGATTGCTTCGAATTTGAAACCCATTAATTTACATATACACACATTTGCAAACAAATTTATACTTAAACACAATCTCACCTAATAATTATCTAAATTAAAAATAATATTCCATCACAGTGCATTCGAAAAAATTATATTGAAAATAATTTTGTAAAAAAAAAATTAATAAATAAGTAGCTTTATTAGCATTTAATTTTTATATAAATATTTAAAAATTAATTCAGCTTTATAAATTATTTTATTTATATTTCACTAAGCCTTTGTGCAGTATAATCGAGATTAAATTGTATAAAAAAAAATAAAATATATATATACCAATTGAATTAAGTTTTTAATTACTAATTTTTCTAATCCTGATGATGCTGCACAAAAACGTGGTTTATCTAAGATAATTTCTAAATATTTGCGCACTCAATCAGAACAAATTAATATTTAAATAAAAAAATAAATAAAATAAAAGCACTTAAAAAAAAACAAAACAAACTGTGAAATTGATAGTTTTAGGTAGCAAGAACGAAAAATATAAGTTTTGGTTGGAACTCGTACTTTCAACCGAATATTAGCACCATCTATTTTATGAAAAAAAATAGATATTTTATCCAAATGGCTAACATTTACAAAGAAGAGACCTGTGTTTGTAGAAATGTATATGTAGTACAAAAGTATGGAAAGTATTATTTTTTTATTGTTAAGGGAGGACTGACAGGATATAACGAACAAATATAACGACATACGAATGCAGACAAAACAAGTTATTTAAAAAAATTTTTACTCCAATTTTTAACTAAAAAAGCAAAACTGAAACGTATTTTATTTACTTTGGTCTCTTCACACTCTACTTGGTAACTTTGATCGAGGCGATTTTGAATCCTGCATTAGATTCTATAGAAATAACCAAAGGATTCTACAAGAACTTCTGACCAGGTACTGCTGGCTCAATGGCCATTTTTTTTTTATTTGAGACCAATAATCAAGGGTAAACCCCTACGTAATGCAGTGCATTATTGAATTGGAATTTTTGGAAAGGACAGTTTTTTCTTATATTATTAGGCGCGTTAGGAATGAGACAAATTGCTGTGAATTGATCATTTAAAGGCCAGTGTTATACTTTCACCCTTGAGTAATTAACAGCAATTTCTTCATCGTTGCATGTTGATTGTGTGGTGAGTGTGCCTTCGCTAAGTAGGTTTAGCTGTTATCTGCTACTTTCCAATAGGTGGCGCTTTTCTCCTGATCATTCGTTTTTTTGTTGACATTGGTTAATGTGAAACAGAGTGGAATGCCGGGGAGCAGTTTCTTTGTATATGTATATATGGAGGAGGAGGAACCTCTTAAATTATAATTTTGAAAAAACCGCAAACTAACTTTTGCATTTTTCACCTTTGCTGGGATTTTAACCTGGGCCGTTTGAGATTTTGTGCGATATAAATAATAAAACAATGAAAAAGGACGCCAAATGCAATTTATTTATATCGTTAATTCCCTATTTTATGTGATGTGAACGATTAATCGTTTTTAATTTAAGTTTTGGGTGTATATTTTATTTCTATAGATATAGATTTATTTAGTATCTAAACGATTTGGGCTAATCTTTTTGTTTGCAAACAACAAATTATGCATTAGCCCACCTATCCCCAAAAATTTTCTCTAGAATCTGCTAATGTAATGGAAAGTCAAGAGTGTAACGTTTTCTTTTTTAACAAAAAGACCTGTGGTCTTATTCTGTAACTCTCCTAAGCTAAAACTCTATCGCTAAAAATTTATAAACTTCATTTAGGACTTTTTGCCTAAGAATACAATTCTTGAATGCGTATAGTAATTTAAAGGCATCATGCCTATTATCGTAAAAGTTTTTAATTTTATATATTCTAATGTCCAGCCTGTTTTAAAAACCTAAAATCTTAGAATTTTAGCTTAAGATAATCACATAATAGGAACCCTGATTGTCTAAAAGGTATAATATTTAAATACAATGAAAGTTTAATATAGTTATTCTTTCACAGTGAACAAATTCTAATCAACTTCTTAGTACTAAGCATTCAATACGATAGTTCGTTATGCCCAACTAGAAAAAACACAAATCTAGATATTCGTACACTGTATAAGTCAAAACATACCTTATGCCAGAGTAGGGTGTTTGTATGTCAAAAAATTTGAGTTCTTCTAGTTCAATGTGATAGCTGAAGAAAAACTGTCGGCATGCCACATAATTTCAATAAGCAGGTAAATGTGTATGAATTTTGTTTTTGCGCCTCAAAAAAATTTGTATATTTTCTAAAAGCAAAAACGGTTTGAAATATTTGTTATTAAAATAAAAAAAATTTTGTTTATTTTTTATTAAAATTAGAAAAGTTTTCCTACGTTTGTACTTAAAGATATTTTCTAAAGAAATCCCATCTGTTCCTGCGGTAACAAATGTCTGAAGTTTTCTTCTTTTTTTATAGAGATACACATAAAAATGTATGTAAAAAAAATCGATAAATTAAATTCCTTGAAGTTATGAAATGATACTGAAAACTTAAAAAACGTGCTGTATGTTAAATAAATATTAATTGTGTTTAAAAAAATTTAGGCAATTGCATAAAATTTTTAAATTGACTTACAATACTTCAAATAAATTTTTATTTACTTGTATAAACAAAAAAAAAAAAAAAAGAATGGGGGAAAATTATTTTATTTACCTTTACAGAAGTTGTTTTTGACACAACAAAATCAAGAATATATATTGCCCAGAAAGAAATTTACAAAGATCCTTTTGTCATGTTAGCCGCACTACGGTTCCTCTACCACTGTAAAATAATTACAGTGAAAGTAGAGTGCTTTGGTTAGAAAAAAAATTAAAACGCATACATTCACGATAGTGTGGGTGAAGAGCCTTCGGTCTTTTGTGAGACAAATTCAATGGCCGTGTTATGGTGGCATGCCAATTTGCTGCCCAGATCATGTGAATTGACACAGTTGGACTTTTTTCTTTTGGGTTGTTTGAAAGAAAACGTGTATGTCGATAAACCAGCAACAATTCAAGAGCTAAAGGATGAGATTATTAGGCTTAGAACCTCAATTATGCCTCAACGTCATCAAAAATTTGGACCATCGGATGGAGGTAAGTTCAGGCTTACCCATTACACCAAGCTATTAAATAATTATATAAAAAATTTAAAAGAGATCCCCAAATTTTCAGGATTCTGCCCTAATCATAACAATGTCAAAGTGTCCTGTAAATGGTACAGTAAGTGATGGAACTCCACCAAATCATACGCTCTGTTATTTTCTATAATACCCCATGAGCTGTAGCGCAGGCCAAGAAATACTACAAGCATCACCAAGAAGCTTCAGCTCCTCTTTATAGCGAATAATCAAGGAAGAGTTGAAAACAGGTGATGCATACAGCAATAATATAAAAATTATCATTTGCTTTTACCAATTCTTTTTTCGAGTGTAAGCATTGTTACACTAATCCGAATAAGAAAACCCGATTTTGACAAAAAAATCTAATGTTGAGCTTTGTGCTTAAATTCCTTAATACCCAATTAATTTTTATTAAATAATAATTGGAGTCAAATTCAAATAATTAAGAAATGAAATAAAAAATAAAAATAATTACGAAAATATTTAAATTAGTTCAAAAGTTACAGAATTTTGGCCAATAAAGACTGATTTTCAGGCAATGTGCGTTAGAACAATTAGATGTTATAGAAAGGAATATTTCTTTGCCATTAAAATACAATCTAGATATTTTACCTATTAAACATTTTAGTAAGTCGATAATTTTTTTTTAAATTATTTTCAATCTGTCTTATGGTAGAAATATTAAGCACATAATATTTGCAGTGATTTATTATTATTATTTACTAATAGATTTTTTTTATAAAAATTAACAAAATCAGCATAATGTGTGCTTAACTAAAATTTATAATTGGAGTAGCAAAAGTGCTGTAAGCTAGATTGACAATAATAATTTTAAAGTGATTATTTATATTCAAACATTGAGTTCATTTATTATTAATGTTCTATAATTAATACAAGCTTCAAGGTATTCATACAGTGTATTAAAATTCGTGCCATTCAATATAGATATGACTTTATCACTACTCAGAACATTGCTACCAAAGTATATCGTTGTAAGTTTACTGTAGATTGGACAAATGCCGATAAAGTGAAAAGTATTTTCAACTTCATTCGTATTACAGATTGTACCTAAACCATCAGTATTGCTTTTAAAACATTTGGCATTCCAATTCAAAAGCCTGGCTTTTATAAATAAACTGGTAGCCCGAGAAGAAAAATTAGTCAGTTTAGGTTCAACATTCAAGTGAAGTTTTGAATTGAGATCATGAAGTTATGAGTCTGCACCAAGACCTCTCCTTTAACTCCAATAGGCGTAATATCTGCTTCCAATGTGCATATATAGGAGTACTGTGGCTAGACGGAGAAAACTGCAGTTATTAACATAGGTTATACCATCCTTAGCTCAAATCAACTTCGTCTCTATGACATTTTCTGTGAGTATAAGGGGCAGCCTTTTAGGACTCAAGGAGAGTATTCTATTCATATAAGAAAAACTCAGTTTAGTCTTGAAATACACACAGAATATAAATTAGCTTACAAATATAGCATATAAGTAATTAGGAGTATTTAAAGGCAGGTATAACATTTTTTTCAATAAAAAAGCGAAACAGTTTTTCTACACCGTCGAACTTCTGATATCCCTAAATTTTTACAGCAAAAAGTATTATGGACTTATATCCAGCCTTGAATATTTTGAGTTTATGTTTTTTTTTAGATATTTTAGGGTCGTTTATATACATAATTAGACCACGTGGAGGTTGTGACCAATTTAGAAGCAGAAAGTTTATTACGTAGGTGCTTTTTAAAAGATTTGTTGTTAGTTATATCAACACCAGGATATGTATAGTTACTAACAAATTCAATATAATCATCTGCATAATGCCATTTTAAATTCGCAGAAATTCTTGGACCATTGCAAGATTTTCGATTTACCCAAATTTACTTTTGAACTCCATGTTTGACAGTATGTATTTATGTAACCCATTAATCACATTTTTTTATCCAATTGGAGAGTCTGAAAGGATAGGAATATCCCCTGCATATAGCAGTACTTTTAAGTTTACGCCAACAACGTTAAGGCCACTAAGCAGAATATAGTGAAAATAATACTGGACTTGAAATGCAACCCTGTTTTACTCAAGATTCTCTGATACGGCTCTCAGTGTTTTTATATAAAGATTTCATCCTTATTATTTCAGAAGAAAGCCCCAAGCAGGATAATTTATTATATTAACACTGATTTCACTTATTCTTAAAATAAGTCAAAATAAAATAATTTCTTTTCTTTTTTTGAAAGAGACACTCTTGCATTGCTAAGTAAGTGCAAAAGTGTTTGACTTAAAACTTCGTTGTTTAAACTGAAATTGGCAAGTGTGTAAAATTGTGATTTTCGGCATTAAAATCAAAAGTATTAAGTAGAGAAGACAGACTAAAAGGCGAAAAAATAAATGCTCAAGAAACTAAAAGTTGCTCGTTTACCTTTCCATTCTATCGTATTTTGTAGATTTATTTTCTTCCTTTTTTTAAAGATTTTCTTAATATAAGAGTTTTTTTTTTTTTTGTTTTTTAATAAAGATGTTTGCAAAAAGTTCTTTTTTTTCTGAAATAATATATTGAGGAAGAAGAAAGAAAGAAAATGTTTCAACATAAATAAAAAACAAGAACATGCAAAAGTCTTTTTGTACACAGATTCTGTTTTAATTTTACTTTCTTTTCAATGATTTTTTTTTTTTGTTTAATTTTAAAATATCAACACTTTTAGTGGAAAACATAAATAGTCGCACACACGTCTACTATAGATACTCGTATGTATGCAAACAAGTAACTTGAATTTCCCTCATACCCTAACATCGTGTGTAATGTATGGCAACAGCAGTTATTCTTTTGATTTCTTATTTTAAATTTTGTGTCAAAATTACTTAAGCAGGTGTTTAACCAAGATTAAAATGAAAGTAAAAAAAAGGAAAACATTTGTGGTTAAAAATGATTTTGAGTGAAAAGAAAAAACATGAAAAAAATTTGTCAGTAGTGGGGGTAAAAGCTGCAAAATAAGTTATTAAACAAAAAAAAAAATATTTCTATAACAAAAGTATAACAGAACGTAAAGAAACCACCGAGATATGTAGGGGTTTTTGTATTGTTAAAATTTTGTTACGGCTCATTTTAATCGTTCATATCATGTAGGTGGTCAAACTTTTATTTAGAAAATAAAATTATATGTTTGAAGAAATTTTGAATTATAGAGAAAAAAAAATATTTTCTATGATCGGCGATGTATATCAATTATCTTTAGAAACAAAGTAAGTGCCCAGTTCTTTTTTTGGTCCTCAAATTAACTTTGAACCAATAGGAATATATACTACGAAGAACAAAATATTTAGAATGTTTTTTTTCTTAACCATAAAACCCGTTTGTTGCAAAGTGTTTTGATTATGTTTTGACCCCTTGTTTAAACAAATGCAAGTCCGTCATCCCATTATAAGAGACAATCCACCAAACCATGAGTGCAGCTGGATGATGATGCTTATCGACTAGTGGAATGAGTTGCACGGTAAAACTTTTCATCCGTTAACAAGATCTATCTATGCATGTTATCAGAGTACTTCACCAAAAGGCGTTTGGATTTTTCTATCCTATTTTTTTTAAGGCTTCACTCAATGAATGTTTTGTCCGCAGTTTGAAAGCTCCAAGAGCCAAGCCTTTTTTTATAATACGACTCATAGATTTTTGTGTGATTTTTATCAGACGGACAATAATGTTCTGTTTCCGTAGAGATTTTCGTTAAATTCTTACTTTGACGGCCTTAAGTAATTGCTGTGTCCAAACGGTACGCGGACGGCCCGACCGGAGCACAGTGGGTTAGAATAGCATGTTTTCTTGGATCAAATCAGGGAAGCTATGTTCGGATAATTTTTCATTATTTTTCAGTTAATACCATTTAAATATGTAAAACAAAATGTTTTCTTAGTATATTTTAGTATAATTTTATTAAATAATGCCAAATATCAGTGTAGGTATATAGCGCAAGGAGTACAGTATGAGAATTTAAACACTACATTTTATAAATCTTCAAGTTAATCATCAACATAATAAAAAAGCTTACACAACATCATTACCACCATCATCATTATCATCATCATCGTTATCATCATAATCATTATCATCGTTATTATCATCATCATTATCATCATCATCAGCAGCATCAGCAACTTCAACATCACTGAAATAGTTCTTGTTCGGAGCTGCAGGATCAATTAAATCAATTTTCTCTTCTGTCAAGCTTTGAACCTTCTTTGTAGTCAATTTTTGCATTCTGGAAATAATTGGGTCAGAGGGCATCAAAAACATATTAGAAATGTCTTGGTTTGATTTTTCGCGACTGCACTGTCGTGAATGAAACTCCCTATATTTTTTAAAATCTTTATTTTACGCTTCTTGCGCTTCTTCTGATAACTGCCTAATAGGTAAAATGGCATTTAACACAATTTCAGGACCGTGAATAAAATACTTGTGTAAAGTGTGGGGCATATTGTACCAAGGATACGTTTCAACAAAAAGTCGTCTTGTATTGCGTGCATAAGACGTACAAAAGACATTCAAAAAATCGAATCCAGCCATGAAGAATGGAAAGGCTAAATCTTAAATTGTCTACATGTTCAGGTCTTTCGATCAGAAAGAAAAAAGTAACATGAAAAACAACAAAACACAACACACAACAACAGCAGTAGTCGCGAGATCAATGTGATTTTTAGCTATTTGACTGCTGCAACACTTGCATTAAACAATGCATAACTTCTAAAAGGCACAAAAAGGCAGCGTAAAATTTTGCAATGTAATTGAGATTTATGTCCTCTTTAATATAAACTAAAAATTATGACACAAATGTGGACGAATAGTAACTATATGTCCATTTAAAATATAAAAATGCTAATTTTTTTTGGCACTTCCAATATAAATAACTAAATCTAAAACACTTCCACACACAATTTGATATACAAGTGCTAACGAAGTATTTCCAAATTACCTGAACTTGATGATTCCATTTAAAAATTGTTAACTTTTGCAATACTTTTAAAAATAAATAAAATTTTCCACGGGAAAGTTTTCACTTTTTTTTAGCCCTTTTTGCACAAAATTTTTTATAAAGTTTGACTTTGAAGTTTCACTACAAAAACACCAGAGCGCTTTTGGCTTTTATTTTAACGACAACTGATGTAGAATTTTATATACTCTAACCGGGTATTAAAAATGTTGACAATACCTAAATTTTTTTTTAATTCATCCAAGAAAACAGACTATTCTAACCCTGTGTGCGGAGGTGGGCTTTCATATCTCTGGTCTCCTCAAATAAATGTATGCACCTGTAGACGAACATGCGACTAATGCCGAGAGTGCTAAGCGTTTTGAAAATACCATTTTTTTTCTTCCCCCCTTTAAAAGTGCTATATCTGCAATACGGTGTTCTTTATCTGGCCTCTCCATGGTTAAAGTTAACACATTTTCAAACTGACTAACACTATAGATATTGCCTTTCAAAAAACATGTGATAATAAATGGGTATGTTCCATTTTACTATTCTAGTGGGTACATTCAAAGTAGTAACAATATTTATGTCCCTACTAAATATATATGTTATAGTCAGTCAAACATATCGACTCTTGAAGTTTTTCAGTATTTGTTTTGCTTTTTGTTTGATTTTTAAGAAGTATACGTTTGTCGAAAGTTTCTTTTTGATCAATGAAAAATTAAAATGTTGCACTAATTGAAATACTTCACGATTTTGCTGCTTTGACTGCAGTTTTTTAATAACTGCTTAAAACGTATTTATTTATTTACCATTAGTAATAACATTTTATTGAATACAGTAGAATCTTACAAATTCGAACTGCCACAAATTTGAACGGTCCAGAAATTAGAGCCTGCCATTTCAATATATTAGACCTGCAGGGTCTAATTAAAATGTGCTTTGATTTTTTTTTTTTTTTTTTAATTTCGTTATAAATTATTTTTCTCGCTCAATAAAATAAGAAAATAAAACGGGGAATCACTGAGTTATTCGTGGTGTTTACAAGTGTGTGAAATTTAATATGTTCGTACAAATTTGAGTGCGTTGATAACACTTTGTGTAATTTTTTTTTTTTTTTTATTCATATATGGACACCACTACGTAATAAAAAGCCAACAAAATTTTAGATCTCAATAAACAACTTTCAAAAACATATGAACTTCTTAGGAATTATTCTTCGGTGCGTGATCGCGTGGGTTACTTATTGAGATTTTAGGTACATTTTTGTAGATCACTGTTTTCTTAAATTTTTAATAGTAGGTACTTACGGACTTAAAAAGGGGGCAAACAGGCAGAAAAGAACAATTTTTTGCGATTTTGGACTTGAAGGAGAATTTTTTTTTTTAATTTTATATGTTCAGAATTTTTGTTCTTCGTGACAAGAGCTACAACTTTGCCTTAGAAATTAAATCAAAATTTCCAACGGTTTGCAAAATGTGAACCTGAGAAAATAATCAGTTTTCTGCATAAGTAACATAGAGGCCCCAAATGTTTGAGGGACCATGAAAGAGAAAATTTTATAACTTTGGGCAAAACTGAGAAACATTTATCTTTTTTTTGGTTCTTTAGCAAATAGTGGTATCCGTATATGGTTATTTTTTATCGTGTTGCACTGTGTAACTGATGCTTAAAGTGAAGTGATCATACTTGATATACATACAGTCATGGACATAAGTATAGGCACAAGCAGTACTTTCAAATAAAGTAAAACATTTTACGTATTCCCAGATTTAAAATAATAATGTTATTAACTGATTATGACTACAGGGTATGTACATTAACAAAATAACAAAAAAACTAAAACAAATTTGTTTCAAGTATGGCGGGTAAATAATAATGGTCTGGGGCAGCATGTCCGCTGCTGGTGTTGTGGAACTTATCTTTATGGAGTTTGCTTTAACATTTCGAAATAAAAATGTTAAAAAAAGCGCAGAGAAATGATATTTACGTCAGTCATTTACATTACAGCATGATAATGATTCGAAACATTCGGCTCTCGACGTGAAGTAGTGACTTGTTTATAACACCGCACATGGCTTGCAACATCCTCCGCAGTCCCCAGACCTAAATCCCATCGAACATTTGTGGAAAGAATTGGACCGAAGAATTCGAACAAAGGAGTTATTAAGTAAAGCTGATCTTAAGGCAACGTCGATCGAAGAATGGAATAAAATGGGCGAATATATCACAACAAAATTGATACATTTCATGACAAATAGGTTAAAGGCTGTTATAAAACAAAATGGATTGCCAACAAAATATTAATTCAAGCTTCTGTATGATTTTTTGCCTGCACAAGAATGGCTGTGCGTATAATTTTGTCCTATAAAAAACTGAGTTTATTTAGTACTTTTTGTTATTGTTTTGTTCCTGAAACTAATTTGTTTTAGTTTTTTTGTTATTTTGGTAATGTACATATCATGTACAATAATCAGTTAATAACATTATTATTTTAAGTCTAGGAATACGTAAAAATTTTTATTTTATTTGGAAGTACTGCTTGTGCCTATACTTATGTCCATGATTTTATACTAATTTTATGCCAAAAACTAATTCAATGACAGACGACAACGTTAATTACCATTATGAACTTACTAATACAAATTAAAATTTTACCCAGACAGTTTCTTCATTTATAGCGTAGACAGACTATTTTGATTTGCTTTTATACCCATAGAAATGAGAGGTTTGTAACTTTGCTTACTTTCTATCTATTTTAATTACCAATAGTAAATAATTAGATAAAAACTGACTGACATAATGCCATAAATAAATATATAAACAACAGCATAAATTCAGTTTGGTTTTGTGCATTTACATTGGAGATAATGCGCAAGTTAATTTGAATTAACTGAACATACATACATACATACATAACTGGCCTTTACAACCCTGTGTCAGGATTATGGCCTAGCTTCTCGCAGCACTCATGTTGTGTGTGTAAATTTTTATCCATGAGTACCGGGACCTACAGTTTTAATGTCGACTCCGAACGACAGACTTGAGAAGCTTGTTCATGGCAATTAATTACTCTCAGAGCTTTTACCAGAAGACTGCTGAGAGGTAGTCGCCGAAAGAAATATTTTTATCATATTTCTTTTTTTGAAGATGTCAGAGCCTGGAGTCGAACCCAGGACCCATGTCTTAGTAAGCCAATTAACTGAACTAATGCAGATTAATGCCGTGGTCTGTCTACGGTATTATACAACTAATTTTATTATAATCTTAATTTGTGAGATTCTACTGATTAGGATGTTTTTAAAATTTGGAAAATGATAACGTTTTCGCAAACAATTCTGTTACAGCAAAACAAAAATTTATTTGTTTTCTTAAAGCAAAAGAAAGAAAGCAGCCTTTCGACATCGTAAAACAGCCTGTTAATTTTTTTTCATTTAGTGATTGTAACTGACAGGAAAATATACGCTGGAAGATTGTTACATAAACGAATTCTTCTTATAATGCACCGTGTGATTCACTGGACAATCAAATACAAAAGGATGTGCTCAAAATATTTCTTTAAATATCAGTAAAAACTATTTTAGGTTTATTGAGGGTTTATTTGAAAAGTATTGCATAGAACTTTCTCAAATAAGACCTCAATAAACCTAAAATAGTTTTTATGAATACTGGCATTAATATTTATTTATTTTTGCTATTTATCAAATGAAAAAATCCCAATTAATTATAAAGAAATTTCTGATTTGTTTTATTGGAAAGTAGAACTAAATTCAGATGAAGTGTGTATATAGCTTACCACAATAACTATTCCATTCATAATTTCATTACTTATAATTGTCTTTACAAACTACAATTGCACTATTTTCTGACCCGAATAATTTTCCATATTAAATCATTATTTAGTTTTAACTTTTGTTATAAAAACAGAATTCTTAGCGCCAGACAGAGTAATGAACATGGTATTAACCATTGGCATAAACCACATGAAATCAAATAAACTTTCTATTGAAAAATGCATAAAAAAACCAAACGATATAAAACAAAAGCATTAGTAAGAAGAAAAAAAAAAGAATCACAACAATTACATAAAACCCATTTAAAAAGAATGAACGCAAAATGTGAATACGAAATACAATTAAAAAATAAATTTTGTAAAAAAATAAAATCAGAAGCTACAGAGCAGTCACTAGTAGTCCAATCCATTTATAAAATGCTCTTTAAAAGCAATGTTACGATTCTTTTGTATAATGCCCGTTTAGCTATTGCTGATTCTGATGGTACTTTTATTGTTTTTATTGCATTTTAGCCGCAGTACTATAACAACTGGAATTTTACTCAACTTGTATGTAAATTCAAATACCGGAAATGGCCAACATTTACACCAATACACTAAAGAAAAAAAAAAAATCAAAAAATATTAAAAAAAAAAACATTTTCATACACATTTAAAGTACAAAGAGTTATGGGAAAAAGCCAGATACCTAAGCATAATATAGTTCGCTTTAAATAAAGCAACACTGTTTCAAAGTTAGGTTAGTGAAAGCTACGCTTGATTTCATTTTCATACATAATCTGTTTGTTTATTAATTTTATGCACAATTTTAATGTGTACAATGCGAGTGAAACCAAAGCTAAACAATCTTGAAATATTTGAAAATTAATAATATGTGATGATCATTTTTAACTTTTTACTAATACGGGTATGTTTTGTAAGCCGAAAACGAGTGAATTTAAAATGAAATAACATTTTAAATTAGTTGAGTTTTAAAATTCGTCAAGACTTTTAATTCACACAAACAAAACTTTTTTTTAATTTTTGACAGCCTATTTCACTATATCGAAAGTTTTGATTTGTTCATTTTCTTAAAAAAAGACAGTTGCTTGGATTCCCAGTAACTGTTTTCGACATGTTCGGCAAAAATAAATTTGAACGATAACGTGTCTACTATAGTTTTGTTTACCCATCGCACAGAGGGGTATTTTAACGATCTGGGCGTCCAAAATTATTTGAAGTAAATTTGCGAAGCAGAATGTTAAAAAATGGCTTGGTGAGGCATTAAAAAATAATTTGTTAAAATTGGGGGGCAGAGGGAATCTTTTACAGCATTTGAAAAATATAACTCAAATTTATAAATTTTTATAAAAAGAAAAGGTTTCTAAAAAAAAGATAAGTTTTCCAAGTTTCCTATCTCCTAATAACTTTTTATTCGTCTAACGCCCGCATGAATAATTGCGTTGTAATATAGAACATTCTGTATATCAACGAAAGTGATACAGTAAAGTACAGCAAAAAGTTTTTTCCGCAGTAGGTCACTTTAAATGGCTATAAAATACAAAACCGCAAAAACCCAAAATTTTTTTTTTCATCTGAGCAATATAATGTTAAAGATTACATTTAACCGTAGATTAAAGTGGTGATGAGTGGCGGTGCATAACTCCTTGTCCAGAGTTCACTTTTGATACCCATTGAAATTGACAAAAACACTATCTTTATCAATGAATTTAACTAATAATTTTATTTTTTTTAAATAGATTAAATAATATTTACCTGCTTTACAATTTTCAATTTTGTTTAAATGATTAAACTGAACATACGCCATTGCACTGCCTGCTAAATTTTTTAATTTACTTAAACGCAACAAAATAGTAAATGCACAATTATCAACTAGAAACTTTGACAGCGTGTAAAAATGTAAGCAAAAAGAATGAAAAAATAACGGAATCTTTTTAAGCATTCTTATCTCTTTACCCTACAATCGGTAATTACGAAAAACATAAATTTTTGAAAAATAAAATTTTGGCAGCCCAGATCGTCAAAATAATACCTCTCTGTTCATCGTCTCAATAGAAGCTGAGTGAACTAGTGCATTGTCTTACTGAAACAACAGTTACTCTTGACTAAATCCGAAAGTTTTTTCTTAAGTTAATCACATATGAGCTGTAAACAGTGACTGTAAAATACGTTTCTGCCCGTTTCATTTAAAAAAGAAAAAAAGTTATAAAAATGTTTTAAACAACATTTTCCACCATTATTGGATGTGCGATGTAAAAACACTTTTT
This sequence comes from Metopia argyrocephala, assembly GCA_963576795.1. Taxonomy (NCBI): domain Eukaryota; kingdom Metazoa; phylum Arthropoda; class Insecta; order Diptera; family Sarcophagidae; genus Metopia; species Metopia argyrocephala. The sequence continues at coordinate 57,514,376 of OY756211.1, read as the reverse complement.
CGAATGTTTCCGGAAACTCTGGATTAATCGAATACTACTTCGTGAATTTATCTAATGTTTTCGAGAATGGACACCTGATTTGCTTAACCACAACGATTTTTATCTTGGCATTATGTAGACTTTCCGAAAGTAGAATCTAGCTCGAGTTTAATATACTTAAGTTAGACTGAAACTTTTTAAAGCAAAGCATATTATTACAACGAGATGACCAGTTTACATATATACATAACTCGCCATTACAACCCTGTGTCAGGATTACGGCCTAGTTTCCCGCAGCACTCATGTTGGGTGTGTCAATTTTTATCCATGAGTATCGGGACCTACAATTTAAAGTCGACTCCGAATGACAGATTTGAGAAGCTTTTTCATGGCAATCAATTACTCCCATAGCTTTTGTCAGAAGTCTGCTAAGAGGTAGTCGCCGAAAGAAATATTTTTTTTTTAATATTTCTAGGCTTCAAGATGTCAGAGCCCGGGCTTGAATTGGAGAAGACCAGTTTCCCATGTTAAAATATTTGTTCTTATTTGTCGTTGCAAAAAAATTAATAAAAACTACTTTTTTTTGCACTTTTTTGCAAAAATGTTATAAAAAATTTTTACTTCTTCTTTTTTCATCATAACTTACAGGGACTCGTAATATTTCACTTACAATGTATGACAATATTGTAGCCATTGCAAATCTGAACAACTTTCGTGAACATATCAATATATTCTAACTGTGTCTAGGCATACAAAATAGCTTATAAAGTCCAATTTGTACCCTAAAAATTTTATTTTTCTCAATTTTTTTTAAAATAAATAATTTTGTATATCTCACTACTTTACGGTGTAGTATCGATAAGAATGGCTTGATTATTTTAAAACAAATATTGAAGGCTCAACATGTAATGAAATTATTTTAACTATTTTAAATTTATTTTTTGAAAAAGTTAAGGTTAAGTATACTCCTTAAAAAAAAGTTTAGCCGAATTTTTATGCATATAAAACAATTTTTCTTTTGTTACTTATGGAAATGGTGTAGAAATAAAATGTTAAAATATCCACTTCATAAGTATAGAAATGCTGTTAGTAAATGTTATTTTAGTCTCAAGTACTTTTTTAATTTTTATTTTTTCAATGTTGTTTTTGTAACATTTCTAATATAAAATTTTTTTATAGTCCTTTTTTACACAAACCGTAAGAGTGCATTTGAATGAACTGAAGGTATTTTATGTTTGAATATGAACATGGCTCTGGCGGTTAAATTGTGGTTTGTTTTATAGTCAGTGAAAGTCTTTGTTTTATTTCATATTCTATTTTGCTGTTGATGTTATTTTTTACATTTTCATTTCTAGTTTTTTTTTATTATTTATTTAAAATTTTGTTGCATATAAATGAAGCAATTTGTGGTAACACTTACATTTTATTACAAATCTCTTTCTATTTTCATATAAATTGTTGAGGTAAAATTTGAATAGAAATAAGTTGAAAATATTTTTATTTGGTTTCCTAAAGCCACTGAAGAAATTTTAAATCTACATACTATTTAAAAGATAACATAATGGTCAAATTACATTATAATTTTGTTTACCTGAGACCCAATGTAAAGTTTTATTAAATATTGATTTTCCACTGTTTTTAAAATAATCATATAATTGGTTTATTCCTATTTTTGATTGTGAGCTGTTAAATTAATGTTACCAGCATACCCAGCAGAAATTAGTGCTTACCAGTAAGTTATTTTGTAAGGGAGAAATTGTAAACAATCGCTTACTCTTGTGCATAAATAATGCATGATTTTTATGTGAAATGAGCCGCAAAAATGCAATAGAAAGGCCAGTTTATTGAAACCAGTAAGAGAATATTATACAAAATCAAAAATAATACCTTATCCTATGGCATCTTTGGAAGGTTTAAGGTATGCATAAACAATATAATGTTTCCATTATTGCTTACAATTTTATTTATTGCTTTCAAATTTAAAAAATTTTCTGCTGGGATAGCTCATCTTGAAAAATTTTAAAATCAACGTTGTTTTAAGGATGTTGTTGGGGTTGATCCTATGAAAGTTTTTATTGCCAAAATACATTCAGAACTCACGCTGCTCTGTACAGATTTATTGTATATTCCAAATACCATTAGTTGTAGCTCCTTGGAAACTGTAGAGGTCAATTAACTTTTACAAACCTTACTAATTCGAGATTTTGCAAAGATTTTCAAACTGATTTCCTAACTTTAGTATAGTTTTGATAAGGTTAATAATGATTCATTTTTATTTAAATTTGATGATATTGGTTCCCTATACATATTACTTATGTGGATTAGATCATACCTAAATAATCGATGTCAACCTAAGTATTATATTCAACAATAAAAAAATAAATGTTGTAATTCACTACATATAACTAAATATTTATATTTCTTAGGTCATTTTTTCCCTGGGCAGATTTCAAGGCCATAACACGAACCACTATTGATACCCCTACTTATAGTTTGTGTCGTTAAAAATCAAGTCATCAACGTAAAACTACCTGAAAATGTTTTGGTTGTCTAGACTATATGTGTTGAACACTCCTCTACCTTAATTTATTCACCTGATTCAATATTATTTGACTAAATGTCTAGACAGTCATAAAAACTACTGGATTTTACATTTAATTTTTTTATAATATACTTTTTTTACATTGGATTACCTTAACTCTTTAATTTACCTATACTTTTAATTTATTTGCACATTATTTTGCTTTTTTTTAATAGAATTTTATTTTTCTTGGCAATTGGAATCAACATTAGAGATTAACAAATGCATATCCTCTTTATTAATATATGAGGTCCCCAGGGACGTTGTCGGTTATTGACCTTTGGAAAAAGTGCTGGTTATCGGAGGATTAATGCCAGAAATTATGCATGGAATACAAGATCAGATAAATGTTCGCGTCCGTTAGCTTCACAAATTACATTCTCACATACTTTACTCGATATTTCATGAATTTCATCACGACTATTTTGTTTGAGTTGCTCCAGCGTTTCTTGTTTGTTTGTATAAACCTTGCTTTTCAGATATTCCCACAAAAAGAAGTCCGAAGCGGTCAAATCAGGTGAACGTGGAGACCAATCATCATTACCTTGAAATATTTGTTGTGGAAAAAGGTCTCACAGTAATTCTGTTGTAATCCTGGCTGTATGCGATGTGACACCGTCATGTTGAAACCACATATTAGTCAAACCCAAAGCATGTATTTGTATCGTTAACGAAATATTTGTATACATATGTATGTATGTACTTGTTATGTGGTCTGGAGACCCAAATTCAAATTCCACATATAAAAATATAAAAAAAATGAAATTACAATAAAATCTGTCAAATAACAACTCACCTTAACAAATAGTGCTTAGGCAATTAAAATGCACAAATAATTTTATCAGCCCAGTATAATGGACAACCCAAATTTAATAAATTCGTTATTGTATAGAAAAGGTACTACAATTGGCAACTAAGTAACTACTTTTGGTTGCTTTATAACAGATTTATAAATTGAAATTTCATAAACAATTTTGTTAATTATTTCAGAAATTAAAAATTTTTTTATGAAGTTTTGGGTGAAAAGCGAATTGAGAGGCTGGATACAAATTAATAATATTATATATATTATATATTAATAATATTATATCATGTGATCAAATGAGGACCAATTCCAATTGTCACAATGTACGATAAATAAAAAAGAAACAAAACAGAATTATAAGTAATTTAAAATTTTTATGTACAAAAATTTTTATCTACTGTTGTAGAGGATAAGACTTCACTCTTATTAAATAATGGGTCGAAAACCAGACACAGAATGTCCAAGTTGACCACAATATTTATTTTATTTTATATTATTTAATAAATTATTTAAACGATTTCAATTTGGTTTTTTTATTAATTTATTTTAAGATTATTTTTTAAAAAAATTATATAATTATGTAAGTCCTCTTCGATTGTTTTTCAATGAAAGAATCATAAAAAATTTTCGTTTCAAAAAAATATAACAAAACTCATAAATTCAAACGTTGCTACGTTTACAAAAGTAAAATTTTGTATAAAGTAAAAAAATAATTTTACAGTCAAGGCAAAAACATATCATAAACAATATTAACATTGGTAAAAATATAAATAAGATGAATAACAACAAGATCTCTTCTAATGTAATAGTAACAATAACATAATACAATAATACTAAAATATTAAAGGTAAGATTGCGCCTGTTACACTGTTTTATCAACGTTACCTTCTTATGATCACAAGCAGGACTCTAGTAATAGTTATGTTTGCCAGTGAAACCATATCGTCGATGGAATGAAAGAACGCTGTAACTGACAAAACCTTAAATATTCACCAGAGCCAAAAACCTGTATGAAAGTAGAACAAAGACAGTGGTATTTCTCAAAACGCAGACGTCGTAAGTGAATTTATTTTCATCGCAAAAATCTGGGACCTGGACCAATCGACGCGCATTTTTGTTTTCTGATAAAAGTGATGCAAAAACGTATTTTCGATTTTTTGTCAGTTACAGCGTTCTTTAATACTTGCGACGATATGCATACGTTACTATATTTATATAAATGTATCAACTACCCAAAATTCATATATGATCTACAAATAGTCACGTTTGGGATTATTATTCTCTTGAAATGCACTCATACATCAGAATCACCTAAAAAAAAATCCGTTTGAGTTTCAGGTCCGGCTTTCTGTAATATAGATTTACGCCCTTGAGCGTTTTAATGATCACATATTTGCCAATTTCCTATTTTGTAATTACATTAAGAATATTTGAAATACAGAAGTAAGTATTTAGTGAAGAAAAAACTTTAATATTTTGTAAAATTAAATTATTTTATAATGAAAATATTTTCAAGTTTCTACTTTATTACACAAAAATGTCTACTAATAATTATATACTATTACTGAAATTATTTTATGCTTAAACCAATAATACAAATACTTTTACACATTTTGTTATTCTATACATTTTCGTTTTCCTTTTCTTACCTTTAAAATTTCTCAGATAACTTTGTAATATTTTTATTTCTCTATCTCACTTACTTATGCATGTATGAAGTTTTTTTTTTTTATGTACAAAAATATGAATAAGCAAACGTGGATACAAAAATTATTATTAATAAATAAAAGAGTGAATGAATGAATGTACAAGTATAGAGATGGAATGAAATGATTTATATGTCTACGGAATAGAAATGCAAAACATTTCAACTAGCCAGTCATTCAGTCAACCATCAAACCCCAACAGCCAACAATCGTAACGAATCATACAACCATTCCAGCCAGCAACTAAAACTAAATTGAATAACGACAAAAATTGTAAAATATGAAAAATTGATTTGTCTATCAATATGATTTTCTGTTCTTCATTTCTCGTTTTGAACTTTATTTTTTCTTTTTTTTTTCCTGCAATAGTCAATGTAGGAGAAAAGCCAATATTAGAAATTACAATATAACAGAGATTACTAAAAAAAAAAACTTTTCCTTTTATTTCGAAAGTTAAACAAAAAATTTATATTTTTTTATCCTTATTTTTGCATAAAAATAAAATTTATGGTCATAAAAAATGGAAAAAGTTTTCTATTTACTTTTTAGAGAGTAGTAGTTTCTAGTCAACTTGGGGAGGAAAGATAAAAAACCAACATAAAAACCTCAATCAAAAGTCAGAAATCTTTGACATCATTACTGTTGAAAAAGTGCTGGAGATATGTAGAACCGATAAACTTGCAAAAATAAAACCTTACAAGACAGGAAAAAATTTTTAATTTTATTTTAAATAAATCATGAATTTCGGCGAAGCTTCACAAAACTATTCAATTAAAAGCAAAAGCTTGTAATAATATGGCAGCTTTTTACTAAACAATTACATATATACATACATAACTGGCCTTTACAACCCTGTGTCAGGATTACGGCCTAGCTTCTCGCAGCACTCATGTTGTGTGTGTAAATTTTTATCCATGAGTACCGGGACCTACAGTTTAATGTCGACTCCGAACGACAGACTTTGAGAAGCTTGTTCATGGCAATTAGTTACTCTCAGAGCTTTTGCCAGAAGACTGCTGAGAGGTAGTCGCCGAAAGAAATATTTTTTTCATATTTCTTTTTTGAAGATGTCGGAGCCTGGAGTCGAACCCAGGGCCCATGTCTTAGTAAGCCAACACACTAACCACTAAACAATTATTAGCTTTTATTACTTCGGCTCTGATATATCTAAATGGAATTCGCCTACTCAAATAGATGTATATAAACCTAAAAAAATTATGCAAAATATAAAATTAATATGTTTTCTTTTTATTTAAAAAGACACTAGTACGTGTTTCTTTAAGTTTTTTAATAATTAGTCCCTTTCGGACATCAACCGGACTTTATAGAGTCTTAAATAATAAGTTTTTGTATTACCTCTTCCTAATTATTTTTTAATATTCTTTACCCAGCGGGAAATAGTAATCAATGAGAATAGAGAAGACAATTCATGTCCTACGAAAGTAATAAATATTTTTACTGTCCCCCCGTAATAAGTATTAGAATTCAATACTTGTAATGCATAAAGTCATTATTTGCTATTAATTTGAAGGAATAATGAATAATAAATTTTTTTGTTAATGTAGAACAATGAATTCCTTCTTCTTCTTATTCTGTGATAATACACATGATAATTAATATTTATTTGGGTGCTACATGAAAGTACCTTCTCGATTCCAAAAGTAATTAATTCTGAAGTAATATATCAGCTGTTAAGTGGGTGGTCCAATAAAGCAATGATGCCAACTCAAAGTTGTGACACTCTAAAAAAACACCCTATATTAATAAGTCTTTAATTACATTACACGCTATTTAAATTACCATTGCATGCTTTTTTTGTTTTGTTTTGTTTTGTTTTGTCTACACTTACTTACTTTTTGACACTTACTCACACGACCGTAGATACACTTAGACTAATAGGCCCTATCACTGCGGGTAAATATGAGTAACTAACTATACGTGCAGTAAATAAACTAAGGACTCTTCTATACAAAACAAAATCATAGTAAAGTAATTAAATATCATGAATTGGCAAAAACTCTGTGTCTTTATTAACACGTTAAAAAGGTGAAATGATTAATCATTTAGAGCTCAAATTTCAGAAATTCATAAAAAGTATATAAAGGCACTTTAAGTTTCATTACCTATACTTTCATAAACCAGGATATACCCAAATTTTACCCTCATCTCATCCTGAGAAAAACATGCGTTATTTACCCTTTTTGCGGTTTTCCACACATATTTTATCTTCAAGTATAGCAAATTTACCCCCAAACTGACCCTTGTGTGGAAAACCACACAAAATAATTTTTTTTATAACATAAAAGGATAGGAAGCGATACGTTAAGATTCTGTAATGAGAAGATCGAGTCATCAGGACACATAGTGGGCAATTGTGCAGCATTGATGGACAGAAGGAAGAGGTATGTACCTTGGTGATTATCAGTTATCAGGTTGGCACCGCCCGAAATTTTAAAGTTCGTAGGCATCCTGTTACGAAGTACTTTAGTACCTCATATATGAATGAATGAATGTGATGTTTATGAATTTTTTTTAATTTATACTCGTAATAGAAAATATTTAATAAAAAAGTTTATTTCTGATGTATATGTGAAAACCACACACAAGAATAAGCCACTCATTATATCTAAAATTCTCGTGTCGCGGTGTTTGTTGCCAAACTCCTTCAAAATATCTCGACCGTTTTTCATGAAATTTTGTGTGTATATTGGGTAAGTCTGAGAATCGGTCAACATCTATTCTTCATACCCTTAAATGTTAAGGGTGACCCAAGTGACAATTTCTACACATATATATAACATACCGACTACGAAGAACTTTTAAGCTAGATATATCTGCGTATCACAGAACACATATGGCTTACGTTTTTTTTAAGAAATACTCAGAGCGGGTGATACAGGATACTATCAAAATGAAGTACCGAAAAGGGCGGACAATCTTTCATTAAAACTATCAGTAACGCAGACTTTGGTCTAGTAGTCTAGTGGTTAGTGTGTTGGCGTACTAAGACTATAGCATTGGGTTCAAAACTCAGCTCTGACATCTTGAAAAAAAATAGAAATATGAAAAATCATTTCTTTCGGCGTCTAGCTCTCAGCAGTCTTCTGTCAAAAGCACTGGGAGTAATTGATTGCCATGAAAAAGCTTCTCAAATCTGTCGTTCGGAGTCGACTTTAAACTGTAGGTCCCTGTGCTCATCGATTTACATACACAACATGAGGGCTGCGAGAAGCTAGGCCTTAACCCTGACACAGGGTTGTAATGGCCAATTATGTATGTATGTATGTAACGCAGACATTGACCATTGATAATCTTTGGGTGGTACCATATTCACCTCATCTGAGCAAAACATTCAATGCTCATATCAATGTTGACTTTTGTAGTTCGGTGAAGAGTATCAAATATATTTGAACTAAAAAAATATTTCCCAGAAATAATTTATATTGCAAAAGAACATTTTTATAAGTAGACATACATATATACTAAATGGTTTATAATTCTCGTTTAGTGCATAATTTTTTTTAGTTTATAGTTTTATTACTATCTTTAAGAAAAAGTATCCTAATGAGTCTCTAGAGCAGAGTCGAAATGGCCACAGCGACATGCTTAACCCCCTAAGCAATACATTATATATTGAAAACGGCGAAAAAATTTTATGTTTTTCGTACAATTTTTTTATTCAATTAATGCATTTTCTGTATTAAATTAATGCTGCACCAAAATTAAAGAAATTTCATGAACACCACTTAATGTTTTTTTTTTTTTTATTTTTAAAAAAAACTATTCCAGACATGGGTAAGATGAGGGTTAAGTATTAAAAAGGTAAAAAGAAAACTAAAAAATGAGTTTTGCTGAGATTTTTTTTGTCTTTTTCCTTTTGTACTTTCTAATGTTTCAACATGATTTCTACAAATCTGAGTATGTAAGTTTTACAAGAATGACTAGAAGAAAATCTATTGTTCTCTATAGAGAATTTTTTCTCATAACTTTTTTTTCTCTGTTATTTAGTATTTTTGGGATAAGAAATGTTAACAAATGCAGGTCTACGTATTTACAGATGTATGAGGTATATGGTAGTTCATACAGATATATGTAAACATTATTTTTCTTTTTTACTTTTAATGGGTTTTCACAAAATGACAAATATACGAGTATATAAGAAATATTTTTTGTTTTCATTTTTATATTTTTTTTACTCCCTAGTGGTCATATGATGCAACTAACGAAGCAACATAAGCCTATAAAGTATTATTCTCATCATTAAAATTAATTTTTTTTACTCCTCTAACATATTTCATGTAGATTTTTGTCATATTTTTCATGTTTCTCATTCTCTTCATATTGTTTTGCATACTCTGCTTCTTGGCCTCAGCATGTGTAAAAAATTTTATGCTCAAATTCCATTTCTATTTTCGAAGTCTTTTTATTTCTAGGCATCCATAATATAAATAATTTTTATATCAATTTTCTACGTCTGCTCTTAAAACACTTATGAAATATGAATATGTATTTTTGAGTTTACATGTTATCCATCAAAATATTTTTGGTAGCACTTGCACGACTCACTTTTATTATATCTTTTTAATAAAAGTGACCGAATTTCTAACCCTTTCTTTAATATTAGGCAGAAAAACAGGATTTAATAAAACTCATGTCTGTTATAAAATTCTTATTTTATTATGATTTTCTTCTTTTTTTTAAATGAATATAAAAACTGAAAATGGGCAACGTATTCAGGGAGAATAACTGACCCAAAAGAAGTGTTATTCACAAATTTTTTAAATGTTTATTTCATCATAAATTTTACTATGATTTAATGAAACATGTGCATAATAATAAATTAATTGAAAGTACTTGATATCAAGTTGAGGGAGTTGAAGTTCAATGGAAGAGTTCTTGGTAGTTACTGTAATATTCTGAAGTTACTTTCTATGTGCTTGAGAATATTGCGTACAAACCTATACAGAAAGAATAGAAAACAAGCAGTAAAGTACATAATAAGCCAAAGTTAGCTTAACAGAAGTAAAAATTTTTTTCAGCCATTATCACTAATTCTAAATACTTTCTCTCATAGACAAGACATGCTTTCATCGCAATATATTATAATATACCGATAAAGAGCAACCTACAAAGAATAGATAGAGAATTATAAAATAAAAATAAATTACCACAATATAGACATGCATACATAACATACATAACTGGCCTTTACAACCCTGTGTCAGAATTACGGCCTGGCTTCTCGCAGCACTCATGTTGTGTGTGTCAATTTTTATCCATGAGTACCGGGACCTACAGTTTAATGTTGACTCCGAACGACAGACTTGAGAAGCTTGTTCATGGCAATTAGTTACTCTCAGAACTTTTGCCAGAAGACTGCTGAGAGGTAATTGCCGAAAGAAATACTGTTTTCATATTTCTTTTTTTTTCAGGATGTTTGGGCTGGGTGTCGATCCCAGGGCTTATATCTTAGTAAGCCAAAAAACTAACCCTTAGACCACGGCGACTACAAATTACCACAAATCTAACGAAAAAAGAAAAAATCTATAGTAAAAACGAGTTTGTCGTAGTGCAGTGGTTAAAGCGCTTACTGGCAACACAAAACAGCCCAGGTTCGAGTGTAAGTACTGAAGATAATAAAGAACAAATATTTATGCCACATTTCGAAGTTTTAATTTAAAACAATATAAGAGTTTCCTCCTCCACCTCTCAGAAGGCAATACTTAAGAAAGCCACCCCCTGTTATTAAGCACTATCTACCTTTGACTTATCAAATAAATGATCAGGAGAAAGGCCCACCTACTGGGTAGTAATAGACAGAACTAAGTAAGGATTGAAATCTGTATGCAACTTATTCAAAGATCTCCACCACTTCACAACAGACAAAGGATTAACATTAACAGATGGCGCAAATGCTGCTGATCACTTCAAAAGCGAAGGTATAACACTGGCCTGTAAATGGTCATTGGGAGCAACTTGTCCGATTGACATAAGTCGCTTGAATGGAACTCTATATATCAAACATTCTAAAGCAATTCATAGTATGAGTAGGAGTCTAAACTTATGAGTATTGGGGATTAAAAAAATTGACAAAGTTTATAAGCATATCTATCATATCTGTGGAATTTTGAATAAACGTCTTCTCTCGAAATAAAACAATTTTCCAATATTTTTGTAGTATATATATAATTTCCTTGTCCTTCTTTTGCTCTAATCCCCGTATTTCTACGACCTTTGAAACTCAAGATATGCAGTTGACTAATCGACCTTTTTCAGACTTTCCCCCAATTTCAATTTAACAAAACGACTTCTTTCAGAAATTTTTAATAGAAATTTTATTTAACTTTTATTATTATTTTTTAAATATTTGCATATAGTAGAGAAAAATAGAAGTATTTTTTTTTTTAATAAAACCGAAATATATTTTCCAGATCAACTTCTTTTATCTTTTTTTTTCATATTCCATTTTAACAAAACAACTTGTCTTGACTTAAGCGACTAAAATAATTTTCAAATTTAATCAAAAAAATTTTGACAAAACGACTTGTATGCTAAGCTAAATTTTTTTATTTAAATTTAAATAAATTTAAATAGATTTTAGTATTTAACAAAAAGTCTTAAATTAATTTTTTGTCGTTTTAAAGAAAACTATTACTTCTAGAAGGAAAAAAAGGTCGCATAATGTTCGTTAAGTGTTTGTGCATAATATCCAAGTTCAAAATTTCTTTAATTTTCTAAGCCATAACTTCTATTAGCCTTTTTAACTGTTTTTTTGCTCTACTGAAAAGTTGTTGATTTAGAGAGAAGACGTTTTGTCAAATGTCCACAGATATATACCTAATACTTTCATATATTCTGATACATGATTTTTTCTTGATAAAAAACAAACGGCAAGAGATTTTTTTAATAATTTTTTGTATTTTGGTTTATTAGATATTTAAGAATACAACAAAAGAAAAATTATTCAAAATGGCCGCCATTTGCCTTACAACACGATCGATGTCTTACAGGTCAATCATCTATTGCAGGTGGCACAAACTTAATGGGGAAAATGTCCCCATGGGGTGGGATAAGTGCACGCTTAAGAGAATCCAAATTTTAGTGGTGAGTAGTAGCCGCCGTGGTCTAGTGGTTAGTGTGTTGGCTTACTAAGACGATAGTGCCGGGTTCAAATCTCAGCACCGACATCTTGAAAAAAGAAATATAAAAAAAAAAATATTTCTTTCGGCGACTACCTCTCAGGAGTCTTCTGGCAAAAGCTCTGAGAGTAATTAATTGCCATGAAAGAGCTTCTCAAGTCTTTCGTTCGGAGTCGACATTAAACTGTAGGTCCCGGTACTCATGGATAGAAATTTACACACACAACATGAGTGCTGCGAGAAGCTAGGCCGTAATCCTGACACAGGGTTGTAAAGGCCAGTTATGTATGTATGTATGTAGTACAGACCATGCCTTTTGAAACGGACCATAATTTGTAGTCTAAAGGATTTAAGTCAAAACTACCCGATGACCAATCTTCTGTGGAAATAAAATTTGGTATATTGAGTTTCAATAAGCCTTCAGATGTTTTTGCTTTATGGGCTGGGGCCGAATCCACGGCTCGTTTTTGAACAGTGTGCTATTCAACGGCTTCACAAACTTTTCCAAAACGTTAGACTGGTACACCTTTGACGAGGTTTTAACACCTTTTTCGCAGAAATGGAGCTTGGTGACGCCATTATAGGCGACTTCCCACCATACCATCACAGAAACAGGATGATGACCTCTCTGAACCCTCGGAACCAATTTATTTGCTTGTAGAGATGACTGTGTATAGACTCTATTATTTTGTTTTTTGAACGACTCTTCCACAGTAAAAATTTTCTCTTCAGTAAAGAGAATTTTTCTGTGACCGTTATTGGCGTACTGGGGAATCAATGCTTTTGATTTTTACTTGCGTTTCTTCTTCAAAGCCGCCGTAAGTAGATGCCCCGTGTGTCTTTTATATGCCCTAAAGCCCAAGTCATATTTAATTATTTTAAAAATGGATACCTTAGATATATTCATATTTTTACTATTTACTATTTTAAAAATAAAGTATTATAGTCTACGTTTTCATCTAATAATTTTGTTATGAATAAAATCAATTACGGATTGTTAGCAAACAATAGTGATAAAATTTACACAAATTTTAGAACTTAATTTTTTATTTAATTTAATTTATTTATTTTATTTCCTTCATACCCACACAGATATTGCACGAGTATCATTATAAACAATGACGACCCATTTTCTCTTGTTATTTTCCGGTTAAATTTGGGTTACTTTTATGCTGTTGCTTAAGAGAAAAAAATCCAACTGATAAATTGTTTTCTTTTATGTTTTGTTTTTGTCTTTTTTTTAATGTGGTTCTCTTGCAATTTTCTTTTAATATTTCGATTTTTGTTTTATTAAGTTATTTTTGTATGATTTTGGCCAATTTATTTTTCCCTTTCAATTCATATGGTTTTTAGCATGAGTTTTTCCTTTTTCTGGCATTTATTCTCTTGCCGTTTTTTTTTTTAATTTTTTTTTCTTACTTCCTTATCCTTTAAATCATTTCCGATATTGCTTTATCGGTTTCTTTACGAAAAAAGAATTCAATTTGTTTGGTTTTTTCCATAAGGAAAATGACAGTCTGTCCTCATGTTTAAGAAATTCATATTTTTATTCCCATCAATGTCATACACTTGTTTGAACAGCATACATACATGGGAGATGAATGTCTTTCTTAAAATTTTTGTTACCATAAATAAGTGTTTCCCATAAAAACAAACGGGTATATTGCACATACTCACAGTAACATCAATACAATTTTTATGTTGTTATTCACTCTTACTTGCGTAAAAATTCTAGGTAACAGCGTAGGTGATTGCCTGGCTTTAGCAACTTTTTACATAACAACTTCATCCTTTTTTTTTTGCGTTTTTAAATTTTATATAATGATATATTATCAATCATACTGTTGCTTATTTTTTGGGCTTACAACTACCTTTTTTATTTTTTTCTTCATAAGGATTTTTTGTAAGACATATTGTTTTCACACCCTTTATTTTGAAATATGGCGTCTTATAGTATTTCTTTTTATACTTGTTATAACATTCAAGATATTTCTTGACCTGGCAGCTCACCACAATCCATTGTTGCGTTAGCGTGCATTTTTACATTTATTGTATATACTTTTCCGAGACAAGTCTAATGCTTTCAGGTTATCAAACATACGACGTTTGGATCAGAAGACTTGAGCACTATGCATATCTGTATGTGTCGTCGGAGTTAAGTTTTGTATTTGGAAAGTGTTTTTTCATAAAAAAATTTTTGCAGTCAAAATATTATATCTAAAAAATTAATTGGTATCATTTAATTTTTACAATTAATTTTTTATTTAAAACAATTATTGTTTTTTTCAATTGAAAAATACAAAAATAAATATTTCTGCGCATATTTTGCTGTTTTGGTTAATGAAATTTAATTAAAATTTTAATTGCATCATGGTGGCAATAATATTTCTAACAAAAGCAAACAAAAGTTTTTTAAAATTCTGATCACATTTGAAAGTAAATTAATATTTTTTTCTTAATAGATTTTATAATTTCTTTTCATAGTTCAACTGTATCGCTTTGTTTTTAACTGACATTGAAGTCTTAGATGCTTAGTTTGTGTCTCATACCAGGAAATAATATTTAATATTAGTAAACGAAAACAGAAAAGAATTGTTATGTTAACATGATTTGCTAAATCAATGTTCAGATTATCAGACCACTTAATAAAAGATCAACGTATGGTTTTTGGCAGTAGCAGATAGCAGTTAAAACCTAGTCAGCGAAGGCACTCACCACAATGAACATTTAGTGATAGGGCAATTGCTGTTGATCATTCAAGGATGAAGGAATAACACTGGCCTTCAAATAATCAATTCACAGCAATTTGTCTCTTTCCTAATTCGCCTAAAAATAAAAAAGAAAACAAAAATATATGTTATGTCGTAATGAACTGTCCTCCTCCCCTGGTGAGAATACTTTTCCGGAACCGCTTTCCGCATTACTTCGGGAAGGCCCAGAGCAACGTCCTCATAAGGACTATTTTCTCCCTCCCATGTCTGGGGATGCCAGGATTGGAGCCAGCACCAAGCCATCGGCTCTTGCTCTCATTTCATTTTGCTGGAAAATATCCAGATTCCTCTTCTTTCTTTATAGTATGCGTTCGACGTACTTCCGTATGGTGGTCCATAGGTGCTCGCATTCAAGCATCTTATTCACTATGTTTTCGGGTTTGAAATTCTCGACTCGCTCTCGCAGTGCGTCTATTTCATCCTGTCATTTGATGAAGTAAAAAAAGGTATCTTTAGCATCGTCATCAAATTTCCCGCAGTACATGAAAGAGGGATAAGCTATCTTGCCCATTCGGTAAAAGGATTTGAGTCAACAAGTAGTTAACCTCCCCGAAAATCCTTCGGGTCCAGCTCTGTATGCAGGGGATAAGTTTCGCCGTCTATCTGCCGGTCGTCCCGGTAGTCCACCTGTCCTGCCATCGCTGCATTAACTGGCTTTTCAGCTCCTCGAGACAAATGCCGGCGTCTTAAGCTCTTTTTCGCTCGCGCCCCAGTAGATCCACTGGTATTTGGCTGCTTATCACAAGGACCGCCGAGGCAACTTTAAGTGCCGCCTTCCGCTGCACTTCCTTCAGCACTTTGCGTTTTGTCTTATCAATCTGATCATGTCTCAAGTTCAATTTGCAGATCTATGGGTAGAAACCATATGGTATTTGTTATTGTATCTTATAGATTGGTACAAAATTTCCCGATTATGGCAGTTTTTGAACTTGCTATTAAAAGTTGTTATACAGATTCGTGTGATAAAGCCGAAGCAATTTCTTGCGGCGGGCAAATTTTTTCTTTAGTAAGCAAACATGACAAAAACTGGACAGCAACAAATCTGAGAAGACTAATCTCCAAATTCCATCAGTTAATACGTAGCACCAAACTACAGGAAATGTGTTAAGTGGGTAGTAGGCCATCACTGTGCGAGTGCCTAAAGTCAGCAAGAAAAAGAGCTTAATTTCACGGCTTACCATACTTCCGTTCTTTAGAAGATATTTTAGAGCCAAATTGATAAAAATGACTAGCTTTGTGAGAGCAGAAGGTTGGCGCATTCATTTTGTAGAATCAGAACCATTATTGTACAAATTTTATCAGGGGAGATCTAACTGATATGCGACCTACTAGTTTTAGTAACTGCTTTTTCCGGAACCTCCAAAATATTAACCAAATCACTTGATAACCATGACAACAAAGTAAATTTGCTAGTGATATATAAAATCTAATTTAGTTTTTTTAAAGCCGGCAAATATCACTTACAAAGAATTTGACTTAAAGTTGAAAATTATATTATTATTAATATATATAATAATATATTATATTATACTGTGTATGCAAATAAATACTTTGTATAGAAAGGTGTCTCAAAGTCGAGCAAAATTTGTTCAGCAACTTTCTATTTTCATCTTTCTATTGCTTGTCCTAGTTGTGTAAAACATTTTGTTTATTAAAGTTTTATGCTGTAATGGTTAATTTTTCAATCTTCTAGAAATCAATCATATTTTTCTATGTACCCTTTCTCTCTCTCTATATCCTTTGCTTTTGTTCTTCATACATTTTTTTTATTTTTAGTTTTTTATTTTTGTTTGCCATAAATTTGTTTTCTTAAAATTATGATGCCACAAAATCCATAGTAGACCTTCGTCAAACAAAAGGGATTTGTATTAGTGTTTCCTGTTTAAAATCTCTTCCAGCCAGGCATCCTTTTTGCTTGGAAATCGAGTAAAAAAAAAGAAACAAAAGCAAAAATATACATCAAGCAAGAAATGAAGAAATTAATCAAGATTTCATTTTCAAGTGTGTTAGACGTTGGAGATATGTTTACTATTTAAAGCACGAACTTTAATTTTCACTTAATTTTAAAGATAAGGAACAGTTTAAAAGCAGAAAAATTTAAATTTTGTTAACTTAAAATAAATTGAAGAAAAAAGAAATGGAATACATGAGTAGGGTTATTATTTTTAATTTGAACTGAAAATTTTTACATAAGTAATTAGTTAATTAGAACAATTATAAGAACTTAAGATAGACCAGTGGTCAAAGCATAAGTTTTGTTAAAGATAACTAGAACGAGTAAATATCGAAAATAAGTCTATTTCCTTTTAAATTTTCTAAGCATACCACAAACAACAACTTCAACATCTTGAGCAACATAGCCAACAATGATACTTACGTCCACAACATTGGTACTAATATAATTGATATTAATAACTACAAAATAGAAATATAATAAACAACAGTCCCAGTTGCAACTATCCCATCAATAACAACTTGAACCACCAGAAGTACAAAATGTTCCCGTGCCAGTGAGACAAGGAAATGCTCGTAGTGTCAAGAATATTGCTGCCGCTGAGGCTTCAGTTGAAGAAGAAAGAATATTGTAGCCATTGTAAATATGAACAACTTTCCTGAACACATCAATGTGTCTAGGCATCCAAAACAGCTTCCAAAGACCAATTTGTACCCTAAAAATGTTATTTGTCACTATTTTTTAAAATAAAACTTTTTTTTTTGTTTTAACTTTGTTTTTTTAATTTTTAATGTCAACTGCGGCAATCAGTTAGTCAGCGCTTTTGCCGGAAGTCTGCTAAGATTTAGTCGCCGAAAGAAATCATTTTTTTTTTAAATTTCGTTACTTCCAGATGCCTTGAACCGAAGTGACTGAGCACTAGAGTACAGTGACTACAACTGTACATAC
The DNA here is from genome assembly GCA_963576795.1 of Metopia argyrocephala. NCBI lineage: Eukaryota > Metazoa > Arthropoda > Insecta > Diptera > Sarcophagidae > Metopia > Metopia argyrocephala. Next base: position 57,496,493 of record OY756211.1, on the reverse strand, counting down.
ATAGTCGTGAAAAATTCACTGTTATGTTTCTCATTAAAAAAAATAAATGGATTAAATTGCAATAAAAAACATTGTGGTTAAAGACGTGCTTTTCAATAAGAGCGCTACAAAAATTTTTTTTAAATAAAACAAAAACGGTTTTGGATATCAATGAAATTCTTTATTCCAGTAAAAGTACGTTCGATAACATTATGTATGGAACTCGATTTCTTTTGCAATGTCCAGCACGGGCACACCTGCAGAAGTCCAGACGCTGAACCCAATTTTCGACGGTTTTCAAGCATAAATCGGTATTCGTACGAAGTTCATAAATCGTCTGTGGCTTGTTGCCATAGACCATAGACTTGATGTAGCCCCACAGGAAATAGTCTAACGGCGTCAAATCGCACGACCGAGGCGGCCAATCGACTGGACCATTTCGTGAGATAACACGTTCTCCAAACTTAGTTTCCAATAAATTGATTGTGACATTCGCTGTGTGGCTTATGGCGCCCTCCTGTGGAAACCACATGTCCTCCAATGCCATATCATCTAATTGGGGCCAAAAATATTCGGTTATCATTGAACGGTAGCGATTCCCATTCACAGTAACGTGCCGGTCTTAATCATCACGGAAGAAGTACCAAACCGTAATTTTTTCGGGATGCAATGATGACTTTTGGAGTACTGCCTGACCATAAACGCATATTTTGTTTATTGACGAAGCCATTCAGCCAGAAATGAGCCTCATCGCTGAAGATGATTTTTCGATGAAAATCCGAATTATTTTCAAGACGTTGCTCAGACAAATTTACGAATATACGTCGCTTCTGGTGGTCAAGCGGTCAGTTCTTGCGTCAATTTGATCTTGTAAGGATGTAGGCCAAGATCTTTTCTAAAAATTCGCCACAATGACGTCACAGAGATGCCCTGTGCTTGAGAACGACGTGTGAGAGTCATATTTGAACTTTCTCTGACTTAAGCCTCAGCGGCAGCAATATTCTCGACAATATGGGAACTTCTTTGTATCACTGGCACGGGAACATTTTGTGTTGACTGTACATTGTGACGACCATAAATTTGCGGTAGCGCTCTTAACGTTGAGGCCACTATAGGTAGTAAATTTTAATAATTTCGACTCGTTAGTGGCTCGTATATCTGAGGAGAAATGCCAAAAGAGCCGTAAAAAATATGGCGTCGTTTGCTGTCCCTGTCGCTCTTCTTTTGTAGCGTCCCTGTTGAAAAACCCTGTATTATTATGCTTTAACAAACAATCCTTGATTTTAGAAAAACACGGTATAGCGCGGTACCAAAACAGTTACCCGCGTTACGTATACTTAATATGAAACAACAAGAAATAATGCGTATACCCACCCACCTTGTGTTGTAGGTGATATCAAACTGAAACTATTTTCCTAAAAATTATATGAATATAAAAAGGTGCTTCTAAAAAGGAAAAAATTATGAAATAAAAATAATAAAATATAATAAAAAATATAAAATGCAATTAAGCCAGAAGCAATTATGGCTTGAAAACAAAAATACAAAACGTTGTTGATAAAACCGCCCATATACTTATAAAGTATATTATATTTTCCAATATAAGAAAAAAGTGTTGATTTTTTAACAAATTCTTTCGAACACATTTTTTGAAAAACTTTATATATAAGCAATTTCAAAAATTTTCAACATTTGTTGAAACTGAGTTCAGATGCTTATTATTTCTCCAGTTTTTCGAATTGACCAAAACGGTCAAAAGGGAATGGTAGGCCACACTAGAAAACTGGAAATTCAAAATTTCAGACCATCAGTTCTTTATTTTTAAAAGTTATGGGCACTCAAATATCGAAAAACTCAAAAAAAGGCTTGAAATTTACAAGAGTTTTTTCATATTTCATCGCTTTTCTACTTTTAGTTTTAAACTTCCGATGTTCACTGATATAAAATAAAGTCACTAGACTTTGTAGATATTTACACTATAAAAGTTATTCCAATACTACTATTTGGGAAAAAGTTGTACAGCGGTTCATTTTTGAAACCAAAATTTTCCGATTTTTTAATTTTCGCCGTTTTTTCTATAGCGTTTTTGAGCCGTTCAAAAAAATTGCATTACGTCAACAGTATTTAATAGACGGTGTAATTTGCTAAAATTTGCGCCATATCACGTCGATGTCAGGCTGCTAGTTGCTGAGAACGATGACCTCAAACTTTTATAGAATTGGCGTAAATTTGTCAAAAATTACAGTTTTTTGCGCCTGACATTTTCAATTTTATTTAAAACCAGAGTACGAAAATAAACAAAACTGAACGTTTGATCTCATTTTGTTCTATTCTTTACAATGAGTAAAACAAAAATAAAACAGAAACAGTGAGAAAGATTGTCCCATTTAATTTTGTATATTGTTTTTGTTTTGAGTACTGCAAATACACTAACTCAAATGTTCGTAGGTACAACAAAAAATGAATGAGAAGAAAAAGGATAGAAGAGTAAAAGAGAAGAAGAGAAAAAAAAGACAACAAAAAACAAAGCAAGCACAAGAGCGAAAAGTTAATTGTTTCATTTGCGCTCTTTCTCATTTAGAAAGTATTTGTGTTTGTTTTGTTCATGTTAAAAAATTTTTGAAAAGTGTATGACTTTGTTGAAACTTTTGCCAAATGTTTTGTTTGTTTGCCCACTCTGTTTAAAACTGCGGCGGTGAACTAAAGATCATATACAAATACGGTTGAATTCAGTCCAAATTTAGCGGGTACAGCTGCATTTTTCTTCAAACACATTTTGCATTATGACATCTGCATTTATGTATAGATTCCGCCGCGATTGACACCAAATGAAAGGTTTTTTTAAGCTTGATTAAAAAACCGAATAGGCATTAAAAAATTTCATGATTTTAAATTTTACAGATAAAAAAAAATCCTAACCTCAAAAATAATTATTATACAGTAACTCAAAAATAATTCTTATACAATTTTTTTTATTTTTTAAATTTGCAAGTTAAAACATTGTTTTTCTGTAAATTAGTTATGCGTTATAAAAACACGTATTATAACAATCGGTGAAACATTCATATTTTTGCAAAAATTCGCGTTTTTTAATGTTAGGGAATTTTAATTATAATTGATATTTTTTATGTACTTTATCAGTGCATTGATGAATTTGGACTGCACTGATGAATTTGAAATGAGTTTCATGCATCCATACAACATTTATTAAAATAAACCAATAAATTTAACTTTAAATTTTTTTAAAGAAATTTTAACTTAAAACCTCCATAACTTTCGCGCCGTTAGCAATAAATGATTAACGCGAACTGTTTTGGTATGCTAAAATATCACTCTTCATGTGACCAAAGCGTCATTCGTGTCATAAAAAAAAAATTGGAAAAAAAATATCAAAATGTCGAAAATTATTGAAATTGCCCATATATAAGTACTTCAAATATCTCATCATTTAAAATTTTATTTCATCATTATAAGCAAATAATAAGTAATTATTTCTATTTAAATAAGTGCAGTAAATTGTGAACATAAAGTCTTAAGACTTAAAAAAATAAAATCGCTGAAATATAAGTTATTAGCCTACAAGTTTTTAATTTTTCTCCACTTCTTTTTACATTTTGTTTTCGTGTATTAGATTGGGTATTAAATCACGTTTTTATGGAGTTCATATTTCTTTCAAAAACAAATGTTTTTTTTTATTTCTGTATTATTTATTTCATTTTGCCTTTATCAGTGTCATTACCGAAATGTTTCTTTTTATTGTTATTTTGTTAATGATGATATTTGTACAATTAGTGAAGTTAAAGGAATGTGAGATGAATAGCGTAACAATAACATTTTCATTTATCCTATTGAAAGGACAAACTTTTTTTATTTCTTTATACTGGTACGTCTTGTTCACTCTTCTGCGTTCTTTTTTTTTTATGAGAAAAAAAAAACACTTAAAAATTTTACAAAAGTTCAAGGAAAATAGAAACAAGCAATCTTATCAACATCCAAATCAGCAACTTTGTCAAATTTTTCAACAGTCTTACTTAATTGTGGGAGTAGCCTTTTGTCATTGTGTACATACATACATACATATATCCATTCGTTTGCTTATGGCAGATATTATGACCAAGCCTATCGCTGTGGGGGTTTATTTTATTTTTACAAGAAAGCAAATAGTACAGCAAAAAAAGTGTATGCAAGTAATTTACTAGTACTCGTTGCTTTTTTTTATTTTTTTTATTTTTGTCTCTTCCATTCAAATAAAATATTTATAATAAAACTATTAGTGGTCGCCGTGGTCTAGTGGTTAGTGTGTTGGCTTACTAAGACATGGGCCCTGGGTTCGACTCCAGGCACCGACATCTTCAAAAAAAGAAATATGAAAAAATATTTCTTTCGGCGACTACCTCTCAGCAGTCTTCTGGCAAAAGCTCTGAGAGTAACTAATTGCCATGAACAAGCTTCTCAGGTCTGTCGTTCGGAGTCGACATTAAACTGTAGGTCCCGGTACTCATGGATAAAAATTGACACACACAACATGAGTGCTGCGAGAAGCTAGGCCGTAATCCTGACACAGGGTTGTAAAGGCCAGTTATGTATGTATGTAATAAAACTAATTGGAATATAAATATTGTAGCAAACATCTTGTGATTCAAATACAGTTTAAGCACACTGTGAATTATTTGATATATTGGATTTTTTCAAATTTACAATTAATTAGAAGGGCAGTAGTTTTTGGACGAAAGCCAAAAGGTTTGAGAAATTAATGATTGATATGTCCCCCTTTAGTTTGTGCTGCTCCCTAAAAACATCTTTCCAATTCCGTCAATAAAGAAACATTTGGCCAATACTTGCTCCACTGTATCCAACTTAAAATCCTGAGATTTTGATATTAAACCGCAATGAGCCGTGAGATCTGATCTGGCCTTCTTTACATTAGAACATCACAACTCTACCCACATTGTAGTGCTACCAATGCCTTAGCAACGTCTTTATATATATTTAATAATATAATATAAATATACGTGAAACAAAGAAACACATTAGAAATAAAGTAGTAAGTAAATGTATGAAAACATTTTTGACATTTAGGCATATACTACTTATCGCAGCATTGGTATGCCTCTACGTGCAACAGAGAATAAATTTATCTTTGTTTTCTACTCATTTTGAAACAAAAAAAGAGGGAGTTATTTCAAAGTCTAAACAATATCAGTAGAACAAAGTAATGTTACAATAAAATACTGGATAGTAAAATTTGAAGGAGACCAAATGACGGCCAAATCAAGGCGAATACCGTACTGGTGGACCAAACGATTAAAAAGAACATCATTAAGATGTTTCAGTAGAGGGCTGGGCAATGTTTCATCACAAACGTAAAGTTTTGAGTCTCTTCATAACAGAAACTAAACAGCAATCAAAGCAATTATGTTGAAACAAGTCAAAGAGAGCTTTATCTGCAGGCGACGTCAAGTTTTTTTTTTTGCTTGACTTCACAAATCTATATAAATAAAAATCAATGTTGTGCGTTGGTCATCGCATCAGTTGAGAACGGCTGGACCAATTTTGATGACTTCATCTTTTTATTGATAGTCGTGATCCAACTTAGGTTCTTATGGAAAGAAAAATCTGCCACGCCTACTTTTACGCCCACTTTTTTTCTATTTATCTCTAAATACTGATTTTTGTGTATCTTCAGAACGGTTAAAGTTAAAGTTTCGGAATTGATTCTGTATGGCTTCATGGGCAAGGCAAATCATGAGTCAGAAAGTAGACGGACTGGGACAAGTGGTCGTGACACTTCTATACAAGTTAAAAAATTATTTCTTTATATATATCTACGTATCTTTAAAAGTGTTTAAAGTAAAGTTTCTGAATTTGGTGTGACTAATTTCGTAGTCATTAAAAATTATCAGTAGAAAAAAGGCAGGACAAGTAGAAGTGGTAGCTTCCACACAAACTAACTACTGAGTTCATTATATCTTTAACAGTATATCAGTAACGAATAGATAGTTTTACATTCACACCGTCATTAGATATATCACATGCCGCCCATGTCCGGAGCGGTAGTTGAGTTCAACGCGCACTAAGTACGCGTGGCAAAGAACGGCCATGCAGCACCATTAACGGCAATTCTTTGCCTATATTGAGCGCCAGACCACTCAGGGCTAGGTCGAACCCAATATTCCCCGGAGAAAACAGGCTACTGACGTGACACTCGCCAGCAGTCTTTTCTGTATCCCCGGGGGAGTATATCAGTAACGAGAGAGTTGATTTATCGTGCGCACCGTCCGTAGACATATCACACGCCGCCCGTGTCCGGGCGGTAGTCAGAATATAAGCGTCCAACCAGCGACACCCAAAGCCGGTACCCTATAGTTTCGGATATCACCAAGTAACACCGGTCAGAAGAGAGCCCATGGACATTGGGTTAACAATTTCCCCACTACCATTTCCTGGATAGTAGCAACCCCCCTTGTTCAGGAGGTTAAAACTACTACCCAGCAGTACCACGGCCACTACGTGTACCTCCCGAAGGAGGACCTCACCATCCATCAGGCCGACTTATCTCACTCGCTGAAGGACAAGGGAGCACAGGAAGTCGGGGCTTTCCTGATGCCCGTAGTACCAGATTAAGGCATCTCTGGTCAGTCCTTGAGAACGCCAGAAGAATGCCAGCCACGTACACTTACATCGACGAGGCTAACACCACCAGGAACAAACTGTTGCCACCACATAACAGCCCCCTGGACTGATTCAGCCAAGTCTCCGATAGCATACGCAGCGTATATGCACCACCATCCATACTCTACCTATAGCGAGCGCCAGGACACTCAGAGCTAGGTTGAACTCCATATTCCCCGGGGAAAACTGGTCACTGATGGAGACAATCACCAGCAACCTTTTTTGTATCCCCGGGGGGGAGTATATCAGTAACCGTTAAAGTTTTTGAATTTGGTCTGAATTACTTCGTAGTCACTAAACTTCGTCAGTAGAAAAATGCAGTAGGTATAGCGAAGCACGACGGGTTTAAGCTAGTAAATAAATAAATAAATAAATAAATAAATAAAATAACTCTTATTATCTTGTTTTATATTAAGTTACTGTATCCTTTAAACGTATAAATTAAAATAGAAAAGAGACATCTTACAAAAAAGAACGTATTTTTTCATTAAAACTCTCTATGTGGGTTAATCACCTTGTTGTGGTGTAGGGGCTTACACTGCAACGACTCAATATCAGGCGGAGAGCAGAGTCTTACATGCCAGAAAGGCAGTTGAAGAGCAGTAATCAACAATTATCCCTGGGGTTGGATCAACAACATCATCATCACCAATACCACTAAAATCTTGTGTTCTTCCCCTAATTTAAATTTTATTGTGTGGGCTTCTTGCGGTTGATTGGTGTTGCATTATTCAGTGGTGAAGGTACATATAACACTGGCCATTGAATAATAAACTAACATCAGCCGATTACCTTGCGGTTCGCTTTCTTAAGGTACCACCTTTGTTCTTTTCGAAGTGATATTAGATATGATATTAGTAAGTCTTACTCAAAAATTCACACCCTTTTTCCCTCTCCTCCACCCTTTTCCTAAACCAGCACAATGTACTGCATGAGTAGGTGTCATCCCCTGGAAGCTTGCCTCATTAAAAAAAAAACAATGTATCATTTCACACCTCCATTATCACGATGGACTAAATCAATGCATTACAGTTTGACTTGCTATATCACACATCTTACCTGCTAGATCTGACTCTTATTTTCTTTCAGTAATTAGTTCGATAGTAAAAAATGAATGCAATGACAACGTGTAAATAAGACTTATTATTATTTCTAAACTCTTTCAGAAAAAAAAAAACATTTGTCTTATCTCAATAGGCGTATTCTTTTAACCCATTTACCGCCAAAATAAAACGAGAAGAGATAATTAACAAAAAAGTTTATTTTTTAGGTAATTTTATATAAAATTAATACAAATTAACGAAAAAAGTTTTAAAAGTGATAAGTAGGCTGAGTGGGATGGGTGTACTCAATTGAGTACAGCGGCGGCTTACAGGTGGAAATCCTCAAAACATCTTTTTTCAATGCATAAAGTTTTTGAAAATTTTTTGCATTGCCAGCGAACTCTTGCATGACATAAAACACATCTTAGCTGTTTTTCTAGTTTTTGGGGGTAGTGACCTATACCATCTTGATGTAACCCCAGTATCAATGAAGATGAAGGTCGAGCTTTTGTTTGCACTTTTTGGCGTAAATAATACCTTGCAATGGAACGTCTAAATAAATGTTGGTCCATGTTATCGCTGTGACACATAACATGTAATCTCCAAGCATTTGAAATGGCCATATCTATAGTATAGGTAAGCAAAACTCACCAACATTTCTTACCATGAATGGCTATTCTATAAAATGAAATATACTGCTCTAATTCATCCACTCCTCCCAGATGTTTATTGTAAGACCGAAATACTTTTAGAATACTGACATAAATTTTTTGCCGTTGTGTAGCAGACCAACGTTTGACAACTCCTAAAGGCTCAATTGTATCATAATTTGTTGCCATTGTACATACACTATTTGCCTTCCATTTTACCAAAAGAACTTCATTTTGTTCGTCATATGGGGCTCGCTCTTCTCTTTTCATTTCTTTAGAACTTTTTAATGGAATTTTTTTAGTTGTGTTTTCTCTAATTGTTCCATTAAATCCTTTTTCCTTGAGTTCCACCTTGAGATTATAACTAGTAAAAAGTTATTGAAAAATATTTCGTGCGATGCTGGGTCAGTCTCCATTTTGGTAATCAACTTTTTAGCTACTCTAGATCCTAAAGGATCAGTAGAATTTCCCTCTGATTTTCCACAATAAAAATCGAAAGTATAACAATATCCGATGGAACTGGCTGCTGGCTAACAAGCCAACAAGTATGTTATTTCTGTAACAGTGTTACCACAATTTTTATATGAATTCTGCCGCTGTACTCAATTGAGTACAGTTGAAATTGAAATTGTGTAACTTTGTAAAATTAGCTAGCAGGTCATTTGTTGTTTGCTTAGTTTATGAAGAGAAATGTTCGATTTCAGGTAAATAAAGCAGAAAAGATATCAGGGATATTGTGAAAACTGAAAAACGGCAAAATTTGTACTCATCTCGCCACACAAACTTTTTGTAAATTTAACAGTACATTTTGGAGAGTAGATGTGTAATCTAGAAAATCTTCTTTATTTTTTTAAAGGGTTTTAGCCTTCTTTTAACATAGAAATGCAAAAAATTCACAAAAATTTTAAAGCTTTTAAAATATATGCCTATGTTTAGCTGTACTCAATTGAGTACAAAAGCGCCAAATAGGTTAACGTCCGGAATGTCTGTTATACGATTACCTCTTAAATATTGATAAATTTTTTCAAGTTGTAGACGTTTACATAGGCATTTAACATATTAAACGAATACCCCTAATTATTAAAGAATTTAGTTTTCAACATTATGTCAATAATTTTTGTACTCGTTATACTTTTAAATTAAGTGTGAGTACTTTAGAAGTACCTACAATTTTTTGTTTTCTTTAGGAAATAAATAAAAATTTATAGATAAGTGATTTCAAATTGTATTGTAAAACAATAACAGAGCAATTAGTTCTTAAAAACTTAATTAAAAACAATTTTTTTTTTCAAAATATTTAAAAATTTTTGCACTTTTTTGTTAACAAATAAGTAAATCAAGAAAAAAAATTTTAAAATGTAAAAATATTAACAAAAAACTTTTTTTGTTTTATCACATCCTGTTGTTGATTTTCATAAAAGCTTTTACTGTTAGTTGTGTGTTTTAGTTTTGCTCTTCTAAAAATTTTCTATTTATTTCCTGTCTATCGTTTTTATTTTTATGTTTTAAATTTTTTATTTTTGTTTTCCTGTGTGTGTTGCCTGTGTATTTCTTAAACAGTTTTTTAATGTTTTAAATAAAAATTGATACAAAACATCGTACACACTTTTGCTGTTACAGAGTATTTTACATAATAAATGTATAAAATAGGATATTGCCGTACAAGTATGTATATGTTTAGGTTTTAACTTCATATCTACATATGTAGGCTTGTATATAAAATAATAATCCTTTAGTTTATTTGCGTAAATCCCTTTCATTTCGATAATACTCTTAAGCATATAAATAATAAAGATTATTATTATTTCTGTTTATCGATAAATCGATGGTTATTTTAAAATAAAATACAATTTTCTTTTCGTGTTTCTCTTTTTTTACGGCATTTTATATAAAAATAAAAATAAATTTAAACAATTTTCATTTTATATTTCTTCGGGTAAACAGCATAAATTTATGCTTCGAGTAGCTCTATTTGAATTTTATTTGCTAAAGAACTGTTGTAGGGTTTGTTGCTTTGAATACATTTTTTATAAAACTGACGAAAAAATAAAAAATTTAGTTTGGGGTTCAAAAACATAAATTGGTTTCATTATTAAATAAATGATGATCTATTTACTTATATGGTTAAAATAAAAGCAGATCCTTTTTTCTCCGAATGAATAAAAAAACAAAATAAAAATTTTACAATAAATGTTTACGAAATAATGCTGGCAATTTTGTAATAAAATTTTATTTATTTTTTTCTTTCTGATCGTAAATAAAAATAAAGGTTTATTAAACTCTACTTACTGTTAATAATAATAAGGACGACTGTTTAATTTTAAACATGCGGTAACAGATATGGAAAGCAGAAAAGTTCGTTATAATACCTAAAAAAAAGTAAGTTTCTTGCAGTGATTTTAGGCATCACATGAAAAATTTTTTTGTATCTTTATACAACGAACAGCTTTAAAAAAGAGTAATATGTAACAAAAGCAGAAATTATTTTTTAACAACAAGGACCATATAAAAGGTCTCACTTATTAAATTACTGATTTTATTTTTACAATAATTTGGCCTAAAAAATAATTAATCGAATTAGCCAAAGCAAAGAATGCATTCAAAGCACTATTGAGGATGTGCAAGCTATATGTCAAAAATTGGTTTACGAAGTTTTTCATATTTTTACCAAGATAATTAACATTGGCCTTAATTAAAGACAATCTCAAACCCAAAACCTTTAATAAAATACAAGAAACAAAAGAGAACTAATAAAAATTATAAGAAATATTTCCTTCAACGACCACTTCTTAGAAGCCTTCTGTCAAAAGCTCTGAGTATAGGTGCTTGCCATGAGGAAGATTTTCAAATCAGTCGTGCGAATTCGACGCTAATCTGTTGGTTTCGGTACTCATGGATAAAAATGAACACACACAACATGAGTACTGTAGTAAGCTAGGTCGTTACTCTGCAATATGGTTGTAATCGCCAGTAACGTACGTGTGAGATCACTGTGTCTTTGACTTATTTTCAATAATGTATTAACTTACTATGAAGACTTACTTAGAAGTAGGAAAAAACCAAATACCCCCGAAAAGATTTTTTATCAATGTAAGCGAGACTACTTGTTTGGATACAAGTTTTATGGCAGCGACTGTTTCGAAGTGGAAACTCACCATATACCAATTATGCCTTCTGTTATAAGCTTTCTAGTGGCGACTTTAACAAAACTACCCTTTACAAAACTATTTAAAAGCAAGCACTAATTTTTTTCTGCAAAATATACCACCTTTTCCGTGAGTACTCCTCTGAACATCTATTGTAGCTGTATATCTGGAGTTTGATAGCAGATAATATATCCCTTTTAAATGGTTTGTGTTTTTGATAATTGCTATCACGTGTTCAAAAGCATACATGTATCACTTATACTTAACAATGATTTTGTGGTAATAATGCTAAATAATTATCTAACTTTATTAAACAAAAAGCTAAAGCTTTACGTTTATTCTATCATAGCTTGTTGTTTACAAGTTTCAGTGTACGATAGCCTGTGATGTTAAAAGTGGGAATCCCATCCAGGTCACTCAGGAATATAATAAATAGGAACGATTAAGCTATAAAGTTGTTGTCAACTTCCAAAAGAACTGTAAAGAATTTCTAAATATTTGTGGAAGTGGGTTAAAATAAGAAAACTAATTACGAAGTTTAAATTTAATTTCTATATCCGAGAAACTGTTTGAACACCACAAAAATAAAAAATCGTTTGCGTTCAATCATTTAATTTCTGACGATAAAAAGTGGATTCATTAATACAAACCAAAGAAGTGTGGCATATAAAGTACACTTCACAAACTGCTTTAACTATTTGTATCAGAGTCATATTCTGTATTCTTTGGAACTAGAATATATAATATATGCCCGGAATATTATCAAAACCTAAAATTTGTCCAAATAAATTCAGTAGAGAGAAACCAAACGCAACTGACTCTTTAAACTAAGAATTGAAAGAAAATCATCTAAAATATACTGTAAAATCATACTTGGACAATAAACGGACAAAACTTCTTAAGGTATATTATAAAGTTTTGCATCAACCGTCTTGCAGTTCAGATCTTGTTCCATTAGTCCACACATTGTTTCCATCGAGAATCTGAAATATTTTTTCTTTTTGAGAAGAGTATTTACTCAAGATTTAATTCGAAATGCTACCAGAGAAGTAGTACAATTTTTTCAGTCGTAATGAACGTTGTGTTGTATTCTCACTACAATGGATGCGAGATAAGTAACTATCTTTTTAATAGTAAGGAACAGCATTCTGATAACATAAGAAACCTTCACTCACTCTAAGTCAGATATTACCGTTCCATAGCACAATTGTGCGGAGAGCATTCACACGTATTGCTTACGCTCTTTTACTTTTTTTCAGGTTTACTAAAAAAAAAAAAAAAATTATCGATGACACTTAAAAAATATTTTATGTTAAAAAATTCAATTTTTTTAGAAACATTAAAAGGTTGGTTAGTAGGAGAGGAAATTTATGAACCAAAATTAGATTCTAAATTGAAAATGGCGACTTAAAGTTTAATAAGCTTAAAAATTGTTAGAAAGGTTAGACCATTATTGATTATGTTTTTATTAAGCAATTGTTGAAAAAAATTTGGAAAATGCCTAGTTATACAAATATTTACGAACTTAAAATTTATTTGGTCAAAGCAGCGCAACAAATTACGTTCATCTTATATAAAAAACATTCGACAAATACGAAACTCTCATAAGAGTATAAATGAAGAAGATTTTATCTTAGCCCACTTATTTATACTTTTAAAAATATTTTTTTTAAGAAGAGGAAGTTGATTTTTAAATTCCCCGCAAATATCTAAAAAACATAACCTAAATATAGTCAAACGTTTATAACTTTATGTATCTATGTTCATGAAATGCTGACATTCATTTCACCGTATATTAGTAAAATTTTTCTATGACTGTAAACAAATAAATTCTCCCAACTACTTTTTCTTTCTTACTCACTAATACACAAGCAAAAAATTTTTGGTAACCCCTGCTCAAGTCGAGATTCTTTAATAGGGTTTTTAGAGTCAAGAGTCTATGTCGTGAAGTTCTCAGAGAGAATGTGCCTCAGAAATGCAATAGGTTATGCAAGTTTTAAAATTTCTGGAAATAGTGAAGAACAATATCGTATTTTTAAAGCTTATGGTCATACGTTACTTCTGTAAGCTTTCAGCACTATAAACTCATACCCAAAGATTTCCTTCAACCTTAAAATGAAAAATTGGGACTGATGCAAAAACGTCTAATACTGCACTACCTATAGTAGCTCTATTAGGTCAACAGTTCAAATGCGCTAAATTTCTCGTTTTAATAATTTGCACATGAGAGCTAAATTTAACAGCACTACAAAACAAAAGGCTAACTTTAAGCTCTCAAAACCTTTTGATAATATACTTACTTAAGGAATTAAAAAAAACTACTTGTATCACTGGAAAATCTAAGGGTAATGAAAAGTGAGATAAAGCCGGCTTGAATTATTAATTTTTTTTATTTATGATTTATTTTGCCGATATATATTTTTTTTCTTAATGAGAAAATAATTGTAATAGAGCAGGAAAGCCAAAGACTTGCGGTAACAAGTTTTTCGCTGCTTTGTATATGAAATATATACATTTGGGTATATTCTCCTGTTTTTGTCCCAAAAAAAAAACGATAAAATGTAAGCATCATCGGGAATTGAGCATCGGATTACACCTTCTAATTGTAATAAACTAACTATTACCCAAGGAATGGTCGCTGCATATTGTATTAATATTAACAAAACAGTTTATGAAAAGAGGTAATTATGGAAATTTAATTTGAACTTATATATCAGGGAAAACATACGACTAAAGATTGTTTAATAAACGAAGCCTTCAATCTAGAGAATATTTTATCTGTAATTCATTGCGACATTCTTTTAGCGATCAACTATAAAACAATTCGCTTTCCAAAAAACGGGTACAACATGAGAACATACGAGTACTGGGAGCAAATATTTTGATTTCATTCGAACACTTCCAATTAAAGTATCATTTGAACAGCAAAAGGCATACTAAACATAAGTACATACTTAAACGAATTTAAGTCAACAATTACTCTACAAATTTCAGTTTTATTCACCTTAATGTCAGCTTAAAACAAAACTTTTTTCAATTTCTTTAGTAGGCCAATAAAATATGTCAATCTATGGCAGCATTATTAAGCTAAAAATTACTCCCATTCATTTTAGACTAAAAACTTTTAATTCATTAAATATTTTATTTACTAATTATAATTATTATTAAGGTTTCTTTCATTAGCATTTACTGTAAAAAGTATACATAAGTACAGGAGAATTCCGCATTATTTTTCCATAACTAAATGCCTTTTTAATTTAATTCAGAAAAAAATTATACAAAAGGCACTTTTAAAAGAATTTTAACAAATTAAAAAATGCTTTTCGTTTTTTGTATTTCTATTACAGTCCTTTCATAAACGTCTTCAAACATTAAAATAAATTAAAGACTTTAATGTAGCAATTAATTTGAAATGGTGCTCAACACAATGTTACTCTTTATTTTGCCACAAAAAATTCTATAAAAAAATAAAAAAATTTAAGTCCACTTCTGGTTGTTGAGTAATTTGAAAAAGATATAAAGCCAACCACATACAAGAGATTAACACTTACACATCCAAAATGTTGGTAATGAAGAGAAAGGCATTTTTTTCAGGATTGAAGTATACCAAAATGATTAAAGGAACGCATACAACCAATCCAGGCTTCTTTACTAGAGAAATTAACATTTAAAAAAAAAAAAGAAAAATTAAAATTAAAAAAGCAAAAATAAATAGTTAATGATAAAATGAAAACGAAGTAACAAAAAGGGAAAGAAATGATGCTTAAAATGTAATTATATAGAAAAAGAAATGTAAAACAAATTTAGTGATGAAAAAAAGCTTGTAATCATTAGTAATGACAACTGAACTATTGTAATACCAAAAGATATCGCTCTAGTAAAAGAATAGCGTCATTTCTTTAGAACATCAAAGTTTTTAAAATAAGTGCAGAAAGTTTTGTTTTAAGGCAAAAACAGTAAAACATGAGATTTTGAATTTGATTCAAATAGTTATTATTTCAATGAATAAGAAACTGTGGAACTAACAGACTATTTCACAATGTCGTTACTGAGCGAAAGAAAGAAAGGTATTCTGGGTTTCTCTATGCCTTTTGCCTGCTCTTACGAGTCACCATTCCTATTTTTTACGTATCATAAAAATAAAGTGTTGCCCGTTAAAAATTGTTAATGCATATCTTTAAGAATAGAAACTAAACTACTACAAATGCAACTCTGTTGAAAAGGGATTACTTGTATATATCCATTACAAATATTCTTCCAGCTGTCATCCAATGTTTAACGTATATTGTTCGATCTTCTAAGCAAATTGCATTGTGATTGGGTCAGTTTCATGTTGTAATTGTAACTTGTATGGGCAGCTTAATGATATAAAAACGACGACATAAAACCAAAACAGAATTATTATGTGTGTGTATTATAAAAAAGTGTGCATTTTTTTATACTGGAATCAGCATAATTTTGTATTGTACCCTGCCCTTTAATCCACACTACAGACGCATCGGGAATACTTCTGAGAGTGAGACTGTAGTTTCTTTCCTTCATTGCCCAGGTCTGTCAGCCAAATGTTTGAAGCTTTTAGCGGTGCCTTTTTTTCGATAGCTTGGAACAATGTGCGAACCTATACCCAACTGCTTTACTCCAGAGTAGGCAAACAAATAACATTTCGCAAACGTTACAACAAAGTCATACACAAATAAAAAATGTTTTTAATGGTATTGCACATGAGCAAAACCAAAACAAATACTTTCTAAATGAGAAAGAGCGCAAATGAAACAATTAGCTTTTCGCTCTTGTGCTTGCTTTGTTATTCCGTTACATTCGTATAATTTCCTCTTTTTTCTATTCTTCTTTTCTTTTTCTCTTCTTCTTTTCTTTTTCTTTCCATTAATTTCTTGTTGTACCAACCCACATTTGATTTAGTGTATTTGTAGTACTCAAAACAAAAACAATATACAAAATTAAATGGGACAATCGTTCTCACTGTTTCTGTTTTATTTTTGTTTTACTCATTGTAAAGAACACAACGAAATGAGATCAAACGTCCTGGTTGGCTGTAGCTCTTTTCCTATTTTAAGTGAATTCAGGTTGGTCAATGGTTGCAAAACGGCACTTTATACTAATTGTAGTTGATCACGTTTTCGATTAACTAGCCATTTAACCTACCTACCTACCTATTGTACAGTGTATGATCTTGTGTGAATACAACTATTTTGTCTTTTGCATCAAATGAAAGCAAAAAGGTGACTCATTTTGACATTTGCCTTCGCGTGTATTCGACATTGTGAAAGAGGATGTAAATTTTTATTCCAATATACTGCCAAGGAATTGGTAGTCCATTACAACTAATAATTCAGAATTATTGCTTTAAATTTCCACTACAAATAAAATCGATTTATTTCGTGCAGTAAGTTTCCACTAACACTATTTTAAATTAGTGGTTAATTATTTCCATCTGCCACTAGTGAAGTTGTTTAGTGGTAGTGGATACGTTAATGCATTGTAAATTCAATGCAATAAACTCAACTCCGATAAGAATACATACATAATTGATCATTACAACCTTGTTTTAGTGTTACGGCCCCGCTACTCGCAGCACCCATATTGTATGTGCTAATTTTTTACCCATAAGCACCTCTGGTAAGAATACAATTTTTTAGTTATATTTTAGATATTTATGTGCGACGTGAATAACATCGGAGTATTGGTATAAGACTAGCAGTAAATAAAGAAACAAAATAATTATAAGAAAATATTGATTTGGTTATACATTCTTATTTTTATTTTTTTTTTTTTTTTATTTTTGTAATATATATTTTCAAAACATTTGAGATTAATATAAAACACTAATGATGCAAAAAATCAGTGTGAAGGAATATTGTATCAAGCTTGTTTTTATTGTATTTTAATTTGGGCTGTATTTCCTAAGTGTACTACTGCCCACTTGTGTACCGAAATAAATATTTTTCTGAAAAAAGAAAACAAGTATTTTAAGCACTATTTATGGCATTTTTGAAATAAAAAGGCGATATGACCACACTTTGCAAAGAGCATACACTACAATATACAAAAATTCTAGTCAAACAGTAGATAGTTAAAAGCATTGAAAGCCAATACGTAGCAAAAGGCAATGATAAAAGATAAAAGTTGTTTCTTTCTGTCTATTTTTGTTTCTCCTACCCTTTTCTGAGCTCATCACTACAGCTCAAAAGTGGAATATTGTGTTTTTGCTACTGTTTGTTCTGCACTAAGAGAACAAAGCAAAGAACAAAGACTGTTAGCACTCCTAAAGCTGAAGATTTACTAGATCTTTTCCAAGACTAGCCAATATGACATATAGGTAGTGTAAGTAGTTTACAAAAAAAATTTATTTACTTATATTAAACAAAATATCCTGACAGACTGACTAA
Source organism: Metopia argyrocephala (assembly GCA_963576795.1). NCBI lineage: Eukaryota > Metazoa > Arthropoda > Insecta > Diptera > Sarcophagidae > Metopia > Metopia argyrocephala. Next base: position 57,478,596 of record OY756211.1, on the reverse strand, counting down.
ACATCGTCCAAACGAAACCAATACACCGATTGATTTGAAGTACAGTGTAAACGAAATGAGTTCTCAAAATTCGGCTCACAAATTGGACAACTTAACGGCTAAACTATTTTATTTTTAAGATTTCACACGATTTTCTATACATAAGTACGAGTATACAGAAGGAATTTTAGGTTATACAGTATTCCTCGAATAATTGCCCCACGCTTAATTGTCTTTCACGCTAATTAACTGCAATTTCTAGATTCCCATATTTTTTCTTACCATTTTCTAATAAAACAATTGCCCAAAAATTTTGAAATTTTTGTGGAGGCAATTATCCGTGAAATACTGTATAAGTTTTAAAAATTACAACCAAGCGGTACCAAGCCCATACAAAGCAAGTATCTATTTGGTAATCAATACGAATCATTAATCAAAAATGGGCTTAATTGGATAAGTCGACATGAACATACAAAATAAAAACGTACTTTTATATATCCTGAAACCGATAATAAGAGAACTTTTTAATTTACTCGAAATGGCCAATCATGTTCAATCAGTTAGACAATGGTCGGTATTGCACCAGCGGTTATGGTACCTCCTAAACGAAGTAAATATTGATTTTTGGATTTATTAGGAATGGTTAAACCCAAACGGTTAAAATATGTTTTAAAGGCTTTCATATTCAATAAAGCAGTCAAAAAATAGGCGGCAGTAAACAAATGGGCTTGGTACCTCCCATTTAAAATTATTATTGATTTTCTATCTTGAGAATCGTTAAAGCGAAAGTTTGTTAATTCAATCTAAATAGCTTTATAATCAATACAAGTCATCGGTTAAAAAATGGTCACGGTAAGCCAAATAACTTCGTGTACCGGGTAGCGAAGTAATCCTTGGGTATGTCTAGTAAAACATATGTTTTAAGTGGTCTCGTCATTTAGTTTTTTTTTTAAGAGTCTCAAAAAATAAACTATCACACTGAGTTTGTCAACCTGATCAAAATTGGTCAGGGCAATGCACTTATTTTCTTTCATTTCTAGGCCTCTATACATCAAACCAGGCTGAATTCAACTCGAACAATATCAGCTAATTCGTTTACGACTATAAAACATTACGATTTTAAAGAGGAAATATGAGTTGATAAGTCGGTAGTGATCGATGCCTGACACATACAAGAGAATTCATAAAATGGTATTGGATGGTCGTCGACTAAATATGCATAGACTAGATAAATTGACATTTATTTCAAAAGGTACTATCTATCGTACATTGAAGGTAAATTCATAAGGAGGACGTTTCACTCAGATGGGTGCTACTTTTGGTCACTATAAAACAAAAACATCGTCATGAAAATGTTTAATTAAGAGCTTGGCGATGTTTTAACGCAATAAAGCTGAGTGTTGCGGCAATTTGTGACCACGAATGATGCATTCTCAGACAAAGAACATTAAAAGCACATGCTAACACATAATTTAACAGCAAGTGTTACTTTAAGTGATAAATAAATGGCAAATCCTATATTTGTTTAAGAGATTTAGTAGTAGTTTAGCATGTTTTATCACGCACCTTTTTCATAGCGATCTATGATTACTTTCTATTCTATCCGCCAACAGTAAACTCGAAACGCACCAGCAAACTTATGCAAAAATGGATAACAAAAAACAAAAATATTCTATTTTTTTGTGCAAAGAAAGAAAAGTGTAAATAAAAGAAAATTGAGAATTGTTCAAGAGGCTGCATATGATTTAAAATATTTTTGTTGGAATACACTATAGCAGAGGTGGGGAACCTTTTTACCATTGGAGGCCACATTTAAATTAGTCAGCAATACGAGAGGTGACTTTTTGTGAAATTATTATAGTTTTTGTATAGATTTAACAATTTATTTAGAAAAAATAAACAATAGTACTAAAAAATTTTAAATAGAATAGACATTTACAGCCTGTCTCTAGAACACGAATGGTTTCTGACATTCGTCTTTTTATATGAGAAACAATAACAAATTTGAGTGTTTTTGTTAGTGTTTCATATATAAAAAGACGAATGTCAAATATCATTCGTGTTCTAGAAACAGGCTGTTAGATAATATAAAAATATTATAAAAAAAATACAATAAAAAATATTTCGTTATTTACTAAGGTCGTGACTTATTTGGCTTTGATTTTGTTTGACAGTAATTGTATATTGGGATCAAGCTTCGTAACACACAGACTTAATTTGTTTTTATTTTTGACATAAAAAAAAAATATAAATAAATAAAATAATAAATATGACAAAAATATTCAGGGCAATTCGGCAATACTTTTTTATAATGTGGAATGGGACATTCTTAAATACGTGTGATGAATTATCGATAACAACTGTCATATTTTTGTCACCACTGCTTAAAATTTTATTTTTATTATTTGATTAAATAAAAATACATGTAAAAAATATAAAATTTAATACAAAAATATTTAGAATATCTTCGTACTACCCTTAAAATATTCCCGAATGGCTTTTTCAAATTTCATTAGATGATAAAGTCCTATAACTACAATAGTAAGAAGTAATTTTTACTAGAAAATACAAAAATAAGAAATAATTCAAAGAATACTTCCCATTCAGTTATTTTTTTAAGATATCCCAATTCTTTCTTTAAAATAACGTACAGCCTGTTTTTAGAACACGAATGGTTTTTGACATTCGTCTTTTTATATGTGAAACAACAACAAAAACACTCAAATTTGTTAGTGTTTCTCATATAAAAAGACGAATATCTAAAACCATTCGTGTTCTTAAAACAGGCTGGTAATTTTTATAAAACTCTTCTAATTGCTGCTGCCAAAATTTCGGTTTTTCAAATTTTTTCTTTTTTTTAGGTACTGGCTCTTTAGCAGGACTGTTATTGATATTTAAACTAACTCCTTCTTCTAATGCTTCCGGTTTTTCAAATACTCCAAGTGAATTTACATTTGTAACAGCTTTTACGGATGTTTTATAATTTAATAGTAAACACTGCCTCTTCCAAATCATTTAACGCAATGGTTTTGTTAGAACTTCACCTGTGGCCTCCATTTGCTGTTTATTTATTACCAGTTTGCTTTTTGTATTGGTCTCGCCAGACCTTAGGAATTAAATATTTTAAATTTAGGATGTGTGCGGATATTGCTATTACCCAGTTTAGAGATATGAAAAGTCATTTCCAAATGGGATTTTACAGAAATTTCACAACTCATATTCACATGTAGTCAATAATTGGAAGTAGTATTCAAATTTGAGCCTGTGATTAGATCCACTTACCTTTGTCCATCCTGCTACATCTCTAGCAGGAGAGACATTTATATTAACATTTTGTGTAATTTCTTTCCGTAAAGCATTTTAATCTTCTGATCGTAATGTGCTGACTCATCTTCCAATGCCCTTATGTTCCATCATAAAATTAACCATCAACTTAAATTGACCTGATATTATTTGTCTTTTAGCCCAAAATATTGCAAAAACAATTTTCCAATAAGTTAACCAAATACTGTTTTTTAGAAAACAAATTTTTATATATTAATCTTTGATGCTTTCTTTTTAATAGATTTACTTCTAGCAAAATTCGGTAAAAAATTATTATTATTATCTTTAATTATTCACGATATATTTTTTCCGATTGTTTATATAAAACGCAGCAAAATTTTTGACGAAGAAAAACGACTGGTTGTGATGGTAAAAACGTTTTTTAGAATATATAGAAATTGAAAAAAAAAAGTATGTTTTCAAGTTGTTCATCCCTAACGTATTATAGAATTAAAAAATAAACTCTATGAGCGTATTTGAGGTGAAAGCGAAAATAGGAATTGCCCTGATTGTCTCGCAACAGTAGGTACTTCGAAGCAGGAAAGTAAACGGCGAGCATGTTCTCGAAGACATGGATATTCAACAGCATTTTTCCGGATTTATATGGAATTCTTTTTAGCGTTAAAAAGGGATTTGATGATACTATCTTCCCTTAAATCAATTAACTCCATTTGTGGTTCTGAAGGAGCCTCGGATCTATCTATTAAATGTGGTTCAAATGCCAGTTTCATAGCAGGAGTGTGCTCATCAAAATCAGAAAATCTATTAGTATACTCTTCTATTAAACAATACAAGACACCTACATATTCATCGAATATTTTATTTTCACAAGCAATGTTTTGAAAAATGATAAATTACTCAACAGGGAAGCGTTGAGAGATGCAAGTCAGAGAAGCTAAAACAATATGTGACACTCAAATGGGAGATCTGAAACCGAGTTATGTTTACTTCTTAGACAAGGTAGTTAGCGCTGCTAGCGCTAATTTAAATTTTTTTTGCAAACACAATCAGCTGACTATGTATGACAAATTTTGTAAATAATGTTTTATAATTTTAGTTTATTTTCAAATAAATAGTACATAGAACATTATTCGTTTTTTTAGATATGTAAATTACATAAACTTTGTGGAAAAATTGTTTATTTGGATATAAAACCAACATTTCGGCAATACTCTGAAAAAATCATAATTGATTTCTGAAATTCTGAAATCTCCGAATAAGTAATTTTTCACTTACCTAAAAATTCTACAATTTTGTAATTCCCAATATTCCTTCTTAATAATTTTTTCGCGCAACTGTCATGGCGTTAATGTACAATAGTTGTTTGAAACGAACTCTACTATTTTGTACCAGGTAGCAAAGGGCCGCACTAGAACCTCGCGGAGGCCGCAGGTTCCCCACCTATGCACTATAGCATGAATTATCGCAACAATGCTAATAAGCTTACTTGCTTTGAATTTTTCAACATATAGTTGTGCGGGTGTTTATGTGCTCTATTCGCCATTTTAGGTTATCGACCCCAAATTTTAAAATCTGCAATCTGTTTTCGGATATCTCGTCTAGTTTCGGAGACAAATAGCCAAAAACGGATTGCAGATTTTAAAAATTTTGGTGTCAAAAACCTAAAGTCGCATCATTAACTCGAGATATATAAAATGGCGGCTAGAGCACAAAAACTCCCGCACGACGATATATTTCGAAATTAACAAGTTTTCAGATGGAAATCTATTCATTTCCAAAATATTTATGTTAACCATGATCAATACTTAAGTTTCCTGTCTGAAACTATTTGCTGTCCTTACAACTGAAAAGTTGCAAGACTTCACAGTAATACTAGAAAATAAATATTTTCTAGAATAAAAATAAATTAGAAATTCGTAATTGCTACGGAAACTTACACACAAAAAACCAGTAAAACTAAGAAAATATTGAGATCAGAACTCGCTTAAAACTGCTGTGAAATTCTTAATTTGATTATTAAATTTATGCAGTATTTTTATCATCACAAGTTAATATACAATAAGCTATAAATTCATAAAAATGCACTGTAGTATGCCGTATAAACAACCTCTACCTTAACTTTAATTTTACACTAGTTTTTAAGTAATCTGTTTGAGTTTGTGACAAAAAAATTAAAAATGAGACACTTGCGAGACATCATCAAATGAAATGAAATGCGAACAATAATAAGCAAACCAGTAGTCATCTAACCAAAGAATCCACTCATACCAATCAGCCTCGTTAAAAATTCGAAAAAAAACATCTAAAAACCCTTGCTGAAGGCAATATTGAAAGTCTGGGAGGATTAAAGAAGAGTATAAAAACAGTTACTAGTAAAAAAAAGTAACAAAAACACAAAAAATGTTTTCAACATGAAACGGAAATCGGAAATTGTACACAAAATGACATTAGAAAGACGAGTGTTTGAAATAATGCTTTAAAGTGTATGACGCTATCCATGCAAAAAAAAAAAAAGAAAGATATGGAGAGAAGAACAAAACAAACGGAAATCTCTTAGAGCAAATGATGTTTCGCTTCATATTGATGTCTTTCATCAACCACAACTAGAAATGAAATAAAAGGAAAACTAAAAAAAAGAAAAATTATGAACAAAAGCATGCACTCTTTCCTACTTCTCTTTTAGCCACAAACAACTAAGGCAATTAAGAAGGGGTTGACTGACCTTAAATTTAGTTACAAAATGTCTATTTCTTCAGCACAACTAAAAATAACCCCTTACAACAACCCTTTTATTTTAATTCAATGTGTTTAACAGAGAAAAAAAAACACACACACAGGATGACCGGATTCAGTGGAGCAAATTCAATTAAATTTTTCGGTCAAGCAACAATTTCGTAAAGTTTGCAAAGTAATTAGCCAATTGCTTACTTTGCCACAAAGTGATGGTTACTGCTCTTGTCTTTGGCTATAATCTACATTGTAGGCAACAACAATAAAATGATTACATGGGTGATAACAACTTAAAAATCCCAACCTCTCAATATAACCCATCATCAGACTTTTGATGTTATAAAAACAAGAAAAAAAAAAAATTTTTAACATTATTGTCTTTAATGCATTTTCAACAATTGTAATTCGTTTTCATTTTCTTGTTGAACACAATAATTTGGAATGAAAGACCGAGAGACTAGCAGAATGGATAATTAAACGATTATAAAATAATTTTACTTTCAATTGTGTATACATTTAGATTTTTGTTTTTAAAATTTTTATGTAGAATACTTTGACTCAAAAACTGCTCATTTTAAAGTTTTTAAGCACAAAATACATACTCATAATTAGTGGCCTTTAAACGTTTTCGAATGAGACATCTTAGCTGTGTTGGCAATATTTACAATCATAAAAAAATTAAAAGCATATTATTTATTTTGTGAAAAACTGCTTTAGAAGCTGCATACAGCGGTGAGCAACCATGGCTGTAATTATTTTGAACTCGAAATTATTAAAAGCATAAAAATCTCAACCAGTCAAGGGGCCCAAAGTTTTCACATTGACTGTTCTTTGAACATATTATAAAACCCCAAAGGTTTTGGAAATGCTACATGATCAGACAAAATTATATTTTTATGGCTAATAATGCCTGCCTATCTTGTGTTTTTGAAATGGCGTGATAGCTTTTTTGTTTTGAATGGTAAAATAAGTAGGCAAAGGTTTATAAAGTATGATTTGGGGCATCTCTAAACTCTCCGATGATGTCATGGAGAGGCTTCTAGGTCCCTAAAAGAGCGAATAATATGCGGCAGAACACCAGACGAAAATTCTGTGTTCTATTGTAATACCAAAAATAATGAATGCTTTGGAACTGCAGAATTTAATAGTTTTTTTATCATACATACAGATATAATTGGGCATTATAATACTGCTTTAGAGTTACAGCCTAGCTTCTCACAACACCCATGTTGCGTGGGTGAATTTTTATCCATTAGTAACGAGACATATAGTTTAAAGCCGATTACGGACGAAGTTTGTTCATGGAAATAATTATCTGAGAGAGCTTTTTTTTATTGAGACCAATACTCAGGGGTAAACCCCTACAAATGCTGGGAATTTTATTGTAATTTTTTGTGGAGAGAAAAGTACATTATGACAGAACAAATATTTTGTTTTCTTATATCTGTGGACATTTGACAAAACGTCTTCTTTTTAAATCAACAACTTTTCAGTAGAACAAAAAAAGAGTTAAGAAGTATAATATAAGTTATTGCTTAGAAAATTAAAGAAATTTTGAATTTGGATATTATGCACAAATACTTAACGACCATTATGCGAACTTTTTTCCCTCTAGAAGCAATAGTTTTGATTAAAACGACAAAAAATTTATTTAAGACTTTTTGTTGAATAGATTTTAAAGAAAAAAATTAGCTCCCACCATACAAGTCGTTTTGTCAAAATTTTTTTTTGATTAAATTTGAAAATTATCTTAATCGCTTAAGTCAAGACAAGTTGTTTTGTTACAATGGAATATGAAAAAAGATTGATAGAAGTTCATCTGGAAAATATATTTCCGTTTTATTAAAAAATAAATACTTCTATTTTTCCCTACAATATGCAAATAATTAAAAAATAATAATAAAAATTAAATAAAATTTCTATTAAAAATTTCTGAAAGAAGTCGATTAGTCAACTGCATATCTTACGTTCCAAAGGTCGTAGAAATACAGGGATTAGAGAAAAATAAGAACAAGAAAATTCTATACTTACTATAAAAATCTTGGAAAATTGTCTTATTTCGAGAGAAGGCGTTTTTTCAAAATTCCACAGATATTATTAAGCGCCTTAGAAATGAAACAAATTGCTATGAATAGATCATTCAAAGGCCTGCACCCTTGAGTGATAAACAGCAATTACCCCATCGTTGCATGTTGATTGTGGTGAGTGCCTTCGCTAAGTAGGTTTTTAGCTGTTATCTGCTACTTCCCAATAGGTGACGCTTTTCTCCTGATCTTTCGTTTTTCTTTGTCAAAGGTTAAGGTGAAATAGAGAGGAATGTCAGAGAGCGATTACTTTGTAGATGGACTTCTTGTGAAGGGTGCTAGAAGACTGAGATTTTAGTCCAGCAGGTTGACAAAATACCAACTCCATCTGACAAGCTAAAGCCCGGCATGCCTTAGCACGCTAGTGCAGTTAACGACCTGGCAACTTCTGAAACCTATATTGAGTTATATATACATAGATGTCAAGCAAGATGACATAACCATACTACACCAGTACACTACAAAAGTGACACACATACTCAAAAAAAAAAAAAGGCTTGTGGTACGGAAGCGGCGATGTTTGACAAAAATTGTTATAGAATTTGACTAAGCTTACATTTAAGGGATAATTTACAAGTCATGCTACATATGTAGTAATTTCAAACAGTCCCCTATGGTTTCAAATCGACTTTTTTTTGTGGAATAAATTCCAACACTATGTCGGATCTTTTTTTTTGGCTCACCGCCATTACTTATAGTATTTTTATGATTTTTAAAGCACTGGATGCACATTTTCGAGTAGGTTTGTATTGTGTTTTGTTTATGTGTACCTTTACTTTTTTTAAGGACCGTATTTTTAATTTAATTTTAATTTATCAGTGTCGTTTGTCTTATTATTTTTAACCTACTTATAAGAATTATAACCCTTCTGCATACCAATTGCTGATAACCTTCAGCTTCATAGTGCCCAAGCACATACTTTATTTCGATAAATACATACATAATTGGCCGTTACAACCCTGTGTCAGGGTTACGGCCTAATTTCTCGCAGCACTCATGTTGTGTGTGTTAATTTTTATCCATGAGTACCGGGACCTACAGTTTATAGTCGGCTCCGAACGACAGACTTGAGAAGCTTTTTCATGGCAATCAGTTACTGTCAGAGCTTTTGCCAGAAAACTGTTAAGAGGTAGTCGCCGAAAGAAATATTTTTAAAATTTTTCTTTTTTCAAGATGTCAGAGCTGGGATTAGAACCCGGAGCTCTTGTCTAGTAAGCCAACACACTAACCACTAGACAACGGCGAGTAATGTACATTTGTAAGACTATTGTTGAATATCATTCATTTGCTTAAATTGCTTAACAAATTTAAGTATTTTCACTTTCTCATATGCATGTTTTTAAATATTTGCACTTATATTTGTTGAGTTTTTATTACGACATCAATTAAAAATTTCCACAACGTAAACGCAACATATTATCTTCTTTCAAAAGTTATGATTTATTTTCCAAACAAATTTTATATACAAATATGGTTTATGCTTTGAAAAATTAATTTCTTTTTTTTTAATTTTAGTGACATTGCAAAAGAAATTATAAACAGAAACAGAAATTGAAATAAAAAGTTAAAAAGGAGATGAAAAAATACATTTCTATTTTTGAATTTATTTCATATACTTATGTATATATGTACATATACATATACAATTCTGTTACATAAAATATAAATTGTGAGTCCTATGTTAAGACGTGCATAAAATATGGCCTTCACACATGACTATTACGAGCGAAGAGACTACGTTGAGTGGCTGTGTGATAAACTTACAAAAATACGAGCCATAAACAGACAATATCATACATTTTTATTTCTTAAATTCAAATATAAATAAAAATAGAGGGAAGCAAATTAAGAACTACAGCAAAATTTCATTTTAATAACAAACTATTCTTATGAACTAATATCGAAAAAATTTCAATAAAAATTGCAATTAATATCAACCTACCAAATATGTTAAATATTTTAGAACTCAAAATATGATCATATTAGAAAAAAAGAGACCGATCACAGACCTAATGTTGTTGAAAAATATTTACTTACTGTTGTCAGGAAAAGTTTTAGCATTTTCTGTGTACTAGCAGAGAGCAGTAACAATCTTGCTTTTTTATAATTAAATGCACCATTTAAAGTTTTAATTCAAAAAAACAAAAAATAAACTGCCGCAACATTTTTTGCAACATTTTGTAACTGTGGCGAAATATTAACTCAGAGGTCAATAAAAAATTAATTTGAAAATATCCACTCAGGGGATGATGACCCCTACTCATGCAGTACATTATGCTGAATATTTCATTTAAACTTAAGCATCTACCATCGTTTTTAGTCCTCAAAACTATCCGCTTGCTGATATTATCTTAATCTTTTTTTTTAATTTTACTCTGTTTAAAAACAAACAGAAAAAACAATAAAAATTCTTAATAAATTATAAGCTAAAGGTGTTAAAATCACAGTGCATGGAAAAGCAACTATACCCGAATAGCTACCAATACATTTTTGCTAAATGCACATTAAACTACACTTTAGGGGGTCTATAAGCTTCTTTCAAATTGGTCAGGAAAACAAACCGTGGCATGCTAATCTGCAGTAATGCTGTAAGCAGAAGATGTCTCGTAACCTAGTTGCAGTACAGTATTTATAGCATTATATCGTAAACTTTACAATTCAAATTAACACGAAAAGCACATGAAAGTTTCTTGATATTTTCTCTTATTAGGAACATAAATAATGTTACCACTTTGAACATACCCATTATAATAGTAAAATTCGAAGAGGGCGGAAATATAAAAGATCGCCCTCGGTCGAGCCGTGCACGTACGGTTCGGACACAGCAAGTAATCAGGGCCGTCAAAGCAATAATTCAACTAAATCCTCCTGGAAAAAGAAAATCATTTCCGTGAGAAAAAATTCACTTAAAAGTCCATGAGTCGTTTTCTTAAAAAAGGCTTACACAACATTTTTTAACTGCAGCTTTGAAAAAAGTAGGACAGGAAAATCCAAACGTTTCTTTGTGAAGTATGCTTATAACCTGCATTGAAAAATCTTGTTCACGGATGAAAAAATTTTTACCGCATCCGAAAAGTTTTACAAACAAAATGATAGGGTTTATGCAGGGTCATCTAAATAAGCATTTCATGGGTCGAATAGGGTCATCATCCAGCTGCAGTCATGGAGTGACTCTTACGTTGGGGTGACTGACTTGTATTTCTGTGGGGTCAAAACATCGGTCAAATTTTACAAAGAAAACTTTTTTGAAACAGTTATGAAGACAGTTAACAATTCCTTTTCCAAAGCCAGGCCTTGGACTTTTCAAAAAAAGTCTTTACCAGCTCACAGTCCTAGCTTCGAAACAATTTGTCATCTTTTATATGCTCTGAAGATTGGTCATCTGGCAGCCATGATTTAAAGCCTCTGGATTACAAGTTGTGGACGGTTTTAGAGGATATGGTCTCCCAAAAAAGATAACAAAACATTGATTCTCTGAAGACAGCTCTTGTTCGTGATGTAGCCAATTTTCCAATGGATAACGTGCGTGCAGCTATTGATGACTGGCCAATGGGACTTAAGGCGTGTGTAAAGGCCAAAGGCGGAAATTTTTAATAAAACTAAGATTTTTGTATACAATACCTATCAACAAATATATAAAAACAACTTATTAAAAAACAATTCATTAGTTTTTGTTTTATAGCCTAACATATTACATACATACATACACACATAACTGGCCTTTACAACCCTGTGTCAGGATTACGGCCTAGCTTCTCGCAGCACTCATGTTGTGTGTGTTAATTTTTATCCATGAGTACCGAGAACTACAGTTTAATGTCGACTCCGAACCACAGACTTGAGAAGCTTGTTCATGGCAATTAATTACTCTCAGAGCTTTTTCCAGAAGACTGCTGAGAGGTAGTCGCCGAAAGAAATATTTTTTTCATATTTTTTTAAGATGTCGGAGCTGGGTGTCGAACCTAGGGCTCATGTCTTAGTAAGCCAACAAACTAATCACTAGACCACGGCCCAACATATTAGTAACAGTATTTATGTTCTTACTAAGTACATATCATCGTGCGGTAGTTTATGTGCTCTATCCGACATTTCATATTTTTTATATATTCCGAGATAATGATGCCACTTTAGATTTTCGACCCAAAATTTTTAAGTCTGCAAACCGTTTTCGGATATCTCGTCCAGTCCCGTAGATAAGTAGCTAAAAACGCATTGCAGATTTTAAAAATTTTGGTGTCAAAAACCTAAAGTGGCATCATTAACTCGAGATGTACAAAATTCCGGATAGAGCATATAAACTCGCGCACGACAATAAGATTTCATAAAAAAATTGTGTGAAATATATTCAATCACACCGTAATCATAAGAAAATTTTAAAAATATAAATAAATCGTAGAGAACCATCTATGAACTCTCACATATATACCATATATGGTATAATTGTAAAATTAATGCGTAAAATGTTATGTGATGATTTATATTAAACGTGATACGAATTTTAATTACAAATTCAAGAAACTAAATGCTATATAAAGACTACATACATACAATACAGACATACACCCATATATACGAGTATATTCAATTTAAATTATTTTCGACATAATTTTTATTTTTTAGAAGAGAATAAAAAATTTGAAGATGAAAAACTGTTCTAAACGTGATTTAATTAAAGTAATTATTAACAAACCCCATAGGCAAAAAACCACTGATACCGCATTATACATTTTGAAAAGATTATGAGAAAACAACAATGTAAATGGCAGGACAGACAGATAAAATAATAAATTAATTAAATAATTATGTTTTGTTTTTCTAACTCTTTTGTTTTGTTTTTTCTTTAACACTAAACTATAGATTTAAATGGTTTGCTATTGTTTAAAAACTATGATTTATTAAATATATTCATAAATACATACATATACACTTATATACAGTAGGCATAAATGTTATAAATAGATTTTTATTTTTTTTATGTTTTATATTCTACTATATGTGTTTATGAAACAACATTATAAATGCAGTTGCAGACTTATATATCGTCATATTAAATGTAAACGGACGTAACTTATATAGTGAGTTTTTTATTAATTATGGTTCGTTTTACCAAAATATATGTTCTTGCAAAATTTTAGATTCCTACGATCAAAAATAGCGATTGTATTAACGAAATTTAAACGGACGTAACTACAAGTGCGTGTGTGTATTTCTAAATGCAAGAAGACATATTTATATTAAAACCTTACATATAAACTCATTTGTTGTATAGAGGGATGCCAATCCTTATATCTTGATCCTGAAAATTAAGTATATGATTTTCAGGATTTACAAAATGTTTAAGTGTAGTTACGTCCGATTGCATTTAATATGACGATATATAAAATATTTCAAAATTGTTTTTGTCAACAATTTATACAATTTTCACGCTTCTAATACTTTCCTCCATCATTATCATTATTTTATTTAAAAAAAAGGGCAAACACTAATATTTATTATAATAATTATTTTTATAATTAATCTGTATGTATATACATACATGTCTCTTTATTTTATTACATTTAAGAAAAACGAATAAAATACAAATAGTGTGAAAAACTACAGCTGGAATAACTGGAATAATTATTTATTATAGAGATTATGGATTAGAAAAATAATGTATATTAAATTAATAAAATCAAAAGTATACAAATGATTTTACAACGAAACAAAATGAGTTAAAAATCAAGAGCAATCTTATTGAGATTCCAACTCTGTTTTTCACATCGTAATGTAGTGATTAGAACACTCGCATACAAAGCTAGCCAAGTTCAAATCCTAGCAAACGAAAAAATTAAGAAGAAAAGTTTGCGGTATTTCGCAGTTTTAATTTAAAAAAATAGGTTCCGCCCCTCTAAGAAATTTATCGGTATGAAACCGCCTCCTGGTATTGGCATAAAAACGTATTATCAGGAGAAAGCGCCAACTTGTGGAAAATAGTAGATGACAGAACTAAGCAAAGATCACAATCTATCAAACTAGTAAAGATCCTCAACACTTCAGAAATTCACAATTAAAATCTAGACTTCGTCTCTATCCAACGACAGATGCAGCAAATGCTGTTGATCATTCAAAGGTGAAGGCATAACACTGGCCTTTAAGTGATCCATTGAAAGCAACTTGTCTGATTGCCTTCATACTGAAAGGTAAGGCACTTAATTGAATGAAAAAAAAATACTCAATTTATAAGCACTTATATACTTCACTCCATTACAATGCAGGGGTAGTGGCTTACTCCCCTCAGTATTTGTCGCATGACTCTGATTAAAGCTTCTAATCCAAATCAATAAAAAAAAAGAAAACTTGTAAATCTGACAATTATAAATATGTATTGATTGAAATAAAAGGGAGAATATGATAGATTGTGTTGTGACAATATATAATTTCTAAAAAAAATTATAAGTCAAAAACTTGATGATTGTCGTGAATAAATGTACAAGTCACAACGAACTATTGCGAAATTACTATAGCTGGAGTACAAAGCAAATGAAGCTCGGCTCGTGTACAATTTCTTCACGGCTATAATTTTTTCTTTGTTTGAGAAATCATTGCAATAAAAAAGATAATCTAAGATAATCTAATTTCATTTAATAAAACTTAACTTTAATCTAATTAAAGCGTTGTAAACGAGACGAAAAATTATTTCTTTCAGCGACTACCTCTCAACAGGTTCTGGCAAAAGCTTTAAGAGTAACTGATTGCCATGAACAAGCTTTTCAAGTCTGTTGTTCGGAGTCGATTTTAAACTGTGGTCCCAGTACTCATGGATAAAAATTAACACACACAACATGAGTGCTGCGAGAAGCTAGGCCGTAACCCTGACACAGGGTTGTAATGGCCAATTATGTATGTATGTATTAATAGAAAAAAGATTTTAAGATTTATATCGGAGTAGGTCTAAAATAGCTCTGAGTCTGGCTCTAAACTCTGTGCTGAGAAGACTTATGATAATGAACCCGGAAAATATTAAGATTTGATTTTAAAGGAAAAAGCTAGAGATTTCAAGACATAATTTTCGTTTTTAGTACTCAATTTTGCCAGAACTGTGGCGGTCCTTAACTTAGTTATTGTAGTTGAATACAATTTCCAAAAATATTAATATACCCAATCCTAAGGTATACAGGCACTGGCGCAGACATGAGTTTTTTTTTTGCTTTTATTTGAGATATAAAAAAGATACATACACAGAAAAAAAAAAGTGTTGTTATGGCAAATACTTTTTGCAGTTGAGGAAATTGTATTTGTCCCAAATAAAAAGTATTTGATTTAAATGATATTTTATTTGCCACAAAGAATTTCGACGAATACACTGTATTTGTCGCAACTACAAAATTGCAGTTGACATAAATCAAGAGCAAAATTATTTGATCCAAATTGAATTTTCTTTAAGTTAAATGTAATTGCATTTAAAAATGCATGTCAACAGCAATTTATTTAAATCAAATGTTTTCTTTTTTGAGATTACATGAGAAAAATTATTTACGCCAAATACGGATTGCTGTTGTGGTAACAGTAGTCTTGTATTTTCAAATGCAATCCGCAGTTAGTTTTGTTTTATTGTTTAGGCATTTTCTCTCATTCGTTTGAGTTTTGTTTGCGGTATTAAAAACACGTGCGTGTGAAAAAAAAGCAAATATGTGTGAGTTTTTTACAGGAGAATATCTTCGCCGCGGTCTAGTATTTAGTGTGTTGGCTTACTAAGACGGTAGTGCCGGGTTCAAATCTCAGCCCTGACATCTTGAAAAAAAGAAATATGAAAAAATGATTTCTTTCGGCAACTACTACTCAAAAATCTGCTGGCAAAAAAGCATCTCAAATCTGTCGTTCGGAGTCGACTTTAAAAACTGTATATAAATATAGTTTGTGTATTATGTACTGTAATGAATGTATATTATATTATTTATATATGTTATATAATATTATATATGTATTATTATATTGTGCTCTCAATTGCCTTACTATGTATTATATTAATATTTCAGATATAATTAAAACTAAGTTACTAATTCATTGTACATACGTATGTATATATTCCTGAAAAATCATTAATTTTATTTTTGTTTGTAAATAAAATCTAAAAACTTTAAAAAAATTTGACATTTGTGAAATTGTATTTGGGGCAAAGACAATTGTATTTGGTAGGACAGTTTTTGCTTTTGTCAATTTGCATTTGGGACAAAGACAATCGTATTTGTAAAACCCATTTTTGCATTTGATAAATTGTATTTAATGTAACAGCAATTTTGGAGTTGCGACAAATACAAACTGCTATTGGGAACGATCCGAATGTAAATTCTATTTGCGGTAAGGTTAAAATCATTTGCCATTACTACGTTTTTTTTTCTGTGTATATGTTTTGTATATTTGAAAAACCGTGTAACAAGCTGGAGCTTTTAAGATGTTTGAGAATACTGGTGGTGCTTTCCATATGAATTACTTTGTATTAGTACAGCGCCATGCTATCATTTGGGTCCACTTTTCCCTGCAATCTTACTGAATTATACGATTTTATAAGTAGTATTATTATATTTTAAATTTAATCGTTAATTCAATTGAGAAAATTTTACGTAATTACGTAATTAATAGTGTGTTTTAAATTTATGATGAAGTCTACAAAAAATCGACGAAACGATGGGAAAAATCAATTAAAGTTGTTTGAATGGTCTTTATTAATATATTTTATAGTTTTAATGAGGACAGCGCTCAAGGTATGAGCCCTACTTATTCCGTAGGGAGATATGTTATGGGAAGGACGAAAGAGCGCCTGTGGATTTTGATTTTATCGTAATTGATAGGAAAAACCTTCAGGGGAAAAATTTTTCATAAACGAACGGCTTAAGAACGAATACTCTTTATAATGCATTCACTGAACAATCAACTACAAATGGATGTACGCCCTAAGAGAGGCACATATAGTTCCTAAGATTATGTGACCAGTTTGAAGCAAGTCCTTCATTTCATCACCAGCACCTCCCATGGCAGTACCTATAGAATAATCAAAACGATCTCTGGAATTGGATACCCTACCATCATTGATAAACACCTTCGCCCTCTCCTGTAGGCGGTCGAGAAGCTCCAAAATTAAGTAGTCTTTGAAGCACCGGCCCATACATGACAGTTGTATTCCATCCTAGGTCGTATATAGGTCTTGTACATATTGAGAAGGTCGGATGGAGTGAAGTATTTCTTTCATCTTTTAAAAAAAACAGAGGCACTTGAATGTTGTTTTCGACACTCGAAGTATATGATCATTCCAACGGACATCACAATTAATTCCCATGCCCAGAACATCAAGAGCATCCGCCTATCCTATATTTACATTACCCATAGTCACATATGGCAGAATTGAATCATCACCACAATGAATGATAAAACAACATTGGGTCTTCAACCCTGTTCGCGAAAAAACACTCGGAGATTTTTTGCGGGTCATTTGTGAGTGTGTCATTCCTATTCATATATAAAAGTGAGAAAAAAGTTATATACAAGTATAATCAAAAAGATGCACTTTTGACCATTTCTATATGATTTAAAAAAGAAAAAAACTACACTTTATATCGAAACAGTGGCTAAGTACGTTCTGTTGAAAAATATATTTCCTGATAATTTTTAAGCTATAATTTAACTTTGTTTTGTAAAAATTAAAGAACATTTAAGGTTTCCAAAATTTCCCACAACAGTAAAGCTTTTAAATTTTTTATATTAATGTGTATTGGTTTATGCTCTTTTTACATGAATGATTCTTTTGCTTATTTTTATATTTGTAAAGCATTTTTGTCATGACAAGAAACAATTCGGATAGAAGAAAAGAAAAGCAAAACAGAAACAAAAGAAGAATGAAAAACGTTTGCTAAAAAGATTTTGCACTTCAAAGACCACAATTTTTTACGTAATTAACGAACGTAATCACTTAAAGAAATTAAAATATTTTTTTCATTATGTACTCTCCTCAGCCCTTTTAAATTAATTGTTGCTGTATTTTAACGATTTTCTTTTTTTTTTTTGTTTTGTTTGATATCGCATTATTATAATAAATAATAAAGAACAAAAAGTTGAATTAAAATGGTATAGTATTATTCAAGGTTACATTTTAATTAAATAAAAAACTCCCATGTTTTTATCAAGAAAAAAAAAAAAGAAACTGTGGTCAATTACTTAGAATGGGAATAGAAGCTTAATTGTTGTAAAACAAAAAAAAAAAAAAAAAAAGAGAACATACTCTTAATCGTAGTAATGGTTAATGGTTTTTATTCTCTCATTTTATTGAAATTAAAGCAAAGATATTTTTAAAATACTTTAAAAATAGAAAACTTTTTAACGAAAAAATTAAAATATGCCGGCGGTAAATTCAAAGAGATGGTTATTTAGAATCCACGAATCTCGGCACGGTTTTTAATGAGGTTTCTATAAGTATATCATTTTTAATGAAGAATCTTTGTGATAATGGCATAAACAGCTATGTATGAAAATTTCATTGAAGTCACACTTTGAATTAAAAAGTCCAAATTTCGCGACATTCTCTGTTATGGTTCGTTTCTGCGCTTCGTTGAATTTTTTTTTTAAGGAGATAAATACTAAGGGGAGTAAACCCCTACTCATGCTGTGCATTGTATTAGAATTTTTCGACAGAATGGCATAATTTTCTTATTTTTAGGCTTACAAATACGATAAGTTGCTGTCAATTTGATGATCACTCAGACGCCAGTATTATACATTCACCCTGTTGGGAGAAACTGTCATTGGATTTTGATTGTTTGATCTTCGCTAAATAGGTCGCTGTCCATACGTAGTGTAGTGGTTAGAGTACTCGCACAAAAATTCAAACACTCCACGTTCAAATCCCAGCAAAGGGAATAAAAAAAAATTTTGTTCCAATTACGTAGAAGAAAGGGAATAGTTTTACTGATTTTGTTTATTGTTCACTTTTTCTAAGGATTAAATAAAATATATATTTTAGAAAGAAAATTTCTTGTCTTTATTAGGAAAACAAATTCTTTTATACCCTACTTCAAATGGCTAAATAAGGTGCATATGTATGTGTGTCTTCAATAATTTTATGAAAGTTTTTACTCCTTTTCGTATTGTAAAGCTAGTACAGGAACTGATAACACATGTTTCTTAGAAGAAATTCATAAAAAATCTCGTTCAAAATGACACAAAATATATTTCACTGCTTAATTAAATTAATATTTTCTGCTAGGAGTAAACACATTGTGAGAAAATTCACTATGAATCGCGATTATTATGGCTGTTAGAATTCACAAATACGCGGACTCCTACGTGACAAAATTTGCTTCAGTCACATATGGCAAAAAAATTCGGCAATTGTTATCGGTGACTATCTACCCGGTGGCGTATTCAAAGAGACATGGTCATTTACAAATTTTCATGGACGAATCATCGTCACATAATCAGTATCATGTCGCATTTTACATAAAATTTTCCATATGAACATTTTTGTTGATAAACCTCCGTGACAACGATATAAGCAGAGACACTTATGCTAGACAATTTCATTGAAGTAGCACTTTAGCAAACTTGGCGCCATTGTCTGTTATGAGTCGTTTTTAAGCTGAACTCTAAAGGATTTTGACTGCTATAGGCCTTCATTGATGAATTAAAGAATTTTGTCTGCTATAGGCCTTCATTGATGAATTAAGCAGAAATAACGAAATAGTTTTGCTTTTATATTTTGTTTTTTCTTAAGTTTTATTATTATTTTAATTTTTTAGTCTCTCTGTTTTTTGTTTTTTTTTTTCTTTGTTTGATGAAAACTGTGGCTTTGTTAACTTGGGGGGTAATGGTATAGTGCACAGAAACTCAAACGACTGACGTTCAAATTCCAGCGAAGGAGAAAAATAAAAAATTTAAATTTAAATTTGCGGTTTTTCAAAAATTATAATTTAAAAATAAGTGGTTCATAGGTATATCAAAGTGGTATTTTTCCATACCGTCTCTACATTAGCGACACATTATGTACAAATTCACTATGACTCTCGATGATAATGTCTATCAGAACTCACCAATACCCGGACTTCTACGAGACAAAATCAATTTCAGTCATATATGATGTTTAGGACAAATGCTTTAAAAATTAATGTATGACCACAAATAAAATTTAGCGACTGTCGTCCACGATTTAGCATTGTCAGAGTTTGTCACGATGATTCAGTGTGATTTTCGCCACCGGATACATGTACATACATACATATATACTTATATATATATACTCGTATTTTGTCGTATAATCAAAAAATTGTTGTTATCTTTTAGTAATACTGTTTTATTAATAAAAATTTTGAATAAAAGATAAATTAGCATAACTTGTGGATACTCCAACTATTATTAAAAATTTTATGTGAAAAGGCTTGTTAGCACCAAAAAGAAAATCTTGCAAAATCAACACAAACAACATAAAGTAAATTTTGCAAAATAAAATGTTGCCATTGTTTACATTTAAATTTTAACGCAACAAAATGCTTAGTGATTAAAAAAATCAGCCGAAATAAATTGGAAAATATCAAATTTATCAATAATTTAGTAGCATTTAAAAACATGTTGATATTCACTCAGATAACAACACATAAACTTAAATGTGGTTTAAAAAAAACAAACGAAAATTTAGCATAATTATTTAAATTCCGACTATATGAGTAACTGACAAAGAATAAAATAAAAAGCAGTATGGATGTATTTAACCCTCCGTCTATCGTTCCTGATATTATTCCTTTGCTCATTTTTCTTTTGCTTAAGTTTTAGTTTCTATATTATGTTATCGTTTTGTGCAATCAATTTACCACGACAAACTACCAGTGGGGTTCATACCGCTTCGATACAAATACACTCTGATGGTAATTAATGCAAGTACGTAGGTAGAAAATCCAGTATTTTGAGATTAAACATATCAGTACTATATCTGTGATTAGAAAATATTTGTCTAAAATAAAGTAATTACTTTTTGATTGTTGTTCAAATTAAAACGTTTTCTGAGATAAAAGAATTGATACCTCGGATAGCACGTTGGCGGCTTTGCATTCAAGTTTACGACATAAGCGTAGAACATCGATCAGAATAGCAGATGCCAGATGTAAATGCTCGAAGTCGCGTGGCTAATCAAGAATCTTCTAACATAGAACCTGTTAAACTGCGAATTGAAAGGCGAATGTTAATATAGGTGACTGGATATTTAGCATGCAACCACAAGACAAAGAACTACAAGAGATGGTAAGAAAGGTTCACAATAACCATAGTAAAGTAAATGAAGTGCAGAAATGCTATATATTAGGTAATGGTAGATTTTTTAGAGTCCAATGAAAAAAGGCCTTGGTTTGTTCCTAAATAACTTCGTTATAAGATAACTCAAAATGCTCATGAACGTGGTGGTCATCTGAGCATAGATAGAACTAATGTGGTTCTGTCGTATGAGAAACTATGTAAAATCGTTTGTAAAGTCATGCGTACATCGTGCGTACAATAAACAACAAGGCAGCGTTAAGCAAGGAGAGTATCGTTTTAGTGAAATAGAATCAATACCGTTTAAAACCATACATCTCTATCATTTGGGTTCGTTTACAAAATCAAGTAACCGGAATGAGCATATATTAGTGCCGCAATAATTACTGATTGTAGTTGCCGTGGTCTAGTGGTTAGCGTGTTGGCTTACTAAGACATGAGCCCTGGGTTCGACACCCAGCTCTGACATCTTAAAAAAAAAACAAATATGAAAAAAAAATATTTCTTTGGCGACTACCTCTCAGCAGTCTTCTGGCAAAAGCTCTGAGAGTAACAAATTGCCATGAACAAGCTTCTTAAGTCTGTCGTTCGGAGTCGACATTAAACTGTGTCTCCCGGTATTCATGGATAAAAAATTTACACACACAACATGAGTGCTGCGAGAAGCTAGGCCATAATCCTGACAGAGGGTTGTAAAGGCCAGTTATGTATGTATGTGTATTGTTTTTTAAATGATTTCAATTTTTTTTCAGGATTTTTTAGTTCATTTATTTCAACGTATGGTTAATTTTGACATTATCTCTCCTGTCAATTACAATATGAATAGGCTACCTAAAACTAGTACTATTTACTGTGTATCATGGAGAAAAAATCCAAATTCACAAACCCCAAAAAGCATAACAGAAATACACAAACAGAAATACAGACATGTTTTGTTCAACACTTAGATTTAGCACCACAAATTTAATGAACTTGAATCGCATACGGTGGTGTAGGGCTTAAGACAAATAAATATGCACGTACTATTTTATCAATGACTTGAATACAATGAGACAATAAAACAATAACAAAATAACATCAGCAATAATAAAAGCTGTGGTAACAACAAAACACAATTACACGCAATGATTGTTTTGTTAGCACTCCATATCAACATAATAATGGAAAAATCGAATAAGAGAAGGTATTTGTATTTTGTATTTTATATATGAAATAATAATATCTTTTTTTTTGTTGTTTACCCACAGATTTGTATATCGAAATCATTTTATAAAGTAGCTGTATGGGTGATTCTAATTGTTTGTACTGCCATTGTTGCTGTTCCTGTAAATTCACTGATAAATTTCCAAAACACTTTCACAGTCAAGATTTTAATCCTCGATTGGTTATTTAAAAACCATTTAGTGAACACACATGATATATGAGCTGTGTTTATGAATGAAAAATATGTATGTATATATAATACAAAACCCTAAACAAAATATTATTTATTTTTCAAGCTGAGAGATTAAAAATATCTGAAAAGAGAAACAACAAAATTTTTGTGTTGCGTTACAAACAATTCATTTGTTTTATGTCTAAAAAATTAATTAATAAACTAATAAGATACTGTAGAACATGAATAATGATGATGGCTACGTAGAAGCCATGAAAACAATAAAAGGACCAACATTAAATTTATGATTAATTGCTGAGTATTTAAAAGAACATAAATAATGGCAGATTAAAACGTTTTTTGTTTAAAACAATACTCGTACTTTTAATGAGCACAAAGGCAAGCAATTTGGTTTAAAAGAAAAAAAAAAGAACAGCAAATGTATTACGGATTGTGTATTATAAAAATGCTTACCAATGTTTCGTCCTATATGTACTTGAAAAATGTAAACAGAAAGATTTCAATAGTGTTTGTCAAAAATGTCAATAATTAAAAAGTGCCGTATTCTCAAATAAATTAAAATAAAATATAGAAAATATAAACCGTTTATTTGACAAATTTCGAGGCAATCCATGCAAAATAAGTCCAGTAAACGTGAAATTTAATTTTCAATTAATAGGGCAGGAATGGATTAAATTTTTAAAGAAAAAAAAAAGTAATACTACTTATATTAATTAAAATTAAAAATAAATAATTAAATGACATATACTGTGCACTCGCGGTAATGTGAACATCGCTTAATGTGAACAAGCTTTTGTTAACATTAACTAGCCTGTAACGTGAACAAATTCAGAAAGCATGAATAATTTTTTTTTCTTTTAAGACCAATACTCAGGAGTGAACCCCTACTAAATGCAATGCATTGTATTGGAATGTTGTATACACAGATCTAGATAGATAGATATTAAGTGCCTTATGGGACAAATTGCTGTCAATTCGATCATTTAAAGGCCAGTGTTATACCTACCTGCACATTTGAATGATCAACAGCAATTGCTCCGTCTGGATGTTGAATATTAGTGGTGAGCATCTTTTTATGTAGGTTAGCTGTTATCTTCCCAGAAGGTGGCGCTGTACTCCCGATCATTCGTTTGCTTGTTGGAATAGACTGGAAATATCAGGGAGCGGTTTCGTGACGTTAAACTTTAAGGAGGGTGGGGAGGGGAGGTCTCTTATTTTTTTATTATAATTTTTGGAAAACCGCAAAATTATTTTTCATTTTTTCTTCTTCACTGGGATTGGAACTTCGGTCGTTTTTGCGTTTCTGTGCTCGATCTCTAACTACAATACCACAACTCCTCAATGACTCTGATATCACAATTAAATCATTGTTTTACTTACTTTATGGTGTGCTTAGCTTGCCAATACTTTTGGGTTGATGATACCACTGAAATCCATGATATATGGCAAAAACAAAAAAGTTAAATCACTACCATTATTTTCTCGTGATCTCGTTTTGTTTTAGCTTTATATTTTAACAATTCACATAAGAAAATATTTTCAATTTCAAGCGTGTTTCTATTGTAAAATTTTATACTTTTGCCATAAAATTCAACAGTCACTAAAGGAAAAATTTCGCTAAAATAAACTCCCTTGGTTTTGATTACTTCACATTACCGCGAGTGAGCTGTAAGTAAAATATGTATATCGACAATAAAAATTACATGCATACATGAAATGTATTTCTTATGGGGACCAGCATGTCTCTATGGCCATTTCGTCTCTGTTCAAAGCATTATATTTCTGTTTTCCAAGAATTAAAATTCCATATATCTTATATGGCGAAAAATTGTTCTTTGTTTTTTTGGATAATAAAAATTATTACAGAAAATAATAACGAAAAGGATTGCATTTCAATTGCTAATGTGCTTTTAAGAAAACAAAAATTAACCTAAAATGTAAATTGTCAAATGTCAGGAAGAACTGATAGCTTTGTTGACTTAATGATCACTTGGGTACATATAGCAACCCATTATAATACAACGAAACCTTTAAACTGTAGTAGCTGATATTGATAAACAGCACACACAGCCCCAATCTAATAGCACTTAAATTTAAGCTGAAAACCAGCCCAAAATTTCGACTAATCAGTCTGGCAAAATCATATCGATCTTTCGTCAGAAACACTGTAATTAGATGCAAGTTAAATTCCACTAAGAACTTAGATTTTTCACAATGACCTTTTGACAACTAGATGTCGGAGAAGTAAGAGTACATAAGCTAAACCGAACATGTTCTCAAAAATCATTTATTTATTCATCAATAACTATCTTGTCCCCTTCAAAGTAATCCCTCTCAGATATAATACACTTATGCCAGCGTTTTTTAGAACCCTCGAAACACTTCTGAAACGTGCTTTTTGGTATCGCAAACAGCTTCTGTTTCGATTTTTCTTTTATCTTCTCAATCGTAGCAAAACGCTTTTCTTTCAACAGTGTCTTCAGTTTTGGGAAGAGGAAAAGGTCAGTGGGGGCCAAGTCCGGTGAATACGGTGGTTGAGGCATGATAACGGTTTAGTTGTTGGCAAAAAATTACGCACAAATGTGTGAGCTGGTGCGTTATTATTGTGCAAAATTCATTATTGGTTTTTCTACAATTCTGTGCGTTTCTAACGAATTCAAGGTAGTATTCCTTATTGGTAATTTCATTTCTTACACAAAACTTAACCCAGTTTCTTTGATAAATTTTTTCGAATAGTAAAAAATCGAAGTGCACACCAAAACACGACTAACTTTTTATCTGTCAAAAACAAACTGACAATCCAAAATGGCTGATATTATCAACATATATAACAGACATAAGTACCAACATAACAGAAAAAAAAAAATGCGAAAATCTAACATATGTAACTCACGCAATTTGAATATAATGGTTATTTTTTTATAATACCTCGTACTCTATGTTACTCATCATCATTGCATTTTGTGATGTGTTTTTGGCAAAATATTGTAAGCTTTTAGAAAAAAATTCTTAAGCAGGGTTTAAGACTAATTAAAGAATTAATATGGAGATTTTTTACACTCTTGCTCATGGCTATGATTTATTTATTTAAACTACCAAATCGTACATGCGATTCTGTTAGCTTGTTAAAAAGGAATACAATGAATTATGGAAAATTACGGGTAGTACAACACATAAACGGTAGCTTGATAGTTGATTTTTAGTTTTTAAATACGATGTTCGAACGACATATAAGTTAACAAGTGAAATACCAAATAAAGTGTATTACACTAAAATGCTCCTATCGAACACAAAGTTCTTATTTTATAATTGTAACACAGTAGTAGTAGTATAATACAATAAATTTTAATGAGGTTTAGTATTCAGGAGATGACCCCTATATAGGCAGTAAATTGTGCTGGTCTAGGAAAGTATGAGGAAAAGGAGGAAAAAGGGTGTGGACCATTGACTCAAACTTACTAATATCATATCTGATATAAGTCAGAATAAAACAGAGGTATTACTTTAACAATGCGAACCGCAAGGACATCGGTTGCTGTTGACTGATTATTTAATAGCTAGTGTTATTCCTTCACCACTAAATAAACCAACAGCAAGCAGTTCCAAGAATCTTACACAGTAAAGTTAATATTAGAGTGGGAAGAAAAGCTTATAAAGATATTAAAAATCATACAGAATCTGGGATTATTCTTAGTAACAGCTGCTCAGCTGCCTTTCTGGCATAGTAAACCCTGCCAGAAAGCAATTGCACTCCACCAGCTTAGCCAGTTGAGTCGTTGCAGGGTAAGCCTCTACACTACGTCAAGGTTATTATTCCATATTATTAACTTGCTGTGACGTGATTACATGTTTGAATGAAACAGTATTTTTACTTGCATATTTGTTATATTAAAAATTAAATTTTTATTAAATTGTTATCATTTTTTTTTAGATTTATTTCTCACTTATATTTAACAAAAAAATATATACAAATTATGCCAATAATAAAAAATCTTTTAATTAATAAATATTATGCGCTTAGGTTTTTTGTGTATTTTGTTTTTAATATTTTTTAACAAGATTATAGAAAAAAATTTAAAGCATCAATTGTTTAATAGCATTACAAAGGTTTTTTTTTGTATTTTGAAATAAAAAATTAAACAAAAAAATATTTCGAATCGAAAAATAAATAATTTTTTTTTTCAAATTTTTTTTTCCAAATTTTTTTGCCACAATTTTAAAACGTTTTTTCATTTGTCTGTTATGCTCCAACTAGCATATTAGATTCAAAAAAATAAAATAGACAAAAAAGTCAACACAACATGTAAAATTTATGCGTTTATTTGCTGGTGCAAATGTAAAACGATTTTTTTATTTTCAGTATTTTCACTGCATGTTAGAAACCCATAAATATTTCAATGATGCCGATTTCCTTTTTGTCTTCTTTTTTCCTTATTTGTACATATGTATGTATGTATGTGCAGTAATATCGGGTAGTTCAAGAAAATATTTGTTTTCCATAGTGTTATATTATAGTAGAGCGCAAGTAATGGTATTCTTTCTTGTATGTATAGCAGTATTAAAATATCCGGAAATCGCTAGAAGATGTTAAATTACATTTTTTTATTGCATTTCACTTTTAAAAATCCTTTGTTAAAAACGAAGATCTGCTTAAGCTGCATCTGGTAAAATTCTTAACGTGGTAATTTTTCTGAGCCCTCTATTATAGTAGAAACAGCAAAACGGTGCCGTAACATAACGTCTCAAAAAAAATTTTTAATATAACATTGCCGTAAAGTAAGTATCAGGTTCTAGAATATAAAATATTTCTTTTATTAAGCAGTAGTGAACTGTTTTTGTATTAAATTTTTAGAGCGTACCACTTTTTTATAAATTTTTAAAATATATTCGCGGATAAAGTATTTTAAAAAATTTTGTAAAATTTTCGAAAGGCTTTTAATGATTTATTGTTGATGTCTTCTGTAAAAAAAAACTGAATATGAAAAAACTCAAGTTGAAATTTAAAAAAGAAATGCCTAATTTAATTGTAGCTATTGCAGTCACCGTAGTCTAGTTGTTTGTGTGATTGTTTACCAAAAAAAGAAGCTACGGGTTTAACCCCTACTCTGACATCTTAAAAAAAATAAAAATAAAAAAAGAGAGTAATTGATTGCCATGAACAAGTTTCTCTAAGTCTGTCTTTCGAAGTCGATGTTGAACAGTATGTCGCGGTACTCATGGATAAAAATTAATACACACGACATAGGTGTTGGTTGTCAGGACCAATTATGCATATATTTATTTATGTATTCGTAAATAGCTGGAAATTAAATTGAAAATATTTTAGTTTTTTCCCTAATATCGTGGAACATAAGATATTGTTAAATATTTGATGCTTCTAACACCGATTACGTAGAGTGTTTTTATAAAAATTTGATGAAAGATTCTACTGGAAAAATTATTTTATAGAAATTTATAGGATTATTTACTATTCTAAATTGTTTTAAAACTGGCCAGTAGCCAACCTATCGTTCACACTTTTTAGTGTATTATATAATTCTTACACTAGAGTTTTAGATTTTATATGTTAGAAATTCTCAAAGTATTATTTATAACTTACTCGAAACCAAATGTTTGACTTTCCATTTAATGTACTCTATTCTTCAACTGTTAAGAATAGACACATTTTTATCAGAACAATAAAAATGTTTATTTCACGAATTTTATTACAATTTGTTAGAATTTTTATATGTCATTTGAATATTAAATCGAAGTAAAATTATTTGTATATTTTTAAAATATTTTTATTTATCTATTATTTATTTATTATTTTTTGCAAATTTTTCTTTATTTTAGTGTTGCATCTTGCTGACAATCATATAAAAATATTCATTGTGTTATATTGGTCTTAAAATTGGATTCACCTTAAAGTAACTTATCTTACATTGCAAAAAAGTATCCCTCTTTAATTCTGTTACTATAACATTTTAGATTTGCAATGAGAGGTATTTTCTTTTTAACCGTTATTATGCCGAAAGTTCTAATTTAGTGCTGCAATTTTCTGACAGTCGTAAAATAGTATGTACAGTTTTGTATTTTTTTATATTACCTATATATGCTCACTCCTTATTAATTCCTCTTGCGCTGAAAAAAATAATAATGCTCCCTCCTTATCTTCCTTTTTAGAATATTTTACTAAAAAAATATATTCACAGGGTTTCATTAAAAGGTATTTTCATTTAGTTAATAAAAAAAATTTAAGAATTAAATATACAATTCGCAAATACAATACTAGTTAAATTCAAAATGATTTTCATAAATCTGTTTTTTGATTTTCTAATCTGTTTCACTACACCTGGCCTTATGGTCCTCTTTATCTTAAAGTTAAAATTTAATTTGATATTAGATTATATATATATTAGATTATATATATATTATATTAGATTATATATATACTCAGGCGTAAACCCCTACTAAATGCTGTTCATTTTAATTGAATTTTTGTGGAAAATACAAAACTGTTACGAAGACATAATTTGATAAAGCAAAATCGACATTACAGTCTTTTGAAGTAGGTTGTGCTGTTATTATTACAACAACAAATATTTTAGGAACATGTTCAAATATGTTTATAAAATTATAAATAATTACAAAAACAAATATACATGTAGGGGAAAAATGTATATAAAACACAAAAAATTATTGAAAATGAAATTGTTGTTGTATAATTATGTAAAAACTTTTTGGCTACGAATAGAATTCTTGAACGCTTATTGTAATTTAAAAACTTCATGCCTATTTCCTCTACACTTTTTAATTTTATATATTCTAACGCCCAGCCTGTTTCAAAAACCCACAATTTAAGCATTTTAGCTTAAGAGAATTACAGAATAAGGCCCCAGTTTAATATAAAAAAGAAAAAATTGTTTTATTATTTTAATCTAAAGTATATGAAACCACTAATATAAATTCTATTTATATTTAATTATTTCTTCTTTTTTCATATTAAAATTACTGACTTCAAAGGTATTTTACACCACAGTAAATGAGCAATGCGTAATTGCGTACTCTTTTGGCTCTTTTGCGCATTGCGCAAAAAGAAAAAGTGGAACAAGAAAGCTCAAAATTCAAATGCGCATTCTATGCGCAGCGCTTGTAATGCGCAGAGCAAAAAAAATGGCGCAGAGCAAGAGCAACAAAAAGTTTGCTCTGCTTTTCGCGCAAAGAGCAAAAAAGAGCGAAAAGAGCGGCGCTGCGCTGCGTTTTTACTTACTCTGGTAAAAACTAATACATAAAAACAATTGAAATTACTAGAATAAAACATTAAAACTTATAAATAGGGCTACACATTAAGGTTTACAGTTAGTTGTATTTTAAACGTTATAGAGTCTTAATAAAGCCTTAAATCGAAAAGTATCGGTGTTTTAGTTTACAAATATCGAACCCCTGAATAATAAAATGAATTATAAAGGACAATTCGTAACAATACATTATGAATACAGAACATATATTTTTTGTTCTTCTTCTTATAATATTAAGCGCCTAAGGAATAAGAGAAATTGCTGTGCATTAATCACACAAAGGCCATTTGTACACCTTCGCCCTTGATGTATCAACAGCAATTTCTCCTTCAATGCATGTTGATGATGGTGAGTGCCTTCGCTAAGTAGGTTTTTAGCTGTTATCTGCTACTTCATAATAGGTGGCGCTCTTCCTAACCATTCGTTTTTTGTTGTTAAAGTTTAAGGTGGAATAGAGTGGAATGTCAGGAAGTACATGGTTTTAGTCTAAGAAATTATGAGGGGAAGAGGGAATGAATCTTTGATGTAAAAAAATGCATACCGCAAGAAAATTGGTTGCTGTTGATTGATTATTTAATGGTCAGTGTTGTTATACCTTCACCACTAAATAATCCATATTAGTTTTAGTACAGCTATTTTAAGGATTAAACTTATACAGTCTCTGTTGCATCCACTTCTTACATAATTTCTTTCATATACCAATTCGGCTTAGGGAAGCGAATGCGGTACACTTGATCAACCTTTAACATTCATTGAGAGAAATCTATACCTTAGCGCAGTCTTCTAAAAACAGATGCCTTATTTAGAAGAGATTTTCATAGTGCAATACTCATAACCAGTCCCTAGGCTAATGATATGATGTGACGCCACGGTTGAAAATTGTTGGTGATGTGGTACTATCCCATTGATTTAATCATTAACCAAATAGACCCTACATTATTTTCAAGTTACTTACTTTCAATTATAATTAAGAAAATAGGGTCTTTTTCCACTTCAACTTTTATTATATTTTTATTTATTGTTTCGTTTTTACTAAATTTCAATACAATATTAACACGTTCACGTCTAATTGCATAATCGGTGTATTTCGGATAAGCCCCAATAAAATGAATATCTACATCTTTTAAAATATATATAAATAGCTAAAGGGGTGTTTTTGTTAATAGCCCATATATGGGCTGTGGACTCCATGAAACAAAATCTTCTATAAATCGTCTTCAGAGTCCACAGACCACATGTGAGCTGCGGATATTTTTAGCTTTTATAATACATATTCTATAACGATTTTCTTTTCTTCACAGACAACGTTATTCATCAAGACAAAGTAAAACACTATTAATTAGACTTTGAGCCACAATGAGTCGAAAAGCAAAAAAACGAGAATTTCTCTATGTCCCAGCACATATTTTGTTTTTTATGGTCTGTTCTGTGAAGCCCAAGTCAAATAAACGATGTTCTCTCATCATTCACAATTTTACAGCTCTTTAAATTTGTATGAGTAAACAGCCCACATATGAGCAGTGGACTGCTGGTGCTTTCCGTTCATAGCCCATATATGGGCTGTGGACAGTGAACGTACATATATACATACATAATTGGCCATTACAACCTGGTATTACAGACATAAGGGTTACGGCCTAGCTTCTCGCAACACTCATGTTGTGTGTGTTAATTTTTATCTATGAGTACCGGGACCAACAATTTACATCTGAATAACAGATTTGAGAAGCTTTTTCATGGCAATCAGTTACTCTCAAAGAAAAAAATTATTTTTTCATATTTCTTTTTTACAAGATGTCAGAGCTGAGATTTGAACCCGGCACTATCGTCTTAGTTAGCCAACACACTAACCACTAGACCACGGCGACTAATACAATAATTAATTATATTCTAATTAATTAGAAGAAGCAGAGTGAAAGACCATAAGCTCGGTGTAGTGTCGCAGACTAGGTTTTTTGCTGTGAATCGACCCTATAACCCCCGCACTATAAGTCGAATACGCTACCCAGTAGACTACTGTGGAAAACACTTTATTTTTTTTTTTTTTTTGTTATATTATTTTGCAAAAGAAAGCAGTTTTTGGAACCCCCTGTATATACAAATATTTGAATTTATATAAATGTAGAAATTTTTTTTTTTGTCTATTTTTTTCTGTGTCTTTGGTATGAAACTGTAATATTATGCGGAATAAAAAAAGATGTTACAGGAAAAAAGAAGAGAAAATCATGCAGTGTAATACATAGAAAAAAAAGTTATAAAAAATTCAAATGTATACGAGATTGTACAGTCATATAGTCGTACATCAGTTGCACTGTTTGTTGTTCATGTTTCTTTTTTTTATTTATTTTCTTTTTTTTAAGTTGTTGCTGTTCAACTCAAATGTTGCAATTTTATTTTCATTGCAATAAAATCTTCTTTTATTGATTGCTGAAACGGAAATTAAATAGAATTAATTTTTTTTTTTAAATACATACATACTGTATGTATGTATGTAGTACATATTTGAAAACTCCATGCTGAAGTCAATCATTGTATGTTAGAGCAACAAAAAGAGTCAATCAAACTAAACACAGGTAAAAAACAAAAACAAAAACTAATCAACTGTAATCAAAAAAGAGTGCATATAAATTTTTAATATGAGTAATAGCACTTCAAACGTTTCAAAAGATGGGTTTGTCTACCTTTTAGAGGTTAAAAGTCTATGAGATTTTATTACAAAGCAACATGTACTCTTCCCGATAAGTTGTACAATACCGAAATTGGCGTTGGTTTTCTCCGTACTAGATATGCAGAATTGCTGAATAAAGAAAGTTTGAGTTTGTCTGAGTTTCTTTCAAGATATTTCAATTAAAGCAAACGAAAATTTGTCTCATCATATAGTGTCTGAAGGAATGTAAAAGAAATAAAAGTCCTTTTGTTAAATGTAATAACAACGAAAGTAATACAAAATAGTCAGGATTACTTAAACTTGCCAAAACCACTAAACCACTAAACAGCAAATCATATTTGCTCTTGTTAACGTAAACACAAAAGAATTTCGGTAGTTGTAACGCTCGAATAGATTAAAATAATTACAGCGATAATAAGTAAAATTCGGCAACGATTCTGGTCGACTGCAATTATCACGAATGTAAAAGAAATTTAAGAGGTCTTCTAATAAAGTAAATAAGAGCAATCCTAATAAAGTAAATAAGACGGCGGCCAGAAGAATGTAAGACTACTTATCGTCAGCTGAGATTGGCACGAATGAAAAAAATTCAGCAAATCTTAAAGAGTAGGATTTCAGGAGTCTTTGTAATCAGTAGCGTATAAAAAAGCAAAACAAAAAAAAAACAAAAAAAAAAAACAGAAAATTGAAGCTAAAGAAATACAAGAACATCGTCGGCAGCTGTTATTAAGAATGCAAAAGAAGCTCTTTTACTCGACAAGACTAAAAAATTGAAAACTGCTATGGCTGCTTGTGTGTAAAAGAAATTTCTTACAGTCGAAAAGCCTCATAATACCATGACCCCAATAGAATTGCGTAATCTTTAGTCATAAGCTACGAGTAGTGCAAATGAAAGATAAAGTCAGTGGCAGTTTGACAGTTCATTTTTTAAAAAATCTATATTCTCACATATAATTTCACAAAACAAATTTATTTTAACCTGTAATTAGTAGGCAAAATTCAGCTACAATAACAATCCATAAATTTTTAGATATGTTCCAAGGCCATTTCACTAAACCCAGATTATTTTCATTTCAGTGAATAACAAAAATATAATAATTATACTTTGACTTTGTATCAATAAGTTTAGTTGACTTTATTATTATTGATTAATACATAAACTTTGAATTAAGAAATATCGAAATAATAATTATTTAATCGACCTAAAGCTTAATTAAAAGTTTATATATTAATACTTTGACTTCATAACTAACAAGCTGAACCCGGTATGCTTCGCTACCCCCTCGTTATAAAATAAAATTAAAAGTATTTATATATTTACAAAAATTTATTTATTTAAGTAATTTTAATTAAATTTGTTTTAGGATATACAATATTTTTAGTTTGCCCATCAGGAGCATTCACATATAAACTGGTGAGTTTTCCTGCACGCGAGCATGCAAAACTAAACTGTCCATGGATTTGCTAAATTTAAGCCGCAAACTTGCAGAGATTGACCTTGAGTTTTGTTAACAGTCATAGCAAACGCTAACCGTTTAAAATCATATGGTAAATCTAGCGTTGCGCAGAATGGCCCCAAGAAATATGACCCCAATTTAAAAATGCAAATTAGCCCTATTCTTGGGACGAAATTTTATAATGAAAATTAAACTCAAAAAAAATACGAAGAATGACCCCAACCGACTGAAAATTCGCCCCAATATTAATTTTGGGGAACACTTTAGGGCTTTTCTTCATTATGCAAAATAACCCTAATTTAAAGAAATGAAATATAACCCCAACTGAACGAAAAGAAAAATGACCCCAAAATATTGAAGGAAAAAATTAACATTGTTTATGTACAGTATTATTTATTGAATAATAGAATTTGTAATTAGGCGAAAACTTGTATGGAATCAATAACGTCCACTCTACAACAAGAACACTTATACTTTAATTCATTTTATTGTACAGCTGGGGGTTTCTATCGTGACAGCCCACGCAGCCAGTTTTTATTAAATTTGGTGGTAACAACGGATGAACCATCAATTTCCGATATGCTGTTCTTGCAGCATCCGACGATCTTATAAAATTTAAGAGCGAATGGTTTTTTATGACATTGCGTCTTAGAGTTTGACAATAGTGAAAACTGTTAAGAATTATATTTGTTCTTTATATACGAAAAATTGTCGCCTACGGTGCATATTTTTACGATCACATCTTACCAGCTCCATTCACACCACTATAAACGCTCCTTATTGATTCTCTCAAAGCATGTTCATAATAGAAATGGTTCCAAGTCAAACACATTACTTTTATTATTTATATATCAGCAATTAAATAATCCCAGTTTTATATGAATTATTTTAGCAAACATATTTCACAATATCTTTATAGCTAGATTTCTCTTTAAAAATCATTTTTTGATTCACTAAATATAATAATTTACTACTATATTTTTTCACTATTATACACTTTTATACGACTATTGTCAACGCATTGCACCAGCAAACTAATTCTTTTCTATTAAATAGTGTTAAAAATATAATAACTTTATTGTCCTCTTTCTTTAAATAATAATAAATCTCTTTTTCGAGCTTAAGGTCTTTTTATATTAATATTAAATATTTATTTTTTCAATATTTCGCTGCCCCTTCGTGTAGTGTCTTCAGGAATTATTATTTTAACAAATAATAACAAAAAGAAAAAAAAAGAAATGTCTTAAAAATTTTTTCTTTTTGTTATTATTTGTTAAAATAATAAATCCTGAAGACGCTACACGAAGGGGCAGCGATATATTGAAAAAATAAATATTTAATACATATTAATATAAAAAGACCTTAAGCTCGAAAAAGAGATTTATTATTATAGTGTTAAAAATTCAACTAAATCAAAACAATCATAAACCAATACCGTAATAAAGATGTTTGTTTTCCTAAAAAACCGAATTTAATGAAAATTAAATTTGGCCCCAAATTTAACATCATGCAAACTGGGGCCATTTTTCATTTCTACAAATTCGGGCTACATTTCATAACGCAATTCCACCCCATACATAAAAAATGAAACTTGACCATAAACTTTTAAGGCCATTCTTCATTTCTGTTTTTTGGGACATTGTTTCATTTCCCAAAATGAAAACTAGCCCCACCAGAAGAAAATACGCCCCAATTATTTCCCTCTAATTTTTAGGGTCATTTTTCATTTTTCAGTTTGGGGCCAAATTTCTTGGGGTCTCATTTCATAGCGCCGGTAAATCTGTTGGTATCATTGGAATGCGTGGCAAAAGTACATCAGTTCGTTTTAATTTTTCTGTTACAATGGTCGCTTCTATTAAATTATTTCTCAGTTTTTTTACTGCAAGTCGAATGTCATTGCAAAGGCGTGGTGGATCGATATTACGCAGTAAAATGGGCACTCCAATTTTAGTTTGTAGCACATGTGGTGGAAACCCTGGCACATCGAGTGGAGTTAAGAACTCAGCAGGATAATTAAAGGTATCTTCTCTCTCGTTATCAATGGACTTGTATATTGCTGCAGTTTAATCGATTTTGTTAAAAATAGCACTGTTTATGAAACAAACATCAGCAAAATGGCGTGATCCGCCCACTTTTTTTTGGTACGTATGCCAATACCATATATAGCAAATAATGCCGCAGTTGGTCAAAAAATGCCCGAGATATGACGATTTAAAATGTTGGGTCATATAGCCTATTATTCCTTCCAGAGTCACAGTAGCACGCTGTGAAAATTTCAGGAAGATCGGTCCAAGGGTGCTCCTACAAAGCACAAACAAACAGAAAGATAGACATTCATTTTTATATATACATATAGAGGACAAAAAGACCCACACTTAAGAAATATTTAAAAACTCTGAAGTGTACTGACGGAAGTTTTAATTTTAAAGAAATAATATGTAGCGTTAAAGTCTTCACTTCTTTTGCGGCTCAAAATCCCATAGCAATTAATAAAAAATGTTAAAAAATGTTTTCTTGTTGCCGATATGTTCGGTCTTTTATTCGACTTTCCTTTTACATGTTTTGCTTTTCTTACTTCACGCCAATAAGTTGATGGAAATAACATTGTTTCGTTTTCTCTTACCAACGATAAAAATAATTTAAAAATCCACATCTTTAGCCGCTTTAAATGCTCAAACAATGTTAAGACTTTTTCCTGTTCTTGCACGACATTATGTTGGTGTTTTAAATGAAAATAAAAAAAGAGGTGGTTTCTTTTTGCGTTGCATGCAACCAACAGCAGCCAGAGTCAGTCATTCATTCATCTAACATTTTGTAGCCTATGTTCTCTTTAACTTTTTAAAAATTTTATTTGTTAAAGGACAGCTTACTCTGGCAAACCTGGGGTTATGGGATCATGTGGAGTTATTGTTAAAAAATAATATTAAAATACGCAAACAAGAGAGTAAAAGAAGAAAAAAAAATATAATGAAAATATTTGTCCAACACTTGACAAGGTGTTATACTGCAAGTGAAGTATGCTAAAAGAGTGTTTAAGCGAAACAAAAAAAAAAATAAAAATAAAAATATAATGCAGTTGCACTTTAAAGAATAGCTTTGTATTAAAATTACGCTGAGATGTGTTCCTAAAGCAACATTTTGATTTAAAAGGAAATAAAATTATTGCCGTTAAAACAAATATTTGTTTTTATTATTCAGCAAAAAATAAATTAATTCAGTACTGTCGCATCTTTTCAAGTATGCAAATAAAGCCCCTAGTAAATATTCGAAGCTTCGTTTACAATATCCGAAGTTCATTTATGTAATAATAAATAAATCAAATTAGCGTTTACAAAATTATAATAAAGAGATCCAGATTAAAAAAATATATTTTAATGCCTTTTATTCAAGTATACACATTTACATTTTTATACATACATTTTCTTCTATTAAATTATTAAACCTTATGTTAATGACAAGGTACCCGGGTACCTTTAGCATTTTTGGTTTAATATTTTTAATGAAAATTGACAACCTACATACCTGATACTATTTGAGAACTCCTAACTTTTAGTATACCTTATAATTTTGCAAAATTTTGGATAGACATAGGACGAAATTTTACAACTTACACCCTTAACATCATGAAAAGGTACCCGGGTACCTATACTTAGTGTATATAGAATATCAGTATTATATAGAATATCAGTATTAGTTACCTTCTTTTTAATATTTTTAACAAATTTAACATAAAAAATATGAATTGCAAAATAAAATAATGTTATTTGTTATAAAAAATGAGAGCAAGACGAAGTACATGTTGTCGACGAGTAGGGATGCTGATCGCATCGGCTCCCAGGTTACAGCCGGCAACTATACATTCGATGTGGTCAAGGAGTTCATCTACCTTGACACCGCCATTACCAGCAAGAATGATGTCAGTCTGGAGATCAAACGAAGAATCACACTGGCCAACAGGTGCTACTACGGTCTCAGTAGGCAGTTTAGTAATAGAGACCTCTTTTGAGCGCCGTAATTAACACTCTATAAGTCGATTATTCTTCCGGTGCTTCTCTATAATGCGGAAGCATGGACGCTGTCTTGTGCCGATGCAGCAATCTTGGGAGTATTCGAGAGAAAAGTTCTTCGTAAGATCTTTGATCCTCTAAGGCATGGCGATGAGTTTCGCAGTAGAACCAACCATGAGCTGCATGAGCTCCTCGACGATGTGGGCGTTGTTCAGCGAATTAACATCCAACGGCTACGCTGGCTAGGCCATATTGTTCGGATGGATGAATCTGCTCCAGCGAGAAAAGTTTTCGATGCGAAGGTCACTGGGCGACGGCGTAGAGGACGATCGTGTTTACGTTGGAAGGATTAAGTTGATGAAGTCCTGTCGTCAATTGGTGTGACCAATTGGAGAAGGCGCGCGCTTAGCAGATACGCCTGGAGACTAGTGTTAAAGCAGGCCGAAACCCGTTAACGGGTTGTTATGGCCATCTAAGTAAGTAAGTAATTATTTGTTAAAAAGAAAGTTGCACACAAACACATGTATGAATAAGTATATACGTATATATACATAATTATATATATAAAATCTTAGCTATAAATACATTTAATTCACTATGACAATTATGTTTAAGGGTGTCAATCAAAACGTCTAAATAATTTTCTCTAAAAGGTTTAAATGTTATTTCGGTTAACAAAATACTTTTGAGAAATTGTTCGCTGATTTTTTTTTTTCCTAATGGTTGTGATTCAGGAAGTGGGCTATTTTGCCAATATTCCATTTTTAGCACAAAGTTCACTATTCTTATCATCCTCATTATTTTTATCACTATTTTGCGACTGATATGCTTTTTTGCCATTTTCAACATTTCCTACAAACTCATTACCTGAAGCTTCCATTTCATTCACTGGTATAATATATTCTACCGAAAGTTATCTCTATACTTGAATTAATTTTCACGAAAAGCACTTGATCTTATTGTAAAAACGTTATAAAAGATTACTTTAAAAGAAAACATTTTTTTTGCACACCAAAGACATTTATTTGTTTCCTAAGGGGGGAATTAACTAATTAATCTCAGTTTTATTT
Source organism: Metopia argyrocephala (assembly GCA_963576795.1). Classification (NCBI taxonomy): domain Eukaryota; kingdom Metazoa; phylum Arthropoda; class Insecta; order Diptera; family Sarcophagidae; genus Metopia; species Metopia argyrocephala. Next base: position 57,439,371 of record OY756211.1, on the reverse strand, counting down.
TTATAGATCTAAAGTTTATGCTGTAGGTATATGTCGCATATCTTAAAATGATTATAATATATATTATTAATATCTTTTTAAAATCTAAAAAGTGTTATTTTTAAATTTATGAACAAATATAGTGCAAGTAACTTTCTTTTCTATACTATTTTCATAGTACCGGGTACCAGGCCATGAAATTTAAGGTGTTGTTTTTTTTTTGTCATTAACATAAGGGTTAATAAAACATTTTTGATTTTTTATTCATAAAGATCGACAAAATATGAACAAAAATTGTCAAAAGACGATACAGCATCAAATTTAGCAACTATTTATCTGTAAGAAATCAAAACTTTATCAATTCAAAGTTTATTGATTTAAAAGTAGTATATAAAATTGTGCAAAACTTGATATGAATTTTATCTTAGGCCACAATATCAGGCTTTAATTACTGTATTTTTTCTTTCAATTTCTTAAAAGCGTTACATTTTTTTTTAGCTTTATGACAGGCAAAGCTAAAACAAAGTATGTCTACACGTTAACATACATGCACACGTTTCCATAGATTTTTCATCTATAAAATATAATCAAAAATGCTGTAAAACAACAATAACAACAAGAAAAAATTCACTTCTTGTCAAACGACAGAAAAAAGACAGATTTTACAAAAATAAAAAAAAAAAATGAAACTTTTACCATAAAATACATTTGTACACCTTTAGTTCGTGGTTGCATAAACAAAAATGTGCAACACATTTATTGTTGTTTTTATTAAGTTAAAACAGAAAGGCTCTAACAGCGACATAAAAAAAAAAACTGTTTCAGAACTGAAGATTGCAAAATGAACACAAAATATGTTGAAACAACAAAGATTGGGTAAAAGAAAATCACTTAAACCAGTTTTAAGGGTTTTTGTTGCGCTAAAAATATTCTTCTTGTATCGCTGAAAGTGATGGCAGGAAAAAATGTTACAAAATATTTCAACAGCACTTTCAAACTGAAATTAGGGCAACACACAGTAGGCTGGATTTGAAACAGATTTGGTTGTAAAAAACACGCAAGCTTTTAAATTTTAAAAATAATACAACGTTGTCTTAGCTTAGATGTAAAGGTATATTTAAATATAAAGTATCGTTTTATGTTTAACCTTTTAAAGTATTACGACCTTGCTCCTTACAGACCTACTTGATAATATTTTTCATTGCAATTACTTACTCCCGGAATTCTTGTCACAAGACTGAGACAAAGGTGGAAGTCCAAAGAAATTTTTCTGTTTTCCAAAGTATTAGGGCTGCGGCTCGCACACGGTTCTTTCTAAGCGAAAACTCTTCTGACTATAGCATGGCGACATACATATGCTTAAAATGAGAAATATGTAATGATACTTTTTATTAACCGTAGCGCGTAACATGACAGTTTAGACACCATTTGGTCATAATGCTAACGCAGCACAAATTTAGACGTAGATTTCGTATACGGGTGGTCGGCCAAAAGAAGAACAACATGAGCTAAAATTAGGTATGTACGGCACCGTTATAGTGAATATCACCGATACCGGACCAGTCATGATGCAACATAATATCAGTCTACGGTATATACAGGGAATTTTGTAAACGGCTTGAATGTATTTCCCAAAAAAGTACACACGGTGTTTTAGCAAATAGCATTTGAGCAGCTTACATGCGGTAGCTGGTCAAACGCCTCAGCTTAAGCAATTCTTAATCTCGAGAACAAAATGCAGATCTTCTCATTGAAAATAACTAAGAATGTCCCAATTTTTTCTTACATTTTAAAAGATAATATTTATTATGTTATTCACGCTGAAGGCGTCTTCAAATCTCATTTTTTCGTATACGCTGTGGGCTAAATAATTTCAACTAGTAGAACTAGCTGGAAGAGTCATTTCTACAAAATACATGGTACATATCTATAGATGAAATATTAAGGGCTTTAGTTCCGAGTTGTTTTAGTTACTTGGTTTTCCGTTTTGGTCATTTACACTGATCGAAAAGATTGTTTGAATTATGCAGTTTAACTTATTTTTTCTGTGATTTCTTGAAGTGGCAAATAGTGTCAACAAATTTCAAACCCTTAGCCTCTAAACAGAAAATTTTTCAAATATATGGGAGCCTATTGACTAAAGTGATGGAAAACTGCATAAATTTGAAACATGTGATGTCAATTCTTGCGGAGTCTAAAACCAGACAAGTATCATTTTTTTATTGTATTTTTAAATGCACATTCTAAGCCAACACGTAAAAACGTTAAATTATCAAATTTAAACTGAAACGTACTCTATATTCTCCTTGTAGTATTTAATAGGTGTTTTTGCCAAATTTTATCTAGTTGATCGGTCAAGACATATGCATTACAATCCTTTAGTCTATCTTTTCCTGGAGAACAGAAGTGTCGAGAAGGTGTTATATCATTCATTCTTATCCAGGCAACTTATACAATAGTCATAATAGACACGGAGTTAATCTTATAAACCTTCCACTGAGTTCTGGATATTCTATTACTAAGAAGTTCCATGCTTTCGAACTCCTATTAAGGTATGAAGTTCGATAGCGTCACGAAATTTAAATATATAGTCCCTTGAGCAAAACTTGCAAATCTCAAGCGTTAAAGAGACTTTTGTTTGCGATTTGATGAACAGTTTTGTTTCTTATTATGCCTGCAGGACCATTAACAAATAAAGAAAAGGCATGGTGTCACTTAATTATGCAGAAATTTTGAGCATTATGCGATACAAACATATACTCCTTTGGTCCTACGAATTACAAACATATACTCCTTTGGTCTCTTCGATGGCATATACATAGAATATATGTACATGCATAACATAACTGGCCTTTACAATCCTGTGTCAGGATTACGGTTTAGCTTCTCGCAGAACTCATGTTGTGTGTGTCAATTTTTATCCACGAGTACCGGGACCTACAGTATGCCTACTCCGAAAGACAGACTTGAGAAGCGTGTTCATGACATAGAGTAAAATTTTTATTAATTGCAGGCCATCATATAAGAGACAATACATAATGGCCTGCAAATTGTGCTTCCATGATAATTTCGAGCACAACTAGAGTGATAAAAAAAGATAAGAAAATCATAGTTGGGTTCACTGCCTTTGAAAAACAAAAACTACTCCATGAAATATTTGTCTCAAGATGAGACTCCAACGAAAATTTACAACATCTAAGAAAAAAGTTAAACTGAAAGAAAACTTAAAAACTTTGTAAAGGCTATTATGGTTAGAAATACGAATATTAAATATTATTGTTATTCGTCATACGATAGATAAATTTTGTCATATTAGACCCACAGTAAACGATTTTGGAGAATTCTCTTTTTTTTATTTTTACATCAGCTTTCATTCAAAGCTTCCTCTGGCAACAACAATTATTGATTTAGATATTTATTTGAATTTCAGTTTTGATCTTTTGTACATAACTTGAAAAAATCATCTAAATATAGAAGACAAAGGCAATAAATTTCAAATTGTTAGAAAAAATATGTATTTAAGTTTCATATTTGCTTCTTTAATTCATCAACTTGTGTCAGTATTTACAGTATCTGAAATTAAGTTTAAATTTAAATTGTTTTAATAAAAATGTTGTTCAATACACAACTTTTTTGGTTTTATTTAATTTGGCAACCAAAGAAAATATGATATAAAATAATTGGTTATTTTAGATGTATGAAAAGTATCGACATCGTGTGCACGTTTCTTTTCAGTTAGGTCTGAAAAGCCATCTTGAATCATGTAGCTCCAGTAGAAAGATTTTAAATTGTAAAGATTTACTTAAAAAAAAAATCTTTACGCCAAGTTCATGGAGCATTTTTTCTATTTTACGGTCTGCACAATCGCCTCAGAGAACAAAAAATTTTTTCAGCAATTGCTTAGATTCTCAGTAATTTTAATCTCCTCGATATAAAACCACTAAAAGCACAAAAATGTGTGAATATTGAAGACAATGTTATTACTGTAGCGTTAAGCTATAAAGAATATACCGGAATTTCAATTTATCGTTTGCAATTTACTAACCTTTGTCCTTCTACTGCGTGAAAAATGTAGGTACTAAACTTGACTTACGGGCTTATAAAATACTTTGTAAAGCCAAATATCGCTTACATCCCAGTTTTGCTGTTTGGATTGACCGAATATATGTGTTTAAATCCAAAAATTATTTTAACTGATTAAGCAATATTACCTTATATAGAGCGAAAACAATACTCAAGATGTTCACAAATTACATTTAAATACACTAAATCGTGTTGTTTGAAGCAGTTTAAACACTGCCGTCATAGTTGCTTTTTATTTCTATTGAAATGAAAAACAAAACACAAATGCCATGTTGAAAAATTTTTTTTATATATTAACTTGCCATACAGTACGTCTAACAAATTATTTTTCTTTCTAAAATTGGTATTTTTCATGGGAAACTCGGTTGTGTGTGATCACTTTTTATGGATCCAGTTATGCCGTTGGATTATGCCGACAAACTAGCAACTTTTGAAGTAGATAGATAAATTTTGTGCGAAAGTAAAATTGGACTGATCGAATATACGAACACAGTTTAATTTGTAATCAAGATATATGTATGCCGGAATTTATATTAAAAAATATTTCTGTTGTATTATCCCTTTATAAAATTTTCTAGCTGTTCCAAACACACCCTTTACTTATTACAAAGGAAAAAAATCTTTTTTGTTTTTTGTTATTGTTTAAAGAATATGCATATTTTTGTATACGTACATATCAGGGATGGAAAATTTAATGTTTGATATGGTATTGAAGCCTGGCAAAAATTGTAACTTTTTAGACTAAATGGTACAATTGTTTTATTTGATTTATTAAATAATGATGCCAGCACAATTGTCTGCGGTAAATCCCACCATTATTTTTTTTTCCAATATTGTTTATCTCGAAAACTTCGGTAATTTTGTGTGTTATACCTGAAGCGGTTGAATCTTCTAGTTCTTGTAATGACAAAAAACGATTTCGGCAAACACTATTAAAAGTTCTAAAGAATTGCTAATTTTTTTTTACACTGAACAATCCGTGCTTTTATCGATAACCACTGAGTAATAATTTTGACTGCAAATTTTTCATTTGTTTCAAATTTGCCGATTTATAGAAAAATTTTCTTTGTGGTTTGAGAATCTGAAAGACCATTTCTGATAATGTTATTGTTTATGCAAATTGTGGCCAGCCACAAATAAGTATAGTGCTACATATTTTGAATTTTTTGGCCAAATCATAATATGCAAAGTGGGTGGGTTTTTCCATTAAGGCAATAATTTTTGCAATTTCCACTTATTTAATGTGGGACTCTGTTGATGAATGGCATTCTATATGACTTATATCCCACACAATGGAAACGTTGTATGTATTACATTACCTATTTTAGTATTCTGTAGTCATGGGAGTTTTTCTTCCATTCTTCTCGAATCGCTGGGACGTTTTTTTTTGTTTTTATTTTTCTAAAAGTAATTTAAAAATCTTAATAATCACTTACATGATTGTAATAAATTTACTTAAAGTTTTTCACTTCCATGTCAGGTTTTTATTTTCAATTAAATTACTTTCAAAAATTGCCATAGCACATTACCCGTTTTGGTTGAAAATGTTAAAATCAAAGCGTGTATTTAGAGATCACATTGATAATGATAAACTTAAAGTTTTATAATTCATGTACAATCTTAACTCTACATATTTTCGTTTACTTTAAAACGCAATGTTTCCTATGCTCACTTAATTTTTTTTCCAAGTGAAAATAAAAAATGTATTAAATTTGTAGCGCGGGTACTGCAGTATTTTTTGGACTTAAAAAGTATTGAAAAAAGTACTAAAGAACTGAATTTTCCATCCCTGATACATACTCATATATAGTAAACAGTAGCATATTTTTAAGCGTTCTTTCGCTTTTTTCATATTATCTTTCAGCCTAATTAGAGAATTACAGTTCATAAAATCTATTTTATCATAAAATTTTTTCTCTTACATACATACATACATACATACATACATACATACATACATACATACATACATAATTGGCCTTTACAAGCCTGTGTCAGGGTTACGGCCTAGCTTCTTGCAGCACTTATGTTGTGTGTGTTATTTTTTACCCATGAGTATCGGGACCTACAGTTTAAAGTCGACTCCGAACTACAGATTTGTGAAGCTTTTTCATGGCAATCAATTTACTCCCAGAGCTTTTTCCAGGACACTGCTAAGAGGTAGTCGCCGAAAAAAATAATTTTTTCATATTTCTTTTTATTCAAGATGTATGAACTAAGATTTGAACTCGGCGCTATCGTCTTAGTAAGCCAAGCCACACTAACCACTAGATCACTGCGACTAAAACCTCTTAAAAATAAAAAAAATAAATAAATAAAAAATTACTTGAATTTCAAGGGATTAATACGAACATTTGACTTTTCTCTGTAAATCAGTAATTTCAAGATTTTGGGTCCTCTTTGGAATGGTGACGTATTAGTGATTAGTAAGGCAACCAAAAACATGCTCTATAAAATTAGTTTTAAGCGCCTAAAATATGCATTAAAAGAACAGTTTTAAGCGTTAAAAATATGCCTTATAAAACTTATAATACATAAAAATGTTGATGTAAATTACGTTTATTTTTTTCAAAAATTTGAAAACATGATGAGTAACAATTAGCCACCAACCGGATAAAATAAATTTCCTTTATACTTACATATGGCTCATTTGCGAGAAGAGTGACATAACTCAAAAAAATGTGTCTTTTAAGTTATTAATGCAAAAATACGGGACGAACTGTAATTTAAAACATATCTAAAAATTATATTTTTATCTCTCATTCCACTGAGTGGGGACCAGAAGTGTCTTGCACTTTTCAGTTTGGCTAAATTAAAATGTTTAAATACATTTATCTCAGAATCGCTTTTTGGATTAAGCCACTATTCTCGATAATGAGCCATAGATTTATTTCAATATCAAAATTAACAAAAAAAAAATAAAAAAATTTCAAAAAATTCAGACAGATCAGAATACAAAATAAAAGAGTAAAAAATTAATTTAATTATTGTTGCAATAAAAACCAATCATATTGCTCAAATTTTTAAACATAAAGCTTTGTCGTAAAACGGTCTTGTACATCGAGAAACTTACTTCGACATCACAGAAGTAATTGATGCAAATTTGAAAGCAAACGTTTCCTATCATAATTTCTTGCGTTGAGCTTAATATGTTTTTGACTTCTAAAGTGTTGTTTTATGGTAAATATTTTCTTTGCTGACACTGGTTTATTGCATACTTTATAAAACAGAATATTCCTATTAGTTTTAAAATCTCGGTATTCGCTAATATATTATTTAGTCTGTTTGACACAAATTGCTTGATTTTCCGCATATTCTTACGAAAATTTAATTAATTTAAAAATCAAATTTTAATTTAATTTTTTATATCATGCAATTATGTATGACAATTTTTCTCCAATACGTACAACGTTGAAAAATACATAATTTTTAAATGAGAAATAATTATTAAGCAATTTTTTTAAACGCTAATTTCCATAAATGTATGTAAAATTGCTTTGTATTTAATTTGTTTTGTGCTTTGACGTTTCTATCAAAATGATATTAACTATTGCACAGTAGTTTAAGAAGGAGCTTCGTGAACCATTCCCGCGAATTTCCCCAATTTCACAGTTTAATTTTATGCGTTGTCATGAGTACCCTTATTATTTAATAGATTATACTTAAGTAATGTGTCAGCATATGGTCATTATTTTGAAAAATAAAATTTGGTTATACACGTAAATTCTTCTAACATATATAGAAATTTGTAAAATATGCCTTATAAATATGAAAAAATTCGAAAAATGCAAAAGTATGCATTTATGACGAAATATGCAAAAATATGCCGTAACAAATAGGGGTTAAAGGTCGTAGTTTCTTCTAAAATGAATTAATATTTTGGTTGTTTTGTCAATAACATTCAGAAAAAAAAGATGCTAATGCATATTTTTGGTTGCCCTAGTGATTAGTGTTGAGTTACTTTTATTACCGGGAGTTGGCTAATTAAAAAAAATGGGACGAAAAAGCAGTGAGGTTTTTAAGGCTATACGGGTGACTACGAAAATGTTTAAACTTAATATGGACACTTCCACAAAGTAACCATTGCCAAATTATGTCAGCCTCTTACTTTCACTGAAGTTACGCTCTTGAGGAGGAGATGTACTCACTCACAGAGTTTATGATGTTAAAAGAAACGAAAATGAAATAATTTTGTATTGGGTCACGATTTCTCTAAAAATATAAATAGAGAAGACATGTTTTCGTTTGAAAAGCTTTTCGTTTATATATTTCATTATTTGTTTTAGAGACGAACTTTTATTTTGTGCCAAATTCATTATTAAATGTTAAAAGAGCTATTAAATATTATGCTCAATTTTCGCAAAGACACCGAGATTATTTATATTTACCACGCATGTCACGCTTAAGGGAACAAACCTAGTTTTTTTATTAAATCCGTACACCTTTCGCATTTATAAAAAGGATTAATAACGTGTTCTAATTGCAATTTTCTTATTGATCAAATAGTCTTTTTAAACCACTAAAATTATAATTACTTTTTGTAATTAATGCATAACTTTAAGTACCTGATGTTTTTTTTATTTTGAAGCACCATTTAAATTTAACAATCACTCAGAAATTCAGGTCATTTTAATTTCTTTTGCGTACACTTTTCTAGGTAAATTTAATTTCTCTGGTTCAGACATAATCATACATTAATTATAATACTGTAATACGCAGTCTATTTATATTTAATTAATATAAATTGCCAAAAGGAATTTTATTATCGACATCATAATTATTATTATTCTCAAGAAAGAAGTCAAAAACGTTTTTCTGAAAACAAACACAGAAAAGAAAACAAGGTCACTTGAGTAAAAGAAAATTCTAGAAATAAGAAATTTCACAAAAAAAAAAAAAATAAATAAAAGAAACAAAGAAACCCGTTATAGTAAAACAAATTAAACGCGATTTTCTTTTTGCTTTGATCCCACTCTTAAAAAATAGAAAATATTAAAAAAAGTGAAGGAAAAAATACCTGGTAAAAGGATTTTGTGATGTTGAAACGTACCTGCAAGGAAAAGAGCAAAATATTAATGTTTTTGAAGTAATACAAACATTCTTGCGTATAAATATTTATATTTCTTTTGAAAGTTATTTTTTAATACAAATATATTAAAGCTATATTTAGTTAATTAAGTTTAAATAATTTAAAACATATTGTTTTCTATATAATAAAAGCAAAATGTGTACAAAATACATAAAAAGCTCCCTTAGAAGTGGATAAAAATTAAATTTCAAGAACCATTTTTACAAAGCTAACTGAAAGGAACGTTCTAATTACCTCGCGCAAAAAGTTCTAAAAAAACAATCATTTAAAAGGAAAACTTAATAAGTGACAGAAATTAATTAATATTGATTGGAAATCCACATTTTAACAAAAAAAAAATTTTCAATACATTTCTTTGAAACACTTCATTAAATGTCTCTACAATGAAAGTATTTTTATCTCTTTATTTCTTTTGATACCGTCGGTTTCTTTTAAAAATATTACGTGGTACTAATTAAAAGCTTAATAAAAATTATCTTTTTAATAAAACGATTTTAGTGGGAATTTTAGCGCACTAATTCTGAATGATTAGTGGCTGGTAATATTAACAGTCCGTGCCATTAAAATCTGACCTATAGTGAATTGTGTAATTTAATACATTTTAAGGTGCTATAATCTTGATTAAAACAACAACAAATATTTACTTTATACAGGCGGACTTAGCAAATTAGGGAAATAACATTCACAACTATTTATTTAGATATTGACTTAAGCTATGTACACATATCGTCGTGCGGGAGTTTAAGTGCTCTATACGCCATTTTTTAAATCTCGAGTAAATGATGCTAATTTAGGTTTTTGACAACAAAATTTTTAAAATCTGCAATCCGATTTCAGCTATTTATCTCCGAAAATAAAAAATAAAATTGAGGTTTTTCTAAATTATAATTTAAAAAAGTAAGACGTTCCACTTCTCCTCCCCCCCTTCTCCTACAAGTGCATCATCAAGAAACCGCTTCCTGAAATTTCCACTCTATTCCACCAAAAACAAATGATCAGGAGTACAGCGCCACGGAAAATAAAAGCTAACCTGCTGAAAACGCTCGCCACACACATTCAACATCCACCGACAGATGGGGCAATTGCTGTTGATCATTCAAGGGTGAAGGTATAACACTGGCCTTTGAGTGTACAAATTGTCAGCTACTTGTCTCATCAACAAAAAGGCGCATAATAAGAGTATTGATTTAAAAAAAATATATATATATTTAATATACTTAATATTTAATGCACTAAACTTCCAATACCACTAAATATAAGAGGCGATAATGTACTATTTTTTCCACTACCACTAAATTCAGTCTAAAATCAAATCTAATATAATAAACCTAACCCTGATAAGTATAAAGATTATATGTTATTATAATATGAAATGTATTGCTTATGGGGTTAATCATGTTTCTATGGTCATTTCGTCCCTGGAAACTTTTTCTCAAAGATGGTATTCAAAACTTTAAATACTTATGTTAAAATAGTTATAGACTACATGGGAATTTGATATATCAAAATTAAACAAAAGAATTGACAAAGCAATACATTTCTGTTGCTCATAAAATTTAAATTCTATTTTTCTTCTGGCAAAAGCTCTGAGAGTAATAAATTGCCATGAACAAGCTTCTCAAGTCTGTCGTTCGGAGTCGACAATAAACTGTAGGTCCCGGTACTCATGGATAGAAATTTACACACACAACATGAGTGCTGCGAGAAGCTAGGCCGTAATCCTGACACAGGGTTGTAAAGGCTAGTTATGTATGTATGTAAGATAATTGAAAAGCCGCTATTAGTGTTGTTGAAATAAAACTTTGATATTTTACAGATTGTCAGATCTTCTGACATTCATATATTAAATGTAAAACCCCAAACTGAAAATCTGCAACTAATGCATAACAATGCATTTTCATAGTACACGTAAGAAAAAGTAAATCTCGTTAACCATTCTTGCATGATATTTTCTTCTCTGTGCGTTACTAAAACAACGAATTAGTTTGTGTTGCAGAGCTAACGATAACTGCTTTTATCACCAATGTATATCAATGTGAGCATTAGTATTATGTATGTGTGTGTTTTCTTTATTAGGCAACTAAGTAATAAGTAGGAAAAAGGGCTAACAGGTAGGAGTGATAGATCTCACACAAACTAACTATTGACTTCTGTATATCTGAATACCGGTTACCGCTAAAGTTACTGAATTTGGTCTGAATTACTTTATAGTCACTAAAAATCATTAGTCGAAAAATGTAGACAAATGGTTGTAGAAGGTTTTGCGAAACACGCCGGGTTTAGGCTGGTTTTTAATAAAGGATGACATACACTGTTTTAAGTTGATACATTTTTTTTCTTTGAGTCACTGTTTAAGTTTTTCTTTATTAAAGAAATCTTTTCTTTTTTGGCAATAAAAACTCATTTTATTTCATATTTTGTAGTAGACGTTATAAAATATAATTTTCTCGTATTGTAATATTACAAATTACAATAATATTTATAAAAACATCATCTTAAGAGAAACACGAACTGACACAAAATTAGTCATACCACTGGGCCTTAACTGATATAGACTGGTTCGAGTACTGACATTTGATATGAAGAGGAATTTTGCATGGCAATGTGATTAGGAAGGCTCTAACTGACATAATTTTGAACTCTTTAATAAGCCTCGAATCTAACCTCAACTAACAAATTCAGTGCAATTTATTATAATACTTTCCCTAAGAAAAAGTTTTGGCAATGCCTAGAAAAATTTTTTTTACGTTCGGCGTTACAAAAAATTATTGTGTATAAATAAAAACGCTTTGATAAATTAGTTTTTTTTTTTTTAAATCAATTAAGTGATATACAGTATTCCACGGATAATTGTCTCGACAAAAATGTCAACATTTTTGTGCAATTATGCGTGGAAGGCATTTAAACGAAAATAAAATAATTATTTTGGGTAACTAAACGAGGGAATTTTAAGCGAAATTTCTCTTTGGGGAAAATATATTTGAGGTAGTTAAGCGAATAACGCAGTTAAGCGAAAGTTAATTAACCGTAGAATTTTATTAGAAAATTGTAAGAAAACTAATGAGGATTTAGAACGAGACAACACCGAGATTATTGTCTTAGTAATTCTACTCATTATAATTAATTAGAAGAAAATTTGGTATTGTATTGTACTTTATATATATATGGGCAATTTCAAAAATTTTCGACATTTTGATTTTTTTTTTTTTCCAAATTTTTTTTTTTTTGGATGACACGAATGACGCTTTGGTCACGTGAAGGGTGATATTTTAGCATACCAAAACAGTTCGCGTTAATCATTTATTGCAAACGGCGCGAAAGTTATGGTGGTTTTAAGTTAAAATTTCTTTAAAAAAAAATTAAAGTTAAATTTATTGGTTTATTTTAATAAATGTTGTATGGATGCATGAAACTCATTTCAAATTCATCAGTGCAGTCTAAATTCATCAATGCACTGATAAAATACATAACAAAATATCAATTATAATTAAAATTCCTTAACATTAAAAAACGCGAATTTTTGCAAAAATATGAATGTTTCACCGATTGTTATAATATGTGTTTATATAACGCATAACTAATTTACAGAAAAACAATGTTTTGACTTGCAAATTTACAAAATAAAAAAATTTATATCAGAATTATTTTTGAGGTTAGGATTTTTTTTTTTGATCTGTAAAATTGAAAATCATGAAAATTTTTTAATGCCTATTCGGTTTTATTATCAAGCTTAAAAAAACCTTTCATTTGGTGTCAATCGCGGCGGATTCTATACATACCTGCAGATGTCACAAAGCAAAATGTGTTTGAAGAAAAATGACTCTGTACCCGGTAAATATGGACCGAATTCAACCGTATTTATATATGATCTTTAGTTCATCGCCGCACTTCATTTCCAATACTTTACATTAATTGTAAACCACTGATTAACCAAAAAAAACGCGAAACAAAATCATGAAATTTCGCAAAAGTTTTATTTTCTTTATAAAATTTTTGCGTTTCAAAATATTTTAACGCGTTCTCGACGTTGAGGTGCCATTTACTAAGAAGTTTAGATCACGCAATACATAAACTAGTTTTAAATATGATTGCAAATGTCAGGCGGGAAAAACTGTCATTTTTGACAAATTTCCAATTCTATAAAAGTTTGAGGTCATCGTTCTCAGCAACTAGCAGCCTGACATCGACGTGATATGGCGCAAATTTTAGCAAATTACACCATCTACTAAATACTGTTGACGAAATGCATTTTTTTTGAACGGCGCAAAAACGCTATAGAAAAAACTGCGAAAATTAAAAAATCGGACAATTTTGGTTTCAAAAATGAACCGCTGTACAACTTTTTCCCAAATAGTAGTATGGGCATAACTTTTATAGTGTAAATATCTACAAAGTCTGGTGACATTATTTTATATCAGTGAACATCGGAAGTTTAAAACTAAAAGTAGAAAAGTGATGAAATATGAAAAAACTCTTGTAAATTTCAAGCCTTTTTTTGAGTTTTTCGATATTTGAGTGCCCATAACTTTTAAAAATAAAGAACTGATGGTCTGAAATTTTGAATTTCCCAGTTTTCTAGTGTGGCCTGCCATTCCCTTTTGACCGTTTTGGTCAATTCGAAAAACTGGAGAAATAATACGCATCTGAACTCAGTTTCAACAAATGTTGAAAATTTTTGAAATTGCCCATATACATATATACAAGTATAATTTGGTTTGCTTTAAAATTTTTTCATATGTTTAAAATTCCATATTTAAAATAAACTAAAATGTTGGGTTTACATTTCAAAGTGTACATTTCATATGTTGTGATATAAACTTTGTTTTTTTACTACAAATTAAATCTTCTCTTCTCTTTTCTTTATACTTACTAAAGATTAACCCCCTAAATTTATAATGCCAACAAGATTTCAAAGTACTATACATATACTGTCTATAAACAATAAGTGTTTTGTATTCACTAAACGTTTGCGAACTTTTTCTACATTTAATTTCTTTACTTTCCAAAATAATGTGCTACATTACTGAAAAATATTCTAAATAATTACAGACAAAAATATACCCTATATAACAATTATTATTAAGAAGACTGGGGTCTCTAGCACGAATCTAACTTATAACCCTAGCACTTACAGTCTAATTCACAACTCACTGCAACACTTGGGCACCCGAAAGCTAAAAGCAATGAAAATAAGAAAAACAAATATCTGCGTATTCTTTTGTTCCTTAAGAAAAAGATACGTAAGGCATTATATTTTACAATTATAGCGTATTTACATTTCTCCTAAATTACACTAAAATTTTTTTGCTTAAAACTGTACGCAATTCCCAGAAACAAAAAAACAGTAAAAAAGAAACAAAAAATAAATATATATGCCAAAATACTTACTTAAATATATATAAAAAAAAACAAGTATGAGTGCTTGTTTTCGTATGTATTTACAGAACTTAACTGATTTTGACACATGTCTATTCAAGCAGACATCTACAACTCTATGGCAGTAACAGAAGCAGCAACAATAATCAAAATAAAAACAACTACAACACACACAACATATATATTTTGCAACAAAGAACAATACTCAGTTATACGTACTATGAACACAATCAAAATATCTCTCTTATAACAATATGCAGTACGAGTACGAGTAGTTTGTAAAAATGATGAACTACTTCAGGATAAAGTTGATTTCAATGTAAGGATATGTGAGTATTGTTGCCATGTCGATTTTGTATTTAAAAGCCATTTTAATAAAAGATATGCTATTCACTGGAAATATAATGGATTCTTTTATGTAGACTTTTTTCATAACAGTTTTTTTTTAAGACCAATACCCAGGGGTAAACTCCTAATCATTCAGTGCATTGTTTTGGAATTTTGAAGACAGATAGATCTTTTTTTTTCATAGATATATATTATGCGCTCTTTTGTTGATGAAACAAATTACTGTCAATTGGACCACTCAAGGGCTAGTCGGTGGATGTTGAATGTGAGTGCTGAGTGTCTTCAGTAAGTTAGCTGTTATCTACCCAGAAGGTGGCACTGTACTCCTGATCATTCGTTTCTGGTGAAATAGACTGGAAATATCAGGGAGCGGTTTCTTATTTTTTTAAATTATAATTTAAGAAAACAGCAAATTTTATTTCATAAGTTCTGTCTTTCGCTTTGATTGAACTTTGGTAGTTTGAATTTCTGTGCGAACGCTCTAAGCTCTATACCACGACAGAGTAAATAAAAAACTGTGATTATTTTTCTAAAAATGCGTCTGTACGCCGTCTTCATAGTTTAGGCATCAAAAAGATTTTTACATAAAGTAAAAAAAAAAGGAAATTACAAAAACAGTAAAATATTTTTAACAGTATCGCTTACTGCCAGCATATAAATAACGAAAGATTAGCAGCTTGTTGGTATAGAGTTTAGTCTTAAAAGGCTTGGTAAACTTGCAAAATTATGCCGCCAAACTATTGCCTGCGAAAGTTTAGTCATTTGTGTATGGTATACTTACCAATTCTCCTTTACCAAATTTTCGGTAGTTTTGTACAGCCACATGCCACCACCGGTGAAAATGCCCATGCTACCAATGGAAAGCTGGGATCCCTAGCTATACGGTTATATACAATTCTCTATTATAAACCATAAATTCGAATTATTCTACATTACCAAATAATAAGGCAGCATTTAGAATTGCCGTACTAAATACGAACTTTTACAAATCTTTTTTTTTAGATATGGCGAAAATATATAAAGAATTGTAGCGACCGCGCTACTACTAGTTAACTTATGTCATCGTTCAATAAAATTAAAAAAAAAATTCTATCTATATCTATCTCCTATCTTTTTCCAATACAATGCACTGAATGAGTAGGAGTTTACGAGTACTGCTGAGTATTGGTCTTAAAAAAAAATTTAATTTTTTAATTTTATTTTTATACAAACAATTTTATAAATTTATTTCATGCAAAACTGTCATAATCAGGATTGTTTTTGAAAGTACATAAGTAGTAATGACTCATTTTAGAGTAGTTACATATAATCTGTGACAAAATCGGTACACTCTAAACCACTTTTGCTGAAAATTAGGTCGATAATAGTAGGCAACACTTTACAGACTGTTTTCGACCTAAAATTAGGTATCTAGCTTTTTTAGACATTTGGTTAGTTTTTAAGCAAAATATGTCTAAAATTAAACAAACAATGTTTAAATATTTTAGGCAATTTGTGTCTAATTTTCCCCCCTTTGATATATATATTTTCAACACTCCTTAAAGGAAAATGCCTAAAATACATATTTTTATTAAAATTATTTAATTTATTATAAATTATATATCTTACAAACTATCTATATATACTTATAAATAAAATAAATATAAATATAAAATACATATAAATATATACATATGATTTGTCAGTTACAGCGCTCTTTAATTCCTACGACGAAATATAGAAGATAAACTCTTAAACTTTGTCATTTTTTTTCTGCAAATTTTGCAACAAACACTTTTTTGACAAGAATTAATATACACTTTAATATATTTTATAAACTAGTTATAAATTCACCACCAGCTGAATACAAAACACTTTTTTTTAATATGTAAATGCTGCAGAGACTGCAAATTTCATTTTTTAAAAATTTCAGGATACGACGCGACTCTTTTGAAGTTTTTATTGCAAATAAATACTTCTTCTCTTTTCCGTCGCTTTTTTACCACGTGTTCCAACTTTTTTACTTAAATGTTCTCAATATTACACATTTATAACTATTTTTAGGCAAAAGTGATTAATTTTACAAATTTTTTACTGATTTTAAGCAAATGTGCTTAATATTCAACATTATTTAGTAAATTTAAGCATAACTTGTTTAAACTTAGGCAATTTTTAAAGCAAATTTATTTTTTTGTGTAAATTTTGTATTTTTTTTTAAATTAAGACGGAAATTTATATAATTTTAGACAACAACAAATTTTCAACACCAATTTAGACATACTATGAACCTAAATTTTGGGAAAAGTTTTAGAGTGTATATAATGAGTAGTTAGCTTTTCGTTTTTTATATTGCTTTAAGTGCCAGCAAAAGTTTGGTTATAAATTGTGGGCAGATGGATATTACTGGCAATATTTAAGGCATAACTAAGAAAACTCTATAGCTGTTTCAGAAGTAGAATTTTAAGTTTCTTTATTTTTTAGAAAATATTCCACAAAAACAAAAATAGTTGAAATTCGCAGCATTGTCTTTCATTGAAAAAATAAACGTATTAGTGAGTGTGATGGTTTGTTAATTTTTAATCTAATAACTTTTATGTTAAATATGCACCTCGTTCCGGACCAACCACTGAAAAAGCCAAAGACAACATGTAAAAAATTGAGAAAAACCTCCAAGAAAAGTGTGCGCCAGGACGGTATACTACTTTTCTTGTTTATAATTTTTGTTTAAATAAAAGGAAATGGATCTTACATGGACAAATATTTTATTTAATGTCGGCAAATATGTATGAAATAGAATATTAGAAAAATATCCGCCTCGGTTAGCCTCACAAATGCAAACCCTTTTGAGCAAATTTTTCATTATATTATCACACATTTCTCGCGGTATTTCATTAATTTCATCAAGAATATTTTGTGTGAGTTGCTCTAGCGTTTCTGGTTTGTTTGCATAACATTGCTTTTCATATATTCCCACCAAAAAAAGTCCAGAGCAATCAAATCCGGCGACCGAGGAGGCCAATCAACATCAACATTCCTTGAAAAAATTGTGGAAATTCCATTGTAATCCTGGCTGAATGCGATATTGTCTTGTTGAAACCACCGATTATTCTGTTTATTCACGTATACATTCAAATGAAAATCTGCCTCATTGTTTTTTTTTTTTTTTGTTGTTGTCATGGGCGAGCTGTAGTATCCTATTGACTGGAAGAAGCTCTTGTGTGTTTTACAGAAATAATTATCAATTTAAAATTTATTATCAAATACGAAGTTTACTACATTCATACATATGTATATCCAGCATTGGATTGATTAAAAAGGCAGAACATTTTCTGTCTTAGTGGCTTTCATATTAACCACTAAAATTTTAGAACTACTGGCGTACATTAAGAAGACAAGAGATATACATATGTAGATCAAATAGTACAGTGTCTTGCAACTTGGTACGATTTTGATACCTATACATTTTATCATGTATACAACTACTCAACTAAGCACACAAATATTTATATACATTGGCAACTCTTTATCACAGTAACAAAGTACGTGTTTGTTTAACTATTTTTGTAATTTCCATCCACATACATATGTACTCGTATATGTGTAAGTCAGAGTGAATTCATATTCTTAATATTCTTAAACTGGATTTTCATAATAAAATATAATTTTTCTCTACTTCGTTTTTAATACATCAACAGAAATTATATAATAAACAAGTACATGTATGCGTTTGAAATATAAATGCCTATGCAGACAAAACTAAAATGCAATTACAATATTACGTAAAAGTCGACATACACGTACGTAATTAATATTGTAGAAACGACCCAGTAAACAGAAAATCAAATATATAAAATATATTTGTAATGGGCCTGATTTGATTAAAAAGAAATCATATGCCATTACCATTTTTCTAAATTAGAGTGTGCAAGTTACAAATAGTTTACTAATAAGTACAATTTATTTCTAATTAATTATTACGAGCGGACTGAACAAAATCATAAGCTCGGTGTAGTGTCGCAGCTCATTTTCACTGGTGGGAATCTAACACCCAAACCTCGCATTAGCAGTCGAGAACACTGCCTAGTAGGTTACAAAGTGTTTAAAAAAATTTAATTTTATGTTTTATGACATAATAAAAGAAACCTTTTAAACATTTTTCCTATCATTTTCATTACAACTGAAAAAAATCTTAAGTCTACCGTTATAAGGATTTAAAACCAAAAATAACTTTTTAAGGTTTAAAATAAAAAAAAAAACGTAAGCAAGTGATTTCAAAATTCCCACAAAAATTCTATAATTTTTTCTACGGAACAGTTGACAGCAGATGCTTAACACTTGCTTACTCCTAGTGGTCTTAATAGTCGTCAACTATTGTCAATGTTAATTGTAATTTATTTATATCATTTAAACGAAAAAAAAAACGCCTTTTAAAATTATCTGAATAAACATTTTTCCAGTTTTTGTGTAGATTTTATGACTTTGACTTAGTTTTACCTTGACTTTAGCTTCAATACGAAATTAAGCATGTGTGTTTGCTGGGGAGCAATGATACTCCTATTATTAATTTTAATTTTTAATATAAGGAATAGATATTGCAATACATTTTATGGAAAAGTGTGCATGCATAAATACTGAATGACTACTAAAGCTTCCCTCATTTTACCTTTAGCTACAAATGAGATATTTAATACTGCATAATACTCATCATAATTATTTTTGTTATGTTACAAGAGAAATATATCAAATAATCAGTAGAAAAAAAATGAAGTTAAAAAATACGGAAGGATATAAATTATTATAAAAGGCATGTATGTTTATAGCTTACACATATTTATTAAAAAGTTTGAAAATTCTTGAAATATAAGATATATTATAAAAAAATTAAATTAAATAAAACAGCATAAAACTAAGTTTCGACAAAACTTTTATTTCATTATAATGCTTAGCGCCTTGCCATTATATAGGAAATAAAATGCAATTTAAATTACAGTAACTGGATTGGTTACAATAGTCGATACTTTTGCTTAAGTTTTCGATCACTTTTTTTTTGAAATATTTCGGCTGTTATTTCGGTGATAATACGACAAATGTTAGTATTAACTACTCCAACATTAGTAGTCCACCAAATAACAAAAATAAATTATTTCGTCCTTAAACGCCTTAATTATATAAGAAACTGTGCAAAATAAAATAAATAAAAAAAAACCCGCAACTTGTCTGGCATTTAAATTGACGTCGAAAGATCAAGAAATTTCGCGGCCGAAATATTTCTCATAAAATAAAGCCAAAATTAAGTATATTTGGCTAGTCGAACCTTTACTTCTGACAAAAAAATTCGGTCATAAAATATTATTAGCGCTCTGAAAATTCGGTAACAGTTCCAGTGTTATTTCCGAAAAAGTACTGTTCAATGTCACCTAAAGACCATACTTTTCTTCCATGTAATGGCTTTTTCACTACCACTGCTTTTTCTCTGAGCCTCATATGCGACGTAAAGAAAATTTTGTTTGAAGACTCAGCTTCTTTAGCAGTCACTCGGCATGTTTTTGACAATATAAAAATGAAACGCAAGAAAGATTTATTTGTTAAGAACGACATAAGATCGACAAAAGACGGATTCTTCGCCACACTGCTACTATTAGCAGTTATATTTTCGGCAGTGACTACATTGTAGCTACACACAGGCTGAAACATATTTGTAACTTTTTTAATATTTTTAAATTTCTTTATAATCCTGCCAATACTCTGCACAGCAGTTCGATTATTACCACCGTGCTCACTCCGTCAAAAACATGCGGTGCGCCAATGGTGTGTTTTGCAAGTCTGTCACAAAAAACGAAAATAGATAATTTTTATAAAAGAAGTTACTAGCAAAATAATCAGTGTATCTAACGTATAGAAGCTTGACAACTTTTAACTTTCCGATGAGTTGACAACATGAGTTGACTTGCATGTAAGTAGTACTTTGTAACCACTGTTAACGATGTAGTATATGCTATGTATTTCTACTTTAAGGTTCAAAGAGAGGATACGTTTCAATCATCGCTTTTGTGTTAAATTTAACTATTTAACTATTTTACGCCTTCCAAGTAAGTACGTGATCCATATTTATAAATAGCAAACCTTTAGTTTAATAAATGATATTTCAGATGATGGTTAAATAACAAAAGATAGTCTTACCAGACTGAAAATTCGAAATCACTAAATGAATAACACAAAACTTGATCCCTTCTACATCTTAATTTCAAAACTACTCAGTCTATGGATTAATAAAGACTTTCAGTTTTCATAAAGATATCATATTGCTAATTCCAGTTTAATTTTTTGTCTCTCTTTTTGTAGTGTTTTCTTTCTTTTTTTTAGTTTTTCTGAAGCAGGTTACAAACACCGGAATGTCAATAGCAATAGCACATTAGTATAATATCCATTTAGGGTTCAGGCAGAGGTTATATTTGACACTAAAGATCCAAATTCATAACAAAATAAGAATATAGTCAAAGCGTAGCCAAAATTAATCAAATTTGGCAACAAAGGCCGAAAAGAGTTTAATGAAATTTGATCAATTTACTATATGAAAATACCATAAATCCAGTCCAAATGATAAAATCTATATAGAAGTATACTGCATTAATACAACGTGTTGAAGTGACTTCAACAATTTATATATTTTCTTTCATTTAAATTTAATTTATAATTGTTTATATTTTTTCTCATTTAAATTTAACTTTATAATTCTTTATATTTTTTTTCATTTAAATTTAATTTATAATTCTTTATATCTTTTTTCATTTAAATTTATTTTATAATTCTTTATATTTTCTTTTATTTAAATTTAACTTATAATTCTTTATATTTCTTTCACTTAAATTTAACCTTATATTTCTATTTTCTTTCATTAATTACTATACGTTAGTTTACTTTGTTTATATGAATTCGCTCCGTGTATTCATGCACAAAAAACCCATTATTTTGGGGTATTATTAGTTTGTTCTTTCTCTTTCTTTTACTTGAGATTTGATCCTTTTTTTTCAATATATTTTTTTTGTAACTTTATTGTAATTTTAAGTTGAGAGTCTTTTAACAAACCTCAAAGCAAACGGTTGCTTATTTGTCACAGCAAGAAGCTGTAAACCCTTTTTTTTATTAAACAGCAAGAGGCTGAAAATAAAAAGTGTTAATTTAAGTGCAACAATTGGCCGTTTTATTTCAATAAAGAAAACAGGGGATAAAACCCCACCTGGGCTCATAAACAAGCCCACATTTTGGTCCTTCGATAAAATTCTAGGAAGGCCTAGAATAGGAAAAAAAACCACAATTAAAATTTTCAAGGTTGAGCTATCAGCATAACAAAAAATAATTTGGTACCGTAAGCTACAGTCCAACGGTAAAAAAGAACAACAAGAAGGTGGTCTACCAGTCAACGGGTTCCTGCTTTTTTTTTGCAACAACACTTCAGATGTGATGGTATTTGCTACTCCATAGCAACAATTATAATCACACATTATAATTCTGGAAGTGAAGGAAGAAATCTTAACATCAACAAGATCACCAATAACTAAAAAGAAGATAATTGGGTATGTACAGAAATTTAATTTATTCAGTGCAATTGATTAAATATTAAAATAAAAAAAGGGAAGAGAAATTTAAAAATCTCATAAAAGTGGCTAAAATTTTATAATAATATAATTCATTTAATATAAATACACATACGGAAAAAGTGCACTATAATTTAAAATTGTACCATAGTGCCATCACTGGTAATAAATAAAAGAAATAAAACGCACATTCACACACATATATTTACACATCAGTATAACAGCGGGTAAGCAATAGACAATATTCAAGAACATACAACGTTAATATACAAAGGAGAAAAAAGGATAGCATATACGTTGTGTATGTACATAAAATTTAATGCAATTACGTTCCACAGTTTGACAGATTGCAAAACACATTTTACACATCTGCAGTGCATTTCAAACTGTGTTCATTTTACCATAATTTTATTAAAGTGAACAAGTTGAAAGAAAAAAGTAAAGTGTTTTATTTTTATTGATTAATTAATTGAATTAATTGAATATTTGAGTGTGAAAGGTAAATATAATAGTTTTTATGCAATATTGTTTCGTGAAATAATACGTGTGTGTGTATAGACATTGTAGCTGCTGTAAAAAAGAAATCAGACGGACAAAGGAGAACAACAACAACAACTGACACTTAGGAAGCCGGCAAAAGTTTTATATTATTGGGAGTAAGAATTGATAATGTCGATGAATAGGAAAAGCAAGTACGATTTCAGCCCGAAATATACGGTGAGTGGAGAATTATAATTTTTTATTTTGTGAAAATTTGGTTTTGGTACAAACGTTTGTCCGTCTGTGAAAATTAAAACTCTATATGCAACGTTTGTACTCATGAGTAAGGTTTGTTGCGTCTTACAGTGACTATTGAAAATTGTGTACGTATACATTTGAAAAAGTTTGGTGTCATTGCGGCCTCTCGTTACCAACATAATTTAAAATTTTCGGATAATTCTGATGAAATTGTTTTCATGTGGCCTACCGCTGCCATTGGAAACTATATAATTTTACACTTAGAGAAAATTTGTATCGGTGCGGCCTACCGTTGCCCATGCATGATAAATTTTTTAATTCATTTAACAAATGAGGTTTGTTGCGGCCTATCGTTGCCGTTGGGAGACATATTTGTACATTAGAGAAAGTTTGTATCAATGCGGCCTATCGTTGCCCATGTTTGATATATCTTTTAATTCATTTAATGATTGAGATTTGTTGCGGCCTATCGTTGCCATCGAAAAACATATCTACACACTTAGAGGAAAATTTTTATCAATGCGGCCTACCGTTGCCAATGTATAATAAATTTTTTTAATTCAATTAATAACTGAGGTTTGTTGTGGCCTATCGTTGCCATCGAGAAACATATTTACACACTTAGAGAAAAATTTGTATCAATGCGGCCTACCGTTGCCCATGTATAATACATATTTTAATTCAAATAATAAATGGTGTTTGTTGCGGCCTATCGTTGCCATCTATAAACATATATATACAATTAGAGAAAATTTGTATCCTTGCGGCCTACCGTTGCCCACGTACAATACATATTTTGATTGATTTATTAGTAAATAATCGTTGTAATTGATAACTAAATGACACCGTAGGTATTTTTATTGGAAGACTGCAGACTGTATCCTAAATAAGAATACAAAATAAATAGATAAATGAAAATATTGATGAATGTTTGGTTACAAGTGGTAATAAATCTTCTTGTATTTTTGGTTACCGTTGTCATTAATAAAAGTAAATTCTTCAGCCCTTCTACTGCATTATTTTGAAGCGAATCCGTGTCAATCGTAAGTCGGGTATTTATTAATTTCATTTGGGTTTTAATTAAAAAAAAAAAAATGGCTACAAGTAGAAGATGTAAAGCTGCTATTCAACAGGTGTCTC
Source organism: Metopia argyrocephala (assembly GCA_963576795.1). Classification (NCBI taxonomy): domain Eukaryota; kingdom Metazoa; phylum Arthropoda; class Insecta; order Diptera; family Sarcophagidae; genus Metopia; species Metopia argyrocephala. Next base: position 57,415,044 of record OY756211.1, on the reverse strand, counting down.
GGTTTTGTGTAGCCTTTGGAAAACTTTCACCGGAGGACCTCACAAATGAATTTTTAGACGTGAAGCAGACTGAATTAGAACGCAGATGGTCCAAGATGTTAGAGGCCTTTGATGATTTCAGCGCTGAGGAGGATAAGGTGAAAGAAGAAGATGAAAAGGTAGAAGAGGTTACAAACAAATACGAAGAAGCTTGCGAACAGTACCAGCTGGTGAAGGCAAAGATAAAAACCCTGCTAAAAGAAAAAGTTCCCCATCAAAAAACTTCAGTGGATTGTCGTCCAGCAATTAAACTCCCTGCGATCGAAATAAAGATTTTTGAAGGAGGTTTCGATAAATGGCCAGCATTCAGGGATATGTTTATGGCTGTGGTTGGTAATGAGCCTACCGTTGCTCCAGCCCACAAATTATATTATTTACACAGCAAGACGAGGGGGGAGGCCTACCAACTCATTAAAGATTATGAATTGGTAGATTATAATTTTGAATTAGCTTGGCAGGCGTTGACAGCTCGGTATGAAAACAAACGCATTTTGATTTATAACCAAATAAAAAGAATTTATGGCATACAGGGTCCTCAAAATGAAACATTAAAATTTTTACGACTGCTTCAGAATACAGTCAACGATTCGTTATCCATTATTAAATCATTCAAAGTAGAAGTGGCAAGTAATGACCCATTTCTTATGCATATTTGCACATCAAAGCTTCCCGAAGATACCTCGCGTGACTGGGAAAGCTCGCTTACAGATCATAAGGAATTGCCTACTTGGGAGCAATTAAACAAATTTTTATCTGAACGAATAGAAACATTAGAGACGTTTAGTAGTTTGAGGAAGTCTTCGGGCCGTGATACTCATAACTCAAAGCCACAAGTTTTTTACTCTACAGCAGAACCAGACAACAATAAAATAAGCTGCAAGAAATGTAAGCAAAGTCATCCCCTACGATTTTGTAAAGAATTTAAGAACTTATCTATCAACGATCGAATTAAATACGTATATTCGAATAAAATTTGTGCGAACTGTTTTTCCCCGCATCATTTTCGAACGAAATGTCCTAGTGCCAGTAGCTGCCTGAGATGCAACAAGCGACATCACACGATGTTACATATGGAACATGACCCGCCAAAAGGAGGGCCACCTAGGCAAACAATGTTGACACAACATCATCGTAAGAATGAAAAACCATCTGTGTCTGGAGCTCAACGCCATGCTACTTCTTTAAATAATAATTTGGTGCGAAGTGCCTCTACTAGTGGAAGTAATGTCGAGTGTGTGCAAGTTAACTTGACGCAACATAGCGGTACAACTATTTTGCCCACGGCTTTGGTGCATGTAGAGCATTTAGGTGAAACGTTTACTGTACGCGCATTAATCGACACAGGTTCTACAAGAAGTTTTCTACTGAAACGTGTTCAACAAAATTTGTCAATTCCTTTAGAGCCTTATCAAAGCAAAATTTCTGGGTTTGGTGACACGGTGGTTGGATGCTCTAAAGGACGATGCTATATAACCGTAAAATCTAGAATTTCAAATTTCGAGATAAGAATGCAAACTATAGTGGTGCCGACACTGGCACACTTTATGCCTTCACGACGTATCTCAATACAAAACTTAGAAAGTTTTAAGGACCTGGAACTGGCTGATCCCTATTTCTATAAACCAGCTGCAATTGAAATGATTATTGGTAGCGACTATCTGCCATTTATAAATCTTAGTGGGGTTCGAATGAATATTGATAACAATTTCGAAGCGCGAGAATCTCACTTCGGATGGTACTTGATGGGACCTGAACCCACTACTAACATACAGTCTTTCCACACTGTGATACACCCCTCAGATGATTTAACACTACACGAGCAACTAAAGCAGTTCTGGGAGATTGAAGAAGCTGAAAGGGGAAAATTAATGTCCGATAGTGACCTTTTTGTGAAGATTTTTTCAAACGTACTACAGTTAGGCGAGCTGATGGGCGCTACGTTGTGCGACTACCATTCAAAGAGCAATACCCACATGAGATTTTTTTGGGTCCCTCCCGAGCCATGGCGCTGGCACAATACCACCAAATGGAAAAGAAATTGTGCAAAACACCAGAGTTAAAGGTCAAATATGACGAAGTTTTAAAGGAATACCTAGATCTAGACCATATGGAGCCAACATCATATTATGAAGCTAAAACTGAGAAGGTGGCTGCATTTTTTCTACCCCATCACGCGGTTATCAAGCCTGAAAGTAAATCCACGAAAGTCAGAGTGGTATTCAACGCATCGAAGAAGACAGCAAGTGGTTTTTCGTTGAACGACGTCCTTCATCAAGGGCCAGCCTTACAGGCTGACTTAATGCAGCTCGTGCTTCGATGGCGATACTACCGCTACGTGTTTACTGGTGACGTACAAAAAATGTACCGACAAATTTTAGTGGATAAATTGGATCGACCGTATCAACAAATTCTATTCCGCAATAATGTAGAAGGCCCAGTAAATACGTTCCAGTTAAAAACTGTAACCTTTGGAGTAAATTGCGCCCCATATTTGGCGATAAGGACTCTGCTCGCATTGGGGGAAGACTGCCAAAACTTGTTTCCGAAGGCATCAACAATTTTAAGAAACGAAGTATACGTCGACGATATTTTGTCGGGAGGGCATTCTATTGAAGAAGCCAGGCTTAAGCAAGACGAGCTTATCAAGGCTTTGAGATCTGCCGGATTTCCTCTCAAGAAAATGACAGCAAACAATCATACCCTACTACAACATTTGCCCCGTGAAGATCTTCTAGACGAAGATTTTATGAAATTTAGCGATTCCAGTATGGTTAAAACTTTAGGAATACGCTGGAACGCATTAACAGACAAATTTTACTACGCCATAGAGCCAATTGAGACTACCCCGTCTTTCACGAAAAGAAAAATTTTATCTGTAATTGCAAGATTATTTGACCCACTTGGTTGGTTGGGTCCAATAATAATAGTATCTAAAACCTTAATGCAAGAATTGTGGAAGGAAAAATCCGACTGGGATGAAGGGATATCTCCACATTTGTTGGTAAAATGGAACTCTTTTCTAAAGAACTTGCCATTTGTTTCTCAAATTCAAATCCCTAGATGGATAGACTTTTCCCCACAGTGTAGTATCCAAATACACGGCTTTTGCGACGCCTCCGAGCAAGGATATTGTGCCGCTGTCTATATTCGATCAGAAAACCCAGAAACTGAATTCAAAACCCATTTGTTAGCAGCAAAGACAAGAGTAGCTCCGATTAAGAAAACTACAATTCCCAAGCTCGAATTATGCGGAGCTTTATTACTGTCTAAACTTATTAGGGGTATGGTTACGAATCTTCACTTACCCTACGAGTTATTCTTATGGACAGACTCTTCAATTGTTTTAGGATGGTTACAGAAACCACCACATACGTTGAAAACATTTGTTGCAAATCGTGTGACCCAGATCATTAACATTGCTAATGCCAAACACTGGAAGCATATTAAAACTGAAGAAAATCCTGCTGATATCGGAACTCGCGGTTGCACACCTCAAGAATTGGCAAGCAATCATCTATGGTGGCATGGGCCTACCTGGCTTCAATTGCCTATGTCTGCTTGGCCGTCACCAAGGTCCTTTGATCCTACTGATTTGGAGTCGAAAACCTCAATAAGTCTTCATCTAGATATGAGCTGTATTGATGTACTTGAAGAATTCTCCTCTTACCCACGAGCTCTACGTGTACTTTGTTATCGAATGCGTTTTATCAACCGACTGCTGAAAAGACCCTTCTCTACCGAAAAATTTATTACTACGCAGGAAATAAGCGCTATGAAAACTCGACTTCTTTCGTTAACGCAAAAGGCATATTTTTATCGCGAATACGAATGCTTAAAGAAAATGAGACCAGTTAGTCACAAAAGCAGATTACTCAACCTCAATCCGTTTATCGACAAGGACGACCTTCTGCGAGTCGGTGGCAGACTAGTAAATTCAGGATTGAGTTACAATGAGAGGCACCCGGTCATAATTCCAGAGGGGTCTCACCTCGCGAAACTGCTGGTAAATTTTACCCATTTAATTCTTCTGCATTCTGAACACCATATCATGCTGCGAGCTATTCGACAAGCATTTTATATTCCCAGGCTTAAAAATCTTGTACGAAAATGCATACGAAACTGCAAGACATGCACCATTTACAAACACCAGTTCCAGCATCAAATCATGGCCGCACTCCCCCCTGAGCGTGTAAACTTCTCTTTACCCTTCACTTACACGGGGGTCGACTTCGCTGGTCCCTTTAACATCAAGTCCTCATCCCTCAGAAATGCCAAAATACTGAAAGGATATGCAGCAGTTTTCGTCTGCTTCTCTACAAGAGCAGTACATTTAGAAACTTGCTCGGATCTTTCCACTGATGCTTTTCTTGCTTGTTTCGACCGGTTCACGGGTCGACGGGGTCTCCCGAAAACCATGTATTCGGATAATGGCCGAAACTTTCTGGGAGCAAGTTATAGACTTTTAAAAGGTCACAATGAGTTTTTGAAATCCACTGAGAAGTCTTTAATCGACAAATACGGCACTCTGGGCTTCACTTGGTCGTTCATACCGCCGTATGCACCCCATATGGGTGGCCTCTGGGAGGCTGCAGTTAGAAGTATGAAGTCCCACTTGAAAAGGATCACCTCACATCTGTCATTTACCTTTGAGGAGTTCACTACATTACTCGTACGCATCGAGGCTGTACTCAACTCGAGACCACTCTCTTCCATCACTGAAAACCCAAATGAACTTTTACCCCTGACACCTGGTCACCTTTTGCGAGGAGCACCTATAACTGCATTACCAGAAGCTCCGATAGAATCTCCGCCTGAAGAAATTCAATTTTTAAAACGCTGGCAGCGATTGAAAGCACTACAACACATTTTTGCACGTCGCTGGAAATCGGAATATATAACCGAACTTCAACGTCGCTTCAAATGGAAAACCGAACGCGAAAACATAAAGATAAATGATATTGTGGTAATCAAGGACGATACCTTACCTCCAACAGAATGGCTTCTCGGTAGAGTCACCAACGTCATTTTTGGAAGCGACGGTAAAGTAAGAGTAGTCACACTACAAACCAAAACGGGCACTATTATCCGGCCAGTGGTCAAGTTGTGTGTCTTGCCTACAGGCAATTCAACTGAGGAAAGTCATACATCTACAATGAAATCTCAGTAAACAAACCGACGTAAAAATTTCCACCTTAAACAAATTTAGATATTATTTCAATTGCACTGGGTATTTTATTTTTCTGTGTGTATTTCTTTTCTCTTTTTTTTCTTTATATAGACGACGGGAAAACTAAAATGTCACTTCTGCAACAAGAACCATCCCCTGAAGTACTGTAAGGTCTTCCGTTCAGCCGGTATAAACACTAAGAGGACTAGCATCATCAACAAAGGATGGTGTCTTAATTGCCTATCTAACGAGCATACTAGGCACTGGTGCTCGTCACGTAATCGTTGTGAAGTAGAGGTCGCTCCGAACAAATTATGCAATGCTCGACATCACTCAATGCTTCATCGAGATACTAGAGACCCCTATTCGTCCAGTTTTGAGGAAGAATACGAGCCATGGGATGATACAGAGAATTTAGAGTCCAATGCGGAAGCTCCCGAGTCAACTGAGCTAGCAAACGCAACTTTCACTGTAGCATCACCAACTGCGAATCGCCCTCTACATACGGCTTTTACTGCTCTCAATTTGACAGCGGACCATTCTCCACCTGAGAAAAAAGCAAGCCACTTAACAAGAACACGAACTAAGTGGCCAAGTCAGCCTCCTCTAGTACGCATCAACCTAAATTATAAAGGTCAGAAAATGTTCACCAATTTCTATGTTGACCCCAACGCAGAAAAATCTTATTTGTTACGAAGCGTCGCTCAATTATTGCCAGAGTTCGAATCAAAGACCAACAAGGCTGGTGAATCCTGTGCATGGTTTACATTAGAACCAACACACCCACATAAACCAGAGGAGACGAGACGCTTAAATTTGATTATTAAAGATGCTTTAGACTTTCAAGTTCCTCTCGCCATAACGGACCCGGCCATTGTAACACATTTCAAGCAGTACCAACCCCTTGCTCATCCATTTTTTAATACCTGCCGCGAAGTTGATGGTATACTTGCCGGTGATTTTGCAGCAAAGGTTTTCTTGCCGAAAATTGAAGCCCCTCTCGATGACGGACCCCTTGCCTATCTTACCATTTTCGGTTGGATGGTTTCAGGTCCGTGGAAAAATTGTTCCTGCCATCCGCGCCCGGGAGTATGTTGAAGTGACTTCAACAATTTATATATTTTCTTTCATTTAAATTTAATTTATAATTGTTTATATTTTTTCTCATTTAAATTTAACTTTATAATTCTTTATATTTTTTTTCATTTAAATTTAATTTATAATTCTTTATATCTTTTTTCATTTAAATTTATTTTATAATTCTTTATATTTTCTTTTATTTAAATTTAACTTATAATTCTTTATATTTCTTTCACTTAAATTTAACCTTATATTTCTATTTTCTTTCATTAATTACTATACTTTAGTTTACTTTGTTTATATGAATTCGCTCCGTGTATTCATGCACAAAAAACCCATTATTTTGGGGTATTATTAGTTTGTTCTTTCTCTTTCTTTTACTTGAGATTTGATCCTTTTTTTTCAATATATTTTTTTTGTAACTTTATTGTAATTTTAAGTTGAGAGTCTTTTAACAAACCTCAAAGCAAACGGTTGCTTATTTGTCACAGCAAGAAGCTGTAAACCCTTTTTTTTATTAAACAGCAAGAGGCTGAAAATAAAAAGTGTTAATTTAAGTGCAACAATTGGCCGTTTTATTTCAATAAAGAAAACAGGGGATAAAACCCCACCTGGGCTCATAAACAAGCCCACACAACGGATATTAATAAAGATTGCACTCCTTCACTACTTTCTTCAATAATACTTAAGCAAATAAATTCTTTTTCCTTAAACACATCTGAACGGATTGTCAATAGATGCTCAAATTAAAATTTTTCTATTCCCACAAATAGTCAAAGAAAATGAAATTTAAATAATTCTCTCTACTATATCTATCTGTCGACTGATGTAAAAGAACAAATCTTTTTTGTTGCTAAAAGGCTTTATAGGAAACTTTCTTTTGAACTTTTATTAAAAACTTTTTTTTTAAAGCTTCACATAGATTTCTTTATAAATAAATGTGCGTTCGAAAGTCTTTGAAAGAAGATGACACAAATACTGAATATTAATCATTTGAATGTTTTCTAAAGATATCGACAAATAAATAAAATAAGTAATAAACACAAAAAAGTATACTACTGTAACGCAATTGGTAGTAAATAGATTGTATTTTAATATAGGGTCTTCCAGTAAGCGCTTCTTATCTTAACATTTAAATAAAACAAAGTGTATGTGAGATATTATCTTTGCTAATCATTTGAATCCAAAGTTGTTTGGACAACAACTTTTTTTAATTTTATAAGCTTTTGTTCTCATTTAATTTAATATTTGCCCAAATAGTTTCATAAATCATGTCGTTAACAGTAATGGTATGGTAACCATAATTCTAAAGAAATGTAGATGAATGAAGCTGCCAGTTTAAAATCTATATCAAACAGTGGCCTTTTCGACCTGCATTGGTGGCGATGCGCTATCCGCAGAAAACTCTTGTTTTTATAAAACGATTTTATTATTTGTATGTATTTTTAAAGCTGTATTCTTATAGGGTAATTTTGCAACACAGACTGAATCGTTATCAACTGCCAAATTTTGGAAGTCTCTACTGGAAAACCTTATTAATAATTTTTAAATAATAATCTAATAAACAATATCATTTTATAAATATAAAAATTCTTCATTTGAATATTTTCCCCATGAAATTGGGTTCCGAAAGTGATGAACAAGTGAAAGATTTCACCAGTAAATGGAAGAAATCGAGAGACGTTTCAAAGGTTGGTGGGATAAACAAATGATGGCGGACTATTGTTGGTTCCTCGTTCGCGAAGATCCATACGAAAAAAAAAGCGCAAAAGTTCAAGTCGCTCGTCATTTTAATTTTAATTTTTTGTATTTACGCCGAATATACTGTGTGAGCAATGAAAATGAAAATATTGTCGTTCACAAAATCCTTAATAAAAACTTTATTTTTCATCCGATTTTTTCCAAAACACGCTTAAAATATTGGTAACTAAATAAGCTATTTGGTAAAAAAATAAAACATTCCAGATCTTCAATATAACGTAGGAAAAAATTTAAATGAAAATGAAAAATTTTTAAAAAAACGTCAAATATGGGCAAATTTTGAACTTTGAGGTGCAATATCTCAACGATTTCTTATCAGATAGAATTTTCCAGCATGTCAGCAGAAAGGGCATTACCTTTCCATCGATATGCCTCTTATCTCGATTGAACTTTTCCGTTGGACACCGCAAGGGTTTGAGTGGGGCCATACACCGAAAAACACAAAAGTACTGTTATCTAAAAAACGGTACTTAGGAAAAAATCAGGGTTGTTGTAGAATCCCCGTCAGAATTGTCATTTATCAGAAATGAAAATCGATTCTGATTTCAATTGGTGTCATGAAACCGTGTGGATTTTGGCTTTATTCGAAAATAAACAAAACCCATAATCGAATCATCTGTTTTTGCTTTGTTTACATTTTTTTTAGAAATATTTTATCAAAAAATTTTTCTTCTTTTGGTGTTGAATATATTTTATAAAGAAATTTAAATTATACGGAACTAAAAATGGTGGAGGCTGTCGTTTTTTTTATTAATGAAGGAAGAATCGAATGAAAAAGTTAAACGAAAGAGAGATTACAGCAATCAAAAGTCAATTGGAAACGATTCTACCGTTAGTTTAGGCGGAGTACGGTGTTAATTCTGTTGACCAATGTAATGGATGTTTCCCATTCCGTCCATATCTTTTGTATAAAAATAATTTTTTGTTAAGTAATAGTGTCACATTTAAGAAATTAAAACTTTTTAACTTCTTCCATCCGTTGGCATTTTTGCTGGGTGGTCCAGCACTGTTTAAAGACTGTGTAAGTTCCTGCCAGAGAGACTCAACTTCAGCCTTATCTCGTTTTATATAACCCCTTGCGATATCTTCGTGTTCCTCCATAAATTTTACAAATATCCAATTTTGAATTATATTGTATTTCTATGTTTTCCCCTATACACATAAATATATTTTATATAAAATGAAATTTAAATTAATTTTACTTGCATTGTGCAGCAAAATACGTTTAACCGCCTACAACAAAAATCAAAACAAGTGTGTTTCTGACACCTGAAAACTGATTGGATTGTTTCTGACAAAAAACCGATAAAATCAGATTCGATGACACCAAATTCTGACAACAATTCTGATTCGAATATAAAACCGGTATCATCTGTTTCTGTGACACCAAAATGAGAATTCTGTCGGTTTCAATTCTGATTCTGATAATAATCAGATTCTACAACAACCCTGAATAATAGTTGCGTTTTTCGTGCTCAGGAGGTCCCAATTAACTTATCTAGGCATGTGGCGTTTTTGGTATTTTTTGGCTGTAAACCAGTGTTATCTATTGTTTAGTACAGAAAAAATTTATGTTCAAAAACTCAGTGCAGTAATCTGTAAATTACAGGACACATCAAAACTTACTTTTTAAATTAGCTAATAATCGTAAAAAATGCTGATGTGACATATTTATTATAGAATAATATTACAAATTGTTTAAAGGCCTAAAAGAGTAGATTGCGTAAATAAAAATTTTTTATTTAAAAAAGGTATTAAGTTCGAACAACTACTTGAATTAAATAAAACAAAAAAAGCGTGATCATATACACGAACTCCCTGTTTTTTTTTCTCTAAGCCCAATTGAGTATTTTTTTTTTTTTTTTCTTTTAAGCGATTTTTACTTTACACAGTATAGCGATGGGACAAGTGCCTGTTAATTGATCACGTAAAAGGCCAGTGTTATACCATCACTCTTAACTTATATCGTACAATTGCCGCATCTATAGTTGAATAGAGACAACGCGTCGATATTGACTTTGTATTCTGAATTAGTGAGGATCTTTGCTTAAGTAGGTAGCTGTCATCTACTACTTTTCAGTAGGTTGAGCTTTCTCTGATAATTCATTTTGTTGTCAATGGCAAAGTGGATAGAGTGGAAAACAACCTTTTATTTATTTTATTAAAACCTCGAATACCGCAATTTTGTTGTTGTTTGTTTTTATTTTGGGGTTTGAACCTGTGCTCTTTTATGATATAAGCGAGTGCTTCAACCACTACACTACGCCACTCCACTGTCAAACACGTCACTGTTTTGAATTTGTGAAACAAATTTCTAGTGAAAAAAAAGCTTTAACGGAAATTTGTCTACGAAAATTTAATAAAATACAATAAATACATTTACACTGATATAATGAACACTTATGTTATTACCACAAAGCTACACCATTCTTTTATTTCCTTTAAACCTTTTAGTTTCAAGCTACTACATACCAATTTCTGAAGACATAATTTTGTATGTTTCTATTATTTTGTTTGTTTACATTTAACAGCTGTTCTTTTTTTCTTTGTGGTATTTTCTATGAGCAAAAGTAAACAAATCAAGATTTATTGATGAATGGCAATACTGTGCCTATTGACACTACTTTTTGCCACAATAACATAGGGACGAAAAATTAAAACAAAAATTTTCTGGCATCTGAACAGGCTATAGATCGGGGAATGTTGGAAAAAAATTCAAAGCCACAAATTTAAAAAATTATTAAATTTTTTTAAGGAAACAAATTAAAACTTAAGGCTAATTCAAAACTGAGTGATAACAAGCAAAAAGCTTAACGCTGCATAAGCATTTTCGCAAAGTTTCTTTATACACTAGCGTAGAAACTCTAGAGTTCCTACTAAAGTTTCGTTGTTTTACAAATAACCTTCTGCTCATCAGTCTATTTAAGGCTCCTTATGTATGAATGTTTATATATTTATGCACATAACAAGTAATATATTAAAATGATTTTAATTATTTAGTTTCGCATATTTATTTTAAGCGTACATGTACAATAAATATATATATTTTTCTTTTCTTGCTTCTGCATAAGAATACAATAATTTAAAAAACGAAAAAACAATTTTATATACTGGCAGAAAGGGTTGATGAATGCGGAGATGATTATGATGTTTTTATTATATTTTCTACTTATTTTTCGTCTATTAAGAAATTGCCATTTGACATATGAAGGCAAAGGAAAATGAAAAAAAAACTACATAAACTGATTGAATACAGTAAAGATGAAATTATTGAAATTTTCTGATTAGGATGGTCTCTGTATCTGTTTTTCTTTTTGTTTAAAATGATCGCATTTACAAAGTAAACAAAATTTAAGGAATTTTGGAAACTCCTAGAAGGGTTTAACTATTTTGTTTAATTTACCAACATTTCATTCAGTTTATTTAAGCGCCATGAGCAATATCTTGCCTTAATTATGTTATCCAATAAGAACTTAATAAATTAAGTAACATGATTTGGATATTTTTTAAAATCCGATACTTTATAAATCTGTAAAGCGTTGAAAAATAAGAAGTTTTGGAGTAATATAGTTTTCCATTCCCTGCGTTCTAATATTTTCAACTTTGTTTTCACACATTATGTAATGATTTGATTAATACTAAATGCCCTTAAGGATATAAAACATTCATAAATATATAAATAAAAGTAAAAGTATGTTGTACAAATGTACTCTATATATGTATAAGTATATATTCATAGCAAATCAAAAACACAGAGCAAGACCACACAGTTTGATATTTTTCTCTTGGGAAAGGGCTACAGTACTTCTTTCGGCATCTATAGGGCCTTTAATCCTCTGTCGGAAAGCAGTAATCTGGAGTAATTATGACGATAATAATCTCATAACTTTCACTGTTCTATTGACAAAAACCTCTTTGTAAGATTTACGATTAAATCATAAAACAAAAAATCGCTGCTTTCAAAAGTGCTTAAAAAAGTCGAAACAAGATTGCTAGTGCTTCTGGTGCCAATAGCACCAAAAGTAAATTTCTGGTCAAAGCCAGAGGGTTCTCTTCTTCAAACCACCCAGGGCTAGTTAAATACAATCACCTCTCCGCTTACTCAAATCACAGGTATAATAGATTAACAAAATCTTGCCCAAGCTGCTATGGTGAGGTTTTTAGTTCAATCTTCACTCAAGAACCTTTTGTAGTGGGCACACTTTTAGATGAAAACAAGAATAACAAAATATTTTTTCCCTCATATTTTCAGCGCGAGAATTACAAGAAATGAGAACTTCTGTTTAAAAAACCAACGTTGAAGACTGAACAAACTCAAATCATTTTCAATTTTGTAGCCTTTATATAAAGTTTTTACAGTAGTTTGAAAATCTTTATACGTAAAGAAGCTCAAAATTGTTTCTACAAATTCTGCTACCCTTAGAAGATTTAAACTTTTATGTACATTTTCAAAATATCTACTGAATTTCTAAGGCAGCTTAGATTTTTTGCCATAAATGCTTTTGCCATAAAGACTCAAACAAAAACGAACTTTTTAAATACAAAAGATTTTGCTTAAGTCAAAATTAACTTTAAACTGAATGAAGTCAGTCTGCTTAAAAAAACGAATTAAAGTATTTTAGGTGAAAAGTATTTGCTTTCTTTTACCCTTTTGTTTATTTATACTTTTTTTTTTAAGAATTGCTTTTAAAATAATTGCAACATATTCCCTCATGATCTCCTACGTCTATTTGTGCGAACAAAGTGGTGGCGCAAGTGAAATTCCTTTTAATGGTTTTTTTAAAAAGAACACAAAATAGAAAATAAAAAAGGAGAAATTCTTAAAAGTTGCCTAAAAATTGCACTAAAAAATCTTTAAATAAGGGTACCAGTACTTGATGTTTTAAATAATATGTGTAATTTATTTTGAGTTTTGGTAGGGTATATGAGATTAGAATATCTCCTAGGGATGATCTCTACATAATAGATTCGGCTTTTGAAAGTTCGGGTTTTTTCTCTGATGAACTGAATTTCTTGATATATCTCTGATTGAACGATGCTTGCAGTATTTTTCAAATAAAAATTTATTTGACAGATATGGGCACGTGGCGTAATAAAGAATTTGATGAGAAGGTCGCAACTCCTGAGATTTAGATGGACAGTATTGCAGCTATCAACATTCTCACTTTAAGGGTAGTGAAATGTAGATGTTTTCTCACTCATTGACTGGGCTTAAAGATTGACCACTAATCATAGTTATCTCCGTGATTCTAGGCAATGCTGATAAGTGTACGATTAGAGGGTCTTCTTTGGTCGTAGCCCTTGCATAAGCATCCTCCTCTGCTTGCGTAGTTAAACTTGATAGAAAAATGGTTATTGAACATAGTGGAACTAAGCTGGACAGATAACATTACCTTTTTTTATTTTTTATTTTGAGACCAATACTCAGGAGTACACGCCTACTAAGTGCAGTCCATTGTATTGGAATTTTTGGAAAGGACAGTACATATATGACAAAACATACATTTTGTTTTTCTTATATTACTATTAAGAGCCTTAGGAATGAGACAAATTGCTGTGAATTGATCATTCAAAGGCCAGTGTTATACCTTTACCTTTGAATGATCAATAGTAATTGTCACATCGTTGCAAGTTGTTTGTGTGGTGAGTGTCTTCGCTATGTAGGTTTAGCTGTTATCTGCTTCTTCCCAAAAGGTTGCGCTTTTCTCCTGATCATTCGTTTTTCTGATGGCATTGGTTAAGGTGAATTAGAATGGAATGTCGGAGAGCGGTTTCTTTGAAGATGGTCTTCTTATAGGCGGGGGGACCTCTTATTTTTAAATTATAATTTTGAAAAAACCACAAACTAACATTTTTCATTTTTCAACTTTGCTGGGATTTAATCCTGGGTCGTTGGATATTTTTGCGCGAGCGCTCTAACGACTATACCACTTGCAGAATATCTACGATGCTCTGACTTTCACTTTCTATGGAGACGACGATATGTCTTCTAATTGTTGTGAAAAAATCGGCAGAGATTCTTACGGATATAATTACTGGGCACGGTATGATAGGGTGCATGCAGGAGTGTATGAAATATACAGTATTTACTTACAATGAATATCTAAAATCTTTGTTAGGGTTTGAAATTATTTTTTTCGTCCCTCGATATTAAAGACATCATATGCTTCGAAAAAAATAATATAGGTTTGCCTTTATTGACTTGCAAAATCGCTTAAATTTTTATTATTCTCTGTTTTGTTTTACGATTTTCGGTGTGACACTCTTAATTTGTGAAGGAGTATTTTTGACCATATTTTGTTTAGAATATTTCCTCTTCAGTCAACATACTTATATTTTTTTTTCGACCGATACTCAGGGGTAAATCCCTACTCATACTGTGCATTGTACTGAAATGTGAAAGTTTGCAGATATGTTTTATTATTAAGCGCCCTTTTTGTCGATGAGACAAGTTGCTGGCATTTGGTCACTCAAAAGCTAGTATTATACCTTCACATTGGAATTGATCAACAGCAATTGCCCCATCTGTCGTTGAATATTAATTAAGAGTCTAAATTAGGTAATTACTATCTTCCAGAATGTTGCGCTGTACTCCTCTCAATTCATATTTAATCGCTGCCAACGGTGGAATAGAGCGGTTACATTGTGATGGAGGGGAATTTGTCCTTCGCTGGGATTTGAACCTGGGCTGTTTGAGTTTTTTGTGCCAGCGCTCTAACTATTACACCACGACCCCCCATTTTTAATTTTGAATGGTGTAAACCTATTTTTGGAGTTTCAGAAAACTACTTCTAATGAGCTGAACGCTTTGCTGTATTTGTCGTAATACTGCCATAAACGTACTCAATAAAAAAAATTTTAATTATTGAAATTATTGATGCAAATTTTATATTCTATTAGAGAGATTTAATAAAAGTCGTCTTTTGCAAACAAAAACAAATCAGAATTCTTATTTGTATCATGTTTAAATGATGCAAATGATTTGTATAAATTTAGAATTAGAAATGCAGAAGAAAAAAAGAGATTGCAACATACTCTGACTTCATTAATTTTAAAATTTCACCACAGTTTTGGCATCCTAACCAGCAACAAGAAAAATAAAATGCTCATATACGAGTACATGTATTTGTATGACAGACTAACTGTTTTAAATGTCTATTTGAATATTAAAATACTCGCATACATACTTAAAAAGACACATTTCAAATATGATGTTAGAAATCCATTTAGAGAAATTTGACTTCCATTCTCATTCACTTATTTTACTGTCACTGTTTTTAGTAAAAAAAATTGTATATCATTTCTCTATCTCTCCCTTTATGACTGCTCGTGTCTGTCATTTGGTTTAACGTTTTTGCATGTCTATCAATCTATTCAATGTGATATTTATTTGTAAATGTATTTGCATTTCGAAAATGTCTGTCTATTTATCTGCACATTCATTTACTATTTATTCATTCCGCCCTGCCTTAATTTTGCTTCTCTGTCCGACAACGCTAAAGAATCATTTACTATTTGCATTGAACATATTTTTAAATTTAAAACATGATTCACTCATTCAATATTTATTAAAGCGAAATAAATTTGCAATTTCTACTCAATTCTAATTTTCTCCTTTTCATTTCATTCATTTTATTTTATTTTTTTAATATTAAAAAAAAAATATGTTGACAAGTAAAAATGTTGCTACTGCTTCTCTAGCCAACGACATGTATAAAAGGAATTCATATCAAATAAATTAAAATTTATTCAAATATGTTGTGAAAACAAGTAAAAGAAATATGTATGAACGTCAATATATACATAAAACTCTTTATTTAGTACTCAATAGAGTTATGATATCAAACAAAGTGGAAAATATTAATGAACTCACAAATTAATATTTTAGCTTTTGATCTTTTTAAAAGTGACAAGAGTGACAAGTAAGTATTATATGTGTAAGTGTGATTTGGAAATTTTATTTCCACTCAAAAACATTTAATTAATAGTTTATTATGCTTAACATAATCTTTTTAAAATCATAAAGGATTTATAAAATACAAAGTAACGATTGAGGTATGAGTTTTATTAATTACGTAGATGAAATACAAAACTTAAATCAATTAAAAAATTTATGTAAATTTTTTAAGTAATTAATTGTTACATAAAGTAATACTACAAAGAAGTACAAAAAAAAAAAAAAACACAGAAATATGTTTTCAAAACCATACCCAATGAATACTTTCAAAGATAATTAACTTTCATTACTTTTTTATTAACCTCTACGCTATTTAAAAACTTATCTAAAAATTTAGACATTATTGTGCTTGTTTGAATCTTAAAACAACACAAAAAAATTTCAATATTTCAAATTTCCTTTGCAATAAAATGGCGTCAAATAGAGCGGTTCTCCTTGCACTTGAGTAATACTCTTCTAGTGGGAAACACTCAACGCTCTGTGCCTGTTACTGAGCACAGTTGGATAAATGAGTTTCTTCTTCGAATTTATTTCGTTTCACTGCGTTAACACCTTCAATAGGGATTTTGAGAAGAGGTATCCTCCCAAAGAAATAATAAATAACTCCTGTTGGATCTCGAGGGTGACTTCGGCTGATATTGAATTAGCAAGAACGCTGTTGTGTCAAAGTAGGACGTGTCCATATTGGCGTTGTACTTACTGGACACTCGCCGATTGAAAACCGTGCTTCTCCGATAGGTATTCAATACAACAAACACTGTCGGAACTTTGGTTATGTGAAGGAAATGGATACAGTTGAGCACTTTCTTTGCAGTTGTATGTGAAATACGGTTCCATTTTTTCTTATTTTAGATGCTTAACTTCAATAAAGCCAAGTTTGTGTATCAATGTATAACCAAGAATGGTTAATGTATTTCTATTCATGGCAATACCATAGCAAGTACTGCACCGTTGGTCAAAAAATAACCAAGATATACCAATTTCAAATTATGGGTTATATCGGCGGTGCCACGGCACTTTGTCCAATCAAAACTTCATATAGCCTAATATTCCTTCTAGAGTTACAGTAACATGCTGTGAAAATTTCAGAAAGAGCTGGTCCAAGGGTTAGACCTCCTATAAGGCACAAAGAAACAAACAGATTGACAGAAATTTATTTTTATATATTGTTCAAGATTTAAGGAACGCTGTAACTGACAAAAAATCGAAAATAAGTTTTTTGCATAATTTTTATAAAAAAAAAATACGCGTCGATTGGTCCCGGTCCCAGATTTCTATGATGAAAGGAAATTCATTTACGCCGTCTGCGTTTTGAAAAATACCAGTGTCTTTGTTCTAATTTCATACAGGTTTTTTGGCTCTGGTGAACATTTAATGTTTTGTCAGTTACAGCGTTCTTTAATTCTTACGACCGTATATAGATTAATTATAATTTAAGGCAAAATGGGGCGAAAAAGGGGGATTTGGTAATAAAAAATTTATAGGCTACCTTGCCTATAGATAAAAAGTGTATAAAACTTTAGTGCCCGTATTCATAAAAATTATTTTAGGTATATTTGATTTGTCAAATAAACCCTCAATAAACCTAAAATATTTTTTATGAATACGGGAATAGGTAAATACATATTATT
This sequence comes from Metopia argyrocephala, assembly GCA_963576795.1. Classification (NCBI taxonomy): domain Eukaryota; kingdom Metazoa; phylum Arthropoda; class Insecta; order Diptera; family Sarcophagidae; genus Metopia; species Metopia argyrocephala. The sequence goes on along the minus strand of OY756211.1, from coordinate 57,397,409 downwards.
TCTACCTCGCCTGGAGTATAATGTGTATACAATTTGAAGTAAATATGTTTAAAATTATATGGGAGCAATTACATAATTTTAAAAAAGTGGGCGTAAAAGTGGGCGTGGTCAAAAAAAGTACCCTATTAATCATTCCAGAGTCCCTGTGAATTTTTCAGGAAGATCGGTCCAAAGGTTTGGTCTCCTATAAGGTACAAACAAACAAACAAACAAATAAAGAAACACACATTCAATTTTATATATTTAGATATTATAACTTCACACATTTGCTGTGACCTATAAGATACATTGTGTCCATTTTAGTGTACCGTTTGTTTATCCCACAGTGAAACCATATGCCTCTCTAGATACATCCATGAGAATCTACCAAGAACCATAGACTTATATAATATGTGTTCACCTTTTTCCTTTACTATTTTTTCTCTATACTTAAAAGCAACTACAATGCTGTATTCTTTTTATTCCAGAATCTTAAAAATAATTACTCCCCTTGATTAGTTCAGAATATTAATAAGAAAAATAAAAAAACATTAGTATGTATATTCTTTATAAAACAGATCTACCTCTTGTTTTTCGAAAGTGAGTCCTTTTCATTACAGCAGTTTTGATATACATACACTTATAAATTGATGCTAGCCACAAATAAATAAATAATAAAATCCGGCACCATCATAAGAATATTATTTATCGATATACATTGTTTTTTATTTTTTGTGCTTATGTACTTATAAGTATAATTTGTAAGAAATCGTGGTAGAAATTTATACAATTGCAACTCAAAACCGTTTAAATTATAATTATTTATTTTATTTGAACAATTTAGAAAAGAAAACTCGAAGCTACTGATTTTAAAATATATTTATTTAAAAAAAGTTCCCCAATTTTTTTTATTATTTTCCAAAGGACAATTCATCAACTTACCTGCCATTATTTTATCCAATGAAGTTTATAAGAAAAAACATAATCTCCCTCATGTATCTGTACTTTCTCTTAATAATACAGAAGAATATTCTATATTTCGTTTAATGAAGTGATGATTTGTGTTAATAAACCTTTAACAAAGTCCACAATAAACAATCAAAAAAGAAGAGGAGAAAATTCAAAATACAAATTAGTTCCACTTGGGATACTAGAATTGACATAAACCAATATAGGCTTTAACATGCACATACACATTTACATATCAAAGTTCAAAATAATAAATTACAGGGCATTAGGTTAAATTACAAGAGCACAACAACAATGACACCAAATAGAAGTAAAAAAGAAAAATCAAACGACAGGCTGTTAAAAAACAAAAATAAGTTCCTCTTTATTGAACACTGAAGAGCAACTATAACAACAATTTACGGGAATGTTGCAAAAATAAAAAAATAACAACATCCGGCAGTCAATTTATAGGGACAACCAATTTTTTTTTCTCTTAATTTTTCAACTGGCAGTCAATTCTTTAGCATTTTCATTATTTAAGTTGACACTGGGGAATTTGTAGCTCACGTAGTACATACAATCAACAGGATGAATATGATGTTGACAGAAACGGAGTTGTAAAGAAGGAGAGAAAACCAAAATAGAGTAAAAGAAGATGTTATAAATAAATAAATAAAATTGCTCTCAAGTACATATGCTTAAGGATTCACACCATCTTATCGTTTAAGAATATTCGTAATAAACAACAATCTTAGTGAAGTACCTCAGTGGATTGAGCACCCTATTAAAGAAATGTAATGCATATTGTGTATATGGTGAGATATGCCAAAAGGTTGTTTTTTAATGATGTAGTCAATCATTAAATAAGTACAGACACATGTAAATCTAAAGTTGACTGAAATTTCAGCAATTCATCAGCATGTTAAATTAACAATAAACTTATTTTGTCAATAGATCTGTAGTCAAGTGTTATTTTTGGTAATCTAATTGAGAACAATAAATTAAATATAAAATTATTATATACTTTTTTGTTAACCATTTTGACTACTTGAATGAAATAATTCTTATAAAATAAATAAAAAACTAGTTGTTAGTGCTGATCTGTAAAGAACACATTACATCACTTCTTTCGAATAATTTTTATTTTGAAATATATTTGCAAAGATTCTTTTTTTTTTTTTGTTTATGTTTATGACTCCGGTAAAAATACTCCTTGGTTACCAAAAGGTGTTTTAGACTATTCAACAAATCGTATGATTTTGCAAATCTTTTTTTAGAAGAGTGCTAGTGTGATCGTCTAAATATAATATAAAACCGAAATATTCGACATTTATACAAAATACATATGAAAAGTATGGATCTCACAGTTTTTAAAAAAAAAATTAGACCGGAAAAATATTTTTGCTTTTAAAAATTTAAAATAATGAAAAGAAATTTGTAGCTTTATTCAGAAACTCGTAGGCTGGTATATATATTTCTTGCCTGGCAGCACTAAGTGTTTCCAGGTGCAATCTAACATTTCCATTGGAAAGTTTGACATTTTTTAGCATAATCGTACATAGAACGTTTTGATGTAGGACCATCATTTATGTTGTTTACAGTGAATTGAAAAAATTAAATTGGCAAAAAAATGGTATGACCTCGTAAACATTTTCATGCTATAATTTTTTACAAATTTCGACGTGGATTATCACGACAACAGTGCATTGATGAACTTGAATCTTTGTATGGCGATAAAGCACCGTCCTATAGCGCTGTGAAAAACTGGTTTAATTAATTTAATAGCGGACGACGCTCGCTCGAAGACGAATTCCGTGAAGGTCGTACAAAACGGCCGTTATTCCAGAGAACATTGATGGCGTGCGTGATCTGATAATACAAGATCGTCATGCGACACACCGTGAGATAGTGGCATCCTTGGACGTTTGTCCCACCAGCATACATTCGATATTACATGAATATCTGACTTTAAAAAAAGGTTTGTTCTCGTCGGATTGTTGCAAAGAAATGTTGAAAAAAAACGATCTTGGTGCTTCAAAAGACGTCTATAAGATCGTCACAGGTGACGAAGCATAGATCTATTCGTATGAACCCGAAACAAAGCAACTATCGACTGTGTGGGTCTTCGAAGATGAGCCAAATCCAACGAAAATTGTTCTCGGAAGAAGCACTTCAAAGCAAATGGTGGCCTGTTTCTTCGGAAAAACTGGTCATGTGGCGACTATTCTGCTTGAGCAACGTAGGAGAGCCAATTTTGAGTTGTAGACCACAATTTGTTTGCCTTAAGTCTTCTGAGGAATTTGAAAAATGAACAAGAGAAGACGAATAATTGTTCACCATGACAATGCGAGCTCTCACACATCGTGAAATTCAAACCAGTGATTTTTTGGCCTGCTAAAACATCAAATTGATGGGTTATCGCCGTACAGCCCTGATTTGGCAACCAGTGATTTTATTTTTATTCCCGCCTATCAAAAAAACAAAATGCGTGGTCAGTGATTTTCGTCGTCGCCAGAAGATGCGTTTAGAAACCATGTTTTGGAGGTGTCTCAATCGAAATGAAAAAGTGTTTCGACAATTGGATTGAGAGCATGTAAAAGTGTGTAAATCAAAGATGCCCAGTAGTGGCTAATATCAGCAAATTAAACTCACACGTTTACTTACGCTCTTTTGTTTGATCGTCAATCAACCAATAGGAAATCAGCAAGTTGAGTGGGAGAGACAAACTACACTTGCAGAACTTCTGTGTCTTATTTTTTTTTTATCTCACCAATACTACTACCTTGGGCATCAATGGAGTAAATCATTCTGAAGAATACTTTGAAAAACAATAAAACCATTTTTTAATATAAATATTCGCATTGTTATTATTAGGCGAGAAATATACGAATATACTTAGCGGTCTAATAACACAGTTTTTATATATAATTATTATTTATTTTTAAATAATTTTTTTTTACTACTGATGTTGTTGTTTTATTTTTTAACACCAGAAGTTTAGAGGCAAAAATGCTTTGTTTTTAAACATCGTATCGAATTTTATAATATTGTAGAGTATAAACTATCTTTAAGGAAGTATACAAAAAACACTATAGCTCATTTTTAATTCTTTGTGCCTACTATTTTTTTAAGTTAAAGTTTTCGATTTATTATCATACACTTCATAACATTGGCTTTACTCTTTATTCATATTCATTTTTTCTCTTTATGTTTTCTCTTAAGGAGTTTTTTCTGTTCTTTTTCTACATTTTTTATATTACTTAGCTTTGGCTCTTCTCATTTTATAGGCATTTTTCGCTTTTAATGCCATTTACTATATGTACAGTAATCAATCATCAATTACCGTTAAATCCATCAGGAATTATGCGTTAAATTGATTGAATGTCTGTGTAGAACATATCCATTCACACAACATCATACCTCTCACAGTCTCATTCACTCTTTTTTTATTTTTGTTTTTTTTTTTTATGCTCTCACACCTACAGACAAATAACCACACACTTAGGCAAGCGTTCACTTAGTCAATAGGCGCTAATATTGTGTGTGTGTGTGTGTGTATTTATGTACATATGTTTGGATTTGAAAAGAGAGAAAATGACGGCTGTTGCGATTTACAACAACTAGAACAACAATAGCAAGTAAGCAACAGCACATTATTTTACTGCAGGAATAGAAGATGATTTATGAAGGACATATAAACAGACATCAGAAAGAAGGGACGAGGGTATAACAGCAGAAAAAAACACATTATTTTGTGCTTAAAGTGTTTGTTATGCAGCTGATGTTTATTTCAAGTTATTTACTTTATGCCTTTACATTATGTATGTGGGTAAGTGTGTGTACGTGTATGTATGGGTATTTATGTGTTGCTATTCAACTGTGTGGTATTGGCATTTACACTGGTATAAGTCTATAATTGTGTGAGGGCTTGTTTGGAATTTTTTTTTCTTTCTCTTTTTCGTTTGTAATATTGTTTTTATTTGATGAGGTTTAATAAAGTTATTGGTTTTTGTAGTTGTTGTTGCTGTTATTTTGCTGTTCTTTCATATATTTTTTTTCTTAAGATTGATACGATTTTCTCTATTCTGACTGATTGTCAGTCCAAAGGCGAACAAAGAAAAATACTAAAAATTAAACAAATTGTATAAAAAATATAACGAATTAAATTTATTAGATAAAGGAAAAAACCTTGATAAGTTAAAGCACAAATATATTTTACATATAAGTAGTCTATATATGTACATATATGTACATGCATACATATGTATAAATTTAAATTATTATTAATTTATTGCATTAAAGTATGTTTAAATTTGCATAATAATAAAAATAATTTTAAAGAATGAAGTTTCATTTGATTTAAATTGTTAAGGTAAATGCAAAACTATTGACGACCAAATTTGTTTCGCGTTGCACACTATAAGTAAACATGTTGATCGAATTTATTTTATTTTTAAATCATATAAATTGAGAAATTAATCAAAAGTGAAACTATTAAGTGTGTGGGTGTGTGTGCAAAAGTTTGTCAATCTAGATATTAAAAAGAGGCATGATAGTAAATTTAATGTATTGCTGTGCAAAGAAGGCAAAGTTTGGCAAATTAGTATCTAAGCTCCACTCATTTAAAAGAAATCTCTCATATTTTCTGTATCGTTTACGTGTACAGAATTTATCTTCTTATAAAATTAGCATATTTTTAGGCATTCTTAAATATAATTTTAAATACTTATTTTATCCTAAAAAAATGAATTTTTTTTAATTCCGGAAAATTTTACAATCAAAATTTGTTCTCCATAAAAGATTTGAGGTCAATATTGAAACGATGTCAGTTCTATTTACTCTTTTGCAACCAATTTCACTTTTACACATGCTATAAAATCAGATTTTCAAACAGGAATTCTTTACCACCACTTTTTTTGCACCAATCAAAATAGACATGGGCTTTCTTGACTAAGTGTGGTTCTAAAGGTTTAAATTAAAAATTAATAACAAAACTTCTTAGAAAGGTGGGTAGGTCTGGGCATTTTATTAATCTGTCATTAGTTTCGTTCTGAGATGATTTTCAGGACAAAAACCATCAGATTAACTTTAAATATGATAGAGGCTATAATTTTTTAAAAGACATATGGGCAATTTCAAAAATTTTCAACATTTGTTGAAACTGAGTTCAGATGCTTATTATTTCTCCAGTTTTTCAAATTTACCAAAACGGTCAAAAGGGAATGGTAGGCCTCACTAGAAAACTGAGAAAGTCAAAATTTCAGACCATCAGTTCTTTATTTTTAAAAGTTACGGGCATTCAAATATCGAAAAACTCAAAAAAAGGCTTGAAATTTACATTTCATTTACATTTCATTCATATTTCATCACTTTTCTACTTTTAGTTTTAAACTTCCGATGCCCACTGATATAAAATAAAGTCACTAGACTTAGTAGATATTTACACTATAAAAGTTATGCCAATACTACTACTTGGGAAAAAGTTGTACAGCGGTTCATTTTTGAAACCAAAATTTTACGATTTTTTAATTTTCGCAGTTTTTCTATAGCGTTTTTGCGCCGTTCAAAAAAAAATGCATTTCGTCAACAGTATTTAGTATATGGTGTAATTTGCTAAAATTTGCGCCATATCACGTCGATGTCAGGCAGCTAGTTGCTAAGAACGATGACCTCAAACTTTTATAGAATTGGCGTAAATTTGTCAAAAATGACAGTTTTTCCCGCCTGACATTTGCAATCATATTTAAAACTGTTTTATGTATTGCGTGATCTAAACTTCTTAATAAATGTCACCTCAACGTCAAGAAGGCGTTAAAATATTTTGAAACGCAAAAATTTTATAAAGAAAATAAAAATTTTGCGAAGTTTCATGATTTTGTTTCGCGTTTTTTTTAATTAATCCGTGGTTTAAAATCAATGTAAAGTATTGGAAATGAAGTGCGGCGGTGAACTAAAGATCATATATAAATACGGTTGAATTCGGTCCATATTTAGCGAGTACAGCGGCATTTTTCTTCAGACACATTTTGCTTTGTGACATCTGCAGTTATGTATAGATTCCGCCGCGATTGACACCAAATGAAAGGTTTTTTTAACCTTCATCTGCTCTTTGCGTCGAACACGACGCATACCCAATAAAATTTTTGAATTTTTATTAATATGGTTAGCTAAAAGTTCGTGAAATTTCCTGACTTTGTAGAACACGTAAATATGCACATTTAGACTTATTTTCGTATTATAAATTTTGTTTTTTTTTATTGTATCTAAAAAGTTACGTTGCCTACCCTCATGCGTCGTTTTCGACACATATGAGAAAGCGTATGTTTTTTGGCGGTCAACTTTGTTTTTTTACCAGTCATTGTGCTTTTTATAGGTGATAAAGTCATTTTTGTAAACAGAATATATAAAATAATTAAAAAAAAGTAAATAAAATATTTTTCGAGTGAAGAAATAGAAGCTCTTCTAAATGAAAGTGAAGCTGAAGATAACTACAGTTTTTCTGATGTCAGAAATCCTGTAGTTAGTAGTAGTATAGTCAGCCACAAGGTTGTAGGTTTAGAACTGAAAATGTTATCAATCTTCTGCCCGCCATCACACGAATTGCATCTTGAAAGCGTATTTATAAGGTATACAAATGCATTTGCCAAAACTAAGTATGGCGACGATTTCTTGCGAATTGATTCCAGTTTGTTGCCAGCTTCTATGGGTGTTTTGATATAACTACTCGTTATACATGAATGTTGTATATTTTTTAGATCAAAAAATCATTCAAGTGTTGATTTATTCGATTCAGATTCCTTAATATAATAGTCGTATTATATTAAGGAATATGTTAATGAAGTTATTCCTTTGGATGATGATATAAACTTTTATCTTTGCACAAATCAACATTTGCATTCACAAGCAATACATGACTTGTTTGATATAATGGTAGAAAAAACGAGTGTACAATTTTACAAAATATATTTCATAACTCTAAAAAAATTGAACCCGGGGATTAAAAGGTTTCCGACAATTATGAGTTATTATAACAAAACCACAATTTTAAATAGTTTTGTTACTTCAATATAGACTATATCGATAGGCTCGATAAGATGCTTTCTTGCTACAGTTGCAAGAGGCCGATGGCTGTATTGGCGAATATATTCGACATGGCTGCATGCATTATATTCGACATGTTAAGTGCATTGAAAATAAACCACTCTAATATATAATAAAAGTAAAAGCAAAGTTTTAGTATTAAGCAAATATTAATACTTCCAGTTTTGTATTATCATGGGTGTTTCTCGTTTTTCTACTAAAACCCACAAGAAATATATTGTGCGTCGAAAACGACGCAAAGGTAGACAATGTAAATTATTTTTAGGAGCAGATGAAGGTTAAGCTTGATAATAAAACCGAATAGGCATTAAAAAATTTTCATGATTTTAAATTTTACAGATCAAAAAAAAAAAATCCTAACCTGAAAAATAATTTTTATATAATTTTTTTTTTAATTTGCAAGTTAAAACATTGTTTTTTTGTAAATTAGTTATGCGTTATATAAACGCATATTATAACAATCGGTGAAACATTCATATTTTTGCAAAAATTCGCGTTTTTTAATGTTAAGGAATTTTAATTATAATTGATATTTTTTATGTATTTTTTCAGTGCATTGATGAATTTGGACTGCACTGATGAATTTGAAATGAGTTTCATGCATCCATACAATATTTATTAAAATAAACCAATAAATTTAACTTTAAATTTTTTTTAAAGAAATTTTAACTTAAAACCTCCATAAATTTCGCGCCGTTTGCAATAAATGATTAATGCGAACTGTTTTGGTATGCTAAAATATCACCCTTCACGTGACCAAAGCGTCATTCGTGTCATCCAAAAAAAAAATGTAAAAAAAATATCAAAATAAAAAATTTTTGAAATTGCCCATATATAAAAACTTTGGATACTGTAGACTAAGCGTTTAAGAGATATTGCAACGCTTACTTAATGAATACTTTGGATATGAATAAAAACTAACATCACATTTTATTTTTTATAAATAATTGCAATGCAGTGTACTATACCACAACCAGTTCATGAAAAGACAATTTTTAGTGCATTAAAAAAAAAAAGGATTTATACTAGAATATATTTTAAATCAATAACTGTATCATTTAAGAGAGAACTATTACAACAAATCTGTAATCTCTATTGGAGAATGAATTTGGGGATGAAAATAAAGAAGACTAGTTAGTAATTATAGAAACCACACCCTGACATTCCCCTCTATTCCATCTTTGACACGATATGAGAAACGAATGAACAGGAGAAAAGCGGCCTCTACTGGGAAGATACCATTATTCAAGGGTTAATGTACAACACTGGCATTTAAGTGATCAAATTAACAGTAGCTTGTCTCATTCTTAAAGCGTGTAATACAAAAAAAAACCTTTCTATCCTATCAAAATTCCAATACAGAGCATGAGTAGGGGTTTACACCCCTTGTGTATTGGTCTCAGTAAAAAAATAAAAAAGAGATAAAAATTGTTGAACTCATAAAGCCCATATGACTCCTACTTTTTTGTATTAATATTGATTTGGACAACAGTGCAATTATAATATAATAAAAAAGTATAAAGAGAGCAAAGAGTTCAACTATATTCACATCAATACAGAATTGCCAAAATATTTATAAATGTTATCGATAAAAAAGTGGAGTTTGTCAAAAATAAGTTCAAATATTTTACATTGAAATTGACATTCAGAATTTAAAATACTTAAGTGTTGCTAACTTTATAGTGTTATTCTACATTTACACACAAAACAAAAATAAATATTTGGTTTACATTTTTAATATTCCACTCTTTCTAGCATTTTGCTGTTTCTTTCTATCAATTCTATAACAATTCAATATAAAAAAAAGTAGATATCATATGAGCTTAACACACCTTTATGAAAAAAACATAATTGAACAACCGTTTCTAAGTTCTACTCTATATGCAAAATAGCGAATTGAGTCGAGTTTGTAACAACTTACTGAGTGCTGAGTGATAACATATGGTTTTAGGATTTTAAAACCCATTTTAAAACCCAATTAAAAAATCTCATAGTATTAGATTTATAATTTTTCTGTAAAATTATAAAAAAAAGTAATTTTTAGGGCCCAAACATAATGTTCATGACTTGGCTTAAGCAACTGTCAAAAAATAACGAAACGTCTGTCAGAGGCATAAGTATATTAAAAATTACTTTAAAGTTGCCATAATGTACTTACATAACTTAAGATAGGCATTACCACTGTTGCATATTTGTGCAATATTTTGTTTTTTGCCAGTATTTGAAATAAAAAAGGATCCAAAATTAAAGCTCCTTATTTGTTTATTCTATTGAATTTGCACACAAAAGGACAAAAAATTGGCAAGTGTAATAAAATATGGAAAGGAAATTAGAATACCTAAAACTAGTGAAGTATACTCTAAAAGTATTATGTGCGAAGTATTTGCTATAATAAAAGACAGTCTGCTACTTTTAATTCAGCAAATAATAAAAATCAAAAAACAAACAAACATATCCATATTGTCGCAAATATTAAAGAACTCTGTAATTGAAAAAAATCGAAAATACGTTTTATGCATCATTTTTTCAGAAAAAAAAATACTCGTCGATTGATCCCGGTCGCAGATTTCTATGATGAAAAGAAATTCGCTTACGCCGCCTGCGTTTTGAAAAATACCAGTGTACCGACACCGTCTAATAGAATTAAATTCTGCTATTGTTACTGACACTGTCTTACCTACTTTACTATTTTTACTATTTTCGATAACTGTCATTGTATTTATCTATATATTTATTTACTGTCAAAACAAATAATTTTAATTGACGCAAACTCACTTTACCTCAGAAAGAATTGTAACGCAAACCTTTGAACACGCAAAGGAGTTTTGCTCTCGGTATCCATACGAAAAAGTAACTAACCTCTATCTATTGTATATCAAGTATATTTTATAATTTGTAAATAATTAATAACTATTTCTAGGAATTTTAACCTAAAGTACGAGCAAATGAATAAATTAATGAATTTATGAACAAAATAAAATTCTTTGTTTTAATTAAAATATATAAATTTTGTTTTATTTTAGAACAGCTGTGTCCGTACGGAATATGCGTTCAGTTTCGTACTTTGCTTAAGCTAATAACATTTGACGGAACTTGACGAAAAGTTTGATTAAGTCGATTACAGTTTGTCGCATACGTTTTATATGTAATCGCACAATTGCTTAAGTTAGCTAAAGTTAATTCATACACATTATGGTTGGGACTTTTCTTTGTTTCTGGCTTTTACTATAATTTTTGTGTGTGTCAAAACAATTGTATTCTTGAATTGGTTCCAGTACAAATTGAATTCTATTAAAACCAATAATTAATTTATTAAGGTTCTGTAACATAAACGTAGTTAAAGCGTGTAAAGCGCAATCAGTTTTAAATTTTGTTGGAGACTCTGTTGTGCAAGAGTTTCAATAAGATTTATAAAACCACTTTAAAAAAATTTAAGTTGTTTGTCGGTATTTACACTTCTTTACATTGTTTTATAACAAATTATTATTTTTGTATCCCATTATTAAAACAAAAATTTCTTGCTTAAACTAAGCTATTGCTATTTCCAAAGCAAATGTATGTTCTTTCTTAAACAAAATTCTGTAAAGCAAAATAAAAAAGAGTTTATAACCAAAGAAAAAATTGTTCTGGTAAAAGAACAAAAAATAAAAAAAAAAAACCAGTCAACTGACATCAGTTACATGAAAACCGTAAAAAACATACGAGTACTTTTAACCGTTACAAGCCATAAAATTGCAGTTGCGCCCACCTGTGAAAACGAAAAAAGCTGGTTGCACAAAAACATAAATAAAGAAAGAAAAACCGTTTGCAACTTTAAATGGTACAAAATAAAATACAGAGATGGTGCAAAGAATAAAAAGACAAATAATTATTCTCTTCAGTTTACATTGTTCAAAGGAAAAGAGGGTGTGCATAGATTTTTAAAATATTTTGTTGCTTTTTTGTTTACTACTCTACTATTCAGGTAGTTAAACGTCTCTAAGATTTTTTTTTTTTAATAAATCAAATAACTTTTTTTATTCCCCTACGTCATCCCGTATGACGGTAAATGCCACCCATGTGATTTTGCTGTTTTACTTTTTTCAGTGAAAATTGCTTTGATTTAAATCAGGAGTTTTTTGTGTCTGATGATGTGTAAACATTTCACTTCTTCTTGCCAATCGTTTTCCGTGATTTTGTTTTCTTCTTCATATGAATATGTTTATAAAAGAAGAGCACTTTTCCTTTTCCTTTTTTTTTCTTTTTTCTTTTAAATTTAATGAAAGGGGTTTTTTCTTTTTTGTTTCTGTTGCTCACATCATACAGTAAACATTGATTTCCAATGTAATCAATACAAAAACGTTTTTTTTTTATTTCTTTGAGTTTCTTTTTGTTGTTTGATGAAATTAAATATTTCAGTTAAAGGTAAAAATTTTTGATTGATTTCTTGCACTCGTATTGTAGTGGCAAAGAGAGGCTGTAAAATGACGCCTTTGAAAAATTTTTGTATAGAATTGAGTATGGTGGAGCAGAAAACATATTAGTTAAAGTGAGCTGGGTGCTTTTAAATCGATCAAAATCGATGCTTTGATTGATGCCATGCTTTTGCTGTTAAGGATTTTTGTTAAATCTACTTTTGATTACTTAGGATGGTTTTTCAATACCACAGAAATTAATTTTTAGAAAAGTGAAACTTTTCTTAATTTATTTTCAAAAAAACATTAAAACTGTTTTACGAAAAGCTTTTAGATTTCTTAAGATTATTATTAAAGTTATAGGAAAAATAAATTTTGTATGTAAAAGGTTTTGTATTTAAAACTACAGGCAAAGCATACATAATTGGCCATCACAATCCTGTTTCAGGGTTACTGCCTAGCTTCTCGCAGAACTCATGTTGTGTTTTTTTTTAATTTTTATCCACGAGTACAGGGACAGACTACAAAATCTTTTTCATGGTAATCAGTTTATATTCAGAGCTTTTGCCAGAAGACTGTTAAGAGGTTGTCGCTGACAGAAATATTTTTTTTTATATTTTTTTTTTAAGCAGAGACGAAATGGCCATAGAGACATGCTTATCCCCAAAGCAATACATTTCATATATTATGTATATTAAATGTATTTGCCTATATGGCGAAAAATATTTTTTGTTTTTTTTTTTCAAGATGTCAGAGCTTAGGTTTCAACCAACTATCGAAAATATCGAATGGCGCGACTGTAGATAGTTTACCAGCTTTAATACAAGGGTCTTGTGAATTCGTCAATATTTCATACATATTTTTACTACTTTATGAACTGCTATACTGTTTGCTTAAGTCACCACAAATTGTACACCATAAAGAACTTCATAATCATAGGGGCCCTTCTTTTGTGTGAAAATTTTTATCCATGGCTACTGGGATCTACAGTTTAAAGTCAACTGCGAAAGGGAGATTTAAGAAGCTTGTTTATAGCAAGTAGTTGCTTTCAAAGCTTTTGCCAGAGAACGATAAAAGGTAGTCGCCGAATAATATTTTTCATATTTTTTTTCCTTTTTCAATATGTCAGAGCTAGGGTTTGAACCTGGAACTCCTGCCTTAGTAAGCCAATACACTCACCACTAGCCACGGTGACTATGTTTTTATTAGAATTATTTACTTAATATTATTTATTATCATCTGATCTAGACCCAGCACAAATGCAAGACACTGCGACCCATAAAATCTATTGAGTCATATTGAGTCTACTGTTTGTTTAGCAGACCAACTGCTTTCGTTATGAACACCAGCAGGTCCAAAACTTTAGTGGTGGATATGTTCGCCAGTGAAAATAGATATCTCCCTAAACACATATCGTCGTGCGGGAGTTTAAGTGCTCTATACGCCATTTTTTAAACCTCGAGTTAATGATGCTAATTTAGATTTTTGATACCCGTTTTCGGCTATTTATTTCCGAAACTTAACGAGATATCCTAAAACAAATTACAAATTTGTAAAATTTGGATTCGAAAACCTAAAGTGACATCATTAACTCGAGATATATAAAAAATATGAAGTGGCGAATAGAGCACCTAAACTCCCCCACGACAATATATCTAAATTTATCAAGAGCATAGTCTACAAACATATACATCTGTGATCGCCATTCTTATAAAATTCAAAGACCTGTAAAAACGAATAGCTAAATTTCAAATTCATAATTCTATTTGGCTTGAATATAAAGTTTGCTTTAAAAAGTGAATATACAGTAATCTTAAAACAAGTGGTTAATAAATCCCCTAAATTTTTAGGTAAAAATTCAATAAAAAAGTACAACCACTTCTTGAAAAAAAAAAATACGATGGAATTCACGGAAAAACCCAAAGCTGCAATAGGTTTCGGCATAAATTAAATCTGCAAAATAAATTTTAAATATTTCTTTATATTTTTATTTTAATAAAATTTGAGAACAGTCATGCTGTATTAAGCAATGCAATACAATTGGGAACGATTTGTTGGGTCTTGCTTTTTTATTTATTTTGCTTTTTGTATTTAAAATTTTCCAGTTTTTCTCTTTGGAATTTCACTTTTCAAAAGAGAAATAAAAGTAATAGAATATAAGCAAAAGAAATACCAAAAACAATAAAATAAAATCTTTAGAGTTTCAGGCAAGAAACTACAATATGGCTGTAAAAAATAAGAAAAAACAGTGACAAATATTTATCAGACAATAGGGAACAATTGAAAATATACTGCAGTGGTTTAAAATTACAGAGAATGTCAAGTAAAAAATTAAGTAAATCGAATTAAAATGATAAAAAAATAAGGTCTTAATTTTATAATCTTATAAAAAATAAATTTAAAATCTGAGAATTTTCTTAAATTATTGCTAATAAAACGAATATGTATTAAGTCTGTTCTTAAAATAAAGAGGAAATTTATAAAAATGAAAACTGGTATGAAAAGTACTTTTAAAGACTAATTTATGAAAATAAAAGTGAAATTATTTCATATTGTGCACATCTATTACTAACAAAGAATATTTTTATCAAATAAGAATGCGACTCTTTTAAAAAAGATTAGGAGATCTGTTGTGCTATATCCCTATAAGGCTGTTCTAATTATACTCGGATGGTTGCCATCCATTTAGAATATATGTAGTAATTGTCTACATGATATGTTAGCAATAGTAGCAAATTTTTCACCATGAATAGACTGATACAAAGTATGGTTTGAGCAAATTACCAACAATTTTTGAGGAACAGAAAAAAGTTCGATACACTAACAAATGATTGATTAGTATGATAGCAGTCGGAATAGAATGTATGTGAAATCTATTACATTGCAATAGTTCTTAGTATTATCTTTTTTGTTATTTGAGCTGCAAATTCTTCCTTAGTACCATTTTTTAAGATCTCTGGTTTTAAGGCGGTAAAAAAAATTTATCTCAATTAATATATTTGAACAGGGTATAAGGCTTTCGTACTAAAAGTAATTAAACAGTTTCTCAATTTAAAAGGGGGGCAAGCATCCATTATAAACAAATTTTTGAAAACCGAACGATTTCTTATTAAACTATTTTACTTTGTTAGAGTCCTGAAAATCCAAGTTTCAATCCTAAAAAAATTTTTGATAATTTTGAATTATTTTTAAATATTTTTCTTCATCAAGTGCCTTACCAAGATCAGAAATAATTTCAATCATGCGAATTTTTTATTTTTTGCAATAATGTCCCAATCAAAGAGGAAAATAACAATTTTATTTATATATATTTTGCTTCTAAAACTTGCGCTGCTTTTACAACTTTTTATTACACTATAAGCCATTAGTAAACAATTATAGGCACAAAATTTTATGAATTGAAAAAATTTACCCCAGCAACCTATATAATATTTTGAAAGTTCATTCACCATATTATTAAGCGACTGATACATTACGACTTTTTTATGTCACACATAATTGTTCCACAATTTTTGATTTAACGGGTTTTCTACGAAAATAAAATTAATGCGTCTAAATAAAAACAATCAAAACAGAGCATACAGAGACTGCATTACTGTTCTCACAGACTAAATTACTGTTCAAGAAGTTATTAATATCAGAAAATTGGTCCTTGTTGATTGAACAATTTACTGTTATTAATAGCAAAAGGCTTTTGTCATTAATTAACTGTTATTTGAATTGCGTTCACAAAGATAATTTTTAATTTTGGTGCTAAATTAATATCCATAACGCATTACATTGTAAGAGGGAATATTTCACAATATAAAATATGTAATTTTATTTTTATATACAGGGTGTCCCACAACTCAATGTCAAGCCGAAATGTAATAAAAAACGAATAAAAAACATTTCCACTGAGTAAAATGGGTTTGACAAAAATCGGGTTACTTGAGATTTTATTTTTTTACTCGTTTTTTTTTTTTTGGTATTAAACTAACAAATATTGCACCATTTTACAATCCTGATTAAATCCGCGATCTTTTAATGACACTTGCCAAGACACTTTAGTACATATTTTTTAAAGGAGGGCCTTTCAAAGTCGACAAATTTTGAAAATTTTAAATTCTAAATTTAACAAATAGTCTTATTTCTAGAAGACTTGGGGCAGTTGCGTCAATATTTTGGACTTTGGTTCTAAAAAGCTTATTTACGGCTAGGCTTCCAAAGTTTAAATGAACAAAAATAATCAAAATTAACCACAATAATGGAAGAATTATTACAGTTTGACCAAATTTCTAGGTTTTTCAGAAATGCCCATAACTTTCACACTGCATGTGATAGATTTTTTTTCGATTTTCTCATGGCGGTTACAATAAATCCAGTCATCCCGTTTCAGCCCGATGTTGAGATCTGGGACACCCTGTGAAATTATTAATTTTTTATTTTGTTTTCTTTTGTTTACCTCCCATTTTGTTATGATTTGAATTGCCTATGCTTTGCTATGTTGGTTTGCTTTAATTTTTTTTTTACTTACACTTTAAGTTAAGGTACAAGTTGCGTATACGTAATTAAATATTAATCATACTTTCAATTGATGTTAGAGCCATCTCTAAATAAAAGCGGCAAGTGGAACGTTTTCGAACGCTCAGCGCTTATTCTGAACCGCCATCCCTAAATAAGAGCGGCAAGGTTTTGTGAAAATATTAAAAACAGGGTAATACAAAAACATATGCTTATATAACAATTCTGACTATTTTAATAATAAACTGCATTTCTTTATTGGTATTTGTAACATAAACTAAATTTTATAGTAATATTTTATTTATTTTTATAATATTTTATTTATTTATTTTATATTAATATTTATTATCTTCTATTTTGTTTATTTTTTGCCTTTACGATTAAAACATGGTTATGCAAATAACATATCTTTATATCACAACCCTGTTTTTTTCCTATTTGTTTACATTTTAGTTGCCTTTTGCAACCAACTTTACTATTAAACGCTCTGTCAAAATTGGATTTTCCAATTGCAGAGCGTTGCCGCCTCGTTATTTTGGGATTGTATGGGCATGAGAAATTTTTACAGCTAGAAAACGCTTGCCGCTTTTATTTAAGGATGGCATTTACTCATTACACATATTCCGATTTTGGGCAATGACCGGCTTGTAAGAGAATATGCTAAAACGTAAATGCAGTTGCGAGTAACGTGTGTATAAGTGTATGAACAAATGTTAGTACAAAGGTGTGTTTACATTGGTTATATTAACTGATACAATTTAATAGCGAACATTTACATATTTCATTAAAAAATTTAATTCATCTTTTTGGGTATATTATATTTCAAATTATATAACTTATATTATATAATATTTTCCAGAAACATTTTTAGGCTGTATAATACTTTGAGTTGTTGTAGTTTCGCTTTCTCTTTATTATGAATTTTGCAATTTGTTTTTAGTTATAAAGTAGCTTCATATGAGTGAAAAACCTTAGTTGTTTATCCCCGAGGACTAATAGTGCAGGTCATTGATTTAGCGAAATATAAGTATTATTTTTCTTAAAGAAAGTTCTTATGGAAGAATAAAAGAGCTCAAAAATATAGTTCGAAAAATCCATTTACCTTTCTCTTACCCGTTATAAGGTGGTAATAGCAATATGTAATGATGTAATTAATTAAAGTAAAAGACATTTCACTTTTTGTAAAAAATCATCTAATAACATCAATATATATCTACTGTGAAAATTTAAACTTATATCGACTACTCTTCCATCTCCAAAACCACATTTAAGATCATTTTCATAACAATTTATTGTAAAAATTGAAATAGAAATGCATTCAACTACTTTGATTGAAGCCTTAAGTCAAACTATTTAAAACTAATCAACTTTTTTACTTCAAATTTGTTGTATTTGTACTTAAAAGTGTTTTGTTGATGAAATAAAAAAAATAACGCCGAGATATTTCAGAAAAATGTTATTAACTCGGAAAATAAATTTTTTGTTCTGTACAACTGTAAAGAATTAAGCAGAGACAATATAAACAAATTTACGAGTAGAATTTTCTTGCTGTGATATATTTGAATTTTCAAATTCTTTTAAAATTTAACCACAAACAGCTTCATCATCATCATTGTTATGCATTTTATATGATTTTTTTGTTAACTGCATAACAAATTTCTACAAAAATAATAACTGAAGATGTGTTGCTCACCGTTTAAAAATTTTTAATATATGTATTGCCTCCACCTTAAAACTGCAAATAAAAATATTAGCAATTGTGGCATACAGAAAACATCAGAAATTTAATTTTTTTTTTAAATGGTATAAAAATACCCATAGGAGCTAAACATACTAGTATATATCATAACTTTTTTTTTATTTTAATCCAAAAGTGTGAACTGCAAATTCATTAAGAAATAATTATGATTTTTATAATCAAATTCCTGTGATCGGACTAAAAATGGCGAAACAGTGAAAAAACTACTAACACGGCGATATTTCTAAGAGAAGCAAAATTAAAAATAATTAAATTTGGAATTGTTGTTACAGTATATTTACCACTCTAATATATATCAGGCATATTTAAATTTCAGTAGGTAATTTATTCCTCTAAAGCAAACATAATAATGATAAAAATAAACCATTCAAATGAAACGCCTAAGTTTGTTCTAATAAAAACATCCCTTGAAAAATTTCTTGAACACATATTGTGATTTTAAGTAGAGTAAAATATCAAATAATTAGCGTAACACACTTTCAATACATACTCTACTCAACTTTAAAACACTGCAATTTGTTAATTCTTTGTAAAGAAAATTCCAATAGAAGAACTCAATTTGTATGGACTTTGAAAATATTTTTACACAAATAAAGAAAATATTTTTTAAAAATATTTTCCCTTTACATGCACCCAAAGTGGGTTGCCTTAATAAAAATACATTTTTTCCATTTATTTGTATAACTCTATATAAATTTATTAATGGACTGTTTCAATTTAACAAACGCCCCAAAAGCATCTCTATTAAATTGGAAAAAATATTCCGTTTGTTTAATATTTTTCTGCAAATGGTGCAATTTTCCTTTCAACAAAAATATTTCCGAAGAATTTTCCTCTTTTCAGTTCATATTTGTTTTTTTTTTAAACTCTTGCGAGTATTTTATATACAGAGAGAGAGAGAAAGAATAAATACATGAAAAACTAATTTATGACAGTATATCAAAACATTGTTGTTGTTTTATTAATTTTCAAGTAAATTTATTTGCAATTATTTAACAATTTTTATCTGTTGCGAACACATGCCAGCAGATGGTTAAAATGCATCAATAAAAGTTAAGAGTCATATGATTGACATTAAAAATGCCCTACAGCTACTAAAGTCTTTTTTATATTCTAAAGCAAATAAGTTCAAGGTTATAGTAGCATATCTTAGTGCTATAGCTGACTATTTGTGGATTTTTTTTACAGGCGGAATGCATAATATGTTCTCTAAAGAATATTACCAGCAGGTCTGGTAGCTATGTCAGCCAGGAAGAACATATGCCTTTCTTGATGCATCTATCAAAGACCACACCTCCACGCAATATGTATCCGTTGTTTCGGTTGCCCTTAATCACATTCAAGAAACTCTAAATCTGTAGAAATTATTTAAGAAGAATTACGGGTAAGAAAATCCATTATTATTTTCTAGGCTGGCTTTTTATACTACAGAACATCTGATTTATTCCCAAATTGGAGAAGGAACACAGCTCAGGCATGTTTGAGACCCCATTGGTCGTTTATATGTTTAAAATATTTGTAAATTTCTCATTCTCTAATCAGATTGGGAATAATAGAAAGCAGTACTGCATATCAGAGATCGGCTGCCTATTTGCGCTTATTTCACACTCTCCAGGGAACCAAAACAACTGCACCCCATTCCAGGCTATAACCTTTGTCTGCACGAATAGAACTTTATTATTTTATTAGTGGAAATGATAAGTTCCGACTTGGTCTACAAACACCACCCTCAAATGCATTGCCCATTTTAGTTCCCTACATACACATATCGGTATACTACCTAAGATCGAACACACTCTGAACCAAACACCCAGTAGACCAGTATTTACGATTTGGTACCTCAATCTGAATCTTCTGCCAATACATATTCCAAAGACTGCACTTCAACAATGGTACATAGTTTTCTAAAGCTAGCTCGTGACCACACCCATAAGGCGTCTAGCTGAGCGACAATTCCACTTAGGTTATCGTCAACCGCACATTGTATGAACTATGCAAGCATGTTGTCATTTTTCTATTTATCGTCGACAATTTCAAGAAAATAGGCCACTAAATATCGTGCACTAACACTTTCACGATGTTGTCGACAACCGTTAGTGACATGTCTTAAGCGAGAGCTTCAGCTCAAGCCTCGGCTCTGACATTTTGAAGCAAAGAAATATTACAAAAACTATATATATTTCTCTCGGCGACTACCTCTTAGTAAACTTCTGGCAAAAGCTCTCAGAGTAACTGATTGCCATGAACAAACTTCTCAATTCTGTCGTTCGGAGACGACATTAGACTGTAGGTATCGGTACTCATGGATAAAATTTGACATACACAACGTGAGTGCTGCAAGAAGCTAGACCGTAATCCTGACACAGGGTAGTTGAAGTCAGTTGTGTTGTTTAAGCGAAATAAAAACGGGAGAAAGGCATCACAAAAAAAACTATTTTCTTTGTTGTTATCAATTAACGGCTGTGTAATAATTTGAAAGTGTAGTTCCTGAAAAGAATAATAACGCCATATAATAAGGCGTTGCTAATATTGTTAGTACTTATAGTCATTTATCCTATTAAAGTACGGGTGTTGTGAACTTGAAGAAGGGAAAATTACTTTTATATGTGTTACCTTCAAACATTCCATGACTCTAGGAAAACTTAGATGATTGATAAGTTTTACTCTATTGACCAGGTGTGGCAGTCAGACGTTTAAAGTTCTCATGGCGACAAACAAACTTTTACCTAGAATGTTCAGTTTAGCTACCATTTTGGTGTTACTTAGTGGTCCTGGAGATGGTATAATAAAAACGTCCGGGTGCCGCTTATAAAAAATCGAATTTTCAATTTTAAGAATGTATTAATAAAATAAAGAATTTGATTTTTTTTTAATTCTAAATCCGTTTTTATTCCAATGCACTTTTTAAAACTTGCAAGTTAACAAACATTAAACTGAATCCGTCATTACCAGCCATAGTAGAGGCACCATTGCGTTATGCGCATATACATACTTATATATGGATATGTATGTTAACAAAATCTTTGTAAGTCTGTTTGTTTGTAGTTCAATCATGCTAAGAAGTCTATACTGATTTTATTGAAATTGGGAACATACATAGATTAGCTACCGAAAGTTAATTGCACGTGGATGTCGTTTCTCTCATAGATAATAAATAGTGAGTCTTGTATATCTTGTGAACGGTTTAGGAACAAGTATATGAATTTAGTCTGAATGACTTCATGGTAAAGCCAAATTATCAATCAGAAAGTGGGCGGAAGTGGTGATTTTTATTGATTAAGATCAGATGATTAGAGTGACTATGATATTATTAAGCCATGTTTGAGTTAGTTTGGCGGTGTATTTAAAATCATTGTCGTACTGAAATGCAATATCTGAAGACCAGGGACTGTAACGGTTATAAGTTATATCGAAAAACTTATTTTTTAATGGTTATTTTGAGAGTTTTTCCAAAAAAGGTCAGCAGAAAAAGTTATTTTTCAATGGAAAAATAAAAGTTAAAAAAAACTCTAATAAATAGAGTTTTATTTTTCCGTCATAAAATAAAACTCTATTTAGGAGTTTTATTTTTTCGGTCATAAAATAAAACTCGTTTTTATGAAAGATTTTATTTTTAATCTAATCCCGTTGTTTCTGCTATCTTTATTTTATTGTTTTTTATAACTGAATACCTAAAATCTCAAGTTAAAGTCCGTGAAAAAATAAAACTCCTAAATAGACTTTTATTTTTTAACTGAAAAGTAAAAATCGAAAAATAACGGTTATTTTCCGACTGAAAAATAAAACTCAAAAATAAGTTTTATTTTAAGACGAAAAAATAAAACTCACAAATTGAGTTTTATTTTATGACGGAAAAATAAAACTCTCTTTTTAAAGGTTTCATCTAACCTTTTATTTTTCCGTCAAAAAGTAACATTTAAAATCTGATTAATGATCACTTACGTGAGATCACCACAGATTCTGTGAGAGCTCTCCAAGACGATTAATTTGGTATACAACATCATATATGTCTGTCGACTCTAATACGATGATTTTTTTAGTTTAATTTCTAAGCAATAACTGTTATTTGCGGTCCCTGCTGAAGACACAAC
Organism: Metopia argyrocephala; assembly: GCA_963576795.1. Classification (NCBI taxonomy): domain Eukaryota; kingdom Metazoa; phylum Arthropoda; class Insecta; order Diptera; family Sarcophagidae; genus Metopia; species Metopia argyrocephala. The sequence continues at coordinate 57,374,631 of OY756211.1, read as the reverse complement.
ATCCAAATTTTCACAAGTGGCTGGAAAGTCCGTGAACAAAATGTTGACGTAATAGTTGGCAATTTGCATTGCCATCCTACATGCTGCCAAAGTTCAAGATAGGCTTACCGTGTCGTGCATCTAAACTAGTTCCAGGTTTTCAAAATTTCAAATCCCTACCATCTGATCCCATAGGCTTAATTATAGTTTCGTCCGAACATATGACCATCTTCCAGTCCTTCATAGTTCAATTTAAGTGAGTCCGGGCAAAATCCAGGTGAAGTTTTCAATGTCGTTTTGTGACCAGTGGCTTCTTTACTTTTTCTCGTCCACTATAACTTGCAGAACGCAATAAATTTCTAACTGGCTACACAGACATATTAAAATTGTCAAATAAGATCAAATTTTTATAAATTTTCACTGCAGTCTCCACTCTCTGCTATTACAGATCTCGAAGAATCCGTCCTGCTGCTCGACGCTGAAGTTATTATTTCACCTATTTGCACAAAAGGTAGTAGAAAGATTACATTTTAGCTCAATTTTATACCGACACTTTTACTAATGTCGATAGCAGTCGCTGCATGATAGATTTTATCTTTTCCTTAAAGCTAGTGAATCACGCTCCATGATTTTCTTATTCTTATTCTTAAAACTACTTGGAAAGTGTTTTTCTTACTTATTTCCTCCGATTTTACTTCTAACTACTTATATTTGCTGATATAGAAAAGCTTAACACAAAACGTTGACAACAGCACGATTTTTAATTATTTAAATATAAAAAGATAACGGTTTCCTAGATTGTTCGCCTAATATACTCATTTAAATGAAAACACAACAAGAATAAAATAAGTGCTCCATGAGCAAGATCGGGTAAGTGGTTTTGGGGTTATAAGCTTTTAAACAAAGACCATTCAAATACGTGGTCAATTTAGGTAGAGACAAAGGTATTATAGACTCCAGTCAACAAATTTCCTCGAGGAACTACTGGACGTCGATTGCGTCGATTATTAATGCTAGGTTTAACACGTCCAGGCATTGCGCCTGTATATATTGAGAACGAAAAAGGCTAAAACTTTTGGTTGGAATCAATTTATGGTTAAAAGAAATTATCAATAAAAAAGTGGGCGGGCATAACCAAAGAACTTCAATATTTATTTCAGAAAAAAAAAAAAAAAATTCATCATAAGTTCATGAGCGTATGCTTTATATTGAACATTTTTTGCATTAAAGTAGGTGTGGCGAGCACACCGGGTTTTCGCTAGCTTATCAATACATTTAAACGTCACTCTTTTTATAGCCTTTTTAGTTTTTTATGTATGCAAATAACTGTAATTTTTTTCCCTTCATCCTTGTTTTTGGACATGTAACAAATTTTTGACAAGAAAATAGCAAAAAAAGTATGCAATATTTTTGTATGTTTTTATTTAAAAACAATGGAAATTACAAAAAAAAAAAAAAATCAAAGGAAAAATAGCAAAATAATTTAAATTTTGCTTCATTGTGATACTTTAGTTCAACTTTTCAATCAACATAATTTTTAACGATGGATGTAAAAAATAAAAATCAAAAACTTCTGCATATTGTTACTCTTTGCAAGCATCAAAATTTGCATAAAATAAGCTCGTCTTTTGGTGTACAATTTTACTTTTGAAACACAACTTTTTCTGGCATTTCATCAAAAAGGCAGTAAAAAACAAAGATTGTTTTTTGTACGCTTTTATTGCCAGTGGTTTTAGTTCTTTTTAACTGTTTGTTAAATTTATTTTTTTGCCATAAAAAGTTTATAATAAAAAATTAAACCATATGCAGTGCGTTGATTTTAAAAATATGCATAAATCGTTGCAGCTTTAATGAAAAAATATGTTTCATTTTTTAATAAACATTTGTAATTTTTTAAGTCTTATAATTTAAGTAAAACAAAAAAATAAATTGTATATATGGCAGGTATATGGGTGGAATAATTAGGAGTTTATAAAAATTAAATTTTTTGGTTTAAATTCCAATGCAATATTGATCTCATTGCTATATATATCAAGTTGCAATAGGGTTTTTATAACTTAAACAAAACTGAATAAAGTACGAGTAATTTATTTTGTTAATAAAAATATTGTCTCGTTCATATGAGAAAAAGGAAACTGTAAAACAATTAGAACACTTCGGGTACTTTTTAATTTATTTTATGAAATGTTTAAAAATTTAAAATGTTAGTTTGTCTAAAACGAGTGCCTTACACAGGAAACAATCAAAAATATTTTCTGACCAAAAAATTTAAATAGTAAAACTGAAAGAATCCCACGCTAGCGTATGTACTGTGGTTTAGAATTTAACGGCCGTATGTATAATGAAAAGTTAGCAACTCGTTATTATATGGGATAAAAACTGACAAGCTATAGACTGATATAATTTTAGAACTTTCCATACCTTCTATTTGATAACTAGTCAGAGAATTCAAAAAAAACTTAGCCATAAATACGGCTGTAAATAAATAAAAAATGGGTATATGACCGCTCTGTTACTACTCGAAAGGAAGTCTTGATTCCAAACAATATCAAAACGAATCAAAACTTCTCTCTATAATTATCTTTTCTACAAAAAGTGTATAATTTTATTGTTATAAAGGGTGGTTAAATTTTAAGGGCCGATGTTGATTTTGAATAAAACACAAATTATTTACGAAATTGTTGTCCTTTCTTTTCGTTATGATAACTCAGTATGACTCAATTGTATTGGAACAAAATATTGGCCAAATGGCCGCCAAGACCTCGATGGCATATTTCCGTCCGATGGTGTAAATTTTCGATGTCGTTGAGGCATAATTTAGGTTCTATGCCGTTAGTGTGCCGACTTATTTAATCTTTTAGCCCTTGAATTATTTCTGGCTTATCAACGAACACCTTTTCTTTCAAACAACCCCAAAGAATGAAGGCCAATTGATATCGCCACCACAAGAGATAATAAGGCCATTGAATTTGTTGTGCAAAAGAGCTATTGCTTCTTCGTCCTGCTGAAACCACATAGCATCCATATCCATGTCTTCCAATTCGGGCAATAAAATGTTCGTTATCATCTCATGAGAGCGAACACGATTCACAGTAACTACCTAACCTAGTCTTTAGAAACACTATCGCGAACAGCAGCAATATTTTATGGAGTATAAGGTGTATGAGCATGCACTGGTGTTTCTGCATTTGCTAGCGACCCAGTTTGCTAAAATTTTTGCACGATTTTTCCGATTTTTTGTACGAACATTTGAACGATTAAATTGACCGAAAAAATCACGAAGTGCACGATATGTATTTTTATTTGAACGTCCATTTTCACAAGAAGCTTGAATAACTTAAACCCATTGCTCGATTATGTGTCTTTCCGTAGTTCAAATTGAGTTAGTCTGAAATTGAGAAATGTCAAATGAAATGTGTTTCACATTCAACATCGGCCCTCAAAATTTAATAACCCGATATTAGGTATGGAGGAAAACGTTCACTGGCCAAAGCCTGCACTAGCCTCCGGAGGCCATAGGAACTATTGTGCTCGTTCTAGAAAAAGGAATTAAAAGAAGCCATTAAAAAAGGAAAGGAGAATAAAAGGGAAAAATATCACAGGGTTTACATGGCAAGGATGGATTGACGTCTAGCAACTAACAAAATCTCACAACGAAGAAGCTCCCAACAGAGTGAGAGAGAGAGAGAGCAAGCCGTCAAAACATTTACTTCTACAAAATTGCAAAGACGTCATAGAGCAAATGCCTCAGCGACTTCTTCTTTTCGTCGTCTCCTCTCAAGCTAGGTACTGAGTTAAATTTTGTGAAAAAAGTTTAGCTACATTTATTTTTAAATATTTCCCTAAAAGCATGCATCACCTTTTTACAAAACACATAACACAGTTCAACAAATAATTTTTGTTGTTGCTTTTGACAAGAACTGATTTAACATTCATTTGGGGCTCAGAATCTACATGTATTTTAGTTTTTCAGTTGTTCTTTTTAGGATTTGCACTTCTAATGCAATCCTTAATAGTCTAGATGCTGTGCAGTGAGTTGAAATTGTAACGATATATCATGCATTTTATGTACAGAAATTTCAAAAGACCACCTATAATAATTCGAACATCCAATATAACTCTAAATAATCCAACACCAAAGCTATATCAACAGTAAAAACTCTATTCTAAAATCTTGCTCATTATAATAAGAAAACATTTTTGTAGGCTAGTGTAAATTAATTTTATTTCGTTCGAAAGAAATGTTGACTATGTTGTTCCGTACATGAATCAAAATGTTGACAAAAACTTGTTGCAGTTCGAAAAAATTTTGATATGTAGATTTCACATGTTTTTCGCAGCAAGAACAGAGTACTATTTTAGAAACATTATTTCACAACTATTTCAAACGAAATATTTTTATATGTAATTTGACAGCTTTTCGTACGAAATTTTGAACTCAATACCAGGCTTTATCTTGTAAAAGTGGACGCTAGATTTGTCCCGGATCCTTTTCGGAGAAAAAAAAAAAAACAATAATTCATTCTCTCTATGAATATCAAAGACTGGCCTTCAAATTAATATTATTTAAGGTATTTGCTTTCGAAGTCAGGGTAGTCAGCGATTAGATATTTTCTTCACTTCCTCCACTTTAAAAAATGTTCAATATGACTTTAGTTAGTTTTTTTATTTTTTTCTGTTCATTACACGTATTCTAGATGTGGTTTCACTCAAATGCACCTATTGTGTTTATTAGCCTTTTACTTTTGAATTGAATTAAAAACAAAAATTGTGTTTTAAAGAAAATATAGAAAAATATATGGACCTCAACAACTGCATATTTACTGATTTAATAGCATTTACATAGCGGACTATATATGTATATGTGCTTTGAGTAATCATAAATTTTGTAAAGCTGGAATTCAGAAGCTTTTTTAACAATTATTTATTTATAAATTTCTATCGGGATTGCTTGCAAATATAAAAAATAAATATCGCTTTAAAACAGTAGTTTCAATTTTTTCCTCCATTTTCCTCCATTCTTGCAAATTTCTTAAGAATAAATTGCTTCGATGACCTAATGAAGACAAAGTGCTACTGATTCAATTTAAACACAACATTAGTCAAGTGGGAAGATAAGACTTATAATAACAATTGACCTTCTTACCACTTGGCAAAAGAAAACACTAGTTTTGTTGATAAAGGAAATATTTCAGCTTTATATAAATTGGCAGATCCCACTGGTCTTTTAAATGTCATACACTTGTTGCTGTCACTGCCACTTTAGCTTTAACAATCCTAAGGATTAAATATTTCCAAAACAAATGGAAAATATGAAGTAAAAATTATAAAGATCTTTATTCTGGTGTGCTGGCTGGTAAACGAATTCTAGGTAAATCAGCGTTTGATTCAATCCATTTTGGCATCACAGATAATTAAAAAAAATTATAATATAGATTTAAGGTAAAGTCAATGACATTTAAAAGCGTCTCAAATCTACTGGTCTGATATTACTTCTATCCACTTATTTAAATAACTACTCTTGAATTTCTTTTTCTTGCTTTTGATACTTTAAATTAAATCATCACATCCCAAATGAAACACTCTTTAACATTTCCTTTTTTTTCTAAGAAAGAAAAAAAAAAATTATTAAGAGACTTAGGAGACTAATTTACGATTTAAAGCACGTTTGTGTGTTTGATAAAATGTGAATAAGGCATTGCTATGTGTGGCACCTAAAACTGTTACTAATACCATGGCTTGAATTACCTTTACACAATCCTAACCAAAACCCGCACTTGCCAAGCCTAATCCTTTGCCTTCAAATAATTATTTGCCGCACTGTTGCCACTCATGCCATTCATTTACCAACTCCTTCTGTTTTTGTTGTCTTTTTTTTTTGCTTTTATCAAAATCACTTCGTGTAGCAAATGTTTTCAGAAAACAAAACAAGAAAAAAAAAGTAACAAATGGGGGACTATAGAGACAAAATTAGAATTTGTAGTTGAAAGTAGTACATATATCTGCAGAAATTTGTATTCAGGACTTGTTGTGCAGAAACATTCTTAATTAGGTTAAATCTACTCGAGCCATTAAAGTCAATAGAGTCAGCACATGCACAGCAATAAGAGCAGCAGTTGTTTAATAAACACACAGAAAAAGTAAAGAATTTGTGGCAGTATTGCGTCGAAGTATCATTTATAAAAGGAGACAACATTTGTATACACAATATATTAAAATCTGAACTTACTTGTGACAACACTGGAAGGGTATGTGCAACAGAGATACGATAAGATTGAATTGAATCTTGTCAGAAAGATCCTGAAGAGATTACAAGAGTGGGATATCAAATTATCTGAATATTATTAATGTTGATTTTAAAAACTTACTTACTAAACAATATAAAAATTTTATTATTTAAAAAGCTTAATCCGATAAGATTGAATTGAATCTTGTCAGAAAGATCCTGAAGAGATTACAAGAGTGGGATATCAAATTATCTGAATATTATTAATGTTGATTTTAAAAACTTACTTACTAAACAATATAAAAATTTTATTATTTAAAAAGCTTAATCCTGCCTTCGTTCCTGCTGCACAATCAGAATTTTTGGAGTTTTTTATCTAACTTGAAAAAATTTTTAATTTTCTGCACGATTAAAAGGTCACTTTTTTATTATAGAAGACCCTTTCCTCAAAGCACTGGCCGTGACTATTTTTGGTAAGTAATTTTTAACTACTTCTTTCCTTTAAATTGACAAGATAGAAATCATTTTTGTCTATTTTTAATGCTTTTTGTTATTTTTTTAGCATCTGTCTCTCTAATATTTTTATATCCGTGTCAAATAAATTCGGCTCATCTTCAAAATATTATCCTATTTAGAGTTTTTGCTTAATTTTTTTTCCTCATTAATTTTTGGCTTTAAGTTACGAAGAATGAACATTTTGGCCATTGGTTTATGTGGGACTCAAATCCACAGTCATCCTTTGACGGGCTTGCATACTATACTTTTTCCTATTTATTACTAAAAACAAATTATAACTAAATATTTAATCTCCACAATCAATCAACCAATGATCATATATCTCATAAGGTCTTCAAAATTTTTGACGTTAAAGAACTAGTTTGAGTAAAATATAAGATTTCATATGTCAACAAGGTGATATATAATTTATAACTATACTCAAAAGATGCAATTCCTATTTTTTTAAAGAAGCCTTGCAAATGTAGCAGTCTCCGTAGTATAGTGGTTCGTACTTGTAATATACATTTGTAAATAACATTGTCTTCTCTGGCCCCACGTTGGGCGCCAAATTATTGTAATAAACATTCGTAAAGACAAATGGAAATTTGTTTCAATGTTTGATTTTCAAAGCTAAAAATTATTCCAGCTTCATTGTATCGAAATATTAGAAGTGTAGGACTGCGGGAGCCTTTGATAACTAGCACAGCGGTGTGGGGGGATTCGGTCCTTTCTTCCAAAATTCAGCTAACACTTACAATAATATTTATTTTAGACTCCCTATTTTTTTATACCACAATTTGCTTAGTTATCTAGGGCCAAAAGAAATCTATGAACCAACAACAATCAAATAACTGAACTAACAACCTAACAAAAAAGTAAGAATAATTGATATTAAAAATTCATTTTCCTACGATTACACGGCATAAATCCTAAAATATCATCTCCAAGATAGTAAACGGAGAGACAGCCTCAAAACCCAATTCCCTTCCTTGGTTCTAGTATGGCTACAGTTACTAAAACCCCAAAATGATCACCTTCTACAGATTACACTAACTTTCCATTATCCGTAAGAAAACCCATAAAATATATTTACTCCATTCTATATTTTATCATAGTGCAAACTCTTAAATAATTAAGCATGAGATAATATCAAAAAATCAAGAATACAATCAAAACTTAAATTAATACTAATAAATATATGAATACCAAGGTATGAATCAAATAAAGATAGTTAATCAAATATAATTAAAGATTAATTAATATTAATAGTATTAATAGTATTAAAATACTAAAATATGAAAAAAATTATTTTTAATTTCTGTATTTTTATATCAATCAAATGATTTGCCTAAATTAACGCGTTTCTCTAGGTTTAAGTGTGATTGAAATAGTCTCACAGCAATATTCATAAAAAGTTATATTATAATAAATACAAAAAAAAGAAACAAAAACTTTACAAACTTTGTTGTAATTGAAGTTAAAAATGTTTTTCTATTTGTTCTTTTTTTGTCTTTTTTTTTCTAAATGAAATATTCAAACAAAGAAAGAAAATAGAAAAGAGATCACAAACAAAATTATCCCGAATACTCTATAATATTTCTCTTATTGTTAAGAATTTTTAATTATCATCTAATTAAGAGAAAGTAGAGTCAAACATTTATATACGATATTAGAAAAATTTTAATATCATTAGTAAATTTTATTGTGATTCTAATCTTTATCACCTATCCTTATTTTGTCTACTTTTTCTTTTCTTTCTTTTAATTTTTAATTCATAAATTTTACTAAGGAATTATTTGTCAATTTAGTGAATGCAAAAAAATTAAGAAAAATACATACATATGTTCAATTTGTGCTTACCAACCAACGTACTCGAATTCTCCAAGGCCTTGACGAAGTTCGATGTTGCTGATCCATATATAATGTATTTGTAATGTTGCATAGTAATGTTGAGGGATATTATTTGGTACTCTAAATCAATTTAAAAAGGTTTTAATTATAATTATCAATAAATTAAGTTATTGGCATTTTTAGCTGAACATTTTTTTTTCAGAAAAAAAAATACAAAAAGAATAATTAATCGTCATTAATGTTCTGATGTTGTTCTTTTGCTCTGTTGTCTTTTTTTTTTTTTTTTTTTTCTTTATAAATGGAATATTTAAACTTGAAATTATAAAATCATTAGGACTTAATTCTTTCAGTATCATCAATTAGTTACTAATTATGATATTATTTAGTATATTCTTTTGAACACTAAATAAATACTAAAAATCCAATTGGAAAAAAACAATTTTTCATTTTCTATGCATTAACACGAATTCACTGGTCAAATTACTGTGCTGCTTTTAAGTTATTGTCCTTATATATCGCCAGTGATAAGGTATGTGAAAAAGGGTAAGAGGATGAATACTTCAAATCTTGATATTTAAGGAGAATACAAAGATGTGGTCTTCTCTAGCTTCTTCCTTTTTCTAGCAGGCTTTACTTTTGACTTTTTACGGTGAGAGTTACTTGGATGATGAAATGGAAATTCAACTTAATTTAATTCAAAATAATCCTTATAAATGGATACATATTCATATGAATTCTCCTTTTCATATGTATGTATATATATTTGCTTTTTCCTTTGCTTTCTTTTATTTGATTTTATTTGCTTTCATTTGCTTTTATTTGATTTTATTTGCTTTTATTTGCTTTTTTTTTTGATTTGATGTGAGTTTATTTGCTTTTTCTGCTTTTATTTGATTTGATTTTTCTGCTGGATTCCAATTTTTTTTCTTAAAATATGGGGAATTTGGCACAAGTAATCGCCACTAACATTAAAACCACTGAGACACCTGGTAGGACCCGTCCTTGGCAATTTAAATGTTTTTCTACCACACGTTCTCGTAAGATGAAACAATAGGGTTATAATTTTATAAGATTTGGAATCCTAAATTAAAATAATTTATCACTAAATTTAATTACATAAAATTCGTTACAATCCTTACCAGCAAATTGCTAAAATTTAGGCGATGGTATAAAATTCCCCAGATTTAAATTTTTGAATTTCTATGATCAAAATTGGTACCTTCTACCTTGGCAGTCAAAATTAAAAGGAAGTTACGCCATTCAACCAAGTTTCTTGCAAACAAATGTCAACGTAAAACCGTGACAGAATGTCAGCTGTTAGTATATATAGCTCATAAATAAAAGTAGCCACCCGTTATCAAAATACCAAAATCGCTTTCATTCTTCCTCAAAATTTCCTTACTTATTAAAACAACCTGACAAAATTTATACTTCCAATGTAACAGTACTTCCAAATCCAATTTCCAAATTAATATTCAAACCTCTTATTCATATATAAAATCATCTATAAATTTTCCCATTAATATTATAAATTATTTTTTCCTGTCATCCAAAGAAATAAAAACCAAAGAAATAGTAGATCTAAATCACTCAAACGCTCCCTAGACAACAACCAATATGTAATGATCGTAACCATATCGTCATCAACTGAGAAAATAAAGTGATGTAAAAGCAAACGAGAAAAAAAAGAGACAGAATTAAAGTCACATTGTATTTTGCATACAAATGTACATATATAAATAGTATGTAAATACTATTGGAAATGCAAAAAATATTCTCTGTAAAAAAATATAAAAAAGTAAACAGTACGCACAAAAAGTGAACGACAACATTTTCTCTATTCTACTTTTCACTCTATACAAAAGATGTCATAAAAATATTTGCTCAATACAAAAAAAATATAAATGAAATAAATGTCATGAAATGTTCATTACATACTTTGACTTACTAGACCAAAGATCCTTGTTCAAACCCCAGCTCTTACATTCTAAAAATGTAGAAATATAAAAAAAAACAAAAATATATCTGTCGGCGACTACATATTAGCAGTTTTCTCTGAAAAGCTCTGAGAGTATCTGTTTGCCAATAACAATCTTCTCAATTATGTTCGCTCACAACATGTATTCTGCAAGAAGCTAGGCTATAGCTTTGCAACAGGGTTGTAATGTCCAACAATGTTTGTATACTTATGCCTTTCAATTGTTCGAGAACATTGGCCGTATAGAGTGAACTCTAATAGTATGAAAGCTTATGAAGAATGAAATACAAATTGGACCCAATTTAAATGCCTATATGATCTGTTTTTATCAAGCAATTTTCTATCATCTAAACCAGTAAAATATAACCAAAAATTACAGCCATTTAAAACTCCACACATTTTAAACACCAGAATGATCTTTTTAAAATAGCTATATAACGTGCTATTTATTTTCTAATAAAATTTTACACACTAGAGCGGCTCGTTCTCGTGTCCATCTTTAAACATATAAGCAGTTAATAACTTGTGGACAACCGAAAGTACTGCGATTTTAAAAAAGAAACAAACTTTCAAAATCCAGCTGAGTTTCTGCTTAAACGTTGGAAAGTGGTAATTAATAAGTTAGCGTGTAAAATAAATTATTATACAGTTGCTGTAGAAAAATTTGTATACTTCTAATTATATGCAACACTTGGTAATTGCTATTCAGATTACATATTAATTATTCACGTATCACGTATCACGTATCACAAACTATATTTAAAATTTTAACTAAAGTTTTGAATATTTTATCAACTTAAGCCTTTATAATCTGTCACTACTAATAGTGTATGTGTATACGTAAGTATATATGTACAAAAAATAGTAAAATAAGCAAAACCATTGAAAAACACAGGTCAAAATATAAAACCCCCCACACGAATCATGTTTTATTAAAAGGAAAAGGTTACCAAGTATATATATGTATAATGTGTATCATAAGTCTGCACCATCTGTTGTGTAAACGTAGAAAAACTTATAAGGATTACTAGAAGATAAGTATAATAGTTCCTAAGTTAATTGATGTGCTTTAATTTACATGCCTTCTTTAAGACAGACACTACTCTTTCGCCCAGTACACATCTTCTACGGTCTATAACTTTAGTAAGCCATATCTAAAAATACCTACGCCTACTCATATGATTGCCATTCTCCATAAGTACACTCTCAACTCATAATAACCAGTAAAAAAATCTGCCAGTAGCTTTAGGTCTGCCTGGTTATACCTGACATTAGTAGAAGACCGTTCAATTCCTTTGCTAAGTTCCCAATTCCTATCTAGTATGGTAATGCAGTGGCAGTGAAAATGCAAAGCAAGTCAATAAACGTTATTAAGTATACCATCTTAATACATTGGCAGGTTATTTACCAGCTACTCTACAATTCCAGGTAAACAAAACAACTGGACATTATATTTAAGCATTTTTTTTTAATAAACTTGTCTTTTTATAAACCAATATAGCAGTAGAAACCAAAAATATACGAAAACTCATCTTCTCAGCAATTCCGTGAGACTTTGAAGCACATGTTTGAATTTACTGCTTATGAACTGCTAACTGCTTATGTACCTCTAAAAGAAGTTTCCCTTCACCGCTTCTAATATAATGTACTTTTGCAAGTTGGCTTCGAAAAAAAAAATATTTTTTTTATTTTTATTTTTAGAGGCCATTTACCTGAAGTATCTTGTCCTAGTATTTATCCACCAGGTCCCAGTTTGTTCTACCCTAACAAACTATGAACTACATTGTACAGTATGTTCGAAAAGTGATCACGTTTAACTACCATTTTGTAGTCGCTTTTAACTATTTTTCTTCCATTTGTGGTGGCTACGAAATGAATTTGTCAAACCGCTGACTTAATTTAACCGATATTTTTATGATCGGTTACTGCAGTTTTGTTGATCATGCGTTTTGAGTTGATCACAAAATAAACCTAAAGCACCTAATACTGGAACTGAAGGCCATAAGACTAGCGCACTAAATTCCAGCGATTTTTAAGAAACCAGACGTTGGTTTAGATGCCGTTAAGTTGAAGAATAGATGCTCGGTAATACTGTTCGCGAACAGAAGTTTATTAGTTTCATTCCTACCGCGTATATCTGAGAGTCTTTTTAGAGGTAGCAGGTATTTCTAATTAGAGTATAAATTGCATTAGTACCCGCAAGTAACACTTTCATATCATTACGGGGAGGTACGCCATAATCAGATTAATTAGAACATAGAGGTTAGGCTTACGATGATAATATTCTTAACTGAACTTATGCCAAATGTATGTTTTTTATGTATTGTTTTATATATGCTCTATATAAATACCAATAGATAGATATATTTTGCATTAAGATGAATTTACTATTAAAAGAAAGTTTTCGAAAAATAAGCAAAGAGTTTTGTGACGGCTAGTTTTTATAAATTTTGAAAGATTTTTTGCAAATAATTTGTCTTTTAAAGTTAAATTTCAACTACTAAGTTCCTAAATTTAAAATATATGTATTAATATTACGATTAATTAAAATTTCTAAATTTTGAAGGATAGTTTAATAAGTTTGTATACAAACATCTTAGCATTACACGAATTTTAAAATTTACTTTAAAATTATTTTAAATTTAATACTCTTAGAAAAGAAAACAATTTTTTAATAAAAATAAAATATTTATTATTTACACTGTCCTTGTTATTGGACGATTATCGCAGCATTTATTAAATTAAATGCTTTTTGTACATCCTTGTAACCCTTTTTTCATTAGTATTTGTATTACCATAGCAGAAGCAGAAGCAAATATAAAAACACAATCAAGAAATGTTTATTTCTATAGCGAATAATTATTTTTAAGGTAGAAGATGCTGATTATGTTGTTATTGCTGTTGCTTGTGTTACTTTTTTGCTTCTTACTCAACAACTGTTGTTATTACTTTCATTATAATACCAAGAAAATGTGTCATGCATTGTTAAATACAAACCTAAGAAAATAAAATAATAAACGAATGACTGAATAGACAGATGGCAGGATTAATGAATGAATGAAGGAATGAATGAGCGAATGAATATGCGAATGACTGAGTGGGAAAGATGTATTTATAAATGTAAGGAAATAGAAGAAAAGAGGAATACTATATGGATAACTATACTTATATGTTTTTGTGCTACCACTGGTAACCTAAAATAACATTCAAAACAACACAAAAAGCAAGATTTGTAAGAAATCATAACAACGAATAATAATCATACTCTCATCACAACTTGAGAATGTATGTATGCTTCACAAAGATGCCGTTAATCTACAGATTGGTTAGTAAAAAAGGTTTTCTCATTATCTACCATAAGTGATTACAAAAGAAAGAAAAAATTATAAATTAAGAACGTTAACAAATTATATCTTATGTTGAGATTTTGCAATTTGAAGTAAAATAAGAAACTTATTTTTTTAATGAAGTCCTTAAAAAAATTTTCTGGAATTTTCAAGTTCTAGACGATTCTACAATCGAGCGTTTCAACAGGAATCTATTCGAAATACATTTTCGTTTAATTGTGCGCCTTTACCATAAGTTTTAAGAGATGCAGGATTAGAGTGTTGCGCCTGTACTTCTTGTGCTGGCTTTATTAAAGTTGCACACGCCAAGATTTCTGACCCAGAGGTAATAACTCATAGTGTCTCATTAGTGACCCTCAGAATCTCTCTTCTTATTTTTTTTTTGTCTCGTATTGTTTTCTACTTTTATGTAATTTCTATTTGTTCCTATCGGTATGTTTTATTGCTCTTTATTCATACATTGCTCCGTTCTCAGTATTGAAGCTGACCGCATTTCTCTGAGCATTGGGAAAGACATTACGTAAACTGCTCTCTCAACCACACCCAATGTCTTCTTACTCATACACTAATCATGGTTAAGCTATTGAAGTAGTTACGTTTTAATGTATATAATTAAAGCACTATGGATTTCTCTTCTCGCCACCAAATATTCTATTCGGAAACACTAAGAATAGTTTCATGTGTAAGACTTTTATACTCGTAGAGTGTAGATTATGTCCGCCAAAAGAACGAACTACTTTGAAACTGTTTTCGTGTGAAAAACAAAACAACTGTAAAAGTCGTATTTTGACTTCTTTCTCACTAAAGTTATCGAATTTATTTATGACAAAACAAAATAGGAGTATATGAGTTTATTTACCATCCCAGTAGTTACCTAAGTTCAAAGGGTAGCGCAGTTGAAATCAACAACTTGATTTTGTCCAAAGTCTATTGTCAGTCCAACTTACTTCAATTTCTTTTCAATATTTTTAACAGAAAGAGTCACATTTTAAAATATCCGACACACATACAGGCAGGAGGTACACTCTTCGTATGTAGATTGTTCATGTTATACACGTACTACATGCATTGGGCAAAACCTTTCTTTACATAAAATTGTTGTTTGGTATTAAATGATACAGAAAGCTTCTGATCTCTTTTAACTACTGATCTAATGTCAATTGAAGTTATTCTGCATCGTCCTATCATCTGTATACATACATATATACATACACACATAATTAGCCATTACAACCCTGTGTCAAGGTTACGGCCTTGTTTAAAGTTGATTCCGAACGACAGATTTGAAAAGGGTTTTAATGGCAATCAATTGCTCTCAGTGCTCTTGCCAGAAGACTTCTTAGAGGTAGTCACTGAAAGAAATAATTTGTTCATATATCTTTTTTTTTAAGATGTCAGAGCTGAGATTTGAACCTGGCTCTATCGTCTTAGTAATCCAACAAACTACACAACGGCTAATACTACTATATCATGTGTATAGAATTACCAAACTATGTCTGTTACACTTAACAGCGTCCTCAGGCCTCATTTCATCGAGGGTATCGTAAGCAAAGCCACTATCATTGGATACCAACAAACTTCATACCTCGACTAGTCACCAGAGTTTCTTCTTTAGGATAACAGGATAAAGCACCTGTACGGAACTCTTTATTCTGTCGCTTTACATTCTCAAACTTTTCAGATACCATTTAAATTCAATATTTAGCAGAAAAAGAGAATATTTTAAATCTACAAGTATTTATTTTTCATTTTTATAATTATATTATTGATTAAATTATTTGAGCTTGGACTGTCTTTTTAGTAAATATTTAGTGTATTAATTTTCTAATATATCGTTACCTTCTATGTTTAGCATAACAAGGAATTTGTGAATTATATAATTTTAATATTATTCTGTTACTAGAATGGTGAGCAAAGTTCAGTGAAATGTCACAGTCCGAAGCTTCTGGTGGGAACCGGAAAACATCAACCTCACAAAACACATTATCCACTAATATATTGAGGCATCCAGTTAAGAATTCTATATTACTGATCGAATTGTTGAGTTTTAAGCCAACTACGAGTACGTGAAAAACAATAGTAATAAAAAGCAATATAGTAAGTAAGCTATTCATAGAACTATGGCGTATACATACCAGCACAAATACCTTCTTTGGAAATGAAATTCTAAAATTTGTTTTTTAACTATTAAAAAAATAAATTACTGTAGAGCGGATCAGGTAGCAATCATCTTCACTAAGTGAATATTTTTCATCTGAATATAAAAAAGCTGTTCGCACAATAAATTGCTTGCTAACAGTCGACAGTAAGACTAAAATGTGGAACAACTTTAAGTGGTTTGCTGAAAATAAATTCTAATAAATTTTCTCATAATAGTTTTATTTTGAATGAAAATTATTTATTTTAAATAGTTTTCCTATTGAGCTGTAATGCTTACTTTAAGGGCTGTTTCGCCCGAAGAATGTACCACATATTATATTATATGCTCTATTTTACTCTCTCTTTGTCAAAATTTTGGTTTTTTTCACCACATGTGAAGCAATATTTAGGGCAATAACATGAGTAACCAACCGTTGAAGCAAAAGCATTCACAGTCTAAAAAAAACTCTTATTTAATAAAACAAAAAATCGAAAGAAAACTTCGTACTATTAAAAATAGTATAGGTGGAGAATATTAAAATTTTTCGCCAAAAAGTCATTGTATTTTAGAGCTTTTTTTATATGTTGACCTAAGGTCGAGTTTAGATTTATCGAATTATATTCTCACCATATTATATTTAAAAATTTTTAAATTTAAGCTAATAAAGTAAAAAAAAAGATCAAACAAAATAAATCAATAAACTAAGATTTAGTTTAGTCTATTGCCGGTATTCATAAAAACTATTTTAGGTTTATTGAGGTTTTATTTGACAAGTATTGCATATTTCGCTACTTCTCTGAAGAAGCTACGTCGTGGTTATTACTATAATTTTGGTTTTCACTTTGTTTGTGCATCAAAACTCTTATTTGTGGGTACAAATTCTTTCATTCTATAAATTTAGTTTTTGAGCTCATTTTATATTTCAAAAAAAAAAAAAAAAAAATAATAATAATCAAAAAAATATAAATCCGAAAAAAAAGCTTAAAAAATGTGAAAGTAAATCACAAAATACTGAAGTAATTTGAAACAAACAAATTACATGTTGCTGTCATTAGATTTAAATTTAACACTGATGTGTATAGCTATTAACTGAATGACAGAGTTTGATATAAAACCAAGCTGGTTTAAAATGGTGATTTTTAATAAATTATTTTGGCAAATTTTCTATCTAAATTCATTACTATAGAAAAAAACCTATTCTCACACCTAATACTGTGTTGCTATTGGGTTTTCTGTTTTGTTCCCAGTATCTGATGCAACTGCTGTTGTTATTGTTATTCTTAAGGTTTCTATAGTTTGTTTCTATGAGTCTTTTTACACTCATAACCGGATGTTGATGACAAAGGCATATTTGCGAATGTAGATCCTGGAAATGAAACAATTACACACAAAAATAAATACATACGAGTATAAGAATTAATGAGAATTTGTATAGAGAGAAAGAGAGATATAATAATACAATACAAACTGAGAAAAATACTGACGAATAGACTAAAAAATTAAAGAATTTAACATTTCAGCATACATACATACACACACACAAATATATATTTAGACAACAATATTTACACTACTACACTTAAGCAAACGCACATCTGTTAATGTCTATGATTTCAAGAATATTGTTACTACATATTATTTTTTATATGTTTGTTTTCATTTCGCCTGTTGTTAGGCTACATAAATATCAGCTACAATTATTGTCCCTCTATTTATTTGTATTCAGTTGCTTTCATTTTCGTTTCTATTCTATTTGTATGTATGGCACGTAAATGTTGAAAATCCTTTTTTTAGATGCCACTTTAAAGAATTAGATTTACATTTTAAGTCGTCTTTTAAATTGAATTTATCTCAACAACATTTGCAGTTGTTGCAGAATTATAATTAAAGTCTTGTTAAGCAGAAAATTATTATACAATTTATTTTTGATAAAATTTTATATTTAATTAAGAAGATTTAAAATGAAAAAGCCATAAAGCAGATGGAAATAATAAAAACTATAAAATAATATAATTTTAATTTTTAAAGGAAAGAGCAATTGCTGATTTTAAAATTAGGATTTGAAGTTAAATTTTATTATATTTGCCTCTCGTCATATTTTTTTATTTTGTCGAAGAAAATCAAATTGTTTTCTTTTTACATTTAGAACACAATATACTTATAAGTACATATATTTTATTTCGACTACGACCGCAGAAAAATTTCTATTTTACTAACTTGGCATAGGAAAGGTTTTAGAAATTAATTAAATATAAAAGTTATTTTAAAAATATGAGAAAAAAACCCTGAAACCAAATTTTCTCGTAACTTTATATGGCGTCAAGCTTACAAAAGGGATAAAATCGAGCGATTTTTAAAAAAATAAAGCTCTGCCTGCTATTCAACGATTTCTTTAAATCATTTCTTTTACTGTTCTCCAAGTTAAAAAAAAAATAATTTATATTAACAATACAAATTAAGCGATTTCAAATCTATATAAATAAAAATCAATATTGTTCGTTGGTCATCCCATCAGTTGAGAACGGCTGGACGACGATTTTTTCTTTCTAATGATCGTCGTGATCTAACTTAGGTTTTTACGGAAAGAAACTATTGCCCCGCCTATTTGCCACGGCTACTTTTACGCCCACTTTTTTCTATTTATCTGATTTTTGTATATCTTCAAAACGGTTAAAGCTAAAGTTTTGGAATTGGGCCTGAATGACTGCATAGACAAGGCAAATCATCAGTCGGAAAGCGGGCGAAATTGGACAAGAGGGCGTGACACCTCCCATACAAGTTAAATATTGATTTCTTTATACATGCGTATCTTTAGAAGTGTTGAAGCTTAAGTTTCTGAATTTAATATGATTGATTTCGTAGTCAAATTTATCAGTAGAAAAAAGGTAAACATGGTAGCTTTCAGACATAATAACTATTAAATTTATTATATTTTGAAATCAGTTGCAGTTAAAATTTTTAAATTTGGTCTGAATTACTCCGTAGTCACTCAAAATTATCAGTCCAAAATGTGGAAAAATGATAATGGTAGGTATAGCGAAGCACACCGGGTTTTAACTAGTACATAATAAATTATCGTTTATAAGTTTTCTGTTACAGATATTTTCAATATTTGTGTCCTTATGTCAAACAATAAAATGAAATGTTGAAGAACGGAAAAATCAATGCCTCCACATTCCTCAGTAGAATGGCGTATGGTCCAAACCATATAATAGTATATATGAATCCGCAAGGGAACGCATTTGAGGATGAGGAGTTTAGCAGGAAAAGATCTGAAGAAGAAAGAATACCTTGTAAACATTTAGAAGTTTGCATTGAATGCGTGCTTAAGAAAGCTCACAGTGGTGCAAACAAAATAGACAGCTTTAATTGTTCTTACTGAGGATCAAAAGTACAATACACTTTAAGTGTTTAATTAATATATTTCTATTTTTTTTCATGGAATAAAAACTTTACTAAACAAATTTTTAGGCCTTTTTATATTAATTGGGGCCATTTTTCATTATTCAGAAATTACTTCATTTTAAGTTATTTTTCTATTTTTAAAACTTTGTTTTTTGGAGTAATTTTTCACTTTAGTTCGGGCCAAATTTCATAATCAATATTGGGGCGATTTTTTATTTTTAAAGATTGATCCAAATATGGGACCATTTTTCATTTTATGCGTTGGGGTCGTTTTTCTTTGGGATCATTTTTCAGGTATCAATTCCATTTTTTACACAAACATATGCCGATATTATTACAGCAGTTAGAACGTTTCTTAAATAATTTTTATTAAATATTAATAATTTTACTCAATATTTGGAAGTCATATTTCATTGTGATTGCTGGCCATGTTAAAATAAAAATATTATTATCAAGGGTAAATCCTTACTAAATGCTGTGCATTGTATTGGAATTTTTGTGGAAAGAACAGTACATTATGACAACAGAACATATATTTTGTTTTCTTATATTATTAAGTGCCTTAGGCATGAGACACATTGCCGTGAATTGAACATTCAAAGACCAGTGTTATACCTTCACCCTTGAATTGCCCCGTCATTGTATGTTGATTGTGGTGAGTGCCTTCGCTACGTAGGTTTTTTTTAGCTGTTATCTGCTACCTCCCAATAGGTGGCGCTTTTTCCTTATCATTCGTTTTTGGTTGTCAAAGGTTAAGATGGAGTGGAGTGGAATGTCAGATAGTGTTTAATTTGTAGGTGGGCATCTCGGTGGGCCCGCCTTATTTTTAAATTACATACATACATGCATACATAACTGGCCTTTACAACCCTGTGTAAGGGTTAAGGCCTAATTTCTCGCAGCACTCATGTTGTGTGTGTTAATTTTTATCCATGAGTACCGGGACCTACAGTTTAATGTCGACTCTGAACGACAGACTTGAGAAGCTTGTTCAAGGCAATTAGTTACTCTCAGAGCTTTTACCAGAAGACTGCTGAGAGGTAGTCGCCGAAAGAAATATTTTTTTCATGTTTCTTTTTTTGAAGATGTCAGAGCCTGGAGTCGAACCCAGGGCCCATATCTTAGTAAGCCAACACACTAACCACTAGACCACGGCGACTACTATTTTTAAATTATTATTTTGAAAAACCCGCAAACTAAGTTTTTCATTGTTCACCTTTGCTGGGATTCGAACCTGGACCGTTTAAGTTTTAGTTAGAGCGCTCTATTCACTATACCACACACCCCCATTATCTAAAGAAAGAAATAG
This sequence comes from Metopia argyrocephala, assembly GCA_963576795.1. Classification (NCBI taxonomy): domain Eukaryota; kingdom Metazoa; phylum Arthropoda; class Insecta; order Diptera; family Sarcophagidae; genus Metopia; species Metopia argyrocephala. The sequence goes on along the minus strand of OY756211.1, from coordinate 57,353,898 downwards.
AGGCGGACATATATCTAATATTGTATTCCATGCATAATGGCCGATATTAAATAAAACATTTATTAATGTGACAACCATTCCCTTTCATTTAATCAAAAATTATAAACAAACAAAGTAGCATACCTTCCCGGCGGACACCCTGTTCTAACAGAAAAACACTAGAAATTTACTAAATCATAGACAATCAGAATAGAAATTATTTATATAATATGATATTTAAATTATGATTCGAAATTATTAATTCATAATTGATGAAAAGATAATATTTTTAATTTGTTTCTTTGATTGTGCTTTCCCGTATCAATACAAAAAAATTTATGTATTGTCAGTCAGATATATAACAGCACAACTCACTTGTCGTGTAGTGTAAATATTGTAAATAACAACGTCACAACAATAAAATATTGCATATATGCGAAGTGTATTACGTCTGCCAAGGAAGTTGTCAACGAAGAGTACGTTCCGCTAATATAATATTACGAGGTAGCAAAAGTATAAAAAGGAGAATTGAACTGGAGTCAACAAAATGGAATAAATGAAAAGCCAATACCACAATTAAATACATATATTACTGACAGCAGATAACACATTCGTCGTGTACTGTCATGGCCATTGAGAAAGTCCTTAAACACCAAAAGGAACAGAAATTAAAACAACACAGAAAACTGATTCAAAAATAGTCGTAAAAGTAAGCGTGCATGTAAAGGTTATTAAATTTCTTTCATTAAAAAGAAAGGAGAAACTCTGAAGTAAAAAAAAAATGTATGACTTCTTTGCTTACAACTCTTCTCTTTATTTTTAAAACAATTTTTAAATATATAGTTCTTCTTACGGAATGACAGAATCCCAGTGCAGTCAGTCAACATGAACTGTTATCTGATGAACGAATATACGTTTTATTATTATTGTTCCAGGATATTGCATCACAACTTTAAATCTTCAAAAAGTTACACGTGATTGCATTGCAATATATCACGTGACTGCTACACATGTTTCACTGACAGTTTAGCCGGGCTTATAACATCAAGAGCAACAAAAAAGGAAACATAGTATTGGCAGGAAACTTTTGTATTGGCAACAGATACAACAAATTTAATGAATTTTTATTGGAGTTTTTCTGAGTTTTGATGAAATTGTTGCTTTAAAATAAAAATGCAAATGTAAAATGTAAATTTATTTTTTGTACTCCGCAAGACATGTCTAGTTCAGTTGACAGTGTGTACAGACATATGTATGTGCATCATACATCATATCTGTGTCTAATATTGTTGTAATATTCTGAAAGATGAAATAAAGGAGTTATAAAGGAAACAGCAAAAGTATTAACATGACGCCACGTTAAATAGAGCAATGAAAAGGGAACAATGGAGAATACACAAAAGAAAAGAAAAACAATAAGGAGCAGGGATAGCATAAATTGCCTATGTTGGGTATAGAAGTCCAAGAAATATGAAATATGCCTCTGCGAAATCACAAAATTATTTTATTCATATAATTTCCAGATTTAAAATTTAATAGAATCCTTAAAAAATAGAATAACTACAGGAATATTTTGGGCTATCTCTCATGCTAATGCGATCACAATCTATGCTGATGAGTTGCGGAATGAATTTAAAAGGGTTTATCACTTTACTATAATAAACTGCGTCTCATGGTTACGGCCTTCCTACTTGAGACCAACGGCAAATATATGTATATTTGGTATGTGGCGGTATTTGCCAGATTTTATTTTATGTATTAGTCGTTTGTTGAAATTTTGTGTAATTTAGTTGTATGGCGTTGACAAGATCTGGTATATAAAGGATTATCCATTTTTCGATTACCTCAAATTTATGCAGATATAGAAAGAGAAATCTATAGGACGCGCTAATATAAGAAATTTTGAGTTACATTACATACTTTATTACACTTTTATAGGTTTAATATCGCACACAAGTAGTTCTTTTCGCAGCAAACACAAAAAGAAAAGACAAAAATAAAGAATCTGTGGAAAGAAGCAACGAAAAATTTGGGATTTATCCAGTGAGAATACTGTGAGCAAACGTACCAATATTGAGCCCTTAAGAACCTGTAGAATTTGGTGCCAAAGATGCAAAAATAGGAAAAAATTCTAAAATTAAAAGTAATTTAAAACAACAAGAAGCTCGATATTTGGGTGGCACATACATTTACGCAGAAAAACCAAATGAGTCAACTCACCATCTAGCACTACTTATAAGCATTTGTAATGCACATTAAAATAAGAAGTAAACATTGAGATCCAAAAACGTTAACTTTTCTTTTCATCTTAAGTATTTTATCAAAATTAACTAGGAGTTTTTATTGCCATATAATATTTTATACATATGAGTGTAAGTTTCCCCAATGGAAAACAAATTAACCCCATTTTGGTTAAAGTGTTACAACATAATAAATATTCTCAACTTGGCACTTTATTTCTACTATACGAAAAATAAAATTACGATTTCAGTCATAAATTCTAATTTATTTATAAATAGTTTATATGAATTGTCCAAATTTATGTTTATAAACCCTCATTAATATTTTGAGTGTGAATGTACTTGGGTAAACAATACTATACAAACAGTAAATGGCCTAAGTATTACAGAAAGACCACACACACTTATGATTTCACTCACTTTATGTACATAATACGTACTGCATATGTGTGAGTGTATTTATATGTGGACATGAATAAAAGACTCTACTAGACTATATTTTTTTAAGTTAAATTGGGTTCAGGATATATACACTAATCTTTTTCTTTACTACACAATACTAAACATCACACTATATGTACACATGAATTAAACAAAAGTTTTAAATATAAAATTTTGCTTTATTTTAAGTTACTCGTATGTGTTCATATATAGGCATTTCATGGAGTAACGAACATACGTTCCTACGCTTTTGGTGTATAATCAGATTCGACAGAATTTTGATAGTTCTATGTGTAGTGCAAAAGATAGATTTCATCGAGTTTAGGTTTCCATGATGATAGTTATAAACACGTGGTCACAAAAGTACACAAAATAGAAGTTAACTTTACCTGACAGTAGTGAAATGTAAAATTCTGCGAAATGCAACAGAATATTCAAAAACTATTAATTTATTTTTAAAGCATACTAATTAGTTTAGGTCTCTATCCAGTATTTACACAATAAAATATCTCTACTGCTCTACTCTCTACTACTCTACTCTCTACTGCTCTTTTACTACATATGTTTTATTTATTATTATCACCATAATATCGACGATGGAATTAAAGAACGCTGTAACTGACAAAACCTTAAATGTTCACCAGAGCCAAAAAACTTTCATAAATGTAGAACAAATACACTGGTATCTTTCATTTCGCAGACGGCATAAGTGAATTTATTTTCATCGTAGAAATCTAGGACCTGGACCAATCGGCGCGTATTTTTTTGCTGATAAAAATGATGCAAAAAACGTATTTTCGATTTTTAGTCATTTACAGCGTTCTTTAATTCCATCGTCGATATATCCCATAAATATCTTCAAATTCCCTTAAACAAAAACCTAATACTCTTTTTATAGTGTGTGGCATATAGTGCTGGCAAAGTATTAAGGAATGAGTATACCAAGTATCGAGTACTAATTTTTTCGTACTTGTACTTTTACATTAGAGTTAAATTTTAACGGGCAAAAGAAAACTCCGTCAAAAATACAACAAAAGAGTGATATTCGACGTTATTACAGTAAAATTAATTATCAACAAGCTAAATAAAAAATTTGTCGAAAAAGCTTATCTTTTCCTTTTATTAAGAGGTGACACATACATATGATATTTTTGTAATATAATTAAGTTAGCGCAAGCCACTACTCGTTTACAGATACTGATAAAAGAATTAGAAAACTTCTCGAGAACGAAAGATTTTATATTTACAGTTTAAGTATAAGCAAAAGTAACAATTTTAAGTTATCTTTTTTAACATTAAAAAGCTTAAAAATTAAAAAAAAACGTAATAGTATCGTGGAAGTATTCAATGTATGTATTCAACTATTCTATTCAATTTGAAATTGAAATTTTTAACAATTTTTATGATATTATTGTTTTTATTCAACAGGCCGTTAAAATTGTGCATATTTTAGGTCCTCAACACCGAAAATCGAATGTATAATTCTGATACTGGAATATTCAGCATAGCATTTCATTTTTAAAGTAAAGTTTCAGACAATTATAATCAATTATAAATTTATTACTTATGGAAAAAATTACTTACGGTAGCGAACGTACAAAACTTTTCAAATAAAAAAGTCTCTTTAATGTTAACCCAGACGTTTTTTTTAGTTATTTACAAATTTATGATACAGAAATTAATTAAAATATGATATGTAGGTCTGACATACATACCTGTTGCAAACGTACGATTAAAGCCTAGACAAGAAACAAAGAAAAAATTAAGTGATAATCGAACTTTTTTTTCTCCCCACACATTTCTCTACCTAATTGTTTGTGAAAGAAAAATTTTGAAGAAAGAATGCAAATATAATACATTTTTTGCATGTAAAAAAAATTAAATATAAAAATGTCTTTAGAAGTAATGAATGAATGAAAATTAAAATATTCCAGTTTCTAGCCCAATTTCTTCAAGTAAAACACCTGAGATATGTTATGAAACCATTTTATTATAAAAATATAGACTCTTTTTTTATAATTATAAACAATACGCAATGATTTTCAAGAAGTTGTTTTTTCATTCCTGGTTTACCATTTGGAGGAAATATGGGCATACTTTCAAATATTTAAGAAACTGCATCTATAAAAGCTTTGTTTTTGTTGTTTTTCTTTGAAATATTGATTTTGTAACTTTTATTCTGTTTTTTCTCAAAAGAAATATGAACGTAATTACTGGTCTTTGCTTTTAAGATAACGATATATGTATATGCTCATAAGCACAAGTTTATACATATACATATATTTTGTATGATGCAATTTTTCTTGTCTCTCTCTCCTTTTAAGAAAATTGTTGCTTTATACAATTTTGTATGTTTGAAAACAACGAAAATATTATGGAAAATACTTTTGGTTTGCAAAAATAACAATAAAAAAAATTTGCATTTTTTTCAAAATTATAATTAATTATAATTTAAAAATAAGTTGAGTTGTCAATGTGAAATTTTATTTTAAATGTGTATTTTATAAATACAATCAAATATTTTTTTGATATTACAAATATTACGATTTATTTTCAACAAATTATGCTAATTAAAATTGTTGTTATTATTTAAGCAATATTTTCAAAAACAAGAAGACTTAGTTATAAAAAAACAACAAAAACATATGAGATTTATAAAGAAGTTTAACAAAAATATTTTTTGAAGGTGTTGAAATTTTTCCAACAATTGGGATGTTGACCACATTTGTTGAAAATAGATGGTACCGTAAAATTTTTTTCTTTTTCTCAAAGTAAACTTTGACAAAAAAATAAAATAAATTATTACGGTACCATACATTTTCAATAAAAACGATTAAATAAATTTTTTGTTGAATTCTTTGCTTTAGGTAAGTTGCGCATATTTAGTGCAAAAAGAACATTATAAAAATTAGGAGTAACGTGGTGTAATGGTTAGAGCGCTTGCATACAACACACAACAGCCCAGGTTCAAATCCCAGCAAAGGAGAAAATGTAGACGATTTAATTTAAAAAAAAAGATTGATAAAATAGTGCAACAAAAACATTTACTGAAAGTCTTGTAATATTTTCAACAAATAGTTTGTTAACCACAATAATTGAAAAAACATGGTACCGTTGCATTTTTTTTTCTTTTCTTTTCTTACGGTAAAATTTGGTCGACAGTTCCACCGGCCACTGGTAGACCTCGTGCACATAACTGTCCCACGGTGAGTGGTGAAGGCCCGGTAATAGGCACTATGCGAAACCCCATCCTCATATCGTCGATGGAATTAAAGAACGCTGTAACTGACAAAACCTTAAATGTTCAAAAGAGCCAAAAAACCTGTATGAAAATAGAACAAAGACACTGGTATTTTTCAAAACGCAAACGGCGTAAGTGAATTTATTTTCATCTTAGAAATCTGGGACCGCGACCAATCGACGCGTATTTTTTTTTCTGATAAAAATGATTCAAAAAACCTATTTTCGCTTTTACAGCGTTCTTTAATTCTATCGACGATATTTAAATTTCTTTTAAGACCCGAGATCCTCAGCACATCTGTTCCTGAAACAAACTGTAAGGTCCGCGAGTGAGAACGCAACTTGTAACGGAAACAGAATTGTGAGCTTTTTTGGCCTTACCTAGTTTGCCGCCATATGCGAGTCAAACATTCAGCCAAGTAATGAGTTGTGGGGACAAATGGCTAAAATTTAAAAATTGATTTAGTTACAGATTTTCATGCCCTATTTGACTGGTTTTGATGGTATATATTGGATAAAGCGAACGCGGCCTCGGTAGGAGAACAGTTCGGAACATATCAGCGTTCTAAGGTTTTCATGAGCAGGTTACAAACATCGATTACGGGCGATTTGTTTTCTACAAGTCAACCAGTTCTAGCGATACCGTTATCAAATCTAATATACTTTGAGAAATATTAATACAATGTATCGGTTAGCAGACATCGTCGCCCTGTAGATAGGGTAGCCTTCAAGACACACCGTACGGCAGTCATGTGCACGAGGTCTACCAGTGGCCGGAGGAGCTGTTGAACAAATCTTACCGTCCTTTGACTTGTATGATGTAGTTGAGTTCGACGAACTTGACAAACTTTGTTTGTTTGCAGGTAACTGAAGGCCCGCCCATATATGACCGTCCAGTCCATGCCGCATCCTCTGCCAAAAGACCATCGTGCTTGCTGAGTTTTATGTTGAACAAAAAAAAGCGAAAAACACATTTTTATTGCGTGCATTGCAATAAAGCGGTATGCCAACAACTCTCAAATGCTATTTATTTCTGCGTTAAATGCCGTGTATAAAATTCCTTTGTATAGATATTATTAATAAAATACTGTTAAATGATAACCAAGATGTATAAAAATGCATTTTTAATGTTCATTTTGTGGTTTTCCTAGCATAAAAAGCATTTAAATACAATTTTAACACATCTCTCTATGTATTTCAATACAAATCCCATGTAGGTCTGAACAGACCTGGTTATGCCATTTAGCGACAAAAAACCCTCATACCTACTAGGGTTAATATATAAATCTAAGAAAAAATTCTATCTATCTGCGAATTCCAATGCACAGCATAAGTAGGGGTTTACCCCTGAGTATTAGTCTCAATAAAAAAAAGTACCTTAAAAATAAAATATAAAATATTCCAGATTCGAGTTGCTGTTTTTTTTAAAAACACGAGTTTTTTATGAAAGTTATAAATAACAAGCGTACAACTATTGTATTGCCGTACAATCAAATGACGAATACAATGAATACAAGGGTTTTGTGTATTCGGCAATATGTAGACTCCTTTTTATAATTATAAACAATAAATCGCGATGATTATCAATATATTATTTTTCAAACTTGGTTGACCATTCAGAGAAAATGCCCATATACAGTTTTAAAATTTTAAATAACTGAAAATTGATACGTTAAACTAAACTGTACCAAACTAAAAATTTTCTACTCACACGAGTAGCTTCAGCTGTAAGCATAAGTTTTGGATAAATATATACATACATATAAGAGAGCTCTTCGAACTATATGAGTACTTACTTATTTAGCAAAATGTGATATTTTGTTTAAGACTGAGATTTAATTATCTTAAGCTTAAAGTTCTCTCCTAGACAATTAATACCTAAAAAACCTACAGCTTCTGAAAAAAAAAAATAAAAAAATTCCAGGAAGCAAACACGTCATCATAATTTTAATACACCAAACCTTGAAAGCTATAAATGATTATATTGCTATTTTATTTTATTTGTCTTTCACTCTCTATTGAGCATCTAATAAATGTATATGAATATAAATATATAAAAAGTACATAAAAATGGAGGTAGCCAAGCGTGGTACACCTTTTCGGCATTAATAAAAATCACAAACGAGAATGAGGCCAAAAGTAATGGGTGCTCTAATACAAAAAGACTTAAGGCTGGGTGTGGGTACAAATTGTTGCTTAAAAATTTTTTTCATCAGTAAAACGAGTGTATGTCTATAGACAAAAGTACTGTATAATTTAAATTGTTGCTACTTAAATATTTTTGCTTTGATTGTTGTTTTTATGTGGTAGTGTTGGCGGTGGCGGTGGCGATAGCAGTGGCTGTAATGGTTGTTACATATTTTTATGGTTTTATTATTTTTTATGATTTCCGTTTCCTGTGAGTGTACTGCTTGTGTGTTTATGTTTCTTTTTTTTTTTTTTTCTTTCTTTTTTGTTTTCTTTTGGTTTTTAGTTGGTATATTTGGCGGTTACTTTGGTAATTTCGCAGTTTTTTGTTTTTAACATAAATTTTATAGCACAGCATTTTTATAACCAATTATTAAGTTTATGGCCATTTTTAATGAGGTAACAAAAAACCGAAATGAAAAAAAATACAAATTAAACATATTACTGAGCATTGAAAAACAGTATTAAATATCTTTATTGTCAACCAAGTCGAATATTGAGACACAAAATTTACCCAGCCATGTGAAATAATTTTTATGTGACTTTTAAATATTTCGTTATTCATTTTGTTGTGATTTATGTTTATTGGCAACGAAACTGTTTTTAGGTTTTATTCTCATTTTTCCATTCATATTCAATGTTACACGTGACAATGTAATGCAACTGTTTGTTTATAGTCTGGTCTAGAAAACAGAATATTTTTTTTGTAATCTTAACATTTACATATTTAACATATTAGAGGGGTAGTCTGAGTGGGATGCTTTAAAACACGCAACATTATCAGCTGTTAGAAGTGTAATGTCTGTTTTAAGCGGTATTTTAATTTTTTGTGCGCAGCAAACACATTAATTATGTTAAATCTTAGCCAATGCTGACAATGCGTAAAAGTTGTGAAATTTTAATTATTTGTGGTTTCAGAATATTAATTAATATTTTAAGTTGAAGGAAGAACCAGACAAAAACAAAAAAAGAAAACATAAATATATTTCAAAACGAATTTTTATAAATTTTAAAAAGATTGCTACTACATTGTTGTGAGAACAGTTTTTTAGTAAAAAAAATGGTAAAATAATGGTAAAATAAATATAAAAAACCAAGGAACTTTGCAAAAAACTGGAGGTATTTAAGTGCTCATTTAAACAAACTTTTCAAGTTTAATCATTATGGCAGACTACTTTTAGACAAGCTCGATATTTAAAATTGCCTTTTTGAAAATTATTCAATACTATTATAGATACATTCCAGAAAGAACAAAGTTTCTTAACTGCAAGCAAAGGTTGTGTAAATTTGTGGTTAAAAAGTCAAACATATTTTTGTGTGTGATAAATTCAGTTTTGCTGATACCAAGGTAAAGTAGAAATGTGAAAATCAATAATAGACTATGATGTCTGACAAATGTTTACCTATAGCATGTAGGCAGACGGCCGCTCTTTTCGCAAAATATTGAACAACATTTTACAAACAAAGCCTCGCTTATCTCGTCAGTTCAGCGCCGAATTTCATCTTTCAGAGCGTCAGTTATTTGTGGTTTGTTCACATAAATCCAGTCTTTCAAATGACCCAAGGGAGAATAATTCAGCTGCGTTAGAACACAAAAGGGAGTCATGGTATAGTGGTTACAGCGCTCGCACAGAAACTCAAACGACCGAGGTTCAATCCCAGCAAAGGAAAAAAATTATATAAATAAAATTTGCGGTTTTTCAAAAATTATAATTTAAAAAAATAAGAAATCCATCTTCAGGAAACCGCACCCTGACATTTCCAGTCTTTTCTACCAAAAACGAATGATTAGGAGTACAACGCCAAATTCTGGGAAGATAATAACTTATCTACTGAAGATACTCGCCACTCACATTCAACATCCACAGACAGATGGGGCAATTTCTGTTGTTCATTCTAGGGTGAAGGTATAACACTGGCCTTTGACTATTCAAATTGACAGAAACTTCTCTCATCAACAAAAGAGGTTCATAATAAAAAAAAAATATATGTATAGCTATCTATGTATCCTCAAATTCCAATTCAATGCACTGCATAAGTAAGGGTTTACCCCATAGTATTGGTCAATTAACATCGCCAAATAGCTACCAGGAAATATCTTATGTTATAACTGAATTGTTTGGCCGGTTGTTTGGCTTGTGGCGCAGTCCTGCTGAAATTTATCACTGATATTAAAATTAGCCAATTATACAAAAATGGTTTTATTTAAAAAATGCGTTAATTTCGTTAGTAGTCGCCGTGGTCTAGTGGTTAGTGTGTTGGCTTACTAAGACATGGGTCCTGGGTTCGACTCCAAGCTCTGACATCTTCAAAAAAAAAATATGATAAAAATATTTCTTTCGGCGACTACCTCTCAGCAGTCTTCTGGCAAAAGCTCTGAGAGTAATTAATTACCATGAACAAGCTTCTCAAGTCTGTCGTTCGGAGTCGACATTAAACTGTAGGTCCCGGTACTCATGGATAAAAATTTACACACACAACATGAGTGCTGCGAGAAGCTAGGCCGTAATCCTGACACAGGGTTGTAAAGGCCAGTTATGTATGTATGTATGTATTAATTTCGTTAAGTTTTTCAAACATCCAAATTCCAAACATCAGCTAAATTGTTTTCTTCAGTATTCCCGTGTTCAGTAACTCATCATAAAGGTAACCCTTGGATCTCTTCCAATCTGCTCTATAGACATCCGGCATGCTCGGACTATTTTAAATGTGGTGTTCGCATTTGTATCCGTTACTGTATTTAAGCAGCTGCTGGTCTATTGACCATTATTTCAGGCTAGATAATACTAAAATAGTCGAGTAGCTTGAGGAATATTCTAACATTCAACTGTTTCAAAAAGATCCTATACCCGAATTTATCGTGTTATCTTCTATAAAAACCTGGACAATATCTTTAGGGAGTTGTAGAACGTTACGGTATTATCGTTATGAGACCAGGATCAAAGACACGTTCAGGTATCGTGTAGTCAACAGGTAGCTGCAAATTAACTTCGTCTCAGATATCTGCATGTCCATAGCTGCTACACTTCCCTGTGTTCGTAGCATATAGTCTACATGTCTTATTTGCTGAAATTTGTTTTGCTAGCACGTCTGGTGGTCACTAGTTCACTGTAGCAAATAATGTCGTGGAATAATCGACTTACGAAAAACAAAATTTTTTGATAAACTGTGTACGAGAAATTAATCATTCAATTAGTCTATTAAATCATAAGAATATACACTACTGGAATATCTCCTATGGTAGTACTTACATACAAAGTCTTTGGTGTGGACTTATCAACCCTGATTAGGAGCCAACAGTGCTCGAAAAGTTGGAAAAAAAATTGAGCATACACAGTAGACTTTGTCATGTTTTTTTTAATGTTTTAAAAATTTGGCTTAAAATCAACACTAAACTTTCGCAATAATATTTGCGGACAATCATTTTATTCTTTGCAAAATATTGCAATGCTATGAGCACTTTTTGTCTCATACAATAAAAAATTTAGTGTGTTGGCGCAAAAACTTTTTGTGTTGCTTCTGAACAGCATTTTTGTAGTGTTGCACTTTTGATTTGGTGTGAGCTATTTAGACTCAATGCTGCAGGTAATTTGTTTGAAATTCAAATGTTAATTTGAAATATAATGTATTGGCGTTTTTGTAAATACCAGCCCAAGGAATCTCATCCAATGTAATTTTTGTAATACGGTTTTTATCGTAATCAGTTTTTATACATTATTATTCATAGTGAGAAATTAAATCCATACAAAAAACAAATGAAACTGTATTTTATATAAAGGGTAATTTCATTTTAATATAAATACTTTGAACTTGAGTTCTCAGTTAATTTTCGAAAATCACAATATAAAAGGAGGATATTATATTACATTTCATATAATTTTAATTGCTTTAATTTTTCCTGTTTTTTTTAACTGTACACGTACTAAAATCCACTTCATTTATAAATACCAGCTCTTCTGTAAATTTAATTAAAATCTTTTATTTTTAAACAATCAATAGCATGTGAAACATGTCTTCCCTTCACACAGCGCTTAATACGATTAAATTCCAATTTGCTTTAGGCCTCGACTTAAACTTCTCTTTTTCTCCAATATGTATGTTATTACACACAAATATATATGATTGAGTATGTGTATATGTACATACTTATATCCTTGTACTCAATTCAACAATTATTAAATATTCATGGACTTTTTAAAATGAAATACCATTTTCATATCTAAAATTAACTTTTAAGGACGCTATCATTTTGGCATAAATTATTTATATGCGAGTATAAATGTCAGATGGTATCTGATATCATAAAATGATCTCTTGTTTGTTTTTTTTTTCTATAGTTGCAACATGCAACATATCATTTCACATTTCAATTCAATTCAATGCTGGATGTCAATATACGAAAATGTTTTTAAAACACAAAATTGTTGAAAATTAAAAAGCAGGAACTACAACCAGATAAATGCCAGTAAATTAGTGCTACTGGTTATCGATTGGGTGACACAAAGAAACAGCAACGACATTTGCAGCAATAGCAACAAGAGTAGAATTTGTAATTGCAACAAATTTAACAAAAAATTATGTTGCATTTGCTTTTTTATTGCACATTAAACAAATACGAGCACATTTTTATTTGGTATGATATGTAAACAAATTGCAAATTTATTCGCACAATTATATGACGACCTGAAGGTCCTCCTTCTCATTTTAATTTTATTTTCTTTTATTAAATAAATTATACCAAAAATAGATTTAAAAACAAAAAAGAAAAAAAAAAAGAAATCCCGATATATTTGTGTAAATATAATTTAAATGAAATAAAATCCAATTAATGATTTCTTTTTTCAACGCTGAATTTCAATTTACATTGAAACGTATAGTTGGAGAGTCAAGGTACACAGTTGAATTGAAGGACACTTCGACGATAGACTGTGGTAATATTGATAGTGGGTTGGAAATAATTTTTTGTTTTTTTCTTATTTCTTTTTAATTTATAATACTTGTTTAACTAAATGTTATTATAGCATAAAAATACAAACAATATAGAGGAAACTGAGTGCCATTAATAAAAAAAAATTTAAAGCATACGTATTGACTGATTATATATATATTAAAGTTTTTTACAAGCAGACGAAAAGCACAGATTTTTAAATTTTGAAATAAATTAAAACTTAAAATTAAGGAAATACAGAACTAAATTCTTGACGGACTTAATTTTCTCCTTTGATTGAGAAAATAATTCAAAAACCAATTTAATTTATATAGCATCTTTTATGAAGAAGCAAAATTAATTAAAAATAATTACCAATCTTACTGGATTTCGAATTCAGATTTTCAGATCATTCAACAGTAAAATATTAATTGTTTACTTTATAAAAAAAAATTATAACCACAATTTCCCGGCGGGCAGTCTGGGTATTTATGGCTTTCCATCAACTACACTACGTCACCAAAACTTCTCTTTATACCTAGAAGCAGTTTGGGGCTTACTTATCGCACATTTGCGATTTCTAATTTCAACCAGACATAAATTTTGACCCTATAGCTCCCAATACCTACCCTTTTCATAAGTTTGGTTGAAATCGGCCTACACATTTAAGCGTGAGGCTGCGACATACGTAAATAAAAAGTGTATTCCATTTATATATTATACATAAATGTAGGAAAATGTTAAAAACAGCAACACAAAAACAACAAGTTTTATATTTTATTATATATATAAAAGATTTATTTCGAAAATTCACTTTCATAGATATGTTTAGAGTTCACAATATTATGTTTATTAAATACTATAGTGGTTGCCGCGGGATTTCAACTTCAAATAACGTCTTTAATTTTAACTTGACTACTTAAACTTCTAATCAACTGTCATACGAACTTTAAAACAACTTTAGAAACAACTATCAACTGTATCATTAAATGAAGAGATCTCTCTATTTATACTCTTCAATCTACTCGTTACTCGTTTGTCTGTTAAAATTAACCAGTCGTTAATAAAAATATATCTGTTCTCTTCTTTCAAATGAGTGTTCGCAAAGTAAAATAAAATATCTATCTGTCTCATGAAATCATGCGACATCCAGAAAGTTCTACAGTAACGGACAACTTTAATACACAGTGGTACGGTTGGACTCCAATCCCACATAAATATAAAAAAAGATTATATATAAATTATAATAATAATAATAAGTGAAATAGTACTGCTGAAGGTAAAAATAAAAACATAAAAAAAAAATTGTTTTAAACTCTCAAAATGATAGGTTTTTGTAAAATTGTATGCTTATCTTTTTTAATACTTTGTTTGCATATGTCCCCTGTACATTTCTTGTACACTTTTTCAAGTACTTTGTTTTAGTTCCTCTTTGTACTAGAGGTTTTTAACACACTTCAATGAATGTTTTACATAATTTTAATTTTTTTAAATACCCTATAGGGAAAGGAACTAATATTAAACTAGCGACATGACCAATTCCTAAGTGACAGAGACCGGTTGGAGTTCTAGCTCTTTATATGAAGGGGACCTGTCACTTTTCCAGGTCACTTTTACAGGGTCCAATTGGCACCATTTCAAACCTTTCGATTGGTCTCAGAACTAACCTAAACTAACTAGATCTGTTCCATTTACAATAATAATTGTCCTAAATGTGGTTCTTTACGACATATCATAGAACTAGTCTCAAAAACCTGGCAAATGGGTCACAGGGTAGTCTAAAAAAAATTACACCAGCCCTCCTTATACTAATTTTTAAAAAGTCCTACGATTGCTTATCACAGAACAAGTCTAAAAATAAATATTTTTCAACCACAATGTATTTATTTTTCACACTTAATTGCATGAATTTTTTTTATTTTTTTAAAATAAGCCACTGATAAAATTCATGGACAATTTAAAGGAAAAATATTTAAAAATATTTTATTATAAATATCTAAAACTACTACTAATGGGTATAATCTAATGCCGAAATATTTCAGCAGCGACCAATTTACACTAAAGTTTTTGTACATGTCTTTTCTTTATTTTCAAAAAAATTTATGATGGAAATTTCCATCACAATGCAATGATGCTTTAAATTAAATTTTATTAAGTGCTGAAGACTCAGGTTCGAGCCCCAGGAAAGGTGTGATCAATTTAATTTTGTTTTTATCAGAAAACTCTTTAATTAGATCAAAGTTAACTGCAATGAATATTTGTTGGTAATTAAAGAAGAAATGATGTCCGTGAAGGAATAGTACACTAGCCAAACTCAACAATTGTTTTCGACTCCAGCTACGGTAGTCTCATCAGAGTTCTTTGTGTCCTGTGCATATTCAAGACCAAACATCAACTATTTAACTCACACTTTTTTGGAAATCGCATACTGAAATTATTACCGTATGTACATACACTTGTATGAGTTAGTCGAAGTAAAGCCACACAACAGTTTCTATCATATTCTCCTTTTCTTACCATCATTGCTGTTCTTGTAATTGTCATCTTATTTGGATGAAACAGAATTACAAATTTATTTTGTTTTTGCCCTTTATTCCACCTTATCCACATTAGTCGACATGAATGATATGTACGACGGTGGTCGTGGGGGTTAGAGCGTAGCACCATAGCCGGGCGCAATTCATGTTAAGTGCTGAAGACTCGAGCTCGAGCCCCAGGACGACCACCGTCGAGCCCCACCACGACCACCGTCGTACATATCATTCATGTCGACTAATGTATAAATCTGTGATAATATTTAGGTTAAGGAGTACATATTTTAAATAAAAAAAAAAAAATATATACTGTCCTTTCGAAATATTCCCATACAATGCACAACCTAAGTAGGAGGTCTCAATATAAAAAAAAAAAAAAAAAAAATTGGGGAAGTCGTAGTCTTTATTTTATCATATCATAATTTGTTTCGTATTAGTAGTCGCCGTGGTCTAGTGGTTAGTGTGTTGGACTACTAAGATGATAGCGCTGGGTTCAAATCTCAGCTCTGACATTTTGAAAAAAAATATGAAAAAATTATTTCTTTCGGCGACTATCTCTCAGCAGTCTTCTGTCAAAAGCTCTGAGATTAATTGATTGCTATGAAAAAGCTTCTCAAATCTATCTTTCAGAGTCGACTTTAAACTGAAGGTCCCGGTGCTCATGGATAAAAATTAACACATACAACATGGGTACTGCGAGTAGCTAGGCCGTAACCCTGACACAGGGTTGTAATGGCCAGTTATGTATGTATATATGTATGTCTTGTTCTCAATAAAAAAAAACCTGCGGAAGTCGCTTTCTTAATTTTATCATTATTGATTTGTTCTGTAGAGAGGAAGAACATTTCGTAACATCAAAACACTTTTCAATTCAAAACTCGTTTATATCAGATTTAATTTAAATGATTTGTCACAACTTCATGCTAAAAGACAAGGACAAGGTCGACCAAAATGTTCATTTATACTCCTAACCATGTAACTAAATGAAGTATGTGAGTCTAACTGAAACAATATTTTCTTTTTTTAAATCTAGCAGTTGTTTATTACTATCGAAAAATAAATGCCATATTTTTTTTCATTGCTCTAATAACTTAAATATTACATTGGTTTAAACTTACACAATTCATTTTTTCCATTATTTACGCAATAATTTTTCATACCTGAAAAGAAAATAAAAAGCTTTGTTACTTATATGGAAGAATTTTTAATTTAAACAAATTATAACAGATTTTGTTGCATTTAAAATTATTAAATATTTATTAGGAGTGTGACAGTTTCATTACAATAATATTTACATTTTTTTTTTCTTTTTTTGTATTTTTACTCTTCTATTTAGAAAACTCACAATATTTCAATTGAAAACTCACAATATTATTACGCATATGCATTCATAGAAAAACACATTTGAGTATGTAACGACAGTATCTATAAGCAATTTATATGGCACTTGTGTATTTCAAGAAGTTCAGAAGAGTATGAGATAAAAATCACAAAATGTAAATAAGTATTTCATACTTTGTAAAAATAATAATAATAACGATGATGATCATGATGATGATGATGATAAAGATGATGATAACGACAATAATAGTAACAACCATAACAAACACACTCCTAATAAAAGTATCGAAAATAGTCAACAGGGACTTTGAGGACCAAATAATACAAAAGAAGAAGAAGGAAAAAAATCACATTAATTTGTTGCAACTAAAAAGTTTCTATGTTATCAAATACATACAAAAATACACACACACACACATGCATATACATGTGCCTAGAGGTATGCTTTATAACAAATTTCTGTTAAAGAAACTACCCTGTCAGCAATTGGAAGATTGCTTGCTCATAAATCACCAAAATGAGTCTTTTAAGACTCCCTTAGGTGATCAAAAACTGATGAAATGTGCGGAATCATAAATTAATCGTGCAGACGTTCGAAATACGACTGCTTTTATAATTATTTTGCGTAGTATTTTATTGTTTTCTTCTGCATTTCGTTACAATGGGATTTATTTTATTTGAAAGAATAAGAGTTATGCAATTATTGTGATGTCGTGGTATAGTGGTTAGACGCTCGCACAGAAATTCAAACGACCGAGGTTCAATCTCAGCAAAGAGCAAAAATTATAAAATAAAATTTAAGGTACTTCTAAATTATAATTTAAAAAAATAAGAAGAAGTCCATCTTCAAGAAACCGCTCCATCAATAAAAAGGCACATAATATTAGAGCTGCAAAACTATCGATAGTCGGCCCCATCGATAGTTTCGATAGTTTAAAAAAAACAATCGATACTATCGATACTATCGGTTTTCTATTTTGCTGAGAAAATTAGAATCGCAATACGAATTTTTTGATATATTTTTACTAGGTTCTTCTAAAATCTAGTGGATGAGTAGAATTCAATTTTTACCGGAAGTCCAGTAAGTAAAACTCTATTAAAATATAGCAAGTACCATGTATGTATATGGTATATTATTCGTTTTCAACTGTCTTTCATAATAAATGTATTAATTTAAATAAAAGACATACATATATATCTGTGGCAATATGGAAGAGTGGCTTAAGTCGACATAAGAGAGAATTGAGTTAAGGCGTTTGGGGCATTACAGAAGCAAAGGCGCTTAAATGTGTTAAGTCGGTTTTGAAAAATTCTATTTTTTATCAATGTTATGTACGTTTACTTTTTAGACTAAGTTTTTTAAATCAATAATGCATTGAACAAAACAACTTATGTACAAATAGATTTGTTTACATATTCAGATTTTCGATTTATCATATAACTTATATTTACATTAGTTTTTTTAATAAAATGTGATTCTTGTATACAGTTATCTTAAGTGAATGTAAATTCTTGAACAAATCCTCTTATGTTTACTTAAAACTACACAATACATATTTTTTTCCAACAGAAGCGCTTAAGTTACTTAAGGACCAGTCCAACGCAGATTTCAGTTTCGAAAAAGCGCTTAAGTAGAAAAGGCGTAAAATCTTCTAAAATAAACCATATTTTTTTTTTAAATATTCATCCTTCTTCTCTAATGAACATGTTACCACTATATTAACTCATAAATTATTTGCAAAAAACATACAGAATAAAATTTACACAAAATTGATGATATCTCAAAACTTAAATTTTCGACTTAAGCTACTCTTCCATATTGCCAGAGATATACTATTGTAACATAAATTTCAATTTTATTACAAAATAACAAAAAAAAAAACAGAAATTATTTGCCAAACAAAAAAAAATTAATTAAGGCTGTTAATTTGAGATAATTTTTTTAAATTAACGTTAACCGTAAAAGGCTTTAACGTTCAAAACGTAAAACATACATTCTACATATGTAAATATCAAAATTCTAATTAAAAGGGGTTATAAAAAACAATTCATAAATAAAATTAGATACAGAAGCGTTAAATTTAGGTATTTATAAGTTATACCAGGTTTACCCAATAATTTTTGTTAATGAACAAGAGTTTATCGACTGTTTTTGGTCTATGGTCTTAATTGGCTTTTTCGCTTCTCTGAAACTAGGGTGTGAAAGTTTAAGGTGATCTAATAAATATGTAGTATTGCCGCTAGTTTTATAATATTTGCTACATAAACGGCATTTAGCACAATTTTTATCTTTGGTTATTTCAAAATAAGTCCAAACATCTGAATACGTCCTACGTATCTTTTTTTGAATACCCTCTTCATCATCGTTGTCTACCACAATGTTTTGGTTGCCATATTCTATTAAACACAGACAGACATACACACTCCTATGGATGTGTCCATTGGACACATATGTACATTTAAAAACTTTCTGATAATTGTAGGAATCTCCCTATCTTTTAAAACTGTTTTTTATTAAAATATTCTTTATTCTTTTAGAAATACTATTTATAATACCAGAAACTTTTACTTTAAAACTTCTTTGTATTATTTTTGTGCCGTCAATAATTCGCCGCTGTCGTTATATTAAGGTAGCCGTTGCCGCTGAATAAAAATAACTAAGTTTAAATAAAATTAATTACCCTACGGAGCTTAATAGGAAATATTGACTCTATTTTATTTTACATTAAATAAGTGCAAGTATATTATTTTTATTGAAAAATTAGAACATACATACAAAAATTTACCGGCGGCAAAAAACCTGCGTTGAAAAAGTTTACTTTTAAAATTTTCCGATAGTATCGCTACCGATAGTGAAACCATCGATAGTCGGCCAAAAATGAAACTATCGATACTATCGATTGTTTTGCAGCTCTACATAATATACATATAAAAAAAAAGAATTCCTTCAGTTGAGCTCGACGAATTAATTTTTTTTTTTTAAATTTTTAAACAAAATACAATATTTTTATTATTGTAAAAATAATAAAAAGATAAGTAAAACTCTTTTAGTGTGCGGAGTCACAAATTACTCGTTCAGGGAATCATAAATGACTCGTTCAGGGGAGTCGCGGCAAGGGTACATTTTTCTCCCGACAATACATTCATTTTCGACTCAAAAATGAGCTCATAAGTGACTATTTTAATCGCCCAGAGGAGTCAAAACAGACTCATAATTGACCAAAAATGCTGACTGGGTATAGACTGTAGCTCATATTAACACATGCATACTCTATACATATACTCGCATGTATATACATGTATTTCTGATTGAGGGTGTTCCCTTTTGGCATATATTTGCCAGCCACTACAATTATTTGCTATATCCAAACACATATGCGTGTGCGTGTGTGCATAAAAAGTTTTTGTGTATGAAGTGGTAAAAACAACATTCATTTGTTTACATTCTAACACTTAAAAATTGCACATCTTTTGAGATAATTTCTCTTCATTCCATTTTTATTTTCATATCTTCTTTTTTTTTCTCTCCCTCTGTTTCTCGTTTTTTGCCACAGTTTGTCAGACAGTAACTGCTTAAATACTCTCACTTGCATACACTTTCATTATGTGCCTGTTATTACTATTGCTGTTGAGACAAGTGACAATTTAACTGGGAATTTCATTTGTTAGAGCAACAGCTAGAGAGCATTCATCAACATCATCACCAACAATACCGGCAATAACAATACATTCTATGTACTACGGAAAATTCTTGTCAACACTTTTACATGAACTGTTTGAGAAGATGCAAAATAAGAAACTAACACAGCATTGTTTCCTGCCACAATAGTGCATGAAACAAGACTTTCTCTCCCAGCCCCCCAACTAAATACAATCAAAAAGAGCTTAAAGCAACAGATTTCAAGTAATAAAAAAAAAAAAATAAAACCAAAAATGCAGTTAAATTATTACCAGTCATCATTTCAAAATGTTTTGTTTGCTCATGTACTCGTACATAAATGCGAGATTTTATGAGATTACTTAATACTCTTTGGCCATGTTGCAAATTAGTATATGGTTTTTAAAAGGGTTTTTATTTGCACAAAATAAAGCAGTAGATAAAATTAAAAAAAAAGAACTAAATTATGTGCAAAAATTAATTTTTACAAAACATTAATTTGAATTCTATTTCAGAGCAGTTATATCCTGTGGCAAGATACATATTGTATTTACAAGGCTTCGTGCAACTTAATAAACCCGTAAAAGAACAGAGATAAATTCTAAAGGTGAGTGAGGTTCATGTAATGGTCTCTGATGAAATTTAATTATAAGCAAGCGGGAAGCAATTGCATGAATAAGAAAATTCAGTAGAAATCTCTACTTATGCAGGGCTTTATATGACTATTTGGAAAATATATTGTAAAAGAGAGGCAAGAGGTAGTAGTGTGCGTATGTACTTATATTTGATTTGAATCTGTTTATATCATAATTTCTAGGAAAAACATGCGTCAAGGTATTGATTCATAAATGAAGAAGAACTTGTTCTCTCTATAACGCACTATACAATTGACTGGATAATTGAAAAGGGATATTCTCTGTGAAAGATACTAGTACTAAGTAGATTTATGCAATTGGTATAGAAATATGTAGGTCTTCGGAAAATTCTTAGAACTTTTCAAAATTATTGCACGTACGTAATAATTTTGTCTGTTTGAGCCAGAAATTGTCTTTGAATGCCGTTTTGATTCGACTCGAAATAACAATAATAACCTCTTTGTAACCTTTGTAGAGAACATTCGAATTTAAGAACAGAATTATTATTAATTTGCAACAAAACCTTCTCGTGCTTTTTTAACCCTTATGTTAATGACAAAAAATAAAACACCTTAAACTTAATGGCAAGGTACCCGGGTGCCTATATAAAAATAGTATAGAAAACAAAATTATTTACTTGCACTATATTTGTTCATAAATTTAAAAATAATACTTTTTAAATTTTAAAACGATATCAATAATATATATTATTACCATTTTAAGATATGCTACATATACATACAGCATATACTTTAGATCTATAAAAATAAAACTAAGATTAGTTAGTAAATTCTCCCCTGAAGAAACAAATAATGGTCTTTTGTGTGCAAAAAAAATGTTTTTTTGCTGATTCAAGGTAATCTCTTATAACTCTTTTACAATTAGATCAAGTGCTTTTCGTTAAAATTCATTTAAGTATAGAAGCTCATTCTAAGAGATAACCTTCGGTAGAATAATTTCTTCCGGTGAATGAAATGGAAGCTTCAGATAGTGAGTTTGTAGGAACTGTTGAAAATTTCGAAGAAGCATATCAGTCGGAAAATAGTGATGAAAATTATGAAGATGAAAAGAATAGTGAACTTTGTGCTAAAAATGGAATATTGGCAAAATAGCCAGCCCATTTCCTAAATCACAACCCTTGGGAAAAAATGTTTTACGAGTACGTGGCGCTGTAGCTCAAAAATTCAAGTTCTATACCAACAAACAAATTCTCAAAAGAATTTTGTTAAATGAAACAACATTTCAGCCTTTTAGAAAAAATGAGTTCGATGTTTTTTTTTTTTTTTTGGATTTCTTATTTTTGCGGGTGTTCACAATCATATTATATATATTTGTGGAAAACAATTCACAGTATAAATCCACAGACCGTCGTAGGAAACTTTTAAAAGAATTAAGTTTCCAACTTTGCATGGAAAATGTATTATTATTATTATTATTCCAAATAATCTGTTTGGACTGCAATAAAAGTGCACTTGGAAATGACTCCTAAGAAATATCCAAACATGCTTCTTCTTTGCAAAAAAAGATAAAAGTGGTTGTACTTTGTTAGTAGAAAATTGTTATGTATGCTCTAAGTTAGGAATAAAAAAATGAAATGCCCGTAGGCGATGTTCTAGATGTTCGAAAACTGTTTGCAACGGCCGTTCCAAAAATAACATAATATGTTCAAAGTGTTCGCAAAGTAGTCACCGTAGTTTAGTGGTTAGTGTGTTGGCTTACTAGACAAGAGTTCTAAATCCAACCCCAGCTCTGACATCTTAAAAATAAAGAAATATGAAGAAAAAATATTTCTTTCGGCGACTAAATCTTCGCAGTCTTCTGGCAAAAGCTCTGAGATTAACTGATTGCTATGAAAAAGCTTCTCAAGTCTGTCGTTCGAAGTCGACATTGAATTGTATTTCGTGGTACTCATGGATAAAAATAGAAACACAAAATTTGGGGTCTGCGAGAAGCTTGTCCGTAACCCTTAAACAGGATTGTCATAGCCAAATATTATGTATTTATAGCTAATCTTCTATATATCTACATATAATTATATATACATATATACTTATTCATTCATTCTTTTATTTTGCAATTGTTGTTTCTTACGTTAATTAAAAATATCAAAAAGAAGGAAACTAATACTGATATTCTACATACAATAAGTATAGGTATCCGGGTACCCTTTCATGATATTAAGGGTGTATGTTGTAAAATTTCTTTCTATGTCTATCCAAAATTATTTTCCATCCTAAATTTAGCAAAATTATAAGGTATACTAAAAGTTAGGAGTTCTCAAGGAGTTTCAGACATGTAGATTGTCAAATTCCATTAAAAGTTTTAAACCAAAAATGCTAAAGGTACCCGGTAGGGTATTCAAACGATTAATCGTTAATCGGTTAATCGAACAATTGTGTTCAAATAATTGTTCGAACAATTAAAAATAGTCAAATTTCGAATAACGAATAACTCGAATAATTTCCTACGATTAATCGATTAATCCATATAAAAAAATACTTTATATATAGAAATAATAAATGGTATTAATAAACTTTCTAAGTGTTTTAAAATATTTAATAAATCTAATGAAAAACAAAAGAAATTGCAAACATATGTTGTTCTGCAAGAAAAGAAAAAGAAACTCGTCTTGTACATGCTGTAAAGCATCGATGGTCGTCCTTATCTTCCATGATTGAAAATTTTCTTCGTATTTGTAAATACGTAAATTACGCTCTATCTGATTTTGGTTTGAGGACTTTTACAGGTATGGAAATTAAAGTTTTATCAAAATTGAATAAAGCCCTTAAACCACTTGATGTCGCTATTACTATTATTAACAGCCTGTTTCTAGAACACGAATGGTATTTGACATTCGTCTATTTATATGTGAAACACTAACAAAACCCATTCGTGTTCTAGAAACAGGCTGTAATACAATGGAAAATGCAAACAATTATTTTTTAAATTAGTTATTAGAAAGGCTTAAGATTCGAATAAATAAAAGACGTGTAAAACTACTTTGTACACCTATTTTATATCTAAATTTTAGTACATTTTCACTTTTTCAAAGTGTTGCACAAAATCTGAAACAAAAGATTTTGCAAACAAATTGTTTTTGAGAATGTTTTTAGAAAATACGGAACAAAATGTGTCAGATGATTATGTCAGATTACAGAAGATTTAATTGAAATAAACGAAAATAATCGATTATCACAATTAAATGAAGCAATTAAAAGTGTACAAAATTTCAAAAAACCTAAAAGAGGCTGCAATAATTTAATGGATGATTTCTTATATTTAGAAAAAACCAAAAACAGAACCGAAAAATTATATATTCTTTTCCATGCACTTCTCTCAATTTTTCCAACATCTACAATCAGCGAGAGAGTCTTCTCAAAATCGAGTTTTATTAAAACTAAAGAAAACCATCGGTTGAGAGCTAAACTAAATTACTAAATATAAATAACATTACAAGACTATTTTAATAGAAGTGCATAATTTTTTTAACTAATTTTTAACTCATATTATGAATTATTATTAATTACTTATTTAATATTTTTATTGCATACGAAGTAGTAAATTATTACTTTTATATATTTAATCGTTATATATATGATCTCAAATATTAAAATTAATTAATGAATTATTTATGGTTTAGTTTTCCAACAATATGTTTATGCACTATAGTTAACTATAGTTAATGAATTTTTAAAAAGTTATTACATTACAATGTTTTTGGTTATTATTATTTGTTTTTTTTTTAATAAAATGTTTTAAAAATCCACAAAATTGGTATGTTATTTTATATAAAACAAAATGCGATTAATCGAACAATTTTGAAATTTTATTCGATTAATCGATCAAGAAAAAAACCCGAATAATTACTCACTCGATTAATCGACCAAAAAAAAAAGTCGAATAATTGAATACCCTAGTACCCGGGTACCTTGTCATTAACATAAGGGTTAAAAAAATATATACATTTTGGACATAATAATTTTAATTTAAATCAATACTTTTGAAGTCTCCAATAAAAACAAAAAACATTAAAAACACAAGCCAGTGGCATTTAATGTACTGCATGTATCATGCGTTTAAAATCGACATGCAATGTGAATCATGACAAACGGCTGACTGTTCACATTGATAAGACATATGTATTCTTGCAAGTAAAAACAATAACAACAATATCAAATCATTTTTTCTACTTTATTTTGCTTTACATGTGTATACTTAAGAGTAACCAAATAACTTATAGCACATGCAGATAGGAATTGAAACACTACACACAAAGTACTAAATACAGAATGAATAAAAAACGAAATGCCATAAATCTTTACATTAAAAAACACATTTCTATAGAGCATTGCCAATGATAAGTACGTGATGCTAACAAGCAAACTTTAATTTGAATGCAAATATTTTATGCAGAAGTAGCAAAAGGGGAAATTCATAAAAAAAGGTCATACATTTGTGGCAAATGTTAGAGTGCCATTGATATATACAACACACATACTATATAATTGTGTACATAAAAGAAAATAGAAAAAACTATTGTTACCACAGTTAACATGATTTGTGGAATTTTCGTCTGTTACAGCTTTATATTTAATCTATATGCTATGATTTCTTTTTTTTTTAATCTAAATATGCGCTCAATACATTAAATTGTTCATCAGTATGTCTGAAATGGTAAATCCACTAATTGGGTGTTGCACAAAAAAAAAAGAAAAAATCACATGATAATGTGCTACGAAAACTATAAAATTTAAAAGCACCAATAACAAAAGCTTTGGATTACAAATGAATGGTATTTTCATTATGAAGCCAGTACTCAGGGTATGAAACGATAGCAAGTTAGAAAACTAACTTATGGGGAGGATGAAAAAAGGAGTAGTGTTTGTGGACATTTGATTTGAATTTTTTTTTATGACAGTATTGTTGGAAAATAATTCTATTAAAGGACAATGCGACGAAAGACGGAATTTACTGTGTAATGCATTGTACGATTTACTGCACAGTCAATTGCAAATTCGGGAGGTTCGTGATATAGTGATTAGAGTGCTCCCACAAAAACTTCAACGGCCCAAGTTCAAATCCTAGCAAAGGTGAAAAATGAAAAAGTTACTTTACGGTTTTTTCAAATTTATAATTTAAAAATAACAGGTCCACCCACCTCCAAGAAGACCGTCTACAAAGAAACCGCTGATCGACATTCCACTCTATTTCACCTTAACCAATGTCAACAAAAAACGAATGATCAGAAGAAAAGTGCCCCTATTGGGAAGTAGCAGATACGAGCTAAACCTACTTAGCGAAGACACTCATCACACAATCAACAAGCAACGATGATGATGAGGTACAATTGCTGTTGATCGTTCAAAGGTGAAGGTATAACACTGGCCTTTGAATGATCAATTGACAGCAATTTGTTGTATTCCTAAGGCGCTTAATAGTAATATAAGAAAAAACAAAAATGTATGTTATGTTACAAATGTACTGTCCTTTCCAAAAAATTCCAATACACTGCACTGAATTTAGTAGGGGTTTACCCCTGAGTATTGGTCACAAAAAAAAAAAATAATAAAATTGATGGACTCTCTGAAAGATACCTGCTAGGTTAAGTATTGTATTATGTGGAACCAATTCCTTAACTTTGTCAAAATATTTGTTGTTGAGGTGTGGATAGAACACTGAAAGACACACAATATGGTGACGATGATCTAGTGAAACAATACTACTGTCATTAATGAGCAGCTTGGGGTTTAACTGCTCACAGCTTAGAAATTGTATTTTTTGAAACTTTTATTGCATTCGGCGTCAGATAAAGTTTTAGTACAAATTTTGACAGCTGATAGACTGAATTATTTAGTTTACTAAGTAAGGATGAGTTAATTGAAAAAAGCTGCGAAGAGTAAAAAGTTTATCGACTACTTAAAATTCCTATACGAATCAATAATAAGTTGCTGCGAATACTGGTAAATTTACGTATTTTTTAATTAATATTTAAGGTTAACAATTACAAGAAAATCAATTACGAATTACCTACAGATATGTATCTGTATGATTTATAGGACAACGAAAAGGTGACTATATTATGCTAGACCAAAAATTAAATGAAAAATATCTGGCTTATACAATTTATAGTTAAGTTTGGATACTTTTTTTTAATTGTTATTTGAAAGAACTATTTCTTTTATGCTAAGCAAAATTTTTTTATTTCTCAGATTGATATTTCTTAAAACCCCGGTTACAATATGTCTTAACTAAATACAAACCCAGATATGCCGACGGCCATACTAGGGAAAAATTTTCGTAGTTTTGCAAAATAGCTTTACTTGTTAAACTGAAGACGGAATAAAATAAAAAAATATATATTTTTTTATTGGATTTTGAGCCTGTACTACGTGCATTTCCTTTTGCACATATACCACCTAAGATCACATATATTTTTTGTTTTCACTTATACTTTTGTTATATATTCACTTTTAGAACTGATATATTTACAAAAAGATATAGAAAAGGAACAACAATAGGCTCTAAATATAAAGAATTTTCTTACCTATTTCGAGACTTCTTCAGACTTTTGCCTATTTTACAAAACTAAAATCTTTGATCGAAAAAAATGCACATAATCAGTTACCCTAGACAAAACTTATCAAAACGCTTTTATTGGCCGTTATATTCTACAGCACAATAAGAAGTACATTAGAAACTTTTAAAGCACGACAAACCCAGAAAACTGAACATAACGAGTGTACTACATGTAGTACTGTCGGAATATCTTGGCCGAAATCTAATTTACTAATAAATTTCCAGTTTCAAAAAATATTGCCGTTAATTTGAATGTGATTATAGTCCCTAAAGAATGGGTAGTGGTATTGTTTTGGTAAAAATATAAAATAAAAAAATCTGCTAAAAACAGCAATAAGGGAGCAGGTACATTATTCAAATATTTTGTATTATGTTTCTTTTTATATATATATAAATAGAATCCATAGAAGGGTTTGATTTTCTGCAAAAATATTTCCAAACAATTGAAAATTTATATAAAAAACCCCTCAATTTTTAAATACTTTTAAAGAACTAAACAAACAGTGTTCGCCGTAGTCTAGTATGTAGTGTGAGAACTCTGCGATCAAATCCCGGTTCTGGCAGCTTGAAATAAAAAATGTAAAAAAATATTTCCTTTGGCAACCACCTCTAAGCAGCCGTCTGGCAAAAGATCTGAGAATAACTGATTGCCATGAACAAGCTTCTCAAGTCTGCCGTTCGGAGTCGACTTTGAAGTGTAGATCCCGGTACTCCTGAATAAAATTTTAAACATACAATATGGGTGCTGTCAGAAGCAATGTCGTAGCTCTAAAACGGATTGTAATGGCTAATTATTTATATAGTTAGTATGTATGTAAGTATAATGAAAATTGGGTGCGAAAAACTTAATTTACATGGGAACCACATGATTTTAGAAGATTCTATGCAAACAAATTCCGGATTATTTTATTTAATTTTTTTTTTCTTGTAATATCTCTGGTTTTATCAAACCGTTCAAATAAATCAAAAAATATAGTTTTTATACACATATAATTAATTTTCAAATTTGGTACAACTAATGTTTAAAAATTAAATAATTTTATTGAACACTTTTGTTTCATAAAACTTTATCCACAATTTTATTGATTTTTAGTTTCCTTTAATAATAATCAATTGGTAGATATTTCGCTACAATTTGGTGTACCCTGATGATGCTAAAAGAATAGCGAAATACATGACGTTAAAAAAATTGTACTATTATTCTCTCACGTATTATCGATTGCAATATCTTAGTTTGAAATATGTAAAATATTCCAAAAAATCTTGAGTTATGAGTAAAAGGCAATTTTTTCATATCTTCTTGTTTTATTAAATTCGTAATAAGTCAATTCCATGTCGGCCAATTTTAAACTACGCATTATATGGATGTAGACCTATTATATAATATCCAAAAAATATTGAGCAATTAGAAATATTCAACAATTTATCTTTTTCTCTTAATTTGGATTAAATCAAATTCGAATAAAAATGAAAACTGCTCCAAAATAACTTGTCGGTTTTTTGTATTTTAAGCTTCTATTGCTAGTATGTTTAAAATAATCTCACTTACTGTAAAATGTTCTTAATATTAGGCAGTACTAGTTTAGTTTAGTTTATGCCGGAAAACATGTAGATCAAAACAAAAATTTATTGAAACTGCTAATAAATCATAAAAATATAAATTTCAAATTATATCACCAACAGTTACAATGATGACACATTTCCACACACAGTGCGTGCTCGTATGCACATAAATGGAAATTATTGAACATTTTCATTGATAAACTAAAGCTG
Organism: Metopia argyrocephala; assembly: GCA_963576795.1. Classification (NCBI taxonomy): domain Eukaryota; kingdom Metazoa; phylum Arthropoda; class Insecta; order Diptera; family Sarcophagidae; genus Metopia; species Metopia argyrocephala. Next base: position 57,324,367 of record OY756211.1, on the reverse strand, counting down.
ATAGAAAATGTAACTGCAACCACTAATTTTCAATGCCCACATTTATTATCATTTCGTGCTGCAAACAGTAGGAGTCTATACCACTATTCAATCATTTAGTCGAGTTCATTTTAAATACGCCTGTAAATTTATTCAATTTCATATTTGATGGCTGAGAGACTATTTGATATCAATGACGGCTAAAATACGAGTAATAATATGGATGGTGGTGGATATATCAGCAGCTAAAATGACAACAGCAAAATTGGATTGACACAAATCCGTTTTATAATTTTGTAAATATTAACAAGAAAATGTATGTGTTTTTGATATTTGCATTTGTGGAATATTTTAGAAGCATATCGCCTAGAGGTTTATAAATAGACTGTCACGCAATTAGTTTCATCCTTACTTACTTATTTAAGTAGCCAATTGAACCTGAATTTTGTTTAGCATGAATTTTTATATATATATATATATATATATATATATATATTTTTTTTTTTTTATTTGTATTTGAGATATAAACCCAATTTTTCCACCGGTGGGTATCGCATCTATTTTATTCAAGTGTTCCAGCAAAATTCATACTTGTACACTGGGTAATATTTTAGCTTTAAATATTTTATAAACAACAAGCAAACAAATATATTTTATTACTGGTTAATGAAATTAATACAAACGGTGGTTATATTTTAAGGGCCGATGTTCATTTTGAATACAACAAAATTATTTAGAAAATTATTATATTTTTTATATTTTATTTACCAAAACTTTATAAAAGGGTTACATTCTATAGATATAGATCTTTTTAGTGCAATTTAAAAAATTTTGAACCTTTACCTCTATAAAATTTAATTAAAATTCTGGCAACACTGCTCTGAGTGCAAGTGTTTCCATAAAAAGTTTCAAATATAAATTTTTTTATTGTAAAGATGGAAATCGCCTAGTTTAACAATATTACGAGTATGCAGAAAAAACAAAGTGTTTTGAAAGAAGTGGCGTTCGTTCTTAAATTTTTTTATACCAATGACTTTTAACAATTAGAATACTTTAATTGTTGCCTTGTACGGTGCATAATAGGTTTTCCTTTTTAGTATGATGTGTTCATGTCTTTCATTATCAATATTACTCTCGGCTATATTGGACGATTGTAAAACATGTTTGACTAAATTCGACTACAACTCAATGCAATATGAAACTCAACACAGAAGCAGAAAAACATACATTTAAAATGTTATCAATTTATTGTATAAAAATATCTATATTTCATAAAATATTTGAATGTATGAGAGTACAAGAGAACATATAAATATAAATAACAAAATATATATGTATGTATATAAAAATAAAAATTAGCAAATAAGACTGTTCCTTTACATGCACAACTACCAATACAAATTTTTATTTGTATTCTTGTGTACTATTTATGAATATTCCAATAAACTATAAAGAAATATATACAAATTCGACAACAACATGTTGTCATTACACATGCAGTGAATATAAAACAAACTATTGTAAAACATTTGTTAAATTGTCATTTAGATCGTATAAAAATGGGGAAAAAATCATAAATAAACAACAACAGCAGTGACAACAAAATCCGTAAATAAATATAAAGATTAATACACATAACCATATACAATAGGTTTACAGTTGAACACTGCTAAAACCAATTTAGATCGGCTATACAATTTAATGCATAACTTTTATATGAAATGAGCCGCTTAAATGCAATAGAAATGCAAATTTATTGCAGCCAGTAAGCAAATAGTACAAAAAATCAAAAATAATACCTTATCCTGTATCATATTTGAAAGCATTAAGGTATGCATAAACAATATAATGCTTCCATTATTGCTTACAATTTTATTTATGGCTTCCAAATCTTAAACATTTTCTGCAGGGTAACTGTCATATTAAGAATTTATATTGTTTTTTAAGTAACTTTCCAATCAAAGACAAAATTACGTCCATGAGGGATTGAACACCAGCCGAACTGAACATGTTTTAAACTTCATCTACGAAAGTCTCATCAGGGTTCTTTGTGTCTTGTACTCTGGGTTTTTTTAGATTATATTTTTTGAATATTAAAGGTTTTAGAATGATAGTGATGTGTAGTGTGAATTTGAAGCTAAAAGGCAGATGATGGCGTATTTGTTCATCTTCCTTTTCAGTGGTAGGTTACAGTTTTTTCAGTTTATTATTACTATAAACATGACAGATGGTGCAGTCGCCGTGGTCTAGTGGTTAGTGCGTTGGCTTCGTAAGACGAGAGCTCCGAGTTCAAACTCCAAAATATTTTTTTCGGCGACTAGCTTTAAGCAGTTTTCTGGCAAAAGCTCTGACAGTAACTGATTGCCATGAACTACATACTCAAGTCTGTCGTTCAGAGTCAATTCTCAACTGTAGGTTCCGATAACCATGGATACAAATTAACACACACAACATGGGTTCTGGTAGAAGCTAAGCTGTAACCCTGAAAAAAGATTGTAATGGCCAATTATGTATTTATGTATGACAGATGGTGTTCTTTTATAACTTTTGTTTAATTTTTCTAGGAAATATTTTTTTAAAAGTTAAACGTAAAATTACATCTTTATTATTGCTATTAATTTATTTTAAACTTTGAAACCTATTTCCGTGACTGCAAAAGAAGAGACCAGCAGTAACATAAGCTGGTTGAAACCAATGTCTACTGAATATGTATTCGACTGTATTACAATTTATATTTATGCTTTAACCATTAAATATGCTTATATGTTTACATATAAACAAATAAATAAATGTATTCAAGCATAACAAAACTTTTATTAATAATTTCTAAAAAAAAATTTAAAACAATATAAAAATTACAATAAAAAAAGTTTTGTTCAGCGAATTTGTATTTAATTTTAACAAATCATCTATAACCCGGATTACCAATAAATAAAAATTTATTTTAAAGAACTGTCTCAGAAAGTTATTCACAATTGCTTAATCATTAAAAAGATAAAAAATTTATACAGGGTCACAATTTTATACCATCCGTAATGTAATTTTTGATAATAAATATTAGAAGTACTCATAGTGTCTTTCGAATATGGGCAGCGGTTTAACGTTTTCCTGCAAAATGCATTTTTTGCTATTAATAATTGTGCTGAAAGGTTAGCTTTTCAGCATTATTCCTTAATCTCTTAATTGAAGACCAAAACCTCTTACTTTTCTCTTACTTTCCCCAAATAAAATTAAAAATTGGAATTCGTGGGAAGATCATTCTTAGTTTGGATACTCATAAGGTAAAGTATTTTTGAGAATTTTTTCAGATTTTTCGGAAGTAATTTAGAGGTCGGGTAAATTGATTTTTAATCAAAAATCGAGTTTTTTGGGCACTATTTAAATTTTGGTTATGAATTTGTAAAAAATCGATATTTTCTCGACTTTTGAGTCAATATTGTTAAAGAATATTGATACATTATATAACAGTTTTCGTAAATTTTCAACAAATATCGAAAACAATGGTTTATAACTTTTAAAATTTGTATAAAGACTAAAAAACTAATGATGCAGTTTAAAAGACTGTTAAGTTTTAAGTAAGTTAGCAAAAAAAAAATTAATTTTCTTTTACCGTTCTCGAGTTGTAATCTTTTAAAGCTTTGTACCGACTGCATGCAATTTTTAATACTATAAAATGTGAACTAGGTTATACAACATTTATATAAACAATAAAAAAATTAGATTTGTTAGAAATCATTTATTGGTATTTTTGTGATGCTGCTCTATCCCCTGCAATAAATTCTGAACATCTGTTTCAGAAGCCATCAGTTTCTGAATTTTGAATGAAAGGTTGTAGCTGCTTTCGAAAAATACATATTTTTAGAGAGTATATAATTTTCATCATCCAGCGAGCTCGGTTAATACTTCAGGAGATTTTATTGTTGGATGGTGCCCAGGTCTGTCATCGAAAAAAATAAGGCTCAATTGTGCATTTCTTTATAATCTTCCCTTAGTTGCATATTCTCTAGTTGCCCTTTTACAAAAATTATTAAATCTTTTCGTGTCAATAATAATTAATTGGGATAATTTTTCCAACAATTTCGTCGTTCGTACAATCCGAAAAATTGTTTTTAGCCCACCTTTCCTGAAGAGTGACTAAAGTTTTAATTTGTGGAGATATAATTTGATCCTCAATATTAAATGCGTTAAACCCTGATCCAGCAATTAGTTCCAACATATGGTGGCGAAATGCCAAAAATTTAACGGCTTTTTTTATTTTTTGCACAAGTAAAACGCATGCCCCAATCCGCCATCCTATATTGGAGCTTATCGTGTCCGCACACATAAATTGCGGACAGCATAAAACCTTTTATCTCAAGCACTAATCAAAAACCGCTATTTTACCGTCCTGCACTTATTTCTTTTTAAGGCATCCCAGGAAGCAAAACACAAAGTTCAATTGCAGGTTGTAAATGATGTCGCAGAACGTGGTGTGGCCTTAGCTAGTAGTTATTTTAATATCACAACTTCTGAAACATACTTTCAGAATTTACTGCAGGGCATAGAGCAGCATCGCAAGAACCCCAATAAATGATTTATAACAAATCTAATTTTTTTGTTGTTGTTTATAAAATTGTTGTTTATTTAATTTCGATGCCAACCTAATTCACACTTTATAGTATTAAAAGTGGGTACAAAGCTTTAAAAGAGTATAACTCGAGAACGGTAAAAGAAAATTTATTTTTTTTCTGCTAACTTACTTAAAACTTAACAGTCTTTTAAACTGCATCATTAGTTTTTTTAATCTTTATACAAATTTTATAAGTTATAAACCATTGTTTTAGATATTTGTTGAAAATTTGGGAAAAACTGCTATATAATGTAACAAAATGTGCAAAATCATTGCCGAAACTTGTTATTTATGCACATAAAATTAAAGATCGAAATATTTTCTTAAACAATATTGACTCAAAAGTCCAGAAAATATCGATTTTTTACAAATTTATAACCAAAATTTAAATAGAGCCCAAAAAGCTCGATTTTTGATTAAAAATCAATTTGCGCGACCTCTAAACCACTTCCGAAAAATCTGAAAAAATTCTCAAAAATACTTTGCTTCATAGTGGTCCAAAATAAGCTTGATTCCCAAAAAAAAATTTTTTTTTGGGAAACACTAATGGAGACACTGCTTGTGTAAAGCTTTTTCGTATATTAGTCCTGAGGCACACTAAGATCTCGCCTGTTTATGTAGCGTATCAGTATGAGCACACAATTCTTGAACAATTAATCTCTTGATCTGACAGCAAATCTGCACGTCAGATTAAACCAGGATCTGTGTCTTGGATTAAATGAAATATTTGTCGATGGAATATAAATTTCCACTTCCAATTTTATTATGTTCACAACCATTTCTGCCTTGGCATTAACATTTGACTCAAGAAAACAAAATTTCCATTTAAAGTGCCGAAAGAATTTGTTGAGCTCAGCCTAAAAGGCTGTTTTCTAATTTAAAACTGAGAGTTTCATAGCTGTCGGTGAAACCTCAGGAAGCATAGATAACGAAAAAGGGACAGAAATGGTACAATAATCCGAATTGCCGAAAGGTGCAAGGACCTCACGTTCATATTTGTTAGGGTGTGGAGTAGAAAAAGGTCGAATTTATAATTTTATGGACATCAGTGGTGCGATTCAGTAACGTATTTTTACGATAATCGCATTGTTTTCAACAGTAAACAACAGAATTGTCGATATGGCGATTCATTATTTTTTGTTTACGATGGTTGTTGTCGTAAACCAGCGCCAAAAATTTTTATGCTATTTATTCAGTTGGAAAATCGTGAATTTTTTATATTGAAATTGTGTAGAGAGATGTACCTACGCTATTAACTAGTTTGTTTGAGAACCATTTTTGTGTGTTTGTATACACAAAGAAACTAAAGGTTTATAGCTTTGCTAACTTTCTACCCAAAAACTGACTGATTTTATACAGTGCTGCCAAATTATTGCAATTTAAACATAAAGAAAACTACAGTTGTAGACTGTCGATAAAATGTACTTAGTGAATCACATAATCGTTACTGCAAATAATAAAAACTGTCGACTTCTTTTGCGAATATCGTATTGTTAAAAGTTACTGAATCCCGGTACAGCACACGAATTGTGAGTTGGTTCGTTCACCAGTTGCACAACATGATTGTTTGTGGCAAACAGTTCCACATATTGGACTTCTGGAGTCGTGCGGTCAGAGTGGTGGAGCCAGGACGAATTACGAACATTGAAATCACCAGCAAGAACAATTTTACTGCTCTAGGATTCTTGAAATGGAATCAAAAAGAAAGTCGAAGTCAGAAAAGGTAACCTCTCTTTCTTCATTTGAACTTCTATAAAGAAACCCGAAATGCAAAAGATGTGCCCTTAAATTCTGTATCAAGCATGCCATACGGTTGCTGTTTCTGTCATATAATGTAGAAAGGTTGTCACATCCTTTATGTATGAAATATAACTTGTATTCTTCAATAAGTTACGAGGAGCTGAAGTAATTAATTATTATCAAAAGAATATAAAATTTTAAATTTTTTAAATTTGTAATTCAAAAGCTGCTTTAATTTTTCTATTTACTGCTGCAACCTTTTTCCTAAAGTTTGGCTACAGCTAATAGATTTATTAACATAAAAATTAAACTTCATTAACATTATAATGGTTGTTTAGCAAAAATTAGCACTCAACATTAAACCAAACCATATACAGAATATTAATATTAAAAGCAGAAAAAAAATTTTCAATCAGAAACGTTTTAATAAGGAGTAAAATATAAATGAACTTTTAAGTATTATCCTTTGAAATTCACAACACTTACACATAAATATTTTAAAATACACATACCCGTAGACATATTAATGCCAGGAAAATAAAAACTTTATAATTGTTTTTACTTCAATATATTTTTCTTTTTTTTTTTTGTAGTATTTGTTAAAACACAAATTCAGTTTATAGAGTTCAAACATTTTGTAGCAAAACTTTCTGTTTAACAGCAGAAACAAAAAGGAAAAGTTACATAAACGTTTCATATCTGGCATTTCTGTATATGTTTGAAAGAGTATGGAAACATTTTTTTCATGTGTATAAGTATTTTGTGTATTAAAAATTTTAAAAGTGAAGGAAAGAGATATATAAAGTGTTTAAATGAGATGATAATCCTGATAATATGTAATAAGTCTGTGGTACTTTCACACAAAGGATTTAAGGCTGAAAATAATTTTTGGTTCCTTTTTTTTTAAATAAGTACCGAATTTTGGTTTTAATTAAATTTCCTAAAAATAAAAAAAGGTTGTACAAACCTTAGTTAAAGATATACCAAAAATTTAGGAAAATTTGCAAAGGCAGTGTGATAATTCATAGACTATTTGCATTGCAAAGATAGCTACGTGGATGTTACATGTACTCTTATTGACTGATAAAAAGCGTTTCCCGAGTAAAAAAAACTGCATTTTATAGTCTTTACTTTAACTTTAAGTTGTGTACTATATATAGTACAGCGGGCGAAAATGGGTTAAAGAAGCTTACTTATGTGAATATTTCCAATCCAATAAAACATTTGCTTTTAATTCACGTTGTTTGGTTAAACATTGGTTGAACCTTTATTTGAGACTTGTCAGTTCAACTCTGAAGCAATATCTTGCATCATTTACGAATACAAAATATTGAGGAACAGTATATAGCTGCTAGTAGTAATACAGAAGTACTTATATATATATATTGCTTATTATTAAGCAATGAAACGTGTAATGTCCTCTCAAGAAACGGGTAAGAAAATTCATAAAATTGTATTGAATAATTGCTCGTCTGATGGTTACGTGACAACTGGGGAAACTGAAAAGACAACCTATGACTTAGGACATACCCAGCTGTCTAAATGAGTCTATGTAGACCAGAATGGGAATTTATTCATGCATCCTCTTGTATCGATTACAGATGTTACGGATTGATCAAGGACGTATGGGCAATCGACAAAGTATTTTTTAAACTAATATTCAGGCATCTAGAAAAAATTTACAAAAAGTATGCTACCTATGACTATTGCTGTACTCAAGCTACCTTCGGTCTTATTGAAATCAAATCTAGTGCTTTGATGATATTCACCAAATTTGTGCAACAAACTGACTTGTACTTCACAGGATCAGGCTTTACCCCGGAATTTCAGGCTACGAAATTGCCAATACACAGTAAAAGACGGAAACGCGCATGACTTTATTGGTTTACCCCGAAATGTGGTTTCTTTTCCAATAAGACCATGAAAAAACTAAATTAACGCTTTTTAAGTAAATTATACTAAAAATTACCGAAAGGATAAAGAATTGGATAGTTTGTATACCTCTTTTATACCATAACCACCTATATTTACGTGGATTGTATACATGGAGTTAGATAAATTTAACAGCATACACACAAATCACTTTAGAAGGTGTACGTCGTTGAAAAATTATATAATCGTTAAAACGATCGCACACAAACTCAAACGGCCCAGGTTCAAATCCTATTATAGATAAAAAATAAAAAAGTTATTTTTCGGTTTTTTCCAAAATATTATTTAAAAACAAGAGGTTCAAACCCCCATCCCCCCCCCCTCCCCCCTCCAAAAGATAATCTACACAGAAACCGCTTCCTGACATTCCACTCTATTCCACCACAACCATTGTCAACAAAAAACAAATGATCAGGAGAAAAGCACCATCTATTGGGCAGTACCAGATAACAGCTAAACCTTCTTAGCGAAGTCACTCATCACACAGTCAACATGAAACCATGAGGCAATTGCTGTTGATCATTCAAGGGTGAAGGTATAACTCCATTCCTTAGGCGCTTAATAATAATATAAGAAAAAAATATATATACATACATATGTATATACTGTCCTTCCAAGTATATTCAAGTATATCTATACATAATATATAATGTCCCCTCGAGTATTGGTCTCAATAAAAAAAAATCCGTTAATTCTAAACTTTTTTGTACCGTTGCTTTTTATATTTTCACTATAGTGTTTGGTTGTGTCTTAATTCTTAATTCTTTTTTAATATAAAAAAATACTCGTAAAGATAAAAGTAAAAAGATTTAATGTGTGTATTTTTTATAAGTATAAAGCGTGAATTAAGCTAAATAATTTATTTCTGATCACAAATATTTGCTTTACCTATTTCACTGCTTTCGGGACTCTACCATCTTCATTAAATTACGACCTCTGTTAAAAGTGCTGTTTTCCCACTTTACTAATTCGCTCAACATTTTTGATCTGTGCTTTCGTAGTCAAAAATAAAACGCAAAAGTTATTAGATTTTTGGTTTTAAAGACATATGACAAAGTCAAATATTAACAGCAAAAAATTAAAGACAATTTTTATTTTATTTTATTTAAAACACTTTAAGCTTTGTTGAAGCATATGATTTTGTTGTTTTTTCTCTCTTCTTTTTACAAAAGTTTATAATTTATGTAAATGGAGTTAAAAATACTGACATATGCACACATTAAAAGCAAGACAGTTAAAAAAGCAAAACTGAAATATTATTTATTTTTAATTAGTTTGAAGAAACGAAATTGTGTAAAATTTTAAATATTAATTTATTAAATATAAAGAATTACTCAAGCTTAAGGTCTTTTTTTTAAATAAAAATCGTTTATTTATATATCTTCCTGAAGACGCTACACGCAGGAGTACCCAAATATCGATATATAAATAAACGATTTTTATTTAAAAAAAAGACCTTAAGTCGAAAAACCAGAATTAAAATTATTATATTAATTTATTTTTATTTTATTTTATTTTTAAACATTTTCTGAAGCCTTTATATATTGTTTGTTAAACCGCAAAGGCGTATGATTTATTTTTAAATCATTTGACAGAAATCATATATTAAGTATACGCCGCCGACCACTAGTTGAAAAAATTTGTCTGTGAGAACATAAAAGAAGAGCTTAAGTCGACAAAAGGTTGAATTAATTTTTTTATATTAGGAGTTCGATAAAAACCAGAGTAGTATTACTATATAGTGTACATTATTTGTATAATAAATCGTTTATCAGTATGTTAAATTACAAATTGTGTTGCAAAACTAATTATTGTTAAATCTCCATAAATTTGGAAATATTTCAAAATTATTTTTATGACTTATTTTTTTTTCTAATAAAAATATTAGTTGTTACTTTTTACTTGTAATTGTTATTAACACTACAACACGTGCAAATAATACAATTTCTGAATAAAAGTTGTTATTCTCTTTGTGTAATATACCGCGTAAACAATCAAAACTGTCAGATTTGAGACGATATCAACTAACATTAGGTCCAAGAGCGTCCAATAAATTCGGATAGTTATTGTATTGTGTCGATTTTGGGATGACCCCATTAGATCTTTTCTTTTTCTGTGGTTTCTTAACCAAAGCGGTCTCCAAAGCAGACGTAACCAATGCTTTTGGTCAATTTTGACCTGATTTTATAACAGTAAGGGAAAGTTGCATACTTTGGATTTATTTCATCTAGAGAAACTTCGGAGGGCGCTTGAACAATGTTACATGGCATTCATACTATATATGTTTAGATCGTCAATCGATAAAATTAGTTAAGACATTATAGATACTTTATATGATTTCAGTGTCATACAATGGATCTCAGAAACAATATTTGCCTCTCAATATGTTTATGAATCTGTTACAGATTACAACCGAATTAATGTGAAGTAAGTTACGACATATTATAATGTCCATCTATTGTACAGGGTGTTTTTTTAGAGGTATAGAACTTCGAATTGAAATAAAACACAAGAAACTCGTTTTAATGTCCATCAATTTGGCTTTATTGGAAGGATAATTTTATGCCATTAATGTTTAAATATGATTTCGGGCATGTGGCCGCCGCGGCTAGCTCGAATAAAGCCAATTTTACAGGTCCAATTTTCAACCACTTTTTCAAGCATATGGGGCCGTATGTTGGCAATAAAGCCACGAATGTTGGCTTCCAAGTCCCCTAACGTTTCTGGTTTGTTGGCGTAGATGAGCGACTTCACATATCCCCAAAGAAAATAATCCAATGGTGTCAAATCACACGATCTTGGTGGCCAATTGACAAGTCCATTCCGCGAAATTATGCGCTCATCAAATGTTTCCTTCAATAAATCGATTGTGACGTGCGCTGTGTGGCATGTAGCGCCGTCTTGTTGGAACCACAACTCATCCACATTCATGCCATCCAATCCGGGAACAAAATAGTCGGTTATCATGGCTCTATACCGGTCTCCATTAACGGTAACTGGCTCTCCAGCATTATTTCGTAAGAAGTATGAACCAATGACTCCACCAGCCCATAGAGCACACCAAACAGTCAGTTTTTGTGGATGTAATGGCGTCTCAAGGCTCTTATGTGGATTCTCTTCACTCCAAATGCGGCAATTTTGCTTGTTGACGTAGCCATTCAACCAAAAATGATCCTCATCACTGAACAAAATTTTGCGATGAAAATCAGCATCGAGATCAATCTCATTTTCGGCCCATACACCAAAATCACGACGCATTGCATGGTCTCGCGGCTTTAATTCTTGCACAAGCTGGACCTTGTAAGGTCGCAAGCCAAGATCTTTGCGCAAAATCTTCCAGAAAGTTGATGGACAAAGCTCTAATTGCTGTGCAGGGTGGCGAATCGATTCATTCGGGTTCTCTTCAACACTTTGCTCTACAGCGGCAATTGTTTCTTCGGTGCGCACTGTTCGACGTCTGTGCGGATGCGTATTATCACATAGAGTAAACGTAGTGCGAAAACGATCCATGGTTAACCGAATTAATTGCTCTGATGGACGATTATGTCGACCATAAAATGGACGGAGTTTGCGGTAAACTTCGCGAACTGAACCATTATTTTCGAAATAAATTTGCACGATTTGCAAGCGTTGTTCTTTTGTCAACCTTTTCCTGATGAAATGGCAAACCAAACTAAATAATAATCACTTGACAGCTGACAAAATGGCCACCAGTTAAAAAAGCGATGCCAACTTAAAGTTCTATACCTCAATAAAAAACACCCTTTAGTATTAAGTTTGTAGTTTTATTTACGACGACAACTTTTTCGTTTTTTTTTAATTGAGACCAATACTCGGAGGTCCCTCTGATGCTGTGCATTATATTGAAATTTTCTAGTAAGAACAGTATATATATATATATTTATATATGTATTACCTTCACCCATGAAAGATCGACAATAGTTGCCTCATCGTTGCATGTTGATTGTGTGGTAAGTGCCTTACCTGAGTAGGTTTAGCTATTATCTGCTACTTCTGCGTAAACGGCGAGCTGGTATGAGTTTTGGTTTAACCCTCCATCAAGCACATTTTCCAAAAGTGACATATGAAAAATATGCTATTTTAGTGATAACATTATATTATTGCATTGTTGTCACACTAGGCAGACATATATTTTAATTTTATTTTTTCTTATTCTCAACAGACGCGAAAAAATAGTTCAACTGATATAAATAGAAAAAAGTAATGGGTTTTTATGTTTGATTTCATTGCTGTGAGAGTATTTACTGTAAAGAGCGTGGGGCGTTACAGCAGCTACAACAACGCAAAGTACCCACAAAATGCACTTTGAGTTGATTTGAGTAAACAAACGTAAAAAAATAAAAAAAATTCAATTAAATCTCATTATTCTCCATACAAAATACACGTGCATCTGGCCAGATGCATGCGCTACATATGCGATGTGTAGATGATTTGATGTGCTTTTGTTGTTCTTTTAATTTTTTGTTTTTTTTTTTGTTTTCAAAAAACGATAGCTAACAATATTTGTAGAGGGTACGTAGAGACAGAAACACGTAGCTAAATTAGAAGTTTATGTAAATCACTGTTAAATTCGTAAAAGATCTAGTCAGATACATGTGTACGACGGAGGGTTAAACCAAAAAATTTTTTTATTGAAAACCACTTTTTTTAATTGAGACCAGAAAATCAAACGACCGTGATTCAATACCCAGCGAAGAAAAAAATTAAAAGAAAATAATTTTCGTTTTTTCAAAAATTATAATTTAAAAATAAGAGGTTATCCCACCTCCAAGAAAACTATCTTCACAAAACCGCTCCCTGATATTTCCAGTCTATTCCACACAGAAACGAATGATCAGGTGCACAGCGCCACTTTCTGGCAAGTAGACAGCTATTCTACATAAAAAGATGCTTACCAATCACATCCAACATCCAGATGGGGCAATTGCTGTTGATCCTTCAAAGGTGAAGGTATTACATTGGCCTTTGAGTGATCAAGTTGGCAGCAATTTGTCCCATAGACATAAGACGCTTAAAATCTATCTGCCTATATCTATGTATATATTCAACATTCCAATACAATGCACTGCATTTTGTAGTCGTTTACATAAAAAAAAAAAAATACTTATGTGAACACAAATTACCGCATGAAATATTTTTTAACATTAATTTATTCATGATAAGAAAATCAACTTTGCTGAGCTTGAATTACAATTTTTACAAATAGAAAAAAAAAATTAAATTCCAATTCTGTTTTTTTTTTATTATTATTTAACTCCTAATCATTTTCACAAAAAAGCAAAAGAACGGTTTTGTTACCACTGCTATATGGAATTTATTTTTCCGAAAATATTTTCAAAGTATGTAACATGAGGTCAAATATAAGCAAAAGTAAACAAAATACAATTACAAGTAGAAGTAGAAGAAAAAATTTATGCAACTTTTTGTGGTTCAACGAATATTATGGTACACATAACAATACCAACAACAAAATATTTATACACACATTTGGGTGCAACAATGCAAAACTCAACACACAATATAAAACCCTACAAAAATATTAAACCACTTTTTTCTCTAATTTTTTTTTTTTTTTTGTTGTTGAAAGAACACAAAGGCATACCGCCGCTTAGGGTAGTCTTACAAAAAATGGTTTAAAAATGTTTGCAGCAACAGCAAATGTGGAGACGATTAGAAAACATTACTTTTACCAAAACTACACAAAAATGAAAAGTTGAAAGTTTTCTCCGAAACAGAATAACATAAAACAAATAATGAATTATTTGCCACATGAGGCGCAAAGAGATTTCCTCTTTTGCTTTTGTTTTTCTTAGACTGGCACACACATTCATAAATTTATACTACCAATAACAAAACTGGGTACCTCTAGTATTTCAGCTGCTGCTGTGTTGATGCCACAGTTACTGCTTAGGGCATGCTGGAGAAAAAATGCGACAACATTTTACGTGGAATTTATTTCACTTTCTTTTGTGATTTTTGTCTCAACTAATGATAGCAACAAATAATATAGTGAGAGGGAAAAGATTCTACGTTGAGAGGCAGGTATCTACTTGAATTCTAGTGGGTTGAAGTTTATTTATTAGACTTTTGTATTTTTGTTTGTTTTTTTTTTATTCTGCCATACAAAAATATCATACATAAGATGTATATAGAGAAGAGGAGGGCTAAAAAATGAAATAAAAACTTGTGAAAAATTTCTAAAAATTATTCATGCACATAATTAAATGCCATCTAAATAAACTTTAATAAAATCAAGTACAAAAACCCTACAAAACAACTACAGCTACTAACACTACTACCACCGAGAAAAAAAAAACGTACTTTACAAAATAAAGTACGTAAATAAACTTCTATGAATGTTTCCTTCCGTTTCACTATATTTCATTCTTTTCATACGACATACTATATATGTATGTTTGTATGTATGTGTAGGTGGCTGGTATTAATGTTGTTACCATTGTTAAAACTTTTCAGTACAAATAATAGTGCATGTTTTACGAGTATATATAATACGTAGAAACCATATGAATATCTCTCTCTGTGTCTCTTTGTGTGTTTAAATAAATGTCATTTGTTTTGTTGTGCAGTAACTTAAAAGCAACAACAAAACAAAAAAACTATTTTTCTTTTCTTTTATATTTGAAATAAGAAAAATTATAAAAATAATTTTTAAAAGACATTTTTCTAGAGGAAATGCTTGCATTTTCGAAATAAAAAGAAAAAAATCATAATTGTCAACACGTACTTGCATATGTTTTCAAAAGAGCTTTTTCATTAAATAAAAGTAAGAAGTCTAATATCAGCTACTAATTACATTAAGAATGAATAGCTTTTATGTTGAATATTGTCGAAATAATTTATGAGGTACTAAAACAAAAACAAAAATAAAAATATAAAAGGAAATACTACAATACAAGAAGAATCATGACCTTTTGTAATGTGAAAGTCTTGAGTGTATAATTAACAAATCATAATGAATTTATGAACTCTATTAATAGATCTCCCTTTGGTCTTTATTTCAAAGAATAGCTGTCAAACCTAAGTGTGTCAAGTTTTCTTTCTTATTCTATTGTAACCCTCTCCCAGAATATGCAGTTCGTCGAAAGAATGAAATTAAATATCTCAAATATAAACTTTCTTTACATTGAACTGGTCGCAGTAGTTTACATATATGAGCATTCGGTCCTATTTAGGGATGCAAAATAGGACTGGTTTTTTGACAATCCCGCATTCGGCATCCTTAGATTTTTCGGGATATCAAGATTTTTTTTCAAGATTTTTTAAAAAATAAAACTATATAAATTTTTATATATACATAATAATATAATAAATAGTTCTTGGTGACTTTAACCTCCCGAATATACAATGGAACATATCTGACGAACTTTATTATTTAATTCCAACAGCATCAAATGATTTCATTCAATCACTGTGCAGCTTTGGTCTCTTCCAAATTAACGACATACAAAATGCCAATGGAAAACTTTTGGACCTTGCTTTTATCAATGTGCCAATGGACGTATGTATGCGGCGAATTCCTCCAATTACATATCCTGAAAATCATAATCACCCTACTTTAAATATTGAGCTTTACGTAAACATGAAAATATACACTCTTAATGGAGGCATTTATAATAATAAGAAAGTATATTTATTTTCTCGCACTGATTTTGCAAAACTTAATTACTTGTTATGTAATGTTGATTGGAATTCGATTTTATCTGAAAATAACATCGACAATATTGTATTGAACTTTTACTCTGTTTTACAACACTGTTTATCTGAAACTGTTCCCAAAATAACTTCTCGTTTTAATAGTGGTCCTCCATGGAATAATAACTACTTATCTAGAGCTAAAAATAAGAAAAATAAATTTTACAAAATCTATAAAAAATCTGGCTCTGCGGTGAATTTCAGAAAATATTCAATTGCTCGTTGTGAATATAATAATACAAATAAATTAGCATACAATAATTACATTGCTCGCATGAGACTTAGATTGAAAACTAATCCAAAATCATTTTATACCTTCTAAACGTCGAGCATCCTACTACCCTAAATGTTTAAAATATGATTCCTACACTATTGATGATGAATTGCAGATTTGTAACTTGTTTGCTAAATTCTTTGCCTCAACTTATTCTACAAATATATACAACCGGAACTCACAATATCCTTTTGAAGTTTCGCATTCATCTGGCATACATATTACATATCTATTGACTACTTAATTGTTTTATCCAATTTAAAGTCTCTAAAATACTCTTGTAATCCCGGTCCTGATGGAATACCCACTTGTGTCTTGAAAAATTGTGCTGAATCCTTGTGCCATCCAATTACCAGAATATCTAACAAGTCTATAGAATTATGCTATTTACCAGCTGTATGGAAAAACTCATTTATAAATGAATAAAAATAAATGTTAAGAAATGTAAACACATGTCATTCTTTAGAACAAACGAGATGAGATCTACCTATCATATAAATGGCAATACATTGCAAAAAGTTGATAAGATTATGGATCTTGGTATTTTGTTGGACTCAAAACTAAATTTTCGTAAACATATAGCACTTACTGTAAACAAAGGTAATGGTGTTCTTGGTTTCATGAAACGATGGGCTAAGGAGTTTTCGGATCCCTATATAACAAAGCAATTATACACTTCATTAGTTCGTCCAATACTAGAATATGGTTCGATTATATGGGATCCCTACTATACCATCCATATTAATAGTATTGAATCTGTACACAAGCAGTTTTTATTATTTTGTTTACGAGGCCTTGGTTGGAATTCTTATGAGCTGCCGTCATATGAAAGTAGACTTGGTCTTATTAAGTTACCAACTTTGAAGAGTCGCCGAATTATGCTTAGCGTTTCTTTTATGCTTAGACTAATTAGAGGTGACGTTGATTCCGAAGTCCTGCTTGGTAAAGTTAATATTAGTGTTCCAGTTAGACCTACTCGGATCTTTCAGCTGTTAAGTTTAAATTATTATAGATCTGTGTATGCAAATAATGATCCATCGTCGTCGCATTTGTTTGAATTTTAATAAATGTTATAATATTATAGATCTTTCTGAGAGTAATGTCGTTTTGAAAAGAAAAATTAGTTTACACTTTAATTCCTAATTTAAATTATATATATGTACATTGTTGCTTAGTCTGTAAGGACATGTTATCTATAGACTTAATAAAAATAAATAAATAAAAAAACACTAGCATTCAAAATTTATTAAATTTTATTTACTGCGTATGTTCATTGTTTAATTTTTATTTTAAATTTTAGTTTTTTTTATATACAAAAGGAATGCGCAAAGCCGCTAACGTCTATCGTCTTCTAAATCTGACACTCAACTTAACTTTCGAAATTTCTTTTCAATTTCTTTCTAAATCCTTAACACTTCGCCCTTAACCCTCACACCCTATATGCATTTATTAAAATTTTTATCAAATAAAAGTCTTTGAAAAGGACAATAAAACAAAGGCTTTTAACTCAATCAATACAGGTTTGCCATTTCATGATGGAAGTATATACGAGCCAACATCGAGTCGAAATTATTAAAATTTACTACTGAAATTTGGAGTCAGTGGCCTCAACGTTAAGAGCGCTGCGTCCAATGTATGGTCGTCATAATCGTCTTAGCAGATCAACAATTGAGCGTCTAGTGAAAAAATTTTAATCCACAGTCACAGTACAAAATTTTCTCGTGCCAGTGAGACAAAAAAGTGCCCATTGTGTCGAGAAGATTGAAGAAAGTATTTTCGGATTTTCATCGAAAAATCATCTTCAGCGACGACGCTCATTTCTGGCTTAAGGGCTTCGTCAATAAACAAAATATGCATTACTGGTCAGGCAGCAATTCACACGTGCTCCATGAGTCATCATTGGATGATATAGACTTGGAGGACATGTGGTTCCAAGAGGATGGAGTCACAACATGTATCGGCCGATTTATGCTTGAAAACGGTTGAAAATTAGATTCAGCGTCTGGACTTCTGCAAGCGTGCACGTGGTGGCCATGAAAAAGAAATCGAGTTCCATACATAATGGCAGCGAACGTATTTTTACAGGAATGAAGAATTTCATTGTTATCCAAAACCGTTTTTATTCTATTTAAAAAAACTTTTGTAGCACTCTTATTAAAAATCCCGATATAAAAAATAACAAAAAATAAAACAAATTGTTAAAAAGACTTAAGCAGCTAATAAATTTTTAAAGTATTTGGTATTTATTATTATATTACTAATGTTTAACGTTTTAAATGTTTACGCATTTGATCAACAACACGGAATAAACTGATAATTTAAAAAAAATTTATTCGTAATTCTCCTATTGAGTTCGTAACTTAACAGAAGTGCTTAGGCATTCTGATTGATAATTCTCCTAGCTTTAAGTCAAATTTTAATTGAATATTCAGTAGAATTGCTTTTACACTACAGAGGATTTATTCTATGGGGATGTACTGGTCCGTTAACGTATAGAGAAAAGTGGCCTTTTTCCTTATGATGCCTCATGAAGTACATGGTTTGGAAGTTGTTTCTCGAGAGGGTTGTGAATTTTATTGTCAGAATTGTTTTTAATGTGCGAAAGCGTAAACACATATCTGGCCATGTTAAGAAATTTTTTGGCTTTCTTTAGGGTTATGACACCAAAATTTTTATAATCTGTAATCCGTTTTCATTTATTTATTTTCGAAACTGGACGAAAACGGTGGAAGACTTGAAAAATTTGGTGTCGAAAACCTAAAGTGGCTTCATTAACTCGAGATATATAAAATATATGAAATGGCTGATAGAGCATATAAAATCCCGCACGATGATATTTTTTTTATTTTTTATTTATTAATTATTTTTAGTATAATGGTTATATATTATAGACTTCTTACTTTCGGAACACACGATGATAGAATTTCAATTTTCAAGACTTGCTTATAAGCTTGTTTAAAAGAAATACATACTTTCATATAAAATATTTTTAACGTATGCTCTTGATTTTAGTTTGATTTATTTTCTCATATAAATAACACATCCCCATATCGTTATGTTTCCGAAATCGTTTTTAATGGTTTTATTGCGGAGTAATTCAGTATTAGAAGGTCTTTTTACAGATAGATTACTTCTTTCGGAAATAAACAAACATTTTAGTTTCGTCCGATCACAATTACTTATCCACTTATACTTTATGGTATGGGAATGTTTTCCATTCTATGGCACAGGATATCAATACAATAGATGCCGTATATTATACAAAAATTTTAAACGACAATATGATGTCTTATACTAAATATAAAATGGCACAGCGATCGGTATTTCAACATAATAACGATCCTAAGCGAGCAAGAGTTTGGTTTAAAAAGAATGTCCTCAAGATTTTAAGTTGATCTGCACAGTCTCCAAATTTAAAATTTACTTATCAAATAAAACATATGTACATACATGCAAAATTATTGATGCACTTTATGTGGGGATTTTTGGGGATATGAATTTCGAAATTGGGGATAAAAATTGAAAACTATCTGACAACCTTGTATCAAATGAATGATCAGGAAAAAGCGTCTCTACTGGGTACACAGGCAGAACTAAAAGCAAGGATACAAACCTAAGAAAACATCCTAGCCAAAATCCTTACCACTTCACAACAAACAAAAATTTGCACCAACAGATGGGGCTATTGCTGTTGATAATTTTAAGGGTGAAGGTACAACACTGGCGTTTCAGTGATCAACTGGCAGCAACTTGTCACATATAAAGCGCTTAAATGGAACTATATGAACTATATCTTTAAATATTCCAATACAAGGCACAGCATTAGTAAGAGTATTGGTTTTTTTATGAAATCTTGATATTTTTTTTACTATTGTCTTCACATAAACGACAATAAATAAAAAACTGCCTGACTGTGAAATTTGTGTTCGTCCGAACATCAGAGAACCGACATACTTATAATGAGAAGCAAATTTGTACTAAAATTACATTATCGTTCGTATTTATTTGATATAGACTAAAAAGTATTTTTGAGCAGCAAATCAGCTGTTTGTTGTTATACATGTTAACGTTCGACATCACACAATTAAGTAATGATGTTAATAGAATAGGATAGATTCCAAACTAAATTCGAATATTTATTTTGTCGACAACCAGTTCAGTTCTGCTAGTGTTGTGTATGTTCCTTAACGGATGTTAATTCTCATAAGAATACTAGTATTAGGATCTTAGGCTATTAAAATTCATACAATAAGTTAATAAAATTACTTAATTATTTTTTATTAAGCAACATGATATGTAACTGGTTGGTGAATTTTCAGTCGAATTAAAATCAAACTAGCAAATAATTAATTCTATTAAAACTAATTATATTTTAGTTTTGATGTAAATGTTTTGCATCAATTCATCATATTTATAAAATCTAAAACTTTGAAAAATAATATCACTTGCGTTTCACATTGAAAGAAATATTAAAAAAAAGAAAAAATGGAAGTAATAATGGATATCAACATTAACATGCAAACGAGCAAGCAGTTCTTTTTTCTATAAACCACTACAGAAACCAAAAAACGGGATTAAAAAAATGAACATACGATGACAACAGCGGCAGCAAAAACCTAACCAATACAATGACAAAGTGCAACAGACCGTATTATTACACAAAAGTAAACATGTATGTGAAGTTGAAAAAATACACTCAAAAACTTATTTACATGCAACAGTAACCAGTTCTGTTGCATTTTTATGTAACTTCTGTTGTAATAATTCTTCATTGTTTTTATTTTTTTTTTTTTTTCATTTTATCTTGTTTGCATTTTCCACTGAATTTTTTTCTAAAGCAAAACAAAAAAAAAACTTTAATTTTATTTTGCAGGTTTGTAGGTAAAGGCTTGTCTTATGAAAAAGGCAAAACAAACAATGGCATAAAAAATAATTCAAAATAAATAAAAAAAACTCTTCGACAGACAGACGGATATGCATATACATATGATTTATGAGTTCTGTGTGCACATGTTTATTCTAAAGTTATGGCAACAATGACATTGTAAACATAACCAAAAACAAAAAAAAACTTTTACAGATTTTGTAGCAGTAGTTTTACTTACTTGCACTTCGATAGACGACATATTCTTGCTCAGCATTCATGTTGCGTTTCTATTATTTTGTTGTAAAAATTTTTGTTTTCATGTAAGAAAACTTTTACAACTCAAAACAAACAAACATATAAATTATATTCGTATTTTATTTTTTTTTTTAATTTTTTTAATTTCTTTAATATTTTTTCTTTTTTTTTTTGTTTACTATTCCTATGATTTTTTTTTTCTTTCTTTCTTTTAATGATTTATTACATAATGCACTTCTAAAACTTTAAGGAAAGTTTAGTTAAAGTTTGTAAAAAAAATGAACAATTTTAGCAAGATCTGTCTCTGATTCTGATGAAACTCTCCTCAGTGTCAATTTTTTTTATTTTTTATCAGGGTTTGTTTCAGAAATATTATCTGTATCCGTAGGACCAATATTTCAATATATTGACACTCGAACATTGATTCTGGATATTGTCATATTAAATACAAACGGACACAACTACCCTTATTTTACAGCAGAAGAAAAAAAAAACTTGAAATAAATTTTTTTTTTAAATCCTAAAAATCATAATTTTGAGGATCGATATATGAGGATTAGCATCCCTATATACAAAAAATGAGTCTGTATTAAGTTATATCTTCTTACATTTAAAAATTCGCGCACTTGCAGTTACGACCGTTTTTGATTGTAGGAATCTAGAATTTTGCACGAACATGTACTTTTATAAAACGAACCATAATTTATAAAAAACTTTATTTCGAAATGTTGTATAGTCGGTTTTTTTGTCGGTTGCAATTATCTCCCATACCACCGCATTAAATTCAATGACTGATATCTCATTTTAAAGCTTATTTCTAACACTAATGACGAAAAATAATTAGACATTGCAAAATTAATATTTTCATTGAAAAAATTATATTTTATATAGAACTGCATGATAATACTGTTGTCATTATGATTCAAGTGTGGTAATTTATTATCCCTTTGAAAGACTTTTATTTGATAACAATTTTAATAAATGCATATGTAGTATCACCATGGTCTAGTGGTTAGTGTGTTGGCTTACTAAGACATGAGCCCTGGGTTCGACCCCAGGCTCTGACATCCTCAAAAAAAAAAAAAAATATGAAAAAAATATTTCTTACGGCGACTACCTCTCAGCAGTCTTCTGGCAAAAGCTCTGAGAGTAACTAATTGCCATGATCAAGCTTCTCAAGTCTGTCGTTCGGGGTCGACATTAAACTGTAGGTCCCGGTACTCATGGATAAAAATTGACACACACAACATGAGTGCTGCGAGAAGCTAGGCCGTAATCCTGACACAGGGTTGTAAAGGCCAGTTATGTATGTATGTCAAGTGTGGTAATACAGGGTCGCTTAATAGTAATTCAGTTCTACATAATATAGTATGTATATATTAAAATCCATTCTGGCAATACCGCTATTTACTATAAAAATCTGTTTTGACAATACTTTGCAGTAGTTGTTAAATCAAGTGCGATAAATAGGGTCGCTTAATTGTAAATCTATGCCACATAATATATAAAGTTGTAAAAGCCATTTTGGTAATTCCGTTATTGTCATGGCATTGCTTGTTTTATGACGTGTAGTAAAGGTAGGATTGTATTTACCAGAACCGGTCTTTTTCACATGGGCACCTATACTTGACTTTTTCTCGAGTGCGTACGTTTAAAGATATTTTTGTTTGTATTAAGGATTCGTACGGGCAAAAAGTTAACGATGATCATGTCATTACCTCTAACATTGTATAAATACATACATACATAACTGGCCTTTACAAGAAGTATTTAAACATATATATGTATGTATGTAAATATGTATGATATATTATGATTTCTAATATTTTTATACTTTTAATAAAATGTATTGAAGTTACTAAAATTTCTATTAACTATTTTCATTTTATGTTACAAAAATGACAAATAACGGTGCCAAATATTCGCACGGGTCATCTAGTTATGTTTTAATACTCAAAAAATTAATATTAGTGTTTATATTTTAAATAATTTATTAAGTTTTATCCGTAAATACGGTCATCCAAAATATAATATTAGTCTGTTCATAAAAGTTGACATATCTGGGGAGAAAATTCGTCTAAATTCTGTCACGATCACAAATGATACGTTTGAAAAGTTAACCTAGGCATTTACAGTTTCACATACTTACAAATATAACTGGCCTTTACAACCATATATCAGGATTACGGCAGCACTCATTTTGTGTGTGTCAATTTTTATTCATGGGACCTACACTTTAATGTCGACTCCGAACGACAGACTTGAGAAGCTTGTTCGTGAGAATCAGTTACTCTCAGAGGCTTTGTATGTTTGTATGTCTGACTTAACAAGAAATTCTGCACCATTAATGAGGATGTTGGTAATTACTAAAACAAATATCTAGAAATGTCAATAAAAATATATATTTTTTAACTATGATCTAATTAAACCGTTTCTGACAAAACAAAAATTAATTTAAAAAAATTGATCACTTTCCTTGGATCTCGAACTCCAGTCTTCATCATATAATACGCAAAGCGCTCGCTTCTGGCGCTACAGTCTAACCATCACGGCTACAGTCGTACATGTCGTCGATGTCGACTAATGTTGATAAAATGGAATAAGATAGCAAAAACAAAAATAAACTGTTATTCTGTTTCATCCAAATAAGATGACAATTACAAAAACTGCAATGATGGAGATAATGATAGAACCTGTCGTTTGACTTTACTTCGACTAAGTCATACGAGTGTATGTATGTATATACATATGGAAAAGAGTAATTTCAGTTCTTGATTTCTAGAAAATTATGATTTAAATAATTAATGTTTGGTCTTGAATATGCACAGGATACACAGAACTCTGATGAGACTACCGTATCTTGAGATGAAAACATGTCCTTCACGGATATCATTTCTCCTTTGATTACCAGAAAATTCATTGCAGTTAACTTTGATCTAATTAAAGCGTTCCTTACGAAAAAAAAAATTAATATAAAAAATTTATCACTTTTTCTGGGGCTCGAACTCGAGTCTTCAGCTTATAAAAAAAAAATATTTTTCTAGACATGAAATATATGAGTATAAAAATTAAAACCACAAAAACTGTCTTAATACTATTAGTATAGCAAATGAAAGCATTTAATTGATATTATTTTGTTTAAAATAGGATTGCAGTTTTATTAATTATATAGGATACATGCATATGTATCCGATGATATCCGATTTACAATATCTAAATATATTCGCTCAAAAATAAATTTCTCAATTGAGGTGAATAAAAATTTATAATTTATTTGAACCATTTACAAACTAAAAAGTTAACAAAAGGTCTTATCTGAGGTTTCATGAGAATTAAAAATGGGTAATTATATTAAAAAATTTAAACCCATAATGCCATAAGCTAAATATTACTCATTGTAGAGCTTTTTCAATTCGACAAAAAAGTCCACAAGTATAATTTTTTTATTAACTATTTAAGAATTTCAATTTGTAAAAAAAAATAACATAAATTATACATTTTTTCATTAAAACTCTGCACTCTATTCACATTTTTCATTTTATATTTTTTTATTTATTATTGCAATTGCATAAACACATATTTTGTTTGCTTCTTCCCTTTTTTTTATATTAAAATCACAAATATTTTAAATATTTCTTTACTTATACATGCACGCATATAAATAAATGCAATAAAATAAGTGAAGGACGAAATAGAGTGGGGACACAAACATATTCGTTATAAATTTTACTTTTCATACTGTCATATTTTTGTAATATGCAACTGAGCTCTTAACTTTTGCTATGTTAGCAACACTGTCATAATAAATCGTCTGTTGTCTCATTTTTATTTATACATATAAAAAAAAGATAAAAAAATAATAATAAAATTTCTATATGTATTTACATAGTTTTGTAAATGTATGCAAGCAGATAAATGCATCTTCTGTCCCCTCATGTAAGTATATGTGCCACTTTAAAAACTACCAACATCACTTGCAGCATTATGTGGAATGTTATTGCACAAGATATATGAGTATGAGTATATGTGCAAATTTATTTCTTTTAACATTTAAGAAAACAGATATGCTTAAAAATATAGACTGAAAACACTCTGAAAAAACAAGATATATTAGAAATGATGAAATCCATTGTTTTTTAATTGTCAAGTTTTAATATTTTGGTAAAACTCAAACTAAATTTTATTTTGCCATGGTAAGCTCATTATATAAATATATTGCTTCAAGTAAAATTCTTGTAATCTTCATCTAAGCAGATTGCTCGAAGTTAATATTATAATCATAATACGAGTACAGAGAAAAAAATTTATATCTTTGTAGGAGAACATAAAATAATGAATGAAAAATAATCAGAGACCGAACAGAACAAAACTTGCATAACTTTGGGTATAACTCAAACTAATGTCTAAAATTTTCCTATTTTCAAAAGAAATTGTTTATAGTTTTAAGTTATCTGCTTAAACACCACCTTAATTTTAATTTAATCAAGCCGGACGGACTTAAGTTTAAAAGGCAGAGTTACCAATTTGAAGATTGTATAGTATTTTTAGTACAGAAAATTACAATGGAGGTGGTTCGAAAGGAATGTATTTTTCATGGCTTACTAATAAAAAATGAATAGAATTTTATTTTTACGTGTATTCCTAAATTTCAATAAATTTTTAAAATCTAGCAAGAAGGAAAGTTTTCACATTCGGTAATTTGCAAAATGATTCAATTAAATGAAGTAATTTGCTTTCGTTAGAATGTGAAAAGAATTTTTTTTGTATGACCAATGCTTAGGGGTAAGCCCCTACTCATGCAGTCCATTGTATTGGAATTTAAAGATACATCGATAGATTTTCTTTTTTGTTTTTTTTTTCTTTTTTAATAAACTTTTTGTTAAGCTTAAGGTCAATTAAAATAAATATTATTTACATATTTCGGTATTTCTCTGCGTAGCTTCTTCAGGAAGTATTTTAAAATATCGAATATTTTTTGTTTTAAGTGACCTCAAGTTGAACAAAAAGTTTATTATTTACTATTATAAGGTCAACGGAAATTATTGCTACATTTTTTTTTTTTTTTTTGTTATGTGCCTTTTTTGTTGATGAGACAAGTTGCTGTCAATTTGACCACTCAAGAGCCAGTTTTATACCTTCACCGTTGAGTAATCAACAACAGTTGCGTCATCTGTCGGTGTATGTTGAAAACATTGTGAACGTCTTCAGAAGGTGGCGCTATACTTCTGATCATTAGTTTTTGGTGGAACAGACTTGAAATGTCAGGGAGCGCTTACTTGATGATGGACTAGGAGGGCAGATGGAATGAAACCCCTTGTTTTTTAAATTTATAATTTTAGAAAAACCGCAAATTTTATTTTATTATTTTTGTTCTACGCTGATATTGAACATCGGTCGTTTGAGTTTCTGTGCGAGAACACTAAGCATTATACCACGACCCCGGAAATTTTTTTAAAAATTAACTCAGACTTTAGATCATAATTTGTATGGCAAATAAAGTCTTCAAGTCTAGTTTATTGTTTTTATTTATTTTTTTTTTTTTTTTTGCATATGGCCGCTTGTCTACACGCACGCTTGTTCTTAACGGAACCAATAAATTTGCTCTGTAACTAATGATATGAGGGCTGATCAATAAGTCAGTAAGTTTACAAATGAAACACAGTTTTTATTTCAACATAATCTCCTTTTAGCTCAATATACTTAGTCCAACGTTTCTCCAAATTTTGTATTCCTTTCGAAAGATAAGAGTTTTCGAAATCCATATGTTGTTTGACCAATAATTTTATCGTTGGAGCTAAAGCAATTTTTTTTTAGTTTAGAAATAGGAAATAGTTACTTGGGGTTAAATCCGGAAAATATGATAGATCGGATACAAATTTGTTGCAATTTTGCCATTGACTCTGCAGACAGAAAAAGAATAGCTTCAGGCCTATATACAATGACCTATTTTGGAATTTTAAATAGTTACCAGCATTTGTTATAAATTTAATAGAAATTTAACCAGAAATTTATTGGATTGTTGCCGGGTTTTATAGAACTTTCCAATATTGTTAAGCTTTCGTACAACCGACATATTATTGAAGTTTTTTCTTTCAAAATATAAACAAGAAAATATTTAGTCTCGAATGTATTATAATCTTATATCAATTTTCCAAAATTAAGCGCCATACTTTCGGTCTTTTCTATTTAAAGTGGGAAGGGCTATGAGTCCCACATGCGTCTACTGTGTACACAATTCGGCTCCGCTGCTCACACATTATTTCAGTGTGAGAAGTGGATGTCGGAAAGGCATGCATCTTGGAATGTTGACTCTTAATACCATCACGGGAGTCATTTTAGGAAATCCCGCCGCATGGATTAGGATCGCCTTTTTAGAGTCCGAATGGACCGGATCATAAGGATTATAAGGCTCCATCCTGAAGAAATGTCATAAACTGACGGTACCATGGTAGAGCCAGTTGATATAGAGAGGGGTTTTAGCCAGTAGGCGCGCCATTACTGTATAGAGACCGTCACGACGAGTGGCAAAAACCATCTAAGTGCGTAAATGCATTTCCCCTCTTCCCAAAAAAAAAATATTAAGAGCCATATTTTTGCCCTTTACTCTTTCATTCCAATATAAAATATATCGCACACAACGCCTGCTTCTGCTAAGACTGTGGATATGTTGTTTAATCTTAGTTTTATTACATACATATTTACTTTCTCATATATATGTTATTTTATGTACTACTTTTTTATTTCTTTTCATTTTCTCTCATTTAGAAAAAAAAGCAAAAAAAAAATAAAAATAAAACAAACAAAAAATGGATACTTACTCGTATATAAATATAATATTTTCTTAACTAAAAGTAAAATGCAAGTCTGTACATCGTAACGCATAAGTCTTTTTATTAATCCAAATATTACTCATACCATGACTACAAACCCAACAAACAAGAAAATGAGAGCTTTAAATACGATATACTTGGTAGTGATAACTAAAAGACGAACTAAAATCATTGGCTTGTTAAAGTGGAAATTTTAAAAATAATAATTCTTGACGACGCCACATGAAGGGGCAGCGAAATATTGAAAATAAATAAATATTTTATATTAATATAAAAAGACCTTAGACTCGAAAATAGAGATTTATTATTATAATACATATATACATAACTGGCTTTTACAACCCTGTATCAGGATTACGGCCTAGCTTCTTGTGTGTGTAAATTCTTATCCATGAGTACCGGGACCTACAGTTTAATGTTGACTCCGAACGAGAGACTTGAGAAGCTTGGTCATGGCAACTAATTACTCTCAGAGCTTTTGCCAGAAGACTGCTGAGAGGTAGTCGCCGAAAGAAATATTTTTTCATATTTCTTTTTTTTTTTAAGATGTCGCAGCTGGGTGTCGAACCTAGGGCTCATATCTTAGTAAGCCAACACACTAACCAATAGACCACGGCGATATTATTATAAAACAATTTCCAAATTTTACTTTAAATTTCTAAAATTCAATTAAGAAAAATTAAAAATTATATTAAAAATTTTTACATTTCAATACATGAATCTGTTGACACTGATGCCTTCAACATTTAAAACCTAATAGAAACCTTGGTTTTCTCTCTTTTAAATTTCGAAAATGAAATGGTTTAAAAAATCTTAGTAATTCTTATGGTCAGGACATTAATGCTTTTTTTATAAATAAATTGGGTGAACATTTAGTACTACCGCAGCAGCTTATTTTTAGGATTTTATTTATATTAATTAATTAAAAAACATTTTTTCCATTAAACGGTATTACTCATCGATCGACAACTACAAATACTGTAGTCTTTAATCGTTTTTGTATATTAGCCTTTAGAAGAAATAAACAACTGGATATGTATGGATATTTCTAAAGGTTTTGATAAGTTAGCACATAAAATCCTTTGCCTAAAACTTTTAAAATTTAGCAATAGATTTTTTAGTTGGTTGAGATCCTTTTCCATGATAGACCCAATGTTGTTTTTTTTTTAAGAAATGGTTTTGGGCACTTTATAAGGGATTCTTATTTTTGTTATATGATGACGAAAACAATCTGATACGCCATATTTTACAAAATTATATTTATGTTATATTTATTCAGTTTTCTTTAAATATTTTTGTTTAAATATAATTAAGTTTTCTCAGGCGACTTTTTGTAAACTTCATTTTTTTAATCGTAAATATATTCATAGTGAAAATTTTAAGTTCTTTGACCGTATACTGGAGGGTGTATACTTGAAAGTGAATTAAATGTTAATGGTCATTTTGAAAACATAATACTTTAGTTGTCAAAAGAAAGCGCAAAGAGTTTTTCGCTCCAACTACACCAGAATTCTAGCAATCCTAGTAACAGTTTTAAATTCTGTATAATTTTAAACAATTAAAACATGAATTTTTCTACTTGTATATTGTTTTTGTAATAAAATAACAACAAAACCTAATACAAGAAAATGTATGATTGTTTTGCCTTATAAAATTATGGTTTATGTGTATATTTGCAATACTTTAATTCTAGTTTCAGCAAATTAAGCCCAAATTTTTTTTTATAAATTTTGTTTAAAGCTTGAACATGTTATTTACGTTTGTTGATAGATTACACGCATTTGCTTCCGTACAATATTTTCTTGTAATTAGGCAGCGAACGAAAGCCTTCCACTAATATCATAACACTGGCTATTAATTTGAGAACCAATTTTGTTATTTCGAGAATGCTATTTTCTTTAATTTTTTTTCAAATAAAATCGCTTTTAGGCTCTAAATGCTTGATAGTTATCCTTAAATTTAAATTTATTCTGTGTTTTTGCTAAAAAAATCTTGAGGGATAAATATGTATGAAAGAAATGTTCTACTTCAAAATTTTAATTTTTTTTTTTTTTTAATTTTTATTAATTTGTTTTTTTTTTTTTGTGGCTGTTTATTATGTGCAATCTGCTAAAGACATTTGCATTTGGGTACACCATATAGTTAAGTAGGAGCGCAACACCAAAATGTGCCTCAGCAATACTTATTTAAGAATTACAAACATTTATTGCTGTCATACAATAAAACGTAATGCAGAGTATAAACAAAAATTTTAAAAGAATGAAGTACAAATATTCAAAAACTAAATATTATACAAAAATATTACAAAATTCAATTAAAAATTATAAAGATTTTAATTTCATTTTTCTTGTTTGTTAATAAAATGGCAAACAAAATAAATTAGTAAGAAATTAAAACTTTCTTTGAGTTTCTTTATTTTATACAAATATTTTTTGAAATTAACACTGCTTTAAAACAATTTTTCTTTTCCATTTATTAATTAAATTTTTCTTTAACATACACAGAAGAGTCGCAAGATATTTAAAAAAAAATTAAATAAAGTATAAACTCTTCATAATGCAATAATTTTATAATAAAATAATTTTTTTTTTTCGGTAAACAAACCTCAAAAACTAAATTGTCATTTAAATAAATGTAGAATCTTTAAATTTAAACTAACCAGCTTTCGTTGAACCAACACCGGTGGCATAGTGAATCTTTAATAATCCATTACTCCCCGATTAAACGTGGAAATAAATTTTTAAGTTTTACTACAAAATAGTTAAGTCTCAATTAGTTTTTTTTTAATTCTAAAAGTTTTTGCGAGTTTTAATTTTTTGTGTTTAATTATCTAAACCCACCAAGGTGGGTCGTATCATAACTCGAATTTATTTCGGTAAGTAATATAAAGGATTCCAGTAGCTAGGAAAAAATATATTTGTTTGGTTAACAAATATTTTATTAATTTTTTTTTATGAAAATAAGTAAAAACTGGCCAGTTTTCTCATTTTGTTTGCGTAAAGGAATGTTAAGAGCACACTGGTTTTCTTGCAAGTAACTCATTCATGTCTTGTACTACTTAATATCGTATAATCACGTCATATACTCGTAATAATTGACCATTACCACTCTGTTTCATAGATACGGCCTAGCTCCCGTAGCACTCATATTGTGTGTGTAAATGTGTATCTATGAGTACCGGGATCTACAATTTAAACTCGACTTCGAACGACAGACTTGAGAAATTTTTCCATGGCATTCAGATACTCAGAGTGTTTGCCAGAAAACTGGTAGTCGCCGAAAGAAATATTTGTTTTTATATTTCTTTTTTTCAAGATGTCAGAGCTGGGATTTGAAACCGGAGTTCTCGTTTTAGTAAGCCAGCACTCTAACCACTAGACCACGGCGACTGGCAAATTTTAAATACTTATTTCTTGACATTTTATTACATATTGCTTTTACACTATTCGACTTTCTTATTTTATCTAGGGTTTAAACAGGTCGTTATATTCAGTGGGACACTGTAAACCCAGTACGTATGTACTGATAGATTATCTCGTTTTCCTTAAATACTTAAGAATAGTTTAATACATTTTTCCATTTTATTTACTAAAGCTCTTAAGAAAAAAAAACTATTTTACTAGTTTTTTTTTTTGTTTTTGTGTACTCGTATTTAAATGCCATGTCACACGGCAATTATGGTTGAAAACAAGAAAAAAATAAGACCAGCTTGTGGAATAATTGCCACTTATTTTTTACGATATTTATATGCCGCCAAAAGCAAAACTACAGAACAATTCAATTACTTTAAGAACCTCATGGCCAAATTGTATGAAATTATATAGAAACACCTGAATGGTATTAAAAAAGGAAAAGTATGTTTTATTGTAGAAATACAAAATTACATTGAAAGGGTAGCAAAAAATGTAAAATAATATATAACGATAACAGAAAAATTTACTGCTTTAAAGTTACTTTTGTAAGAAGTTTAGAAAAAAGTTTTAAAAATTTTAAATATAAAATCCAAAATAAATTAAATAAAAAATAAATTGGCGTCTTTCTGATAATAGCAGATTAATCAAGATGTAGAGATGTTGGTTTTAGAGATATCTTGTTACTATAAGTGAAAAATCAGTATTACTTTACGATTGTTTGATTAAAATTTCTGTACAGCAGTCCTTTTGAGGCAGATATTCGGAATCTTGTGACTAGTTTTCACAGCAAATTAACATTATTGGACACTAGACTACCAACAGAATACTTAAAGTTCGGAAAAAAGACGGTACCAAAGCTGTATCCACAAATGTTATTAACCTTTCTATATTCACGCATACGTTCTCTGAGACCGACTTACAGTATTTAAATTTTTTTCTTATGAACGAAGAGCGTGAGAGTATTGTAATTTCTGTTAGTTTCATTATTCTCGATAAACTTCAATTTAGAGTGGTTTCAAAGCTTGTGAAAGTAGAACGTGTGTGCGAATTATTGGTCTGCGAGACCGACCGACGTGAGTATTAGTGTATCAGTTTTGCGTAAGTTATGTTTTATAAATTTATAAAATGTAGATTCTTATCATTAATTTTTTTAAGTTTTATAAAATATATGTATTTGCAAAATACTTACAAATTTTATTTTAAGATCAAGATGGACGAAAAGCAAATAAGACTGATGTTCGAGGACGATGTACCGATTTCTGACTACGAGGAAAACAACGACAGTGACTATGAGAGTTCGGTTGATATGCAGGAAAAAGGAAGTGATACAGAGCAAGAGAACGATTCAGACTGTGAATCGGAAGTTTTTCCTACCTCTATTAGCTTTTAAATAGAAAAAGACAACAAAACAAAATGGGTAAAAAATATTAATTCAACAACAGTAAGAACATGTTCCAAGAATTTAATAACTCAACTATCTGTTGTATAAGGCGAAACTAAAATCTGTAATGAACATTTCATGACATTTATTTCATTTATTTTCATCTGTATTGGGCAAATATTTTTATGACATCTTTTGTATAGAGTGAAAATTAGAATAGAGAAAATGTTGTCGTTCACTTTTTGTGCGTACTGTCTACTTTTTTATATTTTTGTACGGAGAATATTTTTTGCATTTCCAATAGTATTTACATACTATT
Organism: Metopia argyrocephala; assembly: GCA_963576795.1. Lineage (NCBI taxonomy): Eukaryota > Metazoa > Arthropoda > Insecta > Diptera > Sarcophagidae > Metopia > Metopia argyrocephala. Next base: position 57,291,034 of record OY756211.1, on the reverse strand, counting down.
TATATATGTACATTTGTATGTAAAATACAATGTGACTTTAATTCTTTCTCTGTTTTTTTCTCTTTTACTTTTACATCACTTTATTTTCTCAGTTGATGACGATATGGTTACGATCATTACATATTGGTTGTTGTCTAGGGAGAGTTTGAGTGATTTGGATCTACCATTTATTTGGTTCTTATTTTTTTGATGAAAGGGGAAAATAATTTATAATATTAATGGGAAAATTTATAGATGATTTTATATATGAATAAGAGGTTTGAATATTAATTTGGAAATTGGATTTGGAAGTATTGTTACATTGGAAGTATAAATTTTGTCAGGTTGTTTTTATAAGTAAGGAAATTTTGAGGAAGAATGGAAAGCGATTTTGGTATTTTGATAACGGGTGGCTACTTTTATTCATCAGCTACAATATATATACTAACAGCTGACATTCTGTCACGGTTTTAAGTTGACATTTGCTTGCAAGAAATTTGGTTAAATGGCGTAACTTCCTTTCAATTTTGACTGCCAAGGTGAGAAGTAGCAATTTTGGTTATCGTAATTCTTAATTTAAATCTGGGGAAGTTTATACCATCTAATAAAATTTTGGCATAAGTTTATATAAAACCATTTAGTCGTCATTTTGCTGGTAAGAATTGTAGAGAATTTTATGTAATTAAATTTAGTGAAAAATTATTTTAATTTAGGATTCCAAATTTTATAATTTTATAACCATATTTTTCATCAACTTATTCTTACGAGAACGTGTGGTAGAAAGAAAATTTAAATTGCCAAAGACGGGTCCTACCAGGTGTCCCAGTGGTGTTAATGTTAGTGGCGATTACTTGTGCCCAATTCCCCATATTTTAAGAAAAAAATTGGAATCCAGCAGAAAAATCACATAAAATCAAATAAAAGCAAATAAAATCATATAAAAGCAAATAAAATCAAAAGAAAGGAAAAAGCAAGAAAATATAAACATACATATGAAAAGGAGAATTCATATGAATATTTGTCAATTTATAAGTCAGCACGAAGAATCTATTTTGTTTTCATCCTTCAGAAGCAGATAATAATCACGTTTTTACAGAAGTAGAATCTGCTTGAAGAAGGAAGAAACTAAAGAAGACCACATCTTTATAATCTTTCAAATTATCCAGATTTAAAGTATTCATCAACTTAACCTTTTTGATATATGTACATGTTACTAGTGATATCTTAGGACAAAAACTTAAAAGCAGGACAGTACTTTAAATAGTAGATTCCTGTTAACTCATAAACAAACATTAATCCAATTGGATTTTTAGTATTTATTTAGTAGCTCTGTTTGAAATAATATAGTAAATAATATCATAATTAGTAATTAATTGATGTACTGAAAAAAATAGAGTCCTAATAATCGCATATCTTCAAGTTTAACTATTCCATTTGAAAAGTAAAAAGAAGAAAAACACGACAGAGCAAAAGAACCACATCAAAATATTAATGACTTTAAAATTATTCTTTTGTTTTTTTATCTGAAAACAGAAAAAAAAAAGATAAAGTGTTCAGCTGAAATTGCAAATAACTTAATTTATTGATAATTATAATTAAAACCCTTTTGAATTGATTTAGAGTACCAAATAATATCCCTCAACATTACTACGCAACATTACAAATACATTATATATGGATCAGCAACATCGAACTTCGTCAAGGCCTTGGAGAATTCCAGTACGTTGGTTGGTAAGCACAAATTGAACATATGTATGTATTTTTGATTTTTGCATTCACTAAATTGATAAAAAGTTCCTTAGTAAAATTTATGAATTAAAAATTAAGAGAAAGAAAAGAAAAAGTAAACAAAATAAGGATAGGTGATAAATATTAAAATTACAACAAAAGTTACTAATGAAATTAAATTTTTTCTGATATCGTATATGAATGTTTTGACTCTACTTTCTCTTAATTAGATAATGATTAAAAATTCTTAACAATAAGAGAAATATTATAGAGTATTCGGGATAATTTTGTTTGTGATCTCTTTTCTATTTTCTTTCTTTGTTTGAATGTTTCATTTAGAAAAAAAAAAGACAAAAAAAGAACAAATAGAAAAACATTTTTAACTTCAATTACAACAAAGTTTGTAAAGCTTTTGTTTCTTTTCTTTGTATTTATTATAATATATCTTTTTATGAATATTGCTGTGAGACAATTTCAATCACACTTAAACTTAGAGAAACGCGTTAATTTAATCAAATTATTTGAGTGATATAAAAATACAGAAATTACAAAAATTTTATTTCATATTTTAGTATTTTAATACTATTAATACTATTAATATTAATTAATCTTTAATTATATTTGATTAACTATCTTTATTTGATTCATACATTGCTATTCATATACTTATTAGTATTAATTTAAACTTTGATTATATACTTGATTTTTTTTTTAATTTATCTCATGTTTAGTTATTTAAGAGTTTGAACTATGATAAAATATAGAATGGCGTAAATATATTTTATGGGTTTTCTTACGGATAATGGAAAGTTAGTGTAATCAGTAGAAGGTGATCATTTTGGGGTTTTAGTAACTGTAGCCATACTAGAACCAAGGAAGGGAAATGGGTTTTGAGGCTGTCTCTCCGTTTACTATCTTGGAGATGATATATTAGGATTGATGCCGTGTAATTGTAGAGAATTATTCTTATTTTTTTTATTATTACTTATGTCGTTAGTTCAGTTATTTGATTGTTGTTGGTAGATAGATTTCTTTTGGCCCTAGATAATTAAGCAAATTGTGGTATGAAAAAAATAGGGAGTCTAAAATAAATATTATTGTAAATGTTAGCTGAATTTTGGAAGAAAGGACCGAATCCCCCCACACCGCTGTGCTAGATATCAAAGGCTCCCGCAGTCCTACACTTCTAATATTTTGATACAATGAAGCTGAAATAATTTTCAGCTTTGAAAATCAAACATTGAAACAAATTTCCATTTGTCTTTTCGAATGTTTATTTCAATAATTTGGCGCCCAACGTGGGGCCAGAGAAGACAATGTCCTTTACAAATGTTCATTACAAATCTTAAAGGATAAAGCTTTAATATGGAATTTATTTTTCTCTGAAGAACTAATATACTTGCTTTTAATAGAAACAGATTTTTGTTAGTGTTTTTTGATCTCATAGGAATTTAGCCATATTTTACAAACACTGAAATAAAAAACTGTTAGACAAAAATAAAAACGTTATTTTCTCCAAAAATTTTGTTTATATTACTAAAAACATACATTGCTAATAGTAAATGGTGTTTTATTAAAATCTTTAAAACTTATCTAAGTTTTGTGGGCTCTCTGACAGACCGGGAGTGAGTATACGTGTTTCAAATTTTAATGTGAGTATAGGAAGGTTAATTAACGTGAATTATCTATTTGGCGTCATTCGCACAGCCAGTCCTCTTCTACGCCACTATGTGAAAAATCTTGTAAAAGGATAGATGTAAACAATTTTGGTATATACTCGTATGTGGTGCAAGAACTGAAGCAACACGACCTACAATAATGCTGAATGAGCACCAAGTTGAGCAAAGTTGAGTGAAAATCCACTTTTTTTCTACGGAAAATATCCATATTAGGTGTGAGGAGCATCCACAAGCTTTGCACTGTTTGAAAATTATGGGCTATTAGCATCTTTGGATCGTACGACGAAGACAGAAACGTTACTGTGAATGGCGAGCTTTACCGCGTGATGCAAATTTTTTTTTATTTTCGCCAAAATTGAAAAGCTGAAAACCAACAATACGGTTTCATATTGTTCACACTTATTAAAAGGGCGGGTTCAGTCAATTGACCACCTAGGTCGTGCGATTTAACTTCTGTAGAAGTCGCCGTGGTCTAGAGGTTAGTGTGTTGGCTTACTAAGACATAAGCCCTGGGTTCGACACCCAGCTCCGACATCTTAAAAAAAAGTAATATGAAAAAAATATTTCTTTCGGCAATTACCTCTCAGCAGTCTTCTGGCAAAAGCTCTGAGAGTAATAAATTGCCATGAACAAACTTCTCAAGTCTGTAGTTCGGAGTCGATATTAAACTGTAGGTCCCGGTACACATGGATAAAAATTTACACACACAACATGGGTGCTGCGAGAAGCTAGGCCGTAATCCTGACACAGGGTTGTAAAGGCCAGTTTTGTTTGTATGTATTCAAAGGGCGGATTCAGTCAATTGACTGCCTAGGTAGTGTGATTTAACTTCTGTAGAATGTATCTTCTGATACCGTGTTAAGGCTTATGTATGAGTGCCGCACCATGTTTGAAGTTTTGGTACTGAACAAATTGGGTAAGGAAAGCTAAAATTTGTAACGAAGTCAACAATTACATGCAATCATAATTTTACATTGACTTATATAGAACTTTCCATGGTCTGAAATAAAGATTCAACAAAGTTCTCTAAATTTTATGAGTATTTTTAAGCAAATCCAAAAGCTTTCTAAAAGTCACCCAATATAAGACGCTAGTGGTTGGCCCAATAACTTTTAAAGTAACCTGGTGGTTAAATGTTTGTGAGTCGGTTCTTCATAACAAATAAAACCATTTTTTAGTTCTCAGTATACACAAACAAATAAAATGAAAAGAAATCGATTACTCTGGACAAAAGCCTTTCACTGCTTTAAGGATAATAAAAAATTATTTTTGATAGTCATAACAACTGACAAATAAAAAACAATGTGTAATAAATAAAACAGTATACTTCCTACAGACTAGCACTACTAAACAGGATAAAGTACTCTTTAACAATAACAAAAATATTAAATAAAGTAATTTATAATAAAAAATAAAAGAGCAAATACTTTTGGAAATTTATGTGAAAAATTTTTTAAAATTGAAACACATAAGTACTTCATCACAATGTCAAAGGAAAAACCTTTTTAATAAAAACCTATTTATTTCCTTATTCTTGCAATAATCCACTCACAATTTCTATATTCTTAGAGTTTTCGGTACAACGCATTTTGGTCTCAATCTTTGTTTTATTTTTATTACTTTTTACGTTATTTCTTACAAGACTATTAGTACTGTTGGCAGTTTCATTCTTATTTTTGCTATCTTTGTACCAAAAATTTGTGGCCATAAATGATAATAAAATAAAGAAAATAGTGAAAAATGCGTAAGTTAAAATACTCGCATTCGTGCAACAACCTAATCGGTGGCAACAACATTAAAAGTAATAATAATAAGTCAGGCATATAAGTGGCTGTTGACTGTTGTGTAGCGAGCGTAATGGATGATATTTTAACTCATTGGTAAGGTGCTATAAAAAGAACCAAGGGCTAGAATGGTTTGGCTTCAATTTGACTTCAATATTTTTTGTTAAGTTTTATTTTATTTTCTATTTGTCGCTTTTACCATAAGAGGCGGCAATATTCGCACAAATTATTTATTGCGAAGGTGTTAAAGCTAAAATGTAGATTAAAAGCTTAATATGTTGCCATTATAAAAACAATAAAATAAGAGGGGTCTGTCTGTCAGTATATTAGCCAGACAGTCGTCAGTCCCTTCTAGCTTTTAATCGCAGTGCCATCAACATTTTATTAATGTATGAGTATGTGTCCGTAAGTAGTGTTATTATAAAGAAGAAAAATAAAATACTTAAAACAGTCTTTCTTCCTTCTCCTTTTTTTCTATGGAGGGAATTTAATGAAAAGAAGTTTTTAATTTTAAATACTTTCTGCATTAACTAAAAGCAATTAATATATATGTTTTAAGGTAATAATTCTTAAGGACCTTATCTGGCGAACTGAAAGTGTTGTAATCGCTGTTTAGCTTAAAATTTAAACAGAGTTTTGTTTGTTTTATTAGTAAGGTGCAGAAGATTCTTTATTTTAAAGGAAGAAAGTAAAATAATTTTTGTAATTAATAAGACTCCTCTATTAAAAAGCTATCCAGTATAATTACTGCTAAATATTTTGTTGTAACATTTTGTAAATTCAGAAAACAAAAAATATTTTACGCCATATTGGCAAATACATTCAATATAATATAATACAATATATAATATATTGAATCTATTTGCCAATAAGGCGAAAAATATTTTTTGTTTTTTAATAAAAAAAAAACTTTTTGTTTTTCTATGCATTTGCTACAGATATTATGCCAACCGCTGGATGGCTTGCTGTGGTAGAACAGAGAAATAGAATTTGAATTTTTTGAAAAACCGAAATGTTTTGCTTTGTAAATACTTTTGTTTGGTTTTTATATACTAAATGGGATACGATTCGCATTTAGTCTATAACTATTTTAACATAAGTATTTATAGTTATGAATACCACCCTTGGGAAAAAGTCTCCTAGCGAGTTTCTTAAGCAGAGACGAAATGGCCATAGAGACATGCTTATCCCTAAAAGCATACATTTCATATTATATTATGTAAATTCTTTACATATTAAAGGATTTTGTTAGGCATAAAATACTTGTCTTTAATTTTTGTAAATCTTGGGGAGTAACTGCATTTAGACTGGATGGCTAAATGGCCAATGTAAACGATCGATTCCAAATTGGAAAGTATTGAATAAGTAGGCGTATATAGAAATGTGGTTTAAAGAAAAATTTCTGAATTTGGCCTGAATAACACAATCATTTAATTTTTATTCCTTATATAGAAAAATTGTATTAATAAGTTTAGTTGACCTTATTATTGATAAATATATATAAGCGTTTAATTAAGCTTTAGGTCTAATATATAATTATTTTTTCGATATTTCGCTACTTCTCTGCGTATCTTCTTCAGGAAATATCGAAAAAATAATTATATATTAGACCTAAAGCTTAATTAAACGCTTATATATACTTATATAGAAAATTTCCAAATTTAATTTTATCTGGTAATTACAGTTTTTTCCCGAGAAATCCCGTCCCGGGAATTCCCGGAAATTTCAATTGTTAAAATTTCCCGCTTTCCCGGGATTTTTTTTCCGGGATCCCGGGAAAAAAAATTATATGTCAATAAATAGTAACTACAAAGACGTGTTGGCTCAGACACGTCGTATTATCAAAATTTTCAAAAAAAGTTCAACAGAAAATGCTATACTTCAAAAATATGTTGTCGCAGAAAACAAGAAGGAAGTATGTCTCCAATTAGATATTGTAACTCGTTGGAATTCGTTAAGACCAATGATAGAAAAGTTTCTGCTCATAAAAAATTCAATAAAAAAGAGCCTTATTGATTTAGAAATGGCTGAGCTATGGGTTGAGGAAAACATAGTTGTATTAAACAACATGGTTAATTTTAGATTTTATTAACAGTGATCATAAACATAGTTTGTTTTCGTATGCTTCTAAGCACTTGGTAGTTGTATATGGTGAACATTTTTATAATCGACTCTTTAGTGTACACAATTTCAGAGAAGTTGAAACTTTTGATGAGGTTGAAGAATTTTCCGCTGCAAAAGAAAAAACATTTGAAGAAGTCTTAAATGCAGCCATTAGTGACGTAAATTGAGGTATTCAACCTACCTCCAAAAATAAATTCAAGGTCTCTATAAAAAAAGAATTGGAATTTTTTGGCCAAAGAACTCAAAGTATTGCGCATTTGATTAAAGCTCTTTTATCCATTCGTCCAAGTTCAGTAGAAAGTGAGAGAGTTTTTTCGATAGCAGGCAGTTTGTTAATAAAATAAGAAATAGACTTTCGGATGAGTCTATAAATGCACTCAGTGTATTATAAAATTATTTTTTAAACCAAAAAACAAATAATGTTTATTTATAAAAATTTAATTTTTATACATTTTTCATTCTTGTATTGCTGGAAATATGTATTTCTTATATTTGTCTATTTTGTATTGCCTCTATAAATCCAAATTGTAATGATAGTATTCAAGAACTGGTATTCTTATTGAGAAGTAACATCCGTTAAGGAATATGATTTTTGATTTTATATAGAACTATTATATTATAATGCCCGTATTCTAAAAAGTATTTTAGGTTTATTGAGGGTTTATTTGACAAGTATTGCATAGAAATATGTCAAATAAACTGTTAATAAACCTAAAATAATGTTTATGAATACATGCATAAAACTATTAATTGTTTTAAATAGTTGAAGTGTTATATTTTGTTTTTGATCTCACATTACTCCTAGTTCCTATTTTTATTTTTAATAACGTATGTTTATTATTTTTACTTAGTTATGTAAGTATTTACTTCGTGTAAACCAAAATAAAAACAAATAAATTTTTGTATTTATTTCATAGGCCGGGATCCCGGGATCCCGGGAAATTAAAAAAAATTTCCCGCTTTCCCGGGAAACACAAAACCCCGGGAAAAAAAACTCTACTGGTAAATAATATATAAATAATAATAAATAATGGGACATTATTATATAAATAATAATAAATAATGGGACATTCCAAGTCAAATCAAATAATTTTTTTCCGAACATACCTACCCCCTATCACCACTCACTAAGGGGGCACCAGTACAAAGTAACATTTTTATATAAAATTTTCTTTATCCAAAAAGACCTCCACTCTGTAATTTTTCACGACTGTAAAGATGGATACTATCTTTGGCATAATTTTTGTTCGCTTTCGGAGATATAGGCTTCCGACTTATAGGTAAAGAAAATTGACCTTTGACTTTTTCAAAGACACAATCATGTTACATTTTAAATCAAAGGTAATTTAATACCCTTTTAAATGAGACTTTTGCGAGATGCGTAGCTATAACATTTTTCAAGACAATTACAATTAAGTAAGTGTAACTTTCTGCATTTTTATATTTTTTTCCGATTTTCAAGGCCTCATTTTTTCCGGATGTAGAAGTGTCAGTGCTCCTTAATTTTATATTTGTCTTAGTGTTATGATATACTTTATTCATACTAAAAATCAGCAAATTCGGAAACAGTCATTGCAAATGGAGTTGAGGTGGTTCAACCCATATATATAAGAATATAATGCCCGTATTCATAACAAATATTTTAGGTTTATTGAGGGCTTATTTGACAAATTTCTATGCAATACTTGTCAAATAAACCCTCAATAAACCTAAAATATTTATTATGAATACGGGCATAAAACTCTATATATATATATTTTTTTTTGTTTCACTTAAAAATTCTACTACCTACACCACCAACTGTTTTTATTTTAAAGTGATGAAAGGAGAATATTGCATTAAATGCCCAATTAAATTTTTAGCATGTCAGCATGGGTTTAGAGTAATTTCTAATACAATTTGTTTTGAAATCTTAGTTGACAGATAGTGACAAGTTATAACAAAGCTTTTAACTATTATATTAACAAAAAACATAAAAATTAGTAAAGGGGTAAAAACCATTATTAATAAATAAATCGAGGTGATAATCTACAATCTCTTAAGAGATATAAAAGTAATAATTATTACTTTAAATTATCGCCATAACGACTTGTAAGTTTTTTTTTAATATTTCTATTATTTACTTCTTTAAAAATCCTCAGGCTTAAATAAACATTCAATCCAGCAGAAAAAGTTTTAAAAGCAAATAAAGCGTTTTTAAATATTTGACAATTTTTAATTTATGGTTCATTTCCTTTTATAATACGCCCAAAACCATAATGAATTATTTCCGATTTACGAGAGCAGTTTAAAAATTTCGTTGCGTTTTCCATTTTAGTGCAAGCAGTCTTTTTTATACACGCAGCTGTTGCTTACTATTATCTGTTGCTTAACTACTTTGTATTTTTTAACAGACCGCATCCACTGATGTACTTTTTGCAGAAATTCGATGTAGACAATCCTATCAGTTCTAACGAAGATTCGTACAAAAACAGACATACGTAAACTTACATAGTGCAACACAAAAAAAAAAAAACCATATAGGGACACTACTTTAAGATAAAATTAAAAAAAAGAGATCCATGTCTCCCAATTTTGCCCAAAGTCATGAATTTTTTTTTATGTGCCCCCAAAAATGTTTGTCCTCGATGTCAGATTTGCAAAAAAGTGATCATTTTGGAAATTTAATTTACTTTTTCAGTAAAAGTTGTAGTTCTTTTCATGAAGAGAAAAAATTGTGCAGATGTAAAATCAAAAAAATTTTACCTTCAAGACCAAAATCGCAAAAAAGCTACAAAAAATTCGATGTTTTTAACACTGGTTAGGTTCATAGGTAGCAAACCGTTCACAATTCAAGGGTACAATGAACTACAAAATTTTACCTAACTAAGATCTCAATAAACAACTCACGCGATTACGCACCAAGCGCAGCAGCACAGGCAAAACAGTAAGCTCAGCATACACAACAAGGGACGCACCACACCACAGCGACACGACGCTACGTGAACGGTGTTAAGAATCCTTCCTAGGAAGGACATAAAAAATTGCACACACACTTTTAATGAAGAAAATTTATCATCAAAACCTTTCATAGACTTTTGTTTTAAATTGGCGCACTTTTTGTTATTCGAATAATATTTCCGAGAAAGTTTTCAGTGCCAATTTCAATATTAATCCAAATCAATCAAATTCAAGTGTCACCTACATTAAAAAGAAAAAATTAAATATACGCTTAACAAACACTCCAACGTACATAGTATATTACATTTGGCAAAATTAGTGACGTGATGACTCAAACTTAGCCATTAATACAGCTGTTTGGTCTTTACAAAAGCATGTTTTCAATATTCTAAAACTTCTTAAATCATTTTTTCGTACTGGTTTTCAACAACAAAATATGAACTTATCACTTATCTAGCATTGAAAATTAAAACAAAATGTCTATAATAAAACAAAATTGGAAAAATACACCTTTTCGTGTAACGATCGTGACAACCGCTCAGATCTAATTAAAAGCGTAGAGAAATATACGTTCATTTTTAGGGAAATACGCCATTGTGCATTTGTTGCAAAATATTGGTTCTATTACAATACATCAGATGAGAACAAGATAATGAGCTCAAGTAAATATCTAGATTAGGTGTTTTAGTATTTGTAAAATAATAATACTCGTATACAATAAAACTAGCACGTTTTTAGGTATTCACAAAAATATTTTTCAATACAGCGTTATTAATAATATTTAATATTCCAAATAACATCAACTGTCATCTATCGGATAAATACAACGCAATTCATAAATGGTTAAAAACTTGTATACGTTTGATTGTTCTCTATGGACAGCTAAATGGCTGAACCGATTTTCTTGAAATTTTTACAGTGTTTTTCTGTGGCTTTCTCTGTACATACATACATATCATCACCTTAAAGACCAAACAACCTATCAGCAAAAATTTCAAAATTGAGTGTTTTATTCAATATTATTCCCTATATCGTAACTCATATGTATGCAAAATTTCTTATTATTATATTAATACAGGGTGTTTTTTATTGAAGTATAGAACTTTAAGTTGGCATCACTTTTTTAACTGGCGGCCATTTTGTCAGCTGTCAAGTGATTAATATTTAGTTTGGTTTGCCATTTCATCATGAACAGGTTGACAGAAGAACAACGCTTGCAAATCGTGCAAATTTATTTCGAAAATAATGGTTCAGTTCGCGAAGTTTACCGCAAGCTCCGTCCATTTTATGGTCGACATAATCGTCCATCAGAGCGATTAATTCGGTTAACCATGGATCGTTTTCGCACTACGTTTACTCTATGTGATAATACGCATCCGCGGAGACGTCGAACAGTGCGCACCGAAGAAACAATTGCCGCTGCAGAGCAAAGTGTTGAAGAGAACCCGAGTGAATCGATTCGCCACCGTGCACAGCAATTGGAGCTTTGTCCATCAACTTTATGGAAGATTTTGCGCAAAGATCTTGGCTTGCGACCTTATAAGATCCAGCTTGTGCAAGAATTAAAGCCGCGAGACAATGCAATGCGTCGTGATTTTGGTGTATGGGCCGAAAATGAGATTGATCTCGATGCTGATTTTCATCGCAAAATTTTGTTCAGTGATGAGGCTCATTTTTGGTTGAATGGCTACGTCAACAAGCAAAATTGCCGCATTTGGAGTGAAGAGAATCCACATGAGACCCTTGAGACGCCATTAAATCCACAAAAACTGACTGTTTGGTGTGCTCTATGGGCTGGTGGAGTCATTGGGCCATACTTCTTCCGAAATAATGCTGGAGAGTCAGTTACCGTTAATGGAGACCGGTATAGAGCCATGATAACCGACTATTTTGTTCCCGAATTGGATGGCATGAATGTGGATGAGTTGTGGTTCCAACAAGACGGCGCTACATGCCACACAGCGCACGTCACAATCGATTTATTGAAGGAAACATTCGATGAGCGCATAATTTCGCGGAATGGACCTGTCAATTGGCCACCCAGATCGTGTGATTTGACACCATTGGATTATTTTCTTTAGGGATATGTGAAGTCGCTCGTCTACGCCAACAAACCAGAAACGTTAGGGGACTTGGAAGCCAACATTCGTGGCGATTTTGCCAACATACGGCCCCATATGCTCGAAAAAGTGGTTGAAAATTGGACCTGTAGAATTGGCTTTATTCGAGCTAGCCGCGGCGGCCACATGCCCGAAATCATATTTAAGCATTAATGACATAAAATTATCCTTCCAATAAAGCCAAATTGATGGACATTAAAACGATTTTCTTGTATTTTATTTCAATTCGAAGTTCTATACCTCTAAAAAAAACACCCTATATTACAAACAACCAAGCTATTACCAAATACCTTATCAGCAAGTGTACAATTTTCTGAAATCAAATAACCTATCATCACTCTAACTGCTAAAGAAGAAATCACAGTAACTATTTATTTGAATTTTTTTCCAGCAGAATGTCATTACTTTTATGATAACATAACTTTTGAGTAATTTTTTGTGGTACTCTTATTTAAATGAATGTTTTTTTTTAATATAATTTAACTTTTTATTTATTTATTAACATCATAATAAAAAAAATAGATTTTTTGTTAAAACACATATAACTTTATTTAAAAATTATTAATTGTAAAAAAATACGTACTAAAAAAAGAGGAAAATAAATCATCAAAAATCAAGATAAAATATGATATGAAATGTATGCTTTTGGGGATAAGCATGTCTCTATGGCCATTTCGTCTCTGCTTAAGAGACTCGTCAGGAGACTTTTTCCCAAAAGTGGTATTCAAAACTATAAATACTTTTGTTAAAATAGTTATAGACTAAATGCGAATCATATCCCATTTAGTATATAAAAACCAAACAAAAGCATTTACAAAGCAAAACATTTCGGTTTTTCGAAAAATTCAAATTCTATTATAATAGAGAGACATAGAGACATGCTTTCATACATTTCATTTCATATTAAATATATTTGCCAATAAGGCAAAAATATTTTTTTGTTTTTTAATCAAGATAAAATTTTGGTTTTGTTGCATAGTGTAATTTAAGCAAACATTAAGCACTTTTTTGTTTAAATAAGTAAAAGCAACTATATCTGTTGTTATTTAATGTAAATAATATTCATGTATTCAAAGGAATGCTTAATTATTCATACTAATTAGTATCGCTGATAGGTTGTTTGGTTTCAAATTTTTACAATTCCAAATACCCTAAGCCCCATATCATAAGCTGTGTTTAGAAAAATTAAGCTTTCTCAACCGATATGTACTTCTGGTTTCATTTTAATCAGAATATATATTTTTCGTTTCAATATTGCAAATACATAGTTCTAATTTTATAACGTTTTTTCTCTCTCTTGTAAACTTTTGAAAACTGCTGATAGGTTGTTTGGTCTTTAAGGTGACGATATGTATATATGTATATATACAGTGGGTTCGATTTCAATAGTTAAGGATTAGTCAAGCTGCCCTCGTTTATTAAATAGTTTTAATTTTATGATGAGTAGATATATAAGTGCGTTTAATTATATATATACACATTTATATATATAAAAGTGTTTAAGTATAGTATTAAAATAATAACAACCACTTAAATTAAACTTCATTATATTAACTGTCATTTCTGGCTACAGACACTTGATATTAAAGCAACCACATACCAACCCATACACCACTGCAACATACAAAACCAAAATATATTTCTTTTAAATTTTCTATTTTTTGTAAAGGTAGAATAGTATGAGCAAGTGCTACAACTCATCAATAAATTTCAGGGTATTTCTTCTGTTTTTGTTTTTTTTTTTTTTTGTTCTTTTTTAAATAAATGTCAGTCAGACTGTCATTATTACTTAAATAACGAACATAATGACTTGGTGTGTGCACCAGTATAAAAGTTTTTATAGGGTGAAGTGGAGAATTGAAAAGACACTAAAAGGTGCTTGCAATATAAGTGAAGGGATGGATTGCTTGAGTATTAAGTGAAATGACAGTTGAATATTTCGATCATTATAAAAAAGTAATATTTATTGACATCGTAGTTATAAATAGTAATTCGTGCCTCACAACACTGATGACCACTTAGTGATTGTGGCATTAAGTTGAAGAGTATTTAAGTTAATGCGTGGCTTTATATTTATCGAAGTTCGTCAGTAATCGCAATATTTTACTTAAGCGGTATGGCTGATTAATAACAAATTCCAGAAATTCGTTTTTATAAAAGAGTTAATTAAGTTTAACATTCCATTTTTCTTGCTAAATATACTTTAAAAAGGCATTCTTTTGACATTTTATTTTATAAATATTTTTCTGTATTTCTTTGTTGTACTTTTTGTATGGCAAAGTTGCTTTTAATTAAATTATTAAAGAACAACTTTTGTTATTTTTTGAATTACCAAGAATTCCTCATTAATTAGTGCAATTAATAAAATTGCAATACAATAGTGTGGATTACTTTTTAGAACTATATTTAAGCTATAAATTCTCTCTTTTTTTTATGCACTTAAACGTCAAACAATGCTAGAGGGCTAAATGGTGAGTTTTTCCTTTTATATTATCCAATCAGCTGTGCCTCATTTCTGTATTATTAGTACTAAGGAGTAACCATGTCCAAAGGCGCTTCCTTTTTTCTGTAGCTCTGAATTTTTTTTTTTTTATTACGTGATCTAGCAATACGATTTTCGATTAAAATTTTGATCGTCGCTTCTTTTCTAAATTTCTATTCTTGAAATACATTGAGACAAATAGGACAAGTTATCGAAAATATACCAAAACAAACTTTTTAATATTGGCAGCACTGAACTATTTTAAGTTGTTGCTCTTGAAATAATTACTAATTTTTGAATAACTTCTTATTTTAAAAGAAAAATAAAAGAAAAGAGAGTATTGAGTTTTATTTTCATACATTTGTCACAGTTCAAGTGATAATGATGAAGTACGAAAGATAATTACACATCCGTTGCCAGATATAGTGTAAGAAATATAAAAATTCTTAAATCATTCACAAATATATTTACATAAGAGTAAATATTTTCTTTAGATTTGTGACCACATGCAATCTAAATAAAATTTGTCCGAAATTAAAATGCAAAATACGAAATTCTGCAATTATATCAACTTTGACACTGACTACAAGTCTATGGTTTTTCCCTCAAAAATCATATCAATTAAGCTTTGGAAGTGACTCTGGTTCATCTTTCACTCAACCCACAGTTAGTAAAACTGTATGCGAAGTTTTAAATACGGCAAATAGCAAAATTTTTTATATCGCAATGGAATATAAGCAATTTTGTTTCAATGAACGGACTGTTTTCCATGGAATTATGGAATGAGTAGAAAAATTCCATTTAAAAATAATTGGTTCATTTAAACTCATAAAACACTTATACATTAACAGAAAAGAGTTCTTCAGTATTAATGTAATGAATGTAGGTATTAGCAATATCAGTAATGTCCTTTAAAAGAAATATCAAAATTTATAGTTTTTAGACCTTTTCAAAAAAAAAACTAAAACTTCAATTTTCATACTGTCGTTATATTTGTTCTTAACGTTTTAACTTTGCTACTTACAATGATAACGACAAAGAAATAATTTTTCATTATCGCTTCTTCTAATGACAAAAAAAACGATTTCGTCAAGCACTATTAAATGTTCTTATAAGAACTGCTAATTTTTTTTTTGACACTGAACAATCCGTGCTTTCATCGATAACCAATGAATAATAATTTTAACTGCAAAATTTTTCATTTGTTTCCAATTGTTTGACCTTTGTTGCCGATTCATAAAATTTTTTTTTTTTTTTTGGATTTGAGAATCTGAAAGACCATTTGTGATAATGTTGTTGTTTATCCAAATTGTGCTCAGCCACAAATAAGCAAAGTTATATTTAAAATTTTTTTTTGCCAAATCAGAATATGCACAGTGGTTAGGTTTTTCCAGTAAGGCAATTATTTTTTTGCAATTTCCACTTTTTTTATGGAATTCTGGTGACGTATGGCGTTCTATATGGCTTATGCCCCCTACAATAGAAGCGTTGCATATATTACATTTTATAACATTTTTAGGATTCTGTAGCCATGCCATGGTAGTTTTCCTTTCCATTTTTCTCGAAACAATGCGACGTTGTTTTATTTTTCTAAAAGTTATTTAAAAATTTTAAATATTGCCTACTTATTACATGATTTTAATAAATTTACTTAAAATTTTTGGCTTCGATGTTAGGTTTTTATTATTTTTATTGAAATAACTTTTTATGGTTGAAAATGTCATGATCTTCTCACCTTTTATTATAATATCCTTTGCAATTGTAGGCTAACAAAACTCCCAAATAAACAGTTTTACTCACATATTTTCAGTATCATACGTCAAAAAGTCGTACTCAAAAAGAAAAATTACAGAAATACATACTCGTACTTTGATATGAGAATAGATTTTTTATGTCAATTTAATTTTTTTTCTGGTTTCTCGTTGTATAAAAAAAGTTGCTCGATGTTACAGAAACGAGACACTGATCCAGAAATTGATTTCAGTTTCTATTGTTAGCTAATTTAAGGCTGAGTCTAGAATTTCAATTAAAAGGGTAAAAATCTGTAAACTTAAAAGTGTGGTGTTCCATCATTACAGAATTAGGAAACCACATATGCCTTTTATGCACCGGCTGAAGGTAAAAGACCATGGCTGAGAATTTGTAATGCCGCCACCATATATCTTGGAACTTGTGAATTCAAGTTACCATTTGTCTTTATTCCTGTACAAAGGCAGAATTGTATTAGTTTGTAGCCCTAATAACCTACAAGACCTTTAAAGACAGAATAATGGCTTTACCCAAAAAATTGCAAAAGTTTATCATCATTTCCAAAACAAAAGAAGCCCTTTTTTTTTTTTTTTTTTTTTTATTAAGACCAATACTCAGGGGTAAACCCCTACTCATGCAGTGCATTGTATTGGAATGTGAAGATGGTTGATAGGTTTTTTTTTTTTTTTTTTTTTTTTTTTTTTTTTTTTTTTTTTTTTTTTTTTTTTTAGATGTTTGTATATTTTTGCGCCTTTTTATTATTGATGAAAATGATGATGATCCAAGTTTTTGCAACCCGTTTTAAATTAAGAAAACAAATTATTTTTTGTATACTGCAATTGCGTGCAGTTGGACTTGACTAACTTTAAATTAAATGATGAAATCCGCAATAATTGCCTTATTTTATTCTTTATTAAATAAAATAAATTTATGTGTAATTTCCCCTTTTTTCCTCATATATTCGTATTCAGCCAATTTAGTTAGAATCCTTTAAACAAAATAAAAATATTATTTACAATACTGTTTCACTATTTGATACTTAATAATTGAAATTAAATACTTTGTCCATAAAGGATATTAAAGAAATATCGTATAACCATTAATAAATTAAATCCAGATTATCAACCCTATCTAATAGACTTTTCACATGCCGCTGGGCAAAAGCCATCCTTATTAATAATAAATAAAGTCTAGACCAATGCTGTCAATAAAAAAAAGGCTGAACACATTTTATAACTCTAAAAAGGTTGAAATACCTGTGTAGTAAGAATTTAAAGTTGACACGCATATGTCAAATTTAATTGATGGATATTGATTTTTATAAATTCTAGAGCAATAAAAGAAGAATAATTGTATTGGAACATTACAAGTCCAACATAAAAGTCCTATTAGTTAACTACCTAGCAAAAATTACAATTTACTTGTAAGTAGTTTTATAAGGGAGGAAAGCTAAATTATTGCAAAGTAGCTTGTGCATTACAATTTGCTTTAACGTAAGGGAGCAGAGTAAGCTGTATAATTATTTATATAGTATAATATTAATAACAAATTGCTTCTATTTACAGGTGTCAGAAGTTGTTTTAGTTTTGCTTAGAATAATCAAAAAAAATATTTCAATAGCATTATCGTGTTTCCTGCTTTTCGGTAAATCTTCATAGTGAAGTAATACATCAGCATTTTAAATTCTCTTGAGCTGGTCATTTAAAAAAAAATGATGTAGTGGTCAGAAAATTATTACAAATGCCATTTATTTGAACGAATTCGCGATATTCTTGCGATTCACTTAAGTTGATTCCTAATAATTTTATTATTATTTTTTATTTTTCCTGATAAATTAAAATATTAATGTATACATAACATACATAACTGGCCTTTACAACCCTATGTCAGGATTACGGCCTAGCTTCATGCAGTAGTCTTGTTGTGTGTGTCAATTTTTATTCATGATTACTCGGACCTATAGTTTAATGTCGACTCCGAAAGACAGATTTGAAAAGCTTTTTCACCGCAATCAGTTACTCTCATACCTTTTGCCAGAAATCTGCTAAGAGGTAGTCACCGAAAGAAATATTTTTTTGCTTTAAGATGTCAGAGCCGGGGCTTGTACCGGAGCTATCGTTTTAGTAAGCCAACACACTAACCACTAGACCACGGCAACTATATATTGAAGAGACAGACTTGAGACGCTTGTTCACTGCAATCAGTTAATCAGTTAATCTCATACCTTTTGCCAAAAATCTTCTAAGAGGTCGTAATCCAAAGAAATATTTTTTTTTTATATTTTTTTTAAATATTTTTGTTTTAATAATTTTTTGCTTCAAGATGTCAGAGCTGGGGCTCGAACCGGAGCTCTCGTCTTAGTAAGCCAATACTCTAATCACTAGGCCATGATGACTACATGTTACAACACCTTTGTGTAAGTAAGGATTTTGTCATTTACGGACAATTGCATAAAAATAAATTAAATAAGTAATCAATTTGACCACGCCTACACTCTACGCTGACGGAGAGGGTAGGTGTCCCAACTAAAATTTATAATTTTTTTTCCTTAATAGAATTAATTTTTTGATATACAAAAGATGTTTCAAAGATGTAACAAAATTAATTAAAAAAAGTTATAGTTTTTTTGATACAGTCGGGCCTCGATTATCCGTGATCCGGATCCGTGATCCGTGATGGCCAAAGATAAGTTTATTGTTTTTTGTTTCAAATTGTTTGGTTCGATTAACCGTGATTATGCCAATTATCTGTGATAAAAATGGGAAATTCCCTTGCTTGCATACGATGAGTCAGAAGCATTAACAAGTGATTAGTTTAATTTTGAAATTTGAGAAGTGCGGATGGTTAGACCTATATATATATTTAGTATGGCATCGTTACCAGTAGTGAAAAGACAAAGAAACGTTTTAAATATTGAAGATAAAATTAAGATGGATTACGACCATTCAAAAAATATTGTGAGTGTTAAAATACTAGCTGAAAAATACGTTGGGATACAGACCGTTTATGCCATTGCTATCTTGAATTAATTTTTTTAATGCAAATATGTATGTTCTCTAATGTTCACATGCTAAATAATAAAAACAAAAATAATAAACAAAAATCTATAAAAAAAGTTTTTATTCGAGTAACCGAGAAAATCGATTATCCGTAATGCTTTTGGTCCCGACAATTACGACAATATTTTGAATCTTGACAATTTTTGTTCTTCATGACAAGGGCTACAGCTTTGCCTTAAAGTCTGAGAAAATCATCACTTTTTTTGCAAAAATGACGAGGCCCGAAATGTTTGGGGGCCATAAAAACAATATCATGACTTTTGGACAAAGCTGAGAGACACGGGTAGTAATGTCCGTATATGGCTATTTTTTTTTTCTTGTTGCACTGTGTATACTAATAATTTAATGCATAATACTTAGAAAACAAATTTACATAATTTTTTATTTTAAATTATTGCTTCCACTTCTAAGCTCAAGTGTACCTTTTGATACTTTTAAATCAATAAAAAGAAAATAAATTATCAATTAATTAAAAATATTTAAAAAATACACAAAAATTCTGTCTTAATTTGTGGTTTTATTTTATTTAATTAAATATTGAAAAATTTTCTTATACATATTTGTTAAGCAATTATTTAATCTTTAAAATACTCGTGCTCGTATGTATGTATGTGCACAACAAAATAAATATTTGTATGAATTTTTTTTTCGAAACTCATTAAATTAATAGTCTTGCTTGCGGTGTTTAAAGAAGAGAAAAATATTATAAATTTTCAATCGATTTGTATCTTCTTAAACTCAGTACAACCTAACATAGGAAATAAAATGCCAGGCATAACCATATTTCATTCTTAAAATGAGTATGATTGATCAATTTTTTTTTTTGTATTCTTTATTTGCACAATTTTGAATATTCCATATCAATAAGGACCATATACATAAAAATTGGTCTGAATGTTTGTGCGGTTAAGAACGTCAATATTTAAATTCTGTGGCAATCATAAATGTTTGCATATAAAAAGAAAAAAAAAAAGAAAAATTGAAATACTGCAGAGTTTATTGGATGATAAGAGGGCTAATGGAAACTTTTTGCACTTGAATTAAGTTGAAATATTTTTCATAAATACATACATATATTACTACTTATATAAAACTATTTTCATTTATTTTAGATGTGTGTACGAGTATGGAGATGTGCAAAATATATTTTATTGATAAAGCATTGCAGTAGAATTATAAAAAAACAAAACAAATAAGAAAAAGAAATGCACACATAACAAGTGATGTTTTTTTATATATTGATTCCATATAAGCAAATGTATATTATACTTTTATCTCTCTTTAGTTGCCTAAATTTAAACAAATTATTTTAATTGATGTAATCCTTAAACCAGGACTCTTTTAGTTTTAGAAAATTCCCACTTCTTTTTTATTTAAATTTATGAAGATTTACAAATCAATTAAATTAATGTTTTGGCAAATATTTTATTATAAAATTTTTGTTTTCTTAATTTTAGTTATCTTTTATTTAAATAAAAATTTTAAAAAGGCCAGTGTTATACCTTCACCCTTGAATGGTCAACAGAAATTGCCTCATATGTTGGTGCATGTTGAAAATGTGAGTAGTGAGCGTCTTCGGTAGGTTAGATGTTATCTTCCCAGAAGGTGGCGCTGTGTTCTTGATCATTCGTTTCTAGTAGAACAGACTAGAAATTACATGGTTTATGGGAGGGGGGCAGGGGCCTCTAATTTTTGTCATTCACTAGGATTGAACCTGGTTCGTTTGAATTTCCGTGCTTGCTCTCTAACCACTATACCTTCCTTATAGCTTAAGTAAAAAAATTTATTTTATTTTAGTGTTATTCAATAAAAAAAAAGAGACACACCTAACCGACATTTTCAAACAAGAAATACTATTTAGGCTTAATGATTATGCAGGTCACATTACGATTTCGTCTGTATTATTAACCCTCCGTCATGCACATGTTGCGATAGTCACATTCCTTGCGCATGCGTCTGGCCAGATGCACTATGTATTTCAATACATGTATAAAAAAATGTGCAATTTTAGTGATAACATTATATTATTATAACATTATTTTAATATAATTTTTCGAATTAAATTCAGAATATTTAATGGATCTATATTATACTTATTCTATGATTTTTAATAGCCTAAGATCCTAATACTGGTATTCTTATGAGAATTAAAATCAGCTAAGGAATATGTACAAACACTAGCAGAACTGAACTAGTTTTCGACCCAGCACGCTATATTGATGCGTCCTTGGAATCGTTTTGTTAAAAAATCCATTCAGATATTCATACCCTAATTTAAAAAATAACTCTTTATGAAATTAAAAAAACGCCACCACATGAGAGTGTGCTACAGCTACCACCAAATATTCCTCAACACAATAAAATTGCACCTCTGTTTTTTTTTTGAATCTGGCAATACTATTCTGTCACAAAAAGCAGTACCTTATCGTTGGGCAATTGGTCAGAAATAGCACGAAAATATTGTATAAAATTGTTGGTACAGAGAAGAATGAAAGTGTCACGTATACTCAAGTTTATTGGTAAAGTTCGTGAATCTGGTTTCTTTGTTGATGCACCAAGATGTGAGCGCATTTGTATAGATACAGTGCCTACACGCGAAAATATCGAAGATGAGAGTGTGCGTGAGAATCCATTAAAATCAACTCGACATCGAGATCTCATCTCATCTCACTTAGCAGTTTACATCTGATTTTGCGAAAAGATATCGGTATGACTCCTTGCAAAGTTTAATTGGTTCAAGAGTTAAAGCCGCTGAACCATCCTGTTCTCTAGATGAGCCAACCAGAAACTATAAATTAATGTGGATTTGGCAAAAAAAAAATTGTCTTTTCAAATGAAATTAATTTTTTCTTGGTGCGGAGGTTAATGAGCAAAAATTTGGTTTTATAAAAGTCAGTGCAGGCATTACTAGTGACTGTATGGTGCGACTTGTGGAGCGGTGGCATTATTGGTCCATATTTCTTTAAAACTGACGACAAGCATTACAGTTAGTAGAAGCATTTATCGTATTATTATAACAAGGTTTTTTTGCTCACTCTTCATGGTATTGATGTGAACGATGTTTGTTTAAAATTTCTGCATGGGTTCAGAGAAGTCCGCTCCACTACAACAAATCTACTGTAAGTTTCAACAGCGGTTATATATTCATTTACAAAAGGCACAGTCGACAACAAAGTATTTCATAAATTCAACCATGATCTTCCAATTCATAAATTCAATAAAATTAGATTTTTAACACTTCTTTTTTTTGTTAACTCGAACACTCAGGGGATGATACCTACTCATGCAATACATTCTACTAGTCTAGTAAAATATATGAGAAAGGGAAAAAGAGTGTTCGAACTTTTGATTAAAACTTACATATAATGTGATATCAGTCAGAAAAAGATTTTACTTTCAATATTCGGTAATTGAATATCTGAGATTCTAATCAATGCACCTCAGTGTACTGTGTTTAGAAACCATAAGTTGAAAGCTATTGCTCTGGCCTTCTTTGGTTTCCCAAGATAGTCCTTTGGATACTTTATTATCCTTTTTATATATTAATGACTTACCATGTTACATAATGTATTCCAAAATATTAACCTTCTGTGAATTTATTTTATTTATATTTAATTTATTATATACGAGTATCCATATGCTTTATCCTTTACTGACTTTATTTCCTTGCTGATTTTACTTCTATTTAATGTTAAATTTGTATTCTATATTTTGTCTTGGTGTAATCAATTTTGTACTGCAAAGTACTAGGCAGATCTATCCCATACTATTTTCATACAAATGAGTCCAATGGACCGAGTTTGGTAATTACTGAATATTTTGTTCTTTTTTTGTGCTAGACAGAAGGTTAATGTACATACATTATATTGACGTGAGACTTTTGTTAAGTCTCAACTGTTCTGGATTTAGCTGCATACTACTGATGGATTTAGAGAGAGAAAGTGTATAAAAATCCATTTTTCGGAATGCCCAAGGTGGAATCTACGTTATAGACATGACTGCAAGGCCTACCTACGAATTTAAGAGGGAATCCTCGGCATGGAAAGTCTTCAGGCAAATAATACTTTCATTCAAGTGAAATAAGGCCTAAATGCCTTCTAAGCTGCATTCTCTCACTGGCCTGGCTTGATTGGCGCAGTGGTAAAACACAACAAAGTGCTTTAAAAATGTTTATATTCATGAATCTATTTTATTGAACACCACTGTATTTCTTCACATACTTGCATTTCGCAGCAATAAAACAACATGTATCTTCGATTTTTAATTGAATATATCGTCACTGAAAATCATAAACTTTTAAAAAATGAAATAATAATTAAATTGATTTGCCCTATTAAAACTGCAAATATTTATATATCGTCATATTAAATGCAAAAAAAACTTAAAATCAAAAATTTTGTAAATCCTGACAATCAATATTTTTAGGATCGTGATACAAGGATTAGCATCTCTAGATACAACAAATGAGTTTGTGTATAAGGTTTTCATATAAATATGTATGTTGGTATGTCTTCTGGCATTTAGAAATTCATGCACTTGTAGTTACGTCCCTTTGAATTTCGTTAATAAAGTCGCCATTTTTGATCTTAGGAATCTAAAATTTTGCTCGAATATATATTTCGATAAAACCAACCATAATTAATAAAAAAAGCTCAATTTCAAAATTTTGTATGGTTACGTCCGTTTGTATTTAATATGACGATATGTATGTATCAGCAAAATTTAAAAAAACTTCATTTTTATGGCAATCTAAACCAGAAAAGTATGAATTGTACTGCTCTGTAAAGTAATACTAAATCAGGACCATTTTTTTTCTTTCTAAATAATAAAGACAAGATACCCTTAATACGCAAAACTCTTTACTTTTGATTTATCTACAACTTCACATAGATTTTTAACAAATTTTAAATATTTTCAAATTTCAACGAACTTCAAAAACATGAATAATAAAACAGTCCACAAGTAATTTATAAATAATATAGAAATACCATTAAAAGAGTCTCGTTACCAGTAGAAAACGTACAACATGCTGATAAAGATAATGTTGTCACCGCTGTTAATATTACAACAATTATCGTAGAAATCTACTCAAAATGTTGACGCTGTGATAAAAAAAAAAAAAAGCTCAGCACTATAGAGAATCAAAACAGCCATCATGGAAGTTGTAAACAAAAATTGAATTACAAAATTTTCTCCTTTTACATTATTGTAAAATTGTATTGGTAGTGACATTAAAAAGGGTTATAAATAAGCAATAAAACAACATCAATAATAAAACATTACAAAGCAAAATAATGAAAACTTAAAAACCAATGAACTCCAACTGTTTGGAATAAAACTAGACGACAACGTCTAGTTTGCTTTGCCAAACTCTTCAAAGAGAGTCCAGTGAACTAAAATTTATAATTTAAAAGGGTTGCTTGCGGCTGATTTTTTTTTTCTTCAGTTTTGTTTACATTTTCATTTAAACAACATTGTTGTCATAATTGTTATTCCTTTTTGTTAACTTCTATTGATTTTTAATAATTACAATGCCAATAACAACAACGGCAACAATCATTAGTGAACATATCAGCAACAATGTTTTAAAGAATAGCCGCTATAAACGTTTTCTTTTTTAGCGTGTAATACTAAAAGGGAACTATAAAAAAACATTTTCTGAAAACGGCAGTTTGACATACAAAACAACGCACAGCAGTTGGTCATAGACACCGTATTCTTAAGTAGTAGGTTTTTTAATTTATTACAGCTACAGGAATAATTTCTGTTACTATTTGTTTTAAAAAAGTTTAAAATTTTTTTATATTCATTCGGTAAGCTTCTAGCGCGCCAAAACATCCAACTGTTAAGCTGGTGGCGGATGTATTTTGAGCTTGCTTCCAGACCAGACACCTCAAAGGCTCTTAGGTCCAGATGAGACCGAACTCGTCGAATCCCATTCTTCGGTTATAGCAAGGTGGTATTTACTAAGTCAACCAAGCTAATAATACCACAGGTTGAAAATACTTCACAATGACTTCTGTAGAAGCTATAATGACAAAGAAGAAGAAGAAACAATGGAACATTTTCTGTTTTTTTCCCGCACTGTGGTATCTGAGAACAAAAATCTTTAGGTGCCCTGAATTTATCGACAGATCCTTTTTAACTGGAGGTGATTTGAACGAACTTCACACCTTCATAAGATTATCGGGTTGGTGGGAGAATAGTCAACGGTCGTAGACATGTTTAAGTGGATGTAGTGGTATAACATCTGGACCTTATAGGACCCAAGTATGCTTTGCCAAGATAAGGGAGCCAATTTTAACTTAACCTAACCTATTACAAATAAAAACTGAAAACTCCTTTTGTATTGCCCTTACTTTCCGTTATGGAAGATAACAATTAGGAACTTTTTTATATTGAGACCAATACTCAGGGGTATACTCATGCTGTGCATTGTATTTGGAATTAAGAAGATACATTTTCTTTATAGAAACAGATACATATATTAAGCGCCTTTTTGGTGACGGGACAAGTTGCTTTCAATTTGATCACTCAAAAGCCAGTGGTATACCTCCGCCCTTGACCAATCAACAGCAATTTTACCATCTGTCGGTGGATATTGATTGTGAGTGGTGAGCGTCTTTACTAAGTAGGTTAGCTGTTATCTTTCCAGAAGATGGCACTGTACTCGTGATCATTCGTTCTGATGGTGGAATAGATTGCAATGAAAAACCGCAAATTCAATTTTTTTATTTCTATCCTTCGTTCGGATTTAAACCTGTAGTGCGATTCACTAACTTTTAAAACTTTCAACATGTTTTACCATTAACCACACATTTTGAGGTTTGCACTAACCACTATGTGATTCACTAACTTATTTTTAGCCACGGTAAACAGTTTTATTTTTCTCTATATTCAAATTAAAGTTACGTGGCAACTTTCTTAAATGGCATTTTAAAATAAGAGAAAAAAACAAAGAAAAAAAAAAAAAAACAAAAATTATAAAAACCCATTATGTTGGAAATTTAAAAAAGTAAGGTAAGTAAAACATTACAAATAATTATTATTTTATTTATTTTAAGTAGGTTTTTATTTATTTTGATAGAATAGATAAATTATAGGCTAAATACTCAAAAGCCATTATATTTTTTTATTTAAATTATAATTTATTATTTATATAAAGAAACACTTTTCTAAAAACACATTAAACCGCACCAAAAATGTTGGCGTTAATAAACCACAATTTATATGGTTAACAATAACAGCTGATTCAAACAGCTGACTTTAAACGACAACAGAAATCATTAAAGTATTAGTGAATAGCAGAATGGTTAATTTTGTGGTTAAAATTTTTAAATGAAACAATTGTTGTTAAAAAAGCTAGTGAATCGCACTACTGGGCTGTTTGAGTTTTTGTGCGAACACTTTAAATACAACTTTTCACAACTAAATAGGTTTCTTTTTTTTTGCCATCCTGTTTTTTTTTTTGTTCATTGATTTGTAAAAAAACTCGAAATACCGGTTCATTATAAATATTTTTTTTCTTTTTTACACCTTTTTTATCATTGATTTACGTTATTTTGGCCAAAATTCAACTTTAAGTAGGACTAACATTTTCAACTTTAAAACATTTTTAGTCATGACCAATTTGGCCACGCAAATTTTTATATAATAAAATAAAAATAAAGTTTAACAGCCAAAATGAAAAATTAACACAATCAGCTTGGCGTCATCAGCACAATCGTGTATTTTGAAACTTAATTAATTCAATTTTATAATTAAATGCAAAGAAACTGAAGTACAAAGAAATTTCCACGGCTGCCAGTTTACAACTGTTGGGCAGAACACAACAATGGAGGCAGCAGTTGTAATTAAAAACGTTGCTTAAAATGCTCAAATTGCCAACACAAAAAACTGTAACACAACAATTTAATGTTGTAAACAAAACAATCTTCACAAATTAAAGAGCTGCTACGAAAAGATAGGGAAACTTGTAAAATTTATGTAAATTTCTTAAATTTACGCTCTGAATTAAACATATTTCTCTTCTTTTATTTATCAGCTACAGGAAAAGTTATCTTATGAAGCAGAAAAATCCTGTTTTTATAAATTTAAATGTGGCTTACAAGTGCTTAATCTAGTGTGGTTCCTGTTGTCTACAACAAGTATTTGGCATCATGTATAATACCTAAACGTATATAAAATACGTATTTCAGTTTAACCTTTTTCTATTTTTTTACAGTTTTCAAATCTTTTTGATATTTGTGTGTACGTACAAGAATTTGAGTTTTGTGTATAAGAAACAAAAACCCATTATGTTTAAAATTTAATTAACATTCCATATGATGTCGGTAGTTAGTTTGACTATAGTTTTAAATGGTGTCACAGAGTAAATTTTAATGATTTTTTAAATTTTCTACAAACTTTGTTGTGCTAGATTGGATTTGTGTTAAAAACTGTGTCAAATAAAAACAAAAGTTGTGTGACTGTCCAGACCAGTTATACTCGCTGGCAAGCCATTATTTCAAAATTTAAATACTACTTGAAAAAAATTATGCATATACTTAATTAAGCAATTAGATTTTCAAATAAACAATTGGTTAAGACCTTTGTCTTATTTGACAGCTGCAAGTTTAATAATGATCATTAATATTTAAGACCATAATTGAAAGCATATAAGTTTTCTGTTTTTATTTCTATAGAAATGGGTTAACTTTATCACCAACTACCACAGGTCGATCAATCTTTCTGGTCCTAGGCAAAGAAATTTAATTATTAAATAAAAGTGCTTGAGAGTTGATTTTGAGGGCAACGAACGTTGTTCATTGGTGGTCACTGCATTAACATCTTTGAATAACATGTACTTTTTCGTATCAAGCGAGCAATCAAATAAAACAAAATCAATAACTTATACAAAGCTGTGTATATGTACACATTTAATGCAGAAAAATTGTTGGTTGAAATATTCATCTGGTGTGTATTGGGTCTTTGAGACTATTGTAACAAATATCGTATAAATATTCATGCTTTGTAGAAGTGTCTACAAAGAATAACTTCTTATGTACGATATATACAGATAGCGTAGCAATTTGTTATATCAACTCTACTCTTCACGCTTGTCGTTTGGACGAAGCCATTGCAGCTAGAGACGATGTAGCGGACTATTAAAAACACCAGCCACTAATTATTCAGAATTACATAAATACATACATAATTGTCCTTTACAACTCTGTGTCAGGGTTACGGCCTAGCTTCTCGCAGCACTCATGTTTTGTGTGTTAATTCTTATCCATGAGTACCGAGACCTACAATTCAAAGTCGACTCCAAACGACAGATTTAAGAAGGTTTTTCATGGAAGAAATAATTATTTGATATTTTTTTTCAAGATGTCAGAGCTGAGATTTGAACCCGGCGCTATCGTCTTAGTTAGTCAACACACTAATCTTATTAACTAACTTATTCAGAATTAGTGCACTTAATTTCTACTACCACATTCTTAGTGCAGAATGTAGCGTGTTCAACTGCCACGTGAAATCTGTGCTGTTATAGAAAACCGCAAGTCGTTATATAAACGTCCTACTGGTACTTGCAAATCGATGCCTACTTAGAATTCTGAAAAAGTTTTCGTTAAAGACTGTAAACCTATAGAGCATTACAATAAGGCTCGGGAATGACGATGAATTGACTTTACCTGGCGCAATTAGCTACAATAATCCTCAAAGCACCTGAGTACAACATGATGTCTAAACATTTTATCGTTTCTAGGCTGCAACAAGTTTAAACATAAAAGTGTAACACAATGTTTATATAATAATACGTGAAGTAAAAATTTTGAGCAATTCTTTCGAAAAGCGCGCGTGCAGTACAGGGTAAAATAAATTCATAATCGGGTATGTTCTGAAAAACAAATTCAAGTGAAATTAAAAATGAACGTTTTTCAAAGGCAAATAAAAATTAAATTCGCGTATTATTTTATAGTTTTGGTGTTCGAGGAATTTATATTAATAGTTATTAAGCGAATAATTAGAAAAAATTATCAAAAGAGTTTAACATTTTAAAAATAAAGCAGTTTAAAATTTCATACGATTTCAATTTCACTCGAATTTATTTTTCAGAACATACCCGAATGTATACACATTTTGGGCACAATACTCAGGGGTAAGCCCCTACTAATAATGTGTATTGTATTAGAATTTTTGTGGAAGGGACAGTATATTATGACGGAACATATATTTTGTTTTCTTATATTATTAAGTGCCTTAGAAATGACAAAAATTGCTGTCAGCCTTGAATCATGAACAGCTATTTCCCATCGTTACATGTTGATTGTGGTGAGTGCCTTTACTAAGTAGGTTTTACGGGTTATCTGCTTCTTCCAAATAGGTGGCGCTTTTTCATTTGATCATTCGTTTTATGTTGTCAATGGTTAAATTGGAATAGATTAGTATATAAGGTCAGGTCAGTTCTTCTTATTTAATTGAGGTACCTTTAGCATTTTGAAAAATTAATCTTTTATATATATACATGTATGTATATATAGATTATATTGCTATCAAAAGTATTCTATTTGTTTATTTAAAAATGTATTCTAAATCATAAATTTCATTGCTTGTGTATTTTATTTTTCTTATAAATATTATTATTTAAATATTTACTCACCTGTATTACTTAATTTTCTCCTTTACAAACTCCAACTGTAAAGAAAAACAAAGAAAAGAACATGAAAGTTTTTTTCTAGACACAGAGTTTTATTGCTTTTAGTGTTTTTTTTAAATGCACACAAACACTGAAAAACTAATGAACAATTTTAGTTTCTTATCGTAAATTTTTAATTATTTTTTTGGGAAATAAAATTGTTAAGAAAATTAAAACCTAAAACCGTAATAATTCTTCTGATTTATAAAATAACTCATATAAAGAGGCAGGTACGTTTAAGTAATTTATGAGGGCGATGCCATAACTTGAAATTAAAAGAAATGATAAAACAAATTATTAAAGGAAAACAAAGTTTAAAACTTATCAAACACACATGTATACACACTCTTTAATCTTCTAATGAAAGGGTAAATTTTTATTATAATTTTTCTTTTTTATTTCTCATTCATAAATATTATCCTTTTTATTTTTTTTTTTTTTTTTGTATAAAATACCAGCAGTAAAAGCATACGAGTGGAAATGTATGTGAATGAAATATTTACTTAAAATAATATCATTATCAAAGTTTTCTATTTTACTTGTCTTAAAACTTTATTAAATGAATATGATCCATTTTTTGTTTTCCTTTTCTTGTTATAAATAATTTTCTTTTTTTTTTCTCTTTTATTGTTATTTTAATGAAGTAGAAACCCCTCAAGGATTTGCATGTGATATTACATGTAATAATAAAAGAATAAAATAATACAAATGGAATACATATGTATGTACATTGTACATACATCCATATGATGCATTATATGAATTTCTTCATTCAATAATAATCTGTTGTATTTAAAATGTGTAAAACATTTTTCTTAAATTTATTTTAAAAACACTATGTTTGCTTTTAATAAATTTAAATTGAAATATAAAGCTCGTATATAAGGGGTGCTTATTTAAATTTGAATAAAAATTAAACATCATTAAGCACTTTCTATCTTTAAATTTAAATAAGACAAAGTGTGTGTGCAATATCATCGAAATTTTATTTTTCGTTTGAAAGACCTCTAGATGCTGTTTCACAGCTTTACAGTACAACTTTTCTTCTCTAGTGGTGAGTGTGTTGGTATACTAGACAAGAGCTTCGATTTCAAACCCCAGCTCTGATTTCTTAAAAATAGAGAAACATGCAAAAATTTTTCTTTCGGCGCCTATATCTTAGCAGTCTTCCGGCAAAAGCTTTAAGAGTAACTGATTGCCATCAACAAGCTTTCCAAGTCTGTCTTTCGGAAACGATATAAAACTGTTGCATGACCACGTTTTGAGATGATTGCACTCTTTTCAGCGCATGTGTATAACATTAGTTTCAACGCACACGAGCAGACGACTTAAGACATTCCTTTGTTGGTGCAACTGACCGTCTTCATTCACACATTGTACTACAAATGCTAGCGTCTATAGAGGAATATAATGTTCTGTTTTAAACCGAGACGACATACGACTCCTTTTGTTGGTGCCGTTATAAGGGAGAATAAATAACAATAATTTACCATTACAGAACTCCAATGCATGCACACACAAACTGATATTGACTTAATAATACTTAAACATTTTGAATAATATTTTTTTAATAAACAAACCAGGGACCGTAAATAATGATTATTGTTCGTTTTTTTAAATCAAAAAATCAATCACTTAGAACAGACATAGACAAAAATTTTTTGCACCATTATTATTATTTTTTAACAATCTTTGCATATCCGTCATGATTTTTAAATTTTTGATTTTTAAAGTTTTCTTCAATGGTAATGATTATTTTTGAGTAATATTAATAAAAATCAGCCATAATCATTATTTTTGAGCAAAATAAATAAAAATCAAAAAAAATCATTATTTATGATTTTTATTTTTTTTCGCTCAAAATAAAACTCATATTTAATTTACGACTTTATATATGATGTAGAAAAAAATTAATTATATAATTTTTGTGCAAGAAAATGATATTTTATATAACAAAATGAACAAGCGTTTCTTAATATTTTTTTCTTTTATTAGTTCTGACCAAACTTCTTAATGTAAAAAACCTCAAAAAAAGTCATAAATTGAAAGTGAGTTTTATTTTGAGCGAAAAAAATAAAAATCATAAATAATGATTATTTTTGATTTTTATTTCTTTTGCTCAAAAATAATGATTATGGCTAATTTTTATTAATATTACTCAAAAATAATCATTACCATTGAATAAAATCTTTAAAACTCGCAATATAACCATTATTGTGTAATTTTTATTATAAAACTCATAATGATTACGGTCCCTGAAACAAACACACAAATGTAATGTTAAGGGTAGGCTAACTTAGATTTTTATAAGTAGTATTTAAGCAGAAGAAAAATGTAAATAAAGAACACTTCTTTATCATTTTCTTACCATGCAACATCATCGATTTTTATTTTACTAGGCATAAAAATCTGCCAGTAAATTTATAGTACCTGTGGCGTTTTTAAGCCACGGTACAAAATCTTTTAAATAAAATAATTTCTATTCGATTCAAAATATTTACTCGGTGATCCTGCCACGTAAATAAATTGTGAAGATCACCTTACACATTTGGCAATCCTTTTACAAGGCGATCCTTTTTACTTCGCAATCCTGCAAATTATTTAACTTCCAAAAAACACATTTTACACTGTATGTCTCGGTACTCATGGATAAAAATTGACACCTACAATATGAGTGCTGCGAGAAGCTAAGCCGTTACCCTGAAACAGGGTTGTAATGGCCAGTTCTGTATTTGTGTGTATAATAGAGTAGGTTCTCCAAAAAATTCCTTAAGTCTGTAACTTATATACATATATGTTTGTATGTATGATTCACAACTTATTTCAGTTGCCTTCGTTAAGTTCTATATAGTTAACCGATTGCAACAACGTCTTTGGCTATTACATACATAACTGGCCTTTACAACCCTGTGTCAGGATTACGGTCTAGCTTCTCGCAGCACTCATGTTGTGTGTGTCAATTTTTATCAATGAGTACAGGGACCTACAGTTTAATGTCGACTCCGAACGACAGACTTGAGAAGCTTGTTCATGGCAATTAATTACTCTTAGAGCTTTTGCCGGAAGACTGCTAAGATATAGGCGCCGAAAGGGCCCATGTCTCAGTAAGCCAACACACTAAAAACTAGACCACGGCGACTACCAATAATAAGGCACCAATATTCAAAAATATTGACAAATCAGTACTCGATTGGTTTACAATATCCAAAAATCAAATAAGTCCATATCTGGAGCAATATTAAAGGAAAAGGCAATGGGTGATGATAACCAACAATAGGCGAGCAATTTTCAGTCACTAATTTCAGACCAATATGTTAACAAAATTTTGCAATTGATTCTTTAAAAAAATAAAAAAACAAAAAACAAAAACTAGAAGAAGAAGAAGAAACCACGGCGACTACTTTGGCTATTACTCTGCAAATAAAATTTATGTTAAAAGTAATAAACAAATTTATATTTTTACTTTTTAATAAATATTTATGAACGAATAAATAAAAAAGAATAATAATAATAAATAAAGAATTGGCATATCCGTTGTTTTATGAATCAGACCGATTTTTTTTCCTTTATTATTCAGGCAAACACCTAGGGGAGGACCCCTACTCTTTCAGTTCATTGATCTGGTCTAGAAAAATATGTTATGGAAAGGGAGAAAGAGGGAGTGGCAGGAAAAATATTCGCTGGAAGATTGTTCCATAATCGAGCGGTGCGGCTAAAGTAAGAATACTCTCT
The DNA here is from genome assembly GCA_963576795.1 of Metopia argyrocephala. Lineage (NCBI taxonomy): Eukaryota > Metazoa > Arthropoda > Insecta > Diptera > Sarcophagidae > Metopia > Metopia argyrocephala. The sequence goes on along the minus strand of OY756211.1, from coordinate 57,256,980 downwards.
ATAATGCAATGTGCGATTCACTTGACAATCAACTACAAAAAGATGTGCTCTGGGATAGGTATTATGCGGAATGAAGTCGTTTATTTCATCAAAGCACCTCCCTTGAGAGTAGCGATAGTACAAGGAAATGCACGTCACATTCCGCCGTGTGAAGAACCGACCAATACATGAGAGTTGTAGTCCATCCTAGTTTGGATGAAGGTCTTGTAAATATCGAGAAGGTCAGATGGAGTGAAGTATTTCCTGACCGTTTATTAATTTTATCATATTGAACACGGACACTTTAAGCAATTAATGCGAACTTATAGTAGGTTTAAAGGAGTAAAATCTATTATTCGTATATCCATATATAATTTGAAACGAAAGGCTATTACAGCCTAAACATTATGATTTTTTCTGTCAACTTTAACCATATAGCGTTCACAGTTGGCAGTGATTGTCTTCAAAAATATATGGACCAATGAAGCCGCCAACTGCAAGTCGACACCAAAATGTAATTTTTTCGAGATTTATTGGACACACTCAGATCTCATGTGAAATAAAATCCTTTGATAAAGATTATTTAGTGCACCAAGATAACGTAAAACTTGTTTTAATAATTTGTTAAGGTAACATATTTTCGATCAACAGAGAGAGCTTTTTCGCAATACTTTAAATAGAAAGATTTTATATAAAATGCATACAAAATGTATAGAACCCACCGGGGTGGGTTTCGGGTAACCATGTATGTAAAAATCTTTGGGAATTCGAAGGTTAAAATTGACGATGGCTTTGATACTGCCTTAAGTTTCTTTAAAATTAATGTAAAACACTAAAACTGAGGTCTTGTCTCATTTTAGCCTTTTAATACCTTAATTAAATGTACGTATTAGGTTGCGGGATAAAGTTGTATACAAAAGATTATTAAAAAAATGTCATTTGAATTGCTTACAACATTAAATGTTTTTTATTTTAGTTTTTATTTATAATTTCGGAGGCAACATCATTTATAACAGCAGTGACCCTGTATTTAAGAATAATTTTTATTTGTGTAACACATTTGGATTAAAACATATAATATATGTATGTTTTAATTTAATAGATCTAAACCCCTCATAATATATTACACAAATAAATATTTATTTTTGTGTAAAATCTCACATAAAATTCAAAATGAAGGGTGCAATAAACTTTCCCCATAGTAAAATATTAAAAAAATTATTTAATTTTCAAGCAATAAAGACAAAAATGGAAGCAAATGGTATTAGCAATTACCATTAGGCAGAGCATAGTTTATATGGACAAAGAAAAAAAATTTTTTTTATTTGTTTCATTATTTAAAAGAAAAAAGTAGGGAGCTAAAAGCTGCTAATATGGTTATTGCAAATTAATTATTTAAATTTTATAAATTTTTTTTTAATTTTATATTAAATATGCATATGTAGTATATTTATTTTAAAAATTAAATTGATGTTTACCTACAATGATGGTAAAAAATAGTTCTCTTTATGACGCTTAACTTAATTTCACAGTAAGTCGACAAGCAATTTATTTTGTAACAAATTTATATTGCACTTTAACCTACATTTTACCTGACAATGTAAAATGCTTTTGAATACTTTTAAAAGCTGTTCTGCAATCAATCTCCATAAGCAGTTTAAATTCATTTTGGATATTTCTGATTGCAATTTGAATTTCAATATTAGAAATCATTATTTAGTGATGTAGGCAGTAAAATACTTCAGTGTTTCAGTTTGCTGAGTACAGATTTGGAAAATTGGTGTGTAAAAATTATCAATGAAGTAAAACAAGTAAAAAGTAACAGAAAAAAATATTATTACTACAAATATTAGTTTCATGGTCTCATTCACAGGAAAAGTTACAAACATTTATCTAGACATTCAAGGTTAACTTTCAAAAATATGCATATATGTTTTATATGTCTCTGATTGATATGTTTTTATTGATTTATTTATTTTCAAAAATATATAAACATTCATACATACATAATTGGCCATTACAACCATTTTTCAGAGTTACGGCCTAGCTTCCCACAGCACCCATATTGCGTGTATCAATTATCATTCATGAGTGCCGCGACCTACAGTTCAACGTAGATTCCAAATGCTAAGAGATAGTCGCCAAAAACAAATATTTTTTCATATTTCTTTCTTTTATGATGTCAGAAATGGAATTTAAACCCGAAGCTCTCGTATAGTAAGCCAACACACTACATGCTAGACTACGGCCACTTCGGAATTTTTTAAACACTTAACAGAAATTACCAAGATTAAGTTATTTATTTAAAGTTGAAAATTAGTTTTCAATAACTAATTAAATTATACCATGCAATTAAAGTCTTTATAGAATTCAACTTATCGTACAGCAGCTTCTTTTTAACTAGTTGCGTTAATTTACAAATGCAATCCTGTGTGAAGTATGTTCAGCTGCAACTCAAACAATGTATGTTCTGCGTCACAAAGCAATGCCAAAATAATTACAACAAAGAAAAAAGGAAAAAAAAAACACAATTTTTCCTATGTTTCTGAAATGTCGTATCAATACACCAGAGTTGGAAACCTTTTTTTTATTTTTTTTTATTTATTTATTTAACTATAATCTTCAACAATATAATATTTTGTGAATTGGGTAATTACAAATAATTTTTTTAAACAAAGTTCGATATTCCTATAAAAACTTTTTATTAATCCTAAACAATTATTTATTATTTTTAAATTTCGAAATTTGAATTTTCACTGAAAAAAGCTACTAGAGTCAGCTTAATTGCACTATGTGTTAACACTAAAATTTATAACTCTATTAAAAGCTAAATTCACTCTTTTAAGTAACCCATTTACAATTAATAAATTAATTGTAGATTTTATCAATTACTAACTTATTACCAGTTACTGTAGTTAGGAGTTTATTTTATTTCGGTGCTATTCAATAAGCTCATTCTACAAGTCTGATTTTACTTAACATAGAGTTTAATATATCCTACAGTGCATAAACCGTTTCAAACAGTGTGTTTCACTAAATGGCTGTAGGGTCTCTTGGGGCTTAGTCTCACTCAATAGGTTTTCTTTAGTACAAAATCTGTAAAACTTGACGATTACGTACGCCACGAAGACGTATGTAGGTTAAGTGAATTGATTTTAAGATAAATCTGAAAATTCTGATACCATACCATTGTTCAAGCCTTAATCATTTCATCATGACTTGCCAGTATATAGTTATTACAAGTGACAAAATGGGACACCAGTACGACAGCTCATTGGATTGATAACATTTCCTAACTTCTATCGGGCTGCAAAACTATCATATAATTGATAATAAAATTAAATTTACACTTAAATTTCAACAAGACCGTTATCTAAAAAAAAAGATTATATAGAAAAAAATATTTCACTTTACTGGTATTATTAATAAATTCATCATGAAAACGCCTTAAAAAGGCAAGAAAAAAGAAAGCTTGTATTAAATTTATGGATAGTTGTCATTATTGCCTTTGATAATAATAAAATAAAAGTATTATTCAAAATAATAAAAAAATTTAAAACAGAAAAATAAAATTTAAATTTGAAAAACAGGGTGTATTAAATTTTTTTGCCATTACTAACTATCTCAATGGCACATCCAGGGAAGGTTCCAACCGGCCAATACAGCCCACAATTGACACAATTTCGGATGCATGATTCTTTAAATTATAAAAGAATATTTGGTGCCGCAAAGTGGTGCAAAAGTTTACAATAGAAATAATTGCTGCAATACGGTCACACAACTGTCTTTTCTTATGTCAACTGATGTGTCTGTTGAGTTACTTATTTCCCAGCAGAAAATATTACTTACCAGTAAGTTATTTTTTAAGGGAGAAATTGTAAACAATCACTTACTCGTGAGCGTCAATTATACATGATTTTTATATGAAATGAGCCGCTAAAATGCAATAGAAATCCAAATTTATTGCAACCAGTAAGCAACTATTATACAAAATCAAAAATAATACCTTAACCTGTACCATATTTGAAAGCTTCAATGTATAAAAAACAGTATAATGCTTAGAATTTAATTTATTGCTTCCAAATCTTAAAAATTTTCTGCTGGATTTGTGGATGCTCAAATAAAAATTGTTTATTTATTTATTTTTCTTTTTTTTCTGCAAAATATATTTAATGAAATAAAAATTAAAAAAAAACCTAAAATTTTCCCAACTATTTAACCATAAATTTCAAAATTATTTTCATAAATTTGGAACAAATTTGAAAATATGACAAACATTTTACATTTCTATACTATTTATACAGAAAACTGTAATGAAAAACAAAGTAAACATGTGTTTAAATAATTTATTATAAATAAAGTTATTTTTCCAACAAAAAAAGGAGTTATTTGTATATTTATGCAAAATTTATTAGAGACCAAAATATATGATGCATTACAGGCGGCATTTTAAAATCATATCACAAAATCACTCACAGACTACTATAATCAATTAAAGTAGATATCTTTTACTAATACCAGCGGTATTCTCTGAGTCATTCTTTTGCTAGAAATTCCAACTTTTTTACAAAGTTTAACAAAAAATTTTTATATCGTTTTTATAGGCAATAAGATTTCGGGTATTTTTTTACTCTTAACAGGTAGTAACTTATAACCATATCAGTCTACATCACAGATATCAGCTTGGGACCTTTTGAAAAGTGCCAATATTGCAGAAACAGACTTAAGATATTTGAGTGTATTGCATTGCAACAACATAAGATGTTGACAATATTTGTCCAAAGATCAGTTATACAATTCCTTTGATGGCTTGGACATAGGGTACTAAATTCAATTATTATTTTGGTGTTGGATTTTATTAATGAACACGTAACTGCACAATCTGGAAACACAATGCAGCTTTTAGGAAATGTTTTATTTTATATGTTTTTACCCAAAAATACCAGCAGTGGAAGCATGTGTTAATTTTACCACATCTAATAGCGTAATATACTCAATAAAATAAAAAATAAAATATTTATTTTTTTTTAACTTTATATACTTTTACAAATGGGAATACATGAATCACAAAAATGATTTAGAATGCATTCTGGTGCATAATAAGTTGTAAAATTATGCATATGAAATAATACAGAAGTGCATACATAAGTATATAGAAACACTCATGTTCAGTTGATTAGAGCTACAAGTAATATATTAAAGGAGGGTATACCACCAAGTTTTTCACCATTAAGCAGAATCATTTTAAGCTGTAAACACTTGTGGTGGCGAATATAAAGATATATATATTTTTGAATAGTACAAACAATCAAAATCGATTGCAAATGGCCACCTCAAAGATGGGGAAATTTAGCCTAAATGGACCATAATAAGTATAGGGGATAGAGTTGTTTGTAAACCGCCAGAAGGGCCTGCTTAATTAATTTTAAAAAAATATTCCCAAAATTAATTAAAATTTTTTGTTTTAATGTTTAGCAAATTTTTTTTAATGCATATATTCAGTGCATATTTTTCATTTTTAGTGCATGCTTTTTTTTCTTTTGTGCATGAACGTCGCTGCCCTAATAATAATATATGTATGAATTTTGCTTACCTACAAAAAGCATGTAGTAGAAAGACAATTCAAAGACAAGCAAGAAGTCTGTCTGCGTATGTCCCTGACATTCCACTCTATTCCACATTAACATTAAAAACGAATGATCAGGAGAAAAGTGACACCTAGTTAGATAGAATCTACCTACATAGTGAAGACGCTCATACATACATACATAACTGGCCTTTACAACCCTGTGTCAGGATTACCTCCTAGCTTCTCGCAGCACTCATGTTGTGTGTGAAAATTTTTATCCATGAGTACCGGGACCTACAGTTTAATGTCGACTCCGAACGACAGACTTGAAAAGCTTGTTCATGGCTATTAGTTACTCTCAGAGCTTATGCCAGAAGACTGCTGTAGACGCCGAAAGAAATATTTTTTTTCATATTTTTTTTTTTTGAAGATGTCAGAGCTGGGTGTCGAACTCAGAGCTCATGTCTTAGTAAGCCAACACACTAACCACACTAACTACGCTCACCACCATTTCATAATATATAACCAACGACAGATGTGGCAATTGTTGTTGCATTATATTCCGAATGAGTAACTCATTATTTTGTCTTACAAGAATATAAAACAAGTTGTCTATATCGACTAAATTGAATGAAAATTGAAATTACATACATACATAACTGGCCTTTACAACCCTGTGTCAGGATTACAGCCTAGCTTCTCTCAAATTGAAATTAATTTCTCTCTAAAAAAAAAAAAAAAAAAAAAAAAAAAACAGAAATGTAATTGTATAAAGTAGTAAAGATTTTGAGAAGAGTACAGATATTTTATAAAACCTAATTGTATTTAAATATAAAAAGACTTATGCTAATTTAACCCAAAAGCTGAAGTTCAACAGCCATCAGTAGCACTAATATCTTGGAAAAATTAAGAACTCTTTTCAGATTTTAATCCTTTATCCAATTTTAAAAGTAACGAAAATACAGCACTAATACTATACAAATGCTCTTTTTATTCTTTTACTATATGTAATAAACTTTGTAAAAATTTGAATAAAAAATTTTACAAAATAAGTACGTTGATGCCATTCAATCACACACGTTTTGAAATACTTATACTCGTACACTCTCATTACTCACATAATTCAACATATTCTACTTGAATATTTCTTAGCTCATTCCCATTTTTTGCCAAGTATACTAAGGCCAATGTGTACTAAGTACAGCAACCAATCTGGATTCGACCTTCTTATAGTGATACAACAGCGAACTAAGTAGTACGTCTAACAACAAAAGCAGCTAAGTCCAAGTTTTTCTCGAGATTTTGCAAGAGTCAATTGCCCTTAAGCTGACATTGGCCTCTCAATAGAAGTAACTAATAATACCTCTCATTAAAACCCTATTAGAGGTGCTGACGGAGAATACGGGATACCTTTCTGAGTCAATACGTCCGCCAATTAATTTTTCTCAAATTTAGGTTGCCCCAAATTTAAAATGTGAGTCGTCTCAGTGAGAAGTCACCTCCTTACTTAGTCAATAATTTCTTTTGCGACGAACATAAATAACTTGTTATTATTATAGAAAATATAATTTGTTATAGAAAAATGCATTTTTAATATGCTCTAAAACAATAATAATAATAGTAATAAAGAATTAAGCCTAAAATATTTTCTTTCAAACCTACCTGTTAAGTATCAGTTGGACAGTAGTGTATAAGTGTGCCCATTACATACATACAGCCATTTTAGAATTTTTAAATCTCATGGAAGGAGTATGAGAAACAAGCAATATGTGTGGAAATATAATTCAAGTTTGGATATTTTAATGGCTGAATATAAGTTTTAATTATTCACCACAAATAGACACACATATGTGTATGTGACCAGATATATTTTGTGTTCCTTTCATAACATTTAAATTATGTAAAAAAACTATATATATCCAAAATTTTTATTTCCATTTAGAAATTTTTAAATAAAATGCTTTAATAGGTTGATGCTTAACGGAGAAAAAAACTTTATAAATTCATGGAAATAACTAATGCCACAATTTGTAACACAAAAACGTAAAATGCATTTTTTGTTTTATTAGGAAATTTTGCTAAATCGGTAAGCTGAAGTATTTAATACCTTTATCAATTCCATACCTTCATCCTATTGTTACGAAGAAATAATTTTGTAAGGCGGAAGCATCAATACATTTCTATAAATTAGTTTTTGTTACTTTTCTCAGATTTAAATTATATACATAAATTATTACAATAACAAAATACACGAAGAATATTTGAGTATGTTTAAAATTATTGAAATAACAAATATAAGTATTTATATTTCAAGTTATATAAAAATTAAAAAAAAATACATGCGGGAAAATCAAGTATGGTTAAAATTATATAAAATTAAAAATTGATATAAAATGAAAACGTTATGTAGTGTAATGGAGCTTTAAATCGAAAAGTATCGATAAAGAATCCTTGGAAATAAAAAAAATTTTAAAGAACAATGCGTAATAAGATAGAGTGTATTTGTTTCTCTTCCCCCTGTTTCTTTTCCCCTTAGAAATCACTTTGGGCATATTTTTTAGGAATTTTTATTTGTAATCAAGAAAATTATGGTTATACGGTTTAATACTCGTAATTGGGTTGCAGGATATATACAGCCTTTGGCGAATGTCATTGATCAGTTAAGGTTGTAGTCATGCCGTTTTCTATATGAAATAAGTTATACTTATATGATCTCGTTTAATTAGATTATAATTCCTTTTTTTTATTTAATACGAGTAAGAAGTTTACAAGATTTATCTCAATTTTTTTAAGTATTTGTTTATGACAAACTTCTTTTAGAGAAGAAAAGTGCATAAAATAACCGAATGAGTATCTATGTCAGTCTACTACAGCTAAAGCGAATAATTTAGAATGCAGGCAAAAGTTTCATTAATTTATAAAGCACTAGCCTAAACCCAGCATGCTTCGCTACACCTACCGCTATTATTTGTACACATTTTTCACCTGATGATTTTAAATGACTGCAACATCAATTGCACCAAACTCACTCCAGCTTTAACACTTCTCAAGAAATAAAAAATTTAATATTTAACATGCATGAGAGATACCACGAGTACTTTTTGATTGATGATTTTCCTACACTATGCAGACGTACCGAAAAAATTTTGAAAAAATATGAATAATTTTACATTGAATTTGTATGCGAGTATATAGGAAAATCTAAATACCATATCTCCGGAATCAATGGGCCATCCGTTTTCGCGAGTAGTGGTAACATCAAAATGTACATTAATTTGTATATATTATATTTAGCAACTTTTAAACAGAATCATATGTCGATTTTGCTGCTCCTGTTTGTGACGGTGAATGAAATATTGATCTACCGGAACACACTGAGAAGGAAAATTGTTATATTTTATTGACACAGTGTACTGGAAGAAAGTTTAACAAGTTTATTTCCACAACTTATAAATAGCATGCTGGTTACCTTTGAAAAGTTTAAAACAATAACTACCGAAATTTTTTTTTTTTTTATTAAGACCAATACTCAGGGGTAAACCCCTACTCATGCAGTGCATTGTATTGGAATGTGAAGATGGTTGATAGGTTTTTTTTTTTTTTTTTTTTTTTCATAGATGTTTGTATATTTTTGCGCCTTTTTATTATTGATGAAACAAGTTGCTGTAAATTTGTCCACTAAATTTGTTCACCCTCGAATGATCAAACAGCAATTGCCTCATCTGTCGGTGGATGTTTTAATGTGAATGGTGAGCGTCTTCAGTAGATTAGCTGTTATCTCCCCAGAAGGTGGCGCTGTACTCCTGATCATTGGTTTTTGGTGGAATTGATTATAAATGTCAGGGGGCGGTTTCTTGCAGATGGTCTTGCTGTAGGGGGGGGAACCTCTTATTTTCTTAAATTTAATTTTTAATTTAAATTGTAATTTTTAGAAAACCGCAAATTTTTATTTTTCTAATTTGTCCTTCGCTGGAATCGAACCTGGGTCGTGTGAGTTTCTGTGCGAGCGCTCTACCACTATGCCACGACCCCCCCTGAGAAGCATTAATATAATATTTATGATGTTAAAACGGAATTATTGAATCAATATATTTGAAAAGCGAATTACAGGCCTCTGGTGGAGATTGAATACAATACTTTTAAACTAAGTCACTGCCTACTACTCCTCCGACTAAGGAGGAGAAACTAAGCACGATGAGCTAAAAGTTTTATTTTAAATGAAAAATATTACAATATTTGTTTTAGTTCTCATTGAGCATCAGAATATGTTTCCAGCCTTCAAAATAAATTAAACAGAGTTGTTATTATATTCCTTGATATCTCAGTCACTTCAATATTTGAATTATTTTCACTTTTAAGCCTTAAAAAGCTCACAAAGCTTGGAGGTAAAATGTAATTGGCTTTTAGTAGTTTAAAATAAAAGAAATTTTTTAAAGAATTTAAAATTTTTAAATTTTTTAAAATATTCATATTTTGTTTTATAACAAATTCATTTGTATTTCAAATAGTTTTTCAATTAATTTTCTTTTAAATTCCTTAAACTAGCCCAAAGTAATTAAGTTGTAAATTTCCTTTAGACAACTCTATGATAAATTAATTAAAACAATTAAAGCATTAAATTGCCATTTAAAGTCTTTTTGCAAATAATAATTGTAAAAAAAAACTCATTTTCCTTCTCTAAATGTCTACATCCATTAATGGCATAAATATGCCAATATTTTCTCCAACAAAAATTACAACTGATTGTTGTAGGCATTACAAAATGGAAGATAAATAGGTTTTTAATGATCTTCTGTCGAAGTTAAATGTTAAATTGACGTGACTATTAAATAGGCTACGCCAGACCTGTTCGATTTTTACTCTTAATGTTACAAAATAATTTTAACGTTTGTATTAAACTGTTGGTACTCTGGCCTTCATAATAAAATGAGAAGAAAAAAAATATGAAAAAATCCTTGAGTAAGTTTATACAATTATGATATTATTCGTTTGAATAACCAAAATTATATTTTATTGCCTTAAAAGATGTTCTTAGGTTAGCAGTTATGAAATTGTATAACAATTAAGAATTAATTGGAATTGTTATGAAAATTGTAATGAAGTTATTACAGACAGGAAATTGTTTATAAAATCAAATAGTTTAAGGAATAGTTATTTATTTAAAGCTGAACTCTAGACTATAAATTAAATATATTTTTCTATTTTGAGATTTTTGTACAGAAAATTAATGAAATATTTTATTTTATGAGCTTCAATATGCCAGTAGTAGAATTTAGTGAATTTGTCTTAAGTAGAGATAGACAAAACGTATTTCAATTACATTCTCTATTGAAAAGAATAGGAAGAAAAAACTACTAGTAGTTTAATAAAACCGTCAGTGATTCATTTACTATCTATTGTTTTGATTTCCTTAAACATGGCAACGTAGATCTTAAAAGCTAACACAAGCCAGAGCCACTCTCAGGACAAAATTAGAAACCGATATTAAGTAATAAATTCAATTCTTCTGTGTGGTTGCAAATGAACTTCATCACTGTTACGCCAAGGAGCAAATACAACGGCCACCATATCTAAATTCGCCATCTTGGAATTAAAAGCATTAATCGCTGCAGATATTCACGAATATTTGTAATTCAAGATTCAAAAGAAAATTCCGGAATACAGCTGACGATGACATACATCTATTCTTAAAATAAACTACAGTCCTCTTGAAAGTAAGAAACTAAACTTTATTAAATATGGTGTCATACCCAGGAGAATATTTGATTGTACTTACAGATGTTATTGCGACTGGTCTGTATGTTATGCGGACAACGACTATTAGCACTGTGAGATTGAATGAATCCGGACAGTGAAGAAATGCAACCTTTGGCCATAGTAAGAACACAGATGTGACTGATTATATTTCACCAATGGAGTCTTTTAATATTAATTTATTCACTTTCTTTCCTTCCAGAAAGAAACAGAGTCGGAGACTTTTGTTAGGGAACAAAGGTAACGAGTATCAACTTTAGATAAACCGCTCATAAAATATGTATATTGGGAAGCTGCCTGATGTGAGCATTGATTGATTCATAAAGTTCCTGAATCGCACGAACTAGATATATTTACGTCAATGTTTATTTTTAAAAAGTGGCATCAAAATTGTGCGAGAGTTCTAATTGGATCCTTCTATCACCACGAGAACCAAAATCTTTAATAATAATTTATAGGTTTGATGGACCGATGTCAAAATCTAGCGTTTTATGTTTTTTGTGTCTTTTTTTGCAGGGAAAAAAATTAAAAACATAAGTCATTTTATTACAAACAAATATTTATCTTTTCTAACTTGAATCCTTTTATTTAATGTCTTTTCAGTTTATAAAAAATAATTTGTTTTAGCTTTTTATAAAATTTACTTTGTTTTCACTTTTTTATTTTTTTTTATTTTGTTTTTTAAGGTTGAGAATTTCGCGGACATATTTAACCTAAAAAATATAATGAACACGCTCCCCAAAACTCCCTTTGATTAACTGTAGTGTCGTAAGACAAAATTTATTCTATTTTCAGTGTGTCTGAGGGAAATTCTAGTGCTGTGTATTCTCTGCCAGTCATAATTGATGGAATCAAACTTAATGCTGTTTGTGATACAGGTGCACCGTGTACATTATTGCCAATTTCGTTTTATGAAGAAAATAACATTAACAAGAAACTTAGATCTTGTACTGTTCCATACGTGGATTACAGTGGCGATAAATTGAAGCTGGTTGGTGAATATGATGCGGCTGTAACGTTTGAAGGTAGTACAAAATCTGTCGTTGTTGTTGTTGCTGACTCTACAAATCCACCTTTACTTGGTCGATCATTTTTACGTTCACTTAATTTCGAGCTTATGCAAGTAAATAATATTAATCAAGACAATTCGTATGCTGCAATAGTTGATCAATTGAAAAATGAGTTCAGCGAAGTTTTTGAGGATAAATTGGGTGAGTTTAAAATCAGCAAAGTTTCTTTGAAAATAAGTGAAGGCGCTACACCAATATTTTGTAAACCAAGGCCCTTGCCATTAGCATGGAAGGACAGAATTGAAAAACAATTACGCGATTTAATTAAATCAGGTGTGATGGAACCCGTTGATAATTCTGATTGGGGTACTCCGCTAGTGCCAATTTTAAAGCCCAATGGTGACATGCGAATTTGCGGCGATTTTAAAGTCACCATAAATAAATTTTTAATAGATTTCAAATACCCTTTACCAAGAATAGACGAGATATTTGCATCGTTAAGAGGAGGAGAAGTTTTTACTAAACTAGATTTATCTAATGCCTACAATCAACTAGTTCTTGACGAAGACTCGCAATTACTTTGTGCCTTAAGTACTCACATTGGAACATTAAAAGTAAAACGCTTGCCGTTTGGTGTTAAAACAGCAGCAGCTATATTTCAAAAACACATGGAGAATGTCTTAAGAGGAATTCCAAATGTTGTCGTTTATCAGGATGATATCACCGTCACAGGTAAAAACATGCAGGAACACATTAAAACGTTAAGAATGGTGCTGAATAAATTACAATCCGCTGGATTAAAATTAAACATAAAAAAATCGGTTTTCTTTCAATCGAAAATTTCGTATCTTGGTTTTAATACTGATAAAAACGGGTTAAGTAAAAATAACGAAAGAATTTCAAGCATAGTTTCTGCTCCAATTCCAAATAATGTATCGGAATTAAGACCTTTTGTTGGTATGGCGAATTATTATTCAAAATTTATAAATAACTTTTCAAATATTATGTCTCCACTTTATCGTTTATTGGGCAAAAATGTATCTTTTGAATGGTCAAGATCTTGCCAAGAGTCCTATGATGCAATAAAAGAAGCAGTGACGTCAGACGAAGTTTTAGTTCACTTTAATCCCATCCTCGTCGCCAATATGTAGTGTCGTAAGACAAAATGCTTACTGAATAAACTTTATTTCTATAAATTCAAAAAGGTATCATTGAAGTTAAAAGCATTACAACTACGATTGAAATATTATTGGTTTTGTAGCATAGTTTTCTAATATGAAGTTATTCTACATATTTGTAGTATTAGGGTGGAGTATAAAGATTAATACTCTACATTAACAATTAGTGTTGCTTTCTTTATTGCAGGACATTTTGTATGTTGAATAGCGTTAGCAGAACAAAAACTCGTACAAGTGGTATTTTGCTAAGATTGTTCCGGATTCTAATTGCATTATCTAAATACACTTTTTAATATCGATACGATGCCGACTTTTCGCCGACACATTTAAAATTAATATCAGGGACTTGTATGCATAGTATTATCCACAGACTGACCTCCACAAAAAGTAATATTAAGAAAGTTTAGCTAACACCCAGTATTATCCATTTTTTTGGCTTTAAGGACAGTAAAAGAAAGAACTACAGATATTTTTCGCAACCTCATGTTAAGCTCACGAAATTCTACGGCTGTAATGGCACGTAGTCGCCGTGGTCTAGTGGTTAGTGTATTGGTTTACGGAACCGATAGCGCTGGGTTCAAATCTTAGCTCCGATATCTTGAAAAAAAAAAGAAATATGAAAAAATTATTTCTTTCGGCGACTACTTCTCAACAGTCTTCTGGCAAAAGCTCTGAGAGTAAATAATTGCCATGAAAAAGCTTCTCAAATCTGTCGCTCGGAGTCAACTTTAAACTGTAGGTCCCGGTACTCATGGATAAAATATTAACACACACAACATGAGTGTTGCGAGAAGATAGGTCGTAACCCTGACACAGGGTTGTAATGGCCAATTATGTATGTATGTATGTATGATAGCACGTACATTTACACGAGTATATATCGTCATATTAAGTGCAAACGGACGTAACTACACCTTTTGTTTTTTACAGGAGAAACAAAAAACCTTAAAATCGAAAATTTTATAAACTCTAAAAATCGTATAATTTTCATGATCGAGATATTAGGATTGGCATCCATATATACAACAAATGAGTTTGTTCTAATGCTTTCTTATAAATATGTATGTTGGTATGTCTTCTTGAATTTAGAAATACACGCACTTGTAGTTACGTCCGTTTGAAAAATCTCCATTTTTGATCGTAGGAATCTAAAATTTTGCACGAAAATGTATTTTGATAAAATGAACCATAATTAATAAAAAAAACTCAATTTCGAAATTTTGAATAGTTACGTCCGTTTGCATTTAATATGATGATATCGCTCCTTAAATACAAAAGCACCACAAATCAAAATAAGCAAATTATACAGGAGCGTCATTTTTAAAAATAATTTTAATTATATTATGATTTTTGTAAAAACTATGTGTATTGCATAGATTTTTTTGGTATCAAAATATGCGTAATTAAATGGCCTATTTTTCAATAAAGCAATCTTAAACATATCTCGAATGGGTTCTCGAAAAAATGCAAATAAGTTAATTTTGTATATAAACTTTGACTTCGAGAACATTTAAATTTTAAAAACTAAACAACCATAATTAGCAGTGTTGGGTTTATTGCATTAGATTTAATTTTCCACTAAATTTAGTGGTAGTGGAAAAAATAGTGCATTATCGCCTATAATATTTAGTGGTAGTGGAAATTTAGTGCATTAAATAAAACCATTTTAGTGGTAGTGGAAATTTAATGCATTAAAAAAAACAAATTTAGTGGTAGTGGAAATTTATTGCATTAAATAAAAAAAATTTAGTGGTAGTGGAAATTTATTGCATTAAATAAAAAAAATTAGTGGTAGTGGAAATTTATTGCATTAAAAAAAACAAATTTAGTGGTAGTGGAAATTTATTGCATTAAATAAAAAAAATTTAGTGGTAGTGGAAATTTAATGCATTAAAAAAAACAAATTTAGTGGTAGTGGAAATTTATTGCATTAAATAAAAAAAATTTAGTGGTAGTGGAAATTTATTGCATTAAAAAAAACAAATTTAGTGGTAGTGGAAATTTATTGCATTAAAAAAAACAAATTTAGTGGTAGTGGAAATTTATTGCATTAAATAAAAAAAATTTAGTGGTAGTGGAAATTTATTGCATTAAAAAAAACAAATTTAGTGGTAGTGGAAATTTATTGCATTAAAAAAAACAAATTTAGTGGTAATGGAAATTTAGTGCATTAAATAAAATAAATTTAGTGGTAGTGGAAATTTAGTGCATTAAATAAAATAAATTTAGTGGTAGTGGAAATTTAGTGCATTGAATAAAACAAATTTAGTGGTAGTGCAAATTTAGTGCACTAAATGAATCGATTTTAGTGGTAATGGAAATTTAGTGCACTACTTCTGAATGATTAGCGGCTGGCAATATTAGCAGTCCGCGCCATTAAAATCTTACCTATGGTGAACTGAATAATATATTACATTTGAAAGTACTAAAATTCTTATTAAAACAATATCAACAATTATTTACTTTATACAGGCGGACTCAGTAAATTAAGAAAATAACATTCACAACAATTTATTTTGACATTGACTTAAGCTATGTATGCATATAATAATATTATATCCATATATGAAGGTATATTAAAACGATAGTGGAACTGAGGTAGTGGAACTAAATTTCCATTCCACTATAGTGCCAATGGAGTTATATTCCATTACCACTAATTATTCAAAATTAGTGCACTAAATTTCCACTACCACTAAAATCGATATATTTAATGCAATAAATTTCCATTGCCACTAAAATTTTTATATTTAATGCAATAAATTTCCACTACCACTAATTTTTTTTTATTTAATGCAATAAATTTCCACTACCACTAAATTTTTTTTATTTAATGCAATAAATTTCCACTACCACTAAATTTGTTTTTTTTAATGCATTAAATTTCCACTACCACTAAATTTTTTTATTTAATGCAATAAATTTCCACTACCACTAAATTTTTTTTATTTAATGCAATAAATTTCCACTACCACTAAATTTGTTTTTTTTAATGCATTAAATTTCCACTACCACTAAATTTTTTTTATTTAATGCAATAAATTTCCACTACCACTAAATTTGTTTTTTTTAATGCATTAAATTTCCACTACCACTAAATTTTTTTTATTTAATGCAATAAATTTCCACTACCACTAAATTTATTTTATTTAATGCACTAAATTTCCACTACCACTAAATTTGTTTTTTTTAATGCAATAAATTTCCACTACCACTAAAATGGTTTTATTTAGTGGTTAACTATTTCTATCTGCATTTAGTGGTGGCTGCAATATTGCTGCATTAATACTAAGTGGTTTAGTGGTAGTGGAAACGATAATGCATTATAAATTCAATGCAATAAACCCAACTCTGATAATTAGGAAAATTTGAGTTTTATTTCAAACAAAAATATTTTTATAAAATATTTACTTAAAACTACATTGAGCGTATTGCTCGTAATGGTATAAAAAACCTTAAACTAAAACATTAATAATCTGTTCCCAACAGTAACTTATGAACTAATTTAGAGATTAGGATAATAAGATTCATAAACTCTTCACTAACTTAATTCAAAATATGGTAGTATTCTAAACAAAAATAAGAAAAAATATCAAATTTATAAATGCAAAACTAACCTATTTCGAAATATTGTACTATTGCACATAAAAATTATAAGATACCTACGTGTATGTGATCTGCAACACAGGTAGTACTTTAGAATGTGGTAGTTTTTCACAAAAAATTAGTGTGCTCATGGCGAATGACTGTTGACAACTGAAAATGTGGTACTTTTGCGCGGAACTCAGGTACAGAAACGGTACAAAACAAAACTAACGTTTTTGGGTTTACGGGTGTTTTCGATCATAAAATGACGGCTGTTTTAGCGAAACATGAAAGTTTCATCGTTTAAGAAGCATTTTATGCAAAAAATTAATTTTTGATATTTGTTGAAATGTGTGACTTTTGTATTTAAGGAGCGATATATAAAATTAGAAGTGAGAAACAACCTTCTATGCCTTTATTCAGTTTTGCTTAATTTACAATAATCTTCTTTTTATCTATTAAACGACCTGTCAGCTGACATATAACCTACTAAGTTAACATATCACTTGAGCAGGTAGTTCAATAAAACAGTACACTAACTTTTAAAAAGATAATAGCTCAAAAATTTGTTTACAACTAAAACATAATTTTTGTTAATTGTTCTAAGTGATTGGTTGTTTTTGACTTAAAACAATTTCCTTTTTTTTATTACTGGTTATGAACAGTATTTCAATTTTTATTTATTTCTTAATTCGTTTATTGACTATTAAAAAACCCGACAATACTTTTACTAAAAAAATTAAATAATTCCTAAATTATGCTTCAGCAGGCATGCTCGCCTGATTTGGTTATGTGCGGATTTTTCTCGTTAAAATAAACTGAAAAAATCTATAAAAAAGTAAAATAATTTGCATTACTAAGAGGTTTGAGTACTGCATAAAAAAATGTTTTTCAATTTGTTTTAAGTTCCTTGAGAATAAGCAAAATCTTTTGCTTCAATAAAATATATTAAAAAAGAATTACTTGCAGGTTTTCCAAATATATGTACGAGTATATACAAAAAAAAACTTTTAAAGTTGAAAATTCAACATACTTTTTTAATAACTCGTGCATAAAGTTTTCTTATTTTTTATGTACTAAAATTCGTTAAAATTAAATTTTTGTTTATAAATATTGGATGAGTCTGCTTTTGAAATATTCTCTGATTGAATAAAAGTGCATTCCATTGTTCTTTTATACTTTCATTTTATACCCTATACTCTTAATCTGTAGGATTAGTAATTGTGGTAATTTGTGTATGTGCTCATGTTTGTAACATAACATTTAACATAAAAAGCCGTAAAACCGTATTTTTATTGTTTCGAACAATTTATAAAAAGTTATGAAAGTGTCCAGTAGCTCCATATTTAACCGTCATGCTTGTAGTTTTGTTTTAAAAATTAAATTGAACTCCTCCTGTAGAAACAAATTAAGAAATAAATCACATAAACACCTTAAACCCGGTAATAATGCACAAAATTACTTGTTAATTAAAGGTTTTGACACACACAACTTAAACTAAAATTTAAATTATTTATATCTTGTCTTAATTAGACCATCGCTCAATATTAAATTTAAAAATCAAGTAATATATTATTGGCAATATTTAGATAGTCTTTTTGTATTGCCTTCAACTAAAGCTAACTTGCTAACTCTTCTATGTTTTTTCTATAAACCCCTTTAGTATAAATATGGGTCATGTGTTAAATGGGTTTTCTCTGTTTTCACAATCACTTCACTGATAAACTTTAAAAAACTTTAAATGAAACAAAAACTTCTGTTTTATTTTTGATTTTCAACTACATACACCCTTTTTTTATTGTTTTGTTTTTGTTTTTAAAATGCACATTCAAAATAATAACCCAGTTAAGTATTTTCTTCCAAGCCATTTTGCTGCTGTACGTAATGAGGCATATCAATATACACCAACACATCAGAGAAAAAATCAAAACTTTTTTTTTTTACCAGAGATTTAACAAATCGAACGCAAAACAATTGTTTTTTATTACATTAACTGTGGTTTTGTAGAGCTGTGCTCACTTCACCATCTGCAATGATATGAGTCTTTTCACTTTAAACGAAGAACAAATTGCTAATATTGTAAAGCGTTAAAGGAAATACAAAAATTTATTACCTCCGCTATTGGCCATATTAGTGCCTCGAGGTCGTTGAGCTAAATCTGAATTGACTTTATAGCGCTTTGGTTATATATGGTGTTTCTCTAGTTGCTCATGAAAAACTGTAAAAGAAATTTTCAATTTGATTTAACCAATTAAGTTGCGGTCTTTAACTTTTGTTTTCTCTCTAGGGCCCATGGTTGATTCGTTGGTTTGCTGGCTTAAGTGGCCCCTAAAAGATTGGACCACAATTAGCATGTATTGTCATTTTGGCACTTAAAAACAATTAATGTAAATAAATCTGCACATGATTTTCCATGTCATGAAAGGCCTCTAAAGTCAACTCACTGCCTTCACAAAGCCATCAAGAAATCCGTCTTTACCGCTCTCTGACAATTCCAGTCTAGTCCACAAGAAATGAGTGGTTAGGAGTACAGCGCCACCTTCTGGGAAGATAACAGCTAACCTACTGAAGACGTTCGCCACTCACACCGACAGATTGGGAAGTTGCTGTTGATCATTCAAGTGTGAAGGTATAACACTGGCTTTGAGTGGTCAAATTGACAGCAACTTGTCTCACCAACAAAAAGGCGTATAATGTGTTAAAAAAAATGCTATCCTCAATATTTCAATACAATGCCCTGCATGAGTAGTGGTTCACCCTTGAGTATTGGTCTTAAAAAAACCACTAATTTTCTCTAGTCTGATGAGTGGGATGCCTTCTAATATGATGATCTTAGAAATAATAGCTAAGAGGAAGCTAATATTATTATAATATATTATAAAGCAACCATCCCAGATATCAAACTACCCTCTATTGTACAGTACACATGGGATTATTAGCACTTAACCTTCCTATACTCACGCATACGGTCTCTGAGACCGACTTACAGTATTTTAATTCTTTTCTTATGAATGAAGGGCGTGAAAGTATTGTAATTTCCGATAGCTTCATTGTTCTCAATAAACTTCATGTTAGAGTGGTTCAAAGCTTGTGAAAGTAGGACGTGTGTGCTAATGCAGAAATAATTCATCTGTGAGACCGACGTGAGTATTGGTGTATCAGTTTTGCGCAAGTTATATTTTAAAAATTTATAAAATTTAGATTTTTATCATTAATATTTTGATAGTTTTATAGAATATTGTATGTATTTGCAAAGTACTTACAAATTTTATTTTAAGATCAAAATGGACAAAAATCATATAAGACTGATGTTGGAGGATGATGTGCCGATTTCTGACTACGAGGAAAACAATGACAGTGACTATGAGGGTTCGGTTGATATACAAGAAAAAGAAAGTGATACAGAGCAAGAGAACGATTCAGACTGTGATCCAGAAATTTTTCCTATCTCTAGTAGCTTTTACATAGGAAAAGAAAACAAAATTTTTAAATCTTTAAGCTTTTGTAGATTTTTTTTTCACGATTGACTTCTTAAGTATAGGAGGAAATTAATTAAACTTTTCTTCTACTATTGGAACAGTACAAGAAAATGTGTCGTAATCTGTGCCTATTCAAATGTATCATTGTAAGAATATGTAAATGACCTAACGGGCAATTTCATCGCCCTTCTATTTTTCACCGGCAATAGAACAGAACAACTTTACCGACTGACTTTAAACGCAGTATCTTCTTCTTGCATCGCAGACTTAGGGTCGAGAGTGATCTAATTAAATCGCTGGTTAAAATATTAAATGCCATCATCTGAATTTACCTTCGACAGCTTCTTTACAATTTCCTATATAGCGATGATCTTCATCTCAAAGACCCATACCTAATTTAGAAGTTTATACGACTCTTTTGTGTTGAATCTTTTTCAGAAAACACATTGGCTGTAATTACCATTTATTTAAGACCAGTCTGAATATAAGTATATTTCAGTATTATTACTGTTCGATTAACTTCTTTTTCATCATTTTGTCGAAGTGGAGGGGGCATGAAAACGAAACAAAAGATGCTTTTCTATGGTCAATACTCTGCGGCAAATCATGCGTATAGGTGATTAAAATATGGTATGTTTTGTGGCGCCATTAGCCTTTCGTTCTTAATTGTAATATAAGGCAAAAGCTCTGTGCAAGCTTATTACGTTCTCCTGGACAAAACATCTGTTTTCACGTAGCTTTCACACAATGAGCCTACCTATTCCCAATATGATTTCCTTTTTATTGGAGTTCCACCAAAAAATGCATTCGTATGTTAAAATGAATTCCGCATATAGCCATAATATCTATTTTGGTCGCAATGCTTTTGTGTGGCTTTTTATATCCTTTTCAACATTTTGGGTTCAATTAGTTTGAAGAAACATTCTGTAAAGTTTTTCTCATTTCTTTATCGGATAATTTTCAATCATCCACAAAACATGTCCGCACCAACACAGCCATTCTAGGTTGCTGAGTCTAATGTTAGAAGGAATATTTTATGATTTAAAATATTCCTTTTATACTTTATATCCTTAAAAAGCATATATATAGGCACAGATGGTGCAAGTAGCCATGCTTTTACCATATGGAATCACAGTTTTAGCATAAAATAAGCAGAAGCTTATTACGACTTATTTACAAACCTATGTTGTTGATTGTACTATAGACAGTATCAAGATGTATTCGCTAAATGTATTCATTTGACACGATAAAGCCATCTAGCAGGAACATTTTGATTTATATGTTACTATAAAGTTTGTTAGAATAATATTCAGTAAACAGGTGTTCTAAGACCGTTGGCTATTTCTATGGGGTAACACTTGTTCCTGCATATAATGCCCAAGCCATTACATGGCCACAACTTAGGACGTTTAGCTGCAAGATATCCGGTTTTAATAATACTAAAACTATGTGTCTGAACAAATTTATATTTTTTCTTCATAGACAGCAGATTAGAAAGTTTAATCGATGCCGACGATTAGACGATTGGCGAATGAAAGAGAACAGAAAATTAAAAAAAAATTTACATTTGCTCTTAGCTGACCCATAAGAAACAAATCCTGAATGCGTATGGAATGATACCCTGAAACATAATATAAATATAGCCTTTAAGATTAAACGTTGTAAGCTCTCTATCAAACCACAAATGTTTAGCTAACTGGAAAGCTCTTTTTCCTCCTCTCTGTAACTAAACAATTGCATATCAAATTATTTAACTAACCAGTATAACAGTACCAAGAACCATTTAAAGAGTAACAGCAACAATGGAAATCTAGAAAAAAAATATAAATTCAATTGTAATATCAAATAGAAAAAAAAATAATAAAAGAGCACAGCTGGAAAGGATCAAAAACTAAAGTAAAGTAACTAAAAAAAAACCTAAAAGTAAAACAACTACAGTGCTAAACTTGGTATTTTAACATACACTTGTTAATAGTGTTTATATGTGTAACTCTATGAGTAAGGGATTGAGTGAACAAGCATGAATTGTATCAGTTTATAAGGTACACTGTGTGTGTAAATGTATATAAAAATATTTTTTCATTTTTTTTTTACAATTTTCCAACACTTAACTTTAGCCTACAGTCAAAGAGGTGGAAAAATAAGTACAAATAAATATTTTTGTGTATGTTAGTTAGTTAAAGCATAGTACTCGTATGTATGGAGAGAAGAGGATTCTGGCGTAATACGCTTGGCTACGTGTGTATATATTTGTATAGCATTATAGCCACATATGGTTACAAATATGGATTTTACTATTGAAAGTCTAAAATGTAATAGATTGCAAAAGTGCATTAAGCCACATTGAATCATTTTAACTGTTTTATAAACGTCGATTTGTTTGCGGGTAAAAAAAATTAAAAGCATTGATTTCAATACATTCTCAGTACTGATGCACTTTTTTTTTAAATATAGAGAAATAGAACAAAATACCGTGTAACACAACCGAGTTGGATTTGCCTTTCGCATTTACCCTCAATATGTCAAGTACACTGAATAACATATTTTTTTTCAATGAGAGGCCTATTTAGCGAAATACTCCATATATGTTGCAAATTTTTGTTTATTTGTTTGAAATGTTTAGTCAGTTGTGGTTTTTTTTAATATATTTATGGAGCCACATTCACCTTTTTTGCACATACATAGATGGTAAGATAGTGTTTAATTGTAGATGGTGTTATTTAAAAAGATTAGAAAGAAATTGAAATGATAATAAAGAATAGAAATAAAGTTTAAATGAAATTTAGTTTGTTTTAAGCGGTTATAAAATTTCTTTCGAAAGCATTTTCAATTCGAATCGAAATACAAAGTAACCTCCCAGATTGTCCCGATATTTTTTTATACTGTGATGTAAGCAGATGCAAATATTCTTACTATTGCTATTTTAAAAAATTTCAAACACGCACATTCATCACTTTTTATGTTAATGCGGCTAATATTAATAATTCTTCTGAATATGTGAACTCATTTATATCAAACACTACTCTCATTTTCCGTCTTTCAGTAACATGTATCATCTTTTAACTGATTTCTTGCCACATAGAGGCAAATAACCTCATTTAGAGAACATGTGAGGTTTGGTCATATTTATTACTGTATTGAATTTTACTTTACAAAATTAAATTTTTTTTAATCGTACATTGCCTTGAAATTTTGGCAGAAAATTTTTAGAATTTTTTTTCCAGAAATTTCGTGTATATGCTTATTCTGTTAAAATTTTTTGAAGTGAATAGTTGTATGCTGTTAGTGTTTTATATTTATAAATTTTGAAAATTTTGTGCAAAAATCAGAAATTTTATTGTGGACATTCCGTGGACATTTTTTTCCTTTGGTGTTGGCATTTGTCTCTTCTTAGAAATTCAAATAGATTATATTTCAAATTTTTGGAGGAGGAGGGCTAACACTATTCTTGGATTCATTTTTAATATTCCTGGTGGTAAGATCTTTACTTTTGGATATATTATTGATTTTGTATATTATATATATACTTATATTTATATGTATATGTATACATATTCTATTCCTTTTAGTTCACATTTTGGATTTTGTTTCCTTCTACGAAAATAAGAAGGAAAAGAAGATAATTCGATTTTTCCTGGGAAGTTCCCAGTTTTATATTACCAACTACAAACTTAACACCACCAATTAACAGCTGTTGCAAACAACAGAATATTTTTAACAAGAGTTTTCGTTATTTACTGTTGACGTTAACATTGATATACCGTCTGAAAATTTGTGAAAAAAAATATAATAATCTTAGACGTTTTGTTTAATTTTAATTCTTAAATTATTTTTGTCTTTGTTTGACGTAATTTTAATTGTTACAAGAAAAAAGAACACACATATATTGAGTGAAAATTAATATTAATTTAATCAGCTAATTCCATCCAGCACTCAGAACATCCACAGACAACAGGCCTGAATTCTTCGTGGGATTCATTCATTGGTGAGTTTTCTTTTAGTTTATTTTTTTTTTTGCTTGAATTAATTGTGATATCCACTCAATAAATCATATACATATACATATACATATATATGTATGTTTATATATACATACATAAATATGTATATATATGCATAAAGATAAAAAGAAAAAGAATATTTACATAGTATGTAAGTTTACGTCCTAAATTATGTTTTTACAGTTTTTTTTTATTTTTCTTTATATTTTAAAATGCTAAGTTCACATATCCGTAATTGAATTATGAAAACAGAAAGAAAACCATAAATAAGTTTATTCTGTTCAATAGGCTTTAAAATTAATATTTTACATTTCAAATAAACCATGTTAATAACATAGTTTCTGGAAAATGTTAATCAATAATTTTTCTTTAATTGAATAACATTACATTTTTTTAATTTTTTTTAATTTCAACTATGTTATGTAATTTTTTTTATGTAATTTTTGTTATTGTTGCAAATCACTTTTAATTTCAAATTTTAACATTATTTTTAAATTTTTTTAAAATTTTTAATTTTTTTTTTGTGTAAACATACAGAATAGCTAAAAGAAAAAAAATATAATATAGAAAACATATATTTGAAGGAATGTAATGTTTATTTATTTTTTATGTAGTATGCTATTATTTAATGAATAAATTATATTTATAAGATTTGATTATGAATTCTTAAATTTATTTAATAACTCCATGAAAAGTTAAGATCCACGGTAAGAAGGGTATATTTTGGGCTATCTGGGAAATGTTCAACAGAGATAGCAAGGTTTGGGAGGGTAGAGAGATTTGAAGGAGTGATTTCATCTAAACTCCTTCACCAATTAAGCTTCACTTAACTACCCCTTTTATTTATTTTTTTTTTTTGTTGTTTTTTTGTTTTGTGTCGATTTATACATGAGCTACCTAAATTTTTTTTTGTTGTTGTCTAGTAACTGTCTTTAGCTTAACTTGAAAGGGCGGGATCCAACCCGTTTTCCCTGACCACAGCCGGTACAAGTAGGTAGCGCTGCCTTTGAAAGTTAGGACCTTATAGGGTAGAATCGTTACAAACATTGTTTATTTGAAATCAACAAAAAAAAGAAAGAACCAATAGTTAACTACAGATCTGTCTGCTGCAATTAGAAAATACAATTTTGATAGCGCGTAAAGAAGTAAAATTAGTTGAAAAACAACTGTTGTTGCTTTTTTACAATTTTATCTACCATTATGTTAACCCTAGGAGGTATGAGTGTTTTTTGTCGCTAAATGGCATAACCAGGTCTGTGCAGACCTACATGGGATTTGTATGGAAATGCATAGACAGATGTGTTAAAAATGTGTTTAAATGCATTTTGTGCTAGGAAAACTATAGAATGAATATTAAAAACGCATTTTTATAAATCTTAGCTATCTATTAACAGTATTTTATGAATAATATGTATACAAAGGAATTTTATACACGGCATTTAACGCAGAAGTACATGGCATTTGAGAATTGTTGGCATATCGGATTTTTGCAAAACATGAATTGAAAATGTATTTTTCGCTGTTTTTTGTTCAACTTAAAACAAAGCAAGCACGATGGTCTTTTCGCAGAGGATGCGGCATGGAGTGGACGGTCACCTATAGGCGGGCCTGCAGCTACCTGCAAACAAACAAAGTTTGTCTAGGTCGTCGAACTCAACTACATCATACAAGTCAAAGAACGACAAGATTTGGTCGTCAGCTCCTCCGGTGACTGTTAGACCTTGTGCACATAACTGTCCCACGGTGAGTCGTGAAGGCTACCCCATCTACAGGGCAACGATGTCTGCTAACCGATATAGAATTTTTATAAAGTATATTAGATTTAATAACGTTATCACTGGTAGAACTGGTTGACTTGTAGAAAACAAATCCCGCCGTAATCGACGTTTGTAACATGCTCATGAAAAACTTAGAATGCTGATATGGTCCCGAGTTGTTCTCCTACAGAGGTCGCGTGCACGTCATCCAATATATACCATCAAAACCAATCAAATATGGCATAAAAATCTGGTTCTGAATCAATTTTTAAATTTTAGCAATTTTGTCCCCTACCTGTGGGTAGTCAGGACTTATCTCAGACCATTTCCTACACATCAGCTGGGCCTAACGGTTTGTTTCAGGAACAATTGTGCTGAAAATCTCTGGTCTTAGAAGAAATTTAAATATGGTGATGGGGTTTCGCATAGTGCCTATTAACGGGTCTTTACGACTCACCGTAGGACAGTTATGTGCACGACATCTACTAGTGGCCGGCGGAATTGTGAACCAAATCTTACCGTCCTTTGACTTGTATGATGTAGTTGAGTTTGAAGACCTAGATAAACTTTGTTTGTTTGCAGGTGGCTGCAGACCCGCCCATAGATGACCGTCAAGTCCATGCCGCAACCTTTTCCAAAAACCCATCGTGCTTGCTTTGTTTTAAGTTGAACAAAAAACAGCGAAAACACATTTTCATTGCATGCATTGCAAAAATCCGGTATGCCAACAACTCTCAAATGCCAGGTACCTCTGCGTTAAATGCCGTGTATAAAATTCCCTTGTATACATATTATTCATAAAATACTGTTAATAGATAGCTAAGATTTATAAAAATGCGTTTTTAATGTTCATTCTATAGTTTTCCTAGCATAAAATGCATTTAAACACATTTTTAACCTATATGTCTATGCATTTCCATACAAATCCCATGTTGGTCTGCACAGACCTGGTTATGCTATTTATGACAAAATATTTGTAAACCTGGATTAACCTGACCCCAGACGCCCATTCGCCCTGATTTTTTTCTAATTGTGTTTGGAAATAGTTGCTCCAGGAAGTCATGGAAGGATTTGTCTCTAACATGAAAAACAAAAAAGTTATGCACACTTTTATATGCCAAAAGTCTGAACAGACCTGGGTTAAATTGTGACTTTAACGACTTTCAGGATATTTTTGTGATTTTATTATGGTTATTTAGCGGTTTTTACAAGGTAAGAAAGCATTACTGTTCTTGAAACAATGTTGACGCTATTAAGTTACTCATTGCGGAGTTCATGATACAGATAAAATAACGTTGCGCTTACGCTGTAATTTAGGTTGGTCTGTATATCATAAATGCCGACTTGTAAAGTAAAAAACTTTCAATTACCAGAATATATTAATAAATATTACACTATTTATATCATATATAAGTAATCTAATTTTGTATTGGCATCACTAATCCGTTTTTTGCTTCCTCAGCAAATAGAAATTAGCCTAAGTTGGACACTAAGAGCAAAGTTTTTTGTCCAGGCTTTTCTTATGCTGCCTAAAATTAATCGTTTTTATATAAATGTGTGTTCAATTTAGGCAACTTACTGTCTGCTGCTTGCTGTCGGTTATATGTTTATGGCATAGGGAAAAGTTTATAAGTTCAACAGCGTTAATTTGAAATCATTCGAGAAAAAAAAACAGACATAAACACGTGCAGTCAACAAAAAGTTTTGGTTGTTTTTTTGTTTTGCTGTTATACAACACAATTGGCTTAAAAAAATAATGTAATTTGTTCATTTTTAAGATGTTTTAAGCAATTCCTTTTTACGATTATCGTGGATGCGATTTTAAAACCGGCGTTGGGCTTGTAATCCGCCTAACAGAGAGAACAAATCTACAGTGTTAAAATCAAAAATTTTAAGTAAATGTGAAACTGGTTAAAATCACGTGAGTTATAATTTAATTCAATTTTTATTATAGCGAAGATATACAAACATATATTCAAAGACAAAAGACCGTGTAATACAATTTGTTTCGCTACTGTTTTGTCTAGCTTCATTATGACCTATTTATAATAATTTGTTTATTTTAAGTAGTAGGTAATCCCTCTTCGTTGCAAGCTTCCTTAGAAGGGCGTAGCAAACCATATCAAACAATAATTGAGGCAAACTCCGCAAGCTAGATATCTTTATTCAAGTGAACCAAAAAAAAAATTCCACATTTTTAGATTTTTTTTTATAAATTCCATTCTCATGATTTTGTTTATATCTCAAGATGTCTAGCTTCCATTTCTATATATTTTAAAATTCTGGAATCGGTTAAAAATTGCAAAAGATACCGGCTCCTGAATATGGGATTTTTTGTGCCTTTAAGTAAGTGAACCGGAGTGTATATACTACGCTTACTTGTTTCAAAGACTTGCAGGGCGTTTGTAACGATAAGTATTTACCACTATGATTACTTTTTATAAATTTTTTTGCTCTTCTATTTTTATTTACACTCTCGGTTTTGATGCCATCTGTTTATAACTTGTTTGCTCTTCTATTTATTTTCACACCA
This sequence comes from Metopia argyrocephala, assembly GCA_963576795.1. Taxonomy (NCBI): domain Eukaryota; kingdom Metazoa; phylum Arthropoda; class Insecta; order Diptera; family Sarcophagidae; genus Metopia; species Metopia argyrocephala. Next base: position 57,228,135 of record OY756211.1, on the reverse strand, counting down.
GGTTTTGCTAAAATCTTTAACAATATTAACTCCTAATATATCCTTATAAGTACGGTCGAATATTTTTGATGTTCCAGCTGGAGCTTTAAGATTCGATTGTATGAGTGAAATCACCTACAAGGACTACTGCATAACACTAATATGGAGTTTTTTTAGAATTGAGAAAGAATTGGGTTCAGTTTTAGAAATATTAAAGAAAGCAGAATTTTTGTGATTTTCTGTGTGAAATTTAATCTTAAAGACATTTCCGTTTATCAGAATGTTATGGTTTAAAAGAAATAAATAATTTTCTCATAAAAACAAAAATGTTTGGAATTTTTTTGTTTGCATAGATAATCTTTTGGTCTTGCTTTAATTTTCTACCCATCTTCTGAAATGCCTTTAAAGTTTCTTCATTTTTCACAATTTCATTTTAGAATACGAATTCGTGAATTTAAACTCTACTTATGGTACTACATTTATTTACGAAAAATTCATTTCACTGCAGCTCAGATTGTTTTAGTAAGAAAATCAGCATTTAATTTAAATAAAAATGCTAAGAAAAGCAAAGGAAATAAATTTAAATTTAATTAAATTTGAGACTCTCTTAAACAAATAGTTGGAAATAATTGAATTATTTCAATGTGATTAAATGGTATTTTATATAAGAGAAACTAAATATTTACAGAAGAGAATTTTAGCGAAGAAGTGTGCTGTCCTAAAACAAACAATTGATAATATCAACACTCGTAAACTTGTTTAGAAAATAAAAATATATTAAAAACATAAAGTACTAATCACTTGTATGTTATTTTACGAGTAGCATGTAATTAATGTTTTTCGATAATAAAAGAAAACCAATAAATAATTTAAATATATTATAAATATGAACCATTATTATTTATCCTTGATTCCAAAAATTTTTATAGAGGGGATATGGCTTGGAGAATATGGCGAATAAGCTTGTCTTTATAGTTATTTTGTTGGAACTTATACCCATTCATCAAGATAGAGGCTTGGTCCACATTGGCAATCCATATCATTTTGCTGGTTTGTTAATTCGAAAAAGAGAGGACTAGCGAATACTACTACTTGTAGTAAAAACAGTACCACCAAATTGATTTTGCAAGATATAAGTTATAAATGAAATTGTAGATTAAATTATTTTCGATTATCGGCTCATTACAAGCCAAAACTAATTTATCAAATAAATAATAACATTGTGTGTAATTTTTTAAGTCATGGAAATATAACTACATACTGACACCACTAAACATTTGGGGCCTCGGTGTCATTTTTTCAAAATTGTGAAAATACAAATTTAAAACTTTATCTTCAAGATCAAAATCGCAAAAAACTGTAAAAAAATTCGATTGTTTGTACCTCTTTTCCACTGTTTAGGTTCACAGGTAGTAAACCGTTCAAAATTTAAGGAAACAATTATCTACAAAAACTTATCTAACATCTTAAAGACAACTCACGCAGCACACAATATAAAAGCCACACGAGGCAGTTAAAAATCATTCCTAAGCAGTTCGTATCGTCGTAAGAATTAAAGAACGCTGTAACTGGCAAAACATTTAAGGTTCACCAGAGCCAGAAAACCTGTATGAAAGTAGAGAGCAAACACTGGTTTTTTCAAAACACAGACCGCGTAAGTGAATTTCTTTTCATATTCGAATCCTGGCACCAATCGACGAGTATTTTTTTTTCGATTTTTTTTCAGTTACAGCGTTCTTTAATTCTTACGGCGATATATTTTTGAACGTCGTTTATTGAGATTTTATTATGAATTATTATTTATTATTATTTTAGTTTTAATATTAAAGCCTAAACTGAAGCCTTAACTCAAATTATGTTTTATAGACCTAGACCAAGTTGTATAACATAAATTTATATGTAATATGTACAGATGTATGTATGCGAGTATTAAAATTAATTTCACAAGTTCAAAAATGTAAGCTAAACAAAAATAATAAATTACAAAAATATTTAAAATTTTGTTTCCATTAAAATTCTTAATAGCACTTGTTCGTCTGGTAAATACATTTTGCAAATATGTTTTTATTTATTTTTTAAATTTATTTAAATTACCTGTTGCCAGCAAAACTCACAAATACTTGTTTTTAACTCTTCAAAAAGTTACGAAAATAAAAATATATATTTTTTATAGATAAATAGTAGGGAAAATCTGATAAAATTATGGTTTAAAAAGTACATTGAAAATCTAAATAAAGTATGTTTTTTTTTGTCTTTCCACAAATATTATAAAACTGATTTTATAAAAATCCCTTAATAATATCAGATAATTTCCTTGAAGAGAATAGAAAAGAACAAATTTGTTTGTAACATCATTACAGCACATATGCATGTTTGTACGTATAGTGTCAAATAGAAGAAGTAGAACAGCTTGAGATTACCACTCATAAATTTATAGCCGATGAAGCAGAGTTAAACAAAAACAAATAATCAACGTCATCATCAGCATTATTATCAATATATAATGCTGATGAGAGAGATTTGTTCGGTAGTAGTTGCTAACAGTGCTTTATAACATCCTTGTCTTTACCAAATCGAATACGTACATAAGTATAAAATCTCATATTTATCTATTTACAAGGACTATTACTATAATTTCATATTATCTACAAGTATTACTGTGTGTATGAGTAAATTTACACATTATATAATACGCGTATGATGAATATATTTTATATTCATTTACACGCTACTCATACGCACTGTTGTTTATTTTCTATATGTCGTTCATGTGATTTTCAATTTTCCATCATACATGCTAAGTATGTTTTGTGTTCTGAAATATATGAAAATATACGTAATTTAAAGAGAATTTTTTCAATTTTCTTAAACATATTGTTGAGTTTAAGTAAATTGTGTGATGATGCTCATCTATTATAGAGTTTTATAAAATTACTTTGTTATGACTTTGTGTTAAAGTAATAAAATAATTTTCTGCATGAAATATTGTATATATTTTTGTTATTATTAACAAATAAATTTCCTATATTTTCTATAAAATGTACACACTGAACTTGGGTAGTCATGAGGTAGGAAGCAAATTTTAAATGTAAAAACGATATGAGCCGTTTATTTGGATCTCTTAGTGATCTTTTATTGCAATATTGCGGCGATTTTCTGCCTTGATATGTAACCATTGTTTGGAACATGAGTCGATCCACAAATTCGTTCCGACATAAAAGCACAATAAAAAGGGGCCTCAAAAATTGTCCAAAGAAGGCAAGAATAGTTCCATGTAATGGCAAAATTTTAGCGCATGTTTTTTTTTTGTTAATTGCGCGTGGCATTTTTGTTGATTATTTTATTGATTAAAGCTGGCTAAAGTGTATTGAACCAAAAGCAAATTATGTTAAGAAATAACAGAGAAAATGTTTTCCTAGTTTGAGAACCCCTCGTACCATATAAAATTATAAAATTTTTAATAAATTTTCAAGCAGAAGTACAGTGCCAGCTTTTGGAAAGATAACAGCTAATCTACGTAAAAGATACTCATCACTCACATTAATTACCCAGATGAGGCAATTGCTGTTGATCATTCAAAGGTGAAGGTATAATACTGGCCTTTGAGTGATCAAATTGACAGCAATTTGTCCCATTGACATAAGGCGTGTTACAAGTTGCTTAATGAACAGCAAAAATTGTCCCTGCCACACTTTCACAAAAAGTAATATCCAGAATACAAGGTCAAAGGCAAAAGGTGTCCCGCTAGCTCAAGGTATTGGTGGTTCATGACCCATTTTCCAGTCTCATAATATAAAAAATATGCTCTCCTGCCAAAATAATATACCACAGAGAGTAACAAAATATTCAATATATTCAATAAGTTAACGGTGGCAGGTGTAACGCCCCATGGGTACCTGAAAATCCCACCCAATTGTTAAACAACACCTTTCTAACAGATGTGTACCCTGATTTTGTCATCTGTCCCTAAAAAGTGAACAAATTCACTTATATTGCCCAATACTTGCACATGTCTATCCTTCCCCTTTGTTTCGTTTATATTTGATGAATCTTTTTATTGAACTCATTTGTCTTACGGATTTGATTTATGTATATGATACGTTTTATTAAGAAATTATTTTACTTTCAAAATTTTGTATAAAAAAAGATTTAATATTAAAAAAATTTAAGCCATTTTTTTATTTCTGCACACATTGTCTATTCTTTTTATCTTTCTTTGGTAAATATTTTACCACAGCATTCAATATATTTATAAAATTAATAATGTTAATAATACAGAAAAGTAATTACTTTTCTTCCTTAGTTTCCGATTAGCAATCATAATTTTTTTTTCACACTAATTTGTGTCCTATAAAAACAATTTACCAAAATGGTACTTAAAAGAATACTTCTTTGCAAAGCGTCTTATGCTTTTAGGAGTTAGAAATGAATTGAAAATCCGCATGTTCCTGTCTTTTCTTTCTAGTTAATTTTTTTTCTATCCTAATATATGATAATCGTGGTGTTCTTTACGCAAAAAAATGCGTGTTAAACAAATTGTAAAGACAGAAGGAGAAAAAAGATAAAAATGCAATTCAGCAAAGATCATCCATTGGAGGAAAGAAGTTGTCGTCAATATTTTAAATTATTACCATATAAGGTAATATTGCAAGTATATAACAATCCCAAGGTTATCGCTCATTTACATTATTTTATATAACAAAAATAGAGTCTCATAAGAATTTTGGGGGAAGTAATCCTTTGTCAAACATATCGTCGCTGTCAATAAAATTTTGTAATAAAGAAATCATGATAATAATCTATCAGAAGGAAAAGTCGCTACAGACGCTTAACACCTATCTATCTATATCTGTATATTCAACATTCCAATACAATGCACTGCATTTTGTAGGGATTTACCCCTGAGTATCAGTCTTAAATAAAAAAAATTAATAGGTACTTTATCTCTTGTTTTTAATGTTTTGCTCAGGGACCGTAACTGTTATGACTTCTATCGAAAAAGTCAAGAAAAAAAAGTTATTTTTCAACTTTAATTTTTTAAGGCAAAAATAAAAGTTATTTCTTAACTTTTATATTTTAAGGCAAAAAATAAAAGTTATTTTTGTCTTTTATTATTTTACTCAACAAATTAAAGTTATTTTTTAACTTTTAATACTTTAAGGCAAAAATAAAAGTCTTGAATTAAGTATTGCACAGTAATACGCTGGTTTTATCGCAAAATTTAATACATGACTTTTATTTTTGCCTTAAAATATTAAAAGTCAAAATTTAAAAGTTATTTTTCGACTTTTATCAAAAAAGGCACAAATTTAAAAATCATACAAAAATTTGCATGTACATCACCTATGCATCATAATAATACCAAACAAAATTTTCTACGATCATTTTTTATATGTGCTTTTTTGATGTAAAATTTTAAAAATAACTGTTATTTTCTGTCCCTGGATATCATTCATTAAATTTAATGCTGTGGTATGACACCATTGACACCATACTGTTGTCAAATTGACACTATATTGTTGTCAAATTGACAATATATCAGTGTCAAATTGACAATATATAGGTGTCAAATTGACACCATACTGTTGTCAAATTGACAATATATCGTTGTCAAGTTGAAACCATACTGTTGTCAAATTGACACCATACTGTTGTCAAATTGACAATATACTGTTGTCAAATTGACAATATATTGTTGTCAAATTGACAATATATTGTTGTCAAATTGACAATATATCGGTGTCAAATTGACACCGTACTGTTGTCAAATTGACAATATATCGCCGTACTGTTGTCAAATTGACAATATATCGGTGTCAAATTGACACCATACTGTTGTCAAATTGACAATATATCCTTGTCAAGTTGAAACCATACTGTTGTCAAATTGACAATATATCGTTGTCAAATTGACGCTATATTGTTGTCAAATTGACAATATACTGTTGTCAAATTGACAATATATTGCTGTCAAATTGACAATATATCGGTTACAAATTGACACCGTACTGTTGTCAAATTGACAATATATCGGTGTCAAATTGACAATATACTGTTGTCAAATTGACACTATATTGTTGTCAAATTGACAATATATCGGTTTCAAATTGACAATATATCGGTGTCAAATTGACACTATATCGGTGTTAAATTATTATTATTTTTATTTACTATCATTATTTCAAGTTAAAAATATAAAAATTTTAATATATATACACTAGATGACCCGTGCGAATATTTCGCACCGTTAGTTGTCATTTTTGTAACATAAAATGAAAATAATTAATAGAAATTTTAGTAACTTCAATACATTTTATTAAAAGTATAAAAATATTAGATATCATAATATATCATACATATTTACATACATACATACATATGTTTTACTGCTTTTATAATACTCCTATGAATACAATGTTAGAGGTAATGACATGATCATCGTTTACTTTTTGTCCGTACGAAAAACAAAAATATCTTTAAACACCTTTTTATAGTAAATAGCGGTATTGCCAGAATGGATTTTAATATGTACATACTATATTATGTAGAACTGCATTACTATTAAGCGACCCTGTATTACCACACTTGAACAAAAACATTTAATCATAATAACAACAGTATTACCATGCAGTTCTATATAAAATATAATTTTTGTCAATGAATATATTTTAATATATTCTAATTATTTTTCGTCATTAGTGTTGAAAATAAGCTTTAAAATGAGATATCATCAGGGACCGTAACTGTTATGACTTCTATCGAAAAAGTCAAGAAAAAAAAGTTATTTTTCAACTTTAATTTTTTAAGGCAGAAATAAAAGTTATTTCTTAACTTTTATATTTTAAGGCAAAAAATAAAAGTTATTTTTGTCTTTTATTATTTTACTCAACAAATTAAAGTTATTTTTTAACTTTTAATACTTTAAGGCAAAAATAAAAGTCTTGAATTAAGTATTGCACAGTAATACGCTGGTGTTATCACAAAATTTAATACATGACTTTTATTTTTGCCTTAAAATATTAAAAGTTAAAAAATAACTTTTATTTTTTGAGTAAAATAATAAAAGTCAAAAATAACTTTTAATTTTGCCTTAAAAAATAAAAGTCAAAATTTAAAAGTTATTTTTCGACTTTTATCAAAAAAGGCACAAATTTAAAAATCATACAAAAATTTGCATGTACATCACCTATGCATCATAATGATACCAAACAAAATTTTCTACGATCATTTTTTATATGTGCTTTTTTGATTTAAAATTTTAAAAATAACTGTTATTTTCTGTCCCTGGTTTTGCTACTCTCCTGCGTAGTAGGTTCAGGATTAGTTTGATTGTTTTTTATGGAAATTGAGCAATCTAATCACTTTTAGTTAAGCTGTACAAACATTAAAAACTATAAATAAAAAAATCTCCATGAAACCCATGTTGCTTGAAAATTTATTACAATTTTTTATATGATTCAAGAGACTAAAAACATTTTAGTGACTTTCAGAAAAGAACTGTGAAAATATAACAGTAATATTTAGATATTGTAGACGTCGTGGTCTATTGGTTAGTGTGTTGGCTTCCTAAGACATAAGTCCCGGGTCCAAACACCAGCTCTGACATCTTGAAAAAAATATTTCTTTCGGCGATAACCTCTTAGCAGTCTTCGGTCAAAAGCTCTAAGAGTAACTGATTACCATGTATAAGACTCTTAAGACTGTCATACTAAGTCGACTTTAAACTGCAGGTCCCGGCACTCATGGATAAAAATTAACACACAACACTGGTGCTGCGAGAAGCTAGGCCGTAATAGTGAAACAGGGTTGTAGTGGCCAGTTATGTATGTATGTATATAAGATTTAGACGTATTTTGTAAAATCTAAAAAAATTTTTGGAAAATGAGAAACTAAAAATTAAAAGTCCTGGTAATTTAATGCAGTAAAACTAAAATTGTGATTTTCTTGTCAAGTCAAAAATTAACATAAATATATTGATTGAAAATCGTACTGCAAAAGCTTTTCCTACTTTAAACGTACTTTTAAGTATGTTGGTTTACATATCTGTTCTCTATTCAAAATACATATACCTGGATACTTATTAAGTATTCACTTCCTAAATTTACCACAATTTGCTGTTCTTTTAAGGTTTAAGCATTTTAACAAATTAAATAATAATTTATAATATATGTAAGTATGTATGTTGTTCGTACACAATGCCAACAATAAAAGACAGAAAATTGCTCATATCAAATTTAGCAAATTGCTTAAGCTTTTGTTCTATACCCACACTCTTCAGTGCCGATTGGCATATGCATACGCACATAAAAATATAAAACACATGCAGTCATAGCTTTATGCATTGAAAGGAATAGCTCTTGTAAAGTCGTTTCTATTTTAATAGATAAAATAATCTTTAATATTGGAAATGGGTTTTAGCTACGAATAAGAGTATTGCAGGCAACAAAATCTCAAACGGATTTAGAAAATTATTAACAAAATGAGACATTCACAGGAACATATAATAGAAAAAAGGATATTAAAAACCTATAATAGAATCCAGGCAACAAAAATAAGACACACATTCACATATTCAATAGAAACAAGTTGATAAGATTTGTAGGAGTAGCATGGAAGCAAGTTGGCGATTATATGTGTTGCATAAAAAAGGTAGCAGTGTATTGTGTGAAAGGATGTGTGTATGAGTAGTGCATGTTATTGTTTGTCGTGGCACAAAAGGACTCTTTATTGAATCCAAATGTTTGTAAAATTGAATTGCAGTAACAATAACTTTAAGAGATGTATGTGCGTATACAGACAAGACCCAAGTTACTTATATACTTCATGAGTATAAAGAGTAAAATACAATGACTATTACAACACTCTCTATATCATTTACTCATATTGTCTAACACTTTCTCTCTTCCCTCTCTCTTTCCTTACCTCTCTTGCACACAAGGCTTCTTTCATTGGAAAAACACATAACGATATCAAAAATCAGATTTTCTCCATTTACAATCTATTATAAAAGTGTTATACAACTACATATGCACACGTATTCACGTCTATGCCTTTAAGTCACACATATGATATTTGTGTGTGTGTGTGTTTGTGTATAACTTCTTATTGTATTTTGTGTTGCAAGTAATATAATGATGTAAACTCATTACAGACACAGCGGCATAAAGGCAAACACTTCAAATATAAGGATTTGTTCAATCAGTATAACAACAATAAAGAATACAGTGTTGGACTTGAACGTAGACACACGGAGCTTTATTCAACTTAGTATAATATGTTTTCTTACTCACAAATAAAAACTTTACGGAAAACATTTTAGACTTAAAGTTTTCTATTTAAAATTTAATTGATATCAATTAACTTTTCCAATTAAATTGTTAGTCAATACAATTAATTTGTTAATTAAAATATATTTATAACAAAGTTTGTGCGCGTTTGTTCTTTTAATTGATATAATAAAAATTTTAATTAACTCGATACAACTAACAGCAATTAATGCGAACACTTCTCGGTTATTTTCCACCAATAATTCATTTGTAGCTGACAAAACTAGTACTAGCAAAGAACTTCCCCACAATTTTAATATAATGCTAAGGCTGTAATATTAAGGCTACAATGAGAAGAAAGTTATATATGAGAGGTAGACGTATATTGGGAGTGATTTTTTTAAAATTCCAAATTTTTCTTAAACAAATTGTTCTCCGTATGTGTTCAAACTACTGTGCAAGTTACCAAAGCGGACTTCAACTCATATTAAACTCATCGACAGCGACTTGACTTATTCTTAAGGCGCCTAATAATATGGGGGAATATTATTATTTTCAAAATTCCAATACAAGAACAGCATTAGTAGGTTTCCTGAGTATTAGTCTCAAAAAAAATATATCTCACAGAAGTTCAAAATACGCAGATTTGTCTGATAGCCCCAAAGAAAAAAGAACTATCGCCATAAAATCTTGGCTTATTTTAAAATAGTTTTCTTATACGAGTTAGGCAGACAAGGTCAGACCATAACACATAGATGGCATTATTGGAATTAAATACATGTGAGTTTTAAGGCCAACCTTTCAAAAGATACGTGTATCATTTTAACAGCTGATGAATAATTGGTTTGTAAGGATTTCAGATTTTGTTATGCAAGTATATATAATTTTTGATTAGAGGTATATTCAGGCAAAATATCTATTAATTAATGAGAACACAGTTTTTTTTTAGCCTCTACTTATATTGTAGTCACAATATCAAAAATACCAAAAGGTAGCTCACATTACCCGAACATACCCTACAGTATTATGAGAGAAGCAACTTTTGCTTTTATAAATGGAATAGATAAACAAATATTTGTTTCGTCAGAAACGCTTTAATTAGATCAAAGTTAACGGCAATGAATATTTTTGGTAATTAAAGAAGAAATGATGTCCGTGAAGGAATAGTACACTAGCCAAACTGAACAATTGTTTTCGACTCCAGCTACGGTAGTCTCATCAGAGTTCTTTGTGTCCTGTGCGTATTCAAGACCAAACATCAACTATTTAACTCATACTTTTCTAGAAGTCGCATACTGAATTTATATTCTTCCATATGTATGTACATACACTTGTATGTACACTTTCCTGGGGCTCGAACTTCGGGCCTCCAACACATAAGGATAAACAAATATTTCATACACTAACGTAGAAGCATTCTTTTTGAACGAAAAGAAAAATTTTTTGAAGCCAAGGCTTACCTTAAATAACACTACACGGATTCTGCGATTAACGAGAATTAATCGTTGAGAAATATTTTGCTAACCTAAAAGAGAAGAAAAGAGAATCCAAAGCTATGTAGGCAAACCTAAGGGGTTGTTGTCTACCAAAATATAACAAAGTTTCCCATATAATATTGAATGATCTGAATGTGAACTTGAGTGATATATATCTCAGACTCTATAGATAACAAAGAAAGGAATGTTGGGGCATGCGATAATTATAAACAAAGTTAGGGCAGGTGCTCGCAATACACTAAAGACACCAGAGTTTGATGATGTAAAGCAATGTTGAACAATATTTAACAGTGAAATAGTCTAATTTTTCCATCGCCATAATACGAAAAACGAAGCACGGCTACATCACCAGGTTAAAAAGTACAATCGAAAATTTATAGAATAAACCGAAAGCGTATAAAAGCGTAACATTCAGCTTGTAAGATTATCGCTTTGATTAGTAAACTAATTCGTTAGTCTAAAAAAGGGCCAGAACAGTGATCGTTGCTAGAATGTTTGAAAGATGAAATCACAAAAAATAACTGACCATTTATATAGAATTTGATGTTTCATCAGAGTATTAGGCTGAAAAGTGCTGTCATCAAATGTATTCCCCAGATCTGACAAGCAGTGACTTCATTCTCTTTCCAGATCTCAAAAAAAAAGAGTTCTATAAAAAAATGTACAGTCATGAAGAGATAATCGTCAAAACTAAGGCCTACTTTAAAACTAAATATACATTTTTAACGCTCTAATAGTTGTACGACAACGTCGAAGGTAATTATATTGAATATTAAAATTTAACTTGCCTTATTATTTTTATACTACACAGTATATCTATAATTCATTTCATTACTGTATAGAATAATGACTATAATGTGATTTGCTATTATAACTTTATAAATTACTGTATAATAGACTGAGTTCCACATCAAAAAACAAATAAATTAATTTTTTTTCATATAATTGCGAAATTTAGTTCAATTATTTTTTTGGAAGTTACTTTATATACAGTGAACGCTTCTAACACAATAAATTGATGCCAATAGTTTCAAAATGCAACAAAGATCATATCTCAATAAAATTGTTTATCAGAAAGATAGACAAAAGAAACCTACAAATTCTTTGATTTTGTTTAACCATTAAAAAAAACAATTGGCTTCTATGACTTTCAAGTCCGATTTTATAAAAAGATTATATAGATAAAATTGAATTTAAACTAAGATATCACAGTATATTGCAATGTTATAATTGTACTTTGTAACTATAGTGGAGAATGATAACGATTTCACAGGAACATAAAAATTATTGTATTACCAAGAATCAGTGAATGAACAAAATGATTACAGACTACTGTTAGAACTTGCAAAGAAATTGTCCAAGAAAAATAAGTTCATTATCTCCTATTATGTATATGTAAATATAAATATATCCAGTATGAAAATCGCCGTTCATTGTACTGGAATTTGTAATGATAGATAAATACTAAGCGCCTTACGAATGAGACAAATTTCTGTCAATTGGAACACTTAAAGGCCAGTGCTTATAACCTCCCCTTGAATTATCAACAGCAATTACCTTATCTGTCATTGGATGTGGATTGTGGTGAGGGCTTTCGCTATTATCTACTACTTCCCAGTAGGTACCGCTTTTTCTACTGATCATTCGTTTTTTTTCTCCTTTGTTGGGAATCTGGGCTGTTTGAGTTTTTGTGCGAGCGCCCTAACCACTATACCACGCACTCCATAAAATTTTTAACAGCCTCTTTCCAGAAAACGAATGGTTTTAAACATACAGGCTATAAATATTTGATGGAAAAAAGCGTAACCACCATTTTCTTGTAAAATTATTTTTGATTATTGCTCGTTGCCAGAAAGGCAGTTGAAGAGCACTAACCAAGAATTATTCCCGGAGTTAGATCACCGAAACCACCATTAACATCATCTCCAATATAATTGTAATCTTTTATTCCTCCCCTAATTTAAATTTTATTGTGCGAGCTTCTTGGAGTTGATTGCTGTTTTATTATTCAACGGTTAGGGTATAACACTGGCCATTGAATAATCAATCAACAGCAACCTCTTTTCTTGTGGTTGGCATTATTTTTTTTTTGACTGATATCAGATATGATATTAGTAAGCTTAAACAAAGGTCCACACCTTTTTTCCCCTTTCCCATTTACTTTCCTAGGCCAGCACAATGTACTGCCTTAGTAGGGGTCCTCGTTAAAAAAAATGTCTTTCCTTTGTATATCAGTTTTTAAATTATTGTTTAAGAATTGTTTTTATAAAACAAAATGTATGTATAAAGCGATTGGAATTTTTATTAAATATTTGAGAAGTGTGAAAGTAGCTTTGAAGAAAGGGTCAGGCCTGTGTATTAATGCTGAAAATTTCCTTGAGCGACGAAGCTCATATATGTGTCGGTTTTTACGTTTTCAAGTAAAATTATCATATATGTGGTTTGGATAAACTAAAATTGTTTTTAAATTAAATTAAAAAATTTACTTTTTAATGTGCATTATAATCTGCAATAAACAAGACCACAATTTTTCGGAAATAATTGCAAAAGTACCAATATGAAAACCAATATTTTTTGGCCTACAATTGAAGATTATGAGCTGGGTGGGGTTTCAACAAGAAGTTAAAAAGGGATCAACTAATATTACAAGGCAAATTTCCTGGTTGTATAATTTCTCGATTTGTCGACATTCATCATCAAACGATTAGATTTAATTTGTATTTTTGGTGGGGTATGTCAAAGACCGCCTATAGGCATATAATTCCTTAATTTTAGGGGATTTGAAAATAAACATCCGCTAACTTATTGAGGCGAAAATTTTCATTTGATTTAAATGAAAGAATGTTTGTTTAATTTCTAATATATAAATACAGATTATAATTTAAAACATTTTAAATTTTACAAGTTATTTAGTGTTGTATTGGTTCATTTTTTTTAATCCTGACTTAAACTCACAAATATGATGGAGCCTCCTTAACTAAATAGAAAACGGTTTATCCTGAGAATCAGAGTTAATCCAAATAATGTCGATTATAGGGGTAGAATATTATAATTCCATATGTATATAAATAAAACTGGATTCTAAAAAATTATGCTGAAAAAAAAAAAAAAAACAATTCTTAGTTTGTCTAGTTGTGTAACGCATAACCTGTTGAACAGTATGTTCATTATAATTCAGTTTGATATGCAAACTGCTCATAAAATATTTAATTTTTAAATATTATTATTTATTAATATTATCTTTTTACATATCAATTTCACAATCTTTTTCCCAATTTACATTTTTATAGTATAAGTAATTCCTTCAAAGTCTTCTTCCTTTCAAGCTAAAACATAATCAAACATGTTGTAAAATTTAAGCCTAATATACACACGTACATACCAATTTGTGGCTTTCAAAAAATATTAAACCCGTAGTAGAGTGAGTAAAGAAGTTATAACAATTTTCATAACAATAATCATTGCAATATTACTATTGTTATTGTTATTTTTATGAGGCATTATTTTAAGCGCCTAAAAATATAAACATAAAAAATGTTTTTCGTTAGATTACGAGGGCAGTTTGATAATTATCTAATTTCTAGTCAATAAACTTTTATTAGAATATATCTCCTCTTAAGTAATATTTGCTAAAGATTTTTGTTGCAAATTTTACGAGTTATCGACATAAAAATACGATAACTTTTGTTAAAAAAGTCTGTAGAAATAAAGAATTATTTACATTCGGTGTCTTCGTCCAGAGTTTAGGCTAAGGCAGCAATATTTTAACATTTATTTATTTATTTATTATTTAAGTGGTAGTTTTAAAATGAAAATAATAAAGTAGTGCGAAAACTGTCAAAATCTACACGTATTGTTTGCTCACTAGGAATGTTATATTAACCGTAAACTGGACGACGATCTCAATGAACTTTGCAAACGGTTTTCTTCCCAAAGTAAATATTCAGAATTTTAAGCATTAAACGATTCACGTTGAGCTGGCAAATCTAACTGAAGAAAAATATTAGCACAGTTTGACATTCTAAACTGTCACTCGTACGGAGTCGACACTAAAACTGTAGGTCCTGGTTCTAATGAGAAAAAATTAACATTCACTACATGGCTGTTGCGAGAAACTAGGTTGTTACTCTGAAACAAGGTTTTAATGGCAAATTATGTATGAATATATGTATGTAGTCTTAAAAATGTAACACCATTCAACATAAACTCTACATGTAACTATTTTCTGTTTTCTAATTACAAGAAATATTAGGTAATGATAACAGCTTCCCTTCTGGGAAGATAACAGTTAACCAAATTAGTATAGACGGTCACCACTCACTCTCAACTTCCACCGACAAATGGGGCAATTGCTGGTGAATAGTCAAAGGTGAAGGTATAACACTGGTCTTTGAGTAATCAACTGATAGCAACTTGTCTCATTGACATATGGCGTTCAAAAAAAAATAATAAAAAATTCTATCTATACTTATTTTCTATCTTCAACATTAAAATACATAAGTAGGGGTTTACTCCTGAGTATTGGTCTTAATAAAAAAATCTTGACTAACACAAAAGTTTTTCTTAAATGTATAATATATTTTTCAGATAAAAACTCACACAATTATCAAACTGTCCTCGTTTACATTGGAATATATATATAAAAAAGAAAAATATGCAAAAAACAAGTGATACTTTTATTTTTGCTTCTCAGTTTATCTACATAAATATCTACATTCTCTTTATGTATCTGTTTGTAACTTTTAGTAGCATTTAAAATAGCAAACAAATAAATAATTTAAGAAAAAAAAAAAACTTCTAACAAAAAAAAAAGCCTTCATTAGTTACAGCTCTTATTCTCGAGTTTAATTATAACAATTCTTGGTAAATGAAAAGAAAATTACTCAAATTTTAATTATTTATTTGAAGAAATTTATTATTTGATTAAAAACAAAACATGATTAAATGAGTAGTTTAGAAATTTTGATTGAATTTTTGATTGTGAAAATTTTTCTAAGAAGTTACATTAAATAGCTTCAGGGCACTTACAGTTTATTTTATTTATTTAGAAATAATAAACGAGTATGTGAATGGATTTTATTGAAACAATCATTTATAAATTATTAAGAACCAATCGATTTTTACATAACAAGAAATTAAATTACACAGAAACGTAGACAAAGCATATATATATATATATATTTATATATATATATATACATATATATATATGGGTTAAACCATATCAACTCAACTTAAAATATGCTGTTTTTGAAATGACTGTCTCCGAATTTGCTAATTTTTGGTACGAATAAAGTATATAATAACACTAAGCCAAATATAAAATTTAAGGGCACTGACACTTCTGGATCCGGAAATATGAGGTCTTGAAAATCGGAAAACAGTACAAAAATGCACAAAGTTACACTTACTTAATTGTAATTTTCTTGAAAAGTATTATAGCGACGCATCTCGTAAAAGTCGCATTTGGAAGGGTATTAAATTACCTTTGATTTAATATGCGACATGATTTTTTCTTTGAAAAGTCAAAGGTCAATTTTCTTTATCTATAAGTCGGAAGCCTATATCTCCGAAAGCGACCTTTTTAAAAATTTGAAAAAAAATTATGCCAAAGATAGTTTCGTTCTCTACAGCTGTGAAAAATTTCAGAGTGGAGGTATTTCTGGATCAAGAAATAAAAATCAAATCGCAAAAGAATGTGATTAAAACTAGTCTAATAGTGGTGGGATGGTAGACGATTTTTCGATTTCGATTAGCTAAAATCGCTTATTTTGTGAGTTTCAACAAAAAAATACATAAGTCAAAAAGAAGGGATGTGGGATGGAGGCAAATGGCTCTTCATCGGGGTCAAAGGTTGGGTTGAAGGAGTAAAAGTCCACAAAAAGCTCCATAACTTCCCTGGATTAGCCCCTAGAGGGATAAAATGTAAGACCGACACTTACTAATATTTTACCCCCCAACTTTTTTTCGAACATAACTACCCCGTATCTCCAGTCCCTAAGGGGGCTCCAGTTCAAAGTTTATAAAATTTGCTCCTACCACTCTAGAGAGTGGGAATAGGGGTTAGGTATGTTTCGAAAAAAAGTTGGGGGTAAATACCTACCCCTACCTATCCCCTATCTCTGCTCTCTAAGGGGGCTCCATTACAAAGTTACATTTTTATATAAAATTTGCTCCTACCACGCTAGGGAGTAGAGATAAGGGTTAGGTATGATCAGAAAAAAAGTTGGGGTTAAATGCCTAACCCTACCTAACCCCTACCTACATACCTACCCCCTATTTCCACTCCCTAAGGAAGCTCCATTACAAAGTTAATAAAATGTGCTCCTACCACTCTAGGGAGTGGAGATAGGGGGTAGGTATGTTCGAAAAAAAGTTGGGGGTAAAATATTAGTAAGGGTGGGTCTTACATTTTATCCCTCTAGGAGCTACTCCAGGGCAGTTGTGAAGTTTTTTGTGGATTTTTATTCCTTCAAGCCAACCTTTGACCCCGATGAAGAACTATTTGCCCCCATCCCATATCCCCCGTTTTTGTTTCATGTATTTTTTGTAGAAAGTTACAAAATAAGCGGTTCCAGCTAATATAAATCGAAAAATCGTCTACCATTCCAGCACTATTAGACTAGTTTTTATCTCATTCTTTTGCGATTTAATTTTTATTTCTTGATCCAAAAATACCTCCACTCTGAAATTTTTCACAACTGTAGAGAACGAAACTATCTTTGGCATAATTTTTTTTCAAATTTTTAAAAAGGTCGCTTTCGGAGATATAGGCTTCCGACTTATAGATAAAGAAAATTGACCTTTGACTTTTTCAAAGAAAAAATCATGTCGCATATTAAATCAAAGGTAATTTAATACCCTTCCAAATGCGACTTTTACGAGATGCGTCGCTATAATACTTTTCAAGAAAATTACAATTAAGTAAGTGTAACTTTGTGCATTTTTGTACTGTTTTCCGTTTTCAAGACCTCATATTTCCGGATCCAGATGTATCAGTGCTTCCAAACTTTGTATTTAATTTAGTTCTATGATATACTATATTTCTACAAAAAATCATAAAATTCGGAGGGGGTAGGTTAAAACCATTGGTTGATTTGACTTGGAATATCCCATATATACTTATATAGTTTTTTTTTTTGGTTAGAAAAGAGTTTCCAAAAAGGATTACGAGTTTCTTTAAGCACAAAAATAAATGAAGTTTTTTGAGAAATATTACGTTTTTAACTATAAAATTCATTCCTATTTTTTTTTAATTTTAAAACCTTATATTTAATGAGAAACTATCGATAAATATATTAAAATATCTCCTGTGGTTTTTTATTTATTTAAAAAAATGTGCAATTTTTTATTAAAAGGTTAAGTTTTTATTACGAAATTTTTAACCTTTTTACACTTTCAAAGATCATACAGCAAACATCTACAATTAAGATAATAGAAGATTTTTTTTTTGGAATTAAATAAAAATATAAAATTTAGATGCGACATTCAATAATATATACTTTGGGTGAAAGGTTTTTGTAAACTAATTTATAATTATACTGTGCTGGTCGAAGAAGAAAGCGCTCGTATTCGCGATTTAAAATTTGTACGCCATTTTTGAATTTTAAATTCAGCTATTTCGATTAAATATTCACATCAAAAAATAAGAAATGTAATAATTTTTTTTTTTTTTTTGTTTTTTTATGATAATTTTTCTCGCAATTTTTTTTTTTTTTTTTTTGCAAATTTTTTTTTTCGCTAACTTTGATTTTAATCAATCTACTTTTATAAAACTTAAATATGGACATGATATAGCAGTTTGTAATAATTTTTAGCGAAAAAAAATAGATTTTTGGAGAAAAAATAAGAATGTCATGAAATCTTGTGTTTTTTCAAAAGAGTTGGTAAAGCGGTTCAAAATTTATTGATGAAAATATGGCACATTTTCAAAAAAATTATATTTTACAGTGCATTTTTTTTTTTAATAAGCCATATTTTCATCAATATATTTTGAACCGCTTTACCAATCAAAGATCCAGTTATACATATTTGATCCTTTTATTTTGTTACAAAATAATCTTTTTAAAAGACAAAAATAATTCTATTGTCATGGCCATTCTGACTGAAATCTTAAAAAAGAATCTAAAAAATCTCTGTATGGGACCCAAAACATTTGGGGCCTCGGTGACATTTTTTGCAAAAGAGTGATCATTTTCTCAGGCTCACATCTTGCAAGTTGTTCGGAATTTTTATTTACTTTACGAAGCAAAGTTTTAAAACAATACTTTTGAACATATAAACCACAAGAAACTTTAAAAAATTTGATCTATAGTTGACCAAATAGTAACTTTTAACAAAAGTGAGCTTTAAAAAAATTAAACATACTTTTTTCGTGTTTCAAGTTTTACAATAGGTAATTTAGGCACATGCTTTACAAAAACGCAAATTCATTAAAATGTGTGGTTAGTTAATCAACTGTCTATTCGTTGGTTAATGGCTGAAGCTGTCAAAATGTGTTGCAGTGAATGGATGTGGGAGCTGTCAATAGCTATTTCATTATTGTACTTGCTGTAAAACTGCCTTCACTTCGCCTTTACTTCACAAGTAAACATGTTTTACCAAACCAACATGAAAGTAAATACATTTTAAATAGGCGTATGTACTTGCATTTCTTTATATTTAGTTGTGCTTCTTTTTCTTTCTCTGATTTTCTAGTTTTATTTACTTTCACTTTTGACTTCTCGCCAGAACACAGAAATATTTTTTAAAAATTGTTCAGTTTTTGTTAAAATACGCATTACTAATGATTTATATTCTCAATATTTACAAGGTCGATATTCGACCCAGAATGGAGTACAATTCTCTTGTATAGGCCAGTGCTTCAAACTTTATTTTGGAGCGACGGTGGGGTATCCAATTCTATTGATTCGTTGGGGCATCGGCGTAATGTGGCGTGCATTTATTTGTCCTACCGGGACTATAATGGGAGGTACTCTGATGAAATAAAGGACTTAATTCCGGGTGATCGCATATTCTTACGGACTACCAGAGTACATCCCTTTGTAGTTCATTGTTCAGTAAATCGCACAATATACTACAAACAGAATTCGTTCTCTCTTCATCGTTCGTTTATCGAACAGTCTTCCACAGAATGCTTTTCCTACCAATTACGATATCAGTACGTTTATATACCACACTACTCCCGCTTTCCTCTATCTTCGTAGACCAGTACAATGCACAACATGAGTAGATGTCATCCTCTAAGCGCTGGCCTCCACTAAAAAAACAGAATAATAAACTGGACTTTGGAAATAGAACAGAAACCATACGGCTAAGGCCGTTGATGGAACCATTTCTCCGATAAGGTTTTTTCTGACTATTACGATATGATCAGGTTTTAATTAAATTTTCGCAAACAAAGCTGTCTCTTTCCTATTTATCGTGAACTATTTTCCTAGCATTAGTACACAAGTAGAGTTAATTCCCTGAGTACGGTATCTGTTTCCAACCAAAGAGTTTTAACAGTTGCCAAGTATTATATTTCTTTCTTTTAACCTTTACTTTGTTAATTATTGTAAAAAGCATATCGGAATACAATTTTATGTTTGAAATTTTCATATTGACTGCTCTTGTTTAATGTTTTCAATTTAATATTTAAGTTTTTGCACAACAAAGGTTAATAATCAGAAAATTGCTTAAAGGGAGAATAGATTGAAATTGATTAAAAGTTTTTTTTTTATTTTTCAAAAACAAATGATTTTGATTGATTTTAAATAAATGAAACAATTGTGCATAAATAAGATTTACAACTATCCTACAGAGCACTAGGTAAGAAGTAAATAGAGTAAAAATGGCCTGAGGGAAGAAGAAATATTTTATAATTTAATTAATCTTTAACATTTACACAACGTTTATTAAAATTTACTGAATTATTTGCAAGATTAAATGTTTTGTGAAATTTTAAAATTTTTAAATATAAGAAGAAAAAAACCTTATATTTGAAAAATTCTTGTCTAATTGGGAATCAGCTAAGCTGGACAACGTGTTTAATTACAAAATCATATTGGAAAAGAAAAGCGATTACTCATACTTATCGTATTAATTTAATTTTTTTCTTTCTTGGAAATGATAAATAAATTAGTAAGAAATGAAGTAGTATGACAAGTTTTCGATATAGAGTATCTGAATTGTGAATATATGTCTTTGAGGTGAGGATTAGAGCTGATTTAAAAGCATATATTTTTTATATACTCAGTTTTTTATGTACAATGTAAAGTAGGTATATGTGTATTAATAATAAAGTACGACATATGTATGTATGTCAGAATTTAAAAGTTGGATGACCACAAATATTGCAGTACACTGTGCTGGTGGTAGGAAAATATAAGAAGAAGGGTGTGTGCTTGTGTGTAGACATTTAATTTAAGCTTACTAATATCATATTTGATATAAAAAAAAAATTAAGGTCCTGGTTGAAAATTGCGAACCGCAAGAAAATCGTTTGCTGTTGATTGATTATTCAATAGTTAGTGTTTATGCCTCTACCACTAAATAATCCAACAGCAATCTACAGCAAGAAATCCGCACAGTAAAGTTCAAATTAAGGAAAGAATAAAAAAAACAAAATTGTACCGCTAGTAGTGCTATAAGAGCACCAAATGCGGCACTGCCAGTTGTCCCATGTTTTCGTTAAAATAAATACGGCTTTTGAAAAGCCAATGGCTGTTATTTTTTCTTTTTTTTTATTGAGACTAGTACTCAAGGGAAAACCCCCACTGGTGCTGTGTATTGTATTGGAATTTTTTTTTTTTTGAAAGGGCAGAACTACTAAGCGCCTTAGGAATGAGACATATTGCTGCGAATTGATTATTTAAAGGCCAGTGTTATACCTTCACCCTTGAATGATCAACAGCAATTGCTTCATCATTGCATGTTGATTGTGTGCTAAGATCTTTCGCTAAATAGGTTAAGCTATTATCTGCTACTCCTTAATAGGTGGCACTTGTCTCCTGATCATTCATTTTTTATTGACATTGGTTAAGGTGGAATATTGTTGTTGCCCAGGGTATTCTTTCTGTTCACAGATCACAATTATATTGACGATGATGTTATCGCTAAATTGCAATTTAACAAACCTATAAAATTTTGTATGCTTAATTTGAACCGTTTAACCAACTGTAAAGCTTTTGGTGTCGTTTTGCTTTGGTAGAGAAGAATATAAAAAAACTGGACCGATAATAACGACTGACCATAAATAGCATTACATAGTCACGTTATGTAGACGAAAAATTTTTTTAAGACTCTTGTGGGTCCTATATATGACAACTCTGTTTCTTTACATATACGTTTAATTTGAAAAAGACCTCAACGCTAAAGATGATATACCCAGCAGGAAATGGTAATCAATGAGAATCGAGAAGGCAATACAAGGAATGTCTATTCTATTGATTCCGGAAACCATTACCTTTAACACCGATCATGTCCTACGAAAGTAATAAATTCTTTTAATATCCCCCAGTAAAAAGTATTAGAATTCATTATTTGTAATGCATAAAATTATGAGACAAATTTGCTTTGAATTGATCATTCCAAGGCCAGTGGTATACCATCACCCTTGAATGATAAACAGGAATTGCCTCTTCGTTGCATGTTGATTGTATGGTGAGTGTTCTCGCCAAGTAGGTTTAGCTGCTATCTGCTACTTCCCAATAGGTGGCGCTTTTCTCCTGATCAATTGTTTTTTTTTGACATTGGTGAAGGTGGAATAATTTCAAGGAATAAATTCTATGATGCATTATTTCTAATGCATTATATTATAAATTTATTTATAATATATTTTTAAATTTTATGCATTAAATTACACTGGTTTACAGCCAAAAAATACCAAGAACGCCACATGCTTAGATAAGTTAATTCGGACCTGCTGAACACGCAATTATTATTTTTTTCTAAGTACCGTTTTTTAGATAACGGAACTTTTGTGTTTTTCGGTGTATGACCCCACTCAAACACTTGTGGAGTCCAACCAAAAAGTTCGATCGAGATAAGTGGCATTTCGATGGTAAGGTAATTGAATGCCTTTTCCGTCGATATGCTTGAACATTCTATCTGATAAGAAATCGCTGAGATATGGCACCTCAATTTTCAAAATTTTCCTATTTTTTACGTTTTTTTTCAAAATTTTTCATTTTTATTTCAATTTTTCCTACGCTATATTGAATATCTGGAATGTTTTATTCTTTTACCAAATAGCTTATTTAATTAAAAATATTTTAAGCGTATTTTGAAAAAAATCGAATGAAAAATAAAGTTTTATTAAGGATTTTGTGGCACGACAATATTTTCATTTTCATGGCTCACACAGTATATTCGTCGTAAATTCAAAAAATTTTAATTAAAATGATGAGCGACTTGAACTTTTGCGTTTTTTTTTCGGATGGATTCTCGCAAATGAGGAACCAACAATAGTCCGCCATCATTTATTAATCGCACCAGTCTTTGTAACGTCTCTCGATTTCTTTCATTTTCTGGTGAAATTTTTTACATTTACATAATGTTGTTGGTAATTTCCATGTCAAAAACTACTACAACATGTACGAAAATTTGTCCTATGTTTCCGAAATGTCGTATCAATACACCAGAGTTGGAAAGCTCTTTTTTTATTTTTTATTTATTTATTTATTTATTTTTTTTTTATTTTTCAAATGTATTTTAAAGATTGTTTGAAATGTTTTTCTTCTCTTCTTCTTTTTAAATTTTTTATTCAAGAAATTTGATAACACTGGATAACATCTACAAAAATATTTATGACAAGGTGTTCACAAAATGAAATGCCATTTAAGTATAATCTACATCAATATAACATTTTGGGAAATGGGTTATTATTAATAAAATGTAGAACAATGAATTCCGTCTTCTGAAAATGTGGTAATCATTATTTACTTGTGTGCCACATGACATTAGCTTCTCGATTCCAAAAGTAATAAATTCTGAAGGCAGATGAATTGATTATAAAATAAGGCAATCAATCTGTTCTCTCCGGGTATTCCCATGTAATTTTTAGTTTTTTTAGTTTATATTTTTTTTTCTCTCCTAATTTAACAAATTTCTTTAAATATTTATTTACAATGTTCCATAAATTTAAAGCTTTAAATTTTCCCTTTTACTAACAAATTTTAAAAGTCTGCACATGAATTATATTTTAGGAAAAAAAAAAGAAAATGCTGTTTTATATGATTATCATTCATAAATTTTAATTGAATTTTAATCAGTTTTTATGATATACAAAAAATAGTTTAACAAGTTTTGGATATGAATTTAAAATAAAAAGCAAAGAAAAAAACTAGAAAAAAAGAAGAACCAAAGAATTATTGTTGAGCATATTCAACATAAATTTACTGCAACCAACTGTTTGTGGTTTTGCGAAGGCATTATACATTTATAATCAGGCTTCCTTTTATACCCAAATACTGCTGAGATCTGAAAATCAACACCAGCAAAAAATACGAATAAAATTGTTCATTTTTAAAATATTTGATGTGAAAATAAAACCAAATGACCATAATTTTTAAATAACCAGCAAAAAAAAAAAAGATTACGGGAAGAGGCTGCAGAAAAACAGAATTAAAAAGTTTTAATGCACAATAAAGAAAATACTTTGCTCTTCTAGAACATTTGCCCTTTAACAGAACTTTTTAAAATACTGCCCAACAGAAATAGATGTTCTAAGTGCTGAACAAAGAAAGCAAGATGTGCACATATAAAAAAACAATGCATACATTTAGGCATTTAGCACCCGCAGTTTTGTGTGAGAAATTTCTAAAGCAGTTTTTTTTTTTTTCTATTTTACTGCAAAATTTTCTATGTTGTTTTTGGCATAGTTGTTATGATAAATGATGATGATATTTTTGCACACCATGGTGAATGAATAAATGTTTGGTTAGATACTGGACTAGTTGTTTAATTTAAATATTTCTTTTTAACGACTGGTATACATATTTAAAGTTAAGTTTATTGCGTTTCCATGTGAAGCTATTTATTATTTTGTTTTTCATATTTATTTCGATTATGCTGCTGCTTGGTGTTTTCAAAAGTTTGTTTTTTAATTTGTTTTCAAACTAGAGGTGAAGGACATATACGATTACGAGTGCCCTAAGCTTTAACTAGAATTTACTTTTATATATTAAAATGCAAAATTTTTTTCGCTGTTAGTTGTAGTACTTTAGTAAAAATTTAAAATATGACAAAAGAGAATTTTTTGTTTTTTAATAAAAAAGTTTGGTCATAAAATATTAGCATTTACTGCTGTTACTGATAGATTTTGGTTATATTTTAATTTGCTTAAATATTCCTTTCACATTTATCTACATACATGGTATACAAGTTTTATTTTACATACATGCATGCATATACATATTTTTTAGGTTGGAAAATGCATTTTTTAAAAACAATCTCTTCATAACTATACCCTGCTGAAGGTGGTAAAAACAGGAACAGGCAAAAAAAAAAATTTATTGGTTAAACTAATAAAATTGAAATTAATTTTTTTATTGTTGCTGCGGATATTGTAGTGGCTGTTAAACCGCAGATTCAGCCTTTTTATTCATCAATTTAAAACACATAAAATTTTAATTGTGTGTGTGTGTGTTTGAAAGTGAATTTTTGTAAATTCAACAAAAAAAAAAAAAAAAAAAAAGTTTGCCGGTTTGGTAAATTGATTCTGGGAGAAATGTGGTTTTATACACAATTTACAATTTTTATTTTAACCGATTGATGTTTCCACAAAAAAACAAAAATTTATTGCAATCATGTTTTGATTTAGGCTGCCCTAGAAAGTTTATTTTATTTTATTTTTTTTTCTTTTTTTAATAACAAAATTTTAACAGTAAGTTTATTTAGTGTCAGACAGCAAAATAAAGTATGAGGCATTAAAATTTCATACTAAAAAATTTTTTATATAAAAAAGAATTAATAAAGTTACATTGCATCCCCAAATAGTAAATAATAGATTTGTGTTTAACAATACATTTAAATGAGCGCTCTTTTTATTTCAAAGAGCAAAGTTGAACTAGTTCGAACATCTAGTTCAATGGCTCTTTTCCTTTTACATGCAACTACAATGAAAATCTAATAATATTTGAGTTCAAATTTCTACTTTATTTGATTATTTATTATAATTTATTATTTATTTAGTTTAAAAAATAATATATACTTGTACCATAAATTTCACAATTTGTCAAAAAACCGTTCTTTTTCCACTCTTTAATGAACCCTGGCTAGATGGCACCTCCGACTACAATGCCCATAGTATCAATGGAGATTCTATGAGATTCTGAGTTTCGTAGCTAAAAGGTGACATATTATTATTATTATAAATGATAAATTGGAATTTTCCTACAATTCCTGATTATAAAACACCTGAATCCCCAAAGGCTCGACCTGCAATCAAATGAATATGAGTGAGAAATATTGCTGTCATCAGGGAAAAAATACGTAAAATTTGAAATTTGAACGATAAGGTTGTTTAGGAAGTTTAGGAATAGTGTTGGAGATAGAACAGAGCCTTGCGGTACTCCCGAATTTAACCTGAACTCGTTGGAGGTGACACCATATATAACCACTCTTACAGGGTGCTCAATGAGAAAGCACGTTATGAAATGACAGAAATGATTACTGACACCAAAACCCGCAAGTATGGAAATAAGAGCCTCGTGCCAGAACCTATCAAACGCCTTAGAGATATTTAGAGCAACAACTTTGCTTTCTCCAAAGCGGTAAACAGATCCACTCCAACCCTTAAAGAGAAGTGCCAACAAGTCACCAGTGAAGCGGCCACTGGGAAAGCCATGCTGACGAAGACTTAGCAAGCTTTGTACTCTGAATGTATCATAAGGTGATGGCTTATCATACTCTCCATTACTTTGGAGAGTGTTGAGCATACTGCAATAGGGCGGTAATTTTCGAAATTACTAGCCCCAGAATTTTTAGGGATTGGCGTTACATTGACAACCTTCCAGATAGATGGATACACACCGGCACGATAAGACGCACTGTAAAGATTAGCCAATTAATGTGCAAGCGTCGTTGAGCACTGCTTCAATTCTGGCCCAGAAGACTTGTGAATATTGAGCTTTGTAAGAACCATTTTGACAGCACGAGCTCTAAAAATATATTTGGCATAGTTACTGATAATCTTTCGAGTACGGGCAGCGGTTAAGTGCTCTCCGACAAACGTGAATTTTTTGCAATAAGTTCAGCTAAAAGGTTCACTTTTTCAACCAGGTTCGTGAGTGATTGGTCATTTTGTATGAGAGTTGGTATCGAACTAGCATTATTCCTTTTCCTCTTAAGGTAAGCCAAAATATCTTACTTGGCCGAAGAAAATAAACAACTTTAGTACGAAGACGCTGCTCGTATAAATCTTTTTCGCATCATAGTACTGCGCCACACGAAGATCTCACCTGCTTTCGTAGCGAATCAGTATGTGCACACTTAGCGTTACGCCAGTTTCTGAACTCTTCCTCTCTAGATCTGACTACCAATCTGCACGTCTGTTTAAACTAGGATTTGTCTCTTGGTTTAACCGAAATATTTTTAGACGGAATATAGATGTAGTAGTCGCCGTGGTCTAGTGGTTAGTGTGTTGGCTTACTAAGAAATGGGCTCTGGGTTCGACTCCAGGCTCTGACATCTTCAAAAAAAAAAGAAATATGAAAAAAATATTTCTTTCGGCGACTACCTCTCAGCAGTCTTCTGGCAAAAGCTCTGAGAGTAACTAATTGCCATGAACAAGCTTCTCAAGTCTGTCGTTCGGAGTCGACATTAAACTGTAGGTCCCGGTACTCATGGATAAAAATTGACACACACAACATGAGCGCTGCGAGAAGCTAGGCCGTAATCCTGACACAGGCTTGTAAAGGGCAGGTATGTATGTATGTAATATAGATGTCCATCCTCAATTTTGTTATGTTCATAATTATTTCTGATATGGCATTAACATTTGAATCAGGAAATAGGGATTCCAGTTGAAATGTCGTAAGAAATTGTTAAGCTCGGCCCAACGGGCTATTTCAGAATTAAAAACAGATGCCCGTATTCATAGAAAATTTTAAAGGTTTATTGAGGTTTTATTTGACAAGTATTGCATAGAAATTTGTCAAATAAACCCTTAATATACCTAAAATAGTTTTTATGAATACGGGTAAGAGTGTTTAATAGCTGTCGGTGAAACCTAAGGTAGCCAAGATAACGAAAAAGAGGCCGAAATGTTACAATGAGCTTGTCAGTGTGTGAAGTAAGAAAAACGCACTTAGTTTTACACCAGTTCCTGAGCGCTTCCTCTCTGGATCTGACTGCCAATCTGCACGTCTGTTTAAACTAGGATTTGTCTCTTGGTTTATCCGAAATATTTTTAGACCAAACATAGATATTCATTCAAAATTTTATTATATTCACAACCATTTCTGTCATGGCTTTAACATTTGAATAAAGTCCTGTTAAGTTGACGAAAAAAATTGTTGAGCTCAGCCAACGGGCTTTTTCATGGTTAAATACTGAGCATTTCATAGCTTTTGTTAAAATCTCATAAAGCCTGGATAACGCAAAAGAGACAGAGATGGTTCAATGATCTGAATTATGGAGAGGTGCAGAAATTAATTTCATACTTGTTAGGGTGTAAAGTCAGGAAGAGGTCAAGTGTATTATTTTGGTGACCATTAATACACAAAATGTGAGTTGGTTCATTCACTAGTCTCCACAAAATGATTGTGTGCGGCAAACAACTCAACATTCCGCATCAAGCATTGCCATACTGTTGTTGGCACTGGTACACAACATCATTGCGAATATACATAGCAAGGCCCCTGTTAAGGTGAAAAAAGGATAGGAAGTGATACCCATGTGCTATGCAACAGCATCCTCAGAAGCCTGGGTCTCACATAAGGCGAAAGCATCCGGCCTATGGATGCAAATGGATAGAAAGAAGAATTTTGCTCTAAGTCCACGCACGTTGCAAAAATCCAAACTAAAGCGCCCTGCCATCAGGATACCAATCAGAAAAAAACTAACGTCCTACTTTAAATTACGTACCGCAATATAATAAACTGCTGCTGATTGATTATTTCATGACTAGTGTTATACCTTCGTCATTTTTGCTATGTAGGCAAATATAATTGATAATTGCTGGCTTACTGTGGTAAAACAGAAAAAGTAAAACTTGAATTTTCGGAAGCAGTAATGTATAGCTTTGTGAATTATTTTGTTTATTTCTTATATACTAAATAATATATAATTCTTATTTAGTTCATAAGTTTTTTAAGAAAGGAGTTTAGAGTTTTGATTACCATCTTTGGGTTATTGTGTCCTGACGAGTCTCTTAAGCAGAGACGAAATTTCCATAGAGATATGCTTATACCCATAAGTAAAATAATATATTTCATGTGTGTTGAATTATATAACAAATTATTTTTAATATCTTTAGTAATTTTGCATTTACAAAACAAACAAAAAATTAAACACAAACAAAAATATGCTAAAAAACGCATTATTTGTATAAACTTCCAAAGAAGTTTTATTACAATAAAAATGTGTTGGAAGCTGACTATTATTACTTTGGTTTCTGTCATATTAATGTATACAAGAAAAAAAATATCTTCGAATAAAAATTTAATGCTCATAATAGAGAAACCAAAAAAGACTCACATGAATAACAACAGAACCATTGAAAATATTCTGAAAACAGCGCCGACAGCAGTAAATTTGAATAAAACTTTACAATAAAGAAACCAGCGGTTACACACACTAACAAGCACCCACTATATAGTATCTCCAATACTCTGTTTTAATATATATAAGAATGAATATGCGTTCAAATAAAAATAAAAATGGCAAATGGTATTCATATGTGTAAATTATAAACAAAATACGGTCTGTCTGTCGCAGAGTTGTATTCAGGCGGCAGACTCATAATCCCACAAGTAATAACGTAAAACTTTTTAATTTAAAACAGTAAATAATTTTTAATGTGAAAAGAAAAACGCAAAACAAATGATGGCGATGATGATAATTGCAAGCAAAAATAATCAAAACGAATAATAGAAACACAAACCCAAGGGAATTATTATGTGTCGTTCTTATTTTAATTAAAAAAAAAAATAAAAAGAAGCAAAATAAATAACAGCAATATAAATAGCACGTTTTAACACTTTTTATATTTAAAACTGTTGAAATGTTTTCTATTAAGAATAAAAAAGCATACATTAGTAAACGATTTATAATTAAATAAAAATATTATATTTGTATTAAGATATAAACTCGAGCAAGTCCTAGAAGAAGGAACCACTCAGGGTATAGTCAAGTGAAATGCTTAATCCCTAGTTTTCCTGACTCTACTTGATTTGGTTTATAAAGAGTACAAACAAGACCTTTGCTTTCTTGACCGATCGATGGAAACTATTCGTATTATGTACTCCATTATAATTATTTGTTTTAACAATTAAAAAACTACACATTGTCATCAATATTTTGTCTTTTTTTTGCATAAAAAAAGCAACAGTTCTTAATTTTATTTATTTGGGTTTATAAAGAATAAAATCAGTTTGACTTTTCTCAATGTACAAAAACTAATAATATTTTAAGTATTTGTAATATCGGGCGGTTAAATATTAAGGCGAGATGTCGAATGTGAACCGCACTTACCGTCAAGTTCTTTTCTGCATTTCATTTGACATTTGCCAATTTTAGACTAACTCAATTTTAACCATGGAAAGATACACATTCGAGCAACGCGTACCAATTATTCAGAAAATGTGCATTCAAAATACATATCGTGCACATTCTGATTTGTTTGGTCAATTTAATCGTCGAAATATGCGTACAATCGGAAAAATTGTGCAAAAATTTGAGCATTCGAAAACACCAGTGCATTCTCGTACAGCTTGTGTGGCTGAAGATCCGTCCACTTCACCTAGTCGTCGTGAGATGATAACGAACTTTTTTTGGCCTGCTTTAGAAGATATGGATGTGAACGATATGTGGTTTCAACAAGACGGTGCCACTTGTCACACAGCTAACGAAACAATGGCTGTTTTGCGCGACAAGTTCAATGGCCGTGTTATCTCTTGTGGTGGCGATTTCAATTGGACGTCATGGTTATGTGACTTTACACCGTTGGACTTCCTTCTTTGGGGTTATTTAAAAGAAAAGATTTACTTCGAAAAGCCAGCTATAATTGAAGAGCTAACGGTTGAGATAATTCGGTACATTAACAGCATAGAACCTGAAGTATGCCTCAGCTAAATCGAAAATTTGGACCATCGGATATAGATGTGCCGCAGTATTCTTGGCGGCCATTTGGCCGATATTTTGTTCCATATATAATTTAACCATAGCAAGTTGTCATAATAAAAAGAAATTACAATAATTTCCTGAATAATTTGTGTTTTATTCAAAATCAACATCGGCCATTTAATTTTAACCACCCTTTTTTGCGGTACTTTTTTGCAATACTTTTTTTCAATATTTTTTTTTTAATGGGGCACAGTAAAATACGATGCGAACAGCTGAAGGCAGTGTTTATTTTTTGAAGAGCAATAACGTACTGTATGGCAGTTTTGATTTGTCTAATTCAACAAGTACGCAATTTAGCTAGAAAACTGCACAGCAAATAACAAAACTGTACAAGCAATAACAGAATAAGCCAGCGATCCATAATGCATTTTATTTAAGTGAGTGGATTAAAATCAAAATGTTTATATATTGTAGTCAATGCCATAATATCTTGACGTCTTTCTTACTGTATAAACCGAGTAGGTAATATAAAACAAACAAAAATTCTAAATTAAGTGAAAAAGTTTGGAGTGGAGTTTTATTGACTCTAATAGAGAGTTTTTTTGTAGTCGCCGTTTCCTAGTGGTGAGTGTTTTGGCCTACTGAGACGACATCTTTAAAAAAAAGAAATATAAAAAAATATACTTTTTCGGCGACTACCTCGTAGCAGTATTCTGGCAAAAGCTCTGAGAGTAGCTGATTGCCATGAAAAAGCTTCTCAAAGTCTCGTATTCTGAGTCGACCTTAAACTAGAGGTCCCGCTGCTCATAGATAAAAATTGACACCCACAGAATGAGTGCTGCGAGAAGCTAGGACGTAAATCTAAAACAGGAATTTTTAATTTTTTCTACTCTTATTTGTATAAGTACGTTACATGCCAAGCAACTGAAAAAATATAAAATTATTAATATTTTAAAGAAATATTTTATTCTAATTCCACAAATTTTATTTTTGGCCTGCGTTGCCACTTCTTCAAGTAAAATTTTAGTGTAAGTAAATATGAAAACACAAAAAATATTTTTCACCATATAGGCAAATATATACTTTCAATCTACAGACGTATGTATATCGTCAATGGAATTAAAGAACGCAGTAACTGACAAAAGATGGAAAATGCGTTTTTTGCATCATTTTTATCAGAAAAAAATACGCGTCGATTGGTTCAGGTCCCAGATTTCTACGATGAAAACAAATTCACTTACGCCGTCTGTGAAATGAAAAATACCAGTGTATTTGTTCTACTTTTATGAAAGTTTTTTGGCTCTGGTGAACATTTAAGGTTTTGTCAGTTACAGAGTTCTTTAATTCCATTGACGATATGATATGTATTGCTTACGGGGCAAGCATGTCTCCATGGCCATTTCGTCTCTGCTTAAGAGACTTATCAGGAGACTTTTCGCTAAAGGTCTTAATCAAAACTAAATATACTTATATTTAAATAGTTATAAACTAAATAAGATTCATATCCAAAATCAGTCACATTTTGATTGGCAACGAAATGTTTCAAAACTTTAATTATTAGCATTCTCAAGAGGTAAAAAATCAACATTTACTTTAAATAAGAGTTATCTCGCCTACTTGTCGATTTTTTCCGAATTTTGATAGTTTCATTTTATTTATTATGAAGTTATTTAGACAGAATTTAAAAACTCTAACTTACCCGTTTCTAGATATATGGGCATTTCCGCAGAAAGGTCAACCAAGATCGAAAAATAATATGTTGACAATAATCACGTTTTATTGTTAATAATTATAAATAAGGGTCCATATTTTTATAATAGAATGTGTATAAAATCCCAATTTTAGACGCTGCAAGTAATTTGAAAGTAAATTGTAAACTCTCAAACTCGTCTCTCCCATACAATGAGCGACACCCAGTCATATTACCCGGCAACTCAAGACTCTGCCTACTGTATCTAGATTACTTACACTTATTAACCCGCGACGATTGTAATCAGATTTACAGTATGATACAGACGGAATCTTATATTTCTCGATATTTAAAAACTTGTATTATACACAAGCAACGGCCATGTTCACAGTTCATGGCTCACGTACCCCCAGATCGATGCGCTCTCACAATACCCTTTCAGATAACAAGTATGAATGGCGCCCGATCACATGAATTTAAAGTTTCATCCCTGAAACAATCACCGATAGTGAAAGGTTACATCACTATATTTATATGGTTTAACATCATAACTGTACATTTAGAGGTGTGTTCAGACCTGTCCACAGCAGCATTTAGAGCGGCATTCCCCAGATTCGTTGGCCGGCGCGGACTGCCTTCCAGGCTCTATTTTGATAATGGAAAACACTTTGTAGGCGCTAATCGACTCGATTTTTACACATTTATAAAAACCTCAGAAACAGATGTCACACAAAAGTACAATACACAAAGTTTCAAGCGGATTTTCATAACCCCAAATGCGCTGGCAAAGATTGAAAGAATACTTAATTCGCGCCCAATCTCAACTGTGTCAGAGGACCCTACAGAAGTTAGAACGGCTACGGGCACTCTTAAACGTCCCATCGTGAAACTTTGCTATATACCCTTTTTGAAGAATAGCCCCACCCCTAGTTTAGACCCTCCATAGCTCTCACTCTTATCAATGCTTCAATTTCATTTTTCTTTAAAGTACATTCTTTCATATCACACCACTTTTCAACTTCCATCAAATACCCAATCGTTTTCTAATTTAAATTTTCTTTTTATTTAATTTTTTTATCTCCTTAAGTCGCAGATACCACCGGAAAAGAATCTACCGGCAAAATGAAGCGTCATCCAGGCCGCCCAAGAAAAGTCCAACAAGGGAGTCAACACAAATACGAAGTGTCATCCCATCAACATCACAATCTTGTCCGATTCAAGCAAATACCGTGCCAAATCAACAGGTCATTTCTGATGCCATACGATCACTTGCTGCAGTACTTTGTGGTCAACAAAAATAAACTTGGAGGCCGGAGTGTATAAAATCCCAAGATTTTATACAAAAAACATAAATTAATTTTTTTTATATTGTACTAATTATCAATTACACTACGTATTATATTATTGTGAATTGTTAAATTCGAAAATTGTTAACCAAATTTCCCTTATGAAAAATGAGAAAATTATATTAGCAAGAGATTTGTTGTAACTAAACTTCTTATTTAACTTTTGATCGATTCAGTGCGATTAGTCTTATTTTTACCTTCAATCAGTCCAGTTCACTTCTTACTTAACTTAACTTAACTTGCAATCAATTCAGTTAAAGTTACTTACCTATTACCTTAAATCCAAAACTAAATATTAAAAGTGAACTTAAACCATAAAAAACTTACCTTTTATAGTTAGAAATTACTTAAAGTTAAATCAATTATTGTACTTATAAATTCTACTTAAAAATATTGAAATCTACTTACCTCTAATTTACCCTACCTTACATTCTATAATTGTACATCTAAAATTTACATAAATAAAGAACTGAATTCTATTGGAATTACATTACATATATTCATCACAAACAAAGGTTTATAAATTTATATGTGACTAACCCCATACAACACAAAAGGTGAGATCTTACATACATAACCCACAAATTCACAACACTAACTCTCATTTTCTACTTTTAATTAACCCTCAACCCATCACTCAATTTCTCATACTCATGAGAAATTGAAACTGTAATAAGATTGGTGTTTCTAGAAAATACAGTCCACTTAGATCGCTACATCCCTATCAACCCAATACACCAACTTTATTCAGAATGCTTTCATAGCATATCTCAGGTATTTACTTGAGGAAATTGGGCTGGAAACTGGAAAATATTATATTTTTTTTTTAAGCTACTTCTAAAGACATTTTTATATTTAATTATTTTACATGCAAAAAATATGTTATGTTTGCACCCTTTCTCCAGAATCTCTCTTTTCAAATTAATTAAGAAGGAAAATGTGTATGAAGAACAAAAAAAGTTAGACTAGCGGTTAATTTTTAATTTGTATCTTATCTAAGTTTTATTAGTACGTTCGCGACCGAAAACATCATTTTATTGTAATAGCTTTGCATTAAACGTCCACAGGGTTCAGACATAACATATTTTAATTAAGTTTGGTGTCACTAATTTGTACATGAAAAAAAAACTTCAGTGTTATAATTAAATAAACTTTTTTTTTACTTGCAAAGTTTCGTACGTTCACGACTGTAAGTAAATGTTTTCATAAACAATGTATATATTTATTTTTTTTAACCGTAAATATACTTTCGTAGATTGGAAAAACGTGTAATAAAAAATCAAAATCAAGAGCGATTCACAAAAACTAAACATTTTACGAGAAAAATCTGCTGAAAGGATGCGAAAACGATGCTTAGCCTTAAAAAAAATAAATAAAAAGGTTATAGAACAAATGTAAAATCGATGTGTAATTTTTTATAACGAATATTATTGAAGAAATTATAAATCAACATGTCAAATTTCAAAACATATTGATTTTCTCGGAGGGAAGTAGCTTTCAATTCAAAAATAAATTTATTTTTTGGAGCTTACCCTACTTAATGGCTAAATTTCCTTTTAAAACATTTGAGTGGCATTTCTTTGCAACATCATATGCAAGAGGTGCCGTCGATGGCATTGAAGCGATTGTAAACAGAAAGGTTTTTCAAATAACCACAACAGAAAACATTACTTTAACTGATGGTTTGGCTTTTTACAACTGTGCCCATCACCACGTTACTGGAATTAATATAATATACATTGGAGCTGATAAAGTTTGTAAGATGTCTCCTGCTTTTCTGGAAAAATTGAATTATGTACCGTATGTTCCAGGTGTCAGAATGATTCATTCGATTTTCTGTGATGAGGAATTTGAATTAAGCATGGCTCTAACGGCCTAATCAATAAAAAAAATATCATAAATATTGTTAAAGTTTCGTTATTTCGTATTAAATAAATTGGTATATTTCTTACTATGAGTGTTACTACACGCTATAAATTAAGTGTTAAGTTTTTATTAAGGAAATTTGAAGATAAATTTTTTGGGAAAATGCATGGTGGTAATAGTAAAAAACATATGGAAATATCGAACGTTCGCGACCCATACGTTCGCGACCGATACTTAAGCCAATTAAACAAAAACCAATAGAGATATTTTATTGTAATGAAACTGTATAGAGACCTCTATTAGTATGCTTTAAAAATATATTTATCGCTTTTAAATATTCCGTACCATTTCGCAGAATTTTACATTTCACTACTGCCAGCCAAAGTTGACTTCTATTTTGCGTACGTTCTTGACCATGTGTTTATAACTCTTATTATGAAAACTTAAACACGATGAAATCCGTCTTTTGCACTACACATAGAGCTT
Source organism: Metopia argyrocephala (assembly GCA_963576795.1). Classification (NCBI taxonomy): domain Eukaryota; kingdom Metazoa; phylum Arthropoda; class Insecta; order Diptera; family Sarcophagidae; genus Metopia; species Metopia argyrocephala. The sequence continues at coordinate 57,191,738 of OY756211.1, read as the reverse complement.
CCAAAATGCTATCTAATCGCAAAAAAATATATTAGAAAAAGTTTTTTTTCCATGTTCTTTTTACAACAAAAGCGTACGAACGTACGTTCGCGACCCCAAGAAATGCCCATATGTAAAATTAAAAGTTTAATTTCGATGACAGGTAGCGGGGCCAGTAGTCTAATTTTGTAATGATGTTAAATAGTGATGATAAAACAAAATTTAAGATTTTCTTCTTCGTAGTATAAAATAGTGTTATTTTTTAAATTTTCGGCGACTACTTTTTATATCTATATATATATAAAAATTATAAATATCAAATATTCATAAAAATTAATAAGAAGGTCTAGGAAAAAAATACAAAAACATAAAAAAATTCATGTATATTTAACTAATGAAATATTTACACATATTTAAAAAGCTTAACATTTACCATTAGTCCAATAATGTATATATAGGTTGTGCTATTATAATTTCATTTCATTTTTTTATACTTATATTATATACTATTTAATAACTAAATGAAAATATTTGTCGATTAAAAACAAAGTTTATAGGATTTTCGAATTCCGAAAATTAAGTTCCGAATCCCAGGATTTTTTTAAATCTTTATTAGCAACAAAATGTTCATGGTACGTATAAGTGTTTTAATATTTTTTTACACTAGCACATCTCATACGCAATGTATGCCTGCAGCCATGTTTCAGCAAAAAAGTATGCAACATTTTTGTGCCATTTATTTATAAAACAACAATAAATCTCTCATACGCATCGTATGCCTATGGGAATTTATAACAGAAAAACTATGCAACTGTTTTTTTTTTACATATTTACTAACAAAACTACAATGCATATCTCATACGCACCGTTAAACTCTAGCTTAGTTCGAAAGCAATTGCAAAAAATTTTGGGTTTTTATAAGTATTTATATATTTATGTACTTAAATGTTACATATATTTTGTTTTGAAATAAAACTCTATAAATATCTATATGTGTTTCAAAATTAAAAAAAGAAAAAGCTGTTTTGAAACATCAAAAATTTAACCAAGGCTCAATGCAAATTTTTACCTCGCCTGAGAGTAGGTAAATGTGTATTCAATTCAAAATACTATTTTGAGAAAACTGATCTGCTGGATGAGATCCTTGATTGCAGGATTACGGGGAACATCTCGAAGGCCAAGAGAAGTGTTCAAATGCACAACAATCAAGACGTCTTTAATTATATGACTTAAGTTGAAATTTTAAACTGCTATAATATTTAAATATGAAAAATTTTTGATACTTTTTTTATTCATTTGATTAATAGCAATTAATATAAAAATTATAAAATAATATGTGCAATTAATTATTATTTGAATTTGGAAAAAATGTTTGATATTTGCTTTTCTATTATTTGTAAATTTTCTACCAAAAATTGTTTCACGAATTAGCAAAAGAGAGGGAGAAAAAGAAAAATGTTCATACAGGAAGTTTTTTGAGTTTGTTTTTACTTAAGTCATTCTTAATATCACATCCATGGCCAAAATTCAAAATTAAATTTAAGCAAGTGTTGTCTTTTAAATTAATTCCATGTGCTCTTTGAAAAAGGTAACACAATTGTTTTAGTTCTGTTCGTTTTAAATTTTTCTCGACCGTCCCCTTAAGTTTGATATATTTAATAAAGTAATATTACTAGGATAAAATCGTATAACAAAGATGAAAAAAGCATTAAAAGAAGAGCCAACAAGCCAAAAAGAACTAGCAGACAATACGAAAAAATTAAGATTTATGGTAGCAGTATAAGAAGAGAGATATAGGAAACAAAACTATCTTCAATTACAGTCAAGTAACAATTTTTAACTTTGTATTGTATTTTGGTGAAATTAATATATACGAACTGACTCAAACAAAACTGTAGAATGATTCCATTGTCTATAATGCCGACACAGTATAGCATGAATTTATAGTCGTCATATACATACGGTGTGTGCTGTGTTAAAATAAAAGAATATCAAGTACACACTGTGTAAGCAGCGAGCGCATGATAAAAGACACTGCCGCGCATACAACATTTCATGTGTACTAACAATACTTTGTTGTGACGCCGCTGACCGTATTGGTTTAAATGCACTTTATGCTACGGGTATTGTTGTTGGATTACACTGTTTATGATCGTTGTGGACACACTTCAAATTGAATGTTTGTTGTTGTCGTTTTACACTGACTGTGATCGTGTGTGACTCACAACACTCTTTACCATTTGAAATATAATTTATCAAAATGGACAATTGACTCGTGTCATCAGAGTTCTTTGTGTTTGATATATTCATCTTAATATATAAAAACGTTTGTGCCGGGTACGTGTTACAAAAACTCAAGAACCGCTGGATCTATTGACTCCAAACTGAGACAATATATAAGTTTATTCAGGAATCAGGTTTCTCTTAAGTCTAACAACGATAGATTAATATATTTAAATTTTTTTTTACTTATGGTACGATTTGGCTCAAATTCACAAAATATATTTATTAAACAAAAATAACTATCATTTTCTTTTATGGGCATTCAAAAATTAAAAATTGTCAATATATTAAAAATTTTCTTAAAACAATTTGTAAAACAAAAATCAATACTGCTCGTTTTTTCCTCTTTAGAATGCATTTTAAAAATAAGACGCAAAAATTTTTTTAATTTGGACAAGACAGCGTCTGTTGGGTCAGCTAGTATTTTTATATTAGCACAATTTATTTAAAATAGATTATGAGAATTAACTAAATTAGCTGCATAAACTGAAAAATTAATCACATACATACATACATAATTGGTCATTAAAACCCAGTGTAAGGGTTACGGCCTTGCTTCTCGCAGCGCTAATATTGTGTGTGTTAATTTTTATCCATGGCCCTACAGTTTAAAGTCGACTCCGAACGACAGATTTGAGAAGCTTTTTCATGGCACTCAATTACACCCAGAGCTTTTGCCAGAAGACTGCTAAGAGATAGATGCCGAAAGAAATAATTTTTTCATATTTCTTTTTTTTAAGATGTCAGAGCTGTGTTTTAAACCCAGTACTATCGTCTTAATAAGCCAACACACTAACTACTAGACCACGGCGACTACAATGGAAATTTTAAATGATACAAGTTAGCTTTATATTTGTAGTATTTCCAGCAAAAATTGTTGGCTGTTAGTATTAAACATTTGTAGTCGCCTAGGTAAGTATGTTCGCTTACTAAGGTAATAGCTCCGGCTTCAAACTCCAGCTCTGATATCTTGCAAAAAAAAAAAAGAAATATAAAAAAAATATTTCTTCCGGCGACTACCTCTTAGCAGTCTTCTAGTAAAAGCTCTAAGAGTAACTGATTACCATTAACGAGCTTCTCAAGTCTGTAGTTCGGAATCAACTTTAAACTAAAGGTCCCGCTACTCATAAGAATTAACACAAACAATATGGGTGCGGCGAAAAACTAGGCTATAATCCTGAAACAGGGTTGTAATGGTCAATTATATGTGTATGTATGACGTTTAAAATAATTTTAAAAATTATTACTTTTTCCATACTAAATTCAAAAGCAAATATAGCGGTTAAAATAAAAAACAGTAACTCTTATAATGCTTTTAACTTTCACTATTTCATGTGAAAGCTTTTTGAGGCTGTATTGAGTTAGAAAAAAAGTTATATATGGGACAATAAAAACGGAAAAAGTACTTTATTTTGGTGGCCTATAACCTTATATTGTCAGTTCAGAAGTTCATATTTTAATTTTTTTTCTTTTTACAATAGCAAAAGCGGCACTAAGAAAAACGTTAAACATACACTTTCACGGTATTAACTGCTCCCAAGAGGGTGATTAAAAAATATAAATTTACGTAGAAAAGCGAAAATATTTAAGAGCTTAAAAAAAGTAAAATAAAACATTGTAGACCGAGCGGTTTACCACAACATTACCACTTATTTAACACATACGCAAACATGTTGGTACATCTCTATATGCATATACATACGTACATATATATGTATAATGTGTATGCGTGTGGTAGTATTTCTTTTTTTTTACTTTCAACATTGAATAAAAGTACTTTTGTTTTATTCCATTTATTCCACATATAGTAGTGGTTCATTGCTGAACTCAACAGCATGTGTGAAAATTTTAAATGAATGTATGAATGTGGCTTTAGTTTAACAGATGACATCAAATTTTATCGTCGACTAAATCTATGAAAAAATCGTGCATTTTGATGACCTTTTTTAATAAAAGCAGTCTCTTAGCAAGGTAAACAAATAGTTAAAAAAAAATTAATGAAAAAAATTTAATTTTATTTATTTATAAATTTAGATTACATGAGTCCCTCAATTGCCATTAATAAGTGATACCTGGGTTAGGTATGAAAAAGTTAAACAATTTAATTTTTAAAGTGAATATGTTTATATACATTTACAATAAAGCAAAATAGCATTATAAATTAAAAAAACATGCAGATGTCATAGAAAAAAAAATAATTAGAAAGGCATAAAATTTATTTTGTAGAAAAAAAATCATTTATACTTTAGCTTAAGCTACCCATACATTTGTGATTTGTGACTGTGATTTGTTCGCTTGTCATTTCTCCACACACTATAAAAAATCACAATAAGTTTAAACGTCAACAACAAGACATCACTTTTACTTTTCTAAATGGCATTTTCATTTTGTAAAATTTCAATGAATTCTACCAAAAATTGGTTGCTAGCCATCTCCGCAATCACAAAAAATATTTTCACTTTTCGTATTTTTATTTTAATTCTACCGAAATGAATATTTTGGCGTTTTATTGTGAACTAATTTAAAAAATTTTTCAAATGTTCTCGCACAACCCCATACACTTTGATACAAATCACAAAAAATTGAAAATTTTCAAATTATTGTGATTTGTTGTCATACAGCCCCATTAACATGTAAAAAGACGTCTAACACAACAAATTATAGTCACAAATCACTAGTGTGTGGCCACCTTTATTTAATAAAAAAATTTTTTATATAAATTATACAAACTTTCGGCTTGAGGTTTTTATATTTAAATTAAAAAGTTTAACACCTTTTCTTTTGTGTTTTTTTATTTAATTTATTTTTCCAATATTTCGATCAACCTCGTTGATCATCCTCAGGGAATAAATTATCACTACAATACAATTTAAAACATATAACATAAATTTAATAAAAATCACAAACAGAAAAATATCACAACTTTCATAACAAATATCTTACATAACTATTATCCGTGGTGTCGTCAATCTGTTTATATTATTTGTCACTCACTGTCATGTTTCTCCTTTTTCAGTTCTGTGCTTATTTATTATGTGTCGATATATATGTGCACAATTATCAGTATCAGTTTTAAAGTTTGTTCGTTTATTTGTTGGTATATTTATTATATGAAGCATCTCTTTGAAATATCTCTTCCTATAATTATTCTCTCTATCCAATATCATCACTTTATTAAACTCAGGTTTGTGTCCAGTTATGATATTTATGATAAATAAAATGGATATAAATCCAAGAGTATTAAAAAATATGTTGACGACCTCTTTGGGATTGTAAAAACTGACAAAATGCAAGAGACATTGGATATACTTAACGCATTTAATAGACAAATACAATTTACTATGGAAAAAGAGTCTGAGAATAAATTACCCTATTTAGATGCCCTTGTCATCAGAGATGGTAATACTTTAAAAATAGACTGGTATCAAAAATCAATGGCATCAGGTAGACTAATAAATTTTTACTCAAAACATCCTAAAAATATAATAATCAATACAGCAAAAAATTTTATAAACAAAGTCTTAAATACCAGTAGCATTGAATTCCATAATGAAAACAAACGAAAAATATATGACATACTTATGAAAAATGACTTCCCAAAGCGGTTAATTAAGAACTTGTTAGAACAAACTAAGAAAAATGACAAAAATCGTAGTGACAACAAACCTGTGGATGAACCTACAAAGATATATTCAGCCATTAATTATGTACCAGGCCTGTCCGAAAGAATTAAACATTCTGATATATATAATAAAGAGAAATATATTCTGGCAATGAAATCAGAAAATACAACTAAAAGATTATTTACAAACATGAAAACAAAATTAGACAAAATGGATGAAGCAAATTTGGTTTATAAAATAACGTGCAATGGTGACGACAATGATAAATGCCAAAAAGTTTATGTTGGTACAACAAAAACAAAATTAAAGACCAGAATATCATCACATAAATCGGACTTAAAAAACAATGATAAAAATTTAAATCAAAAAACAACACTTGCAGCCCACTGTAGCATAACTGGACACAAACCTGAGTTTAATAAAGTGATGATATTGGATAGAGAGAATAATTATAGGAAGAGATATTTCAAAGAGATGCTTCATATAATAAATATACCAACAAATAAACGAATAAACTTTAAAACTGATACTGATAATTGTGCACATATATATCGACACATAATAAATAAGCACAGAACTGAAAAAGGAGAAACATGACAGTGAGTGACAAATAATATAAACAGATTGACGACACCACGGATAATATTTATGTAAGATATTTGTTATGAAAGTTGTGATATTTTTCTGTTTGTGATTTTTATTAAATTTATGTTATATGTTTTAAATTGTATTGTAGTGATAATTTATTCCCTGAGGATGATCAACGAGGTTGATCGAAATATTGGAAAAATAAATTAAATAAAAAAACACAAAAGAAAAGGTGTTAAACTTTTTAATTTATATATAAGAACCTCAAGCCGAAAGTTTGTATAATTTATATAAATAAAGAAAAGGTTCACAACATATAGAATTTACATAAAAAAATTTTTTTTTATAATTGTTTCTTTTTAAAAACTAACCAATCCACCAGTAATCTGTTGACATTCTTTCCCGAGAGAAAATTTGGATCTATTCACCATTTTGGTGAAAACAAAGCTGTTGCTCTACTAAAATTTCTGCTTTTGGTGTCAGTCATTCTGTCGTTTTATAATTTTATAAGGACAGGTAACACTTTTTTTGGCTAGTAATCTATTTTTGATTTTTTTTACGATTTCCTCCCTCTTTTCTCGAATACTCTCTACAATCTCTAGGCCTTTAGTGATTGAGACGAGAAGGTGAAATATAAATGGCACACTAACAAACGACCTACAGATAATCTCTGAGTAGGGTGGAACACACAAGTTCGAATTTATTGCGCGCATGAAAAATTTTGTTTCATCAGTTATAGACGTACTGATGATGATGAAATCCTGTTATATACCTTTCATGTTCGTTAAAATATCACACTTTTCGAGCGTCTAAATAATGTAATGCAATATTTGGATTCCATTGAAGATGACGAAGACAGAAAAGAAGAAATTGTTTCTGGACGGATTCAATTATTTGAATATCACACTGAGTTTCCCAGATCACAGATGCATACTACAGGATTGGTCTTATCAAGGAAGTAAATAATTGCTTTAAAACGTTCCTTCCACAACGTTTAATACAACCCAATTCTCCTTTTAACTCTTTCACCGTTTGGAAGATGAGCGAATTGAATGTTAATTTTACCACAAGTAATACACCCAGATCAAAAAATGTATCATCTTTCTCTAGGGAATATGTACCAATTATATAATTATTGATAATTCGACTGCCGCTGTAAAATTGAATGTATTTTTATTTCTTCAAATTAAGATCCATTAAATTCTTGCCACACCAGTGATAAAAATTCCCCAAGTCTTTTTGTTGTAATAAAGAATAAAGAAACAATAAAGGACTCAAATGACTGCCTTGAGAAACTCCAGAAGGCACATAAATAATTTTCGACTTATTGTTTGTAAATACAATACACTGCGATCTGTTGATCAGATATGTAGATATCTAATTCAGAAGGGTATTCGAAAATCCAATTTTATTAAATTTATAAATGAGCAGATCATGATTGACTTAATTCTTTGCTGAAGTCTGTGTAAATAGTATCAGTTTTCATCCCTATGGGAAATGAGTTTATTACGGTTTATTATTTATATTGTAAAGGTATATAAGTTAAGGCCTCGTTACTCAAACGTAAACGTTGCGGCTGAGTTCAGCGAATGGTAGTTACTGGTTTAGAATTGGTTTACAATTTTTAAACAGATGATACGTAATAACGAAGAAAAATTTTAAATTTATTGGATTCGCTCGCAACGTAACGTTACGTTTACGTATGAGTAATCATTTACATATAGGGTTGATAAGCAAAACTGAACAGCTGTTCCGCAACGTTTACGTTTACGTTTGAGTAACGAGGCCTTTAATATTTGCTTAAAAAGTTTTGAATTCTACCGGATTTGAAAAAGGAGAATATAAAATTGAAATTTGTGTGAACTTTTAATAGATAGCGTTTATAATATTGATTATTTGACAAATTACATAGAGATCTGTAGACAGAATATAAAGCATAATCCGAATTCAATTTATATTTTTTAAATGTGTTATAGTATTTATTTTTTTAATTTCTAACTCATGTAAGTTCTTTCGAGCTCCATGGTGGACCATTTTCTTTTTTATCTTCGGAATTAAGCTCTGAAAAAAATCTCACCATTATCCAATTTTTTAGTATAATTATATTCAAAAAAATTTTCTGTTTATAAAATTTTAAATTAACCCCTCAATAATTAAAAGGTGACCAAAATCATTGGACACGGCTTAGTTCAACACACCAGAATTTCTGATGAAACTTGAACCTACGATTCCCGAAGTAACAGACTAATACACTGCCTTCTAGGCTGTTGGGGCACTTTTCTTGTAAGATATTTTTTCTAGCAAAAATTTTGAAGAGAACAGATATAAAATGATGAAGAAATTCATTTATTCAGAAATGGTAATAAGTAGAGCAACCAAAAATATGCATTAGCATCTTTTTTTTCTGAATGTTACTGACAAAAAAACCAAAATATTAATTCATTTTATGAAAAACTACGACGTATAACCCCTATTTTTAACGGCATATTTTTGCATATTTCGTCATAAATGCATACTTTTGCATTTTTTAAATTTTTTCATATTTATATGGAATATTTTATAAATTTTTACATATGTTAGAAGAATTTACGTGTATTACAAAATTTTGTTTTTCATAATAATGACCATAGACAGACACATTACTTAATTATAATCTATTAAATAATATGGGAACTCATGAATACGCTTAAAACTAACATTGGGAAAATTGGCGAAGCTCCGTTTTAAACTATTGTGCAACAGTTAATGTCAATTTGATAAAAATGTCAAAGCAAAAAACAAATTAAATACAAAGCATAAAAATTTTACATACATTTATGGGAATTAGCGTTTAAAAAAAATGCTTAATAATGAATTCTCAATTAAATATTACGTACTTTTGAATGTTGTACCTATAGGAGAAAATGGCATGATATAAAAATTAAATTATTTTTAAATTAATTAAAATTTCGTAAGAATATGCAGAAAATCAACCAATAATTTGCAATAAGCCAGTGTCAGCAAAGAAAATATTTACCATAAAACAACACCTCGGAAGTCAAAAACATATTAAGCTCAACGCAAGAAATTATGTTAGGAAAAGTTTGCTTTCAAAAAAGAAGTTTCTCGATTTATAAGAGCGTTTTACGGTGAAACAGACAAAGCTTCATGTTTCAAAATTTGAGCGATATTATCTATATTTATTTTTAATTAATTTTTTACTCTTTTATTTTGTACTCTTGTCAGTCTGAATTTTTTGACATTTTTTTATTTTTTTGTTAATTTTGGAATTGAAATAAATATATCGCTCATTTGTGAGAGGAGTCGCATAACTCAAAAAAAGCGATTCTGAGATAAATGTATTTCAACATTTTAATTTAGCAAAACTGATAGGAAAAGTATAAGACACTTTTGGTCGTCACTTAGTGAAATAGGAGATAAAAATTAAATTTTTAGATATGTTTTAAATTACAGTTCGTCTCATATTTCTGCATTACCAACTCTAAAAATACATTTTTTGAGTTATATCACTCTTCTCGCTAAGTAGTGATATGTAAATACAAAGGAAATTTATTTTATCTGGTTGGTGGCTAATTGTTACTCTTCATGTTTTCAAATTTTTGAAAAGAAAATATACGATGTTTTACATCAACATACTATTTATTTATTATGAGTTTTATAGAGCATATTTTTAACGCTTAAAATTGTTTTTTCAATGCATATTTTAGGCGCTTAAAACTAATTTTATAGAGCATACTTTTGGTTCTACATATAAATACTTATACACAAATGGCCGTAAAATAATTTCTGCCTAAAAAAGCACCAAAAATGTATTGGAAAAGAAAAGTAAGTTTTTTTAAAGACTATTTAATTCAATTCTTAATTTAATTTATATTGAATTAAATAGGCGCTGGAAAAACTCATTTACAAATTTATTTTATTTTTGCACAAAACTACCATCCTTTTTCAAATGTTCGTTTATGTGAAACAAATTTATGTCGTTGTAAGAACATACTTTTTTATACGAGTATGTATGTACATATGTTAGAATCCCCAAAATATATTTTTAGAGCAAACTCTTTTAAACATTTTCTATAAATAGCATACTGCGAGTAGTGTAGAGTATATATGTTTGATATAATGTATAAATTTACAAGCACATACATACTTATACAAACTGTGGCATGTTTATGAATATGGTGCACACTAAACTGAAAGTTGGTTATGCCTATACTTATATCTGTGTATACGAGTGAAGCATTAAAATTTAATGCATAAAAATATTATGTATTATGTTTATATGGGGTTAGTGGTTAGACTTGTGATCGCCGTGGTATAATAGTTAGAGACGAGAGCTCTTGATCCAGCCACGGTTCTGACATCTTAAAGTAAAGAAATATTAAAGAAAATAGTTCTTTCGACAACTACCTCTTAGCAGACTTCTAGCAAAAGCTCTGAGTGTAACTGATTGTCATGAAAAAGCTTCTCAAGTGCATCGTTCAGTGCCGGTATTAAACTGTAGGTGCCAGTATTCATGGATAAAAATTGACGCACACAACTTGAGTACTGCGAGAAGCTAGGCCGTAATACTGACACATTAACCAAAAAATAGTTACAGTTTGAATAAATTTCTAGATTTTTCTTAAATTTCCATAACTTGCAAATTGGATGGGATCGATTTTTTCCGACTTTTCTCATGATGATTATAATCAATCCTGTCACCCCGTTTCGGCTTGATGTTAAGTTCTGAGACAAAATGTATATATATGGATTATCATGCATATAGATACTTAATTTTTTTTTTTGGGTTCTTTTATAATTCTTTTAAAATTTTTGAAAGGAAGTGATAAAAATAAATTTTTTTGTTGGGTAAGTTATTTCTGTCAATAGAAAATGACTTAATTTCATTGAAATACGAATTTAAACTTTATAACTTGATTATAAATGAATTTTGAACTTCGTTCTATCACTTGCTTTCTTCCTTTATTTAAGTCATACAACTATAGTTTCTCTTCTCACTTCGTTCTATTTTTTTTTTTTTTTGTATTTCTCTTTCACGAAAACCTGTTATACGAATAATGCACCGAAGAGTGTGGTTTACACGTGAACATCCCGCCCCCCCTTGCTGTATTGCAAGCAACATAGAGTGAGCCAGAGTATACACTCGAAATAAATTACAATGAGTTAAAAAACGACAAGTATATTAGGCGAGGCCAGTAAACAGTGTTAAGATGCAGGTGATCAGATACAAGTGATTTGGCGTAATATTAAGTAATTATAGGTATTAAATTTACATATCTTTAAACGTAAGATATTCAAATTATTCTATAAGTATAAGATACAAAAAAGTAAGCATAAAAATTTAAGTATAAAAAATACATTAAGAAATAGTTAATTTCATACTTAGTTAATAACATAAATCAAATTTCATAAAGGAAGATAAAGTAATATTCAAAGTAAGATATAAAGATATTAAATGGTAGTTTAAGTATAATATATAGTAGGTATAAGCAAAAAGTAAGAAATTTTTTTCAGGTTTAATTATTTAGAAAATAGTAAAGGTTTAGAATAAGAAAAAACAAAAAATATTTTTCGCCTTATTGGCAAAATACATTCAATATAATTTGAAATGTATGCTTTTGGGAATAAGCTGTGGTGGAACAGAGAAATAGAATTTAAATTTTTTTTTTTGCTTTGTAAATACTTTTGTTTGGTTTTTATATACTAAATGGGATATGATTCGCATTTAGTCTATAACTATTTTAACATAAGTATTTATAGTTTTGAATAACACCTTTGGGAAAAAGTCTCCTGACGAGTCTCTTAAGCTGAGACGAAATGGCCATGGAGACATGCTTATCCCCAAAAGCATACATTTCAAATTATATTGAATGGGTTTAGAATAAGAATATGTTAGTAAATGTCATTAGACACCAATTCTTCCCATGATCGTCCAGCTGCGCATGGTATCTTGTGCCATGGCCATTCCAAATGTATATGTATATATTCAACATTCCAATATAATGAACTGCATTTAGTAGGGGTTTACTCCTGAGTATGGGTCTTAAATAAAAAAAACCGAAGTACTTATGTATATATAAATACCAGTTCAATCATATAAGGTGATTTCATTTTTAAAGAATATTTGATTCTCAAAATATTTCAACCACTTTCGATCAGATTTGAGTTCCATGACAACATGGCTGCAACTACAAAAAATCAAAAAATATTATTTTAAATATTTATTCAAAAATATTTTCATAAAATGCGCAGTTGAAAAATTAAATTTTAAATTTTATATATCGTCCAAAAAACGAGAAATATACAAAATGCGCCTCCATATATATAATTTCTCTTCCCATATTTTATTTCTTGTTGACCTTTTTCTGGATTTGTTCTATTGGCAAAATTTAAAATTTTTCACCTTTACTGCTATTATAATTATCTAACAACCATCGTTATTTTATATTGTTGGTGGTGCTGGTGTTTTTTAGCTCCATTTAGCAATATTTGGCACTTAAATGTTTATTACACATTCTCAAACATGCCAACAAATAGTTGAACAAAAAAGAAATAAAATAAAATCGCATATAACTAAAACACCAACAACACTATATTTGGTTGTAGTTTCTATTAAAATGCACGTAAATTTAGGCCATGGCTTAACACAAAACTTATTTATTTGGGTGTTTTTTATTCCATTTAATAACCAGCATTACAAGAAGAGCTCAGGCATGTTAAATTTATCCATGATTATGGTAAAAATTTAGAGAGAGAGAGAAAGATGTGAAGAAAAAGTGTAACTTTTTAATTAGAAAAGATTGGCTCTTTAAATTGCTAAACACTTTGTGTCTTGTATTGTAAGTAATTTTGGCAGCTTAGATCTATAATTTCTAAAAATCAATAATTTATACTAAATATTGGCAATGTGCTTTTAATTGCTTTCTATTAGTTTACACTACACATTTATATTCTCTAAATACATATGCACACATATATCTTGTTAAAAAAAATACTTTCTCTTTATCCAACAGAGTTCAAATAAAATTTATTACGCTTGTATTGTACAATATTTAAATATTATTTTATTAAATTCAGTAAAGGAATTTATAAAAAAGATTTTGAAACGCCTAAAAATGTGCTAATTTTTTACTATATTTCCTTAACAAATAGTGATAGAATGTAAATAATATATAGCTTGTTTTTGCTGTCGTTTATATGGGCTTTGAATTAAGTTGCGTGATGGGGCAACATACTTAAGCCAAATATCGATTCCGTTATTATATTTCTTTAAGGGCCGATGTTGAATGTAAACCACCCCTAAACGCCAAGTTTTTTCTGCATTTCATTTGAAATTACTCAATTTCAGACTAACTCATTTTACACCATGGAAAAATGCACAATCCAGCAACGCCTCAAAGTTATTCAGGCTTATTATGAAAATGGGCGTTCAAATCAAAATGCATACCGTGGACTTCATGATTTTTTCGGCCAGTATAATCGTCTAAATGTGCCTACAATCGGAAAAATCATGCAAACATTTTAGCAAACCGGGTCTGTAGCAGATGTGAAAACACCAGTACATTGCGCATATAGTTTGTATTGCAGAAAATATCGCTGCTGTTCGCAATTGCACCTCTCACGCTCGTCGTTGATGACCATTATGCTGTGGCCGTGTTATCTCATGTGGTGGCGATGTCAACTGGCCGCTAAGATCATTTGATTTAACACCGTTTGTCTTCTTTCTTTAAGGTTATTTGAAAGAAAATGTGTACGTCTATAAGCTAGCAACAATTCAAGAATTAAATGAAGAGATATTTCGGCACATGAACGGCATAGAACCTCAATTATGCCTCAGCGTCATCTAGAATTTGGACCATCGTATGGAGGTGTGCCGCCATGGTCACGGAGGTCATTTGGCCAATATTTTGTTCCATACATAATTCAACCATACCACGTTATCACAATGATAATTTTTTTTAATAATTTGTGTTTTATTTAAAATCAACAGTGACCCTTAAAATTTAAACACCCTTTATTGATATACCTACAGATTATCTTATTAGGAAAGACTGAAAATTAAATGTTTATAAATGCCATTTACATTTCTCTTTGTATTTTGTTTAAAACTTACAAATTTTAAAATAAAAATAAAATGAGTAAAAAAAAATTTAATGATGAAAATAAAAAATTAAATAAATTTAAAATATTTTATTGGGTACAAAATATCTTTAAAAAAATTACAAAAATATTAAAATTTCCTTCTTCATGCCAGACATAAAGCAAAAATCAACATATTTTCAATAAAAACCTAAACTAATGAAACATAATTTGAAAAAAATTATACTAAAATAAGTTTTTCTTTCATTTTCTCCCCCATTTTTTTAGTTTTTATGGCATTATGGCATAATGCGTGTATGCAAAAATCCAAAACATGCAAAACACAAAACGAGGGGTAAAATTTTTTAAAATTAAAGTTTAACCCATTTTCAGCTTAAAGAGATTTCTTTTTTTTTTTTTTGATTTACACTCTACTAAACGTTCAAACAATAAAGTTTACTGAGTAAAATATGTGGAAAGTTTTCGCTTACGTTTAATTTTTAGAGGGTTTTGATTATTTTGCTTTTTTGTTTTTCATTTTTTTATTAAAAAAAAGAAAAAAGTTTAATATTTTATTTATTTAATTGCAACTGTAATTGAAGTTTTTGATTAAAATGCAAAACTATAAAGCTTTTAAGTACTATTATTGAGTTTCCTATTAGCCAAAAAAAAAAAAAATAAATTAGAAAACGATATCAAATATTGCAATAATTTTACTTGTTTTATTTTATTACTGATAGCACCAACATATCAAATACAAAATTGTATATTTATAAAATAAATTTAAAAGCATATTTTGCTTGAAGTGTTATTTAAAAATGCTTCTAATCTTTCTAAAGATTTATCCATATATGTATATGCAATGACTATTTTCCAAGTTTTAAAAATGTCTAATTTTTCATTCATATTTAAAGAAATCAAATCTCTTATTTTTACTAATTCATGCCTATGGATTGGTATTCGAAAAATTCAAAGACACAAACGAAAACTGAATACACATTTTATCAGATGTAGTCTGTACGTTTTAAATAAGACTAGAACAATAGTAAATTTTTAAAATATTTCTTTCACTGAATCGTAATTTTATGTATGTTTTTATGTTATTAAGTTTAGTAGTTCCAGATTTTTTTACTATAGCATAAGTATGTCCATATCATTTATTTCTTATCGAAATTTTTGCACTTATCTTAAGCTAATATCTATCCAATTGTAGTCATTTGTGGTTGTTACTTATTTCCCACGCCTGTTTTCATTACAACCATATTTAATACTCTATTAACAATTTTCACTCCAAAATACATACTTTGAAAAATTTCATTGCAATAGCTTAAATAGTTCCCTAGTTATAAGTATGTTTGTCTTAAAGTGGGCGTGGCAGTCCGCAAACATCTTTTGTTACCATCGGCGGAAGTAGACGGTTTAAACATACGTATTTGTTGTACAGCAAAAAAATACAATTTTATCCATTTAAACAGGACGGTGGAGAACCTACGAATATTCGCGCCTCGGCTTCATAATTTCTCGGTATGCGTATAAAAAGAAAACAAAAAAATTTTCAAGTATTTTTCAAAATAAAAATTCTTTAACATTGGCTACGTAATACTTTAGAGATCTGAGCGAAATAGTTTTTTATTTATATTAAGGAAGTTTATTCAGATGGTCTTAGTGGTTATGTTAGTAATTCTTTATCGTCAAATAGAATTTTCTTCAGTCTTCATAAATCCCAAGAGAAAGCTAATCCCAAATGCTTTTAGGCATTGGTCAGAAGCATATGATGGCCAATTAGAAGACAAACATTTTGGTTTTAATATATCATCTTTTACATTTCTGACGCATTGAATAGGAGCTTTATCTTGTTGCGGTTTGCATTTCAAATATTAGTTACTTTAATATGCTTTAGAAAAAACTGATTTTAACTTGTATAGTTATAGTATATAGTACCTTAACTCCACTCTCTCTGCTGTGTTAATAATTAAAAAAAAAGATTTCCTGTTCTCATATCATAAACATATTAATTTAATCTATAAAGGCTATCCAATCTAATTTTTTTCTAGTAGAAAGCACATTAAAGTGATCATTTACTTGAATGCGCCATGTCATATGCTCTCAAGCAATTTTTAATCGATTACATTACTCACAGGCAGATTATTCTTTACAAAGAGAACATTAATTCTCAAAAAAGCAATAATTTGCTTTTGAGTTGGAATTAAAGTGGATAAAAACCTACTTTTCTAACTGAATTCATATTTTGGCAAATGACACACATCTATTCTGAAATTTTTTGGTATATTTCTCTTGCCATTCATTAGAAAATAATAGTTTTTCTCCACTTACAATTTAATGTTAGAAGTAAATAAGATTTTAAAAACTTGAACTGGTTATCATCATACGAAATAGATAGTCCAAAATTATCACAATTCCTTAACGACTCCAACTCCGACTAGAACTCCCACTGCCTTTTCGATGATCAGTGTAGATATATGTAAATATGTCCATACAAGAACAATAATAATTATGGTGTCGATAATTAGTGCTATATAATATTTAGTTGTTTGTTAACAATTAAAAAAAAATTTTATTACGCCAGGAACTAGGAATAATAAAACTTTAACCGGTAAATATAAAATATAAAATTACTTTGCATTCGTATTTAGCAATAGAATTGTTTCAATCAAATTTGGCTTTATTAACGCTCTCAAATCAGATTTGATGATTATGTGTGCAGAAAGTAATCGTTTTACGGAGAGTTACATGTGTCAGGTATAAGTTCTGTGCATCCAATTGATACTCTAGGTTGTAGCAATAAATAGAATGCAATAGTTAATAAAATTGTTATTTTATTATATACTTTAATGAACTGACTAGCATAAAACAAATGTAATATTATTTGCTGCTGAATGCTAATCTATAAAATAATACGTCGCCAATTATTGCTGGTGTAAGTTGGAGTAATGTAAACTACCACTTATTATTTTTGAGGAGGTATGCTTTTTGTTGGAATTACCACATTATTCTACTTCTCAAAAATAAAAAAGAAGAAGAAAAAAAGTTAGAATTTAAACGGTTAATAAAGCGAATCAAATTTGTGTGATGCGACAAAACTAAGTTCTGTTACTGCCATCTGCACCCACATAACATTATATTTACATTACGCATAAGAGAAATTATAAAAAAGAAATTAAATAAAGAGTTTTTTCTTCATTCCATTATTCTCCCTATGCTCAAGAATTAAAGAAATTTTTTTCAATATTTAATTTTTTTTTTTTTGCTGTATAAATATTTTATTAACCCTTTGTTTTATTTAAACGTTTTCAAGGATATTTATTTACATTCTCTATTTGATTTGCAAATGACATAAATGCAGAAAATAATTTAAATAAAAAACAATCCATAACCTCTCCCTTTCATAGAAAGAGCAACAACAAAAAAGAATTCTTGGAAAATACATGCCAAAAAAGTTTTGCCTTCAAATGTAAATTCTGACATTAAAAACGTGATGTTTTGTACTTTAAACAACATCACGTTAAAATGGGAAACAAACCAAAAAATGCCAGCTAGTCAGGCAAGATATATAGAGAAAAATAACTTCCACATATCTTTGGGTAACTTTACAAAGATATGATGACTATGGATGTGTTGCACTCACATAGATTTCATGTCACCAGTATGACAAGAATCTGAAAATAATCAATAAAGGAACAATACGTGTGGATGCATTAATGCTCAGGCATTAACATGAAGAGATAAAAAATACCATAAAATTTGTAAATGTACTTGAAATGGGTACACAATCAATGTAGTTTGTTGTCGAAATAGTATGATTGTACTTTTTAAAAGACAGTTGAAAGGGGCCTGACATTTTTAACAGGTTATTGTGACATTTAGCAATAATTTGTGGTAATATTTTGAATTGCTTTTTAGACAAAGGGTTACGTAAAATTAAAAAAAATTTATGAAATAAATTCATACATAAATTGAGGTAAGAAATTAGATTTGGCTAGAAAATACATTACGTTTTTTACGAATTACGTTTATTAACACCTATAAAAATTTAAAATCAGGGGCAAATATCCACTTTTTTTTAAAAAATTTTTAAACACATATAATACAGTGCCAAATTTCATTTTTCAGAACTTTAATAGTTTGTGGTTTTTTTACGTAAACCCGAACTTTCAAATATATGACAGGAGAGAAAATAGTCCATCGTTGTCAAATCACAAGAACGGTTCGGCAACTGACATCTCATTTTTTTTTTGATTAGTTTCTCGAATACTTAATTCACAAACCTTCGTTGCTAACAGAGGTCGGCTGGATTTAATTCTTGGGTTAGTTGAACTTTGTATTTGCCAAAAATTGCTTCTGGTGATGCCTAATTGATGCGAACGTCAATGGTTTTATGTTCCAGGCTCATTATCTACACCTTTCTATTACTTTAATTTATTACCAACATATTGTTTTAGCCAGATGTCAGCATTATTACCGTGATACCCGAGCTTAAAGACTTAATTACTCATAATAAAAGAAGTCTAATTACGAGAAATATCTGCTCGAACTTTACTACTGATTCCATAAAATGTTGAATATTTTGTTCAACATGAAGCGTTCCGGGTTTAAAATTATAAAGATTTTATTAAATAAAAGTCAAAAACCGACAGTACTTTTGTTTATATTTCATCACGTAACAGTTTATTTGCAACCTCCCCATCATATCTTTTTGAAGTTAATTGAAGAATTCTATGTTACGTTTTTTTAATAATTAATTAATTAATTTCTAAAAATATTCATTATTTACTAAAGATTACTTTAAGTGTTTTTCATCGCTTAGAATAGACATATTTTGTCATTTGGCTAGACGACAATCAAAACAAATGTTTAGAAATAACGAATTGAAGACATTGAAGAAGAGCAAGCAAAATAATTATGTGCTATTTGAGCAGCAACTGGAAATAAGATTCGTTAAAAAAAATTTAATAAACAGAACACATTACTAAAATGTTTTCCCCCCAAAATTTGTTTAATCCCCAAAAATTCTCAAAGCAGAATAAATTCTCCAAATCTAGGGTTAAAATCTATAGCTTGGTAACACTGGTTTTTAGGCACTATGTGTTGTGACTTGGATCCCTGCATAGTTTTATGGATAAGACGGTTTCTTTTTTTTTAATACTCAATGATGAGTATTGTACTGGAATTTTGTAGATAGAGATATAGATTTTTTTAATAGATATGGGCATTTCCTGGGGTAACGAACGTATGTTCGTACGCTTTTGATGTACAAAGAATATAGAAAAAAAAACTTTTGCTAGTACTTCATTTTTGCAATTTGATAGCATTTTAGTAGCTCTAAATGTAGTGCAAAAGATGGATTTTATCGAGTTGAAGTTTTCATAATAATAGTTATAAACACGTGGTCACGAACGTACGCAAAATAGAAGTCAACTTTAGCTGACAGTAGTGAAATGTAAAATTCTGCGAAATGCAACGGAATATTCAAAAGCGATTAAATAATTTTTAAAGCATTCTAATGTAGGTCTCTATCCAGTATTTACATAATAAAATATCTCAACTGGTTTTCGTTTAATTTGCTTAAGTATCGATCGCGAACGAACGATATTTCCATATTTTAATTTTTGTTTCGTCAGAAACGCTTTATTTGAGATCAAAGTGTACTAGTGTACTATTCCTTCACGGACATCATTTCTTCTTTAATTACCAAAAATATTCATTGCCGTTAACTTTGATCTCAAATAAAGCGTTTCTGACGAAACAAAAATTAAATTATAAAAATATAAAAATATTGATCAGAACTTTCCCGGGGCTCGAACCTAGAGCCTCAAACACATTAAGATATTTCCATATGTTTTTTTTTATTATTATCACCATGCTTAATCCCATAAATATCGTAAAATTTCCTTAACCAAAAACTTAATCCTTTATTTATAGTGTGTGGTAACTAGTTCTGGCAAAGTATTGCGTAATGAGTATCAAGTATTGAGTATTTGTACTAATTTTTGGGTACTTGTACTTTTACAAAAGTCCGTCTAAAAATACAAAAAAAGAGCGATATTCGGCGTTATTACAGTAAAGTTAATGATCAACAAGCTAAAAAAAATTTTTGCAAAAATTAACTCACAAAGATTATATTTACCTTTTATTAAGAAGAGGTGACACATACATATGATATTTTTGTAATATACTTAATTTAGTTAGCGCAAGCCAGTACTAGTTTACAGATACTGATAAAAGAATTAGGAAACTTCTCGAGAACACGTACAGTTTTTTTAGATATTTGTTTTATTAATAACAATTTTCAATATGAAATAATGAAATTTTAACAATATTTATGATATTATTGTTTTTATTGTACAGGCCATTAAAATTGTGCTTATTTTAGATCCTCATCACAGAAAATCCAATGCATATTCTGATAATGGAATATTCGGTATATCATTTCACTTTTAAAGTAAGCTTTGAGACATCTTATCAATTATAAACTCATTGCTTATAGAAAAAATTTATTTACGGTCGCGAACGTACGAAACTTTGCAAACAAAAAAGTAACCCAGAAGTTTTTTTTATTTATTTACAAGTTAGTGACACCGAAATTAATTAAAATGTGGTATGTCTTTGCACCTATTGACGCTTTATGCAAAGCTATAACAATAACATGATGTTTTCGGTCGCGAACTTACGACTAAAACTTAGACAAGAAACAAATCAAAAATTAGCCGTTAATCGAACTTTCTTGTATTCTCCCTACACATTTCCCTTCTTAATTGTTTGTAAAAGAAAGATTTTGAAGAAAGAGTGCAAATATAATACATTTTTTGCATGTAAAAAAAATTAAATATAAATATGTCTTTAGAGGTAGCTTAAGAATGAAATTTAAAATATTCCAGTTTCTACCCCAATTTTCTCAAGTAAAACACCTGAGATATGCTAAGAATCCATTTTTTTATAAAAATATATGTTGGGTGAAGCGCCCGGACCCTTGGCATTCAAGTCGCAGATTATGAACACAAAAGTACAAGTTTTATTAAAAATTCAAATATTTATTTATTGTACTTTCAGAGTGTGTTAAAATTCCTATAATATTTAAACAATATTTACTTATTTATAAAAAATAGATATTAATATAATATTTACTAACTTTTAATATTGAATTCAAGAGTTAAGCTTCGATATTTATTGAAATATGATTCATTAAATAAAATGTATAAGTTTTAGTAACTTCTTCACTTCTACAGCGCAAAATATGAAATAAAATGGTTTAATTAAGAGCTCTATCTTGTTACCAATCTAGAAGTTTACAATATACATATATGTAAATGACAAAATGGTTTCACTATCAAAAGCGCGCGTGGAAATATAAAAAGAATATCTCATACTAAGGGTGAGACTTGCGCGATGATAAATAATGAAACTACAATAATAATTATCAATGATTAGTAATGTATGTTAGCGATTTTTATGTGGCGTTAACAATATAGACTCTTTTTTATAATTATAAGCAATAAAACGCTATGATTATCAACATATTTTTTTTTGGTCCTTGTTTACCATTTTGAGGAAATGCCCATATATATTATACGCCATTTTTATTTTTTTTTTTGTTGTTGAGACATGTTGCTGTCAATTTAACCACATAAAATTCAGTTTTATAACTTCACCCTTGAATGATCAACAGCAATTTGCCCCTCTGTCGGTAGATGTCGTTTGTGAGCATCTTTAATAAGTTGTTTAGCTGTTATCTTCCCAGAATTAGCAATTTACTGTATGCAAAATATATTCCTATGAACGAATTAGCCATCATTACAAGTTTATAGTCTTAAGCAATAATATTTTTTTAGCTTTTAAAAGTATTTCAAGCTCATCATAAATAGAGTTCAATAGTAATTATAAAAAGCTAATTGGGTTAATTGAAACTAAGCAATTCGATGTTGATCAAACCAACTGAATTAAAATTAAAAATAAACGGTGACTCACATAATATATCCTACTGTCTTTTACCTCTATAGGTCTTGCTAAAACTCCGTTTTAAATTTCCTTTTTTTTTAATACAAGTACTCTAAAACAAAAATTGTGTCTTTTTCTTTCTAGCAAAGCCTACTCTATAAGAAATTTATAACTGAAACAGTTTACGGTGTTGCTCAAGCGAAAAAAAATAACTGATTGCATATGTTTTAATTTAATTTTCAACAACTTTTTTTCTGTTTTCTTGTTTTATGCGCAATCATTTAAAGTTTAAAACGACGTTTCAATTACAACATAAGAAGAAATAAAAAAAAAGCATTAACAGCAGTTTGTGTTGTTTTCTAAATTTTTTATCTATTCTACTTAACCATGCACTTAAACTTTGCATGCACTAACCTTTGGCAAACTTCCGGTCTATTCGCCAGCAAACGTTGCAAACTAATACAACTACAGACACATACACATACACTAACATTCACATGTTATATCCTCAGTCCTCGCTCACACATGACAAAAGGTATTATCATTGCTAAACCATCATTCAAACATTTAAACACGATGTCGTTCAAAGTTGGTTCGCTAGTAGTCGTTATTTGTAACGCTTTACTCGTTGGTTTATAATTTTATATCGTCACCTTAAGCTCAAATTGATGTAAAAACACTAAGTTTTTTTTATATGATATTTAAAACATTCAACATCAATAACGAATTTTTTTCTCTATAGTTTTTTGAATTAATCAACAAATTTAAAGCTCATCTTTTTATATTGGTCTTTTAAAAAGAAGTGCCTTCTCTTGTACGTTTATTTCATTCCATTGCTACTTCTTTAACCTTTATGTCTACACCGACATACCCGGGTTTGTTTTTTATTTTCAAAGTGATATATTTTAAGTTGTATATATTCTATCGACGAAAAATTTTTAATATTCCCGTAAACAATTGTTTTTTACAAAACGTAAAAATTAGATTTTCAAATTTTCAATCTCGGAAAAAATAAAAATGAGTTTTTGTTACTTACCCCTTATATTTACACCCGAACATACCCGGGTATGCATTGAAAAATATTTTTAAATTATTTATTAAAAATCAAATCGGAACATATTATTATAATGAAAGTAATTAAAAAAAAGAAAGAACAGGTTACTCGTCGCAATTCACAATTCCTCACATTAACTGAATACTGGAGGCAAGATGGTTTTTTGCATTCTTTGCAAGATGTTCATGTTGACCGTGTTTTGTTACACAAATAGCAATTTCCTTTGTCTCTGTCAGAACTGTCATGGTCATCGTGAGGAGGGGTTGGAAGATTTTATTCATCTGACATTATAAATGTCCCACCATACATTCAATTTCACTTTATGATGAAAATTTCCTATTACTTGGGCGTTTTGGGAGTGAGTCTGACTTGACTGTTCACTCAACTGTTGAAAGAACAATCTTCTACAGGTTGTTGATTTTTTTTTAGTTGTAGGTTATTTTTCCAGCAAATCCAAATACTGCAAATGCAGTCTCGTCAAAGTTATTATAAAAAATTCTGTTAGTTCTCTTTTTAGTTAAGTATTCAGCAATATAGTTATCCACATTGATGACACCAAATCTACACTATTGTAGTCCGATATTATTATAGGCTTTTTCTTTGAACATTCAATCCTGACATCATAATGCGATGCACATACTTATGATGTTGTAAAACCCAAATAATGATGATTATCTTGCCCTTTCTTTGAAATTTAAAAATTCGTTCGGAACAAATTTACGTCTTTTATTTACAGTACATAATATTGACAATCAAAAAAAGAGCTAAATTGTAACTCTTAAACAAATTGTCACACACGTTCACTTCCTC
The DNA here is from genome assembly GCA_963576795.1 of Metopia argyrocephala. Classification (NCBI taxonomy): domain Eukaryota; kingdom Metazoa; phylum Arthropoda; class Insecta; order Diptera; family Sarcophagidae; genus Metopia; species Metopia argyrocephala. Next base: position 57,167,369 of record OY756211.1, on the reverse strand, counting down.
GAAATATATTGCAATACAAATCTTTGACAACATGGTCGCCTTGATTTTTTTCTTCTCTTTCCCCAGAAGGTGACAAACTAGTAAAGATTGGCCCATTGTTTGGGTATAAGTAATGGCGTCACATACCCACCAAATCTTAATTCCATATTTCGCTGGTTTAGAAGGAATGTAGTGGGTAAAACCAGTAAGGGTAAAATTGTTCGTCAACAGCGCCGTTTCTTAATAGGTGATTCTCCAAAATAAAAAAAAAGTACCAAAATTAAACGAATACAGCAAGACATACCCGGGTATGCTGGGTGTATATGTAAATGAGAATTTTTGGGTGTAGACATAAGGGTTAATCACTGCTTAATTTTAAATTACGGCAGTCGATATCGAACGAAATTACATACAATTTTAAAACAATTTACATAGGGATTTCGTGCGATATCGAATGCCGTAATTTTCCCCCTGATAATCACAAAAATTCGAATTTAAGTTTTTCTGTTGTTACGTCCGTTTTAATTTATGATGACGGTATGCATTTCAATGTCTGTTAAGATGTATATGTGCTATCTTTGAGTGATATACAATGTCGTTGCTATTTTAATCATTGTTATACATAAAAAATATATATGTATATACTATATGTATATATACGAGGGTTATTTCAAAATTAAAATTTTAAGTTATAAGTTTATCGTCTAATACCCGTATTCATAAAAAATCAAATTGGTTTATAGAGTGCTTATTTGACAATTACTCCATAGAAAAACTGCAAATAGATGATAAGCTAAGCAATAGCATAGTGATAGCATAAGCAAATCAAACATTCAGTTGTTTATAGAGATTACTAATTAGGATAGCAGTTATTGAGGAAAAACTTGAAGCAATTAGAAGAGGACGAGGAACCTGAACAAGGTGGACAGACCAGCTTAGACCATTCGAATTTAATTGAAACAATCAGCAGATTGAGATTGAGCTTAATGATTAACCAAATTTTTAGAGTAATAAAAATGTTAAATGGAGTCCAAAATTTTTAAAATTTATATGTAATCTCTACAATTTGATTTATAAGAAATATTAATAAATTTTTTAATATCGTCGATGGAATTAAAAACGCTGTAACTGACAAAACCTTAAATGTTCACAAGAGCCAAAAAACTTTCATAAATTTAGAACAAAAACACTGGTATTTTTAATTTCACAGACGGCGTAAGTGAATTTATTTTCATCGTAGAAATCTGTGGCCTGGACCAATCAACGCGTATTTTTTTGCTGATAAAAATGATGCAAAAAAACGTATTTTCGATTTTTTGTCAGTTACAGCGTTCTTTAATTCCATCGACGATATGTTATTCTGGTATAATAAAATATCAAATGAATGCTCAGGGTTACGGCCTAGCTTCTCGAAGCACTCTTGTTGTGTGTGTTAATTTTTATTCATGAGTACCAGGACCTACAGTTTAAAGTCGACTCTGAACGACAGATTTGAGAAGCTTTTTCATGGCAATCAATTACTCCCAAAGTTTTGCCAGAAGACTGCTGAGAGGTAGTCGCAGAAAGAAAAAATTTTCTCAAATTTTTTTTTCGAGATGTCAGCGCTGAGATTTGAACCCGGCGCTATCGTCTTAGTAAGCCAAAACACCAACCACGGCGACTACAATGTTAAACAATTTTTTTGTCTTATTTGAACGAAATCGGCTATTTTTAATAGCTACACATTCGTCATCTCACTACTTTACAACAGACAAAAAATTGCTGATGATTATTTTAAGAGTGATGGTATAATACTGGCCTTTGAGTGACAGCAACATGTAACACTGAGTTAAGGCTCTTAAAAACATGAAATTATATATTCACAGTGTAAATATGGGTCTAAAAACCAAAGTATTGAGGTTTTTTTTTTAATCGAAATATCTGGAATAAAGTGAATATGTAAAACAGACAAAGAATATCTGTATTTTAAAATGGTCGGCACCAAAAATTTTATTTTATATCCATCCTCGTTCGGATATATACTTTTAAAAGTAAAGTAACTACAATAAATCTTTGTGTATTAATTCGAAAGCGTAGATGATTTTTTTCTTTTTTTACTGTAATATTGTGTTTGTTTTTGTTTTGTCTGGATTGTTGGTGAAAAATGTCCACTGTAAAAAGTTTGGGTGTTAAGTGTAGCCTTCCGGTTTTATAACACCAGAGACACGTGCTTGAATATGTCAATATTTTGTAAATATTCCATCCAACAAACTATAACTGCTTGCTTCTGTCTATGTTAGTAAAGCAATTTGTTTTCATGTTTGAAAGTAAAATATGTGCACAAAATTTCTAAATACCTATTTCTTTTATGCAATTTTTTTTTATTAGCCAAAATATTTTTTTAAAACATTTAAAAACAGAGTAATTTTTAAAGCTTTAGTGTTTTTTTTTTCTTCTTTTTGTTCATGAAAATCACAAAAACAAAATGAATTTTAAAACAAAAACTGACAATCTATAGGTATATATAAAAATTTTGGCAGTTTTTGGCTTACGTTTGTCGCCGAACAAGGCTTGAATGTTAATACAAATCCACTTAAGTGTTTGCGTGCTACTTGTAACAACGTATTATCTCAGTTGTGCGTCGGCATTTGTGTGGTAACATTGTAATATTTTGGTTTTTGAAAATACTAAAAAAAGGAAAACATTTTTCTAACTCAATTTCAAAGCTAAAAATACGATACAGTAAAATCTCGAAAAAATGTACTCGCATCAAAAGTTAAACGCTCGGATAAAAATACAGTTTTACTATTCAATTAACTGCTTCTTAACTATTCAGCTAACTTTTTAGATCATATAATACAACAATTTTGTCGGTCATACATACATACATAACTGGCCTTTACAACCCTGTGTCAGGATTATGACCTAGCTTCTCGCAGCTCTCATGTTGTATGTGTAAATTTTTTATCCATGAGGTCCCCTACAGTTTAATGTCGACTCCGAACGACAGACTTGAGAAACTTGTTCATGGCAATTAATTACTCTCAGAGCTTTTGCCAGAATACTGCTGAGAGGTATTCGCCGAAATAAATATTTTTTTCATATTTCTTCTATTTTTTTAAGATGCCGGAGCTGGGTGTCGAACCCAGGGCTCATGTCTTAGTAAGCCAACACACCAACCACTAGACCACAGCGACTATATAAATGTAGAAATTTACGTACTTTAACGATATTTTCCCTGGCACAGAGATCTTAAATTTTGTAGATGGAATCACAATATTTTCCGAATTTCAGTTTTATTTTGAATTGCAGATGATATGATCACCTTCAAAAAACAATATTAGTTAAGTTGTTTATTTAAAAAATGTCTCAAAACAGAATAAATCATAGCAAATTATGCTAGTCTTTCAGCAGAAAGTGGAGATTTTAAAACACATTGATCAAAGTATTCAAGATAGCCGGATAACGTTAAATCTGTAAAAAGCACACAGTTCAAAATACGACATTCCAATCTCTGAATTGCATGAAGCAAATAGTGCGTACATCTATAAATTTCGAAAAATTTATTGTTGATGTCAAAAAATTTCACATTTTATATCAAAAAAATTTAAGTTCATTATTGATTTTTCTTTCCTTATTAATTTTTTTAAATCCTAAGAAAAGTTAACAGTTCGAAAACGATGTTTGCCTTTGGAATACTTAAGTTAACTTATTCGAGATTCTATTGTATTTGAGTTATAACGACGCTGCAGCAAACGAGCGATGTAGATATTTGGGAATGGTTTTTTTTAGTTTTGAGCAACAAAAGACTTTTCTAAACCTATTTCTGAAAATTTTATGCAGTTTTAAAGTTGTAGGTATGGAGTGGCGTGGTAAAATGTCCTATTTGCTAATGAAAAAAAACCCAGTCACGAATCCGGTATAGTTGCTCTAATGTCATCACATTTTTAAATCTAAATTGAAATCGAGAGATTGCAATCCCTCTTTAGAAAATATATAAAGCTCTGAGAGTAACTGATTGCCATGAACAAGCTTCTCAGGTCTGTCGTTCGGAGTAGACTTTAAACTGTAGGTCCCGGTACTAACGGATAAAAATTGACACACACAACATGGGTGCTGCGCGAAGCTAGGCCGTAACCCTTACACAGGATTTGTAATATCCAATTATGTATGCTCTTGAGTAACAAACAACATCACTCGCCCTTGTTGATGAAACCACCGCATCATCGCTGAAGAAATTTTCCTATGAACAATTGGCATTAATAAGCAGTGGGTCTAGCAATCAGAAACCTACTGCATTGTGACTAATCTACTGAATAAAGACCACAAATTTAGTGTTTTCAAATCCCAATTATTCATTGTGTCTTACTTGTTATGCAAAAGATTGCGTTATAAAATTTTGTGCGACATATTATTCTGAATAATTTGTATTGAAGATGAAAATTCAAAAATAATAAAATAATTAGTTTAAAAAGCCACAACCAATTTGAGATCTACACTTCCTATTACAAGCATCATTTTTTATATTTTTGTACAACTTTCTCTAGACTTCTGTATAATGTTTGTGGAAGCTAATAATTGTGATTTTTTTTTTGGTAAAACATAATAAATTTTATTTTTTGCTCTTCAAACAATTGATGATGAAGGTGCTGGTTATTATGGCAGTATTGGTGCTCTTCACAAAAAATTTATTGGACAAATGCCCTCACATAGGGTCATAACTAAGTATATATGTAATCCTGTTATTGAACTTTTCAATATTTCATTATTTTTTTCTTCATTTTTTTTTTTTTTTTTTTGGTACAGACCAAATAAGAAAAAAGCCATTCGGTTTAAAAAATATTGCCATCATCAGTTTGTATTTTGTTCGTGAAAAGGATTAGCCAGTAACCATTTCTTTCCTCAGTTTCTCTTTTTGTTTTTTTTTTCATACTATGTTTTCTATGACATTTAAGCTATTATGTAAATCTATAAATTGTAGCTTTAGCTAACCATTTGACTTTACTCGACTTGTAGATGTCATAATATTTAAAGATAATTGTTTTATGGTTTTTTTTAGATCTTTTTCTTTTATACAATTTGTGTTCTTTATTATAACATACTAGGGCAAAAGTACTACGTTGCAATAAAATATATTATAGCCCTAATTTAAGTTTTAAAAAGCTTTTATTTGGTAGATTTTAAAGACTTACATAGGGAAATAACAGTTTAGCTCTAAACCAATTTAAATCACTTACCTGAAATGAAAAAAGAATGGAAATAAAATTAAAAAAAGGAATTATATTAAAAGTCCTAAACTACGTTTGGCAATTTTGAATGAAATAAAAGTGATTTTTCTCCGATTTAAGAAAACCGTGAAAAAAACACTTTTGATTAGTTTATTGGAAAATTGCGGTTTTGAAAATTTTTTCTTATAAAAACCTTAATAACATACTTATTTTGTAACAAATTTTTCAGACTGGTATCATATATTAATCCCTTTAATCCCTTTAAAATATGATCTTTTTGATATATAAAACCGAATACAAACAAATTTGAATTTGAGGAATTATTACAAACCGACAAAATTTGATTTTGTTGTACAAAAAGGTACAGATATCTCATATTGACCTTAAAAGGATATATGTATGTATATTATTCAAAAGGCCAGAGTCATCTCTTTTTGATAATGCCAAGAAATAAATTTTAAAATGGTTGACTAAATAATGTAGTCGCCGTGGTCTAGAGGTTAGTGTGTTGGATTACTAAGACTATAGTGCCGGGTTCAAATCTAAGCTCTGACATCTTGAAAGAAAAGAAATATGAAAAATTCTTTCTTTCGGCGATTACCTCTCAGCAGTCTTCTGGCAAAACTCTGGTAGTAATTGATTGCCATAAAAAAGCTGCTCAAATCTGTCGTTCGGAATCGTTTTTAAGCTGTAGGTCCCGGTACTCATGGATAAAAATTAACACACACAACATGAGTGCTGCGAGAAGCTAGGCCGTAATCCTGACACAGGGTTGTAATGGCCAGTTATGTATGTATGTTTGTACATACATATGTAAGTAATGACCAGGTTAGTGAAAAAAATTAAATAAATCGGGTATTTACCCTTAACTCAAGATTTTAAAGATGTTTTGAAATGTCCAAAATTAATAATCGTTATCCTTTATCATATTCTACTTTTTTCACCATCATTGTAGTTTTTGTAAATGTCATCTTATTTGGATGAAAGAGAATAACACTTTATTTTTCTTTCTGCCCTCTTCTACCATTTTACCCACATTACATCGTGGCATCGACGACATGTACTACTGCAGCGGTGGTAAGAGGGCATCGCCAAAGCCAGCGCATTTTAAATGATATGCTAGAGACCCGAGTTCGGGTTGTTTGTTTTTATCGCTTAGCCTTGAACGGATTTTGTTGCTAACATTAGCTGTCATTGAAAACCATCTTTCACATATTTAAAGGCACAAAAGATCCCATATTCAGGAGCCGGTATCTTTTGCAATTTTTAACCGATTTCAGAATTTTAAAATAGAAATAGAAGCTAGACATCTTGAGATATAAACAAAATCATGACAATGGTTGTTTCTTAACTAAAGAACCTTTTTTTTTGAGAAAAATGTGTTTTTTTGGCACTTTGTTGTTTTTGTATTATTTTGAAAGTAAGCGGTGTTTTTTTTTTTTTTTTTTTTTTTTTTTTTTTTTTTTTTTTTTGGGGGGGGGCGTTTATTGCAATTTATTGCATCTTAATCGATTTACGAGTCAAAATGGCAAAACAAAAAATTTTAAATCTATCTGAAAGGGCTAAAATCGATGTTTACCGTTTTGAAGGATATTCTAGCCGCGCAACAGTTGTCGACAATTACATCAAGGACCCAGAAGGGTATGGAAAAAATTTTAAAGGAAGGGTTTCGTTGTCTTTATCTACTTATGAGATTGTGTCATATCGCTTCGACAAAGTGTTACAAGAATTTTATTGAGTTTAAAATATTATTTACATATATGTAAGTATATTTAATGAAACTAAGTTCATCGTTAGAAAAACAATAATATATTTTTAAAAATATGCACGCAGTTTTTAAAGGTTTTTTAGAATCGGAAAACCACTCAGACAACTCATATATGGTATTCCTGTTTGTTCTACAACCTTGTTTTAAATATAGTTCTTCTCCTTTCTCTTGCTTTACATATGATTGTAAAATTTATTGTTTTGAAAGAGGGTTTTGAAATATTCTTATTATTTTTAAATTCTGAAAAATTCCGGCACTTTGGTATTTCCTGTTTGGCATCTCTAGCTAACACTAATACTAAAGTGGGTAAAAAATACCCATTCTCTACATCCACCACTACAGTAAAAACAGAAAAAAAATACGCAAGTCAATATAAATTCTCCAAATATAATTTTTGCAAAATTTCATGAAAATTGATTTAGGAGTCAGACGTTAATGGGTTAAAACTAAAAGTATTGCATGATTTTATAAATTATTGTTAAGCCAGCAATTAATTGCACATATGATTGCTGGTTTTGTTTTTTTATTATTGCATTAAAACACAAAAAACTGCAAAACACAAGTTACAATTGCCAATAGCCAATTATTTTTGTAAATATTTTCAACTAATGTTAAAACCAATTTTTTTAGCATTTAAAAATCAATGAATTTTCATTTAATTTAAAAAAGTAAAAAAACATAACAACAACAAAATAGCATGTTATGAAAGAAGAATCGGCATAAAAAAATCAAAAAATATTAAATTTTTATTTTCAGTATTTAATTGGCATATACAAGCACTGTAGCAATAGAAATAGAAAAATAGAACAATTACTGAATATGTAAAGCAATACAAAAAAAAAGAATACTGACTGAAGGAACATACTCGTATCTGTCTGCCAGTCATGAAATGAATTGACATATTATTGACATTTAAAAGAAGAATTATTTCTTTTTTTTGTAAAAAAATTTTTTACAAACAGATTTTATGAAAAAAAAATGCAAAATGCCCATTTTTGAAAAGGTAAGAAGAATTTCTATATTATAAAAAGAAATATTAAGAATCCATCAATTTTTAAGATTTTTAATTAGATTTAACTGCCAAATAGAACAATATAAAATTCAAAATTTTTTTTCAGAATTATCCAAAATTAATAAATAAATATCTGCAATTAGAGCAACAGTTCCCTTTATACTTTAACTAGTTTGATTTTAACTGAATATACAATTTCGAAAAAGGCACATCTCGCACATTTGGGGAGTGCGTGGTATAGTGGTTAGAGAGCTCGCACAAAAACTCAAACGGCCGAGTTTCAAATCCCAGCAAAGGTGAAAAATGAAAAAGATCGTTTGTGGTTTTTTCAAAATTATATTTAAAAGAGGATCCACCCCCATCCCCTCCAAGAAGACCATCTACAAAGAAACGGTTCTTCGACATTCCACTCTATTCCATCTTAACCAATGTCAACAAAAAAATAGGAATGATCAGGAGAAAAGCGCCAACTATTGGGAAGTAGCAGATAACAGCTAAACCTACTAAACTTAGGTAAGCTTAGTAGGTTTAGCACTCACCAAACAATCAACATGCAACGATGAGGCAAAAGCTGTTGATCATTCAAAGGTGAAGGTATAACACTGGCCTTTGAATGATCAATTCACAGCAATTTGTCTCATTCCTAAGTCACTTAATAATAATATAAGAAAAATATATATCTGTGGACATTTGACAAAACGTCTTCTTTCTAAATCAACAACTTTTCAGTAGAGCAAAAAAACAGTTAAAAAGGCTAATAGAAGATATTGCTTGGAAAATTAACACTAGAACTACCAACCGGTCAAAATGACCGGTTTTAAAATTTCTTCACAAGATTTTTACATAAATTGTTTTTTTTTTTTTTAATATGGCATGAATTTTTCTAAATATATTCCAGCTATAACACCATATATATCTTTTTCCCCTGTTCCCCGTATTTCTCGAGTTACGTATGTGGTATACCTAGATATACCAACCGGTCATTCTGACCGTTGAACAAATTTTTAAAAGAAACGTCAAATGTCAATCTGATAAGAATGGATGTAATACGAATGGATATGAAGAATAAGTAATAAAATGTGATGGCAACACTTATTGAACAGCTGATCACACAAAATTCCTCAAAATTAGTGTATTCTGCGTTTTGAGCCTGTGGTTATTTTTGAATTTACACTACCAACAGTTTAAATTACTTTTATTATATTATTATTGGTCAGTTTAGCTACTTAGTGATATATAACTAATTACAAGTATACATTGTTGCAGATCTTTGTAAGTATACTTGGGATAAATATGTTTCTTATTTTATATCACAAAATATATTATATATATTCTTCTTCAGTTATGAAAGTAGCCCTAAAAATGCCAAACAATTCTAAAATACTTAAGATATTGAAAGAGAAAACAAATATACCCGAAAACATATCCGATACAGAAGAAGATGGTTATAATTTGGTGAAAGAGAGGGGCGAAGAAGATGGTGGTAGTGATTCAGAAAACAGCTTTATTGTGCGTAGACGAAAACTTCGCAGTATAAGGTTTTCGTCAAGTTCTGATGATAGTGATCACGAGTTCTCTGCCGATGGCACAAACTGGGTTGATATAACAGGCAAATCCTTTCCTGGAAAAATGTCAGAAAACATAATTTTCAGGACATCTAATGGACCTACAGCACACGCAAAAAGAAACATAATAAAAGGAAATGTAAGCAGCACATTTTTACTGATAATGAATCATTGTATTATAGACTACATTATAAAATGCACAAAATTGGAAGCTGCCCGTGTTCTCGTTAAAGAATGGGATCTTTCTCAACAAAAATTCTACAATTTCATTGCAGTTTTGTACGCACGTGCAGCATACGAAGCACGGAAAATAAAATTATCTTACCTATGGTCTGAAAAATGGGAGCCCACTTTTTTCAAGAAAACATTGAGTAGGAATGATTTTACGGAAATCTTACGGTTTATTCGTTTCGATAAAAGAGATGAAAGAAGTCAACGTTTGAAAACAAATAAATTTGCACTGGTTTCTACCGTTTGGGATGCATTCATTGAAAATAGCCAAAATTGTTTTGTGCCTGGACAAAACATTACTGTAGACGAAAAACTTTTTTCTACCAAAGCCCGTTGTAGATTCACACATTATATGCCAAATAAGCCCGATAAATTCGGAATAAAGTTTTGGTTAGCATGTGATGTAAACAGTAAATACGTAATAAATGGATTTCCTTATTTGGGCAAGGACGAAACAAGACATTTGCAAACGCCTTTGAGTGAGTTTGTCGTTTTGAAATTAATTGAACCGTTTATCGGCGCTGGAAGAAATGTTACAACAGATAACTATTTTACGAGCAAATCGTTAGCTTCAAAATTATTAGAACAGCGTACTACTTTAGTTGGAACAATTAGGTCAAACAAAAAAGAACTACCAGAACTAGCAAAACAAAAGAGAGATAGCTTGGCTCGTTTTTCTTCAGTGATTTATAAATCACAAAATTGTACTTTGACAGTTTATAAAAGTAAACCAAATAAGAAAGTACTTCTACTTAGCACAAGAAACAAACATGTGAAAATAAACTCAAATACAAAAAAAAAAACCCTGAAAGTATAGAATTTTATAACAAAACGAAATTCGGGGTAGATATAATGGACCAAATGTCCAGGAAATACAGCACTAAATCATCATCTCGCAGGTGGCCTCTTCAGGTATTCTACAATATCCTCGATTTAGCTGCAATAAATGCATGGATATTGTATAAAGAAACCACAGGAGAAAAAATATCCAGAAAAAGCTTTCTGTTTCAATTGGCAACTGAACTTTCTGCAGAAAATGAGAGTCAATCAGAACAACAAAATTTTGCTAATTTATTGAACGGTCCTAAAAAACCACATGCACGTAAAACTTGCCAAATAGGTTTATGTAATGAGAATAAAACGAAGAACATATGTGGCGGTTGTACAAAATATGTTTGTGGTACATGTACCTTCAAACTCATAGCACTTTGTAAGAATTGCGAGAAAAGTCACACCTGAATAAAATATTACCCCTAATAATATTAACCCATAATTGAACTTGTTCTTTTTATGTTTATTTTAATTTTATATTATTTTTTTTTTTCTTAAATTTTTTAAGAATAATTACTTGTGTTCACAATAAATATAAAATATAAACGTTTTGTGTAAATTTTTTTCTTTTTTGACAATAAATTTATTGTATTATATGCAAGCAACAGTCATCCGGTCATTTTGACCGGTTGGTAGAAATAGGTATACAACAAATGTTGGTAGTTCTAATGTTAAAGAAATTTTGAACTTGGATATTATACACAAATACTTAACGAACATTATGCGACCTTTTCTTCCCCTCTAGAGCAATAGTTTTCTTTAAAATGACAAAAAATTAATTTAAGACTTTTTGTTAAATAGATTTTAAAGAAAAAAAATTAGCTTCCACCATATAAGTCGTTTTGTCAAAATTTTTTTGATTAAATTTGATTTTTCTTAATCCCTTAAGTCAAGACAAGTTTTTTTGTTAAAATGGAATATGAAAAAAAGGTTAAAAGAAGTTGATCTGGAAAATATATTTCGGATTTATTAAAAAAAATACTTCCATTTTCCCTACAATATGCAAATACTTAATTAAAAAATAATAATAAAAATTAAGTAAAATTTTTATAGACATTAAATTTTTCAAATTATTCTTAATTCTCTGAAAAAAGTCGTTTTGTCAAATTGAAATTGTGGGAAAGTCTGAGAGAGGTCGATTAGTCAACTGCATATCTTGGGTACCAAAGGTCGTAGAAATACGGGGATTAGAGCAAAAGAAGAACAAGGAAATTCTATATTTACTATAAAAATCTTGGAAAATTGTCTGGAGAAGACGTTTTTTCAAAATTCCACAGATATGTACTGTCCTTTCCAAAAAAAAAAAAAATTATAGTACAATGCACAGCATTTAGTAGGGTTTACCCCTGAATATTGGTCTCAAACAAAAAAACTGACTTTTTTGTTTCACTCAATTGAGAAGCATAGATTCGTTATATTCTTAAAACCCATGCACGAAAGAATCCTTGGTTTTTGAACCAAAACGAATGAGATAATGAAATGTAGACTGCTGGTAGTGTGGAGACTTCACCTTTGGAGTAAATAGTTTTAAGGCCACTTAAATATGGCATAGTAATCAAAATGGAAACTTATTTATATTTTTGAACCTGTTATATGGTATTTTTATTACTTCAATATTATAATAGAAAATAAATTCAAATCTTTTTTTAATTAATTATTTATGCGGAAACACGTGGTTAAATTAATGCAGTATTAGTTTATATTAACAACTCTGGTCTACAAAAAATGTTCGGACCTTTAAATAAAACTATATGAAATGTAATGATTTTGATACACTGAATTCAAATCCGTTTTAATTTTTTTTTTTTTTTTTTTTTTCATCGGGCTCAAATTTTTTTTTATGGGTGTGGTAAATTTTTCACTCAGAATTTGATAGTTATGTCAACATATTTCATAATAACTTGAAAACGAACTTGACCGATTTTAATCCAAGTACCACTAAATTTTTAGGAATAAATTTTTTTTTTAAATCACAAATTGTTTGTATTTTCGATTTTTTCTACTTCATTTAACTTCCTGTTAAATGTTGCGTCCTTCATAAGCACATTTATTTGTGGTCCAGTAAAGATTCCTTCTTTCAGTTTTGCGGAGCTGAGGGTTTGGTTAGGGTTTGGTGAGGTTTTGGTTTCATTTCGAGTTGGCATAGCTACAACTTTCAAAGCAGCACAAAAGTTCCATGTGTACTGCGGATATTTACTATCTTAAAACTTTCAATACCTTAAAGCCGAATTACCTAGAATTTTCTTACATTTTTTGTCGCTTTGCGTCACTGTTCTGCACCATTTTTTTCCCATGCTAATATAAAAATATTATTTTTTTATCCAATAAAAGCCTATTTAACCAATTACTAATACACAAAAAAACAACTTAACTTTCTGCCTGTAGTAACCAGGTACATACCTCTACGTAATATTATACAATAAGAATTTAAAAGCAGAAAAAAATTAAATGAAGTGACAGTAAGTGAAATTAAGTTGTCATGCATCTAGATGTTGCTTAGTTGTGGCTGAAGACATATAAGACGATGACGACGACAACGATAATGATGATGACAGAGTAGACTTGCTCATAAAATAGTTTATACATGTGTTTATGTATGTGTTTGTACACTACACACATGTACATATGTGTGTGTGAGTGTAATATAGTAAAAAAAGTGATAAGAAATGGATTTCATGCTATGCACATAACAAATTGCAATGCACATAAATAGTACATACATATACTACATACACACATATTGTAAAGTTCAACAAGAAAATCAACAACAAGATAATAATTGCAAGGCAATGAATTGTGTGAACAAACAGTTTTAACAATCACAGAAAAAGAAAATTGCTCTGCAAATAACAACGCCAACAACAACGACGTTATCGACAACAAACTGTACAAATACCGAAACGAAAACAAAATAAGAAAAAAAAAAGTAAAAAAAGAACCAAATGCATGAGAAGAAGTGGATAAAAGCAAATAAAAGAAAATAAACATAGAAGAAAAACAAAAATGCCAGCAAATACATCAAAACAAATCAGGTCAATCGTTTAAGAAGTGCTGCGAAACAGAAGAGAAGAAAAAAGAACAAGAGGTGTCGTAAAATCGTACATTCCATCTATAAAAATTTTTATTAGAATACTAGAAGCAAAAGAAATTAATTCCTTTTAACTAACCTAGCCGCTGAGTCAATTTCTCCCCCTCACAAATATACAAATGGCATTTTAGGAATTAACATATTTTATTGTATTAAAGTTTTTTAGCGTGATAGCATCTACTTGCATTAGCAGTCTTAATTCAAATTAATTTATGAGCTGCTGGAAAATTATTTACTATTGTGAATGAATGTTTCGTTCACAAAATTTAAATGCATTTAGAGCAGTAATGTCCAAAAATATCTTTCCCTATAACACGTGATAGGAAAACAAATTCTGCTTATGTTGAAGTCAAACACGTATGTATGTGCATAATTATTTTCTATGAAAAAGAATTCGCTTCGATATTCCTCTTTAAATATTTTTCACGCGTGATATTGTCTCAGCAAGTGATAAACAGAATGTAAATGAAAAATTCCCATTTCTGGAAGAATTTTTTCTCTGCTTCATACACAAGAGCAAGTGTGTTTGTGTAAAAGTGAACTTTACTGATTTAAAGTGGGATGAACAAATGATGGCGGACTATTGTTGGTTCGTCATTCGCGAAGATCCATCCGAAAAAAAACGAAGAAGTTCAAGTCGCTCGTCATTTTAGTTTAAATTTTTGGAATATACTGTGTGAGCAATGAAAATGAAAATATTGTCGTTCCATAAAATTCTTAATAAAAACTTTATTTTTCATCCGATTTTTTTCAAAATACGCTTAAAATATTGGTAATTAAATAAACGATTTGGTAAAAAATAAATCATTCCAGATCTTCAATATAACGTAGGAAAAAATTTAAATGAAAATGAAAAATTTTGAAAAAAAACGTAAAAAATGGACAAACTTTGAACTTTGAGGTGCCATATCTCAGCGATTTTTTATCACATAGAATTTTTCAGCATATCATCGGAGAAGGCATTCAATTACCTTTCCATCGATATGCCACCTATCTCGATCGAATTTTTCCGTTGGACACCACAAGGGTTTGAGTGGGGCCATACACAGAAAAACACAAAAGTACCATTATCTTGAAAACTTATCTAGGCATGTGGCGTTCTTGGTATTTTTTGGCTGTAAACCAGTGTTATCTACACTTACACCACCCACTTCTGCCGCAGTTTTCTGATGGCCAAATATTCAACAAGACGATGCCACATGTCACACAGCACGCGTAACAATGGACTTATTGAGAAGCGAGTTCGGTGAACGTTTTATTTCACGTTCGGTACAGGTCAATTGGCCGCCTAGATCGTGCCACTTAACACCTTTAGACAATTTTTTGTGTGGCTATTTTAAGGCTCATGTCTATACAGCCAAGCCCGCTTCAACTGACGCATTGGAAGACAACATTAAAGCATTTATTTGTGAGATACCGGCCGAAATGTTGAACAGAGTATGCCAAAATTGGACTAAGTGGATGGACCATTTAAGGCGTAGTCACAGTCAACATTTGCATGAAATTATCTTCAAACATCATTAGTTTTTCTGAATTTCATGTTTTTTTTTAACTTTCCTATAGCTCTTAAAAAATCACACTTTATAAGACTGACTGGAATGTTTATCATGCCAAAGCGTAGCTTGAATAGTACTTGTATTTAATGATTTTTCTTAAATTAAGTCTCTAAAAAAATCTTTTAAATTAGATTTAAATTTGTCACAAAATTCTTGCCTTTAAAATTTTTATTCATGAGTAACAACAAACAAATAACAAAAAAAATGCACTCCATAGAAAAGCATTGGAAAAAAATTAATTGTTAAGCATTTTTGTTTTTTTTTTCAACATCTCATTTTAATTATCATTATCCTAGCAAGTATTATATGCTTCATAATAATCATTAAGTTCATTATGAATGTAAAAATGAATTTACTAATCCATTCTAGATTACAATATTTGTTTATTTTCATGTTTCATATAAATGGATTATAGATTAACAGAAATCAGGCGTAAAATAACACTGATCAACTTAAAACACTTTTTTGTAACATGAATACTTTTCTTTTTTTTTATTTAAAACTAGACGTAAGCTGCTGTATTCATGAAAATATTAGAGGTTAATAAAGGAATTATTAGAGGCTATTTGGCATAGAAATTTGTCAAATAAGCTCTTTATAAACTTTTAATAATTTTTATGAATACGTCGGAAAAGGTTTAAAATTTTTTTTGTAATCCCCGTAGCCTAGTGGTTGGTGTGTTGGCTTACTAGACAGAGCTCCGGTTCAAATTTCAGCTCTGACATTTTGAAAAAAAAAAAAAACAATTTGACAAAATGTTTCTTTCAGCGAATACCTCTTAGCAGCCTTCTGTCAAATAATTTATGGTTATATTACTTCAAGGTCATAACATTTGCTAATTTTTTTGATAAATTTTATTGTAGCGTTTAAGTAGTGAAATTAAAGAAAAAATTCCTCATTTGGTAAAAAAAAAATAGCAAGTGTTTTTTATCACTATTGCAATCGGAGTTTCCATTCTAGCGCGTTGGCAGTTTACAAGGTAAGCACATACAAAATTGGCTATTACAAATCTTTGTCAGGGTTACGGCCTAGCTTCTCGCAGCACCCATGTTTTTTGTGTTATATTTTTATCCATGAGTACCGGGACCTACAGTTTAAAGTCGACTCCGAAAGACAGACTTGAGAAACTTGCACATGGCAATCAGTTACTCTCAGCTAAGTACACTTAACTTAAGTGACCTTTTTAGAAAACATCAGAGCTTAAGCTCGAACGAATCATGCATTACGAATATAAAGTAGTTTGAGTTTTATGGGACATTAGTAAGCTGCCTGGGGTAGCGCCTCATAGGGCACATAACAATGTACTGTTAACATACAGTATTGCCATACTATAATAAATCCTAATGGTGTTACTTTTATATTTTTACAAGATAAATGTGTCACACAAACCAAAACAAGCTGTCAATTTTTACATTTGCGTTGGAAGTGCGTAGTATGGTGGTTATAGCAATCGCACAAAAACTCAAAACTCAGATTCAAGTCCCATGTCGCTCTCCCCCCGCTCCAAGAAGTCCATTAACAAAGAAACCGCTCTCTGATATCCCACTCTAATCCACCTAACCATCGACAACAAAGACGAATGATCAGGAGTCAAGCGCCATCTATTGGGAAGTAAAAGATCACAGCTAAACTTACGGAGCGAAGGCACTCACCACACAATCAACATGCAACAATGAGACAATTGATATTATCATTCAAAAGTGAAGATATAACACTGGCCTATGAATGATCAATTCACAGCAATTTTTCCTATTCCTAAGGCGCTTAATAATAATATAATATAAGAAAAAATATTTACTGTCCTTTCCATAAAATTCAAATACAATACACAGCATGAGTAGTGGTTTACCCCTGAGTATTGGTCTCAATAAAAAAAATGGCACTCGCTATATACACCAATATAAATTTGCTTAACGTTTATGTATTTATACATATAAATTTGGCTGTTGTAAGGCAGACGAGTTTTCAAAAAATCAAAATATTTTTAAATTTGCTGTGCAATTATCAGAATATGAAATTTTCCTTTTTCTATTGTAAAATACGAGTAAACATTCTTTTTTTTTTTTTGTTCATGTGTTCAGTCTATCATTGCGATATTGGCTAATACATTATTGGGCTTGGTAAACAATAACTTTCTAACATGCTTTGCCTATTTTTCTATGTAATTGTTGACAACTACTAAAACAAACAATTTCCATGTACATAATTGAACATCATTTTGTTTATTTCCTTCATTATAACTGATGATATTTTTATTGTCATTGTTGGCATTGTTCTTAATGTGGTATACGTTTGGGGTATTTTTTTTTACAAACGACAATGTTGTGTAATGTTCCATTGAAAAAAAATTCAAAGAAATTTTTGTAAATAAAAGAAAAAAAAAGTGTGTTCGCTTATTTCATATTCACTAGAATATTAGCAGTGTGGACAAAATAACAAGACACAAACACAAAAAATATTAATTTTTTGTTTATATACATACATATATATAGTTTTAGTTTAATTACGAGTTTAATAAATTTTTTACATGGCAACTAATTATATAAAATCCTTTAAAATTACTTCACTTTTAAGGATTTATTATTATTTTCCGCACTATTAAAGAGCACATTGTCATGGCTGATTTTGAATCTGCAATATTTACGCTGTTATCAACAACACAAACAGTCAAGCACTATTAAATGGTATAGATTTTTCTTTTTTCGTTTTATTTTGTTTTTATTTCTTTTCAATTGAAAATTCCTTTATGAATAGTGATGGTATCAGTCAGATACATTCATTAATATGTGGGCTGACGGTAATGATTATGTCGAATGATGATAATGATTATATGAGACAGAAACTGGTTCATCATCATTAACAAAAACCCACATACATATGTAGATATAGACAGACAGGCATATCAAGTGACAACGTGTGACTGACTGAATGACTGGCTGACAGTAGCAAACAATATAAAAGCACATATGAAATATTCTTATGACTGACTGTCTCTTCTTTTTATTGCATCACCATTTGTTTTGTTATCGGAATGTGTTCCAATTAATAGATTCAAAGCGGAAACCGTTTGTGTGTATTTGTATGCATGTGCTGGTTTTAGATACAAATGCACAGATAGTAGTATAAAGACAATTGGCGTTTTGCATTGTTTTACCACAAATATTGCACAACAGTTACCGCAACTATTCAATGCCATATGTGAGAGCATATATTGAGGCAAATGTTTATTTTAAATTTTCTATTCAGATATATTCCACAAGTATTTGCGCAATTCAAATGTGTACATTAACACCTTAATTGTTTTTCAAGTTATATTGTTAGAATATTGATGTCAATGTTAATAAATCCGCTTTATTAATTATTTCTTAACTACTCGTATTCAATGGCAGATGATAACTAACGATTTTAAAATTTAAAAGGTAGATTCCTTAATAAAATTGCTGCAAAAGAACAACAAAAGGAAACTGTAGGTATATATTAAACAAATTTTTCTTTTTTTTTTTTGGTTTACAATAAATTCATTTAATAAATTACAATACTAACGGCCGTATGTATAATGAATAGTTAGCATATGGGACAAAAACTGCTATATAATTGATAACTAGTCAGAGAATCCAAAAACTTAAAGAACTCGTACGGTTAAGTAAGAATTGTAGCGTATAGGAATGACAAGCTTACCCTCTGTGTACAAGGACCTGCTAAATTTTTATTATAAATAAGGCTATAAGTTTTTAGTATTTCGGACACAGTAATTGTGTTTTTGTTTCTTACTGAAGGCAAAAATTCTTTTTAATTTAAATTGAATGCTGACACAACTCCAGATAACTCTAGTTTTTTATTATCCTTACACAGGTTAAGAAGGTTTTTTTACATTTTTTTCTATATAATTTTCACATTGGAAAGCATCACCTTAGAGATTTACAAAATTAGCCGCTAGTTTTTATCAGCCTTAAGTCAATTTCATAGAAGCTTAACGATCATATAGTAGTCTAGACAAGAGCTCTGGATTCAATTCTGGATTCCCAAATTCCTTCAAATTCCTGTTCTCTACACTCAGTTAATAGGTTTAAAACATCATTAACCAAAACTCTCAATAAATGAAATGCGTCTGTAGCATAATTGTGTACAGAAAATGAAGATTTGGATTACATTGGTTTAGAGAATAGTTTAAATTGCCCAGGTTTTTTTTGAGTTGACAATTAAGTTATGTTTTAGCATAAAATCTGTGTTCTCTTCCTATAAATTTAAATGGATTACGTACTCCATAAAAGTTTTCTGCATGGATCTCTACATATCTTCCTTTGCTACTTCGAATCGTAAGTGCTTATAAAGCCACAATGTATGGCTTTGCTTTATTATTCTCTTATTTATTATTCCTGGAATTTAGTTTTCCAGATAAATCATTTGTCCATATAATAGAATATGCATGCTGGCGGCAGTTTAGTTTGGCATCATACCAAAAAGCTGCGGAACTGTTAAGCACCACGACAGCACAAAAAATAATTGCTTGCAAAAGAGGCTACGGTAATTTTGGTAATACTTTGCGGAAATTAAAAGGGTTTTTGTATCATTAAAACAGACGTGATTTAACGAAACAGTATGTGAATAGCATATGAGAAAAGTGTTTTTTTATTTTTTTTATTTTTTTATTTAAGACATTGTACTGGAATGTTGTATAAACATATAGATATAGATAGATAGATGTGAAGAGCCTTATGCCAATGGAACAAATTGCTGTCAATTTGATCACTCAAAGGTAAGTGTTATACCTTCACCTTTGAATTATCAACATTAATTGCCCCATCTGTACGTCGAATGTGAATGTTGACCATCTTTAAGTAGATTAGCTGTTATCTTCCCAGAAGATGTCGCTGTACTCCTGATCATTCGTTTCTTGGTGAAATAGACTGGAAAGGGAAGATGGACTTCTTGGAGGGGGAACCTTTTTTTTTAAATTATAATTTTGATTAACCGCAAATTTATTTTTTCCCCCATCTCTGGGATTTGAGTCTCGGTCCTTTGAGATTCTGTTCACGCACTTTAACCGCTATACCACCATCTTTATATTCCGTTAAATATTATCTATGATTTATAAAGCAATAGAAGATAACTTAAGAAGTTGATGCAAAAGTTATAAATTTCGGTTATATTCCTATTAAGAGGGCATAAGATCTTAGACGAAAAAATACCTGTTTCCCAGTGTATTTTATAGTATTCTTAAATGCATATTGATTGTAACATTTTATTTACATAATACTCGTATATACCGTGTATATATAGTTTGCTTTGGATACTTGTAAGTATTCAGAATCTCACTTCTATAAGTTTTTTTTCTTAAGCCCAGCACTCAGGGGATGACCACTACTAATGCATTACATAGGACTGGTCTAGGAAAATTTGAGAGGTAGAGGGAAAGAGGGTATGGACCCTTGATTTAAACTTACTAATGCTATATCTGATATCAGCCAGAAATCAAAACAAAGGTCCTACTTTAAAAATGCCAACGGCGCGGAAATAAGTTATTGTTGATTGCTTGGTCAGTGTTATACCAAGAAACCCGCACAGTAAAGTTTAAATTAGGAGAGGAATAAAATATCATAATAATATCGAAGATGATTTTGTTGTTGTTCTTCCTGATCCAGCCCATGGGAGAAGTCTTAGTAACTTGATGATAAATTGATAGGAAAAAAAACATGAGAATAGCAATAGGCGTATCATATTTACTTCTAGGAGAAATAAAAATATCACACAAAAAGGCCATTTAAAAAGTAATTCCATATTTTTAACTTACTCTTAATTTGCTTACATTTTAACATTGACAAGATTTGTTTGATTTAAAATCACAAAGTTTCCCTTTTTTTCTGATGATGCTACCAAATGCAAAATATTAAAAATAAAATATTAAAAATAAAATTAAAAAGTTTTTCTGTAGAAAACATCACAAGCCAAAGTAGTCTCAATAAATATTTTGGTTTCAGTTTCGTACTACACCCAAACATGTCTTTTTTATAACACTTGTATTTATAGCTTCCAGGGTTTTGAATTTTACAATTTTACACCATTCTTTATTTCTTTATTTTAGAGTATTTTCAATATGTGCAAATCTGTCTGTGCCTTTCAAAATGTGTGTATCTGTCTATTGTTTTCATTGTTTTTTTAGCAAAAATATTTGCTGTTTAATATTTGTTTTTTTATTTTGTTTTTTTTAATGTTTTCGGTGTTCAGTATAATTGACAATAAAAACTGTCAACGACAAAGGCTTTAAATTTTTTCTTGTAAAAAAAAACAAAAAAAAAAAAAAAAAAAAAAAAAAAAAAGAAACAAAAAAAAAAACATCGTTTATACCCATTGAAATTTTTAATTGGCTACCTATTACAACATACATATATCGTCGTACAGGAGTTTATGTGCTCTATCATTTTTTTATATATCTCGAGTTAATGATGCCACTTTAAGTTTTCGACCCCAAATTTTTTAAATCTGCAATCCGTTTTCGGATATCTCGTCTAGTTTATGAGATAAATAGCCGAAAAAAAATTGTGTAGTAGCAGAGGAGGCAAAATTTCGAAAAATTCAACAACAGCTGTTTATTGTAAATAGTAGCGTTAATCACTCTTCGATATAATCGCCTTCGTAAGTCTTGCAAACGTAGCAAAATATATATATTAAACAGTGAAAAAATGTACGCATATGTGGTTCGATTGCTAGGATAGGATAGGAGGAAGTGGCAGCCTCGCAATGACAAGGCACACTTGAGCACGCATGGCGGCCCGTTGTGATACCACAAGAACCGAGGACCCTGATAGTCAGGGGCTCCACGCAAAAAGCACTACTTCCCCAGAAAATTATGCTAGAAACCAGCCAGAAAGCCTAATAAATTTGGCAATTGATCCAATGTCCAGGATCGATAGGTCAGTCAGGCCATCGAGAATGTAAGAAATCTACGTCGAGCCAGAGATGGACACTGGCAAATATAGTGAACCACAGTCTCCTCTTCCTCAGCCGACCCACAGCCACGACAGAAGTCATTCGCGAGCAAGCGGAGTCTCTCCGCATGCCTGCCCATCACTCAGTGACCCGGAAGAGATATCCCTGCGGTCCAGTTTAAAGAGTTGATTGGTACGCTTCAAGTCCAGCTTGGGCCAGGTGAGTCTAGAAATTCGACAAGACTCCTCCCCCTACCAGTCCAGGTCCGCGACCAATAAATGTCTCCTTCTTATAAGGAGCCTAACGGAGGAAAGAGGTATACCCACTTCCACATGAGGATAAACGTTCGGCAGAGACGTGCCCGCCCTAGCCAATTCATCCGCAGTACAATTACCCGCGATGTTCCTGTGACCAGGAACTCAAATCAGATTAACGACGCACTGCCTCGAGAATGCCACAAGGGCATCGCGACAGTCGCCGACAATTCTAGAGTTTGTGGACAAACTCGACAGGGATCTGACCGCCGCCTGGCTGTCAGATAATATGGTGATACTGGCAGTGGGAGTGCCACCCTGAAGTATCACATTTGCAGCGTGACATATAGCCATTATTTCGGCCTGAAAAACGCTACAATAATCAGGGTAGCGAAGGGATATGGAGAGGGCGAGCATCTCTGAATAGATCCCACACCCCACTTTATCACCAATCCTGGAACCATCAGTGTAGACTTCCAGCGATCACTGGGGATGACCCCGCCAGAGGCCCAGTCATCCCTACTTGGGATTACGGCGTGGAAGTCTCTGTGTAGTTCCAGGCTCGGTGAGGTGTAATCGATATTTTCCCGTATCCGAGGTTCCTCTAAAAGAATAGAGGAGTGCCCCGAGGGAACAATGTTCCACGGTGTTAGTGCATTGAGTCTTACCGCCACCAGTTTAGCCTGCTGCCTGGCAAGAATCCTAGACGGAAGCCACCCCAACATAACAAAGAGTGCCTTCGTGGGGGTGGTCCGTAATTCACCAGTAATCTGCACTGCCGCGGACCTCCTGACCTTATCAAGGAGTCTGACATTGCAGAACTTGTCGAGAGCAGTCCACCAAAAGACCACTCCATATAAAAGATTCGGTTCTATGATCGCCGAATAAATCCAGCGAACCACGCGGGGACGTAGTCCCCATCTTGCCCCTACTGCCCTGCGGCAGCAGTAGATAGCACAGGCAGCTTTACGCGCCTTTTCAGCCAAATTAGGTCCCCAGTTCAACTTGGGGTCCAGAATGAGGCCAAGATACTTGACCGAGGTACTCAAATGCAGTCCAACCCCGTTCAGACTGGGCAGAGTGAAATGAGGTACCATGTACCGTCTCGTAAAGAGCATCAACTTCATCTTACCAGGATTAGCACGTAGTCCAAACTCCCGGCAGCACCTAGATACAACGTCCAGGACGAGGTTGAGCTTGACCGACAGTGTCTGCGGACATATCCCAGACGCCGCGATATCATCGGCATAAGCAACAACTCTGTTACCAGAGCGTTCCAGCTCGATGAGGAGAGTGTTGACAGCAAGGTTCCAGAGAAGTGGAGAGAGGACACCGCCTTGCGGGGTACTCCTAGCAGTCACCCTCTGGCACCTTGTAGTCCAAATTGTGGCGGATATCAATCGCGACCTAAGAAGAAGCTCAATGAATTTAACCAGACCAGAATTCAGTCCAAGATTGAGCAGAGCATTAACGATACCCGCAGGGCAGATAATGTTGAAGGCGCCTTCTATATCAAGAAAGGCAACCAACGTATATTCCCTGAAATGCAATGACCTATCTACCTGAGAGATCAGTGAGTGCAGAGCAGTATCGACCGATCTCCCTTTGGTGCAGGCATGCTGGGAAGTAGATAGTAGTAAAGGATTGATCGAGTTCCTGATATGGAGGTCAAGAATTCTCTCCAATGTCTTCAATAGAAAGGAACATAGACTAATTGGTCTAAGGTCCCCGGGATTCACGAGTGATGTTTTTCCGACTTTGGGAATGAACACCACATTAGCGATCCTCCAGCGCAGAGGAATGTAAATGAGATCCAGACAGGCATTATAGACCGCCAGAAGCCAGGGGAGAATGAGATCCTCACCATTCTGCAGATCAGCCGGAATAATGCCATCTGGACCAGGGGATTTGTACGCTTCGAAGGAACCTATAGCTCAGTGCAATTGCTCAGAGCTTATGCGAATTAAGGAGGGGTGCCCCGGAATGGGCGCGACCCCGCGAAAGACGGTCTGGCCTGCAGCGTAGACACTCTCCGGAAAGCGAGTGTCTAAAAGCAGATTCAGCGTCTCACCAGTTAAGGTAGTCCAGCTACCATCAGATCTCCGAATGCTTCCGAGAGATCCCTTGGAGGAGCTCAAAACCTTGCGAAGACGGCTGACCTCCGTTGAGGATTCGGTTCGATTGCTCCTCCTTAAAGTTTTTCAAGAGTGTTTGCAACGAGAGAATAATTGTGTATAAAAACTTTTTATTTTTTGTAGAGCGATTCAGTAGCTTTTAATGACTTTTGTTCTGTTTAAAGCCGGTTTTATTGTTTGCAGTAACGCTACTGTGATTCAGTATCTCCTTGTTATCATTGATAATTAAAAACTTTTCTCTAAGTAAGAAAAAACGATAAAACAGTATTCAAAGTCCATTGTCTTACAACCTTTTGAATTATTCACTTCAAATTTATCATATTTCGAAAAAATTATGATTAAAATTTGCATTTAATGTACTTTGTTTTCTTATATATCATATTTTATATCACTTTTAATAATTTTTCTATAAGTAGTGATTTTAGGAAAAAAATGTTTTGACGTATGCGTGAGTACAGAGTTTTCATACTATAATATTACATTAAAATTAATATTTTTTCTAAAATTATTCTGGCATAGAAATCATCATCAATATCATCTCCAATGTCATTATAATGTTTTCTTCTTCCTTTAATATAAACTTTACTGCTCGGAATTCTTGTGGTTGATTGCTGTTGGATTACTCAGTTGTAAAGGTATAATAATGGCCATTGAATAATCAATCAATAGCAACCGATTCCCTTGCGGTTTGCATTTTAAAGTAGGACCTTTGGCTTATTCTGTCTGATATCAGACATAATTAATATGTAATTTCAAATCAAAGGTCCAAACACTCTTTCCTCCTAGCTGAGCTTTGAACCTTGAGCTATCGTCTTAGTAAGCCAATACACAAACCACTAGACCACAGCGACTTGTCCAAGATACAGTGAGTATTTTTTCTTTTCCATTGAGTGCCATTTTTTTATGTTACACAAGGTCATTGTTATAGCTTCAATCTTAAATATTAACAGTAATTGCTGTCGTAGGACAGGCGACACCTCGATGTTGACTGTGTATTGTGAAATGGTAAGAATCTCTGCTTAAGTAGGTACATAGCTGCCATCTACTAACTTTCAGTAGATAGCGCTTTCTTTTGATCATTTGTTTTGGTGGCAAACTCAAGAGGAATAGAGTGGAATGTCAGCGGGCGGCGTTTTATAGATGGAGAACCTCTTATTTTTTTAATAAGAACCTTGAAACCGCCAATTTTTTGTTTTTCATTTTTTCCTTTGCTAGGATTTGAACCCGTGATATTTTGTGTTGTCAGTGAGAGCTCTAACCACTACACTACACCTCCTCTTACGTGATTTGCAATGTAAAAGCGAAACTAAACAATACTTAGGCTCAAACAGAGATTTATTATTTTGTATATCAATATGATGTTTTAGGTTACCTTGCCAATTTTATGATACTCAAAAGAATATTACCATTTAAGGCAAGCAAAGTCAAACAACTTCTCT
Source organism: Metopia argyrocephala (assembly GCA_963576795.1). Taxonomy (NCBI): domain Eukaryota; kingdom Metazoa; phylum Arthropoda; class Insecta; order Diptera; family Sarcophagidae; genus Metopia; species Metopia argyrocephala. The sequence continues at coordinate 57,141,377 of OY756211.1, read as the reverse complement.
GTCTAACTACCTACAAACGTATACGAGTGTTTGTATACACATTTAAGCTGCAAGATAGGTGTTTTATAAGTACATTTTCATATGCATACAAATGCACAAATAAATATAACAAGAAAAAGAGTTCGGACATAACTCCGTAAATAGCCTGAACTAGTGAGGTAACTTCATAACGTCAAGTTGTCAGTATAACCTCGAGGTAATGTATCCCAACTTATTAAACTAAAACAATGCAAACATTGTACAACTCAAACCACAAACTACTAGAGAGACATAAAATGCATAGCACATAGAAATTAATATTTTGATTTGCCATAATAATGCCAAGGCAAGAGAAATAATAACTGAAAGAAAAACCATATGATTATAAAACGTACTTGTGTATGGAAAGTTATTAAATTCATGATTCAACTAACAAAAACTTACGTACTACATTTGTTCGTACATACCTATTTAAACAAAAGGCAATTGACTTGTATACAGGATATGAAGAATTCTTTACATGTGCAGGTCTTTTACTTCCTGTAATATTAAATATCTGTTTAGGTAATCAGGTACCAGTAATCATTGTTTCTAAACATACAAATATTTTGGCATTATTGTTTGAGAAGAAACTCAAATTCAATTTGTGGTCTTCTCTTTTAAAATTATTATAATAATTATTGAGTATTATGAGTATTCTATGGCAAAGGGAAAAGCTAAACAAACAAAAATATTTACCTATGGCACAATAATTGTATAACAAAACAATTTATTTATGAAATTAGATGATTGTTAGGTTTAATATTATAAATATTTGTATTTCATTTAATATCCCATTTATATATTTACTTATTAATGTAATAAAGTCTCCATATTACTAGGAATAAAGGAAATATTTACACTCGCGTTGAGTTGAATAAAACCACAAAAAGTTTATGATTTTGAAGACAAAAATTATCTATATATTTCTAGTAGAACAAAACATGAACAGCAGCAGAATGCATACATTTTTCAATGGAATTTAGCAACTAAAGTGCGTCATTGCATTACACATTTTGTTTGGTTTTTTTTTTTTTTTTTTTGTTAATAGAAGACCATAACTACGCTTGGTAAACTATAGGCTGCTGACACTTTATTACACATTATTTAGCAATAAGTTAACATGAGTAAAGTTAGAAATATTAAATTTAATATCCTGTTGGACTACGCGAAAAAATATCTCAGCGAGCAAAATCAGGATGAAAGAAATAAAATTATTTCATAACATGCATGAAGTCAAAACAAAAACAAAAAAAATTTCTCTCGGCAACGACCTCTTACCGGACTTCTGGTGAAAGCTCTGAGAATAACCAATGCCGTGAACAAGCTTCTTAAGACAGTAATTCGAAGTCGACATTAAACTGTTGGTTCCGATACTCATGAATAAAAATTAACACATACAACATGGTTGCTGCCAGAAGCTATGCCGTAATCCTGGCACAGGGTTGAAAAGGCCAATTATGTAATTTTGTATGATGTATGTTCACAATTAATTGGTAGTTTTCGCAACCGATGAGCTATAGTTTTTAACTTCTAATAGTATTAATCTAGCCTGCTACTAAATGCTTATTCGCTTTTAATTTTAGTGCACTTGTGGACTAAATGTGTAATTTGGTTGCGTATGAGTAATATTTAATTGTCTTTCAACAAGTATACGTTAGAAGTTTTCAAAGGCATTAAATTGCTGAGCTGACAGTAGCAATTCATTCAAAGATTTCCACTAAACACTCACACTTTTATAACGGACTAAACTTTAAGACAATAATTTTTAACAAGTATTTGAAATTTTTCGTGTCATTTAAGAAAAATAGGACTACTATTATATAAAATATTAGCGGTAGTTACTCTTTGTTGCAAACGCCATTAGAAGCTTTGTCAAGAATCACGCGTAACATACATGCCTGCATTTTTGTTATCCGGCTCTATCGTCTTAAGGTGCGTTTAGACTGTGCTAATATTTGTGCAAAATCATAAAAATTTTGTTTGTCCTAGTGTAAACACTCAAATTTGTTAGCCACCAAATATTTTTCGACTGTTTGTTGGCTAAAAAAATATTTGTTTGTGAATAAAGTTTTGCATTGTGTAAACACTTTGTCAGCATGTCGTTACAAATACTTGGCTCGATATTTTGTTTGTTCTCACAATATTTTTGGTGGAACAAATAGCGACAAATAATTGTAGAAACATGGGTTGCCAGCAGTTATTTTTGACAGAGCTTAACATATAAAAAATGAAATAAATTGAAATGGCAATACTGGTCAATTCGTTTTACAGATTAGTAAGTAAAAAGCGCTTTTTTGTAATTCTTTATTATAAAGCATATTTTTCTGAAAGAAAATGGACAATATCAATGCACTATCTGCCAAAAAAACCAAAAGGAAGAGGATAACGCTCGACTGGAGCGAAGAAAATATATTTAAATTGATCGGCGATGTGGAATGCCATCCTTGCATTTGGAATGCATCAAGTGCTGACTACCATAAAAAACCCATGGAGATAGCTCATGTACTGAAATTGCCGATATGCTTAATAGAGCGGAGGAAGTTTCCACAAAATGTTCGAATTTGAGGATTCTGTACCGGTGCTACCACAACAAAAAAAAAAAAACAAATGCAGACAATGCACTAAACTGGATATATTTCGACTTCATGGCTTTTGTTGGACGTGCAGAGGTTAGCCAGCGGCAACCAACAACAACAAATTTAGATATTTTATCTGAAAGCGAAGGTAAGCTAATGAGCTCCAGCAGTTATTAAGTAATAATAAATCTTCAATATCACTGTCACTAAACATTTTAACTTTTCACGTTGCTTCACAAACACTTTGACACTATTTGGCAGATGGATTTCATAAACATTACAAAAACATTATTTCAAAGATGTTTGTCATACACACAGGAAAAATAAAATTATTAGTGCAGTGTAAAGGGGTATACAAATATTTGTATCAAACATGGCTGACGCAAAATCTTCTGTTATTTGTGCAAATAAAATTCAAACAAATATTAGTGCAATCTAAACGTATGCCCAAACATTAGTCACAAACCATACTATTAGCCCAAACTATTATTTGTTGTGTTTGGACAAATATTAACATAGTCTAAACGTACCTTTAGTAAGCTAACAAACTAACCACTAGACCACGGCCGTTTTTTTTCACAGTATATACTGCTATAATTAATTTTGTAAACATTGCTGTCTTTCTTCCTTTTTTTGCGATTCCGGTTTTTTGTGGAATACCAATTTTCGATCGTAGTGTAACTGAATGCGGGAACTTACTCAAGACGCATTATAGGAGTAAATATTAAAAATTTTGGCAACCAAACCAGCATGGATTTCAACGTTTACTCTCCCAAAAGGCTTGCGGCTGTATGTATAATGAAAAATTAAAAACTCGTTAGTATATGAGTTTATCACCCGCTATGGACTGATATTATTAAAACTTTTTATATCCTCTATTTGATAACTAGTCAGATAATCCAAAAATTTAATGGCCTGTTTCCATATTACAATTGATACACAATTTTCGTTTGTTTGTGTATAAAAATTTCATTTTGGTTTTTAAAAAACAATTTTGAGTAAAAACGTAAGAGCTGTATATAAATTGTATCTTTATGTGGTTTCTATATCACAATTTCGTTTGTTAGAAAAGTCAAAAACACGCAATCAAAAAAAATTAATTGTGTACGAACAAAATCATACAGGCCTGTTCTGAAAATCGCTTGGTTTCAAATTACAAGGGAATATAATATTTCATATTTTGGTGATATTTTACTTTTAAACTGTAAAATTATTTGTATTTTGAATAGAATTTGGGCTCAAAGAAAAAAATAAACAAACGTAAGTCAGACAATTGTGTTATAAAAACTTATTTTCCTACGTAATTGTTTGTGTATAGATTTTTTGTTTGTCGAACCGATTGTAATACAGAAACAGGCTATAAATACCTTGTACCATTGAGTAAGAATTTCCACGTATTGAAATGACAAACTTAGCCACTCTGTACAACGACCTGCTAATTTTTATTATACATAAGGCCGTTAATCTTTATGTTTTTTTTCTTCCCCTCCACATATATTTAAATGTTAAAATGTGAATTGTGTGAAAACATTTTCATTGGACACTGTCGATTTAGTTCGACTCGCAAATATTACAAAATTACCTCCTATTCTATTCACTACCTTTTTGTCATTATTACAGTTAAAAAATTAGCACGTGTCGCTTTTATTTATGAAAACAGTAACACACTTTGTTCTGTTAGTCATGGTGATTTCTTCCGCGCTATCTGTAAATTTCCATTATATAATAACCCCTTTACAAATACAATTACAAATTATGTGTGGTTGCTATTATATTTTTATAAATATTGTAATAAACATTCGTAAAGACAAATGGAAATTTGTTTCAATGTTTGATTTTCAAAGCTAAAAATTATTCCAGCTTCATTGTATCGAAATATTAGAAGTGTAGGACTGCGGGAGCCTTTGATAACTAGCACAGCGGTGTGGGGGGATTCGGTCCTTTCTTCCAAAATTCAGCTAACACTTACAATAATATTTATTTTAGACTCCCTATTTTTTTATACCACAATTTGCTTAGTTATCTAGGGCCAAAAGAAATCTATGAACCAACAACAATCAAATAACTGAACTAACAACCTAACAAAAAAGTAAGAATAATTGATATTAAAAATTCATTTTCCTACGATTACACGGCATAAATCCTAAAATATCATCTCCAAGATAGTAAACGGAGAGACAGCCTCAAAACCCAATTCCCTTCCTTGGTTCTAGTATGGCTACAGTTACTAAAACCCCAAGTTGATCACCTTCTACATATTACACTAACTTTCCAATATCCGTAAGAAAACCCATAAAATATATTTACTCCATTCTATATTTTATCATAGTTCAAACTTAAATAACTAAACATGAGATAAATTCAAAAAAAAATCAAGTATATAATCAAAGTTTAAATTAATACTAATAACTGAATAGCAATGTATGAATCAAATAAAGATAGTTAATCAAATATAATTAAAGATTAGTTAATATTAATAGTATTAATAGTATTAAAATACTAAAATATGAAATAAAATATTTGTAATTTCTGTATTTTTATATCTCAAATAATTTGATTAAATTAACGCGTTTCTTTAGGTTTAAGTGTGATTGAAATAGTCTCACAGCAATATTCATAAAAAGATATATTATACTAAATACAAAAAAAAGAAACAAAAGCTTTACAAACTTTGTTGTAATTGAAGTTAAAAATGTATTTCTATTTGTTCTTTTTTTTGTCTTTTTTTTTTCTAAATGAAACATTCAAACAAAGAAAGAAAATAGAAAAGAGATCACAAACAAAATTATCCCGAATACTCTATAATATTTCTCTTATCATTAAGAATTTTTAATCATTATCTAATTAAGAGAAAGTAGAGTCAAAACATTCATACACGATATCAGAAAAATTTTAGTATAATTAGTAACTTTTGTTGTGATTTTATTATTTATCACCTATCCTTATTTTGTTTACTTTTTCTTTTCTTTCTTTTAATTTTAATTCATAAATTTTGCTAAGGAACTATTTATCAATTTAGTGAATGCAAAAATCAAGAAAAATACATACATATGTTTAATTTGTGCTTACCAACCAACGTACTCGAATTCTCCAAGGCCTTGACGAAGTTCGATGTTGCTGATCCATATATAATGTATTTGTAATGTTGCGTAGTAATGTTGAGGGATATTATTTGGTACTCTAAATCAATTTAAAAAGGTTTTAATTATAATTATCAATAAATTAAGTTATTGGCATTTTTAGCTGAACATTTTTTTTTTTTTTCAGGCAAAAAAATACAAAAAGAATAATTAATCGTCATTAATGTTCTGATGTTGTTCTTTTGCTCTGTTGTCTTTTTTTTTTTTCTTTATAAATGGAATATTTAAACTTGAAATTATAAAATCATTAGGACTTAATTCTTTCAGTATCACCAATTAGTTACTAATTATGATATTATTTAGTATATTATTTTGAACACTAAATAAATACTAAAAATCCAATTGAAAAAAAAGTTTTCTTTTTCTATGCATTAACACGAATTTACTGGTCAAATTACTGTGCTGCTTTTAAGTTATTGTCCTTATATATCGCCAGTGATAAGGTATATGAAAAAGGGTAAGAGGATGAATACTTCAAATCTTGATATTTAGGTTGAATTTAAAGATGTGGTCTTCTTTAGTTTCTTCCTTTTTCCAGCAGATTCTACTTCTATAAAAACGTGATTATTATCTGATTCTGAAGGATGAAAACAAAATTGATTCTTCTTGCTGGCTATTTATGTTGAAAGTTGCTTTGATGATGACATTGGCGTTTCGACTTAATTTAATACAAAATAATCCTTATAGATTGGCAAATATTCATATGAATTCTCCTTTTCATATGTATGTTTATCTTTTTGCCTTTTTTTCTTTCCCTTCTTTTGCTTTTAATTGGTTTTGTTTGATTTTATTTGCTTTTACTTGATTTTATGTGATTTTATTTTATTTGATTTTATATGATTTTATTTTCTTTTTCTGCTTTTATTTGATTTTATGTGAGTTTATTTGCTTTTTCTGCTTTTATTTGATTTTATGTGAGTTTATTTGCTTTTTCTGCTTTTATTTGATTTTTTTGCTGGATTCCAATTTTTTTCTTAAAACACGGGGAACTGTGCACAAACATCAACACCACTGAGACACCTGGTAGGGCCCGTCTTTGGCAATTTAAATTTTCTTTCTACCACACGTTCTCGTAAGGATAAGTTGATGAAAAATATGGTTATAATTTTATAAAATTTGGAATCCTAAATTAAAATAATTTATCACTAAATTTGAATACATAAAAGTCTCTACAATTCTTACCAGCAAAATGACGACCAAATGGTTTTATATAAACTTATGCCAAAATTATATTAGATGGTATAAACTTCCCCAGATTTAAATTAAGAATTACGATAACCAAAATTGCTACTTCTCACCTTGGCAGTCAAAATTGAAAGGAAGTTACGCCATTTAACCAAATTTCTTGCAAGCAAATGTCAACTTAAAACCGTGACAGAATGTCAGCTGTTAGTATATATATTGTAGCTGATGAATAAAAGTAGCCACCCGTTATTAGATTCCCAAAATCGCTTTCCATTCTTCCTCAAAATTCAAAACAACCTGACAAAATTTATACTTCCAATGTAACAACATTCACAAATCCAATTTCCAAATTAATTCTAAAACCTCTTATTTATATATAAAATTATCTATAAACATTCCCATTCATATTATAAATTATTTTTTCCCTGTCGTCCAAAGAAATAAAAACCAAATAAATGGTAGATCCAAATCACTCAAACTCTCCCTAGACAACTACCAATATGTAATGATCGTAACCATATCGTCATCAACTGAGAAAATAAAGTGATGTAAAAGTAAAAGAGAAAAAAAAAGAGAAAGAATTAAAGTCACATTGTATTTTACATACAAATGTACATATATAAATAGTATGTAAATACTATTGGAAATACAAAAAATATTCTCCGTACAAAAATATAAAAAAGTAGACAGTACGCACAAAAAGTGCACGACAACATTTTCTCTATTCTACTTTTCACTCTATACAAAAGATGTCAAAGTATATTTGCTCAATAGAGAAAAAAAATAATAAATGAAATAAATATCATGAAATGTTCATTACAATATGTGTGTGTGACTATTAAATATGTGTCATCATCATTATTTTGATGTGCCTAATGCACACAAAGACAAAATGCTAACACTCACTTGTGTGGCACTGGTAAAGTGATATTATTAAAGTGACAAAGCAAATATCGCACGCACACATACAAACTGTTTTTGATGTAGGCTGTGTGTTTAGTTTTTAGGGCTCTGAGCTATAGGCAGAACGTTACATATTTTCTCAAGTTTATAATAAAATGGTTGACATCGTTACCTATCATATAATTTTCTGAAACAAAACTAAATGGAAACACTTGTTAATGGAAAAATTACGTGATTGAGTTAACTATCACTCTTTTGTCAACATACACTGACTCCAATTAATATTCAGTTTTTTCTTAAATACAAATTTTAGTAAAAAAATTCAAAAAAAGGAAAATTCTTCAAAATTATAAATAAAAGAGTTTACTGTACGTTGCATGGTTTTCAGCGTATGTATTTTAAATATGAAGTCTAAACTATAAAAGACCTTTTCTTTTAAAAGTGCTCGTATAGTAATTTTATATTGCAAAATTAAATACCGAATATTAGAGAGTAGCACTGTACTGTAGTGGTATTGTTAAGATAAAACTTAACACAAAACAAAGCTTAAAACTAAAGTGACCTACTCAATAGAAAACATATAAAGCAATAAGCGTTCAACTCTTGATTGACAAACAACAATTGACAGTTGATTTGGTCAATGTAGGATTAAATGTTTGTCTATGTGTGGGAAAGAAAAGGGGGATGAAAACTATTGCTATTTATATAACTTTGCTGCAGGGTGCTGTGGTTAAAAAAAAACAGAAATATGAAAAAAATATTACATTCGGCGACTGCCTCTTAGCTGACTTCTGGCAAAAGCTCTAAAAGTAACTGAATTCCATGAACAAGCTTCTCAAATCTGTCGTTCGGAGTCGACCTTAAACTGTAGGTCCCGGCACTCATGGATAAAAATTAATACAAACAACATGGATGCTGCGAGAAGCTAGGCCGTAAACATGAAACAGAGTTATAATTTCCAATTATATATGTATGTGTGTGTTCACGACTAATTTCAATACATTTAACCGTTTTATTTATGTAACTCACCAAAATACAAAATATGTAAAAAAATCTATACTTTTGGTTTCTTCAAAGAAAAAGACACCAAAAAAAGAATAAATTAGGCTAGGGCATATGTTCCATTGAAAGAACAGTTGTCAGGAAGATTACAGTAAAAATTTTCCCAAATTGGTATGATTTTTAAAATCTGTGACAATAGATATCGGTTTCCCATTATCACTTGAATTTTACTGCTCATTATCACAGTCAGCTTATAGCATTTTCAGTTTGAATTAAACCTTTTTCAAAATAAACGCAACCTTTTTCAAAGTGAACGAAACCTTTTTCAAATTTAACGAAACTCTTTTCAAAATAAATGAAACTTTATTCAAAATAAATGAAACTTTATTTAAATTCATTTAAACATTTTTCAAATTAAATTAAACCAGTTATAGAATTTAATAGAAAACAAAAGAAAAAAAAATATTAAAACAATCAGTTTTAATTATGGATAATGCCAGAATCCATAAAACCCAGAAAATTCGAAATATGGTGGATAATAGTGACTGTACGCTTAAATTTTTCCCACCTATTCTCCTATGTTGAACCCCATAGAGAAAACATTTTCTAAGATAAAATTCCACGCCCGATCATTATTAAAGTGACATCACAGAACATAACATAGTAAGTGTATATAATTGAGGAAAGTGTAACACAAATTAATCAAAATGATTGTGCGAACTATGTCATGGATATGATCATGTTAATTCCTAAAGCGGTCAGTGGACAAATTCTTCATTAAATTTAACAAGCATTATATAAAAATGAATATGTTTAATATGTTTTATTATTTTTTTTTTCTATTAAATTCTGTAACTGGTTTAATTTAATTTGAAAAATGTTTAAATGAATTTAAATAAAGTTTCATTTATTTTGAAAAGAGTTTCGTTTAATTTGAAAAAGGTTGCGTTCATTTTGAAAAAAGGTTTAATTTAAACTGAAAATGCTATAAATACATATGAATACTGCCGGTAAAATATTTTATAGGGAACAACAGAAACTTTTTAAAGAATCACAATCCGTTAATTTGATTTTTATGGGATAGAGAAAATCATAATAATTTATCTTGATTTTGTCAGATTTTCTACAAAAACGGAATAGAAAAAAAATTGGTTGAACATTTTAATTTAAAATACCAAGAATAAAAAATAATATATATAGGCATTTCCTAGAGCTACGAACGTACGTTCGTACGTTTTAGATATACAAAGAATATAGAAAAAAAACTTTCTCTAACATATTTTTTTTTGTGATAAGATAGCATTTTGGAAGATATATGTGTAGTGCAAATGATGGATTTCATCAAGTTTAAGTTTTCATAAAATACTCGTAGTTATAAGTACATGGTGACGAACATACGCAAAATAGAAGTCAACTTTGGCTGGCAGTAGTGTAAAATTCTGCGAAATGAAACGGAATATTTAAAAGCGATAAATTTATTTTTAAAGCATACTAATAGAGGTCTCTATACAGTTTCATTACAATAAAATATCTCTATTAGTTTTTGTTTGATTGGCTTAAGTATCGGTCGCGAACGTACGGGTCGCGAAGTACGATATTTCCAAATGTTTTTTTTATTATTATCACCATGCTTAATCCCATATATATCGTCAAATTTCCTTAACCAAAAACTTAATCCTCTATATTAAGTGTGTGGCAACTAGTGCTGGCAAAGTATTGAGTAATGAGCAGAGTTGGGTTTATTGCATTGAATTTATAATGCATTATCGTTTCCACTACCACTAAACCACTTAGTATTAATGCAGCAATATTGCAGCCACCAATAAATGCAGATAGAAATAGTTAACCACTAAATAAAACCATTTTAGTGGTAGTAGAAATTTAGTGCATTAAATAAAACAAATTTAGTGGTAGTGAAAATTTAGTGCATTAAATAAAAAAAATTTAGTGGTAGTGGAAATTTATTGGATTAAATAAAAAAAATTAGTGGTAGTGGAAATTTATTGCATTAAAAAAAACAAATTTAGTGGTAGTGGAAATTTATTGCATTAAAAAAAACAAATTTAGTGGTAGTGGAAATTTATTGCAGTTTCTAGCCAAATTTTCTCAAATAAAACACCTGAGATATGCTAAGATGTTATAAAAATATAGACTCCTCATAGCAATAAAATGCTATGATTATCAACACATTTTTTTCGATCCTGGCTTACCATTTTGAGGAAATGCCCATATACGACTATTTCATTTATCACCCTGTAAGTTTTTTTCCAAGTCATGCACAAAGTACACGTGTATGTGTTAATTTGTAATATGATTATAGATAAATGTTAGAGGCCTTTCATAGATCTCAATTTTGTTTTTTTTTTTGTCTTTCGTGTACTTGCTTCCTTAGGTCATGTGCGATTGTGTAAACATGCAAGTGTTAATCGATTAAATTAAAGCATTTGCAAACACGAATATCGAACAAATAAACAAATAAAAGACTGAACAACTGAATGGACATTTTAACGTACTTATGGTTAGAAATACAAACACACACACGTGGACATGCATACATACACACACACATATCATTTGTTTACATTTTCGTTTTGAGAGCTGTTAATTTCAATTGATGTCTGACACTTTGTCCATTGGTTTTAAGAGTCAAAAAGAGATACAATTTGTTAAACTCCAACAAAAAGCCACACCATACAGAATGCTAACACTAATTTTAATAGCAACAGAAGTTACAACAACAATAACAAAGAAAACAGTATTAGTATTATAATAGTGTAACTGTATACCAGCTACTTTGGAAAAATACTTTAAAAAAAAAACTTGATTTTATTTCCGTTCCGAGTTTGTATTTTTTCCTGTAATTTTCATATAAAAAAAACATACACACACACAAACTCCTATATGAAACGTACGCAGTTAGTAAGTAAAACACATTACCATAGATTACTTTTACTCTGAATGTATTTAAACAGCTTGGCCACACGTACAGCTTCAACTAAATTTTATTTCAAATCATACACGAATGTACAGTATGCTTGTGTATTTAAGTGTTGGACGATGTGATAGTTTTGTTTTGCCATTTTTATTTGCAAATGGTTTTTCTAACAAGAACAATTGTATTCCCTTAACACATGATCACTAAATACAGTTACAAATAAATTGTCCCACACTTTTACACTTTGACACTGACACAGGCACACACGCACATACTTACATACTACATCTTTAACCATTAAACTAAAGTGGCTGTGTGTATTAAAAGGAGAGTAACAGTTTGCTGACATATGTGTTGTTGTCAGTTGGCGGATATGAGCATTTGAAATTTTGTGATTTAAAAAAAGTCAACCAGCAGAAGAAAATTAAAAATTCAATTATCTTGTTGCTTTTGGAAGAGATTGTAAAATAATTTGTTAATTTTATTTTATTTTTTTTTTTTCAACACTTGTACACACAGATTTAATACGCTAGTCTGCTTAAGTTTAAATGAATGTAATCTAAAAATATTTCTTGAACGTTTAGTTTTTTTTCACGCCATAAATACTGTAGAAAAATCCCTTATCCAATCAACTATAATTAGGAAATTAGTAATAAACTAGTGTTTATGGAAATTACATTCAAATCCAGTTACAGATATAGAACAAGTATTGTATGAAATCTGTTCCACATAAAACCGAATATTTCTGATGGAGTTTTACGATCGATTGACAAGTATGTAGGCAGTCTTTAAATTAGTTGACCGGCTGTTTGTGAATAGTTGCAATCTGGTACAAAATAAGTTTCAAGTTTAATGGCATCATGTTGTCTACAAGTTGTTATTGTTTTTTTTTTTTTGGTTATCGCTATATTGAAAGGCAAACGAGTTGAATCCTCGCACGAGTTCTGCCTCTTAGTTTACAAGTATAAAATATTGAGTAACAGAATTTAAAGAATGGTATAAGAGCTACCAAAACGAACACCATAGTGGTTGACCAATTAAGGTATACACGTCAAAAATGGCAAAGAAAATTTACAAAGTGTTATTGAATGATGACTGCCTGAAGGTGCATGCATGTCTGCCGATGTTTCACCGCAATATAATCACATTTAATGAAAGGAGAGGACTGAAGTAGTAGAATCGCATTCGCAAGAACTAATACCAGCGCGAATGTAGCATCTTTTTTATAAGAAACGCGTGGAATAATTGTTATTTATTATCTTTAAAATCGCTCCTATACTCAGCAAAAAAGTTCTAAGTTAATCCGAAGTGTTTTCATACAACTATTTCAAAGTTATGAGGGTAATACTTCTTTTCAACAATTTTTACCAGGTCGCTTTGGTTAAAATGGTTAAATGGTTAAAATTGCCTAGAAAAACATCAACCTTTATAGAATATAAAATGTAAAGATGCCAGTAAAATCACAGTTGCAATTTTTGGGCTAAGTAAACTCTTTTCTTCTGATGTGTGAAGACAAAGTTCGAATTTCCTCGTCATGCATCTTATCCGTAAGATTTGGCTTAAGATACTACTTAGTTAATAAATCAATTCAGATCTAGCACAGTTGCAAAAAACTGCAACATATCAGATATGTTGTGAGTAGGAGTTTGTCGAACATATTGTTCTGCAAAATCGATAAAAAAAAAGTGGAACACAAGCTGTATTTAAAATGTTTACAGAGTTAAATATTCTATTCTATTGTAATTTCTTAATAACTTACAAGTTCGCTGACTGCAGTTGAGAAACTAGAAAATATGTGCATGACATGACATCGTCGTAGGACAAAAAAATTAACCCTGATTTTGTTCTGAACTCATTTGATAAAATAACATTTACAATAACGCTTATACATACATAATTATCTTTATACATACACAGTACATTAAAAAAAAAGTTTAAAATAAGTGTGTTTTTCGCCCTTTCTTGACGAGTATGGGTATCGTCAATAATATCATATGCGTGAGTATAAAAAATAAAACAAAAATCAAGTAGATTTAGACCAATGACCGGCAGGAGTAGCCCTAAGTGGACGGACATAACAAGGAGTAAACAGAATTATAATTATACTCATAGTCCACATTAAGTTTATATACAACCCAGTCTGAACTTATTCGATGATGGTGATATCAAAACGTTTAAAAATCCCTCAAGCAATAGAAAGAACTGTTTAATTTACAATAGATTAACTTAAGCGAATATTTTTCGTTCTACATCTGTAAAATTGTATCAAGTTATAAGTAGAATAAAAGCAAAATTTAAATTAAACTTTACACTTTTATACAAAATTTATCTTTGTAAGGTTTTAAAGCTTATGGCTTTATCTGTAAATAATTTCCTTAAATATTTTTAATGAAATTTCAATCTATAAGAGACGTTGACGTACAGCAGTTTTCCATACTTTTTCATTTACATCCTTATACTCTATGGGGTTATTGCTGTTTATGCTGGTGTTGAATGCAAATAAATATTGAACACACCATTTCCTGTAAAATATCATTTTTAAGCACTTACACACAAAAAAAATCACGAGTGTATACACATTTGCGTATGTATTATGAACCACAGGAATATCAACAATATACACAATGAGAGTAACAACTATGGTTATAAGCACGAGCAAAGAAAAGTACACACACATACAGCAAGATAGTGAGAGAGTGTGAGAGAGAGAGAGAGAGGGAAGAAAAAGTATAAGAGAAGAAATAGCGGTATTTAACAAACTGAGTGACAATTCAGAGGCGGATATTTACACACATGTTGCCATCAAACGTTTAACAAATAAACTTTAGGAAATTTTCTGTTAAAAGTTGCTTTACTTAAGTCATACATTTGTTTGCTTATTTGTATGTGTTACCAAAGAGAGGGAGTGGTCGCGTTTAAGTGTTTATGTGTGAATATCATGTTTACAACCATATGTGTATTGTTGCACATCATCATCATCATCAACATCCTTTGTTAGTTTTTCTCCTTTATTTTCTTCTTGTGTTCTGGTAGTCTTTTTTTGTTCAAAATCACACAAATGACAAGAATATCACTTTTGTTACATATTTTTGTGGTTTTTGATATTGTTAGTTTTAGCATTGATGTTTTTGTTCTTGTTGACAACATTGCTGATGACATTGATGGGGACAATGATATGCTTACAACAAATACAAAAAAACATTTCCCAAAATAACATTCTGTTTGTACCATAACATCACTGTTGTTGTATCTGTAGGCGGGATTTATAATGTGGGCGATTGTAAAACAATTTGGCTTAAAGTATTTAACAATTTTAAGGGACTTACGAGTATTGATTAATAGACAATATAGGGAAAAGTAGTTTAAATAGAAGCATGTGTATTGAAAATTTAATTTAGCAATACAATAGTATATAATGAATTTTCTCTAATGCTTCTATGGTGTTTCCATTGTATAAGAAAGCAAATATTCTAGACTTAACGTTAATATTAAATCATACATTATGGGAAATTAACAAAAAACTTGCTAGAAAAATTAAAGTACTAAAAGTATACTATACGATAGCGCTGGGTTCAAATCTTAGCTCTGAAATCTTGAAAAACGGAAATACGAATAAACTATTACATAATTAGCCATTAAAACCCTATGTCAGGGTTACGGCTTTTTTTTAAGATGTCAGAGCTGAGAGCTTTCCGAAAAAGCTATATGCAAAACATGCCGCTTATATGTATATTGATTTTATAATTTCAATGTACTATATCTTCAACCTTCTGTCTACCGCAAAAATAATTTACATAACAATTTTAATTCTGGTTTTTCGACCTTTATTATTTAATGTAAAGAATTACTCAAGCTTAGGGTCTTTTTTAAATAAAAATCGTTTAGTTATTTATCAATATTTCGCTACTCCTGCGTGTAGCGTCTTCAGGATATATTTATTTATTTATTTACTTATATATAATATTACTTACAGTAATTGTAATCGCCCTGGGGCCTATTTCACTAAGCTACAAGTTTACAATTACAAGTGTTTTTGCCTATAAAATTGTAAATTGTAAAATATTGTGTTTCATAAAAATACAATTACAAGTTTGTAGCTACAAGTGATATTTACAATTCACAAGTCTACAAGTCATACTTCTACAAGTCGTTTTGTTTCATTAAACAAAATTTTCACTTGTAGACTTGTAGAATTGTAAAAAAAAGGTTAGGGTCGACGGAAACTCTCAAAAAAATTTTACAAGTTACAAGTGAATGATAAATTGAATTTAAATTTGATTTTTAACTATTTTTTAATAAAAACTAGTTCAAGTAAACACAAAACCAAACAATTTTAATATTAATTAACATTAATTTATTTATTTTGTTTGTTTTTATTATTTACTTTTTAAATAAGTGATTATATGTAACAAAAAAAAAACTATATGACATTGTTTGCTTATTACAAATTATCGATATTAAAGTACCCATTATTGTAAAACTATTAAAAGTATTCCTATGTTCAAATGCTTACAACGTCAGAACTATTTCTCCGATCGTGTTTATGGAGCACTCATTTGCTTTGTTATTGTGTTTTCTTTTAAATGGATGCATGAGAAAAACAATCTAGGAAACCGTTATCTTTTTATATTCAGATAATTAGAAAAAGTGCACATTGTTAGTTCTTTGTGTTAAATTTTTCTACATCACCAAAAGCAGTTAGACGTGAAATCAGAAGGAATAACTAAGAAAAACTTTAATAGCACTAAAATGTGGCTTTTCCACTGCCTATTTAGGTAAGTAAATAAAATAAAATCTTTAGCCGGCAGAAAGTGGAGACTGCAGTGCAAATTTATAAAAATTTTATCTTATTTGACAATTTTAATCTGTCTGCCAGTTAGAAATTCATTGCATTCTGCTGGTCAGGGTGGTCGATCAAAAGTAAACAAACCACTGACCACAAAACGCCATCGAAAGCTTCGCCTGGATTTTGATCGGACGCACTTAAATTGAATTAAATTGGATTATGGAGGATTGGAAGATGGTCCTATTGCCGGACTAAACCAAAATTAAATTAGTTTTCCAGCAATACAATAATTTGAAATTCACCGCCAAAATAACTCAAAAGTGGTTAAATGATAGCGAACTGAAAGTAATATAATGGTCACCAGAATAGCCTGACCTCAATCTGCTTGAGTCCTTCTGAGATGCTTAATTTATCAAAATAACTTTGTAAAAATATTTTATTTTATTTAAAAAATTTGCGAAATATTATTAAAATGTGTTACATTGCATTTTTATAGGATATTTTAGCACTTTGAGTAATAATAAATAAGAATTTTATAATTAATATCACAATATATATAAAAGAACTTGTAATTGTAGAAATTATAGTTTACAAGTACAAAAATCTACAATTGTTATAAAAATTTTAATGAAACACAATTCATTAGCACTTGTAAAAAATAGACTTGTAATTGTAACTTGTAAACTTGTAGAATTGTAGTTTAGTGAAATAGGCCCCTGGTGTAGTACTTAGTGGGTTAGCGTGCTAAGACAAGAGCTACGGGTTAAAACCCCAGCTCTTGAAAAAAAAAAGAAATGTGAAAAAAATATCTCTCTCTTTCGGCACAGTTCTGAAGTTTTTAAGTGTATAAAATCAGATTTTTACTTCTGACGAATTTTCTTAGAGGTCATTGCGATAAAGAAAAACAAATTCGATAAGAATGGAGATTACAGCAGTAGATGCTTGTAGATCTGGTAATATATTACAAATTAACATCTAAATTTTCGGAGATGCTGAAACGAATAAGGAAGGTCTGCTGAACAAATAGTGAAGAATCACAATTGATTTACAGGTCGTAGTATTTTCGTCTGGATTATATCTAATATATAAAATTCTCGTGTCGCGGTGTTTGTTTCCAAACTCCTCTAAAATGGCTCTACCGATTTTCATGAAATTTTGTGTGCATATCGGATAGGTCTGAGCATCGGTCAACATCTATTTTTCATACTTCTAAATGTTAAGGTGACTCGCCCCAAGGGAAAATTATTACCGTAGAGCATATATGGTTTACATTTTTCTATTTCTCCCTATCCCAAACTACAAACTGATTTTAATTAAATTTTGTTGGTGTCTTAACAAAACTTTAAATTACACAAATGTAAATTTTTCATCCATTTTTCATACCCCTAAATGTAAGGGGTATCCTCCCCAATGGAAAATTTATGCCGTACCTAAACAACGTACCGACTTCGATGAAATTTTAAACTAGATAGATTTGCATACCGTAGAATACATATGGTTTTCTTTTTTTTAACAAGTTCTCAGAGAGAGCGATACAGGGGACATTTCTCCCTATCCCTAACTATCAATCTGAAGTACCGAAAATGGCGGATAATCAATTACTAAAATCAATAGTAACGCAGACATTGATTGATCATATCAATGTTGGTTTTTACAGTTCGGTAAAGAGTATCAAAAATATTTGAACTAAAATATGTTTCCTACAGCAAATTTATATGGCAAAACAACGTTTACCGGATTAACTAGTAACCAATAAACATAAGTTTTAAAATTTTATATTCAATATTATTTGTCACTAACTGTTCCACAAGATATATGGAAAATCTTCGAAGCGAACATTAGTCTTAAGAAGTATAGTTCGGCTGATCTTGAATGTCATATTTACCTATAATCTATGTCGTGTTCACTGACTTTAATGATGTAATATTTCTCTCTGACAGTAGTAACGATGTATTGTCATCTGTAACTATACGACCCCCTCGGGGGTACAGTTAATGGCTTCTGGTGATGCGTCGCACCAGGGGCCTGTACTCACCGGGGAATATGGAGTTCACCTATCTCTAGGTGGCCTAGCACTCGCCATAGGCAGAGACTGATTGGTAATTTTTTACTGACCAGAGACACCTATCTAATCTGGTACTACGGGCATCAGCAATTCCCGGTTTGCCTGTGTCCCCTGTCATTCGGGGGTGAGGTAAGTTGGCCTGATGATTTGGGTGCGGCCCTTAGGGGAATACACGTAATAGTTGTGTTTCTATCTAAATCCTCAACAGGGGTGGGGGGGGTACTACTACCCAGGCAGTGGTATGCCGAATTGGTAATCTGATGTCCGTGGGCATTCTTCTGAGCGGCGTTTCTTTGGCATGACCGAGATTAGAAGGCACCGGCTTCGGATGGCGCTGGTCACACGTAATGTTTTTTACCACCACCCACGCAACTGGGTGGCGTATGTTGTGTCCTAAACTCAATCTAGTTGTAACTATACGTAATGTGTAGGCATATTCCTTTGATATTATAAGAAGAAGATCTGTAAGAATTTCTAATAACTGTAACTTTTGTTGTAAATGACCGTCTAGTGAATGGAACAACGCATTACAAAGAGAATTGATTTGTTTGAAGAATATGCTACCACTGTTGCTACAAGAAAATTTCACGAAATATAATCGAAAATGTAAAAAAGGGAGCTTCTTTTTGCTGTTTAATGGCAGCATCAACCGATAAATATCTAACAAAAATGATGTTTACGTGCTACAGAGAATTTTATTTTCGGCAAAAAAGCATTTGCTTAGAATTTAAAGCAAGATTAGTAAGCTTTTTCCATATATCCACACATTCAATTGGATTTTTCATAAGCAAATGTCAAAACACAACAAGGTCTCAAATTATTATATAAGTATATATGTACATATATTTATACTATTGATTTTTAAATCGGGCACCAGTAGTGATATCTGCAACAAAACGTTAGCAGCCGGACCTCTTTAACATTAAAATAAATGTTTTTAATTAATATGTACGACCTATAACTCTAAGATGTGCAATATAATTGTTAAAATATTATTTAGAAGCTGCATAAATCTATCGCTCACTTTGTCTCTTCGTCAAGTTGTTTTTTTTTTCTTTCCAGCCAAAATTTCTAACAATTTTTCATAAAAATCAAAAACAAAATATTAACAAACCTTGCGAAATCTCGATAAGTACTAAGCAGAAACACACATAAAATAAAATCCATAGCTAAGCTATAGAATTAAAAGAGCAGACTTTACTTGAAGAAGTTAAATAAGGAAATGAAGTGATTAATTTGAAAGAAAAACTTAATGGCCAGTAAAAATACCCGTATAAGCCTTAAGTAGACATCGACGACAAAAGTTTGTTATAATCCTACTAAGCCCTGTGGATCACTAAGAGAAATAAATGACGTAGAAACCTTTTGTAACAAATTTAATTTATCTTCACTATTCCTTAAAGTAAAGAAACAAATTTAAACTAATTTTATATCTATCAAGCAAACTAAAAACAAAAAACAAACAAAAAAAAAAAACTGTTGATTTCAAACACTTTTTAGTACTCCCTTGTGGATATTGCACAAAGTTTTACTCTTTACATGTTTTACTTCTATCCTTATCATAAACTGATAACAATAATTTTAAGAATTTAATTTTTTTCTTTTTTTTACATTCTAGTCCAGTTCAAAGCCACTGAGATAAACTTTTTTCTCAGACTTGAAATATTCGATTTGTGCTCTGATATCATTTCGTTAATGTGGTCTGTGATTGTGTTGTCAATTACCAGTTAATGTGTGTTTGTGTGCGACTGTGTGAATGTAAAGAATGCAAGTGAATGTAGTTTTGATATTTTGAAAGATAAATCGAGAAAGAAAAAGGGATTACAAGAACAAAAAAAAAAAACTTAAAATTAATGCTTTAAAGAGCCATTGTTGATTTAATTTTCCAGTAGCAGCATATTGATTGTTTGCTAAGATATTACAAACGATGTGGGATAGATAAGTAATAAATACGGATACATATTTATTTATATATCTGTGGCATTTTGACAAAACACCTTAAGTCGAGATAAGATACAAAAAAAGAAATTAGAAAAAAACCCGGGAAAAAATAATTTTTATAAAAAAATAAAATAAACCAAAATTAAAGAAAAATTTCTTCTATAATACAAAATTTTAAAAACGTACACAAAAATGTTTTTTGAATAGAAATTCGTATCATTAACAAGATTTTTTTCAACTTTTTAAATTTGACTTAAGATGTTTTGTCAAAATGCCACAGATATGTATGTACATATACATAGTATAGTGGATTCATTGGAATATAGGAGTAGATAAATGTGGGTTTAAGTTCATTTAACAATTTCAGAGAATTTATAATTTAAAAGTATCAATACAACATTACAATGCATAATCAAGCTCACGCAAAATTAAAAATAAATTATGATTTTCAAGAAAAATCTCAATCTAAATAAAAAAAATATTTAAATGTTCCTTATAAATGTATGCCCGTATTCATAAAAAATAAAACAGTTTTAATAATTTTAATTCTGGTTTTTCGACCTTTATTATTTAATGTAAAGAATTACTCAAGCTTAAGGTCTTTTTTAAATAAAAATCGTTTATTTATTTATCAATATTTCGTTAAACCTGCGTGTAGCGTCTTCAGGATATATTTATTTATAAATTATTTTCAAATTTTAAATACAGAAAATGTGTATTTATAAATTTAAAAATTTTTTTTGTCAAATGAAAAATTTTTTTAAAAAATCAAAAAGTGTTCTACCCAACAAACACAATAAAATCAATAATATAAACATGTTTACAAAATCATGAAATAAAGTAATATTAGTGTAAGAATGTAACAAATTAATTAAAAATATTACATGAAATATTAAATAATAAATCAAATTAATAAGAAATGTCTGTATACTTGTGCTATGTTATCTGTGTCAGCCTTAAAGTTAATTCTGTGTGTTGTTGGTACATTAATAATTTGTAACATTTCTAACATTAAACGTTTTTTATATATAAAATGAAGTAAAGCAAGGGGGTTCAGGTTCGCACATTGCGCCAAGCGGTCGAAAAAACTTCAAACGTCTGACTGCCAGACCTGGGCAGTCAGAAAGAAAATGTGCCACAATCTCCCTCTCAGAAGAATTCCCGCAACTTCTGCAGTGCGGATTAAAGAGAAGGCCCAGCCTCTCTGAGTGTCTACCGATCAGATAGTGACCCGTATACACTGCTATAAGTTTAGGCAAGGACCGTCGAGGAATCCCCAAGATTCCCAGCGTCCTACCCCGTTTATACCGTGGCCAAAGAGTCCTAGAAACAGCACAGGCAGTGATAGAATTTCACCTGTTCTGTGCTTTCCCAAGGAAAAACTATGATATCCTTTCCGTAATGGTAGTCATAGGACAGTGGAAATCCAGGTAGGAAGTAACATACTCCCCTCCGGCAGAAGATTCCCTAGATTCCCGCCTTCTCATTTCCCAAGATATCTCTATGACCTGGAACCCAGACCAAGGAGATGACACAAACGTCCCCAAATCGCTTCAGCTTCTACTTACAACGAAAAACGTGGAAGAGTTTCCCATGGGCGAAGCCAGGGCTCTGATAGCAGCCTGGCTATCAGAAAAAACCCTAACTTTACTCCCTAGGCATCGTTCCCAAACACCTAAAAATATGTCAAAAAAATACTCTGTAAACCAATTTTATTTTTTATGAATACGGGCATTAGTCTTTTTGACTTTTTATTTTACAATTATAAATTTTGTATTGAGGCAGAGGTCTGTTATTTTTATTTCAATATTCCGCCACTCTTTGTGTATGCTCTGCATATAAGCAAAAAATTTTGAATTCTTACTTAGAACAGCTAAAAGAATTTTATTTATTTCCATCGCACACCTAAACCTGTTTTTACACAGTTCTTCTTGCACATTTTGAATTAACTAGGTCGACAAAAATAAGTTTCTGACATGTTCATTTTGCTTTAAACAACTTATATATAGTAGTTGAGCGCTCGCTTACAATATCAAGCAGTCCAGTAGCGTGATTCAGTAACATATTTTTATGATAATAGAATTTTTGTTAACAGCAAACAACAAAATTGTCGATATTGTTATTCATTAACTTCTATTTACAATAGAAGGTAAAGCTATTGCCGTAAATTATCGATAAAAATTTTTTTATTGTTTTTTCAATTCGAAAATCGTAAATTTTTAGCTTGAAATATGGCAGACAGACAACATTAATGTGTCTAATACGGTAGACAGACGACAACGTTAATATGCGTTAAGAACTTACTAATGCAAATTAAAATTTTGCCCTGAAAGACCACAGTTTCTGCATTTATAGTGTAGACAGACGACAACGTTAATTTGTTTGTGAACTATTTTTGTTTGCTTTTATACCCATAGAAATGAGAGGTTTATAACTTTGCTTACTTTCTATCCATTTTAAATACCAAAAACTGACTGATTTTACGCGATACTGCCATAGTAAGAAAGCTTAATGCAGCATAAATTCAACTAATACACATTATCGCCGTCGTCTGTCTATGGTATAAGCCAGAGGTGGGGAACCTGCGGCCTCGAGGCCGCATGCGGCCTCCGCGAGGTTCTAGTGCGGCCCTTTGCCACCTAGTACAAAATAGTAGAGTTCGTTTCAAACAGCTATTGTACATTAACGCCATGAAAGTTGCGCGCAAAAATTATTTAGAAGGAATATTGGGAATTACAAAACTGTAGAATTTTTAGGTAAGTGAAAAATTATTTATTCGGAGATTTCAGAATTTCAAAAATCAATTATGATTTTTTCAGAGTATTGCCGAAATGTTGGTTTTATATCCAAATAAACAATTTTTCACTTTACTGAAAATTCCACAAAGTTTATGTAATTTACATATCTAAAAAAACTAATAATGTTTTATGTACTATTTATTTGAAAATAAATTAAAATTATAAAACACTATTTACAAAATTTGTCACACATAGTCAGCTGATTGTGTTTGCAAAAAAAATTTAAATTAGAGCTAGCAA
This sequence comes from Metopia argyrocephala, assembly GCA_963576795.1. Classification (NCBI taxonomy): domain Eukaryota; kingdom Metazoa; phylum Arthropoda; class Insecta; order Diptera; family Sarcophagidae; genus Metopia; species Metopia argyrocephala. The sequence continues at coordinate 57,117,785 of OY756211.1, read as the reverse complement.
CGCCAACTACCTTGTCTAAGAAGTAAACATAACTCGGTTTCAGATCTCCCATTTGAGTGTCACACCTTGCTTTAGCTTCTCTGACTCGCATCTCTCAACGCTTCCCTATTGAGTAATTTATCATTTTTCAAAACATTGCTTTTGAAAATAAAATATTCGATGAATATGTAGGTGTCTTGGATTGTTTAATAGAAGAGTGTACTAATAGATTTTCTGATTTTTTTGAGCACACTCCTGCTATGAAACATTTGGCATTTGAACCACATTTAATAGATAGATCCGAGAACCACAAATGGAGTTAATTGATTTAGGGAAAGATAGTATCATCAAATTCCTTTTTAATGCTAAAAAGGATCCCATATAAATCCGGAAAAATGCTATTGAATATCCATGTCTTCGAGAACATGCTCGCCGTTTACTTTCCTGCTTCGGAAGTACCTACTGTTGCGAGACAATCAGGGCAATTTCTATTCTCGCTTTCACCTCAAATACGCTCATAGAGTTTATTTTTTAATTCTATAATACATGAGGGATGAACAACAAGTCGTTTTTCTTCGTCAAAAATTTTGCTGCTTTTTATATAAACAATCGGAAAAAATATATCATGAATAATTAAAGAGAAGGCTTTTTTTACCGAATTTTGCTAGAAGTAAATCTATTAAGAAGAAAGCATGAAAAATTAATATATAAAATTTTATTTTCTAAAAAACAGTATTTGGTTCACTTATTGGAAAATTGTTTTTGCAATATTTAGGGCTAAAAGACAAACAACGTCAGGTCAATTTAAATTAATGGTTGATTTTATGATGGAACATAAGGGCATTGGAAGATGAGTCAGCACATTACGACCAGAAGATCAAAATGCTTTACGGAAAGAAATTACACAAAATGTTAATATAAATGTCCCTCCTGCTAGAGATGTAGCAGGATGGACAAAGGTAAGTGGATCTAATCAAAGGCTTAAATTTGAATTCTACTTCCAATTATCGACTACATGTGAATATGAGTTGTGAAATTTCTGTAAAATCCCATTTGGAAATGACTTTTCATATCTCCAAACTGGGTAATAGCAATATCCGCACACATCCTAAATTTAAAATATTTAATTCCTAAGGCCTGGCGAGACTAATACAAAAAGCAAACTGTTAATAAATAAACAGCAAATGGAGGTCACAGGTGAAGTTCTAACAAAACCATTGCGTTAAATGATTTGGAAGAGACAGTTTTTACTATTAAATTATAAAACATCCGTGAAAGGTGTTTCAAATGTAAATTCACTTGGAGTATTTGAAAAACCGGAAGCATTAGAAGAAGGAGTTAGTTTAAATATCAATAACAGTCCTTCTTACTATTGTAGTTATATGACTTCATCATCTAATGAAATTTGAAAAAGACATTCGGCAATATTTTATGGGTAGTACGAAGATTTTCTAAATATTTTTGGTGACAAAAATATGACAGTTGTTATCGATAATTCATCACACGTATTCAAGAATGTATAGAATTTTAGTTGTCGAAAGTGAATGGTCCCATTCAACATTATAAAAAAAGTATTGCCGAATTGCCCTGAATATTTTTTCTCATGTCAAAAATAAAAACAAATTAAATCTGTGTGTTACGAAGCTTGATCCAAATATACAATTACTGTCAAACAAACTCAAAGCCAAATAAGTCACGAACTTAGTAAATAACGAAATATATTTTATTGTATTTTTTTATAATATTTTATATTATTCTTAATGCATATTTTATTTAAAATTTTGTAGTATTATTGTTTATTTTTTCTAAATAAATTGTTAAGTCTATAGAAAAACTATAATAATTTCACAAAAAGTCAATTTCTTAGGTCAATCAGCTTATGCGGCCTCTCGTATTGCTGACTAATTTAAATGTGGCCTCTAATGGCAAAAAGGTTCCCCACCTCTGGTATAAGCTATTAAATAGTCTGTTTGAGAACTGTTTTTATTTGCCTTTGTAGCGAGAAAAAGGAAAGGTTCGTAATTTTGCTTACTTTCTGTCTTTTTTTAGTTACCAATAGTAAACAATAGCTATATTATTGAAATCGGTAAAGTGTACTTAGTGAATCACATAATCCTAACTACAAACAACAAAAACTGAAATCCCCCCTTGAAATCCCACTCTATATACTTTTGAGCTTCAAATTAATGATCATTAGAAAATTATACCTACTGGATAAATAGCAGAACTAAAAACCAAGGATCAAAACTTACAAACAACAACTAATACAAGATTCTCACCAATTCATAATAACCAAATAAACAAAATTAACATTAACAGATGGGCCAATTGCTGTTGATCATTTTAACAGTAAAGATATACCGCTGAACTTTAAGTGATCAACTGACAGCAACTTGTCCCGTAGAAAAAGGCGCTTAAGAAAAACCCCTACTTTTCCATACAAAGCACAGCATGAATAAGGATGTAGCCCCTGAGTATTAGTCTTATAAAAAAAATCAATCATAGTTTGGATAAATAGAACGTGTTTTACTAATGATACTACCATATTAATATCTTTCATTTGTTTATGAATATACATACAAAAAACAAATTTATTTATAATTATTATATCAGTCTTGAGACCCTAAAATTGGTAGAACTCCAAGAAGAACATCCACCTTTGGTATTTTCAAGCGAATGGGCAGGAGAAAAAGCGCCACCTACTGGTAAGTAGTACATAACAGAAACCTACACAGCGAAGACCCTCACAACAATCAACATCCAATGACATATGGGGCAATTGCTGCTGATCATTCAAGGGTGAAGGTATAAACACTGGCCTGTGAGTGATCAAATGAACAGCAATTTGTTTCATTCGTAAGATGATTAAAAAAGAAAAAACTCTATCATTACAAAAATTCCAGTACCCTAAGTACTGGCCTCAGTACAAAAAAACCTGGTGTTTTTTAGGAAAATTAACATTCGTTAAGGAATATTTTTTAACGCTAGCGGCACTGAACTTGTTATTTTAGATTTACATGTTTTTTATTGCCGGTATTGGTAGCCATATAAGTGCATTTTAAATAAGTGATTTTAGTTTTATGTTTCCGTACTCTTGAAGGTGGTGTTTATTTTCAAACAGCTGTTCATTATTTTATTTCGTATTTTTATTGTTTTGCTGCTACTGCTTTCAAAATAAATATGTATTTGCAGCTTGCTATTCTGTATTTTTAAGTTATCCACTATAACCAGTTTTTTTAAAATTGACAACATTGATTTACAACACACAACTGTAAGATTTAGCCAAACATCGTTATTTACACATGATTGTACTAAAGAAACACATATTGTTTTTTTTTCTGTTTTTTAATTCCCAGATTCACATAACTGCCCTCCAGTAGAGTTTTTTTTAAAACAAAACAAAACAAAACAAAAAAAAACCTAAATTTTTTGCCAACATGTCAAGCGTGTTAAAAAATTTCTTCATTTCAATGGAGAATTTATATGATTTCAAAAATTTCACTTTTTGTCTTTTACAACAATCCTACACAATCGCATGAATGTGTTGCAACTGTGAACAGCAGCAGATGGTCATCGTCTATCGATATCTTTTGCACAAAATATATAGATTGAGACATTTTATACTGTCCATGAACGTCCGCCTGTCCATCTAACGTATTTGGTTTGTTGGTTTTCATGTCAAGCATAATTCCAGATGGTCGTAAACTGTTCCATTCGATACTGGTGAACTGGCATGCAATGACATCCAACGAGCCATCAGTAAAGCCATTGTAACAACAGGCCAGGCAACAATAAAAACAATAAATTGAAGAACATTAAATTGAGAGAATTATCACTAGAAAAAAAATCACTTTGTTGTTCAATTGTGTATTCAAGTAATGAGTGAATAAGTAAACGAGTGACTGAGTGAGTGGTTACAAGGATATACAAATGTGGCACATTCTATATTTCTGCTAACACATACATACATACACATATGCAATAGATATATGGTTGCATAAGTATTATCATGTGGTTGTTTATAGGGCTTACAAAAAGCAGAAGTAAAAAAAATTTATCTCTCTAATGGCTAGAAGTGAAATGAAGAGGCAAAAAAAACAAAATAACGAATAACCCTTACACAAATAAATATGTTTGTATGTACATCTATAAAGCAGTGCTATATTTACTGCTTCTTGGCTAAAACAAATAAAAATATATAGAAAAAAAAAGAAAAACTTTTTAAGAAAAGTTTGCTAAAGAATAAATGTGTGGGCCAACTATATCAAGTACTCCAGCATCCAATCGTTTAACCAACCGGACATCATTCCACAGACTGCAAAGTTAATGCCTGTCATTGTGGATTTTCTATAATTTTCAATTGTGAAAAAAAAGAAAATGTTTCAAAGTAAGAAATTGTTTAAAACAGAGGAAAATTAAATTCTTACGGAATTCTAAAAGATTTACAGTCAGCAAAAATGCTTGTTACTACTGAAACAATATTTAATTCAACCAAAAATGCACAATGGGAAAGGAATTCTTTAAAAACTTAGTTCGTGTATTAAATATTTATATAAGACAAGAATCGTAGTTAATGGATTATGTCCCCTGAATCCAAGTATGAAAAATTAAATTTATAAGAATCCGTGCTTACTGTTTCATAAATAAAAAGCCATCAATCCATGTGATAGGAACCTGCTTTTCGGAACATAAAATTGATCTGATAGTTTAAAAAAAAAATGAAAACCTGAGGCTGCATGATATCTTACATGCATACACACATTCACATACATAATTAGCCATTACAACCCTGTGTCAGGGTTACGGCCTAGTTTCTTGCAGCACTCATGTTGTGTGTGTTAATTTGTTTCCATGAGTACCGGGACCTACAGTTTAAAGTCTTCTTCAAACGACAGATTTGAGAAGCTTTATCATGGCAATCAATTACTCCCAGACCTTTTGACAGAAGACTGCTGACAGGAGAAATAATTTTTTCATATAATGTTATATGTAGCAAATGCATAAAAACTCCCCAATTCACCTACCTCACTTGCTGACGAGTCGTCAAAAATCTAAGTGGCTTTGGGGTGTCACGATTTAATACAACAACTCTTCTAATAATAACATTAAGAATCAATAGGTCGACCAGGTTATAGTTGCTTGTAATGAACACTTGCATATATATTTAACGTTTCGGGTATCAATAAAGAATTGTTATTGAAAATTTATTCATAAAAATTCCCAGAGTATATATAAAAAATATTTTATTCTTTATACATAAATATCAGTTTTATCTATCTTTACATAAAACATGTTGTGAATCAAGAACACATATAAGTATAGTTAAAGTAGCTGGCAATTAAGAAAAACAATGCGCGTGATAGAAAATGTAAAAAATTTCTTTAAAAACCAAGAAGTTATTTTTTTTTTTTTAAATAAACGAATTTTATAATTTAAAGAAAAGCACACAAATGAACTTAATAAGTAATTAACGAAGTAGTACAAAACCTTGATAGAACACATTTTTTCTGCAATAAATTAACGAAATATCAAGAATACCTTATGCTTGGCAATTTTAGGGAGCGTCGAAATAGCTGATAAACATAAATTTGCCACGCTCCTTTTGCTCTCATATATCTTTCCATACTACAAACATCATATACCCTATTACTTTAGGCTATGCACCAATGTTACGACTATATGCCAGGCTATATACAACCAATGCATTGCCAGAGTCATGCGATTATCCAGTTTCGAACTCAGATTGCCAGATAATTTCCAATAAAAATTGTGGGGACCTCTTATTTTTAAATTATAATTTTTGAAAAACCGTAAATTCATTTTTTTATTTTATTATTTTCTCCTTCACTGACATTTATACCTCGCTCGTTTGAGTTTCGGTTCACGCGCTCTAACCACTATACCACGACCCCTCAATAAAAAAGTAATATTTTTTAAAGCATAATCTTCCATAAACCTAACATCAAGTGTTATCTCACACCATACCCACTTGTCCAATTCCGCCCAATATTTAAGTGATTATTTGTGTTATTATGGAATCTCTCAGAATAACTTCAGAAACTTCACTGAAACAGTTCCCAAGATATACCAAAAAAAAAACCAAGAACAACATTCAATAAATTTGTGGCTGCAGTCACTTTACTTCAAAACAGCACCATTCACTTCAAACCAAAAGTAAATATCTAAATTTAATGTAGTCAGAGCTGCGATTTCATTTGTGTAGAAATTGTTTCGAAATATAATAAAATATGTTTTACTAGTTTTCTTTGAAACTAAAACTAAGCCGCATCGGTAAATAACAAAAGTTTCGTTAATTTAAGAAGAGGTAATGCGCCATCTAGAAGCACAATAAAAAACTGCGAAGTCGTCCATAAATCTCGTGAACTGATAATCGATTTTCAATGTAAACCTGAATAACTAAGTGGCGGGTACTAATTGTACTGCTCAATATTTTTGACAGTTTAACTTTTATAAGTTCTAAAGTCACACATTTAAATAGTTTTTTAGGTAATACATTTTTCTTACGGTTTAATTTTTATGTGTATTCTTCGTTTACACTACTTTAACACACAAAATGAGAGCAATTGTATAGCCTTAATTGAATTGACAGAAAGAGACAGAACAATTGTACTTCTTGCCAGTTTGAGAATTGAAAATGTTTTTATATTTAAAGAAAAGGTCGTTTACCATCAAACCAGATATCCGACGAAATAACCATTCTACCAAATTCTTTAGCTGGATAACAATTTTACTTTTGTAACATAAAACTTTATTTCAGCCACACAAAAAGAAAAAAAAACAAAATTAAAGGTGCAACACATCTCGAAATGCACTAAGACAGACAGCCTGTTAACTTAACAAAGTTAACACAGTAGTAACAAATGAACGAACCAACAAACTAACAGACAGCAAGTCAGGTGTATGTTACAATATTGATAAGATTTCTTTTCAATTTTATTAATGCCCTTAACTTGGGTAAAAACAACAACATTATCACAAAATATACTTTCATTCACCTGATACGAGCCGAACAGTATAAAGAACACTGATGCTGGTTTTGTGCAATCTTTTTTTCTTTCCAGTTACTTACTTTTGCTTTTGAATTATTAAAAACAAAAGCTTTAGTTTTTTCGGTTTTTTATTCTGTTCATCAGTTTTGTGTAGAATTGAATATTTCGTTTTTTTATATTTTTACCATTTGATATCTGAAAACAATGGCAAAAATACAAAAAAAAAAAAAATTCTGGCAAATAATTTTTACAAATTGCAGATAAAAAGTTATCATTGGTAATGGATGGATTTAATTTGTATTTTTTTTTTCTATTTATTATTGTTGTATTTCTAATTCTTTCATTTCTGCAATATAGTGTTTGTGGTTCTAACATTATTGGATTAAAAAAATTTTTTTGTTATTTAAGCCACTGTGAGTTGCCAAATTGAAACATAAACTTAATAATTTAAAAGCTGAAAAAATTTTTACTTGAAGTAAAAGTACAATGTAACCCAAAAAAATTGCAAAAATTTTTTATTTTTTAGAGAAAACAATGGTTTTACGAAGATATGACAAAAAAAAATTGGCCCACCAGCATTTGTTTGCAAAAAAAACCCGCCATAATGAAAGTTATCGATTAACTTCTTAAAAAGCAATCCATTCGTCCAAACATCCAATTTAACTGTGATTTGTCTCGCTTTATAAGATGGTCAAAATACGTTCGTGTGCTTCGCTAAAATTATTTGAATTAAAAAAAAAATTTTTTAATATGAAGCATGTGTTCAGGAATTTTTAAGAATACAATTGGGCCACTATCTAGTGGTTTGGGTTTTGACTTACTAAGACAAGAGCTTCGAGTTCAAACCCCAGTTCTGATATCTTGTAAAAAAAGAAATATGAAAAAATATTTATTTTACTCTTAGCAGTCTTCTGGCAAAGGCTAATTGATTGCCATGAACAAGCTTCTCAAGTCCGTTGTTCAAATTTGACTTTAAAATGTAGGTCATAAAAATTAACACACACAACATGAGTGCTGTTAGAAGCTAGGCTGTAAGCCTGAAACAGATTTGTAATAGCCCATTATGTATGTATGTATGATGGGGTGGATGGAATATTTCGGAGAAGGCAAAGTCTCTGATTGGGGTCAACCTGTCGGCCCCCAAAACGATCCTTGTTCCCGTTGTATTCAAGTCGACATACAGCCTCCTGGTTGCCCTCCTGAATGGCAATCTAGCACCCGCTAGATTGTTAACTAACATATGCGGTCTTTAAATTTGGATTATGCGTAGGGCTTGAAACCCACCACGTAAAAACTATTTTCAATGAAAACTTCAGCAAAAGCATCTAAAGGGCCCCTTTAATTTTGACGACCAGGGCAAACGTTTTAAGGACTATTATTTAAGGATATGCGCCTGGAATGTGAAAACTTTTTATAGAGAAGGTGCTTCTATCCAGTTGGCGGTTACTCTCACAAAATGTATGGCTGACATTACCGCTATCCATTAAATACTATGGATTGAACAAGATTGTACGAGTGCACTTTCGGTCATCGTAGCAATCTATATTTCAAATTTCAACCAAATTGGTTCAATCGGTAAGGCGTGATTGACGACAAAAAACCGACTTAACTGTTTATCTCTCATTATTGGTCAGGGAACGATTAAATGACGTTATAAAGTTTATTTCTCTCTCTGCTGTAACGTTCATGGAGTGCAAATGTTGACTTACTCGTTTATCCGTGCAACAATCGTTTCTTTTGTGACATTCAGAAGGGTCGAAATTTAAAACTGATGTATTTATAGACAGTCAAGTAAAAAATTTCAGTGAACAAACAAAAATAGAAAAGAAATCTGGTACATAATATTTTCCAATTAAACGAAGTGTCAACTAAAGCAACACCTTGTAGTTCCACACGAACGTAATGATATCTTAACGCATTCAAGTAAAAATTTTCTACGTATTCCACTTGAAACAAAACAAACTCATCAGGAGACTTTTCTCTGCCTATATGGCGAAAAATATTTTATGTTTCTTTCACCAATACCTTTCTCACGATATACACACACTCACATATGTACATACAAAATTGGCCATTACAACCCTTTTTCAGAGTTAAGGCCTAGCTTCTCACAGCACCCATATTGTGTGAGTTAATTTTCACCCATAAGTACCTGGACCTACAGGTTAACGAACGACAGACTTGAGACCTGGTAATCAGCTACTCTCAGTGTTTTTGCTAGAAGAATGCTAAGAGATGGTCGTCGAAAGAGATATTTTTTCATATTTCTTTCTTTTGGGATCTCAGAGCTGGGGTTTGAACCCGTAAAATGACACACTATAGCGACCACATAAATTTTTTTTTTTTTTTTTGCTAATAATTGATTATAAAAAGACATTTGGATCAAATTTATCCTTCTTAAGACAGCAACATTTAGTTTACATGTGACGTGCTATTAGCACTTATCCGATTTCCATTACCCCTTGATTGATAATTTGTATTGAATATGATGTTATTTACTTTGTATGGACGGGGTACCGGACAGTGGGAACTTTTTAACTTAGTTCATTCCAGACATACATACATATCGGTTCAGCTGTTCTTCCAACAAATAACAGACAATTTATTTATATATTTATGTTGCAGCTAAACAATAATAAAATTTAATTTATTTTATTTATATTTCCCTCTTACCAGAATTACTTAAAATATTATTATAAAGGTAACAAAATTATTTTAAAGCCACCTAAACTTGTAGTTGCGTTAATAATTTGTATAGAAAACTGTAAAATTCTTAAAACTATTTTGGTGTGATTCATTTACAAAATCTTTTAAATATTAGTTTAAATTATTCTCCATATTATTTTGTAATTTTAACATTTAAAATCTTAATTTTTTTTTTTTGTTTTTTTTTTTGTTTGCTCTTCATTTTTCATCTTCAACCAACAACAACTACTTAAAACATTTTCTTTACCAACACAAATCACATCTCAAAAGGGCATTATTACAAAGAAATAATAAAAAAAATATTTGGAAACAGAACATGAGCAAAAGAAAAAAAAGAGAAATCCCATGAACTATGAAAAATTGATATAAAATTCTTCTGCACCAAATATCAGACTATTCTTTTCACATTTTCTTTCTATTTAACTAGAACTTTCATATAGGGTTTTACAAATGGTAACGTTTTAAACTTGACAGCTAATGGTGGGTATTGTTTTTAAGCTGCTTCTGTGAATTTCTTTGTTGTTAATTAATTATTTTTATCGAATAAGGTGATTAGTCATAAGACTGTTTCATCAAAATGGTTTTTTATATCTGTATGCAATGCTCAGCAAGCTGTGGAATGATTGATGTATCAACTTCCTTTGGTCTGAATTAAATTGTACCAAAAGCAAGGATATGTGGTTTTAACAGCGACTCAAAAAGTAACTGAAAAAAATTTTACTTCCCCATATAAACTTCTGTTCGCTCAATCCACTTTTCTCAGCGTTTGTACGATACCCAGTTTGTAGGAAGAACTGTTGAATGTCTTAAAAAAGCAATCAACTTAAGACTGCACTTTCAATTGTTGACAAATCTTTTATTACTGGGTTATCTTTTAAGTTTGTAAACCAAAAACAGTTGGAGGGAGCTAAACCTCATTAATGACGAAAATGGTGAAATATTTTAGACTTTAATTCATTGATTTTTTCTATCAATTGTAGTTGTGTGTTGTATATGCTTTCTAAAAAGCAGGCTCTATAACCTTGCATACAATTTGGAATTCGTTTTTTCTTCTTTGAACATGAGTTTCACATTCCAATCCAATGCTGTGACAGTTTTTTTATTTCGGATAAGAAGTGCTCTCATCCACGGTGAGACATCATCAAAAACTCTATTTACCCGTTATACATTATACATATAGCGCATGTTACATAATTGGCCACTACAACAACCCTGTATCAGGGTTACGGCCAAGCTTCTCGCAGCACTCATGTTGTTTGTGTTAACTTTTATCCATGAGTACCGGGACCTACAGTTTAAAGTCAACTGCGAACGCAAGATCCCAGAGCGTTCGCCATAGGACTGCTGAGCGGTAGTCGCCGAGAGAAATAATTTTTCCATATTTTTTTTTTCGAGGAGCCAGAACTGAGATTTGAACCCAGCACTATCGTTCTAGTGAGCCAACACATTAACCACTAGACCACGGCGACCACAAAATTTTATTAAATTTTATTTATGTTTTTGTAAAATAAAAGGATCCATAAAATTATTTTATTTTCATTTACTCATATGTAATGCTTTTGAAAAAATAAAAAACTGCGATAATATATTTTCCTCATTTAAAGATCAAATTAGAAAACTCTTAATGAAATACCCTTTACCATAATGTCTATCATATGAGTTTAAAAATTTGTAGCCTGGTTTATGGTACAAAGAAATATAAGAAAAAAATCGCAAAAATTAAAAGTAAAAAAAAATATTCAGAACAGCGCAGAGAACGTATTTAATTGTAAAAGTCTTGGAGGGGGAATAAAATATTGTGTAACTGTGTAAAAATCTTTTTTTTATTCTTTGGCTGTTCTACTTTTACTCTACATGCCAGATTTTTATGATGCAAAAGATTAATAGACAATGTTAAAAAGTATATATTTGAACTTTGAACGTGTGCAAATTCTCTAAAGGGGTAAAAAAACTGTTAAAAAAGCAGAATTTTTAGAAAAAAAAGCACAATTTTGTTTTCTTAACCCTGCTCTACTTTAGTTAAAGGGAATACATAAATAATTTAAGGCGTTTAAAGCATAACAAAACTATTTTTAAAATAGTTCTACAATAAGTGATCGGTTGTCGTATAAAATAAGCAATTTCTCTCAGAAATATTTTTATTAATTATAATTACCTATGTATATACAGAGTAATTTTACGCCGTCGAGGTCTTCTCGATTTATGTCATCAAACTTCTTGCGGCAATAAAAATGCTCAGGTCTTTGATTTGCTGCGAGTTGTATGTTTTGTTTGTACAAATATTGGTGCCAATTTAATATCGAGTTATTCATTTATTAGTTTAAAATCCGACGGTCTGGTGTAGCTTACAGCTGTTATATATGTATCTGTCATTGAAAGGCTTGCCATTTACGAATATGATTCGTTTAGCAAACGAAGAACGCGGTAAGATTTTCTGTAAAACTAGATGTTCAAGTGTATTATGACGTAATTATGGTTGTTATTACCGACCTACTCTGAAGAAAATTTAAAAAGAATGATGGTTACAAATATATGGTATAATGGATAATCGGATTCCACATTGCTTTCAACTCACGCAATAATTACAGCACGTTGGTTATTCCCCAGGCCATAGATATACTAATTGGTTGCTACTGCAACAACCTTTCAATGCTGGTGATTGTTAGCGATGAAGTTAATTTTTCACGCTCGAAGAACACAAAAGTGACTGTAGAAAAACTATTGCATTGGAAAAGAGTAAGTGATCGATGTACATTATGTTTTGGAGGTGTGACTGGAAATTTTTTTCGCAAATTATCAATTCAATGTGATGTGGTCATGATAACCGGCCTTTTTTTATTTTGCCTCTAATTGAAATCTTTGAATTGGACTATATATGGTTTCAATGGGGTAAAGCAATTTCTTTCTTTTATATTGTTACGAAAACATAATTTGATAAAGCAAAGTCGTCATTTCAGTCTTTTAAAGTAGGTTTTGCTGTTATTATTATATAAATATATTAGGAACATTCTCAAATATGTTTATAAAATTATTAATCATTTCAAAAACAAATATATGTACATGTAGGGGAAAAATGTATATAAAACACCCAAATACATGTTGGTTTAAAATGTATATGAAAATTATATAAAATTAGTAATTGAAAATGAAATTGTTGTTGTATAATTATGTAAAAGCTAATACATAAAAACAATTCAAATTACTAGAATAAAACATTAGAACTATAAATAGGGCTACACATTTAGGTTTACAGTCAGTAGTTAGTTGTATTTTAAACGTTATAAAATGTAAATAAAGCTTTAAAACGAAAAGTAACAGTGTTTTAGTTTACAAATATCGAATCCTTGAATATAAAACGAATTATAAAGGACAATTCGTAACAATATATACAAAAAATATTCAAGAGAGAAATTCATTGTTTTTCACTTTCTGAATTAAATTTAAAAAAATAAGAAAACAATAACACTATGCTACAAAAGTAAAGAAAAAAATATGTACTGACTTTAGTTATCTTCGATCACTTCGCTAGGTGTCTTTTTTTTTTCTAATGTTCGTGGGTGTCCAACATAGGTTTTTCGGAAAGAAAATTTGGCCCCGCCCACTTTTAAGACCACTTTTTTTGTTATACCTAAAATCAGAAAACGGTTTTTAAATTTTAATTTAAAATTTTTTTTTCCTCTTTTAAACGCACTTTCAAAATCGAACGCAAACATTTTTTCTAATTTTTACAAGACAACGTCTGTCGGGTCAGGTAGTTAAAATGTAAAAAAAATAAAAAAATTTAGCACCAGATGCGGTGGAATAATTTAAGTATTAGATTTATTAACTATTTTTAGTACTTATGCTTAAAATTGTTTAAAATAAAAAAAATTGGTTTTTGAAATAAATTGAAAATTCCACAACATAAAAATGTTTCTGCTGTTTTGTTAAATTGTCGCTCATTTTCGTCAATTAATTTTCTTAGATTATGTCGTATGATATGTGAAATTTTTTTAGGAGTTATTGTGTGATAGTGTAAATATAATATGTAATCTTAATATTTCACAATAAGAATACTGGTCGTATGTCTCTCATTGTTTTCTGGAAAAGTTTAAAAAATAAAAAAAAACTAATTTGAAAAGAAAAACAGTTTTGTTTTAAAAAAATTGAATAATGGAGAGCAATTTTTTAAATTACTGAAAATAATAACATTTGTCCTTTTTTGTAATATTGTTTACGAGTATTTAAAGAAAAAAAATGTTGTTTGTGCCGCAGGAGTCTAGTGAGAGTTGTGAGTTCGATTCCTAACACTACACAGAGCAATGGCTTTAACCACTTCGCTAGTAATAATAATTAGAATATCATTTAGTAAAACCATTTAATAGAATTTAGTTTTGATATATTTATTTGTTTTTGTTCAAATCCATGACCACAGTGTACTCCCCAAATATTAATATTTTACTACACCTCTGTAGAAAAATACTCGACAATAAAAATAAAACTTCAGCTTACAAAACAATTAAAAAATACGAATATAAATATATAAAATATTATTATACAAAAAATATATAAAATAAAAATTTTCGTTTTTATCTAATCGAGTTATGGATTAAATTTACCACATTCGAAGAAATCATTAACTAAAGAAAGTTTCTAAAAAATGTACATGTAAATATGTACACTTAAATAAATTCTAAGATTTTATATGTAAAGAAAGTAACTATTTAACACTAAATATATAACTTTTGACACAAAGTTTCCTATACAAAAATAGATTTTTACACTTGACGTAAATAAAATACCAAAAAAGAAAAAAAAAAAATGTATTTGTACAGCCCACATATTTGCTAAAAATTCTTAACATTCTTGAAAACACTTATAAACTAAAAGACATAATGATTGGCTTCTAAAAGTATATTTCACAGACTATTTTGTTAGAGAAGAATATATGAAAGAAATTATTTGCAATAAATTCTGAGTTTTATGGAGTGGGTAAGTAACTAATAATTATACAGATGTAATCTTAGGTATTTCAAAGAAAAAAAAAATTTTTTTATTTTTGTTCACTGCTTAGAAGCGTTGAAATTGTTAACAGTTAAAAATTAGACAATATCTTAAAGCAAAAATCTAATTGTATGTGATAAGCACTACAATATTACTTTTAAAATCTTCCTAGGCAAGTCTAAGACTTCTTCAAAATAGTTTAAGTAAATGGTTTGTTTGTGCGGTGAGCCACTTGTATTGATCTATCCGCTTTATTTGCCTGAAACAACGCATTCATTGACAAGCATTGTGGAACTTCACATCTTATATGACTGTCTACAACTTTTTCTTACCTCTTTAACAGTCTGAAAAATTTTGAATGGGTCTACCTCTAGGTTTTTTAGTGAAGCTATTGTTCCATTATGTTAATTTGCAAATAAGTTATATTCTTAGCCTTTTTCTCATCATTTGGTCTCCTATTTAGTTTAGACTTAGGAACAAACATTAATTAATTAATTAACCCTGGCCTGTTTTCAGTTTCATATTTAAAGATATTACTGTGACCCTAATATTAAAGTATATTTACATTTTAGAGTACATACATAAGTGCCACCCTAATATTTTTATTGTAGACGTTAATTTGATGACCAACAAGAATGTTGGTCAAGGTTTAACTGTACGATACCATACAACTTTTTAAACATTGTAATGAAAATTGTTTCTCTCCTAAATTTACACCAGAAAAACGCTCTTAAAAAAAGAATTTAAATAGCCTCAACTTTAAATAAATTTCATTAATATTATTTGAATTTAACAGCATTACAGTTCGAAACATTTGAAACGCAAAGCAAGTTCAATGAGCTGGTGATCCTATACAAAGTTGTAGGGTATGAAGTTAACATGGAATTCTGTCTAGTGAAGGTTGAAGTATATGGATACAGTGTATACTTTGTGCTTTCTCTCTAGTAGCTTTGAGGGAAGGAATTAGCTCAGAAGTGTTTTAACTCGAAAGTAGGCCTTCTTCCCCAGTTAGAACCACCATTATAGCCCTTAAAGAGAGCTATTCTGATCTACTTCTATATAAGGCAAATGCCAGTTGAAGGATAATTGACTCCTTCAAGATATCGAGGCTGACTTGGCCTGTTTTTGATATTACACGTACTAGATCGATTTTGTGTCCAGATTGGTGACTGTATTTACTGGACATTAACTGATGGGAAACTATTCTCACCGGATGGGTATTCCATACAACGAGCACTGTCTTGTCAGGCAGAGAAGGAAACTTTGTACGAGTACTTTTTAAAACAACGTCGTAAAATGTTAATTAACGCTCGTGTCTGAGCATCGAAGTTAAGTAACTAACCAAAAATAAAGCGAATGGCATTTATAACAACAGTTCTCACAATTTGTATCAAACAAGTTTCGTCAACGCCTTTTGTTAACTTTAGATGAGCATTAGGGAAATTTAACCGTTCAACAGAACTATCTCAGAATCAAGATGCTCGTATAAAACTTTAAATTTCAAGTAAAAACACACAGATTAATATATGGAAAATATGGCTTATTGCGGGCACGATTCATACATACATACATAATTGGTCACTACAATCCTGTGTGAGGGTTACGACCTGCCCTCCTGCAACACTCAAGTTGTGTGTGTTTAAAATGGATTCCGAACGACAGATTTGATAAGCTTTTTCATGGAAATTATTTACTCCCAGAACTTTTGCCAGAAGATTGCTGAGAGGTAGTCGGCGAAATAAATAATTTTTTTATATTTTTTTTTTCAAGATGTCAGAGCTGAGATTTGAGCCCGGCGTTATCGTCTTAGTAAGCCAACACACTAACCACTAGACCACTGCGACTACTGCGGGCACGATTATAATTGAAATTTAAACGTAAGAGAGTAAACTTTATGGAATTATATGTCGTATACTGTAGCCGAACACCATAGCTAGTGGATACTCTAAACGTAAATCAAATAAGAAAATAAAATAGAAGTGGATTGGAGATATACACCATAAATATATCACCAGACGGAAAATTTTAAGCGAATAACGTTGCAACCGAACAGTACAGAAATAAGTTAAAAAGATGAACAAACAGGACACGTGGGAGAAAATAAATATACTTTTTATCGGTATAATTAGACAAATTCGAATTCCTATATAAAATAACAATTACCTTGACACTATCGTTGTATTTTATTGAAATAGCCTACAACGACCAACACTAATAGTGTGCCAACACGAATCTTACAAAACAAGCAATTATTGTTAATATTATAACTTTTGTATTAATTTTAGTTGTATTTGTTTTTCTTCTCTTTGATTTTTTCCCCATTTTGCTACTTATGTTTATTGCTCTAATTACGCAGACATAAGAAGGGATATTATGGTTTGTCAGCATAAACTAATTAATGACTTTGTAAGTATCTGACTTGACATTTAATAGAAAGCAACAGAATAAATACGTATAAGTAGTGGTTTATTTATTTATATTTTAATAATAAAGAAAAATCCTGGAACATTTAATTCGCTTTCTCTAGAACTCTCATTCTCTACTAATAAATGTTATTATAAGTTCAAGAAGAAAAAATTAAAATGTCTGAGCCTTAAATAAAAAAAGGCAATTGGAAAACCTCCACAATATCCGAGAAAAAAACAATGTTTTCTCTTAATTTTCCATTAACAAGTCTGACAAGTAAAGATTCTCTTTTTAACTTTAATCTTATAACATAATTAACATGATAAATAAAATATAATTGACCCAAAAAATTAATTAGTCTCAATGACGTTATTTACCTGCTAAGTGGAGACGACGCTCAAGTAACATATAAATAAAGAAATTAAAATATAAATTGTGTATAATCATATATCACAATCGAATATTATTGTTATGGAAACTTTACAAAATGCTGAGAATAGCAGCATTTCACAATATAAGCTTTTTTTTTTGGGATTGTCTTGGAGTTTATTTACTCATGTTTCATACAGTTTGTTTGTTAGCCAAATAAAATACCAATCAAATAATTAAAGTTAAAGCAGTAAATATCCCACTTGGCCTTGTCGTTAAGACATTGTTAACCTAGTGAACATTTATGGCTACTCGTTAACGATTAAGATTACACAACAATCTGGGCAACAACGTCGCTTAGTAAGAATATCGTTGACCTCAAAAATATTGTAAAACTATTCTTTTATATGATCGACAACTTTGAGGAACACTACAAAATATCATACAGGATATATGTCGGCACTTTTGTCAGTAAGAAATTCATAACCAACAAATATAGTCAGTGACAAAATTTATCGGCGATGTTCCGACAACCGCTACGTTTTTAAAACGCATAACACATTTGAGCATGTTCGGACAAACGAGCGATATGTTTTTTTTTTTTTACTTTTAGCTCAAATGAAAAAATTCGCTAAATAAACGCAAATTTTCGGATATGAATACTATTCTTTAGAATTGTTTTTGAATTTCTTTTAAGAGCTTTTTTTGGCGACAAAATACAAAATTGTGTATTGAGTGGATCATAAATAATCAATCAGTTGGCAGAGGCAAGTGGCCTAAAGAAAGCAAATTTTTTATTTATAAATTTTTATTAAATATCTTAAAAAAAACATACAAATTTTCTTTAAATTAAAAAAAGCCATATGAAATATATATTTTGCAAAAGTTTTTTTTTAATTTTTTAAAGTTCACATTTAATACAATAGACCAAAATGATCTAGGTTACATTAGCGATTTGAAATCTCCAAAGTTTTAACGTTTTCGCTTTGTAGAACACTTATTTGGCAATTTCAAATCGAAAGCGCAAAATTTAAGTGTTTTGCGATTTTCAGAACATGAGCCAATAATTTCCTAGTAACTTCGTCTTTGCCATTCTCGTTTACACCGATTGGGCCAACTGGGATGTTGGTTAAGTTTATACTGATATGACATCAATTTTGTAGAAGTATTTTTTTGTACTCTGAAAATATATGCACATTTACTCATTCATACTTCTGGCCTCTTCTTAAAATTTGGAAACAAGTAGTAGCGGCATAACCCTTAAACAGTTTACATCAGAGATTCCCAAATACCAGATTTAATGGGCGCTAGGAAACTATTTTATCTTTTTTTTCCTAACTATTGTGCAGACTCTAAAAATATTCTGAATAAATATGTATGTTGGTAGAAGCAAAAAAAAAATCTTTTACTCTTTTGCTCTTATTGGAAGAATTGATGATATATACATAAAATTAATCATATTTACTGAATTTGGAGTTTTTTAAAAAAATGGATCGTTATGGACACAAATGAAAAACATGTCGGTATTCGATTCTATATATTTTAAAACGAAGATAGAAATGAAAAAGAAGCATTCGATTTTAGGATTTTCATATGATTAGACGGTATTGAAGCAAAAGGAATGGAAATTTAAATGAAGTAAATAACAGTTTTGCAACAATTTGAAATTTAAGTACAAGAAATGGAAATCTACTATATTTGAACGGAAATGTAAATACACTATAAAATAAAAAAATTTAGAATATCAAAATGAAAGACATTGACTTTTATTACGATGTAATTATTTGTGGTCTAGTGGTTAGTGTGTTGGCTCACTAAGACGACAGGGCCAGGTTCAAATCTCAGCTCTGACATCTTGAAAAAAGAAATATGAATAAATTATTTCTTTCGGCGACTACCTCTCAGCAATCTTCTGGCAAAAGCTCTGGGAATAATTGATTGCCATGAAAAAAGCTTCTCAAATCTGTCGTTCGGAGTCGATTTTAAACTGTATGTCCCGGTACTCATGGATAAAAATTAACACACACAACATTGTAGTGGCTAATTATGTATGTATGTTTTAGTTGTTGTACGACTACATATAAGCCAATTTATTTAACCACAGAATTGTTCTAATTTAGTTCAATCAATACAAAAATATTTCTATGCACTTACAACTTAATGAATAGCTAAATATTACTTGTATTTATTGCAAATATTTATACTGTATGATATTGTATCTTTCTTTTAGTTTTCGCAGAATATTTTTCTTTGAATTTAACAATATTCTTCTATTGCAAATAAAGGCTTTGATGTATTTTTATTTGGTCAATTATTTTTACCTGATAAAATCTGCATTTAATTTATTGTTTTTAATTAAATTACCTGTAAAGAAAAGAAAAAAAAGTACAGACATTTAATAAAAGTTATATTAGAAATTAATAATTTGTCGTTGTGTTTAATAATTTAATTAAAAACAAAAGCCTAATTTTCTTAATAAATTAGTATATGTGGTTAATTATGTAGAATAAATTACACTGAAGTAATATTTCACAAACAAATTTATCATATAAGAGTTCAATTTCAAATTAAGCTGAAGAAAATATACACTCTGAAAAATATATTCTACAGGTCCATTTTTTAAAAAGTAATAGGAATTTTTTTGGTGTCAATAAAAGATCATAAATATATCATAATTAGACATTAGAGCCCTGTTTAGCCCTGTTTCAGCCCTATTTCAGGGTTACGGTCTAGCTTCTCACAGCACTCGTATTGTGTGTGTCAATTTTTATCTATGAGTACCGGAACCTGTAGTTTATTGTCGACTCCGAACGACAGAATTGTGATGCTTGTTTATGGCAATCAGTTACTCTCAGAGCTTTTGCCAGAAGACTACTAAGAGGTAGTGGCCGAAAGAAATATTTTTTTCATACTTCTTTTTTTTTTAAATCAGGGCTATTTGCCTAATAAGCCAACACAATTAGCACTAGGCTACGGCGACTACACGGATCTTAAAAACAGTCGAAAATAAAGCGAATATTTCATCAAATTAGCAGCTGTCTTTTATGTTTATTGGCTCAGCGGTTATAGAGTATGTTAGAGCATATTCTTTCAATGTGTACTTCTTTGTAATTTCTACTCCTTATATAATTTTCCAATTTATAACAACGTAGCCATAAGCTAAAAGAATGATAAAATAATCTCAAGAAAACCTTGTAAATGAAATCAGTTTCGTAATTGTGAAATTCTAAATACGTTTCTATAGAAATCCAATTCAGTAAATCGGTAAATTCTAACACCAACATAGATTATAGAAATAATATTATAAACTTTCAAACCCAAAGTTGTTCTTTATGCAGCAATTAATACATTCCCGTACATTTTGTCCAGTGCAATTCTATACTCAAAAAAATTTATGTCTAGGTTACAAATTTAAGATACTTATAATAAACATTAAGATCTTTAGTTTGACTTGTTTTTCTTTTATTTAAAATGTTCTCAAACGCGGAGTGTCTGTATTTGAAATAAATTAAGAATTTAATATAAAGCAAGTACTGTATACCTTCAGTATTATCGTTCTCAAGGTGTATACAAAAATCAATATTCTTCATGTATGGGAGGTATCATGCCCACTTGTCTAACTGCACACACACATTATATATAACTGATGATTTGTATTGACAGGTGAGTTATTTGGATCACATTTAGAAATACATACTTAGTTAGTATGAGACTTACCATGCCCACTTGCCTAACTCCGTCCACTCGCTTTAACTAATTTTCCATCTTATTATTGTATTGATGATTTGTATTACTATCGAAATCATTTTTAAGATATACACTTCACAAATATACTTTGTATGGCGTGGCACTGCTCATTTTTTATTTTCTTTTTTCTTAAACGCCTTACAAATGCGACGGAGACAAGTTGCTGTCAGTTTGATCACTCACAGGCCAGTGTTATACCTTCACCCTTGAGTGATCAACAGCACTTACCCCATCTGTAGCTGCGTGTTGATTCGAGACCGGTGAGCTTCTTCACTAGGCAGGTGGAAGAGAGTAAAATTTCGAGGGGCGGTTTCCTATTAAAATTTCTGAAACTTGTATAGCCTATAGCTCCTGATAGACTAGAGGAATTTCAAGAATCTCTGTACAGCAGTTTAGCTGTATATCGACTTCAAACAAAATTGACAATTATATTATTTACTCAAAGGAAAACACCTTATAACTCATATTAAACCAATAAATGGCATCATTAGCTAGAAATGCGTTATTGTAAAGTTTTCCATTTTCTGTAGCATTTTGTATAGTTGCAAAATTTCTACAAACTTTGAGGGGCAAAACCCCTATAAAGGTTTTTACGTTATAGTCTTTTTCTTCCAGTAGAAGACTTGCTACACCTAAAAAACTGAAGGCAGTTTTGTAGCCTCAATAGCAGTATCACATTTCATAATTTTAAATTGTAATGTTTAAAAACTTGCATATAGTGCTGCTTATATTTTATTATAAAAAACACACGTAAATTAATAAAAAAAAACTGTATTTTAATAACAATTGATTTTCATAATCTCCCTTTTAAAATTAGTTTAATTGTTTTGTGTTTTACTCCACAACTTAATGGAAAAACTAAGTAATTATTTCATTTTGTTGAGGTAAATTAAACAATTTAATATATTTAATTCAGTATTTTTTTTTTTATATTTAGACGTACGGAAATACTCTACTCTCATATTACTTTTAGTAAATATAAATATAAGCATACACATAGACCTCACACTCATAATAAATAAAAGAAAAAAAGAGATGAAAATGTTGATGATATCTAAACCTACAACTACTACTTTAACTGCTATTGCTACTACTTCTGCTTTTACTAGTAAAACATACCAACAGCAGTAGCAGTATGTATGCATGTATGTGTTTTTAATAATTATAGTGTCAAGTTCCCCAGGCCACAATTTACTACAATTACATGGAAAACGAATATAAACAGATACCAAACATTGAGCCCACCACAGCAAACCCATCATCCAATAATAACAACAAACCAACTTACCATTTAAAGTAAGACAAACTAGTAATTTTCTTGTTCATATCTTTGTTTTTATACTCATATGGTTTAGACTTTTGTTGGCAACATTATTTAAAGCGATAAAAATCCCATGTTACACTGCTTAATGGTGAAAAACTTAATTAAATAAAATACGAAACCAAAACATAAATAGAAAAAAAAACAACGGTTTAAAAAGAAAACAAAATTGAAACATTAAAAGACAGAAGTACTGTAATTTTACGACATGGTTGTATAATATTAAAACTTTAAAATATTAGAATGTTAATAAAAGAGAAGACACAAATAAAAATAATAAAAATTAAGTTCAACGATATGATATCTAGAACCGATTTTTATATTAGAAAGTAAAACTATTAAGGAAATGGGTGGAAAAATTTAAGTGTTTTACGTGTTAGTCTGCTTTTAGAAAGTTAAGAGTTGTATTTTATTGGTTTAATATTCAAAATCTTGGGAGTATTGGTTTAAATTCAACTTTAAATCGAGTCTAAACTACAGCTTATGCCTTTACACACTTATCAATTCCGGCCAAAGTCCATCACGTTTTTATTTATTTAAGAAGAAATCTGAAATTTTGTATTTAAATTAAGAAGAACATGTTGAACCGCTCACTAAAAATTTTTAACAATCACTTATATGACCAAACCCTCTATGCATTAGCAGCCCAATCATATTGAAAAAGGAATAGATTAATAGAGTTAGATATTGATGTGTGACCAAAAATGATTTCGTTCGAAATTGAAATATTCTGCATTTTTAAATATAAAATGTATCTGCATTAATAATTTTAAAATTTTAAGAAGCAAGAATGTAAAGTAGAAAAAGAATTCGAAATTTCCTTCAGATTTGGAGGTTTTGGCAACCTGAAATTTCAATATATTATTTAGATTTTTATCGAAATCGATTTCCATGACATACCAGTTTAGTGATAAAAAACTTGAAAGATTGGGTTTTCAACCATAGGATTAAGCATCTGAGATGTGTTTCCCACATTTCATACTCAGTTTCATTTTACGCTCGATAATACGAGTATGTCAGAAAAAATTTATTAGTTTTTGTAAAAGTCTGTTATTTGGTTTAAACGAGAAAGTCATCCTTAATTTAATATTATAATCGAGTTTACAAAAAATAATTAGTAAGTATTTTAACAATTTCTGCCTTCGCTTTTTTTTTTAAATTTCACCTTAATTTCAATTTAGAAAACTAAAAAGAAAAAAATTGAGAAAAATATTTTATTTTCTAACAATTTTAAATTTTAAAACGTGTAATAAGAAAATTCTAAGATAAGTTTTTGATATTTTCGTAATCGATATTTACCTGTAAAGCTATTTAATTACATATATTAACAACAATCGGATTGTTTAAGCAGTAAACATAAGAATTGTTAATATTGCTATTCCTTAACTTTTCTTACTATATTTACAATACCCAATATAGCTGATATTGTCATAAACTAACTAACCAAAATTATAAATAGAGTTGTCGACTGTCGCGTAAGTCAACCCAGAGAATAAATTATCGTTACTGCAAACAACAGACATTTTCGCCTTCTCTTACAACTGTGGTACAGTTAAAGGTTACTGAATGCCGCTACTACAATAATTTGATTGCAAATAACAATAACAAATTTATATTGAAAAAAATGTAATATAGTTGGTCTTGAAATCACAAAGGCAACTCAGTAAAACAACTTTTGAAAGAAAACAGAAGGATTGTTATATATGTATATCGATTCGAATTTTTTTTTTTTTTAAGACCAATACTCAGGGGTAAACCCCTACTCATGCAGTGTGCGTTGTATTGGAATGTGATGATGGTTGATAGAATTTTTTTTTTTTTTTTTTTTCATAGATTTTGTATTTTTTTGCGCCTTTATTTGTTAATGAAACAAGTTGGTGTAAATTTGTCCACTCAAGAGCCAGTGTTATACCTTCACCCTCAAATGATCAAACAGCAATGGCCTCATCTGTCGGTGGATGTTTATATGTGAATGGTGAGCGTCTTCAGTAGATTAGCTGTTATCTTCCCAGAAGGTGGCACTGTACTCCTGATCATTGGTTTCTGGTGGAATAGATTAGAAATGTCAGGGGGCGGTTTCTTGCAGATGGTCTTGTTGGAGGGGGGGGGAACCTCTTATTTTATTTTAAATTTAATTTTTAATTTAAATTGTAATTTTAGAAAACCGCAAATATTTATTTTTATAATTTTGTCCTTCGCTGGAATTGAACCTTGGTCGTGTGAGTTTCTGTGCAAGCGCTCTACCAGTATGCCACGACCCCCCCTAATTGAATTGAAAAATTACAAATTTACGAGGTTTCGAAACGGTTCGCATATAAGACTAATGCCTTTTCAAATCAGAAATTGTTTTCGTAAGTGTTTTTGATTAGAATAGAAATACATAATAACCCTTTATTGAATTACTTTGCCTATATGAAGAACACATGCAACATGCAGCGAAGCAACCTATTTTACACTAAGCATGGAAACGTATGATTGAATGCGTAGGTGGTCACAAAATTAAGAAATAGACTACCAACCGCCACTTCTTGTTTCCAAATAGACAAAATATCTGGATACTGAACTAATTAAGTCTTATAAAAGCTTTAAAAGATTTTTTTACTTCAAACACATTAAACGCAACGATCTCTAACGAAACTACCTGAGAAATTAAACTCATTCCAATATGTGATGAAAAACGATTTCGATCGAAATTGAAATCGTTTGTATTTTCAAAGTTATATAAAACTTATCTTATTTAATTATTTTAAATTTTAATAGTCAAGGATGTAGTGACAATAGTCAGTAAGGTAGTGAGTAAAAAAGGAATTCAAAATATGAAAAGATTTGGAAGTTATAGCAACTCGAAATTTCATTCGATTTCAATTTCAATAGAAATAGATTTCGTTCACAGATGGTTTTAAAAAAATATTGTCAAAACTAGAAAAAGAAAAAACAAGCAACAACACAAAAACTGCTTCGCTTATGGGTGTGTATTAATATTAAATTAGAAAAATAACACACGTGCATATTTGAGTTCACATTTTTAAAGTATAAAAATTTAAAAATACAGCTATGCAAAGCAAGCGCTTGAGCACAATATTAATTTCAGAGAAAACATTTACAACCACAAAACATAGAATGGAAGGAAAAAAATTGAAAGAAAAAATAAAATACTTTTCCTGCATATTAAAGTTTAATAAGAAATTTTCACTGTTTTTTTTTTTTTTTTTTTGCATTATTTTATTTTGTTTCAGCATAAAGAAACTATAAAATTCTCTACGTAGAAAAACTTAATATACCGTTACCAATACAGACTGACTTAAAAAGCCAAACAAAGTTACCGTTATAAAATGGTAACACGGTTAAATAGTAAAGATGTAAATTTACACACCATTAAGTAGTTTACAAACACTTAAGCCACCTTTTTTCTCGACTCTTCTTACGACTCGTCTAAAATACTTGCAATGTCCTTACTTGAAATGAAACTCAGCAAAAGCGGAAATGATAAAGAAGAAAGAGAAACCCTTGGCCCCCAAAGTACAAAAAATGTAAAAAAAAAACTTCTGTGCTGTAAAAGATATTCAACACTGATTTGCTTATTTTGAAACCCTTTAATTAAGTTTTTCGTTTCCTGGCCCTCCTTAAAAATTTGTGGGTACCTCTTTGTTTGTTATATAAATACAAACTACCAACAAAATTATACAGTCGATAAACAAAACTTACACATACACTGATGCACACTTGCAAACATGCTATGAAAAGAAAGATGGAAATAAGCAACAGTCTGCTAAATACTTGTTGTTGTATAAATTAAAGTGGTTCTTATTGAGAGTACGTTGCCTTTTAAAACGCTTTTAACTCTGACTATACATGCAACAACAACAGGAGCAACGAATACATTTACACTTAAACACATGTTAGATGATGAGCAGCAATAAAGGCAATAAAAACAACAGCAAACCATAAAAGGAAAACAGTAGTAGTGGTTATAGTGTTATTAGCATATGTAAATACTTTCAATAATTTTTGGCTTACAAGAAGCAGAGAGCGAAGGTGAGAAAGAAACATAGAGAAAGAGAGAGAGAGAGAGAGATGAAAAAAGAGAGAGAAGAGGAGGAAAATTTTGTTTTTTATTTTTCCAAAAATATGATTTTTTCAACTTTAACCCAAAAGTTACATCTATTGGAACAAATTGAGTAGGGTTAATAAAATATATGAAATTCTATATTTCGAAAAGAAAAAAATTAAACTTTAAAAACATTTAAATTTGTGTTTGTCATAGTTGAAGGAATTGCAGTCCCTTTTAATCACTAATCATTACTGATGTTAATTTCAATGTGACTGCAATCTTCTTTTGGATTTTGACTAGTGATTGCAAAATTTTGTAACAAGGTATTTGATTACAAGATAAAATTGTTCAATGAATTTACAAAACACAAATTCAAAATTAAATAACGATACTTCCTACAAATATCAAGACTATATACATAGATGCAGTAAATCAAAATCGACTAAAGACCAAATTGTTAGAGGAAAATAGTAATAATTTTGTATATTATTTGATTTAAGCAAAATTTAAATTATCAACATTCACTGGAGGTGGAAATTAAACGGTCAACCGAAGCAGATGGTAAAGACATGTTAAGGTTGTATAGCATTAGAGGATACTTCCGAAGAGAGCTTAATCTAGTTTCCATAATCAATAAAACATATTTAGTTTCCTGCGCATTTCGATTGCTGCTAAAATTTTGTCAATTAATATTTTTAATGCTAATTAAGATATTGCAATCAACTAGCGATTAGAAAAAATATTAAAGCAATTTTATTTATTGGGATTGCATCGCACACTGGTTTGTAATTTGTAATAAACAATCTGATTATCATTTACCAAAAATATTAGGCTTATATCTTTATTACTTTTTTGTCCAGAGACATTCAAAGTTGACCTAAGTGAATGCGTTTAAAACGACCGTATTATACATATACGCTACCTTCTATCGCTTCATGCTTTTAAATTACTCTTGTAACGACACTATAAAAATTTTTTTTTCATATAATTGGACGTTATTTATGATATACATATATGCAAATAAAAAAATTTTTCAAATTTAAAAAAATTAAATTTTTTTTCTTCAAAAAATTATCCAAAAATATATATTTTCACCAAATTCTATGGTTTGCATCTTCTGAGCTCCAACGAGCTCCAGCCAGATACTTATATCAAATTAAAGCCTGAAGTCGCAGCCAATTATTTAATAAAAATTCAGCTGCCCGTTTTTGCCCCTAAGCAATTCCGGTTTAAAAAACAAAAATTAGTTAGGAAAATTTCCTTCACAATCATGTAATTGCAGTAGAGGTTTGTATTAAAATCTGTTGCATACTCCTAGGATTGCACTTTTCTGCAACAGGCTATTTTAAGAAAATTCATAAGTTTGTTTAACGATCTGTAAAAACTTGTGGATTTTTTTGGGTACATTCAAAGAGTAGGCTTTTAGGGTTTATTCGGTTCCAGTAATATAACCGGACCTATCTTTTATTTAAAGGAAAAACCGCAAATTTTGAAGCTTAGAAGGCAGTTTAATTTGGTCATATCTACTACACTACATATGCAATCTAAACAACTATTTCTACAAATTATAAAGGAAGTGCTGTATTTCAAGAAAAACAGCATTGAAAAGTTATCAGTTAAAATATCTGACATATTCAATCTACAGAACTGTGAGAAAATTTTGTTCAATTTTCGTTTTACAATATTTAAGTGACTTCAGTAAACTCTTTCTAAGACAAAATATTCATTTTTAATCAAACAAATTATGAATTTCCCCCAGTGAAACACTCTTCTTTGGAACGGAATAATTTGATTTGTAAAAATAGTTTTAAAAAATCGAATTTTTGTCACCAAAATACCGCCTTCACAGAGTGCATGACGGTGCGATGGGCGTGGCAGATTTTAATGATACTTGGTGTGCGTCTTTTGACTTTTCTAAGAAGTATATGTACTAAATTTTGAGACATTTGCTTTTATACGAAAGGTTTTATGTGAAAATATGCATTTTGATTGTATGGGCGGTGGGCGATGGGTGTGGCTGATTTTCATGAAACTATTTTATTTTCTCAATTTAGTCAATATAATATTCCATTCCAACTTTCAAGTTTCTAGGTCCACTCCTTACATTTTTTGCACAAAAATGTATGAAGCCGTACCAGTGTGCGTCGTTTCCATTTGTAATATAAGACTATTGGAAAAAAAAACATTTTATATGATTAAATATATGGAACATTCCAAGTCAAATCAACCAATGGGTGCAACCCACCCACCCCGAATTTAATGATTTTTTGTAGAAATATAGTATATCGTAAAACTTAATTAAATACAAAGTTTGGGGGCACTGACACATTTGGATCCGGAAATATGAGGTCTTGAAAATTTGGAAAAAAATACAAAAATGCACAAAGTTACACTTACTTAATTGTAATTTTTTTGAAAAGTATTATGCATCTCGTAAAAAGGGTATTAAATTACCTTTGATTTAATATGCAACATGATTTTTTTTTTTTTTTTTTTGAAAAAGTCAAATGTCAATTAAATTTACCTGTAAATCGGAAGCCTATATCTCCGAAAGCGACCTTTTTAAAAATTTGAAAAAAAAATTATGCCAAAGATAGTTTCTTTCTCTACAGTTGTAAAAAATTTCAGAGTGGAGGTCTTTTTGGATCAAGAAATAAAAATCAAATCGGAAAGGAATGAGGTTAAAACTGCTTATTTTGTGATGTTCAACAAAAAAAAAACACGAGTCAAAAAGAAGGGATGTGAGATGAATGCAAATGGCTCTTCATCGGGGTCAAAGGTTGGGTTGAAGGAATAAAAAGTTGAGTTGAGATGGTTCAACCCATATAAGAGAAGAAATATTATTCAAAACATTTACAAATATTTAAAACAACAATTAATATTATAAAATGTATAATATAAAACTAAAGATATGGTCATATTAGACAAATATTTTACGCGCTATAAGAACATAGACAACAAAAAATACAACACTGACGATAAGTGTTGTAAACCACAATCGCAATTTCAAGAATACAACATCAAATTTACAACTGTTGTGAACCATAATCGAGGTCTAAATAAAGATGCCTCTTTAGACTTTTTCAATCCCCCATTTTTCCCTTATAATTTGAATTGTAAAAATAAAAAATAAAAAAAATAAATAAAAACTCTCAGGGAATTTCTATTTAGAAATGGGGCTGATAAATTGTGTTTCAAGGGAATATACAAATATGGACTGTATACCCCGTAAAACAGAATATCTACGGTATTGGTAGTCTTCTAAAACAAATTACGTACCAAACTAAAAGTCATTTGGTTTCCATAAAAAGAGTTATACCAACTTGAAAATTGATTTAGCTGCTAGTTTCCGAAAAAATTTTATATGAAAGAAAAAAATATCTATTAAAATGTCTATTTAAGACCTTCATTTTGAATGTTGAATTTAATAAGACTATATTTCGGAAACCAATCCTTGCCGGTCAGTAATTTCAACCAAATTAATTTGATAATGATCAGGTTATTCATAAGGCCCTAAATGAACGAATTTTCTTATAACTTAGGAAGTTCTATTCGTTTCAAAAATTTTATAAATATCGCCGAATACCTCAAAGAACTCTATTTAAATGGAAGAAGTGAGTTTAAGACGAGTATTCTGTTGTAGTTAATAATGAATTGGACTATATAAATTTGCATTTTGGATATTTCCAAAAAAAATATATAACGTTGCTGTAGAGTATATGCAGCGAAAGCCTACTGAGTTATATGTGTCTATAATGTATTTCCAGGAAGATTACAGAAACCAAGAAATTTAGAGCGCAGTCTTAAACATGCAAGATGGCAACATTATCTCAGGTAGGATGCCTAAGTTTGTGATTCCAATTTAGTTTAACTAAGTCCAAATGCTAGTAAATAAAAGAAAATCTGCCAAAATTGTCCTTTATTTAAAATGTTTGTATGTGACATGCCATGAGGGAGAGAGAGACTTTTAAAGGCAATTTACCTATTCGAAAACTCCAATTTATATTTAAAAACTTCACAGTCTTATTGGTTTCTTTTATGACAATGCATAATCTGATAAAAATAAAATTTTAAATAAATTTTTAATATAACTTGCCTTTAAACAACAAGAAAAAACAAATTTTTTTTAATTACTGTCTACACATATGAACATATGCTGGTTTTTCACGAGCTCAAATATCTGAGAATTTTATAAATAAATCTCTAATTAATTGCATTTTCTTGTGTTTTATATTCCAATTAAATAATTCTTGTAATCTTCAGCTAATACCATGGCAACCTTTTGTTATTGCCAAAAAGATTTATTATGCATTCATGTTTTGTGTAAGTTGAGAAATCTCGTATATTTTTTATGGTATAAAGTAATTGGCATATACGTATATACATATGTTATTTGTCTTAAATGCTCTTTCAGACATAAAATGTTTAATTCGTTTTTTTTGTGACCTCACTTCACAGGCATATTTTTTTTTAAGGGCATCACATCTTATTCAGAGATAGACACACATGGCCTAACGACTGTTTATATAAGTAAATTGGTCAATCTAGAAATATATCCAAAGCTATTAATGTTATAAAAGGCAAACAATAAGTTCTTATTTGTAAAAAAAAATTGTCTACCTTTGTTTCACCTTCCCTGTTGGCTGCCAACACCCAATTACTAATGCTTAGAGGTTGTTTTTTTATTTTTGACACGTGTTAAGCATATTTGTGACGTGTTTGGTCTTCTTTTATTTTTGTTAATCTTGTGCAATAGAATGAAATATCATGTAAGACGAAAAAATTGCCAACTTACAACGAAACTAAAAAATATTGATACCAAATATTATTCGAAAGTATAATAGCAGGTATCGAAGCAAATAAGTTTGTAGCCACACAACTACCACTATAATCCCTATGTCACAGAGAAAAGGTTTGAAATCACAACTAATCAGCCTACGTCATGTATGGCCAATTTCACTTACTATTCCTGTGAGGCGTAGTTACTTCTTCTAAATTAAAACGTTTCAAGTTAGTTCGTTGTTGAAATTAACCGTTTACTTAAATTACACACTAATGTTAGATTGTCACTAATAATGTGTTAGATTAAGTTTTTTCCTCTCTGGAATTTAAATGTTAAATACAGCATACTTAAACTGAAACCAGCTAACTTTTCCGATCAGTATTAGTGTTCGTATATGTATATCGTCGCAAGAATTAAAGAACGCTGTAACTGACAAAATATATAATTTTCACCAGAGGCAAAAAACCTGTATGAAAGTAGAAAGAATACACTGGTTTTTTCAAAACACAGATGGGGTAAGTGAATTTCTTTTCATCAGAGAAGTCTGGGACCGGGACCAATCGACGCGTATTTTTTTTTTTTTTTTGATAAAAATGATGCAAAAAAACATATTTTCGAATTTTTTTTCCAGTTACAGCGTTTTTTAATTCTGTCGAATAACTTCATGAACAAGGCAAATTATCCATTAGAAAGTGGATGGAATTTGACAAGTCATCGTTGTACCTCCCATACAAACAAATTTTCGTGTGTCTTGAGAACGATTAAAGTTAAGGTTGCATAAATAAACTTGCAAAATATTCTACTTGTTTAAATTTGTAAACAGGATTTTTTCTAATACGCTGCCGACCTATTTCTGCGGTAATAAAAACTACACATAAAAAACAAACAAAAACCACTGACCTATAGTTGATTATTTCACTTTTTTTGATTTTTCACTTTTTTACTTTCCACTTAAAAATGCTTCGGAAATCTTACTTTAAAAACGAGAAAAAAAATAAAAAATTCTGTAATTTGTATTGGATAAACGAAGCAACATTAGAGCATATAAAACCAAAAACAAATTATTTTCCAATTGATATAAAATTTTGCGTACTTAAACGTTTTATCGAAATTTTAATTGTTTTCTGAAATTTTTTTTTAATTTCCCGCAACGTGCGGCTGTCAATATTTCATCTGCATGAGAATTTTTCAGTGTCAAAAGTTTATTACGTATTATATACCTTGTTAGATAGTCTAAACTTCCCATTTACTAGCTGCCATTTATAAAACCCTTATTGGCATCTAGTAACTCAACTTACTGGTAAGTCCGATTGTAATCCATAATTGATCTATTTGGTACTAGATTTTGCTTTAACGGCAACTATACTGTACTTTAATTTTAAAGATTTGCTGTCTTGAGAATTGACTTTTCCGTTATATTTGCCTACTTTTTCGACGTTATCGAAATTATAAATGAGCATTATAAAGAATGAAACATAGGCTACTATTGTGATACCATTGTTAATGTGATAGCATTGTTAAAACTGTCAAAACAAAGAAGGTGTGGCATCACCAGTCCACATACTTTTTAATGCAACTTTATTTTAATACTATTTTTGAATTAACGCTTATTTTTATAATACCTAAAAGTACAAATCTGAATTGTAAGAAAATTTTAGTTTTGTTTGATGAATAAAGTTTAGTTCTAGAAAAACCTTTAAACAGCATACGCCATAAATGATGACCCCGACGTGATCACGAAACGCTTTTTAGAACGCAAAACAAATAAATAAACGATCACAATTATAAAAATTATTCTAATTTATAATAGAAAGAAGTTATTATAAATGAATATGCCTGGTAACAATGAAATTGAAGCTTCTGCCTCAGTAGCCACCGCTGACAACAACAGGCATCAACACGCTACAAACAACGACAATAATGAAACTGCCCAAATTGCAAGAGTGTCAGTACGGATTCCTCCATTCTGGCATGCCAAACCTGCTCTATGGATAGCACAAATAGAGTCGCAGTTCGCTGCCGCTGGTATAACCAATGACAAAACGAAATACCATACTGTTGTAGCAGCCATCGAAAGCAGTGTCTTGTCACAAATCAGCGACATTGTGTTAAATCCACCTGTGGATAATATGTACGACACACTAAAGGCTAGGTTATTGGAACATTATGCTGTCTCAGAGCAAAAGCGTATAAAAAAACTCTTGCAGGATTTGGAACTTGGAGACATGCGTCCAACACAATTACTCCGGGAGATGCGAGACTTGGCCGGCAACGAAATGAACGACAATATGCTTAAATCTGTCTGGATGAGCCGATTGCCACCAAATGTGCGCACAATAATTTCAATAAGTAGCGATCCGCTTGACAAATTAGCTACACTCGCTGACAAAATATTTGAGGTAAGCGACTCACCACACGTCAGTGCAGTGTCTGTACCACAAAACGTAACTTCAGCACAATCAGCACTGGAACGACAGATAAGCTTACTAGCAAAAGAAGTGGCTGAGTTGAAAACTAAATTTACTCAACGTCCACGAAGCAGATCCCGTTCCCGCGGCACTGATTCTAGTGAAGTATGCTGGTATCATCGTAAATACGGCGACAAAGCAAGAAAGTGCCGTCAACCCTGTCGTAACACAAAAAACTAAATAGTCTGTCCGACGTGACGGCTACAGACAGACAAGTTGCAAAAAATTGCCGTCTTATTATAACCGATAAAAATTCCCAATTAAAATTTCTGATTGACACCGGCGCCGAGGTTAGCGTCATACCTCCTTCACCCATACAACGAAAACATCCGCAGACCAATTCGTATCTATATGCTGCCAACCATTCACCAATAAAAATGTTTGGGGAGAAAACAATTACACTGAATTTAGGTCTTCATCGTGATTTCAAATGGAAATTCATAATAGCCGACGTCACACAGCCAATTATCGGCGCAGATTTTTTGTCGTTTTACAACTTGATGGTCAACATACGTCAACGCAAACTCGTAGATAATTTAACCAACATTCGAAAAATTTGTTCTTTAAGCAGCAACGGTAAGTTGTATGAAAGTCTTTCATTTATAAATCAGAACAATTCTTTTAAGGATATTTTAAATGAGTTTAAAGACATCACTCAAGCAAATTCGACTAAAAAACAAGTCAGTCATAATATAACACACCATATTGTAACAAAAGGTCAACCTGTCTTCGCTAAGCCAAGACGTTTATGCCCCGAAAAGTTGAAAGTAGCCAAAACCGAAATACAAACACTTATGGATCTGGGTATATGCCGGCCGTCGCGAAGTCCATGGGCCTCACCTTTACACATGGTTCAAAAAAAGAATGGAGAATGGAGACCGTGTGGTGATTTCCGGCGGCTCAACAGTATAACGGAGCCCGATCGTTACCCCATTCCCCACATACAAGATTTTACACATTTTTTACATGGCTGCGAAATTTTTTCAACGATTGACCTGCGCAGAGCATATCACCAGATACCCGTAGAGCCCCAGGACGTACCCAAAACAGCCATCACGACCCCTTTTGGGTTATTTGAATTTACCCATATGTGTTTCGGCCTACGCAACGCAGGGCAAACATTTCAACGGTTTATGGACCATATTCTACGTGAATTCGATTTTGCTTGGCCCTATTTAGATGACATTTTGGTCGCTTCAAAAAACACAGTTGAACATCGTGAACACCTTCGTAAAGTTTTTAAAAAACTGCGTGAAAATGGCGTTGTTATAAACCCATCAAAATGTTTTTTCGGGCAACAAGAGGTACAATTTTTGGGATTTGTGGTAAGCAAAGACGGAGTCCGGCCTCCACCTGATCGTATCACAGCTTTGGCCGAATACCAACTACCCGAGCGTGTTTGTCAACTACGAAGATTTCTCGGCATGATGAATTTTTTCCGTCGCTTTTTACCTAAAGCAGCCGAACATCAAGCGCTTTTATGCAAATATATAAAAGGCAATAAAAAAAACGATCAGTCTATAATTGATTGGAATGATGAAACAAGACAAGCATTCGAAAATTGTAAAACTTCCCTTTGTGAAGCCACATTATTAGTGTTCCCAAAATCCAATGTACCATTAGCCTTAACAGTTGATGCATCGGGCACAGCCATAGGGGCCATTTTACAACAACTCGACAACAACATATGGCAACCCCTAGGTTTTTATTCAGAACGGCTAAATCCAGCACAACAAAAATACAGTACCTATGATAGGGAACTGCTAGGGGCATATAAAGCCGTTAAATATTTCCGTCATATGGTTGAAGGTAGAAATGTGTGCATTTACACCGACCATAAGCCCTTACAATATGCGTTCCAACAAAAATTAGAAAAGGCAACACCACGACAAGCTCGTTATCTCGATTTTTTGGGTCAATTCACGACAAACATATATTATATACCTGGGAAGGAAAACATTATAGCCGATGCCCTCTCAAGAATAAACGCATTGCACGCATCTTCGGATATGAACTACCCTGAACTTTCCAGAAGTCAAAAAGACGACCAGGAGCTTAAAAAGTTTTTTGAAAACGACTCGATATTGAAAATAATAAAAATCGAAATTCCTGGTACACAACTGGAATTATTTTGTGATGTTTCAACCGGTAAGGCACGTCCATTTTTAACACCAGCTTTTCGTAAAATAGCCTTTAATGCAATGCACAATATTAATCACCCTGGCGCAGCCAGAACAACAAAGCTGATTTCAGAACGTTTCATTTGGCCAGGATTAAAAAAAGATTGCAGAAAATGGTCTAGGGAATGTATCCCATGTCAACGAGGCAAAATCCATCGTTATAACTGTGCACCGAATTCCAATTACGCTCTTCCCGGAGCAAGGTTTGAACATGTCAATATTGATATTGTGGGCCCCCTGCCGCCATCTCTGGGGAACCGATACTGTCTCACATGCGTTGACCGTTTCACCCGTTGGATTGAAGCATACCCTTTGGAAGACATGACCACCGAAACAATAGCATTTACATTTTATTAACAGTGGATATCACGATTTGGCGTTCCGCTAAGAATTACAACTGATCAGGGAAGACAGTTCGAGTCGAACCTCTTCCGGGATCTTAACCGCCTTTTGGGGATTACGCATCTTAGAACAACCGCATATCACCCAGCGTCTAATGGTTTAATCGAGCGATACCACCGTGTTATTAAAGCCGCAATTAAGTGCTATCAAACTGAAAAATGGGCGGAAGTGTTGCCACTCATATTACTCGGTTTGCGAATATGCTACAAAGAGGACATTAAAGCTTGTCCAGCCGAATTGGTCTACGGGAGCACACTTCGAATTCCTGGTGAGTTTATAGAGGATAACAAGTCTAAAAAACATTTTTCCGAAAGCGACTTTGTCAACGATTTACGTTCAAGAATGAACAATATAATACCACAACAAACATCCAACCATGCGAGGAGAACACCTTTCGTTGAGAATAACTTGGCCACATCACCAGCTGTTTTCGTTCGTACGGATGCAGTTCGTCGACCTCTCCAACCACCTTATGAAGGGCCCTTTGCAGTAATAAAACGCTTTGATAAATTTTATAAAATTAATATGAATGGCAAACAAGTTAATGTAAGCATTGACCGTTTGAAAGCCGCATTTAATTGTATAGAGCAACCACAAGCGGACACATCTATACAGTATGAAGAACAAACCACAACCAGTGAAGCACCTGCAGCCTACACAACAGCCTCTGGAAGAAGAGTTCGCTTCCGTGTTCCTTGGGAAGGGGAGTGATGTGGCATCACCAGTCCACATACTTTTTAATGCAACTTTATTTTAATACTATTTTTGAATTAACGCTTATTTTTATAATACCTAAAAGTACAAATCTGAATTGTAAGAAAATTTTAGTTTTGTTTGATGAATAAAGTTTAGTTCTAGAAAAACCTTTAAACAGCATACGCCATAAAGGTATCGGTACAATATTTTCTTTTATTACTGAACCGCTCTCTCAGTCTGACACACCTTACTGGATTCCTTTCTCGTATATGTCAGTGTAAAATGTTGTCTAATTTATTACAGTTACTATAATACCTGCATGCATAATTGACTATTACAACCCTGTTTCAAGGTAACAGCCTAGCTTCTCGCAGCATTCATGTTGTGTGTGTTCTTTTTTTTTATCCATGAGTACCGGGAGCTACAGTTTAAAGTCGACTCTGAACGACAGATTTGAGAAGCTTGTTCATGGCAACCAGGTACTCTAAAAAGTAAACGCCAAAGGAGATATTTTTTTAATATTTCTTTTTTCAAGATGTCAGAGCTGAGGTTTGTACCCTGAGCCAACACACTAACCACTATATAACGCATCACCCATAAGTACTGGGACCTACTGTTTAGCAGCGAATCCGAACGACAAATTTGAGACGCCTGTTCAGGGCAATTAGTTACTCTCGGAGCTTTGCCAAATAACTGCTAAGTGGTGGTTGCGCTACTACTTGGTTATTATGAGATTGAACATAAAGATTTAGTGAGAGTATTTACTAACTCATTGAGAGAGAGAAAAAGAGAATTTTTTTTATTTTACTACAAGTAAAAGATCTCTATATTGGCAACGCAACGCATATAATCTAATTGATCAAATTACTGAATGAAATTACTCTTTTAATTACCTTCCGCATCTCTGGATTCATGCTAACAGTGATGCCACCAAGATAGAAATAGAGATTACGCCTCGAGCATGTTTCCACATTAGATGAAGTTTGATTCCCTTATATTTGAGAGAAATTAAAGAGAGAAATAAATAATTTTCTCACTATTATGAGTACATATTTAATTTTTGCGTGAAATCATTTCACCTAATTGCGCAAAAAATTAAAAAATTGTGCCTAATGAGGTAATCTATCTAAGTACTATCATACATGGATGTCACCACTCAATTGAGTTTTACTTCTAAATTTCTGTACGACATATACAGCCTCTCTCTGTGAATAATTTATAAGCCTGTATTTGAGCTTGGAATACATGTAGTTAGTACCTATGTAAGTGAATTATGCAGTCACAGGCACATTTTTTTCCTTGTTTTATTAAACATTTTTGTTTTTTTTTTCTGTCATTTTTACTGTCACATTTACTTCCATCATTTTACTTTAGTCTCGTTTTAATAAATGCTGGTTATTCCAATTGCTTTTTCTTATTAAATCTATTTATTTTATAAGAATATGTGTTAAACTGGATGTCTTATCTTTATTTTTATGACATTGTATCCTACTCCTATTTCGTTGTACTGTACTGTTCATTTAACAAAACTCCAGGAGGGTATTTGTGTGTATTTCCATGTATTATTTTTTCGCTCATTTGCATTGTTTTTAATGTTAATAAGACGAGATAGAAAGGTATTCTCTGGCATAACTTTTTTCTTTAGAATTAATTTTATTTTTATTGTTTTCTTGTCGCCTAATTCCTGATAAGTCATTTTGAAAGATACTCTGTGCTTATTTTTATTTCTTCTTTTTTTCTGTTTTTATTGCGTTTTCTCGTACTAACATTTTATTGCGCATTTCATACATTCCCGTTCTACTATTCTTTTATACTTTTTAATGCATTTAAATGAGCTTTGTTAGGTTTTGCTGAGTATTTTATTTTATAGGTTTGAAGACTTTTAATGCCAAAAACAACACTTTTCCTTTCAGTAATTTAAAAGGTCATATAATATTCGTTAGGCTTTTATGACTTTTTGAATTTTGTAAAGATTTTTATCGCTTTTGTTAATATCATTTCTTAATTGTAAAATTTATTAAATTGTTACGAAACTTGGCTTTTAATATACAGTAATCCCTCGATTTACGTCTTGGTTGGTTCCAAAAAATGACGACGTAAATCGAAACGACGTAAATCGAAATTAAAATTACTCATACTACAGAATG
Organism: Metopia argyrocephala; assembly: GCA_963576795.1. Classification (NCBI taxonomy): domain Eukaryota; kingdom Metazoa; phylum Arthropoda; class Insecta; order Diptera; family Sarcophagidae; genus Metopia; species Metopia argyrocephala. The sequence goes on along the minus strand of OY756211.1, from coordinate 57,078,537 downwards.
ACATGTAATCACAAATGAAATAAAAATAAAATCATTATATGTAGTCTTATAGAATAAAATTCACATTTATTAACAACAACAAAAAAATTATAATAATAACATAAATAAAAAATAAAAAAAGAACAATTCATAAGAAATTAATACCTGTGCATGTACATTAAAAAATTACAAAACTGATAAAAAATAAAATAAAATGAAAGGAACGAAAATTAATTCAATACTTAAGTAATATGTACAAACATATGAAGATATGTTTATTACTAATAAACATGCATAAACAGATGGAGTGGCCCGGGGCATTGTCGATTACAAGCAGTGCTTTATGTGACAAATTATTTGTTTTACAATATTTTTCAACTTCAGGAAAAAAAAGTGCGTCTTGAACCAATCGTTAAAAAGCTTGGAAGTAACCCAAGCTTTTTTGTTATACATCCAAATCACAGGCAGTTTTTCTTTGGAAACGTTTTTCATAGCCCTTGGTGTTTCGTACTTATAAACTAACAAGGGTTTAATCTTGAAGTCTCCTGCAGCATTTCCCCCTAGCAAAAGCGTAATTCTATCCTTCGAAACCTTTTTACCGGCTGCTAAGTTCTCCTCTTTAGATATAAATGTTCTTCCTGGCATTCGTTTCCAAAATAATCCAGTCTCATCTACATTAAAAACTTGCTGAGGTGTGAATCCACCCTCATCAATTATTTTTTTTAGTTTTTTAGGAAAATTTTTAGCTTCTTCACTGTCTGCACTTGCGGATTCTCATACAACTTTTATGTTATGAAGCTGTGCTCGTTTTTTAAATTTTTCTAGCCATCCTACACTGGCGTTAAAACAAAAGTCAGCTGGATCTTACTTTGAATAGAGTTTGATTTTAAATCGTTAAACAAGCTTATAGCCTTTCTTTGAATAACTAATGTTGTTATTGGAATATTTTTCTTGTTTAATTTTTTTATCCATAGTACTAATGCATTTTCCATTTTCTCTATTAACGCTGGCCTTCTTTTAGTGATGTTATTAAGAGAACAAGGTCCAGACGCGTTTATAGTTGTACGGATTTCAGCTGCATTTTTAATTATAGTTGTTATTGTGGACGGTGGAAGTTTGATAGTACTGACAATAATAGAAGCTTTTTCACCATGGTCTTGCCGGCGAATGATTTCCATTTTAGTTTTAAGTGAAATTGCATTTCGTTTCTTTTTAATTTGAATTGAACTTACTTTATTTGTTTTACTTCTTGAGCTCATATTTTGGTCTATTTTATTTTAAAAAACACCAAAACATAAAAAATTCACTTTAAATAAAACTGGGATACCCATATGCTTGATTGTAAATATCGGCAAAAATCTAATAACGGCGTAAAATAAAATTTTGGAAGAATAAATAATTTAACGACGTAAATCGAATGACGACGCAAATCGATATTTGAAGGAACAAAAAAGTTGACGACGTAAATCGAAACAACGTAAATCGAGACGACGTAAATCGAGGGATTACTGTATTTAAAAGAAGTGTAATACATACATACATACATAATTGGCCATTACAACCCTGTGTCAGGATTAAGGCCTAGCTTCTCGCAGCACTTGTGTGTTAATTTTTTTCCCATAAGTACCGGGACCTACAGTTTAAAGTCGACTCCGAACGACAGATTTGAGAAGCTTGTTCATGGCAATTAGTTACTCCCAGAGCTTTTGCCAGAAGACTGCTGAGAGGTAGTCGCCGAAAAAAATATTTTTTCATATTTCATAATAATGAATTTAAAAACTTGTAACTTAAATTAAATTTTTAGCACTGCTTTTTTTGGTTTTTAACAGAGTGGGCATACAAACAAAACATTTCGCAAAAGTTACAACAAAGTCATACACTTTTCAAAATTTCTTTAATGGTATTGTACATGAGCGAAACCAAAACAAATACTTTCTAAATGAGAAAGAACGCAAATGAAACAATTAGCTTTTCGCTCTTGTGCTTGCTTTGTTTTTTGTTGTTTTTTTCTCTTCTTCTTTTCTTTTTCTCTTCTTCTATACTTTTTCTTCCCATTCATTTTTTGTTGTACCTACGCACATTTGAGTTAGTGTATTTGTAGTACTGAAAACAAAAACAATATACAAAATTAAATGGGACAATCTTTCTCACTGTTTCTGTTTTATTTTTGTTTTACTTATTGTAAAGAATACAACAAAATGAGATCAAACGTTCAGTTTTATTTATTTTCCTACTCTGTTTTTAATGTTATTGAATAATTTATAGGTCCATAATGTGATCATCATAACAACTCTTCAAATAATGAAAAAGCGTATTATTTAAAAATACAAATTATTAACAAATATTACACTATACCGTAAAATAAAAATGTCTTTTATTAGTTACTAGCTTTAATTACCTGGCGTTGCCCGGACTGTATCCATTGTATGCCATCTGCAGAGCTATCTGCTTCATGCACCATCGTACTTAGCCATCTTGTTAATTAGAATTAATTTATATATATTCGCTTTTAAAGTTTTCAAGAAATACAAAAACTAATGTTTAACTTGCATGGGAGGTACCACGCCTACATGTACAATTCTGCCAACTTTTTTACTGATGACTGCCATGATCATAAAGTCATTCAGAGCTGCAGAGAAGAGTTTCAAAAGCACTAACTTTCATTTTTTTTTTAAACACAACTACTCGAAAAGTAAATAAATTGTCTCCAACAGTTCAGTACAACAAACAATGCAGTGTGTTCCTAGTTCCAAAGTACTTCGGTATCATCTGCTACAAAACTGCGGATGAGCTAAAAAGGTTAGTGTATGCATCAGAGTTTATCTCGTATAGTAAACTAAGCAGTTAAGTTTAAAAAGATGAAAAAATTCTCTTAAAAGTGCCCATTAAAACCTGCTAGGTTAAACGGTTGGTTAGAATATTTAATTCTGTGATACAGCTGTTTACTTAACATCACGACTATAAGAAAGATAATAGGGGGTGCGTGGTCTAGTGGTTAGAGCGCTCGCACAAAAACTTCAACGGCCCAGGTTTAAATCCCAGTAAAGATGAAAAAAGAAAAAAGTTAGTTTTAGTTTTTTTAAAATTATAATTTAAAAATAAGAGGTCCCCCTCCCTCCAAGAAGTCCATCTACAAAGACACCGCTCCCTAGTGGAATACACTCTATTCCACCTTAACCATTGACAATAAAATATGAATGATTAAGAAAAAAGCGCCACCTATTGGGAAGTAGCAGAGATAACAGCTAAACCTATTTAGCGAAGGCACTCACCACACACAATCAACATGCTACCATGAGCCAATTGCTGTTAATCATACACGGGTGCAGGTATAACTTACTTACTTACTTAGCTGGCCATAACAACCCGTTAACGGGTTTCGGCCTGCCTCAACACTAGTCTCCAGGCGTCTCTGCTAAGCGCACGCCTTCTCCAGTTGGTCACACCAATTGATGACAGGGCCCCATCTACCTGGTCTTTCCAACGTAAACATGGACGTCCTCTACGCCGACGTCCAGTGACCTTCGCATCGAAAACCTTTTTCGCTGGAGCAGATTCTTCCATCCGAACAACATGGCCGAGCCAGCGCAGCCGCTGGATGTTAATGCGCTGGACAACATCTACGTCGCCGAGGAGCTCATACAGCTCATAGTTGGTCCTTATGCGAAACTCATCGCCTTGCTTCAGTGGACCAAAGATCTTGCGAAGAATTTTTCTCTCAAACACTCCCAGGACCGCTGCATCGGCACACGACAGCGTCCATGCTTCCGCACCATAGAGAAGCACCGGAAGAATAAGCGACTTGTAGAGTGTTAACTTCGTCGCACGAGAGAGGTCTCTGTTACTAAACTGCCTACCGAGACCGTAGTAGCACCTGTTGGCCAGTGTAATTCTTCGCTTGATCTCCAGACTGACATCATTCTTGCTGGTAATGGCGGTGCCAAGGTAGATGAACTCCTTGACCACATCGAATGTATAGTTGCCGGCTGTAACCTGGGAGCCGATGCGATCAGCATCCCTACTCGTCGACAACATGTACTTCGTCTTGCTCTCATTTACCGCCAGACCCATTTTAGCAGACTCTCGTTCAATAGCATTAAAGGCTGCGGTGACATCTCGCTTGGTATGCCCAATGATGTCTATGTCGTCGGCATACGCAAGGAGCTGGACACTTTTATTAAAAATAGTACCATTACGATGTACACCCGCCTTTCGCAGAACACTCTCCATGACGAAGTTGAAGAGGTCGCAGGATAAGGGATCGCCTTGTCTGAAACCTCGCACGGTATTAAAAGGCTCGGAGAGGTCTCTTCCTACCTTGACGGAGCTGCAGGAGTTGCTCAGCGTCATTCTGCATAGCCTTATAAGCTTAGCAGGAATACCGAGCTCAGACATTGCGGCATAAACGCGATCCCTTATTGGGCTATCGAAGGCTGCCTTATAGTCGACAAAAAGATGGTGTGTGTCGACTTGACTTTCATGGGTCTTCTCCAGGATTTGGCGCAGTGTGAATATCTGGTCAATGGTGGACTTACCAGGTCTGAAGCCGCACTGATAAGGTCCAATCAGTGAGATGGCGAATGGCTTCAGTCGTTCACACAATACGCTCGTAAGAACCTTATATGCGATAGGGAGGAGGCTTATACCCCTGTAGTTGGTGCATATCGTGGGATCTCCCTTTTTCAGGATGGGACAGAGAGCACTAAGATTCCAATCGTTGGGCATACTTTCCTCCAGCCATACTCTGCAAATGAGCTGGTGCATGCACCTAACCAACTCATCGCCTCCATACTTGAAGAGTTCAGCTGGCAAACCATCAGGTCCAGCTGCTTTGTTGTTATTCAGTCGCCATATGGCAACCTTGACCTCTTCATGGCTGGGGGACGGGATCTCGACATCGTCGTTAATGATTGGGTCCGGCACAGCATCCCTAGAAGCGGAATTTGTGTCGCCATCGCCCTGCAATACATTAGAGAAGTGCTGTCTCCATAATCTTAGTGTTCCTTGTGCATCTGTAACCAGGTTACCATGTTCGTCTCTGCAGAAGGTTGCTCCGGGCTTTAAACCAGTAGTAAGACGCCTTATCTTTTTATAAAAATTTCGAGCATCATTTCTACTCCTGCATATCTCGATTTCCTCACGATCACGCCTTTCTTGCTCTCTTTTCTTCTTTCTAAATAGGCGTCTCTCTTCCCTCCTCTTTTCTCTATACGCCTCCACCGTTGCTCTTGTAGTGGTGGACTGCAATGTTCGTCTATAGGCAGCGTTCTTTGCTGCAGTGGCCTCACGGCACTCTTCATCGTACCATTGGTTTCTGCGGGGAGGACGCTCAAAACCAAGAACTGTTTCGGCAGCGCTGTGCAGGGAGTGAGCGATGTGAGACCACTGTCCACCAATACTTTCGAGAGAGGATGGGATGTAATTGAGCTCGTTAGAAAGACGATCGGAAAACGACCTGGCTGTCTCTTGTGATCGCAGCTTTTTGATGTCCAGCTTCCCTTGCACACTAGAACGTGTCGTATTCGACGCGCATATACGCAGTCGCATCTTGGCTGCGACAAGATAATGGTCCGAGTCGACATTTGGACCTCTAAATGTGCGCACGTCTAGTATGCTGGATACATGCCTTCCATCAATCACAATGTGATCGATCTGGTTGTTGGTAGATCGATCAGGAGAGAGCCAGGTGGCCTTATGGATATCGAGATGCTGGAACCTGGTGCTACAAACTACCATGTTTCGCGCCGCGGCGAAATCGATCAGTCTCATGCCGTTCAGTGAGGTGGAATTATGAAGACTGAACTGTCCGACAGTGGGGCCAAAGATACCTTCCCGTCCAACTTTCGCATTGAAATCGCCGAGGACAATTTTGGCGTCATGTGCCGGACACCCATCGTATACGTCCTCGAGCTTTGCGTAGAAAGCATCTTTGACCGCATCATCCTTCTCTTCCGTCGGGGCGTGCACGCAAATAAGGCTGATATTATAAAACTTTGCCTTTATTCGGATCGTAGCAATTCTTTCGTTCACGGGGGTGAACTCCGAGACAAGATGGCGAAGTCTCTTACTTACTACGAATCCGCAGCCAAATTCGCGTCTCTTGTCATGGCAGCTGTAGTAGATGTCACATGTTGCTTGCCTCGTACAACCTTGTCCTATCCATCGCATTTCCTGGATGGCGGTGATGTCAGCCCTGCATTTTGTGAGAGCATCCGCCAATTGGATAGAGGCACCCTCCCTATAAAGGGTTCTCACATTCCAGGTGCATATCCTTAAATCATAGTCCTTAAAACGTTTGCCAAGTTCGTCAACATAAAAGGGGGTCCGTTTAGAGGCTATTGTTTTTGCTTTCATTGAAGAACGTTTTTACGTGGTGGGTTTCAAGCCCTACGCACAACCCAAATTTAAAGTCCAGGGGATTGGACAATCGCCGCATACATTAGTTAACAAGCTAGCGGGTGCTAGTATGTCATCCAGGAGGGCCGCGTGGAGGCTGTATGTCGACTTGAATACAACGGGAACAAGGATCGTTCTGGAGGCCGCCAGGTTGACCCCAATCAGAGACTTTGCCTTGTCCGAAGTATCCCATCCATGCAGGTATAACACTCGCCTTTAAATAATCAATTCACAGCAATATGTTTCATTCGTAAAGTGCTTAACAGTAATACAAGATAAAAAACACTGTCGTTTCCAAAAATTCCTATACAATCACAGCAGCACAGTTTGCTCCTGAGTATGGGTCTCAATAAAAAATAAATAAAAAAATCACCATTAATACCTGAAATACAATATTTACAGATTACTTCTATGGCTTAAATTTAAAGTTAGGAGGATGATAAAACTACAGAGTGTATTACAAACTGGTATCACTTATCGAAAGGAGGAGACCTTGTTCTGTCTTTACTTAATTTAGGGAACGAAACAAATGCTGGCTGAACATAATTTTCCGTCTACCTAAAGGTGTTTTAAAGCAAAAAGATACCCCCTATTTTTTATTCCCAAACAATTAGGAACTTGAGTATTATATCGTCGAGAGATAAAGTATGCTGTTACTGAAAAAAAATCGAAAATACGTTTTTTTGCATAATTTTTATCAGAAAAAAATATGCGTCGACTTGTCCCGGTCCCAGATTTCTATAATGAAAAGAAATTTACTTACGCCGCCTCCGTTTTGAAAAATACCAATGTCTTCTTTCTACTTTCATATAGGTTTTTTGGCTCTGGTGAACATTAAATATTATGTCAGTTACAGTGTTCTTTAATTCAAGCGACGGTATATAGTATATGTATACTCGCACATAAAAAATTTTATAATTATTAAAACAATTTTGTTTAAAAATTTAATATTCTAGCAAAAATATTAACTAATAAGGCAAATGCATTTCCCAACTTTCGTTTCAATTAATTCGAGGGGGATTAATTTCAGTCAAATTTCAAAACACTATCAACGCTGTTAAAAATTTAATATTTTTCAAAAGGAATACGTTTCACAAAGAGCCTTAACAATGGCACCTACACAAAACAAAACAAAAATCTCCAACCCAAGTACACACATGCCATTATCTGTTAATACTTGGAAAAACTGGACACAAAAGCCATAATACAGCAACAATAATAAGATTTTTTGGACATCGAACACTAAGCTTACATAGAAAAACTGGCTAGCTTGAAGAAGTGATAGTCATAGGATATTTGGTCATGATATAAAAGGCGATAACAAAAAACCAACCAGAGAAATGATGTTTGTTTCATTGCTGTTGTTGGTTTTTAGCAGATTTTCTAACTAATCCCTATTGCCATACATTGATATTATTGCTGTTAGGTTTTTGTTATTGTTCCACTAGAAAAGCAAATTTAAACAAGAGCAAGAAAAATAAACCATAAAAACAAAAACAAAAATAAAGCAACAAATAAAAAACAAATATTTTGTCAATTGTATTACGAAATGAAATTTCATCAAGAATTTTCTTTTGGTAATCTGCCTCACACTCATGTACACTTTAGAGAAAATTTGCTACAAAAAAATAGAATTGAAATATATTGCATACTTTTACGCTTTGAAAGGATGGAATAGCATTATTTTGTAAGTGAAGACAGTTGACTGTAATTTATTGATACAATTTGTTAAGGAAAAATTTAATAAAAATTATGATGTTACTTCAAAATTCTTTTAATTATCACACACAATATATGCCCATGGTTGAAAATTTTAAAGCAATACCCTATATTACATATGTTTTAGAGCATATTTTTAATTTTTTTTTAATATATTGTCGTGCGGGGGTTTATGTGCTCTATCCGCAATTTCATATTTTTTATATATCTCGAGTTAAATGATGCCACTTTAGGTTTACGTCCCCAAATTTTTCAACTCTGCAATCTGATTTCGGGTATCTCGTCCAGTTACGGAGATAAATAGCCAAAAACGAATTGCAGATTTTAAAAATGTTGGTCACAAAAACCTAAAGTGGCATCATAAACTCGAGATATATAAAATGGCGGATAGGGCACATAAACTCCCGCACGATGATATTTTCTTATTTAGAAATTGTAAGGCAAGACCACATAATACATGTATTTAAAAGAATATTTGAAGACTTGCGAAAAATATCAGCAAATAGCTGTTAAAGTCCAGTTTAGTGCCTAATGTTCAAATAAATTTGGTGGTGATATTGAGTTATTTTAGAAGTTTTCACATATACTAGAAAAACATGTTTTGATGGTAAAGCCAGAATAGGCATATGGTTGACTGAAAAGGCTTAAGCAATGTTTTATGTTTTATGAAAAAATAATTTCTTTCGGCGATAAATACTCAGCAGTCTTCTAGCAAAAGATCAGAGAGTATCTGATTGCCATGAACAAGCTTCTCAAGTCTGTCGCTAGGAGTCAACTTTAAAGTGTAAGTCCCGATACTCATATAAAAATATTAACACACACAAAATGGGTGCTGCGAGAAGCTAGGCCGTAACCCTGACACAGGGTTGTAATGACGAATTATGTATGTAATTATGTATGTAGTTGAGACGAAGCATTAGAATAGTTACGGTGGAACAATTCATAGTTCTATTCTATTAAAAGTGCTAATAAATTTTATTCTCTACTTAAAATTTATTATAAAGTTTGTGAAATTAATTAAAAACCGAAAGTATTTCTATTTTCAAACTAAAAATTATTTGGTGGCAACCTTTATTCAGAGGAGCTAAAATAAAATCGTCGTATTTGTTCTATCAAAATATCTACCGTATCGTTGACCCTTAGCTTCTCATAATCCACTGTTTCGAAATCGTTATAGTACCCAGAATATGCGATAATTTACATGAAGATTTTTTTCTTCTTGTATGAATTTGTTATCTATTATCTTACACCCTTCGCCCTTTTCAAGTTTCGGTCTGTATAGAAGAGTGAACAAGTATTAAATATTCTAATTTGTGAGCAAACTGTATTGGCTGTCATGTTTCGTTTACTCCTCCAAGTGCTTTTGTAGTCTTAAAGTCTAAAAATTGGTACTGGCAACACCTGTACTTTAGTTTATATTCTCGTATACATAGTAAAAGTTGGGTATAATGAATGAAAAAATGAAAGAAAAAATTATACTGAGGACATCAAACAACCAAAATTTTTTAGTGGAATCAACAAATCGTATACAAGTGTTTAAGCAAACATGAATGAATTTTTAAAGATTTACAATTGAAAGGGAAAAAGACTTCAGTCTTCCTTACTTAGACACTTTATTGATTAGAAGATGTAGGCACCTGAACGGACCTGCTAAAAATTTTATGGATAGGGTATTGGCAATTATATGCAGAGAATTTCACAAGAAGAACTTGAAGATAATTAAGGTCATTTTGGCAGACAATAATTATCCTGAGATCATAACTAGTAAATTAATAGATCGAAATAAGAATAGGATAAAGTTTTGTGATAATAGTAATAATGTTAATGTCAACAACAAAATTGACTCTAATAATATCAGTGGTAATAGAGGTGGTGGATAATGGTATCATTGAAATTGATGATAGTATTGATAACGACAACAGATATTATAATATTGGGACTATAAAGTACAGATCAATTACGTATATACCGGGATTATGGGAGCAGTTGAGGACATTAATTCACAAAGTTAGATCACTACCCAAACCTTGAAAATATTTCAATTCTAAATACAGAAAATAAATATAAACTTCGTTATTTATTAGAGATGTTACAGATAATTAATGTATCAACAACATTTAGAATAAATTATAAAGCAGATACAGAAAATGTTGCACAAATATACAGACATCTTATACAGAAAAATTGTCAAAATTAGATATTTAAGGCTGTATTTATAATGAAAGGTTAGCAACTCCTTAGCATATAAACCAAAAACTGGCCAGTTTAGCACTTGCTATAGACTGATATTATTAAACTGTCCATACTTTCTATTTGATAACTGGTTAAAGAATCAGAAATTAAAGAACTTGTACTTTTGAGTAAGAAATTTAGCGTTTAGGAATGCCAACATTAGCCACTACGTATAAGGAGCTGCTAACTTTTTTATTATAAATAAGACTGTTAAAAAAGTTTTAAGTTATATTAGTTAATTTGTTACTCTTTTTTAAGCTTTTAATCCTATAACAAGTTTTTATGTTATAATTTTTTGTTTTCTTTATTTTTGTTTTAATTTTTTAATATAACAATTTAATTTAAAAACAAAAAATATTTTTCGCCATATAGGCAAATATATATATTATATACATAATATATTGTTACGAAAACATAATTTGATAAAGCAAAGTCGTCATTACAGTCTTTCAAAGAAGGTTTTGCTGTTATTATTACAAACACAAATACATATATTAGGAAAATTCTCAAATACTTATGTTTATAAAATTATAAATCATTACAAAAACAAATATACATGTAGGGGAAAAATGTATATAAAACACACAAACACAAATACATGTTAGTTTAAAATGTATATGAAAATTATATAAAATTAATACTTAATTGAAAATGAAATTGTTGTTATATAATTATGTAAAAGCTAATACATAAAAACAATTGAAATTACTAGAATAAAATAATAGAACTATAAATAGGGCTACACATTAAGGTTTACAGTCAGAAGTTGGTTGTATATAGAGTGTAAATAAAGCTTTAAATCGAAAAGTAACCGTGTTTTAGTTTACAAATATCGAACCCTTGAATAATAAAACGAAATATAAAGGACAATTCGTAACAATATGAACTGTATTGATTTGGGGATAAGCATGTCTCTATGGCCATTTCGTCTCTGCTTACCTGGCGAGTCTCTTAAGTAAAAGATACGAAATGGCCATAGAGACATGCTTATCCCCAAAGCAATACATTTCATATGTTATGTATATAAAAATGTAAATTAACAATTAATGTTTATTTTTATACATACATATATCATCAGTATAGTTCTTCTTATTTAATATGCTTTTTAAGTTTTAGTTATTTTATTTAATTATTTTGTAATTGATTTTTTTAATGTTTTTTGGTTGTAGTATTTAATTAAATATGTTTGTTTATTTTTAATTTAAACAATTTGTGTTATATGACATATTTTCCTAAAAGAATATTTTTTTATATGATACAATTTTTTTTAATATGTATGTATGTACATTAGGGGGGGTCGATTTGTATGAGAGGAAAAAAGTCAACAAAGCGTATAGCAAAAACGAAATCTAGGGAAAATTCTAAGAAAATTTCTCGAAGAAACCATGGGTCTAAAATAAATTCGTAGCTCCCAAAAATCAATTTGAAAATTTTATGTCACGGTTTACACAAAAAATCATTTATTTTTTGAATATCTGAGTGATACATTCTTAATTGTTTTATTTGTTTATTATTATATGAATTATATATACAATGGTGGCATTTATTACTTATTATAGGGTTATTCAATTGTATTATAATACGATTTATGTATAATAATCGATCGGTTGCCCGTTTGGTCATATTTTAAAAAATAATTGCAAAAAGTAGTGTTTTTACGACAATTTTACACGCTGTCTTACCATTTGAAGTTATAGGAAAATTCCAATTAATGGCTTTTGATAGAAAATTGTATACCACCGTTTACCTTAGAATTTCAGCTTTCCAGTGGTAGCTTAGGCATTCTAATCGGGGTTGCCATTTAGTCAGGGTTCATTACAGAATTGAAAAAGGATGTTTTTTTGACAAGTTGTAAAATTAATGCTTTTTTAGAAGTAAAGACTATAAGAAAAATAGGATACTTTAGTTAAAATAGGTTATTGTAAATCACTAGTTAGGTCATTTTGTCAGCTTTCCATTGGTATCATGAATGCTTCGATCGGTTGTGCCGTTTGGTCATATTTTAAAAAAGAATTGCCAATGGTAGGGGTTTTACGACAATTTTTTTTTGAGATTATAGGAAAATTCCAATTACTGGTTTATAATAGAAAATTGTATATCACCGTTTAGCTTAGAATCTCAGTTTTCTTTTTATTGCTCTTAGGCTCTGCAAGAACCACTGAGTGCGATTCTTTTGCAATTTTCGGATGATATCTACCATTTTCTTCTTCTCTCGTCAGAGAGTTGTTGTTTCTGCCATCAAATGAGAATGCTACTAAATCATAATCATTGCGTTACTTTCTATGAAAATCATCCCTACATTTCTATTTTTTCACGTGAAAGCTTAGATTTGCCCATAATTATTGGTTCCCCATTTTCATCGTTAAACAATGTCTTTGAAAAGTGATGTGGCCAGAAAAGATGCAAGCTTATTCCCGATACCAAACCTATCACACGGCATAGCGAAATGGGGTGTATCGTACCTTTTTGTATGAAATGTTTTTTACGATGAACTTGGCTGTCCTGCAGTTGGTATGGAAAACTCCAGTTCAGACTCAATATCCATATGTGATGGACCAGGATCAAACGTTGGATCGCGACTAGCTAGTGGCAGTGTTGATTATTGGTCAACAATATTCGCATCAAATTCGGGAATGGTTAGCTTTCTTCTACTGTGCTGATCAATCATAAACTCTTGGAGGTCAATGGTTATTAAGCCACAGCAGGAAAACGATGTTTTTGCGCACTGACATTTTCCAATATAAAAAAAAACGTCATCAATAGTTTGCAGAAATGTTAAAGACTTTGCTTGACATTTTATTTGATATTGATGTTTAGCCAGTAATATTTTTAGTTTTTTCGAGACACTTTTTTCATGAATTAACGGAATATTTAGCTTATTCCTAATTTCAAACAATTTTTTGCCTCTTGTGGAGTATGAATTCTGTGCGATTGTTGTTTTTTTTTCTCAGCCTCGCCTGAAAACAAATAGTATTTCAATACGTTGCGAGTTCATTGAATTTGTATCAATTTCTGAATTGGTGTAATCAACTCACATTACAGACGTTTCAATTACACTGGTTTACAGCCAAAAAATACCAAGAACGCCACATGCCAAGATAAGTTAATTGGAACCTCCTGAGCACGAAAAACGCTGTTATTTTTTTAATGATGGCGGACTACTGTTGGTTCCTCATTTGCGAAGATTCATCTGAAAAAAAACGCAAGAGTTCAAGTCGCTCGTCATTTTAATTAAAATTTTTTGAATTTACTCCGAATATACTGTGTGAACAATGAAAATGAAAATATTGTCGTTCGACAAAATCCTTAATAAAAATACTATTTTTTATCCGATTTTATTCAAAATACGCTTAAAATATTGGTAACTAAATAAACTATTTGGTAAAAGAATAAAACATTCCAGATCTTCAATATAACGTAGGACAAAATTTAAATGAAAATGAAAAATTTTGTAAAAAACGTAAAAAATAGGCAAATTTTGAACTTTGACGTGCCATATCTCAGCGATTTCTTATCAGATAGAATTTTCCAGCATATCGACAGAAAAGACATTCCATCGATATGCCACTTATATCGATCGGACTTTTTGGTTGGACTCCACAAGGGTTTGAGTGGGGCCATACACCGAAAAACACAAAAGTACCGTTATCTAAAAAACGGTACTTAGGAAAAAAAAAAAATAACAGCCTTTTTCGTGCTCAGGAGGTCCCAATTAACTTATCTAGGCATGTCGCGTTCTTGGTATTTTTCCAAATTAAAAATTTGTAAACCTGTGTTATAATTTAATAATTAAAAACTATTTAAAAGTTGAAAAAAGTAATTTGGAATACACGCTGGTTATTGAACGCAGACAGACTATCTGACATTTACGAGTCACTCCCACACTTCTAGTCGAGGTGAATTGTGCCAAATGTCCAAAAAAAGACAAAAGCACTGCATTGATAACGGCATGCTGTTGTTTTTAAATTATTGTAAACAAAAATTCTAGTAGGTTTTAGAGAACAATTTAATATAACATCATAACTTGAACTCGATTTTTGGGAGCTACGAATTTATTTTAGACCCATGGTTTCTTAGAGAAATTTTCTTAGAATTTTCCGTAGATTTCGTTTTTGCTATACGCTTTGTCCGAAAAAAAAACGACCCCCCCTAATGTACATATGTATTTAAAAAAAATTTAATACAATAAATATTTTCTTTAGAAGCTACGCAGATAAGTAGCGAAATATCGAAATAATAATTATTTTAATTGACCTGAGGCCTTATTCTGTAATTCTTCTAAGCTAAAACTCTACCGCTAAAAATTTATAACCTTGATTTAGGACTTTTTGGCTACGAATACAATTCTTGAACACGTATTGTACTTTAAAATCTTCATGCCTATTATCTCTAAAACTTTTAATTTTATATATTCTAACGCCTGTTTTAAAAACCCAAAATTTTAGCATTTTAGCTTAAGAGAATTACAGAATAGGGCCCCCGAAGCTTAAGAAAAACTTTATATTTTACTAAATAATAAGGTCAACCAAACTTATTGATACGATTTACTATTAGTTTTGAGAAATGTAATGAGGGCATTATTTATCCATTTAGATTCTCGGTATAAACCGACTTTAGTGAAAGAAAAAAACACAAGATCCCTATGATAACATAAGGGTTATACATATTTAGTATACCAGCCTGTCTGTTGGTGGCAGCCCGCTATCAACACAAATTGTGGTACAAACTATTTACAAATTTTGTAGACGTCTGTGTATTAAAAGACTTTCTAGCTGTAATTTATATAGACACAAAACCCAACTCATATGAAGCTACGAATTGATTTTTTCTTGTGTCTGGTCATTCCAGAAACTCATTTGTTCATATTCAGGCAATAGTTTACTTTAATAGGAATAAAAACTCAAACTTTCAAGATTGGGAAGTAAACCAAACCTGAGCTCTGGGGAAATTAAAAAAAAAAAAAAACTTCAGGTGATGTGTTACTTCTACTGAATTATCTTCTCTCAACTGCAGCACTTAAAACTTGCTTGTTAGCAACCCGAGTAACTTGAAAAAACTTTACAATTACTTATTTTAAAACGGGTAAAAGGCATCCCTTTTTTTAATAATTTCATGGACTAAAAGCTTTTAGCTATCAAGAAGAATAAAGGAAAAATAATAACGCAAATAAAAAATGGTACTTAATTTCTTAATCTTTGAATACAAAAGAGAAGCTGTTAATATAAAGTGTGGGTGTCTGTGGTGGCGATTTAAGTGATGGCATAAAAAACTTAAAATGATGGTTATACGTATACAGAGAAAAAACAACAATAATAAATAGTCAATTGTATTCATTTTAATTTAACATTTCATGCTTCATATTTTCCCTTCCATTATTTCTTAATAAAGCTTTTATAACATAATTTTTTTCCATTTTAGCCAAAAGAAAAACAGAAAATAAAAAAGTTGGAGAAATTGTATTCCAGCAGCATATTGTTTTTTTTTTTTTTTTTCCTTTTTTAATATTCTTTGTTGCTGTTGCTATTATTGCGACAGATTTAAGTCTTGCAATCTGTTTTTAGTCAGCAACTTGCGTAAGGATTTAAAAGGGATTACGCATCCCTGTTGTCTTACTTATGTGTATAAGTATATATGGATATGTCTTTTCATGTTTTCTATCTCTCTCTTTCTCTGTCTTTTTCTTTGTAGATATTAAAAAGAATTCTATACGCTCTACTCTATTTCTCTATTTTTTACTGCTTTCTACACAACGACTTTGACGACAACTACAAACTTTCCCTTTCTGCAGTTATTACTAATGAAAAAAACACTCTTTCATTAACACACACACATACACACACGATTTTTTTTTTCTAGTAAAATTTGATTCTTCTTTGTATATTATTGTTCTCATTTCTTTTCATTTTCATTTATTTCATTCATTTTGCAACAAGACTTTTATTAAAAACAGCAGCTACAAACAAGAACATCTAACAATAATAATAATAATAATAAAAAACAGGAGTGATATGAGTACAAATACAAAAAAAGAGTATTAGGAGAGTATAAAGAAATTAAGCCTATGATTGTTGTTGTTCGTTTTGTGTTAAATTGTAGTTATTGCTCTTGTTTGTTATTTTTATTTTGGCATTGTTGTGTCCAATATTATTAAACACTTATACAGATGCATGAACACAACGCAAATCCATACACTGTGTTTCAGTAATTGCTAAAGTAAAAGACAACAATAGTTAAGAGGTTTTTAAATGCTCTTATTAAAGCCAAGAATTTACGAATATTTCTACAGCTATTTTACACTAAATAGTAACGTTCTTGACGTCTATATGTTTATGAGATTTATTATTTAATTTAAAACTGCTTTTAATATGAAAGTGAAAACTACACAAAAACCTTTTTAACAATTATTTCACCGTTTTATCCCTATTCTTTTCCGAGATTTAAAAATAGTAACTAAATCTAAATTGAAAGATACTTGCCACTTCAGTTGAGATTACGTTTTCTTTAAATTAATATTATAAGAAATAAATACTGATAGATTTATTTGCAATTTTCTTTGCAATAGTAAGCAAATTTTTAGAAAAAAATTAAAATAAACACAAGTTTTAAAGAGAGAAGCTAGGCCGCAACCCTGACACAGGGTTGTAATGGCCAATTATGTATGTAAGCTTGAAACATTTTGAAAAGTTTAAAATTATATAAGAAGTTAAAAGAAAAATAACTTGAATACGTTTAAATATTAAACGTTGTTAAATGTTCAACATATTACGTAGATTCAACGTAATTTTTTTTCATACTTGTTGAGCAAGTTGTTGTTGTTGGGGGGTGGTGTAGTGGTTAGAGTACAGAAACTCAAACGACAGAGGTTCAAATCCCAGAAGAGGAGAAAAAATGAAAAAATAAATTTGCGGTTTTTCAAAAATTATAATTTAAAAAATAAGAGGTTCCCCTTCCCCTCCATGAAGTCTATCTTTACGAAAACCGCTCTCTGACATTTTAGTTTAATCCACCAAGGAAAGAATGACCACTAGTACAGCGCCAACTTCTGGGAAGATAACAGCTAAACTACATAAAAAAGCTGCTCACCACTCACATTCAACATCCAGATGGGGCAATTGCTGTTGATCATTCAAAGATGGAGGTATAACACTGGCCTTTGAGTGATCTAATTGACAGCGAAAAAAATATGAAAACAAATGTTTTTTCGGCGACTACCTTTTGGCAGTCTTCTCGCAAAAGCTCTAACAGTAATTAATTGGCATGAACAAGTTCTTCAAGTCTGTATTTTGGAGTCGACAATAAACGGTAGGTCCATACAGCTAAAAAAAAGACCCTCTAGTAAATTAAAAGACTTTTGCTTTATTATATTTTAATTTATTTAAATTCAAATAATGAACTCATTTAAATACTTTTAATTACCAGAAGAAAGAAAAGTATTTCTTTGTGCTAATTAATTCATACCTAATGTTGATAATAATATGAGTAATTTACTGTATAAGATAAGCTTTTGTTTGTAATACGGTTCACTTATTACCAGTGTTACCATTGTATTTTTAATTTTGTTTATAACCAAATATCAAAAGAAAAGGAAACCAAATTTGTTTAAAGGAGTCTAAAGCACATTTTAAAGTGTCACCAATTAACATTTAAATTTTTAAAATTTTTGTTAACTATTATTTTTACAATATTTTTGTGCTGAACTCAAACTTATTAAACGAGAAAAGGATGTTAATTCGCATAAAGATTACCAGTT
The DNA here is from genome assembly GCA_963576795.1 of Metopia argyrocephala. Lineage (NCBI taxonomy): Eukaryota > Metazoa > Arthropoda > Insecta > Diptera > Sarcophagidae > Metopia > Metopia argyrocephala. The sequence continues at coordinate 57,060,461 of OY756211.1, read as the reverse complement.
TAAGGATCTTAAAACCAATATAATAAATATAAAATAGATTTTTATCTAAATCTTTGTAATAGTAGCGTTTAAGTATGTTGTTAAGTATGTGGTGAGTGTTTGGTTTGAGAAAAGGATATGCAATATCAGAATTATTAAAATATCCAATTTTTTGATTTGGGTTTGCTCTAAGAAACTGTGACAAACAGTGGACACCGACAATGTTTTGCAATATGTAGTTACAGAACTGTTTTATACAAGTGGTCAAATGGCAAGAAGATCTATTTCTTTTTTTCAATTCCAGTACTTTGAAAAGAGTCAAGTAACCCCATACCAATTATAATTTCTCTTTAATGAAAGTTGCCGGATTCAATATAAATAATCGAAAAATATTACTTACGCGAATGTCCCATCAGTTTCTAAACCAGTTCAACGTTTACCAAATGATCCATTACCCAGTCGTTTTCAATGCCAATAGCAAAGAGTTCGAAACATCTTCCGCCAACAATGGTAGTTTGTATGAGTCTAATGATGAACGCCATTTAGTGAACTGAATGATCTAATTCGGGTTAACATTTAACGAAGCTTGTCGCGGAATTTCTAGCTTCACCATGCAGCAGTGGAAACATCTTGCAGTTGGGACAAAAATAATAACTTTATAGATAGAAGCTTGAAAAGAAACACTCTACTTTATAGTGTGCTGATGTTGATAGTTTATTTAAAAAAATACGAATCAATCACTAAAATTTTGACATTTCTCAAATACGACGATAATACTCGTCGTGGTATAGTGGTTAGAGCACTCGTACAAAAACTCCAACAGCCTAGATTCAAATACCAACGAAGGACAGAAATGAAAAATAAAAATTAGCGGTTTTTAAAAAATATAATTAAAAAAAATACCAGATTCCCTCTTTCAAAATGTTCATCCCCAAGAAACCGCTCTTTGACATTTTCACTTTATTCGACCTTTGGCAGGCATTAGAAATTAATGATCAGGAGAACAGCGCCACCTTCTGGAAGATAGCATCTAACCTACTTAGTGGGGACGCTCACCACTTAGAATTACATTCAAGGACAGATGCGGCAATTTCTGTTGATCATTCAAAGGTGAAGATATAACTCTGGTCCTTGAGTTATCAAATGCCAGCAACTTGTCTCATCGAAAAAAGACGCTTTATAATAAAAACTATCTACATAATTTTACATTCCAGTACAATGTACAGCATGAGTAAGATGTGTGGTGATCTTAAGGCGTACGATTTAAATATAAAAACCTATAAACTAATCTGTTTTAGGTCGTTGGTTTGTTGAATGGTATGCAAAAAATTTTCACATAATATTGTTGTTCATATTGTCTATAGGACTAGATTTAATGAAAATTGAAAAACATAATCAAGACTATTCTGGGAGACTATTGATGGCCTTTAATGTGTAAAACCGAGCGATCAAAATACAAGCGAAGTTCAAATAGCGCGATTCACTTTTAAAAATTCATTGATTTTTAAATAAACTAATGAATTTTTATATAAAAAACGAATGAAAACATTTATTTTGTATCTCGAAAATCTGACGTGAGTGAGAAAAACCAATTACAGATTCGAATTCAGACAACCAAATTACACTAGAAATGATGATGATTTTATTGCTACAGTCGAAAACCTTTTTTTTAACTTTTAAAACCCCGATAGATAAATTTTTACCACCGTATTCATTATTAAGGGCTTATTTGAATATATATATGCAATACTTGTTAAATAAACCCTTAATAAACCTATAATAATTTTTACGAATACGGCTGTTAAAATATACTTTTCTTTTTAAATTGTTCTAATCTTTTTTAAATAGACTTGTATTGTTTGAATATTCTGCCTATTTCAAAAATTTCGCCACTCCTCTGTTCTAGTTTGTATATTTTCTTTTTCTTTTTTTATTCAAATCTATTTAAGCTATTTCTACATGATTTTGTCACTTTAATGCCGACGGCCATTGAGTTTCCTTGTATTTCCTGCCACATTTTTCTATGACACTAATACACAAATATTGTTTTCTTGCCTCCTTTCTTTGCTATTTATCTTATGAGAAAAACAAAAACATTGTTTTTTTTATTTTAATTCCAATTTAAATAAAATGTGGGTTTTGCGGTTGTACATCTTGTCTTAATGGCCGCGTTTATTATCAACTTCCTACTTGTGTTTCGCAGAATTTTTTTTTTATATCTTCTTATTTAAATATCTTAAAACCAAATACAAACAAAAAATTAAAAAAAAATTCAGCAGAGGGTAAGAAGATATATAAAGAAAAACAAATTCTTCAAAAGCCAAAACTTAAAACCAGAAAAATAAAAAATTAAAAAAAAGAAAGAGAAAAATAGCAGCGGAAATTTTTGGTTTGTTGCTGTCATATTGTGGCTGTTCCTTTACTATTGTTATTTTCCGTTGACTTTTGTTAAACAATTTAGATGAATAGCAGAAAAAAAAACAGTAAGAAAAGGACGTTGATATACACGCTTAGTTTAGAAAAAAACGAAAAAAATGCGTTTCCTTTTCTATCCAACAAAAGCATTGTCATATTGTTGTTATTGTTTTATTATTATTTTTTTTTTTCTTGTGAGTAGAGCAAAAAATAATACCATTGTTTGTGACGAATACAGTCGGTACAGTTATTTCAAGTCAAACAAATTTTTAAAATAAGTCCCAACATAACAGACGATACTAAATTAGAGCGTAAGGCGCTGTAGCACTGTAATAAGTAACTTTAATAAAAGCGTTAACGTTGTGTCAAGAAGAGTAATATTTACTTGCATTGTTTGATAAAAAAAAGACCCCCAATGATCCGTAATGCGCCGTAATACAGAGAAATAAAGCCACAGAATTGACGTAAAAGTAACTAAAATATCATTTTTTTCAAAAGGACTAATAAGTTTGAAAAAAGAAAATAAAACAGTTTCGTATTTTCAATTATGATCGGTATCGTTTTAGCTTCTTCAGATTCCGATCGATTTAGCAAATTCCTATATATTCACTAAAAATATCAATTCTACTTAGGAAACGGAAAGTGGTTTAACATAGCCTTTAAAGCTTTAAAAAATCGAATTTATCGAAATCCATTTCGAAAGCAGGAAATATTACCGTGTGAGATGAATATATCTAAGGTATTTATTTCTCGAATAATTAAATATGACTTGGTACTTCGGGCTTATAAGAGACACACGGGACATCTACCTACGGCGGCTTTAAAGAAGAAACGCAAGCAAAAGTCAAAAGCATTAATTCGCCAGTACGCCAATAACAGTCACAGAAAAATTCTCTTTACTGATGAGAAAATGTTTACTGTGGAAGAGTCCTTCAAAAAACAAATGGGATGGTATGGTGGGAAGTCGCCTATGATGGCGTCACCAAACTCCATTTCCAAAGGTATTAAAACCTTGTCAAAGGTATACCAATCTGACGTTATAGAAAACATTGTGAAGCCGTTAAATAGCATACTGTTCAAAAACGAGTCGTGGACTCGGCCCCAGCCCATAAAGCAAAAACAACTTAAGACTGGTTAAAACCAGTGTTCGAAAATAAACTGTACATTATTATATGTACGGTTCACAAATCCAAGGACGGTATTTATTTTTTTAGTGTTTGTGTATTTCTACACAACCAGAATAAGTCGTTCTGTTTTTTGTTTTAAAACAGTACAGTTTTAGTGTTTGTATACATTTTGGTTTAGTGATCTTGGGTTATTTTTCCCCAAATTTTAAAATATTTTCTTTTTTTTTGCATTTTTTATCAATCAGTTTAAAATAAAAAAATTGAAAAAAAATTACAACAAAAAAAATATTTTTCTTTTGTTTTTTTTTCTATAGGTTAAGAACAGTATATTCGTTATGTAGAAAATTCAAAAATATTATAATGTTTTTTGTTTGTTTTGAATTTCCTACACAAACACTTTTAGTGTTTCTGAACTTAATATTCTACAGTACAGAACACTAAAGTACGTTTTATAAGGTAAATTTTCGAACACTGGTTAAAACACAATATATAAAATTTTCTTTCTATAGAAGATTGGCCATCCGATAGTCCAGACCTGAATCCTTTAGACTACAAATTATGGTCCGATTCAAAAGGCATGATCTCTACTACTCACCACAAAAATTTGGATTCTCTTAAGCGTGCATTTATCCGCTCAGTAGACAATTTCCCAATGGAGTATGTGCGTACTGCAATAAACGATTGGATTGTAAGACTTCGATCGTGTTGTAGGGCAAATGGCGGCCAATTTGAATAGTTTTGCTTTTGTTGTATTCCTAAATATCTAGTAAGCCAAAATACAAAAAATTGTTAAAACAATCTCTTGCCGTTTGTTTTTTATAAAAAAAAACCGTGTGTCAAAATATATGTGTGTCAAAATATATGAAAGTACTATTCCGTTAGTCTGTTAGCTTTACTCTTATTTTATTTAATTAATATTTATGTAGATTAACAATTTAGCAATAATCACACAAATTTTATTAGAAAAAAAAAATAAATATAAAGCATTATTCTATAAAAAACTCTGATCCGAAAAATATCCAATTTTTTTGCAGTTTTATTTTATAGGTATAATAATTCAAGCAAATAATCAAAATTCACCATTAAAAACACATGTCCCATGTGTTAGCATGTTAATTTCCCATGTTTATGGGTACAAAATGTGTATAAAAAGAATCCATAAGTTTTACTCCAACATGTGTTCTATTGTCTTAATATAAGACAACATGTGCAGGGCTTTAACTCTTTAGCAAACATATTGCAAAAATATTGCAAATTTAGAAGAAATTTTTCGACTCCAAAAAGCTCTAACAGCCTTTGTAAAAAAAGAAAGAAGCACACATAAAACATTTTTAAAATCTAATTTATGTTTTATGAAAACTATAGTCTATCTACGAGTATAATTCTTTAACAGATTTTATGAATCTTATTTAATTCAATTTTTTCTTTCCCTATATTTATAAAACAAAGTGTGCTTGTTTAGTATTGTGTTGTTTTATACAACAAAATATTGAGGTGGAGACGTGAAAGAGGAAGTCAGTTGTTAACGTTGACTGTGTGTGTTTGTGTCAAATGTAGCTTTTATTTGTGTTTTCTGTCATCATTTCTTTACCCGTATTTTTCTAACATTTCCACTTCACTTTCTCATCTTTAAAAATTTTTTATTTATTTTTTTTTTTTTGTGTTTTTATTTTACCCACTTTGAATGCTAGTGGGCCACTTTTTGCTTGCTGCTGCTGTATCTCTCTCTATTCATTACATTTATCGTTTAAAAACGATTTTATTGTGCTTTTCTAGCTTAATAAAAATAATTCTGTTTTAAAGACTTTGGTTTTCTTTTTTTGTGCTGCTGCTGCTATTTTCCTTATCCATTATTGAGATTTTTTTAAACTTTTTTTTTTTTTTTGTTTTTTGCAGTTTAAAGTTTCATGAATTTACCTTTACAATTGAAAATGTAAATGAAAATTACATTTGATGTTTACCGGATGTTTGCCTTTTTACTTTTTTGTTTGTCTGTAAATTGTTTGATATTTCTTGGCAATTTTAATGCCGTTTAACTTTTATTTAATTTTAAGAACGAGACAAAATATTAGCAAGACAATGTTTAAGCTGTTGAGATGAAGCAAATAATTACAAGAAATACTTGATTTGATTGGTGGCTATTAAGTAGTTAAGCCGATTTATTGTTTTTATTTTTTTATTTAGAGAAAGAGAGGGTAAGATTTAAATATAAATTTTGTAATTTCTTTTTTATCACTTATATACTGAAATAAAATGGAAAAACAAAAGATAATTATTTGGAAATTATGGCCAATAAGATTAAGAAGTTTTGAAAGCCAATAAGAAATAAATTTCATTAGCGAAATAACAACGAAAATTAGTAAACAATGAAAATTGAATTTTATTAATAGCATGTTCTTAAAATTATTCAGAGTATTAAGAGTTAATGAAACAAAAATTTGTTTTAAATCTTATCAAAAAAGCAAAATATTTTTTTCCAAGAAATTTTGGTTTTCTAAGAAATTTATTATTACGATATTATCAGAACAGCTAAAATAGATAATAAATAATAAACTGTTAATGCATAGTTAGTAGGGCTGAATAACTAAAGTTATATCTAGAATAAGAACAAGAACAAAGATATTAGAAAGATACTCGTAACAGGAATTTATTCTTTAAGGACATCTCAGCTGTTAAGTATCTAATAAAAAAAATATCTAAAATTCTCGTGTCGCAAAGTTTGTTGCCAAACTCCTCCGAAATGGCCCTACGGATTTTCATGAAATTTTGTGTGCATATCGGGTAGATTTGAGAATCTGAGAATCACTTGGTGTGACTCGCCCTAGGTTAAAATGTATGTCGTACTTAAATAACGTACCGACTTTGACGAAATTTTAAACTAAATAGATTTGTGTACCGTAGACAATATATGGTTTACGTTTTTTTAAGTACAAAGGCTTTTTCTCCCTATCCCCAACAAACAAACTGATATTGATTAAATTTTGTTGGTGTCTTAACACAACTTTAGACTAACAAATATAAATTTTCACATCTATTTTTCATATCACTAAATGTTAAGGTTACCACCCCAAGAGAAAATGTATGCCTCACGTAAATAATGTACCGACTTCAATGAAATTTTAAACTAGATATGTATACCTGCGTACCGTAGAACACATACGGTTTACGTTTTTTTTTTTTTTAAGTACTCAGAAAGGGCGATACAGAGGATAATTTTCTATCCCGAACTATCAAACTGAAGTACCGAAAATGGCGGATAATCATTATTAAACTTATTAGTAACATAGGCATTGATTGCTCTTATCAGAGTATCAATTATATATGAACCAAAATGTTTCCTAGAGCAAATATATATGGCAATACAACGTTTGGCGGGCTTATATATTAAGTTTTTGTTATTCAGGGGGGAAATTACGGCATTCGATATCGAACGAAATTTCATACAATTTTAAAACAATTTACATTGAAATTCCGTTCAATATTGAATGCCATAATTTGCCCCAGTTATTTTTTAACAACACAAGAGCCAGACAAAATAATTAAAACATGAAAAGAAAGCTGTGTTTCAAATATAGACATTATTTGAGTGGTACGGAGTGATTGTGATCATCATAAGATTATAGAGAAACAATAAAAGGCTGAAAGCGTCATTATGTTGTCAGGCTACACCTCATCGGAATGTGTCAACTACCGAAAATATCGCTTCTGTTGGGAAAAATTGGCTAGTAACCTGAATACGTCGATTTAAAGGCAATTTCAGCAACTGGACGAGTGTTGTATATAATAGGCACCTGCATCCATCAGGTGTTCTTTTTTTACAGTTACACAAGTTTAAATCAAAACAGAACAAAGAAATATAATTCTAATAGCAATGAAACGGTCTATATTGGAAAGAAAATTTAATGAACCAAGGCTAGCGCATAATACGAGCAATCTGGTAAACTAATGTATTCAACCTTTTCGCAACATATGCAGCCGTAGTTTGTCAATAACTTTTTTAATGTTGCTTTCTATGTAATACGTTTTCTCCGATTTATTGAGAAAGACAAGTGACTTTACAAAATCAGATGATATTAACGACCAATTAATTTGAGTATTACGTGAAATTATTTTTTTATCAAATGCTTCTTTCAGTACAGTAACTGTATAGTGCGAGGTGTGTTGTTATATCCTGTTGGTAGCAATAGCAGGAAGGTACGATAAAACTTAAAATTACGTCCGTTGACCATTAATAGTATCATTGTTATCATCATCATTTTTGAATAAATATGGAACCACTAGACTAGGCTTCCAGCTTGTGCAAGAATTAAAGCCGCAAGACCATGCAATGCGTCGTGATTTTGGTGTATGGGCCGAAAATGAGATTGATCTCGATGCTGATTTCCATCGCAAAATTTTGTTCACTGATGAGGCTCATTTTTGGTTGAATGGCTACGTCAACAAACAAAATTGCCGCATTTGGAGTGAAGAGAATCCACATGAGACCCTCGAGACGCCATTAAATCCACAAAAACTGACTGTTTGGTGTGCTCTATGGGCTGGTGGAGTCATTGGGCCATACTTCTTCCGAAATAATGCTGGAGAGTCAGTTACCGTTAATGGAGACCGGTATAGAGCCATGATAACCGACTATTTTGTTCCCGAATTGGATGGCATGAACGTGGATGAGTTGTGGTTCCAACAAGACGGCGCTACATGCCACACATCGCACGTCACAATCGATTTATTGAAGGAAACATACGATGAGCACATAATTTCGCGGAATGGACCTGTCAATTGGCCACCAAGATCGTGTGATTTGACACCATTGGATTATTTTCTTTGGGGATATGTGAAGTCGCTTGTCTACGCCAACAAACTAGAAACGTTAGGGGACTTGGATGCCAACATTCGTGGCGTTATTGCCAACATACGGCCCCATATACTCGAAAAAGTGGTTGAAAATTGGACCTGTAGAATTGGCTTTATTCGAGCTAGCCGCGGCGGCCACATGCCCGAAATCATATTTAAACATTAATGGCATAAAATTATCCTTCCAATAAAGCCAAATTGATAGACATTAAAACGATTTTCTTGTGTTTTATTTCAATTCGAAGTTCTATACCTATATATAAATATATAAATCTCCGGGTGTCATGGAGATCTTTCTCTATCCTCCCTACCATTGATCTTAAAACATTTTTGCTAAGATCCCTACTTTACCACCCCACCTAATGTCTCACATACGAAACCTCAAACTCACTTTAATTATCCATAATAAATTATTTATTCTGTTGAACTTGAATTATTAAATATGACATATTATACTTCTAACTTTAATGGAGATTTAGTAACATTATTCAAAAAATTTTAAACTACTAATTATAATAAATAAATTTAAGTAATTAAATTTAAATTATAAATTATAATTAAATTCAGCACGTGTACTTATTATTATTGCATACAGCTAATAAATTTAGTTTTATTGAGAGAATATTGTGCTCGTATTACAAGAGATCAGAAAGAATTTTGAAAGAATAATCACGTAAAATTTATTGCAATGATTATTATTGTCTTTTATTAAACGATAATATTTATAGTTCAAAAAGTTCTCTTAGTATGTTTTATTTATTTTTCTCAAATTACTCAACAGTATTCTCTCGATAAATACACTAGCGTTTTATTAAGATTAATTATTCTTAAATTACGATATGTAACTTAGTAATTATTCTTATATACAAAACAAAATAATTAGGTTTTAAACAACAAAATATAATATGGTTTATATTTATATTGACTCATCAAAACAATTATTCTGCTGACTGAAGAGGCCTCTCAATCTGCTTTTCAATAAAATTGTTGGAGCTATTAAAGGTTACAAAAAATTTTGTTTTGCATTTACATGTGGAGCTTACACCTTAGAATAAAATATATATAACTGTAGAAACGTTTATGTGAATAAAAGAATTATGTATGAAATTTAATTTTCAGTTTAAATTAAACCTTTTTCAAAATAAATGAAACCTTTTGCGAAATAAATGAAACCTTTTTCAAAATGAACGCAACCTTTTTCAAATTAAACGAAACTCTTTTCAAAATAAATGAAACTTTATTCAAATTCATTTAAACATTTGTCAAATTAAATTAAACGAGTTATAGAATTTAATAGAAAACAAAAGAAAACAAAAAAATAAAACAATAATTTTTAATTATGGATAATGCCAGAATCCATAAAACCCAGGAAATTAGAAATATGGTGGATAATAGTGACTGTACGCTTAAATTTTTACCACCTTATTCTCTTATGTTCAACCCGATAGAGAAAACATTTTCTAAGATAAAATTTCACTCCCGATCATTACTAAAGTGACATTACCACAGAACATAATATAGTAAGTGTATATAATTGAGGAAAAATTAATCAAAATGATTGTGCGAACTATGTTATGGATATGATCATGTTAATTCCTAAAGCGGTCAGTGGACAAATTCTTCATTAATTTTAACAAGTATTATATTGAAAATTAATATGTTTAATATGCTTTTTTTTTCCTTTGTTTTCTATTAAATTCTATAACTGGTTTAATTTAATTTGAAAAATGTTTAAATGAATTTGAATAAAGTTTCATTTAGTTTGAATAAAGTATCATTTATTTTGAAAAGAGTTCGTTTAATTTGAAAAAGGTTTCGTTCAATTTGTAAAAGGTTGCGTTCATTTTGAAAAAGGTTTCATTTATTTTGAAAAAGGTTTAATTTAAACTGAAAATGCTATAAATAGTTAAGGTGCTAAAACATGATTTATGTATATCGAATATTTGCCGAGTAATTTGTACACGATTTTTAACAATTTCTGGCCAGTTTTGAACACCTTAACTCACTTACACAGTATGTTATTAATAAACTAATGTTGTAATTGAATTGCAGTGGATTCTGGTAATGATGTCGAATAAAATATTTTGATTGTAGTTCAGCTTTTTGATTATCTTATTGTATATTGTATTTTGGATTATTTAAAATATATTTTGGTTGGGCATCTTAAGTAGCTTTACGTTAATGAAAGGTATGTGTCTGGTAATGAGGAGTTAATAAATTTTATGCTCTCTCTTTTATTTTTCTAATAATTTTTTCCACATGTTGATTATCAATTCTCTCGATAATATTTGATACGACGCAATAAAAGGTGTACAGTATTCAGATCTTCTTCTCTCTTTTCCCCTTTTAATTGCGGTCTTATAAATAATCTATTGGTAGAGAATCTTAACGTGCCCCTTTTCAAAAGTATCCCAAGTGTCCAAGACCTGATCATGCCCTTCCAAACGATCTTTGAAACCTCTTACGCTATTAGTCTATGGCCTATTAAGGTTATGAATTTAAGTAAAATTCAATCATAACGAAACCAACAAATTTTCTCCTTTACTTTTTGCATTACCTTAGAAATGAATGTAGATATGATCCTCACTATAACTTTTCTACTTTTTTTTTCTCTTTTACAAATAGCTCTTCTTATTACTTTTCTTTTTTTTTCTTCTTTCAATTCAGATTTAATTATATAGACAAATTTAAAATCACTTTTATTTTAAAATGGCATTCGTTTCACTTGGCCAATTTTCTTTAGGTTCCTTACCGCTCGAGCTATAGAATTGAAAAGAAAGTATTAATTTCCTGCAGATACTCACGAGGCCTAAATAACTATTTGAAGCGACCCCAAACGACAAATGTCATAATACGTATTCATGCGTCGATATGCGTTATTATGCGTCAGGTTACATCTTAATAAATGCAACTCTTGGTGGTGAGGAAATCTATCTTAGAAGACCGTTAAAATTAAAACTCAATTTTATTCTTATTTTCTTCTTTCTTAGTTAAACAATGGTATATTACAAGCTCCGGCTTCACACCTCAACTCTGACATCATGAAAAAAAAGAAATATGAAAAAAATATTTCTTTTGGCGACTGACTGCCTCTTTTCGGTCTTCTGATTGCCATGAATAAGCTTCTCAAGTCTGTCGTTCAGAATCGCAGTACTCACGAATAATAATCAGCATACTGGCTGTAATCCTGAAAAAGATTTGTGAAGGCCAATTATGTATGTGTGTATGAAATAGTGACTTCTATAGCACATAAGGTGTATCAAACAGCAACTTTCTGTTTTTTATCAACAGCTTGTGGATTAATCTCACTTTCAATTTGACAATGTCTTATTTACATAAGCATTTAATCAAAAATATACTCCAATGAAGAACAAAACTCAGCTCATTCGATAGTCTTTAGGCGCACATACGATAGCCTTTAGGCTTTAATTCCTGAACAAGTTAAGTCTTGAAAGTTTTTAAACAAAAATTCTTCCGTAAAACCTTTCATAAAATCCGGCTGAGCATTTACAGTATCGCATATATAGTCACTCGACCAATTGACCACGTGTTTCAGTGTTCTATGTTCAAAAGCTTACAACGCCAAAACAACTTCTACGATCTTGCTCATGGGGCACTTATTTTTTTAGCGTTGTAAGCATAGGATATTCAAGCACGTGATCAATTGTTTGAGTGACTGTAGTAATATGCTGAAATAATAGGCTTTTAATGCTTATTTTTCAAAGAAAATATTTCTTTAGGGATGACGCACATTTATTAATAGGGAAAATTATTGTATGTATATGTGGGTCAAAAAACGCAGCAGTGATTTTGTCAAAAATAATTATGGAAGAAACATCACCGTTGCCGTACGAAATCTATCTTTAAGATTGAAATTAAAAACAAATTATTTAAAGAAAATTAATATTTTTATACCAATAGCTTTGACTGTTACCGCATCCAGTGAACTCTCCTTATTTCTGTAACTATTTTAGAAAATGGCTGGTTACTAAAATATATAAGAAAATAGAAAAATAAACCAACACTTATAACAATTTTATATATCTTTTGTCCAAAACTTTCTAAATTTTAAAAAACTATTTTTGTTTTATAAGTTAAATCATTTGGATTACTTTACCCTTTAAAAGTCTTATCGAACATTTTAAACCTAAACTCAAATATGTAGAATTCTATTTGATTTTCATTTAAAAGCAACAATTTGTGAAAAGGGTTTTTGTCTTGTTAGTGGTTGTAAATGGTTGTAAATGGTTAAAGGATATTTAAATCTCATACTTTACAAAATTGAAGTGTTTGAAGGTATTGTTTTTGTTATTATATTTACGCAAAACTTAAAATCTAAATAAATTTAGTGATTACCTCTTAATCTGTATGAATAAGAAGGTAAATGGGCCTAAAAACCGTATGACCTTTTCACTTACAGCTTTAACCAGCAGCAGAAAAGGTAAAATAAACTTTTGTTTGTTTATCACCCTCTTCATCTCTCTCCCTCTCTCTTTGTCACTTTCTATTATACATTAAGATTTGGTTGTTTGTTTTATTTATTTTATTTCTTACTTTGATTTATTAATGTGTAAATATTCAAACAATTCAGCTTTTGTTGCTGTTGTTTAGATATCTTGTTATTTGTTAGAATGTGGTTATAACAGTACCAAAAAAAACGAAAAAAAAGTTCAAAATTTTTCAAGGTTCTATTATTTATAAAATACAAATTAAGGAAAAAAAAGAAAAACAAAAACTTTCCACAACAAAAAAAAAAAAACAATAACTTTTTTCATACTCGTATTTATTTAAGAGTTTAGCGTTTGAAAAACAAAAGCATGCAACAAATAAAAAAATGTACAATATGAGCTCTTTTTAACCTTTTCCTTCATAATTCATAGAAGGAGGTTTCTAAGGAAAAGAAGAAACAAAAAACAAAAAAACAAAACATTTCAACTTCTTAAGGCCACCTGTAGATTTTCGTTGCCATTTGTATTTGTTTTCTGATATGTTCTTCATATGCGTTTAAGTGACTGAATGTGTGTGGGTGTGTGTATATTTTAGGGTGTGTTGGCATGTCTTAAAAAAAGATTTATTTGTCTATATAGAGCCCTACCTACACTTATTACCTTTTTTATTATTATTTTGTGTTTTGAAAAGTTTCTATTCTCTTACTTCTTTACTCATTATTTAGTTGAAAATATTTTCTTTTTTCCTTTATTTCAGGTTTTTAATTCACAAAAAGGGTTGAGTCTTTGAAAAGTTTTAAAAATAAAGATTAAAAAAGAAAAATTGTTTTAAAAACAGTTAGATACAGTGTGATAAAATTAAGAGATGATATAGTAACGTTGGTATAATCGTAAAACGATAAAGTTTTAATTTTAACAGTCGAATAAAGCTAAAACAAACTTAAAAATACCAAAATTAACTTGGCTCGCTATATCTGAAGTATAAACATTTTCACAGTACTTAAATCACATAAAAATTATATGAATAATCTATGAGTTTTTATTTAACCTACTTAGTTTTGTTCAAAACAACAATATTTTCCAAATTTAATATATATATTTTACAGCCTTATGCACTCTGACAGTGCGTAAATTAAACTTGCAAATAATACATACAGGGTTAACGGACCCATGTTGTGTGTCTCAATTTTTTTCCATGAGTACTGGGACCCACAGTTTAAACTCGACTCCGAACGACAGACTAAAGAAGCTTGTTCATGCCAATAAGTTACTCTTAGAGCTTTTGTCAGAAGACTTCTAAGAAGTAGTCGCCGAAAGAAATATATATTTCTTATTTCTTCCTTCAATACGTCAAAGCTGGGCTTTGAACCCTGGGCTGATGTCTTAGTAAGTCTGGGGGGGGTCGTGGCATAGTGGTAGAGTGCTCGCATAGAAACTCACACGACCAAGGTTTAATCCCAGCGAAGGACAAAATTATAAAAATGAAAATTTGCGGTTTTCTAAAATTACAACTTAAATTAAAAATTAAATAAAAAAAAATAAGAGGTTCCCCCCCCCCACCCACTCCAGCAATTTCATCTGCAAGAAACCACTCCCTGAAATTTCCAATCTATTCCACCAGAAACCAACGATCAGGAGTACAGCGCCACCTTCTGGGAAGATAACAGCCAATCTACTGAAGACACTCACCATTCACATTCAAACATCCACTGACAGATGAGGCAATTGCTGTTTGATCATTCGAGGGTGAAGGTATAACACGGGCTCTTGAGTGGACAATTTGACTGCAACATGTTTCATCAACAAAAAAAGGCGCAAAAAAAAAAAAAAAATCTATGAAAAAAAAAAAACCTATCAACCATCCTCACATTCCAATACAATGAATGCACTGCATTAGTAGGGGTGTACCCCTGAGTATTGGTCTTAAAAAAAAAAAAAAAAAACACAAACATTTGAAAGAAAAATTAGTCAAATCGGTGGAGCCGTTTTCTGATTTTAGGTAAATCAAAAAAGTGGGCGTAAAAGTGGGCGGGGAAAAATATTATTGCCATAAAAACCTAAGCTGGACCACGACGATGATTAGAGAAAAAAACGGTCAAAATCGGTCCAGCCGTTCTCAACTGATGCGATGACCAACAAACAAGATTATTTATATAGATTTCAGCCAATGAAATAGAAAGATTCTTACAGGCTATCTGGATTATTCTTAGTATTCTAAAGATAATGAAAAAAATTTATTAATTTAAGTATTTAATAAGTTTATTATTCTATTTTTTTGCTGTTTGATCATTCGAGGGTGAAGGTATAACACTGGCTCTTAAGTGGGCAAATTGATAGCAGCTTGTTTCATCAACAAAAAAGGCGCAAAATATACAAACATCTATGAAAAAAAATTTCTATCAACCATCTTCACATTCCAATACAATGCATTGCATGAGTAGGGGTTTACCCCTGACTATTGGTCTTAAATACAAAAATAAAATAAAAAAAAAGCCAACACACTAACCCACGGTTTGCATTAATTTGGCTAAATTCTATTCATTCTCATATAACAAATTGCATATAAGATGTTATGCCATATTATAAATTATTTCTGGTGGAATAGACTGGAAATATCAAGGAGCGGTTTTTGAAGATAGACTTTGTAAAATCTTCTGATATATATTTATCTTATTTTTTTCATTATTCTTTAAAATACAAAATTATTCAAAACAAAAATAATGCAGTATTGCCAATATTACATAGTTTGTTTAGAAATGTTTTTGATAAATTATCGTATTCCATTGAATTTGTTTCCAGAATAATAGTTTGGGAATGAAATGCCGATAAAACGACAACGCCATATAAAACACAATTAAAACTATAATCTCAAATGGAATAAGACCAAATATACATTCCGATCGAAAGTGGAATGAATTCAATATTTTGTTTCTTCAGAAAACGTAAAACGAAATTTTTTTGCAAAATTAAACCACTTTCAGTTTTCTAAGTGGAATTGACATTTTAGTGACTTAAATTTTAAAAAATTAATTAAAAGCACATTTAATGGAAAATAAATATTGTTTTTGATTTACTTTATAAAAAAAAATTTTTAATTTATTTCACATTTTTGTTATTTTTTTTTAACATAAAATATTTTTCGCCATATAGGCAAATACATTTAATATATGAAATGTATTGTTTTGGGGATAAGCATGTCTCTATGGCCATTTCGTCTCTGCTTAAGAGACTCGTCATTGACATGCTTATCTCCAAAGTAATATATTTCATATATTAAATTTTTTTATTTTTTTTTATTTTGAGACCAATACTCAGGGGTAAACCCCTACTAAATGCAGTGCATTGTATTGGCATTTTTTGGAAAGGACAGTACATTTGTGACAGAACATACATTTTTTGTTTTTCCTTATATTACTATTAGACGCCTTAGGAATGAGCCAAATTGCTGTGAATTGATCATTCAAAGGCCAGTGTTATACCTTCACCCTTGATGATCAACAGCAATTGCCTCATGATTGCATTTTGATTGTGTGGTGATGAGTGTCTTCGCTAAGTAAGTTTAGCTGCTATCTGCTATTCCCCAATACTTATGTGGCGCATTATTCTGATCATTCGCTTTTTGTTGACATTAGTTAAGGTGGAATAGAGTTGAATGTCGGGGAGCGGTTTATGTGAAGATGGTCTTCTTGGAGGGGGGGACCTCTTATTTTTAAATTAAATTTTTGAAAAAACCGCAAACGAACATTTTCATTTTTCGCCTTTGCTGGGATTTGAACCTGGGCCGTTGGAGTTTTTGTGTGAGCGCTCTAACCACTATACCACGCACCCCCCAAAAACCCGTCTGAAATAAGCCATTTTTTAAACCACAAATTTTTTTCCGTCTAAAATTAAAAATTTTCAAAAAGTTTATATTATGACATTACGAGCATCAAAATTAAAATTAAAAGAAAATTTTTCTATTCGCGGCATTTTACTTTTATTATTAATTATTTGAATTTGTATAACTTTTTTCATTTTGTTACAATTTTTTGAATTTGTTTTGCTCTTAATCATTAAACAGAACTTTTTTCGATACAAATTGACATAAAACCGCTGGAGAATGCAGTCGTGAAATAGAATCTATTTTATTTTGACAGCGTTTTTTCTTATGCTCTCATATTTAGAAACAATGTTACCACTGTTTTATTAAATTTCATACATTTTGTAAACAAACCCATTTGTTTTTATTGTTGGCCCAAAGAAAAATAATAATAAAAGTAAATGGAAAAGAACATTTGAAAGTTTAAATAAATTAATAAATTTTTGAACTTCTGAAATAAAATGAGTGATATTTTAGAAAAAATAATTGAAAAAGTGCTTAAAGATGATTAAATTATAAAATATAAATTTTTAGTTGATTTAATGATTTGTTATTTCTTTACTTCCCCCATTTTATCTGAATGTTAAAAAAAAAAAATTGAGCTCAATAGTCTATAAACTTTACACAGGTTTTAATGTTAAGTTATTGGTATTTATGTCAAGCAAGCACTGGTGTATAACAATCCCCAAATTCTAATGCAAATCAAATAAATTCATTTGATCAAATTTAAAAATATTTGTCATTGCCAGAAAACTGTAATTTTTTCATATTATTTTTTCTTTTATTTTCCTGCGTTTAGCCCTAAAATACGTTTACAAGAAAATTAAAAAAAAACAATCATGTCATTGCAAATAAATAATTTCTATATTAAAAATTTTACACAAAATATTGCTAAACAAAAAGGCAAATACTTAATGGTTAAAGGGAAAATATTTTCAAAAATTTTTCTTTATAATAAAAATACTGTATTTGACACATGCTGCGTTTGTGATTGACAATAAAAAGATTTTAATAGGCCATCATCATGAGTTGGCATTTATGAGAAAATTCGACAAAATATGTATGCTCGTATATTCTAAATATTTAAAAAGACCTGAGGAGTGAGAAGGGATTAAAATTGACTTTTAGGTGGTCTTTTTTCGACTCTGTAAGCTTTTATTTAAAAATGTTCATTATAATTTTCCAACATTTTATTTTGACAAATGATGGTGAAAAATATATAAAAGAAACACAGTTGGGTAAGTGATAATAATGTTTTAAATAAAAATTAGATGGTCGCACAGCGCCTATGGATAAATTGTTTACAACAGGCCAATTTGTTGATATGGTAATTACAAATATGGTTGTAAATGTGAGCGAATATTTGCGATCTGCACGTGGTCTATATTTAAACACATTTTAAACTTATGGGCTAAATGAAAATTTAAAGAAAAAAGAATCACAGAAAATAATTTTTTTGTAAAACGGGTTTTATAAAAACTTTAAAGTTTATAGAATTGTACTTCTGAAAAGTCTTATCGAGCATAATAAAAATTCGCTTTTATTTTAATCCTTCTGAAATACGGTTTCTTAAAAAAATAGAGCTCAATAACTGCAGTGCACAAATTTGAAAAATTGTGGGAAAAAAAAGTAACAAACTTTGATTTTGTTGTCGAAAAGTGCACAATGTTTATATTTGGCGTTGCGAAGAATATCCCCAAGAAATATGGCCCCAATTTAAGAAT
The DNA here is from genome assembly GCA_963576795.1 of Metopia argyrocephala. NCBI lineage: Eukaryota > Metazoa > Arthropoda > Insecta > Diptera > Sarcophagidae > Metopia > Metopia argyrocephala. The sequence goes on along the minus strand of OY756211.1, from coordinate 57,042,058 downwards.
GCAAATTAGCCCCATTCTTGAAAAAATTAAACTCAAAAAAAATACGAAGAATGACCCCAACCGAATGAAAATTCGCCCCAATATTAACTTTGGGGCACATTTTCATTTATTACTTTAGGGCTTTTCTTCATTATGCAAAATAACCCTAATTTAAAGAAATGAAATATAACCCCAACTGAACGAAAAGAAAAATGGCCCCAAGATATTGAAAGTAAAAAAAAAACATTGTTTATGTACAGTATTATTTATTGAATAATAGAATTTGTTATTAGGCGAAAACTTGTATGGAATCAATAACGTCCACTCTACAACAAGGACACTTATACTTTAATTCATTCTCTTGTACAGCTGCGGCTTGCAGCAAAAGATTGCATTCGTTACAAACTTTTAGGTACTTGCAAGGTAACATAACATAACAATATCGGGGTTTCTATCGTGACAGCCCACGCAGCCAGTTTTTATTAAATTTGGTGGTAATAACGAATGAACTGTCAATTTCCGACATGCTATTCTTGCAGCATCCGACGATCTTATAAAATTTAAGAGCAAATGGTTTTTCATGACATTGCGTCTTAGAGCTTGACAATAATGAAACCTGTTTAGAATTATATTTGTTCTTTAAATACGAAAAACTAACTGAAAATTTTTACAAAAAATCGCGCGATTTTTTTAACAAAATTTCGCCTACGGCGCAAATTTTTACAATCACCAGCTCCATTCACACCACTATAAACGCTCCTTATTGATTCTCTCAAAGTATGTTCATAATCAAAATGATTCCAAGTCAAACAGATTACTTTTATTATTTTTATTCATATCAGCAATTCTTCAGATGCCTTTTTTGATTTCTTTTCCATTACTACATAAAACACTGGATAAATCTGTAACATCAAAATATAATTAAATAATCCCAGTTTTATATAAATTATTCCAGCAAACATAAGTATTTCACAATATCTTTATAGCTAGATTTCTTTTTAAAAATAAATTTTGATTCACGAAATATAATAATTTACTACTATATTTTTTTGCTATTATACACTTTTTTACGACTATTGTCAACGCATTGCACCAGCAAACTAATTCTTTTCTATTAAATAGTGTCAAAAATTCAACTAAATCAAAACAATCATAAACCAATACCGTTATAAGGATGTTTGTTTTCCTAAAAAAACGAATTTAATGAAAATGAAATTTGGCCCCAAATTTAACATCATGCAAACTGGGGCCATTTTTCATTTCTACAAATTCGGGCTACATTTCATAACGCAATTCCACCCCATACATAGAAAATGAAACTTGACCCCAAACTTTTGAGGTCATTCTTCATTTCTGTTTTTTGGGACATTGTTTCATTTCCCAGAATGAAAACAGGCCCCACCAAATCAAAATACGCCCCAATTATTTCCCTCTAATTTTTAGGGTCATTTTTCACTTTGGAGCCAAATTTCTTGAGGCCTCATTTCATAGCGCCTTTATATTTACCTTCAAAAGCTTTTACTTTACGACTACCAAATATGAATTGTCAAGACTAATGTTTACCAAAATGGCGGAAAAAAAGTAGTAGACCTTCCTGTGGCGGACACCCTGTTTATAAAAATAACATAAGAATAAAAATAACATAAAACTGCATATATTCTCTATGTGGTACCCGGATAGCCCGTCACTCTGTTAAAGGTTTTTTTTTTTTTTTTTTGGACACACACAAGGGTTAAGCAGAAAGTCGAAACAACATTACTGCCACATGTTGTAGAAAGAAATTATGTTATTCTCCCCGAATGGAAGACGCCCCAGAAATTAGTATCTCAGCAGACTATTTAGATGAAAAACACTTCTGCCTGCACAATACCGAAAAATCGAAAAAAATATTATTGGATTTGTCAAATTTATCAGACAATTTTCATAGAAAAAAGCTTCTTATTGTATAAAACAGCAAACAATACTCTGTCCATCCTTGTAATTGTTGAAACAACAAACATTATCTTAAGCAACAAATTCGTAAGGAATGGGAGCCAATACAATGGGTTCTTCGAGTTTCTTGACAAAATGAGCCTTCTTGGGTTGTGCAGGTTGACGTTTCAAGTTGAATCAGGCACCCTTGTGTAGGAGTACAGAATGAAATGAAACTTAAGATCAGTATCAAACGAGCCATCCAACGATAAAGACGTGTGCGGTGTTTCATAGTCGTGTTTGTGTTTTGTCATATATTACTTTTTTGTGTTTTCATATGTTACTTTTTGTGTGTTTGTATAGTTTTCAAATTTATAATAAATAAAAATTACTCAAAAATGTTTCTAATATAACAGTTCAGAAGTGGGATACTAAAATCCATAATAAAAAAAGAAAGAAAAAAACAAAAATAACATCTTTATAATACATATTGAGTCTGCGTAACAGTTGAAATGAAACGAGTAATGAAACGATTGCATTGTGAGTATAACAAGGAGAGTCGCTCAGGAACGCAAAAGAATGGACACAAGCGCACGAATATAAAAAACTAATAATTAGCAGCAAAGGACGATAATGAAGTTTGTGTGTACGCGAGAACTTAACGAGCAACAAATAAACGTAAACGATGAGAGACAATAATGCGTAGTTTCTTATAAAAAAAAAAAGGAACATATACTTACGTACATACTTATAAACAGAAAAAAAAGCTAAAGTGTTTTGTGTATATAAAATTTAAATTTTAAATGCGTAAATAGAAACAGTAACGATTTAAAAGAAACAAAAAGAAACAACTTGTCTTCATAGTATTTCATGTGTTAGCAACAGAAAAATAACAAATTAACTAGAAATTTGCTAAAAAATTTAAATGAAAAAAAGAGTGCATGAGTAGTGTTGTTTTTGCGATCATATGAAACTGCATAAGAGTTTGTTATAAGCTAACGGCTGGTAAATAGAATACACACACACAAATACACATATGTACGACGTATATGCAAGCTTGAACGTTTTGCAAGAAAAAGAAGAGAGTTCTCAAGAAATCATATAAAAAAGTATTAAAGCATGACGAGACAATATACATAAGTATATGCACATATGGTATGTATATAATTTTAAAAAAAATAACGTATTTTAACGTATTCTTGGATGCATTAATTGTGCTAAAAAAAAGAGAAGCAAAAGTAAATAGAAACCTGACGCGACGATAGAGTTGTTATGTAAATACATAACAATTAACGAATTCACGGCTAACGGAACGAAATAAGACAATATTCGGTAACGATAACGTATATAAGAAAACAATTTTAGTGTAAATAATTGTTTTATGAACTAAACGGCTAACGACAAAGCGACAAAACGAATTTAAATAAATTGGAAAACGGAAAGACAAAAAACGGCTAACGAACAATATACAAAGATTTTAAAGAGCGAAATCATTTTGAAAAATTAGAAAAACGGTTAACGATTAACGGACCAAATTATAAGGATTGAACAAATTAAACGTGAGCCAAAATTTAAACGATAATTTTACGAAATAAATAACGAAACATTTGGACAATATAGTGAAAACAACGCTGAAAAACTTAATTAAATAAATAAAATGCCCGTAATATCAGACTTAAAGTTGGTCGATCTTAAACAACTTCTTCGGGAGCGCAATTTATCAACGGTCGGTTCGAAAGCCGAGTTAATTAAACGGCTTAGTGAAGACGTCGGTTCTGATGAAATTGAAGTAGACGAATCGGGCGAAGATGATGATTTGCGGTCCGAAATTGAAAATTTACGCGGTGTAGTGCAGAATTTGGCGGCAATGATGCAGCGTCAGATCCATGTTGATGCAACTTCTTCAAATGCAGTATGTGAGGATATCCAGAATATGCAACCAGACTTACCAGTATCGCTACCAATAGCCGAGCAACGACAACGCAGTAGTTATAGTATACGAGAAATCGCTGATACCTTGCCCGAATACGACCCGACAAAGTATGCTTTCTTCAGTGTTGAACAATTTGTTGATCGGATAGGAAAGATCATGGCGGCCTATCAATATGATGAAAAGTGCTTGATGCTGGCGATTTATTCCAAATTGAAAGGTCCAGCAAAACTTTGGCTTGACGCATCCGCCGATCTATACGTTACTTGGCATGAAATGTCTAGAGCGTTAATAGAAGAATTTGGAAGTGAGTCTGACGAAGCAGATATACATTTTAAGATGTCTACCACTACCCGAAAATCTGGTGAATCTGTGAACGAGTATTGCTTTCGAATGAGTGCTTTAGGCAAGCGATACAAACTTAGCGAATCGGCAATAATAAAATACACGCGAGAGGGGTTGAAACACAGAGAGTTGCAGCTGGCTATTGCTACTGTACGTTTTAAGACGATGAAGGATATGCGAGAGGCCGTAGAGGAATATTTTGCCAACGTAGCGTGCTGTTCTTCGAACAACAAAACAGTGTTAAGGCGTAACGAATACACTAACAAGACGGTGCATAAACCTCATGAGAATTTAGTCCAGCCTGTGAAAGACCGTAAACCGATCGTATGTTTCAATTGCTCGGAAGTAGGACACATATCCAGCGCATGCCCTAAACCTCAGCGACGAGCGAGATGTACGGATTGCCAGCGTGTTCATCCAAGAGGTTCACCCGAAAACTGCGGCAGATCAAATATTCGGAAGTCAAATAATGTAAAAAAACACACCACTGATAAAGAGATAATGATAAACGATATAAAAATGTTTGCGCTTATTGATACGGGCAGTGAGTGCAGTATGGTTAAAAGATCGAAAGCAACTTTATTGCCTGGTGAACGTAAAACTTGCTGTATACGTATAAGCGGCGTTTGCGGTGGTACTCGTGTGTTGAAGGAAAAAATGAAAGCAACGCTGTTAATTGATAATATTGAAATTTTGACAGATTTATACATAGCAGATGACGATATATTCTCAACGGATGTCATAATTGGTAATGATGTTTTTGCTGGTAATAAGGTAAGCCTAATTTGTGACAACGATGGTCCGAGATTTGAACAGCGTAACGTATCGAAAACAGAAATTGAGTATCGGTCCAGTAACGAATTGACTGACGTTAAACATGGTGAAATAGATGAAAAAACGCATTCGGGTTTATATAAACTTATAAACGAATATCGGGATGTTTTCGGAAGCGAATTAAATGAAATCGGTTCAACTAACGTGATCGAAATGAAAATAAAACTTACAACTAGCGAACCTATAACTTCAAAACCGTACAGACTACCGGAAATGAAAAAAGAATCCGTGAAGAAGATGATAGATGAACTGCTGTCAAATAATATTATAACGAAATCGACTTCGGAGTATGCCAGCCCAATTGTTATAGTTAAGAAAAAGAACGGTAATGACCGTTTATGTATCGATTATCGTCGTTTGAATCAATGCATGGTGAAAGAAATTTTTCCAACTCCAAACATAGAAGAACGCTTGCAAGAGGTTCTAAAATTCAAATTATTTACTGTTTTAGATCTGAATAGTGGATATTATCAGATACCCATTGAGAGAAATAGCCGAAAATTTACAGCATTTGTAACACCAGATGGGCTCTATGAATTCACCCGTATGCCGTTTGGGTTGAAAAACGCCCCAGCTGTTTTTCAACGTTTGATGGCGTTGATATGTGAGAAGACTCAAGACGGCGATGTTATACACTACATGGATGATATCGTAATTGGTGCAGGTAGTGTTACGGAGATGTTCGAGAAAATGACACGAGTTTTCACAGTGCTGCGTGAATTTCATTTAACGTTAAATATTAAGAAATGCGAATTCTTGAAACAGAGCGTCGAGTTTTTAGGACATCAAATTCATAGCGGTGGTATAAGCCCAGGCGCAGCAAAAACGAATGCTATTGCGGAATTTAAGACACCAAACAACGTAAGAGAAGTCAGACAATTCTTGGGTTTAAGCGGTTATTTCAGAAAATTTGTACCCGGCTACGCACTGATTTCTGAACCACTACGCAGCTTATTGAAAAAAGATGTTAAGTTTCACTGGGAAGTCGAACAGGAGAATGCTTTTTGTATGCTAAAGGAAAAACTCATAAAAAGCCCCGTTATAGTTGGTTATCGAGTTGCTGCCGACCACCAAGTTCACACAGATGCAAGCACAATTGGCTTGGCGGGAGTACTGTTGCAAAGCGAGGATGACGGATGGAGGCCAGTAGCTTTCTTTAGCAGATCGACTACAGACAACGAGCGAAAATACCATAGCTACGAGTTAGAGACGTTGGCAGTTGTCGAAACTTTAGAACGCTTTCGATATTACATATACGGAAAGAATATTACGGTTATCACTGATTGCAGTGCGCTCAAAACTACAATGCAGAAGAAAGACCTGATACCTCGAGTCGCTAGATGGTGGCTTCGCATTCAAGACTTTGATATCAATATAGAACATCGATCCGGTCAACGTATGCAGCATGTGGACGCACTTAGTCGAGCTCCATACGAGCCACCGAGAGACGTAGATACGGCATCACTGCGAATTGCAAAGATTAATGTCAATAAAGATGACCTATTATGCTCCATGCAATTACAAGACAACAACATACTTGAAATAATAGGAAAAGTTAAGACTGGAGATAAAAATTATTGTGACGACTATGAAGTTAAAAACGAAAGACTATTCAGAAAAATCGGTGACAAACGTCTTTGGGTAGTCCCAAAATCCATCCGGTATAGAGTTATTCAAGATCAACACGATAACGCTGGTCACCTCGGTATTGAGAAAACGATACTAAACCTTCAAAAGTATTTCTGGTTCCCCAGAATGCGCAATGCAGTGAAAGCACATATAAAATCGTGCATAGAATGCGCATATAATAAAAGTAAAGGAGGTAAACAGGAAGGCGAATACCATTACGATAAAGTTAATCCAGTGCCGTTTCACACCATCCACATCGATCATCTTGGTCCATTTCCAAAAACCACCAAACGAAACGAATACATTCTTGTAATAGTAGATGCATTTACAAAGTTTTCAATCATCAAGGCCGTAAAAACCACAGCAACAAGGCACGTAATAAATATATTGAGCGAAATGAATGAATATTTTGGTATGCCAGTACGAATAGTCACTGATCGAGGAACTGCATTTACCTCACGAGCTTTTGAACAATACTGTAATGACAATGATGTAAAACATATTCTTAATGCTGTACGCACTCCACGGGCAAATGGTCATGCCGAACGCACGAACAGAACGCTTTTATCTATGCTCTTGCCCTCAACAGCAGAAGATAAACGATGGGATGAGCAGTTGCGGCGAATTCAGTGGTCAATCAACTCCATGGTCAATAAAACAACAGGTAAAACACCGCAAGAACTATTGTATGGGTTTAAGCCACGTGACATCTTACAGAACAAACTTGTCCTTGCCTTACAAAGTACCGATATTTTAACCGATAACGACCTCCAGCAATTGCGTAATGAGACAGCGAAGCGTATCGAACAACAACGGCAAATAGCTAAGCAAAGATATGATGCGAAACATGTTCATCCTACGAAGTATAAAGTAGGCGATTTGATTTTGGTAGAAAATGAACCAACCGCCACTGGTATGTCGAAGAAGTTAGAGCCACGTTACAAAGGCCCTTTCATTGTCACCAACACGCTTGACAGAGATAGGTACGTGATTGAAGATTTGCCGGGCTCTGCTCGTACTCAGCGACACTATAAATCGGTATACGCCTCCGATAAAATGAAGCCATGGTGTAGTCTTCCACCAATTGATGACGAAAATTCCAGCGATGAAGATGAATTAGACGAATACAACAACGATAACGAGAAATCCAATCGAGGACGCTTGAATGGTAGGATGGCCGACTGTAGGAGTACAGAATGAAATGAAACTTAAGATCAGTATCAAACGAGCCATCCAACGATAAAGACGTGTGCGGTGTTTCATAGTCGTGTTTGTGTTTTGTCATATATTACTTTTTTGTGTTTTCATATGTTACTTTTTGTGTGTTTGTATAGTTTTCAAATTTATAATAAATAAAAATTACTCAAAAATGTTTCTAATATAACACTTGGCTTTGGCTTTCTTCAACAATCGCTCATTTTCCTTGACACGACGTAAGAAATCTTCACGGCACTTTGAGTGGTGGACATGTTCAATGCGAACATTGATACGTTTGGGTAGGATCTTACCGTGTACACGTTTGTTTACAATAACACCAACGGCATGGGGAGTGACATTAAAGACGCGGCCAGTTTTGCCGTGGTAGGCCTTGTAGGGCATACCCTTTTGAACAGCACCATGGCCCTTAATGTCAACAATATCACCGATTTTGAAGACACGCATGTATGTAGACAAGGGAATGACACCATGCTTGCGGAAGGGACGAGAGAACATGTCTCTGGTGCCGCGACGATAACCCTTGGAATTAGTCATTTTGTTGATATAGTTTGTTGTTCCCTTTCAGAAAACACCGTCCACGCGGTCGTATAGTTGGGAAAAAAAAAATAAAAAGTTGTGAGAGAAATATTACACGCGTTGTATTCTACTCAAAGGCAGACTTTTTGAAATTCATTGCAGCCGATGTTTAAATGCTTTTTTTCCTTTTTCAACAAATTTGTGTAAATTAGCTCATATTTCTGTTCATAAAAGATGAACGTTCTTAATTTATTGAAAATATTTTTAATTTTATAAGTAAAGACTTCATATAAATACTCGTATCGCAATAAAATAAAAAGTGTACTCAAAAAGAACCATGTTTATATTCTTCTCTATGCGCTTTAATTTATTTTGTCTGTAATTGTATACAAAATTAAGAAACGGAGGTGATAAGCAAAGAGATAAAAAGGAAAAATGGACGATGAATAGATAAAAGTATCCTTTATTAAACTTTATTTAAGTGCATATTAGATTTCAAAGCATACAGAATTTGATTTTTGTATTCTGAAGGCTTATTAATAAACTGCGACAAAGGCTTAACTAAGTGTCGATTTAAGGAATTTTATATTTTGAAAAGATTACAATTACTAAAAGTAAAAGTTGCTTTTGTATATAAATAAATGAGAATAAACCTTAAATTTCAAATATATTCTATTTTGCGTAGTAAAACTCAAATCTAGCAGAGCATTAGAAAATGTTTTACAATATCAAATACTTACATGAAAAAATATTGTAGAAAATAAATTCTAAAGACTGAGAACATTAGGAAAAAATAAAAAAAAAACTTTTGAAAGGAATTTTTACATTATTTCAACAATTGCGTATCATAGAGAAAGGAAAAAAGAATAGAAAAATAAAAACCTAACATTCACTTCTACAAAAGGAAAAAACAAAACGTTTGAAATTGAAAAGCATTTTGTTTATCAGATACGCAAAAGGTACCAATAAATACATTCAGAACGAGTAGAAGTATTGGTTGTCTATTTTTAGACCCATAAAAAGGAATATTTTATAGCTCAGAATTTCAGAAAGTTAAACATAAACATAAAAAATAGCAGCAGTATTTGTAATAGTGATGGCAGTAGGTATAGGTAGAGATAAAAGCTGTCATATAAATATTTTTTTTTTGTTTTTATCTCAAAGAGTCCTCAATTTGGAAAAGCAGAGAGATGCATATATTTATAGAACACTTTTAATCTATTTAACATTTCTCTCACTAGGGTGGTTCCAAATTTAGTCGCTATAGAAAAGAAGTTAAAGCAAAATTTGTAAAAGAAAGTTTGTATTTCTCCCCAAAATCTCCTTTTATCTGGGTACACTTTCCCAACGGTATTAAATGATTTCGATACACTGTTTATATTAAGGCCTGTTTTATAACTTTAGCTTTTCAGTGTGGATCCATAAGCAGCGAGTTTACATAAATCTATATACAAAGTCACAAAATGAAATGTTCTTATTCTGCTATTCCTCAGAGGGAATCTACATATGAAACTTAATAATCCCTCGGTAGAAGATATTGACTTCGAAAAGAGCGGCCCTTATAATCAATAAAACTCTCCACAATGTGTAATCCAAAAGATTAAGGGCTGCTAGATGGCTAATTTTCATAGCATATAAAAGCTGGCAAATTGTTTCGAAGCCAAGTCTGTGTCGGTTTAGCCTTATGAGCTGGTGCAGAAACTTTTTGGAAAGCCCAAGGCTGGTTTTAGAATAGGGAATTGTCAAGCGACTTCACAACTCTTTCCAAAACGGTTTTTTGGTAAACTGTGGTAGATATTTTGACCCCTTGGTCACAGAAATGCAAATCAGTCACCCCATCGGAAGATATGCCCCACAAAACCATTACTTCAGTTGGAAGATTACCCTTTTCGACACGTGAAATGAGTTCTGATGCTTCTTTAGATGACCGGACATAAACCCTATCATTTTGTTTATTAAACTTTTCCGGTACCGTAAAAATTCGTTCGTCCGTAAACAAGATTTTTCTATACAAGTTATCAGTGCACTTTACCAAAAGCTGCAATCAACAAATCGCACACCTAGTTCAAAAGTGACACAACCCAAAAAAATTTTTTTTTTATTTATATGCTTAAACTATGCAGAATGCACTTGTTTATTCGTAAAAATAATAAAGCAAAAAAAATTTTTTTTTGAGTTGTGTCACTTTTGAACTAGGTGTGCGAAATGTCCTGTACGCCGTTTGAAAGCTCCAACACCCAGGTCTTTTTTAATAATACGACTCATGGACATTTGTGTGATTTTCATCTCATGGGCAATGATTTTCTGTTTCTGGAGAGGATTTCGTTGAATTGCTGCTTTGGCGGTTTTTATTACTTTCTGTGTACGAACGGTAGGTGAGCGGCCCGACCGGGAGCGGTTTTTTATATGTCTGTTCTCCTCGAACAATTGAATGCACCCGAAGAAGAACATGCGACTAATGCCGAGCGGGTGAAACTTTTTGAAAATATAATTTTTTTTCTTTCCACACTTAAAAAGTGCTATAACTGCGATACAATGACAAACAGTTCTCGCACTGAACGTACCCAAATCAGGTGATAATAAACAAAGAGTGGTTAAAACTTTAAATGGAATATTATCTTACATAAATAAATATACTTTTCCCTGAAATGCCGCAGATTCTTCATCCTCGTTGTTACCAAATCTTTCACCACAAACAAGTTTTTTTTAATTTGAAAATATAAGATAATCTCAAGGAGCTAAATCTGGCGAATAAGGTACGGGATAAAGAAAATCAAATTTTAAGACATTGACTTTGAGCATCTTGATAGTGTATAGACTTGGTTAAACAACACTTTCTCTTTTGACAAATATCGCCTTTTTTTAATTTCAATTATTTCTTCAATTAGTTATCTTTATACTAGACAGTGATTGATTTTCATTTTTGAAGATAATTAATAAAAATTAAACGACGTGCATCAGAATAAGAACAAGGACGCCATCAACTGGGCATTCATTCTTTGAACGCACATTCCTGGGCACCAATCAACGTAAAACGCAGAAACATAGCTTAACGCTCAATTGAAACATTTTTACAATGTTTTGGTTGTTCAACAGGAGTGAACGCGGTATCCATCTTCTGCACAACCTTTTTATATTTTCAATGTACTTTTCTATGAGATATAAAGCACCTTTTGAAATGCATGCCGTTTCAGTACCCGCCGATAATTAGCCATTACCATTTTAAGAATTTTGTTAATTGTCAATTGATAGACTAATACGGTATTAGTCTTAGGAACAAACTTCGCCTTAAGCTTAAGCCTAGATCTTAAGCTTATGGCTGCTAAAAAAATGTTTAGTAATTTCAAAGAGGAAAAACAGTCAACGATAAGTATTTTTCTAACTTATTGCAATGTTTTAGTGACATATTTTGCAGGAAAGAAAGTGCTGTTTCATTAAACATAAATATATTATACGATGGCCAAAACCAATCAATAGAGTGAAGTTCTGCTACTATCTGGTTTCGCTATGAACAAGAGATTTTAAGCTGTAAAGCGGATATATAATCCAATATCTGCTTTACACAGCAATTGCTTTATGTGTAGAATACCGCATATTTGGCACAATCTAACTCCCTTGTATTATTTGTTAAAAAAAAGATATTTTTGATTTTAAGGACGTGATAAATTCTTGTAATAAGTAGGTAATCGAAGCTATTGAGTATCGCTGGAAAAAATGTATTGATAATATGATGTGTAAGAAAGCTTTTAAAATGCGTGTTATCCAATATTATTTTGAGAATTTTGTTAATTCTTAATTGATGAACCAATACAGAGTTCGTCTGCTTATATTGTACTAAAATAAGGAGCAAGTTTTCTCAGTGTAAAAACTGCATTTTAAACTTATGGCTTCTATTTTTTTAAATAACCGGGTGAAAACTTTTAGTACCTTTAAAGAGGAGAAAGAATCAACGACAAGCATTGTGTGAATTTCAGGTAAGAAAATAATGTTTCATTAAATGCTAGAATTGAGATGGCCAAAATCAATTTATTATTGACAATATTTAACTCACTCGGATTACTTGCTTAAAACAGGAATGCATTTGTGATTTTAAGGATGTAAACAGTTCTTGTAATAACTAAACTACCGAAGCTTTTGAGTTTCGTTGAAAAAAGTTTATTGAGCTAAAAGGAGATTATATTTAGCAATAAATTATTTTATTTAATAACGTTTGTTCTGTTTTCTTTGATAGGTCGACTAATTTTGGGACCATTCATCTGATTTCTTATGATATTATGTATTGCACAATAAGCATTTTCGGGCTGTATTTTTTAATTTAATTTTTTTTTTTTTTTTAATAAAAAATAGCTGTAGCTGTTTTGCCAAATTCTTGCTTCATTAGTAATTTCAGAAATAAGGAATGTTCTAAAGCAGTAATCAAATGTTACCAGTAGTTACCAACAAATTAATTACGCATTAATGGATTTTTATTGTTTGACCTTTTTAGGTTGGTGCTCAAAAAAAAAATTAATTAAATTGCCAACGACATGAATTTATTCTGAAATTTTTGTTTATATGTATGTAAGTATGTTAACAAAAATAATATCAAAAAAAAAAAAATAATAATATGTGCGCTCAATAGAGCGATGGAAAACAAAATGAAAAAAATTACAAGTCGTCAAGTACAATAAAATGTTTATACTTTATTAGATATTAATTAGTAAAACAATAATTTTTAAAAATTTAATTAATTTGTTTACTTAAATTAATAAGAAACTGAACAATAATTACATTTCTTAGGCGTATGATTAATAATTAATTATGTTGAGTAACAACACTCATACGACACCACGCAAGCATAGTACGAGTATGTTGTGTTCATTGTTTAGAAAACAAAAATGAACTTTTAACCTAAATATTGTAGTACAAATAAACAAAACTGTTATTTGTGGTAATAATTAAATGAAAGTTTTCCAAAATAATTAAATATATAGGGAACGTGATTGAATTTAATACTGCGGTAAAAACTATGAACAACAGATATGTCATGACAATAGCGTGATTTCCACAATCAGGTCTATAAGAACAATACAAATGTAACCACCAATATAATTCATACATTTAATTTTTTTATGTAAGATTAAATCTGAGTACTCCATGATACAGAACTTGTTATATAAATTAAATTGGTATTCTCCTGAAATCTTCTTTTACGCTCAATAACTGAATTTAAGAATATCTATTCCTGTTATTGTAAAAGTTGCCGTAGTCTAGTGGTTAGTGTGTTGGGTTCAAATTTCAGCTCTGACATCTTGAAAAAAAGAAATATGAAAAAATTATTTCTTTCGGCGACTACCTCTCAGCAGTCTTCTGCGGAAAGCTCTGAAAGTAATTGATTGCCATGAACAGGCTTCTCAATTCTATTGTTCGGAGTCAACGTTAATCTGTAGATCCCGCTACTCATTAATAAAAATTAACACACACAACGAAACGCGAAACGCTATATATGTATATATATATGATATATTTTAAGCAAATTTTACTGATAATATTTTTAGATCTGACCAACTCCTAAACAGAGCTTTAGGTATAAAATTTAATGCCTCTGTTTCATTACGATACACTAATTTTGTGATACTGCAGTCGTAAGCTTTCACTGTATATCACATATATATCCTACACAAAAAGTATTACAAAAAAATTTCTAGATTCAGATACATAAGTACAATGCGAGAAAGAAGTAATATGTAGAATAATTAATTACGATAATTATTTTATAAAAAAACAAAAAATATTTTCGCCATAAAGGGGATAAATTTGTCTCTATGGCTATTTCGTGTCCGCTTAAGAGAGACGAAAAAAAGGTCTCTTTGGCGCAAATTAGTTTTAACACAAAAACTTTTGTTTTTCTATTCAATCGTTACAGATATTTATGCCAACCGATGGATAGCCATTTGTGGTAGAACAGAAAAATATTTTTTGAAAAATATTTTAAAAAACTGAAATATGTATATTGTTTCATAATTTCTTTGGTTTTTTTTATATATATTAAATGGGATATGATTGTCATTTAGTTTATAAATTTTTTAATATATTGTACATAAATATATAGTTTTGATTCACACCTTTGGAAAAAATTCCCCTGATGAGTCTCTTAAGCAGAGATAAAATAGCCATAGAGAAATGCCTATCCCCATAAGCAATATGGGGATATTTAATTACAATAATTTTAATGACAAATTTTCAAATTTACAAGAGATTTAATAAAGATTTTTTATATCCATGTTTACAATCTAACATCAGTAAAGCACAACAAACCGCTTAAAACTTAGTTTTTTCTTTCTTAAGTAATAATTGAAACTTAAATTGTATAAAAACAAATAACAGCTCTTAAAGGGTCATGATCACAAATTTAATGTACATATTTATGTATATATAAGTATGTATATGGGCAATTTCAAAAATTTTCGACATTTTGATATTTTTTTTTTCGAAATTTTTTTTTTTGGATGACACGAATGACGCTTTCGTCACGTGAAGGGTGATATTTTAGCATACCAAAACAGTTTGCGTTAATCATTTATTGCAAACGGCGCGAAAGTTATGGAGGTTTTAAGTTAAAATGTCTTAAAAAAAAATTTAAAGGAAAATTTATTGGTTTATTTTAATAAATGTTGTATGGATGCATGAAACTCATTTCAAATTCATCAGTGCAGTCAAAATTCATCAATGCACTGATAAAATACATAAAAAATATGAATTATAATTAAAATTTCTTAACATTAAAAGAGGCGAATTTTTGCAAAAATATGAATGTTTCACCGATTGTTATAATATGTGTTTATATAACGCATAACTAATTTACAGAAAAACAATGTTTTAACTTGCAAATTTAAAAAATAAAAAAATTATATAAGAATTATTTTTGAGGTTAGGATTTTTTTTTTGATCTGTAAAATTTAAAATCATTATAATTTTTTAATGCCTATTCGGTTTTATTATCAAGCTTAAAAAAACCTTTCATTTGCTGTTAATCGCGGCGGAATCTATACATAACTGCAGATGTCACAAAGCAAAATGTGTTTGAAGAAAAATGCAGCTGTACCCGCTAAATATGGACCGAATTCAACCGTATTTATATATGATCTTTAGTTCACCGCCGCACTTCATCTCCAATACTTTACATTGATTTTAAACCACGGATTAATTAAAAAAAACGCGAAACAAAATCATGAAATTTCGCAAAATTTTTATTTTCTTTATAAAATTTTTGCGTTTCAAAGTATTTTAACGCCTTCTTGACGTTGAGGTGCCATTTACTAAGAAGTTTAGATCACGCAATACATAAACCAGTTTTAAATAAGATTGCAAATGTCAGACGCGAAAAATTGTCATTTTTGACAAATTTACGCCAATTCTATAAAAGTTTGAGGTCATCGTTCTCAGCAACTAGCAGCCTGACATCGACGTGATATGGCGCAAATTTTAGCAAATTATACCATCTTTTAAATACTGTTGACGAAATGCAATTTTCTTGAACGGCGCAAAAACGCTATAGAAAAAACTGCGAAAATTAAAAAATCTGAACATTTTGGTTTCAAAAATGAACTGCTATACAACTTTTTCCCAAATTGTAGTATGGGCATAACTTTTATAGTGTAAATATCTACTAAGTCTAGTGACTTTATTTTATATCAGTGGGCATCGGAAGTTTAAAACTAAAAGTAGAAAAGTGATGAAATATGAAAAAACTCTTGTAAATTTCAAGCCTGTTTTTGAGTTTTTCAATATTTGAGTGCCCATAACTTTAAGAG
Organism: Metopia argyrocephala; assembly: GCA_963576795.1. NCBI lineage: Eukaryota > Metazoa > Arthropoda > Insecta > Diptera > Sarcophagidae > Metopia > Metopia argyrocephala. The sequence goes on along the minus strand of OY756211.1, from coordinate 57,025,903 downwards.
ATAAAGAACTGATGGTCTGAAATTTTGAATTTCCTAGTTTTCTAGTGTGGCCTACCATTCCCTTTTGACCGTTTTGGTCAATTCGAAAAACTGGAGAAATTATAAGCATCTGAACTCAGTTTCAACAAATGTTGAAAATTTTTGAAATTGCCCATATACACGTATACATATATTTTATTACTAAACCATGACAACATTAAGCCAACAAAACAATACAATTTTTAACCTCAAAGGGATTATTAAAAGTAACGACATTTTTAACATAAATTCACTACTGAATAATGCGCATTATAATTATTTAATAATGAAAAAAAAAAATTGACAAGAAAGAAGAAAAAACACAATTTTTAGTGGCTTTTTTTGTTTATTATTATTTAATAATTTAGTTTCATAGCCATGCATTTACATGCAAACACTTTTTTGGTTTATGATTCATGATTTAATAATAATTTCATCAGAAGCATTAAATACTAATTATAAATGTTGTTTTTGTGGTTTATAAAGAGTGGCATTAGAAATAATAGCAAAAAAAAACAACAAAATATTAAAATATAAAAGTAAATTAAGGACGTACTCTACAGTAGGTAACTTAGTGCAATGTATTTGAAGGATTAATATGAAGCGAATACTTACTTACTTACTTAGCTGGCCATAACAACCCGTTAACGGGTTTCGGCCTGCCTCAACACTAGTCTCCAGGCGTCTCTGCTAAGCGCACGCCTTCTCCAGTTGATCACACCAATTAACGACAGGGCTTCATCTACCTGGTCTTTCCAACGTAAACATGGACGTCCTCTACGCCGACGTCCAGTGACCTTCGCATCGAAAACCTTTTTCGCTGGAGCAGATTCTTCCATCCGAACAACATGGCCGAGCCAGCGCAGCCGCTGGATGTTAATGCGCTGGACAACATCTACGTCGCTGAGGAGCTCATACAGCTCATAGTTGGTCCTAATGCGAAACTCATCGCCTTGCTTCAGTGGACCAAAGATCTTGCGAAGAATTTTTCTCTCAAACACTCCCAGGACCGCTGCATCGGCACAAGAGAGCGTCCATGCTTCCGCACCATAGAGAAGCACCGGGAGAATAAGCGACTTGTAGAGTGTTAACTTCGTCGCACGAGAGAGGTCTCTGTTACTAAACTGCCTACCGAGACCGTAGTAGCACCTGCTGGCCAGTGTAATTCTTCGCTTGATCTCCAGACTGACATCATTCTTGCTGGTAATGGCGGTGTCAAGGTAAATAAATTCCTTGACCACATCGAATCTATAGTTGCCGGCTGTAACCTGGGAGCCGATACGTTCAACATCCTTACTCGTCGACAACATGTACTTCGTCTTGCTCTCATTTACCGCCAGACCCATTTTAGCAGACTCTCGTTCAATAGCATTAAAGGCTGCGGTGACATCTCGCTTGGTATGCCCAATGATGTCTATGTCGTCGGCATACGCAAGGAGCTGGACACTTTTATTAAAAATAGTGCCATTACGATGTACACCCGCCTTTGGCAAAACACTCTCCATGACGAAGTTGAAGAGGTCGCAGGATTAGGGATTGCCTTGTCTGAAACCTCGCACGGTATTAAAAGGCTCGGAGAGGTCTCTTCCTACCTTGACGGAGCTGCAGGAGTTGCTCAGCGTCATTCTACATAGCCTTATCAGCTTAGCAGGAATACCGAGCTCAGACATTGCGACATAAACGCGATCCCTTATTGGGCTATCGAAGGCTGCCTTGTAGTCGACAAAAAGATGGTGTGTGTCGACTTGACTTTCATGGGTCTTCTCCAGGATTTGGCGCAGTGTGAATATCTGGTCAATGGTGGACTTACCAGGTCTGAAGCCGCACTGATAAGGTCCAATCAGTGAGATGGCGAATGGCTTCAGTCGTTCACACAATACGCTCGTAAGAGCACAATACCCCTGTAGTTGGTGCATATCGTGGGATCTCCCTTTTTCAGGATGGGACAGAGAGCACTAAAATTCCAATCATTGGGCATACTTTCCTCCATCCATACACTGCAAATGAGCTGGTGCATGCAAAATAAGCGAATAAGTTCTTTTAATTACCAAAGCTTAACTTAACTTAATGAGGTGGCGTTTTCAAAATTATTTAAATAAAAGAAATTTTTCATTCAGTCTGGTTTTTTCCAACAAATTAAGTGGATCAGAACTAAATTCTTTTATATTTTAAGGGCCGGTGTTTATTTTGAATAAAGTACAAATTGTTTAGGAAATTTTTGTCATTTCATTTTATTATGATAATCTGGTATAGTTCAATTATGTATAGAACAAAATGTTGGTCAAATGGCCGCCGCGACCTTGGCGACACCCGTCCAAATTTTCTATGACGCTTGTGTGCCATTAATGTGCCGAATTATCTCATCCTTTAGCTCTTGAATTGTTACTGGTTTATCGATGTACTCCTTTTCTTTCAAATAACCCAAAAAAAAAGTTCAATCACAATCACATAATCTTGACGGCCAATTGACATCGCCACCACATGAGTAAACACGTCCATTGAATTTGTCGCTCAAAATAGCCACTTCTCCGTTAGCTGTGTAGCAAGTTGCACCGTCCTGTTGAAACCACATATCTGCCACATCATACACATCAACGACAAGCGTGAGAAGTGCAATTGTTGGGCACGACGACGAGTTGAGCCTCACTATGACGAAGAGCAGCAATATTTTCTGCAGTACGAGCATGCATTGGTATTTTCCCATTTTCTACAGACACGGTTTGCTCAAATTTTTGCACGATTTTTCCAATTGAACAATCAAAAACCGAAAACCGAAAAAATCGCGAAGTCTACGATATGCATTTTGTTTTGAGTGCCCATTTTCATAATAAGCCTGAATAACTTTAACGCATTGCTCGATTGTGTATCTTTCATGATTCAAATTGATGCTGAAGGATCGGGTTCGAGCCTGTCTGATATTAAAATGAAATGCAGAAAAAAACTTGACGTTTAGGTGTTGTTCACATTCAACATCGGTCCTTAAAATTTAACTACCTGATATTTTTATAATGATTTCTCAATTAAACAACAACCCAAATTGAACATGTTTTTGGCTACAGCTATCGTAATCTCATCAGAGTTTAATAACGAAACAAAATTAGTTGATAATAATTGATCAACAACGGGAATATCGCATTCACAAAAATGTTTTATCTCTTAAATTTATATAGAGTTGATCGACCAAATAAAAGAAGTTACAAAAGTTATTACAAATAGAATATGCCATCACAACATTTGTTATTTCAGATCATTATAATACAACAAACACAACAATGTCATTTTGAAAAAAAAAACAATTATAATTAAAATGACTTGCAAAATGATTGTTATTAAATTTGGTAGTTCTGTTGTCTGTAAAAACTAAACTTATCTATGAAAATCATTATAGTTGTAGGTACTCGTACATAAGCACATACATATATTAGTATAAATATGAATGTTTGTGTGCGTGTGTATGTGTGTGTCTAACCATAACTAATCACTTCCATAATGCATAAATATTTTTATTCAATCAAACGAATAACAATTACGAGCTTGTGTTTGCTTTTGAGCTACTGCTTCTAATAATAAGTAGATAACGATTTTCTTTTGTAAATATTCAGCAACAACTGCTGAAGTAAATTATTTTCACAACACATTAAATGTACGAGTAGATACAAAAGAGTTTTGTAAGTATAGGCTAATATAGCTAAATATGAATAAAAAATATGTCTTAACTGTACAATAAAATACTGGTCTAATTAGTCCAACCAAATCAAAACCTCTATAAAACATATTAAATTTAACGGTTTACATTACAAATAAACATTCGGTTCCAAAAAACTCTAAAAAGAAAGAGGTTGTCTTGTTTTAAGGTAAAAAGAATTTCTCTTTTTTTATTTTATGGAAACCAATAAATCTTGTGATTGAAATATGTTTTTAATTTAAAATTTTTAAAATTTGAAAATTAATATCCTTATAAGCTTAAGCATGATTTGGTAATATTTTTAAAAGTTTTTTTTTTATAATTCAATTGCAATTAAATAATTTAAAGTGTTTTGCCATTTTAAATTTCTTCTAAAAAAAATCAACAAAAAATCTTTATAAATAAAAAAATTATTTTGATTTTTAATTGCAGTAAAACTATTGAAAAATATAATTTTACCCAAAGGTGTTTTTCTGTTTTAAATTCCTTCCAGATTTTAATTTGCCAAAAAAAAACGTAACTTTATAATAATCGTATAATAACAAATTAAATTCTTTTCAAATTTTGTAATTGACTAAAAATGAATTTGAATAGTTTGTTATCAATTATGCATATATTTAATTGATCTGGTTTTTCGTATTTACTTGCCATTTAATTTAATATTTCTGGCAATTATTGTTGTTTTCAAAATATTTTATAAATTTTCTGATTTGTTTATTAAAAATGACAATATGCAGTTTTTGACATTATGAATTAAAAAACAAACAAAACGGAAGGCTACACAGAAATCCTACAAATATAAGAATTGCAAGGAAAAATCGATGTATGAGTAAGCACAAACAGCGATGGTCAAGAAATATAAGAACAACGGACTGCAAGATCGGCTAAAAACATTATTGCTAATCAGGAAAGTGCTCAAAAGAATCCATTAACCTCAATTCGATGCCGTGCTCAGGAGCTTGGCTTTCAAAGAAATACTTTTAGCGCTACAACTGCAGCTTTGTTGTTTCAACAAGAATGTGCCACATCGCATACAGCCAGAATTACAATGGAATTGCTGCGAGACCTTTTTCCACAACAGGTTATTTCATGAAATTGTGATGTTTATTAGCCTCCAGGGTCGTCTGATTTGGCTGCTTTCGTGTAAAGTAATGTTTATTCAAGCAAACCAGATACGCTGGAGCAACTTAAACAAAATATTCGTGATGAAATTAATGAAATACCACTTGAAATATGTGTGAATGTAATGAAATATGTGCTCAAAAGGACATGCATTAGCGACCCAAACAGATGCGGACATTTATCTGATATTGTATTCCATACTTATGTAATTGCCGGAATTAAATAAAACATTTACAATATCACCCTGTGATTCATTATTATGGTACACCCTGCGTATACCTTATGTTCTACTCTTTCAGTATTACTCATACGCTTAGGCTAAAAAATATATAGCATTTTCAGTTTAAATTAAACCTTTTTCAAAATAAATGAAACCTTTTTCAAAATGAACGAAACCTTTTTCATATTAAACGAGACCTTTTTCAAATTAAGCGAAACTCTTTTCAAAATAAATGAAACTTTGTTCAAAATAAATGAAACTTTATTCAAATTCATTTAAACATTTTTCAAATTAAATTAAACCAGTTATAGAATTTAATAGAAAACAAAAAAATAAAACAATAATTTTTAATTATGGATAATGCCAGAATCCATAAAACCCAGGAAATTCGAAATATGGTGGATAATAATGACTGTATGCTTAAACTTTTACCACCTTATTCTCTTATGTTGAACCCGATAGAGAGATAATTTTCTAAGATAAAATTTCACGCCCCATCATTATTAAAGACATTACCACAGAACATAACATAGTAAGTGTATATATAATTGAGGAAAGTGTAGCACAAATTAATCAAAATGATTGTGCGAACTATGTTATGGATATGATCGTGCTAATTCCTAAAGCGTTCAGTGAACAAGTTCTTCATTCATTCTAACAAGTATTATATAAAAATGAATATGTTTTATTTTTTTTTCTTTTGTTTTCTATTTAATTCTATAACTGGTTTAATTTTATTTGAAAAATTTTTAAATGAATTTGAATAAAGTTTCATTTATTTTGAATAAAGTTTCATTTATTTTGAAAAGAGTTTCGTTTAATTTGAAAAAGGTTTCGTTCAATTTGTAACAGGTTGCGTTCATTTTGAAAAAGGTTTCATTTATTTTGAAAAAGGTTTAACTTAAACTGAAAATGCTATAATTAAAGTGACATAGATCAGTTAGTATGGTTTTACGTATTAATATTCCCACAAGGATCTTAAAACTACTGGTTAATTATAATTTATTATCAAATTGAATAAATATTTTGGGTATATATTTTTTGTATTGGATGTGTAATTGTAATTTGTTACAGGAATTTGGCATATGGGATTAAGTTGGAAAATATGGATTAGTCAGCTGTTTGCTTCTATTTGGAAAAGCTTAATGGAAAAGTTTTTGTTTTCTTCTGCCAAAGGCACACATACATACATATATAGTTGGCCATTACAACACTGTTCCTGAGTTACAGCCTAGCATCTCACAGGTTTTTCATCCATGCGTGCTGATAACTACAGTTTAAAGTCGACTTCGAACGATAGACTTAAGAAGCTAGTTCATGGCAATCAGTTACTCTTAGATTAGAAGACTGCTAAAAGATAGTTGCCGACAGAAATATTTTCTTTTCATATATCTTTTTTTTTTTTCGTCAAGATTTCAGAACTGGGATTTGCCTACGGTGACTTAGTAGTATTCAGCGATCAATGTTTCTAAGGTTTCCGACTATGTTAACCAATCGCATCTGACCTGTGAACACTCATTTAGATACCTAATTGGTAGCGCTTATGGTTTATAGTTAAGGATATTGTAATCAATTTTAGTTTAATCAAGTTTGCTAGACTGCCATCCAATCCCAATCAAATTGACGGATGCCATGAACATTTTTTCAAATATAATTGCAATCTTAGTTGAACTCTCCGAGCTCAATATGCCTTTTCCCTCAGCTGCTACCACATTTTAGTGCTTGTTATAGTAGGATCTTGTCTTAGAAATAGATTAAGTGATTAAAACTTTCAATACAATACATATGTAGAATTTTTCTATTTGTTTTCTACATTCGCTTTTTTTATTTAAGACAAATACTCAGAGGTATACACCTACTAAAGGCAGTGCATTGTATTGGAATGTTGAATATTTAGATATAGATAGATAGATAGGTGTGAAGATGTTAAGCGCCTTAAGTCGAAAAGACAAATTGCTGTCAATTTGATCACTCAACGGCCAGTGTTATATTTTCACCTTTAAATGATCAACAGCAATTGCCCCATCTGGATGCCAACCTTCCCAGACGGTGGTGCTGTGCTCCTGATCATTCGTTTCTTGGTGGAATAGACTGGAAATATCAGGGAGCGCTTCGTGAAAATTAACTTCTTGGAGGGGAAGGGGGAAACCTCTTATTTTTTATATTATAATTTTTGAAAAACCGCAAATTAATTTATTTTTTATTTTTTCTCCTTCCACTATACCATGAACCCTCCAACATTCTCTCTACTAATTTGCGGTTATCTGTGAATAAATAGGTGTATACTGTAGGAAATAGTACAGAGCCTTGCGGTACTCCCGAAATTAGTCTAAATTGCTTGGAAGAGTCACTGTCTATAACTACTCTTATAGAAAACGGTCCCTGAGAAAGCTCATTATGAAACGACAAAAATGGTTGCCGGCACCAAAGGCAGTTAAGTAGTTTGGAAATAAGAGCCTCATTCCGTACTCTATCAAACGCCTTTGAGATATCTATAATTTTGCCGAGAGTAATTCCAACAAATCACTAGTGGAACGGCCGCTACGAAAGCCATATTGACGGTAGCTCTGCAAGTTATTGGAAGCATTTTATTTCTTTTTAAACATTAAAGCTTCCAAATATGCTACAAGATGAGATATTACTTTTGATTTTTTGTACTATTTGCATAGTGGTTTCAATAAATTCGCATTTCTATTGCATTTTAGCAGCTCATTTCATATAAAAATCATTCATTATTGCTGCGCACGAGTAAGTGATTGTTTACGGTTTCTGCCTTAAAAAATAACTTACTGGTAAACACTATTTTCTGATGGGGTTTAGCTAATAGACACGGCTTTAGTACCAGTGCTGGTGTGCCATCCGGCTCAGAACTCGTATGTTTTATTAAGGTCTGTAAGAACATTTCTAACAGCATGGACTCCAAAGAATATGTTACGCATAGTCACTGGTACCCTTTCAAGCTCGGACAGTGTTAAACGCTTTCCGAAAAACTTAAATTTTTTGCACATAATTCAGCTAAAATATTTGGTTTTTTAACCGGGTTCGTGAATGCTTGGTTATTTTGTAATCGAGTTGGAATCGAACCAGTATCATTCTTTAGCCTATTAACGAAAAGCATAAGGTCTTACTTCCCCAGGAAAGAAAAAAAAACTTAAGCTCAAGGACGCTGCTCATGTAAGGTTTTTTCGCGTCTACCCAGCAAAAAATTTTTAAGATTTGGAAGCATTAAGTAAAATTGTAAAGAATAATGAAAGCATTATATTGTTTTTTATACATTAAAGCTTCCAAATATGCTACTGGATAAGGTATTATTTTTGGTTGTTTGTACTATTTGCTTACTGGTTGCAATAAATTTGCTTTTTTATTGCATTTTAGCAGCTCATTTCATATACAAATTATGCACTATTGATGCGCACGAGTAAGTAATTGTTCACGATTTCTCCCTTAAAAAATAACTTACTGGTAAGCACTATTTTCTGTTGGATAAGTACTTGAACACACAAAGAACTCGCCTATTTGTGTAGCGAATCAGTGTGCAATTCGTGAGCACTTCCTCTCTGGATCTAAATGCCAATTTGCACGTCTGATTAAACCAGGATTTGTCGCTTAACTTAATCGAAATATTTTCGGACGGAATATAGATTTCCATCCCCAATTTTATTGAATTCACAACCATTTCTGATATGGCATTAACATATTAATAAAGAAAACAAAATTTCCACTAAAAATGCTGAAAGAATTTATTGAGCTCAGCCCAACGGGCTTTTTCATACTTAAAACTAGACCGATTCAAAGCTGTCGAGGAAACCTTGTGAAGCCTGGGTAACAGAAAAGAGGCAGAAATGGTGCAATAATCGGAATTACCGAGAGGTGCAAAAACCTCAACTGAGGAAAAGTTCAAATGTATTATTCTGGTGCCCATCAATATACAAAATATGAGTTGGTTCATTCACTAGTTCCACAAGATAAAGTAAAATATTTAAAGATGGATAACTAAAAATGTAGCCGTAGAAGAAACAAACTTCAGAAATTCAAAAAACTGGTTTCTATATTAAATGTTTTTTTTATTTAGTTTGAAGGAATATCTCATATATTATTGGCAAATACTTTTTATATTTCTTTTCATGTCGTCAAAATGTTTGATTTTTATATTCTCACTTTTTATCATATTGACCTATTTCGGTTGCATATGACTGTAGTTTCACAAACAACTGCCAATTTTATAAAAAATAACACAACATGGCTTTTACATAATTTTGGCAATCCAAAAGAGCACACAAACAATTATTGTGAACTTTAGAAAATGCGCAAAAATTGTATGTATTTTAAAATAATTATTATAGTTTATATTAATTTGTATGTGGTTTAAATTACGACTAAAATTTTGTTAAAAAAAAATAAAAAACAAATAAATTTTTGATGAACAATAAAATTGTACATCAATACAAAATTGTTTTGTTGCTACAGCTGAAACCAAAAAAAAAAAATAAAAAATAAAACATAAGTGTGCCAAAGTATTGAATTCTAAAATTAAAGTAATTAATATTTATTTTAAATTTTCTGCGTTTTTAACTTTATTCCTTTTTTTAAGTTTTGATTGAATTATTTTATATCTAAAGAACAATTGGCAATCCTTTATAACCATTTTGACTATCTGTCGGTCTGTGTCTCTTATTCATGCCATCAGTCTTTGGTTGAGTTTCCATTTAATTTATATGTTGCATGATTTTAGGCTTCATACATTTCATTAATTTAAAAAAAGTCCATATGTTGGTGTATTTGTTAATTGGTTGGTTAGTGGTAGTTTTTTTTAAATATTTGTTAACATGATGTATTGCATTCAACATGAAAAACATTTTATTTTTAATTTATCAGACAGACAGAATTACAATAAAACATAAGGCAATGAACATACAAACAACTACATACTCGTTTTATGGATAACAATACTATAGAAGAATTAAAAACAAAAAGCCGACAACAACAAAATTGCAAACAAAAATTTACACTTGTCATTGACTGCTTTTAGGCGTGAAAAAATGTGTTAATTATACGCCATGGTAAACCATTTTACAATACAATGTGAAAGAAAATAAAATAATATAAAACTTACACTACTTCCTCATCCTTATATGTATGGGCATATGAAACAAAACATTTCAGTACAATTAAAAATGTGCTCAATTTTGAAAAACAAAACAAAAAAAGAAAACACAAAAAATAATAAAAGTTTACAATAAATGCCATTAAAAAAGTATATTGTTCTTTGTGTAAAGAGGCCTATTAATTTGTATGTGTTCACGTGTTTAAGAGCCGAACGGAAAATATTGTACTTTATTATTATTTCTGTTAAATGTTATAATTAATTGTTGGCTATTTGTTATTGCACAAGAACACAGTGAATTAAAACAAATTTAATTAATTTTTCATATTCATTAAGAAACCAATAAACGGCCATGAATTTGTGGCAACAAAAATAATTTTTTAAAAAGGCAGTTTTATTATTTTTCAACCATTTCCACTCCAAAGTCAAATACTAAAAAAATTAAAAAAAAAATGGAACATTTTGCTTTACGTTGTACATTATTTAAATGTTAAAATGGAATGTAAGATATATTGAACACCTCTCTGAGATCGTAAATCAAAAATAAATGTGTATTGAAAAGATATTGTATATTAAACCATTTGAAATCTTTTCCAAATTTTGTACTTCGATTAAAAGTACAGAAGACAACATTTTACTTGTGCTATATGAACTGATTAATATGTATTACTTCATATAGAAGTCGGGTAATAGTTCTCAGTAATCGATTTTCCCAGTTTTTTTGAAATCAATCACTACACGATAATATGCGGCATGTTGACACGTTGTTTCTTCCAAAAATTTCATGTAATTTCGTCACATCGTCACAGTAATTATGGAATTTGATAAAATGTTTTAACGATTAAAACACGTGGCTTAACCGACTGCCGAATATGAACTGTCAAGACTAATTTTTACCAAAATGGCGGCAAGATAAAGTAGTTTACCTTGACAGTGGACACCCTGTACTACTTTTATTGCTGCTAACAAAACAGCTGTATTTTATTAATATTATGTACGACACTGTAATTTTGCGTCTACAGATAAAGTTTTGGTAATTATTGCGTTTTTATATTTTAATGATTTAAGGATTATTTTAAATAAAAGAATTATTATTAAGGTCACTTAATTAAATAGTTTCGTTCAATAAATTGCCTTTTGAATTTTGAATTTTATTTTAGAAATACTCGCATTGTTTCCAATAAATTTGAACCCATATAAATATCTTATTGAATTCGTATTAATATTGTAGCAGCTTATAGCCTGTAAACTTTTATCAATTTGTTAACATAAGGCATAGCTTTGACCAAAATGATAATTAATTAATTTAGTTCTTTGTTAAAATAAAATAAAGACTACAAATTTCATATGGCGACCAACATAAAGAATTTTTGTTTTATTTTGCATTAATAATATATGCAAAATTTCTTTAAAAAATTATTGAATTTAAAGAAATAACAAGAGAAATTAAAATTACTATTAACCGTTAATGAAAAACTTGACATTCTTTTGTCCATCTCTCAATTATAATCGTCAATAATTCAACTTCTATTTTAATCTGCTCCAAAGAAGTTTTGCCCATTTGCTTCAATCAACGGTGCAGTAGACCATACACAAAGTCAAGGCCTCTAATAATTCCAAGCATTTCTAGCAATTTTTATAAAATTTTCAAATAAAATCAGCTTAACGAAGCGTAGAAACAAATAACTTTCCATACTACACAGCCAGCCCATAATAACAAGATAACGTCAACAAGTATCAAAAAAAAAAAAAAAAACAAGAAGAAAAAACGAAAAAAGAGGAAAACAAAATATGGAAAGTATAAGAAAATTACAGAAAATAGCTTTACAAAAGGCATAAATAATAACAAAAAATAATAATAAGAAAAAAGAAAACTCATAATAAAATAACGGAAAATCATAAATATTTTCTAAATTGAAGACTCCAACACACATACAAAGCAAAGCAAAAAAAACCCAGAATTTCTTTAGTAATGAAAAGATAAAAATAGGTTTTTTCGCTCAGCCAACCAGTCAGTAATTGAAGAAGATTTTTTTATCTATTGCAAAAGTGAGTTACAAAAATTAAAATACACCTTTTGAAAAAAAAAAAAAAAAATTCTTTGGCCCTTTCTTGCTGTGTTTCTATTAGCGTTAATACTTTAAGAATAAATATCGCAGATTAAATAAGTGGATATTTTACTTCACAAGTTCAGAAGTTTCAAAAGCCTTATTCAAAATATTGAATTATACGTTCTAAAAGTTTTGCATCATAGCATGACTACGATTTGATAAAACATTTCTTCGTTTCCTTGTGGTACGAAATTTTTACTTAAATGGAGCACCGTGGATGACAACAGATGGCTATATCATTTGTTTGAGATGGGTTTGTTCTTCAGGCGACTTTTTGAGAATGCAATGATTTTCAAACAGGAGTGTCCACATATGAAGCGAATTGGCTACTGTTTATATATTGTCGCAAGAATTAAAGAACGCTGTAACTGACAAAAAAATCCAAAATATTTTTTTTTGCACCATTTTTATCAAAAAAAAAAATACGCGTCGATTGGTCCCGGTCCAGTACCAGTGCCTTTGTTTTACTTTCATACAGGCTTTTTGGCTCTGGTGAACATTAACTGTTTTGTCAGTTACAGCGTTCTTTAATTCCTGCGACGATATCTAGATGTCTGGTATGAGTATTTTGATATTTGTGAGACCAGTCATAAAACTACAACAGCTGTGGTAAAAATGTAATAAAATAATGGGCACTTCCAGAAAGAGGTAAAACAGAAACACTCTCTTCCACCTGCCATCTAAAAATGAATAACATTAGAAAAAGCGCCACCTACTGGGAAGATAACAGCTACCTAGCGAAGATGCTCACCAGTTCATAGTCAAGATGCACCGGCAGATGGGGGCCTCTGAATATTCTGCTTCTGGGACCGGTGTTTTGTGGCTGACTCAACGATTATGATAAATGAACACAATTATATAGCGAATTAAGTAGTCATGCTTTTATAAGTTGAGAGGCTATTTTAGTGTTAAATTCCTTGTGTGGGACTTCAATTTGTTTTGGTGGCATTTCGTAATACACGGTCATAAGATTGAAGAAGTATGTCTTCTTTCAACTTTGATAGAATGTAAAATTAATATCGATTCTGAGCATTTTCTATATTTTCTCTTGCTGAACCGAACTTTCTTATATCTGCGCCCTCTTCGTCAGGTACCATTTTTCAGGTATCACCATGACAGTACGTATTGAACGAAATTTGATCTATTGCCAGAACTTAACCTACCGCTATCATTAGTATTCTATTACACAAACTTGCAATATTATGGGATGAGAATACCACTTTCTTTTTTGCCTATGACACCAACTTTCTGTAAATAACTCCTACTTCTGCATACAATGCGTCTGCCTTGAAAAATGTTTTATAGAACGGGGAAAAAAGAAGTAGCATATTCATATTTTGATACACAAAATTTTCGAACGAATTATTTTGCTTTGCAATCAACAAGAAAAGGTTGTACTCTGTTAGAAATATAAGTACTATGTAAAAATATGTGATTACGAGGACCTACACTTTTTGCTTCATCAGAGTAACTTTCATTGTGGAACCAAAAACCAAAACATAAAACGAAACACAAGCCACATGTCATATGAATGGCTATAGTTGCCAGCATGCAATCGTGAAGCCTAAAAACAGACTTTGGAGCATCGGAAAAGTATCAGATAAAGTTCTTGTAAATACTGAAGAGGATAATATGAAGTATTTCTTGCACTACTCGAAAAAAAACAAATAAGAAACATAAAAAAACGTTTGCAAGCAACAAAAAAGTTGTAAAATGATGCAAAAGTCAGATCTACATATTTGCTTTATATTTAAGGTCAGTACACTTTTACTTTAAACTGTACAGCATCATTATTGATGATGTAGACGATGACAGTACATTTCACCATTCATCGTCAGCGCCGTTTTTTCAATAACCAGCAAAACAATTATAAGAGAAATAACAATTTGAGGCAGCAACTAAACAACAATAAATATTTATGGAATTCCGGTATAGACAGGACTCTTTATACAGTCAGTCGGTATTTCCCTTGACGACCGCTGTGTACTTCATGTTCTAAAAGATGAGTAAAAAACCAAAACAGCAAAACTCAAAAAATTGAAAGAAAATCGTGAAAAAGCAATAGCTTAAAACCGGAATTTCCGTTCATAAACATTCAGTTACGTTTCGTTAGTTTTTTTCTATTATTTTCCATGTTTTCATTCTTTTTGAACTTTGAATTATGAATTAAAGCAAAAGTGTGATTATTGCTTTTTTGTTATTTCCTAGTATTTTTGTATATGACTTTTACAACGTCAGACAATTTTTATTTTTTTTTTTTTGTATTTTCTACAACAAAAGTTCAATACAGGAATAGATCATACAGGAAACCAATAAATTTTGTTTTCAACCCCTTGTTCGGTTGTGTAAAAAAATTTACAAAAAAAAATTGTATTTAAATTGTTTCATTTAACTTTCATTTCGATTTTTTATTGTTCTTTTGTAATTGTTTCCGTTTGCATGTAATGAAAATGAATACTTTTATGCATAAAATGCATGTTTAAATGTGAATTCAAAAAAAGGATTATTGAAATTAATAATATGCTCAAATTGATTTTTAAATATATACAAAATTTAATTGTTGAATATCAAATAAAATTAATCGTCTAATTACTACTAAAGTTATAAAAAAATTAAAACAGAAATGATTTGCAGTCGGCATAAAAAATATAAATATTGATGTGTTGGCATGGTCATGGACTACAGACCCTGCAGAATATACGCCTATGTACGATTATAATAGAAATTAGGGCGGCAGTAGTAATAAGCATTAGAAATTATTCTTAAACACACAAAACATCTAAAATACACTACAAATTAAAAAATTACAATAAAAGTTTTGTAAATTAACTCGAAAAATATTTGATTTGAAAAATTTGAATATATTTTTGACAAAATTAAATTAAATTACACTGTGCAAGTCGAATGTGATTGCCGAGTACCAAAAAAAAAAAGTTTCGCATAAAGCCTGGTACTGAGTTCAACATTTCGTACGAAAAGCTGTCAAATTGCATATAAAAATGTTTCGTACGAAATAGTTGTGAAAAAATGTTTCAAAAGTAGTACTCTGTTCTTGCTGCGAAAAACATGTGAAATCTACATAGCAAAATTTTTTCTAACTGCAACAAGTTTCTGTCAACATTTTGGTTCATGTACTGAACAACATAGTCAACATTTCTTTCGAACGAAATAAAATTAATTTACACCAGCTTACAAAAATGTTTTTTTTAATTATAATGAGCAAGATTTTAGAATAGAGCTTTTACTGTTGACATAGCTTTGGTGTTGGGTTATTTAGAGTTAAGTATATTGGATATTCGAATTATTATGGTTGGTCTTTTGCAATTTCTGTATATAAAATGAATGATATATCATTATAATTTCAACTCACTGCACAGCAGTTGGACTGTTAAAGATTGCATAAAAAGTGCAGGTCTTAAAAAGAAAAACTGAAAAACTAAAATACATGTAAATTCTGAGCCCCAAACGAAAGTTTAATTAGTTCTTGTCAAAAGCAACAAAAAAAATATTTTGTTGAACTGTGTTATTTGTTGTGAATAAAGGTGATGCATGCTTTTAGGGATATATGTTGCATGTCAAATTTTTCGAATGGAAAAATAAATGTAGCTAAACTTTTTTCACAAAATTGAACTCAATACCAGGCTTAAGATTCTTAGGCAAAACATGAGAGAGAACATAAAATGATATCACTAAGCAATCACAAACAATTTTTTTGAACCGATTTAGCCTTACAGCCTAATTTATAATGACTTAAAACGGATTTATAAGAGCTTTATAAGCAAGTGCTCATAATTTTGTATTCGTAAACAACACACACTTTGATAGAGTTATTATAAACCACTTATATATGTGAAAATTTTGATTGTATTCGTACCCTTTTGTCTTCTTTAGCCGTACAATAAAACGACATTTGTGCCCATAATTATGAAAGTGGTCTAAGTCAAAATTTAAAAAATATAAGTTTATCTGTTATTTCATACCACAATATTTTAAACTACATTTATTCAATGTAATTTTTACGAAATTGTCAAAAATGAACTATTAAATAGTGGTTGTAATTTCAACATTATATGGAATTCATTTGGTGTTAATTATGAAATTGGTCTAAGCCAAAAATATGTACGTATACAACTTGGGTTTCTATAATTTCCATGACGGTAATGTGAAGATGTACGAATGTTATGAACTACAGCTTTAAGAGATCCACAGGAAGTAGCATAATGCATTTAATCGCATATGCAGGACATAAGTAACTACTCAAAAACACGTAATAGCTTACAGTGATGCTTGTTCAGGCCAAAATCGGAACATTAAAGCAGCATTGACATGGAAGAAAATTGCTCAGTCATCAAATAATAGTATTGAAACGGTAAGTTACAAATTTTTTGTGTCGGGTCATTCCACCGAATGACCGTGATTTTGGGTTGATAGAAATGAAAATAAGAAAAGCAAATTACTTATACAACTCTGAGCATTATTATGAATTGAGAGAAAAGTGCAGAAGAAGAAATACATTTTCGATAAAGCGAATGTCACAGCCGGACTTTATTTCAATGAAATCACTAGAAGAATTATTAACAAGAAGAGTAAAAAATACCGCGAGCGAATTTGTCTCTTGGTTACAAATTCAATGGATGAAATACTTGAAAAATTAACCTTATAAAATGTTTTATAAAACTTCTTCAGATAATTCTCAATTTCACGTTTTGGATCTTTCGCCTAAAAGAAGAAGACCAAAAATATACGGAAATATTAAATTACTTCCATTAACACCACCATTAGACCAGTATCGGAAGAAAAACATAAAGATATTATGAGCTTACTACCGTACATTCCTCCAGTTTTTCAGGAACATTTTAAAAATCTTAAATACTCACAATAATGATAAAAATGGATTACTGTTTAAAAATAATTAATGCAATTCATTAAATATCTCGAAACAAAAAATATATGACTTAGACCACTTTCATAATTATGGGCACATTTGAGCTTTTGATTATATGTATTGTATAAATAGAAGTGGAGAAATATTGTATTGCAATATATACAATATTTCTCAACAAGGGATATTCACCTTGTCGTGGTGTATAATCTTACACTGCAAAGACTCAACTGGCTAAGATGACGGAGAACAATAGCTCTCTATCAGGGTATCCTATGCCAGAAAGGCAGTTAAGGAGCAGTAATTAAGAATTATCTCTGGGGCTGTATCAAGACCAACAACAATATTATACATATTTAATTTCATTATAATCTTTTATTGTTAACCACGGGTCTAGTGGTTAGTGTGTTGGCTTACTAAGACGATAACTAGAGGTTCAAACTTCAGCTCTGACACCTTGAAAAAAGAAATAAAAAATAAATCGCACACCTAGTTTTCTTTATTATTTTTACGAATAAACAAGTACATTCTTCATGTAGTTTAAACATATAAATAAAAAAAAAATTTGAGTTGTGTCACTTTTGAACTAGGTGTGTGAAATATTTCTTTCGGCGATTACCCCTTAGCAGTCTGCTGGCAAAAGCTCTAAAAGTAACTGATTGCCATGAAAAAGTTTCTCAAGTCTTGCGTTCCGATTCGGCATTAAACTGCAGTTCCCGGTACTCATGGATAAAAATTAACACACATAAAATGAGTGCTGACAAAAGCTAGGCCGCAACCCTGTAATGGCTAATTATGTATGTATGTATGCAAACGCAACAACTTTTTTTATAAGTGGAAACTACACAAAGTTTTTTATGTTTCTTTAATGAAACGTTATGAGTGTCTCTTTTAGTTGATTTTTTGTTTGCCTAATAACACCCCGTTTTCATGAAAGCTTTTTAAAAATCTTCTTTAAACGCCAAGGAGTTTAGGTCTAGTTTACCAGAGACTCTTAAACTAAAACTACATTTTAGATATGGATAATACGTGTAGTTTTAGGGAATTTTTATTTGTCTTTGATAGATTTTTCTTAAATTAAAACTGCGACACACCTCAACTTCTTTCTTTTTAATTTTTCAGCTTTGCTGGATTGAGAACCTGAGCTGTTTGAGTTTTTGTGCGAGCGCTTTAACCACCATGCCCGCAATAAATTCAAAAACTTCTGCATTTATTTCTATAAAATATAAGTTTGTATTTAAAAACAGTCAAATGTCTGCTTATATAGTTTGGCGGTGTAGATTTTAAAATATATGTATAGCAAACATTATCGGGTATGTTCTGTAAACTTAAATCGAGTGAAAGTGAAATTAAGTAGTTTTCAAAGACAATTAATGCTTAATTGCGCCAAGCATATAAAAGTTTTGATGATCAAAGAAGTTATTTTAATGGTTATTTAGAGAATGAATAAAAAATTATATAAAAAACTTGTCGTATTTTAGGGATTTGAAATTTTATTCGATTTCAATTTAACTCGTTTTCGGTTTACAGAACATACCCGTATTACTGGTTTTAAATTTCGGCAAAACCTCGTACAAGCACCATTTTGCCATCAGCAATTTATTAGGTGGCACATTTTTATAAAATTAATTCTTGCGCTTGCCATCAACATGTAATAGATTTTGCTAAATATGTTGCTAAGCGTAGAATTCGAAAGTGTCTAGATGAGCTTAGATTTTTGTTTATATCTATTATATAAAATGCAATGGAAATTTCGCAGATATCTTTTATTAGGTCACGCATAAATTAAGCCATAATTTGTGATGATGGCAGGCAAAAGTCACCAAATATTACTGCGTTACAACAAACATATCGAAAAACAATGACATTTGGCACCGTTTCCAAAAATAACAGCCAATACATATTATGACGTTTCTAGTGCTCCACGAAATTACTTGTATGCGACTTTTTTATAACGAAACTGTAATAATCTGGCGCCTATTTGCAAAACGTTTCCCATATTTGTTTTGCCTCTTGAGTGGGGTTTTTGTGCAGTTGCGTTTCTGTTAGATAGAACGGAAGTTAAAAACAAATCCTTTGTAATACATTGAAATTCAATTTTCTATATGACCCTGAACTAAATTCGAGGCATCTATTATAATTTTTCTTTTAAAGTATTTTAAGCCTCTACACAAGCACAATAATACATTCGTACCATATCGATTCAGTACTGTAGGGTATAATAAACTGATTAAATAATATTTTCAACTTTCAGCCACTCGTTAATAATCATCAGTTGACCATAATTATGAGTTAAAATTAAAAAAAATAATAATATTTAATTTAATTTCAGTAGGATTACGCCTAAAGCTTGAAAAAAATATATGTAAATAAAAAATGTTTTTATTTTTCAATAAATAAATGAAATATAAATAAGAATTTCAAAATGCTTTCATTTGAATTCAAAGGCTAACAATAAATGAAATAAAATTTAATTAAAGATTTTGCTTAACTCTCTAATTCATTCATTTGAATGTTAAACAAAACAAAACTTTGATGAAGAGAAAGTAAAAAAGGAAAAAAATGCATTTTTAATACAATTTTAAAAGAGGAAAAAGTTATTTTTAAATACAAAGCTAAAGAAGAGGCCACTTGTAGCAGAATATATCTGCAGACAAAAAAAAAGACAAAACAGAAAAAAATGATTACGCATATACAAAGAGTGGCTGAAAAACAGACGTGGTATTAGAAATTAACTTAACCCATTTACCGCCAAAATAAACCGAGAAGAGATAATTAACAAAAAAGTTTATTTTTTAGTTAATTTTATATAAAATTAATACAAATTAACGAAAAAAGTTTTAAAAGTGATAAGTAGGCTGAGTGGGATGGGTGTACTCAATTGAGTACAGCGGCGGCTTACAGGTAGAAATCCTCAAAACATCTTTTTTCAATGCATAACGTTTTTGAACATTTTTTGCATTGCCAGCGAACTCTTGAACTCTAGTGACCTATACCATCTTGAGGTAACCCCAGTATCAATGAAGATGAAGGTCGAGCTTTTGTTTGCACGTTTTGGCGTAAATAATACCTTGCAATGGAACGTCTAAATAAATGTTGGTCCATGTTATCGCTGTGACTCATAACATGTAATCTCCAAGCATTTGAAATGGCCATATCTATAATATAGGTAAGCAAAACTCACCAACATTTCTTACCATGAATGGCTATTCTATAAAATGAAATAGACTGGTCTAATTCATCCACTCATCCCAGATGTTTATTGTAAGACCGAAATACTTTTAGAATACTGACATCAATTTTTTGCCGTTGTGTAGCCGACCAACGTTTGACAACTCCTAAAGGCTCAATTGTATCATAATTTGTTGCCATTGTACATACACTATTTGCCTTCCATTTTACCAAAAGAACTTCATTTTGTTTGTCAAACCTATAGTCATATGGGGCTCGCTCTTCTTTTTTCATTTCTTTAAAACTTTTTAATGGAATTTTTTAGTTCTGTTCTCTAATTGTTCCATGAAATCCTTTTTCCTTGAGTTCCACCATAAGATTATAACTAGTAAAAAAGTTATTGAAAAATATTTCGTGCGATGCTGGGTCAGTCTCCATTTTGCTAATCAACTTTTTAACTACTCTAGATCCTAAAGGATCAGTAGAATTTTCCTCTGATTTTCCACAATAAAAATCGAAAGTATAACAATATCCGATGGAACTGGCTGCTAGCCAACAAGTATGTTATTTCTGTAACAGTGTTGCCACAATTTTTATATGGATTCTGCCGCTGTACTCAATTGAGTACAGTTGAAATTGAAATTGTGTAACTTTGTAAAATTAGCTAGCAGGTCATTTGTTGTTTGCTTAGTTTATGAAGAGAAATGTTCGCTTTCAGGTAAATAAAGCAGAAAAGATATCAGTGATATTGTGAAAACTGAAAAACGGCAAAATTTGTACCCATCTCGCCACACAAACTTTTTGTAAATTTAACAGTACATTTAGGAGAGTATGTGTGTAATCTAGAAAATCTTCTTTATTTTTTAAAGGGTTGTAGCCTTCTTTTAACATAGAAATGCAAAAAATTCACTAAAATTTTAAAACTTTTAAAATATATGCCTATGTTTAGCTGTACTCAATTGAGTACAAAGGCGCCAAATGGGTTAATGCGTTTTTTGGGCTTTAAAAATAAAGAATTCCTTTGGCGTGGATCCATATGTTCAAGGAAATGTTACACCTAATGATAAACTATAGTTTAAATAAGTTTATACGAGTATTCAAAATTTTAGAAAAATGCAGAATATTTTTAGCTGTACAAGCCATTTCAAAATTTCTCAATTTTATTTTACAATTTTTAGTTTTGTTTTTAAACCTTTTTGCCATTAACTGTATACTTTGAAATACATTCGAAGTACGTATTTCGTATTTCTTTATCGTTGTACTTCAGTTTCTTTTTTTATCGTCCTTATAATTGACTAATTAAAATTACGAACCAAAGAGAGGACAGAAAGAAAAAGTATTCAAGTGAAAATAGTAATTTAAATGGCCACTAAAAATGACAGGAAATTGCATAGAAAAAGTTTAAATATGTAATAAAAGGAGTTCAAAAAAAGCTCTTAATCGAAATAACAAAGATACAGTTGAATATTTTTTTTAATAAAATGACATGAAAAATTTTAGCACAAGTAATTGAAAAAGTTTAAACCATAACCACCAACTACTAAAGACCTTATTTGTACATTAAACCTTAAACCGATGTTTGACTATATTAAAAAAAATCATAATGAAAGTTTTAGAATCTATATTTAATAATAGAAACTTACAGCCTCATGTATAATAAAAAGTTAGCAGCTCGTTGTACGTAGTGGCTAAGTTTGTCATTCATCTACATGGATACTCTTATTCAAACGTACGAGGTCTTTAATTTTTTGATTCTCTGACCACTTACCAAATCGAAGGTATGATATGTTGATAAACTTGCTAGTTTTTTTGTCCTATATGCTAACAAGTTACTAACTTTAATTATAAATACAGCCATTAGAGCTTATATTTATTCTAAAAATAAAGCCGATACAATATGCTGTTGTAAAAACAGTAGACTAGTTTCCCATTTATTTTTTATCTCTATTTATGAATGCTTTTCTTTTTAACAAGTTTTGCGATACATCTATTACATGTATATGTGGTCTGCCTAAAATGGAAGTTCAACGTTATATTATAAAATTATTAGGGACCATTTCCATTCTTCCTCAGACTACTACGGCGGAATAAAAAGTCCCTTACTTTTTGAATGAAGCATAGTTTTTTTTTTGCAACGAAAAATTAATTTTTCAACCTATTCTCTTTTAAGATCAATACATTTAGTTCAACGTTTCTCCAATTTTTGTATCCCTTTCAAGGTCCATAA
Organism: Metopia argyrocephala; assembly: GCA_963576795.1. NCBI lineage: Eukaryota > Metazoa > Arthropoda > Insecta > Diptera > Sarcophagidae > Metopia > Metopia argyrocephala. Next base: position 57,003,363 of record OY756211.1, on the reverse strand, counting down.
AATAGGTTGATTGGTCAATATTTTCAGTGTTAGAGCATAATCTCTTTCTATCGAACCATTTCTGTAGCTTTGGAAATAAGAAATAGTACCTGGCAGCTAAATCTAGAGAATAATGCGAATGAGATATGAATTCTCAGCCTAATGCTTGTAATTTTGACATTAACGTTGTCCACGTGTTTATCCTGGGCGCCTTCCACAAAACTATTGCCATCACCTTATTGGCCGACAAGCTTACCTTGGCTTTCTTCGGAGCCGGTTCAACCGGAGAAACTTATTTTTTAGACTGCTGCTTGGTTTTCATCCACAGTTACAAAACGCAAAAAGAACTCATTCGAATTGCTAAAGAACTCCAAACAATCCTTTGAAGTCGTCCCACTGTTACATTTATTATCAACTGAGACCAAACCAGTCACCCATCTTGCAGATAGCTTTCTTAAACTCAGCTAATCATTTAAAATCAAAACCACACTGCTTTATGAAATGCCTATGGTATTACCAATCTCACGCGCTTTTACTCTTCAATCGATCAACACCATTTCGTAAGTTTGTTCAACATTTTTGGGGTGTATTGACCTCAATTGGCCGTCCAGAGCATTCAGTGTCATTTGTACTTGTGCGAAGAGAACAAAAGTCAGTAAACTTGATGCATTTTAGGCCTGTTAAGCAGCTCTACATACCTGCTCTTATTAGTATAGACCACTGTGTATGCATGATGCAATCGATAAACTACATATTTCAATGAATGCACATAAACGGTTTAAGAAATACCCTGAAGTTGCTAATTGGTGTATAAAACGAAAACATTTCTGGGAAATTTCTGCAGACGTGAATATTTTCTACGAAGAATAGATAGTTATTTCCATATTTTTGAGTACGATGCAGGGTAACAGTTAATATACCATAGGACTCTATATATAGATTAGATTTGTGGAATGGACGATAAAATTTTGAAGTTTGTTTAACGAAACAACTGCACAGGAGGCAATAAAGAACCCAGACGTTATAATTTATTTTTATTTTTTATTTATTTTATTTTATGCGCTTATTTGAAGCAGCACTTGTAAATAACTTCCACTACAGCTAAAAGAGTGAATCGTTAGCTCACACGAATAATGCCGATACTGGTGGTTCTGAGGGTAAAAAAGGCTTGTGGACTTTAACATACTGCAATACTCTTTCGAATCCTTCCACAAACACATGATTTAATCCTGTAGGTCAAAACTGCCCATTAGAACTTGAAACCACGGGACATGTAACATTGAGTGCAATAGATTCATCAAAGATTGTCATTTCCTAAAGGAGGTTTCTAGCAGCAGAACAACTACAGAACACTTGATTTGCTAGATGTAGTCATCGAGTACTGTCTTCTTAATAAGTACTAACATTACATTTAATAACTGGACATTATTACCACTAAATACTGGTCACAAATTGCGATTCGTTTAAACAAATTAGTATCATCACTTAGTATGTAGTTGTAATTACAATAGAGCTAAGAATGTGTAAAAAGGTATTACAAATTTTTAAATAAAATGCAAAGGTTTTTGTCCAGAGAGGGTAACAACTTTTAAATAATTATATATTTTATTTTAATTCCTTGCAAGATTTAATTGAGCATATAGTTTTTATACATTGGCTTCAAAACTTAACTTAGAACCAATGGAATTGATGTCAAATGACTTACAACATGATGCAATAAAAAGTAAAAGTGTTAAGTTTAATCCCAAGAAATAATTTTAATTGCACCGTAAAGCTATATTTACAACACCTAGGTTCTCAATTGAGTTTTATCTTAGAAGCGCACTCATATAGTCTCAGATAGTTTAATTACAAATTTAATTTTATTTTTTTGTTTTTGCCTGAGCTCAATTGAAAATATAACATTTTCTATTTTCAAAATTATTGCCCTCTGAGTTGTAACTGTTATAATCTGTTATAGATAATTAGGTGGTGTAAGTATAGCTTAAACAATACAATAAAAGTTTAAAAAAGTTTTTAATTTTCCATCACAAATTATTCAAATTACAACATGTATTGTAGTATGTATATGAAAGATTTTGTAGGGTACCTTATTTAGGTTAAACATTAAATTACTTGGAATATTAAGTAAAAAAGAAAGAAAAAACTATATATAAGTATATGCATAATGAGCCAATTAAAAGGAAAGCAGGACAAAAAAAATAAAATTGAAATTGCATTTAAATGACCTCATAATTTAACACTTTACAAAGAATTTTTCTTTTTTTTTTCATCTTATTTTACCCATAAATTGTGAATTTTTGTTCAAGTGCATTTTCACTTTTTGACGTGTATTGGTTGGGTAATGGAAAAATTCAAAGAGAAAAAAAAATTATTTTATTCCTTTTATCCTTTATTTGAGACTTTTGCCAAAAGGGGCAGTTACATCAATAGATACTAAACGTCAGTGGCCATAAACTAAAGATATATTATGAAATATAGAAAAATTAAAAACCAAACCATAATATCCATAATGTAATATAGAGAACACAGACGTTGGCAAAGAAAAAAATTAGCAAAGATAGCGAAAAGGACTAAAAAGACAAGAAATTTACTTTTTTATCGATAAATATTATAATGCAATAATATAATTAAAAAAAACCTTTTCCATAATTTTTAAGCTTAAACTCAAACAGTGTTCTAATCTTCGGTCTTCTATTTACCAAATTAAGTACAAATAATTTTTATCAAAAATTATAAGCAGTGCAAATATAATAATCGTATAACATTGCTACGAAGAAATAATTTTTAAATCAAAATCATCATCACATTTCTTTGAATTAGTTTTTGTTACTATTTCAAGCATGTAAGTTATTATTATTACAATAACAAAACTCACGAGGAAAATTCGAGTATGATTAAAATTATAAATCATTAAAATAACAAAATACTTGTAGTTTTAAAATTATATAAAAATGAGCCTAAACCCAGCGTGCTTTAATGACTACAAAGTAACTCACATCAAATTCAGTAACGTTTGCTTTAGTTTGTGTGGGAGCTACCACTCCTAGTTGTTCGTCCTTTTTCCTGCTGATCATTTTTATTGACTATAAATTTAAAAACTTTAGCTTCAACACTTCTCAAGATACAAAGAAATCAATATTTCACTTCCACCTACTTTCTGGTTGAAGATTTGTCCTAACCATAAAGTCATTCAGACCGAATTCAGAATCTTTATCTTCAACCGTTCTCCAGTTATATAAAAATCAGTATATAATCTACCCACTTTCTGACTGATTCGTGAAGTAATTCAGACCCAATTTCAAAACTTTAGCTTTTACTGTTCTCAAGATATACAAAAATCAGTATGTAGTTTATATGAGGGGTACCACGCCCACGTCCAATTTTGGAAGAAAAATATAGATATCCTATTGCACTTTTGGTAGTTGAGTCTATCTATGTTCCAAATATCAACAAAATCGGTTAAGTCGTTTAAGTGTGATTGACCTACAAACAAATAAACTTACAAAGAGACTTATAATATATATGGATATATGTATAGATTTCAAAAATCAATTAAACGTAAAAAAATTATGTATATTTAAAATTATATAAAATTGTAAATTAAATTGTTGTTGTCTAATTATGAAAAAAATCTAATATATAGAAACAATAGAAATTACTAGAAAAACTATATGTACTATAAATAGAGCTTCACATTATTGTTTTGAGCGAGTTTAAATAAAGCCTCAAAAGGAAAAGTATCGGCGACTTAGTTTACAAATAAGAATCTTTGGAAATAAAACGAATTCTAAAGGACAATTCGTAACAATATAAAAAGAAAATATATGGGGTGTAAAGAATTCAACTATATTCAGATCAATCCAGAATTGTCATCATTGTTTGTTTGTTTTAACATTGAAATTAATTGTATAATCGTTTTTGTATTTTTAAATTAAAATTACTAATATTTGTCGTTCTTGTTTTGCCTGTACAAATCCGCTATTTATAGTAAGACTTCAATTTTTAATTTTTTCCAACGATATATTTCGAAGCAATTTATCCATATTTAGGATCATCTGAAAACCCCTTTATTTTATTTGCAATAATATATATAAAATAGAAGCAATGTTTGCTGTTATTATAACAAAGTTGTTCATTAAAAAAAATAAAAAATTTGTGAAAAAAATATGTGGCAAAAGTCACAAAAGTCGAGTCTTGCTAAAGTAAGTCTTTAAAAAAAATTTCTTACTAAGTTTTTGGTAGTCAGTCATAGTCAGAATAAAAATATACTCTAAGTTGAGCTGACTCTAAATGGGTGTCAACTCTTATTTGATAAACAATTTCTTATAAAATCTAATCAAAAATTAGGAAGTGACAACCTCGACAAGTACTTCAATTTTTTGCATTTTTTGTAAGCAAATAAAATACATACATACACACGCAATTGGAAGACAAATGTCAACCAAAGAAGTGTTAACAATGTACATTTTTTTCTTTTTTTTAATATAAAACAAATAAATCACAAATAAAATAATATAATTTAAAAACTGGAAATTCTAATCACATACTACTGAAATTTCTCCTCACTATTTTAATTATTTGTGGCGTTCTTTCAACAAAACAATCATCACAATCATTACAATCATCAATAATTGAAAATCTCCGAACATTTTTATCTAACTTTGAAGAACATCTCCTTTGCATTAAAATAAACAACTGGGTTGTTTAAAAAGTTAAAAACAGGTTTAGCTGGTTTCTAATTTAGAACCGACTCTAACGTTTGCTTATGAATGACTTAAAGTCCACTTATACAAAAGTCGCCGTGGACTAGTGGTTAGTATGTTGGGTTACTATGACGATAGCGCCGGGTTCAAATCTCAGCTCTGAAATCTTGGAAAAAGAGAAATAAGAAAAAATTATTTCTTTAGGCGACTACCTCTTAGCAGTCTTCTGACAAAAGCTCTGGGAGTAATTGATTGCCAAGAAAAAGCTTCTCAAATTTGTCGTTCGGACACGATTTTAAACTGTAGGTCCCGGTACTCATGGGTAAAAATTAACACACACCATGTGTGCTGCGAGAAGCTAGGCCGTAACCCTAAAGCAGGGTTGTAATGGCCAATTATGTATAATAACTAGTATTGAATTTTGAGTTGTTTACATATAGTTAAAATAACATAACATAAATAATTGGCCATTATAATCCTATGTCAGGGTTACGGCCTAGTTTCTCGAAGTAGTATAAAGTCGTATTGCAGACTCCAATGAAAAATATTCAATGCTAATGAGCAATGAAAGTAGTATAATTTAAAAGCACTAATTAATTCAATTATTCAATGTTTCAATTAAACTAAAGAAAATCAATTAATTAAAAATATGTTTAACTTCTTATAATATTTATTATCTGCTGTAATATATAATTAATTAAGATTAATTTCTTATTTCTTAGAGTAAATTATAATCATTTTCTTTTATAATGAAATGCAAATTTTAATTAAGCATCCTTCATAAAATATTTATTTATTCTGCAAGGTCATTGCAAAATTATCCTTTATTATTATTATATTATTTAGTATAAGTGACTAAATGCCACATAGACAATGTTACAGGGAGGAAAAAATTCAAAAAAAAAAGATTCATCGAATAAACTGATTAAATAAATGCAATGTTTTTACAATATTAACCTGCCTGAATAACAAATAAAAATAAATGTTAATTTCATTAATTTTCTAATTAAAATAATATGTGTTTTTGTTTTAAGAAATAAAGTTTTTATTTTAAATTAAAAAAAAAATTAATAAAAGTTTTAATAGGAATTAGTTCAAGCCAAATTGTTAAATAAAAATAGCAGAAAAGATTTAATTTTAATAATATTAAAAATAACAGAAATGGGCATTTCCATCATTTCACACTAACGGTCGTGAGCATTTAAAGAGAAAGTCAAAATAGATTTAATTCTTAGTTCTTAATTAGTAATGCTTCCTATTGAGTAATTTTTTTAGTACTCACAACGAATGCAAAAAAGAAGATAAAGTACTCTCAGGGGAAAATTCAAGCTCGAAAAGCTGCCTGCTTTGTCAAAAATCATCGGCCCATATTTCTTTCAGAATGAGGATGAAACGCCAGAAACGGTCTCCGTGGCTTCTTACAGAACAATGATCGACAACTTTTTTAGGCGAATGGTGGAGCAACATCCTAATTTGTGGTTTAAACAAGATGGGGCCACTTCACATACTGCTAGGCAAACTATGGACATGCTACGTGAAATTTTTGGTGCACGCATAATTTTAAAAAATTCAGATTTCCCTTGGCCTCCTCGTTCACCAGATTTAACTGCGCCCTATTTTTTTTTGTAGGGATGTTTAAAAGACAAAGTGTATGTTAACAAACCGCAGACATTTGGACAGCTCAAGCAGAATATTCGAGACGAAATACGGCGCCTGCAACTAGAAACATTACGCCGAGTAATGCATTATGCGCTAAAAATAGCCAATGCCAGTATCGAGCAAAATGGTGGTCATTTGTCTGATGTCATATTTCACATATAATCACGTTAAATTTCCATAAAATGTATTTAGCATATAAAAATAAATCATTAAAAAAATCGTTATTACCAGAGTTATACGTGTTTAACATCACTAGGTCTCGTTTGGGCCACCCTGTATAAACTATTTTCTACATATGGAATAAACTTGAACCGTTCTTGATATACACAAATATCAGTATTTAGTTTTTATATGAGTTACCATGCCTACTTGTTAAATTCCGCCCAATTTTAAATGATCATTTGTTTTTTTCACAACCAAATGCTAGCATCACTGCTTTAGAAAGATACTGTAGACTGTGCACAAATTGAAATTGAAAAATCAATTGGCTTTTATGTGCTTGGTTTTTGATAAAAAAAATCAAAAGATTATTTCTTTCTAATATTTAATCAAACCTGTATTTTGGCAGATGTCAATCATTTTAAATACTTGCACATGTAGAATTGTAAACAGGGACTTCGACTCGTTTCTCAAAATACACACACTTGCATTTACATCCACCACCACAAGAGTTTTATGTCTATAACAACTATTTTTGCTCCTTCAGTATTTACCGCAATTAAAATTAAAAATTAACAACAATAATAATAATGTAGGCCGAACCATTTTTGTTTATTAAGCTCAGGGCTAAACAAGAGAAACAAAAAGGGAGAGAGTGATAGTGACAGTGATAGTGAGAGAAAAAACGCAAAACAAAAACAGTATATTTCCTTAGGAAAAAACAACTGCAGAATATAAAAAGAAAACTCAAATTGGTTATTATTCGTAGTTTTTGTTGTATTTTTTGTTGTACTTTAATAATTGTATATTTTTATTTCATTATTATTATTTGCGGTATAATTTTTTGGCTTTATGCCGGATTCACTTTCGTTCATCGGGGCTTTATGTGGTAAATAAATATTGTAATGCATTCGTATACAACATTTACATATGGCCCAATGGGACAAAAATTGGTAAAAATAAAAAATAAAAGATATCAACATCAATGCCAGCTGCTTTTACAGTTTCAAGCAAAAGTAAAGGGCTAACCAAATTTCTTAATAAATATCTATTAAATATAGGATAAAGGTGAGATTAGACGTGTCAAAATCATATTCAAACAAAGTTACAGGCATTACAATTAAATTATGGCATGTCTATAAAAAATTGTTTATCAGTTGTTGTTCTTTTGAATTATTTCATCATCATCGTCATTATTTTCAATTCCTTCATATTTTGAATATCTATCATTTGTATATATCTAAAACCTATTTGGTAGCTATTTTAGCATTGAAATCACTCACTATACAGAAAAGAGGAGGATTAAGTTTTATAAAAATCCTTTAACTTTTGAAATGACGATATTGTGCAATTCAAATATTTTAGTATTATTTATGTTAAAAGACATAAAAAAGCTCTTCAAGTCCCAGTACTCATGGATAACAATTGACACACATAATATGTGTGCTGCGAGAAGCTAGGCCGTAACTCTGAAACAGAGTGGTAATGGTCAATTATGATTTTGATCAATTGATAAAAATCAATACATGATTTCGATAAAAACTTTATAATTTTAAATTCTGTTGTATAAAGGTCAAGAAAATTTCGTTATTCAACAGAATTTCTTGATCATCTTCAATGCATACTGCTATAGGGTAGTTAATGCTAAAACTAACTAACTAAGGACTCTTTTTTACCTATCGACCATATGTATTATTTATCATTTATATATACATATATGTATACACTAAGTTTATCCTTTTACAATTTTTTGCTTAGCAAAAGCCTATAATACACTTTTAATATTAATGTATGTTACAGCTTCCTAAAAACATTTTAATACACAGATATTGGCAATGGTAGTATCATGATTGTCAATCCTTTGTCATAGAGTTCTCGATTAGAGCGGCTTGACTTCGGCATGTCCGATATTTGGAAGTACCGACATTGGATGGCGCTGGTCTGACGCGTTGTATCTCACCTCCACACATACAACTAGGTAGCGTGTGGTATGTATACGGAAGGCTGCGCAATTTAAATTGTTTTATTGTTGTATAGGCAACTCTGCTTGACTATAGTTTTTTTCCTACTTGGGTGAGTTCAGTTGGGTCCTGTAATAACATCAAATCGGCACTTTGTGCTAATTGCAGAGGATTACGTTTTTGATTGACCAACCATCTGACCTGCCTAACTACAAATAGAATTACAATTTTAGCAGTGGCACTTTTAGCGGCTTTATTAATAGCCGTGGTCTAGTGGTTAGTGTGTTGGTTTACTAAGACAAGAGCACCGGGTTCAAGCTCCAGCTCTGACAACTTGAAATAAAGGAAAAATTAAAAAAAAAAAGCACTCTACTCGCATAAGCTCTGAAAGTAATTGATTCCATTGGAAAATATTCTAAAGTCTATTATTCAGACTCGACTGTAAATTATAGGTTCGGGTGGTCATGAATAAGAAATAAAACACAACATGGGTGTTGCAAGAAGCTAGGTCGTAACCCTGAAAAAGTGTTGTTATGGTCCATTATATACTTTTTGCCAAATTGCTTTTGAATTAAGTTTATTTATATATATTTTCATGTCAATATATAAAAGATATATTTAGTGTTTAAATCAAATATTAAAACTTTACAATCTTTACTTTAGTTTTGTCCATTACTGTAGTTGTAAGCCATTTATTAATGTTCTTGTGACGGTCATGATGCTTTTTATAGATGTACATGTTTGCCTGCAAAAATGTCTGTGTAAATGTATGAGTTTAAGTTTTACTACATATGTATGTACATATATGTCAAACAAATATACATATTTATTGTGTCATGGTCACCTCTCGTTTAATATGATTTAATTTCCGTTTTATATTGTCAATTGCTACATATTGTAAGAGTGTGTTAGTTAGAATGTTGTCAGTTTTTATTCTTTTTTTTTTTCTTTGTATGTGTGTGTGCCCTTTTTAATCGTTTCATAAATAATAAATTAATAACCGTAATAAATAATAAAGATTGTGCAGCAATGATTGAATTTAGCGGAATATTAATTTTTTCCCGCGAATAAAAGGATAATATTTTTATTTATATGTGCTAACGTGTTGCAAACAAGTTATAATAAAAAATGTACAATTTGCCAGGTTAATTTAATAAAAAGTATGAAAAATATTTATTATTGAACAAAATATTGATTAAATTTAATACTGATTCCATCAACTATAATCTATTACTGCAATACAATTGAATTTTGGGCAATTAGTATCTATTATTTGGATTGGCAGACATTAAAATCCGACAACTACAATTCATTGTCAATCAAACGAAAATTGGAAAAGACAAGTGATATCAGAAAACATAATTTCATGCTTTAGATATCAATAAAACATTTTAGTGTAATTTATTCATTTCACAAATCTTTGCATATTACTTGTATCTCTTTATTAATACGGAAATTTTAATTTAAAAGAATTTAAATTTTTTTATAAACAATTTAGTGCATTATCTATTTGCTGCGTTTATTCGGATTGTTTTTATACGGCCTTTACCGCAGGGGTCGCCATAGTCTAATATGTATTCTATTGGCTTATTAAGACGAGAACTCCGTACTCAAACTTCTGCGCTGACATCTTGAAAGAAAGAAATATGAAAAAATATTTGTTCCGGCGACTACTTCTTAACAGTCTTTTGGCAAAGTGTAACTGATTGCCATGAACAATCTTCTCAAATCTTTTGTTCGGGTTCAACGTTAAACTGGAGATCGTGGTATTTATGGATAAAAAATTGACGCTCACAATATGAAGCTACACTGTAACTCTGAAAAAGGGTTTGTATGGCCAGTTATGTATGTACTTATGTCTCCTAAAACGTATCTACCTTGTTCAAACAAGATTAAATATACTATTGTATGTAAGAGAAATATTTATTATTAAATTTGTATATTTTAGGGAATTCTTACAAATATATTAAATGGTTATCACAGCGTTTTTAATGTCCTAATATTTAAAAAAGTCTTCAATTATTATCCGCTGCAAGTGTAAGAAAATCTATTTCAGTGTAATCGGATAAGAAAAACAGATTTTATTATGGATTTTAAATTTTAAAAAGATAAATCCCTACATTGTTTGATTTGTAACAGTCTTGAGAGAAGTAACATCCGTTAAGAAATATGTAAAATACAGGTACAGGATCAGGTACAGGTAATATTTTAAAGGGATCGTATTCCTAATAAGTTTGGAAGCTTTATGGGTTACATAATACCCCTTCCTCTGCCCTTATCTCTCTCGGATTAAGCTGTATCATAGAAGCTAGTGTTGGAAGCATTCGTACCAGGTTTAAAGGTTTTATTGGGGAACGTAAACAGGGTTTTAAGTTCACGGAAAAAGTGGGCGGTGAAGTGGGCGTGAAGGTATAAAAAATAGAATACGGTATACAGTCAGCCCTACTAATATACAGACCAAATTTAATAAGAATAGGTCAGACAATCTCGGAGAAGCTTTGTTACAAACATTGTGACATCACTCCATACAAAATGTATGGGAAAATTAATTTTCTTTATAATTTCTTTTTTCTGGAATATTTTAGAAAGAGACCATTCCGAATTAGTACGAATCATCGAAATCGGCACAAGCGTTCTTGAGTTATAAGCGTAGTAACTAACGCCACTTTCTTTTATATATATAGATGTAATTGACAGCACAAACTTTCGCGGTAAGGTTATTCCATAAACGAACCGTGCGACTAAAGAATGAATTCTCTCTATAGTGCATTATGCGATTAGCTCGACAACCAACCATGAAAGCATGTGCTCTAAGAAAGGTACAGGTAGTTCGTAAGAATATGTGATTATTCGGAATTAAAACTTTTGTTTCATCAGAACATCTCTCACTATAATACCGATATGTACGGTATTATAGTGTATTCCATTTTGGATCTGATAAAGGAATTGTAAGTATTCAGAAATTCATATTGATGCGAAGTATTTCTAGCACCGTTTTAAAAATCTGAGGCACTTGAATACTTCTTTTTACACTTAAAATATGTGATCATTCAAACGGACATCACAGTTAATTCCCATGCCTAGAACATCAAGAGCGTCCGCCTCCTCAATGTTTACATTACCCATAGCCACAGACGACAAGATATCATCATCGCTACTACGTCTATGTATGCATGATAAAACAACATTGTGTCTTTCACGCAGTAAATTCGACCCGGTTTGCACAACCCTATTTTTTGCAGGTCATTTGTTAGTGTGTCATTCATATTCTTCTTTCTCAGCCCAATCTCCAAAGGGCTCGGTCTACAATCAAATGAATATGAATATGCTGTCATCTGCAAAAGAGCAAATAAGTATAGCTGCGATATAATCGATCTAGACTTTAGCGTAGGTCCATAATTAATTTAAGATATTATAAGGCAACCTTGGAAAGGAACAAGAAGATATTACAAACATTTTATATATACAGATATAGTATGTACATATATGGTAAATAGCATATCGTATATATTATTCCATATCGTTTTATGGATATGTGTGTGTTGGCTTTACCGGTAATTGACTTTAAAAATCAATTTAAGTAATTTATATGAAATTAAAAACGAATTATTAAGAACAAACTTCATCGTAAAGTTTGTATTGCCTTGTTTTCTCTTTTCTTTCCAGCACATTGAATAATTTTATTGAAACTTAAAAATTTTGCAAAATTAAATGCTTTCACGTATGTACTTATAAAGTCACTAACCCATACATACTCGTACATGCATGCATACATACGATACATAGTAAATGAGAAGAATCCTAGTAAATGTGTGCAAAAATTTGTCGAAATTATCGCCTTTATTAAATGCATTTTTATTTATTGTAAATATGTAATTATTAAAAAATAACTACAGAAACGACAATAATAACAACTTATATTGTAAAAATAAAATTAAAAATTAATTAATTTTTTTATTACTCTTGTTGGTTGCATATTTATTTAATATTAAAAAAAAGCTACTCATTCAGCTAGTCAGTCAATACATAAAATTGCATGCACATAATATGCATATGCGAGTGCATATTGATAATTATGTTTATCCTCATTTTGTTTATCCTATACCGCCGATAAACTTCTGTCGAAATTGTTTATAGCAACCTTCAACGTAGTCTACCTTCGTTATTCTTAATACCAAAACAATTAATATAAATCCTAAGTTAACGGCATGATCAATAAAATGCGTCAATTGGATAATATGTTGATTTTTTATGTTGACAAATTTTATATAAAACTTTAAAAATAATTTTCTGCCCTATAATTGTGAATTTCTACATCGTAGTATATTTCGTCATATTAAATGCAAACGGCCGTAACTACAAAAAGTTTCGAAATTGAGTTTTTTATTAACCCTGGTTCGTTTTATCAAAAGACATGTTCGTGCAAAATTTTAGATTCCTACGATCAAAAATGGCGATTTTATTAACGAAATTCAAACGAACGTAATTACAAGTGCGTGTATTTCTAAATGCAAGAAGACATATTTACATACATATTTATATGAAAACCTTCCATACAAACTCACTTGTTTTATATAAACTCGATCCTGAAAATTATATGATTTTCAGGATTTACAAAATTTTTGATTTAAAATTCTTTGCTTCTCCTGAAAAAAAAAACAAAAAATGTAGTTACGTCGGTTTGCATTTAATATGACGATTTGTTAAAATTGTAGTGAAATTTTTAAAATTATACAAATATTCGGCTAAAATCGTTGGAATAATTTTTACTCGAAATTGAAAAATGTTTGTTTGTTTAAACAAAAGTGAATAAATATTGTACAAGTGACAACCATATGAAACATCAAAAGTAGACTATAATCACAAACGCCACTTTTTTATTTGAACAATTTTTAAAATTAACTGTGGATAATGGACTGCACCAAAATCACTTAAGTAAATTCGTGTACCACATACATACATACTTTTCGGAATGCATGTGTAAACGACAAAAAATTTATTGTTGATTTGCAACAAAACCAAACTTATTTAGTTCCCGTCCATACTATAAAACATTTTCTGTATTCATTGATATTTGAAGCTGGTTGAGGCCGCGAGAAGCTAGGCCCTAACCCTGACACAGGGTTGTAATGGCCAGTTATGTATGTATGTATGAGTGAGGACGACTGGATAAGTATTCTTTGTTTCATGTACATAGAGTTGTTGGAGTTAGAAGTGGCACAAAGTAGCAATGTGTAGAAAATATATATTAAAGCTAACCTTCAATTTTGGACACGAATGCAGTTTCAAAAGAGAATTTAAAAATTTATAGTGACAAACTAGGTTGGTAGAACTGCAGGAAACAATCTTTGATCTTCTAAATTTGGCATATGCATACAATGAATATATATTCAAGAGCTCAAGGTTTATACGCCAACTCAAACATCTTGAAAAAAGGAAATATGAAAAATATTTTTTTTGACGACTGCCTCTTAGGAGACTTCTGGCAAAAGCTCTGAGAGTGACTTATTGCGATGAATAAGCTTCTCAAGTCTGTCGTTCGAAGTCGATGTTTAACTATACCTTTCGGTACTCATGGATAAAAATTGATGCCCATAATACGGGTGCTGTTGGAAGCCAGGCCGTAACTCTGAAAAAGGGTTGTAAAGCATTAAACACATAGACAACAGCAAGCAGCATGACAGCAAGCAGCAAATGCAGCCGACAATATTTGCTGCCATGCAGTCGGCTGCATAAATATTTTGAAGGCAGCAACAGCAAAATAATAAAAAAACAAATAAAATAATGAACATGCGTTTGCTGTTGAAAAAATATTTCAGTGATACCACTTTCAAGTGTACGAAACCGCAAAAATAAAATCGCTTGTTTGAAATGAAATTAATGCTTAACATTCAATTGTGTATATATGTATGTGTATACTTGAAAAAATGTTTGGCTAGTTTCCCAGTTGGCACAGTAGTCGTACATGACATCATCGTCAAGGATGTCTTTAAGACATGTCACTAACGGCTGTCGACAACATCGTAGAGGTGTTCGCACACGACAGTTTGTAATTTATTTCCTTGAAGTTGTCGATGATAAACAGAAAATTTACTACATGCTTGCATAGCCAATACAGTGTGTGGATGACGAAAACCTTAGTGACATTGTCGCTCAATCAGTCATCCACGATTTTTACGACATTTGTTTGAAAATGTCATTGACGAATTGTTCTGGTTGTTGTGGTGCAGGATAGTCTATTATAGTGCACCCATCCTCGAGGGTGTCTTTATAACAGAGCCAACTGGGTTGTAAAAAAAGTAGTATTATAAGTGAAATAAGAAATATTTTGCTTTATATAAGACAAAGAAAACACTGGAGTAAATATGAACGATAAAAAAACGAATATAAGGAAATTATCAAATTACCCTCCTGTATATTTTCATATATCTGTATACAAAACATATGTATAAACAGCACATACTACATAAGTATGAAATAACAATAAAAAATAAATTTACCAATAATATAAAAAATTAAACATGAATTTAAACGCTATTATATACCCAAGAACATACTCGTACAACTTTATGGACTTTATACATATTTATCGGTATTGAAATTAAAAGAAATGAAGGAGATTTTTAAATTTTAAATAATATCAAAATAGCTTTAATTGGAGATTTGATTGATAATAAAGTTAGTAGGCATTACTAAGAATATTCTGACAAATTTTGATTAAAATCGTGTGAACAGTTTTTGCGAAAATTGCCAAAATGCCCAAAAAACTTTGATGGGTTATAAAAGCCGTGCAATAGCTTAAAAAAACTGGTGAGAATTTTCATTTAAAAGAGTAAAGGTACTATAATTTAAAAAATATATTTCCAGTAGATTGTGAGTAAAATAAAAAATGAAGAAAGAGCATAAAGAACTCTGATGGTGGCTGCGTAACGAGGGTGGAAAACTAGTTCGGCTCCGCTGGTGTTTATATATATTCCTTAACGGATGTTAATTCCCATAAAGAACACCACTTTTAGGAGCTTAAGACCGATATAATCATTTTAAAGTAGATTTACATAATAAAGATCGAATAATTGACTTCATTTAGAAATTAAAGAAATAATTGACTGTTATTTTATTTTTTACTAGCTTAAACCCAGCGTGCTTCGCTACAACCACCATTATCATTTGTACACATTTTTCGACTGATGATTTTTAGTGACTACGGAGTAATTCAGATCAATTCAAAAACTTTAACTGTTAATGATTTTAAGATATGCTGAACTCAATAGTTAGTTTATCTTGAAGCTACCGCATCTACTTGTCTGCTCTTTTTTCTACTGATAATTTTTAATGACTACGAAATCAATTACACCAAATTAAGGAACTTTAAATTCAACATTTCTAAAAATGCTTATATATAAAGAAATCAGTTTTTAACTAACTTGTATGGGAGGTGTCACGCTCACTTGTCCAATTTCTCCTACTTTCTGAATGATGATTTGCCTTGCCAATGAAGTCATTCAGACTCAATGCCGAAGCTTTAGCTTTAACCGCCGCTGAAGATATACAAAAATCACTATTTAGAGATAAATCGAAAAAGGTGGGCGTAAAAGTAGGCAAATTTTTCTCTCAACAAAAACTTAAAATGGATTAATACAAACATTTGAAAGAACAATTAGTCAAATCGATGGAGCCGTTTTCTGAATTTAGGTTAATTTAAAAAAGTGGGCGTGGCAAAATTTTCTTCATGTAAAAACCTAAGTTGGATCACGACGATCATTAGAAAGAAAAAATCTTCAAAATCGGTCCAGCCGTTCTCAACTGTTGCGATGAACAACAAACAACATTAATTTTTATTTATTGTATATAGATATATTGTTTTTATTTGTGCTATTATAGTGTGAAGTCTATATAGTATTTAACAGGACATGCTTAATTTGAGTGTTCAAATAAACGATAAAATCCTAGAACAAGCAAACTGCTCTTGTATTAAAACAATTCAATTCGCGCTAAGAAACAGAAATTTTCAAGGTACTCGTACTCGTAACTTAATGGGCATTTTTGAAAAATTATTCTGCTTATTTTTGAAAAAATAAAAAAATTGTACTTTTTGCGTTTTTAGTTGGTGTTAAAACAATATTTATATTAATAAAATCATTTCAGAAGTATTATTTAATTAAAGTTTGCAAAATAATTCTAACAAAATTGTTATGGAGTAATTTTCTACCACCCGTTGCCCACTCATCTTAAAAATAATTTAAACTTAAAATAGAATTCAATTGATAGAAATACATCCTTTTAACATTTTGCTTTCCTAACATCTGCTACTCACTGCTATTAAATACCCACATCCTTAACTTTTATAGGTGTACTGTATTGGGTATTTCATTAAGTGCTTCCTAACTTTAAATTTAAATAAAACACAGAGTGCTTGAGATGTGTACGAACATTTTTGATACGTATGAAAGTCCTATTGATGTAATTATGTGTAGAATTTAGCATAGTTCAAATGTTCTTCATGGCTTCTCTGGATGGAAAGCATTCAAGATGTGCAATTTTCAATTATTCTGGCAAACAAATTCGCCTTAATTGTTCCCATGGCTTTGAGGGCTCTATGGCTCGTGGCTTATTCACGTACATCTGCTACTTAGCAAAACCTCAGAAGGAAATTTCAACTGAGCTTAAATCGCACGATCTTGATAGCCAGTTCACATCACCTCCATGTGAGATAACCATGCCCCCAAATCGCTGGTGCATATAGTGACGTTCTGCTAAAGCAACATGTCGTTGGTGTTTAAATCAAATAATTCATGCTAAAATAATTTCATAATCATCGTTCTACAGCGCTGGCCATTGACAATATGGCCTGGACTACGTCGTTCTCAAATATATATATCGGCGTCGTTATCGGTTGGCCCAAAATAAAAACCAAACTGTCAGTTTGTCTGGATGCATTGGATGCCCTTGAATATCAAGTGGATTGATATCTTCCCAATTTCTACAATTTGGTTTGTTTACGTACTCCTCTCTCAAACAGAACTGAGCCTCTACGATGGAAATGGTTTTTCTATAAAATAAAAATTTTTTTTCGTTGCCCGAACAAATTAAACATTTCTATTACTTGCAACATGCTGGTTTGGAAAAACCGATTGAATAAATGACAGCTAATTTGGTAGACATACTATGTAGCTCCAACTAGAAGGCTGTTATGAACTGCTAAAGTTCGGAAGTCCCTGTTGGAAGACCCATTAAATACCATTTCAAATACTAAAAAATTCTGTTGAAATTCATTTGTTTGTTTGTGTTTCTGCTTTTTTATGCAATTTATGTACGAGTATTTGAAAATTTTTTAAGGTCAAATATTATTTAAGAACTTATTTTTATTTTTTCTTGTTTTCGTTCTCCAAATACAGGAAATAACTATTTTGCAACTCTTTTTTCAAATATTTATTGAATTAAATTCTTATGAAAGCAACAAAATTGCTGAAATAAATATTTATTCAACAAAATTTTATAAAGACTGAGAAGAAAAAAATAAATAAATATTTTTGTGCAGAAGATTTCAAATAAATTTTATGAAAACATAATTTTATTTGAATGCTTTTAATATGATTTCTTATAAAGAAACTTAGTTAAGAAAAGTGTTATAATGTTTCTTTATTACACCATGGCTACACATCAAAGGGTTCAATGAAATTCATATTTTTGTAGTGTAGTTTCGAAAAATATATGTACGCCAATTATAAATAATAATTTGTCAAATCTAAATATATTTATTACGAAAATAGTGAACTACATAGATTTTTAAGGCCAAGCTAATCCCAAGAAATTTTTTTTTTTAAATTTGAAAAAATTTAGAGCATTTTGTTACAAAATTTTTAAATACCATGGGTGGGGATTGCAATAATTTTGGTTCTGGTGATTGCAAAAATTGGAAAAAAAAATATTTTAAATTAATACAAATGATTTGAGTTAATAAAAAGGCAATATTTTATTGGTTGAAACCAGTGAAGTAGAGTAGAGTAGAAGGAAACAGGATGAGATATTACATTTTATTGTGCAGGTTTTAACTTAAAATTTATATGGCAGTTATATGCTATTTAAGTACAATTTAGGTTGTTTACAGTACAAAGCTTTTCCTTCAAAACTTACAATTAGATTTTTCGCTTAAGTTTTCATATAATCATTTATTTTTTTCAACAGGTTTTTATTTTCTGCAAATAAAAATAAAACTCTCCGCAGTATTTTTAATTTTTTTTTTTAGAAAAAGTGAGCTTTTTAAAAATATAAGTTGCCTTCTTCACTGTGATGAGAGGAGATAGCTAACGCTCTACTTGCAGTACAGAGAATATCTGCATTGAGGATCACGTCTGTGCATCGCACCTTATAGGTTTCCGCAGTATTTGTTTTAGCCAGCGTAATACTC
Source organism: Metopia argyrocephala (assembly GCA_963576795.1). Classification (NCBI taxonomy): domain Eukaryota; kingdom Metazoa; phylum Arthropoda; class Insecta; order Diptera; family Sarcophagidae; genus Metopia; species Metopia argyrocephala. Next base: position 56,984,491 of record OY756211.1, on the reverse strand, counting down.
ATCGACCTCATGATACAGGAAAAGAGAAGAATATGAAGAAATACACAGAAAAACACCCTCAAACATGGCGAAGAAGAGAGGATAAGATGTAATAAACTGCTGAGTTGGCAAGCAAGATGGACTGCAGAGACTAAGAGCAGATGAACAGCCAGGTTCCTTAAAAATTTTGTGATCTGGCACAAGGAAAAAAACAGGTGAAGTCAATTACTACCGGACTTAGACGCGTTGCGACTATTTCAGGATGTACCTGTATAAAGTGAAAAATGCTAATACCGTCTTTGTTTGTACGAAGAAGACGAACAAGTGGACGATACTGAAGAAAGAGTGCTTCAAATGGATTCAGCAACGTGTAGACCTGAAATCTGGGATAGATCTAATACATGCATGCATACATAAGTGACCATTATGGTCTAGCTTCTCACAGCACCTATATTGTGTGTCTCAATTTTTATCCATGAGTACCGGGACCTACAGTTTAAAGCCGAATCCGAACGATATACTAAGGAAGCTTGTTCATGGTAATTAGTTATTCTAAGAGCTTTTGATAGAAGACTGCTAAGAGAAAGTCGCCGAAATAAATATATTTTTATATTTCTTCCTTTCAAGGTGTCAGAACTATGGTTTGAACCTGGAGCTCTCGTCTTGGTAAGACAATACACTACATACTGGACTACGGTGACCACGAAAATGAAATGAAAAGTCTTAATTTCTCTATATCTTTCTTTTTATTGATATAATTTATTATTTATAGGAAAAAAAAATTCAATTCAGCATTGTGATCATCTTATAAACTTATAATTTAATGCCAGAAAAAATGAGGAAACCAAGAAAACCAGAAATAATAATAACTCAAAAGAGTTTTTGTTTTATGTTATGCGGGAAAATAACTTTCTTTTTAGGATTTCCTTCGCATTTGTAATTTTAATTTGAAAATTGATGTTTTTTTTTTTTTTGTAAAGTTACAAATTAGCTTCTAAAAAATAACTCTTTTGATGTCTGCTTACGCACCCCAGTAAAGTCCTACAGCCTGAAATAAATGTATTTTATTGGAAGCTTTTATTTGCGGAGATAGCATAAAAGCCAAGAGCTCCAAAATTAAACTCTCGCATCAGTAGGCTAGATTACTAGTTGTAATAGGTTGAAATAAGAATCAAGTAGTATTGGCTACATAGGCACTGTGTTATAAGCGGCAATAAGACTGCGGCTGCAATGGCTAGGAAGAGATCCCTGACATAGTATATTGGTCCGCAGCCCTACTGTGCATCATCACCGCTGTCTACTGTTACTAATCTGACTAAAGATTGGAAAGTTTGCAACGCTCCAGTAGATATGCATATCTCAGACAGGCAAAGGCGGTGTTTATTTATTTATTCATTTCAAAATGTAAAATATGTAGCCTAATAGCCAATAAAGTATATTACAAGTAGTATCATATGAACTTAAAGTAATATGCCCATTCATAGAATGAGATAAAGGTATATTTACATTAAAAATCTTAGCATTAATCTTATAATCCAAAAACACCACACAGCCCCATAATACCGCAACAAAATGTTAGATACAATAATAAAGTATAATAATATAAATAAAGTCAAAGCCAACAGAGGTGACTAACTACTTAGTTCGATTGAATAAATTAATAAGTTTTCGCTTAAAGGTCGCAGTAGAAAAAGCAAAATATCGAAGCCCAATAGGCAGCAGGTTCCATATTCGAGCTGAACGAACCATAAAGGACCGCTCAAACTGTGAATTATGAATCTGAGGATTCCTAGTAGATCTAGTAAAAGTAATCATTTGCACAATATGAATATGATTACTCGACAAATTGGATGCAATCCTGATGTTCTAAAACATATAATGCAAGATCTAATTTTCAGAGAATGGCGATCATAGTTGCAGATGTTTGTAGATTGTGCATCCAAGACTCTGTTAAAAATCGAACTCTTAAAACTCACTAGCCAACTAATTACTAGTTTATTTAGGCACATAGTGCTTTAATAATGGATTTCCACCTGCAAAAGTATTGTGTTGTTGTTTCTATAATTATTTCAAATAAAGATTGACTGTAATCAAAACGAAAAATTGACCAAAATTAGAGAATACGAATGAACAAGACACTAACTCTAAAATTCTTTTCGTAGAAAATGAAAATAAGCACCAAAAAAGTGCTAAAAACACAATGTGTTTTATTTATTTCTATATTAAGACTACTCCAGAGCTATTCCTGGCAAATCATATTACAAATTTTCAAAAAAAAAAGATTTTTTTTTATTTCAAAAATACGTTGCAATATGCATCTATTTACTAATAATGAACTTTGGCATTAAGCTGCAGTAAGAATTTCTTCAAATTTAGAAAGAGAACAAATACTATTGAAATTCAAACAAAATTATACACTGCATCCCAAAAATAAGCACACACACAAATTATTTTAACAAAACTATGCTTTTTATAAAATGCTTGTTAGTGAAACAGCAATTCGTTGCTGGAATAGAGAAAAGAAACAAATTTAGAAAAATGCAAAAAATGTTTTGTAGAATATGGCCTGAAACTAAAAAGAAACAGAAAGAAAAGACTACAAGTGAGTATTATTAAGAATTTTCGAAAATAGTTTTATAGAAACGATTTTTTTGTCATAAGCAAAGAGAGAGCTGGAAATGTTGGCAATTTATGTAAAAACATGTATTTTGTATATATTTTTTGAAGAGGAAAAGAAAAACACTAAAGCTCTAACTGATTATGATGTCTGCAGTGACCCAATTTTAATTTGAGAAATATTAAGAAGAAAATAAAAGTTTTTACTCTGTTGCCTGAATAACGAAATTATGTAAAAAAAAAACAAAACTGAAGAAAATTGTGCGGAAGATATGATTTAAAAATAAGAAAGAGAGACTTGTAAAAATAACACTTTAATTTAAATTAATTTATAGCATAACAGTCAGTCTTGCAAAAAATATTTTAATTTTGTTTAACACTTACCTCTATAGAAATGCAGATTTAAATTGTTTTTTGCTTATTTTGTTGCTGACTTGTGAAAGAGTTAACTTTTGGTGGCTGTTGAAGGCCGTATTTAAATTTTGTTTATTTTAGCTTTTTCTAGCAAAACAAAAATTTAAATTTATTTTATGTTTTTAATTACTGACACCATTATATGGGACTTTTTTTATAAACGCCTAAGGTCATGCCTTAGCACAACCAATAGTTCAAAGCCTATAGTTATGTTTTATTACTTTTTTTATAGTTTAAATGTAATTATATTGATATTTATTTGATAGTTATGCAAATAGCAAACATTTATTGCAAATATGTATATATTTTATTGATTATTTTTATTTTAACTTTAATTTAAATTGCACTACAATTAGCCGGGGGGTTTTATTTCACTTGTTTTAAGCAAACGAAATGCATATTTTTACAATATTAATTTATTTTTTAAATTTTTAAATATTTCTGTTTTTGTTTTTGTTTAGCATTTAATTCATACTACAGACAAATATTTTATAACTTTTGAAAATTTATATTTAAATGTTTTTTGTTTTAAGATTTAACCAGTTTTTTATAGTTATATGTGCATATGACCGTTAATTAAATTGTATTTTTATTTTTTTTTATTATTTCTTCTCAGCCTTCAAGGTATACATACTATAGTTTTTAAACAAAATTTATATCGAATTTGTTTTTGCCTAAAGATATGCTTGCTTTTTTAATTTATTTAAACTTAATTTTTTTTTCTTTTTTCACATTTACATAATTTTTAAAAATTTTTAAATATAAGCAAGAAGTTGCTTTCACTTTTTTTTTTGTTTTTGTTTTTTTTTTATCAAACTTCTTGTTATGCTCGGAAAGACTTAAGGTCTTAAATTCTACAGTTAGTTTAGAGTTGCAATTTTTTTTTAAAGTTTATTCGTTTATTGTTTTCAACAAATGTTATGCTTAGCAGTTTATAATTTCAAACAATTTTACTTTAAGTTAAATATTGTTTTAAAACTAGACCAAATGACTGATGAAGTATATTATGTTTTCAATTTAATGAAAATAAATAACAACAACGTGACAGCTTCTTAAGCCAAACTGTAAAGGATTTGTCACCTTCTTTAATTTCTTTCGAAATACTAAAATCTTAAATACTTTAATTTTTAAAATCTCTTATTTCAATCAGTTATTTTTTTTACATTCGCGTTCACTAAAATTTTCTCCAATGACACGTTTTGTTCCGATTTACCGATGACCGATTTAATTAATTACGATACTTTCCCGTTTATCCGATTATATTTTCCGAAACCGCACTTTTTTGTCTTTTTCTTCACAGAACTTGATTAAGAGATATGTTTAAAGGATTTTTTTTTCTGAAAGAAAAAAGAAATGTTTAATGTTAAAAGCGATTCTGATTACTAAAGCTTTTATTTTATTTAATTGAATTTATAAAGTTACTGGAATAACTCTATACGATTTCAGGGCAACCTATTCATTCATTAAATATTAGTTTTTATACCGATAATTTGTATTCCTTATAAAGAAAATATAAAGGACTGTATTTATTTTAGTCGGAAAAAGTTAAAGTTTGCATTTACAACGTATACATCCGCAGTCATTTCACGTTTTCCGGCAGCCGTTGGCCTACCTCTGGTAATTCAATTTACACAGTTATATGGTTTTAATTTATTAGCACCGTCACTTTCTAGCACGCCCATTTTTAATAACCTAACGAATATTTATTATTTATTGTATGATCTACCTACCTACCTACCTAATTTGCCGTTACAACCATGTGTCAAGCTAACGGTCTAGCTTTTCGCAACGCTCGGTACTCATGGAAAAAAATTAACACACACAACATGGGTGCTGCGAGAAGTTAGGCCGTAACCGTGATGGAGGGTTGTAATAGTCAATTATGTATGCATGTTTGTACATAAGTGACAAATTTCATTGCTGTTGTTTCAGTAGTTTTTTAGTTATAAGTATCTATCGTCCATTTTACCAAAAATGAAAATAGTCCTTTTCAACGCATGTGTCATTTAGGTGGTTGAGTTATACTCGTAACATGGTAAAAAAAGGACAACTAAAGCTACTTACCGTAGCTTACATTAGGAAAATATTTGGCGAAAAAAACGTATTATACAGCGAAAAAAATGAACTTTTTTGCACAAATGTACGAAAAAATTTTTACTTTTTCAGCATAACTTACAGGGACTCGTAATTTTTCGCTCACAATATATGACAATATTGTAGCCATTGTAAAACTGAACAACTTTCGTGAACATATCAATAAAATCTGGACGTGTTTTAGGCATCCAAAATAGCTTACAAAGACCAATTTGTACCCTAAAAATTTAATTTTTCACTATGTTTTATATTAATAGTTATAATTATAGATATATTGATAACTAACTAAATAACACTATTGGTATTCACAAAAACAATAATTAATTGTTGTATTTCAATATACGCGCGATCTAGCTAACTATACCAGTTGTTTAATGCCCAAGAATATTCTGTTATTTTCACAAAAATTAAATAATACCATCTAATACTATCTGGAAAAAAAATGCGGTACAAGTTTATACTGTAAATAACACAGGTTTACAAATTTTTAATTTGGAAGAATACCAAGAATGCCACATGCCTAGATAAGTTAATTGGGACCTCCTGAGCACGAAAAACGCAGTTATTATTTTTTCCTAAATACCGTTTTTTAGATAACGGTACTTTTGTGTTTTTCGGTGTATGGCCCCACTCAAACCCTTGTGGTGTCCAACGGAAAAGTTTAATCGAAATAAGTGGCATATCGATGGAAAGGTAATTGAATGCCTTCTCCGCTGATATGCTGAAAAATGGTGCATGGTATTAGAGCGCTCGCACAAAAACTGAAACGGCCCCAGGTTCAAATCCCAGCAAAATTGAAAAATTAAAAAAAAAGTCAGTATGCGGTTTTTTCACCTATTGGGAAGTAGCAGATGACAGCTAAACCTAATTAGCGTAGGCATTCACAACACAGTCAACATGCAACCATGAGACTATTGCTGTTGATCATTCAAATGTAAAAATGTGAATTATCAATTCACAACAATTTGTCTCATTCCTAAGGCGAGATTATTTATTAATAATATAAGAAAAAAATATATACTTTTCTTTCAAAAATTCTAATAGAATGCATAGGGATGAGTTGGGATTTACCCCTGAGTATTGGTCTCAATGAAAAAAAATATATTATTTTTATAGGCAAACAAGTGCGTTCTGCATAGTTTAAGCAAATAAACCCAAAAAAAGAAAATTTTGATTTGAGTCACTTTTGAACTGGGTGAGCGATATGTGTTTGCATGAATATTCGTTATCCAATTTTAAAAATAAAATTATTGAAAAGTTAAAGCCAAATTACAGCACTTAAAACTTAATTGTGAGATTTTGTACGTCACACTATAGAATATTTATTTGCTGTTGTTGTTGTGTTATTTACAAATCTTACTTAAACTGACAACGAAAAGCTAAATCATGCATATAAATTGCTCATATGCGTAATAATTAATTTAGCACATTAATCATTAAATGGACAATTAAAGTAATTGCTATTAAAGCTTCACAATTCCTTAGGGATTATATTGTGTGAGTATGAAAAGTATTGAATATTAAAACAGTAAAATGACATGTCATGTTAATTCTGTATATATGTCTGTATGTATACCAATGTATACTATCGTATGTACATATGTATTACCAGCTTGAAAAATTAAAAAAAAAAAACAAATTAAAATTGGCCAAGCTTGACTTTTGTACATGCTACACCAAAAATCATTTTCAACAAAATTTTGAATTATTTATACTTTAAAATAAACATGAACCATCCATACACTGTTTTTATAAAAAGTATTTTTACTTAAAACACAGAAATTTTAAAAATTAAATTGTTTTGAGTTTTATGTCTTTTTAAAGCACAAAGAAAAATAAAGTATAAACCATTGCACCAAATTGCCAGATATTATGAAGACCTTCAGTAAATTTGAGACAAAGAATTATTTGGCTGTTCGAGTAATAAATTAATTTAAAATTGTTAAATAAGAAGAACAAACTCTGCAGATTTGTACCCTAATTTTATAGAAAATTTTTTTGCAAACGTTTTAAAAATTTATATTAAAAACTTTAGTATTTTACTCTAAAATACCATAAACAATTGTAAGGATTGTACTCATAACTTAATAACGCAAATAATGTTTATCTTTAATTATTTTATAGTTATTTTTACGTATTATTACAGCATAGCATTATTCGTTTAATTTTTAATATTTTACTTTTAGATTTACCTTAAACTGTGCTTTTGTATTTTAAACACCCTAAATGTATGCTAGAAAAGAAAACTCTAATAGTTTTAAATTACTTCAGCATAATACATTTAACACTTTTGATTATTTTTTACTCAATTTTCAAACGTTCTAAGAAGTTCTCTTTACGGAATAAAGCTATTGTAAAAAAGTTTACGTATTCAAAGAAATTTGTGCAAAATTCATAATCAACAAAAAAAATTAAATCAGAGAAAGATATAGAATAAGCTCGCGAATGATAGAAGGCTATCCAAAAGTACATATTTTAAAATTATCGTTTTTGGAGGAAAAGAAAAATACAATGCTAGTGATATAATTTAATACTTTGTATGTTTTTAGATGGATATTCTTTAATAAAAAATGAAATGAAAAAAAAATGGGATGAAATAAAATTTTAGTTCTGTTAATTAATGTTTTAATCGGTTTAAAATTTTAGAGCCAATTAATTTTTTAATTGTACCAATTAATGTATTTGATTAAAAAGTGTCTGAATTTTTAATTGAAAGTTTAATTGTTCCAATTAAATATTTAACTGAAAATTTTTTTGGGAATTAATAAAAATTTTAATTGATAAAATTTAATTTTTTAATTGACATTATTAATATTGTTTGTAGGGGCAAAACTAGTAAATAATTTAATTGGTAGTACAAATTTGTTAATTGAAATCGATTTAAATTTTTTTCTGTGCTTTTTTTTCAGAAACTGGACGAGATATCCGAAAACAGATTGCAGACTTAAAAAATTTGTGGTCGAAAACCTAAAGTGCCATCATTAACTCGAGTTATATAAAAAATATGAAATAGCGGATAGAGCACATAAACTCCCGCACCACGATATGTGTTCTACGGTACGCAGATATACATATTTAGTTTAAAATTTCATCGACGTCGGTACGTTGTTTAAGTGAGGCATAAATTTTCCAATGGGACGGGTCACCTTAACATGTAGGGGTACGAAGAATAGATGTTGACCTATTCTCAGACCTACCAGATAAGCACACAAAATTTCATGAAAATCGGTCGATACATTGCGGAGGAGTTTCGCAACAAACACCGCAACACGACAATTTTAGATATTAGATTACATTTATTGTTAATTTGTTTTCTATTTTAATAATTTTGGTTGCTGCTGTTTGTATAATTTTTATTTTTTAACTTTCGTATTTGTAATTTTTTTTTATTAAAATAATTTTTAATTTTTTTAACATTTAGGTTTGTGATAAAAGACGATTTCGTTCGAGATTGAAATCGTTTGTTTTTTTCAAAGACATATAAAGCTTATGTGTTTTAATTACATTCGAATTCGTATATAGGCACACCGTTTAAATGAAAAAATCAGATGATTGCAAAACGAATGCATTTATGTTTGTTTTATATTAAATCCAAAGGTATTTAGCTCCGTTTAAAATAAAATCCGTTTAAAAGAAAAACCGCTTAAAAGAAACAGATTTAGCGTTAAAATCCTCAAAATTGTATAAAGGGAACTCCGCTTAATTGCAAATAATATTAAAAATTAAATTAAATAAAATTAAAAACTTTATTGACGAAAAAATTTTCGCACCGGCTCATTTCTTTTTAATTTTCTTCATACCCACATTTCCAAAAGTATTTTTTATGTCAAGAATGTCCATTTATTGCTATAACCGTTTTTAATTTGTTTGTTAACTTTATCAGAATTTGAGATTTTTAAACATATCGCTTTGTTTTATTTTTATTTCAATAATATTTTAAGAGTTCGTTTAAACGAAATAATTTTGCTTTTATCCGAAGTCCTTTTAAAGGAAAATAAAAGAAATGCAATTTTTTACGTTTTCTTATAACGAAATTCGACTGTATATTAAAATAATAATAATGAAGTATGTAGTGCTAATAGTCATTAACGTAATGAGTAAAAGAGAAATTCCAAATCTGAAAAGACATGGAAGTTATATTAACTTGTATTTTCATTTCATTTCAGTTTCGATCGAGGTTGATTTCCATCGCATACCAAATAATTTTTGTTATTTTGTTATCAAAGAATTTAGCAAATAATAAAATTTCATATTTTAGTACATTAAAAACATTTGAAAACCATTTTATTTTAAAACAGTTTTGGTAACCATTTTTATTGCGATCAATCACTCGTGTTCCGTCATTTGCTTTTCCCTGAATGTGAAATTAACTGATTGTTTTTATGTGTTCTGACTTTAAAATTTTTTTATATTATTATTTACTTAACTTTCGCCTAGAAGAGCACTAGGGATATATAAATAAGTATATTTCCTAGTAAATATTTAAAATCCGAACAAAAAAAAAATTTGATAAAAATTCTCAGGAAAATGTTCCCCTTTTCCCAATTAACTAATTTTTACTTTTGTTTTTCCTTTTGAAAAAATATTCGTTTAAGCCATGGTAACTGATTATGAGTATTATTAATTTAAAATTCTGTCAAAATCAAAACAAGTGATTATGATTTTCACTTTGTTATTCTCCATGGAAGATAATTCCCTGGAAATATTCTCTCCAGAATAAAAATATTGAATAACAATTTTATAATTTACTAAAATTTTTAATTTCAACTTTATTCATATCCAAAAAAATTAAAATGACAAAATATGAGCAATTTTTGTAAAATGCTTTCACTTGCCAACCATTTCAATTAACGCTCAAATTGTTTATTTATATACAAACATTCACTTGATATTTAAAGCAAAAATATTTATTCATTCTCAATTCACAAGAGCAAAGAAAGAAAACTTTAGCTTTTTACTTGTGATTTCGTTAATTTAAAAATACAAAAACACGTATAATTTACAGAACTACATGTGATAGAAAAACAAGTAATTTTTAAAACATCATGTGTTTGATTTTGTACCATAAGTATACAATTCATCATATGATAACAAAGTTCATATGGACATAGAGACGTATCAGCAGACAAGCTTGTTTTTCTAACCGGCAGGTGTAATTCGACGAAAATCTTTATATGCCTTAAAATATTACCTGTATTAATTAAACCGACTAAGATATGATCAATAGGTCTTAAATATTAAAATACTGAATACTCAAAATAATCTTTAATACTTTCAAAATTAAAAAATAAAATTTGTTTCCCGTAAAACTGTTTTGATATAATTTCTGTATAAAAAGAATTACAGATTTTTTTTTTTAATTTCTGTATTCAATAATAATTATTAATAGTTTCAAAGCAAAATCTCTTTATAATTAATTTCTACCTAACTTGCATACTATATTATATATACAAATATCCCCTTAAACGCCACAACCATTTGTATGATTGTAGTCGTAATTTAATAAGGCAAATAATATTTGGCTTTAACTATTTTACATTCATTTTTGCTTAGTATTACAGCATGGCACTTTTAGTTTAATTTAAAATATTTTACTTTTATATTTACCTAAAACTGTGCTTTTATATTTTAAACACCCTAAATGTATGCTAGAAAATAAAACTTTAGTAGTTTTTAATTATTTTAGCATAATACGTTTGACACATTTGATTATTTTTAACTCAATTATGCTGCTAAAGAAAAACTTGCACTTCTAGTTGCATTAGCACTTTAAAAAAAAAAAAAAAAACTTTTTGCACTTCAAAAGTATGCTTTATAATTGGGTTAACAAACTTTTAGGAGATATTTAATAAACATGAAACTCTTTCACTAGTTTTTGCCTTCTTTTGAGAATACTTTTTATTTATTCACAACAACTTTTTCTATTTTATTTTCACGTCTCAAGAAACTTAAGTTGCTTGGCGTATAATTAGCCTTTGTTTGGTTTTCGTTTTTTAAAAACACTAATTAAGCACTTTGTTCATATTGAAATGACTTTAATTAAAAACAATAATGAAAATCCTTAGAATTATAATTTTTAGCAATACCGGCTTAGGAATTTCTTCTTAAGATACAAAAATTTTTATTTTTTAATCTTTCCATTATAATGTTTATTTTGTCCACAGTTATTTTCGTAGTTTTTATCTACTTTGGATTTTAATAAAACGTATTTTTAGTGGCTCTTTACCAGCGTAACACAGCGTTGTGAATGAGAAATCCCATTAAACTCCAATAGGGAATGAACCTATACTGACATATATTGCCTTTAATAGTGCTGTAGTTTTAAGCACAAATTGTTTGCTGTAAGAGGTCGCTTAAACAAAATAAAAGTTCGAAATTACAATCGTTTTCGAATACTTATGTAGATATGCACATGACATTTATTTCTGTGTCAGCTGCACATCGCATACCGACAACAACTGCAATGGCTTTAAAACTAACATGCAACATTTCTGCACAATACTGCCTGTAGCAATTGGCACAACAATAAAAAAATAGTAAAACTAATATGCAACTCAAACATCAAACCAATATGCATAATTGAAATAATAGCAATAAAAGAAAAAAAAATGGTATTAAGAAAAGAAAAACATTTTTTTTTTTGCTTTTACTTTTTTAAAGAAAACCATTTGAAAACTTCGTGTACATAAACAACAACCCTGCCCCTTCCTTCATTAGCAGTAAAGAAATAAAGTTTTCGAAACCGTTCACCTTCAAGTGTCCGCATAAACTAAAAAATTCCTTAACATCAGCCATTTTGCAAAAGGAATACTAAATAAAGTTTGTTAACTTCACTGACACACACTTCAACAAATTTGACTCCTTACAACCACTCGTTGATTCAACAGATTCTCTAAATTTCTCTTCATATTTTTGCTTTTTTTTTTCTGTATTTTCGCTTATTACTATACTACACATAGTAGTAAGACATCTGTACACACACACAAGCACTTACATTCTATGCACTTGTAGCACGAAGTCAAACATTCGCAACATAAAAACGAGTTCATACTCAAAATTCTTTTATAAGAAACATAAATAGAGAGAGACAAGCAATTAGAGAGAAAAAAAAGAGCGAAAAATAAACTGAGAAATTGTTCAAAAAAATTTCTCAGAGTTTCAATCAAAGGTAACGGTTAGTTTGCGTTATATTTACAATTATCCTGTTGCATATTTTTGTAACTCATGCTGCAAGTCCTGCGAAAGAGAGAGAAAGAAAGCAGTCACTTTTCTCACATACACCCTTTCTTAAGGGTTAAATAATGGTTTATTTTTTATAGGGGTAGCAAAATACTTTCGTTAAGTTTCTGTTATTATTGGGAAGTTTTATTTTGCTCTCTTGAAAATGCCCTCAAAATTAGTTTGCAGCAGGGGTATTTCGATTGGGGTTATATTGTAATAGAGGGAAAAAACGGTATGAAAAAAATTCAATAAACCCCATAAGGGGTAATATTTTGAAGTGCATTTTCAAGGAAATTTTCTCTTAAATTGTGAAACAAAAACTAAGCACAAACAACATAGCTTTGTTTCTGCTTAATCATAAGAATGTGTTGATTTCTATAATTAAATCAGTCATATATATATCGTCGATATCGTCGATGTAATTAAAGAACGCTGTAACTGACAAAACCTTAAATGTTCACCAGAGCCAAAAAACTTTTACAAAAGTAGAACAGATACACTGATATTGGCGTATTTTTTTCTGATAAAAATGATACAAAAAACATATTTTCGATTTTTTGTCAGTTACAGCGTTCTTTAATTCCATTTACGATATGTATATAGATATATGTATATGCTCTCCATTTCAAGGCTCGATAACAACTCAACCGATTTATAAACCAATACTAACCCTGGTCTAGTGGTTAATGTCTTGGCATACTAGGACGATAGCTCAGGGTTCGAACCACTGCTCTGATATCTTGAAAAAAAAGAAATATGAAAAAAATATTTCTTTCGGCAACTACCACTTAGCAGTCCTCTTACAAAAGCTCTGAGAGTAACTGTTTGATTTATAAAGCTTCTGTAGTGTATTAATATAAGTAATCATTATTATTAGTAAATTAAGCTAATATTACAAAACTAAATTAATTATTGTTAATATACAAAATTTGTTTATTTATTTATTTATTTATTTATTTATTTATTTATTTTTGTCTATGGATTCCACCTTACAGACAATTACAAAGGATATAATAACAAGAGATTAAATAAAAAGTATAAGAATATAAATAACATAAAAATAGTGACATATTAAGAATTTAAATAAACAATGATTAAATTTTTTATTATATTTAGATTTAATGAATAGTCAATGAATCTATAAAATTGATTAAACGATGATTGATTGTTATTATAAGTACTACCCTAATTATTATTTTTATTCCTACTGGAAACCTATTGTATTCCCTAATTATTATTTTATTCCTACTGGAAACCTATTGTTATTCCAGTATTGTAGCGATATATTATGGAAATTTTGTAGTTTGATTGTACCGTTAGTTTTGTATATAAACGAAGCAAAATCAATAAAGAGAATCATTATGATCTAAGCCTCTAAATCGGCATCAGACCTCTTTTTATTTTGGCATATAAATTTGCCAGTAATTAAAACCACTTAGTACCCGTGGCGTTTATTAGCGCCGGTACACACATGTAGGAAAATTCTTTACCTTTTTTTTATTTGCCCACAACATCCTTTACACTTCTCAAGTGTGTCGTTCGGAATCGACTTTAAACTGCAGGTCTCGATACTCATGAATAAAAAAATTGACACACACAACTTAAGTGTTGCGAGAAGATAGGTCGTAACTTTGAAACAAATTGACAATGGCTAATTATGTATGTGTGTATGTACATGCGCTGCAATCTTTTAAGTTCAGTAGTGGTAAAAAAAATGATTTGATAAAAATTTTAAATTCTTATAAACAAAAAACTACATACTTTAGCTACTGCAATGAAATTTGGATTGCAAATATAAGTGGGCGTAGTGAAAAGGGGCATGACAATTAAATGAAAATTAAATAACTCGGTGTATAAAAGTCATAAATTATTATAATTTAGTTGGTGTGTATTTGGGATAGTTGTCCACAAATCTCATATACCACGCACACGTTAGAAGGTTCAAATAAATAGAAAACTACTTAAGCCAGGGAAGTGAAATTTCCCAGGTATATGTATGTTCACGTGAAACATTTTTCTAGACTAATTGAATTAACAACCATAAACAACTATTGCAAATTGCGCAAACCCAAGTGTAAAGCAGAAAGATTTAAAATCCTCCATGGCGTAGGAGCAGAAATAGCGGTGCCTAGAGCACGCGGATCATTAACTTTTAGTAAGAGCACTACAGATTTCCAGAAGGAACTACCTATTAACGCAATATTGGAAACTAAACTATATTTACGTACAGTTAGTCTGCGTTTAAAGCCCTTTGCAACTCTTATTTAAGGTCATGATATCACTGAATTGCTACAATGCGCTTAGCAACCTGACTATTTAAAAATAGAAGATATGAGGTGACCGACATCTACATATACCCAAAAGGGAGCTAGGATGGCTTTTATTACATCCTCTTCATTTTTAATATTGAACAGAAATATCGTGAAAGGGAAAATGAAGTAATGTACGGCCAACATTATTAGCTATAAATATTAGATAGATATGGACATTCTCGGCTCTCTCGGATGACACGCCTGCAAAATGGACCTATACAGAATGGTTATAACCAATATGAGTACCTATAGAATCTACTGTGAAGAAGAGAAGTCAATGGATTATTTGAATACTAATTGTGTGGTACTGGGACACAATGGATGTGGGCTAGTATATGCTTATACGCTAGGTGAATAGAACTTCCTTATATTGCAATTGAAGAACCTGATATGGTTCTTAATTTATTAATCCCTTAAATGAAATGCGTAGACACAAGGTGAATAGAACTTCCTTATACTGCAATTCAAAGACGGTTTCTTGATTTATTAATCCCTTAAATGAAAAGAGTAGACAATGAATAGGCATTATTGATATTGACCTCACTTGCATAACATCAGATTAGATCTTCCGACCGAATTAAGGTATTTATAAACAATTGCTTTGTAAAATTTACAGATTGAAATTTAAATTTGAAAGCGCATATTGTTGCAACAATTAAAGAACGTTGTAAATGACAATAAATCGAAAATAGGTTTTTTTGCATCATTTTTATCAAAAAAAAAAAAATACGCGTCGATTGGTCTCGGTCCCAGATTTCTATGATGAAAATAAATTCACTTACGCCGTCTGCGTTTTCAAAAATACCAGTGTCTTTGTTCTACTTTAATATAGGTTTTTTGGCTCTGGTAAACATTAAATGTTTTGTCAGTTACAGTGTTCTTAAATTCTTGTGACTATATGTACTTGGGTTGGCCATATAGGCAAAAGGCCATTGCACGAAAATACAAAGCAGATACTTGACTGGGTCCAGGCTACAGAAACTTTTTTCATACTTAGAAGAATTCTGGAAAACGTACATTTCACAATATTACAAAGAAGAAGGTTAAGGTACTAGCTAACAATTACTTTGAAAATTTACTCAAATATACTCGTAGTATATTTCCAACATGAGCACTCAACTAGACAAGTGGGTAGCCAGCTAAGTAGTAACCAGAGGGGCATGGTTTCGATTTCCAAACAGAGCCCTTGAGCAAAAGTATAGTTCTTTATATTGAAAAATATATTTACAGTACATACTTATATTATCTTGTAGTCGCCGTGGTCTAGTGGTTAGTGTGTTGGCTTACTAAGACATGAGCCCTGGGTTCGACAACCAGCTCTGACATCTTAAAAAAAAAAGAAATATGAAAAAATATTTCTTTCGGCGACTACTTCTCAGCAGTCTTCTGGCAAAAGCTCTGAGAGTAACTGATTGCCATGAAAAAGCTTCTCAAATCTGTCGTTCGGAGTCGACTTTAAACTGTAGGTACCGGTACTCATGGATAAAAATTAACACACACAACATGAGTGCTGCGAGAAGCTAGGCCGTAAACCTGACACAGGCTTGTAAAGGCCAGTTATGTATGAATGTATGTACTTATATTATCTGCAGCTATAGTATAAATGATATTCTTTGTTCAAAGTCTTAATTTACACGACATCTTTCATGATATAACACGAGTTTTATTGCTTACCCTCCTTTTTTCTACATACTTTGCCAGCAAACAAAAAGAGACGTCGAAAAACTTCATATCAACTTATTAATTTGACATTTATGCTGTTTACTCAAAATTTATTTATTTTTTTTTTTTTAATATTTCACAATGTATACCAATCAGTACAAATATTCCCTTCTTAAGTCATTCAACTTTCAATGAGTCTATATTACATTTTCTGGACATCAAATAATACTGATGTTGTTGGTTGCCACCACAATTGCAATTAATTAACGACATCAACCTTTTTTTTCTTCTTTTTGTTTTATACTTTGAAGAAGAAAAAATATTCAGCTACTGAATAATAATTTTTATTTCTTTCAAAGTCTTTAAGAATACGGTTTGTTTGAGAACAAAAAAGATGGACTATATGAATTAATTAATCCAAATTAAAAACAAGCAAGCAAGCAAGATGGCATATTGGAATAAAGTTGAAAATTGGAATTAAATGGAAGTAATTGCTGTCATAATTCTTATTCACAAAAACAAATATTGGTCAAATATGTTTTCCTACTCAACAGAGTTTGTGGAAAACGATAAGGATGAGTAACTCAAAAAGTTTTTGAGAAGAATAAAATAATAATAAAAAAACTATAGAATTTTTATAATACCAAAGAAATAAAAAACAATACAAAATTATTTAAAATTCATGCATACACCCTACACCAATACAATTGGTGCATTTGATTTATAAATACCCCGTTAGCATAATTGTCGTACATGACATTGTTGTTAAGGATGTCTTTAAGGCAAGTCACTAACGGTTATCGACAACTTCGCAGAGGTGTTCGTGCACGATATTTTGTGGTATATTTCCTTGACGATGTCTATGATAAACAAAATATTGATCAACGACATGCTCAATAACATTGTCTCTCAGCCAGTCCTGCACGATTTTTGCGACATTTATTTGAAAATGTCGCTGATGAATTGTTCTGGCTGTCGTCTATACGTCGTGTAGGATAGTCTGTTGTCGTGCACCCATGGCATTTAATTTTGTGTTTGACAGATCCACTGATATATCATTACGCAATAAAATTTTTAAAACAAAAACTACGGGGGTTTCTTCCAACGGCGCTTATCCAAAACGTAAATTTTTTTTTTAACAAATATACCAGCCTAAGTCACCATCACCAGCGTTTGTTTAGTAGCCCACGAATAACCCCATCATTCTAATTATAAAGTCATAGGAATTATTGTGTGGCAAAGCTTGGTTTCTGAGATATAGGCCTGTAATGTCCAACTATGTTTAGAAAAACTATGATTATGCTTACGTTAGTATTCCTCGTAAAAAACACATGTAAAAAACATGTAGCTTAAGGATGCCTTCACTCCTCGGTTATTAACCAAGTGGATATGACATTTATGTCGCATCTGCCTACTTGTTCAAGTAGTTGAGTTTTTTACGAAATTTTTTGAAAACATTTAAAGGAAATTGTAATGTATTTGCATAAGTATTTACTTCAAATTGATTTTGTTATTGAAATAATCTGTATAAAACCAATTTTAATTTGCAGGGTAGAAAACTCTTCACAGTAGAGCCATTAAAACTTTTTGGAAGCGATATATCACATACATGATAGAAGGGGTAGAGTTGAAAATAATACTCCAGTGTTAAGCCTCAGCAAAAAGTCGGAAGATGCTGTACTTCAAGCAGCAGTAAATTTTTTAACGTTTTTGGGTCCTCCAAAACAACTTTGTTAATAGCCATTGAAGCGAATCCTAATAAAAAATAATCCATGATAGTTATGACTCCGTAAAGAAGGAGTCATTTGTCTCTGTATGTGTTCCTTTTTTGGTTTTAAAGCACATACATTATTGCAGTATTGCTGACAATTACTATTATTTTATTGACAATTTATTCTGAATAGCTTTGTAATTCCAGAAGTTCTATAATTTAAACAATATCTGTGGAATTTGAAAAAACGTCTTCTCTCGAAATAAGACAATTTTCCAAGATTTTAATTTGTTTTTTTTTTATAGAATTTCCTTGCCCTTCTTTTGCTCTAATCTCCGTATTTCTACGACCTTTGGAACACAAGATATGCAGTTGATTAATCGATCTCTTTCAGACTTTCCCCCAATTTCAATTTGACAAAACGACTTCTTTCAGAGACTCTATATATATAAAAGAAAGTGGCGTTGGTTACTACGCTTATAACCCTAACAATGGTCTCTGGCCAAATAAGAAGAATAGCAAAAATAATTTCTCAAATATTCCAGAAAAAAAAAATTACGTGTGTACTTTTAAAATACCGGGTTTAGACAATGCCTTTCATGACTGTTCACATTAGAGTTGCATGACTGTTCACACTATGTTTCAATGGTGTTTACACTAAAACCGATTTTGATGTTTCGTACCAATTCGGAATGGTCAAATAAGAAGAATAACAAAAAAAATTGTTTAAATATTCCAGAAAAATTAAATAACGTAAGTGTGTACTTTTAAAATCCAGGGTTCATACAATGCTTGACTGTTCACACTATGTTGCCATGGTGTTCACATCGATAAGAAGAATAGCAAAAAAAATTTCTATGTCGCAATGATGTTCACACTAGAGTTGCATGACTGTTCACACTATATTACAATTGTGTTCACACTAGAGTGGGATGACTGTTCACACTATGTAGGAATGGTGGTCTCACTAGAGTCATGACTTTTCACACCATGCTGTTGATCAAATTAACGCTTGCTTGAATTATAGGAATTCCAATCCTTAATTACGATACTGAATATTATGATTTTCAGGATTTACAAAATTTTTGATTTTAAGGTTTTTTGCTTCTCATGTAAAAAAAAACTGAAGATAGGTCCGTTTGTATTTAGCATACATGGGCACACTGCATTATATTTTTAATGCAGTATTTGAAGCAGTAAGCAGTAAAATTTTACTCGTTACTGAAAAAAATAGCAGTAAGCAGTAAAATTTTACTCGTTACTGAAAAAAATAGCAGTAAGCAGTAAAATTTTACTCGTTACTGAAAAAAATTGCAGTAACCAGTAAATGTTTACTCATTACTGAAAACAATTGCAGTAACCAGTAAAATTTTACTCTTTACTGAAAAAATTGCAGTAACCAGTAAAATTTTAATCATTACTGCATTTTTTTCAGTAACAGTAAAATTTTACTGATTACTGCAATATTTTAGAAACGAGTAAAAATCCACTAGCAAATGGAAACGATTTTGTTGTTGTTGTAAAAAAAAATCTTTTAGTATGGGATATATTTTGTTGTAACAGAAAAATGTTTAAATTTCAATGATTAATGCAATACACATAATTCTGGTTTTACAAAATATATCCCATAATAAAAGATTTCTTTTACAACAACAACAAAATCGTTTCCATTTGCTAGTGGATTTTTACTCGTTTCTAAAATATTGCAGTAATCAGTAAAATTTTACTGTTACTGAAAAAAATGCAGTAATGATTAAAATTTTACTGGTTACTGCAATTTTTTTCAGTAACGAGTAAAATTTTACTGGTTACTGCAATTGTTTTCAGTAATGAGTAAACATTTACTGGTTACTGCAATTTTTTTCAGTAACGAGTAAAATTTTACTGCTTACTGCTATTTTTTTCAGTAACGAGTAAAATTTTACTGCTTACTGCTATTTTTTTCAGTAAGCAGTAAATTTTAAATTTTTAATGCAGTATTTATTTAATGCAGTATGCCCATGTATGGTATTTAGTATGACGATATGTATAGAGCTTTCAGTTGGTGTCCACATTTTGTATTTTCGCAGACTTTTTCATCTGTTCGTTGTTGATATGTACGCAAACATTGAAACTGAACGACTAAATTTCATACGTTTTAATCAAAAGAAATTACGTTCAGAAGAGAATATCCATTTGCGTGATGCAATTAATAACGATGGTAATGTAAACGACCTCGGAAAAATGGTTATTTTGCCTTCAATATGAATACGATACAAATGCATTAAGCGATTTGGTTCGAACTAATGTATCTTTACTAAATCCCCAACAAAAGAAGTGTACGATACGGTGATGAACACAATTGATGGTGGAAATGCTGGCATGTTTTTCCTTGATGCGCCTGGTGGCACTGGCAAGACATTTTTCATATCTCTGATTCTGGCTACAGTCCGTGTAAGGCCAGAAATTGCCATAGCAGCTGTTTTTTCTGAAATAGCGGCTACGCTGCTAGATGGTTGTAAATCCGCTCATTCGGCATTGAAATTGCCATTAAACCTTCAAGCGGTTGAGGAACCAGGAACATGTAACATAGCGAAACATTCAGCAATGGCTAAAGTTTTGATAGCAAGCAAAATAATTATCTGGGACGAATGCACAATGTCGCATAAACATGCGTTAGAAGCTCTGAATCGCACCATGCAGGATCTGCGTAATGATGCAAGATATTTTGGCGGGTTGCATTGCAAAACGATCCATTTTCCGAAGTGTTCTCCAATCAACTGCTAACTATTAATAATGGTCGTATTCCTGTCGGCGCATTGAATGGATTGATATCCTTTCCTCCGAATTTTTGTAATTTCGTCTCAACGAAAGAGGAGCTCATCAAAAAAGTGTTTCCTAATATAATTGCTAACCATAAGAACTACGATTGGTTGAGTGAAAGAGCACTTTTAGCTGCAAAGAACATGGATGTGGATCACATAAACTTTAAAATTCAAGATAAAATTGTTGGTTCCCAGTTTTCTCACATGGATCAGAGCAACTCTTTTGTACATACATTTATTCCGAGAGTGCAAAAACTAAAAATATTATGTATTTTCTCAAAAACAACGCCGGGTCACACCAGCTAGTTAATAATAATTTGAAAAATTGAATGTCTATAAAAAATTTAATTTAATTTTTATTATTATTTTTTAATTATTTGCATATTGCAAGGAAAAATAGAAGTATTTTTTTATTTTAATAAAACCGAAATATATTTTCCAGATCAACTTCTTTCAACATTTTTGTCGTATTACATTTTAACAAAACAACTTGTCCGATTAAGATAATTCTCAAATTTAATCAAAAAAATTTTGACAAAACGACTTGTATGGTGGAAGCTAATTTTTTTCTTTAAAATTTATTTAACAAAAAGTCTTAAATTAATTTTTTGTCGTTTTGAAGAAAACTACTGCTTCTAGAGGTAAAAAAAGGTCGCATAATGTTCGTTAATTATTTGTGTATAATATCCAAGTTCAAAATTTCTTTAATTTTCTAAGCAGTAACTTCTGTTGGCCTTTTTAACTGTTTTTTTTGCTCTACTGAAATGTTGTTGATTTAGAAAGAAGACGTTTTGTCAAATGTCCACTGATATATACACTTTAAAAAATCAGCTACTTTTACATTTATAGGTTACGTCATACAAAAAAACATATGCCCATGTGATAGTAAAAGTTATGACAATTTTGACTTACGAGTATCTACGGAATAACATACATAATCTACACTTAAAGTCACAGCACATATGTAAAATATACGTCATCTTAAAACTGTTTAAATGAACAGACGGTTTATGACTTTGCTGCTTCATCGCACACTAATCATTCTGAAAGACAACAATTATGCAACATGGACATACAAGTCGTATCAATAAAAAAAACATGTTACTCGCGGTCCACATTATAAATGACTTTTCTATGATTTTTTTCCTACTTGTGTAAAATGTAGTCGCCGTGATCTAGTTAGTGTTCCTTCGACAGAAGAAAGAAACTCATAATATCTTGTAAATTGAAGGGATAATAAACAACGTATATTTGGGACTCATAATATCTATAAAAGCTAGAAGATTTTGGGGGACTCTATTTAAAGAAAATTACGAAAAATCGATTAGTACATAATCATAGAGAAAACTCATCATTTCACCCTGATTAGTGTAGAGTGAAAAATTTTATACTGAAACTAAACTGAACACTATTTTCTTATTCTTCTACTGGATAATGCATTTGTATTCTGATAGCTTTATGATACGACCACAAATATCTTAATCTATCCATTACAACGTCTACATTTGATGAGGTTTCTTATAGGAAGGTACTATTGCTGCTGTTTTTTTTATGCGAGGAGGTTATTGTGGGGTGCGCTCATTCCTTTTAATTGTAATGAATATTTATGAGAGTTTCAAGCAACAAAACAAAAGCTTATGGAAAAAATCTTTGAACAGAATAATAAAAAAATAACGAAAAAATAAAAACAGAAATTTAAGTACATAAATTTATACAAAATTGAAAACAATTTTTTTCGCGTCTGTTGTTTTATGATTTGCAATATATTCTCCTTCAATAAACAGCAGCATTAGCACAAAACGCGTCCGCCACTAGCAACCAACAACATGACCCAAACGTATACACAGAGAATTGTAGACCATGCCATTAGTTTAGAATATGACAGTTATAACAGCAGCAGTTCTACAATGCCAAAATAATTTCAATACGGATGTGCTCGTACTTATGATCCCTTACAGCAATTCAAGCGACAATTATTATGTTTTTTTCTTGTCCCTACATAATATTTGTTTGTTATTCAATCATCGTCATCAATGATTTTTTCCTTTTCTCTCTTTCTTTTTCATTATCATCTAAACTTTATTGTTGCCATGAATGTGTACGTTACATCATAATTTAAAAAAATTTTTTTTTTGTTTGTTAATAATTAACATCATAATTAAGTTTAAGCAACATTAGCATTTTAATACACACCACCACGGTGATATTATTCGGTTTTCATTTACCATTTGTGCCAAATGGAAAACATGTTCTAACAAACAATCAATAAAATGCCGCCTGTGGTGTGACCAATGACCAGAAATATTTTCCCGTATTTATTTGTTCTGTTTTATTTTTTTTATTTTATTTTTATTTTTTATCGTCTTTCTAGTGTTTATATTTGTTTTTTCAATTTCTATTTGTTTATGTTTTAAAGATATTTTTGTAATTCTTCTAATGTTTAACAAAAACTTATATAATTTTGTTTTTTTTTTTAAATCTTATAAAATAAATTCATTACAATTTTATTACAATTAAACAGAGTGGTAGAAAAATTTACATAAAATAGGGTCTTTTAAATAGTGGCGAAAGTAATGAAAGACAACCCAAATGTTTGCTATCCTTTTAGGAAATAAAAATGTTTGTCTTTTCACAAGTTTTGGGTTTAAAGTTCTTTGGCATATCATTTTGCCAGGATAGTAACTTGCAATTTAGCACTTCTAATATAAGACCACAGAGTAATAACTAGTCAGGCTCAGAAACAAGCAACCACGTTAATTTTAACAAAAATGTAACTGCTAAACGCCAAAACAAAGCAATCTTAAAGAATAACTAATATTCTAAAAAAACAAATTTCAAGTCAATTCCTGCTTGGGTATAAATATTTGAAGCCATTTTTTTCTAAATTTATTTAATGAATTGTTATTTGAGAAACTATTTTTGATTCAAACAGTAAGAAGAACAAAATGTTGACAGATATGGTAGGTTTGAAAAAAATAGCCTCCATTTTTATATATATTAAAAAATATATACGTATACGTATACGTATATTTTATATAAATTTTATTTAATAAATACTACAGTGTAAATATATATAAATGTGTTTGTGTTTTAATTGTTGGGACTTAATGGGTTATATTTTGGTAGATAAAATAATAACAAGTCGCTCACAAAATAAGAACAAATGGTAATAAAACAGAACAGTTGCTGTATCAAAGAGAGAACCGTGCGTTATCAAAGCAAGAATGATTGGTAGCAAAAAAGAACGGTCCGTTATCAAAATAAGAACGATTGGTAACAAAGCAAGAGGGTTACGGTATCAAAGTAAGAACCATGTGTTATTAAAATAAGAAAAATTGGTAACAAGAAGGGAACAGTGTGTTATCAAAACAATAACGGTTGGTAATAAAGTGATACCGAGTTGTTATTAAAATATTGATACCAACCGTTAACGAAGTAAGCACAAATGGACTTAATCAGTGCATTTAAATTCCACTACCACTAAATTTGTTTTATTTAGTGGTTAATTATTTCCATCTGTATTTAGTGGTGGCTGGAATATTGCTGCATTAATACTAAGTTGTTTAGTGGTAGTGGAAGCGATAATGCATTATAAATTCAACGCAATAAACCCAACTCTGGTACTTACAATGTAAATACGAAAGCCTAATCAATGGTAACTGCACCATGGTATTTTAAAAATGTTTGCCCATACCTTTAATTTTTAAATTTAATCCCAGCTTATTGACGCTTCTGTCTTATAAATCTTAAATTTCTCAGCATTAGTTATAATCCAAACTTTGTTGCATGTGTAACAAATGGAAACGGATATACGAGTAAATGGTGATGGTGATATTGCTTATGGCACTTCTAATAAATTTCCTTGTTTTTTCGCAATAGTTTTCTTATCTAAACAGTTTGTGGTAAATATTTCTGAATACTGGGCTTTTTGTTGTCTTTGTTGTATCCACAGCTCTCCATGGGTGTTTAATACAAGTGTACGTATTGATAATATATTGTGACATTTTTTGTGGTCGTAATAATTGTCATCGTTATTGTTTTCATTTTAATTTCATTTTTCATCTATTTTTTATTGCTGTTTTTTATTCACATTTCTTATTTTCTTTTTTTATTTCTATCATTATTTTCATTTTGTGTCTATCATTTATTGCTTTGTTTGTTCATTGTATTTAAATTGTCCAGGGATTTTATTATTTACATATTTTTCCGTTCTTCATGTACTTGGCTTCAAAAGTTTAGTATCCTGCCGAGTTAATTTAAGAGGACTTTTTCATTGTTTACCCAGTCCGCAGTATGTTTTTAATTTTTTTTTTTTTTTTTTGTTATTTTATTTTTTATTTCAATTGCCGCCTTTTTTTAAATAATTTTATTTTTTTTCAAAATTTTTGGAATACAATTGATAAAATTTTCTGTGGGTATCATGGTGTGCAAGGTTTATTTATAAGGTCAACTAAATTTTACAAAAATGCAAACACATAAAAGACTACAGTAGTACTACTCAATACTTTTAACGCACTTTTTGAGTTTTTAAAAATGAAAAGAAAAGATAACTTGAACTCCTATTTCTTTTGTATATAAATAATTTTAATTAATATATAAGTATAATCAATAATAATTTTAAGTTTTTCATTTATTTACTAAATTGCAATATTAAATGATATTTTAATTATTATTACGAACGGGATAACTAAGATCATATGCTCGGTGTAGTGTCGCAGAATTTGAACATGGTACAATTATTGTAAGGTAATCGCACATCTACAACACAAAAAACAACAGGACAATTTTATTGTTGTTAATTGTAGTTCCTGTCAAACAACAGTTGGCTGTAGAAAAGAAAACAAACAAAAAATATTATACATACATAAGGTCTGTTTGGCTACTTTTCTAGTGAAATCCACTAAAAATTACTCAGCAAGAAATTTACAGAAAATTTTTATCATATAATTAAATTGTTTAATAAATTTACTCATAAAAACGTAACATGTAAAAGGGGAAGAAATTTACGATTAAATAGTTTTTTCTCAAATTAGCGATGTTTTGTTTTTCATACTGTGTATACATATGTATGTATGTATGTATCTCTATCAATTATTTTTTATTTAACTTGCAAATTCTAAATTTCAAAATTTTTCAAGTAAAAACCAGAAACTTTGGTTTTTTTCTATATTAACAAACACGGTCCAATAAAAACTTTTATAAATTTAAAAAAAAATTTTTTGAGTTCGCAAACCGACCTATTGTAAAAAACACCTAAAAAAATTTTTTTTTCTTAGAAAAAAAAATATAAAAAACATACATATTTACTACGTATAAACAAAACAAAACAAAGATAAAAAATATTAGTAAAACACAAACAACATATTGCAGAACCTATAGCCAAAATAAAGCTATCAGCTGACGACGAAAGAGTACCCAATAATCATAGTACCATGACTTTGGGTATCTGGAGGGAATTGTACCTACAACCTTCACACTAGCAGTCTAGTACACTACGCACTAGACCACTAGTAATTAGTATAAAATAATTAATTATTAGGCATGAATAAATTTGTTAAAATAACCCCAAACATCACTTTCTTTTTGGGATTTTATAATTAATATTAATATGTTTAAAACAAAATAACATCATAATTTTAGCTAATAAAAATTAAAAAATCCAAATATTTTGAGTAGTTATTTTTATGCAAATAATACGCGGTACTCATTACTCAATACCTTGTCAACACTAAATAAATTTTGTCGTTGTATTACAATGGTGGCATTTTCAAAATAAAGAAGATTTTCAATTCTATGTTAAAATAGAATGATAAAACTGCTAAAAGCAACAACAAATTTATAATTTTGACAATTATTCAATTGTTTACATTCAAATCAGAGAGACCAAAGTTGACCTTATTAATAGGTATTCAATAAGGTTGTGTTGCTTGTCCTTCTGAGTTTTTTTAATTTTTTAAGATATTTTCTTAAACATCAGATACTTAATTTTTATTAAAATTTATTTAAATATCTATTGTATTATTTAAAAACCCACATATATTGATATTTGTTATTAAAACTTGTTGACGTTGGTTATAAATATTGGTATTATGAAAGCTTTCAAGTACATATGTATATAAAGAAAATCGATATAGGTGTATCAATGTGTTGTATTGTACTTAAAGCGTCTATCAGTTTTATTCAGGTCGCTCTCTTCGCTATGAAATTTTAACCACCATTGCTTGGTTACAAAATTTAACACCAAAGTTTCAACAGCGCTTTTGCGTTTTCTATTCTATTTATGTTCTGTAATACAATATTTCTAAAATATTTGTAATTTAATCATTAAATTTATTAATAGGTTGTTTAATTTACACACAAATTTCATTAATCTTAATATATAAAAACGTTTGCACCGGGTACGTGTTACAAAAACTCAAGAACCGCTGGACCGATTGACACCAAACTTGGACAATATATAAGTTTAGTCAGGAGCCAGGTTTCTCTTAAGTTTAACAACGATAATTGGCGCTATTGTCGTAATATTTCAATTTTGTTTTTATTTATGGTACGATTTGGCTCAAATTCACAAAATATATTTATTAAACAAAAATAAGTATCCTTTTCTATGGGCATTCAAAAATAAGAAATTGTCAATATATTACAAATTTTCTTAAAACAATTTGTAAAAGAATTTAAGTTTAAGTTTGTTGGAGACAAAATCAAAATATTTCAGGGCAAAACTTGATTCCGTTCCGTGGCTGCGGAAAGCCATATTTTGTGCGGAAGCAAAATTTGCTATTATTCATTCCGTTGTTACCATATCGTTCCGTTGCTGCGGTATCATATCGTTACTGCGGTATTGCCTTATTATTGATTCCGCAGTATAGATAATTTTCTTCATTTTGCTTACGCACAAAATTTGTAACGGAATGCTCACGGAAAGAGTTAAAGAAAAATAAAAAGGGTATAAATTAAAATTTGTGTGCTTTAAATTTTAATTTATAACATATTTACATTTGTTTCTAATAATATAAAAAGTAAAATTTAATAATTGTTATTTTAATTCGCTTATTTGAACATGAAAATGAAAAATGTAAGGCAAAATAAAATTTTGCAAAAAAAATTTTTTAAGTTTAATTTTTTGTGTTATGTATATATATATAATCGAAATAAGGACTTTCTTTAGAAATAAAATTAGAAAAATATACAAACAAACAGCAGTTGGGAGAAATGGTAAATACGTATAATGAAATCTAAGAAAGATATTTTATGTGGTTTAAGCCAATGAGCGCGAATAAAAGATGTCGGTATTTGGAAAAAATATTCTTCATTGATCTTTGATTTTTTGTATTATACTGTAGGTATTGACTGATTATAAAATCAGAGTGTTAAAAGAAGCTGTCAAAGAATATACAGCTTTTGACTGGAACAGGCTGTGGTCAATGTAAAAAAATCATTTTACAAAAATTTAAGAAGAAGTAAGCGCTTTCCTGAAGATTAATACCGCGGTTCATGGTATACAAAATGTAAGCAGTTTTGGTGTTTTCAAGAAGAGTATGCCGACTGAAAATATTGCAAGTAAAGAAATTAAAACAGCGGAAGAAATTTTTATATTTTATACATATCGTCGATGGAATTAAAGAACGCTGTAACTGACAAAACCTTAAATGTTCACCAGAGCCAAAAACCTGTATGAAAGTAGAACAAATACACTGGTATTTTTTATTTCGCAGACGGCGTAAGTGAATTTAGTTATTTTTATCGTAGAAATCTGGAACCGGAACCAATCGACGTGTATTTTTTTTTTCTGATAAAAATGATGCAAAAAACGTATTGTCGATTTTTTGTCAGTTACAGCGTTCTTTAATTCTTTCGACGATATGTACATATATTTTGATTTCACAAATTACAAAAATCTTTTATATTTTTTGACTAAATAAAAAAAATATCACACCAAAATATTTATTTATTATTGCCATACCATTTGTATTTTAACAACGAATCAACTCTAAACTCATTAATACAGGAATGTTATATTAAAGTCGCGGAAAGCTCATACCGCAGAAAATAATTGCAATTTGCTTATCGATCGATATTTCTTTCCGTTCAGCTTTCCTTTCCGTGCGGAATCAAGAATAGCACCCAATATTTATGTTTTTTTTTTATTTTTTCTTTCTTTTATTTATTGCGTATTTCGGTAATACGGACGTATACAAATTATACTTTTTATTTGTCGTACTTTGTACGTTTTAATTTACGTACGTCCCTTAATATCAAAATACAATGTGTAAAATGCGTATTCAGACACATTTTTCACCATTTTTCCTATAATCACTACTTTCTTATAGAATAAATAGTAAAAATTTTATAAAAAATAATATTTAAAAAAACAAAATAAACAGAAATCATAATATGTTGGATATATGACAAAATTCAAGTGAACAATTTTAAAGCTTGTAAGAAAACTGAGTGTGCATATTTTTTTTCGTTAAGTTTTATTTTCGTTTTTTTAGAGATGCCACTTGATTTATATTTTTATTTACAATCGTTAACGAGGAGTTACTGAATCGCAATATCGTTAGTGCAAACACCAAAATCGACTTTAAATTTTAACAGATAACAAGTCGTTAAAAGTTACTGAATTCCACTACAGGTAGCGCTTAGGTAGCCGCAAAAGTACAAATTTCCCTACCTAAGCTTCAGCTACCTAAGCGCTACCTGAAAGGTATTAAGAATCATTCCTAGGAAGTTCATGTGTTTTAGAAAGTTATCTATTGAGATCTTAGGTAAATTTTTGTAGTTCATTATTTCCATAAATTTTGAACCGTTTGCTAAGATCGAATTTTTTAAAGTTTTTTGCGTTTTGGTCTTGAAAGTGAACTTGTTTTGATTTTATATCTTTACAATTTTTGTTCTTCATGACAAGAGCTAGAACTTTGCCTCAGGAAGTAAATCAAAATTTCGAACAGTTTACAAGATATGAGCCTGAGAAAATTATCACTTTTTTGAAAAAATGACACCAAGGTTACAATAATTAATTAATTAATTATCTTAGTGATTTTTTTAAGAATTTGACAATTTTGGCAAATCTGTTGTTTCTAATTATAGTTGTCAAATTAATTATATTTGTCAAATATTTCCAAAAGAATCTTGTGTATTTATACATTGTCGGGTATGTTCTATAAAACGAATTCGCATGAAATTGAAAATAAAAGTTTTTTCAAAAGCAAATGTGCATATTATTTTATAGTTTTGGTATTGAAGGAAGTTAAATTAATGGTTGTTAAGCGAATAAATACAAAACAATTAACAAACAGTTTAACATATTAAAAATATAGGGTTTTAAAATTTCATTGCATTTCAATTTCACAAATCCGTTTGTCAGAACATACCCGTATACCTTTGGAAGACATAAACAAGTTGATTCTGTCTGACTTGAATTTACCAAGATGACTACCCTAAAAAGTAAATGGGAACTAGGCCATCTCAATAGCAATAACAGAAGACTATGGGATTTTTTGCTTCCTTACTAAAGTCACTATAAATTACATCGGGCCAAAGATTAGATGCAAAACCATTCATTAAGTAGAATAGAAAAATTTAAACAAATTTAGTACAGAGGAATAAGCCTTACGAAAACATGCTGTAAAGGTGCTATCATTAAAATGAAGTGACAGCGTTGACAAGACCCTTAAAAAGTTTCGAAATTGTATTGAGTTTTACTATGCTTCTATAGTTAGAAACATTGACTAATTATGAGGACGAATCAAAAAAGAACTTTTCCAAAATTATGGAAAATAACCCAATTGGGAAAGTGCATTAAACAGAAAAGATAAGAGCATTAGAAGTGCCGATGAACATGGCTTGAAATAGAGAATGGAATTCTATCCGGAGCAATAGTATGTGAGTTCCATAACGAGTCAAGGCCAGATGTACCAATGATATATCTAAATAAGAAACAATAAAGTTTCGACCAAAATGTATATGGCTGTGTTTGAAACGGTAGCAAAGTTCTCTTGTTAGTAAAATTTTGACAGTCTTGAGGTGAATAAAATTTCACTAGCCTTAGGGGCTAGTAAAATTTTTGACATAAGCATAGAAATATTTGACATTGGAAGAAAAACAGAACAAACTTAAACAAATATAAAATAATTGTTAAAATATTGCATAAAAGTAAAGAAATATACAAAGTTTACTAAAATTATAAAAAAAAACTAAAATGGAAGGAGAAACCCTAAAATAAAAACTAAAACATCAAATAAATGCGATCTTCTGATCTCCAGAAAAATTGGAATGAGTAGTGGAATATACATTGTTAATTTATTCATTTTTATATAATTTTTTAATTCACAAATTTAACAACAACAAGAGTTTTTTTAATAATAAATGTCAAAATTGTATGCTGTCAAAAAAGGTTCCATTTCACACAGCAGAAAGAGAAAAAATTTTTACCACACAAAAATTTATTTTTACCATAGAACTTTGCTACCGATTCACTCGTATTTAGAAAAATTTAAATATTAAACATTGTATGTATTGACTAAAGACTTATTTGTTGTCAAGCAAACTTTTTCCCATTGCCAATAAATTTTCTTTTTTACATATTCATAAATTTGCTTTGAATGGCGGTGTCCTGACAATGGTTAAAAGTTATTGTTCCCATCTTTCTCCGTTTTACGATTTGTCTTTTTTTCCAATCTTTAAATTCTTTTTAACTTTGATTTTGTTTTTTCTGTTCGCTTTCTTGTTATTGATGTTTATTATCATGTTTCAATTGTCGTTGCTCTCAAATTGCCAATTTACAATGGATAGTCTGTCGTGCAATACTTAAAAGTCAATTGTTTTTGTAGGTCAATTGTAAAGGAATTTGCATAAAATAATACTATTTTTCTTTTCTTTCGTTGGTTTTCTTTAAGGTTTTTCATTTCTTTTTTCTTTTTTTATAAAAATCTAATAAATTTTTATATCGCATTTATTTTTGTGTATTGTGTTATTTTTTATTTTTTAATCTGAATAATTATTATTAGAAAAGCATGACCAGCGCTATTGTGTAAATACGAATATAAAATGTTATCAGTCATCTTCCAATTATTGTATAAATTTATTTTCATGTTATTGTTGATGTCATTTTTGTTAGTAGCTTTTTTATTTAACATTTAATAATTTGTTTATGGCACTCTACATCATTTCATAACAGTATGGTATGTTTTGTTTATGTTTGTGTTTCTGAGGTATAGACATACTCGTGTAATTCTTTTTTTAATTGAGACCAATACTCAGGGGTAAACCCCTACTGATGCTGTACATTGTATTGTAATTTATGGAATTTATTTATTCTTATATTATATTATTTTTAATTATAAAGCGCCTTAGGAATGAGACAAATTGCTGTGAATTTATTATTCAATGGACAGTGTTATACCTTCATCTTTGAATGATAACAGCAATTGTCTCATCGTTGCATGTTAATTGTGTGGTTAGTGCCCTCGCTAAGTACGTTTAGCTATCATCTGGCTATCATTTTATGAAATTAATGTTTACATATAATTTCTGCCATGTGGCCGCCACGGCCGGGGCGTAAAAAGCTCAATCTGGAACACCAATTTTTAACAACTTTGCATTTGCGGCCGTATTTCACCGATAATTCTCAATTGTTTATGATTATCGGCGTAAACAAGTGACTTAACATATGAAAAATAATAAAATTTGCTGGTAACAGCACTAAGCCCATTACAGATAATAAAAAATTGGTAAAATAGGGCGTAATGTGTAAAAAAATATATGTGTGATTCCTGTTACTTGAAAAATGGTAACAATTACATAAAAAATATATGTTGAATTTAAAAATAAAAATTTCAACAAATAGTTGAATTTAGAAAATATATTCAGTTCATAAGGAAAAAAGACTGGTGAGAATAACATTCAAATATAATTCACATAATTTATTTCCAATAGATTGTGATATAAATAGCAATATTGAAATATGAATATGTATAACACAAAGAACTCTGATGAGACCTTTCGTAGCTGGGTCGAAAACTAGTTCAGTTCTGCTAGTGTTGTTACACATATTCCTTAACGGATGTTACTTCTTAATAAGAATACCAGATCTTAAATACTATCATTACAATTGGGATTTATAGAGGCAATACAAAATAGACAAATATAAGAAATACATATTTCCAGCAATACAAGAATGAAAAATGTATAAATTTTAGAGTATCAAATGGGCATTATAGTTGCATTTTACCAACTTTATTTTATTTTCATAATTTTTATTGTTTTGTGTATTTCTTTATATTTTAAATTTTTTTATTGATAACTCATAAATATTTATAATCTTAAATTTAAATTGAAAAATGTTTTATTCTCAAAACAAAATCAAAGACAATTTTAATAAAATAATGAATGAAAAATATTAATTCGTAAAATAGAAATAAAAAATGGAAAGCAAATTGTATTTAAAAAAAAGAAATATTTAATTTAAAAATTGCCAAAAGGTCCCCATACAATGTATAATAAGTAATTGATTTGAGTTCTCCAATTATTATTTTTTTTTTATTTCTTTCTTTCTTTTTAAGATTTATCAAAGTAATAAAAATTATGTTTTTAAGATTCTTGAAATTGCTATATTAAGATTTAAATAGATTTCAAATACTTCTATTTGATTATTTATTTTTAAAGCATTATTGGTAATCACTCTTCGTTGTAAAATGATTGTTTTTTTACAAAGCTAACAAGGGCGTTTGCAACGAAGAGTGATTAGCGCTATTGAAAAATATTTTTATGCAATATGTTTATAGGGAAGTACAAATGTATTTTTAATATGTTATTTTAGATTTTAAATTACTTTTTAGAATTCAAAATATAATAGAAAAAAAAACAAAATTCAATTTAATACTTTTTTTACAATAGTGGCTTAATATACTAACGATAGCAGAGTCTTTTCAAGTTCTGTAAGTAGTTTTAAATATACAAAGATTGATTGCAAATCTGTAAATAATAGTACGTAATAACAGCTTTGTTAACTTTCTGAAAGACCTAAAGTCGAAAATAAGGCGTCTTTTTAGGAATAAAAAAACCAAAATTAAACTCTAAAATTTTTGACAAACAATGTATAAAAAAACAAATTTTTTAGTTGTGTTTTTGTTTCACAAAATAAAACCACATAATGAAAATTCAATAATTATTCGATCATATCGAAAAACAATTAAAAATAAATATTTAAGTCCATGCAATAATTTCTTTCTTGATACGTACTAGTTAAGTACTTTCATTTGGATACCCAGTACTACTCAAAAATTTTAACGGATTTTATTTTTAAGAGAAAACAATTTCATAAAGTATTGTGTTTTTAGAGAGAAATTTATTTGGCCGTTAAAATTTAAATTTTCTACACAACTTCGAAGAAAAAATACAACACTTAAACTATTGAGTAGTTACTTTTAAGTATTGAGTACCCAAAAATTAGTACAAATACTCGATACTCGGTACCCATTACTCAATACTTTGCCAGCACTAATACGTACATATGAGCATACATATATACAGGGCACTGTACTCTAAGCAGGCAAATTCTATTGACATAACTGTCTTTTACAGGTACTGTGGAGAAGGTGGTAGTGGGAATCGATGCAGCATCTATGAGCAGGATAAAATTTCTGGGCTCAAAATACTACTTCCATTCATTAAAAAGCTTTGCCAATACCAAACCGGAGAAAATCATTGGTTATGTAAAAGAAACGGGTTGGTTTTAACTTCGTGCACATTAGTCTATACCATGGTTATAATTATTATTGAAGTTAGACGGAGCAAAGTTGCAAGATACTACGACCTATAAAATTTATTATGTCCATGCCAGTTTCCAGACTTCCTGCCTTTCTATTGAAGACCAACAAATCTGAAAATTTAGTGGTACATACTATATCCCCTATTAAAGTCATGATTCTCCCTAGACAGACATACACAATTACCATTACAACCCTCTTTCAGGGTTCGCAGCATCCATGTTGTGTTTCTCAATTTTTATCCATGAATACCGAGACCTACAGTTTTAATATCGACTCCAAACGACAGACTTGAGAAGCTTGTTCAGTTACTCTCAGAACTTTTACCAGAAGACAGAGACCAAAAGGGAGTAGCCGAAAAAGATATTTTTTTTCATATTTCTTTGTTTAAGATATCAGAGTTGGTGTTTGAACCCGTAGCTCTTGTCTAATAAGCCAACACACTAACCACTAGACTACGGTTACTACACATTTATTAAAATATATCAAGAACCTAACATTCACTCTACATGTAATCAAAATCTACATCTCAAATGACCTTTCTTCGAAAGGGCGCTCTCAAACCACAATGACCCGTAAGAAAATCTATCAGGAGTTCCAGTTTAGTGTATCTAATACCTAAATGAGTCTTCCAATGTTCACATCATTTGCCAATTTCCCAATCTACGATTAATTTGAGAATAGTAATAAGTGGTTCTGCACAGTAGGGCTTTGGACCAATACAGGATGTCATTGATTCCCACCTTGCAATTGAGAGACAAGCTGTGTAGTCAGATACATGTCGTGTGTTACTTCCAAAACATCACTTGTGTAAAAAATAAAAGAAAAATGTTTTGAGAAAATTCTAATTAGAGCATGCATGTAGTAATTTCGTATATGCACACATATGACATCAAATTTTTTGATTTTTAATTCTCATCATTGAGTGGTTTTGAACAACAGTAGGTTTAAATCAAATGTCCACAAACACTACTCCCTCTTTCCCCCTTCCCACAACATATTTTCCTAGAAAAGCACAATGTATTGCATGAGTAGGGGCCGTCCCCTGAGTGCTGGCCTTATTTAAAAAAAAAATGTCTATGTCGCGATGGATTACATGTGATATCATTACCCAGCAGTAAGAAGTGTTTTATAGAGTTAATAAAATATTTTTTGTATTTAGTTTTATCTTTTAAATTACAAGAAAACAAGTAATATATTAATTTTTTAATACAAGTTTCATAATAACGGTAAGAAAAAACTTTAAAAACGATTGTGTCGTCGATACATTAATGACCCAATCAATCGAATTCACAGCGGCTTTAAGCCATTTTGCAAATAAACAACGATGGTATTGATATAGTGAAAAAGAAGAAGAACTTTATATGTAATTGTACATATATGGTTGTGAGTTCAAAAAAATTAACATTATACAAATAAACCTGTTTTAATGCGCGTAAAATTAATCGCATAAAAAATTACACAAAAATTCACAACACGCTATTAAAAATAGTTTCCGCAACATAAATAAAAATTATTATTTCTATGCGATCAATAGGGACCGCATAAAAAACGTTTAACGTCGAAAATAACCCAAAACTCTTTTATTTCATTAAACGAAGTTCACATGTGGATATTTTTAAACATTTTATTTACATATATACTTCACAATGGCTTTCATCACTAAAAGATGTCAACTCGCTAGCCATGTAGGTATGTAGTACCTACAGCAGCGGTTAGCTGCATAGTCTTGTTCGAAACAAGTAGGTTTGCCATACAAATTTTGAGAGCAAACCATCGTTTTTCATTTTAAGTCTTTTTGCGAGCCTCGAAGAATGGTAATCCTCTAATTTGGTAACAATTTCAACTAAACTCTCGTGTGAAAATTGGGTGGTTAAGATTATGAACAAAGTGGTTCATATTGCTGTGTGAACCGTTCATATTGCGATGAAGAAGATATTAGTAATCGATATGAAGAAAAGTAAGCTCTATATTTATCCACAACGTACGTTCCATAAAAAATTCCCAAAATATTTGGAAAATAAAGAAAAAAATAAATAAATATATAAAAATAAACGTCAAAATAAACATCGCACCAAAAAACCGCACAAAATAAATCGCATAACAAAAGAAATTGCACAAAAAGAGTCGCATAAAAATAAAATCGCAAAAAAATAGTCCGCAGAAAAACAAGTTCTCCTGTAGTACGTTTACATTACACCAAAATCTTTTGCATTCCAACAAAAACAGCTGAGTGGAGTACACGAAATAAAATTAGAGTTGTAAATTGTATTTGATAATAAACAAAAACGGAAAACATTAACATTTTGTTCATCCAGAACAAAAGAAATCCAATCTGAAGAGAGGAATGAAGCGTCAGCATAGCAGAATGGAGAGACTCTTTTTCTTTTATTGTTTTGTAAGTCCGTTTTCTGTAACATAAAGTATAAACGTAGTATTTAAACGAAATATACTTATATGTAAAAAATTGCATTACCTTTTATTTACCATTGCACTTGTTAGGCATTAAATTTTAATATTCTTATTTTGCAATAATTTAAGCAATGCGCACTATTTTCCTTTTCTTTTTTTGTAGTAAAATGTAAGTTTTGATACAATTTGCACTAAAAAATTTATCAGATATCGACTAGATTTCAGTAGCGAAGTAGATTTCATTTTCTATGTGAAATCTCGTTGAAATTTACTAGATTTTGATCGGAATTTCAAAAGTACTCGTACTAGATTTCGGACTAGATTTTTACTAGAGAACCTAGAAGAAATACATGGGAAACTAAAGATTGTCTCTAGAAGTTATTCGTTTTTATCTTTAATACTTTTGCTGAAACTATTTCTAAACGCTGTCTTTAAATCAGTCTTTAATCAGACTTTAAAATATTTGAATTATTTTCTATTTAAAATAATTAAATTGCTTTCGTTGTTTCTTTTTTTTTATTTTACTTTTACACAGTAATAATCACTATTTGTAGAAAATACTCGTATTTAGCAAAATAGGAAAATGTTTCATACCTTTTAACAAAATGGTAAAAGAAAAAACTTAAATTTGCAATTACCCCTAATGATTTTGCTGGAATTTTAATTAAACCATTTCCTGTTGCGACAAATGCAAACTATGGTAAAATAAATAAATAGAGAGAATAAAACACTATAACCCGCCTCATTTGCTCTTTCTAAATATCATACAGTATTTGCTATAAAATGTAAGGACATTGTAATTAAAAATATTTGCATATTTCATTTATTTCTGTCTCTCTCGCTCTCTGTCTCTTTTTCTCACTCTAATTATTTCTTATTCATTCTCTCTGTAATGGCAATTTATTGGTAATTATAAATTAATTTTGTTAGTTACTGTATAGAGATGTTAGTGTACAAAAGCTTAATATGAGTCCTGTATTAGTGTAAGTATGTAAATGAGATTTTCTTTTTTTTTCTTTTTTTTTTTTTGATTGAAAGTTTCTGAATTATTAATGTATTTGCAATTATAATTGTGTGAGTATGTTTTACAATTTTCTTGCTCTTATTAACACCCGAGGTTTTTGTTGCACTTTTTGTGAAAAAAAACATAAAACATGTATGTTTTCCCAGTAAACACAAATTGAAGCACATGCTTGTTGTATTAAGGTCAAATGTGAAGCAATTTTTCAAATCAAGTTCAAAATTAATTTTTAAATTGTATTCAAATTAAAAGCTGTATTCAAATTTTATTTGCCAAATTTTCCAAAACATAAAAACAGTACTAATAGCTAAACCTTTCACGACATGACCGAGACGCCACAGTTATTGTACCTTAATAAGTAAATCTGCATCAGTTCAGCCATAAGGCATATAGATCATGTTTTATTTGTGCAAACACAGATGGATACAAATATTCTACGAAGAATTTAATGTAGAATGTAATTTTCACCTGCCCTCATAGCCGAAACTCCCCGAATATCAAACATTATCAGAATACGCGTGATAACATGTTACCTACTGGATCGCATAAGATCCTTTCTTACAGGCGAGTTATTTCCAATTTTAAATCAGGCCAATATGTTTGTTATGTTGATGTTGTCTAGTGCAAGAGCACAAAAATAGCAAATATATATATACGTGTGCATGAAAATAAGAAAAAACACAACAATATTTTCTAAAGTAACAGAATTATTTTCTTACAGGACTTTCTTCCAGTATATGCAAGCAAAACAACTCATACACGATACACAAAAACAAACACTAACTCGTTCACTTACACACTTACATACATACTTGTACATAAATATTCCACCACGAGGACGTATAAGGATTTGTGTGTCAAAAAATAAAGGCAAAATAAAAACTCATTTACACAACCTCAGAAATAGACAAGAAAACGTTTGGTTTTATTGCTTGGCTTTATGCTACGAGTATGTACTCTTCTTATAACGAAAAAAAGCATTTTATTAAACATACTCTAACATGTTATGTTGTGTTAGAACCAAAAACAACGAAACATAACAACAAAAATTAAATACAATTTTTTTAAAATTTACTTTTTGCTATAAAACTCTTATAAATAACCTTACCTCTCTCACTCTCACTCTATCAGTCTACATTTATTGCTTAAATTTAGTTCAGTTTCTATCACCATTCCTCCCTTTCTATTTTTATTTTATTTTCTGTGAGATTTGCATACGAAATAAACTTTATTAGATTATTTTCGTATTAATAAGAAAATTGTAATGAACGTTAGTAATAAAAATATTTCTATGTAAGAGAACGAAAGAGAGAGAGTCTATATCAGGTTTGCAAAAGTTGGTACAATGGCACTTTTCTTATTCAAGATTCAAGTATCAAAAATGCAACAGATATGTTGTTATTCAAAATTGGACCTGGGCTTGGTAATTTCCATACAAACTAAGTTCTAATTTTTGTATATCTTGAGAACGGTTAAAGCTAAAGTTTCTGAATTGAGTCTGAATGACTTCATGGGGGAAATGGATAAGTGGGAGGGACGTACAAGTTAAATATTAATTTCTTTATATCTTATATGTTGGCTGACTAGACAAGAGAAAATTTTGCTTTCGTGGACTGCCGTTTAGCAGTTTTCTTGCAAAGCTCTGAGAGTAACTGATTGCCAAGAACAAGCTTCTCAAGTTTGTTGTTCGGAATCGATGTTAAACTGTAGGTCCCAGTACTCATGGATAAAAATTAGTGCATATAATACAAGGTTTCTACGAGAAGCTAGGCCGTAACCCTAAAACAGGATTG
This sequence comes from Metopia argyrocephala, assembly GCA_963576795.1. Taxonomy (NCBI): domain Eukaryota; kingdom Metazoa; phylum Arthropoda; class Insecta; order Diptera; family Sarcophagidae; genus Metopia; species Metopia argyrocephala. The sequence continues at coordinate 56,944,683 of OY756211.1, read as the reverse complement.
TAATTACCAATTATGTATACATATATGTAAACACATAAAGGTTGTCATAACAAATAATTTATCTCGAGTTTAATAGTTTAGTGTGTATTTAGAAGTTTTTAGTGTTTTTTCTAATTGCGTAGAGAAAGGTAATATTTTACTTAAGCTATTATCTGGGTGTAGTTTTTTTATTTTACTTATGTATGCTAACTGGGTTTGATTGAAAAGTAATAGCATGTTTACACGTACTTAAATATTTATGTTTCGCTCTCTCATTCGTAATTTATGCCGAACACACTACTATAACAACATATTTCATCATAAACAAAATTTTGAGTAGAAAACGTCTAGTTTTAAGTAGTTTCAGTTTAAAACACCTCCGAAAACAAGAAAAATTTAGTGTCTTTTCCAATTTTTATCGAAAGTTTATTTGAACTATAAATTAAATATAAACAAATACAAATACGCATACATACACACATAATAAAATTTATAAAAAAATAAATTAAATTGAGATTAGAAGAGGGAAACATGTTTTTTTTTGTATCGTGAATAATTCTGATTTTTTCGAATCGAATACCTATACATGTTTATATCTCCTTATATAAGCGGTAAATTTTAAAAGTGCTTAAAAATTAAGCACATACACGTATAACAATACTGCGAAGTTATCTTGACGTTATCTTTTTAAAATTCTATGACATTTCATAAATTAAAACAGAATAAACGTTGTAAATATGGCTAAAGCGGAAGGAATGTAATTACTTTATATAATTTGAATTGTTTTAACAAAATAATTACATTTCCTTTTATAAAAATTGTGAGTAATACCCAATTATTTTTTAAGCACTTACTTATCGTGCTGCGAGAGTTTAAGTGCTCTATCCGCCATTTTATATATATTGGATTAATGATGCCAATTTAAGTTTTTGATACCAAAATGTTTAAAATCTGCAATCCGTTTTCGGCTATTTATCTCCGAAACTGGATGAGATATCAGAAAACGGACTGCAGATTTCAAAAATTTGAGTTCGAAAACCTAAAGTGGCATCATTAAATCGAGTTAAACATATAAAAATTATGAAATGGCGGATAGAGCACATAAACTCCCTCATGACGAGTTTCGTTTTTTTTCGAAGCAGATTATCTAAGCGTTTAGAGATATCGAAAAAAAACACCACAGTATTGTAATTATTTTTTAAGTTGATATGAAAACTATAACAAAAACCATTTAATTGCAGAACAGTTAAAAGATGTTTCTATGGATGTCTTTAGTTATTTTATGTAAAATATTAAAAAACTAATAATAAATAATATTTCATAATAAGACGTCTTAGAGTCGACCTAAATTTTTCATTGAATGAATTTAGATTTCTTTTCTCTTTGGCAATTCCCAGTAATAAATTAGCCGAAGTTTTGTCAAGTAAATCACGTTTTCTTTCAAAAACTCTTTTTTCTCTCCATCATTTGCAATGGTTATCCGTTTTAAAAGATCACCATTACAACAGGGTTGTCTCTGCCACCTCTTTTTACCCCCTTTTCTTATAACGAAACGATGTAAATTAAAAAGTGATTACCAATATTGCTCGGATTTTCCGATCATTCAACAAAAAAATGAATTTATTACAATCAGACTCAAAAAAGTACACTTTTTCTAAAAGTTAGTACAATTCATTGAATTTATTTTGCATCACTAGTGTTTGTACTCTGAAGAAAGCAAATATTTATGTATTTAAATATGTGTATAAATCAGTTTATAATCGTATTTTTTATTTCATTTTGCTTTTAATAAATACAATTACAATAATAATAACAACAACAGCAACACTATGTTTAAATTCGTATACTTACATACATACATATAGTATGGATGTGTGTGTTTCTTCCTGGCTTGAATCAATGCATATTTGGTTATCAGAGATGGTAAATTAAAGCCAAATACGAGTAACAAGATATTAACAGTACACACGATTACACAAACATACATACGTACATATGAGAAAGGTAATCAAATAGGAGTCCACATCTCTAGTCCTATAGTATCTCGACTACTTTTGATTAAAATCCTATAAATTAACTACTTGCTAAAGAAAGACTTCGAATATATGTCTAATTGCGTGCTAAACACAAAGAAATATGGATTTTCAGTTTTATTAAACACTAGCTCCACCTACCCTGTGTTACCTGGGCTGTGTCCGTTGTAGGCTATCTGCAGAACTGACCGTTTCAGGCACAGGGGTGTTTCCATACCACACCTTGTATAATTAAGATCAATTTAGATAAATTCGCTTTTACTGTTCTCAGTATATATAAGTATAAAAATTAATAAAAGTATTTAACTTGTATGGGAGGAACCATACTAACTTTTCCAATTCCGCCCACTTTCTTACTAATGATATGCTTTGACCATGAAGACATTCCAAACAAAATTAGTAACCTTAGCTTTAACCGTTTTCAATAATTGGTATTTGTGAAAATACTTTTTTGTTACATTTTTGTTTAATTAAATTTTACGATCTTTTTGTTTTTGACATTTCATGACTAGAAAGCAAAAACAATACGCCCTGCTGGTTTTGTATTGTTGTACTTTTTCAGTTCTGTTTTATTATTTTCCATACTCGATACCTAAGAGACAAGTGTTATAAAGACTCCGAGTTCACTTGAACGAAAGCATACGAACATTTGCAAATATGAAACCGAACAAATCTTGAGCAAATATCGAAACCTTGAAATAATATCGAACGACAAACTTGAGAAGCTTGCTCATAGCAATCAGTTACTCTCAAAGCTTTTGCCAGAAGACTGCTAAGAGGTGGTCGCCGAAAAAAAAATTGTTTTCATATTTCTTTCTTTCAAGAAGCTGTCAGAGCTGGAGTTTGAGCCCGGAGCTCTAGTCTTAGTAAGCCACCATACTACTATGGTGACCAGCGTTGCCACTATTGGTAGAATTCTACCAAAACTGGTAGAAAATTTTTCGTTTGGTAGGATGGTAGGCTGAATATGAGTTTGGTAGATTTTAGCAGAAGCTAAAAAGGAAGAAGTTTTTGATGTTAAACATGAGATTTTGCAATTTAACATTTTTTGCAATTTAACATTTACTAAACCAAATCAATGCTAAATTTGATTTTAATCGAGAAGATATTAAATTGTTACAATTAATTAGAAGTATTGTCAAAAGAAAACTTGCTTATATTGTCCCTTGTTTTAAAATTTTCTAATCTTATAGATTGTGATCCTTATATTATTATGTTGCGATTAAGAGAAACAAATCTTTTAACGGAATTAAACATTGAATTATTTTGGGCCAAAGTTAGTTCAACTAGAAACAGTTAAAATGAGAAAAGTTTTGGTGAATTAAACAACTTTGTTTTAATTTACTTTTTCTTAAGCATAGTTCTTCAGCAGCTGTACGCAAATTGTAAACACTTTCCTTAATCAAAACCAAATTGAGAAACAAACTCAAAATAAATACAATTAATAATATAATGCTCTGTAAAGAGCTTGTAAAAGCTAATGATGGTTACTATGTGTGGTCAGCAAAAATTTAAATTTCTATACCTACATATCCATTTAGATTATTTTTGAAAAATCGAATTGTTTTTTTTAATTTCTTGTATTTATAAATGTATTTTCGATTTTATTGTTTAGAAATTGAATTGTTTTTGTTATATGTGTATTTTTTGTTATATGTATTTTCGAAGAACTGAACTCTTTTCGTTATATTTTTTACTTTTGGTTATTTATATGTACATGTAAAGGTGTTAATAAAAATTGTTTTTCATCTCAACAATGTGTTTTTAAATGGTTTTTAAATAAAAATGGTTTTTGGTAGATTTTGATCAATTTTGGTAGATTTTGAAAGAAATTTTGGTAGAATAAAAATTTTTTCAGGGGCAACACTGATGGTGACCATAAGTAGTACTAAGAGTATTTTTCTCTCAACATTTTATCACGTAAAAAATTGATATACAATTTAACCATAATTATCTACCAATAATTAATGAAGTTGGTCATACCTGATGTAAAGTAATTTATCTATGGTGATATTTGGATTATTGTTTTAAAGAACCAAAACAAACACAACGATGTTTTGTCACATATATTTTTTTATATACTATATACAAACATATGTACATATATACTCAGTTTTACATATTTTTGTCCTTTTTTTAAATACTTTAATTGATGTCGTTCGATATAAAAACTATTCTTAAATATGAATATTTTTATGGTGTTATATATACGAGGTTAGTTTATTAATTCCGTATTAGTTTTATTTTCGTTTTACATAAAAACAATTTAATTCAAATTAATAATTATTGTCAGGGGGTATTAAGAGCAGCTAGCTGATAGCCGGTGTTTTTTAGCCGCATGCATATGGTGTGTTGACATATGAGGTCTATTTCGTTGTTGGACGCAAGTGGATCCCCTGACATTAAAAAAAATAAATAAGGTCAGTCTTCTGGCAAAAACTCTGGGAGTAATTGATTGCTATGAAAAAAGCTTCGTTGGGAGTCGACTTTAAACTGTTAGTACCGGTACTCATGGATAAAAATTAACACACACAACATGAGTGCTGCAAGAAGCTAGGCCGTAATCCTGACACAGGGTTGTACAGGCCAGTTATCTATGTATGTATGTAATAACAAACCAAAGAAAATTATTTGTTGAAATCACTGGAATTAAGTAGAAATACCTTTTTGAACTTGACGATAAGTTCCTGGAAAACAGCAAATAATTAGCGACTCCATTAGTTTTATTTACATATAACAAAATACAAACAAGTTGTTAGTTTTTTTTTTTTCTTAAACGAATATGTTTATTATTTTATTTACTTTAATCCAGACACAATTTATTGAAATTGAAACATATGTTTAAAATATTTGGTTCTTTGTGTTCCCGTACTTTTGTGCAATTTTGTGTATTGTTTACTCTCTATATTTAAAACTTTACCCAAAAAGAAACAGATCTATGATAATTGTAGAATTTGTTCAGGAAGTTCATAGAGATTTCAAGGTCAACATAATCGGCCTTGAAAGCAAGAAACTCGGGTAGTTTTTGATTGTTTCCACACTAATTATGCTGAAAATCGTATTTAAAAACCAAGTGCCTTAAAATTATGCGCCATGTTATAATAATAAATTTAATTTTAAGAATATTTTAGTCTTGTATTATTATTTTATCTTGTATTATCATCAAGCTCTTAAAAAAACTTCCTATATGTAGTTTGAAAACATAAAATATCACTGCCCTCGTAAAGAATAACAGCGGGTGTGCATGTATTTTGTAAAATAAAAAAGAAATCACTTTTAAAGAAAAGTAATTAACCTGCATTAGTTTTCCATGATTTGTTCCATATCAAAAGGAAACTCTATTTCTAAAACAAATTTTGTTAGAGAATTATACTTTCGTTTTACTTTGTGTCAATGAAAAGTGATAAAAACAAAAACAACAATAGCAGCAACTTAAGCAATAAAATAATATATTTATGCTCGTTAGTAATAAAAATGCAATTTATTGTCGCTTTCAAATTAATTATAAATCCGTTTGTAAAAATCTATAATTTCCCTTTTAATTCCAACGCTGTATTACAAAAATTTTATGGGAAATAAGCAGATAAAATTACAATAAATGTAGTTGCTTTTGTTGCTTTTTTTTAACAAAAAAATTGGGGAAAATAGCATTTAACTATAATGAATAGCAAAAAAAAAAAAAAACAAAGATAGAAAACAAAAAATATAGATCAGTAACAAATCGATTGGTAGATTTTAAATAAAAATCTGCTGGTTTTTGAGGATGTCATCAATTAGTTGGTTGTTTTTAATTATTTTAAGGGCTTTCAGAAAGACACAAAGCTTTGAGAAAAAAACGAACTCAAAAGTATTACCGGGCTAAAGAGTAATTGCTAATGCAAATAATTGTATATTTTTTTAACTTTTATTGAGAAAAAAATATTTCATTTCTAATTTTTAAATTAATTACAGAACATAGTAAGTTATTCTAATTACGAAATCTTATGTATAAAAGATAATTTGGGTTTGTTTGTTTATTTGTTTGTTTGAATTCTGTTTCAACTACTGAACGAATTTTTTTTAATTTTTAAAAACCCTTTATATATAGGCAAATGCGTCCTAAAGTGTGTCATGAGTCGACAATTTTAAATTTGAAAAAAAAGTAAAAAAGGAAAGGAACAACAAAAAAATATTCATTCAATTAAGAATGACAAAAAAAAACACTATCCAATAACACAATTATATTCTTAGAAAATTATACAAAACATTATATTAAATGTAACATAAGCCGATGAAATCTACTCAAATCGGCGGCGGTTTTGATGTACAACTAGTAGAGGGTTTTACGTGCTTATCGTCCATAGACGTGCCACACGCCGCCCGTTGCCTGGGCGGTAGTTGAATACATTGCCACCAACCACCGCCACCCGAAGCCGGTACCCTCTAATCCCGGTAATGTCTAAGATATCCCTCTCAGAAGAAGGTCCATGGACATCTAATTAGCAATTTAGTACCAACCACTGCCTCGGTACTGATACCCCCTTTGTTGAGAAGTTTCTATCTAGCACTACCATATACGAGTACTCCCCGAAGGGCCACACTCAAACCATTAGGCCGGTTTGCCTCACTCCCCGAATGACAGGGGAGCACAGACATAACCGGGGGCTTCCTGATACCCGTAGTACCAGATTAGAGTAGTTTTTTCTGGTCAGTGCCTGAGATGATCAGTAATTAAAACTTACCAACCTCTCTGCCTATAGCGACTGCCAGGCTAACTGAGTAGGGCCACGCTCTTACAAAGTAAGTAAATTTTTTTTATAAATATCTTTAATAACAGACAAACAGCTAAACTTGGTCAACATCTCCACATAGTTAATTTTAATCATTAGCCAAAAATTAGGAGGAATAGTACCTCCCTTTTATAAGTAATTTAATATTAATTTTTTTATACGGTAAGAACGGTGAAATCTAAAGTTCCTCACTCACAACAAGTGCAAAAAATACTTCATTTCATCTGACCTTCTCAATACTTACAAGACATTTATTAGACCTAGGAGGTAATACAACTCTCAAGTATGAGCTGCTGCTTTAAAGTCTATTCTGAGGCTTCTCGACCGGCAACTCTATCGATTCGTTGGAGCATCTGCGCAATATGGCGTGCTTTTCATTGTTCTATCGGAACTATCATGGAAGATGCTCTGATAAAGGGACCTAATTCCGAGTAATCGCATATTTTTTCGAACTACTAGTACCTCTTTAAGCACGTCCTTTTGTAATTGATTGTTCAGTGAACCGCACAATGCATTATAGCGAGAATTCATTCTTTAGGCGCACCGCTCGTTTATGGAACAATCTACCAGTGAATATTTAATAAGTTTAAATTAAATGTCCACAAGCTCTACTCCCTCTTTCATCCTTTCCATAACATATTTTAATAGACCAGCAGATTGTACTGTATGAGTACGGGTTATTCCCTAAGTGCTGAACTGAATAATAAAAAAAGGCATATACTATTGTACTCTAAAACAACGTTAGAAGGTAGAGCTGGAAAACAATCGGTAGTACTATCGATAGTTATATTTCTATTAGAATATCGATGTTATTTTCTCGATAGCGATACTATCGTTAAAGATTGGCGATGATGTAAAAACTACATTTAAGCTGGCTTATCACCATCACTAGGGGAAAGTAAAGTTCTGTGACTACTTGGCTCCCGTATCAACAAGTTGTAAACCTGAGACATAATCCCATATCTTTTCTTTACACATCAGTGAATGACTTGTAGTCGCCGTGGTCTAGTGGTTAGTGTGTTGGCTTACTAAGACGATAGGAGCGTGTTCAAATCTCAGCTCTGACACCTTGAAAAAAAAGAAAGCAGTCTTCTGGCAAAAGCTCTGGGAGTAATTGATTGCCATAAAAAAGCTTGTCACATCTGTCGTTCGGAGTCGACTTTAAACTGTAGGTCCCGGTATCAAGGATAAAAATTAACACACACAACATGAGTGAAAACATCTTGAAAACATGTTTTCTCAATTATACTAAATGGTTGTATAAAATTGGCGATTAAAGCTATTAAAGCACTATTTAGTTATTTTTAATGTTCGGTTTCAGACTTTTTGACAGTTGGTTATGATATGGATGGAAACGTTTTAGGTGGTCAAATAGGTTTGATCTGATGCAGTTAGTGTTGTAAATTTTCGGACACAGTCCATTTTCTATATCTTTTGTTTTCTGAAAAAATTTCCAAACTTCCGAATTGCCTTTGCGAGCTTTTTTCAACAATTAATTACAGTATCAAGCTCAGTATTTTCGCTATGTTTATCACCATTTTCGATACTCGCTTGCTAAAAATATGTGCAGTGCGAGCTCAGTTTATGCAAATTGGAAAAAAATCTGGCCTATTGAAATTCTTGAAATGACAAACATAATTGGCCGTTACCACCTTGTGTCAGAGTTACGGCCTAGCTTCTCGCAGAACTCATGTTGTGTCTGTTAATTTTTATCTTTGAGTACCGAGATAGACTTGAGATGCTGTTTCATGGCAATCAGTTTACTCTCAGAGCTTTTGCCAAAAGACTGCTAAGAGGTTGTCGACGACAGAAATATTTTTTTTTTAAATTCCTTTTTTTGTCAGAGCTGACGTTTGAACCAACTATCGAAAACATCGAATCGCGCGATTATCTAACACGCTCTAATACAGAGATGATAAGAATTCGTCAATTTTTCATATGTTTAATTTTATATACTACTTTATAAACTGCTGTATTTTTTCTGTAAGTTACCACAAATTGTACACCATAGAAAACCTCATCATCATGTCAGTTAAATACTGTTTTTAAGAAAAAGTCAATTGCAATCAAATATCAATTAAAGTATTTCATAAATTTTCTTTTTCTTTTCTTCAAATTGAATTTTGTACAATTTTTAATTATTGCCAATCAATTGTATCAAAAAACATTTAAATTGCACTGACGTTGACGATAAAGAATTATTTTGAAAAAGTTTTACAATTCTCTTAAGATTTTCAAATTAAGCAGGCATTTTTCTATAAATTTATTTCTGAATGAAGAGATAATTAAGTTACAATTTATTTAAGTACAATTAAATTACCAAAAAAGTTCTGTAGAAATTATTTTACTTTTTTTTAGAAATAAAAAGACTTTTTAGTACGTGCTAGTCTTAAAAAACATGTGAAAAGAAATATTAAAAGAAAAACTTAGTTTTTTGAATAGCAAATTTATATTTCAGTAATAAAAAAATTAAATATTTTTAATCAAATATTTAATAGAAAAATAATTATATTCTATACGAATGTATATCGTTATAGTATGATTGCAAATTACTTTTAAGTCACAAAACATTTTAAGTTTACTTTTTGAATGCACACACACATACTTACTTATAGAATACATTTTATGTACAAAAATGACAACTAGTGACAAAAATTGTAATTGATTTTCTATGTAAAAGTGTTGCTTATTGAAAAGTTTGCTACTTCTCTTGTAAAATTTATTCAGTGTAACTTAAGGCATTTATGAATTTTTCTGAAGATACAAGTATTTTGACTATATGAGATAAAAGAGATCTTATAGGTTTCAGCTGCATTCAAAATCTGAACAATCTTAGTGGTGACGTTATCTGCATTGTTATCGTGATCTGCACAATTGGTTGCACACTAGTCACTACTATAGAGCTAGACGTTCGTATAGCAGATAAGCTATAGATTTTCAATTATTCAATATCAATATAACTTCGTTCAAGTAGCGCTTCTAAAGCCGCAAAAATAAAAATTTCACAAAAATTACCTAAACTCTACCTCAGCTGTGTTGAAAATCATTCCTAGGAAGTCCATATATTATAGAAAGTGGTTCAATGAGATTTTAGATAAATTTTTGTAGTTCATTGTTTCCTAAAATTTTCAAAGGTTTGCTACCTATGGACCTAAACAGAGGAAAAAAAGGTAAAAAATATCGAATCTGTTAAAGTTTTTTTGCAATTTTAGTCTTGATTTTATATGTTTACAACTAATGTTCTTCTTGATAAGAGCTACAACTTTGCCTCAGAAAGTAAATCAAAATTCAGAACAGTTTTCAAGATATCAGCCTGAGAAAATGATCACTTTGCTACAAAAATAACACCCAAGCCCCAAATGTTTGGGGGGGCCATAAAAAAAAACTTCATGAATTTGGGCAAAACTGGGGGACACAGGTCTTCTTCTTTTGAACAGCAGGTTTTAATAGCTTTTTCTGCTAAAACCTTAGACAAGTTCCTTGATTTTAATTTATAAGCTTTTAAAGCGATTTTTACAGAATTTATGGATATTAATACAAAATTGCTAAGCACTGACCAGAAATATCTTTACGAGATTTGTTTTTCCATTTCCCTGGGAAGTTAGAACTCTCTTGCAATAAGTAATTTTTTCGACACATAAAATTTAAAAATGTAATGACGAAGTTTTGTAGAAAACTGATTATGATATGAAAAATCCACAAATTGTATCCCAAAAAACGTTTATTTGTCTTTGAAATAATGAAGTAAAAGTCACATTTAAATTTTAGTCCAAAGTATTGAAAACTGTTTACGCACTACTATAGTGCTCAGATTTAAATAGCGATTTTTTTCTAATATTGACCTTCTGTGTATTTAAAAAAAATTATAAAGTTCGCTCATATGGTTTAACAGATATGATAGAATAAAATTTGTTCTATAATGTGCCGTGATTGCAAACTTCCTTAGAAGAAAAGAAAGGTTGCTCGGTCTTACTAGGTGCTCCCACTATAATAATTTAAAAGGTAAGACTCCATACTATCAATTAAAAAAAACTTTAAATAATTAATAATCTTTTATAAAATCATAAAATTTATCTCGCAAATTTATGAAATTTTTAATTAAAAAAATTAAAAAATTTAAATAAAAATTTAATTAGTTTTGGTAAAGAAACAAAAAGTTGTGGGAAAAAATATGACATGGGTTATATGGGCGGTGAGTGTGGGCGTTAATTGAGGTAATAAAGGCTCTGTGACAAATTTCAAAAACTTTGGGCCAAAAATAAATTTTTGGTTTTATGGTCGGTGGGTAGTAGGCGTGGCCAATTTTAATGAAACTTTATATTTTTCTAAATTGAGCTAACTAAAGGCTCATAGAAAAATTTTAAAAACTTTGGGCCAAAAATACATTTTGGGTTCAATGGGCGGTGGGTAGTGGGCGTGGCCAATTTTTCCTAATTTAGCTAACCAAGGGCTCAGAGCAAAATTTCAAAAACTTTGGGCCAAAAATAAACTCTGGGTTCTATGGGCGGCGCGTAGTAGGCGTGGCCAATTTTGATGAAACTTCATATTTTTCTTAATTGAGCTAACCAAAGTCTCAGAGTAAAATTTCAACATTCTACAAGCACTCCTTAAAATTTTTGCTAAACATTGTATGAACAAATCCCACTGTGCGTCGTAATAGCTTTTTCTAGATCTATGGATAAAAACTTTAACAAGTTTCTTGATTTTATTTTACTTGCTTTTGAAGCAATCTTTACAGAATTTGCGGATAATAATATAAGCACTGATCACAAATATATTTTCGAGATTTTATTCTTTGCACAACCAGAAAATATGTTGTGGACTATGCTTCAGGTTCAGAAATTAGGGAATTTTTTCTTCGAAGAATATTAAAAACAAAAAAAGGAAAAGAAAAAAAGAAAAAACGTCCGCTAGTTCCATCGTCCAACACTTCAAGTAAAATTACTATGATTTAATAAATTGGTCGAATATGAAAATTTAAATTGAATCTCTACTGACTAAGAAATATTCTGATACAGAAATGTCAAACCTAATTCGTTCGGGAAACAATTTCGGTCAATTTGGAATGTTTCCTTGTCATACCAGCAAGCAAGTTTTTTGAAAAGTATTTATATGTGAAGTTTTCTTTGCATATAAAAAAATTACAGACTCAAAAAATATTTAATTTAGAATGTAGAGATTAATTAATTTTTCAATTGATTAGCTTTCCAGGGTAATTAAATTGAAAAAAAGAATAATAATAATAAAATAAATTTAATTATCATACGACATAGTATAATGCTATTATTAATGTTTTTTTTTTTTTTAATTTTTTATTTTTAATTTTTTTTATTATTGTATTGTGCTAATAATCGCAATTAAACCACATTAATTGTTGTAAATCATTAAAATAAAAATTAAATTTAAGCCGAATAAAAGCAAACCTATTACATAAGTACTTACATTGGTTGGGACATATTTAGGTATATAAGTATTTATGTGTGTATAAGTATTTCAATTAAAAATTTTAAAAAATTTCGTATACCCCAGTATTATATTTCACTCAATAACAACGTCTATAGGATCACATCATTAAAAAAATCTTTGCATATAAACGTATATGTTATATTTGCAGGCACACACACACATACAATTGGTAATAAATTTATTTATTCTAATAATATGTCTGTGTATATCATATTCCATCTAATTATTTCAGCAAATATATACCGCAAACATATTCAAAATTTAAATATTTTTTATACAAATATTTGTGCACAAAAGTGTGTGTTTGTGTGTGTATGTGCATGAATGTGTGTACATATTTGCAAATGCTATTAAAAATAATGATTTATTATGCGTTTTATTTATTTTAATTTAATTATTTACCACAAAAGAATAGACAAAAACGAACAACAAATAATACCTTTTTTTCTGAATAAAATGAGTTTTTAATGTAAATTTAACACAAAATTAAAAAAAAAAAAACAAATTTTTGCCTGACTTTTTTTTAATAAAATCAAAGCAAACATTATAGATTTTGAATAGATTTCCAAAGTCCTCATTAGTCTTTACTTTCTGTTTCTGTTCCGTTCTGTGTCGTTCTGTTAGTTAGTTAATGTAATTAATTGTTCTGTGACAAAATATCAACTGTTTTTAGTAAATAAAGAAAAACAATAAACAAATAGTATATATATACAAAATTGTGCCCCAAGTTTGAAAAACAAACAAAAGTGATAAAAAAAAAATGAGTAACAATATGGAATACTCATCGGATTCGAGAGACTATGAGCAAAAATAGTTATTTAAAATTACAAAATTTTTATAAAATTTTAGATACAAAAATAAAACTATAAAATGTCAGATTTTATGCTAACACTTAGAAATACTAAGCGAAATACAGTGCCAGCTCGCTGATCCGAAGGTGTGTATGATTTATGACGTATTACATGCTCTATCTTCTTAAAACCTGGGGTACACATATCGTCGTGCTGGAGTTTAAGTGCTCTATTGATGCGTATTTTTTTCTGATAAAATTGGTGCAAAAAACGTATTTTCGATTTTTTGTCTGTTACAGCGCTCTTTAATTCTTGCGACGATATGCTTATTTCGCAAGGAAGTTCGAATATAAATATATTATACTCTTTTATTGAATACTTAACCTTAAAATTTGGGAGCTGGTTGCAGAACAGAGCAGTATATATTCAAAGTAAAAGCGGTATTTGAAATCTATCAACACAAACACTGTTGAAATGAACCCTTAATAATCCTCAAGCAAACCTTTATTGGAAGAGAGAACTTTGCGAATAATTTATAAGAGAAACAATAATAGGTTTTTTCAAATCGAGAATTATTTACATTTCAAAGATACCAATCAATCGTGGCATAGTGGTAGAGCGCTCGCACAGAAACTCACACGACCCAGGTTCAATCCCAGCGAAGGACAAAATTATAAAAATAAAAATTTGCGGTTTTCTAAAAATTACAATTTAAATCAAAAAATTAAATTTTAGAAAATAAGAGGTTCCCCCCCCCCCCTCCAGCAAGACCATCTGCAAGAAACCGTCCCCTGATATTTCTAATCCATTCCACCAAAAACCAATGATCAGGAGTACAGCGCCACCTTCTGGGAAGATAACAGCTAATCTACTGAAGACGCTCACCATTCACATTAAAAACATCTACCGACAGATGAGGCAATTGCTGTTTGATCATTCGAGGGTGAATGTATAACACTGGCTCTTGAGTGGACAAATTTACAGCAACTTGTTTCATCAACAATAAAAAGGCGCAAAATATACACACATGTATGAAAAAAAAAAAAAAAAAAAAAAAAAAAAAAAAAAAACCTATCAACCATCTTCACATTCCAATACAATGCACTGCATGAGTAGGGGTTTGCCCCTGAGTATTGGTCTTAATAAAAAAAAAAAAAAAAACCAAACGTAAATGATAAGCTTTGGAAAATAAGACCAATACTAGGCCCTATTTTAACGAAGTCTCACAATTTTCTACGTTTAAAACATATGTCTATTGGCGAGCAAATAATACCATTTTCGGGACGTTGTGAATATCGACAATACATACCGGCCAAACCAAATCCATTAGGCAGGCAGAACTCCTGCAGGTATCTGAACTCGTTATTGTAAAAAATAAAATAAATTGAAATGCCTCTGCTACATTCATTCCTAATTCTAAAAGCAATAAAAATCACTTCACATATGAGCACTTTGTAAAGAAATACCTTGCTGTGATACCACATCCACTACCAGAAATATCACTTGACAATGCCTTCCATATTTGTAGATAGCAAGTCGGCATCTAAATGTTGCCATCCGAATTTCTTCTCACGCTGTAGTACAGTATGTTCCAAATGCAACATCTATTTATGTATTTTGAAAATTAGCTGCCTTGAAAATTACCAAAGTGTTAAAATTTTTTTTTCCAATTTATATATCGTTAAGACCTCAGGTACACATATGCTATTAGTTAAAATATAAAAAAATACACAAATCAAAAAACGGGTGTTTAATTTGTTGTCCATTATGTGGAAAAATCATATAAAAAATTAATAATAGAAAGAGATTCATGGTCATGTCTTAAGAGGCTATAGTCCGCATTAATTGCAAGCTCAGTAATCCGAATTGCATATTTTTTTCAATTTTTCTGTTTTTTTTTTATTACATATTGCGTCTGCTTTTATTACAAAACTATGTGTGGAAAACTAACGGGAAATAAAGACATAAATATCGTTGGTCTCAGGTAGAAAGGCCCTAACTCAAATAATTTAAAATTTACAGGAGGCGGTAAAAATACAACAGATACTGTAATTATTAATATATAATAACGGCTACAGTCGTACATGTCGTCGATGCCGACTAATGTGGATTAAATGGAATAAGAGGGCAAAAACAAAATAAAAATTGTAATTCTGTTTCATCCAAATAAGATGACAATTACAAGAACAGCAATGATGGTAAGAAAAGGAGAATATGATAAAAACTGTTGTGTGACTTTACTTCGACTAACTCATACAAGTGTATGTACATACATATGAAAGAATATAATTTCAGTATGCGATTTCCAGAAAAGTGTGAGTTAAATAGTTGATGTTTGGTCTTGAATATGCACAGGACACAAAGAACTCTGATGAGACTACCGTAGCTGGAGTCGAAAACAATTGTTCAGTTTGGCTAGTGTACTATTCCTTCACGGACATCATTTCTTCTTTAATTACCAAAAATATTCATTGCCGTTAACTTTGATCTAATTAAGCGTTTCTGACGAAACAAAAATTAAATTATAAAAATATTGATCAGAACTTTCCCGGGGCTCGAACCTAGAGCCTCAAACACATTAAATTAATATATAACTTTTTATTAAATGCTGTACAATTGCTTGTAATAACGTTATTTTTAATAATATTTTAAACATTCTTTGTGAGGAGCGGAATATTTCTAAAATGGATTTACTGAAAAAAGTAAGTTTTGAAAAAATGCGAGTTAAGGCCTTTCTACCTGAGACCAACGATATACTCATTGGTTTTATATTTCTACTCATTTACGGCTTTGTTGAGAGTTTATTTGAAATTGTTGTTTGTGTTTCCTTGTGTACAATCAAGCTTTCGTTTTTTCACTCTTTATCAATAAAAATTAAATAAATTTGTTTTGAAATCCTAGCTTGTATTTTATTTTCGAATCTAGTAAATTATAATACATAATGACAGCACATCCAGTAATCCTAATATCTCGTTAGTCCGAATTAATACGTATTAGCAAGCTGGCACTGTATTGTTTTTAATAGGTTCGACTTCGGATCGTAACAGAACGTAAAGACTAATTTTACCTTAAACTTATTTTGACATTTGCCAAATATTTTACTAAAAAAGTGTAGCAACTACTTTAGAGAAAAATTCTATGCAAACATTTCTATATGTGTCACTAAATTTAATTCCGAAAGATAGGAAAGGTTATATAGAAAGTGATGGTGTGACCAGAGAAGCACCTTTGCTTGAGGTCTATAGGACGCATACTAAATCTCGATTTAAACTATATATTAATAAAAGAAAGAAAAAGATCAAAAATTTATTATAAAATTGATGGAATAGCAGAATAAATTAAAGAGCATAGATAAAAAAAATTGATCGACTGTGCAATATTTTAGAAAATCATACGAAGCCAAAATAGAAAATTATTCAAAAATAAATTGGATAAGAAGAAGAAGAAGAAAATAACTCTCTCAAAATTTCTCTCATTTACCAAATTTTTATGTACGGGAACGCTTTCCGGTAATATTTGGAACAAACCTCTTATAATTATTAAAAAATTAAAGAAATTTTTTTTTTCATATTGTGTTTACATTGTTTTACAATAGGTCTGTTTGCGTACTCAAAAATGTATAAAAAAAATAATTTCAGTTTAAATTTTTTTCCCTGTTACATGTTTGTGTATATCGTATGTGGTATATATGAGTAAAATTTATGTATGTATGTACATATATAGTGCAAAAATCTAGTGCCAAAATTCTCAGAAAAAAGGCAGAAAAATTTATAACTTAAATTTCTTTTAAGCACTTTTACTAAGGCCCTAAACTCTACTACAAGTATACATATATTCTTGTAATTAAAATAACAAAATTGTTGACTCTAACACAATGCAAATTCATTACTAAGCAGTCATCATAATTCAAATAAATCATACAAAAATTATTTTATAATATCATAAAATGTCAAATTAAATATTTTGTAAACTTGTAAATTTTCTTTCATAAAATAATCTTGAATGTTAATTTAAAGCAGTATGTTTGTAGAAATTAAGTCATACATATAAAATATTTACGACATTTTTAGATGTTCAACAAACAAACAACAACAATGTTGTACTAAATTTTTAATTATTACTTATTTTATGTAATTTATTAGTTTTCATTTTAATGCCAAAATTTAAATTTCAAAAAAACAATCAGCATTTGCATGTGGCAAACGAGTATTCGTAAACGTATTATGGAGTCAACAACTAACAAGAAGAAGAAAAATTACGTTTTAACATGAAAATTCGAGTACTAATATGAAAATGTGTGTACAAATATTTGAATATTAATGCCATGCCCTATGTGTTATAAATTTTAAAATTTATTTCATTTGTTACTGATTACACAACAAGAGCTAACAAAACTGACATACATTTGGGAAATACGAGTTATTTTAGTTAATCAAACTTGACTTTTCATAATAAAACAAAATGTTTGAACGATTTTTTACTTTGAGGTAGATTAGAAACTATTTTGAAAAATTTTTGACACTCTGGCAAAAAGCATTAACCACACAGACGACAGCAAGCAGCATGACAGCAAACAGCAAATGCAGCCGACACAATTTGCTGCCATGTTGTCTGCTATAAAAATAGTTTGAAGGCAGCAGAAGTAAAACAATAGTGTATTTATTCACGGACATCATTTCTCCTTTGATTACCAAAAAAATTCATTGCAGTTAACTTTGACCTAATTAAAGTATTTCTGACGAAACAAAAATTAATTTAAAAAAATTGATCACTTTTTCTGGGGCTCGAACTCGTTGTTGTTCTTAATCAATTGTAAAATGATAACAGCTGATTTTTACTTTTGGAGAGGTAACCTTGTTGTGTGCTACTTGCTGTTGGCTATGTGTTTATAACAAAATATACGTTAAGGTACATTCACATTAATCAAATATTTTGTGAACAACAACAACGATTTTTTTTTAGTTGCCTGCTTTAAATTAAATTAATTAAAAATTTTTATAGTTTTTCTTGTGTTTATCTGCTTTTAATTTTTTTTTT
Source organism: Metopia argyrocephala (assembly GCA_963576795.1). Taxonomy (NCBI): domain Eukaryota; kingdom Metazoa; phylum Arthropoda; class Insecta; order Diptera; family Sarcophagidae; genus Metopia; species Metopia argyrocephala. Next base: position 56,926,608 of record OY756211.1, on the reverse strand, counting down.
TTTTTTTTGAAATGTTTACATAACAAATTTTTTTATAAAATTTTTCTATAAAATAGTGGTTCATCAAATATTTGACAAGTGTAAAAGTAATTTTGGATGTTGTTTATATACAGGGTTTTTCAATAAGAGCGCTACAAAAGTTTTTTTTTAAGTAAAACACAAACGGTTTTGGATATCAATGAAATTATTTATTCCTGTAAAAGTACGATCGATGCCATTATGTGTGGAACTCGATATCTTTTGCACGGCCACCACGGGCACGCTTGCAGAAGTCCAGATGATTAACCCAATTTTCGACGGTTTTCAAGCATAAATCGGCCGATACTGCTGCAATTTTCATTCGCGATGGCTTGTTGGCATATACCATAGACTTGACGTAGTCCCACAGGAAATAGTCTAATGGCGTCAAATCGCACGACCGATGTGGGCAATCGACTGAACCATTTCGTGAGATAACACGTTCTCCAAACTTAATTTCCAATAAATTGATTGTGACATTAGCTGTGTGGCTTGTGGCGCCGTCCTGTTGGAACCACAAATCCTCCAAGTCCATATCATTCAGTTGGGGCAAAAAATATTCATTTATCATTGAACGGTAGCGATTCCCATTCACAGTAACGTGCCGGTCTTGATATTCACGGAAAAAATAAGGCCCAATGACGCCGCCGGCTCCTAAACTGCACTAAACCGTAATTTATTCGGGATGCAATGATGACTCATGGAGTACGTGTGCATTGCTCCCTAACCAATAACGCATATTTTGTTTATTGACGAAGCCATTCAGCAACAAATGAGCCTCATCGCTGAAGATCATTTTCAAGTTGTTGCTCATCCCAATTCACGAACACACGACGCTTCTGGTGATCAAGCGGCTTCAGTTCTTGCGTCAATTTATTCTTGTAAGGATGTAGGCCAAGATCTTTTCGCAAAATTCACCACAACGATGTCACAGATATGCCCAATGCTTGAGAACGACGTGTGACAGACACATTTGGGCTTTCTTCAACTAAAGCCTCAGCGGCAGCAATATTCTCGACACTACGGGCATTTCTTTGTCTCACTGGCACGGAAACATTTTGTACTGTGCCTTTGGATTCAAATTTATCAACTAGACGCTTAATTGTTGATCTGCTAGGACGATTATGACGACCATAAATTGGACGTAGCGCTCTTAACGTTGAGGCTACTGACTTCGAATTACGGTAGTAAATTTTAATAATTTCGACTCCTTGTTGGCTCGTATATCTTTCCATCGTGAAATGGCAAACCTTACTGAAGAGAAATGTCAAAAGAGCGGCAAGAAATATGGCGTCGTTTGCTGTCCCTGTAGCTCTACTTTTGTAGCGTATCATTAGAAAAACCCTGTAATTTTAAAGAAACCTGAATTTTAGGACTTTAAGTAAAAATTTGTATATAAAGGAATCAGCATTGTATTAAAAAATAGTACATTGTTTTTGGTTAATCTTTTTCAGATATTGAGAGTTGAACAGAAAGTACCTCTTTTACCGTTCGTAATATAAGGTATAGGGAAGGAAAAGATAATATTTAATTAAATCAAGCTAAAAAACGAAATTTTCTGATAAAAACTTTAAATTTTTTAATAATAAACGGCCGTTTAATTTTTTTTTTTTTTTTTTGCGAGCGACATTAACCACACCATCGTCTAACACAAGGTGGGGACGTAACCACCTTGTAAAAGCATAATTAAATGTACTATTGTTTGCAAAGGGGAAATATATTCGTACTATAAAATTAACATAGAAGTATTTCCAGGAATTCTTCAAAACATTTTTATGTATGGTTATTACAGCGCAATGAATGGATAAGTATTTGAAAACTCTGTTTTCTCATTAATTGTCATCCACTTCAAGTGTAATAAAAGTTATTTGAAATAAACTGTAAATAGTAAATAACTTTTAAAAAAAATAACCAAAAAACTAGTTAATTGACTTTAGCTTATTTCCTGCTTCTCGGTAAGTCTTCACAGTAAGATAACATATCAGCATTAAGTTCATTTTGAGCTTCCAAAAGTATGAAATATTTTCGCTGAATTCAATGAAAATTTTAATCTTTGAACCGCATTATTAAAGCATGTGTAAAACAATGTTTTGTTTTCACACCGGCTACCATACTATTCAAAGTTAGAATTTTTCTTAAAATAAATTGCTCTCAAGATATTATTGAATAAAAGATTTTTGTTTATATAATGTTTGTTTTTTTCTAAAATACAACATTTCTTACTATGTAGGTGTGTGCATGACTCTATCTAATTGTATGTGTATGTTATGGCTGCTTAATATCCGCTTTAAAATTTTTCATTCATTTAAACAGTGTTTTTGGTTATTAAAATCATTGTTGTTATTGCTTTAGTTACATACGAGTATAAATAATTAAAGCAAAAGAAAAATTTATATATAGAGAGAGAGAAGAGAGTAGTATGGAAGATGAGAGATGAAACGATAGTAAAAATAGCACTTGAATAGCGGAAATTCTATTATTACTTTTCGTGTACCAGTTAATGAAGCATGTGAATGGAAGACAAATTTGTCTGAGATTGTGTATGTGTGTGTGTTGAAATAATTTTCAATAGTTATACAAATGGCAGTGATTACAGGCTGTTTAAGGAGAAAGAATTCAAAATACAAGTTCATATGATATAGAGTACGATTTAAAATTTGCATTTTAACACTTTAGAACTCATGCTCGTATAATGTAAAAATACATGAAATAGTTGTTAGAAATACGAGTGTCTGTATAGTTTAGGTTTAAGAGAAAGTTAAAATAATTATTTTTGCTTTTCAATTTGAAGAATAGAATTTAAGCCTCGTTTATTTTACAATTATATTTAAGTGAAAATAAAATTGAAATATTTTGCAAGGATATTTTGTTATAAAAGCATTTAAGGATAGAAATAAAAAAAAGTTATTAGAAAATAACAGTTTCTAATTACAACCCAAATTAACTTATTATTGCCTAAATCAAACCGTATTTCTCGTAGTACTACACTACGACCTATGACACATTTTGTATGCCTTCGAGTCTACTTTATATTCAACAAATCTACTGGCTTCTTAATAAATGCCAGAAAGTCTGAAACTTTAGTGTTGGATAAATTGTTCATAATCTATATTTAATAATATGAATCTCTTTGTTATCTAAAATCCAATACAATTGGAATCTATTATTGGGCAGCTAAATTTTAGACAAATCGTTAGCTGTGAGTTCCAGCTTTACCTATAATTTAATATACGTCACGGATAGAGGTCGTTGGAGATCAATAGATACGAGCCATAGAATTGTAAAAAAATCATAATAGTGTCATTACAAGAGTATTTTAAAATCATGAAGCGATAGAAGGAAGGTAGCATATATATATATTACGATCATATCAAACTCATTCACTTAGGTCAACTTTGGTACAAGAAAATTAAAAGTCAGGTAGATCAGCAGACGTAAAAAAAATTATTGAGCGCTATATGATATTTACAGAGGTAAATAACAAAAATTTTTCATTTAGGTAATCACAATTGGTGAATCTATTTTTTTGAACAGCAAAATTAGTTGATTTTAAAAATATTTCTGATTATATTGTTTTTTTTTTTTTTTTGTTATTCCTATTAATTAATTTATCTTAATATATAAAAACGTTTGTGCCGGGTACGTGTTACAAAAACTCAAGAACCGCTGGACCGATTGACACCAAACTTGGACAATATATAAGTTTAGTCAGAAGCCAGGTTTCTCTTAAGTATAACAACGATAATTGGCGCTATTGTCGTAATATTTTAATTTTTTTTACTTATGGTACATTTGGCTCAAATTCACAAAATATATTTATTAAACAAAAATAAGTATCCTTTTCTTTTATGGGCATTCAAAAATAAAAAATTGTCAATATATTAAAAATTTTCTTAAAACAATTTGTAAAACAAAAATCAATACTTTTCGTTTTTTTTCTCTTTTTAACACATTTTAAAAATCAGACGCAAACATTTTTTTTTAATTTGGACAGGACAGCGTCTGTTGGGTTAGCTAGTAATTGCTATAAAATACATACATAGAAACAAATAAAAATATTAATCACTTTTTCTAATGTTTTTCGGTAACAAAGATGCTAGATCATGGTGAATCTATTTTATGGAACACAACTGTAAACATACATACATATCAAATAAAACATAGGTATATACATATACATACATACATAACTGGCCTTTACAACCCTGTGTCAGGATTACGGCCTAGCTTCTAGCAGCACTCATGTTGTGTGTGTCAATTTTTATCCATGAGTACCGAGACCTACAGTTTAATGTCGACTCCGAACGACAGACTTGAGAAGCTTGTTCATGGCAATTAGTTACTCTCAGAGCTTTTGCCAAAAGACTGCTGAGAGGTAGTCGCCGAAAGAAATATTTTTTTCATATTTCTTTTTTTGAAGATGTCAGAGCCTGAAGTCGAACCCAGGACCCATGTCTTAGTAAGCCAACACACTAACCACTAGACCACGGCGACTACATATATACATATATGCAAAACTATTTATGCAGTTTCTGTGGGGATTTTTGGAGACCAACTAATCGGGGTTTTAGGGATTTTTGGGGATATTAACTTCGAAATTAGGGATTGAAATTGAAAACTATCTGACAACCCTGATGCAATAAACCCAACTCTGATAACGTTACATTTTGACAAAAATGACGGAAAATTCATATCTTGCTTTATTTTTGGCACACACTATAAAAGCTACACTGAAAACAGCGAAAGGTATTACTACTTTTCAACAGCTCTATATCCAAAGATCTGTGCCACAGTTATCTATAAACACTTTAACATACTACCTATAAGTATACATACTTTTAAATATATAAGCTCTTACCCTTATAGATAAAAAGCGTTTATTTTTATTACAGAACTTTCCACATATGTGATCAAAAGTTAAGTTATTAAAATACATAAAATGTTTAGCAAGTTTTTAGATTTTAAGTTTATTTCATACATATATCAATAAAAATCGAGCTGTATATGTATCAAGTCTATATTTTATTAGATTAAAACTTTTTTTATTAAAAAGAAAGAAATATTTGTTTTCATTTTAAAACCACACTATAAGCACTCGTATAAAATGAAGACAACATCATCCTCACCATCATCATCATCAATTTACGAGTATAAAATAAAGTAATCAAATATTTAATTTATATTTTATTTTTTAGATCTGCCTCAATAAATTTTTATGAATAGCTAAACTTTGTAAGCGGAACTAGCAAATAAAATAAGAGTGGAAGGAAAAAACAACAGTGAAAGTAGTAAATTATTTTATATAGAAATTTGTACAAAAAAAACACTTTTTTGCAAATATGAGTAACAAAACATTAAGGTAGTACGTACTATATTAAACGATATATGAAAAAAAAAACTTTACAGGAAGAAACTATCAACTACATGTAAAGGTTTTTAACACTATAAAACTTAAAGTTTTCATTTATTTTACTTAATTCCCTACTACAAATATTCTCATGTACCTCACCTTCTCTTTAAATCTATACCAACTATTTCATAAGAATCCATTTCTTTGTAGACACTTACATGTGTTTTAAGTTAAAAACACACTAATAAGTTTTATTATTATGGCTTTAGGGAAGCAAAAAAATATCTATACAGTTCTACCTCAACTCTATAGTTATGTTTCTAGTTTCAGTACAACATTTGTATAAACGTTCATGAATATTCGCAATAAATGTATGTACTTGTATAAAGAAATTCAGACATACCATGTATACGTACATTCAGTGATTTCTACTAAAATACATAAAATTGTAGGTGTTTTTTTTTTCTTTGATGGAAAAACTTTTAGGTGTTAGAACATGAAAATTTCATAGTTTTACAAGGTGCTAAAACGGAAATGCATGTTTTATTTCTTTCAGTTTTACTTATAAATATATGTATGTATGTAGTAAAAGTATGAATATTACATGCTTAAATAGTTTATTTAAACCATATTTTCAATGTATAAAAAATTTACAAGTTGGGTTTGGTAAACTTTGAGTAAAACCGTCAATATAAACGATTAGGAATTTATTTTTTATTTTTGTGGGTAATATTGTTTGACATATTATGTACATACTTCTCGTAAACTATCTAAATAGGCAATACATAAAGAAGCTTACTAAGAGTATGATAGAAAAACGAATTATAATTTTTATTAATCATACGCTTAGAAAGTGAAATAAAAAACACATTTTTTAAATCAATTACCATTCACTACAGCAAAGAAAAACTTTATTTAATTTTATATTATTGTTTGTACTCGTAAACAAAATAATGAAGTAAATTATTTGCCTACTTTTAGGCAAATGTTATCTGCTACAAGCATCTAAAGATTTATTTGGAGGTGATGAGATAAATATAAAGGTTACTGTGTAACTGGTTGTAGTCGCTGTGGTCTAGGGGTTAGTGTGTTGGCTTACTAAGGCATGAGCCCTGGATTCGACACCCAGCTCCGACATCTTAAAAAAAAAAAAAATATGAAAACTATATTTCTATCGGCGACTACCTCTCAGCAGTCTTCTGGCAAAAGCTCTGAAAGTAATTAATTGCCATGAACAAGTTTATCATGGTACTCATGGATAAAAATTTACACACACAACATGAGTGCTGCGAGAAGCTAGGTCGTAATCCTGAAACAGGGTTGTAAAGGTAGTTATGTATGTCTATATGTATGTATAACTGGTTGAAGATTTCCAAAACTCTCGCGGTGTTGAGAAGGCAAATGATCGTTTAATTACCTTTGCTAATGTTTTTAGAATTAAACCCGATTTGTAGTATCCTGTTTGTTCTTGCAATTGGCTCGAACAAAAAGCGAATAATGTTTCCTTATATTTTTCTAAAATTAATTTATTTATTTTTTTCTTTTTTTTAATTTTAATTAAGAAATAAGAAATATAAAAAAAAATATTTCTTTCGGCGACTACGTCTCAGCAGTCTTTTGGAAAAGTTCTGAGAGTAAGCTTTTCAAGTCTGTTAAGTTTAGATTTAGGGTGTATAAATGAACATCGTCTAGGCTGGATTCCAACATAATCGAATAGTTAGGAGATGATTTTGGTAATTTTAAAATTCGCTTCAGAAAATATTTCTGTAATTAATCTATGTCTTCAAAGTGGCGTATCCCGAAATGATCCCAAATGAATTTCATGTGGCATTTATAGTATTTTGAGCAGCTACATTTCTATAATGTTCGTGCTTCCGTGATGATTATTTTTGACGTTAGAGTCACAGCAAGATAATTGTACTCATTTAGTACTTCAATCTCATCTCCTTAAAATTAGCATTTTTATCTAGTAGAATCTCTACCTCCATTGCTAATTACCATTATATATTTTTGATTTGCTAAGATTCCATCACTTCAGTTCAGAGTCCAATGGATAAGCAAAAGAATAGACAGAACTCGATTAGTCTAAATTGTGCAAATACGCAATAGTCGACTGGTAAGGTTTAGTTATAAGTATGGGATGCCGTTTCTAGTCGCCGTGGTCCAGTGGATAGTGTGTTGTCTTACTAAGACAATAATACTGGGTTCAAATCACAGCTCTGGCATCTTGAAAAAAGAAATATCAATAAATTATTTCTTTCGGCGACTACCTCTCAGCAGTCTTCTGGCAAGAGCTCTGAGAGTAACTGATTGCCATTAAAAACGTTCTCAAACTGATTGCCATTAAAAACCTTCTCAAATCTGTCGTTCGAAGTCGATGAGTCGATCGATGCGATGTAAAATGAAAAATCATTCTTTTAACTCTTTTTACAGACAAAAACACACAATTAGCGTAACGCATGTTATATAGTTTTACCTTTAGAATAATGTTTATTGAATGAAAATAAGTTTAGCACTATTGCACATCGCAAAAATTATATCTAATTTAAGGCATAAGAGAAATCGCTCTATAAACATTTATTGTAAAATTATTTCTTATTACTATCTTCGGCGTTCAGACAATACAATTCCTATTTTTGACGTCATGTATGTTATTTACAATTGTGTGTATGCATATGTGCAATTACGAATAAGAGAGTAAAGCGTATTGCCAGTATAAAGATAAAGTGTACTCTTTCCTTTACCCCTCACTGCCTTAGCCTTTAAACGTGCAATCTTAAAAATAAGAATCTCTACGTGTGAACACAGACCTATGAAAGTTGTCAAAAAGAAAAAATTAAATTTGATAATTTTTAATTTTTAATTTTTTTTATTAATAATAATAATTTTTTTTTTAATAATCTAATTAATTTAATTTCATTTTATTTTTTTTAATTTATCGTTATCTTTAAAATATGTTATCTTTTAATGCTTGTATGACTTTGCTTTTCTGTACTTTAAATATAAGATTAAGTCTTGTTGTACAGGAATTGAATGATTGAATAAATAAATAAATAAATAAATAAATAAATTATATACATATTAAATATTAGTTTAATTGTCAATAATATACATAAGTATGTAATATGTAGACATTTTTAAATAGAACTCTACAAGATTATTCTCATAAAATAAGACTAAAACCGCTTACTAGTTACTAACAACACTTAAAATTAGCCGATTTTCATTTGTATAAAGTTTGTATTCAAAAGCTAAAATGCCGGCATGAGAACAAAACTCATTGTTGCAAAATCTGTGTCCATTTTCTTTGCCAGCATAACGCGTTTAAATCAACATAATCAAATAGAGAGACTTTAGGTCAGTTGAACAAAAACTTTTTACGAGTTCTATATAAGCACACACTGTAGACTCAGAAATTTATACGAATGCATGAACATGTTATTAAATACAATAGAACTTAACGTTGGAATAGCACTTACATATGTGGAACCTACAAAATGTAAACCACTGGGCCTCAAAAAGGGACTAGGAAAACATATTTAAATAAACAAAAGCAATAACAAAAATAAACAAAAACTTATGAAATTATTTAAGGGAATAGGAAATGAAATGTCTGAAATGACTGCAACTCAGTAGTTAACGAAACACTCAAATATTTGTATAAATAAACAAAAATTTAGCGAAGCGGAAAAAAACTTGTGTAAATGGTTGGACTCTATTATTATAAACATCAACAATGTAGTACAGCAAAGCCATAGAGGCTTTCACTGGATGCAGAATCATATGAGGCAAAAACCTTGTTTCTCTGTTATGTACACTTTAATATGAGTGTTATGTGTGTTTGTCTTACGCTTTCCTCTACCATTCTATGATGGTGCTTTGGAACTTTGTGTCATAATTTTAATTTAAGTAGAATAAAATACGCTTGACCCCTAACAAAAAGTCAGCATTTCAAATGTTGACAACGACGAATATGAAATATATGGTATACAGTGAGTGAAAAAAGTACAGCTGAAAATAAAAAAGGAAAGATTTTTATTTCGTAAAATTAAACAATCATTCACAGTCCTATTAATGTGAAATCAATACGAATTGTTTTTGGCAATCTTAGAGAAAAAATTTTGAATTCATTTTTTTTTTCTAAATACAACTAATTAACAAATTAAGTACTAAAATTTTTTCCTTATTTGCGATAAAAGAAAATATTTCATATTAATATACGACTCAGGATATTTTCAAGTTTTATTTACTAAATAAAAATATAATTAATATATTTTTAAGATAGCTAGCCTTTTAGGAAACTATAAATTTATTGGTGATTTTAATAAATAAAAAATAAATTATAAAATGTAGACTGAGCACAATTACAAGAGACAATGATCCATAAGTTCTATTAGTTGTCTTCCAATCTACTGTTTCTTCAATAGACTTACTGCTTTTCTAATGAATGCCAACAAATTTAAAATTTTATTAGTGGCTATAGCCTCCATGTCAATTTATCACAAACGCCATATTTACATACACACAATATTTATTCCGCTGTTTCTATATAATATTAACAATCTCTATAAATGGGTTCTCAAACCACAATGACCCGTAATAAAATCCATCAGAAGTATTGAGTAATATAAAAAATGAAATAAAAATTTTGAATTTCAAACCAAAACAATACAAAGTCTTGGCTAGAAGAATTTCTAAACCAATTCTAAATACAATTTCATTTATATTCAAAAAGTTGGATAAGACGGGACAAGAAAAGCAAACAAAAAACAAATTTAATTTGGTAACAGAAAATACATTGAAAGTCTAACTAAACAGGATAACGCAGTTAGATCGATTAACCACTAATGGGAATATTAATGTAGTAAGATTTACATTTCGGAACAGTCTTATTTTACAAAATTGTTGAGTTTGAAGGTTGGAAAGTCATTGGGAAATATATTGTCATTGTTATCAACTGCAACCCAAAGCTTCTTTTGTGGTGTGTACTTTAATTACGATGAATGAATTATATGATAACCCCTACTCAATTATCAGAACTAAGCCGAGCGCAGAAGATGCTCGGTGGGGCAATTATCCGGGGAATACTGTATCTTACCAATGCCCGACCTATATTACCCTTCACATTACGAGAAACACTTCACCAATCCTTTGGTCCGCCAATGTGCAAGTCAGACACTAGTAAACACTCGCCCTAACTTTCGCCCAATTAGCTTATAAACCAGAAAAGTCCGTCGCAGACAGTTCTGTTGCCAGTCCAGCAGCAATTTCGTTCCCAGCAACATGTTATTGTCAAAGCACTCTTACATCAGATGCGATTTTAATCAATATGAAGACAGTCCCCTCAAAACGGGCTGACTATTAGGAAAATTGAGTAATTAGACCACCCCTGATACGTCTCTATGGTTTATTACAGTTCACAATGAAAATCTTTTAATATCAGCCTAAATAACACTTGACTATTTAGAATTTAAAATTAAGTCCGAAAACTTTTAAAGACTACCAAATAAGCGCACACATGATTTAGGAACATGTGTTTGTTGCCTTATCTGTGATACCAGCACTTTAAACAAAATTTTTATTAATTTTGAATCAGAGGGTAGTTTTACTAAAGCTTGATTTTATTGACTTTACACATACAAATAACTATGAAAATGAAAGTTTTTATATTGGCACGGACTGTATTAAATGTATAAAAAATTAATAACTAAAAAAAAAATAAAATTTGCGACATTATTTTTATAATTATATAAAGGTAGTCTCTCTCACATTTTATTATTTACATTTTTTTTTTATTTTGTACTCGTATAAGTGCTTTTGAAAGCTTTGCAGTAGAAGATGTTGTTCATTTTGGCGTTTGTTTGAGAGAGCACAAGTACATACAGCGAACGAAGTGGTTGGTAAATAGTCCAACACAAATACCGATGGGAAATCAACATAAATAAATATAGCAAAAAAAAAAATAAAATAAAATAAAAACATTTCATAAACATACTTTTAATGTATGAAAACACATCATTTAGGTTAGAAATGTTTAAGTAAATAAGCAGTGCAACATTTATGATATTGCACTCAAATACATACATACACACATATATCTATATACTATTGATGAGATTTTTATATTCTCTTAATAGACCTGTACTTGTACTCCCACTTGTACATGCTTTAAATTTAAAATGTTATGCTTTAAAAAATTGTAATAAATGTAAAAAAGAATATAAATATAATAACGCAGAACGAAAAACAATCTTACTCAGTATCTAAACAATTAAATATAAATAGAGAAATTATTATTTATTACAATAGCGACTACATAGCTGTGGTCTAGTTGTTAGTATGTTTGCTTACTAAGACAATAGCGCCGGGTTCAAATCTCAGCTCTGATACTTGAAGAAAAGAAATATAAAAAAGTTATTTCTTCCGGCGACTACCTTTCTGGCAAAATTTCTGGGTGTAATTTATTGCCATGAAAAAGCTTCTTAAATCTCTCATTCGGAGACGACTTTAAACTGTAGGTCAAAGTGCTCATGCATAAAAATTAATACATACAACATGAGTGCTGCGAGAAGCTAGGCTGTAACCCTGACAAGGTGTTGTAATGGTTAATTATGTATGTATGTATATATCGTCGATGGAATTAAAGAACGCTGTAACTAACAAAACACTAAATGTTCACCAGAGCCAAAAAACTTTCATAAAAGTAAAACAAATACACTGGTATTTTTCATTTCGCAGACGGCGTAAATGAATTTATTTTCATCGTAGAAATCTGGAACCTGGACCAATCGACGCGTATTTTTTTTTCTGATAAAAATGATGCAAAAAACGTATTTTCGATTTTTTGTCAGTTACAGCGTTCTTTAATTCCATTGACGATATGTATGTAATTGGTTATTAGTATGAGTCCAGTGTCACCTCGTTCTCAAATTCAATTTTCTAAGGTATTAAGAGTACAAATATAAAGTTTTCAACGATGGATTGTAAAAAATCCCACATATTAACATTTACTATAAACGAATTTAAATCTTTTCTTTTTTGTGACTAATTTTTATGACATAGCTTCTCGACAGAAATAAAGACAGGAAATATATAGACACAAGCAACCATAAAACTTTTAGAGCAGAATATTTTAAAAATGAAAAAATTTAAAAAAAAAAAAAATTATATTACATATTTGAAAAAGTTAAAACTCTCCAATTTTTTCTAATAAGAGATTTATACTATGTTCACACCTGTGTTTTTGAAAGCGTTTAAGCAAAATGTTTTAATAAATAAACATAATCGTTCACATTATATTTGAGATGTTTAAGAATGACGTTTTATCAGCTGATATTGGTGCTTGTACAAAATTGTAAACAAGTTTCAGAAAATTAAAAATATGTCTACGAAAAATTGGAAGAATACAATTATGGAATTCTCAATATTAATGATTTATTTAAGGGTGAGCAAAGGCTGTATAAAAAAAACCGTGCGTCATACGAAAAAATATAAATAATGTGAAAAAAACAACAAATTCTTTTGTTAGTTGGTGCTTTTTTTAGTTTTTTCTAAATGTGCCGCCATTTTTCACTACTGTAATGTGTTTAATAACCTCAAAAGTGACAGTTTCATCAATTACATAATAAAATGCAACCCTTCCATTTACGTGTTTAACGAAGTGTTTAAATTTAAAACATCTCATTTGAGATGTTTAACAAAACACGTCAATGTATGGTAAAACATCTCAAAATCTACGTGTTTAAGATTTAAACACGATTGAGATGTTAAGCACGTTAGGTGTGAACATAGTATTAAGATGACGTAACTAAACACGGGCACTATTATCAGATAATTTGTCTGCTAGAAACAGACAAATAGTAACTAAAGAATACTTTTGTATGAGTTTTAATTAGAAATATACTTCTATTAAGTAGATTATTACTTAGGAGAAGTTCGCAATTCACCAGTTGTAATTAGAAATATTTAAAGCAGCATAGCCGCACATTAAACTGCAGCTTTAAATTTATACATGTTGCGATAATTTTAGACTAGGAAGTAAATTGACTTAAGAAATATATTTGTTTTTTATTTCAGTTTTTTATACCAATGTAAACTAGAAATATAAAAATTAATATGGAATATGATGTCTGGTAAATGACTACCTCTAGCACGCCGGCAGCTGTCCGCTTTTTTCAAAAAGTTTTGAACCACATTGTGCAACAAATCATCGGTTATCTCGTCAATGCAGCACAGAATGTCATCTTACAGAGCATCAGTTTTTTGTGGTTGGTTTTCGTAAACTTGGCACAGTTTTTAACTTCATATTTAAATGTGAAATTAGTTAATTTTGGCATTTAAATACAGTTTCAGTTTTTCAGTCATAAATTTAAGTTTATTTTTAATTGTGACAAAAGTGCGGTAGCATCACCAAATGCAAACAAAATTTTCACAATTTTTTTGCAGAAACAGCTGTGATTGGCTGCAACAAAATAAAACACCAGAAATAAAATAAATATACTATTGATAAACATCAATTAATAACAATGAACGTAATTAATATATATTAATTTTATTATCTAAAGAAGAGTTTTATTCATAATATGCCCATTTTTTATAAAATAATGAGAAACATTGTTGGTTGTTTTATTTTTATTTGCATAACATTAAAACAAGATGGCGATAACATGTGTTCATATTTAAAACTTAATTGAAACTAATAGCCTGTTTCTAGAACTCAAATTTGTTAGTGTTTCCTATAAAAAAAGACGAATGTCAAAAACCATTCGTGTTCTAGAAACAGGCTGTAAGTGTAGAAGAATCATCATTTAAGTTTCAATTTAAATGTTTTTCAACTTCTACTGAAAAAATTATTTTCGTTCTTAAATGGCATTTAAAGATAAATGACATCTTAAATGGCATTTAAAGATAAATGACATTTAATTAGGAAATCAATTATTGGGCCTTAGTCTTTCAAATGGTCCCAGAGAAAATTATTCAATTGTTATTGCTAAATCGTCACCGGGAAGTTTCTCATGCAATAAGTAAATTCTGTGGCTCGCTGTGTTGCTTGTGACGCCCTCCTGCTTAAACCAATAATCATTAATGCCAACTTTAGCCAATTTTGGCCACAAAATTTCATTAATCACGGTTTGGTAATTTCCCGGTCGCTTAATTTGTTTATCAGTTATCGTCCAAATATGGTTATCAGTTTATAAAGCCTTTAATGACTGAAATATGTCTAATGCTAAGGCAGATTTAAAGAATTGTTCTCGGACGAAACGAAGCATTATATTTTCCCAATTTCGTATGCAACTTTTTCGTATCAACGGTTTATGTTGCCTCAAAGACAATTGAAAACAACCGAATATTTCAGAGGGCTTATTCTGTAACTCTCCTAAGCTAAAACGTTATCGCTAAAAATTTATAAATTTGATTTAGGACTTTTTGACTAGGAATACAATTCTTAAACGCTTATTGTAATTTAAAAGCTTCATGCCTATCACCTCTAAACATTTTAATTTTATATATTCTAACGCCCCGCCTGTTTCAAAAACCCAAAATTTTAGCATTTTAGCTTAAGAGAATTACAGAATAGGGACCCAGTTTAACCACTGCTAGAGTGCTGATGTGTTTAGTTAGTTACTTACTTAGATGGCCATAACAAACAACAATGTAAAAATGGTCGTCCTCTACATTGACGTCCAGTGACTTTCGCATCGAAAAAATAAAGCAGAGCAGATTCTTT
Organism: Metopia argyrocephala; assembly: GCA_963576795.1. Taxonomy (NCBI): domain Eukaryota; kingdom Metazoa; phylum Arthropoda; class Insecta; order Diptera; family Sarcophagidae; genus Metopia; species Metopia argyrocephala. The sequence continues at coordinate 56,911,513 of OY756211.1, read as the reverse complement.
CATCCGAACAATATGGTCGAGCCAGCATAGCCGCTGGATGTGTTTGGTTAAGTATTTTTTTAATAAAATAAAGTATTATTATTAAAATCCTATAACATACATACACTTGTCTTATATAATTCATGAAAAATTTGCAGCACGAAATCAAATTTCAGTCTTCCTTATAAGCAATTTATGAAAATAAAATTAAATGCATTTCATTTTAATTTTATTACTTATATACATATATAATTTTTTTTTCTAGCAAAACTACCTTAAATTAATTAAAAACTAACTAAAAAGAATAAATGAATAGATACCTGGTATTACTAGCACTATTGTAGTGCCACCTTTATTACTGCTGCCAACTCTTCTGTGTTCGTATGCATGTATTCCTGCTTATGAATTAAGATTGTGTAGCAGTTACAACATGAATTTAATTAAAAACTAAAATTTTATAAGCTTTTCAAGCAGCTATTGCAACAGCTACAACAGCATTATTTAAAAAAAACTAACAACAACAACAAAATACAAACAATTTAAAATGAAAATGTTCAAAATAGTAAATCTGGCTGATGCTTGACTAACAGCTTCTATACTTAAAAAGGCATTTAACGCCTTTAGGTAGAAAGACAAGAAACAAGCAACACTCTCGACACGACTGTTACGGAGATGTATTAGGAGATGTTCCAACAAAAACTATTACAACAAGAATAAAAAAATATAATGAGAAACATGAACTAAAGTAACATGAAACATTCAATGTAGCCAAAAATATAACAACAATATATGTATCTCTTAAAAAAGATGAGACAGAAAAATAAATCGAATGAAACCAACACACAGGCATATGAATGAAATATATTCGTGCACACTCGTACATACTTACACATGCAAAGGCAAACCTAAGAAAATACAAAAAACAGCAAAAATAAATAACAAGTAGGTATGTACCTACTTTACTAAACAAACTGCAGCTCTCCCTTCAAGCTGAGAATACTATAATGAACCAACCAGCTAAAGATATCCTGTGCTGTTATGAGAAGGAAGCAACATTCCCTTATTGGTGGTATACAAAGTTAGCTACAAGTCTACATCAACAATAACAATATCAACAGCAGCAACATTGACGACAACAAAAATAATTATGATGATGATGAAATGATGTGTTAATTAATGTCAAAATAATGATAGGGAGAATTGAAAACTTCATTTACCAAAGCACTTTGCATTTTAGATTGCCAGAATCAAGAATTTAAACAATTTAAAGCAGAATTCCAACCAATTTTAAAGCAAGCAAAGTGGTATGTATGTGTGGTTCAAAATATTTGAATTTATTTTATTTTTTTTTTTTTTCAAATATAATTAAATTACAAGAAAAAAATAGAGTTTCAATAATAATAATAAAAAACTGTTTAAATTATTTAATTATTTCTCTTTTAGTAATAGAACAAAATACATAAGTACATGCTTATGTTTATAAATTTACATTCCATACATAATTGGCCATTACAAAACCGTTCACGGTTACGGCCCAGCTTCTCGCAGCTCCCATGTTGTGTGCGTGTATTTTTATCCATGAGTACCGTGACTTACACTTTAACGTCGACTCAGAAGTACAATCTTAAGAGACTAGTCCAATCAGGTACTTTCAGAGATTTTGAAAACACTTTTGAAAAAAGGTTTACTTTTTTTTTTAATTTTATGCTGAATTTTTGGTAATAACAGGTAATTTTGAGTTGTGTACCTAAAATAGATATACAACTACCTAATTAAGTAATAGATTCTAGTGCATTGTACTATATTCAGGAATACTAAATCAAATAATATATCTATTCCATCCGGTGTCCATCAAGGTAGTCCTTTAGATCCTCTATTATTTTTCATATATTTTACTGACTTACCAACCTGTATTAAATATTCTAATATCCTAATGTACGCTGACGAAGAATTTAGATTTATGCAATTTACTTTAAAAAGACATGGAAAATTTTTGTCAATGATGCAGTATAAATTTAATGGAGAGTAGCCTAAAAAAATTTAAATATATGCTGGTTTACAGAGGATGTCCAGTTCACTATAATTATAAATTTGACACTTATCACCTTGAAAAAGTTGAAGAAGTTCTTGATATTGACATTTTACTTGACAAAAAATGCTCTTTCAATCCTCACTATAAATAAGGAAAGAAAATAAGGTTGGTTTTTAGTCGGTATTGTAATGATGACCGAGTCCACATACCGCACGAGTAATGGCACCCTGCGAATATGTAAATGTATTTTCAATATTCACCGCCAAAAAAAAATAATAAAAAAAACTATAGGTAAACAATATATCGAATACGAGATCAAATAACAGGACCTACGTTTACTAAAAGAGAAATGAAAATTATTTTTTCTTTAATTTTTAATACCCACACTGTGTCAGACTAAATAAAATAGTAATCCATTTTTATTAATTTTTTATTTATTCATTTTCAATCTTAACAATATATGTCAATTGGGTATCAGCTTGATTTTTAAAGGCAAGTGATATTTTATAATAGCCCGATTTTATATGTGAAGGCAAATTATCATTCGGAATTATACACTTATTAAACTCGATTACACGTTTCGTTAAGGGCGGTACATATGGACCGGCTGTAGCAATGAGTGGTGCATTTTTTCTTACTGATGTCTTGGCTTGACCTTGAAAATATTCTGACCAAATTCAAAAATGTTAGCTTCAACCGTTTGTAGGATATACAAAAATAAGTATTTAGTTTATATGGTAGATACCACGCCTTCTTATCTACTTCTGCTCAAATTGTAACAAAAAACTTCCCGAAGATATATCCAATAATTTCCCAAATTTTTTTATTCAAACAATAGTTTTTCATATATTATTTATTCTCCGGTTACTAGTCAACATTTTTAAAACTCTATTTTGAATTACATAAGTACGATACTACAAGATAGGAAAGTTAAGAGGGAGAGGTGGACCCGCTGAAATAAATTTCACTTGCGAAAATATAGCGACCTCGTGTGATATCATGAAAAACAATGCAGCAGAATAATCGCTTAAGAACCCTATTTTCCTACATTAAACGGGCTATTAACGTAATATTCAATTCAATTTATTAAATTTATGTATAATATTTTACATTTAACTTAGACCTATAATTAACAATAAAAAGTTCAAGATTGGTATAATTTTCTGCTTAATTATATACATAATGGCTTAATAAAATTATATATACATTATCATTATTCCCTTGGTGGTAAAAAATTTAGCAAAAACCTATTTAAACATTTTTATAAATATAATAAAACACTAAACTAAAACCTAAACCTAATAAAGTATTATGAGCTAAGTAGCTCAATAATGTGTTCATAACCAGAATTTAGGCATTTGAATTTATAATTGTCATTAAGTCTGTCTATACCTGCGAAAGAATGGAGACGCTGAAATTAGCTTCAGCAGTTTGTTTTTGGACTATTTGCAAATTTTGTAAGTGGCAGTTTGCACTGGTCGATCAGACAGGCGCTGCATATTAAATAATGGCATGGAAAATATTCTTTAATATTAATTTCTTATTCTCAATGCTCATCGAAGAATGGATACATATAAATGGATACAGTATCCTAGTTAGATCATTTAATTAATTCACAATATAAGATATGTGATCCTCAAATTTCAACAACGCAGCACATTTAAAGCCCTTTGAAGGTTGTTGATTACATCAGTAGCCAATAATTCAGAATTAAGAACAGCTGTGTCATCAGCAAAAATTGACAGGGTGCAGTAATCTAATTGTTGAAAATCGAATGTGTACAGATTGTAGAGAATAGGAGACAATCATGAGCCCTGTGGGCAACCAGCCGCAACAGTATAGGACTGAGACGAAAACGAACCAATATGGACTGTAAAGGATCGTTGGGTAATAAAACTTTGAGGAATCCTTATAAGATAGTCCGGAAAACCATAAATTATCATTGTCCAATCTTACTTGGACAATAAAACCTTTTTTTTATTATATTTATTGTAAAATTATATATGAAATAATAATTACATAGACTTTTAGTACTGAAATTTCGATCTGTGTAATAATCTTTATTATCAATCGCAAAATTATCTTCTCTATAAGCTTTAATTCGGTGTGTTTCTCAGTTCATCATATTTCTTTTATAAAACAGTATTTGTAAGCCTGTTTTTTCTAACTTAACTCACTCAGCTCACAACCACCGCCTGGTTAAATTAAAGAAGGAAGATCTACCTAAACTTATCCTACACCATACTCTATATTAAAAATGGTAAAATGTATTATTCTCTAGTTTACTTTTAAAAATTTATTAAATATATATTTAAATAAAATTGTATTATTGAAGATTGAAAGAAAACATCCCATTTTTCTTAATAAAACCACATTTACCCTATATACCTACATACATATTTACCCCTTATTCCCAAAATCAATAAATTTATTTTGGTGTACCACATACACCAAAACAATCATTTTATTAAAAATGCCTTCATGCCATACAATGTTAAAGGCAGCCTTGACATTAACTTAATATATTATCGAAAAGAGACAATATAAATAAGAGGAATCTACACCGATTTAGAGACGAACATTGGCAAATAAGTGGAACTCAGAAGGAGATATTCTTAAGTAAGCTGTCTACGTGGGATAATGACCTTATCGTGGTGTAGAGGCTTAGTCTGTAAGGACTTAACTGGCTAAGCTGGCCAATGCCAGAAAGGCAATTGAAGAGCAGTGCTGGATCAAGAAGGACAATAACAACATCATCTCCAATATAATTATAACCGTTTACTTCTCCCTTAATCTAAACTTTACTGTGCGGGCTTCTTGGGGTTGATTGCTGTTGGATTATTTAATGGTGAAGGCTTCACTAGTTATTGAATAATCAATCAACAGCACAGCAACCGATTTCCTTGCGGTTCGCATTTTTAAAGTTGGACCTTTGTTCTTTTTCCCTGATATCGGATATGATATTATGTAGTAAGTAAAGTCCAAACCCTTTTTCCCTTCCCCTCATATTTTCCTAGACCAGCAATATGTACTGCATGAGTAGGGGTCATCGCCCGAGTGCTGCTGGTGTTATTTAGAAAAAATCAGAAGATTATTATTAAAAAATCATCCGTGACAAATAGGGGTTTATTGTACAAAGCACTTTACATTAATCTTCTGTCTTAAGGCATTTAATTTTTGTCTGCCTACTTTGAGTTCCTGGTACGTTATCCTAAATCGAGGCTTTGTCCACTTTTACTTTATTTTTTTACTTTTACTAAAAGAGATATAAAAAATTATTTTTTCTTTAATTTTTAATACCCATACTGTGTCAGACTAAATAAAATAGTAATCCATTTTTATTTATTTTTTTTATTCATTTTTAATCAGTTTCAATCTTAACAATAATTATCAATTGGGAATCAACTTGATTTTTAAAGTCAAGTAATATTTTATAATAGCCCGATTTTACATGTGAAGGCATATTATCATTCGGAATTATACACTTATTAAACTCGATTACACGTTTTGTTAAGGGCGGTACATATGGATCGGCTGTAGCAATGAGTGGTGCATTTTTTGTACAAATCTTAAAACTCTCCAGTAACCAGTCTTTATAGAACGTGTTTATAAATTTCGAAAAAGTTATTGGCGGTATATGAAAAGGTGTTCTTATAAAATGATCACCTATGGCACTGTAAAAACAAGCACCCTCCACTATAGTCTCATCGGTAAGGTCTTCTTTGATTGATATCGTGCCGGATAAGGCGAACTTACCTCGAGAAATTCTATCTAATTTATAGGTCATATTAAATATATCAGGTTTATTATTAATGGCATTTATCTCTTCGAACTCATAAGACCAGTTGTGCTAAATGTAAAAAATTTCAAGAAATTAAAAAATCCTTTTTTTAGAATCTGACAAACTTACACTACTTTTAACACCTTTTAAGCAAATTATTAAAAGTTTTATAATTACGAGCACTATTTTCATGTTGAATAATCAGCTTTAAATCCACTACAGATAGAAATTGTGATGCATTTACAGCTTTTATATAGAAAACCAAAAATATTCTTTTTATTTCCCTTTAACACGCATTTCAAATAATTACAAGATTTTAGTTGTTATTAAAAAAAAGTAAATTACATGGTTAATTCGCAAAAAAAAACGAATAATTATTTCATTAAAAATTGATAAAATTTTGATAAAAGATTCAAATGCTAAAAATTTATTACGAAATATCAAACAAACAAAAAATAAAAAAAAGTGTACCCGTTTATGAACTTTATGAAAGTCGGGATTTACAAAGCAGAAATTATAAATTATTCTCTTTTGCTCTTGCGTAAAACTTTTACAACAGTGTAATTTAAAAGCCAAACAGAATAACTAAAAATTACGAAAAGTAAAAAAGAAAAAGAAAAAATTGCCCGTACTTCGTGTACTACTGTCTTCACATTTTCGCCATTTGCACAAACTTCGTATGTCTGCTCAACTGGCTAAGCTGGCTGAAAGCAATAGCTCTACAGCACAGCAACCGACTTCTTAGTGGTTCTCATTTTTAAATTAGAACCTTTGTTCTCCTTTTCTGATATCGGATATAATATTACTAAGTAAGGTCCAAACCCTTTCTCCCTTTACCCTCATATTTTCCTAGACCAGCAAAATGTTGCATGAGTAGGGGTCATCGCCTGAGTACTGGCCTCATTTAAAACAAAAAATGCATTTAATAATGTAACTCTCAAATCAGAAGATTATTATTAAAAAATCATCTGTGACCAATAGGGATCTATTGTACAAAGCGCTTTACATTAATCTTCTATCTCAAGGCCTTTAATTTTTGTGTGCCGGTTTTGAGTTCCTGGTATGTTATCCTTTATCGAGGTTTTGTCCACGGTTACAAAACGACACAAAAACTTACATATACTGCAGTTGAACAATGTCAGCCACTGTGAACAAAAGCTTAGGTACCTCTTTTTGAGAAAGACTTTCCCATGCCCAAGTGATCACTGAAATTTCCAACCATATGAAATGCACATGGCTGCCAAAATCTGTTGCACTTTCAATCTATGATCGGCCAATGCCATAACGAGGTTTTTTTCAATGGTTTCGGTATCAACGGGGCATTCAGCAAACTATTTTTACCCTTGAAATAACTGAGGCGTAGTTCCCATGGTATGAGTGAGGACGATTTTCTTTATTCGCAAAAAATTACCCTAAATAATAACACAATGAGCAACTAAAGAGAACTAAAAATAGCCTATAAGAGATTAGAAAACTGTTTTGTTCACCAAAATATTGGATCGTTAGGTGATAAAGACGTAAAATCTGCGACAAATGTTTAAAGAAACTATAGCTTCATGAATTTTTTGCCAAACACACATCATTTTCCAAAAACATTTTACCTATTTTTGGTCTATTCGTATCACTGTCGTTGAAATAGATAAGCTTTGATTGCTCATTTAAGAGTTTCTGGACAGAATAATAAATGGAATTACTAGTATTACTAAAGGCTGTAATGCTTAGCATTGAATTTTATCCTGATAACAACACAAATATCCATTCTTTATTCTACTAATTCTTATTTTTTTTTTTCTTACATCGTGTAAACTGACTGGAGAGTCATAACGAAAGTTTTTGCTCCTCCACTCTTACTTTTACACTCTTTCTATTACAACAATTATAAAACTTGAAAACTGAAGCAGAAAATTTAAATAAATTCATATTTTTCCCAGGCATAAGAAAAGAAAATTTATTATTGTTGTTGTTGAACAAACTCACTATTACATATAATTGTTGTTGGTTGGTTATTGTGTAAACAACACGAAGAAAACAAAAAAGTTGACGATAGAGACATACCAGCAACATCTTTGCTGAGACTTTTCCGGAATATTTTGTTATTTCACATAAGGATGCATTGCTACTCGTATTTAACTAAACTTTTTTATGCCCTTTTATATGGACTTCATATCTTATATGTGTCGGCCTTTTGAATGTTGGATTGTTTCAAGTTATTTAAAGTTACATACTTATAGAATTAAGACCTGCAATGTATTGAATTAAAAACTGATTCCTATTTTATGCTACTTATACACTTTTATATCATTTGTAATATAAAAGGTAATCTTAGAAAAAAAAACTACATATAAACTCAAATAAAATGTTAAACAAAGCCTTACTGGCCTATTCCTAAAAATTTAAATATTTCTATGTATTACTTATCAAACAAGCGCCATTAATAAATCTATAATATTTTTATGAATACGCCAGGTAGCTTTTAATTTTTGTTAATTTATGACAAATTGTCTTGGAAAATATTTTCTTTAGTGTTTAATTTAAAGACAAACTACAAAACTTAAGCGCTACCAATTACAGTATCAAGTACCATTTATATATGTTTGATAATTATTAATTACAAAGTATATGTATGTAATTGATAAAATGAAATTGAAAGTATTTTATTTATTTAAATCAGAGTAGGAAAATAAACAAAACTGAACGTTTGATCTCATTTTGTTGTATTCTTTACAATAAGTAAAACAAAAATAAAACAGAAACAGTGAGAAAGATTGCCCATTTAATTTTGTATATTCTTTTTGTTTTGAGTACTACAAATACACTAACTCAAATGTGCGTAGGTACAACAAAAAATGAATGAGAAGAAAAAGGATAGAAGAGTAAAAGAGAAGAAGAAGAGAAAAAAAACAACAAAAAACAAAGCAAAAACAAGAGCGAAAAGCTAATTGTTTCATTTGCGCTCTTTCTCATTTAGAAAGTATTTGTGTTTGTTTTGCTCATGTACAATACTATTAAAAAAATTTTGAAAAGTGTATGACTTTGTTGAAACTTTTGCGAAATGTTTTGTTTGTTTGCCCACTCTGATTTAAATTAGAATACAATGGGCCATAGTCATAGTCAATAAAAAAGCATACTTTAGGGGTTATAAAGTCGACTTTTTTTTAAAGTACACTTTTTGTTAACCATAGACAAGTTAAAACATATTTTAAATGTAAAAAAATGTTTTTAAAATCCAACTTAAAATTCAAAAACTAAAATTATAAATCAAAAAGTTTTAAAAAATTAAATAATTTTGTGGTAAGTGCGTATAAATTGAAAAAAAATGTGCTCAACTGTTGGAATTATAAGGTACTTTGCAATTTTGGAGAATTCGCGAGATGAAAGAAAGCACAAAATTTATAGGAAAAGGTTTGTGCCTTTTTAGCTAGAAGATGGTGAATTTTTGCCAGGTATAGATTTGATAAGAAAACAACATGTTTCTTACTAAGTTTAGTGGATGGCGAACAACGTACAAATAGCTTACCCATTCCCATAAAAGCCTCCCCAACATTGCGGTTTTTGGGAAGAAATGCCCATCAAAGCGACATTAGTAAGTAAAACGGCTAATTTGATGAATTTGATTGATTAATTTGATAAAAAACACCAACGAAAAAATATAAGAGACTGCATCTAATAAGCTCGCAGGCATTGTACTTTAAAGTAGTTTTTTTAGCTGATCTCCATGATCCCACCTAATGGAAAGTAGCAGATAACAGCTAAACCTACTAAAATTTACTTAGCGAAGGCACTCACTACACAATCAACATGCAACGATGAGGCAATTTCGTTTGATCATTTAAGGGTGAAGGTATAACACTGGCATTTGAATGATCAATTCACAGCAATCTGTCTTATTCTTAAGGCGCTTAATATTAATATAATTAATAATAATATATGTACTGTCCTTTCCAAAAATTCCAATACAATGCACAGCATTTAGTAGGGGTTTACCCCTGAGTATTGGCCTCAAATAAAAAAAAAAATATTTCTCTGGTAACTGTCGGTAGAGTCATAAAATATATTTTAAAAAAATTGCACTATTGCTTCATAACGTTTCCAAATACTGCTGAACCCGTTGATGAAAAAAAACAATTTCACCAATTTGCGTGACTTCCAAACGTAATAGGAGCCATCGATTGCACGCATGTGCGTATAAAGAGTCCAGCCAAGGTAGTTGGCTGGGAATGCATTTAGAACAATTTTCATACACACATATTTCTAAGAATTAACAAAAATTTTGCTTTTTTTAATTAGTTACAGTTTTATATATATGTACTCGTATTATGTGTGAATAAAAGAAATTAGTTCAAACAAAAATTGATTCATAAAAGCTACTGTTACTAATACTTACTAAGACAGCACAACATAAAACGAATAACTCAATAACGAAAAAAATAGAGAATAAATAAATTAATAAACAAAATAGTATAATATGTATTAAATAATAAATGAATAGAATTGTACATGAACATCGATACCACTAGAAAAAAGGATGCATTCATAAAAGTGCTTTTCATATACGAATTAAATATATCTTACCTTTTCCATTTTTTTATTTTTTATTTAAAAATTCAACAATTTAAAAAAAAAAAATTTTTTTTTGGGTTACCGTTTTAATTTTTTTTTTGTATTTTATAACAAAACTAGCTAACTCGGCAAACGTTGTTTTGCCTTATAAATTTGCTCTAGGAAGCATTTTTTTAGTTCAAATACATTTAATACTCTTCACCGAACTGCAAAACTTAACATTGATATGAGCACTCAACGGTTGCGTTACTAAGAATTTTAATAAATGATTATCCGCCATTTTTGGTACTTCAGTTTGATAGTTGGGGAAAGGGAGAAATATCCCCTCTATTGCCCATTCTGATTACTTCTTAAAAAAAACCCTAAACCATACATGTATGTCCTACGGTACCTATACATATCTAGTTTCAAATTTCGTCGACGTCGGTACGTTATTTAGGTGAGGCACAAATTTCCCCTTGGGGCGGGTACCTCAACATTTAGGAGATGAAAAATAGATGTGAAAATTGACTTTTGTTAACCTAAAGTTGTGTTAAGACACCAACGAAATTTAATTAAATTCAGTTTATTAGTTGGGGATAGGGAGATATAGACCTTGTACCGCCCCCTCTGAGTGCTTAAAAATACCCTTTAATCAATTATGTTCTACGGTACCCAGATATACATATCTAGTTTCAAATTTCATCAACGTCGGTACGTTATTTAGGTGAGGCATAAATTTTCCCTTGGGGCGGGTCACCTTAACATTTAGAGGTATGAAAAATAGATGTTGACCGATTCTCAGACCTACACTATATGCACACAAAATTTCATGAAAATCAGTCGAGCCGTTTCGGAGGAGTTTGGCAACAAACACCGCGACAAAAGAATTTTATATATTAGATGTATGAAAACGATTTCTATATTTGAGTTGGCACCCATTAAAAGCCGGTTTGATTTAAAATATACTTTTATTTTGACTATAGTCATTTATCAATTATATTCTAATGCAATTGAATCTGTTCAAAAACAGTTCCTTTTATTTTGCTTGCGTAGTCTACACTTTGACTCCCGAAATCTGCCATCGTACTCTGCCCGACTAGCTCTTATTAAACTACCAACATTAAAAAGTCGAAGAGTTATGCTGAATGTAACATTCTTATTAAATGTTATTCGAGGAGATATATGTTCGGGATTTTTGATAAATGAAATAACATTCAACATACCTCAGCGAGTATCCCGTAATTTCGTCCCATTATCTGTAAGAACTTTTAGAGCTAACTATCCTGATGCTGATCCGCTTAGAAGAATGTGCAGCGCGTTTAATCAATTTTATAGATTCATTGACTATTCATTAAATCTAAATATAATAAAAAATTTAATCATTGTTTATTTAAATTCTTAATATGTCACTATTTTTATGTTATTTATATTCTTATACTTTTTATTTAATTTTTTGTTATTATATCCTTTGTAATTGTCTGTAAGGTGGAATCCATAGACAAAAATAAATAAATAAATAAATAAATAAATAAATAGTTACAAACCAAAAAAAACATTTTACTAACTTAAAACTGTTTTTAAATAAAACCGACTTTTTTGTTTGACTATGACTATAGCCCAATATTAATAATATATTTAATTATTCCGATAAGAGTGACTACACCTCTGCTCGGTGTAGTGTCACAGACCAGGGTCTCTGGTGGGAATCGAACCCAGAACCCTCACACTAGCAGTCTAGCACACTACCAACTAGACCACTGGGCCAACCAAATTGAAGGTAATTGGTAGCAATTGTGTAATGATTGTTTTTAAATTATTTATCAACCCCAATGTAATCATTACAAAATGTATTATAAAGCGAAAATAGAAATCAAGTATGATAATACATTATAACTTCTCCTAATTTGCATTGTACTTGATGCTTGCATTTTCTATGCTATTTCCTAATAATCGTTTTCTAATTAACAATTTTGCACATGGTACGAGGACCGTCCTGCGTTTTGGCAATGCATAAAAGGGTGTCAAATGCCCTCAAAAACAGCTGACTTTATGTTATTTTGCAATAAATTTTCTTATTCTCCTTTTCTTTATAAGTAGGGCAACCAAAAATATGCTCTAAAAAATTATTCTTAAGCTCCTAAAATATGCACTGGAAAAACAGTTTTAAGCGTTAAAAATATGCTCTATAAAACTCACAATGCATACATACATATGTTAATATAAAATAACGTAAATTTTTTTACAAAAATTTAAAAACATGGAGAGTATCAAATAAAATTAGCCATCAATCAAATAAAATAAAATTTCTCTATATTTGCATATACATATGTATTATATTTTAAGTCCAAAATTAGGCAAAAATAAAAAAATTTCAAAAAATTCAGACTGACAAGAATACAAAACAAAAGAGTAAAAAAAAATAATTTAAATTATTGTTGCAATAAATGACAAATTTTGAAACATGAAGCTTTCTCTGTTTGATCGTAAAACGCTCTTTTACATTTGGTGCAAATTTGATAGAAACGTTTCCTAGATTCATTTTTTGCGTTGAGCTCAATATGTTTTGACTTCCGAGTTCTTGTTTATGGTAAATATTTTCTTTGCTGATACTGGCTTATTGCAAACTTTACAAAAGAGAATTTTCCTAGCAGTTTTAAAATTTGGAGCTTCATAAACCATTATAGCAATTTTCCCCAATTTCACAAATGTTTTTAAGAGTACACTTAATATTTAATAGATTATACTTAAGTTATGTGTCAATAGGTAGTCATTATTTTGGAAAAATAAAAATTGGCAATACAAGTAAATTCTTCAAACATATATAAAAATTTGTAAAATATGCCATACAAATACAAAAAAAAATTCAAAAATGCAAAAGAACGCATTTATGGCGAAATACGCAAAAATATGCCATAACAAATAGGGATTAAACGTCGTAATTATTCCTAAAATGAATTAATATTTTGCTTGTTATCTCAGTAACATCCAGAAAAAAATTATAATGCATATTTTTGGTTGCCCTATTCATAAGTAAAATGGCTGCATTTTTTTAGTATTTATGTACTATTCTTAAGATAAATACGATCAAAGTTTTCCTTCAGTAATATTGCAAATAATAAAAAAAAAATAAAAAAAAATTTTCTTCCAATATGTCCATCAAAATGAATTGGTATTGCAATTTAGAATCACATGAGCAACATGGTGTGGCAAAAACAATGTTCTACATATTTTGCAGATAACAGCTAAACCTACATAGCGAAGTCACTTACCACACAATCAATATGCAACGATGATGAGGCAATTGCTGTTGATCGTTCAAGGGTGAAGATACAACACTGGCCTTTGAATGATCAATTCACAGTAATTTGTCTCATTCCTAAGGCGCTTAATAGTAATATAAGTAAAAAACAAAATGTATGTTCTGTCATAAATGTACCGTCCTTTCCAAAAATTCCAATACAATTTAATAGGGGTTTACGCTTTTGGAAGTGTTGCAAACAAAGCAAACCATGTTAAACACTAACAACATGTATACGCATATAAGCTTCGCTTGCTTGTTTGCAAGCAAGTTTGCAACGAAAAGTGATTACCGCCATTGAATTTTTCGAACATAAAAAATGCATGGTAAAATATGTAGCAAAAAGCTTTTCTTCCGCTAAAACCAGTTTTATGTCGCAAAATATTTAAACGGAAATGCAGTATTAGAGAGAATAAACTTTCACGGAAGGTGCAAAAAAAACTGTTTAAAATGCAGTTTATTTGTGGAAGCCAAATACTCTACAGGATTTATTAAGCAATTAGCTGAAATTGTTTTAGAATGTATCTTTTTTGTTTTTGAAAAAATATCTTTTATGGTAGAAGAATGAAAATACCAGTATTTCACTAAAACAACATTGACACAAGTAGTTTGTTAAGAATATCGCTTAAAATAAATGATAAATTTTGATTTCTTTTTTAGATTTCAAAATAATTTCAAAATGAAGTTTTATCAATTTTGCTATATTCTGTGGAAATACGGAAGAATAGCTGAAGTCGGCATAAGCTTAAATTAGTTTAGTATTTCTGACGCTTCATAAAACTCAGGGTACTATTATAATTTAAAATATTATAGTGAACATTTGTGGTCTCATAAGCTTATTATCAGTAGGTAAAATAACAGATTTTTTGCGAGAATTAATTATAGTAAGATTTACATAAATTTAGGAATATTTCAAAATTTCATGCTTTAACTTAAGCTGTTCTTACATACCGACACAGATACATACATACATATATATATGTATATATATATGGTTCTAGTTTTTTATTCTTTTGTTCCAGCTTTTATCCCTCCCAATATCTCAACAACAATAAGAACAAAACGAAATTTTAAAGTTTTATTATATTTTATTTTTTTAGTTTAAATTCATGAACTTCGCACATCTTTGTACTCTGAATTACGCATTGAAGCAGAAAAGTAAGAATGATGTTCCAACTCCATAACTCATTGTATTTTGTTAACTGGTTCTACAGTTGGGTGCTTCAAAAGCAAGGCTGGGTAGTTCAGTGATTGTGTTACAGAATGAATAAATGTGGTTGGCTATTCGTCGGTTCACTTAAACAATACAAAACAATAGCAATAGCAAAATTTTATAAAGTACCTTTTGTTGCAAGTAGAGAACCGCTAAAACCATGAACCATCATTTACAGCCATATAATTCATACGTGCCCAACAAACATATAGGCCAATGGTAAATTCTTAAATGTGACAATAAAACAAAGAGGAAATATGCTACTCACCATAAGAAAGAAGATGAAAATATTTTTAACTTGAAATACGCCCCAATTTCAGATCTTATAATTAATTATCAACTGAAATTATATTTATGATCTGGAATGTGAAACTTGAACAAAATCCTAAACTTTTCAACTTTGACATTTATTGTCTGTTCTATCTATCTCGTTTTAATTTCACTAAATTATTGGTAATAACTAGGGAAACCAAAAATATGGGATTGCAGGTTTTTTCTCGTGAGACCTATGAAGTTGGATGTAAGGTATTGTATTTATCAGTTTAAGGAATTTTATTAAATTTAGCATCGATTTGTTAGATCATATTTGTGCATATTTTGGTCTTAACAGCATTTTTTTCTTTTGTATTTAAGACCAATACTTAGGGGTAAACCCCTACTAAATTCAGTGCATTGTATTGGAATGTTGAATATATAGATATACATACATAGATAGATAGATGTTTAGATGTTAAGCGCCTCATGTCAATGGGATAAATTACTGTCAATTTGACCACTCAAAGGTTAGTGTTACACTTTCACCTTTGAATAATCAACAGCAATTGCCCCATCTGGATGTTTAATGTGAGTTAACTGTTATCTTCCCAGAAGATGGCGCTGTACTCCTGTTTATTTGTTTCTTGGTGGAATAGACTGAAAATGTCAGGGAGCCGTTTCGTGAAGATCAACTTATTGGAGCGGGTGAGGACCTCTTATTTTTTAAATTATAATTTTTAAAAAACCTCAAATTTATTTTTATTTTTTTTTTTATTTTTCTCCTTCGTTGAAACTAGGCTCAAACAAATCATAGCTGAAACCGAAGGGCTAACAGTAATAAAATGTGTATAATAACATTTAACACATGTATTTTAAATGATGTTTCAAAATATGATGGAATAGTTATCTTTTAAATATGCTCCAATTACATCAGTAGATGTTGAAAGAACATTTTCAATGTACAAAAGTTTTTTTTAGATGTAACAGACAACGTTTTATTTTTGAAAATTTGAGACATATGATGTAGTTTATTGCAATGGCGATTGGCTATGAACCGCTTTATTTAAAAAAAATATATATACTTCTATATATTTATTTGCAAAGATCTCATGATAAGTTGAAGAAAATTGTTTCCTGTTGCACAGGTTTTTGGTTCATTGTTTTTTATGCATTTTATTATACTTTTAAATACACAAATATTATTAAAGTGTTAAATAAAGTTTGTTTTTTTTTTAACTAAAAACCCTTTCTGTATTTTTTACAGCATAATTTATATATTTTGATCATATTTTAAAGTTTTTACTCCCTATTTTATGCGTATAAAATACTTTTTTGGAGCATATTTTTGGTATCCCTGGTAATAACGATACATAAGTTTATTTTCTTTTAAGAAATAATATTTTATATATTTTTTTCATTATTAAGAAACAAAAAATATATTTCGCTTTATCGGCAAATACATTTAATAATAATATGAAATGTATGATTTTAGGGATGAGCATGTCTCCAATAGAGATTGACATGAATCGCACTCAAATGGCAATTTTTTGACTTTCTAAAAATGAATATTGAGCTAGCAATACACATTAACTAAATGAATTCTGCTATTGCATGATTCAATTAAGTATGTCTTT
This sequence comes from Metopia argyrocephala, assembly GCA_963576795.1. Classification (NCBI taxonomy): domain Eukaryota; kingdom Metazoa; phylum Arthropoda; class Insecta; order Diptera; family Sarcophagidae; genus Metopia; species Metopia argyrocephala. The sequence goes on along the minus strand of OY756211.1, from coordinate 56,894,779 downwards.
TGCTACAAAATGCTTGTAGTTGCTTGCAAATTCTAAACACTCCAACCAATCACAAAAGCAGTAAGTATGTTTGAGTATTTCACTGTTTAAATGTGAATAAATCAACTACGAACAAAAGGAAAACAATAACACGATTGTAATGAAAAATAATGCAGTTTCTCTTATATTTTTAATAAAATATGCTACTTGTTTTTTATTAGCTTATTATTATTTAATTATTTATTTACTTTGTTTTTTATTTATTAGTACTAAAACGCATGTATAAAATGTAATAAATATTATTAATTTGTTAAAAAAAATAGTTCACAAAATATCAGCTATACTTCAAAAGTTAAGAAACAAAACTAAATTTTATATTTCTTAAAAATAAACAATTTCTATTTCTAAAGTTCTAAAAATAAAAAAATCAGGTAATGTTTATTTTATTTTAAATAAAAAAAAATTATTTTCTCGTTTTTATTTTGAAACATTTGTTAAGAAACAAATTACTTCGGTTAAAAATTAAAAAAATTATAAAAAAGCACTGTTTCAGTCAAACGGTTTAACCTCTTATTAGTTGAGCTTTAATGAATCATTTGAGTGTTTTGTATACAAAGGAGTGTTTTGTATGTTGTTATTGCTAACGGTATCTAAAAAAAGATGAATAATAAACAATGCATTTTCAAAAGTAAACTCTACAAGCAATACAGTTGCCACTGTTGATGAATAAAAACAAAACAAAAGCAGTAATAATATGAATAGGCAGTAAAATCAAATCAACTCATGTCATTCTCTGGTCTCTATGGCCATTTCGTCTCCGCTGAAGAGACTCGTCAGGAGACTTTTTCCCAAAGATGGTAGTCAAAACTATAAATACTTATGTTAATACAGTGAATCATGTCACATTTAGTATATAAAAACCAAACAAAAGCATTTAAGTACAAAGCAATACATTTCTGTTTATCAAAAAATTCAATTCTCCTGACGAATGTCTTAGGCAGAGACGAAATGGTCATAGAGACATGCTTATTCCTAAAACCATACATTTTATATTATTGTTATTCGTTATTGTTATTCAATATTGTTATTCATTATTGTTATTAATATAAACTAATTGAATTATTTTCTATTAGGCAATACAGAATGAACTGGCATTGAAATCAAAGTGTTTTCAACTAAACTGAAGCTTTGTCAAAATTCCAATATTCTGTGATAATAATTATCAAATAATAATTTCTAAATCAAATTTTGAAAATTACTTATATATATTATTCGACCTGCTTTCAAATTATCCAATCAATAAGAAATTACTCTTTTCTGATTCATTGAAATTATTTATTTTAGAAATCGTTGAATGCGATTTTTGATGATATTATTCGATTTCAAATAATTCCCATTAAATCACAACTGTATAGAAAGTCCAACGAAATAATAACTAGGAATCTAGCCGATTATACTGGAATCTGGTGGAAACGTCTATTGTAGGCAATTCAAAATGATCAGAGTCAGCTTTACTTTTTATTTATTTATAAGTGAATTGATTGCAAAATATTTATACAACCACTTTTATTTTTTGGTTCCTTGACTTGAAATTAAAATTATGAAATAAACTAGTGGACCCTGTGCCTGTTTTGCCAGGCACATAATAAGGCGATATAAGGCATGAAATGAACTTTAACCGTTCCCAAGATATTCAAAAATCTATTTTTATTTTGTATGTGAGGTACCAGGCACAATTGTCCAATTCCGCCCACTTTTGGACAAAAAATTTTAATTGATTGTAAAGTCATCCAGACCAAATTCAGAAATTCTACCATTCTACAGATAAGAAAATTCACATTTAACTTGTATGGGAAGTACCATGCCCACTTGTCCAATTCCCCCAAATTTTCAAGTGATGGTTTGCATTGGTCCTGGAGTCATTTGGATTAAATTCAGAAACCTCACCTTTAACCATTCTCAAGATATACAAAAATCAATATTTAGTTTATATGAGAGATACCACGTCTACTTCTACACAATGTTTAAGTGATGATTGGGGGGTGGATAGTATAGTGGTAAGAGCGCTCGCACAAAAACTCAAAGGGCCCAGGTTAAAATCCCAGCGTAGGTGAAAAATTAAAAAGTTAGTTTGCGGTTTTCTCAAAATTATAATTTAAAAATAAGAGCTTTCCGCCCCTCCAAGAAGACCATGATTTGCATTGACTTTAGAGTCTTTTAGATTAAATTCACAAACTTCAGCTTTAACGATTCTCAAGATATGTAAAAAATCAAGGACAACTTAGAGACGATTGGAGGCATACTTATTGCACACATGCGTATATAGGTCGCAATACCTACCCTCTTTATATATACGGTTGAAGTCAGGCCACGCGTTGAAGCATGATGCGGCGACATACATAGCCAAAAATCTCTTCTATTTTTATGTTATATGTATATTGATTTATAATTGTAAAAGCAATCACAAAATAAGCAATCATTACCACGAACATACATACATACATGGTTTCAGCCAAATCCATTGCAATATTTTTTTATATACCTGTGCAGAAGCTAGTTAACCAAGAATAATAAAAAAAATTATTTGAAAATTTTGAATAATTTGGAAATGACAATTGATTATAAATTGAAAAACGTTACTCGTATTTATTTATCATAGAAATAATTTTGGAATAACATTTAAGAACAAACTGTGTATTATAAAAAATAAATTCTTGTAGTAATGATTTCTTCTAACTTGTCATAAACTTGAATTGAAAATGCAAGTCGTGTTTGCTGGGTATAGTCTTGGTACAAATACACATACTTACATGTATACCATACAGAACACATTCATATACATATATACAACTACACAAGCATTCATAAACACAACAAGTAGTCTCTTAAAACTTATTATTTAATGGCCATAAAAAACTTTTGCTTTCAATGTCGCTCATAATTATGCACGTTTTAGTCCTTTTCACTGTTTTATTATTTCACTGGTTCGCTACTTCACTTCTACATAATTTTTTTTTTTTTTTTTTTTTTTGTTTTTGTGTATTTACTGGTTTTTTAATTTATATTTTTTATCATGCTTTTATGTTTTATTATGTTATTAAAATAATATTTGTTTTTGTTCATATTTATTTTTACTTCTATAATTTAATTTTTTTTTTTTTTTTTTTTTTGTAAAGTTACCCAGTTTCGATTTAATTTTTTACTCGGCTGCCAACACAGCTTCATAGAAAAAGTTTTACACCAATTTAATGGCTTTTATAAAATGATTATTTTACATCATAATTGCAAAGAAAAATTATAAAAAATGACATTTCCTAAATAATAAAGGTAATAAATATACTTAAGAAAAATAATAATAAATTTTAAAACAAAAGTTGAGCTATAAGGTTTAACCCTTATGGTGTTTTAGATCCTTTAAGATACATTTTATTTAATTAAGAAAACATAAAAAGTTTTTTATAATATAAAAAAATATTTGAGTAATTAAATGTGTACAGCAAAAATTACAGCTTTTTAAATTTAAATCTTTATCTTGCTATCTTTAATGTAATAATTTCATAATTATATGAGGTTTAAAAATTTTACCCAAATAAAGAAAAGTTGCTACAGATAAAAGATAAATAGAAATAAAAAAAGATTATTTACCGAATATATGCAAATACGGTTACAATTCGAATTTCTCGAATATCAATTACACATGATTGTAATTAGAGTTCCTCAGTTACTTATTGAATGTATTTTTTTTCAAGGTGTCAGAGCTGGGGTTTCAATCCGGAGCACTACCTAGGAATGATCCTTAACACAGTTCAGGTAGCGCTTTTATTGAGATCTTTGGTAAACTTTTGTAGTTCATTGTTTTCTTAAATTTTGAACAGTTTGCTACCTATGGACCTTAACAGGGGAAAAAAGGTAAAAAATATCGAATTTTTTAAAGTTTCTTGCGATTTTCGTCTTGATGATGAAGTTTTTTGTTTTTTATATACATATTCACAATTTTTGTTTTTAATGACAAGAGCTACAACTTTGCCTTAGAAAGTAAATAAAAATTCCGAACCGTTTGCAAGACATGAGCCTGAGAAAATGATAATTTTCTTGCAAATATGACACCGAGGCCCTAAATGTTTGGGGGCCAAAAAAAAAAAACAAAATTTATGACTTTGGGCAAACACAGGTCTTCTTTTTTTGGTCTTTTATCATGTAGTGGTGTCCGTATATGGATTTTTTTTCGTATTGCACTGAGTTTTTTTTATTATTGGCCTTTAGTAGGCTGCAAAGGATTTTGGTAGATTTTTAAAATTTTTTGGTAGGAAAAAAATTTTTTCTACGCATTTTCATTGTTGTGCAAATTTTGTGGAAAGAATTTTAAATAGCCGCAAATAGTGCAGTAATGTTACGAGCATATTAGCAGCGACATCATAGAGATTAGACATCAATAATACAACTTGTAAAAATCAAAAAGCGAGGAGTTATTGTAACGGACATATTTGTATAGTTTATCATGCGTTAAAGTTGTACCAAAGTAAAGAATTACGAACATTTAAAGAAGGTGTTTCATAGACTAAATTTGCAATCATCGAAAACTCATAAATAATAGTTTCTGTTGAAAATATTGATAGAAACAAAGCATTTAAAAAGATTAAACGTAATCATATGTAAAGTCAGTCAAATTGGCATTTAATACATACATATATGGGTATTTTCTGCAATCTAAAATCGAATGTTATAGGAATCAAAACTTTTTTCAAAGCCAAATAAAATTTTATTGTGATTTGTTTTAGTAATCATTAATGGTTTTTAAAGAAATAAATAAAATATAAAAAAACCTTGTTCACAAAATATAAAGTAATAGTCTTCCTTTATGAAGTCATAACAAATTCCGTACATATAGGTTGTCATTTCGTTTGTAAAAGTTTATTCGTACCTATATATGTATGTGTTTTATTCCATCTATTTCCATGTAATGTAATTTTATTGCAAATAAAAAGTTTATACATTTCAATATTTATATTATTAAAGTATCTCGAAAAACTATAAAAAAAGTAAAATTGACCTTAGCCTGTTTTTACAATTAGTACAAAAATATTTCCAAGAAAACAAGAAACAGACGAATTCTAGTAGATTTGATTAATTGGAATCTATTTATTTTTTCTGATGTCTATAGTACTGATGGTAAATACTTAGGAGAGCGATATTATAGGCAAGAGAGTTAGCTTTAATAGCCGCTGAAACAACCAATTTTCGATTGTCAAAAAAAAAAGAAAGAGAAAGAAAGAAAGAAATATTCAGAAATATTTTACTACAATTAAAGAAAAACTACAAAGTAAACTTTTTTAAGTTGAGGGAAAAATCTAACATACATAATTTAGAAAACTTTTAAATGTTGGCTCCCCAGCTTAATAATAAAAATATTAAAAAAAAATTTTAAATTAAAAGAAAAAAATAACATATTGTTATAAAGCAGTAAAACAAGATACATTGTACCATCTTCTATTACGAAATGCAAATTTCTTCACTGCATACTTTAATCGGCAAATTTAACTCCCTCCAATTATTTTCTATTTCTAAATATAAAAAATTGGCTCTGTGATAACATGTTTGCCAACATTGAAGATGTGGGCTCTGCGGTTGATAACTATTTTAAGGACTATCTAAAAATCTGTAATGAATGATAGCTTTTGTGGAGTTGGTGTATACCAACTACTTTAAGTTCTTAATTGCATTTAAACATATGCGACCGAGGAATTTTAAATGCAACACAACCAAACCATAAAACGAATATTGGTTATCATACGGACATAGCACATTAAATTCAGGACCGTTTCAGGAAAAAATTCGTCTAATGATACCACCTAAGTGTTATCAAACAGAAACTTTTGTCAAATTTAATATCTTTTCCACAATAAGTTTTGAGATCTCCAACTCCTTATGTGACAATTTTCCATGTTTGAGTAACTACTGAGTGAGAAATAGCTTCATTGCTGAAGAAAATTTTGTTCGAAAAACCAACATTGAAAGTATATTGGTCGAGTCCACAATCAACATATTTACGGCATTGTGAATGGTCAGGTGGCTGTAATTGTTAAGAGAGTTGAACTTTGTGCGTGCAAATTCAGGTGCTAAGTAAACAATAATGAACCGTAATATAGCCCAAGTTTCTGAGAACACCGTGGAATCACTTTCAGTCTTTTAAAAGTTCTTTATTATCTTGCCAAATAGTCTCGAAAAGTGGCCATGTTTAAATCATCACTTTTGTGGTATTTTTTAACTATTTTTACACATTATTCGCTGTTTAACGATCCATATATATAAATTCAAACCGTTCACTAAATACAGCACACTTAGGATGACAAATATGTATTCAATAACTGTTAGCCTAGCTAGATCAGTGGTTGTGAAACTATTAAATGGATAAACCGATATAAAGGTAGGCTATGATCCGACTCCGGTCTCTGACATCTTCAAAAAAAAAGAAATATGAAAAAAATATTTCTTTCGTCGACTACCTCTCAGCAGTCTTCTGGCAAAAGCTCTGAGAGTAACTAATTGCCATGAACAAGCTTCTCAAGTCTGTCGTTCGGAGTCGACATTAAACTGTAGGTCCCGGTACTCATGGATAAAAATTGACACACACAACATGAGTGCTGCGAGAAGCTAGGCCGTAATCCTGACACAGGGTTGTAAAGGCCAGTTATGTATGTATGTATGATCAAATAGCCAGACCAGCGGTACCCAACACAAACGCGTATCTCTCTTCTCTGGAAACAGAAAATACAATTCGAAAAAAATAGTGAAAAGGCAATGGATTGGCCATACTCTTTGACAAAATGATGACAGCGCAGCCAAATATGCTAATAAATTGAACCCTTTTCATCAGGTTGGTCGGCAAAGGAGTAGAGCTAATATAACATGATGTCGTTCAATCAAAAACAAAATGAGGAAATCCTGAAATAAATTAATAGAAATCCCACATAATTACGTCATATTACGGACGTCTGTTATATTCACCATATGCTCTAATTTGAGTTAGGGAAATTCATATCTACAGATATAAAAGTATTTTATATATATTTGCAAAAGCTTTTCGTTAAAGTGGAAATCGACTAAACATGATTTTCTCTATTTTATATGAAATATACGAGTAGTAGTCATTGTACTCGTAAAACTATTTTATAACTTTCTTCTGGTCAGAGTGCGAGTACTTTCATTTATTTTGAATACAAAAATTAAACATATGAACACACATACCCACATAAATACTCACAACCTACTTGTACAACTGGCAATCATAAAAATATGTACAAAATTTTCTAATTTTAAGAATTAGAAAACAAAAGAATATAAAAAAAATTAAATATTTTATAATCTAATAGGTTTATATAACAAATTTTAATTGCATTGTACGCTTGTTTCAAAATGAAACAGAGAAAAAAACAATACTGAGAAAGATGAAGATGAAGATTTTCTTGTAATATGAGAGCTGCAGATGATGACGTTGATGTGGCCTTACAACCATAAATGTATTCATATAATGAAGTAGTATGAGCAGTATGTGGAAGATGAAATTATTTGCTACAATAAACTCGGAAATTACTTTAGAATGTTTAGTTAACAAAGTTTTTTATAGTCAAAAATTTGCTCTAAGCCATTTGAACACACAGCCACATATAATTTCATTTAAATCTATAAAATTCCTTACACGCATACATATGTATGTACGAAGGATTATAATAGTGAAATGAATTTTATCTCAAACTAAGCATATACTTACATAGATTTTTATAATTTGGAAACGACTTAAATGTTTAAAATAGAGTTGTTAGCCTTTAAAATTTTAATGAAGTTTTCTACGTATTTCTATTCATGCCAATACCATATATAGAAAATACTGCCGTTGGTCAAAAAATGCCCAAGATATGACAATTTTGGGTTATATGGCCGGTGCCACGCCCCTTTGTCTAATCAACACTTCATATAACCTATTATTCCTTCCAGAGTTACAGTAACTAGCTGTGAAAATTTCAGGAAGATCGGTACAAGAGTTTGGCCTCCTATAAAGCACAAACAAACAGACAGACATTCTTTTATATATACATATATATAGATTAAGAAAACTTTTCAGTTTAAAAATAACTGCAAATTACTTTTATATGACCATAATTATATTCTGATGCTATGAAAATGATTTAGTTTTTCAACAAAACCAATCATACCTAATGATACGGCCTTTATGAATTATGAAACACTTTAGGTTTACGGCTCATATAACCTAGTCATTCAGCTAATAAAAGAAAATCTATTACAGTTGGAATCAGCTCACACACATAGACAAGGTGATGCCTACTTAAAGTCAGAGTTTTAAATCAACAGGGAACACAAATTCTTTTTTAGTCTGATCCCTACGAAAAGTAAAGTGCTGAAGTTACTCAAATTATTAAGAAGTTGCTACATCCAACTGTACGCGAAACTTAAAAAGATACTAATTAACCGATATTGGATACCTTATTTAAAAGTGTTTCGTTAAAACTTTTGATTTAAATTTACGTTCGTATTTAAGAGAGCACAATTGTGAGACACTGAGACCTGCAGATCTATTGTGTCTCCTCGTGTCTACTAGTTATTAAGCAGACCTACTGCTTTTCTATTGAATGCCAGCAAGTCTGGAACTTTAGTGGTACAGGGTGTTAGCCGGGAAGGTTTACTACTTTGTTTTGCTGCCATTTTGGTAAACATTAGTCTTGACAGTGCATATTTGGCGGTCGTGAAGTACATACATACATAATTGGCCATTACAACCCTGTGTCAGGGTTACGGCCTAGGTTCTCGCAGCACTCATGTTGTTTGTGTTAATTTTTATCTATGAGTACCGTGACCTACAGTTTGAAGTCGACTCCGAACGACAGATTTGAGAAGCTTTTTCATGGCAATCAATTACTCCCAGAGCATTTACCAGAAGACTGCTGAGAGGTAGTCGCCGAAAGAAATATTTTTTTTCTTATATCTTTTTTTTCAAGATGTGAGAGCTGAGATTTGAACCCGGTGCTATCGTCTTAGTAAGTCAACACACTAACCACTAGACCACGGCGACTACATTTTATCAAAATTAATCATCGATTACTGTGACGATGAGAAAGTTACGTGACATTACGTATGATAATTAATTTTTAAAAAATGTTTTAACGAATAAAATACGTTGGTTTACCGAAAATTTTTATATAATAAATTTGCCACATCTCTACTTCACGACTGTCAAGACTAATGTTTACCAAAATGGTGGCAAAACAAAGTAGTATATCTTCCCGGCGGACAACCTGTAAATATGTTCTCAGAGAGGACATTTTCCTCCTTAAAATTATCCAAAACACCACATTTACACAATATGTGTTTTGTAATACTTTTTTGTGTTTACTCGTAAGCATAATCTAGAAGCATCTACATTTCTGATCGCCATTCTCTGTAAATGCGTTAGGAGTTTCTGGTTTGACATTATTATTGCGCTCAGATTGTGGAGTAATTGCCGCCTTAGCATGCCTAAGACCAACTTGGGCATATTAACGTTTCAAGCATTTACCAACTTTCCAATCTCTAATCAAAATGATAGAAGTCGACAGCGGGGCTATATAGTAGGGCTACGGTACAATATACGATGTCATAACAACGTATATCAACTTACACGAGCTCTAGTGAAGTACTTTTACCTTTCCACCATTTAATACATAAGTGTTATTTAATTTATTTTAATTACATACTTCATTTATTTGTATTAAAAATACCATGTTATGTTTGTTAATTAATTGTAAACTACAACATTAATTTTTCAATAAACTTGAAACTAAATTTCTGAGCTTATATAAGCCATATAGAGGGTGTTTTTTATTGAGGTATATAACTTTAAGTTGGCATCACTTTTTTAACTGGCGGCCATTTTGTCAGCTGTCAAGTGATTAATATTTAGTTTGGTTTGCCATTTCATCATGAACAGGTTGACAAAAGAACAACGCTTGCAAATCGTGCAAATTTATTTCGAAAATAATGGTTCAGTTCGCAAAGTTTACCGCAAGCTCCGTCCATTTTATGGTCGACATAATCGTTCATCAGAGCAATTAATTCGGTTAACCATGGATCGTTTTCGCACTACGTTTACTCTATGTGATAATACGCATCCGCAGAGACTTCGAACAGTGCGCACCGAAGAAACAATTGCCGCTGTAGAGCAAAGTGAACAAACCAGAAACGTTAGGGGACTTGGAAGCCAACATTCGTGGCGTTATCGCCAACATACGGCCCCATATGCTCAAAAATGTGGTTGAAAATTGGACCTGTAGAATTGGCTTTATTCGAGCTAGCCGCGGCGGCCACATGCCCGAAATCATATTTAAACATTAATGGCATAAAATTATCCTTCCAATAAAGCCAAATTGATGGACATTAAAACTATTTTCAAGTGTTTTATTTCAATTCGAAGTTCTATACATCTAAAAAAAACACCCTATATATGTATAGTATGAGTACATATGTACATACTCGTACATACATATATATAAATTATCTCTACATTAAAAGCATATATAATTAAAATTGAAAAATTTATGTATGTTTTTAAAACAGAATGCCTAGTTTTTAAATTCACATTTAATTAATCACAGTCGTTCTAAAAGCTTGTTAATTTAAATAGTCTACCCCATGATTTAAATTTTTTTAGCATGCGTTTCCTTATAAATAACATAAAAAAAGTGTAAAATAATGATAGGGCATGTAACACCCATAATTAGCAACTCTATACAACTCTTTAGTTTTTACTCTTCACACACAAACACAACATTTAAAAACTTCCGTTTTTTCGCTGTTTGGCTTCCTGAGTTGGTTTTTCTCATTTTACGTTTTCCTTCATTGCCTGAAACTTCAATTTAGTCATCTTTTCATTATAATTGTTGTTATTATTGGTATTTAGTTAAATACTCATCATGAAAATATACACAGAAATAAACGGAAAAAATTCGTTTAAATAAGCGCAACTCTACACGACACGGTAGCATTTGTTAACAAAAAAAAACGCATTTTCTACAAAAAGAATAAAAAATAAAAAAAGCAGAGAAAATAAACGAAGCGAAGAGAAAAATTGTTTTTTAAAAATATAACCAAATCGTGGTTAGAATTAAATTCCTTGAAAGTGCCTTAAATCTAGCTGATGGTGTATTAAGTTTTATTTGTAAAATGAATCGGTTAAGAATGTTAAAAAATAATGTGTTTCTTATATTTAAAGCAAAATATATCATATCTGATTGATACAGTACCAAATTTGAAAAGTTATTTGCGAAAGTCACTACTTTATTCTTTTTTAATACTTGCTTCACGAAACCCTGTTTCAGAGTTACGGTCTAGCTTCTCGCAGCACCCATGTTGTGTGTGTCAATATTTATCCATGAGTACCGAGACGAACAGTTTAAAGTCGACACCGAACAAGACTTGAGAAGCTTGTTCACGGCAGAAGGCCTTTAAGAGGTTGTTCCCGAAAGAAATATCTTTTAAAATTTTATTTTTTAAGTTGTCAGAGCCGAGGTTTGAACCCGTCACTCTTACCTAGTAAGCCAATACACTTACCACTAGACTACGAGAACTAAATATACATTAGTGGGCATTAAACTACCAATAGACATACGTAGAGTGCGGACAATTATGTTGGGGTTTAACGTGCGTATCGTCCATAGACATGCCAGACGCCTCCCGTTGCCAGGGCGGTAGTTAAATACAATGCGTCCAATCACCGCCACCCGATGCCGGTACCCTCTAGTTCGGTAATGTCTAAGACACTCCGGTCAAAAGAAGGCCTAATGACATCGAATTAGCAATTTAGCACCAACCACTGCCTGGGTAGTGATATCCCCTTGTTGAGGAGTTTCTATCACGTAGAGTGCGGGCAGAGAAAAATATCGCAGCTGTAAGAAAGAAATATTTTTCCATCTTTATTTTTTTTTAAGATGTTAGAGCTGGGGTTTGAACCCAGAGCTCTTGTCTTAGTAAGCCAACACACGTGCCAACCAAACTCCGGCGACTGCAGAATATTTAAGCACTTGCTGTGGCACAATTAGTGCAGTCAATGTTGTGCTTTTTAAAATGTCCTAATTTTGAAGGTGGTGCCTAATGGTTTTTAATTAAAATTTTATTGCTTTTTTCAGTCATTGTTTTAATTTCCACCAGAGATTTTTGTCTAAGGCACAATTAAAGAAAAAGAACGAAACAAATTTTTATGACTAAAGAGTTTATGGGTTTTGGTAAGCTATTAGATAAGGATAACTCAAGATTTTGAAAGGATAACTTAAGATTTTTAAAGATTTTTTTTTCTCTATTTATTTAAGACCAATACTGAGGGGTAAACCCCTACTCATGCAGTGCATTGTGTTAGAGTTTGAAGATACATACATAGATAGGTTTTCATTTAAGTTTGTTATTTTTTGTTGATGATATGTTGCAGTCAATTTAACCACTCAAAGGCAAGTGTTATACTCTCACCATAAATTATTTGTACAGTGGATGTTAAATGTGGGTGGCGAGCGTCTTCAGTAGGTTAGCTGCTATCTTCCCAGAAGATGATAGAATAGACTGGAAATTTCAGGGAGCAGTTTCTGAAGATGGATTTGTTTGAATTTGAATTTGTTGCATAAGTTTAAAAGTCGTAGCAAAATTTTTTCACGTACATTTTAAGGCATATTAAAAACGATTTAAAATGGAAAAATCACTGTTATGAATTATTAACTGGTAAGCAATTTATAAAATTATAGGCGTTACTGTTATCACTACTAATATGAGATATTCCATATTTAAGTACATATGTATGTATAGTTGATCTACCACTACCAGTTATTTGGTTAAATTGTTGTTTCATCAGAAACGCTTTAATTAGATCAAAGTTAATTGCAATAAATATTTTTGTTAATCAAAGGAAAAATTATGTCCGTCAAGAAATAGTAGACTAGCCAAACTGAACAATTGTTTTCGACTTCAGCTACAGTAGTCTCATCAGAGTTCTTTGTGTCCTATGCATATTCACACTTTCCAAGAAATCACATACTGAAATTATTTTCTTTCGTATGTACATACACTTGTATGATTTTAGTCGAAGCAAAGTCACACAACAGTTTCTATCATATTCTCCTTTTCTTACCATAGTTGCAGTTTTTGTAATTGTCATCTTATTTGGATGAAACAGAATTACAATTTATTTTTGTTTTTGCCCTCTTATTCCATTTTATCCACATTAGTCGACATAGACGACATGTACGACTGTAGCCGTGGTGGTTAGAGTGCAACGTGCGCGTTACAATTTTATGTGCTGCAAATTTCGGGCCTCCAGCACATAAAAAAATTTATTTTTTAATTCTATTGTACTCATATCTATATAAATAAAAATCAATGTTGTTCGTTGGTCATCACATCAGTTGAGAACACGAGATTTTCTTTGTAATGATCGTTGTAGTCCAACTTAGTTTTTTAGGGAAAGAAAACTTTGTCGCGCCCACTTTTATGCCCACTTTTTTGATTTACCTAAAATCAGAAAACGGCTGCATCGATTTCATTAATTTTTCTTTTAAATGTTTGTTTTAATCCATTTAAGTTTTCATCGAGAGAAAAATTTGTCACACCTACTTTTACGCCCACTTTTTTCTATTTATGTATCTCTAAATACTGATTTTTGTATATCTTCAGAACGGTTAAAGCTAAAGTTTCAGTATTGGGTCTGAATGACTTCAAGTGGACAAATTGACAGCAACTTGTTTCATCATCAAAATATACAAACATCTATGAAAAAAAAAAAAAAACCTTCTATCAACCATCTTCACATTCCAATACAATGCACTGCATGAGTAGGGGTTTACCCCTGAGTATTGGTCTTAAAAAAAAAAGAGCAAGGCAAATCATCAGTCTGAAAGTGGGCGTGTAACCTCCATACAAGTTAAGAATTGATTTCTTTACACATACGTTTCTTCAGAAGTGTTGAAGGTAAAGCTTCCGAATTTAATGTGATTGATTTCGTAGTCATTCAAATTATCAGTAGAAAAAAGGGCGGACAAGTAGACGTGGTACGTTCCAGACAAACTAACTATTGAGTTCAGTATATCTTAAAATCAGTAACAGTTAAAGTTTTGAATTTGGTCTGAACTACTCCGTAGTCACTAAAAATCATCGGTCGAAAAATGCGAACAAGATAGTGGTAGGTGTAGCAAAGCACGTCGGGTTTAAGCCAGTGTATATATGAATGTAGGATATACATTGGTGTATCGGTTCTACTAACAATCTTTTTTAAAAGAAAGTGTCTAAATTTAGTACCAGCAACTTCACTGCCAATATATGTATGTATGTCCTTATTAAAGAAGTGAGGGGTATGAGATTTTTGGAAGTGGCTCTATCCCGACTTATTAATATTAAGCTTTGGAATAGCGAAAATTAGCCTTCAGCGACTACCTCTTAGCAGTCTTCTGGCGAAAGCTCTGAGAGTAACTGATTGCCATAAACAAGCTTCTCAAGTCTGTAGTTCGGAATGGACGTTAAACTGTTGATCCCGGTACTCATGGATAAAAGTTGACACACACAACATTGGTGCTGCACGAAGCTAGTCCATAACCCTGAAACATTGTTGTGATGGCCAATTGTGTAGATTGTATTGCAAACTACATTTATGAAGTCAGCCTTTCTATGTTCTTCAAAAATTTAAACAGAGTGTGTAAAAGAATTTTAAACATTTAGTAAAATATCTACGAGTATGTATGTATATGACTATAGGGTATCGTGAAATCCAAGTCTAACGTTTGAATTATTTTAAGGATTTAATTTTCTCTTTTTTGTAAAAAAAACAAAAATAAATATCACTTGTGTCTGCCTTACAGCTTCTTAAAATTGGAAAAAATAATTCTAAAGAATATAGCGAAAATCTATTAAGTATGCAAAGAAGAAAACTAAACGGTTGAATGTACAAACATTTAATATTTATTTTAAAATAACGGTCAACAAACGTTTAATTTTAGTTTAACTAAACATTAACATTAAATGAAACTGCCAAGGGAGAGGGAAATAAATGAAACCAGCCAAATATAATATTTATATAAAATAAGAAGAAAAAGAAACCTCTAAATAAATCTGTATGTTTGTTATACTGCAGAAAAAAAGAAAACATGTTTACTCTTGATTATAGGTGGGTGGTGGTGGGCTATGAGACTAAAAACGGTGTTTGTAAAAATTCGAATTGTTATATCACAGTTGGTTAGTTATACAGTTAAGCGTAATACTCGAAAATTATAGCATTACGTTGCCTGCATCTTAAGTTAAATGCTAACGGACAATAAAAAATTAAGCGAATTTTCAATAATTAAGAGAACTCATTGCCTTTCCCAAAACGCTTACATTTCAAACAAAAAAGCAGCAGCAACTCTGAAGGCATTATTTTATTGTTTGTTTATCGTCAGTATGCAAAGTCAAAGCCTATCCCTTTAAATTTGCATTGGCACCTTTTCTGAATGGCTCAATGTTTTCACAAAAGGTAGAAGGTACAAATTATTTAGTATAAAAAAATTGTATTTCTTTTCCTAAAATCACTTGTTTTAATTTGAATTTCTAAAAAATTTTGATATCAATTAATTTAAGTTTTAAATTTCAAATCGTTTAAAACTTTCAAATAATTTTGTTAAAATTTGTCAATTTGAAAAAATAATTATAAAAAATCTATAAAACTTTTAAAAGAAATTCGATTTTTATTTATTTGTGTATTGTAAACTGTTTTTTTCTTGTGATTTGTAACCAATACAATGGATGTCAAAACTCGTAACACTAGCAAAAATGCAAAATCGTCACCACAAACTGAGAAGAAAAAAATGCAGGTAAGCAAATTAGTATGTATGTTTGTACAAACAATGATTGAAATGCTACAAATAAAATGGTATAAAATTCAAATGTTATTCCTTTACACACAAATATATAATTTTAAGAGTTTTGGAATTTTAAAACTGAACTATTCAGATATGCCCCCTATTATGGAAGGTGTCGTCAACGTCTATTTCACACGACACCAAAGAATGGGAAGTTCACCACTGCTGTAGTTGCCGGCGTACTAGGTGTTTTCCCAGACCTATTAGTAGTGGAATTTGGTACATAATTGTCGGTATCGACTATAGCAGTCGATACTGTCTTGCTAAATTCACATCGACAAACGCTTGGATGGATTATTTTTTTCTTGGTTCTTTTATTTTTTATCCCCTATACCAATTCCTTGGAAATAGACATCAAATTCACTTGTTTTCTTGTAAAATATTGAACTAATTTACATATCCAGAATTCTTTAGTTTATTTCATTTACAAAGGTAAGTTTTAAAATTGTTTTTTAATTACAAATCATACTCAAATCAAATTTGTGAGAACTGGAGCTAATTCTGACATGTAATAATAAAATTAATTTCTTAGTTACCCGTTTTAATATTGCAAAATTGTTCATGTTGATAACTTAATTACAATAGTAAGTTTTATCCTACATATTCAGATATCCTTTAGATTCATTGTTAGGTTCTTTAATTCTGTACTTAAAAATATGAAGAGATAGAAAAAATAAGCAAACAATTGTTTACAGTCTAAATCAGAAATCACAAGGTTATATGTGATTTTAAATTTTCGAACACACTTTTTCTTTTGCATTGAAAGTAATTCAGAATCAATTCAATTCAAATGAATTGGAAATGAATTGCAATTCGTTTTTCTAACTCATTTGAATTAATTCAAAATTAATTAAATTCAAATGAATTGGAAATGAATTGAAATTCTTTTTTCATTTTTGATTTGATAAATATGAATTGCAAGTTACTTTTATAATTCATTTGAATTAATTTAAAATCAATTAAATTAAAATGAATTGAAATTATTTTTTCAACTCATTTGAATTAATTCAAAATCAATTCAATTCAAATGAATTGCAATTCATTTCTAATTCAAATGAATTGGACAAAATGAATTGCAATTCATGTTTGCCTAATTCGAATGAATTGACTCAAATTTCATTTAATTCGTTTTTTGGGGAAAAGAATTAATTCAAAATTTATCCAATTCAATGCATGAATGAGTCACGAATTAATTCAAAAATCAATGATTCGTGTACAACTCTGTCTGTTTTACATTACTTATGCGGAATAAATAAATAAATGATTTTGGAAAAGAGAATAGGATCTGCCTCGAAAAATTGCGCATGCGCAAAGAGAGGAGCAGATAAAAAAGAGCAGTTGTTTGTTCTTTTGCCAATGAGCAAAAGAGCGAGCAAATTCTTACTCTGATACATATACAATAGTACATAAATACATTACATATGTATGTAATTGAAATAAATATCCATTTCAAGTAGCTTGTTTTGTTGTTTTGTGTAAATGAATATTTCTGCTATAGACTACCAAGTGTGACGAAAAAACGATTTTATTTTTTTCTTTTGTTTAGTTTAAGAAAAGAGAGCCGTTTTTAATAGTGTATAAATTATAAATATAATGTGGGAAATTTTTGTGTATTTCTGACATTTTTGAATTTTAAGGCATGATATTTTTGGATTTATTCTGTGCATGAAATAGAAGATTAAAACAAAAGCAGGTATTATTCCTATAAAAGACCATGTGTTAAATATGTTTCTATCTTAGGAGTTATGATCTATCAGGCACCATACATTCTGTTTATGAGCTTTGGACTCTTTTTATATATTCTAACATTGCAATCCTTTTGTGTATTTATGCAGCTCTTTTTTATTTTACCAATATGGATTTGATAGAATGTATGCATGAAAGCAACGGCAACAATTTCAAACAGTACATTTCATTTTACAATTGTAAAGTAAACTTTTACACTTTTCTATATTAATAACAAGAAAGTGTATATCGTCATATTAAATGCAAACGGACGTAACAACACTTTTTTTTTTTACGGGATAAGCAAAAAACCTTAAAATCAAAAATTTTGTAAATCCTGAAAATCATATACCAGGGACCGTAACAGTTACGACTTTTTTCAAAAAAGCCACTTTATAATAGTTATTTTTTGACTTTTATTTTTTCGGTCAGAAATAAAAGTTAAAATTTGACTTTTATTTTTTAAGTCAAAAATTAAAGTTAAAATTTGACTTTTATGGTCAGAAAAAAAAAATTTACTATGCCATAATAATAACAATGTAATGGATATATAAGAAAAATAAGATCGATGACAATCAGTGATGTTGTTTTGGTTATTTCTAACCAACCCAACTTTAGTCAAATTTGCTATTCAATTTTAACAAAGTTTAATGCACCCGTTATAATGTCATATCTGCTTGACTCATACAAGGAGAAGCGTATTGACGTTGATGTCGACCTTGTCGGATATTGGGAAAACAAAAAATTTTTATATCCCCGTCTAAAGGACTTGGCATGTATTGTATCATCAAATACCTGCGACACAAGTTAGTGTAGAAGGAGCGTTTTCAGCACTTAAGATTGTTCTCAGCGACTTGCGCTACAATTTGTCTGAACAGAACTTGGCAGCTATATTAATGGTGAAATTGAATTATGAGTCATTGCAATGAAAGAGTGAACAATTTAATATTGAAATGAAGGAAATAAAATGTAATTTGTATTTTCAGAGCAAAATATGCAAAACACCAACTCCTTAACTTTCTAGCCAATAAACCTTTTTGTATAGATACTCTATTATAATTTTTTTTCTTTTTGTTTTAATACAAATACAACATGTAATTATAATTCTAAAAATAAAAACTGTGTTAATATTTAATTAAAATTTTATTTAACTTTTTTAACATCTGCTTTCAATAAGAACAAAAGTCAAATTTTAACTTTTATTTTTGACTTAAAAAATAAAAGTCAAATTTTAACTATAATTGTTGACTTAAAAAATAAAAGTCAAATTTTAACTTATATTTTTTACTTAAAAAATAAAAGTCAGATTTTAACTTTTATTTTAGACCGAAAAAATAAAAGTCAAATTTTAACTTTCATTTCTGACCGAAAAAATAAAAGTCAAAAAATAACTATTATAAAGTGACTTTTTAATAAAAGTCAAAAAAAATAAAGTCTTTTAAGTTTATTATTCCTTAGCATAACAGCATCAACATGCTGTATTCAAATATCTGATAGACAAATTATATCCACCTGACTTTTTGATTTTAAATTTTAAAAATAACTGTTATTTTCGGTCCCTGTCATATACCTTTCAGGATAGAGATATAAGAATTGGCATTATATACAAAAAATGGTTTTCATATACATAAATATGTATGTAATATGTCTTCTTGCATTTAAAAATACATGCACTTGTAGTTGCGTCCATTTGAATTTCGTTAATAAAGTCGCCATTTTTGATCGTAGGAATCTAAAATTTTGCACGAACATGTCTTTTGATAAGACGAAGCATAATTAATAAAACATTATATTTTGAAATGTTGTGTAGTTACGTCCGTTTGCATGGAATATGACGATATGTAGAAATATACACACATATGTACATACTTTTATACATATAACTTTGCTGATATAAAGGTTAAACGCCACTTACCGTTTTGGTTGTTGCCTTTACTTCTTTAAAAAGAAAACTGCACATACAAAATTGGTAGCAGTTTAGTTTATACTTAAAGCGTTCTCCGTTTCATAAAGAATGGTTTAAATCTTTAAATTATGTCATATTCTAAAACAAAACCGACTCATTAATTAGGCAGCATTGAAAAGGTAAAATTGTTGTGTTTTAAAACAGAAGTGATTATGGATGGCAACCGAACTTTGATGGAGTTGCCAGTTGCTAACAATGGTATTACAGACAGCAACTGGAGTTGCCAGTTGCTAACAATGGTATTACAGACAGCAACTGGAGTTGCCAGTTGCTAAGAATGGTATTACAGACAACTGACAACCAATATTTAAAAATTTTAATTATAAAAAAATATTTTTTGCCAACGAAAAATTTTTGGTTGCCTGCAGTTTGTTTGCCATTTATAATTGACCCAATAAATTTAAAAATCGTAAAATAATAAGTATGTATATACTCATTTTATTTGTGCAACTAAGCTACGAGTACTTTGGACGTTTGAAAAATAACTTGTATGTAGGCGCTTCAATATTCAAGGTGATAGCCTGTATTCATTAAGACAGATTTGAGGTGATATAGCATAAAAGTGACTTTTTCTTTTTCTTCTGTTTTTTTTTTTAATCTTTATTTAAAACCTTGTGTTTCCATATACATATGTATGTAATTCTAATATTGATCTTAAATTTGTCAAAATAACTCTGGTTGCAGAGTCAACAAATGATAATAATTATATATACATACATACATACATATGAGCCAAATTTGCACAATTCTCGATTTTTTGTTGGAATCATTATTCTAGTTAAATCGAATATTTATATTTTTTTATATTTTTTATATTTATATATTTTATATTTAAGTTTTTAGCACTTTCCAACAAATTGTTGTTTAGGGTTTGAAATTACATATGTATTTAAATTTGTCTATGTGTGTTGCAATTAATGTTAAATTGCCTGTGCCACTAGGCGACATACAGGGCCCAAACGACTATCATTACCACCACTCCGCCTTCTGTTGATTTCTGTATGTATTTGGCTTCCGCGATATACATATACGCCATGCCATTTAAATTAAAGACATTTAAATGGTCAACAGAATACAAAAATCTGCATTATTGTAACCATGTTATGTAGCAAAATTAATCCTGCTGCATAGTCTTACATATTTTGCGATCACACAACGAACAGTTTTAAACACAAGCTGAAGTCAGTTTCAACCTCACAAGCTATTTTTTAAAGCTCATATACATATATGTATGTAAGGTATTGAATTTATGACAATTTGCAGTTCATGTAGTAAGGAATCAGAAAAGTGGATCTGTTGCAGTACATGTAAGCTGTGAAATGCAAAAAATAAAAGGTTTTTTTATTTTACCATTTTTTTTTTTTTTGTTTGTTCTAGAATTTTGCAACAACTGGCTCTTGTTTGTCACAGACGAGTATGTGTTTTCGGCCTCAATTATGGTTCACAACAGTTGTAAATTTGATCTTTTGTTTTTAAAATTCTAGTCGCCGTGGTCTAGTAGTTAGTGTATGGGATTACTAAGACGATAGCTCTGGGTTCAAATCACAGCTCTAACATCTTGAAAAAAAAAGAAATATGAATTATTTCTTTCGGTGAATACCTCTCAGCAGTCTTCTAGCAAATGCTCTGAGAGTAATTGATTGCCATGAAAAAGCTTCTCAAATCTGTCGTTCGGAGTCGACTTCAAACTGTAGGTCCCGGTACTCATGGATAAAACTTAACACACACAACATGAGTGCTGCGAGAAGCTAGGCCGTAACCCTGATGCAGGGTTATTATGCCAATTATGTATGTATTTCTAAAATTTCGATTATGGTTTACAGCACCTATTTGTGATACCAGATACTTTGACTATCATTTACAACATTTATTTTTATATATTGAAGCCAATACAACACAACATTTAGGAACGTTAATAGGGGCGGGGCCTTCACTTTTAAATGATGCCAAACTTACTGTTGCACCCCTTTTAGTTTAATTCTATAGAGCCTTAAATATAAAAAATGAACTGCATAAAGTATGCTGGGAACCCACTGTATATCAAATCACATAATATTTATACTATAGATACAAAATGTTAGAAAGAAATTATATTTGATTTTGCGATTTTGATTTACCTTACTCATACTTACTTACTTACTTACTTACTTAGCTGGCCATAACAACCCGTTAACGGGTTTCGGCCTGCCTCAACACTAGTCTCCAGGCGTCTCTGCTAAGCGCACGCCTTCTCCAGTTGGTCACACCAATTGATGACAGGGCTCCATCTACCTGGTCTTTCCAACGTAAACATGGACGTCCTCTACGCCGACGTCCAGTGACCACCTTCGCATCGAAAACCTTTTTCGCTGGAGCAGATTCTTCCATCCGCGCTGGACAACATCTACGTCGCCGAGGAGCTCATACAGCTCATAGTTGGTCCTAATGCGAAACTCATCGCCTTGCTTCAGTGGACCAAAGATCTTGCGAAGAATTTTTCTCTCAAACACTCCCAGAACCGCTGCATCGGCACAAGACAGCGTCCATGCTTTCGCACCATAGAGAAGCACCGGAAGAATAAGCGACTTGTAGAGTGTTAACTTCGTCGCACGAGAGAGGTCTCTGTCAGGGACCGTAATCATTATGAGTTTTATAATAAAAATTACACAGTAATGATTATATTGTGAGTTTTAAAGATTTTCTTCAATGGTAATGATTATTTTTGAGCAATATTAATAAAAATCAGCCATAATCATTATTTTTGAGCAAAAGAAATAAAACTCAAAAATAATCATTATTTATGATTTTTATTTTTTTCGCTCAAAATAAAACTCACTTTCAATTTATGACTTTTTTTTTTGAGGTTTTTTACATATAAAAATTTGGTCAGAACTAATAAAAGAAAAAATATTAAGACATGCTTGTTCATTTTGTTATATAAAATATCATTTTGCACAAAAATTATTATTTTTTCATATATAATATATAAAGTAAATTAAAAGTGAGTTTTATTTTGAGCGAAAAAAATAACAATCATAAATAATGATTATTTTTGATTTTTATTTCTTTTGCTCAAAAATAATGATTATGGCTGATTTTTATTAATATTGCTCAAAAATAATCATTACCATTGAAGAAAACTTTAAAAATCAAAAATTTAAAAATCATGACGGATATAAAATTTTTGTTTATGTCTGTTCTAAGTGATTGATTTTTTGATTTAAAAAAACGAACAATAATCATTATTTACGGTCCCTGGTCTCTGTTACTAAACTGCCTACCGAGACCGTAGTAGCACTAGTTGGTCAGTGTAATTCTTCGCTTGATCTCCAGACTGACATCATTCTTGCTGGTAATGGCGGTGCCAAGGTAAATAAATTCCTTGACCACATCGAATCTATAGTTGCCGGCTGTAACCTGGGAGCCGATACGTTCAACATCCCTACTCGTCGGCAACATGTACTTCGTCTTGCTCTCATTTACCGCCAGACCCATTTTAGCAGACTCTCGTTCAATAGCATTAAAGGCTGTGGTATGCCCAATGATGTCTATGTCGTCGGCATACGCAAGGAGCTGGACACTTTTATTAAAAATAGTGCCATTACGATGTACACCCGCCTTTCGCAAAACACTCTCCATGACGAAGTTGAAGAGGTCTCAGGATAAGGGATCGCCTTGTCTGAAACCTCGCACGGTATTAAAAGGCTCGGAGAGGTCCCTTCCTACCTTGACGGAGCTGCAGGAGTTGCTCAGCGTCATTCTACATAGCCTTATCAGCTTAGCAGGAATACCGAGCTCAGACATTGCGGCATAAACGCGATCCCTTATTGGGCTATCGAAGACTGCCTTATAGTCGACAAAAAGATGGTGTGTGTCGACTTGACTTTCATGGGTCTTCTCCAGGATTTGGCGCAGTGTGAATATCTGGTCAATGGTGGACTTACCAAGTCTAAAGCCGCACTGATAAGGTCCAATCAGTGAGATGGCGAATAGCTTCAGTCGTTCACACAATACGCTCGTAAGAACCTTATATGCGATAGGGAGGAGGCTTATACCCCTGTAGTTGGTGCATATCGTGGGATCTCCCTTTTTCAGGATGGGACAGAGAGCACTAAGATTCCAATCGTTGGGCATACTTTCCTCCAGCCATACACTGCAAATGAGCTGGTGCATGCACCTAGCCAACTCATCGCCTCCATACTTGAAGAGTTTAGCTGGCAAACCATCAGGCCCAGCTGCTTTATTGTTCTTCAGTCGCCATATGGCAACCTTGACCTCTTCATGGCTGGGGGACGGGATCTCGATGTCGTCGTTAATGATTGGGTCCGGCACAGCATCTCTAGAGGCGGAATTTGTGTCGCCATCGCCCTGCAGTAGATTAGAGAAGTGCTGTCTCCATAATCTTAGTGTTCCTTGTGCATCTGTAACCAGGTTACCATGTTCGTCTCTGCAGGAGGTTGCTCCGGGCTTAAAACCAGTAGTAAGACGCCTTATCTTTTTATAAATATTTCGAGCATCATTTCTACTCCTGCACATCTCGATTTCCTCACGATCACGCCTTTCTTGCTCCCTTTTCTTTCTTCTAAATAGGCATCTCTCTTCCCTCCTCTTCTCTCTGTACACCTCCACAGTTGCTCTTGTAGTGGTGGACTGCAACGTTCTTCTGTAGGCAGAATTCTTTGCCGCAGTGGCCTCACGACACTCTTCATCGTACCATTGGTTTCGGCGTGGATGACGCTCAAAACCAAGGACTGCTTCGGCAGCGTTGCGCAGAGAGTGAGCAATGTGAGACCACTGTCCACCAATACCCTCGAGAGAGGACGGGATGCAATGGAGTTCATTAGAAAGATGATCGGAAAACTACCTGACTGTCTCTTGTGATCGCAGCTTTTTGATGTCCAGCTTCCCTCGAACACTAGAACGTGCCATATTCGCTGCGCATATGCGCAGTCGCATCTTGGCTGCACGTCTAGTATACTGGATACATGCCTTCCATCAATCACAATGTGATCGATCTGGTTGGTAGTTGATCGATCGGGAGAGAGCCAGGTGGCCTTATGGATATCGAGATGCTGGAACCTGGTGTTACAAACTACCATGTTTCACGCCGCGGCGAAATCGATCAGTCTCATGCCGTTCAGTGAGGTGGAATTATGGAGACTGAACTGTCCGACAGTGGGGCCAAAGATACCTTCACGTCCAACTTTCGCATTGAAATCGCCGAGGATAATTTTGGCGTCATGTGCCGGACACCTATCGTATACATCCTCGAGATTGCGTAGAAAGCATCTTTGACCGCATCATCCTTCTCTTCCGTCGGGGCGTGCACGCAAATAAGGCTGATATATATTCCTCATACTCTTAATTTTTTCAAAAACGTTTCGAATTGGATTAAAAATTTATTAATTTACATATATTTTGCCAATTTTAGGAACAAAAATATACTGAAGAGGAGAAAAAATGTATAACCGAAATGAAAAAATTATATTTGGAAACAATAAAGCTTGATGTGGACCTACAGCGTGAAATTTATCAATTGGAAAAATCTTTCGAAAACAAACATAATGAAATATATGATAAACGTATCAAAATATTAGAGTAAGTTAAGAACAACTAAATATTTATTTAAACAATATTCCTAAAAAATAAATACATATCTTTTATTTTAGAGATTTTAAGAAACAAATAAAGAGCGGCGATACCAAGAATGATGGCAATATTAACAATTTCTGGTTAAAAGTATTGAAGGCTTCATACACTGAATTTATAAGCAAAAGGGATGAAAAAATATTAGTGGTAGCGTACAATATAAATAAAAAATGTATCATACTTTTCTAAATTATACTTATTATTAGTATTTAAGCGATATACGTTCAAAACTTTATAATGAACCAGTGGTTAAATTTGTAATTGAATTCATATTTGAGCCCAACGAATATTTTTCGAATCGTATCTTGACTAAAACATATTTTCTTAATTGTTTGCCCGACATTGATGATCCCTTATCATATGATGGAGCGGAAATATATAAATGCGAAGGTTGTAAAATTGATTGGAAGCAAGAAGAGAAGGAGCATGATAAAAAAAGTATGAAAATTCTAAATTGTATTAAATATTATTTATTATTTTTTTTTTTTTTTTGTATATTTCTTCAGCGTTTACCTCTTTCTTTGACTTTTTCGATCCACCCACTCTGCCTGATAATCCGGAAGACCCTACATATGCAGATATTAATGTAAGTTCTTTTTTCATACTTTCAATCTCATAGTAATTAATTTAAAACACTTATGCCCGTATACAAAAAAATTAAAGTAGACTTTAATTAAAAATGTGTATGGCAAATAAAGACTTCAAGCCTTATTTATTTTTTTTTTTTTTGCATATGACCATTAAAATAGTAGATAGGAGAAAAAATAAAACAGCAACAGTAAATTTTGGATTCATTTTAATAGATTTATTTAACTTTTAATGTTAATTATACAGGGTGGTTTTTTTTAGAGGTATAGAACTTCGAATTAAAATAAAACACAAGAAAATCGTTTTAATGTCCATCAATTTGGTTTTATGGGAAGGATAATTTTATGCCATTAATGTTTAAATATGATTTCGGGCATGTGGCCGCCGCAACTAGCTCGAATAAAGCCAATTCTACAGGTCCAATTTTTAACCACTTTTTCGAGCATATGGGGCCATATGTTGGCAATAACGCCACGAATGTTGGCTTCCAAGTCCCCTAACGTTTCTGGTTTGTTGGCGTAGACGAGCGACTTCACATATCCCCAAAGAAAATAATCCAATGGTGTCAAATCACACGATCTTGGTGGCTAATCGCTCATCGAATGTTTCCTTCAATAAATCGATTGTGACGTGCGCTGTGTGGCATGTAGCGCCGTCTTGTTGGAACCACAACTCATCCACATTCACGCCATCCAATTCGGGAACAAAATAGTCGGTTATCATGGCTCTATACCGGTCTCCATTAACGGTAACTGACTCTCCAGCATTATTTCGGAAGAAGTATGGCCCAATGACTCCACCAGCCCATAGAGCACACCAAACAGTCAGTTTTTGTGGATGTAATGGCGTCTCAAGGGTCTCATGTGGATTCTCTTCACTTCAAATGCGGCAATTTTGCTTGTTGACGTAGCCATTCAACCAAAAATGAGCCTCATCACTGAACAAAATTTTGCGATGAAAATCAGCATCGAGATCAATCTCATTTTCGGCCCATACACCAAAATCACGACGCATTGCATGGTCTCGCGGCTTTAATTCTTGCACAAGCTGGATCTTGTAAGGTCGCAAGCCAAGATCTTTGCGCAAAATCTTCCATACAGTTGATGGACAAAGCTCCAATTGCTGTGCACGGTGGCGAATCGATTCATTCGGGTTCTCTTCAACACTTTGCTTTACAGCGGCAATTGTTTCTTCGGTGCGCACTGTTCGACGTCTCTGCGGATGCGTATTATCACATAGAGTAAACGTAGTGCGAAAACGATCCATGGTTAACCGAATTAATTGCTCTGATGGACGATTATGTCGACCATAAAATGGACGGAGCTTGCGGTAAACTTCGCGAACTGAACCATTATTTTCGAAATAAATTTGCACGATTTGCAAGCGTTGTTCTTTTGTCAACCTGTTCATGATGAAATGGCAAACCAAACTAAATATTAATCACTTGACAGCTGACAAAATGGCCGCCAGTTAGAAGTGATGACAACTTAAAGTTCTATACCTCAATAAAAAACACCCTATACAATAGATCATTATTTTAATAGCATATACCGGATACTAGTGTTGAGGCAGGTGGAAACTTGTTAACGTGTTCTTATCACCAGTTAAGTATGTCGAATTTGTAATGCATCATTTTAAACTAAGTTCTAGTTCTAAGTCCGAAGAAATTTGCGTAGTAGCGTTGGGTAATATAACTATTTTAAGTATGTAGTCGCCGTGGTCTAGTGGTTAGTGTGTTGGCTTACTAAGACATGAGCCCTGGGTTCGACACCCAGCTCCGACATCTTAAAAAAAAAAAAAAAATATGAAAAAATTATTGCTTTCGGCGACTACCTCTCAGCAGTCTTCTAGCAAATGATCTGAGAGTAATTAATTGCCATGAAAAAGCTTCTAAAATCTGTCGTTCGGAGTCGACTTTAAACTGTAGGTCCCGGTACTCATGGATAAAAACTAAAACACACAACATGAGTGCTGCGAGAAGCTAGGCCTTAATCCTGACACAGGGTTGTAAAGGCCAGATATGTATATTATGTTATGCGTTTGACCAGCGCCATCCGAAGCCAGTGCCTTCTAGTCTCAGTCATGTCTATGACACGTCGCTCAGAAAAAAGCCCATGAACATCAGATTAGCAATTCGGCATACCACTACCTGGGTAGTAGTACCCCCCTTGTTGAAGAGTTTCTATCTATCATTACCACAACCACTACGTGTACTCCCCAAAGAGCCGCACCCAAATTATCAGGCCGATTTACCTCACTCCCCGAATGACAGGGGAGCACAGGCAAACCGGGGGCTCCTGATGCCCGTAGTACCAGATTAGATAGCTGTCTCTGGTCAGTCCCTGAGCGCGTCAGTAATTCACCAACAATACTCTGCCTATAGCAGCGCCAGGCCACCCAGAGTTAGGAGAGCTCCATATTAATGGTAACGTAGTCCTTATTTCGACCATGCACTTACATATATCATTATGTACTCGTAACAAATTCATTGATCATTTTCAAACACGTTCTGATTATTTGTGCTAGATTATCGACAATTTTTCTTATATAATAAAAATTTATGCCACATAACTATTATTACTATTATTTTTCAATTTACACTGAGAACAGCTTTCGAGTCTACGTTTGTTCAGCAGATCCGCTGTGTTCCTAATGAACGCCAGAAGGTCTGAAACTTTTCTGTCTCATTAAAAACATCCATCTAAACCTTTCAAGAAGTCGACATGTATTTAAAATGTGTTCCTGTGTTTTTGATGCTTTAAGATTTACATATCGTCAATGGAATTAAAGAACGCTGTAACTGACAAAAAATCGAAAATACGTTTTTGCATCATTTTTATCAGAAAAAAAAAATTCGCGTCGATTGGTCCAGGTCCCAGATTTCTACGATGAAAATAAATTCACTTACGCCGTCTGCGTTTTGAAAAATACTTTCATACAGGTTTTTTGGCTCTGCTGAACATTTAAGGATTTGTCAGTTACAGAGTTCTTTAATTCCATCGACGATATATCCATGATCACAATCCTCACAAAATCTCCCAGGAGTTTCAGGCCCAGCAAAACTATGGAACTGGGTTTCTCTTTAATTAAAAAAAAAAAAACGAAATAATCCGGTAGGTGATTAAAAGCGATTTCTATCGGAATTGAATTAAATGAATTTTCAAGTTGCTAATACTTCCAAATCCTTGCATATTTGGAATTCCTTTTCTACTCATTACTTTACTGACTATTACCACTACATGCTTGTTTATTAAAATTTTAAAATAATTTAAACGGATAAGTTTTATATGACTTTGAAAATACAAACGATTTCAATTTCGATAGAAACCCTTTTTCATCACATACCGGAATAACTACAAAAACAGTTTCCATTGAATATATAATATATAGTTTCGATATATGAATTGTTCGTCCCCTATTCTGAATTCAGAGTGAAATCAATTCGTGAGGAATTATAAATTTAGTCAGAATTAATTAAAATGTACGAGGGCGGATTGATATTGAAGCTACCGAAGTAGGAAAAAAACA
This sequence comes from Metopia argyrocephala, assembly GCA_963576795.1. Lineage (NCBI taxonomy): Eukaryota > Metazoa > Arthropoda > Insecta > Diptera > Sarcophagidae > Metopia > Metopia argyrocephala. The sequence goes on along the minus strand of OY756211.1, from coordinate 56,865,451 downwards.
TTTTTTTTAAACCATTTATTTCTCAACATAGTCTCCTTTTGGCTCAATACACCTAGTAAGACGATTTTCCAACTTTTTTATACCATCTGACTAATACGATTTTAGGAACTCCTCAAAATAAACAGGAAAAAGTCACTAGGGGCTAAATCTGGACTATAAGGTGGATGATCAACAAATTCGAAGTGGATTTCTCGTAGTTTTAGCATCGTATCTAATGCTGTGTGAACCGGTGCGTTGTCTTGAAGAAAGAGCACTTTTTTCTTGTTTAAATGTGTTCGTTTTTCCTTGATTGCATCAACCAATTGATCCAATAATGCACGCTAATACTATCCTGTGATTGTGGATCCCTTTTCAAGATAATCGATGAGCAATATTTCGTGTGCATCCCAAAATAGAGTGGTCATAACCTTGCCAGCCGACTTCGCTGTCTTCGCTTTCTTCGGAGCACTTTCACCCATTGCTTCGATTGATTTTTGGTTTCAGGTATGTAATGGTGCACCCACGTTTCATCAACAGTTATTAATCTACGCCAAAAATCAACAGGATTATGCTTTATCATGTCCAAACACCGCTATGAAGTGATCTGTCGAACTCGTTTTTGTTCAACACTGAGCAAACGCGGCACCCATCTTGCCGATAGCTTTTCCATATGCAAATATTCATGCAAAATGTTGAACACACGTTCATATGATATGTTTACCATTTCAGCAATCTCACGTATTTTCACCCGGCGATCATTCATAACGATATCGAGGATTTTCTTGATATTTTGTTCAGTAACCACCTCTTTTGGCCTTCCTGTTGATGGTATTGTTGCAGTGCTTGTTCGGCCCCGTTTAAATTCAGCAATCCAATATTTTACCATATAATCTGACGGAGCAGATTCGCTGTAATGTTTATCAAGCTTTTCTTTTGTCTCTTTCGCCGTTTTGCCTTTCAAATAATAGTGTTTAATCACTACACGAAATTCACTTTTTTCCATTTTCCAAGAAACTTACTTCAAACGACTAAAACAAATAAACTAATCAATGAATTTGGCTAAAATTTTAACAGCTGGCGTTTGACAGATCGTAATTTCTAAGAAAGAAAAAGTTTTTGTGTTTAAGCTGCCATCTAGCGCTAGGTCGCTTCAATGTCAATTCGCCCTCGTATAAAAGAAAAATTTAATTTCATAATTAATAGTCATTTTTGTCGGAAACTTTGTGTAAATAATATGAACAGAAAACTTTTCAAATTATGGTTGACAATCGCTGTTTTAGCAGTTAGTGAAGTTTTATTTAAAAAACTTGATTCGGTTCGATTCCACTAACATTTCCTACACAAAAAAGAGGAAAAAAATTATTCGGAAATGGAATACAGGAGAGCTAAGAAATGTATGATTTCAAATTGCATCAAAATACAGATAAATTGAAAGGGTTGTAAAAAATTCCACTAAAACTGCTAAAACTATTATTTTTTCGAACTGCTTTTAAATATATGTATGTATACGTTTTTTTCTTAACCAGGTTATATTACAAAACGATTTCGAATTGGGTTTTTATTTAAAAGAACGTGTTATTCCTAAAGCGATAATGTTTTTTACTGGTGAAATCGCTGATTGCTTAAGTTCCGATTCAGAAACAGATACCGATGACAATGATGATGATGATGACGACAACGAAGATGCTGAAGAAAATGCAAGTGCAAATTAGAAAGATATTTACATTTTCACTGCTATACATATATAGAGATTTCTAAACTTTATTTTTATTGCATACATCTTATATGAAATTTATTTCAATTTCATTGTACATTTTATAATTGCTTTTATAAATAGAAATTGTTTTCCTTTTCGTTTAAATAAAATGTTGTAATAATAACAAATAAAAGCAACAATAAAATTTCAAAATACATGTTATACGATCTGTTTTTCTTTAAATATGCATAACATGTTATTATTATTTAAATAACTTATGATAAATAGGCTAAATTAATAAAATGTAGTATAGACGAGTAATTTAGAATTTTACAAAAACGTAAAATAAACAAAGACTCGTCGAGTTTTATAAATCAAAATAAAATTTAAATCAAATTGTTACTTCTTAACAAGTTTCTAATATTAAAAAAAGTGACGAACATCATTTTGAATTATGAATTTCTTCTTTAAGTAAAAAATAAATATATACTTATAGGTATATGTATATGTATGTATCAGAGTTGGGCTTATTGCATTGAATTTATAATGCATTATCGCTTTCACTACCACTAAACGACTTAGTATTAATGCAGCAATATTCCAGCCACCACTAAATGAAGATGGAAATAATTAACCACTAAATAAAACCATTTTAGTGGTAGTGGAAAATTAATGCATTAAATAAAACGAATTTAGTGGTAGTGGAAATTTATTGCATTAAAAAAAACAAATTTAGTGGTAGTGGAAATTAAGTGCATTAAAAAAACAAATTTAGTGGTAGTGGAAATTTATTGCATTAAAAAAAAACAAATTTAGTGGTAGTGGAAATTTAGTGCATTAAAAAAACAAACTTAGTGGTAGTGGAAATTTATTGCATTAAAAAAAACAAATTTAGTGGTAGTGGAAATTTAGTGCATTAAATAAAATAAATTTAGTGGTAGTGGAAATTTAGTGCACTAATTTTGAATAATTAGTGGTAATGGAATATAACTCCATTGGCACTATAGTGGAATGGAAATTTAGTTCCACTACCTCAGTTCCACTATCGTTTTAATATACCTTCATATATGGATATAACATGGATATAATATTATTATATGCATACATAGCTTAAGTCAATGTCAAAATAAATTGTAGTGAATGTTATTTTCTTAATTTACTGAGTCCACCTGTATAAAGTAAATAATTGTTGTTATAGTTTTAATAAGAATTTAAGAACTTTCAAATGTAATATATTATTCAGTTCACCATAGGTAAGATTTTAATGGCGCGGACTGTTAATATTGCCAGCCGCTAATCATTCAGAAGCAGTGCACTAAATTTCCATTACCACTAAAATCGATTCATTTAGTGCACTAAATTTCCACTACCACTAAATTTGTTTTATTCAATGCACTAAATGTCCACTACCACTAAATTTATTTTATTTAATGCACTAAATGTCCACTACCACTAAATTTGTTTTTTTAATACACTAAATTTCCACTACCACTAAATTTGTTTTTTTTTAAAGCAATAAATTTCCACTACCACTAAATTTGTTTTTTTATGGCAATAAATTTCCAATACCACTAAATTTATTTTATTCAATGCACTAAATTTCCACTACCATTAAAATCGATATATTTAATGCATTAAATTTCCATTGCCACTAAAATTTTTATATTAATGCCATAAATTTCAACTACCACTAAAGTCGTTTTATTTAATGCACTAAATTTCCATTGCCATTAAAATTTTTATATTTAATGCAATAAATTTCAATTACCACTAAAATCGTTTTATTTAATGCACTAAATTTCCACTACCACTAAATATAAGGGGCGCTCTGGTATGTACATATATACGATATTTTTACCTTTCAAACTTATTTTAAAGCAAATATAAGTTATAAAATAGTCGATTCGAATCATAATCATACATATATATTTTTCAAATCAAAGTGCCAAATGGCACTCTGTCATTTGTTCATAGCAAATAATAAATAAAATAAGGCCCAGTTTTTAACTTCATATTTAAATGGCATTTAAATTTAAATGGCATTTAATTTAAAGCATTTGGAGATGCTACCGTACTTTTATCGCAATTAAATACCAACTTACTTTCAGGCCAGTCACAGAAATCCATTCCGATCGAAAGTGGAATGAATTCCGTATCAGAGGTTGACATGAATCGCACTCAAATGGCAATTTTTTGCCTTTTTAAAAATGAATATTGAGCTAGCAATACACACTAACTAAATTAATGCTGCTATTGCATGATTCAATTAAGTATGTCTTTTGCTACAAAATGCTTGTAGTTGCTTGCAAATTCTAAACACTCCAACCAATCACAAAAGCAGTAGGTTTGAGTATTTCACTATTTAAATGTGAAACCAAAAACGAGCACAAGAAAAACAATAACACGATTGTAATGAAAAATAATGCAGTTTCTCTTATATTTTTAATAAAATATGCTACTTGTTTTTTATTTTCTTATTATTATTTATTTATTTATTTACTTTGTTTTTTATTTATTAGTACTAAAACGCATGTATAAAAAGTAATAAATATTATAAACAAATTATAAAAAAGCACTGTTTCAGTCAAACGGTTTAACCTCTTATTAGTTGAGCTTTAATGAATCATTTGAGTGTTTTGTATACAAAGGAGTGTTTTGTATGTTGTTATTGCTAATGGTATCTAAAAAAAGATTAAGAATAAACAATGCATTTACAAAAGTAAACTCTACAAGCAATACAGTTGCCACTGTTGATGAATAAAAACAAAAGCAGTAATAATATGAATAGGCAGTAAAATCGAATCTACTCATGTCATTCTCTGTTCCGTATTTTGCTTCTCCAGAAAACGTAAAACGAAAATTTATTTGCGGAATTAAACCACTTTTAGTTTCCTAAGTGGAATTGATATTTTCAGTGACTTAAATTTAAAAAAATGAATTAAAAGCACTTTTAATGGGAAACAAATATTGTTTTTGATTTATTTTATTGCAAAATAATTTTTTTAACATTTATTTTCTTAAAAATATACAAATTTTTGTAATTATTTCTGAAAGAAGCTATCTCTTAAACCACAAATTTTTTGTCAACAAAAATTAAAAATTTTCAAAAAGTTTATATTCTGGCAATAGGATCAAAACCTAAATAAAAAGAAATATTTCTATTCCCGGCATTTTTCTTTTATTATTAATATTTTAATCTGTATAACTTTTTTATGCAGTTTGTTACAATTTCTTCATTTTGTTTTGCTCTTATTCGCTTAAAACACATTATTTTTGTTTTGGTATACATTATGTTGCCATATTTTAAGAGAAAAATAAAAAACCGAATTTGCTAAATCGATCGGAATCTGAAGATGCTAAAACAAAACCGATCGGAATTGAAAATACGAAATGAAAACCATTCCGATCGGAATCTGTGACAGGCCTGAAATTTATGACAGAAAAACTAAAACTGTATTTAAATGCCATTTAAGTTTAAATTAAAATTAACTAATTTCACATTTAAATATGAAGTTAAACAAAATGTCGTTTTAAATTTCGAAAGATGATGTAATTGAGTGTAAACAAAATTTTTTTATCAAAAAAATCACAGGATGCGTAGACGGTGGAAACCTTACCAAAAAAAATTAGTTCCTGCAAATATGATCAAGGCTTGTACTTTAACAAAAAAAAGGTCTTAAGCATAAATGCAAAAAAATATTAAAATTTAAGGATTTTATAGCCTTCGTAAACCCTTTAGCATATGCGAGATTATTTTCAATTTCGGAAACTTAAGCTTCAAAATTAAAAACTCTGGGAGTAATTGATTGCCATTTAAAAGCTTCTAAAATCTGTCGTTCGGAGTCGACTTTAAACTGTAGGTCCCGGTTCTCATGGATAAAAATTAACACACACAACATGAGTGCTGCGAGAAGCTAGGCCGTAACCCTGACACAGGGTTGTAATGGCCATGTATGTATGTATGTATGTATGTAAGCATCAAATTCTCACATTGCTGTTAATTTTTATTATTATCGTTTCAACTTCGTTGCTAAACATGATAACGACAGAGAACTAGTATATCTTTGTCGTCCTTATATAGTTTTTCTCAAAACTTCAATAAATTTAAAAATCCTGGTAAAAAAATGGCTTTAAGCTTTAAAGGCTTTAAAGACTTAAACATACTGCTTCCATCGTGATTAGTTTATTATAACAGGGGGTTCTTCTAATTTAATATTCAAATTTAAATGGCAAAGTTAGAAGCTGTATGTCAATTACATCTCTACATAATTTGTAATTGCCTAGAAACTAAGGTTAATTGCATTTTGAAGAAATTGTAATTTTAGACGTCATTTTAACATTAATTGGAATATAATTATTAGATTTAATTATTTATTGAAATACTCTTACTTCTTATTATTAACATGCAAGTGTATTTCATATATCGAACGAGAACAATTTTAGAAACAACAACTTTACAATGGTTTACAGAAAGGGTCACATTTTTTAATGTTCAGGGTGATTACTTTGTATTCCGATTCGAATCGATAATGCTTTCGAAAGAAATTTTCCATTCGAAAAATCAATAATAATGAATAAAAAAATTTTTCGAAAATTCGTAAATTTTTACAAAAAGTAGCACAGTATTTCGCATAAAAACTTTGATATGTTCTAAATGTAAATGTATAAGAGTTCCTCCCAATGTTTTTTAAATCATTTACTTTAGTTCTGTTGTCCATTCGATTACAATGATATTCAAAATCGAAAACTAATTAATCGTTACTGTTTACTAAAGAATCATGTATATTTTAAAATATATCTAAGGATTTCAATATTTCTTAAAAAATAAAACGGAAAAACTGAGAACTTATATTTACTTTATTATTGACGTAGTCGCTGTCGTATTTTAACATTTTTGTAATAGATTAAAGAAAAAGTATGTCCTTTTCTGGGATGAATGGGATACTTCGGACAATAAAAAGTCTTTGATTGTGGTCAACTTGGGGTCTCCAAAACAAACCTTGTTTCCGTTATATTGAAGTCGACATTAGAGACCTGCAATGAATGTGAAAAAACTTAAAATTGTGCACATGCTTTTAAATGACTCATTGTTGTGCTCTCACTCATCATTCACATTCTGTAAAAATGTGGATATCTCTTTAACAGACTAAATAGTGTACCAAATTCATTTTTTACTGCATTCATTTAATTTGAGTGAGTGAGTCATAATCACAGTAACTCAAAATAACAATGAATACCACATTCTTAACAGTAAGCATTCACTGTGCTGTGGTTGTGTTTTTGTTGTTTTTACATACATAGTTTAACATTCCTAAAAAAGAGCAAAGCAGAGGGCAAATACATAGTATGTATGTTTTTACATTTTAAACATATTTTCTCTCTCAATGACGACAGAATTTGTCAAAGCTGTCTTTGTACAAAAGGCGTCTGGCAAGAAAACAAAAACCAATTTCTTAATGAGTGCTAGTTTTTTAAGTGAATGTATATTTTTTTCAGTGAATTCATACTTTTGATTTGGTGGTCTCTTTTGTTTTTTGTTGATATGCTGAATGGTGTGTACTACACAAGCTGTTATGAGTGACACATTGTTGAATGACATTTTCTTCCTCTGTTACTCACATTCTTAATTTAGTGTGTGGATACATAAAGTATTGTAACAGTGTTAAGTTGCATTCACTGTGTTTTAAAGAGATGAATTGAGTCATGCAGGTCTCTAGTCGACATACAACCCTCCTGAATGTACTTATGTGAGCACCCGCTAGATTGTTATCTAATGTAAGCGACGTGTTCCAATCCCCTGGACTTTAAATTTAGGTTGCGCGTATGCCTTGAAACCCACCAAATAAAAACTGTTTTCAATGAAAACCAAAACAAAAGCCTCTAAACGGATCCCCTTTGACGTCAACGACTTTGACAAACGTTTTGCGGACTTTGATTTAAGGACATGCACAGTAATGTGAGAACATTCTATAGGGAAGGTGCCTCTACCCAGTTGGGGGATGCTCTCACGAAATGTAGGTAACCGCCATCCAGGAAATGCGATGCACCGGGCATGGCTGTATAAGGCAAGCAATATGTGACATCTACCACAGCTGCCATGAGAAGAGACGCGAATTTAGTTGCGGATGCGTAATTAGCAAGACTTCGCCATCTTCGCAAAGCTCGAGGACGTATACGATAGTTGTCCCTCACATGACAACAGCCCCAAATCTCTACCTCACTACGCACCACTGCTGGGAGAGTTTTGGTTGTTTGTATGCCGGACCCAATTTATAATGACGACGTTGAGATTCCGTCGCCAAGCTTTGAAGAGGTCAAGGTTGCAATACGGCGACTGAAATGTAACAAAACAGCTGAACTTGATGACCTGCCCGCTGAACGATGAGCTGGGGGGTTACTTTGTATTTCTATTCGAATCGAAAAGGCCTTCGAAAGAAATTTCGCATTCGAAGAATCAATAATAAATGAATACAAAAACTTTTCGAAAATTCATAAATTTTTACAAATTCGTAAGAATTTCGATTCGAATCGAGATACAAAGTAACCCCCCTGGTTAGGTGCATGCAACAGTTCTGTAAGTCCACAAATGTCCCATAAATCAAATCGAGACACACCACCTTTTTGTCGACTATAAAGCAGATTTCAGTAGCCCAATAGCTGCAGCTCCGTCAGGGTATGAAAAGGCCTCCCCGAGCCGATCCCTTATCCAGCGACCTCTTTAATGTTTATTTTATTTTTTATGGGTTGTTATGGCCAGCTAAGTAAGTAGGTAAGATATTCCTTTAATCTAGAACAAATATGTCAAAATACGATAATAAACTACATCGACCGTATAACATCGAATTTCTCAAAAATGTAATTACATATGTATGTGATGAGGATCAATTTTAAAAACGAAACGAAATCATGCGTTCGCTTTTTGATATTGTGTTAATTTTAGAATAGAAATTATTTTAAAGTTGTTTTTAAAATAATTCCGAAAAGTCTTTGTCAAATATACCATGTAATTTGGCTTTAAAATATTCTAATTTGTGTCTTTGCTAGTTAAATTTAAATATATCTTCATACATATCAATTACCTTTTGAAATCCTTGCTTACTTCAGTTATTTAGTATTTCAGTTAAAGTAGTTAAATGCTAATTCCCATGCTTTTGACTACATACTATAAAAAGATCATTTTTTTTTTTCATCCAGTAAATGATTTAAGAAATTATTAGTTATACATTTGTTGTTATGCCCACCAGATGCTCAGCGATAACTTTGCATTCTGGTTTTAATTCCTTAAAACGTTGTAAACCTTCTAAAGTTACACTTGTTCCACTGACATCTAAAAATACTAGATGCGGGGAACATTGTACTAAATGTTGTAAAGAAACATCAGTAACAGACTTATAATCTCGTACTGAGAAACGTTCGAAACGATTATCGGTAGGACGGTTATTGAAGCGTAACCAAATTATACCACGCTGTACAGGCTGACGTGTACGTCCAAAGCAACAAACGCCACGATCTGAAATAGTTCCCCGTGTTTGTTGACGAATTGTGTTTGATAGAGGAAATAAATTAAGGTGATATTCAGCGCCATTTTCTTCACCAACTACACGACCTAGAGGATTAACTATATCCCAAAAGAGGCTTTGGCGCATCATTTGTTCTATAAGTGGTGGAGGTGATGGCTGATTTGGTTGATTTTGCTGATTCTGTTGCCCACGATTATGCAGCCTTATTTGTCTTACATTGTTAGGTTCACTTACATTAAACTGAATAGCATTTGGTACCGTACGATTACGCACATCTAAATAAAATATGTGGTCCGGCCGTGGTAGAAAATGACTACGCTGTGGTGTGTTAGTACCCACCAAAGGTACAATATTTGAGGATAAACCAATGTGGGATGAACTTGCAGTTGGTGAACCTTCAGTAACATTTTCATTATTAGCACCTATTGTGTTTTGAAGTTGGGTACATGAGGTTAATGGTGAAGAAGATGAAGATGAAAACGAAGACGAAGACGAAGACGAAAAGGAAGATGATGAATCATCTTCACTTAAATCTATTGGCGATGTTGACTCTTCTCCTGTTTTCGTTTCATTATCTTTAATTGAACTACGATCTTGTAAGCTTAACGTGCTGGGAATTTGATTTATTGCTGATGTATTACTTTCTGATTCTGATACAGAGGGATTCCTAGCAGGTAGAGGTGCTACTATTATATTTTCAGAACTTTTATTTGAATCTTTTGCACAATTTGCAGAAGTGGATGGCTTATTGTCGCTCTCTGAGTTAATTGTACAATTCAACATCGAATTATTATTATTCTTCGTTGTTTCACTTTGGCCTGTTGCTGTTGAGCATGAAGGCATTTGTGCAGTACTGTCTTCTGCAGGACACTGTAAATATATTTCTTTTAACGTTTCGACAGCATTAAAACACTGTAAATCTGAATCGTTTAAAGGTGTATCGCGTAAATCTAAAATCTAGTCAAAATAATATAATAAATTTTAAAATTTTTAAAGTGTTCCAACGATAATTACCTCTAACTTTTTAAAACCATGACGTGCTGCTATACTGCCATACGGTATAAGTTCTTGCATTTGCCAACATCCCTTAAGACTCAAATAGCGTAATTCAGGCAGTTTTGATAATGTCATTATGTAGTATGGATCAAACCATAAATTATTCTCAATAACCAACTCTTCCAAGTTCACTAGAACTGTATCAATTCCAGTAAACAATGATTTGTTACTGTTTACGCGAATATTACAATTATTAAACACTAAACGCTTAAGTGTCTGTGGAAAATCCTTGATTTTAGTCTGCAATAACAGGAATATATATATATATATATATATATATACATATATGATTTTAAATTTACGTAATTCTATCATCTATTATTTTGAAACCCGCTTATTTTTTCTATTGAAAAAAAACAATATCTTTAGTTTACCTGATTAAAGTCCAATGTTATACCATACAATTCCAGTGTTACTAGCTTGGTGCATCTAGTGGTTAATGATTTGTGTATAGTTTGATTGAAGTGTTGTATTTCACCTTCAATATGCTGTGAAGGAGACGGTCCTCTTAATTTAATCGTTTTTGTCTTATCGTAAGAACGTTCTAACATATCTTCTAAAATACCTAGAGGTAATGGCTCCTGGCTAAGGTCTATGTGCTCCCACAAGCGCTTATCTAAAACAAATATTTGGAAACGCTTTGAAACGCTGCAATTGAAAAGAAAATGTTAATTATTAATATAAATAAGTTATTTTATCAACTCTTATATGTATTTATGTAATTTCTCTCTCACTTAGTCTCTATACTTAGCTAAAAGTAAAATAAATACTCAATTTCATAAATATTTAAGTGACAAAATTTTAAACAATTTAAGTCTTAACGTCTATAATCTTCTAAATTAATGATTTTATTCAATAAAAATAAAAGGACCTGTTAGAAGATGATCTCAAAAATTTTAAGTGTTATATGCCCTTTACATAAATACATATGTATACATTACATTTAAAGATAATCAATCATATCTTATTAACTATTGTAGCTATTGCTTGCAACTTATCAATTCAGTATTCCCGGATAATTACCGCAAGTAAAATTTAAAGATTTTTAGGTAACTAACCGAAAACGGTTAATTATCTCTTAGAGGTAATTAGACAATTACGTTTTAATTCCTAGAATAGACAATTTTCCGAAACTATGTAATTATAGGAATGGAGTTATGTACACATAGGCAAATGAATTCAAAAGCCTAAGTTACAAAAAAGCCAAAATCTACTTTTTGATTGGTTATATTGGTGATACAAAGTACAAAGTTTCAGCTAAATTTTACAATTCGGCAATTAAAAATGACGACTTTATGTTAAAAATTGCAATTTATTTTCTACTTAACACCATTGCTTATTTTTTGTTTCTTCTGTAAATTTTCTAAATGTAACTTAAGGCGGATTCACCCATAAGTTCCTGAAACATTTTTTTTTTTTCAAACGAATATTTTGTTTACTGAGTGTTTTCTGCACCACGATTCAACCATTTCAAAAATTTTGTTCGTAAAATCTGTGCTGCCGTATTCAATTAAAAATTATATAAATACATATTTGCACAACGAAGTTCAAAATTAATTATATTTGTGTCAAATTAAGCAAATAAAAAGCTAATAATTTGAGCTTATAACTAAAGTAAATAAGGAATTAATAAGATGATGAATGAAATGGATAAAAATCATTTGTAACAATTATACAGTAAGTTTATTTAATATCACTATCTCCTTATCTATTTTTTAATTTTAAATTTTTTTATTTTTGCCACCAATATTTCTTATTTTTTAATAAGTTTACTTCTCATTTGCTTTTCTTTTACATTATTCACTTAAGCCCGTATGATACCTACTTTTTTTGTATTACTTAATATTGATTTTGAGAGCAGTGCAAATATAATAAAATAAAAAAGTATAAAGGGTGTAAAGAGTTCAACTACATTCACATCAATACAGAATTGTCAAAATATTTAGAAATGTTATCGATAAAAAAGTGGAGTTTGTCAAAAACAAGTTAAAATATTTTACATTGAAATTGACATTTAGAATTTAAAATACTTTAGTGTTGCTAACTTTATAGTGTTATTCTACAATTTTTTTTACAAAATACAAAGTATCAACATTGAAACAAATATAAACACAAAAACAAAAATAAATATTTTGTTTTCATTTTTTATCTGCAACTCCCTCTAGCATTTGCTGTTTCTTTCTATCAATTCTATAACAATTCAATACAAAAAAAAGGAGGTGTCATACGGGCTTTAACAATAATAATTTTTTAATACAAATGCCAAGCAATATGCCATGAATTTTGTATAAATTTTGTATGATGTGGCAACCTTTTTCAGTGTGGTTCGGACCAAATTTAAAATTAATTTAAATCAAGCTGAGAGCACTTCGCACAAAATCATTTCTCTCGCTCTCTGAGAGAAACGTCAAACTATATATAAAAAAAATTTGGTCCGAACCAAAAATGTTTCAGAAACTCATGGGTGAATCCGCCTTTAGGGCTTTTACTAATTCATATGACAATGGGTATGTATTTCAGAAAGATAAAATTTCAGCAAAGGCAACTTAAGCATTTTATTAAACAATTATTAAACAATAACAAATAAGTAAATTAAATTAAATAAATAATAAATAAATTAAAATTTAGCCGAAATTTTATACCTATACATATACACACACAAAAATTTAAATTCTCAAATTATTCTTTAGAATATAGTTCAAATTTTATTTTAAGGGCATTGCCTCACTTTGGCACCAATGCTCATAAGATTAGAAATGAATCTTTAATTAGCCTCTGGCCCATTGGTTTTTTTCCATTAGTTTTTTTTCAATTAGAGTCTAGTCTTTTTGGCATTGACTCATATGATTTAATCACAAAAATTATTGGTATCTCCGAGAGCTCCTATTACACCTTGTCCCGTAGTTGACTAATGCTATTTGGCTGTACTTCATAGTCTGAAAAACTGGATTTCAGGAAAGCCCACATATTCTCAACCGGATTGAGATATGGGCTTTGTGGTAGCCATTCGCTTATGTTAAACTATGGGTACTCAGACATTCTTTCACAATTTTCGCTAAATATTTTAAATCATTGTCGTGCTGGAAAATAACCTTTGAAGGATTATGTGGCATTTGTTCAAGGGCTTTGGATAAATTATCCTTAATTATGCGCATATAATCTTTTTCGTACACTATTCCAAAAACAGCTTCTTTGGTTCTTTTGTGTGGGCTTGTGGTAAAACTCTGTCAAGCACCCTAGTAGCTTCTGGTCTTTCATGTTTTTACTTAAAAAACTTGATTTAGATTAAAGTTAGTGTCGTACTTAATTATCCTAAGCACAGAACGTTGGCTAATATTTAAAAAATGTGAAATTTTTCTGCTAGAATTGCCATCTTTAGCCCTATGGATAACCATTTTTTTCTCTACTGCAGATATTGGTTGCGTTATAGTTTTTTTAGATACGACACTTTTATATTATTTCTTCTTTTAACACTGTAAACTATTCTCTTGAAATACAAGATAAGAACTAAGAAAGTGCCGCTAATAAATATATATTATATTGCTGCAAAAGTGAGGCAATGACCTTTTGTTAAAAGTAATTCTTATTCTAAATGAGGAGAGGAAAGGAGATAAACATAGACTTTCGTGTAAATTTTCCATAAAATATTGAGTGAAATACAAAACTTGATTTTGGAGTTTTTTTTTTTTATTGCAATCAATTAAAATAGTAGTAAATTTTCATTATTTTGGTAGTAAATTTACTTGATCTAGCAAATTTTTTTACTCTGTAGACATTTCGCTTATTGTTTCAAGTAAAGTGACAAAAATTGTGTACGGAAACCTCCCAAGGGGTGTTCCAGGGGGTGTGCCACTAGAATGAGTGGATCTACTCTCCAAAGTTAGTGAAGGTCGATCATACATTGAGACTCGATTGGAGTACTTTAAATAGATCAAAGTGGGATTTTTAAAAACTTTACCTTTGGGTCAAAATAAAAAACATCAGAATTCATTTTAGAGATATGGTTTCTTAGGCTAAGTGTCTTATTTTGATCCCTAGAATACGATTTTCCTTGACAAACTTGTTTGGATAAAATACTTTAGATAAATAGGTTCACATCACATTTTTTGATAAATTCACCTTCAAATAACTTAAACAGCGGTAATATACAATAAAGCGATATTTATTACATTAAACATAAATAATCACATTTATTTTTAGCCTTGAGTGGTGCAATCTTGTCCTTAACGATTCTCCAAAGATTCTCAATGGGATTTAAATCCGGCGATTGTGAAGGCCACTCCATTAACTTTATATTTTTCTTTTGGAACCATTCTTTTACGATCTTAGAAGTATGCTTGGGGTCATTGTCTTGCTGGAATTCATACTTTAAAGGCATTTCCCACTCGGCATACGGAAGCATTACTTCTTTAAGAATATGCAGATAAAGATGTTTGTCCATATTTTCCTTGATCCAGAATATTAGCCCAACACCGTACGACCAACAACCCCATATCATTATGTTGCCGCCGCCATGCTTTATTGTCTTCGTGGTGTACTTTGGATCATATGCTTTATTTTTTGGACGCCTTTCCCATGTTCTTCCATCAGGTCCGACTAAGTTTATCTTGGATTCAACAGACCATAGCATGTTTCTCCATTTTTTTATACCTTCCGGGCCGGCCCATTCAGCATGTACTTTTGCAAACTCAATGCGCTTTTTTCTTTGTCTGTTATTAAGCATTGGAACCTTCTGGGCCGATCTTCCGAATAAATTTTTTTCTCTTAAACGACGTCTAATGGTCCACTCTGATGCGGGAGGCTTTAACTCATTTTTCAGCTGAACTGCGGACATAAAAGGATTACGAGTTGACAACATCTTAATGCGATCATCGTCTCTTTTCGAGGTTTTTCGCTGTTGACCTCTTTTAAGTTTTTGTTTTGGAGGCTGCAATGCATTTCTTATTATATTCTGCGATCTCCCAAGAATTTCAGCAATTTTAAGTTGGCTATAACTTCGGCTGTGTAGATCCTTTATAATCTTTTTTTCCTCTTCACTACAATGTTTAGAACGTCCCATTTTTTAAATTTTCAGAGGTATTTGCTTTAATAAGCTCTATTAAAAGGCTGAATCTAAAGTTTTCTACAATAATTTTTATAATTTTGGCGTTTAACATTTTAAACTAACAAATTTTTCAAAGTGAAGCTATTTATTTGCTCTTTGATTTTATACGATAATTTTTTTTTTTAATTTTGGGCAATTTTTTACATAATAATTTAATTATTGTGATGCAGTATTAAAAGTGGGTATTTGCTTTAGTAATTAGCGACTTTTCCTTTTTTATTGCTGTAATATAAACTACTGCATCACAATAATTAAATTATTATATATATTAAATTATTATATATATATATATATATATATATATATGTGAAAAATAATAGAGCCACCCTAAGACCTCAATTTCAATCCTAAAAAATTTACACAAATAATAATTTTCTTTAAACTTTTTTGTTGTATTTATTACATATTATTATTAAATGAAAAAAAAAAAAAAAAACATAAATGAAATAATTAAATTCGTTGCTTCAAAAATTAAAATAAAAAATGCATTATATTCTCTAATTTGCTTTGTGAAAAAAATAGAGCCATCTAACCAAACCTTTTGAAATTGAAAAGAAAAACAAAGTAAATAATAAGTTTAATAAAGTAACTACTAATACTACCTTGGTACTTTGTAGAACATCTTTATTTGATGGATTCTTCCCTCTAAGGCATCTCTTAACCTCGCCCCATGAATTTTCGATGGGATTTAGGTCGGGTGATTGTGAAGGCCGTCCCAAAACCTTCACATGGTTGTCCCTGAACCATGCCTTTGCCAACTTCGATGAATGTTTAGGATCATTGTCCTGTTGAAACATCCATTGAAGCGGAATTTCCCACTCAGCATAAGGCATCATGACTTCTCTTAAAATATTTGTATACAATTTTGCGTTCATTGTGTCCTGTATACGATACAAAGGTCCAACTCCATAATATGAGAAGAATCCCCATACCATAATATTACCCCCTGCATGTTTAACGTGTTTAATTGTATATTGAGGACTAAATTCTTCATTTCTGGGTCCCCGAACTTGAAGAGAACTCCGATCAGAGTTGAATAAATTTACTTTGGTCTCATCCGACCACAAAATATTGCGCCATTTAGATACAGGCCAATTTAGGTGTTCCTTTGCGAATTCAAGTCTTTGTTTAATGTTGCGCTTTGATAGAAAAGGTACTTTACGGGCACTTCTTGCTTGTAAATCATTCTTAAGAAGCATACACCGTATTGTAGCAGTATCCATATCAAGTTGGTATTGCTTTTTAAGAGCGGATGACGTTACAAAGGGGTCCCGTTTCACATGACGCAGAATTTTTCGT
Organism: Metopia argyrocephala; assembly: GCA_963576795.1. Taxonomy (NCBI): domain Eukaryota; kingdom Metazoa; phylum Arthropoda; class Insecta; order Diptera; family Sarcophagidae; genus Metopia; species Metopia argyrocephala. Next base: position 56,848,797 of record OY756211.1, on the reverse strand, counting down.
TTTAAAGTCTCAGATATCTTGGTCTTTCTTCCTGTTGTTTCTGGTTTATCTTCATATTTTAAAGCGTTCTCTACCATTTTCATTGAGCATCCAATAATTTCAGCTATTTTTCTTCGAGATTTACCTTCTTGATGAAGCTTTTTTATCAATTTTCGGAGCTCTACGCTAGTTTTTTCCCATGCCCATTCTGTTAAATAATTTTTTAATATTTTTTTTAATTTAATAAAAATAAGATGCGATGTCTTCTCACTCATTTTTACAAAAAAAAATTCGAAGTTGCATTTTTTTAAACAAACAGAATTGGCTCTATTTTATTTCACACTTGTTTTTCTTCTATTTACATACAAACAATGACATATTTAGAAATTTTGCTTTAATTACACAAAAAATAACGGGAATTTAATAAGAAAGAGACTAACTAATAATGCATAAAAAATCTTTCTGCAAATGTTTTGTACAAGGTTAAAAAAAAGATTTAATTTATTGAACAGTAGCTGGCTCTATTATTTTTCACACCACTGTATATATAGATTAATAATTTATTATTTTAATTACTTTTATATCTTAAAAATAATTTCTTATATCTAAAAAGGTTGTCATGGCTGTATACTTACACTCGCTGTAATTGCAACGAGTTGGATTATTTTGGTTTGGTTATTGTCTTTTTTGCTTATAGAATTTAATACTTATCATCGTTAAAACATCATTAACAGTGACTACAACCTTTATATAACAACAACAATAACTTATTTAAATTTAATCTACCCTACACTTCATCTACAATATATTACAACATTAACTGCACTACTCTAACTTATAATCTACTTATCTACTGGAATATGTACTACTACTTTTAATTTGGAATTTTTATATTTAATGAAGGAAATACATCTGTGAATAAAAATAATTTATAATATATACCTATTTTATCCCTTTTCTAATTTGTTGCTGCAGTAAGTACAATTACTTCTAATTTTTAGCCCGTATATTTAATTCATGGCGTTTTCGTTTCTACCGAAAAATGTTGCCTTTTATAAATTTTTCTCCCTCATCTTGACGAAATATTCCTTTTTAAAAAAACTATCCTTTAGAGCAACAATTAAAAATTTTTATTAAAATAAAACGAGATCAAAAAATAATGTATAACATCCTATTTTTATATAATATAATAATAAAATGTTACACATTTTTGTAGAAACGAAAACGACATTAGATTGGTGTCTAAACCCACACACCAATACACAGGGGTAAGCCCTTACTAATGCTGTGCATTGTATTGGGCGATTTTTAAATCGACCTGCCCTATTATACATACATATGTACATTATAGTTTCGTAGCACTACGGTAAATAAACGAGAGATATTTGATGCAAGTTTAAGTTTCGAGGAAAATATATTTTAGAAAGGATTTAGAAATTAAAGCAATTAAACATTTTTATTAAAAACAAAAAATATTTTTCGCCATATAGGCAAATACATTTAATATACATAATATATGAAATGTATTGCTTTGGGGATAAGCATGTCTCTATGGCCATTTCGTCTCTGCTTAAGAGACTCGTCAGGAGACTTTTTCCCAAAGGTGATAACCAAAAATACAAATACTTATATTCAAATAGTTATAAACTAAATGCGAATCACATTTAGTATATAAAAACCAAACAAAAGTATTTACAAAGCAATACATTTCTGTTTTTAAAAAATTGAAATTCTATTCTTCCTGTTCACCACAGTTAGCCAACAATTAGTTGGCAGTTTATAACTATTTGAATATAAGTATTTGTATTTTTGGTTATCACCTTTGGGAAAAAGTCTCCTGACGAGTCTCTTAAGCAGAGACGAAATAGCCATAGAGACATGCTTATCCCCAAAGCAATACATTTCATATATTATGCAATTAAACATTAAAATCATTAATTATTTCAATGAATTATTTATTCTGTAGCTGACATTCATAATTATTATAACTCATAAAATTAAATACATTTCTTATGGCAAAAAACTATGTATATGGACTTGCAATTTATTTCTTTTTTTAAATTTCATTAGAAGTAAGCAATGTTTTAAATGATTAAAATTAATTCACAACATTAGCTTTTATGGTGTAACATCTATGCATATAACTTGCTAATAACCAAGAATTTAAAATGGTCAAATTCAGCGTATTGCACTTAATCTGAATAAGTTAACGTTGGCCTAAGTAAAAAGAAATTAATACATTGTACCGATATTAATTAGAAAGAATTAAGGCAACGAAGTAGTGGACATAGCAATTGACTATAACAATATTTAAAACGACAACTACTGTGGGTTGATATTGTGTTTTTTCTATAGAAAGAAAGGTAATAGTTCTCTATAGACAGATAGACAAATAGATAGATAGATGATATAGATAAATTGAACAGAGAATTGATAATTACATGAAGTTTAAATAGTATTAAACTTATTTTTAACTTTTTGTGTTTTGCCTGGTTTTATTTACATATATAGTATATGCTTGTAATGGCGAACTAGTTAAAATGAATAGAAAATAAAAAACTTACTTCCTTAGAGCCATCAGCGACCAGGTATCTAAAAGTTTAACAATCTCATATAAGACTTCATCACAAAGTTCTTCAATTAGAAATCCATGTTGATAAGATTCTTCGTTAAAATCGGACGTATTCGATGAAACATCTTTTTCTATAACATCAGTTTTAGTGTCATATTTTATTTTATTTTCTTCCTCATCTGTCCCAGTTAGTATTGCTGACGTTGTTGTAGTTGTTATGCGTTTCTTTAGTGACTCATCTGATTCTGTAGAGGAATAGCGTCGTTTACGTTTATTACCAATTTCTGGCTTATCCTGGTTCTGATCTTTTGTCAAATCATCCATTATTTCATTGGCACTATAATACTTCTCGGTATTTTATAACAAAAATAATATTTCCAACAAAAATGTTCGTGACACTTTTATGTATTTTGCGTTTCTATTTCTTCACTTGTTTAATAAAAATGCAATTGGGTATGTTCAGTTATTAACACTTTCAGTTGTTTTATAAAGTAGCAAGTAAAACACTTTATAAAAGTACTTGCCTAGGCTACTCTTATATTTTTGTTAAAGCATCAGCTGATCGCTATAATTTTAGGTCTGAAGAGAATTGCATGCGGCAAAAAAATTTTGGAAGACAATTTGTGTTGTTATAAAACAATCTTATTAAAGAAAGTTTTAATATATTTAACTTTAAACAATGTCGTTAATTAAACAAATCCATTTATTAACAAATATACGTAATGTAAGCATTAAAACCTCATTGAGAACAGTCTCGACAAAGAGCGTAACATTGGCTTACGATAAGGACCCTCAGCCCTTATTTACCGATCCAGAGACTCAGAAATTGTTGAAATCCATAACTCAACTAAATTTAAAAAAGGTATTTCGCAAAAAAGCAGTGAAGGACAATTCAGTTGAATACAAATTTATGACGGATCAAGACTTGGAAGAGGAATTCCAGAAGGCTATAGAAAAAGGCAAACAAAAGTTACAAATGCCTCCAGTTGTTCAGATTAAAGAGGATGATCAAAGAATAATATCCGAGGATAAGGCCATGAAAGGTTTTTCCAATACGAAATTTGTTTTTACTGATATTACATACGGTGTACGCCATACAGAACGTAAAGTAGTTGTTCGTGAAACTGATGGAACCTTGCGTTACGCTCCTATGGAGATGTCAAAGCGCATGAAACAATTGTATGTACCTTTGGACGGTCGTAAAATACTTAAGCCAAAAATGTTTGAAGATGAACATTTCCAAAGATGTTTGGAGGAACATAAATACGAATTCATTTTAGATCGTATCCAAGTGCAATTTGATCCATACGAGCCAGAATTTCATACGCTTAGTGCAAAGGTCTATCAGCATATGAATGAAACAAAGGAATTTGATCAATTGCGCTCGACCCGTCATTTTGGTCCCATGGCATTTTTCTATGCTTGGCATAAATGTATTGACGATCTACTTTATGATATGATTCGACGTGATTATTTACGCAATGGTGCTGAACTAATTGCTCTTTACTACAAAATTCACAACGTGCCAGAGAACTACACTGAACTGCTTAAACAATTAGACACATACACCAACTTGGAAGAGCTAGCTTTAAAGGAGTTGAAGAGTACCATGAAACCGGCTGTAAAGGACAATATACACGAGGAGATTGAAACAGCAATTGGAAAGTCAGCGCAGGACTTTGAAATTGATGAATTGTGCCTGAGTTTTATTGAACATTACATAGCCAATCATGCTCTTAAAAAGGTTCAATTAGAGTTGGCCTTACAGACGCTTAGAGAAATAAATACCGAAAAGAAACAACTATTTGAGGGATTGAATAAGGCTCATGGCGTTAAACAATCAAATTAGTTGAACTTATTTGTTGTGGATAGAACCTGTTTTAAGTTAGGATTGTTGCGAATAAATGCGAAAATATGTACGTAAATTACCGAAATAAGTGTTTTTTTTCTATCAGAAACGCTTTAATTAGATCGAATTTTTTGGTAATCAAAGAAGATATGATGTCCGTGAAGGAATAGTACATTAGCCAAACTGAACAATTGTTTTCGACTCAAGCTGCGGTAGTCTCAACAGAGTTCTTTCTATCCTGTTCATATTCAAGACCAAACATCAACTATTTAACTCACACTTTTCAATAAAAAAACATACCGAAATTATTTTTTTCTATATGTATGTACATACACTTGCATAAGTTGTCGAAGTAAAGTCAAACAACAGTTTTTATCATATTTTCTCACGATCATTGCAGATTTTGTAATTGTCATCTTTCATTGGATGAAACAGAATTAGAGTTTATTTTTGTCTTTGCCCTCTTATTCCATTTTATCCACATTAGTCGACATCGACCACATGTACGACTGTAGCCGTGGTGGTTAGAGTGCAGCACCAGAAGCGAGCGCTTTGCATATTATATGCTGAGGACTCGAGTTCGAGCTCCAGGAAAAGTAATCAATTTTTTTTTTAGGTTAAATAGTAATATTTTACACAGGAAGTATTGTCTTTATCTGTAAGTAAATAAAATGTATAAGAATTTAAAATACCCGGTAAGCAAAATTTTGTGAAAAACAGATTTCACGTTGACTTTATAAAAAATGGAGAATATAAAAAAGGAATAAATTATCTTTATAGGCGTATTCTGTATAAAGAACTCTCCAAATATTTGACAATTTACATGAGTTTATATAAAAAAGATGTTTTTTTGTTTTCAGTAAAATTTCAAAAAGTTTATAAACGAATTTTTTTTTTACAATGAGGGTATTAATTAAACTAAAAATTAAATATTTGTATAAATAGTTTATCTAAGTACTTAATTTGCCATATTTTTTTCGCATTAATCTTTTTCGGAATTTCTTCACACACTTCGCATGATGGGACTTAAATAATGCCGCATTAGTAATTGATCTCATGCATATTTTACATTCAGAATACTTTCGTATGTGCCGTGACAAATATTGTGTAACTAAAACAGTACGTTTTTTAAACGAGTGCAGCGTAAAGACGCGAACACGACATAAGCGATCTCTATGATTTTCCAAATTATAGATACGATATCGCTTGTGCTTGGCTTGTGTGTAACACTTGGCTCGTATCAAAATATGACGCAGGAACTCTTGACGTGTAAAGAAAGCTTTACGGCAGCCAGTACATTTGTACTGACGATAGTTGTTATGTTCGTTCAAGTGATCGTACAGCTCTAGTTTAGATATAGCCGTTACACGACATCTATAATGTGGACATTTTAAATAAATCTTATTCATTAGTTTTGTTTTAAGACAATTATGCTTTTGAAGCAAGTCCTCATTGTGGAAACTGAAACCACACTTAAAACAGAGAACCTTAGATCCTTGATGTATAGCCATATGCGAAAAAAAATATTTATTGGACTTTGAAATTTCTCCACATATTAAACATTCTCTTAAAGAGTTTTTATACTGAGTTGAGTTTTCGTGAACAAATTTCAAAAAGTTTTCAATTTCAGGTTCATCAGTTTCCATATTATCAGACAAGCCATCTAGACTATTCGGCCAGTTTATTTCCAAATCTTCGACTTCCTCTTCTAATTGGCACTGTATGCCAACAGATGTCATTTTAAAAGCTGATATTTCTGTTTGTTGCATGATATCTTTTAAAGAACACTTGTCACTGATTGTAATAGGAGGAACTACTTGGTTTGCTTGCATATTATTTGCCGTAAGGTTTATAATAGGCATTTGAGCTGCACTAGTAGTGGTTACTGCAGTTATCCTTGGCAATGGAACAGCATTAATTATTGTCGAAGCATTACTTTTTAACAAACTATTAATAGAAATTGGACGTACCATTGATAAAGCTGGTAGCGGTGCTACTGCAGGAGGAATAGGGGGCTGTTGAACGGCTACTGGCTGCGGCATTATTGGTGCTAGTGGCTGAGAGCTTACAGTAATCGTTGTTGATTTTGATGGATTCTTAAGGTTTCTAAATGCTATATACTGGTCTTCATTGTTAGTCAGCTCCAACTGACCGTCTTTATCAATCAAATAAAGCAATTGTTCATATTTCTTCTGCTTGGCGGCTGCCAATGTTAAGAAACGTGTTTCGACAGAAAGTGTTTCTGGTATCTCACGGCAATTAATTGTAAAAACATCTTTTCTATTGCTTATAGCTTTATCCATAATGGCGGAAAATTAACTTACGAATAAAAATTAAAACCTATGAATACTTTTGTTTGTAGCTTTAAGATGTTATATTTGTTATTCTGTGGTTATATTGATGTAACAATAAAAAATGTTTTTGACAGGACGCTGTATTGTAATTCACAGACAATGAATAACAAAACTTCAGAAAAGAAAGAAAACTGAACATACTCTTAAGCACGATGGCCACGGTCAAACTGGTTTGACAAATAATATGTATGTATTGGTAATATTTGGTTTTGCTTAACCACAGCAACGTATCAAACTAAAACCATAAAATTTCATTTCAAAACTGTTTTTAAAAGGTAAGAACGTGTAAACCACACGGTCGCAAAATATTTTTAATGTTTACAATTAATTTTTTTTTTAGAAATATGAATGATTAAAAAAAAAATTACAAACCACGGTATACTTCAATAAATTCGAGTATAAAATTTTTTTCGTCCATTTTTTAATCATCCACAAAATTTGTATTGTACGGTGTTGTCGCTGTGAAAACTGAATAAAAATGCCATTTGACGTTTTTCGCAGCAACACATCAAATTCGCTTCAAATCTAGTAGCGGCGGCAGTGAAAATCTAAATTGTTTTGATTTTCGTCAAACTCACATCGACATTAACGTGTGAGATTTTTTTCACTAACATAATCAAAAAAAACTGAGCTTGACAAATCAATTTGATACGTGGCCATCGTGCTTTAGGAATGTAGTTATAGTAGAGGTAGTTACCCTTCGTTTCAAAACCTTTTATATACAATATGATAATCTTCATTTTGTATGAGAGCTACCAAAATATGTAGCGTATGTATGTTTTGGATTTCAAAAATCCTAGTTTGACAGTGCGTACAAAAAAAAATTAAAAAACAAACATCAAAATATAATAAATAATAACTAATGATCAGGAGTACAGCGTCACCTTCTGGGAAGATAACAGCTAACCTACATAAATCTAACCTCACCACCCATATTAAACCTCCATATGGGGCAATTGCTGTTGATCATTCAAAGGTGAAGGTATAACACTGGCCTTTGAGTGATCAAATTGAAAGCAATTTGTCCTATTGACATAAGGCGCTTATTATCTGTCTATCTATACCTAAGTATATATTCGACATTCCAATACAACGAATTGCATTTAGTAGGGGTTTACCTCTGAATATTGGTCTTAAATAAAAATAATAATTAAATAAAAAAAATAAACTGCCGCACGACGATTTGATGTATATATGTATGTATAGAAAAATTGTAATATTTTTACCTTACTAGAGTAATCCCATCTGCGTTCGTAGACATTGTTATATATAGTATAAGTTTATGTGCTCAATTATTATAAATTTTCTGAATTCCTAATAGGAATTGTAAGTCTATTTTAGGATTTCAAGACAAAATTATTCAAGCCATTTTAAGTTTTAATATTTCCTAAAAAAGTGAATAAAAAAATTTTTAAAAGATGAGCATTAAAGAGAGAGAGAGAGACTAAATTTAGAAACTTTCACTATCAAATTTCTCTAGATATACAAAAATCAATATGAACTTGCTTTGTATGAGGGGACCCACTTCCCTATACCTGATTCCGCCCAGCTTTTGGCTCATGAATTGTATATATAGACGCCAAGGTTATTTGGACTAAATATAGAAGCCCTGACTATTGTAAATAAAAATCATCAGTGTTTGTCGATCTATAAAGTGACGAACATAAGACTACTTATTTTTATATACATACGAGTATATAGATAATTCAATTTCAATTTTTGTTCCAATTTTCTGTCAAAACTATAGTTCTGTGCTTTCTTTCAAACAATTTGTTCCCTTTCTTTTTAAAAATATATTGACACCAATTTTTTGTTTTATTGTAAATAAAGTTGGTTTTAAGTTTGATAAGATTTGGCATACAATACCTGAACAAAAATTGGGTAATAGAAAGCTACATTGAAATCAAGTTAAATGCAATTATTTTTACAAATCGTACGACTCGATAGGATAGTGTATCTGTGCTGATTTTAGCGAAAAAATGTGGATATATTAAAAATAAGAGAATTTACATTATATCCAATTCCTGTTCTTTACTATTTCGGAAAAAGGCAATGTGAGTTTATTGCCAATTATGGGTTTTTTTAGTTTCGTATAAAATTGTTTCGATATATCATAACACAACTTACAAGTATAAAAGTAATTAATATTTTTTACCATTTTTTTCTCTTTTTAAAAATTTTTAGTTTTTGTTGAAATTAATACATACTCTATTATTATTAATTTTATTACATTTGCTACTCTATTTCCGTACCCTGGTGTTATCAATTCACTTGAGATACCAAACAACTCTAAAAAGTTTGTATATCGTTTTCGTTTCATTGACGCGGTTACTAGTGAAATTGCAAATAATTCTCAAATATTTAAACAGAAATAGTTAAAAAATGACTAGTGAAACTGATATTGACGCTAATGATGTTCTTCGTATTATGGTATCCACCGATAATCATTTGGGATTTGGTGAAAAAGATGCCGTCAGAGGTAAAGCATAAAACCAAAAAACAAGGGACGGAGTGACGCTTTATTTTTGCAAGCTGGCCGAATAGAAACCATCCACCCCCTTGTACAGAATATATGTAATAAGTACGAATTTCTTTTAATTTATTTTAAAACTATAATGCAGGTGAAGATAGTTTTCTCGCCTTTGAGGAAATGTTAGAGTTAGCCGTGCAGGAAGATGTTGATTTTATACTATTGGGAGGCGATTTATTTCATGATGCAGTGCCTAGTCAAAATGCATTGCACAAGTAAGTTTCTATACGCAAACAAGTTTTGTTGTTGCTGTAGTTGTTATACACAATTTTATTAAAGCGCGCCTTTTTATCTTTTTTGCCTAGATGTATGAAACTGTTGAGAATGTACACATTTGGTGATCGAGCTATAACAGTTGAATTTTTAAGCGATGGCAGTCAAAATTTTCATAATGCGGTCAATGAGACAGTCAATTATGAAGACCCCAATCTAAACATTTCCATACCTGTGTATTCCATACATGGCAATCATGATGATCCTAGCGTTTTTGGGGGTCTGAGTTCATTGGATTTATTATCCACCACGGGTTTAGTAAATTATTTTGGCCGATGGACGGATTTGACAAAAATTGATATAGCTCCAGTGCTTCTGAAAAAAGGTGCTACAAAGTTGGCCCTATATGGCCTAAGCCATATACAGGACATGCGTTTAGCACGACTTTTTGAAAGCCGTAAAGTACATATGCAAGTACCGGAAGGTGAAGAAGGGGAATGGTTTCATTTAATGGTTTTGCATCAAAATCGGGCAGAAAGAGGCCCTAGAAACTACTTACCCGAAGAAGCCTTACCAGAATTTCTCAATTTAGTTATATGGGGACATGAGCATGATTGTCGCATAGAACCGGAACATAATATTAAAAGGGATTTTTATGTTTGCCAACCGGGTTCTACTGTACCCACCTCCCTGGCCGAAGGAGAATCCTTAAAAAAACACGTAGCTATTTTAGAAATTTATAAAGATAAATTTCAAATAAAACCTATACCTTTAAAAACTGTAAGACCCTTTGTCTTCGAATCTGTTAAAATAATGGATTTGGCTGAGGAGTTGCGATTGGATGAAGGTGATGTGTCTAACAAAGTGCGTGCAATGGCCCAGCAAAGAGTAGAGGCAATGCTGGAAAGAGCTAAAAACCTATTGACTGGGCACCCTAAACAGCCTACGCTGCCTTCTATAAGATTACGTTTAGAATTCACGGATGAAGAGCAAATGTTTAATGGCATACGTCTAGGGCAAATGTTCAACGATCGTGTTGCGAATCCAGCTGATATGATACACTTTAAAAAATTGATAAAGAAGGAAAAAAAAGAACATTCCAATTTTGATAAGGAAGAAATGAAAAATCAATTTAAAAAAATTGTAAGTAAATCAAAAACAAAAAGGTAATGTATGTAGGCAAGCAAAGTGATGAATAGAACAAAGCTTCAAATTATAGTTCGCTTTAGAAGCTATAGTCAAACTTTAAATGTTGAAGAATGTTGAAGTGCAGTAGCGCTAGTCAGTTTAATACAAATTTTTTTTTATTTATTTTTTATAAAAAAATTTAAAGTTTTTTACTTATCACATCAATGTTATAAGTTTTAAATATTAACACTAAATAGATAGACAGGTTTTAATATAAAAATTCTTCTTAAAAAATAGTAATTGTTTTTAAGATAAATGATTTTATATTTAGGCGAACGAAATTTATTTAAGTTCTAAGATTATAGTAATTGAATAATTTGTTTGCAAAATATGAGTAAAGAATGCGCCAAGTAACTGTACCATATGCCTTCGTTTTACTTTAAATTCATGGCTCTGATATTTACAATGAATTTCCTGTTTCAGTTGTTTTAATTATAGAACATGTTAAAATAAATGCAAACGAAATTCGAAATGAATGTAAATTTAAGAAGCCACCTTAGAATTTTTAGCAATTTATCCTCAACTGCGAAATCAGTACTCTTTACTAAAGGAAATATAAGAGACAGTTTTACTTGTATTTATAAATACATTTACTCATATATAAATTGATAAAAATTTAATTTAATTGTTTGAATTTATAAATATTGTGTCTTAATAACGGTCTTAACTTTGCACGGTTTAAATTAACTAATACAATTCAATCAGTCTTAAAAGATCCAGTCTAGTTTAATTGCTAAAATTTTTTAGGAAGGAGAATCAGCAGCTCGCGTGGAAGACTTGGTTGAACGTTACTTCAATGAAGTAGATGAGAGTAAATCTCTTAAGGTTCTATCAACAAATACTTTAACTGAAATTTGTCATCAACTGGTTGATCGTAAGGACAATAATGCAGCTGATAATTTAATTAGGTATATCAAAACGTTAATAACGATAAAACCATTTATTCTTTAACAATTTCTATTTTATATACGAAGATCTTACAAAGCAAAAGCTATTGAATATTTAATGGATAAAATGCCAGCTGAAAATGAATTGGATATGGAATTGAAACAATTTAAGCTAAATGTAACTTCCGATGATATTCTACATATGTTAAGTGCAGTACATGTTAATCCTCCTAGTAAGCCAACCAGCGTAGGAAATTCCAATTATAAAAATGATAATTATGATACAGAAGAAGATGATGATGAGGATATACCGGTTAAACAAACACGTTCTAATTCATCGGCTACTGGAAGGGGTCGTTCTACAAGGGCAAGAGGAGGTAAAGCGACAGCTACGAAAACTACAACACCATCGCGGACAACTAAACATACTATGCCTGCTTTAGAAGTTTCAAGATCTACTGTAAGTTATTGTTAGATGTATTTGTATTAAAATCAAATATAATTAACCAATTATTTTTATTAATTAGCGTTCTTCACCGCGTAAACAAGCTCAACAAACCCTGTTTAACATGGTTTCTAATTCAAGATCAAAACAAAAAATCTACGAAATATCTGATTCCGATTCCGACTAAAAGAAAGGCAAATAGTGAGGATAATTTTAATATCCTTTTATTTTTAATAAAGTATTAATTTTTTTTTTTTGTTTTCTTCCATTTTTCCATACCGACAATTAGTGTCAGAATTTTGTAACTGATGAATATATTAATTAACGTCTTCTTTTTGTCTAAATCTGTATAATTTTTGGCGATAACAAAAAATAAAATTTTTATTTTTCTCTCAAACTTGTGTTTTTTTATGAAATAAATCGGGTCTTGCTTTTTGTAAACATTTTAAGAGAGTTTAATTCCTCGTGTTAGGTAAGGCGTTGTTGAGGCCAATTCAAGTCGCTAGCAGAAAAATACCTTATATACTCGGTATCTATTTCGATACTATTAAGAGTCTGTAAGGCCATGAATTATGTAAATGACTATAGTCAGTGGACAACTATTTGTCTACAACGACTAAACAAGAATCAATTTTGACAGCAATCGACTTTCTCCTGGCTAATCAGGTGATTATAGTATATCTAAAACATAATTATATAATCGCAAATAATTTTTATCACACAAAATTTGTACACACCTAATTCCTCAATGAATTTTTAAAATTCCAAGTGAAATATAAAAAATTGAAGATTTATTTTAATTTTATTAAGGTATAAAATATTGTATTACAATATGCGCTTTTTTGGCTCTTGTATCAATATCTGGGAGTAATTGATTGCCATGAAAAAGCTTCTCAAATCTATCATTCGGAGTCGACTTTAAACAGTAGGTCCCGGTACTCATAGATAAAGACACACACAACATGAGTGCTGCGAGAAACTAGGCCGTAACTTTGACACGGCGTTGTAATGGCCAATTATATATATGTATCAATTAATAGTGGCATAGTACATAAATAAGTAATACGCAAGTTATATACTGGATTGAAAAAATAACAACTGAATTAATTGTTGATTGACAAGGGAAATTACATAAGACATAAATACACTTTTTCAAATTAAGAAGGTAAAAAGTTTTGTGTAAGTTAATTGAAGAAAAATTTTATTTTGGTATTGTTCTACTAACTCTGTTTATACATTTGTTCTGATCTAATTAGGATTTCATTACGAAACAATATTAATTAAAAAAAAACATCACCAATCCATTTGGGATCTCAAACTGATTTGCAGTACATTTAATTCTTTGGGGTATTTATTTGATAAATGTAAAAAGAAATCTCTCAAAGGGTTAACAAGAAATAGTTCATTAGTATGGTAGCACTTTAACTTGACATTTGAATTTATTGTTGTTTTTGTATTGCCACAGTCAAGAAGTACCATAGAATCGTAAACATTTGCCGAAAAAACTCGTCATCGTTGTGGAGTTGTGTTAAGAAAAACTGGATTTTTTTCTATTCAATATAACAAAAGCACTAAAACAGAAGAAAATTGCCAAATATTGTGTAAAATAACAAAAAAAAATATGTCGAAGTTATTGGGTGTGCCTTTGAAGAAGCCCTCAGAAGTTGATGTGGAAAAACCGTTGAACAATCTTATCCAAAGTACATATAGTGGTGCTACAGCCGAAGCTAAAGAAACCTATAAATCTGCGGTACAACAGTTTGCCCGGCAGCGTAATTCTGCAATATGGAAATTTTTTGAAAAATATGAATCTTCGCTGGAAATAGTTTATGCGTAAGTAGGAAAGATTTCTTATGTGAACTGAATAAAGGGAAATCTACAGATAATTTGAGATACAAAAGTAATGGTCAAAACGTAATAAATGAGTCATTATTAATTAAAATAACTACTCTACGTATGATGTTGTTACAGCATTAAGTAGTAAAATAATTCTTTGTCGTTGTGTACATTGGCCAAAGTAAGAATGTATTGTTATTGTAAAATGTGTGTACCCTACAACATAATTATAAGTAGGATGAGAAAGGCATAATGCCTTTGTGCTAATGTTTGTTTTAGATATGGCTTCAAAAAATTACGAATCTGTAAGTATATGAATTTAGGATTGTATTTAAAATCATAACAATTATATATTGATTTAAAAGTCGTTTAAATGATATTCTGTAGTCGCCGTAGTCTAGCGGTTGATGTGTTGGTTTACTAGACTCCGGGTTCAAACCCCATTTCTAACATCTTAAAAAAAGAAATACCTATGAAATATATATTTTTTTTTGGATTACTCTTACCAGCCTTCTGGCAAAAGCTCTGAGAGTAACTGATTGCCATGAACAAGCTTTTCAAGTCTGTCATTTGGATTCGAAATTAAAATGTAGGTCCCGGTACTAATGGATAAAAATTGCTGCGAGAAGCTAAGCCGTAACCCTGAAATAGGGTCTGTGATGGTCAATTATGTATGAATATAAAATGATATTCTGTAGCCACTTTAGTTTTATTTGTTTGGTACTACGATATTTTTCGCTTTATTAGATGAACCATAGTATATTATAATTTTTATCAGTCGACAATAACACAAATTCTTTTATTATTGCACTTTATAATCTTAAAAGTATGCCTTTAAATCTAATATGTGTATTTGTAAGAAACATAAACGAAAACACTATAATATACCACTTTCTTTTTGGGGTGCCACACAACTCAGGAGGGTAAGTAATTACCAGGATTGTAAATGAATCATTCTTTTTTAATTTCAATTCATTACGAATTAGCGAAATTTTGAATTAATCCTTTTCCACAAAAAACGAATTGAATGAAATTTGAATGAATTTATTTGAATTTAGCAAACATGAATTGCAATTCATTTCCATTGATCTTGAAAAAAGATTAGTACTGTAAGTAAATGTAAAGAAGCATTACTCCCGTTTTGTTATCCAACTTATTTTATTACAGCATTACTCTCATTTTGGATATCACCTAGCACGAGATAATCATCGAAAGGCATAAAAAATAAAAAGAACAGAAATTCCAATGATGTACTCTAATTATTAGACTGCTAAAAAGGCTTTCTTAGGGCCAATTTTTGAGTTGGACATTAATGATTAAATTAACTTTAATCTTTGATTTCAATTTTTGAGTTGACATAATCTTATTGTCAATTGCTAGTTTAATCGACCGATGCTGGTAGTTTAATCTTTAGGGAAAACTGTCAAATTCAACGTGCGTAATATAAACAACTGTTGAAAATATTATTTATTCATTTGTTTAATAGAAAAAAGAAAACACATAAATTAAAAGTTAAAAAAATGGATTATTCAAGTGCTTATGAAAACCTAAATAAAACAATAAATAGGAAGCCAAGATTAATAAGAGCACGACCAAATCACTTAAATTTCTATAACGACACAGAATTCATTCAAAGGTTTCGTTTGGAAATTCGTAACACAAAGGAAAAGTTTTTTAAAATTGCAAAATTTCCCAGGGTAATTGTTGCTACATAACATTTAAATGAATTGTAATTCGTTTTTCTAATGAATTGCAATTAATTTTGCTAATTCATTTGAATTAAAATGTCTTGAAATTCATGTTTTCTAAGTTCAAATGAATTGATTCAAATTTCATTTAGTTTAAAAATGAATCATTCGTTTACAACTCTGGTAATTACACTTCGATTGTTTGATTCTCCCGAAAAAAAGAAAAAAAAATGTTGTATTGATGTGTAAACTTTCTTACTTATATTTGTTTATTCCAATTTATTTTTTTATCTGTAATAAATAATCCTTTTATTTGCTAAAATATAGCTACTATGATCAGATTTGTATGTTGGAAACAAAAATACCAGTTAATGAACTGCAAATACCCTTCAAGTGGAAAGATGCATTTAATAAGGGTTCAATATTTGGAGATAGAATTAGTTTGAGTGAGCAATTCCTACACTATATAGAAGAGTTTCTCTTTTAATTTAAATATGTTTCTATTCAGCCCATACATCTTTAATTTATGAAAAGGTTTGTGTTCTATTCAATATTGCTGCTTTGCAGAGTCATGTAGCAGCCGCTCAATCCATGGAAACCGATGAAGGGCTAAAAATGGCCAATAAACTTTTACAACAGAGCGCTGGTATTTTTCAATATTTAAAAGGTGTTGTACCAGCAGCTATACCTTCTGAACCAACACCAGATTTGACACAAGACACGTTAACCTGTTTACAGGCTTTAATGGTTTCACAAGCTCAAGAAGTTTTTATAATGAAGGCTATAAAAGGTAAGTGTTAAGATTTTCTTATAAATAGTATGTATTTATTTTCAATGTACATATTGCACATATGCTGAATTCTTAAACTATCATTTACCTAATTTAAACACGCATGCATATAGGGGGTATGTGATCAAAGACAAAATTTAGATAAAAGACAAAATAGATAAATTAAAATCGAGCATAGTATGTCTATTCAAAGAAAAAAAAATTAAAATATAAAAAAATATTAAAATTTTGATTATAAAATAAGTTTTAATAATAGACAATAAGCGAATGTAAAAAACGTTTTCAGGTTGTTAATTAAAAACAATTTGTAGATTGAATCGATTTTAATTTTACTTAATTTCGATTTTTATCACATAGAGAAAATGCAGCTATAACTAACTTTTGCATGGTTAGATTATTATATAAAACGTTGTACATCAATTATTTCCTAGACTTCTTCAAGTTACCTATTGTTAAGGACCTTCAATGGCTGAAAAATGTTAAAATAAATAAGTGAAAACATACCTAAATAACAGCAATTCTGTGTAAATAAAAGAAAGGGGAAAAAGAACTTAACAAAATCTAAAATCTTGGCAAGTCAAACCACCACACTACAATAATTTTTTTCTAGTTTAAATGTGTAGTATTTAGATTTTAATTACATAATTGTAACAACGTTTTGAAAATAATTATTGTAAAAATAAATCCGTCAATTTTTTAGAATGAATTTCAAATTAACCTCGTAGGTACCTAAAAAATCGATTATTTTTCTATTTGGATAAATATTACATATAAAAGAGTGTGATTAAAAAAGTTTATTTAATACTCAATCGAAATTGTTTCTAAAATGAATTTCAAATTAACTTTGTAGGAAACTTAAAATTCTACTATTTTTGTAGGGGAACAATTATTACATATCAAAAGCTTATTGTGCATTTAAAGTTTAGTTCAAAATTGACTAGAACATTTTGAAACAGTAAAAGTTTTTTTCAAACGTATTTCAAACATTTTTTCTTTTAAATTTTACAAAATCATTTTTTTTCATATAACGAGTAAAAAATCAGATAACAAATACGTATGTATGTATGTATGTATATAATTGTACATTAATGAGATCAACTCATTATGCTGTTGATCAATTTAGCTAAAACATGCATGATTACAACATTGGTAGATCATTAAAGATTTTTTTTTGTAAGCTATAAAAATAGATAATAATACTTCCTCAATTGTTAGGTTTGTTCCTATAATTTACCCACATTGGGCACCCGTTGGATTCCAATGTCACTGAAAAGTGTTCCCGTACATAAAAATTAGGTAAATGGGAGAGTTATTTTCTTCTGCTTCTTTCCCAAAACAGCCCGTATTTTTCTTCGGGCTAAAGTGTGGAAGTAAACAAATAATCGGCTGTTTGAAAAATAAAAAATTATAATGAACAATTAAAAGTTTCAGAAAACTAAAAATAATGTAAAAGTTATATTAAAAAAATTATAAATTTACAATGAAAGGCAATATCTACAAGGTGTTCTATGTTACTTTACTACCAAGAACGAGAACCCCTGCTATTTGATATTGCATTTATATTTTGTTTGTTTGAAAAATGAATATCTTCCACCTTGTTTGATTTCAGTGTGGAATACAAGTTATTCAAATCTAATACAATCTAAAATTTCAACTAATTTGATTTAGTCAATCTTTTATCGACCGAAATAAATTTGAATGGAATATTAAAATATAAAAGATTATTAAGATTAAGAATGTAGGATTAGGTTGGTCAAATTTGTTTTAATCCGTTCCTCTGCATATGTTTTTGTTTTTTCGCATACATACATTATTTAATCATAATAATCATTATTTTCTATTATTTTAATTAATAACATAATTATAGTTTAAAAATGTTGTGGGTTAATTTTAAATGTTGCTTTTTATTTGACTTTTCATTTGGATTAACAAGCTATTAACGTTACACTTACTCTCGTAGTATCATTAATTTCTTTATTGCTTATTCTAAACACTTATAAAAAATGTAATTTACAACACCATTTTCATTTAAAATTGGTTTTTGATTTTTATAAAAAGTGCCTATTAATTGTTTTTTCGTGCTTAACAGCAAAAAAGTAAATGCCATTACTAACATAAATGAATTTATTAGTGATTTTTTAAGTTGTGCTTTTCCTATTTTTTTCAAAAATATTTTAAATTTGTAAAAAAGAAAAATATTTAATAAAAAAAAATACAAATTGAATAAACTACATATACTTTCACAGACAACATGAAAGAAAGTAATATTGCAAAATTATGCTGTCAATGCGAAGAATTTTATGCCGATGTTCTGAGAGCCATGCAAAAGGATTCAGTGCGCACTTTATGGGAAAAAGAATGGATACCCACTATAGCGGGTAAACAAGCTGGTTTTCATGCGTTAACCCAACTCTATCAAAGTTTAGCTTGTCGTGCTGCCAAGAAAATTGGTGAAGAAATCGCTCGTCTGCGAAATGCTGTTGATCTTTTTAAAGCTGCCCAAAGCCGTTCTGGAAATTCAAATTATTTGGATGAATACTTTAATAAGGCTAAACGTAATTTAGCGGAATCAACAAAAGACAATGATTTGATATATAATGAAATGATACCAGATATAAGTACTCTTGCCTCACCAGGCAAGGCCCAACTAGCAAAACCTTTACCTATAACAACGCCTATGGCTAAAGATTTTGATGATTTGTTTAAGGAACTGGTACCAGTTGAGTTACATAGAGCATTGCAGGCTTCCGATATGCGTAAAAACGAAATTGTTAATACGGAAATAATGAAATTGAGAGAAGCTACTCAGACTTTAAATGGTGTTTTGGCCAGTCTTAACTTACCGGCTGCTGTTGAAATAACTGAAGGTGATTCTGGTTTGCCGCCATCTTTAATTGAGAAATCTAACGAGGTACGCCAAAAAGGTGGCATTGAGAGTATTTCAAACCACTTAAAAGAATTGCCAGAATTGTTTAATCGTAATCGTGAAATTTTGGACGAAACCGAAAGAATGTTGGATGAAGAACGTGAGTCAGACAATCAGTTACGTAACCAATTTAAAGACAAATGGACACGTATTTCTTCGGATAAGCTTACCGAAATGTTTCGCACTAATGCGAAAAAGTACCGTGAAGTTATTAACAATGCTGTAGCAGCTGATAAAATTGTACGGGAGAAATTTGAAAAAAATCAAAAAGGCATTGAACTCTTATCATTGCCCATCGAACGGCTGCAACAGTCTATGCCAGCCGCTGGTGGATCTGTTGATCCTAACTGTGCTAGCGTTCAAAAATTGAAACATTTAATGGAAGCAGTGGAAACTATTAAAGCAGAACGAGATGCTATAGAATCTGAATTGAAGTCAGCTACATTCAATATGAAAAACGAGTTTTTGGAAGCCTTACGCAAAGATGGTTCTATTGATGAACCAGCTCTATCACTTAAACGTATAGGTGAAACTTTAAACCCCTTACAGAGTCAGGTTAAGGAGAGTATCGAGCGTCAACAAACTCTTATTACCGACATACAAGTGGCTCATAGTGAGTTTGTGGCCGAGACTGGTTCTAGTGGTAATTCTCGTGATACCCTTTGCCAAGAACTGGCCGCAGCATATGATAGTTTTATTGAATTATTGGGAAATCTCAAGGAAGGAACTAAATTCTATAATGACTTGACTGAGCTATTGGTTGTATTCCAAAATAAAATATCCGATTTCTGTTTTGCACGCAAAACTGAAAAGGAAGAGTTACTCAAAGATTTAACCACTCAGTCTAGTCGTCAAGCACCTGGACCAACACCAGCATTGCCATCCCATTATTCGTCTACCTCAGGTAGTGGAAGTGGTAAGGAAAAATTGAAAGCTATGCATTTTATTTATTATATCTACATTATTAATTTGTTTTTATTCAAATAAGATACACCATCAGCCGCCTCTTCAGCTCCTTCGGTACCAGCAGCAACAGCTGGTGGTAATGTACCCTACCCCCAAGCAGTTCAGGGAATGCCTATGCCATATGGAGCTGGTCCTAATATACCTTATCCCTCGTATGTACCACCACCTATGCCACAAAGTTTCAATCCTTATGCTACATTGCCATATCCAGGAAGTAAGTTTATATAAAATATCAAATTCTAAATTTAAATAAAATTATGTTTTTTTTTGCATTAGCCTATCAATATCCTGGTTTTCCACAAGGTCCACCACCAGGCAACTATGGCACTTACCCTGGGAGTTATGCTCATCAACAGGGAGGTTACCCAAATCAAAAACCACCTGGTTGGTAAACATCTCAAAGCATTTTCAACTGATCAATTATATATTATATAATATAATAATTTTAAATTAAAATATTAGTCTCATTTTATTTCTATCCTTCTCTTTATTGGTTCTATTTCAGTTAATGAATTTTTATTTATCCCCTATATTGTAGTAATAAAAATCTATATCAGGATATGAAATCTTATATTATTTGCACGTGTTTTCTGTAATTATTTTTAATTATAATCATGTTTTTAGCTTAAAAATTAACAATTTAAGCAAACGATACATTTATAAAATATGTTAAATGTTTTCTTCACAGTATTGTGGTTTTGTTTTTATATAACAAAAAAAAAAGAAAAAACTCCAATAAATCATTAAAAAAAGTGTAAATTTGTTTTTTTTTATAAAATTTCTTCTTTATTGTCTTCCAGCCGATAACGTTCTAAAATTTCCTTCTTAATTGATTGTATTGCAAATGGACTGCATATACTATTAATAAGAATGTCTTCCAAATAATCTAAACAAATTTCTTTATCACATTGAACATTTTTTTCAAATCGTGAACTGTTTGTTCTCAAATACTTTTCAAATTCCTTGTTGCTTAACAAACATACTTTTTTGAGAGATACAACATCTTCAAATAACTTTTCTATTTCTGATTTATTTAAATAATTGTAATCATACAATTTTGTTTCTTTTTTGGTATCTTCAGGGCTACTTTTTAAGGATTCCTCTATAAGATATTTTAAAATTTTAATTAAATCATCTTTTGTTGAAATAACCGTCAACTGAAAATTATTAGAGTTAAAATAATTTGTGAGCGCTATATTTTACATAATACACTACCTACCTGATTCGGATTCATTATATAATTTTGCTCTGCTATTGAACTGTTCCTAACAGAACTTTCTATTAAATACTTGACAATACATTCTTCAATTTGTTGTTCCAAATCACATTTTAAAGGTATCCAGGCATTTACACTCAAAGAAATATTAAGAGCTTCTACATAATGCCACCAGTGTTTAGGTACTATTAATACATCATTTGGTTCTAGTATAACATGATGCACTGAGTCTTGAAATTTCTGGACATATTGTTCAATTTTCATATGGGGAGCGTAAAAGT
Organism: Metopia argyrocephala; assembly: GCA_963576795.1. Taxonomy (NCBI): domain Eukaryota; kingdom Metazoa; phylum Arthropoda; class Insecta; order Diptera; family Sarcophagidae; genus Metopia; species Metopia argyrocephala. Next base: position 56,827,077 of record OY756211.1, on the reverse strand, counting down.
TTTCCTTACAATATACACTAGATTCCTCATATGGTATACGAGTGGTGGTAAGAGGTGTGTTTGGCGGAAACAATAGCCAAGATTTTCTAGAGAAATAAAAATGTTAGAATTATATATAGCACATACATTTATTAATATTTTATGCGGTTTATGTACATGTTCCTTTTTTAATTCGTTTATTATACAACTATGTAGTCGCCGTGGTCTAGTGGTTAGTGTGTTGGCTTACTAAGACGATAGTGCCGGGTTCAAATCTCAGCACCGACATCTTGAAAAAAGAAATATGAAAAAAATATTTCTTTCGGCGACTACCTCTCAGCAGTCTTCTGGCAAAAGCTCTGAGAGTAATTAATTGCCATGAAAGAGCTTCTCAAGTCTGTCGTTCGGAGTCGACATTAAACTGTAGGTCCCGGTACTCATGGATATAAATTTACACACACAACATGAGTGCTGCGAGAAGCTAGGCCGTAATCCTGACACAGGGTTGTAAAGGCCAGTTATGTATGTTATGTATGTATTATACAACTATATTTGTCGAAATGACATATGGGGTATTATTCAAATTCAATCTTGTTTATGAATGAATGAGTGAAGGTATCAGTAAACACAATACTCCTTTTATAATTGCGTGATCTTGTATCTATTTGTGTATTTCGTTTTTATTTATAGACAAAGCTAGTAGACCAACGAATTCATAAGGGTATATTCCTGGACAATGTACTTACCAAATGAATGGAAAAAATGAATTGCAATTTATGCTTGCTTAGTTCAAATAAATTTATTCAAATTTCATTCAACTCGATTTTTGGGAAAAAGAATTTTTAAATTTTCCAATTCAGTGCACGAATGATTCAAGAATTAATTAAAAAATTAATGGTTCCTTTACAACTCTGGTACTTACCTACCAAATACTTGCACCACAATATTACAACCATAACTATCATAATGACATGGCGTATTAGCACCTTGTGAGCTAAGCCATAGAGTGGCGTCATCTGCTGCATAAGGAAAACCAAAAAGAGAAAAATCAATACCATTTGTACATTCAGCAGGCAATTCATGTCTTCGCTTGTAGTTCAAACCAGACCAATAATCACAATCTTTACTGTGTTCTCGTAAGAATTCACTAGCAGTCATTTTAATAAGTGTTCTTTTCCGTTCCCATTGCGGTTCCCGAGAATTCATTATTGACATTTTTTCAAAATTTATTTCCGAATCCCTCAACCTATCAAGTTCTTTGCACCACTCCTCAAGACCTTTCTGGAAACAAAGCCAATTTAATGATACATTTTTAAAAACTATAGGTTCCTGTGTATTTAATATGATTTCACGTAATTTTGAAGGATTTAAATTATCCATCCTGTTTTTTTTTTTTTTGCAATAACTGTTATCAAAAGACTTAAAATGTATTTTTAAAATGTAAACAAAGGTCAGCTGTGCACTATAAAATAGTCTCCACAAGGAAGCAAAACAAAAGAAATAGCGTTGCCAATTTCTTTATATATATGTATATACGTTAGATTCAAATGAGGTACAATTGCTTTACCGCTATATTCATTTAAAATAAATTAAGCGAACAGCCTGTTCATAGAAGACGAATGATTTAAGACGTTCGTCATTTTATATGAAAACACTATCTAATCTGAGTGTTTTTGTTGTTGTTTCACATAATTAAATTAAAGTGTAATTTAAGAAAGCTTTGTATGGAGGAGAATTTCTCTTAAAGTATACTTCAAGAATACTTTATTATTTATGAATACCATTGTATTTTACCAAGAAGAATGAAATAATATCAAGTTATGCGATCTGTTCTGAATGTGATATACATATATGTATGTAGTATATCCCATAGATAATGTTCAATTTCATATCACATATAATTTCTTTTAAAACAACATTTTCTTTTTTTTGCACACCAAAGGCCTGTTTATGTACCCAAAAATGTATATAAATTTGTGAAAGTTTTTACTGGATCGTGTCTGATTACACAAATACTCAGTAAACTACGTAGAATATATCACTGGACAGAAACAAAACATCATTACAGCAAGAACTGCTTATTTTTTACACGGTTTGACAGAAATTTTGGGAAATTGCCATGCTAGAATTGAGGCTATTGTGGTATCCCTTGTATTCTTCTTACCATTGTAAATCAAGTGTAGCTTTACAGTGGAAATGACACGGGAATAGGTTGCTGTTGTATTATTTAGTGGTGAAGATATGACACTGGCAAATGATTAATCATTCAACAGTGGCCTGTGCCTTTGCCTTCTGTATTGTAACGAAGATTGTTCATTTGAAGTTGTTTATGATCGTAATGTCACATCGTATTAATTTTTCTCTGTATATGATCTTCCGGTCTAATGTTTTCACCTTATGTGGGGATTTCGAACCACAGGATGTCTTTCTTCATAGGGGTCTTGGTCTGTACATTCGCAATGAAGTTGTGTACTAATACCAGAAACCAGATTTTAATTGCCTCTAGGTTATGTTTAAACTTAGGTCACATCTTTTGCATATCGGTTTTTTTATAGAAGTCCAAAAGTAGCAAGAGACATTATCTGTTCTATCTTTAACCCTTTTACTAATTCAATTTCAAGATTCCAAAAAAAATTACACGAAAAATGAAATTATTGTTGCTGGTTACTTCAATGTTTATAATTCGTTTTGGCCACACCATTCTAGCCGCGAGGCTCTATATGTTGCCCCGTTTGCTGCGTACTGTCATTTTGTACAACTAGTGAATGAGCTAACTTACATATGGTATGTTGGGCACTAGAGTAATACATTCGAACTTTTTCTCACTTAACACTTCTTACATCTCTCGGGAATTCGGATCACTGTACCTGTCTCTGTATCTTTTTCGTTTTGTAGTAACTATACCTTATATACTAGTATTCTTTCGAACCAGCTTTGTCAAAAGGGCAAATGCCCACAAGCCTTATGGGCAGGGTGGTGCTCTTCGAATAGTGCATTATCGCCTCTAATATTTAGTGGTAGTGTCAATTTAGTGCACTAATTCTGATTGATTAATGGTAGTGGCCAAAAAATCCATTGGCACTATAGTCAAATGCAAATGCAGTTCCACTATCGTTTTCATATACCTTCATACAGAGATGTGATACTATAATATGCATACATAGTGAATGTTATTTCTTGTTATTGACTTGTGGTCGCCGTGGTCTAGTGGTTAGTGTGTTAGCTTACTAAGACGATAGCTCCGGGTTCAAATCCCAGCTCTGACATCTTGAAAAAAAGAAATAAGAAAAAATGATTTCGTTCGGCGATTACCTCTTAGCAGTGTTCTGGCAAAAGCTCTGGGAGCATTGATTGCCATAGAAAAGCTTCTCCAATCCGTCGTTCTTAGTCGACTTTAAACTGTAGGTCCCGGCACTTCGCCTGTATAAAGTAAATAATTGTTGTTGTTGTTTTAATAAAAATTTTAGTATTTAAACACATGTTTTGGAAGCTTGTTTTCATGACTTCGAAGCATTTAAGAAGATCTTAATTCCTGTAACGATTAAGAAGCCTCGAAAATGACGACCTTTTTGAGTCACTGTAACATGTCTTTTTAATTTATTACTAAGTTCCAGTCCATTATTTTGCATTTTTAAATAATTAAGACAAGATATTGTTATTTATAGGCGTAATAATGTGTATATCTTTAATAATTTTCAATTTTTAAAACAAATGTCTCACTTCCATGACTTGTTAGTAGTATTGTACTCGTAGATTCAACATTTTTTCATTATGAACATAATGTTGTAAATAACTTTTATTGTTTATCTAGAAACGATATTGTACAGACATACGGTTCAAAGTAATGTGCGCATGAGTAGCACGCCTATAGAATATTTTTTATTTTTCTTTATTTCTCCAAAGATGACACTGTACTTAAGAATTACATAAATGCATATGAGTGTAACTAAATAAATAACATTAAAAACTTTTACTGAGAAAGAAAAAGTCGAAAACTGCTGCAATGCATACGTATGTAGTTTTAAGTGTGTATATTTGTATATACATCTGTTTGTATTTAAAGTCAGTTATTTAAATGAATTAAAAATTTTTTTAATGTGTTATGGCGTGATACAAATAATCTCTCACCTAAAGTGGTATTAAACATTCTAAAAATATATTTTATTTATGCAAAACTTTGTTCAAAAAGGTTTTCCACAAGTAATTCCAGGTGCTTAAACCTAAATACCAAAAAAAACCGGAAATTTTTTTTTGCGGCTCATCGTGAGCGTCATGTAATGTCATGAGATATCATTTTGAAAACAACCACATCACAGTTAGTTCGTCAAATTGAGGTGACTGAAAATGTACTGTAAAAACCAGCTACTGTATAGGATATTGTTGCGTGGTGTGAAACCCGAATGTATGGGGATAGTGTCCTAAGGGTACCTAATGTCAATTTCATGACACCTTAATGCCGACATAACACCCGGTATACATATAGTGTTTATAAAGTTAGTTTATAGTTGCGGGGTATATGGCCAAATGGAGAGGAAAGGGGTAGGGAGACTATTTTGTGATACCGCCCGTTGGTAGTGTCTTTTGGTACCGGCATAATTAAATTTTTGCTCAGATTATTGCTGGCTTTTTGCTTTATTATTTTTCATGCCTGGGGACTAATTTTCTTCGAAAATAATATGGCATAATCCCCAGTGCATTATGAATTGTTTTGTAATTGTTTTTTGTTTTTATTTTGTGGTTGTTTATTGTAACCTGAAAGAAGAAGAAGAGAAAATATTATTAGGGATAAGAATACAAAGGGTGTTGGGACGATACTTATAAATACCCGGGTAGAGTCCAATTCATCCATTCAGAATTTGAGGGTCAACCATCTGTAAATATTAAGAAAAAAAGTAAATTAGAATAAAAATATAAATTTCTTGCAAAGTGATACTTACCATCATGCCAGTTTTTGTGTAATGGTTAGAAATTACTGGAGAACACAGTCATCGTCTACTACTCAAAGAGTACGGTTGTCTAATTTCATTCTCTCCTATCTACATATACAGATTGCATATTCTGTTGTTGTAACCAAAAGTAACGGTACACAAATAAATTTTTATTTTTTCTTCTTTCTGTGTTCAAGACTTTTTATACTTTATTTTTCAAGAAAGCAAAAAAAAAAGGAATAACTAAATTAGTTTCGTAAAAAAAAAAAAATGGCTCCCGGGCCTCCGGACAAGTTACTAAACAATAGGTTCCACTTATTGGGGGACTTTATTGATAACCCTCCGAAAAAACTCAAATTAAATGACTTTCCAGATCTACCCAACACAAAAAATAGTTACCACAACAATCCAAAATATATTTTGATTTCATCAACCGATCCAGAAAAGCCATTATCTAAATTTAGCCCTTTTGCTATCAAAAAAGGTGTTGAATGCATCAGTACTGAATACACTTCAATTTCTCAACTCAGAGATGGCAACTTACTTATTCTCACACGTAATGCACGTGTTGCAGAAAAATTCATAAAAACCAAAACCTTGTCAAATCTATGCAAAATAACTTGTAAGCTTCATGACAAACTAAACTCTATCAAGGGCGTCATTTATGCACCGTGTTTAAAAGATGTCCCCGAGACAGAAATTGTACAGGAAATGAAAGAACAAGGTGTTACAGAGGTACATAAATTTACGAAACTAACCGAAGACGGTAAAACCAGAATTCCAACCGGCAAAATGATACTCACATTTGACCTTTACCGCTTACCAGCTACAGTAGATGTAGCCTGGTATAAATGTAAAGTTGACTTCTACTTCCCGAATCCAATGATGTGTAAAAATTGCCAACTCTTAGGTCATACTAAGAATCACTGTAAGGGAAGCCCCACTTGCCCACAATGCAGCCTACCCCCACATGAATATACTAAATGCATTCGAACTTTATGTTCAAACTGCTCAGGACCTCATTCCTCTATTGATAAAAACTGTCCACGATACCTTCAAATGAAGGAAATCCTAAAAATAAAAACCAAGTATTACTGTAGCATTAGTGAAGCTCGTAAAAAATACAGAGAGAACAACCCCGTATCTACAGGTGACCAGTCCGCTTCTTACTCATCCACTGCAAGACACGAAAAAGCCAACAACTCCAAATCCATTACCGACATTTCTCCATTAACACTAGACAATACACCATCAACCTCAAATAAAAAGCAAACCTTAGTTCAATCCAAAATACCGACTGAAAAACAACACACATCAGAATCAAACCATGCTACAACATTAAAAAAACCAATCACCTCAACAGATCCATCAAATATTTCATTTATTTTAGAAAACAAAACCTTTACATCGAATAAAATTCAACACTTACCTTACACTAAAATAACGCAAGAAAAACAACCACAAACCGAATCCAAAAGCACTACACCCTCAAAGAAACAAACTACCTCAACTGAACCATCAACTATAACTACAGAAATAAATCAATCTCCTCCTGAAACACCAAAAAACCACAAAACAACTAACCAAGAATCTCTCACCTCACCAATATCTTTAATAACCCAAAATCTAATAAAAGAAAACAAATATTTTCTACCAATGGAATCTCCTGACGAGATTACCATGGATTTAGAAACAACAAATTAATTAATTACAAATACACCAAATTAAAAAAAAAATAATAATTCTTTAAAAAAAATAAAATAAAAAATCCCTTACACACATAAAATGGACATTTCTATACTGCAATGGAACATCAACGGATTTAAAAATAACTACTGCAACCTTCAGATCTTAATGAAAGAGACAGATCCTGATATAATTTCACTCTAAGAAACACACTGTGCTTGGAACTTTACACCAATCCTCCCTAAGAACTACTGCGGCTACTTCATGAACACTACACAAAACACAACATCAAAGCAGGGTATAGGAGTACTGGTCAAATCTAATATTCCACACAGACAAATACAGGTCAACTCTAAATACCAAGTTATTGCAATAGAAATTACTCTTAACATAAAATTTACAGTTATATCTTTCTATATACCTCCGACTGAGGATATCGCTGAACAGGAATTAGCCTCTATCATTACATCTTTTAATAGCCCAATATTAGTACTAGGAGATTTCAACTGCTGGAACACCGCGTGGGGTTCTGTTTCAAACAACAACAGAGGAATAGCTTTAGAAAGAGTTATAAACAATGCAAACTTGTGCATCTTGAACGATGGCAGTCCTACTCACTTCTCTACTCATAGCTCACTTACTCACATCGACCTCTCACTATGCTCACCAACACTTTTTCCAATAACCAGCTGGTCAACATTAGACGACTTGAACAACAGTGATCACTTTCCAATAAAAATTTCTATAAATCTTAACAACGACAAACCGGACTCTATCTCCATAAACAAATATATCATGCATTTGGCTGATTTACCAAAATTCTCCCTACGAGCAGAACAAGAGCTCTCAAATAGAACACAATATAATTCAAGCAATAAAGATGCAGCTGTGATCACAAAATCCATTCACATCGCAGCTAACTTGCACATTCCACAGATTAAAAAAACACCAACTCATAGAAAATCATCGACAGTGCCATGGTGGAACACATTATTATCTAAACTGCATTATCAAAAGAACAAGGAATGGAAAAAATTTAAATCCAACCCCAGCTTAGACAATCTCATCATGTACAAAAAAGCTAATGCAGTATTCCCTTCAGTATTCGAAGGGAAATGAAATCTGCAAAAAAATCCTGTTTTGAAAAATATACGGAAACCATCAACAGAAACACCCCTGTTTCTAATATCTGGAACAAAATAAACAGCATCACACAAAGAAATACTTCTATTAGCATCAAGGCAATCAGTGCCGTAAATGAAACTCTTATTAATCCAATAAAAATTGCACATCACTTTGGCAAAGAATGGTCTAAATACTCTTCGAACCAGAACTTTTCACAATCTTTTATATCATCTAAACAAGCATTTAACCCAACACTCAACAACCCAACTGACAAAACCGCGTCATTTTTAGAGGAACCAATTAGCCTCCAAGAGCTCAACGGCTGCTTAAAGAAGGTCAAAGGTACTTCCCCTGGCCTCGATCGCATAACATATCAAATGATAAAACCTCTGACACTAAAAACCAAACTCAAATTACTAAACTTATACAATACAGTTTTTGATAGTGGAAACATACCTCACACGTGGAAACTGGCTGTTGTAGTGCCAATACCCAAAAGCAAAAAATGCCTCTCAGTGACAGATTATCGCCCAATATCACTACTCCCATGTCTATCCAAAATCATCGAGAGAATAATTGCTGCGAGACTTACGTGGTTTATTGAAAAGAAAAAATTAGTTGATAAAAGACAGGTAGCCTTTAAAGCAAACAAAGGTTGCGACGACGCTCTACTCCATCTAGACTATCTCATAACCAAAGCCCTGTCTTCCAAGAATCATGTCACCGTGCTCTCGGTTGACTTTGAGAAAGCTTTCGACAGAATAGGATACCATGTAGTACTTAACGCATTAAAAGCATGGTCTATAGGACCAAAAATCTTTCGATTTATCCAGTCTTTCTTGTCTAACAGACGATTTAAAGTTCGAGTTAATGGATACTTGTCAGAAACATTTCCTTTGCAAAACGGGATCCCACAGGGATCTCCGCTTTCAGTGGTTTTATTCCAAATTGCATTCAACGAAATAAGTAAAGTTCTAAATACAAACCCAGCTATCGATCACTGCTTATACGCAGATGACCTGTACATTCTCTGCAAGAGAAACAAAAATGAAGAAACTACAGCTATACTTGAAAAAACCATAAGAGACATTAGCGAATGGTCAGAGTACTCTGGCAGCAAAATTTCTTTAAAAAAGACAAAGAAACTCCATATATGTAGAAAGCATAACTGTAATGCAGATAATTATTCCATACTCCACAATGGTGAGAGAATAGAAAACGTTAAACAACTAAAAATTTTAGGGATCATCTTTTCACATAGGTACAACTGGAAAGAGCACTGTATTCATTTAAAGAGGTCGCTTTTATCTAGAGGTAACATTATACGTTACCTGTCAATAAAAAGCTTCGTTCACATTAACACACTTACATATCTAACCAAAACCCTGGTTTTGGGCAAAATAGATTATGGCCTGTACCTATATGGCAATAGCTCCCGTTCAGTAATTAATATTTTAAAATCTGCCTACCATATGGCAGCAAGAGCCTCAGTATACGCTTACAGAACTACCCCCATCAACAACATTCTTACTGAGGCCAATCTCCCAACCATAGAAAACAGAATTCAGGAAGCAAAGTTAAGACTCATCCCAAAACTACTAACCAGCACCAATTCAGTTATAGATAAGGATATATCATCGCTCATTACTACAAGAAGACGTCAACGCATCAAATCGGCAATAGCACAATCCCTAGAACTCGCCCAAAAAATAGAAATCCGCCTTCATCAATCAAAAACAATAAGCAATAAGCCACCTTGGCAATTCAAAGCAACCTGTATAGACACATCTTTATCCAAAATGAGTAAAAACAATAACACTAGAGAAGAGTTTTTAAGCCTCATCAAAGAAAGGAAAACAGGACTCAAACAACTTGGCTGGAGTTTTATTTATACCGACGGAACCAAATCTATGAATAATACAACAGCTTATGCAGTAGTCGACAATGAGGGCAATAGTCTGACCCTACGCATACTTCAAAATTACTCCTCTGTTTTCACAGCAGAATGCTGTGCTTTACTCAGAGCAGTTCAACTTGCAATCTCCTCCAAAAAGAAAACTGTCATTTACTCTGACTGCCTCTCGGCACTGAAAGCTATTTCCAATCCGTTTAACAACAACTGGAGTACAACCATTAAAATAAGAGACGCTCTCATAGGAAAAGAAGAAGCTATTAGATTACACTGGATTCCCAGCCACATTGGCATTTTCGGAAATGAAAAAGCTGACATCGCTGCAAAGTATGCTTCGTACGCGCCCATACTTACTGAGTCAATTTTCGAAAAACTCGATCTCCGAAGGCATATAACCACATATATAAAAAACAAATTCAGGGAGACTATCTCTAAACACTACCACTACTCTGTCATCAATCCAAACAACATTAGCCCCATATACCCAATAGGAATAGAAAAGCACAAAATTAAAACTTTTTCCAGACTAAGACTTGGCCACACATCCTTCTCCCATGAACATCTATTGAAAAGAGCCACCAACCCCATTTGCAACATATGTAATTGTGTCTTAACTATAAAACATGTCCTTGACGAATGTCCCGCCCTATCCAACTTAAGAAGCACACAATGCCCAATACAAACCAATCTTCTAAGCGAAATAACAATCAACTACATAAATACTATTCATAAGTTTTGGAAACAAACCAGACTTCGTGTTTAAAAATAGAAAAGCCGATAGCCCTCGTAGCTAGTGCTTACAGCTAATTTAATCTTAGAATTTATTCATAAGATTAAACAAATAAATAAATAAATAAATAAATAATACTGGAGAACATCTATCTACGTTAGAGTAAAAGAGACCGATATATATAGTGAGGATAAATAGTGGTTGGTAATTATATTATGCAGAGTGTTGTACTTGCATTTCATTGATTACTTTGACGTAGTAAAATAGCGTTTTTTTTGTTTTTACATTCTCTACGTGGTGGTAATAAAAATATTACAAAAAGAAAGCAAAAGTATTTATCGCGAACTGTTACTTTCTAAAATTATGAGATCCTGTTTCTATGAAGTTGCATATGTGTAGGATCGGGGATACAGGATAGAGGAGTGTTAAGTAACGGTTGGGGATATTGGAATTTTAGGAACATATACTTGAAGGCCAATAAACTTGAGTTAAATCGGGAATAATAGAAAATTAAAAAGAAAAATCAAAAAGATGGACGATTACATAATTATTTAAATCTTACAGTTGAGTAAATAAAAACCGCTAGGCAAATCCGAGGGTATAAAAGACACCTATGAATAAGATGTTAGGCAGTTGCGCTGAAGTTTTTTTTTATGTGATAATTGTGCGGTGAAATTAAAAGTAAAGAAGTAGAAACTGTGAAAGTGAGAATTAAGATTATAATTATGTAAGTGAAGTGGGAATTTTAGTGTGGATGATTGAACACCTAATAATTTAAAATTTTTAAAATTAGCAAGGGATTTCTAGTAATTCGAAGGGAGAAGGATCCATAGATAATAACCATCCAGTGGGATCGGATTGGACACCTAAATATAGTGGGGAGATTACCTACGTAAGTAGAAAGTTTTTTTTTTTAAGAATAGGTAGAAAATCAGATTCTGATGTGTGTTATTGTTTACTTAATGAAAAAAAAAATAGCTGGTATCGCCTTGGAGTCCTCATCACGGAGTAATGCGTGTATATCCGGAGGGGAAGGCATGTATGAGAAGTTAAAATACCAGGTAGGAAAACGTTGTATAAGTGTAAGAAAAGAAAAAGAAAGAAAAATTACTATCCGTCTGAAATCCCGAAATTTTAAGATCAGCGCAACTAACAAAATACCCAATTATATAAAAAAGAAGAGAATAAAAAGATATTTGAAAATTTTTGCCAAAAAAACTAATTGTCCATATACTTAAGTACAATAAATAAAGATCTCTCCAAATTTACCGTCCCAATATCTATAAAAGTAAAAGAAAGACAAAAGAACATCTATAATCAAGTATAATTATAATTTATTAATTTAAAAAAATTTATATGTTATAAAGTTTTAAGTAATACATATTAGTTAAATTTAGTGTAAAAAAATAATTCTTTTAAATACCTATATATATAAATATTTCTCTTATAGTGTATTTTTTTATTGTTATAAAACTTATTATTAGGTGTTATTCTTCTGATATGTTTAAATAGTACTTTCTTTAGTATTGTCCTTCAGAAAAAAAAAAAAAAAGAAAAGAAAAAGAAAATTTAGGAAAACAAAGAGAGGAAAAATATATATACATAAATTGTGGGAACATAGGCAGACTAGAAGTTAGATTTACCTGATTTAAATTACATAGGCTCTAAGGAGTTATATAATATAGGTGCTAATTTAGCGGGTAGTAAAAGATACCAGTTCTAGGGAGCTCCTTCGAAAGAGGTACCTGAGTTTTGCCCAGACGGCACCAAAAAAGAAAAATATAATTCTTTATCCTGCAGGTGAAATAAGATTTGATAATTTAATTTTTATTTATCAGGTAATTTTATACTTATAGTTTGTTGTTAGGAATATTTTGCCGGAAAAGGAAACCAAATTAATATAGAGCTTAAGTTTGTTTTTATATCCATGTATTTGTGTTGTTACAAAATCCAGTATCTTGTATGTTTTATCATTATATATTTATTTATCTATAAGAGTATTATCATTTTAAAGAATATCTCGGATAAAAAAAAAATTTTATCTAAATAATAAAAAATTATGTTATGTATATTAAAGTGAATGGTTATGTGTAAAAATATGGTTTCTGAGTAAAGCTAAAAGGTAAGACTGTGATGATACATTAGGAAAAAGGGAGACCAGAGGTTGGCGGCATTCGGGTCATGGCAATATTTAGTTGAGGAGATAGCTGTGACAAGGTTGGGAGGGCTTGAGATAAACATCTAGTCTCTAGCAACACTGGCAAATGGTGCATGTTTTGTTGGTTTAGAATTGGTAAATGACAGTTTCATTTCTCATTTTTTTTTTGTTCGGATACGCGTTCGTCGAGGAGGGTTGGAACCTTCCTGAGAGATAGAGACGTTAGCCGGAAGCCTCGGCGATCAACCGGTCTGTAACAATATGTTTGACTATCTTTTCGTCTTTCTTATGGTTACTGCCACAACACTAATCGAAGGACATGTTCATCAAACGACTATTGTCCGGTAAAATTGGATATGTACTTTTTGATATTAAATCTTGGTCATGTCTGTTTAAAGGCCCTACATGCATAAATAGTAGTAGTCGAGATACCTATTTTATAGACTCCATCAGAGTTGCTGGAGGCCATCCATTTGAAGCAGGTTCCGCAAATCGACTGTCTTTTTATTTTCTTGAATTATAAACAGAGGTTGTTATGTACAAGATAATGTCATTCTTGAATTACTTCGCTAGTCTTTGACATACATCATCATACAGTCTTTGATCTGTATGATTTCAGATTAAGAAGAGCATTCTGGCTCTCCACGCAAATGATAATGCCTCCTTGTACGACGTTCGTTTATATTAGTCAAGAGACTTGTTTAATCATATCCATCCATCGGAGAGACCTTAAAATCTTTCCGGGAGTTTTCTAAGAGACTAAGCAGAACATATAGTCAGGTCTTTACACTGCCGAAAAAGATAGTCTCGATGCCCATTTGCCGAACAGTAGCTTTTGAATCCTCTTAGTAAGCAACCTGCCCGGGTTAATATCTAGCCTTGACCCAAACACAAAGAAGAGCATTAAAGGTATCAGTTAACACTCCTGAACACTATTCTTAACTTCTGAATACTCTGCATAGAGATTTTTGTCAACCTACGGAAAATAATTATAATCTTCAATTAATCTCACGTCCAATTTTTGTAAATTAAAGACCGGTTTTAGTATGTGTTAATGCTATCTTAATTAACTAAATTTAAATTCAAAAAACTGTTAGTTAAGTAATTTATTACATGGTAGTTATTTTACGAGGACGGGTCAGTAAGTTCTTGTACTTTTGAATTTCCGGCTCCTTATTGAAAGGGCAACACTGCTTCTGATAACAGGCATCTGTTAGGTTAGTCCTGTATCAATTTAAAAAAACTGTGTCAATTAGTTTGTGCTCGACAGCCATTAATTTGAGGAGAAAATTGAAAAAGTGAATTTGGAGTACTCATTACTCAAACCAAGAACTCTGCACAATCGATTTCAATGATAAAAAAGTAGCTTACTAAAGATTGTTGTGCCCGTATATAGACATAAGACATCAAACGTTCAGTGTCCATTTGAGGTGTTTAAATACTAAAAAATTAAAATAAATTAACCATGTGTTGTGGACCATTCGAAGATTGATTGTGTGGGAGATTGCGAAAAACATAAACATCTTACATAGGACGTTAGTATCAATTTTAATAGATTACTTAGTATGAGAAAATTTTAGTTTGTTAATTTTTTTTATTTATTTGGTGTAGCTTTTAATTATATTACTTAGTTTAAGGATTTCGTTGATAAAAGGAAATTGAAAGTAATACCTTCTTTCTCCTCTATACACATTATAATAAATTTCAAGAATCAAAATCACGTACGCAGAAATATTTAGTTGTTTGAGAATTTTAATGTATATTAAAATCTGACATTATCAAGTCTCTCCTTGTAGTGGTTTGTAACTTCGATTTCGAAAACATATTGTTGCACTTGAGCCTATTATTTGTGTGTTCAATGTCTATGTGTTGCTGGTGGATTATTATTTTTCAGATTAAAGGGCGCTCACAAAAGTTTAAATTTGATGTTGTTTTTTAAAATGATTATGAAAAGATTTACAACACCATATACTTTATTTTTTATTTATTTTTAATTTTATATAGCGTAATAAAAAGTTTATATTTTATTAAAAATAATAAGGTCAATTAAACTTATTGATACAATTTAAAAATCACTAAAAATATAGCTAAAAGCTCTAAGTTGGCAGGGAAAAAAGGGGTAAGATTCGGGTTCGGGTTAATTAAATTTAAAAATTCTGATTCGGGTTCGGTTCAGGGTTTGTATTGAGTTCAAATTTAAAAAAAGCGTCTTATTCATATGAAATTTATTTATTTTTCAATGTAATTTTCGTTTCAAGCTTTCTTCTTTTAAATTTATTCTTTGTGGCGATAAAATAAATCGCAATGCTGAAAGGGTCTTTTCAGATGAATACTAGCGTAGCAGGCACTGTAAATATAATTTATGCCGCTTGATACAATAATGGCGTTTCCGTTTTGTTTTGCTCCCAAAATAGTAAAATTTTCTTCCCTTCTTTTAGCCTTGAATATTTTTCATATATTGCAATCTCATACTTAAATAAGCTATCAAACGAATAATTTGAATCACAAAATCTTCCATTCATTTTTAGAATATGTTCGAGCACCTCCTCATCGGCTTTTGAAGTACAAAATATTGGTTCTCTTATAAAAATCTCCTCCCTTTCCATTGGGAAATTTTCGAAAAAATTTTTTTTTGCATTTTCATTTTTGGTTCATGCATAAAGGAGGTACTAATGTATTTCAACCTGTAGATCTATTGTACAGCCCTCAACTTAACTAGGGTTTTATAGTATTTACCCTAGTTTCGTCGTCTTGACGAACTTCAAAATATCGGCCGGTGCCAACTCTGAGAAACCCCCATCTGATGTTCGATAATCACCGAGGTATCTCTTTCTACTCTTCATCAATGCTGCACAGTTGCGTAGTATGTGCTCTGTGGGCTCGACCGCCTCGTTACAGAATCTGCATATATCGCTCAAAGCGATTCCTATCTTATTTAAATGTTCATTGAGTCTGCAGTGCCCGTTAAGAAGTCCCGCAAGTGTCCTTAGATTATCCTAGAGAATTTCATGCACGACTTAAATCTTCTTCTATTATTGTTACTAAGAAAAAGTTTGGAAAGTCCAAGGCCAGGCTGGCCCAAGAACATTTTTGGTTACTTTGTCGATACAAATAACTGGTATTTTATTTATTTCATAAACCATACATGGGTGGTGCAACGGGTTCAAAGTTTTTAAATACAGCAAACATGAACTCAAACGATTCTGTACATATGTATTATAAAAAGTCTGTCTTAACTCTTGCGCTACCATGAATTCTCCGAATTCCCTAATTAACAAAATTACATATATTTTTGTCAGATTTGTTAATATTTTTAAAATGATACACATATATAATTATAGTAAAAATGTGAATTAGGCCTTGTACTCGTTTACCCAAAAGTCGGCTTAGATCAACATTAGAAAAATATAATTAGTGTGTAATAGAACGTAATTATTAGTGTGAAAATCACAGTTTTAAGTTAGCTAACTAGTTAAAGTTACATTCTTCATAATTTTTGGTTAAACGTAATTTATATTGAGTTAAATAAATTACTCGTATTGTTTCATTAGGTCTACTCAAGAGTTGTGCCAGATAATAATATTGACTAAAACACTTCTTAAGTTAGCTAACTAAAGACTGTAAATTTGATTATAAGTTGTAAAAATTGAATTCTTTTTAAATACTGCATTACTGCTGTCGCGCACTTCTTATGTTAATTATGGTTTAAAGGTAATCAATTTGTTTTCATGATTATACAAGTCTAATAGACAACAACTGACTTCCATGTAAACTGTAAACGCGTTTGTTGTAGGAAAAAATAAACTCAACCAAACTTGAATGCCACAAAAGCAAATGGAAGTACCCTTTATGTAGCATTTGCAGCCTTAAGTACAGAAGCATTTAAGCCATTTATTTGAAATATTATTTTAATGATTGTTTAAGAAATTCACAAACTGCAGCACCTGATTACTTACTTATATGTATATACATAACTATGTATGTAAAAGGAGCACATGGTTTCTGCATTGACACTTTTGAAACTTTCGTATATTTATGGGCTCAATAGAATATTTCTGCATGCCTGTCAACACATTAGTGCGTTTTATTTTCAAAAACCGACTAATATGTATTGATTTTAAATTATTTCCCTTTATTATTATCATAAAAATTTCCTAACAAATTATATTCATACACATAATAACATACTAGTACTAGGCAACCGCAACTAAGTGTGCATACACGTATTGTAATGATAATATAGCATAATTACTATGTAAGTGTATATAGGTCAATTATTGGTTTCAGTTAAAATAGAGGTTTACAAAATTTTAAATTGAACCCATATATAATTTTCATTGTGCAAGACCGACTATATGAGACACTATAGGAGAGCGCATTAAATGTATGATTATTCTGGGAAAATTATGGAATATTTAGATTTGCTACTTTGGAAATGCCTTACAATTAGTTTATTGCATTGATGTGAAGAAAATGTAGGAGATTTTACCACTAGGTTTACGATTAAATTTATGATATTTGGTAATTATTTTTGGGACCTTAAGCCAAAAATAATTACCAAATATTATAAAAGTAAGGTTCACTAAACACAGAATATACATTAAATTTATGCTAAAAATACTTATAGTATATAAGTATATATCAATAGTTTAAGTTCCATATATAGCTGTATAAAATTAAGTAGTTCATTAAAAGTAATTCCACAAATCGTGTAGAATATCTTACAACAAGATGTCCCACTCACTGAGAAAAAGAATATGTGTACTTTTATACAATCATTTTTGTAGCCTTGGAGAATTTTTAATTATTTAATATATAAATATTTTTTGAGAAAAAAGAGGCCTTAAGTACACTTTTTTAAGTGGACATTGTCGAAAGCATCGTAGCAAATTAGTAAAAACAAAATAATTTAGTAAACAAAAACCATAAATGAACATAACATGGTAGATGTATATTTGGGATACATAGTTCTCAAAAACTCTAGAAATGAGGTGCGGGCCGTCTACCAAACACAAGGATAAGCATAACTAGAAAGCAACTTAAATATACTCTCTTCTTGTATACAATATCATCTATTTGGCAATCACAACAATAATTGACCATTAAAATCCTTTTTCAGAGTTACGGCGTAGCTTCTCACAGCACCCATATTATGACTACAGAGACTAGGTCACGTCGAATCCGAACATGAAAATTAAGAATCAATCAGTTATTCTCAGAGCTAGAAGGCTGCTAAGAGATAGTCGCCGAAAGAAATGTTTTCTTCATATTTCTTTCTTTCAAGATGACAGAGCTGGGGTTTGAACCCGGAGCTCTCGTATAGTAAGCCAACACACTACATACTTATATACTATATATGGGTTAAACCATATCAACTCAACTTAAAATATGCCGTTTTTGAAATGACTGTCTCCGAATTTGTTAATTTTTGGTATGAATAAAGTATATCATAACACTAAGACAAATATAAAATTTAAGGGCACTGACACTTCTGGATCCGGAAATATGAGGTCTTGAAAATCGGAAAACAGTACAAAAATGCACAAAGTTACACTTACTTAATTGTAATTTTCTTGAAAAGTATTATAGCTACGCATCTCGTAAAAATCGCATTTGGAAGGGTATTAAATTACCTTTGATTTAATATGCAACATGATTTTTTCTTTGAAAAAGTCAAAGGTCAATTTTCTTTATCTATAAGTCGGGAGCCTATATCTCCAAAAGCGACCTTTTTAAAAATTTAAAAAAAAATTATGCCAAAGATAGTTTCGTTCTCTACAGCTGTGAAAAATTTCAGAGTGGAGGTATTTCTGGATCAAGAAATAAAAATGAAATCGCAAAAGAATGTGATTAAAACTAGTCTAATAGTGGTGGGATGGTATACGATTTTTCGATTTCGATTAGCTAGAATCGCTTATTTTGTGAGTTTCAACAAAAAAATACATAAGTCGAAAAGAAGGGATGTGGGATGGAGGCAAATGGCTCTTCATCGGGGTCAAAGGTTGGGTTGAAGGAGTAAAAGTCCACAAAAAGCTCCACAACTTCCCTGGATTAGCCCCTAGAGGGATAAAATGTAAGACCGACACTTACTAATATTTTACCCCCCAACTTTTTTCCGAACATAGCTACCCCGTATCTCCAGTCCCTAAGGGGGCTCCAGTTCAAAGTTTATAAAATTTGCTCCTACCACTCTAGAGAGTGGGAATAGGGGTTAGGTATGTTCGGAAAAAAAGTTGGGGGTAAATACCTACCCCTACCTATATACCTATCCCCTATCTCTGCTCTCTAAGGGGGCTTCATTACAAGGTTACATTTTTATATAAAATTTGCTCCTACCACTCTAGGGAGTAGAGATAAGGGTTAGGTATGATCAGAAAAAAAGTTGGGGTTAAATACCTAACCCTACCTAACCCCTACCTACATACCTACCCCCTATTTCCACTCCCTAAGGAAGCTCCATTACAAAGTTAATAAAATGTGCTCCTACCACTCTAGGGAGTGGAGATAGGGGGTGGGTATGTTCGAAAAAAAAGTTGAGGGTAAAATATTAGTAAGGGTCGGTCTTACATTTTATCACTCTAGGGGTTACTCCAGGGCAGTTGTGAAGCTTTTTGTGGATTTTTATTCCTTCAAGCCAACCTTTGACCCCGATAAAGAACTATTTGCCCCCATCCCACATCCCCCGTTTTTTGTTTTTGTTTGTATAAATCGAAAAATCGTCTACCATTTCAGCACTATTAGACTAGTTTTAATCACATTCTTTTGCGATTTGATTTTTATTTCTTGATCCAAAAATACCTCCACTCTGAAATTTTTCACAACTGTAGAGAACGAAACTATCTTTGGCATAATTTTTTTTAAAATTTTTAAAAAGGTCGCTTTCGGAGATATAGGCTTCCGACTTATAGATAAAGAAAATTGACCTTTGACTTTTTCAAAGAAAAAATCATGTCGCATATTAAATCAAAGGTAATTTAATACCCTTCCAAATGCGACTTTTACGAGATGCGTAGCTATAATACTTTTCAAGAAAATTACAATTAAGTAAGTGTAACTTTGTGCATTTTTGTACTGTTTTCCGATTTTCAAGACCTCATATTTCCGGATCCAGATGTATCAGTGCTTCCAAACTTTGTATTTAATTTAGTTCTATGATATACTATATTTCTACAAAAAATCATAAAATTCGGAGGAGGTAGGTTAAAACCATTGGTTGATTTGACTTGGAATATCCCATATATGTATTTTTCATGAAGTATCTTGGGTGTCGTAGAAGGGCGTGGCTTTTAAATTGTAGCGAACGTTAATTGATCTTGTGTCACCAGTTCTTTTTTTATCAAAAACTTATAAAATTTATTTTCTTAATTTTTACTTGCTTAACGCGTATATACATATCTTCTTACTTTGCTTTCTTTCTTGGGAATGTTTTTTGTTCATTTTTTCATATATATACATATGTATGTATATTGATTACAACATAACAATATACATAATTATTATTATATTATTATTGCCTTTAACTACATATGTAATAACGGCATCTAGCTTTTTATATTACTTTAAATTTTAATTATAGATATGTATATGTAAGTATGTACTGAAACTTTATCTGAGATCCAAAAGAAAAAGCAAAATATAAACGCCTATATTTAAAAGTATTAATTCTTAAACAAATATACTACATAAATAAAACCTAAAAACTCGGTTTACGTAATCAACACTGGTAGCGCAACGTCTACCTGTTTTTTATAAATACTCTACTTTATAAGGATTTCAGCAATGGGGGATGCGTGATATAGTGGATACATCGCTTGCACAGAAAGTTAAACAGGCCAGTTTCAAATCTTAGCAAACTAGAAAAAAATAAAAAATAAGATTTGCGGTATTTTCGAAAATATAATTAAAAAAAAAAAATAAGAAAGAAACCGCTCACTGGCATTCCACTTTATTCCACGTTTCATCAGAAACGAATGATCATAAGAAAAAACGCCACCTAGTGAGAAGTAGTAAACCTATAATAATGAATCAGCAACCAAAGACAGATAAGACAATTACTGTTGATCATTCAATGGTGGAGGTATAAACACTGGCCTTTGAGTGATCAATTCATTTGACAGCAATTTGTCTCATTCTAAATGCTATTGATAGGAAGAAACAAAACTCCATCTCTATTCTCTATCTGTCATTACAAATTCCAATACAATGCAAAGCATGTGTAGGGGTTTACTCCCCTGAGTCTCATTAAAAAAATATAATGTGTGAGAGAAGATCTTTTGGTATTTTAAACAAATATTTATTATCATAAAAATTTTAAAGCGATTCCTTGAAAAAGTTTTGTTTTTATTTATTTTATTTCTTGAATAATTTTTGTAATGGATGTTTTTTTTCAAAATTGATAGAATTTTCAAATTATTCGTATTGTAAAATGTAACACAAAAATTAAATTTTAGCTTAAAAAATTTCTTTGAAACAACAGTACTTGGCATTAACATTTAAAAGAAAATTCGGTGATATGACCGCCGTGGCTAATCTTAGCAAAGCAGACATAGAAGAAAAAAAAGTCTAGTGATGCCACCAGCGTATAAACAACACCAAACAGGTTTCTGTATATAAATTTGTAGAGGATGTTGTAAATTGATTTCACTTGATATGTGGTAGTTGTGTTTATTAACAAACTCGTTATACCAAAAATGAATGAATAGCATTGTTATCGATACATAATAATTTACCAGAGTATACTGATTATGAACGTAAAAAAATGAGCGAATTATGTTAGCTTTAAATCAACTATCAATATAAGATCAAAGTACAGATTTTGTCAATTTGTTTTTGTCTTATGTATCTTGGGTTTGAACTGTTCAGTGGTTGAGGATGTTAATACAAAGAGACTTTCCAACATTGAGCATTTTTTGATTAACTGTCATTGATTCATACATATCAAAATATCTAAACACTGACATTGCATGTATGAGTGTTTCAACAAACAAAATTTTCAAATTCACGCAAAATCCAAAAGCTATCGGTGCATACATACATCTTTGAGAAGCAGCTTCTATAGGTCTATTTTAACCATCTTATGTTTTTTTTTTAATTAAGTAGATCAAAATAACACAAACGACATGTGGATTTAAAAGGATGGTACAACATATTATTATTAAGCTCACATTGAACATTCAACCTATATTTTTAAATATCAAATGGAGGTAATGAAACTTTTTTGGGGATTTCTTAAGGCTCAGTTCTATACAGAGTCGGCAAACAAACAAAACATTTCGCAAAAGTTACAACAAAGTCATACACTTTTCAAAGTTTTTTTAATGGTATTGTACATGAGCAAAACCAAAACAAATAGATGAGATGTGCTTGCTTTGTTATTCCGTCACATTCGTATAATTTGGTCTTTCTTCTCTTTTTCTTTTCTTTTTCTCTTCTTCTTTCCTTTTTCTTCTCATTAATTTTTTGTTGTACCTACTCACATTTGAGTTAGTGTATTTGTAGTACTCAAAATAAAAACAATATACAAAATTAAATGGGACAATCTTTCTCACTGTTTCTGTTTTATTTTTGTTTTACTCATTGTAAGGAATACAACAAAATGAGATTAAACGTTCAGTTTTGTTTATTTTCCTAGTTTTGGCCCACCAGTGTAGGGTATAAAAAGCTTAACTTGCATTCCTTAGGTGGTCTATGTTGCCTTTTACATTTTTAAGTAGTGGTTTTTAAAATGAAATCTTTTTTTAACATCATTTGTAAAGGGACTGTATGGCAATTTGTCGCTTTTTAACTTTTTTTTTTGCAATATAAAATTTCTATTTATGTTGAGGTAGTCTGATGAAATAAACTTTATTAGGAATTACAGACTTTCTTTCCATAATATTCTATGTGCGTAAAAGTGATACATTATCGTCCAGTATTGTAAAGAAACTTTAATACGTTGGCTAACGATCGAATCATTGAAGTTGAAAATAATTTCAATTCTTCTACACAAAAAAAAAAAAAAAAAAAAAAAAAATATTAAAACCGTTGGCCGAAATGTGAGAATTTATTTCCTTAACGATATACATATATATCTACATTAGTTTCTTTATATGTACTAAGTATTAGAAATCAAATCTTTGCTTTAGAATGTTTGTTATCTGATCTTAAAGAAATTAAATATTTATTTTTAAAGCATATGTACCTAAATATAGACATGCATACATATCGCCACTTCATTACAATATGGCCGTAATTTTAAAAACCAAGATATTTAAGTTATTTATTAGTAAAGTAATTTTCATCTGCATCTGTACAAACTGTACGAATTTTTCAATAGTTTAAAAAATTTTGACAAGTTTAATTTTTTTTGTTGAGATATTCGTATGACTAGTTTGCAATAAAGAGGCAATAGGGGCGATATGAATAACAAAAAGTTTGAAAACAAACGTAAAGTGAAAATTATAGCTCCAGCATAGTACTTATGCCAGAGTATTAACAGAGGTGTCACTTGTTTAAGTGTGTGTATAAATATATTTACTGTTCGGCTGTCATTACATATGGCGAACTAATTTCCTTTTAATTGTGGCAAAGATACGCATCAAACCATGATGATAAACAGTTAAACATGAACAAAAAGAAAAAAAACGAAAAAAGAAAAAAGAAGAGAAGAGAAAAAATCTTAAATATTTTCTTATTCACATGACCATAGAAGTGAACATCTACGTCTGTCTAAACGTATGTATATATACATACATCATGTAACAGCTTCTGTAGATACGAGTATTAAACCAAATATATACGAGTATAGATTCTTAAAGAACTAAATCTTAGAAAACGCAAAAGCAAAAGAAAATAAAGGAATAATACTTTAAATGAACATGTTACAAAACTAAAAAGATTAAAAATATCTAAAAAGTTAAATACTTTAAAACATGTTAGCATGATTTCCGGTTGTCATATCACAATTATTATCTGTGACAGCATACGAAAAGAGAAAAAAGTAAGATAGGCAGAAAGAGGGAAAGCCTTACTTATTATTCCATACAATAATATCAATGTCTTTAAGTTCAAAACCAGTTAAACTAATTAAGAAATCACACTTAGGATTAAACTACAACTGCAGAAAGGTTTAAATAACGAAACTGAACTATACATGACTCTAATCTAATATATAAATACATAGAATTTTCGAAATTTACACTCGAGTGTACATATAAGAAATATGCGCTCATATTTCTATGTACAGTCGAATTCAGATATAAGCACACCGTTAAAAAAATCATATATAAGCAAAATTAATATAATATTTTTAATTCTGGTTTTTCGACCTTTATTATTTAATGTAAAGAATTACTCAAGCTTAAGGTCTTTTTTTAATAAAAATCGTTTATTTATTTATTTTATTTATAAATAAATATATCTTGAAGACGCTACACGCAGGAGTAGCGAAATATTGATAAATAAATAAACGATTTTTATTAAAAAAAGACCTTAAGCTTGAGTAATTCTTTACATCAAAATTAATATATTTACTTTTGTTTTCTATTAAATTCAAAGATATTTAACTCCGTTTAAAAGAAAATCCGTTTTAAAGACAAAACAGTTAAAAGAAACAGATTTTGCGTTAAAAAGCACAAAATTGTATAAAAAGAACTCCGCTTGATTGCAAATACGAGTATTAAGAATTTATCGACGATAAAAAAAATTTTAGTACCGGTTCATTTCTTTTTTATTTTGTGCATACCTGAAATTTCAAAAGTATTTTTTATGGCAAGAATATTCAGTTATTGCTAAAATTGTTTATAATTTGACTGTTAACTTTGTCAGAATTTGAATTTTTCTAAATCATATCGCTTTGTTTTATTTTTATTTCAATATTATTTTAAGAGTTCGCTTAAACGAAATAAATTTGCATTTATCCGATGTCCTTTTAAATGAAAATTCCGGTTATAAGTTAAACAAATGCTGTTTTTTACATTTTCTTTTAACCGAATTCGACTGTATTCGAAGTACATATTAACAATACAATGTTAAATATCGTAGTTCATGTTGCATACTTACCTGCTCATTTCAGTGAAAAGGGACACGATCTACAAAATACTCGTACATATAGGCATTTAGATATAAATAGATGGTTAACCAGTAGAGTTTTTTCGTTTTTGTTGATTAATTGGATAGAGAAATCTGTTTTAAAGAAAAGGCTTCCATAATAATTTATCGCTTGGCGCCATCTCTATTCTCAGCGAATGGTTTAGAATATATTCGTACCTCAATGAAAATTTGAAAAAGCTCAAGCATGTTTTGTTTTGACAAATTAAAGCTGAAATTATAAATTAAAAATAAAATACATACATGTGTTGAATTTCTAAAACTCTTTATTTGTTTTTCTCTTTGCTAAATATTATTTTTTCCTTTTTTTCTTTTGTCTGCAAACATGTTAAACTTAAAAAAAAACTACAATTTATTTTTTCATTTAGTCATTCATTACTCACGCAAACGCAGAATGTGTGAAAAAACTTGTAACTTGCAAAAGTCTTGAAATAGCTAAGAAGAAGGTTGTACACGAAGTTGGTTTTAGTAGTATGAAAAAGTGAAAAATATTCTTATACATTAATAATTGTTGAAAATTTATTTAAAGACATACATACTCGATGGCAAAATCGTTGAAATATCGAGATAGATAGACAGTAAAAAACTGGGACTGAATTGTAAATGATTTCAATCAAACTCGAGGCATTCTTTTATATCCAAAATGATTTCAATTACAAAGACTGCAATATTTTGGTATTACTCGTATTTTTTTTATAAACTATTGATTATTTATAAGTTGGATTAAAAACATTGATTCAATCCTTTTTATCGTACTTTTTCATGATTTTCCCAATTTTATTCATGAGATTCAAGGAGATATTTGTTTGTAAGGAAGATAAAAAATAGTTACTCGTGGCTTAATCCGAAGCATAGGACAACTCGTAGCAAAAATCATGGGTTTTTGGCGTGATTTTTTTTTAATCCTGTTAGTTCGATTCAGTAAGTTGGAAAAATATTCGCCTTTAACCTCTTCAACCTTTGGGAGATACTTAATTTGCATTATACCGCATACATCCCGAAAATCAAACTTGGCCTTCTATAATTTCAAGAAACGCATTGTTTCAACTGCTCTTTCACCTCTAGTGTTTTACGGTGGATCCACGTTTTGTCCACTGTTATAAAGCAACGTCGATAGTTAATTGAAGAACGTCAAATACTTCCAGGAAGTCATCACACGATGGTATATTGTTTGTGGTCGTGGCAACCATGTTGTGTTTTATTTAAAATTGAAACCCTTAAGTTATGTGTAATGCCTACGACATCCACAATCTTTGGTTCCAATCGGTCAAAACTATATTGACTTTTAAGCAACACAATTTCATCGTGAACAAACTTTGAAAAAAAAAAAACGCTAACAATTTTGCACTTGTCTATTTAATGTTTGTTAGTTGCTAGTAACTAATTTTTTGAATTTATACTTCACTTAAAAAATCAGTATCATAAGGTAGCAATAACGTTTGAAAGCTCTGTCCAAATAGTTTCATACTTTTTGAATTCGTTTTAAAAAGAAAAGCAATAATGGGTTGCAATAAACTTAAAAGGAATCAATTATTAAGGAAGTTCATAAACAGATACAAAACAATACGGGACAAAATCATCAAAACAAAATGTTCAATTACATTTTTAATAAGGTGCAGAAATAAAGGGATCATACCAAAATTTATCAACAATTCAACGAAAAATATTTTAGGAATTTTTGGCAATAACGGAAGACAAAAAACAATGAATTCAATTAATAAGTACACTCAAAATTTACATAGAAAAATTTTAAATTTGGCTATTAGAGATAAACATGATTTGTTAAAACATTTTCAAGGTGAGTTGATGGTGATTGAAATAAATTTAAGAAAATATTTGACAGACATTGAGATGAATGAGTTTTTAGAATTCGAACATAGGCTCTCGGAAAATTTTATAATGAAAATAAAAAGAATACAAAAAAGGAAGTTCGACAGTCTTCAGGACTTACAAAGACGGGAATTGGGGATTAAGTTTAACAAAAAATGGTTTGTGAATAAGACTAATGTTAATATTCCAATCGATGTTAAGTGGACACTTTCTTTGGGCCATAAACATGCCTTACCTGTAAGAAGAGGAGATCTTCCCACACTGAAAATTTTAGCAGATGGAGAGGATTAATACAGACGCTAGATAAGAAGGATGAACAGGAAATTGCTAGGACCAGATTAACAACAATAATAGAGAATCATTGGAATAAAATGGAATTAGATAAAAGATTTAGGTTTATGTTAGAAAAGGTTTAGGAAGCGGAAAGATTTTTAAGAAGAAATAGAAATATAATTATTTTAAAAGCGGATAAAGGAAATACAACAGTAGCTTTGTATAGAGATGATTACAATATAAGAATGAGAAATATTGTTGAGGATAATAGTAAATACAATGTAATTGCTAAGGATCCTACTAGTAAATTATAGAAATTAAATAATGATTTAGTAGGTGAACTTTTTAAGAATAAGATTATAACTACTGTTGATATGTATAAACTTAAAACAAGTACAGCAATTGCTCCAAGGTTTTATGGTTTACCCAAAATTCACAAACAGGATTTTTCATTGAGACCAATTTGCTCTTTCATTAATTCACCTTATTATTTTTTATGTAAATGCATAACCAATATTCTTAAGAAAATTACAGAAAATTCAAAGTATAATGTTAAGGATTCAATTCAATTCAAGGATAGAGTTAAGGGCCAAATTATTGATGATGATGAGGAATTAGTATCTTTTGATGTTATTTCACTTTTCCCTAGCATACCTGTTGGATTAGCGATTAGTATTATAGAAGAAAAATGGAATGTTATTGAAAATTGATAAGCCTTTGTTTTTACGGATTTTAAAATTTTGTATTGAACAAAATAGATATTTCAAATATAATGAGAAGATATATGTTCAGCATGAAGGACTTCCAATGGGTTCGCCCGCATCTTCTATTTTGGCGGATATAGTTATGGAGAGATTATTAGATGATTGTATTGGTGAATTGGAAATTAAACCTAGGATTATGACGAAATACGTAGATGATTTATATTGTATTATTCCAAAAAGTGGAAATGAAAGAATGTTGACCACACTCAATAATTTTAATCCTTTTATTAAGTTTACTATGGAGAGAGAATTTAATTTCAAGATTTCGTTTTTAGATGCACTATTAATTAGAAGGGGTAGGAAACTGCTGATTGATTGGTATCAAAAACTAACAGCTTCTGGAAGGCTTATTAACTATTTTTCAAAACACAATAAGGGTGTTATTATTAACACAGCTCAAAATTTAATAGAGAGAGTACTTAGAATTAGTGACAAGGAATTTCATAATTACAACATTGTTAAAGTTAAGAATATATTAATTGACAATAGTTTCCCATTAAGTATTATTCATAGATTAATTAGACAATGTAAAGATAATATGAGGTGTGCTGCCAATTTTAATGATAATATTCAGGATAAGGGAAACAGGAATAGTGATAATGCAACAGCGAATAAAATTTATTAATCTATAATTTATATACCTGTTTTGTCAGACCGTTTGAAAATGTCAGGAATTTTTAATCAGGATAAGTATAATTTGAGTTATACGATATATAATACTTTAGGAAGATTATTTAGCAAGACAAAGGATAAGGTAAAGAAATGAGACAAGTAAAATTTAGTTTATAGCATTCCTTGTAACGGTAATGATAGTGAAATTTGTGATAAAGTATATGTAGGTACGACCAAGAACAAGTTAAAAACTAGAACAGCTGGACATAAATCGGACCAGAAACGAAGAGATATTAATTCACAAAAGACGGCTTTATCCGCACATTGTTCAAAATTCAATCACTATCCAAATTTTGAAAATGTTTCTATCTTAAATGTAGAAAATAATTATAAAAAACGTTTAATGTTAGAAATGCTACAAATTATTAATGTACCAACAACACACAGAATTAACTTCAAGGCTGACACAGATAACATAGCACAAGTATACAGACATTTAATACACAGAAAATAAATTGTTAATTTTTGTTACTTTGATTTACTATTTAATATTTTAAATTCATTTGTTACACATTTACACTAATATTACTTTAATTCATGATTTTATAAAATTTTTATATTATTGATTTTATCATTGTTATTATTGTTTGTTGGGTAGAATGTTTTTTGATTTTTTAAAAAAATTGTTTTCGTTTGATAAAAAAAAATTTTTTTTTGAATTTACATACATATATATATTTTCTGTATTTGAAATTTGAAAATAATTTAAAAATAAATATTTCCTGAAGACGCTACACGCAGGAGTAGCGAAATATCGATAAATAAATAAACGATTTTTATTAAAAAAAGACCTTAAGCTTGAGTAATTCTTTACATTAAATAATAAAAGTCGAAAAACCAGAATTAAAATTATTAATTGAAAAAAACTTTAGCTTTCGCTTTAAATTTTCTGATAAAATTCATGCAGACAATTAAAATGTAATTAAAATATTAACACTTTTGCACATAGCAGGTTATAAAGTCGTTTTACTCTGTTATAAATTTTAATAGATACTAATTTTTAGAATAATATACTAGACAGCATGATATAAATTATTACGACAATGAAATCAGACGATGCGAAAAGACTTAATAAAACATTTGAATTGCACAGATACTAAAAAGAATTTAAACATACTTAACTACTACGTAAAGTATAATAAAACTTACTTTATTGCCAACAGATTAGTATAATTAAAAAAAATTGATAATTTTAATTAATTGTTTCATTAGTATTAAAGTTGTAAAGTCTTAATCATCTTACTCATCCTTCTCTTTACATATATACAAACATATTTACGAGTATTTATTTATAAGTTCATAATTTCATTCTTAAAAATATACTGTTATTCTTATCTAAGATTATTTATGGCAGTACTTGGCTGCAAGTGTTGTTTTTTAATACCATCTCCAATTAATTTAAAATTTCTCTAACATTTGATTTAATGTTGAAATTAATTATTACCGCAGAGTAATGTAGAAATTTATGTTCTTGCAGTAAAATTTGTTTTTACTTATTTTAGCAATAGTTGTATGATGGTTTTACTTTAGATTAAACATTTTCTTAATTTGTAATCTGATATATTATTGCAATAAAAATTATGTTAAAAAGCAACTTTTATAATAAATTTTAAAGAAATAAAAGAAATCAAGCTAATTGGCGTCGATTTTACGTGTTTTGCAAGATTAAACGAATTGATGGACATTGAAAAAATAAAATCTATTTTTGTATGGAAATATGAGAGCTGCGTTGTCTGAAGCTTTGGGAAGGAAATTATTATATGGCGAGAGAAAAAATCAAATTTGAAAGAAAAAAATCATTACATATACAAATATTGTTAAAATCGAATCGTTTTAATAAACGAAATACGAAACGAAATCCATATTTGGAAAATATATGTTTACTTCAACTGCAAATATAATTTGTTAAAAATGTTTCTTAATTTTTCCAAATTGGAGGTGTATATTAGTGTATCCCATTAATAAAAAAATTTTGTGGATCAAGCTTATTTCGGACCACTATAGGGCAAAGTATTTTTGAAAATTTTTTCAGATTTTTTGGAAGTGGTTTAGAGGTCGCGCAAATTGGTTTTTAATAAAAAATCGAGCTCTTTGGGCTCTATTTAAATTTGGTTATGAATTGGTTAAAAATAGATATTTTCTCGGTTTCTGAGTATACTGTTAAAGAAAATATTCCGATCTTTAATTTTATGTGCATAAATAAAAAATGTCTACAATGATTTTGCACATTTTGATACTTTATATAAAATTTTTTTTCAAAATATTCAACAAATATCAAAAACAATGCTTTTAAAATTTGTATAAAGACTAAAAAAACTAATGATGCAGTTTAAAAGATTATTAAATTCTAAATAAATTAGGAGAAGCAAATTTATTTTCTTTTACCGCTCTCGAGTTATACCCTTTTACCGATTTGTACCCATGGTATGAAATTTTTAATACAATAAAGTGTGAACTAGGTTTGTATCGGAATTGAATATACCACAATTATATAAACAACAAAAAAATTAGATTTGTTATAAATCATTTATTGGGGTTCTTGCGATGCTTCTCTACGCTACGTTGTGATATTAATATAACTACTAGCCAAGGCCACACAACGTTCTGCAACATCATTTACAACTTGCAAATGTTGAACTTTGTGGTTTGCATCCTGAAATGCTTTCCAAACAGATAAGTGCAGGACAGTTAAATAACGATTTTTGATTAGGGTTTGAGATAAATTGTATGGCTTGTATGCTAGAACCTGTGCCGATAATTAGAAATTTGTGTGATTCTATATATAGAATGTATGGAAAAGCTTATGCTTTCTTTTAAACATTTATAATTATTACAAAAAATCCCCTTTTTTAATAAAAATATTTTGTGAATCTGAAGTTTTATTGCAATGGTGAGGTAAAATTGTCATAGAGTAGTCCAAAAATAATTAGGTAACCTTTTTTACCTTATGAGTATCCAAATTAAGAATGATCTTCCGACAAAATTCAATTTTTAATTTTTTGTTGGACACCCTAGTGTATATACAGTAGAATATCGTAAAGGTTAACTCGTATAAGAATTAAATAAGTTTGGATAAGTTAAAAGTATTTCAGTATTAACGTGTTGCTCTAAAAAGTTAACTGAAAAGTGCATTTTTTTTATATATTTTATTTATAAGTAGCTACCTCTTCAGTTAATTTTCAGGGCGCATGAGTTTTTTTTAACAATTTTTTCGGTCATAAATGTGGAAATTTTCATATTTTAATTTTGTTTATTGTGTCAAGGTATTCCTCGAAGTGCATTTTAATTTTGAGCTGCAAAAAACGTATTATCGTCTTCAAGATTCAATATTATTTTAGTCGTCAGCGTTGAGTTTGAATATTTAGAAAACGCCAAAGCAGAAAAAACCATTGCACATCACATTTTACTTACTTTACTTTAGATGGCCATAACAACCCGTTAACGGGTTTCGGCCTGCCTTAACACTAGTCTCCAGGCGTCTCTACTAAGCGCGCGCCTTCTCCAGTTGGTCACACCAATTGACGACAGAGCTTCATCAATTTGGTCCTGCCAACGTAAACACGGTCGTCCTCTACGCCGACGCATCGAAATTTCCTTACGATCACGCCTTTCTTGCTCGCTTTTCTTTCTTCTAAACAGGCGCCTCTCTTCCCTCCTCTTCTCTCTGTACACCTCCACCGTTGCTCTTGTAGTGGTGGACTGCAACGTTCTCCTATAGGCAGCGTTCTTGGCTGCAGTTGCCTCACGGCACTCTTCATCATACAATTGGTTTCGCCGGGGAGGACGCTCGAAACCAAGAACTGCTTCCGCAGTGGTGCGTAGTGAGTCAGAGATGTAAGACCACTGTCCACCAATACTTTCGAGAGAGGATGGGAAGCCTTGGAGCTTACTAGAAAGACGATCGGAAAATGACCTAGCTGTCTCCTGTGATCGCAGCTTTCTGATGTCCAGCTTTCCCCGAACACTAGAGCGTACCGTATTCGATGCGCATATGCGTAACCGCATCTTGGCTGCGACAAGATGATGGCCCGAGTCGATGTTTGGACCTCTAAATGTTCGCACGTCTAGAATACTGGAAACATGCCTTCCATCAATCACAATGTGATCGATCAGGTTGTTGGTAGATCGATCAGGGGAGAGGCAGGTGGCCTTATGGATATCGAGATGCTGGAATCTGGTACTAAAAACTACAATGTTTCGCGCCGCGGCGAAATCGATCAGTCTCAAGCCATTCGGTGAGGTGGAATTATGGAGACTGAACTGTCCGACAGTGGGGCCAAAGATACTTTCACGTCCAACTTTCGCATTGAAATCACCGAGGACAATTTTGGCGTCATGTGCCGGACACCCATCGTACACTTCCTCGAGCTTTGCGTAAAAAGCATCCTTGACCACATCATCCTTCTCTTCCGTCGGGGCGTGAACACAAATAAGGCTGATGTTATAAAATTTCGCCTTTATGCGGATCGTAGCAATTCTTTCGTTCACAGGGGTGAACTCCGAGACGTGGTGGCGAAGTCTCTTGCTAACTACGAATCCGAAACCAAATTCGTGTTTCTTCTCATGGCAGCTGTAATATATGTCACATGTTGCTTGCCTTGTACAACCTAGCCCTATCCATTGCATTTCCTGGATGGCGGTGATGTCAGCCCTACATTTCGTGAGAGCATCCGCCAGTTGGATAGAGGTACCTTCCCTATAAAGGGTTCTCACGTTCCAGGTGCATATCCTTAAATCATAGTCCTTAAAACGTTTGCCAAATTCGTCAACATAGAAGGGGGTCCGTTTAGAGGCTATTGTCTTAGTTTACATTGAATTTTTGTTTTTACGTGGTTGGTTTCAATCCCTACGCACAACCCTAATTTAAAGTCCAGGGGATTGAACAATCGCCGCATACATTAGTTAACAAGCTAGCGGGTGCTAGAATGTTATCCAGGAGGGCCACGTGGAGGCTGTATGTCGACTTGAATACAACGGGAACAAGGATCGTTCTGGAGGCCGCCAGGTTGACCCCAATCAGAGACTTTGCCTTGTCCGAAGTATCCCATCCATCCCATCACATTTTAGAATGGATTAATCCAGGAATCAAGGAAAACGATTGGCTTTAGCCATCTGAAAAATAAAGAAACAACATCATGAAATCTTATAGTCTGTGATATGTGCAATCTGACTTTTGTAATTATTAATCTTTTTTTTATAAACAGAAGAAGACAAAATAATTATTGCAAATTAAAATCACAACCAAAATTCCGTATATGAAAAAAATTAAAAAAGAGAGAATAAAATAACAAAAAAAAAAAAAGACAATTAATTTATGGATGACTTTTTAATTTTATCTTTATTTTCGTGCAATGACCTTTCTCGAATAAATGTCTCTCTGCCTTGTAAGTTTGTTTGTATTTTGAAAATTTTAATGACTTTTACAAATTAAATGTTTAGGTTTGTAAGCAAATAACACTATTGAAAAGCATATTGTTTATGCAAAATTTATTTCACATTTCTTTTAAAGGAGTGTTTGTTAAGAATGTTTATAAAAATCCATAAACAATGTCTTTTTCAATAAAACAGATAAAAAGAATTGAAAGCCGTATAATATCATTTCATATTGAGATTTGATATCTTAAGTATTTATTTTAAGTATCTCTGCCAGCACTTGACTTGGTTTCATAAGAATGTTTTTGACCACTCTACATCAGCATCGGTGGGACAAGTATATTAGTTTGGTATAATGTTTGTAGCACGTTAAAAAAATTTTATTTTAATTATGACGACGATATAGATGATATTGGGTCGGGCATTGCGCAATGTAGCTGCCTTACCAAATGTTGAAAACGCTAAGAAAAGCAATAAAACTAAGATATTGGTTTCAACGAGCAGAGAATCCACTAGACTGGATCACCGGGTGCTAACTATAACTTCCAGATAGTAAGAAGGAATTCATCTATTTTGGTACACTCTGTAAGATGCGGTATTTTTCGTGCAGTTATATAAATCAGATTAGTTAGTAGACTTACTTAGCTTACTTGGCTTACTAGACAAGTGCTCTGGATAACGACCCAAGCTCTGATATCTTAAAACAGAAATATATAAAATAATTTTTTTTCGGCGACTACCTCTCAGCAGCTCTGAGAGTAACAAGATTCTCAAGTCTGTCTTTCGGAGTCGACATTATACTGTAGGTCCCTGTACTATCCATGAGTATTGACACACAACATGGATGTTGCGACAGTTAGGCCGTAACCCTGAAACAGTGTTTGAAATGGTTAATTATGTATATACAGATGTATGTATATGATCTAGAAACATTAGTACAACACTGTGTAATTAGATATATTAAGGTTCCATTGTTTCATAGTGTCCTGCGTATAAGTGAGAATGCTGCAGCGGAAAGATGTTTCAGGTATTTACCTGAGAAAAGATGCAATAAAGTTAAGCCAAAATTTCGACAGAAAGATCAGGATTTGAGCAATTGGAGAAACAACATGATGGAAGTGTTTAGAACTTAATTCTTATACAGGCTAAAGATGTACGGGCTGGGCTAAAGCCATTTAAGTATGGATCATATATATCAATCGATTCGAAACGAACTCTTGAGTCTATTACACCAAGTTTGCCTAACTAGTGCAGAATAACTTATTAATGTCTAAGATAGTTATTTGAATTGGGCAATGATTTTGGAGAGCCCTGAACAAATTTTACTAATTAGCTGTATGAGTCGACATGTGTTTAAGGTCAATTTATTAAAACAAAATCAAATAATTCGCTTTACCTTTGGTAGTTTAGTGCAATAATCTTACAAATTTTTTAAGAATACCTATTTAAGTTTAATATTAAAGCATGTAAATTGTGTATATATTATTTTTATTTTTAACAAATCTGCAAAAATTGATATATCCTTACATTTACTATAGTTTCAATGGCAGTATAGGGTATATAAATTAATTAAAATTATATAACACTTTTAAGGAAAGTAATTAAAATAAACTGAAATAGTGCACAATTTTGCGACAATTAAAATAAACATTTCTACTTGTTGATTTTTCTCTTGCGAAAAAAAGGAACTCTAATAAAATTTCCATATCTACTAAATGGCTTGCAAATAATTTACATATTGCCTTACAGTTAAAGAAAACTTTTTTTTTGTATATTTTCTCTTATCGTTAATTTACATTTAAATTCCCTACCATGAATACCACTTTATTTTTAGTCTGGTGGCACTCGATTAAACAGATGACGACGACCACACTTAACTTTTTTTACATCTTAATGTTGTGATATTCGCAATAAAATTTGAATTTATTGCCAACAACAGTAAAAGGCAATGACTAAAACATTAAACAAAACCATAAATATGTTGTGTTATATCTTATCTGAGTATGATACATAAAATCTGATGACTTATTTCAGTTTTTGTTTGTTTCTTAAATATTCTTTTACTTTTATAGGCCTTTAGTTAGCCAAGTTCATGTTTATAATTAGAAAACAAAAAACGTATAATTAAGGTAACAATTATGGTTTTGTGTAGTTTTAATAATTTTTTATTCATATACGAGTAATTATATTTTAGCTTTTTTGAATTCATTGTTTCTTTTTTAAAAATAAGAACGAAATTAATCTTTCTAAAGTCAAAATGACACAGAGTTCTGTGACACTGCTAAAAGTATGTAATCTTTATACCCAGTTAATCGTTAAAAAACCTAAGAAGCATGACATAATTTAAAGTGGATTTTAATCGTGAACTTCATAATTTCATTACTGGAATATTAAAGTACATTGAACCACTTTGTCTAGAAGCGAATTTACTTTGTACACAAAAGCTTAAAATGTTTTAAGAGTATAGTGTTAGATCTTGAAATAAATAAATAAATAAAATGAAATAAAAAAAATAAATAAATATAAGTTTCTTATAATATACTTGTATATCAATGCTGATTGAACAACATAATTGCGTTAATTTAGCATACTTTCAAATAAGCGTCTGCTGAAGGATTGAGGAAATTCTCAATAGGATTAAGATCAGAGAATTGAACTGGCTAATTTAAAACTGCAGCTCTTCGAAAGCCGTAAATTGTGCTTACGGTTATTTTGGTGCAACATTACATACATACATACATTCAAAATTGGCCATTATAACCCTGTGTCAGACTTACGGCCTAGCTTCTCGCAGCGCTCATGTTGTGTGTGTTAATTTTTATCCATGAGTACCGGGCCCTACAGTTTAATGTCGACTCCGAACGACAGATTTGAGAAGCTTTTTCATGGCAATTAATTACTCCCAGAGCTTTTGCCAGAGGACTGCTGAGAAGTAGTCGCCGAAAGAAATAAATTTTTCATATTTCTTTTTTTTTAAAGATGTCAGAGCTGAGATTTGAACCCAGAACTATCGTCTTAGTAAGCCAACACACAAACTACAGGCGACTACAGGTGCAACATTAGACATACATTTTTATCGTATGGTATCATTGTATTCTCTTTTACATTTTTGTAAACATGTTGAGCCATTCTGGGTCTGTTCCTGAAAATTGGCCCAATATCATGCCAAGAAAATATGTACACACTACACTATAATTTTGCCACCACCATGTTAAATTGGAAGAAGAGTTAAAAGAAGATTTATTAAGCTGCCGTTCAATAATTCTAAATGATATATCAATAATATATCGTCGTACGGGAGCTAATGTGCTCTATCCGCCATTTCATTTTTTTATATACATATCTCTACCCAAAATTAGGTTTTCGATCCCAAATTTTTCAAGTCTGCAATCCGTTTTCGGATGTCTCGTCCAGTTTCGGAGATAAATAGCCAAAAACGGATTGCGGATTTTAAACATTTGGTGTCAAAAACATAAAGTGGCATCATTAACTCGAGATATATAAAATGGGGGGTAGATCACAACAACTCTCGCACGACGATATAGTGACTCTAGTTCAACGCTGTTTATAACTTTTAAATGGATCTGCACTAGACGCTCTTAGGACAATTTCATATTTCCTAGCTGTGGCTTTACGTGGTTTAAGGACTCTGGATACATTGTTTGAGATTCCAACTGTAGCAAAACGATTTATTGCATTATAATTTTTTCCTTTAGTTATTATCTTATTTTCTTTTTTGGGACCACTTGGTCAATACAATTTTAGACAATAATAATATTATTTTTTAAAATTTATAGAGATATTTTAACCTATTTGATAATAAAATCTAATACATCGTAATCGCCGTGGTCTCCCAGCAGAAAATTTTTCAAATTTTAAAGCAATAAATAAAATTGTAAGCAATAATGGAAACATTAATTGTTTATTCATAACCTAAAGCTTTCAAAAATGCTACAAGATAAAGTATTATTTTTGATTTTTTATACTATTTGCTTACTGGTTGCTATAAATGTGCATTTCTATTGTATTTTAGCGGCTCATTTCATATAAAAATCATGCATTATTGATGCGCACGTGTAAGTCATTGTTCACAATTTTTCCCTTACAAAATAGCTTACTGGTAAGCACTAATTTCTGCTGTGCTAGTGGTTAGTGTGTTGTCTCTGGCTCTCACATCTTGAAGCAAAGAAATATGAAAAAATATATTTATTTCGGCGACTACATCTTAGCATACTTCTGGCAAAAGAACTGAGAGTAACTGATTGCCATGAACAAGCTTCTCAAGTCTGTCGTTCGGAGTCAACTTTAAACTATATGTCCCCCGATAGTTATAGTAATATATCAATTCTAACCAAAAACAGTCAGTTTAGTTTCCATGATGTTGGATCAAATTACGCCACACTTTAAACTATTTATAACTTAAAAATTTTCTCTTTTTTACATTAAAACATTTATTTTTAACGCAGCGAGCAATGTTCTTTAAAATACCACCTGTTTCTTTAAATTTCTTTATAATTCGAAATACACTTTGTTTTAATAAAAATCAACTTAAAGTAAAGGTTGAAAGACTGATTATGTTAATCATCAGTACCTATGACTACAATGCAACGAATATGTTGTTAAGAAATTCTAAGATTTTGTTTCTATTGTTCTTAAAGTAAAACTCACCCAAGCGTTAAGGTATACCAAAAAATGTAGATAAGATTTAATTTTTCCTTATTTTTTTAATTTCAAATAAGAAATTTATACATTAACTATAAAGTGTTTACAAAACAGTTTCAATAAAAATATATTTAGACATAAGAAAACCGTTAATTATTTAAGTACGTATATGAATATGTACGAAAAAATCAAGAAAAACAGTGTGAAAAGTAATAAAACATACAGTAATTATGTTATATATTTTAACGTTTCTTATTTATTTATTTTCGATATTTTTGCATACAAAAATTAATAGAGTGGACCAAGTATAGATCGCCAAAAAGCATCATGATAGGTAACTAGGACTGAAGAAATAATACCTTTATTGCGATCTACAGAGAAAAATAGAAAATTGATTCCAATTAAAAAAATTGTTCGACGTTTGTACTACCACATAACTTGTTATTTGGTTTTGACCTTACAAATAATACTAATAATATCAATTAACGAATTCGTAGTGCCGAGCTTTTCGACAAAAAGAAAGGAAGGTTAAATTTTAATTGATACAATTACAATGCTTTATAGCAGGGGTGAGCAACTTTTTTAATCAACGGGCCACTTATAAATTTTAAATTTTTTTGGCGGGCCGCACATAAATACTAATAATTTACAAAACTCTATTTATAATAAAAATTAGAATAAAAAAATATAAAATTTAATGCCAAAAAAAAAAGTATTTGCTTGAAATTTTTAATGAGAAATTTGGAACTGTTTTTTCGATACAACCTGATCAATATCAGCCGGAATTGTTGAGGTAGGTACACATACACAAGTTTCTAATCGTGCATTACTCAGTCTTGATCGGTGGTAATTGGTCGGTGGTCGGATTTATAAGCATTCTCGATGTTTACTTTGAGAAATACATTTTTTACATCAGTATTATTCTGCATGTCCATTACTTCCCTTTGAAAGTCTTCGGGAACTGTATCCACATCGATAATTAATGGTTAGGAAAACATTTGCATGGAAACTGCTCTCTTCTCAGTTTCTTCGTAATTGAAATTCGTTGATTAATGTGTCTATATATTATGTGTATTTTTGAGAAGCAGCAACATTTGTTTGGCGGGCCGCATAAATAGGTTGAATGAGCCGCAAGCGGCCCGCGGGCCGCGTGTTGCTCATCCCTGCTTTATAGTATAGTATAGACTCATATTAAAGTGTTTTGAAATTACTATATAATAAACTTCTGAGAGTGTAGTTTATCGTTATTCTTTGCAAAGAAGCATTCTCCCTATACTGAGAACCAC
Source organism: Metopia argyrocephala (assembly GCA_963576795.1). Lineage (NCBI taxonomy): Eukaryota > Metazoa > Arthropoda > Insecta > Diptera > Sarcophagidae > Metopia > Metopia argyrocephala. Next base: position 56,787,612 of record OY756211.1, on the reverse strand, counting down.
GATATGGTAAAAATGATGTCTTCATGGTATTTTCGGATATAATTTGCTTCCAAAATGCTTTTATTTTATAAATTGTTTTTTGTTTATTGCTTATTGCTTACCTTATCTCACGTTTGGTAAAGTAAAACGATATGGAATAAAATAGTAGCTACTAATTTTAGGCATTAGTATTATAGTATTTTATTTGTCTGTTGTCCTTACTTTCTCATAATAATTGCTTTACTAAAATCTAATTTTAATGCAGAACTTTCATAAAAAAAATATTTTGGCTTCATTATATAGAAGTTTTTATATGTTATTTAATATTTTATAAAAGTTCTTTTTAATTTTTTAAGTAAACTCCTAAATTATGACAAAGTTATTGAGAAGAAATTCCCATAAACGATAGCCTTCCATTGTCCAAACAAGTATAAGTATGAATCACTACAAAATAATTTTCCAATTTTTTCACTTTCATTATAAAAATATAAAAAAAAAATTCATCATCTTTTAAAAAGTTTATTCAACCGTAACAAAAATATTTTTCATTATGACTTTAACAGAAAAGAAAAGGCAAACAAATATCGGTTTTGATTTATAAACATTCTCATATGAAGGAAATGAAGGAACTTGAACGACAATACTAACAACAACAAAAAAAAATTAAAAATAATATAAAAAAATTTGGCTGAGAAGACCACAAAGAAAAAAAAAACGAACAGAACATACCAGACAGACAACGTAATATCCTGATATGAGAGCTTAACTTGACATACCTTGGGGCTTAAAGAAAACGTTTCATACATTGTTTGTGTTTCAGTGTATCTTAAATAAGAGTACAGTGGTAGAAATGAGCTTAAATTCAGACATAATAACTTTATAAAAAATTTCAAGAGTTGAGGTTAAAAAAAAAATATGAAATTGCTAAGCCGTTCTTAAAATTAACAGCTCACTCTTTGTAGCATATATAGGACAAATAAAATCTAATTAAAAATTGCCCCTGTTAAAAAAATAAGTTGACTACTCACATCAACAATCAGTGCTCGACTAAAAAACTAACATTGCAAAAATTATATATAAAAACATATGTATGTTGTGTGAGTTTTGATTATTGGGTAAAACATTCGTTAAGTCAGTGTTGTTACATGTCTTTTCGTCCACAATATTCGACGTTCCAATACTGTCCCATAGTTTTAAAAACAACTCCATACTTTGTTTTACTGGAAAATTTGCTTTGATTAAATAATTTAATTAATTTAATTAACTTTTATTAGTAGTCGCCGTGGTCTAGTGGTTAGTGTGTTGGCTTACTAAGACATGGGCCCTGTGTTCGACTCCAGGTTCTGATATCTTCAAAAAAAGAAATATGAAAAAAATATTTCTTTCGGCGACTACCTCTCAGCAGTCTTCTGGCAAAAGCTCTGAGAGTAACTAATTGCCATGAACAAGCTTCTCAAGTCTGTCGTTCGGAGTCGACATTAAACTGTAGGTCCCGGTACTCATGGATAAAAATTGACACACACAACATGAGTGCTGCTAGAAGCTAGGCCGTAATCCTGACACAGGGTTGTAAAGGCCAGTTATGTATGTATGTAACTTTTATTAACAATTAACCACTTTACTTTAAATACCTTTATTGAATATTTCAATCAGCTTAATTTGTTTGCTTGTGAAAAAACTAACAATTTTTAATTGATATTACAAATTTTTTAATTGAAACACATTTTTATTCTTTTCTGTGACTCGACTTACTACAACACACTCTTGGCTTCGATAAAAAAGAAAGGGAAAACTATAAGTTTCCTGACGGGAATAGTATCAATTTTAATAGTCTAATCTGCTACATCTATGATGATAATGATATAAAAGCATTATTAGAAACATTGATAGTGAAAGTGTCATAATTTGGTGTAGCGGCATTTTGTATTTTTAGGTTTCCATTTACTTAATTTATTTCTAGATTATAATTTTATTTCTCAACAGAACAACCCTACTATTCATATTTTAAACAGAAATAGTAGGTGTTAAAAAATAAAGTTTATTAAATTGCCAGTTGTGCAGTTAATACTGGAATCTAATTAAAAATCTTATGGGATATTACAGACATTTTTTAGACTTCCAATACACCGAAAAGAAAAAATCTCACAATGAGCCAATTAATCAAAACATTAAATTTTTATCAATTAATTTATAATTGAATCATTTATTCTTTTAATCAAAATTACAGTTCTTTTATGCATTGATTCATAATCAATTAAAGTGGTTTAGTTAAGGACATATTCTTCAAAGCTTTTGCTTATGCTTAGTTTAATATCTCTTCATATTTAGTTAAATAAGTTAACTAGATCTAAACAAAGACTATGAATGAGATGACGTTGACTAAGCCACTTTAATTAGCTAACTAAAATTTTTAGTTGTTTTAAACGTTCTTTTTTGAAATCAGTCCATTCCTTTTTTTCTGTATAAAATTAAAGAATTTTGATATTTTGATGTTTGATAGTCACATCATTCTAATTTTGATAAATAAATAACTATTTCAAGTAATATTGGTTATAAAATATTTTCTAGGAGCCAAATATAACTTAAATAATGAATATTTTCTATTTATGTACTTGTATCCAAATAAAAAAGTGAAAATAAATGTTATTCTTATAATATATTTATTTTAAAAGAGAAAAAGCAAAGTGTAGCCGAACAAATATCCACCACTGTATATGAGGATAACGTAGATATGTGAAATACCTATGCAAGTAGTACTTGTAAATACTCTTGGGTGAATTTTTATTATATATTTACGCTGGTGATTCTTTTTTTTCATTGTTTGGCTTCATTCTAAACGTTTATGAATAAAAATTTATTTTTGGGTTTTTGTTGCTGTTGTTGTCTTTTTACCTTGAAAAATGGTGTGGTCTGTCTTTCAGGCATGTCAATATCGTTATGAAGAATAAAGACTAAGAATGATTTAAGAGTTTGATGGCTTTTTGTTTGATAACATATCAGATATATAAAGGAATTATTTCATTGGAAAAACAAACTTTTAAAAATATGTATGAATTTAGTCTTAACCCAGCAGACAATTTTTATGATTTGTAAGCAATAATGGAAGCATTATATTGTTTTTTATACATTAAAGCTTCCAAATATGCTACAGGATAAGGTATTATTATTAATTTTTTGGACTATTTGCTTACAGGTTGCATTTCTATTGCATTTTAGCTGCTCATTTTATATAAAAATCATGCATTGTTGATACGCACTTGTGATTGTTTACAATTTCTCCTTTACAAAATAACTTATTGGTAAGCACAATTTTCTGCTTGGAAATTATTTTTTTTTCAGAATTTTTTAATTGCCGCACATATCTGCTTATAAAAGGAAATTCCCCAAATATTGTAAATAATATTTTTATTTATATGAACAATATTTCCATCGCATTATTCATACTCGTATTTATGTATGTCGTCATATGAAATCAAAAATTCATATCGGCATATGAAATAAAAAAAATTAAAAAAATTACATGTTCCTTCTACGACTAAAACCGACGATTTTATGGATAAAATTCTAAAAGCCCTAAGTGCAAGAGCAAAAAAACTCATAAGCCAAAAAGTAAAAAAACTCATGAGAAAAAGTAAATACAAGCACTCGTTTTTTTGTTTTCTTTATAATATATCATTATATATGTTTTGGTTATTTGCTGTTGAAAAAACTTGATTTATTTTTCATTTTAGAAAAGTTTTTGTTTCTCCTGTAAAATCTATTTTATGTAACATGACGATATATTCTAATTATTTATACAAACAATGCCAGTTAAAAAATTACATATTAAAAAATATTTTATACATACGAGTACCTGCATATATAAAACAAGAAATTATTATAATGCATTTCTACTACACGATACTATTTTCTATAGAAGTTAGTTTGCCATTACAACCTTGTTTTAGGATTATGGTCTAGTTTCTCGCAGCACCAATGTTATGTGTGTTAATTTTTATCTTTGGGTACCGGGACCTACAGTTTAAAGTCGACTTCGAGTCTTGAGAAGCTTATTCAATTTTCTTTTTATTTCAAGATTTTAGAGCTGGGGCTTGAACCCGGAGTTCTTGTCTAGTAAGCCAACACACTAACTACTAGCATACGGCGTCACAAAATCCAATACAGAAGTTTTATTTATCAGAATTGAAAATACATTCTAATATGAATTGTGTCATTAAATCCTCTCAGTTTTGTTTTGTTTCGAATATAAACAAAGCCAATATTCGAAACGGCCATTCATTAAGTTTTTGTTTACATTTTGTTGGTTATGTTTGCATTTTGATGGCTTTGTTTATAATTAAGTAAAATAAGTTTTAGATTTTTTAACATTTCCAAGCTATATTTTAATAATTTAGTAAATAATTTTTTAATAAATTTAAAATGATTGATCTAGTGTCAACGTTGTTATTCATGGATGTAAAGTTTCTCGAAAAATTGAAAAGATAGTTTATATGGATTAGAACAAACCACTGCAATTAGTTACTGAAGTCAGCGAAACATATCTGGCATGAAAAAAAAAAAGGTAGACAATTTTTTTTTAATTAAATTTATTTACATAATTACATGTGCATTTCAACTTTTCACTTCAACTTAAATATATGCCTTACTATTTTTATGCGGTTTCTTATTGACGCACAATATTCAATATATCGTTGCAAGAATTAAAGAACGCGTCAATAATAAACCGCATAAAAATACTAAAATTATTTCTGACGAAAAAACGATTTTGTGACATTATTTTATGCTAGCATTTCTGATTCGAACAAGAAATCGGTAATATTGAATTCTGTGGCACCAAAATCATATTTTTCGTTTGTCGATTACAATTCTGAGCCTGACAACAACCACATTCTATAAAACCCCTGAATATCTATGGTCTTGGTTACGGTTGTGGCATTATTCTATGTCACCAATAACACAGGTTTACAAATTTTTAATTTGGAAAAATACCAAGATCGCCACATGCCTAGATAAGTTAATTGGGACTTCTTGTACAGTCATTTGAATATTTTCCGCATGAAATTGGGCTCCGAAAGTGATGAACAAGGTGAAAGATTTCACCAAAAAATGGAAGAAAACGAGAGACGTTACAAAGTCTGGTGGGATGAACAAATTATGGCGGACTATTGATGGTTCCTCATGCGCGAAGATCCATCCGAAAAAAAATGCAAAAGTTCAAGTCGCACGTCATTTTAACTAAAATTTTTTGAATTTACGCCGAATATACTGTGTGAGCAATGAAAATGAAAATATTGTCGTTCCACAAAATCCTTAGTAAAAACTTTATTTTTCATCTGAGTTTTTTTAAAATACGCTTAAAATATTGGCAATAAAGTAATCTATTTGGTAAAAAGTAAAACATTCCAGATCTTCAATATAACGTAGGAAAAAATTTAAGTGAAAATTAAAAATTTTGAAAAAAAAAAACGTAAAAAAGAGGCAAATTTTGAACTTTGAGGTGTCATATCTCAACGATTTCTTATCGGATTAAATTTTCCAGCATATCAACGGAAAAGGCATTCAATTACCTTTCCATCGATATGCCACTTATCTCGATTGAACTTTTCCGTTAAACACCACAAGGGTTTGAGTGGGGCCATACACCGAAAAACACAAAAGTACCGTTATCTAAAAAACGGTACTTAGGAAAAAATAATAATTGCGTTTTTCGTGCTCAGGAGGTCCCAATTAACTTATCTAGGCATGTGGCGTTCTTGGTATTTTTGGCTGTAAACCAGTGTAATCAAATACAATTTTATCCGTTAGCAAATAAGCTTTAATTATACAAAATTTCAGCTTTCTGCCACGTCAGACGGCTTCAATAAGCTGCGGAAAGTGAATTGGACATACTTCCGGACAAACAACAAAATTATATATAGATAGTTATAGTTATTAATATTAAACTGTAAAACAACATTTTATTAAACAAACAAACGTGGCATAGTGGTTGAGCGCGTGCACAGAAACTCAGAGGACCGAGGTTCAAATCCCAGCGAAGGAGAAAAATAAAAAAAAATTAATTTGCGGTTTTTCCAAAATTATAATTTAAAAAAATATGAGGTTCCCCTCCCCACCTCCAAGAAATCCATCTTCACGAAACCACTCCCTGGCATTTCCACCCGGAAACGAATGATCAGGTGTACAGCGCCATCTTCTGGGAAGATAACAGCTAACCTACATAAAAAATATGCTCACCACTCCTATTCAACATCCAGATGGGGCAATTGCTGTTGATCATTCAAAGGTGAAGGTATAACACTGACCTTTGAGTGATCAAATTGACAGCAATTTGTCCCATAGGTATAAGGTGCTTAACATCATCACATCATCCAAAAAAAAAAAAAAAATAAAAAACTAGACATCTTTGAGTCAATTCCCAACAACAATCATTTTGCTTTATTTTAGTACTCAAACTGTGCTTGCTAGTACGGGCAAAGTATTGAGAAATGGGTATCGAGTGTTTGTACCAATTTTTGGCAAGTTGTATTAAAAATTTAAATTTCAACAGCCAAAATAAAACTATGAAGCTGTGTTGTTTTAAAAATAGATTAGCCAGATCCCGCAATAATTTCAAGACATTAAAGGAAAAACAATGTAAACCTATTTTCAAGTATAATTTGCTTACTGTGATGTATTCGGATTTTCAAATTGTTTGAAAATGTTACCACAAACAATTTTTGGCCTTAAGTGCGATATGTGGGTGCACTTTGAAACTTTAAATATTAGTGTAATTTTTGAATACCGAATTCACTAATTATTTATTAAAAACGATTTTTATTTAGTGACAGAAAAAATAAAACTCCTAAATAGAGTTTCAAATTTTGACGGAAAAATAAAACTCGAAAAATAACTGTTATTTTCTGACTGAAAAATAAAACTAAACTAAAATAATACCTGACTTCTCACAGTCTGTATTTAGTTTTCAAACTAATTTACAATTTTTTCAAAAGGACTTTGAAAGAAAATTTTTCGAAATAACTTCGCTCCAATCTAAAACAAGAAAAACTTAACGAGTACATAAAAAACCTGAAAGTTTGTCGTCCTGAGTCGACTTTAAACTGGGCCGTAACTATCAAACAGCGTTGTAATGGCCAGTTATGTATGAATGTATGTTTATATATCAACAGAATTAAAATAAATGTGTTTAATTTTGAACATTTAAATTCAATACATAAAAATACTTATACTTTTATAGTTTTATTTTTGTTAATGTTCTCAATAAATATAATTTTTGTAATTGTTTAATACCGGCGTGCATGCATACCTCTTGAATGCCTTTTTAATTGCTGTTCCCGAAAAATTTCAAATTTTAAAAAATGCCTCAGATTTCAATTAGCTTGACCACTCCTGTTCTATAATGTCAAACTTTAAAATTAAAAAATTAGTAAAAAAATGTACGTACGAGTATATTAAAAGAATGCAGCCTTTACTAACTCTTCATTACTCACCTTAAGAAATATGCTGGTGATGCATTTCTCGCTAAAAATTGCTTTTTTTTTAAACAAACTCAATTATTTTGGTTTTATTTTTGATTTATAAAAAGTTTTCATTTTTATTAATGTTATCAGTCCAAATAGTTTTCATTACAAAATTCTATTTTTTCATAGTAAGTTTTTCGTTTTTAAAAAATAAAAATTATCAGCCGTATTCATAAAAAGTATATTTATTTATTACGGGCTTATTTGTAAAGTATTAAATTATATAGAAATTTCTCAAATAAGCCCTTAATAATACATTTATTTTTTATGAATTCGGCAGTATACATATATTTTATTATTATAATTATAAAATTAAAAAAAAAACATTATTAATTAATTTGCCATAGTTTATAAAAATAAAACAAATTTTTTTCTTAATTCTACATATTAGTTTCAAGTACAAAAAACTTAAATATTTTTATTGTTTTTAATAATAATAATTTAATAATCCATATTTTATATGAGAAACGAAATTGAGTGAAATTAAAAAAAAATTTCAAAATTGCAAATTTTTTACCTTCGCAAATTGTTTTTAAATTAAATTTTAATTTCACTCTAATTTAGTTTTTAGAAAACTATGATTGTTTTGTATAAACTTTTTTTTTAACTGAAAAGTTTGTTGGTTCTGATAAAAATAAAATGTAAATGCAGTAAAATTGGACGGTATTATTTAAATTGGAAAAACAGAAATTTATTTTTAAAAGCGGTTTATAAGACGTTTGTTAAAATACTTTAAATTTGTTAAGACTAAGATAGCTGGCAAATGGTGTTTTTTAATATTATGTTGAAGGGCAAAACACATTTTTTGTTTAATTTTTTAATTAAAATTTTAATAATTTGAAAGATTTATAGAATTTATACGTAAATATTTTGCCTTAAAAATATCCAACTAAAGCTTGAACAGATTCAATAGCCATTATCAATAAAGAACATGAACAAAATGTATTCAAATTACTAACAAACTTTATTTTATTTGCAGGTTTTATTTGAAAAAACCCCCTGTGGATAGGTAAGTACATTTAATTGTTATCTTTTAAAAAGTTATTCTAACTATAATAAAATATTGCGTTTCCAACAAACTTTCCAATTAAATAACTTGATTTAAATTAACACCAGTACTACTACAATTACCACTTTTGTTGTATTTATTAACCTTCATGTCTAGAGGACAAAACTTATACATTTAAATAGTTTAGCCGGGTATGTTTTCTCTATTATCTATTAAAATAAAATTATAACCGTTTTGCGTGTCCATAACTCTATTTATATATTTGCTTCTTTTGATCTTTCAAAAAATAACATTATAAAGCAAGAGCCAAATTCATAAGCTTTCATTTTCGGTTTCTATAATCATTCAGTGTTTTGTATATACAAAATACTCGAAGTTTTCGAATGCTAAAAATATACCCGAATGTATTACTGTAGACATAAAGGTTAAGAATAATTGTATTATTTTGTGTGTGACAAGGAGAGAGAACGAGATATTACGATTATAAAAATATATGCTTTGGGGAAAAATTTCAAGAGAATGTCATAATTTTTTTTTTCAAATCATATAATTTCTCGTGCGTAAGAAGCAATCTCACAAATTTTAGTTTAAATTATAAATGCGGAATTTTGATTTAAATCAAAACTACTCTTGTAACTTTAGTAAATCCATTTTGATTTAATACCTTTAAATTGAACTGCTGTTAACCCAAATATTGTGAAAGTGCTCCTTACAAAATTGTTGATTTAAAAAAACTATATCATTTTTGCTCTTCTAATTACTACTTTTAGTCTATTAATAAGTCTAAAGTTTTACTTTATTTTTGAGTTATAAATTGTATATTTTGTTTTTTTTCAATTTAGTTTTCAATCACTTACACAAATTTATTTGCGAAAATATTTTTATTATTATGGCTTTATATGTTATTTTCATATGTAGTATGATATTTTAGAAATATTCTTTTATAGTTGATCTTTTGATTAGTTTTTCCTTTTTTATGTTTACTCGTACTTATAGCCAAAATTTATTTTTATACTCATTTTTATTGTATTCATTTTTTACGCTACAATATTTTTATAGTATGACGGTTTCTTTTGATTTTCTTTAATAACATAAAAACCTTTCGGCTTACCGTTGCCAGCAAAGTATTTATTAAAGCTGTTTTTGTTAACCGTACTCGCAGGAGCATAGTATGTTGGCGATTTACGTTTTAATGATTTCTTATAGCTCATCATGGATTCTTGGTTATAGGATTTTTCAATTGAATCATTTTCCCATGGTTTTGGCCACGTTGGTATATCTTTTATATCAATCAATTGTTCAACTTTTTTTGGTTCAATGTGAGCAACTTGAGGAAAACGTTGTTTATCTTCAAGCATTTTCTTAATTACTGGCAAATTCCAATGATAGATTCGTCCCGGTTTGCCATTAGAGTTGAATGGAAATGAGACCTTAAAAAAAAGAAATATTTTGTGAGAGTGATTTAGTAAAATGTCTTAAAAAACAGCAAAGCTAGTTTGTAAAAGAATCTGTACGCTTTTATGTTGTTGTATGGGTCTTAAATCTAACTCATATTATAAGTTATTAAGAAAATAGAATAACAAATTATAAATTTGTAAAAATTTTTATTACAGGTTTTAAAATTTAACAAATTCTGTAACTAAATTTGTTTGTCAACACTTTTTGATAATTTCTTATGCTTTTTTATATGCAAGGAGATTCTAACCAAACTCATAGGTAGACTATTTAAAGTTATTTTATTTAAATATCAATCTATTGCGAAAATATTTTGTAATTGTCTTGAAGAAAAAGGTTATAATAATCAGTCTTTTAAGTTATATTTTTTATTTAATCATAAAGTACTTATACATAGGATAGGGTAATTTGTGGAATAAAAATAAAACATAGGAAAAAAGGCCTCTCCGGGTAAATACGCTTCCGTTGGCCGATATTTTTCATGACATTTCTAAATAATTGTGACTGAATTTCGTGGATGCAGTATTTAATTTCCTTCTATAGTGCACGTGAAATTTAACTTTTTTTTCTCTTTAAGACCAATACTCAGGGGTAAACCCGAACTCATGCAGTGCATTGTATTGGAATTTAAAGATACATAGACAGATTTATGTATTTTATTTTTTTATTGTGCTCCTTTTTGTTGATGAGGCAATTTGCTGCCAATTTGACCACTCAAAAGCCCTTGAATGATCAAGAGCTAAAACCTACTTAGCGAAGGCACTCACCACACACAATCATCATGCAACGATGAGGCAATTGCTGTTGATAATTCAAGGGCCTTTTAATTATCAATTCACAGAAATTCTTAAGGCGCTTAATAGAAATATAAGAAAAAAAAATACTGTCCCTTCCAAATATTCCAATACAGTGCACAGCATCAGTAGGGGTTAACCCCTGAGTATTGGTCTTAAATAAAAAAAATCTAATATGAGGTTTAATTTAGCGTTCTTATTTGGTGTAGACTATGAATAGTGTCATCACAAATCATTTTATTTGCATAGACCAAAGATTACTTTGCATCATGTGGATTAATTTGTTTTTTGTAAAACGATGTTGGTTAAGTGTTTTTGTATTTATCTTCTGTGGTCTAAAATGCTAATTAGCAACCATCCATCCTCTAAGCATTGTTTTTTTCTTCATTTCGTTATAAGAGGGTAAATGTGCTCGTACTTGTATGAGAGCTTTTGTCTCTGCTACGGTACTTAAAAAAATGTTTTTTTAAATTTATTGACATTATGGTGTAACAAATTTTAATTAAACTTTTTCACCGATAAACATACATAAATTGTCATAAGGATTTATGTGAACACTTAAGGGCAATATTTTCAATTCATCAGCATAGACTTTTGTTTACAGAAAGCAAAACCATAAACCTGTACTGGAATGCAGTGCATGTCTCATAAAACAGCAGCAAATTTAAGATTCATTTTATCAAAAGAAAAATTTAAAACTTCGTCAAATGACTTTAAATTCTTAAAATGCCTTGAAATTTGCTTAAATTCAAAATATTTTTATTATCTCTTGTGTACTTTTTGTACATAAGTAGTAAATCCTAAAACAATCTATTTTTAGAGAAATAAACATTTTTTATTTTTTTTATTTTTAATGCTATCCCTTTTCCTACAACATAAATAAGTCAAGGTTCTTTTGCTGATTTACAGAGACCATTGTAAGCCACACTTCTTTGGAAGGTAAAAACCATTAACTATTTACCATCGCCAACAAGACCATCATCAACTACAACAAGTGTCATATATAACCCCAATTGCTTACGAGTAAACTCTTAACAAAGAATTGTGTTGCAAGACATACATAAATAAATGAAACTTTAGTGCGTGCATGTCTACTGCTAATAGCAATTTAGTTCATTTAAATCGTTTTCTTTATTCCTATCCAGAATAATCTCAGGAAAACATATACATATTTCTTTTATTAAATACGCACTGGCACAGTAATGAAAGTTAAGAAAAGGTTGAAAAAGAGTTATAAATAGGCCACCAGTTGTGAAATTAAAAACAAAATCTTATTCTGTAAATTGATAAAAATAAATAATTGTTTTTACGAAAAACAACTCAGTTTACAGAATCTTTACAATCGTTGTGTGTATATAGTTTTAATACCTCTTGCAGAGCTAAAGAAGCCTGCTATAATTTTAAGTTATGATAATTAATTCAAATGATTAAATTTTATCCCAAAACTTATTGAAAATGATTTCGGGAATGTGACTACTGTTCTTGGCTAAGCACATTATGGGCATACATTTTTGGTATTTAGTCTTATGTCACGAATAATAAAGTAAAGGTGCTAACCTTGGAGGATAATTTATAGATCTATTTCTCAAAATCAACATGTTGCTGAAACCACATATAATCTTGATCAAAGTCATTTCTACATAGAAACAAAATATTATTATAAAAACAACAAAAAAAAAATGTGGTAACTATTTTCGTTTTATGTAACGCTAGCTTTGGCTAGAGCTCCAACAATGTTATTAATGTCTAAAACGGTAAGTTTCTCTGCAACCAAAGTAGTCTGGAGCTTTTTTCTTATCTCTATATGGGGTAATATTGTTTATAACTCTTGCATTGAGAAAATGTCAAATGAAATGAAAGAATTCAAAAAAAACTTTTGTATTGAAACAAAAAATCGTTTCACACATAAAAGCGTTTCTGCAATTCTTCGTTGTGAAAAGTGTCTGTCTTTTGAGATTTATGATGTAGGGCATTGGAAATATATGAGTAAAAATATTTCTATAACTTTATTTTGTTAGAAGTTTGGCACAGGATATGCCAAAATCTCTCACAATTAAAGACAGTGCAAAACTACATTGCACACCGAACTTAACATTATCCCTATCCTGTTCAAATGCTCGTTAATTCTGCAATGACCCTGCAGAAATCCAGCCCATACTCTCAGTTTGTTCTACACAAGTTCCAAATGTCATGGCGTGCTTGCCTTTCATTCACATCCCTTTCTCTAATGATGTTCGTCCAAACTCCTCGTTCCAATTCACAAAGGGGTTCTGAACCTTTTTATTTGCACGTGATCTGGTACCCAGCATAAACTGAGTTATTGTCCCTGCCCAGCTAGTTTGATTTTCTCAGACAGTCCCACACTGTCGGTTATGTATTGTTGCCTAAGTAAAGGCTTGTTTTGGCTCAGCACACATTTATATCAATTTATATAGAAAAAAATATTAATTTTTTGGATAAGCTCTTGGTATTACAACAAAGATTGGCATAAAATCGTTTTTAATAGTTATGATGCCTCCAGTTCAATAGAAGAATAAAAAGACAAGTTTTATTTGTAAAACATTTTATAAAACATTAAGGCTTCCTTTATTTAAATTAAATAAAGTATGCACAAGATATTATTTTTTTAATTCCTTTTGATGCAATTTTGTTTAGTGCTTAAAGCCCTTCATATACGTGCAGTGATTTTGTGGGGCGATGTGTTCAAAGTGTTGAATTTTCCATGATCCTGGAGTATAGTTAAGACTAAATTTGACCATGTCGGACATTATTACCTACAAGAAATACTACAAAATGATCAAATTGCACGACATCGTTGGTTAGTTCACATTAACTCGAACTGCTGGTGAAGAATGCGAAATATGGCATGAGCTGAGTGGCATGCAGATTCTTCCTGTTGAAGTCAAATGTCTAATTTCAAAATATGTATTCTTTGTTGACGTAACTATTCACTTAGTAGAGAACCTTATGACTGAAATTGGTTTTTCGGGTTTTTAGTCTGAATATTTTTTTTTTTTTTTTGAAGGTCAGTTAGAAGTGTCTTGCATAACCCCCATAAGTAAACTGGGTTATACAAACTGAATAAATGATACCAAATATACCTTCAATAAGCGATCGCTATTAACCGTCAATGTTTGGTTTAAATTTTGCTTAACACATATGCCAATCCATGGTACAGCCTATTTGTGTGTAGTGAGGGTATACACAATAAGTAAACGAATGACAGCTCCAAATGTAAATCTCAGCTATATTTGCTTACCAAATATTACCACCAACAATTGATTGGGTGGGGGCATAATGGTTGGAGCGTTCGCACAGAAACTCAAACAATCCCAGCGAAGGACAAAAATTATAAATAAAATTTGCGGTTTTATTAAATTATAATTTAAAAAATAAGAGGTTCCCCCCCCCCCCCCCCCCCCAAGATGTGCATCTACAAGAAAAACCGCTTCCTGCCATATCCAATCTGTTCTACCAGAAACGAATGATCAGGAGTACAGCGCCACCTTCTGGGAAGTTAACAGCTAACCTAATTAGTGAAGACGGTCACCACTCACTATCAACATCCACCGACAAATGGGGCAATTGCTGGCCATTGAATGATCAACTGATAGCAACTTGTCTTATTGATATATGGCGATCAATAAAAATTACAAAAAAAAAATCTGGGTATCTCTCTTCTATCTTCGATATTCCAATACAATGCACTGCATTAGTAGGGGTTAACTCCTAAGTATTGGTCTTAAAAAAAAATGAGGAAGGATGTTCTTTTTTATTTTATAAAGAACTGCTTTATTTAAATCGTATACACTGTCTGCAAAATGTATATTAAAAATTTATTGAAAAGAAACTAAATTAATATTCAAGGCTACTCTTTGCACAACATGATCTTTCATTAATCTTCTGTACTTTTTTATTTGTTCTTAAGACTAGAAAAAATATAAATATATACATACAAATATATATATGTACATAATATGTATATATGTATGTATGTACATACATAAATGTATATATTTTTTTTATTTTAAAATTAACTTCTTTAGGCTTTATTGGTTTAATTTTCAGCATTTTATTTGAGTGGCCAATTAAAATTGTAATTTGTAGAATGTTGCTTAATGTTTGCTTAATATACGGATGCTTTTGCCCTTGGCAGCCAGTACGTTTTTGGTATTATTATCGTTGTTGATTTCCAATTTTTTTTCTTTAAATTTTTTTCTTATATATATATATTTAACAATTTTAAAGCTTTTTTTCTACTCTAAAGGATTTTCTATATAAGAAGATGCTAGAAATTACAAAATAATATATAAAAAGAAAATCAAAATAAAATAAAAGAAGTATTATCTTTCAGCACCCCAGCAGAACAATCAAACATTTTCTTTTGATGAACACAAACTGTGCTTTTTTAAATTGCGTTTTTATAAGATATGCATTCATGTGCATATGTACACACATATGAATGTACGTTACGTTATATTAAAAATACTATACGGGCTGTGAATATAATTTTACATTTTCCGTAACGATTTTTAAATAGTTTTGATTGCAGTTGTTCTGGTGTTAATGATTGTTAAAAAAAATCTGCTTTTTTTTTTCTTTCTGTTGCTTTTATAAAAATTCATGGGGCGCCATTTAAATTTAGGTGGCATTCAATGGAATATGCATTCAAAAGAATATAAAAATATATTTGTTTGCTAAAAAAGAAAACAAAATTCATAGAAACATTGACTTTTTATTGTCCTTTTTTTAATTGTTGCCATTTAAAGGCTTATGTTGACAGCCTTTATATAAATAGATTCCAACTTAACTTGTTCATATGTGACCAGTTGCAACAGATTGCCTTTAAAACTTTTATGATGGCAATTAAACACTCTGTTGGGATAGAATTTGCTGGTTATTTTGTTGTTAAACAATTCGTGTATGACTTTCTTACCAGAGTTTCAAAAGAATGGCTAAAATGACCTGTTTTTTTGACTTTAACTTGAACAATAGACTCCCCGTCTCAGAAGGTGTAATTAATACTATTAATACTCTTACCAAGCTGTTGGTATTAGATAATGCATGTGAAGATAATACCCCTAAAATTAAAATTTCAGAACGTTTAACTTCGAACGACAACACACAATTTATATGAGGTAACACATTTTAATCGCATATACCGACGGTCAATGTAAACAAGACTAACAAGTTAATGATATAAAGACTAGCAATATACTAAAGTAGGTGAACATTGTGAACATTGAATTACAATTTTCCGAAAATTTCCCATTTCTTTTAATTTAAATTAACATTTTGTCTGTCTGTGTTAAGTTTGTCGTCTCATAATATTAAAAATCTGTCAAATTAGAACGACTATCAGAATCAGTTCTTTGTATTGCTAAGATCAAAACAATTGCTTTTGATTTTTTCATTAGTTCTTAGTTCTTTAGCACCGTGATAAACAAAACTAATAAAATGAATTGGGAAATAAACGAGGAATCATTGGTGTATATGACGCTATCAGAGGTGAGTGAAAGTTTCGTTATTGAATAAACAACGAGCTATATGAGCTGTACGGAGAACTGTTAGTAATTAAATAATGCAAGTTAGCTTGCATATATATAATGCGCATAGAAAAAAATGCCTTTATGGGTAAATCATTCGATTCTTATAGCGAAGAAAAAATAAATGAAAAAGACCAGAACTCTTATTGAAGGACCAGTCTAAGTTAGATCTGTCAAAACTTGGTGGAAAACTTGTAAGAAACGCGCACAAGATTGATATACACAAAAATTTCTCCTGGAAAAGGCTATTGACCGAAATTGTCGTTTATAGTCATCTGAGTAAACAGCCTTCCGTTGGTGAATTCAAACTTTTAAATTGCACTTGCAAAAAAGCTCATTTATTTAAAAAGAATTTAATAGACTAGAAAGTAGATCTAATATATTTTACAATAATTTGTTTGTAAATTAATTAATTTTTTAAAAGTTATTTTTTAATTAATTAATTTTTGTTTCTTAAATGTTATTCTTTATTCAATTCCATAAAAAAGTCGTTATTGTTTATTTTATTAATTCAATTCCTTAATTTTTCTGGAATATATATTTATATATGTATTTATGTATGTTGTTAAAATTACCAAATAACATAATGACTCAATTAATGGAATCATGTAGGCTTTATTGCAAACAATTTGTTCAAAATGTTGCATTTTATCATTGTACGATATTGCAAGCTATTAAAAAAGTATGCCACATTAAATCGATAGCCATGGGATAAATTATGTAAAGCCATTAAACTTTAATGGAACTTGAATTTCTAAAATTTTAAAATAAAATAATAGTAAAAGCTAAGCAGTTCAACCTGAACCAGCGCATGGGACTTTATGTTTCTTTACAAACAGTTTTGGCCCTAAAACGTTAAAATGATAGCAGTGTCAATGTTTTGGTATAAATAATAATTTAAAATTATCTTGTTTAAAAATCTTAACAAATAAAATAAAAAATATATATAAAATGAGAAGTGAAAGAAAAAAAAAAGTAAAAACCAACAATAAAAGAATGACAGTAAGGTGCGCTGTTAAACCAAATTTTCCAATTGCAAATCTTTGACGCGTGAATATCGCTTCCCGATTAGAAAAGCCACTCAAACGTGTAGCCAACTTAACAGAGTTTGTTCCAGATGTGTTAAGACATATACAATTCCAATTTGAAATCAAGTTTTAAGAACCTTCCAACTCTTCAAGTGGTTCTGAATAGGTGGCTTTGCAAATACAAATTTCTTTTGGCCACAAACTATATCAACTAAAAACCTCTGCAACCAAGCATGACAAACTCCATTGCCTAAAGGAAATAATGTTCGTAAAGCTCTGTTTAGACGATTGTCAGATCTACCAATATTGTCCGTAAAATTGGCTAAAAAGTTCTTAGAATAGTGTGAATAGGCAGATTTTGTCTGACAACTTTGCCAGAAGAGATATTGTCCGGCCACAAACTGACAAGAGTATTGCAGTCTTGTGAACAATAAAAAGTCGAAAAATAAATTAATATTAAACAATATCATATGCGTCATTCAGTAGCCTTTTACCATTTGAAAAGCTCTTCCGCATATTGGTGTCTATTTTTTTTTTTACCAAAAAGCGAAAGTTGTCAAACTGTTCGGCGTGCATTCGTAAAAAGTTTCTATATGGGGCCTGTTTATTTTTACGTAGTTGGGTGTATAATTTTGCCTAAAATCCTTCCTGTTGTCGACGAATAACCCAATCCGTTTTTCAAACTATTCGACGTTTTTCTTATTGTTCTTACAAAAACCTACTCTGTTAAAATCTTCATAACATCTTCGTTTTCACTCATGTTTTCTTTTATAATATGTAATTATGTATAAAGCTCTGTTCACACGGTTGTCAGATCTACCAATATTGTCAGAGCTGGCAATATGCTGACAATAACCTTACAATGAAAAATTGTCAACACTAAATAAATTGTCTGTTTACACGATTGTAATAAAATTGTTAGAAAACTTACAATTTAATTGTCAGACAATTTTCTGACAATAACTGTTTCTGACAACGTTGGCAGAAAAAAAATTGTCAGTTCACACGGTAGTCAGATTTGCTATGTAGTAAAAATGTTCAGCTCAATTAACAGAATAAACTTATTGTAAAATGTGTGTGAGAGAATTTGGAAATTGTGATATAAGTACATATTTTATTAATTAAATTAAAATATACATATAAATATATAGATGTTTTTTTTTCTGACAATGATGTCGTTGTCAGATGTTAAATATTCTCGCATCTGACAATGCCTGACAATGATATGACAATAACAAAGAAATGCGTTTACACGGTTGCCAGATGTCTGACAATATTGTCAGTTTTTCCAATCTGACAATGCTCTGACAATGTTTTATCTAGCAATGTTGAAACAGAAAAATTTTAAGTTCACATGATTGTAAGAAATTTTCTGTACATTTTTCTAACAATATTGTCAGATCTGACAACCGTCTGTACATAGCTTAAGAGTATTGTCTAAGCAGAGCTTAAAGAACCATAAAATATTGTTTGAAATGCTACTGAGTTGCACCCGTAAGATTACCACAGACCATTGAGGCCAGTTCATTAATGGCAAATCCAAATCCAAGTCGAGTTTAGCAAAACGCAAAAATATTTTGATGTCTAGATCGGAATAGGAGAAAAGTTTTTGGGCTCTTGCACATTATAACTAAGAGACTATAGATTTTAAAATATATGTATACACACATTGGCATTAGCTTTTGCTCTGACAAAACCCAATGAAAATCTTACGACTTGTAGAGTAGTGTGAATTGTTCTTAAGAAAATTAGACAGTCTATTTTAGGTGCTGACTGGTTACTATTTTGGAATTATTGAAAATAAAATAAAGGCAAAAAAATGTCGATGTGTAGATCGGAATTTAGAAAAGTTTTTGCGGATTTTGCTGATTATGCTCTTTTTTGACTTCTACACTCAGAAAAAAAGTGGTAGAAAACTACCGAAATTGATACCATTTGGTATTAAAATTGAGTTAAGTCCGTTTGTGCTTACTTCGTTAACGGTTGGTATCGATTTTTTTTATTAACTTATGATATTTTTATATAATTGTACACGATTTTACTACCGGTTGTTCTTAATTTGTTAACTTATGGTATTTTGTGCCATTTGTTCTTATTTTAATAACGCATTAAGCTTAATTAAGCCGTGGTCTAGTGGTTAGTGTGTTGGCTTACTAAGACATGAGCTCTGGGTTCGATACCCAGCTCCGACATCTTAAAAAAAAGAAAAAATATTTCTTTCGGCGACTACCTCTCAGCAGTCTTCTGGCAAAAGCTCTGAGAGTAATTAATTGCCATGAACAAGCTTCTCAAGTCTGTCGTTCGGAGTCGACATTAAACTGTAGGTCCCGGTACTCATGGATAAAAATTTACACACACAACATGAGTGCTGCAAGAAGCTAGGCCGTAATCCTGACACCGGGTTGTAAAGGCCAGTTATGTATGTATGTATTAAGCTTGATTTGGTACCGAAAGTTAACGAAATATTGTTCACAATTTGTTCTTAATTTGATACCCTTTGTTAATCATTTTAGAACGCCTTTTTTCCCTCTGTGTAGAGTATTGTGAAATGTTCTTAACAACATGAAATATTACCTATTTATCTATTGTAGTACTATTTAGGTATGTATTACTTCCATAGAAAATATTTTAAAAATATTTTTTTAATAAACTATTTCACTATTTTCAAACATCCATAAATGTTTTCATTTGTAGGCCAAACAAATTTCAATTAAAATTCCGTTCACATTTTTTTCGTGTTCTTAAACATGATCACAACGTTTTGTTACTTATTTCAAAAGCGTTAACAATTGATGGAAAATATGTCAGTCTCACGTTGATAGACCAAATCCCTGCTACTGACATTCATTCATTCGTTCATTCATTTTAAGCACTTCTCACGAGTTTGGGTTAAAGATGTAACATTAATAGCAACAGTCATTGCAATAACACTGACAACGTAGTTAAACAAACAGAAATTTGTAATCGAAGTGTAAGTCAAAGACGAAGCAAAAGATGATACTGATGGTGTTACTGATGTTGCTGATGCTGCAGATAAAAGAAACTTCAATAGAAAACGTACGGTATTATGGTATATTTTGTTCATTGCAAAGCGCTGTGGAGTGGCATAAACATTTTGCAACACAAGAAACGTGTGTTTGCAATTTGTTTGATAGTACAGAAGAGAGTAAGCAGCAGCATCAGCATCAGCACACTTTTTTGTGCGTTTGTTTTTAAGATATTTTTATTTTTTATTTTTTTTTTTGTTCGAAACAATCCATTGAACTGGTCTGATGTTTATCTTAAAACTTGATGCGCAGACACTATTACACAAATACAAGCATGATATTCGTCTTAAAACTTTTTTGCCTTTTGATACATAAAAGATCTTAGGATCAGTTTTACAGTGACTGTTTAAGGTTTTTTTCATTATTAAAATATCATTATTATGAACTAGTGAAAACGTTGTGTGGCTTATTTGCGTCTTAGTTTTTGGGGCTTTTCTGGTTAAACTCAGTTTATATAAGAGCTCTGAAGTGATAAAATTCTTCTGATAGGTAGTGCCATGTATAAGAACAACCTCTTTTTTTAATTTGACGAGCTACGGATTAAGAATTGATTTTCCTTTATTACAGAATCTAAATTAGAATAGGTAATTATCAAAATTGAAAATCGATTCTGATATAATTTCATATCATGAAATCATATTGCTTTTGTTTTGTTTTGAAGATAAACTAAATACATATTGTTACCTATGGAAAAAATTTTCCCTTCTCAGAGAAAAATTTGCAAATAAGATTTTTAATAGAACTTAGCCAAATTAGTGCAAATACATACATAAAAAAAACATTTTTAAAAAAATGAAAAAAAAAAACACTTTTTATTCTGCGTCCTCTCATATAATATTTAAAATGAAAAACATACTGAATGCGATTAATTTTGATCCTTGACCTGAACATTTTTTTAATGCATAGTATGTATTACATTTACATTTATGTACGTGTAAAATCTTAAATTTTACTGTATTTTTAACTTATATATTTGAAGTTATTCCTCCGTGTAAATAACAGTGAATAAATACTATCGAATGGGTAGTATTTTTTGAAAATTAGTAAAGCATATAAGCTCACCGATTCTACAATTCGTAACAAAACTGAAGGTGCGACGTATTTTAGCATAAGGATGTATATTTTGCACCAAAAATTAACCGGATAAAAACAAACCATGTAATTCTGCCATCTGTTAGCTGTTCGGATTATTTTTGAAAAAAAAAAATACCAATTTCTGACACATTCTGCTTCTAATATGAAATCGATAACATCTGTTTCTATGACACCAAAATCATATTTTTGTCAATTTTAATTCTGGCTCTTAACACAATCAGATTCTGTTAGATGGGTGAATAATTAATAAAGTAGCTAAAAGAAGATACTTTGTACCAAATATCTACTTAGAAGTTTTATATTATCTTTTATTAAAACTGTTTTTTTAATTATCAAAATTCATATTTTATTTTTCGCATTCTCAAATTTATTTAATTATTAAATTCTTTAGTAGTCATCGTGGTCTAGAGGTTAGTGTGCTGGTTCAAACCTCAGCACTGACATCTTGAAAAAAAAAGAAAAATAAAAAAAAATATTTCTTTCGGCGACTACCTCTTAGCAGTCTTCTAGCAAAAGCTCTGAGAGTAACTGATTGCCATGAACAAGCTTCTCAAGTCTATCGGTCGGAGTCGACTTTAAATTGTAGGTCCCGGTATTCATAGATAAAAATTAACACACGCAACATGGGTGTTGGGAGAAACTAGCCCATAACTCTGAAGCAGAGTTGTAATGGCCAATTATGTATGTATTTAATTCTTTTAGAATAACTGAAGGAAATATTTTTACTATTTATTAATATAATAATTAATATTCGGCCAATTTGTCCAATTTCAACTTCCTTTTGGACTACTTATGTAAATAAAAATTAAAAAAAAATAAATTAAATATATAATTTCTAAAAAATCGTCAAAATGATGAATAAAAGCGTCAAATGATCAGTATGCTTTTTTTGGAGCATGAGATCGTCAAATCTTGCACCAATGACTACTATTTTTCTCTACTCCCAATAGTACGCATAAAATTAAAGAAAACGCTTGTTTAATTTAATTTAACCACTGTAATATGTACTTGTTTTATTATTAAGCAAATAAAACAAAAAATATTATGCCTTAATTTTTGCTATTACTTTCGATCTGCGTCTAGCTGAGTACTTTATTAACAGACTTTGTCGCATAATCTAAATTAAATTTTCAATCTTATGTGCTACCCTTACATTAATAGTTAGAAGCTCGAGTTCTGAAGGATCGGCAATGACACTTTAATAATTTTGAATATTCAAAGCACTCTTTTTTTTTTGCTCTGAGTCATTAATTTATTGAGTTAAGGCCTGGTTAGCCAAACGTTGATGTCGTAAAAACGGTACGTACGTTAACGTACGTACGTATGTGCAGTTATACAAACGTGTCATATGTCAACAGAAAATGTAAATAAAAACAAAACAAACCAAAAAATTATAAAGGCTTGTACCAATAATATTAATTTTTCGTCGTCCACTAAAAACAAAATATAATAATGCTTTATTTTATTAATATTGATAATATAATTTATTATATTTTTCTACTTATTTTTCACAAAACACAGCACAAATAAAAAATTTTAATTTTTAAATGGCAATATGAAGCCAGCTGTTTAGAGCAGTGATGAATGTTGTTAAATTAACACAAAGTTAAAAAAGGTACCAGAAGTAACAAATTAAGAGCATATTATAATTACTTCTTATATTTTATGCTTCCTAAAAATTTATTCTTATACTACTACTGAATATTCAATTTTTGGTTTAATGCCATTATTCATTGAATCGGATCCATTGGTCCATTGTGGACCGGAAACGAAAAAAGTTAATTTTTAAGTAGAACTTTAAAAAAAAAAATTGTAATTATCTCGGTAACTAGCTAGCACGTAAATCAATCATGCATCCCATATGCTTCTTTTTAGATAATCGAAAAATTTTTCATTTGGTATGTATATAATTCGTCTGTCGAAGATAAGTATGTTAAGTAAAACATGGGACTTTGAAATTAAAAAAAAAAATTAAAATCAAACTTTATATTCACATAAAAATTTAAATTATTCACATAAATATTATAATATGTATCTAAAGACTTCAAAAATTAAAAAGTCTTTTTGTACACATAAAAGAAAATGATTTGCAAATAAGCATGAAAGTACCAAAAAGGGCATTTGGGCCACATTGTCATTTAACATACAATAGTCCCATCACTCGCATTGAAATGTCACGTAAAAACGTTGAGAAATTCTATTTTATACAGATTCTTCCGTCCCGTCAACGTGACATTTATTTTGGATAATCATTTGCATTGTTTTCATATGCTAGAAACCAACGTACGTTGCGTTACGTTACATCAGCGTTCGGCTAATTCTACCTTTACGGTATTTTAATATTGCGATCTTTCAACCTTTCGAAATATGATAACTTGATAATATCTAACAAACACTTCGGTATTTTTGTTTATAAACCCAAACCGCCCAAACCCGGCGTGCTTCGCTACACCTACCACTACAATTTCTCGACTGATGATTTTAATGACTACGAAGTTACATATTTAGATCGAATTCAGAAACTTTAGCTTTAGTTACTCGTCTGCCCTTGCTTCTACTGATGATTTTTATTGACTACGCAATGAATCACAGAAACTTTAACTTCAATATTTCTTATTACAAAAATAAATCAATGTTTAACGTGTATGCTAGATACCACATCCACTTGTCCAATTCCGCCCACTATCTGACTAATGATATGCCATAACCATGAAGTCAATCAGACCGAATACAAAAACTTTAGCTTTAACCGTTCTCAAGATATGTAAACACAAATCAGTATGTAGTTTGTATTGGAGGTGCCATACCCCCTGTCCAATTCTGCCAACTTTCTATCTGATGATTTGAAGTCATTCAGACCAAATTCAGAAACTTTACCTTTAACCATTTCAAGATATACAAATATCATTATTTAGGTTGTATGGGAGGTACCACGCCCAGGACCAATTTCGAAAAAAAATACCCTATTGCACTTTTGGTAGTTAAGTCTATCTATGTTTAAAATTTTAGTTTTTGCAATCGTTAATTTAAAATCTGTATGTTCTTCTTGCAAATGTGGCCTTTACACATTGTCTTAGCAACTTTATTTTAGTGTTAATACCATACCCAAAGATGCCGATAATCAGTATTACATAATAAAATTAATAAAGTTTTAAATGATTGTCTTCTTGAATTTTAAAAGAATAATAAAAAAATTATTCTAACTTCGGAAAAGAAATTAAAGCTGAAGATTGAATATGAAGTTTAAAACCTATATTTAAATAAATAAAATAAATTGGAAGTGTGAGTAGCAAAATTTTAGGTTTTTCTGAAATGTTGAATTGTTTAAGATTTTAAAGTACAGTATTCCACGAATATAATTACCTCGACAAAAATGTCAAAATTTTTGGGCATTTAAACGAATACGGTGAATTGCCTCTTTGAGATAATTAAACGAATATGCCTAATTGCCTGTAT
Organism: Metopia argyrocephala; assembly: GCA_963576795.1. Lineage (NCBI taxonomy): Eukaryota > Metazoa > Arthropoda > Insecta > Diptera > Sarcophagidae > Metopia > Metopia argyrocephala. The sequence continues at coordinate 56,762,686 of OY756211.1, read as the reverse complement.
ACACTGCCATTAATACATATGAGAAGCAAGTAACTTTATACTTATGCTTATACATAAGCTTGGTAGACTTTAATTGGAAGGTTGTATCAAAAAAGTAGTTTGAAAGTAAATTTAACGGACATTTTATGCCTATGTAAACAAAGTTGAGTTAAGCTGCACTTTTTAGAAAATAATTATTTTGGGTAATTAAACGAGGGAATTTTAAAGGAAATTTCTCTTTGGGGAAAATTTATTTGAGGTAATTAAGCAAATAACCCAGTTAAGCGAAAGTTAATTAATCGTGGAATTTTATTAGAAAATGGTCAGAAAAAATATGGGAAAAGTCAATTAAGCGTGGGGCAATTATCCGGGGAATACTGTATATGTTGTTCTCATCTAAAAATCTATCATTATTAAGCTACAACTTGAAAATGCGTGGTTATTTTCTTTCTTTGTAAGCATTTTCTGTCTACAAGATTTATTTAACAAAAACTTGTTTACCTTTTTTCCATTAGCATCCTTAGCCATACTTGTATCATCCTTATGTGCATTCTTCTTATCCATTGTAGCGATAGCATTAGGAGATGATGATGATGATAATTTTAATAATGATGATGAGGTGTCAGACTTCGATGGTTTAGGATTTGTGTAATAATACATATTTGGCGGTAATTTTATAATAAACATGTGTGAATCATCTGGTGAGGCATGACGTCGTGATTCAACGGCCAAACGTTTCCGGTTATGACTGTTGGGTGCCTTAACTTTAGTAAAACCCAATTTGCTAGAAGAAAAGCAACAACATATAGGAAAATGAATAAAAAATATGTCTAACAAAGAAAACTTTTAGAAAATGATGAATTTTCAACATAAATTTAACGCTGACTTTTTTATGACTTTAAATTTCTTTCCATTTTAACATTTTTTTGCATTCCTTATGCCACATAGGCTGTTCTTAAAGAGGAAAAAGTCATGGTATTTAATTGGAAAATGCTTTTTTTCTTCTTCTAAATATAAACATGGTTTTTAATAAAAAAAAGAAATATATGTGCAAAATTTGTTGCCTAAGCAGTTTGTTCTTTTTTAGCTTTCACTTCTTTTTCTTCTTCTGCAACATAAATTAGTTGTTTTCATTATGTTGAAAAAAAAGCCATAAAAAGAAATAAAACTTTTGTAAATTTTCTACATAATGAGGCACGAAAACGTGGTCTTTCAACAGTTATTATCTCAACTGGCAATTATATCATCGCAGCAATCCGCCAAATTACTTAAATATCTAAAGGAATATGCCAGCTTGTGTCATTTAAAGTATTTTAGAAGTTTTTGACTTTTGCTGATGCAAAGTTTTTCAATTACATAAAAGAAACAAATGTATACAATTTTTTATTTTATAATCCCAGGCTTCCGCAACTGTTCATAAAAATATTTAATTAAAAAATCTTTTAAATACTTTTTTGTTAACTTTAAAATTGTTTCTTTGTCCAGTAAAAAATAATCAAGACGAAAAAGTAGCAAAACAAGGCGTTTATATGATTCAGTTAAATCATCCATGATTTTTACATAATCTTATCATATGTAGAAAGAAAATAGTTTCTGACAACTCTTGATTAGGATTTTAATTTTATTTTGCATTAGTAAAACGGTTAAGACTATGTTTTTAATTAGAATATAAATTTCTTATGGTTTTACTCACTACTTAATTTAATTTGGATAACACTTTGGGTGCTAATAGTAAAAGATTTAAGGATTTATTGTAAATGTATTAAAAATTTTCAAGCAAATACGCAGTATAAAACCGATAGAACTAAATACTCCTTAAAAAATGTAAGACCTCTAGAGAGGCATGGACAAGTTAAATTTTGTATATGTTTCAAAAAAGCCCAGCGCGGAGGACGAACTTTAAGGAGTTGGTGAGTCTTAAAAATCAAAATTCCATTCTATGGAATCCATTTGGTGGAATCTCTCAAGGAAATTGATGTTGAGCCTCTAATCAGTTTGGGAATTTTATTCTATATTAGAAAAGTAAACCATGACAGTTATATTTCGGATTTTTCCTTATTTTTTTTAATTTGAATAACTTTTTACTTCTAACAAAATGAAGCTCAAAATGTCGCCTTTCCAACAAGCTATAGCTCAAACTTTAGATATCTCAGAGTAGAAGCAGATATGATAGCAGTTAACACGTTGACTGTCACTGCAATTTTCAAAATTTAACCTGAAACTACTTTAAGATGGCAACACTTTTTCTACATGCCGGACATTTTTTCAACTGTCTTAATGATTTCTGTTTGGTTTGGTATTTTAACATAAATAGACTGACGTCTGAACAGTGTACCAAATTGAGCAAATTTATTTTGAAAAGCATGGTTTTGTTCAAAATATGTGTCCCGATTTTTATAAACGATCCGTTATTGCCGATATACGGCCACAAATATTAGAATTAGTCATAAAAAATTGGACCTTCAGATTAGACTACGTCCGAGTCAGAAGTCATATTTAATGCCAGAATCCTTTGAATAAAGTAAATGTTATATCAATTCAAAAAATTCATCTTTGTTTTATTCCATTTCAAAGCTCTCTACCTTCTTGAAAAAACATCCCTTAAAAGTTCGAGGTAACTCGTAGTTGGCATCCTAGAAAAGAACGCAATCTACGAGTTAGCAGTTAACGTGTTAAGCATCTATTTTAAAGAAACTTTAGACGACATAACAAAATTTTCAATTAAAGAATAGTTATAGTCAATGGCGACCGCTATAGAGCTATAACCACTGACGTTTTCGTTCATCAATTGAACAACTATGGTGTGCAGGAGCTGTGGTTCTAAGAAAATACCGCAAAATGTCACCCCGCTCTTTGAAGTTCATCTTCTGCGCTGGAACTTAACTTTTCCATGCTTCTCTAGAGATCTTACATTTAAACCGTGATAATTTTTGTTCGAGTTACGATATTTTTTGTGCGATATTTTTTGGTTGAACCAGTAGCATCGACGCCGCCTTCTATTATACTCGTATTCTCCGGAATATGGGCAGACACGGCGTTTCCTAAAAATTTGAGGCTGCGATGTCTTCAAAAGCTGATGAAAGAATAGTTCGCTCTGGTCTCAGGCTTAATATATTTTTTGTCCAATGTATATAAAAGACGACAAAGTGTTTACCAATATCTTTAAATTGTTTTCTTAAAATAATTACATTTTTAATATGTTTTTATACTTACTTTAATAATTTTCTATTTAAACCATGAGAATTTTTGTTCGATTTACGATATTTTTTTGTGCGATATTTTTTTGTTGAACCAGTAGCATCGACGCCGCCTTCTATTACTTTGTAATTTCCCTTAAATTCCTGGTGATGCATGACATCCTGTTGTCTTAGCTTTTGCTGCTGTTGCAGTTGTTTTTCTTTTTGCTGCTGTAGTAGTTGGCTATTATGCTGATAATCTAGTGGCTGATGTTGCCGTTGCCATTGCTGTTGATACTTTTCATTTTCTTTTTCTATTCGTTGTTTATGCATGTTTTGTTTATCCTTTGATGGATCCAGTCTTTTAATTTTATAAATGGTCGATTGTGCTGCTGTTGGTAACATTATATCCTTTTGATTACTTTTTGCTCCAACAACAGCAACACTATCATCCCCAGTCACAGCAGAATTTTCCGTCTTTTCACACTGAACTCTGTGTGTAAGACTTAAAAGGCAGAATGAACTGTGTTAAGAGATAGCAAAAAAATAAAAAAGAAATATGTTTTATGAAAAGGATTGCAATTATTTAAATAATGTTACTCGTAATTAGTTAATTAAATTTTATTATTAAGTTTCTGTTTAACACAAAGTATACAAATTAGTAATGAAGCTTTTAATAGTGGTTTCATTTGATATCCTTGAAATATATATTCTTTTTCCTTTTAAATTAAAGGGAAATGCAAATAAATAATTCAAGGTAAATTTGTAGTGTAAAGTTGATACATACGTTTCTAGATAAGGTGTTAACAGTAGCAAAACGCTTATAGTAGAAAATTGTTTTAAGGTATGAAAAATCCCCAATATTATTTTACAGAATTTTACATTTTGGTTTTTAAAATAAAAAATTTAGTTTTATCAAAATTTTAATTAGTAAAATTTAGTGATACCATTTAACTTTTTAATTGAAATTTTTTTAGAAAGAATGTGTTCTGTGGGAAATTATAATACAAATTATACACTGAGGCGGATAATACTATCCGTAGTAGTGTAATCTAGATATGTTTGTTGCAAGAGTTGCTATATCAAGTTTGTAATTTTGAACAAAAATCTTCGCAGCCAAAAGCCGGATTTTCGTTAATTCAATCATATATATTATTTCTAAAGCACTTTTTTTTGTCGGTTGCAAATATCTCCCATACCACCGCATCAAATTTAATGAATGATATCTCATTTTAAAGCTTATTTCCAACACTAATGACGAAAAATAATTAGAAATTGAAAAATTAATATTTTCATTGTTAAAAATTATATTTTATATAGAACTGCATGGTAATACTGTTGTCATTATTATATGTTTTTGTTCAAGTGTGGCAATACAGGGTCGCTTAATACATAGTAATGCAGTTCTACATAATATGTGTTTCTTTACCAGTGCTGTCACTGAAAAAATTTTAATTCTACCAAAATATGTTTCAAAATCTCCCAAAATTGATCAAAATCTACCAAAAACCATTTTAGAACACATTGTTGAGATGGAAAACAATTTTTATTAATACTTTTACATGTACATATAAATAACCAAAAATGAAAAATATAACGAAAAGAATTCAGTTCTTCGAATATAGAACAAAAAATATACATAAAAAAAAAATCAATTTCTAAACAATAAAATCGAAAATACATTAATAAATACAAGAAATTTTAAGAAAACAATTCGATTTTTCAAAAATAATCTAAATGGATATGTAGGTACAAAATCTTAAATTTTTGTTAACCACACATAGTGACCACAATGCATACTTGCTTTTACAAACTCTTTACAGAGCATTATATTATTAATTGTATTTATTTCGAGTTTGTTTCTCAATTTGGTTTTAATTGAGGAAAGTGTTGACAATTTGCGTTCAGCTGCTGAAGAACTGTGCGGAAGAGAATGTAAATTAAAAACAAAGTTACTTAATTCACCAAAAGTTTTCTCATTTAAGCCGTTTCTAATTGAACTAACTTTAGCCCAAAATAATTCAATGTTTAATTCCGTTTAAAGATTTGTTTCTCTTAATCGCAACATAAGTGGCATAATCGTGGCATAGTGGTAGAGCGCTCGCACAGAAACTCACACGACCCAGGTTCGACCCAGCGAAGGACAAAATTATAAAAATAAAAATTTGCGGTTTTCTAAAAATTACAATTTAAATTAAAAATTAAATTTAGGAAAATAAGAGGTTCCCCCCCCCCTCCAGCAAGACCATCTGCAAGAAACCGCCCCCTGACATTTCTAATCCATTCCACCAAAAACCAATGATCAGGAGTACAGCGCCACCTTCTCGGAAGATAACAGCTAATCTACTGAAGACGCTCACCATTCACATTAAACATCCACCGACAAATGAGGCAATTGCTGTTTGACCATTCGAGGGTGAAGGTATAACACTGGCTCTTGAGTGGACAAATTTACAACAACTTGTTTCATCAACAAATAAAGGCGCAAAATATACAAACATCTATTAACAATCTTCACATTCCAATACAATGCACTGCATGAGTAGGGGTTTGCCCCTGAGTATTGGTCTTAATAAAAAAAAAAAATAATAATATCAGGATCACAGTCTATAAGATTAGAAAATTTTAAAATAACATTTGTAACAATTTAATATCTTCTCGATTAACATCAAATCTGACTTTGATTTGGTTTAATAATTCAATGTAAAATTGCAAAATCTCATGTTTAACATCAAAAACTTCTTCCGGGTTAAGATTTTTAGTAGTAAACATTTCGGCTTTTGTACCGATAAAAATTTTTGAAACATCAATCAATTAGTATTTTTAAAATCAGTTTCAGTGTTGTGTATTAAATATGTTTTGATAAAATTGCTCAATATAAGCAAAAATTTAGATTTTATGCTTGAATATAAATACGCCAATCTTGAACTTTCCGACTGAAATTCCTTATGAAAATTATTTTTACCTTCTGCTAAAATCTACCAAAATCATATTCAGCCTACCATCCTACCAAACGAAATATTTTCTACCAGTTTTGGTAGAATTCTACCAATAGAGGCAACGCTGTTCTTTACTCTTTGGGTAAAGTTCGGTAAATAGAGAGTAAACAATAATTTCTCTCAATAAGAGACAAATTTACCCAAAAGTACGGGAACACAAAAAAGCAAATATTTTACTCATTCACATAAAAATATGGAAAACACAACATTATATCACACACACACATATATTGAACATCTCTTTTCGGAAAAAATAAACGACAATAATTCGAATTATACATGTTTACTAAGGCAAAAAAAAACTTTTTATGTAGATATTGAATTAAATTATACTATAAGCCTTTCACTGCAGGTTTATAAATATTTTTTAATTCAATTTTTAAATTTTTTTTTAGTTTTCTGTACTTTTCATTTTTCTATTATTTTCTAAACAGTTGATTATTTGTTTACTTGCACAAACTAGCCCGAAGAAAAAGTACGGGCTATAAGAAAAATGTTACTCTCTCAAAACTTCTCTCATTTACCCAAATTTTGTGTACGGGAACGCTTTTTGGTAAAATTGGGAACCCGCGGGCGCCCAAAAGAGCACATAAACATACAGTTTAACGTTTAACGTGACAGACTTGAAAAGCTCGTTAATGGCAATCTCAGAGGTTTTGGCAGAAGACTGCTCGTCAGAGCTGAGTTTTGAACATGGAGCTCTCATCTAGTAAGCCAATACACTACTCCACTACGGCAATCACATTGAATACGTATATAAATTCATAATTAGAGACCCTGCCACGTACAGCTGTGAAACCTGGTTCATAATTATATATGCAAATATGTATTTAAGAAAAAAAAAAACACTGTAAAATATTTGTTTCCGGACAAGACTTTGACTATATCTAAAAAACGCAAAAAAAGCAATGACGAAGCGCTAAAACTTTATAAGTGAAACGATTGTTATGCTCTGTTAAGATGGTGGCAAATTGCGTATGGAATGCAGCAGATATCAAGTAGAAGCCGACAAATAAATCAAAATATCGGATTACCGAGCTGTAACGTTAAGACATGACAATGTTCTATCTTAAATACTAGCACTTAAATACTTTTTCGAAACCGGCCAAAATAATATTTAGATGGTGTTAGTAGTTTGAAAGGTCTCGGTCCAAACTACTATTAATATCGAACTAGATTCTGCTTTGGGGAGATCAGTTCCTTCCTTTATAGCTATAAAATATTGGGTAATAGAATTTAAACGCCGTCATCGTATGCTGACGGAAAATTTGATTATAAGAAAGCTCTGCACATGATAGGAGCTGCGTTTGCTTAGTGGATAAGCACGGTTATGGGGTCTGCATTTTGGAAGGCACGTATGATTTTTATTTTTGTTGACTATTTAATTTAAGAAAATATGTGTAATTTCTTGTTACTAGATGTTGTAGTGGTTACACTGAAAAATAAGTTGAATTTACAAAAAAGCTTTGAACACATGGTTGTAAATAAAAGGTAGTCAACCCAAAAAAACTTGTTCGAATTTTCATTCTAGTAAAGACATTATAATTCACAAAATCTATTTCGATAAATTGTCAGTTCAATAGATAATGTAAAAATGAATATGTACAAAGAACTCTGATGAGACTTTCGTAGTAGGGTTCAAAAACTAGTTCAGTTCCGCTAGTGTTTGCAAATATTCCCCAATTCCTTGATTCTTATAAAAAAAAAACAGTTTTAGGATCTCAAGATTCTAATTGATTCCAATTAAGAATTCAATAAATTCTTTAAAAAGGGTAAACAGTTATAGCGACTACTAGCTAACTTAATGCCACCTTTTAGTGATGAAATTAAAATAAAAAGCCGCATTTGGTAAAATAAAAACTGTTGTTCTATCAACGTCAAGCACTATTTATTCACCGGATTTACCTATTTAAGATTATTTTCTCTTTCTAAAATTCAAAAATGGCACTGTAATAAAATATTTGCAAATAATGCAGAAGTGGAATCTGCACTTGATTGCTATTTTAAGGACTTTTTTACTATAAACAGGGTATCGATGCTATTTAATATCGTTGGAAAAAGTTTATCGAGCTAAAAGAAAAGCAAAAAATCGATTTCAATTAATAAATTTGTACTATAAATTAAATTATATTTTGCCATTAGAAACAAAACTAATTCTATTTATTTACGAGTAGCTACAAAAAAACAAATTGAAATTTTGATTGTAAGAACTAAAAATGAGGCAAAACAAGAAAACAGAGGCACAAACATTGATATATTTCAAATATAAAATCTAATTGTATTAACTAAGAAATTAATTGGGAAAGTTAATTGATTAAAATTAAATTTATAAAAGAAATATTTCTGTTAAAAATTTTTTCTGTATGATGAAAAATGCAGACGGTTTTTCTGCCCAAGTTTTCTCTGTTTTTGGAACCGTCAACGACAACACTTAATACTCGTCGCGCACCTTTTAAATACAAGCACGATTACGTCAATTTAGTTTTATGAAATTCTATTGCAGGGTGTAGTTACCTTAATAAGTAATGCTGAAAAGTATCCACGTAGGGCATCGTAGTAGATCATTTATGATCTTGGCTATATGTTGAATTGTGGCGGTATTAGTGGCAATTCTTAAAATTCTGGCAGTAGGTACGTACGACGTTAGAGAGCTATACGGCTGGATAATTATATTTTAAGCATAAGATTGAAAATTCTTGAGGTTATAAAAATATATTCTTTTTCAATGAGATGCTGCAATACTTAAAAAACATTTTTTTTTTGCTAAATAATCCTTAAAAAAATCACTTAGCTATTAAAAACTGACGGTAAATGTGGCTATATTTTCAAATGCTGCTAAAAATGTATAGTCTGCTATTCTTCCGTTGTAATATAAGCATATTAAGGAAGAGCAGAATGTATTTACTTTGGTGCTGCGGTGTGGTCTGCTTTACAAATTCTTCTTTACATAACTATTTGGTGGTCAGTTCATATATAATAAATGTACGAGTATGTTCTCAATGCGGAATACGCTGTTACAGTCCATATGAGTAAATTTATACAGTATATGTACAAGGAATACATATGTTTTAAATAACATTTCTTTAAATCTATAAATCTTTATACATACACACATACATACGAAGAATATATGCTGCAAATGTTGCAAAATTTATTGTATTTAATTTACTCATACTTTTACTGTTTGCAATACAATTTCAACTGAATTGTTTAAACATATTTCTACTTTTAGCTGTTTTTTTTATGGAACAATAAAAAATGGCATCCATAGACTGTGATGATATTGTTTATTGAAGAAGACTGACTTCCTTTTTTGGTTAGAAATTTAATAAATTTCATTTTATAAATTTGTGTTTCTTAATGTTTATATTAAGTTTATAAATAATTCTGCTGCAGCTTTTTTTCTCTTAGTTTTAAAATGCTAAACACGTACTGAAGTATGCGGCATTTTTTCTATGTTGTTGCAAAAAACAAAAAAGGCAAATGATGACAGCCTTCTTTTATTTTTTATATGTTCTGTGCAGTTTTTAAATGCTGTTTCAACAATTTTATGCAATTTTATTTATGCATTTATGATCTGCTTTTGGCTATTGCTGATCAAAAAACATTTTATGTTTAAATAAAAACATGGAATGAAATTATGATTGGTAAGGGCTGGTCTAATAACATCCTATATCACAGTATACTTTTTGAAATTTTTAAATAAATGTGTAAAAATTATGTTTTGTTGTTGGTTTAATAACAGGATGTACGCTTAACTATGCTATTCTTAGCCTTAGCACTAAATAAAGAAGACAGTAAATAGGGTTGAAGGCCTGTAATAGCTTTGAGTTTTTAAAGAAAGAAGTAGGTACGATAGGATACAACTGTTGTTGTGTTTGCTGTGTACTGGCTTACTAAGGCGAGAGCTACAGTTCAAACCCCGGCTCCGACATCTTGAAGCAAAGAAATATGAAAAAATATTTGTTTTAGCGACTACCTCTTAGGAGACTTTTGTCAAAATCTCTGAGAGTAACTAATTACTATGAACAAGCTTCTCAAGTCTGTAGTTCGGAGTCGACATTAAACTGTAGGTCATGGTAATCATGGGTATAAATTAACATACAGAACATGGGTGCTGCGAGAAGCTAGGCCATAATCCTGACACAGGGTTGTAAAGGCCAGTTATGTATGTATGTATGTAAAAAGTACCGGTACCTACAGTTTAATGTCGAATCCGAACGACAGACTTGAAAAGCTTGTTCATGGCAATTAGTTACTCTCACAGCTTTTGCCAGAAGACTGCTGAGAGGTAGTCGCCGAAAGAAATATTTTTTTTCATATTTCTTTTTTTGAAGATGTCAGAGCCTGGAGTCGAACCCAGGGCCCATGCCTTAGTAAGCCAACACACTAACCACTAGACCAATGCGACTACATTATATTTTACACAGCTGATTATTTGTTTACTTGCACAAACTAGCCCAAAAAAAATTACGGGTAATTTCGTGCATGAAGAAGAAGAATGTTACTCTCTCAAAATTTCTCTCATTTACCCAAATTTTGTGTACTTGAACGCTTTTTGGTAAAATTGGAATCCCGCGTGCGCCCAATGTAGAGTAAAGAAACATACTTAATATTAGTCACTAGTGGCAATGACGAGAGTTCTCTGAGTACCTTATAATCTATGTGAAGGTGTAGGTTAATAAAGCAAATTTTTATTATTTAGATTGTGACATAAATAAGAATTAATAAGTAAAAGATATTGCATAGATTGAGTTTTCTTAGCAAGTAAATTGTAAATTCTGTAATGAATTTGAATGTGTTGGTACTTACAAACAAATCAAAAACCTATATTGCATGCATGTTATTATGCAAAGTGTGCTTGAAAAAAACATGGACATACATACTTATACGAGTATATATGTATGTTTGTACTTAAACACAATTATTTTTCCTTTTTTACATAATGCTTTTGTGACAACTATTACCAATATTGTCAGAAACTTTATACGACAACTTATGAATGACTCAGAATATTGACTTATGAGGAGAAGTATTATGTACGTATACGAGTATCATAAAAATTTTGCTACAAAAAACTTATTGAAATTGCCATATTGTTAATCAGTGTTTACCTTTATATCTAAAAACTAACACTTTTAGTAACAATTATTACAGAATTTTAAAATTCTTGTTGAGCACTGCATCTTTGTACTTTACCAATAGTGGACTTTGTCACTGCTGATAATGGTTATTTCATTATGGAAGGAAAATATTTAAATAATGTATACATACATGCATATGCCATTCCAAAAGTCACATAATCTTTCTTCTGACTCTAGGAATATATGTTATGGGAAGGAGGAAAGAGGGTGTGGACCTTTGATTTAAACTTACTAATATCATACTAATATCATATCTCAGTAGTCGCCGTGGTCTAGTGGTTATTGTGTTGGCTTACTAAGACGATAGCCCTGAATTCAAATCTCAGCTCTGGCATCCTGAAAAAAGAATATAAAAAAATTATTTCTTTCGTTGACCACCTCTCAGCAGTCTTCTGGCAAAAGCTCTGAGAGTAATTGATTGATTCTTAAATCTGTCGTTCGGAGTCGACTTTAAACTGTAGGTCCCGGTACTCATGGATAAAAATTAACACACACAACATGAGTGCTGCGAGAAGTTAGGCCGTAACCCTGACGCAGGGTTGTAATAGCCAATTATGTATGCATGTTTGTATGTATGTAATATCATATCTGATAGGTCCTACTTTAAAAATGTGAACCACAAGGAAATTCGTTGCTGTTGATTGATTTTTCAATGGCCAGTGTTATGCCTTCACAAATGTTATCCAACAGCAATCAACCCCAAGAAGTCAGCACAGTAATGTTTACATTGGGGGAGAAACAAAAGATTTTAATGATATTGGAGATGATGTTGTTGTTATTCTCCTTCATCCACCCCCTTTGCAAAAGCCCGGAAGCCTAACTTAAAATTTAGAGGCATTTTTTTAAGTTTAAAAGCAGATTCATCCTATACTCAACAATGCCTATTAGAACAAAATAGTATTACTTCCGGAGTATTTTACTTGTTACACCATTTTATCATTAGAAATAATTATAAGCAAATATTTTATTTCTTTGAATTATTTTCTCAACTGACAAGTTTTTTAAAAGTATTTTTCAGTGCATTTAATTTTTAAATTTTTTAAAAAATACTACATACATGCTTATATAGTATGTACATCATATTTATATTTATATTCATAGTGTTACTTATTTGTTCAATAACCCTTGTATTCATTCTATTCAATGGTCAAATAGAAGAACGTGCCTTTTTACAAAAGATGAATTAAACTCGTACTTCGTCGTCTTGTATTCATTTTTCTTTCATTGTTTGTATAAAATGTCTTGAATATTTTTTTTTTTATTTATTTATTTGTCCATAGTTATTTAGTACATATTTCAGAATTAACCACACAGCCACAAACTTTTCTATTCTTTTTTTAAACACTGTTATTAATAGGTTCTATGCAGTTAGCATGTTCTATAATGCACACACAGTTGAGATTAGGTAATTAGTAATAATTAGAGATGCAGTTAAATAGATCTGCTTCAATACATAACTGAAGAAAACATTTTTTGTCATATTTATGTTTATCTGTATTTCTTGAAAATATTTCCCTTTTTACCTATATTGAAAACTAACTTTCTCTTTTACTTGTTCACATATTTTTAGACTGCCAATTAAATGAAAACTGTTAATTATTTAAATTTTGTGTTCTTTGAATTATATCTGTCGGTATAAAGAAGTTCATAAGACCTTCTTTGAGGTCAAGATCAGTGAATATTATTTAATGACTGAACAAAAAAATTATATTGCCTTTGATTTTGTTAAATTTTGTGGTTGCAAAAAATTTGCCAGTCTACTTGCAATAACCGAAAAAATTTATAAATATGTTCATCAATTAACTGGTATGTCCTCCACTATTTTATTAAGACTCTTAAGCGAACTTACTAAAATATTTTGTGACATTTTAACTTAAAAAATGGTCACTTGCAAATTATTTTTCAAGAGGCAGCAGGGTAGCATTTTAATAAATAGGGACGTAATTTTATTTAAACCGATAAGAAGCATATTCTTAGCAAAGTTCAAGTTATTTTTTTTCTTATTATAAAGCATTTATAAAAAAATATATTAGAATTATTTAGCTGGAGGTCTTTGTGTCATGACTGATTGATACACGAGCGTCAATTAGCATTATACGACGCCATTTTGAAAATACCACAGCATCCTTGACCACCGTCAGAATGTTTCTCATATTTAGTCTCTCAGATTGAAGATGTCGAGCGGATCAATACCAGATACCAATACCTCTCCCAAAATCTTGTTCTAACTTCCTACAGAGAGCAACATGACAACGGCTAAAGGGAGCCGGGCAATTTCAAAGGAAGTGATCAACCGTGTCCTCCTGCTCCGCCTCATCGCAGCTACGACAGTAATCGTTGTACCGAATGCCCACCAAACGAACATGGGTTCCAATCGGATGTGTTGTATGTGTTCTTAATGCTCAAATTGATACCTGTGTTATGTATTTTAAAATGACCTAGTGATTTTAGAATTTTTGTGTCTTTTTTATACTTACATATAAAATTTAAGATATGTATACAATAAAAATTTTGAGACACAAACAGTATGTATGAACATATACATATACCCCATTCACTAGAAAAAAGTTTTTAAAAAATTGCAACCAAACGACCTATTATCTTGTGACACACATTTTGATCAATTCTTTAAAATAACCTAAAATAAAAATTTACCTCTGATATTCTTCTCCGCTTTTTCTGTCCTCTTTCTCTCTCTTTATCCCCGGAAAGATTACCTCTGCATGTTTGTGCTGTCTCTGTCCAGTTCATAACTTTGTACCTATCTACCTATCTACCTAGATATATACATAATTAGTCAGACCAAATCTATTTCAGGCTTGCGGCCTAGCTTCTCACAGCACCCACCTTGTGTGTGTCAATTTTTATATACATATGTATATGTATATAAATATATATAAGTATTATGTTTCACATGTAGTCGCCATGGTCTAGTGGTTAGTGTGTTGGCTTACTAAGCCAAGAGCTCCGGTTCAAGCCCCGGCTCTGACATCTTGTAGCAAAGCAATATAAAAAAATATATTTTTTTTTCGGCGACTACCTCTTAGCAGACTTCTGGCAAAAGCTCTAAGAGTATCTGATTGCCATGACCAGGCTCTCAAATTTGTCGTTCGGAGTCGATATTAAACTGTAGGTCCGGGTACTCATGGATACAAATTGACACACACAACATGAGTGCTGCGAGAAGCTAGGCCGTATTCTGACACAGAGTTGTAAAGGCCAGTTATGTATGTATGTAATATGTTTGACTTTATTTCTAATTACTCAACCCTGAATGTATTTGTAATGCACTTAAAATATATTTACATTATTGATTTATTTTTAACTCTTCTTTTTTACTACTTTGACGTTTTCTGTTTATATGTTTGAAAACAAACATAGAAAAATGTTGTTATTTTGACAAATTTCTTGTGAAAAGACGTGTTAATGTAGGAGTGTCGCTATTGTAGATTGTTATCTTACACTCATTTCATTACCTGGCTTCGTATAAAACATATTGTTTACGGTTAATATTGACATTATAGTATAGGTATATTGTGTGACAACTTTAAAAAACAAAAATTAAAAAAAAACATACAAATAAAAATCTGTTGTGTAGTTTGTCATTTATTAATTTAAATTGAAAAGATTATATTTTCAAAACATAGAAAAATGTATAATAGGGGTATAACTTTTAACTATTTTCTTCAAATGTGAAATCAGTTCTAAAGAAAATTTTCTGTTCTATTTAATTAAAAAAAACCAAAAACCGATCTCACATGGATGCAGAGAATTATATATTCATGAATACCACGAATAAGCCTCTCAAATCTGTCGTTCGAAGTCGACTTTAAACTGTAGGTCCCGTTAATCATGAACAAAAATTAACACACAAAACATGGGTGTTACGAGAAGTTAGGCCGCAACCCTGAATCTGGGTTGTAATGGCCAATTATGTATGTTCAAAGCAATCGTGATTAATATGTTTTCCAACTCTGCCTGTATGCATTTATGAATTTTATGTTTAAGGTTTTTGTTAAAAGTTTTTTTTTAGTTTATACTCGTATTTACTTTTGTTATAATATTCTGCCTTTTTTTAAAAAATTTTTATGTCGTTATACTTAATAAGATAAATCTATGCAATAATTAAGAACTGATATAATAATGAAGAAATAAATAAAATTTATTCTAACCTTTGCACTTATTTTTATCGAAACATATTTATTACAAACTACTAAAAAAATTTGTTTTTTGAACTTTGTACCTCAAAGAGTTATAAAAGTGTTTTATATTTCCTTAACAACTACTGTAAACCAAAGGGGAGGGTATGAATTATTTTCTGTGTTTTTTTAAATCAATACACTTTTTGTCATTAGAATATTTACGGTATATTAGTGGGTAAAGTACCGAGTTCTCTGTGTCACTGTAGTTACCAGTAATGATTTTTTTTAATTATATTTTTCTATAAATTGATAGGATTTAGTTTTACATTCCGTGTTCATTTGATATTTAATGGTTCTCTTTAATTTTATTACGATTTGTTTTGTTATGCTATTAAATTTCAATAAATGAATAACACTTGATATTTTTAAGACCTCAGCTACAAACATACATATACATATGTATACAAAGGTTTTGAAAAAGGATTTGTTTTGAGCGTGGCAGTGTTGATTTCTGCTTTTAATGTTATTTTGTAAAAGACAGAAGAAAAAAGAAAAAAATTATAAATGAAAAACTTTGAATGGATACAAAGTATTAATCATTATTGTAAATACTTTTTTCTTATTATGGTACATACATATTGCTGAATTATTTTATATGTTTAGTATTTTAATTATGTTAAAGCATAATTAGTTTTTATTTTTAAAGCCAATATTTATTTGAATTGACTATAAATATATGTAAACATCTGTATATAAATTGCAAAATTTTATTTTCATATTAATTTAAAGTAATCGTTAAATTGTTAATCAAAAAAAATTCTGTAAAACGAAATCGATTGGTTTTTTTTTTAAGATGTGTGCTGGTAGCATACTCTTTTGCTTAGACACCATATTAAATAAATTTTTTTATTTTATTTTTTAAACATAGATTGGTTAATTTGTACCCTTTAAAATAATTAGCACTCAGTCGCTTTTGGAAATGTACATACACAGTTATTTGGCTACAAAGCGAGTGCACCTGAATTTTTTAATCAAAATAATACCTTCTTTTATGATATGCCCTTGCTTAAATGTTTTTGTGTGAAAAACCAATGCGTTAATTTTAATGAAAATACTTATACGCATTTTTATACCTATTGAGTTTGCCGTTGACATATTTTTATTACAAAGGGTACTGGCTGGCTAAGTAGGCAAAATAAATCAACAACATATTTTTTGTTTTAAAAATTTCTCCCTTTAAGTTTACGTACTCAGGGACACAAATGATTCTATAACAACCCTAACAATTTAAAGATAAATTTTTTTTAGATTACATATTTTGTTTTATAAATCTCAAAAGTAAGCAAGCTGAGTTAGTCAAGAAAGCCAGGCCATTGTTGGAAAAAAATTTAATAAAAAAAATACAACAAAATTAGCTAAGTACGGTTGGTGATGATGGCACCCTTTTGGCGAATTTCAAAACTCGGTTGAAGAACAAACAAGCGACATTAAAAATTAATAAAAGAAAACCAAAAGGATACGACAATAAACTCAACTGATGATGATGTGAGATGTGATGTGATGGGATTTTAATTTCATTTTTTTTCTTATATTTATTGGTTGGCAGTTAAACTACTCGTATATAAGTCTACAAAAGTTTGATTCATAGCTGGGACTAGGAAGCAAAGGGTAAATTGGAGGAAGATTGTTAACGACCACACATATGTGCCACTATTGAATTATTAATAAATCTTAAGCATATATGTATGTATATATACTTATATGTTTTTTTTTATTTTTTTATTTTGTGCTGCACTGTGCCATAAACAATATTACCAAAAAAGAAAATAACACATTTTGTTATTGCCCGCCAATGATGAAATGATTGCGTGTCAACAGATGAATTCTTTACGAGATGATTTCAAGAACCAGATTTTTTTTCTTTTTATCTTTTGGAATCCCTTTTATTTATTCTTTTATTTTAAAGATATTCTATGTACAGGGGAATTATTTTAAACGATATTGATTTTTTATGTTCAGAATAAAGCAGTATATTTTTTGTTTGTTTTGTGAAATCATTTTCTACGTTTTTTTTTTTTAATTATAGACATTAATATGAGTTAAAAACAATTAGACTTTTGTAATAACAATCTTTTGAAAGATCCTAGTTAAAGCTGATGTAATAATTTAAAAAATAAATGTTAAAAAACAATCATCAGAGTAATGCGTTTTAAATTTTTTTTAAATATATAAAATTTTACGTATCCCAGCCAAAACGACAGTAAAAAATGCTAAAAAAAACTAGTTTTTTTCGCTGCTGTTTCAGCCCCATTCCAGGTATTTAATCACCGCATTCGATATCGAGTATAGAATCGTATCGAATAACATTTCGAAACGTGTTGAGTAAGCTAATCACCGCAAACGACATGTAATTTTTGGAAAAATGTAATAGATTTAAAACATATGTTTAATGTAAACAATGTTAAACGTAAACATATAGTATTAAAAAATTTTGTGCCAAGTGATATTTCATTAGGTTAAAGTGTAAACTAAATGAATCCCTTATTTTTGTTTTATTTATCATCATTAGATTTTGAAGATGAAAATGGCTTAATGCGTTTATAAAGAACAGATCCTTTTCTATTGCCAGCAGGAGCGTAAGAAAAAATAATTTTTAATTTTATA
This sequence comes from Metopia argyrocephala, assembly GCA_963576795.1. Classification (NCBI taxonomy): domain Eukaryota; kingdom Metazoa; phylum Arthropoda; class Insecta; order Diptera; family Sarcophagidae; genus Metopia; species Metopia argyrocephala. Next base: position 56,744,582 of record OY756211.1, on the reverse strand, counting down.
ATAAGTGAATAGTTTTTAATTTTTAGATTTAAAACTAGATTTAGATTTACAAAGAAAGCGTTCCATTACATATTATGTCAACTTAATATTCGTAGACGCTTCAATTGGCGTCTTCGCTTTCACTTTTAGCAATTGGAAGCTCTCAGCACAGCGTGGATATTGACTACTTTTTTGGGTTGAGACAAAGCACAGTCTCTAAAATTGTTACATACATACATGCATACATACATACATACATACATACATACATACATACATACATACATAATTGGCCTTTACAACCCTGTGTCAGGGTTACGGCCTAGCTTCTCGCAGCACCCATGTTGTGTGTGTGAATATTTATCCATGAGTACAGGGACCTACAGTTTAATGTCGACTTAGAACGACAGACTTGGGAAGCATGTTCATTGCAATCAGTAAATTTTAACCGATAAATTTATTGGGAAGATTGCCTTACCTTTAGGTTAAGTTTAACTCGTTATAACAAAAAGCATTTTATCGGTCTGATAAAATCCAGCCTTTAACTGACTGCAAGTTGTAATAATGGGCCTTTGAGTTTTTGCCAGAAAACTGCTAAGAGGTAGTCGCCGAAAGATATATTTTTTCATATTTTTTTGCTTCAAGATGTCAGAGAAGGGGCTTGAACAGGGGCGACTACATAGTGTAGGTAGAGCTAAAGTTTCAGAATTTGATCCAAATGACTTTGTGATCAAACAAATCAAAAGCCAAAAAATGCGCGGAATTGAGCAAATGAACGTTGTCCCTCCGATACTAACTAAATATACTTTGAGTTAAAGATATACTACTGTATTCATAAAATATTTAATAGGTTTATTGAGGGCTTATTTGACAAGTATTGAATAAAAATTTGTCCAAAAAAAAAACAACCCTTAATAAACCTACAATATTTTTAATGAATATAGCAGTTAGTTTCTTAATTTAGTGTAAATGAGTTCGTAGCCAATAAAAACCTCATTCAATCTAACTATTGATTTCTATATATCTTAAGAGCGGCTAAATCTAAAGTTTCTGAATTTGGTCGCTAAAATCATCAGTCAAAAGGTTGGTGGAATAGAACAAATTTATTTGGTATCCTAAAAAAACTAATTTTTGATTTCTGTATATCTTGTGGTCGCCGTAGTCCAGTATGTAGTATGTTGGCTTACCAGAAGAGAACTCTGGGTTCAAACTCCAGCTTTGACATCTTTAAGGAAAGAAATACGAAAACATATTTCTTTCGGCGGCCACATCTTAGCAGTTTCCGTCGTTAGGATTCGACGTTAAACTGCAGGTCCCGGTACTCATGGATAAAAGATGACGCACACAATATGGGAGCTGTGAGAAACTAGGCCAAAAAAAACGGTAGTAATGACCAATTATAAAATTTTTGTATAAAATGTTTTCATCAAATATTGGTTACGCTTCTTTGATTAAATATTTGACACATGTGAACGTAGCTTAATTCCATTAAACGTTATAGAAATATTAAATAAATTATGTCTTATTGTTAAAAACTCATACCTTAGGATTATTTTTTTTATTTTTTTATTTTTTATTTTGAGACCAATACTCAGGGGTAAACCCCTACTAAATGCTGTGCGTTGTAATGGAATTTTGGATTAATTATTATTAAGCGCCTTACGAATGAGACAAATTGCTGTGAATTGATCATTCAAAGGCCAGTGTTATACCTTCACTCTTAAATGATCAACAGCAATTGTCTCATCGTTGCATGTTGATTGTGTGGTGAGAGTGCTTTCACTAAGTAGGTTTAGCTGTTATCTACTATTTCCCAATAGGTGGCGCTTTAAATTTAAAAGTATTTCTGTAATATTGAGTGTATATGCCAAGAAGCATGTAAAACTAAAATATAGGCATGATGGGTAACAAAAATGACACAATCGGACTTTGTTTATTTTCAACAATATTTGTTCTTCTCTTTACATAAATTTATTTTTTTCTTATTAAATAATTTTAAGTCTTGGGCTATAAACGGTTACCATAATTCTTCTTATATCTTTTACTGTCACCTTCCAGAACGAGTTTTTGTGAATCTTTTCCAATAGTGTAGTTTACTAAATTATTCAATTAAAATTTTTGGTTGAAAAACTAAATCACTGTAATAAATTTTTTTTCAAATATAATCTAATTTACCGTCTTATTTGCAACTTAATCAAAAGAAGACCAGTTAATTCACTTTAAAAAAAAAAACAAGCAGAACTTTACCTGTTCTTTTTTTGTTTCTAGAAAATAATAACACGTTTTATGAAAGTATCCAGGAGGTAAAGAAAATATTTTTCATCTTGTTTCTTAATTAAATCTTAATTTCAATTATGCGATCATTAATAAACTCTCAATGCAATTTACCTGTTACTGCTGCTGTGTACAACATTCATAATAAATTTTAATATTTATAATGATCACTATAATAATATGTTATGATATGAATTATGGCCAAATACTTCATATAAAATTCATGTTAAGAAGTAAATACAAAAAGTAAAAAAAATTATAAATAAATTATTGCATTTTTACACGCAATTTTTAAACACTCAAAATATACGAAAAAAACATTCTGGATAGATAAATTGTATGTACAAACAACCAGACGGACAGATAGTTAACTAAAGTTTTAAATAAAGTGGTAACTATTAAAATTGTTGTAGTTCTTGTACAAACCTTTCTTCTTTTTCTAATTAATAATATGCTTTTAATAAATTAAAAAAAAAAGAAATTTCGTGTTATTTTAATGAGAAAATTTGTATGAGAAGTCGTAGTAATTAATGCTGGCGCTTATTTCTAAAGAAATAATAATAAGAGTTCTATACCTTTATGTCTTTGTTTCTATACCTTTTGAAGAAGAAACAGAGAAAGTATATAAAAATAAAAATTAATGTTTTGGTATTTTTTTAAATAAAAAAAAAAATACATTAATTATACAAAGATCGTATTTAATGTAGTGTAAAGGGAACTATATTTAATAACAAGGTATTATATTTATACTCTCTATTGTAGATCTAATTGAGAATAGTACAAATTAGTCTAAAAAATTTCAAAAACATCACTATTTTAAACACAAATATTGAAACACGATAATTTTATTTAAAAAAAATCGTTTCTATATAGTAGATGTTTATCTATGCATCGTTAAAATATCTCTTAAATTCGCTGATCTACTCGATATGAAGCATGTAATGCCTTAGAAAAAGAGTGGTCTGCAATTATTTTCTGAATTAGACTATATTGCAGAAAACAATAACGAAAATTATAATATCCAGGAACAGCCAATTTATTCGCTGTTTGGAATGTAAGTAAGAAACTGCAGGAATTTTACACTGATTTATTATGTGCTATTTAAATTTATAGTTATCTAGTCTCATTTCTTGAGGATATGATTTGAAGAAAACTCCAAAGCGCTATCTGAAGGTTAAGGCTGTTATCATTGTGATTCTCGGCACTGAAAGAACAAACAACTTCATTCAGTTGAATTACGGATAAATGAAAAAGTACCTTTTTCTGGAGAAGAAAATTTTTATACAAATATGTAATATTTCATTTTTGACACCCTAACTTAACAATTGTAGTCACCGTGGTCTAGTGGTTAGTGTGTTGGCTTACTAAGACATGGGCCCTGGGTTCGACTCCAGGCTCCGACATCTTCAAAAAAACAAAAAAAAAAGAAATATGAAAAAAAATATTTCTTTCGGCGACTACCTCTCAGCAGTCTTCTGGCAAAAGCTCTGAGAGTAACTAATTGCCATGAACAAGCTTCTCAAGTCTGTCGTTCGGAGTCGACATTAAACTGTAGGTCCCGGTACTCATGGATAAAAATTGACACACACAACATGAGGGCTGAGTCTTCTGGCAAAAGCTCTGAGAGTAACTAATTGCCATGAACAAGCTTCTCAAGTCTGTCGTTCGGAGTCGACATTAAACTGTAGGTCCCGGTACTCATGGATAAAAATTGACACACACAACATGAGTGCTGCGAGAAGCTAGGCCGTAATCCTGACACAGGGTTGTAAAGGCCAGTTATGTATGTATGTATGTAACTTAACAATTATCCTAAAGTAAGAACGCATACGAAAAGCTTTTCGTAAACTTTAAAGTTTTTGATAATTTATCTTAAAACTCGTCAAAAATTTCTTGATAATCTAGAAGAGATTTCAGCAAATGAATGCATACATTTAGATTAACAACTCAAAGATTCATTGGCGAATTTTAAAGAAGCGCTCTGTACAAAATACTTATATTCAATATATTAGATTTGCGGAAATTTCAAGATATAGTATGTACATAGCTTTGCGAAATTTTTTTGAGTACCCTTACTACAACTGCATAGCATAAAAAATTTTTTATACCTAAAAATATTAAAAGAAATACGAGTATGTAGGAGTAAGTATGGACAAAAATAAGCGGCTAAATATTTAGCCGCTTTAGTGCAATAAATGACGTTTTGACGTTTTAGTATAAGTAACATGCCAAAAAACTAAATGTAATATATATGGGCAATTTCAAAAATTTTCAACATTTGTTGAAACTGAGTTCAGATGCTTATTATTCTCCAGTTCTTCGAATTGACCAAAACGGTCAAAAGGGAATAGTAGGCCACACTAGAAAACTGAAAAATTTAAAATTTCAGACCATCAGTTCTTTATTTTTAAAAGTTATGGGCTCTCAAATATCGAAAAACTCAAAAAAAGGCTTGAAATTTACAAGAGTTTTTTCATATTTCATCACTTTTCTACTTGTAGTTTTAAACTTCCGATGCCCACTGATATAAAATAAAGTCACTAGACTTTGTAGATATTTACACTATAAAAGTTATGCCAATACTACTATTTGGGAAAAAGTTGTACAGCGGTTCATTTTTGAAACCAAAATTTTCCGATTTTTTAATTTTCGCAGTTTTTTCTATAGCGTTTTTGCGCCGTTCAGGAAAATTGCATTTCGTCAACAGTATTTAAAAGATGGTATAATTTGCTAAAATTTGCGCCATATCACGTCGATGTCAGGCTGCTAGTTGCTGAGAACGATGACCTCAAACTTTTATAGAATTGGCGTAAATTTGTCAAAAATGACAGTTTTTCGAGTCTGACATTTGCAATCTTATTTAAAACTGGTTTATTAATTGCGTGATCTAAACTTCTTAGTAAATGGCACCTCAACGTCAAGAAGGCGTTAAGATATTTTGAAACGCAAAAATCTTATAAAGAAAATAAAACGTTTGCGAAATTTCATGATTTTGTTTCGCGTTTTTTTAATTAATCAGTGGTTTAAAATCAATGTAAAGTATTGGAAATGAAGTGCGGCGGTGAACTAAAGATCATATATAAATACGGTTGAATTCGGTCCATATTTAGCGGGTACAGCTGCATTTTTCTTCAAACACATTTTGCTTTGCTACATCTGCAGTTATGTATAAATTCCGCCGCGATTGACATCAAATGAAAGGTTTTTTAAGCTTGATAATAAAACCGAATAGGCATTAAAAAATGTTCATGATTTTAAATTTTACAGATAAAAAAAAAAAAAAAATCCTAACCTCAAAAATAATTCTTATATAATTTTTTTATTTTTTAAATTTGCAAGTCAAAACATTGTTTTTCTGTAAATTAGTTATGCGTTATATAAACACATATTATAACAATTGGTGAAATATTCAAATTTTTGCAAAAGTTCGCGTTTTTTAATGTTAAGGAATTTTAATTATAATTGATATTTTTTTATGTATTTTAACAGTGCATTGATGAATTTGGACAGCACTAATAAATTTGAAATGAGTTTCATGCATCCATACAACATTAATTAAAATAAACCAACAAATTTAACTTAAAATTTTTTTTAATGAAATTTTAACTTAAAACCTCCATAACTTTCGCGCCGTTTGCAATAAATGATTAACGCGAACTGTTTTGGTATGCTTAAATATCACCCTTCACGTGACCAAAGCGTCATTCGTTTCATCCAAAAAAAAAATTGGAAAAAAAAATATCAAAATGTCGAAAATTTTTGAAATTGCCCATATGTACTTAACCGCTGATTAAAAACAAATTTAATAATTACACTATGCTACAAAAGTGAAGAAAAAAAATATGCAAGGGTTCTGACATAGCAGTCATAGCAATTCTGTTTTGGTGAAGCCCATAGAGTACCGAAGTGGTTTTAGTTTTTTTCGATCACTTCGTTAAGTGTCTTTTTTAATACCAAATATAGTGAAATACCCATATTACGAAATCACAAATTCAAAAAATCTTAAGTTTTTGTTTTAAAACCGATTTAAAAAAATTGCATAGAAAGATTTTGTTTCGGTACGTCAAAATTTTCTAGGAAACACAAAAAGTGAACGTTATGAGGGGAGAAAATACATGAAATGTTGTGTGCCTCCCATGCAATGGGTTGCAAAATGTCCACAAAATTGCACCACTGCATGCTCATATGATATGATATTCTCTTCCAATTTAGGCTAAATGAGTGATAAACAAGGTAAACGATTTCAACAGGAAATGTTAAGGATTGACCAGCGATATGTTCGTAAAACTAAAATCACTATGCTCTCAAACTACTGCTGGCCATTAAGGCGTGGTACTGGCAGCGATTTATATACAAGAAAACGGACACGGAGACATTTATAAGAAAAAAAGAGGAATACAAACAAAACAGACGAAAAATATATTACCACAGAACTTAGCATATCTTATTAATTTTTAGATCGGTTATAATCTACTTACGTGTATTCTAAAGCTACTTTAGCAAGCTTTTTTACAAATATAATAAAACAAAAATATTCTTCACGGCCAACTTAGAGCGTGAATAAAATGAAAATTTTTCGAAAAAGTGTGGTTTTTTTAAGTTAAACGTCCGTAACTCAGCCATTTTCCAACCGATTTTCGAAAACATAATTTTGTTTGAAAGGTAAAACTAATTCTTCGAATTAACATTTTTGAAAATCTGTTTCAAAACAAAAAACGATTTTTTTAAGTTGTAATTTCGTGAATATGGATATTTCACTATATTTGCAATTAAAAAAGACACTTAACTAAGTGATCGAAAAAAACTAAAACCATTTCAGTACACTATTGACTTCCACAAAACAGAATTGCAATATCAAAACCCCTGCATATTTTTGGTGTAGCACTGTGTTATTTTTGAAACTTTTTATCCAAAGTGTGCATATTCACATAAAATTATTACAATATTCGTATGTATAAAAATAAGGCTGACACTACTTTAAAAATACAAAAATATTAAAATAATTAATTATGTACGAGTTTGTTTAAACTAATAAAAACTATACACAGTATTTTAATTATTACAAAAAGGGCTGCATATTGAAAAGTGCCTAGAAATGGAGTAATTCTAAATCCGCTCCTGCCGACCGTACCTTAAAAAGCCAAATTTCAACTTAATTTAACTTTATTAGGCTGACTTTCATAGTGATCTAGTTACTGATGGCTGGTGAATTTTATTTTATTTAATTCTTAAAAACATTACAGTTCATTTACGAACAAAAAAAAAAAAGAAAGAATTTTCAATGTCATTAAAATTTGGTCTTAATAGTATACGAAGCAGTAAACATAGTTTGGCTTATAGTTTGATTGCAATCAAACGCTCACTAAAACTAGTTTCTTAACGTACTACTTATTTTCACTTCTTGTCGTATAATATTTATCTCCTACAAATAAATTCAAAACTTCCTTATATGGCCACAAATCTGTCAACATTGTTATTGTGCATTTTTTAAAATTAGTTCTGTTACTGATACGGTTTGAAACAGATTCTTCTATGGTTTAAAAAAGAAATATAATTTTTATAAACCAGTAATGTATAATGGTTGGCAAATGGTTTTAGGAACGAATTAAATCAGAAAAACTTATGATATGAACATATAAGTACGAGTATAAAAAAAAAATCAAATATAAAAACTATTTACCTGATTATAAATAATTTCATCCACAGCATTTTGTACAAATTTGTCGCCAACACAACCGTAATACGATGTAACGTTCTGCGAAATTACAATGAAAATCAAACGATCGAACAAATTTTTTTATGTAATCCTTCTATTACAACTTTAATTGCAATGTTTTACACGCTAAAACGAATTCCAATTAATGAAGTCACTGTAAGTAAATAAAAGAAAGAAAATAAATGAATCATTCATTCATTTATTCATTGTATTGTATTATAGAAAATAAGTGCACGTAGAGAATAAACAGCACCAGAGTTTATAAAAAGAAAATATTCTTAAAAAGAAAAATAAATAAATAAAAAGCAGGGAAAACACTTTAATGTCAAGTCAAATACTACCAGCAACAACAAATTGAACACAACAATTTGTAAATGCAGTTGTTTATTCTTTGTTTGGTCATATTTTTATGTGGCTTTTTTTTATTAGGAAATACTTATTTTTTTTTCGTCTTTTTTTCTTTCATTATTTCTTTACTTTATTTTGATTTTTAATGATGAGCATTAGCTTATTTGCGAGTGTGTTCGTGACATTTTTGTTTATTTTTTTAATATTCTACACCATATCAACATTCCTTGTTGAGAATATTGGATTTGCTTTGACGTTTGTCGTATAATGGATAATAAATAATAAAAGATCCAGCACCCACTTTTTTCAGAAGAATGATTTCAAGAATTATTGTATTAAGCAAATGTGGCACGAAATAAATATGTAGGACTTAATTGGAAGTGAACTCTTTTTTTTACTAAAAAAATGCATTTCCTTCTCTGGTTATTATTGTATCGAATTAAGGTACAACTTGTTTAGGGGGTCGTGGTATAGTGGTTAGAGCGCTCTCACTGAAACTCAAACGATCGAGGTTCAATCCCAGCAAAAGACAAAAATTATAAAAATGACATTTGCGGTTATGAATTTTCTAAATTATAATTAAAAAATAAATAAGAGGTCCCCTCGCCCCCCTCCATGAAATCCATCTTCAAGAAACAGTTCCCTGACATTTCCAGTCTATTTCCAACAACAACGAATGATCAGGAGTACAGAGCCACCTTCTGGAAAGATAACAGCTAACCTACTGAAGACGCTTGCTACTCACATTCAATATCCGTAGACAGATGGGGCAATTGCTGTTGATCATTCAAGGGTAAAGATATAACACTGGCCTTTGAGTGGTCAGATTGACAGCAACATGTCTTATCAACAAAAAGGCGCATAATAATAAAAAAATAAAATAAATCCGTGTGCGCAATTGCACTTGAAACCATGGTAATGGTTAAGTACCCAGGGTTCGACACCCAGCTCCGACATCTTAAAAAAAAAATATGAAAAAAATATTTCTTTCGGCGACTACCTCTGTTAATTGCCATGAACAAGCTTCTCAAGTCTGTCGTTCGGAGTCGACTTTAAACTGTCGGTTCCGGTACTAATGGATAAAAAATTTAGACACCCAAGATGAGTGCTGCGAGAAGCTAGGCCGTTATTCTGACACAGGGTTGTAAAGGCCAGTTATGCATGTATGTAAAATAAATCCGTCTATGTATCTTCTGAGTATTAGTCTTAAAAAACAAATATCTGTTGTCAAATCGAATTTGATTGAGATCGGTTTATATTTTCGTCTAAATAACACATTTGTAAAATAATAGTACAGTACTATCGGAATATAGAGAACTAATTCATGCACAGGCCTGTTCACAGAAATCGAAGATTTTTAATGTCTTATAATGAGGTGAAACAGTATGTAACATATTGTGATACAACAAGACATTTAGTAATCTGGAAGATTTTGGTTAGGTTTCATTTGTGATGTCAGCTAAAATTAATGGATCTCAATATTCGTAAACGCAAATATACATACACGATTTTACAGACAGGCTGTAAATGATTCTATTTATATTTTAAAAGATGCAGTTTTGCAGAAGATGGATTATATAATTGATTTTGACATTCTATTGGATAAGAAATTGAATTTTAACCCTCATCTTATTACCACCATGAATAGGGCGAATGTTTTAAAGCTTTAAAAAATATTTTTTATGAATAAGACCTTTTGTATTTATTTTTTTCATATGTAAGAACAAGTTTTCCGCTTCGTTTAAATAGTTTCTCATTTAATAAAATATTAGCAAAATTATACAATTTTTTTAAACGCCCACAGACATATTATGGCAGTAAGCTGATTTGATATACTTAGATGAAAAGAAAATGATGCAATATGCAGTAAACTCTTCTTTTTTATGCAACATCGCTCAAATAAAGCGACAATTTTGTAGAATTAATGTCGTTGTGATTTTTCTTTATTTTTAGAAAAACAAAAAAAAAAAACAATATAATTTCTTTTAAATATATGATTGAAATGACTATTTTTTTTGTCATAAATTCATTATGTTACGAGTATTATTTAACTTGTTTTAACATCCTGCCTGCCTATACATAACGTCCATACATATTCATTTATTCTAAAAGTTATTAAGCAATAATGTTTTCTTTTCATTCCGATCTCTAACCAGCTTAGAATCCTGTCATAAAATTAATAAAATGCTTCATTAATTTATTGTTAAATAAATAAAGTTTATCACAACAGCATTTCCTTTGCGAAGAATAAAGTTTTTTTGCTAATAAAAACTATTGAATTCTATTCCGCAAAAAAGTTAGAACAGATCAAGCAATTTTATCCGCACTGTTAAGTAAAAGTAGCGTTAAATTAGAGAATCTATAGCAGAGTTGCCAGTTAAGGTGTTTTCTTCTTAGATTTAGAGGTGTTTTTCACTTATTGCCAAATAAACATAAATTTGAATTTATGGGGTTTGTTTCTTTGTACAAAACAAGTGCAAGTTATATAGAAAAGCAAAGAGCAAAAGAAAGGTAGGAAAAACGTCACAGACAACCAAATTGGGGATTTTTTTAATCCCTCTTCTTCTCTAGTTTTTTCAACAACAAATAGAAATCCCCTGTGTTTAACGTATCAAAAACATAAGTCACAAAAAAGTCATGGTCTGAATCTAAATCTTTGTGGCAAAATCTATGTTCAATATGGAAACCATAAACACAATTACATATATACTTATGATATTATATTATATATTACGTGTAGGTTGTACGAAACGAATTATTAGTCAATAAAAATATTTATTTAAAATTTTTAGTATACATCCTGCAAATTTTTCAAAGTGAATCAACCCTCTACAAAAGCAATTTCATCAGAAGTTTTAAAAATTTCTTTAAAAAAATTTATTACAAACATTAAAATAGAAAATACTGACTTTGAAAATAATTCTTCAGGTTATACATACTCGTACTTACTAGACGTATACGTTAGCCATTAAGCCGAGGCAGAAATTTATGCTGAAAAAATGTGAACCTCTATTTGGAGTAAACTGGAATTATTTAAGAATCAACTATTGTTATTATAATTCTACAAAAATAATTCTATTTACAATCTATATTGCTATATAAGCTTATGTGATTTTTCTATTAATATTTTGTTATTGTAATAATTGATGTGTATCATCATATGCCACTATGATCTGTTCAGTAGTGTATAACTTACAAAATTCCAAAGTAAAAATTCCAGTCGAAACTTTGGCTATCGTGGGAGTCGGATTAATTTGAAAATTAGGAGCTGCAATTTGGTACAATTTTTTTTATAATATTTGGAACCTATTTGGATCGATCGTGAATAAAATTCGAACATTTCCTAATTAACATATAATATATGTTTGGGGGGGTCGTGGCATACTGGTAGAGCGCTTGCACAGAAACTCACACGACCAAGGTTCAATCCCAGCGAAGGACAAAATTATAAAAATAAATATTTGCGGTTTTCTAAAATTACAATTTAAATTAAAAATTAAATTTAAATAAAATAAGATGTTCCCCCCCCCTCCAGCAAGACCATCTGCAAGAAACCGCCCCCTGACATTTCTAATCTATCCCACCAGAAATTCAAATAAGATAATACATATGTAACGATACTAAAACTTTAGTTAAGAAATGACGAGAAATATTTGGATATAATTCTTATATGTAGATTTGTATTTGTTTGGCGTTTAATAAAAGTCACATGGTATATACGTCACATGAGACTACACGCGAAAACTATGTGTGAAAGCTACAGTTACTTCAGTTTAGAATAATTATGTTTCAACTATTTTACAGTTGCACCTATTAATTATAAAACAAAACACAAAATTTGGAGTGGTTTTATATGAACACAATAATAGGTGTCATCAGAAAATGCATGAAAACATATTACCTTTAATTTTTCATCTGCTATTTTCTAATTTGAATATTTACCAACTCCAATTTACTCGAAAACTTCGAAACAAAACAAAATGAAATGGTAATAACTTTTATAAATTAATTTTTAAGTCCGATGTAAACAATAGAAAATGTGAATATTAATTTCTTAAAAAATATTTACGTATTCATCAATTTCCCTTTTGTCCCATTCAAGATATTACCCCTTAAATTTAATACACTTGTGCCAGCTATATTTCGAGTATTGGTTATTATTATATGTTGCAGTAAGGTTAACAAAAGTTTTGTTGAATTAACGAAAATATTGTTTGCAATAATATTCAAAATAAACAAAAAATTAATCGTGCTAAATAACGTATTGATTTTAACTTATACTTGTAACAATTAAAGAAGAGGATGCAGAGTAAAACGCAAAGTTTTTTCTACCCTTATAAATAAATTGTGGTTACGCTTTATTCCATCAAATATGTGTCTAAAAATGTATCATTCACGCAAATTAAACAATTATTTTACTTAATTATTCCCGTTTTATGACTTTGTTAACTAAATTAAGGTCTTTTTAAAATAAAAATCTTTAACTTTTCTCTTTTGTGTAGCTGCGTCAGGAAACAAAAAAAAAATTAAGAAATAAAAACATATTACACTAAGCCATCCCCGTCAAAATTCTAAAACATTTTATAGTTTTTCTTCATTCATTAAATCTTTAAAAGATGAAAAATACTTTTAAGAATAATAACTAGGGTGGGTCGATTTGTAGGGACTCAAAAGAATGGCGCGAAAATAAATATATATTACATAAATATTACAACTTTTGATTCGATTACAACTTTTCCAACAAACAATAGCTGAATCTAATAACTTTTGGTTTTTAACTTTGAGCTTTTTAACTTTGCTCTTGTAGAGTACAAAACATTTTCGTATTATACTTTTGCCACAATTTGTTGTATGTTCTTGAATTTTGGTGTTAAACTCATTCGTAATATAGTAGATTTGCCGATTTTTCTAGAAGACTTATTATTTTTTATAGCTCTAAAATCTGCGTTTTTTAAGTAATCCATCTGCATAGGCAGACATTATTAATAAAAAATCATAGTGAATAATATTTACTAATATTTTCGAATTTAAATTGTTATTTAAATTAAAAAACAAAGTTTTTTATTACATTAAAATTTAATTTTAATTTTTAAATTATGCAAAGTTGTCGTTTACTAATAATGTGCTGCAATATATTCAGTCAGTATCTCTAATCAAATCCTTTTTATTAATATTTTTTTTTTATTTTAATATCATTGTTTATTTATCACATTTACAGATGTGCGGAAATACAAGGAAAGATTTAAGCATTTTTTTATCTGATTTATAATCGCATTAATATCCCTGTCTATTGGAAATCGTTTTAGATAAAGAAATAGAAATAAATTACACACCCGTTAATAATATTTGACGTTTTTTGCAAGTTTTTTTTTACTTTATTTATTAAGAGTTATTGACTCTGTTTTATTTATTTTTTCACAACAATTTTTTTATTATCGAAACTTTTACGGAAAAGCCGGAACAATTTACAGTAAGACGATGTCAACATAAAAGTCATTTGACATGCCAAAAAGAAGCTTGAACATACAATACAGCACAGAAAAGAATTAAAGACACTAATAACACGTTGTAATGTTGCCGTTAAACTGACACGAGTTGTAAGCAAAAACAGAAATTTCAATGTGCAACAAATCGCATTCGAAAATGTGGCTGTTCTGTTTGTTTCTTTATAGATAAATAAATGTTCGTTCTCACTTCATAACACTAAAACTAAACAAAACTGAATACAAAACTGCGCAATCGCATCAAGTATCTTCATATGTTTGTTCGGTACGCACACGATAAAATCTTGTCATAGACTGAAGCGTTTGCCTGAATTGCCCCTGCTTATTTACTAAACTCCAACGAGAAGTGGTCTTCTTCTATAGTTTTGCAGTTAAAAAAAAAGAAATGAAAAGCCAAAACCAAAACAAAAAGTCAATCCAACAAAGAATTGGAAAAAAGAAAAACAAAAGGCCAACTGACATTAGTTGGTTGGTTGAATGGTTGTTGGCGAGCAGTAATTTGGGTTGGTGCTGTTCTCTATCAGCCTGTCGTTTGTGCTGTATTGCTTAAGGTACGGACACATTAGGCAAATATTTGACAAAAAAAGCGTAACCACTATTTAATGGAAAATACACATTTATACAAAAATAATGTTTTATGTAAACTTTACTTAATATAATATATAAAATATAATAAAAGAAGTTTCCACTCTGGTTATTAAAGTGCTTTTGTAGACATTACAAATATTGGAAGTGAAAATAACTAAAAATTTAAAGTTTTTTTGTAATAAAATAGTGGTTACGTCTTTTTCGTCATATATGTATATTAAAAAGTTCGAAGTGAGCTAAATATAAATCAGTTTGAAGTGATGAAAAACATACAACAAGAGAACATAGAAGCGAGAGATGTAATTTGTTGTCATTAAAGCAATACATGGAGAAAATATTTTTATACGAATTCACAAAAACTTGACATTTCATAGTCCACACATTTATACCCACATTCACAGTGTTTAGTAAGCTAACTAAATTCGTTTAGTTAATGTTATCTCTTCGCCAGCCACCGTTTAGATCTAGCTAAACCTAAATTTATCATTAATTAACTTACTTAAACTAAGTTTAAGCAAAAGCTTTTAATAATATAATATTAACTAAACGACTTCAGTTAGTTAACTACACACAAGGAATTTGTCCATTACTGTCTGTAAAGATTTAGAGAACGAAAGAAATTTTTGTTTTATTTGGCTGTATATAAATAATGACTAAAATAAGGAAAAAAGAAATTTTTTTTGATTCGCCATAAGCGTTCATAATTACTTATACTTATATACTCAATTATATAAACTATATAATTTCATATATGCATGTACATATATTTGGCCGGCTTGAAAAAATCAATAAAACGAAACGTATCAAAAAACCAAGGTTCTAAAATTAATTCTCAGTTCGCGCACATAGACTTTATATTTTGAGGCCATACTTATAAAGTTTAATGGGTTTTATAATTTACTGAAAGACTGCTGCACTTCTTTGGAAAATTTTAATAGAAGAGCAATATATAATATTATCTGACATACATGCATGTACATTCATATGTCTGTCATCAGTAGCCTAATGAAAGGTTTGTGGGAGACATTGGTTGAAAGTTTCTAATTGTTCTAGAAAGGTTCTTACAAATAAAATATGCATTTGTATACGATTAAATATGTATGAGTTTTGTAAGTTGGCAAGCTTCAAGAATCTATTACAGTGCTAATACATATGCATTTGATTACCAGTAAAATATTAAATTATTATTCATAATTTTTATTTTCATTTAAATGGCAACAACTCCGTAAGTAATGGTTTAAAACCCAATAATATGAATACTTTTGAGAAAAGCATGTCATTTTGTGTTGAAAACATCTTGAGTTTTTAAACTTCTAGAAAGAAATATTTATTTATGTAATATGTATGTATGTATATTACAGAATATTGTCACATTTACATTTTTACTTATTATAATCAAGATGACGCAGACCATTAGGCTCAATGTTGTAAAACAGTAGTGGGAATACAAACTACGCTTCCCACACTAACCGAATAATATACTACCCACTAGTCTACTGTGGCATACTCTCTTCTGCAATGTATTTCCAGAAAAATACATAAATAATTGTGATCCTTTATTGGATAGTATTGGTGGTTTTAACACCTTAGGGCAAAATAAATAGTATATGTTTTATTTCTGTGAATACATACTTTTTAATATTCTCTACCACGTTATTAATTTTTTTCCATTTATTTTTATTTATCTTTTTCATTTATACTAAACAAGTACTTTTTATATTTTTTATGGAGTTTATTGTTTAGAATATATAAGAATAATAATAATAATAATAAATACAAAAGTCAATACAAACAATTATTGTTGAGGAGTTTTTAAATTGAAACTTAATTACAATATTGGTTTGTAGTTGGAGTTTCTAAAAGTTTTCTTAAATAAAGTATTCCTATTTACTGTAATAATTAATTATATTTTTTAACTAAAATTGTATTATCCGAAGAGATTTCCAACCAGTTTGCTTTTCGTGTATGTGTTTTGTATTCTATACAAAAGACTATTTGACATGAGCTATTCTGACGCACTGTATAATCTTTAAAAATATTTTTTTATTTAAGGTAAATTACTGTCAATATATTTATATGCCTTCCGAACCTTTGTTCCTGCCCAAAGGTAAAAATGCATATCTAACGTTGCGCCCGTTGTATTAAAAAGTTACACGCAAAATTGACAACGCATCCAACGTATAAAAGTCGGGCAACTTTTACCTTTTAGATGCGTTGACAGTTGACATTGAGACTGGCGTTGCTGTGGTCAAAAACATTTTTCAATGCACGATAGTTGTTGACGTATCAACGCATTCTGTGTACTACTACCATAGATATAGGAACGATGTATTCGCGATGAGCTTGGTACCATTACGTAAAAGTTTCAACATTTTTGTGTTGGTACTTACTGTCACACACTCAGATTGATATTATCTACGAGTTCTAAGAAGAAAAAATAAATTCAAAATAATTATGACAAGGAAATGATATTGTTTTGTTTTCTATATTTTAAAAGAAATATTTGTGTTTTCTTTCTTTTTTTCATTTAAATAAATCACAAAAATAATTTCTCTCACTGTAACTAGGAACTAAAAAGTTCTCTTTTCAAACTCAAACTTGCTCTCATAAAATCATATGATATGTTTTTCACCTGCGGCAAATTCTGCACAACATGCTGTGCTTCTTTTGATTTTTTTGAATTTCGTTTTTTGTTTTTTTTTTTTTGTTTTTTCTTTTTTATTGTGTTCTTATTGTTGCGTTAGCACAGTGAAGAAAGCCGGCATTCTAGAAGGAACAGAAAATACAACAAAAAAACAAAGACAATAAAACAACAACTGATTAAAGAAGCAACAAAAGTCACGCTTGGCAGCAATAATAAAAATATACTAAAACAAGTTGAGAAATTAAGATGGGTCATACCCGACAATTTAATACTCCTGCTTAATGCTTAAGCCCTTATAAAAATTGCTAGTTTCAAGATTCTAGTTTTTATATTGATAGAATGAAATAGCAACAACGTGTGAATGAAATACCTATGCAAACAGGTTTGCTTGGCAAAAAATCGCTACGTTGGTAAGAATTAAAACATAAAATCGCTTTTTCCTAGTGCAAAACTCAGTTTGTTAATTTTTTCGATAACATCTTTAAAAACAATGACGTTTTGAGATCATTCTTCTACTAGATAAACTCTTTCGTCTTGGTGAAATTTTTTATATTTGATCTGTTTTCTAAAATAAAGTCGGAAAATAAATGTCAAGTATATCTAATTAGATTGCCTCAAACCTAAATTTTCTGCCAAAGCACAGCCTCACCCAGGCAGACAAATCTCTGTGTCTTGTTTAATGTCTCTATGTCGGTAGCTGCCTTCATAATTCTCCTCCAAGCTACTTCTGCAAAAGTGATTATCTAATAATAACTCAACAATTTATGATAATTTGAAACCTTTTGTCAGTGTTTACATTAGTCATATTTTTTATAAACATTTTATGTCACTGTTGGTCAATTTCAATTTAGTTTATAGAGTTTATATTATTTTTAATAATTATTATAAAAAAAAATTAATGAAAACAGTGATATTAACATACAAACAGTATCTATTTAGGATTGTAATATATCTCTTAATTAACAAAAATTAATAACAGATTAAGGCACATTATTACAACTTGCCGATAGTTAAAGTAGGATGTTATTCGGCAGATAAATTGCTCTTTGTTATTACAAGTAAACTTTAATCTAAAAGTGACCGATTTAAAGGAACGACTCTTAAGTCAGAATGACTTTTAACACAACAAAATAAAATGACAGGCAATATCAATTCAAGTGTTTTAAGGTTACTAATTGAGCCAGAGTATGAGTATTAGCAACGAGGCATACTAACAAAGAGGTATCCATCCTCAAACTTAACAATAAACAGCGCCAATACAAATATTGTACAATTATTTTTCTTTATTTTTTGTTTTTGTTTGACTACTACCACTACATGAAATGGCTTATGACTTATGGACATATCAAAAGATGTTTTTCTTTTATTTTTTTTTCTCTGTCATTTTTTTTATTTTTTTTTTTATTTTTCACGGTTGTGGTCAGAAAGAAACAAAAGCACTAAAAATAAGAACAGCAACAACAGAACAATATCAACACCAAAAAGAATAGAAAAAGCCTCGAAAGAAATCAGCAACACAATGAAAACGCTTGGAGTAAATAATGTTGCCAGAAATGTTTGTTATTATCGTAGTTGTTGTTATTAAAAGTAAAAAACAACCAAAAAAAGAATAAAAAAATTGAAAAATCATAAAAGCTTTAAGAACAAAATATGTACAAAAAAAAAATACAAAAAAGACAATAAATACCCCTTAAAACGACATGACGATGATAAGCAAAACCAAATCTTTTTCATTTTTGACTTGATGACGACTGACTGAAATTTATTTGGCCTTAAAAATATTCCTTAAGTTTGTAAATCAGAAAAAAACAAAACTCTGGCTATAACATTTATTTATATACCCTACTACATATTCAGGAAGCTTCTTACACTTCAGTAGAAATTTAATTTTCTCTTTAACCCTAAAGTCACAGTAGATTTTTAAGATTAACAAACATTTATCTAAAAATTTCAAACGTTCAAAATGCATAAACATGTTATTATTTTCTCTCCAGAAGACCTACACTTTTGGTTGGAAATTTAAAAGTTGAAGTTTACCAAATTATTTGTTTTTTTTTTCATATGCCTGCCGCGGCTGGCCTCACAATACTCCATTCTATTGAACTATTTTTCGACTAGAATTAAACTAGTTTTCGACTGCCGCTACGAAAGTTCTTTCTATTGTACATATTAACAATCCCCGGGGGTATAGTAAATGGCTTCTGGTGATACTTCACACCAGTGTTGGTTATGCATGGTGCCGCGGGCGCTGTTGGGGTTCTTGTGAGCAGGTGGAGTAACCATTACATCATCGAGAACTAGAATCACACATACATATTTTTCTTATTTTTTCTTTGCAGAGCAGTATGTTGTTTATTGTTTTCATTTTGAGTACGTATTGAGAACTGAAATTTGGGAATTGAGCTGCGAGTGGAAATTAAATAAAAATTTACCAAAGTTTTGTTCGTTGAGTTAATTTGTAATACTTTTAATTTCGTATCAAAATTAGTTACTACCCAAATCACCGGAAAGACTACTCTTATACAGTGATTAAACCAAGTGTAATTAGTGCTTGTAACAGTTAAATTTATTCATTCATTATTTATTAAATTAACTTTCATAAATGTAGAACAAATACACTGGTATTTTTCATTTCGCAGACGGCGTAAGTGAATTTATTTTCATCGTAGAAATCTGGGATCTGGACCAATTGACGCGTAATTTTTTGCTGATAAAAATGATGCAAAAAACGTATTTTCGTTTTTTTGTCAGTTACAGCGTTCTTTAATTCCATCGACGATATGTTTTTGCTCTGACTCTGAATAAAATTTTGTTGTAACTTCTTGCCAGCATTTTAAATTTTTTGGAAGTGAATACCCAAACCTATTAAATATTTCGAAGGTAGCCTTACATTACATGAATAAATTTATATAAGTTAATGCCTAAATGCTTATTTTCAGAGTTGCATTGTGTGTAACACTTATAAGGTTAGCTTTACCCTTTTTTCTGTGCAATCAAACAAGAACTTTCAAAAAGGTCATTTAACACTTAAAACATTCTACGACAATTATTGCAGGAAAATTTTAGTGACCGTCATCAAAGACACAAACAAGTAAAATTTTATAGTGACGTATATACCCGCCAGTAGAATATCACTGTTAAAAAGGGTAATTTCTCTGCGTATCATTGAATCCATAATTTAATCAGTTATTTTACTATCTTAGCTTAATATAAAATAATGTGTCTTGATTTTACAATTAGTTTTAGACAAACTGAAAATAAGATTACACCATTCCTTTTAAAGCATAGCAGTATGAGTTATATCTAAGATTTTTATTTGCAGTATAAGGATTACGAAATATCCAACTTTTTCTACTTCTTCTACTTACTACGTGTTAAATTAATTATAAACCATTTTTCAACCTAGTGTAACTTTAGCTAATATAATTGACACTTGCTTGTGCCGTTAAATAAAATAGCAAAATTAATAAAATTTAAATTATTATATTCATTTTTATATTAATTAATTTGTGTACTTGAATGAACTTAATCTCATAAAATACTCGTATAAGGAGAACTTCTTGTTTATACCGATCTGTAAAATATTATTTCGTTAATTTCCAGGAATTTGTTATTTCTAAAAAAATTTGAAAATTTTTTTGAATTTCTTATGCACATCTAATACTCCGAAATTGTGGAGTCGAAGTCGTTTATTTTTATAGCGACTCCAATTCCACATCTCTGGTATTTACAAAATATGTAACAATTTCGTATAGGGTGCTTACCAAAGGGTAAAACTGAACTCAGAAATTGAACTTGAGATATGTTTAATATGTATTTTGACTAAATTCGCTTTAAGGCAAAGTCCCAACTTAAAAAAAGGTTTTTTTTTCTTTAAAAATCTTCAAAGGCTACGCTGCACGTGTTTCAAATCTTAAGACAAGTGAATTGATTTATAAGGCTGAAAATTAAAAAAAATATTCAACTAAACAAGTGTTTTCTTAATAATAACAGTTTACACCTGTATTAAGCTGGATTTTCTTTTGATGTTTAGCTCTTTTATTTCCATGTATAATCTTCATATAATTTAATGTGTGATAGTTTAGGCAAAACATTTTCACTCAACTAAAAATCTGTTGTAATTCGTAAAAAAATCAAAATGTGAATTAAATCCTTATTAAAAAAATAAAACTGCTGTAAATATAAAAAACCGAAATGTACATTTTTTGTATATTTTTAATCTGCAGATATTTATTATTTTCACTTTAACCATTAAAACCCCATAATTGTCTCTTCATTCAACCTACTTCGCACTGCATCCTTTAAATATATATATATTTTTTTCTTTCTCAAACCAAAATTTAGAATATATTGGCATAAACAGTTATTTAACCCTTACTTTTGCTCATTATATGAAATTATGACCCTATCAAGACCATACAAATAAATTTTAGCCAAAAAAAACTGGTCAACAACAGCAAAAGCAATAACAACTTTTTATTTATTAGTTATTTGCCAAATGTTTTGTTAACGTCGACCACAGCATGATTGTATTATTAACGTTGTTAGAGAATGAGTAAAATGAACAACAGCAACAGAAAAAAATATATAAAAACCAAAAGATCTCTGGAAAGAAACAAAAATCTAAATGGCAAAACTAAATTACAGAGTGTTGTATTGTTTGTGGCTATAATGACAATAGCACTAGCAGTACAAGCAACAGCAACAGCTATTGAAATCTCCAGTAGACGTCGTAACAACAGTTACACTAACAATGGCACTGACCTTAAATTTTATAGACAGATGCTTAGTAAACAATTGGTTTAAAATTAAATTTCAATTTGTGTATTTTTCTTTTAAGCAAACCAAAAAATATAGATAAATTTCATTGTGAATGGGACAAACAATAACAATGGCCTATTAAGATCGAATTACATATAGATGGTGTTTTCTTAAGCTAGTTAAAATGAACTTAAAAGGTAAACTGTCAAGTGAAATACTATACTGCTCTCAATTTTTTACATTTACATATGATCAGTCTACTTTGACAAATTATCATGAATAGAACGCACAGTGGCATAATAAAAATGATTAAAATTAATGAATACATCTTACGAAATCAGTTCTTAAGTCGGATAAGAATAATGAGTAGTACAGCCGTGGTATAGTGATTAGAGCATTCGCACAATAACTCAAACGTCGCAGGTTCAAATCCCAGCAAAGGTGAAAAATGAAAAAGTTATTTTGCAGTTTTTTCAAAATTATAATTTTAAAATAAGAGGTTCTCCTCCTCAAAGAAGACCATCTACAAAGAAAGCGCTCCCCAACATTCCACTCTATTCCACTTTAGCCAATGGTAACAAAAAACGAATGATCAGGAGACAAGCGCCACCTATTGAGAAGTAGTAGATAGCAGCTAAACCTACTTAGCGAAGGTAAGTACTTTCTAAAAGAATTGAATTTTCCTGGTAAAAAAGATTTTTTGACAAGTCTGTCCGACTTCATAATCTTTCGAAAAAATTCATAAAAATTTTTTTCTCCATGCGATCAGGGTTGCATTTTAGAAGATGTTAACAAAAAGTAACTATGCATATGCTTTGCATCTTATTTTGTGTTATGGTGTGGCATTGATGTTGCCATTTGGCTGTGACAGAAATCGATAAGACTTTCTTGTGAATGAATCGTGTGACTGTGTATGATAGAGTATCATGACCTTAAGCAAACTCCGAAAAAGATTATTGAGTGCAATTGTAATGTACATATGTTGCATGAAATATTAAAATAAAGCAAAATATGACTTTGAATCTAAAAAAATATTTTTTATTGGGTTTGACTTCATGCAAAGTAGAAAAATTCGTCCCGAGTTCTTCCCTAATGTCAAGACACTGCTTTTTGTTCTAGCAACTATTGCAGCTTTCAGGGCTATAAATTCGAAAACTGGAAAAGTGATTTAATTTTGTTTTTATAATATAAAATGTTATCGGGGTTAAAGAAATACTCTATAAATTCATTGACCACATTTGTAACTAGATCGACTGTACACTTTATTGCAATAAGAAGGCCAGACAAATAACAAAATAATTCTGGCTTTATTATAAAGCCGTATTTATGCCATTTTTTAGTAGAATAAAACATCACTCTATTAAAACATTACTATGCTTTCTCTTTTAGTGCTTTAAGCGATCGATTCAAATTTTTTTGGCTTATTTCGGAATGTGTAGCGTACAAATTCAACCTTATATTTCGATATCGGTGTTTTCGACTTCTGACTAAGAGTAAAAAACTAGAGGCATCACTCCAGATTGAATATGCTTTATTAATAAAAGCTTGCACCTAAACAGAATATGTTTCCTTTTTAAAGTATTTTTTATAAGTAATATATTTATATATTGAAATTTAATACTAAACTATTTCGAATATTAACGTGGAAGTTCAAAACTTGAGATAATACAAATAAATATTTTAAATTATGTATTGCAATATTCGTCCAAGCAGCTTCGAATAGTTATTTCTAATAATAATAATTCTTTAATCTTACTGGAATTCACATCATAGCAATTAATAAAAGTTTTCTTTTTTTTACATTTTCACTTTTATTAAAAAAATCTCTTTCATAAAATGAAATTATTCAATTCTTAGTTTTTTCATATAAAAATGACCAATGGTGACGATTAATCATCATCAATACAAACAAATAATTGAAAACAATACTTAACGGTCACTTAATGTCACTTAAACTGTAAAAACATACTATATATGTAAATGTGTCTGCGTATAAAACTGTAATTGACATCATTGTTCGTTCTTTGGTTTTCAATTGTATTTTAACAATTTGTTTTTCCATTTTCCAGTTAGTTTTGTTTGCTTTTTAATATTCTCTTCTATAAAAAGTTCTATTTACTGTTTTTAAAATTATTTTACAGGCGATAACAGTTATTACCTCTGCATACATGTTTTTTTACTTAAACACCCCTTCTTTTCTATTTTGCTTTCCCCTTGTATCTATGACGATTATATGTACGTTGCATAGTCACTCATGCATTTATTTTGACTTTAAATTTATTTGATAATTATTTTAAAAACTCTTCAGTTGCAATTTAAATATACAATTCAGCGCATTCATATCTCAAAAAAGAAGATGAGTTAAGCCTGGAATACAAAATGTCACAAAAGTAATACCCTATTGTGAACAAGCTGCGATATTCTTATAAGTGAAAAAAGGAGCTCTATTTTCTTAAAATGTTTATTCGCAATAGTGCCTATAATTGATAATTTATTTTTTTATGTTAGTTTTTAAAACTCTTAAGCTAAGTGTGTGTTATATCCGAGATTTTTAAAAGCTCAAGAAAAGAAGTTTAGTATTGTTAAAGAAGTTGATCTGAATGCTCATAACTTTTCAAATTTCTCATATAATTATTTTTAGTATCATAAAACATCTTACAGGATTTTATTGAAATTACATTCTAAATTTTTGGGGTTTTGTAATTTTTGATCAGAATGATCCCCCAAAACCAGTCAACGATAATAGTACCGTAAGACCACTATCCAACGAGATTCCCGTCACAGACACAACATGAGTGCTGCGAAAAGTTCGGCCGTAACTCTGAAGCAGGGTTATTTTATCAAATTATGTGCGTCTGTATGTATGTAACTAGAAAGTTTTATTTGTCAACTGGCAAAATAACTGAAGTTGGGTTGTTATCCATTATTTGTCCACTAAAATCCATGAAACTTATTAGTGAAGGCCTAGTAAACCTAAAATCGATCAAATATTCGTACATACATTACGCGAGATGTTCTAAACAGAAACCTAAGAGAAACAAATAAACATTTTTGATATTTTAACTGATCCACACAAGCTCTTAATGTATTTTCTTTGTTTAAAAAACTCATCTGTTTTTCTTTTTGTCGCCCTATGAGGGTTACTTTTTCTATGTTAAAAATTTTTAATTTATATATGAGGAAGTAAACAAATTAAGATTATTGCAGAACAGTAATGCTATGTTTTGCTACTACATTAACATATGTGCCACATAACGTCGGACGGAAGACACTTAAACGAATGCGTTAGACAAACCCAAATTGTTAAATATTCGTCCATGCACGATTTGTTCGTCTTCCACAAACAGGCTGTAAGAAATATGGGTGAAATTGAGTCATAGCAAGAACCCAGATGAGTTGTATGCCGACATCGATGTAGTCATCGATACTACTACTGTTTTAAGAGAGCCTTACCACACTTGGTGTAAGAATGAATTCTATATTATGCTTAGCCTATGACCGAACAAAAAGCAATATAGATTAAAAGAAACTTAAAAAGGAAAAATAAAGTGGGGCGAAACAAATGCCCATCACTGTATTTGATTTGTATTGTATGGCCTGTGTGTTTATAAACAGTGTGCATAATATAATATATTTAATTTTGTGTTTCTATTGTTTAAATAGAAAATCAAATGTTTACAAAGGTTTTTTGCTAGGAGCGATATATAAAAAATTTCTATAATTTGCATTACGAAGTTTGTGTAGAACAGTGGATTTGCATAAAATAGTTTTAAACAGTGTATGAAAAATATTAAAATTTAAATTTGAAAAATAAAGGGAGTTTGTAAATACAAAAATATTTTATTTCTCCCCGAAAAGCCACAAAAAAAACAATAATTTTTTAATATGTAATTCATGGATTCTTTATTTTTTGCATCAAAATGTTCTGATATTTAAAACGCCTGGAAAACCATAAATGTATAGCATATACTATGTATGTTGTACATATTTTTTAATCATTAATAAAATACTTTCGGTGTATCCATATAAATTCAAATACAATTTTGTAGTGAATTCGTATTATTTAAATTTGAATGTTTTAATTCTTTGTACATGGAAGTCGCCGTAGTCTAGTGATTAATGAAATATTAAAAAAAAGATATTTCTTTCGGGGACTACATCTTAGCAGTCTTCTGGCAAAAGCTCTGAGAGTAGCTGATTGCCATGAACAAACTTCTTAAGTCTGCCGGTTGAAGTCGATTCTAAACTATAGGTAGCGGTACTCGTGGATAAAACTTGACGCACACAACATGGGTGCTGCGAGAAACTACGATGTAATCCTGACACAGGATGGTAATGGCCAATTATGAATGTACGTTTGTATATGGGAGAAAAAAAAGTAAAAACCGCCTTAGAATATTCAAATTGTTTTACTAAACACCTACCACTATCATTTGCCCAAATTTTTCGACTGATGATTTTTAGTGACTACGAAGTAATTCAGAGAAAATTCAAAAACATTAACTGTTTGTCTGGAAACTACCACGTTTACTTGTCCTCCCTTTTTTCTACTGATAGTTTTTAATGACTCTGAAATCAATCACAACAAATTCAGAAACTTTAGCTTCAACACTTCTAAACATACGTATGTATAAAGAAATAAATTTTTAACTTGTGTGGGAGGTGTCACGCCCACTTGTCCAAATTCGCTCAATTTCTGACTGATGATTTGTCTTGTCCATGAAGTTATTCAAACCAAATTCCGAAACTGTAGCTTTAACCGTTCTGAAGATATACAAAAATCAGTATTTAGGGATAAATAGAATCAAGTGGGCGTAAAAGTAGGAGTATTAAGTTTTTCTCTCGATGAAAACTTAAAATGAATTAATACAAACATTTGAAAGAAAAATTAATCAAATCGATGGAGTCGTTTTCTTAATTGAGGTAAATGAAACAAAAAATGGGCGTGGGAAAATTGTCTTTAAGTAAAAACCTAAGTTGGATCACCACGATCATTAGAAAGAAAAAATCATTAAAATCATTCTCAACTGATGCGGTAACCAACGAACAACATTGATTTTTATTTACATATATAGATTAGTGTTACACTCATGCAAGTACATAAGTAAAATAAAAATTTTCTTTGTTGTTCCAAGTGGAAATTGAATTTAAAAAAAAATTCTGTAATATGTCATACCCTTTGAGAAACGTAAATTTTTTATTAAATGTTTTTGGTTAGTTTCTCGGACACATTTGCGACCTATTTTGTATTTTGGCCAACTGTGCAACTTAATGTAGAATTCTGATATGCATATGGGTAATCTGTGTGTGTTTTTTTTTTTTTGTTTTGACAAAAAGAATTGCCAGCTACTACATTGAACGACATTCATCTATAAAAATTACTGAGTTCATGTATAAGTGCTTAAGCAAACTGCATAACCATTTCCATGTCCTCATTTAATCCCACCAAAACTCAGTACAATAAATGTTTTGTTTATGTAATTCGACTATTAAAGTAACTGTAAATATGTACATATGTCTAATATAAGAAAAACTAAAAATTGGGCAACTGATGAAATTGGGATTTTCGTCCAAATATGCCAATACTCCTCATTGTCTTCCACATCGTAGTCGTCAGCATTGACATAACCTTCTCTATCACAACAACGGTTTGAGAAAAGTTCTCTGTTGAAGCTTCAACATTACAAATTTTTTGAGCTTCAAATTTAAAGCAGTTTGAAAATATACATACATATGTATGTATGTATGTATATACATAAATATTTTTTGTTTTCCTTTTTTTGGGCATTTTTGCTGTTATGTTGCAGGAAGTTGATGACTGCCCATTATTATAACGTTTGTTCCAGTCTTTGTTTAGACACTTTTCTTTTGTGGACTTGACGGGTGTGATTTTTTATTATAAGATTTTTTTTTTGGTATGAGGGAATGCATTGGACTTTGTTTTTTTATATGTGTAAGTACTTATATCAGATAAATTATATGTATGTGGTATTTGTTCTATTTGTTGTTTTTTTTTAACACACAATATGTTGTAGTCATGTACTCGTATGCATAAATAAATCAAAGAACATCAACAAAACGGTTAAGGCAATAAAAATTGAAGGGGTTATCAACGTTAGAAAATTGTTTCTTTTTTTTGCCAATGATTGAAAATACCAAACCGTAATTCTTATTATCCTACATAGTCTATAACAAAAACAAATTTGTAGCCAAATACTTTATTCTGATTTTTTTTGTTTGTTTTTAAATTATTTCATTGAATGAAAATTATGCAAATTGATAACACAAACATACAAACACATACATATATAATAAAGTTTAGTTTTTTGTATTCGTTTAAAAGATTCTTAAACACGAACATTATTTAATATTTTATAAAATATATTTACAGACATTAATTATATACATACATACATATTAGTCTTTAAAAAACAGAAGACTTTTATAAAAGAAATTTATTTTCAGTATTAATTTAATTAAATAGTACCCTATAATACGCAATAGTTGATTGTATAATAATTTTAAACATGGCGTAGTTCGTATACGAGAATATCATATCAATTTAAATTGTTTTAACCTTGCAAATAGACTCTTAATTAAATATATGTATGTATGTACTTTAAGTTATTGTCATCGTAGTCACCGTGGTCTAGTGGTTAGTATGTTGGCTTACTAAGACTACTAGCGCTGGGGTTAAAATCTCAGCTCTGACATCTTTAAAAAAAGAAATATGAAAAAATTATTCCTTTCGGCGACTACCTCTTAGCAGTCTTGTGGCAAAAGCTCTGAGAGTAACTGATTGCCATGTAAAAGCTTTTCAAGTCTGTCGTTCGGAGTCGAATGTAGGTCCCGGTACTAATGGTTAAAAATTAACTCACATAATACGGGTGATGCGAGAAGCTAGTCCATAACCCTGAAACAGCGTTGCAAAAGTTCGCCGAAAGAAATATTATCTAAATTTCTTTTTTTAAGATGACAGAACTGTGGTTTGAACTAGGAGCTCTTGTCTAGTAAGCCAACACATTAACCACTAGACTACGGCGACTACGCCACATTGCTCTTAAAGAGGATAAAATTCAGCCTGATTTACATTTCATAGCTAAAAAATTCATTTCAAATATGCTTTTCAGCCACAACAAATAAGTACTTTAACGGTGTTATATGCATAATGGCATCGATAGATCTTTCAGACGAATTAGACATTTCAATGAATTCTCACACAAACGTTTTTTTATTTTTACTTTAAAATACAAAATGTTTAATGAAAAACCTTTAGTTGAAAATAGACTCCAATAAGCAACTAGAAAAAATTTTAATATTGTACAGATATTATACTTTGCTGTTGTAGTTAGGGATAGATTAACACTGTAACAGTTTTTTAAATGAGAATTATCTAAAAAATGTAACTAAAAAACCAAACAAGCTCTATAAAGATTTTTAATTAATGCAACTACCGTATTTTAAATTTCAAATTAATTTTAAATTAGAAAATAAACATACCTACATATAGATATTATTAAGAAAGTAGAGATAATAAAATATAAATTAAAGATTGAATGCCTCTGTAAACTAGTAGGTAGTATGCTAAACTACTATGTAGTATGAGGGTCTCAAGCTTAGTTACTGCTAACAACTATCGTTGGGCATGTGTCATCAAGCGAGGTTTATACTCGTATATGTAAATATATTTTTATTAAGATGTACATTTGTATATATTTTGAAGGGACTTTGATCAACCTTAATTGTATGAACTTGAATTATATTCCTTCAAATACATACAACTTGTATATAAAATATAGTTTCCACAACTTTCCTTATTAAAATTGTATATTTATTTTTGTCTTTTCCCTTTTATCCAATTCATCCTTTTGTTATTCTCTGCTAAAAAGTAAAAGTTATATTTCGAGCCAAAAAAGAAATAACAAAAAAAAAAAATTATAAAACTACAAGTCAAAAATGTTAACAATACGTTGCTAAAGTTTCGTCCAGACAGCTAAAGGAAGGCGGAAAGATTATAATAAAGCAGACACTTATCAAAACTATACAAAAAATGTTTTCGTTTTTAGACATGATTGACAAGACAGAATTTTTAATATTTATAACTTGTATTTAATTAGAAAAAAAAATTGTTTTTTTATGTTTCAGTCGACATAAGGTTGAATTAATTTCTTATTTTGAGAAGGTAGTATTATAATGTAAGGTTTTATAGTCCAACTTTTTTTGTCTACTATTTATGTTATCAATATATTAAAATTAAATATTTTTTGCATGAAATAATTGTTACTAAAGTTTACCCAATTTTTTGGAATATTTTACAATTAAATTTTTTGACTTCTTTTATGTAAAGTATGCACATCTCCATATATTTGAGGAAGCAACAAAAAAAAATTCAAATCTGTTAAAGAAGTGAGGAAAAATATAAGTATATCTGTGGCAATATGGAAGAGTAGCTTAAGTCGAAAATTGAAGTTTTGAGATATCATCAATTTTGTGTAATTTTTATTCTGTATGTTTTTTGCGAATAATTTATGAGTTAATATATTGGTACTATGTTCATTAGAGAAGAAGGATGAATATTTTAAAAAAATATGGTTGATTTTAGAAGATTTTACACCTTTTCTACTTAAGCGCTTTTTCTAAACTGAAATCTGCGTTGGACAGGTCCTTAAGTAACTTAGGCGCTTTTGTTGAAATAAAAAGTACGTATTGTGTAGTTTTAAGTAAACATAAGAGGATTTATTCAAGAACTTACATTCACTTAAGATAACTGTATACAAGAATCACATTTCATTAAAAAAACTAATGTAAATATATGTTATATGATAAATCGAAAATCTGAATATGTAAACAAATTTATGTGTACACATTTGTTAAATGCATTATTGATTTAAAAAACTTAAGCTAAAAAGTAAACGTACATAACACTGATAAAAAATAGAATTTTTCAAAACGGACTAAACACATTTAAGCGCCTTTGCTTCTGTAATGCCCCAAACGCCTTAACTCAATTCTCTCTTATGTCGACTTAAGCTACTCTTCCAAATTGCCACAGATATGTTTGTAACTGTCCAAACTAAAAGCTTATAAGTACATATCGTCAATGGAATTAAAGAACGTAACTGTAACTGGCAAAAACTCGAAAATACGTTTTTTGCATCATTTTTATCAGAAAACAAAAATACGCGTCGATTGGTCCAGGTCCCAGATTTCTACGATGAAAATAAATTCACTTACACCGTCTGCGAAATGAAAAATACCAGTGTATTTGTTCTACTTTTATGAACGTTTTTTGGCTCTGGTGAACATTTAAGATTTTGTCAGTTACAGCGTTCTTTAATTCCATCGACGATATGTACATTCATAATTGGCCTTTACAACCCTGTGTCAGGATTACATCCTAACTTTTCGTAGCACCCATGTTGTGTGTATTAATTTTTATCCATGAGTAAAGTCGACTCCGAACGACAGACTTGTTTATGGAAATTAGTTACTTTCAGATCTTTTGCCAGAAGTCTGCTAAGAGGAAGTGTTTGCTTCAAGATGTCAGAGCCGGGGCTGGAACCGGAGCTCTCGTCTTAGTAAGCTAACACTCTTACCTTAATGTGTTTGAGGCTCTAGGTTCGAGCCCCGGAAGGTTCTGATCAAAACTCTTACCATTAGACTACAGCGACTTATATGTATGTACATTAAATATCGGTTTTTTTTAAGTCAATATTTAAGAAAGTGCCAGATTGTGCTTTGAATTTTGCACCAAATGATTTTTTTATAACAACTAGTTTAACCCTCTGTCTACCACAAAGAAACTTGAAGTAATTACCAAACTCCATTGTACCCATTTGTATGGAAACCGAATGAATGGGTCTAATAGACCCGACTGGTAGTTGCGGTATAAAATTGATGACACCAGAAGAAAACTTAAAATAAATCTAAACATAAATAAAATAAAGAAATAAAGTCGAATAAGATCTTATATAAATTATATATCGTCGCCTTAAAGACCAAACAACCTATCACAAAAATGTCAAAATTGTGTTTTTTATATCATATTATATTCATACCATAACGCATATGTATGCAAAAATTTGAATGTCTTATAGTTATTACTAATAACCAAGCTATTACCAAATTACCAAATACCCTATCAGCAAGTGTACAATTTTCTGAAACCAAATAATATATCAGCACTCATGCTAAAGTAGAAGTCAGAGCAACGATATTAGTGAATTTTTTTTTCCAGCGGACTGTCATAACTTCTTATTTAGTTATTAACATTATATTAAATAAAAAATAGATTTTTTGTAAAAACATCTATAATTTAATTAAAAATTGTAGAAAAAATAAAAAATTTATACTTTAGAAGGCCGTGACGTACTAAGAAAAAGAAGAAAATAAATCATCAAAAATAATAATAAAATTTTAATTTTGTTGCATAGTGTAATTTAAGGAAACATTAAGCACTTTTTTGTTTAAACAAGTAAAATAAACTATAAGTGTTATTATTGATGCTGATAAGTTGTTTGGTTTCAGATAACCTAAGCGCCATATCATAAGCTGTGTTTAGAAAAACAAAGCTTTCTCAACCGATATATACTTCTGGTTTCATTTTAATCAGAATAAATAATTTTCGTAAAATCAATTTGCCTTCGAGTCCATCAGACCCGCCTAGTAGGCAGAAGGTTAGTCATGCAAAACCTAAACAATACTTTAGGACCAACGCATTCTTCTGGCGTATGTGACCAGATTTGCAAGTGACTTATCCCTGAGACAGTCCAAGTTAGGAACGAATATTTAGTCTGAGAACTTTCTTCATTTTATCATTGTAACTTCTTTAATAGCCATTATATCGGTATTCTACAGGGTCAGTGCAACTCATTTATTGCTCAGTAATTATACTCTTAAGAAGCGGAGCAAACTTCTTACCAAGGGCTAAGAGTATCGTGATCCATTATTTTTAATTTGAAAAATTTTACCTCAGATGCGCAATCACAAACCTTGAATATCACCGTATACCGATTTTCATTCTTAAACAATGATTTCTTATAGTTTTGGCTAGAAAATGTGGTTAAACTGAATACTTTTGCCAATAATTTAAAAATATATGTACGAATATAGATATATGCATTCATATATTTAAATTTTATAAATTTTCAAGCATGAATATAATGGGCATTAATATAAAATTTAATTTTTCTTTATTCTTATTTAATTTTCCTTTTTCTTTTTTGCTTTTTCTTTCTTTGTTGACTGATTATAAAAAGTATGCAATTACGGAAACTACATGTTTCATTGTAACATCATTAGTAAAATGTTCAACTCAGTAGAACAAAAAATGTCTTGTCATTCACAAGACAAATCAATAATTTATAGTACCTTTAGTAAAAATAAGTTGAATGAATGAATAAATGAACAACTAAATGTCTACATACATTTAATGTCAAAAGAAATTTAGCAAATGAGGAGAATCACTAGAAATTTTTTGATATTTTAGGAATTAAACGTCTTCCTATTAAGTTCATCAACAAAAGGCGAATAGCCTGACAGCTGAAGTTACGCACATGCATACAACATAGTCTGATAATTTTAAAGTTCATCGATAATCAAACGAATCTAGTCAGGTAGTTTCTGAATTTAATAATTAACATTTGAAAAGATAATAGCATATAATTTATTTAACTCTTTAAATTATTACAACGTAAAAATAATTATTGTTTTATTTTCAGATCTTTATAGATTTTAATTCTTCTGGCAAAAGGTCTGAGAGTAATTGTTTGCTATAAAAAATCTTCTCAAATATGACGTTCGGAGTCGACTTTAAACTGTAGGTCCCGGTACTCATGAGTAAAAATTAACACACACAACATGAGTGCTCCCTAATCTAATCGTCTTTAGATTAGGTCCCTCCGATTATTTTCCATTTCCAAAGGTAAAAAACTGTCTGTTTGGTAAAAGATTTATCAACAATAAAGAGGTGTTAATGGTTATTTTAAGAACTTAGATAGATCTTAGTAAAGACAGTTTAGCAAAGCTATTGAAAAAATTATCGAGTCTTCCGTATGTTCCCGGAGAGTCCTTTAAGTATCCTTATTTTAAAGATTTTTGTACAATCATAGAATAGATCAGGTCTCTTCTATCTGCTTCCATCAAGACGTAGAATTCATGCTAAAATTTATGGTCCCCACCAAAATTTCCAAAGTAGTACCTTTAATCTTGGAGGCCTATACTATGTACTTTGATTAATTAAATTCAAAGTATTCATAGTCATCCTCTCTAAAAACTGGGCAGAATTGGACAGAGTGACATTGTACCCCCCCCCGGGGATACAGTTAAGGCTGCTGGCGAGTGTCCCCATCAGTAGCCTGTTTTCCCCGGGGAATATTGGGTTCGACCTAGCCCTGAGTGGTCTGGCGCTCAATATAGGCAGAGAATTGCAGTTAATGTGGTGCACGGCCGTACTTTGCCACGCGTACTTAGGCATTATCTGGCGTTCTCACGGACTGACCAGAGATGACTTAATCTGGTACTACGGGCATCAGGAGCCCCCGGTACCTTAGACTCTCAGTCATTCGGGAAGTGTGGTCCGGCCTGATGATTGGTGAGGTCCTCCTTCAGGAGGTGCACGTAGTGGTTGTAGAAGTACCTAGATAGATACCCCTCATCAAGGGGGGTATCATCGCCCAGACAGTGGTGGTACTAAATTGCCAACTCGTTGCTATGAGCTTCCTTTTGAGCGCTATGCCTTCGGGCATGGTGAGATTAGAGGGTACCGGCATCGGGTGGCGGTGGTCGGACGCATTGAATTCGACTACCGCTCCGGCAACGGGCGGCGTGTGATTAAGTCTACGGACAGGTGCGCATGTAAAATCAATGTACACTTGTACCCCCCCCCCCCCCCGCCGGGGAAACATCTTGGCTGCTGATGATTACGTCCGGGGAATATGGAGTTCACCTAGCTCGGGGTGGCCTGGCCCTCGCTATAGGCAGAGAGGTTGGTAATTTATTACTGACCACCTCAGGGACTGACCAGAGACGCCTACTCTAATCTGATACTACGGGCATCAGGGGGCCCCAGTTATGCTTGGGCTTCCCTGTCATTCGGGGAGTGAGGCAAACCGGCCTGATGGTTTGGGTGCGGCCTTTCGAGGAGTACTCGTAGTGGTTGTGGTAGTGCTAGATAGAAAACCCCTCAACAAGGGGGGTATTACTACCCAGGCAGTGGTGGTACTAAATTGCTAATTCGATGACTATGGGCCTTCTTCCGATCGGGGTGTCTTTGACATCTCCGAAATTAAAGGGTACCGGCATCGGGTAGCGGTGGTTGGACGCATTGTATTCAACTACCGCCCCGGCAATGGGAGGCGTGTGGTAAGTCTCATGACAGGTACGCACGTAAAACCCTCTACTAGTTGTACCTCCAATTCGAAGTAAATGTTGATTTTTTTATATAACTTGAGAGCGGTGAAAGCTTTAAAATTTGGTACAAACAAAAATCAACCAAAATTTGGACGATGTTGGATTTATTTCAATTAGGTGTATCAAAGGTATTCTATATACTCGTAACTCCTTTTAAGTATGATAAAAGAATCAATCACTTTAGCGACAAAATAAGCCTCCAAATCGATTGTTGCGTCTTTGCACTCTTTGGATTCAGTGCACGGATGTATGTCCATTATGTTAATTATCGATTAGACTTTGGAGTGTAGTAACAGTGAAATTTAATAGAAAAATGTTACTTTATTGCTCTAAACCACGAATGCATTGATGGTTTCGACCAATTGTCATCACAAATGATATGAATAGCTGATTGATTTTCAAATTAAAAGTAAATAATTTGGTAGTGTTGTTCAATCGGCAATCCAATTATGGTGATTTGTGAAATATCGTGATCATAAATGTCAAAAAGTGAGCGCAGTATGACAGTTCGTTTAAAAACTAAATTTACGAAATATGTTATTAGTTTGTTTGTTTTGGTATCGCAATAGACTACTAAATAGTGTACCATTCTGCTATAGTATAAAGGATGTATATATGTAAGTTCGATTTCCAATAGAGCTTTGGGCTAATAATTGAAAATCATTTAGAATGAAAGAAAATAAATCAGACTAACGACCTTAATAATTATTATCAATTATTTAAGTCTAATTTTTTAACATTTATTTTCCATTTGCAATTGAGAATCTAACTCAACTTCTATTCTAAAAATAAAATGTTTAGCTGTAACAAAATGTGTTTTTATTATTCCTAAACATGATGTTTTCCTTTAACGAATGACAAAAGGAAATGCATTTCAATCACAACTAATGATCGTTTTCATAAGCAATTGGCATGCATAATGTTGATGACTTTGTTTCATACGAGTACACACTGAGCTCTTATGTTTTAAAGACTTTACCATTTAATATTTCTCTTTTTTTTACTCAACTAATAATTGTCGAATCAATTAACAAGTTTTTTTCAGTTTCTTTATAATTTCACGTCTTGTTTTGAATTCATATACGTATAGTCTCATGTCAATACATATTTAAATCGGTTTAATTCAAATGAATAGAATCATTTAGTATCTTGTTATTCTTTTATAAATGAGAAATTTGCGTGTATTTGCTTGAACATTTAAAGATCTTTTCCTTTTTTTATTATCTTACAACATTAGCCAATGATCTGTGCTACATACTAATGCCAAATTCATCTGTAAATGATTCCGCAGCTAGTTTTGAGTAAATGACCTCTTGGCATAGATTTTCTTTACAATCATGTTTGACTGCTGGCAGAATAGATTAGAGAACAACTACTAGTATTGCAAGTGCGTAAGAAAAGAAACATCTAATATTTGTAATGGATTACTATTACACGGTGCTACAGTGAAAATATACTTGGAAAGTGACCTAGTGTAAGTTGTAGGCCTTATTGAGTAGATCATAAATTAATTTTTAAAAGTTCGGAAACACCCTCAAATTTCGGAGTTATTCCGAAAAAACTATTTTCGGGCAGGTTCGAGTACTTATGAACACGTAACTCAGTTGATTTTAATCCGATTTTAAATTTTTAAACGGTTTCGGAAAGAAGAAATATGTGCCTTTTTAAATATGTACACATTTTGGTATATATATTAAATTTTTGCAGTGTTATTTTCAATTATATCTGATTTTAATTTTATTTTTTTTAAATTTTTTAACTTTGGCGCCATTTTTTTAAACTAGATTGTTTAGAAACATACCTTTATGTATGTAGTGTAAAAAGGCATCGCTTTCCCTATCCAGGCGTTTCACGAACTGCTTCATTTATTCAAATTTGAGGTGTAATGGTGGCAAAATTATTTATTTATAATCATACGACTAAAAAAATAAAGAAAATGTAGTATCTTGATCAATAAATATTTGTAAAACCAAATTTTGAACTTTTGAGAAACCTTAATAACTTTTTTATTTTTTTCTACATATGGGTGTGTTTCTAAACAATCTAATTTAAAAAAATGGCGCCAAAGTTAAAAAATTTTGAAAAAATAAAATTAAAATCGGATATAATTAAAAATAACACTGCAAAAATTTAATATATATACCAAAATGTGTACATATTTAAAAAGGCACATATTTCTTCTTTCCGAAACCGTTTAAAAATTGAAAATCGAATTAAAATCAACTGAGTTACGTGTTCATAAGTACTCGAACCTACCCGAAAATAGTTTTTTCGGAATAACTCCGAAATTTGAGGGTTTTTCCGAACTTTTAAAAATTAATTTATGATCTACTCAATAAGGCCTACAACTTACACTAGGTCACTTTCCAAGTATAAAAAAAAGTTGCTCATTTGTAGCACCGTGTTATTATTGATAAATACATAAAAATAAAAAAAAAATAAATAAAAATTGTTAACAACTTTACTTTAACCACAGAGTGCTACTAGAAGAGATATTATTTTAATATGAAGCTAAAACACAAAAACGAACCGATCTATTATTGCCTATATCTTTTATGCAACCCTACAGACATATAAAAAATTTGATTTATAAACATTTTAAAATAAAAATATTCTCAAAATCAAACTTATTGAGGAATATGTGTTCTAAAAATATCTACTCGTATAATAGAACCCGGATTTAAAGGAAGACTATGAATTTGTTAATACAAACAAACAAATCTTACATCTCCATGTAATCCAATAGTTTTGTTTGATTTATTTGGTATCAAGTTGAATCAATATTGAAACCGTATTAGTAGATCAATTAAGATGTCCACGTCAGTAGCTAATTGTACGTGAGCTATGGCTGAAAAAAAGAAAACTTTTCATCAAAACAATGCACCAGTTTACATATTCAGTAATACTTCACCACACACCTTATTCGCTCCCTTATACGCTGCCTACAATAAAACAGAACGAATTTTTCAAAATTTGTTTTGTTTTCTATGTTAGATTGGCTAATTTTGGAACCGTCCCGACGCGTCATCGTATGTACGGATTTTTGTACATATCGCTCATTTGCGAGAAGACTGGTATAACTCAAAAAAAGCGATTTTGAGATAAATGCGTTTAAACCTTTTTATTCAGGCAAACTTAAATGAAAAGTAGAAGACACTTTTGGTCGCCACTCAGTGAAAAAAAAGATAAAAATACAATTTTTAGATATGTTTTAATATGTTCGTCACATATTTCTGCATTATTAACTCAAAAAATGTGCCTTTTGAGTTATGCCACTCTTCTCGCAAATGTATTTTTGTAAAAGCAATACAGCAAATTCTGAATTTAAAGTTTCATTTCAAATTTTGCGTCATCTGTCGAAAAACACTATACTACACAGAAATAGAAACTTACAAAACCTGTAGAGCATATTATTACGGTTTTATCTTAATTCAAAAACATCCACCGACAGATGAGGCAATTGCTGTTTGATCATTAGATGGTGAAGGTATAACACTGGCTTTTGGGTGGACAAATTGTCAGCAACTTGTTTCATCAACAAAAAAAGGCGCAAAATATACAAACATCTATCAAAAAAAAAAAAAAAAAAGAACCTCCTATCAACCATCTTCACATTCCAATACAATGCACTGCATGAGTAGGGGTTTACCCCTGAGTATTGGTCTTAAAAAAAAAAAAAAAAAAATTGGTTTAGTAAATTTCGAACTTATTCACAAATTGTTTTTATATTGCGTGCCATATATCGAAAAAACGGCATATAAACCCAACATTCCAAAAATCTTTGCAATGATCTTAGGCGTCATCGCTTACATACAATGTTTCTATAACACATTTATTATAACGAGATTTATTATTGTTATGGAAGTCGGTTGAAATCGATAATTAATATTTATTGCCAAAAAATTATTATTTTGTAGTCGATTATTTTTTGATAATTTTATACTGATATCGATTTTTGGTGCCGATTAATCGAAATAAAAGGCTAAAATAAAACTAATCGCACATTGGGAAAGTTTTCTTTCACATATTCTTCCGATTTCTCTTTTAAACTTTGTTCGCTGCTGACATTAGGAACGTTTACTTCAAATTTTGTTTTATTGTTCTTTATTTTACATATTGTTGTTCGTGTTTTCTACGGCTACGAACTAAGAACTTTGCGAGTACGACGAAATCTGTACTCTCTTCTCACACCAACAAACTCAAGGATTCGCAAAGAATACTTTCCCAATGTGTGACCTGTGTAAGTAAAACAATAATCTTATAAAAAAGCAGGAAGTTGAAGAAGCTTCAGATGATGAAAGTGGTAGATAGGTTCTGTGCTTGTCATTGTTCTCGGTGAATAAACATTAAAGGTCAATTATGCTCTTCTTTACATGATTGCTGTAAACTTTATATTTAATTTTATTCTTCTTTTTTGTGGACGAAACAAAAAAAAAAAATAGTAATCGACTTTAAATATCTAATTTTTAGCTCCTATTAATCGTTTAGTTTATCGGAATGAAAAATAGTTGATCAAAAAATCGAAAGTCTAATCTTAGATTTTCAAACCGATCACATGTATACTATGTACATATACGAAAGGCTGAAGACTTTTAAGTCTCCAATGTCTTTAGAGGCCCTGATTGGATTAACACCACTTCATATTTATGTGATGAGGGTGGGCGCGTGTTCGGCGGCAAAAATATTCGTTAGAACAC
The DNA here is from genome assembly GCA_963576795.1 of Metopia argyrocephala. Taxonomy (NCBI): domain Eukaryota; kingdom Metazoa; phylum Arthropoda; class Insecta; order Diptera; family Sarcophagidae; genus Metopia; species Metopia argyrocephala. The sequence continues at coordinate 56,704,661 of OY756211.1, read as the reverse complement.
CTCGAAATGAGTCGGCCATTCTTTACGCTGAAAACCTGGACTTAACAGTATGTGATGAGGTTAAGCTGGATATCGGGCTCAAGGGTAAGGCAAATAATATATTTTCAGATAGTCAGGCTGCCTTCAAGGCGCTTGACATCTAGACTTAGAAACAGGGTCCAGCTGTTCTGGGTACCTGGCCACTGTGGTATAAGCGAAAACGAGGAAGGGGATGCATTGGCTAGGAGGGGATCTTCGACACCTTATATTGGTCCGGACCCCTGCTTGACAGCACCGCTTTCTACTATTCTCAATTTAGTTAGTGATTGAGAAACTAGCAAATATTTGGAACATAGGAACGACCAATCGGGTCTCAGGCACGCCAGGGCCGAGATATGGGAGTAAGTCTGATGTTTTAATGTATAGAAGGCCAGACCTAATAATCCTAACGGATTTTCTTACCGGTCATTGTAGTGTGAGAGCGCATTTGATGAAAATAGCGATCACAGACGTAGATGTTTGTGAGCTATGCTCATAAGCATCAGAGACAGCAGAGCACATATTATGTGAATGTGCGGCTCTTGAAAGATTTAGATGGAAGTGTTTAGGGAAACATATGGTCTCACGGGCGAACATATCCACCACTAAAGTTTCGGCCTTACCTTGTGTTCGTAAGGTAGGCAGTTTGGCTGATAAACAAACAATAGACTCAAAGGGACACAAAAGATCTTATAGGTCGCAGTGTATTGCATTTGCGCTGGCTCTAAACCAGATAATAATTATAATAATAGTATCTCGAATCATATAACATGTAATTTTCCTTAAACGCAACTACCGCGTTATATGAGGGATACTTGTGTATAATAAGTTGGGGTTGTCTTATCTAAATGGCAATTTGGTTGGTATTTAAGTACTTCAGTTTATTAGAATACTCTTAAAAAGCATAATAAAAATTCTGAACTTCTGAAATTTTACCAAACTTGTAATTTGTTTAGGTTTCCCTCATCTAAGCTCCTTCTTGAGAGTAAATTTTTGATACTAAACTTTAATTCAATACAAAATCTTTTCTGACTTAAAATTAACTATTCAGTGTTACGAGTAGCAATTGACTGAGTATTTGTAAAAACCATGTTAATTTCTAATCAATGTTTTTTTTAATTTTGGGCAAAAAAAAAAATTATATTTACTTGAAAAGTTTAAACATTTCACTTCTACAAAGTGTTGTTAATATTAGAATTTTATAACCACCACCAGAACACCCATTTGTTATTTATTTTGCAAAAAAAAAGTTTCTCTCATATTAATAATAATTGCTCTTAACTATATTAAACGAAAAATACTCGTAATTATAAAAAAAATATTTATGCCCCAAATCCTTTTTCAATTATTAAATTTCCGTCTTTGCAACACCATATGTCAGCTGTCACTCAAATTAGTCAAATACCATTTATAAATTGAAACAAAATTATCATCTTTATTTTGCTGTTTATCCTCATTTAATAATATGTTCGTATACATGTAGTCGATTAAGGACAATCTTAATCAATATTAGGAGAACAACTTCACAATCCACATTCTAAAATATCATGACCATAGTTATAATTTGTCATTATTATTATTTCTAAGCAACTACATACAAATAGCAAACTGCCATAGGCTTCATCAAGTTTGTGGCCAAATTAGAATGTGTAACCAGGTGGCCAGATTCATTGCATAGCAGCATGAAGTGATGCTGCATAATTTAAATCACAAATGGAATAAAAGGAATTATTACACTTTATTATTTATTTGTTAAGTTTAATGAAAAAAAATATATATAAAAATTGTTGTCGGTTAAATTCGACCATGATGATATGCCCTACGTAACAAATTAGAAAAATATTGGCTGACTTCATAAATGCAGTTTGCAATGTAACCTGGCAATGCATGATGTTCATAAAAACAGTAAAATTAATTTTGGCAATGCCTAATGTTCATAATTGCATGGCAACACTTTTCAATGTGCATTGTTTGACAATTTCTTGCATGGTTTTTATTTGTGATTCTTTGTAAACATTTAAGTACATTCTTTAATGGCGGCAAAACAGTTTTGTGATAAATAATTAAATTTTGTGGTAGAAATGGCTGATTTGTGGTAATTTAAATCTAATTTAATATAAATATGTGATTTTGTCAATTTATGAGTTCATAAATGTACTAAAATGTCACCGCATTATTTTACAAAACAGTATTGCCATACAATATTACTTTGCCTTGTAAACATTTTTCTTTGCAATGTTACAATGCAAACTGCATTTATGAAGTCAGCCATTCATTTGAATTGAAGAGTGTAAGAACTTAAAATTATTAATTACTAGTTGACCCGGCAAACGTTGTTTTGCCTAGAAAGTATTGTTTTTGTGTATATTTAAAATACAGGTACAGAATCTGGTACAGGTAATATTTTAGGGAGATCGTATTCCTACTAAGCTTGAAAGCTTTATGTGTTACACTTCTTTAAAAGAGCGATAAAATGTGTTCTACCTTCTGCGGGAATAACGATTCCTCTGCCAGCTCGGATTAAGCTGTATCATAAAAGCTAGTGCTGGAAGCATTCGTACAATGTTTAAAGTCTTTATGGGGAAATAAACAGGGTTTTAAGTTCACGGAAAAAGTGGCCGGTGAAGTGGGCGTGGAGGTATAAAAAATAGAATACGATCTACAGTCAGCCCTACTAAATATACAGACAAAATTTTATAAGAATCGGTCAGACGATCTCGGAGAAACTATGTTACAAATATTGTGACATCACTCCATACAAAATGTATGGGAAAAAGAATTTTCTTTATAATTCCTTTTTTCTGTAATATTTTAGAAATTCTTATTTGACCAGAGACCATTCTGAATTGGTACGAATCATCGAAATCGGTCCAGGCATTCTTGAGTTATAAGCGTAGTAACTAACGCTACTTTCTTTTATATATATATAGATTTCTTTCGGCGACTACCTCTCAGCAGTCTTATGGCAAAAGCTCTGGCAGTAATTGATTGCCATGAAAAAGCTTCTCAAATCTGTCGTTCGGAGTAGACTTTAAACTGTAGGTCCCGGTACTCATGGATAAAAATTAACACACACAACATGAGTGCTGCGAGAAGCTAGGCCGCAACCCTGGCACAGGGTTGTAATGGCCAATTATGTATGCATGTTTGTATGTATGTATGTATATATGTATGTATATAAAAACTTAAAATGATAAACAAGACAGAACTATTTATTATTATTTATTAATAGACAAGTGAAAATAAAATGTGCATAAATACAATTCAGTTATTTAACTATATTTATTTATTTATCTAAAGTCTATGAATTTACAATTCTTACAGACTATATATACATATATGTAAAAATTTCCATTACATAATAATATAATAATAATAACAAATAAAATTTTACATTTAATTATATTACAATTTAATGAAAATTCGATATATAAAAAAGTCTGTTGAAGTCTCTACAACATTGAATAAAAGGATCAGATTTAGCAAATTTGTCTTAAATGCTTTAATGGACAGTGGTATGTAATTTCGTGTAGGACGCTGTGGAATACATAAAATTATATTTCCAATTAAAAAATCTGATCAGATATAGACCATAAATGATATTCAAGATAAGCATAACATTTAACATTTTTCTATGGCTAATTAAAGATGGTAGTTTGATTAAAGAAAGTCGTGATTTATATTCATTAATTTCATTCAAGACCCTCTTAAAATAATATTGTGAGTTGTGTTTATTTATTATTTTATTTATTTATGTCTATGGATAATAGACTTACAGTCTAAAGTAAAATTTACAAACAATATATAAGTAAATATTTAATAATTAATGATTTAAATACAAAATAATAGTTCTCTTCAAAGAATCATTACTCTCAGAAAGATCAATTAAATGATAAAGATTATTAAACTTCAAGCATATTTGACGAAGGGAATCGTTGTTGGCATATACTGTACGGTGATATTTTAAATATAACAAATGAATTGGAACATTAAAAATAATTTTACTTAACAAATACTCAGAATAGACTTTACCACGTATTAATCTTAATACAAAAGATACACTTAGCATTGTTCTTCGACTTTTCAGGGTAGGCAGTTTAATAAGAGCGAGTCTGTTCTCATATGAAGGAAGAACAAATGAGTTTCATTCTAGACCCCTCAGGCAAAATAAAAGAAAGTGTTTATGTACAGATTCGTTTAAGTTAACGTGAATGAGGTAGTATGGATCCCATATAATAGACCCGTACTCAACAATAGGGCGTACCAAAGATGTGTTTAATTGTTTTGTTACGTAGGGGTCAGTAAATTCTTTTGACCAACGCTTTATAAATCTTAAAACTCCATTTGTTTTGTTTACTATCATTGAAATATGTTCACAATTTGATGTGATGTAATAAGATCCCAAGATCATTAACGCTTAACACCTTGCCCAGGATTTTATCCTTAAAATGCTATGACGTATCAAGTTTCAGTGAACGATAAAATGACATGTGTTTACATTTATTAATATTTAAATCCAATAAGTTGACATCACACAGTGTGATGTCCATGTCCCATAGTAACAGCGGAAAAAAATTGTTTTTGGCGTGTCGTCCAATTTGGATGAAATTTTCACAGAATATTAACAGGTATATGAGTAACAATTTCGTGAAATTTTAGCCTCATAACTTCATTACTTTTTGGTCTAAAGCAAGTCAAAGTTGAGGTATGCCAAAGCGCTTGAAATATGTTAGTTCAATATGTAATATTCAAAAGCTTATTAATAAAAAAATACATAATAAATTAAACTTTAAAGTATTTTTCTAATTAATTTGGGTAGATGAAAAAATAAATTAAAAAAAAAAACACACAAAAAAATTTCTTAACAACAAAAAAAAAATTGAACATTTTGCATTTTAAATGGACTAGGAAATATAGAGCAGCCCCTCGCCCTAGGTGCAGACTTATATCAAATGAAAGAAGTCTCAGCTTTCATTTAAAGTTAAGAACGTATAGCAAAAGTTTGCAAAAGTACTTTAAACATACAAAAAACTACAAAAAATACGCATTCTGTCGCTATACGTATGTTAGCATGCAATAGCACGTTTACAACTTTTTACTTTTATTTTTTTTTTAATTATTTACAATTGTTTATATTAATTAATTCAGAATGAGAGTGAAATTAAAAAAATTAGAATACCATGATGATATTAAAAAATTATTGATAGAATAAAAAAAAAATTCTTTTTTATTGCATTTCAATGGGAGGTGGGTGTAATACTGGGCGTGTTATTGTAATTTTTGTATGAAATTTTGTATGACGCGGTCGTTCAGCCAAGGAAGAGCCCACCGAAAACTGAAGCAGGAAAGAGTAGATCTGTGGGAGGTACGAAGAAGTCCCCAGGCTACTCACGTAAGGCTGAGGCAACCAAGCTTACCGGTAATTTGCGGCAAGCGAGGAAGAAAGTTGCATCGGCGGCGCTTTCCAAAAAGCGCAAATGATGAGGGATGCCCTTAAAATAATCCAGGCAAATCTGCACAGGGCTAAATGTGCGTCGGCCATTCTTAGCCGCAGATTTGCCACTGAGGATATCAGCCTGGGGCTCATACAAGAGCCCTGGGCTTTTAATGGGGGAGTCAGAGGACTTCAAAATAATGCGTGTAAGTTGGTGTACGCGGCTGGGGAAAGGCCCCGGGCCGTTATTTTGATAAATTCTAAAATCACCTTCTTTCCCATTACAGAGTTCATCACTAGGGACCTGGTGGCTGTTAACGTCAAACTAAGCACTGATGTTGGTATAAGGGAGGTGATATGCGCCTCTGCTTATTTCCCAGGGGATTTGGAATGTATACCACCCCTGGAGGTTCAAAACTTCATCAGGTTCTGCCGGGAGGAGGGTCACCATTTTATTATTGGCTGTGATGCGAATGCACACCATGAGGTGTGGGGCAGCACGGATAACAACGATAGGGGTGAGTACCTTCTTAACTTTCTTATTAGTAATAATGTGGCTGTTGCCAATAGAGGCAGCAGACCCACTTTCATTAATGCCATAAGGTCGGAGGTATTGGATATTACTTTGTGTGATACATTCACGTCTGGTCTTGTGAGGGACTGGCATGTATCGGACGAGGTATCCTTGTCCGACCATATGCATATTAGGTTTGACCTGGCTAGTTCTGCTAGGCTCAATGATAGGCCAACAATTTCTAGGAGGGTAAATTGGACCCTATTCAGGGAAAGTCTGGCAAGGGAGGTTGACCTGCTGCCAGATTCTGTATGGTCAGTGGACGAACTGGATCTGGCGGCAGACCAATTACAGTCGACAATAAGGTCCTCACTGGACAGCAGTGTGCGTCATAGTGACCATACCGCTGCGCGTAAAGTGCCATGGTGGAACGACACTCTGGCAAAGATGAGGAAGACAGTGAGGAGAAACTTCAATAGGGCCAAGCGCACGGGCGAGTGGCATGTCTATAGGGCCAGTCTCACAGAGTACAATAGGGAGATTAGAAGATCCAAAAGGGAGACGTGGAGGGCTTTTTGCCAGTCCGTTGAGGAGCTGCCGGCTTTGGCCCGGCTTCAAAAGTCTCTCACTGTGGATCACTCTAACGGCATAGGGTCCCTGAGTACGGGTACCGGAGGGTACACTCAGTCTAGGAGGCAGACCTTGGATCTCTTGATCGGAACGCACTTCCCCGGTTCCCAAGAGGTGACTCCTGTACGGGGGTGCTGGGATAGTCCCACACCTGTTCGTATTACCAGGAGAATCAGAGGTCTTGCGGGTAGGACCAGACAGGGTCTTGTGGGCTATTGGCTCATTTAAACCCTATAAGGCTCCGGGTAGGGATGGGATTTTTCCAGCTCTCCTGCAGAGGAGCTCTGACATAATAGTGTCGAAACTTATTGTAATTTTCAAGGCCAGCTTCGGTTTTGGTTACATACCACGAGCTTGGCGGGAGGTTACGGTTATCTTTATACCAAAGGCAGGTAGGCCTAGTGACCTTCCAAAATCATATAGACCTATTAGCCTCTCATCCTTTCTTCTGAAGACTATGGAGAGGCTGATAGATGTTTATATAAGGGAGACGTATCTTGTGGAACGTCCCCTGCATCCAAATCAATTCGCTTATGTGAAGGGCGGATCGACTGAGGGTGCAATATTATCTCTCCTTAAAAGTATTGAGAAAGCTTATTCGGACAGAGAAGTTGCTCTTTGTGCCTTCTTGGATATCCAGGGTGCTTTTGACAATACGGGCTTCGACTCCATTACCGATTCGCTGAGGCGGAAAGGCGTGGAGGAGCCAATTATAGCCTGGATTGGGTCCATGCTCAGGGGCAGAGTCATCAGCGCGTCCCTTGATGGAGAGGAATTGACCGTGTTGGCGTCGAAGGGATGCCCTCAGGGTGGGGTCCTTTCTCCATTGCTATGGACGATTGTAGTTGATGACTTACTCGCCACATTGTCTCAAAGGGGAATCGGTGTGATTGGTTACGCTGATGACCTTGTTTTGACAGTTAGTGGAAAATTTGAGAGCACATTATGTGAACTTATGGCTGATGCTCTAAGGAAAGTGTCAGACTGGTGTTCTCAGGAAGGACTCTCAGTGAATCCTTCGAAAACTGTAGTTGTACCTTTTACGAAGAGATATAAGCTGACGTGCGACTGTATCTCTTTTAGGGGTACTGCTATTATGTTCTCTAAGGAGGTTAAATATCTAGGTGTCATTCTGGATAGAAGGCTTACTTGGAATTCGCACGTTCGTGCTGTCCAGACTAAGGCGACAAGGGCACTTTGGGCATGTCGCTCTTCTTTCGGCAAGACTTGGGGTCTATCGCCAAGGATGACACTGTGGATTTATACCGCCATCGTTCGGCCCATAATTACTTATGCGGCAATAGTTTGGTGGAAAAAGACTGAAGAGTCTACCACCATGAGGAAATTGGGCAAGATACAGCGGCTTGCCTGCCTTGGAGTAACCGGGGCAATGAGAACTTGTCCGACAGTGGCTTTAGAGGCCCTTATTGGATTAACACCACTTCATATTTATGTGATGAGGGTGGCCGCGTGTTCGGCGGCAAAAATGCTCGTAAGAGCACCTCGAAATGAGTCGAGGAACCTGGCCATTCTTCACAAGGTAGTCAGGAATCCAATTTCGGTCTTGGATGCCATGCCTTCGGAACTGTGCTTTGGCAAGAGATTCAAGGTTGAGGTACCAGACCGGGAACGTTGGTCTACTGGGCATTTGACTCGAAGTGAGTTCGACCTAAACTGGTACACCGATGGTTCCAAAATGGACAGTGGAGTAGGAGCTGGGGTCTATGGACCCAATCGAAACCTGTCAATTCCACTAGGGAAGTCACTGAGTGTTTTCCAGGCTGAAATCCTGGCCATAACCGTATGCGCTGAGATTAACCTGGATATTGGGCTCAGGGGCAAGACAATTAATATATTCTCGGACAGTCAGGCTGCCTTAAAGGCGCTTGACTCTCATCGTGTGACATCTAGGCTTGTCAAATATTGCTACGACACATTGCAAAGACTATCGCTTAGAAACAGGGTGCAGCTGTTCTGGGTACCTGGACACTGTGGCATAAGCGGGAACGAGGAAGCGGATGCATTGGCTAGGGAGGGGTCTGCGACGTCTTATATTGGTCCGGAGCCCTGCTGTGCGGCACCGCTTTCTACTATTCTCAAATTAATTGGTGAATGGGAAGTTGGCAAGTGTTTGGAACACTGGAACGCCCAGTCGGGTCTGAGACATGCCAAGGCTGCGATCCGTCCGCGATTTGGGGGTAAGTCGGATGTTCTAAGGCATAGAAGACCGGACCTGAAGATCCTTACGGACTTCCTTACAGGTCACTGTAGTGTGAGAGCGCATCTTATGAGGATGGCGATCACAGACGTAGATACTTGTAGACTTTGCTCACGAGCATCGGAAACAGCGGAGCACATATTGTGTGAGTGTGTGGCTCTTGATAGATTCAGATGGATGTGTCTAGGGAGACATATGGTCTCGTTGGCGGACATATCCACCACTCGGACTTCGGACCTGCTTGCATTCATTAGGAGGGCAGTAGGTCTGTTGAACAGACAATAGACCTAAGGGGACACAATAGATCTTATTGGTCGCAGTGTTCTGCATTAGTGCTGGGTCTGAACCAATTAATAATAATAATAATGAAACATTTTAAATGATATAAATTATAAATTACAGTAATATCAAATTTGAAGGTTGTACCTAAAATATTTAAGAAAATATGGTACTTTTTATGTTGTGGTTGTATGGGTGTTGGGGGTAAAAGTGGGCTAAAGTTCAAATTTTTTTCCAATAATGTTTGTAACAATATAACATTCAAGTATACCAAAATTTAAAGTTATATCTAAAGTATTACAGACAATACGGCATTTTACACATTTCGATTGTATGGGAGGTGGGCGTAAAAGTGGGCGGATTTTCTTAATTAAAAAAAAACTGGAATTGTCTCAAAAATAACCTGTGCAAAATTTCAGAGCTCTACAATGACTCCTTGTATTAATGCCGGCGTTGTCACACTGTGCATCACACCATTGAATTATTTTGTTGTTTTTGAATTATTTTGCTTAATTAATGAATTAAAAATAGTGGGCTGATATCATACTCTAACACTAAATTCGGTTGTTTTTAAACACAAGTTTTTATTTAAAATTCCATTCTTATTTTTTGTGTAACTATAGTGAAAATTAAATTATATTTTAAGTTGAACTAACTTTAGGAGAATGCCACCGAATTTGAAAAATGTTTTCATAAAATATACAACAAGATATACTTGCATTGCAAATGGTTGCTCTGAACAGCTGATACTAAAAATAGCAACAAAACGACAAAAATAAAAAATATTTTACAGAAAAAGCAAAAAACAAGTCAAAGCTACGATTTTACATTTTTGGTTAAAATGGCATACTTAGTTCTTAACAGGAACAAAAGCAACCCATAGAGTAGGAAAGAAGCATTAATTGAACTCAATTTATTGCTCAAGTTTTGCTACAATTTTGTTTAAGATGTTGCACGAATTAATGCAAATAAACTCCTTGATGTAGGGTGGTATGAAGAAAAATAAAAAGTTTTGTGCTAATATTTTAACCATATATTACATTTTATTAAATGAAAAAGATAAATAGTAACTGAAAATGTATGTTCTTCATTTTGTTGTTGTATTGTATTTCTAATTATGTGTTTGCAGATATTTCTCAACTCTTTTTCTCCATCTCAATTTGACAAAATGTCAACACCTTAATTCGAAACTGCCAATCAAAATGTTGGCAATAAAATGGATAAAACTATAAGTATTTAACAATTGCAGTTTTTTTTTATTTTTGTTGTTGTTAAACCTACAATTTGTACAATTTACCATCATTCAACCATATATCTTTTTAGTTAAATGACTACTAGTCTTGTTAAATAGTTTATAGAGCCATTGTGCATCTTTATTACTCATACATTCAATGCATTTGCACTGATGATGCATTTCATTTAAAACATGAAATGTTAAACGGTTTTTTGTTTTAATTTGTTTGTTTTTCTCTTCTCTATTTGTATTCAATTGGGTTTTTTTATAGAATAGGCCTTAAAAACTACAAATTGGTTTATAAGTCAGTTGGTAGTCACTGTCAAGTTTGGCAAGATTGATGTGAAAGGATTAAAATATTTTAAAATCGAACATGTTGATTGAAAATCCGTTATAGCAAAAGAAAAAAACAAAAACAAATTTTATAACCCGTTTAAAGAAAATCAAGTTCAAAAATCCATTTACAGGGATATGGTACGAGTACATATGTATGTATGTATGTATATATGAGCACATCAGACAAAAATCAACAGTTTTCTTGTTTTTATTTTTTTCTTAATTAAAAAATAATTCCTGAAGACGCTACACGAAGGAGCAGCGAAATATTGAAAATACTTAAATAAATATTTAATATTATTATAAAAAGACCTTAAGGTCGAAAAAAATAGATTTATTATTATTTATAAAAATAGGTCAATATAGTTATTATATTTCTTAATTACTCTTAATAAGTTTTGCCTAATTGATTATTAAAAAAATCTTAAAACAACAAGTAATACGTATTAAGCGAAGAAGAGTATGGATCAAACAAAATAATGTTTTACTTTAACGACTGATTTTACAACTTCTAAAAATGTTTTCCTTTGAAAGACTCATGTGCTGAAACAAAACTAATGTAAAAAGTTAGGAGTACTTCTTAGTGCTGCGAGCAGTGAGTCCGAAACATCTTTTACCAGTAGTGGTAGTTTGTATGAGACTGATGATGAACGCCATTTAGTGACTTAACCCATTTACCGCCAAAATAAAACGAGTAGAGATAATTAACAAAAATGTTTATTTTTTAGTTAATTTTATATAAAATTAATACAAATTAACGAAAAAAGTTTTAAAAGTGATAAGTAGGCTGAGTGGGATGGGCGTACTCAATTGAGTACAGCGGCAGCTTACAGGTGGAAATCTTCAAGACATCTTTTTTCAATGCATAAAGTTTTTGAACATTTTTTGCATTGCCAGCGAACTCTTGCATGACATAAAACACATCTTAGCTGTTTTTCTAGTTTTGGGGGTAGTAACCTATACCATGAAAGTAGTGCTTCTTGCGTGGAGCCCCTGACTATCAGGGCTCCCCGCATCTTGTGGTATCACAACGGGCCGCCATGCGTGCTCAAGTGTGCCTTGTCATTACGAGGCTACCACTTCCTCCTATCCTATCCTGACCTATACCATCTTGAGGTAACCCCAGTTTCAATGAAGAAGAAGGTCGAGCTTTTGTTTGCACGTTTTGGCGTAAATAATACCTTGCAATGGAACGTCTAAATAACGTCTGTGACTCATAACATGTAATCTCCAAGCATTTGAAATGGCCATATCTATAACATAGGTAAGCAAAACTCACCACCATTTCTTACCATGAATGGCTATTCTATAAAATGAAATAGACTGGTCTAATTCATCTACTCCTCCCAGATGTTTATTGTAAGACTGAAATACTTTTGGAATACTGACATCAATTTTTTGCCGTTGTGTAGCAGACCAACGTTTGACAACTCCTAAAGGCTCAAATGATCATAATTTGTTGCTATTGTACATACATTATTTGCCTTCCATTTTTCCAAAAGAACTTCATTTTATTTGTCAAACCTATAGTAATATGGGGCTCGCTCTTCTTTTTTAATTTCTTTAAAACTTTTTAATGGAATTTTTTAGTTCTGTTCTCTAATTGTTCCATGAAATCCTTTTTCCTTGAGTTCCACCATGAGATTATAACTAGTAAAAAAGTTATTGAAAAATATTTCGTGCGATGCTGGGTCAGTCTCCATTTTGGTAATCAACTTTTTAACTACTCTAGATCCTAAAGGATTAGTAGAATTTTCCTCTAAATTTCCACAATCAAAATCGAAAGTATAACAATATCCCATGGAACTGGCTGCTAGCCAACAAGTATGTTATTTCTGTAACAGTGTTGGCACAATTTTTATATGGATTCTGCCGCTGTACTCAATTGAGTACAGTTGAAATTGAAATTGTGTAACTTTGTAAAATTAGCTAGCAGGTCATTTATTGTTTGCTTAGTTTATGAAGAGAATTGTTCGCTTTCAGGTAAATAAAGCAGAAAAGATATCAGTGATATTGTGAAAACTGAAAAAAATTTGTACTCATCTCGCCACACAAACTTTTTGTAAATTTAACAATACATTTTGGAGAGTAGATGTGTAATCTAGAAAATCTTCTTTATTTTTTTAAAGGGTTATAGCCTTCTTTTAACATAGAAATGCAAAAAATTCACAAAAATTTTAAAGCTTTTAAATTATATGCCTATGTTTAGCTATACTCAATTGAGTACAAAGGCACCAAATGGGTTAAGCTGAGCAGTAGCACGAATGTTACTCAAAATGCATATTTTTCATTCACATTTGGATTTTTTCCACAAAACCTAGGTGCGGGGAGCGACGAACAAAAGGTGCGTGCTCACCAAGATTTAATAATAATTTATAGAAATAATCCAGCATGATGGGAGACTATTGCTGGACTTTAATGCGTGAAATCGAACCAACAAATACAAAAGACGATTAAATACCGCCATTCTCTTTCGAAGATTCATTGATTTTTAAACAAACATATATTTTTTTATATAAAAAACGAATAAAAACATTTTTTTACCAAATTAGTCTTGGAATGATATTTGTTTGCTCCAGTTTATCTATAAACTAATTATATAATTAATTAAAATACTCTCAATTTAAAGTATAGGGCTGTATATATTTATATTTTGGTCACTTCTAGCAAACATATCTTTTATGTTTTCAGTAAATTACTTATTTTTCTTTTCGGTAATAAAAATAAATTATATACACATCTGCATAAATGTACATTAGGGTGGGTCAATTTTTTTGCCTACTAAGCGTATAGCAAAATCGTAATCTACGGGAAATTCTAAGAACTTTTCCCAAAGAAAGCATGGTTCTAAAATCAAAATCGAGCTTCCGGTTTTTTAAGAGAAAATTTGGTGTTCAGGTCATCCGAAAATAATGCTATTTTTTTGGAAGTATTCATTGCAATTGGTGAATAGTTGACCTGTAACGCTGGAAGAGGGCTTATTTTAAAGAAAATTTTCTCAGCTTTCTATATCTGTCCTCATTTATAGAAAATTGTTTACCCAAATAATGGTTTTGGAGGTTTATGTCACAATAATAATAGTTTTTGGTTTTTAACAGTTTTACTATTATTATTTTGACATAAACCTCCAAAACCATTATTTGGATAAACAATTTTCTATAAATGAGGACAGATATAGAAAGCTGAGAAAATTTTCTTTAAAATAAGCCCTCTTCCAGCGTTACAGGTCAACTATTCACCAATTGCAATAAATACTTCCAAAAAAATAGCATTATTTTCAGTTTACAAACAATTTTTTCAGAACGTTTTGTTTATTAATTTATAAGAACAAACGAATTATTTTTTAGTACAGACTTATGTTTGAATTCGTTTATAGCAGATTGCAATCTGTGCTTGAAATAAATAAATATGGTAACTCATCCTCCCATTTGGATGAATGTATTTGCTATCAGCCAAATTTCATTAACAAACTGTTTGTTGGTGAAAAATAAACTAAAGTACAACACTGTTGAGGTAAACTAAAGCAAGGCCCATTAATACAGGTCATTGCATCTCTACAACAATACAACTATAGAAAAAACCACACGCATTTTGTGTTGTGTGATCCATCCATATATGTCAAAATGATAAAAAGTTTTTGTAAAAAATGGTGGGAAAGAAATTAAAATCAGTGTTGCCACAGTCCGTAAATTTTAGTAACCAAATTTCAATATAAAAATTCAATAAATTAAAACTAAACATTTAAATGTCGGCTAATTTTATACATATAAAATTCAATTTCAAGATACGTTCTATGATATAAACTGTAAAATAAAGTGAAAGTCTCCTCTATAAAACATATTGTTACGAAGAAATAATTTTGTAAAACAAAATCATAATTGCATTCCCGTAAATTAGTATTTTCACTATATCTAGCATTTGGATTATATATATACAAAAATTATTACAATAACAAAATACATGTCGGAAAATCAAGTACATACGTCTAAAATTATAAAAGATTTATTATTGCTGTGGAATTAGTTAAATCCTAAGCAATAGAGACAATAAAAATTACTAGAAAAACTGTAGGTATTATAAATAATGCTTCACATTACTCTTTTTAGTTAAGAAAACAGAGTGTAAATAAAATATTATTATTATAGAGTGTAAATAAAAGCTTTAAAATCGAAAAGTACAAAACGAATTATGAAGGACAATTCGTAACAATATTATCCTGCTTGAACGTAAAATATTACAATGTTTAGTTAAAACTGTATCATCATTAAAGATACACATAACGTTTTTTATTATTATTATTATTATTCATTTAAAATAAAAATACAATTTTCTTCATAAAAAAAAGAAAATATGTATGTAAGAAAAAAGTAGCCAACTTTGGTTAGATATAGCCAATATGGCAACACTGACTGAAAACATAAACATACAAATAAAAACAAAAAAGATAAAAATGTAAACAAACTTTGACATATATAGATATGTTTACATAAAATCAGCCTGAGAGATGCAATGACCTGTATTAATAGGCCTTGAACTAAAGAAACTCAACAACTGCACCCAACTTCAACACTTATTTGCAGGGTTGTCATATAGTTTTCAATTTTCATCCCCGATTTTGAAATTCACATCCCCAAAAATCTCCAAAACCCTGATTACTTCATCCACAAAAATCCCCACAGAAACTGCATCAATACTTTTGCATAGATACATATGTTTTATTTGATACTATTTTATTTGATATATATGTCTCTTTACAGTGGTGGATTATAAAAAAGATTGACCATGATCTAGCATCTTTCTGACCAAAAAACTTTAGAACAATGTGATAATATCAAATTTGATGACCTAAAAGAAACATTTTTTTATTAATGAAACTAAATTACTACTATTTTGTAACTACAGAAATACCCTAAAAGCGTTTTGGCATTGAGTCCACAAGTCTTTAAAGCATATCGATTGCAATGTTTTTACACACATCTTCAACAAATTCCCACAAATGTTCGTTATTAGAAGGGTTTTTCTCAAAGAGCAGCTTTGACAATTTGGCATAAATTTTCAATAGGATTTTACTCTGGAAACTGAGCAGACCAGCTTGAAATTTTGACGCAAATATTTTGAAAATAACTTTTTGCTCGCTTCGATGTCTGTTTTGGGTTGTTAACTTCTTGAAACACCCATCGATGTGCCATTTCATATTCAGCATAAGACATCTTGATGCCAAATTGTAAAAATCGACAAAAATTTGTCGATTATCCCCAATAAATTCCCCATCCTCAAATGAATTGTTTATCCCCATTTCAGGAAATAAATCCCCATTTTGGGGATAAATTCCCTAATCTGACAACACTGATTACTTGTATATTTTTCGCCGTAGACAATTTTATTAAGTGAAAAGTTTCTGTTTTTAAAATTTAATAAATTACCGTGAAGGAAGTAACAAATTTCCTTAAAAATGGCCTCTTTAGAACCGGCACAAAATAAGACATGGGACTTATCTTTGTATGAGCTGCAACGCAAACCACAAGAAATTATTACAGACAATACGGAAATTGCAGTTTCACCCAGGAGTCTGCACAGTGAACTGATGTGCCCCATATGTTTGGATATGCTTAAGAAAACAATGACCACTAAGGAGTGTCTACATCGTTTTTGCCAAGATTGTATTATAACCGCTTTGCGTTCGGGTAATAAAGAATGCCCAACTTGCAGAAAGAAATTGGTATCTAAACGTTCTTTGAGGCCAGATCCTAATTTTGATTTATTAATATCCAAGATATATCCAAGCCGCGAGGAGTATGAAGCTATTCAAGAGAAGGTTATGGCCAAGTTCAATCAAACTCAATCTCAGCAGGCATTAGTAAATTCTATTAATGAAGGCATTAAATTGCAAAGCCAAAATAGGCCACAAAGATTCCGTACAAAGGGTAGTGGTAATGCCTCAGGCGGCCGTGGCGGCGGCAGTAATAATCACAATTCGTCAAATGCGCATAATGTATCCAATGAGAGTAATACAAATGGCAACGAAAGTGATACAAATACCAGAGAAAGTACAACCACTGCAGCGCCTGCTGTAACAGGAACAAATGCTGCCACAACAACAACTTCGACTCATTCCAATGCCACAGCTGCTACACCATCTTCAGTGGCCAGCAGTCAAGCTGCTAGTACTTCATCTACCCGATTGGATGATGGCGGTTCTAATCCTCCGTCTGTACGCTCCACACCTTCCCCTGTGCCCTCTAATTCCAGCAGCTCAAAACCGAAAAGAGCCATGTCAGTACTAACATCTGAACGTTCAGAAGAATCTGAGTCAGATTCACAAATGGATTGCCGTACAGAGGGAGATTCGAATATAGACACCGAAGGCGAAGGTAATGGAGAATTGGGTATTAATGATGAAATAGAGTTGGTATTTAAGCCACATCCAACTGAAATGGCTGGAGATAATCAGTTAATGAAGGCTTTAAAAGAGAATTGTATTCGCTATATAAAAACCACAGCTAATGCAACCGGTATGTAATATGTACATCTGTTAAAGAATTTCAATAGAATTTAAAAAATCTTTTAACATTTTTTTTTAGTTGATCATTTAAGTAAATACTTGGCGTTGCGCCTCACGCTTGACTTGGGTTCCGACTTACCAGAAGCCTATCGCATGCTTAACTTTTGTATCTATGTTGCACCCCAACCCTCACAACTGGTTATATTAAACGGCAACCAGACTTTACATCAAGTTAATGAGAAATTTTGGAAAGTCAATAAACCCATGGAAATGTTTTATTCTTGGAAAAAATCGTAAACGAGTTTTTGGCTAAGAAAATAACAGTAAAAATTGTATTTAAGAATAAGTATACTATATACTACATACATATATAGGGATGTATATCAGCTTAATAATTTCTGTAGTTTGTAAAAATATATGTATTTTAATTTTTTTGATTTAAATTTGCATAACTTTATTATTTTGCCTAAAACAAATTCCACATTTTTGTGTTTATTTCATTATTAAGAGCTTTCGGCAATTAGAAAATACATAAATGCTTTTTCTGTAAGATCAGTGTCTATGATACAATAAACAAAAATGTTCTATATCCACTATTTCCATTACATTCAAATAAATTTTTTTCTAGAAATAATTAAGTTTACAGTTATATTATTTTCTAAAATGGTAAAATATTGGATTATGTGAGTTTATAATGCAAAAATTTTTTTGAATAATTACAGTCTTATTCATAATGAGATAGAACGGGCTTTTAAGAGCCTTATAAGCAAAACCTTAATTTTGTATTCATAAACAACAAAAAGTGTCATAACGCTCTCATAAACCATTTATAGGTAAGAAATTTTTATTGTATGTATGTTTCTACCTACTTTAACCGTACAATAAACGATATTTGTGAGTTGGATTGGATTTTGTATATATAAAAGTGGAATAATATAGTATTACAATGAATACAACTAATATAATTGCAATTTAGGTACATACTTATGTACATATTTAAATTTACATAATTAAAAATAATCTGCACAAAATTAAATTTCTAAATTGCCAAAAAATTGTTTTTATTTTGTAGAAATTACGAATATAAATCTCTCTTTCTCTCCACTTTCCAATTCCATTTTACCAAATTTTGATATAAAAAATATGTAAACAGAATAGAGATGCACAAACCAAAAAGTGGAAGGTAGTACTCGATTACTTTATATGTACATGAATTAAAAAAATGTATTTCAGAGGAAAAATTTTTTTTTTTTAATTTTTCAATTTGTTTTAGTTATTTTTTTAACAAAAGTAAATATTATTTCAATCACATCAATTTTATATATAATTGTGTTACTATTACACTATTGTTATGAATATTAAAAAATTACCTAAGTAACCGAGAGCTTTTTTTGTGCATCTTTATGCTGAAATAATATCATGGTATTGCCAGCATGACATTAAAATTATTTATTAGCTAATTTGCTGTTATGAAAACTAATGTATGGATTAAACCTGAATTAACCCGGCATTACTAACCTTAAATCATGTCGCATGGTTACTAACTATGGGTCTTATCGACCCTGAATTGTATTATCCATTGAAACCGTCTCAACTTATAAATTGATACAACGTATACTTCTTTTGGTAGATTATAGTCTTTTATTGTTTAATTTTAGTATACAATGGTGTAAATTAAAAAAAATATATTTAAATTAAAATTAATTATGAATTCATTACAACATAGCTAAAAAAAGTGGAAAAAAAAGTTATCCAGCCGAATTGCGCATAAAATTATGAGTTTTTAAGATATTGACTTCAAATAAAGTACATTTGAAACCTGATATATAATAGTGAAATGTTAGAAAGAAAAATTGGTATGGCTAAAGCAAACATTTTTCAGTTATGTACTATAAATGTTACCTTTTATTCGGAATTTTCATCATCGAACATATCGTCATAAATGGATTCCTCTTGTGCAGAAGCAATGTAATTTGAGCACAATGCTTCTGGAAAATATATTTTCCACATTTAGAGCACGAGTTTTTGGTTTTGCGTTTTAATTTATTACAATGTGAATAAATGAACATATATTTTTTGGATAACGGTATAACTAACCTGGGTCTAATCGACCCATAATCTTTGTTACATTATTGCTAACTATGGGTATAATCGACCCAGGCTGTTTTTTAAAATAATTTTATATGGATAATATCATAAATTTTCCTTATATTTATTATTTATAAACGTTTAAATATAAACAAATTTAGATTACACATATATCTTGAGTTAAAATATCGTCATGTTTTTTTTTTAATTTAAAAAATTTGCGTGTCTGGGTCGATTCGACCCAGAGGTTAGTAATGGAGGGTTAAGGAGTTATTATGAATTAGTATATGGGACAAAAAACTGGCAAGTTTATCACCCGCTATAGACTGATATTAAAACTTGGCATACCTTCTACTTAATAACTAGGCAGAGAATCCAAAAAATTAAGTACCTTGTAGGTTTGAGCAAGAATTTCCACGTATTGGAATGACAATTTAGTCACTGTGTACAACGACCTGCTAATTTTTTATTATACGTAAGGCTGATAGTGTTTACATTTTTGACAAATATTTCATAAAAACCTCAATTGTACCTTGCCATAGTGTAACCACAAAATAGTTTTAAGTGGCAAACAACAAAACAGGATATTTGGAAAATAAAATTATTTGCCAGCTAACAAATATTTGCCTAATGTGACTGTTGCTTAAGGCGATCGAAAGTCTATGAGGAGTTTTACTTGAAATTGTTTTCTGAAACTTAAAATCGAGTGAATATTTGTAAATTCCTTACATAACCTTCTATCATAGAATTTTATTGACATAGAGTAACTGCGTTATAACCATTAGGTATGTTCTGAAAATCCAAATCAAGTGAAATTGATGATCATAAAAGTTGTGTTAATGGTTATTTAGAGAATTAATAAAAAATGATATCAACAGCTTGTTTTATTTTACAATTATAGCAGTCTGAAATTTTATTCGATTTCAATGTCACTCGTTTTCGTTTTATACCGAATGATTCGAAATAAACTGAATAATTTAATTTGTTCCAGTTGACGATCCAGGAACGGTCATTGTGAATTTTATTTGTCGATGTAACGTTCTGGATATCTCTAAAAACTAAAAAATTATGAAGGACTTGAAATTAAGTTCACAAACGATGCAATAACTGGTGCAACCGCAGCCAAATAAAAGCAAACTTGATGTTGCAAGATATTTAATAAACTTTACTAAAATTACTATTTTTAAAACATTACGGTACCAAATATCTGTTTAAGTACCTATTTGTTTAAATTACAATAATTTTTGTAACTTACAAGCTATTGTTTTAAATAATTTCCAAATAAGAAACCAAAACTCATTTAATATATTTTTATTTATATGTATTTAGAAAAAAAAATAACAGTAAGGTACATTTGTTCAAATATAAGCAAAACTAAATTTATATCGGCTAAAGTTACAAAGTACGTACGTATAGAGCAGAGATTTTTTATCTCTTCATAGCTAACGAAAGTATAGCTTGAAAAGATAAACTTAATTACTCGTTGCTTTTGTTTTTTCTTTTTAGTATTTACACATTTTAAACATTAATTCACATACAATTGCAGTATATTGTATGTGATGCAAACCGATTACGATCGAAATTTAAATCGACTTAAACTTCAACATTCTATAACGTCCAAGGGCCTATTTCACTAAGCTACAAGTCTACAATTACGAGTGTTTTTGCCGTAAAATTGTAAATTTGTAAATTATTGTGTTTCATTAAAATACAATTACAAGTTTGTAGCTACAAGTGATTTTTACAATTTACAAGTCTACAAGTCATACTTCTACAAGTCGTTTTGTTTCATCAAACTAAATTTTCATTTGTACACTTGTAGAATTGTAGAAAAAAAGCTTAGGGTCGACAGAGACTCTCAAAAAAATTTTACAAGTTACAAGTGAATGATAAATTGAATTAAAATTTGATTTTTAACTATTTTTTAATAAAAATTAGTTCAAATAAACACAAAATCAAACAATTTTAATATTAATTACCATTAATTTATTTATTTTGTTTATTTTTAATTATTTATTTTTTTATATAAGTGATTATATGTAATAAAAAAAACTATATCACATTGTTTGCTTATTACAAATTATCGATATTAAAGTACCCATTATTGTAAAACTATTAAAAGTATTCCTATGTTCAAATGCTTACAACGTCAGAACTATTTCTCCGATCTTGTTTATGGAGCACTCATTTGCTTTGTTATTGTGTTTTCTTTTAAATGGATTCAGATAATTAGAAAAAGTGCACATTGTTAATTTTTTATGTTAAATTTTTCTACATCACCAAAAGCAGTTAGACGTGAAATCAGAAGGAATAACTAAGTAAAACATTAAGAATATGTTGGAGTTGTTAAGAAAATCTCTAACCCTCTTTTAAGAAATTTTAATACATTAATTATTTCTAAAGACAACAATGATACGTTTTTGGCCGAAGAATATTGTGGAGCGTAATTCACTAGTTTTTAAGGTATAAGCTGTAGTGCAAAAGCAGCAATTATCGAGTTCAGTAAAAGAGTCGTTATATAATTGCACTAAAATGTGACTTTCCACTACCTATTTGTGTAAGTAAATGAAACGAAACCTTTAGCCAGCAGAAAGTAGAGACTGCAGTACAAATTTATAAAAATTTTATCTTATTTGACAATTTTAATCTGTCTGTCAGTTAGAAATTCATTGCATTCTGCTGGTCAGGGTCGTCGATCAAAAGTAAACAAACCACTGACCACAAAACGCCATCTAAAGCTTCGCCTGGATTTTAATCGGACGCACTTAAATTGAATTAAATTGGATTATGGAGGATTGGAAGATGGTCCTATTGCCGGACTAAACCAAAATTAAATTAGTTTTCCAGCAATACAATAATTTGAAATTCACCGCCAAAATAACTCAAAAGTTTTTAAATGATAGCGAACTGAAAGTAATATAATGGTCACCAGAATAGCCTGACCTCAATCTGCTTGAGTCCTTCTGAGATTCTTAATTTATCAAAATAACTTTGTAAAAATATTTTATTTTATTTAAAAAATGTGCGAAATATTATTGAAATGTGTTACATTGCATTTTTATAGGATATTTTAGCACTTTGAGTAATAATAAATAAGAATTTTATAATTAATATCCAATATATACAAAAGAACTTGTAATTGTAGAAATTGTAGTTTACAAGTACAAAAATCTACAATTGTTATAAAAATTTTAATGAAACACAATTCATTATCACTTGTAAAAAAAAGACTTGTAATTGTAACTTGTAAACTTGTAGAATTGTAGTTTAGTGAAATAGGCCCCAAATCTAAAAAGATTATACTTTCTTTTTTACTCATTACCTTAACCCATTACTGCATACAGATTTAAGTTTTAAGTTAAGTTTTTTTTTATGATCATCAAATTATAAATGCCACGTGCATTTTATTTAGTACAAACGGTATTTATAACATAAAATATTAACTGATGTTTTGCTTAAAAGTAAAAATTGTCCAAAAATGTTATTTCAAATAGAAAATATTTGTAATTTACTTGCGTCCGATTAATCGGACGTTATACTGTAATGGGTTAATGACTATTGCCACTACCACCTCGATTATTAAAATGGAAAAATTTGAAAATACAGACGATTTCAATTTCGAACAAAGTCGATGTTCATCACATACCGGATATAAAGCTTTTTTTTATTTAATGAAAAAACGCAATGATTATGACAGAATTCGTTATCGGCTAAACAAATAAAAATATATACTTAAAATTTTAAGCTAGGGAATACAATAGAACCAGTCATATATAAGAATATATTATATTAATAATTAATGTACATAATACCTGGGACGTGAAAGGTGTGTTAATAACTTAAATCAAAAATATCCAAAAGTGCGAAGCCCGTTTATTATTTGCATTAAGTCCTATTTTAAGAACTTTGTTTGGTCTTATTTTTAAAATTTTGATACTCTTTTTATGCAGCATTATCATGAAAAGAAAATGTTTTAAATTAAATATATTTAGAATTAAACACGAATAATAAATCATTATTATCAATTGTCTTTTGCAACAAGTAGGACTGTATGCAGTAATAGTAAAATAAAAAGGTTTATCTATTAAGATTTAGACTACTTAATTGCTATTTTTAAAATTGGATATTCTACAAGTGTATGACCGAGAGAAGAAAAACAATCCGTTGAGAAAATCCTCATTATTCGATTAATAAAATAAAAAAATTCTCGATTATGTTTACCTATTAATTGCTATTTTAAAAATTAAGTGTTCTTTAATTCTATAACTAGGAAAAGAGAAAAACTAACCATTGGGAATATTTGATTTAGATAATAAATAAAATAGTAATATATAGTTAACTAGTGTAAAATAAATAGAGAATAGAATCCCTTACAAGCCAGATTTTAATTTTAATGTAAATGAAGCAATTATTCTCACATTTATTTTATATCTTTAGTTTTTTGTAACATTAGCGATTTTTTTACATACATAAATATAACGAAAATAAAGTCCGATATAAAACATGATACTTAAGGCTTTTAAGGGTTAATGGTTATCTATTGTAGTCGCCATAGTCTAATGGTTAGTGTATTGGCTAACTAATATAAGATCTCCTGATTTAAACCCAGTTCTAATATATTGAAAATAAGAAATATAAAAAAATACTTCTTTCGGCGACTACCTCCTAGCAGTCTTCTATCAAAAGCTCTGAGAGTAACTGATTGCCATGAAGAAGCTTCTCAAGTCAATCGTTCGAAGTCAACATTAAACTGTAGGTGCCGGTACTTATGGATAAAAATTTACACACAACATGGCTGCTGCGAGAAGCTACATACATGTGTATGTATGTCTCTATTATGTATAATATTTATGTATGCGAAAACTAAATTTTTATTATAATTGTTATTGCAAGACCAATCTTTTTGGATTTGCTTTAACTTATGTATATGCATATGTAAAATAAGAGAAAATAAAAGTATTCTGCGTCACTGTATTCTTGTTGCACATAAATAAACCTTTCAAAACAATTTATTCATACATAAATTTAAATATACGAAAAGATTTAAATGTGGTCAACTAGACACCTATACATATATGTGTATGTAATTAAATAATTTTAGGTGAAACTTATATAATTTTGTAATACATATATACAAATGTAAATTATGTGAATTCTAAATTTATCAGCTGCCAACAAAAAATTTATATTTTTTGCGAAAAAAAAGTTAAAATGTTTGCCAGTTTTCATCTGTAAACCTTTCTAATTTTTGCAAATTAAGGGCTTTTTACTTTAGTTATATACAAAACTGGGCAGTTTTTTGTTCAAAATAACGGAAAATGTTTGAAAGCACATTTGGTCTTAGTTCCTGAGTATATTATAATGCCCGAACATACATACATATATACATACATACATACGTATATAAGGTTCTATACTCATTGATGTAACTTCTTTAAAATAGCATCTTTATAATCTTTATATTCCGTACTCAATCCAATGTTATCACGTAATTCTCCTTGTATACGCAGTAGACAACGTGTTATATTATCACTATCACCGGTTTGTATCTGAGTGTGCAATTCCTTTTCCAGGTGATACGGCAAACCCATATCTACCAGTTCGTCTAGTTCATCAAGGGTAAGTATAGGGGCATAAGCTTTCATGTATTTACCACATTGTTCATACACTTCTACATATTGCTCGGTCATCGATTTATCCCCACTACGGCCCTGCTGAAGGAAACTTTTTAGTAATGCTAAGGCTTGCTGATTTATAAGCGTTTCTTGTATATTTAATTGGTATATTCGCTGCACTTCTTCCACGGACATTTCCCGACATCCACAAAAGCACTTTAATAAGCGCACAGCTGTGCTCTATATATTTAAATAAAGCATTTAAAATTTGTATTGAAATACTGAGGGTTTATACTTATTTACCTGGTATGATCTCATAGCCATTTTTTGGTATCTGATGTTTGAGTTTTCGCCGAAAAGGCTTTAAATTAGTTTGCCAACAAGAAATTTAAATTACCATTGGCTATTTTAAGTACTTTGTTTAAATAGAGATTACTTAATAGTAATTTAATTCCTAATTAGTAACTTTTTTCCAAATATAAATTATCCTTTATTAATTTGATTTTTTCACTTTAGGGTTTCATACCGGCTAAAGAATTTTTTGACAGAGCTCTTAAGGAATTCTTGAGCGATGACTGATTTTAATATATTTTTAGAATTGCATTATTTTTTAATTTGTTTTATTGTAAACAACTGCAACAGTTCCGTTTTCTTTTTCTTTTTAATTCAGTATCAATTTTTAGCCAAATCGTATTAATAAAATTTCACATGCCATATCTAATTGTATTTTTTTTTTCTATTATTGTCAGTGTGACCGTTTTAGCATTTTTGCTGCTAAATTTAGCTTTTCTTATTTTGATTTAGCGGTAAGTTTATCATTTAGCATTAGGCATTTATTTTAGCATTCTTCAATTTTTTATTTGGCATATTTTAGCAATATTTAATTTAAAATGTTGATATTAAATATTAAATATAAATATTTATTTACAACTAAAAAATTATACTGGAGAACATAATAATTATAATGGTCTGGCAATAATGTGACAATTGAGTCAGCAGTAAAGCGCATAGAAAGTCAGTGGCTAGAGTTAAAAACTCATTTTGATATTGTTGCAAATGTATAGAATTATGTTATCAAGAAAAAATTTAAAAAAACGTATACAATAAAAAAAATTAAACATAAAATTTTTGAGACCATTGCTGTCAGATGTCCAAAGAATACTTAAAATATTTAAAAGTAATGAAGCTGATATAACTCTATCCTTAACAAAACTACACAGTTTCTTGAAAAATCTTTCCTACCAAATTGTTCTTAAGTCTGACTATTTTGATCCCATAACTGCAAATTTAGATGATTTTTTGTTCCAATCCGATATTTCAATTACAATTTCGAAAAGTTTTTAGAATCGAATCCAGATGAACCGGAGTTCAGCAATTAAATTTTGAATAAATGAATATAAATACAAAAATGCATTAAATGAAAACCCTTTTAAAGAATTAGCCTTATTTGTAATGAAATGTGTGGTCTTACCATTTTAGTTACCGGAAGTTACACGACTTTTTAGTGGTATGAACCTTATAAAAACTCAATTTAGAAATATATTGAAAGATATTAAATACTATGAATTCGTTGCACTATATTAGCCCCGTTTTGAAAAGGCTAAATACATGCTGCGATAGTTTCAAACTTACAAATGATTTCATTAAAAAATGCAATAAAATATAAATTATTGCAATTCGAGCGACTCATCAATTTTATATAATTAAATCATTTATAACAAATGTGTATACTACTTTTTATTATATTGTATTATAAATACTATTCCATGGATATTAATTTATAATTTAAGTTTTTTTTAATTTTACAAATCTCTAATGTACATGTGTGTATAATAGTGAATTAACAGATTAGTTTAATGTGAAATATTTATGGAAGGTCATATGAATGTAAATACTGAAAGTACTTAATACGTTAGTTTTACAGCTGTACAATTTTTATGTTGAAAAAATATTTTTTGTTGTTATTTTCAAACAAATTTGTTCTATTCAAGTAAAATTAAGTATTTATGATGATACCATAATATATAATATTAAAAATTTTAGTAGTATTTTTTAGCAGTTTGAATTTTCTTTTAGCATTTTTAGCATTATTTTAAACCATATTTAGCAGCAAAAATTTTTAGACATGGTTACACTGATTATTTATCTGCAGCTGACATGTCACAATTTCTTGGGAAGTGTTGCCACATGGCATTTTAGCATTCACAGTGGTCGAAAGCACTATCATTATTATCATAATGTATAGGATATTTCAGTTGTTTCGTTATATGTACACCTATACTAATAAATATCTAAAAAGTTAAATTATTTTATTTGATTTTAGGTTTATTTTTTTTCAAATATTTCGATACTTCATTGTGTAGTTTCACCAGGAATTATAATTAAATTATTAGAAGGTGTCTTTTAAATTTTTTCGTTATATCTTTGGGATTTACAGACTGATCTCAAAATGGGATATATCGGTATTTTTGTCTCTAGAAAACCAAAAACATTGATGTATCATACATAAGGAACGGACTTTAAATGACAAAGATATAACGAAACATACATACATACATACTACATACATAATTGGCCCTTACAACCCTGTGTCAGGATTACGGCCTAGTTTCTTGCAGCACTCATGTTGTGTGTGTAAATTTTTATCCATGAGTACCGGGACCTACAGCTTAATGTCGACTCCGAACGACAGACTTGAGAAGCTTGTTCATGGCAATTAATTACTCTCAGAGCTTTTGCCAGAAGACTGCTGAGAGGTAGTCGCCGAAAGAAATATTTTTTTCATATTTCTTTTTTTTAAGATGTCGGAGCTGGGTGTCGAACCCAGGGCTCATGTCTTAGTAAGCCGACACACTAACCACTAGACCACGGCGACTACATATAACGAAACAACTAAAAAATACTCGGCAAAAAATAATTTGATATTTTAATGTGTTTGCCTCGAATAGACAAAACATTAGCCTTCCCGAGAAAAAAGAAATTTGATAAATCATACTTTAATTAATATTTCGCATTGATCTCTAAAACTGAAGTAGCAGAATAAGGTGCAGTGTATTATGTTTTATTAATTGATTCAAATTCTTATTTTGACGTAATCCAAAAAAGAGAAATTTAGAAACAGAATGTAACTAGGCTAAATAAGGCTAGATGTGCTCTTGGCTTCATTAAGCGGTGGGCAAAAGAGTTTTCTAATCCGTATATTACTAAACAGCTGTTTGTTTCACTCGTCAGACCTATTTTGGAGTATGGTTCAATCATTTGGGATCCCTATTACAACGTTCATAGTGACTTTATCGAATTTGTGCAAAAACAATTCCTGTTGTTCTGTTTGCGTGGTCTGGGATGGAACTACATTGATTTGCCTTCATATGCGAGCAGACTGGCATTAATAAAACTTCCTACCCTTCAGAGTCGACGTACTATGTTAAATATATCATTTATGATTAATCTGATCAGTGGGGATATATGCTGTGAATTTCTTTTAAATTCTGTTAAATTCAATATTCCTTGTCGTAATTCACGTTATTATAACCCTATTTATATTCATTTATGTAGATCTAATTACGCTCTTGCTGATCCTTTAACTAGGCTTTGCCGACAATATAATTATTTCTCACATCTTGTTGATTTTTCTTTAAATTCTTGTGATATAAAACGGAAAATTATTGTGTTTCTTAATACGTAATTGTATCATTTGTATCGTTAAAATTTTTTGTATGTTTAAGTCAAATTATTGTAATTTAATGTTAATTTTATATGTAATGGTCAGTAAGGATTTTTATCCATTGGCTTAAATAAATTAAATAAATAAATAAACTCGAAATATGTTCAAATATTCTCAGATGGAATACATGCCTAACGATGCTACTAAATGTTAACCTAATCAGTTTCATATTATAATCATATATTATATAAAAAAAAAAAAAAAAAAAAAATGGGTCAATAACCACTATAGAACTATCTTTAATATTCCGATATTAATTTAGGATAGGAGGAAGTGGCAGCCTCTCAATTACAAGGCACACTTGAGCACGCATAGCGGCCCGTTGTGATACCACATGAGTTATTAATTTAAAAATTATATATTTTTATTTGTTTTAGTTGGGCACTTTTATTCCTCACTGTAATAACTGTTAATGTCTGGCAGCACTCTTGTGTTTTGATATTTTTAATTATATTCCCAAAAAGACTTTCAAATTGTAATTGTGTTCATTTTCTTAAATTTATTTAAAAATATTAATAAGAATATTTTACATTACTTTAAAGTTGTAATTAAAAAACACAAATTCGGAGCCGTAATAATTGTGTGAAACATGGCCGCCCAACGTTCAAGACGTTCAAATGCTGGCAATAAAATCGCAAAGTTGTTGGACAATGAGGAAGAGGATGAATTTTATAAAACTTCTTATGGTGGATTCGAAGAGGAAGAAGCGGATAAAGAATATGTGTATGTAAAAAACCTGAAAATGAAATATATCGATTTGAATTTAATTTTAAAATTCTAGACAAAAAGATGAAGAAGAGGATGTTGTTGATTCAGACTTCAGCATTGATGAAAATGATGAGCCAGTTTCAGATCATGAAGAAGAGGATGGTAAAAAACGTAAACGTACCGGTGTAAATACAAAGGCCTATAAAGAACCAAAACCTGCTAAAAAAGATGACAAACCTGCTGGCAGTCTGGCAAAGAAGAAAGTTACGAAAGCAATAAAAAGAAAAGTGCGTGCTAAGTTCACTGTTTTAGATTCGGCCCGCAAGTCGATAAGAGCATCAACTGCTATTAAAACTCAAGCAACAAAAATTCGTTTAAAGGAACTAGACGATGCTCGTAGAAAGAAAAAGAAAGTGAGAAGACTAGAGGAATATATGCCAACACAAGAGGAACTGCTAGAAGAAGCTAAAATAACTGAAGAAGAAAACATTAAATCATTGGGTAAGTTTGTAATGGAATAGAAATTTAATAACATTCACCCTAATTTTTTTAATATTTCTAAATTAAGTACCTGGAAGATTACAAATCGTAGTGGTAGTTGAAATTTAAAGTGTGTGGAAGTTTACATTTACGAATTATACTGTTAAGAATACAGTAATGATACAAATTTTGTTTTTTAAAATATGTTTTAACTTATTTTATTTTTCTCTAGAATAATATAATAACTTTATTGACCTCTTGTTTAAATAATAATATATCTCTTTTTTTGAGCTTAAGGTCTTTTTATATTAATATATATTTATTTGTTATAATAATAATTCCTGAAGACGCTACACGAAGGGGCAGCGAAATATTGAAAAGAAATAAATATATATTAATATAAAAAGACCTTAAGCTCAAAAAAAGAGATATATTATTATTTCTCTAGAATATTTTGGCAAATATTTTTTATTACCTTTTTTACTGTTCCAACTAGAATATTAAAATGGGTATTGTTTTGGGATTGAATGTTTGAGTGAAATCATTCCATTTTGTTCATCCTAATATTATCATTAAAGCGGAATAATCATGGTTCAAATTTTATATTTTGTGTTGAAAAGAAACAAAAGGAATAGAATAGAATACCTTAACGCGTGCTCCGATAATGGCCAACAATATTGTTTAATTTGAATAGTCGGTGTATTTTTTCTTCTGGAAGCATTTTTGACTTTAACGTTTATTAAAAGTAGCGGAGATAGAAAAAGTTTTTAAATATTAACCGAAAGACTTTGGATTACTATTGTATAATCGGTAGTAAAACTACATATTTTTTTTTTTAAATAAAAACATTTTTATTTGAACATAAGTTTGATATCTAATTTATTGTTTTTAGCTTTCCGAATATTAAAGTGGTATAAATTGTCTTTAGTAGGCCAGACTTAATAACGGGGTGATTGGAATAATTTGTTGACTCGAACAATTGGTTGATAATGTAATGTAATGATAATGACCTGTTTATAGTATACTATATAAAAATCGGTAGTTTTTCAAAAAGTAAAACACAGAAAACCAGATTTTGATTTTGAAATAATCTATTCTATAGACTTAAAATTTTTAACTCATTTGCCAAGAACGTCTTCTATTAGGCTCTATCTCGTTGATTTTCCATACAAAAATTCATAAAAATCATAATTTTTTATTAATAGCTTATAAAAATCATTACTTTACCTAATTTCTTATATAGAAAAATTCCAAAAAATGGAGTTGGAGAAGAAAAAAACTCGTCCAACAAAGCGTATATTTACAGGGCCAATGATACGCTATCATTCTCTGACTATGCCTGTTGTACGTAAACAAACAAGAGGATTCAGTGCTCCATATGATCCAAGTGACCCAAGATCAAAATGTGAACGCACATTTATATCATTGGAAAATGATTTAGATGAAAAACTTTTCCATAGGATTTTCAAGTCTAAAAAGCTACAACGAAATTCCGGATACCTTTGCCCCATTACAAAGTAAGTACTCTCGATAAATTGCAAAAAAATAAAAAGAAAAAAAGAAAGTAACGTTCGCATTACAGATTACCTGCTCGTTACTTTGATCCTGTAACACAACAGCCCTATTATAGTATACAGGCATTTAAAATATTACGTGAAGCTTATTACATGCAATTAGAAGAACGTGGCAATACTGAAAATCCAGAAATGCAGAAATGGCTTGATTGGCGTAAGACAGTGAAAGAAAATCGTCTAAAGGCAGTAGCTAATAAGATTAAAAACCAATAATTTTAAACATATTCATCCTCATAAAACATTTATTAATCAGATCATGTAAGTTTTTTTAACTTTTTATTTTAGATATCGAATAATTTACTTCTACAACAGTAATATCCAAGTGCGAAAATAACATGCCACATTTATATAAATTATATAAAATTATTAAAATATAATTTGAATCTAATTTGACAGTTCGTTATTCATAATTATTTTGATTTTAAATAAATAATTTTTAATAGTATAAAAAAATACTTTTTTATAAAAATTAGTAAAAAATTTTGATGTGTTAAAACGTTTATAATTTTGTTATTTTTAAAAGTATGAAATATTGTATAATAATATCGCCTTTATTTTGAATTTCAATTTAATTCAACTCTATTATTTTATTTTGCTACAATAATACTTGGTATACTGATAATTTAGCTTTAACTGTACCATTAATACCACTATTTAGTCTTTCTAAAATACAATCATTTATCGTTCTCAATAATATATATTTACTAGCTTTCTTCATTTAACCGTTATTGTTATATAAGAGTGTCCTCATCCTGTCCCTCGTAAACCATTAACAATGAATGCTGCGATGGTGAACGTCCCAAAGTTAACCCTCCTAACGAACCATCTGGCGATAATAAGCCGGTTTGCAAACTATTTGTGTCACGATATCCTGACGTTGATGAAGTTTGTGATACAGAATCCCACGAAATTTCTCCAATAGGTTTGGGATGTTCATCCTGCGAGAGAGCAGTAACCTGTATTTTTATGATCAGTGCATTATGTAGAGCTTAAAATTAGCGTTTATTTAACAACTTACAATACTCGGTGGTTCCATGGGTGTGAGGCGACTCCTTTTTAGGCGGAATGTTTTCCTACTAGCAGCTTTTGATCTTTGTAGTCTCGATCTAGTGTGATCTCCTGAACTATCTTCAGCCGGACTTTCTGGTGAAAGTGGGGTTGTGGATGTCTCACCCGAAGAATGCCTGAATTCTACTGAAGAAACAAAACGTAATTTAGGTGGTTGAGCTTTAAATGGTGCTTGTTGTAAGCTTTGTGAATGTGACAGTTGTGAGGTAACTCCTGGAGGCAAAGCAGTTGCCATTGTTACTGAACTAGTCCCTTGACTAGATACTATTCCACCCGATCCAGAAGCTCCTATTAATGTTGGTGCTGATCCAGCAGCCTGTTCACCACTTTGACTTTCACTTGTGGTATGATGATCACGACCTGTGGAGCTACTGGAAAGAGATTCTCTTGGTGGATGTAAAGTTTGTTGGGATAGAGTGTCACTGGGTGTGCAAATTCCTCCAGAACCGCTTCTTGAATCTATTGGTACTGTAGAGATATGAGAATGTGTAGCTTGGCCGGTGTTTGTGCCCGTAAATATGGAAATTAGAGAAGGTCTTTGTTGAGACTTGTTATGATCTGTTCCACTAGTTGCTGCAGGTGTATCACTCTTTTTCAAATCGGAACTTTCACGATCTAAAACGCAATATAAATATGCTTTCATATCGTGCCAATTTGATTATTATTTATATTCTTACCGTAACGTTTTTCCTCAAGTTCATCGCGCAAATCCTTTAATTCTCTAGCCAATTCAAGCAAAAGCGCTCCTTTAGATTTTATTCCTCCTTGAGGAGGAGTTCCTCTTAGTCTTTCCCTAATAATAAACTGCATATGACGTTCGTGGTCTCCAATGGGAGGTTGGGAAATCTAAATTAGTAAAATATTCGTTATAAAATTTGCTTTATAAAATACTCTTTGTTTACCTTGTGCAAAATAAAAGGCATTAATACAATATATAAAGGAGTTCTATGTGTTACCACAAATTCTAAGAAACTCCATAAATCTGGTGCGGCCTCATTTCTTCTGCCTAAGTCGCGCATTACTCTCACAATTCTAGACCACTCAGTAGACAATCGGTTCTCAAAGCATATACATACTATTCTCAAAGCCAAAAATGCGGCTTGATATAGGGAACCAGCAATTCTGGCTGGTCTTTTTGCATCTCGACTGCCAGTGAAGGTTAGTGATCCAGTTCTTAAGTCTCCACCAACACGATTTATTTGTGCGACTGCTTGACCTGTTCTGCCAGCTGGAGGGCTCATGGCATTTAATACAGCAGTTAATAAGTAACTTACATCAGTCATTTTTAATTCACCAACATCAGAAACGCCTCGGCCAGAACATACTTTCAAGCACAGAGGCATTATCAAATGCATTAGATATCCTTCGGCCTTCTCCTGGGTGGAGAACTCTGCGCTACCACCACAAATTTGAACCAGTGAAAAACAGTCTACAGGGCTGACGACTTGTAAAGCTACCAATCTGACCACTGTTGAACAGAAGAAGGCGGGCGGATTCTGAGACATAAGAGCTGCTCCTGCACTTGAAACTCCTTCGGGAGCTGATGACCCTGGCTCGTTTACAATTAAGTTTTGAACAGTACTAATCAATGTTTTCATTTGTTGCCAATGCAAAACATACGGATGCCTAACTATAGTCTCGTGTATACCTTTCAATAAGCCGGCTGCCGCTTCCCAGTCAGTATTTCGTCGTATAGAAGGTTTTTTCGATATTTTCAGAAAAACCTTATCAATTCTTCTCAAAATAGTAACTAAAGCATTGCGTAATGTATCATTGGACCAATCGGCTCTCGGCAAAACCGCCTGCATGTACCTCTGGAGACCACGACAAGCCATAGATTCGGGGTCATAGGGCGAAACTTTGAGCAAAGAATGGGCGATATCGGCCAGACGTATGTGGCACTTTGCATCAAGTACTTCGTTAAATTTATTCTCTTCCTTTGGTAGTTTTTTAGATAATTCTTGTAATCGTGTTGTTGATTTACTAAGAAAATCTCCGACCACCGATAGTAAAACATCTCTAGGCCTACGATATTCAGTACGTATCATTTCAGAATCTTCTCCAGTATCCATTATATTTTTAGTCCTTGGATCTGTTATGTACTTTGAGTGGGATTCTTCTTCAAAATCTAAACCTGGTGAACATGGTGGGCCACGACTACAGTTGCGTTGAGACGAACCTTTATGTTCAGGACTATTTCGATACGGACCATTATAACTTTTAGCTAAACCTTCACAATTATGTACCATTGTACGTATAGCAACCGCTAATTGCAAAATTATATCCCGCTCGGACTTTCCTTGCAATGGTATGTAACTAGGAGATTGTATTTGCTGAAGATAACATGGTAATATGGCTTCCAAAATTATCTGCAATAAAAGATGTGCTGTAATTGTTCTGTCGTAATAGATTTGGCGGATTTAATTACCAACATTTGATAACCTCTAGTACTTTCGGCCGAATAGGATACCACCATAACGCAAAGAGTAATACAGTCTAACACTGTAACATCGCCATCTTCGTCATGATAACAAAAATCTATTGCTTTTAAAGGCTTAGGCTCCTTTACCAATTCGGCAATATTTAAGGGATCAGGTGATGGATCCTCTAAGCTTAATAACAAATTAAATAAACAACTAGACTGTACCTGTAATAATTTCAAAAGACTTTTAATAGTGATTTTTCATTAGTGTAGGTTACATTTTTTACTTTGTGAGCTTCTCCATAAGTACCATCTTCATCAGTGTCCAATATCGCTGAAACCGAACCAAACATTTGCAAAATGAAAGGTTTACGATTTAGCAAGTAGAATTGCTTGACTGCATATTCTATTGTAGTGGTAATCAATTTATTCGTTTGGTGCAATGAATATATTTGCAAAAGTGTAGGCATAATCATAAAGTAGCCATTAGTAGAAAATATATTTTTAAAATTAAAAGCCGCATTGATATAAGTAGCCATTACATAGCGCATAATGCACGAATCTTCAGCATGCAAAAACGCTGCTCCCGATAGAACATTTAAAAACAGCTGTATGTCGGCTGAATAAGCAAAATTACCAGCCATAGCCTCAAACATACGAGCTATTAAACGAACCCACATAAATTTGTGTAACACATCCAGACCCAATAGAACTTTGCCATATTCTCCTCCTTGATGTAGATCCAAGTCAACCTCTAATGCTTTCCGAGGAAAGGAAGGCAACTTCATTAGCTCCTCGTGTAAGAAAACAACTCTCTGCACCACCATATCAACGTTTTTTAAAATGGCCCAGGTCAAATGAACCTTTCCAATTTCTACAAACTTTTTCGTAAGCTCTTGTTTTTGTAGGGCTAAAAATGAAGCTTCTGGCTTGAATAATAATAAGCGCACTTCTGGGTATTGAGATCTTTTAAAGAAATATAAATCCCGTATATACCAGTTAGGATTTAATATTTTGTCTGCAAAGAACGTTAAAACAAGTTTTATATGTCTTGTATGTTATATAAAATAAAAAAGAAACACTTACTACTCTTGTGATCCACTAAACAATAATTATTTATTTCTTTTTCATCAACTGAGTAATAATCTAACGCTTCTTTTAGCAATTGACAAAATAATGTATCTTCCTGTACGGGAAATTGTGATGGTATATTACCTTCCTCTTCAGAAGGCCCATGAACAATAATTTTTTTAGCTGCAGGGACATTAGCTGTTAATAAAATTGAGGCATCACATTGCTCCTTACGCAAAATTTGTTTCAAATCTTTAAACATAATGCCATGTACACTGTGGACCACCATCCATAGGACAGACAAAGCTGAACCCACAAGCTTAAAATTTTTAAAGAATGCAACACTCAATATGAAAGTTTTAGTGTTTTTGTTTCTTTAATTTTAAAACTTACCTCCTGTTTAAGTTCATTTGAAGATCTGACATAAAACATTATATAACCAATTATTGAATTGTATAAAGCAAAAGCAGCCTGTTGTGGTAAACGCGGCACGAAACGTATAAGATGCCTTAATAACTTAAACATTTGATCCTGTCTATCCCTAGTAAGTCTTTCAAATACGTAACGCAAAAATAATGCCGACTCTTCTACTAAGCAAACCCAAATCACTTGATATGCCACCTCATACACTGCATTGCCATCACTACCAATGGCAGCATCATCTAAGCAGCCGACAATTTGCATAACAGAAGAGCAGAGTACCGAGGGAAAAAGCGAATGGGCATGATGCAAATGGGAAGATATGCGAGTACCATCAATTTCTTCTTCACCTTCATGGTCTTCATGTTCCATACCTGGTTCATGAGAAGCCTGCTGACTTATAGGTATTGTTGTTATCAGAAAACTATGACGTTCAGCTCTCTGTTTGTCCCGCTGCTGTCGTAAAGCATTCCGAATGGCTTCGGTTTGCTGCATTTTACGACTTTTAGTTGCAGTAACTAGAAAAGGCTGGAATTGATATTTTTTTAAGTTTTGAAAAGTTATACCGATTTACCTTTATAACCTACATGACGATCTTGATTTAATGTAACATCCATATCTTTTGTTTGTTGTACTGGCATCCAAGGAGGATCAACAACTGGTAGACTTTCTATGCCTATTTTGGGAGACGGTAAAGTAAATTCTATACCTCCAGGTGGCACTTTAAATGTCACATCATGAGCATTTTCCTCCATGCGTGGCCAGACATGAAAACGATTCTTCCACAAAATTAAATATCTATAAACAATAAGAAATATAATAAAACCGTAAGTAATAATAGTTCTATACAACCTTTGTATAGCTCCAATTCGGATATCTGGATCTTTGTTCTTTAAAGCTCTTTGCATTATATCGAAAGCATAATTTTGTGCTTTAACCGAGCCCATTAGAAATACAGCAGCACTTGACGAAGCCGTATCTTGATTGGGTTCTAATAAAAGTTCCCAAGCAGCCGGCATAGCTTCTATTACCATTTCCTCTGTTAAAATAACGCCACCCTTCAGCATAGTTGCAAAGGGAAAATGAAAAAGATTTCTAACATGAAACCGTAAAAATTTTAACATGGGCGTTTCTTCTTGTTCTTTTCTTTCCTTTTTCTGTCGAAATGCTTTAGCCAATTTTTCGGCCATTTCCAAATCGGGATCATCACTAATGCGATCCTTGCGTGAAAGGCTATCTTTCCTTTTGGATGGCGATGTCTGTGTAGAACTCTGTTCGGAAACTTTGCGTGCTGATCTGGGACGTTGTTGATGTGCCTTAGATGTTGATATTACGGTTGGTTCTAAATTTGGATGATCAGAATCAAATGTAAAACCAAATTCTTCACCATACACCTAAAATAAAAAAAAATAAAAAAAAAAAAAAATATTAAACATACACATTCATTTGGCCAACAATTTTTATTGAATTTTTATTTTACATCTGGTAAAATAGAATACGAATTGAAAGAGTAATTTGATAATTCTTGAATGAATGCATGATGAAATAGTACATATGTATGTATAATAAGTATACATAATTTCATCATGAATGGGAGCCTACAAATTAACAAAAATAAAAAATTTAAATATTTCCTGCCGTTATGGAACGTATTTTTTTATGCATTAGAATTTTTTTCTGAATGTTACTGAGAAAATAAGCAAAATATTAATTCATTTTACGAACAACTACGACGTTTAACCGCTATTTGTTACGGTATATTTATGCATATTTCGCCATAAATGGATACTTTTTAATTTTTCAATTTTTTTCATATTTATATGGCATATTTTGCCAATTTTTACATATGCATGTTAGAAAAATTAAAGTGTATTTAATATTTTATTTAAGTATAATCTATTAAAAAATAAGGGTGCTCTTGAAAACACTTAAAATTAACATTCGTAAAAATGGGGAATTTCGCGAGAAGCTCATTTTTAAATAATTGTGCAATATTCAACAGTTAATGCCAATTTGATAGAAATGTCAAAGCAGAAAATAAATTAAATACAAAGCATACAAATTTTACATTTAGGGGAATTAGCGTTTAATAAAATTGTTAAATATTTAATGAATTTTAAATTAAATGTTACCTATTTTTCAACGTTGTACATATTGGAAAAATTTTAATAATTGCATGATATAAAAAATGAAATTAAAAGCTGATTTTTAAATTAATTAAATTTTCTTAAGAATATGCTGAAAATCAAGCAATCCGTGTAAACAGACTAAATAGCGAATAAAACTGATAGGAAAATTCTTTTTTGTAAAGTTTGCAAAAGCCAGTGTCAGCAAAGAAAATATTTACTATAAAACAACACCTCGGAAGTCAAAAACATATTGAGCTCAACGCAAGAAATGAAGCTAAGTAACTGTTGCTATTAATGTCGAAAGAATCACCCTTATTCTATTTGGCGTCGGCAATAACAATAGCAATTTTAAGGCAATAGCAATTTTAAACAACGGCAACATCAATTTAATGTTAATTTGGTATTCTATAAGAGTATTATGACGACGTTGCCTGTTTATCGATAATGTTAATAAAATACAGCACACATCTCTAATGTTAAAGACAGCTTTTTCATTGTTTGGTAAAAAAAATAGTTTCCTGAAAAAAAATAAAAAAATTAAATAAAAATGTTTTCCTTTTCTGATTCAAACTCCAGTGAAGAAGAAATTAAAACCAATTTAGTAGTGGATAAAAGACTGCAGAAGTCGTGCATTTTTTACTTGCCCAATGAGAAGTAAGAAGTAAATTTAAAATCATCAATTTCAAAGTTTTTTATTTATTAATTTAAAAAAAGGAACTCTATCAACGTACTTTCCAAAGACCACAAAATTGGCAGCGATATTACGATTCTTGGTCAGGGGTTGGAAACGATTATAACCTGGGACTTTCACAGCCAATGGTGGCAAAGGTTTTGCCCGAAACACTGGACGCCATAGAGATAGCTCGTCCACAGTGGATAAAATTTAGCATAACAAAAGCTAAAAATAAGAAATTAAACTTTATTTTTTCGAAAAAAAAAAAAACAGGATTTCCAGGTGTAATTGGTCGTGTGAACGGAACGCACATCGAGATTATAGCCCCAAATAAACAGAACCGCACATTAACTGAAATTTTTTAATTTAAATGTATTTTTCAACTACACTTTTTCTTATATGTAGGTATGTATCTATTTTTTTAAACAAAGGACAACACTAGGCAACACCAAAAATGACGACGACAAAATCATTGGCAATTAAAGACAATAACGACGTCAATTTTGCTTACAGAATACCAAAAATATGTTAACAGTGATCGATAAACGACAATATTGCCAACTGGAATACCGATCTGCAATAAAAGACTAAAAACGGCATTGCCTTCTATCGACGACGCCAAATAGAATAAGGGTGAATATCTTCGATCTAAAAGAGCGTTTAACGAATTTAAATGATTTTTTTTACTCTTTTGTTTTATATTCTTGTCAGTCTGAATTTTTTTTAAATTACTTTATTTTTGCCTAATTTTGGAAATATAAATACATATGTGTAAATAGTATAAAGGAATTTATTTTATTTGGGTGGTGGCTTATTTTAATTGTTACTTTTCAAATTATTATAAATTTATATCAACAAATGTATGCATTATGAGTTTTATAGAGCATATTTTTAAGGCTTAAAAGTGTTTTCAATGCAAACTTAAATTTTTTAGAGCATATTTTTGGTTGCCCTACAAATTATTATATATAACATGAAACCGTAAAATATACATATACACACATATGTACATATATAAAATTTTACAATACAAACCTGTGTTTCACATGCTTTAATGTGAAATTATTTTACTATTACTTGCATTACATTATTACAAAAACGAGTTTGTGAAAATATACGTATGTATGTATCTAGTACAATGTATGTATACAGTGACGAAACCCCAACAACTATAACAAGAACAACACAGCATGATAGCCACAACAAAATTTTTAGCATACATCTTCTTTGCTCTTCCTACTCATATACTATATTATAATGATACACAAAATATTCTTTTCTTGTTATTGTAACAGCTGATTTTTTGAGCTGTCATTTCCTTCATCATTTATACCAGTAATATGTTACAAGAAATATGTGAGAAAGGCAGGGTTAAATATATGTATGTTTATTTTTAGGAAAATTTAATTACAAATCTTTGAAATTTTTATAAAAAATATTTTTGAAAGTCACAATTTTATGTTTTTTTGCTTCTTCTGTAAACTAATGAAAAATGGTGTTACATTATCTTGAGTTTAATGTGCCGATATACATACATATTTTACATATGTTTATAAAGGTTAATACATTAAGATAATTAAAAATTAATTACTGTATTTTTTAATTTTTTATATAAAATTTTTGAAAAAAAAAAAAAAAAAATAAAAAAAAAATTAAAAATCACTGCCTCCTGTGAGGTTTGAACTCACGACCCCTGGTTTACGAGACCAGTGCTCTACCACTGAGCTAAAGAGGCGGACGTTGGAAACCCGCCGTAATAGCTTATAAAAGTAATCGACATTATGTTTACAACATCGTAAAGTATAACTAAATATTTATGAAACAAAATTTTGATCTTAAGGTAATGGCAAATCGTTATCTGCGAGTATGTTTATAATGAATGTGTAGTGCGTGTGTAAAATCAATGTACTTACTGTGCAAAAAACTAAATATATACATGTATGTATTACCTTTCTGGTAGCTTTCACTAGACGCGTACATGCACGCATATGCCTTTTGTAGCAATAGGGATGGCAGTAACCTTTGTGGCTACAGTAGTAATTATAACTTCCAATCAAGTCAATTACAGCTTTTAACCAAGGCATATTTTTAGCCGTATCGTCGGTTTCATTTGAGTCTGTAGGTGATTCTGGTTGTTGATCATCGCTAAGTATGCCTGGCGATCCGTGGTCCTCTTCACCACCACTGGCTACACCCTGTTCAGAGGTATCGCTTCGATCAGACAGGGATGATACTTTTCGTCTTGATTGTATGGAATCTACGCGTTTAACTGAATTTTAAAATAATAGCAATATTCGATACTGAAATACATTAATTTGTCAGCGCAACTACTTACAATCTGCTTCCATGTCTTTGCCATCTTTAGTATTACGCCTTAGTTTTAATGATCTGCGCTTAAAAGATCCTCCGGTGGTAGCAGCAGTGCCACGACGCGATAAGAATGGTCTAACAGCTGATGCAGCAGGACGACGAGCTTCTTCACCCTCTTTTGTCAGTGTAGTATTACTACTATTCTCAGACTCATTGTCTGGTTCATGTAACACAAATGATATTTTTCTTTCAGTTTGCCCACAAACAACATCATTTCCTGCTGCTATTGATTGTAAACTTTGTGCTGATGTTTGTGAGTGACCCATCGAACTTAAAGCCATTGACCATCTGCGATTTGCTTCTCTATAAACTTTTTCCCACGGAGCTGGTTTATCTTTGTGCAATTTTGAAGTTTTTGGTAACGTTACATAGATATCTCGCAAAAATGCCGTAATTTCAAAAAGTAATACACAAGCAATTAATTTTAGGGCATGTGGACAATCATTTCCATGCGGATTAACAGAAGCTTCGTCTAAGAAATCCTCTTCTTCATCTTGTTGCAAAAGTTCCCGTTGTTTTTCTGGATCCGTTAAACTGGCATTGACAGCTTCATATTGCAGACGTTCGGTAAAAATAATTTCTTCAAGACGCGCACCCAACATTTCTGCCCACTTTAAAAAAATATTAAATTAAAAAAAAATAAATATTAGGGAATGGATATTTTCTGTGTTTTATAATTTTACTCTACAGGTTGTTCTTATTTTCTTTTTTCATTGTTAAAGTTTAATATTATTGTTATTAACTTAATGAGAATTATAACTAAAATAGTTAACAATAAAACAGTCGAATCAACAATATAATACCTGTATAACAACAGAAAAACTAATACATATTTGTGAATGTAAACAATTAGATGTGTAAGGAAACAATAAATGAATACGACTGTTATAAAAAGTTTAGTATCAAAGCCATATATTTACTCTTAAGTAATGGTTAACAAATATATGCGACACATTGTGAACGCTATGTATCTTACATACTTTCACAGAAGTATAGAATAAAAACGCAAGAAAGAAAAATTGTTAAAGAAGAAAAAGTAGACTCTGCAGTGTGTATATGAATGGTTCCTTCAATATTTTAGTATAAAAAGTTGCATATTCTGCCTTGATGATCAAAGAAAGGACTGAAGTATTCCACTCATTATTAAACATAAAGTTCATCTGATTAGGTAACTATCACAATATTAGTGGGAAAATGAAAATAATTCATATCAATCGAAAAATTTCCCAATGAACAAATTTACAGTGAAGATGGGAAAACATTTTTAATTGTTTACTTCAGAGCATTGGCTTAAATAACAATTTCTATTAAAACATATAAAATATTATTTCTTTGGGCGACTACCTTTCAGCAATCTGTTTAAAACATTTTATTTCAGATATAATGGGTGATCCATTTAAAAAAAAAAAAAAAAAAAAAAAAACAAAGACAATTCTAATACAATAATAGACACCAAACCATTTAAAGTCTAAAGTTTATGCTCAAACAGGTCATCGATGGATGGACCATCTGCGATGTAGCGGCCAACTTTTGATAGACATAATCTTCAAAAAATAAATGCCAAAGAATGTTCTTTCAAATGATAATAAACATTCCCCATTAAATTTAAATTTTCTGTGTTTTTTTCTCTAAAAAATAAGGGAACCTCGAAATGGATCACCCTTTACTTATTATTAACCTGCTTGGCAATCGCAGGTTCCTTTAAATTATTAATTTTTGATTTATAGAAAAATGTGGCCACATCCGTCACAATAGAATTTCCTAATAAACTTAATTAATTCAAAATGTTTTTAAATATATTTTTTTAAATCAAATTAGTGAATTATTGAAGAAAATTATTATTTCTTAAAATCTTTCTCAACAGATTCTGTATGCCTTAACCGAAAATTCTTAAGAGTCTAATTAGTTTTTAGTAACATACCCATTTGTTTCTTTTTTTTATAAAAAGGAAAAAAATAACTTTTTA
The DNA here is from genome assembly GCA_963576795.1 of Metopia argyrocephala. NCBI lineage: Eukaryota > Metazoa > Arthropoda > Insecta > Diptera > Sarcophagidae > Metopia > Metopia argyrocephala. The sequence goes on along the minus strand of OY756211.1, from coordinate 56,661,188 downwards.
AGATAGTTGTTAGGCTTTAATTTGTATTTAAGAATACCTGATGAAACATTTTCCCAGCTGCTCTTTGTAGTATATGAGTTCGTCTAGTACTGGTTGTATTCGCTTGTTGCTTAATTTGATTTGCACTAATATTAGCCCCAGATGGCCGATAACCAGCTATATTAAGTTTCATCCAAGCTGGCCACTGGCCTTTGTTGCATAGATGGACAAAATGAGCACATTCCAATAGAAATGTAGCTCGTGTAACTAAAGGTGCTTGAGGCTATACAATTAAGAATAAATAATAATTATTTAAAATAAATTTCTGTTCAATACCGTTTTATTATATTCTTACCAAATCTAATACAGCTGCTACCAATTGAGGATCGGGAAATGTACCCGGTGCACAGGATTCCAATAAAAATGATAACCTTAACATACCTAATTTTACAGGTTCTATAGGGATTAGTTTTCGTTCTTTTAAGACAACCACTTCTGATTCTCTAGGTCCATCACACATATCCGAAGAGCTACGACGACTATAATCGGCTGTTTCTTCTATGCCGCCTTGTTTTTTCTTGCCCTTTACTATGCCACCAAAACGATTCAATCTTCTCTCTACTCTACGCCTAGCCCTTTGTATGGATCGGCCTATGCCATCACTGGAACGACCTCTTTGAATTTTTAATGATGGATGGCGTACAAATGTTGTGGACGTTTCAGGATTTAATGAGCCAATTTCTAAATCTATCGATGAACCTTCTTTCGGGGCACCTTTAAACCAACGCACTAAACCACTTAAACGTCCCAACGAATTGCGTTCAGAGCTTGACGTAGAGTCGGAAAGAAGTTGACGCTCACTATGCCTAGGCGTTAAGGTGGGTCGTACGCCGGTAGTTCGTCGTCGAAAGTTACTTAAAGGTGATTGACTGGTTTTATAATGTTCATCACAAGGTTCCGTTTCTAGCAGGCTCTGTTAAAAGTAATAACAATTATTTATATGATATTGACGGGTATAGAACTTACCACCGCACAGGCGGATGAGGTACTCCGTTTTTTTAGTAGCAAACGTCTTTGAGAACGATTATCGTCATTTTGTATACTTTGAGCAACTTCAGCTTGTGGTATGTGTCTTGTTATTTAAAATAAATAAAAAATCAATATATTTTTTTTTAATTTTTAGTTCTAAAAATACCACCTTATCACTCTTGTTGTTTGAGCTGGAGGTCCTTTCTTATGTGGTCTAGGTGTTACAGCCAATATGCCACTTAAAGCCACCAAACGAAATGGGCCACCGTGAGCTCCTTTTACATAGGTAACAAACTGACGTACATCTCCATAAAGAGCCATATTTTCTAACGTCTTTAGATCCTTGGAGGCATTTACAAAACGTGTCACTAATGGTTTAAAGACTGCCGCTATTACCTGAGCTTCTGGCCCGCCGCTTAAGCCACCACTAAAGTTAGTTGAATAGCCACCTTGTCCGCCTGATGATGATACACCATTGCCAATATCCGTGTTAAGATTTTTAAAGGCACTCGTGCGCTTATGAGCTAGTTTTATGTTTTATTTCATATTTTAAGTATTTTTAGGGGGAGTTTTCAAAAGGTTTTCGAAAACAGACAATGAAGAGAAAGTGTGGGTAGGTGGATGTAGGTGGTTTCAGAACAAATAGATGCGTAAACGGACAATGTGATATTTATTTTTTTTAATTAAAATTGGAGGGGCAAAACAAATCAAAAACAAAAAAATTTTTAGAAAAATTAAAAAAGAAATATTGCAAATAACACTAGAGAAAAAAAAAGAAAATTTTCATGCTATTTTTATTATTTATATTTGCATATACGTTGTTTATACATACATACATATGTATATGTATATAATTGCATATAATATTGAAAGCATGAACATGCATGCACAAGCTATGCTGTGAAAAATCACAAAAATAGTCGAAATTGAAAATCCGATAAGCAAGTATATAAAACAGATATTGTTTTGCCAATGTTCAATAATAATGAAAATGTAGTATCAATAAAACTTTAAACTTCGACTGTTTTTTTTAATTACAGAAAATATATGTGCTATGGTGGCTATTGGGTTAAGCACTAAAAAGCTTTAATTTTTATACAAAAATTTGTTTACATGCAAAATTTTCAGAATTTTTAAATATTTTAAAAATTATTTTATAAAACAAAAACGGATTTTGAGATACCAATATAGAATTTGTTCGAAATTGTTGTGCACCTACATTTAAGGCCATGTCTTAAGCTAAACTAATCTCAACAAATCTATTATTCACTTCAATTTTTTCTGTCTATTTTTAATTATTTTGAATGTAAACTATTTGGGAACACAAAAGAAACAACTTACTTAGAGGTGATAGTAAAGAACTTGGATCAACACAAAAAGCACAGAAAGCATGAAAAAATTCTATAAGTTCTTGTAGAGGAGCAGTTTTGACCATTTCCTGTAGAAAACGTTTCGTACGTTGGCCAGCATTACGCAAAAGGCGTGAGAGAATTTTTTGACATTGATTTCTTAAGAAATCTGCGGATAATCCACGTACACCTGAAATTTATAAAAGAAATATTTCAAAAGATTTTCAAGTTATCATTTTTTTTTTACTTAAACAGAAAGATGTTTACCATCATTACAGCCATGGGGACAGCCTAAAACTTGTAAAGCTCTTTTAACAATTCCCATTGAAATTTCATGAGCATGTTCACCCAATTTCAGGACACCCATTTCAAGCAAGATTTCACATATATTTAAACCAGCTTCTAAAACTCTTATCGATACCACTGTTAAGTCTCTCTTAAAAACATTTAATACGGCCAATAAAACGATCTCATAATCAATGCCACCTTCTCGTGTTATATAGAATGAAGATCCAGGAGCTTCTGATTCATCTACACCAGTATAATCGATGTGTGAATCAGTATGGGAACGTAACATTTGTCCACGCATATGGGAACCTATACTACAAGTACCGGGGGCACCTGACATGCTGCCATTCATACCGTTACCTCCAACACCACCAATACTGCCACCATTACTTAAAGCATCCAATTGTGAGTCAATAGAACCCTGAAATAACATTTTGTATTCATTACAATACAAAATTATTTTTTTATTATTATTTATCGTGTACCTACCTGTCTCTTCATATAGTCTGGTGAGGGTGTTGGTGTGTGCTCCGTAACAGTTATAATGGGATTTCTAGGATAAAAGGTAGTTCTTTGTCCGGATGATTGGGAAGATCTCATAGCTTTTGGTGGTTCTACATATCTGTAAAATCTTAAATATTTGAATATTCCGTAAAGGGAATAGAGATAAAAAAGTTAGTCAAAAAATGGCATGATGTGGTGCAAATGATTAAATATAATTGAATTTTTTTTCTTCTTTTTTTGTCGGGAGTAGTATATATTTTTTGTTTTTTATTAAAAATTAAAGAAAAGCCAGTAAGTAGAGTATAGTTTTATTAATATGATAGTGAGGATATTTAGGCAATATACAAGTAAATATGTGAAGAAAAGTGCAAGTATGAAAGCGAAAACTTGAAAAAACCTTAAATAAAAAATTTTTAATTTTCTAAATAAAAATTGCAATTCATAAACTACATAGTTTTTAAAAAAAGGACAGCAAAATTGTTTTAAGAATATTAAAAACCAACTAAAAATTCGGTGATTTTTAAAATTTACTACATGTCTTTATAGTCTACACCAAATATTATTTAACTAATGCATTCCACCGATTTACGAAGGTTCGGTATACGTAATTTCGAAGTTACGACCATAACTAACAAGTTAAAAAATTCGTTACGCGAATACAAAATTCAAAGTTACGAACATCGTTAATAAATTATTTTTTATTATTAACATTATTTTATTATTTTTTCACAACTAAGAGTTTTTTACTGAAACAAATTTTGCTGTTTTTGTTGTAAAACAACACCAAGTGCTACCACCTTGTAGTAATTTTACCATAGTGCCAGTTGTATATTGTACAATTAGAGTGTTTTTTTCGATACCTATAGCCGCTTAGATAAACTGCTTCGAAAAAAACGACATAAGTGCTTAAGAAATTAAATTGGGCATTACTCACAATTTTTATAAAAAAATATGTAATTATTTTTTTTAAAACAATTCAAACAATATAAAAATAATTACATTCCTTCACCTCAGCCATATTTACAACGTTTATTCTTTTATTAATTAATGAAATTTCATAAAATTTTAAAAAGATAACATCGAGATAAAAAAATATCCAACTTGGCGGCATTTTTATATGTGCTTAATTTTTAAGCAGTTTTAAAATTAAGCGGATATAAACAAATATTTGTATGGAAGATTTATATTCGGTTCGAAAAAACACCACTAATATTAATTTATATTAATGTAAAATTTTCTTTAATTTTCCTTTTTAATGAATATCTCATGTATTTTATTTTTAAAATTAATTTTTTTTAATCACTCTGTTATTAATGTTTCTAAAAATTAAGATTCATACATACATACATAACTGGCCTTTACAACCCTGTGTCAGGATTACGGCCTAGCTTCTCGCAGCACTCATGTTGTGTGTGTCAATTTTCATCCATGAGTACCGGGATCTACAGTTTAATGTCGACTCCGAACGACAGACTTGATTCGTTCGGATTCGCATAACGAATATTTTGGGTACACATCTATGTCTTTTTAATACAGACTTATACTAATATTGATCTCGTTTTACAGATAGTTTTAATCTCTGGAACGTATATATTTATTTTCAGTAGAATGTTATACTAACATAGAGCTGGCTATAAGAAAATTCGATATACATACATACGTTCACTTTAACATATATTCGTAAATCGGGGAATTTTTTCTTTAAGTTGAATGAAGCATATCGCAAATTGAGTTCTTACTCGCAAAAGAACACAGGTTTTGACTACAGTGTATTATTGGCGCCCAACCTCAGCTATAGTTTAATTTCCTAAGAGTTGGGGCTAGCATTAACAACATTGGTGGCAATTCAACTGTACAACGAGTTAGTAAATGAAGGAAATCACAAACTTAAGTAGTTGACTTTTTTATTGCACCGGTAAAATCAGGGAATTTGGAATAATTTTATACAGGGATCGTAATAATTATTTCTTTTTTCATTAAACTTAGATGATAAGTTATTTTTTGATTTATATTTTTTCAAGCAAAAATAAAAGGAATTTTTTGATTTTTATTTTTCGAGCAAGTATAAAAGTAATTTTTTGGTTTTTAAGTTATTCAACTGCAAAATTTTAAATGAATTCACATTACCAACTGAACTAAACTTTTCTTTTCAGACTTCTGATTTTAAATATTTTTTTAAATATAACGGTAAAGACGAGTTTTAAATAATGAAATAAATAATAATAACACTGTGCTCAATTTTTGTGATTTCTCACATTAATGTCTGTAGTTGATATCGCTACATACTGTTCTAAACACTCCTAATAACTCCTCTCTTTCCTTTCAATTCGTTTTGCTTAGTGCTTACACATTATAAATTAATTCTTTTTAAAATTTTATTATCAAAATATATATAAAATATGAAAAATAAATATCAAAAATAATTTTTATTTTTGCAAAAATAAAAATCAAAATTTTAAAAAGCAATGCATTTTTTTATAGACTTGTTCATAAGGATCAAATTGGTATACTTGAAAAAGTTTGTTTAAAAATTTGAAAATAACTGTTATTTTCAGTCCCTGATTTTATATGTTTGTGTTAAGTGGAAAATTACCACAAAATTTATTAAATTTAAATTTATTAGATCAGTATTGTAAATGGAGATTTCTCATTTGCGTATTTGAGATCATTGTTTATGCTACTTGTAGTCCCCGTGGTCTAGTGGTTAGTGTGTTGGCTTACTAAGACATGAGCCCTGGGTTCGACACCCAGCTCCGACATCTTAAATGAAAAATATGAAAAAAAAAATATTTCTTTCGGCGACTACCTCTCAGCAGTCTTCTGGCAAAAGCTCTGAGAGTAATTAATTGCCATGAACAAGCTTCTGAATTCTGTCGTTCGGAGTCGACATTAAACTGTAGGTCCCGGTACTCGTGGATAAAAATTTACACACACAACATGAGTGCTGCGAGAAGCTAGGCCGTAATCCTGACACAGGGTTGTAAAGGCCAGTTATGTATGTATGTATGTATGTTTATGCTACTTCCGGATTCAAATCTCAGCTCTGACATTTTAAAAAGAATATATAGACAAAAATATTTCTTTCGGCGACTACCTCTTAGCAGTCCCCTCCCAGAAGAAAATTTTTAAGATTTGGAAGCAATAAACAAAATTTTAAACCAACAACGGAAGCATTATATTGTTTTTTATACATTAAAGCTTCCAAATATGCTGCAGGATAAGGAATTATTTTTTAGTATTATTTGCTTACTGGTTGCAATTAATTTGCATTTCTATTGCATTTTAGCGGCTCATTTTATATAAAAATCATGCATTATTGATGCGCATGAGTAAGTGATTGTTTACAATTTCTCCCTTATAAAATAACTTACTGGTAAGCACTATTTTCTGCTGGGCTGGCAAAAGCTATGAGAAGAGTAACCGATTGCCATGAAAATGATTCTGTCGTTCGGAATCGACTTAAAACTGAACGTCCTGCTACTCATGGATAAAAATTGACACAAACAACATGAGTGCTGCGAGAAGCCACTCTGAAACAGGGCCAATTATCTATGTATGTACGTAGATCAGTATTAAAAACCAAAAGTTCCACAAAATGGAACATGTTGGCAGGACGTAACCACTACATGAACTTTTATCCTAGACTCAAGAGAAATAATAATGCAAAAAATGCAAGTAAAAGCAATAAAAGAGTTATGCCCGTATTCATAAAAACTATTTTAGGTTTATTGAGGACTTATTTGACAAATTTCTATGCAATACTTGTCAAATAAATCCTCAATAAATCTAAAATAGTTTTTATGAATACGGGAATTACATTTTATTTTATATAATTTAGTTTGAAAGGTTATTTAGAAGGTATTATAGCATAAAGAAAACAAAATGAGCATGTATTCACTCGTATGTTTTTCTTTTTATTTTTCTTAAATTATGATTTGAGTTCCTGAAAATTTGTGTAAATTTAAAATTTTGGAAAATGCGCGGGTTACTCATACAAAAAAAATATTTATTTGAACTAAATTAACTATTTTTAAATTTTACTGCCGTTTCCGTAAAAAATACAGTTTAAATTTATTGAAAATTTGAATGAAAAAGCGTCAATTTTTCAAATAATTTTGAGCACTTTTTATATAAATTTTCAATTGGTTGAAATTGTTTGTCATACAGAAAAAGGCAGTTAATTTACAATTTTTACTGTCCTTTTCAAATTTAAAGTTGAACTATATACATATATTTATATGTTATGTATACAAACAAGTGTTTGATTAATTGTGGTTGTGTTTAATATTTGATTAATTTTTATTTTTTAGGTTAAAAATTAATTTTTAAATTTACTTAAACTTTCAACATTTACTTATAGTAGATATTAGAACACAACTCACCCGCTATCAAGTAGACAGCTGGCATTATTTAAGATAATATAGTAAGAGAAAATGTTTAAAAAGATATAGCGTAGTTTTAGAGAAAATATAGATCAATTTCTTTTCATTTTGGTATAGTTTTTCTGTGGTGTTAAGTGTATAGCGTATTAATTTTAAATTTTTTATACATACATATGTATGTATGTATGTACAAGTATATGTATATAAGTGTGGATTATATACCTAGTTTTCAAGACATCCTCGGGGATGGATGCAGGACAATAGTGTCCTGCACGACGTATAGACGACAGCTAGAGCAGTTCGTCAGCGGCATTTTCAAACAAATGTCGCAAAACTCATGCACAACTGGCAGAGCGGCAATGTCACTGAGCCTGTCGTCAGTCACATATTGTATAAATTATGCAAGCGTGTCGTCAATATTTTGTTTATGATCGCAAATTCAAGGAAATAGACTACAAAACATTGTGCACGAACACCGCCGCGATGTTGTCGCATGCCTTAAAGCCATTTTTAATGACAATGTCGTGCACGACGATTGTGCCAACTTAATGTTAACCGTATATTTTTTATATGTTTATCAAATTAATTATTTGGTAAATTTGTTTTGTTATACGAGTATATTTTTTTAATGTGTGTACTTGTTTGAGTTTAATTATTGATTGTATAGTGTTCTCATTCAAAAAAAAAAGAAATATATTTATGTTTTTTTTTTTTCTTAATTTTTATCAACAACAGAATAATATATGTATGTATAAAGTTATACCTTAAACTGGGCATAGATTTCCCTTTGATTAAATTACTGGCTGGTTCTCGTGATATCATAGACGCCGAACGTGATAACTTCTTTTCACCTGTATCCAAACTACGATGTATATCCTAATGTGTTTTAAAAAAATTTTATTAATAAATTCAATAGTAGATTTAAATGTTAGATAAGGGGATATACAACATTAAATAAAACATTTTATAAATGCAAGCAAAAAAACCATTGAACAAGAAACATATGCAACTTTTACAAGTAAAATGATATGAATTAACATTTTATTTTGGTATATACGAGCAGGAGAGCTAATGCTGATGATAACGTTTTTAAATAACTGAGTAATTGTTTTGCTATATTATGTTTTCCATATTTTTTTTTAATATTTAATAGTGAATAGAGGTGAGGTTATTAAAACAAATACATATTTTTTTTTTGTTTTTTTGCAAAATGTGTGAAACTAAAACACTTAAAAAAGGTTTGTGCTTTCTTTTTGATTTAGAAAAACAATCTTACTGCATGTTGCAGTGGTCTCTTGCCATTAGTTGAAATTGTATCTAGGCCTACTTTTTCCAGATTTTTTTCCGATTTCGAAAACATTTTCGTTTCAACAAATGCTCGCAAATCTGACATTTTAACACGTTTTTTCTTTTCACTTCCACGTCTTTCTGCAGTTGGACTGGCTTCCTCTAAAATATATTTAATTTTATATGATGATTCGTCTTTTTGTTGCAATACTTACCGACTAAACAGGCTGTTATTGAAGGTTCAGGTATTTCTATATAATCCTTGTTAATAGAACTACTAGGACTATCGCGATTATTACTGTTGGGTCCCTGATATAAAGATATTTCGATTTGTGGTATAGGTAACGAATTTGATCTCTTACGGGGCTGATTTATGGTTATAGAAGACTCTTCACCAATTTCACTTAATCTATAGAAAAATAAGTACTTTATAATTAACATATTATTTAAAGTTATGTACTGTAATCGTACCTATTATACATGTACTGTAAACTCCAAAATATACCTTCTTCCTGCCAGTGTGATATAAAAAGACATCGCATTACAGCAACATCCAAAAAAGTGGCTGCTGAAACATCAGCTTTAACACTTTCCGATCTATTTGAATCGGTTTCCTTTTCCATGGAAGCACTTCGTTTCTCTTTCATTGAAGCACCGCGCATTAATTCCTGCTGTTCAAACTCAAATTTTGTTGAGGGCTTATCTTTGTCGCGTGAGTGTATCGATTGATGACTTCCACGACGACTTTGGGAATGTTGTTGGGTCAATAGACTCGCATCAGCCTATTTATAGAAATAACATATTACTTACATTATTATAGATGAAAAACAAAATTAAAAAATGTTAGCAAAAAATTACAGTAAAAAACGAATTGTCCATTAAATGGGAAGCAGAAGGTAAACGAAAAATAACAACACGTTCATCTTCAATACTGGAAGCTTCTTCGGGTATAGTTTCGGGAAAGGCAAATTCTTTGGGCGATGACACCCAAGAGCTCTAAAACATTTATTAAAGGTTTAAAAATAAATAAATCATAAAAGACAACACTTATGAAAAGAACGCCAAATACAACTTAATGAAGCTATAGCAATAATAGAATAGAATATATCGGGTAGCTTACTTCTTCATCTTGTCGAGTGGTGGTGTGTTCAGATATACCACTTTGGGGTGAATCGGCTTTAGGCGACATAGCATCTATGCTTAAGGACTGCTTTCCTAAAAATATATAACAAAAGTGTAAAAAAAAATTTAAAATCATACGTACACTATAACTTACGTCCTGAGAATACATCTGTAGAACCCTTAGGTGTTGGAGCACACAATAAGTTTCTGGCTTTAGGTTTGACCGGTGCCGTAAAACAAGGTGCACCAGGTGCTCGATTATCCCACATTCCTTGCCACAATTTTATACCGTTTTCTAAGCGAAAATTTTGAAAGTCTGATTCTTTCAAATGGTGTATAATTGGGGCAAACAAATATACAAATAACTGATAATATTTAAAGTAAAGAAAATATAAAAATAAATTGTTTTGCATTTGAAACATATTTTGTTGTTCTTTAAACTCACTGTGATTGTGGGAACAGAAAATAAATACTGATCCATTGATTTCATTTTGGGTTCAGTATCAACCATTAATTCATCCCTACCATCGTCATCGGCACACTCTTCGGCTGCATACAAAATAATCCATTGCATTGTGTACAACAGTTTAGTTTCGACTTGACCTATAGCTTGCATATCTTTTACACGATTATGCAATAAAGCTGCTACACAATGCATGACGTGTGGCAAAGCAGCTTGCAACAAACGCCAACGTGGTATAGCGCCCAAGGCCTTTGTCAATGGTGGGGATAAACCAAATTGTATATTTTGCACCAGAACTTTTTCAAAAGACTAAAAATTCATAAAAAAATATTAAACGATTTTAATAGTATATAGATTTAAAATTCAAAATATTTCTTAACAATTCTCACCTTGCAGGCTTCTTTAGATTCCTTTTTGAATGTCATTATCCAATGGGCAGAAAGTTGCATTTAATTAATTATAAAATTAAAATTTATTACTTGTAAATAAACGTGTATGTATGTAATTAAGAGATCAGGTTTTATAGGACTAATTAAATATTACCAACAAAAATTTGAAATTTTCAAAAGAAATCTACATATTTAACATCAAACACAAAAGTGTGGCACAAAAAAATTATTTTACACATTGAAGCAACTGAAAACATAAAATACAGATAATAAATTATTTACACTAAATAAAAAGGAACAAAAAATAGTAGCGGTAACCATTCCTCGTTGCAAACGCCCCTGTAAGTCTTGCAAGCATAGCACATACTCCTGACGACGTTTGTCAGAGTAACTAGCTGATTACTGCTACCATAAAATAATGAATTAAGTCAAGGGTGTCATAGAATTTAATGTTGTAGAAAATTAATTTAAAAACTAGAATGAAAAAACATACTTCGGTGTAATAAATTGCAATGTTAAATTTTTTTTTGTGTTCAAACCGAATTAACCGAATTCTAATCAATATTAAAAGGTAGTATTGGATTTAGTGACAACAAAGTATGTCTTCTCATGTCATTTTCAAATACATTTCCGAATACATCGGAATATGATGAATATATGTATGTTCAGACTTCTAAAAGTAGTTAAAGTGATCTATAAATCAAATATTGTATACACATTTTTCTTAACCGAATAACGCCCAAATGAATACTATTAACAATTTTATTAAATCAATTTTAAAAATTTAAATAAAAGTTTTAAAAGAGAAAAAATAATCCAAAGATGTGTTTTTAGACGTATAATAAGTTTTGTACAAATGGCGTTTAGGACAAAATAAGCAAAATATTCTATATTAAAAGATACTATTCTCAGATGGATTCTCACATGCATTGAGCACATAACACGTGTAAGTTTTTGGGGAATTTTGGAAATTATTTTGTTTGCCCCAATTTTAAATTTTTAAAGGAAGTTTGATTGGTTAATTTTTTCTACTTGGCGCTCAAATACGAGCGTAATGTAAACAATCCTGTTTCTACACGGTCTTTTTTTGCACGATTTTGAAATAACACGATTTTTTTAAACAAATTTTATCCTGTTTGTACACGACTTTTTTTACATAAATTCGTAGACGAGTGTTGCCTCATACTTTAGATGACGGTTAAAATAAACTTTTAAAAATTTTGTTATATGGTAACATAATTCTTCATAATTCAGCATTTTATAACCGCCAGTTCAATTCTGGATGGCCTTCAAATTACGAATAAATTAGCGAAATATTGTTTGGCAAATGATCATGAGCACGAAAGAGCTAAAAACTTTCAATCGTACCTGCAATCAAGTATGGCTCGATACAAGGAGCTGTATAAAGAGATCTCTAAAGTGGGATCACAGTATTCCATAGCTGAATTCGCTTTTAAAATAATCAAGCCAGTTGTAACTGAAGCAGATATTGACAACGAAACGAAATGAAATGAAAATGCAGACGTACTAGACATATCTTCCGACTATACTGATATTGAACCACCGCAGCGCAAAAGAATATGTTTGTTATCAGAAACTGGTACTGATTTTTAAGAATATGATTTATTTTAGGAAAAATTCTGAATTATTTTTTTATTATTATTTTAAGTACAAGTTAATTTTTATTTTGTATGTTAAAAAACAAATAATAAAACGAAATAACATTGAAGAAGGTAAAATGTGTACAAAAATATCATAATATAATTTCATTTTGGACCTTAATTGAATTAATCTAATACAGTAATATAAATATATATGTATGTATGTATTTACACTTTTTTACACAATTTTTTTTGCACAGTATTTTTTGGAACGTAGTATGTACCATGTAAAAACAGGATTTGGTGTACTTAGTTTATGCCTGTTTTGAAATCAGTTCGACACAAAACGATTTCATTCATAACGATAACTTCATATGTGTTTATGCCTATGTTTGGATTCAAAACAATTTTATAACTGTTTTAACTAACAGCGGATTCTAAATAATTCTAATTCTAATTTTTTCATATTTTCTATGTTAATAGAACATAGAATAATAAAAAAAACCTATTGAAGAAATTGGCAACCCCATCAAATTTGGCAGAACATTCTTTACAGCTAATTTTCATAAAAGTTTCAAAACCGTATGCGTTTATACTCAATTTTGAAAACATGGGTTTGAGCGAAGGAAAACGTTTACAAAACGGGAATAAACATGACAAAAGTCTATCCTCGCTTTCTTCCATTGCAATTGAGTATAAGTTTATAAACTGGTGGTCTATTTGATCTATTCACTAATGTGAGACAAGAATATTCAAGCCTACATAGAAAAATGACCAAAGTAAACCACATGTTCTCTTGGTTTTTCTTGAGAGCCAAGTAAATCAGCAGTAGTCACACAAGTTGATTCCGAAAATATGGTTTTTACAGTTTCTTCTCATATTTTGTCATATTTAATTGCCATTCCTGGATGAAAAAAATTAAAATTAATTTATTTAATTCAGGTAATTAAAAAACACAGCTATAGTAACAAGTTTTAAACCAAAAACTCTTGAATACAAAATGTACTCCTACATTTTATTCGAACATAACGTATTGTAGTAGTATATAGCGGACTATAATTTATTGTAACGTATTGAAATGTAGGAGTACGAACTCTCTTTCTTAAACGTATTCGAAGTTTATCAAAATTTAATCTTTTTTGCTTTTCTGTCGATTTTTTTTTTCATTGAGGCAAGCACTCAGAGATGACCCTTACTCATGCATTACATAGTGCTGGTCTAGGAAAATATGTTTTTGGAAGGGGAAAGAGGGAGTAGTGCTTTGGGACATTTGATTTAATCTTACTTATATCGTAAATGACAGAAACGGTGCGGGTAAAGAACGAATTCTATCTATAATGCATTGTGCGATTCACTGGACAAACAACCACAAATGTATGTGCTCTGAGAGAGGCAAATAATACGCAAAGATATGCGATTATTCGGAATCAAATCCTTTATTTCATCAGAGCACCTCCCATTGTAGCATCGATAGAACAATGAAATGCACGCCACATTGCGCCAATGCTCCAACGAATCGATAGAGTTGGATGCCCTACTGTCGCCGGGCCCATACATGAGAGTTGTATTCCATCCTAAGTCGGATATATGCAGGTCTTGTAAATATTGGCAAGGTCAGATGGAGTAAAGTATTTGGAATTTTTGTTTTGATAATAAAAAATATTTTAAAATTTATTTCTTTATTGTTGGTTATATTTTAAAATAAATTGAAAATGAAAGCTTTTCTTAATTACGAGTATGAATGTTTTTATTTTGCATACGAATATTTCATAATAAATGAGGAGAATAATAAAGAAAATGCAATAATTTTTAATATTAATAATTTTTTAACTACAACTGAAAGAAAAATTAAACTTAAAGTAAATTTTTTGATTTTAAGGGGGGTGAGGGAAGTTTAGTGTCATTCAAGAAATTCATTCATATATTTTTTTGTTAAAAAATACTACCGCATAAATGGCAACTTACATGGTGTCCCGGTGCATGTTGACAAAACTACATCAATTTTATAAGACAGACACAAGAAATTTGTATTTTTATTTATTTTAGTAATGTTTGTTGTTTTTGTTGTTGTTTAATAAAAATAAATAAATTAAGTAAATCAAGATATTGTAAAATATATTTGATTTTGTATAGTTTGTAAATTGTTTCAAATAAAAGAACGCATTTGTTAGGTTTTTTTTAATTAAAATAGAATTACAGAGAAGAATACAAATATGGAAAAATAAATGCAGACAAAAAGAAAGAAACATTGAATTTTATTTTTTTTATAATACTATTTAAACACTTAATTTTATATAAAAAAAATTCAATTTGAATTATAATTTTGTAATATCTCATTATCTTCTAATATGTATGTGCCCAAAGGGGTTTTGTTTTTGCTTTTATTTATCATCTTCAAATTGAATTATTCAAAATAAAATTTTTCTATTTAATTTTAAACACAAACACAATTTCATTACAAACAATTGTCTTTTGAGTTTAAATAACATTTCAAATATTATATTCAGGTTTAAGATTTTATTTACACAAATAGCTTTATTTACAGCACACGTTTATTTAATAAAGATTGTTTTCATTTATATACACAATGGTTTTTTCTATCACTTTTAATATACGAGTACCTTTAGAAAATTTGTTTAATTTTTTTTTGTTTGTTTAGCATTCATATTTGCAGCATTTTACATTTTATTTTATTAATTTTAATTTTTTTTCTTTTAATAATAAAATTTAATAGGTATTCATATTATGGCTAACTTACCATACAACTGGCTTCATGTAGTTTACCCAATTTCGGCCTTATGAATGGTGCTATTTGTCGCCATAAAAAAGTTTGCACTGACACTGGCAAACCCAAATCTTGCATTCCGTCATCCTGATCAATCTCGAACTCTTCATTATTATTTGAATGATTATTATTATTCGTTGTCGTAGTCACCATATTTACAGTTGAATTTGTATTTTGTTTTATGATTTAGTTTTTAAATATTAATAATTTTGTCTTTAAACATTTGTAATCACATTACGCTGAAAGAATTCCAAGACAAGAAAAAAAGTATTTTACAAAATATTCCATATCAAATTGAAAATGTTCACAATCCGCGTATAAAAATATCTATTTAAAATTAATGAATTATACAGAAGATCGAGTTTGAATTTCAGACAGATTGGCGTTAATTTTTTCTTTTGAATTTGTTTGATCATAAAACGTTTTAATTAGATCAGAAACCAAATTATATTAAATGTATGATACATGCACAGAAAAAAATATCACCAAAATCAAAATCAACAAAGTGAGTTGTTAATGTGAAATTTTATTTTTAATATGTGTTTTATATTTTTTTGATATTACAAATATTGAGATTTATTTTCAACAAATTTTGCTAATTAAATTGTCGTTATTATTTAAGCGATTGATTTTAAAATTGTTTATATTTTCAAAGGCATATAAAACATATTTGTTTCAATTATTTTAGAATTTTAATAATCAGGGATGTAGTGGCAATAGTAAGGTAATGAGCAAAAAAGGAATTTCAAATATGCAAAGATTAGGAAGAGACTTAATGATTAAACAGAATACGATCGCAACTTCAGGCAAAAACGACTTTTAGAGAAAACATGCCCAGAATTAAAACGACGATGTGATTTATTGTTTTTACATTTGTTGTATGTAAAGCTATTAAAAATTACGTTTATGAGAGTTAATTTTAATTAATTAATTTTATTTAACAAATTCCAAAATTTATTAATTTTTGTTTTTTCGATATTCTTTTGTTCTTATATTTCTTTCTTTCTTATTACGGTACCATAATTTTTCAATAAAAACTTTTAAATAATTTTTTTTATATTTCTTTAGTTTAGATTAGTTGTGCATATTTTATACAAAAATAACATTATTACGTGGTGTAGTGGTTAGATCGCTTGCATACAACATACAACAGCCCAGGTTCAAATCCCAGCAAAGGCGAAAATGAAGAGGATTTAATTAAAAAAAAAAAGATTGATAAAATCGTGCAACAAAAACATTTACTTGAAAGACAATTAGTTTGTTAGCCACAATAATTGAAAAAATATGGTAATGTTGCATTGTTTTTCTTTTCTTAGGGAAACCTACAATTTTCGTATTTGTAATCACAAAACCGTTGTTAGCGCAAAATTAAATAATATATTAATTGTATATACAAAAAAAAAAAATGTATTGTATTTAAAACCTAGCTTTTTTCGGTGTGGGCGGTAAGCATTATATACTTATAAATAGTAAAGAAAAATTTTAAATTAACTGCTTCCTGAAAATATCCAATAAAATTTAACAGATTACTGAACTAATTCTTATTACAGTAGAATCTCGAAAATTTAATTAAGTGTTCAAAGTGCAATCAATATTTTCAAACTGTTAACTTTTATAAGCATTTTAAAAAATTTAATGGAGAAAGAAAAAACAATAATAAACTTAACGTTTTTTTAACATGCTAAATTTTTATTTATTGGATAGGTTTTCATCGCTAAAAAGAAGAAACTTATTAAGTATTTTATTTGTTTTGGCTGTTTGAAAGTTCAAAGTCACCATTCCGTACAAAAAATTTTACATACGAAGGGAATTCTTCCACGACTTTGTCGAATTTATATAGTCTAATGGGTTTTTAAATCTCGCAAACATCGTTGGTTTGCACGTTAACCAAAAACTATCGGTTTTAACTAGTGCGAACTACCTTCGTTAGCATGCAACAAAAATGTTATTCTTTCCTTTAAAATTTCTCGGCCGATTCGATCTTTTCGTTTGTAGCAAAAAATTTTCATGGAGTGCGTGGTATAGTGGTTAGAGTGCTGGCACAAAATCGGGTTCAAATCCCAGCAAAGGTGAAAAATAAAAAAAGTTAGTTTGCGATTTTTTTAAATTTATAATTTAAAAATAAGAGGTTCCCCCCCTTCAAGAAGTCAATCTACAAAGAAACTCTGTCTCCCCTTGAAATTTGACCAATTATCACTGGCATTAAATTTCTTTCCAGAGTGTATAACAGCGAATTCGTGCTTAGCTTAGCTGGTAAGTCAACTGCATATTATACTAATTACGCCATGGTCATACGTTTTCTGCAGCTCAAAATAAAAATGAAGTTTGAGAAATACCATAATTCAAAAAACAAAATTAAAGCTTAGCGTTGCAACCGACATTTCTTGATAAAAAATTCAGCACGTTGATAGTTACTTATCTTATACTGTTAACTTGTCCGAGTGTATAACTTTTACGTGTATAAACTTTTTTGAGATTCTACTGTACTATATTATTTAGGTGATTTTAGACACGAAGTTTGAAAATTATTGTGTAAAGAATTTATACTCTATTAAACTTCCAATTACTAAAAATCTTGATAAACGAATGTCTTTGAATAACAATATAACATAGCCAACTGGGACTGCATTGTTGTAGAAAAAGCTACACTATTTTGAAGCTATACTATTTTGTTTATAATTTTTGATTAAATGATAAATGTTTTATTTAATGTCGGCAATTAATAAATGCGAGCTCTTTTGAGAACATTTTTCATTATATTCTCACACATTTCACGAGGTATTTCATTAATTTCATCACGAATATTTTGTTTACGCTGCTCCAGCGTTTCTGGTTTGCTTGCATAAACCTTGCTTTTCAGATATCCCCACAAAAAGAAGTCTCGAACAGTCAAATCAGGCGACCGTGGAGGCCAATACACATCACCATTTCTAGAAATAACTTGTTGTGGAAAGAGGTCTCTCAGTAGTTCCATTGTAATATTGGCTGTATGCGATGTGGGACCGTCTTGTGAAAGCACATTTTACTCAAGCCCAAAGTATGCAGTTGTGGCGTTAAAAATTTTCAAGCATATCACGATATCACTCCCCATTGTTACGCCGTTTTCAGTTTAAAATAAGCAAGGTCCAATGATTCCTCCTGAGCAAAATGCACTTTTAATGGATGCAAAGGTGTCTGCTGAATAATTTAGTGGTTTTCCATTGTCCAAAACCGACTATTTTGATTATTCACATATCCATTCAAATGAAAATGTGCCTCGTCACCCATTATGATTTTTCCTAATAATTTCTTTCTCATCGTCACAGTAATCGATGATTGATTCTGATAAATTGTTTTAACGGTTAAAACACGGTGGTTTACCGAATATTTTTCTATAATAAATTTGCCAGTAGTAGAGACTTCACGACTGCCAAATATGAATTGTCAAGACTAATGTTTACCAATGGGGGCAAAACAAAGTAATATACCTTCTCTGCAAACAACCTGTATTTCGTTGTGACAGCAAAAGTTTGTTAATTTCAATGGTTAATTTTACAGTATCTTAATAATCAATTAAATCTGACCGATAGTGAATTGAATAATTTATTACATTTGAAAATACTAAAATTTTGATTAAAACAACAACAATTATTCACTTTATACTTTTATACTTTGCCTAAGCAAATTAAGGAAATGGCATTCACTACTATTTATTGAAACATTGACTTAAACTATCTATTTATATAATAGTATCACGTCTAACTGATGCAGTGGAACTAAATTTGAATTTTAGTGTAGTGCTCATTGATTTCTACGTAGTCCATTACCACCATTCATTCATTCATTCAGAATTACTGCACCAAATTTCCATTACCACTAAGTAAGATTGGCAATACACATTATTTTTTCCACTAAAAGTAGTGGAAAATTAAGTCTAATGCAATAAACCCAACTCTGACTGTGTAATTCATACACAAGTATTCATTAATGAGAGAATTTTTAAAAACATAATTAAAAAAAAAATTATTTCATTTTCGAACAAGATACGACAACGAATTAAAGCATTTTATCATTCCTAATTAATGCATACGTCTGTATATATTTATAAAATAATATAAACGATTTAAAACACTCTCATAAATCTGCCATCAAATACTCGTAGTATATTCAACTTGATGTATCATAACGTTTGATAGTGTGAATAGACAATTATCTGACATGCTAATTGGCCATTAACATGAAAGTGATTCATTTCGACACACTATAATACTCAAGAGTTTTTATTTTTAAATGCCTCAGAATAAAAGCCTACAAGTGCTCTCTCCTTTGCCACAATAGTAACAATTGAAGCAACTAACACCACTGCCAATACTACTACAACTACTACTACTACTACTAAAGCCAATTTAAGACGATATGAAAACGGAAACTATAACAATAACAGCATTAAATTTTTGCTGCAACAGGTGTTTGCGTGAGCAGCGCAAGGGCACAAATGCATGAATGAAAAACGAAAGTTAAGCTATTTACAACTATCCATAGAGATGTTAATGGCAGAACATACAAAAGCCGGCTTTTGTATTTTTGTGTGAAAGTAGGTCACCCAGTTTTTTATGATGCAAAAACATTTACTCTCATTTAATCTCTTGTATAGCGCATTTCTAAGCATCCCTTGTTGACATTGTTTTGTGTTTTGTTCTTAACATTCTAAACAAGCATCACAATCATCTCATCATATAAGCTCTCATCTGTTGTAATGTTTATAAACAATAAGCCTTCTCCTCCCCCATTCTTCTGCTTCTTTAATGGGTTGGAGGCAAAAGCCTGTTGGCGTAGTTTGGTTTAATACTCGTAACAAGTGTTTTGGTTTTTATATTCTGTTTAAGTATAATTTTACATCAATGCGTATGATAAACGCAGACTCCATATCTTCGGCTCCAGGTATACAGACATGAATAAAATTTTCACTATTTTTCTAGAGGTCGCCACTAATTTTTGGAAAATATTTTCACACACTTATATAATCAGTAAAAATTTAATTTTGTTTAAATTGTATTATTTTACTGAGCACTGCATATTATTTGTTTTGTTATTTATTTACCTAAACCGCACCTTTTTTTCTATGTTTTTTTGTTGTTTGCCATTTAACTTGACCAATTAATTTTATGATACTTTACTTTTATAGCCAAAAAGGGTTTGGCACTTTTACTTTTTATTTGATTTTCAGACAATTTTCACTTATTTTCCAGCAAACTTATTGCTCACTTTAATTACCATCATATTTTGCTATCAATTTCGTTTTGATTTAAATACTTTTTTATTTGTAAAATTATGTGATATTTTTGTTTGATTTTTAAACAAAGAAAATTAAAATTTTCTTTATCTTTTTTCACTTACACTGCTAATTTAAACTACAATGATAATGGATTTTTCTTCTTTAGAATACTTTTAAACAGTTAGAATGCTCGGATGTAACTGAACCAAAGGAAAATGTATCTGCCAGGAGTAACTTAGTTAAACGACAAATGACGATTTTCTATTTTGGCGAATACATACAATCTTTTTCCATATAAATATATGTTAAGTGCGTACGGGGGATGTCCTGGTATAGAGTGTAGGTGTACAGGGTGTTCGAATTAAATTGATATTTTTATTAATTAAAAAACATCTAATAATTAATCATGTATTCTCGCACTTGTTATATAGTCTTTAGCATTAGTTTATTAGAATCTATATTTTTTTAGTATAATTTTTTAATATCGCATTTGAAATTTTAATATAAAACTGAACGTTTTTACAATTTATAGTAAATGTATGTTGTTGACATTGAAAAGTAAAAATTATCGTAAGCCATATGTATTAATAATAATATTTTGAAAGATTTATCATCGAATATGCTGTAGAGAGTGAGAGCATACGTTAACTTTATTGCACAAATTGAGTGTTAGGTGAAGATACATAATTTGTATATGTGCTAACATTAGTTTTAATAATAGTTTTTTATAGCAGTTAAGGTGGATAAAAATAACACGCGATAGCCGCTAAGAGCGTTAAAAACTTTAAGACTTTTAAAGCTTTTAAAATAGCAAGCTACACATTATACTTAAGAGGCGACGCTTTAATATATATGTATATATATAATTTATATATATCGAGCCTTTGGTGCAAGACCGTAGTAACTCAAAATTTTAATTTTTTGAGCTGGGTATGCAGAAATGATATTTGGGGAAATATCTATTTAAAGAAAAAAAGATTATGGTTCTATCTCTAATCGTTCAGATTCTACAGCTAAAAATTATTTATTCAAACCCCAGCCGCGCCATCTTGAATATAAGAAATATGAAAAACATATTTCTTTCGGCGACTACCTCTTAGCAGTTTTGTGGCAAAAGCTCTGAGAGTAACTGATTGCCATGAACAAGCTTTTCAAGTCTGTCATTCGGAGTCGACATTAAAAACTGTAGGTTCCGGTACTCATGGATAAAAATTGACACACACAACATGAGTGCTGCGAGAAAAAACTTCTATCAACCATCTTCACATTCCAATACAATGCACACTGCATGAGTAGGGGTTTACCCCTGAGTATTGGTCTTAAAAAAAAAAGAAAAAAAAGCTAGGCCATAATCCTGACACAGGGTTGTAAAGGCCAGTTATGTATGTATGTATTATGTATCTAGTTTAAAATAATAGTGCTTTTTGAACATAAGAAATGAATAATAAATCACTTCAAATTCGTTTAAATATATATTTCGAATATTATAAAATTTAAATTGGCCCGTTGATTAAAAAGGTTGTTCAACCCTGATGTAGTATGTATGTCATATATTTGTGTGTCTATTAAGTATTAAGTAAAAAATAATAAATTATTTACTTGTGCAATATATTAAAAATAAATTTTAGCACCCTGTATTTTTAACTACTGTTCAGCATTTTATCAATGATAACAAATTAAAACATTTGTGCGCCCGATATTTAACTTGAAACATTTGTTTTTATTTATACATACATTCATGCATATGTATGTCTAATGCAAGCAAATGTATGTGTGTGTGTGTGCTGATATTTAACGTTTAAATAATACCCCGTCTGAAATTCCTTTACATTGCGCTTCCAGTTGGCAAATGAATTATTTGCGCGAGGGTTGCAAAGTAGATAAACTGACACTTTACAAATAGAGATAGAAAATAATCAGGGTCGTTCACATAAATATTGTTATTGGTTGGAGGGTAGTGGGATTGGGGTTAGTGGGAATTTATTTTATGATGCAAAATTGTTTTATATTTTTTGTATAGAAAGTCCAATTTTTAAATATAGAGGATAACAGAACTTCCGAACTTGGCCATCTTGTTGACAGCAACTTGGCTCATCAACAAAAAAAGGCGCATCATATATGTATGTACATGCGTGAGGGAGTTTTTGTGCAATATCCGCCCTTTCATATTTTTTTTATATCTCGAATTAATGATGCCACTTTAGGGTTTTGACCACAAATTTTTGAAGTCTGCAATCCGTTGTCAGATATCTTGTCCACTTTCGGAGATAAATAGCCGAAAACGGATTGCAGATTTTAAAAATTTTGATGTCAAAAATATAAAGTGGCATCATTACTTCAATATATACATATATAATGGCGGATAGAGCACATAAACTCCCGCAGGCGATATACAATGTATCTATGAAAAAAAAAATCTATCTATCTTCAAAATTCCGATACAATGCAATGCAATGCATGAGTAAGGGATTCACCCCTGAGTATTTGTCTTAAAAATAAAAACGTGAAATCATTTGTAAATTGCAACTCAAATCATATACATATTGGGTTGTTCGGAAAGTAATTTCGTTTTTTCCCGTCAGAGCACTTAATTACGTTTTTTCGAAACCAACTTCACACTTAAGCCGTATAACCATTATATGTCTTGAGAGCTGATATTGCAAGGCTTGTGTGTGAAAAAGTTCTATTAATTCTACACAGTAGTTTTTGGTTGATGCCCTTTCAAATATGGAGAGCAATAAGCAGCATTTTCGTAATATTTTACTTTTTCACTTCAGAAAAGGTAAAAATGCTGTCCAAGCGAGAAAAAAATTGACGGATGTGTATGGAGCAGGCGTGTTAACAGTACGCCAGTGCCAGAACTGGTTTGCAAAATTTCGATCCGGCAATTTTGATGTCGAAGATGCACCACGTCTGGAAGGCCGGTAGAGCTGCAAAACAATCGATAGTACTATCGATAGTATCGATAGTTTCATTTTTGGCCGACTATCGATGGTTTCACTATCGGTAGCGATACTATCGGAAAATTTTCAAAAGAAAACTTTTTTAACGCAGGTTTTTTGCCGCCGGTAAATTTTTGTATATACAGTAAGGGACAAAATTGTTCACAAAATTACAAAAATTTATAATAAATCCAAAAAAGTATGTTTTATTCAAATATATTTTAATTTTTTTTTACCTATATAGAATAATGTACATCTAAAAAACGTAAAAAGAACAAAATTTTAAAAGAATGTGTGTTAAGAGTAAAAAAATAAATATTAATTTAAAAATTCACATGTGAACAATTATGACCGTTGTTGAATATTCCATTGATTTTAGGTCCTAATATTTGGTATGTACACCATTTGCTTTTTTAACTGCCTTAATACTTTTTGGCATACTTTTCACTAAATTCGTCAAGACATTAGGGTCAATACTTTCCCAAGCTTCAACAGCACGCTTCCAGAGTTCGTCTACGGTCTTTGGAGGGTCTTTTTGAGCAAAAATTGTTCTCTTTAATATGGACCACAGGTGTTCTAATGGGTTTAGATCCGGCGACTGAGGAGGCCAATCCAAAAGCTTGATCCCATTTTCTTCAAACCAACGTTTTGTTATCTTCGCGGTATGCTTAGGATCGTTGTCCTGCATAAAGATGCTATTCTGTCCCGGATCTAAACCAAATATGTCGGGACTTGGAATGTATGAGTCTTCTAAAATGTCTATATAATCTTTAGCACACATTTTGCCTCTATTTCGGCGAAGTACTTCAAGTTGATTCCCGCGAAAACAGCCCCAAGCCATTAATGAGCCACCTCCAAATTTAAGTGTTTGGCAAATATTTCTTTCTTTTACACCAACACTTTTATCCACCCATGTCCTTTGTCGTCCGTCTGACCCGATTCTATTAATTTTTGTTTCATCGGACCATGTTACACTCATCCAGACTTCAAAAGTGAATTTTTCATATTTTTTCGCGAACTCTAGGCGTCTTAAATTAAATTTGGAGGTGGCTCATTAATGGCTTGGGGCTGTTTTCGCGGGAATCAACTTGAAGTACTTCGCCGAAATAGAGGCAAAATGTGTGCTAAAGATTATATAGACATTTTAGAAGACTCATACATTCCAAGTCCCGACATATTTGGTTTAGATCCGGGACAGAATAGCATCTTTATGCAGGACAACGATCCTAAGCATACCGCGAAGATAACAAAACGTTGGTTTGAAGAAAATGGGATCAAGCTTTTGGATTGGCCTCCTCAGTCGCCGGATCTAAACCCATTAGAACACCTGTGGTCCATATTAAAGAGAACAATTTTTGCTCAAAAAGACCCTCCAAAGACCGTAGACGAACTCTGGGAGCGTGCTGTTGAAGCTTGGGAAAGTATTGACCCTAATGTCTTGACGAATTTAGTGAAAAGTATGCCAAAAAGTATTAAGGCAGTTAAAAAAGCAAATGGTGTACATACCAAATATTAGGACCTAAAATCAATGGAATATTCAACAACGGTCATAATTGTTCACATGTGAATTTTTAAATTAATATTTATTTTTTTACTCTTAACACACATTCTTTTAAAATTTTGTTCTTTTTACGTTTTTTAGATGTACATTATTCTATATAGGTAAAAAAAATTAAAATATATTTGAATAAAACATACTTTTTTGGATTTATTATAAATTTTTGTAATTTTGTGAACAATTTTGTCCCTTACTGTATGTTCTAATTTTTCAATAAAAATAATATATTTGCATTTATTTAATGTAAAATAAAATAGAGTCGCCGTGGTCTAGTGGTTAGTGTGTTGGCTTACTAAGACATGGGTCCTGGGTTCGACTCCAGGCTCTGGCATCTTCAAAAAAAGAAATATGAAAAAAATATTTCTTTCGGCGACTACCACTCAGCAGTCTTCTGGTAAAAGCTCTGAGAGTAACTAATTGCCATGAACAAGCTTCTCAAGTCTGTCGTTCGGAGTCGACATTAAACTGTAGGTCCCGGTACTCATGGATGCAATTTTACACACACAACATGAGTGCTGCGAGAAGCTAGGCCGTAATCCTGACACAGGGTTGTAAAGGCCAGTTATGTATGTATGTATGTATGTAAAATAGAGTCAATATTTCACAAAAGTGTTATCATATTAAGCTCCTTAGGGTAATTAATTTTATTTAAACTTAATTATTTTTATTCAGCGGCAACGGCTAACTTAATATAACGACAGCGGCGAATTATTGACGGCACAAAAATAATACAAAGAAGTTTTAAAGTAAAAGTGTCTGGTATTATAAATAGTATTTCTGAAAGAATAAAGAATATTTAAATAAGTAAAAAACAGTTTTAAAAAATGGAGAGATTCCTACAATTATCAGAAAGTAAGTGTTATTACAATACTATTTAAATGTATGTACATATGTGTCCAATGGACACATCCATAGGAGTGTGTATGTCTGTCTGTGTTTAATAGCATAGGGCAACGAAAACATTGAGGTAGACAACGATGATGAAGAGGGTATTCCAAAAAAGATAAGTAGGACGTATTTAGATGTTTGGATTTATTTTGAAATAACCAAAAATAAAAATTGTGCTAAATGCCATTTATGTGGCAAATATTATAAAACTAGCGGCAATACTACATATTTATTAGATCACCTTAAACGTTCGCACCCTAGTTTCAGAGAAGCGGAAAGCCAATTACGACCATAGACGGTCGATAAACTCTTGTTCATTAACACGTTCGCGGACGTGAATGTTATAGCATTCATTTTCATACTGATGCAAAATGACGTGAATGCTATAGCATTCAAATTTTAAAGCCAATTTTTATTCATTTAATTTTATACAATCTTAAGTTTTTGTAATTAATACACATTCAAAATAATGACCAATTGGTTCATTAGATACTTTCGTATATATATATGTATATAACGGTTAAAATACGATGTTCTGACTACTCTTATAATATATGTCTAATTAGATTTCGGATATTACAACTAGTTCAAAAATAATTGCCTGTATATTTTTGCAGCTCCCTAAAATTTTTTGCGTCCGCGAACGTGTTAACAAAAATTATTGGGTAAACCTGGTATAACTTAAAATACCTAACTTTAACGCTTCTGTATATAATTTTATTTATGAACTGTTTTTTAGAATTTGGATATTTACATATGTAGAATGTATGTTTTACGTTTTGAACGTTAAAGCCTTTTACGGTTAACGTTAATTTAAAAAAAAATTATCTCAAATTAACAGCTTTAATTAATTTTTTTTTGTTTGGCGAATAATTTGGGCTTTTTTTTGTTATTTTGTAATAAAATTGAAACTTATGTTACAATAGTATACATATCTGTGGACATTTGACAAAACGTCTTCTTTCTAAATCAACAACTTTTCAGTAGAGCAAAAAAACAGTTTAAAGGGATAATAGAAGTTATTGCTTAGAACATTAAAGAAATTTTGAACTTGAATATTATGCACAAACACTTAACGAACATTATGCGACCTTTTTTCCCCTCTGGAAGCAATAGTTTTCTTTAAAACGATAAAAAATTAATTTAAGAATTTTTGTTAAATAGATTGAAATGTTGAAAGAAGTTGATCTAGAAAATATACTTCGGTTTTATTAAAAAGAAGTTCTTCTATTTTTCGCTACAATATGCAAAGAATTAAAAAAAAAATAATAAAAATTAAATAAAATATTTTATAGACATTCAATTTTTCAAATTATTCTCAATTCTCTGAGAGAAGTCGTTTTGTCAAATTGAAATTGGAAGAAAGTCTGAAAGAGTTCGATTAGTCAACTGCATATCTTGCGTTCCAAAGGTCGTAGAAATACGGGGATTAGAGCAAAAGAAGGACAAGGAATTTCTATATTTACTATAAAGATCTTGGAAAATTGTCTTATTTCGAGAGAAGACGTTTTTTCAAAATTTCACAGATATGTATGTCTTTTATTTAAATTAATACACTTATTATGAAAGACAGTTGAAAGCGAATAATAACTTACTTATATACATACATGGTACTTGCTATATTTTAATAGAGTTTTACTTACTGGACTTCCGATACAAATTGAATTCTACTTCTCCACTAGATTTTAGAAGAACCTAGTAAAAATATATCCAAAAATTCGTATTGGGATTCTAATTTTTTCAGAAAAATAGAAAACCGATAGTATCGATAGTATCGATTGTTTTTTGTAAACTATCGAAACTATCGATGGGGCCGACTATCGATAGTTTTGCAGCTCTAAAGGCCGGTCGAAGCTGACAGAGATGCTATAAAGGCATTAGTTGATGCAAATCGACGAATAACCACACGAGAGATCGGTGAGATATTAAATTTGTCGAATTTAATAAAATATTTATTCATTATACGAAAACTGTCTTTCATGTTCCCAAAAAAAAAAAACGAAATGACTTTCCGAACAACCCAATACTTTCCATTTCTTATTCTTACAGAAAAAAATTACCGAAGGCTGCTGAAAAGTTTAATTTACACATTTACACATAAATAAATAATCAGTTACTTCCTCAAATTCTTTTTCGTGTAATTTTGAGGGGAAAAAATGAAACAAAATAAAAACATTAGCTAAAAAAAGAAATTAAATAAATTTAAAAATATAAAAAACTAGCGGAACCCGGTGTGCTTCGCTACCCCCTCGTTATATACATATTACAAAAAAAGTATTTTGTATAGCAAACATTATTAGTGGTGTAAGTATCTGAATTAAAAGAGAAGGGGGCGGTGAAGTGGGCGTGGTTCATACTTATATGATGACGTTAACAGTATTAAGAGCAATATATTACCAAATAAAAAATAAATAAAAATTTCTACATAGAACAAAAAGTTTGAAACTTTCAAAAAAAATTTGGCGTGAAAAGGGGCGTGAAAGAGGGCGTGGAGTAATAAATTATTATTTATACTTCGCCTGGAGTATAACGTGTATACAATTTGAAGTAAATCTTTTAAAAACTATATGGGGGCAATTACATAATTTAAAAAAGTGGGCGTAAAAGTAGGCGTGGTCAAAAAAAAGTACCCTATTAATCATGCCAGAGTCCCAGTTAAATGCTGTGAAAATTTCAGGAAGATCGGTCCAGAGGTTTGGTCTCCTATAAGGTACAAACAAACAAACAAACAAACAAACAAATAAACAAACACACATTCAATTTTATATATTTAGATAATAACAAAAAATGTTGTTATAATAGAAAAATTACTTTTTATTATTTTAAATATTTAAAAATAAAAATATTACTCAAGTCTTATAAAAATCTCTTATATTGACGAAACGGTCAGTATACAATTGTAGTTAAATATAAAATAAAATGAATTTAAACTTTTTAAGTTAAAAAATATTATATGTATGAATTAAAAAAAATAGCGTACTTCCTTCTGCTAACAAAAACACCATTTCTTTTTTTATTGTTTTTAATATTGGATTTACTAAAAAAATCAATTTTAAATTTTCAAAGTAGTAGGTGATCAGAATATTATTTAAATTTTCTGGGAAGCTTAGCATATCTTAAGGGCGGTTGTAAAATTTGAATATCTTAAGTCCTAAAACTATGCATAAGTTTATATTAATATCGAGCAATAACCTAAACTAAGTACATGTTTTTTATACCAGATTCAAACCTCCCGGTTAGAGTAGAAAAGAATGACCCCATTGTCTTTACAAAAGTCGTATTTTTTAAAATAAATGAAAATAGTGCATGTGGTCAATTCTTTGTGTTAAATTTTTCTACAACTCCAAATGCAGTTAGAAGTAAAATTGGAGGGAATAACTAAGAAAAACTTTAACATTGAGAATATGTTGGAGTTGTTAAGAAAATTTCTAACTGTTTTTCAAAAAGTTTTGATACATTTATTACTTTTAAATTTAACCCTCCATTACTAACCTCTGGGTCGAATCGACCCAGACGCGCAAATTTTTTAAATTAAAAAAAAAAACATGACGATATTTTAACTCAAGATATATGTGTAATCTAAATTTGTTTATATTTAAACGTTTATAAATAATAAACATAAGGAAAATTTATGATATTATGCATACAAAATTATTTTAAAAAACAGCCTGGGTCGATTATACCCATAGTTAGTAATAATGTAACAAAGATTATGCGTCGACTAGACCCATAGTTAGCAATAATGTAACAAAGATTATGGGTCGATTAGACCCAGGTTAGTTATACCGTTATACAAAATATATATGTTCATTTATTCGCATTGTAATAAATTAAAACGCAAAACCAAAACCACGTGCTCTAAATGTGGAAAATATATTTGCCAGAAGCACTGTGCTGAAATTGCATTGCTTCTGCACAAGAGAAATCCATTTTTGATGATATGTTCGATGATGGAAATTCCGAATAAAAGGTAACATTTACAGTACATAACTGAAAAATGTTTGCTTTAGCCGTACCAATTTTTCTTTCTAACATTTTACTATTATATTTCAGGTTTTTAATGCACTTTATTTGACGTCAATATCTTAAAAACTCTTAATTTTATGCGAAATTCGGCTGGATAACTTTTTTTTCACTTTTTTTAGCTATGTTGTAATGAATTCATACTTAATTTTAATTTAAATATTTTTGTTTTAATTTACACCATTGTATACTAAAATTAAACAATAAAAGACTAAAATCTGCCAAAAGAAGTATACGTTGTATCAATTTATAAGTTGCGACGATTTCAATGGATAATACAATTCAGGGTCGATAAGACGCATGGTTAGTAACCATGCGACATGATTTAAGGTTAGTAATGCCGGGTTAAAAAAATTGTACGCTGTTGGCCGAAGAATATTGTGGAGCGTGATTAACTAGTTTTCAAGAAAAGGTAAAAGAATTATAAAGAAAGTGCTGTACTTTAATAAAAATGGCATTGAAAAGATATAAATTAAAAAATCTGACAAGCAAGCCTACTGAGCTGTTTGATAATTTTCGTCAGTTTTCGTTTTACAATATTTAAGTGACTCCAACTGACTTCTTCTAAGACAAACTATTCCTTTTTAATCAGTAAAGTGAAACACAATGGCAACAATACATTTTTAAAAAGCAACAGTAAACAAATTGATTTTTTGCCCAAAAAAAAAAAAAAAAAATACCACCTGTACACCATGTTACTGATTACCTGTTATATGCTTTGAAATTTAAAATTGCATTAAAAGTAAAACACCATAAGTGTTTTATATATTTTTTACAATTTATTTAACTTAATAATTAATGTAATATGTTACACATTTTTTTGTAAATTGTCATGTCAGTTATTTCATGGTTTTGGTAAACTTTTATGGGTATCCTTCTGTAGATGTATTCTGTAAAAAAAAAATTAAAAAAAAAATGATGTGAGATGCTTACACGCTGTCAAAAATAAAATGCATGTCTGCATATGAGAATAATTATTTACAAAAATTAAATATTAAAAAAACTGGTTTGAACCCGAAGCTATTGCCTAGTAAATAAAATAACAAACTATTTAAATTTAAACACTTTTTGCAATAGAAGACAGTTGACACGTTTCAGAAAACTAAATTTTTCCTTGCCTGTATGTAACAGTTACGGAGTTCAGTTTATTGCAATTTCCTTGGATTAAAAACTGCTCGAAATTCTGTAGTTTAGTACAGAAGGGGCAAAACTTTTAAACCTATGTATATCAGATAATACCTCAAATGGATTAATATCAACAAAATTTTTTAAAATCAAACATCCGATGGGGTAGTTCATGGCAAAGTCTTCTTTTCATAGTTAAACAAAACATTTCCATATCAAAAATGTTTATTCTGCTCAAAATTTTAGAAGTTCCATGTAATTGTATTTAAATTTAGAATTGCAAAAATTATTGCTTGCTGCGTATTAAAAAAAAAGAAAAAAAGGCTAATTCAAAAATTTTTGGTGTAGAAAATTTTAAAAAACCATAAAAACAGTGTTAAAACTCTAAGTTGAAAAGACAAAGAATACAAAGTATGTAGAAACAAATAAAATTCCAATGCGTATATGATTTATAAAGAAAATTGTGAGTTGAATAGTTGTTGATTACCATAAATACGAGTATGTACCGGTCACAGGGAACTCTGATGAGATCACAGTAGTTGAAGTCAAAGACGTGTTCAGTTCGGCTGGTTTAGAATTCCTGCACGGATGTCATTTTCTCCTTTGATTGGTGAATCATTGTAAAAATAATCTACATATGTATGATTATTAAATAGAAGAGGGTGGTTCATACGAAACAAAAAAAAGTATCTCCTTTTTTTTAACAAATTAATATAAAATTTACCTACAAGGCATAGCGCAATGCTTTTGATTAATCCTTAATATCCTTAAGCAGTGTATTTCATTCCTGTAATAACCTCTCTTAAGTGATTTGAAGTTTATTCAATTTTTCACCTCATATTTACTTGTAAATCCACTTTTAGAATGTGGACGATGAATGACTTTATAAGAAATGGTGATCATTTAACCGAATTTTTACCTTATGTTAGGGATATCCCTCCCACAGACAATACCATTCGTTCTTAGAAAATGCACGAAAAAGAATTGCATTGAAAAAATTAAAGAAATTAAAAAATGGAAGAAACGAATTAAAAAATAGAATCCAGAAGTCCATTTTCAAGAAACCGCTCCCTAACATTTCCAGTCCAGTCCACACGACACGAATGATCAGGAGTACAGCGTCATCTTCTGCGAAGATAACAGCTAATCTACTGAAGACGCTCCACACACACAAATTAATTTTTTTTTCGCATTCAAAATTCGAAAATGTGTCTACTCGGTATTCTGTAAAACGAATTAAAATATTAAAATGCAAAGTTTATTCGACAGCAAAAGAAAATTCGCAAAGAACGAAATTGTAAGTAAGTAAGTACGTCATTTTTATTTATTTATTCTAATACAAAATTTTATTGGGGAAAACAAAAAATAAACTGATAAAATAGCGCCAGTTTCAAATAATGTTGAAATTTATGGATAACCATAGCCAGTTGGCAAAGGGTCATATAAAAACATCAGATGCAGTGCAGTCGGCAAGTGCTTTGTGGCAGACATCCGTCTATCAGGAAAGATTTAAAATGGAAAAATTCTGAAAAAACAACTATTCTGCATAAGTAAATGTGTTTATTTCGCTTTTTATTCAAACTTAGAATATCGAATTTGCTTCCAGGTAACCTTCTCCGCATTCTTTTATTTTGCTCACTTACTTATTCTTCGTCAGAAGATAGTACCACAGAATCAATTTTTGGTAAATTTTTTTATTAAAATAAATATTTTTTTTTAATTAAAACCACAATTTCTTTTAACTTTAGTTTGAGGTTTATTTTTTACTTTTTGTCTAGTGTTGCCAACAATTTTAAATAAAATACGAATGCGAATACTAAAGCCTTAGAGAATACCAAATATCTCTCGCATTGCATTTCACAAAAAAATTTTTTTTTTTTTTTGAAATCTCAATACTCTGATTTGACTTTAAGGCTAAACATGAATTGCGTATTGAGAAGCTCATTAGGCGATCAGAATGAATGTTGTCAAACATTTATTTTTATTTTTTTCAGCTAGATTTGTGATTTAAACAATTATATATTTACAATTATATTAAAAGAATTGTGGATGCTTCTTTGAAGTCTAATTATTAGGGTGTTAGCTTCCAAATTGCTTTATTAGTATCTGTAAAGGAATAGTGTCTTACGCTAAAAAGAGGTCTCCTCCTAAAAATTTTATAAAAATATAATATGTGTGACATCTTTATAGATGCATATGCTCACCTTTTTAAGCTATTTTTTTAATATTTTTCCTTTATTTTCATTTGCTGAAAATTTATTATATTAACCCCGAATATCGCTTAATTTTTTGTATCTTTATAATAAAAATATTAAGAGAAAACAATTTCATCACGTATTGTGTGTTTAGACAGAATTTTGTTTTGATCGTTAAAATTTTTATTTTCTATACAACTCCTAAGAAAAATACAGCCTTTAAAATACTGAGTAGCTACTTTTACTTATTGAGTACCCAAAAATTAATACAAATACTCGATACTCGGTACCCATTACTTCACCAGAACTAGTCACAATAGTATTACAGTGTAGGTGCAGTAAAAAAAAGTCTGATTGTACTGGCTTGTAGAATGCCTTTCAGCCGTAATTATAGATTTAAAAAATTAAATCGAAATGGAATGTTTAGGGAATGGTACAGACGGATTTGACTGAATGTTTTATTTTTTATTTATTTTTTTTTTTTTGTGTTACCAATCTCCCTTTTGTAATATATAGCACATACACCCCTGAAATTTGAGAATAAAGTAGAATAGAATAATAAGAAAAAAAAAACATGAATACAACATGACATATACAGAACATGCACAGGAGAGCAGAGATAAAAGAGGGTGGCTTACTATCAAGTTACTTGTTTTTATTCATTTCTTATTTCTATCAACAGACTGACATTTAGTGTTTATTGGACAATAAAAACAAAATAATTAAAAGTATAAATCATCAATATTATCATCTCATGCACTAAAATAAATAAACCAATCTATTCTATAATAATTATAATTGGAGAAAATCGTAAAATTCAATATACATATTAATAAAAAAAGAAAAAATAAATAAAGAAAACTTTTAAATGTATTTCAAAGTATTTGAATTGCGCAGATTGAAAAAAAAAATTCCATACCTTAAAAAAAAACAGATTACAAAAATATGAGAGAGTAATAGGCCCCCAAGATAATAAACAAACAGCTGTTTAAAAACCGCTATAATACGAAGTACTTTTGCTTTTAGGACAATAAGTAAAACAAAATTTGGGAGGCTGCGTATTTGCTCAAGCTTAAGGTCAACAGGTTAGAAAAGGCATTTGACATCAGCTGACATTTTCATTGAGAAAAACTGCAAGCCAGCTGTTGATTTATACATAATTATGAACATTGATAATTCGTTCAAGGACATTATGTCCTTGGCCTTAACGTTTCTCATTTTCTTCTTAACACGTTCACCACTCACATATTTTTTGCACTTTCAGTAAAAACTATCATGAAATAAAAGATTAAGAGATTTTGGTAATTATGCGACCCATATATGTGACATGAGTTTTTACGAAAACTCCAACGTCACATATGTGTGACGCTGAGTGGGGAACGTGTTAACAGTTTTGTCTGTTAATTCATGTTTTTCTTTAAGGGTATCTTTTACATTATTTTAGAAATTTATACAATAGTTGAATTCCAAAATTTCAACAGAGTTAAATTTGAAAATTATCAGTACAAAAGGCTGGTGAGAATAACATTCAAAATATAATTCCCATAATCCAATTTCAACAGATTGTGATTAAAATAGTAATAATTTTTAATTTTGGTTTTTCGACCTTTATTAATTATTGTAAAGAATTATTCAAGCTTAAGGTCTATTTTCAAATAAAAATCGTTTATTTAATTATCAATATTTCGCTACTCCTGCGTGTAGCGTCTTCAGGAATTATTTATTTATCGATAATTAAATAAAAGATTTTTATTTAAAAATAGATCTTAAGCTTGAATAATTCTTTACAATAATTAAAAGAGTAATACAAAATTATGAATATGTATGACATAAAGAAGTTTGATGTGAACTTTGTAGCAGGGGTCGAAAACTAGCTCAGTACGGCTAGTGTTTGTACATATTCCATAACAGATATTATTTCTCATAAGAATACCAGTATTAGGATCTTAAGACTATTAAAAATTATACAATAAAAAGGAATGTGTCTAATTCGGCTTCGGCGACTACCTCTCAGCAGTCTTGTGACACCGGTGTTCTATATGCGTCAAAGGGTTAATAAATTTTATTGCAATTTAATACATTTAATTTATTTTAATGAGAAAAATAACAATGAATTTTTCACGACTTTGTATATACAGTAGTCGCCGTGGTCTAGTGGTTAGTGTGTTGGCTTACTAAGGCGATAGCGCAAGGTTCAAATCTCAGCTCTGACATCTTGAAAAAAAAAAAGAAATATGAAAAAATTATTTTTTCGGCGACTACCTCACAGCAGCCTTCTGGCAAAAGCTCTGGGAGTAACTAATTGCCATGAAAAAGCTTCTCAAGTCTGTCGTTCGGAATCGACATTAAACTGTAGGTCCCAGCACTCATGGATAAAAATAGACACACACAATATGGGTGCTGCGAGAAGCTAGGCCGTAACCCTGAGAGAGGGTTGTAATGGCCAATTATATATGTATATATATATTTCTAATACGAAGTATTTTTTAGTTTAAAATTTTTTTCTGTTCTTTTTGAAGAAACAAAGTTCACCGACAACAGCGAATTTAATTTGTGGCAGTTAATAATATATAAAGAAATTTCAACCAAAAGTTACAATTACAAAAACTTGAAACCAACTATAACGCATACGGTGCAAAAACCCTGAACTCCCAATCCCAGAATCCAAAACACCAAAATCCACTAATCCCTGAATTCCCAATCCCAATGGTAGTCTAGCGCTTATTATCTATAGCAGGCCAACTACGATTGTATTATCTTGAGACAATTATGGATTATAATGTTTATTTAGATATTCTTTAAGAGATGGCCTGCCGATGTGAACAGGATTTGTTGAAAACGATTGGTTATCAATAGACTAATGACCGGTTACCAGTCTGGTTATGTTCATGCTAATATAGTTTATAAGCTATATAGTGCATTTGCTCCATGTCTGCTTTAAAATTCTGTAGAAATAATAATAATAATAATAAATTAATAAAAACTTGCTTAAAAAAACCATGAAACTGAGTTTCATCGCAGTGAATTCAAGAATGATTTAATGATGTAATGCAATCCAAACAAATTTTCCCCCAGACAAGCGCACAGTCTGAGGTTTTGCCAATTTAGGAAGACTTAAGTCTGTATTTTAAAAACTATCAAATATCATTAACTATTATGAAAAAAACTCCACAATTTTTAAAGAATTAGGCAAATTAGACACTCACTAAATCCACCTTCATATAACAGTATGAATATATAGGCACAGGGTGTCGCACACAAAAATGCAAAGTGGCGAACAGGGGATTCCTTTGCCAAATCTGAGTGTATTACTCAAAAGCTACTACAAATTAAAATTTTATAGCTGGTAACAAATGTACAAATTTTTTAATTCGATATTTTTATGGTCTTATTTAATAGCAGGTACATAAGTAGATAAAAATTTTAAAATTGTATTTAAATTATTTGTTCCAGATAAGAGCCATCAGAGTCATGTCTGAATATTTACGTATGTATGTAATACCAAAACTGCAGAAATTACAACCTGGTTTTTTTTCTTATTTTAACTACTTTAACTGCTTCTTAGCAGATCTGATTATTTCAAAACTCTATGCAATAAATATGTACTGCAGTTAACTACAGATATTTGTCTCGTGAAATGTAGACAATGTTTTGTGTTGCCTTTATTTCTAAAATCCTGTGCTTGAGCAATTGGAGGTATACAGTAGTTGTCTATAATTTCTTGTGGCATGAAATATTATAAACATTTCTTGTAATTTCTGCGAAATTTGTGAAAGCTGTGGAGTTTATTGGTTGACCTAATGCTAAATATTCGAAAATAATGTGAAAACTTTTTATGGGTTCCAAGTCAATACCAAGTAGTTCTGTAATAAAAAAATTTTCTTTCCATTTTTTTTTTCTGAATTTATCGTTTGGCACAACTGAACAGAAACACATACTTATTGGAAACTTTTGCTACTATTATTAAATAAAATAAAACCTTAAAAAAATTGCCAAAAACAAACATGTTTTATTGGTTCAAAGTTTCGGAACAAGAAACAGTTAAATATTTGATTTCTACGAGTATTTTCTGTTTATTTTGTCATAAATAACTCGGTATGCGGAGCATCGTTACCTTGTTTTGATGGAGAGTATTATTCTGAGTTCAGACAAAACCTGAGAATTTAATGGGAGAGAGTAGTGTATTATTCAAGTGCAAAGTAGTAGTTTGAAGGCTGCTTTAATAGTCACTATCTTAGCCTGAAAGGCATTAGAATTAGCACTCAGCCTACAGTACTTATTCAAATTATCCTGGAGAAAACATCTATTCGAATACCGCTTTGCATCTTAATACCATCCTAGAAAATCTTGATATCAAAATCGTTAAAAGGACCACCCCAATTGAGTTCCTTGGAAGAATCTTTTACTTCGCATTGACTATTAAAAATTAATTTAAAAGTACAGTTGTCAGAGGCATGAGTTTCTAACGTCTGTGACTTTTGTAAGAATCCGCTCCAAAAAAAGAAAATAGATAAATCTGTAAAACCGCACTGTTTTTGTTGCCTTCTTTTTTAATTTACAACCATAATGTATCGTATGTTACACCCTTGTGGGAAAAAACACATTTCTCCCTCTTTTCTTAAATTGTATTGTTTTTTTTTGTTGACTTTCCGAATTATAAAAATCAAAAGCATTTAATGAAATTGTTTTTTTCTTTAGGTTTTTTAATAAAAAAAAACAAACTATCCAAACATTTTCTTTTTTGCAAGATATACGTTTTAATATCTATTTTTGGTAAAAAATAAGATCATGAATAAATAGTTTTTTTTTTACTTTTAGCAAAACAAAATAAAAACATAAAAATTTATATAAAAAACTGCTGATCTTGTATGGGTACGATTGGGAGAATAAATAAATTTCATGTCGGTAGACTGTGAAAATTTCTTGAATCTTCAAAATAAATTGAAAAAAAATAATAAAATAAAAATAAGGAAAACATTTGTTCTTAAATCAAAATTGTAGATATACAACCATACAAACATATGTATATAATACGCTCATGTGTAGACATGTATGTAGTGTTCGTATGTGATTGTGTGTTTGTAAAAAATAAATGTTTGTGTGGGTGTTTTCCTGCACTGCATGAATTCGAATTTTTCACAAATATTTTTTTTTATAAATATTTTGTGAATGTGTGTCACACCTTTATACGAGTACATAAATATTTTAATATTTTATTTAAAACATTTTAAATAAATTATGTAGAGTATCTTTAAAAAAAATACCTCATGCATTCCATATGTAATTTTCTATGCAATTTTAATTAATACGTAATTGATTTAATTCTTTTATTAATATTGTGTTGTATTTTTCAATATATTATCGTATTGTATACAATTTTATTAAATTAATAAATATTTTAATGCAGGGTGTCTGATGAAAGCCGCTACAAAAAGAAAACTTGATAATTTTTTTCCTTAGATAGTCTGAAGACCCGAGTTCGAATTCCAGACAAGTTATGATGATCTATTTTTTATTAATTTTGTTTCGTCTTAAAACGTCTTATTTAGAGCAGAAACTATATTATATTAAGAAACTAGAATGCTTTGTTTTTTGCAATGATTCTCAATCGAAGGACTAAAAAAAAAACAATTTCAATTTTTAATAGAATTTATTTTCTGATCAAGAGCGCTAACTTTAAAATATAAATCATTAAAATTAGATAAAAAAGACAATTAGTCCTTTTGTTGGATGAGCAATATATTCATACCTTGTTTCGAAAGTAATACACTTTGCTATTAAAGTAAAATGTGCCGACAGATTTAGTTCCTAAAATTATGGCAGTAAAATTATTTTTTAATCGCATATAGCAACATTTATTATTGTTGCTAAAAATAAAATTATTAAAATACCAGCATATTGAACGTACGTTTTAAATTTTGTACTGACCCGAATAATCCTTGTGTTTTTTTTTTGTATAATTAACTAGAAAATTACACTATGTGTAATTTTTTAAGTCATGGATATATAACTAAACACTACTGATTAAAGACAAAAAAAAAGAAGACCCGTATCCCGTATTTTTATTATGTGCCCCCATTTGAGGCCTTGCCTTTATGTTATAGGGATTTCCTTCTAAAAAATTGTGAGCAGGGGAAAAAAACAGATTTGTTTAAAACGTCAATATGTAGGGATTTTGGCAAAAATTTATTTTATTATATTGTTTGTTTACCGCCATTTAACTAGACTACGTATTTTTCAAAATGAACTCATCGACTTGCTTTAAAAAAACGAAAAGATATCGGAAACAAGTATAGCAATAAATGGCTAGAAGACGACAACTTTAAGGGCTGGCTCGAACTTGACCCTGATGATCATTTTAAATACAAATGTTCAGAATGCAATAAAATTTTGATTTCAATCTTCTTAAGCACGCTGAAAGAAAGATATTATACATAAAATGTTAAATTATTAAAAAAATCAAACAAGCAGAAATTAG
Organism: Metopia argyrocephala; assembly: GCA_963576795.1. Classification (NCBI taxonomy): domain Eukaryota; kingdom Metazoa; phylum Arthropoda; class Insecta; order Diptera; family Sarcophagidae; genus Metopia; species Metopia argyrocephala. The sequence continues at coordinate 56,621,547 of OY756211.1, read as the reverse complement.
TGCTTACCAGTAAGCTATTTTGTAAGGGAAAAATCGTGAACAATCACTTACTCGTGCGCATCAATAGTGCATAATTTGTATATGAAATGAGCTGCTAAAATGCAATAAAAAAGCAAATTTATTGCAACCAGTAAGCAAATAGTACAAACAACCAAAAATAATACTTTATCCTGTAGCATATTTGGAAGCTTTAATGTATAAAAAGTAATATAATGCTTCCAGTATTGCTTACAATTTTATTTATTGCTTCCAAATCTTAAAAATTTTCTGCTGGGTAAACGTTTTGTTTTCAAAAAGAAAAGTAGCGATTCATGTTTTTCGCAGAACATAATGCTAAAATGGTTAACCATCTAATACAACTTATTCTCCTTTTTTCCGATAGGAATTGACAGCACGACAAAAATGCTTTATAATACATTTAAAGAATGTATTTTATCTTTTGGAATTATTCATATGATTCTACGAAAAATGGCTTTACAACTTTGCGATTGTGTGGGCACAACCAGGCAAAACTAACACTATGTTAAGAATCATTCCTAGGAAGTTCATATGTTTTAGAAAGTTGTTCATTCATGTTGGAAAGTTGTTCTTCATGACAAGAGCAACAACTTTGCGTCAGAAAGTAAATCAAAATTCCGACCGGTTTGCAAGATATGAGCCTGAGAAAATGATCACCTTTTTTGCAAAAATGACACCGAGGCCTCAAAAGTTTGGGGGCCCATGAAAAAAATATCATGACTTTGGGTAAAACTAGGTGTCACGGGTCTTCTTTTTTGTGTGTTTTTCTTCGTGTTGCACTATGTTATGCTTTTGAAAAAAAAGCCCCTATTTAAGTACATGGGTGACACCTACAAGTATTAAAATTTTGTAATATTAGGTAATTATTAGGTCTGTTTCTTTACTTTTTCGGTAAATAAAAAGTAAACAATAATTTCTTTCAATAAGAGAGAATGTTCACAAAAGTACGGGAACGCAAAAATAAAAAAACAAATGTTTTACACAAAAGATTGATAACATGTTTAAATTTTAATAGTGTTCGAGCAAAAATTAATAAAATTATACGCATTTTCGTTTAAAGTAAAAAAGCAAAAATTAACATGTAAATAAAACTAATGGAGTCGAAAATTTTAATTCTTTAAAGAATAAAGAATTTAACTCTTTCTGGGGCTCAAGCTTGGGTCTTCAGCATAGTATAGAGAATATAGTTTTTGGTTTGTTATTGTTTACCTTTCCACCAGCCGATAGTTTGATAATTTGTCCAATTTACCAGAAAAAAAGTACGGACTGTTTCCTGCAGGAAGAAGAAGAACGTTACTCTCATTCTCATTCCTCATTTACCCAAATTTTGTGTACTAGAACGCTTTTTGGTAAAACTGGGATACCGTGGGCTCCCAATGTACAGTAAAGAAACAGACTTATTGTGGTATTCAAATGTTTTTTACTAACAAAACAATTACAACTTTTTAACAATGATATATGTTCAATGATATACTTTGTGAATACCCAAATATGTATATCTAAAATGTTATTGAAAATTAAAAAGGGTGAAATCGAATATTTTTTTTAAAGAAGTAAAGAAAAATTAAAACGAACTGAATCAAATTACATTAGAGGTTATTTTTATATATTTTTTGTAATACAAAAATAAAATCCTTTCAAAACGAGTACTGAAATTTTTTTAATCATTTTATTAATTAGCATTAGACTCATATTTTAAGATGTCTTTCAGTTATAGAACTAATATGGTCAAGTGCAATTAGGAAATAAATTCTTAAACACAATAAATAATAAAATTATTTTGTTTATATACATACGTACAAACATACATACATACATCTGAATTTTCTTCTCATATGTAGTAGAAATATGTAACTGTGCAATATTTTATACAGGTAAATAAATATGTATGTATATATGTATGTATGTATGAGAACGTATACAATTTGAACATAAATGTATATTTGGGGGTGAACATGTACGAGTACCTACTTTGCCTGACGACTGTATGTACGAGTACATACATATCCGTTGGTAATACTGGCAAAAATATTTTATTTTTGAATTTGGCCGAAATACCAGAAAGATGATAAATAAATTAAATTGAATTTTACTCACAAAAAACAACAACTAAAAGGGAGTTGCCAGACATAATTTATATTTACAGGCAAACATAATGACTGACAGACGAACATTTAAAAATGAGTAGATTTTCTTATTAATTAAATCTAAAATATAAACAAAAAAATAAAACACCCATAATTAAATATAAGTTTTTATCTATTTAAAAAAAAACCATTTTTTTGGCAAACGCATACAAATAGAAGAACCAAAAAAAAAAAAAAAATAATAATAAAAACTGGCAGGGTCATAGAAAAATGAATTAAAAAAATTTGGTATCGAAAATTGAAAATTTTTACTAATAAACAACATGGCGGAACAAACAACCTATGTCAGAATAAAAACCATTTTTAAAATTTTATTATTTTTTCTACTCAAATTAACAGAAAAAAGTTTAAACAAATAATTTTTTTCTAATAAAATTGATATTCAACACTTTGAAAATGATCAACTGAAAAATCATACACATAAACAAAATGCGAAACAAAAACAAAATATTTTCTGCTTTTTTTTTTTTTTTTGTTTTAATATTTTAAAGAAATGTATTTCTTCAAAATAAAAATAGAAATCATACAAGGCAACAACATTGGGCAGCAACAAAAACAACAATGATCTACAAGAGAGCCAACTACTCATACAAGGTGGAGGTGGAATGATGTTGCCCGAATTAAAATTTTGTTGTTATTTTTTGTATTATTTATATAAGAGTACATATAGGATTTTGTGTACGTATGATATCTATGAAACATACTCTACGAGACCTAAAATAAAAAACAAAAAATAGAGGAAAATATTCGCTCTTTAAACAACAGGCGGTTGTAGAGCAGCTTTTTTTCTCTACTCGTTCATTGTAGCCATCATTGCTAGTTTGGCGTCTTAGAATAGAATGAAAGGAAATTGTAAGAAAATTTTTGTCTATGTGCTTACTTGCAATATTCGTTTTGTGTTTAAAAGAATGCCATCTTTTCTATACTTTACACAACAATTTTTGAAATTTTCAAAATAAAAAATAACTTCAAATGTTAGAAATTAATTCAATAATATCTATGAATTGTAAAAGGGAGTAGTTATATGTAGTAAAAATCAAAACGTATCGTCACTAGGTGTTATTTTGTGGTGATAGTGAGCAATGGTTTGGGAGCTAATTTGACAAAAACAAAATCAGGTTTTGCAAGAAGACAAAATATCGTAAGACGTCCAGTAGCCAGGGATGATTCTGGACTCTAAGACTCTTAAAAGTGCAATGTTCAAATTTGAATAAGTAACGTCATCTACTTATACTTTGTAAGAGAATAAATACGATGAACTATTGTACTTAATTTTTCCATGCAATTTTTATGTATTTTAATGTCGGAAAGACAAAAACAGGTACGCGTTCGACTTTTTGCTTTGGTGGACTTAACCTTTATTCTCTCTTAGCTTAACCGATGACCACAGTGTATACACTAAGTAAGCGAAAGGCAGCTTAAAAAGTAAAATTCAGCTGTTACTAATTTAACTACTCTTTAAGAATAAAAAAATATATGTGTGTATGAAGGTACATATTTTTGTTAATAGTTACTACCTCTTTCATTTATTTTGTTCCATTTATTTTTGCTGATTACACCGCTGTTTTTTACGCGAAAGTTTTATAACATCGACTACAATATGTGGCAGTCTTTTATCTAATAATCTCTTAATTCTAACATGTTCAGGTTGAAATGTTTTCCCAGATTACTCGCTCAACGACGACATAATGTCGAGCTGAATGGGTTTCAAGTCATGAGAACCTCCTATAGTATCTGCCCCAGTTTCGTCGCTCTGACGAATTTCAATTTTCAATTTCCGATATCTGATAATCACCAACTTGCGTTAATTAGAATCTGTATAAACTATTAGTACTTTTTTGGAATATATGTATGTATGTATGTATTAAGTAGCGAAGGTAGCCTAGTGAACAGAAAAAATTTTATAGAGCAGAAATAGACCAAGATGTAAAGAGATAGTTTATTACTTAGAGACCGAGTATAACTAATTTTTATATTTTGAAATTACATTTTATGCCCTTTAAACTAAATTTTAAGGCCTTTTATTAACTTTTTGTATTATATTATTTTATTATTTTTTATTGTATTACATACATATATTTACTAGCTGGGTCGAAAACTAGTTCAGTTCTGCTAGTGTTTGTACATATTCCTTAACGGATGTTAATTCTCATAAGAATACCAGTATTAGGATCTTATATACATTCATACATACATACATAATTGGCAATTACAACCCTGTATCAGGGTTACGGCATAGCTTCTCGCAGCACTCATGTTGGGTGTGCTAATTTTTATCCATGAGTACCGGGACCTACAGTTTAAACTCGACTCCGAACGACAGATTTGAGAAGCTTTTTTATGGCAATCAATTACTCTCAGAGCTTTTGCCAGAAGACTGCTGAGAGGTAGTCGCCGACAGAAATAATTTTTTTCATATTTCTTTTTTTCAAGATGTCAGAGCTGACATTTGAACCCGGCACTATACTTTTAGTAAGCCAACACACTAACCACTAGATCACGGCGACAGTATTAGGCTAATAAAATTCATACAATATATTTACTAAAGTTAAGTTCATTAGAAAATTTTGTTTCGTATTAAAATGAATTGATTTCTGATCTAACTAAGGCACCGTAAGATGAAACTATTATAAAAAAAAATAGATCACCACAACCTCTCTGGAATTGAAACTCAGAGGACTTAAGCTAAAACTCTAACGCTCAAAATTTATAAACTTGATTTAGAACTTCTTGGCTACGAATACAATCCTTGAACGCTTATTGTAATTCAAAAGCTACCTGCCTATTACCTCTAAACTTTTTAATTTTATATATTCTAGCACATAGCCTGTTTCAAAAACCCAAAATTTTAGCATTTTAGCTTAAGAGAATTACAGAATAGAGCCCCAGATCACACCAAAAAGTTTATTAGAAAATTTTGGATTTTGTTGAAAATTTAATTCCTTTCAATCTATGACGATTTGATAATTTTCAAATATTTTCTAAAATTTTGTATTATATTTTTCCCTATTTTCTTCAAGAAATTTCAAAGTAAATTATCTAAACATGAAAAATCTTTAATATTTTTCTTTCTTAAGTATACGTGAGGCCGTATTCAAATAGAACTGATGCTAAAATTTCGTCATACCGATTTTCACCACATACGTACACACATATACACAATATGAAAATTTCAAATCTTTAATACATAAAAACGAATACAATGAAACGATGCATTAGTTTAAGTAACTAACTGTGTATGCATACACGCCGCTGTATCCACCTTAGGAATTACCTTTACAAGTTGTTAACGACGAAAAGTGTTCAGTCGAGACCGAGCTCATCCGCGAGTTAGTTGAATTTTCTCATCCAACAGTCAAAATGGTGAGTGAAAAAATTTGTCCGTATAAAAGAAATATTTAAAATTAAACAGACAAAAAAAGTACTTCAAAGAAAATGTTTTTAAAATTTAAATGAAACATATAACAGTTATATGACAAATAAATTCTTTTATTAATTTTCATAATTTTGTTTCTTTTGTCTTCTTTTGAACGTAACAGGCCGATGTACCAAAACGTGAAGTTGAAAGTAAGTTAAAATGACACAAAAAAAAGAAGCATCAAGGATTACATTATAAAACTATAACAATATAACCTAAAGATTTGAGAAGTTTAAAATTTTACAATTCTAACCTAAAAATAATTGATTGATGATTAAAGTAATAAAAAACAGAAAGTGACCAAAACAAAATTAAAGAAAATGCAATATTAAAAATTATATTTAAAAAAGTGATCAAAAAGATATATTATTATATAATATAAAAAGCAAAAGATAAAAATAAACTGCTATGGAAAAATATTTAAAATATTTTAAAATTAAAATTTTTGTTCAAGTTGTGTGTGTTTCAACTACTTTTTATTACAAAAAAAATATATAATAATTAATTAAAGAAATATACATATACAAATAATACAGTCGTTTTCTATAAAGTGAGCTATTTTTAAAAAAATCTTAGAAATTTTTCGTAATTTTTTTCGTTGTTTGTGATAAAAATTCATTCATATCTTAAAAATACAATAAAAAAGTAACAAAATAGCCAAAAAACGAGTGAGAACCAGCCAGAGAAAATACATAAATAAACCCGTAATGAACAATAAAAACAATTCCAATGCCAGAGAATAATAAATACGAATATAGAACGATGTACTCGTACATCGATCAAATAATAAAAGTTCTACTATATACCACAATATCGTAAACGATCTACAACTTCGTAAAAATTTCGTATAACTATGCCTAAAAAAATGATCAAACGCATGTCTAATTTTGGCAAATTCTATATAAAAATATTTTTTTTTCGAAATTGTTTTACTATAGAGATTTCGAACAAGATATTTGTATGTACATATATATGTACGTGATTGTGTATATAGTATATGCAGACAAAGTATACATACATACATATGTATATGCTTTAGGAAATATTTATTTTTGGGTGTCAGATTTCGTAAATGTATTTGTTGTTATGTCACAATATAAAAGAAGCCCAAATTCTGTACAAGGATGATTATATTATATACTTACTTATATGAGTATATCATTTATTTATGAATACATACATATGTATGTATGCACATTTAACTATTTTTGACATTCAGTAAAATTAATTAAAAAATATTAAAATAATTCTGCTTACCTTAATGTCTAATGACATAAAACATTAATTGTTTATAATATAGACCGGTTAGCATATAAATTTGACTTTGGTTTTTGTAAACCAGTGACCTCCTCCTATTTGAAGAGTATCTGTAAAAAAAATACATCAAAGTTAAATAGGTCAGAATTTAAATTATTATAAATATGTAAGTAGGTCTATAAAAATAGATCTTAATGTTTCGAACTTGAAGTTTTATTGTTATTGAGTTTATTTATGGATTTTTGGAAAGTTTTTGACATACAGATACGAAAACAAAATTTTGAAATTCTTTACAAACATGTAGTTAACCTGGCTTTCAACAAGTCTAAATAAGAATTTCATTACATGCAATTTTGTTTCTGAAGTTTTACACCCTTATTCATAAAAAATATTTATGATTTATTTGTGACCGCTTTCAGGAAAAAATTTTTTTTGATTTATAACCAACTTATGAAACAAATTTGTATACAAATGTAGAAAACAAAACTATTGTTATAAATGAAAGGTTCAAAAACTACAACAGGTATTATAAACCTCTTATAAAACAAAATTAGTATTTATGAACACGACCGCAGCATATAAAATAGCAACAAAACGTATACACTCTTAAACAAAAAATTTAAAAATTATAAAAGCAAAATATTTTAAAACCGTTTTCAAATTATATCTAACACTGCTAACTATGATATATAATAATAATATCATAGTTAGCAGTGGAGTTTGGGCTTTTTAGTAGTCATTCAAAAACTTATTTAAAAAAAATTTTGGGGTATTTACAAAGTGTGCTATTATTTCATTGACATAAAGTTAAGTAACTGTTTTATTAGTAGGAAAAAAGTTTTCTTAATAAAAAAGCTAAAAATTATGACAATGTAACACAATAATACCCTTTGTGAATCCCCCAATTGAAATATCAAACTCAAGTTCATTCATTCATTCATATATGAGGACTAGAGTACTTCGACCTGTAGACCTATTGTACGGCCCTCAGCTTGACCGGGATTCCACCAGTCTCGTCGTTCTGACGAACTTTAAAATGTTGACTGGTGCTAACTCTGAGAATATCCTATCTGATAACTGATAGTCACCAAGGTACCTCTTCCTACTGTGCATCAACGCTGAACAATTGCCCAGTATGTGCTCTGATGATTCGATCGCCTCGTCACAGAATCAAAACTCAAGTTAAAATTTTACATAATTCATCAACCGTAACTGAAAGTTACAATTTCAAGAATTTTCTACCCTAAAAGTAGTTTACCGACGCTTTGATGACTTTTGTACTTATTTTGACGATTTTATAAATAAATAATTTATAACATCTTTTTTTTTCCAAAGCAATACAAAAATTTTGAATTATTGACTAAACCATGTATTAGCAAAACTTTATACATACATATATAATTGGCTATTACAATTCTATGTGTTAATATTTTTCCATGAGTACCGGGACCTACAGTTTAAAGTCTACTCCGAACGACAGACTTGAGAAGCTTGTTCATGGCAATCAGTTACTCTTAGAGCTTTTGCCAGAAGACTGCTGAGAGGTAGTCGCCGACAGAAATAATTTTTTCATTATTTTTTAGCAAAACTTTATATTGAAATAAATTTAAAGGATTTCTTATGATTAAGTGACCCGCAAAATATAGTAAACGGAGAGAATTCTTTTTATGCTATTATGACAGAATTTTTGAATATAAAATTCGAATTGCCATGATTTTAATTTTCTGGAATATATAAAACTTTTAGAAATTTAAAATAAAATACAGACAATAATAAAAGAATACGAATACATGGACTATAAGTACTTTGTTAATTTCCTGGTGCCAAAAGATAGAAATTTAAGGGCAGGCTGGTTAAAGTGGTGTTCTAAAGAATCAAATTAGTTCGGTGAAATTATGAAATTTTTTAAATTGAAATTATTTTTAGAGAAATTGAAGGTTTTTTACAAAAACAAAACAATTACGAATAAAGGAAGACAAGATAATTTCAGAGTACGCGAAGCACTGTACTCGATAACGTTCTTCTCTCTCCCCTCTCCTATAAACACAGACTTTCAGAGAGAAAAATTTCATAATGTGACACCAGACTTAGTAGTTTCGCTCCATTTTGATGCCACCTCTTCCTTTATTACCAACTAATTAAACAGTTATGTATGGCACAACTACATATCAAAATTTTTATTACTAGAGTTAGGTAAAAACCGGCAAGTACCACAATATTTTTTCACAACGATGTTTCAAGAGTTAAGCCAGAGCACTCAAAGATGCACTATAAAACAAGATCGTGTGGTTTTTTAAAACCATACATATAGAACCTAATTGCGCCAAATATTCTACAGTTTAACGAATTAATTGTTAATGGTTATTAGGTGAATGAATTAAAAAGATTTTCTACTATTAAAAGACCCTTAAAATATAGTAAACATAGAGAATTCAATCATTTAAATTTAAAAATTAAAGTAAATATGAAATTCCATTCGATTTTAATTTCTGTCGTAGTTAGAAATATTCATCTTAGCCCAAAAACCAGTTTTCATCGTTTTGATTCTTTTGATATTATTACAAAGTTGAAGTTCTTACCAATTCATGTTTTGGTCAAATCGATTTTCTGACATTGCAGGTCATCTGAGTAAGACTCTCAATTTGATAGTACTCTGAAAAATTCACATCTTGGTTATAATACAATTTTTGTAATCCTTGGTATTTGTGCTACATAACTGATATTTTACAATACAGAAAATAAATAATAAATTGTAATTATTTTACTTTAGATGTCGAATTCGTATTCGAAGTTATGGGTAGCCCCGGTGAAGGCATTGATGCCGTCGATCTAGGTGATGCTCTTCGTTCCTTGAACTTGAACCCCACATTGGCTTTGATCGAAAAGATGGGTGGCACCAAGAAGCGTGGCGAAAAGAAATTTACCATTGAAGAATTCCTCCCCATCTACTCTCAAGTAAAGAAGGAAAAGGAACAAGGTTGCTACGAAGATTTCATTGAATGTTTGAAATTGTACGATAAAGCCGAAAATGGTACTATGCTCTTGGCTGAATTGCAACACGCCCTCCTCTCTTTGGGTGAAAACTTGACTGATGAACAAGTTGAGGAACTCTTTGCTGACTGTATGGACCCTGAGGATGATGATGGCATGATCCCATACTCACGTAAGTTTTTTTTTTATTAATAATACTATTGTGTTTACATATAAGTAATTTATCTATGTATGTGTAATTTAAATTTTTTTGTTTAAATTGTAATATTTAAATTTTATTTGTATTATTTTCATGTGAATTTTATATGTACGTGTATGTTTATAAAATACCCTGGCACTTGTTTGTATATGTCACACCTAAAAATCAACGATAAATGAATGCAACACTCTGTTAAAAACCAAATGCACTTACTTTACACTTAATAACTTTTAATGAAAAACAAAAAAAAAAAAACAAAAAAAATTGCATCAATACAATTGCACACACGTACCTTTCACTTCACCACCAATTGACACCCACAATCAACCTATCTGCGTGTTTTGTATGTCATATTGATTCTATAACAGAATTCATCCAAAGATTGATGAGCGATCCCGTCGTCTTCGACTAAATGGTAAGTTTTAAAAAGTAAATCAATTTTTTTTATATATTCACACGCAAATCTAGACTATACAGGAAGGTGAGATTTATGTGAAAAGATTATCTTTGTGAAAAACCAAATGTAACACCCAGCGTCTATTGTTTTGTGTACAGTATTCAACATTTTAATTTTAGAAAAACATTTTTTACACATTTTTAAATTTTCCATAAGCAAACCATAAACTTGTCAGATTTAGTAGTTATGAATTCTTCTTAGATAATAGACATTTTTAAGTTTTATTAATTGACTGTTATTTGTGTATGTTTTTGCCAGCTATAAAAAGAAATAAAATTCTTATTTCAAATATTTATTTGCAACAGTTGCACTCCAATTTTGTTTATTTGCTCTTAAAAATGTAAATCATATATGGGGTATTCACACAGTGTGCTATTAGGTTGTATTGTTATAAATTTGTTGTTGTTTTATTAATAAAATTTTTTTTTCTTTCAAAAAAAAAAAGTTAAAACTTTATGACAAAAAGACATAATAGCATAGTTTTGTGAACACCCCAACTATATTAAAGTAATTTGTAAAATTTATTCTTCAATTCATTCAAAAATGTTTCTTAAAGAAATATGAGTTTTACAGTCCATGTATTATAGAATTGATTATAAGCTACGGTGAATTTTACGACAAACATACATATATACAGTCGAAACTCTCTATAAAGAATTCCAAGGGACTGGATTTTTACTTCGCTATAAAGAAAATTCGCTATATGGAAAAGAAAAACAATATTGTTCCTTTTAACATTTTTTATTTCTAGTAGTCAGTTATTTTGCTTTGAAGTACATTTTTCCACTTTTCTTCTTCAGTGCAAAAGCAAACGGATAGCGACTGCAAGAAAAATTTAATTTTATGGTAAATAAACGATTCAAAGCATCAGACTCTGCTTGTGCGTTGTGAAAGCAACAAAGTACACACAGAGCAACAATAACAACACCAATAACACAAAGTGACATCGATTTCTTTTTTGTGTGCGTGCGTTCGGTTTTACCTAATTCGTTATATGGAGATTGAAAACGCTTCAATCTTGAAGTTACGGTCGCAAAAATGCTTCGTTATAAGGAAATATTCGCTATATGGAAATTCGTTATATGGAGATTATAATACACTCATACCTAAACACAGTGTTCTTATAATTGATTCGCAATAAAGAAAACTTCGTTATACAGGAGTTCGTTATAGAGAGTTTCGACTGTACATACATACATATATAAATAATTGGCCATTACAACCCTGTTTCAGGGTTACGGCTTAGCATTTCGCAGCCCATGTTGTGTGCGACAATTTTAATTTTTGAATACCGGGACCTTCAGTTTAACATCGACTACGAAGAACAGACTTGTGAAGCAATCAGTTACTCTCAGAAAAGAGAAGAGAGAGTTTCTTCCTTTCAAGCTGTCACAGCTGGAGTTCGAAACCGTAGCTTTTGTCTAGTAAGCCAATACTCTAGCCAATAGACTACGTTTTGAGAGCTTCCATTGCAATACTGCAAGACATACAAACACTGAATCGACCAACCACAACTTGTAGTCAATTCGCCTAGGTTTAGAATATATGTAATATTTGTGGTGTTTTTTTCGAAACCTATAGCCGCTTAGATAAACTGCTTCGAAAAAAACGACATAAGAGCTTCAAAAATTAAATTGGGCATTACTCACAATTTTTATAAAAAAATATGTAATTATATTTTTAAAAACAATTCAAACAATGTAAAAATAATTATATTCCTTCGCCTCAGTCATATTTATAACGTTTGTTCTTTTATTAATTTATGAAATGTCATAGAATTTTAAAAAGATAACGTCAAGATAAAAAAAATCAAACTTGGCAGCATTTTTATATGTGCTTAATTTTTAAGCAGTTTCAAAATTAATAATAAATTCAACAATCAATTTGTTAAAGTCACTGTTAGAATTTCTGTATAGAAATTGTTTTAAATATTTTATTTCATAACACTATTTCTATAGTTTATAGTCAAGTTATTTTATTAATCATACATTTATTTGTTTTTTCTTTTATTTTTGAAATTTTTAGCATTTCTTGCCAAGATGTGCGACAGACCCGATCAGCTATAAATTTGCTTCAACATCTTTATCAAATAACAAACAAATTGTAGCTGCACCATCAACTCCATTCTCCATTGATGTTATTTAAATATTTCATCACTCTCTCTTGTAATAATTAATTAATAAATTTAATTAAATTAATTAATATCAAAAAAGTAAAAAAAAACAAAAAAAAACAAAACTAAAAAAGGAATATAAAACAAAACTGAGATTTGCACTGAACATCAGCAAATAGTTTAATAATATTAATAATTTTCATTATTTTTTTAAAAAATAAAACAATTTTAAGAAAAAAATATTTTATTATAATTTTAACAAAACTTATATGAAAGAAAAATACTTAAAAGATAAAAAAAAAACAAAAAAAAAAAAAGAAGAAAAAAATTTGAAAAACTTATTTTGTTGTTCATTTTTTTTAATTAAATTAAAATACGAATAATAATAAAAACTGATATAGAAAAATGTCATATGTAGGAAAAGCGATAATTCTTAAAAGAAAAAAATTATTCTCTTTTAATTAAAACAAAAAGAAACGGATCAACAAAACATTCATTCACTTGATCGACCTTTATACGTAAGATGAACTCAACACTTTCTCAGCCTCTGTTCCATATTTCCAGCCTAGCACTACCCATTTTACTATATCTTCTATATACAAATATATGTATGCATTACATTCACATTTCTTTGTGGAAAGGCAGTTCTAATAACTCGTATTAAAAGTTATTTACACCGTGGTTTCTTAAGACACATGTACTCAGTTAAATCTGCTTTTGATAAGTTTAAACTTTTATTTGGTTTTAAGTGTAAAATTTTCTACTTTAAATAAACTTTTGAACTAAAATCTTGGAAAAATAGTTAAAGCATCTGATTTACTTATATTTGAGAAGAGAATATTAAGTATCATATTAGTTGTAAGAAGATACGAGTACATAATTAAAATTTCGTACAACGCTTGGTTATTGCACAAAAAATACACCTAGTTTTATCATGGAACTCAATTTCGATTGGAAATCGTTTTAATTTCGAAAAATCAGTTTTTTTGAAAACGGTAAATTTTTCGAAATGAAGCCACTGTTAACATTAAAAGTAGCGTCGTTATATTCATAACAGAAATATGTATATATTATCCATGAATATCGGGGCATGCAGTTTAAAGTCGACTCCGAACTACAGATGAGGAGCTTTTTCAGGGCAATCAAATACTCCCAGAGCTTTTGCCAGAAGATTGCTATGAGCTAGTCGCCGAAAAAAATAATTTTTTCATATTTCTTTTTTTTCAAGATGTCAGAGCTGAGATTTGAACCTGGTGTAAGCTGACACACTACCCACTAAATTACGGCGACTACATTTGATCATTTAAGAATAAATATGAATTTCAATCGGAATTGAGTTCCATGATATGGCGGTATGCCTTAAAAATCCATGATTTAAAATATGTATGCAGATCAATCGCACTTGAACAAAACTTTAGTTTAGATTGTATCTTTTTATTTATCTATTATAATCTAATGTTAAGTCAAATTCTCACTAATGTAACGAGTTAGGTAATGACGGCCAGTAGGTTTGGTGTAGTTCAACAGATAAAAGTCTCTGATGGGTATAGAACACACGACTATCGCACACGACATTGGTAAAAGAAAAGTTTTCTTTATTGAATTAAAGTTTTTCGCTATATATGTAGATAATATACAGAGAAAAGCCCGACCCATTAAATTATGAACAGTTCAACATTCCAATCTAAAGAATATACTGATGTGATTTTGTTTGACATAAAATTTAGAAAGTCGCAGTAATGTTAATTTACAGATTCTATGTGTCAGAGAACCAAATCTGGAGATCTTAAATATGTATTCTTGAGTGATTGTCGGGTTTACTATTGCTCAATGGCAAAAGCATCGCAATCCAAAAGATTTTATGTGCGGCCACATACATTCAAAAGGTTGAAGATTATCCTATTCAATGGTAAAAAAATTGTTTTTCTTTGGAAATTGTATTATAGCGTTTCTCAGGAATTCTTTTGCAAAGTACAAGCTCTGATGACTCCTCATGCGGAAATAACACAGATTTCCCGCAACAATAACCAAAATATGCTGATTGTATCTTAGTCATCTATATTCAGTAAAATTTAAAATTTACTCATTTCGGAACGGTTATAGTAAAAGCTGTGAAATTTAATTCAAAAAACTTCATGGTTAACGCAGATCAGCGGACAAAAAATAAGCGAAATTGTACAAGTTGACAAAATATACAAACTCTGCTTCGCTGTTTCAAAATTAGATTTTCGTTCCAGTTAAAAACTTTTTCAGAGTAAAATTAATTCCGAGATTACCAAATACAAAATCATTCATTCTTTTTAATTAAAAAATCATAATCCCAATATGTATAAAATGTGCCATTTCATATTCAGCATGTATAGAATATGGCATCTATTGTACGTCAATTCTAAAATGATGTCCTGTGCCATAGTATGGAAAATATTCCCAAACCATAAAGTATAAGTGGAGAAGTAATTGTAGACGGACGAAACTAAAATTAGTTTGTTTATCTCCGAAAGAAGTAATTTAGCTGTAAGAAGACCCTCTAATACTTAATTTCTCCGCAAGAAAAACCATTAAAAAAGATGGCGTAAACATAATAATATAGGGATGTTTTTATTTATATGAGAAAATGATTCAAACTAAAACTAAGAGCACACGTTGCAAGCCTTGAAAATTGAAATTCTGTTGAAATTTGTTCATCGTGTGTTCCGAATGTAAGAATTCTATAATATATAATTAAACAAGCAAACAAATTTTAAAAATTGCCGAAAACTTGTCGATCATCCCCAATAAAATCCCCATCCCCAAATGTAATTTTTTATCCCCATTTCAGAAAAAATCTCCATTTTGGGGATAAATTCCCTAATATGACAGCACTGTTGGTAGACAACAGCTTTATATTTTTTAAGAGTAGTTTCAGTTGTCGTTAAACTCTTAAAAACACCGCACGAAATAATTGAACACGTGAGCACACCGGACAAATAAATAAAATAAAGTTCTAAACATTGAATAAAATAAATGTTTTATTATAATAATAAAAAGTGGGTTTGTTTTCCTTTGTCAAACTATTCCTACATGGTAGTTCAAAGTATTAAAAGCAAATTTATCATTTATATTTGTTTTTTAATATACATACATATGTAAACATAACAAAAAAAAAGTGTTGCCACAGCCTTCAATATTTTGTAACTAAATTTCAATAATAAAGTAAAAAAATTAACAAAAAGTATTAAAATCATTCCTAACAAAATTTTTTGCTTTTTTCAATTTAGCGTCTGCATTAAACCTTACCAAAATTAATCAATTAGTTTTACTAGAATATGTAAAAAATTACAAACAAAAAATAAAGCGTTATACATTTTTGAGTTTAAATTAAAATATGTATTGTAGGGGAATATTATTTGTTATTAAGAATTGTGCTTGACTCCAGTCTTCCTTCCCGAAGAATATGCTGGTTGATAAATGTTGGTAAATATTTTGGTCGTAACCATTTCATATCAGAGTGGGCAAACAAACAAAACATTTCGCAAACGTTGCAACAAAGTCATACACTTTTCAAAATTTTTTTAATGGTATTGTACATGAGCAAAACCAAAACAAATTATTTCTAAATGAGAAAGAGCGCAAATGAAACAATTAGCTTTTCGCTCTTGTGTTTGCTTTGTTATTGTGTTACATTCGTATAATTTGCTCTTTTTTCTCTTCTTCTTTTCTTTTTCTACTCATTAATTTTTTGTTGTACCTACGCACATTTGAGTTAGTGTATTTGTAGTACTCAAAACAAAAACAATATACAAAGTTAAATGGGAATATCGTTCTCACTGTTTCTGTTTTATTTTTGTTTTACTCATTGTAAAGAACACAGTTCAGTTTTGTTTATTTTCCTACTCTGTTTCATATACTGTATGTGAATCCTGTAAAATGTGCTATTATTATTAAATATAAACTATTTTGATTTTAATTACATTTTTATCAGAATATTACATTTCTAAGCAGTTTTCTTTCATTATCGATACTACTTTAGTCAAAAAATATCGCAAAATTGTACTAACATATATTGTATCTTTAATCAATAAAGGATCACAGTTTTACAACTGATTTATTTTCTATTTTTACAATTGTCTCTAACTTTACGATAAACAATAATAATAATAAACATTAAAAGTAATAAATATGTTTGTCGAATAGTATTTATATTTATTAATACAAACTATTTTTCGAAATATTTTATTTCTTTGAGAAAGAAAGTAACTAAAATAAGAAAAAAGTCCTCATGTACACATTGAAGAAAAAAGTAACCAATTTTGATTAAAAATAACCAAAACGGCAACACTGCCAGCTTATGTTGTAAAGAGAAGTTGGTAAATTGGTAGAGAACAAAATCTTAAGAGAAGAAAAATGAATGAGTGTTGTGAATTACATTGATGGAAATGTTTGTACGATCGCATAATACAAAGAAATAAAGGTAACGCATTCCGGTTTTAAAAATAATTTTTTTTTGGCATTTATGTCACATCAATCATAAGTAAAAAACACAATCACACAAACACTCGTATTTGATATGGGAGAATTTTGTTTACGTTTTAGTTTTTGGTTATGATATCACAAAGTGTGACCTGCGCAAAGCAGGTTGATTAGAAAAAAAAAACCTGGTATGTTCTTCCTTAATATACTTGATAGTCTTCAACTTGCTTACAAATATACAACTGTTTACTTTCTTTATTTTATAATTTTACCCTGCTATTTTTGATTCTGAGGTTAAATGTTACGACATTGTATAACTATAATAAATACTAACATGTGTATGTGTGTTTATCAACAACTTATTCTTTTTTTAGTATCATAATAAAATTCACACGTTATTATTGTTTTTATATATTAAATTTATTTGGAATTGTTTTTATTAATTTAGCCTTTTACAAACGCAAGTTTGCAATTCTTTGCAGACGCAAACTTGCAGTTCTCCAAAAATACATTTATTGTATTTCCGGTTATTCTTTAGTTACAATTACTATTTCAGAAAACATTTATTTAGAATTACACACATACACACACTTTATATTATATTTCTTTTGAATTAAACTTTTGTAAATGCAAGTTCGCAAATGCAAACTTGCAGTTTTCTAAAAACCATTTTTTTGTATTAGTATTTAAGAAATTATTTTTCAATTAATAAAGCAGTCATTTATTGAACAACAAAAAGAGAAGGTGTTTTATTTTTTTTATAAAACATAAACTTCAATAATAAAAGTGGCGCAGTCGGTAGGATCGCGACACGTTTGAATTAAAATTTCAAATGTGAACGTATTAACGTTTAATCGCGATAGTATATCCTTTTTCGGGCAGAAGCCGATAAAGAATTAAAATTTCAAGTGTTAACGTTTAATCGCGATAGTATATCCTTTTTCGGGCAGAAGCCGATAAAGAATTAAAATTTCAAGTGTTAACGTTTAATAGCGATAGTACATCCTTTTTCGGGCAGAAGCCGATAAAGAATTAAAATTTCAAGTGTTAACGTTTAATCGCGATCATACATCCTTTTTCGGGCAGAAGCCGATAAGGAATTAAAATTTCAAGTGTGAACGTATTAACGCGATCGTATATCCTTTTTCGGACAGAAGCCGATAAAGAATTAAAATTAAAAACCCAAATGTGAACAACGAATTCATACAAAACCCAGGATATGAAGATATATCCTTAAAACCCAAAAGTGAAAAACGAATTCATACAAAAGCCAAGATATATATAAAGACATATCCTTAAAACTCAAAAGTGAAAACGAATACAAAAACATATTCCAAGTTAGTGAGAAAATTTTAACGAAATAGTGAAGAAATTTTAAAGCAAATATACATCTTTGAAAATAATCAACTTTAAACTCAACAGTGGAAAAATTTTTTACCAAGCAGACAACAGTATAATTTTCAACACCAGCCAACAACAGTTCATCAATCAATTTACGAAGACCAACAAAGTTCAACCTAATAGTCAAGAAACTTTAAAGCAAATATACACCCTTGAAAATACGTCCTAATCAACTTTAACTTCAACAGTGTAATTTTCAACACCAGCAAACAACTTTAAAGTAAGAATATTTTTTTTATTATATATATGTATATGTATAAGATCAATGAAAATTTTATTATATGAAAAAGAAGAAGGAAAAGAAAGGATTATTTTGTATAGTACAAAAGAAGAAGATATTGAAAAATTAAAGAAACCTATTATAACCTTAATTAAAAAACACGCGAAGAAAAAGTATAAGAAACTAGAAAATAAAAGAGTCAAAAATATTAGAATATAAGGAAGTAATAAATAAAAAAAAAAAAAAATAAATAATAAATATATATTTATATATATATATATATATATATTTTTCTTTTTTAATACACAAATAAAATTTTGTTTACACTCGAGTCCTCCAAAAACTTAGAAATTTCTTTTAAACATGGTAGACCAAGAGCAAAATAGATTAGTAATTAATCCCTTAAAATACCTTAATAACTTACCTGACTTCAACGGAGACAATAGGGATCTACAGACCTTCATAACCCTTATAGACAGGATTCACCCACACTTAAGAACATATGACGAACTTTCTCAACAATTATTTTCAGACGTTATAAAGTCTAAACTTAAGGGTAAAGCTAAACAAGCTATAGAAATAAATTGCCATGCAGTTTCTTGGGTGGATATAAGGAACATACTACAAAATAATTTCGGAGACAGACGTTCCTGCGAGGAACTTTTCGACGAACTACGAAGCGTGACTTTTAGAACGAACGCTTTAGATTTTTATAACGATGTAAAGAACAGGTTACACAGATTGAATAACAAATTAGTAGTTATCCTAGGAGAAACCGAAGCAACTAGACAGAGTGCGGTGAATAACAAACGCACCGCCCTCAACATCTTTAAAAGCAAAATCCCTGAGCCAATGAAATCTATCTTATTCTGTAGGAACCCAGAAGACTTGGAACAGGCTATGGACATACTGTTCCAAGCCGGGTACGCACATACCGAGAACAATAATGGAAATAACACAGAATACAATAAAAAGGATAGTAGTCGAAGTAGGAATAGCACACAATACAGGAACTCCCAACAAACATCTGAAAACTACCGAAGGAACTTCCAACCAATGCCTCGAAATAACCGAAGAGACTATCAACAACAATTCCAACAACCATTTGAAGACTACCGAAGGAACTTCCAACCAATGCCCCAAAATAACAGAAGAGACTATCAACAACAATTCCAACAACCATTTCAAGATTACCGAAGGAACTTCCAACCAATGCCCCAAAATAACAGAAGAGACTATCAACAACCATTCCAACAACACCGCACGCATCAACAAGCAAACCTACAAAATCCTAATCCTCCAAATTCCCCACTCTATAGATCAAATTTTAGAAACCAACCAGAACCTATGGACATAGGAAAAGTAGAAGTAGCTGAAAATTTTCAGGGATCAGCCTCAAAAACAAACTACCATTTATAACAATAAGAACAAAGTTAGGCTTTATAAAACTTATAATAGACACAGGCGCAACAAATTCAATTTTAAATCCAGGGATTTGCGACCCGAAAAGAATTCATCCAACTAACCCACTTTTAATTAAGACTCTTCAGCATCAAATTTACGTAAAAGAGAAAGCCATAGTACCTATATTTGAAGAATTTAACGACATTGGGACAAATAGAACATTAGAATTTTATATAATAAAATTTCATAATTTTTACGATGGTCTAATAGGTAATGATATATTGAGACCACTGAAAGCCTGTATTGATTATGGAAAGAAAGAAATAACCATCGGTAACAAGAAATTAC
This sequence comes from Metopia argyrocephala, assembly GCA_963576795.1. Classification (NCBI taxonomy): domain Eukaryota; kingdom Metazoa; phylum Arthropoda; class Insecta; order Diptera; family Sarcophagidae; genus Metopia; species Metopia argyrocephala. Next base: position 56,601,125 of record OY756211.1, on the reverse strand, counting down.
CAATGCACTTCGAAAATGAAAATTTGAATAAAAAAAGAATAATAGCATCAGACAATTCCGACCTTATATATTATAAAGAAGAAAACGGCGGATATATACTAAAGGAAGGTATTTTAAACGTGGAAAATGGAGAAGTAGAGATAAACTTATTATCTGAAACCAGTCGCTTGACTACGCAGAAGGTAGATCACGAAAATTTCAGCATAATCGAAGATAAAGAATTTAAACCATTGGGTGACCAAATCAGAATAGGACACTTAAATCAAGAAGAAAGATCACAATTACTACAAATAATAAATAAATACCGTAATATTTTTTATCAGGAAAATGATAGACTTTCATTTACTTCCGCGATAAAACACAAAATTAGAACTACGAACAATATACCCATATTTTCGAAATCATACAGATACCCATACGTACACAAAAAGGAAGTTGCAGATCAAATCCAAGAAATGTTGAAAAATAAAATAATTAGGAATAGCAATTCCCCATATTCAGCTCCAATTTGGATCGTGCCAAAGAAGGCCGATGCCAGTGGAAAACCAAAGTGGAGACTCGTAATCGACTATCGTAAACTGAACGAAGTAACGATCGATGACAAGTTTCCCATTCCGAATATAGACGAGATACTTGAAAAATTGGGAAGAAGCCAATATTTCACCACACTCGATCTGGCGAAGGGTTTTCACCAGATTGAGATAGAGGAAGAAGATATTCACAAAACTGCATTTAGTGTTGAAGGAGGACACTATGAATTTCTGCGGATGCCTTTCGGACTGAAAACGGCTCCTGCAACATTCCAGAGACTAATGAATAATATACTCCAAGATTACATCAACAAAATCTGTCTGGTATACCTGGACGACATAATAATATTTTCAACATCCTTACAGGAACACATAAATTCACTTAAACTCATATTCGCAAGGTTACAGGAAGCAAACCTTAAGGTCCAACTGGATAAATCAGAATTCTTAAAAAAAGAAACAGAATTTCTTGGACACATAGTTACAACGGAGGGAGTCAAGCCCAATCCTAAAAAGATAGAATGCGTAGTTAACTTTCCAATACCCAAAACGACAAAACAGATTAAACAATTTCTAGGACTTACAGGCTATTACAGAAAATTTATAAAAGACTACTCATCTATCGCTAAGCCAATGACTAAATACTTAAAGAAAGATTCAAAAATAAACATAAATGATCCAGAATACGAAAAAAGTTTTAACACCCTCAAGACTCTACTTACGCATGATCCTATACTAACATATCCGGACTTTTCTAAAACATTTACATTGACAACAGATGCAAGTAATTACGCTTTAGGAGCAGTGCTTTCGCAGAATAACCACCCAATATGTTATGCAAGCCGAACCCTTAATACACACGAAACAAACTACAGCACAATAGAGAAAGAATTATTAGCTATCATATGGGCTACAAAATATTTTAGGCCCTACCTTTTTGGTCGCAAGTTTATAATAGAAACAGATCACAAACCACTAACATGGCTCTTCTCTATAAAGGAACCCAACTCAAAACTTGTTGGGTGGAGATTAAAACTGTCCGAATACGATTACGAAATTAGGTACAAAAAAGGAACAAAGAATAGCAATGCAGATGCTTTGTCAAGGATTGAAACTGAACCCAGCATAAATACACTAGAATGTGACAACGTAACAATAAAAAATACTACTTCACCAATTAATATATTTAAAAATCAAATAGTTATAACGAAAACAACCTCAGGATCATTGAGAATAAAAAATAAACGTATTTTTAACAATAAAAGGAAAATAATCTTTATGAAAGAAATGGACAGGGAAACAGCCATTACAATACTAAAGAACCATTTTAACCCAACACAACTAAACGCTATTTTTATCGAAGACGAATTTTACACAATGTTTAAAGATGTTTATGAAGAAATGTTTTCAAATAACACAAATTTTAAGGTACTTAGATGCACACTCATAACAGAAGACATAGAAGATGAAAATCGGTTAACTGAAATGATTAAAGACGAACATCTTGACAAAAACCATAGAGGAATTCAGGCGGTATATAAAGAATTAATTACACGAATCTACAATCCGAAATTGATGCAAAGGATAACTCAGTTCATTAATAATTGTGAAATATGCAACTTGGAAAAATACGACAGGAAACCTCCAAAGATCCCTTATAAAATTACAGAAACCCCATCTAAACCTCTCGAAATACTACATATAGATGTATTTTATACTCTGGATAAGAAACTCTTTATGACAGCAATCGATAAATTTTCAAAATTCGCTTTAGCATTTCAAATAAACGGTAGAAGTTGGACAGAATTCAAAACGAAACTATTGCTGATAATTAACACTTACGGGAAAATAGACAAAATTATTGTAGATAACGAATTAGGATTTAAGGCTATACCGATGCAGGAATTTTTAAAGAAAGAGAATATAGATATCCATTATACCTCAAATAGTAACCATACGTCTAACGCCGACATTGAGAGACTACACAACACAATCAATGAACATATACGCTTGCTAAGACATGATAAAGATAACAAAGACGAAAGTATGGAAGATAAAATAATAAGAATAATAGGTTTTTACAATAACACAACACATAGCACAACAGGCATCAAACCGATTGATTTTGTAAATGGTAAAGTGCACGAGAATAGATATATAGAAATTCGTGACCTTATAAAAGCAAAAAAGGAAAAGTATATTCAGAAGTTAAATAAAAACAGAAAAGATTTTGAATTAGAAAACGGACCGAATTATATTAAAGAGATACGAGGTGGAAAAAACCACAGAAAATATAGAAAGGTTAGCGCGGAAAAAATAGACGATGACCATATACAGACGATAGGTACTGGACATAAATATTATAAAGCTCACGTTAGACCCAAGAAAAAATACCAAGACAAAAATAACCCCAAAATTAAAGCAACAATTAAATAAATTTTTGTTTCAGATGATTAAATGGATCATAATAATAGTAACAATTGTTCCAACATTCAGGACTCAAACTATCGACTTACAAGACCTATCGAACAATAACGGATACATACCAATAAAAACAGGAGAAATTAGAACCATTGACCACTACATTAAAGTGCTGCATATAATAAATATGACAGAATACGAACAAACAATACAAATAATCAAGACTAATATTGATACCCTGAAGACATCAAGTGTGGAAACAAGAAAATTATTAGACACAATAAATAAAAATTTTATACTATTAAAGACAAAAATAGAAAATCTTAACCCACATTCTCGAAGAAAACGTGCACTACTAAATATTGTAGGAAAAGGTCTCAAAATCATAGCAGGTACCATGGACAGTGATGATGAGGAACAAATAAATACAACTTTAAGAACGCTATACAAAAATGACGAGAACTTAGTTAATAAAATGAATAAATTAACATATGTAAACACACAAATGAAACTCCAAATCCAAAATATTACTAATCATATAAATTACCAACAAAATATAATAGAAAGCTATTTAAATAAATTCAAAAACACTATAGGAAAGGAAATTTCAACCATAGAAGACGAAATAAAATTTATAGAACACATATATCAGATCAATAACGACATTTCACTTTTACGCCACCATATAGACGATATTGGACAAATTATTTTCTCTAGCAAATTAGGAGTCATCCCTACAGACATCTTAACCCAAACTGAATTAGACCTAATCCAAGACTTTGAAAGTTATACAAATATCAAAGTAAGCATAGCACTTAATGAAAATAATATCATTATAATCCTTCTAATACCTCAGTTTTCAAAAGACCCACTGTCAATGGTGACATTTGAACCAATCCCCAATAAAATTAACAAATCAATAGAGTTAACTAATTATAATGTACTTATAGATATAAGAAATAACATTTATAATACGTATGTTAAGGATAATCTAAAAAGAAACCTAAGAATAATAAATGACAAATGTTTAACTAATATACTTAATTTTGAAGAGGCTAATTGTAAAATGCAAATACTTAATAAAAAAGAAATAACTGAAATAATACCAGGAATACTAATTTTAAAAAATTTTAATGATACTATATCCCATAATTGTAACAATGCTAAATTGAAGTTAAATGGGAATTTCTTAATTAAATTTGAAAATTGTGAAATAAACGCACTGAATAGAACTTTTTCAAATATAAAAATAAAATTGTACGATAAATTTATCTTACCAAACCTTATAACCAAAATCAAAGAGAATAGTAACACAACATTAGCTGACATAAAAATTGAATCTTTATACTTGAAACAAATAGAATATGAAAAGACAATTGAACAAATACTATATAAGGACAAAAATTCTAAAATTGTTAGTTTTGGCATAGATGCCTCGATTATGGCAATAATATGTATCTTAGCTATTTTTGTATATCTCTTTAAAAAGAGACAAGTATATATTCCAAATGTACAACTAAAAAATGAAACAACTATAAATAATCCTGTAAAAATAATATAAAAATATAAGTATGTAATTTATTTCGTCGGAGCCTCAAACTAGCGGTGGGGGTGTTACGACATTGTATAACTATAATAAATACTAACATGTGTATGTGTGTTTATCAACAACTTATTCTTTTTTTAGTATCATAATAAAATTCACACGTTATTATTGTTTTTATATATTAAATTTATTTGGAATTGTTTTTATTAATTTAGCCTTTTACAAACGCAAGTTTGCAATTCTTTGCAGACGCAAACTTGCAGTTCTCCAAAAATACATTTATTGTATTTCCGGTTATTCTTTAGTTACAATTACTATTTCAGAAAACATTTATTTAGAATTACACACATACACACACTTTATATTATATTTCTTTTGAATTAAACTTTTGTAAATGCAAGTTCGCAAATGCAAACTTGCAGTTTTCTAAAAACCATTTTTTTGTATTAGTATTTAAGAAATTATTTTTCAATTAATAAAGCAGTCATTTATTGAACAACAAAAAGAGAAGGTGTTTTATTTTTTTTATAAAACATAAACTTCAATAATAAAAGTGTTAAACAGTTTGAGATTTATACATTTTTATTTATTTATTTTATTCATTTCAAATTTGTCGTTCGGAGTCGACATTAAACTGTAGGTCCCTGTACTCATGGATAAAAATTGACACACACAACATGAGTGCCAATGTGTATAAAAATGGATTTTAAATTTTTTGAAGATTTTAAAATTAAACGTAGATTTTGCAGATTGCTAGATGCAAAGTTTACCAAATTTACAGGTTTTATCCCTAAATATTATGGCAACCCTGAAGAAAAGGTAGAAAATTTATAAAAAATTGTGCTGACAAGTATTTTATAAAAAAATCATGTTGCAAGATTTCAAATTCAAAATTTTATATATTACACAAAACGCATTTATTTCTTAATTGGAATTTATGGGTCTATTATGGATGGTAACCGAACTGAAGTTGCGTTGCCAGCATGCAAAAAAAATATTTCTGTGTAAATTGAAACTCTTCCAGAGCAAAACAGTTAAGTTAGTGTTGGTGTCTGGAGCGTTTCTGCTTATCTTGTATACCATACTATGATACAGAAGGAAGTAAGTTTTGTTTTACAATTATGATGTCCTATATTCAACAAGTTCATTAATTTCATTTATTTCATTTCAATTTCATTTTATATACATAGTATTTGATTATCTTTTAGACATTTCGTAATGGATTTCTAAATTTGGGGAGACTTCAACTATCACGAAATATTAGCAGCTTCAAATGCAGAGATAATTACCTTGTCATGGTGTAGAGGCTTACACTGCAAGGACTCAGCTAGCGGAGAGCAATAGTTTGCTGACAGGGTCTGCCATGAGTAGCAGTAAGAATTATCCCAGAGGCTGAATCAAGGACAACAACAACATCATCTTCAATATCATTGTCATCTTTTATTCCTCCCCTAATTTAAACTTTACTCTGTGAGCTTCTTAATTGCTGTTGGGTTATTTGGTATTGAAGATATAACACTGGCCATTGAATAATCAATCAACAGCAAACGATTTTTTTTTTGGACTGATATCAGATACGAAATTAGTAAGTTTGAATCAAAAGTCCACACAATTTTTCCCCCTTTCCCTCATATTTTCCTAGACCAGTACAATGTACTGCATGAGTAGATAACACCTATCCCTGAGTGCTGGCCTCAATCAGAAAAAGAAAAAAAAGGAATTCAAACAAATATTCAAAATTTAAGCCGTTGAAAGGGACTCTGTAATTTGAAAACACATTGTCAGTTGAAGAAGTTAATCGTTTCCTAAATAGTCGAAATCTAAAGACGAAAGACGAAACTTTTTCCCTCTACTATAATTCATGATAAAAATGTGTCTTAATGAGACGAGCGTTATTTAATATTTTTTGAATTTAATTTAACGGAGCAAACCTAAATCTGTCTTATACCAGGCGAAGAATATAAAACTATAATTGTTTGCAGAATCATGTCCTACATATTTACATGCTAAATATTTTGATTATTGATATATAAAAAAATGATAAAAAAAGACATCGGCAAAATCGAAAAATAGACTACAGAAAGTTTTGACGTAACAATTGTATCTGAAAGGTGTATAAACTAAAAATTAAATTGAAAACTGGAATAAAAACCTAAAATTTAAAGTAAAGATAAAAAAATAAATAAAACGAAATATGATTAGGTGACCGGATGATATCTGTTTACAGAATTTGCTAAAATACAGGTATGTATGACAGACAATACCTTTCAGAAAAGTTATAGCATGGATCTGAATCCTCTAAGGATTCTTTCACGTCGGAAATCTTGCAGAATCATGTCCTACATATTTACATGCTAAATATTTTGATTATTTTGCAGTAATTTCCAGTAATTCTGATTATTTGTAATTCTAATCAATTAGTAATCTGAAATTTCTATTTTTAGAATTACTCATCATTACGAATCAATTTAACAGGTATGGTTGGGTAATGTTTTCTTTTCAAATTAACGGCGAGTTAAAAGCTATTTCTTTTATTATAACAGCTTTTAAAATGCATTGTTGTAGTGATTGTTTTTTGCAAATGTTCAAGTTTAATTGTTTGTCAAATAAATAATAGATGACGCTTTACAACAAGACTACTTCCCCTGTTTAAGTGAGACAGTACTAAAAACTTTTAGTAAATCAATGTTAAAATTAGTACAAAGAGAATCCATTGGATATTAAAAGCTTTTTTTTAAAGTGTGTTGGCACAGGGGGAGGAATTCGTTGGTATTTTGTATTTTGAACATTAATTAGACACACTGACTGATTGGACTGCATAAAAATCAGTTGACGGCGAGATAACAAACTTTAAAGATATTTATACGGTATATTGTTAGAAAAAAAAATTAAATCAATTGCGTTTTGTTTTTGTATTTTTTTGTTTTTGTTCTTAATTAAAATTTAAATTAAATTTATTTAATAAGACAATAAACAAAATATACAAATTAGTGCAAAAGAAAGAAAGAAATAAAAATAAAAAATAAATGATTAAAAGAAAAATAACAAGGAAGCCGGTCAAAGTGCAATAGAATTCGAATGTTTTTTTTTTTTTTCTTGTAATTTATTTGCCAAAAAGTGTATATTTTGTTCTTTTCTATTTTTTGTTTTAGTAATTTAGTGTTACACATAAAATAAGTGTTTAAAAAAATATATAAGCGTTTAATTAAGCTTTAGGTCTAATATGTTATTATTTTTTCGATATTTCGCTACTTCTCTGCGTAGCTTCTTCAGGAAATATTTTTATTTAAAAATTTTTTTAAAAAAATACATACATACATACATACATATTAAAAAATTGTGTCACATATGTATGTATGTATGTATGTATTTTTTTAAAAAAATTTTTAAATAAAAATATTTCCTGAAGAAGCTACGCAGAGAAGTAGCGAAATATCGAAAAAATAATAACATATTAGACCTAAAGCTTAATTAAACGCTTATATATTAATATAATAAGGTCAACTAAACTTATTACTACAAGTTTAAAAAAATATTATAAAAATATATATTTTTTACCTGCTCATCATCTGTACAACATTTTTCTTTTAGTTTTCGCTTCGAGATAATTTTGCAAAATCATTCCAATTTTTTTTTAATTAGAAAACAACAAACAAAAAATTGCATAATTTTTAATTTTTTATAAAAAATAATATACAAAATATTAAACAAACAAGTGAAAAATAAATACATACACAAACAAACAACAAATTTTTCTAAAAAGGAGTCTGTATATAAAATTAAGTATACGTTGTTATACATTTTAAAGGCATTCGAACGGTTCGCTCTCATTACAAAAAAGCAAAAAACAAAAAAGGAAATCGTGAATGAAAGAGTGAGAAAAATAAGGAAAAATAAAATAGATTTTTCAGTTTTTTTTCACAATGGCGGATGTTCTGGATAAAAGCTCTGTTATGGAAGCTGCTGTTGCTTCAGCAGCCCCTATTTCTTCTTCGTCTCCCGTTTTGTTAAAAAATGACTTACAACAACATGTCAAAGAAGAATTGCAACAGCAAGGACCACATAATTCTATGCCACCAGTGCAACAACAGGATATGTTGCGACAACAGCAAGAAACAATCCCACAGCATATTATTGATACAAAACAACAACAGCCAACAACTCAACAACAGATTATAGATATTAAACAACAACAGCAGCAACAACAACAACTAAATTCTCCACCACAAATGGAAATAAAAGGTAATTGAAAAAATTTTTATTCAAATGCTCTTCATATTAAATGCGTATAACAGGGGGAAATTTACAAAACTAACTCGACGCATTTCAATCCTAAATTATCATGTTTTTTAAAAGAAATAAAAAATAAATTTTAGAGTATGCGAAAGCGATAGCAGTTTTACATAAATTTCGATTTTAGTATCACATATGATGACAGAAACAAAAGGGGTTCAAATGTCTTTTACCTAAAATTTAGTTTACGTATGAAATAAAAGTAGGTGAAGTTCAGATAAGTTCAGGGAGCTTATTCCTTATTGCGATGCGAAAGTCAATGCGACTCGAAAATAGTATATAAATACGAACAACTGCTATTCTGTGTTACGATGATCGAAAAGTAAGTTTTTAATCGCATTCAAAATTCGAAAATGTGCCTACTCGGTATTCTGTAATACATACATACATACATAACTGGCCTTTACAACCCTGTGTCAGGATTACGGCCTAGCTTCTCGCAGCACTCATGTTGTGTGTATCAATTTTTATCCATGAGTACCGGGACCTACAGTTTAATGTCGACTCCGAACGACAGACTTGAGAAGCTTGTTCATGGCAATTAGTTACTCTCAGAGCTTTTGCCAGAAGACTGCTGAGAGGTAGTCGCCGAAAGAAATATTTTTTTTCATATTTCTTTTTTTGAAGATGTCCGAGCCTGGAGTCGAACCCAGGGCCCATGTCTTAGTAAGCCAACACACTAACCACTAGACAACGCGACTACATTCTGTAATGCTTATTTCAATATTAAAATCACAAAATTTATTCGACAGCAAAAGAGCATTCGCAAAGAACAGATTTGTAAGTACGTTTTTATTATTTATTTATTCTCATACAAAATTTTATTAAGAAAAACAAAGAATAAAATCATAAAATCGTGCCAGTTTAGTCAATTGGCAAAAGATCATTTAAAAACATCAAATGCACTGCAGTCGGCAAGTGCTTTGTTGCAGACATCCGTCTATAAGAATAGATTTAAAATGGAAAAATTCTGAAAAACACAACTATTCTGCATAAGTAAACGTGTTTATTTCGCAAACATGAAATAAATTACTATTTTTCATTCAAGCATAGAATATCGAATTTGCTTCTGAGCAGCCTTATCTGCATCCTTTCATTTTGCTCACTTTCTTCTTCTTCGTCAAAAAATAGTGTCACAAAATCAACTTTTGCTAAATTTTTTTTTTATTAAAATATGTATTTATGTTTTTTATAAGAACCACAATTTCTTTTAACTTTAATTTGAAGTTTATGTATTTATTTTCTATTTTGCTAATATTAAAGTCTCAGAGAATACCAAATCTCTTTCGCTTCGCATTTCATTTGTGCATTGCATTGACTTTCGAATCGCAATCTAGAATAAGACCTCAATATACAACGGGTGAAATTGAGATTTTTAACCCGCCGCAACATATGGCGACTAACTTTTCATTAAAATACTTGTTGTGCTGCAGTACATTTGCTATATGAGAACTTAAATGCCTTGTGTTCTATCGAAAAGTTTTATTTGTTGTTGTAAAAAGTTGGCATGTATTTTATGTTTTTTCGTAATGCTCTAGCTAACCTATTGTCAACTATTTGCTTAGTGTTGGTCAAAGAGCTAGTAAGCATAAGCTAAATCTGATTAGCCGAGCATTGAGGAATCCCTAAAGTAACGTAACACACTGTTAGTACGATTATAGAACATATAAAACCATGTCATATATTTGTGACATATGTACTGTAATCCCTCGATTTACGAATAGGATACGTTCTGTTAAAGTATACGTCTATCGAATTGGCATTCTATTGAAAATAAATACATATGTACATAGATACGTTTCAGGAATTAAAAATAACCATAAAACGAGATCAGTATTAGAATAACTTTGTATTAAAAATACATAAGTACATAGTGGTGTACCCCAAATATTCATTATGCGAAAACTTAAATATTTTTAGAAAAATTAATAACAGAGTGATTAAAAAACAAATTTATTAATTTTAAAGTACAATACAATAGATATTTATTAAAAAGAAATTTTACATTAAAAACATTTAATTTTTGAATTAAAATAATAAGTTCATTATTTACTCATATAGAAATTTTAACATATATAATTCCAATAAATAAACAATACACAACACTCACTAAAGAGGCGAATAATATTGTTTTTCCCGATATACTTAAATTAACATTGTACAATACACAACTAGCAGTATAGTAAAATTACTGTAAGGTGGTAGCACTTGGTATTGTTTTACAGCAACATCAGCAAAATTTGTTTATGTGAAGAACTCTTAGTTAAAAATTAAAAAAAAAAATAATTTATTATTCGAAATTTCGTATTCGTATATCGAATTTTATAACATACTAGCCTAAACCTCTACTTTTAGGTAACTTCAGTTTTGTCCTGCATGGTTTCAAAACGGCACCTTGTGCTAATTGTAGTTGATCAAGTTCAAGCCTAAACCCGGCGTACTTCGCTACACCTACCGCTACCATTTGTACACATTTTTCGACTGATGATTTTTAATTCCTACGAAATCAATTACACCAAACTGAGAAACGTCAGATTTAACGCTTCTGAAGATATTCAGGAATTAATATTTAACTTGAATGGGAGGTACCACGCCTACTTTCTGTTTGATGATTATCCTTGACCATAAGGTCATTCAGACTAAGGCCAAATTTTTAACTTCATATTTAAATGTGAAATTAGTTAATTTTAATTTAAACTTAAATGGCATTTAAATACAGTTTCAGTTTTTCAGTCATAAATTTAAGTTTGTATTTAATTGCGATAAAAGTACGGTAGCATCACCAAATGTAAACAAACCTTGCAGAATTTTTCGCAATAACAGCTGTGATTTATATACATATATTAATTTTATTATTTAAAGACGAGTTTTATTCATAATATCCATTTTTTATAAAAAAAATTAAAAACATTGTTGATTGTTTTATTTTTATTTGCAAAACGTTAAAACAAGTTGGCGAAAACATGTGTTTATATGTAAAACCTAAATGAAACTTAAATAGACAAGGTTGGTCATTTAAATGGCATTTAAGTTTAATTTAACTTTGTGCTGAAAAACTGAAAGTTGCATTTAAATGTCATTTAAATTTAAATGCCATTTAAATATGAAGTTAAAAACTGGGCCTTAATTTAGAAAATTTAGCTTTAACAGCTCTCCAGATATAAGTTAAGCATAATATGAAAAAATTTTACATTGAACATGTATGGGAATATATAGGAAAATATAAATTTCAAATTTCCGGAACTAATGGGTCGATTTCGCGCAAACTTGACATAAACAATCTACAGACTATCCCGTATCCTGGAATTTTGGCTAAAATCGATCCATCCGTTTCCGAGGTTAGTTATATTAGATTAATGATGTTCGTAACTTCGAAATTACGTATAGTGAGTATAGTGAGATCGGGGGAATACTGTATATAAATTTTGAGTTATTGGTCGCCGTAGTATAGAATGTAGTGTTTGGCTTACTAGACTAGAGCTTCAGGTTCAAGCCCCAGCTCTGATATCTTGACAGAAACAAATATGAAAAAAATATTTCTTTTGGCGACCATTTCTTACCAGTCATCTGACAAATGCTCTGATAGTAACAGATTGCCACGAATAAGCTTCTCATGTCTGTCGTTCCGATTCGTTAAACTTTAGGTCCCGATACATATGGAAAAATTAACGTACACAACATGGGTACTGTGAGAAGCTGGGCCGTAACTCTGAAAAAAAGTATGCAATGGCCAATTATGTATGTATGTATGTAAGTATGTATGTATGTATGTATGTATGTATGTATGTATGTATGTATGTATGTAAGTATGTATGTATGTATGTATGTATGTATGTATGTATGTATGTATGTATGTATGTATGTATGTATGTATGTATGTATGTATGTATGTATGTATGTATGTATGTATGTATGTATGTATGTATGTATGTTTGTATGTATATATGTATGTATGTATGTATGTATGTATGTATGTATGTAATATTGTAGATCAGTGTTTAAAACTAAAAGTTAAACAAAATGGAACATGTTGGCAGGACGTAACCACTGTAAGAACTTTTATCCTAGACTCAACAGAAATAATAATGCAAAAAAACGCAAGTAAAAGCAATAAAAGAGTTACATGTATGTATGCATGTATGTAGTTGTATATACAGATATCTACGAAATCTTGAGCTTTTACGTAAGCTATTTTCATGTAAAATTAATCACAAATCATGTAGAATTTAAGTGAATGGGTAAAACTAATAAGAAGAAGAACGTGGGTTTACTAATTAAATTTGTAAAGCCTAAAGTTAAAAGTGCACAGAGAGAAAAAAGCGTTCTAAAATTATTAACCAATGATATCAAATTAAGAACGAATCGTGAACAAAATTTTGTTGACTTTTGATATCAAATCAAGCTTAATGCTTTATCAAAATAAGAACAAAAGGCACAAAGTACCATAAGTTAGTAAAGAAAGAACAACCGGTAGTAAAATCGTCAGCAATTTATATAAAAAATACCATAAGTTAATAAATCAAGAACGATCTGTTATTACATTAGGAACGACCTGTTATCCAATCATGAACAACGATATGGTATCAAATAAAGAACAAAACTGATAAAAGGTAGCATGCGTTATCAAATCAACAACGATATGGTATCATAGCAAAACAATATTCGTAACAAGAAGGAAACAGTGTGTTATCAAAACAATAACGGTTTGTAATAAAGTGAAACCGAGTTGTTATTGAAGTATTTATACCAACCGTTAGCGAAGTAAGCACAAACGGATTTAACTCAATTTCAATACCAAATGGTATCAATTTCGGTAGTTTTCTACCGCTTTTTTCCCTGAGTGTGAATATGTGAGAGAAAACGCAATTTAGAAAGTCTAATAAGTAATTGTAAGTCTTAAAATATATCTGAAAAAGTTAAAAATAATGGTAATTTTTCGACAGCAGTTGAAGAAGTGGAAACTATTAGTGAACCCTTACAATTTTTAAATCATGCACATATTGTATTGAATACACCATTTGTGGAAAATTCAGCCGAAGAATCAGAGTTAGATGAGCTGTTAGAGTTCTTTAATTTAGAAGAAGTCAAGCCCTATTTGACAAGTAAGCCACTGGAGTTCTATATTAAAATATTTTATAAAAGTCTGTTGCTTTTACAGAAGCCAAAATTACATACGAAAGTTTACGATATTTGTCAAAAGAAGATATCAAGGAAGCAATACCACCAATTGGGCTCCGAGCATGTTTTAGACAGAAATTATTTAGTTGGAGAAAAAGAGAGGTACGAGTGTTTTAAATTAATTATAGGACTTGCTCTTATTAGATTTTTTAGTATAGCATAGATGATGATGACACATTGTCGGATGCCGTTGCCAGTAAGGTAGTAAACTGGCTACAAAATCAGCAAAATATTAGCACAACATCAACTCCAACTTCTTTTACTACCTTACCTAGCAGCTCTCATTTATCTAAGGTACGAGGACAATTTTTAAAATTTTGTATTTTCTTTTTCAAATTTTAAAGTGTTTTATTTTAGAGCCTTAGGCTGATTTTACAGGAGAGCCTTAAAGGCAAAGCTATACTAAACTTTTATGAGAAAAAATTTCATTTAACTGACATATTCCGAGGGGATTTAATCAATATAATATTGGATGATATTTTGTATAATGAGACAAAACTGTCACCTAAACATTTACCTTTGATTGTAGATGAAATCATCGATATTTTCCCAAGCGAAATAAAAGTAAAAATAATTAATTGCGATATTATTAGTAAATAAGTAATAACAATTTAATTATTTAAGGAATATTACTTTATACCACGGAGATTTAAGTCAAATCCAGGTGGTAAACTTTGGGATAAATACGTAAATCAAAGAGCAAAGCGCTCACGATCATCAGTGAAAGTAGTAAATACTGTAGAAGTTCCAGCTCTAAATTCCCAAACTAATTCTAATACCGAAATAGCTGACGAAATTCTGGAATCTCTTAAAGCAACCTTATCGAGAGAATTTTCAAATTGGAATGAAGTTCTAGATAAATGGAAGCGTACGTTTGCATTAAGACAAAAAGAATTAAAAAATTCCAAGTCGAATTATGAATTTTTAAGTGATTGGCCTCTTTATGCCAACCCAAAATCTTTTGAGCTGGTGAGTACACTCGACACTGCTTCTTCTAATTTGGTTTACATATTCGTACTTCTTAATTTGTTTGTAGATTAATATTGATTTTGAAATATTGTATCCCAATAAAAGCGAACTGCTCTTCAGTAAATGGAATGATTTTATTAAAAAAATTCCAAGGTACTATGCGTCTCACATAAAAGATAAAAAATCGAAGGAAATTTTTACCAATGCAGAAGGTACTACCAATAAAAGTAAGTTACTTCTTTCTCAAAGACATTTTTAATTCACAAAAAGTATTAAATTAAATTATATTTTTAGGTTCCTTAGACTACATATATACAGTTTTATTAAATTCTGTTATTTTACCAACCGCTCGTTTTTCGGATAAATCTGCAAAGCAGTGGAAAAAAATTTCAATTCCCGAAGCAAGCGAGAGTTTTGTAATTCATGTTTCCACTATAAGCGATTATGAGAAGATAATTTCCAATTTTAGAGAAAAATATTACAACAGTAGTTTAACCGTGCAACCTTTAATAATTGTTGTTGGAGAAAACATATATAATTTAGAACAGTTTTTCGTTTATTTTAATAAAACGCTGTTAAAATTTGACACGTTTTTGAAGAGTTTAGATATCTGCTTTAAAATAATGCACACATTATCTTTAGAATATCCAAAAGGCTGCCAAGGCCCATGGCTGTTTATACAAGAGTATTTTTATGAAATTACTCTTGATAGCGATAAGAAACTTTCAACAGTTTGTTCATTGTATAGTTTTTTAAAGTCTAATTAATATCAAGCTCATACAGCATTATTAAATACATCATTTCCTAACTTCTATTACAGTTGTATAATGAAAACCAGAAAAATGCAATAAAAAATTATGAAACTGCTAATAAAAAACAGTTCGAAAAAATTACCAACATATTTCAAAAGACCCATTAAGGACATATTAATGAATCAGATTTCTTTTCAAAACCACATGTTTAAGGTGTTTTGTAATGGAATGGTCATGTCCATAGCTTTGAAGTAGTTTTCATTATCTATATAAAACATTACATTACAATCAAACAATAATTTAAAAACTATAGTAATTTAAAAGCTCAATTTTTTTTTAATTAATAATAAAACCATATTTGTATTTAGAAATAAGTTTTTATAATATATTTTTTTATTTTTCCTAAAATAATAATTTTAAGTTTTTATAATAATATGACTTACAACATCCATATATCATATTCATACTTAGGGCTATTATAAGAAATTACCGATAAGATGTCTGATAGTAAATGGTAACTTTAATTTACCGCTCAGGTTTAAAGTTTGAGGAGAGTCCATGTTTTCAATAACGTTAACTTTAACTAACGATAATTTTAACTAAGTTTTACTATCGGTAAAATGGGTCTAATAATGGTCCTTAAACTTTTTAATTGTATGTTAAGTTAAATTTATATTTCTTTTCTATAATAAAATTTGAAATAAAACTTTAAAATAATTTGTTTTTTCTAATGACAATTCATGTTAATTCAACATTCTGAATATTTTAATTCTGATAAAAATGCTGACTTAACATGTACAAATGTTGAATTAGGCAGAATGTTTCAAAAATCACATGTTTTTTTTTGTTTTTTTGACTTTTTTTTTTGTAAACTATAACTTCGTACAGATTTCAAATCGCAGAAAATCATTCGCTCTTCAGTGGAGTCCGAACAAAGTTTTACCATCTTACGAAAGCCGTCTAGCACTTATCAAACTTCCTATTCTCAAAAGCAGAAGAACCTATTTCAACATTTCCTTTATTAATAAATTGATATGCGGAGTTATTGATTCGGAGACTTTATTTACGCAGCTGGAATTTATTATTCCAACTCGAACAACAATATATTACATTCCTCTCAAACTGCAATACTTCCGAAGAAATTACGCAAATTTTGATCCTGTCCGGAGAATGTGTGCAGAATTCAATAGCTATTTTTCCCTTATTGATTACTCCTTGAACTGGCTGATAGGTAAACACGCAGATGTTGAGCTTGCACTTTAATTCACACTGCAGAAGTTGCTGGAATACTTCTAAGAATGAGACTGTAGTTCATTTCGTTTGTGATTGCCCAGGTCTGGCGGCCAAACAATTGAAGTTTTTAGAGGTGCCTTTTTGCGATAGCTTGGCGCAATGTGCGAATCTAGACCCCTTGCTTTACTCCAGTTTATAGGCAGCTTTGGTTGGCTGTAGCTCTTTTCCTATTTTAGGTGAATGCAGTTTGATCCTGCAATGGTTTCAAAATGGCAACTTGTGCTAATTGTAGTTGATCACGTTTTCGATTAACTGGCCATTTGACCTACCTACCTACTCCTTGAACTTTAACGCTATTAAAAATAGAATAATGAACTTTTTAACTACCTGAATTAATTAATTTTTTTATTATGTTTAGAATACTAAGAATAATTCAGATAGCCTGTAAGAATCTTTGTATTTCATTGGCTGAAATAAATAAATAAAACAGAAAGCAACGGTTTGACTTAAACGGATTTTCCCACTAGAACAAATATTTTGCATGGTTTAAGACGAGTTCCGTAACTAAACCAAGCTAAGTGCTAATTTTATATCCAAGTTTTTCTTTTGGGAACCCACTTAAACTTACTATCAGTTATAACCTCTTTGATAGCCATTACTGCCACCGTAGGGGACTATTTTTGCAATATTAACATTGCAATCGAATCACACGTTTTAGAAAAATTTCACAAGGTATGATTTTTATATATTTATATAAAGATAAGAATAGTGCAACCAGGCAGACATTGTGCTGTTCCAAATTGAATTTACTTTAGTAAGAGAAAGAGAAATTAAAAAAAAAAATTAAAAAAACCTTTTTTATACCCCCTTTTAGGGGTTAAATAAATAAATGCGTTAATATCAGTTTGATTACATTCGCTGTAATAGTTGTGAAGATTACTTCAAATGTAAATTGCTTTTTATTATTAAGTGCAGCAATCAAGGTACGACCCCTACTTATGCAGTATATTGTACTGGCCTAGGAAGGAGGAAAGAGTAAGTAATGCTTATGAACATTGGATTTAAGCTTATTAACATCGTAACGTATATTGTGGAAAGTGATTTTTATATACAGAAAAATATGTATTACATGCAAAAAATGTGGTTATATCAGGGTTCAAATGAGGATTAAGTGAAATATGCATGGTTTTAATATACTGTGTGTATTTTTTTAAGTCATGGAAATATAACCATATACGGACTCTACTATGTGATAAAAGACAAAAAAAAAGAAGATCCGTGTCTCCTAGTTTTACCCAAAGACATGAAGTTATTTTTTGATTTACTTTCTGAGGCAAAGTCGTATCTTTCAAAAATTCGATCTTTTTTCCTTTTTTTTCCTGGTAAGTAGCAAATTGTTCAAAATTTAAAGAAACAATGAACTACAAACACTTACCAAAGATCTCAATAAACAACTTTCTAGAACTTTTTGTTTTGGCAGCTGAGTGATCGCGTGAGTTGTTTATTGATTATTTATTATATTATCATTAATCTACTGTATGTACTATCAGACAGAATACCCTCCGTCCATGAACTCGAAATTAGTATAGAACTGTCAGGTTGGATTGAAATAAGCTGAATAGGGAGACTATAATGACACTCCGCTGAATCCCAGTTTATCTGTAAAGTACAAAATTTTAGTAGAAGAGTTTTCTGTTGGGAATTTATTTGTCAGAGAAGACTAGAGACGTGCATTGGGTAATATACATACTCATACTACTTATATATAGTGGGTCGACCCATAACATTTATATAGAATGGTTATCGTTTCGTATCATTATATATAGATAAACTGTGAGAGGAAAACCGATACACTAAAGTATTTATGAACGATTATCAATCTTTAGGGAATAATTAATTCTTACAGAAATCGAACAATATAATATAATATTTCAGGCAATGGGATTCAGAAAAATATTGTAAGAAACATCTATTTTAGTCGTAGACTTTAAAATGTCCTAAAGGATGCCAATATTGTAATATGTCCATACTATATTAATTCAGTGTTAATTGAAGTTTTTGGGTGTTAGTTTTAACCTTGAATTTTCGCAAACATTTTTTTATGCTGGTTTTAAGTAAAATATCTTATATCTTTACTAGAATTTATTTTATTAAGGTTTTCATACATTCCATCATTCGTAAAATCTCTTGAAAACTTGAATAATCTACGAGTATTTTTATTTGGTATTTTCTAGCTTGTATTTGTCTTATTTTTTATTTGTACGAGTATATACTAGTGCAGTACATATTTATATTACACACTATTATTGCATAAGTAAATGAATATCTAATGTCTAATTTAAAATACGTGACAACTAACATTAAACACTTAAACTTATTAATGTGTCATTTGATACAGTTTAATTATATATCAATAACATGTAAAACTAAGGCGAAAATAAATATATAAGAAAAAATTTAAATAAGTTTTAGCACTTTATAACAAACATTTTATTTGGCATACAAGATCTTTAATACGAGTATTTAACTTTAAATTATTTGTCTCCCATAACATTTAATTGCAAATTTTACACATTGCACATTAAGAAAAAATTTATATGCAATCTACTGAGAGGGAGGTTTTTTTTCTAAACTTCTTTATAAACATTCTCAATTTTCTTCATTATTTCTTTAAGAAGCGGTAAAAATGTCATATGTTTAAGTGTTCATATTCTGCAAATGTCAACATTTTTAACTTCCTAAAGTTCTTCTTTGTTTGATTATGAAAAAACACGATAAGACAGGCAAATATTTTTTGTAATTGTTAAAACTCTTAAAAACTTGCATATCCTTCTTGCTTACACAATTGTATTGTGTATGACAGTGTCTCAGACATGTTTTCATTGGCTGTCATTGACTCATCCTTTACATGACTGAAATTGCTTGTAGTCACAAATGTAAAATAAAAATAAAATTTACATAAAGTTATGAAAGAAGAGTATGTATTAGAGGGTTAATGATTTCTTTTAAAGGATGTACCCAATAATGTGCTGACAAAATTGGTTCGTTTAAACACTGGCTTCGTCTGCTATAAATTAAGAATTTATTTGGACATTTGAATTCATAATTTAAACACTCGTTTTGAATATTAAAGCCATAAGAAATATTGTCAAAACTATAAATACAAGTATGTATGAAGTTATTAAAATTCATACACTCCGGTTCACTTATTTAAAGGCACAAAAAATCCCATATTCAGGAGCCGGTATCTTTTGCAATTTTTAACCGATTCCAGAATTTTAAAATAGAAATGGAAGCTAGACATCTTGAGATATAAACAAAATCATGACAATGGTGGTTTCTTAACTAAGGAACCGTTTTTTGAGCAATTTATAAAAAAAATCTGAAAATGTTTTTTTTTTTTTTTTGGTTCACTTGAATAAAGGCACTTTGTTTTTTTTATTATTTTTAAAGTAAGCGGTGATTTTTTGTTGAGGGCGTTTGTTTATTGCAATTTATTACATCTTAGTCGACTTACGAGTCAAAATGGCAAAACAAAAAATTTTAAATCTATCGGAAAGGGCTAAAATCGATGTTTACCGTTCTGAAGGATATTCTAACCGCGCAATAGCTAAAAAAATTGGATGGAGCCCAAAAGTTGTCGACAATTACATCAAGGACCCCGAGGGGTATGGAAAAAATTTTTAAGGAAGGGTTTCGTTGTCTTTATCTACTTATGAGAAAAGAAAAATCATCAGAATTGCTTTTAATTCTGCCTTATCCTTGCCAAAAATAAGAGCTCAAGCTGGAGTGCAAGCGAGCAAGTCATCAGTACGAAGAGTTATTAAGAGCTGTGAGTATCTTAAATACCAGAAATAACATAAAAAGCCGCCACTTAATGGTCCTCGTAAGGAAAAGCGTCTTCAATTCGGAAGAGACTAAATGGTATGGGATGTGCAGCAAAGAGGCCATGTAAATGACTGGAAAACCGATGTATTTGCGGATGTAAAGAAGTTTAATTTGGATGGGCCTGATGGCTACAACTATTATTTCCATGACCTGCGTAAAGAAAAGCGATTTTTGAACCGACATCACAGCCGAGAGGGCGCCGTTATGGTGTGGGGTGCTATTACGTACTATGGTACCATCGATCTTGAATTTCAAAGTGAAAAAATGACTGGTGCAACCTATAGAACGTTAATGGAGTCGGCTTTTCCGAAGTTCAATGAACTAAGATGTGCGTCACTATAAAGTGTAACACCCATTTTTCTTAATAACTTTTTTCACCTTTAATCAAAATTATTTTTCTTAATCACAATATCTTTGAAAAATGTGTCAGATTTTAAAATGTATCAGTTTGTCAAATTTGACTTGTTAGTTAGTTCATAATGGATAATCAAAGACAAGTGCATACAAAAATTATTCAAATAATTAAAAAAACCATATTGGAGTTATACAAAAGTTGCTAGGGAAGTCCACGTGACCAGGCAATGTGTTTCCAGAGTGGTCAAAAAGTTCAACAAAGACCTAAAAATTGAAAGAAAGACTGGAACAGGTAAAGCAAAACTGGTAACGAACGACGCGAAAGCCAAAAAGGTTGAGAAGCTTTTGCTGGCTCTTCCAAACATTTCTGGTCGCGAAGTGGCCCGGCGCGTGCAATGTTCGGAAAGTTTTGTGCGCCGAGTTAAAGCTAAAGCTGGCCTTAAAACATTTAAAGTCCAAAAGGTTCCGGATAGAAATGCTAAGAAGAATATTGAAGCAAAAAAAAGAGCAAAACTCCTCAAAAAAGAATTTTTTTAAAAGTTCGAATGTTGTATAATGGGTGATGAAACTTACGTTTTTGCAGACTTTGCGCAGTTTCCTGGCCAAGAGTTTTATGTAGCGGATAGTAGAGGCAATGTTTCTGAAGAGTTCCGAACTAAAAAATTTCCCAAAAAGTTCCTAGTTTGGCAGGCTATTTGTAGCTACGGCAACAAAAGTGCATCGTTTGTTACATTGGGATCAATAAACTCAGATATTTATATCAAAGAGTGTCTTCAAAAGAGGTTGCTCCCATTTCTATGACAGCACAACATATCAACATTCTTCTGGCCAGATTTGGCAACATGTCACTACAGTAAAAGCGCAATAGACTGGTATAATAAAAATAATGTTATTTTTGTTCCAAAAGAGGCTAACCCACCAAACTGCCCAGAGCTGCGGCCTATTGAAAGATATTGGGCTCTGGTCAAAAGAGAACTAAAGAAGAGTACATCTGTTACCAAAACCATTACTAGTTTTCGATATAAATGGACAGCTGGTACCAAAAAAATCACCGAAAACACTATAACATTGCTTATGGATGGCATAATGAATAAAATAAAAAATTTTATAAAATTAAATTAATTTTTAAATCAAATAATACAGAATATAAATCTGTAATAAAAATGCAAAATAAAACTGTTTTATTTTTAACTCTAGCTTACTCCAGTCAGTTTTTATTTGACTTTTGATGTGTTACAGTTTATAGTGACGCACATCTTATTTGGTTCAATACCTTGGATATTGCAACAGGATAATGCCTCTATACACAACACCAGAGTAGTAAAGGAGTACATCGCAAGCCAAAATGTTAATATTCTTGACTGGCCACCCTATTCGCCAGATCTAAACATTATCGAAAATCTCTGGGGTTGGTTATCTCGTAAGGTCTATGAAGGAGGTAGACAATTTGATGACAAGCAGTCACTAATTCAGGCCATTAAGCATGCTTGTAATGAAATTTCGTTGGATTACATCAATTCTCTTTATCTGTCAATGAAAACCCGTATACAGTCGAAACTCTCTATAACGAACTCCTGTATAACGAAGTTTTCTTTATTGCGAAGCAATTATAAGAACACTGTGTTTTGGGTCTACTTTGAGTGTATTATAATCTCCATATAAAGAATTTCCATATAGCGAATATTTCCTTATAACGAAGTATTTTCGCGACCGTAACTTCAAGATTGAAGCGTTTTCAATCTCCATATAACGAATTAGGTAAAACCGAACGCACGCACACAAAAAAGAAATCGATGTCGCTTTGTGTTATTGGTGTTTTTATTGTTGCTCTGTGTGTACTTTGTTGCTTTCACAACGCACAAGCTGAGTCTGATGCTTTGAATCGTTTATTTACCATAAAATTAAAAGTGGGGGAACCACCGAACTATGCAAGCGACAACTGGAATCATTACCATCTCTCACATTTCTTGCAGTCGCTATCCATTTGCCTTTGCATTGAAGAAGAAAAGTGGAAAAATATACTTCAAACCAAAATAACTGACTACTACAAATAAAAAATGTTAAAAGGAACAATGTTTTTTTTCTTTTCCATATAGCGATTTTTCTTTATAGCGAAGTAAATATCCAGTCCCTTGGAATTCGTTATAGAGAGTTTCGACTGTATTTGAAGTTATTAAAAACAAAGGGGGTTGTACCCATTACTAATAGTTCTTTAATAAAGCAAATAAAGTAATAATAACTTAAAAAACAAGAAAAGCTGTTTTTCATTAAAGTTAGTTAAAGTGCCTTTATTCAAGTGAACCAAAAAAAAAAAAAACAACATTTTTAGACTTTTTTATAAATTCCTCAAAAAAAAGGTTCCTTAGTTAAGAAACTACCATTGTCATGATTTTGTTTATATCTCAAGATGTCTAGCTTCCATTTCTATTTTAAAATTCTGGAATCGGTTAAAAATTGCAAAAGATACCGGCTCCTAAATATGGAATTTTTTGTGCCTTTAAATAAGTGAACTGGAGAGTATTTGAAAAATTTAAAAAGTTGCTTAATAAAATGTGCAAACTTGAAATGTTTCGAAAAAAAAACTTATTTAGAATCTATAGAAATATCAGAAGATTAATTAAGGTGATAGCTTTTTTCACCCTCATTTCAACATTTTAAAGAACCCTTATAAAGGATAAAGAAGAAAAAGAAGACACTTTTAATACTGTTTGGGAAATTTTAGAGCGCTATATTGCACAAAATTGCCTTATTAATCACAGTAGAATATCAAATAGTGCTGCCTAGCTATAGTTTCGTATTTTTATTTTCATCACTGCACTGCAGAAAGAATTGAAAACAATATAACTTCACTATTACACTCCAAAATGTACTCGTATGTAATGGGTATTTTTTATAGAGTGACACAAATTTAAATCATAGTAAAGCAATGAAATATATTTTTAATATCAATATAACGGGCTTTATTAAAAAGAAAATTTTATGAAATTAATGTTTAAATATAATTTGTGCCCTGTGGCCGCCACGGCTGGCGAGTAGAAAGCGCAATTTGGAACACCAATTTCCAACAACTTTTAGCAGCAATGACTCAGCCGGCCCATAAAGCACACCAAAGAGTAATTTTCTGTGAATGTAATGGTGTTTCGATAAAAGCTTGTGGATTCTCCTCACCCTAAATGCGACAATCTTGCTTATTTATGAAATGGGCTTCATAGTGCTTCATAAAATTTTTAATGGAAATTCAAAACCGACATCAATAGAATAGAACAATTATTTTGATTAAAAACTTCAACAATTTGCACGCGTTGCTCTTGTGTAAGTCGATTCATATTGAAATTTCAAAGCAAATTTAGCAAAAAGCAACTATCAGTTGTTAAGTGGGTGGTTCAATAAAGCAGTGATACCAACTCAAAGTTGTAACACTCTATAAAAAACACCGCTTATATGTATGTTCTCATTACAAGGCATTTACATTTGTATACTTTAATTGAGTATCATTTTGTTTTCTTTTGCTAAAGTTTATCACTGTAATGCAGTTCAGTG
The DNA here is from genome assembly GCA_963576795.1 of Metopia argyrocephala. NCBI lineage: Eukaryota > Metazoa > Arthropoda > Insecta > Diptera > Sarcophagidae > Metopia > Metopia argyrocephala. The sequence continues at coordinate 56,576,421 of OY756211.1, read as the reverse complement.
GTGGATTTTAGAACATACTTTAGAATTTATTCGATACTAGAATGGAACTAAAATAAAATTACAGAAGAGACATTTTAATCATTATTGGCTAGTTTTTAATTAATTTTTTTCTTACAGTTAAAAATGAAATTAGCTATTATACGTATATTCTGTCCTTAATAATGTGGCCATGACCTTTAACTATATATTTGACTTATTGCGTGCTAACAACTGTCATATTACGTTTTTCTATTTTATTGTTTTAACATTTTCTAATGTTACTAAAGCTGTCATGTCATAATTTGGTTTTATAAGGGTGTGTTCTTCCTAATTTCACTTTTATCTGACGAGAGGCGTGTTCTTTCGTGCATTTAGTTAATATTGAAGGTGTCATACTTTATTTAGAAACTTTCTAAATGTGAATATCAAAAACTGTCTTTTCTATTTATTGTTCATATTGAAGGTTATTGGCAATTTTGTTAATTAATTCATTAACATTTTCTATAATTGTTATTTTTGTCAATTCTTTTATTTTTATAATTTTTTTTAATGGTCTATTAAACTACTTTCTACTTATAGTTGTGCTAATTGTTTTTATTACATCTCAAGATAGTCTGAGAAGACTCACTAATTTTTATTTCTCTCGTATATAAGAGAATATCGCAAATTTTTTTTATTTAAATTAAAGATTATTCACACAATTTTTGTATTTTATTTTATTCTTTTATTATTTTTTTATTTTCGTTTAAAATAAAATGTTTTAATTTTTTGATTTGGATGCTTTTTATAGCACCACCTGAAGATAATTCACAGTAGATTGTAAAACACAGCGATAATAATTTGACAAGCAAATTATTTATTTGTTTATACAGACTTTTCTAAATACCCTCTACAGCATAGATGTAAGCTTTCAAAAAATGTCAAACATAAGAAAATTATTCTATTATTTATATATACTATGTATTCTAATCTATATATGGGATATTCAGCCAATAGGTGTAACCCACCCCTCGCCCAAATTTTATGACTTTTTTGTAGAAATATAGTATATCATAGAACTAAATTAAATACAAAGTTTGAGAGCACTGACACTTCTGGATCCGGATATGAGGTCTTGAAAATCGGAAAAAGATACAAAAATGCACTAAGTTATACTTACTTAATTGTAATTTTCTTGAAAGGTATTATAGCTACGCATCTCGTAAAAGTCGCATTTGAAAGGGTATTAAATTCCCTTTGATTTAATATGCAACATGTTTTTTTTTTTGAAAAAGTCAAAGGTCACTTTTCTTTACCTTTAATTCGGAAGACTATATCTCCGAAAGCGACCTTTTTAAAAATTTGAAACAAAATAAAATGATTTCCTTTTCTACAGTTGTGAAAAATTTCAGAGTGGAGGTCTTTTTGGATCAAGAAATAGAAATGAAATCGCAAAAGAATGACATTAAAACTATTCTGATAGGGGTGGGATGGTCAAAGGTTGTAGGAATGTTTGGAAAAAAAGTTGGGGGTAAAACATTTATATTTGTCTTAGTGTTATGATATACTTTATTCATACTAAAAATCAGCAAATTCGGAAACAGTCATTTCAAAAACGTATGTATGTATATCAAAATGGAGGCGATTTTTGACTTATCGAACGGCCCCGAATCCATAACAGTGTGTAAGTTTTTAAGTCATCGAAATATAACCATATACGGACACTACTACGTGATAAAAGACCAAAAACAAAGAAGACCCGTGTCTTCCAGTTTTGCCCAAAGTCATAAAATTTTTTTTAAGGGCCCCCAAACATTTGGGCCTCGGAGTCATTTTAACAAAAAAGTGATAATTTTCTCAGATTCATATCTTGCAAACCGTTCGGAATTTTGATTTACTTTCTAAGGCAAAATTGTAGCTTTTGTCATCAAAAATATATAAAATCAAAAAAAACTTCACCTTCAAGACCAAAATATCGCAAAAAACTTTTAAAAATTCCATCTTTTTTCCCGCTTTTTTCCTATTCAGGTCCAATGGTAGCAAACCGTTCAAAATTTAAGAAAACAATGAACCAAAAAAATTTACATAAGATTTCAATAAACAACTTTCTAAAACATATGAACTTTCTAGGAATCCGGCAAAAGTGTGCTGCGTTCCTTGATGTGTGTGCTGAGCTTACTGTTTTACCTGCGCTACTGTGGTCGTTGCGTGGTCACGTGAGTTGTTTATTGAGATTTTAGGAAAATTTTTGAAGTTCATTGTTTCCCTATATATTGAACGGTTAGGTACTAATTATAAAGTATATGACCTACATAATATTATTATGTATTATTTGGAAGAACATTATTTAATTGTTAAACTACATATTAAAAGCAAATTTAAACATATTTCGATATTTGTCTAGATTTATTTTAGCATTTTAGCGATCGAATTTTATTTAATTTAGAACAGTAGTAAAACTGTAGTAAAACCATTGAGGCACCAAAGGATATTAAATAACACCACGAAAGAAATCAAAGCGTAAACCAAATTACTTGAATAATAGATATTTCAATTTAATATTTCATTCTAGTTCTAATATACTTATAATTTACTAATTTACTTAAACCTTTTCTTATACTTATATTAAGAATATCGATTTTTCTACAATGTTTCTGACATCATGACCGCATAAATCGTATAGCAAATGTGTTCTGACCAAACAAAAGCACAGATACTTTAACAGTTAATCGACCCACTAACAACGATAGTTGTCCACCTACTTTTGACGTCATCGAGACACTTTAAAGTCTTCTTTATTCTGGTTTTAAAATGATATCGAAATTAATTAGAAAAAAGAAAAATAAATTATACTCGTATTCTAAATAAATTGAAAAATTAATAGAAGAAAGAGGGTCAGTTTCATTCGCTGGCTTTAAAAAGAGATCAATAAACTGTAAATATGACAATTGCACTTACCAGTATCTTTTCCTTTCTTTTTTTATTCATATTCATATATTTTTTTTTACATCTTTATTGACAAAAAAAATTGTTTGGAGTGCATGCAGTTTGATAAAAACTTGGAATTTTAAACATTTATTAAATGCACAGCAAGCTCATACGCAATACTCATATACGAAGGAAGTTAATTGTGGCATGTGTGCTTTCAAACTTTTATTTATTTAAATTAAATAAACGAGTGCATTTAAATGAATAAAATTAAATAGTAAATTGTGTTAGTCATACTTATACATAAAAAAAAACCGGCAGCCCCAGTGATCTAATGCAGTGATTCTTAACCGGTGGGCTGATGTCCTCTGGGGGTCCGTAAGAAGCCTACCAGGGGCGCACCAAATTATATTCTATAGAATTTATGGTAATCAAATATTTTAATAACAACTGCATCGATTTTCTTATTGTCGTTTGTTTGGATGCATGCATTTACATATGTTTACATTTTGCGTGTACAAACTGTTTCCAAGAATTTGTATACGCCGTTTTATATCGGATAATCTTTTATTTTTTGTGAAAAAAGATTTTTTTTTAAATTGGGTATTCCCCGTACATGTTTGCTTTTTTTCGATTTTTCTTTGTGAAAATATAATTGTCATACGCTATGTATAACATAAAATTGTTCATTTAAAGTTCGAATGCATTTCTTTCTTTTTTTGTAGTAACTTTTAATTATTTATAATGATAATTATTATAAATGGGTCGCAAATAAATTATAAAATATTTAGTGGGCCGCGAGTACAGAAAGGTTAAGAACCACTGGTCTAGAGGGTAGTATGCTAACTGCTAGTGCGAGGGTTGTGGATTTGATTCCCCCTAAAAACCCTGGTCTGTGATACGACACCAAGTTTATGGTGTTTGTCACTCTGCTCCTTGTAATTAATTAGAACGTAATTTAACCCACTGCCAAAATACGCGGAATTACTTTATCCCGTTATCTGCTGAGACATTGTAATCGACAATAGTGAATTTCTAAGTGTTGCCAAATTTCGCAATGTGTCTCGTTTTATTCCATTTTCTTTATTTTATCCATCTGCATGATTTATTATTTATTTTTCTACTAAAACGTACGTAAATACGAAAAAGGATATCGAGTCCTTCTGCCTTCATAATGCCAACGACGAGTATACTCGTCTGTAGTTTTCTGCTTGTAAATTATTATGTATGATAATATATGTATATGCACTTACCAAGAAAAAAAGTGTTTTATTAGACAAACAAAATTGTCGCATGTGTGACTTATAAAATCCCCAAACAGTCCTTGAAAAACCATCACAACCAAAGAAAGTTACCGTATGGTGCGGTTTGTAGTTAGGCTGCATCATCGGCTCGTATTTTTTGTATTTCTCTACCAAACCATGATAACTGATTTTTTGTGGCCACAACTGGCTGTTAACACGAGTGACTTTGGTTTTAGCAGGACGGCGCCAAGAGCTACACAGCCAGCCAAACAATTGAGTTATTGCATTAAAAATTGTTCGGTCGTGTAATTTCTCGATTGGACGATGTAAATTGGCCGTCTCATTCTTGTGATTTAACGCTGCTGTATTATTGCCTCTAGGACCATTTGAAAGACCGGGTTTACGTAAATAAACCACGAACAATTCACGCTCTGAAAATGAGATTTGGCCCTAGATTCAGGACATATGAGAAGCTTTGTTGTAAAATGTGGTTCAAAATTTTTTGAAAAGAGCGGACATTAGTCGACGTGCTAGTTGTCAGACATCATATGCCATTATTAATTCCCATATTTCTACTATACATTTTTATCAACAAAGATGAATTAAAAAAAAGAAAAATGTGTTTCTAAGCCAATTTATTTTCTAAACTCAAATGTTTTCACCCTATACATATATGAAAATCAATACAATTGATTACAAAATTTCAATGTAACGTTGCTGCAACGTAGTAACCTGTAGAAAATAGAAATTTACTACAAAAGTGTATTCAATTTGTTCTTCTACTCGTATTCCATTTCTTATTCGATATTTTCTTAATAATAATTTGTTCAACCCAATTTCAAATTAATAAAGTGTGCTTACGGCTAGACTACGAGTAATTTCCTCAACAGTTACTATCTTTTATTGTCAATATTCTTTTTGCATTTCTATTTATTAGTATTTAAATTACAAAAAACAAGAAAATGTGTTTTATATTCATTGCCAGTACCCAATCGCAAAAACCAACGTGATTAAATGAGCTCATGCACAGTTTTAAAGTTGTTAATTATGCTATCAAACTTGTACCCTACACTACGAAAGGATGTTTCTTGATGTATACTATACTGTTTTAAGACTGTAATGATATTTTATTTTCTACAAAAACTTCTAGCCAGGGGTATTTCGTATGTATGCATATAAATGTAATAGGAAAGTATTATGAAACTTTTGTGTATGGAAAAAGAAAGAACAATTTAAAAAGACGACACTATTTTGAAAAGATGAATGTTTAAAAAGGCAACATTTTTTGGTAGAAAAGAAAACGCTACAAGCAATTCAAATGTGATATAAGTACATATGTATGTACATATAAATAATAATAAATATTTGAAGAAGAAAATCATTTAAATATGGCAATTTCCATAAAAAAGTTCACCATGATCGATAATTAATAATTGATTTTAACAAATGATTTTTTTTACAATATATTAAAGTGGCTACAACTTTTCTAAAATGATGTTTTTCAACTTGTCACTTTTATTAGTACGAGGATAGTGACCTTTCATATGCTATTTATTTTTTTCTTACTCTCAGCTACCTATACATTTTACAATATTTATTTTTGAAAAACGTCTCGCAACACTCATGTTGTTTGTGCTAGTCAATTCCGAACGACAAATTTGAGAAGCTTTTGGATGGCAATCAGTTACTACAGAGCGTTTCCCAGAAGACTGCTAAGAGGTAGTCACCGAAATAAATATTTTTTTCTATATTTCTTTTTTCATGATGACAGAGCTGAGGTTGAACCCTGAGCTATTGTCTTAGTAAGCCAACACACTAACCACTAGACCACGGCGACTACGACTACTTATTCATGAAGTTACAGAATTGACTACTAAACTGAACTTGCGGTCTTGCAATTAAACTGAACTGATTTGAACGGTTAATTCTTGATTTGTTTCTTGTCTAGGTTTTAATCGTACGTTCGCGACCGAAAACATTATTTTGTTGTTATTACTTTGCATAAAACGTCAATAGGTGCCAAGACATACCACATTTTAATTAATGTCGGTGTCAATAATTTGTAAATAATTAAAAAAAAACTTCTGGGTTACCATTAAATAGAACTTTTTGTTTGCAAAATTTCGTACGTTCGCGATCGTAAGAAAATTTTTTCTATAAGCAACGAGTTTATAATTGATAAGATGTCTCCAACTTTACTTTAAACGTGAAATGTTATATCGAATATTTCAGTATCAGAATGATGCATTGGATTTTCTGTGATGAGGACCTAAATTAAGCACAATTTTTTTTTAATGTTATTAATAAAACAAATATTAAAAAAAAAACACGGTAAGCGCTTTACTGAAATCTATTTATCAGAAGGATTACGTTCTCGAGAAGTTTTCTTATTCTTTTATCACTATCTGTAAACGAATAGAGGCATGCGCTAACTTAATTATATTACAAAAATATCATATGTATGTGTCACCACTTAATAAGAGGAAGATATAATCTTAGTAAGTGAATTTATGCAAACATTTTTTATTTAGCTTGTTGATCATTACTTTACTGTAATAACGTATTTTTAGATCAGGTTTTGTTTTGTTGGTTAAAATTTTAATATTCCACACAACTTTAATGTAAAAGTGCAAGTACCCAAAAATTAGTAAAAATACTCGATACTTAGTACTCATTATTCAATACTTTGCCAATACTAGTTACCACACACTATAAATAGAGGATTAAGTTTTTCGTTAAGGAAATTTGACGATATTTATTGGATTAAGCATGGTGATAATAATACAAGAAAAAAAAAAAATGGAAATATCGTACGTTCGCGGCCCGTACGTTCGCGGCCGATACTTAAGCCAATTAAACGAAATACGGGATAGAGACCTACATTAGTATGCTTTAAAAATTATTTAATCGCTTCTGATTATTCCGTTGCATTTCGCAGAATTATACATTTCACTACTGTCAGCTAAAGTTGACTTCTATTTTGCGTACGTTCGTGACCACATGTTATAGCTATTATTATGAAAACTTCAACTCGATGAAATCCATCTTTTGCACTACATATAAAACTACTAAAATGGTATCAAATCGCAAAAATAAAATACTAGGAAAAGTTTTTTTTTCTATATTCTTTGTACATCAACAGCGTACGAACGTACGTTCGTTACCCCAGAATATGCCTATATATCTAATTATACAACTGTATAAATTTTTTTAAAATTACAAGTATATTTTATGAGTGTTTACCTTTTATGGCGTAGAGTAAATAAATAGTCGCATCTTCTGGCCTTTTTGCCAAAACTTAACAGATTTGTTCGTCTGAATTTTTTTTTTCAATTTTTTTCAATAGAATATTTAAATAAATGACCAAATTATTTAAATAGCCAAACTGATAAATGAAGTCATCAAAAACGGTTTGTTAAGTGGATAGAATAACCACAAAACTTATTTAAACATTATGAACATTTAACACTCTGTGTGTTTTAAAATGGTATACAAAATAGATTAAAAAATTGTTTAGAAGTGATATTTATTATTTATGGTGTTTTTTGTTTTTTTATTTATTTATTTTTTGTTCTTTATCAGTTAAATTTGTTTTGTTAATTATTCAATATTTTGTTAAATTTCATTCAATTAAGTGCTAAACAATAATTGCATATAACTGTTGAATGCATTTAGACAATAACTTCAAAAGGTGATTATTTTTAAGATAAGAAAGTTTTTGTTTTTCTTTAATTAAATGAAAAATAAGCTCATTGCTTACAAAAGAATTTTAGTAAATTTTAATGAAATGCAATTTAATTATATTTCATTTAATATAACAAGCTAAGCGATAATTAATGTCTTACATTATTTATTTTATTTTCTATTGCTGACAACGAAATTGTGCTAATGAAGAAATAATTGACAAGCATTGCTACGAATATAGTGTTATCTTTGTTGGTACTCGGCATAGCAAAGTCCTGTATCCTGCCCACCTACACACACTGCTAAATGACCATTTTTTACGGTATGATCGTCAAGATTTTTCTAATAGCATGCAATACAATAATTGCTATAAAAATTACAGTCGAATTCGGTTATAAGAGAATGTAAAAAAACAGCATTTGTATTTCTTTAAAAGGACTTCGGATAAATGCGAAATTATTTCGTTTAAACGAACTTTTAAAATATTATACAATTATAAATAAAATAAAAAATTAAAAATCGATTATTTTTAGATAAATTCAAATTCTGATAAATACAAAGTTGACAAACAAATTATTTACAAGTTTAGCAATGTTGCAATAACAAGTAAGTAAATATGCACAAAATAGAAAAGAAGTGAGCCGGGGCTAAAATTTTTTTGTCGTTAATAAATTTTTAATACTCGCATTTGCAATTAAGCAGAGTTCTTTTTATTTCATTCTTTTGTGTGTTTTTTAACACAAAATTTGTTTATTTTAAGCTGTTTTTCTTTAAAATGGATTTTCTTTTTTTAAGAAGTTAAATATCTTTGAATTTAATAGAAAACAAAAGTAAGTACATTTGTTTTGCAATTATTCGATTTTTTGATTTAAACGGTGTACATACTTATATCCGAATTCGATTGTATGTCGATTGTTCTACACGCCTGCATTGCTATTAAAGTATAGGGAGCAAAGTGTTTGTAAATGGACGCCATAAGCGTTGAAGCAAAAAAGTGTAATTGCCGTGAGTTTAAAAGAGTATATAAGAGAAATAATTAAGCAATAACGGTTTTATATTTGTGACCTCAAAGTGCCAGTTTGATACTTTCTGGATATTTTTTGTCACTTTTACTCACCGATTTTGAAATTTAACCTTTTGTACCATTATTCACTAAATTATTTGATTTCAATCAGTTAGCAGTAGAACAGTATAGCATTTCAAAAGTGTAGCAGATAACGATTTGACGAAAAATCTGTATCCAAAATGTAAAAAAATATGCAATTTTAGTAAGACTTACCAGTCAATAATACAATTTATTTCAACATTTCGAGTCCATATTCATCATATTATGAATAATGCCATTAACAAACTTCTCAAGTTGGTTATTCGGAGGCATTGTTACATTTCCGTAAAAAGTTAGGCCGTAACTCTGGAAAAGGGCTTACTAGCCAATTATATGTGTATATATGTATTTATATATCTTAACCCTGCAGACATACAGGGAGATACTGTAACAATTTTATACATTTCAAACAAACAAACATACACACATTAATTTTTATATATCTACAAGATTCGAGTACAGTTAAACCTCGATTAACCGGGCCTCTATTAATCGTTTACTTCTTTTTACTTTTCCGCTCTATTAAACGTGCTTTACATCTATTATCCGTGCCGAATTCATATGATGGTTCTCCTTTTTTGATTTTGTATTCTCTATGACGATTTTAATAAGTATACTCGTATGTGATATACTTGAATCTATAGTTACATAAATCGAATGTTTAAATCAAAATTAAGAAAAAAAAAATTCTGTATATTTTAATATAACCTCTATTAACCGTGTATTTCGTTTATCCGTGCTGGTGCTGGTCCTACGAGAGCCGGTTAATCGAGGTTTAACTGTACTCGTATTTACGTATCAAGGTATCATAGCTATTAATTAAGTGCATATTTTTCTTAAAAAATAACGTCAATTTAAATTGTTTGTTTATTTTATTAACTCATTCAAATAAAAATTTGTGTTTAACAGATACAATTAGTTTAGCAAAAAATAAAACCTTCAAAATGAATTAAAATATAAATATATTTTTTCCATAGGTTTTTTTTAAGATTTAAATGCTCCAAAAACAGTAATCGCCTTGTGTAAAATTTATCAAACATTGTAAAATGGCAAATTTATTTAATAGTCCATTGAACTCTACTTTTATAATATGATTGAATGTTTGTTTTTTTTACACTACACGATATAACCAGAATACACGGATTAAAAAAATTACGTTCACACTGCTACTAAAGGCAGTAGTTCCTAAGCACTAATTTGCATTACAGAAGAATCTCACAAATTCGAACCCTACCGAAATTATAACCTGCCATTTCAATGTATTGGACACCCTAAAATTAGAACTACAGGTTCTAATTTCTGGATGTTTTGTATTTTTTTTTTTTTTTTGTTGACTTCAAAGTTTTTTTTTTCGCTTTTTAAAGTAAATAATAAAACGGGAAATAACCTATCATATCGTCGTGTGCGAGTTTATGTTCTCTATCCGCCATTTTATATATCTCGAGTTAATGATGCCACTTTAGGTTTCTTCCTCCAAAATTTTTAAAATATGCAATCCGTTTTTGGCTATTTATGTCCGAAACTGGACTATCCGAAAACGGATTGCAGACTTGAAAAATTTGGGTTCGAAAACCTAAAGTGGTATCATTAACTCGAGTTATATAAAAAAATATGAAATGGCGGATAGAGCACATAAACTCCCGCATGGCGATATGTCTTCCTAAACACATCCATCTAAACCTTACAAGAGCCACACATTCACATAATATGTGCTCTGCTGTCTCTGATGCTTGTGAGTCTACAAACATTTACATCTGTGATCACCATCAAATGCGCTCTCACACTACAGTGACCCGTAAGAAAATCCGTTTAGATTTTCAGGTTTGGCCTTCTATCAGCGTTGCCACTATTGGTAGAATTCTACCAAAACTGGTAGAAAATTTTTCATTTTGTAGGCTGAATATGATTTTGGTAGATTTTAGCAGAGGCTAAAAAAGTCTTCATAAGTAATTTTAGTCGGAAAGTTCAAGATTGGCGTATTTATATTCAAGCATAAAATCTAACTTTTTGCTCATACTAAGCAAATTTATCAACAAATATTTAATACAGAACTCTGAAACTGATTTTAATTAAAAATACTAATTGGTTGATGTTTCAAAAATTTTTATCGGTACAAAAGCCGAAATGTATCCTACTAAAAATCTTAACCCGGAAGAAGTTTTTGATGTTAAGCATGAGATTTTGCAATTTTACATTGAATTACTAAATCAAAGCCAGATTTGATTTTAATCGAGAAGATATTAAATTGTTACAAATAATTGCTCCTGAGAAAGTATTGTCAAAAGAACACCTGCTTATATTGTCTCTTGTTTTAAAATTTTCTAATCTTATAGACTGTGATCCTGATATTAATATGTTGCCATTAAGAGAAACAAAACTTTCAACGGAATTATACATTGAATTATTTTGGGCTAAAGTTAGTTCGATTAGAAACGGTTTAAATGAGAAAAGTTTTGGTGAATGAAACAACTTTGTTTTTAATTTACTTTCTCTTCCGCATAGTTCTTCAGCAGCTGAACGCAAATTGTCAACACTTTCCTTAATCAAAACCAAATTGAGAAACAAACTCGAAATAAATACAATTAATAATATAATGCTCTGTAAAGAGCTTGTAAAAGCTAATGATGGTCACTATGTGTGGTTAGCAAAAATTTAAATTTTTATACCTACATATCCATTTAGATTATTTTTGAAAAATCGAATGGGTTTCTTTAAATTCTTGTATTTCTTAATGTATTTTCGATTTTATTGTTTAGAAATTGAATTTTTTGTTATATGTGTATTTTTTGTTGTATGTTCGAAGAACTGAATTCTTTTCGTTATATTTTTTATTTTTGTTTATTTATATGTACATATTAATAAAAATGGTTTTCCATCTCAACGTGTTCTTAAATGGGTTTTAAATAAAAATGGGTTTGGTAGATTTTGATCAATTTTGGTAGATTTTGAAAGTTATTTTGGTAGAATTAAAATTTGTTCAGTGGCAACACTGCCTTCTATACTTTAGAACATCAGATTTACTTCCAAATCACGGACGAATCATAGCCCTGGCGTGCCTGAGACCCGACTGGGCCTTCCAATGTTCCAAATATTTGCCAGTTTCACACTCACTAATTCGAACTTTTCAGAAATGCTAATTGCCCGGTGATTCTAATTTATATATATATATATACATATATCTTTTAATATAAGTAAAATAAACTATGTTTGAGATATCGTCGAATTTTTTTGTCATACAAATGCATCAATTAGACTGAAGGCATAAGGCGTTGCGGTTATTATTAATTTAAATATTAAAAATAAAAAACACAAACTCAGTGGACATTATCCTTACGTGAGATGACCATGTTCCTAAATCGCTTGCTCAAAATGTGTAATGTAGGAGCAGATATATAAAACATCGCGCCTTCCTTTTTAATCATTGGTATTCAAGCTAAACGAAGTTGATAATCATTGGTTTGTAAGACACACTGTTGACAGTAATAACAAGTCCTTCTACATTCTAAAGCCGCCATTCTCAAATCAATGATAATGCCTCTGTCCTGTCTAAAATACACAGATTTCATTCAGAAATTGGCTTAATCGCGGAATATAATTTCTTGCAGACAATTAGGATCTCATAAGACGTATAAGTATATATACAAAATTGAAAGCCCCTTTAAAAAGTTCGGAATAGAAATATTACAGGGAAAAATGATATACTTAACACGTTCACTGTCCACAGCCCATATATGGGCTATGAACAGAAAGCACCTGCAGTCCATTGTCCATATGTGGACTGTTTACCCATACAAATTTAAAGAGCTTTAAAATTGTGGACGTTGAGAGAACATTGTTTATTTGACTTAGAGTTCACAGAACAGACCATAAAAAACAAAATATATTCTGGGACATGGAGGAAATCTCGTTTTTTTGCTTTTCGACTCATTATGGCTTAAAGTCTAATTAATAGTGTTTTATTTTGTCTTAATGAATAACGCTGTCTGTGAAAAAAAGAAAATCGCTATAGAAAATGTATTATAAAAGCTAAAAATATTCGCAGCTCACATGTGGTCTGTGGACTCTGAAGACGATTTATAGAAGATTTTGTTTCATGGAGTCCACATCCTATATGTGGGCTATTAACAAAAACACCCTTTTAGCAATTTATATACATTATAAAAGATGTAGATATTTAGATTTATTGGGGCATATCTGAAATACACGGATTATGCAAAAAAATAAAAAATTGGACGTGTGGGGCACTCCCCAGTTTTTACCTTGGACAGTGAACGTGTTAAGGTTGAATACAATTTCTCGTCGAAACCATAAAATTATATTTTCTTCTGCAAATCGAGTACTAGAAGTTATGCACAGGTTATGTAAAGAAGGAAAACAGTAGTAATGTTATTGAACATTTGATTTGAGGCTGTTCATTTCCTAATTACTAAGAAAACCATTTACTATTGTTTTATAAACTAACCGTGAGGGTACAGAAAAAACTCTCTGTAGTGCATTGTGTGATTTCTCAGATAACAAATATAAAATGGTGTGCTATGAAAGGAACTAATCTTTTAATTTTATCAGAACAACTTTTATTGTATTGCCGATGGAATAACGAAACACAAATAGGTAATTTAATTATGGCAACAACACTACACTTCGAACCTTGATTTTTTAATGCAACAAAAGGTTTTAAGTTTTACTTCAGGTTCAGTTTAGATATCAAAAAAATTCTTAACAAAGACTCTAGTTTGGAACCTTCGGTTTGTATTACTCGACTTTCAAAACTACCACAATAAAAAAGATTCAGTTAAAAGACTTCAAGGAGTTTTAGGGAAGTAAATAAGCTTACCAGAGGAGTGAATAGAACTTAATTTATCATTGGATCCAAGTTCATTTAATTATTTTTTAATTAATAGGTTTCGAGCAAAAATAAAATTCAAAGGGGTATACAATAACAATTCAAAAACATATTTTTGTAAAGAAAATTATTTAATTTTTTTATATTTAAATTTTTGTTAACAAGTTGTGAATCACTGGTTCATTTATTTGCAATAGAAAAACCATTGCAAGTTGAACAATATTTGTTTTTCTTGTTTATTATTGCTTTTTTCCAAAACTCATGTTGTCATAACCAAACAATCAGAAAAAAGAAGTAAAAACAAAACAAAACAAACTACACAGAAACAACAAATCAACTTTTAATTCCCAACATTTAATTTTCGCACATAATTCATGTTGTTTGATAATTGCAGTTGGTATTTGATCATCAGCTCTGTGTAACCATTAAAGTCATACGATTATAAACATGAAATTGCGATAAAAAAAGTTACCAGCAAAACAAAATCTCTTAATTTGGGCTTAGACAGATAGGAGTAGTAGAAAATGTATTGAAAATGTTTGGAATACTTGAAATATTTTGTAACAGTAAAAAATAAAAAAACGCAATGAATAGAAACTTTCGCTTCTTTAAAGCATAAAACAAAAACTAAATAAATGTGTACTCGTTTAGAAAAGAAGTGTTGGCACAATGACTTAAACAAATTAAAATTAGTTTTTAAGGTTGTAATGTGCGTAAAACTATGCAACCAGAAATGCACTTATGGTTTGGTTAACACTTATAAGAAAAAACTTAAATTTGTACCTGCTTATTCGTTGCCATTGTTATCAACACCATTCATCATCATTAGCATGATAATTATCAAGCCATGTATTTATAATATTTTTAGTTTTATTTAAAATTTAGTTTCTGCTGTTTTTGGTATTTAAATATTTAATAGCCAATAAAATTAAATTGGTAATTTCAACATTTGGTGGCATGTTGCTTGATTGATGCAGCCTAAACACCACAATTCATTTATGTTTTCTAAACAGTAAACGTTTTAAAGATTTGATGGTACGAACATCAGCTAAACGACTTTTAGTGTGTCACCTGATTAAAGATATAAAAACTTTCATCAGATGTAAAAATAAAATGAATAAGTAAATTTGATGCACAGTTATTTGTATCTGTATAACTTGGAATAGATTAAAATATGCAATTTAAAAAATTTTTAAATTTTTAAAATATGTAAAACAAATTGTTGACTTACATTTTGGGCAGCCTTTTTTATAAAATTTGTACTGACTCTCATGAATTTTTAATGAAATCTGAAAAAGAGAGATATTTGGTGTTAATACAGATGAGTAAGTAAATCTTTTTAAGTTATATTCGACAATGGACATTAACACTAATAGCAACACTAATATATACCAATATTAATGTAGAAGTACATAACATTGCGTTGCTCCAATTGTGTGTTTCGAACGTCGCTCACAAAAACGGAAATTTACAGAATTTTCATAAAGCAAATTACTGGAAATATCGGCAACTCATCTGAAGTTGAACAACTTTTAGATGCGTTGAGTGATGAACAGTTGACTTAAGGTAGAAGTACATAACACGGGTCGGGTAATTGTGTGTTTCACACGTATGTCAAAAAAAAGTTAAAATAAGGAAATTTTACTAAACAAGTTATTGGCAAAATTGGCAACGTATCTAACGTATAGAAGTTGAAAAAATTTTAACTTTTAGATGCGTTAACAGCTGAACAGTTGACATATATTGTACATTATAACTGCTGTTAACGCCATAACGCATGCTGTGTACTCCTACCTTTACATTTTACATTGCAACCGCTGTTAACAACGTAACGCTATGTGCGCCAGAATAATCACCCTTATCGTGTTTGGCGTATTATTGACGTATTTCGACATTTTTGAAAAATTTTAATGACAAATTTGGTTTTTTTCTCTAATCTACGACAAAAATGTCGAAATACGACAACGAATATGCCAAACACGATAAGGATGAATAGTTCTTATACTACAATTTTACTTGCGTTCACCTGAGTACTTCAAATTTCTTCTAAAGCTATTAAAAATGCTAAAAATGTCTATTTAGTTCCCTGTTAATAATATTGGACTTCGGCTTACTATGAATAACCGACTGTTTTAGAATCAAAGATTGCTTTAACCTTTTGCCTACAACGATTGTCTGATGAATCCAAAGGATAATTGATTTTTATTGTATGAATTTTAATTCGAAAAAATATTGTATATAATAATTATATAACTTATTCTTAATCAATTTTGTAGCGCAAACTGCTGTAAACAACCAGTTGGGGCTATTAGACCTATACAATTTCCATACACATGGATCCAATGAACCCAGTTTGGTAATTACTGCAAGTTTTTTTTTCTGTGGTAGACAGGTTGGTTAAATAACTAAATAATGTGGCATATATTTATACAGTGCTTTAGGATCTTTTGCCTAATTTTTTTTTATTCAATTTAAAAGTTTTTACCAGCAGTCTCTGATGTGAGAAATGCTTTAAATTGGAATGTCTTAATGTCCAGAATAACCCGGCAAAAAATATATCATCAAAAGTGATAGGCTTTTTTATTGGCTATTTTGCCTTATAATTGAAAATAAAAGTTTAATGGGAATTTTTGCGATTTTTAAGGCACTGAATGCACTTTTTGCGATAGATTTGTTCCGCTTCTTTTCTAATATTCTTTTCTAAATATCTACAACTTTGCTTCAGACACAAATGAGATATTCCGTACTGTATACTGAGATATAACCGTGAATTACAGAGTCTCTTTTCGATTAAACAGTTCCATTAAAAAAATGGAAAGAAGTTAACGAAATATAACAGCGGTTCTCAAATACAATTGCAGCTACAATTTTATAGAGGGATTTGGCATATGCCAGATAAATGAAGTTTAGAATTTGGAATTAAAATTGCATTACAATTTGGCAAATTTAATTTTCACTTAATGCACAGAGAAATTTGTTTTACGTAAACATATTTCGAATAAATCTCTCTAAAAGTTTGAGAAACCAATTTAAAAAACTACAAGTCTTTTCATACAAAACAAATTTATTATTTTTAATTATCTTAAAATGTATCAAATACTTCTACAAGTTGCATTGCTTTGTAAATGAATGGGAATGAGTGTGCACCTTGGCTTTTTGTTAGTCCCTCTAGTTGTCTGCAATTTAAATATTTAACCTGTAGATTTTTGCATGTAAATTTTAATTTTGTTGTTATTTTTAAGTCAAAGTTTTTTAAAACAGTTGTCCATCATAACGTGGCACGCAATATATTAATTATTAAAATTTATTGATCAAACTTGTTTAAACAAAGTTTTGCAGATTTTCATAAGAAAATATGATATAAAAATTAAATAATTAAAAATAAAATGATATTAAAATGGTATGAAAATTGCTAAATATATGAAAAATCTTTAGTTATTAATTTCGAAAAAATATATTTATTGGCATTCATGGAATAAATAAGAATCCTCTGTTAGATCTCTTATAATAGTCAAAATATAAATACTAGTTTATTCATTTGTCCTTGTGAGGTTAAATAAAACAAACATAAAGCTATGACTTGGATGAAATATTTATTTCATTATAATTCTTGGACCTTGCCATTCTATACATACATAAATATATACATAACTGGCCTTTACAACCCTGTGTCAGGATTACGGCCTAGCTTCTCGCAGCACCCATGTTGTGTGTGTTAATTTTTTATCCATGGTTACCGGGACCTACAGTTTAAAGTCGACGACGATCTACAGACTTGAGAAACTTGTTCATGGCAATCAGTTATCCAGCAGAAAATAGTGCTTACCAGTAAGTTATTTTGTAAGGAAGAAATTGTAAACAATCACTTACCCATGCGCATCAATAATGCATGATTTTTATATGAAATAAGCCGCTAACATGCAATACAAATGCAAATGCAACCAGTAAGCAAAAAGTACAAAATATCAAAAATAATACCTTATTCTGTAGCATATTTGGAAGCTTTAATGTATAAAAAACAATGTATTGCTTCCAAATCTTAAAAATATGCTGCTGGGTACTCTTTGAGCAAGAGCAAGAAGACTGCTAAGAGATAGTCACTGAAAGAAGTATTTTTTCATATATCTTTTTTCAAGATGTCAGAGCTGGGGTTTGAGCCCGGAGCTCTTGTCGTAGTAAGCCAACACACTAACCACTAGACTACAGCGACTACAATAAGTTTTTGATATTCTAAATAGAGGGGTAGTTAAAACACAGTGCCGTTTTAATACCATAAGACCCATCGCAAACAAATAAAGGAAGAAAAAAAAATTGGCCTAAATCTAGTCTTCAATGTTAAAACAAAACTGAATAACCTCTGTAGAGTAGGGGCATCTAGAAGTGTAGAAAAGTTGCAAAGTAGAAAAGCCACTGATATCTCGAGAAGAAAATCTCTAAATTTGATGTTCGAATTTGGTAAGGAAACGTAAAGTATCTAAATTCATGCAAAACTATTTTAAGGTCAATTAATAAGTACTGACTTTTACTTATCTCAGGTACTTTATGCAAAAATTTATAAACTTTAGACCACAAGTATAAATTTCTATTGCAGTTACCTTGCACAGTGTAATAGGAGTTACTAAAATAAAACTTATTATCTTGGATAATAATTTTTTGTATGAAAAAGAACATTTTAAATATATTTATTTACTAACATGTAACATTTATGAAAAGACGGAAAAACGCAAAGGTTTCACTTCCGACACAATAAATCTATACACGCCGACAAACTCAAAAGTGTGCCAAGACCATAATTCCATAAAAAATTCCAACACTTACTTTTGAATTTCAAAATCAAATGAATGTTTTAGAAAGAAAAAAGTACAGACAAACAACAGACTATATAGCTGCCCATGCATTTCGACTGTTAGCTTGTAAAGTCACTGCACTTTTACTCTTTGTCTATTGCTCTCTTTTCTTTTATTTTCTTCAAATGCATACGAGTATTAAAGCGCAAATTATACAGAAAAGCCTACATTAAACGGTAACGCTAATTAAATAAAGTTTTCATTTAAAATGCTGCTAAAATGACCATCAAATATATATGAAAGCAATAGAAACTTATATGCAAATTGCAAAGTAACTACCGTTAATACTTTAACGCTCCACTTAGAAGTATGGTTGGTTGGTTATGTGGCGAAAAGTGTTTTAAAACTTTATAACTTCAACTCTTTAAAATGACTAAAGCCCTCTAATTTGTTTAATTTTCACTATTTTACATATTTCACTGGTCACTTATTCTTTCAGTTATTTTATTTATTTTTTATGTAAATTTTTCTTTTGTTTTGTTTTTTTATTCTGATGTTCGTGTAAACATATATCCCTCACATTTTGTTAACCAGTGGTGTTACTTTGTAAGTTTTATATTTTTGTGTAAATTATGTATGTTGTTATTTCTGTTATTTTAAATGCTGTTTTTATTTAAAGTTAAACAAAAATAATAGAAAAAAAAACCAAATCATGACATGGTATAGTAGACCGACAGTTTTATTATGTGTGTACGAGTATGTCTCTTTACAAATAGTGCGAGAAGAACACTTGCAGAACATTCAGACAACGGTATTCAAACGATAACTTTTTATTGTTAATCTCAATCATTATAACAATGCATGTTAAAATTGGCGATTCAAATAATTGCTCACAAGCAACAGATAATTTAAACACAATGTCGTTAAAACTGAACAAATAATATGTGCTTGCAGCTATGGGATATAAAAGAAATCTAAATTGATCATCAAACTAATAATTTCGTATCACAGGCAATTTAATAAAAAAGCATTTTGAAATTGCTTCAGTATTTTGAACACCTTCCTAAAAAATATGATAAATTTTAATCAAAATTGTGTAAGTTCTGACAAACAAATTCAAATATTTTTATTATTTATTCGCTTAATAACCAAACCAAACAAGAAAACTATGAAATAATTTGCGCATTGAAGTTTTACTTGCCTTTCTTAACCCGTCATGCTTTAATGTATATTTGATAAGACCTCCTTCATTGTGTATTTAAGTACTGAATATATTAATTTGCGAATCAGGCTTGTGCAAAAATAATACCTTCATAGATAATTGTCTCCCAGCTTAACTAATATGTATGTATTCTTAAGGCCGTGAAAAATAAAACTTTGTTGCTTTGAGTGACGTTTAAAACTTTGACATAAAAGCGACGAGGGGGGGTGCGTGGTATAGTGGTTAGAGCGCTCGCACAAAAAACTCAAAGGACCCCGGTTCAAATCCCAGAGTTAGTTTGCGGTTTTTTATAATTTAAAATAAGAGGTTCCCCCCCTCCCCTCCAGACAGACCATCTACAAAGAAACCGCTCCCTGACATTCCACTCTATTCCACCTTAACCAGTGTCAATGTAAAACGAATGATCAGGAAAAAAAGCGTCACCTATTGGGAAGTAGCAGATAATAGCTAAACCTACTTAGCGAAGGCACACTCACCCCACAATCAACATGCAACGATGAGGCAATTGCTGTTGATCATTCAAGGGTGAAGGTATAACACTGGCCTTTGAATGATCAATTCTCAGCAATCTGTCTCATTCCTAAAGCGCTAAACAATAATATAATAATTGATAATAATATATGTACTGTCCTTTCCAAAATTACAATACAATGCACAGCATTCAGTAGGGGTTTACCCCTGAGTATTGGTCTCAAATAAAAAAAAATATGGTCTTAGTCTTTGCGCTCGTAATAATAATCAGAATATATATTAAAATTGCATTGTTAATAAATTAAAATTAGACTGACCCAAAGGTTTTTTTTAAGTTTTGAACAGAAGCTGTGCTAAAATATAACAGTCTAAGTTATTAATTCGAAATTTTGGGTTGAAAATATTGTAGTATCAAGGATCAATAATGTCCAGATTTTTATTTAAGTCATCAAGTGTTAAATAAATATAAGTATAATGGAGTTTGAAAGATTTAATTGTTTATGCAGCTGTATGGCAATAAAGAAAATGTCTAAAACATAGCATGTATTCATACAGAAATAATTAGTGGTAATCAGTCTTTCTTGCAAATGCCCTTGCATACCTTGCAAACATAACAAAGCTAGTATACCTGCCTACATTTCGTTTTTATTTAACATGATTTGCTACATTTGCAAGGCTTTTAAGTTTGTTTGCAAGAAAGAGTAATTGCCTCTATTGTTTTTCTCAAAAGAGAGAACTTTATAATTAGAATCTCTATACAGACCTAGGTCTTGAATTTGTTATACAAAAAGTAATTAAGAAAATACAGATAAAATAAAGGCTGAAACTTTTAAATATATGCATAGATCATCACCATTTAGATGTCAGGATCTTAAGATTTTAATCACAATTTTTAGCTTTGCTTTTCATTTCATACATACATACAAACATAACTGGCCTTTACAACCCTGTGTCAGGATTACGGCCTAGCTTCTCTCAGCACTCATGTTGTGTGTGTAAAATTTTATCCATGAGTACCGGGACCTACAGTTTAATGTCGACTCCGAACGACAGACATGAGAAGCTTGTTCATGGCAATTAATTACTCTCAGAGCTTTTGCCAGAAGACTGCTGAGAGGTAGTTGCCGAAAGCAATATTTTTTTCATATTTCTTTTTTTTTAAGATGTCGGAGCTGGGCGTCGAACCCAGGGCTCATGTCTTAGTAAGCCAACACACTAACCACTAGACCACAGCGACTACATTTTCATTTCCCATTTTTTTGAAGGCGGTTTACAAACTCAACTCTTTTAAGGGGATCGTAGTACGACAATAAATAGGCATCCAGTGTAAATACCTATATATCAATAACTTAAAATTCGATATTTTTGTGCTCTTATTTTTACATACATGCATATGTATATAATTGGCCATTACAGCTATGACATGGTTGGGTGGGCTAGTGGAGGATAACATCTATCTTCCATATTATATCATCGTTGTATGTAGAGTAGTTGTTTGAATTCGACGAAGCAGAAAGAATCTTTTTTTTATGTTTGAATACGAGGATGGTGAGAGGGTTGGAATCCGCCCCGAATGATAACAAAAGGATGCTCCCAAGTTAGCCGGAATCCTTGCCAAACAACCGGTTCACAATATAAATGGTTCACAGGCTAGCTTCCAACAGCATGAGTAATGGGACCTACAGTTTAATGTCAACTCCGAACGACGGACTTGTGATAGTAATTCATGGCAGTCAGTTACTATCAGAGCCTTTGCAAGAAGTCTGCTTAGACGTGGTCGTCGAAGGAAATATATTTTTTTATATTTTTTCTTTGAAGATGTCAGAGCTGGCGTTTCAACTCAGAGCTCTCGTCTTGTAAGACAACATACTAGACTATTTTTTCCATGAGTACTGTGACCTACAGTTTAATGTCGACTCCGAACGACAGATTTGAGAGACTTATTCATGGCAGACAGTTACTCTCAGAGCTTTTGCAAGAAGACTGCTAAGATGTGAAAGCTTGGGTTTGATCACGGAACTCTCGTCTTAGTAAGCCAACACACTACATACTGCTCGTATAATTTATTACTTTTAAAAATTATACCGTGTAGAGTAAACAATAAGTTACATAGTATGTATTTACGTACTCAGAATTATCTGCTTGTAAATAAATTCATAAACGTATGTAAATACATATGTGTATACATACACACAACGATAGCAGGTGACAATGACAATGTGTATGACCGAAATTTTTGCAATAAGTACAGTTGCAAATACAATTTTTTTATAATTTTTTTTTTATTTCATATTTTATTAGAAAAGAGTAAAAAGAGTAAAAAGAATTACAATAAAGTGAGAAAAATAGGGGGAAAATGCTAAATAAAGAATGCAAATATTTTGCAAGAAATAGATTTTACAATCACGTAATAATAAAGAGATGCTTAAACTAAAATGTTAGTTTTACGTACTCTATTATTATTTATTATTCTAAATTGTGATTAAACGAAAGAAATCTGACTATGGGTTAAAATCTTAAAAATCCTCTGTATATCTGTTTTTAATTGCCTGTTTGGCATTTCTGAATTGTATTTAATAGTAATTTATTTATATTTTGGTTTGATTTAAGAAAAAAAAAGTTTTGTTTTTGTTTCCGAGTACATAGTCGTGAAATGGGGATTTTATTCAATTTTATACAGTGTGTCACCCTTATGTTCTAGAATTATGAAAATTAACCCCCTTTTCAGAATCATTCCAATAGAATGTAAAAGTATTTGTACTAGTTTTCCTTTAATATTGTGATGGCATGTAATACGTACATATGAATATGTTGTTTGAATTACTGAACTGATGCTGTCTGTTCAATAATTATGTTTTATGCGCTGTCTCGTTCTTCTTGCTTTCATTTTTATATTTTTCTTTATGATCATAAAATTGTTGTACAATTAATTTGTGTACCACAAAATAATCAATGAATTGTAGAAAACAACAAAACTACAGAGCTCACAAAGAGTGATAACAACTTTGTTGATTATTTTGCATACATTTAAAATCTATGAAATATTATTTAATTTTTCTTAAGGCCATTTCATTCACACTATTCTAAAAATCGAAAAATTTTGATTAGATTTTACGAGTTGTAAAAGACAAATTATAGCCTATGATAAGGCAATAGTTACTTCAAAATTTGGAAGCAGTTTGATGTTTTCAAGTGTAGAAGGCCAGAATTGAAACTCCTGGCGGATTTTCTTACAAGTTATTGTGGGTTGAGAACGGTTTTAGATAGAATGACGATTAGCGATGTTTATAGACTATGCTGTCAGGCATTATTGTGTGCGCTACTGATCTAATTTGTTCAGACTTACAAGCGTTGACAAGAACGAAATTAGGTCTGCTGAACAAATCGCATAGACAATATGTGCCGCAACATTGGCTGAATTGAAAAATAACAACAGTCCTTAAATATTCTGAGGAAAATGAGCGAACTAACTGGTCATACTAACACATTTAAAAAATATACCCCTAAACATACATATGCATGTATACACTTACAAACACACGCACACTTAATAAACATAAAAATATGAAAAAGATATAAAGGAAAAGAAGCCAACAAAAACATTTTATAGGAATTTCTTTTTTTTACTTTTCCTTCTTTTGTCTGGGTGTTTTTTTTTCTATCTACACTCATTATTCTAGAGACCAAATTAACGCACCCTATTTTAAGGGTTTGTACACACATCTCCACCAGAATTGCCAGATTTATTTTGACCTTTTTTGATATGAAAAATCGCCAAAGTTGGTAAATCAAATAAACTCGAGTTTATGAAATAAAAACAAAAAATACATTTTTTTTGGCAAATTCAATTTGACTGATACCAGTGTAAAGTAGAAATATGAGAATTAATAATGAAATTAATCTCTGGCAAATGTCCATCTGTAGCACGTCGGCTGATGTCAAAATTGTAAACAGACTCAAAAATGGTCGGTCGACTTTAATTCTTAAACGAGTTGAACTTTTTAAACGTAAAGATGAAGATATTTTTGCGAACGTTGGCTGATGCCCAATTGTTGCGATCGTTGACGAGTTGATTTTTCAGACTCATTCTCAACACTCTGTTGTACAGCGGTTATAGTTTTGCATCACTACGGCCACTGCGAACGTATTGTTTTGGTCTATTGTCAGTAAAAGTACCGTGAGCCTTGAATTTAGCGATTAAATTACGCAATGCGGTCTCAGAAAGAGCCTGATTACGAGGTGATACAGTAAAATTTTCACTTCTCAACTTTTTACTAAATAAAAGTATGACAACTCAATTCTTGACATTTCATCAAATGACAGCCAATTTACTTCCTAATCTCAAATTTGGCCATCCCTTATTTATATATTTTATTACTCTATTATTATTTCAAAATATTGGACAATATTTTTTTTTCTACATTTCCGAACATTATCAGGAACTAAGTTTCGCACATCTTTTAGAAAAGGATTAGTAATATAAAAAAATTTATAAATTATACCAATAAAATCGATAACTATGTACATACTTTGTAATTTGCCAAGTAGCTAAAACGCAGATTACGACGAAAAACGGAATTTAAAATCACCATATCTGACAACCCTAATTTACACAGGCATACAAACTTAAAAGAACAGAATGACAACAAAAACAAGGTAAAAATTAGATACATTTTTATACAAGACTAGAATGACAACAAATGGTTTGAAAAAGCGGGTATATTATGATTATCAAGGGTGGGTGGTTAGGAAAAAAAAAAAACAAAAAAATTAAAAAGTTCTCTCTTTGAGATTTGTTAACTACTAAAAGTTTAAATATAATTTAATCGACTACATATATAAGCTTTTCAGCCTTAAGGGGAAATCTAGCTTTGAGAGAAAGCTTTTTTTTAGTACAAACAAAGTTTAAATTTTGTGGTTGAAGTCTTTGCTTATATTGTTTTAATTTTATTTTATTGTAGAAGCGTTAATTATATTTAATTTAAAATGAAATTTCAAAATTAATTTTTTTATCTTTTCTGTTTATTTTTCTTCTAGGTATGTACCGTGCAATTAAGAAGTTAAGAAAATGGCATAAAATGGCTTTAATATACATATAAACAACTGTAAGTTCTTATGAAATTAAACCTGTGTAGCTGTCAAATCGGTTAATATTGTTTAAATTTTCAAATAGAAGTATTTAGAGCAGGAATGTTTAAAAAAGGAAAAAGAAAAGTTCTCGGTTTTAATATCGGTCATGGAAAACTATTCCCTGACATTAAAATATCTTTCTTTTATCTTTAATAGTAGGTGGTAATACAGAATAAATGAAAATCAGTATCAAACATTAAACACACACACACATTCCACCGTAGACTACCGAATAAAATATGTTAAAATGAAAAAAAACCTTTTATATGAAGAAGCAATACGGGACACAATTACTTTTGCCACTGTCACCAAATTAGCCTATATTTTATGTATATATCAGCGCTTGCAAATGCTTAATTTTATTCAACAGAAATCCACCTGCAATATATTTTTCTAAGGTACCCCAATGGACTATTAAGTAGTGTGCTTTTACAAGTGCAGGGGCCGTGTGTTCAATTCCCACCAGAGGCTGAGGTCTGCTTCACTATAGCAAGCGTTATAGACTGCCACCTTGTATGTTAGGATTGGATTTTGCCTTAAAATGCAATATGACAATAAATTAATAAATATTATAGTAAATAATATACAGTTATCCAGTCTTTGGTGTTAAAAGCAAAGTTATGTAGCACACGCACAAAGATAACATTTTTATTTCATTTATTTCATGATAAAGTTTGAACTTAGTCATAATGTATGAAATACCAAGTCATTTAAATACCCGAGTTTTCGACCAGTTTTTCGGACGGTATTTTAGCAATAACATTATGAATGTTTAAAAACTGCAACGGTAGGTGATCATCCAGGGGAAGAATGTCACTAATATAGCCCTCCAAAAAAAAACAAAAAATTTAGGGCGTCAAGGCAAATGATCTCGGTGGGCAATTGATGTCGCAAAATCGTAAAATTACGTGAACTGAAAATGTTTCATGCAATAAAACTAAACTCGAACGTGTTGAGTGGCTTCTAGCACTGTCTTATTGAAAGCACATACATATGTCCAGTTTCCATTCTTCAATTGCAGGCTAAAATAAAGTAGGTTATCGTAAGGCGATAGCGTTCTTGATGTTAACGGTTCGTTCTTCCAGCACAATTTGCAAAAAAATATGGCCAATTAACACTTCCAGACAATAATGCACACCAAATAAACACTTTTTCAGATGCAATGACTTTTCCATAATCACTTTTGGATTTTCCGAGCAGCATATATATTAATTAATAAAATCAGCATTAAAAACCTTTTGTTTCACCACTCAGCTTATATTCAGCTATTTATATCAATGGTCAGCGGTCTTTATTTATTGCCTGAGTGCAAAATGCAACAACATAAGCCGTAAGATAGGCCCAATTGCTGAGAGTGAAGCGAATTCACCAAACTGAAATGAAATCCCTAACAGAGCGTATATAGAGATGATATACAGACCTGCTTGTTGTTCTTTAATTTTTTTAAGTTTCTTTATAACATTGCCAATTCCTTGCACAATAGACCATGATAACGAAATACGTTTGAATCACCACTTGCTTTTAACTATGTTTATGCGTTCTTTGACTGTTAACGATCCATAATCATAAATAATTAAGAGAGAGAGAGAGCCTTGCTAGATTGAAAAGGATTTTAAAATGATTTCTATTTTTTATTAAAGTTTTAGGTGATAGTAGTATTTTTTGTGTTTTTCAAGGTGTGGCTTTCAAAATGTCATGCTGTCATGCATTTGTATAGCCGGTTGTTGGCTATGTGTTTACATAAATAATTAGCCATTACAACTCAGTTTAAAGTTACGGCCTAGCTTTTCACAGCCCCCATATTGTGTGCGCCAATTTTTATCGATGCGTACCGGCGACCAGGACAGTTGAACATGGAATCCGAACGACATGGCAATCAGTTACTCTTAGAACTTTTGCCACAAGACTGCTAAGACTTGATCACCGAAGGACATATTTTTTTTATATTTCTATCTAGTAAGACAACACACTGCATACTAGATTATGGCGAACACTTTTTGTTTAATTCTTTAAAATTATTACAAAATTTTGGGTTTTTTTTAGTAAAAATTTTCAATAGTTTGAAAATGTTTGTTAATATTGAGAGATTTCGATTGCATAAAGTCTATATTTAAATTCTGTTTACATACTTTGACTACCATGATATACATATAAAAAGCAATATATTATTTTATATCTCAATAATGCATCTGCTCCTTACTGCTAAATTTAACAGTTTTTTATTTTATTTTATTTTTTTACCAAAAACAATATACCACGCTTAAGGAAATAAGTATAATCACATTAAAATGAAGGATCATTTTATGAAGGACAATTTTTCCATAGGTTTAACATATATATCTAACATACATATTAGCAAAATCAAATACATACATGTAAAGTATTGATAAATGGAAAAAATATGTATTTACGATATCAAAATAGCAATGAAAAAAGTCTTGTTAAACATTTACAAACATTAGTTTTTCTAATAACAATATATATTTTCTCTTTTATTAAAATATATAAAAAATGTAAGGAAATCCTTAACCTTAGCTAAGAAAACGCCAAATGAAATCATTTATGAGGGTCTAATTGGTTATAGAAAGAATGCGTGATATTTGTTTCTTCTATTTGATTGCATGTTGTCTGCCATTAAATATTAGCAATTAGCGAAAAAATATCACAAAAATGCTAATAAGACAGAATAGAACTATAAAAATAAAAAATATTAAAAAAAACGAGCGAAAAAAAAAATAGAAAAATTAAAATATTATTAGAGAATATGTTTGAAATAATTCAAATTAATTCTGGTTAATGTTTTAGATATTTATTATTTAGAAACAAATTGCTCATTTGGATTTCATTCATTTGAATTTCCAGCATTGCAGGAACTCAATAACATTCGCTTCACTGTAGGATATTCAGTTAAATAACAATGGCTTTCTTCTTTCTGTAGACAAACAACAAATAAAAAAATAAATTTTTAAACCAATTTAAGACACGTAAAGTCCTTGTATAGAGAAGATCTGCTACTATTTTATGGACTTAAATACGCCACAACTTCTTCACCTTTCTTTATTTTTAACAACGAACATATTAGATTTTTGTCTGTTAAAGTAATAAATATTTTTTTCTTTATAACTTTAAGAAAACAATATTATTTAACTTTAATAACAATTTAGTGCAAGTTTTTCTACATAAGACTTGAATTTGGATTATTCAGGGAATAAAGATTAAAGATATCATTGTGTAATTAAAGCTACATGGTTCACGTTTGGCAGTGCAATCAAATCTTGCAAACTTATTTTAAACAATAATTTGCAACAATACAATTTTATAGTGTGCCTATAAATAAGAAGTGAAAAAGGTGTAGAAATTCCCCAACTTGCAAAATTCCGGTAGCAGTACACTGTTTCCTAATTTAATATAATTATTTTAAATAGTTTTTAACAAATAAAAGTTAGAACCAGTGAGTTTAAGTACACAGAAAAAAAAACGTAGTAATGACAAATGATTTTAACCTTACCGCAAATAGAATTTACATTCGGATCGTTCCCAATAGCATTTTCTATTTGTCGCAACTACAAAATTGCTGTTACATTAAATACAATTGAGCAAATGCAAAAATGGTTTTAACAAATGCGATTGTCTTTGTCCCAAATGCAAAAACTGTCCTACCAAATACAATTGTCTTTGCCCCAAATACAATAATCTTTGCCCCAAATACAATTGTCTTTGCCCTAAATACAATTGTCTTTGCCCCAAATACAATTCGACAAATGTCAAAATTTTTTTAAATTTTTAGATTTTATTTACAAACAAAAATAAAATGAAAGACTTTTCAGGAATATATACATACAATACATACATACAATGAATTGGTAGCTTAGTTTTAATTATATCTAAAAGATTAATATAATACATAGTAAGGCAATTGAGAGCACAATATAATAATTCAAACATATACAATATTATATAACATATATAAATAATATACATACATACATTATAGTACATAATACATAAACTATATTTATATACAGTTCTTAAAGTCGACTCCGAACGACAGATTTGAGAAGCTTTTTCATGGCAATCAGTTACTCTCAGAGCTTTTGCCAGCAGATTTTTGAGTGGTAGTCGCCAAAAGAAACCATTTTTTCACATTCCTTTTGTGTAAGATGTCAGAGCTGAGATTTAAACCCGGCACTATCGTCTTAGTAAGGCAACACACTAAATACTAGACCACGGCGAAGATATACTCCTGTAAAAAACTCACACATATTTGCTTTTTTTTCACACACACGTGTTTTTATTACCGCAAACAAAATTCAAACGAATGAGAGAAAATGCCTAAACAATAAAACAAAACTAACTGCGGATTACATTTGAAAATACAAAACTACTGTTACCACAACAGCAATCTGTATTTGGCGTAAATAATTTGTCTCATGTAATTTCAAATAAGAAAACATTTGATTTTAATAAATTGCTGTTGACATGCATTTTTAAATACAATTACATTTAACTTAAAGAAAATTCAATTTGGATCAAATAATTTTGCTCTTGATTTATGTCAACTGCAATTTTGTAGTTGCGACAAATACAGTGTATTTGCCGAAATTCTTTGTGGCAAATAAAATATCATTTAAATCAAATACTTTTTATTTGGGACAAATACAATTTCCTCAACTGCAAAAAGTATTTGCCATAACAACACTTTTTTTTTTCTGTGTAGGATTCATACACTTTTCATTTTAATAAATTAATACAATTTTCTTGGCCCAACTGAACTTTTTTTATTCACTTTTTAATTCAAATTCAAAGTTAAAATAAAGTAAAACTCACATAAAGCTTTTATTTTATTATAATGGTTGGTCCTTTCCGTTATGTACGAAATAGAATGTGATTTCATTAACCGGCTCTGCATTAGTTGTGATAACTTGAAAGCCTGTTCGGCTTTGTAAATGGCCAGCGGGTTTTACATTTTGCATGAGTTTGACTTTATATGGATGGAGGTACACATCCAAATGCAAAATACACCATATTGAGCCGTAAGATAAGCCTAATTGCTAAGAATGAAATGATAGCAACAAATTCGGTCTATCCGCTAAACTTTCCCTAACAGAGATGATATATTCGACAGTGTGTACACTACGATGATGTACAGGCCTGACCACGTTTGTAACGCTAGCAGTCCCTTAAATTGTTTTTAATCTTCTCCATTTCTTACTTAGTATGTTTGTTATCATGACCATAATCACCAATTCTGTAGTATTTTTTTAACACATTAATGTGTTCATTGGTGATTTAACGATCTATACAATGTATTAAATGACAAGCCTTTGATTGAATAAATGAAACTTCAGATGACCGAAATTGGGTAGAGTTGTCAATCTTATCAGACCGGAAGATTTTAAACTACTAAATGGTGACACAGTTATGACAATTTGAATTATGTTTCGAAAAAGAGTATTAAATACTTATGTACGATAATGAATTTTTTTAGAATTCGGTTTATAAATTGATTTTTTTAATTCTTGGTTAAAAATCGTATAACAAGCTTTGACTGTTGAACCCTTAATCTTCCTTAAATATTTTTAGATGGCAAACTGTCGCATTCCCTTTCGTACGACCTTGTTTGAAATTATGACTTTTTGTTTCAATTTATTATTATTAATTGATATAAAAGGTACTTCGATCACGAGACTATTTGGTCCAGTATTTTCTAAATGGATAAAATCAAGAACCAAATAAAGCCTTTAGTAAGCTTGCGCTTAGTCTTTGGGCTACTAACTGTCACAGACATGATATTGTCTAGTTTCCTGCCAATTATTTTCACATTAGACAGATGAAATTTTAATAAACCGGTATGTGGTAAAAATCGGTTTCGATCAAAGTTGCTATAACTACCAAATCTTTTCATATTTGGAATTCGTTTTTTACTCATTAACTGACTATTCCCACCACATTTTTGATTATTAA
Organism: Metopia argyrocephala; assembly: GCA_963576795.1. Classification (NCBI taxonomy): domain Eukaryota; kingdom Metazoa; phylum Arthropoda; class Insecta; order Diptera; family Sarcophagidae; genus Metopia; species Metopia argyrocephala. Next base: position 56,545,085 of record OY756211.1, on the reverse strand, counting down.
AATTTTAAAATAATTAAAGCAGATAAGTTTTATGCGACTTTGAAAATACAAACGATTATACTTTCGATCGAAATCGTTTTTCATCACATACTGGATAATGTCCTATTTTTTGTTATGTTCTGAAGCTTAAAGAAGAAGATTAATTTTTGTTTCTTCGAACTGTGTAACAAATATTCGTTTAATTGAATATTTTGGCACTCAATTTTTAAAGTCACTGTAAACAAAACATAACTTATTTATGCATATACTTATAGTTTGTGAACAAATCAGGTATTTAGATCCTTTTTAACCTATTTATTGCTACTATAAAAAAATACGTTTATGAAAAATGGGACTAATTCCCTACTACCATAGTAATACAATGAATTCCTAACTTACTGATTTAAAACAAAAGAAATATATGTACATACTCGTATAAGTTTATTTGGAGAAAAACAAAGAAAGAGTGAATAAACAATTGTTTTATTTGTTTTTTTTATTTTCTCTTTTTTTATTTAACTTTATATATCAATTGTAAAATATTTATTTACATTGAACTGCGCAAGGACACGATTTTTTTTAGTTGTAGTTCTTTTGTATTTTCCTTTTGCTTTATCGTGTTATTTACAGCTTTTTTTCCACCGCTATTTTTCGGACTTAAAATTATTTATTGGTGTTTTGGAATATTCGAATACAATACCATTTTTGGCTTCAACTTTTTATAAATGTTCGGAAATGAAAACAACTGTTTAGGGTTACATCCGTAAGTTAACATATATTTACATATATTCTACGTATAGTCACTTTTAAAGTAAAAGGGCTTCACAAGACATTTGTGTTCTTTACAGGAGAAGCAAACAACTTGTCAAAGAGAAATGTCTTTGCTTACAAATATATCCAAATTTTTGGCATAAAGTCGTCATTTTTGGTTGCCAGAGTCTAAAACAGTATCAAGATAAAATAAACACAAATTGGTCTGCTTTCCTAAACGCAAGTCTCTTTGCAGTGTCAAAATGTCATGTATTCCTAAATGCAACCATATAAACTTTGATCATGTATGGCATTCCTAAACTCACTGGGTTCTCAGTTGATACGCAAATAAAAGCATCTTAGGCATAATTTAAATTGACTATGCTTTTTATATACTATGCAATGAGTATTATTGCTTGATTTAAATACTGTTTTGACGTTGCATACAGACGTTTGGGAATGCAGCCTTACTTTTTACGAAACTGAAAAATCCGAAATTTTGAGAAGTTCTGGTATGAAAATACGTTGTGAAAGCTTGACTTATTACTCCTTACGGATGAATTTACTCACAATTGCATTTGTAATTTGATTTTGCAAGCCGAACATACATATTCTGACATTTAAACAACTGTACCAGGGTTTATTTTTTGCACTTTTATCTGCAAAAAATATGTAAAATCTGAATAAAAAGCCATTGGGTTAGTTTTTTGTTTTAAATAATATTAACAAATTTTACAAATTTTTTTAAAGGTTTACTATATAAGCTTTTAATTAAGCTTTAGGTCGATTAAATAATTATTTTTTCGATATTTCGCTACTTCTCTGCGTAGTTTCTTCAGGAAATATTTTTTATTTCAAATAAAAAATAAAATAAAAACACTTGAGATTATATACTATATCTACCATGTTACAGATTTTGTTCAGAATGGTTTTTATTCCTTTGGAAATTATTTTTGGCTTCAAATTTGGCTTCAAATTCCGTTTGTTTTCATCAAACTGAAAAAAATTTATTATAAAGTTTTTATGTAAATAATTTGGCAATATTTTCAAGTAATTTAGCAGAATAAAAAATACGCTTTTAATCTTTTAATACATTTACGCTGCAGGTATAGAAGCCATACACAAACCAAATACGGTAATGCTGCATAAATTCTTTCCGATAATGTTGGTTTCCCGCAAAAAACTTTGTTATAAAATATTAACTGCCGTATTATTATTTGACAATTATTCCATAGAAATATGTCAAATAAGCACTCTATAAACCAATTTTATTTTTTATGAATACTACAGTTATTCAGAATTACTTTAAGGCTGACACAGATAACATAGCACAAGTATACAGACATTTAATAAACAGAAAACAAATTGTTAATTTCTTGTTAATTTGATTTATTATTTAATATTTCATTTAATATTTTTAATTAATTTGTTACGTACATATTTACACTAATATTACTTTATTTCATTATTTTGTAAACATGTTTTTATTATTGATTTTATTATGTTTGTTGGGTAGAATACTTTTTGATTTTTTAAAAATTTTTTCATTTGACAAAAAAAAAAAAAAAAATTTTTAATTTATAAATACACATTTTCTGTATTTAAAATTTGAAAATAATTTATAAATAAATATATCCTGAAGACGCTACACGCAGGAGTAGCGAAATATTGATAATTAAATAAAAGTTTTTATTTAAAAAAAAGACCTTGAGCTTGAGAATTTTATTACATTTATTATATACATCTACAACTAAACTTTAAAAGCTAAGAACTTATATTTTAGCAATTATTTGATGTATATAGTCAGAATCTAGAGCTCTTGGCTGAGCCAGAATACCTGCAAAAATTCGTCACTCCGACTATATAGTTTCCCAGTAGTAGTGCGCAAAAAATTTAAAAAATTTTTTAAAAATTTGCCAAAAAAATTATTTACGTATCAGCACATACAAGTATTATTTCATTTATTTTATAAGAAATTCACATTCACTATTCTGACATTTTATTTTTTGATGCAAGAAATGGTATCATGGGTTATTGATCTAGCTGAAGTCAGTGTCGAGTTCGAAATATTTTTAAAAATCCACAGCCCTATCAGAATCTATGTTTAAAAAAAAACATAAAATGTTAGTTTTAATAAACTAAACCCATGCTGCTTTGTAGTAATATTTAGGTAACAGTTCGTAGATTCAGACTCAAAATTTTGACAATATGTTCCTAACGTCCCACAGTAGTATGGTAATGACAAAAACATAATTTTTGACAACCACACACTTTGTAAAAAACTAATGATGCCCCCAAATTGTAAAGAAAAAAGTAACCTAAGTCTGACAGCCCTGCGCAGTGTTATTTTTCAATAATCTATTGATCTATTTTTTACACAAAACTGGGAGCAGCGTAGGGCTTAAAGTAAACCAGTACTGTGTTCTTAAATTGTAAACATATGTCATTACCACCCTGTTTCAGAGTTACGGCCTAGCTTATCGCAGTCGTCGTGGCTTGCTTAGACGATAGCTAATGAGGTTCAAACCTCAAACGTATTTGATTACATTTTTCAAAATTGTCAGAAAAACAAATATTATCCATTCACTTCTTTTTCATATTACATACTTATTTAAGATTTTTTTTTAACCACCGTCTTTCTTTGTGTAGGGTATTAAATATTTTTATAATATTGCTAGAAAACAAAATTACCAAATAAAGCCAAAAAAATAACCGAATATATAAAAAATTAAAATGTCTCTCAATAAAATCACAAATATGGCGTGGAAGGCACTCATTTTTATTAACACCACAACCCCTATTTTATTTAATTTCCATTTTTTTATATAAAAAAACGTATAAAACCGTGAAAGCAGAAACTTATTTATTTCTAAGAATTTCTTAGACAATAATAAAAAATCTATGGTGAACGAAATTCATTCAGTTGGGTTTTAACTCTTCACCTAAACAGTCAACAGTTTTTTTCTCTTTGTTTTTAAATAAAAAAGTGTGATTCCAGCCAATGTGTTACAATTATTTAGCTTTTTGGCGGAAATAAAGTTTTTAAATTCTGAAAATTTAAAAAAAAAAAAACACCAAGTGCAATATCCTACAGTAATTACCGCAAAAAGTTATTGCCCTTTAGCCAGTGGTTAAAAGACAAAATAATAAAAAAAATCGATAAATTTGCATATGCAAGCTATTGCGTGTGAAATTTGTTTAAACTGACCAATTGCACGAAATTTTTTGTTTTTTTTTTTTTTTTTTTTTTTTGGTTTTGTTGTTTTGCTTTTGTTATAATTGTTGTTGGTGATTTTGGTTACAGATTGAAAATTCTATAAATAGAATTGGTAACACATTTAAGCCCATAAAATATTTAATAGAGCAATTCGTTAATTAAACTAATACGAATACGTTAATTAAACTAGTTTTTGTGACACACATTTCAAACAATTTTTTTTTGATGAACAGGACATTTTCGAAAATAAAAGGAATGAATGGATGGGCAGTTGAGGAAGTTTTTAAATTTTAAATTAAGTGAAAAATTAAAGCCGGTAAAAGGAAATCAATAAAATAAATGTAATAAAATAAGAAATTAATCCATAACGAATTTGATTATAAATCTTTAGTTAGAAGAAGAAAGTTAAGATATATAAAATTAGAGTAATATATGGATAATATAATAACTTTATTGACCTCTTTTTATAAATAATAATAAATCTCGTACCGTCGTCACGAAGGGGCAGCGAAATATTGAAAATAAATAAATAAAATAAATAAAATAATAATATATGGATATTTATACAGTCTACAAATTTAAGAAAAAAAAAGAGAATTTTACTACAATATGCACATTCACGCTACAACACGATAGTATAGTTAAACATTTTTATACATACATATCGTCATATTAAATGCAAACGGAAGTAACTACACTTTTTGTTTTTTTACAGGAGAAGCAAAAAAACAATAAAAAAATTTTTTGTAAAATCTGAAAGTCATATCTTGTAATTGTAATTTTCAGGATCGAGATATATGGATTGGTATTCCTATATAAAACAAATGAGTTTGTATATACGGTTTTCATATAAATATGTATGTAGTTATATCTTCTTGCATTTAAAAATACACGCATTTGTAGTTACGTCCTTTTGAATTTCGTTAATGAAATCGCCATTTTGCTCGAACATGTCTTTTGATAAAACGAACCATAATTAATAAAAAACTCAATTTCGAAATTTTGTCTAGTTACGTCCGTTTGCATTTAATATGACGATATATAAATTTACCGACTGATGATTAATATCACAAACGAAACTATCAAAATTATTTACACAAATTTTCAACATATACCTTATGAAATACCTTTAAAACATAAAATTAAAGTGAATAAAGCAAAACCCTGGCTTTCGAGTAATATAGCAAATTTGATAAAACAGAGAGATATTATTTACGCAAGATGGAAGAGATACAGAACCGATGAACTAAAATTTCAACATGCTGTTGCTAGAAGAAATGTAAATAAACAAATTCGACGGGCAAAAACTGAGTACTATTCGAGGCGTTTTAGTGAAGCCATTGATTCTAAGCAGACCTAGCATACCATTAGAGAAATAGGTATCAACCCTAGGTGTAGTAGCAACGTTTGCCAAAATGAGGTCAATATGCTGAATGAAAAATTTACTAACGCACCTATTGTTGTAAACAGTTTTAACTCTTCACACTTCTCATCCATCTCTTATAATAGATTAGTTAGAGAGCAATTCAAATTTTCCGGCATCACTCAAATGGATGTTGTTTTAGCGTGTTCTAATATTAAATCAAATGCAATGGGGATAGACAATATACATCCTAAATTCATTAAAATACTTTTACCGATGATTCTTCCATATGTCACCCACCTGTTTAATTCAATTATAACATCAAGTGTATACCCATCAAATTGGAAACATGCTAAAATTGTGCCAGTACCTAAGTCGAATGGAGAATACAGGCCGATAGCTATTCTGTGCTTCATGTCTAAGATTCTAGAAAGAATCCTACATATGCAAATGAGTGAATTTATCAGAACACATAATTTGTTATCGAGTGTACAATCCGGTTTTCGTCAGGGTCACAGTTGTATAACAGCTCTTGCGGAGGTCATCGAGAATATACGTCAAGGTTTAGAGGACGACTGTGTAAACTTTTTGGTGCTTCTTGACCACTCTAAGGCGTTTGATAGTGTTGATCAATACTCGTTTATAAGCTGACGAATCTTTTCTGCTTTGACGATACCTCGGCCAAGCTTTTACAATCCTATCTAGCAAATCGCTCACAGTCTGTTTGTGTGAACGATGTATGGTCGAAAAAATTATACCTTTCCAAAGGAGTCCCCCAAGGCTCAATTTTGGGTCCACTCCTGTTTTTACTGTACATCAATGATTTACCTGACCAAATTTCTAGTTGCAAGATACACTTATATGCAGATGATGTGCAACTAATGTTAAGTAGCCCGGTTAACAGTATTGATACAGCGATATCATCTTTAAATATTGATTTAGAAAATATATACCTTTGGGCAACTTCGAACGGGCTTTGCTTGAATCCTAGCAAATCTAAGTATATGCTGATATCTAAGAGAAGACTTACTCCATCCATACCACTGGATATTGTATTAAATGGTGAAAAACTTAAAATGGTTAATGAATCGAAAAATCTTGGAATTATTTTCAATAACAACTTAACATGGACTAACCACATTAACTCACTGGTCGGCCAAACATATGTAAAATTAAGGGCACTGTGGAGCACACAATATGTTACTCCTTTAAGAATACGAGTCTTACTAGCTAAGGTATATGTGATTCCCGGCTAAATTTATGGTTGTGAACTCTTTGGAAGTTGTGACACTGCAAGTAAAAGAAAATTGAACGTACTTTACAATTATATTGTGAGATATGTTTATGGACTGAGAAGATTTGATCATGTTTCCACTTTATCCACCCATCTTTACGGAGTTTCGTTCGAAAATCTTTTAAAAATTCGCACATTAATCTTTTTACACAGAATTATTTACACACAAACCCCCAGATATCTATATAGCAGATTAAAATTTTTCCAATCACCACGTAATCGAAATATTATAATACCCCGCTTTCAATATCTGACTTCAGAATGGCAATTCTATACTCATTCAGCTCGCCTCTGGAATATTCTCCCACTCACTCAACAAATGAATAGCAATGTTAATAGTCTCAAAAAATTTTTGTTCAATTTTTTTCGTAATTCGTAATTGTCTCTTATGATATGTGAAATCCTGTAATTTGTTCTTTATTATACTTCTTTTTTATATATGTACATAAATCTTGAATTGCACTAGTTATATTTAACATATACGTTCCTGTACTGTAAATATAAGACCCTGTCTTGTTGTGCAGGAAATAAGAAAACACAGAAATAAATAAATAAATAAATAAATAAATAAATATTTACACATCATTACATACATACATAATTGGCCAATACAACCCTGTGTCAGGATTACGGCCTAGCTTCTCGCAGCACTCATGTTGTGTGTGTTAATTTTTATCCATGAGTACAGGGGCCTACAGTTTAAAGTCAACTCCAAACGGCAAATTTGAGAACCTTTTTCATGGCAATCAATTACTCCCAGTACTTTCTCCAGAAGACAGCTCAGAGGTAGTCGCCGAGAGAAATAATTTTTTCATATTTCTTTTTTTCAAGATGTCAGAGCTAAGATTTGAATCCGGCGCTATCGTCTTAGAAAGCCAACATATCATTGGAAATATTAAAAACACTACAAAATAATGCCTTGTGACTTAGAAGCCGAATAGATTGCTTCCAGCGTCTACAACAGTTTGCAATTCAGCTGGTAGAGAAGCAATCAACATACGTACAGGGTATCAGCCGGGAAGGTATATTACTTTGTTTTGCCACCATTTTGGTAAACATTATCCTTATCAGTTCATATTTGGCAGTCGTGAAGTAGAGACTGGTCAACTTTATTGTGGAAGAATATTCTTTAAACCAAAGTGTTTTAATCGTTAAAATATTTTATCAAAATTAATTACCGATTATGTGATGATGATAAAGTGGCGTGAAATTAGTGACGAGACACATTTTCATTTGAAAAAGTGACAGTCTGGTGTGCAATTTGGTCAGGAGGATTCATTGGCCCTTATTTCTTTGAAACTTAAAACGGCGTAAAGGGAGAGCAATATCGTGATATGACTGAAAACTTTTTAATGCCACAACTGCATGATTTGGGCTTGACTAGCATGTGATTTCAACAATATGGTGTCACATCGCAATCAGCCAGAATTACAGTGAAATTACTGCGAGAGCTCTTTCCACAACAAGTTATTTGAAGGAATGATGATGCTGATTGGCATCCACGGTGGCCTGATTTGACTGACCTTTTGTGGGAATATCTGTAAAGCTAGGTTTATGCAAACAAACCAGAAACGCAGAAGAAACTCAAACAAAATATTCGTGATGAAATTAATGAAAATAATGAAAAATGTGCTCAAAAGGGTTCGCATTTGTGAGACACACCGAGGCGGACATTTATCTGATATTGTATTCCATACATAATTGCCGAAATGAAATAAAACATTTATCAATATAAGATCCATTCTCTTTCATTTATTCAAATATTATAAACAAACAAGGTAGAAAACCTTCCCTGCAGACAACCTGTACAAACTCTATTTCTAGGCTGTTCCATATGTTTTTAATTTCATTAATTGTTTTCTCTCGGTTTCGCATTTTTTATGTAATGGAACTCTGGGGTGGAAAAGGTATAACAGACTTTCAAACTCTATTTAAAAACGTTAATCATGATTTGTGACAATAGAGATAACTTCACCAGAGTCAAAACAATCTCAGTTTTAATATTAGATGAATGAATGAATTAATGTACTGATTTACATAGCGATGGCCAATTAACAAATTCACTAACAAAAGAAAAAAAATAGTGCCTTGAAACTTTCAACATACGTTTGAAAAGACTGCCCCTATTAATTTTTTTTGTTTTGCAATCTAAGTCAGCTTGGTCAGTTCTAGGATGGTACAGAACCGTAATAATTGAGTCTCGTGGAGAATTCTCAATTACAAAAGATTTTGAATGAAAAATCTCTAATTTTATGTATAGTTTCTTAAAACTGAATTTAAGTGTTAAACCTCATAAGGACATACTTCTAAAATCGAACGGATACGCTCGTATATTTATAGGAAATAACAAATTTAATGAAACAGAAGCGGGGGTTGTATTCTTTTGAAATTTAACTAATTTTTTTAACACACTTTAGTTACGAAAAATTTTAATTGTTTTAAAAATCGATCCAATTTAGGGTTTGGTATGATTGTCAAATTCTCTCAATGCATGTCAAGTATCAAAGAAAAATAGAATTTGTCAAGCTTAAATATAATTCTAGGAATTATTGTTATATTTTTATCAAATATGGGATATGCGTGCAATAGTGGTTAGAGCGCTCGCACAAAAACTCAAATGGTTCAAATGCCAGCAAAGATGAAAAATTAAAAAGTTAGCTTGCGGTTTTCTCAAAATTATAATTTAAAAATAAAAACTCCATCTACAAAGAAATCTCTCTACACTGTATTCCACATTGACAACAAAAAACGAATGATCAACAGAAGAAGCGCCACCTATTGAAAACTAACAGATAACAGCTAAAACTTACTTAGCGAAGGCACTCACCACAATCAACATGTAACGATGGGGCAATTGTTGTTTATCATTCAAGGGTAAAGGTATAACACTGGCCTTTGAATGATCAATTCACACCAATGTGTCTAATGCCTAAGGCTCTTAATAATATAAGAAAACAAAATATTTTTTTTGTTGTCATAATGTAATGTCCTTTCCATAAAAATTCCAATACAATGCACAGAATTAGTAGGGGTTTACCCCTGAGTATTGGTTTCAAAAAAAAAAAAAAAAAACTATGTAACCATTATTTATAATAGAGTTCGCAATTCTCTAATCCGTAAAAATGTTAAATTTAAAATGAGTACGTAGTGAAGCCATATTGCAATTGTTATAGCTTAAGTGGCATTTGCTCTTATCGGCAATTTTTAGCTGACCTGCAATAAAATTGTATTTTTAAAAAGAATCACCATTAAGAAGATCCAAGTCTATACCACCAAGTGCTTATCGTATCTGTTTCAATGATATAAAAAAACAGTAATTCAAGTGTATTATAGGGCTTAAGTCAATAACAGTGCTGATCGCATGAGAACTGAATTACAATAGGTTTTACATATAATTGAATACACCGAATGAAAAAAGAAACTTTGGTCATTCTGTCTTTTGATTACCCTGGTGAATAGGGATCATCTTTTTATAATGTATTACAATCCTCAACTTTAATAAACTTCAACAATAATTTTAATACGCTTTAGATTTATTTGGAATTTTCGACTTACTATTAAATTGTAATTAAATGTAACTAATTATTAAAGCTCCAGGCGAAATATCGACATATTAATAAAAAAGATGAAAACATTACTTAAATTAAAAAGAAAAAACCAAAGAGTCCAATTAAATTTATTTTTAAAATAAATGCTAAAAATCCATTAAAATAAAATTTTTATATTAGAGTTCTATAAATATTAACAAAATTAAATAATAATTGTAGTACTATTTATAAAATCTATATTTAACATTTTAAATTACAATAGATATTCTATATATGTTTTCAATTGTTTTTCTTTTTATTGATATCCCGAAAGTAAAACAAGACTGTTTAATAAATAAACTTAAAATGGATTATAAAAACTAATACGTATTTGAAAATAATGTATTTAACGAGAATAGTTACCATTTGTGCCATGTTTATAATTGAATCCATTGGCCAATAAGCAAATAACTCAATGAAAAAAAAAAATATATATATCCATATGTAAACTAAGACAGACCCTTCTTTAATAGAAATAATTTTAATTTTATTTAATATTTTTAATTCTAAACATAACTTTATACAAAAACGTAAATAATTTTCAAATAGTTTAAAAGAATGTCGCACGATAAATAGAAAAATTTTATTTTCATTTCAGTTATTTCAATAGGTCACCCTAATTTAATATGCAGTTTGCCATAGTTTAATGAAAGAAGAATTTACTTGAAATTTTTCATAATGGTGGTTATAAATTTGTTTCTTTTGAGATCATTATCGTTTAGAATTATGAATAAAAATGCAAATTTTCCAAATAAATTAACTTTCTATTATAAAAAGGTAAAGGTTTAACGAAAAAACTTATGATTTTAGTAAGTACATGAAAACTATGAGCAGTCATTGAATACCTGTGAACACAATTGTTATTACAATGAGTTAAATTAAAATGTATATTAAATGGGATTAAATGAAACGAAATACAGCTCTCAGTTTGTGAACCTCATTAATGGAAAACTGAAATTAAGTAGTTATAACTGACCAATATATTACATAATGTTACATATAGAGAAGAGCTCAAATATATGCCTGTTTTTACGACACCAACTATAACCCAGCAGAAAATTTTTGAGATTTAGAAGCAATTAATAAATTTGTAAGCAATAATGGAAGCATTATATTGTTTTTTATACATTAAAGCTTCCAAATATACTACAGGATATTTTTGATATTTTGTACTATTCGCCTACTGGTTCAATAAATTCTGCATTTCTATTGCATTTTAGCGGCTCATCTGTATATGTATATAAAAATTAATGTCTGTCTGTCTGCATGTCAGCATGTTACTGTAACTCTAGAAGAAATAATAGGCTATATGAAGTTTTGATTGGACAAAGGGGCGTGACACTGCCCATATAGCCCTAAATTAAGAATCGTCATATCTTGGGCATTTTTTGACCAACGGCGGTAGTATTTGCTATATATGTTATTGGAATGAATAGAAATACGTACTAGAGACCTGCATGACTCAATTCATCTCTTTAACACATAGTGAATGCAGCTTAACACTGTTACAATACTTTATGTATCCACACACTAAATAAAGAATGTGAGTAACAGAGGAAGAAAATGTCATTCAACAATGTGTCACTCATAACAGCTTGTGTAGTACACACCATACAGCATATCAATAAAAAACAAAAGAGAACACCAAATCAAAAGTATGAATTCACTGAAAAAATATACATCCATTTAAAAAACTAGCACTCATTAAGAAATTGGTTTTTGTTTTTTTGCCAGACGCCTTTTGTACAAAGACAGCTTTGAAAAATTCTGTCGTCATTGAGAGAGAGAATATGTTTAAAATGTAAATACATACATACTATGTATGTGCCCTCTGCTTTGCTCTTTTTTAGGAATGTTAAACTATGTATGTAAAATTTATAATTTTTATTCCCTTAATTTTGTTATTTGTTTTATTAAACAAAACAAGTGAAAAAACAACAAAAACACAACTACAGCACAGTGAATGCTTACTGTTAAGAATGTGGTATTCATTGTTGTTTTGAGTTACTGTGATTATGACTCACTCATTTAAATTAAATGGATGCAGTAAAAAATGAATTTGGTACACTATTTAGTCTGTTAAAGAGATATCCACATTTTTACAGATTGTGAATGATGAGTGTGAGCACAACAATGAGTCATTTAAAAGCATGTGCACAATTTTAGGTTTTTTACATTCATTGCAGGTCTCTAATACGGTCATCAGAATTCGCCAGCGTCCGGGCCCGACTATCTTGCGCCACTGCGTCTAAATCAATCTTCGGAGGATACGCTTCATGTATCATGCCACCGGATTCCAACTTCCCTCGCTATATATCATTTTCCGTATATATTCCTATATTTCCGACGCACATAGCTGCAATTATTCTTCTAGGTCCCTGCGGCTCTCGGCCCAGAGGACGCAGCTGAAAAAAGTAGGTTCGGCATCGTTTAAAACTTCGTATTATTCATAAATGCAGAAAGGTGAATCACATTTCCCCATGCGCTACAGGTACCTTCGGAAATAACCATGATCCGATAGCATCTGGGTTAAATAATAATTTAATTTACAATTTTTCCTGTATATCCACATTCGTATTTCACTGATAAGTCTAAATGTCCACCTTACTGGAATCCGAACTCAGATTTTCAGATCATCAACGAACAAATACTTCATTTCGTATAAATGCTTTAAAGAATTAATGAGTAAGTGGTCCCAGCAAAGCGAAAATATATTTAGCAAAACATTGACAACCGTTACGTATAAGTAATACCTTTGAGAACATATAAATCATACGTTTAGTAACTGTATCGGTACATACGTACATATCGTCGGTTGACAAGTACAAAAAAAACCTATCAACCAACTTCACATTCCAATACAATGCACTGCATGAGTGGGGGTTTACCCCTGAGTATTGGTCTTAAAAAAACAAAAATTATAAAAATCTACAATAAATGCTTAACTGTCCTACTCAATTCCATGTTGAATAAAATAAACATTATAACTTATTGATATATTTATTGAATTAGAAAAAATCACATTAAAATGAAACCTCAAGACAAGTTGTTGTGCTATGAAAATCGTAAATTATTGTATTATTTTTTTCTTTTTTTCTTTTTTTGGTATTGTAATTTTGCCAAAATATTAAATTCAAATTGTAATAAAAATGAAAAGAAATACCTTTTTTTTACCAAACATGATAATTGTTTTGTTTGTTACAAACAACCAGGTTTACCAAGACGTAGTCAATAGTCAACTTTTAGGTAAAAAAAATTCTTTTTTTTTTGAAAATTTAAAACATGCGACACACTATATACCCAGAAAAGAAAAAAACTTTCACTTCCAGTTAAACGTTGTATGTTCTTTTAATATTATAAAATATATTCTCCGACCAATTCGCCTTGTTTGAATATGTAAATGAAGAATAAAAGCATGCAGTAAAAAATTACTACCAGCACTGATCAGAACTCAAAAAGAATGTATTTTTAATTGTAAAAACAGATTTTTGTTTGAACATTAAAAAAAAAACATATTATTGAATATGAAAAAAGAAATATACAAAATTTTACTTATTTTGAACTTGAACTTTAATTTTTAAGGTCTCCTAAGATGATTTTCTTTCCTTGGTTTACTGATAGCAAACCAACTATTTACAATTACTTTTTCTAAAAATCATTTTTTATAAAGAATTTTAAATCACAAAAAAGCTATGTTTTGTAAATAAGATTTTTTAATTCTATATTGTTTCAAACCGTCACTTCCTTAATTTTGTAATAATTTTAATTCAACTTATCCGATCAGGCAGTCATTTTGTATTGCACAGATAAGTAGTTTATGGTCTTGTAAGTTAAATGACAAAATTGGGAATTTTATGTAGGTAGATAGGTCAGATGGCTAATAGTCTTAGCAGTCTTCTGGTAAAAGCTCTGAAATTATCTGATTGCTATGAAGAAGTTTCTCAAATCTATCGTTCGAAGTCGCCTTTAAACTGTAGGTCTCGGTACTCATGGATAAAAAAATTAACACACACAACATGAGTGCTGAGAGAAGCTAGGCTGAAACAGAGTTGTAATGGCCAATTATGTATGTAAGATTATAGATGGCAAATTAAATTTAGTTCAGTGGCCAGATGACAACTTTCTTCTTCATCCACTAGAAATTTTTAGTTGGCATCCATAATCGAACTATTATTTTTTTTCATTTGGATATGATTATTTTATATGTACAGGAAATAAATTTAAAATAATTTACTATCTAAAATTGTTTGTTTTTTTCTTTCTGTTGAAAGGAATACATTCTTTTAAGTTTTATTTCTCCTATTACAAAAAGCAAGAACTATTTCCCTATACAAAAAGTGTAATTTTTTTTTGAAGTTACTGACTTTAGCATTATCTTTTTTATAAAATGTGACTGACTGATAGACCATCTCGTATGAACAATTTCACACGTGGTCTAGAGTTCAACGGTGTTAAACGTGATTCTTTTGTTTTTCATATTTCAAATAAATTTTAAACAAACAAAATTGTGTCTATATTAAATTGTCTAGAGATTTAAAAAAAAAATTGCATGCTTCATTCTTAGATTTAAAAAGAAAAAAAAAACACAGGATTCAATATAATTGTTTGTGCAAATTTATCGATTTGTTTTTCTCTACATTTCAAAACAAATTTAATTAAAAAAGTTTTATTATAAACCGAAAAGGAGTAATTTTGGGAAAATCCTTTTCAACTACAAATATATAAACATTTATGGGTGATACCGATGCAGTAAGTTGATATCCTTTTCTACTTCCTTTTTTTTTTGTATAAAAACAAATTATTTTTTGCACCTGCACCTTATCATTATGTGAAGTTATCTAACCATAGTAAAAAAATTAATTTAAATTTACAAAAAATACCTCAAATAATTAATAAAAAAAAAGTTTTTTTTGCTGATTAACGGACATTAATCTAACCCTTTTTTATGATTTACAAAATAAAACCGTAAATATTTCTAAATTGAAAACAACCACCAAATTTTAATTAATTATTTTAGCAAAAGCGAGGCATACCAGAACTTAATTTTACCCTAAAACGCTAATACTTGAGTTCTTTAAAAATTACTAATTTTTGAGAAGTTAACTTTGTTGTACTTAATAATAATTTTTACAGCACAGACTTAGCTTACCGGTTACAAATACAGATTTGTAGAAAATTTCTTACGAGTATACTGGTGAAATAGGCCAATTTTTTAGCTTTTTTTGATTTTGATCTAATCTGATTAATTTATATCAAGTGCTTTGCAAGTATTAAAACCCAATAATCTTTTCTAGCAAAATCTTTTTCTGGTTAAATTACTACTTTTCATTACTCGCTAGTATCGAATATTTCTCATTTGAGTACTCCATACTGCTCGATACTTGCAATGGATTTTTTTTATGAAATAAGTAGCCTAAACCCTGCGTGCTTCGTTACACCTACCATTACTATTTGTCCATTGCCTATTTAGTGACTAAGAAATCAATCACACCAAATTCAGAAACTTTAGTTTCAACACTTCTCAAGATGTAAATAAATCAATATTTAAATTGTGTGGGAGGCACCACTCCCACTTTCTGACTGGTGATTTTCCTTGTACGTAAAGTCATTCAGACCAAACTCAGAAGCTTTAGCTTTAACTGTTTTCAAGATATACAAAAATCAGTATTTAATTTGAATGATGGTGCCAAGCCCACTTGTTTAATTCCAATTTGATCAGATATCAACTTTTATTAAGAACTAGCTGAATACCGGCATGCTTCGCTACACCTACCACAATCACTTGTCCACATTTTTCGACTGATGACTTTTAGTGACTACGGAGTAAGTCAGACCAAGTTCAAAAACTTTAACTGTTACTGATTTCAAGATATACTGAACTCAGTAGTTAGTTAGTCTGGAAGCTACCACGTCTACTTGTCCACCATTTTTTCTACGACTACGAAATCAATCACATCAAATTCAGAAATTATAGCTTCAAAACTTCTAAAGATACGTAGGTAGAAAGAAATCATTTTTTAACTTGTATGGGAGGTGTCATGCCCACTTGTCGAATTTGGCCCACTTTCTGACTGCTGATTTGCCTTGCGTATGAAGTCATTCAGACCAAATTCCGAAGTTTTAGCTTTAACCATTTTGAAGATATATAAAAATCACTATTTAGAGATAAATAGAAAAAGGTAGGCGTATATGAAGGCGTGGCAGATTTTTTCTCTCCATTAAAACTTAATATGGATTAATACAAACATTTGAAAGAAGCATTAGTTAAATCGATGGAGCTGTTTTTTAATTTTAAGTTAATAAAAAGTGGGCGGGGCAACATTTTCTTTCTGTAAAAATATAAGTTGGATCACGGCGATCATTAGAAAGAAAAAATCATCAAAATCGGTCCAGCCGTTCTCAACTGATGCGATGACCAACGAACAACATTGATTTTTATTTATATAGATTTAAATTGTTTTTTTTTTGCAATGATTTCTCAATCAAAAAAGAAAATGACATCTGTGAAGAAATTCTACACAAGCTGAACTAAAGATGTTTTCGACTACAGCTGCAGAAGTCCTATTATAGTTTCTTGTGCTGTGTACATATTTATGCAAATCATCAACTATTTAATTCGCACTTTTTTATAGAAATCATATATTGGAATTATATTTTTTCCACATGCATTGAAATGAGTTAGTCGAAAACTTACTAAGCACATCACATTGTTATCATATTCTCCTTTTTTGTCCATAATAGAATTTCTTTTTTTGTGATTGTCATCCATTTTCGAATTTCAACAGTTTTACTTTTGCCCTCTCTTTTTTCCGTTAATCCACATTAGTCGACGACGTAGCCGTGGTGGCTAGAGAGCATCGCCCGAGGCATGATGATCTGGAAATTCAATATCGAATTCAGTTCCTTTGATTAAGGAATCATACAAAAAAAAAAAAAAAAAAAGAGAAACAATCTAAATTCCTAATAAAATTTAGTATCTAAGCATTTTAAGACGATGCGATATCGAGTCTCCAGACCATGTAAAAGTAAAATAATTATACGTTTTGACAAAGATGTATTTTGACCGTAAAAATTTTAATTTTCCATACAACTTCGATGAAAAAATAAAAAAGTATTGCGTAGTTAGTATTAAGTATTGAGTAACCAAAAATTATTAGTACAAATACTCGATATTCCGTACCAGTTATTTAAGTAAATTTCTATTTAAAATCACATTTACAAGTATATAAATTATGAAATCATTCTTTTAATAAAATTTGAAATTATGAACGGAACTAAAATACGACATATGTTTAACAAAAAAGAAAATTGTCATGTTCAAATTATGCACCAACAATTGTTTGCTGTAATAAAAGCAAATTTCTTTACAAAGGCCACACACAGTTAATATGAATACAATAAATGTCATAAACCCTTTACTATTTACAAATAGTTTCTGATATTTTGCAAATGTTCAACAATAAATTTCTCAAAATGAATTTATTATAATATTCTAATGGTTTTTCTCTTTCTAATATTTTTATTTTATTTCTTTTCTGCATTTATTAGTTTAGTTTTGTGGTTAGTTTTGGGCCACGAGCTTAAAGAAATAAAACTAAAAAAGAAAAAAAAAAAACACTTTGTTGAATCAATAAATGATTGGTAAAAAGAAAATAAATTTCTTTAAATATACGATTGTATATAAAAAATAAATAAAAAAAAAGGCTAAAGTAGGCAATTTGGGTCATGTTACAACTGGAAACTGAATTTCATGACAAATATTCCTTAAATGTAAATGAAAACCTTTACAAATTATATGTGAATATGAAAACACAACTAAAGACATCATTCAAATATAAACAGATTGAAGTTGTTTGTTAAAAAAGATTCCAAACATTCGTATTTTAGTTGCTTTGGGTTTAAGATTATTTGCGTTCTCCCTCGTAAAGTATTTGCACTTTTATTGGCACTTATTCGAAATACACGTTTTTTTGTTTTTTTCTTTCGAAATTCTGCCTATAAAAAAGTTGTAAAATAATTTATTATATAGATGAGGCCAACTGGTCCACCAAGGCCACCATATCCGATGGGTATGCCGCCTAGACCACCAATTAATCAACCGCCAAGACCAGGAGGACCGCTAATGCCACAAAATGCTAGACCAAGTGGACCTCCACCTCCGTTGCGTCCTATGGATAGTCGTGGAAATTTATTAATAGGTCCTGGTGCATCAGTTCCCAGGCCTGGTGGTCCCGGTCTACAAAATCCACAAATTCGTCCTCAAAGTGGCAGTGGACAACAAAGTCCATCAGGTCAAGGTGCACCCCGACCCCAAGGTGCTTTTCCATGGCCAACACAGGCGCCTGGCCAACCACAAACTAATCGTCCACCAAATCTCTACCCTGGTAATCCACAGTCTAGACCACCTTTCAATCGACCACCAGGACAACCACCAAATGTCCAGCCACAGCAGCAACAATTTCAGTCACAACCACGACAGCCATCCCAACTTACATTGCAACCACAACAGCAGCAACCTCTACAAAGACCAGCCTCATCTCTCTCCACGAATGATGACGACGATGTCATTATGGGCCAGGCTGTAACGCCACTCAAAATCTCATCTTACCAAAAAAATGATCCCATGGGACCCTCACTAGCAGAAGTGATAGAACCTGCCTTTAAAGAGGATATTGAATCACCTTTAACCGCAAAAACGAGTGATTTATCGCTGACATCACCAGAGTCCAATGCTAATGATATAGGACCACAAAAACTTAAAAGCAACGAACGCACAAATAATTCTGCGACGTCACTAACGAAACCAAAAAAAACTGAATTGTCCAGTAAGACTTATTTCAATTTTAATCTTTCTGAAGCCATTTAAGTCATTTAAATTAAATTTATTTTCACTGTGAATATTTTATTTAATTAATTTATGAATTATTTTTATTACAGAAGGCGATAATGACAGTGGCGTGGATGAGTCTACTCAGGAGAAGGTGAGTTAAAAACTTAATTTATATTAAATATATCTTAATAATTTATTGGTAAGAATCATTGGCATTAAGCAAATTATTAAAAGAAATAAAGGTAGACAGATAAGAAAAGTAGTGAAAGAAGTTTAAATGAAATTTAAAATTTGACAAAGTGTTGCCAGGTTTTTGCTCAACTTACACTATTTAATCTACAGTACAATTTCCGCTATTTTAAAGTTTAAAGTGTTAATTATAAGAACTAAAGTAAAGTCGAAAGCATTTACAGGGTATTCACCATTGAATCTGTGCAAACTAAAACTAAGCAAATTTGCTGTGCAAATACTTAGCTATAAATCGTGAGCGTCCTTTTGTAATTAATTGTATTTTTTGGAGTATTTGTTTGACTTAGTGCTGCCGGACTTATAGACTTAAAAACATCTGGCATCTCCCTCCTAAAATGCCAAAAACACCTGGTATTCTTTAAAAAGAAAAATAAGTGTATTACAAATATAAATGCCTAAATGCAGGGAAAAGGAAAAAATAATAAATTTTTTAATAAATAAAGACAATAACTAAAAAAGGAAGCACGAGTTTTGTATATATAAAGTAATATCATCTTTTAGTTTTAGTTGTTATCTTCACATTCGTAAATACTCGTATATGGCAGTGCAATTAATGCAAATAACAAATATGTATAGTTTGTTGTAGAAGAAAAAAATTGATGTATTTTTACACACTTTGCATCGTTTGCACAGTTTGCAAGGCCCTTCGTGAGTACCCTTAATAAAAAAACTCAACGAAAAATAGTGTAAAATAAATAGTAAAACAATATGTATTATAAGGCACACTGGCACATAGATTTGTTTAAGTAGTTTGACGTATGACCATAATACAGGTGGTCTAAGTAACAGTTTGCAAGGCCCTTCCTGAGTACCCTTAATAAAAAATAATACTTAAAGGGAGAAAACAGGTGGTCTAAGTAACAACCTTGGCAGTTCCCTATCCGATATTTGATAATCACCAATATGCCTTTTCTACTGTACATCAACTCTGTACAATTGCAGAATCTGCACAAATCACTGAAAGCGATTCCTGTTTTATTCAAATGTTGTTTGAGTCTGCAGTGACCGATTTGAGATCCCGTAAATATCCTCAAATTATCTCTAGAGAAGTTAATGCATAACTCAAATCTCTTTCTATCATTGTTAGCGAGTAAAAGTTTTGAAAGTCAAAGAGCGGTCTCAAATGGTCTCCCCTGTCATCTTTTTCCCTCAGTATACCCTTTCAAAATCGAATTTCCATCCTACAAAAGGGTTCTGTCCCCTCCAGTCGTGTGGATGCTATTCATCATTTAGCCTTATTGTTCAATGAAATTGAATATTTAATTTTTTTGTAATTTTTCCCCCCGTATTTATAATTCTCTTCAATAATGAAAATTTAAAAATGTATACATACATTGATCGTTGTTTTATAATTAAGTATATAAAATCTTTTTAATAAATCTAATTGAAACGAACTCAATTACAGTCAGTAGCCAAACAGTAAAATAAATTAAAGGTATATATACTTATATTTTCATATCTGAAAACTCAAATGAAATATTTATGTATGTATATAAAACCAATAAATAAAAGTAATACTTACCGAAATTTGAAGCGATGTTTAAGGAAATCAAAATAAATTAATCTGAAAATATAAAAAAGAATTTTTAGGAAAAAATGTCTGATAAGTACATAAAAAAACGCTTTAAAAAAATTTAAACAAACCTACACAAAATCATTAATGACAAATTAAATAACCAAACAAAACAATTATTAAACAACAATTAAATGAAAATAATGAACTAGAAAATTTATAAGAAATTAAAAAGAAAAAAATTTTAAAACAAAAGCAAAATATAGCAGGCAAGAATAATTAAGTTACGCTTTATTAAGCAATGAAAAGAAACAAATTATTTACGAGACTTCAATTACTCACAAGAGGAACTCAGGTTTACAGTATGTTTTAGTTTGTCAAACAGGCGGGTGTTTTATGTTTTAATTTAATATTTTTAAAGTAACGTCAATTACTCCTGTATTGAGTTTCAATTTAGTAAAAATTATATTACAAAAAAAAAAAAAAAAACAAAATCTTAAATTATTGCACAAATCAGGTGCTTCTCTTTAAACTGCAGAAATTGATTTTTACATGGGTACAAAACTATAACAACATTTGTAAACGTGATAACAAATTTCGTTTCTTCCTTGTCAATACAAATAAAATATTGTAAAATTGTATATAAAAAAAAACTAAAGTTATAACACATTCCAGGTAACTTCATCAGTAAAATATATTTATTTTTATATTATATGAGCATATGTATGTATTTACAACTTTCATTTGCATATGTACACACAGTGTTTTGTCAGTTATGTCTACAAATGATACACCCAAGAAAAATATTTAGTTAGAAAAGATATTCCAGGGAAAACTTTTTTTATTAAAATTATTTTAAAGAAAGAATTTTCGAAAAAGTGCTACATATTTTGATTCTAAAAAGAGTGAACAAGATACAATCAAAATCTGTAATAATTTAAAATATTTACAGAAAGGATTCGACTTGTGAAAAGTTTTATATATCAACAGTTTTTACTGAATTTTTTTATAGCATGCTTGAAGTTCATTTTGAAAACTTTGCATACGGCTGTTAACTGTTTTTTGGTTAAGAATTAACCTCTTGTAGAAATTAAGAAGCCTGTTAAAAAGAAAAGTTTTTTATACTCTTCTTAAAAGGTAACAGTGATAACGAAAACAATACCTATCTACTCGTATGTAAATTTGTGTTTGTCGCAGGCGTACGTATTTTTCAAATTATTAGAAAAATCTTTCTGCATGTTAGCTGGTATGAAAAGTTAGTGTTGAATAGGCCTTCTAATGCGACCAAGTGTTCTTAAAATATTTGTCGAAATCCATCAAGAATCCCACCATCACACAATATGTTTTCGGCTATTTCTTATGTCTGTAAGCATAAACCTACCAACATCATCTACATCTGTAGTCGCTCGTTTACATAAATGCGCTCTCACACCACAATGCTTCCTAAGAAAATCGACCGAAAATTCGGATCCAGCCTTAAGAAAATCAGTATTGCACCCATATTGCGAATTTAGCACCGCTTTTACGTGCCGTGCACACTTTTTTGTACAATTTTGGGGAAAACAAAAATAATTTCAATGTTTTTATTGGTTAAAAGTTTTGTACCGCCTTCGTGTACCGATGTTGGTTAATATTCGTCAGAATAGTTGTAGTGCTGTCTGTTAATATAATTTTCAATAAAATGCCCCTTTTAAGCATGATCTGAAGTCTTGAAAACAGAAATATGAAACAATAATATCTTTCGGTGACACCCTCTCAGCAGTCTTCTGGCAAAAGCTCTGGGAGTAATTGATTGCCATGAAAAAGCTTCTCAATTCTATCGTTCACAGTCGACTTTAAACTGTAGGTCCCAGTACTAATGGATAAAAATTAACACCCACAACATAAGTGTTTCGAGAAGCTAGGCCATAACCCTGACACAGGGTTGTAATGGCCAGTTATGTATATATATGTATGCTTTTTACAGCTGTCCACGTTCATATTTAATACAGTTTTCTGCCAAATCCCCTGTTAGCTATTACACGTGATCTAGTGGTTAGTGTGTTGGCTTACTAAGACGCTTTGGGTTCAAACTTCGCTCTGAAATCTTGAAAAATAAAGAACAAAATATTTCTTTCAGCGACTACCTCTTAACAGTTTTCTGGCCATGAAAAAGCTTCTCAAGTCTTTTGTTCGGAATCGACTTTAAACTGTAGATCTCGGTACTCATGGATAAAAATTGACACACACAATATGAGTGCTGCGAGAAGCTACGCCGTAACTCTGAAACTGGCCAATTATGTATGTATGTTTATATATGATATTGTATTCTTTAGAAAAATTATCATCCGTTAATGAATATGTATAACACCAGCGGAACTGAACTAATTTTCGACCCCAGCTATGAAGGTCTTTGTGTATATATAGTCATTTGCTATATGACCTATTTAATTCACATTCTATTGAAATTAGATTTTAGGAATTATATGTTTTTACTCTTTTATTTTTTAAATATGTGTTGATATATGTAAATTCAACTTACTTTTCAGTGTAACTATTACATCACCGAATAACTAGAAGTGCACATATTTTCCTTAAATTACGCATTACCAATTTTTAATCAGTAATAGGCTTATGTGACGTGACCAGCAAATTTTAACAATTATTTATTTCTGAATTTCTAATTGGACTCATTTATTGCATCTTCATTATGTAAATATTATATAATACATGTAATATTTGCACCATATAGTTTATTTTTTACCTAAAAATCTGACTTTGGATTTGATTAGGTAGAGGTCCATAGTAATGCAATTATTTATGAATCGATTATGGATAGCAACCGAACTTTTGTTGCGTTGAGAGCTGCTAATAAATCATTTCTAGTTTCTAAAACAGAAAAGGTTACAAGTTGCCATCTGCAATAACTTTTTCTCAACAACTGGCCACTTAATTATTGCTCGGCTGCCATCCGTCCATCGACCCATTAATTTTATTTTCCTTTCGAGCGTACTCTTTTTGAATATTCATAAATTTGTGTATAAAAACTATAGTAAAATTATAATCGTGCCTACTAAACGAAAAATTTCTTTTGTATTGGTTGTCATATCTAAATGAAGGAGTCACACTTTCGCTTTTCAGTTTTGTTTATTACTTAACAGTTGTTTAGATAAACGCTATTTATCATTAAGTTTAAGTTTTAGTTTTTGCCTGCTACCTTAAAACAACTACAACCATTAAAATATAATGAAAAAGAAAAACAGAAAAAAAAAATAAATAAGTAAATAAATAAGATACATGGATATACATATGTATGAAGAGGACGACGACATACAGACACACATGCAAGACCATCGATAAAACAACATGAAAATTTTATTTTGTATTTAGTCCTTTGAAACCTTTTTTTTTTGTCTCCCAGCTTAACACAAAAATCAAGTCAAAAAATTTTCAGAAAGTTTCTAAAGAGTGCAAGACAACAACGCAAATTTGGAATTATTTTTCTTCCAAACAATTATTATATTTAAAGACATTATTAAATAAAATAAATCTCGTATTTTAAATTATATAATTAAGAAGTCATACAATAAATTGAAGAAAAAAATGCATTTAATTATAAAGGCTGATACTAATTTTCTGATTGTAGGAGTATTTATAAAAAAACAATTATTTTTCTTTTATGGTTATTTGCTAATTACTAATTGTGTTCAATTTTTAGGAACGCAACGGTCCTGTTTCGCCAAGTTCACCAGCTAAGACTCCCACTTCAGTATCATCGAAACCAGAAAAGTCAGCTACTTCACGACCACCCAGTACTACACCTTCTAATAAATCCTCAAAGTCACGTAGTACTTCACGTAATCGTTTGCTTTTGAAAACTCCTGAACCGGAACCAGTAAAAAAAGGTAATTATATAACTTTTTTTTTATAAAATACCAAAATAGAGTAAAAATGTAATTTTCCGATGCAAAATGAATACTTTAAGCTATAGACAAAAAAATGTGTAAAAGTTAAATTGATCTGAAAGGTAATAAATACCATAAACGAAATAAACTTTAAAGAACACGTTTCGTTCAACTTCTACCTTCGTAACTCTTTCAGCCCTGAGTTTTTTGCGAAACCTGACGAGATATTTCCAATTGTAAAGTCAAATACAATGCTAATACAAAAATATAAGAAGTTTAGGGAACTTGAAAATTAAAATATCCTTATCATTATCCTGGAACATATAATTACCGGTGGAACATTATCCCAATAAAACTAAAATGTGTACAAATTAGTTGTGAATAAGAATGTTTTATTTTATATACTTATATTTCATTTATTAAAAAAAAGGGAATTCAAGGCTTACAGAAACAAAACGTATAAAAAGGGTTAATATGGCATACTCAGAGGCAAACTTCAGAAAATGTTAAACAAAAAAAAAGGGACCAATAAGACTCTGTATTCTAATTATATAATTTCTAAACATTTTTATATAGGTTTCTCAACTTCGAATTAAATAAAAATAACGTTTTAAATATTTTGTTTCGTCAAAAAACGATCACAACAATCTGTCTGGGATTCGAACTCGGATATCCGGACCATACAATATTTATAATATTTTTCAAAGTCAACCACACTCAGTAACTTTTATACCAAGGTAAAAGTTGCCGTGAAACTTCGCGAATTTTAAGTGTTTTCACAAACAAAACTTTTGAAAATTCACTATGCCCATCGTGAGGAGGCGGAAAGTACTTTTTATCTGACTAAATACAAAATGAATAATTTTAAAAAACACTAGATATCAAAAAGTTAAAAGTGGTTTCTATTATCGTGGTTTTTAAATATGGAGATAATATTTCTAAAACGAGAAAGTGTTTTTATTTGTTTTCTATTAAATGTTATTCCTGCAACAAACAGCATGGTTTTTTTTCCTGGTCGGTCAATATCTGCAAATATAGTTAGATTCTGAATAATTTTAAGGCTATTACTATAGAATTGACTTAAAATTATTTAGAGACAATTTTCTGCAGTATCTTTTACCGTTTTACTTTTTCAAATCCGCTAAACCTTTCTCGAGTTATGAGAGAAGGAGAGTAGTCGCTTTATAAAAGGGCAAAATTTGCCACGCCCATTACAAAAAATCTCGACCGGATGGAAAAAACTACATATGCAGTTTTGCTCATGACATCAAATCCTTTACGTTTTTATCATATTTGTACTTGTAACGTTTTTCTTGTCGACCAGTGTAATTTTTGTATAGCAGCCTTTGGAAGATATAATCACGTGGATTTTCTCTTTATGGATTATTGTAAAGCGCTTGATAATAACACATAACATCCTTTACATTATATTTAACAAAATTAATTGCAATCATACTTAACGAATAAAAAGCATGTATAGTTTTAGACAAATATAGTTTTATTGTTGAGAATTTTTTTTACTTAATATTGAATAAGTGTTTTGAGAAGACTTTTTGGAAACCTCATATTCGTAATCGAATCAATTACTTATACATTGTAAAGGTTTGAACGTTATTGATCGTATACATACTAGATCTCTGCACTTTTCTTGATAGAAAATAAAATTTTAATGCTCATTTAAACGTACATAGTTCCTAGAAGAAGAAATTGCAAAGCCGTTTTCAATCCTACTACACTGAGATCATTATTATTATTAATTAGTTTTGCTTGTTCTAAGTCGGAGTATAGTTCATTTGCAATCCTCATTCTTTTGTTCATTGTAATCCGTTTGGGAGGGCTCGCAAAAAGTTTGCAAAGTATACTTCCGATGGTGACCGTGAACTGTTAGTATATTGCTTATTGCTTGCTTTTGAGTTTGAGATTGTTTTATATAAATAGTTAATAATATTACTGATTGTGATAATTTGCTTAATTTGATATTTTTTTGTATAGCGTTTAGAACGCTAAGTTAGTATAGTTCGTTTTATGTATCTACTTGCAATACTAACTATTGGTTGATCATTAATTATTTTAAATAGTAGGGATGGATGCTGCTTTTAAGTTTAGATTTTTCATGGTGGCAAGAAAATTTTAAGCTTTACTTAGAAAAGAGGGTTGTAAACATATAATTTATTTTCAAGATAGTTAATATCTCTAGCCTTTAAGGATATATATACAAACGCAGTTTAAACTCAAAAACATCCATCTGTAGCCAAAAACAGTTTGGTTTTCTTAAACTTTTTGTAACACCCGTCAAATTTTTGAAAAAATTATCTTTTCGAAAAAGTTATCTTTTCGAAAAAATGTTTAACTATGAATTTTACCAAATTTTTCTTGACATTAAATCTATATATATAATTTCGTTGTTTGTTTGGATGTATGTCCAATTCTCTTTCCGCAGGTCTTTGAAGCCGTCTAACGTCACAGAAAGATGAAATTTTGCATTCTTAAAGCTCATTTACTCCACATGTGCAAGACGGAGCCAGATTTTTTATTTTCCGACTGTGGTCGGCTTAATGACTAGTTCATTATAAAAGTGATAATTGTGTAAAACCTGAGGTTTGTCAGATTACATCCGTCACAAGTTTCAGATGGCCCTTTAGAACAGATTTAATCTTATTATTATAATATAATGTCAGAGGGTTGTAGTCGCCGTGGTCTAGTAATTAGTGTGTTGGCTTACTAAGATGAGAGCTCCGGTTCAAGCCCCGGCTTTAACATCTTGAAGCAAAGAAATATAAAAAAAAAATATTTCTTTAGGAGACTACCTCTTATCAGACTTCTGGCAAAAGCTCTAAGAGTAACTAATTGCCATGAACAAGCTTCTCAACTCTGTCGTTCAGAGTCGACATTAAACTGTAGGTCCCGGTACTCATGGATAAAAATTGACACAGATTGTGAGATGCTAGGCTGTAATCCTGACACAGGGTTGTAAAGGCCAGTTATGTTTGTAATGTCAGAGTGTTTTTAAAAAATGTTAAGATTAAAGTGCTTGAGAAGACCACTTTTTTTTTCGTTATAATTTTATATTTTATACTTATGGCGTTTTCGTGCAATGTGCAATATTTTATTATTACTTACTTACTTAGCTGGCCATAACAACCCGTTAACGGGGTTCGGCCTGCCTCAACACTAGTCTCCAAGCGTCTCTGCTAAGCGCATGCCTTCTCCAGTTGGTCACACCAATTGATGACAGGGCTCCATCTACCTGGTCTTTCCAACGTAAACATGGACTTCCTCTACGCCGACGTCCAGTGACCTTCGCATCGAAAACCTTTTTCGCTGGAGCAGATTCTTCCATCCGAACAACATGGTGGAGCCAGCGCAGCCGCTGGATGTTAATGCGCTGGACAAAGTCTACGTCGCCGAGGAGCTCATACAGCTCATAGTTGGTCCTAATGCGAAACTCATCGCCTTGCTTCAGTGGACCAAAGATCTTGCGAAGAATTTTTCTCTCAAACACTCCCAGGACCGCTGCATCGGCACAAGACAGCGTCCATGCTTCCGCATCATAGAGAAGCACCGGAAGAATAAGCGGCTTGTAGAGTGTTAACTTCGTCGCACGAGAGAGGTCTCTGTTACTAAACTGCCTACCGAGACCGTAGTAGCACCTGTTGGCAAGTGTAATTCTTTGCTTGATCTCCAGACTGACATCATTATTGCTGGTAATGGCGGTGCCAAGGTAGATGAACTCCTTGACCACATCGAATGTATAGTTGCCGGCTGTAACCTGGGAGCCGATACGATTAACGTCCCTACTCGTCGACAACATGTACTTCGTCTTGCTCTCATTTACCGCCAGACCCATTTTTGCAGACTCTCGTTCAATAGCATTAAAGCCTGCGGTGACATCTCGCTTGGTATGCCCAATGATGTCTATATCGTCGGCATACGCAAGGAGCTGGACACTTTTATTAAAAATAGTGCCATTACGATGCACACCTGCCTTTCGCAAAACACTCTCCATGACGAAGTTAAAGAGGTCGCAGGATAAGGGATCCCCTTGTCTGAAACCTCGCACGGTATTAAAAGGCTCGGAGAGGTCTCTTCCTACCTTGGCGGAGCTGCAGGAGTTGCTCAGCGTCATTCTGCATAGCCTTATCAGCTTAGCAGGAATACCGAGCTCAGACATTGCGGCATAAACGCGATTCCTTATTGGGCTATCAAAGGCTGCCTTATAGTCGACAAAAAGATGGTGTGTGTCGACTTGACTTTCATGGGTCTTCTCCAGGATTTGGCGCAGTGTGAATATCTGGTCAATGGTGGACTTACCAGGTCTGAAGCCGCACTGATAAGGTCCAATCAGTGAGATGGCGAATGGCTTCAGTCGTTCACACAATACGCTCGTAAGAACCTTATACATATGCGATAGAAAGGAGACTTATACCCCTGTAGTTGGTGCATATCGTGGGGTCTCCCTTTTTCAGGATGGGACAGAGGGCACTAAGATTCCAATCGTTGGGCATACTTTCCTCCAGCAAGACTCTGCAAATGAGCTGGTGCACGCACCTAACCAACTCATCGCCTCCATACTTGAAGAGTTCAGCTGGTAAACCATCAGGTCCAGCTGCTTTGTTGTTTTTCAGTAGCCATGTGGCAAACTTTACCTCTTCATGGCTGGGGGACGGGATCTCAACGTCGTCGTGAATGATTGGGTCCGGCACAGCATCTCTAGAGGCGGAATTTGTGTCGCCATCGCCCTGCAGTAGATTAGAGAAGTGCTGTCTCCATAATCTTAGTGTCCCTTGTACATCTGTAACCAGGTTACCATGTTTGTCTCTGCAGGAGGTTGCTTCGGGCTTAAAACCAGTAGTAAGACGCCTTATCTTTTTATAAAAATTTTGAGCATCATTTCTACTCCTGCACATCTCGATTTCCTCTCTTTTCTTCTTTCTAAATAAGCGTCTGTCTTCCCTCCTCTTCTCTCTGTACACCTCCACCGTTGCTCTTGTAGTGGTGGACTATAATGTTCGTCTATAGGCAGCGTTCTTTGCTGCAGTGGCCTCACGGCACTCTTCATCGTACCATTGGTTTATGCGGGGAGGACGCTCAAAACTGTTTCGGCAGCGCTGCGCAGAGAGTGAGCGATGTGAGACCACTGTCCACCAATACTTTCGACAGAGGATGGGATGCAATTGAGATCGTTAGAAAGACGATCGGAAAACGACCTGGCTGTCTCTTGTGATCGCAGCTTTTTGATGTCCAGCTTCCCTTGAACACTAGAACGTGTCGTATTCGACGCGCATATACGCAGTCTCATCTTGGCTGTGACAAGGTAATGGTCGGAGTCGACATTTGGACCTCTAAATGTGCGCACGTCTAGTATACTGTATACATGCCTTCCATCAATCACAATGTGATCGATCTGGTTGTTGGTAGATTGATCGGAAGAGAGCCAGGTGCCCTTGTGGATATCGAGATGGTGCTACAGACTACCATGTTTCGCGCCGCGGCGAAATCGATCAGTCTCATGCCGTTCGGCGAGGTGGAATAATGGAGACTGTACTGTCCGACAGTGGGATTGAGCTTTCGCATTGAAATCGCCGAGGCCAATTTTGGCGTCATGTACATACATACATACATAACTGGCCTTTACAACCCTGTGTCAGGATTACGGCCTAGCTTCTCGCAGCACTCATGTTGTGTGTGTCAATTTTTATCCATGAGTACCGGGACCTACAGTTTAATGTCGACTCCGAACGACAGACTTGAGAAGCTTGTTCATGGCAATTAATTACTCTCAGAGCTTTTGCCAGAAGACTGCTGAGAGGTAGTCGCCGAAAGAAATATTTTTTTCATATTTCTTTTTTTGAAGATGTCAGAGCCTGGAGTCGAACCCAGGGCCCATGTCTTAGTAAGCCAACACACTAACCACTAGACCACGGCGACTACTTTGGCGTCATGTGCCGGACACATATCGTATACATCCTCGAGCTTTGCGTAGAAAGCATCTTTGACCGCATCATCCTTCACTTCCGTCGGGGCGTGCACGAAAATAAGGCTGATATTATAAAACTTTGCCTTTCTTTCGTTCTTTCGTTCACGGGGGTGAACTCCGAGACAAGATGGCGAAGTCTCTTACTTACTACGAATCCGCAGCCAAATTCGCGTCTCTTGTCATGGCAGCTGTAGTAGATGTCACATGTTGCTTGCCTCGTACAACCTTGTCCTATCCATCGCATTTCCTGGATGGCGGTGATGTCAGCCCTACATTTCGTGATAGCATCCGCCAATTAGATAGAGGCACCCTCCCTATAAAGGGTTCTCACATTCCAGGTGCATATCCTTAAATCATAGTCCTTAAAACGTTTGCCAAGTTCATCAACATAAAAGGGGGTTCGTTTAGAGGCTTTGGTTTTTGCTTTCATTGAAGAATATTTTTACGTTTTATTATTATATTATATAAAAGAAGGATTTTTATATTCTTTTTTGATCTTGTTTTATTGTAATCGAAATTTTTAATTGTTTCTATAAAGGATATATTTTGTCGCGATGAAAGAGAAAAGTATATGACAGGCACCTTTTTTTGGTAGAAACGAAAACGCCATTAGTGTTCAGACGTAGAGATTCTTATTTTTAAGATTGTATGTTTATAGGCGAAGGTGGCGAGGGACAAAGAAACTAGTACACTCTATCTTGTACTGGCAATATGCTTTACTCTCTCAATTGCAATTGCACACATGCATACACACAATTGTAAATAACATACATGACGCCAAAAATAAGAATTGTATTGTCTTAACGCTGAATATAAGTAGTTCAAAGAAGAATAAACCAAAATCTTAAAAATAAGAATCTCTACGTGTGAACACAGACTTATGAGGATAAGCATGTCTTTATGGCCATTTCGTCTCTGCTTAAGAGACTCGTTAGGAGACATGCTTATTCCCCTAAGCAATATATTTCATACATATATATATGTATATTGAATGTATATGCCTATATTACGAAAAAATATTTTTTTTATATTTTATATATTATAAAAAATTAATAGTTTGGAATTTCTAATTTAACTAATCAGATTTTTTATTAAATACTTGCCTAGTCTGATCGTAATTTAAATCTTTCTTTAAGTGTCGTGTTAAAAAATTAACAGCAAACTTTGTAAATTCAGAAATAAATATTCTTTTTAAATTCAAATTTTTTTTATCTTTCACATCTATCTATGTCTATGTATTCAACATTCCAATACAATGCACTGCATGAGTAGAGGTTTACCCTTGAATATTGGTCTTAAATAAAAAAAAATATATACTTATATAATATTTGGAACTAAACCCTGGTTTTGAATGGAATTAATGTCCCTAGACCATCGCATTTTTTAGGCACCTATATAACGCGTAATGGGAGTGTTATCTGTATATGGGCAATTTCAAAAATTTTCAACATTTGTTGAAACTGAGTTCAGATGCTTATTATTTCTCCAGTTTTTCGAATTGACCAAAACGGTCAAACGGAATGGTAGACCACACTAGAAAACTGGGAAATTCAAAATTTCAGACCATCAGTTCTTTATTTTTAAAAGTTATGGGCACTCATATATCGAAAAACTCAAAAAACAGGCTTGAAATCTACAAGAGTTTTTTCATATTTCATCACTTTTCTACTTTTAGTTTTAAACTTCCGATGCCCACTGATATAAAATAAAGTCACTAGACTTTGTAGATATTTACACTATAAAAGTTATGCCCAAACTACTATTTGGGAAAAAGTTGTACAGCGGTTCATTTTTGAAACCAAAATTTTCTGATTTTTTAATTTTCGCAGCTTTTTCTATAGCGTTTTTGCGCCGTTCAAGAAAACTGCATTTTGTCAACAGTATTTAATAGATGGTATAATTTGCTAAAATTTTCGCCATATCACGTCGATGTCAGGCTGCTAGTTGCTGAGAACGATGACCTCAAACTTTTATAGAATTGGCGTAAATTTGTCAAAAATTGCAGTTTTTCGCGCCTGACATTTGCAATCATATTTAAAACTGGTTTATGTATTGCGTGATCTAAACTTCCTAAATAGCACCTCAATGTCAAGAAGGCGTTAAAATATTTTGAAACGCAAAAACTTTATAAAGAAAATAAAAATTTTGCGAAATTTCATGATTTTGTTTCGCGTTTTTTTTAATTAATCCGTGGTTTAAAATCAATGTAAAGTATTGGAAATGAAGTGCGGCGGTGAACTAAAGATCATATATAAATACGGTTGAATTCGGTCCATATTTAGCGGGTACAGCGGCATTTTTCTTCAAACACATTTTGCTTTGTGACATCTGCAGTTATGTATAGATTCCGCCGCGATTGACACCAAAAGAAATGTTTTTTTAAGCTTGATAATAAAACCGAATAGGCATTAAAAAATTTTCATGATTTTAAATTTTACAGATCAAAAAAAAAAAAAAATCCTAACCTCAAAAATGATTCTTATATAATTTTTTTTATTTTTTAAATTTGCAAGTTAAAACATTGTTTTTCTATAAATTAATTATGCGTTATATAAACACATATTATAACAATCGGTGAAACATTCATATTTTTGCAAAAATTCGCGTTTTTTAATATTAAGAAATTTTAATTATAATTGATATTTTTTATGTATTTTATCAGTGCATTGATGAATTTGGACTGCACTGATGAATTTGAAATGAGTTTCATGCATCCATACAACATTTATTAAAATAAACCAATAAATTTAACTTAAAATTTTTTTTAAGACATTTTAACATAAAACATCCATAACTTTCGCGCCGTTTGCAATAAATGATTAACGCGAACTGTTTTGGTATGCTAAAATATCACCCTTCACGTGACCAAAGGGTCATTCGTGTCATCCAAAAAAAAAAATTGGAAAAAAAATGTCAAAATGTCGAAAATTTTTGAAATTGCCCATATGCCTATATTGCAAAAAAATATTTTTTTATATTTTATATATTATAAAAAATTAATAGCTTGGAATTTCTAATTTAACTAATCAGATTTTTTATTAAATACTTCCCTAGTCTGGTCGTAATTTAAATTTTTCTTTAAGTGTGGTGTTAAAAAATTAACAGCAAACTTTGTAAATTCAGAAATAAATATTCTTTTTAAATTCAAATTTTTTTAAACTTAAATACTGAGTTTTTAAACTCATTTTTAGAAATGTTTTTCCTAGAACAATGTTTATAAAATTGTAAGAAAAATTAAATTTAAAATCACGATTTTTTTTAATAAATTTACTTGAGATCCGACTGTGTTCATACATAAGTTTTAAAATATTTTGTATTTTTATTTTTCCTTTTTTAGTTCCAATGAACAAAATTCAAGTTGGACACGCTCCTTCACCTAATTTGAAGGCCGTACGCTCCAAAATTGGATCACTTGATAATGCCAGCTACAAGCCTGGTGGTGGCAATGTCAAAATCGAAACAAAGAAAATTGAAATTAAAGCC
This sequence comes from Metopia argyrocephala, assembly GCA_963576795.1. NCBI lineage: Eukaryota > Metazoa > Arthropoda > Insecta > Diptera > Sarcophagidae > Metopia > Metopia argyrocephala. The sequence goes on along the minus strand of OY756211.1, from coordinate 56,510,959 downwards.
ACTCCAAGAATTGAAGCTAAAAATGACAAATATGTACCCAAAGGAGGCGAGAAAAAGGTAAGGAAACTTCTCAGAAGATGATAATGATGCTTTACAAAATGTTTATCAAAAATCACTATAAAAATATTTAGTTAACTGAGACTATTACGAAACACTACACGTATCTATTTAACTCTGTCGATACATATAAAGCTTAAGTACACATATTGTACATTTAGAGACATCAATTATATAATTACAAGTACTCGTAGACTAGACTAAATCATCACTTGTGTAATTTTGATAGTTTGTTTTTTTTTTGTAGGTTTTCTTTTTATATTTTTATCACTACCTTTTTAATTTCACGGTTGAATTAAACTTGTTTATGACATATTCACACACAAATGCCAAACAAAAAATTATATACAAAACATATGTTTTCGGAAAACATTTTCAGTTGAACTACTTCGTTTAAAATCTTATTTCCTTTTTTTTTCTTATCAATACATATAAAAATGTGAAAAAAAAAATGTTTAAATTTAATTCTTTTAAATAACGTACATACTACATTTACATAAGTTTTTATTTTAGAGCTAAGGAGTGACATGATATCTGATATGAATGACATTGATTTCTTTTATAGGAATTTTTATTGCTGAATTAAGATCGTGTAATCAGTTATTTGAAATACATTCAACTATTTAAGTTTTTCTATAAAAAATTAAGTTAAAATTGTTATTTTAATTATTTTAACTATTAAAAAAGAAACACAATTGAAAATTAAAATTAACCGATATATTCTGTAAAGGAAAATCGAGTGTTTTTTTTTTCAAAAAAAAATATTTTAAAATTTTGATATTTAAAGAAACTCTCTTAATGGTCACTAAGTGAATAAATAAAAAAAAATATCAACATTTTAAAATTTTATTCGATTTAAATTTTTCTCTCGTGTTTTTATATTACAGTATATACCCGAATAACAATTTTATTTTTATCAATATATATTATAAAATCTTACTATTATTATTTTTTTATTATATTTTATCAATATCATATTGATTAGAATATTGACTTTTGTTTTAAACAACATTATTATTTACTCTTCAATATCAAGGTTCGTCCTCACTCATATGCATTACCCTTGTGACAATGAGTTTTGTAACACTCTATCAGCTATATTATATAAATCTCCACAATTATTGAATATTACCGTTTATTCAAGATCTTTAACCTCTCTTGTAATAGTCTAATGGAATTTTAAAATTTGTAGACCAATGTACAGTGAGCAAAATAATTATATGTACACATGTCGATTTTACATGTTTCGATCTCTATATTTTAAATAAAATTTTGACAGATTCCCTCCACATTATTTTGATGAATTTTTTCCCCGAATATGCTTTTCAAATGTATCGTTATCAATATGTGTTAATAGTTAACTATTCTTTGTCAATGGAAATAATTATATGTGCAAAATTAAAATTTTATTATATGTATATATATTTGTGAACTAATATTTAGTATGATCATCTCTGTTAATTTGCACACTTGTTAGTGGGCATGGGATTGAATCAACGAGTCGGTGAAGAATATCTTCATTAATTCTTCTTGAATGGCTGTTTTAAGTACTTTCAAATTGTCAAATTGCCTGACGTTCCTATAAACCTAATTTGACAACATGCTCCATAAATTTTAAATCGGATTTAAATCCGAACTGCCTGCAGGCCACTTCAATACTTTCTTTAAAAAAATTGTCTGGTTTATCTGGAATTGTGTATAGGTGCATTATCTTGCTGCAAATTCAATGAGCTCACAACATCAGCGATCCTCGTAAAAAGTTGCGTGCACAACGCGTTTGACGAGGCAACCTTAAATCTTGCCAACTCATTTGACAACCCTCAGGGCCATCCAAATAAAATCTTTTTTCATCTGAAAAAATTACTGATTGCCACTCATTGTTCCAAAATTTATGTGCTTCTGCGAATTCCATTCTGGCAACTTTGTGCTTTTCCAACAGCTTCGGTTTGAGCAATTGTTTTCCATAATTAAGATGTTCAGAAGTGTTTAATATTTGCTGAACTCTTTTTATTGTTACAATAAGTGCATTATTTGCCCAGCACTCATGTTTTTTAAAGCAACCAGACGTCTGATTTCTCGTTTGCATCTATGGTCACCAGTTGGCTTGCGACCATTTCGCTTTATGCAACCATAATTATTTGGATTTTTCAAATATTAAGGAACCAGTCTCAAACAAAATTTAAATTGATTGAAATCAGGACTATACGGCGGATGACTCATCAAATCAATATTTGGAGTGCTCAAAAATAAAGTTGTGTGAGAGGTCGAATTGCCGTGGTGAAGAGTGATCCGTCTTCGGCGGTTAATTTTTCGGATGTCTTGGAAGACAACTGGCAAACAAAGATTGTGTACTACTCAGAATTAACTGTTCTGTGTTATTCTAGTGGTACGGTTGCAACATGTCCAGTTTTTCCGAATAATCAGGCGACCATTTGCTTGAAAGTGCTTCGTGCGCGAAAAACTTTGTTCGATTTTTCTCATCATAAAACACCCATACAGTCGACTGCTGTTCACTTTCAGGCTCATACACGTAAGTCCACGATTTATCATCTGTCACGATGTCATAGACGTGTTTCGAAGCACGGCAATCATATTTTTTGAGCATTTTTTTTCTACTAATTGACACGAGCATTTTTTTAACGATTGTACGTCTAAATTGTATCCATTCTTCAAACATTGCTATACGTGTGTCACGTATAAGGCAAACCATTTTGGCCTCCAAGATGTCAACTGTCCTCAGATCAATTGACAGATCGATTTTAAATATACTTATTGCCAAATTTTAATTTCAGTAAGTCGTTGGTTACGAATAATATTTCCTTGTTTGACATTTTTATAACTTATCAGAATATGTACCATTACTCCATTAAAAATCATAGTTTCCTATATTTTGTTGAAGTTAGCATTTTAATTATGTACTTCCATTATGCAGATAATTTCAACAAAATTACAATGGAATGCCAAATCTAAAATTGGTTCATTAGAAAATGCAAGTCATAAACCTGGCGGTGGTGATAAGAAAATTGAAACGATTAAAACCGATTTTAAGGAGAAGGCCAAACCAAAAGTTGGCTCCAAAGACAATGTGAAACATCAACCAGGTGGTGGTGACATCAAGGTGAGTTTTATTTTCTTTGTAATGGGCAAAAAGTCAATAACAAAAATAATACCAATTGGCCATCAATCAATACATATGCATATTTATGTATGTATGTTTATACGAAAAAAAAAATTATTACATATTTTATCAAATAAATATTTATACGAAAAAGGTATTTTATTTTACAATTTAAGTCTAAACAATAGCATGCATTTTATGTTATTTCTCTTTATTTAAATTATTACTTTATATGTAAGTATTTTTTAAAAAAATATATTAAGCATGTGAAAAATTTATAATTTATTTTTAATTACTAAACTTCCAAATTTTGTGGTGCATGCGTTTTATTTAATGGCAGGAAAAAAAATGCATGACAGTTTTCAAAACTTTTTTATGTGTTATTATGGGTTTAAAGCAATATTTTAATTGGCCATCATTTCATCTGAAATCATTGGAATTTTTTTTCTTTTTAATGAATTTTAAATGTTTTCTCTATTATTCTAAGAATTATTTCATAAATAGTTTATACGATTATAGAATAATAAAGTTCTATTAATACATATGATTCTTAAGGCAGCTGCTTACAAAATCAAAAGGCATTTTCTTGATTTCAAGACACAGCCATCCCTAAAGCAAACCATTGTTAGGAAGTAGTGCAGTGGTTAGAGCGCTCGCTTACAACATCAAGCAGCCCAAGCTCAAATAATTTTTTTTGCGACATTTCCAAGTTTTAAAATTAAATAAAAATGTGTATGTGCCCCTACCTCCGACTTGTCCATCCCAAAGAAAGTCGCCCCCTAATATTCCGCTCTAACCACGTTTCAGCTATCGAATATATGCAAGCTACTGAACTGTGAGAAAATTCTCCTCAGTTTTCGTTTTACAATATTTAAGTGACTTCAGTAGAGTTTTTCTAGGACAGAATATTCATTTTTTATCAAATAAATTATGAATTTCCCCCAGTGAAACACACTTCGTTGGAACGGAATTATTTGATTTGTAAAAATAGTTTTATAAAATCGAATTTTTGTCACCAAAATAGCGCCTTCACTGAGTGCAAGACGGTGGGATGGGCGTGGCAGATTTTAATAAAACTTGGTATACGTCCTTTGACTTTTCTAAGAAGTATATGTACTAAATTTTAAGTCTTTTGCTTTTATACGAAACGTTTTATGTGAAAATATCCATTTTGATTGTGGCGATGGACGATGGGTGTGGCTGATTTTCATGAAACTATTTTATTTTATTAATTTAGTCAATATAATACTCTGTGCCAACTCTTAAGTTTCTAGGTCCACTCCTTATATTTTTTGCACAAAAATGTATGAATCCGTATTAGTGTGCGCCACCTACTGGGTAAACAGGCAGAACTGAAAGCAATAATATAAACCTATCAACAGCAACTTAGCCATCAATAGATGGGGAACTTGCTGTTGCTAATTTTTAAGGATGGAGGTATAACCCTGACCTTTGAGAGATCAACTAACTTTTAGAAAAAAAAATCCCTTTCGCCTGAGTATTTTTCTTATAAAAAAAAAAAATTTGGCTTAAAAAAATTTTTTTTACAAATTTAGTTTATTGACACCAGTCGGCAGACGTCCACTCTTCGCCCAAAATTTTGAACAAAGCTTCCCTTATCTCGTCAATACAGCGCCGAATTTCATCTTTCAGAGTGTTAGTTGTTTTTGGTTTGTTTAGGTAAACCCGGTCTTTTAAATGGTCCCAGAGAAAATAATCAAGCGGTGTTAAATTACAAGAACGAGATGGCCTAATACCATTGCCAAATCGTGAGGAAGAAATTTCTCCCGATTTGTTTGGCCGGCTGTGTGGTTTATGGTGTCTTCCTAATGAAACTAAAGGACAATGTCAACATTAGCCAATTGTGGCCGCAAAAAATCGGTTATCATGGTCTCATCGATAAACATGACTTTGTTCAAAAATGTTTTTTTTTTTCATTCAGACTTTCAAACTGCCAATTCACAAATGTTCGGGGCAGTCAATGGTAGTGTAGCTTTCTATGGTTAAATTGTAACAACTTTTTACTTAATAAAAATCAAAGGAAGACAGCTCAATTCTTAACATTTCATGATTTGATAGCCAATTTACTTCCTAACCTCACACTTGCACACACTGTACATATGTATGTATGTACTTGTATGCAACAAATAAATAGTGAAATCTCTAAAGGTAGAAGCATATGTTAAGTCGTTAACAGCGGTTACAATGTACAATGTAAGTCAACTGTTCAACGCTAAATAAGCTACCAATTTTGCCAATAACTTTCTTTATGAAAGTTTACTATTTTAACTTTGTTTTGACAGACGTGCGAAACACACAATTGACGCAGCGCGTGTTATGTATTGTACTTCTACCTTAACACATAAAATTTTCGTGTCGCGGTGTTTGTTGTCCGAAATAGCTCGACCGATTTTCATGAAATTTTATGTATATATCGGGTATGTCTCAGAATCGGTCAACATCTATTTTTCACACCCTTAAAGGCTAAGATAATCCAAGGTATATTTATTTACAAATAGCGTACGTTTAGGTTTTTTTAGAAGTACTCAGAGGGGGCAGTACAGAGGCTATTTCTCGCTATCTCCTACTATCAAACTGAAGTACCGAAAACGGCTGACAATCATTCATTAAAGCTATTAGTAATGCAGACGTAGACGTTGACAGTCGTTTGCTGGTGCCATATTAACCTCTGCTGTGCAAAACATTCAATGCTCATGTCAATGTTGAGTTTTGCAGTTCGGGGAAGAGTATCAAATTTATTTGAACTAAAAAAATATTTCTTAGAAATAATTTACATGGCACAACCACGTTTGCCGGGTCGACTAGAATTGAAAATAAAATTTTATTTGTAAAAAACCTAAAGCTCAAAATAATTTGGGTCTTCATTAAATAAATAAATTTAAAAAAAGACTTAAAATTATTAAAATTAAATACGTATGTGCCTTTTATATGTAATGTATTTCTCGTATACAAGCATATGATATTTAATACATTACAAATATATTTTATATGTCTATAGGTCTGTTATAAATATGGTTATATGGTTTATGTTATAAAAAAATTCATAAAATTTATAATTTATCATTAAGTTATCATTATGTCTACAAAATTATTTTAAACGACAGTATTCACCTATTATGTATGTATGTATGTACCTATTAAAACTCAAATATTTTGTTGTTCTGAATGAAATTTTATTTATTTTTCTTATTCCATTTTTTTTTTCTAATTTTAACAAAATCTTAAACGCTGTTGAAAACAATTCCATTTGACAAATTGTTAAACACGCAAATTTTCTTTTTAATAATTTAAAACAAAACTTAACACAACTAAACCAATTAAAAAAAAAATGAAAATAATAATTAGGAGTCTAAAGAGCCTCAACCACCAGCAAAGGATGTAAGTAGTTTTAGAACTGACCCGATTTTTATTTTGCTTTGTGTTGTTTTAATGTTTGTAGCAATAAAATGTTTAATTTGAGAGATATAACAAAATTTTCTTCCAAAACACTGTTTTTATGACTTTTTAGTTCTGTTTTTCTTATTGATTTACTATATTTTGTAATATATTGGGAATGAAAAAATTATTTTTGTTTAATAATAAAATTTCTTTCTTCAAGAAACTTTAAACTTGTATGTAATTTGTGAAGTGAAAGATACAATACAATAGTAAATTGTAACAAAAAGCACAAATGCTGTAAGTTTGTATATTCTTTTCACATTTTCAGCTTTAGAAAAATCAAATCAAAAAAATATATAAAATTGTTTCTTTGTATATACCCGTACAAAAATTGGCTTTAAGTTTATATATTTAGTTTTTTATTATAATTTCATCCTCATTTGGCAAAAGAAAAAAGAAATATTTTTTGTGTTCTTTAAATTTTAATTGCTTTAGAGCAAATTTTGGTTGAAATTTCTAATATTTTTGCAAAATTATTTTCGAAAATTACAAATTTTCAGATTCAAACACAAAAAATTGAAATTAAGGCACAAAGTAAAGTTGGTTCTTTGGATAATGTTAAGCACAAGCCAGGTGGCGGTGAAAAGAAAATCTTCGATGACAAGGATTATTTAAAGCATATTGAACATGGTGTACCCATAACTACTCCACCAGCTCAGGTAAAATTTGTTTTATTTTCATGAATCATCATCATCCTAAATGTAGTGACTTTGGATTTTTGTCACCATGAATTGTTTAACGAACAAATTATAAACTACCCACCATTTCTGAGTTTATCCCTTATATTTTTATTGTTCTTTAGTTTTTGATTTTTAGTTTTGCTTTGAAATTTTTTTTTTAGGTTCTAATTTTTTAATTTTAATTGTTCATATTTTTTTTTTTTTTTGTAGAAAATTAGTAAAAGTAGTTTCAAAAGAAAATAAATATTTAATATTGATTAAAAAACAAAACAAATTTTTCTGAAAGTTTTAACTCTTTCAGAGAAGTGTTCTAAAGCTGTACAGTATTACGAGTAGAGATGTAAAAAAAAGTACAAAACACGCCCTAAATTAAAATGTTAATTCTTGTCAAGAGGTTTATCCTTCATAAAATAATTTTGTAATTTTGTAAGGGCTGTCCCAAAAGTAGCCGAATCAAAAACAGAAAACAATAAATTTAAAAAAAAAAAGATTTATATCTCAACAAAATCCTCATTTGACCTCGAATCACCTCTCAGAGCGATATTCAATATTACATAAGTCCTTAAAATAGCCATGACCGCAGACTTCACGTCTTTATTGTTGATAAATTTTTTACCTCCCATCGAGTTTTTTAAGTTTGGTATTAGAAAATAATTTAAAACATATACATAAATCTGGTGAATAAAAAGCATGATGAAGCAATTGTAGCTTCAATTTATTGATTTCTGTCATAGCAATAATGGACGTATAAACTGAATGAAACAGTGTCTTTCTTTTTTGCCAAATGTGGTCTGTTTTTCTGTAGTTTCAACACATAATGGATAAAAAGACCATAATTAATAATAATTATGGCATGTGCACGCCATAGGTTTGCCTGAAGTTGGAACTATCTTGGTCATCTTTGGATACTATTCTTCAAGTCCAGCCCACTGTTTTGATTATACCTTTGTCTATGATATGAAATGGTGGAGTCATGTCACTTGCATGGCTAATAATTGACACACAAAATCACCTTTATTGTGATGAAGCATCACCAAATAATCGTCACAATGCTGTTTTCATTCTATTCTAAAAAAACGCGGGACCCATCTTTCCCACAGCTTTCTGATCAGCAAACTTTCCATGAATATGCGATTTATTGCACATTTTCATTTTAGTCATTGTCATTGTCATTTTAGCTAGCCGCCGCAATTACAGGCGATAATCCTGCAATAATAACATTATAATTTATTTTTAACCTTTTCCGATGTGGGCAACTCAATTCATTAATCACATCGGCTTGGTTTAAATTCTTTTATCCAGTATTTTATGGTCGTAAACAAAGGTAGAATCTGCTCAGTTTTTATATTGGTTGGAATGAGATTTTTGCGTGGTATAGTGGTTAGAGCGCTCGCACTAAAACTCAAACGGCCCAGGTTCGAATCCCAGCAGAGGTGAAAAATGGAAAAGTTATTTATTTTTATTTTTATTTATTTATTTATTTATTTGGTCAGTACAATACAACAAGAACGAGTCTTATATTAAAGTATTGGGTAGAGATTTTGCATTCATATAAAAAAGAATAAATTAATTTAAAAAAAAGAAAAAAATTAAATGAAGGAAAAACATAGATATCAAGAATTAACATACATAACACATGCAAATACATCAAAAAATAAAAATAATATAAAAGTGTATCAATTATTCCATAGCATCCAAGAAAATATATATTTACATTCAAATTGAGATTAAGAAAAGTATTCAAATATCGCAGATTTAAATTGCCTTGCATTGCTTATAATTTGAATTTGAGGTGGTAGTTGGCTCCAAAGACGAATGGCGTTGATGAAGAAATGTTGTTCAGAGATTGCCTTATTATGACCAATTGTATTAATTTTATTGCCTCTGCTTGACCTGGAGAATGTAATTCGAGCATACAAATAACTTGGTTGTTTCGTGAATATTATTTTATGTAAAAATAGTAAAACACGACATTTTAGTAGATTTTCAAGACTAACGTTATAAATCCGTTTTGCATAATTTGCGGTTTTTTCAAAATTATAATTTAAAAATAAGAGGTCCCTCCTCCAAGAAGTCCATCTACAAAGTAACGGCTTCCTGACGTTCCACTCTATTCCAGATTAACCTTTGACAACGAAAAACGAATGATCAGGAGAAAAGAGCCAGCTATTGGGTAGTAGCAGATAACAACTAAAAATCTACATAGCGAAGGCACTCATTGCAATCAACATGAAACGATGGGGCAATTAAGGGGTGAAGGTATAACACTGGCCTTTAAATGAACAATTCACAGCAATTTGTCTCATTTCTAAGGCGATTAATAATATGTATAAGAAAACAAAATATATGTTCTGTGGTCATAATATACTGTTCTTTTCACGAAAATTTCAATACAATGCACATAGTAGGGGTTTTTACCTGAGTATTCGTCTTAGTAAAAAAAAGTGAAAGTATTGAATAATAAGTACATATCGATGCGTATTTTTCATATTAATTTTAAAGAAATAAACGAGACTCCTCGAAACTTAAATCACAAGAATAGCTCTATTTAATTTAATTTGTTTTCAAACTACTGGCGCCATCTATGCATCATGTCGGTAGTTTAGTATTACGAAAACAATTAATTCAATTCAAATAAAAACAATTCAAAACAAAAATTAATTGAAAGCTCAAAGTGAAAATAATTCATGGTCTGGAGACTTGAAATAGAATTCCAGTAGTCTTGGGTTTTTTAGCTCTTTTGAGTGAGCGCTCTTCTTAGTTCAGCTCACTTTAATGAACTATGTCGCTCATTTAGTTCAATAGCTCATTTAGTTCAATAGCTTACTTAGTTCAATATTTTCATTTGAATCATATTAAACTTTTTTTCCATTGGTACAGCTCATGTTGTGGGCATCAATTGTATACGTAGCTTTTGTATACGTAGTTTGCCTTTAAATTCAAACTCAATCGATTTTGTTTTACAGTATTCGGTTATCAATTATCATACTCTAGTGAAATTCAGGTATACAAATTAATTTTAGCCTTACAGAAAAATTTAAAGAATTTTGTAATTAATATACAATTTTATTTTCGATCTCAAAAATTACTCATGTATGTACATACATGCACGAATTTATTATTATTGTAATTGCAAGTTTGGTTATTTTCAAATTATTTCAAATATTTTATTAAAAATGCTAATTTTTATTCAAATTCGACAGTAAAAAATAAATGTAATTCCCTTTTATATTGCTTCTACAATTATCATAAAAATCGTTAAATTTCCAAAAATGTAACGTCCTATAAAGTTTCTGGCAGCTACTTATATTATTTGCAGCTGGCATTACCAATTAGTATGTATCTTCAACATAAAATGTCAAAGAATAAAAAAGATTCAAGAAAGAAAGAGAACGAACTAATAAGAAAGATGAGCGAAAAGAAACGTGGATTCACAAGAAAGAAAGAAAGAAACATGTACTACTGAGCTAAAAGAGCATATTGTAATGAACGGCTCTTTTAGCTCACTTGAGTGAATAGCTCAGTTGAACTAGTTCGTTCATGAGCTACACAACTGTAAATCCCAGACAGGTTATTAGGGTGGGTCAATTTTTTTGCCTACTAAGCGTATAGCAAAATCGTAATCTACGAGAAATTCTAAGAACTTTTCCCAAGGAAACCATGGTTCTAAAATCAAAATAGAGCTTCCGGTTTTTTAAGAGAAAATTTGGTGATCAGGTCATCCGAAAATAATGATATTTTTTTTGGAAGTATTCATTGCAATTGGTAAATAGTTGACCTGTAACGCTGGAAGAGGGCTTATTTTAAAGGAAATTTTCTCAGCTTTCTATATCTGGCCTCATTTATAGAAAATTGTTTACCCAAATAATATTTTTGGAGGTTTGTGTCACAATAATATTAGTTTTAGGTTTTTAACAGTTTTACTATTATTATTTTGAGGATAAATATACTCGTTTTATTGAAATATAAAAACTTAATAAAAGAACAGACAAAAAAAAATCGAATGCTTTTGGGCCAAACCCTTTCAATGCCAGTTTTGCTAAAGACATATGCTTTCGGTAGGTTGAACTACGTTTAGTTGTAACTGCATTTTAGAAACTGTTTAAGAAAATACAAGTTTATTGCGAATATATGCTGGAAATCTACTTTGTATAACTTTTTTTGCAGGCCATTGCACCATGCCAAGCCATACACGATTGTAATTCCGATTTAAATTTTACAGCTTTTTTGATTATATTACATTGTGTAATATATTCTGGCAATTTATTTATTACATAAATATTAAAAATTTTTGAATCTTCGTTTATCGAATATAAAAATTTTTAATGTTATCACTCAGATTATCGTTGTTCCTTGCTAATACTAACAGTTATGTACCAACATATGTAAATTACAAATTCTCACCAAAAAAAAAAAAAAAAAAAAAACAAAAAAAAAAGGAAAAGCAGTAGGAAAAGCAAGTTGTTTTCGCCAATCTTCTTCTGTGGCATCATCCGCGTGATATCAGAATATGAGTATATATTTGTTTATCAATATTAAATAATTATTTTTAAAATTACACAACTAATTTATAAAAAGAATTATAAAATTAAAGCACTGCACTTTTAGAAATTATGTAATTAAAAATTAAATGATAAAGTTTTTGACACCATTAAGAACAGCTTTTGTTATCATTATTCAACTGATTCATTAAATCAGCAGTATTTTTGCTAATACAACTATAACAATTATAATCATACTTTTCAAATTCAATGCATTATAAAACAAACAAAAAAAAAAAAGAAACAACAATTAAAAGACTTCATAGTAAAATGAAATAAAATAAATCATAAAACACATAAACATTTCTTTAATACACCAAATAATACACAAAAAATGTTTAAATTTCTTTTGAAAATAAAAACTAAATCGAGCAAGAAAATATGTTTAAAACAAACGATTATAAATTTAAAAAAGAAAAACTAAAAATACATACAACACAAAGAATAAAGATTTTTAAGTAATATCGTATTACAAAACTAATAATAGTCCTCCGATATTAACATCATAAGAAAATGATAGCAATAAACACTTTTCGTTGCACACGACATGGCAAGTCGCAGACTCATTAGCGCTTTTCTTTTTTCAGTGTGTCTAGTAACCCAAAACAACAGTACTCTATTTTCATGAGATATTCCATGCAAAAATTTATAGCAACTTGTCTCATGAACAAGAAGGCGCATAATATAATATCTATCGAAAATACGTTTTTTGCATAATTTTTATCAGCAAAAAAAATACGCGTCGATTGGTCTAGGTCCCAGATTTCTACGATGAGAATAAATTCACCTATGCCGTCTGCGAAATGAAAAATACCAGTCTATTTGTCCTACTCTCATGCAGGTTTTTTGGCTCTGGTGAACATTTAAGGTTTTGTCAGTAACAGCGTTCTTTAATTCCATCGACGATATAATTTCGAAATTGAGTTTTTTTGTTAATTATTGTACATGTTCGTGCAAAATTTTAGATTCCTACGATAAAAATGGCGATTTTATAACGAAATTCAAAAGAACGTAACTACAAGTGCGTGTACTTCTAAATGCCAGAAGACGTGGCTACATACATATTTATATGAAATCGTTATATTCAAAATCATTTGTTGTATATAATGCCAATCCTTATACATACACTCCGGTTCACTTATTTAAAGGCACAAAAAATCCCATATTCAGGAGCCGGTATCTTTTGCAATTTTTAACCGATTCCAGAATTTTAAAACAGAAATGAAAGCTAGACATCTTTAGATATAAACAAAATCATGACAATGGTGGTTTCTTAACTAAGGAACCTTTTTTTTGAGGAATTTATAAAAAAATCTATAATTGTGGTATTTTTTTGGTTCACTTGAATAAAGGCACTTTATTTTTTTTTGTATTATTTTTAAAGTGAGCGGTGATTTTTTGTTGGGGGCGTTTGTTTATTGCAATTTATTACATCTTAGTCGATTTACGAGTCAAAATGGCAAAACAAAAAATTTTAAAGCTATCGGAAAGGACTAAAATCGATGTTTACCGTTCTGAAGGATATTCTAACCGAGCAATAGCTAAAAAAATTGGACCGAGCCCAACAGTTGTCGACAATTACATCAAGGACCCCGAGGGGTATGGAAAAAATTTTAAAAGAAGGGTTTCGTTGTCTTTATCTACTTATGAGAAAAGAAAAATCATCAGAATTGCTTCTAATTCTGCCTTATCCTTGTCAAAAATAAGAGCTCAACTGGAGTGCAAGCGAGCAAGTCATCAGTACGCACAGTTATTAAGAGCTGTGAGTATTTTAAATACAAGAAATTACAAAAAAAGCCGCCACTTAATGGTTCTCGTAAGGAAAAGCGTCTTCAATTCGCAGAAGACTACATGGTATGGGATGTGCAGCAAAGAGGCTATGTAAATGACTGAAAAACCATTGTATTTACGGATGAAAAGAAGTTTAATTTGGCTACAACTATTATTTCCATGACCTGCGTAAAGAAAAGCGATTTTTGAACCGACATCACAGCCGAGAGGGCGGCGTTATGGTGTGGGGTGCTATTACGTACTAGGGCACCATCGATCTTGAATTTCAAAGTGCAAAAATGACTGGTGCAACCTATAGAACGTTAATGGAGTCGGCTTTTCCGAAGTTCAATGAACTATTTGGTCCAATACCTTGGATATTGCAACAGGATAATGCCTCTATACACAACACCAGAGTAGTAAAGGAGTACATTGCAAGCCAAAATGTTAATATTCTTGATTGTCCACCCTATTCGTCAGATCTAAACATTATCGAAAATGTGTGGGGTTGGTTATCTCGTAAGTTCTATGAAGGAGGTAGACAATTTTATGACAAGCAGTCACTAATTCAGGCCATTAAGGATGCTTGGAATGAAATTTCGTTGGATTACATCAATTCTCTTTATCTGCCAATGAAAACTCGTATATTTGAAGTTACTAAAAACAAAGGGGGTTGTACCCATTACTAATATTTCTTTAATAAAGCAAATAAAGTAATAATAACTTAAAAAACAAGAGAAGCTGTTTTTCATTAAAGTTAGTTAAAGTGCCTTTATTCAAGTGAACCAAAAAAAAAAAAATAACACATTTTTAGATTTTTTTTATAAATTCCTCAAAAAAAGGTTCCTTAGTTAAGAAACCGCCATTGTCATGAATCGGTTAAAAATTGCAAAAGATACCGGCCCCTGAACATGGGATTTTTTGTGCCTTTAAATAAGTGAACCGGAGTGTATCTCTATCCTAAAAATTATATGATTTTCAGGATTTACAACATTTTTGATTTTAAGGTTTTTTGTTTCTCCTGTAAAAAACAAAAAGTGAAGCTACATACGTCTGTTTGCATTTAATATGACACTATGTGAAAAAACTTGAGAGCAAAACTTGAACGTGTGGCTGTAGGGTACCGTGGAAATGCCCATATTCGAAAACTACGTGCTGTTAATGTCGGAGTTATGTAGCTATTGTAATAGAATTTTAATTTTTTTACTTTGTAACCCTGATTTAATTTTGTATTCCTTTATAATTTTGGTTTTTTTTTTGTTCCTTTAAGTTTTGTGTAAAATATTTTAGTTAAATTAATTACATAAATAAATGTTTAAATAAAAGTCCTTTAAATGTACTATAAATAGTAAAATTAATTTTTAAATATTTTTTGCTTAAAATTAAGAAAAAAAAATGCTAAAGACATCAATGTTTATTCTTAATTTGTTTTTCTTCTTCTTTTCTTCCCAACATTTTTTTTTTCTTTCTTTCACACAAAACGTAACATGTGTTTTTTTTTATTATTTAAAAAAATATATTTCTAAAAAAAAAAATGTTGTATAGCTCTCACAAGGGCGTTTAATTGCTACAATACATCTTGAATTCGGTTTATGTAATAAAGATTGTGTGTGTACCGAAGTCTTTAGATCGCTTTTTAAATAATTTTAGATAATTATCTCAAAAAATTTTTTTGAACACAGAAACATACACTCCTATGCCAGCCAATAACTTAACAAAAATCTCCTAGAAATCCTTAAAGGCCAAAAAAAAATTATAAAAAAAACTTAAAGTTAAAAACATATACAATTAAAAATAGTTTATACATATTTTGACAACTCCCATCACTAGAGTACATTCTGAAAAACGTACCTTTTATTTTAAGTTTTAATAATTTAACGCTTAAAACCACATACATACAATAATAAAAAAGTACTATTTAAAATTTAAACAAAAATATATATTTAAAAATAAAAAAAATTATTTATTATATGTATTATTAGACCAACAATTCTATTTACACAAAAGAAACTATTTAAAGTAAAAGATTTCAACACTATATTTGACTTGTTGAATTTATGCAAAATTTTATTAAATTGTTGTAAAATTAAAAAATAATATCTACAAATCTCAAAAACTACGAGTAAATTATAGAAATTAATCTTATGACAATTTATTACAAAAAAAATATTTTTGAGTAAGCCGATTTTTTTTCCCAACTCTTCTTTTTTTTATTAATTTTTGCTAGTTTAAAGCTTAGAGCCAAGCTTAGCATAGAATTTTCCCACCAAATAATTTTTATTAATTCCTTTTTTATGGATTGTGCTTTTTTATTTGTACTTTATTATATTTCTTTTTTATTATCATCATCATTATCTCATTTAATAATTTTTAAAAGTTTCTACACAGTGGTCAGGAAAACTTTTCGACATTTACTAAAAATATTTGTTTCTTATCAAACAGAAGCGAATATTAAGGGTACTCAAGATTGATTCTGTGCAAACTAAAATAAAGCAAATTTGCTGTGCACATAGCTATAGATTGTGAGCTTCCTTTTATAATTAATTGTATTTTTTAAAGTATTTGTTTGATTTAGTGCTACCGGATTTATAGATTCAAAAACATCTGTCATCTTCCTCCTAAAATGCCAAAAACACCGCTAATTCTCTAAAAAAAAAATATATATATATTACAAATACAGAGGCCTAAAAGCAGCGAAAACAAAAAAAAATAATTGATTTTCTAATAAATAAAGGCAATAACGAAAACGGAAAGCACATGTTTTGTATATGGGTTAAACCACCCCAACTCAACTTAAAATATGCCGTTTTTGAAATGACTGTTTCCGAATTGGCTGATTTTTGGTATGAATAAAGTATATTATAACACTAAGACAAATATAAAAGTAAAGGGCGCTGACTCTTCTGGATCCGGAAATATGAGGTCTTGAAAATCGGAAAAAGTACAAAAATGCACAAAGTTACACTTAATTGCAATTTTCTTGAAAAGTATTATAGCTACGCATCTAGTAAAAGTCGAAAGGATATTAAATTACCTTTGATTTAATATGCAACATGATTTTTTCTTTGAAAAAGTCAAAGGTCAATTCCTTTATCTATAAGTCGGAAGCCTATATCTCTGAAAGCGACCTTTTTAAAAATTTAAAAAAAAAAATTATGCCAAAAATAGTTTCGTTCTCTACAGTTGTGAAAAATTTCAGAGTGGAGGTCTTTTTGGATCAAGAAATAAAATTCAAATCACAAAAGAATGAGATTAGAACTTTTCTGATAGGGGTGGAATAGTATACGATTTTTCGATTTCGGTTAGCTAGAACCGCTTAATTTGTGAGTTTCAAGAAAAAAAAAATATAAGACAAAAAGAAGGGATGTGGGATGGGGGCAAATGGCTTTTCATCGGTGTCAAAGGTTGGGTTGAAGGAATAAAAATCCACAAAAAGCTCTACAACTGCCCTGGAGTAGCCCCTAGAGGGGTAAAATGTAAGACCGACCCTTACTAATGTTTTACCCCCAACTTTTTTTTCGAACATACTTACCCCATATCTTCATTCCCTAAGGGGATTCCAGTACAAAGTTTGAAAAAATAAATTTCAATGTCGAATAGTTTTCTGACCACTCTAAAGGTTTTTTTAATAGAGAAAATACTTGCAAAGAATTTTTTCTCATTAGAATTATTTAAAACATTTCATAACATAAAGCACTTCCCTTCTAATTATATTCTTTTTGTTTTTTACCCCGGACATTCCACAGTGCCAAATTAAAAAATTAATTTAAAATTCTGTTTAAGTTCATATATATTTTGTCTAACTACACTGTGTTACAAAAATAAATAAACTTGAAATACCTTTGGAAGTGATACAATTTTTCCCCAATTATAAATAGTTTTTTCCTTTCCTATTTACACACGAATTTATATGAGAAAAATGGAAAAAGGAAAAAACTAGGTTTAACATAAAATTAATAAAATAATTCAAAAACAATTCTTATAGAAATTTTTTTGTTTGACATGGATTGGCTTAATTTTTATTCTAGAACTATAACGCACATTCTTTATAATTGAAACAGGCTTTTATAAAAAAATATATCCATTTGTATAAGTATATGCATTTTTATGTCTGTGCCAATTGAAACTGTATAAGCCTTAAGCTAATATGTGTTCCCATAAGCAATTTTTTTAAAAAGAAAAATATGCTCAAACTATTTATTTTTAACTTTTTATCTATTAATTTCCATATATACTATTTATTAATCTTTTTATTTTTTTAGGATTATTTATATACATTTTATTAGAAATTAAGCTATAAAAAGAAAATATGTGCATTATTTAAAGAAATTAAAACAAAAAATATTTATACGTCCTTAAGAAAAATATATAATTCATTAAAAAAATATATTTTAAATTTAAAGAAAAATCTATCATCACATTAAACAAAAAGTAAGTTATTTAAGTTTATAATAAAATATTCTATATTTGGATTTAATCATTTAACATCACCATATAACATATTTTTGTAAATGTGCTGTGAACAATTTTTTCAATATAGAAGCATTACTCAAAGATAAGGGTACTTATACAATAATATGTGTAATTGGAACTTTCATTGAAATTTCCATAGAAATATAAAAAAATATAAGCAGTGTCTCAAGAGAGAGAAGACACATTAAAGATGGCAAATTGTCGAAACAGCGGTCCAAGCAAAAAGCACGATGTTTATTGTACACATACATCCATAATTGGTAATTACCACCCTTTTTTCAGAGCTACGTCCTAGCTTTTCACAGCACCCATATTGTGTGCATCAATTTTTTTCTATTAATACCGGAATTCGAACGACAGACTTGAGAAGCTTGTTCATGGTAATCAGTTACTCTCAGAGCTTTTGCCAGAAGACTGTTAAGAGGTGGTCGCTGAAAGAAATATTCTTTTACATGATAGCAACATTGTAACTAGAGCTTCCACTGAGAGTGGTGTTCAGCCACTTTGCAAAGTGAAAAGGTTGTGTAGTAATAAGCTGGTGGAAATCGGACAACCTCCTTGTTATCAAAGATATAACAAATTTATGGGGGAGTAGACAGACTTGGTCAGAATGTTGGAAAGTACCGTATAGCTATTAGACTAAAAAAATGATATTGGTAAATGATGTGAACAATGTATTTCAATTATACCGTCTTTCACCAGAAGTACAAGAAAACGATGCTCATGATTTTTTATCTCATACAAGGTACATATCTCAGAGTAATTGTAATGCTGGGTAAGCCATCTTCTAAGCTAAGTTGCCAATAACAATCAAGAAAAAGATACCTGATACGATAAAACTAGATCAAAAGGGGCACTATAAGATATAATAAGAAATGAGACGCAACTAAGTTGCCGTCAATACCACAAAAATACCATGTTATAACTCAGCAAGTGTGGAGTTGATTGTTGTATAAAATAACTTACTATTGAATTCACTTATTTTGTAATAAAAAGATCCATAAACATAAAATACAGTAGTAATTTTTTTTACAAAAAAATCATTGGCATATGTATATTCCCAACGCCCAATTTAAAGTGCGCTTCCAAAACTCTGTCAACAAGTAAAATAGAAAAAGTATTAAAATATTTTTATTTGTGTTAGGAGGTACTTCTTAGAAATTGACAAAAAAAAAATTTTATTTTTTCGATTTTGATATCCTGGGAATATATTGTTAAACCAATAATTAAAATAAAAAATAACCTAAAAATACATCCCTGATCAGATGATGTGTGATGAAATTTGCAAAACTTTAAAAGCGATAAGAGCTGTCAAATTTGCATCGGTATTTTTTCTCTATGTCGTATGGTTTCAATATATACATATCGCTTATTTGCAAGAAGAGTGGCATAACTCCAAAAAAGCGATTTTGAGATAAATACGTTCAAACATTTTAATTCAGGCAAACTTATATGAAAAGTAGAAGACACTTTTGGTCGCCACTCAATGAAAAAAAGAGATAAAAATACAATTTTTAGATATATTTTAAATTACAGTTCGCCTCATATTAACTCAAAAAATGTGTTTTTTAGGTCATGTCATTCTTCTCGCAAATGAGCGATATGTTTTAAGTTTAGACCATACAATCCGTGCTCTTTTACACAAATATTTGACGACTTGTATTATCGTCTAAATCCCCTTTAAACTTTTTCATTTTTTACATACAACAGACATACGAGTACTATATCTAAATACAAGTTATCGAAGTCAGAAGGACTTCGGCTATAAAAGTTAAGCGCCGCACCAACAGCGGCGCGTCTTAAAATTAAAACACTTTTTTGATTAAAAAATATACTACCGTTTATTTTCACTGTCCAACTTAGACTAACTAAAACTAATTTTATTACCCTAAACGATGGCGGTATGATGAGCAGCGCTGCCTTGGTTGGAGTTGGTGTTGATATATGACGCGTGTGCAGCGTCAGCGGAATCGAGCGACGATGGTGCGAACACACAACAATTTGCGTTCCCATGATGTTATTTGAAACCCTTTTTATATTGCGCAAATTATTTGATCACGTTGTACAGCGTCAGCACTTATACCAGCTTAGCTTGGGGTAAAGGGGTTGTGTTAACTCCTCCCCCTTCAAAAATCTACGTCTCGTAGATCTTAATTATTAGTGGGCGTATTCCCCGGTGAGGCTGAGCCTGATGAGAATAGTCCACCGTTTACCTTTCGCCAAACACATCCGACAAAAAGTACAGTTAAAACAAGGACGAAAAGGCTGGGTATTCCGCCAACTCGTAGCTGTTGCGTCAGCTGCTTTAATTGTCTTATATTCTCTATGCTGAGACCGTGGACATACTCGACGTCGATCTTATTACCTTGACTAGTTATATTGGTATATACTGGCGGAAGAGCCTGCAACTTGGTAGCTAGAGTGTTGGTGTACATTTTCCCATTGAGTTCGATGGTTTCATTGAAAAATTGTATAACGTATGTTCCATTTAGGTACATAATGTTGTCAGAGGCTTTGAGGTTACCCTTAAAGTTTGTGACGAAGACTGTACCTTCCTTTATCAGTTCAACGAAGGTTCGATTACCCGTTTGATACTGACATTTCGCGTCGCCACCTTTTAATAATCTAGACACACAGTCATCTTCCTTCAATTTTTCTAATTGTGCCAAATCACATACAGAGGAGTTATTAATTGACATGCAATTACCCGTGATTCCATAAGTTTCCCTTTGACTCACTAGCATCTTCTTATAATTTAGATCCACCTGTTTCCCCTGTGATATCGAAGGTCTTGTATGTAGGAGATTAAATTCTTCATTCCTCACCTTCGGCATAGCCAATACATACAAAAGCATAGACCCGTTGACGTAAATCGACGGTGTACCGTATTCCACCGCTTCGATTACATTTTCATACGGGAGCGTTTCCATTTCGGATATGATTCTATTGATTTCTTCTTTGTCGATTATATTTGTATTAACAATTTTGTTCTTGGCCAGCTGGCAAGCTCTAATGATCTCGTTTACATCCTCGCTTATTATTGAAATTTGGTTAAGTGTGTCCTGCTGGAGCCATTCTGCCTTCAAGGGTTCTACCCGATTATTGAATTCGTCTATGACGTGATTAATCTTTTGTAATACCATTTGCATTTTGACAAATAACACATTATTCACTTTATACTGTTGATTGTTATTCTCCACTATATCGTTCTGGCTTTGGAGGATTTTGTTCCAGTCGGCAGCATCTGGGGAACCTGCCAACCATTTCCATGCCGACCCGATCCAGTCTATTGAACGTGTTTTTCGGAGGTGTTTTCTAGTAAGGCTGTCTATGCGATCATCAATTTGTTTCAAACGAAAATTGATAATATTGCTTTTTTCGGCGTTGCGCACCGTTGAGTTGACGGTCGACGCTATTGTCCGCACCAGCATTTTGTACTGGCGAAGGTCTATCACATGAACCAAATTAAAATGCCCGTTGACAATCCTGCCAGTTCCGTCCTTCACAGAAATAATCGCAGCGTCATATTTAAATATTTCCGCGCATCGCGTTATTGAAAGAGCAGTTAAAATAAAAATAATTTTCATCCTGCACGAGAAAATATTTTCTTCTATTGTTGCTTCCTTGTCCTTGCTTCCTTGTTGTACGAGAGCTTCGTTTATGACATACGGAAGAAAAGAAAATGAGTATATTAGTTCAAAAGAATTTTACAAGTCTTTTGGTTGAAATTGAAAAGTGTTGCACAATTGTTCTATTTCTTTTTATTTGAAGTAAGTGACATTTTTCTTTTCACTTATTTCACGTTGAACATGGCTCAATTTATCAAAGAACTTTCTATTTCTCAATTCTTATAGTATATATGGTATACAAAGACTTTTATTTCTCATTGGTTTTCCTACTTTTCTTTTAAGTTGATAATTTGAGTTACATTTGTTCTGTGTTATTTTTTATTAACCTTATTATTTTATAGTCTTTTGAGCGGAGGATCGTATTATCCGTTTTCGACGGAAAATTCCGACGTACTAAGGGACGATTTGACTCACCCCGTGCAGCCTCCGACCGTTACCCTCAATTACTAGGCAAAATTTAAGGCTTGGTTCCCATTAAATGTAGGTTCTTATGTTAACTACAACTAACGAGAATTCTACTTAGTAGTGCGGGTTCTTACGTTTACCACAACTTGTAGAGGAAGCCAGACCTTACCTTTCGTAATCTCACTATCTGTGAAGAGGATACTACGAAGCAGGCTTGCACATTTCCTCGCAAGACTTGCTTATTATTTTATTTTGTGACTAGGAACTTTTTTACACACTGGAGTGCTCGGAATTCGAGATCGCAGCATGCTGAAGCCATAGGCTCCATATTGGTCACTTCTTTTTCGTTATTTGTATCTTTAAGTTAACTTTAATATTTTATTGAAAACCATTCTTCTTGTTAAAAATTCATTTCTCAAAAAAAAATTTTCCTTATTTTTGTACAATATTTGATTAAAATATTTTTCCACTTTTAGAAAATATTTCGTGGGTTGAATTATTTGCGTTTTAACACTCAATTTTCACATCTTCATTTTGAAGGTATTTTGATCAAAGGACAATAATTTTCTTTATTTTAATTTATCATTACTCCACTTGATCTTTTAGCACGTTTTTATAAGCTTCTTAATTTATATATTTTTTAAGATAAATTTTATTTAAACAAGAAAAAAATTTTCTCAATTTTGAGAGCTTTTTTTTTTTATATGCACTTTCTTTCGAACCATGTTCAACGGGAACCGGCACATCCTTTTTTCAAATGCATGCCGGTCCCTGCTCGGGCGCCAGTTATCGAAGTCAGAAGGACTTCGGCTATAAAAGTTAAGCGCCGCACCAACAGCGGCGCGTCTTAAAATTAAAACACTTTTTTGATTAAAAAATATACTACCGTTTATTTTCACTGTCCAACTTAGACTAACTAAAACTAATTTTATTACCCTAAACGATGGCGGTATGATGAGCAGCGCTGCCTTGGTTGGAGTTGGTGTTGATATATGACGCGTGTGCAGCGTCAGCGGAATCGAGCGACGATGGTGCGAACACACAACAATTTGCGTTCCCATGATGTTATTTGAAACCCTTTTTATATTGCGCAAATTATTTGATCACGTTGTACAGCGTCAGCACTTATACCAGCTTAGCTTGGGGTAAAGGGGTTGTGTTAACTTACATATAACATTATTTTGGTGACTGAGAAATAAATGAATGAATGTATTCATTTTTATACGGAATTTTTTACAGTCATTTATGATATAGGCTCTGTTTCCAGATCTTAAGTTCTTTGTTTTTAAAATTATAAGTACATAATAATGTATAAATACCTTTATCTTAGATTGAGTATTTTACCTTAAAACCCCCTTTTAATATTTCATAAAAGGTTAGATGTTTTGTAAAATTAAAAAAAAACTGTATCTGTGTGCTGTGCTAAAATAATTTTTAATTAAAACTGGTAATAAAGTATTTACAAATGGTTTATAGTTCATTTCTTAATTCTTTTTTTTTATTATTATTTTATAATATTTATTTGTTAGTTTTATTATTTTAATTGCTTTCTTAAAACTATTTTCATATGTCCTATTTATTTATTAATTTTTTTTTTCTTTTGTAATTCTGTACAAAAACAAACCCCTTAACCGAGTTGATTTTATTTTGAAATAGACTTTTTAATCAAATTGCATATATTCTTTTGATTTTTTTTTTTCAACACACAGAGTCCACAACCACCAGCATCAATGACGACTTCAACCACTGGTGCCGATGAAAATTTAAATCAGCATTCATAAATTTATTAAAAACAAAACAAATTATTTGAAAAAATATATACGATATAAAAAAATTAAATTAAATAATTTGAAAAAAATACCAAAAAAACAAAAAATATACAATTGAAATATTAAATTGTTATTAACACAAAATTCTATATTATATTTAACATTTTCATATAAAAAATTAAAACCAACAACCGAAAAATATTTATGTATTCAACAGTTAAGAGAGAAAGAAAAGAACAACAAAATGAAATATTCAACCCACAAAACAATATACACACATACTTATATATCATATTCATACAATTTAAAAGTAAAATTAATAACATCTTAACGCATTAAACACTTAAAATATGGCAATAACATTATTTGTTATAATTTTTTAAGATCCATACTTATTATACCCGTATTTATATAGTATTGTTGTATATTAAAAAGTTTAATTTTAATTTAAATGTTTACTGCTGAATTCATAAAAAAAACAAATATTACATGTTTATTAAGAGTTTGTTTGACAAATTTCTATGCAATACGAGTACTTGTCAAATAAGCCTTTAATATTTGTATTTTGTTTTTTATGAATGCAACAGTTAATCTTTTTTACTTTGCCTTAAATAGTGAAATTTTTCTGTAGTTTTTTTTTCCAAAGAAATTATTTTCTAAAACCATATATTGATTTAATTTTTTTTTATTCAAATAGAAGTGAAACGTTTATTAGTAGAGCAACTTAGAAACCACCATTTAAACAAACTGAAAGCAAATATACAAACAATTTTATGCAAAACAGGGTTTTCTTTTAAATATTTGTTAATCGTTTTTAAAGAAATATATTCTATTTAACTTAATACTTTTAAAGAAAGCCCTGTACATCTTTTTAAAAAAATCTAAATCTTATATAATAAAAATAAATAAAATACATATTTACCCGTTTATAGAAATTTATACGTATTTAAAGTAAAACCAGGTATTATTAAATATTTATATTACGAAGAAAAGAAAAAAAATTAATAAATGGCAAAATAAAAATTCGATAAATTGAAAACTAAGAGAAAAAAAAAACATATTTTAGAAAAGAGAATATAAGAAATCATATTTAAAAAATTTGCTTCAAAATGGATATACTAAATGCTTAATTTTCTTAAAAGGAACTCATTAATGTCATCATAAGCTTACATGCATATTTTAAAATTTTTATATATTTTTTTAAATACCCAGCTGCAGCATTCATAAAAAATTGTTTACCTTTACTAGTGGATTATTTGATAGATTTATGTGCAATACTTACTTTTATTCCACTATTTAAGATTTTTTAGTACAGTCGTGCTATCGGATTGAATTGACGTCGGCAATGTGTTATATAATGGGTGGAAAGATTTTGTAAAACAAATAAATGATCATTTAAAAAGCAAGTTTTGACAGAAATAGTGCAATTGCATGTTTTTTTCCTGCGACCTATGAAGTTAGGTGTGTGGTATTTGTCCGTTTCAGGAGTTTTTATGAAATTTGGTATCATTTAGGGCATATTTGTGCATATTTTGCTCTTATCAGCATTTTTTGCATATTTCAACATTAATAGTATATGTTTGGCATATTTTTCTCTTTAAAGAGAATTTTTAACCTTTATAATGCATATTCTTTGTAGTTTATTACAATGACAGATGTCTATGACAATACTTTATTTTGCAAAAAAAAATATGTATATATAAACATACATATGTATGTATTTTGTCTACATATATTTATTTGCAAATATCTCATAATAAGTTAAAGTAAATTTTTTCCTGTTGCACTGGTTTTTGTTTCCTTTTTTATGCAATTTATTTAACTTTTAGATAAACAAGTGTTATTGAAATTTTGAAAAAAGCTTGTTTTTTAATAACTAAAGGCCGTTTCTGTATTTGTTTTACAGCATATTTTTTTATATTTTAGATCATATTTCAAAGTTTTTACTGCATATTTTATGCGCATAAAACACTTTTTAGAGTATATTTTTGGTTCCCCTGCTTATTATATAATATTGTTATATAGTAATCCAATGAACGGATTTTCACAACTTTTATAAACCAAATATATACGATGAATACTGGGGTTAATGTTTTGATAAAATATTGGTTTTTTGATTGAGGCCAGCACTCTAATAAAATATGTTGTTTAACATATAAAACAAAGAACAGTACTGGGTATTTATTTAGAAATATACTTTAACGTTTAAAGATCTAATGCCGTACATACACCACACAAGTTCACTGCGTAAGTTTAACACTACACAATGATAACCGACTGGTGTAGCGAACTGATCAAAAATCAAAACGATTTTGATATTTATTCAAGTTTGTAAAACTGTGCAGTGAATTTATGTAGAATAAAAAAAAAACTTCTTCAGTAATTAAGTCAAATAATATAAAAAATGTATTACTCTAATGAAAATATAAATACGTATGTACTATAATTGCTAAGGCAGGCAATAAAATATTGCACATGCATGCGTTCATGTTGTTTTTTTTTTACAAATAACTTTAAAATAATAAACTGCACAGTTCACTTGAGCCGCTCAAGTCTAGTTAACGCAGTGAACTTGTGTGGTGGGTGGCATAAGGCACATTATATTTATTTTTTTAATTTAGAAAAATTTTAACTGTTGAATTCAAATCAAAAATTTTGTTTTGCAACAAACAAAAAAATTAGAATTTCATTAAACAATAGTTTAATTAAATATATTCGTTAGAAATATGTATTTGTTTTTTACTTTTTCTTATATTATCGTCACAATTTCATTTAATTTTTAAGAAAAATAAAAAAAAAAGAATGTAAGAAGTATATAAATTTGAAATAAAGATTTTTCAGTATGTCTAAATTAACGATAAATAACCGCAGCACTTTTATTTCATTTCAAGGAAGCAAAGCAACTTTAGCTTAAAAGAAAAAATAAATAATAATACCGACTTTTCAAAGAGCTTTAAAAAGTATTTTTTTATTTAGTAGAGCTATGCCATTAATATTTTTTCTTTTTATTTCTCATTACACTGTATTAAGCTTTTGTTTAAAAGAAAATAACACTTTAAAGAGAACTTTGCAATTGTAGTAATGGGCAGTAATGATTTAATTAACAAAAACACAGCTGACAGCCTACACAATAAATTAAAAGCAAAACAATTAAAGAGGCTTTAGAATTCGATTTGGATTGAAATATTGGTTGGTAATGACAAAACCTAAAACACTGAATGCAACTTACCAATACCTGCAACTTTAGTAAGTTTTCACCTTTACTTTTGAGTTTCATTTTATTTGATTGAAAATGTTAAAAATTGAAATAAAATCCTTTCTGTTTTTTATTATTATTTCTCTGACTTATAGCAATTCTGGAAAGCTCCAAAAATCCAAAGATCTACAACCTTATCAACATCAATGTCTTTGCCAGCAGAATGTTTAGTCTTATCGGTATCCATGCCATCTTTAAATAACGACCATAAGAGATCAAAAAGTGCAGGACCCAAAAGGAAAAAAGGACAAGCTATACATCCAAAACCATTCCGTTTGTACTAAAGCGTTTTCAAAAAGATGTACTATTTTGAAAAAAAAGATATAAACATTTTCTAAGAAACTTTTCTAATATCAATCGAAATTTACAAGTAATTCTTTCATTTCTAGCAGTCTAAGAAAAATCTTCAATTTTTTATGGCTAATTTCTTAATTTATTTGAGAATGGAAAAAATATTTCATTTTACTCTTTTAAGTATGAAGTAAATAAAAAACGTTTGAAAAATAATCCTTAAAAACCACAATCAAAACAAATTGTTAAATGTTTTGTTAGAAAATAATTGTTCGTGATTTTTAATCCACTTAAAAATCCATTATACGAGTAATTTTGTTGAAATGATAAAAATATATTAAAAAAACAACATACAAGTATATAGTTAAAAACTTTTCACAAATTTCCCCCAAACAACATAGAAATTTATGAACAAGTTGAGGCTACAACGTTTTATTTAAAAAAAGCGAAAAACATTTTCATAAAAATAATATTTAAAAGAAAAGCATTTAATAATAAAAGACAAAAAAAAAAAAATAAATAAACTGTCTTAAATTTTTTTTTAATTCGAGAAGTAAAGAAAAACGTAAGTAAAGTATAATCGCATTTGAGTTTGTTTTTGATTTATTAGTTCTTTTTTTTTTTTCTTTTTAATATATTCAAGTATATAAAAAATTAATAAAATTTAATAAAACTAAATTTATATTATAAATTATATATGTATATATATTATTGTTTTTTCTTTTTTGTTGTGTATTCTAATTTATAATTTTTAATTACATATGTATAAATTAATATAAAAAAGAATATTTCATATACTCGATACAAATATACAATTAATTTTAATGAAGAAATTTTTAATTAAATCAGAACCTCTTTACTTTAGAAGTATTTTAAAATGTTGTATATTATAAGCAGTTATAGTTATATGTATATCCTATATCAGCAAGTCTTAGGAACTTTTACATGTGCCAGCAACAAGCGATGCTCGGTGTTTATCGATGCATCAAAACCATCGACGTTTTTAATGCAATGCATAGTTAAAATATCGATGTATCGTATGATACGATATTGTAACGAAGTTTTTCGATTATTATATCCCTTTCAGACCTGCCACTAAATTAATGGGAATTTTTTACTGATTTTTGGAATATATGGTCTCCATATCGTACGAAAATATAATCAATGTTTAGATTTTACCATTTTTATATCCTTCAAGGATTTTTAGGACACACACAAAATTGATGCACTCGTTAACCTTTTTAACTGAAACGCATATTTATTGCATCAAATGACTTCAAATGGTTTGAAACATTGAAATTTATAATTTTTTTAGTTAAAATATGCCCCAATTCACTATTTATTAGCCATTAGTACTTTTGTAGTTGTAAACACAAATTGTTCCTTCCGTTCATTTTGACAAAACTGAAATCTGACGCACGATTTTCGAAATAATTTAAATAACGGTAAGTCGAATAGCAGAATAGTGTGAGAAACAAATATAAAGAACAATCAGTGCAATCGATGCATGTCGGTCTTTTCGATGTTGTTCAAATATAAACGAAAATAGTGAGACCTAAACCCACCCGCACAATCGATGCATCATTTTATGTATATAAGTGCATATGTATATACGAGGGTTATCTTTTATTTATCGGGATTTGGCAACCCTAGTGTTGCAATCTGGCAACTGACAGCTATATCGTAAAGTTGGGCATTTTTAAGGTTATACGTACTCATAACGTTTTAATATATAAGGGCTATTTGTGTTGTTTATAGTAACTTAAAAGATTCATCTCGGCCCAAAAATGGAATTAAATCGTCAACATTTTCGTGCGATTATTGTTCGACGTGGATTAACTCAGCAACAGGGCATGGATAAACTTAGGTCAATTTTTGGCGATGAAGCTCCATTAAGAACCACTGTTTATCGATGGCATGGTGAATTCAATCGTAGTCGTAGTTCACTCCAAAACGAATTTTGTGAAGTTCGTTCAAAATCATTTGTTGTTCCGGAAACTATTCATGCTGTAGGCAAACTGAATTACAAGATCGTCATGTGACCTATCGTGAGATTAAGACAACCAGCATATATTTAATATTGCATAAACATTTCACTGTCAAAATAATTTGTTCACGTTGGATACCACACAATTTGCCAATCGCTCAAAAAAAGGCTCGTGTCGATTGGTCGAAACACGATATTGTTCCTCGAATACTTATTTTTTTTATTTATTTATTTTTTGTTATTGTGTTTACTTTTAAATGGGTGCATTATGAGTGGTCCACGGAACCGTTATTTTTTATATTCAAATAAATTAATGTGTTCAATTGTTCGTGTGGCTTGTTTAATACGTCTAAATCACTAAACACTGAATTCATTTGTAAATTCCAATAAATTTGTCAAAAACCAATTAAAATTGTTTTGTTAATTCATAAAAAAATATCTTTGATTTATTCATTATGCGTTAGTACGATTCATACATATAAAACGAGCTCAATTTCATTAAATGGTCGCAAAAAGACATGATCTTCAATTGTAATTGAAGATATGAACACAGAAGTAGTATTTGATATAAATCTAATATACTATAAAATTCTCGTGTCCTCCGAAACGGCTCGACCGATTTTCATGAAATTTTGTGTGCATATACGGTATGTCTGAGAATCGGTCAACATTTATTTTTCATACCTCTATATGTTAAGGTGACCCGCCCCAAGGAAAATTTTATGCCTCACTTAAATAACGTACCGAAGTTGATGAAATTTTAAATATGTATGTACTGTAGAGCATATATGGTTTATTTTTTTAAGTACTTAGAGGGGGCGGTACAAGGGCTGTTTCTCCCTATCCCCAACTAATAAACTGAATTTTATTAAATTTTTTTGGTGTCTCAACACAACTTTAGGCTAACAAAAGTCAATTTTCACATCTATTTTTCATCCCCTAAATATTGAGGTATCCGTCCCAAGGAGAAATTTGTGCCACACAAAAATAACGTACCGACGTCGATGAAATTTGAAACTAGATATGTATATCTGGGTACCGTAGAAAATATATGGTTTAGAGTTTTTTTGAGAAGTACTCAGAGGGGGCGATAGAGGGGATATCATATCAGTGTTAAGTTTTGCAGTTCGGTGAAGAGTATTAAATATATTTGAACTAAAAAAATGTTTCCTAGAACAAATTTATATGGCAAAATAACGTTTGCCGAGTTAACTAGTTATAATATAATATATTTATAATTTGTCTTTTGTATAACTAAATGGAGCTTTTTAGTCGATTCCATGGATTCTACCGTGGAATAATACTCTCTACGACTAACTGAAATATGTTTTCGACCCAATTCTAAATAAAAGTTCCCCGGGAGTTTTTTTTTTCTCTCCTATTTTTACAATTGAATATACATACATGTATGTATGTGGGAAAAATGGGAGAGAAAAAAACTCCGGGGGAATTTTTATGTAGAATTAGGCTGTTTGATAGTTATTTTCCCTTTAGAAGGTACACAATTTCAAAAAAGAAGAATAATATTCATTCGAAATCTTGTTGAGTATGAGAAACAAAAAATTTAATAAACTTGGTTTTAATTGTACGCGACAATTTGGGCCTAAGTAGCTTGACAGGAAATATTGAATGGTTAGGATATAAATTCTTTTGGCCAAAAATATCAATTCGGACATTCAATATTGAACGAAGTATGGAAGTATTTTTCCTTTTTTAGTATAAAATTTCATCAGAGTTAACCATCTCTTCGGTTTATCAAATTCAATTGAAACTCATGTGGACTTTTTATAATTTAAAAATTTTCAGCAATATTGCCTGCATATTATTTTCACACAAATATTTTTTGTTTGCCCTTACATACATACATATGTATGTATTTTGAGTGGAACAAAATTTTCTAAGCTTACGATATTTTTAAAATCTGAAACATTTTTAATTAAGTTAGAATATCTAAAAATTGTTTTTCTTAAAGTTCCTCAACATTGACTGCTATATGTACAACAGTATGCAAGTATATATGTATAAACGTATATACATACATACCGTTGACTAAAATGCAAAAAGGTGTAACTAACAAAAATTTAAAAACAAGTTCCTGCTAATTATTACACTTCTGCGATAAAAAAATTTCGACTTTATGATAAAAATTTGGATTGATTTCTCCTGTAATATTGTATTTTTGTTAGTTATGCTTCTTTGCATTTTAGGTAACGATACATATGAATATATCAAACCATAAAAAGATAATAAACTACATACATTTAAATAGTTTTTGTATATGTTGTATATGTATATTTATATATTTTATATATAAAAAAAGGAAATAATATAAATAATTTTTCAATTCGAGTTAATGTGTATATAAATGCATATATAGAAGAGATATTCACAAAACAATTTTTTCTTTAATCTTTTTTGTTGTTGTTTATAATAGTAACTATAAAAACTTATTTCTTTCTTTAATACATAAAACTTATACTGGTAGAGAGAATAAAAATAAAATAAAAGAAGTAATAACAAAAATAAATTAATAAGTAAAAGATTAAGATTTTCTTTTGAAGTTGCCTTAAATACATATTTTCACACAATTAATAAAAAATATATGTATAAGTATATGTACGAGTACATATATATTTTAATTTATTATTTCTCTTTCATTTGTTTGTGCTTATTTGTTAAAACGAAAATATACGTATTATTGAAAATTTATTAAAAAAAATAATTATTAATTGATGTGATATGCGCTAAAATGAATTACATTTTTAATGAATGCTTAATTGATTGGCTATAAGTTTGTTTTTATGTTTGTATGCATATAAAAAAATTATGATTTTTAGTTTCTAATTTGTTTTTAGTTTCTAATTTGTTTTTGTTTCTTGGGTTTTTGCATTACAACAATACTTTAGTAAAAATATTCAATTGACTAGATAAGCATTTTTAAATTAAAATTAAAAATATTTTTTCATTTTTTATTTATTTTGTTTTTTAGTTATTCAGGCTGGGTAGTTTGTTTGTATACAAAAAATTATTTTGAGGATTTGAATGCAAAAGGGATAAAAACTGCCGAGAATTTGGTCCCTTTTGAGAGTTAAGCTCATTTGTATATGCAGATTTTTTTTTTAATTTAATGAAAATTAAAAAACAAAGATAAAAAATATAATCAAATTAAACAACAAGGAGTTCCATACAATTTAAATATTTTGAATTAAATGTTAATCATATGAGACGAAAACAAAATATCACAAAACCAACGAATAATATAAAACTTTTTAAACATTTTTTTATTTTAATCAGAGTTGGGTTTATTGCATTGACTTTATAATGCATTATCGTTTCCACTACCACTAAACGACTTAGTATTAATGCAGCAATATTGTAGCCACCACTAAATGCAGATGGAAATAGTTAACCACTAAATAAAACCATTTTATTGGTAATGGAAATTTAATTCATTAAATAAAACGAATTTAGCGGTAATGAAAATTTTATGCACTAATTCTGAATGATTAATGGTAATGGATTATTAATTCATGATCAAAAATTATTATCAGTACCTAATCTTTAAGCAAATTAAATAAATAATCAAAGTCTTAGTTGGATTTGAAATTTCATTCTATTATTGTTGGCGATTTTAATCAAATTTTTTTGAACAACGAGTAATAAAATTATTGAACTCGTTATCTCGTTGTTTTCTTTCTTTTCCTGTTCCTTTTATTTAGAATAAAAACTTTCCTTAGCTAAATGACATTCTGTAAGTAATGGAAAACTCTCAAAATGAAAACAACTGATTCAGATTTTTATTTTCTTATTTTCAGATAAAATAATCATAATCGGACTGATTGATAGTGAGTGTGAAGCGTGAAAAGCAATAGACCCAATTATTTATAAAAACAAAAATATTGGAAATATATATATGTATTTCGACATTAAAACGTCTTCGTAGGTTAATAAAAATAAAAGAAATAGTCGACAATCTTAATGGGATTCAAATTCTGATTTCCAGATCATTAAAAAAGAAATTATTGAAAATAAATAACTTTGTAGAATAAATCGTATATTTTAAACCTATTTTACAGAAATTATAGCCAAGCACAAGAAAAAAGCTGAAAGATTATAAAAACTATCTCAATAAATTTCTTAAGCTGCCATATTTAAAACGTATGATATGAGTTAACTAATAGCGCGCCTAAAGTATAAATACATAAAATGAGATTAGAGAAATTCGTAAGCGCAGAGTTAAGTATGAAATTATAGCCAAACAATAGCAAAAAGCTGAAAGATTAGAAAAACTGTCTCAAGAAACTTCTCAAGCTGTCATATTTAAAACGTAGAATAAAAGCCTTTGGTTAAATTCTATAACATCTATTAAATATTATTTTTAAAGAATAAAAATCAAAACAAAACAGAAATTCCATTTTATAAACATAATAAAAAAGGGATTTAAAAGAGGATTACATATTATGTATTAACGGTAAAACGGTAGGCAAATTAATTAATTAAGAAAATTTAGTTTTAAGCATTTAAAATAAAAAAATGCATTTTACTTTCTAATTATGTTGAATTGATTAAAGAGAAAAATTATATTAAAAAAAAAAACGGAAATTTTTTAGGAACTATTAAAAAAATAAAATGTAATAATTTTTTAGATTTTTGTTTTGAATTGCATAAAATAATATGCAATTATATTCTGACCTATTTTACATTACAATGGCTGTATTTTATAGTGAATATAACAGAGAATTGCAGGTTTTTTTTGTCAAATAATAAAGGGTATCCGCCGGGAAAGTATACTACTTTGTTTTGATCAGCATTAGTCTTGACTGTTCATATTTGGCAACCAACGTGTTTTAATCGTTAAAACATTTTATCAGGATCAATCATCGATTACTGTGAACAACGTGCCACAAGACACACTATTCATCGTATAGTAAATGATTTCGAAAAAAGAGAGACTGTAGCTGATAGGCCCAAGCATATATCACAACGTATTGCAAGATCGGCTGAAAACACTACTGCTGTTCAAGAAGTGTGCAACCTCATTTAGACGCCGTGCTTAGAAGCTTGGTCTACACAGAACAACTTTTGCCACAATTTTGCACAAAGATTTGCATTTGTTTCCATTTAAGATTCAGTTGATACAAGAGCTTCTTCCAGAAGACCATTTACGGAGCCATACATATGCCAATAGGATCCTGACATCCTCGATTTTCATGAAAAAATCATAATGAGTGACGAGGCGTATTTTCATTTTAATGGATATATGAATAAACAGAATAGTCGGTTCTGGACAATAGAAAACCCTCAAATTATTCATCAGTCACCTTTGCATCCCTTAAAAGTGACAGTCTGGTGTGCAATTTGGTTAAGCTGGTTTTACACTATCCCACTGGGTATAACGACACGTCAAAAACTCAAATAAAATGAAAAAGTATAAAGGTAGAATTAGCCGAATGTTCATGTAACGTAACGCAATGTACGTTGGTTTCGTACGTAAGTTTGTTTTTAGCATATGAAAACAAAGCAAATGGTTATCCAAAATAAATGTCACGTTGACGGAACGGAACAATCTGTATAAAAATAATCTAAACGTTTTTACGTGACATTTCAATGCAAATCATGGGACTATTGTATGTTAAATGGTAATGTGTCCCAAATGCCCTTTTTGGTACTTTCATGCTTATTTGCAAATCATTTTCTTTTATATGTGTACAAAAAGACTTTTTAATTTAAAAGTCCCATGTTTTACTTAACATATCTTCGACAGACGAATTATATATGTATGTACATACCAAATGAAAAATTATTCGATTATCTAAAAAGAAGCATATGGGATGCATGATTGATTTACGTGCTAGCTAGTTACCGAGATAATTACAATTTTTTTTTTTAAAGTTCTACTTAAAAATTAACTTTTTTCGTTTGGGGTCCACAATGGACCAATGGATCCGATTCAATAAATAATGACTTTAAACCAAAAATTTAATATTCAGTAGTAGTATAAGAATAAATTTGTAGGAAGCATAAAATATAAAATATAACTTTGTGTTAATTTAACAACATTCATCATTGCTCTAAACAGCTGGCTTCATATTGCCATTTAAAAATTAAAATTTTTTATTTGTGCTGTATTTTGTGAAAAATAAGTAAAAAAATATAATAAATTATATAATCAATATTAATAAAATCTGTGGACATTTGACAAAACGTCTTCTCTCTAAATCAACAACTTTTCAGTAGAGCAAAAAAACAGTTAAAAAGGCTAATAGAAGTTATTGCTTAGAAAATTAAAGAAATTTTGAACTTAGATATTATGCACAAACACTTAACGAACATTATGCGACCTTTTTTTCCTTCTGGAAGCAATAATTTTTGTTTAAAACGACAAAAAATTAATTTAAGACTTTTTGTTAAAAAGATTTTAAATAAAAAAAATTAGCTTCCACCATACAAGTCATTTTGTCAACATTTTTTTTAATAAATTTGAAAATTATTTTAGTCGCTTAAGTCAAGACAAGTTGTTTTGTTAAAATTGAATATGAAAAAAAGGGATGAAAGAAGTTGATCTGAAAAATATATTTCGGTTTTATTAAAAAAAAATACTTCTATTTTTCTCTACAATATGCAAATAATTAAAAAATAATAATAAAAATTAAATAAAATTTTTTATAGACATTAAATTTTTAAAATTATTCTTAATTTTCTGAAAGAAGTCGTTTTGTCAAATTGAAATTGGGGAAAAGTTTGAAAGAGGTCGATTAGTCAACTTCATATCTTGCGTTCCAAAGGTCGTAGAAATACGGGGATTAGAGCAAAAGAAGGACAAGGAAATTCTATATATACTATAAAAATATTGGAAAATTGTCTTATTTCGAGAGAAGACGTTTTTGCAAAATTCCACAGAAATAAACAATTATTATATTTTGTTTTTAGTGGACGACGAAAAATTAATATTACTGGTACAGGCAAATGAATGCCTTTATAATTTTTTGGTTTGTTTTGTTTTTACATATTTACATTTTCTGTTGATATATGACACGTTTGTATAACTGTACATACGTACGTACGTTAACGTACGTACCGTTTTTACGACATTAACGCTTGGCTAACCAGGCCTTAATAGTGTGAAAACAATATGTAATGAATTGTCAAAAAATACGGATAGAAATTTGACAGTCGTAATAGCTCTCATCATTTTTAGAAATTTTTCTAAACCATTAGATTTTTCATTCTATCATGCTTATTCCTTTTTTTTTATAAAACAACTACTAAAATACAAAATATAGTTAACATTTCAAGTTCTTTCCCTTTAACATAAAATAAATTACAAATATTTGCAAAAAAAAAAAAATAATTAAATATGGCTTTTATTTTGAAATATTAATAAAACAAATATTGCCGTATTAACATGTCCATCGTTGGAGAAAGAGAAAAATACAAACAGCTGTTGTTTCCATTTTATTTGAAATGTGATAGTGTAAAAGCAAAACGTAATAAAAACATTTTACGTATGATTTTTTGACAATCAGACCAAAAACCATTAGATTTTGTTTCGACAAAATCCAATGAAAAACTTAAGACTTGTAGAATAGTTGTAAAAGCACCTTAAGGAGATATCATTGGAAGTTACTTCTTTCAAACTGAAGACGGAGTAACGGAAACTGTCAATGGGGAGCGATATCGTGATATGATTGAAAACTCTTTAACGCTGCAACTGCATGCTTTGGGCCTGACTAACATGTGGTTTCAAAAAGACGCACACTGGTTCAAGAGCGGCATTAATTCATTTTTTTCATGCCTTCTGATCTACCTCATTTTTTTACAGTTTATAATAGACAATCTAATTATCATGTACCAAAAATATTAGGCTTATATCTTTATTACTTTTTTGTCCAGAGACATTCAAAGTTGACCTAAGTGAATGCGTTTGAAATGACCGTTTTATATATGCTATATTCTATCGCTTCATGCTTTTAAAATACTCTTGTAATGACACTAAAATTTTTTTTTTTTCATACAATTGGACGTTATTTATGATATATATATAAATAAAAAAAATTTTCAAATTTAAAAAAAATTATTTTTTTTTACTACAAAAAATTGTCCATAAATATATATTTTCTCCAAATTCTATGGATTGCATCTTCTGAGCACCAACGAGCCTCAGCCAGATACTTATATCAAATTAAAGCCTGAAGTCTCAGCTAATTATTTATTAAAAATTCAGCTACCCGTTTTTGCCCCTAAGCAATTCCGGTTTAAAAAACTAAAATTAGTTAGGAAAAATTTCCTTCACAATCATGTAATTGCAGTAGAGGTTTGTATTAAAATCTGTTCCATACTCCTAGGATTGCACTTTTCTATAATTTTTCGTAAGTTGTAATAGCAATGTTATTAAAAAGTACAATCCTAAGATTATGTAACTTATTTTATTAAAACTTGTCTCCAGTTTACCCGGCCATTTTAAGAAAATTCATAAGTTTGTTTAACGATCTGTAAAAACTTGTGGATTTTTTGGATAAATTCAAAGAATAGGCTCTCAGGGTTCATTCGGTTCCAGTAATAGGGTGAATATAGCCGGACCTATCTTTTATTTAAAAGAAAAACTGCAAATTTTGAAGCTTAGAAGGCAATTTAAATTCGGCCATATCTCCTACACTACATACGCAATCTAAACAATTTTTTCTACGAATTATAAAGGAAGTGCTATATTTCAATAAAAACGGTATTAAAAAGTTATCAATTAAAATATCTGACATATGAAAGCTACTGAACTGTGTAAAAATTTTCGTCAGTTTTTGTTTTACAATATTTAAGTGACTTCTGTAGACTTTTTCTAAGACAAAATATTTCTTTTTAATCAAATAAATTATGAATTTGTCTCAGTGAAACACTCTTCTTTGCAACGGTATTATTTGATTTGTGAAAAATAGTTTTAAAAATCGTATTTTAGTCACCAAAATACCGCCTACACAGTATGCAAGACGGTGCGATGGGCGTGGCAGATTTCAATGAAACTTGGCATGCGTCTTTTGTTTTTTCTAAGTAGTATATGTACTAAATTTTAAGACTTTTGCTTTTATACGAAAGGTTTTATGTGAAAATATCCATTTTAATTGTATGGGCGGTGGGCGATGGGTGTGGCTGATTTTCATGAAACTATTTTATTTTCTTAATTTAGTCCATATAATACTCTGTGCCAACTTTCAAGTTTCTAGGTCCACTCCTTATATTTAATGCCACCAATCGTGTGAAGCTGAACCAGTGTGAGACGGTGCCACATCGCATACTGCCAAGATTATAATGGAATTACTGCAAGACCTTTTTTCACAACAAGTAATTTCAAGGAATAGTGATATTGATTGGCCTCCACGGTCGCATGATATGGCAGCCCCGGACTTATTTTTGTGGGGATATCTGAAAAGCAAGGTATATGCAAACAAACCAGAAACGCTGGAGCAACTCAAACAAAATATTCGTGATGAAATTAATGAAACAGGGCGTGAAATGTATAAGTAGGTAATGAAAAATGTGCTCAAAACTGCTCGCATTTGTGAGGCTAACAGAGGCGAACATTTATCTGATTTGTATTCCATGCATGATTTCTGACATTATATAAAACATTTATCAATTTAAAATCCATTCCCTTTCATTTAATCAAAATTGATAAACAAACAAAGTAGTATACCTTCCCAGCGGACACCCTGTAATTTGATAAATTTTAAATTTAAAACGTGTAAACCTATGGAACTCTTGTGTTTAATGTATCTTTTAGAATATTAAATAAAAAAGAAAACTATAAGGAAATTAAATAAAAGTGATTTATGAGTGAAAATGAATTTAAAATAATATAAAAAATGAAATTTGTGGCTTAATATTAGAGATTAGATGAGTTTCTTTTTTTTTTTTTCTTTTAATATAAATTTGTGATTGATTTTCTTTTATCATAATTATCGATTCGAGGACATTTTTGTTATATATTTTTGTTCTATATATAAACTAGTATTTTCGTTTCTTTTTGTAATTTTTTTTATCTTAGCAAATTTTGTTTAAAAGGTATAAAAACTAGTGCTTTTTTTAGTTTGTTAAATTTTATAAATCTCTTTCTTAGTTTTATATAATATAGGACTTAAAAGGTTAATTTTTTTTTTGTCAATTGTATTTATATTTACCAGATTTGATTAAAATTAAAAGAGGACATACATACACGCAGGTGATAAAACAAAACACAACCAAATTAAAAAAGAGTTGAGAAGGAAAATCATAGACTTATAGGTTTCGAGAAGAGTTTTGGAGTAAATACGTAGGTGTTTTGTTTGTTTGTTTGTTTAAAAATATAATATTTTACATAACTATACATTTTCGTTGACGTCGTTTTTGAGGTTCAGGTCTTAAAACGGCACGCACAGCTTCTTCGAATACCTTTAAAGTGGAATTGTAAAGGTTTTTTTGTAACGTTTAAATATAGTTTTTATAATAACAAAAAAAAAAATAAAAACAAATACAAAGGATAATATTTAAAAATAAACAAACTTACCTGTTTTAGGCCTCGTTGTGTAAGAGCAGAACATTCCATATATTTAACTGCACGTATTTTATTTGCTAATTTTTGTCCTTGTTCACGTTTTAGAGGCGCTAAGCCTTGTTCAGCCAAACCACTAAGTGTTTCACGATCTTCACGTAAATCAATTTTGGTACCTTTTAATAATAATAATTTGCCATTAATAAAGTATAATATATTGTAAAACATAATTTTTTTAAATTAAATTCCACTTACCAACTAATATAATTGGCGCATCGGGGCAGTGATGTTTAATTTCGGGATACCATTTTGAGGTGACATTTTCAAATGATGATGGACTCGCTACTGAAAAACATATCAGAAATACGTCCGTCTGTGGATATGAAAGTGGTCGTAATCTATCATAATCTTCTTGACCTGCTGTATCCCATAGACCCAGTGATACTTGTATTGTGTCTACTTGCATGGGTGCTGAATAGTTGTCGAAGCTGTTGCAAAAAATTTAATAGAAATAATAGATATAGAAAAAGTGTAACTTTTAAAGACACCACGTTTAGTTTTTAATAGTTTTACTGTTTAAGACAATAGTAGTAGTAAATAATTGCAGTTTTATTTTGTTTTGTTTTTTTACATTTTTTTCTTTGTAACTTACACTGTAGGCACATATTCACCGGGAAAACTATCTGTGGTATATGATATTAACATGCATGTCTTGCCGACAGTACCATCGCCAACAACAACACATTTGATGGGTCTTCCTGTTGACATCTGTAATACAAAAGAAGACATGATATGTTACGTTTGTCGTCAAGCTATAGACTTGTGTATATATGTATACACTTTATTTTTTATTGTTTTTGTATAAAAGCAATTTTTAAAATTACAAGCCAGAGCTGTAAATATATTACAAATTATTGAAGACAAATTATTTTTATGCTGTTGGTGTGACCACCCGGAACGTTTATACAACAATAATATAATACGAGTAGATTTTTGCAAAGTTAAACCCATGTTTTTAAATTATAGTTGAGGACAGACTTCTTAAATGCACTTTGCTCTGTAGAACTACATTATAACGTGTTCGTAAATGTAAACTTGAAATTTTTACAATATTTTATTTCTTTCTGCAAGACTGTAAGACCCAAAATAAGTACAAGACGCAGCATAATGCCGACGTATAAAAGTAAGTAAGTGGTTTTCTTATAGATAATTTGAAATATATTTCACTTATATATCTCTTTATAATACTTATATGTATATTACGGTAAAAAATGGACCCATAATTATAGAAACATATTAAATAATGCAAAATTAGAAAAGAAAAGAGAATTTTGTTTAAAAAAAGCGCGTCATATTGTGATAATTTTTTTAAGTCCAATACTCAGCGGTAAATCGCTACTGATGCAAAATATTAAATCCGTAGATGACAAGTTTACTTAGAATACATATGCCGAAGCTGGATATGCCTTTTTCACACATATGTATCTAAAAGATTTTGCTCTTCCTCCATTGTCCACTTTATTATGAGTGATTCATATAATATTCATTCATTCGCATATAAATATTTCTAAACGATTTCAGGGGTTGCAAAGTATGCAACGTATTAAAAAAGCAACTATACAATGTATCTTCTTGGTATTCATACTGTATTATTACATTGTAAATATAGATTTAGAAAGTCAGCCTAATATATGTATGTATGTCCATACGTTTTAAATATAAAACGTGTAGTTGACTTTATGCTTCACGGTTTTCATGTGCATTTTTATGCACTCCCGAAAAAATGTATTTTTTTATCCGTGCGCCTGCTGGTTGGATTTTTTCTTGCTAGTCCTTCTTTTATCACTTTTCTTACTACTAAATGTTTTAACATTTTTTATTTTCTATTGTTATTCTTATATATCAGCTGTTTATAGATGTCAATTGCTAGTATTTTGTTGCAGATTGTACTAGAAACTTTCTCAAATTTGGAGTGGCACCCACTTAAAGTTGATTAAATTTAAAACATACTTTTTATCCATAGTTCCAAAATATTCGTGAATAAAAAAAAACAGGGAGCAAATTACGGTATTCGATAACAACATTTCTTACAGTTTTAAAACAAGTTTTATAGAAATTCTCTTCGATAACGAATGTCGTAATTTGTCCCCCGCCTTTTAATTCAAAGTTGTTTTTAAAAAAGACCCACTTTAGTTTTTGACGGGCCAATGTGTTTACTCCTATATGAGAATTTAAATAAATTTTTTGCTTAAAACGTAATTTTAAGAAGATTAGATAATGATTTATTAGCAAAAAAAAAACATGTTTTCTAGCTCGAAGAATTATTTTTACCACATTCAAACAGCTGTTTTGTGTGCCAAATCACTTTACTGTAATACATAATAACATATGAATTCTTGTATTAAGTCATAAAAATTTTAATATTCTTGAACAAGTAAAGTGTAATATAATTTTGATTTTAAAATATTTTGCTAAAAGAATACAGCTTTTTAAATGTCTGTCTCGCTATTGAATACGGCTTGTTGCGTATTCAATGACAATTGTTCTTATTTTTTCTTTTTGTAAAAAGTTGAAACTTTTGTACACCAATTCAATGAAATTAAACAATTGAATGGTTTTTTTAACAGCAAACTATACTTGTGCTTCGAATGTGAAACATTTAAACATTTGGACAAAAAAGAGGATAAATGAATGAACCAGTGAGTGAATTACTTGGTGTTGCGTGTATTGATAAATTTATAGAATTTTTTCTAATTAAATTGATTAAAGTAGCATATACAAGTACTTACATAAACCCATATGTAGTATGCACATACATATGTATATGTATAGTAATGGATTTATGGAATTTTAAATTTACAACTGAAGAATAGCGCTCAAATGTTTGAAAAAATAGAATGGTTTAGTATGTATGTCTTTTATTTTATTCGCGAATTTATTTCATGAATTTTTTTTATTACATATTTTGCAAAATGAGGTTAAAATTGCAAGACCTTTAGAGTTAAAAAGCTTTTTGAATTTTTCTTTTAATTTAATGTTAAAGCATAAACATTCATATAGAGAATGTTTTTTTTAAGCCTGTTAGAAGTTACGAAAAATTTAAAGCTCTAACGAAATGTCGTACTATGTTTACTTTTTGTCATTTATTGTCAGTATAACCTGGCATATAAATTATCTTGAAAATTATCCACATTTACTTTGTAAGTAAGAAGGCAGAATAAGGGGCGTTCGGTGACCCGTGACTATCTTTTGCTTATAGTGGTACATAAAGTTTCACACCATACACCATTAAATTTGATGCCGTTTTATATTGCAGTTTGTCCTTGGAATGAATACATGGAGTGGTGTGACTTTACTGGGCTGCAGGTCATTGCGATATAAAAAAAACCTACGGGTTGAAGAATCTTTACTGACTGTGTTATTTCACTGTATTAGCGACCTCGAACAGTTACATATGGAAAAAGCTGAACAGATCTGGTAAAATAAGTCGGGTTGTAGGTTTTCAAGGTATATCCTGTGTCATTGCTGGAAAGAGGAAGTCTTCAATATAATTCAATGACAAGACTCGCTACCGCCATTTT
The DNA here is from genome assembly GCA_963576795.1 of Metopia argyrocephala. Taxonomy (NCBI): domain Eukaryota; kingdom Metazoa; phylum Arthropoda; class Insecta; order Diptera; family Sarcophagidae; genus Metopia; species Metopia argyrocephala. Next base: position 56,467,424 of record OY756211.1, on the reverse strand, counting down.
TACTGTGAAGAAGAAGCAGTGTTTACTTTTTGTTTTCAGATTATGTAAAGATGAAAAAGAAACGAAGACAATAGAACATCCACTAACGTCATTAGCCAATGATTTTTACCAGTAGCCATCGTATATTGAGTGGATGAACGATTCAAACTCTTGCTTGCGAGCTAATAATCTTAAACAGCTTTGACATGGAATATGTTCGGGACCGGAGACGGCTTTAAATCTTACTTTTTATTGTAACTCTTATTCTAAAATATGGTAAATTATTAAATACAAAAGTAGAATACTTATTAATTATTTTATTAAGCCAATGACAGCCAAACATTTCTAATTGCTAAAAAAGTGTTGCCAGTCACCCTCTCTAGCAAAGTATTAGACAATTAGAATCTCAATCAAGGTTCGGTTGGTATTCATAATCTAACCACTACTGTTTTCTTTGATAAATGCACTTTTAATTACGAAAGTCGTGTTTAATGAAAATTTATTACGAATATGAATTTTCTGTGAATTTAATAAGAACATTTTTGTTTTTAAAATTTGAATTGACTTGAACAGATTCAAAATTAACTGACTTAAGCCCATTATTACAACTTGCCGTTAGTTAAAGGTAGGATTTTTTCAGACCGATAAATTGGTTTCTGTTATTACAAATAAATTTTAACCTAAAGTGACCGATAAAGTTATTGGGAAGATTGCCTTACTTTAGGTTAAAGTTAACTTGTAATAATAAAAACCAATTTATCGGTCTGATAAAATCCTACCTTTAACTAACGGCAAGTTGTAATAATGGGCCTTAAAGCAATAAAGAACTGTGAAACAATAACTATAATGAGATAACTCGTCAACATTTGTTAATGATTTTTAAACAGTATTCCATTTTTATCATAATTCCCAGTGTTTAAGATTCTTAAGATGTTCCAGAATAACTGCATCGTATTAAAGACAAAATATTCTTATTTTTCATCTGTTTCATCCGTACAGGTTTGGTCTTCTTTTTTAGTTGAAAGATCCAAAACATGAAATTTAGAATCATATAAAGATATTTTATAGAATATTTTAAAAAGGTTCATCTTTTAAAAATCTCATGCAATCCCATGCATTTGCAGTCAAGAGACAGATTCGACCGCGGTAATTATGTAACCAAACACAGTTGTCGACATCTGGATCAGCATTATCACGGTTCCGAAGAGCCCTACTGAATTATATCGTTAGATAAACCGAAATGATATTGTCATTTCTACTATTTGATTATCATTTATTTTATTATGTAGTTCAGATACACGGAAAAGAAGGTCACGTGCTATTTTCAAGTTATATATCTATAATTTCTTTAAATTTCTGAATTAGACTACTTTCTTATTTAACACTAAATGATTTCCATATCTTATATTTTAGAAAAAAAAAAAAACAAACAACATTACATGACTTTTTTAATAAAACATGTACGTAAAATGAAACCCTTATGCGAGTATATTCTTTATTGTTTTTTTTTTTTTTTTAATTGTTAGTTTTTGCTTATATTCTTAAACATTTTTATTAAATCCTTTAATAATTTAATTATGTGGTCTAGTGTTCAGTGTGTTAAGTTACTGAGGCGATAACTCCGGGTTCAAACCTCAGCTCTGACATCCTGAAAAAAAAAGTTCTGAGAGAAATTGATTTCCATGAAAAAGCTTCTCGAGTCTGTCTGTAAGTCCCGGTACTCATAGATAAAAATTAACACACACAACGTGAGTGCTGCGAGAAGCTAGGCCGTAACTCAGAAAGAGGGTGGTAAATGGCCAATTATGTATGTACGCTTGTATGTGAATTTCATATCATGTTGAAATTATAATCACTATCTAATGATTCATAAAAATTACATTGAATTAATTCAGATTGTATTGTTATTACCTCGCAAGTGATTTAAGCCAACTCTTCAAAAAATCGCCTTTTCCCTGTATACATACATATATGTACATACAAACTTATGTATATTAAAAAATTTACTTAAATTTTAAAACTAAATGATGTTTATGTTTTCTGCAAAGTCTCAAAATTGCTTTGGCGTGACCTAATGTCTCTTCAAAAGAAAAAAGAAATAAAATAATAATAAACCTAAGCACAGAAAACTTATTATTTCCCATAGTGCAATGACCACAAATGAAGAGGTGATCATACCAAATTTTGCCAACACTTTTAATGGAGAAAAAACAATTTTGTTTTTTTTTGTTTTGTCAAACAGAAATAAAAGGAGTGGCAAATGCTAATAAACAAGTCACAAAACCATTAAGACAGATAGAACTAAAATAAGAAACAAAATGAAGTGAAATTGAAATAAATAAAAATTATAAATAAAAAATGTATTAAAACTAAAATAAAAAGAAAAACAAAATACAGAATAAGCTCAACATTAAAAATATAAAAATAGAATTAAAAAATATATATAAAAAAAAAGAAAAATTTGTCACGCCAAAGAAAAAAAAACTAAAAAAGAGCACAACATTAGTTTAATTTTCTTTCTGTTTTTGCAAAATTCAAATAGAGGGGGACTTGTTAAAATAGATCACATGCATACACACAAAAACTTAGTTCATCATTATAAGATGATTATAGATGTTTTTCTTAATTTGCTTGTACGAGTGTGTATCTTACAAAAAGGGATTTTCCTTAGGTAGAAAGAAAATCATCAAGATGTGCTTAGACAACAAATACTACAAAGAACATTAAGAAAAATCAAGAAGTATATACCACATTAAAGCACATACTTGTAAGTAAATTATGGAGGGGGAGGACAGCAACAAATTTTTGGTTATGCCCTCGTTTATTTATGTTTGGCTGTGTGTGTGTGTAAATGTCAAAAGTGCTTTAATGACGCCGGTCGGTTGTCTAATATTTTAAAAATAAATATAAACGTAATTAATAATAAAAAAAAAAAATGCGTGTATGTTTGTCTGTATATAGAAAAAAACTTGAAACAAAAAAGCTTAAAACAACACCAGCAACAACAATTTATAAAATCAGAAAATCAAGTGGCACAGTCTGGCATTAGATAGATGGATGTATTATATTGTTAAAAAACTAATATTCGTTAGGAAAAAGGGGCCGAATATACGGACATAATGCGAAATAAATAAATCTCCTATCAAGTGGATGATTCTATTCAACTTTTGTAGATTTTATTACAAACAAAAAAGAAAAAAGATTTATAGAATAAAAAACAGATATATTTTTTGATATATCGCTCATTTACTTTAAAAGTGTCATAGCTCAGTAAATTAATGCCTTCTGAAAAGCTGTTTCAATATAAATTTCTCAATTTTCAGTTATTCGTAAAATATTACCTAGAGTTTACACAAAATTTATTAAACTTTTTTGATATATCGCTCATTTACTTTAAAAGTGTCATAGCTCAGTAAATTAATGCCTTCTGAAAAGCTGTTTCAATATAAATTTCTCAATTTTCAGTTATTCGTAAAATATTACCTAGAGTTTACACAAAATTTATTAAACTTTGCCACTTTCTCTGATCCTTCTTGAAATTCGCTTATTTATAGCATTTCTAGTCAATTCGTGCCACTTGTTGAGCTTTGTAAAACTGAGTGACATCAGATGGCTTTCATTTTTAACATTTTCACAAGCAGAACATTAAAACAGGGCTAAGTATTACAACATTTTTTATTAGAACACAATTTGAAGCAAAATCAGTATCCAATAGATGAAAAATACCCAATATACAGAAGAAATTATAAGTCAACAATAACATTCAAGTAACATTTCTAGTCTATATTCCCTAAACCAAGTATTGTGTTATGAATTTTGTCTACAATTCTTTGATCCGATATTTATAAAGTCAAAGAGGATACAAAATTATAAAAGTAAAGTGTAATTAAACAAACATAAAACAACTTTTACTTCATTTTAATCATTAATCCGTTTAAAATTATAAAATTCCTGGGGGAAATTCTGAGACAATTAGTCTAACCGTACTTATCTCAGGACTAGTAAAAACATAAATAATACTAAAAATTTGTTATCGTGCCCAATGAAAAGTGAACATGTATGTCATTTAACTGGTTTGAAAGGTTTAGAAAAAATAACAAATTTTAAAACGTATAATTCATTTAATTCACCGCTAACAAGTTGTGGAGAGGGTTCCAAATGGTGTCAGTTGGTCCCTTCTTATGACATCGCCATACCAAAATAACAAGTGCCTTTCATATAGTGTTAGAATTCGATTCATTGTCTATCATTTAAGAACCAGTTACTTGACTAGTTTGGTGACATATCATCCCTTTAGGGAATAAAATTTTCTTTGATTTCAGTCTTAGATAAAAGAAAATTTTATTATTGAATATTTTAGATACTAAATTTATTAATGTTAAGATGTATAAAAAACAAAAATTTTAAAATCCACTCGCCACATATTAAATAAGTGGTGTGTAATGATATGAGTGGGTTTTTCCTCCGGTCGTTTTTTTTTTCTTTTGATTTTCGTGATGGCAAATTAAAATACAAAAAATTTTTAAAATAAAATGCAAGAATTATAAAAACAAAACTCATATAAACATTATTGAAAGCTGCTGCAATCAAATATCTAAGCAGACCAGAGTCATGTAATGCCATGGGTGGTTGATTAAGTAGAGTGCATTTACTTTTATTTTTTATTTTATATTTTATTATTATTATTTCTTATGCATAGACATGAAAGCCAAAAATATTTGATAAAAACATTATGTTAGAAAAATTTTAATTATATTTAAATATACACCCATACATATGAATCTATACCTATTTTGTGCTCAAAATTTATTAGGAAATTATTTATTTAGAACTGAAGTTGAAGCATTTATAGAAAAGGCTATAATATAGTAGTAAAAATATTTGTCTTTACAAACTTGTGCTGAAAATTATATTGTTTGACTAAAGGAGATTGAAGTAGAATTGGTATCATTATTCAGGTAGCTTATGCTCTTCTTATTTGAAGTTGTGTCGGGTAAATTATATCGTATCTTGAATAAGTCAAATAGATTACGAGTAGTTGAAGTTATTACATATTATGATTTTATAATTATTATACATTTTCGAATTAAATTCGAATATTTTTTAATGGATCTTTATTATACTTATTGTATGAAATTTAATATGCTTTAAATAGAAATATAAAAATATGAATATGTATAACACAAAGAACTCTGATGAGACCTTTCGTAGCTGGGTCGAAAACTACTTAGTTAAGTTCTGCTAGTGTTTGTACATATTCCTTAACAGATGTTAATTCTCATAAGAATACCAGTATTAGGATCTTAGGCTATTAAATTTCATACAATATTATGATTTTAACAGGGACCGCAAATAACAGTCATTGCTTAAAAATTAAACTAAAAAAAAACTTTGTGTTAGAGTCGACAGATACATATCGTCGATGGAATTAAAGAACGCTGTAACTGACAAAACCTTAACAGCCTTATATATAATAAAAAATTAGCAGGTCGTTGTACACAGTGGCTAAGTTTGTCACTCCAAGACGTGGAAATTCTTACTCAAAGGTACAAGGTATTTAATTTTTTGGATTATCTGACTAGTTATTAAATAGGGGATATGGAAATTTTTAATAATATCAGTCTATATCGGGTAATAAACTTGCCAGTTTTTTATCTCATATACTAACGAGTTGCTAAATTTTCATTTTACATAAAGCCTTAAATGTTTACCAGAGCCAAAAAACCTGTATGAAAGTAAAACAAAGACACTGGTATTTTTCAAAACGCAGACGGCGTAAGTGAATTTATTTAATCGTTGAAATCTGGGACAGGGACCAATCGACGCGTATTTTTTTCTGATAAAAATGATGCAAAAAACGATTTTTCGATTTTTTGTCAGTTACAGCGTTCATTAATTCTTGCGTCGATATGATGTTTTATACCAAATTAATCGCCTTGGAGAGCTCTTACATAATCTATGGTGAAATTCAGAAATCATCATTAATCGGATTTTAACTGTTACATTTTTACTGAAAAATAAAAAGATTATACTTAATTCACATCATGATTTGTCCATGCTTCAGTTGTATTACATTGTACATGATTTCTTTTCTTGGGGGGGAGAGGTGTAGAAAAGGCAGAGGAGCTGAAAAAGGATCACGAATTCTGTTTTTCTTGTATGTTTTTGTATTTTTATTTTTGTATTCTTTTGAAGTGTCAAATGTGTTGATGTGGAATAAGGAGTTGGTTGTTGGTGGAGGTCTTGATACTACATAGTAGTAGTTGATTAAAAAAAAAAGATGAATGCTTTAAAGAGCATGATGTGAATGCAAGAGGACTTTGGAAGACGCTTCAAACAAGTATAAAAAATCATGATGTGAAATGCGTGTTAAATAAAACATTTAAAAAGACAATTTTATTTTTCCGTCATAAAAAAAACTTATTTTTGAGGTTCATTTTTCAGCCAGAAAATAACAGTTATTTTTCGAGTTTTATTTCTCCGTCAAAAAATAAATGAAGTCAATGGAACGTTATCCAATGTAATAAAAATGGGGTGCATGAATCTATTCTAGACGCATTTTATTTATTATTTACATTAACGATATGTTAAATATATGACAAAAATCAGAAATGGTGGTACATGCTGATGATACATTAAAATCGTATACACGATTAGTGATAGCGATCATGAATGCAGACTGAATAAATTATTGGCTAAATATGAATAAATTAAAGCTTAATAAGAAACAAAAAATAAAATAATAATGGAAATAAGTATCACCATTGAATACTTTATAATAAACGGTGAAAAAATAGAAAAAGTTGGACATACTATATGTCAAATATCATCGTAGACCATTTTTTGTAAAAAAATTGAAAAGAAGTTGGTTTTGTTAAAGAAATAAATGGTCGATTTTCGAAACAGACTACTTTCCATAAATGTTAACAATTCTATAAATAAGCCAAATTTTTAATTTGACTCAACATTTATTTGTATATGCTGCAACAACACACAATTACAAAGAATGCAAAAAATACAGCATTAGGCAATATGATACATACTAAAATGTATTCGTTACTCAAAAATTTGTACGGCGCTTTTAAAAGGTTTTAAATTAAATTAAAATATATAAGAGGTTCCCCCTACCACCAAGAAGTCAATCCCAATAAAAGCCGCCCTCTAACATTCCATTCTAACCACCTTTGAGCCATCAAATGAATGATCAGATACTGGGTAAACAGGCAAAACTGAAAAGCAAGGCCCAAAACCTATGAACAACACTTTAGTCACGATCCTCACCACTTCTTATCTTATCTAAAAAAAATTAATCGTTGTGATACCAATATATCTACTTAACATGTCTGCAACCGTTTGCCGTTCTCCAACGAAACTGTGAATTTCGTTCAAATCACGTCAAGTTAAACAGGAGCTGTCGATAAATTCAGGGCTACCAAAAACTGTTGTTCTCAGCCCTCCCAGTGCGGGACAATGACAGAGACAATGTTCAATTGCTTCCTATTCTTTTTCGTAATTACAGCTTCTACTGAAATCATTGTGAGGTATTTTCAAAATGTGCGCGTGAAAGCCTATGACCCGTTATCACTGCTATAACATTTCTGAAATAGACTCTGTGTAGATTCAACGTGAACTTCTTTTTACCCATACCCTTGTAGGGCCAGATTTGTCTGGTCTGGTCATTAAGTAAGTAGGTTCTTTCTTCCATCTTTCCTCTGCGGAAATGTCTCACGTTTCTGAGATATTCACGCATCGAGTGTTCACGTTTTCACGAGTTGACTGTAATTAAATAGTTCTTGCAAAGTTTCAAGTAACTAAACTAAACAAATTATTCTTTCGACACCCAAAATATGTAACAATTGCAGCGGATATCACAAGAGAATTATTTTGTCTAAATTACCAATAATATCTACAAGTATCTTCTTCATATTCAAAATGTCAATAAATCGAAATTCTACAATCAGAATGTGTTGAATACAATTACAAGGTGAAAAACAAATTTTTCAAGTTTTTCCCAAATTTGTTTCTTTTTCTGTTTCTCAAAATACATTTTTATTTTGTTAAAATAAAGTATTGGTAGTTGCAACTTGGAAAAGACTAATAAAAGCACATAGTATCGCTATTGCAATTTAAGATTAGTTTTGACGGTGAATAAATGAAAAAGAAACGTGGACATATAATTGGACATATCGTGCACACAGAGAAGTAAAATTACACATTTCCCAACATTATCATTTCACAAAATGACGCTTGGAAAATTTATTTTAAATAGGATCCCGCACCATATGCTTTTTGTTTGGATCACTGTTTTATAAAATGTAGGAACCATTATTCAAAAGAGCTCTAATCCACACACATTAGAATGATTTCTAGTCCTGCTTTAGCAAGAGAAACCGCATATACGTACTTATATAGTTTAGAGTTGGTTTAAACTTTCCTAATAAAGCAGAATTTGAATTGACACACCAATAGCACTTGAAATGGTGTAGTCCAGCAAATAAAAAAAAACAAGTGATTATTTTGCCAAGAAAAAAATAAAGGTTTCGTACCCAATTTTATTACATTTAAATGGGATTAATGACTTACAATTAAAATATTTCGTTAGTCGCCTTATTTTGAACAATTCCCATACAATGTAGACATTTAAAACAACACATTGGAACTGCATTAATTTCTGAGTCATAAATTTTGTGGTCAAATGATTGAGACTGCAATAAACTGCCAGTTCTCAGAATAATTTGTAAGCACATGGGAAAAAGGAAAAAAAAAAAGAGTAGAACAGCACATAATCAAAAAGCAGTAGCAGCCCGCATTATGTCAAAAGTAGATAGAATTGAACTGAAATGTTTCATGTTCGAATTGTTTAGTTGAATGAATGATTTGGTTTAGGTTTTTGGTTGTTGTTTCCAACTTTTTTTTTTTTGTTATTGTTCTCCTTTTAATCTTTCAATTGGTGTTGCTGTAAATAAGTACAAAAACCGTATTCATTGTTGTTGTATCTTTTTTATTTGCATTCATTGTAATTGGGCGGAGGTGCTGCGCTGACAACGTCGCTAATGCTTAAGAAATATTTGGCAAATATTTATTTCAATAAACTCCATTAATAAGAATTTCACAATGGCTTATATTTTATTTTTACAATAAAGTAATTTACCTTTTATGTCTGGTATAAAATTTTATTTATATTTGTTGCTGTAATCCTTACAATCCTCTTTGTTTTTTAATTCTTTTTGTTACAAGCAGAACTTTTTTTTACAAGATTTTCTTTTCGTCTCAATCACAAGCACTTGTTTCAATTCTCCGGTTAATTTCCTATTTTCACCTATACTAAATTATTATATTTTATGTAGTTTCACTTTTTTTAATAAAAATTAATTTATTTCATTGGAATATATATATTTTTTTCTTTTATAAATTTTCTTATTTCCACACAAAAAGCACTTTTTCACTCCAGTTTTTCTTCTTATTCTATTTGTTCATACACGCAAACACACATACACCCTTTGAACATTTGACAGTTGTTTAAGAAGTGTCAAAAATATGTTTATTTTTGAGAGCTGTGTTTATTTGGTAAAATGCTGTGTTATGGATAAACATTTGGATAAAATGGTCGAGGGTTTGTGCTCTCGCTAAAAACTATTCTATTTATTTTTTATATTGAATTGTGATTTGAAAGCATAAAACTGTTAAACATTTTTTAAATTTTAAAAACGCTTAGTAATTTAAATAATTCTTTGTGAATTGAGAAAAAATAAAAATGGCACAAACTGGTATTTTAGAATTACATTGGTTGTTGTATTTAGTAAATTTTACTGTTTACTGAAAAGTGAAATCAGTATACAGTAAAAAGTACTGATTACTGAAAAGTGAAATCAGTATTCAGTAAAAAGTACTGATTACTGAAAAGTGAAATCAGTATATATTAAGTACAAAGTACTGATTTGTGTAAAAAAATTCAGTAAACATTAAATGACTGATAGTAGGTAGATACTGTGTGTTTTAAAAATGATATGTACGCATTGTTCACTTACATGAATAGTGGCATAACTGAAAAACTGCATTTCGAAAAAAATTAAGAACTGAAAAAATTATTTTATTTTACGTTTTTCAGTATATTTTCTGAACTTGAAGTCTCAGCTATATAAATCAGTTTTTATTTACCCAATAACACATTTCATAATTCAAAAAAGTAAAAACATACAAAAAAGAAATATTCCTCGAAATTCATTTTTTCAGTTATGCCACTATTCATGTAAGTGAGCAATGCGTACATATCATTTTTAAAACAGAGTATCTACCATCAGTCATTTAATGTTTACTGAATTTTTTTACACAAATCAGTACTTTTTACTGAATACTGATTTCACTTTTCAGTAATCAGTAAAATTTACTGAATACTGATTTCTTTTTTCAGTAAACAGTACTTTTTACTGAATACTGATTTCTCTTTTCAGTAATCAGAAAAATTTACTGAATACTGATTTTTCTTTTCAGTAATCAGTAAAAAAAAGATAATACTGAAAAAGTACTGGTACTGAAAAATGCCCATCTATGAAAAACATACATAAATTAAATAAAATAAAAAAAGAAATAAAATAAAAACTGTATTAAAAATTAACTGCCGTGGTATATATAAAAAAATATTATAGGTTTACTAAGGATTTATTTGACATGTGTTGCATTAAAATTTGTTATTTTTGACAGTAGCTTAAGCGAATCATATTCAGTAGTTAAACGTTTGTCAAAATTTCACAAAAAGCCTGTCAAATACTTAATCAAATTTGAAGAAACATTTAGGTGGCTAAATTGCTCTAGTATAAACCTGCACTGCTATATTTTCTGATAGTCAGACCAGGCTGAGATCATTGGCTTCTTGTACACTGACATCGCCACTGGTTAAAGAGTGTTTTGATCACATACAGTAACTTGGTGCAGCGAGTGAGGTTGTGCTTAACTGCTTCCCGAATTATTTCGGGTTTTCGGGCTATCAAATTGCTGATAAATTGACTTGAGAGGTGCCCGCGGCAATCACGATAAGTATCGATAGTTTTCGATAGTCTGTTTAAATTATAATTAGGTTTTTATCAGTATTGCGGTTGGTATATTTATTAAAGACATTTAACAACAAATAACCCCCAAATCACACTGATTTTGTCAGCACTGAGTAGGCTTTTTAGGGTTGAAAGCAATACAGCAATAAGAAATTTATTAATCTGTCTCAGTTATACGCCTAAATATTGCACCTGCACTATTTCATAATTTTGGAATAAACATTATTAAGAATAAACATTATTAGCCCTCGCATTTTTGATTTGGTGTGATTTGTGACTTCTAATAGAGATTCTCTTGACTAAACTGCTGACCGCAAGTTCATATGATTATTACCAACAAAATATGATATAGTTGATAAATATACTTCATTAAGAGTCTTTAGATGATTCAAGTAATTTTACATTTGCCTACGAGCTTATGAAAGATGTGCTTAGGAGATTCATTTCAATTCATCAATTATTTCTTCCATGTTGGAATAAAATATTCTTATGTGGTCTCTTAAATTAATAGTTTTTCCACTTTCCAAGTCTCCTGTCATTTGATCGATTAAAACACTGTGAAAAATTACTTCTGTGGCATTTATTATTTTTGCCGCCAACGATAGTATTTAAAACTATCGATAGTGAAACGATAATCACAAACTATCGATAGTCCCGATAGTACTATAGATAGTTTCCGACTACTATTATGCTATGTTCACACGACAATATGAAACACTTGGTGCGCTCTCTGAACCACGATTGCGAAACTCACCGTTCAGATGACAGTTTAGTGTTTCATTTTGGAATTTCTGTTTTATGTATGTATACCACAATGTATAATGGACATACCACAACATACATACATACTTACATATTTAGGGCGGTATTTTGGTTCCGTTAACATACTTAGGCTCTCCCTAGACAATTTAATGCACGATTAAAATCGCTCTTTACCGTAGTTTCAAAGTAAAAGTTTAGAAAGTTTAAGTTGTGGTCATAGTAATACATATGTTCTCAGTATGCCTCTCCTTGTGCGACTTCTATCCAAAGAGAGAATTAAAGGATTTTATATACATATAAAGTAGATTACACTTCGGCATTTCGATAACTTGATTAAATGATATGCACAGTTTTAGTGCTCAAGATCACGAACTTTTGGTACTACTCACGTTTTCATAAGTCTTGACACAAGTACGTTTAAACTAATTGTCTCTGACTTACTGTATTCAGGAAGTAAAATGTAATATGAATCAAATTAATATTTTCTATTCCTATTGTCAATTTGACAGGATCATAATTCAAGACAATTATTTTTTATATTACATACTTGTAATATATACAAATAAAAGCTAGAAAACTATATTTATCTGTATTCCTTTGTAGTTTTTTTCTTTCAGAAGAATCATAATGCTGAGGTATTTAATTTGTATCCTTGTAAATAACTTCGAATTCCTACCAATTATATGATGTTTTCAATTCTAACCAACTGAATATTTTATTGACCCTTTAGCTAGTAATTCATATAAATTGTTGTGGCGTGACTATTAAATTATTTCTTATGCTTTAAACAACTTTCTCATCCCTTATTCTCAAATCGTCGCCGACCACCCACTGTCCGTATATTATATGCTCATTTTTTCTTCATTTTTGTTTGGTTGGTCAGTGGGAAACATCATTAATCACAATATTTGTTTGAATGTTTGATGGTTGTATCGTTTCTATAGTATTATGTTTATACGCGTACATATTGTACATGTTTGTCAAACTTTTATTCACTTATTGGCAACAATAAAACTTAAATCCATCAACGCTATGCCAAAGTGTTTTAATGATTAATAGGATTTTAAAGGATTTGTAGCAAATTAAAGGATTTTAAGAAGTTTGAATGGGTGTGTAGGAAACGTATGGAGTGTGTAATAAATACTATATAATCGGCGATTTAATTTGAAAGTTAAAGTGATTTTATGCTAATTTAGGAGAGACATATGAATTTTATTTATAAAACAAAAATATAGAAAATATTAAATATAGAAAAAATTAAAATTGAAAAAAAGAAAACAAATATTTTGTTATTAAATGAGTTTTAGATTTTACTTTTACAATTTCATTGTTGCGGGTATTTGTCATAACGGTCTATGGCATAAATGTCAGGATAGTAGTCACAATTGTTGCCATACATCTTTAAAAGGCTAGAAAAAATTTGCTTTTAAATTGTTCATGTTACCTGAGAGTGATGAAATAAGAAATTTCTTTATTTTATTTCTGTTTTTTTACTCATATGTGAGAATTGTTTATGATAATTTTTCTTATACATACATATGTGAAAAGATTTTAAAAGAGAAAATTTTTAATGACCAATTTTGCGAAGTTTTCGTTTACTGCGAGTGCAAAAGAAATATCAAAGTTTATAATTTATGTTTATACACGAAAATTAAAAAGGAGAATACACTTTTGAACCCTGAAGAAGAACGCATTAACTTTAGTATGAAAAATTATTAAAATGATCAAGTTATTAGTTATTAGGGGGAGTTGTGGTATAATGGTTAGAGCGCGTGCACAGAAACTCAAACGACCGAGGTTTAAATACCAGCGAAGGAGAAAAAAATTAAAAAATAAATTTGCGGTTTTTCAAAAATTATAATTAAAAAAAAATAAGGGGATCCCCCCTCCCCCTCCAAGAAGTCCATCTTCACGAAACCCACCAAGAAACGAATGACCAGGAGTACAGCTAATCCTCACATTCAACATCCATCCCCTCCTCATGCAGTGCATTGTATTGAAATGTTAATTATATAGATAGATAGATAGATGTTAAGCGCCTGATGTCAATGAGACAAATTGCTGACAATTTGATCACACAAAGGCCAGTTTTATACCTTCACCCTTAAATGATCAACAGCAGTTGCCTCATCATTGAATGTTGATTGTGTGTGGTGAGTGCCTTCGCTAAGTAGGTTTAGATGTTATCTCTGCAATATCCCAATAGGTAACGCTTTTCTCGTGATCTTTTGTTTTTTGTTGTCAGTAGTTAAGGTGGAATAGAGTGGACTGTCAGGAAGCGGTTTCTTTGTAGATGGACTTCTTGGAGGAGGGGACCTTTAATTTTTAAATTATAATTTTGAAAAACCGTAAACTGACTTTTTCATTTTTCACCTTTGCTGGGATTTAAACCTGGGCCGTTTGAGCTTTTGTGCGTGTCCCTTGCCAGGAAGGCAGTTGAGGAGTAGTTGCTAACATTTATTCCAGGGCCAGCCAAGGAGAACAACAACAACATAATTTCCAAAATCATTATGATCTTTTATTCCTCCCCTAATTTAAACTTTACTGTGTAGGCCTCCTGGGGCTGATTGCTATTGGATTATTTAGTGGTGAAGGTATAACACTGGCCATTGAATAATCAGTCAAGAGAAACCGATTACCTTGCGGTTTGCATTTTTAAAGTAGGACCTTCGTATCTTTCAGACTGATATCATATATGATATAAGTAAGTAAGTTTGAGTCAAAGGTCCACACCCTCTTTCCATATTCCCTAGACCAGCACAATGTACTGTATTAGAATCAGACATATTCCAAAGACATTTACATACACGTTTATTCCCTGATAATTAAGGAAATCTAATTAATCTTGCAATTAAAAAAACGAACAAAATATATTTTTTAAAATTCTAAATTAACAAGAAGTCTCTGGAGAAATGGAATCTATTTTAAAATGACAACAACAACAACAACTTTCTCACTGTCCACTCATGTTTTGGTTTTAAAGGACTTTGGGGACAAATTTTTTTTCTTTTTTTGGCCACGTTCTTGTTGTTTTTATATATTATTTATCTGTAAAGTTAGATATTATTTTAATTTAAATGAAAACTAATGGAAATAATTTTTTTTTCTTTTTTTTTAGAAAAAAAAACTTTTTATGTCTATGTACCAATATGTGAGTACTTATGTGATTATTTTTATGTCTGTGACTTAATTGCAAGGCTGTGATATGTATTATTATTATTATTTTTTATTTTCTTTTTTTTAATTCTGTAAATAAACTTCTTCAGCACTTGTCCATTTCTACATACAGTACCATAACCATCGTCATTATTGTTTTTATTAAAACACTGTTGATGTCAGTTTAATTACTAAAGTTTAAAAAAAAAATTACGCATCCTTTTTTTCTAAGTTCTTCATTTCTTTTTATTCTTCATTTTAGTGTTGCCTTTATTGTACGTTTAATGAGTGAGTGGGAGTATATTTCACAGCATGTTCAAAGATATTTTGTCATCATCATGATAATGATCATCATTATCGTTATCCTTAACATCCTTGCTATTGTGAGTGTTTAAAGTTTTATGTGTGCATGTGTATACCTCCTTATGGTTGTATTTGTTATGTTTGACACAATAATCTGCTTTTCTTGATTTATTTAATTGTCACTTTAATGCAAGAAAAGTTAAAAAAAAATCCAGTGCCCTCGACAGAAATATAGTGAAGGTCAAAACACTCTTCTTGCTCAAATAACAAAATAATTTTTCATACATCACAAAGTGATTTATAAAAAAAAACAATTGTGCACAATAGTCTTTGGGCGAACTGTTCCTAATGTACGACTCAAATCTGTTATTATCGTAGTTTAGAAGTAGAAGTTTACAAAGTTCTGTTCCAAGAGAAGTAACCCAGTATGCCTTCCAAACTTCTTTCCCCATTTCACAAAAGGGTTGTGGGTCCATCAGAGATATAGAAGATTTAGCTCTGTAAAGTTTATCAGCCATTCTGTTTCCGTAAATTCTGGGATTCAGCATAAGCTGAAATTTTTGTCTCTGCATAGCCAAGTGAAATTCATAAGAGCCAAATGCTTATATGGTATAGCTACCTCTTGCTTTTTTTTATTTTATTTGAGGGCATATTTTAATGACATAAATTTTCGCCTGAAATTTACTGGCCAGTTTCTTCAAGAGCTCGGATATTTTCTCTCAACTGGCTAAGCTGACGGAGAGCAATAGCTCTCTGGCAGGGTCTCATATACAAGAAAGGCAGTTGGAGCAGTAACTAAGAATTATGCCAGGGGCTGGATCAAAAAGATAACCAACAACATCAGCTCTAATACCATTATAATATTTTATTTCTCCCCTGCGGCTTCTGAAAGTATAACCCTAGCAATTAAATAATTCATCAACAACAACCGATTTCTTTGCGGTCCAATTTGATGCCTTTTTCTAGAATTTGTGGCCGTGTATCGGTTATAACGCGGCGAATGTTCTCCTCCAAGTGGTTAATCGTTTTGGGCTTATCGCCATAGACTAGTGATTTTACATGTCCTCACAGAAAATAGTATAGCGGCGGTAAGTCGTACGACTTTGGAGGCCAATTCATGGGTCCGAAAATTAAAACTATAGGTTTGCCAAACGTTTCGTCCAATAAATCAATAGTTTTAGCACTGATGCAATGAAAACTTTAATTTAGAGTAGTTTTCTGTTTTTTTTTTTTTGAGCAACATTGTAATTACTAAAGATATAGGGTCAGTTCTGCATGTGGCATGAATCATTTATAAAAGGATTAACATCAGAGAAATCATCAATGGGTTTCCATTATAAATAAAAGACACAAAAAATCAAATTTCTCTCTTGTTAGTCAATAGAAATGAAAATGAATAGACAATTATTGTAATTAATTATAGTTAAACTATAATTATTGAAATACAAAAATAAAATAAAAAAATTTAATTTGTTACAATTTAAATTGAATAGTTTTATGAAAAACTAAAGAAATTTAAGTTTAAAGGTGTTGAAAAAACAAAAAAAAAAGTTGTAATAAATTTCAATTAAATGCTTCCGGTTACTTTTTTTTTTATTTTTTTTTGGCTTGAAGTGGAAGAATTTAAATTTACTGTGTGAAATGAAGCCATTGTAGACACATGTGCTGAAAACCAAAATCAACCAACTCACCACACAGCATTTTTATTACAGTTAGCTAAAATCCTTTAACCTTTATAGAAAAATTCATTTCTGTATTAAGAGTTCAAGCCAGTGATGGAGTATGTGCATAACGTATTATGCTTAAATTTTATTTATTTTTATTTTTTTTTTGCCTCCTTCATTTGTTTCTGTTTTACAATATGAAATTAAATCTATCACAGCAGGCTGGCATCAATTTTATTTTATTGTACGAGTACATATATTTTTTCAAGCAGCCCTCTTTCTTATACCCTATTCAACTCTAATAAATTTTGGTGAACTTTTTTTTTCTTTTTTTTTGTGTAACAGTGCAGACTCTTTAGGAATTAAATTATCTTTTGGCATTGAGGGCAAATCCTGAAATTTGTTTTTTTTTGGTTTTCTTTTAAATTTCGTTTGCATATTCAACTCTATATAAAGTCATCTTAAATGGAAAGAGACTTAACAAAAAATGTGAAACAAACAGAAAAAAAATCCTTGAAGTAAAAATCAGGACACTGCATGAAATGTAATCATATTAAAATGCCACGCAATTGACATTTCAATGAACATAATTTTTTTTCATGTCAATGTTTGTCTTTATTTCTCTTAAAATAAATCTGGTGAAACAGGGTTCTGCTGATTAAAAATATACATTGAAACTTGGAAAATAATATCGTACTTGATGGGAATCAAGTCATCAATACTGAGAGTGTCAAACTCGCATATTGTACAGGGTGTCCGGCGGGAAGGTATTCTACTCTGTTTTGTCGCTATTTTGATAACCATTAGTCTTGGCAGTTCATATTTGGCAGTTGAGAGGTAGAGACGTGGAAAATTTATTATGGAAAATTATTCGGTAAACCAACGTAACAAAAGTAACAGTATGGTGTGCAATTTGATCAGGAGAAATCATTGGATCTTACTTCTTTGAAACTGAAAACGGCGTAATCGTAACTTTCAATGGGAAGCGATATCGTGATATGATTGAAAACTTTTTAACTCCACAACTACATCCTTTGGGCTTGACTAACATGTAGTTTCAACAAGGCGGTGCCACATCGCATACAGCCAGCACTGCAATGGAAGTACTGCGAGACCTTTTTCCACAACAAGTTATTTCAAGAAATGGTGATGTTGATTGGACTCCAGGGTTACCTGATTTGACTTCTCTAGATTTCTTTTTGTGCGGATATCTGAAAAGCAAGTAGTCGCCGTGGTCTAGTGGTTAGTGTGTTGGCTTACTAAGACATGAACCCTGGGTTCGACACCCAGCTCCGACATCTTAAAAAAAAAGAAATATGAAAAAAAATATTTCTTTCGGCGACTACCTCCCAGCAGTTTTCTGGCAAAAAGCTTTGGTAGTAATTGATTGCCATGAAAAAGCTTCTCAATCTGTCGTTCGGAGTCGACATTAAACTGTAGGTCCCGGTACTCATGGATAAAAATTGACACACACAACATGAGTGCTGCGAGAAGCTAGGCCGTAATCCTGACACAGGGTTGTAAAGCCCAATTATGTATGTATGTATGTATGTATTACGTATCTGAAAAGCAAAGTTTATGCAAAAAAATCAGAAACGCTGGAGCAACTCAAACAAAATATTCGTGATGAAATTAATGAAATACCGCGTTAAATGTGTGAGAATGTAATGAAAAATGTGCTCAAAAGGGCTCGCATTTGTGAGGCTAACAGAGGCGGACACTTATCTGATATTGTATTCCATACATAGTTGCCGACATTTAATAAACCATTTATCAATACGAGATCCAATCCCTTTTCCCTTACAGGCGGACACG
This sequence comes from Metopia argyrocephala, assembly GCA_963576795.1. Classification (NCBI taxonomy): domain Eukaryota; kingdom Metazoa; phylum Arthropoda; class Insecta; order Diptera; family Sarcophagidae; genus Metopia; species Metopia argyrocephala. The sequence continues at coordinate 56,448,697 of OY756211.1, read as the reverse complement.
CCCCCCGGGGATACAGAAAAGGCTGCTGGTCATTGTCTCCATCAGTGGCCTGTTTTCTCCGGGGAATATCGGGTTCAACCTAGCCCTGAGTGGTCATGCGCTCGATATAGGCAGAGAATGTCGGTAATGGTGGTTGTTGTGTGGTGCAAGGCCGTAATGCCACGCGTACTTGGGTGCTTGTCCCTTTAAGTGCGCGTAGCTGGCATTTCTGGTATTCTCAAGGACAGACCAGAGATGCCTTAATCTGGTACTACGGGCATCAGGAACCCCGGTTAACCTGGGACTCCTTGTCATTCGGGAAGTGAGATTAACCGGCCTGATAGTTTGGGCGCGGTCCTTCGGGAAGTACACGTAGTGGTTGTGGTAGTGCTAGGTAGAAACCCCTCAGCAAGGGGAGTGTCACTACCCAGACAGTGGTGGTGCTAAATTGCCAACTCGGTGCTATGGGCTCTCTTTTGAGCTCCGTGCCCTCGCGCATGTTTGAGATTAAAGGGTACCGGCATCGAGTGGCGGTGGTTGGGCGCATTGAACTCAACTACCGCTCCGGCAACGGGCGGCGTGTGATATGTCTACGGACGGTGCGCACGTTAAACCCTATACAGTTACCGGCGGACACCCTGTAGTTGATCAGGTTTTTGGTTGACTAGCCATCTGACCTAAGATTTTGCAAGTCATCATTAATCGATTAACGCCAGTACAACGCTTTCAACTTCACAAAGATCGTACGACATTTTGTCGATTTTTACGCAACATATTCGGCCTAGTAAGCAAGAAAGTTGTGAAGTTATTAATTCTTTTCAAACTAGCTTTACTCTTCTCGATTAAGATTAGCATTTTTATTGAATAATTCTGCTTAGTGAAGAAATTCATTTCTGGGTAAAAGGCTATGTTAAGCGTACGTGGAGCGTAGAATACTCTAAACCAGTTAACGAATCGCCGTTAGATTCATAACGATAAACTTTTTATGTGACTACAAGTTGGCGGCATTATCGGTCCTTATTTCTGATTTCGAGTTCTATTGAACTTTTATGAAACATTTTTTGTTTCTTAAAACAACAATGACATTTGGTGGCGCTAAATCTAGTAAGTCCTAATTTAAACACCCTTTATCAAGACGAACAGTCGTATATCAATCAATTATCTTTCTTCCAACGTAAATATATTGAAAAATCTTGCATAGAAGTATTATCATATTTGCAAAGAATGAAACAGGCTGATCTTGTCTTTTCGTTAAGTGGAAAGAGCCAAGATTGTTTTGACCCGGGGTATGAAATCAGATAGACTTTTGAAAGTGCTCTGTTATGATTGTATATATATCGGAACGTAGAGAATGACTATTCCAGAATCTTTCGAAAAGAAGAAGATTAGTAATTAGAACATCTTCTTCTTGTTACTATCTTGTAGTACAGAAGTTCAGACAAAGCCAACTTGTTGGAAATCCCTTGCATAATATGCCCTGACCTAGGGACACATTACTGACGACTCTGATTCTAATGAGGAACTTATGAATTCAACATATCGAAAAAACGAAGGCATTATTGTACTTCTTCATTTCTGACTCATGTTTGGAATGAAGCGCATGAGAGAGAGTTAATAAAAATTGTATTTTTGGGAAATGTGATTTCGTTCAGAACTAATAATTTTAAAAGTGAGATATTCCATTTTGTGTGCCAGCAGCATGTCGTTGAGTTAAAAAACTCCAAGTTTTATTTTAGAAACTGTGTGCTCTTATACTAACTAAAGCTGCGACATCATCCTTGAACAATCCCTGAAGTTCTAATTGTGGGGATTTTTGCAGAGTTTTTGTTTTCTATTAACTAACTGAATGTGCAGGTTGTAAATAACTAAACAATATCAGTCTGTATAAATAATTGCTGTAAAAGCACATACAAGTTCTCTGCTACATGATATTTGATATATTTAAGGATATATTCTTAGACTTAAACAATTTTATTAAAGAATGGCAACTCTGTCAACGGTAATAATAATCAGTAGCATTGGTAGTAATGGTATGTGGCAACAATAAAAAATGTTAATAAGCCATCACATAGTGTGGTTGTTATCCTTGTGTTCTTTACAACAACAATCACGCCACAACAACAAAATATTTTAGGTTAATTTTGTGTGTTCGTACAAATAGAAACAAATAAATGAACAGCAGCATTATCATCTCAATCATCTTATGTACTCGTATGACTGGTTAGAGAAAAAGTCATACCAGGCGCAATCATTATATGGTACGAGTATTTTTGAATGCAACAAATAAAATTCATATATTATTGTCTGGCACTTAAATACGAACAGTGCAAAGTAAGAGGACATTTTTTATTGTTTGTGTGTATAATGTTGTTACCGTTGTTTGTGTATTTATTTGTTTGCATATTGTAAGAGCAAAAAGTGTTTGCATTCATTTGAAACTGCAGTCAATGCGTTATTTATTCAGTGTTTTTTCATTTTTTTTTTTTAAATTTCATTGGATTTCATATCATTTGCTTGTTAGTACGGTTAGTCCTTGTGTCCTTCTTAATATTTATTTTTATTCGCCTGTTGCATTCATTACTCGTACATTTTGTTTGCTTTTGTATTGAGTTGCATGAGAGTATGATGTTGATGCTGCTGATGATGTTAATGCCACATTGTTGTATGGCTGTTGAGGATTTGAGACTCACACTTATTGATTCGAATTTTAAGCAAGTGTTTCCTTTTTTTGCCTTTGTTTGCTGTGAAATTCGTATGATTCGTTTTTTAATCCTTTTTTTTTTGTACTAATATGATACATTTTTTGCATACCAAATTATTTTTTCTGGTTTAAAAAATGGCAAAACCATGAAAATTGTTTTAAAAATCTGTTGCATATCGTTGAAATATATATTTTATAGAGCATGAAAATTAATTTTAAATTCAATCATTGCTTATTAAAATAAAAAAAGCATTTCTGTTGTTCCTAAACATTATCGCTCTTCGTTTTCATGAATACGGCCTTAATTGTATTTGAAAAGAATTTATGGTTTGGTTTGTGTTAATTATATCATTTTTCAGACTCAAAGAACTATTCAAACTAGTTATACTTCTTCTGTTGGTAGGCACTATAGTGCTGAACCTATATTTCCTGTTATATAAAAGGTACATATTTCATAACATACATACAAAGTTGGCCATTACAACTCTGTGTCAGGGTTACGGCCTAGCTTCTCGCAGCGCTCATGTTATGTGTGTTAATTTTTATCAATTAGTACCGGAAACTACAGCTTCAACGACAAATTTGAGAAGCTTTTTCATGGCAATCAATTACTCCCAGAGCTTTTGCCAGAAGACTGCTGAGAGGTAGTCGCCGAAAGAAATACTTTTTTCATATTTCTTTCTTTCAAGATATCAGAGCTGATATTTGAACCCGGCGCTATCGTCTTAGTAAGCCAACACACTAACTACTAAACCACAGCGACTACTGTAAGAGAGAACATATTTCATAAGTAGCTGACAAATAAATTACATATTTCAAGTTTCGAAAGAAGCATTCAAGTGATTCAGTTTTTTTAAACGGTGCAAGAAATACTTCACTCTATCTGATCTTCTCAATATTTACAAGTCCTTTATCAGATCTAAGATGGAGTACAACTTTCATGTATGCGCCGGTGCTTTAAAGTCTATTTGGAGGCTTCTCAACCGTGTACAGGAATGGGCGAAGGTGCTCATCAACGACGGCAGGGTATCCAATGTGGGGCAATGTGGCATGCGTTTTCATTGCTCTATCGGTACTAACATGGGAGGTGCTCTGATAAAATAAAGGACTTGATTCCGGATAATCGCATATTTTTACGGACTAGTCGTAATTCTCTCAGATCACATGTTTTTGTAGTTGATTGTCCAGTCCCACCATACACCATAGAGAGAATTCCTTCTTTAGCCGCACCATAGTGTATACAGTGATGAAGGAAATGACAGCTCAAAAAGTTTAAAATCAGCTGTGTTATGGCTTTTGTTATGGCTATCTTATTATACACTGTGATGTTGTGTGTGCAAAATTTTGTTGTGGCTATCTTGCTGTGTGTTGTTCTTGTTATAGTTGTTGGAGTTTCGTCACTGTATGCACTGTGGCCGCACCATTCGTTTGTGAAACAGGTTTTCTTGTCAATTACGATGTTAGTAAGTTTAAATTAAATGTTACTTTTTTCATCTTCCCAAAACATATTTCTTTAGACCAGGGCCTTATACTGTAATTCTCTTAAGCTAAAATGCTAAAATGTTGGGTTTTTGAAATACGCTGGGCGTTAGAATATATAAAATTAAAAAGTTTAGATGTAATAGGCATGAATTTTATTCGTAGCCAAAAACTCCTAAATCAAGTTTATAAATTTTTAGTGATAGAGTTTTAGGTTAGGAGAGTTGCAAAATAAGGTGTCAGCACTGCATGAGTAGAGGTCGGGCTCAGAACAATTAAAAACAGAAATTGTAAATTCGTCAAAGTGGTGTTTTGAGATATACGAGAATTAATTCAAAATAACACTTTTGGAAACAAAATTTTGAATTTTTTCAATATTTTAGTAAAAATAAAAAAAAAATTTTATTTAACGGTATATACACGCCTACAGAATAATTATTTTCTCTTCAACTAATAATTTTTATTTTATATTGTGTAAAAAGCCATGTAGACTAACTTACTATCCTTATAACTTCAAAAATAATTTATTTTCTTCTATTCTAATATTTTTAAGAACATCAACAAGTGAAATATCAGATCAGTTATAAAAGCCTCTCTCAAAATCATTTTAATGGGTTTTATAAATTTCTAGAGGCACTTTTTGACCACTTTTTGGCACATTTCGGGAGATATCTCTGCAATAACAGGACGAATGTTGACTTTCAATTAATAACTAATTAATAAAATTTGTAATTCAAATCGCAAAATATTGATGGACAATTGACGTCACTAAATCGAGAAATTACTCGACAGGCAAGTTAGGGTTATGTCGCTTGTGGTATCGACGTTTGAAACCCAACATTGTCCAGTTTATAATCTTTTATTGAAGTCCAAATAAACTCTATTGTCGTACGTAATTTTCGAAAAAATACGGCCTAATGTGATTGTTCAGGATGCAATGACTTTACCAGAACCACTTTTGAGTTCTCCAAGACTCATATATGAAATTTATACTCGTTGATGTTAATGCCTAATAAAAAAAAAACAATGACAAACCAACAATAGAAAGCCTCTTGCTATAGCACCCAATCAGCATATCTACGGTGAATGTCTTTATTTTATTGCTCCGTGAGTGGGACTTTATATGGATAAGAGTGGATATCGAAACGCTTAATACGCTGCGGCTAATCACAGGTAAGGTAGGTCTAATTACGGAAAACGCCGTGGAATAGACAAATATGGAGTATCTGCCATACTTTCGGGAGTGCGTAGATTACGATGATACACAGTATTGACCATATCTGTAACGTGTTCAGTCTCTGCAAATTTCTTTATAATCTTGCCAATTCATTACACAGTAAAACGTTTAAATCCCTTACTTTTGTAGTAAATAGTCATAATTTAATTAAGAGGGATATTTGAATCTCAATAACTTTTTATTTCCATTCTATATTGTAAATTCTAGCTCTGCACAACCCTTAACAATTTAAGTTCTTTATGTTTTTTTTTCTTTCATAAAACTATGCAACCAATTGAAATATTAACCAAGTAAAAGGAAGTTTAGCAAAATTTAAACGATTGTTTGAAATTTTTTAACGACACACTGGCGCCAAACATAAGGAAAAAAACTGCTACAAACAAAATAAAAGAAAAAATTAAAAGCTTTAAAAGAAAATTTCGTAGGAAAATACGAGTAACTTAAATGCGTATACAAAAAAGGTAATATTTTAAGGCAAAACCTCTATCAGTATTATCGCCAACAGAAACAGTAACATTTTTCCACTGATAATGTTGTTGTCGTAGCTTTTGCTATTGTTGTACACTCTCAAGAAACTACAAAAGTTGCCAACTTGTAGACAAGATTTAAATGAATGACCATTGCTTCCGTTATTGATACATCCGTTAATTCAAGTGCTAAACCAAATAGTTTACAGAAGTTGTATAAGAAGGAGTAAATCTAACCTTAAGAGTCCAACGAAAAGTTAAACTGAAATCAGCAGAAACTTTTCGTTGCCAACATTACAGATTATAGTTTATGACCAAGTGATAAAGGTCGTCAATAGGTCTCTAACGCAATGTTCTAGCACATATATACATACAAACACGTACATACATGTCCTTTAATACTTTATAAGGAAATAAGTTGCACAAAAACTTCTTTCCAAAATTAATGGTCATCAGACCAACGAAATACTGGTTTATGGTCAGTGTGCGTAAAATTTTTTCTTATTCTTTTTATTTTATTCCTTTTTGTTTGGAAGAACTCTTTTTTTTATTTCAATTGTCTTTATAGAAAATGTCTTAACTTGGCTAATATACCTTTTATTTCTTTTTGTACGTTCTTTTTGCAATTCCCCTTCTTTTATTTATATTTTTTTTTTTCTTTCCATAGAAGTTGTAAATTGTTCAATAATTTGTAGTCAATTTGCGAATTAGTAGCAATCGATAATGGAGAGGGGGGACAAAAAGTATTTTATTTCTCATTAAAAAGAAAAGCATTTACAACTTTCTTCTGTTAAGAAAATTTGTAAAATTAAATGTTATTTGAATTATTTCCATATAAATACACAATTATTGCTGAAGGCCACATTACAGGCAAAGTGTTTATTCCATGAATTTAAAAGAGTGTATTAAGTTTTAATTATTGATTGCTTTCATCAAGATATTTATGCATTCTTTTAACATCAGTCAGACAACAAATTGTAATCAAATTTGTGCTCCTCAAAACTTCTTTAATTTGTAATATATTCAGACAGTTAAGTTCTTAACTTGAGGTCAATAAAATAAAACTTTTTTTTGGAAATAACACTTTCTATTGGTTTACATATTTGTCATTACGTTTATATACTGTATTACTTTATATAGCGTTACAAATTAGGTAAGCTAATGTAGATTTATGGTGACTAGTCATGAAGCCCACCATAGTCGGAAAATCAAAAATCTGGCTCCGTTTGCATACATACATATGTGGAGCATTTGAGCTTTAAGTATGCAAAATTCCAGATTTCCACGGAGTCAGACGGCTTCAAAAAGCTGTGGAAAGAGAATTGGACATACGTCCGGAAAAACAGAGAAATTATATATATAGACTTGTGTAGGTCGGCGGAGTGTATCGGCAATTAATAAATTAGTAGCTGTATGAGCTGTACAGAGAGAATACTGATGGCATAGTTATTCGAATCAAAGTGCATACAAACGGGTATGTGCAATAAAACGATATCGCAAATAAAGACAAATAAAGCTTAGTCGTGCTAATATTTAAACGTTTTGTTGAGCAACGAAGCTATGTTAAGCCAAAGGATAAAAAAATATATCAAAACATAGTCACATTTTAAAATTATGTATAACAATTTGAAATTTCATACGACTTAAGTTTCAGGCGATTTCGTCATACAGCACATACCCAAAAGATTGCTCTGGCGAGAATACTTTATGTTCATGAATTTTAATGTTCCTGCAGTAAGACAATTTGAACAACAACGCAGCAGATAACAACTACAACATCGGTGAAAGTAACAATATGAAGAAGAAATTCGAAATTAAATGCATTATGCCGTGGCGAATGATTTTTATGGTTATATAGCCCTCTAAGTAAGTAAATTTAACCCTAGAACGTCATCCTTATTTTTATACACTCAAGTGACTATAAATTACGTCGTGAGCAAAATTGGATACCAAAATAGATTTTTTATTTATTAGGAGATATTTTTTAATTAATATTTTTTGTTTTTTTTTAAATTTAATGAAAATTTAACATTTCATAGCCTTTCTTCAATTGGCATAAATGTTAAAAGAAATTATAATAAATCATTACATAAGGCAAATTTTTTCAATTCTGTCTTTCAGTTTCTTAAAATACAAGATATGAACAAAGTAAGGAACATCAATTATGAGGTAAATTATTTTTTGTAAGGCACGAGTCACAACCTACCATTTTGTGCTCGGCACACAGCCTTTTTGGGCACTTTGCACAACCAACTTTCGTCATTCTTCGCTTCGAAGAAGGACAAACTGCATATATTTTCCTTTTTATTGTTTTATGGCCTGTTTCTGTATGACAAACAATTCTAGGAAATTGAAAATTTATGAGAAAAGTGCTCAAAATTATTTGAAAAATTGAGTGTGTTTCATACAAATTTTCAATCGTTTGAAATTGTTTGTCATACAGAAACAGGCCATTATTTTGTGTAGGAGTTTTCTCAGAATCTGTGGAGTTAGTTATTTGCTGTAGATTTTGCATATCTTTTCTAGCATTCGACGTTATTGTCGGTATATTAAGCCTGTAATTCAGGCGGTATTTTACGAGTCCTGAATAAAGGTTTTTCATAAAACAAACGTGATTTAGAGGATATCCACCAGCTTGAAGCATATTGTAAAAGTTAATAAATATTGATATGTTTAAAATTTGAAAAATTCACATAACGGCCAGCTATTAGTTTTTTTATATGGTATTGTATCCACCTGGTACTTGGATCTAGTATCATACATTATTAACATTTAAACGCTTATTCGGCGAAAACCTGCTCATATAGGTAAGGTATGAACCAGAACTGTAGTTTTCCTTCATTTTTGTATAAACATTTCCCACACTTTGATGGGTGCGAATTTATCACTTACTAGTTGAAAGCGTAAAGACTTATCATCAAATCGTAAGCAGGACATGATAAATTGGAACCTAGATTTGGTAACAATGCTTATGTATTTGGATCCACAATAGCAGTTGTGAAATAATACTTCGATAAATGCTGATCTTTTTTAACAGCCTGAAAGTTACACAACGTCATCCTTCGTCATTTTGACTACTACAAGAAATTAAAAGCAAAAAACCAAACACTTACAATGTATGCAGTTCGCTGCACTTCTACATTTAACAACAACAACAATAAATCAACTATCGCTATACAAAAACTGAGATAAAAACAAAAATAAAAAACTAGTTTATATACACACTAACCACTAGACTACGGCGACTACTATTTCAACTATTGTTGTAAATTTTAACAAAAAAGATCTAATACTTTTATGCAACTGATTTTCTAGTAAAATTGCCTGTATGGCTGACAAATATAGTCGCCAGTCCCTTTTATCACCAACTGAATAATCATAATAAGTATCATTAATGTAATTACATTCAATGATTAAATCAATTGAGTTTAGAGTTGATTTCATTTAAAATTGGATTAGATTGGATTTTATTTCATTTGCTTTATTTCGGTTTGTTAAGTTTTTATTTATGCATGAAAATTATCCTTGAAGTGTGCTTATATTTGAATTGTGAAAGGTCCTTGTAAGTCAATTTGCCATGAATTAATTCATGTGAAATTAACATTTAAATTTTGCCCGATTAAATTATGTCAACCCCTTTTTTGAGCTGAGGGGATGTGATGAAACGTTTGACATTTCTTTGCAAGGACAGGAATTTAACAAACATGAACATATTTTGTAAAGAATTTAAGTCAATGAAACCGGTTATACAATTAAATAAAAACAAAAGCAGTTTAACGAGTATTATTTTTAAAGAAGCTCAGTGTGTTATTAAATTACTGCTACCCAAGCAGGCAAAGAAGAAGGCTGCATATGTACGAGTACATAAAGCGACCACATGATTAGCATTGATTTCAATTTATGATACTTTCAATACAATTTATATTATAGAAATGCTTTATAAAGGTGCTACTTTATAATAATCAAAAAAATATTTCATACTTTGGAAGTTTAAAAGGAACTTAACTGCTAATGCATTAGACTACTTTAAAGACTTAACGAGTAATAGGACATTAATATCATTGAAAGGATTATTTAATTATTGAAAGTAAAGCTAAATTAACAGCTTACAATTTCTCTTATTATTATGCCTAAAAAATTATACAGCTTACTCTATTCTCTTACGTGGGAGCAGGTTAAAATACAAGCACGCTTCCAAGTGAGAACTTGTCAAATAAAAATTCTGCCTTAATTAATAAGCTTTGTAAGAGAGAATTAACTTTTCTCCCTTACAAAACTACTTAAAGTAAGCTTTAGTTTTTGCTGGGATTTTAATATAATTCAATAGCTTCGCACACCTTATCCTATTTTTACACGTTTTGCTTTTTTTTTTTTGCACGATTTTGAATCAATGCAGTTTACAAAAGAAATTAATTACACTTTTCTTTTTCACTTAAATGTGGGGCCATATATGTACATAATCCGAACGACAGACTTGAGAAGCTTGTTGATGGCAATCAGTTACTTTTAGAACCAGAAGATTGCTTGGACGTAGTCGCCGAAAGTAATAAGAGCTGGGATTTGAATTCAGAAGTAGCATAAATAAAAACTGTTAAACTATTTTCTATTCCGACATTATGTAAAGAATGTTTTTACGCTCGAGAAAATTTAAAATTTTAAAAAATAACACAATTCGTGAGATTAATACTCGTACACTACATTAACATTTCAAAATGATTGCAGAGCATTTTTGGTTTTGGGACACATTTTTAATGCGACCGTGATCCCAGCCAATCCACATCACCATTCCTTCAAATAACTTTTTGTGGAAAGATGTCTCGCAGTAATTTCATTGTAATCCTGCCTGTATGCGATGTGGCACCGTCTTGTTGAAAACATATGCTAGTCAAACTCAAAGCATGCAGTTGTGACGTTAAAAAGTTTTAAATCACGATATCGCTTCCCATTGACAGTTACCATTACGCCGTTTTCAGTTTAAGAGACGAACAAATTGCATACCAGACTTTTAATGGAGGCAAAAGTGACTGATGAATAATGGGAGGGTTTTCCATTGCCTACAACCGACTATTCTGTTTGTTCACGTATCCATTCAAATGAAAATGCGCCTCGTTAGTCATTATGATTTCTTCATGAAAATCGGGGAATAATTTTAATTAAATGTTTTAACGATTAAAACCCGCCAGTTTACCGAATATTTTTCCATAACAAATATGAACTGTCAAGGCTAATGTTTACCAAAATGACGGCAAAACAAAGTAGTATACCTTTCCGGAGGACACCCTGTATAAGTAAATACTGAAGTCGTTTTTCTATCCTGAGACATAAAACTCCAATAAGTGTTTTGCGTGAGATATAAGATTCCAATAAGCACTTTTCGTAGAACATACACTTATAGTCCCAATAAATGTTCTTGATATGGCATTAGAATTAAAAAATAATTTAATAAAAAATAAGAAATAAAATAAATTATAATGAAAAATCGCGATTATTTTTCATAAATCTGTGCGTGCTTTTTGATACCGAGTGCGAAAATGTTTCTCTTGTTCTACAGGCAGCAGCAAAAATGTTCTTTAGATAGCTTACAATATCACAGATGTGACAATGTTTGGAAGATTCACAGTCATTAAAATAAAGCTTTGATGCCAATAATAAAAAGCGATCATTGATAAAAAACTTTTTATAACAGAAATGTAAAGTGCTTTTCGAATGCACAAATTGTGAGGAAATTTCTTTGAAAATACTTAATAATCAATGCATTAGCCGGTAATGTCAAGAAGTACTTTGCAGGTTTGTTCAGTAGAGAATTCAAACCTTAGCTGAAAGTCTTGACAGCCACCAAACCTAATTAATAAGAGACTGTGACTCCTCATTTCTTTCGTCGACCTTACAGGGCATACTTAGATAATCGCCAATCTCTGAGTCAGATTCGGTCTCATCGGTGCTCTCAAAAACAAAGATTGACTTCCAAAAATCTTTATCGGAGTCTGACTCTTCACATACAATATGCTCAAGAAACACTTAAATCTGTTTTTGGTACCATTTAGATAAGAAATATTGTTTAAAATAAAGAAAATACGAATGCTTGAAAATGAGTGGGATGTATTGTCCTACTAGGTCCGAAAGGGTTAAGGCGTTAATTGTTGCTTAGTTATCAGAATAATCCAATGACTTCACGTTGCTCTACAGAAGATAATAAAGAGAAGCCAAATCGTACGACCTTGGAGGTCCTACGACATTTCTCGAAAACAACTTGTCACCATAATTTCATTGCATTAAGCCAATAGTTGCGGCAGCATTCTGAACATTATCGTATTTGAAAGCATATGGATCAATGACTCCATTAATTCGTTAGCCCTTAAAGCACATCAAACAGTAATTTAAATGCAACAATGCTGCTTATTGACGTACCAATTCAACAAAAAATTGATTTCATCGGGGAAGAAAATTTTAAAAATTTTGAATGAAAGACCATCTACAAGGAAACCGTTCCCCGACATTCCACTCTGTTCCACCTTAACCAATGTCAACAAAAACTGAATGACCAGGAGAAAAGCGCCACCTATTGGGAAGTAGCAGATAACATCTAAGCCTACTAAACCTACTTAGCGAAGGCACTTCACCACACAGCCCACATGTAACGATGAGGCAATTGCTGTTGATCATTTAAGGGTGAAGGAATTTGAATTATCAATTCACAGCAATTTGTCTCAGTCCTAAGGCGCCTAATAATAATATAAAAAAAATATATTTATATACTTATTCACCAATCTTTCCAAAAATTCCAATACAATGCACAGCATTTAGTAGGGGTTTACCCCTGAGTATTGGTCTCAAATAAAAAAAAAATATTTGTTTTATTTTTTAACAAAATCAAATGTAATTCATCTACAAATGATTTAAATATTTAATATCATAAAAAATTTATTTATTTTCTGAATCTTTTTCATTTGTAAGACCATCCAAAAATATTTAATAATACGAGTATCATATTCATAAAATTACTTATCAATCGCTTACAAAACGTTTTTGTTATTAAAAATTTCGTATTAAATATTTATTGAACGAATGTCTCAAAACGATGGTAAAATTAAGTTGCATTCATATATTTTTTATACTGCCTTTTTATGCGATTTTTTATATTAAAAAAATATGAAAAAATCCATCATTCATATACGAGTACATATTCATACATGCGTATGTGTATGTTTGCACACATGGACATAATATATTGGTGACAAATTTATATCCTTCCATTTCCTTATTGATAGAGTAAAATATGATAAGATAAGAAGAGTAGGAGGAGATAGGAGTGAAATACTCGTAGAAATTCATCACTTAAAATTTACTATCTTTATACGAGTATCTTAACCGTTATGCAGCATTCAATTTAAATGCTATAAAAAGCTAAACTATTGTAATCCAACACGACTTTTTATATTCCCTTGTATTATACAAGGACTTGGTCTTCTTTGGAATACATTCACATCATAATGCTTTGAATTGAATTTGTTTTGTGTAACACAATTTGTTAAAAATAAAATTTATCATTTCATTTATGCTTTTCAGTTTAACATTTTTATACTCGTAGTTTGCATTTAGTGCAGACATAATATAAGTGAATAATACAATGCGTTTCTTTATACGACTATATTGATGAATGTTTTGTATTTTTTGGAAAAAATTAAAGTGTTTCCTTATGAAGTTTTAATGCATCATTGAATTCTATTTTTTATTTATTATAATTTAAAAAAATTTGTATGTATACTTATGTACTTATGTAAAGCTAAAAAAACAACAAATCACTTACTAAGAAAGAAAATTTCTTAGCAATTAGCATTACAGTAAAACTAACCGAGAAACTAAGAATTCTTATACACAAGATAGTCCTTTTTAAAGATAGATAGATATATAGATTTTATATATTTATATACATATCGTAATATTAAATGCAAACGGACGTAACTACACAAAATTTCGAAATTGAGTTTTTTATTAATTATGGTTCGTTTTATCAAAATACATGTTCGTGCAAAATTTTAGATTCCAACGATCAAAAATGGCAATTTTATTAACGAAATTCAACCGGACGTAACTACAAGTGTGTGAATTTCTTATTGCAATAAGACACAATACATACATATTTATATGAAAACCTTACGAACTCATTTGTTGTGTATAGGGATGCCAATCCTTATATCTCGATCCTGAAAATTATATGATTTTCTGGATTTAAAAAATTTTTGATTGTAAAGTTTTTTGCGTCTCTTCTAAAAAAAAAAAAAGTGTTGTTACGTCCGTTTGCCTTTAATATGACGATATATAGATATATCGGGTCGTTAAATTTTAAGCGCCAATGTTGAATGTGAACTACACCTAAACGTTAAGCATTTTTCTACATTTCATTTGGCATTTCTTAATTTCTGAATAACTCAATTTGAACTAGGGAAAGATACACAATCGAACAATGCGTTAAAGGTATTCAGGCTTATTATGAAAATGGGATTTCAAACCAAAATTCATATCGTGCACTTCGTGATTTTTACGTCAATTTAATCATCCAAATGTTCGTACAATCGGAATAATCTTGCAGTCTATAGGAATTTGAGTAGTCTATAGGAGATTTGAGAACACCAGTTCAGGCTCGTACAGGTCATACTGCAGAAAATATTGCTGCTGTTCGCTATAGGGTGGCTGAAGAGCCGTCCACTGTTACTATGAATGGTGTTCGCTATCGTGAGATGATAACGAACTTTTTATGGCCCGAATAGGAAGATATGGATGTGGACGACATGTGGTTTTAACAGAACCGTGCCACTTGCCACACATCTAACGAAACAATGGCTCTTTTGCACGACAAATTCATTGGCCGTGTTTTCTCACATGGTGGTGATGTTAGTTGGCCGAAAAGATGATGTAATTTGAAACAGTTGGACTTCTTTCTTTAAGGTTATTTGAAAGAAAAGGTGTACGTCGAAAAGCCACAAATAATTCAAGAGCTAAAAGATGATATAATTCGGTACATTAACGGTATAGAAACTCAATTATTCCTCAGCGTCATCGAAAGTTTGGTCCATCGGAATTTGGTACATATTGGTCTTTGTAAGCTATTTTGGATGCCTAGACACATTCAGATTGCATTTTATTGCCGAACATAGTTAAGCAGTATCATTAAGTTTGAGTTAGCTGTTGGCCAAAAACTGAGGACATCTTCTTTTGGGTGATGCCGTGATGTGCAAAATCTTTTGAAGTCCATATAAAAATTACTAGTTAATCTGACCAAAACAAGTACAGGGTATTACTAACTTTTGGTAGTACAATCGAACATATACTGTGGATTCCGTGCACCTTTTTCACTGCTGTACTGTGTTATTCAAGCTCAAGGCCATTTTAAATAAACAACTTTTATATCGATTTTACTTCCTTGGGTTGTCAGGAAATAGTTTAATCTATTAAATACGAGTAGATTGAAATTAGAACAAACTATTTATATACATTAAAATTCAATAAAATTAATTTGTACGCTTTGGTAAAATAAAAAATAAGTCCCAAAGATCAAAACACGACGGTTTTCTTGTCGATTTTCAGTTTCGAATAGTTGGCCCCTGAACCGCGATTACGATTTCGGTTAAAACCGAACAGTAAACCCTAAAAAAAAAGTTGTAACACTAGGGCAAATCAATAAGTCCGTGAGTTTTTGGAATTCCCTGCTCCCATTAAGTACTGCCTATTAATAGCGTTTAACAGTGTTCAAAACATACAAACTTGTGTTTTTTTTTTCTTTTTAAATGGAAAAAAGTAAATTTCGAGTGCTGATTAGACATTATTTAGTAATAACCGTCAATCAAAGCAAGATTGATAAATACTATGGGGACTCTGCACCATCGATTTCAATAGCAAAAAAGTGCTATTGTTTTCACGACATTTCTCGTAGAAGAATGTCACCAGATCACCAATAGAGTGGCCACTGTTAAAGCCGGTCACTTAGCAAGAAATTTGACAATAACTTCCTCAGCGGGTGTTGACTTATTATGCTCTTCATAAGCTGGAAGAATATCAATTAAACTGCCTTTAGGCGATAATTTTCTGGAATACCTGCCTCACCCTTTTTAACAAATTTCCAGTTATATGCTTATTTTAAATTCATTTAAAAATACTCAAGAATATTTGTTGTATGTTGAAGAGATGGTATACGGCGAATACAATTTTATGCTAAAAACTTAACTGCACTTTCCTGCATTAAGAAAAAATACGAGTAGCTGCTATTTCATTTAGACGTGCGTTAGTTTGAAGTTTATTGAATAAGGAAATATAAGAATATAGAGAGAAGGAAAAATGAAAATTAAATAAAAGAAGCGCATTAAGATTAAGTAGATTTAAGTAAGACGCCTGAAAGTCTTTACCATATACATATTTGTGCAAGCTCATACATACTGTCACATACATATACCCACACACATACAAAACCAATAAAGTAATATATCTTTTTTTATAACCGACCATATCCGATGCTACTTAAGGTAAATTGTAAAATGCCAGAAGTAAAACTACAAATACAACATTTTATACATACACTAATACCAGTGCATATGAGTATAAATGAGAGAAAGGTTAAAACAAATTGGAAGCATACTTTTATGCTGATACTGAACAACGAATTTTATTTGCAGAAGGCTTTCTCAAGAAATATATAAAAGAAAAATCGTTCTGTTGTACGAGTATGTTTAAAAAATTATTGTTTTAAGTGAATTATTGTCTGATTGGCGTCCTGAAAATTTTCTTGTTTTACGCACTTCTTGGCATAATAAATTTTAAAACAATAAAAATATTAAAAGAAAAGACAAAAAATATTGAATTATTTCCCTATAAAATATTATAAATCAAATTCAATATAAATAAAAGGTATTTTCAGCCAGTTTGCCAAAAAAAAAATCTTTAGTTTTTCAAATTTTTACTCATTCTTCAAATTATTTTTTTCTTGAATAAATAGAGTTTCCATATTAAAATGTGTGCACTCTTTAAAAAAAATTACATTAATCTTAATTGTAAAGCCTTTCTTTTTTTGTTGTTGCTTTACATGCTTCTAGAGTATTACACGTATTGTACGATATGTAGTACTTGTCGATTATATTGAATTTCTTATGGAAGATAATCAATTAAAATCTTATCGAATTAATTGCTTGCCTGACTTTAACTAATTATGCAATTTTTTTTCTTGTTTTTACTTAATTCCATATTTGAAATACTGATATATGCTAAACAAAAGTACCAGGTAACACTATATATACATACATATGTATGTAAGTATGTATATACATATGTAAGTTTATACTTGAATGTATATATTACAGTTGCATGCTATAAAATAGTGGTCAATGCACAAGGTATCAACTGTAATACATTGCAACACATACTAAGTATTTCATAACTCATCAATCTAAATATTTATTATTGATGTTCTGAATGAAATTTGTCGAGTACAACAAAGGCGGTATCAAAACTAACAAAAGATTTAAACAATTTTCTTGTCTTAAAATAATTATTTTTTATTCAATTATAAAGCACATGTGATAGACTAAACAACCACCGACTTGGTAGTAAATGCGTGCTATTTATATAAATTTTTTTTTAACTATTCTTTATTAATTTTGGTGAATATCGTTACCGCAGCGTTTTATATTTTAGTTCCTAAATTATTTATTTATTAATACTTTACAGGCAAAAGCACTGCCATATCAAGTTGAGGATACGAACAAACCCAATTATTCCTTTGAATAAGTATTGTACTGTCACTAAGACATACCATGCGATGCCCAATGCCGGTACTCGAAACCACCGGACAAATCGAAGACAAGCCGCTCTCATTGAGAGTCCTATGACAAAGGATTTGTAGTCTTGGTACCAATTTTACCTGGAGAGTAGCATCACACCTTGCTGAGGACGATGATTACTATCCGGCAATACAACAACCACTACGTCTACTCTCCGAAGAGCCGAACGCAAATCACCAGGCAGGACTACCTCACTCCCCAAATGACAGGGGAGTACAGACACTCCTGGGGTCCTGATGACCGTAGTACTAGATTAAGGTATCTCAAGGTCAGTCCTTGAGAATGCCACTAAGATGCCACCACGCACACCAACACCAGGCAAGACTCCTGCATATCCCGTTCCTGCAATAAGTACACAGATATCCTGGATCTCATGCCCGGCAAGTGCCTATAAAGCGACCCAGCAGAAATTGGTGCCTACCAGTAAGCTATTTTGTAAGGGAGAAATTGTAAACAATCACTTACTCGTGTGCATCAATAATGCATGATTTATATATGAAATGAGCCGCTAAAATGCAATAGAAACGCAAATTTATTGCAACCAGTAAGCAAATATTATACAAAATCAAAAATAATACCTTATCCTATAGCATCTTTGGAAGCTTTAAGGTATGCATAAACAATATAATGCTTCCATTATTGCTTACAATTTTATTTATTGCTTCCAAATTTGAAAAATTTTCTGCTGGGGATACGCAGTAAGCTTCACAGACCAACAACTCTCTTCCTATTTGGAATACGAGAACACCCAAAGCTAGGTGTAACACCATATACCCCGGTGGGCTCGGGCCCCTGGCGGGAGAGTCGGCAGCAGCCGGTTTATCCCATTCAGTACTCCCAGGTTGAATTCCTTTGGATAAAAAAATGCTTTCTTTAAAAATTCCACAGCGTACCCTAAGAAGTTCATCTGTAAGGCACTCATAAAGTATATGCATAGTAGAGACCTGCATGACTCAATTCATCTCTTTAAAACACAGTGAATGCAGCTTAACACTGTTACAATACTTTATGTATCCACACACTAAATAAAGAATGTAAGTAACAGAGGAAGAAAATGTCATTCAACAATGTATCACTCATAACAGCTTGTGTAGTAAACACCATACAGCATATCAATAAAAAACAAAAGAGACCACCAAATCAAAAGTATGAATTCACTGAAAAAAATATACATCCACTTAAAAAACTAGAACTCATTAAGAAATTGGTTTTTGTTTTCTTGCCAGACGCCTTTTGTACAAAGACAGCTTTGAAAAATTTTGTCGTCATTGAGAGAGAGAATATGTTTAAAATGTAAATACATACATACATAAGTAATATGCATATGCCCTCTGCTTTGCTCTTTGTTAGGAATGTTAAACTATGTATGTAAAAACAACAAAACCACAACCACAGCACAGTGAATGCCTACTGTTAAGAATGTGGTATTCATTGTTATTTTGAGTTACTCTGATTATGACTCACTCACTCAAATTAAATGAATGCAGTAAAAAATGAATATGGTACACTATTTAGTCTGTTAAAGAGATATCCACATTTTTACAGATTGTGAATGATGAGTAAGAGCACAACAATGAGTCATTTAAAAGCATGTGCACAATATTAGGCTTTTTCACATTCATTGCAGGTCTCTAATGCATAGTTAGCGCTATATACACCACATATGACTTACACAGGTCATTCTCAAAATATGCTAATAAAACATAAGACTAAAATTTCCAATAATTTTTCTCGTTTCTAACTAAATTCGCTTGATTAGTAGCAAGTCTATCTCACACATTATATACTTCTAAGTTTCTGCATACTTAGAAATGTAAGGTTGTCAAAATACACGATTTGCGTACCAATTCTAATCTCCTACACGACAGAATACACGACCAACGAATTTTTTTTATTGTAGAAGGTTAGGTAGGCCTGTATCAACAGCTCTCTTTTGCGGAAATCACCTACTGACCACACAAATAGCCAGTTTTGGCAAAGAGAACTATGCTGTTATAGGCAACAGTATGAAATTCATGTTCTGAACATTTCGTCAACACTACTTTAATATTGATCTTGTGCTTAAAGTCTCCAACTGTTCCAGTTTTCCTGAATTTTTCAATAAATCTTTTTACAGATGAATATTTTTGGAGCTTCTAGACCGCGTACAGTAGAAGGCGATTGTGCTTTTTACAGTAGGGTATCCAACGGTATAAATTCATAGGAGCATCGGCGAGGTATGGCTTGCGTTTCCTTGCTCTATAGGTACTATAATGCGAGGTGCTCTGATGAAATAAAAGGATAAGGTAAACCCCTACTAAATGCTGTGTTTTTTATTGGAATTTTTTGGAAAAGACAGTCTGTATATACATATTTTTTTCATATATTATTTTTGAGCGCCTTGAGAATGAGACAAATTGCTGTGAATTGATCATTCAAAGGCCACTGTTATATGTACCTTCACCCTTGAATGATCAACAGTATTTGCCTCATCGTTTTATCGTGATTGTGTGGTAAGTACCTTGGCTAAGTTTTTAAGTTTAGCTGTTATCTGCCAATTCCCAATAGGCGGCACTTTTCTCCTGATTATTTTTTGTTGACATTTTTCATTTTTTGTTGACATTGTCCTTTTTATAACATATTTTTCTAAGCGAATGAGTACGCGTCATCCCCTGAGTATTGGCATTGTAATACAAAAAAATCAAACTTTTGTAAAGAAAAATTACGCCGAACGCAAATATGCAAATGGAAATCATAAAGTTGCAAGCTGAAACAAACCAAAGTGTAGTTGTAACAACTCAATTCAGTATCAAAAGGATCAATACACAGTCAACATCGAGGCGTGGTCTATCATACGACAGATTGATAATTGCTATTGCTATTTTCCATTCAAGGGTGAACGTATAACACTGGCCTTTGAAGTGATGAATTAACAGCAACTTGTCTCATAGCCATACTGTGAAACGTAAAAATTAACGATTAATGGAAAAAGAAAAAAATTGAATCTATCTTCGACTTCGATTTTAATACAATGCACAGCAGGTTTACTACTCTAAGTATTGACCTTAGAAAAAGAATTATACAAAAATAATATTTAAGAATTCAAAATAAAGAAGACTTAGGTTTAGGAAATATTGTATTAATAAGTTTAGTTGAGCTTATTATTGATTAATATATAAACTTTTAATTAAGCTTTAGGTCGATTAAAATAATTATTATTTCGATATTTCGCTATTAAATATTTTCCTGAAGAAGCTACGCATAGAAGTAGCGAAATATCGAAATAATAATTATTTTAATCGACCTAAAGCTTAATTAAAAGTTTATATGTTTAGGAAATATAAAAAAATTTAAGTAAATAATCTTAAATGGTGTAATAATACGGACTGTCGGACATGCGAAAGCATATCTTTAAAAGTTAGTGAGTCGCACTACCGCTGCTCTTATTTTGTACACAACTATATGATTCTTGTGTGTAGTAGCCAAAGCATTTTACGGTCAAAGTATTTGAACTTAAAGCGATTATAAAGATTGCAAAGACTAGAACAGAGAGAAGCTGTAAAAAAGAACACAAAACGTCTATTCATCATTTAAGCAATCAATCAATTTAAGAACATTTAATCCACACAAATCGTGTGTAACACAAGGCTGTTATAGAAAAAAAAAACATATAGAGAAAAAAACGAATAAAAAGAATAATCGAAAATAATTCGCATTGAATAACAAAAAAAAAAAATAAATTAAAAAGAAATTAAATAAAAAGTTAAATAATTATTTTCTAAAACTGAAATAAAATTTATACAAATATCGCTTTTAAGACAAATTGTTACGAGAGCTGTTAAGTAAAGACAAAAAATAAAAAGGAGTTAAAAGACTTCAGAAAGATTACTAATATAAGTATAACTATCGAATAAACAGTATGTGGATAAAAATGAATTTAAATATTCCTTAAAATTACCTATAAATCAAAAATATGAATAAACCCGTTCTACTTATGATTTGATCTGATGGTATTGGCATTGAAAAAAAAAAATAGGAGTATGAAGTAATAGCAAATATACTCTGCATATGCAAATGAAATTTATTTTCTAAATTACTTATATCAACAGTAATCCTGGCACAATTTATGCATAACTTATATATTTAGAGTAAACCCAGCAAACAGAACCTGCAATAAAATAAAAATTTAACATATTTGTACGCTTTTATTTATTTATTTATAAATGACAATACAATAAATAGTTTTATTTTATTTAATTATAAGAAGCAGAGTGGCAAAGACCACAGGCTCGGTGTAGTGTCGCAGACTTATGTTGGGATTGTAAAAATATTATTTGTAAAAATGTTTTTCTTAATTTTACTTTTGAAGATTTGTTAAAAAAAAAAGATCATCAAGTTCTTCACTTTTCTAATTTTTTGGGATAATTTTTTTCTGTTTCATTTAGAATTATTTCGCATAATGAAAAATGGCCCCAAAGCAAAGTTCTATGAAGTAATTTTTTCTTCTTGAAAAAGGGTTACAAAAAATACTTAGATAAAAAATTGCCCATTTTTGGGGCTTAATTTTCAAATGAAGTAAAGTAAAAAAATTCCACAGAAAGCAAAAACATGACTTAGGCCGAGGTCACGCAATGAGCGGCAGAGTGGCGAGTGTGAGCGACAAGTGCAACCACTAATTTCACCAACTTCACACCATAATTTATGGGTTATATTTTTATTTTTAAGATATGGTAATCTATCTTGCAATAATAGCGGTCGGCTTTGTACAGATGAAATTATAAATCAGTTTTGCCAAGTTTATATTCGCCGCTCAGAAATACACTAAAAATTAGAACAAGTTCTATTTCTAAGCGGCGCCGCTTAGTCGCTCAGAAATGTCGCTCATTGCGTGGCCACTCAGTAGTACTCGTATTGCATATGTTTTAATTTTTTGCCGCTCACCGATCAGCCGCTCATTGCGTGGCCTCGGCCTTATCAAAAAATTAGCCAGGATTACAAACTCCAGTATTGCGCTTACTTGATTGAAATTTTACTACATATAGATAAACAGTTCTTGCAAGTTACCGACCATTAATTGAATGCAAATATTACAAACACTAGTATAGTGATCCAACGAATTCGCTGCTTTACGTAGAAGTCAGTAAACATAAAACATAGAAAAGGTAAGGCGAAGCGAAGTTATATCTATACTGGTGTTTGTAATTCTTGCGTAATATTGTTTGCAAAAATTTAGTTTTTGGAACAATTTATTATTTTTAAAACAATTCTTAAGTAATAAAAGAAATTATTACCCTAAACACTAGAACTATAGGAAATAAACTGCTTTTTTTATTTGTTGTTTTGAGCCACCTTTAGCCTTTTGGCGAATTCTACCCTTTGGTTTGGGTCTAAATATGATATTGGGACCACATTTTGTTTATTTATTACGTTCCCAAACAAAAATTAAATAGTTTCTAAAAATGGGCACTTATTTCATAATGAAATAATACTCAAATTTTGAAAATGAAACAATGAAACCCTATGGAATAAAAATAAGCCTCCAAACGAAAAAACAGATTTTTTATGTGTCAAATTGGTTTTAAATATATAAGTAGAAAGCATTTGTACTCGTATACTTGTATATATTGTAATAACACGGCTTCTCTGCTACAATTTTGCCTCAGGAAGTAAATCAAAATTCCGAACGGTTTGAGTCGGAATATGAGAAAATGATGACTTTTTATAAAAATGACACCGAGGACCCAAATTTTTGCGGGTCTATAACAAAAAAATAAATGACATTGGACAAAACTGGGAAACACCGGTCTTCTTTTTTTTTTGGTCTTTTATCATGTAGTGGAGTGCGTATTCGATTTCTTTTTGTGTTGCACTGTGTACTAAGTCATTTAGTGGTGGTGGAAGCGATAATGCGATATAAATTCAATGCAATAAAAACAGCCCTGTTAAGATCGAAGTGACTTAGACAATCAGATCGGCATAGTGTCGCACACCAGTATCGTTCCCCCCACTCATACTAGGAGTCTGCTACACTACCCACGTTACTAATTAAATGTAATACTTAAATGAAATGTAAAAAGACATGGTTGACAATTTAAATTTAATGTAATAATTGGACAATAGTGATGTGTGGCCCAAATATACAAAGAAAAGAGAAAGGAAAACTCCACTTGGCTGCACAATGACTTTCATAAAAGTAGTACACAAATATCTACAAGGAAAGAAATCTTGAGACCACAGTTTAATAAGAATAATTCAGAATTTTACTCAATCTTAGAAGTGTAAAGGTAGCGAACATCGATATTTATATTAATCTGATATACTTATATTACAATATACTTTGAAGGTTAAAAAAAAGAAATGTATTCCTCTAAAATTGTCCATTAAGTAATTGTAAAAGGAATTGCAATTTATATAAAAAACACATGTGCCAACGTAGAGCCTTGAATTTATTTTTTCCGAAAAAAAAAATTTTTTTTTCTAATTTCTTATCAAAATGTTTGTTGGGAGATTAATAATAATGTAAATATTGGACATACACACTCGTGTACTGAGATGAATGTCTTTGTACATTTAAACATACGACACGAATGAAATTATTGAAATAAATTATTGCTTAAATTTGCATACCGACTCTATTAAAGGACCTATTTTGTTTTCACATACAAATGTACATTTAAATATACTCATACGTATATAAGTAAATAATTTTATGTGAATATACTTGCATCTTTTATGATAATGTAGATGGTACTCATCGTAATCGAAACCATATACATGTATGTATATCCTTCTAATACATAAATATAATATATATACAATACACATTTGTTCATACAAGTGGGTATAAATAGTTCTATATTTACATATATAAAATCAGGGAACACTGATATATTTGGAGGAATACAAATAAATTTAGGCCCAACATCTTATTTTAAGTCATAAAAGTTCTTAAGCTTTGCAGGGGAACGACTGAAAATGTCTCAGTAATTTCTAAATCCTTTGCCAAATGTCAAATAATGATAAAGGATTTCAATTTCATTTTTATTTTTTTATCGCCATTGTACATACATATTTTTGTTTTTCTTTTTGGTTTCATGATTTTAGTTCGAAATAGTTAAACTTTCTAGTGAATTTTTTTTCTGCGATTTATACTTCTACAGATTTTTATAATTCAATTTGTTATATTAAAACATTTATTGAACAAAGATGACTTCTTTTTTATATGTTTTTATTATTTCGTTTTTCTTACAATATGAAAATTTATTTGATGGGTTGGATGGTTTAGCGGCATAAATGTTGCAATCATTAGAAATTAATAAAAAAAAGGATTCCATATTCCGAAAAGTACGGAAAAAGAATTTAGCGTTATGGATATAGGGAAAACAGTTTTTTAGTGAATAATTGCGAGTTTTTCATATGTATATACATACATATGTGAGTAAAAATAATGTTAGAATTAAAAAAAAATCGAAATAGAATTCTGATAGAATTTCGTGCCCTCTTTCCTTCAAAAATATAACAAACAAAAAAAAAAAACGTTTGGCAAAATTGCGATTGTTGATGCGGCTAATACGAGTTTAATTAGAGCAATTGTATGATGTACTCGTATGTTACAGAAAAAGGGACGCTTCAACGTGTTGAGAAGTAGGTTTAGTTTATGGTGTAATCATCATAAGATTATCTCACTTTACCAAAACAGTAACAACTTCCGATTGTCAAAATTTTGTTTCTTCTTCTTTCTTAATTATTTTGACGTTATTTATATTTGGCAATAGGCAGAGAAACAGGCTGGGAAAACCAAACGGTTTCATTTCATTATTCTTATTAGAAGACACAACATATCGTATTTGTACTAAACATAACAAAATGTTTAATCAGCACATAAATTTAAAATTTTGCAATTTGCTTATCTGTATTCTCTTACAGAAAATAGTTTCCAAAAAATTTCATAGTATGTATTTAAACTATTAACTTGTTTAAAATAGATGGCAGTTTCCGATTTTAAATTGAAAATTTTTAAATTAGAAAAAAAAAATATTTTTTAAAATAAGAAAAAAAAAAAAAAAAGAAAACAAAAAACTATCGACGAGGATGGGATTCGAACCCACGCGTGCAGAGCACATTGGATTAGCAGTCCAACGCCTTAACCACTCGGCCACCTCGTCACTTGTGCGAACGATGACAAAACTTTCAAATAAAAATTGTGAGTAAAACTAACAACCGCACACAAAGAAAAAATATATTTATCAGTTGTGTGTACTTTCAATGCCTTTGAATATTCAAAATGTATTTGTTTGCCCTCTTTTATGAATTTAACAGTTTGTTGTTTTATGTTTTTAAAAATATTAAATAGAGTATCAAGAGAAAGATTTTTTTTATCAACGATAAGTTTTTATTATAACCATTGTACTCACAGCTTGTTTTGATTGTAAATTTGTTTAAAAGAAAATTAAAAAATTTGATAGATACCTATTAAGAAGTTTTTAAGATATTATTTTAAAGTGTATTATAAACCTTTTATAGACAAAAATTAGGTTGGATTTGTAAAAGGATTGCAAAATAAAATCGATACAAAATGTTTTATTATTAATATTTTATTTGTTAAAAAAAAGTTGGCAAAATGCATAATTTTAGCATATTTAACATATTACTACCTATGCATATTTTATAATATGTTAGTTATTCAGTTCTATTCTCTTTAACAGAACTCAATCTGAATATTCGTTAAATTAAATCTAAAGCCATTGATTGTTTCTAATCTGCATCTAGGGATTGTAACATTTCTTTCCATTTCTAATATTAAGATTTATTAATACATTTCAAAACATGCATTGGTATTTACGTAACCCATAAATGGGTAAAATTGTTTTGCTTACGTATTGAAATAATGAAATAGAGTGCAAATAATTTTGAATGCTTAGGTTGATTATACAACTGCTAAATTATTTAAGTAAGATTGAAGTATGGACTGATATATCTTTAATTTGGATTGCTTTTCTAATTTTCCAATTACTAGAGATGTTTCTTTGAACATTACTAATATGCACAAGATATGCATTGCTCATTCCAAAACAAAGTACTCTAAAGAGTTATTTGCTGAATACTTTATTAAATGAATTTCGATCACAGCTTTTCCTTCTACATATACATTAAAACTATTATCTACACCATTAGGATGTGACATAAACCGAATTATTTGAGTCTTCTTAGGATTAAGCAATAATCTTGCAAATTCGAAAATCATTGAAGGAAGCATCCCTTTCAATTCGAATTTTATATCACACTTATTTGGTTTTTTTTCAGCAAACATGTTTAACTGACAAATTAAATCAAGTTTTCACATATCATTTAAATAAATTGAGAAATGTAATGTAATTCTCTAACCCACTTTCTTCCGGCAGATCCTACTCAACTAAACTTATAAAGCTTTTAGTACCATTTGTATTTACAGATTGTTTTCTGTTTGTAAAATAACTTTTAAACAAAAAAAATTCACTATCCTTAACATTATACAATTTTAACTTACATAGCATTATGTTGTAATCTACTAAGTCAATTTAAGCATGTTTCGGGTCAATCTGTCAAAAATCCCAAGGGAATGATGCTTATAAAAAAAGAAAAAACAACAAAAGACAATAAGTTACTTTATTCTATAGCTTCTCGCAGCAGTCATGTTGTGTGTGTTAATTTATATCCATGAGTACCGAGACCTACAGTTTAAATTTGACCCCGAACGACAGATTTGAGAAGCTTTTTCATGACAATCAATTACTCCCAGAGCTTTTGCTAGAAGACTGCTGAGAGGTAGTCGCCGAAAGAAATAATTTTTTCATATATCTTTTTTCAAGATGTCAGTGCTGAGATTTGAACCCGGCGCTATCGTCTTAGTAAGCCAACACACTAACCATGAACAGTGTGTTTAAATTAAAGGTCTGCACGGGTATGTTTGAAACGATATTCAAGACATTCTAAAAATTTCAAACACACTTCCAACTCTAATTCGTAAAAGCGAAACGAATAAAACAAACATAAAAAGTGGTTGTTGTCGTTAAAATGTAAATAATGAGAGAATAAAGACAAGAGAGTATGGAGACATGAGAGTCATGAAACAAAAGAGTTAGAATGGAATGAATAGAGTGAATAGAATGTCTTGTTTGTAATATGATAGAAAAGAATTTCTTGTACTGGTATTATAAGTACTAAAGAACTGAATAATAAAAGTAATGAACTAAATAATTTTTCATGTTATTTTTCTTTATTTTTTTATATTTTTGGCTTAATTTTTAAAAATACATTCATACATATTTACAAAAACTTAAAAAAAAAAATTATAAATAAATTACATATTCAAAAAGTGATTAATATTTGTTTGCCTTTAAATGCTTTAATATACACACACTATTCTTCTTGCTAGATTTCAATTTGTTTGTTTTCATTCGCTTGTTTGTATTACAAACTATCGCGTTTACTTCAATACATGCTTTCATTCACAAAGGAAATTCAAGACATTCAAGACATTCGAATGTCTGTATAATAATTTAGAATTATGAGAGTAAATTTAGATTTATTCTATTCAATTCTATTCGTTTTTTGAGGCTGTTCGTTTCGTTTCGTTTCGTTGGCTGCAAAACGAATAGAATGAATATTTGTTTCTATGCTTGAATATACTCTCAATTAGAGTACACTTCTCGAATCATTCTAAACTGGCAGAAAAGCAAAACATTCATGCAGACCTTTAGTTTAAATATAGCAGTCCACCTTACAATGATATAAGCTGCAATTAATTAAAGATTTTAGCCAGCAAGGACTGCTATTGAATTCAAGTTGTATAACAAAATTGAGTCAGTGAGGAGTCCTGTTGATAATTTCATGTATTTAATTCATTCAAAAAATTGAGTCGTTAAGAACTCTTGACGATTTAAATAAATGGGTCATGAAGGACTGCTGATGTTTATTAACATTGGATCATAATAATATTGACAACAAAGCGTAATTTAAAATGATGCTAGTCCCGAGATAACCCATCCAAAAATTGTGTATTGAACGAGTGGAAGCCCCGGAGTCATTTGGATTCTACCCTACAGCACCAGAGGTATGGCATCTGGCCCTAAAACTAATGCCACCATTCTAGAGCGGTTAAAATTGGGTTCTGACATCTGCAGTCCTTGATAAGAATCCAGTACTTAAAAACACTACTAACAAATTTTTTGGAACAAATTTACAAGCAAATGTGTTCACTTAGTAGCCCATGAATAATCTGATTATTCTAAAACTAATGGCATAGGAATTATTGAACGGCAAAGCTAAGTTTGGGATATATAGGCATATTAGGTCTAACTATTGGCCCGCTTATATTTCTGAACTTTGAATAGTTAAGGAATAAATTGTTTTATTATAAGATTTTCTTAACTGGCTGTATAAGATCCCGTCAAAAATTCCAGCAGTAATCAGTAGATTTGTGTAGCACATGAATGACCTCAATTGTACTACTCTTTTAAACGAACTGAACTGCTCTCTTTAATGAGCTTCAGTGTATTGTTTTAGGTTTTTTTTTATTTTAGTACATGTGTCTTTTGCCTATATGTATTTGATTTTTGAATATTTTTCAACATATTTCTTTCTCGTTCAGTTGTCAAATACATACATAATTTGGTGGTGGGTTATTGCATATAATAAACACAAACAGTTCTGGCAGTAACCATTTTTGGTATCCTACATTTGTGAAAAAATCACTAAACAAGAAAGGTTATACATGATTAATAGAATACTTTTGTTATAATAGACTATTGTACATCACTAGTTAGGTTATTAGGTCAGCTTATCATTAGTGCCATGAATGCTTTAAGCGGTTGTACCGTCCGTTTGGCCATATTTTCAAAAAGAATGGCAAAAATTCAGTTTTTTACGGTAATTTTATATGCTGTCTTACAATCTGGAATTGTGGAAAAACTCCAATTCACCATTATACCAAGAATATCAGGTTTCCATTAGTGCCATGAACATTGTAATCGGGGGTTCCATTTATCTAAGGTTTATTAAAGAATGGTAGAAGGACGGTTTTTTTCATTAAGAAATTTATGGTATATGTATATTATTCTGAAATTAAAATTAATGTAAACGATTAAATAAACAATAATAAAATATGACATAAAGTATTATATTGCAAAATTAAACTCAAATCTTATTAGATTTTCGTTGTAGATGCATGTAAAAGAAAAGAAGACGTTGTACTAAAAGAACGAACTAGTTTATCTTTGCTCTTTGAACTAAAAAAATGCTCACGTAAATGAACTAAGCACAAGTCTAGTAATTAGCAGTCATAGGTGTTAATGTCCCACGTGTCTTGGTACGTTCCTCCATTGCAATAATAACTAGGTGAAAACTCCTACCTTGCTCTTTACTTTAATCATTAAGGTTTTCAGGAAATCGATCCAAATGAGAAGTTAACTACTCATGTTGTTCCCTAGATGTTTTATGTTAAGTAATATTGGAGTTTTCTGATTTATAATATCCAAAAAAAATCTTGAATCACAGTAACAAAATATTATCAGATTCGTTTTTCTGGATAGATACGACAAAATTTGGGTCTTTAATTAGTTGTTTAATTTGGGATACACCGAAAATGTCTGCTTTTAACTTTTCTTTGCTTAGACCAGGAAACTTTTTCGATAGATTAGCAAAACATTGGCCATCTTTGTTAAGGTCTTAAACAAATTGCTTCATAATACGAGTTTTATATGAAATACCGTCAATATAATTCCATTATGGATTTACTACATTTTGCTAACTTAACCAATTTTTACCTTTCACTATTCGAAACACATTTGTACAGTAAAATGCTTCAGGAATATATTTATTAATCTTTTCTAGAAACATTTTTTTTCATTTTCTAACCAGTTACTGTCAAAATAAAAAATAATTTTAAAACTGCTTTATTTTATTAGAAAAAAATTATCTGACATTTTTATTTTTAAGAAAAAAAAAAAGAAAAGAAAAGGAAGAGTTCAATATCAAACTAAAAAGAACTCTTTAAAAAAACTTGCTAAATTATCCATTTGATTTAACATCCGTTCGATAACTTTATCAATTTTACACACACAAATACACGATGCATACACACCTTTACAATGAAAAAAAAGTAAAATTTAAAACTGACTATACTGATACAGGGATGTGCGTCTAAAATGTTACACACCAATAGAGATCCGAAAAAATAGAATAGAAGTCGTTTATAAAAATCAAAATTGGTTGGCGCCAAACATCTTTGATAATGTAGAAAACTTAAAATTTTTTTTTAGTTAAAAGATATGAATAAAAAAAGAAAAATGAAAAAAAATATAGTGCCAAAGGTATCACACAAACGATAATTTATATCCTTTAAAAAGTTTTGCGTATAGCAGGTATAGCAAACCATTGAAAGCTTAGGAGTTCCTTTTTAGTTGTGACTAAACATTGGCACTAAATATCTATGTAAGTCTATGGTTTGACATCTAATTTGTAATTTTCACTAATTTTTAATCATGATATTTTTTTTTAATTTTTTATACTGAGGGGTAAACCCCTACTCAATGCAGTTGCATTGTATTGGAATTTTAAGATACATAGACAGATTTTTGTATTTTTTTTTATTATGCGCCTTTTTGTTGATGAGACAAACTGCTGTCAATTTGACCACTCAAAGGCCAGTGTTTTATCTTCACCCCTGGAATGATCAACAGCAATTGCCCAATCTGTCTGTGGATGTTGATTGTGAGTGGTAAGCGTCTTCACTAAGTAGGTTATCTGTTCTTTTAACAGAAGGTGGCACGCTGTACTCCTGATCATCCGTTTCATAGGTGGAATAGACTATAATGTCAGGAAGCAGTTTCTTGAAGATGGCCTCTTGGATGGGAGGGAACTTCTTATTTTTAAGAATTGTATTGAATTCCCCATAAATTCTTTCCTGGATTCCTACAAATTATTAGTTTCTTGAAGTCATGAAAATTAGCACAAAAAACCAGCCAGTAAGTTGCAATGATAGTCAATAAGAACGCATAAAAATTGTTTTCATCAACACATAAAAGAACGTCATTGAATCATGCATTATGCATTGGTTCGAATAATGGATGTTTTTTTTACACTACACCAGTACTCAGGACACGACCCCTAGTGGATTATACTAGTGCTAGAAAAATATAGGAAAGAGTGTTTGCTTTGAGCCTGTTCTTATCATAATTGGTAGAAAAACATGCGCAATCGTACGGTTAAAAAAGAATTTCTATTTATAATGCATTGTGCGATTCACTGAACCATCAACTACAAAAGGATGTGCTCTGTAAAAGGTACGAGTTCTACGTGAGAATGTACAATTATTGGGAAATGTTTTAATTTCATTACAGCCTCTCCCATTGTACAATAGCATTGAAACAAGAGAGAAATGGACGCCACATTGCGCCTTTGCTCCAATAAATCGATTGACAGCGTTGAATACCCTACCGTCATTGAAATGCACCTTCGAGCTTTACTGAACATGGCCGAGAAAACCAAAAATAGACTCCTTTTGGGACGGATAAAGGTCTCGTAAATATTAAGAAAATCAGACGAAGTGAAGTATTTCGTGCACCGATTTAAAAAATCGAGGCACTTAAATGCTTCTTTCGGCACAGTTAATACTCATGACCAGAACTTCAAGATCGTCCATTTCTTCAACATTTACATTGCCCATAATCACAGAAGACAAGATTGCGTTATTATCACCACGCCTGTGCGTGAGAAAACAACATCGAGTTTTGCGCGCATTGAAATCGACACTGTTCGCGCCACCACACTCGCATGTTGTCTGCAGTTCGTTTATCAGTGTGTTGCTTAATACTTTGCCTTCTCAACAATGTCTCCAAAAGGCCTACTCTCAAATGAATATAAGTACAAATTTCGCTGTCATCCGCGATTAGATGTTGGAAATAAAATATTGTACAAAATATTAAGAATCAGATTTGGAGACAGAACAGAACCTGAATTCGTTGTAAGAGGCACCGTCGATTATCATTCTTACAGTGCGGTCCCTGAGAAAAAACATTTTAATAAAACTCCAGGCTTTTGCCGGATTCTATCTTTCCTCATCCTCATAGCATATTTTATTAAAAACACTAAAAGCAGGGATCATTCCCTGAGCACTAATTAATCAAAAAGGAAAGTCCTCATATTGTACGATACGAGTAGACATGAAAGAAGTGGTTTTGTATAGTCATTTTTAGAAAAATTCATATTTTAAACTGACACTACAAATTCCCCAGATTTGGGAACAGACATACAGGTATGTTCTGAAAATCACTTTTTGTAGGAGTGATTTCAAATCACGAGAAAGGTGTTCTGAGCACAAAATTTTTTGAAATTTTGTGATTTGAAATCGTCAGGTAAATTCTTGTCGATATTAAATCACTTGCCTTTTTAAACACTATTTTACTTACAATTGGGCGAAAAAAGTAAAACAAACATATAACATCATTTGTTCTTTATTTATTTTAACAAAAAAAAAAAATATTATAATTTCATACAGAAAAATTCTAAAATTTGCAAATTTTAAAACACATTACAATTTTAATAAAATTTTTTGATTTGTTTACATTTTTCACAATTTGCTTTTATTTTTCAAAACGATTTTTGGAGTTTCCAGATTTACAACATGTTATTTTATTTTATGTATAATTTGACCAAATTTGTCAATTAAATTAATTATTAAAAACTAAAATTTATAAAATTTGTTCAAAAAAGTTAATATAATGCAAAATAGTTTACATAGATTGGTTAATTTTTGAAATATAAATGTGCGATTTTAATGCAAATGCCAGCAATGAATCTGGCAGCTCTATAAACGACACAAAAGAGCTTAAAGTTTGTGGTTTAGAACAATGAAAAACACTTCTAAAAACAAAAAAGCTCGTGATTTTCAGAACACCTAAGAATTTCTTGCGTGATTTTAAACTTATATGTGATTTGAAATCACGTGATTTTCAGAACATGCCTGATACATTCCCATTAAATTTATAAAACAGCTGATTGTTGATATTTTTCGGTTTAAGAAAAGTTCTTAACTGAAGGGTGTTGAAAATTCATATTATAATAGATAAGGAAAATATTAAGTGCGAGCAATTAAAAATTCTCTTATGCCAACTATTAGTACTTATAATTAAGAAGCCGTGTAATTTGGGGTCTTATTTTGTATTGTGTGGAACCTTTATGATATTTCATGCCACCTACAGCAACTAATTTTGAGATAATTCTTTAAAGTTATGTATATTGTAGGCCCTTTAAAAACATTTTAAGGCACATTTCTGTTTAATTTGTGCAAACAGACACACTTTACACATAAGATGTGCGTCACTATAAACTGTAACACATCAAAAGTCAAATAAAAACTGACTGGAGTAAGCTAGAGTTAAAAATAAAACAGATTTATTTTGCATTTTTATTACAGATTTATATTCTGTATTATTTTATTTAAAAATTAATTTAATTTTATAAAAGTTTTTATTTTATTCATTATGCCATCCATAAGCAATGTTATAGTGTTTTCGGTGATTTTTTTGGTACCAGCTGTCCATTTATATCGAAAACTAGTAATGGTTTTGGGAACAGATGTACTCTTCTTTAGTTCTCTTTTGACCAGAGCCCAATATCTTTTAATAGGCCGCAGCTCTGGGCAGTTTGGTGGGTTAGCCTCTTTTGGAACAAAAATAACATTATTTTTATTATACCAGTCTATTGCGCTTTTACTGTAGTGACATGTTGCCAAATCTGGCCAGAAGAATGTTGATATGTTGTGCTGTCTTAGAAATGGGAGCAACCTCTTTTGAAGACACTCTTTGATATAAATATCTGAGTTTATTGATCCCAATGTAACAAACGATGCACTTCTGTTGCCGCAGCTACAAATAGCCTGCCAAACTAGTAACTTTTTGGGAAATTTTGATAGTTTTTTAGTTCGGAACTCTTCAGAAACATTGCCTCTACTATCCGCTACATAAAACTCTTGGCCAGGAAGCTGCGCAAAGTCTGCAAAAACGTAAGTTTCATCATCCATTACACAACATTCGAACTTTTGAAAAAATTCTTTTTTGAGGAGTTTTGCTCTTTTTTTTGCTTCAATATTCTTCTTAGCATTTCTATCCGGAACTTTTTGGACTTTAAATGTTTTAAGGCCAGCTTTAGCTTTAACTCGGCGCACAAAACTTTCCGAACATTGCACGCGCCGGGCCACTTCGCGACCAGAAATGTTTGGAAGAGCCAGCAAAAGCTTCTCAACTTTTTGGCTTTCGCGTCGTTCGTTACCAGTTTTGCTTTACCTGTTCCAGGCTTTCTTTCAATTTTTAGGTCTTTGTTGAACTTTTTGACCACTCTGGAAACACATTGCCTGGTCACGTGGACTTCCCTAGCAACTTTTGTATAACTCCAATATGGTTTTTTTTTTGAATTATTTGAATAATTTTTGTATGCACTTGTCTTTGATTATCCATTGTGAACTAACTAACAAGTCAAATTTGACAAACTGATGCATTTTAAAATCTGACGCATTTTTCAAAGATATTGTGATTAAGAAAAATAATTTTGATTAAAGGTGAAAAAAGTTATTAAGAAAAATGGGTGTTACACTTTATAGTGACGCACATCTTATTTATGCATGCATACCCACCTATTTGAACACAAATTTTACAAAGTAAAGTTTTCTATTTCATTTTTTTTTTCTTTTTTCTTTTGAAGGGAATGAAAATTGTTTTAAAAGAATCTGTTAGAAAGTAAAAAAAAGAAAAATCTATGTAAAAAGTGCATCCAAAGTATATATTTTTTTTATTTAAATAGAAATTTTGTTGTAAAATTAAGTGACTTGAAAAGAAAGAAAGGAAATGCGTGTGAGTGGGTGTTAAAGAGTGGGTTTGTAATATTTAAACGAACTAATGCACAAGGACTAACAGGCGTCATACATATTTTTTTTTTCTTAATCCTTTTGCTCATTTTCGTGTGTATGTAAAACTATTTAATGTAAGTATAGACAGCAAAATGGTAAGCTGAGGTACAATCATGTAACTTTTTTTCAAAGGCTTTGTTGCTAACAAACTTTACTAATTTTTTGGCATGTTTGTAAGAGTGCTATGAATTAAATTTTTAAGAAATTTTTTTGAAGGCATTTTTTTGCCATTTTTAAAAGAAAAAAATTAACAAACTTTTTAAATAAAATATACAAAATTACGCAAATAGCTGATAATATTGTTAGAAAGCAAGTTTAGATATACATATATAATTATGGAAGAAATATAGTCGTATGTAATCATATACTTATGTAACATACGACATGTATTTTACATGTTGCATTTAATTAGCAATAGCGTCTTAACTCAAAATATGTGATTTTTCCCTTTTTACAAGAAATCAACTTACAACATCGATATCTATCATTGCAACCTATTCCGACTATCCATTCATCTCTAAAACCACATTTAACACCATTTTCGTGATAAGGTGTGGACTACTGTTCTATCATTTAATTCAAAAGTTGAAATATAAATTAATCGTATATTTTCATAAAAAAGGTATTATTTTGATTTAGGCCATTGTTCAAGTTGAAAATAATGAAATTTTTAAAATCAAATTACGAATATTTTGAGTTAATACAGTTTTGTTGATAAAATAATATCGAAATATTTCAGAAAACAACAGATTTTGTTTTTTTTTTTGTTTTTGCAGTAATTGCAAAATTATTAAAGGAAAAACAATATGAACATATTTTGGAATGGAATGTCCTTGCTATGACGTGTAGTATAGTGGTTAGAGCGCCGAGAGGTTCAATCCCAGCAGAGGATAAAATAAAATTTTTGAGGTTTTCTAAATTATAATTTAAAAAATAAAAGCGTCCCCCCTCCAAGAAATCCATCTTCAATAAACGTCTCTCTGACATTTTCAGTCTATTCCAGCAAAAAACGAATGATCAGGAGTACAGCGCACACTGTAACGAGGGCGGCCAAAAATAAAAAAAACTAAATACTGAATAAAAAGAAAAGCACTATCTGATGTTATTAGTAGCATTATGAATTCATTAAATCAAAAATAATTTTTAAATAATATTGACTTTTAAAAAAGATATGATGATTTAAAGTTGAAGGTTGTAGTTAAGTATGCCATTATTTGAAAAAAGGATAAAAAAGTATACAAACTTCAAAGAATTGGTTTTAAAAAGGGTTTTGATATAGTAGTAAAATTTAGTTCAAAATATAATTGTAACACAGGTATGTTATTAAAACAATACTTTTTTTTACAACTTGTAACTCATATGCAATT
Source organism: Metopia argyrocephala (assembly GCA_963576795.1). Taxonomy (NCBI): domain Eukaryota; kingdom Metazoa; phylum Arthropoda; class Insecta; order Diptera; family Sarcophagidae; genus Metopia; species Metopia argyrocephala. The sequence goes on along the minus strand of OY756211.1, from coordinate 56,411,719 downwards.
TACCGTTACAAAAAAAGCAAACAAAAAGTAACAGATCAATTATTGTGAATATTACAACTTTAGTGGACAATTAAAAAAAAATACCAAAAAATACTTTTTCCATATTTTAATATAATACTTCTACAAGTAAGTACATTTAAACAAAATTGGTTTCATTTCCAACTTCGTCCAACTTTGATTTATATTTACAATTTTTAGTGCCAAGACTTATTAAAATCTAGCTTAGGCACAAAAAATTTAGTAATGCAAAATCTACAGCAATAAGTTATGTAGAAAATAATTCTGAAATAAAACTAAGTGAAAAAAAGATAAAAGAAATTCATTTCATATTATTTAAAATAGACACTGAATGGAAAAAGAGTTATTACATTAAGAAAAAGTTTGAAGAAAAAACCATACTTGGCTGGATTCATATATATTTCTTTGCAAGTGATGAAGACTTAGACCTTGTAAGTAAAGAAATTATCTTATTTTTATTTTAAGTAAAAATCTTTGAATTTATAGGCTCCTTGTACCTTGTACTAAAAAGAGAAAAGTTGCTGAACTGGTGTCATCAACAAATCAAAATCTGTTAGAGAAAGCCTACAATAAAGTTTTTACGCGGGAGAAGAACACATCTATTTCTGTGAACAAATCGTTAGCACTTTTATTAGATATGAACTTGTCATTTAGAAAATACAAAATTATGAAAACAGTTGTTAATTCTGCGCACAAAGACTGTTTTCCGTCTTATTATGCGTTGAAAAACACAAAAAGAAATATATTCTGGAGGGAATCATTGTAACAGAAACTTCAGTAGAAATACCACTCCAAAATATGTTTAACCTTACGGTTAAAAGTTATTTAGACTTACTTAATTTTGATTTGAAAAATGATATAATTTGTGAAATTATATGGGAATTCAATGGCAGCTCTGGTCATAGCACATATAAGAAAAAGTTTAGTGATTCAAATTCAAATGATGAATTTTTATTTGTTGCTTCTTTTGTTGTAATAAGATTTCTAGATCAGGCAACTGAAAAACTGTTGTGGAATAATTCGAAGACATTCTTTACTATCTAAAATAAAACTATCTAATATCAAACAATTTTTGAAATTTGAAAATTTTTCATCTAAAGGATATTTAACAGAATTTAAAATCCTTGTTGCAATTTCAGAAAAAAATCTGCATATAAATTGCTAATTTTTACGTGTATGACATCTGTAAATTTTTAAACTGTTTTCTTTATATGAATGTATAGAACAACAGTTGTTGCAAGTACACCACATCTAGGCGGTGGGCGTGTCCTTCGCCCGATTGTCCTAAAAATTTGTATTTTTTCTAATTTAGATATTCTACGAAAATGTACAAAATTTAAAAACTCTACGATAACTCCTTCTATTTTTGGCCGCTCGTTATATGAAATGGGTACACTGTGCAGCGCAACCTTCTGAGAAGATAACAGCTAACCTACTGAAGACGCTCGCCACTCACATTCAACAGATGGGCCAGTTGCTGTTGATCATTCAATTGTGAAGGCCTTTGCGTGGCCAATTTAACCAACTTGTCTCATTAACAAAAAGGCTCATGATAAAAAAATAAATAAATCTATCTATGTATCTTCAAATTCCAATTCAATGCACTGCATGAGTTTACCCCTGAGTATTGGTCTTAAAAATGCTTCGCTTGAGTAGGGCACATTCCCTGACTTCGAGTTTTTCGAAAAAAGAAAAACAATACTTAATACTACTGAGTAATTCAAAATGTTGGATCTGCTGACAGATTTAAGTAAAAGAGCACTTTATATACGTTTGCTATATGACTATTTAAAAAAAAAAATGTTAAATAGGCTAACAGTGCGGTAAAAGGCTATTGCAAGCATTTATAACTAAATCGGGACGAACATTAACAGATTGCTTTATTTTAAGCGTAAAACTCTTAGAATATTCACTGAAAAGATTTAATATTTTATAGTATAGGAGAAGCAGAACAAGCCCGCAAATATGTCAATAATTTTTGACCACATATGTACTAGTACTTATTTCAACACTGCTTGTAACAAAAAAAAAATTTTCCCCATGATCTATTAAACAAATATATATGGCGTTTAACTGAGAATAGTAAGTACCTTCCTATTACTTACTTACTTACTTACTTAGCTGGCCATAACAACCCGTTAACGGGTTACGGCCTATTTCAGCACTAGTCTCCAGGCGCTTCTGCTTAGCGCGCGCCTTCTCCAGTTGGTCAAACCAATCGATGACAGGGCTTCACCAACCTGGTCCTGGTAGACAGGGTCGTCCTCTACGCCGACGTCCAGTGACCTTCGCATCGAAAACTTTCTTCGCTGGAGCAGATTCTTCCACCCGAACAATATGGCCGAGCCAGCGTAGACGCTGGATGTTAATATGCTGAACAACGCCCATGGTTGCTTCTAATGCGAAACTCATCGCCCTGTCTTAGAGGACCAAAGATCTTACGAAAAACTTTTCTCTTTTTAATTTCGTCTCACGAGATAAGTCTCAATTACTAAACTGCCTACCTAGACCGTAATAGCACCTGTTGGCCAGTGGGATTCTTCTGATCTCTAGACTGACATCATTATTGCTGGTAATGGCGGTGCCAAGGTAGATGAACTCCTTGACCACATCGAATGTATAGTTACCGGCTGTAGCCTGGGAGCCGATACGATCAACGTCCCTACTCGTCGACAACATGTACTTCGTCTTGCTCTCATTTACCGCCAGACCCATTTTAGCAGACTCTCGTTCAATAGATATTTCACTTGGTATACCCAACGATGTCTATATCGTCCGCATACGCAAGGAATTAAATACTTTTGCGTAAAAATAGTGCCATTACGATACATACCCTCCTTTCGCAGAACACTCTCCATGAAGAAATTGAAGAGATCGTAGGTAAGGAATCGCCTTGTCTGAGAACTCGCGTGGTATTAAAAGGCTCGGAGAGGTCTCTTCCTACCTTGACGGAGCTGCAGGAATTGCTCAGCGTCATTCTGCACAGTCTTATCAGTTTTGCAGAATACCAAGCTCAGACATTGAGGCATATGCGCGATCTCTTATCGGGCTATCGAACGCTGCCTTATAGTCGACAAATAGGTGGTGTGTGTCGACTAGACTTTCATGGGTCTTCTCCAGGATATACAATATATGGCGTTTAACTGAGAATAGTAAGTACCTTCCTATTACAACATTTTATTGGATCAGTTTGTGGTTTGTGTATACGGTACGGTATTATATATTCGTTTTCGTTCCATTACTTTTTTCTAACTTTGTTTTCGATATATTTTAGATATCCTTGCTGATGCAATTTAACTGATTTTTAACTTTGAACGCAAGTTTTTGTTAAGGAAAAAATTTTATTTTTATGTACACATACTTACATATTTATGTACATATATCCTGTATCTCAAAAATATACGTATTTACTATGAAATACTATTAGTTTGACTTTCTAAAATAGTTTGAAATTATAAAATATAAGACAAAAAGTTTACAACTTAAATAAAGTGTGTAAGTATTTTCATTTTTTTTTTTAGTTTGTTGGTCAAATTGTTCAAAAGTGTCACAATAAATTGCCGAAAACATGTTATCAAAGTAGAAAATTTATGGTTTGTATTTTTCTTAGAAAACAGATACAAAAAAAAAAAAAAACGCAAGAGAAAAGCTTAAAAATAGTTTGAAGAAATACAAAATGTTATAAAAAAACAAACAGAATAACATACGCTTGTTCAATATCGTATATGACATATCCATGTCCATGTAATAAAACATTATTTTCAAATAAATTATTGTGGTGAAACCACAAACACAAATACAAATCCCATACAATCACACATAATACTATTGCATACATACATATGTATGTACATATATAGTGATATAAAGTCTTCTATAGATTTTTATGGTACAATTCATTTAAGGAGTCAATAGTCATCTTATATCTTTAAAACAGTCTCCATATGATCTCTGGCACTGGCCCTCCTCATAATGGATAAAAAGGATGTTCATACATACGTATGCGTATGTTTGGATGTATAAAAGTCGTAACATTTAAAACATTTTCCACCGTTTTTCCAATCAATTTAGATTGTTGTTGTTGTTGGTTGTATCATAAAAATATATAAAAAATTTTTACTACCACTAACAGTGATACTTCTCCCAACAAAGATGTCTTTTAATTTGATGTCTTTAGTCTGCCTTTTGATATTTGTAGTTGATCATCACCAGCTCCCGTTTTTATGCCCTAAAGCGTTTCCAAAAATAAAAAAATGTTTTACGATGTCACCAATTTAAATGCTGATGATTTATGGTGGTGGTGGTGGTGATGATGGTGGGCATAAAAAACGCGTATACTTCGACATTTATTTTTATTTAGTGCTGATTGTGGCATTTTAATATGTAGTTGCAAATTTTATAACTAAATTTCCTCAAATCCTTTTAAAATATCCTGCTAAAGTAAATATGATGAGAGTTTGCACAAAAATAGATAAAAATTATAAAAAGTTGATAATAAAAATAGGAACTGGGTCATTAAAGTAAAAGGATTAAAATTTTTAAATTTTAAGATTAACTTTAAGTACCATGAGTTTTTTTTTTAGTAGTTTTGATTACCAAGTTATCAGAAGTTTTAAAAGGGCATTGCTTTAGAAAAAAATTCGTTCAACTTAAAGCTACATCTTAAGCCACAAGAAAGCAGTAGAGCACAAACATACAAATCGTAATTTAATTTCCCATCAAACATTGATATCACATCATCACTGCTACTCCTTTATACTCTTAAAGCATCGTTAGGAATGATAAAATGTCAATGCTTTCAACAGAAATGACGGATGGTTTCCTAAATTTGAACTTAGACGCTTACTACAGTTTTTAAAAAATTAAATGAAATTAATGATATCATAGCATCCCTACACAGATTTAGAACAAAAGTGTCTGAAATGCGTTAAATGTCTTCCGAAGTATAAATACATACATACATACATACATACATACATACATACATACATACATACATACATACATACATACATACATACATACATACATAATTGGCCATTACAACCCTGTGTCAGGGTTACGTTAACTTTTTATCCATGAGTACCGGTATCTACAGTTTAAAGTCGACTCCGAACCGACAGATTTGAGAAGCTTTTTCATTACAATCAATTACTCCCAGAGCTTTGGGCAGAAGACTGCTGAGAGGTAGTCACCGAAAAAATAATTTTTTCATATTTGTTTTTTTCAAGATGTCAGAGCTGAGATTTGAAACGGGCGCTATCGTCTTAGTAAACCAACACACTAACCACTAGACCACAGCGACTACGTATGTATGTATAACGCTGAAGAAAGTGGTTTATTTTTTTGTTGCCTTCCTAACAAAACATTTGGGTTCCTTCGGAAAAAAGACAGAAGGATTTAAAACTCATAAAGAATGTATTTGATTTTCACTAGACCTAAATTCGGACGGTTCACACAAACTAACAGTCTAATGTTTCAAAGATTTTAATAGTCCTCTTACACTATGACTTCTCGAATTATTCAGAAATGGTTTCATGGGATAATTGCATATTTCATTTCACCAAATGTTACTGTAGCTATGCAGCCTATGACCAAAATCCTATTAAACTCTCTATACTTATTCATAGAAATAAGTTACTTATTGAATTAATAAGCAATAGTGGTGAAATAGATATGCTTTTGAAAAATTACTCAATATGAGATGCAATAATTTTGTTAAAGCAAGCTTAGGATGAGCTATTAGAAACACTAGGTGAAAGAAATTTTGTCACTCGCATAATAGACGTAAAAGAATCCACTTATACCAGAACTCCTCAAAATAAATGCAAATCTACTGCCAGAAATTATACCAAACCATGCCATTAGTATAAATGAAGTTGAACAATGGAACAAAGTTGCTTTCTGTTATAAATTTGATACTGAAGAAATTGATAATAGAGTGTCAGATAGTAGTAACGCTGAAGCCTGTCACTCCTGATTTAAAAGTTCTTGAAAGCATAAATAATAAACAAATTCGGACAATAATAGCGAAATGTCTAGCTTTTTAGACATTTGTAATGATATCGTCGTATCGAAAACAAATCTGTCATTACACTGTGGAACAAATTCAGGTTAGCAAAAGTTGGGTCGATCCTGAGAGTGAGGGATGAAAATAGAGGCTAAATAAAAAGACCCGTATCGCGGACTTTGTTTAGCCGACCTTCGAACTTTGCAGTCAAATACCGATTTTCAGCATATTGTTTATATGGTTTTTTGGCTATATCTCGTTGACTAATTGATATTTTTTTAATCTGTAAAAGCCAAATTATTGCTAGAGACCTGTGCAACAAATAAAATTTTTTTAAATTGATTTAAAAATTTTTTGTGGTGTGGTCTTTTAATTTAGCATCTATTTTCACCCCTCACTCTCAGAATCGGCCTAACTTTTGCTAATCTGAATTTGTTCCAGTGTTATTGTTCGCAAAAGCGTCCCACTATGTTTAAATGTATCGTTTTTTTCGCTTTATGTTTAAGACGTAAAATACGAGTATTTTAAAATGTTCAAACTTTAATGTTGGTGAATCAATAGCTTAACAAGATAACCCAAAATTAAAAAAAATCGCTCTTATGATTAATTTATGACCTCGAAGTATTTATGTTATCGATCGAATTTATTATCTTTAAACTTGTCGTACTGAAAACATTTACTGGAACACAAAACAGCTGTTTATCATTTAGAATTCGAACAAACTAAAACGTTCGATATTGTGGGGCAGGCTGTTAAATTTGATCGAAGAGAGGAATAAATTTTGTAAATCCTTGTCTAATTTTAAAGGTACAGCACTTTGAAATTGCATTAGATTGTATTTCCATAACTTCCCATATATGCCGACTTTACTTCTCTACACAGTATTACTTTACTATCTCCTAGAAACAATAACATTTCATTTAATTTGCCAGTAATGACCACAGTGTATACAGTGATGCAGCAAAAGACAGATCCAAAAGTAAAAATCAGCTGTTATTAATTTTACTACCCCATAAAAACAACAGTTATATATGTATATATCGTATATTTGTTTTGCTAATATTTGTGGTGCACTTGTTATTTTTGTTGCCGTTTCATCACTGTGGTAATTATTGTGTTTGCTATAGAAATAGTTGACATTATATATATATATGTTACATATGTTACTATAATCCAGTAGTTTTTACAAAATCATATATTTATAAAAATTCCTTACCAAGAAATTAAAAAAAATTAATTGAATTTGAAATTTCAACAAAAATTTTCTAAGAAGCTCTCATTTTCCCCCAATTTATTTGCAAAATTTAAGTAAGCGAGTGTTACTGAAAAGGTCAGTATTTTTACTATAAAAGTGTGTAAAATAGTACTCGAATACGTAATCGTAAGACAATAAAAATTATAATCTATAAGAGTTAAAGTACATAAATGTAATACAAATAATAAGGAAATTTAAGTAGAGGTAGTAGAAGAAATATAAATGATAATGGTAATGATTACACTTAAAGTCGTTAATACTGATAAGGTTGTATGTGACAATATTTTTGATAGGGAAATTATGATAAGCGCAAAAAAAAGGTATTCTATGACATACCTAATTACCCTAATTTACATCGCATTGAGGGGTGCATGGCATACGGGTTAGAGCGCTCGCAAATAAAGCAAAACAGTCCAGATTCAAATCCTAGTAAAGGTGAAAAATTGAAAAATAAAAATTTTCGGTTTTTCTAGATTTTAATTTGAAAAAAATAAAACCACTCCATGACATACTACTCTCTTCCACCTGCCATCTAAAAACGAATGATCAGGAGAAAAAGCACCACCTACTGAGAAGATAACAGCTACCTAGTGAAGATGCTCACCAGTCTAGATTCAATATGCAGCGACAGATGGGGCAGGTGCTGTAGATCACTCCAGGGTGAAGGTATAACACTGGCCTTTGAGTAATCAAATAGACAGCAACTTGTCTTGTCTACACGCAAAGTTTACACTCCTGAGTATTGGTCTCAAAAAAAAAGAAATTATACTACACAGAAGATTTCATTCTAAAATTTTTTTAGTTTTATGAAAAATTTTAGTTCTGAAAAAATTATAAACTTTTGTTCACTCACCAGCAGTCGGGAATTGTACAGTCACGGATCATTATTTGTTTTGAATAATCCAGAACGCTTTCGCTGCAATATTTTACACTTCAGAAGAATCTATCCAGCGGCAGAAAGATGATACAAATACGAGTACGAGATGATAAAATATTACCATTGTTTGTGATCAGATTTTAATGAAATCTAATAGAAAGTATAAAAATAACTCTAGTTTTTCTAAAAATTGTACCAAAAAAAAAAACAGTGCTCAGCAAAAAAAAAAAAAAAAACCAAAACAAAAACAAAAAAAAAAATTAAATTTATACAAACACAGGAAAAACGTAACCTCTGAAGAAAAAATTAATAAAAAAAATTAGAGCTGACATCATAAATGCCGTTGGCAATGCAACACTGCAAAAAATTCATTTTTAAGAGGAAGCAACCTTTTATGGCAATATTCGTTTGTCAAATAATGCAATGACATTTCAGTATATTTATGAACACACAAGGGTTTTATTTATTGAGATAATTTTTACAAATTTCTAGAACTGCAAACTTTTGTAAAACTTTAAAGTAAGAAGCTCTACAAAATAAAAGAAACTTTCCTGTCAAAACTCTAATGAACACATACAAAGTAGTGAAGCATTACAAATAAAAACAATGCACAATTTTAACAAATTCTGCGCATTTAAAAGTATTCACATGCATTTATGAATTTACTTCCTTACCAGAAGTATATCTAATGTATTTAGGAACTCTATAGATATCAGTGGTGCATTGCAAACTGCATTTATTAAGTCAGCCTAAATTCTTATTAATTAATTTTTAATTAAATCAATAAATCCTTTGATTAAAATAACAAAAATTAATTGAATGTGGTGTTTTCGTAATTAAAATCACTAAAATACAAAATTTAAATTTCTTTTAAATAACTCAAAATTTGTCAATTGTAATTTCTTAGAGAATTTTTGGTATAGAAAGGTTAAGTTTTTAATTTATCGAAAGAATATAGCGATTTTTCTTTTCTAAGACCAATACTTACTTAGTTTATGCCTGTTTTGAAATCAGTTCGACACAAAACGATTTCACTCATAACGAAAACTTCGTATGCGTTTATGCTTATGTTTTAAGTCGAAACAGTAAAACTGTTTTAACTAACAGCTAATTCTAAATAATTTATAATTCTAATTTTTTCAATTTTTCTATAAAAATACATATAGAATAATAAAAATAAATAATGGAAGAAAGTGGCAACTTCATCAAATTTGACAGAACATTCTTTACAGCTAATTTTCAAAAAGGTTTCAAAACGGTATGCGTTTATCCTCAATTTTGAAAACGCTTGGTCTGACTACAACAGGTTTGAACAGCAGTTTCAGTGAAAACGTTTCGTAATTTTAAAATTGTTTTTGTAGCTGTTTATGCCATGGATTTGAGCGAATGAAAACATTTTCAAAACGGCAATAAACATGGAACCTAAGGGCACAGTGCATACAGTGATGAAGGAAATGACAGCTCAAAAAGTTTAAAATCAGCTGTGTTTTATTGTGGTTATCTTATTATACACTGTAATGTTGTGTGTGCAATTTTGTTGTGGCTATCTTGTTATACACTGTGCTGTTGTGTGTATGCTAAAAATTTTGTTGTGGCTATCTTGTTATACATTGTGGTATTGTGTGTGCAAAAATTTTGTTGTGGCTATCCTGCTGTGTGTTGTTCTTGCTATAGTTGTTGGAGTTTCATCACTGTGTACATTGTGCTAAGGGAGTTAACCCCTTCTCATGCAGTGCATTGTATAGGAATGGAAGATAGATTGAGTTTTTTTTTCATTCAATTAAGCGTCTTACGTTACAGTATGGAGGGCAATAAGATAAGTTGCTAAGAGATTTCGGTGTATTCTATATGTATGTAATATTAGCCTAAAAATATCATGTGATGTTCTGGTAGAATGTCCAAATATATTTTCCTTATAAAATAAATTTGAAAAAGCGGTACCACTTTTGCTTAAATAAGAATAAAATTAAAAAACAAAATGCTTTAAAGGCAATAGCCACGATATAGGCGCACCCGAAGAACAGGTCAAAATATGTTGCGATGGCACCGCAACTACCAATCTTATTTTCCTAAGAGACATTTTTATACTGTCATTCGTAAAAAAACTATTGCAAGCTGTACTCACATTGTGTGGAAACATGTCTGCAATTTCTTGCAGCAAGTTCGTCGTGATAACTTCTACAAACTGCTTCTGAAATCAGACTTCCGAAAGTTTCGGTTTGAATGGAAACACTTCAGCAAATACTTGCAAAAGTTCTTCCGCAAGTAACTTGCTAGTGGACACACGGCTTAAGAACCACAGTTTTCTCCAGAAGTATATAAAACTTTTTTTACGTTTTTGTTATAGAGCGCACCAAAATTCAATATGAGCTGAACTAAAATTAAAAACACTTCTGGTATAGCGCAATAAAATCTATTAAAACTTGTTACAGATAGCAAATGAGGGCTGAGAGATAGAGAAACCATAGTAGAGAAACTATCATTTGTTATTTGACACTGATAACGATGCGATTATTATTATGTCAGAATGTAACAAACTAATATGTTCCAACAACAATAGAAAAAATAAAATATAGAAATAGAGTCTAACACCTTAACTGTAGAATGGAATATTTTTTTCGCACATTTTAGGGCCGGTTTATACATGAGCGATAAGATGAGAAATTACTTTTTAATGTGTGTGAAAAAACCTACTTCTGTGTTTGCATAGTTTTTATATTTAACTGGGTATTATTTGTATATAATCGGCGTGAACCGTAAATAAATTCTGTATATAAATTTGTATACTGTATGTGGCTCTTAATAATGTTTATGACATTATAAAATATCTATATATTATCTAAAAAGAATAAGCATTTATTATCTAAATTAGTAATTAAATCAAGAACTATTAATAAAAACAAAAAACAAAAAAAAAAATTTAACCAAATTCTATATTAAAAGTTGGGAACTGAACTCTTAACCCTAGTTTTATTAACATCAGCCTATGAAGCTCAATTTGATGTTCAAATGAATGTAATAAAGGAAATTTCTATTATACTCGTATCATAGACAAAATTCATGACTTTTATTTTAAATAGGTTTTGAAAAATTTTGTAAAACAGAAATGTATTGCTTTGTAAATACTTTGTTTGGTTTTTACTTATATACTACTTAAATGGGATATTATTCGCATTTAGTCTATAACTATTTTAGCATAAGTATTTATAGTTTTGAATAACACCTTTGGGAAAAAGTCTCCTGACGAGTCTTTTAAGCAGAGACGAAATGGCGATAGAGACATGCTTATTTCCAAAAGCATACATTTCATATTACATAATAAAAAAATATGTCGATTTCTAAAATATCGAACCATAAATTTGTAACCTTAAGTACTGATATGATTCAAAATACAGGACAGACTTATTACTCCTCAAATACATATAAAATCAAGAAATAAATTACAATGTCCTATAATTTTTTTATATAGAAATTCTGTCAAAAGTGTAAATAAATGTCTGCCATAAACATTCTTTTAAAATTTTTTACTACCACCTTGTACGAAAATTGTACTGATTGTACGTTTACTTTAATAGAACGAGGCATTACTGTATGAAGCTTCTAGATTTTTGGTATAAAATATCGAACGCTAATATGACAGATTTCCGTCTACTATTTTGAAAATTTTATTACGAAATATAATTGGTCCCACAATTTTCAGCAAATGTAAAAAAGTATTTAGCACAAGACTGTGCCCATGCTTCCGCACCATAGAGAAGCACCGGAAGAATAAGCGACTTATAGAGTATTATTATTGCACATGAGAGAGGCCACTGTTACTAAACTGCCAACTGAGACCGTAGTAGCACCTGTTGGCCAGTGGGATTCTTCGTTTGATGTCCAGACTGATATTATTATTGCTGGTAATGGCGCTGTCAAGGTTGATGAAAGTCTTGACCACATCGAATGTATAATTGCCGACTGTAACCTGAGAGCCGATACGTTCAACATCCTTACCCGTCGACAACATGTACTTTCTCTTGCTCTCATTTACCCCCAGACCCATTTTGCAGAACAAAACAAATTTAAAAATTCAATAATGATCGTCTTTATGGCCGTGACTATCAGATTTAGGCTCACAAAGCACTGATAAAAAGGGATGTTTTAAATACCGAAAAGGTACAACAACAATAGAGTAATTTAACGTGTGTATCCGTCCGTAGACACAACCACACTCTACCCAGTTGTATGGGTAGAAGTGAGATACAACACGTCAGACCAGCGCCACCCAATGCCGGTACTCCCAACTAACGAACATGCCGAAGCCAAGCTGCTCCAATCGGGAGCCCTATGAAAAAGGATTAGCAATCATGATACTATCATAATACCATGATACTATTCAGCACTTACCACAATCACTACATGTACTCCCCGAAGGTCCGCACCCAAAACATCAGGCAGGACTACGTCATACCCCAAGTGACAGGGAAGCACAGGTAAACCAGACGCTCCTGACGCTCCTGATGCCCGTAGCACAAGATTAGATTAGGTGTCTTTGGTCAGTCCCAGAGGGTGCCAGTAATTAGTGCAGGTTTGTTTAATTCTATTTTCCGTTTTAAGTTTCAGCACAAGATGTGTCCTCAGTTTTGGAAAGAGGGCCCTAGTCCGGTGGATACGGTGGTTGAGGCAGATTTATTATAGGTACGAGTAATTATTGTATTTTATATATACATAAATAGCCCTATTAAAAAATGGTACAAAATAATTGAAAGCCACTTTTATGAAAATATTTGATTTCTTAAAGACTACGAATATTAGCTAGACATATAATATTACGTGTATTGAAATTTAAGAAACCCATTTATAGTGTAATTATCTTAAAATATCAATACCAAAATGATAAGGAAAAATTCAAAAGAATTAATTTAATATTTACCCACTTGTTACCATTGACCAAAAGAATTTCCATTTACATATTATATTATATGTACGAGTATTACTCACCTAAAAAGAAATAAAAAAAGAAAAAGTCTTTTAATAAAAATGTTGGAAATCTTATACACTGCCCATCTAATTACTTAATAGGCACATTCAGTTTTAATTAATACAACAAAATAGCTGATAGATATGTTCTATTAATAAACTCACAAGAGAGAATTTAAACAAAAGAAACACTATGAGTATTATATTACATTTTCTAGGAGTATGTATTTCATAATACTCGTACGTAATATATATAACATTGGGCTTGGATTGATAAAACTAAGATGGAAATATATGTAAATTTGAGAGTGGCTTTGAAAATTGCGAAGTGAAATTCATAATGGAAATTTGTTATCGATTGTATTGCAATATTATTTTTGATTTAATAAAATATAATGCTCACGAAGAAAAATTAAATAATAAATAAAGGGTTATTTATTAACAAAAATTGTGATAAATAATTAACGAAATCTCATAAAATCAGTTTATGGTAATCACTTTTTAAAGTTTAAAATGGTTATCCAGTTGATAAAGAAAAGCCTTGTCATTTAACATTCTGTCAAACATCAACGTCATCCTACTTTTTGTTTTGTTTTGTTGCAGATTTGGAATTTTGAAAAATGGACCGTTATACTATAAGTATGAAGATGGTGATACTGCTGTATATCAGTTTAGGGATTTAGAAGCCGATTACATGAGAGACCCTGCCAGAGAGCTATTACTCTCCGTGAGCTTAAAAAGTTGAGTCTTTGCAGTATACGCCTCTGCATCACGACAAGGTAATTATCCTACAAAGCGAAGCAGAAAATACGATGTTTCGGTACTGGCAAGGATTTTTGATGACTCCATTGAAAATACAAATATTAAATATACATACATATGTACGTACGCACGTATAATTTTTTTTTTAAAGCAAGCTATAATACTTAAAGAGATTTGGTGTAAAATTTACCACCACCCCTTTCAATACGTTACAGTTTTTTTTTTTAATTTGTATATCTTACAAACTAATGTTAGGTTTTAAAATATAAGAGTTATTGAACTTTATTTTTTTTTTACTAAATATACTCTTCTAGTCTACAGAAAGAAAAATGCCATTTAATTTTCAAAAGTCTCTTTATTTTTAAATATAGAAGAAAATAATGCATCTATTTTTTTGTTCCATAACAAAAAGGTTTGTGAAATAAACAGCAAATTTCGCAGAAAATTAGAAGTTTTTGCACAATTTTTTTTTTTAAATATGAATCTAGAGGCCTTTAACCTTGTATAATGCAAATTGGAATCCATTATTAATATAAATGTTAAAAATAATACTTAATAAAGAAAGTTGTAAATTTTACTATCAACTCTGCTTGTATGCCATAAATGTTCACCTCATAAGTTACAGGTTAATAATCTGGAAATCGGAGTTCGAATCTCAATTTGAAATCAATGAAAAATAAAGTTATAAATACAAAAATGCAATAAAAATATGATAAAAAAAAAACTTGATGTGCAGTGATGTCAGATGGGGATTTTTTTTTCTGAAATGGGGATCAACAAATTCTTTGGGGATGGGGATTTTATTGGGGATAATCGAGAAGTTTTCCTTTTAATAAGGAGTAGTTGTGAGAATTTGTTAAAGATATGTGTAAGAACATTCCAATGGATATGTTTTAAAGATTTGTAGACTAGATGCCAAAACGCTGCCTAGACCTTACTAAATGTAAGGGTAATTCCACTAAGTACAGAGGTAAATAAACAAATGTGTTCCGTTTAGGCCATCAAATGAGGTGAATATATTTTTTTGAACTTTATAATTTATATAAAATAGAAACAAACAAAAATATTAATCACGTTTTTCTAATCTTTTTCGGTCACAAAGATACTAGATCATGATGAATCTATTTTATTGAACACAACTGTAAACATACATACATATCAAATAATATATATATGTTTACATACCAAAAAAAGCATATGTACATACATATTATTGAAGCAGTTTTTTGTGGGAATTTTTGGGGATCAACTAATCAGGGTTGTAGGGATTTTTGTGGATATGAACTTTGAAATTGGGGGTTGAAATTGAAAACTATCTGACAAGCCTGTTGATGTGTTTATAAAAATGTCGACCAATTTCAAACTACGTTTTATTTTAAGAATTTCTTGAATTCTTTTAATTGTTTTGTAAAAATTTGTAGCCCAAAAGTAAAGAGTGTAAGAATAGACTGTTTTTATCTTATACACATCCATAAGTACATACATATGTGTATATGAATTAATTAAAATTAATTATATTTTCGCTTTAAGATACATCTACACCACTGTGCAAAATCGCCACTAAAATTCACTAATTTAACGAATATGAGCCTTTTTGTACATTGTCGACATACAAGCAAATTTCTAACTAAAACTTCAAACTAAAATATGTTTCCTTTTTTTTCAACAAAACAAAAAAAAAAAAAACAGAATAGGCTTTAAAAGGTCATACTTTTATAAAGAATTTTGGTAAAAATACCCTACATGATACATCTGGTAAAGTAAACTTTACTAGGCGTTGTTCTCTTTTAATTTTGTCTCTTTAATGCAGTGGTCTTCGCAAAGAGAGTCACACAAAAATACACTGAGAGATGAGATTGGTTTCTTCATTTGTATTGTTTTTAACAACTTGAATGAAATTTGTGAAAATTTTCGTTTTAAAAACCTTTAATTTTAAAATTTAAACTAATTTATTAAAATTATTCATGGAATAAATTGTTTGTAAATGCTATAAACAAATTGAAATGTAGTTAAAAGAAATATAAACATTAATAAGTTTATGTTGCTTATTATCATAACTTCTCAGTGTCTGACAAACAAATTTAGCTCTCTTGAAAACTAATAAAACATAAACACATACGCAATTTTTGTCTCACACACATGTTTTTGTAATAATTGTGGTTGTCGTTTAACATGATGAAAACAAAGCGTATGGATTTCTTTTTATGAAAGATTTTAACATTGCAAATTTTTTTATAATTAATTAAGTTTTTCATAGGAAAATAAAACAAAAACTGGTTTCCAGGAATTCTAAAAGTGATATCTGTTAATAAAGTACAATACATTTAATTTTAAACTAATATAATAAGAATTAACGATACGGGTAGTTTTGGTATATTGTAAGAAGCTGTTTGCCAGAATTTTTGTGGAATTAAGCAACCCTGGTTGTAATATTCACGAAGAGAGTAAGAAAAACTAAAAAAATATCCGAACAATTTATTTACCTGAGTAATACTGGTGAAGACCACTGCTTTAATGCAACAAAATACAATATATTTACATACACACATCTATGTAAGAATAATCATACAGAGATGCTCTCTGTTTGTCTGTTTGTATGACAGAAAATAATTCCTAAATCTCTTAACCGTTTTCTAACAAATTTGGCTCTTGCATTTACTTTTTAAGAAGTCAGCTTTAAAGGTATATTATAAATTGCCGTGATCGAAAGATGTCGTCGCCGAAGGAAATATTTTTTTTCATATTTCTTTCTTTCAAAATGTCAGAGCTGAGGCTTTAAACTTTACCTTTCATCTAGTAAGCCAACACACTACATACTAGACTACGGCAACCGTCATCTGCATTACTTATTAGAAAATTAGTATACAGTATTCCACGGATAATTGCCTCGACAAAAATGTAAAATTTTTTGGGCAATTATGCGTGAAAGTTATTTACACCAATACGCTTAATTGCCCATATACACTGCCGTCAATAATTATGAAAATTATACTTATACATAAACTTGATAGACTTAAATTGTAAGGTTGTATCAAAAAAGTAGTTTGAAAGTAAATTTAACGGACATTTTATGCCTATATAAACATAGTTGAGCTAAGCTTCGTGTTTTAGAAAATAATTATTTTGGGTAGTTAAACGAGGGAATTTTAAGGGAAATTTCTCTTTGGGGAAAATATATTTGAGGCAATTAAGCGAATGACGTAATTAAGCGAAAGTAAATTAACCGTGGAATTTAATTAGAAAATGGTAAGAAAAATATGGGGATTTAGAAATTGAAGTAAATAAGCGTAAAAGGCAATTAAGTATATAGCGTAAAAGTAGAATGCAAAATATATAAAACGAAAAATTGAAACGAATATGTAAGAGTTTTGCAATATTTGTCTTTAACAATGTATTTGTAATTTACTTTTTAAAACTTATCAGTGGTGCGATTCAGTAACATATTTTTACGATAATCGCATTGTTTTCAACAGTAAACAACAGAATTGTCGATATTGCTATTCATTATTTTTTGTTAACGATGGCTGTTGTCGTAAACTAACGCCAAAAATTTTTATGCTGTTTATTCAGTTGGAAAATCGTAATATTTTTATATTGAAATTTTGCAGAGAGATGTGCCTATGCTATTAACTAGTTTGTTTGAGAACCATTTTTGTGTGTTTGTATACCCAAAGAAACTAGAGGTTTGTAGCTTTGCTAACTTTCTACCCAAAAACTGACTGATTTTATACAGTGCTGCCAAATTATTGCAATTTAAACATAAAGAAAACTACAGTTGTAGACTGTCGATAAAACGTACTTAGTGAATCACATAATCGTTACTGCAAACAATAAAAACTGTCGACTTCTTTTGCGAATATCGTATTGTTAAAAGTTACTGAATCCCGGTACAGGCCTGTCACAGATTCCGATCGGAATGATTTCATTTCGTATTTTCAATTCTGATCGGTATATATTGATATAAACTTTTTAAAAATTTTTAATTTTATTTTGAAAAAATTTTTAGTTTAAAAAATGGCTTCTTTCAGAAATATAACAAAAATGTGTTAATTTTTAACAAAATTAGAGTTAAAAAAAAATATTTTTTAACGAAATAAATCGAAAACAATATTTATTTTAAATTTTTAAAAATTTAAGTCACTTAAAATATCAATTCCACTTAGGAAACTCAAAGTGGTTTAATTCCGCAAAAAATGTTCGTTTTACGTTTTTTGAAGAAAGCCATCATGAAGTTCATAAGTCTATACATACATATATATATATACAGTCATGTCACAAATTGCCCATTTTTCGTGCTTTAGATTCCGAACATTTTCATTAGTCCGAAAAATTTAGTTCTTTTTTTATAAATAATTTGACAACATTATCAAATGTTAAAGCATGCAATCGTTGATGAAAACAGCTGTTTCACATTTTTTATTACATTTAAATAAATAATAAATTTCAAATTACATTTTAATTGGCAATAAAAGGAAATTGAAACGTTTTCAAAAATAAAATAAATTTAAATTTTTCTTTAAATTGTAGAATATTGGCAAAATTAATAGAAAAATATATATGACAGTGCCGTACAAACTGCTTCTCTGTTGAAAGTTTTTTTTATATAATTTTAAAAAATTATTATAATAAATCGAAAACAGGTCTTTAAAATATTTTTTTATTATTAAAAATAATTTAAAAACCGTTGTACTGACGAAGGTAGTTTCAGGCAATTAAATTTAACTTAAAGGCTACAAAAATGTAAATTCTGTTTATGAAAATAAATTTGGTTTCTGAATAACCACAAAAATTATTCATTTAAAAAAAAAATAAATTCCAATATAGGGTAACACATGGTCGAGCTTGTTTATATTAATTTCACATTGCCTGGTTTCATTCATATGTTTCTATGACTGCTTGCTTTTTTTTGTTTTGTTCAGCTCTCATCACTTCTCCATTTCTATTGTATTCGTTTTTTTCTTCTTCGTAATTGTAAACGTAAACAATTCTTAAGTAAATGAAGGAGGACTGTTGGCCGCCTGTCTCAATGCTGACACTTGTTGCTTTCCACATTCCATACCTCTCTGTTTGAGTCCATTGATTTTATTATTTCTAATGCCTTTTTGTGTAGAAATTTCGATATGATATTGTAACCAAATTATAATATTCCTTCTTTTTCTATTACTAGTTCACTCATCTCCTTTTTTTCTTTTCTTTTTTGCAGACATCTATATAATCGTTGATTTAAGTACATTATAGGGAATATTTAGACTATGGAGGAAAGCTTTTTAGAAAAAAAAAATGTTTTGAATATTGATAAAATCTAAAAAAAGAAATCATAATTTTGCGCACTTTTTATTAAGACGAAACAAAAAAAAACAAACTTTGATAATTATTCACGCCTCAATTACAAAAAGATTTTCATCTAAAACAACCTAAAATTCGAATAATTGAATTTTCCAAGAAAATTATTGAAGAGGACATTTTTTGTAGCATAAACTTTATAGTCAAGTTGGTCTGAGTTTTTTTACAGAAAAAAAAATTTAAAGGACTTCAAAAAGGACCTTTAAAGATATACGTCTTCTACAAAATTTTGTATGGAAAATTTCATTGGGGGACCAAAGACACAAAATTACGAATAAAATGCTTTACTAAAAATGTATTCTACAAAAATTATCTACTCAGCCAACACACACTTTCAGAATTATGGGGTCACCATTGTGATCCAATCAAAAAGTTTAAATATGTTGGTCAGTGTTATTTTAATTGTCATCACAATAAAATAAACAAACAAACAAACAAACCAAAAATTATTAAGACTATGTACGTATGCACAAATACAGGGTGGTACCTGAAGTTTTTTTTTTTTTTTTTGTTTTTTTTTTTCAAATGAACAAAATGCGGAAAATTCTTAATGATTTGTTTATTTTATTATAATTTGGGCTTGAACAATTTGTTCAGTAAAATTTTTAAAATTATATCTGGTAAGTGGCTTCCTCCAGTAGCCACACACATATCAGTCCTTTTTTCGGCATTTTTAATCACTTCTTCGAGCATTTCTAGTGTAATTTTTGCGATTTTTCATGTACTTATGTTGGCCTCAAGCTTTTGAAGGGATTCGCATAAACCTTACCTTTTAGAAAACTCCAAAGAAAGAAGTCAGGGGCAGTCAAATCAGGAGATCGAGGCGACCAGTCATTATCACCACTTTTTGAAAGCTAGCGCCCGGAGAACATTTGCCGCAATAAATACATTGTTTCACCAGCGGTATGTCATGTAGCACAGTTCCAAAGTTTAATGAAATGTTCTTCCGGGATTTTTCGCAACATCTACTCGTAGAGCCTCAATAACATCACCACTTTGAGGAGGACGTGCTTTAATTTTAGGCACGGATGTTGCCACAGAATCACTTTAATTAAATTTTGCCACAAGACGCCAGATTGTTTTGCTTGTAAGCACTTTTCGACAGCGATATTTTGGTCTGTACGCACGTTGCGTTAGTGTAAAAGGGGATTTTCTTTGAAAAAAAAAATCACTATTTCAGCGCGTACTTTTGGTGTGTAACGCCCGTGGTAAAAAGTGAACTTAAGTGACGCTTACAGCACGTTCTCTGACCTTTGAACTTGACAACCGGGTACCACAAAAATTTTTGTACTTATATGTATACATATATAATTAAATATATTGTATCTGCATATACATATTTAAACATAAGTTGTTCTAAGTTGGTCATTTTATAAGTGGTCAAGAATCACTAGACAAACCAACAATATATCCGCTGGAAAAGGATACTTTCAATGAAAATTTTTATTTAAATTTAACGATGCAACGCTCATACCAATTTTTTATTTATATTTTCTATATATTTAAGAAGGTAATAGGTCGAGTTTCTATATTTATTCTGAATAACTTTTCCATCAATACCAATCATCAGTCAAAAAGTGAGACGAATTGGGCAAGTGGGAGTGGCACCTCTCATAAAAACTAAATATTTTTTTAACTAGAGAAAAGTAATAGTGAAGTTTTTTTTTAAATAAATTTGGCCCAATTAACTTTGTAATCGATACATATGTATCATCAGTCAAAAAGTCGGCGGAATTGGGTAAGTAGGAGTGCCAGCTTCCAGAAAAAGTTATTAAAAATTATTTTACACTCTTCCACCCAAAAAAAAATTTAAGTAAATACCTTGTGTGTGTTTATTGATTGCCTCTTATATTTTTTCCATAGTGAGCATTGAACAAAGTACAAAAATTCAATATGGCTTTTAACGGGTGATGGTAATATGCCAACTGAGAAGATTAGTTTCGTATTCACACAATCAACAGAAGAAGTAATTTAAGAAGTATTCCCAAATATAAAAGAACAACGCAAAAATCGCACTTTGTTGACTGAAAGAGCTACTTATATATTGGCAGGAAATAGTAAGAATGTCAGTGATTTGAAATTCATCATTTAACCTCAAACAGTTGACGAATTAATCACATACAAATCTGTTGATATTGTGAGGGAGTGTTTGAATTCTAAGTTGTAACTGAAACACAAAAGATATTTATGTATCTTCTGGTATATACGAGTACATAGAGTAAAGTATATCCAAAACTAAAAACCAGAGAAACTGGTGTATTTGAATGTATTTGTGGAGGTCTATAATACGTACCACTGCATTTAAGTCGGTCTCTACATTTACGTATGAGTAGAGTGAAATTCTTCTTTTTTTTCTCCATTCGCTTTTTAGGGCGTCCTGGGCAGCCCTACTTATTTACCCCTATTTTTGTTGTCCTACTTTTCTTCATTAAATTTTTTATTGCGGCTTAATTATTGAATTATAAACGTGGCCATATTTGTTTTTAGAACAAGCAAAAATTAGAAAAATAATTAAAATCAGGAATACTTCAATACAAAAGCAATTAATGCCGTAGTGCATTATTGTTATTATTTTATATCAGCAATTGTTCACCTAAAAGTGTAGTTATAGATCCTAAATTCTAGGTGAAAAATTAACTATTTTTCTAATTTATGAATAGCGAAACTCAAGTGTATCTTTAATGTGAAGTTCAAAAAAAAAAAAAAAAAATTCTATACAGAGAAAGGTGTTGAATAGTCAGCTGGAAAACTCCCATATATAAAAAATATGTAGAAAAGTATATTCCCGAATGTGTTGCCAATGAATTTGTTCATCACTCTTTGTTGCAAACGCCCTTGCTAGTCTTGCAAACGTAGAAAACTTAGCATTTCTGCTTATATTTTGTTGTTGTTTGTATTGGTTTGCTATGTTTGCAAGATTTGCAAGGGCAGTTTAAACCCAGAGTGATTACCGCTATTGTATTTGTACGTTTTATCGTACTATTGATTTCCAAAAACAATTTTTTTTGTTTTCTTTTCTGAAGACAACGATTTTTATTAATTAATTTTAGTAGGTTAAGGTCTCTTTTTCTCAAAAAGATACAGCAATCCTGCTCAAAAATACATTTAGAGTTTAGATTGTAAATTAGTAGATTAAGTCCACTTGCTAAGGACACCTGGTTTTAAATAACAATTATTTCTTAGAAAACGCTTTGCAAATTTTTAACTTAATTTTAAGCTAAGCAACTTATTTAGTATGTATGAGTTCTATGAGTTGAAATTTTGTCTGATGAAGTCCCCAGATATGCTCAGAAATGTAAGTCCATTGTGTCATATGAAAACAAACTGAATAAATGACAACCAGTTCGATAAAAACAACTTTAACTTCTATCAAATGTCAAAGTTCGAAAGTACCTACTAACTCCTAGAGTTTTCAGTAACGTTAGTCGATTTCCTATAAAAATATTCTGTGCAATCAGATTAAGGCATAACTTAACATCTTAAATTAAGCATCGCTATGTACAATATTCATAAGCTTTTTGTGAACAGAGTTTTAGAAATGGTTTTAGAAAAGCCACGCATTACAATACGTCGCCTTTATTTAAAATAGGCTCCTATAGCTCTATATAAAACCTTGTTATTATAAGAACAACTGATTTTCCTTAATGCTGCATTTGTTAATATATTGCCATACCAAAAAAAAAAATGTATTTACTTTTAACAATCTTAGGACTGTTTTCAATTTATTTCAAGTAACAACACACTTTATTAAAATAGTCAACATACGTGCAATCATTTTCTCTCAAACAATTGTTGTATTTATCAAAAAAAAAAATAAATAAATAAACAGAAAAAACTCACAGAATCCTTAAGATTTTAAAAATTATTGCAATTAATTTCGAAAATGTGTCATGATTTATATGTGTAGGCAGCAATTTCAGTAAAAGAGGACAAATGATCAACAGCAAACATTCAAAAGCCAAAAACAAGTCTTGGGTCGTATGGACCAGACCAACAAACCCACCCACTTTATCAGCAAACAAATGAAAGTTAACAATGAGAGAAGTAGCAATATATAGCAGCTAACAGCTAACAGCTCATTAACATATTTATGATTAAAAATTACGTCAATGACAACGACAAATGGATTCAAGGACATCTGACAATGCCGTATAAAATAAAATGTGTACACACATACACACACAAACAGTTATACTATTGCGTAGTAAATCTAAATTAAAAAATTGTGGTATTAGTAATTGTAAGGAGCCTATATACAGCACAAGACTATGTGCTGTCAACGCAGCCAGCCACTTGTCATACATATCCTTTAGCCACCACTTTACTTAATGCTCTCTCACACTGAAAGCGATAGAAAACGCAGCGCAAACGTGCTATTTCTTGTTAACGCACTAAAAACCACAAGACAAACCCCGACGGTAACTAAAATGCGATAATATTTTCAATAATTTATAGCATTGTGCTGTAGCGAAAAGGAATAGGAGCACCTACTTCTGCTAGAAGAGGACAACAGCCAATGGTAATAAAATATGATTTGCACCGAATAGGTTCTTAAGGCGCAGGCTCAGGTAAAACATTTTAGACACTCCCATTTAGGAAATTATGCACTTTTTATATTACTTGAATTCTTCAGGCTTTTCATTTATGAGGTGTGAAGAAGAGAACTACTTAAAGAAATTTGTAACATCTTAAACAGGTTCAGGACATTAAGGACATTGTTTTAATGCACACAAATATATTTCAAATAAATCACAACAAAGAAGAGAGATAGAGAGTAGTTCATAATATGTAGGTCTCTGTTTTTTCCTCTTTTTTTACCCAAACAATGACCACACAAGGAATTGGTGACAATTTATGGTCCATTTTTGTTGTTTTTTTCTTTGAATGATAAGTATTTAATTTTAAATTATTTTATAACACCCCTATTAATACCATTACTCTCCTTCACTAATAATTTTTCTTTCTCTTTTGTAAATTTTAAATGTATGTAGTACTGTTCTAATAAGAAAAATCATCCCATCAAAAATTTACATTTAAAACAAATGTTAAGAGAGCACCAGGATATTAAAGAGAATTTGTAAATAAAACACAAAATTCGAATTTTGTGTAAATGTAGTGGTGGTTTAAACAACAAGTGTTTTTGAAAATTGAATCCACACAAGTGAGCATAAACTTGTATATGCTTGTAGTTTGTTATTCTCGCTTTAATGTTTAATGCAAACACACATACACATGTACATATATTGCATGTATTAAAGTATGTATATGAAAATCGAGGTTTCTTGATTTACTTTTTTGTAAAGTTATGAATGTTTTTATTTTGTTTGTTTTTTTTTTTGAAAGCGCAGGTTTCACCTACATTGTAGGAATTATACATACATATTTAATTTTTTTTCTGTAGTTTTCTTTTCAAATATTATTTAAACACCTAATCCTGGCATGACAACGTTTTTAAATTAAAATTCTACAAACTTTTATTTATTGAATTCCTAAATGGAATCACTTATTGGATCTTAATTATGTAAATCTATTTATAATTATTATATCGGTTTTAAAATCCTAAAGCTGTATGTTAATTTTCAACAAAAAAATACCCGTTTTGGGATTTTAAGACAATTATAATAATTATAAATAGACTAAAATTTATATATAATTTATATAATATATGGTGGTGCTAAAGAAACACCATGTAATCATATCACAAGTCCTTTTTTCACTAAGTTGTCTTTTTTCCGTTTTTAACACTACACGTACCAAAAGCAAAAATAATGCTAATTTTTATAAAGAATACCAGTTTTAGGATCTTAATCTGCCTATAATCGAAGGAGAAATAACATCGGCGAACATGCCGTGGTCTACTGGTTAGTGTGTTGGCTTACTAAGACGATAGCGCCGGATTCAAATCTTAGCTCTGACATCTTAAAAAAGAAATAATAAAAAAATTATTTCTTTCGGCGACTACCTCTCAGCAGTCTTCTGGCAAAAGCTCTGGGAGTAATTGATTGCCATGAAAAAGCTTCTCAAATCTGTCGTTCGGAGTCGACTTTAACTGTAGCTCCCGGTACTCATGGAATAAAATTAACACACACAACATGAGTGCTGCGAGAAGCTAGGCCGTAACCCTGACACAGGGTTGTAATGGCCAATTATGTACATATGCATGTATGTATGTATGAACATGTTTTCGACTTCAGCTATGGTGGTGCCATCAGAACCTTGTCAGACATCAACTATCCATATCAAACATCATCGATTAAACACAAACTTTCGCAAGAAAAACAAAATCCCAGCAGAAAATTTTTCAAATTTTGAAGCAATAAATAAAATTGTAATCTATAATGGAAGCATTATATTGCTTATTCATACCTTAAAACTTCCAAAGATGCTATAGGATAAGGTATTATTTTAGATTTTGTGTAATATTTGCTTACTGGTTGCAATAAATTTGCGTTTCTATTGCATTTTAGCGTTTCTATTGCATTTTAGCGGCTCATTTCATATGAAAATCATGCATTATTGATGCGTACGATTAAGTGATTGTCTCCCTTACAAAATACCTTATTGGTAAACACAAATTACTGCTGGGAAATAAAAACAAAACAATTAGAAAATATCACAGTTGGGTTTACTGCATTGAATTTATAATGCATTATTGTTTCCACTACAATTAACCAGTAACTCAAACGATTTAAGTGATGGTGGAAATTTAGTTCACTAATTCTAAAAATCTGGCCGATAAGTGAATTGAAAAGAACCCCAGCAGAAAATAGTGCTTACCAGTAATTTATTTTGTAAGGGAGAAATTGTAAACAATCACTTAATCGTACGCATCAATAATGCATGATTTTCATATGAAATGAGCCCCTAAAATGCAATAGAAATGAAAATTTATTGCAACCAGTAAGCAAATCGTCGTGCGGGAGTTTATGTGCTCTATCCACAATTTCATATTTTTTTTTATATATCTCGAGTTAACGATGCCACTTTAGGTTTTCGACCCCAAATTTTTTAAGTCTGCAATCCGTTTTCTGATATCTCGTCCAGTTTTGGAGAAAAATAGCCGAAAACGGATTGCAGTTTTTAAAATTTTAGTGTCAAAAGCCCGAAGTGGCATCATTAACTCGAGATATATAAAATGGCAGATAGAGCACACAAACTCCCGCACGACGAAATGATACAAAAATCAAAAAAATACCTTAACCTGTAGCATATTTGGAAGCTTTAACGTATAAAAAACAATATAATGGTTCCATTATTGCTTACAATTTTATTTATTGAATTATATTCCATTACTACTAATCATTTAAAATCATAGCACTAAATTTCCACTACCACTAAAGTTAGTGGAAAATTAAATCTAAATGATGAAACAGAACTGGAAATTGACATTTTTTTGATACAAATTGACACATCAAAAGGCTATTTTATTTTGACAGCTATTATTGTTATGCTCTCATTTTGAGACCAACCAGCGGGAAAAAATTGATTACCTTATTTTATAATCAATCAAATAATATCTGCATTCAGAATTTATTACGTTTGGAACTGAGAAGGTAATTTTATGTGGCACACAAGTAAATATTGATTACCATGTGTATTCCCACATCTTCAGACGAGGGAATTCATTGTTCTATATTTTATTTAAAAAAAATTCGTTATTTCTCGTTAATACTTCAAATTATTAATAAAAAATAAATTTATGAATTACATATAATGAATTCTAATCAGCGGTGCCAATTTAGCACGTTTCGCGCTAGATTTAGCGTGATTTAACCTTACAAAACGAGTTTTTTTGTCTTAGCGCGTTTTTTATTAAACGCTTTAAATTTGTGCTTTTTTAATAAACTTAATAAACCACTTCAATGCAACATTTTCTATAAAAACAATTTTGTATAATTTATTTAAATATCAACAAATCAAAACGCAAGTATAGTTTCGCTGGAAATTTTTTCATTTCGCTTTATATTGTATATTTACAGTGTTTTTCACAATACTTTAGTGAAATTATTTTTGACTACATAAGTACATATACATATATATATGTATAGTTTGTATAATGGAAAACAATAATGTTAATTATCATTTTGGATTGAGGTCCACAATTTTAAGAATTCTCTTAATGCCAATCGTTTTCATTAGTTATAAATTTATTATAATTCTTTTTTATGAATTAATGAATTATTTTAAATTAAAAATAAAAAACTAAATTTATCTTAACACAGTCTATATTTTAATACACATTAAATATGGCCTAAGATAAAAAAATCTTGTTGTGAAAATTATGATATTTCATTAGATGTATATGCGAAAATTAATTCAAATATTAATTATAATAATTCGAAGTATTACACCCTTCGAATTATTCTGGTTTTATGGCCAGAAGATGAGCTAGACGGTTTGAATGAAATTGGCGATGATCAATCTTAACTTTACTTTTCTACCTTAATTTTATAATATCAAAAAGACTCTTATTAATGATTTTAGTCAGTAAAATATTAAAAGTTTAATATTAAATAAAAAAAATACTGAGTTCCTATTTTAATATTAGAGTGATTATTTAAAGTAACCAAGTAAAATTTTAGGTAAAGTACAAGTACAAAACATTTAAATTTTTATTGATATAAGTACCATATATTAAGTTTTTGTTCTTTGTTAGTTTGTAAGAATCTACTTTTTGTACCTGAATTAAATTCAAAAACAAATAAGTATGTATATCGATATTACTTATTTTTTTTTAATAAATACCGTATTTGTTCTAATATATGGGTCGACTTTTATTAAAAGTTAATTTAGCGCGTTGGGAATCGGCGCGTTTTGCTTATAAATATTTGTCAACGATGTTATTTGGCGCGTTTTAGCGCGTTTTGGGAAGGAGACCAGCGCGTTCTGGTTACAAAACGTTGGCACCACTGATTCTAATGCATATTACTGGGGGACATTAAAAACATTTATTACTTTCGTAGGACATAGTGTGTGTTAAGGGAAATGGTTTCCAGAATCAAATGATTATACACACCTTGTATTACCTTCTCGATTCTCATTGATTACCATTTACCGCTGGGGAATTTTCTCTACAATATTACCACACTCGTCTCTGCTTACGAAACTCGTCAGGAGACTTTTTCAGACCAAAGATGGTATTCAAAACTATAAATAGTTATGTTTGGAAAAAGTCTCCTGACGAGTCTCTTAAGCAGAGACGAAATGGCCATAGAGACAAGCTTATCTTTAAAATCATACATTTCATATTATTATTAAATGTATTTGCCATTAAGGCTAAAAATATTTTTTGTCTTTTAATAAAAAACAATTACTACACTTTTATTAAATTTCAAGAATTTAAACCCATATATTTTTTTTAGTTTTGGTAACTTACTTACTTTGGTAAGAAGAAGAATAAAAATCAAACAACTATTTCAAAGTTTAAATAAATTAATAATTTTGTGATTTGTTAAATAATAAAGAAAATTGAAGAAGTGACTTGTTTGTATTTAAAATATACAGTCAGCAATGTATAAAATCTTGTATACAAAGCAAAAACTCTCATAAACTAAATTTTTTAATAGCATTGCATATAAGAAATGTAAAAATATTAAATAACAGTTCGTGAAGCTCTGCAGTCGTCGTTTTAATTATGGGCCTGTTTTCTTTGAGAGACGTTTTTGCTTGAAATTGCGGTCATATTCTGTTTCATTATTAATGCAATAAACCCAAACCTGATAAATATATAGTTTAATATCCTTTACCTTTTAATATTGTTAACCGAGTCTCTTGTTTTTAAATAACTTTAGTCTTCAGTAGCCACCACATTTACATATATATAAAGAAACTTGTTTTTACCTCATACATACATATGTATGTGTAAATATAATATGGTATCTACACATACACTACCCACTTTTTGCAATTAAAACAGTGAGAGTAGCGCACAAGATCCGATTTTTACTTTCTTGTGCGGGATTTAAGTATGTATGTACATATGTATGTATTTAAAATTTTGTACATACAAATTTTAAATAAACTTTATCGTTTACCTGGCCAATATGAAATTAAATTGAACGTAAAAACAGACTTGCGTAAGTTGCTTGTTTTGTTTTCCTTTCATAAGCTTTTTTTTATTTTTTTAATTGTCTCTTTCTCTCTTACTTACACTCCATACATACATACCTTTGCATTTTGTTTTGATTCCAGTTTTCAGTTGTGATATTTTGCTGACGTCGCTTACGGTTCTATTTAATGCGTATCGTGATTATTAAGCAGCCGCCAACAATGACGCCAGCTTTCAGTGTTGTCAACAAGCGAAGTTTAAATTAAATTTTTTTAATTCGCAAAAATAAAAATTCAATTTTCTCTTCTAAAATGTTGCAGTTTTCAAATCTATTTATGTATGTATATGTAGCATCAATCTTAAACGTGTGCGCCGATTTCAACCAAATTTATGAATAGGGTGACCTACATAGTTTATACATATGAATGTTCGTTTTAAATCGAAATCGAATGTATGTGATAAGTAACTCTCAAAACGCTTCTACGTTGTCCCTGCTTTTTCTATATCTTAAGCACGGTTAAAGATAAACTTTCTGAATTTAGTCCGGACTCCATGGCCAAATTAAATCGTCACTTAAAAATTGAAGGGAATTTTGTGTATCTGGAGAATGCTTAGTGCTAAAGATTCTGAATTTGGTCTGAATGACTTCACGATTAAGACAAATCTTCTGTCAGAAAGTGAGCAGAATTAGACAAGTAAGCGTAGCATGTCCCATTCAAACTAAATAATGATTTTTGTATTTCTTAAAAATGGTTAAAAACTTAAAAACGGAACATTTATGAATATCTAATTACTGTGCCATGTCCTAGCATGTTGTTCGATATCTTAGCTGTTGTAACTGATTGTGTCAGCCTGCAATTACATATAAGCCGAATTATGTAATTTTTTATACAAAGTTTGAGTGTCGATCCTGTTATTTCTACGCAATTCAGTTTGTATAAACTTGCAAAGTTCTTAGATTGAAATAGATAAATGTAGTTTCTAATGTTTATAAGTTTTTGTCAAAACAAAAAAGGAAAAATGAAAAACAAGGGCATAATCACAAAGAAGAAATAATAAACAAATTGTGATGTATAATTCGGTATAGTAGTCGCCGTGGTATAGTGGTTAGTTTGTTGTTGGCTTACTAAGACAAGAGGTCTGGGGTTTGAACTCCAGCTCCAGCATCTTGAAAAAAGAAATATAAAATAAATATTTCTATCGGCGACTACCTCTTAGCAGTCTTCTGGCAAAAGCTCTGAGAGTAACTAATTGCTATGAACAAGCTTCTAAAAGTCTGTCGTTCGGAGTCGACTTTAAACTGTATGTCCCGGTACTCATGGATAAAAATTAACACACACAACATCAGTGCTGCAAGAAGCTAGGCTGTAACCCTTAAACAGGATTGTTATGGCCAATTATGTATGTATGTAATTCGTTACATACATTGCCTTAATATGTCATTGCTGAATTTGTTTGAACGACTACTCGTAGCATAAATTGAATAAAATGAATTTATTTATTTACAATTTCTTAAGATGCACTGAAAAAGCACTGTGTACGGCCGCGTAATTTACAAAACTTAAAAAGCGCCAAAAAAAAATTTCAAAAATCACAAAATTTACAGCCCTGTATTATTTTTATTATTATTATAATTTTTTTTTTTTTTTTGTTTTAATTATTTGGTATGGCATAGTGTGTTTGCGGTTGTATTTGTTCAAAAACAAGCACATAATTCAGGGTTATGGCGATGACAACTGTTGTTATACATTAGGAAAGGTTAGGATTTCTTTTAGATTTCTGTAAATTGTTTTTGTTCTGTTATTGTTTCCTTTATTTCAGTGCTTTATTTACTATTTTGTTGTTTTGTTACGGTTATATCGCAGCACAGCAGGTGTTTAAAAAAATTCTTGCAATTGTTGTTTTATTTCTTTTTTTTTGTATTTACGCTCATTTGCAATTCAAAAAAATGAGGAAATTATAGTTATAATCTTATCTAATTTATTAAAAAAAAAATAAGTACATAACCACAAAAAAAAAAAAAAAAAATAAGAAATACATAATAGTTAAAATAGATATGCATTTGTATGCATTAAGTCGACTTCGAAGAACACTATTTTACATTAATAATTTAAATCACTTATTAGTATATATGTATGTACATATGTAAGGAAAATAGATTTCCTTATTGAAAATTCTGACGTGTTGAAAGAATATATAGTAATAGATGAACAGATGTTTTAATTAAAGTTGTTGAATCATGAGTATGTCATTTTAGAAAATCAGATTTAATATAATATTTGTATAAAGAATTGAAATACTAAAGGCACCCTTACACGACATGTTTTTAACACGTGTTTTTTAAGTTTAAAATAAATAAGTTTTTTTTGTGTCTGTCAAAATTTACATAAGGTTTTTAATTTTTACTCACAAACGTATATGTACAATTGCATATCGTCACCTGAAATGCAAAAGAGCGTAACAACAACAAAAATCAAAATGGGGTTTTTTAATGATTATGGTAGAGCAAATCAAAATACATGTTCTCATAAATTTTTACAGTCCTAATGTCAAAAACAACGACTTTATAAAAGAAATGCAAAAGGGCGTAGCAACAAAGTTTCTTTTTTCTTAAATCAAAAGGGCGCAACCCACACTAAGTCATAAGGTTCACTGTAAAAACTCTCAAATTTAAAAAAAAAATTTCTTTGTGTTGGATAATAAAAAAAATTACGATATCCTTCAGGTCTCCTACCAAATCATATTGCCCTAACTAATAATTTTAAATCGCTTAAAAATTTATATTTTTGGATTAGAAAAGAAAAATATACCTAGGTATATTAATAAAATTCTTTCTCCTATATTATTTCGAAACATTTTTTGTCTAAAATTTAAATACCAAAATTTTAAAGCGATTTTAAAATTATGGTTTGTAATAACATGGCTAGCTATCTAGCTATCTAGACTTTTTGAATTCTCCAAATGCTTGTAATAATTACAGTTGTAAACAGTGATGCCAGTTTAAATTTAATTTTGGTATTTTTCAGCGCGTACCAAATTTTCACGTTTACGTTTGGCAATACCGGTAGCGCGTTTCAGTTTTCTTTTGGTTTCTTAATATGTATTTTCACTTGCTGGTGGGTACGTTTGTTATTTTTTTAATATGAAAATTTATTTGTAATATTTTTTTTTTATTAGGTAGAAAATCTGGTAATGACACTGTTAATATGTTACGAGCTTTAACATATGATCTAACCGGAGTCATTTATTTCAAAACCAATATAGAATACCGAGAACTTTCTCAAAAAACTAAAAGGAACTTCGTCTTTGAACAGCCTTCGCAATTACATATGGAGAGATTAAAAATTTCAAAAAAGAAGTGGCAACATCTTCAAGATCAGAAAAGATTAATACCTGCAGATTGCCACTTATTTTATGACATTCCGTTTGAAGATTAAAGGCCTGGTTAGCCAAACGTTGATGTCGTAAAAACGGTACGTACGTTTACGCACGTACGTATGTGCAGTTATACAAACGTGTCATATGTCAAAAGAAAATGTAAATAAAAACAAAACAAACCAAAAAATTATAAAGGCATTCATTTGCCTGTACCAGTAATATTAATTTTTCGTCGTCCACTAAAAGCAAAGTATAATAATTTCTTATATTATTAATAATGATTATATAATTTATTATATTTTTTTACTTATTTTTCACAAAACACAGCACAAATAAAAAATTTTAATTTTTAAATGGCAATATGAAGCCAGCTGTTTAGAGCAATGATGAATGTTGTTAAATTAACACAAAGTAAAAAAAGGTACCAGAAGTACCAAAATAAGAGCATATTATTTTATGCTTCCTAAAAATTTATTCTTATACTACTACTGAATATTCAATTTTTGGAATGTATGTATGTATATAATTCGTCTGTCGAAGATATGTTAAGTAAAACATGGGACTTTTAAATAAAAAAAAAAATTAAAAACAAACTAAATAAATTATTAATTAAATTAAATTAAATTAAATTAAATTATTCACATAAATATCATGATATGTATCTAAATACTTCAAAAATTAAAAAGTCTTTTTGTACACTTATAAAAGAAAATGATTTGCAAATAAGTATGAAAGTACCAAAAAGGGCATTTGGGCCACATTGCCATTTAACATACAATATTCCCATCACTCGCATTGAAATGTCACGTAAAAACGTTTAGAAATTCTATTTTATACAGATTGTTCCGACCCGTCAACGTGACATTTATTTTGGATAACCATTTGCATTGTTTTCATATGCTAGAAACCAACGTACGTTGCGTTACGTTACATGAACGTTCGGCTAATTCTACCTTAACCCAGTATTCATAAAAACTAACCATAGAAAATTCGTATACTAAGTCCACATTAATTTTTGTGAATGTGCAATGAATTCCATCTTTAATTCTTTTGGCCGTTATTTAATGAAATGTTATATTGTTTTTAAATTTTCAGTTACGAGTACTTAATGAAATGTATAAACTTAATAAAATTAAACACATATAAAAAGCATCCCTATTTGTACTTCTTATTCCTTCAAACTTTAAAAAAATTTACGCCTTTTTGATTTCAGGTCTTTTGAATTCCAAAGGACGCATCCCACACAACTAATAAAAACAACGTTAAAAGTAAATTCTGTCATAAGAAATAAATGTATCATCGTATTTTAATGCTATACTGAAAAAATCATAAAGTTTCGATTTTATGAAGTTTTTTGTCTCTCCTGTCAAATTTTAAAATGTGTTGTTAGGCACTTTTGTATTTCAGGTGACGATATGTACATGTTTGCAAAATATTGGCATCAGAGTCAGTAGTTTTTTTCTTAAAAATTTTCAGATCATCAGCATATAATAAGTAGTGATATCCCTTAATATAATGATGAATATCATTTATAAATATTAAAATTAGCAAAGGACTTAATATACTACCTTGCGGTACTCCTGACGTAGAAATACATACATATATGATGAAGAAACAAAATTTTCAACAACAACACTATAGCTTCTATGTAATAGAT
Source organism: Metopia argyrocephala (assembly GCA_963576795.1). NCBI lineage: Eukaryota > Metazoa > Arthropoda > Insecta > Diptera > Sarcophagidae > Metopia > Metopia argyrocephala. The sequence goes on along the minus strand of OY756211.1, from coordinate 56,377,409 downwards.
AAGATCTTAAAATTATATTTTTATTTCTGGCGAATAACGCAATGAAGAATAGTACTACTACACCGAACTTGCAACCACATCGCTCCTACTTAACCGAAAATATATCAGTAATATGGGAAGAATGTCCCCAATATTTTGTGGAGGATGGTGTTGTGTCATTTTAATACAAACATGTATAACATACATAACAAGTAGAAGGTCGTTGCAATATGCAGGTTGATTGTAATGTTAAAATTAACAGCCAGGCCCACGATATCGAATCGTGTAGTTTTAAGCGACAAACAGCTGATTTGCGGCACACTAATTTTTGTGTCGCCAAAAATAAATGCGATTGGTAAAACAAAATTTGTTTACACACATACACATAAATAAACAAAATGGGAAAAAGTTTGTTTACTACATTTCTGTCAAGTTAAACTAGCACACGGTTGCATTTTTTACTGTACAATTTAAGCATTTCAGGGCTTTTTTAGTGTATATTCGCGATTATTGTTTGATATGTAGATATGGCAGCTTTGTTGTTTATTTGCATTACGTTGGTAACGTAAAGCAAAGCGAACGATAAAGTGACAATTAGTGGGCCGCAGTTTAGATTCACAGTGAGTGACTGAGTTTCTTTCGCTTAAGTTTTCTTTCGATATCGTGGGCCTGGCTGTAAGTTTCTGTCAATTTTCTGTGACCGTTTTGACAGCTTAATATTTTGCAGAAAATATTCTATACTATTTTTATTAAAAATTGGTAACATTCCCTGTGTTTTACAGGAAGCTCAATTACTAGCAACAGTAAAAAACTTTTCAAAAATTAGTGGGCATATATTTAGATAAAATATTTGCAGTCGTTGAGTTTATAAAAATATAAATTTTTATACAAAATAAGTACTCCATGAAATTATAGAGATTTCTTTAAAGAACGTTCAAAACCGAATAATCATAAAATAATATTTAGATCAACCTAGAAGCAATAAAAAATAAATAAAATCAAATTAAAAAAAAAAAAAACTAGTGGTTACGTCTTATTCATTAAATATTTGATTAATGTGTCCATTGCTTAAGTAAATGAATGATTGTAAATTTTATATAAAATTTTGTTTTTTTATTGGGGTAAATCATACAAATGGTCCTTTTATTTTAGTTCTATAGCTATCTTTTAAAGGTATTGAAGTTTGATGGAAAAAGTTCTTGTATTGTATAGAATTCTAAATATATTTATTAAAAAATGTTAACTAGCTCTTGTTTTATATTATTTTTTGAAGTAAAAAAATTTTTTTTTGTTAATTGTATTCAATAAACTTTAGTTTAAATAAAAACAAAGTTTACTTTTTTTAAATCAATGTATCGGGATTTTTTCGGTAATTTACTGGCAAGCCAACCACCACTGTTATTTTGGTTTTTTGATAATTTAGTTTCTATTTCTATTTTTGTTTTTATTTTTTTTATTTTGTGAGTGATAGAAACAATAATAAATGAAAATTTTATTCGTTTATTTACATTAAATAAGTACCTACATATGTACATATGTATGTAGGTATATATATATGTACATACAATTTATACAAATACTTACTACATCTGTATACCTATTTCGTCTATAGGTACACTTTTCAACACAAAGTTATTTGACATTCGTTAATAAGAATAAAAAAAAACTTCAATTAAACTTATGAATTATGAAACAACAGATAATTTCAAAGTAAAAAATGCTGTAACTGCCAATATCCGTCTCTTTCCCTTTACCCACAAACTCTTAATTTAATACGAATAGGTATATTACAACGCGTGTTCTCAATTAAACATCGCTAAAAGTGTTGTCAGATAGTTTTAAAGTATTATTCTCGATTTCGAAATTGTCATGCCTAAAATTTCTCAAATAACTTTAAAGCTTTCAAATAATTGTTCACTCCTATCAACCAAATTGCTTTTGGTAATATAGAGAACTCACGAAATACTAGCTTCACATTTTACATGCACAATTGGCCATTACCAGCCTCTTTTAGAGTTACGGCCTAGCTTCTCGCAGCATTCATGTTGTGTGTGTTCATTTTTATCCATGAGTACCGGGACCTACAGTTTGATGTCGACTCCAAACGACAGACCTGAAAAGTTTATTCATGGCAATCAGTTACTTTCAGAGCTTTTGTCAGAAGACTGCTTAGAGGTAGTCGCTGAAAGTCAGAGCTGAGGCTTGAACCCGGAGCTATCGTCTTGGTAAGCCAACACACTAACCACTGGACCACGGCGACTACACTTTTACTAAAAAATTTTTTCTGATGCTAAGTAGATTTTCCAAAATTTGACATTCGAAATCGTGAACAATCTTGAAAATGTGAACTGCATTGATAAAATTTAGTTCATCTTTTCGGGAGGCCACTGTATTTTTTTTTTTTTTTTTGAGACCAATACTCAGGGGTAAACCCCTACTCATTGGAATTTCGACTAATGATTTTTTGTGACTTGGAAGACATTTAGACCAAATTCAGAAACTTTAGCTTCTCGCAGCACTCATGTTGTGTGTGTCAATTTTTATCCATGAGTACCGGGACCTACAGTTTAATGTCGACTCCGAACGACAGACTTGAGAAGCTTGTTCATGGCAATTAGTTACTCTCAGAGCTTTTGCCAGAAGACTGCTGAGAGGTAGTCGCCGAAAGAAATATTTTTTTCATATTTCTTTTTTTGAAGATGGCAGAGCCTGGAGTCGAACCCAGGGCCCATGTCTTAGTAAGCCAACACATTAACCACTAGACCACGGCGACTACAAAATTGAATAAAGTTCAGGGTAAATAGGCTTTTATTTGTATGTGCTATGTTGTTAAAAGATCTCTTGTAGATAAGATATTATATAGAAGATACCAGTTTATATATGGAAACGATTAATAGAGGCCCGGCTAATCGAGGTTTAACTGTATATTAATGGTGGTAAATTTTCGGTTGAGAAAAGATTTTTCTGCGATGTGTGCTTACATATCAACTCTTTGTTTTAGCTTTTGTTGAAAGTACAATGCGGTGTCAACAGCTCTAAAACTATGTTCACCATGTTTCAACCTTGTTTTGCATATTTATAGTTTACACAAATGGAATACATAAGTATGTGTATGTACACAAATATGTTAGAATTTGACAGTTATCCCCATCTCCGCCCAAATAGGTACAATATCTTTTAACCAGTGCAGAAAAAAGAATTCGTAATTTTGAGATGAATTCTAAATCGCAGTCTAGCAACACTGACTGACTTTGTTTTCTGTTTCTTTGAGGAACATCTTTTTTGTTTTGAGTAGGTGAGTATATCATTAAGTACTTATGTATTTTTACTTCTACTGCAATCAACATTAAAAACACTACTGTTATCAACTACCTTTTTATTCAGGCACACATTTAGCATAAGCCAAAGTGTGTGTATGTTTGTTTGTGCTAATATCTACACACTCATAAGTATCTAAGAATTCCCAGCAAGCACGAATGTGGTATTGCTCCCTCATCAAAAGTTGCAACAATATACGATGAATATGTAACACGTTTTGAAATGTTTGCGATTTCGGCTAATTCATGCATCGACAATTATCTAATATCAATTTGTGAACTCTTTTCTTTTGTGGGAATCTTGACAGACCATGAGGCCTGGTTTAAATTATCCTACTAATTATTTTTGAGTAGAAAAACAAAGAAAAGTAATTAATCAGACAGCAATGACCTATTTTATAAATGTTAACAAATTCGCTATGATCGTTTACGAAACATGGCGTCTAGGAACTAAAAACTTCGGGCCTAATTCAAAAATCAAAATGAATGAGATTCGTGCTCCATATAGTAAGTCAAAGCAAATACTTATATCCGACTTTTTTTGCTAAAAATTAAAGGCAACCGCTGAAGGTGAAAAAAATCACGAACATACGCTACAGACTTACATACAATATATATTAAAAATTAAAACAAAATTACTGAAAAAATTAAACAACGATTCAAAATCGACTGAAAATAATTTGTTAGGTTTATTTTCTTGATTTGAAAATACAGACATAATTAGCCACTAAAACCCTGTTTCGGGGTTACGGCCTAGCTTCTCGCAGCACCCATTTGTGTGCATTAATTTTTTTATATGAATACGGGGACCTAAAGTTCAAAATTTGTTTCGGAAAACAGACTTGAGAAGCTTGCTTTTATCAGAAGACTGAAGGTAGTCGCCGAAAGAAATATTTTTTTTTGTATTTCGTTTTTTTTTTCAGCATATCAGAGCTAGAGTTTTACACGAAGCTCTTATTTAGTTAGTATATTACCATTAGACTGCGGCGATTTCGATTTGATTTTACATTACTTTTACAAAAAAATCAATAACACCCCGTTTATACGAGCCATCGATAGGGTATATCATAAACAAAACGTCGGAAATATCAAAATTTTGTTTAAATTTGTGTACGTGGTGACTATGTATGATTTACCAAAACAGAATTTATAATTTTTCATCAAGTGCATTTCTTTTATTGCCGCGGTTGTGAATGTAAAAAAAAATGGCGCCAAATTAAAAATGACAAGTGATGGTAGTACATGGTTGTTCGAATAATTGTTTTACCAACGATGGTCGACAAAGAATATGACATAGATTTAGAAATTCTACACTAGCCAAATCGATGATTGACCAAAATTTGTTCATGATACACCAAATCTATAGCTCGTTTGAACGGGGTGTAAGATTAATTTTGAATTTCAATTTCAAAAATTTTCAACATTTGTTAAAACTGAGTTCAGATGCTTATTATTTCTCCAGTTTTTCGAATTGACCAAAACAGTCAAAAGGGAATGGTAGGCCACACTAGAAAACTGCGAAATGCAAAATTTCAGACCATCAGTTCTTTATTTTAAAAATTTATGGGCACTCAAATATTTCATCACTTTTCTACTTTTAGTTTCAAACTTCCGATGCTCACTGATATAAAATAAAGTCACTAGACTTTATAGATATTTACACTATAAAAGTTATGCCCATACTACTATTTGGGAAAAAGTTGTATAGCGCTTTATTTTTGAAACCAAAATTTTCCGATTTTTTAATTTTCGCAGTTTTTTCTATAGCGTTTTTGCGCCGTTCAAGAAAATTGCATTTCGTCAACACTATTCAATAGATGGTGTAATTTGCTAAAATCTGCGCTATATCACGTCAATGTCAGGCTGCTAGTTGCTGAGAACGATGAGCTCAAACTTTTATAGAATTGGCGTAAATTTGTCAAAAATTACAGTTTTTCGCGCCTGACATTTGCAATCTTATTTAAAACTGGTTTATGTATTGCGTGATCTAAACGTCTTAGTAAATGGCACTTCAACGTCAAAAAGGCGTTAAAATATTTTGAAACGCAAAAATTTTATCAAGAAAATAAAACTTTTGTGAAATTTCATGATTTTGTTTCGCGTTTTTTTTTAGTTAATCAGTGGTTTAAAATCAATGTAAAGTATTGAAAATGAAGTGCGGCGGTGAACTAAAGATCATATATAAATACGGTTGAATTCGGTCCATATTTAGCGGGTACAGCGGCATTTTGCTTTGTGACATCCGCTTGATCCGTTTTTTAAGCTTGATAATAAAACCGAATAGGCATTAAAAAATTTTCATGATTTTAAATTTTACAGATCAAAAAAAAAAATCCTAACCTCAAAAATAATTCTTATATAATTTTTTTTTATTTTTTAAATTTACAAGTCAAAACATTGTTTTTCTGTAAATTAGTTATGCGTTATATAACGCATATTATAACAATCGGTGAAACATTCATATTTTTGCAAAAATTCGCTTTTTTTAATGTTAAGGAATTTTAATTATAATTGATATTTTTTATGTATTTATCAGTGCATTGATGAATTTGGACTGCACTGATGAATTTGAAATGAGTTTCATGCATCCATACAATATTTATTAAAATAAACCAATAAATTTAACTTTAAATTTTTTTAAAAGAAATTTTAACTTAAAACCTCCATAACTTTCGCGCCGTTTGCAATAAATGATTAACGCGAACTGTTTTGGTATGCTAAAATATCACCCTTCACGTGACCAAAGCGTCATTCGATTCATGCAAAAAAAAAATTGGAAAAAAAATATCAAAATGTCGAAAATTTTTGAAATTGCCCATATGTACATATTTCCCTTTTTGTCCTTTTTTTTTAAGTAATACATAAATGTTAAAACAAGTCAGAAAAAATAATCATGCACATATTGAGAAATTTTAAATAACATTTAAACACAAATTATCATGTTGTACACAATAGAAAAGGTATTGGATTATTACTTACTTTTTAGGTTCAATTAGTAAAGTAAACTTAATATTTACAGTCTAATTCATAATAACTCCTTAATTTAGGTTTAATCCATACATTAGTTATGAGACGTTATCTGTCTTATATGTAAGCTCAAAATAAAAAATCGTATTCATAAACCTCTCATAAGAGCAAATTAACTAATAAACGATTTTAATGTCATGCTGGCAATATCATGATGTTATTTCAGCATAGTAATACACAATAAAAGCTATCGGTTACTTCGGTAATTTTTTAATATTCATGAAAATAATGTAATAGTAACACAATTATACATAAAATAGATGTGATTGAAATAATATTTACTGCTGTTAAAAAAATAATTAAAACAAATTGAAAAATTAAAAAAAAATTACCTTTGAAACACATTTTTGTAATTCATGTATAAAATAATCCAGTACCTTCCTCTTTTTGGTTTGTGCATCACTCTTCTATTTAAATATGTACCTATATTTGCAATTATATAAGTTTTATTCATTGCAGTACTATATTATTCCACTTTTATTTATACAATATTCAAGTCACAAATGTCGTTTTATTGTACGGTTAAAGTATGTAGGTACTAGAAACCTGCAATAAAAATTTCTCATTTATAAATGATTTATGAAAGCGTTATGACACTGTTTGTTGTTTATGAATACAAAATTAAGAGATCTTGCTTATAAGGCTCTTATGAGCACGTTTTATCTCATTATGAATAAGACTGTCAATATTTAATACTTTTTCAACTAACAAAAGTATCATATTTTCAGCTCTGTTGTTTATGTTCACTGGGTTGTAGCAATAGCTTTGTTAAAAATTATACTCATGCGAGTGTGTGTGCGTGTGTATCTATTAAATCAACAACAATATGAAAAAATGAACTTGAAAAACCACGTGTTTTTGTCAATTTTGCTGCTGCCTTTTTTATATACAAAATGAATTGTGGATATTGTATTCATCTTTTACTATTGTTGTGGTTGTTTTTAGTGTATGATTTACTACATATTTTGTATTTCTTTTTATTTTGTTTTGATCTTTCTTTATTGTTAAACATACATATTTGGCGCTTTTTTAAATGATGTGCTATAGCCCCAACTAGAAATACCGCGTAATCAATGATTTTCACGACACTCCAAATACAATATGTATTGGATTTGTTTATATTTTTCTTTTTAAATTTTTCATGTTGTTGGTATTGTAAATGTGTACGAGGTTGTTGTTGCTTTTCTTCTAATAATTTGTATGTACAGTGTGAAGTGTGTTATTTTTTCAGTTTTCGTTTGTTTTGAATTAAAATAAAGCATGACGTTTTTTATGTAAAAAGAAAAATGTTAAAAAAACACTAACGGAAGTATTTGTTTTGGTTATTTAATAGATTCTTTTTTTATTTTTTTTTTTTATAAAATTCACTTTACACGTGTAGTTGTTTTTATTACTGTTGTTATTGATCATTTCTAAAAGTAGTTTAATGCGCAATTGTAGCGATGCGTGCAAAAAAAAACAATGTCAGCGATTTACTGAAAACAACGACGTCATCAGTTTATTGAACGGCGCTGTTTCAAATGTTTTGCGTTAAAAATACTTCTATCGCTTATAAATATTTAAATTTTTCAGCTTATATGTAACAACTGTTGGAAAATTTGGGTCTTTGAATTAATTTGTAGTGACTGTTGAATAAATGCGAATTTGTTATTCCAATTGCAACATAAAATAAAATAAGAAAACAGTCGGCTAAGTCCGACTTTTGGATATTCTACAATACAATCATGTTTCTAAATAAGAAGACACACACTTTTTAATTATTTAAACCAGTTTTTTTGTTGCACCTTTACTTCTTATGTAATCTGAATTAATATTTAATAAAATGTTTAACAATAACTATAATTAAATAGGCTCCTGGGGTTTTTTCTTTGCAATAATTTCCTTGCTACATACTCTGCATAATTCTATATATTCAGATATTTATCTCCAGAATAAATTTAAACGCATTTGTCTAATTGCCTCTTGAAGGCAATTAAGCGTATTCGTTTAAATGACGTACATACATAATTGCACAAAAATTTTGAAATTTTTGTCGAGACAATTATCCGGGGAATACTGTATTTTACTTTGAAATTAAGGTATTATTTACCACTTTTCTATGGGTCTCTTATATAATTCCCACTGTAGACTGATAGAAAAATTATCCTAAAGCTTAAAACGCTTGACAGTGTCTTAACTTTTAACCCAATGACACTTTTTATCACAATAATGTCGGCCTCTAAATCGCTTGTGACTAGGGTTAGAAATTAAAATTATGTCATAAATAGGATGACATATCGGCATTACATAAATGACTAATCAGCTTCAATTTAATAATAGAGGACTAGCTGCTGCTAGATTCTTTTCTTTTTTCTTTTTTCTAATACAGTGCACGCGCGCTAATGTGAACACCGCATTATATGAACACCGCTTTATGTGAACATCTTTTTTGCTTCATTGACTACTCTAAAAGATGAAGAAATGTAGAAAGCCCTATAATTTGATCAGATTTTTTTTAATTTAAAACGTTAAATTCTGTGTTTATTAGATGCTGAAATAGTTTTCGCTAAAATTGTTATTTAACATGTGCATTATTTGTATGAGCATATGTTGTATGTGTGTAATTATGATTATATTTATGTATATAAATATACATATACCAATTAAGCTATCATTCGGTGTAAAATTACAATAAAGAAATTCATAAATAATGATTTTTGTTTAAAATATGGTATAATTCTGTTTTAAAATTATCAGTATTCGGAAATGTGAACAATTCGCTAAAGTGAACAACGCCAGTTTTAATTAGTTCACATTAGCGCGCGTGCACTGTAGTTTAAAACGTGTAGATGGATTTGAAGTCTTCGTAATAATTTGTAAAAATGTGAAGCCATGAAAAAACTTTCTTCTTATCCTAACTGGGATTCGATCCTGGGCTACCCTATATTTGGTGTCAGCATTATAACTACTATACTGCATGGTATAGTGGTTAGGGCGCTCAAATTCAGGCAAAGATGAAAAGTTAAAACCAAAAAGTTAGTTTGCTGTTTTTTCAAAATTATAATTAAACTTCGATCCATCTACAAAGAAACCGATCCCTGACATTCCACTCTATTCCACATTGACAACAAAAATCGAATGATCAGGAGAAAAAGTGCCACCTATTGGGAAGTAGAAGACTAAACTACTAAAATCTACTTAGCGAAGGAACTCACCACAATCAATATGTAACGATGGGGCAATTGCTGTTGATCATTCTAGGGTGAAGGTATAACACTGACCTTTGAATGATCAATTCACAACAGTCTATCTCATTCCTAAGCGGCTTAATTATATAAGAAAACAAAATATATATTCTGTTATTATAATGGACTGTCCTTCCCACAAAAAATCCAATACAACTTAAAGCATTCAGTAGGGGTTTACCACTGAGTACTGGTTTCAATAAAAAAAATAAAAAGAAAACAACCCGCTGTTCTTTTAATAATATGTTCATACTTTACCTGTTAATAATACAATTAGATGACCCATAAATATGATAAAACTTTGCAATGAGGCTTGTTATAAACCTGGTCGCACATGGTTTGTGAGTGAGAAGGTAAAGAAGACAATCTTTGTCATACTCTCTTTGTTCTTCGTTTGTAGAAGTAAAAAGCACAAACAATAATATGTAAAATAGACAATTTCGGCAGCGAACAAATTTTCAAAGAGAAATCGCAAGAATTTGTCAAAGAAAACTGTCCAGTTTTCGTTTAATGTCACTTTTTGCTTCATTCTTCTCTGTAGGTGTATAATTTATAAGTTTTCGTAGCATTTCTTGAATTTTTATACAGCCCAATTCTATTAGTAGGGACATTAATATTGTTATTACTTCGAACATACCGATTAGAATAGTAAAATTGAACATACCCTTTCATTATCACATGTTTTTTGAAAGGTAACCTCTATAGCGTTAGTTCCTCTATAGTTAAGAATTTGAAATTGAGTTAACTTCAACCATGGAGTGGTCAGATAAAGAAAACCGTATCGCAGTTATAGCACTTTTTAAGTATGGAAAGAAAAAATTATAAATTCAAAACACTCCACCCGCTCGGCATTAGTCGCATGTTCATCTACCGGTGCATACAATTGTTCCAGGAGTCTGAGGATATAAAAGTAGTCAAAGCCGCCAAAGCAAGAATGCACCGAAATCTTCTCCGGAAACAGAAAATCATGCTTTGTGAGATGAAAATCACACACAAGTCCATGAGTCGTAGTATTTCAAAAGACTTGGGTCTTGGAACTTTCAAATGGCGTACAGGACATTTGTTGACTGCAGCTTTAAAAAAAAGTAGGATAGAAAAATCCAAACGTCTTCTGGTGAAAACTGCAAACTTGCATAGCAAAATCCTGTTTACGGATATAAAAATATTTATCGTACAGGAAAAGTTTAACAAACAAAATGATAGGGTTTATGTCCAGTTATCTAAAGAAGCAACAGAACTCATTCTGTGGGTAGAAAGGGGCCATCATCCGGCTGCAGTCATGGTTTGGTGGGGTGTCTCTTACGATAGAGTGACTGACTTGCATATCTGTGAAGAAATATATTTGTTCCAAAACCGTTCATTAGTTGTCCGCGAGGCTTTTTTCAATTTCATATTTTTACAATTGAATTTATAAGGGAAATATGGTGGATGAAAAAAACTCTTGGGGACATTTTATTTAGAACTGAGATGAAAGTAAAAAATCATCTATTCCAATTTTTATGAATCCATAAATAACATGATCCTGATATAGCTTCACAAGTTCATAGCGTAGATATTTTTTTAAAGTTTTTTGTTTTATCTCAATATTAGTATTACTTAAGTGTAAAAGAAAATATATTTGATATACATATTCTGATTTATTATTTAAGTAAAGGAAACAATGCTGTACAAGCCGTCAGAAAGTTATGTGATGTGTAGGGTAATGAAGAAGCTTTTAAAGAAATGTACTGCCGAAATTATTTTTAAGAATTCCGTTCTAGAAATTTTTCTTTTAAAGATCAACGTTCATATAATTCATTACTTAGTTGCCAACCTATTATTTGAATAATTTTCAAAACATAATTACTTTTTACCAGAGTAAGAATTTGCTCACTCTTTTGCTCATTGCGCATTGCGCACTCTTTTCTTGCGCCTCGAAAAATTGCGCATGCGCAAAGAGCGGAGCAGATAAAAAAGAGCAGTTGTTGGCTCTTTTGGCTCTTGCTCTTTTTTTGTAAGCGCTGCTCTTTGCGCTATGCGCATTTAAATTTTTTATTTGGCGCTTTGCTCTGCACATTGAGCAAAATGAGTAGCGCATTGCGCATGCGCTTTTTATATCTACAGTGTCATGTCAGCAACAAATTTTTTTTAATTTGCCATTCGAAAAAATTTTTATGTGCAGTCAATCATTGCGTTATAGAAAATGACTTTATACAGTATTACCGATGGAAATTTTCATCATAAATATACTTAAAAAGATGAATGGGGACATTCGCGTATGTTTTTAAGAAAAAAAAAACAAATTTATGATACTCGTTTATTTGCATGAAGAAAATAAAATTTTTTTCACTCATTCTTCACATATGTATACTTAGAAAAATTTGAATGCTTAATAATCGCGTGTGATTTTCAGAAAAAATTTTGTTGTACTAATTTATGTGCGTGAAGAAAAAAAATAAGCAGCGGCCTTATTCTGTAACTCCCCTGCAGTTTTATTCTGTCAATTGACCCATTTTTGGTTATTTTTCTGACTCAACGTTGTCTTTCGCGATGTCAATTCACACTTTTCTGTCCCTTTGTTATCGAATAAGTGTTAATTCACACTTTTCTGTCCCTTTATTATCGAAGAGGTTTCAATTCACAATTTTCTGTCTCTTTGTTATCGAAGAGGTTTCAATTCACATTTTTCTGTCCCTTTGTTATCGAAGAGGTTTCAATTCACACTTTTCTGTCCCTTTGTTATCGAAGCGGTTTTAATTTGAAGTTATGCCTGTACTCAGAATCATTGTCAATGAAAGTTGAATTTTGTTGCTATGTGAGGTAAATGTGTATGCAGAAAAATAATCCGTTATTCATTTATTTGGTGAGTTGTGCACATAATATATGCTTCAGTTATTATCCTGTTTATAAGTAATTACATGTTTATAAGTAATCACTGGCTTATCAGGGAAAATAAGATGTAAAGTACTTTGGAACTATTTATTTAACCTGACCGTATTCACCAGTTAATTAACTGGTATGACGACATCAACCACGGGATTGATTTCGGTGCACTATTTATTTCACCAGACCGAATTAACCAGTTAATTTACTGGTACGACGGCATCAACCACGGGATTGATACTGTGGCACCGGTAAACAGACTGTCCCATAGTTATCGATAGGGGGGTCAATTGACTGTTTCTACGACTACCACATGTTAAAATCTCCGGTCGTTTTACCGGTAAAAAGACTAACAGAGTCCCTTAGTGATAGGTGAAAGTACCAATTTGGGACCGATCCAGCGCACTGCAGGGTCTCCTAAGCTAAAACTTTATCGCTAAAAATACATATGTATATAAACTAGAGTTATGACTTTTTGGCTACGAATAGAATTCTTGAACGCTTATTGTAATTTAAAAACTTCATGCCTATTACCTCTACACTTTTTAATTTTATATATTCTAACGCCCAGACAGTTACAGTATAAGGCCCCAGTTTAATAAAAAAAAAAAATTGTTTTATTATTTTACTCTAAAGAATATGAAAATACTAATATACATTATATTTACAATTTAATTTTTTCTTATTTTTCATATTAAAATTACTGACTTCAAAGGTATTTTACACCACAGTAAATGAGCAATGCGCAATTGCTCACTCTTTTGGCTCTTTTGCTCATTGCGCAAAAAAAAGAGTGGAGCAAGAAAGCTCAAAATTCAAATGCGCCTTCTATGCGCAGCGCTTGTAATGCGCAGAGCAAAAAAAATGGCGCAGAGCAAGAGCAACAAAAAGTTTGCTCTGCTCTTTGCGCAAAGAGCAAAAAAGAGCCAAAAGAGCGGCGCTGCGCTGCGTTTTTACTTACTCTGCTTTTTACACATGCAAATGACTAGATAGAGAACGGTTTTCATCAAAATAATACAGACGTTAATGCCTTCTATCAAAGCCGTGTGTATCATAAATTTTGTGAATATTCGTTTAGTATTACCGTACCTTAGCTCTTAGTCGATTGAAAAATCTTGGATCTACATATATATTTGTAAGATACAAACACCATGACAAACCAAATATACCACAACTATAGTGGTGAAGGGTAAAAAAATTAATATTCTTTAGGTTTTTTATTTTCGAATTAATTAAAAAACAAATATGTATTTGCAGGATCGATTGTTTTTAAATAAACTTATGGAAGAATAAATAATTATTTTCCTTATTGGGCTAGAATTTAAATGAGTCTTAGATATGAGAAATGTGCAATGATTTAGAGGAAAATAGTGTTTAATTGTTCTAAACAGACCAAAATGCTATTACAGGAAGACAACTTATAAAAAATTTTTTTAAGAGAATAGCAAAACCCGGCAGATTTACTTGTTAGTAATGATTTAGCCACATCAAGTTTGTTTTGTTAATTCGTGAAGTTTTAAGAGAGAGCATTAAATTTTTTTCCTACCTCCAAGTGATAGATATATACCTGTGGGAAACACAGAGGATGCAAGATTAAGTGGAAGTTGTTCTCTCAAAATTAGAAGTGAGAGACTGGAGGAATAGCACATACAATCGATATTTTTACTTTACACTAAAGGCCCAATAGTTATAGTAATGCAACTACATCGTAACTGGCCATGTGGGTGCTTAGGCTTCGATTATAATCGGCTTTATATACTAAAGTATTAAAGTTCTCTTTGGTAGGTTCCGGGTATGTATTTAAATAAACTTTGACAACATGCTAAATATGACTCAGAATTAATTTATTGACGACCAGGGTTGATATTGAGTAATTTTTTGTTGAAAAATCAGAAATCAGCTGTGGGCTGAGCTATTCAAGGATTGGTATTGATTTTTTTCTTTTTAAAAAATAACTACTCTTAAGCTACGGTCACATTGGGAAAATATTTGACGAAAAAAACGTAACCACTATTATATTAAAATATTTTTTTTTAATTTTTCATTTCTTAAAGTTTAGTTAATTATATATCCCAATATTTTTTCTTATTAATATCGTTTTCTGAAAATTTTTTAAGAAATGTTTACATAAAAAGAAATATTTACATAATATATTTGAAAAAAATAGTGGTTACGTTTTTTTCGTCAAATATTTGCCTAATGTGACCGTAGCTTTAGGCTTTGTTCATACTTGTGCTTTTAAACGCGTTTAAGCAAAATATTTTAACGTCCGCCAAGATAGCAACGAAAACGCGAAAACGAAAAAAAACGCTTTTTTTTCCAAAAATTCATATATTTTTAAAAAGCAAATAACACCAGATTCTGGAATTATCCACCAAATTCTATTCATGGAGCAATTAAGGACATGGTGGAGGTTCTATATATAAAATTGTACAAACTGTTTTGGAAAAAATTATTCGTAAAAGAAGAAAATTTTTAGAGAAAAAATCGGATATGTTGGGGCTTATTGACATCTTATGGAGGAGCTTTCTAGCATGTGACATATATGGTTAGAAGCTGTAAAGTGTCCAGATTATAAATCCATTAACACTAATAAAATCCTACGAGCCATTTTTAAGAAAATTGATTTTAAAAAAACCACTTTTTTAGAAAAAGTCTGAAAATGACGAATGTTTAAGGGTCAATTTAAATTTTTCGGAGGAGCTTTCTAGTAAGTGTCATATATCGATACAAACTGGAAAGTGTCCGGATTCCAAAATATTTTCATTCAGTAAAATCGCACGAGCCATTTTTAAGAAAATTGAGTTTAAAAATAATCATTTTTTAGAAAAAAGTAAAAAAAAATGTAAGGTTTGGTGCCTAATATTTTTTTTCTGGAGGAGCTTTCTAGCGAGTGACATATATGGAGAGAAACTGGAGAGTGTCCAGATTCCAAAACATTTTATCCGAATGAAATCCTACGAGCCATTTTTGAGAAAATTGTGTTTAAAAAAATCATTTTTTCAAAAATGGTCAAAAATGTCTAATGTGTAGGGGCTAATTTCTTTTTCCTGGGGGAGCTTTCTAGCAAGTGACATATATGGATAGAAACTGGAGAGTGTCCAGATTCCAAAACATTTTACCCGAATGAAATCGTACGAGCCATTTTTGAGAAAATTGTGTTTAAAAAATAAATAAATAGCAACGAAAACGCCAAATTATTCTATGAAAATGGCGTTTTAGTTAGCAACGAAAACGCCAAAAAGAAACAAAAGAGAAGTAGAAAATATTCAATAGAATAGGTTAAGACCAAGTAAAATTACTTTTTTTTTTTTGTTTTTTGGAAACTTTCAAGTAAGTATTATATATGGATGGAAAGTGGACAGTGTCCAGATTCCAAGGGATTTTATCCGAGTAAAATCCTATAAGCCATTTTTGAGAAAAATATGTTTAAAAAAGTAGATTTTAGAAAAAAGTTGAAAATACTCAATCTTAGAGTCAATTTTTCTTTTTTCTGGAGGAGCTTTCTAGCAAGTGACATATATGGCCAGAAACTGGAAAGTGTCTAGATTCCAAGGTCATTAACGCGAATAAAATCGTACGAGCCATTTTTAAGAAAATTGATTTAAAAAAAATCACTTTTTTAGAAAAAGTCTGAAAATGACGAATGTCTAAGGGTCAATTTAAATTTTTTGGAGGAGCTTTCTAGCAAGTGTCATATATCGATACAAACTGGAAAGTGTCCGGATTCCAAAACATTTTCACTAAGTAAAATCGCACGAGCCATTTTTAAGAAAATTGAGTTTAAAAAAAAATCATATTTTAGAAAAAAGTAAAAAAAAATTTAAGGGTTGGTGCCTAATATTTTTTTTCTGGAGGAGCTTTCTAGCGAGTGACATATATGGATACAAACTAGAGAGTGTCCAGATTCCAAAACATTTTACCCGAATGAAATCGCACGAGCCATTTTTAAGAAAATTGTGTTTAAAAAAATCACTTTTTTAGAAAAAGTCTGAAAATGTCCAATATTTAGGTGCAAATTTCTTTTTTCTGGAGGAGCTTTCTAGCGAGTGACATATATGGAGAGAAACTGGAGAGTGTCCAGATTCCAAAACATTTTATCCGAATGAAATCCTACGAGCCATTTTTGAGAAAATTGTGTTTAAAAAAATCATTTTTTCAAAAATGGTCAAAAATGTCTAATGTGTAGGGGCTAATTTATTTTTCCTGGGGGAGCTTTCTAGCAAGTGACATATATGGATAGAAACTGGAGAGTGTCCAGATTCCAAAACATTTTACCCGAATGAAATCGTACGAGCCATTTTTGAGAAAATTGTGTTTAAAAAATAAATAAATAGCAACGAAAGCGCCAAATTATTCTATGAAAATGGCGTTTTAGTTAGCAACGAAAACGCCAAAAAGAAACAAAAGAGAAGTAGAAAATATTCAATAGAATAGGTTAAGACCAAGTAAAATTACTTTTTTTTTTTTGTTTTTTGGAAACTTTCAAGTAAGTATTATATATGGATGGAAAGTGGACAGTGTCCAGATTCCAAAGGATTTTATCCGAGTAAAATCCTATAAGCCATTTTTGAGAAAAATATGTTTAAAAAAGTCGATTTTAGAAAAAAGTTGAAAATACTCAATCTTAGAGTCAATTTTTCTTTTTTCTGGAGGAGCTTTCTAGCAAGTGACATATATGGCCAGAAACTGGAAAGTGTCTAGATTCCAAGGTCATTAATGCGAATAAAGTCGTACGAGCCATTTTTAAGAAAATTGATTTAAAAAAAATCACTTTTTTAGAAAAAGTCTGAAAATGACGAATGTCTAAGGGTCAATTTAAATTTTTTGGAGGAGCTTTCTAGCAAGTGTCATATATCGATACAAACTGGAAAGTGTCCGGATTCCAAAACATTTTCACTAAGTAAAATCGCACGAGCCATTTTTAAGAAAATTGAGTTTAAAAAAAAATCATATTTTAGAAAAAAGTAAAAAAAAATTTAAGGGTTGGTGCCTAATATTTTTTTTCTGGAGGAGCTTTCTAGCGAGTGACATATATGGATACAAACTAGAGAGTGTCCAGATTCCAAAACATTTTACCCGAATGAAATCGCACGAGCAATTTTTAAGAAAATTGTGTTTAAAAAAATCACTTTTTTAGAAAAAGTCTGAAAATGTCCAATATTTAAGTGCAAATTTCTTTTTTCTGGAGGAGCTTTCTAGCGAGTGACATATATGGAGAGAAACCGGAGAGTGTCCAGATTCCAAAACATTTTATCCGAATGAAATCCTACGAGCCATTTTTGAGAAAATTGTGTTTAAAAAAATCATTTTTTCAAAAATGGTCAAATATGTCTAATGTGTAGGGGCTAATTTCTTTTTCCTGGGGAAGCTTTCTAGCAAGTGACATATATGGATAGAAACTGGAGAGTGTCCAGATTCCAAAACATTTTACCCGAATGAAATCGTACGAGCCATTTTTGAGAAAATTGTGTTTAAAAAATAAATAAATAGCAACGAAAACGCCAAATTATTCTATGAAAATGGCGTTTTAGTTAGCAACGAAAACGCCAAAAAGAAACAAAAGAGAAGTGGAAAATTTTCAATAGGTTAAGACCAAGTAAAATTATATATATTATATTACTTTAAAGTAAGTATTATATATGGATGGAAAGTGGATAGTATCCAGATTCCAAAGGATTTCATCCGATTTAAATCCTATAAGCCATTTTTGAGAAACAAAAACGCAAAAATTTAACGTTTTCTACAAAAGTGTTTTATACAACTCTGTACTGATGCCTATTTTGACAGTGTCGCCATCATTGAAATATGTGATTTTTGATATCGTGCCCACGTGCTATTACATTTGTGCCGCCATTTTCATCATAAGAATCTAGCAGTGTTGCATTAGACTGCACTTAGAGAATGTATTCATCTATATTTGAATTATAACTACAAAAACAGATTTTTCTGTAATTTAAAACATGTTTGTAGTTATATTATAATACATATATCTTATTTAGAAAAATTTTAAATGTTTTTAGATTTATACTAATAAACGTGAAGACATTCGTTTTTTAAGAATAATTGCCTATAAATTTATTATAAGTTGATGAGTTTTCGAAAAATTTTTTTATTCATTATAGATTTGGGATTCTTTTGAAAATATTTTCGAATAGTATAAAACACTTTTGTAGAAAACGTTAAATTTTTGCGTTTTTGTTTCTCAAAAATGGCTTATAGGATTTAAATCGGATGAAATCCTTTGGAATCTGGACACTATCCACTTTCCATCCATATATAATACTTACTTTAAAGTAATATAATATATATAATTTTACTTGGTCTTAACCTATTGAATATTTTCCACTTCTCTTTTGTTTCTTTTTGGCGTTTTCGTTGCTAACTAAAACGCCATTTTCATAGAATAATTTGGCGTTTTCGTTGCTATTTATTTATTTTTTAAACACAATTTTCTCAAAAATGGCTCGTAGGATTTCATTCGGATAAAATGTTTTGGAATCTGGACACTCTCCGGTTTCTCTCCATATATGTCACTCGCTAGAAAGCTTCTCCAGAAAAAAGAAATGTGCACCTAAATATTGAACATTTTCAGACTTTTTTTAAAAAGTGATTTTTTTAAACACAATTTTCTTAAAAATGGCTCGTGCGATTTCATTCGGGTAAAATGTTTTGGAATCTGGACACTCTCTAGTTTGTATCCATATATGTCACTCGCTAGAAAGCTCCTCCAGAAAAAAAATATTAGGCACCAACCCTTAAATTTTTTTTTACTTTTTTCTAAAATATGATTTTTTTTAAACTCAATTTTCTTAAAAATGGCTCGTGCGATTTTACTTAGTGAAAATGTTTTGGAATCCGGACACTTTCCAGTTTGTATCGATATATGACACTTGCTAGAAAGCTCCTCCAAAAAATTTAAATTGACCCTTAGACATTCGTCATTTTCAGACTTTTTCTAAAAAAGTGATTTTTTTTAAATCAATTTTTTTAAAAATGGCTCGTACGATTTTATTCGCGTTAATGACCTTGGAATCTAGACACTTTCCAGTTTCTGGCCATATATGTCACTTGCTAGAAAGCTCCTCCAGAAAAAAGAAAAATTGACTCTTAGATTGAGTATTTTCAACTTTTTTCTAAAATCGACTTTTTTAAACATATTTTTCTCAAAAATGGCTTATAGGATTTTACTCGGATAAAATCCCTTGGAATCTGGACACCGTCCACTTTCCATCCATATATAATACTTACTTGAAAGTTTCCAAAAAACAAAAAAAAAAAAGTAATTTTACTTGGTCTTAACCTATTCTATTGAATATTTTCTACTTCTCTTTTGTTTCTTTTTGGCGTTTTCGTTGCTAACTAAAACGCCATTTTCATAGAATAATTTGGCGCTTTCGTTGTTATTTATTTATTTTTTAAACACAATTTTCTCAAAAATGGCTCGTACGATTTCATTCGGGTAAAATGTTTTGGAATCTGGACACTCTCCAGTTTCTATCCATATATGTCACTTGCTAGAAAGCTCCCCCAGGAAAAATAAATTAGCCCCTACACATTAGACATTTTTGACCATTTTTGAAAAAATGATTTTTTTAAACACAATTTTCTCAAAAATGGCTCGTAGGATTTCATTCGGATAAAATGTTTTGGAATCTGGACACTCTCCAGTTTCTCTCCATATATGTCACTCGCTAGAAAGCTCCTCCAGAAAAAAGAAATTTGCACCTAAATATTGGACATTTTCAGACTTTTTCTAAAAAAGTGATTTTTTTAAACACAATTTTCTTAAAAATGGCTCGTGCGATTTCATTCGGGTAAAATGTTTTGGAATCTGGACACTCTCTAGTTTGTATCCATATATGTCACTCGCTAGAAAGCTCCTCCAGAAAAAAAATATTAGGCACCAACCCTTAAATTTTTTTTTACTTTTTTCTAAAATATGATTTTTTTTTAAACTCAATTTTCTTAAAAATGGCTCGTGCGATTTTACTTAGTGAAAATGTTTTGGAATCCGGACACTTTCCAGTTTGTATCGATATATGACACTTGCTAGAAAGCTCCTCCAAAAAATTTAAATTGACCCTTAGACATTCGTCATTTTCAGACTTTTTCTAAAAAAGTGATTTTTTTTAAATCAATTTTCTTAAAAATGGCTCGTACGATTTTATTCGCGTTAATGACCTTGGAATCTAGACACTTTCCAGTTTCTGGCCATATATGTCACTTGCTAGAAAGCTCCTCCAGAAAAAAGAAAAATTGACTCTTAGATTGAGTATTTTCAACTTTTTTCTAAAATCGACTTTTTTAAACATATTTTTCTCAAAAATGGCTTATAGGATTTTACTCGGATAAAATCCTTTGGAATCTGGACACTGTCCACTTTCCATCCATATATAATACTTACTTGAAAGTTTCCAAAAAACAAAAAAAAAAGTAATTTTACTTGGTCTTAACCTATTCTATTGAATATTTTCTACTTCTCTTTTGTTTCTTTTTGGCGTTTTCGTTGCTAACTAAAACGCCATTTTCATAGAATAATTTGGCGTTTTCGTTGCTATTTATTTATTTTTTAAACACAATTTTCTCAAAAATGGCTCGTACGATTTCATTCGGGTAAAATGTTTTGGAATCTGGACACTCTCCAGTTTCTATCCATATATGTCACTTGCTAGAAAGCTCCCCCAGGAAAAAGAAATTAGCCCCTACACATTAGACATTTTTGACCATTTTTGAAAAAATGATTTTTTTAAACACAATTTTCTCAAAAATGGCTCGTAGGATTTCATTCGGATAAAATGTTTTGGAATCTGGACACTCTCCAGTTTCTCTCCATATATGTCACTCGCTAGAAAGCTCCTCCAGAAAAAAAATATTAGGCACCAAACCTTACATTTTTTTTTACTTTTTTCTAAAAAATGATTATTTTTAAACTCAATTTTCTTAAAAATGGCTCGTGCGATTTTACTGAATGAAAATATTTTGGAATCCGGACACTTTCCAGTTTGTATCGATATATGA
Source organism: Metopia argyrocephala (assembly GCA_963576795.1). Taxonomy (NCBI): domain Eukaryota; kingdom Metazoa; phylum Arthropoda; class Insecta; order Diptera; family Sarcophagidae; genus Metopia; species Metopia argyrocephala. The sequence goes on along the minus strand of OY756211.1, from coordinate 56,355,979 downwards.
CACTTACTAGAAAGCTCCTCCGAAAAATTTAAATTGACCCTTAAACATTCGTCATTTTCAGACTTTTTCTAAAAAAGTGGTTTTTTTAAAATCAATTTTCTTAAAAATGGCTCGTAGGATTTTATTAGTGTTAATGGATTTATAATCTGGACACTTTACAGCTTCTAACCATATATGTCACATGCTAGAAAGCTCCTCCATAAGATGTCAATAAGCCCCAACATATCCGATTTTTTCTCTAAAAATTTTCTTCTTTTACGAATAATTTTTTCCAAAACAGTTTGTACAATTTTATGAGTGAAGCATATTTTAGAACCTCCACCATGTCCTTAATTGCTCCATGAATAGAATTTGGTGGATAATTCCAGAATCTGGTGTTATTTGCTTTTTAAAAAAATATGAATTTTTGGAAAAAAAAGCGTTTTTTTTCGTTTTCGCGTTTTCGTTGCTATTTTTTCGTTGCTATCTTGGCGGACGTAATATTTTAATAACTAAGCACAACCGTTCACACTATGTTTCAGATGTTTAGGGACGATGTTTTATCAGCTGTTTGTTAAAAACCAGTTAGAGAAAATTAGAGAATATGTATACGAGAAATTGGAAGAATACATTTATGGAATTAACAGCGACATACATACATATGTATTTCAGTTTTGTTAATGATGGTAATAACAATATTGATTTGTTTAAGGGTGAGAAAATAAGTATAAAAAAGACAGCGCGTCATAAAAAATAAGAATAATTAAAAGAAAACGAATGCTATTATTTTTCTGAATGTGTCGCCATTATATTCTACGATATGTGTTTAATAACCATAAATAAGTGACAGCTTCATCAATTACATATTTTACCCTGCCACTTACGTGTTTAACGAAGTGTTTAAATTTAAAACATCTCGTACTATATGCTTAACAATACACTGCAATGTATTGTAAAACATTTAAAAATCGAAGTGTAATGTTTAAACACAATTCGAATACGCGTTAGCTGTTCGAATAAAATAATAGCACTCCAGGTTGCTCAAAGTAAACTGTTAGTATAGGGAGAAATACCAAACAAAAAAATAATTTGGCCATTACAACCCTGTGTCAGGGTTACGGCCTAGCTTCTCGTAGCACTCATGTTGTGTGTGCTAATTTTTATCCATGAGTATACCGGGACCTACAGTTTAAAGTCGACTCCGAACGATTGAGAAGCTTTTTCATCGCAATTAATTACTCCCAGAGCTTTTGCCAGAAGACTGCTGAGAGGTAGTCGCCGAAAGAAATAACTTTTTCATATTTCTTTTTTCAAGATGTCAGAGCTGTGATTTGAACCCGGCGCTATAGTCTTCGTAAGTCAACACACTAACCACTAGACCACGGCGACTACAAAATTGAATAAAGTTCAGTGTAAATAGGCTTTTATTTGTATGTGCTATGTTGTTAAAAGATCTCTTGTAGATAAGATATTATATAGAAGATACCAAAAATATTGAACCATGAAGTTACAAATTTAACAAATTTCTGGGCTTTAAATTGGTTACAAAGTCAACAAGAAAGGAAGGGCATGCATCCTGATATATAGAAAATCATTTCATACAATAATAAAGGTTTGGCCTAGATTTGACTAGGCGGTATTTAATCAAATTATGTATATATAGGTATGTATGTTATTCTTATTGAAATACTCTATTCTACTCTGACATTGATACGAACATTCGCATAAAAACGGAAGTTAAAATCTGGAGAAAAAAAAAAACACAAAAATTCATTGGAAATCATTTAATTGTTATTCATAAAGCGAAATAGAATTTATTTGTATTTCATTACTATTGAACATCAAATCATAAAATTAAATATATTCAAGCATATTGTTTTACGAGGTTAGTTTAACAATTTTGTAAATTTTTTGTTTTATTTTCAGGTTTACTAGATTATAGACAAACGGTACGTTGTTATATTTCCTATATGCTAGCATTGGTCTTTTATCCATTTAAGTCTAAATGTCCACGAATGGATCCTATGGACAGCAAAACGGACCATAGGGTTGGCCATTACAACCCTGTTTCAGGGTTACGGCCTATCATCTCGCGGTATCTATGTTGTGTGTGTCAATTTTTATCCTTGAGTAACGGGATCTACAGTTTATCGACGAATCCGAACTACAGACTTGTGAAGTTTGCTCATGACAATCAGTTACTCTCACAGCTTTTGATTTTTCATATTTCTTTTTTTCAAAATGTCAGAGGTGGCTTTTGAACCCAGAAATTTCGTATAGTAACGCCAAGGCCACGCAATGAGCGGCGAGTTTGAACGGAAAGTGGCAAATTAGAACAAGTTCTATTCCTGATCCACGCCGTTTAGCCGCGCAGAAATGCCACTCATTGCGTGGCCACTTCAGTAGTATTCCATATATGGGCAATGTCAAAAATTTTCGACATTTCGACATTTTGATATTTTTTTTTTTTTTTTGGATGACACGAATGATATTTTAGTATACCAAAACAGTTCGCGTTAATCATTTATTGCAAACGGCGCGAAAGTTATGGAGGTTTTAAGTTTTAAATTTCTTTAACAAAAATTTAAAGTTAAATTTATTGGTTTATTTTAATAAATGTTGTATGGATACATGAAACTCATTTCAAATTCATCAGTGCAGTCCAAGTTCATGAATGCACTGATGAAATACATAAAAAAATATCAATTATAATTAAAATTCCTTAACATTAAAAAAAGCGAATTTTTGCAAAAATATGAATGTTTCACCGATTGTTATAATATGTGTTTATATAACGCATAACTAATTTGTAGAAAAACAATATTTTAACTTGCAAATTTAAAAAATAAAAAAAAATTATATAAGAATTATTTTTGAGGTTAGGATTTTTTTTTTGACCTGTAAAATTTAAAATCATGAAAATTTTTTAATGCCTATTCGGTTTTATTATCAAACTTAAAAAACCTTTCATTTGGTGTCAATCGCGGCGGAATCTATACATAACTGCAGATGTCACAAAGCAAAATGTGTTTGAAGAAAAATGCCGCTGTACTCGCTAAATATAAACCGAATTCAACCGTCTTTATATATGATCTTTAGTTCACCGCCGCACTTCATTTCCAATACTTTACATTGATTTTAAACCACTGATTAACTAAAAAAAACGCGAAACAAAATTATGAAATTTCGCAAAAGTTTTATTTTCTTTATAAAATTTTTGCGTTTCAAAATATTTTAACGCCTTTTTGACTTTGAGGTGCCATTTACTAAGACGTTTAGATCACGCAATACATAAACCAGTTTTAAATAAGATAGCAAATGTCAGGCGCGAAAAACTGTAATTTTTGACAAATTTACGCCAATTCTATAAAAGTTTGAGCTCATCGTTCTCAGCAACTAGCAGCCTGACATTGACGTGATGTAGCGCAGATTTTAGCAAATTACACCATCTATTGAATAGTGTTGACGAAATACAATTTTCTTGAACGGCGCAAAAACGCCATAGAAAAAACTGCGAAAATTAAAAAATCGGAAAATTTTGGTTTCAAAAATAAACCGCTGTACAACTTTTTCCCAAATAGTAGTATGGCATAACTTTTATAGTGTAAATATCTACAAAGTCTAGTGACTTTATTTTATATCAGTGAGCATCGGAAGTTTGAAACTAAAAGTAGAAAAGTGATGAAATATGAAAAAACTCTTGTAAATTTCAAGCCTTTTTTTGAGTTTTTAGATATTTGACTGCCCATAACTTTTAAAAATAAAGAACTGATGGTCTGAAATTTTGAATTTCCCAGTTTTCTAGTGTGGCCTACCATTCCCTTTTGACCGTTTTGGTGAATTCGAAAAACTGGAGAAATAATAAGCATCTGAACTCAGTTTCAACAAATGTTGAAAATTTTTGAAATTGCCCATATATTAATTTTTTGCCGCTCACCGCTCAGCCACTCATTGCGTGGCCCCGGCCTAAGCCAGCACACTACACAGTAATCTTCAGCGACCACACTTGTGCGTGTTTAATAACTTTTAATTTAGGTAAATGTCTTTAGGTCGAGAAATGGTCATTAGGATTGTAATTTTATAAGAAATTTTCGTCTTTGAAAAGAAAATTGCTGGTTACAATTTAACAAATCTATATTGGTGGAAGTAAATTGCACCATCTTTACGCAAAAAGAACGGAATTATGAAACTACCTCCGTATATCAGAAAAAATATAAACAAATCTATATTGGTGGAAGTAAATTGCACCATCTTTACGGAAAAAGAACGGAATTATGAAACTACCTCCGTATATCAGAAAAAATATAAACAATTCCTGATGATGACGATGGTGTTTACAAATTGAAATAAATTTTACTTTCTATCTAAACAATGAGTTCAAAGTCTTGAACGATCGTTAAAATTTTTAAATTGAACGAACGTCTAAGAAAAATCAGCCAACATCTGCATAAAGAAATAACAATAGATAAAAATTCATTTTATAAAGATCTATAAGTACTCGGTAAGTTTTTTTTTTTCTCTTCTCCTTTGTGTTACTACGTTTATACGTTTACTCTGATAATCAACATCTAATGGTGAGTGAGGGTGTCTAAGCTTTTTGTTAAACTCATACGTGCTGTTATTCTTAATGCGAATATGCATTTCGATTAAATGTGCCTGCCCGTATTTATATGAGTCTTTGTATGTAAATGGCGTATTGGCGTGCTAATAAAAATTCACGTTAAAAAAAAATCATACAGTTTATCAAGTCGCAAAAAAAAAAAAAAACGTTTGAATATTTAATAAAAAAAAAATAATTTAGAATTTCTCTAAATATGATAAAAATTAAATGTTTATAATAATAATTTTGCCAAAATAAAATTAAACTGCCCGTTGTTGTTAACACTTAGAATAGGCAAAAACAAAAAAAAAAAAAAAAAACAAAAAAACAGAATTAATAGTCAACGTAATTAGTTTTAGATGAAGTTAAATTACCAGTTTTAATAATCTCAGCCCAGTTTATTTATCTTATATTTTGTTTTTATTTATTTGGCCTTCAAAATTCTTTAACTGTTTATAGAATAAATTCAACAGCCACAGTTTTAGCATAAGAAATCGCTTCATTAGCGTTAGTATGTTGGCCGATCAAATCAAATCTATAAGGCGACATTAGACTGCAAAGCCATAAAAGTATACGTCAACGTTGTCCGTTTTTTTCAATTCAAGTTGTTTTTGTATGAATTGAAAATTAAATAAATTTGATTTGAATATGAGACATTTGTCAAAAAATAAAAAAAAAACGTATTTTATTAAGACTTTTTGTTTTGAACTGGTTTTAAATTTTTAATTATTAAAAAATTAGGGATTATTATAATAATTTTTATTACTTTCTTAGCAGATAAGATATCAATCCAAGAGTAAAATAACATTTAGTAATTGTAAGATATGGGTATTGACCTTACCTTGACTTTTCAAAATTTTATGCATTGCAAAACTTTACACAGAAAAGGGAAATTAATAGCCCAGTTCACAATCTTGAGCATATGGTTTTGCAAATACTATAAGTATACCAAATAATAAGAAAATATACGGAAGTCCACTTGCTCAGGTTTAACAAATATGCAACTCTAAAAAAAGTAGTTTATGTTTACCAGAGTTGAGTTTTTTTTTTTATTAAAGACCAGAATTTGAAGATACAAACATAGATAGATTTTTATTTATTTGGTTATTATGCACCTTTTTTGTTGATGAAATAAGTTGCAGTCGATTTGACCACTCAAAGGCCAGTGCTATACATTCCCCCATGAGTGATTACCAGCAATTGCCCCATCTGCCAGCGGATGTTCAATGTGAGCGGGGAGCGTTTTCAGTAGGTTAGCTGTTATCTTCCCAAAAGTTGGCGGCGCTGTACTCTTGATCATTCGTTTTTTGGTGGAATAGACTGGAAATGTCAGGGAGCAGTTTCTTGAAGATGAACATCATGGAACTGGGTTTATTGCATTGAATTTATAAAGCATTATCGTTAATGCAGCAATACTGTAGCCACCACTAAATGCAGATGGAAATATTTAACCACTAAATTAAACCATTTTAGTGGTAGTGGAAATTTAGTGCACTTTGTGATCATTCCAGGAAAGTTTTTGAGTCAGTTTTACTTTTAGGATTACTTTGTCAAAATTCCATCAATGTGTACGCTTAGAAAAGTATATTAATTGTGCGATAAAGTTGACTTTGAACTTTTTACCGCGTTATGTATCTTTGGCGAGTAATGAGCTGACACTATAAAACCATAAATTTTAAAAAATTGTGCATAATAAACTTATAGAAGGGGTAGAAGAGATGATGCCAAAAAGAAGTACCCAAGTAAAAAAACTGCTGACAGAAAGGTTTCTATAACGTATTTCTCATGCGCTAAAGCTTTTTATTAGTACTACGAATTAAGATGTAGTGTGCATGTCGTTTTACCTCAAACCTCAAAACCTTGTTTTGTTCAAACATAATTTGTTTACTTACTCTAAGAGGGATGTCTAAGATATTCTGTCAGTATTGCAGCATCGTATTCAATTGTCTTTGTAAAACTGTTTCATGTTTGTAGTTAAATAAAATGTTTTTCATAAAATTGTATATGGCAATATCGCTTCATTTAACTATTCTACACTTCTTTGTGGTGTCTCATGAAGTCACAAGTCTATGTCAACAAGTCTCAAAATCGTGGAATTACTCAAACAGAATATTTGTCAGAAATGCCGAAACCTATTCCCACAAGTTTCGACAAGACTGATGTAAAATATTAATAATACAGACCCTATATGGTTAACAATTCTAGTGGCGGCTACTTGGTCTAATTTTTTCTACTTAATGAAAAATAATTGCCAAAACAGGCATTTTCTTAAAGGATTAAAGGCAAACAGCAATGAGAAAAACAACCTTTGTACCACTTTGTATTTTAAAATTTTCATATAAGTATTTCCCTAAATGTTGTACAATTTTCGACTTTTTTTCATAGCACCCGGCTACAACTATCGTCGTCCAGCAGACTATATGGTTACTTATTAGAGGTCGTCTTAAAAAAAAAGTACGTAAATGGAAAGGATAGAATAAATTGTTATTCACCAGCGAATGTCAGGAGAACCCGAATACTAACTCGCTACATAGATTCAAAACATCTGTCGTGGGTATTCTAGCATTTGCTAAAATATTGGAAAACTATAGCAGAGATGTTCTATAGACTCTAGCATTTTTTAATTATACTTTAAAACAAAAACTTTTAACTCACTCAGCAGAAGATAGTGCTTACCAGTTAGTTATTTTTGACGGAGAAATTATGAACAATTACTAACTAGTGCGCATTAATAACGCATTCTTTTCATATGAATAAATTGTTATTCACCAGCGAATGTCAGGAGAACCCGAATACGAACTTTGAAAGTAAATTTAACACACAAAGTATGCCTATACATACATATAAACATAGTTGAGTTAAGCTGCAGTTTTTAGAAAATAATTATTTTGGGTAATTAAACGAGGGAATTTTAAGTGAAATTTCTCTTTGGGGAAAATATATTTGAGGTAATTAGGTGAATAACGCAGTTAAGCGAAAGTTAATTAACCGTAAAATTTTATTAGAAAATGGTAAGAATAAATATGGCGATTTAGAAATTGAGGTAAATAAACATGAAAGGTAATTAAGCGTGGGGAAATTATCCGGGGAATATTACATAATGCTTTCATTATTGCTTACAATTTTATTTATTGCTTCCAAATGATTGTAACTGGGTTTCGCAATTCTAGGTTATATGTAATTGCACACTCACTGTAGGGATCATTCTCCAGCTGTGTCGCTTTTAAGTAACGATGATGAAGGAAGACTATAATAAAATTAAAACAAGACCAGTGTGTACTTGAGTGAACTATGTAGTTATTTAACATTTAAAAAAATCAACTATACTAAAGATTTGAAAAACGTTTAAAATAAAATGTAAATGAAAGAGTAACCACAGGTCAGGCAATGCAACAAGGAAAACCACAATATTGTGTAAAAAGAAGCAAAAGAAAGCCTGCAATAAAGAAAGAGACGAAAGAGAAGTAAAAACTTAATAAACTACCGCGTCTTTTTTTTAACAGTAGGAGATGTTTCAGGCCTATATTTTATTAAAAATATAAAAATTCATAAATTTCATACTTCATTCAATTCTTTCTTTTTTTCTGATCAGATATAAAATCTCGAAATTACGAGCAATAAAAAATATTTAAAAAAAGAACTTTACCAAGTATGCATGCTATTTTTAATCTTATACGAGTACAACGTATAAAATTTTCATTTTATTTTTAGTGCTTTTTATTTTGAATTTTTTTACTTTTTTTAATATTTTTTAGTTTGGTTTGGTTGACTTTAATCTAAAAACCAATAAAAGAGCCTTGAAAGAAATGATAAGTTTTCAATTTTTTTATAGACCGGTTTCTAAGATCACCAGCATCACATTCACATTTGCTCACTCACTCGTTTACTTAGTCAGTCAGTACCACTATTAAACCAACCAACCATCTGGTACGTCTAGACATTTAAAGCATAATTTTAAATTAAATATTGAAAGATTGACACAAAAACCCCAAAAAAAAAAAAAAAAATTAAAAAAAAGAAACTAAATAAACTATTTTAAATGTGACAAAAATGAAAATAAGAATTCGCTTAAACTAGAAAAAAAAGTAAATAAAACAGGGTGATCTGTTACATAGTTTTAGACAAATTATTATTGCAATTGTTTTTAATTTTTTTTTAATTCATTTTAAGAGCTGGAAGTACATACTTCGCAGTAAATTATTCCATCAACAAATAATTTAAAGAATGTTTTCCACACTATTTGTAGAATTTGGATCAGAAGGAAACTATTGATAATTTAAAGCAGATCATACGAGTAGGCAGCGTACTTTGTTAGCCGATTAATTTTTGCTTCCACTTAAAACTCTTCGCATTATAAATGAAACTACAAGTTTATATTCTCACCGTGTATATTTGGTCTCTTTGACTGTCTTGTACTTAATAAATCAACCACTGTTGTCTTGTTTTTGGAATTTTTATTTTCCATTACTTAAACAAAATAATATAGGCCAAATAGCTGCAACCAAAATTAAAACGATATGAGCCTAAGTTATGGCATAGATTCCCGCATCTTGACAAACTTTAAGGACTTGAAAAGTTTGGGCGTTGTTGACATAGATTTGTAACTTCAAGAAACAGCATAAAAAATGTTCAATCAGGCGATTTTGCCGACAGGTGCAAGTGCAAATGGCTTAAACGAAAGATTAGGCGAACTAAAAATGCAGTCTGTAGTCAGGGGAGTAAATCCCTACTCATGGTTTGCATTGTTCTGGAATTTCTAGATGGAGATAAAGACTTTTTTTCCTATCAAGCGCCTTACGAATGAGGCGAATTGCTGTCGATGGACTTGATCACTCAAAAGACAGTGTTGATACCTTCACGCTTGAATAATCAGCAGCAATTACCCCATGATGTCTATTGTAGCTTTGCTTTTATTCTATCAGGTGGATACATTTTAAGACCCGATGTTAAATGTGAGCCACACCTAAACGTCAAGTTTTTTTCTGCATTTCATATGACATTTCTCAATTTCAAACTAACTCAATTTAAACCATGGAGTCGAGCAACACGTTTAAGTTATTCAGGCTTATTCAAATCAAAATGCATATCGTGCACTTCGTGATTTTGTCGGTCAATTTAATCGTCCAAATGTGCGTACAAACGGAAAAATTTGTTCGCGATAGTGTGGTTGAACTGTTAATGTGAATGGTGTTCGCTATCGTGAGATGATAACGAACTTTTTATGACCCGAATTTGAAGATACGGATGTGGACGATATGTGGTTTCAATAGGATGGTGCCACTTGCCACACAGCTAACGAAACAATGGCTCAAATTCAATGGCCGTGTTATGTCATGTGGTGGCGATGTCAATTGGCCACCAATATCATGTGAGTTGACATCGTTTGACTTCTTTCTTTGGGGTTATTTGAAAGAAAAATTGTACGTCGATAAGCCAGCTACAATTTAAGAGCTAAAAGATGAAATAATTCGGCACATTAAGGCATAGAACCTCAATTATGCCTCAGAGTCATTGAAAATTTGGATCATCGGATGGAGATGTGCAGCAATTTAGCCGATATTATATTTCCTACATAGTTGAAATATACCAAATTGGCATATTAAAAAGAAATGAGAATAATTTCCTAAATAGTGTGTGTTTTATTCAAAATCAACATCGTCCCTTAAAATTTAACCACCATTTACTACTTCTTACGCCCATTATTACAACTTGCCGTTAGCTAAAGGTAGGATTTTATCAGGCCGATAAATTGGTGTTTGTTATTACAAATAAATTTTAACCTAAAGTGACCGATAAAGTTATTGGGAAGATTGCCTTACCTTTAGGTAAAAGTTAACTTGTAATAACAAAAACCAATTTATCGGTCTGATAAAATCCTACCTTTAACTAACGGCAAGTTGTAATAATGGGCCTTAGTAGGCGGCGCTTTTACTCCTGATCATTCGTTTCTAATGACAGGTGGAATAAAGTGGAATGTCAGAAAGCGGTTTCTTGTAGATGTACTTTTTGGAGGCGGAAACCTCTTATTTTTTAAATTATAATTTAGAAAAAACAGCAATTTTTATTTTCCATTTTTTTCCTTTGCTGGGATTTGAGCCTGGGATGTTTGACTTTCTGTGCAAGCGCTCAAACCACTATACCACGTACCACCCATTGCTCTATTCTGTTAGACCTACATGTTCTCCAGTCTTAATCTCAGTTTTTCAGGAAGAGATCTTCGCTATTGGAAAAGCCCAGTTGCTGCTGTTCTCTTCTCATAGTTATACTATTGTAAGTAAGAGTTTGTTACAATAAAATGGCCACTAAAGTGTATTACATGTTCTACAAGTAAATAAATTTCTTTTGTTGTTATGGAACTGAAATCTATAGCAAATAGATTTACATGCATTGTTTGTTTTTTTAATTTGTTAGCAATTTTCTTTTTGTTTTAAAGAATTATTACCCGTTTCAAGCGCAGATTATTCACTCACAAAATTTGTGCAAAGTTACCACTGGTGAAATTTAAATTCGGTTTGACTTAAAATCCGAATGATTAAAACTGATCATTGACATTAAATCTAGTATCATGTTTAGGTTCTTTTCTTTTAGTTTTAGGATAATATCAATAAAGTATATACTTAGACTCTTTTAATTTCAAACAATCATGTTTATGCAACAATTAAGGAATCAATAAAAATGAGTTTTAAACGATGCAATTAATTGATTGTTACCAATTAATTATAATACATATATATTTCTAATAGCCAGCCAACAAGTCTGTATTTTTAATTTATTTTGTTAAAGTAAACATTGAAAAAAGTATCTCAATCAAGCCCATCACATTAATGTCACAGGCTAGAAAATCAAATTCCAACCAAACATAGGAAAACCAGTCGCATTTCTTAAGAAAAGAAAAGAAGAAATAAAAAGCGCTCATAAAAAACGAATACAACTGCAGAACAACCCGGCATTCTTATGCAGCCCATACATATATGCTGCTATTGGTTTTGCTACCCAAGTTTTACAGGCTTTTAAAACATATTCAGCTATTGTGTTTTGATCTTAATGTTCTTTATATTTTTAACTGGAAAAATATAAAATCTATATTGCAAGGCTTACAACGGCGTTTGCAACGAAGCGTAAATACCGCACAGAGGGAAAAAAGGCGTTATAAAATTATTAACCAAGGGTATCAAATTAAGAACAAATTGTGAATAATATTTCGTTAACTTTCGGTACCAAATCAAACTTAATGCGTTATAAAAATAAGAACAAATGGCACAAAATACCATAAGTTAACAAATCAAGAACAACCGGTAGTAAAATCGTGAACAATTGTATAAAAATATCATAAGTTAATAAAAAAAAAAAAAAAATCGGTACCAACCGTTAACGAATTTTAATACCAAATGGTATCAATTTCGGTAGTTTTCTACCACTTTTTTTTCTGAGTGCGCTATTGCTTTTTTATTATATTTAGTAGGGACATAAATACTGTTGCTAATATGTTGGTTTTGGAAATAATTTTTTTTATATATTTATTGATATCTATTGTATACAAAAATCTTAGTTTTATTCAAAATGTCAGCCCTTGGCCTTCATACACGCCTTTAGTCGCATTGGTCAGTCATCAATAGCTGCACGCACCTTATCCAATGGAAAATTGGCTACAGCACGAACTAGAGCTGTCTTAAGGACAGAGCAGACCATGCCCTCTAAAACTGTCCCCAATTTGTAATACAAAGGATTCAAATCAGGGCTACCCGATAGCAAATCTTCAGAACACATAAAAGCTGGTAAACTGTATCGAAGCCAGGTATGTTTCGTTTTGGCCTTATAAGCAGAATCTTGTTGGAAAGTCTAAGGCTGCTTTTGGAACAGGGAATTGTTAAGCGGCCTCAAAATTGTTTCTAAACTTTGGCCGATGTTTTGACCCCTTGTTTAAAGAAATGCAAGTCAGTCACCCCATCAGAAGAGACACTTCATCAAACCATGGCTGCAGCTGGATGATGATCCTTTTCGACCCGTGGAATGAGTTTGGATGCTTCTTCAGATGACCGAGCATAAACCCTCCCATTTTGTTTCTTAAACTTCTCCTGTACGGTAAAAATTTTTATATCCGTAAACAAGATTTTTCTATGCAAGTTATCAGCGTACTTTACCAAAACACATTTGGATTTTTCTATCCTATTTTTTAAAGCTGCAGTCAATAAATGTCTTGTACTGCGATTGAAAGTTTCAAGACCCAAGTCTTTTTTAATAATACGACTCATGGACTTTTGTGTGATTTTAATCTCACGGTATATAATTTTCTGTTTCCTGTTTAGTTGAATTCTTGCTTTGACAATTGCTTCATGATTAAAGTTAACACAAGTTCAAATTCCCGTAACTGACAAACGCTATAGAGGTTTCCTTTTAAAAACCATGTGATAATAAAAGGGCGTGTTCAATTTGACTATTTTAATGGATATGTTCAAAGTAACAATATTTATATCCCTACTAAGTATGTATATAATATTATATAGTAATAAAAAATTTATATTTTTTTATAATACACATATTGCGCTGTTTTTGCATGCAAACAAAGAAATAATTCAATCTTATCCTAAAACATACCCTTTCATTGTTTTCGGCATGTGAATTACATTCTGAATGCCATCACGTGGATTTGAGTGCGACTTTTAAAAACCACGTCAGTTTTGAAGTGATTTTCAATATATGTATGTATGTATGTATTATGTACTTGTAACTCTAAGCAAAAATAATGTAGTCGCCGGTGGTTAGTGTGTTGACTTGATAGACTGGGTTAAATCCCAGCTTTGATATCTTGAAAAAAAAGAAATATGAAAAAAATATTTTTTTCGGCGACACTACCTCTTAGCAGTCTTTTGACAAAAGCTCTGAGAGTAACTGAACAAGTTTTTCAAATTTGTTCTTCGGAGTCGACGACAGTACTGCAAGAAGCTAGACAGACCGTAGCTCTGAGACAGAGCTGTAATAGCAGCTTGTGTATGTATGTAAGCAAAAATTGCAATGCAATTTAGGTGTAGAAAAAATTCTTTGCGCATTATCAGTGTGTTATTGGCTTTTAGATTTTTTTTATTATTAAGGCCAGCACTCAGGGGACGACCTCTATTTATGCATTTATGTGCTGGTCTAGGAAAATATGTGTTGGGAAGGGGGAAAAGACTGGGTAGTGTTTTTGGACATTTTCGTAATTAACAGGAAAAACTTTCGTTTCACAAACGAACGATGCGGCTAAAGAACAAATTCTTTCTATTCATTCATTGGGCGTTTCACTGGACAATCAACTACAATAATATGTGCTCTGAGAGAGGTACGAGTAGACCGTAAGAATATGCGATTATCAGGAATCAAGTCCTTTATTTCGCCAGATCACTTCCCGTTTTATGACCCATATAGAAATGAATAAGCACGCCACATTGCGCTGGTGCTCCAAAGAATCGATAGAGTTGGATATCCCACCGTCATTGGTAAGCATGTTCGCCCTATTCTGTACCCCAAAATAAACTTTAAAGCATCGGACTATACATGAGAATTGTATTTCATCTTAGATCGGTTAAATATGTGATTATTCCAACGGACATCACAATTAATTCTCAACACAACATCAAGAGGGTCCGGCTCCTTGATATTTACTCGTAGTCACAGATGATAAGATTGAATCATCATCACCATTGCTATGCGTGATAAAACAACATTGAGTCTTGCGCGCATTTAATTCGACCTTGTTTGCGCGACCACACTCCAAGATTATTTGCAGGTCATATGAGAGCGTGTCATTAATTTTTCATATTTTGGTTTATTGCTATCAGCATTTAAAAACATGTAGTTATTCAGTTAGCGCGGTATTTCAACATTCAATTGGGGTAGGTATTTAAAATCAAATCTTGAAAATGAAGTATTATAAAAAAAAATATTTTTACAGTTTTTACTTTGCACTTCGTGGCAGGTAAAAGAAACTAAAGTGTTTAAAGTACAGTAGAGATCATTCCATACAATGGAAAAAAAATTAAACGAATTGTCCATGAGTGAAGCCGCTGAATACAAGCACAGCAATAAAAATCTTAAAATGGCAACATTGATGCAGTGTCATGAACAATAATGTTAACTCCGGTTGTTTAGAAAAAACCCACAAATTAAAAGCAAAAAGTAAAGATATAATCGTTAAATTAGCCTGAAAATATCTAAAATTCAGAACTATTTAACAATGAAATATGCAAATCTGTGAAAATAAAACTAAGGATTACAGTTTCGCAACCTACTTAAATGCTTAATGAGCTGCCATAATGGGATTTCCCGCTGCGCAATTTGGGTTAATCTTGTACAGTTAGTATTGTCATGAACATTTTTTACAACAAAATAACGAGTATGTTTAACGCGCCAGGAAATATTCCTCGCAGGTAGATCGTTTGACAAACGCAAAATGTTTTCTACGGGAAAAACGAGTAATAGGTAAAAGTATACGGTTTATATCCGCAGAACATACTTATGTATATACATATTGCTAGGTAGAAATAACTCAATAAACATTGCGCAAACCATCAGGTTTAGACATCATTCCATGAAAAACTCAAAATGAACAAAAGTGCAATAAAAACAAATAATGCGACAGCATTTCGTAGTACAAGTTATAATAACAATAGCGTTAAATTGAGCATTACATTTACGGTTTGATGTTACCCACTTGGCCACAACTTTCGATAAAGATATTACGTACATACATATGTACCTTTAAATATTTTGCGAAAGTTTCTTTAACAAAACATACGGAAATGTTTCACGTTTTCGACTCGGGAAAGAGTTCTATTTAGCAGTGTGGCAAAAGCTCTGAGAGTAACAAGCTTCTCAAGTCTGTAGTTGGTAGTCGATTTTAAACTGCCGGTCCGGGAGCTCATGGATAAAAATTAACACACACAACATGGGTGCTGCGAGTCCGTAATCCTGAGACAGGGTTGTAATGCCAATTATGCATATACATACATACATATGTATATACATACATACATACATACATAATTGGCCATTACAACCCTGTGTCATGGTTACGGCCTAGCTTCTCGCAGCTCTCATGTTGTGTGTGTTAATTTTTATCCATGAATACCAGGACCTACAGTTTAAAGTCGACTCCGAACAACAGATTTAAGAGGCTTTTTCTTGGCAATTAATTACTGCCAGAGCTTTTGCCAGAAGACTGCCGAAAGAAATAATTTTTTTCATATTTCTGTTTTCAAGATGTCAGAGCTGAGATTTGAACCCGGCACTATCGTCTTAGCAAGCCAACACACTATCCACTAGACCTAGCGGGTGTTCAGAGCAATGAAATGGCAGATCAACTTGCCAGAAAGAGAGCATCTATGCCATTGGTGGGGTCAGAACTATTTGTAACATGGGAAGGGGAGTTTGAAAGATCATGCTGAATGAAAAAGAGGACAGAGAGAGAGAGAGGCGTTTATTCTTCTTCAGCCAAAGTAAAAAGTGGAAAGGGAGAAACTGACTGGTCTTTGACTTTCAAAGCTTTTCCTCTGTAATTATGATAGGAGGAGATTTGAGTCATGCATTAAATTCTTTTGGGATAATCTTAGAATATTGGTGAGACTTCTAACCGGCTACTGCAGACTCAAGGGACAGGAATCGCTTCAAGCGATATGTGCAGATTCCGTGACGAGGCAATCGGGTCATCAGAGCACATATTGGGCAATTGTGCAGCATTGATTCACAGTAGCAAGAGGTACCTTGGTGCCAGTTATCAGATAGGGAATTCTAGGGGTTGACACTGGCCGACATTTTGAAGTTCGTTCGAGCTAGTAAACTGGAGGTATATTATAGGAATCCCGGTCAAGTTGAGTGCGTACAATAGATCTACAGGTCGAAGTAACTTAGTACCTCATATACATATGTGTGAATGAATAAAATTAAGTTAATGCTAACGCGATATATGTACATATGTTTGTATACATAGTATGTTTGTATGTGCATTTGTAGTTATGATACAAATAAAAGAAATGAATTAAATTTCAAAAATTTGTGTTACTTTTTTACAATTTAAAGATTTGTAAGAATTAAAAAAAAATTATCACGTGTGTAAATTTCCAAAAATTTAAATAAATTTATTCATTTATAGCAGAAGATCGCAATTAATTAAAATTGAATCTAAAAATTCCAAATATTTATTTCGATACCCTCTATTCTTTACGGAATGAGAACATACAAGAACATATGTATGTATTTGTGTTTGTATGTACATAAGTACATACATACCTATGTTTTGACGTATGAGTACCTTTCTGTATGAGATTAATTGTACCAGTGGGGAAGTAAGTAATTTAAGGCAAATAAAGGTAAATGATTTTCATAAATTATTCTTCGCAAAAAGAGAGCCAATTAAAAGAGATAAAAAGTTTTTAAGAGTGTACCTACATGATCGAGAATAAACAAAAAACTTTTGCGCATTAGTTTTTTACTTTTTACTCGTAGATTTCGTTGTTTGTCTTTTTTTTTGCTTTTCACTTTTATACTGTTTAAATTCGTATTTTATTTAGAATGCCATAAGGAAACAAAGTGTAGAAAGAGAGAGAATCTTTTTCATTATACAATAATAATTAAAATGACACAATGAAAAAAACCAAAAAAAATAAAAGATAACGCGAAGAAAAAAAATA
Source organism: Metopia argyrocephala (assembly GCA_963576795.1). Classification (NCBI taxonomy): domain Eukaryota; kingdom Metazoa; phylum Arthropoda; class Insecta; order Diptera; family Sarcophagidae; genus Metopia; species Metopia argyrocephala. Next base: position 56,338,738 of record OY756211.1, on the reverse strand, counting down.
GCACAAAGGGCAAGGAAAGTAGAAATTAAATCAAAATAAAAATGATTGAAGAGGTGAATAAAATGAACTGAACCAAAGAATTGAGCTGTCATGCATTCTTAATTTAAGCGGGCCAAACACAAACAAAATAAGAAAAACATTCGAAAAGTTTCGTTTCACAGCATGGAAGGAAGACAAACAAAAATGGAAAAATTAAATAATAAAAAAAAGACTATCTATGTATGTATGTATGAATGTCGACTAAAAGCAACACAACAAACCAATACAGCTACCGCTAGAAAAGTGTTGAATATGTTTTTCTTTTTTTTTATTGCTGTGAAGGTCGTTTATGAACAGCTGTGTGTAAAAGTGTTGTTAACATGCTTTACTTGCGTCAAATTTTTCAAAACTTTCAAATACGAAATTAATAGTGTGCTGGATTATTGTTCTGTATAAAGTGCACATTTTCTAAGTGACAATTAAGGCGAAAAACTGGTTTTACTTATTTTGTTCACAAGTGCTTAAATCCTATGAAAATAAGTAGATACATAGGTGTTTAGTAGTATGTACACTTGGGAACAAACAATTAAGCTCCTCCGTGGTTCGATTGAAAATTTTTCAATTAATAACATTTTATAACATCAAACAATGCAGCCTGTTAAACAAAATTAAGTCCCCTCGAATGATTTATCATAAAATAACCCTTTTCCCAGCTTTGCGTTTAGCTACTATGTACCTCTTTTATAATCTCCCCAGATTTTCTATGGCATTTAAATTTGGAATGTATGCATATCCACAATTCCATTTCTGACAATATGTGATTAGTGCCTGTGGTCATTATCCTGTCGAAATTTTCAAGCTAACGGTAAGGAATCCGTGTAGCCATTCTCTAAGTGATTGAGTAATAAAAATTTGTATATTGCAAGTGGCAATTTTTTAAATTTTACCGACTTCCATTGACGTAAAGTAATTCAACCCCAACAGTGGCAAGTCATCATTGATTCCAGAAGTTTTAAGAATGTATTCTTAAAGGAATTTAACTGAACGGTGTTAAAAATCATTCCCATAAAGTTCATACATATGTTTTAGACAGTTTATTAAGGTTATGTGATTTTTATATAAATTTCATACATTTAATTAGTAACTTTATCGTAATACTAGTCATAAAGCCGGAAAATCAAAAATCTGGCTCCGTCTTGCACATGTGAAGCAAATGAGCTTTAAGTATGCAAAATTTCAGCTTTCTGCGACGTCAGACGGCTTCAAAAAAATGCGAAAAAAAAAATGGACATATATATCTGTGGCAATATGGAAGAGTAGCTTAAGTCGAAAATTTAAGTTTCGGGATATCATCAATTTTGTGTAATTTTTATTCTGTATGTTGCGAATAATTTATGAGTTAATATATTGAAAACATGTTCATTAGAGAAGAAGGATGAATATTTTAAAATAATATGGTTTATTTTAGAAGATTTTACGCCTTTTCTACTTAAGCGCTTTTTCGAAACTGAAATCTGCGTTGGACAGGTCCTTAAGTAACTTGAGCGCTTCTGTTGAAATAAAAAGTATGTATTGTGTAGTTTTAAGTAAACATAAGAGGATTTATTCAAGAACTTACATTCACTTTAGATAACTATATACAAGAACCACATTTTATTAAAAAAACTAATGTAAATATAAGTTATATGATAAATCAAAAATCTGAATAGGTAAACAAATCTATGTGTACATAAGTTGTTTTGTTAAATGCATTATTGATTTAAAAAACTTAGGCTAAAAAGTAAACGTACATAACATTGATAAAAAATAGAATTTTTCAAAACGGACTAAACACATTTAAGCGCCTTTGCTTCTGTAATGCCCCAAACGCCTTAACTTAATTCTCTCTTATGTCGACTAAAGCTACTCTTCCATACTGCCACAGATATGTATGTACATCCGGACAAACAACGAAATTATATATATAGATATTATCAGTTTTTAAAATTGAGATCTATTTTTGCTGATCAAATCTTAACTTAACTTGTTACAAATACATACATACATACATAACTGGCCTTTACAACCATGTGTCAGGATTACGGCCTAGCTTCTCGCAGCGCTCATGTTGTGTGTGTAAATTTTTATCCATTAGTACCGGGACCTACAGTTTAATGTCGACTCCGTACGACAGACTTGAGAAGCTTTTTCATGACAATTAATTACTCTCAGAGCTTTTGCCAGAAGACTGCTGAGAGGTAGTCGCCGAAAGAAATATTTTTTTCATATTTCTTTTTTTTCAAGATGTCGGAGCTGGGTGTCGAACCCAGGGCTCATGTCTTAGTAAGCCAACACACTAACCACTAGACCACGGCGACTACAACTTTTTAAAAAATTTCGAGTATAAAATTGTAATATTTTTGTTTTGACATCAATTACATCTACACTAGTTAAGCGTATATTCATGCAAACTTTTGCTCTCGTTCTAGCAAAAATATATGCAAATATGATTTGTCTTATACTCAAAGCCAAAAACTTAATATAAAAAATTTTAACCGACAACAGCTCCAGCCATAACATTGGCCCCATCTGTGGCCAGCCCTGACAGCATTGTGTCTCCAAAGTCTGGATAACATTAATTGATTAACAAAAACGGTAAGTTGTGGGTAATGCAAAACATTATTAAAGTCAATTCAGCCTACCAAACTTGCTTTTAAATGGTGTCCCGATTCACGCTCAAGAATTGTGTAATACTTGCTTAGCTTTTTTCTTGGTATTATTTTTGACGATTTTTACGATTTTAAACGCTAAAAGAACAACAATTCTTTTCCTGGAGCCTGTCAAAAACATTTAGCCACTCAGCTCTAAATTCTATTTTGTTGAATTCATGTTTTCATCATTGAAAGTAGAAAATTATGTAGAAACTTTTAGAAACAAATTGTTTGTTTCTACCTGGTTGTCGGAATATCGTCCTCTAAATTTTCAATTTCGTTCGGCTTCTGTGTTTTTGATAAAAATCTGCAATTTTTAAATAAAACAAAAACGGTTTTGGATATCAATGAAATTCTTTATTCCTGTACGTTCGATGTCATGGAACTCAATTTCTTTTCCAGACTCTGAACGCAATTTTCGGCCGTTTTTTTTCAATCATAAATCGGCCGATACTGCTGCAATTTCACGTTCGATATTCGTACGAAGTTCATCAATCGTCGCTGGCTTGTTGGCATAGACTTGACGTAGTCCGACAGGAAATAGTCTAACGGCGTCAAATTGAACGACCGAGGCGGCCAATTGACTGGACCATTTCGCGTTCTCCAAACTTGGTTTCCAATAAATTGATTGTGACATTCGCTGTGTGGCTTGTGGCGCCGGCTTGTTGGAACCACAGGTTGTCCAAGTCCATATCATCCAATTAGGGCCAAAAAGATTCGGCTATCATTGAACTGTAGCGATTCCCATTCACAGCAACGTGGCGGTCTTGATCATCACAAAAGAAGTACGGCCCAATGACGACGCCGGTTCATAAACCGCACAAAACCGTAATATTTTCGGGATGCAATGATGACTCATGGAGTGCGTGTGGATTGCTGCCTGACCAATAACGCATATTTTGTTTATTGACGAAGCCATTCAGCCAGAAATGGGCCTCATCTCTGAAGATGATTTTTTGATGAAAATCCGAATCATTTTCAAGTTGTTGCTCAGCCCAATTCACGAACATACGACGCTTCTGGTGGTCAAGCGGCTTCAGTTCTTGCGTCTATTTGATCTTGCAAGGATGTAGGCCAAGATATTTTCGCAAAATTCGCAACAACGATGTCACAGAAATGCCTAACGCTTGAGAACGACGTGTGAGAGACACATTTAGGCACTTCTTTGCCTCACTGGCACAGCAACATTTTGTACTGTGCCTGTGGATTCAAATCTTTCCACTAGACGCTCAATTGGTGATGTACTGGGATGATTATGACGACCATAAATTGGACGTGGCGCCCTTAACGTTAAGGCCACTGACTCCGAATTTCGGTAGTAAATTTTAATAATTTCGATTCTTTGTTGGCTCGTATATCTTTCCATCATGAAATAGCAAACCTTACTGAAGAGAAATGTCAAAAGAGCGGCAAGAAATATGGCGTTGATTGCTGTCCCTGTCGCTCTACTTTTGTAGCCTCCCTTTTGAAAATCCCTGTTATTAATAAAACATGTCTACTTTTCCAATTTTTCCTATTTTAAATTTCATTATATTGTTTTGATGAATTCAAATGATTAAGACCATATTATAAATTAATTTCATTTAAAGGCAGAAGTACATAACGTGCGTTATATCGTTAACAGCGGTTGCAATCTACAGTGCAAGTCAACTGTTCAACTATCAACGAATCTAAAATTAAAAAAATTTTCAACTTCTATAATTTTCCATTTTTGTTAGTAATTTTCCTTCTGAAAATTCCCTATTTCAACTTTTTGGACAGCAGTGCAAAACACACAATTGGCACTACGCATGGTATGTACTCGTATAGACACTTCTGGCTTAAATTATACCTACATATGTAATAGAATGTAACAGAGGTTTTATATATAGCTGCTCCACTTGTGAAAATGTTTAAACTGGGTTAACAGTAATGCAAATTGTTTACTCGAAAAAAATTTTCTTCCTATTTAAAAATTATTAATAGTAAGGGTACCCACGTAGGGCCTTGCAATATTTAGAAACGATGCAAAGTGTGTAAAAATGCATCATATTTTTACAAGGCAACAACAAAATATATACATTCCCCATTTGTACCAATTGCACTGAAAAAACCTAAAGTAAATTGTCGCAGTGTTTTTGACTTTTAGGGAAGAGATGGTACATTTTGTTGAGTCGGTAATTCCGGCATCACCAGGTCAATTAAATACTTAAAAAAATACAATAAATTATAAAAGGACGCTCACAAACTATAGCCTGTTGCGGAGCATATTTGCTTTACTTTAGTTTGAACAGATTCAATCGTGAGTAACGTGAGTGTTTTTAACATGAAAATATACCAAAAACGTAGGAAAGTTGCAACAAACCAACCAAACTACCAAACGGTCTTAATAGCACGGAAAACTACCAATTTTGGTCCAATCGGACCATAACGGCAACGCTGATTATAATATTAGGAAATTGCTATAATCTATTCGTTTTGTAAATTTAAATCAAAAAGGGTTTCTTCACTTTCATCAATATCATCTATTTCTTAGTCTTAGTTGCTAAGCTGAAGTTATTCTGCGAAGTGAAGAACGTCGTCTAGTAGTTAGTGTGTTGGCTTACTAAGACGATAGCGCCAGGTCCAAGTCTCAGCTCTGACATCTTGAAAAAAAAAAAAAAATTTGAAAAAATTATTTCTTTCGGCGACTACGACTCAGCAGTCTTTTGGCAAAAGCTCTGAGAGTAATCGTTTGCCATGAAAAAGCTTCTCAAATCTGTCGTTCGAAGTCGACTTTAAACTGTAGTTCCCGGTACTCATGGATAAAAATTAACACAGCTGCGAGAAGCTAGGCCGTAACCCTGACACAGGATTGTAACAGCCAATTATGTATGTAGAATATGAACGTTTATCTGAAGTATCGATATCCCTATAAATGCATCTAATGTGGCCATATAAGGGAAAATGTTTCTTAAATAGAGAATATCTAAATTTTTTTTGCATTAATTAATTTTTTTGAATTACTTTTCATAAAAAATAAAATAACAAAATCAAACCTTAAACTCAAGTTTCGTAACCAAAAACATAAAATCAAGTGTACACATTTATATCGAGTAATAGATGAGTAAAAGAATAGGGCCCCAGAGCTCTATCCGCTACATGATTTGATCAATGTACACATGTTCTCAACATTGTTTTTTCTTTAATTTTTTTACAAGTTTTAAAACGAGTATTTGTGTGCTCATGTGATTAAATTGTAAACTGTATTTTTATACCGAACAATAAATAAAAACCTCATCCGCTTTCTAAGGAAGACAGGTAGATAATTCAAATTAGTAAATTTTTTGACCTTGGATGAAGCACATAATGTAAGAATGCTATTGATTTCAACCAATGAATGAAATACTCTTCCACTTTCTAAGGAAAACAGGTATAATTTAAAATTTCTTTTTTCTAACAAAATTTTACTGATCAGTACAATGGACCTTGGAAAAATGCGCAAAATGTGTGATACCTATTAGTCGTTAGCACAAGAAATTTTAGCAGGCGGGCCTTTCAAGTCAAAATCACCCAGTGGTGCATGCTGTTCTATTTAAAATCTTTGTAAATTGTACCTATAAGCAGATATTATATTACGAGTACCTATAATACACAGATTTTAAAGGAAATCTATTATGATTTTCATGTACTACGTATGTAGGTACAATGTACGATTATAAAGATTTTTTTTCTTTAAATCTTTGATTTCTTCTTTTATTTTTATAATTTCTTCTATTAATTAAGAGTTTTTTGCCAAATCAAATTTCAAAGCAATTAATAACGCAAAAATTATATTTCGTTCGTATGGATGTACAAACACTGAAACATGTGTACTTGTACCAGAGTTGGGTTTATTGCATTGAATTTATAATGCATTATCGTTTCCACTACCACTAAACCACTTAGTATTAATGCAGCAATATTGCAGCCACCACTAAATGCAGATAGAAATAGTTAACCACTAAATAAAACCATTTTAGTGGTAGTGGAAATTTATTGCATTAAAAAAAGCAAATTTAGTGGTAGTGGAAATTTAGTGCATTAAATAAAATAAATTTAGTGGTAGTGGAAATTTATTGCATTAAATAAAAAAAATTTAGTGGTAGTGGAAATTTAATGCATTAAAAAAAACAAATTTAGTGGTAGTGGAAATTTATTGCATTAAATAAAAAAAATTTAGTGGTAGTGGAAATTTATTGCATTAAAAAAAACAAATTTAGTGGTAGTGGAAATTTATTGCATTAAATAAAAAAAATTTAGTGGTAGTGGAAATTTATTGCATTAAATAAAAAAAATTAGTGGTAGTGGAAATTTATTGCATTAAATATAAAAATTTTAGTGGCAATGGAAATTTATTGCATTAAATATATCGATTTTAGTGGTAGTGGAAATTTAGTGCACTAATTTTGAATAATTAGTGGTAATGGAATATAACTCCATTGGCACTATAGTGGAATGGAAATTTAGTTCCACTACCTCAGTTCCACTATCCTTTTAATATACCTTCATATATGGATATAATATTATTATATGCATACATAGCTTAAGTCAATGTCAAACTAAATTGTTGTGAATGTTATTTTCTTAATTTACTGAGTCCGCCTGTATAAAGTAAATAATTGTTGTTATTGTTTTAATAAGAATTTTAGTACTTTCAAATGTAATATATTATTGAGTTCACCATAGGTAAGATTTTAATGGCGCGGACTGCTAATATTGCCAGCCGCTAATCATTCAGAAGTAGTGCACTAAATTTCCATTACCACTAAAATCGATTCATTTAGTGCACTAAATTTGCACTACCACTAAATTTGTTTTATTCAATGCACTAAATTTCCACTACCACTAAATTTATTTTATTTAATGCACTAAATTTCCACTACCACTAAATTTATTTTATTTAATGCACTAAATTTCCATTACCACTAAATTTGTTTTTTTTAATGCAATAAATTTCCACTACCACTAAATTTGTTTTTTTTAATGCAATAAATTTCCACTACCACTAAATTTTTTTATTTAATGCAATAAATTTCCACTACCACTAAATTTGTTTTTTTAATGCATTAAATTTCAACTACCACTAAATTTTTTTTATTTAATGCAATAAATTTCCACTACCACTAAATTTGTTTTTTTTAATGCAATAAATTTCCACTACCACTAATTTTTTTATTTAATGCAATAAATTTCCACTACCACTAAATTTTTTTTATTTAATGCAATAAATTTCCACTACCACTAAATTTGTTTTTTTTAATGCATTAAATTTCCACTACCACTAAAATGGTTTTATTTAATGCACTAAATTTCCACTACCACTAAATATTATAGGCGATAATGCACTATTTTTTCCACTACCACTAAATTTAGTGGAAAATTAAATCTAATGCAATAAACCCAACTCTGACTTGTACTCATGTAAGTTTTTATATTGTAAATATTTGATTGGATTTTTGTAGTAGTAGTAGTAGTATAGTATATAAGTATGATATTGGATGATAATTTAAAGCAAAAACAAAACCACGCTGTAATAATTCGAACAGCAAGAACAAAATAGACAGAAAAAAAACAAGAAAGAAACGAATTCTATTAAAATTGGGGCCACTAAAATGAATTCTGTGGGTAATATTTGTGGAATATATTTGAAAATAAAACGCCAAGAAATACACGCGAAGAGAAGAAAAAGAGAGCATTCGTAAATTAAGTAAATACGATGATTATTACTCACAACACATACATACAATACGGAAAATGGGGGGGAGCATTTTTAAGAGAGTTTCCATATTTTTGTGAGGCAGGCCTTTTTATTAAAAGTAGGTAGATGGGGCTGTTATTTTTATATGTTTGACTCTTTGCCATATGTATGGGTTGAGCGTTACTAAAATGATACGAATGTTAGCCAGCATATTTCGGCGTTCGGCTAAAATGTCGTCGTTGCTTTTTATGTACATGTTGTTGCTGTTAGTGGACTAAGAAAGAAATAACAAGAAAACGAGAATGCTTGATTACTTGTATGACTATGTTTTTATTATTATTTTTTTCTTTTTCGTATACAAAAACTTTTGTAGAACGATTTTAAGGAGCGAGTAAGTGTAAGAGTAGGTTATAAGTGTGTATGTAAAAGCGTTTCAGTATTGGTGTTTTAACCATTAAATCGTGTACTTTAGTAAATAGCAACGAATCAGTTGTCAGTTCGCATCCAACTTGTAAGCAGGTAAAGGCCGTATTTAACGTTTTGAGATTAAAAGCCACGAGGTCGTTTAAATAAATAAAGAAGAAAAAAATATCAGAAAAATAAAATCTTTCGCGAAAGAGATTACAAAACGGTTTTTTTAAATATAAATTTATAAACACAATAAAATTTTATTATTTTTATAAATAAAATATAAAAATTAAGCAAAAAAATAAAAACAAAACAAACAAAACATCCGAGTGTTATTAAAGAGCCAATTAATTAATAGTTCAAGAGGTGTGGTGAGAAGTGGTGTTGCAAAAACAAATTTTTTTTATTGAAAAGTGATCGCGTTTTTCTTTTATATAAGACTTAGAAGAAAAAAAAATAGAAAAAGAAAAAATTATGGCGTTCATAAAATAAATACAAATACCTACATACCTACCTATTTAAAGCAAAAGAAATGAATATAAATAATAAAATAAAATGAAAAATAAGGCTAAACCATATTTTTTAATCGCTAAAATGTGTTTGTAAAAAATCAACAAAATAAATGCAAAAAACGAAAACAAACGAAAAAAGAAATTAAATAAAATCAACATGAAATAAATAAAATTCTTAACGATTAATTTTAACAAAAAACGAAATGGTTTCATTTTGTAATATATTTTTTTATACCCATAAAAAAAGTTTAACAATTTTTTGCTTATTTTTTTTTTAATAAAAACACAAATTCTTAAATAAATTAATTCAACCTTAAATTCCACATTATACCTACCTACACAGAGCGAAAAACAACCCAGTGATCTTTTGCAAAAATAAAGAGAGTTATTTTAGACTCTTTCTCTTTGTACTCGTATTTATTCCACTTTATTATTTAAAAATTTAAATCGTTTTTTCTTCTTCAAATTCCTACTATCACTTAAAACTACCACTACAAACAACAACACACACAACAATTATATTAAAATGTGATATGATGATGGCGAGTCTTATAAAGTGATACAATAAAAAGAGAGAAAAAAAAAATCCAACAAGTTTTTCTATATGCCTTTTAAAATATTTATATTTTGTTTTTGTTATTATTTGTAATTGTTTTAAGTTTGATACGTTCATTAGCATAAGTGTTGCCCATATTTCTGTTTTTCTTTTTTTTCGTTTAACATTTTAATTTTAAATCGGTTATTTAACAATAAATTATGTTTAAATGTAAAAATTATAATAAAATAGTTTTATTAACATGAGAAATTTTTTAAAAATAAAAAAAAATTAAAAACCATAACAATAACAAAAATAAAAATACAACACGATGCTACGCAAAATGAGTAGCAAAATATTAAAAATGTAACATACATAGATATTTTAATATATGTATGTAATTAAATAATAAACATAAAAAAACTAAGAATTATTTAAAAAAGGCAAACAAAAATTTAATTAAATGGAATTTAATAACAGAAATAAAAATTAATTATATTTTTAAACACAAAAAAAGAAATGAAAAAATCTTAAATAATTGGTCAAGCTTAACGCTTTTTTTTTTATCTATAATATTAAATTAATTATTAATATATAATAAGTATGTATTTAATTTATTAAAATAAAAAACAACAATTTTAGAATCGAAAGAAATTTATTTAAAAATGATTTCAACAGTATATAAAATCTCGCATGTTCCAATAATTTGCCCCTAGAATTCAAGTTTCTGTAAATTTTCTATCGTAAATTTTCCGTGAACACAACAACTCTTTAAAACTACACTGTGTGGAAGTAATATTTTAAGTCGTGAAATGATTCTTAACATCGTTTAGGTAGCGCTTAGGTAATTTTCGGGAATTTTACTATTGCGGCTACCTAAGCGCTACCTGAACGGTATTAAGAATCATTCCTAGGAAGTTCATATGTTTTAGAAAGTTGTTTATTGAGATCTTAGAGAAATTTTTGTAGTTCATTTTGAAAGGTTTGCTACCTATGGATCTAAACAGTTGAAAAAGAGCTAATAAAAGATGGATTTTTTTTTAAGTTTTTTACGATTTTAGTCTTGAAGGTGAAGTTTTTTGATTTTATATCTTCACAATTTTTGTTTTTCATGACAAGAGCTACAACTTTGCTTCAGAAAGTAAATACAAATTCTGAACGGTTCCCAAGATATGAGCCTGAGAAAATGATCACTTTTTTGCAAATATGACACCAAGGCTCCAAATGTTTGGGGGCCCATAAAAAAAATTTCATGATTTTTATCATGTCTCAGCAGAAAATTTTTATAATTTGACAGCAACAAATAAAATTGTAAGCAATAATGGAACCGTTATATTGTTTTTTACACCTTAAAGCTTACAAATATGCTACAGGATAAGATATTATATTTGATTTTTTGTACTATTTGCTTACTGGTTGCAATAAATTTGCATTTCCATTGCATTTTAGCGGCTCATTTCATACAAAAATCATGCATTATAATGAGCACGAGTAAGTGATCGTTTACAATTTCTCCCTTACAAAAAAACTCACTGGTAAGCATTATTTTCTGGGGTAGTGGTGTCCGTATAATATACGGCGTATATTGTTATTTTTTTCGTGTTGCACTGTGTAATTGAAGAAACTGAACGTTGCTAATTATGTGACCAATCAAAAACCAAATATACTTAGAAATTAATAAACAAATTTTTTTTTAAAGTGAGAGCTGCAACCCTTCAACTAACGCTGCTTGCAATTTACAGTGATAGTTTTTAAAGAAGTTTGATATAAAGAAGTTTGTATATGTAGTTATGTACAGTTATGGACTTTATTCTTCATACACCGCCGATATTTGCAATAGCTGCCAAATGAAAAGCATTCCAAAACTTTTTTTGTTTAAATTATTTATTTATGAGATTGAAAAAACAACATTATTGGTATCCTTTAAAAAATTTAAGCAATGAATAAAAAACAAAAATTAAGAATGACAAAATACAGTACCATGTTTTTTGAAATGTGAAATAGGAAAGCTCAGTAAAGTTTTTTATAAAATTAAAATTTTTTGGCCCCCCATTAGCATCAATTACTGCTTGCAGACCCATTGGCGTGATGGGACCAGATTTTCAATTACATCAGGAGTTACTTAAGACCACGCCCTTTGTAAAGCTTGTTTTGAGGATTCCTTGTTGGTAACGGCAGCAGTATCAATTTTTCTTTTTAAAATATTCGAAACGTGCTCAAAGAAGTTCAAATCCGGCGATTGGGCAGGTGAGTTTCGCTGGCTTGTCGCATTATAAAGCACCCAATCTCTAACAATGTGCGCTGTATGTTTGGGATCGTAGTTCTGTTGGAAAATTAATTGCTGGCCAAGACCCAACATACCAACTGACAGATGTAAATTGTATTCGAATTGCTGTTAATAGTATCGATTCATAATACAATTTATAAATACTAACCGGCCAACGTTGCCACCATTAGGTTTTATTGTTGGACGTGCTCATCTCGACACTTAATCACTTTTGAACCAATAAAATATCAACTAACAAGTAACACGTGACCTTATTGAAAAAAACTAACGGTTTTTAAAGAGTTACAATGCGAGCTTTTTGATTAAACCAAAAGAGATTACACTCTATGAACATTTTTGTCCCTCTCTATTTTTTAGTCTTTTTAGTGTATTTGTTTAATTTGTTTCTTGTTTTGGTTGAGAATTAATATTTTTATTGCCTGTTAACGGGAATTTGTGTGCCTAAGTATTTTATCCTTTTATATTTTAAAGGAATTAACAGGGAAATTAATAAATTTTATTTGTAAAGATAAAAGCGTCCCCTAGTAATTGAATCTAAAACGCTATAAGAAAATTCATTTCTTTTAATTGACAAAGGCCTTAATAACTTAGTTTTTTTAACGGGGAGTAGTTAAACCTCTTGTCCCTTTTTTTAGGGATACTGAGATTAAGCACAAATTTAAGTACTTAAGACAGAAAAAAAGTTGAGCTCTAAATAGTTCAATTTTTTTTTTATAAATTAACAAATTTTCATATTTATTTTTTATCATTATTATATGTACCTATCAATACATTAGTATTGTGAAGGTCTAAAAATATATAAAAATGTGGTGCTAATTTTCTTTTGTTTGTGGGATAGGTAAAGCACCAAGTTAAGGGGCCAGTTTTACTATTTATTTTGGTTGTTGTAGGGAAAGAAAATATGATCGGCAGGTTTACCTTATGATACAGGTCGGGAGGGCGAATCTGGAGGCATGCAACACCTAGGCTTTACTTCGACCTGTAGATCAATTGTACCGCCCTTAACTTGACCGGGATTCCTCCAATATCTCTCCCAGTCTTGTCGCTCTGACGAACTTTAAATGCTGGCCAGTGCCAACCTCAAAGATTACCTATCTGGTACCTGATAGTTACCAAGGTACCTCATTCTACAGTATGTGCTCTGGTGACTCGATCGCCTGGTCCAGAATCTGCACATATCGCTCGAAGCGGTTCCTATCTTATTTAAGTGTCCATTGAGTTCATAAGAATTCTCGCTAGTATTCTCAGATTATTCCTAGAGTATTTAATGCATGACTTAAATCTTTTCCTATTATAATTACTAAGCAAAAGTTTGAAAAGCTTAAGGCTAGTTTGACCCAAGAAGAACAAGTATCTCTCCTTGTCTTTTTTTTCCTTTAGTATACTTTTCAAGCTCCCCTTTCTATTCCACAGAAGCGTACAGACCCCATCAATGGCATAGCTGCTCCCTTCCTGGCAAATTCATCTGTCAATTCATTCCCCTGAATGCCCATATGACCTGACCCAGCATCGGCTGATCTTATTGTCCCTGGCCAGCCGATTCCGTTTCTCCAGACAGTCCTATACTAGCTTCACTCGAGAATGGTTTGTTTCATTTGTTTGTTTTTTTATTTTATTGGTTATGGTGATGGGATGGACCTTTCCCTTAGAGTATCCGTTTAGCTAGTTAGACTCGATCACCACAATGCATATCCGGGACACGTAACAAGTGAAGAGAATTTCAATTTTTATTCTTGTACACTGAATAAAATTAATTAAATTACTTTTGTTAAAAGAACTTTTTTTATGTTGCTCTAAATATAGAAGTTTTCTGTAATATAGAGGGTGTATGAAGACTTAAGGCCATGACATAGGTCTATGTATGCATAGGTATGTAGTGTGTTAACTTTATGTCGATCACTGTATATCGTTGTATCGTTATTATAGAAAACAATCTTGCAGAACGATCTTTACATGTCAAAAAACTTTAACTTTTTTTTTAAATAGAATTTCGTAAACTAATAGCAGCAGCAGTTGCCAATTTCATTTTTTTTGTTTGTTTTGGATTTGTTCACGAAAATTTACGATCGGAAAAAGTTCAATGTCAAGTTAACAGAAAAAAATTTTTTTTTAATTATGTACTTCCAAATAGAATTTTTCAAAATTTAGGCATACACACATACATACATATGCATACATATGTATGTACATATGTATGTACACTTATGTACATAGAAAGCAATCTATGATGACACATTTTTTTAAACAAGAATTTACGAAGAAAAAAGTTCAATGTCAAGCTAATTAATACTTTTTTTTAAGATTTTGTGACGCTTTATTTCACTAATTAATTGTTAAAATTCTCTTTTTGTCAAGACCACTAAAATTTAAAGTGGATAATTAAAAAAATACATACATATTTGAAAGAAAAATATACGTAACAATCCGATACACTCGTACCTATAAATAAACACATACAGAGTGGTGATAAAAGAAATTTAAAAAAAGAGAGAAAATAAAAAAAGAAAACAAAAATCTATAAAAAATACATATCGAATATATCAAAATAAAATACGCAAAAATTTTGAAAAATAAGAAAACGAACCAGAAAAGGTGTCGAACATAAGAGAATGGGCAACTTTTAATAGGCATTTATTTAAAAACATATGTACTCGCATATGTAATATTTATATGTACGCACAAGTATATAAACAAACCACTTAATCACATGTAAGAGGCTCTTTAACGAGTACAAAAATGCTCATAACGTGCTCTTTATGGTGAATTTTAAAACAAAAACTAAGAACGACATAAAAAAACAAAACAAAATTAAAGCCTATTTAATATTAATTTAAACAAAAAAAAAAAAAAAATTAATCATAGAAAAAAATTATCAACTGAATTTTTTTTTTAATCTTTTCAACAGAATTTTCCAAAAAGAAGAAAAAGAATATTTAAAAAAAGAAATAAAAAAGAACGAAAAAATAAGAGCAACAATTAAAAAAAAATTAAGATCAATAACATCATCATATAAATCACTCATTAGCAAATAAAAGTAATAGTGGTAGTGTGGTCTTATTTTCAATATTCCCGCCACTTAAAAAAAAATTAAAAAAAAGAAACAGAGTGTAAAACACAGAGTTCACAAGTAATAAAATAAAAGAGAGAATAAAAGCAACAAGAATAGAAGCCGATTATTAAATTTCTACAATCTTTTAACAAAAACTTAAGAAGCAGAAATATTTACAAATTCAAATTATTTAATTCGGGTAAGTTTTTTGAAATTTACAACAAAAAAAATTTTTTTAAATGTATGTTTGTATGTATGTACCTACACGAATATGTTCTGTAAAACGAATTTAAAATTGAAATCGAATAAATTTTCAAATTGCTATAGTTTTAAAATGTGAAATTTATTTCATACGTTTTTTCTTATTCCTTCGCTTAGTGACCATTTCCCTCCTTCCTTCCTTGAATATCAAAATTATAAAATGATTTGTGCAATCAGGTTTTATTGTATGACTTTGAAAAAACACTCGATTTTAATTTGACTCGACTTAATTTTCTAGAACATACGTACCTCCTACCCGTTAATTATTTTTAATTTTGATTGCGCAATAAAATAGAAATTTTGAAATTATCTCCCAGTATTTGTTAAATAACAAACAATTTAAAGCTGAAATGATGGGGTTCCACCCGTAATTTTCTAGAGCTACTTTTACACTATTCTACAAGTCTAAAGAT
Source organism: Metopia argyrocephala (assembly GCA_963576795.1). Classification (NCBI taxonomy): domain Eukaryota; kingdom Metazoa; phylum Arthropoda; class Insecta; order Diptera; family Sarcophagidae; genus Metopia; species Metopia argyrocephala. Next base: position 56,322,906 of record OY756211.1, on the reverse strand, counting down.
TTTTATTGGATTGTTTTGAAAGGACTTTTTTTTATTTTTATTTTTTATTAAGACCAATACTCAGGGGTAAACCCCTACTGATACTGTGAATTGTGTTGGAATTTTTTTTTAAAGAATTTCTTTCGGCTTTTTTTAACCTTAAACCAAAAAATATGCTTTTTTTATGAGATACAAAGTGAACAATATAGCAGCCATATGGGAGTAGCTTTTCTTCCTAAAATTGTAATGTGTATCCATTAAACGTCTATTAAATCCTGAAATGTCCATACATAGTCGCTGTGTTTACTAAAAAATATGGTTTGTGTCTTTGCTTTTCAAATTGGAATTTATCTTCACACACATCATATATGTATGTATAGGATTAGGATTGAAAACAAATTGCTCTGAATTGATCATTCAAACGCCAGTGTTATACTTTCACCCTGGAATGATCAACAGCAATTGCTTCATTGTTGCATGTTGATTGTGTGGTTAGTGCCTTCGCTAAGTAGGTTTAGCTGTTATCTGCTACTTCCCAATAGGTGGCTGTTTCAGAGTTACGGCCTAGCTTCTCGCAGCACTCATGTTGTGTGTGTTAATTTTTATTTATGAGTACAGGGACCTATAAATTTGATAAGCTTTTTCATGGCAATCAATTACTCCCAGAGCTTTTGCCAGAAGACTGCTGACAGGTAGTCGCCGAAAGAAATACATTTTTCATAATTCTTCATAGTCGTCGTATTTTAAAATTAGTATAGCGATTTGAAAAATTTTCTAATTTTAATTTCACTCGTTTTCGCTGTACAGAACATGCCCATATATTTTGAATTTTTACAGTTATTCATTTAAAAGGAAAGGAATAAGTAATCTTATGGTGAATCGTTTTCAGTTCGACATTTCTGGTTTCTTTTCTTGTATTTGTGTATAAAAGCAACTCTGATAAAATCAAAAAGCCTGTTTAGAAAAGTTTCTAAAAATAATGAGAACCATTTGACTGTCAAATGTTCCGTAGGTATTTTTTGAAATTTCATTACGTATTGTTTTAAAATTTTATCTGAGTTTTTGATATTTCGTTATACATATTTAAGGCTGTGATACACTATCCTATCGAGTCGTCCGATTTGTTAAAAAAATCGTGTGTTAAAAATGTATAACAGTGTGGCATAAAAAAGCATCTGTATGACAGATATTTTGACAAGTCTGTCCGACTTTATAATCTTTTGAAAATCTTTGTATTAGATTTCAGCAAAAAGCAACTCTGCCTATGCTTTGCATCTTATGTTGTGTGATGATGTGGCACTAATGTTGCCATTTTGGTGCGACTTTTAAAAGTTTGACAGAAATCAATAAGATTTTCTTGTGAATGAATCGTACGACTGTGTATGATAGTGTATCATGGCCTTTATTGGGATAGTGTCAAATGTGAAACCAGCTTAAATTGCAGTTTAAATACCTTCTCTTTGGTAACTAGTAAGAAAAGCTATGAAATAAGAAAGTTCATACGTTTGTATAAGAATTCGAAATGGTGATAGCAAACCACGACTTTCGTTAATGGTACAACCCTTAAAGCACCGTTTAGTCTTCTACCCGTGATAAAATATGTTAAAAACGTAGGTCATATGGCCAAAATTCTGTATTTTGTTTCTAAAATCCTAAAATCATTTTATCAAATTGCTCATTTATGAAAACTAAAAAAAAAAGTTTTTTCTTTTATTAGTGGGTATGTGGTCTGTTACCTAAAACTATTCAAAAAGTATTTATACATATATGTTTGCAAACAACAATTTTTTGTCCAGTTTGTTTAATAGAAAAATTATTTAAATTTTAAATTTAAATTTTGGTACTGCATGTTGGAGTGGTTCGCCTTTTATACAAAAAAAAAAAAAAAAGAAGTGCCCAGTCACCTCCTAGGATTACAGGTAATATAAAAGCAATTCCAAAGAATGTTTTTTTATTTTTCTGCTACGCCTATTTTGTTCACTGTGTCGCCTTTTTTAGTCTGGTCATAACATTTTAAGTACCGGTGTTCAAGATTCTTCATTCTATTTATCTTAAAATTCTTCTTGAATATTAAAAAAAAAAATTAAAAACAATTTTTTGAAACTTGTTTTAAAAATATTAAATAATTTTAAATTAAAAATATTTATTAAAAAAAATATATATGAGATCCGGATATCTTTAATAATTTTTTTAATTAATGTCTACTTTCTAATAAATGACCTTCTATACAAGTTTTTTTTATTAATGATTGAAGCTCGTCTACTGGACTGTATTTATTGCAGAATTTAAAGTTCAGAAGTTAAAGTTCTTTCACCATCCCACTTACTATGTATGTATATAAAGTGGGTTATTTTGTTAATAATTTTAATAAAATTAAAAATTTATAATTAAATCTTATGTGTATTATGTATTCGTGAACTTTAATATTTGTAATTGAAGAACGTAGAAATCAAAAGCATATTTTAACAAAAGAATAAACAAATAAAATATGAGCAAAACAAAATTAAAAAAAAAATTACAATTACAATGTCACGAAATAGTATATAAATTATAGGTTTATTTATATATTTTATTTTTTTTTCTGTATTGTGCTTAATTAGGATACTCTATTTTCGGCACTTTTAATCTAAAATTTTGTGTCTTACATTTTAATTTATTAATATATTTTGGAGACGTGTTGCAAGCCCATCTAAAAATATATAAATTAGTTTACACTAAAATTTATATTTATAACTTAAGTGTTGCAAACTTATACACCAATGTTTGACCCTTTGTATATGTAATTACTATTGTTATTTTAACGTCATCAAATTTAAAACTATAAGTACCTGAACTTCTGATTTGTTATTACAACCTGTTTTATAAAACGAATTATGCCTTTAGTGTACGAGCTTTCTTTTCTCTTACCCTTATGGCATAGAATGTATCAAAATTTTAAATGATGTCAGACGATATTCAGTAAATGGCTGAGTTCATAAATGTATAGTGTTCATAAATACGTTAGACATGATTTTGGCACTGATGCAAGTTTATTAATGCATGGTAATACTGTTCAATGCGCAACATCTGTAAAATTAGTGCTTTGCTTTTATTAGGAATGGATTACTACTTTGCGTGGGCTCATTACAAATTTGCCAGGAAATTTTTTTTTTTTTAATTTTTTATTTAAATGCATATTTATAAGAGTTTTACAAAAGTTTACAGTTTTCGAAAAATTCCAAAAATTGTCTCGATTAACAAAACTTTTACGTGTTCGTAAATATGTATATATTGAAATGTCAGTTCATTATTTAACAAAACAGTGTTGCCATAAAATATTGCTTCGCCTTATAAACATATTTTTTTCCAGTATTGCATTGCAAACTGCATTTATATATAAGTACTTAAACGATAAGTTTTTCATTACGTGCTAGAGACCAGAGTTCGAGCCCATATATGTTTTTCTTTTGCTTTTAAAGAAGAAAATATAAATAAAATTACAAGAAAACGTTTACTTTTATTACATACATGCATAACTGGCCATTACCACCCTGTTTCAGAGTTACGGCCTAGCTTCTCGCAGCCCTCATGTTGTGTGTGTTAATTTTTAATCATGAGTACCGGAACCTACAGTTTAAAGTCGACTCCTAACGACAGATTTGCGCTATCGTGTTAGTAATCCAACACATTAGCCACTAGACCACGGCGACTATTATTTTTATTACCTATATATTTTTAAAACGCAATGTTTTACTAAAGCTATGGTCACATTAGTCAAATAGATATTTGATCAAAAAGGCGTACCCACTATTTTATGAAAATATTTATTTTTAAATTTTTTCTTTTTATTGCTATAGTTCCTAATAATTAAATATTTAAATACTAGCCCAAACGTAGCGTGCTTCGCTATACCTACCACTACCATTTCTCCACATTTTTTGACAGATAATTGTTAATGATTATGAAATCAATTACATACCCACCCGTTCACTTTCTGGTTAATGATTTGGCTTGACCGTGAAGTCATTCAGACCCAATTTCGAAACTTTACCTTTAACCGTTCTCAAGATATACAGAAATCAGTATTTAGTTTCTATGGGAGGTATCACGCCCAGGTAAAAAAAAACATACCCTATTGCACTTTCGGTAGTTGAGTCTATCTATGTTCCAAATTTCAACAAAAACGGTTCAGTCGTTTAGGCGTGATTGACCGACAAACAAACAGACAAATAGACTTACAAAGGCATTTATAAAAATGGGTGTTTTATTATAGAGTGACACAGGTTTAAATTATAATAAAACAATGAAATATATTTTTAATATCAATATAACGGACTTTATTGGAAAGAAAATTTTATGAAATTAATTTTTAAATATAATTTCTGCCAGAACTGGCGCGTAGAAAGCGCAATCTGGTACAGCAATTTTCGACAACTTTTCGCAGCAATGACTCCCCCAGCCAATTAACCCATTAACGCCCAAATGAAAACTAAGATCAATTTTTAAAATTCAATATTTTTTACTAGATTTAAACAACATTTTTTACAGTACAGTAAAAGAAAAAAACCAAAAAAAAAATATTCTAAGTTGTGTTTTTTCAGGTGTATTAAGCTTAGAACACCAGCACTTAATATGCTATAGCTCAAAAAATGTTATACGAACTAAACTGTTTTATATTGCTTTTATTAGAATGTGATGTTATCAAGTAAATAAACTGCTATTTAACGTTCTTTAAAGTTAACTGATATAAAATAAACTACATAACCATTCACAATCTCACAAGAAATAAATCACTAGCCAAAATGGAGATTTCCATAATTGATATTTTTCAACTGCATTTACTCTTATTGACTGATAAAAAGCGTTTCCAGAGTAAAAAAACTGCATTTTATAATTTTTACTTGAACTTTAAGTTGTGTACTATATATAGTACAGCGGGCGAAAATTAGTTAAGCGCACCGTAATTTTCTGCGGATGTATTGGTGTTTCGACAAAAGCTTGTAGATTCTTCTTACTCTAAATGTGAGCTTGTAGATTGTTCTCGCTCCCATTCAACAAGAAATGATAAATTTAGATGGATGTGTCTAGGGAGATATATGGTCTCATTGGTGGATATATCCACCACTAAGGTTTTGGACCTGCGGGTGTTCATTAGGAAGGCAGTAGGTCTGTTGCAGTAGTGCTGGGCCGGAACCAGTTAATAAATAACAAAATCGGTGGTCAATAAAGCAGTGATGCCAACTCAAAGTTGTGACACTCTATATAAAACACCCCTTATATGGATTGTTATGTTTCTAATGTGACCATAATATAAGAATATTCATAGTGTTGTAAAACAAAATTGATGTAAACAATTTATCATTTTTCTTGAATTTTAAATCAAAACATTAAAACTTATTTTTATATCTGTAATAATTTAATTAATTCATTCAGCATGCAAAAAACTATAATTTTGTTTAAAAACATGTTGTTTTTCTGGCATTTGTTTCATGTTTTGTTTTCAATCTTATAAAATATGAAAATGTTTTTGTTTTGTTTTACAACACTAAAGTCTTACAATCGATTCATTTCTTATCGAGTAACAGAATTTGAAAATATCGTACTATCGTAAGTTACTTATTTCGATTCGAAATGCCAGAATTGGCCCACAGACCGTTAATTTAAAAATAAAAAAAACACAATTTAATTTCATTGGATTCATTAAATCAAGCCTTATATATGTACTAGAATACTAACAGTATTTAATTTATTTAAAAAGATAAAAATTACACATTTAGTGTTTATTTGCCCCTGGTTAAGAAATTACATACAAATTAGAGCATATTTTTATTTTTTAATACACATTTCTTATTGCAAATAATCATTGCATGCTTTTAACAAATAATGTAAATAATTTAAAAAAGGTAATTATTTATTTCATAGTCATGAAATCTTATATCATGTCTTGGTCTTATTAAATGAGAATAATTATGTTTTTTCTTCCACTTGGCATTAAATTTCTAAAACGATTTTTAATATTTATTAATAATTTATTTATTAAATATGTAAAAGTACAAAATTCTTTTATTTTTGCTACATATGTACTCGTACTCGTATTTGAAGTATTTCTTTATTCAAGAGAATTTAGAATACAATTTCTAATACAAAAAAAAAAAAAAAAAAAAAAAAAAACGATAAAAATTTCAGTATTTTTTTATATGTATGTATTTGGCAATAAAAAAATAGTTGTATTTTTTGTTTTGTTTTTTTAATAAATTCTTTACACGTGTTTGTTTGCTGCTATACAATGTGCACTGCAACACTACAAGCGTTACACTGTGAAGTAGTAGATTTTAGCGCTTAAACAAGCGAACGTTGTAATTTAGTCTGCTGTATTCATTATTCATTTCGTCAGTCAGTCAGTCACTCACTCATTCATTTGCTTAATAAGATTTGTTTCTTTTTTCTACGCTTTACATTGTTTCTCATTACAATCTTTATTTAATTTTTTTTTTAATTTCATTTCATTTTTATAAGTTTTGGTTTTTCTATAGTTTTTTGGTTTTACCCCTGACCAGACAATACTAGTTTTGTTAGTTGTCTTGATGGTTGTACTTTAAGGGGAATGTGTCTTACTGAAGTGAAATGTATTTGAAACGAAATAGTTTAAGAGTTAAATAAATTAAAAAAAAATTATAATTAAAATAAAATTGCGATTCTAAGTTCTGTTTCTAATGTGCATTTTATTTGCATTATAGTATACGCAGCGCACAATGGGACGTGTACAGATAGATAACTGTACAGAAAAATGCATTTGACAAAGTCTGTAACAGTAAAAATTTACAGAATTTTTATTGAAATATGTAAAAACAAGCATACTACGAGTACTACTGAAATGCATGACGAAGAAAAACAACATAACATGAAAAAATAGTTGCAAAAATATCAGTTCATTTAAAAAACATGAAATAATGCGTGTTTTTTATAGAGTGACACAAGTTGAAATCATAATAAAGCTATGAAATATATTTTTAATATCAATATAACGGGCTTTATTGAGAAGAAAATTTTATGAAATTAATGCGGCGCAATCTGGAACACAAATTTTTAACAACTTTCGCAGCATTTGCGGCCGTATTTTGCCGATAACTCTTCGCATGTTGATCTCCAGGTTTGCTTGTGGCTTATTGACGTAGACAAGTGACTTAACATAACCCCAAAGGAAATAATCCAATGGGGTTAAATGACACAATCTTGGGGACCAATTATTTGGGCCATTACGTGAAATTATTCATTCATCAAAAGTTTCTTTGAGTAAATCAATTGTTGCGCCCGCTATGTGGCATGTGGCTCTGTCCTGTTCCTATACCGTTCACCATCGACAGTAACATTCTGACCATCATCGTTTTTGAATGCATGTCACCTACTATCGACATTATCAACTAATTATAACTGTTTTTCGGAGTGACGGCCTAGTTTGTCTTATGCATGAATATGGGCTAATCCTGCGTTGCGGACGTTACGTTCGTACGCATACTTTTGAATACTGTTGGCGCTCTGAGCGTTATATTCTTAAGTAACCTACATTGGTATGTTGGCCTTTGAGAGTACTTTCAAATGGCAGTTACAAATATTTTCTGAGTTTTATCAGTTACGATATAATTTTACTTAAATTGCCGTTGCGGACGTTACACAAAACAGAAGTCGTTGTGGAGATCAATGCAAACTTTCATAAATTTTAGCGAATTTTACAGTATAAACAAAAAAAACTCCAAATACATTAAAGAAAGAGAAATGTTTAAGCATTTCAAACCCACTTTCGAGGCAAAAAAATAATTGTTAGTTTATTCACAATTTTGTCTTATATTTGTTGCGGACGTTACGTTGCGGACGTTGCATTTTTGACTACTGTCCTACTCATATAAATAAAAAAATATTTTTGTGTTTATTTTCAAAAAATATAAATTTTATTTTTCTTTTTAAACTTGTAGTTTATGTTTAGGAGATACTGCAGTGCGTGCCATTTCGATAAAATTTTCATTAAGTGAAGAAAAGTGATGATGAGATTTTACGCCTGTAATATTTTTTATATTTAGCCATTTCTCACCTAGATATTGAGTTGTGGTTTTTATATCGTTTTCTGTAACGTATATTAGTTTAACCCCATCGATATTACTTTTGGACAGTCTGTAAAAATCGTGTGCATCCTTCAGAATAAGATTTTGAGCTCTTACTAACTGCCAAACTTTACGTTTCACGATAGCGCCTACTCCGTCTACTGCACCTTTGCCATGAGAAGTAGCGAAGAAATTCCACTCAAAATGGTTAACACCAAATTCATTCTTAAATTGTGAAATGCTACGTAAAATAAATTTGTTTTTAAACTGACTACTGCATCCATCGAAAAAAACACGGATTTTAGATACTGAATGATGCTTTTGAATAATAATTATAATTATTATAATTATATTATATATATTATAATTATTATTCAAAAGCATCATTCAGTGATGTATGTGATTTCAATTATAGATTTGTGAAAACAAAACAACTTTTAGCAGAACTTGATTTTAGGACAGATCGATACCGTTGCGGACGTTACAAAATTTGATATTAAGAAATGAAACATACTTTTGTATATTTTAGAATTTTTTTTTCTTACTTTAAAGAACAGTTTTAGTTTTGTTTGGAATGTTAATGTGGTGTCAAAAAAATTTTTAGTTTCTTCGTTATATATAAAAACCCTTATTTTCCGTTGCGGACGTTACAAAGCGTGGTCGTAACTTTACTCAGTTTTATTTAGTATGTTCCAACAGAGCATTTAAAGCGCTTCTTTCATAAAGTTGCAGAAAATTAATTAAAAAAAACACTTTTTCGAAGATGGAGCAGCCGTGTTTTGGATAAAGCTTGTTTAACAGCAGCCAAAAAACAAGCATATTTTGGCCAAATATTAAAAATGTAAGGTTGCTGAACCTTAAGTCCTGATTTTCGTAAAATGGACTACCAGAAAAATATTTTATGATGATATATGTAAGAGTACAAATATAGTCTATTGCTCTAAATAATCAAGAATAATTTTTGATCAACTTTAAAAATTTTTTGTTGGTTGACATTTTTTCGGATATGCCCATATGTGTAATAAATTTTATTATTAATAATTAAAATTAATATATATTTATGTATTTTATTTCTGTTATTTCTTTTGGTTTAAAGACTGTCACATGGCGAATTGATTATTAACTTGCCAGTTGAGCTATTTTTTTAGACAATTTGTGTAGAGAGTTGTCAGTTTTTTTTTTTTTTTTGTTTTACATAAATTGTTTTTATACTTTTTGCTGTGTTTTTTTTTTTGACAGTCCTTTACCCTGATCAACATCGTAAAGCCATGTTGTTTTTGTTACTGTTTTATTTGTTGTAATCTTAGGTGTCTTACGATAAGTGCGCTGTGGCCTGTCAGTTACAGCTGTTTCTTGTAAAAATGATCTACATATATGTAATTTGTTTACATTTAGTGGTGTTGCCATATTTATATCACAAAAATACTAATTTAAATTTAAAACTTAAACTGCATTTTTATGCCAAGAAAAAAGAAATAAAATTTCGTATTGAAATACGAGACTAAAAACTGGGCTTTAAACAAACATTTTAAAATATTTTTTAAGTCAACATTGCAGCCCGAAATTCAACCCATCAAAACAACATTTGCATTTCAAAATTTTAGACAGACATTTAGCAAATGTCAACAAACATTTTTATTGTACCTATACATAAGAGTATATTTAAAACTTTTTTATTATTATCTCTGGTCAGGTATTACTACTACAGCGCATACGATTTCGATATGACTTGTTATGTGTTTGTTGTCAAGTTTAATCATATCTTTGATAGTGATGACGCGAATACCTTTTTATTTCAACGAAACCATATGGAAGGAGACAGATATAGAAATAAATAAAATCAAAATAATAAAATAAAGTATACCCTCATACATACATACATACATATATTGATTTTACTAGAATGAAAAAAAAAAAACAAAAAAGAAACCAAAAAACAAAAACGTTCTGAACACGTTCTTACAGCAAAAAAGCACAGAAAAGTTTGGTTAGGCAATTTCCAGACTATTTGTTAAAAATTTTTAAACATATGGCAGATTTAGAAAATAATATATAATTTAGACGTTTTATAGAAAGAGTTTAGCTTTAGAATAATAGTGATTTATTGAGATTAATTTAGAAAAAAGTGTTCACTTCTCTAACTAAAATTACACAAAACTGGATTTGTTTTCATTTTGTTTCACTGTTTTTTCTACATTTCTTTCGGTGATACCACAACAATTTTTGTAGAGGCAAAGACGTTTAACGAATAAATTTAGAAAATAAAAGATAAAAAAATTTTTATAAACATACATACTCGTACAATTTTATGAGAGTAAAAGTTACGAGTACAACAAATGAAAAATCATGATTAAATCTCACTTTTCTCAGGTCTCTTTCATATTGTTTTCACTAAGTCTTAAAATGTTTCTCTTTCTATATATTTCTGATTTTAAAGTTCATGCGTTTTTTTTAATTTTTTATTATTTGTACCCTACACTACCGTAGATTACACAGTATAATGTAAAAGGTAAATATAAGTTAAATTGCTGGTAGTTTTTGTAGACTTTCTCAAGGATCTATTAATTTTGATCGGCTAACTGACACTTTAAAACCAGGCCCTCGAATTATTCCAAAATATTAAATATTCGATAACGGATGGTTTTCTATCACAAAAAACTCGATATTTTCATACTATGGTAGATTCTATTTAGAATTGAACCTACAGTTGATGCTCTATACTTTACAAATATTCCAACCGACATCATGATGTCATTAAACTAAAAGAGATATGCCACTTCGATGGGTTTTTAGACAAGATATCGACCAGAAACACACATCGAAGAGAGCAAAAGATGTGTTTTTAAATATTAAAGACCAGACAAAACACAGACAAAACAGTAAGCATAGCACACACATCAAAGGACACAGCACACAATATAAAAGTGACACGATAATCACATCGAGGCATTTCACAACGCGACGTCAACGAGAAAGTTGTTTATTGAGATCTTAGATAAATGTTTGTAGGTCATTGTTCATTCCTTAACTTTTAAACGGTTTGCTACCTATGGACCTGAACAGCGGAAAAAATTAAAAAAAAAATCGAAGTTTTTAAAGTTTTTTGCGATTTTGGTCTCGAAGGTGAAGCTTTTTTAATATTATAGCCCATAATTTTTGTTTTTCATGACAAGAGCTACAACCTTGTCGCAGAAAGGTTTGCAAGATATAAGTCTGAGAAAATTATCACTTCTTGCAAAAATAACACCGAGGCCCATAAAAAAAACTTCATGTCTTTGGGCAAACTGGAAGCTACGGGTCTTCTTTTTTTGGTCTTTTATCACATAGTGGTGTCCGTATATAGTTGTTTTTCCACGACTTTAAAAATTAAACACACTGTAAATTTACTTTACAAATATATTCGTTTTTATTCCAACTTGTGTCTTTTATTGTGTAGAGTTAAACAAAAATCAACAAAAATTTAAAAACTAAAATTTTCCGGTATTAAGAAAAAAAGAAAAGAAAGAGGGAGAATAATAAAGAAAAATATTATTTTAATGTCTTTTTTGTTACTGCTTTTTACCATATTATCACACATATTTTAAGTGATTCAATTAGATAATACAATTACGACGATAATAGCTTGCAATTTATGATGACTATGAAGTACTAAAAAATATCTATATACATATCTGTATGTATGTATATATATTTAGTACATACATATACACACAGTAACTTCAGTAATAGCTGAAAACTAGTTTGTTTTTTGTTCTTTTATTATGATGAATCGTTTTTTTTTTGTGGTTTCATGTTTAGCGGGTATTATTACATTTAGAATTATACATATAACGAGGCCTATACACATTATGATCGCTTTTCCAACATTATGATGGAATCGACAAATCATATTGTGTGGCGGCTAAACGAAAGTTTAAACAAGTTTTTGGTAACAGCTTGTTGTTTAACTCAATTGCAATCTATTATTTGTAGCAAAGTTACAATACATATGTACCATATGTATAAACGAACGATTTAAAATTGCCACAATTTTTGCAATAAGTTGTTGGCAATACTACAAACAAGAGCTTGAAAACTAAAAGTATACATACATATGTACATACATAATTTGCCATTGCAACCCTGTTTCGGAGTTACAGCTTAGCTTCTCGCAGCACCCATGTTGTGTTGTTTAATTTTTATACTTGAATACCTTGATCTACAGTTTGACGTCCACTTAGCCAGAAGCCTGATAAGGACGATACAAGGTGTTTGAGAAGTTGTACTTTAAAGATGGCATCCACTTTAGTACAGTAGGACCTATCCGGAAAAGAAAATTTGTATGTTGAATTTTTTTTATTCACTAATTTATTTTTTATATTTTACATCGTTTAACAGTGTATCCGGTATTCCAGCTAAAATTTTGTTCAGTTGCTTTATAACAGTTAACAATGTGAAAAAAACGAAAGAAGGGAATTCCCTCGTTTGAATTAAATGAATAATAAGAAGCAGAGTAGGAAAATAAACAAAACGAAAAGTTTGATCTCATTTTGTTTTTTTCCTTACAATGAGTAAAACAAAAACAGTGAGAGCGATTGCCTCATTTAGTTTTGTATATTGTTTTTGTTTTGAGCACTACAAATACACTAACTCAAATGTTCGTAGCTAGAATAAAAATTAATGAGAAGAAAAAGAAAAGAAGAAGAGAAAAAGAGCAAATTATACGAATGTAACGGAATAAGAAAGCAAGCACAAGAGCAAAAAGAGAATTGTTTCGTTTGCGTTCTTTTTCATTTACAAAGTATTTGTTTTGGTTCTGCTCATGTACAATACGATTAAAAAAAAATTTGAAAAGTTTATGTCTTTGTGGTAACGTTTGCGAAATGTTTTTTTTGTTTGCCCATTTTGATAAGAAGTTAGTTAGAATCTTAGTTTCATTTAGACATTTGATAAAATAATAATGCAATGAAAAAATTGTCCGCATCACAAATGAGTCAGATGAATCTGAGCGTGAAAATGAATCACAAGAGTCTGATGATGATGATTAAATTGTGCCTAAAAAAACTTTAAAAGAAGCAATACATTGTGGACTTTTTGGAGAGCAATGGCAATTCTGATTACAGAGCAAGATAAAATCAAAATTTACAAAATGTTTGTTAAAAAAATATGATTTTGAAAAAGGGAAAAACAAACAAAATTACGACAATTTTTTAAGAAAACTGTACGTAAAATGAAATCCTTATAAGAGTATATTCTTTACTGTTCCTTTTTTTTCTAAAATTTGTAGTTTTTTGCTTATGTTCCCAAACATTTTTATTAAATCTTTGAATAATTAAAGTATATAGTCGCTGTGGTCTCTCTAGTGGTCGCTCTAGTGGTCGGTCACTGTGTTGGCTTACTAAAGACGAAAGTTCTGGTTTCAAACCCCAGCTCTGACATCTTGAAAAAAAGAACTATGAAAAAATATATTTCTTTCGGCGACTACATACCATGTACATCTTAGCAGTCTTTTGGCAAAAGCTCTGAGAGTAACTGATTGCCATGAACCAGCTTCTCAAGTTTGTCGTTTGGAGTCGACTTTTAACTGTAGTTCACGGTAATTATGGATAAAAATTGACACACACAACATGGGTACTGCGAGGAGCTAAGCCGTAACACTGACACAGGGTTATTAGGGCCAGTTATGTATGTATGTATGTACAATTTAATTATATAAATAAAAGTGTTTAAAAGCACTACTCAAAATTATTAGTCAATTAATTATTCAGAATGCTTTCAGTTCCGATCATTACTGATAATCGATGTCCTACTGTACGTAATTTGTTTAAGGGTGTCATTCATATTGTTCGGTTTCTCTTTTAATATTATCAAAATTTTCTTTAAGTTTTTTGGATTGCAAAATTTTATTAAGCACATTTTTTTTGTAGTCCAAAGGCAACACTGATTTAATTATACAAATGTTTCATGTAATATTTATACTCTTTACTCTCAGTTATAAATTATCAGCATGGAAAATTTTATTAAAAATACTGGAATGCATTCCACAATTTCTATACACATACATGCATACATATTTATATGAATCTTTGTTGGCTTTTACTAAATACTCGTATAAAATAGAAAAGTATGATAATACGAGTATTTCATCGAGTATTCTCTAATGGGGCTCTCCTTAAATTGCATATCAGTGACCTTTTGTAATGAAGCAGTGACATATTTTTGTGTTTTTCTTCATATGAATTTATTTTTATAATTTTTTTTTTAAACGTTTCGGGTTCGTGCTTTAATTTGATAATTTTATTTTTAGATTTGTTTTGTTTGTTTTTGTTCTTTTTTTTTTTGAATTGCAAAAATGACTGAAGCTTATTAAGTGTTACAACAAGTGATCGTTATCATAACATATGCTGTATACGTAATTTGTACGAGTAGGTATATGCTTTACATTGCTTAGTTTTTTTAATTTTTTTTGTTTCCAGTCCCATTATACTTTTGTGAGACTGAGTATTGCTTATTTGCTTGTTTAGCCAAGTCATAAACCTATTTCTGTATTTTTGTTTGTCATTATGACTGCATACTTTTCCTGGTACTAGAAAATTGACCCCCTGCATTTATGCGTACACATACCTATTTTGTAATACACATTGTTTATGAAGAGTTTGTTTTGTCAAATAAATAATTTAAGGTCTCCAATTATATTAAACAAGTCTAACCCCGGCGTGCTTCGCTATCCCTATTTGAATAAGATAAAAATAATAATAAATAAAAAGCATACTTATGTATGTTCGTGTACTTATTTACATACGAGTGACAAACATTAGCCCAAATCTAATATACCCCAACTTCTTATGGTAACGTACGATGAAGGTTAATCAAATAGAAGGTTTACAAAAAGGAAGCAACAAACAAATCACGAAATTTAATGCTGCTTCAAAAACCATTTTGACTTGTCTACTTGTGGTATTTTTTATCGTTTTTTAAGGCAGATTAAATTTTGTGGTTAAAATTTTATCTTTCTTTATGCTTAAAAATAACTTTAAATTAAAAAAAACTAAAACACATTTTAAGGTTAGGAGGTTTTACTAAATAATTTTAAGGTGTTCCCCTATAGATATAATAAATGTGAGTGCATCATACTCATATGACTTGAATTTGTGGTCATATTTAGAGAAAAAAAAAATGTGAAAAAAAAAATTCTGCATCACATTTAAAGTTCATAAATTTAATTTAATAATATGATCGAGGTTTTACAAAATATATGTAAGTTTTAAGGTACACATGTGCTCTGGCATAAAAGCATACCATTATTACACTAAGTTTGTTGTAATGCTACAAAATGCAAGAAAAAATTAATGGAGGCTATTGTGATAATTTGTCTATCCCAGTAGTCTAGTGGGTAGTATGCTGGATTGCTAATGCGAGTTCTGCGGGTTCGATTTTCACAAGAAACCCTGCTGTGCGAGACTACGCCGAGCATATTGTCTTAGACATTCCAATCATAATAATAATTCTAATATAATTGTAATTTTTAAATTAGTTCTCTGCCAAAAATCTATAAAATATACTACAAATGAACACCTTAATTTCTTTATTATAAAAGAATAAGCTTTCCGGAAAGAAATTTCACTCTCACGATGATAACCATTCACAGGCTATTATCAACTTGGATGACCTTGTTAGATATTATATTTTAAAAGGAATACAAAATTAAAGACACGTTAGATAATTTATAAATTTGTTTTTATCCACAGTGTCATTGAGTGTCTTTTTAATGGGCATAGGCATTATCTCTTACAATCTATTGTTTTAGAAGCAGTTATTGAAAATCATTTAAACATTTTTTGGCATTGACAGATAAGAAATTAAAAAATCGTTGTACTTCCTTATTAAAATAAAATAAATGGTTTTAATATTGAATTCTTTTTAAACCCTGATTTATTATTTTTTTTTTAATTTTAAATGATTAAGTACATGCAATTTAAGTCAATAAATATAATCTCTTAATAATGACCAGTCGGTTATTTAACCCCCTTGAGTTAAATAATAAAAACTGAGACTATTTTTAACTATAAAATATTTTGAATTATAAATTGAAAATATAATATCAGAACACGAGTTAAACTGTTTTAAATTTTTTCTAAATATAAATGCAAACGAGTATTATCAGATATTCAAAATTTATGTCACTGATACGAAGAGCTATAGGCAGACTCAGATAAAGACTTTATTTAACATATTCTCTTCTTTATTGCACAGAACCTTTGGCGACTGATCGATAAACATATTTTGACGCCTTTTGTGTTATAAATTTAGTCTTTTTTATTTGGCTTTTGTTTTTAATGGAAAAATTTGTTTGATTTGTTTTATCTTATCTTTCGGGAATGTAAGAAGGGCAATTCAGTTTTTCTTTTTGTTGTTGTTAATAGTTGCTAAAAATATTAATTTTAATTTGCTTTTTTAGAAATAAATGCTAATATCTGGGGAACAAAAAAGAATCGCTTGACAACAGAATTGAAAAATCAGTAGAATTTACAAAATTTTGATGCTGTAACGATTATTTAATTAACAAACTCTATGTAATATACGTATTAGGTTATCCAATTTTTAATTTCAGAACCAAGATTACATAAAACTTTCCTAAAGCTATGATTTCTATGAATCTTTATTTCATACTAGCATGCCCCCGGTGTGTTTTCCTTCCCTATTTGATATACATAAATCAAAAGTTTAATGCAAAGCATATGTATCTTCACGTTCTAATTGATTTTGGGGGCATTGACTTCCTAGGACTTGAAATCGCGTTTGGTCAAAGAGTGCTTTAACAATCTGCAGCTACTTGGTGCAGCGAACATGATTATTCTTTACTGGGTTCCGGATCATTCCGGAAACTGCTGATGGGTTGGCAAGGGAGAGATCTGCGACGGCCTTCATTGGTCCGAAACCTTATTGTGGGGTCAGCTGGGCGGAGGTTGGACAATTGGGAACACTCTTTAATGATCGCTCATTGGGAGAATGCTCCGGGAATGCGACAGGCCAAACGGCTGATGGAGTCTTTCTCGAATGGAGAAGTGCTTATTGGGTTACGGATATCGGATATTGGTAGGATAGTGGGTTTTCTATTGAGACACTACTTCCTCAAGTATCACTTGAGTAGACTACGTATCCTGAATGAGACTGAGTGCAGACTCTGTCTTGAGGAGGAAGAGACGGCAGAGCACATTCTGTGCAGCTGCAAGGCATTGAGTAGAACTATACCACATTTCCTCGGCGGGGATCAGATAGATATGATGGGGATCAGATCTAGTTCAATCAGGTTTTTACTTGACTTCATTCGGAGGGCGTAGAAGTCGTTGTTCGAGCACGGCTTTAAACCTGCTCATTTATATTATGAATAACGATTAGGCTGAATGGTGTCGGTGGGCGGAATGGTTGACTAGGCATCCTCGCCGATCGGCCAAGACCTGACATTGAGCAGGGGTCATCAACCGTGAGCGAAGTAGAGCACAGAAGATCCTTTGAGTCGCAGTGCCTGCCTTTGGGCATGGTAAATCCTTGTTAGTAATAATAATAGTACTAATTGATTTATATTTTCTGTGTATTGGTGCCCTTGTTTAAGATACATACATATGTATATAAAAAATCAATGTATAGGGTAGCATGATTTTATAGTCATTATTACCGACACAATATAGTACAAAATGAAAAAAAAACAAAAAGGATATCAAATAGCATATGATATAAGCAGAGAACATTTCATAAAATGCTGTTGATTGTCGCTGCAATATACTCGTACATGGTATGGGTAGGCAAGCACGCAGCGATCACTTGGTGTTTTATTTTTGTGTCGCTGACTATGTTTGATATTTACATTGAAACGGTGCATGTTGCTGTTGCTGCAACATTGGCTATCATGTCTGGCTCATTGTATTCTTGCCATGGGAACTATCGCTTCTTTATAAGCATGTAAACGGCTCGTGTTATATTGCACCCACTTATCTCGTGATATAAACGAACAAAGAATATGTGCCTAAATGTACTCGTACAGACACACAAACATAATATAATAACGTTATAAAATATTATACAGACCTTGTAATTAGCCATTAAGCACAATATAATACATGTAGAAGGACTGGATTTGAAACGGTCAAATCAACTCATTAAATTTTAGTATAAAAACAAGTTTCAATTTTCTAACAACCACAAATATAAAGATTTTACATTTGAGCTCCAAGACAAGCGAATAAAATGCAATAAGGAAAATGTAATTTTAAATAAAAATAAGTCCATGCCCACTTGTCTAATTCCCTTTCACTTTTAACTGATGGTTTGAAGTTAAATTTGTAAACTTTTGTTTGAGCCATTTTCAAGTCAATATTTAGTTTGTATGGGAGGTACCCTGTTACTTATCCGATTTCGCCTAGTTTTTGACTAATGATTTTTGTTACCTATAAACTATTAGAAGATAAATTAGATAAATAAATATTTAATTTGTAGTAGAGCGTGGGTGGTGCCAGTTGGGATTTTAAATTTTATGTAGCCGGTAGTTCAAATCAAATAATTATTACTTTTATGATTTAATATCATAAAAAATAATGTTTTCAAGTTTTAAATAAATCGGTATATCAGTTTCCCTAATTTTATGCAAATGCAAAACAACGTCCCATTACTTTTCGTAACTACAGGAAAAGCAAAAAAACGTTATAAATGGAAAGTTTGAAATATTGGAACAAAATTTTAAAATCTGCAGTTTGGGTAGAACTTGGTGGTTTTTTTCATTAGAAGTATAAAATTTTATATACACATGAATGTATTACGATGTAGTGGACCGTAGTCAATAAAAACTTAATTTTGAATTTAAAGCGGACGATATACTGATAATGCTTGGACCTTGCCATTATGTACAAAATACACTATCATTAACATGACAGACTTTTTATCGCATTTCAGAATATTCGAGTATTATTCTCGTAGAGAGGATGTAGTATCACAAATGTCATATCGTGTAAAATTGGTAAGCAATTAAAGACGCCTAATCGGGAAATTACGCCACCCGGAATCTTGTAATAAAGCTAAAATGTGTCAAGTTACGTGTTAACATCATGTTGAAACCACATACATATTATCAATTTATTAATCTTCAATTGCAAGCCGAAAAAGGTCGGTAACGATATTCCCAAGCATTAAATTAAATTTTGATTTAATAGCTTTTCTACAGTCAACTATGCTCTAAGCGACAATTCTGATTGTTGATTTAACCACAGAGTGAGAAAAGATTTTCATCGTTGACGAAAATTTTATTGAAAAAATTACTGTCAAAAGCTCATTGCTCTGGGCCTTAATCAGCATATCTGCGTTGTAAATTCGGCTTCATAAAGATCTAAATGAAAAATATGTCATAAGATAGGCTCAATCGGTGAGAATGCATTGAAATAATGAATTCAGATTATAAACTACTTTTACTATGGGAAATGGTACGATATTTCGTGATGCTATCTGATGCTGATGTGCACTCTATGTGGTTGTTAACGATCTATATTTGTAAAAAGCAAACTTTTTTCTAAGCAAATGACAGGTATTTGACAGCTGACAGTTTAAGCAGACAGGCCGATTTGACACCACTAAATCGAACACCCATTGTAATATTACAATTATTTTTATTGTTTGTTTCAGATATGCCATATGGAACTATGTAGGGTTAAGCAATAAAAATAACTATACATATTTTGAATTAACATTGACAAGTTATTTATTTTTAATACGTATAGTTAAGTTGTGCTATTTTTAAAAATAATAATCAAGATGCTTAATTATTTACATTTTAATAAATCACTTTAGGGGTCACATAAATTCAGATTCAAAACAGATTACAGAAAGTTTTTAGAAGAATTGTAGTTTGATATATTTTATTTTACAAGTATTAGCAAATTTTATAAGATATGAAGTTTTACAGAATGGAAAATCATTTGTTTTTTTTTTTTTTGTTTTTGGTTTTGTGGTTTTATCTCACACTGTATTCAGTCTTAATGCTATTTATTTGTATATATTATAGACAACTTTAAAAGTACCAGTTAATAATGTTTAGAGTTGTTTGAATTTAGTTGCTAAATTAATTCAATTATATAAATCTAGGAAATTGTAGATGTTTTAATTAGAAAACTATAATTAGAGTAATTAAGCTCATTAAAGGTGTAATGGAATTTTAAGAAAATTAAGTAATTTTTTATAATTGAAATTAATTTGTGATTAAAAAGCGTTTATAAAGCGATAACAGAAATAATAATAATAAAGTGTGCTTTTAATAAAATAATAAGGAATTGTAAAAACGCTTTTCATCAAAATCAGAAATTAAATAATTGCAATCATTTCAATTGGTAGTTCATTTAAATAAATCGATTAATAAATTTAAATTATTACTTAACTATTTACTAAATAATAATACCATATTACATTATATTTTAAGTAATTATAACAAAACAGAGTGATAAAGGCCATGTTGTAAGAGGAATTTGCCTCGCCAGTGATTTCTACGGGGATTTTGAATAAAGAAGAACCAATTTAAAAATAACAAATTTGATTTATTTCAAAAAAGCTTTCTTATATTAAAATTCCTATAACAATTCAAATTAATAAAGAATAATTTTACAATTCATATGAAAATATCTTACTTTTTAGTATGGAAACCACAAGAGTTTAATTTTAAAAAAATATAGATCAAGTAGATTCTCCGGACTGACAACCACCACGTTAAGTCAACTTGTAATTATATGATGTGGTTAAAAAATTCGCGCTATAGATATACTAAAGATGGCGTCACTCCGAACATTATAATTAATATATTAAATCTACTACAAATATTTACAGTTAGAATTTACTAAACACATCTACTAAATTTTAAGCGATTTTACCAGTGGCAGCAACAGGCCATAAGCTCTTTGGTGGGAATCGAATCCACAAACCTTTCACTAGCAGTATAACACTATATTAACTAGACCACTGAGGCAGCCTAAGTTAAATAAAATTTATGAAAACATTTCAAACAAAAAACCACATGCCTTTAATTATTAAGTTAAATTATTAAGTAATTACTTGAAAATAATATTTAATTCATTACATAATACAGCACTAGTTAAGTTATTGAACAAATTTTAATTGTAAAAATACTAATAGATTAACAATTAATTTAAAATTTATGCATGTAATTACCTTTTAACAATTCAAACAATGTAATTGAAAAAATTAAAACAATTATAATGCATTGAATTGGCCAAATTGCTTAAATTAAATTCAAAAATCGTTTATTGCATTGAAAACCTATTAATGGTATTAAATAAATAAAACTAACTTGGATTAATTTGATTGCTTTAAGTTTAGCAATTATAAATGATTTGCCAGTTTTATATAAATATTTTTTTTTTATTAAAATATTTGTTAGTCACTTACTTTATAATGCGATGTTAGAGGATTTATAAAAATTACCTGAAATGATAAATGAAATAAATGATTTATTATTCAAATTTGATTAATTGAAAGTAATTAATTTATCATACATTTATGGTTATGGTCTGTTTTATTGTTTATCTGTAAGACGTTAAAAAAATTCCTAAACCGTTTGACCGATCACTAGTTATGACAATTGGCATACCATTTCTGTAAGGCGGTTTATAGGTATGTTCGTACTTGATTTGCTCAAAAAGAGCGTTCGTTTTAAATTAATAAAAATTAAATAACACGAATAAGTTTTATAGTACAGTATTAAGTAGACACATATATGTACCTCAGGCAGTTAAGAATATAGTAGGTTTCTAGTCATGCAAATATCTCAGGTAATAGGTTTCGAGTCTGCATTTAGATTTGGGAAATTGAACGATAGATATTTTATATAAATTATGAAAATCAAAAACGTTTATGTACTGCACATTTCACTTCTTTGCCCACACTTCTAAAACTTTCGTATATCTATTCATATTTAAATTTCCCTAACATAAATGCAAACTAATCAGAGTAAGTATAACGCTTCGCCCCTAAGCGCAACTTCTTCCACTTTCTTCGTTAGTGGATTTATGGATATTTAGAAATCAGTGGACCTTTAGAAGGATGAAACTCAGGGAGACTAAAAAATATTATAAGAACTTAAGAACTGAGATTCTGGGCGAATATTTTCCTGGAAAGCTTTTAATTTCGAAACGTAAGAACAATTATTATGTCAATTGTAAAAGCTGTTACAATTAGGCAGAAATGGAATTGGTAATGTACATTGTTTGGGATTTATGCTCAGATACTCAGATACATTGTGTTTCATGTCTCTTTCATTATGATATATCACTGACAATGTGATTAAATTAATCAGTAGTACTGGCTGATTCTGATGCAGGCCTTATGGAGGGGAAGATATTGTTATATTTTTACTTACTCACCACATTGTTGAACTTCAAAATGGGTATTGAAAGTTAACATTCCCTTTGTTAAGTAAAAATTATATTGAAAGTTGGTATAAGTTAAGTAAAAATTATTTTTTGGCAAGCTAGGGCTCAAACAAAGCTTTTTGTTTTATATTTGGATTAGAACTAAAGAGTTGTAGGAGCACTATTTGAATGGCTTACCAACACTTATTTCCTTTGTCTCTCTCACTATTTTATTCCTACCCACAACAAAATAATTAGATACATAAATACATAATTGGCCATTACAACCCTGCTTCAGGGGTATGGCCTAGCTTCACGCAGTACCCATGTTGTGTGTGTTAATTTTTATCCACGAGTACCGAGACCTACAGTTTGAAGACGACTCCGAACGACAGATTTGAGAAGCTTTTTCATTTGAAATTTTTTTTTGAAAAACAATAACTTAAAACAAAAACTAGAGTAAAAGCAAAACTTCTCGGAAACATTACAGAACAAAAAGTCCATTCAAATAGAACAAATAAAACGAATGGTTGCCGCTATTTTTATTTTTTTAAGACCAATACTCAAGGGTAAACCATTCTTCATGCATTGCATTGTATTGGAATGTGAAGATGGTTGATAGATAGATTTTTTTTATAGATAATTGTATATTATGCGCCTTTTTTTTGTTGATGAGACAAGTTGCTGTCAACTTGACCACTCAAGGGCCAGTGTTATACCTTCACACAACAATTGCCTCATCTGTCGGTTGAATGTGAATGGTGAGCGTCTTCAGTAGATTAGCTATTATCTGCCCAGAAGGTGGCGCTGCACTCCAGATAATTTATTTCTGGTTGAATATACTGAAAATGGCAGGTGCGGCTTCTTGAAGATAGACTTCTTGGGGAAAGTAAGAGGGAAGGGGGTGGGGTGGTGGGGGGGTGTGGGGGGACCTCTTATACAAATGTTTCTAGTTGTTAATACAGAACTACAAAGTTGCTTTACATGTGTATACCTACATAAGAACTTCATCTTTTCGTTGTTAAGAACGTAAGAAACGAATTTATATCCTCAGTGTATTTTATTTCAATAACTACGTTGTTTTAAGGAAATTTACTCTTAAACAGAATACAAAAGCACTAACACTGAGGTAATGAAATGCATTTTAAATGCTTGTTTTTATTCTGAGTGGCATAAATGGGTTTTACTGCACAATAGAGATGGTTATTGTTTAAAATGTTTTGTTCAGCTGTCTCGTAAGATTAGCGACAAACTCATAAATTCAACGATAACTTTGTACTAGTATCTATCGTTTCAAACATAATCTTTTTTATCGAATGGTAGTTGTAGTAACTTACATAGTTTCCATATTATAATAAAAAAGTATAAAAATTTGCTATAGATCCTATAAATGTTAGGTTTCATACTGCCGTCTATGCCATTACCGTACAAGTTTTAATTGGTAGAAGGTCATTAATTATTTATTAATATACATATATAAATACATATACTTATATATAGTATGTATTTTCGATTTCAATATAAATAACTTATGTCATCGTAAATTGTTTTTGGTATTACAATAAATTAATTTTTTTCTATTTCCATACAAACTTATAATCGAATTTATTATAATTGCAGTTTTTATGTATTCTCATTAATGCGGAGGCAACAATCTTGAATTGAAATGATATCGTGACTAGTCTTTATAAATGAATTTAATAAATTAAATGTGGTAATTGTGGTCACTTATACGGTATATATGTATATACATACATGACCATATGTAAATATGTGTGTGTGGAAGACTGTGACTGACTTGTGGTTGCATGCAGATAAATATTAATTTTTTTTAAATTTAAAGAATTAAAATTCTCTACTACTTAATACATGTCTACATACATTATATATGTATGTATGTACTTGACGATCAGTTGCAATTATGCAAAAATAAATATGCAAAAAAGAAGAGAGTGAGAGATAAATAGAAAGAGAGAAACAACAAAATGTAATATTTTAAGATTATAAAATATTTTAAATGGCTTTTCAGAAAATGTCTTATAATTGTATTACAAAGTATTGAGTCAATTAAATTATATTTAAAGCACTTCAGTTCTGTGATAATACACACAGCTTATATGTATTCTTTGCAAGATGCCTTATTTGAAAAATTTAAATAATTTTTAATTTATTATACAGTAAAACACAACTATAATGAAAAAATTGTTACATCAAAGACGTATGTAGTAGAAATAAGAGGATCAGCTGCTTTAATTGCTTTTTCGCTTAAATACAAAAAAAAGCTGATTAATTATAACTATAATTACTTATATAATAACACAGCGGGCAAAACTTGATTATCTTATTTTATAATCAATTAAATAATATCTGCCTGAAGAATATTGCTTTTGGAATCGAGAAGGTAATTTCATATGGCACACAAGTAAATATTGATTACCATGTGCATTCCCACATCTTCAGATCAGGGAATTCATTGTTCTACATTTTATTACAAAAAATTCGTTATTCCTTTCAATTATTAATAAATAATAAGTTTATGCATTACAAATAATAAATTCTGGTTTCAAATAATTATTACGGGGAGACATTAACAACATTTATTTCTTTCGTAGGACGTGATCTGTGTTAACGGTTATGGTTTCCAGAATTAAATTATTAACAATTCCTTGTATTACCTTCTCTATTTTCATTGATTACCATTTCCCGCTGGGAATGTTCTTTAATTATTCAAGCACTTTCTTCAGTGTCTATAATAGAAGAGAACTCATTTTCTTTATTTTAATCACGATAAACAAACATATGCTAAACTTAGCAACAATTTACAAACTACAACTTACTCTTACATACATAATTGGCCATTACAACCCTGTGTCAGGGTTACGGCCTAGCTTCTCGCAGCACCCATGTTGTGTGTGTTAATATTTTTCCATGAGTACCGGGACCTACTGTTTTAAGTCGACTCTGAACGACAGACTTGCGAAACTTGTTCATGGCAATCAGTTAGGTAGTAGGTAGTCGCCCAAAGGAATAATATTTTTATATTTTTTTTTCAAGATGTCAGAGCTGGGGTTTGAACTCTGGGCTCATGTCCTAGTAAGCCAACACACTAACCACAAGACCACGGTTACTACACAACTTACTCTTAGTTTCCCTTGTTATTTATCTTATTCTTATTTCTCTTATTACTAATCTTAACTTGAAAGCTCTTATTACTAACTTTGAAATATTCTCTCTTAAAACTAGTCTTAACAACTTACATTATCACATTAGTAAGTACGCAAATACGTCACTATATAAATAATTATAGGTTGATGTCAGAAATTAAGTAAATTTATACGAATTTATATATTTTATTTCTTATTTTAATACACGTTTTCATTATTTATTTTTTAAATTCTACCTATAAATTAAAAATAATTGAAAAAAACACGTTGCCATAACCGTGTTCATTATAAACATGTTTTACTGTTTTTGCAATTTATATTGTTTTTTGAAATCAATTTGATTTTGAATATTTTAAACAAATTTTATCGTTTTATCTGAAATGTTTTAAGAAACATCATCACCCCACAACAATGTTGCAGCAAAAAAAAGAAAAAAAAAATACTTGTGGTTTTTGTTTGATCATCAACATGGCGCTTAAACAGGGAAAATAAAAACTTATTCTAGAGTTTTTTTTTCTAGAAGGAAATGTAAACAATACCAAATGATAAAGCAATAATACTGTTTTAAATTTTAGTGCACCAACCATTCAATGCAATATTGCTTTTCTTACCTGTTTTACAATTCTTAACTACTATCGAATTATCTAAACTTTTATTAATCCAATAACGACAGTCAATGCCATTAGAAAAACTGAGTAACTTTCAGAGTTGGGTTTATTATATCGAATTTCATTTTTTACTAATTTTAGTGGTACTCGTATTATAAAAAAATAGTGGAATAGTTGCCCTTAATATTCAGTGATTGTAAAAATTGAGTGCCCTAAATGCACCTGTTTTAGATATTGCACAAAATTATATTTTTAGTACAGTTTTTTTTTTCATAGAACTAAAACAAGCAGTATATCTATTGAAATAAGTTTCGTTTCTATGTCTCGATGCTAGCGCTTTTGTGTTTGATTTGTTTATAAAACGTTATACATATGTTACTGGCCTACCCGCGTTTCTGGACAATCTATATACACATCCCCATGTTGCTACGATACCATTATCTCTTTGAAAATAATTTTTTCGTGTTATTGATGATTTTTAATTATTAAGTTCTCAAATAAGTTCAGTTTCATATTTTTTTCCAAAATTCTTAAGAAATTTGATGTCTTTAAGCGCCCTTAAATTTTGAAAATAAACCATTTATTTTCAGGCAAGAGTATGGTATTCATATCGCGTACAAAAAGTGGTTAAATTGGGTTACGTAAACTAGCAACTGCCTTATGGATTTGCTCGATGATTCAAAATCTTGATTGTGGTTTAGTTATGTATGATTAGCTAGAATTTATTGGATATAAAATAAATAAATTAGAATATTTAATAATCTTAAAGAGATATTTGAAACAAAGTGCAGAACGAACAATGCACTGCATGAGTAGGGGATTACCCCTGATTATTGGTCTTAATAAAAGTAAAAAAAAAACCATCCAAAATATATAACCGCTTTTATAGACTTTGACTCCCTATGTAGAATTATTTTAGGAATGATAGGAGGAAAAAACAGACGAAACTGATAAATTGAATTTAAATAAAAAAAGTTTAAAAACAGCGTGGATTTACATACATAATTCGTCACTACAATCATTTTTAAGTGTTACGTTATTACGGACTAGCGTCTCACAGCACCCATACTGTATGCGTCAATTTTTAACCAAAGTGCCGGGACCTGCACTTTAATGTCGAATTCGAACGAAAGACTGAGAAGCTTGTTTTAGGCAATTAGTTACTCTCAGAGCATTTGCCAGAAGACTGCTTAGAGGTATTCGACGAATGAAATATTTATTTTTTTATGTTTCTTTTTTTTTCCAGTTATCAGAGCTACTGTTTGAACACGAAACTTTTGTCTAGTACTCGTAAGCAAAGACATTATCTAAGGCGACCACAAAGCAGATATCACAGAAAGCATTTAATATTTATAATTACATACTAGACTTTTAATAATTTATTTTAAAACTGAACCCAGTCTTTTTGGCTGTAATATTTACTTGTTGTTGCATTCGAGAGCTGCCATCGTAAAAACCGCATTTATTTTACACCTATTTTAAGTTGAAACAATAAAGTCCTGTCCATAGTATAAAGCATTTACAACGAAAAATTTGATTTTTTCGATGCAAACAAATGGCAAAAGTACTTTTTTTCTCTTTTTTATGATAACAACATATTAGGTATGTATATCGTAACCTCAATTTCGAAACACCTTAAGTAGACATTTTACTTTTACAAAGGAAAAACAAACCATTTTATAAATTTAAGATAATTGAATATTTAACAGATAAATTTTAGACATAACTTATAAATATCAATGCGAATTTGGGTTCATTGAGAATAGTATTAATAAAATAGTACAGTCGGACCTCGATTATCCGTGATGGCCAAAGATCAGTCTATTGTTTTAGATTGCAATGTTTCACAATTGTTGGCTTCGATTAACCGTGATTACCTTTATTATCCGTGATGGAAACGTTGAATACCCTTGTTTGCATACGATGGGTCAGAAGCATTTACAAGTAGTGTCGGGCCTTGATTATCCGTTATCCGGGTAATCGCGATGGCCAAAGGTCAGTCTATTATTTTTTGATTGCAATGTTTCACAATTGTTGCGTTAGCCTAATTAGCTGCCCATCTTAAATACGAATGATTACCGAAACCTCCTTACAGAGGCCCTATACTCCTTATAGTAATAACGGGAACATCTATATATGTATATACATATGTATGCATATAATTTTGTTTATTATTAATTTTCTTTTTTAACTATATCGGTTTCCTTTCAGTTTAATTTCTTTTAAAAACAATTGTGAACCAATTTTTATTTCACTCTGTTTCTTTGAACTATTTTAAGCAGTCACTTATTTTTCTCAATTTATTTGCTTTTCTTTTATTATTATTTAGTTTGTTTCTATTTAAGAATATATATTTAAATATATTCTATAAAATACAAATATTTATTTACGTTGCGATATATAAAGCAAAACGTAATATAATTTTATGTATAAATAGTTTTTTTTTCTTTTTTCGTGAAGTGCAAATAAAACGAGAAACGAGGAAATTTTCCTGTTGCATTTTAAAAATAAATTTTACATTTTAAAAATATATATTTCTTTTATTGCATATGCACACACATAAGAATTAAAGATAAAAATAAAGTTTATATTCTTGAAATTCTTAAAAAAATAAATTAATTGAAAATTAGAGTTTTTCTTTTAAATTTCTTTATACAAACGAGTATCAAAGTTGATTTAGTGTTATGAATACTGAACTTTTCCTTTTTTTTTTTTAGAAATAATTAGAAGTCTTAAATTCCTTTGTTAGTTTCTGGTTATGTAAATGAATTTCAGCTTGAAATGCAGTGATAGAATTGTTACCATATACATACACAAGTACAGACATATACATAGTGTCGTTCAAAACTAACTGAACAAAACTTTGACGTGTAAGTTCTTAACGGCCGTATGTATAATGAAAAGTTGGCAACTAGTTGGCATATGGGACAAAAAACTGGCAAGTTTATCACCCGTTAGAGACTGATATCATTAGTAAGAATTGAGTAAGAATTTCCGCTTATAGGAATGACAAACTTAGCCACTGTGTACAACTACCTGCTATTTTTTATTATAAAGAAGGCTGTAAGTTTTTATTTCCTAATTTGTGTATCAAAACTTGTTTAAATTACGAGCTTCTTAGAAAAGTCAATCAGAACAACTTAAAGTTATTAGAAAAGGAAAGATTATTAAAGTTGCCTAAATAGGGAAACGAGTACGAGTATCGAGTAGCTACATCGATTTTTCTCTGTAACATTACAACTGTAGTCTTTTCAGATTAGAAAATATCGTTCAGTTCTACCAAAAATTTTACAAAATTCTTTACAATACTTTATCAAGGAATGTAATTTAAAAAATATAGGAGAATGGCCAGAGAGTTGTGTTTGTTTGTTTCTTTTCCATTTCGTAGATAAAATGGCGTTTTTAACATAAAACCAACTGGATCGAAGTATATAATTGAACTGAAGTAAAAAATGCAAGCAAAAAATTGTAAAAAAAATTTTAATATGTAAATTCTTTTAATAGTTAAACTCAAGTGAATTAATTTAAATCTTATTTTCAATAATGAATGCATTTCCATTTTAATTTTTAATTCTTTGTGAATTAAAAATCAAGAATTTGTTATTCCTTTGCAGCTCTGATGTCAAGGTCAAATGTTCAGTATTAGATGGATAGCGAAAAGCTTAGCTGGTTGAAAAAGAAACAAGATATCGTCGCCAGAATTAAAGAACGCTGTAACTGACCAAAAATCGAAAATATGCTTTTTGCATCATTTTTATCAGAAAAAAAAAAATACGCGTCAATTGGTCCCGGTCCCAGATTTCTATGATGAAAATAAATTCACTTACGACGTCTGCGTTTTGAAAAATACCAGTGTATTTGTTCTACTTTCATACAAGTTTTTTTTGGCTTGGTGAACATTTAAGGTATTGTCAGTTACAGCGTTCTGTAATTCCATCGACGATATGATGTGACGTGAGGCTATAACATGACAACATAAAACCTATGACACTTTCAAACTATTTAAAAGAGGTGAACTGCAAAATTTTCCCCCAACCGTATTATAATGTTCAACCTTGTCCCCTTCAATAGCTATAATGCTTTGTTTGTTTTTCAGTTTATTTATAAACGCTCTTATTGGAATACGATACTTTAGTTATAATAGAGCATCTGAAAATGGCTCCATTTATACTTAGGCCTTAAACATTAAACACTACTTTTAATGTGCAACCTAATTGCTGTCCAGGAATCAGTCAGTATCTTGAATAATTTCATATTGTACTAGTGGCTGCCTCAGTAGTTAAGTGACAGCTAATAAGAGGGTTGTGGGTTCGATTCACAGTGGAGACTCAGGTGTTAAAACCACTTGCATACATACACAATTTGCCATTGCAACCCTCTTTCAGGGTTACGGCCTATCTTCTCACAGCACCAATGTTGTGTGTGCCAATTTTTTTCTTATGAGTACCGGGACCTACAGTTTAATGGCGAGTCCAAACCACATTGATTACTTGGGACACGAAAAAGTTTCTAATCATTTTCCTATACAGTTTATCTTTGAGAGTAACGTTCTGAGCGTCATTGTTTTTGAAGACTTACGAATTCGCCTGCTCATAAATCGCACTAAACAGCAGTTTTTCGTGGACAAAATGGTGTTTCGTCAAAATCTTGAGGATTATCCTTAATCTAAGCTCAGTCAAAAATAGGGTTCATCGAAGAACTAATTCTGAATGAAAATTCAATATCAATTTTAATTTGTCCTAAAGCCCATTCTCCGAATTATCAGGGCATACTATGGTCGCTTAGTTTTAATTCCTGCACAAGTTGAATTTCGAAAACTTTTAGAATTCTTTCGGAAAATTTTCCACAACCCCAGCTGCTGATAATGTCGACGAATTCATTATTTTTTATCTCTTTTATTATTCGTATTATGCACAATATAATTTGTCGAAGGGAATCACTTTTTTATAAACAAAATTAAACAATTTTCAAACCCTACTCTGTTGTGAGGTGTGTATTTGAAAATATCAAACCAAACCAATTAAATAGCAACTGTCAGCTGTTAAGTTTTTTGTCAAAAGGCAGTATTTCCAACTCTAAGGTGTGAACCTCTATAAAAAAACAAACTTTATAAAAAATTTTTAGCATTTTTATACCTTTGCTAAACTCATGTTAATGAACATTCACGAACACTTGCTAAGGCCCATTATTACAACTTGCCGTTAGTTAAAGGTAGGATTTTATCAGTCCGATAAATTGGCTTTTGTTATTACAAATAAATTTTAACTTATAGTGACCGATAAAGTTATTGGGTAGATTGCCTTACCTTTAGGTTAAAGTTAACTTGTAATAACAGAAACCAATTTATCGGTCTGATAAAATCCTACCTTTAACTAACGGCAAGTTGTAATAATGGGCCTAAGTCTTTGAAAATTAATATTTTTTTTTGTCAAAGTTAGTTATTGTATAGGATTTTATGGTTTTAGACAATTTGGAGTTTCTAAGAGAGAGAGAGAGAGAGAGATGTTGCCTTACGATCATGGAAAAAAAAGAAATAAGAAAAAATATTTGTTTCGGCGAATACCTCTTAACCGTCTTCTGGTAAAAGCTCTAAGAGTAACTGATTGCCTTGAACAAGTTTCTCAAAACTGTCGTTTGTAGTCGTCATTAAACTGTAGCTCGGAAACAGGGTTGTATTGGCCAAGTATTTGTGTATGTACATATGTATGTATGTAAAATATGCATTTGTTAAATTTACAAATGATGACTCATTGTACATTTCAATAAAATAGAATTCGTTTCGAGTATTTTGTGCAAATTTTGTGATGATCGAGTTTTCAGTGCGCATATTGTGCACTTGTGCAGCATTGCTGGAGAGCAGAGGGAGACATCTTGGTGATTATCAAATATCGGTTAGGGAACTTTCAACCGACCGATATTCTAGCGTTCGTCAGGGCGACGTCTAGATCTTCAGGTCGAAGTACTTTTCTGCCCTCATGCATGAATGAATGAATGCCAATGATAATTTTTTTTGTTTAATTTTTCGAAACTTTCGTATACAATTTGAGGAAAAAAATCTAAATGTAAATATTAAAAAATATATCACAGCTAAGTGAAATTTTTAAAGTTGATTTTCTAATTGCAAATTCATTGTTGAGAGTAGTTTATAACTCTTTACTGAGCTCAATCGGTATGCTAGTTAGAAGAGCATTGTACACGATGTATACGGTTACAGGTACGGCTGAAAATATTTAGAAAGTCTACAAAATTAATTATTTTCCTAGAATAGTGATTGTAATATTTAAATTGAAATTACCTTGAAAGAAAAATCGCAAAACAAGCAACAGTTTAATGAAAATAAAAAAATTTAAACTCGGGATGAGATTCATCATAAATTGTATTTCATCAGCCTTTGATTTCTATGGTATTTCTTTGTTTTTATTTCGTATTAAATGTTTTATATTTAAGTAAAAGTTGTTAAAATTATAGAAATGAAATAAAAAAAACAGACTGTTCTTGTCGTCTTTTCGTCTACTTAAAATTTTGTTTCATATCAGACACAAAAACAAAATATAAATGAACTTTCAAATTGCTTTTTGGTACCATAAAACCTGGTGGTATCTGTACCTTTTTCCGCGAGAGTATATGGTCTATATGTCTACGTTGGTTGATAATACTTTTGATAATAATTTTTTTTTAGAATCCATCACACGATAACACCTTATCTTTAAAAGGGAAAAAAAACAAAAACAAAAAATTGTATTTATGGCGAATCTAGATTTTATTTTTTATGCTGAAATTATACTATTTTGAGTAATTTTTTTGTATTTGAAATGTGCTAAATATTGGTATTAAATTTATTATTATTTTCTATAATTATTTACACAATTTATTGGCAGCTCAATGACCTATAATGTTTATAATTAATAAACAAATTTAAAGTACATATATAAAGAATTTGTTTGTTAATTATATGCTAATCGCTAATAATTTTATTATCTGTTGTAAAATAATATATACTCGTATATAGAATTTAACATTGAACAGCAAAATGCTTTTTTTCATGAATGTACTAGAAAACTTTAGAATACCAGCTGACAGACTAGTTGTAATTCTTCAATTTAACTTTTTTTTTCAAATATGTATGTTACCAAGCCAATGTATTTAAAAAAGAATGTAATAAAACATTTCAGCAAAAATTTTAAATTTAATTTTTTTTATTTGATGCCATGAGTTAAGCTGTTATCACCAGCAGTCAACCTTAAGTGTAAACAAATTTTCAAATTATATATGAACGACATAGTATGTATTGTATAAGCAAATCAGCCTATTTTAAAGTGTCTGGCCTAAAATATCAATGTTACATAGTTTATTTTTAATTTTTTTAATTTTTCGTCACAACAATTGAATAGCAGCTAAAATAAAATGTTTAAAAATAGCAACATTTATTTTAATCTGTTCTAAGCAAAGTGTTTGAAATAATCTTTAGACATTTATTAATAGAGACAGACGGTTAAATAAATCTTTTAATTAAAAAAATTCGTTCATGAACTACGTATTTAAGTTATCATATTGATCGCCTATAAAAACTAAAACTATGTAAAGCATTTTATAAAAATAATGTTCAAATAATTTTTTTAAGGTTTGTACATATTTGTTTAGAATGTTATTAAAATGTGAAAATGATTTGGGTATTTCAATAAATTGGTGGCTTTAGTGGCCTAAGGCCATATCACACTATTCGAAAAGTCGTGAGATATTAGGGATTTTTTAAATTTTCCCATTACATTTTGCTTCTAAAAGTCCTTTATTTATAGTATATATTTAAAAACAGCTGTTTAGTGAAAACAAGCAAAATGTTTATTTTATTTAAAGGATGGGAAAATTTATACGACTTTAAAGCCCTACACATGTTGATCTATAGAGCATAGTAACAAGTGTCCAATCATGCAATTGCCATGCCATGTTGTGCCAGTGAAATATGTTCGACAATGACATATTAAGATAATCGAAGGAAATTTTAAACTGCTATACTTTTAAAATGTTAAACTGTTTTAATAATTTTTTCTACTTATTCGCTTAATACCCGTTAATGTAACATCTTTGAATACCAAAGTTGTAAGGTAATTCGTTTAAGTTTTATTTGCCTTTGAAAAAATTTTCGTTTTCAATTTCACTCGAATTCGTTTTTCAGAACATACCCGATATTACTTTACATATTTGTTTAGAATACTATTGTGATGTGAAAATAATTTGAGTATTTCAATAAATTGGTGAGTTTACGGTTAAAATTGTTATTGCATTTTTAGGTAGTAGCGTAAGGCCATAGGACACGATTCGAAAAGTTGTGAGATATTAATGATTTTTTAAAATTTCTCATTAATATTTGCTTCTATAAAATTTAAGACCTTTATTTATAGTATATAAAAACAGCTGTTTATTGTAAAATAAGCAAAGTTTTTAATCTATTCAAAGGATGACAAAATTTTTACGATTTTAAAGCCCTACACATGTTGATCTATAGAGCATAGTAACAAGTGTCCAATCATGCAATTGTCATGCCATGTTATGCCAGTCAAGCATGTTCAACAATGACATTAAGACAATGTAGACATTTTGTACACATCAACATGGAATATTTACATGTCAACACATGCCACATACATATATCTTTAATGATGAATTCTGATCATTTGTTTCAGTTTTTATACTCGTACTGAACCTTAATTCGACATTTTTTAGATCAGAGTTCTTAACGTAATATTTTATATATACAGGGTGTCTCTGAACGTATAGTGGCAGAATTGATTTTAGCCATCCTGAGAAAAGTCAGAAAAAAATCTATCCCATGCAGTTTGAAAGTTATGAGCATTTAAGAAGAACCTAGAAATTTGGTCAAATTGTAATAATTTTTCGGTTATTGTGGTTAATTTTTATTATTTTTGTTCATTTAAACTTTGGAACCCGCAACCCAAAATATCATTTCTAGAGCCACAGTCAAAAATAATGACGCACTTGCTGCAAGTTTTCTAAAGTTAAGACTATTTGTTATTTCAAAATTTATCGATTTTGAAAGGCCTTTTTTTTTTAAATGTACTAAAATACTTTGGTCAGTGCCATTTATTCAGGATTGTAAAATGGTACAATACTTGTTAGTTTCATATGAAAAAAAATTATTAAAAAATAAAAATCTGAAGTAACCCGATTTTTGCTAACCCATTTTATTCTTATCAAATGCTTTTTATTCGTTTTTAATTACGTTTCGGCTTGACGTTGAGTTCTTGTACACCCTGTATATATTTTTTCTAATAATATTAGTATGATTATTATTAAATATTGTTTTATAAATATAATAAAATTATATTGTAAAATATGAATAAAACGAAATGAAAGATAAGGCTAGCAGACTAATGAAACTTTTATATTTGTTCTATTATTAAACAAATATTAGAAGCCATACTATATATGGTTTTACAAACTCCAGTTGTATAAATAAATATATTCCACAACACCGAGTGATGTAACGAATATTTATACAACAGTATTAAAAACACAAAGAACATCCATAGACATGATATTTAACACAGAGAGCTACAACAGCTAAGCAGATTTGCAATAACAAGGTAAGACACCATAATAACACCATAATAACACCATAAATACATGACATGACATAACACTGGGTTTGAGACTACATGACATGGCATAACATGATTTTAATACAAATGATATATTACACAAAATGTTGCGTTTTGCAGTACTTTAGTAACTACTTACCGTACGTAATTATTTTTGACAACAAATTCTGGTGAATTATTTAGAAAGAAAAATACAAAAAATTGTTATCACATTATATGAGTTTACTAGCAAATCCTGTCATGTATCACCATCCCTAATTAAATAAAAAGTTTAATTCGGATTTATTTAGTTACTTTAGTTTTAACCGTTCTAGAGATATATAACAAAATCAGTATTAATTTTTGTGGGAGGTACCACGCCTCTTGTCCAATTCCAACCGCTTTTCTATTTAGTCATTTAGACCACATTCAGTAAATCTAGCTTTAACAGTTCTCAAGATACTTATATATTCGTTCTCAAATATACAAAAATCAGTATTAATTTGTGCGGGAGGTAGCACGCTCTCTTGTTGTGACCATATATACATTCAGACCAAATTTAGTAACTTTAGCTTTAACCGTTGTCAAGAAATCGAAAAATTACTATTTAGTTTGTATAGAAGGTAACACACACCCATTTGTAGTCTATCGAGTACAAACAAACAGACACACATTCATATGTGGATAACTTCAGTTATTTCTCTGGTCTAAAGTAAAAGATTCTCTTCAAGAAATATGAATGATACATTAGCGGTAATCACTCTTGCAAACGTAGCAAATTATGTAAAACAATAACATCTGGCATATACATATGCTACTACTGCTTCTTTACAAGGCTTGCAAGGGCGTTTGCAACGAAGAGTGATTACCGCTATTGTAGTTTTTTTTTTTTTTTTAACTCAACATGTCCAAGAAGTCTGAGCAACAACTCCGAATAAATAAAAAAATAATTTTTGCATTCTATGAAAATGTGAAAAGCTGAAAATAATTGAAGATGATACTCATCATTTATTCTTTAAATTAAAATTGTTTTTTTATGAATGCGGACGTAAATATATAAAATATTTTCTTTAAAGAAACTTCATATTTCTAATATTTTCAATCAAGTTATTGTTTCACATCAATTATAATAAACTTTTTCTTTTTTATTTTTCTTACAGAGCGCATTGATTTTTTTTACAATTTATTGCTCTTTGAATATTTGTAACTGGTGGTGCATAAACCATTAACTGAAAATCAAATTTATTTTCATTATTAAACGGTTTAAAAGAAAAAGCTTAAAACTGCAATTATTAAACGATCCATACGCCATTATAATGGACGGCTTTGCCCATGACTGGCCAACGCCAACACGTACAGACGTAAATGCCCTACAAATGGATTTAGTGGCTGAATTGCATGATGGCGGCTTTGAACCACAGACAAGAGCCAGATCAAACACCTGGCCTTGTCCGAGACCAGAGAATTTTGTAGATCCCCCTGATGATGTTGAAAGTACAAAAGCCAGTAATCAGCATTTGACTGGAGGTGAGTTAACCGATAAATTTTAAAATAAAATGAGAATTTCCAATATTTTGTGGTAACTTGTATAGATTCACAACAGACGGTGCCAAATGTGAATGCAGCCAAAAAGAATTCGTCACGTCGTAATGCGTGGGGCAATTTATCGTATGCTGATCTTATAACACATGCCATTGGTTCAGCCACTGATAAGCGTTTGACATTGAGTCAAATCTATGAGTGGATGGTGCATAATGTGCCATATTTTAAAGATAAAGGTGATTCGAATAGTAGTGCGGGCTGGAAGGTAAGTTGGAAAATTTATATAAAAATAGTAAAAATTTCATCACTTGAGTTTTATAAAGCTTGCGTGTGAAAACTTAAAAAACTTTTATAAGAAAGGAAAACTAAAGACAATCTGATCTCTTTAAGAAGTTTTTTAAATTAATTTAATGAAAAAAAAAAAATAATTTCTTTTGTAGCAGTGAGCAGTTAATGAAATATTTTATTAATTTGAAGAAAATTAAGCGATTATCTCCGAAAACTTGATATTAACAGTTGCTTATTGGATTATTTAAAAAGTATTCAAATAAATTTTTAGTAAATTTAAGCACTGAAATTTTTCTTAATGTTTGGTAATTCTGTTACCAATACAGTCTGTGTACCCACAGTCTCATATATGTTTTCAATTAATTTGTTAATTGAAAATCAATCTTGTTTTGATTAAATAATTAATTAATTTAATTAACTTTTTTATGTTTTATACAAATTTACTCTAAAAATCTTTAATTAATATTACAATCAGCTCAATTGATAGCATTTTACTGGAAAAAAAATAAGTAATTTTTTAATTGGTATCACAAATATTCTGATTGAAAGACATTTTTGTTATTTTCTGTACAATAAGCATAACTATGGCATTGTGTATGGTCTGCTAGTTTCAATTATTGCGTGACCTAGATTTATGTATATGGGTGGTGATATAAATCGAAATGCAAAAGACAATATAGTAAGTCGTAAGGCAGACCCAATTGCTTAGAACGCAATGGAATCAACAAAATCGTAGTATTTGCTACTCTTTCTTTAACAGAAGCATAATATCAGCAGTGAGTACATTGTCATGATGTACAGATTTAAATGCACCATAAGGTAGTTCAAATTGCTGAAAACATTGAATTCATTGTGTATGAAGTACGATGATGCATATTACTAATCACATTTGTAATCCATCTTCCAGCCTCTTGAAATTTTGACTATAATCACTTCTTAACGCGCCATAAATAGTCGCATTTAAATATCGACTTTAATAGTAAGTTTCAAAAATTTTTACGCGGTTTTTTTTTATTAAATAAATAAAATTTAGATAACAGATTTTTTACAGCTGAAAGCATGATTAGATCAGTGATTTTAAACCATTAAATGGAAATGGAAATACTTACAAATTACGCATCCTTTTAATAGAAAATATTTAAATTAATTATTCAATAGAAAACTATTTTAAGGCTAAACGTTTGTTTTCTTTTATAAGAATATTACGTATGTACATAAGTATGAACGAGTATGTATGTTTGTATTTTAAAATTAAAATCAAACTGAATGATATTTTTCAAATTATTGTCATATATTTAGTGCGTGAATCATTTCCACTGAAAATATTAAGAAAAAACAGTGTAAACACAACCGCCCATAAAAATTCAAACATGCCAAACAAATGAAATGTCATATAAACGTAAAAATATTTTTACGTATTTTTACAATTAATATGAACAGCAAAAAACAGCACACACAAGGAATATAAAAATTGTTATACTGTTTGATAATCAAAAGTCAAAGTCGAAAATATCGTATAAACACATACCTATACATGCGAGTATGTATTTGCTAATCGACAAAAAAAAAAAAATAAGATCAAACTACTCGTACAATACAATGAATACTGCAAACGGCACTGTTATTACAAATTATACCGTTGTAGGGTGTAAGTATGTTAACTCACAACAGAACACTGACAGTAACAACGTAAATTAACAACGTCATCAACATTGTCTTTTATGCCGGTCAGTGGAAGATTTTTTTTAATAATAAATATATGCCAAACGTATATATACTCCTACATACATATGTATATATGTATATATGTAATCAATATATATATTGTAGATACATATGTACGTAGTGAACACAAAACAAGTTGTAATACGCAAAATATTTAATGTGTTATTAAGAGACAGAAATCATACGTATCAAATCAAAAAATGAAATCATACGTATTAACAATTACAATAAAATCCAACACGACCCAAAAGAAAAAAACAAAACATCACAAACAGTACAAGCCCCCCAAAGTTTTAGTTTCTCTTGTCTTTTAATCAATACATTGAATGCAATGCCTTTATATGCGTAATTAATTTGCAGATGTAATATTATTTACACATCGTACAGTGAGAGACAGAGAGAGCGAGAGAAAATTGAAATTACATATGGGAATTTCCACATCAAGATTCACCATGATCGAAAATTAATACATATTAGTAAAAAAATAATTTTTCTTTAACAATATGTAATTCTAAAAAATAATGTTTTTTAATTTGTTTCTTTTATTAGTACTAGAAAAGAAACCTTGGATAGAAGAGAATTTATTTTTTTTTACTCCCACCTAAATTTCACGACACTTTTGCATTTTTGTTATATGAACATACTTAGCGGTAAAATTTAAAGCAGTGATGTCCACTACTACATAAACACACTTGCGCATGTGTATGAAGCAGAGAAAAGACTCTGCTTACTTCTACCAGAAATGGGAATGTTCGAATTTCTTTCTTGTTATAACTTCATAATTATTTCTTCATAATTCTGAGTAAAGTACGTAATCGATTGTCCGATAGACATGTGACCGATCTATTAAGAATAAAGGAGTACCGAGGGTAACATAGATTTGGAGGAAATAATGAATAATTATTTCAGTTACTTAAATAAAAATGATACAAAAATATGCACAATCCATCCCTCCACTATGTTCGAGAGAAAATAAAATCTAAAAAGAGCAAGAGCAACAATATTTCTTTTTATTATGTACGTGTTTGACTTCGACGTAAGCAGAATTTATTTTCCTATCACGCGTTATAGAGAAACAGATTTTTGGACATCACTGATTTAAAGTAAAAGAAGCCTTCTAAAAGATCTTATTTAGTAGATAGAAACTCTACATATCTTCTTCCAGTCTCATTTTTTCCACAGGTCATATTTTGTACTCTCGCTTGCATGTTCAGACTTAATAACAAGTTTCGTATAGAAGCTTCACAAAGGAGTAGCGATATATTGATAATTACTTATGAATAAAAAATTTTTACTTAAAAACAGACTTTAAGCTTAAATAACACTGTGCTACACCAGGGGCCTATTTCACTAAACTACAATTCTACAAGTTTACAAGTTACAATTACAAGTCTAATTCTTACAATTGCTGATGTATTGTGTTTCATTAAAATTTTCATAACAATTGTAGAATTTTGTACTTGTAAACTACAATTTCTACAATTACAAGTTCTTTTGTATATATAGTATATTTATTTTACAATTCTTATATATTATTACTTAAAGTGCTAAAACATCCTATAAAAACGCAATGTAACACATTTTATTAACATTTCGTAATTCTTTTAAATAAAATAAAATATTTTTACAATGTTATTTTGATAAATTAAACATATGTGTGAATATACAGACTTAAACAATTGACAACGTGTTTGAATGTTCCATGTTCAAAAGCTTACAACTCCAAAAGCACTTATTCGATTTCGCTCATATAGCACTTATTTTTGTTATTGTTGTGTTTTTTTAAGTGAGTGCATTAGGAGAACAATCTAGGAAACCCTTATCTTTTTATATTCAAATAAATGAAAAAAGTGCATGTGATCAATTGTTTGTGTTTATTTAAACATATAAAATTTCTTAAAGTACATAAATTAATATTTTATATAGCAACCGTCCGCAATTATTACAGCTTCAATTTTTCGTAGCATGTTTTCATAGATAGTGAGAGGTTTCTTTCCCCAGGTTTTAACCACATGCCGTCATAATTCATTCAATGATTTTGGGACTACCACTACACTCATTTTCAGCCCTGCCAGAAGGACTCAAGCAGATTGAGGTCAGGCGATTTCGTTGACCATTATATTTTTTTTTTTTTTAAGACCAATACTCAGGGGTAAACCCCTACTCATGCAGTGCATTGTATTGGAATGTGAAGATGGTTGATAGGTTTTTTTTTTTTTTTGTTTTATAGATACTTATGTATGTGTATGGAACTTTTATTTTTTTTATGACAAAAATATTTTATTATAATATTAATAAAAAAGTATTTGAACTTCAGTTGAGCTAATAAAACATTAATTAGATGCAAAGTATTTGATCAAATTACGTACTTAATAGTACATAAAATGGAAAGTAATCAACTACTTGAAGTATTATCATCTAATTTATTTATTTATTTATTTATGTCTATGGAATAAATCCTTGCAGACAATAACAAAATACAAAAAATATTTACAACAATTATAAAAATGATTAACAATTTCTTGTATTTAAATATAAGATAATATCTCTCTTTATAATTCTCGAACTTTTATTAAAATCAATATATTCAGATAATAAATTAAACTCATTGCATATTCTACGAAATGGATCAAAGTTTGCAAAGTTAGATGTATAATATTTAATGCTCAGAATTTCAAAGTTTCTTGAACGACGAATTGGTATATTAAAATGTACTTTACTAAGAAGATATGGAGAATATAAACTTCCACTCAATAATTTAAATAGAAACGACACATTTAGCATTTGCCTTCGGCTCTTTAATGTAGGTAACTTAATAAGTGCAAGGCGATGTTGATAAGAAGGTAGATTAAGATCTGAACTCCAGCCCAATCCACGAAGACAAAATAACAAAAATTGTTTTTGAACGGATGTTTGTATGTTTTGCGCCTTTTTTATTGTTGATGAAACAGGTTGCTGTAAATTTCTCTACTCAAGAGCCAGTGTTATACCTTCACCCTCGAATGATCCAACAGCAATTGCCTCCTCTGTCGGTGAATGTTTTTTCTTTTTTTTAATGTGAATGGTAAGCGTCTTGCGTAGATTAGCTGTTATCTTCCCAGAAGGTGGCGCTGTACTCCTGATCATTGGTTTCTGGTGGAATGGATTAGAAATGTCAGGGGGCGGTTTCTTGCAGATGGTCTTGCTGGAGGGGGGGGACCTCTTATTTTCTTAAATTTAATTTTTAATTTAAATTGTAATTTTTTAGAAAACCGCAAATTTTTATTTTTATAATTTTGTCCTTCGCTGGGATTGAACCTTGGTCATGTGAGTTTCTGTGAGAGCGCTCTACCACTATGCCACGACCCCCCCCCACTTTCAGTTCGCTATCATTTATCCAATTTCGAGTTATTTTGGCGGTGAATTTCAAATTATTGTATTGTTGAAAAACTAATTTAATTTAATTTTGGTTTAGTCCGGAAACAGGACCATCTTCAAATCGTCCATAATCTAATTTAATTTAAGTGCGTCCGATCAAAATCCAGTCGAAGCTTTCGATGGCGTTTTGTGGTCAGTGGTTTGTTTACTTTTGCTCGACCACCCTGAACAGCAGAATGCAATGAATTTCTAACTCGCTACACAGGCAGATTAAAATTGTCAAATAAGATCAAATTTTTATAAATTTGAACTGCAGTCTCCACTTTCTGCTGGCTAAAGATTTTATTTCATTTACTTACCTAAATAGGCAGTGGAAAAGCCACATTTTAGTGCAATTAAAGTTTTTCTTACTTATTTCTTCTGATTTCACTTCTAACTGCATTTGGGGATGTAGAAAAATTTAACACAAAGAATTAACAATGTGCACT
Organism: Metopia argyrocephala; assembly: GCA_963576795.1. NCBI lineage: Eukaryota > Metazoa > Arthropoda > Insecta > Diptera > Sarcophagidae > Metopia > Metopia argyrocephala. The sequence goes on along the minus strand of OY756211.1, from coordinate 56,279,703 downwards.
TTTTTTAATTATCTGAATATAAAAATATAACGGTTTCCCAGATTGTTTTTCTCATGCATCTATTTAAAAGAAAACACAATAACAAAACAAATAAGTGCTCCATGAACAAGATTGGAGAAAACACATTCATTCAAACATTCAAACACGTGGTAAGTTGTTTTAGTCACTGTATGTATATTAGAGTATCCATGAATTATATAGAACTGCTGATTACAGTCTAAAACTTCCAAAAGTTATTTTAAATACTTTTACAATTATGGATACTTTAATATGGATAATTTGTAGTAAGCAAACAATGTGATATATTTTTTTATTATTACAAATAACCACTTATATAAAGAGATAAATAATTAAAAACAAACAAAATAAATTAATTAATGGTAATTAATATTAAAATTGTGTGATTTTGTGTTTATTTGAACTAATTTTTATTAAAAAAGAGTTAAAAATCTTATTTGAATTCAATTTATCATTCACTTGTAACTTGTAAAATTTTTTTGAGAGTTTCTGTCGACCCTAAGCTTTTTTTCTACAATTCTACAAGTGTACAAGTGAAAATTTTCTTTAATGAAACAAAACGACTTGTAGAAGTATGACTTGTAGACTTGTAAATTGTAAAAATCACTTGTAGCTACAAACTTGTAATTGTATTTTTATGAAACACAATAATTTACAAATTTACAATTTTACGGCAAAAACACTTGTAATTGTAGACTTGTAGCTTGGTGAAATAGGCCCCAGAAATATGCAGGGGTTCTGACAAGTAAATTAAAAAATGTTACAATAAAAACTTTTATACTACTTTTTATTGAACCATCGATGAATAATCGCCAATGTTTTGTAAAAAAAATTGCATAGAAATATTTTGTTTCGGTACGTGAAAATTTTCTAGAAAATACAAAAAGTAAACGTTATTAGGAGACAGTACATGAAATGCCAGGCAATGGGTGGCAAAGTGTCCACAAAATTGCACAATTTGCTTGCTCATTTAAATATGTTCCCTTCAAATTCAGGACAGAAAATTTATTGAAAAAGTGTGTTTTGTTTAGTTTCGAAAACATTATTAAAACTAATTTCTTAGAATTAAAATAATAAAAAACTTACGATTTTTTGAAGTTGTAATTTCGTGAATATGGGTATTTCACTATATTTGCTATTAAAAAGGCACTTAACGTAGTGAGCGAAAAAATCTAAAATTATTTCAGTAATCTCTGGGCTTCCCCAAAACAGAATTGCTATGTGAAAACCCCTGCATATTTTTTTCTTCACTTTTGTAGCATAGTGTAATTAGTAAAATATTTATTATTTCTTATAAAATATTTCTATCAAATTGTCGTTACTCTTCTTTCATCAAATATTTGCAAAATGTGAATGCAGCTTTATATCTTAATAAAAGGTAGGAAAGACAACGTACATACACATCATAGACTTTTCAGAAGCGAGGTTATAGATCTTTTACAAGCCCTTCTTTGGAAGGCAGTTTAAAATGGGCATTGCACCTTAGAAAAGAAAGCTAGAAGCACCATCAAAATGGCTTGCTACGAAAAGGCCTTTTCATATTTACCGCTGGCAAATTTTCTTTTTAATTTTTAAAAAGCATAGGAAAGAGTAATGTGTGTGTAATTATGTATGTATGTTTCCATTGTAAATTTTACAATAGAATTAATAATATGAGCATCCTATGTGTGCATATACATATAAATGTACTGCAAGAGATTCAAAAAAGAGAGGGAGTTAAATAGTTCAGTATAATCATGCTAATATGAAAGAAAATACAAACAGCGTCCACCACAGCGTCTAATACACATATTCGTTGTGAAGCATATGGAGCTAAGAAGAGCAGCAAGTGCAATAACTTTTTCTATACGCAAAGTGCTCTGCAACTTACAACGTATTTCAGTATAATGATTTAATTTTTTTTTTAATTTTTTTTGTAAGTGTGCTCTTTAAGATTCACTCAAAATGATTAAAAAAAATCAACTTGTTGCTCTTTTATTATTGCCAGCAAATGCTAAATACTACATACATACATATACAAATTTACCACCGCCATTATTGCGATTAATTGTGAAGAACAGTGGGTTGAAACTATTAAAAAATTATTTAAATATTTTTAAAATTTTTAGATATAAACAAAAATACGAAGAATTATGCTATAAACACAACAAAGGCTACTGACCATCGACTACAAGCTGTCAAAAATAGAATACATGTGTGCATATGAGAATAGTTATTTTAACGGCAACACGACTACCGACCACACGACTACTTTTGTAGCCCGTAGCCAACTTAGGCTAATTTCTATTTTTCTTGGTGACAATAAACACTTTAGTGTTGCCAATACAATAAGATGCATGAAAAGGGTGTTTAAAAAACGCAATACATGAAATATATACATAAAAAATGCGAAAAATATTTAAGTTGCACCACTGAAAAAAAAATAATATGTTTACATTTTTTGTTTAGTTTTCATTTACTTATTTCATTTATATATGTACATCAGTTTTTATTTCATTTTTAATTTATTAATTAATTGAATTTTTAGTTTTCTTAAATTTTTCTATGTTTTCTTCAGACATTTGTTGTTTTTGTTTCCTCACAATTTCACTTACAAAAAATAAGTTTGTTATATTTTGTTTAGGTTATGTTCAACGTGTCCAAACAGATGTTTATTTTGTAGCTGTAGTCGTTATTAAAATTAAGTAGCTGGCTACTTGGCTACTTTTAGAACCATCGATTTTTGTAGTCGTGTGTTTGGTGTTCGATAGTTGTGTTTATAGCATTAACTTTTATTTACTATATGCAAATATGTGCTCTATCAAGTAAACAACTTCAATCAAACTATTCACAGTATAACAAATAAAATTTAGTATGACTGATGGGGGTCATAATAATCCAAGTAGATAATTAGGTAAAGAATTAAAAGCACTATTATTATATTGTCAAAATCTTTAATATTTATGGACTTTAAATTTTTTATATTTTAAAGCTAGCACTTCTATACAATTAGCCAAATATTGAGCTTATATAAATTCTATATATAAATTTCTTTGCTATTACTTCACACTTTAATGTTCTATTCAAATATCTTAATCATAAATTTTATTATTAAATACTTTTTATTTCAGTAACTTTCCCTAGCTTGTCATGACCATCGTAAAAGGTTTCTTGATTTGTCTAAGCGAATTTCTTCAAATAAATTTTTTACGGTAATTTATATTACACCCAAACATGAAGTTCGTTTAAGTAGTCCACTTCTTTAAAAATATTGTAAGCGTCTGAACGAATTAAACTTTAGTGTCTTTGCGATCCGTTGATAGTTCGCCATATTTTACACTCATTCATGTCATCGTTTTCATGATTGGCCGGCCATAACGATGTGCTTTTTTGATCATATCACGATATCGCTCTCCATTGACACTGTTGTCGCTGTTTTCTGTTTCCAAAAAGTAAAGTCCAATGATTACTCCTGACCAAATTGCACAGCAGACTGTCACTTTTAATGGATGCAAAGGTGACTGATGAATAATTAGAGAGTTTCCAATTACACAGAACCGACTGATCTATTTATTCACATCTCCATTCAAATGAAAATGTGCTTCGTCACTCAATATGATTTTTTCATGAAAAATGGGGTTGTCATGGCTGATCTGTAGCATTCTATTGGCATATGTATACGGTCTACTAGATTCAGCTCTTGTGTCAACTGAATCTTAAGTGGAAAAAATGCAAATCTTTGTGCAAAATTGGGGCTAAAGTTGTTCTTTCAAGACCAAGCTCCTGAGCACGGTATTGAATTGATTGACTGATTGTTCTGAACACTTTCTTGAATAGCAGTTATGTTTTCAATTGATCTTGCAGTACGTTGTGGTCCAGGCTTGGGCCTATCAGATACAGTCCCTCTTTATTTGATCACATTCACTAAAATTGCACTAACTTTCTCCTCGTCACAGAAATGATGACTGATTTTGATAAAATATTTAACCGATTAAAACACGTCGGTGATGGAATTAAAGAACGCTGCAACTGAAAAACCTTAAATGTTCACCAGAGCCAAAAAACCTGTATGAAAGTAGAAGAAAGACACTGGTATATTTTTAAAACGCAGACTTCGTAAGTGAATTTATTTTCATCGTCGAAATCTGGGACTGGGACCAATCGACGCGTATTTTTTTCTGATAAAAATAATGCAAAAAATGTATTTTCGATTTTTTGTCAGTTGCAGCGTTCTTCAATTCTTACGACGATATATATTTTCTTGTATTTCTATTTATCGCCTTAGTAATGAGACAAATTGCTGTGAATTGATCTTTCAAAGGCCAGTGTTATATCTTTTACCCTTGAATGATCAACAGCAATTGCCCCATCGTTGCATGTTTATTGTGGTGAGTGCCTTCGCTAATTAGCTAATTTAGCTGTTAACTGCTACTTCCCAATAGGTGTGGCGCTTTTCTCGTGATCGTTCGTTTTTGTTGTCCATTGTTAAAGTGGAATAGAGTGGAATGTCTGGGAGCGTTTGAGTTTTTGTACGAGAGCTCTAACTACTATACCATGCACCCTCATGAAAATAAATTGGATTTAATTCAGAAACCATCTACCTTTTTTGTTTTGTTATAATGGTTTGCTTTAGGAAATAGTGTAACTACTTAAATGCGTTGTTGCAATAATTTTATTTAAAAAAAAGGAACAACAAAATGTGCAATATTTTCACACTACGAGTATAATAATGAAATTTATTGAACAATTATAACAAAAAGTGAGAAAAAAAAAACTTGGAATGTGTAAAATACAAGAAAAATAAAATTATTTGATTAAACAGGCGAGAAAACGTAAAAGAATAATAAAATCATTTGCAATTAACGTGATACGTATATACACACATACATACATATGGACGTATGTATAATATACATATATGCACATACACATACATACATACATACATACATACATACATACATAGGAAAAAAAGTAATTTTATTTTGCGCTTAATTATTGTTTTTAATTAATAATAATTCTCAATTAAATATGCACATTTTTTAATGTAAAAAAAATAATTGATTAAACCAGCAAAAGTTAAATAAATTTTACAATATTTTTATATGCCATGTCATAAATTAAAAGTTAATTAAATGCAAAACTGCATTTATTAATAGAAACTTTAAAATTGTTGTTTTTAAATTTGTTGTCTTTTTTTATTATTAAAATGCATTTCGGCGTTTTTTTATTTCTTCATATCAATTTTACATTTACAAAGTCGTTGACACTGCTATTTGGAATCTGATGGCCATGAACTTGAACTTTTTATTTCTATTTAACTTGACTGTCCAATACAACAAAAACCATTATAAACAAATGCAGAGTGCATACGGTATACTGTCTGTCTTAAAAGTAAACAAAACAATAAAGTATCAGTAAAAAAGAAAATTAAAAACAAAATTAAAAGCAAAACGATAATGTAAACAAAACTTTGACAACAATGTTTCACCGTAACAGGCATATGAAAAAAAATAAAAAAAAAATACCAACATTCACAACACAAATGCATTCATTATTCCTTTTTGGGTTGTTATTAAATCTGCTATTAATTGACCATCATTATTAAAACAACACAAGTAATAAGAGAACGAATATTAATAAACTTTAATTTACAGTTGTACCTCGATTATCCGCTTCTTATAGCAACAGGTTTAAAAAAAAACAAAATTTAATTTGAATGAGCCATTAAACAAAACAAGTGGGTAAAAAAGATCAAATTTAATATGAAATATAGAAAACGTATGTATGCAAGTAGGAACAACCCTCAAATTTGATTTACAAATATACAATGGTAATGTTTTAAATGTAGTCGCCGTGGTCTAGTGGTTAGTGTGTTGGCTTACTAAGACATAGGCCCTGGGTTCGACTCCAGGCTATGACATCTTCAAAAAAAAGAAATATGAAAAAAATATTTCTTTCGGCGACTACCTCTCAGCAGTCTTCTGGCAAAAGCTCTGAGAGTAACTAATTGCCATGAATAAGCTTCTCAAGTCTGTCGTTCGGAGTCGACATTAAACTGTAGGTCCCGGTACTCATGGATAAAAATTGACACACACAACATGAGTGCTGCGAGAAGCTAGGCCGTAATCCTGACACAGGGTTGTAAAGGCCAGTTATGTATGTATGTATTTATGTATGTAATGTTTTAACCCTTTTTTCTTAATATGTATTGACTTTTGACTCTTTCTTTACTCCTAATTTGTCACATCATGACTTGCATTATTACACACACACACACATGTGTATGTTTGTATTATGTAAACAAACAGTGGGACAGTTCAAAAACAAATAAATATTGTCGGTTGTTTAAAAAACAAATAGAAAAAAGGTAAACAAGAAAGAGTTTTAATAAAATCGTTGGCATCAATAAGAATCAAAACAAAAATACGAAAAAAGAGAATAATAAAGCAAATGGGAAATTGTTTTTTGGCGCTATTTTTTGTTATGAAAATTCAAAATAATGCAGTTGTTTAAATGTATTGAATCCTTGCTTGTTAAATTTTATGACTTTAAAAGCAATCGTTGGTCTTTATCAAGTGTTGTGCTCTTTTTTAGTGCTCAGTTTTTTAGTGACTGAAATATAAATTTCTATTAAAAATTCTTAAACCCATTATTACAACTTACCCTTAGTTAAAGGTAGGATGTTATCAGACAGATAAATTGCTTTTGGTTATTACAACTAAACTTTAACCTAAAAGTGACCGATTAAGTTATTGAGAAGTTTGCCTTACCTTTAACTTTTAACGTGAGGTTTAAACTTTTGAGCTTACCACATTTTATTGAGGTTGCCATATTTTTAGTTCGTCAAATTATTAACAAAAATATTTTGTTTATTTTGTCAACAAAGAAATAAATTCAATAAAAATGGAAAGTTAAACACATTTCTTTGTTCTTAGTGCACAATTTATAAAATTCTTTTTGTTTATTTATTTATGTAAACATACGTGTTGTTGCTACTTGGTGTCTTATATTTACACAAATTTAATGTCAAAAGTAATCGGTTCTTGTTCTGGTATTGCCGTATTTTAGAAAATATCGTCGATGGAATTAAAGAACGCTGTAACTGACAAAACCTTAAATGTTCACCAGAACCAAAAAACCTGTATGAAAGTAGAACAAAGGCACTGGTATTTTTCAAAACACAGACGGCGTAATTGAATTTATTTTCATAGTAGAAATCAGGGATCGGGACCAATCGACGCGTTTTTTCTTTCTGATAAAAATGATGCAAAAAACGTATTTTCAATTTTTTGTCAGTTACAGCGTTCTTTAATTCTTGCGACGATATAAGGTTTATCTTAAAGGAACGTTGTAATAACGAAAAACATTTAAAGGTCACTTAATTCCTCTTGTTAACGAAAGTTACCTTTAATTATCTGACATTTTATAGGCAAGTTGTAATAATGGCCCTTAAGATATTTTGCGGCATATTTGTTATAATTCGGTTTGTTTTTTGCATATTGCAAACATTTTCAAATGCAAATCACTTTTTACTCCAGAAATGACTGTATTGACCCAAAACTTAACATCTCAACTACATGTTCGAACAAGCGTTATCCGATATACATAAATATCTAACGGCTTTAATAACACATTATTCATTTAAAATTTGGAAAATAAATTATTTCTAGAGAAATCGAATTACTTAAGCTTTAAATATTTGAAATAATCTCTTCCAGTTTCGTAAATTTTTGTTTTAATAATTAATATACATATACTATATGTACATATATAAATAATTTTAATATGCATTTTTAATTTTTCCTATATTTTTCCACCTTCATTTGTCTATTCCGTTTTTATTTTAAAACATTTAAAACGCAAAAAAAAAACTGCTGTCACGATTATCAACACAAATGTAAGGAATTGAGTACTTGTACTCGATTTGATTTTTATTTGATTAGATTTTTTAATCTTTTTATACTCGTACTACAATATAAGTACATTTGTATGTTACTTTTAATTATAATTAAGTAATATATTTAAATTTACTCGTATTTTTTCACTATACTATGAATTTTTATATTTTCCTTACACTTTGTACAAGCATTTAGTAGATTATTGTTGTTGCATTTACTAATAACTTGTATAATTGTGTGCCAAGTACGATTATTTGCGTATTTTTGAAACACAAATGCAATTTTTGTATAACATTTTTTTAGACCATTATCTAGGTAAACTTGTAGTCAAACATTTGGAATATGGAGATTTAGTGACTTAAAATTTTTCATTTTACACGAATAGTTGGCCATTACAACCCTGGTACAGTTTTACGGCCTAGCTTTGCGCAGCACCCATGATATGTTCGTCAATTTTATCCATGAGTAACAAGACCTACAGTTTAACGTCAATGATAGACTTGAGAAGCTTGCTCATGGCAATCAGAGCTTTTGCCAGAAGGCTGCTAGGAAGTAGTCGCCGAAAGAAATGGTTTTTCAAATTTCTTTCTTTCAAGATGTCAAAGCTAGTATTTCAACCCGGAGCTCTTAGTAAGCCAACACACTAGACTACGGCGACTATTATCAAATTTATGCTTTAAATGTTTTTTGACCGTCAAAATATTGTGGACAATGGAGGTTATTGCAATATATGTTAAAATGTTTTTATATTTTACTAGCTGAACCCGGCGTTATAAAATAAAATTAAAATATTTATATATTTTGCAGACAGTTGTGTGAGAAAGAGAAATGAATTTGAGGTAAAGCCGTTAATAAACGTAATAAAGAAGTAGGTGCAGAAGTGTGCATGGTCGAAAAATATTATCATGTAAGGCAAAAATATTATAACAGACAATTATTACAAAAAAGGAATAATGGTCCTATACTTTTTTCTTGACCTAACAGCAGGGTTAATAATGGTGGCAAAATGATGACGAAAATGCGCGGAATTTAAAGTATCAAAAATAAATTTAAACGGATTGCAGTTACTGATTCAAAACAGTTACGATTGGATGGCTGATTGTTAAATACTTAAGTGTACTACATACGATGTACATAAGTATGTATACTAATTGCATCCAAATATATATTCTTTGATATTTGCATTTGTGTTAAAGACATTTTTACCTAGACTACTCTTTGAGCCTTTGCAGAAAACATATTTGTTGTAAAATCTGATTGCAAGTTGTGTTGTCGTCGGTGTTAAAGCACAAGGATGTTTTGTAAAAGCTTGAACATTATGAATATGGAGTAGATTCTCTAATAAGTTTTTCTTCTGTTGTGTTTTTAACAATGTTTTGTAACATTGTAATTAACAGAACTACTGCATATGTATGACATATATATGTATGTGTACACACCTATGTATGTAACCATACCAACTAAAATTATAGTTCTCAAACAATTTAAAAGTTTTCAAAAGATATATAAATTTCTTGTTTGAGTAGATAGCTCCTTGTACGCAATAATATTTATTTCAAAGTTGGCGTTTATATTTTCTATCATATTGACAACATTTTATTACATATATTTAGTGGCGCTAAATTGCGCTTCTAAAGAAGAGAGAAATAGCAAAACTCATGCAGGTCTTTAAATAAATAAATAAATAGTTGTGTTCATGGTTAAACTATTTAGCTTAGAAATAAACAAATATTTGGGTAAACAGAAATACCAACAAACATGTTAAATGTGTATGTACATAGAATGTATATTCCCTGAAAAATACATAACGAAATACAAAAAAAATATATATGTATATATATAAATTAAATAACAAATATAGTGTTGCTCTAATATAATAATTGTATATATGGGCAATTTCAAAAATTTTCGACATTTTGATATTTTTTTTTCCAATTTTTTTTTTTTGGATGACACGAATGACGCTTTGGTCATGTGAAGGGTGATATTTTAGCATATCAAAACAGTTCGCGTTAATCATTTATTGCAAACGGCGCGAAAGTTATGGAGGTTTTAAATTAAAATTTCTTTAAAAAAAATTTAAAGTTAAATTTATTGGTTTATTTTAATAAATGTTATATGGATGCATGAAACTCATTTCAAAATTATCAGTGCAGTCCAAATTCATCAATGCACTGATAAAATACATAAAAAATATCAATTATAATTAAAATTCCTTAACATTAAAAAACGAGAATTTTTGCAAATATATGAATGTTTCACCGATTGTTATAATATGTGTTTATATAACGCATAACTGATTTACAGAAAAACAATGTTTTAACTTGCAAATTTAAAAAATAAAAAAAATTATGTAAGAATTATTTTTGAGGTTAGGATTTTTTTTTTGATCTGTAAAATTTAAAATCATGAAAATTTTTTAATGCCTATTCGGTTTTATTATCAAGCTTAAAAAACCTTTCATTTGGTGTCAATCGCGGCGGAATCTATACATAACTGCAGATGTCATAAAGCAAAATGTGTTTGAAGAAAAATCCCGCTGTACCCGCTAAATATGGACCGAATTCAACCGTATTTATATATGGTCTTTAGTTCACCGCCGCACTTCATTTCCAATACTTTACATTGATTTTAAACCACTGATTAACTAAAAAAAACTCGAAACAAAATCATGAAATTTCGCAAAAGTTTTATTTTCTTTATAAAAATTTGGCGTTTCAAAATATTTTAACGCCTTCTTGACGTTGAGGTGCCATTTATTAAGAAGTTTAGATCACGCAATACATAAACCAGTTTTAAATATGATTGCAAATGTCAGGCGCGAAAAACTGTAATTTGCAAATTTTAGCAAATTACACCATCTATTAAATATTGTTGACGAAATGCAATTTTCTGCGAAAATTAAAAAATCGGAAAATTTTGGTTTCAAAAATGAACCGCTGTACAACTGTTTCCCAAATAGTAGTATTGGCATAACTTTTATAGTGTAAATATCTACAAAGTCTAGTGACTTTATTTTATATCAGTGAGCATCGGAAGTTTAAAACTAAAAGTAGAAAAGTGATGAAATATGAAAAAACTCTTGTAAATTTCAAGCCTTTTTTTGAGTTTTTCGATATTTTAGTGCCCATAACTTTTAAAAATAACGAACTGATGGTCTAAAATTTTGTATTTCCCACTTTTCTAGTGTGGCCTACCATTCCCTTTTGACCGTTTTGGTCAATTCGAAAAACTGGAGAAATAATAAGCATCTGAACTCAGTTTCAACAAATGTTGAAAATTTTTGAAATTGCCCATATGTACATACGCTATAAATGAGCTTTTAACAGTAGTGTAAACAAAGAGTAAAACACTCTTATTACTCATATATACATACATGTATAGTATACTTCTTATACAAATTTGTGTATGTACATATACGCATACTTTTATTATACGCTCATAAGCGTGTAGATTTCTGTTTTTAATAGCATACATACATACATACATATGTTTTAATATGAAGTATGTATTAGTATATAATAAAATGTGACCTTGAGTACACACCCCCCTTTAAATTCGTATATAAACTATATACACACTTACATATATCTGTACATACATGTGTGCCACGATTAATGCTGTAATACCAAATAATTTTTGTTTGTGGTATTTTTGTATTTAACACCTTCACAATCTATTATCTATCATAATAGTGAATGTGCATTTGCTGTAAAATTTTACAATGCGGAAACCACATAACAAAGAATAAATATGAAACACACCACCACCATTACTAACACTTTTACATTCTTGTAAACACATGCATAGCTTGATAAATATGAGTTTTTTGTTGTTTTTCTAGTTTGTTTTTTTTTTTGTTTGTTTTTTTTTTCTTAGAAAAGACAAGCCCCCCATTTACTTTGCCCGCTCTTTCAACGGGCATTGTTATGTTAATTCATACAAAATAATAACAAGTGTAACAACACTTATACTAAAAACAAAAACAATACATACATGCATACATATATAACAATATTAACATTAATAAAATATAAAAAATACGTGTGTGAGGTGGTACTAAACAGCAGAATGTTTGAGTGCTTTTCGAATAGCAAGAGAGCAACAGTGCACCATTAGTTTTGTTTTGGTTATTTTTTTCAAATTTCATTTTAATGCGCACTTTTTATAGGGAAAAAACTACTTTTTTACGTTGCTGGTAATCGTCCAACAATAACAACTACCAACCATGTTTTTTACAATAATATTTTTATTATTTATTTACTACAATTATTATTATTTCTAAACGTAATAGTGTTGTCATTGTATGCAAATATTTAGTACTTCTTTTTTTTTCTTGCTGCTGTTGTTTAACTAATTTAAGTAGCAGTTTATCAGCCATTTTTTTAGCGATTTTGTATTTCATTAGAATTTTGATTTGCGTCAAAGTTGATATAATTTTTATAGTTTTCTTTTTTCATTAAATAACAATAATAAACTATTAAAATAAAAATAATATTCAGGGTGATTAAGTAGAATTTTTTGAAATGAAACTAGTCAAAGTTTTAAGTTTTTATTTAGGCAAATATTTGATTATCAGAAGTACATCGCCACCTTCTGAAAGATACTTCTAATTAACATTCAACGACAGATGGAGCAATTGTTGTTGATCAGTCAAAGGTGAAGGTATAACATTGGCCTTTGAGTGATTAAATGCCGGCAACTTGTCTCATATACAAAAAAAAGGCGCTTAATAATAAAATCTGTCCACATACTTTTACATTCCAGTGCAATGCACAGCATGAGTAGGGGTTTTCCCCCTGACTATAAGTCTAAAATAAAATTTGACGCTTTCTTTTTTCATACACAATTGTAGAAATTACACAAATATAACAAAATTTCGACATTTGCGTTGCGGTTCATGATATACTAGCACCAAATCGATGGCTCATTAGACAGGGATCAACTAAATACCAACAACATATGTATATCAAAGGAATTTGTTGTTTTTGTATCCTACTTTAGGTTTTATAACCAGTATTTAATTTGCAACCGATTTTAATCAACAAATTAATATCATTCATACAAGAAGTTGATCTAAAAATGATATATTTAAAAAAAATTAATTCAAATCAGTCTTCAGTACAAAGTTGCTATTCTCTACGGTTTTTCTATTTTATAAAATTTTAAATTATCTGATCGTCGGTTGACAAGTAAAACTCACTAAGTGTAGTCAGACCACTTAGCACTTAGTGAGTTTTACCTGTCAACCGACGAGATAAGCGTGTATGTTCTGTACACCTAAAACGAGGGTAACTGAAATCGAATAATATTTAAAATTTATAAAACTTTGAATGTCACAAAATGTTGATTTTCTTTTGCCATTATTTTATTAATTTATGGAAATTAAATTTCATCAGAAACATGATAGAAAGATTTCCTAAAGTATCTTTTAAAAAACATTTTAAATAAGACATATTTTTAATCAAGAGTGTAGAAGAAACCCATGTTGTTTGAATTGGATTTGAAAATGACATGAAGGAACATACTCTACTCTTAATAAAACCAATATTATACAAAAACATAAAGACACCAAATATATGTTTTTTATGACCCCAAAAAATTTTTCTCCTGGCAAAAGCTCTAAGAGTAACTGAATGTCATGAACAAGCATCTCAAATCTGTCGCTCGGAGTCGATTTTATACTGAAGGCCACAGTGCACATGGATTAAAATTAACACATACAATCTGGGTGCTGCGAGAGGCTAGGCAGTAATGCTGAATCAGGGTTGTAATGGCCAGTTATGTAAGTACATATGTATATAAAGAAATGTTGTTCTCAAATTCTATGACGTAAATTTTGTCTTTAAATAACTTTTTGAGTTAAATTTTTATTGTTTTAATGAATAATTTTATATCAATTACAAAGAAATAAATTTATTTCCTCAGTTTTCAAAGAAAAATAATTCCAATTACCGGTTTTTGTTTTTAAAAATCATTTTTTTTTTCATTTTATAGAATTATTAATATTTTATTCTCCATAAGTATTTATGTCTATAGTATTAAGATAATTTTGCTGAATTCATATTGGCTGCTTAATTTTTATTGCCATAAAACTTTTAGAAAATGAATGATTTTATTATCTTGCCCTCAATATTACTACTGACTTAATTATAAAAATCTCATTAAAATTTTATCTGTCTATATATACATACTTATATAATGCGATAATATTTTAATAAATTGCCATAAAAAATAAAAGAAATCATTGAAAAAACTAGCGAATATGGCTGTTGACCAATAATTGAGAAAAGATTTCTTGTTGAAAAAAAAAAAAAACAGTCCATGACAAGAAACAAAATGAACAAGAGGTGTTGCAAAGATACCCATTTTAAAGAATCTTGACATTTCAACGGTTTTTGATGTATTTTAAGAAACTTTTAAGAACAACTTGTCTCTCTCTCTCTAACATACATATGTTCACTGGACTATTGTTACATTTAGAGCTCGCGGCTTTTAATGGATTGCTTATGGCAATTATTAAAAATAAACAACTACCTTACTTTAAACGAAATTGATAAATATATAATACCTTTACACATAGTCGTATGTACATTATAAATACCTTTCCGTTGGTGTGTTTGTTTGTCGGTCAATCACGTCTAAGCGACTAAAACGATATTTTTTAAGACCAATACTCAAGGCTAAACCTCTACTTATGCAGTGTATTGTATTGGAATTTCGAAGATAGATAGATTTTTTTCTCATAGATATGTATATATTGTATATTATGCGCATTTTTGTTGATCAGACAAGTTGCTGTCAATTTAACCAATCAGGGGTTATAGCTTCACCCTTGAATGATCAACAGCAATTGCCCCATCTGTCGGTGGATGTTGAATGTGATTGGTGAGCGTCTTCTGTAGGTTAGCTGTTATCTTACCAGAAGGTGGCGGTCTATTCCTCATCATTTTTTCTGGTGGAATAGACTGAAAATGTCAGGGAGCGGTTTCTTGAGATGGAGTGGGGTGGACCTGCTATTTTTTAAATTAAATTTAGATTGAGAGAGGGCTCTAACCACAATACCACGACCCCCGAAATTTGAACCAAAGAGTGACTCAACTACGGAAAGTGCAATTGGGTATGTTTTTTTCCTAATCGGACCTGGGAGTGGAATCTTCCATAGAAACTAAGTACTGAATTTTGTATATCTTGAAACTAAAGTTTAGGAATTAGGACTGACTGATTCCGCAGTCACGGCAAGCTATCAACCAGAAAGTGGGCGGAAATGGACAGGTGGGCGTGGCACCTATCATGCAAACTAAATACTGATTTTTGAATATCTTGAGAACGGTTGAAGCTAAACTTTCCTTATTTGGTCTGAACACTTCATGGTCAAGGAAAAGTTAGCAGAATTGGAGAAATGAGAAGGAGATAACACTTTAACACATTGAGTGCCAAGGGGTTTTGACGAAAACCTTCCCCGCGTGCCAAGCACATTATTTGCTATAAACTGGTGTAAAAGTAGAATATATTTAGTTCTGCGCCAATCCCGGATGAGTTTGTGGTTTATTTTGGATATTATAGCGGTTTTTTTATGTCGCACGTTTTCGTACGAAGCGGCACTGCACGACGGAATTGCAATCGTAAAAATCACTGTCGTACGAAAATGTGCGACGCGATTTTTTTGCTATTTCTTAATTTTGTTTTCTTTTTACGCATTTTTCTTTACATTTAATAAAATTTTTTATTAAGTATATCTGTTTTTATTTTTATTTGTCTGCTTTTTTTAATTGAAAGGAAACAAGAAAGAATATCAAAAGGTCAACTACGTACTGTCCGCAATGCCCCAACACTCCTCAATTGTGCATTGATTGCTTTCCAAAATATGCACATCTAAAAAATGTAAATTGAATTATCATATCTTAATTTTAATATTTTTGTATCTTTTTTATACTTTTTTCCGAAATATCGAATGAATTCCAATAAATTTTCAAAATTAAAAAGAACCTCCAAGTTTTTATCATAAAAACCGCAAAAATTAAGATATCTCTATGAAACTTGGACCAAAATTCAGGGCAAACATTAGGGTACTAGAAACACTGTAGAGTCAAACAGAAACGAACGACAATATCTAAGGCCAGACAATGCCTGTCGCACGTTTTCGTACGACGTGGCACCCCAGGAAGGATTAGGTGTCGAACGAAAACGTGTAGCCATGGCACTTAATGTGTTAATATTGATTTCGTAGTCATTAAAAATCACCAGTCGACAAATGCGACAAATGGTAGTGGTAGGTGTAGCGAAGCACGCCGAGTTTGGGCTAGTATTTGACAAATTTCTATGCAATATTAGTCAAATAAGTCCTCTGTAAACCTGTAATGTAAAAAAATGCAATTTTACTGCTGGCCATATCTATACAGAAAACCTATTTCTATGAGTTACCTATTATTTAATTTAAATTTATGTTCGAAATGCTGCTATTTTTTTAAAATTGTGCGCCATTTATTGAGCAAAACCAATAATTTATATAAACATCACATTTACAGTAGTTTCTGAGTTTATCGATTATGGAGAAAACATATGTAAGTATTTACAAGTTTTTTATACATACATACATACATATGTTTGTATGTATATAACATTCCTATATGTATGCCTCTACACATGTATTCATAATTGATTTTTGTCTGTTCCTTAACAGAAAACAAAATAGGCAGTTTTACCATAGTTTTAAAAAATATTCCAAAATTCTGTCAAAATTGCGTTTTACTTTTAAGAAATATAAAATAAAATATAAAAATGCAGAAACAGACAACACTCATTTTAATTATTTTACGAAAGAACATATTTTATAATTTTTATGTCTTAACGGCCACGCCTACTTAACCAACAAAATATAATTTTATGGTAAAATTTCAGAAAATGCTGCACCTATCTTGGAATAACAGAGACAGATGATTAGATGGCGCGTCTTCATCTTGTCTTAAGTAAACAGTTTTTTTTGCGCTTTTGAGTGATAAAGCTGTTGAAGGATCCATAAAAAAATAAAATCTATTTAACCTGAGCAGTTTTTATAGCCGTCATGCATTTTAAAAATATATTTTCTTTCTTATGTTAAACTACAGAAACGAAACAAGTAAACGACTGGTCATAAAATATATTGCTTAAAAGTTTAGTTTATGCTGCTGGTCTTTTATTTGTACATATCGGTCGGTATGGCTATTAAATTTTATAGGTTTTCTTTGGTCGCTTGTTAGTGTGATTCCTAAATAAAAGTGTGGCAAAAGTTTCTTTATGGCTCTCTTTTTTATTTTAATTTTATTATTGAGTTATTAAAATTTTATGAACATAAATAAAGCTTTCGGCTATTGTCATATTTAATTTTTGTATAATTGTATTTTAATATTTTAACTGCGCAACCATTAAAATTGGCCAATACTTGTAATCATATGTGTTAAATGCAGTTGCAAAAAAAAAAAACAATCAAAGTGGTTTTTTGTAGTTTTTAAGAAAATAATTTACTTATTCGGCACGCGTTGTTAATGAGGGCGAGAGACTAAAGAATGCAAACAACACTTAATCACTGTGAAATCGAATATGTCCATGTCTATGACAGACCATGTTACTCTTATCATTTGCCGCACGTGACGTTTGTCACCCAGGGACGCTTATAGACGTCCAGAAGTAATATAATCCCAATTTTTAATTCTTACGCTAAGATAGTCTTCATAAACTGAAAATACACTCAAGAAGTAGTCAAATTCGACTGAGAATGTACTTGAAAAATACTGACAATTGAAAAAACTCATTCAAATAAGACGAGAATTACAAAAATATATGATTTGTATAAAAAGTGTGAGTTAAACAGTTGGATTGTCATGCATATGTATAAAACACATAAAACTCTGATTAGACTAGCCTAGATGGGGTCGAAAACATGTTCAGTTCGGCTTAAGTACAATTCCTTCATTTCATTTGAAAAATAATCTAAATTTTAATTAGAATTTAAGTTTGATCTAATTAAAGCGTTTCTGACGTAACAAAATTAAATAAATAAGACTGATAAGTGGCTCTAAGATAACATAAAAATTCAAAATTTCATTTCAAGTACATGGACACGGGTAACCTTTTGCAGTGTTTTTTTTTTTTTTTTTTCTCTTTTGGCTTATCAACTAATCTGGGCCATTTAAAAGTTCAAATTTAAAAATGCATACAATTGTTCCGGTAGAAATAGAATACTATTTCATTCATATGGCTTACACGGCTAGCCTCACAATACCCCATTCGATCGCACTAATTTTCGGGCACTTTTCCGACTGTATGGGGTCGTATCTCGTGGCGCCACGATGTCATATCGAAGCTTCTTGGCGGTCAATTGACATCACCATTTCGGCTAATTAAACGGCCATCAAACGTTTGACGCAATAAATCGATTGTGACATAAGATGTGTGGTAAGTTGTACCATTCTGTTGAAACAAACCATCGTTCACATCAATACCATAAAGTACGGGCACAAAAAAATTTGTTATCTTTGGGCGATAGTTATCTCCTTTGACCGTAATGACCATTGAGATAATGATGCCTCCCCTCTACAGGACGCAAAAAACAGTCACTAGGAATGCGTAATGCATTGGCTTCTGTAAGACCATATGTGAGTTTTTCATCTCTAAATACAGCAATCCTGCTTATTAACGTACCCACCAAGATGAAAATGAGCTTCATCCGAAAATATGATTTTTTTTTTATTTCCGTGTAATTTTCGACCAACTGTCGTTGCTCAACCGCAAATCGACTCATTTAATTCAGTGGAGAAAATACGCCGAATTTTGTGACAGAATAGAATGAATTAACTATTGCCAGATTTTAAATAACAGCTGGTTCAAATTGAAACCGATAGATGGCCCATCCATTATGTACACTAATGAAGTTTGTTTGTACAAGACATTTTTGCAACATCTTTACTTAACTATTATGTAAGCGCGGATATACGAAAATTTCCTTTTTAACAATCACAATTCCTTATAGATATTTGTATGTTGGTGGTCTTCCTAAGTCCAGTTAGTGGTTACTTTTAGTTCCTTTGTGTTTTTCAGTTCTATACATTTTCGTTGTTAGCTGGTGGTTATGGCCGTTGGAAAAAAAGTTTTTCTTTCCTTTAAATCCGCTTGTATTTTTTTAAGCATTACAATAGATTTCATTTGACATTCTCTTGCAATAGTTTTTCTTATTCCTAACAGTGTGTCTGTTTTTTTTTGTGTTCTTTTATTTTCTTACTTCTGGTTGTATTGGTGCTCAATGTCAATTGTTTGTTTTTTATTCAAACCAATTTCATTGTATATAAGTATTTGCACAATATATATATTTCATTCAAACAATCAACCTAAGAAGAAAAAGAAAATGCAAGAAAAACGTTTTTCTTATTGACCAGGAAGTTTTTATTGTCGTTAATATTTTCCTTCTGTTTGTAAAAATTCTATAAATCGGATTTTGTGTCATCATTAAGTGTCATAAATTTGCGCAAATGATGTGTAAATTATAGAGGGGATGTTATTATAGTTGTCTGGTGCTTTAGAGAATAGAGAGGAAACCAGCGAGGAAATTTTGTAATTGAGATAAAATACGAGTATATTTAAATTATTAACAATTTTAGTTGCATAGTTAATCTGTAATTTAAAATAAAATTTTGTATTAAATCTGGTTTTCATTGTATTGTCGACCAATATAAATTTCATTCTACACTGCAGCTCCATAAATTGCAAATACAGTTAAAAATAAAGCAAAATTTTGCTTTGCAGAAAAAATAATTGGTTCTTTATATGAAAATTTAAATACAAAAAATCTTATAAAAATGCCTTATAAAGATTCTTTTCTTCTTTTCTGTATAGTCAAGTACAAAATACTTAATTTGCTGGTTCGCCGGAGTACGAGTAAAACCAACTTTTCATTACTCTGTAAATCAAACAGACATGCTCTTTTGTAATACATAAATTTACCTTTATTCACCATAAATTCTATTTTTCATTGATTCCTATAGGGAATTTAAATACTCGGAAGATATTTCATCCCATGCAGCGAGATATTTCATTCCATGAATAACCTCATCGTTTGTATTGTATTGTTTTCTACCTTTTTATACCTTACGGGTCAGCTAACCCCAACTATCTTCGATAATATTGAGGTCAGGAATACATATTTTGCTAGGCAATACATACATAACTGGCCATTATAACTCTTTTTCAGGATTACGATCCACCTTCTCGCAGCACCCATGTTGTGTGTTTTAATTTTTATTTATTAGCACCGGGACCTATAGTTTAAAGTTGACTCCGAACGACAGACTTCAGAAGCTTGTTCATGGCAATCACTCTCAGAGCTTTTGCTAGAACACTGCTAAGAGGTAGTCACCGAAAGAAATATTTTTTCATATTCCTTTTTTTTCAAAAAGTCAGAGCTGGAGTTTGAATTCGGAGCTCTCGTCTAGTAAGCACACACACTAGACTACGGCTTTACTCCACGGTTTTACTACAAATGGCGTGTGTATAGATGCGTTACCATATCAGTAAATCTACTCTAATCATGAAAAATTAGGTTGTTTTTAAATTATTTTCACTTATTTGGGTGTCTTTTTCTTTAACCACTTTCTTTTACATTCTTTAGTTTTTATTTTATTTGGCTTTGTTGCAATCGCCTATTAATTTAAGATAAAAATGCTTGTGGTTCACCTACTGATCCAAATTAAAAATATATGTAGTTCTATTCTGTTGCAGCAACAAAGTTATGAAGAATTTCATAGTTGTCTTTAAACAAAGAGAACATAGAATCTTCGTAATGCACTTTCCTAAGGTTTTTGTGCTTAAATTGTCATTTAAAGAAGCGATTATTTTTCTGCAAATCAGAAAATTTTTTTAATTATAAATATGCTGGTTCTGGTCTGAATATCTACAGTTTATTATATACTAAATGCCGCAGTTTTCCTCCTGTCTAGTTAAGTATTGTGTTTTCGTCAATTATGAGGTGATAAAATATAAAGTTATGTGGTAGGCCTTTTAAGACTCCTATGTCGCCTAAAGCAATATGATTGGGATGAGACGAGGACCTATCGGATGATGACCTTTTAATCATAAATCTGCGCGTGTCACTTAACGAGACTCTAAAACAGTTGTTTATACAGTTGTACAGAACTTTTGTCATTAACGAACTAAATGAGCAATATTTTTTTTTATAATTTACGATTAGTTCGTTTGTAAATGTAAAAATTATATTTTGGAATAAACATACATACTATCTATGTACTCGTACCTAAATATGTATTTTTACCGGCTATATCACTTGTGTATTATATTTTCTTGCAATTTTCTTACATTTCTTTAGCTTTTCTTAAGATAAAAGCGAGTGCCACATAGAAATGCTTTGATGAGGAATGTGCATTGAATTAATATTTCAAACAATTTGTGGATTGACGTTCAAACACTAGCAGGCAAGTAGGTATTATTCGCATGTAGGCATGACTAATGACCGCAGAACGAAAAAAGTAAAAGAAAAAAAAAAAAAAAGCAGGAAATTGAAAAAGAGACAAATTTAAAATTAATAAAATTCAAAATTCTTGCATATTTTAGTAACAACAAAGGGCAAATAAATAAAAGAAAAATTGAAATACCACACGTGTGCTAAAGAAAAATGTATAAATTAATTTAAAAAAGGTATAAGAACTGAAAATTGTGATTTAATTTTTAAAATTCGAATTAACGTTGAAAGTGTAATGGAAAAGGTGAAGCTTTCTTTATTCTTTAATGCAGTCAAACTTTCCTATAATTAATTTTTATTTTATAGAAACTTCATTATGAGGAAATTAAAGTTTTTTTAATGGCAAGATTTTTGCTATCGGAGACGATTATCTATTTCAGCTTTGTTTCATCAATATTCTCAAAAAGACAGGTTCGAACTCTGGTACGTTTAGTGTTTAATTTCTTTGTCTTATAAATTTCTTAAAATTACGTCTTTGTCTTTTTTTTACTGTTAGATTTAGTGCTGGAAAGATTTTTAAATTTCTAAACTGCATCCTATTTTTTTTTATAAAACCTACTGCAACATTAACTTTTTTTCCTGCGATATTTTTGTTACTACACACGTGCAACATCTTGAAAAAAGTTCTGACATCTTACAAAAAGGAAATATAAAAAAAAATATTCCTTTCGGCGACTACCTCTTAGAAGTCTTCTGGCAAAAGTTCTGAGAGTAACTGATTGCCATGAACAAGCTTCTCAAGTCTGTCGTTCGGTGGCGACTTTAAAAAAGCTGTAGGTCACAGTACTCGTGGATAAAAAGTTAACACACACAACATGGGTGCTGTGATAAGTTAGGCCGTAACCCTGACACAGGGTTGTAAGGGCCAATTATGTATGTACACGCGTGCAACTGCTATTGAAATTTTTTTTGGTAGAACGCATGTTCCTTTTGCTTTTAGTTTCTGTTCTTATTTCGTCGTGCGGGAGTTTAAGTGCTCTATACGCCATTTCATATTTTTTTATATATCTCGAGTTAATGATGCCACTTTAGGTTTTCGACTCCAAATTTTTCAAATCTGTAATCTGTTTTAGGATATCTCGTCAAGTTTCGGAGATAAATAACCGAAAACGGATTGCAGATTTTAAAAATTATGGTGTCAAAAACCTAAAGTGACATCATTAACTCCGGATATATAAAATGGAGGATAGAGCACATAAACTCCCGCACGACGATTTAGGAAATTCTCTACTTATGTCGAATTACTTTCTTCTACTAGCTGAGCTTCGTATGCTTCGTTACCCCATCGTTATATAAGAAAATTAAAAGTATTTATATATTTTCCAGATTCCAAATGTATTTTAAATTTAAGGTGAAGCTGTTATTAAACTTAGTAAAGAAGTAGGTGCAGAAATGTGCATGGTCTAAAAATATTATCATATAATAAGTATTCCTGAGTCAAAGCTGTACACTGTGAAAATTAAAGATCGGTTAACAGGTCCTGCCTAAAATATATATCACAAACATAGGGGCATGCTCCGCCCACTTTTCTTTTGGAACGTATTTATATTCATGGCAATACCATATATAGCAAATACTGATGCTGTTGGTCAAAAATGCCAAAGATATGACGATTTAAAATTTTGGATTATATGGGCGGTGCCACGATACTCTGTCCAATCAAAACTTCATATAGCCTATTATTCCTTCCAAAGTTACAGTAACATGCTGTGAAAATTTCAGGAAGATCGGTCCAAAGATTTGACCTCCTATATAGCACAAATAAACAAACAGACTGACAGACATTCATTTTTATATATATACATAGATTGAAAGAAGATTAATTATAATTTTGGGTAAAATGGGGCGAAAAAGGGTGATGTCGTAATAGAAAAATTTATGGCTACCTTACCTGTAGATAAAAAGAGTATAAAACTTTAGGTAAATACATATTACAAAAAAAGTATTTTGTATAGCAAGCATTGTTAGTGGTATAAGTAAGTATCTGAATTAAACAAACAGGGGGAGGTTAGGTGGGCGTGGTTCAAAGTTATATGGCGACGTTACCAGTAATAAGAGCAATATACTACCAAATAAAAAAAAATCCGTTGGAAGGAACAAATTTGTACAGAAAACAAACAGTTTAAAACTTTCAAACAAAATTTTGCGTGAAAAGGGCCGTGAAAGGGGGCATGGCGTAAAAAACGTTTATTTATACCTCGCCTGGTGTACAATGTGTACACAATTTGAAGTAAATCTGTTAAAAACTATATGGGAGCAATTTCATAATTTTAAAAAAGTGGGCGTAAAAGTGGGCGTGGTCGAAACAAAGTATCCTATTAATCATGCCAGAGTCCCAGTTAAATGCTCCGAAAATTTCAGGAAGATCAGTCTAGAGGTTTGGTCTCCTATAAGGTACAAACAAACAAATAAACAAACACACATTCCATTTTATATATGTATTTAGATGATAGAAATCAAACTACATCTAACCGATGTCTTTGGATAACAAAGATGATTTTATCCAAAACCGACAACATCGGATTATCTACACTCCGGATTATTCTATAAGATACTGTGTAAACGGGATTGATTGCCTGAAAAAGTTTTTATTATGCTTTTTTGGTGTTAAATTTCTAAAATTGGTTTACATTTTTTTTAATAATTGCTCTTATTAAATAGCGTCGGATATCCTTCCCCACTCTTAACATTGTAAATCAATATAAATACAATGTTTCATAAATTGCAGGAGGACAGCAATAAAATCTAAGAAGAAACAACAAAATATGTCACAACGTCTATTTCAATTTAAAAACTGCACATAAATTAAAATATTTTCTTCTTTCTGTTTCATCACAGCATATGTTAGTTTTCAAATTATAATTTTTTTTTTGTATTTTCTTAGCACATAAAGGGAAAAACGAATAAAAAATTTCTATATTTAATTTGTTGCGTTTGTGTAAGACGGCTGACAACAATCTTTTTATTGGACATTGAACTTTTGCCAACAACTAAATTTTTTTATTTAAAGAAATTTATGCAGTTCCTAATATGTATGTACATATATATAGAAGAAACACTAGTAAAATATTGAAAATTATTAATCAGCAAAAAAAAATATAAAAACAAGAAAAAGAAAAACTGCTTCAAACCAGTCCAAATTAACAATAAACGGAAATAAAGTTAAAAATCCTTTAACATTGTCAGACAATTTCCTGATTTAGAAATTGAAGGAAAAAATTCAACAAATTTCTTACAAGTTTATTAGAAAATCAGAAAAAAAAAATCTGGTAATTGTCTAAATGAAAGCAAAGAAAAAAAATTTATATTTTTCGTAATAAGTGTCATATTTTTGTCTACAGACTGTCTGATGTAAATGGACAAAAAATACACGAAAAATGAAAAAAAACAAAAAATAAAATGAACACAAATGCTAAAATAAAGCGCAGAAGTTATTAAAGCACTGAAGTTTTCTATTAAGCCAAATCAACCACACAACAATCGAAACTGGAATGAATTGTAAAGTAAATAGTCGATAAATACAAAAGAAAAATAAGTTTTCAAACTTATGATGACATGACAATTACTGGAACAATGACACACGCACACACTTTAACATTCTTGATTTTATTGAGGATAATTTTATAGTTTGGCAACAGAAAATCACTACAATCGATTGGATATATGAAGGCACACGAATTACACATTTTCGATGACATAAAAACGTTGAATTTATTCAGTATATTACGTATTAGCGAAAACCAGAGCCAAGTTCATATGTGAAAACCCCTTAATAAATAGAAATGATAGTATTTGAATATTCAATGGCAAGTATGTATAATTTGAAGAAAAAAAATGAAATGTGCAGAGGTTAAAGGGTTCTTAAATAATCCAACGTATGCAAACTGTCGATAGCTTTCACAATTGTTTCGTGCGTGCCAAAGTTTGTAATAACATTGGCAAAAGTTTAGTAACTCTTTAAATAGCTTTTAGTAGAATTGTCATTCGAACAAGATTTATTCAAATATTCGAATAATCTTTTTACACTTCTGTTTGCACAGAATTTGTTTTCTCCAATTATTAAGGAGTGTCATGGAATACAATGTTGTTGGAAGAGGATTCGAAAACTAACAGAAAACACAGAGGATTTCAATTTTGTATTTTTTATTTTCGAAATCGAATTGTTTCCAATCGTTATGAATAGGCAACATTGAATTAAATGACATCCAAATATGTTTTTTCTTTTCTTTTTTAAGTCCAACTTCGACAATAT
The DNA here is from genome assembly GCA_963576795.1 of Metopia argyrocephala. Classification (NCBI taxonomy): domain Eukaryota; kingdom Metazoa; phylum Arthropoda; class Insecta; order Diptera; family Sarcophagidae; genus Metopia; species Metopia argyrocephala. The sequence continues at coordinate 56,254,046 of OY756211.1, read as the reverse complement.
TGGAATTTCCAAGTTTATTTATTTTTTAACTTTTCGCAATAATTTCGACGATTTCTCTCAATGTTACTCTATAAATTTGGAATTGAAATAAATAAAATTCCTTTTTGAGTGTAGTAAGAAAAATTATTCACTTGGTATTGCGCTGGAAATAAAGCTCATTAAGGGATTTTTGTGTTTCTTAAACAGCTATGTGAACAATATCCGTCTTATTTAATTATACTTATGATGACAAGATGAACGACAGTGTCTTGCTTATTGTTTTCATTTATACTTTGTGTACCAAATTTGTGTCACACAATTTTTTTCGTTAAGGAAGTTTAAAAACAAGAGTCACTGCAAATTGAGACTGTATTATTAAAATATGTTATGAAGGCCAAATTATCCAGTTTATGCTGGATCCAGGTTGTATAGGAATTCTAGGGAAATCTCCCTAGAGAAAGTTTCCACTTCCCTGATGGGGACGTCTCTGATACAGTCGAAACTTTTGTTGAGTCGTGTTATAGTAGTTAGAGCTGTTGCGGTTTTTCTAAAATTAAAATTTAAAAATAAGAGGTCCGCCCCCTCTCCAAGAAGTCCATCTTCAAGAAACCGCTCTCTGACATTTTCAGTCTATTCCACCAAGAAATAAATAATCACGAGTACAGTGCCACCTTCTGGGAAGATATCAGCTAACCACTTAGTAAAGACGCTATCCACTCATATTCAACATCCACAGACAGATGGGGCAATTACTGTTGATCCTTCAAGGGTGAAGGTATAACACTGGCCTTTGAGTGATCAAATTGACAGCAACTTGTCCTATTGACATAAGTCGCGTAACTTCTTAAATATCTATCTCCATATTTAACATTTCAATACAATGAACTGCATGAGTAGGGGTTTACATCTGAATACTGGGGGGTTACTTAGTATTTCGATTCGAATCGAAAACACTTTCGAAAGAAATTTCCCATTCGAAAAATCAATAATAAATGAATACAAAAATTTTTGGAAAATTTCTAAATTTTTACGAATTCGTAAGATTTTTGATTCGAGTCGAAATACAAAGTAACCCCCCGGGTCTTAAAAAAAAGAATAAAAACCCTCTAATAGCAAGACATTTTAGTATTGCATTAGATTGTCTATGAACAAACTGAGAGTATTGACTGGGCTCCTGACCTGTTATTGCAGATTTACTAATTATTTGAACAGAAGATGGTTAGTTTCAAATTCGATTTGTAGATTTTGTGGTGAAGAGTCAGAGCCAACAGAGTACAAACTTGACTCTAATGCATTTAAGAAAGAGTTACTTGTTAGATTATTATGTATGAGATAGGAAAATATCATTATTGGCTCCAACCGACATTTTAAGGTTCTGCAGGGCGATGAAGTTATTCGTGAAAGCGAAATATGCCCCAAAAAAAAAGTTCTAACCTTTAAAAAATAAAGAAATGTTATTGAGTTCTGCAAAAGGCTTTTAGAGACCCAGCAGAAAATATTGCTTACCATTGAGTTTTTTTTGCAAAGGAGAAATTGTAAATAATCACTTACTTGTGCGCATCAATAATGCATGATTTTTATATGAAATGAAAATGCAATAGAAATGCAAATTTATTGACACCAGTAAGCAAATAATACAAAAATCAAAATTAATACCTTATCCTGTAGCATATTTGGAATTTTAAAGCTAAAAAATAATATAATGCTTCCATTATTGCTTACAATTTTATTTATTGCTTCCAAATCTTAAAAAATTTCTGCTTGGGTCAGTGATTTGGCAAGGAAATATGATGTTGTTAAATCAAACATTTGTTCCATTAAAAATAAAAAGAGGGAATTAACAAAGCACTTAAATTATACTGTTTATGGTATAAAAATGCAAATTGAACTGTATATACTGCATCAATTTTTTTTATTTATTTGTTTTATTTAATAGAATACCTATATTTGCTTAAAATACTTGTTTTACATTTTTTTTAATTCAACTATTATTTCTGATGGTAAACAGCAGTATTACTTTTAACAAAATTTGAGATTCGTAACCGTGAACAATCTTGAAAATGTAAACTATCCGGGTATAAATTAGTTCACGTTATCGCGAGCTCCCTGTATTTTCTTTTAGGATAATTTAAAGACATCTTTAGCAATATAAAATTTATATTATAGATCAAACTTCATAATTTTAATAATTTATTTTGCGAGTAAAATCTCTACTTTATTAAAATTTTTTAATAACGTCCCAGTTGGCTTTGTCTTAAAGACAAACTTGATGAAGGGTGCACGACAATAGACTATTCTGCACGACGCATACACGACAGCCACAACAATTTGTCAACGATATTTTCAAACAAATATTGTAAAAATCGTAGACGACTGGCTGAGCGACAATGTCACTGAGGTTGTCATCAACCGCTCACTGTATGAACTATGCAAGCATGTTGTCATTTTTCTATGTATCGTCGACAATTACAAGGAAATAGACAACTAAATATCGTGGACGAACACTTCCGCGATGTTGTCGACAATCGTTAGTGACATGTTTTCAAGCCATCCTTGACGACAATGTCATGTACGACTATTGTGCAAACTAGGGTTGTAAAGGAACAGTTTAGTTGTGTATGCATACATATAAATTAGATTATTACAAGATTTTTAAATGATTACCTGAAAATTTCTGCAAATTTTATGTAGTGAGGTCAAGCTAGTGTCAGCCACTATAGGACATTCTGGAGTGTTCTGCAAGTTAAAAGATATTTTAAGTTTTTTAGGCATTTTGTTTAACACAGAAATTTAAAACAAAAAATATTTAAAAGTTTATTTAGAATAAAAAAAAAATTTATAAAAAAAATAATTCTTTCAAAGAGAGAATACGATATAAATAAAGTTTCAATTTGACTATCAATTCGAACAGGGTGCATAATGAAAATATTTCTATATTTTTCTTAAAGAGTTTTCAACCCAAAAAAAAAAAAAGAAAAGTTATGTCACGTTTTGGTATTGAATATACCAAATTATTGACTTAACAAAGTAAACCTCAGCACAAAATATTTCTTTTTGTAGGCGCCACGTAGTCTTTTAACTATTAAACGGATTAATCGTAATCGCTATTGACTAGCAACAGTCTCTTAAAAGTATATTTTTTCTGTTTTCCTCCCTATTAAAAATTCACTGTTTAGTTACTTGCCTCCCTTTTTGTTTTATTTTATCAGCTTAACGCAGTGATAACGTCACTTTATTAATCCATGATTTTGATTTTGAAGTTTTTTATCAACTTTTTTTTCTTTTTTTCTTCATATGTCTACTGGTGATATATCTTAGTTTGCATAAGTGTTTATCAATTTTGTCCCCATTGCCACTTTTAGCAATTGTTAGAAGACAAATTTTTTTTTTATTTCATTTCTTTTAAAAGATTTGTTTCTTTTTGTAAAGTTTTTGGGGAGCAAAAAGTATTAAAAAAAGTTAGTTGAGGAAGTTCGTTTTTATTTTTTTTAAAAGTTTAGCCATTTCAATGTTATCGCCGCATCATTACTATTATGGCACTACTTAGTTTTTCTTATATTATCACACATTTCATTATACAAAGGAGTGATAAAAAAAATAGTAGTAAAATTAAGTAAAAATTGTTTGGTACTAAAACTTTACAAGACGTTAAGTATATAAGTAAGTATAAATCATAAGGAATATATTTAATTCTGTTTAGTTCAAAACTATGTTGATTTTAATTATAACTGGTCTGGAAGCAAAACTCTATATTAAAGGGTGCAAAAATAATTTAATGTATGAGACAAAAATTCTGGTTTTTTTTTAATAAAATATAAAAGAAATACCTGGAGCCAGAGTCTGTAACAATTAATTTTTTCAACAGAGATTACTAAATTAAAATTTCATTGATAAACGCATTGAACATTGCCATTCGACATTAGCAAGCGGAAATGAATTATTATTTCGATTAATGTTCCGAATAGTGTTGTCAAATTCTACTACTTTTTATTACTCGATAGTATTGAGTGCTTCCATTTGGGTACTAAATACTACTCAATACTTTTAACAGATTTATTTTTAAGAGAAAACAATTTCATAAGAATTGTGTTTTTTAAAAGAATTTTGTTTTTACCGTTAAATTTTAAATTTTCTATAAAACTTCGAAATAGAAATACAGCTTTAGTTAGTAGTTACTTTTAAGTATTGAGTACCCAAAAATTAGTACAAATACTCGATATTCGGTACCCATTACCCAATACTTTGCCAGCACTAGTCCTGAATTGTCAAATAAAATATACTGCCAACTTAGTTGTGTGAATAAGGTCTTAATTTGGATGTTTTTTTAATTATTTCTTTTAATACTAAAACAACTAAAAATTTTTTGGAATAAGGGTTACATATATAGATGGGTTTACACATCGGTATTTACCTAACGCTGGATATTTACCCATTTATACCCACTTTAATACCCGGATATTTACCTAATTTCGGGTAAATACACATTTGAATAACGATTCCTCATTGTTACGCGCGTAACAAAAATTTGTATATTTTGGAATTTATTTTGAACATATTTCGTTGCAGATTTTTGCTTAGATAAGTGCGGTTTTGGCCGCTGCAAGCACATAAACAATTCTTAATAAGAATCACTAATCAGTGTGCTTATGGCAATTCAATGTCATGAGTGGGAGCGATGGGAATAAAAATGCTGAAGCAACTAGAAAGTTTACAGTTCCGAAACCCAAGCTTGAGCCTCAGGTGCATGAAAAGAACGTGGTTCATCAGTTTATAAATATTTGTTTCAAGCGATTAGTAAATGAAATAAGTTTTAAATGATAGAAAAACCTAAAGATTAAACTATTTGGACACATTTTTGTTAGCAATAAAGTTTTATGCTCACATTCCGAGAAGCGGTATAAATTTCCCCGACATTCCACACTATTCCACCTTAACCAATGTCCACAGAAAAAAAAAACGAATGATCAGCAGAAAAGGGCCACCTATTGGGAACTAGCAGATAACAGCTAAACCTACTTAGTGAAGGCAATCACCATACAATTAACATGCAACGATGAGGCAATTGCTGTCGATCATTCAAGATTGAAGGTATAACACTGGCCTTTGAATGATCAATTCACAGCAATTTGTCTCATTACTGAATCGCTTAATAATAATAATATATGTACTGCTCTTTTCAAAAATTCCAATACAATGCACAACATTTAGTAGGGGTTTACTCCTGAGTATTGTTCTCAAATATAAAAAAAATATAAATAAAGTGGAAAAACATTTAATAACATGCATCAAGTGTCCATTATTAATAAAGCAACGAGTTCAATAGATGCTTGCAACTAAAGTGGAAATTAACAAGATACAGACAGCAAGTGATTCTCTGCCTTCTTCTGATTTATATATGCAACTTCCTTCAAACTCAGCACAATACAACATAGCCAAGGCTATATTTGTAACTGACGCTTCTTTAACAATGGTGGAGCATCCATTGTGGAAGGACTTTTTTAAGGATCTTAATCCACATTTCATGACTCCAACCAGAAAAGCGATTTCCTCAACATATTTGGATAAAATTTCTAACGAGATGAGTATGGATTGCAACTAAAAACAAAAAATTTTTTATATATTCAATGTGATGGATCGAGTAAAATTCGAAATAAAGGTGTTGTAAACTTTCTCATACCAAAACCAGAACCTGTATTTGTTATAAGTCTGTGAACACAGACCAATCGGCATACAGCTAACTATTTACCGTGAATTCTGCACTTCAACTTCAACAGGAATCACGGATAGAGATAGCGGTTATGACTAAATTTATGAATTATTTCATTTGTTATTAAAAATCTGTTTCATAATAAAAAATTAAATTCTTTTAATTTATATAAATTTTTCTTTATTTTGATTTATACCCATATTTTGGGTAAATACCTGTGTATTTACCTTTGTCCCATCACTAGTTACATACCTACACATGTCCCTCAGTCTGTTGTTGACTTCAATTTGTAAGAATAATCAATCATTAACTTTGGCCATATATGTAGACTATATAATATTGTATATAAAAATACAAAATAATTGCAAATTAGAATAACAAACAAATAAATGTAACAAATGTGCAGGTGCATAAAAAATATGTATTCTAATAATTCTGTGTAAAAAATTCATCATTCCCGCAAGTAAAAATGAAGTAGTGGTTTAGCTTTAACTTACTGTTTTCAAGACGAATTAATTATAAGTTTCGCTTAGCCAATCAGCTGTCTATTCTCTTGTTGCTGGTAGAAGCTGTCAAAATGTATTGCAGTAAATGGAGGTGGCTGCTGCCATATTATTATTTCATAACTAAAAAATAAATACAAAATTGTTCACACCTTATACACAGTTCGCTATACTATTTTTTTATAATTTATTACAATATTTCATGAAATTAAATATTTTTGAAGCGCAGTTTTAAAAACCTTTTTTAGGATACCACCCCATACACGTTGGGTTAACAAAGTTGTTTAGGTCTATAACTCCCTGCTTATAGAAGGCAAATACTTTAAGATAAAAAATTTGTCTCAAAAGTACTCAAAATCTGTAGATTTTTTTTTATATAAAATGTCAATCGTCTAAAGACATTCGTCTTCAATAAACAGTTAGTAAGTCCTAGCTATGACAAATATCAGAACAACTTCAGTTTCGTTTTTTGTCACCAACTTCAATTATTGATTTTCAAATAGCAGTTTACTATTTAAATTTTTATTAAAACATTAATTCCAGTTTTTTATCACCTCATTGTTGAGTACATTTGTACTCGTCTGACCTATGTTCACTGGAATAAAGAAATTGAAATTTTCATTTATTGTATAATGCAATAGAAACAAAACAAATAACATTTTTGCATAAAATTATCTACTGCATAATTAAACCAGTTATCTAAATAACTTGGTTTTATAAAATATTGGAATATGTGCAATATATCTTGAATTAATAAAGTTTAACGCCGGTTTAGTAGTAGTAGCAGTAAATCATCGTTTAATGCCGGCTATAATTCATTTGAGAACAAAAAAACAAGTTGACTTCTTATAAATAAATCTAGAATGGATTAAATTTAGTTTAAAATATAAATTATAGTTTAAAAAATAGTTCTACGGAATTAAAATAAAAACTTTAACAAAGTGTGGCAAAGTTTTAACAAAATTTTATTTAAAAATAACGAAAAAAAAATTTTACTGTTGTCAAGCGAAAAGTGAGAAAAAAAATGTTTTTTTTTACTTTGAAGTAGAAATATTGTTTAGCCATGTATACGAGGTGAAAGACTAAACAGTCAGCTGCAAATATTCCCATTAATAAAATTGTTAACAAAAGGCTACAATTAAATATGTACTATACCAGCTTCAAACAAAAAAATTATAAAAAAAAGAAATAGAATTTGCAAAAAAAAAAAAAAATTACTGAAATTCATATAAAAATCCCCATAATTTATAAATTGCACACCAAATCACATTTAGATACTGAATTTAGATAATTTTTCTACAACAAAAAATAGAAAAAAAGAAAATTTCCAGTGACAATGACCACTATACTAGCACGGCACTATTGTCTGCGTCAATTATTTAAAATCAATTTTTACACTGAAAAAAAAAATAGAAAATTTATATTTTACTGGGACTTAAAGTGTGTAATTTTCTTCTATTTTACCAAAATTATTTCAAAATGCTTTCACACAAAGTAAAAACCTGGTTTCAACATAAAGATTTATCATTCGCTGATTTATACTATAATGAACAGATTATATATGGTAACCGAACTATAGTTGAAAAAAACATTAATGTTGATAATTGGCAACAATTTTTTTTTTTGGTAACTAGAAATTTTTAGTTGGCAATGCAACTTTCCTTTTCCTTTCCTTAATGTGCTTTTGAAACAGCTGTTTTCGTTTGTAAAAAAAATTGAAACATTTTATCAATGACCTTTAAAAAAGAAATTATTTACCATTCTGAATTTAATTTATTATTTTTGCTGAATTCACAATATTACTGGCAACGAAGTGGTTTTTCATATATAAAAAACCAACATTTATTTTGCATGGGAGGTACCATTCCCACTTGACGAATTCAACACACTTATAACATTGAATTGAATTAACCATGCAATTATTTGTACCAAATTTAGAAATGTATACTATTCAAGATATACCAATACACCTAATTCTGTTTTTACGCGATAGATGCGTTCCTCGAAAACTAGCGTAAACAAAGATAATGTACTTATATAAAAAGAGAGCATGGGTTCCACGTAAAAAAACCCTAGAAAAATAAGACAAACTTATAACGAAATTATTTATGGTGCTTCACCGACTTATTTTATTAAACAAAAAACAATAAAAAAATTAATTATTGAATTAAATATTCATTTAAAAATGGTAATAAAAAATATGAAAAAATATTTCTTTCGGCGACTCTTAGAAGTCTTCTGGCAAAAGCTCTGAGAGTAACTCATTATCATGGACATGCTTCTCAAGTCTGTCGTTTGGAGTCAACTTAAACTGCAAGTCCCGGTACTCATGTATAAAAATTCACACACATACAATATGGGTGCTGCAAGAAGCTAATCCGTAACTCTAAAACAGGGTTGTAATGTCCAATTATGTACTCGCATGTATGTATTTATTCTTATTTAATTTAGAATACAATATTGATATTATATTTAATTATTCCGAGACAAGTGGCTAAGACCTTTGCTCTGTGTTGTGTTACAGACCAGGATCTCTGGTGGGAATCGAACCCACAACCCTCCACTAGAAGTCTAGCACACTACAAACTAGACCACTGGGGCAGCCTCGTAGGTATGTAATGAAAAAAACTTAATAAGTATGTAATAAGAAAAAGTAATTTTAAATGAGTATCACTTTCGTTTACGAAAAACTTCACTTTAATTGCTAACATCGCCTTTAATACGTTATCAATCATTGACTTACAAATTTGATTACGCTGTTACATACATACATACATAACATAACTGGCCTTTGCAACCCTGTGTCAGGATTACGGCCTAGCTTCTCGCAGCACTCATGTTGTGTGTGTCAATTTTTATCCATGAGTACCGGGACCTACAGTTTAACGTCGACTCCGAACGACAGACTTGAGAAGCTTGTTCATGGCAATTAGTTACTCTCAGAGTTTTTGCCAGAAGACTGCTGAGAGGTAGTCGCCGAAAGAAATATTTTTTTCATATTTCTTTTTTTTTTTAAGATGTCAGAGCCTGGAGTCGAACCCAGGGCCCATGTCTTAGTAAGCCAACACACTAACCACTAGACCACGGCGACTACTGATTACGCTGTTATGTTATTTAATTTTCGATAATTGCCCTTTAAAAATTTCAAATTACTTTGAAATTTTGCTGCTTTATCCCCATTAAAATTATTATTATCTGCTTTAGACCCAGCACAAATGTAAGACACTGCGCCCTACAAAAGATCTATTGTGTCCCTTTGAGTCTACTGTTTGTTTAGCAAACCAACTGTTTTCCTTATGAACACTAGCAGTATCGAAACTTTAGTGGTGGATATGTTCGCCAGTGATCAGAATACTAAACCGTGTTAGAAGGCACTTGGCCGCCATTTTTAACGCAATCTGAAAAGGTAAATTTCCATTTGGATTGTGGAAGGTTTTCGTCCACACGATTTGCCGTGCTGCCAACTATAAATGTATTAAATTTTAAATTTTTACATATTCAATATAAACATAAGTTTTTCTAATCAATATATATATGCCAAATAAAATCGTTTTCCATCGTAAAGCTCGCGTAAAAACAGAATTAGGTGTATTAAGTTTGTGGAAGAGGTAGAACTTCCAATTGCACAATTCCCCTCACTTTGTAACTAATGATATATATTGACTATTAAATCAATTAACCTTTGCATGTATAACCATTTGCAGTTAATATAGCCTACAATTCTGATCTGACAGAAATACACTGTAAAAATTTCTGAATAATTGATTTAGCCGTTTAGCTGTGTATAAACTTCAAACAAAGAGACAAACCTATAAATACACATTCATTTTTATATTTATTAGTAAGTTTTGTTTGTTAGCCCTACTAAAAAACTTTAGATATAAATCGGTAATCAAATTGTAAGACCTTATTTCTTGAGGATTTTCAAAGTTCATTGCAATTATTATTCCATCCAAATAATTCGACTTTTCAAGGTCCTTCAAAAGGGTCTAAATTATCGCTTAAAACCCATAACATACTGGAAAACAGCCAAAAATAGTCTAGTATACACACAACTGTATTGTCTGAGGTATGGACCTTCATTAAAAAAGGAGTAATTCATTAACACATTCATAAAGACACAAAAAGTTGTGGGCTTTGTTGTAGTTATAGGGTGACGTTTAGGGTGAAGTTTAGCGTGTATGTACCAAAAGCCGAGTAATTTTTTACTTTGCTTTCTTTTAATTCTCATATTTAAAGTAATCTATTTTTATTTGTAATTTATAAACGTATATTTTCAATTGACCAATAAATTTTATACTTTAATAATGGATTTTAAGGAAGAAAAAAAATTGTTTTCTTCTTTCGAAGTTTGCCTACAACTGATTCATTTGTTTTTAAACTTGTTTCACTTGCGTAAATATGTTTCTCAAAAAAAAAAAGAAAACTTAAATAAACAAATAAATAAATACTTTGTTGAAAAATTTGAGACTAAACATTAAATTCAATGTTAATAAAAGTGAGAATCATTTCTTTTGAACGCAAACCAGAAAAAAGTGGAATCGTCAAATAAGTAAACAAATAAAATTCTGACATACTCGTAAAATTTTTAATTTTACTAATAATTTATTATTTGTTTGGTATGCACTAATGAAACCCAACAAAGAAGAAGAAAAAAAATACAGTCTGTTTCTGGTTGATAACGCTGATAAATAATAAATGAAGAATCAAATTAAGAGACAATAACGTTTTTTTTTCTTTTTCAAATGTTTATTTTAAAATAAAAGCAAATTTGTAGAACATTTTTTAAAAGTACTCGTACGAGTATTATTTATTTCATGCTTAACGATTTTTTTTTCATTTTTCTGTGAATTGAAGATAGTTCGCATTCTTTAAAAATGGAAAATAATGAAACAATTATTGATAAATTTGTCTGAAAGCGATGTTTACGAGTATTTTAGCTTTAAATGAAACTAATATTTCTCCAATGAAGACACAATGTCTGGGCTATAGTTTGTGAAATTTTAAACTTATCACACCTTAACTATTTCCACAAATAGTTTTTTTTTAACTTTTAGTTTCGTTTTTTTTTAAACGCAGTTTAAACATTATTAACTTAAATTATAAATCGTTTTACAAGTATTTGGCTGATTCTTTATACATCACTTTTTGTTCTTTGGATTAAATACTTTGTGTGACATACATACACATAAATACGATCGTATCAAGGCAAATTTATTATCAGGTAGATGCATTGGCAAGTTTCTGAGCAACTCTGCCTTACTTAATATTTCAAATTTTGTTTTGTTTTTTTTTTGTTGGTGTTAAAATCAAAATAAACAAAAAAAATTTTTTTGGAGCACAAATAAATAGTAAACAAAATGTAAAATTTTGTTAAGAAATTGATTTATTTAAAATAAAATATAGTAAGACTTGGAGAATAATAACAATAAAGTAATAAAATATTCTGTTGTTTGTAAAACAAAATTGTTTGATAAAAAATGTTTTTCTAAAAACAAAATTTAAAATGCAATTCATGCGCAATAAAGAATGGAATCCCGAATGTTTGATAAGGCACTCAACAAAAGTTTCTAAAGAAAGCACATTTCCATTATGCTAAAGTAGAGGACGTTGATAAAACTACACAATATATAGCACTGTAGGTAGCACATCGGGTTATATATTGGTTACGATGCCAAATTATTGGAATATGCTTCAAAGTTGTATGAAACAGGATTTAATGTAAATTTGATCGCAGACCTTTTAAGTATAGCGCCTAGTAAAACATTGTTTCGTCGACATTTCGCAACACACCTATTCTCTAATATATTTATTACATGAAGTAAAATCTTATGAGTAGCTTTAACATTATTTATTACTATGTTGTATAAGAACAATTTATGAATTACGTTTACAACTGTTTTTTTAACATTTAACCATTACTCGAATTAATATTGTTATTTTATCCTAATTGTATTGTAATTAATAATAGCTGTTGAAAGCACATATCCATATATTTTCATTTATTACGACTTAAAATAAAAAAAAACAGAAATTTATATAAAATTGTCTTTTTTCCAATTTAGCAAAAAAAAAAGTCTTAAAAAGCTAGAGCAATATTCTCATCCGTTTCTTTAGTTTATTCTTCTATAGCTCTTTCACTACCACCTATTGCTGTAGGCTTCCTCAACCTCACTTCTCTAGAAGATATATCTTGTTTGCATCATAACCTTGTTTATTTGCCGTACTTCCCATATTTTAACTTTAAGTGCTATCTTTAAAGCATGTATAAATCCAAGTAGAACTCCATGTGTACCAGAGAGTTTAATAAAACTATTCTTACTATCCAAAGGTCCTGGCATTTTATCATTTGTTGGTTAAATGTAAAATTAATCTTGTTTTAATACGTCCAACAATTTTGTTACTCGCTTGTTCTTTGCTTACCGAAATCATATATTTTAGCTGAAGGCATAAAAAAACTTGTCCTCCAAGTACTCGAAGCGATTCATTTTTGAAAATTAAACAAATTTTATACAATTCTTTTCAAAATAAAAAGAAAAATTTTTTTTTTTTTTTATTTAAAAATAATTTGGGTTCTTGACAAGCAAATGTTATACAAAAAAATAAAAAATGCCTGTCATAAATTTTTGACAGGTTAGGTAAATGAATTCGCCACTACACTAACAAAATGCATGTTGTTTTTTTTAGTGTTATATTGTTGTAGGGAATAGTCTACCTTGTTTATTGTACCATGGTTCGTATGAAGTGATACTACCCGGTGGCGAATGCAAAGAGACATGGTCATTGACAAATTTTCATGGACGAATCATCGTCACACAATCAGTATCAAGTTGCATTTTGCATGAAATATTCAATATGAACATTATGCATGACACTTATGCATGAAAATTTTTTTAGAGTGACACTTTACCTATGTCCAAACTGGGCGACATTTTCTGTTATGAGTCGTTTTTAAGCTTGAACCCTAAAGGATTTTGTCTGCTATAGGTCTCTGTTGATGAATTAAGCAAAAATAACGGAATAGTTTTGCTTTTTTTTATTTTTTATAGGTTTTAATATTAATTTTATTTTTTAGTCTCTCTGTTTTTTTGTTTTGATGACTTTGACGCTTTGCTAACTTGAAGGGTCATGGTATAGTGGTTAGAGCGCTCGCACAGAAACTCATACGACCGAGGTTCAAATCCCAGCGAAGGACAAAAATTCAAAAATAAAATTTATAGTTTTTCAAAAATTATAGTTTAAAAATAAGCGGTTCATAGGTGAATTAAAGTGATAATTTTCGATACTTTCTCTACATTATGTAAAAATTTACTATGACTCTCGATGATAATGTCTCACCAATGCCCGACTTCTACGAGACAAAATCAACTATAGTCATATATGACGTTTTGGACAAATGCTTTAAAAATTCATGTATGACCCCAAATAAAATTCAGCAACTGTCATCGATTATTTTGCATTGTTAGCGTTTGTCACGAAGATTCAGTGTGATTTTCGCCACCGGGTATTTGTCTCTAGATACACAGCACATAAACCCCCGCAAAACGGTATGATGATTATACCATGTGTTAAACTCAAAAAAATCGATAATATTTGTAAATATTTTGACAATTCTGTATTGATGTCAATATATTTGAACACTTTACACCCGTTATACTTTCTTATTATATTATATTTGCGCTGTTCTATTAATTATCTACTCGTATGTACATTAATACGATAAAAATGTAGTGTCATAAGGACTTTAAAAGGGCAAAACCGCAGTAAACCATTTAATTGGTAATAATAATCCATTTCCTTAGTTTTAGATAAGAATATTTAATTGTGTCCAAAACTGTTATCAGTTTGAAATAAAAATTCACAGAGAGCTGATTTGTTTCAGTTTTAAATTAAATTTAACCCTTAATTTCATTTTTCTATAATATTTAAGCATAATAAATGCTATTAAATTTTGTAAAACAATTTGTTAAATTTGCTAAGTTTATTATCCCTTTTCCCTAATTTGCCATTTTGATAAGTTCTTTTTCTCCTATAGAATTTTCCATTACTATAGAGCGAACTTCTTCCGCATTCATAGAATAAATTTATTATAAAATACTTTTAATTCAATGAATATTCATTCATGTGTATATCTTCTTAATATATAAGTATATTTTTTTTATTTCTAATATATCTTTAACTATTCTTAACTTAGGAGAAAAAAAAACTTATAAATTATCACTGTCACTTTATTACAACATGTTCTAAAGAAATCATCCATAAATTGTTAGTAATTTCCTTCATATACTCGTGTATTTATATATTTTTTTTGGCTTAAATTAGGTCATATTTCCACTAAAACAGTTTTCTATATTTTTACTTTTTTTTTCTTTCGTTTCTTTAGAATTTTTTTTGTTTCTTTATAAAGAAACATTAATTTGCTACATTTTGTTGTAAGTTGCTGTAGCAGTAAGAGAATGTTGTATGTTAGCATAAACTTAAATAATGATAACCATGGTTATCATTGGTATTCTGGTGGATAATTGATGATCATTTACATGACTACGAATACAAATATATTGTAATGCGTATTTAAATTGGGAGGGAGGAAAGCAAAACTTTCAATAGAGCCATTATTTTTTGAATTGAATTGCGCTAAAAATTGAAAAAAAATTTTTTTTCTTGTGTTAGGATACCTTGTTGCCACGCCTACTTAAACGGTTACTATCCTTTAAATATTGTTAAATAAATTAAGAATTATAATATTTTACTATACAAAGTTTAAAGATGTTCTTGAAACTAAAATTAAATTAGTAAAGAAAAAAATATTTGCATTGATATTAAACATATTAAGAAAGAAGCTTAAAAGTAAAGTTTTAATTTCTTTTACACGCATTAATTAGCAAGAACTTCCAAGTCTATTGACGACGATATTGTTGTATTATCCATATAAACCATTATTTCCAGTTAATACTACTAATTTATGGATCTAATTCAGCAAAACTTGCATTTAGGAGCTAAGCCAAGAGCTAAACTTTTTAATTTTATTGTACATATTTATAATGTTTCTAACGCAAGGAATGAGCTTAACTCTCTAGACTAGATAATAACGCTAATGACGTATGTAAGAGTAGCATACTAATCACTACTCTTCTTCACCAAATTTTGTAGAAGCTTGTTTCGAGTTTCATGGATATAATATCTAATGTTTAGAAGTCTTTCGACACATATACTACTAAATGGTGTGCATTGTATTGGAATTTTATGGAACGAATAGTGCATTATGACAACAACACATATATTTTTTTGTTTTCTTATATTTATTAAGTGCCTTAGGAATGAGACAGACTGCTGTGAATTGATCATGCAAAGGACAGTATTATACCTTC
This sequence comes from Metopia argyrocephala, assembly GCA_963576795.1. Classification (NCBI taxonomy): domain Eukaryota; kingdom Metazoa; phylum Arthropoda; class Insecta; order Diptera; family Sarcophagidae; genus Metopia; species Metopia argyrocephala. The sequence goes on along the minus strand of OY756211.1, from coordinate 56,238,489 downwards.
ACCCTTGAATGATCAACAACAACTGCCCCATCATTGCATGCTGATTGTGGTGAGTGACTTCGCTAAGTAGGTTTCTAGCTGTTATCTGCCTTCCCAAAGGGTGGCGCTTTTCCATTATCATTCGTTTTTCATTGTCAAAGGTTAAGGTGGAATAGAGTGGAATGTCAGTGATGTATATGGACTTCTTGAAGTGGGGGTGGGACCTCTTATTTTTAAATTAGAATTTTGAAAAAACGGTTAATTAACTTTTTTATTTTTCACCTTTGCTAGGATTTCAATCTGGGCCGTTTTAGTTTTTGTACGAGTGCTCTGACCACTATACCACTTATAAACTTAAAAAGAACAATATTATTTTATATCCTCTAAAGATATGAAGACTTAAACTGTAGGATGTAGTTTTTTCATAGGTTTAAGACTAAAATTGATAATATAAGACAGAAATATTATTGGGCTACATTTTTTATAAATTATAATCTGATAGATATTTTCATGGCATTTATATTAAAACCATAAACGCCGGCATATATTGGCCGAAGTTACAGGGTCCATATGCTCAGTAAAATTTTTGACTGCCTTATTTAATATAATTTGGTCTCAAAGCGTCAATAGTGGAGCTGATAAATGTTTGGAAACAAAAATTCAGGTATCACAGCTTAATCGCTCTCGTCATTTATTTTTGGCATATGCAGAGTTCTAAGTCGCGCGACTTCGAGCCGCTTCAAGCGAACCGTCGTCGATTGGAGCGGCTATTATTGTACGCAATATATTTCATTACTTTATACGAATATAATTGTATTATTTGATAGTTTTATTGACCTTTATTTATATTAATAAATATTCAACTTATTTTGAGATTTGTACTATGTTCAGATATGAACTTTTACAAGTGTGTGTGCTCAGTGTTCAGTCATATGTTATTTAGATTACTCAATATTTATTTGATAACTGGAAACCAGGAAACAGCTCGCCACATATCAAGAAGGGCTGTCTCACTGGCATCACTCTAGCCTATTCTACTTTTCTTTAATTTTTTACCTATTTATATATATATATATATATATATATATAAATATATATATATATATATATTTCTAAAGTAAAAATTTGTAATTTTTTTATAAAAAATTTTAAATTTATTTGACAAGTGAGTTATCTCACTAAACATACTTAAGACAGTGCTGCATTTTTATTTTACTCTACTTTTATAACAATTTCGTACCTGTTGAAAAATAATTAATTAAAATTTTGTATCGAATATTGGGTTCAATAATGCCATTTATTGCGATAGTCTCAATAATGACGCGTGTCTGAACACAGTTGGATCATTTTATAAAAATTATTATACTGCAATATTTCACTACAGCACACTGCATCATCGGAGAATATTCTCTTATTATTGTGCTGACAGTGAAAATATTACAAATTTATGTTGTTAAACAGTTAACATATTAAACGGTCGTTTGGTATATTGTCACCGGCATAGCAGTTAATCGAGTGATGTATCAAGTATTTAGAAATATAACATTCATTATAAGAAATTTAAAACTTGTTATTTTAAAACCTAAATATCCTGTTAAATATGAATTAATGTTTAATGGTTTTGTTCAACGTACCATTTTGCAAATGGCACACAATATAAAATTCGTAATAAAATTTTATTAAAAAAAGCATAATCTTACATGACATGATAATTTATAAATGATTCATATTCTTAAATTATGACACGAGTATACATACATGTGTATTTATAAAATTTTTATTTATTAATAAATTAATTCTTAGAATATGTAAAATGAAGCTCATGAAATTATTCATATTATATCGCACAAAAAAGAGAACTTTAACACACAACACAAGTAAGGCAATTGTACAAGCTTGTGTATCGTATTTAAATGTGACATATATTGTCTTTCTCCCATCTATACGTCTCAAAGTCTGTGAGTGACCTTAAGGGCATTTTACTACATGCCGTTTTTTTGTCTTCATACATATGTATGTACATACATATGCTTGTTTATATATCTGGCTTATCAAAAATTCATGTGTACCAGTAAGTATATTAATATTAAATGTCATGACATTTAATTAAATAATAATATTTTAGTATTTTGCATGAAATTGATGAAATTACTTTAATGTGCTAAACTAAAGAATACTTGAGACTTTAAACACAACCAATTATGTGTATTTCTTAATTATTCATTTCATGTTATTGGTAAAAATTCTGTAATTAACTTCAGGTAATTAGTAATTGCCACTTAAATTTGCGAGTGGTAGTTTCTAAAAGCTATGTAAAAATGTATTTTGTTTTCTATTTAGTTAAAGCTTTAATGTACTCCTAATATCAATCTTAAACAACTGCATATAAGCGTTGTTTCAAATTGAAAAGAATATGTTTAATTATCTTCTTGTGAGCCCAACAATTTGCTGACCAATTATAATTAGGGTTTCCGTTCCGTTGGTTACCTAGGGCGTGGAAAAACGTTTTAGTGAGAGCGAAACTGTTTTTTGGCATACTAAAGCGTTTCCTAAAGTCTGACATTATTAAATTGTGTACAGAAAATGAGGATTTGGATTACATTGATTTAAATACAATTTTAATTTCTCCATATTCTGTAAACAACTTCCGTGATCATATATCTACAGATGAAGACCTAAAAAAACTATTGATTTTATTTAATTTAAATTTTATTTCTAAACAAAAAAAAAAAATGTTAAAAATATGTTTTTGTAACAATCGCATCCTTTAATAACCTTTAAAAATAAGTGATGCTACTAAAAGTAGAAGTAAAGGTTTTTTCAGGATAATGTACCCACTAAAAGTATCAAAAGTGATGTCTATGTCTCGCAAAACTGACGCCAAGAAAAGTTTTCTTTTTTTTTTGGAAATTCACGTCCAACTCTTTCAAAAGCAACTAAAAGTAAAGTTATGAATTTTATTCCTTTCTCTTCGTTTATTCCTTTTTTGTATTTTTCTTTTTTTGACGGTAAAAAGCTATAACACCCCCACTTTAAATTCTACTATTGAATCCTTTTTTTCTTCTCCTATATTCCTTTTACCACTCTAATTTACTTGTAGTTGTAAAAATTTTAATAATGATGATGATATTGCTACTGTGCTATAGAGGATTTTGTTGTTGGTGGTGGTAAAACACACGTTGATAAATGGCGCCAATAAGGCGTAATCACAGATAGAGTTAGAGGATTTAAAATGAAAAGAAAAACGTCATCAATGCTTGGGGAGGCAAAGGAAAAGGAAAAGAAATTACAAAAAAAAAAAAAAATATCAAAACCAAAAAGACACAACTTTTGTTTCAAATTGTCAGTTTACCACGCGCGTTCTTTTCCACAGGTTTTTTTACTATTGAAAGTAATACTCGTACACATTAGTTTAATCAAACGAATTGTTTAGGAATTTTATTTATTTTGCAATTCTACTGCTTCACTCGAGAATGTGTAAATTTTGTTTCAAATCAAAAAATCGCGGACATGTTTAGTTAGCCCTATCTGTAGTTATATAGCTGTTTAAAACAAACGAGTTGTTGCAAAGGATTAGACGCCGTTATTTCGTTTAGCGTTTTACAATACTTCTCCATTGAGTACATACATATAAACATACTGGTACATATTTGCCCATTACAACCATGTTTCAGGGTTACGGTGTAGCTTCTCGCAGCACTCATGTTGTGTGTGTCAATTTTTATCCACGACTTGAAAAGCTTGTTCATGGCAATCAGTTACTCTCAGAGCTTTTGTCAGAAGACTGCTAAGACATAATCGGCCAGAGAAAGGGTTTTTCATATTTCTACTTTTTGAGATATCAGAGGATTAAACCTTGAGCTCTTGTCTATTAAGCGAACACACTTACCACTAGACTACTGCGACTCTATTGAGAAATGTTCGAAAAACACTAAAGAAGTTTTTCATGCAAAATATCCGGTTGTACTCGTATCATTGGTTCAAGTGATAAAGAAGTTTAGGTGTTCATTCGGGATTTCAGAAATTGTACTCATTTGAAATGAACGAATTAAACCAGTTCTTATTGCATGATTGCACGAAGTATTTCGTGTTTAATTAGTTGTTATTGAACCACTGCAAATCCCATGATTTGTTTTACATGTTAATTTTCAAGAGTTCAACAAATGAGGAATTAATGCAGTTAAAATGATTTCAACATTTTTCTAAAATCGCTTTCATGTTATTTTGCTGGGCTGCCTAAGAAATCTATTAACAACCTCGTTACAACCACAACTCACATTAATTGATTGGTTAGGTAGAGTTGTGATTCAAAGAATCCAATTAACTCTTTTGCGTTGTTTTCTCAGTATCGACCTGTTGAATGGTTAAGTACTGCACGTCTAATTGCATAAACTTTATCAGTAGATCAGTGTCTAAACTAAACGGCTTATCCATATTCTTGTAGAGGATTATATTAATTCTATTTGCTCGTGGCACCCAAAATAAGTTTCTGGTTACACCTTCAATATACCCTTTTTTCCATTTACTCTCCAGTTAAAAGATTTATTTAAACCCAGTTAATCCAGCAATACTTGTATAATTGTTCACTCAGATTCTATTTGTGCTTTCAAGGCTCGTAGGCATATAATGAAGTAGGGCATTATGTTAACTTAGTTAACCATTCGGAGTATTTTGTTAGGCTCTTGTTTGTGTTGATTGTACAAACATATGTACATACATGCATAAGTACGAATGTATGTATGTGCGAGTATATGCTTTAAAACCCTAATGTAAGGTGGTTTTAAAATGTATGAAAATTCATACAATCCGTTTATATCCGTTTTTTCTTTATGACTGTAACAGTTTCCATTCTTTTTTTTATAAATTTATACTGTTGGTACATTGTTGTTGTTATTGCCAGTTTTCGGTAGGATTGGTGATAAGAGGCAAACCAAAAACCGTCATTGAATTGCAATATTATTGAAAGCAGTAACATTTTCTTTTTCCTGCCGTTCTTTTTTTTTTCTTTTATTTTGTTAGCAACACACATATTTATGACTGCGTGTTATAAAATATGAATTGACAGTTTAAGCGATGATAGTTGGTTGGTTTTGTTTGAGTATCAGTTAAACTCGTATCGAGTAAAATAAAGTGTATTAAGAAATATTTTAAAGAAATGAAAGCAAAAAAAAAAAAACTGTTAAATTGATGCTTCTGCGGAAAAACTGATGCTGATGTAGCTTCTTACGTTTTGCAAACACACCAACAAGCCGAGTTCCAATTAGTATGAGTTTTTTTTCTTTTTTGTGAAATTTATTTTTCTTAAAATTTATTTCTTTTGCTTTTTTGCAATTTTTTTTTTTCAAGTTTTTCATACGTTCAAACTGTTGTGTGTATATGGTTAGAGAATAAGAAATGACTATAAAACTGTCGTCAGACAATTGAATGGCATTTAACATGGCCGAGTATAAAGAAGATATCAGTTATAGAGAGGAAGTGTGTTCTATATATATTTCGTTTTCTTCTTCTTTTGCTTCTTCTTGTTAAATAACCAACTCCATTTATGTATGTATTCATATAAGTTATTATAATATTATTATCATTATTGTCATAGTTCGAGTTCATGCTCTTGTTTTAAATTAAAATCGAATGTGAACTCAATTCATGCCACTGCTTACAAATTGTTACATCAACATTGATCTGATTATAAAACATATACGCACACATGCACGAAATGGGGTTGATTGTCTTTGGTTTTGTGCAAATTTTACAAAAAAAAAACAAAGGAAGAAAAATTAAATCAATTTCGTTTAGAAATTGGCATTGACAGCAACGGCATATCCGTAAATGCGTCAAATGATTTGTAAACGTTGATTTTTTTTTTCTTACTGATAAAACTCTTTATAAATATTTATTATAAGAAAAAAAAATTATTTTTATTTTTATTTTCAGAACTCAATTAGACATAATCTCTCTTTACATAATCGTTTTATGCGTGTCCAGAATGAGGGCACTGGCAAATCATCGTGGTGGATGTTAAATCCTGATGCAAAACAGGGTAAATCGGTGCGTAGACGTGCTGCTTCAATGGAAACGTCACGTTATGAGAAACGTCGGGGGCGTGCTAAAAAACGTGTGGAAGCTTTACGTCAAGCTGGTGTTACCGCTCTCAATGATAATACACCATCGCCGAGTAGTAGTATAAGCGAAGGTCTTGATCATTTTCCTGAAAGTCCATTGCATAGGTAACTATTTAATGCTAAACTTTCATTTGCAGAAATTGTTGAATTTCATTTTAATTATTTGAAAGTACGAGTAGTTTTGCTTAAAAATTAGAATTTTGCTCTACCTATATTATAAAGAAATAAATAATTTTATTTTAAAGTTTTTTTTTTAGTTTTAATTTAAACACTCGGCAAAATGTTGCATTAGTTAATAAAAATTTGAAGTGGTTCCCGAGGATTGTCATTTTAATAACTTCTTAATCATTACTTGAATGAAATGGAAGAATAAAAAAAATTTGCGATTTTCTAGATTTTCATTAAAAAATAAGAGGTCCCCCCACCCCTTCGAAGAAGTCCATCTATAGGACACCGCCCCCTGACATTCCACTCTCTTCTACCCTGCCATCAAAAAATTAATGATCATTAGAAATAGCGCCACCTACTGGGAAGATAACAGCGACCTAGCGAAGATGCTCAGCAATTCAGTGTGCAGCGACAGAGAGGACAGCAGCTTGTCTCCGTCTCATTCTTAGGGCGCTTAAAAAAACAATCCAATTTTCAATTCCAATGCAATGCACGCATAAGTATTGGTCTCAAAAAAAAAAATTTATGTGCTGTAGACCCGAAGTTCGAGCTCCAGGAAGAGTGATCAATTTTTTTTTATTAATTTTTGCTTCGTCCTTCACAAACATCATTTTTCCTTTGATTACCAAAAATATTCATTACAGTTAACTTTGATCTAATTAAAGCGTTTCTGACGAAACAAAAATTAAAAAAAAATTATTTTAAATGCTTTTCTAAATTCAAATAATTGTCTTCAAATTCCAGGTCATTGAAATGCGCATATAAGTTGAATGTTTCGCATATCCCCACAAAAAAAAAGTCAAGCGGCATTCAATCACACAATCCGTAATGAGAAACGGAAATGCCTTCAATAAATTAATGGCATGAGTTGTATGATATGCTACGCCGTCTTGTTGAAATCATAGTTATTTAATTTATGAACGGAAATGTCAGTAATCATGGCTCTACAGCGGCAATAATTAACTCGTAATGTTCTGACCAGCATCGTTTTTAAAGAAATACAAACCAATGGTTCCATCAGCCCACAAGGCACATCAAACAGTCAGTTTTTCTGGGTGTAACGATGTCTTAGTCAGAGCAAAACAAAATTCACTTATAAAAGTCGGGATTAGCGGCAATCTTGTTTTGAACCCATTCATAGAATCTAGGCCTTGCTTAGAGATCAATCCAACCAAATTAAACAGAAAGCACTTGAATGCTTATAAGTTATACGCCATTTGAAAAAATGCTGCCAACCTAAAATTCTAAATCTCTATAAAAAAACAACCATACATATTCTGCAAACAACTAAGGACACATTTTAAACAGTTTAGATGTGATGTTTTAGAAAATCATTCAAACTAAATTCAATTCACGTAATAATTAAGAAGTCATGAAACGAAAAACTTCTAGAACCACTTCCATTTTTTCTGTTTTTGCTGGGATCACATTAAACTCTTTTTTAGTATAAAAGAATTATAAGTAATATTAGCCAAAAGTAGTAAAATATTAGTTAAAGTAGCTTTATATATAATATATAACATATGCTCGAAATTTTTAAACTGCTTTTAGTTTTTTTTTTATTAATGATTTATTAATCACATTTGATTTATTATTTTTGAAGTAATGGCATGTTATTACTAATCATTTGGAATAATTCGAACAAGTTGTCCTGTGTTTGTCAAATATTTTTAAATCAAAGTTAATTAATAATTAAGAAACTAATTTAAATAGTTAGAGGTAATTCAATTAAAAACCCGTACGCTAATAAAGTGTCTTCACAATAAATCTGGAATTGCTTTCTAGTGATCCTAAACTTCGATCACATTTAATTAATTAAATATTTTTTTTTAGTATTATCCGATTTTAAACAAATTCTGAAGAATCATTTACATAATTTTTGAAATTTTAGCTTAAAATATTTTCCCAAAATAGTGGTTGATCAAATACAGTGAACTCGTGGAAACGTGAACTAATTTTTACCAAGGGTGTTCACATTTTCAAATTTGTTCACCTTTTCGATCGGTAAGATTTTAGAACAAAAATGTGCATTTTAGCAATAGATTTTGGCTAAAACTCAATCAGATTTGGAAATTTTATTAAAAAAATACTTATTATATAAAATTTTATTCAAACTTTTTTGCCATTTTTACATTTTCGTGAATATGAAACAAAAAAATTGTAATTCAAACGAATTGTATACATACATATGTATACGGGCAATTTAAAAAATTTTCAACATTTGTTAAAACTGAGTTCAGATGCTTATTATTTCTCCAGTTTTTCGAATTGACCAAAACGGTCAAAAGGGAATGGTAGGCCACACTAGAAAACTGGAAAATTCAAAATTTCAGACCATCAGTTCTTTATCTCTAAAAGTTATGGGCACTCAAATATTGAAAAACTCAAAAACAGGCTTGAAATTTACAAGAGTTTTTTCATATTTCATCACTTTTCTACTTTTAGTTTTAAACTTCCGATGCTCACTGATATAAAATAAAGTCACTAGACTTTGTAGATATTTACACTATAAAAGTTATGCCCATACTACTATTTGGGAAAAAGTTGTACAGCGGTTCATTTTTGAAACCAAAATTTTCCGATTTTTCAATTTTCGCAGTTTTTTCTATAGCGTTCTTGCGCCGTTCAAGAAAATTGCATTTCGTCAACAGTATTTAAAAGATGGTATAATTTGCTAAAATTTGCGCTATATCACGTCAATGTCAGGCTGCTAGTTGCTGAGAACGATGACCTCAAACTTTTATAGAATTGGCGTAAATTTTTCAAAAATGCCAGTTTTTCGCGCCTGACATTTGCAATCTTATTTAAAACTGGTTTATGTATTGCGTGATCTAAACTTCTTTGTAAATGGCACCTGAACGTCAAGAAGGCGTTAAAATATTTTGAAACGCAAAAATTTTATAAAGAAAATAAAACTTTTGCGAAATTTCATGATTTTGTTTCCCGTTTTTTTTAGTTAATCAGTGGTTTAAAATCAATGTAAAGTATTGGAAATGAAGTGCGGGGGTGAACTAAAGATCATATATTAATACGGTAGAATTCGGTCCATATTTAGCGGGTACAGCGGCATTTTTCTTTAAACAAATTTTGCTTTGTGACATCTACAGTTATGTATAGATTCCGCCGCGATTGACACCAAATGAAAGGTTTTTTTAAGCTTGATAATAAAACCGAATAGGCATTAAAAAATTTTCATAATTTTAAATTTTACAGATCAAAAAAAAAAATCCTAACCTCAAAAATAATTCTTATATAATTTTTTTTATTTTTTAAATTTGCAAGTCAAAACATTGTTTTTCTGTAAATCAGTTATGCGTTATATAAACACATATTATAACTATCGGTGAAAAATTCACATTTTTGCAAAAATTCGCGTTTTTTAATGTTAAGGAAATTTAATTATAATTGATATTTTGTTATGTATTTTATCAGTGCATTGATGAATTTTGACTGCACTGATGAATTTGAAATGAGTTTCATGCATCCATACAACATTTATTAAAATAAACCAATAAATTTAACTCTAAATTTTTTTTTAAAGACATTTTAACATAAAACCTCCATAACTTTCGCGCCGTTTGCAATAAATGACTAACGCGAACTGTATTGGTATGCTAAAATATCACCCTTCACGTGACCAAAGCGTCATTCGTGTCATCCAAAAAAAAAATTTCGAAGAAAAAAATATCAAAATGTCGAAAATTTTTGAAATTGCCCATACATATAAAGTTTTCTACTACTAAAGTTTCTATAATTAAGAAAAAAATATATAATACAAAAAAGGGTTAGGAATACTTATGTATATGGGTGTAGCAAAAGAATTCAGTGTTCAATAAACTCCTTTTAAAAGACGGATATTTTCCTAAATAGTACTTTTATTGGAAGAAATCACTTATCTTTTTTTGATATGTGTTTTTTTCAAACATCTTAACCTATGGCCTTTTCCTTAAGATTTCTTAACTACACATATGCATATTTTGTTGAAATAGATAGCTAAATATGTAAGTATGTATGTTGTCTTATTCTAGGATTCCCCAAATTTAAACGAATTCAAGAAATAAAACGAAAAAAATTTAAAAAACAATTAAAAAAAATCGTTCACGTTTTAGAGCTATTTCACCTTGTTCATGTTTTAGAGTAGTCAATGGAAACATAAAAGTGTTCACGTTTCCGAGTCGTTCATGCTTCCGGGTATTCACTTTTTCGCGAGTTCACTGTGTTTGCCTAATGTGACCGTACTTTTTTAACAAAAATCGGCAAGTGTTACTTATCTCTCAAAATTTCTTCCATGCTCATACATATTACTTAAGTATATGAAACTCACTGACATTACGCAACGGCAACGCTTTATGTTAGAAAGTTCAATTGGTTGCAAAAAAAAAGAAAAAAATGTTAAAAACAAATAAATTAATTGATTTAAACAAATTTTTTTTAATAAGCAAAATATTGAGTATTAATGGAATTAATTGATATCATGGAAAAGTATTTCGCTGGTGCTTAACCAGCTCAAAAAGAAATTTTTTCCATAATTTTTAAATAAACTTTAAGATATTTATGTTTCAAATTTAATCTATTAAATGAGAATGATTTAAAACAGGGATGAGCAACCTTTTTAATCAACAAGCTACTTTAAATTTTAAAATTTTTTGGCGGGCCGCACATAATGTAACACTTATTAATAATTTACAAAATTTTATTTATAATAAAAATTAGAATAAAAAAAATATACAGGCCTGTCACAGATTTCGATCGGAATGGTTTTCATTTCGTATTTCGTTTTTTTAGCTTCTTCAGATTTCGATCGATATAGCAAATTCCGATTTTTCTCTTAAAATACAAACAACAAAAATAATGTGTTTTAAGCGAAAAAGAGTAAAACAAACTGAAAAAATTGTAACAAAGTGAATAAAAACAGTTATACAATTAATTAATAATAAAAGAAAAAATGCCTGGAATAGAAATTTTTTCTTTTTATTTCGGTTTTGATATTCGTATTGCCAGAATATAAACTTTTTGAACATTTTCAATTTTAGTCTGAAAAAATGTGTGGTTTAAAAACTGGCTTCTTTGAGAAATAATAACAAAAATGTGTTTATTTTTAACAAAATAAATGTTAAAAAAATTATTTTTTAATAAAAAAAATCAAAAACAATAGTTATTTCCCATTAAAAGTGGTTTTAATTAATTTTTTAAAATGTAAGTCACTGAAAATATCAATTCCACTTAGGAAACTGAAAGTGGTTTAATTCCGCAAAAAAATTTCGTTTTACGTTTTCTGAAGAAGCAAAATACGGAATTTATTCCACTTTCGATCGGAATGGATTTCTGTGACAGGCCTGATAATAATTAAAAAAAAAGCAAAGACTTTATATACATATAAATTTTAATACAAAATAAAAAAAAAACACACAAAAAACGCAAAAAAGTCAAGACCCAGGTTCAAATCCCAGAAGAGGTGAAAATGAAAAAGTTAGTTTGCGGTTTTTTCAAAATTATAATTTAAAAATAAGAGGTCCCCCCTTCCTCCTCAAGGAAGACCATCTACAAAGCAATCGCTGCCCGACATTCCACTCTATTCCACCTTAACCAATGTCAACAAAAAACGAATGATCAGGAAAAATGCGCTACCTATTGGGAAGTAGCAGATGACAGCTAAACCTACTCAGCGAAGGCACGCTCACCACACAATCAACATGCAACGATGAGGCAATTGCTGTTCATCATTCAAGGGTGCAGGTATAACACTGGCCTTTGAATGATCAATTCTCAGCAATTTGTCTCATTCCTAAGGCGCTTAATAATAATATAATAATTAATAATAATATATGTACTGTGCTTTCCAAAATTCCAATACAATGCAGAGCATTTAATAGGGGTTTACCCCTGAGTATTGGTCTCAAATAAAAAAAAAAAAACAGAAAAACGAATTTATTTGAAATTTTTAATGAGAAATTTTGAAGTGCTTTTTCGATACAAGCTGATCAACATCAGCCAGAATTGATTAAAATGTCTATGTTGATATTGTGCGCATTTGTGAGAACTAAGTAGTAACGTTTGCTTGACGAGCCGCATAAATATGTTTAAAAGGCCGCATGTTGCTCATTCCTGATTTAGAAGATAAAGCCCAAAATACAAATATCGAAATCTAATGCCCAAATTCAGAGTTTTTTGTAAGCTAACTTAAGTGGTTTAATAAACACTATTGTATTAAAAACTTTACCCTAAACTGAGGTAGATAGGTCAGATGGATAGTCAACCATAAACGTGATCAACTACAATTAGCACAAAGTGCCGTTTTGATACCTTTACAGGATCAAACTGAACTTAAACTTCATTTAACTTTTATTTAATATTAGCTAAGTAAGTTGACTAATGATAAATTACGGCTTAAATGGAAAAAAACAATGGCTGTGGAAGATATAACTTTTAGTAAACTGTCTTAATGTTTTGTCTTAAGCAAAAAAAAAAAAAATTTGTAATCATCACACGGTAGCTGTCGCCATTGACAGTAATGTTTCTGCCTTTGTTTTCTTTAAAAAAAGTATGGTCCAATGATGCCACAAAACTATAATCTACACAAAACAGTGCAATTTTCGAAATGCATTATCAGTTCACTCCGAATACGGAGATTTTGTTTATTAAACTATTTATTCAAGCACAAACGAGTACAACAATCTGCAACCGTTAAAAATGTAAAACAGCTGAGCTTTCAAAAACAATATTGCCAAAATAAATTATCAAAAACTTACCCGATATAAAGGAACTAATATATCTTATTTTTTAATTTTAATAATTCATTTAAATTAAGGAGAACCATTTAATTTTAATTTTTTAGCCTTTTAGTTGTAATTATTTTAAATTAAGCTTCAAGCCTATAGTATAAATAATTTTTGGCATGACATTAGAAAAAAAGCATCAAATAACCAGAAAATATTAATTATTGATTTAAAGTTTGTTTTTAAGTTTGGTTTTAATATTTTAAAAATTTTTTTCATTAATTTTAATTTATTATTCTTTGTTTGTGTTTTTATGTTTTTAATTTGTAAAACATAATTAATAATAATGAAAAACAAAAACAAAAAAAAAAAAACAAAAAAAACAAAAAACACAATATTAGTGGTTTTCCCATATCGCCGGATTTTCGTCAACGTGCTTCATCAAATGCTAGTTCCTGTGGACGTTTGAGTCCAAGACAAACTGTTGTTGGCCTGGAATTTGATTGGGGTTTTACGCCGGATTATCAAAATTCAGCACCAGCCTCGACTATGGACAAATTAGCTGGTTCAATGGCTGAGGAATTGACATTACAAAAGGATCTTTTGCAACAACAACAGCAGCAACAACAACAACAGCAACAACAAGGGTCAGTTATAAACGTTTTTTCAAATTTATAATTTTTTTCTTTTATTTTTATTTTTTCTTTTTTAATCCAAAATTTTTATTTTAAACATTTTTCATTTAATTACTAATAAAAGCATGTTAATATAGCCTTCTATTCTTGGCATGTAAATAAATGTTTGTAGTTCTACAACAAAACAAATAGTTTTTTTTAATATTTTTTAAATCGAACAAATTGTCATTCAGATAAATAAAGTCAAGTTTTGTTTGTTGTTTCTTTAATGTCTTTGAAACCAAACGGTCATATGGCTGGCATAGATATAGCGCAGCTACTGGCATGCCAACTCAACCACCACCACCATATCCTTCAAATCCCCAACAACAAACCTATACGCTTAATGGGCCCATGACACAGGGCTATAGCAATTTACCAGCACAACAGTGTATGTTGCATCGTTCATTAACCTGCACCTGCATGCACTCAACACGTGAGGTGAGTTTTTAAATTTTAATTTTTTCCATAGACGAGTATTTTTATTTTTATTTTAATATTATCTTGAAAAATTTTTGTATCGTTAAAAGGGCCTTTCGCCAAATTCTGTAAATACCATGTCACCCGCCTATCAAAATAGTGAACCATCATCGGATTCGTTAAATACTTATACAAATGTTGTTCTTGATGGCTCATCGGGGATAACATCTGATAATAGTGGTTCAAGTGTATTGATGGTACCTCAGCAACAGTTGCAGCAACAGCAGCAACAACAACAACAGACACAACAACTTAGCTCAAATTTAGAAGGTAAATAAGTATCTCAATATTGCTTCTAATTTTTAAATTTAACATGCTAATGCTTGTCTGCGTCTCTTTTCATTATGTCGCAACAATTTGAATTTTTAATTTGCCACATGCCACATGTGTTTTATTTATTATTAGCAATCATTTTTGTGTGCAGAGCAACAAACATACGCACGTGTTATGATAATTTTTTCTTTTTTTTTTGTGTTATTGTGTTGCATATTAATTTATTTATTTATTGTGTTATTATTATCCTTTTTGTTTTTCTTGTAGAAAATAATTGCGCATCAACTTTAATAGGACAATATTTGGGTGCATTGAACAATGAGACAGCACCGATTGACGAATTTAATATTGAAAATTTTCAAGGTGGTTTAGAGTGCAATATCGAGGAGGTGAGTGTTTTAAAAATCACTTTAAATTCAAAAATACTTTGCTTTGAACTTAGAGAGGGATACAGAATAGAAAGATAGAATGCCATTACGATGATCCTTTCGCTTGAAAAAATAATCTGTGCACAGAAAAAGCAATCATTTTAACCTCAAATAACATATAAAAATGATTTCAGCGTAATTGTAATGTTCCCTTAGTCAAAAGATGTGAGTGATTGTGCTATAGATATTTTGATATATTTTAGCGATATTACCTGTATTGAGTCAGGAGATTAAAGTTTTGTAGCCTTTTAAACATAGATCTTATATCTACGGATTTTGGTGGATATTGTAAATGTTACTGTTACTTTAAAATATTATACCTTTTTGATTTCATGTTTTATATTGTTTAATACCTTTTGAATTATTTGTCAAAACCTTTTAGAAAATATTTGCCTGAAATAAAATTATTACGTTTTTGATTGTTGTTCAAATTAAAACGTTTTCAGTTCAGAAGTGGGATAATAATAATAATAAAAAACAATAGAAAGATGTTGGTTAAATTATCAGAAATGAAATCTGAACAATTAAAAGCTATATTACGTCAACATGAACTGCCAACTATGGGAAACAAGAGTGAGTTAATTCTGCGTCTTACCCAGGCCATTGGGGCTGACGAAATTGAGTTAGAGACTTCAGAGCCAAGCGTCCAGAACCAAATTGATGAACTTAAAATCATGATGCAACAGTTTATGGCGACTGTAATGCAGAATGCAAACCACGATAACAATTTACTAAATATATCGTCTGGCGAAAGTGGGAATGAAAGTCGTAACACAAGCCGTGAACACTTTTCAGTAAAAGAAATATCAGAAACCATACCAGAAT
Source organism: Metopia argyrocephala (assembly GCA_963576795.1). Lineage (NCBI taxonomy): Eukaryota > Metazoa > Arthropoda > Insecta > Diptera > Sarcophagidae > Metopia > Metopia argyrocephala. Next base: position 56,222,827 of record OY756211.1, on the reverse strand, counting down.
TTAATCCAACTAATGATTCTCTGACTGCTGATCAGTTTGTTAATAGGGTAAATACTGCCATAACTGCTTATCATTTCGAAGAGAAAGCGTTGATTTTAGCCGTGTATAGTAAATTAAAAGGTTCAGCAAGATTATGGTTGGATAGTTCAGAGCAAATTTATTCTAGTTGGAAGATATTGTCCGAAAAATTAGTTGAGGAGTTTGGTGTCCAACTAGATGAAGCAGAAATTCATAAAAAGTTGTCTAATACGCAGAGAGAACTGAATGAAGGTATAATTGATTATTGTTTTAGAATTTCATCCCTTGGTCGCAAATATAAGTTAAGTGATCAGGCAATAATTAAATACACACGAAATGGTTTAAGGAATCGAGATCTTGAATTAGCTGTTGCTGCAATGCGCTTTTCATCGTTACGTGAAATGCGTGAAATATTTTCGAATTTTTTACAAAATGAGCAATTCAGTAAGAAATCTGTTTCATCAGACGCTTTCAAAACTGATTCGGTAAATGAAAAAAAGAAATGTTTTAATTGTTTTGAAGAAGGACATTTTTCCTTTAATTGCACAAAGCCTCAACGTCGTCAAAGGTATGTGGATTGCCAGAAAGTGCACAGCCAGGTAGATGCACCAAATTGCGATAAACGGGTACGCTGTGTTGGAACATGTGATCAAATTTTTACGCGCAAAATAATTGTTATCAATAAGGAGTTATCCGCATTTATAGATACTGGAAGTCAATGCAATATGGTACGTGAAACAGTAGCGCAGAACCTTTCCTATCAGTTAGAACCATGTTCATTGAGTATTAAAGGAATTTGTGGTGCTGTAAAAACTTTAAAATCTTATTTTAGAGCGGAAGTTAAAGTGGACGATGTGAATTTTGATGCAGTTTTTTATGTTGCTGATGATGATTTGTTTGATGAAGATGTCTTAATTGGACAAAATATTTTCATGGGTAAAAAGATTAGAGGTTTAATTGAAAATGGAAAATTTAAATTTCAAAGAAGTGAAACGCCAAATTCGATTCAAGTAGAACATAATTTACAGTCTGATGATATGACTGACTCAACAAAAAAAATAAGTGATTTAAGTGACTTAAGTAAAATTGGTAGAACTGACATGGTTGAATTGAAAATTGAACTTGACACTGTTAAATCAGTTGTACAGGCACCCTATCGAATACCAGAACCAAAGAAACAGATCGTAAACAAAATGGTACAAGAGCTAATTAATAACGACATAATTACTCCATCTGAATCTGAGTACGGTAGTCCAATAGTTTTAGTAAAGAAAAAGGATGGAAGTGAACGCTTTTCCGTGGACTATAGAACGTTGAATCGACATATGAAGAAACATATCTATCCAATGTCAAAAGGTAGAGCAAAGACTGATACCATAGTTAGTTTTAACCGCCCTAAGAATGTGACAGAGGTTTGCCGTTTTCTTGGGTTAAGTAGTTATTTTAGAAAGTTTATTCCGGTATATTCTGTAGTACTAGTGCTTCAAGAAAACTTGAACCCTGTTTTAAGAGTCCGTTTAAAGTTTTTAAAAATCCTTGAGAACGAAAGATTCGTGAATGAAAATCGTCCCTATTCCAATCGGAAAAAGCGCCATTGCGGTTCTGTTTATGTTTCTGATGGACTCAAACCGTGGTGCTTGCTACCGCCCTATGATGTTTGTAGTTTCTGCAGCGAGGACGCTGAATTATCAGGGATGGCCGAATTGTAAATGTTACTGTTACTTTAAAATATTATACCTTTTTGATTTCATGTTTTATATTGTTTAATACCTTTTGAATTATTTGTCAAAACCTTTTAGAAAATATTTGCCTGAAATAAAATTATTACGTTTTTGATTGTTGTTCAAATTAAAACGTTTTCAATATGTAGGTAATATTTCTAGAAAGGTTACAGTAAACACAGACGATGGCGCGGTCAGATTCGTTACAGGGCGTTTTAATTGCCTTTTAAATGTAATTTTCTTCAACAGACGTTATACATATGTAACGAAATGTAAAAAAGGGCCATAAAATAATACAACTAATTGACATGGAAGTATAAGAGGGCAAGTGCTTAATTAACCGGTTTGTGACTTAGGAGTGAAATTCTAATTCGATATTTTTGTGTCATTACGGCGTTATTTGAGGTTTCGTTTAAATGTTTTTTTAAGGTTTCTTACTTTATTCTTAAACACATTTAAAAATTTTTTAAATTATTACTAATTTTTATTAGCGGTATTCACACCGAGCTTGTTAGTTTGTTAGTCGTTAATAGTTACTTTTTTACACGTATTTTGTTTTTGTATATTTATCGAACTACCGTATTAACATTTTACAAATTAACGACACGGCATCCCTGATAAAATAGTTGTTAGTTGGTAACTCACAAACAGCTGTTGCAGTTTCTAAATAATAAAAGTCATTTGTGATACATTTCTAAAAAAAGTATTTGTGTTTTGGCAATTTTCGTGTATATTGAGAGTAAGTATGTTAATTAAATGATTTTTTATTTTATTTTAATAAATCGTAAACTGTTCTTATAATGGATAACCAAAAGGTTTACTACGAAGTTACAAGACTAACAAAGTTTGAAAAAGGGGTCGTTCACAGTTGCTAACTTTAACAAATTAACAAACTACCGAGTAACAAATTAACAAGTTCGGTGTGAATACCATTATTTTTTTATTAATTTTCCTAACCAAAAGGAAATAAAGTCTGTGTTTATCTGCCGTTTTGATAATTATTAGGACACTATAAGAATATTTTTATGTGTTGATTGCTATGACTAAAAAGCATGTAAAATAAACACGTCCATTCCATGAAAACTCTACTTTTAAGAGTATAATGAAGGCACGATGCACTAAATATCAGCACATAACATAAAAGTACTCGCATTTTATGAAAATTATTTTAAAATAAGAGTACGGGTGAATAATATCAGAAGCAGCCACGATACCCTAAACCGATATACAACTTCCACCGTGTTTCATTTTTACTGTGAAGCATTGGTAATGGTTTGCGGTACTGTGGCTAGTTCGGACGTAGGTATGCTGGTGTTCATTGAGGGTAATATTGATTGGCGCGTGTATAGATCCATTCTAGAACATGAACGGAAACCCTACATCGATATGTTAAACCTGGATCTTCAAACAATATAATGACCCGAAGCACACTGCTCAAGTTGTTAAAGACCCAAATTTATTCGTTGCAAATTCAAATAATTGCTTCCTTGGTATGCCGTCAAACAGAAAACCGTTGCAACGAAATGTTGAATTCAAGTCTGTTACTTTGCCCAGTAAACTCTTACGTTCGTTTTCCTACAAATCTGAATATAAACAAGTCTTTGGACTTGATGGAATACCAATACATGCATACGAAAGAAACATACATGCATTATACATACGAGTAATTGACCTTTAAAACACAGTGTCAGGATTACGGCTTAGCTTTTCGCAGCAGCCATGTTGTGTGTCAATTTTTATCCATGAGTACCGAGACTTACAGTTTAATGTCGACTCCAACAACAGATTTGAGAATTTGGCAATCAGTTATTCTAAGAGCTTTTGCCAGAAGTCTACTAAGAGGTAGTTGCTAAAAGTATACAGCCGAATAAACAAACAATCTCTTTAATTCTCTTTATGACTTGCGGTGATTTAGCTCATTAAAAAGGATTGTAAGCACAATTGCTTTAAAAGGCTGCACACAATTGATATTGAAATCAAACTGATTTCGTTCTTTGACAGCAAATCAATTTTTTTTTATTGAGACCAATATTCAGGGGAATATCGTCCTGTACATTGTATCGCCATTTTTTGAAAAGGTTAGAATAGAGTTGTCTTATTAAGCGCCTTATGAATAAGACTAGTTGCTGTCAATTTGATGATCACTCAAAAGCCAGTGTTATATGTACCTTCACCCTAGAATGTTCAACAGCAGTTTCCCCCTCTGTCGTTGGTTGTTGATTGTGGTGAAGATCTTCGCTAAGTAGATAGCTATTATCTACTGCTTCCCAGTAGATGGCGCTCTTTTCCTGATCTTTCGTTTTTTTATGTTAATGCCAAAAGTGGAATAGAATGTCAAAAGTTTAATATTTTGTGATTGTAGAAATCATCCAAATCAAATAAACTAATTACAAAAAAATTTTCGTTGAAATCATTCAAATACAATTAATTCTCTTGAAATTGTAACAACAAAGTAGCATACACTTTAATTCTAGCGATTTGCAATAGAATCTGGCGGACATTTCTGTTATTGGCAATGCAAAATTATCAGAGTCATCTTCGTTTCTAAAAGAAAGTAATTCAATTGAAGACAGCAAATATTTTGATTCTGATTTAATTTTCATTGCATTTACGAGAATGGCTATCAATTAATATATAAATTAGGTAATTTAAAAAGAATTGATTCCACTGTTCAAATTATAGTCGTAAAAGTAATTTACAGGTTTGAAAACAATTAAAAAAAAGTGTGCTATAATTAACGAGATATCATGTAATGGCATTCGAATCGATTTTAAACTTTTATAGCTCTGATAAGCGCCCTTTAGAAAGAATAAGTCAGGTGACCTATTGCTGCCTTAGGTACTACTCGTAGTACCTTCTGCATAAGCCTCAGATATTTGTTTTCCTAATCTACAGCCATACCATCACTGTTCATCTTATCGGGGCCATATCGAAGTTTCTTTTGTTTAGGATCTATTTTTTAAATATGAGAGTTAATGTTTAAGAACTTTTATCATATCGTCGTGCGGAAGTTTAAGTGCTCTATTCGCCATTTCATATTTTTTATATATCTCGAGTTAATGATGCCACTTTAGGTTTTCAACCCCAAATTTTTCAAATCTGTAATCCGTGTTAGGATATCTCGTCAAGTTTCGGAGATAAATATCCGAAAACGCATTGCAGATTTTAAAAATTTTGGTGTCAAAAACCTAAATTAGCATCATTCACTTGAGATTTAAAAAATGGCGTATAGAGCACTTATACTCCCGCACGACGATATGTATTTTAATTAGTATAGTCAAATATTAAATTACTAAACCTAAACGGCTATTGTATTATTATCCCTACTAGAGTATATAATCAGAGAATCATTATTTAACAATTTTCTTTCTTTTTCAAACAGCTAATGCAACAAGAAATTAATATCGATGGCCTGTTAGACATTAATATACCCTTGACGGCTGTCAATAGCAGTACAATTAGCAACAATGTGTGTAATACGGGATTAATGGTTGGTGGGAGTACAACAACTACAGCTGCAGCTTTGGCTGTGCAACAGCAACAATTAAATCAATTGCAAGCACAATTACAGCAACAGCAACAACAGCATCAACAACAACAACTTCAACAACAATTGCCATCAATGTTAAATAACAACAATAATAACACAACAAATATGACAACCGGTTTAGAATTGCCAACACAAGTGCCCACAGCCAATTTAAATGCCAGAGTACAATATTCTCAACAGAGTGTAGTAACGCCACCATCATGGGTTCATTGATATCATCGCGTTGATTATTATTCCCTGCAATAAAAAATACACAAAATGAAACAACAACTTACCACGAATAAATTCAAATTCAAACACAAGGAATATCCAGAGAAAAAAAATAGTTTCAATCCTGGAATACGGAAATTTAGGACGATACTTACAAAATACAATCAAACAATCAGACCTAAACTAAGAACCTCAATTTTTTCGAGATCATTTTTCAAACAACAGACATGGACAAATTTTAAGACTGACTTTAAAGAGACATTTCAAACAATTATCTATAACGGCCAAAAAGTAACTTTGACAACAGCAATAGTAACACAACATTTCTAATTACCAATACAAGTAACGCTTTAAGTTTTCTTTAATTTTTTGTAAAAAAAAGAAATTGTGTAAAAATTTTAGGGGGATAAACAACACTTAGAACAGCAATAAAATAATAAAAAAAAAACATTCAAATTTGAATTCAAATAGTAACGGTTACTTCAATAGTGTATATAAGAAACTACAACAGAATCAACATCAACATTAAAACACAACGATATCAACTATTTTGTGCAACACTGAATATCTTAAAAATTAAACAAAGTGAGTATTTTTTAAACTAAAATTTCATTAAAATCCAGTTTAATTTCTATTATGGTTTAAGTATTTTTTGTTTTTTTTTTTAAATCGTCTCAGAATTTTCGATTCTGTTTCAGTCTTTTCATTTTAGTTTCGCTTAATTTAAACTGACATTTATGCATAAATTATGTTAATGATACAATTTTCCATCAAATAAATTATGAATATGAATAATTTTCTTCCGAAAACTGTTTTATCTTGGCCGTGGTAAATTTTTCTAAACAGAAGAATATGAATAAATTAAATCTATTCTTAAAAATGTTTTTTTCGGTAGACATGTTGAACTACTTAGATTTTTTTTCTCTACCACTGCCACCCACCCTCTTAATTTGTTAAATTATGTATCATTCGATTTTTTTACTTAAGTAACAAGCGTGTTTTTAGAGGGGGAGTTAAAGTCTGTACACGAAAAAAATTTAACAGTGAGTTTATTTAAGAACAATATTAATTACAATAATTGCAATACTCTGCTTGATGCTACTAAAAGTTCTTGAATGTATGAAATTGCAAGTTTTTTGCCAGCCAAATTATGTAAATAATTAAATTTGAAATTTATTTATTGTGAATTGGAAATATGAAATTTTAATATTTTTGGGTTAAGAATATTTTAGTACTATTCTACTAAAGAAGTTAATAATATTCTAATACAATATACACACACACACACATTTGGCCATTACCAGCCTGTTTCAGAGTTACGGCCTAGTTTCTCGCAGCACCCATGATGTGTGTATTAATTTTTATCCATGAGTACCGGGGCCTACAGTTTAAAGTCGATTTTGAACGACACCCAGCAGAACATTTTTAAAATTTGGAAGCAATAATTAAAATTAAAAGCAATAGCACTAGAAATAGCGATATACGAGTATTTATATCACACAACTTGACTTTCTTAGCCTCTTTTGGCAGCTTGATTATCTTCATTCTTGTATTTATTATGGCCTTTTTTTAACGAGAACGTAGTTAGGGGATGTACTCTGGAAGTAAGCGTATTGTACTTATTTTAAGAATATACGTAATTAAAAGGAGGAAAGAGCGAGTAGTATTTGTCATTAAAACATGAAAGAAGAAAGAAAAAACGAAGTATATCTATAATTCACTGTGTAATTTGCTGGACAATCAACTATACAAAATACACTCTGTGAGAGATACGACAACTGAGTATAATTATTGAAAGTTAATCATTTTAATTTATCAGAACACCTCCCATTAAAGAACCGATAGATCAACGAAAGAGCTCAAAACTACAATACAAAAATGGCTAGAATAATCGATAGAGTTGAGTAATCCATCGTTAGTAATAAATACCTCTTGTAAATATTAACACGTTCGCGGACATGAATGTTATAGCATTCATTTTCATACTGATGCAAAATGACGTGAATGCTATAGCATTAAAATTTTAAAGCCAATTTTTATTCATTTAATTTTATACAATCTAAGTTTTTGTAATTAATACACATTTCAAAATAATGACCAATTGGTTCATTAGATACTTTCGTATATATATATATATATATATATATATATGTATATAACGGTTAAAATACGATGTTCTGACTACTCTTATAATATATGTCTAATTACATTTCGGATATTACAACTAGTTTCAAAAATAATTGCCTGTATATTTTTGCAGCTCCCTAAAATTTTTTGCGTCCGCGAACGTGTTAATAAGCGCAGATGTTAAAAAAAAGAAACAAATTTACGCTACTTTTAACATTCGAACATTCTAACGGGCATCAGAGTTGATTCTCATGACCATAACATCAAAAGCGTCTGCCTTCCTAATATTTAAATTATCCATAGTCATAGATACCATCAACATATTAAAATCTACACTGTTGGCACAACCCCACTAAAAGTTTGTCAATACGTCGTTCTGGAATTGTTGCTGTCACAAGACTAAATAGGATTAGAAGTTAGAAAAAGAAAATCGTTACGAAACATCAGAAATAGAGTAAAAGACAGAAAAGAGCCCTGTGTTAGCCCGAAACTTAGCCTGAACTCTTTAGAATACATAGTGGCTGTCTTTTACCAGTCTCATAGGGACTTATGAAGCGACAGAAATGATTGCCGAAATCGAAAAATGAAATGTACCGAATTTAAAAATCAAAGAATCAGCATTGTTTCCTCTAAACTGGTGAAGGTTAGAATGCCACCTAACCTTTGCAATCTCAGTAAAATTTTATAACAGATTATCCTATTGGGTATTTCAAACATAGGGAAAGTTGGAAGGGAAGTGTTCTTGCACGATATTTTGTGGTCTATTTCCTTGAAGTTGTCGATGATAAACAGAACAATGAAGACATGCTTACATAGTTTATACAATGTGCGGTTGACGTTAACCTCAGTGAAATTGTCGCTCAGCCACGATTCTTGCAACATTTGTTTGAAAATGTCGTTGACGAACTATTCTGGCTGTCGTTTTTGATAGTCAATTGTCGTGTACCCATTCTCGAGAATGTCTTCATGACAGAGCCAACTGGGATACTAAATATGTATAACAATATCCGTAGAGTTATTCTCATTTGGTTCTCGATAGTTTAATGTAACTACTGTTCTATGACATCAGAACTACTGCAGGATTTCATTGACTTTTATGCTAATTTCCAATATAATTTAGGGAATTTTGCGCTTGTAAACGATGACTGGTTATCAATACCAGTTTATTCGAGTTGGTAGGTCAGATCTGAGGAATTGTTTATGTCGTATCACTACAAGCCGCTATGTAAACATGAGTGAGGTTTATTCTATATGGTTCTTGTAAGAAGGGTATCAAAAAAAACCCTGGCTTTCTATTCACGAGTTGTTTATTAATGTGCTTGCCAAAGCTATGAAATATTTACAACTGGATAAGAATTTTGACAGTACTCGTAGTTTTAAATAAATTCTTTATGTTCGGAAAGCATAAAACAATTCAAACTTTATGAACAAATATACTGATTGTTGTATATATTTTTTTAAATAAAATTTCAGATTAGTTATGAATATTTCCAAAGTAATAATACTTTTAATTTTGACAGATTTTCTACGAAATTATATAGAAAACAAATGGGAATTCAAAATAAAAATTAAAGACAAATTTTTAGGGAGTTCTTTTCTTCATTCATAAGTGGGTTTACTACACCCCTGACCTTTTTATTTTTTTTAGTATTTATTTCCGCTTGTTTCTAATTTATAGTATTAATTTGTCTCTAAAATGCTGAAATAAAAAGAAAACAAATCACTGACTTTTACTAAGAAGTCAGTCAAACTTAACAAGTCTTGTTGCGTTCTTTCTTTCCTTTTTGATATGAAACATAAAAGTTACCACTTGAAAAAAAAGAGCACAAAAACCTCGTGTTTGTATACAAATGTTTTAGTCAAGTAAAGAAAAGAAAAAAAAATGAACTGAAACAAATACCACCAACAGCTTTTTAAATTTATAAGTCCTTTGTAGCCAACAACTTAAATATTCTCCTTCCTTTCAATTGAAATTATAATTTCTTTTTTTAATACGGTTTTTTTCATCACTTCAAGAAGATTTTTATTCTCGTTTTTTTTCTAAAAAAAATATCAAAAAATTATTTCAAATGATGTCTTTATTTTAAATTCAATTGAAATGAAATCATGATGAAATGTGGCATGAATAAAATACACAAATAAAGCAAAAAATACTCGTATCACTCACAGCAACATCAGAGGTAACACAAACAATTACGTGTAATAAAAAATGTAATGCTGACAATAATAATAAAATTAAAAATCTTGTAATTGCCCTAAAAAGAATAAAAATATATATGAGGGAGCAAAAGAAAAATCTTGCGGGCAATTACACGTTTACAATTATTTTAATATATATTTTGTGAGTCCTTATTGGACTAATCTAATGGCCTTAAAATATTATATAAAATAATTTTTTTTTATTTGATCATATTACTAAATATTAAAAAAAAACCATTGTGTATAAAATGAACGTAATTTTTTTGTTATGATTATTTTATAATTTTGCCAGAAGACTACTGAGAGGTAGTCTCCAAAAGAAATAATTTTTTCATATTTCTTTTTTTCAAGTTATCAGTGCTGAGATTGGAGCCCGGTGCTATCGTCTTAGTAAGCCAAGACGCTAGCACTAAACCACAACAACTACTTCAAATTATTGCATTTAAAGCTATTATTCTATTTATAAGAACTCGAAGAAATATGGGTGCCTTCGTGGTCTAGTAGGTAGTTTATTAGACAGCTAGTAAGAATGCAATGGATTCAGTTCTCATCGCAGACTCTAGTCTATTGCACTATACAGAGCATATAATCATACTCAATCCATTCGTATTAAGTAAATAAAACCTTGTACTGTAATTTAAATAAACAAATAGGGCTTTTTAGCAGCTCAAGAACATAACAAAACAGATATATTGAAATTTTTTATTATAACCTGGTAAATAAATCCATGCCATTTATTATTTAAATATAATTTTCGACATATATGCGTCGCACCTATAAACGACATAGAGCTCTCGAGAATTCCAAATTTTTAGTATTTTTTCTAATAATTTTGACTGTATGGCAGTTTAAATATCGACTTCCAATGCTTCAAGAGTTGCTTGTTTGTATAAAAAATTATAAAAAAAAGTTGGTAAGTAATTCATAAACCAATGTACACACAAGGACTGCATTTTCTTAAAAACCGTGATAGTTATAGGACTTTTCAGTTAAAATTATAAATTAATACTAAAGCGGTTCGAGTGAACTTCCATGTCTAACACATTTTGCAACCTTCTGTTATAAAGGAGCGCTGTTCAAAATGTTTTCAAACTGACAACGCAAAACAATCTCACGACAATATAGCAAAAATCTTTATTTTATCTTTATTTATATTTTGTGGCCTTCACATACACATGCATAACACAGGTTTACAAATTTTTAATTTGGAAAAATACCAAGAACGCCACATGCCTATATAAGTTAATTGGGACCTCCTGAGCACGAAAAACGCTGTTATGATTTTTTCCTAAGTACCGTTTTTTAGATAACGGTACTTTTGTGTTTTTCGGCCCCACTCAAACCCTTGTGGTGTCCAACGGAAAAGTTCGATCGAGATAAGTGGCATATCGATGGAAAGGTAATTGAATGCCTTCTCCGTTGATATCCTGGAAAATTCTATCTGATATGAAATCGCTGAAATATGGCACCTCAATGTTCAAAATTTTCCTATTTTTTACGTTTTTTTCAAAATTTTTCATTTTCATTTCAATTTTTTCCTACGTTATATTGAATATCTGGAATGTTTTATTTTTTTACCAAATGGTTTATTTTAAGCGTATTTTGAAAAAAAATCGGATGAAAAATAAAGTTTTTATTAAGGATTTTGTGACAGTTTGGTGTGCAATTTAGTCAGGAGGAATCATTGGATCCCACTTCTTTGAAACTGAAAACGGCGTAACGGTAACTTTCAATGGTGAGCGATATCGTGATATATTTGAAAACTTTCTAACGCCACAACTGCATGCTTTGGGCTTGACTAACATGTGGTTTCAACAAGATAATCCCACATAGCATACAGACAGCATTACAATGGAATTACTACGAGGCGTCTTTCCACTACAAATTATTTTAAGAAATGTTAATTGGTCTCCACGGTCACCTGATCTGACTGCTCCGGACTACTTTTTGTGGGTTTCTGAAAAGCAAGGTTTATGCAAACAAACCAGAAACGCTGGAGCACCTCAAACAAAATATTCGTGATGAAATTAATGAAATACCGCGTGAAATGTGTGAGAATGTAATTAAAAAAGTGCTCAAAAGGGATCAATTTGTGAGTCTAACAGAGACGGACATTTAGCTTATATTGTATTCCATAGATAACTAACGACATTAAATAAAACATTTATCAATATAAGATCCATTCCCTTTCATTTAATCAAAAATTGTAAACAAACAAAGTAGTATACCTTCCCGGCGGACACGAAAATATAAAACAGATATAAAAGGGTATTACAGTATTCCCCGGATAATTTCCTCACGCTTAATTGCCTTTCACGCTTATTTACTTTGATTTCTAAATCTCCATATTTTGTTCTTCCTATTTTCAAATAAAATTCCACATTTAATTAACTTTCGCTTAATTTCGTTATGCGATTAATTGTCTCAAAAATATTTTCCCTAAAGAGAAATTTTACTTAAAATTCCATGGTTTAATTACCCAAAATAATTATTTTCTAAAAACTGCAGCTTAACTCAACTATGTTTATATAGGAATAAAATGTCCGTTAAATTTACTTTCAAGCTACTTTTTTGATACAACCTTGCAATTAAAGTCTACTAAGTTTATGTATAAGTATAAAGGTACTTGCTTTTCACATGAATTCACAGAAGTGTATACAGGCAATTTAGCGTTTTCCTTTAATTACCTCAAAGAGGCAATTAACCGTATTCGTTTAAATGACTTCCTCGCATAATTGCCCAATAATTTTGACATTTTTGTCGAGACAATTATTCGTGGAATACTGTAATATATAAACAGAAAACAGAAACCGAAATTTACTACAGGATATCAAAATCTAAATTCCCCGATTTTTAAAAATCTCAAGTCCCATGATTTATAAAAATCGTTCCCGTTTAGCATTTCTCCTTATTAGTCAGCTTTTAAAGAAGAAAATTAAATTATGTTTATTTAGTAAATGTGTAAATATTCGCTGAAATTTGGCTCAAGGTATAGACCAAACTTTAATATTTCTTTCTAATACTTAAATCTTAAAATTATTATTTTCTTAATAAGTATTTTAATATTCACCTTGAAACCGCTAGTAAAAAATTTACATAATTTCAATTTATCTGTCACTTAAGAGAAAAGTACTCGTACTCCTCGTTCTTTTTACAATTTTTTTTAATGTTTCTAATCAGATTGCAACATTAGCAATTCTCTCTTTATAAAAGTTTAGCAACAAATTACAAAAATTTGTTCTGGTAAAAAAAAGAAAACCAAATGGAAATAAAGAAATTAATTCACTTGAATAGAATTTGAAATTGAAAACTTTTTAAAGAAAATTTGATTTTTATGAGATGCATGATTTGTGTCAAACTTTTTTCTTTCTAATAATAAAAGATTTCTTTTATTTTTTGTATTTGAGCTGCTTCGCACATAAACTTTACGATGTCACTGAAAAAAAGAAAAAAAACCATTTCTTTTTTTTTTTACTCTACTAATTGTTGGATTACAGAGACTTAACGGAAAATTCAATTTGTTGGACAACATTTAGCAGGAAAATAAAAAAATTATTGAAACTTTTTTACGACATAAAGAAAGAAAAAAAAAATTTTTTAAAACTTTTTCTCCACAAAGTTCTTTGCACAAGGAAAAAAAATTCCTTTTGAAGGAAATGCGTACTGACAGCTCACAAAAGTTGCCAAGAGAATTGCAAGAAAAAAAAAATGGAAAAAAAAATCAAGCCAAGTAAAGCATTAAACACATAGACAACAGCAAGCAGCATGACAGCAAGCAGCAAATACAGCCGACAATATTTGCTGCCATGATATCAACTACATAAATATTTCGAAGGCAGCAACAGCAAAACAATAAAAAATAAATAAAATAATGAACATGTGTTTGTTGTTGAAATATATATTTCAGTGATACCACTTTCAAGTGTACAAAATCGCAAAAATAAAATCGCTTGTTTGAAATGTACATATGTGTATATATTTTTTTTATTTTAATTTTTTTATATATTATTAGTACTAAACAACTTTGCAAAACTCATTAACAAAATATATTTTTCGCTAATTTTACACATACTCTTTTAAAAAACTTAAAATTTTGCTCTAATCTCAAATTATTTGGCAATGGGTGTAAAACCCTTTGAAAATATTGATTTTTGCATCGTCGTTGATGTTGCCCGTTGAATTTTGAAATGCTGTGTATTTCTCAATAGGTACGGCTGCATATTTGAAAATAAATCACATGTTCACAAAGATATTTCGGTGCATCACATATTTGCATATTTTTTATAAGACAAAACGTGTTTAGTTCTTTGTTTTACAATCAGCGACTTCATCGCATTTCCCATCATACTAAACAAGCATTTTGAACAACAATGCATATTGATCTTTGTGGATCACCAAACATAACTTTAAAATCTTAAATTTGATTAAATAAATACCGACTTGTAATGTGAAAAGTTTTTAATTGTTTATATCTTTACTAATAAATAAATTTTTTTTTCTTTGTAATAAAAAATATTTTTTAGGTCGTTTTTCATTTAAAATTTTATATTGTATTAGCATTACTAATCAGTTTTTGCTGCCTCAAAAAATAGAAATTATTCTAAGTTGGGCAGCAGCAGCAGAGGTTTTTGTCTAGGGTTTTGCTGTGCTGCCTTTAAAATAATCATTTTCATATGAACGTGTGTATTCTAATTTTGACAACTTGCTGCCTGCTGCTTGCTGTCGCCTATGTGTTTAATGCTTAAAGAAGCAAGAAAACAAAAAACGACAAATGAATTACTTTAACAAAGTGGCCCTAAATGAAGGTGGCGTGGCATGGCGTCATAACCACCAATGGTGGTAATGTTGGCAACAGAATTCACTGGCCGTTAAAATTGTTTGTCGTAAATTAATTTATCTACTAAAACTCTAACTTAAAAAGATTCTTTATCATCAAGTTTGCTATTCTCATTTCTCTTGTTTTTTTTAACTATTCTTGTATTTTTTGTTGGCGACTTTGCTAACCAAAACAAAAAAAAAAATTAAAAAAAACCTTTCTTCTGGCCAAGTATTTAAATAATTTACGCTAAAAGTATGTGGCAGCAGTTACTAGTAGTGATGGACGTTTGAAGAACTGGTCAAAAAGAGAGCTGAGAAAAGATTCAAGAGAAATTTTCAAAGTATCATAAATAGTTCAACTCTTCCTGTTACTGAGCTTTTATTCCTCTTTTGGATTTTATTTTTTGTTTTGTTTTGATTTTATAAGTAAATTAATTGCACCTCAGGACACATTTGTGTTTTACTTGCACCATCCTCACTGCCAGCATTAGCAAACATTGCAAGGAAAAATAAAACTGCGTCATTATTTTTTCTTTATTTCGCTTGATTTACTTTAAATTCATATTTCAGGCATTAAAATTGAAAACGACAGGTACTTAGTATGTTAGAGCATCCCTAACACCCTTCCCAGACCATTTAAAATATAACAGTAGCATACCTTTTAACTTTTAATGTTTTTTGGCCCTAAGGACATCATTAATTTTTCATAAGCTTTGCTAAGTTTAATTTTAAATTAAAAAAGAAAATATTCCAACCGTGTTGTTTAGAGAATTTTAAATTTTTGGTCATTTAAATAAAAAATAAAAACTAAATTGGTTCTTCAGGGAGGAAGTTATCACTTAATTGACTTGACAACCTATTAAAGAAACATTAGAGCAATTTTTGTAACTTAAGGTTTCAAATTTCTTCATGGAATAGGTAATTGGCTATTAAAGAGATTTAGGTAATAAGAAAATACTTAAATGCTTCGTTTGTTTTTACTGAAAAAAAAAATAATTTCTTTTGGCGACTACCTCTTATCAGTTTTCTGGCAAAAGCTCTGAGAGTAACTGATTGCCATGAACAAGTTTTCTCAAGTCTGTCGTTCGGAGTCGACTTTAAACTATAGTTTCCGGTTATCATGGATAAAAATAAACACACATAATCTGTGTACTGAGAGAAACTATACCGCAACTCTGAAACAGGGGTTTTACTTAAATTTTGTAACAATATTTGCTGCAGATTACTAAACTTTGAATTTCTATAATGATCTTTACAAAACTCATACAAGGAATTATAATTAAAAAAGAAATTAATCAAGGCATTGAAGGATATTAAAAATTTCATAAAGACTCAGTAATTTAGACATTATTTGTCTCTTGTTTAATACTCTTTTTTGTAAGTAAGAATTTTTTAAAATCAGTGTTATTACAGTTTAAGGGCCAATTATGTATGTATGTATGTATGTTATTACAGCTTTAAGCATTAAACACATAGACGACAGCAAGCAGCATGACAGCGAGCAGCAAATGCAGCCGACAATATTTGCTGCCATGCAGTCGGCTACTTAAATATTTTGAAGGCAGCAACAGCAAAACAAATAAAATAATGAACATGTGTTTGTTGTTGAAATAAATATTTCAGTGATACCACTTTTAAGTGTACGAAACCGCAAAAATAAAATCGCTGGTTTAAAATGTATATATATTTTATTTTAATTTTAATTTGTTTATATTAAAAAACTATAAAACTCATTAACAAAATATACTTTCTGCTAGTTGTACACATACTCTTTAAAAAAATTAAAATTTTGGCCTAATCTCAAATTTTTTGGCTATAATTGGAAAATAATGATGATGATGATTTTACAAGATGAATACTGAAATACTGTGAATTCTGGTACAGCTGCCTATCTCCCAAATAAATCCCCTGATCAGAAAGATAATTTGGTGCATCACACATTTGCATATTTGTTACAAGACATAACATAGTTAGTTATTCGATCAACCACTTCCTCGTATTTCCCATCATATTATCCATGTATTTATAACAACAATGCATATTGATCGTTGTGGGACACCAAACATAACTTTTAAATCTTAAATTTAATTAAATAAAAAAAAAATAAATAATGATAAAAGTTTTTAATTGTTATTATCTTTATTAATAAATAAATTTTTTTCATTGTAATAAAAAATATTTTTTAGGTCGTTTTTATTTGAAATTTTATATTGTATTAGCATCACTAATCAGTTTTTGCTGCCTCAAAAAATAGAAATTATTCTAAGTTGGGCAGCAGCAGCAAAGGTATTTGTCTAGGCTTTTGCTGTGCTGCCTTTAAAATAATCGTTTCCATATAAACGTGTGTATTCTAATTTTGACAACTTGCTGCCTGCTGCTTGCTGTCGTCTATGTGTTTAATGCTTAAATTGGAAAAATTGCTGCTATTGAATATAAGTGTGTGTGCTATAACAAAGACTGCTCGACATTCGGTGATTAAATTTACGACAGCGCTGTTTGCTAGCGATCTGCAAAATTTGAAGAAATTGCAAAATATTATAAAAATATTCAAAGATACGAGTATTTTTGATGAGACTTTTAGTAAAGATTCGCCATATAAAATATTACTGAAAGTAAATTAGATTGTCTGTTATTATTCCATTGACAGCTGACCTTCGCTGGAATTTGTCTGCTACAAGTATTCATTTATGGTTGATGAGTATGCGATTTCTTTTTCTTTGCCACCGCATTTAAGAATATTAAAATTTAGCAACATTGTCTGTTACGAGTGATCTGAGTTTGTCTCGCACGAATTACTAGGATAACGATCAATTACATAAAAACTCACGTATAAGAATATCGATGATATTCACCCCTATCGTCAATATTATGGGAAAAAGTAGTTTGGGAGTAACATTTTTTCCTATCCCAAAAAATCGGTATCGCGAGTATATTGGAAGTTAAAGTTTCTATTGTGAATTATTTATTAATGCTGTAAAACCACATTTATTTTTTGTAAATTACCTCTCAACAATTTTTTAAAGTAAAATACAAATTGTATGAAATTTAATAGCCTAAGATCCTAATACTGGCATTCTTATGAGAATTAACATCCGTTAAGGAATATGTACAAACACTAGCAGAACTGAACTAGATACGAAAGGTCTCATCAGAGTTCTTTGTGTTATACATATTCATATTTTTATATTTTCTATTTAAAGCACAATCTATTGGAAATAGATTATGTGAATTATATTTGAATGTTATTCTCACCAGTCTTTTTTCCGTATGAACTGAAAATTTTTTCAAATTCAACTATTTGTTGAAATTTATTCAAATTCAACATATTTTTCAATGTAAGTGTTACCATATTCTAAGTAACCGGAATTACATATCTATTTTACATATTTATTTCTGCTAGTGTTTGTACATATTCCTTAACGGATGTTAATTCTCATAAGAATACCAGTATTACGATCTTAGGCTATTAAATTACATACAATAAGTATAATAAAGATCCATTAAAATATTAGAATTTAATTCGAAAATGTATAATAATTGTTAAATACAAATATTTAAAAAAATTAATAGCGTGTACATATATTCGTTTTTTGTTGTTGAAAGAGGAGAAACAATCAATGAAAAGGTTGCAGCGAAGATCTATTCGAAAAAAATCGGATCCACTATCACTCTCGGAGATAAAGTAAGAATTATACATACAAAAATATTTATTTTTGGCTGTAAACCACTTGTTGCGAATTTATTTTACAAAATAATTTTTGGGAGTAAGTATTGGCGATACCATATTTCATATGTTTGTGAATTCACTCCCAAAAATTTTGTGTTGGGAATGACTCACAATAAGACATAAGGATATTTGGGAATTTTATGGGAATAGTTGTTTGCGATAGGGGTGATTGTCTGTTGAGGCTTTTTTATAAGTAATGTTCTGGACAGAATTAATCTGCCATTAATCTGATTTATAATTGTCGGCATTTTTCACAAGGAAACATCATAGTCTTCGCCAGCGGATTTTAATTGTTCGATATGTTAAAAATTTTATGTTTGTGCAGAAAGTATAATAGTGTGGAGGCAAGGTGCGTATGTATGTATGTGTGACAGATTATTTGACAAGTGCATCTGGCTTGGTCATCTTTCGCAAATTTTTATAAAATATAGTTTCTGTTCGAACAAAGTTGTTTCTTATGGGGCAATTATACAAAAAACTTAAAAATACAACATGTTGCATCTTTTTTTCTATTTTACAAACACACATTTCGTTTTTTTTTTTTTTTGTAATACAATCGTATGACTTTAATACATAGTCTGTTACACAATTTAAAGTTTATAAGATGTGAAGAGACACAATCGATTCAAAATACATCAGTAATTCGAAATTCTAGCGATATTGTTCACGAAAACATCTACTTCTGATTCTGCAATAAGATTTCCCAGCAGAAAATTTTCAATAATGGTTTAAGTTAAAAAAAAAAAATCTCGTGTATGATAAGGAGTATCAGAAGAAAAAACCCTTGAATTTGCATATGTTTTGAAAGGATATTGCTAGCGCTGTATGTTGAAGTAGCCCTTCGTGATAAAGTACAAGTGTTGAGAACATTTTCATGAGATAATTAATTGTATATGGCTGACATTTATGCACCTTCTGATTTCAGGGAATTTAGTTCTTTTGGGAAATATAAATTGAACCACATACCGACATTTACCATTTTATTTAATTATCAAAAGTTATACTACTCATTGCCTTCAAGGGTTCGAATAAAAGTTTGATAATTGTGGATTGATTTTAAGACAAATTAACGCTCAGTTTTATTGTTGGTGTAATTGTAGACTTTCACTTCGAACTTTTAGGTTCGGAAGAATTTGTTCAATTAACTTTGTTCAAGCATTTAAAAATGATTTAAAAAAAACTTGGTTTCGTATACTGTATTTGGCATGGCAGAGTTGGCACCGGCCGACATTTAAAAGTTCGTCAAAGCGACGAGGCTGGGGGAGATATTGTAGGAATCTCGGTCAAGCTAAGGGCTTGTAAAGTCATCTGATGTATATTATTCTTTATTATTGCATTACTTTTGACAGAAAAGCTAAACACGTGGTTTGTTTGAAGTAAGAATTGCCCACAAAATGACCGGGATATACAAACAGGCATGAATTTGTAATACTTAATTATAAAAAGTTTTGTATACATGGTGAACGCCTGATTGAGGTTTCTTATTTTTCAGTAATAAAGCTAGATAGGTTCCAACAAAAGACATATAAGCGATATCGTTTTCGACTTTATTTTCTACAATTAAGACTGAGAACAACACAGAGAACAAAAACATCTTTCGGCCTACAATACGAAATATTTTATTTTTAAAAGCGTTTTGCATAAAATAGCAAAACCATCATATATTATTTCTACATCCATTTGTTAATGTAATAGTTTTCCTCCCAAAGGCAGTTAAAAATATTAAAATTTAATTTATCTTAAAAATAATTCCCTACACGATTTCCAATAAAACTTGAGCAATTCTCCAGATAATTGATTTTATGAAAAAAGAAAAAATCCTATTTGAAATAAGAATCAATTACTTACAATTACATAAATATTATTAAATCTAACACCATAAAAGGGGTCATAAAATTTAGATTTAAAAGTTCCACGAATACAAGACACTAAAATGTAACATAAAAATCTAATTTCTGCCGAAAAAAAAATCTGTTAAATTTTTATGATTCTTCTCGTACACAAAAAAATGTAACTCCAACAACTATTTAAGAATTTATATTTATTACAGCACCCTCTCTTTTACATACTAAAACACATTATAAATTGTTCAATTTCCTTGCAGAAAGCTAAACTAGATAGCGGCAGTGTGATGTGAAATGTAGTAAAATTTTATAGCATAATTTTTGGCGCTTATTTATGGTATATTTCATAGCATAACATTTAGGCCGATTTTATATGCAAATTACTTGCTTTCAACACTCGTTATCTCAATATTCATGAATATTTTTGTCACATTTGTTTATCATCAACACCAATTGGTTTGTTTTTTTCTTCTTATTTTTCTGAAGGAGGCAAAAAAAAAAAATTGTCCACAATCTCAATTTTTTTTTGGGGGAACAAAAATTAAGAAAAACTATTTAATACTTATTTTTTTTCTGTTTGTATTATTTAAAATATTTCCATTTTTTTATTATATAAAATGTGATTACTAGACAACTATGGTGTGATAAGCTTTTTTATAATATTGGCATATATTTTAATTTCATATTAAATTTTAATATGAAATATAATATAATTTAATTTTAAGGCTATTGGCGATATTGCGAATATATAGTAGAGTGTGACAATTTATTTGCTTAAGATTTATGATGTTTTATGAAGAATTTCTTTATAAATTATTAAAAAGCAGAATAATTGCAAATATAAATGAGTACGAGCGTATATGGGCAATTTCAAAAATTTTCAACATTTGTTGAAACTGAGTTCAGATGCTTATTATTTCTCCAGTTTTTCGAATTGACCAAAACGGTCAAAAGGGAATGGTAGGCTACACTAGAAAACTGGGAAATTCAAAATTTCAGACCATCAGTTCTTTATCTCTAAAAGTTATGGGCACTCAAATATTGAAAAACTCAAAAACAAGCTTGAAATTTACAAGAGTTTTTTCATATTTCATCACTTTTCTACTTTTAGTTTTAAACTTCCGATGCTCACTGATATAAAATAAAGTCACTAGACTTTGTAGATATTTACACTATAAAAGTTATGCCCATACTACTATTTGGGAAAAAGTTGTACAGCGGTTCATTTTTGAAACCAAAATGTTTAGATTTTTTAATTTTCGCAGTTTTTTCTATAGCGTTTTTGCGCCGTTCAAGAAAATTGCATTTCGTCAACAGTATTTATTAGATGGTATAATTTGCTAAAATTTGCGCCATATCATGTCGATGTCAGGCTGTTAGTTGCTGAGAACGATGACCTCAAACTTTTATAGAATTGGCGTAAATTTGTCAAAAATGACAGTTTTTCGCGTCTGACATTTGCAATCTTTTTTAAAACTGGTTAATGTATTGCGTGATCTAAACTTCTTAGTAAATGGCACCTCAACGTCAAGAAGGCGTTAAAATATTTTAAAACGCAAAAATTTTATAAAGAAAATAAAACTTTTGCGAAATTTCATGATTTTGTTTCGCGTTTTTTTTTAATTAATCAGTGCGGCGGTGAACTAAAGATCATATATAAATACGGTTGAATTCGGTCCATATTTAGAGGGTACAGTGGCATTTTTCTTCAAACACATTTTGCTTTGTGACATCTGCAGTTATGTATAGATTCCGCCGCGATTGACACCAAATTAAAGGTTTTTTTAAGCTTGATAATAAAAGCGAATAGGCATTAAAAAATTTTCATGATTTTAAATTTTACAGATCAAAAAAAAAAATCCTAACCTCAAAAATAATTCTTATATAATTTTTTTATTTTTTAAATTTGCAAATTAAAACATTGTTTTTCTGTAAATTAGTTATGCGTTATATAAACACATATTATAACAATCGGTGAAACATTCACATTTTTGCAAAAATTCGCGTTTTTAAATGTTAAGTAATTTTAATTATAATTGATATTTTTTATGTATTTTATCAGTGCATTGATGAATTTTGACTGCACTGATGAATTTGAAATGAGTTTCATGCATCCATACAATATTTATTAAGATAAACCAATAAATTTAACTTTAAATTTTTTTTAAAGAGATTTTAACTTAAAACCTCCATAACTTTCGCGCCGTTTGCAATAAATGATTAACGCGAACTGTTTTGGTATGCTAAAATATCACCCTTCACGTGACCAAAGCGTCATTCGTGTCATCCAAAAAAAAAAATTCCGAAAAAAAAATATCAAAATGTCGAAAATTTTTGAAATTGCCCATATACATATGCATATAAAATATTATGTCAATATGAATTGTGCATTTTAGGGACATAAGTGTATAAGTACTTCTACTGAAAATTTCTTGTCTAATCAAGTACAAATTATACGGTTGACAGCTTTACAAATAAATGAAAATATTAAAGTGGTTTGATGATATAAATATGTTTTTATAAAACCTTATTAACAATTTTTTTCTCATCATGGGAAAGTAACCGCTAAAAGTTTTTTGTGTATGATAATGTTGAGTAGACTGGAATTGAGATTGCCAACCGTCCTATTTTTTCTGGAATGCTTTGTCGTTTTTAGTAAGTGTTGTTCTACTTTTTTTTATCTTTTTATATTGCTTCAACGAGTAATTCCTTTGATCCTTCCGTGATTCCTTCTTATCTAGTTGTCTATGTCGGGGATAAGTTCAGCAGTCTATCATCCCCTAAATTTATTTTTCCCTTAAGATTGCCACTTTCGCAGGATATCTTCTTTTATATTCTCGTGTCGATCTGGGGTCAATTGGGCAATTTGTCTTGCCACAAAAATTTTCTTTCGTTCGTTAACCTGAAGACCTTTTGGCAACATTCGAGATACAACCTGCACTGAAATTAATTTCCATCCTTTCTGCCGTGCTTGCAAAGATGTGCCCCATATCTCGCATCCATATAAGAGGATGCTATTACACACCTTTATTATCAATCTTCTTCTTCTTGCACTTATGTTCGTCATTAGCCTGTTTAACTTTGCCGTTATGCCACTTGCCTTCCGCATAAAGTAAGTAGTGTAGTTAGAATAAAGAAGTTTGGTATCCGATCTTATACGGAGATAATTTACGAAGCTCCTCTTAGTTAGTACGATATCGCCTACACTTATGTCAATCTTTGTCGAGATTCAGCGCCCAGTTAATAGCAGCAGTTCCGTCTTATGTGTAGATAGCTCCAGTTCATTCGAGTGCAGCCAACTTCTCGTATGTATCGTAGCCTGGTTCAGCCTACGATATACTTCATGGCAATGTGGCAAAATTTTTTGTCAAAAGATTCTGAAATTTAATTCGATAGAACGTGGACGGGTAGCATGTGTGACCACAGAAGGAGCCACATGGAAGTAATGCGAAAGCGATAACGGAGTGGAACCAGAAAGCGGAGATGGTGTTTAGCCGGTATGAATGAAATGATTGAGTCCGACAAACCGTTAGTGACGACAGCAAATGTGAAAATGTATTTTCCACCTTAACCAAAAAAAATGATATCTTGAATCATAGCAAGTCGGAAAATTTGAGAGGATTGCCTTTTTTACGACATCTTAATCGTTTTAAGAATTGAATTCATTTTGAATGCATTATGAAATTCAAATAAATTCACCATAATTTTAATTTTGTGAAAATTATTTTAAAATTTCTGTACTGAACTATAATTCATGTGTTACAAAAGTTGTTCAAATTCTAATTCATTAATTAAGCTAAAATAAATCAATGAAGAGAATTTAATGAACACTTAAAAATATGCTAATATTTTATCATAACTTTTCACAATCATTAGTAAAAAGTAAATAAAATGAAACTTCTCTGGAATTGACTATAAAAGACATTTTTATATACATTCTGTTGACGCTATACATCCCCTATTAAGTACATAAAAGCATAAAATTCACAATTTTCATAAATGTATACATAATTTATATAGAATTTAATATTTTGTTTACTTAGCACCTTTCTTCATTGTTACAATATTTTACCTTGTAATTTACACACTCTCAACAATATTCCAATTGTAAAGGCTCATACAAATTTAGAAGCAAATTCTCATACCTTTTCTAAAGTTGTTATGAAAAGTAGGAAGGGGTATAACTAAAGGGCGTTTTTATGTTTAAACATCCTTTGGCTGTTAAACTTTGAGCAAACATTATAAAAGTGACTTACAATATGTGTAAATCTTTTTTTACAACTACTCACATGTACATGCATACGTCATACCTCTTCAAGAGGTATTAAATATTTCTTTTATTTAATTTTATAAGAATTTTTTTTATTGTGCTTGCACTGAAATACTAAATAAGTACAAGAATTAAACAGTAGCTATAAAATCCTTGTCATTGTAACGAAAGCGGTTTCTCGTTGAACCATTTTTGCCTTTTTGACATTTTAATATTTCAACTTGAACACAACAAGCACACACCCATATACATATGTTTAACAACTATAACTATACTCTGTTTCTATGCAGTGTTATCCTTTACTTTTGTAACAAAAAATTAAGATTCGGGCAACAAGTGGTTGTAAACCTTTTTCTTTTTATTGTTGCTTTTTTCGATTCTTTTCTGTGTCTTTGCTTTTCTGTATAGTTGCTGTCAAGTGGTAAATTACACACACAGATACACATGAATGCAGTAAATCGTCTTGTGTTGTATAGTTTATGATATTTAAAGATGTTAAAAGTCCTTAAGGATTTTAAGCTGCTTGTCATGATTTTGCTGTCTTGTTGCTTAACTTGCCTTGGGTTTTGTTGTTTTAGTTGATTTTTTAGTAGAAAAAAACGTCTTCAACCCTATGGCTGTAACATTTTAATGCTTTTGCGTTATAATCTGTGGGTTAAATAAACATTCACATAAACACAGTTGTTCTACAAAAAAATGCATTTCTTAGGAAAAACTACACTGAGAGAAAACAGAAACATTTTAAATCTTAGAGCAATTATTAGGAGTAAAAAAAACATAAAAAAACTTCTAAGCCCTTGTATCACCATACCAGCACAGGGGAAAATGAAGAACAAAATTTTGCGATCTCTCTAAGAAGTCTATCGATCATCCATTAGAAGCCACCCCCCGGATATTCCACCCTATTCACCATTGGCTTTGGCACCACACAAATGATCAGGAAAAAGCTCCAACTACTGGGAAGTTATAGACAGAACTAAGCGAGGACTGTAACCTACCAATTTAACAAAGATCCTCACCACTTCACAATACACAATTAACATCGGCAGATGGGGCAATTGCTGCTTATCATTTCAAGGGTGAAGACATAACAGTTGGCATTTTAGTGATCAAATGACAGCTACTTGTTTTATTAACATAAGGTGCTTAATTGAATAATCTATCTATCTAATCCAATACAATGGACAGCATGCGTAGGACTTTACTCCCCTTTATTCACTAATTATTTTATTAAAGGTTTTGAAAATTCCTATAGTTTTTCATTGCTTATATGTTTGTAGTTTTTCAAATACAACTTTTCTTTAAGTGTACGAGTATTTTATCATTTGTTGCTTCAACTTGAAACCAAATTAATAGCAATTGTTTTCCCATCATAAGTCAAGACAAAAAGATATAAAGTTTTTATGATGTGGTCGTTTTAAATGGTTTATAGATGATTCTTCACATACTCGTATATACACATAGAGAAAGAAAAAAACTGTTAAGGGGGAGACAATAAAGAGATTATGAAGGTGTTACTTTTCAAAGAACAGGATAATCCATTAAACAATAAATAAACATGAGTAATTGAAAAGGGTTATAAAATAATTATTTATGTTTTAAAGTACTCCTGTGTATGGTGTACTCGTATGTAAGTGATGAAAAGCATAAATGAAATTGTATTGCCATTAGTTTTTTTTTTATAATATTCTCTAACATTTAAAAGGATTCCTGAGGTTTCAGCAATTTAAAATCAAATTAATTTTGAAAATTGAATTTTTTTCTTTTCTTATGTAAAAGCAGAAATCAGCTTGTCAGCCACCTTATTAAGAGTAGACTTTTTATTAACACATAATTTATTGGCTTATTATGAACCAAAATCACGTAACAATATAAAAGAACACAAAAAAGAAGAGAGAAAAGAAATCTTAAATGTATAGCAGTTGATTTAAAAGACTATAAATGTCAAACATTAAAATGACTTCCTTCAGAGAATCTTTTTTTTTTATTTTTCTTTTTTTCTTTAAACTTTTTTACGCGAAATAATACAACATTGTTGCCCTGGTGCTAATAAACCCTGGAGATATGTACGTACTATATTAATACATCATACTGCATAGCTACTGCACAAACACTCTGCTGGAGAGACTCTGCCACATTTCTTTTGAGGTTTTTTTTAATTTTTTCTTTGTTTTTTTTTTTTTCTTTTGTAATACATTGTTACAAACGAATTTATTGTTTAGCAGTTTTATTTTTTCGCTTTTTATTTAGGCTTTAATAACGCCAAACAATGTGATGAGATGACAAAAAAAAGAATTAAGACGTTGGTGACAACAACACATTATATGTAACTTTGGGGTTGTTTAATTTAACATCTTGTTGTTATAATTTTCTAAGAAAAATTCGCAGCAGCAAAAAACTAAAAAAAGAAATCTTCTAAAAAAGTAGTCCCCCTGTGTTGCAGCAAAACATTAAAATGTGGCATCAAATGTGTTGTAAAAAATAGCTTAAAGAAACCACAAAAGATAAAATTGACATGAATTTTTTCTTGTTGTTGCTTTTTGTTCAAAATTAAAAAGGCTGCACCTTCTTTTTACAATCATATCTCAAGAGTGTATTTAGGATTGTAAAACATAAAAAGAGAAACAAAAGCAAAAACCATACACTTCATCTTTACACATTATAAATCTCTAAATTAAACATATTTTATGATGTGCAGAGTATGACATGCAAAGCCAGAGGTGGGTTAATAAGACAGGGCCCTATCTCAGAATGGTTTGTTTATTCCATTTTAATGGTTAGAAAATAACCTCTAATATATATATATATATGGTCCTTTCTCTTACAGTGTATTATTCTTGGGTTTTACAAATGTGTAATGAGGAGAAGGAAAAAGGGTGTTGTGGACATTTGATTTAAACCTATTCATATCGTAATTTAGAGGAAAAGTATTTAAGAAATTAATCCATAGATGAGCCCATGCTCCAATCAGTTTATAGAGTTCGATACCCTATTGTCATTGATGAGCACCTTCTCCTTTACTTATGTGTTCGAGAAGCCCCAAAATAGACTTTAAGAGTTGAGTTCTATCGTGAGTCGATTAAGGTTTTGCATATATTAAGAAGTTTAGATGGATTGAAATATTTGTTGCACTGTTTGAAAAAACCGAAACCATTGACTGCTTTTTTCGACACTCGAACATCAAGAGCGTCCGCTTACTAAAGATATTCAGTACCCATAGTCACAGATGACAAAATTCCATTATCACCAACTCGTCTATGCGTGAGAAAACAACAATGATTCTTTTGTACATTAAATTTGAACCTTTTTAATACGAGTCACTCGAAAATTGTCAGCAAGCAGGTCATTTTGGAAAGTGTCATTCATAGTTTGCCTTCTCGTTCCAACCTACAAAAGGCTCGGCTGGCGATCAACTGTATAAGAGTGAAAATTAGTGCTGTCATCTTCAAAAGAGTATATAGGGTTTAATGTAAGAACGATAAGATCGTTAAGAAACATAAAAAATAGGGTATAAAACAGAAACGAAACCTAAACTTTTTTATGAAGAGACACTGGCTATGACCATTGTTTTGTAGGTCAGTCCCTGAGAAGGTTCGTTGTGAAACGACAAAAATGATTAGTGATGCCAAAAGCAGCAAGTTTAGAAATGAGTATTTCGTGCTAGACTCTACCACCGCTTTTAATAAAGCGGTGAATACACCCACTCTACCTCTCGGATAGCAATGCAATCAAAAACATTTGTATTGCTGGAAACTAGTACTTAGATTAAAAAAACAAATATAACGGAATGAGTACAGTAGTAAATAAAGAACACTACTAAAATCTAAGCCCAAATTTTTACTGAAATATTTTACTCGGATGATGGGAAAGGAAAGCATTAAACTTGTAAAAAAAATTTCGATGCTGCATAGATTTTTTTTTTATTAGGGACCAATACTCAGATGTAAACCCCTACTAAATGCTGTGCATTGTATTGGATTTTTTGGAAAGGACAGTACATATCATCGCAAGAAAGAACGCTGCAACTGACAAAACATTTAATGTTCACCAAAGCCAAAAAATCTCTATGAAAGTAGAAAGAAGACACTGGTATTTTTCAAAACGCAGACGGCGTAAGTGAATTTCTTTTCATCATAGAAATCTGGGACCGGAGACCAATCGACGTGTATTTCTAATAAAAATGATGCAAAAAAGCGTAATTTCGCTTTTTTTGTCAGTTACAGCGTTCTTTAATTCTTGTGACGATATATATTTTTTCCTCTATTATTATTAAGCGCCTTAGGAATGAAACAAATAGCTGTGAATTGGTCATTCAAAGGTCAGTGTTATACCTTCACCCTTGAATCAACAGCAACTGCCTCATCGTTACATGTTGACTGTGTGGTGAGTGCCTTCGCTAAGTAGGTTTAGCTGTTATCTGCTACTTCCCAATGTATATATAGATAGATTTCGGTACTTTGGATTTTGATATCTTTTAAAAACGTGATTCAGTTTAAAAAATACCCTATAAAAAGTTCAATTAGACGTGCTATAACCATATAAAACAGTTGTTCACACCAACCATACGAACAGCACTGTATTTCATTATTAGCAATATATCAACCCCATAACTATAACTGTTAGCATACAGAGAAAGAGATATTTATCAAATTAAATTATTTGTTTAAATTTTCGTATGTATTTGCGGCATTGCTGGGAAAGTTTTTATGTAAATACGCTCTTGTTTTGTCTCATTTGTTAAAAATAAATAAAACAACGACTAATTGATAAGAGAAAAATTGTTTGTGGTCACGGCTATGGCAATATGATAAGTCACGACCAATTAAGCCTTTATGTCAACACTCGCCAAAGTTCTGCTAACGAGTTGCTAAACTTGTAATATGCCAACCACTTACTAATTTGTAAACAACCAGCTGATATTTCAAAAGAAAATATGCTTTTAGAACTTTAGAGCTTTTCATCAGTTGGCAGATTACAAAAAGTTGTTATGCATAAATTCTGTATCAACAAGCTGCTTTGCCGCCAATACATTACATTACATAACTGGCCATTACCACCCTGTGTCAGGATTACGGCCTAGCTTCTCGCAGCACTCATGTTGTGTGTGTTAATTTTTATCCATGAGTACCGGGACCTACAGTTTAAAGTCGACTCCGTACGATAGATTTGAGAAGCTTTTGTATGGTAATCAATTACTCCCAGAGATTTTACCAGATGTCAGAGCTGGGATTGGAACCCAGGGGCCTTCTTCTTCTGTAATTCTCTTAAGCAAAAATGCTAAAATTTTGGGTTTTTGAAACAGGCTGGGCGTTAGAATATATAATATTAAAAAGTTTAGAGGTAATAGGCATGAAGTTTTTAAATTAAAATAAGCTTTCAAGAACTCTATTTGTAGCCAAAAAGTCCTAAACCAAGTTTATAAATTTTTAGCGATAGAGTTTTAGCTTAGAAGAGTTACAGAATAAGGCCTCAGCGCTATCCTCTTAGTAAGCCGACACACTAACCACTAGACCACGACGACTACAATCACATCAGATATTATAACTTTTTCTATATTTTTAGCTATAAAGTATTTAAAATCTATATTTATATTAAGTGTTAAAGCCATACAAAAAGGCCTTTGCAATTCGATAACTCACTCTATCTACAAATTGTTTTTTTTTTGCCAACATTTAATTGTTCCACTTTTTTCCATAACAAAACTGCTTAGGTAAACGTTTACACCCCTTAGCATGTAACAAAACAAAAAGCGTTCAAAAAAAGCATCACTTAATAAATATTGTCACCCTCTTGCCATTGTAAAAAGTTACATGCTTTCCTTACTCTTGTGAACTCATCTAACACTTGACAAACAAGAACTTTTACTGAATTTTTCCACCGCAGAATATTAAATGTACACAAGTTGAGGTTGATAAAAGCCCTCTATTTATATGAAAAGGCACAGTGCATGATACGAGTGCTTATAAATACTTTTTGTTACTGTCAAATACTTGTTTAGTTCTTTTTCAAACACTTACTAGTAAGTACTTGTAATCTACATTATAAAAAAATCCTTGGGAAACAGCATGTTAAGGTAAAGGAAAAAAGAAATAAAAAAATTCTAAAATTATTATCATTTCGCCACCTCAAATATGTTTGCATGTTCGAATTTTTATTAATAAAAATTCCTGAAGGGGAAAAATAGAAAAAACTTTTCGTCCTTTTTGTTTTCATTCTCTCTCAGTGTGTGTGTGTGTGTGTGTGAATAATTTAATAATAAAAAATTGATGAGGGTTTAATGGTTGCTTTGTGTTGTGTTGTGTTTAAAACGGGGGCAAAAAGAGACAGAAATTTGTTTGAAACAACTTATGTTCACTTTTAACTTTACCTCTGGTGTTCAACTATTTATTGGCTATCGATGTGACAGCTTTGGATGGTTGTTGGTTTGTAAAAAGTTTCCTCTTCTTAATTAATTTCATAATGAAATTTTAATTTTTTTTCTTTTTTGTAAAGTTATTTTCTAGATGTTCTCTTGTCCAAACACCATTAATAAATTCCACTTGAATTGAGCTAATAAATAAATGATGTTAAACTTTTAGTTGAGCGTCAAAAAAAAAAAAAAAAAAAAGATTGTTTGTTTTTTGTACTCTTTTTCATGCTCAGGTCATTTATGTCCACAGATGTCCTTATTGCAGAAGTTGTTGGCAACTTAGTTTGTTACCTTTAAAGGCTTCTTTTTTAAGGTTGAAAATAAAGTTTTATCCTTTAGCTGTCAAAGATTTATTGTGACTTTTCTTCCCATTTTTTTGTAGAACAAAACTTTAGGGATTATTTTCTGCTCCTTGGATAACTTATTTGGTGTTATTAAATCATGCTTAAAAGGATAATGTATTTAATTTTTTCTGCAAGTTTCTTTTGCAAGAGTTTTCGATTAAAAAATAGAGATATTTATCAACGACAGCAAGCAGTTTGATAGAGGTGCGTGTATTTATGTGTTGCCAAATATTAACTCGGATTTAACAACTAAGTTATTCTCATCTATTAAAGAATAATTAAAAACTACAAATAAATATTCGCTATTTTAAAACGGTTTTAAAAACTAAAGTATGTCGTTAATTTTCAATTCCTAGACTATGGAGTTGTGTTTTATATAAAAAAATTTTGCCCTTTCCATTGCTTTCTCTCCTACCATGTCAAAATGTTGTATTTTGGAAGTTATCGTTTATAGTATCTGTTGAAAAAGATGAAAATAAAACGTCGTTAAAAAGCATTATACAACGTATATTTATTTATATTTGTAGTCGCCGTGGTCTAGTGGTTAGTGTGTTGGCTTACTAAGACATGGGTCCTGGGTTCGACTCCAGGCTCTGACATCTTCAAAAAAAGAAATATGATAAAAATATTTCTTTCGGCGACTACCTCTCAGCAGTCTTCTGGCAAAAGCTCTGAGAGTAATTAATTGCCATGAACAAGCTTCTCAAGTCTGTCGTTCGGAGTCGACATTAAAACTGTAGGTCCCGGTACTCATGGATAAAAATTTACACACACAACATGAGTGCTGCGAGAAGCTAGGCCGTAATCCTGACACAGGGTTGTAAAGGCCAGTTATGTATGTATGTATGTATATATTTATTTATCAAAATGATAACATGACACTTTGGAAGAAAATAAAACGCCATTAGTTTACACTCTTCCTCTATTGCGGCCTAATTTTAATAAAGTACTTTCAATTCATCCAATCAAATTCAAAAAGATTTTTGTATAGCAAAAGCTACGGTCAGATTAGGCAAATATTTGGCGTGGTACTTCCCACACAAATTAAATATATATTTTTGCATACCTGGAGAACTCTAAAATTCATATTTAATGTAAATCATCAGTCAGAAAGTAAACAAAATTAGACAAGTGGGCGTGGTACGTCTTATATTTATTAACAAAATTGTTTGATTTTTGTATATTTTAAAAATAGTTCCAATTTATTCCTTACGTAGACAATGACTTATTTTATTTTGACTGGCAAAATAGGCAAAGGGTTCGCTAACACGATATTCATATTTTTTTGTGCATTGTATTTGAATTTTTTGGAAAGGACAGTAAATATTTTGTCTTATGTTATATTATTATTAAGCGCCTTAGGAGCGAAACAAATTCTTGTGAATTGATCATTCAAAGGCCAGTGTTATACCTTCACCTTTGAATGATCAACAGCAATTGACTCATGGTTGCATGTTGATTGTGAGGTGTGTGTCTTCGCTAAGTAGATTTAGATGTCATCTGCTATATCCCAATAGGTGGCGCTTGTCTTCTGATCATTCGTCTTTGTTATCTATGGTTAAGGTGGAATGTCAGGGAGTGGTTTCTTTGTTGATGGACTTCTTGAAGGAGGGGTATCTTTCATTTTTTTAAATTATAATTTTAAAAAACCGCATACTTACTAATTATTCACCTTGTGCTCTAACCACTATATCACGGACCCCCTATTATTTATGTGTCACGCCCATTTTGTGGAGTAATAGAAATAAGCTAAAATTGACTAAAATTTCTGCAATTCAGTCAACCGTATTAAACCTCAGCTTTGACATCTTGCAAAAAAAAAATATAAAAAAAAACATTTCTTTCGCCGACTACCTCTTAGCAGTCTTCTGGCAAAAGCTCTGAGAGTAACTGATTGCCATGAAAAATATTTTTCAATCTGTCATTTGGAATCGGTTTTAAACTGTAGGTTTCCGATACTCATGGATAAAAAGTAACACACAAAACGTGGGTGCTGCGAGAAACTGGGCTATAACCCTGAAATAAGGTTGTAATGGCCAATTATGTATGTATGTATGTACATATGTATATGTTAAACTTGTCAAATTCTGTCCACTTTCTGACTGATGATTTGCCTTGTCTCTGAAGCCATTCCGATTAATTTTTTTTTTTGTTACATATACTTATAAAAATTACTATTTCGGTCGTATGACAGGCACTACGCCCAGGTCTAATTTTTAGGTAAAACACCCTATTGCCCTTTCGGTGGTTGAAGCAATCTATGCTCTAAGTTTCATCAAAATCCGTTCAATCTTTTAATAATGGGTGTAAAATAATGTGTGCTATTTTGTATAGAGTGTCGCAACTTTGAGTTTGCATCATTGTTCTATTGGACCACCCACTTAACATCTGATAGTTGCTTTTTGTTAAGTTTGCTTTGGAATTTCAACATGAAACGGCTTATACCAAAGCATCGCGTGCAAATTGTTGAAATTTTTAATCCAAATAATTGTTCTATTCGTCAAACTCAAATTGATGTCAATTTTGAATTTCTATTCAAAATTTGATTTGACGATTAAGCCCATTTCTGGTTGAATGGGTACGCAAAAAAGCAGTATTTTCACATTTAGAGTGAGAAGAACCTACAAGCTTTTGTCAAAACACCAATACATCCAGAGAAAATTATCGTTTGGTGTGCTATAAAGCACACGGCCGACGGAGTCATTGGCTCATATGTTGTTGAAAACTGGTGTTCCAGATTGCGCTTTCTACTCAACTAATCAACTAATTTTGGCTGTTCAAAAAAAAAAAAAAGATAAATGCACCAAATTTGATGGCCAAAAAAACTTCTTCTTTACTAATTAAACGAAGTTAGTCTTTCGAATTATTGTTTAATTACCTCAGTACTTAGTGGAATTAGCCTTATTTTTAATAAGGTCCAAGCAGCGTTTTGGCATTAAGTTCACAAATCTTAAAAACGTTTCGATCGGTATATTCTCTACGCATATTTAAAAAAATCCCACAAATGTTATTCCTTAGGACGGTTTTTTCTTCTACGAAGAGCTGTATTAACAATTTGTCATAAGCTTTCAGCTTAAAACCATTATTTTGAAACCAAGCTTTTGGTCGCTTTGATATGTGCTTCGGGATGAAACGCCCATCAAAGTGGTATATCCCATTCAGAATAAGATAGCATGATGTCGTATAGAATATTTAGGTAGAAAACGGCATGCATTGTAACTTCAATTCCAAATAGATGTCCTGTGTCACAGTTAAGCTTTCGAAAAATTTAAAGAGTGGTTTTGCTCCACTTGGTGTCCAGGTTTAGTCACACCGTAGTAGCTTTCGAACTCCTTAACACATACTATATAATATCAATAAAACTGTAATTAATTTTTTTTCCTTTCTTTTCTTTGCAGTTTAATAATCTGGTCGCCTAATAATATTAACAGAGAATAATAATCAAAAAAAAAAAAAAAGGAAAAAACTAAACAAAAATCATCATATACATAAAATTACAATAAATAAGAAACTTATTTAGTCGTTAAGTTTATTAACAAGAAATTAGTAAAAATTGGTCAAACAAAATTCATTATTATTAACATGTAACACACACATTTATTAATTATAATTAATAAAACAAAACCACAACAAAATTAAAAAAAAAAACGTCAAAGAAAACTAAAGAAATTGCTTAAAATTAAATTCTATATTAATAAAAGTCAGTAAAAATTTATAAACAAAATTTTAAAATCTAAGTTAATATAAGTGTTTGAAAGAAAATAAAAAAATAAAACAAAAAAAAAATATTATATCAGGGGTAATCACTCCTCATTGCAAACACCCTTGCAAGTCTTGCAAACGTAGCAATCATAGCATATATGTATGTATGCCTACAGTTTCTTATTGTTTCACATGGTTTGCTACGTTTACAAGCCTAGTAAGGCCATTAGCTACGAAGAGTGATTACCGCTATTATTGTAGAAAACTCCTTCTATTGGTTATTAAAAAACTTTTGTGAATACTTTATTTTTCTTTTTAATATTAAAGAATTATTTACACACACATTTATTTTCTATTATTATTACTATAATTACTCTATTATATTTTTTTATTCATTATGTTTAAAAAATTTTGTAAATATTTTATTAAGTTTTTATCAATTAACAAAATAAAATGAAAGTTTTAAGTGCGTAAAACGTAAAAATTAATTTAATGAAAATATGTAATTAACAGTTGGTAATTGTGTAAAAAAACATAATAAGAAAATAATAACAATAATGTAAAAATAAAAATCATTAAAAATAAATAAAACCATAATTCAATTAATAAAACTATTCAATAAAAAAAGTAAAAAAAATACAAAAAAAAAAAAAAAAATTAAAAATCATTGTTCTAAACACATCCTATATAATTGGAAGCATCTCCTCTATTATCTTAAAGAAACAAAAACAAAAACAAAAAAAAATCCCATAAAATTATTTTAAAATTTAATTAGCACAATTTTTTTATTAATAAATAAATAAATAATTATTAATTTTCGTTTAAGTTGTTAAAATTTCAAGAAATTTAAAAAAAGAAGAGAACATTTATTGAAAACAAAAAAAAAACTCTTTTTGTTTTTTATAAAACAAATAAATATTTTTAAATATCGTAATTTGGATGAAATTAATTATGTAACAAATTTAATTTAATTAAAGAGTAAAAACAAAAAACTGAAACTGTATAAATTAATTAAAAAAATATAAGTTTAAATTTTAAATCATTTTCTTTTTTAAATAAAATAAAATTTAATATTAAAGAAAACCATCAAAAATTTTTTTTTATTCTTATATAAACTAGCAGATCCTGTGCCTGCTTTGTTAGGCAAAATAAATTTTCTACCGAATGATCCTGCCAACTCTTTAACAACCATCAGAATAAACATTCCGCTTTTACATGTACAAACCGTTCTCAAGAACCTTTAATGTATAAAGTATTCTTTTATTCCTGGACCAGATGTTATACCTAGTTGTATATTAAAAAACTATACGGACGTTTTGGCTTATTCTATAAATTATTTTTTCAACTATTCTTTAAAGTTTATGTTTTTTCCAGATTACTGGAAAGAATCATATATCATTCCGCTTCATAGGTCTGATAATTTGAACAAATTATAGCAGATAACCTAGCACACCAAATGCCTTCAGTTTTATCTCTAGATCAACAGGGATTCTGTAGAAACCGGTTAACTTTTATAAACCTTATGGAATTAATGTGTTTTATTAACACAAGCTTCTGCAAAGGTTTCCAGACTAACGTTGTATATACTGACTTTAGTAAAGCTTTTGATAAAGTTAATCATGATTTATTTTTATCTAAACTTAGTGCTATTGGCTTCTCTCTCAACTTACTTATATGGTTTAGATCAGTGATTACCATTTCATAGCACAATTGTGCAAAGAGCATTCACACGTATTGCTTATGCTCTTTTATTTTTTTCAGGTTTACTCAAAAAAACTGATCGATGACACTCAAAAAATATTTTATGTTAAAAAAATTCAATTTTTTTAGAAACAATGAAATGTTGGTTAGTAGTAGAAGAAATTTTATGAATCAAAATTAGATCCTAAATTGAAAATGGCGATTTCAAGCTTAATAAGCTTAAAAATTGTTGGAAAGGGTAGACCATTTAGTGATGGTGTTTTTATTAAGCAATTGTTGAAAAAAATTTGGAAAAGGCCTAGTTATAATACAAATATGTTCCGACTTAAAATTTATTTGTTCAAAGCAACGCAACAAATTACGTTCATCCTATATAAAAAATATTCTACAAATTCGAAACTGTCATAAGAGTATAAATGTAGAGAATTTTATCTTATAGCCCAGTTATTTATTTATTTTTTTAAGAAGAAGAAATGGATTTTGTATTTCCCAGCAAATATCTAAAAATCATACCCTAAATATAGTCAAACTTTATATGTATCTTTATGTATGTATGTTAATGAAATGAATGTCATAATAGCGTATATTACTAACAATTTTCTATGACTGTAAGTAAATAAATTCTCCAAACTTCTTATTTCTCTCTTACTCACTAATACACAACCAAAAAAATTTTGGTAACCCCTGGTTTAGATTACACCTAAATCATAGATGGCAACGTGTTATATATACAACTTTAACTATTCTCAAGATATACAAAACCTAATGTTTAATTTTTATTGCTCCCTTGTCCAATTCTGACCAATTTTTAAGTGAGTCTTTTAGATTAAATTCAGAGACTATACTTTTAGCCGTTTTTAAAATATACAAAATCAAGGACAAATTAGAGGCGATTTGAGGCTCACTTATTGCACGCATGCAATGTTAGAACTTAACCAAACATTAATACGAGGGCGGATCAATAAGTCAATGAGTACTTGAATAAAACATAGTTTTCTTTTTGCAAGAAAAAATCGTCTTTAAATCGGTAAAATAACTTGTAGGTAGTCGGTGAGAATTATTCCGCGTGCACCCAAAAAAGCTATTGTCATCAAGTTATTAGCTGACAAAGTTACCTTGGCCTTATTCGAAGCCGGTTCGCCAGAAGAAACCCATTGTTTACACTGCTGCTTGGTCTTCGGAGTGTTGTAATGGATCCATATTTCATTCATAATTACAAAACGCCACAAAAACCAATTTTAATTGCCGTTAAACGACTCCAAACAATCCTTTGAAGTTGTTACACTATGACGTTTATGGTCACAGCTTTCTTAAATCCAGTTAATCATTTACGGACTTATTAAACCGCCCTCGTATAAGCCAGTTATTGTTTGAAAACAATTTGATCAGATACGTTCGGAAATTTTGCAAATTTATGTATATAAACCAATTTAGAAAGACTATTTATTAGAGTGGGACGATTTGTAAAAAAATTTGTCGATTTTGGTTTCTCTATATCAGAATTATATGCGAACCATGACTTAAAAGAAGGGGAGGAACTAAAAATCAATTTCATTCATTTATATTTTTGCTTTCGTGTGATGTAGGTTCCGGTGCTAATGGATAAAAATTAACACACACAACATGAGTGCTGCGAGAAGCTAGGCCGTAACTCTGAAACAGTGTGGTAATGGCCAATTAAGTATGTATGTATGTATGGATGTAATGTCAATATAGATGTATGTAGAATAATTTCGATTTAAATAAGTTGTTATTGTTTGTTATTTTAAAGTTTTCTTTGCGGTATGTGATGTGCTAACGATGGCAGGTAAGTAAGGCAAAAAAGCAACTCAAAATAAAAAACAACTCGTTGCAATTTCAGTAAGTAGTAGCATACATTGCATTTTTTTAAGATATAATAAATATGTATTGTATGAAATTTAATAGCCTAAGATCCTAATACTGGTATTCTTATGAGAATTAACATCCGTTAAGGAATATGTACAAACACTAGCAGAACTGAACTAGATACGAAAGGTCTCATCAGAGTTCTTTGTGTTATACATATTCATATTTTTATATTTTCTATTGAAAGCACAATCTATTGGAAATAGATTATGTGAATGTTATTCTCACCAGTCTTTTTTCCTTATGAACTGAACATTTTTCAAATTCAACTATTTGGTTAAATTTATTCAAATTCAACATATTTTTCAACGTAGTTGTTACCATATTCTAAGTAACTGAATTACACATTTATTTTCCAATTGCCCTTTATTACCAATACCAGTATTAGGATCTTAGGCTATTAAATTTTATACAATAAGTATAATAAAGATCCATTAAAATATTCGAATTTAATTCGATAATGTATAATAATTATAATAAATATGTTTAACATATAAAGAAAAATTAAAATAATAATTTATTTTTTTACAAATATATGTATAAATAAAGTTTATTGTTCAAAACAAGCTTGGACACTATTTTACTCACATAATACCCTGTGTAATATCTTTCTTTGAACATTTATTTCCTTTATTTTTTCCTTAGCGCTCAATAATTTTATTATTACTTTGGTTACAGCTTTTTCATTTAAACATGCTATATTGCAAACACTTTTTTATATTTTTTTCTTTTTATTTCATAAATACACACACGAATATGATCACGGAACAACAAAAATGATAGAAGCAAAGATGGAGCACTAAAATTTTCTTCACTATTTTACTAATTTTTACAACACTTTTAACACTTTAATTGCCTGATGCCCATTAAACTTTAATTATATTTCAAAAATATAGATTCTAATGAATAATTTTATGCAAAAATATTACCAAAATCATACTTTAATTTATTTTTAATTAGAAAAAAACAATATTTGCTACTGAAAACACAAACGGGCGAAGGAAATAAAAGTATAGAGCTAAAGAATAATTCAATGATAGAATATCAAATATGTGGTGGAAAAGTAAAGGCCGACAGCATTGCCAGGCTCAAAAATTAATATGCATAAAGTGAAGACAATCACAAAATTCATACTGCAAAAGAAAAAAAGAATGAAATAGCAAAGACACATTTTTTTACTCAAATGATTGTTAAAACCACAGATAAAATAATTAATAACAATTTGGTGACAAAACCTACACAAAAATAAAACCTGCAAATGCAAAGGAACTCTGTTATATTTTCACATTTTTTTCAGTTCTTGTATTTGCTACTGTAATTATGACACTTATTGGCAATGCTATAATATTTAAGATTTCTTTCATACTGATTTATTTTTTTATTGTA
This sequence comes from Metopia argyrocephala, assembly GCA_963576795.1. NCBI lineage: Eukaryota > Metazoa > Arthropoda > Insecta > Diptera > Sarcophagidae > Metopia > Metopia argyrocephala. Next base: position 56,182,914 of record OY756211.1, on the reverse strand, counting down.
GGTTTCTTTAATTATGAGATTTCATTTTATTCGGCCGCTTTTTATAAATTTCTAATATTGCACCATTTTTAGTTTTTTTTTTCTTTTTGTAAATGCCTGTTGTCAATAAAAAAATTTTTTACAGTGTTCACAATTTGGAGTTTTTAAGAATGAAGTGAAGGCTGCATAGAAAATATTTTGTAAACAAACGCACGTGCAAAAGAAAGTCGAATGAAAGTTGCAGTAATATATAATGAGCCGTTTATAATTATAAAATAAAATTTCTCTTTTAGTAATTAATGAACCAAAAGTTATAATAAATCTGAAATCAATGAACCATTCATTACTTGTTATACAACTGTTTTAAAAACGTTCTAAGAATTTGTACGAAACTCAGCCTAAATAATGATTTAAAAAGTCTGCAAAAGGCTTATTTGCTTAGTTATTTATTTTTTATTTTAGTGTTTTTTTACGTTAGATTTTTTTCTACATTGCAATAGAGACATATCTAGAAGAATATTTGTGTAGAGAAAATATTCTAAATAAGACTGGGTTGTTGGAAAATGCGGAAAATGGTAAATTTCAAAGTAAATTTCTAACATATGCACGTATGTGCATTTGTTTAAACTAACAAACATACATGCATATGCTTGCAAGAAATTAGTGCAACAATATTAAAGTGCCAATTTCAGCTATTCTTTTTATTTACTTATTTCATTTTTATATTATCTTTAACTTCTACTTAAATTACAATTTCTATGAGTTTGTACTTTAATTCCATTTAGGTTATTGTACTTTAATCTTTGCTGATATTGAAGTCTTCACTTTCCACAAAATTATAAAATTAAAAGAGAATCAATTAATCAATAAAACAAAACAAAACGGTGGTGTTTTTATTCTCCAATTAAAATAACCAAGTTCAAGCGCTTTTGTTATTACTAAACAAGTTTAGGTGCTTGTTTGCATTACCTAATCTTCCTGGTGTATCACCTTGAGGAACCTTAAAAATAATATCAAACAAATCTCCCTGGTTCACGACCTGGAAGATATCCTTCAACGCAAAGAGAGATTAAGCCAAACTAGTTTAAACTAATTCAGACAATTACGAGTATGAAAACCCACTGAAAATTATCAAAAGGCCATTTTAAATGATTCTTAGAAGAAATACTGTCAAAATTAAGGTTTTTTATAGTGCTATATTTTTTTTTACCTAAAATGTTAACTTTTAGTTACTCCACGTCGGAAATCCACTTCGAGAGATAATAATAATCCAATAAAATTTGAAATTGCCATAATTTCCAAATCTTACAAGATTTCATTAATTTATATTTTTTAATTATTATGCTCACGAACTTTAAAATAATTGAAACATTAGTGTTTTAATTGTCTTTGAAAATACAGTAAACACTCGATAATGCGAATTTCCAATATAGTAAACTATCCAGTAATGTGAAAATCAATTTTTTTTTTTGGGAAATCCCCCAATTAATAAAAACATGTACACAGTGCTTTGAGTTTTCAACTTAAAAGTATATTTGTATTAAAATTATATGTTATGTTACTAAAACCTAGAGTTTCACTTCATTCTAGAGATTGTTAACAAAATAACACACTACGGTGCTACAAAACTCTACAATCGAAAATGTGAACAAATTCAGAAATGTGAATTAGCCTGGTTTTTATTAGCTCACATTACCGAGAGTTCACTGTATACTCCAATTCAGTTTCATTCGAATTGGATTTCCACAACATTGCTAATTATTTTTATTTAATTAAAATATTTGAATCGTAAACTTTTATAATTACTCTATATTATTAATTTAGAACTTTTAAAATATTTGTGAAGGACAAACACAAAAATCTTAAGCAAAAATGACTCTATTCTATTCACATAATGCTCTTTGAATATTTATTTATTTTAATTTTTTCTTAGCGCTCATATGTTTACTTTTTTATTACTTTAATTACAGCTTTTTTTATTTAAACACGCTATATTGCAAACACTTTTTTACAATTCCCTTTTTATTTCACAAACACATACACACGAATATGATCACGCTACAACAGAAATAAAAGAAGCAAAGATGGCGCCCTTAAATTTTCTTCATTATTTTTCTAATTTTTACAACATTTTTTAATACATTAATTGCCCGATTTCCATTAAACTTTTATTATATTTCAAAAATATAGGTTCTAATGAATAATTTTATGCAGAAATATTAACAAAATCACACTTATTTTTATTATTAATTAAAAAACAAAATTTGGTAATAAAAACACAACCGGACGAAGGAAATAAAAGCGCACAACTAAAGAATAATGCAATGAAAGAGCAAGTTTGTGGTAAAAAAAAAATTTAAACAGCATTGCCAGATTCAGAACTTTATATAAAGAAAAGACCAGCAAGAAATTAAAACTGCCAAAGGAAATAGAATGAAATAGCGGAGACACATTTTTTAACAAAAAATTTATGAAAAAATGTCGAAAAGTTGGAAAAATTATTGGTGTTTACACCACTCTGGTTTACGTTAGCCACATCCGCCAAAAAAAGCCATTTAAATTTGTCAAATTCAAAGAAGACTAAACGATATTAAAAAAATCGATTTAATGGCATTGCTTTTATATTTTCACATTTGGTTCAGTTCTTGTCTTTACTATTGTAATTAATATCTCTGCTTCATCTCCGATTTATGCTTCTTTTATTTAGTGGTCAGTTTTTATTACATTCGACTTGTTGTTATAGAAATTATATTTTTTTTGTTTGTTGTGTAAATGAATGTGGTTTTTTCAATAGATTTTGTAGTGTTTTCAAGTTGGAGTTTTTTGAAAATGAAATTTAAGCTGCAAAGCAAATATTTTGAATATACATATGTGTGTAGGCATATAATCGCACGTAAAATAGAAAGTCGAACAACAGCTGTAGAAATATATATGGGCAATTTCAAAAATTTTCGACATTTTGATATTTTTTTTTTCCAAATTTTTTTTTGGATGACACGAATGACGCTTTGGTCACGTGAAGGCTGATATTTTAGCATACCAAAACAGTTCGCGTTAATCATTTATTGCAAACGGCGCGAAAGTTATGGAGGTTTTAAGTTAAAATCTCTTAAAAAAAAAATGTAAAGTTAAATTTATTGGTTTATTTTAATATATGTTGTATGGATGCATGAAACTCATTTCAAATTCATCAGTGCAGTCCAAATTCATCAATGCATTGACAAAATACATAAAAAAAAAAGGCGAATTTTTGCAAAAATGTGAATGTTTCACCGATTGTTATAATACGTGTTTTTATAACGCATAACTAATTTACAGAAAAACAATGTTTTAACTTGCAAATTTAAAAAATAAAAAAATTATATAAGAATTATTTTTGAGGTTAGGATTTTTTTTTTGATCTGTAAAATTTAAAATCATGAAAATTTTATAATGCCTATTCGGTTTTATTATCAAGCTTAAAACAACCTATCATTTGCTGTTAATCGCGGCGGAATCTATACATAACTGCAGATGTCACAAAGCAAAATGTTTTTGAAGAAAAATGCCACTGTACCCTCTAAATATGGACCGAATTCAACCGTATTTATATATGATCTTTAGTTCACCGCCGCACTTCATTTCCAATACTTTGCATTGATTTTAAACCACGGATTAATTAAAAAAAACGGGAAACAAAATCATGAAATTTCGCAAAATTTTTATTTTCTTTATACCATTCCCTTTTGACCGTTTTGGTCAATTCGAAAAACTGGAGAAATAATAAGCATCTGAACTCAGTTTCAACAAATGTTGAAAATTTTTGAAATTACCCATATTACATATTTATAATTATAAAGTCAATTTTCTCTTTTAATAATTAATGATGATCAAGGTAGTATAAGTCTGGGATTAATACGAGAATCATTACTTACAACACAAATGTTTTAAACTTTTTAAGAGTTTGTATGAAAATCAGCCTAAATAACAATTTCGCTTAGAAATTATTCATTTATTAGTTATGTAATCTATACAAACATACATAATTGGCCATTACAACATAGAGTTACACTCGTTCTTCTTAAAGCACCCATATTTTCTGCGTTAATTTTTTCCATGCGTATGGGGACCTAAAGTTTAAAGTCGAATCCCAAGAACAGCCTTGAAAAGCTTGTTCACATCAATCAGTTTGTCTCAGAGTTTTTACCAAAATACCGGTAAAACATTTTTTCATATTTCTTCATTTAAAGAATTCAGAGCTGGGGTTTGAACCTGGAGCTTTCGTCTAATAAGCCAACATACCGACCAAATATATACGTATAAACTAAAAAGTATTCAGTAATGGAAAAAGCTCTGTGTAAATGGTTTTTAAAACAAAGAGAAATAAATTTGCCTATTTCGTCTGAAATCTTAAATTCAAAGGCTATTCAGCTACATAACAAAATTAACGAAAGTCGTGGTGATTTTCATGCAAGCAACGGATGGTGCTCAAATTTTAAAAAACGTCATACATAACATACATACATAACTGGCCTTTACAACCCTGTGTCAGGATTACGGCCTAGCTTCTCGGAGCACTCATGTTGTGTGTGCAAATTTTTATCCATGAGTACCGGGACCTACAGTTTAATGTCGACTCCGAACGACAGACTTGAGAAGCTTTTTCATGGCAAACTAATTACTCTCAGAGCTTTTGCCAGAAGACTGCTGAGAGGTAGTCGCCGAAAGAAATATTTTTTTCATATTTCTTTTTTTTTTCAAGATGTCGGAGCTGGGTGTCGAATCCAGGGCTCATGTCTTAGTAAGCCAACACACTAACCACTAGACCACGACGACTACAAAAAGCGTCATGATATTCGAAAAGTAAGCAAGGAACGCATTACATCTGGTTTGCATAAGGTTAAAATTTATGACTCGGTTAACGCAACTACCGCGGTTATCGCAACTGCCCGATTTTCTATTAGTTGCAGTAATCGAGTTTGTACTGTATTACTTTTTTCTTGTTTAATGTATTATGACACCATGTGTATAATAAGTAATAAAAATTTTACAAATTTTAAATTATTATTTATCAAGGCTTTTTCATTAAATTTAGTTTAATTTAATTAAAAAATAAAAAATATTACAAAAATCTCAGCCAATATTAATATATTCTACTTACATAGTGCTTGTGTAACATAAAAATACGTTTCGTAGAACATTTATTTATTTTATTTTTTCCTTAGCGCTCAGTTATTTACTTCTTTATTGCTTTATTTACAGCCTTTTTTATTTGAACACGCTGTATTGCAAACACTTTTTTTATACTTCGCTTTTTATTTCACAAACACACACACACGAATATGATCACGCAACAACAAAAATCCAAGAAACAAAAATGCAGCACTAAAATTTTCTTCCCGATTGTACAAATTTTTACAACACTTTTTAACACTTTAATTGCCTGATTTTCATTAAACTTTTATTGTATTTCAAAAATATAGATTCTAATGAATAATTTTATGCAAAAATATTAAAAAAGTACACTTTTGTTTATTTTTAATTAAAAGAACAAAATTTGGTAATGAAAGCACAACCGGACGAAGGAAATAAAAGCGCACAACTAAAGAATAATGCAATGAACGAACAATTTTGTGGTAAAAAATAAATATAAACAGCATTGCCAGATTCAGAACTTTATAAAAAGAAAGGCAAACAGGAAATTAAATCTGCCAAAGAAAATACGATACCACTTTTAATATATAGTTAAAAAATATTTCGAATGGGTTTTTAACTTCGCCACAAAAATTAATTCCTTCACTGTTCTTATATATAAAACATCTTGTTCAGTTCTTGTCTATACTACACTAACTTTCTGTTCTGGCAATACTATTTACTTTAACATTTTTGTCATCTCTGACTTGCTTTTCTTTTATTGTAGATTGTTTTAGTTGAGGTTTGCATTTCATTCGGCCGGTTGTGTTTCTATTAACCAATATTGTTTTTTATAATAAATAATAAATAAAAGTGTGATTTTGTTAATATTTTGGCATAAAACTGTTGATGAAAAGCTATATTTTTTAAATATAATAAAATTTTAATAGAAATCAATGAATTAATGTGTTAAAAAGTGTTTTAAAAATGAATAAAATCGTATAGAAATTCTAGTTTCCCACCATTTTTTCTTGTTTGCTGTTGTTGTGTAAATGCATGTGCTGTTCAACAAGTAAAGTTTTGTAAGTGTTTACAAGCTAGCGTTTTTTTTTTTTGTTAAATAAATTAAAACAGCAAGAAAGAAACTTTGGAAATAATCGTACGTGAACTAGAATGTGGAAACATAATGACAAAAACATGAGGTGAGTTATTTATCATTACAAATGCAATTTTTTCTTTTATTATTTTATAGAAATTAAGTCATATTTTATCTAAGAAATTAAATAAATTCTTCACTTATTACACAACTGTTTAAAATTCTTAAAAAACTGCGCAAAAATCAGTCCAAATTAAATTGTAAAAATTTGTAAAGGTCTTATTTGCTAAGAGATTTTTATTAGAGTTATTTTAAAATATATTCGCTATAGATTATGAAAAAAGCTCTGGGAGTAACTGATTGCCATGAACAAGTTTTTAAAGTCTGTCGTTCGGATTCGACTTTAAACTTTAAAAATTAACACACACAACATGAGTGCTGCGAGACTCTAGGCAGTAACCCTGACACGGGGTTGTAATGGCCAATTATGAATGTATGTATGTATGATGGTAAAACATTCATTAACAACATTCAACATTCTTTTACGATTAATAACAAAAGCTATCAATACTATTTTATATTTCTCTGTTTGATTAATAAGTAATTGACTTATGGCAATACTGTTTGGTTAATTGGCTTTATATATTATCTTCAAGGATTTATTTCTAATTAAAAAATCGGAAGTTTTTGTTCATAAAAGTTAGTCGATTTCAATTGTTATCGATTTTCACATCTTCATGAGTGCTTGTCTTTACTACTCTTATAATTACATCTGGCAATTCTATTTCTAAATTTTTTAGTAAGACATGAATTTAATGATATTCAGTGTTTTCGTTAACATCTATTGCTCCGTATCAGCACTGTTTTTCGGGTATTTTTTATGCTTTCTTGCTTTTCAAATATGTACGGAGAATAAAATTAAATACATGTTTCGGAAGAGCGGTTATTATAGTGCTTTTCGAAAAGTTTCTCACAGTGCATTTTGGTGCTTTTTTAAGTGATCTACATACTCGTATTTGGTGCTGAAACATTTTACTACTATTCTTTAATAATAATAATATTAATTTTTTAGCCAACTGCCTGTTATTTACAAATTTTTTAATCCATCGATTAATAAAACAAAACTAGAATATTATTTTACATAAATGAAAAGAGACTAAAAGGGATTTCAGGGATCCTATTAACTATAACTTTCTTAAATTAACTTTTATATATTTTAAATAAGTATTTTATTATTTTGTCTATGGATAATAGTTACTTACAGATTAAAGTAAAATTTACAAACAATATAATAAGGCAACCAAAAATATGCATTAGCATTTTTTTCTGGATGTTACTAAGATAACAAGCAAAATATTAATTTATTTTAGGAAAAACTACGACGTTCAACCCCTATTTGTTACGTCATATACCGCCATAAATGCATTTTTTAATTTTTTTCATATTTGTATCTCATATTTTACAAATTTTCACATACATATGTATGTTTGAAGAATTTGTGTGTACTGCTAATTTTTATTTTTCTAAAAAAATTACTACCTATTGACACATAACTTAAGTATAATCTATTAAATAATAAGGGTCCTCTCGAAAACGCTTAAAACTAACATATGTGAAATTGGAGAAAATTGTGAGAATGGTTCGTGAAGCTCCAAATTTTAAAACTGATAGGAAAATTCGGTTTTGTAAAGTTTACAATAAAGCAGTGTCAGCAAAGATAATATTTACCATAAAACAACATCTCGAAAGTCAAAAGCATATTGAGCTCAACGCAAAAAATAAATCTAGGCAACATTTGCTTTCAAATTTGCACCAATTACTTCCATTGATGTAGAAAATATTTCCTCGATGTAAAAGAGCGTTTTATGATCAAACAGACAAAGCTTCATGTTTCAAAATTTGTCATTAATGGCAACAATAATTTAAATTATATTTTGACTCTTTTGTTTTGTATTCTTGTTAGTCTGAATTTATTGATAAGTTTTAGTATTGCCTAATTTTGGAATTAAATATAATACTTAGATATATGTATGTATGTGGGCAATTTCAAAAATTTTCAACATTTGTTGAAACTGAGTTCAGATGCTTATTATTTCTCCAGTTTTTCGAATTGACCAAAACGGTCAAAAGGGAATGGTAGGCCACACTAGAAAACTGGGAAATTCAAAATTTCAGACCATCAGTTCTTTATCTCTAAAAGTTATGGGCACTCAAATATTGAAAAACTCAAAAACAGGCTTGAAATTTACAAGAGTTTTTTCATATTTCATCACTTTTATACTTTTAGTTTTAAACTTCCGATGCCCACTGATATAAAATAAAGTCACTAGACTTAGTAGATATTTACACTATAAAAGTTATGCCCATACTACTATTTGGGAAAAAGTTGTACAGCGATTCATTTTTGAAACCAAAATGTTCAGATTTTTCAATTTTCGCAGTTTTTTCTATAGCGTTTTTGCGCCGTTCAAGAAAATTGCATTTCGTCAACAGTATTTAAAAGATGGTATAATTTGCTAAAATTTTCGCCATATCACGTCGATGTCAGGCTGCTAGTTGCTGAGAACGATGACCTCAAACTTTTATAGAATTCGCGTAAATTTTTCAAAAATTACAGTTTTTCGCGCCTGACATTTGCAATCTTATTTAAAACTGGTTTATGTATTGCGTGATCTAAACTTCTTAGTAAATGGCACCTCAACGTCTAGAAGGCGTTAAAATATTTTGAAACGCAAAAATTTTATAAAGAAAATAAAAATTTTGCGAAATTTCATGATTTTGTTTCGCGTTTTTTTTAATTAATCCGTGGTTTAAAATCAATGTAAAGTATTGGAAATGAAGTGCGGGGGTCAACTAAAGATCATATATAAATACGGTTGAATTCGGTCCATATTTAGAGGGTACAGTGGCATTTTTCTTCAAACACATTTTGCTTTGTGACATCTGCAGTTATGTATAGATTCCGCCGCGATTAACAGCAAATGATAGGTTTTTTTAAGCTTGATAATAAAACCGAATAGGCATTAAAAAATTTTCATGATTTTAAATTTTACAGATCAAAAAAAAAACATCCTAACCTCAAAAATAATTCTTATATAATTTTTTTTTATTTTTTAAATTTGCAAGTCAAAACATAGTTTTTCTGTAAATTACTTAGTTATGCGTTATATAAACACGTATTATAACAATCGGTGAAACATTCACATTTTTGCAAAAATTCGCCTTTTTTAATGTTAAGAAATTTTAATTATAATTGATATTTTCTATGTATTTTATCAGTGCATTGATGGATTTTGACTGCACTGATGAATTTGAAATGAGTTTCATGCATCCATACAACATTTATTAAAATAAACCAATAAATTTAACTTTAAATTTTTTTTAAAGAGATTTTAACTTAAAACCTCCATAACTTTCGCGCCGTTTGCAATAAATGATTAACGCGAACTGTTTTGGTATGCTAAAATATCACCCTTCACGTGACCAAAGCATCATTCGTGTCATCCAAAAAAAAAATTTCGAAAAAAAAAATATCAAAATGTCGAAAATTTTTGAAATTGCCCATGTACATATGTTAATATAAAGGAATTTTATTTTATTTGATTGGTGGCTAATTTTAGTTGATACTTTTCATGTTTTAATATTTTTGCAAAAAAATTCAGGTAATTTTATATCAATGTGAGTTTTATAGAGCATACTTTTATCGCTTAAAACTATTTTTTAATGCATATTTTAGGCGCTTAAAACTAATTTTTTAGAGCATATTTTGAGTTGCCCAAATAATTAATGATTGAAATACAAAATAATTTTCCTCTTCAAAGAATCATTATTCCCAGAAAGATCAATTAAATGTTAAAGATTATTAAACTTCAAACTTATTTGACGAATGGAGTCGTTGTTGGATTATACTGAATGATGATATTTTAAATATACTAAACAAAAGTTACGGGACTATCTAAATGGAATACTAAAAATATCTTTACTTAACAAATATTCAGAATAGAGAAAAGAGACACAGCATTGTTGTTCGACTTTTCAGCGTAGGTAGTGTTATAGAGTGAGTATGTTCTCATATGAGGGAAGAATGAATGAGTTCCATCCTACACCTCTCAAGCAAAATAAAAGAAAGCCTTTCTGTACAGATTCAATTAAGTTAACGTAAGTGAGGAAGTATGGATCCCATATATTAGAGCCGTACTCAAGAATAGGGCGTACCAGAGATGTGTATAATTGTTTTGTTACGTAGGGATCAGTAAATTCCTTTGACCAACGCTTTATAAATCCTAAAACTCCATTTGCTTTCTTCACCATTATTGAAATATGTTCACAAAACTTAAGTCTATGATCTAACAAGATCCCACGATCATTAATGCTTAACACCTTGTCCAGGATTATCCTTAAAATAATATGAGGTATCAAGTTTCAGTGAACGATAAAACGACATGTGTTTACATTTATTAATATTTAAATCAAATAAGTTAACATCACACCATTCAGAAAAATTTTCAATTTCTCCTTAAGCTCCTGATACTTCTTGAAATCCTACTCCAAGTTGTTTGATTTAGAAATATTAAATTTTTAACTACAATTTCATTTTTGTTTACTTTTATTATTTTAAAAAACTGGTATTCTTATGAGAACTATTTTCCGATCCACGCTATGAAGGTTTTATCAGAGTTCTTTGTGGTGTATATATATTTAAATTTTTATATTATCTATTTACATTACAATATTGCAATTAGATAATAGGAATTATATTTTTTCAAGTGTTATTCTCATCAGTTTTTTGTATTGAGTTATTTTTGTTTTTAATTATTTATTGAATATTCAGTATTCATAGTCCTGGCTCTTTGAAGAATCAAACTCAAACCATTCATTATTCTTGACATATTTAGGCAACAAAAATTACCAACTTGTGGTATGGAAATCATATTGTCAATCTGAAATATTGTTTGAATATCCATGTGAAATTAGATTGAAATAAATACGAGTATCAGCAATAAATATTTTTGTACATTTGTATAACCCTTTCAGTATTTCTAAATTTTAAACCAGTTCCTTGTCCAAATGAAACTTTTAATATTTTTGTCACTTTTCATATTAAATTTTTTCTCTTTAACAAAAGAAAACCCACAAATTTAGCAGTTCTTAGAAGATTATAGCAAAGAAAAGGAAAAACTCCAACAACAGGTAATAATTCGTAGACAAACATTATAAACCACAAATGCGTATAAAACGATTATGGTTTTATATCAAGCAATTACCAGGCATTTGCTACAACCTCACCTTTAATTCCATACTCGTTCCCTATTTCACTTTTTAAATCAACAAACAACAACATAAAAATAAAGTGCTGAATACAAAACTGCCCAATAGCAAACGACAAAATAATGTTTTATGTCAAAAAAAGGACCTCAATGTTGATCCTTTACGTGTTGTTAGTTCAAATGTTTTTAGGGGAGTGTATGCGTGTTTGTATGAAAGAAAATCCTTAAACAAACATGGGTGTCATAGCAGCCAACAACTTGCTTTCACCGGAAAAAAGAAAACTTCATGAATTAAAACAAAAAGCAGCAGGAATGCAGCAGCTTCAATTGTGTTGAGTTTTTAACATTTTTATTTTGTCATTATTATAAAAGAAAGTGTGCACAGACACATTCGTAGCTGAAAAGTAAACTTTTCTTTAATAATAGGGAAAATGTAGTTGTTGCATAGGAAATCCTGCTTTAAGGACATGCAATACATGCCACAAGTTGTTTATCATTGTTAAAAAAGAGAGAGGGAGAGAAAGAAAACATATATGGGTAGCAAGCATTTTAAGAAATTTAAAATCTATGACAGCCTGTACTACTATAAATTTGTATTTTGCATTTGATTTTTAAATTCCATTGATTACAACCCATCGATATTAAATTACTTAACCGATCACAAGAAAAGAAAGTTTTCGATGCAAAGTTCATAGCACTTAGGCGAAGAGGACAACGATGGTTACGATGAAACGATAAGGCTGATGAACCCCAGTCATCAATTGGTGCGACCAACTGGAGAAGGCTAAGAAGAGTCGCCTGGAGACTAGTGTTGAGGAAGGTCGAAACCCGTTAACGGTTTCTTATGATCAGCTAAGAAAGTGTAGCATTGGCCTTTTTCAGAGCTCTGACAGAGAGTAGGTAAAACTTCTATAGACAACACCAATTTAAAAATATTCTAAAATTGAGATTTTTTCCCAATCTTTACTTTTTGAAAGGAAGTGAAATGACATGATGATAATATCGTTGGTCTCAGGTAGAAAGGCCCTAACTCGCATTTTTTCAAAACTTACTTTCTTTTAGTTAACCCAATGCATTTTAGAAATATTCCGCTCCTCACAAAGAATGTTTACAATATTATTAAAAATAACGATATTACAAACAATTGTACAGCATTTAATAAAAAGTTGTATATTAATAATTACAGTATCTGTTGTATTTTTACCTCCTCCTGTAAATTTTAAATTATTGGAGTTAGGGCCTATCTACCTGAGACCAACGATATGTCGCCACTTCGGTAAAAATTACAACCGGTATTTTGTATTACGTGGTCGCCGGTGTGTAGTGGTTAGTGTGTTGACTTACTAAGACGAGAGCTCCGGTTCAAGCCCCGGCTCTGACATCTTGAAGCAAAGAAATATACAAAAAATATTTCTTTCGGTGACTACCTCTCAGCAATCTTCTGGCATAAGCTCTGAGAGTAACTGATTGCCATGGAAAAGCTTTTCAAATCTGTCGTTCGGAGTCGACTTTAAACTTTAAGTCCCGGTATTCATGAATAAAAATCAACACACACAACATGAGTGCTGGGAGGAGCTAGGCCATAACCCTGAATCAATACATACAATTATGTATGTACATCCGTAAAAAAGTCCCAATTGCAAAACTATAGAAATTTGGTGATAATTAGAGGGAAAAGGGAAGGAAAAAAGTGAATTTGACCGCATAAAACGCCATGATGGAAAAACATATAAATTGAACTGGTTTACCAAGAATCGGAAACCTGATTCACACATCTTTAAACTGTCAAGAATTGATATATAAATACATATAATAAATAATATCCTTGTCTGTTTTTAATTTTATACAAAAAGTATGATATGGTAGTTATTTTTGTGTGGCTAACAAAACTGTATTATTCTTTAAAATGAAAGCAGAATGTGCCATTATAGCATTAAAGCAAATGCCACTGAATCTCTTACTCATTTTTTTCTTACTGCAACTTGATGTTTTGACACCACAAAACAAACACATTATTTCTACTGAAAATAAATACTGTTTGAAAAGAATGCAATTGCAACTATAAAATCACAGACTCGCTTGGGGATACGAGTAGTTGCAAAAAGTGTCAAAAAGTTAAGTTGACAGAGACATTTTGTTGTCACTTTCCTTTTTCTTTAAACAAACAGTTGAGATTTTTCTTTTATAAAAATAAAATTACTAAAAAAAAAATTCACAATTGAATTTGGAACTTAACAGTTTTCTGATAACTACTTGCCTTTCATATTAGATTTCAAAAATATATTATTATTAGAGAACATCAAAATAAAAATTAGTTTAGACGACTTATTATTGATATATATGTATATACATATCTGTGGGCATTTGACAAAACGTCTTCTTTCTAAATCAACAACTTTTCAGTAGAGCAAAAAAACAGTTAAAAAGGCTAATAGAAGTTATTGCTTAGAAAATTAAAGAAATTTTGAACTTGGATATTATACACAAATACTTAACGTACATTATGTGACCTTTTTTTCCTCTAGAAGCAATAGTTTTCTTTCAAACGACAAAAAATTCATTTAAGACTTTTTGTTAAATAGATTTTAAAGAAAAAAAATTAACTTCCACCATACAAGTCATTTAGTCAAAATTTTTTTGATTAAATTTAGAAATTATCTTAATCGTTTAAGTCAAGACAAGTTGTCTTGTTAAAATGGAATATGGAAGAAAAGTTGAGAGAAGTTGGTCTGGAAAATATATTTCGGTTTTATTAAAAAAAATACTTATATTTTTTAATACAATATGCAAATAATTAAAAAATAATAATAAAAATTAAATAAAATTTTCTATAGACATTAAATTTTTCGAATTATTCTTAATTCTCTGAAAGAAGTCGTTTTGTCAATTTGAAATTGGTGGAAAGTCTGAAAGAGGTCGATTAGTCAACTGCGTTTCTTGCGTTCCAAAGGTCATAGAAATACCGGGATTAGACCAAAAGAAGGACAAGAAAATTCTATATTTACTATAGAAATCTTGGAAAATTTTCGTATTTCGAGAGAAGATGTATGTATGCAAGAATTTTTATAAACTATGTAGTATTTTAATTTATGGAAAATAATAAATGGCAGTGTTGATCTGTTATAATGTTCTAGTAAAACTGGTAGTACTATTACAGGTATTGTAATTAAAAAACTATTATTTTTATTATCTGGGAGAAGTTGCTCTTTAAAGCTCATTTTTAATTTTTTGTGTTCTTTCAAAATCAGCGGCATTAACAGTCTCTTTATAAAAAAGAGTTATCGAACTTAATAACTGCTTGAAATTTTCCATTTTTTGTACATGTTTTCCTAAGCACATCATATTATCGAACTTATATGACGTGATACATATTTACTTTTGAGTAACAATTATTTTGAAACTTACAATATTTTTTCATACGGTTAAGATTCTCCAAATAGTTGTTTTTAAAGTAGAAATTCGACTTTGATTTGTAACATTTAGCTCGCAGACATGAAGCAGTGGTTACATAGACAGACTTCAAAAATTTCTTGATTATAACGTCCTGAGCTAATTTAAGCGTCATGTAGCACCAATTCACCTGCTGTATTTGTAATGAATGCCAAACGATTTTGGCCTAAAAACTGAATACCAAAGAAAATAAATCATATAGAATGTGCATCACGTACAAGTAAAATTTCTTATGGCTGGTTGTAATGTTGGAACCCGCAAAAATAATTGTTACTCCCTTACTAAGCGAAGAGAATTCGTTTACTCTCTTACTTTGTGTTTCTTTTTTGCTTAAGTACAAAAACGGTTTCATGCTAACAACAATATTCACATACAATACAATTCATGTGTTTGTGTTTCTTATTTATTGTGACCTGTTCTCCTTTTTTAATTTTTAAAACTTAAAGAATGTTGTTGGTTCAAATATTTTTGTGTAATAAAGAATACAGTGCTCCGATATGACTATCTAAGCTAGTGTAGGGCAAAGCATATTTAATTTGTAGTTGCGCGAAGGAAAATACATTAATCTACATTTAATGGCGCCCTATTTAATATCGTAATAAAAGTGCAGTTAGAAATATATTTTATTATTATTATTTATTTAAGCTCAACAAGTAATTTTATATTTATTGTAAATAAAAGGTTAACTAAACCAAAAAATGTAATTCCAAAAATATTAAAAAAAAACAAGTATATATTCATTAATTAATGAAAAATTTTCGAATGATAAATTGATGATCTTTCAATTATAAAAAAATTGAAAAAAATTCTATTTTCATTTTTAATTTAATTTTGTATGTATGAATTATATATACATATGTACGTATATATACATTTTTAAAAGAAAAGCAGAGTAGGCAAATAAACAAAACTAAACGTTTGATCTCATTTGGTTTTGTTCTTTACAATGAGTAAAACAAAAGCAAAACAGAAACAGTGAGAACGATTGTTCCATTTAATTTTGTATATTGTTTTTGTTTTGAGCACTACAAATACACTAAAAATTAATGAGAAGAAAAAGAAAAGAAGAAAAGAAAAAAGAGCAAATTATACGAATGAATGAATAACAAAGCAAGCACAAGAGCGAAAAGCTAAGTGTTTTGTTTGCGCTTTTTCTCATTTAGAAAGTATTTGTTTTGGTTTTGCTTATGTACAATACCATTAAAAAAAATTTAAAAAGTTTATGACTTTGTAGTAACGTTTGCGAAATATTTTGTTTGTTTGACCACTCTAAGAAAAGACACTTCAATTTTTTTATCTTAAAAATAAGTAATAAATATATAATAATCGGGATTAAAATTATTTCTTACTTTATACTTTAAAGCATCAAAAAGTATATTTTGAGGATTGCCATCTCCATAAAAAGGCTAATAGAGTTACTTTTTTTAAAGACTATTTATTGGATAAAATATTTAATTTTCTTTCTTTGGAACTTTCTTTCTCCTTAGTCCAAGAGCAATGTTTTCTATATGATATAAGAAATAAAAGTAGTTGTTTGACTTAAAACAGACTGCATTTGTTTAAAAGCGTAGCTACTTTTGAGAATAACTGAGACATAGTGTTTTGGATAAAAAAAAATCATGTTATTTTTCCATATACTCCCGTTTAAGCTCTATAAGCATTTCATCCTTGAATTAAATGCACTTTTGTCAGGCCAAGTCTGTAGATTAAAAAACAATGAATAGCAGCTCGCTACTAAATCGAGTGAATAAAGTAGATAAACGAACAATTCATCAGCTCATTTATTGACTTTTACCATTAAAATAGAATCTTGATGCCAAGAGCGTTATAATATTTACCATTGATTGTGTAACCTTTCTGAAAGAAGTTAACCGTTGCCCGTGCACGCATATGTTTGCATTATCCTGATACAAAAGTGTTAAATCGATGGAATAAATTAATATGATATTTGTCATTCATTTTTTTTCACCTTTTTAAAAGTAGTCAACCAACCTGCTTGGCATACTTTGACGCCGATTGCTAAACAAATTCATTTGTAACCCAATAGAAACCAATTAAACATATGGCTTCCAAAACCTCTTAAATTTTCAATCTCCGATTGGCCAAGAGCATATTGTGCATTTTTTCAGAACATTCAGAACGTTCGACATCTTCTTTAGTAATATGGCCACAAAGAAATTCATCAAAATATTAAAGTTGATAGCGTAGAGTTCCCATAGTATTTATCAAACTTAACTTTGGTTTGACCAATGGTTTTATTCTAAAAAAATAGTGACGAAAGAGCAAACGAAATGTACTTTTTTAATTCTTAAATCCCAAAATAGTCTGCTATCAATCGTTATCAAACACAATCTAAATGGCTAAGAATGTCCAAATTTTTATAGGAGTCAACTAAAATATGCTTGTTGTTGATAGAAGGCATTTCAAAAATGTATGAACTTACTGTCTCGCCTTCTAATAAATAAAAGACAACCATACAATATAAGCTTTTAATTCGACTAGAACCTTGAGTGCAGATCAACAACTTATTTTGTTTTAAATGTTTGAGGCACAACTTGCATGGTCAATAAGATATCAAAGCAACAGTTACTAAAGAAAAAGAAGAATAATTGTAGAGTGAATTAAATTAAATTTTGTATTATTTGAATAATTATATTTTATTACGAAGATATCGAATTTTTATTTTTACTTAGTAAAAGTAGGGTATAGAGAATAAATAAAAATAAAATTGTTAAATAATTTATCAAAATGTAATAGAAATCAACAGGTTTCGTAAAATGAATTTATCTTATTTTTTTTAAGAGTCAACTTGCAGTCATACATCAACTCCCACCTACTTTACCTGGCAGGTCAATAACTTTATTTTTAATGAAAAACAATAAAAATTAACGCACTTTATACGAGTATGTCTTAAAGTTGAAGATAAGGTAGACAAATATACAGACAAACAAATTGACATCCTTATAAATGAGTTTCATTTTGTGTATTAAATAAACAATACATGCTTGCGTACATGCCTACCACCATAGTACTTACGACCTTATAGGTTATGCTTACATTTTATTTTCATTTCCTGTTGATGGACATAAACAAAAATAAAGGAATACATTTATACCACAGAAAATCATTGAAACAGAAAAGGCAACATAAAGAAAATTAAGTTCTTATTTTTCAATTTTTAAAGAGAATTTTCAATATTTCCATAGAAATCCATAAAGTACGATATTATTCATTTAAATATTCATGTCCAGAGAAAGGTAGAGAATTGGGAAAAATAGTGTCAAATTCCAATGTTGGTCTTCTTTGTTGTACTAGCTTCTTAAGTATTTGTTGGTAATAAAGTGTTTTCTATTATTGTTCTTAAAGGAATATATACACTCTTATACGTTTGTTGCAGTGCAAACAGTAGAATATAGTGTTTCTACAATAATTAATATCCTTAGCACGCCATACACGTTTCTATTCGCATTCATCCTTTGTGTGCCATTTGTATAATATCATTCTCGTGACAAAGACGTACGAGTAAAGTTAAAACAACACACTGTTCTTTGAAATATTTTCAAGTTTTTAGTTTGTAAGTAGATTAAAAAATATTTTTTAAAACTTTGGATCAACAATCTCATGACAAAGCAAAGTACGATTTGAGAGATTTAAAAAACCACAATTGTAATCCAGCTGGTCTTGAAGAGAACCAACCGGTAGCTCTAACAAATTTAACCGGACTATAATTCTTGACACTATAACTCATGGTATGTATCAACTTTTTATAAATCTTAAAATCATCTCAACATTTGCCACTCATATTCGTTTGATGGCAGGCCAAACCTTTTGGAGATCGTCGTGAAAAGGCGGAATATGAATGACACACTCAAAAATGACCTGCAAAAAATCTTCTAGTGGGGTCTTGCGGACAGGGTTGAATTTAATGCGTGCAAGACCCAATGTTGTTTTATCATTTATATACATTGTGGTGATGATTCAATCCTGCCATCTGTGGCTATGGGTAATGTAAATTTTTAGGAGGCGGACGCTTTTCATGAGAATTAATTGTGCTGCCCGTTAAAATGATTACATATGGCGAGTGTTGAAAAAAGCATTCAAGTGCCTCGGTTTTTTAAAACTCCATCCAACGTTCTTAATATTTACAAGACCTTTATCCGACCCAGGATGGAATAAACTCACATGTGTGGGCTGGTGCTTCAAAGTCTATTTTGAAGCTAGTCGACCGCATACAAGAAATGGCGAAGGTGCTTATCGGCAATGGTAAGGTATCCAACTCTATTAATGAGTTGGAGCATCGGTGTAATGTGAAGTGAATTTATTGTTCTATCGGTAGTACTATGGAAGGTACTCTGATGAAATAAAGGACTTGATTCTGGGGGGTCGCATAATTTTGCGGACTACACGTACCTCTCTTAGAGCACATCCATTTGTAGTTTATTGTCCAGTGAGCGGAACAGGCATTATAGAGAGAATACTGCATCGGTAGGGGTTATC
The DNA here is from genome assembly GCA_963576795.1 of Metopia argyrocephala. Classification (NCBI taxonomy): domain Eukaryota; kingdom Metazoa; phylum Arthropoda; class Insecta; order Diptera; family Sarcophagidae; genus Metopia; species Metopia argyrocephala. The sequence continues at coordinate 56,163,513 of OY756211.1, read as the reverse complement.
CCTAAAGTGCTGGCCTCAATCAAAAAACTAATGTTAGGTTAATTATTAGGTCTTCTTCAGATTATTTTTCAATTGAAAGTCACATTTCTAGGGCATGTCTTTCTTTGCGAATACAAGCATTATGCTTTGTAATAAATACAAATAGTCAAGTATGCACAATTGCCTTTTTAATCCAATATAATAAATTAATATCAGAGGAGAAAAAACAACCCCATGTTGACCTGCCTTGTATCAGTTCTTAGTGTATTTTGATCATATGGCGTGCTGTCTAAGAGCCTAAAATACAGATTTTCATCTAATCAGATCATACAGTCATGGACATAAGTATAGGCACAAGCAGTACTTTCAAATAAAATAAAAATTTTTACGTATTCCCAGACTTAAAATAATAATGTTATTAACTGATTATGACTACAGGATATGTACATTAACAAAATAACAAAAAAACTAAAACAAATTAGTTTCAGGAACAAAACAATAACAAAAAGTACTAAATAAACTCAGTTTTCTATAGGACAAAATTATAGGCACAGCCATTCTTGTGCAGGCAAAAAATTATACAGAGGCTTGAATTAATATTTTGTTGGCTTTCCATTTTGCTTTATAACAGCCTTTAACCTATTTGGCAATGAATGTACCAATTTTTTGTGAGCTCTTCGCCTATTTTATTCCATTCTTCGATCGACGTTGCCTTAAGATCAGCTTTGCTTAATAACTTCTTTGTTCGAATTCTTCGGTCCAATTCTTTCCACAAATGTTCGATGAAATTTAGGTCTGGGGACTGCGGAGGATGTGGCAAGCCATGTGCGGTGTTATAAACAAGTCAATACTTCACGTCGCGAGCCGAATGTTTCGAATTATTATCATGCTGTAATGTAAATGACTGACGTAAATATCATTTCTCTGCGCTTTTTTAACATTTTTTTTTCAAAATGTTAAAGCAAACAGCTTTGTCAATTATTTCCTCCATAAAGATAAGTTCCACAACACCAGCAGCGGACATGCTGCCCCAGACCATTATTATTCACCCGCCATACTTTACCTTTGGTTTAAGATTTTTTCAGTATATACTGTATTAGGCTTTCTTTACAATCTAGAATGTCCAGGTCGAAAAATATTAAACTTACTCTCATCTGAGAAGAGTTCCTGATCCCAGAATCTACAAGGTTCATTTTCAAATTGTTTTGCTTACGACATTCTCTTCTCTCGATTGGTTGCAGATATCAGTAGTTTTCGTCTAGCCACTCTTGAATTATAACCAGCTTAATACAGCAATCTCCGAACAGTTTCAGAGTGCACATTCTTACCAAAATCTTCCTTTATATTTTAAGAAAGCTGTGTTGATGTTATTTTCGGAAATTAAGGAATTAAAGCGCAGATAAATTAAATTTACCGCAGTCATTTACATTCCAGTCATTACAATTCCTGAAACTAATTTGTTTTAGTTTTTTGTTATTTTGTTAATGTACATATCCTGTAGTCATAATCAGTTAATAACATTATTATTTTAAGTCTGGGAATACGTAAAAATTTTTATTTTATTTGAAAGTACTGCTTGTGCCTACACTTATGTCCATGACTGTATATTTTTTATTTTTTTATACTATTAAACGCCTTAGGAATGAGACAAATTGCTGTGAATTGATCAGTGTTATACCTTCACCCTTGAATGATCAACAGTATTGCTTCATCGTTACATGTTGATTGTGGTGAGTGCCTTCACTAAGTACGTTTTAGTTGTTATCTGCTACTTCCCAATAGGTGGCACTTTTTCTCCTGATCATTTCTTTGTTTTTTTTTGTCAATGGTTAAGGTGGAATAGAGTGAAATATCATTGAACAATTTCTTGTTTTATCGTCTTGTTTGCTGATGTTTCCCGTAACAAACATAACTTTTGTAATTTTTGATTATTTTTTCTTTTGCTCAGGGTACTTTTCTTGAAAGTATTCATGCTAAAAAAGCCTATTTTGCTGCTTAGTGTCTGCTTTTATCTTATTTCTTAGCTTCGTCGATGAGAAAAACTGTACCTTTTTGGAAATCGTATAAAAATTTATAGAATTTTTCTTTTACTTACGACATTTTATTTAAAACACTCTCTTACATGAGCAAATTTGGACATGTTCTTTCTTGTGCCCTCAACTTTTCATTGCTGTCCTCTCTATAGCAATACAATGTACACCACTACTCAGCTTGTTCCAAATTATACAAAATCTCTTTGAAATTGTCTAACATAATGTATCGTGTTTTTACTAAGAAACTTAAGTATCAGTGATGACAGAAGGAAGTAGGAACTGATTTATCACCAGCTAAGGTAATCCAATTACTCTGCCGAAGAAAACTTTTGCCGAATGGAAACACATTTTTTATTATTTTATGGTGTCTGGTGTAACACAATATTCTGAATACGTAACTGAAACTTACCACTTGGGTTTATTTACGAACCACCCCTGTAAAAAGGTCACACAGCTTAGTTTACACCTGTAAACTAAAAAGAGAAATTAATAAAAGACATTGTTTTATCGTTTATAAGCCGCTTAATACTTATTTATAAAATCAATTATTTATCACAAATAAAGTGAAGTTTGTTGCCATTGTGCAACATCATCATCTTACATCATTGTTTGTCCATTTGCTACGGATGTGTTACGACTACAAAAAAGTTACCGTGGCATGTTTTTACACTCGCACAGTTCGTATTTCCTTTGGCAGCAAACAAATGACAGGTGGACTCTGTCTAACAATAACAACATTGACCGTCCATAGACAATCGTCATTATCATCATCATTTTAATTTATTTACGAAGTATAAGACAATGTTCGCCTTTTTTTAATGTTTTATTGTAGTTTTCATTTTGTTTATATTTTTATCCCATATGAATTGTTTTCTTCACATATATTAAGCCCTACAGCTTTGGATAATGTTGGGCGTATTAGTTTTGTGCTGATGTTTGTAACACATACATACACACATACACAATAGGCCATTACAACCCTGTGTCAGGATTACGGCGTAGCTTCTCGCAACACCCATGTTGTGTGTTGTCAATTTTTATCCATGACTACCAGTACCTACAGTTTAAAGTCTACTCCGAACGACAGATTTGAGAAGTTTTTTCATGACAATCAGTTACTCTCATAGCTTTTTTCAAAAAACTATTAAGAAGTAGTCGCCGAATATTTCATATTTCTTTTTTTTTCAATATGTCAGAGCTGGGGTTTGAACCCAGGGCTCTTTTCTTAGCAAGAAAACACTAGACCACGACTTTTCGCCTGAATACATCCGGTTCTTTCTTAATAAAATAATTCTATAACTTATATGTACAGTTAATTTGTTTCTGTTTTAAATTGTTTGTATTAAAGGAATGAATACTTTTTTGAACACTTAAATAAATATAAAATTTTTTCGCTTCAAAATGTAAAGTTTATAAATCGAATATAAAGTTATGATTCAAGTAACCTTGAGTTGTTTTTAAAAAAACCATGCTATGCTATGTCATGTCGTCCCAAACACAGTGGCATATCATGTCATAAAGTAGTGTCTTAGTGTCTTAGCATGTTATTGCAAATCGTTATTGCAAATGTTATTGTAGCTCGCTGTGTTAAAAACCATGTGTATGAATGTTTTTCGTACATAATGTTTTTAATACTGTTTTATGAATATTCGCTTTACCAATCGGTGTTACAGGGTATATTTTTTAACATATACATATAACTGTAATTTTTAAAACTGTACCTAGAATGTATAATACAATGTTTGTTTAATAATGGAACAAATAAAAATGTTCCGTTATCCTTATCTTTCATTTTGTTTTATTTATACTTATTTGAAAATAATATTTTATAATATGTGATTGCAATACAATATTTAACAATAATCACAAACATTTTATTAGAAAAAAATATTAAATAAAAACATCATTGCATTGAGAATTTTGATCTAGAAAATTTTTAATATCGAACATCTTTAAACGGCATAACATAGCATGGCAATTGCATGATGTGACACTTGTTACCATGTTGTATAGTTCAACATGTGCATGGCTTTACAAAAAGTTGCAACATATTTTTATTTAATCCTGCGTTACATAAGAGTATTTTACAATTAGTTTGTATTGTAGGGTGTCGAAAAATATAAAATTTCCTTAACTGTTCCTTTTTTTATTGCAATTCGTTTTTATTAACCAGCCACAACAGCAGCGGCAATAAGAATAAATGGCTTAAAAATTCTTAAGCTTTAAATACATACATGCGACAACAATTTATTTATGTGGCATATAAAAAATATAAATAAAACTTAATTTTGCTATAAGAAAAAAACCGGCAAATAATAACAATTTAAGAAAGTCTTAAATTTAATGCCAATATGAATAAATGTTATGCTTTAAAAATGTGGCTTTTGCCATGTTTTTTAATTAAAGACTCTATTCAAAGTTTAAGGCATTATATTACCAATTTCAATTTAAATTATTTTGCAATTTAATTTTGTTTTAGGCCTATTCAGATAAAAACAGTAATTTATTATGTGATATTAAATAATTTCTTGGAAATAACCACATTCTTTGATCATATTTTTCGAGGAACGAAAAAAGCATTCAAATATCTTGGTTTTTTGAAGGTGGTGCAAGCAGGTGCTTGTTAATGATGGTGGTATTTCCAACATTATCGATTTATTGGAATATCGGCACAATGTGCTGTGGTGCTCAATGAAGAAAAAAGATTAGTTCCTATTAGTCGCTTATTCTTAAGTAGTACTCGGGCCTCTCACATACCCTATCTTTTTGTTTCTGTTAGAACCATTACATTATGGTTTCAGTCAAAGCAGTGTAATTTTATTATTATTTGTTAAAATAATAATTTCTGACGGCGCTACACAAAGGGGCATCGAAATATTGAAATTAAATAAATATTTAGTATTAATATAAAAAGACCTTAAGCTCGAAAAAAGAGATTTATTATTATTAAGTAAAAATAATTAAAAAAACCATGCTATTCTGTGTCATGTTGTCTCAAATACAGTGTCATGCCATGTCATATAAAGTCATCATGTTATGTTATTAGCATGTTATTGCAAATGGGCTAAGATGCTGTAGCTCGCTATATTGAATACCATGTTTATGCAAGTTTTTTGTGCATTTGTCATTTCACAAACATTTTGGTACGTGATAGTTATAAGGAAAGAGTTCGTGACACTCAATTTAGATTCGTGGAGTGAGCAATCATATTTGATTTTTTGAGATGGAACATACTGAACGTTTTATTTAAAACGTACATGTTCCATAAAATTTGAAAGTATCTTGAAGTTGATTTAATTTTTTAATTTTTCTCACATAGTATAGTGGTTATAGTGCTCGCACAAAAACTCAAACAGCCCAAGTTCAAATCCCAGCAAAAGGTGAAAAACTAAAAAAATTAGTTTTCGGGTTTTTTAAAATTATAATTTAAAAATAAAAGGTTCTCACCTCCCTCTTCAAGAAATTCATCTACAAAAAACCGCTCCCTGATATTCCACTCTATTCCACCTTGACAACAAAAAACAAATGATCAGAAGAAAAAGGGCCGCCTATTGGGAAGTAGCAGACAACAAACCTACTTAGCGAAGGCACTTACCAAAATCAATATGTAATGATGGGGTAATTGCTGTTGACCATTCTAGGGTGAAGGTATAACACTGGATTTTGAATGATCAATTCGCAGCAGTGTGTCTCATTCCTAAGGGGCTTAATAATAAAAGAAACAAAATTTCAATTTTTTTTTTCCAATTCAATGCCCAGAATTAGTAGGAGTTGACCCTTGAGTATTGGTCTCATTAAAATACTAGTATTATTTACTTAATACATATTTTTACTTCTTTCCAATAGTGAATGAACTGTATTGCACGTTAATAATCGAGCGTATGTAGCGCAATGTAGACAGTGACGAAACTCCAATAAAAGTAACAAGCACATCAAAACAATTTTACTACCATTTAAAATGAAATAGATAGCAAGCATTAGCAAAAATACATAAAATTGTTGTTTTTGATTGGTGGTAAAATTAATATCAGCTGATTTTTACTTTGTAGTCGCCGTGGTTTAGTGGTTAGGGTGTTGGTTTACTAAGACGATAGCTTAGGGTTCAAACCTCAGCTGTGAGATCTTGAAAAAAAAAGAAATATAAAGAAAAGACATTTCTTTCGACGACTACTTCCTTAGCAGTCTTTTGGCAAAAGCTCTGAAAGTAACTGATTGGCTTGAAAAAGCTTCTTAAGTTTGTCGTTCGAAATCGACTTTAAACTGTAGGAAATAAATTGACACACACAACATGAGTGCTGCGAGAAGCTAGGCCGTAACTCTGAAACAGGGTTGTAATGGCCAATTATTTTTATATGTATGATTTTTACTTTTGAAGCTGTCATTTGTAAACACACTATGGTATGTAGTCAGATTCTGACATTTTACTTTTTTTTGCCAATATTCCATAGGAATGCTTTGAGGCTTAACCACCTTATGAAAATTTATTTTGCTATCACTAGGTAATAACCAACTGATTTTATCCTTTATTTTTAGCGTAACTACTTGTTTTAGGTTATCTGAGTATTTTACCTGGTATACCACAACGAAATCCAATAAACCTCCTTTTTATCCTTTTAATTAATGATGCAGAATATTACAGAAAACACTACTAAAGAGCTTATTTGAAATTTTCAATAAAAGCATAATACGAAATTCTTGTAAAATAAGTCTAAGCCAAATATTTATGCACACACACACACACTGAGTAGGGTTTGTGTACTCAGATGTTTACCTACCATAGAAACCCAGGGGCTTATTTAAACATTCATTGAGTAGAATATATGTACTTTTCTGTTTTTTTTTTGTATATGTAATCAGATTATGAATGTATGCTTTTACGAAATCCTTTTCTAAACCCTACTTTGCCTTACCTTCTATGACTAAACCAAAAAAAAAAAAAAAAAGAATAAGAAACACGTAGTATCTAAACAAAAGTTATAAATTGTTTAAAAAAATATATCAATTCTTATCAAACTCATACAATGTTTTGGATGTACGAGTTAATCTATATGAAAATTAATATGCTGATGCATGTAAAAATGTATCCGTAATTTCAAAATGTTAACCCCTTTAACTAAATATTGAAATTTTGCTGTTGACGTGTTTCAATTGTAGAAAAAAACTTAACGCACTACCACAATTATTGTTCCCTTTTAAATTCTATTACCAGTACTTAAACAAGTTATTTCAAAAAGGTGTTGAAAAATAAAAGACTTTTATTCAATTCCATTTTATAAAAATAAATCACTTTCAGCTTTATTTCGTTGCAAGATTCAACAAGTAAACGAGTAGAGAAGAAAAATACAAAATTGTGAAAATAATTTTATAAAAATATGAAAATTATATTAAAGGGCTTAACTTTATTTTCTACATAACCAAGCTGTGTCGTGTAGAGTATGTTCCCTACTCCCATTTAAATATTTACTCACACATAGGGTTACCGTTAAAAGAGAGTTTTGATAAAAATAGTTGTATACCAAGTTTAAGAGAGAAAAAAAAAAAAAACAAAAATGTTGCACAAACCTTCTGATGGTTTTACTTAAAATCAAAATACCTGCAATAAGAAAAGAAAAAACAATGTTTTTAGAACACTAACCAATTTTTGTATAAATAGCAACTCATTAAGAGGTCTCATAATAGGAAGCCAGTAAAGGAAGAAGATCTGCTGGCTATGAATCGCAGCTACCGTTAACGTTCTTTAGAAACTATCTCCTTTCCTCCACACAGTGACATATCCGATGTGAAGCGATCATGGCTAAAGTAAGGTCAGCTGGCAGTGTACTGTATAGGTGTTTGGAGGAGGTGTTCTGCTAAAGGTAAACATTAGTTTTCACTTAGTAAAGTTCTGTTATCAGAAAAATTAATAAGTTTGACATTTAAAATTTACTGCGACTCGCATCTGAACCAGGTCACTTGTTTCTGTTGACTGTAGGCTGAATTATACTAAAACAGAAGTTGAACGCTCCTTCTCCTAATTCAAGCTGTAACAGCATGGATGCAAGGTTAATGCATATTTAATCATTGGTATATTAACTCTTGATAGCAGGGCATCTTCAGTTTAAAATAATTCTCCTTTCTGTAGCATGTCTATGATCATGCAAGTGACTTATAGCTCGGTTAATGATATATGAATGTGTATGTTTATGGAGAAAAATAATGTAACTTTATAGAGCGCTAATTCTCATGCATCATGTGAACGAAAGAAAATACTTTTCTCCATTAACACAGTCTATATTAGTGTTACTACTCGTGCACCAAGATTAGGTGATATAAGCGAATTCATTATAAAGTGTGGACAGTTTTACAACAAACACAAAAATGAAATACGTTTTTGCCACATGCATATACTGTAATACATTTTAACATCTTCAACAAGCAACAAACAATTAGACAGCAGATTGAATAACAGCAAATTATAATCAATTTGTCTTGTGTGAATATAGTAGGCATTTAGGAGATAAGGATGAGCTTAACTTTTCTGATGAGAAGTAAGAGAAAATACCATATGTGGTGTCGCATAGGTGGACTATAAGAAACAACAGTTAGAGAAAAACACAACAGACCTCAGAACCAATGGGCAGGCTTACGAAGAGTGTGTTGGTAATATCAGCCATTTTTTATTGTCAGTTTGTTTTTGACAGATAAAAAGGTTAGTCGTGTTTTGATGTACTCTTCGATTTTTTACTATTCGAAAAAATTAATCAAACATTTGAAATGTTGACTGTGGCGTTTGGCGAGTCTACTATGAGCAGAACACAAGTTTAATTGTGGTATAACCGGCTTAAGGAACGCAGAGAAGATGCCAATGCCCATGGATTTTGAACCATGATAACGCACCATCTCACACATCGATACTTGTGCGTGACTTTTTAGCCAAAAAAAAAACCGTTATCATGCCTCAACTACCGTATTCACCGAACTTGGTCTCCGCTGACTTTTTTCTCTTCCCAAAACTGAAGACACCGATTAAAGGAAAGCGTTTTGCTACGATTGAGGAGATAAATTAAAAATCGAAACAGGAACTGTTGGCGATACCAAAAAGCGCGTTTCAGAAGTGTTTCGAGGATTGGAAAAAACGATGGGTTAATTGTATTATATCGTAGCCGCTGTGGTCTAGTGGTTAGTGTGTTGGCTTACTAAGTCATGAGCCCTGGGTTCGACACCGAGCTCCGACATCTTAAAAAAAAAAAGAAATATGAAAAAATATTTTTTTCGGCGACTACCTCTCAGCAGTCTTCTGGCAAAAGCTCTGAGAGTAATTGATTGCCATGAAAAAGCTTCTCAAATCTGTCGTTCGGAGTCGACTTTAAACTGTAGGTCCCGGTTCTCATGGATAAAAATTAACACACACAACATGAGTGCTGCGAGAAGCAAGGCCGTAATCCTGACACAGGGTTGTAAAGGCCAGTTATGTATGTGTATGTATGTAAGTGTATTATATTTGAGGGGGATTACTTTAAAGGGGACAAGATAAGTTATTGATGAATAAATAAATACTTTTTGAAAAAATTTAAAATAACGGCTATTTTTTGATCATACCTCGTATATACATATATGGCTACTTCTCCCTAAAGTATAAAAATAAGTACGAATAAGAATATATTTTTCAAGTATAAAAAGCCAAATCCGAAGTGAAGTAGATTTTGCTTACAGGTATCGAAACAGAGAAACTGAATGTTGGCTTCTTGATTGTGTTACACGGGTGTGTCTAGGAAAGCTTTTTGCCTTTAGATTTGCTGGCATATATTAAAAGAACAAATAGTCTGCAGAACAAATAATAGATTTGGAGGAATACAAAGGATTTTATAGTTCGCAATGTCTTGTAACTGTTTCTAATTTGAATAATAAAACAGTGATATCTGCCATACAGACTAATTTTTACAAAATATAATAAATTTTATTCAAACGAAGCATCTGTCTTAAAAATTTTGGCGTTTTGTTATATGACCAGTATACACACAAAAGTGTACAAGAACAAAATATTAAGCGTTTCTGAAGAAACAAAAATATTAAGCCATCTGTGCAATATTTGGGTGTTTGAAAATAATGATTTTCCCACATGAAACCTGAAAATAAGTCGTTTGTAAATCAAATAAATACAAATTTAAATATTTTAAAGCTTGCGATACAAAAAGTAGAAAAATACTTGTAATGCTAACTTTTTTTCTGATTAAAGCCAGCACTCACTCACCCCTACTAATTGTATATACATATCTTGCTGGTCTAGAAAAATATGAGGGGAAAGGGGAAAGACTGTGTGACATTTGATTTACACTTACTAATATCGTATCTGATATCAGCCCGAAGAAAATAAAACTCCTACTTTAAAAAAGCGAACCACAAGGAAATGGTTTGCCGTTGATTGATTATTTAATATTTTTTAGTTACTGATCCTCAATTGCCTTTTGGCATGGGAGAGCCAGTTGTGTCTTTACACACTTTATAAGGATACCAAGAAAAAAAAATTCAAAAAAATTTGCATAAACTTTTGTGATTTTGCAATAGTCACATAAAAACGTGCTGGCTACCAATAAAGTTATAAATTTCGTCTTTAGCCGATGAACGGTAACACTGGTGGTAATTATGTGCTTTAATACTTTTAGGCAAATACACATACTACTCGTATTCCAAACATTCCACTCACTCAGCACTTCTTCACCATCATTATTCATCATCATTTGAGCTTTTATTATTGAAACATATTACCTCTCTGCCTCCTTTTCAACATCATAAAAAAATGCATTAACATAAATTTGCATAAATAATGTTGGGGAATTATCACCAGAGAAGTGGGAGAGAGAGATAATAAAAAAGAGGAGAGAAAGAGTGCAAAAATGTAAGTGTATTACATATTAAGAGAAACAAACAATAATCAGCATCAGAGATGAAAAATGTGGTACTTTTGAATGTTTGCTGGCTGGCTGGTACTTGTTAACTTATTTTAGCTCTATTTTTTTATTGCGGCAGACACTCAGGGGACGATCATTACATATGCAATACATTGTGCTGGTCTAGGTAAATCCTCAACGGGGATACAGTAATGGCGGCTGGTGAGTACTCACGCCAGTGGCCTGTTTTCCCCGGGGAATATCGGGTTCAACCTAGCCCTGAGTGGTCTGGTGCTCAATATAGGCAGAGAATGTCGGTAATGGTGGTTATGTGTTGCATGGCCGTAATGCCACGCGTACTTGGGGTGCTTGTCCCTTTAAGTACGCGTGGCTGGCATTTCTGGTGTTCTCAAGGACTGACCAGAGATGCTTTAATCTGGTACTACGGGCATCAGGAGCCCCCGGTTAGCCCAGGACTCCTTGTCATTCAAGAAGGTGGGTTAATCGTTAAACCCATACACAGTTGGTCTAGGTAAATATATTATTAGAAGAGCGAAAGAATAGTCTTTGTGGACACTTAATTTAAACTTCTTAATTACGATATAATTGTTACATATTTTATAACTTGTGCTTTGCAATTTTATATTATGCATATTATTTAAAAAAGAAATGAATGAACTAATATTTTCTGACATTGTAGATATTACTTCTAGAACATTGCCAATAACAAATTCGTCAACCGCAGTTTAACACAAAATGCTGCAAAAAGCAAAGAATATTTTTCATGAATACGGTAATAAATTTTTAATTTTTTCTAATATATAAAATGTTCGTATCGCGGTGTTTGCTGCCAAACTCCTCAAAACATGAAATTTTGTGTGCATATAGGGTAGGTCTGAGAATCGGTCAACATCTATTTTTCATACCTTTAAATGTTAAGGTGACCCGCCCTAAGGGAAAATTTATGCCTCACGTAAATAACGTACCGACGTTGATGAAATTTTAAACTATATATGTACCGTACAGCATATATGATTTACTTTTTTTTAAGAACTCAGAGGGGGCGGTGCAAGGGCTATTTCTTCCTATCCCAAACTAATAAACTGAATTTGATTACATTTTTTTGGTATCTTAACACAACTTTAGGTTAACAAAAGTAAATTTTCACATCTACTTTTCATCCCCTAAATTTTGAGGTACCCGCCCGAAGGGGAAATTTGTGCCTCACATAAATAACGTACCGAAGTCGATGAAATTTGAAACTATGTTTAGGGTTTTTTTTAACACGTATTCAGAGGGGGCGATAGAGGGGATATTACTCCCTATCCCGAACTATCAAACTGAAGTACCGAAAATGGCGAATAATCATTTATTAAAATTATTAGTAACGCAGGCTATGATTGCTCATATCAATGTTAAGTTCTGCAGTTCGGTGAATTTAATTTCTTGCGTTATCAAATGAAAAGAGAAGAACAGAAGAGAGAGTTTTTAGTATTTTATTTTTTCATTGAATCTTACACAGGATAGGGTATTCATGAAATAAAAAAATCGCGCAAATTGCCTCCATGGCTTTGCTAGTAAATTTTGTCGTAAAATTTTCATGACCTTTCTGTTTAATTGTGACTGAATTTCGTTGATTAATTTTCTCTTTTGTTAAACTTGTGATTATAAACTCCTTAACATTGACCTTTGAGTTCAAATAACAATATAAGAATAAATCTAATGGCCGTAAATCACATACTCTAGGCGACAATTCTGATCACTCAAACAAAAGAGTACACGACCAGAAATTCTTGCATGCTGTAATGGAATTCTATCATTGGCTCTATGGCATGTGGTACCGTCTTATTAAAACCATATCGTCACAAGAATTAAAGAACGCTGTAAGTGACAAAACATTAATTGTTCACTAGAGCCAAAAAACCTGCATGAAAGTAGAACATCGGTATTTTTTAAAACGCAGACGGCTGCAGAAATTCACTTAAATTTCTTTTCATCATGGAAATCTGGGACCGGGACTAATAGACGCGTATTTTTTTTTTCTGATAAAAATGACGCAAAAAACGTATTTTCGATTTTTTGTCATTTACAGCGTTCTTTAATTCTTGGGACGATATATTAGTCACATCACTTTGATCCAGTTTTGTTGCAATATCGCGCACCAGCCACAGTTGCTGATTGACCAGCCAATCTAGTGATGCTTCCGGCCCAAAATCTGCTCTAAACACTGATACCTTCTGGGTGCATTTGTTGTTCGCCAACCACACGTATGTTTTTGCAAACCGGAGATTTTTGGCGATTAACAAAGCCATCGAGGTGAAAACGTATTTCATCGCTTACGATGGAAAAAATAACATCCACTGGTTGATGATTAATAATCCATATTTCAAACTATCTTCGATGTTCATGGTTATTAGCCACTGAAGACACAACTCTTTTATGAGTAAACGCTCTGGACATCTTTTTGAAATTTGCAATTTTTGTTTTCTTGTATTCAACAACACTTACGCATTGCATTGATACTTAACAACTCGTCAATACGCACTCACTTCAACAAACACAGAGAAACTTGTACGAAAAGTTATAGCTGTGCCAGTGTTTACTACTACCCTAATAGAAATCCAATGTCCAATGACTGCAATTTATGAATCAAAAATTTTTTCAGTTGCTAGTTTGGTTGATGGTTTTCAATTCAAAAAGTAATATTTATTCATCACACGAAAGCCATTTTTTTATTTCCCTGTGTTTAACTAATAGTTCGTTAAAGGTAAGCTGTTTGATTCATGTGATTTAAAATTGATGACATACCCCAAAATAGAAAGCTCACGTCCAAAATGATCTTTGCACGTTTGAAGTTTTTAAACTTTTGAAGTTTTTTTAACAAGTTTTATGTTTGGTCTTCTCCGCTTAAGCAATAATCTTAAGGTGAATAAAGAAAAATGCATCTTCAATCCTTTTTGATTATGCTAATGCCGGCTGTTAAATGTTGACGACTGTTGCCATCCAAGTAAGAAACACTACTTGACGGCAAAAGGCTCTTTAAAGCCATAGAAGAGCGGGAGTTGGAAAGAAACCAAAAAAAAAAAGAAAAAGAAAAGAAAACAAAAAAGACTATATATTTTCATCCTGCAAAAACACACATACACAGATGGAGTTATACATACTTTTCTTACTCGTAAACAGAATTTTAAAGAAAAATAAAAAAAATTTTTTTTTTGTTCAAGAACATTTACATGGATGAAAGAAAATCGAATTTAAGTTGTTGAATCTGTTGTATACTTCTATACATACATATGTATGTGTGTATGTATGTATAAAGATGTCAACTTTTTCTTCTTCCTGTAATTTCTTCAACTAAAGCCTATAAAATTCCGAGTTTGTTTTTGTTTTCTTTTTTTGACAAAAATGTTTAATGCATATATTAGGGAAGTTCACTTAATATTTTTACATAAAAGTTACGTAGTGTAAGGTAATCATATAAAACAATTGTAAAGATTTGTGAAAGTCTTTTACTATTGGCATTTACAAGGTATATATCAAATTAACATTTGCTTTATATTTAGCATCCCAACTTTTCCAATTCACCATACTGCTGTACCCAACTTAAAAACTTCTACTATTACCGTTCTCAAGATTATAAAAGCCAATATTTAGCTTGTATGGAAGGTATCACGCCCACTCGTTTAGTGGGCGGAACCACTTTGTGAATAATAATTTGTGTTGGCTATGACATCATTTACAAAAAATTTGGAAACTTTAGATATTACCGCTTTTAAGATTTATAAAAATCTATATTTACTTTGTACGGAAGCTAACATGCCAACTAATCAGTTTGTCATTATTTCATATGGATAATTCATATATCCATTTTATATTCACAAATTATAAATATTTTTGTAAGTCTGTTTGTTTGTCGTTCAATCACTCCTACACGATTGAACCGATTTTGTTGAAATTTGGAACCGAAAATACTATAGGGCACTTTCTTATTTAAAAATTGAGCATGGTAATTAGCTTGGTACCTTCTATACAAACTAAATCCTAATTTTTTTTTATATCTTAAGAACGGCTGAAGCTTAGGTTGTTGAATTTGCTTTGAATGAATTTATGGCCAAGGCATGCTATCAGTATGAAAGCGGTCGGAATTGGACAAGTGAGCGTGGTACCTCTCATACCACTGAAATATTAAATTTTGTATACCTCGAGAACGGTAAAAGCAAGTAAATCTAAATTTATATAAATTAACAACGTAAGGAGGCGAAGCATGCCGGTACCTTATAGTGATAGGTATATAGTTTGTTGTAATATTAAAATCAACGACAACAAATTTATTGGAATTCTCAACAGCAGTTATAAATTCGTTCACTAAAGGCATGCAGACTGATACCATCTACACAGACTTTAGCAAAGCATTCGATAAAGTTAATCATGCTCTTCTTCTTCACAAATTAAACAAATTGGATTTTGTAATACTTTCTTCAATTGTTTCTCTTCATATCTCATCAATAGATCTCAGTATATTGTAGTTCCATTTCCATATTCTTGAAAAAGTTGATACATTTCTCGATCTTGGAGTTTTACTCGATTCTAAGTTAACGTTTAATGCCCACATTTTACAAATAGTGAATGAGACAAAAGGATTTATTATACAATGGGAGAAGGAATTTAATGATCCCTATGTTATAAAACAATTATTTACTTCTTTGGTGAGACCTATTCTGGAGTATGCATGGGTGGTCTGGGACCCGCAATATGGTATTTATATAAAAAAAAATTGTGTCTGTACAGAAACAATTTCTTCTATTCTGTCTTCGAAATCTTCTATGGAATCAAAATATTGCTTTACCACCATACGAAAGCCGTCTTGTACTTATAAAACTAACTACGCTTAAAAGCAGAAGAATTCTTGTGAACATTTCTTTTATAAACAATTTGATAAATGGTCCTATTGACTCAGAATGTCTTATCAATAAATTAGAATTTGTAATCCCAACTCGTCCAACAAGATATTATGTTCCTCTAAAATTGCCATTTTGCCGCTCTAACTACGCTAACTTTGATCTATTTCTAAGAATGTTTGCTGAATTCAATAAATATTTTTCACTCATTGATTATTCTACGAATAGTTATGCTCTTAAAAATAGTATATTAAATTATTTAATATCTGATTAAAACATTAAATTAAGAAATTATTGTTAAATAGCCAATAAGATGAATTTCATTGACCTTATGAATAAATAAATAAATAAATATAAACATTGGTTTTAGTTTGTGGAAAAAACAGAGTTCTTTAATTGGATAAAATATGTTTTGAATTGATGGTTTTCATAGCTTCCCAACCGTGTTCAATAGCTGAGTTCGCTTTGTAGTTTTAAACTGAAAGCAAAATAATTTTGGGGACATTTTTTAGACTTACTTAACCTTAATGCCAATCTGATATAAATATGGTTTAAGTAATCAATGTAAAGTTGTATATACGGGTTGACTGATGGAAGCCGCTTATTGATTTTTAGATTAAGCAAAAATGGATAACTGGTACACTGAAACAAAAATTTGAATTGTAAGCCGTTATCATGCACTGAAGTCCGTAGTTTCAGTGAAATAGAGTATAAGCGTATGTTTGGCTGCAATTCTCCGAGCAGATGGATCATAATGGGAATTAATAATTTTGCCGAGCATGTCAGCATGACAGTCAAAAGAAACTCTTCAGTTCGGATGGAGGAAACAATCGCAGCCTTAGCTTAGCTTATCTGCTAAGTTATTGTAGTCATTTTGAGCTTATTCCCCTATAAAAATCAAACGGCCGACAAACTGAATGCAACTGACTTGTCGATTCGCTTGGAATTTTGTCACAAGATGCTTCAAATTTAGATGATGGCTGAAATATGTTAAACTATCTTTTAATGACTGACGAGGCCCACTTCGGAGTCTTTACTCTCCAAGCAGTAATAAACAACTTTTTGATAAGTTTGCATCAACGAGCAAGGGTGTGTGGGAGGAATGGCGAGTTTAAATACCATTATTTTTAAAACTAATTAATCTATATTTAATAAAATTCAATGAGCTTTAACATAAATAAAAGAAAAATGAATTCCATACACTGACAAAAAATTATTTGACTCTCTTAATGCAGCATAATTCATCAGCCACCCTGTATTTTAAAAAATGAATTTATAATAATTTTTATTTTAAATTTAACAAACTGAATATCTAATAAAACTAAAATGGTGTATGGCATCATGTAAATAAGTAGGCCTGGCCTAATAAATATTTTGAGTCTTATGCCGTCGGAAGGGAACTTTCCTTAAATTATAGCCATAAAATTTTGTTGATGTTGTTTTTTTATTTTTTTATTTGTTCTTGTAAAACCATAAACTTTCACACAAAGTATACAATAACTTGTCGCAATGTAATGAATATTAATTAAAAACATAAAGAAAAACTTTTATTTTTTAAGATTAAAAAAAAATTGTTTTCTGGTAGTTGGTATTATTTAATGACCATTTGAATTTTTTCTACATTTTAATTATAATTTTGATTACAAATGTTAATGAGGTTGGTTGCTTTTGTTTTTCTCAAACAAGCTTTTCCATTTTATTATTTTCTCTTTTATTATTGTTTTAGGTGGTTTTCTTATGAATAAGCTGCTTAATAAAGTGTATTTCTTACGTATTAAAGTTGAATTAAAGCTAAAAAGTTTATTGTTTTATCTTTTCGCATTTAATTCAATTTTGCCTTAGTTTTTTCTTTTTATGTGTGTTTTAGTTATTGTTCAAATTATTTCGTTTGATTACAGGGCGTATACTTAACAAATGTTTGTTAGAAATTAACAACAGTTATACGCCCCAATGAATTTTGATGATCAAACATTCCTTTGCGGTTATAGAAATAACGAATACGAAAAAGTATTTTTGTAAGACGCTTATGTACAAAAACTTTTTTACTGCTTTTTTACTTTTTTTTTTACTTTAACAACAAACAAAAAAAAAAAAAAAAAAAAGCTAAAATATAGGAGTATAATAAAAAGAAGAAATAACATACTCGCAGTATATGTGTCTTTGAAAAGAAAAAAAAAATCTCTTCTGTCAAGAATTTATTCCATTCAAACTTATGTAAGTGAAAGCACCCATAAAAGAAAAAAAGTCAAAAAAACAATTACAAAATCAAAAAACACAACTCCTAAGATAAGTCCTCAACAAAAAATTCAAAATTTTGTTCCCATCTTTTATCCGCTTTGTTTGTGTTTGTGTGCGTTCTTTAATTTGCTTTTACTCTTGTACTTATAAATATTAAAAAAAAAATAAATAAATAAATAAAAAAAATGACAACAAAAATAATAATGATAATAACAGCAACAAATTGTTGCTTCTCTCGCAACAGTTTGTGTTATATAAACAATACAAAGTATAACAGTTTTACGATTAAACCTCTTGTAATACTAAAGGGTAGCATACGCACACACTTACAATTCTAAGCAATTATGTCTACCTGAAAACATTTCATTCAGAATTTTCTCTGTTCGTGTTAAAGAGTCACTTTATTTACAACAGAGTTAATACATGTAACTATCGAATTTCATTAAAATTATAAATCGACCAGTGGATTCCTGCCAAAAATTAAAAAAAAATTAAATTCTAAATTTATTTAAAATATTTGAATTCAAAGATTAAATAATCCAAAATAAAAATAAATGCACAACTTTCTACAGATGTTAGTTTAATTCATCTCTTAGTGTGATTTCATTCTGTTTTGAATATTCTGTGTGTAGTCGAAGTAATTCAAATTAAAAGCTGGATACGCTATTAGATTATAATACCATTTCAATAATTACTGGTTTTAAAAATTTTTTTATTGAAGTCAGTTTGCTCTTGGTTCGTAAATCTTTATAGATTTCTTGACAGAGAGGCAGGTTATTTTGAAGATATTTTTCAGTAAGAAGTTTTTTCTTTTGTATCTTCTATATTATAAAGATCTTCAGAGCAGCACTCACTAATCGATTGCAATAAACTCTCGACCTTTTCGATTTCGTTTTCAGGCAAAAACCCTTTTTTTTTAATTAAAAATCGTTTTATTCGGGATAATCGTACCGCATTTTATTCAAATTTCAGTATTTATGAATCGCATCGTAGTGAAACCGTAGTCGCCGTGGTCTAGTGGTTAGTGTGTTGGCTTACTAAGACATGAGCTGTGGGTTCGACACCCAGCTCCGACATCTTAAAAAAAAAAGAAATATGAAAAAAATATGTCTTTCGGCGACTACCTCTCAGCAGTCTTCTGGCAAAAGCTCTGAGAGTAATTAATTGCTATGAACAAGCTTCTCAAGTCTGTCGTTCGGAGTCGACATTAAACTGTAGGTCCCTATACTCATGGATAAAAATTTACACACACAACGTGAGTGCTGCGAGAAGCTAGGCCGTAATCCTAAAAATGTAAAGTTTGCCTAATTGGGACAGCCACTTAATTGGGACAAAATGCCCAAGTCCCGATGTGTCCCAATTAAGCGGAATCAACTGTACTATATTTTTATTACATTTGATATTTCTTAATGCATTAAATGCAATATTTTAAGTACTAAAAATTACATAAATATCATATATAAAAATAGTAAAAAAATAAAGTCTATGAAATTCCATGTAATGACTGGAATGCAAAAAGTTTAAATATCCCATTGGATTAAGGCGGTCGACAAAGTTTTTTAAAACGTAGTCCAACACGTGCTGCAATTTAATGACACATTTACATACTAGGGGATAGCTAAAAAGTAAAAGAAAAGAAATATTAATAGAATTTAATTATTTTTAAGTTTAAAAACATTAAAACTTGTATTTTTGAATACATACATACATACATACATACATACATACATACATACATACATACATACATACATAAATTTCTATTTATTTTCCAGGGATGCTGTTACTTTTAAAACCTTCTCTTTATTACATTCACATACAGAGAAACTCTCTGTCTCTCTCTCTCTCTCTCTCTGTTTTTGTAAAAATACTGCGTGAGCATTTCTGGTATAACAGTTTCATGTGTAGACGGCAAGGAATTAAAGCAGCTGTGATAGCAGCAACAATCAAATGCAAATACTTCGCAGGATACGCAACACAGTTTGTGTAGGGACTACGACCTGTTCAGAGCAATAACGCGGCAATAGCAAGGCGGCAATAACAACGAGTGTTAAGAAGAAAGTTTTGCACTAAATATTCCTGTTAAATTTGGAAAAAAAGAAATAAAAGTGTGTAAAGAAAAGGTCTGAAAATAAAGAAAATCTTTTTTTTACATATATTTACGCGAACGTACTAGCAAATAGTGTGTGTTGTTGCTTCAAAAAGAAAAGCAAAAATAGTTTCTAAAAAGTGTTAAAATTGTTGTTATTATTGTATGTCTACGGTTAAATTACAAAGTAAATAAGATAAAGGTATATACATATGTATGCACATACATACTAACATATAGAAAGAAAATAACAAATATGTTGGTTTCGGCTTAAAAAAAACAAGAAAAAATATTAAAAAATAAAAATTAAGAGAGGGAAAGAAGGAGAAAGAGCACAAGTTCTTCTATACTTAAAATAAAACACAAGAAAAGCTAGCAGTTAAAGCAACAACAATACGGTTTAAAGACTTAAAACGACTTTAACAACAAGAAAGTCAAATATTTTTTATACTTTTTCGGTATTTCAAATTATAGTAGAAAAAAAGCATTTAAGAAAAAAAAAAAACACACAGTGAAACACCAAAAGCTGAAATAAAAAAAGGAAAAATTTTTTAAATTCATTAAATCGTTGAAAAAAGCAAAAAAAAAGTATATGAAATAGAAATCTTAAGAGCAAAGAAAATTTCAAATTAATTTCTAAACCCTCTTGTGCTAATTATTGTGTGCTTTGTAAAAACCCCAAAAAAAGGGACACAAAAGAAAAAAAGTATTTTTCATTAAAAATTTCTTAAGAGTAAATCCCAAAAGGAAAAATTAAGAAGTGTTGCCCAAATAAGTAATAGTACGAGCATATCCATATTGTGAAATCAACATCAGAAATCCTTTTTCTGTGGGTTAATAGAGAAAAGGATTAACTTCACTTGAGGTGACATAAAATGATAAGTAAGTGTTTGTTATATAATTAATTATTTATTAAAATAAAATTATAAAAATTCGTTAGACTTAAGTAAACAGCTGTCAGAGCTGCAAAAGAATATATTATTTAAGCAATGATATGCAGCATTTAAAATGCATTCATTTTCTCAACAACATGAATTGAATAAAAACAAGTTTTGGGACAGCAATAAAAATTTTAATTTTTATTTATTTTAATTTATTGCAACCAGTAAGCAAATAGTACAAAAAATCAATAATAATACCTTATTCTGTAGCATATTTGGAACCTTTAAGGTATGAATAAACAATATAATGCTTCCATTATTGCTTACAATTTTATTTATTGCTTCCAAACTTGAAAAATTTTCTGCTGGGATAGCACTTCAAGCAATTTCCAGAATTTGTCCAAATTTAAATATGTATATGGTTTTATGTGAATTATAAAAGGTTTTAAACTTATAGTAGGAATTTAAAAATAATAATTAAAAATTTTTAATAATGAATTAAGCTCATAAAAATTAAAAAAAAATTTGTTTTTTTTTTTCTGCAAACCCTTAGCAATTTTAATGAAACTTCAATTCGCTTTTCATAAAACTTATTTGCATTTTATACAAAAACGATTTCAAAGTTTTCAATTCATGAATCATTCATTCGCAGGCATCATAGATATACAAACATTGCAGGGTGACCAAGCTAACTGATAGTCCGAGTCATTTTCTAAAATTTGAAATTTTTCACGAGCTGCAAAATTTATTAAGAACGAATAAATAATTTTATAAAGCAAAATCATCATTACATTTCTTTAAAGTAGGTTTTGTTGCTATTTTTTGTACTTAAATTATATACAAAAATTATTACGAAAATAAAAAACACATAAGAAAATCGAGTACGTTTAAAATTGTAAAAAATTAAAAATTGTAAATAAAATTGTTATTGTAAAATTATATAAAAACTAATACATAGAAATAATAGAAATTACTAGAACAAAACTGTAGAACATAACAACATAGGGCTTTGGGGGGTGTGTGGTATTGTGGCTAGAGCGCTCGCACAAAAACTCAAATGGCCCAGGTTAATTTCCCAGCAAAGGTGAAAAATGAAAAAGTTTGTTTGCGGGGAGTTTCCCTCCCCAAGAAGACCATCTAAAAAACTGGTCCCCGACCTTTCACTTTATTCCACCTTAACCAATGTCAACAAAAAATGATCAGGAGTAAAAGCGCCACTCAATAGGGGTGTTAGCATATAACAGCTACACCTACTTAGCAAAAAGGCAATCACCACACAACAAACTTGCAACGATTAGGCAATTTCTGTTGATCAATCAAGGGTGAAGGTATAATACTGGCCTTTGAATGATCAATTCACAGCAATTTGTCGAATAAAATAATTCACATAATCAAATAATGTAATTTGTTACATTACTGAGCTTGGTTTTTCATATTGGTAATTATTAATTAGTAATTTAAATACTATTCAAATAATTCTACTAAGCGCCGCAGTTTGTCCACCCCGGTACGAGTACAAACATAATGAATTGATTGATACAGAACAGGAACTTTTCACTATTTTTTAAAATAATTTTCTTTTTAATAAAAAATAGTAAAAAATAACATTTTCAGGGTACCAATTGGTCTTTGTGAGCTATTTTGGATGCCTAGACACATTCAGATTTTATTGATATGTTCACGAAAGTTGCTCAGATTTACAATAGCTACAATTTTGTCATATATTGTTAGTGAAAAATTACGGGTCCCTGTAAGTTATGCTGAAAAAAGGAAAAAATTTTTCGTACATTTTTGGAAAAAAAGTGCAAGAAAAAATTATTTTTTGCACAAAAGATAGTTTAAAATTTGATCAGTGGAGTCTTTACTACATTATTGCCAAACATAATTAAGCAGTATGTTTAAGTTTGAGTTAGCTGTTGCACAAAAACTGAGGACACCTTTCTTTGAGTGATGCAGTGATTTTCAAAATCTTTTGCGGTCCATAAAAAAAATTGGTAGTCAATCTGACCAAACCGAGCCGCATAGTGTTATTTTAAAATAATATAAAAAAAAAAATAATAAAAAGAATACACAATATTTACATTTTGCACATTTTTTTTAATAAAACACAACTGTGTGAAAAATAGCAGGATTATACTTTAAAAATAACATATAAATTAAATAAAACAATTGACGGCAATATATTGTAAATACTGTAAAAACGCTTTAACATAATTAAGAATTGTAAAGTGTGGGTGGCTTCTCTTTATCAAACAACACTGTATGTCACAATAAGAATTTTTATTGTTTTTCCAAAGGTACGTAACATTGTAAAACAATGAGTACTCAAGATGTGATACAATTTTTAAGAACAACAGGTATATATTAATAAAAATTCTCACACACCAACTTCTAAAATATGGATTAAAAACCGTTTCGGCTTTTTTTTTTAATTTGAACGAATATCAACCGAATGTAGGTTTGAGAAATCTGTGTGAGTTTCTCCAGAGAAACCACTCAACATCTTTTTATTTATTTATGTTGTTATGGCGTAAAAACATCCCAACAACAATACAATAATAAGAAACGGCATTTGTCGAGACAAATAAAACAATATTTACATTGCTAATGCTAAATCAAATTTTTATAAGCGAATTTGTGCCAAAATTAGCCAATATAAAAAAGAAAAACATAAAAAATTAAAAAAAAATTAAAAGAACGCATTTGGTCAGAAGAGGCATGGTGATTCACATGAAAAACATTAACTTCCTCCTTAAAGCTTCTTGCATTTTGCACAATGTTTGCATATTATTGGACATTTTTAATTAATATAATAAACAGCTGATCAAATGATATTAAATGAAATTTTAGCTCTGTTTATTTTTACTTTGGAGGTGTTTGTTTAATGCAATACCAATTTTATAATACGTACATGAATGTAATATAAGAACTAGCTATAAACCAGTTTGTTTATGGTATAATTGTGGTATAGGCTGACACATATGTGGTATAGAATTCTCGTATGGTATGTGTACCACATGTTTGTCAGGAGTATAAGTCTTACTTTTTAAGTTTCAAAATAGAAATTAGTTCGAGGGAACTAAATCTGGAGCACAAGGTGCGAGGTGGAAACTGCAGTTTATAGATTTGGTCGTCACAATGAGGGATTGTGTGAACTAGTACTGCATTATCTTGATGAAAATACACTTTTTTTTTGCTAAATGCTACTTTTTTTCTTTAATTTTATCACGTAAATGCTGCATTATCTATACATACATACAAAGACAATTAGCCATTACCTACAGTTTACCGTCGACACCGAACGACAAACTTGAGAAGCTTGTTCATGCCAATCAGTTACTCTCAGGGCTTTTGCCAAAAGACTGCTAAAAGATAATTGTCGAACGAAAAGTTTTCTTACGAATTTCTTTTTTTTAAAGATGTCAGAGCTGATGTTTGAACCCGGAGCTTTTATTCCAGCAAGCCAACATACTATCCACTAGGCTACGGCGAATACGACTGCAATAACTATGCATAATGAAAAAAGAAGATAATCTCATGCCCATACCAAATAAACAAACTGCATAAGCTTGTCTGCAGTTTGGACTTTCGTCGCCATTGCAGTTTCTTGTTTTCATTGTTTCTTTATGATGATAGATGTATGTATGTCTCTCTCATGGCTAATAGTCAACTCCAATAATGGGTTTTATTGCTAAGAAACATTTTCATTAAAACATCTTCATGACGCTGTTTTTCGCTATTAGAGGCAAAAGCTGCATCCATCTAGAGTACATTTTTCTAATCGCTTTTTTAACCAGCTCACACACCTTCAGAAAATAATCACTCAATAGAATTTTGTTAAATTTCTTTATCGTCTCTGGTGCGAACACTTCACTTCATCAACCACAACGAAAATCGCTTTGTCAGTATTCGTACTGCCTTGTTTAAGCTCTGGTACAATTTATTTTGTAATCCTAAGCGAAGAAAACGACTGCTGCAGAGTAGAATCTGAGATCTCTTAAATGGAAGTATTGATTCACTGTGATCGTTTATTTTTAAATTATAAAAAAAAAAAAAATCACAATAACGTGGCGTTCAGAAACTACATATAGACATAAGCTTTATAAGGCTACTGCTATTCCATAAACTAATTTCATTCAAACTACTGCCACCTATGTAGCAGATAGGCTAGTTTTTGGATCACCCTCTTACAAGAGTTTTGTTTTGATTGTTAGGATTGAAAACAATCAGTGAAATACCTAAAGAGGGTTCTTGTAAACCACTTAAATAAATATATTTGCATATTCAGAATTGCTCCCTACTGTATAAGCAAAAACATTTGTTTCATTTATTACTACAGAGAGTGTAGCAATTGTTTTTCCTCTTTTTTTTTTCGCCAGATAACAACACAATACTGTTGAAAAGTTTATAAAAATATTAAAGTTGAAAACTTTAGTTGATATTCAGACAAAACTATTTTAGAAAAAAATCTGACATTAAATCTAATAAAAAGGAGAACAAAAAAAAAAAAAAATAAAAAAGGAACACAATATTGTTGCTGTACTACATATTAATACGAGTACATACTCGTATATGAAGAAATATATTCCTTTTTTCTTATTTTTTGTGCAAATAATAGTTTATGAATGATACTTAATTTTGAACAATAGACGAGTTTTCCATAAACTTTTTTACAATCACATTCACAGTAGGAATTTATTTTTGTTTTTTTGCTAAATAAAAGTGCAAAAAAGTTTTTGTATTTTTTCTTATCGGAAACACAAACTAAAAATGAAATTTTATTGTATTTGTACTCATTCCTTTGCATTTTATTCTCTGGTTCTCATAAATTTGCACAGGATGCACACGTTAGAGGAGCAGTTTAGTAAAAGGCAGAGCAAAGAAGGGTTTGCATGGTTGTTGAGGGAATAAGAGGGACTCTGTTTTATTTAATTTGAATTCAATAGAAGACTTAAATAGCAGTTTTAGTGTTGAATAAATTATTAAGTAAGTTGGGGTTTAATTTCACTATGTAGGTATGTATGGATGCATTAAGTGGTTCAAATGTGTTTAATTTTAGTGAGTAATAGGATAATTTAAAATAATGTAAAATATTAGATATAAAAAATGAATTCTAGCATATTAAGTAGTACAGAATAAGAGATTAACTCATTGATAATAATTTCTAACACTCTAATACATTTATTAAGGATCAAATAGAATAAATTTCTTTTCAAGTTTACGGCAACACATTTAAAGGATCTTCTTCAGTTTGATCCTTTCATCGTAGTTTCGTATTATATTTGTATGTATGTCCTCTTTTACAATAGAATCAAACTGAAATAATGAATACTCTACAGTATTTTTTATTTCTTGCTTATTAGATATCCAAGCCAGCGCAATGCTGCATTTTTATTCGATATAGTAAGTTTATATCATTGTACAGTTCGAAATTTATTCGATAGTGATATTCCACATACTGCTGGAATGCAGTCTTACGACGGCCTAATAAGGTTCCACAACTAACTTACGTGTGTAACAGTTAATCGGTGTCTTTGAGAGAAGATTTTGTTTTTCAACTATGCTTTGCATACTTTTTTTTTCATACTAATGATCTTGATTTAGTTTATAGCACTACCAAAATATTTAAAATCTTTCACTAGTAAAGTTCATAGAAAACGCCACCAAATTGATATCGTGAATTTAGTGTGTATTTACTTCACTGTTCCCTCCTAGTTATTTATTAAGATCATCGTCGAATACAAGTAGCATGTGAAATTGTTCAATGTATAGTAAGTATATTGTAACAGTATAACTCAACATTTTTTATAACTAAATGTTCAACAGGTCACAGTTGTACGCAATCTTATTTGGTATTATCGGGTGCTTAAATTTTAAGGGCCGATGTTGAATGTGAGCCATCTGCATTTCATTTGACATTTTTCAATTTCAAACTCACTCAATTTGAACTATGGAAAGATGAAAATGGGCGTTTAAATCAAAATGCGAATCGTTCACTTCGTGATTTTTTCGCTCAATTTAATCGTTCAAATGTGCGTACCGGGTCTGTAGGAGATGTAAAAACATCAGTGAAGGTCGTACAGCTCGTACTGCAGAAAATATTGCTCCTGTTGCCGATAGTGTGGTTGAAGAGCAGTCAGGCAGTTACTGTGAATGGTCTTCGCTATCGTGAGATGATAACGAACTTTTAATGGCCGGATTTGGAGGATATTGATGTATACGATATGTGGTTTTAGAAGCACGGTGCCACTTGCTACACAGCTAACGAAACAATAGCTATTTTGCTCCACAAATTTATTGGCCGTGTTATGATTTGACACCGTTAGACTTATTTTTGGGGTAATTTGAAAGAAAAGGTGTACGTCGATAAGCCAGCAACAATTCAAAAGCTAAAGGATGAGAAAAATTGGCATATTACCGGCAAAGAATTTCAATTATGCCTCAGCGTCATCGAAAATTTGGACCATCGGATGTAGGTTTGCCGTAGAAGTCGCTGCTGTCATTTGGACGTTTTTTTGTTCCATACATAATTGAACCATACCAAATTATCATAATAAAAAAAATGACAATAATTTCCTAAATAATTTGTGTTTTATTTAAATATTACATCGGCCCTTATAATTCAACCACCCCTTATACATAAGTTTCAGAAAAAATTTTCCCATAATAATTAAACTTAGACATATTTTTTCATACTTTTTCGTATTAGTTTGGCAATTGGTTTTCTTATTTTTTTTTTCTGCAGGATACGGCGTAGTATAATTATCTAATCAGTGGTCAATTTGCAAGGTATAATATCACCCTTAAATGTCAAATTTCGAAGAGGTAATTCGAAGATTTTAGATGTTGATTAGCAGAATTTTATAGAAACATTATCTCTATTATTGAACACGATATAACATATTGAGGCTTAAATTTAGCGTATTTTCTTATAGCAAATGGTACTTACAAGTCTTTGCATACTTTCAGAAAAGTTGTACTACTCCCCAGGTATTTCCTCATGTTGTGTCTGTCAATTTTAATCCATGAGTACCGGCACCTACAGTTTAAAGTCGTTTCCGAACGACAGACTTGAGAAGCTTTTTAATGGCAATCAATTACTCTCAGAGCTTTTGCCAGATGATTGCTAAGACGTAGTCGCCCAAAGATATATTTTTTTCGCATTTCTTTTTTTTTCACATATGTGGTTGTGAAATGCAGAATACCAAAAATGCTGAAGTACTTAACCTTCAAGTGAATTCAGTATTATAACACCAAAATAAATAGATTATGAACATTATAATTCATACTCTCGAATAAGTTGTTTTAAGTAGTTTGTGTCAGACTTTAGGAAACGATTTGGTATGCCAAACAACAGTTTAGTTTTCACTAAAACGTTTTTCCACGCGATAGGTAGCCAATGGAACGGAAACCCTAATTATGATCAGCCAGCAAATTGTTGGGCTCATAAACATAGTCTTTTTAATTTAAAACCACGCTTCCATGGAATTGTTTAAGACTGATGTTACGAGTACATTAGCAACCCTTTGAAAACACTGACTCATTATGCCTTCAGCTTCACTACAGGTGCTGATAAATAGAACGGCTTAAAACGTTTATTTATGTAGAGATATATAAAAATCCACCTAAAATTCGGATAACGATAGTTTATCAGAGCACCGAATTTGATACAAAACGTGCTTTAGTTGATCCTACCAAGAGCTACTTTCACACTAATTTTGTTCTGGTTACCTTTGTATTTGTAATTTAACAAATAGTATTTTTTTATCCACTCGCATCCTAAAAGGTAGCTCATCATCAAATCAGGCCTAACCGGTTAAAACTCTAATTTCTTTTTATATTAAAATAATATTTTCTGTTTAATTGGTATTTGCGGGTAGGGTTTTGTTTTTATGCCATAGTTCTAGGATAACAAAAGAAATAAAAAGAAGTAAAACACAGGACATCATAAAGCTTATTCATGCTCAATTGACAAACAAAAACAAAATAATAAAAAAAAACCACGACGTAAATAAAAAAAGAACAATAGATACCCTTTTCAGTTGAAATAATGCAAATTCACCATCATTTGCACACAGAACCCGTTGCTAAGTTGGTTACTTGGTTACTTTTCATTGTTAATTTTCTTGATATTTTTTTATCGTTTTTTTTTTCTAATTCCTTTTTGTTCATTGTTAGAAATTATATTTTTTTCGTTTTTTTTTCTCCTTTTTATGTCAAACGAAATATTTGACTTCTATTAACACTTTAACCGCTCTAAAATAGCATTAAGTGGCATAACATCTGTTATTTGATATTTTTTGTAAAACTTAATTTAATTGCATGAATTTGGATAAAAGAAATTACAGTTACTGTAGAATCACAAGAAAAACAAAAAACAAATTGTAGGCATAGTAACGTTTTAAACATTTCATGAATATTTTTCAAACCGAAACAATATTTAAGTTCATTGTGTATTGCATTCTTCTATGTCAGAGAAGATATTTTAAAACATTTAAACGAGAGCAATTAGTAAAGCGACTGTTTGGCTGAGTGAAAAGAAAAAGGTGTTTGCTTAAAAGCTTAAAATAATTTCATGGCATTAGTTTTTCAACTGTGATTTTCAGCATGTGTCTGGCGCTACTACGAGTCAATGTCTGTTCGATCAAATCAATATTTGAAATATTTTTCGAATAAAGCCTGCCGAATATTGACTTCTAATACGTTAAGCTCTACTGGTTTATCGGCAATAAGAATTGCCTTAATATGGCTTTATTAAAAGTAAGTCACACGCTTAAAAGGGCATGTACGAGGGAATATCAAGGAAGTTTCATTTCAAAAAGGTGGCACAACTTTTCAGAACTACTTCCTTGATATTTAACTGATAAATTTTTGGAAACAAAAGGTCATTACCCGGGGCTCGATAGCTCATGCAAACGGTAGTTCCTTGCTCATTTTCGAAACATAAAGTCTGATAAAGCCGCTAGCGTATATACCTCGACTCGTTAACAACTTCAGGATTTTTTTCACCCTTTATATTGCAATTTTGCTAACTTAACAAAATTCCTCGATAAAATATTCGTCTTTTGCTGGTTTTAAATGAGCTCAATCAGCAAAAATTTAAAATAAACAATTTTTAATTGGCTTCAAAATTTCCACAGTATGTCCTTAGCTTAGGACAAAGACTAACAATTTGAAGCCGACGGTTAATTGTTATTTCTGTGTTTTCTTCAGAATACTGGTATAGTGGTTAGAGCGCTCGCATAGAAACTCAAATGACAGACGGTCAATCCCAGCGAAGGACTAAAAAAATTACATACATTTATAACTGGCCTTTACAACCCTGTGTCAGGATTACGGCCTAGCTTCTCGCTAAAAAAATTATAATATAAAATTTACTGTTTTTCTGAATTATAATTAAAAAAAATAAGAGGTCCCACCCCCTCCAAGAAGTCCATGTTTAAGAAACCGCTCCTTGATATTGCCAGTCTATTCCACCAAAAATCAGGAGTACAGCGCCACCTTCTGGGAAGATAACAGCTAACCTACTGAAGACGCTCGCCACCCACATTCAACATCCACCGACAAATGGGGCAATTGCTGTTGATTACTCAGGGGTAAAGGTATAAGACTGGCCTTTGAGTGTTCAAATTGACCCTAACTTCTCTCATCAACAAAAAGGCGCATAATAAAAAAAATAAATTAAATCCATGTATCTCCAGTAGCAACGAGGAGCTAGGTCGTAAGACACAGAGTTGTAAAGGAATTCAAATTCACTCAAAATTCGATTATTGCAGCATTTTCGTTGTTCTACATTTCACATCTACATATTTTTATTCGTTTTCCATTCGAGTGGTAAAGGATTGGTGAAAGTAAAAGGAACACTCTTTTATTCCAATATGTGATAACGTTGTTAACAAAAGCAAAATTTGGTTTTTAGTTTGAAGTGTTCTTTATTCAATTTAATAAAAAAATTTTTTTTCAAAAATATTATTAAAAAAAAAAATGTTTTTAAACTATCAAAACTACTTATAACAAAAACTAAATAAAAAGAAAATACGAAACCAAATAATGCGGGATAGAAAAATTTTTATTTTTTATTATTTGTGGATTTATAGGTTTTTGACTAATTTTACACAAAATTACACAATAGAACCTGGCATTTTGATGCAAAATTAATCCTTTTTTTGAGAAAAATGTCCAATGTGACCATGGTAAAAGTACCTAATTCTGTCCAATTTTAGAGTTATGGGAATTAAAAAAATTTCCCTTTTCAAAATGTAACAAAATCTGGATATTTTATGTATACACATAAGTTTCTCCCAAAAACAAAAATTAACAAAAAAGATCTTAATATTTTTAGTTACGAAGTGCTAATGGCATATTAGTTGTGATATATGTGAACACTAGGAAAACTAACAAACAAAATTGATTAATTTTATACACGATTATTAACCTAAAAAATTAATTAAACACATAGGCCATGGTTCAGTTAATTTATTTTGAATAGAATTCTTAACTTTTTATATGTATTTAAATTATAATTACTTACTAGAAAAAAATACATAAAATAGTTGCTGCAATATACTTAAGAACATATAATGAAAGTGAGATTATTAAAAAGTCAAAACATAAATTATAGAAAAAGAAATACCAAAAAATCCATGAAAATAATAGATAATACGAGTAATAAAATAAAAAATCATCAACATTTTTTACTTGCCAGTATTTTTTTGTTTCTTTCATATTTTATTTGTACTGCTCAAATAACTTTATCTGTTCGTTTCGGCTCATTTCAATTCATGGCTGCTTATATTACTTACTTGGAATATATGACAAATTTCTCTTGTAATTTGCATCTATAAAATGGAATAAAAAATTCCATTATTTTTGTGTTAATTTTGTTACAGTCAAACAAAGAGGATACGTAAACACGTAAATAGAAAAAAGTTTTCACCGTATGAATAAACAAGCTGTCAATGCTGGCTGGAAAAAAGTGAAAAATAAAAATTGTAAATAAATATCTACAAAAAAAAATATATATACTAAGCAGAGGTACAGTTGGTGTTTAGTTATTAGCAAGGACTGTAAACAGCAAGTTAATAATGAAAAATTAAACTGAAACAAATAATCGTGTAAGACTCGACTTATATAACAGACACCGAATAGATACATACTTAAGTATGCCGTTATAGTTTAGTTTTATATAATTTGTTAAAATAACGATCCTAAAGCGAATTTTAACTGTAATTTTTCCACACAAAAAAATACAGTTATTCTAGAAATTTAATTTTTCAGTCAAAAAATTAAACTCTTGAACTCTCTTGAGGAATTAAAAGTTTTTATTTCCAAAATATCTCACTGTATAGGAATGATGGCCCAAGGAGTCCTTAAAGGGAGTGCCGCCATATGGGAGTACCTTCTCTTCCTAGTGCAGTGATTCGCAACTAATGTGCCGCGGCACTTTTGTGTGACTCAAAATTTTAAAACTGTGCCGCTAAATAGAAAACGAAAAAAATTTTACATCGTGTGCTGGAATTAAAAGACGAAATGAAAATGTTTTTTGAACAAGATAAAAATTATGATTTTGTTCATTTGTTGAAAGATTAATGCCCGTATTCATAAAAAATAGAATTGGTTTATAGAGTGCTTATTGACATATTTCTATGGAGTAATTGTCAAATAAGCTATTAATAAAACTGTTTTATTTTTTATGAATACGGGCAAAAATATGGTGTACTACACTGACTTACCTATCAGAAATTTTTGTTTTTTTTAAGAACATAAATTCAAGTATACAAGGGCCTAATGAAAATATCTTAAACTCAACCGATAAGCTGATGGGATTCCAAAAACAAATAACTTTATAGAAGAATAAAGCTCAGAAAGGCAATTTAGAAAAGTTAGAGTCAATACCAAAATACTATTATAAAACTA
This sequence comes from Metopia argyrocephala, assembly GCA_963576795.1. Classification (NCBI taxonomy): domain Eukaryota; kingdom Metazoa; phylum Arthropoda; class Insecta; order Diptera; family Sarcophagidae; genus Metopia; species Metopia argyrocephala. The sequence continues at coordinate 56,130,612 of OY756211.1, read as the reverse complement.
TTAAAATAATTGTTATTGTTTTATTAAGTACATAAATAATTTTTAAACTTACGAGTATCTTCTTTGTGTGCCGCCAAATTTTTAAATTGTCAAAAGTGTGCCACAAAAAAAAAAAAAAAAAATAAAAACGTTGAGAATCAGTGTCCTAGTGGTTAGCGTTTAGTGATTTACCTCACTAAAACAACAGCTCGGAGTTCAACCCCCAGTTCTGGCATCATCAACAAAAAAAATTTTTATCCTAGTACTCATGAATAAAAATTAACACACACAATATGGATGCTGCATGAAGTTAGGCCGTAACCCTGAAACAGGGATGTAATGGCGAATTATATACGTATGTATGTTTTTTAAATAAGCCCTAAAATTTCCATACATAGTCATCGTTAAACTATTAAGAGAGGTATGTTGACTCAAAAAATATCTTTGCTTTTCAAATTCGAATTTATCTTCACCAGATCATTAGGTTTTAAAACAAAGTGAAGTTTATATTGCGTAAAAATAATCTTCTCAAGTATATTTATATAACGACAACTAAAATATCGTCAGAGTAAAAATTTTTCACAATATAAAACAAAAAATCCCCTAAACTGCCAATTGTGGTGGTTCACACACATTAAATTTAAAAAATATAAAAAAAAATAAAATATTGTTGTGCCTTACCTTAATGACCTATATATATCATTTTAAAAATTAGAAATTAGCCGTTATACCACATGTGTATACGGGAAAATAAAAAATATTTTTATCCCTATTATGGTAACAATTGTGACCAGCTGTTATCCTACATATTGTTTCTCTTCTCCTTTTACTCTGAGTGTTAAGATTACGGATGGATGGGTTTTCAATTTTTTTATGTTTATTTTATTTTTTGCTATGTACATACTCATACATGTATACTTATACATGCTAACTATAAGACAGTCTACTTTTCTCTATCATAGTTTTCTGCAACAGAATTTTATTTTGCGAATTCTTCTATTATCGAACGAAAGTTTGACGAAACTTTTAAAAGAATAATCGAATAGTAAATATTACGATACAACTTAGCTTTTGTTGTTCTCAATTTTCTTTTGTTTTGTATGTATATCCTTATAAGTCTACATTACCACATGTACGATCACAGCCAGGGTGATTAGGAAGTTCTAACATGGCATGTGCTAAATGGCTTTATATAATTTATGATTCCATGTTAATATATATTTATAAAAAACAATATTGTTTAATGTTTTATTAAATGAGACATTTTTATGTGCTTTATGTAAAAAATTAATTATTATTTAATTTTTAAAGTTATTGGTAAAGTTTTTGTAAATTTTTTCTTTACTTTTTATAATAAAATAGGAATTTTTTTTCCTTTGTGCATTACAAGTTTCAGGCTCAAATAATTTATATACTTGTATATTTATGAGCCAACGAGCGAGATTTCTGCTTATAAAGTGTCCATTTCAAATAAATATGTAGAAGACAACTAATATGCGTAATAACCATATGCCTAAAATGTTAAAACCAATAAGTTCGTTTTATTGCGTACAGTATTCTTTTAACACACACACACATACAATTGGGCATTACAACCCTATTGCAGGGTTACGAACTAGCTTGACGCAGCAAGCGTTAATTTTTATTCATGACAATCGGTACTTACATTTTAAAGTGGACTCCAAACGACAGATTTGAAAAGCTTTTTCATAGCAATCAGTTAATCTCAGAGCTTTTTCCAGAAGACTGCTAAGAGATAGTTGCCGAAAGAAATCTTTTTTTTTCAAGATGTCGGGGCTTCTTTTAACAGTATTTTTATATAATGCAGAATTTTTTTTGAAGACAACATAAATTCTACTAAAAATAGAATATTAATTTTTATTAATATGCTGTAAAAATTATAAGCCCAAATTAAATACCTTTCTTTTACAGTTGCCTCCAGTTGTCTTTCAGGCAGTTTCCTTTTCAAATTGTCATTACAAAGTAAGTTTTGGTCGATCTTTAAGGTTGGACCCTTGCTGATTCCATTCGGTTGCATTATTTATTTTTAAGACCAACAGATGGATAGGCACAATTAGCAGAAAGTGCCGATTTTATACCATTGCAGGACCAAACTGATTAGCAAGACCAATTCTCAGGAGTGAACCCCTACTCATGCAGTGCATTGTATTGGAATTTTGAAGATAGATAGCTTTTTTTCATAGATATATCCTATATATTTTATGCGCCTTTTTTTTGTTGATGCGACAAGTTGCTGTTAATTTGACCACTCAAGGGCCAGTGTTATACCATCAACGTTGAATGATCAACAGCAATTTACCCATCTGCTGGTGGATGTAGAATGTGTGTGGCGTGGGGAGCTTCTTCAATAGGTTGGCTGTTATGCCTCTGCAAGGTGGCGCTGTAGTCCTGATCATTCGTTTTTGGTGGAAGAGACTGGATGACCGATGTTTGATTTGTTCTAAGCGATAGATTGGAGCTGCCAGTTTATTTTCTTCGCAGGCATCGGAGAGTAAATGAATAAACTGAGTTTATATCCATATCTTCCGCATTATTTGACTCCCAGTTGTATAAATTAAAAAAATTTCGATTCTACAATATATACCAAATAAATATTGTAATATTTTAAGTATTTTTATGTGGTACAGTGTTATTTAAATTACTATTTTAAATACTTCTGAGAAACATCATTTAATATCACGGTAATGCTCCTGTGTGTAGTCGCCGTGGTCTAGTCGTTAGTGTGTTGGCTTACTAAGACATGAGTCCTGTGTTCGACACCCAGCTCCGACATCTTAAAAAGAAATATGAAAAAAATATTTCTTTCGGCGACTACCTCTCAGCAGTATTCTGGCAAAAGCTCTGAGAGTAATTAATTGCCATGAACAAGCTTCTCAAGTTTGTCGTTCGGAGTCGACATTAAACTGTAGGTCCCGGTACTCATGGATGAGAATTTACACACACAACATGAGTGCTGCGAGAAGCTAGGCCGTAATCCTGACACAGGGTTGTAAAGGCCAGTTATGTATGTATGTATGTATGTAATGCTCCTGTGTACTCATAAATTGCTTGCAGTTACATTTGTGGAAGATAAATTCTGCCGATTTTAACACCATCCCTTTTTTTGTTTCTAAAAATTAAAATGTGTTTGCAATTAACCTAATGAACAACAATTAAGATATACATACAAATTGCAGCAAAAATCTGTTTTAACGAACTGTGCTCAACCAAAGTAATTGGTAAAGTTAAGAAAAACTTGTTATTTAAAAACAAACTTCAAAATAAAAACCGACTTTCCTATAAATTATTAAATAATTGGGATGCATCTGGCTTTTGGTTAAAGTAAAAACTTTTGTGTAATACGAGGTTTACCTGTATTTACTTTTATTTATAAATGCCCATAGGTTATTTTGTTTTTATTTATTTTATTTTTAACAGAAAAAAAGAAAAAATAAATATATTTTTTATTTAAAGGTGTGCATGTGTATTTTATGGTCTATTTCACAAAGAGTTTATTGTTGTTTTTTATGTTTCAGAGTGTATTTTTGTATATGAAATATTTTATACAAAAACTTTATGCAAAAATTATTTAAAATTTAATGAAAAAATAATATTTTTTAAAAGGATTTTTCTTATCGAATAAATATCCATGAATATAAAATATAGAAATAAATTTAATGTAACCCAAAAAATATATATCGTTAAAAATTATTTTACTGGTATGTGATACAAATTCAATTTAAAGATTAAAGCTTAATAGACTGTGACTAATATAGAGAGAAAATTATGTAAATAAAATATAATACACCAAGGTCTCGTTTTGTGACGTTTCGATTTACATTTTTTCGAAAATGCGTCGTTGCTGAATTAATACTAGTTTTCACTGTACGTCGTTAGATTTTCGAAGTTACGTTGTTTTTGTTTCGAGTCTTAAATTTTTTTTTTAATTTTTTGGAATGTTCTTTTTTCTAAAAGATGGCACAACTTTTGTTTATAATATCGCCGTGCAATTAAAACTTTAGGATTCCTTTTCTAACTAACAATTTAAATAAAGTTATATTTTCATTTCGTTTTGTTAGTTTTAGGGTTAGTTTCAACTAGTGTGGTAATTTTTTCTTGGTTTTCTTTTTTTTTTTTTAATAATAACTGAATATTTTATTAACCTTGTAGTATTTTCGTAACCCATATGTAATTGGTTTGCTATAGAAAATCATAATTCACTTTACGTCGTTTTAATGAGCTTAGTGTTATTTTGGAACGTAACCACTACGCAAAGTGAGGTCTTGGTGTAGTATGTAATTAATAAAAATATACAAAAAATTTAAAAAAAAAATTCTTTTTTGTTTTAGAAATTAAAAAACTGTCTTGGCTGATGTTTGAAATGCTTAAAAATTATTTTTGAAATCTATTCTTTGCAATATGAAATCTCGTTTCGATATGTATGGGATACCCCCATACGCATAATGCAGATTTAACTTTAACGGTTGTTATAAAATTTTTTTCTACAATATATCAGAGTCTCTAAATGGAATAAAATTCATGTCCCTTGCACTACAATAACCTAGTGAGCTTTCAGAACACGTAATCATATACACTCGAAACATAGTACTCTCTATTTAGTACTTAGGAAGACAGCACTGTACCATATGATTCAGCATTAAAAAATGTTCTAAATACGATTTTTTTAATTAACGGAAATCATATTTTTTTCCCGACACGAATTAGAGCACCTACAAACTGTAATAGTAGGGGTCAGCCCCTGAGTTCTGGTCTTAAAAAATGTAAATTTCAAAACTTTTCTAAGCGATTTTTTTTACAAAATAAGTGGTAAAAATTATATTAGACAACCAAACTTTAGTCTTTTAATTAATTATTATAGGCCGAACCTTATACAGGATTAAAAACAGCGCCATCTTTTGTACCAACCAAAATCAGTATATCATCCCCTCTCCATAACTTCGTTTTAAATAAGAATAGTAGTGATTACGACATTGACTTTACATATCTCACAAAAAATCGAAATAGATTGATAAACGTTTTGCAACTTTTCAGTATTTTTAATAAATCTACATATTATATAGTCACTTGAAGATTCTGAACTTCCTAGCTAATTCGCTACTTCTCTCTAGTAAATTGTTATCATTTGTCGATTACGCGGTTCAATTAGAACTACTATATATTTGATTAACACTAAGTTACTCACTAACTTTTTTTTTAACTTTGTAATCTTATTAGTGTTTCTCTTGTTTGTGTTACATTTGTTTTACTAATTCAATCACTGCTTATTATAAACTCAGGTAGGTAGGTTGCAGGCACATTCATTTGAAAAAATTTTCTGTTAATTCGGATTAGACTGTTAATAAATTTAATATCTTCATAACGATATGATTTCTTTTTTGGTATAATATTGTTATAAGCTTTTTACTCATTCACTTGCCATGAAGCACACATTGTGAATTCATTAAAAACTCATAAAAGTTTACAAAAAATTGCATTCGCCTAATAAAAAAAGAAATATTTGAAGCGAAGCCAACAGTAGTAGCTGTATCGCTTCCCCATATAAAGTATAGAAAAAAAGTATTTAAAAACCAACCATAACCGCATTAATGACAACTGCTGCCGTTTGCACAAGTCTCAAAAAAAATTATTATAGATACTCGTATAACAAAAATCAACATGATAATGACCATAGATTAAAGCTCAATAAAAACAAGTGGCGAAATAATACAAAAAACGAAAACCTACAGCATTGCCTAGGTGCCAAAGCCATTGGTGCTTAGTATGCTGAAGGACATACTATTCGTATTGTGGTTTATCGGTTTTAAAGGATTATACACTAATTGCCGTAAGCACCAAAAATAAAAAAAAAAATTGACAAATTTTTATGCAATACTTGTCAAATGATATCAAATTAATAAAACTAAATTTTTTATAAATACAGCAGTATATATGTATATATGTATATAAAAAAGAAATATATAAAATAAAGAAAATGTTGAAACTTATGTATAGTGAAATTTCTTATAGGCGGACATCTGCCATTGTGGAGGATTTCCCCCGTAAAGTAGAGAAGTCACCTTATTCGAATGAAGTAAAATATAGTTTGCTTTTATGTACTTAATTTTATTTTAAAATTGTCAAAAAACTATAAAAAGAAATCATTATATCTAAGAGTATTTACGAAGAATAATATTTAACCCTAGTCCTTATAGCTGACGACGAAGGTGACCATTAGTAGTAGAGTAACTCCTAAGCCGCTTTTCGGATTTTAGAAGGTGGGATAGATTTTGTTAAGTGATTGAAGAGATATGAGCTTCTTAACTCCAAACCCCCAGGAATGTATACCCAAGTACAGGTGGAGTCACTAATGCAATTGTAAATATGATTTGACCATATAAATACAGTGGTAGATTTGCGCCTAGGCCCGTTAGACCCTGACCTAGGGCGGCGTAATTTAAAGGGCGGTAAAATTTCAAGGTAAAAGAGTCCAAGAGCAATTCAAATTAAAAATTTATTTTACTAATATTTGTTTTAATCAAATACTGAATTTCTCTCACTGTATGAAATAATTCAATTGTGGTATTCGTTTTTAATTAGTAGTACAACACATTACTACTGAATTGAAATTGGCTAAGAATTTGTAGATTCGACACCTGATATTGTACATTTCGATTTATTTGCTATAATTATTAAATACTTGAAAATGTTGGAACCGTTGAAATATTTTTGAAATTTATACACTTTCCCGTAGTCAATCTTATTAAAATAAATTAATTGCAACAATTAATCCCTGAGCAGATAAAGTGCCTTGAGCTGCCTATTCCTTAAATTAGGTAGTTACTTCTCTAGCTAAATCCATACCCGAAGCAAATCTTGTTTTTTTATATTATTTATATAGACATCGCTGGGAAATCTTATGCATTATGCTTTAGAAAGAGAGTGGTCTGATAATTGATTCATTAGTCTTTCTTGCAGAAAACAAAGACGAGAAACCGACTCCACGTTCTGAAGCTATTGGACTGCGACCTACAACATTTAAAAGCAGCAATTCAGTCATTGTTTAGAATTAAAATTTTAGATTGTTTCATACATATCACACTGATTTATCATCTGTTATGCAAATTTAAAGTCATTTAGCTTAACTTCTTCAGGATATGAGGAATAAACAATTCTATGAATTTAGAAAAAGGCAAAAGATATCTGGAGTTCAAGGTTATTATCAATATGATACTTGGTGCAGAAAAAGCTGAAAAGCTCAGTCAGTTCAATTACAGAAAAATGAAAGACAACAAGAACATTTTAAAAGCTCTGAGAATAACTGATTGCCATAAAAACGATTCTCAAGTCTGTCGTGTGGATTACAAGTTAGCCTATAAGTAGGTCCCATTGCTTATAGAACAAAATTGAAGCATACAATATGGCCGTAACTCCATTTAATTTTTTTTTGTGATATTCACTTCCATATTATATGGAAAAGTGCCTATGAAGGAACAATTGTAAATCCCCCATTGTATAAATCAAAGATTTTTTTGCGTTGGTAACGTACATTTATATTTTTATTAAAACATTGGTTGCCCCAATTGCTAGACTGCTAATGCGATACCCTCCACACACTCTGGTCTGTGACACTACACCTTCCATGTTGTATTGTAATTTAGTAAATAAAGATTAAATACAATTTATATATTTCTTATTATAACTTAAATCACCTAGCTTTTGTCCCCATTATTACAAAATTTACAAACATTGGCCGTTAAAGTGAAGAACACACATTACGTGTACGTGTTATGCGTTCGTCCTGAAATATAACATATAATATCAAGCACCTTACAAATAAATTGCGGCTTGTAAAAAAAAAATCCATTTTTGTTTTGCGTCCGCTTCAATGAAAGCGGCTTACCAAATGCTTAATCACACGTTTTGGCTAATTAGTTTCTCGTCTCGTAAGAACTTACATACATACACACATAACTGGCCATTACCACCCTGTTTCAGAGTTACGGCCTAGTTTTTCATAGCACTCATGTTGTGTGTGTTAATTTTTATATATGAGTACAGGGACCAACAATTTTGAGTCGACTCCGCACGACAAACTTAAAGAGATTTTTAATGGCAATCAATTACTCTCAGAGCTTTTGCCACAAGACTGCTAAGAGGTAGTCGCCGAAAGAAATATTTTTTTTATATTTCTGTTTTTTTTTTCAAGATGTCAGAGCTGTGGTTTGAACCCTGAGCTATCGTCTTAGTAAGCCAACACAATAACCAGTAGACCACGGCAAATTACAGCTTGGTAAGTATATATTTGCTATGCAAACGATATGAGTTTTTGGCATCATACATACAACCATTAAATTTGTATGCCATACTCTGTGGGTTTGGATGGAATGCCTTGCATGTATTGGGTACGGCCATGATAAGGAAACAAAAACTCGTGCACAATAATATTCTCACTTGGTTTGTACATATGTTTAAAATTGTAATTTATCATTGTCCATAACTCGGTGAATATCTAAAGTTGTAACTCTGTTACGATTTCTCCTTTTTCTTCTTCGATATCTTCAGTGTCCGAAATATGTACTTATGCCTACTCAAAATGTTCGGAAATGTATTAAGCTAAAAAATTTCTTTAAAATTTGCTCAGAAAATGTAAGGAAAAACGTGAAAAATTTCTACTGCTGGCCACGTCTTTACTTGGGTGTACTCATAGTAAAAGTTGGGTATAAGGCGTGGGTTAACTGCCAATACAGCCTGTAGTATTTCAAAACTTAATTTTTTTCGGCAGAAATTTTTTCTGGGTAACCAGTTGAAAAGCATTTTCATAATAATAAAATTAAACAATTAAATGTGTAACATATATGTATGCCATGTCGACGAGTATTAGAAAATATTTATATAAGAAATGACATTTTACCCTGACAAAATTGCCATTAAAATAATATCTAAAATTTTTGTAGTATTAAAACGAAATAAAGTTTTTCTTTTTTACATTTTAATGTTTGTTGGTCGCACATCTTTTTTGTTTTTTTTTTTGTTTTTTAATAGCACATTCCAAAACACACAAAATGTACCACTAAAACTGGCATTTGTCTTTTCTGTTTTGTAATTATAAATTATTTAGTGCTGTCAACCAAAAACACCCATTTTACGGGATATATGTGTGTGCTCGTATGTAGTACATACATAAGTGGAAGTCTGCAATAGTGATTTTTAAATACAAAATGACGAATTTTACAGCGAAATATTAAAATGGCCAAAGTGAATGAATGTCGGTTTGTAAAAATTTGAAAATGTGTGTTTCCACAATTAGGATTTGTGTTGTGGATAAAACAATTGGAAAACAACTGAAAAAAAAAAAATATATATTTGTCATGCACAGTGGTGGAAAACAAATATCAGAAACCAACTACTATTGTGACCTTTCTGTCAACCATAAGCATTGTTAGTACTAAGTCTAAATTTTTTTAATTTATTTAATTATTTATTTAGGCATATTCCTCATTAAGAACCTTAAGAATATAATTCTTTTATAGTTCAAAAGGAATGCATATAAATTTAGTAAATTATATCATTTACAAAAAACAAATAGTTGTAACAATTATAAAGATATAACATGACATATACAAACATAACATATTAACATAAATGACAAAGATTTTATATACTTAATTATCAATATTTGGCCCCTTCGATTTGTACTGAATATAAAATTAGAAGACAACATAAAAACTTTTTTTTTTTTTGAAAAATGGTAATGAGAAAAGTCAAATATTTTGAGACATATAGTTATAAAGCAAGTTTTTAAAACTGTTTCTCCCCGATATGATTTTCAAATATATCGGTAAAGAATTCCATAAATTAATAGCGTTAACGTAAAACAATCTGCTCGTATTAAGATAAGTATGCCTTGAACCACTATAAGGCAAAGTATTTTTGAGAAAATTGATTTTTAATAAAAAATCCAGCTTTTTGGGCTCTATTTATCTTTTGGTTATGAATTGGTAAAAAATCTATATTTTCTTGACTTCTAAGTCAATATTGTTAAGGAAAATATTCCGATCTTTAATTTTATGTGCATAAATAATAAGTTTCGGCAGTGATTTTGCACATTTTGATACATTATATAACAGTTTACTTTACCTTATGAGTAACCAAATTAAGAATGATCTTCCAACGAATTCCAATTTTTAATTTTATTTGGGACACCCTAATGAACACCTATGTTAAAATTGTTTCTAATTATAAAGCCACAACTATATACATACATATTATATATGTATGTACTTTTTATGTAAATTACTGGTAGAATTTGATATTTTTACCACAACAAGCAAAACTCATTATGAAAATTTTCTATTTATTTTAAAATTTTTACTTATTTTCATATGACAGTAGAATCTCAGAAAAATAACTCTCGTACGTGTTAACCGAATTTTTATAAGTATACGAATTTTAAGCCTCAATTATAGTTTAATAGTCTTCACTATTAAACAGCAGACATAATACTCGTACCAGTGATCAACGGTTACAAAATTTAAATAGAACATGATATTCGCCATCTTGAAGTTTTTGGAGTACTTTTTTCGAATGATATGTTGGATGTTAAGTTAGTGAGACGACTATCGCTGACGAGTAAATATTAAATGAAGTTGAATAAAAAAAAATTACAAAAGAAAATAAAGAAGAGCGTTATATTTTTGCATTTTTGTAATTGATAGATTCGAAATTCCACATATATTAATGGAGTCTGTCAACCCATTAAAATACACCCATACGAAGAAGGCTTGAACAAGTTCTCAGCTGTATTTCAACCTATACCTGAAACAGATAAACTTAATTTTTTGTTTTATTTTTAATTCTTAATATTTTGTTCTGAAAATAATTTACCTCTTGACGTGTTTTGTTGCTGATGGATACAGCACAACACATACTATTTTTAAATGGGTCAATGGGCCATGGGTCAAACTATGTATCAATTGAACAGAATTGTAAGGCTTTAAAATAAATTTCTATTTTATTTTCAAAAAAAGGTTCTTAATTTTTGTACTTCTTCTTAACTTTAGAACTAGCTTAGAAAAGTTAATAGTTCAAGAATGTAAATTACTTATAGGATATTTCAGTTGACACTTGCGATATTCTACTGTGTTTAGAGTGCTATAGAGGCATTAATACAAATTTGAATGTTTATCTGGCATGTCAATTTTATTATATTTTCAATTCAATTGAAATGCCCCATCAGGAATTTATTAACTTTATTGGCAACTTTACATGTTTAAATTTTGTTTTTGATTTTTTTGAAATTTTTAATGGATTTTCATTAGATGTTGTGTGAGTATTCAACATGAGAATTTTAATGAGAATTTTGCAAACGTTTTAAAGATAATTAAAAAAATTAAATAAAAACAACATAATTTTTGCATTTTAGATTTTTTGTGTTTTACGATACCACAAAAACAGATTTTAGCGAAACAAGAAAATTATCAGGAATATATTATTTATCAATTAAATATAATTTTCTAAATCAAAAAAAAAAAAAAATAATAAAATTATATTTAAAATAATTAAATTTAAAAAATTAAAAGATAAATATGCTTTTAATTATTATTATATTTTAGTCCTATTATACTAATTTGATCTAAAATCAATGTAAAGGCAGATAAGATATAAAAATTGTTGTTTTGTTACTAAAATTAAACAATTGCTTTTACTTGATATAGCTTTTGGTGTCAAAAACCTAAAGTGGTATCATAATTTTGAGATAAATAAAATGACGGATAGTTGCTAACTTTTCACTATAAATAAATGTAAATGCTTTACAGCTTATAGTAAAATTATAAAAAAATCTTCGGATGAGCTGATTAAGCACTAGCGAATTGACTTTTCCGTTAAGCAATCCATGAGGACATTACAAATACGTTTTTATTTATAAAATTTATTGAGTTTTTAATTTAGTTGTAACTGTTGTATATTTTTAGTAGCGTAGTTTATACATTTAAAGCTAATAGTTTTTGAGTTTTTCTTTAAATTATTAGGAAATTATTTGGCGGCAAATATAAAATTAGGTGGTTAAGGTTATTTTTTTCTAATCCGTCAATATTTACCATCAAGATGCTGTCTTTGTTCTTTCACATCTTGTTCAACACAGTTTTTTTTTCAAACTACTAGTGCAATGCCAACGAAAAAATAAATTACTTTACAAAACCAAAATGCATTTAAATTTAAGCAACGAAGTTCCTCTTACAAAAAAAAAGAACAAAACATATACAAAAATTCTGATATCAAAAATTATAGTAGTATAGTGGTTAGAGCGCTCGGTCAAAAACTAAAATGGCCCAGATTCAAATCCCAGTAAAAGTGAAAAATGAAAAAGTTAGTTTGCGGTTTTTTTTTATAATTTAAAAATAAGAAGTGTCACCCTCCCCTTTCCTCCCCTTCAAGAAGACCATCTACAAAGAAACCGCTCCCCGACATTCCACTCTATTCCACCTTAACCTTTGAAAACAAAAAACCAATGATCAGGAGAAAAGCGTTATATATTGGGAAGTAGCAGATAACAGCTAAACCTACTTAGCGAAGGCAATCACCACACAATCAACATGTAACGATGAGACAATTGCTGTTGATATGTTATTGGTAAAGGTATAACACTGACTTTTGAATGATCAATTCACAGAAATTTGACTCATTCCTAAGGCGCTTAATAATAATATATGAGAAAATGTATATATACTGTACTTTCCAAAAAATTCCAATACAAAACCCAGCATTTAGTAGAGGTTTACCTCTGAGTATTGATTTCAAATAAAAAAAAATAAATAAATAAATAGTGCTTTCAAATTCTGCTACTTTTCATTACTGAGTACTTTTATTTGGGTTCTCAATACTACTCGATACTTTTAACGGATTTTATTTTAAGAGAAATAATTTCATAAAGACTTATGTTTTCAGTTAAAATTTAAATTTTCCATACAACTTAAAAAAATAAAATACAACTCTAAAAGTACCCATTACTCAGTACTTTGCCAGCACTAATTGTAATACTGATTTGCATACAATTTTGTGATTTTAAATTTTTTTAATTAAATTTTGAGACCTAATTTTGCTCTCCAATTTCCTTTCTTCAGATGGCTTCATAATAAAAGAAACCCAAGTTTTCTCATTAAATATTAAATTATCAAATTCATATATAAAATATTTATAAAATAGAAATTAGTTTTATGTTTCATTTATTGGCTTAGAATCATTTCTAAATTATTCCCTTTGTATGCCTGTGCACTTTTAGTAATCGTTTTATACATTAAGAATTTTTAATCTATTTAGGCCTTCTGTTATTAAGAAAAGGAAATAACGAGTTGGTGCTGCTGCCATATCAAGTTTTAATTAAAATGTTAAAATCACATTTAATTTGAACAATTTGCCTTTTCAGTTCTGTGTCTGTTTAAAAATGGCAAAACAATAGAAATATTGATAATTTAATAAAATGATGTTGTTGCTGTTGCTGCTGCTGTAGCAATTGCTATCTTCTTTGCTGATTTTGTGCAGTTTTCTTGTCTTAATGGCCTACTTTTTCTCTTTTTACTTAATTGCAATTTTCAAATGTCACATAGTCGAGGAATGAAAACACATTGTTACACATTTTGCATATACTCGTACAATAAATGGAAAACAATTTTCAATGTAGCAACAAAATGTTTACGACTACAAGACATTTGTTGATTCCTTTACGTGTCAAAGGCATTCTATTAGAAATGCACTTAAAACAATGACTCTTTTATAAATCCAACACTATTAGGGGTGTTTAGAGCAAAAAAATTTAATATTCTCTTACCAATTGTATAGTTTTGCTGCATATTCAACTACCCTATAAATATGCATACATTCGAGCATCTTTCTATATTTCTATGGCTGCATTCATGTGCACATTTGCTGAGCTTTAATGTTGTCATCGTTAATATTATTGAATTCTTAGGCATACGAATCAACTGCTTGTCTACGTTCAAATGGTAGTCACAAAAGTTTAAACAGCAAAAGAAAAATCTAAGACATGGAGATTTTTTTTTTACGTATACGTGTACGTTTAACATAAAGCCAGTAACTGCATTACTAATATCAGCAACATCTGTAGCAGTAGTTGTAGTACCAACTATGTAAGAAACATTGAAAAACTAAACAAACAACAGCAACAACTTGCATTTCAGTTTATAAAGTCTCTGAAATTTTCAGTGAATCAATGAGCTGATAAAAGAAAGAAAAATGTATTTTTCAAGTTGTTGTTATTGCCTTAAAAGAGATTGAAAGGCATAAGAGAGTGTCAATATTATGAACGTGCTTCTTAAATTTTTGTTTTGTGTCTACTGCTATTGCTGAATATTAAATTCAATATATAAGCAGAAGATATTCATGCAATAAACACAAGATGCTGTAATGCTGAGTTCTGTTTAACATTAAAATTTATTCATACATTGTGTCATGCTTAGATGTATGAAATTACCTTTAAAGTAAAACGAAAGTATTGGTTTTTGTTAAGAAAGTGGTGGCAGCAGTAGTAACACTTACACAATAACACAAAATGCTTACCATTTAAGGAATTGTTAATTTATTTTACTTTTCATTTTTGGTTATAGGCGAGAGAAGAAATAAAATGACAATAGAGATGAAGGAAAATCGTAAACAACTGAAGACATGAGAAATAAAAAGTAAATATGCAATATAATCATGAAGAGTCATTCAAATATGCGTCATATATTCTGTTAATAAACGTCCAGTGCGACTGTGATGGGTTTGTTTTCCTCCAGAAAACCTGGATAGGAGTTGCCTCATACATAAAAAATTCCGAATAATGGCTGTAGTTATGTTATATAATTTGCGCCTTTTTATAACATTTTTTCTACTATTGATTTCAATAATTCGCTAGAATTTTACTACACTATTTTATAACCTATACGTATTTATTTTTTTGGTTCTTTGTTTTATTAAAAATAAATCTACTTCTACCTGTTCACATTATCGTTAAAATTATTATTTTCGCTGTGGGCTATAATAATTAAGATAATGTAGGTTGCTTTTATTTACTACTTCCCAGCATGGGACGCTTTTTCTTCTGATCATGCGTTTCTGATGACGAGTGGAATAAAGTGGAATGGCAGGGAGCGGTTTCTTTTGTTTGCACTTTTTATTTCTTAAATTATGAGTTCGATAATACCGCAAATTTTATTTTTAAATTTCCTCCTTATCTGGGATTTGGACCTGAGCTTTTTGAGGTTTTGTGCGAGCGCTCTAACCACTATAATTTTCTGTTTTTAAATTTGAACAAATAGTGGCTAACTGGCAAAAATTTTGCCAACATTGAAGAGATAAGTACAATTCTTACTATTGTAACGATTCCACCCTGTGGTCTTGCTCTCTCGGAAACAGAAGCTACCCTATCAGCCGGCTGTGCTCAGTCTGGGGCCGGATTCTTTTTCCAAGAGAGGCAAGTAAAGGAAATTCGAACATAAAAGTAAAATTTACTAGGATAGCTAATACATACATATTCTGTATTTTGTTAATAACCTAGTGATCTTTGACTTATATACATTGGTCTACCTTCCTTATCTAATCTTTTTACGAAATGAATTCAAACAATTTAGCAATTCATATGATAAAACATTCAAATTAATTTATTAAAATTAATTGTATTTAAAAGAAAGAAAGTTAACATACATATATTAAGAAAAAAAAAGTTAAGAAAAGGATGGACAGAATAACAAAAATAAAAAATAGTGCAAAATGAAGTTAATGTATTTCAAATAAAAAGTAATGTATCTAAACATTTAACATATGTAAATAAGATATTATAAATGATATAAAACTTAAGTTTTTATTTTACCGCAACAGCACTAGGTCCTCAAGAGCTCGATGACGATAATGGTTTGGGTAAATTGAAATTCTTCTAATATAATACAAATTCAAATAAATTATTAAAGACGTACATGCATATATAAATAATAAAAAAAATTAATGAAATTACAAATTGCAAAATTGTAAATAGAATAAAAGTTCTAACATTACATAACAAAACATTACATTACAAAAACAAATATTTTATTTGTATATTGCACAAATCTCTTTTATAGTTTTAAAATTTATTCTTTTTTTTTTTGTTTTAATAAGTCTCTCTTTTTTTTCTTTTTAATTTAATCAATTGTTAATCTTTATTTTTTTAATACAACAAATTTTGCATATTTCGCATGATATTAAATTCATTTTCCAAAATTATTGGTCACGGATCACCTTATTTCTTTTTTTTTTTTTACCTTTCTTGCCTCAATTATATTTTTTTTTCTCTTTATTTTTCTTATTAAGTTTTTACCTCTTTTAAAAATATTCTTGGGTATATTTTATAAAAATTCTTCAAACCTCCTGATACATTTTTGGTATCCTTTTCAAAATTTTGATCCTGGCTTCTGCTTCGTGTTTCTAAATTATAGCAATCATCCAAATTATAGAAAATCCAAAATTTCTTATTTATTTAAAATTTTGTCCTCTCTTGCAAATTTAATTTGTATAAAAAAATAGTTACTTCTTTTTTTTAACAAAATTTATTATACAGATATACATATGAATATCTAGTAATCTCTTTAGTTTTTATGTTGAAAAAAATTTTAATTTTTTTTTTATTTGTAAAGTATATAAGCATATCGGCCTCTTTAAGCAATTTTGTTACGCAGATTGTTAAATAAAATCAACAATCTTCACACTATAAACAGAGTATCAAAGTTATTGAATACCTTTGAGAAAAGTATACCAAGCTAAAATATTTTTATGTTGGAAACTAAAGGGTTTTTTCTTTTAATTATTGTGTTGTAGTTTAGGATATTTTTTTAAAAGAGTAACTTAAATAAATATATTTTAATGCCTAATTTTATAATTTTTTTAATTATAAAAGTATTCTGGCTATAAAAAAATATCATATACATAATACAGTGTGTCTGGTAGCAGATTAATATTTTTATATACGATTATTTAAAAACGTAATAAATGGTGCGGAGGGAGGATGGCGCCGTTTGAATTATCGATTGAGCATCGCGCATTCGTTGTGGAGACATTTGTTAAGACTAATGATTCTTACGTAATTGCTCGTCGACAATTTTGTTCAAAGTTCGGTATTCGGTGATTTGCCGAGTGTAAATTTAATTCGTTCGTGGGTGCAGAGATTCCGCCCAACTACTTCGGCTATGAATGTTCCACGGCCAGGGCGTAGTCGACCTTTAAGGTCTCCCGAAAACATTGAAGTGGTTGAAATCAGTTTACGTGAAAATCCTCTCTTTGAATATGGAAAAGAACAGCCTTAATGGGACTTCTAAGAGCAATTATTAATGAAATTTGAAAAAAGATCTGAAGGATCCTTTTAAAATTCAAAGTGACTTTGATTTATTTAAAAATTTTTGTGAAACGATGTGGGAGCGTTTTCGTAAATACCATTTTTTGGAGCGACGAGGCTCATTTTCACTTAAACGGCCACTTCAATAAGCAAAATTGCCGTTACTTGTCTAAAAGAACGGGCAACCTTCGATTGAAACATCAACAAACACACCCAAAACTAACTGTTTGGTGTGTCTCTACCTACGCATGAGATAATTGGACCATTTCTCTTCGAAAATTCTCGAGGCCAGGCGACGAATGTCAACTGTTAAAATTATCGACGCATGATTACGGAATTATTTTTGCAAACCTCCGAGCTCATCTGTCGTACTCTTAACACATGTGGTTTCCATAGGATGGGGTGACTGTACACCCAGTTTCGATGAATTTGCTTCGGCAAAATTACCCCCAAAAACTGATCATTCGCTTTGGGGACATCCCATGGCCACCAAGGTCGCCCGATCTAATTCCCATGAATTTTTTTATGGGGCTACCTCATAGAGAGAGTTTATAATGACATTCCCAAATCTCTTGTATCTTTAAAGGAAATTATTCGTCGATAAATCAGCTCAATTGAACCAAGCTCACTGCAACGTGTGGGGCAGAACACAAGGCTCCGTTTTGAACAGTGTGCTCAACTCGACCAAAAACATCTGAATAATATACTGTTTTAAAAAATAAAATCTGCATTTCCATTCTATCAACTAATGCTCAATTATTACGTTTTTTATTTAAGTTTGAAAATATAAATCTGCTACCAGACACCCTGTATTAAATTAATTTTATTTTCATATACAACTAATTTCTAAAGATTAAGAAAAAAACAACCCGGGAAAGTGTTTTACCTTAGTTTTAATAACTAACCATTGGTGGCTTTGACAATTTGTTAACGAACGATTTAGATAAATTTTAAATAAAATACTCTTTGGCTGGCTTTTAAGTTATAAATATCTTTTAAAATTCTCTTTATAATTTTATTCTATGAGTTTTTAATTTCAACAGAAATTTACTGTCAAATGCAGAACAGTAACGTTTAGAATTATTAAATACACACTCAGAAGCTCAGAAGAGCAAAACCGCTTGTGGCATGAATAATACCGTATTGCTCATACGTTTGATATTCAAGATATGATATATGTGAGTGCTGATGAGCATTTGCTGAAAATATTATGTTCACATGGAATTCTGTTTAAAACAATTTAATTGTTGAAAACTCAACTTTGAAAAATTTCTTTCAAACACTTTTCACTTGAAAACTACCATTAAAGTTCATACTCTCAATGATTCTAAGGGGAACAATTAAAAAGCATAAATCTCTGTTACTGATACTGACATTTGGTTGGCAGTTCTTTTTTCATTGCAAAAAAACTTTGCTTTGTTAGTACTTGCCAACAATATGAACTCAAAAAGATAATCTTTTCATTTTTGTTAAAACAGTTTGAAAAGTATAAAAGGATTTTGTTATTTTATTTTTTAAGTATTTCAATAAATAAAACATTGTGTCATTTCATATTATTTAATATATTTGTTGTTTTTCTTATTTTATCCAAAAAGTATGTGTTGCAGAGGTATGAATGGGGGTACGTTTTTGTTACCAGCCTGTTGGCAAAAGCATTCAGCGGAAACATAATCACACACCATAAACGAATGTGCTACACAAGAGTCACTCCTTTTGCTTTAGCCTGCAGCTAAACACACTTGTTGATGTTGATTAAGCCTGAGTTGGGGAAAACAGAGACATTTATTTGGGAACACAGTTGTAAGCGAATAATTAGAAATACGAGTATTTTCTATTCGTTATTTATAATTTTCCTTTGCTTATCATTAGTGGATGCTAAATGTTGCTTTTCATAAACATACAATAAAACACACAAGTACCGCAATAACTTTCATCTTTCATATTAAAAAATAAACAACAAAAATAAAAGAAACGAAACAAATCATTACAAAATATTTCAGCTATAAAAAGTTTTTTTTAATATTAAGAGTGCTTGTAATCACTCACTCTCTTTAACCCCTTTTAACATCTTTTTTTTTCGCCCCAAATGTGCCGTTTTAGTTTGAGTACAAAAGTTTAACAATTTTTCTCTACCGTATGCACGAACACATGTGTAATTCTATATATCCTATTTGTACATCTTTTGCTATGTTTTTATCCCTTTCAGTTTTGTTCTTTTTTATTTTTTTCTTTGTCCACATTCCATCACTCATTCATTCATCATTGAAATTTGAAGCAATTTGTGCGCTAAAAAGTTTTTAAAAACATATTGGCACAGTATTTCATATCATTGATTTATTTTATAGTTTATTTAAAGATATACATGCTTTATGAAGTTCTAAAATGAGATTGAATGGTTCCCATAATTGTATAAATCTTTAAAACAATATCAGATTTTTTTAAGATTTTTTAATAATATGTTTCACTTCGAAAAGGTTACAAATTTATATATGTATGTAAGTATATATATACATACATACATATGTATGTAAAAATGAATATTGATTTATTTGTCTGTCTGTTTGTCGAACGCTAAGTAACTCTACTGCATGCGCTTGACTAAAAGAAGTGTGGAAAATTAATAAGGACTGAATAATTCGATAAATAATAATTATAACTGAATACTTATATAACTTTTTGTGTATATACATAATTGGCCATTACAACCCTGTTTCAGGCTTACAGCCTTGCTTCTAGCAGCACCCATGTTGTGTGTGTTAATTTTTATCCATGAGTACCGGGACCTACAGTTTAAAGTCGATTCCGAACCACAGACTTGAAAAGCTTTTTCATGGCAATCAGTTGCTCTTAGAGCTTTTGCCAGAAGACTGCTAAGAGGTAGTCGCAGTAAGAAATATTTTTTTTCCAAGATGTCAGAGCTGAGGTTTGAACCCGAAGCTATCGTCTTAGTAAGCCAACACACTAACCACTAGACTACGGCGACTACTGCTACATTGCATATAGCATTCTTTATTTAGCAGTTTTATACATAATGAAGAAATTGTTTTAAAGACAAAATAAATTTTATTAAAAAGATTTAGTACCCAATGTTATTAAGAGTCACAGTATTTGTATTTATTTTAAATCGCATAAGAATCATAATAAATTTGTTTAATTTTGAGTTGACTCCAACTGTTGCCTTGAGGGGCAATTTTCTTCTAAAGTTGTAGTTATCAACTATGTAACGGTCTATCTGAAAGTCTACTCCATTGCTGATTCCGTTCGTTAGTCGTTTTGTTGTTAAATTCGTCAGGTGTATGAGTATGTTATTGTCTGTTCATTTTTATTTCTATATTTCAGAATGTATTTTTGGATATATATTTTTTTGATCTGTAGCAACCCGAGAATCCTTCATAATTATGCTTTAATTTCGTCTACATCGTCAGCATATGAACTGTGAGGATAAAAAGTTTTGACTTTCTTTATTACAAAGAACAGCTTAGCGTCCAGCTTTTTCAGTGCTACATCTCTCACTTCAGATATGGCTAATAGTATGTTCATGTTGTTGTTTTTCTGTGGTTACATTTTGATAATTGAACAGTCATTCGAAAGTTTTGTGCATTTAGAAGTTCTACTCGTAATATATTAGTATTCCCAATCTGTATTTTGAACAAACAAACTGTGGTGCTTTTTTAAGACCAATACTCCTTTAGTGTACTACTCTACTCATGCAGTGCATTGTATTGGAATTTGAAGATACATGGATAGATCTTATTTTTATTTTCTTCATTATGCGCCTTTTTTTGTGTTGATGAGGCAAGTAGCTGACAATTTGACTACTCAAAGGCCAGTGTTGTTATACCTTCACCCTTGAATGATCAACAGCAATTGCTTCATCTGTCGGTGGATGTTGAATGTGAGTGGAGATCGTCTCAGTAGATGGTTAGCTGTTATCTTCACAGAACGTGGCGCTGTAATTCTGATTATTCGTTGGTGGAATAGACTGGAAATGTCAGGGAGCGATTTCTTGAAGATGGACTTCTTGGTGGGGGGAGGGGGGTAACCTCTTAATCTTTTAAATTATAATTAAGAAAAACTGCAAATTTAATTTTTTTATAATATTTGTGCTTTGCTGGGATTGAACCTCGGTCGTTCTAGAAGATTCGATTAAAGACTTCTAAAAATGTTGGCTGGGATAACAAGAAACAGACATTTAAAATATGTCCTTGTTTTTGATATTCTTTAATTGTATTCACTAGGGAATACATATCACGCATTTAAACCTTTTTGTTTGTAAAAAAAGAAAAAAAAAGCAGCTAAAGTTTTTTACAGATACCTTTTAGTATACCTCACCCTGTTTTTACAAGGTAGATATATTCCTGAGAACACAGTGTAAGAAGTAAAAAGCTAAATTATTTGTAAGATATGACATCATAAAAAACACACCAAGAACAGCATAGGTTTGTTTTCTTAACAGTATTATCTAAATCTCATGCAGTGAAAAAACAGGATTAGATATAGTTGGCTTCGAATTCTTTTTTCCAGGGATCCATAAATATGTTTGTATGTAGGTATTATATGTATGCAGGTATTTACACATATTTACATTGAAGACTTTAGCTGCTGGTTTAAAGAACAACCATTGAAACATTATCCTGCTGATATGTGTGTGAATGAAAGAAAGTGTGAATATTTTTATTTGAAAATTTTTTGTCTTTGCCATTAAATGTTGAAATAATTACCGTTAAGTGCTGACTCTTGTAAAGAAAATTTTCATTTTTGATTTTTGTTGTTTTCTTTTTTCTTTAACTTTCAAAATGGTATAATTGAAAGTTGTTCTTTTGTTTATTGTATTTTATTTTTTTGTATTTCGTTATTTTGCTTCGACAACAACAATCACATACTTTTTTAAAACAAAACAAAATTTTCTACATAATTTTTAAGAAATATTGAACAAAATTATTGTGTGAAAAATTGAATGTAAGAAATTAATAAGTTTTGGTAGAAAGAAAGAAAGTTTTAAGAATGTTAAAAAGTTTAAAGAATTTAAAATTTCCGGACGACATTTGAAGAAAATGATTATTTCTCGAGAAATTTTCGAAATATAATTCACAAAATCTGGCCTGTAAAATAAATACAAAGTAACGAATATACTTTTGCTTGTAAAATATAAAGAAAAATACATTTTAAACCGTCTCAAACATAAAAATATCAGGTTTAAACCATTTTATTAAAGTGGCCTTAAATATTTTTTTTTGTTTTAGTTTAAAGAAAAGATGTGTAATTTTTATAATGGTTACACTGAAAAATATGTTAAATTTAAAAAAAGCTTTCAACACATAGTTGTAAATAAAAGTCAACACAAAAAAACTGGTTTAAATTTTCATTCCAGTAAACACATTATAGGGGAAAGTGAAGTTCTGTGACTATCTGGCTCCCGTATTAACAAGTTGTAAACCTGAGACATAACCCAATATCTTTTCTTTAGTGTGTTGGATTACTAAGAGTATAGCTGTGACATCTTGAAAAAAAGAAATATGAAAAAATTATTTCTTTTGGCGACTACCTCTCAGCAGCCTTCTGGCAAAAGCTCTGAAAGTAATTGATTGCCATTAAAAACTTTCTCAAGTCTGTTGTTGGGAATCGACTTTAAACTGTAGCTCCCGGTACTCATGGATAACACCCAACATGAGTGCGGTGAAACAACAGGGTTGTAATGGCCAGTTATTTATGTATGTAAAAACAATATAATTCACAAAATCTATTTCCTATAGAATGTGAGTTAAATAGATAATGTAAAAATGAATATGTACAACACAAAGAACTCTGATGAGATCTTCGTAGCAGGGGTCGAAAACTAGTTCAGTTCCGCTAGTGTTTGCATATATTACTTAACGGTTGCGTTTATATTAATTTCCTCATAAAAATATTATATATGTGAGTCCGCCAATATAGTGTGTTTTCTAATTTGAGCGCGCAAAGCATCAACAATTAAACCGATGCGTAATTGCTTTTTGACTGCGTTAAAAATACTCATTGACGGCATTTTCAAATAGTAAACGGTTTAAAAACTGTGCACTGCGGAGTTATAAAACACAATATTTTGTTCAAATGCAAAACAATTTTGGAAGTCAGCCTTTAGTTTTTTTTTTTAAATTTTCATCTAAAATTTTTAAAGGATTAAAAAAAATTTGTTTTCAATCATAATTAAATATACTTTTTTATATAAAACGTCCCACAACTTAAAAAATTTGTGAAATTAAATTATTTAAATTGATAACTAATTTTTCAACTTTATTTAATTAATAAAGCCCAAGACTTCTTTTTCAGACTCGGTGGAAAAGCTCAAAATTGGCAAATATCTGACTAAGTTATTGTAGTGAAGAAATCATGACAACCAGTTTTTTAAAAGTGTATAGCAGAAAAAACTTCTCACAGAAAAAAATATATATAAATGTTTGTTGCATTCGACAGTGCCTATCAGAGAAACAGTTTAAATCCAAATTTATTTAAGTTTGTTACTCTGTATTATAACTTATATATATCTATATAAATAAAAATCAATGCTGTCCCTTGGTCATCGCATCAGTGAGAACGGCTGGATCACTTTTGACGATTTTTTCTTTCTAATGATCGTCGTGATACAACTTAGGTTTCTACGGAAAGAAAATTTTGCCCCACCCACTTTTACGTCCACTTTTGTTGATTTGTCGTAAATCAGAAAACAGCTTCATCGATTTGACTAATTTTTCTTTCAAATGTTTGTATTAATCCATTTTAAGTTTTAATCGAGAGAAAAATTTACCACGCCTACTTTTACTCCCACTTTTTTCTATTTATCTAAAAATCAGAGAACAGTTGCACCGATTTAGCTAATTTGTATTTTAAGATATTCGATGCAATCCAATTTAAGTTTTCAGTAATTTTATGAAGAGTGTTATAATATTGAATTTATTTAATTTAACAGCAGAGCTTTATCTACCTATCACTCTATCCTAGCAAAGCAATCGAATAAGTTTATTTTTTTTATTACTGGTTACCTGAATATTGATCTTATCAACTAAAATGTAATTATTATTAGATTCACAGCATAAATGTATTTTCAAATAAAATGTAAATCAAACACACCCCAAACCTACATAAGTACATATGATTATGAATAAAATTTTAAATTAAAAATTGTTTTTTTTTCCTCTTTTTAAGGCATTTTAAAAATCGAACGCAAGCATTTTTTTTTTAATTTGAACAGGACAGCGTCTGTCGGGTCAGCTAGTTTTATATATATTATAACTATAACGATATATTATAACTTATATCCTTAAAAGGCAGATCTTGCCATCCAACCACGAATATTAATCCCTTTAATCACCTCTACTCAATCATAAATTTGAAGTCGATCTGAAAGTGCTCATGGTATTAATACAACCAATAAATTCTTTAACCAGATTTTGTATCGTATTTAAAAGGTTTGGTAAAATTCTTATTTTTCTGATAAGGAATCAAACGCATAAACCAATGCAAATAGAACTGCATACTCTGTATTAGTATACTGAGCCACCCTATTATATAAGACTGTCTTTTATTTCTTTCTTGGTTCTACCAAAACTGTTGATTTGAAATTTATTCCGAATTTAAATCTGCGTTTATAAATTCATATGCAATTTCTAAGCTTTATAAAAGCACTTAATGTCACTCATGTGACACTTAAACTTTAAAAATTGACTCATATTCATACACTTCTGCTCTACCAACAACTACAATAAGCACTTAATAACTCTCAAACATGTGTGTACATTGTACACACATATATTCTTCTCCAAGAAATACTAACCAATGATACAGATACTTTCAGAAGGGCAAAAACAAAAACAAAAACAAAAAACAAAAGAACTCTTTATACTCGTAAATACTTTTAGTACTAAAAGGATAAAATTCATGCACCACATAAACACAAACATAAATAAGCAGTAACATATGTGTATAAAGTTTTATTAAATCAACAAAATAAAAAAAAATATAGTATATATTGTACATATATTTAAAAAAATAGTACTCGGTTATGTTCGACTCTATTACAATTTATAATACAATTTACACATTTTTAATTTAGAAAAGCCGAATCTTAGAATTTTTATCGATTAATTTCGGAATTGTGTCAAAATTTTCTTATAAAGTACGATTTTTTTTTTGAATTCCTTTTTTAAATTTAAATGCTACAATACTAGACTAACTCCTATGAAACTTCTAAAATAGCAAATTAAATACATTTTTTGTAGAGCTAAAAGTGAATTGAAACCAAGTGAACTACAAATTGTTATGGTTTTTAATTCTCATGTTTTTAAAGGCTTTTTTACACAGTATTTTGGATGTTTGATTTTCTAGTTACCAATACAAAATACACGGACTAAAAGGTTGTAACTAAA
Source organism: Metopia argyrocephala (assembly GCA_963576795.1). Lineage (NCBI taxonomy): Eukaryota > Metazoa > Arthropoda > Insecta > Diptera > Sarcophagidae > Metopia > Metopia argyrocephala. The sequence goes on along the minus strand of OY756211.1, from coordinate 56,104,872 downwards.
ACCAATAAAAGACATTTCAAATATTTAAGTTTATAGTATAGGGCTCAACATTTTTTTTCGCTTTTCATGTACTTTTAATAAGGCTTTCAAGCTAGACGAAAGAAGATAATTTGTAATTATTAATTCTAGTTATATCGGTTTTATATTCAACTGTACCACTTGAGCCTGGTTTTAGTGCAACAGTTTTGTAGGAGTTTAAAGTTCGTATCTAGATGTTTTTCCTTATAAATATTAAAAAAAATCATTTATTTCTTAAATTCCTTATTGGACCTTTTTAATATGTAAATCTATTTATAATTATTTTATCGGTCTTAACATCCTAAAGCACAAAAAGACTGGTGAGAAGTTTTATTCGAAAGAGTAAAAATATATAATTCGTCTGATCTAATTGCAATAGATAGTCAATTAACCCTAGAAGGTCATACTTATTTTCGTGGCGGAAAGGTCATACTTCGTCGAATCGACGTGAAAGGCTACCTATGTGCAAAAAATTATTAAAACTTCGAATTTCTATTATTCGGTTTGTATATTAAATAAATTTGATTTATTTGTAATTATTTATTGTAAATTAGGTTTTAAAGTAATACTTTGTTTGGCTTCTTTTTCAAAACATAATAAAAACAATGTATAAAAATAATGAGGAAAAAAAATATAAAACTAATTGGAAGTGCTTGAATCTTAAAACTAACATATTAAATGAAAAAAGGAACAGGGTTTTAATACTTTCTATCTTTCATTTGTGCAAGAGGCACAAAGCTCCAGTTTGTGTTCCGACATAGGCTTACTATGCATTATGATTTTGATTTCGTCATCCGTTGTATATATGAAGGACAAAATATTTATCTACGCTTCTTGTTTAGTAACTTCCGATACCTTCTTCGTTGTTTTCCGTATCCTACGTCAATATGTTTGTGATATTAGTACACATTCAATTTAGAGAAATGTAAAAAATCTGTATCTAATTTACAAGAACCACCTGTATAATACAACGCTTAAAGATGATTTTATGTAGATGGCATAGTCTTTCCAAAATATCAGCCAATATCTCACGACAAAATTTTTCAATATTGGTTTGTAGTGCGTCAACCGCTGAAAGTTTGTCACTGTAAGTATGAGCTTTAATAGACCCATGCCAATTGTTTTGCGTAATGTGTGGCGTGTGGTATCGTTTTATTAAGACAACATGCCAGCCAAGTCCAGCTCTTCCATTTTGGGGAAAAGAAATATGTAGTCACAGAAATCGCCATAAACAACAATGTTCCCGTCTTCGTCGTCTTTGAAAAAGAACGGTCCATTATTAATTTTCGGGATGTATTGGCAGTTACTGCAATGCTTTTGGTTATTCTACACACCAAATACGGCAATTTTTCTTGTTCACATATCTACATCTACTTATATTTATACCAGCGCTCATTCACCAAAATTTGAAAGCTTCCGGAGTTCTAGATGGATGTTTTTTTTGCGCTCTTGTTTAGACTTAAGGGCTTTATCGGATTATGTTTGATTTTTTAACAAATATTTGCAATAGTTTCTCTCGTGTAAATGGGCGAATAGTTACCATGTCGTGGTGTTGAGGCTTAAACTGCAAGGACACAACTGGCTAAACTGTCATAGAGCAAAAGCTCTCTGGCGAGGAGTCATATGCCAGAAAGGCAGTTGAAGAGCTGTAAGTAATATTTAATCCAGGAGCTGCATTGAGAAGCCTCCCCAAATTTCAAATTTACTGTTCGGGTTCTAGGGGTTGATTGCGGGCTTCTAGGAATTATTTAGTGGTAAAGGTATAAAACTGAATAATCAATCAACAGCAAACTATTTCCTTTCGGTTTGCATTTTTATAGTACGACCTTTGTTTTTTCTGACTCATATCATATATGGTATTAGAAAGTTTAAATAAAAGGTCCAAACCCTCTTTCCCACTTCTTATCATATTTTTCTAGACCAACACAATGTACTGCATGATTAGGGGTCATCCCCTGAGTGCTGGCATCAATAAAAAAAGTAAAATAGAAAAAATTAAGAATTTTAAATAATAAAATAAACAGAAATTATCAGCAATAACTTAGCAAAGATTGTTCGAAGTGCTTTGAAAATATTTTGTCTTGTAAAAACTATCTGATTTAAACCAATAGTTAAAAAATAAATAAAAGTTTTCATAAATTATGGTTGAGGGTTTTTCGTCAAATAATTGTTTAATGTGATCGTATGTTAGCAGTCTTCTGGCAAAAACTCTGAGAGTGACTAATTGACATGAAAAAACTTCTCAAGTCTGTGGTTAGGAATCGACATTAAACTGTACATCCCGGTACTCATGGATTTTTGGTATACACAACATGGATGCTGCGAGAAGCTAGCATCTTAATAAAAGCACAACTGTAACATGAGTGTCTAATGCATGCCAGAAATTATTTAAAGTTCAGAATATAAAAAAATCACATCAACAACTTTAATGCTCAGCATTTAAACATAAACACTCCTTTGGTCTTTTTGCGGTATTAAAACAAATTCAAATAAAGCAACTTTTTAACAAGGAAAGTTCTTTAAAGAGTAATCTCAGCAACAAACTAAGAGATATAAAGAATTTATTTTTCCATAAGAGTGTGTTTGTTTTTGTTGACTTTTTATATGTCCTTAAACATGTATACTCGCAAACATGCATACTTTCCCACTAATCACTTTTCATGTTGCGAAAGTAAGACATTAGTTAATTATATGCGAAAAGGAAAGGAGGGTGAGAGAGAGAGAGAGAGAGAGCATTGAAAATGTTACGGAAATTGTAAAACAGGAAACTTAAGTGTTGATGCTGAAAACAACTGCTGTTTTAGACGGTGACGTTACACGTTGCAGTTGGTAAATTAATGTTTCTAGAAAACTGTCATATTACTAAATGAAGACTTTAAATTAAGACTTATTTTTTGAAATATAAAAGACAATTAAAATCCTTAAGTACTATAATGTTATATAATGTTAAGTACTATTATGCTATAATAAAAAATATAGCAAATTAAGCAAAAGTACCACAGCCACCTTTCATTAAAGCAGTTATTTGTTTAAAAATTATTATTACACCCAAGACAGTTTAGTTTCACTAAAAAGAAATTTTATATTAACAATTTAAGTATTTTGTAAAATTACTTGTTATTTAATTTAAATTATAAATCTGGTGCGTTTTTGCTTTTTTAAGCTAGAATGCTCCAGCCTTTATTATCAGTCAAAAACTAATAAGGCAAAATCTTATTTGACGGCTATAAAATCGTTAAATTGCAGTAACAATGGACTCAAAACACCTCTTTACTGGACGGTTTTTTCTGAAGCGCTTGTCCAAAATTAGCACAATATTACTTTATAGAAGTGTGTTCTTGTACTGTCTTGTGGCTATTAAATCAATGCGGTATTTCCTTAGAATCAGTGCTGCCAATTGTGCATCGGCAAATTAAATTATTATATAAGTTATTTATATAATAGATTTAAAGCCTTCATTATAATTATATCTTCAGCCTTAGGCATATACTTACAAGTACTCTATTTAAACTTTCTAATTATCAATTTCTGTACTTAAAACAGATGTCTTAACGTCTATATTATCTCCTTTCGGTGTCCTAATACTTTTATTTAGTAAGAAGTACTTTAATTAAAGATGAATTTTTTTGCCGTATATACGACAAACAACAACAAAGTGTATTGTATTTTAAGTTTCTTCAAGATTTCGTAAAGTCCCTAATCACTCAAACAATATAGCCTTGATTCGTATTGAGACGGTCTCTTATGGGAAAAATCATATATGCAATGGCTGACATATGCACGGCTGTGGTTTCTACTTAAATTGCTGTCATTCAATCAGTAAAGGTTCAGTAAAAGAGGTGAAATCTACATCCAGGCAATGTAGGTTTAAATTGTAATACGAATGTCTATCATAAAAGAAATCAGTAGCGCGATTCAGCAACATATTTTTACGATAATCGCATTGTTTTCAACAGTAAATAACAGAATTGTCGATATTGCTATTCATTATCTTTTGTTTCGATAGTCCCCATAGTTATTGTTGTAAACTAAAGACAAAAATTATTATGCTGTTTATTCAGTTGGAAAATCGTAAATTTTTTATTTTGAAATGTTGGAGAGAAATGTGTCTATGCTTTTAACTAGTTTGTTTGAGAACCATTTTTGTGTGCTTTTATACCTAAAGAATCTAGAGGTTTATAGCTTTGCTAACTTTCTATCCATTTTAATTACCAACTACTCAAAAACTGACTGATTTTATACGGTGCTGCCAACTATTGTAATTTAAACTAGAGTTGTCGGCTGTCGATAAAGTGTATTTAGTGAATCACGTAATCGTTACATAAAACAATAAAAATTTTCTACTTTTTTTGCTAATATCGTATTGTTAAAAGTTACTGGATCGCGGTACAGAGGTCAACGTATATTCTCAAATATATAATTTATTGAGGGCTTTTAAACGAGCCACAAATTAAAGACCATCTTTTACATAAATGTTATGTGAAATAACACCTTTCAAATACGAGTTCGGTTGACACAATCAAATTAACAACTTTTGACCCAACCGTATTTAATTACAGATATCACCAAATGCTATTTCTGATTTCTTTATATATACAGATAAATATTTTAATCTGAGAAATATATCTGAGATAGGACCTGAGCTCACTAGAGTGTTTGTCTTTCGAATATAATTTCTAGAATGCCGTATTCTATTTACAATTTCTTTCTTTTTATTTTCTAAACATAAATAATTTCCTCTTCCTGTTTCAGGATATGTTATATTAAAAAAATTACATGAGTTTTCAATGCCGCATGTATGTACGAGTATATTGTCACCTTGTTAATAGACATAGTGAGACAGGCAGAAAAAGTGAGTGAAAATTGAAATTAAAATCTACATACATGCATATGCATTTTTCCTTTTATCTTACATTAACACACATGCTGTAAATGAATGTTGTTTTACTAATTACATCAGAATGCCAGCATTAAATAGACACCAACAGCAATACCATGAAAATGCAAAGAAATAGTTTTTATTATAATGTGACTGAATACTTATATGCATTCATTTGAAGTTTACACGTGTAAATGTGTAAAGAAAAAACAAATTAATAGCCATATAAAGTACTTATTTATTTTGTGTTTCTTTTTGGTTTGGCTTTTTTCTTTTTAATTAGTACATCAATTTAGAACTGATTTTATAGTAATGACATCTAAGTGTTTACCCTACATAAGTAAATCATGATTTTAGAACTATATTCGCAAGATTTAGGAAATTATCGCCCTAAAGCCCAAAGAAGACCGTTTTACTCTTTTATGTTAAAATTTATCTAAATTAAGTAGAAATTTTGCCCCAAATTGTTAATGATATAGAATTTTTTTTTCAAAATGTTTTCCGATGAAGTTTACTTTCCTTAATTAGTACATAGATAATGTAATTTAAAGAAAAAAATAAAAAAATAGTATTTACAAAAACGATGCTGTTCAGAATATTTCTGCCACTAATGTACAGAGAAATTATAAGAAATCTTTTTGTACCACAAATACATACATACATCCATAATTGGCCATTACAAGCCTGTGTCAGGGTTACGGCCTAGCTTCTCGCAGCACTCATGTTGTGTGTGTTAATTTTTATCCATGAGTACCGGGACCTACAGTTTAAAGTCGACTCCGAACGCCAGATTTGAGAAGCTTATTCATGGCAATCAATTACTCCCAGAACTTTTGCCAGAAGACTGCTATGTGCTAGTCGTCGAAAGAAATACTTTTCTCATACTTACCTCACTTTGATCACATCCTTTTATAGTCCAATGAATAGCAATATGCATTATAGAGAATTCGTTTTTAACCGCACCGCTCGTTTATGAAACACTATTTTCCTGCTCATTACGATATCAGAAAGTTTAAATCAGTGGTCTTCACCAGTATTACTCAGGTAAATAAATTGTTCGGATATTTTTTTAGTTTTTCTTACTCTCTTCGTGAATATTACAGCCAGGGTTGCTTAATTCCACAAAAATTCTGGCAAACAGCTTCTTAAAATATACCAAAACTACCCGTATCGTTAATTCTTATTATATTATTTAAAAATTAAATGTATCGTACAGTATTAGCAGTTATCACTCTTAGAATTCCTGGAAACCTGTTTTTGTTTTATTTTCCTAACAAAAACTTAATTAATTATGAAAAAATTTGCAATGTTAAAAATCTTTTATAAAAAGAAATCCATACGCTTTGTTTTCATCATGCTAAACGACAACCACAATTATTACAAAAACATGTGTGTGAGACAAAAATTGCGTATGTGTTTATGTTTTTTTAGTTTTCAAGAGAGCTAAATTGGTTGGTCAGACACTGAGAAGATATGATAATAAGCAACATAAACTTATTAATGTTTATATTTCTTTTAACTACATTTCAATTTGTTAATAGCATTTACAAACAATTTATTTCATGAATAATTTTAATAAATTAGTTTAAATTTTAAAATTAAAGGTTTTTGAAACGAAAATTTTCACAAATTTTATTCAAGTTGTGAAAAACAACACAAATATAAAAACTAATCTCATCTGTCAGTGTATTTTTGTATGACTCTCTTTATGGAGACCACTGGTCTAAATCAAATGTCGATAAGCACTACTCCCTCTTTCTCCCTTCCCGCAATGTATCTTCGTAGACCAAAAGAATGTACTGCATGATTAAGCGTCATCTCCTGAATGCTGACTTTCCCTGTCAGCAATTGGAAGATTGCTTGCTCATAAATCACCAAAATGAGTCTTTTAAGACTCCCTTAGGTGATCAAAAACTGATTAAATGTGCGGAATCATAAAATAATCGTGCAGACGTTCGAAATACGACTGCTTTTATAATTATTTTGTGTCGTATTTTATTGTTTTCTTTTGCATTTCGTTACAATGGGATTTATTTTATTTGAAAGAATAAGAGTTATGCAATTATTGTGATGTCGTGGCGTAGTGGTAAGACGTTCGCACAGAAATTCAAACGACCGAGGTTCAATCCCAGCAAAGGGCAAAAATTATAAAATAAAATTTAAGGTATTTCTAAATTATAATTTAAAAAAATAAGTAGAAGTTCATCTTCAAGAAACCGCTCCTTACATTCCAGTCTATTCCACCAGAAACTTGTCTCATCAAAAAAAGGCGCATAATATACATATAAAAAAAGAATTCCTTCAGTTGAGCTTGATGAATTTATTTTTTTTGTTTTTTTACATGTTTAAACAAAATACAATATTTTTATTATTGTAAAGATAATTAAAAGATAAGTAAAACTCGTTAGTGTGCGGAGTCACAAATGACTCGTTCAGGGGAGTCACAAATGACTCATTCAGGGGAGTCATAAATGACTCGTTCAGGGGAGTCGCGGCAAGGGTACATTTTTCTCCCGACAAAACATTCATTTTCGACTCATAAATGAGCTCATAAGTGACTATTTTAATCGCCCAGAGGAGTCAAAAAAGACTCATAATTGACCAAAAATGCTGACTGGGTTAATATTAATAAAAGAAAAACACTTGCACAACTGAAGTTCTTAAGAAAGACATTCTACTAAAGCACTGTTGCCATAGCCGATTCGGCATAAGAGAGAATCCATGAATGAAAGATTTAGCGAGTGCCAGTCCAATTAAACCGAGTACCAACTTGATTTTTTGGATCTTTTACAGATGTCGATGGTAGATGTACAAGTTCTAATGTGTGCTATGGATAGTGATTTCAGTCGTTCATACAGTACTCCAGTAAAGAAATATTTTTTAATTTTATATAAGAAAATTTCCTGATGAAGCTACACAAGGGATTACAGAAATAATAAAATAAAAAAATAAAACTGAGTTTAAGACTTTTATTATTGAAGTGTATGTTTTATAAAAAAATAAAACACCTTCTCTTTTTGTTGTTCAATAAATGACTGCTTTATTAATTGAAAAATAATTTCTTAAATACTAATACAAAAAAATGGTTTTTAGAAAACTGCAAGTTTGCATTTGCGAACTTGCATTTACAAAAGTTTAATTCAAAAGAAATATAATATAAAGTGTGTGTATGTGTGTAATTCTAAATAAATGTTTTCTGAAATAGTAATTGTAACTAAAGAATAACCGGAAATACAATAAATGTATTTTTGGAGAACTGCAAGTTTGCGTCTGCAAAGAATTGCAAACTTGCGTTTGTAAAAGGCTAAATTAATAAAAACAATTCCAAATAAATTTAATATATAAAAACAATAATAACGTGTGAATTTTATTATGATACTAAAAAAAGAATAAGTTGTTGATAAACACACATACACATGTTAGTATTTATTATAGTTATACAATGTCGTAACACCCCCACCGCTAGTTTGAGGCTCCGACGAAATAAATTACATACTTATATTTTTATATTATTTTTACAGGATTATTTATAGTTGTTTCATTTTTTAGTTGTACATTTGGAATATATACTTGTCTCTTTTTAAAGAGATATACAAAAATAGCTAAGATACATATTATTGCCATAATCGAGGCATCTATGCCAAAACTAACAATTTTAGAATTTTTGTCCTTATATAGTATTTGTTCAATTGTCTTTTCATATTCTATTTGTTTCAAGTATAAAGATTCAATTTTTATGTCAGCTAATGTTGTGTTACTATTCTCTTTGATTTTGGTTATAAGGTTTGGTAAGATAAATTTATCGTACAATTTTATTTTTATATTTGAAAAAGTTCTATTCAGTGCGTTTATTTCACAATTTTCAAATTTAATTAAGAAATTCCCATTTAACTTCAATTTAGCATTGTTACAATTATGGGATATAGTATCATTAAAATTTTTTAAAATTAGTATTCCTGGTATTATTTCAGTTATTTCTTTTTTATTAAGTATTTGCATTTTACAATTAGCCTCTTCAAAATTAAGTATATTAGTTAAACATTTGTCATTTATTATTCTTAGGTTTCTTTTTAGATTATCCTTAACATACGTATTATAAATGTTATTTCTTATATCTATAAGTACATTATAATTAGTTAATTCTATTGATTTGTTAATTTTATTAGGTATTGGTTCAAATGTCACCATTGACAGTGGGTCTTTTGAAAACTGAGGTATTAGAAGGATTATAATGATATTATTTTCATTAAGTGCTATGCTTACTTTGATATTTGTATAACTTTCAAAGTCTTGGATTAGGTCTAATTCAGTTTGGGTTAAGATGTCTGTAGGGATGACTCCTAATTTGCTAGAGAAAATAATTTGTCCAATATCGTCTATATGGTGGCGTAAAAGTGAAATGTCGTTATTGATCTGATATATGTGTTCTATAAATTTTATTTCGTCTTCTATGGTTGAAATTTCCTTTCCTATAGTGTTTTTGAATTTATTTAAATAGCTTTCTATTATATTTTGTTGGTAATTAATATGATTAGTAATATTTTGGATTTGGAGTTTCATTTGTGTGTTTACATATGTTAATTTATTCATTTTATTAACTAAGTTCTCGTCATTTTTGTATAGCGTTCTTAAAGTTGTATTTATTTGTTCCTCATCATCACTGTCCATGGTACCTGCTATGATTTTGAGACCTTTTCCTACAATATTTAGTAGTGCACGTTTTCTTCGAGAATGTGGGTTAAGATTTTCTATTTTTGTCTTTAATAGTATAAAATTTTTATTTATTGTGTCTAATAATTTTCTTGTTTCCACACTTGATGTCTTCAGGGTATCAATATTAGTCTTGATTATTTGTATTGTTTGTTCGTATTCTGTCATATTTATTATATGCAGCACTTTAATGTAGTGGTCAATGGTTCTAATTTCTCCTGTTTTTATTGGTATGTATCCGTTATTGTTCGATAGGTCTTGTAAGTCGATAGTTTGAGTCCTGAATGTTGGAACAATTGTTACTATTATTATGATCCATTTAATCATCTGAAACAAAAATTTATTTAATTGTTGCTTTAATTTTGGGGTTATTTTTGTCTTGGTATTTTTTCTTGGGTCTAACGTGAGCTTTATAATATTTATGTCCAGTACCTATCGTCTGTATATGGTCATCGTCTATTTTTTCCGCGCTAACCTTTCTATATTTTCTGTGGTTTTTTCCACCTCGTATCTCTTTAATATAATTCGGTCCGTTTTCTAATTCAAAATCTTTTCTGTTTTTATTTAACTTCTGAATATACTTTTCTTTTTTTGCTTTTATAAGATCACGAATTTCTATATATCTATTCTCGTGTACTTTGCCATTTACAAAATCAATCGGTTTGATGCCTGTTGTGCTATGTGTTGTGTTATTGTAAAAACCTATTATTCTTATTATTTTATCTTCCATACTTTCGTCTTTGTTATCTTTATCATGTCTTAGCAAGCGTATATGTTCATTGATTGTGTTGTGTAGTCTCTCAATGTCGGCGTTAGACGTATGGTTACTATTTGAGGTATAATGGATATCTATATTCTCTTTCTTTAAAAATTCCTGCATCGGTATAGCCTTAAATCCTAATTCGTTATCTACAATAATTTTGTCTATTTTCCCGTAAGTGTTAATTATCAGCAATAGTTTCGTTTTGAATTCTGTCCAACTTCTACCGTTTATTTGAAATGCTAAAGCGAATTTTGAAAATTTATCGATTGCTGTCATAAAGAGTTTCTTATCCAGAGTATAAAATACATCTATATGTAGTATTTCGAGAGGTTTAGATGGGGTTTCCGTAATTTTATAAGGGATTTTTGGAGGTTTCCTGTCGTATTTTTCCAAGTTGCATATTTCACAATTATTAATGAACTGAGTTATCCTTTGCATCAATTTCGGATTGTAGATTCGTGTAATTAATTCTTTATATACCGCCTGAATTCCTCTATGGTTTTTGTCAAGATGTTCGTCTTTAATCATTTCAGTTAACCGATTTTCATCTTCTATGTCTTCTGTTATGAGTGTGCATCTAAGTACCTTAAAATTTGTGTTATTTGAAAACATTTCTTCATAAACATCTTTAAACATTGTGTAAAATTCGTCTTCGATAAAAATAGCGTTTAGTTGTGTTGGGTTAAAATGGTTCTTTAGTATTGTAATGGCTGTTTCCCTGTCCATTTCTTTCATAAAGATTATTTTCCTTTTATTGTTAAAAACACGTTTATTTTTTATTCTCAATGATCCGGAGGTTGTTTTCGCTATAACTATTTGATTTTTAAATATATTAATTGGTGAAGTAGTATTTTTTATTGTTACGTTGTCACATTCTAGTGTATTTATGCTGGGTTCAGTTTCAATCCTTGACAAAGCATCTGCATTGCTATTCTTTGTTCCTTTTTTGTACCTAATTTCGTAATCGTATTCGGACAGTTTTAATCTCCACCTAACAAGTTTTGAGTTGGGTTCCTTTATAGAGAAGAGCCATGTTAGTGGTTTGTGATCTGTTTCTATTATAAACTTGCGACCAAAAAGGTAGGGCCTAAAATATTTTGTAGCCCATATGATAGCTAATAATTCTTTCTCTATTGTGCTGTAGTTTGTTTCGTGTGTATTAAGGGTTCGGCTTGCATAACATATTGGGTGGTTATTCTGCGAAAGCACTGCTCCTAAAGCGTAATTACTTGCATCTGTTGTCAATGTAAATGTTTTAGAAAAGTCCGGATATGTTAGTATAGGATCATGCGTAAGTAGAGTCTTGAGGGTGTTAAAACTTTTTTCGTATTCTGGATCATTTATGTTTATTTTTGAATCTTTCTTTAAGTATTTAGTCATTGGCTTAGCGATAGATGAGTAGTCTTTTATAAATTTTCTGTAATAGCCTGTAAGTCCTAGAAATTGTTTAATCTGTTTTGTCGTTTTGGGTATTGGAAAGTTAACTACGCATTCTATCTTTTTAGGATTGGGCTTGACTCCCTCCGTTGTAACTATGTGTCCAAGAAATTCTGTTTCCTTTTTTAAGAATTCTGATTTATCCAGTTGGACCTTAAGGTTTGCTTCCTGTAACCTTGCGAATATGAGTTTAAGTTTTCCACTGGCATCGGCCTTCTTTGGCACGATCCAAATTGGAGCTGAATATGGGGAATTGCTATTCCTAATTATTTTATTTTTCAACATTTCTTGGATTTGATCTGCAACTTCTTTTTTGTGTACGTATGGGTATCTGTATGATTTCGAAAATATGGGTATATTGTTCGTAGTTCTAATTTTGTGTTTTATCGCGGAAGTAAATGAAAGTCTATCATTTTCCTGATAAAAAATATTACGGTATTTATTTATTATTTGTAGTAATTGTGATCTTTCTTCTTGATTTAAATGTCCTATTCTAATTTGGTCACCCAATGGTTTAAATTCTTTATCTTCGATTATGCTGAAATTTTCGTGATCTACCTTCTGCGTAGTCAAGCGACTGGTTTCAGATAATAAGTTTATCTCTACTTCTCCATTTTCCATGTTTAAAATACCTTCCTTTAGTATATATCCGCCGTTTTCTTCTTTATAATATATAAGGTCGGAATTGTCTGATGCTATTATTCTTTTTTTATTCAAATTTTCATTTTCGAAGTGCATTGGTAATTTCTTGTTACCGATGGTTATTTCTTTCTTTCCATAATCAATACAGGCTTTCAGTGGTCTCAATATATCATTACCTATTAGACCATCGTAAAAATTATGAAATTTTATTATATAAAATTCTAATGTTCTATTTGTCCCAATGTCGTTAAATTCTTCAAATATAGGTACTATGGCTTTCTCTTTTACGTAAATTTGATGCTGAAGAGTCTTAATTAAAAGTGGGTTAGTTGGATGAATTCTTTTCGGGTCGCAAATCCCTGGATTTAAAATTGAATTTGTTGCGCCTGTGTCTATTATAAGTTTTATAAAGCCTAACTTTGTTCTTATTGTTATAAATGGTAGTTTGTTTTTGAGGCTGATCCCTGAAAATTTTCAGCTACTTCTACTTTTCCTATGTCCATAGGTTCTGGTTGGTTTCTAAAATTTGATCTATAGAGTGGGGAATTTGGAGGATTAGGATTTTGTAGGTTTGCTTGTTGATGCGTGCGGTGTTGTTGGAATGGTTGTTGATAGTCTCTTCTGTTATTTTGGGGCATTGGTTGGAAGTTCCTTCGGTAATCTTGAAATGGTTGTTGGAATTGTTGTTGATAGTCTCTTCTGTTATTTTGGGGCATTGGTTGGAAGTTCCTTCGGTAGTCTTCAAATGGTTGTTGGAATTGTTGTTGATAGTCTCTTCGGTTATTTCGAGGCATTGGTTGGAAGTTCCTTCGGTAGTTTTCAGATGTTTGTTGGGAGTTCCTGTATTGTGTGCTATTCCTACTTCGACTACTATCCTTTTTATTGTATTCTGTGTTATTTCCATTATTGTTCTCGGTATGTGCGTACCCGGCTTGGAACAGTATGTCCATAGCCTGTTCCAAGTCTTCTGGGTTCCTACAGAATAAGATAGATTTCATTGGCTCAGGGATTTTGCTTTTAAAGATGTTGAGGGCGGTGCGTTTGTTATTCACCGCACTCTGTCTAGTTGCTTCGGTTTCTCCTAGGATAACTACTAATTTGTTATTCAATCTGTGTAACCTGTTCTTTACATCGTTATAAAAATCTAAAGCGTTCGTTCTAAAAGTCACGCTTCGTAGTTCGTCGAAAAGTTCCTCGCAGGAACGTCTGTCTCCGAAATTATTCTGTAGTATGTTCCCTATATCCACCCAAGAAACTGCATGGCAATTTATTTCTATAGCTTGTTTAGCTTTACCCTTAAGTTTAGACTTTATAACGTCTGAAAATAATTGTTGAGAAAGTTCGTCATATGTTCTTAAGTGTGGGTGAATCCTGTCTATAAGGGTTATGAAGGTCTGTAGATCCCTATTGTCTCCGTTGAAGTCAGGTAAGTTATTAAGGTATTTTAAGGGATTAATTACTAATCTATTTTGCTCTTGGTCTACCATGTTTAAAAGAAATTTCTAAGTTTTTGGAGGACTCGAGTGTAAACAAAATTTTATTTGTGTATTAAAAAAAGAAAAATATATATATATATATATATATAAATATATATTTATTATTTATTTTTTTTTTTTTTATTTATTACTTCCTTATATTCTAATATTTTTGACTCTTTTATTTTCTAGTTTCTTATACTTTTTCTTCGCGTGTTTTTTAATTAAGGTTATAATAGGTTTCTTTAATTTTTCAATATCTTCTTCTTTTGTACTATACAAAATAATCCTTTCTTTTCCTTCTTCTTTTTCATATAATAAAATTTTCATTGATCTTATACATATACATATATATATATAAAAAAAAAATATTCTTACTTTAAAGTTGTTTGCTGGTGTTGAAAATTACACTGTTGAAGTTAAAGTTGATTAGGACGTATTTTCAAGGATGTATATTTGCTTTAAAGTTTCTTGACTATTAGGTTGAACCTTGTTGGTCTTCGTAAATTGATTGATGAACTGTTGTTGGCTGGTGTTGAAAATTATACTGTTGTCTGCTTGGTAAAAAATTTTTCCACTGTTGAGTTTAAAGTTGATTATTTTCAAAGATGTATATTTGCTTTAAAATTTCTTCACTATTTCGTTAAAATTTTCTCACTAACTTGGAATATGTTTTTGTATTCGTTTTCACTTTTGAGTTTTTAAGGATATGTCTTTATATATATCTTGGCTTTTGTATGAATTCGTTTTTCACTTTTGGGTTTTAAGGATATATCTTCATATCCTGGGTTTTGTATGAATTCGTTGTTCACTTTTGGGTTTTTAAGGATATATCTTTATATCCTGGGTTTTGTATGAATTCGTTGTTCACATTTGGGTTTTTAATTTTAATTCTTTATCGGCTTCTGTCCGAAAAAGGATATACGATCGCGTTAATACGTTCACACTTGAAATTTTAATTCCTTATCGGCTTCTGCCCGAAAAAGGATATACGATCGTGTTAATACGTTCACACTTTAAATTTTAATTCCTTATCGGCTTCTGCCCGAAAAAGGATGTATGATCGCGATTAAACGTTAACACTTGAAATTTTAATTCTTTATCGGCTTCTGCCCGAAAAAGGATGTACTATCGCTATTAAACGTTAACACTTGAAATTTTAATTCTTTATCGGCTTCTGCCCGAAAAAGGATATACTGTCGCGATTAAACGTTAACACTTGAAATTTTAATTCTTTATCGGCTTCTGCCCGAAAAAGGATATACTATCGCGATTAAACGTTAATACTTGAAATTTTAATTCTTTATCGGCTTCTGCCCGAAAAAGGATATACTATCGCGATTAAACGTTAACACTTGAAATTTTAATTCTTTATCGGCTTCTGCCCGAAAAAGGATATACTATCGCGATTAAACGTTAATACGTTCACATTTGAAATTTTAATTCAAACGTGTCGCGATCCTACCGACTGCGCCACTTTTATTATTGAAGTGTATGTTTTATAAAAAAATAAAACACCTTCTCTTTTTGTTGTTCAATAAATGACTGCTTTATTAATTGAAAAATAATTTCTTAAATACTAATACAAAAAAATGGTTTTTAGAAAACTGCAAGTTTGCATTTGCGAACTTGCATTTACAAAAGTTTAATTCAAAAGAAATATAATATAAAGTGTGTGTATGTGTGTAATTCTAAATAAATGTTTTCTGAAATAGTAATTGTAACTAAAGAATAACCGGAAATACAATAAATGTATTTTTGGAGAACTGCAAGTTTGCGTCTGCAAAGAATTGCAAACTTGCGTTTGTAAAAGGCTAAATTAATAAAAACAATTCCAAATAAATTTAATATATAAAAACAATAATAACGTGTGAATTTTATTATGATACTAAAAAAAGAATAAGTTGTTGATAAACACACATACACATGTTAGTATTTATTATAGTTATACAATGTCGTAACATTTAAGCTCAAAATAACACCAAAAGTTCAACAAACAAACAAAATGAATCCAAATTTTCTAATATTCTCATTTTAATTATTTAACGACGCTATATAAACTTGCTAATATAGGTCAGTTTATTAAGATGGTTGGTGTCTAAATTTTCCAATTTGTCTTCAAACTTGATAAAACGAATTATAACCGTATAAGTACCGTTATTCTTAATTCGTTAACGAAGAACAATTTATTCAAAATATTGCATTAGAGTGTATCAGTGAATTTGTCTGACTATAACTTTTCTGCTTACTTTAATAGTTTCTAAATGAAATACAAAATAAAATGTCTGCAGTAGCAGTAACAATTACCTCAGGCTTATTCATTTACAAATGAATACCAAGTATGTAAACAATGTAAATATTATTAACAGAAGTACGTCACTTTTGTTATTTCCTTTGCCATGTTGCCACATTTGAGTATTTTTTGTTGATGTACGATTATGTGCATCGTTTAATATTCTATTGAAAATTATAGAATTTAATATTGTTTCTAATAATGATATTTATTTAATTATTATTGTATTTAAATACGTTTGTTAAATTATCTTCTAACTACTCGTACAAGCCGAGCTCTTCGTCATTTAGAAAAAGAAAATTATTTATTTGCTAAAAGTTTAATTTTTCTTTTGTTCTGATATCATGGTATGAAGTCTTTTGAGTCGTTTTAACTTTAATCTTACTGACATGAGCCTCTGAAGCACATTTTGATGTTCAATTCAATGTAACATAGTTTTATTTGCGATCTGTTTTGCATAATTTGGTAACATTATCTACTGACATACAGATGTCTCAGAGGCAGATACCTAATAGTTTACATTTTTCTGCAAATCGTTTTCAGAATTAATGATCTTTCATTTACATATATATTTTTCATATACAACACTAATCTTTCATATGCAAAAGTTGATCCTTCTGTTTTGGTTATTTAAATTTTGGGAAATCCCCATTTATTTATGTTTAAAATCAAGTGGCTTGTAAGCTTGAAAACAGCACATCAGTTGCGATACAAGTATGTATATTTGTAATAAAAACTATACAAAAATAATCTTACCAAAAATGTAACATTTAAAAAAAAATTTTTTATGTAAACATTGTAGAGAATAAAACTTTTTTAATATACATTTGTTTCTTATTGTTTTATACCATTTTATTAAAATTTGTATATACATAAGTATGTGCCTCAGAGGCACATTTTAGTAAGATTTGTAACATTTTTATGTCAGTAAGATAAGGGTTAAATGTGATAATACAGTATTAACATAAAGGTCTCTGTGCTGCATTGACTCGGTGTATCTTCTAGTATAAATTTCCACGAATGCATTGATTTTATTCGCAAAATATTCACAATAAGTTTGTTTTTATTCCTAAAATATTAACTACCTTTTAGAGGCCATCAACACAGCTCACTGAAGTCTTTTATAAAATTATATCTACTCTGATCTACTACAAAAAATCGAAAATACGTTTTTTGCATCATTTTTATGAGAAACAAATTAACGTGTCGATTGGTCCCGGTCGCAGATTTGTATGATGTAAAGAAATTCACTTACGCTGTCTGAAATTTGAAAAATAATAGTTTCTTTGTTCTACTTTGGCTTTTTGGGTCTGGTAAACATTAAATGTTTTGTCAGTTACAGAGTTCTTTAATTCTTGCGACGATATTCAATTGAAACTCGATATTATTTAACTTACAAACATAAATTTGCACTTTATTGTATTAAGTATTGCTTCCATTTCTCTACATATTTACACTTGAAAACTGGATTGTCTTGACAATACGTATGCGTTCAGATTTAGTTACCCACAAGTATTTCAATAATATAAATTTATCCTTTCCTTATTATTGAAATCTTTTTTGCATTGGTATCAGCAACATACACCAATACAAAAAAATTATATAAGAATGGTTACACTAAAACATAGTTTGAGGTTAAAAAAAAAAGAAAACTTCAACACAGAAACTGCAAAGAATAATTATTGTTCCAATAAGACAGAAATTTTATTATTAAAGTTTTGATTTAATATTAAATTACTCTGACCGTATTCATAAATTACACAAATTTCTATGCAAAACTTTTCAAATAATTACTTAAGAACCTGTTACTTTTTTCTTATGAATACTTCAGAAATATCACAAACTATATCATATTGCTTCGGTAAAACACAACAGTTCATTCATCACAAAAATATTAAACATTTTTTTTAAATTAGCTGTAGACGTTTTGTCAACATTTCACAGAATTGTAATTTAAAATTTGATATCGTCCGTTTGAAAGTCATTTTCCAAATCATTTAAAATGGCAAATAAAATCGTTATTCATTAATGTAATACATATTTGCTTTAGAAATCTAAAAGGCCATCAAACAGTTTTGATTTTTCTTTTTATAGCTTTCCTACATTCTAAACATCTGGCATCATTTTTTATGGGTTATTTACATCCTTAAAACACTTAAACAATGCAAAAAAAACAAAAAAAAAAATAATAAAAAAATTACCAACAACAATACTAAAAATGTTATAACTTGCTTATAACAAAGTTACTCACAGCAAAAAGGGAACAAATAAAAAATGTAAAACAATGATATTAAAAGAACAAAACAGAACAGATGGAGAGAGAGGCCTCTGTACTTAAGAGAAAAAAAGTAATTTAATTTTAAACGAGTGCTTTTATACGTACTTTGTAAATAAATGGTCTAGTAGTAGAATACCCACCTACCTGATTTCGTGTTAGTTATTCTAAAGTACATACGAGTATGTGCTTATATGTATGGCACTTTTTTATGTTTATAAATCTGGACCATTTTAAATATGCAAATACCCATTTTATATACAAACACAGCATTAACTGCATACATACATTCTTACATGTTTACATGCATGTATTATGTTTTGTTTGTGTGTCGAGTATGTAAAACCATTATTGTTTTACACACATGTAAGCAAACAATACTGAAAAAAGACGTGTAAAATCATTATTTTTTGTTGAGTGCCAAAGACTCGGGTTCGAGCCTCAGGAGAGGTGTGATCAATTTAATTTTGTTTTTATCAGAAAACGCTTTAATTAGATCAAATTTAACTGCTCTAACCAGCTCGGCCACCGTCGTACATATCATTCATGTCGACTAATGTGGATAAGGTGGAATAAAGGGCAAAAACAAAATAAATTTGTAATTCTGTTTCATCCAAATAAGATGACAATTACAAGAACAGCAATGATGGTAAGAAAAGGAGAATATGATATAAACTGTGACTTTACTTCGACTAACTCATACAAATGTATGTACATACGGTAATAATTTCAGTATGCGATTTCCAAAAAAAGTGTGAGTTAAATAGTTGATGTTTGGTCTTGAATATGCACAGGACACAAAGAACTCTGATGAGACTACCGTAGCTGGAGTCGAAAACAATTGTTCAGTTTGGCTAGTGTACTATTCCTTCACGGACATCATTTCTTCTTTAATTACCAAAAAATAACATTGCAGTTAAATTTGATCTAATTAAAGCGTTTTCTGATAAAAATCATTATTTTTTATTTGTATTTATTTACTCACTTTAGTTTTATTACCGTTGTTTTTGTTGACGCTATTTTTGCCTTTTTTTTGACTTAAACTAATTTTAGACTTCAAGCTAATTCGTAACTGATACAGACATAGAAATTGTTATTGAAAATAATTAAAAGCCAAAGAAGAACTAACGGAAATATTTAAAATAAGTCAATTTATATGTATATGCACCAAAGGCTGCCCTATAATGGGTTCACTTATAATTAGCTGAAATATTTGTGGACTAATCAACTCTTCTGACAAAGTGTGTTACGATCAAATAGACCTTTTCTATACAAATATAGAAAATAGTCGTACAACTTGCGTCTCATTTATCTGGGATTTTAAGACATTTTAATTGATCGTCTAACTAGAACGCATTGTGATGGGTTTCATTTTTAACTGTTACTCAAAATAACTATAACGTGTACGGGCGGGCAGCTTAATAATAAAAAAAAATATTTATATAAAGCCAGAACAAAAATGTTTGTATGTGTGCTTTTGTATTAATAAAAAAAAGAGTTTGTAATGTAAATTTGTAATGTAAATAATTGGCCATTACAACCCTGTGTCAGGGTTACGGACTAGCTTCTTGCAACACTTATGTTATGTGTGTTAATTTTTATCCATGAGTACCGGGACTTACAGTTTAAGGTCGACTCTGAACGACAGAGATGAGAAGCTTTTTCATGGCATTCAATTACTTCGAGAGTTTTTGCCAGAAGACTGCTAAGTTTCTGAGATAAATAGCCGAAAATAGATTGCAGATTTTAAAAATTCTGGTGTCAAAAACCTAAAGTGGCATTATTAACTCGAGACATATAAAATGGAGGATAAAGCACATAAACTCCCGCACGACGAAACAAAGTACTATACCTTCCTGGCGGACACACTGTATTTTTTTCTCATACAGTGTTGTATTTTTAGTAATAAAAAGTAAATTTTAGTACGGAAAATAGAGTTGAAACGCAAAATCTTCTGGATTTCAGCAAAATGTGAGTGCATTATAGACTTAAATGTACGATCGAAAAACTGACACTGCATAACTATTTAAATCCCATTTAAGTTTAAATTAAATAATTTTGTATATATTTATGACGTTGAAAAGAAGAGAAACTGTTAATTCCCTTCATGAAATTAAAAGTTTTTCCATTACTAATTTGTTTTCTTTGTATTTCACTTTTGAGGCACCAAAATACGGATTTGGAAACATTATGCATAATATGGCTTAATATTAAAAAACTAGCTGACCCGGAAAACGTTGTTTTACCCTGAAATATTTTGATTTTATTGAAACTTAAATTCTTTTACAAATTGTTTTAAGAAAATTTTTAATATATTGAAAATTTTTTGTTTTTGAATGCCCATAAAAGAAAAGGTTACTTATTTTTGTTTAATATATATATTTTGTGAATTTGAGCCAAATCGTACCATAAGTACGTTACGATTGTAATATTACGACAATAATGCCACCTATCGTTGTTAAACTTAGGAGAAACCTGGCTCCTGACTAAACTTATATATTGTCCAAGTTTGGTGTCAATCGGTCCAGCGGTTCTTGAGTTTTTGTAACAAGTACCCGGCACAAACATTTTTATATATTAAGAAGATATTTATATAAACTGAAAACTTAATACGTGCGTGGTATAGTGTTTACAGCGCTCGCACAAAAACTCAAACGGCCCAGGTTCAAATCCCAGCAAAGGTGAAAAATTAAAAACTGAGTATGCGGTTTTTTCACAATTCTAATTAAAAAAATAAGAGGTCCCCCCATTCTCCTAGAAGTCAATCATTAAAGAAACCGCCCCCTAACATTCCATTCTGTTCGACCTATAACATCGACAACAAAGACCAATGATCAGAAGACAAGCTCCACCTATTGATAAGTAGCAGACGGCAGCTAAACATACCTAGCGAAGACATTCACCACACAATCAGCAGGCAACGATGAGACAATTGCTGTTGATCATTCAAAGGTGAAGGTATAACATTGGCCTTTGTATGATCAATTCATAGCAATTTTTCTCATTCCTAAGGCGCTTATTAATAATATACTATAAGAAAAAATACTTACTTTTCTTTCCAAAAAACTCTAATACAATGCACAGTTGAATATTGGTCTCAATAAAATAAAAAATAAAATTGTAAGAAATTCTTTATAAAGTCATAACAATGAAGATTATGAATGAAAAAAAAAAAAAAAAATAAAATATTCGCAATAAAAATTAATCTTTGATTAGTTAAAATTGTTCAAAAAAAAGAATTATAGTCGTTAATAGCAACATGTGCTACTCAAAAGTTTAGAAAAAAAATCACTGAATCAATATTTCAAATATGGGCTGTAGCGTAACTGTAGCTATTACAACTCTCTAAAAACATTTTAATAAGAAAAAAGTACAATAATTTCGCAAATTTTTTTAATATTGCTTAACATGGCAACATTCTATAATTCTAGTAACAGTTGCAAAGAAAAATGTGTTCAACACTTTTATTATATTTATCAAGAACTTATTTTTCTTCGATGAAAAGTAAAATCGATATAAACAAAGGTTTAATAATACAATAAAATGGGTATTTTATAATAAATTACAGATAAAAATACATGTGGTTTTAGTACGTGATTGTTTCGACGCACATGTTTGTGTTCACTAATAATAATATGCCGTACACGCAATAACAAATAATATCCGTGAACTTGATACCATAAACCTGGTAAAAACAAGGTTACTTGGCTTAATATAGAAAGCTATAATAGCTGCCCATATTTGTCGTCTAAAAAAATTAATTTTATAGTACAAAACTCGCTCAATGTGGCTGTACACAAAAACACAATGAGCACGAAACGACGATTTTGTAAATTATTTACCATTTCGTTTTAGTCTTAAAAATTCGAATTAAATATAATTCTTAGTCGATAGTAAATAGCCCATGTATTTGTGTACAAATTTCTTTTTAATTATTCCGTAATTATAATTTATTTATTTAGATTTCAATAGATTAAAAAACAAAAACAAAATAAAACATAATTTAATGTGTCGGTTTCTTGCTACGCTTTTATTAGTAGCACGCCGCCGTAGTTATGTTTACGCTATTATTTAGTTTGTGTTGTGCATATTAATTTTAAATTAAAAACAAAGTTTTAAACTCTTAATAGTTTGTTGTTAACACTGTAAAGGTGAATAGAAAAAATTAAAAAAAATAAAATATTATTTGACATAGAAAAGAAGCCCAAATAATATTAACGATCAAATGTTGTTTGATATAAATAATGTAAAAAACACGCTATGTATTAAAAATTAATATTCTTCATTCAGCTGAATTTGAACTATCATTGACAGGGTCAAAACAGTAACTTCCTTTTTATTTCGGTATATAAGAACAAATTTTTCCATTGTATCTTCAGTATAAGTATTTACTACTTCAAATAACGAACATTCCAAATTCAACAAATTTTATTCATAAAAAGAAATGCATTTAAAAATGTTTAAATTCAGTTTATTTGTTGTCTTGGCTTTGACAGTCTATGTAGCAGCTGATCCTTTACGTCAAAGATCTCTAAACAGACGAGTTTTGGCTCGTCAAGAAGCTTTACCAACTCCAAAACCTACTGGTTATGCTCCAGCAGGTGTAACACCAGAAATACCATTCGAATTACCTACTGAAACTGAGAAACCAATAATTGAAGCTCAACAGCCCGATGAGGTTTATGGACCACCAGAATCAGATGCTCAACAACCCGACGATGTTTATGGGCCACCTGAATCTGAAACTCAACAACCTGATGAAGTCTACGGTCCACCAGAATCTGTTGATGTAGTAGACAATGCTATCGAAGCGGAAGAAGTAGATGCTGTAGAAGAACCCTCAGATCTGGAAGCAGTTGAAGAAGAGGTTGCTGTTGATGAAAATGGTGAAGTAGTATCTGCTCGTTTGGTGTTCCAAAGACGCCAACCTTCAAAATTGGCACCAGCTCGTTTAACGAAAGCAAAACTTGTGAAGCCTGCCACCTTCGTCTACACTACTAGATACCAAAAAATTCCCGACAAATAAATAATTGTTGGACTCTAGCTTTAATTGTTAATTCTTATTAATACTACTTTTTAATAAAATTGTTTTTAGCGACTAAAAAATTAACACACACGTAAAAATTTTAATAAAAAAGGGATATATTATCTGGCTTTATATGAAATGTACAGCAAAATCCGAAACTTTAGAGGTTTTAGTGGTCAAATCGCTTTAACGATAGCAATAAAATTGTCTGTTGTATATTCAATTTATTTTTCTAATTTACGACGGAATGATAAAACGTATAACAACATATGATGAATAGCGTCTGAAGCAGTTAAAATCAAAATTTCTCTAAAATAGAATATTTTGAGCGATGATGTACATTTCTAAATAAAAATTAACAAACCAAATTGCTGATTAAGAAACAATGAAATGCACTTTTTTTTGAATGCAACATTGCCTTGGCCATCTCTCTAAAAGATAATGTCACGTGTTAATGACTAACAACTTTTATTACATTTAATTAGGTGATATGTACCAGATACTACAGGCTAGAAAGCTTATATTACAATTTGAGCACAACGGAAAGTGGTACAGATCGCAAGTTTTGATGCCGTTAAACATTTTCTTGCCGATTGTTTCCAATGCAAGCAGCAGCAGCCTTAAAAGCACACATAACCTACGTCCTCAAATTCAGAGCGATTTATCCGCCACAGTCATTGAAAATTACATATTTGGCATGCGTGGTACATACCAATGTAGAGATAGCGAAAAAGTTTAATTTTGTTATTTTGTTAAGGTGATAATATAAGACATAATTTCTTATAGAAAAATTCATTAAATAAGATCCCTATAAATACCAGTTTATCAATTTAATTTTTTACCACTATTTTTTAAACAAATCTGACCTTTTTTTGCCACTCGTCGTACCGTACTCCACAAAGTCGTTGTGTGCCTACCGGTTTAAACCCCTCTCTATATCATTGGCGGCATTCTGGAACCGTCATTACTTCAGGATGGAGCCTCATATTCCGGTCCATTTGGACCCTACTGTTCTACCGACCTTGTAAAGTTTCTCTCTTCTTCCGGGGAAGAATCAGCCTCACAAAAAAAGCGATCCTGCTCCATGCGGCGGGGTTTTCTAACATGACTCCCGTGATAGTATTGGGAGTCAGGGTGCCAAGATCCCTCTCCGGTGCACGCCTCTCCCACATCCACTTCTCATACTCAAAAAAAGTGTGGGAAGCGGAGTCAGATTGTGCACTACAATAAATGCATGTAGGCCTTTCCCATTTTATACAGGATAGACCGAAAGTGCCCATGGCCGGTCAACAACTGCGTGAGATAGCAATCTATTTCACCGTGCTGACGATTTAGCTTAGTGTCCACTTGAGGGATAAATCCGTAAGTCCACCTACCGCGTGTCTCAGTATCCTGCCGTAACTGAGTGACCGAGACCTTGCCACAGATTGGGCGCCTTCCCTTCCAATTTCGCCCTTGTGTTGGTGGACGGTTTGTCGCTCCCTTGCCAGGAGTTCTATGGGTATGACCTCCGCGACCACCAAGACAGCCGGCTCCGATACCGTGCGGTAGGAGCACGCTATGCGGAGCGCTACTCTCCGTTAATAATCTGACATTAATGGAGTTTGAAATTCATCAATACATACTGATATCTTATGCTCAAGAGCTGGTGGTTTGTCAGCATAAATCAACGACTTAAAGTCGACTCCGGACGGCAGACTTGAGAAGCTTGTTCATGGCAATCAGTTACTCTCAGATCTTTTGTCAGAAGACTGCTGAGAGGTAGTCTTTTTTTTAAGATGTCAGAGCTGCGGTTGGAACCCTCGGCTCATGACCGAATAACCAACTAAACCACGGTGAATATCTGTAAGAAAATCCGTTAAGATTTTCAGACTTGGCCTTCTATATTTCAGAACATCAGATTAAACCCAAATTGCGGAGACCCGACTGAGCGGGGTAAATAAACAAATTAAAGAAAAGTTTTTTATCATTGCAAATACATACATATTAATATATTTAAAAACAAAAATATTCTTTAGGTCTGATGATAATTTTTTATTTCTTAAAGTTTTTCAGAAAACACTGATTCGTATGGCTACTTTCAATTTTTCATATGTATTTTCTCTCATTATGAAATATTTGGATTACATATTTTATTCGGACTATTACACTTCTACTCTACATCTGCCCAAAAATTTGGCATATCATACGACTTTTTGGATAGTTTAAAGCCCCTTTAATATGTATTTTACATGAAACACAAGCCGAAGGAGTTTCAATTATTTCCTTTCTACAAGAAAACACGGCACAGCCGTAACCAAAAAATTTGGAATGATTTTATTTGCTTTGCTGTTAAAAGTTTAAAATAACATGATGATGTTAAACATTATCCGATTTGTATTCAATTTGAAAATATAAAAAAAAAATAAATAAAATTCCATTAAAATGTCAAATGGTGAATTTTTTCTTGCTTGGTAAATGATGGCAAGGTATGGCGCTATTTTATCAAACACCACTGTATATTAAACAAATTTTGAGTCAAAATAATTCTTTAATGTCCTTATTTTATTTTACTGTTTAAATGTCAATATGTCTATGTACTCGTATGTAGGTTGTAGTTGTTTCTTAGTTGACTTTACTTTAAAACTGAATTTTAAATATTCAAAGTCAAGTCCTAAGGATTTCCTAAAATCCCTCACTGAACCATTGTATAATTTTTGCTTGTTTTAATAAAACAAAATATGAAAAATAAAATATTTTAAGAACTTTGCCATATTGGAATTTCTTTTGAACTTTTTTTTTTTACTTAATTTTCAAAGAATTCCAATTTCTTCGCATTTTGTTTAAAAAATATGGATTTAGAACAACTTTATATGGCTTTAATGAAAACTTATAAAAACAAAAAACAATATATTTATTACCTCAGGCAATAGAAAATAAAAAACTTGGAATTTATTTTTCCACCGTTTTTGTTTTATTTTTCTGGCGACTTAAGAGTATACATAAGTTTAATATTCGAGTGGTTTTAAAAGTAAAAGTCACTGCATATTTCTATGGAAGCATACGAAAAATTATGGTTTTCAACAGAATTTAAATTTCAAAGACAACTGTTTTCTTTGTTATAAATTTTAGTTATGCCGGCAGATATTTTTTGGCTAAAATTTTAAAAGCAATCATAACTTCAAAAGGGAATATTTAAAAAAAATCAATTTTTTTTGTAGAATTATTTGCCCTAAAAATATAATTTAATAATCAGGGTGTAAGTCATGTCATAAAAATTTTAAATTGCAGATATTATGTTGACATTCATCACAGTGACATCGAATAACATTTGGCTTACATTGACACTGACCAGTTATATTTTATCAAGATTCTATTCTGTCTGAACGATAACATCTACAGAGATCACATCACAGCAAAGCCAGAGGATCACCAAAGTGTCCGGACATATATTAGCCACAATATTTACAGCTGCATTATAAATGCATATAAATGATGAAACAGAACTGGTGCTTGACGAATTTTTCCAAACAAATTGAAATATAAAAACACTACAGAATGCAGTAATATGCTAGATTTATGATTATACTGCTATTTTTTTTATATTTGAGACCAATACTCAGGGGTAAACCCCTTCTAAATGCAGTGCATTGTATTGGAATTTTGTTGGAAAATATAGAACATATATATTTTTCTTTTATTATTATTAAGCGTCTTAGGAATGAGACAAATTGCTATGAATTGATCATTCAAAGGCCAGTGCTATACGTTCACCATTGAATGATCAACGGCAATGACCTCATCGTTGCATGTTGATTGTGTGGTAAGTGCCTTCGCTAAATAATTTTAGTAGGTTTAGCTATTATCTGCTACTTCCCAATAGGTGGTGCTTTTCTCCTGATCATTCATTTTTTGTTGACATTAGTTAAGTTGGAATAGTGTGGAATGTCGAAAAGCGGTTTCTTTGTTGATAGTCTTCCGGGGGGGAACCTCTTATTTTTAAATTATAATTTTTGAAAAAACCGAAAACTAACTCTGCATTTTTTCCTCTTGCTAGGATTTGAAGCTGGGTCGTTGGACTTTTTGTGCGAGTGCTCTAACCACTATACCACACACAAATCACTGTACTTTCGAATAGAAATGCAATCGTTTAGTGCTAAGCCACGATATGTATCGTTTATATTGCTTTCTGTTGGCATACATAAAACATTAATGCAAATAGTTAAAAAAATTCGATTAACTGGCTATTTGACTTACCTACCTAGTTAAAAAAAATAATAATGTGAATTGATTTTTCCAAACCATGTCAGTTTTGAAGCTATTTCTCACTTACTACTAAGGGTATGAAAAAATTATATCCTATGGAAAATACCTCTCAGCAGTCTTCCGGCAAAAGCTCTGGGAGTAATTGATTGCCATGAAAAAGCTTCTCAAGTCTGTCGTTCCGAGTCGACAACATGAGTGCTGCGAGAAGCTAGGCCGTAACCCTGACACAGAGTTATAATGGTCAATTATGTATGGATGTATGTATGCATTGAGGGCACTCACGAACAGTATTGCAAACTGGACAAACGATGCAAAGTGTTTTAAAATACATCATATTTCTTTAATACAACAACAAAACATATACATTTGCAATTTGCATCAAATTTTTATGTTTTAATGAGGCCAGCACTCAGGAAATGACCCCTACTCATGTAGTACATGAGTAGGTAAGGGGGAAACATTGTGTGGACCTTTGATTTAAACTTACTTATATCATATCTGATATCAGTTTGAAAAAAACAAAGGTGCTACTTTAAGAATGCGAACCGCAAGGAAATCTGTTGCTGTCGAATAATTATTCATTGGCCAGTGTTATACCTGAATCATCACTGAATAATCCAACAGCAATCAACCCCAAGAAGCCTGCGCAATAAAGTTTAAATTAGCGGAGTAATAAAAAATATGTATAATAATATTTTAGATGATATTGTTGTTATTTTCCTTGATCCAACCCCTGGGATAATTTTTGGCTACTGCTCTTTAACTGCCTTTCTGGCATGGGATACCTGCCAGAGAGCATTGACCTTTCGCTATCTTGTCCAGTTTACTACTCTACACTAGGAAAAGATGATTATCCCACTGAAAAAACTCAAGTAAATCTGTATTATTGTTTAAAAACTTTTGACATTTCTACGGCCATATATTTTGCGTATGTGAAGAAAGCAGCTACAACGGCGAAAACGATAATGCATTAATAATATTTCATGTATACCAAACACGCGTTTTCCTTTTTCTTTAATGCGACTGTCTGTTAAAAACTTAATAATTTTTCGCTGGTTTTAGGCATTTTTATTTGTAATGCACTTATTTCTTTATTTTTCTAAGAAATACGTGGTGGTTTAAATCCGGTTGCACCAGGTCCAAGAAAGCTTAAAAATACTGGCAATTATTATAAGGACACTCACGTTCTATAGCTATTGTATAGCAAATTTGTCTTGTTTAGTTTACTCGTATTCAATCTTGAGTACCCTAACCCTAACTCACAATTCATTATTAAAACCATATTCAATGTCTTATAAAACGTACTGAACATAATAAAAAAAAATATTTTATGATAAAACACATTTTGTCTTAAAAATTCCATTAAAATTTATTACTGCTTCATTGTTTTTATTTAAAATTTCCACCTAATTTAATAGTTGTTTATTTTTCCATTAAAAAATTTATAATTTATTATTTGTTGGTGTCCTTCAGATGTGTGAATAATACCACAACATTATCACGAAAAGTTGTAATGAAAACATTTTGGGATTTACTAAACGCGGTATTTGAAAACACTATTAAAATCAGGATGTGGAAACGTAGTTGTAGAGACAAAATATAAAATTATTTAAACAAATCAATTGCTACAATAGAAAAAATATTACTTAATATACCTAATATGTATGTAGTATATTGGTAGGAATTAAATATTTTTTTAACAAATTCTACTAAAAATTTTTTTAGCAGAATTAAAAAAAAAGAGAAATTGCTAGATCTAACAGTGTAAAAGTTTCTAACTTAAATTGAAATATTCGGCCATCAGTGGCTACTATTCTTATAAAGCATCATAAAGCATTCCCTTTAGGTCAGACGATATACATTTTTTTGTGTCCCAATTGATTCCTAAATGTTTGCCAAGTTAAAACAATATAAACAAAAAAATAACGAAAATATCTTTTGGCTATTACTTAACCACCAACTTTATTTTGTAATATAAAGTCTAATAAATAAGAAACACAAACAAATAAACTCAGACAAATACATGTCGTTTGTTTTACTCAAGGGATTAAATATTGTGTAGAGTTAGTATTTATTCACGTAAAAAGAAAAATGAAAAGTTTTTAGGTACCAAATACGTTTGATATCATATATGAATATAGAATTGTGGTAACTCATGAAAATAAATCATAATTGTGTAAGTAATACTGTTGTTATAGTGCAAATGTCATGACATACGTTGTCTATTTACAATTTAAGTAGAGTTTCTATTTTTTTCCAAAAATTAATTTGCAAATGCTTTCTCCAGTTTCTTTAAATATCTATTACACATTCTTCTAGAAAGCTTTTAACTTATTAACATTTAATCTTTGCTAATATTGGGGTATTACTTTCAAACTGAAATTTGCCAAACGTTTTTTTTTTTGCTAGAAAAGCAAACCACTACCCAGCAGAAATTAGTGCTTACCAGTACGTTATTTTGTAAGGCAGAAACTGTAAACAACCATTTACTCGTGCGCATCTATAATTCATGATTTTTATATGAAATCAGCCGCTAAAATGCAATAGAAATGTACATTTATTGCCACCAGTAAGTAAATAGTATAAAAAATCAAAAATAATACCATAGCATTTTCGGAAGCTTTAGGGTATGAATAAACGAATAAATTCCTTTTAAGAATTTTTTGAATCTTTTCCACAATGGCGTATGCGTGGTATTTTTTAATTGACTGTAGGATATTGTAAATTAATTTTTTTCCTTTCAAATATTACCTTCGACACAATTGCTCGTCCTTATACCCTAAGAAAGTAACTGCCTTAGACATAAGGATACCTAAACACCAAGGCCCATATTTAAATATTTTGTATTTTAAGATCCTAATTACACGAGAGCTTAATAGTAAGAATATTGGAGAAGGCAGGTCATCATATAATGGGGAGTTATGTCTTGTCCAACTTCCCTCAAAACGCTTCTTTGAGCAACAGTAGCCTCAATTTTCAGTTTTAACCCATGTAGAAATCGAGAAACCTCATTCTTATCAAAGATATATATAGACACACTTGATCAGAATGTTGGAAAGTACAGAATAGCTACTAGACTAAAAAGATGATATTGGCAAATGATGTTTCCCTAAAATGCATCTATCAACAATGCATTTCAACTATACTATCTTTCACCAGAAGGACAGGCAAACGATGCTCATGATTTTTTATCTTTTACAAGGTACATCGTTCAGAGCTATTTAATGCTGCTTAAGCCGTCTTCTTCAGTTTTAAAGCGAAACGAAACAAAGATGCCAATAACAATCAAGCAAAAGATACCTGATACGATAAGACTTATAGGGGCACTATATAAGGATAATATGAAATGAAGTCCAAATAAGATGCCTTCAATGCCATAGAAATACCAAGTTTAAATGCAGAAAGTGTGGAATTGGTTGAATAATAAAATTAATTACTACTGGATTCACTTATATTGTAACAAAAACATCGATAAACATAAAAGACATGAGTAATTTCTTTACAAAAAACCGTAAGCATATATTTCCAACGCCCCATTTAAGGTGTGCTTCCAAAACTCTGTCAACAAGTAAAATTTAAAAATTATTAAAATATATTTTTTTTTTCGTTTTAGAAGGTAAATACTTAGTACAAATTGACAAAAAAAATTTTGATTTTTCCGATTTGATATCATGTGTAAAGATAATATCTTACATGGAAATAATTGTTGTCAAAATATTGACTTTTGGACACAAAGTGTAATAGCTGGGTGTAAGAATTACAATCTCTCGTAAAAATATCACACGGTTACACTTATTAATATTGCTCTAAATAAAAGCATTTAAAGCAGCGAAGTTATGTGATCGCAATACTATTGTTTCTAATCTGTGTGCTCGTCCGTATTCTATCAATATACAAAACCTTTTTATATAGAAATAATTGTATACAAAAAATTAACATTTTGAGACTTTATTGCCTTAATTTTTTTTTAAGTGCTCAACAAAAAAATTTAAATAAAACTTCAATAAGAAAAATAATTCCCCAAGGCTCTGTACATCATTTGGGAACCGCCCTGAAGTTAATAAACATTTACCAAGAAAACAACTTTTTTTAGAACCTCGTTAAAATGCATACTCTTTCAGTGAAAATGTGATTAAAATTTGGGACTATGTCTTTCTTGGCTAGTATTATTTTACCCGGTGCCACACAGTAGTAAGTATTCATATATTTATATGCAAAAAATATATAGAACCTTGAAAGTTGGCACAGAGTATTGTATTAACTAAATTAAGAAAATAGAAGAAAATGAAAATCAGCCACGCCCATCGCCCACCGCTCATACAATAAAAATGGATATTTTCACATAAAACTTTTCCTATAAAAGCAAAAGCCTTAAAATTTAGCACATGTACTTCTTAGAAAAATCAAAAGATGTATGGCAAGAGCCATTAAAATCGGTCACGCCCATCGCGCCATCTTGCCCTCTGTGAATGTGGTATTTTGGTGACAAAAGTTTGATTTTTAAAATTTTTTTTTCCAAAAAAGAGTGTTTCACTGAGAGAAATTCATAATTTTTGTGATTAAAAAGAAATATTTTGTCTTAGAAAAAGTTTATTGAAGCCACTTAAATATTATAAAACAAAAAGTGAAAAAAATTTTCACGAGGTACTGTTCCAGCAAGAAGGCGAATGTAGCGGGACCTACATTTTATTTCCAACGAAAACCTCAAATTTTGAACCTTATAAGCAATTTTAATTCGCTCATATCTACTACCCTACATATGCAATTTAAATAAATTTTTCCTTAAATTAGAAGGGAAGTGCTGTATTTCAATATAAATTGATATTGAAAAAATATCAATTAAAATACCTGACATATGCAATCTACTCAACTGCGTGAAATATTTCCTCAGTTTTCATTTTAGAATATTTAAGTGACTTTAATAGACTTTTTCGGAGACAAAATATTCCTTTTTATTCAAACCAGTTAGGCATTTCTTTTAGGGAAATACATATTCTATAGAATGGCAACAATACATTTTGAAAAAGCAATAGTCAAAAAATTGATTTTTGCCAAAAAAAAAAAAAAAATACCACTGTGTGCCACTTTACTGATGTGTGCCTTTTTCTTTAACACGCTGCTAGAGGGAAGTCAAGATATATTTATTAGCTATTAGATATATTGTATTTAATACCTTTTCTTTACCAAGAAACACAAACGTCATACATTGACAAATTTATATCTTTTTATAAAACTTATTACAAAAGTTTGCGTATGTGATATAGACAAGACGGTTTTTTTCACCTTTACTTTCTTTTCTTTTTTTTTTTTTTTTTTTGAAACAAATATATATAAAATTATGAGTATTTTCTCTGTCTATGTATATGCCAACAATACTTTTTTATTACAAAAAAAGGAAACTAAAACCATGATGATGTTCATGAAAAAACTTCTAACATAAACACACACATGTTACTGACATTTAACGTATGAGATAGAACCATGTATCACTTTCATGTCATGTCATATAAATACGCGAACACATCCGGCATATGCTAGAGTATGTCTAACCAAACAGACCATCTACAAAACAATCTAATGCTAAAGTAACAAAACCTTTCATAAAACCAAATACATAAATTATTTCCATCATCATTATGACCATTGTCGTTATTCCATTGTAATATGATTAGTTTTGTATGGTTGCATACCATTACGTCCGTTTGTTTGAAATGTCGCTTTTGCATGGCATATGCAGTCATATGGAATTTTATTTATTTCTTGGTTTATTTAATATTTAATTTCTTTCAATGTTATTTATTTCTTTTGATTTCTGTAAAACAACAGAAATGTTTTTGGAATTAATTCTTCTGGTCGGAGTTTAGTAAAATTGTAATAAATTGTTTTTTTTTAGAAAATTTGAGGTTCAAAAAGTCCTCTTAAGAAAATTATTTTTTTTTATGAACACACTTAAAGTAACATGATAAAGTTGAAAAAAAAATTTTTTCAAAGGTAATTCAAGTCAAAACACGGTAAGAATTTTTATTCGAAATAATAAAAATATATAATTCGCATAATCTAAATTTAATAGATGGTGAGTTAAGTAGATAATGTGAAAATTACGGGTATGTTCTGACAATCGCACTATTTGAAATCCCAAGTGATTTCAAAAACGCCAAATTTATTTCATTGTTTTCTGAAACTTACGCGTTTTACATACGATCTTCAATTTTTCGAAGTTGTTTACGAAAAAATAAAACATATGTTTTGGCATTACAAACAATAATCAAGACATCAGCAATACAAATATAAAAAGGGAAAAAATGCCAACAGGTTTTTTATTAAGCATAATATTTTTTTTTTGATAATGACATCGATTTTATTTACTTTAAAAGAATTGATTACTTACACTGTAGGTACTCGTTGTTAAAGATATTTTGTTAACTGTTTTATTATTGTATATACAAGATGTATAAATGTATCAGCACTCAAATCCACCTTAAGAATCCTTTTGCAAAATTTTTAAATATACTTTTATACGTTTTAATATAAAGTTCTAACATACTTTTTTATATTTTTCAAGTAATTGAAATAAAATAACCAAGTACTTTATTTAGTACTAACAGCACTATTAACATATATTTTTCGAACATCCATAAAACCAACTCTTTGTTCAAATCTCCAGTTTTTTGTAAACAAATGACACAAACAATTGGGAAGAAATAAAGCAAGTTTTTAGTTTGATATATAATTTAAAAAAGTGTAAAATTGTTATCATTTTTTGTTAAGATCAAAAGAAAACATATTAAATTTTAATTGTGTATTGTTTTATTTTGTCTTAGAAGTTCTCCTTAAAAATATTTCATCAGTTCACTACAATATACTCTTGTGATTACGAATCGCAACTTTTATGCGTTAAGCGTTTGCCAGAACACCAGTTTGGCGATTTGAAATCTTAAAAATGCATTATTGGCGATTAGCGTTTGGGAGAACACATGTTTTGCGTTTTCAGAACGAAAACGCAAGATTTAGGATATTTACATTTGTCAGAACATGTACAACCCAAATAATTCTGATGAGACCTTCGTAGCGGGGGTCGAAAACTAGTTGAGTTCCGTTAGTTAGTTAGTTAGAATACCAGTTTTAAGATCTTAAGATCTATATAATAATTAAAGAAAGAATTTTATACCTTTTTTTATGCTTAAGTTTTTATTTTGCCACATAATAGTCTGTTTCTTGACCGATAATTTCATTTCATACTCTTTTAATAAAACAGAAGTTAGGATATGATTAAAAATAACAGATGCACACTGAAAAATTTTATATGTGTTCCTTTATATA
Source organism: Metopia argyrocephala (assembly GCA_963576795.1). NCBI lineage: Eukaryota > Metazoa > Arthropoda > Insecta > Diptera > Sarcophagidae > Metopia > Metopia argyrocephala. The sequence goes on along the minus strand of OY756211.1, from coordinate 56,069,789 downwards.
TTGCATATTTATTAAAAATTTTTAGTTGAAATTCAATACAAAGTACAAGGACAAGACTACCGGCAGCAGAAAAAATTGGTTTTTGTTGAAAAAAAAATGTGTTGATACTTTTCTTAAAACACCGTTTTTGTGAGCCTTTTTAAAATTTGTTAAACGAAATCTTCTACTAAGGTCCTATAAAGGTCTTAAGGTATGAAGATCGTCAGATGAAGTGAAATATTTCTTACACTGTTTTCAAAAACCTGGGCACTTGAATGTTTCTTTCGACACAGTAAAAATGTAATCATGATCAGAACATCTGTTGAGTCTACCTCTCCAATATTTACATTACCCGTAGTCACAGTTGAGATAATAGTTTCATCATCACCACGATAATGTTCACGTGAGCCCACTCGGAGGTTGTGAGTGTGTCATACAAATTTTGCCGTCTCATACAAATCTTCATATCTCTCAGCCTATGATCAAATAAATATGAGTGTCAAGTGTTGATGTCATTTGTAAAACAATGTATAGGATTAACTATAAGAAATGGAATATACTCAATAAACTTCAAAAAACTGTAGGAGTTAGACACCAGATTTGTGGTACTCCCAAATTTAGCTAGCGCTCGTTAAAAGAGGCACCGTTTATAACCACTCTAATACCGTGGTCTCTTAGAAAGTTCGTTATAAAACGACAGAAATGATTACCGATACCAGAAGTGAAAATTTTAGAAATGAGATTCTATCTAAAGCCTTAAAAATATATAGAGCGACAAAGCCGACAGATAGATAGATTTCACCTCACAGAAAGCAATGACACCAAATCACCATTTGAGCAGCCATACTGACGGTCGCTTAGGGAATTATTGGACTTTAAATACTTTACAAAGTGATGATTAGTTATACTTCACATTATCTTGAAGAGTGTCAAACAGACTGCCCTTTTTTGTTTTTTTTTTTTTTAAGACCAATACTTAGGGGTAAACCCCTACTTATGCAGTGCATTGTATTGGAATATGAAGATGGTTGATAGATAGAGAATTTTTTTTATAGATATTTGTATATTATACGCCTTTTTTTCTTTTCTTTTTGTTGATGAGACAAGTTGCTGTCAATTTGACCCCTCAAGGGCCAGTGTTATGCCTTCACCCAGCAATTTCCTCATCTGTCGGTGAATGTTGAATGTGAATGGTGAGCATCTTAAGTAGATTAGCTATTATCTCCCCAGAAGGTGGCGCTGCTCTCCTGATCATTAGTTTCTGGTGGAATAGATTGGAAATGTCAGGGAGCGGTTTCTTATTTTTTTTAATTTAATTTTTAATTTAAATTATAACTTTAGAAAACAGCTAATTCTAATTTTTATAATTTTGTCCTTCGCTCGTCTGAGTTTCTGTGCGATCGCTCAACCACTATACCACGACTCCCCCTAGGGCGATATTTATAAATGACGAAGAATGCAATTTGAAAATATTTAGCTTAAATAAAATTATACGGGTATGTTCTGTAAACCGAAAACTAGTGAAATTGAAATCGAATAAAATTTCAAATCGCTATAACTATAAAATACAACAAATTGTTGATATAATTTTTTATTCATTCTCTAAATAACCATTAACATAACTTCTATGATCATCAAAACTTTCAAATACTTGGCACAATTAAGCATTAATTGTCTTTGAAAAAATACTCGATTTACATTTCACTCGATTTCGTTTTTCAAAACATACCCCATTGACTTAATATGGCATAAAAACCTAGAAAAAGTTATAAAATAATGTGAAAAATAAACACCGTTTATGGTGTGTAGGCTATAGAATTAAATTTTTGTGTATATGTTTTTTCGGAAACGTTTTTCTATGAATAAAGCAATAAATTTCATCTATTTATATTTTTTTATATCACAAAAAAGAAATATTCCTAGGTTTGTTTTTTTTTTGTATATTTTGTAATATAAAATTAGAACTATTATATGTATAAATATATTTATATTTTTCATTTTTTTTCTTGTATACGCATATATGTATGAATATAAACTAGGGTCTTACCAATCCATAGAACATGTTGTTTTCTTAAAAAAAGAAAGATTGAAATCTATAAAGCATTCAAAGTCAGATACAAAAGTTTTACTGGATCAAAGATTTTTCTTTTTTTTCTTTCTTATAAATATTTTGTACAGTTTGAACATGTATGAATGGATATTTTTTTTAGGTTATTAATATCTACAGAAAATATACATCTTTTTTATAGTTGAATGCCCTAATGTAACAAGACATAAAGTTAATGGAAAAGGAAAATTAGACAAAAGACATCGTAAGCAAATTTGAATTTGAAAAAAAGCAAAATGCAAAAAGAAATGCCGGTATCACTTAAACAAATTAAATAACTCAGAAGGTTACATTCAAACGAAATCGTATACAAAATTTTTCTAATTTTTTAATTATTTATTTAAAAATTTATAAAATTAAAAACTCACTGACATCTTAAAATTTGAAATGTTATATTTTATTTTTTTTATTGAGACCAATACTCATGGGTAAACCCCTACTGATGCTGTGCACTGTATTGGAATTTTTTGGAAAGGACAGTATGTCCACACATATATTTCGTTTTCTTATATTTTTGTTAAGTGCCTTAGGAATGAGACAATTTTGCTTGAAATATATTGATTTCTCTTTCAACTTTGTTAAACTATATTCAGACATGAACTTTTATTGAGGCAATATTCGGTTAATTGATAAAATTATTTTAAGTGTTCAAGCAAATGTAATTTAGTTCGCCATCACTCCTGCCTATTCTACTTTTTTTGTTTCTTTTTTTACCTATTTATGTACATTTTTAAACTGACAAATGAATTGTCAAATATCAACATAATTTGCTCTCTTATTAAATACGCTTATGACAGTGCGGTACTTTTATTTTTCTCAATATTTATAACAATTTCGTTTTAATTAAACAATATTTAATTAACATTTTGTGTGGAATATTGAGCTCAACAATGCAATTTTTTCATTTTTTTTTTTTTGGTAGTCGCTTACCTTATAGGCGGGCGTTTGTTTTTAAAATTATTTCTGAATAATTAAAAACTTAATTAAAATGGGACTGAATTATTTATATTCAAAATATCAACTTCATAATAAAGTGAGTGAAAATCTACACTATCTCTCTAGACAAACAGCAAAAAGTTATAGAACCTGAAAGTTAGAAAAGGACCGCAAAATTGCAATAATCCCTGTAGTCCTGACACAGGGTTGTAATGGCCAATTTTGTATGTATGTATGTATGTATTTTGATTACAAACATATCGCTAAGTATAGCACGTGTCTTTCTCAAAAGGGGTCGTCTACTTGTATAAGACGACAATTTCGAGAAATATGTCATGTTTATGCCCGTTTTGAAAACTTTTTCATTCGCTCAAACCCATGGCATAAACATCTATAAAAACAGTTTTGAAATTTCGAAACATTTTCACTGAAAGTGCTTTTCAAACCTGTTTGAGTCAGATCAAGCATTTTCAAAATTACATATAAACGCATACCATTCTGAAACCTTTATGAAAGTGAGGTATAAAGAATGTTCTGTCAAATTTGATGGGGTTGCCAATTTCTTCCATTGGTAATTTTTATTATTTTATGTGTATTATTTTAAAAAATATGATTAGTTAAAACAGTTTTAAAACTGTTTCGACTCAAAACATAGGCATAAACGCATATGAAGTTATAATTATGAGTGAAATCGTTTTCTGTCGAACTGATTTCAAAATAGGCATAAACTAAGTAAGAATTTCAATGCAGACCACAAACACAAATAATAAAAATTGTATCTATACGTCCAAATATTAATCTCAAATAAGTTTGTCGAGGATATTTGACTTTTATGCTTATATGGTAGACATTAACTACTCCAAACTTTTACTTTTGGCTTTGGCTTTTTTTTTTGGCGTCGGAACTAAAGTGCTTCAAGGCAAGCTATGTACTATATTTTGAAATGTGTTTCTTTATATAAGTAAAGTGCTGGAAAATGAGGGGTTAAAAACATTGTTTTGTTTTTCTTTTTTTGATAAATTTAGTTTTATAGCTACCAATATGAAAGCTAAAAATTAAGTATGATATCCACTACTAGCAAGTCAGCAGACATTCGCTCTTTGCAAAAACTCAATTTAGAAAAACGAAACCATAAAATTACTCATTCAATTTTAACAGAAATATATCATCAAGATATGCTTTCCCAGACAAGTCACTGTAATAGCGTTTCCTATACCATTTTCAAAAAATTAACGTAAATGATACCACTTGACCATATTTCTATCAAAGCTATCACTTGCTTTGGATGTAATTGCTTTTCAAGGTCGGTGTCATTTTTTAAAAATTGGTCTCTTAATTTAAAAAAATACATTGTTTTCGTTCAGTATTTCAATTTAAAAATGCTTAATGCAAATGATAATCATACATACATATATACATAACTGGCCTTTACAACCCTGTGTCAGGATTACGGCCTAGCTTCTCGCAGCACTCGTGTTGTGTGTGTAATGTCGACCTACAGTTTAATGTCGACTCCAAACGACAGACTTGAGAAGCTTGTTCATGGCAATTAATTACTCTCAGAGCTTTTGCCAGAAGACTGCTGAGAGGTAGTCGCCGAAACAAATATTTTTTCATATTTGTTTTTTTTTTTTTTGTAAGATGTCATTGTACAATATGTTGCGTAAAGTTCCTTTGGCAATAAGCAATTGTTGCAAACATTGATGTGTTGATATTCGAGGCCCATTTTCAGTAGCCTTTTTAAAGAAGATATGTTTGTGATAAAAAACACATTTCGAGCATATTCTTTTAGAATTTTGTCAGCAAGAGTATCATAAATATTATCATAAATATATCATATATATTATTAAAGAAATAAATTAATTATGCATACCGGTCCAAAAACATGTCCGACAACGAGGAAAAGCTGATAGAATGAAAAAAAAAAAAAAATAAAAACAATAAAAAATTCGGAAATAATAATCCAGCTTATAATAAATTTTTACAACTATAAAGTGCTGCGTTGTACTGGTTTTTACTAAATGAATGTAGAAGGATAACAGACCAATGCTTGACACTTCATCATTAGACAGTATTTTATTTCCTAATACATAGTTTGCACATGCTTTATTAAATTGAATTCAAATTCGTTCTAATTTACTGCACAAAAGTTATTAAGAAATTAATTTTTTTCGAGTTTACTTGAACTGACACCCACCGAAATGTTATTTCTTTGTAAAGGGTGTATATTTTTATTAATTATTATATGTTTCGTATTGCAAAGATTTCAAAGAAACTAAATCAGAGACTATATTCATATCAGCAACTTTCATCATATGTTACTTGGTTGCTAATTTTACCTTTTTATACATTAGTACCACGCATTAGATAATAAAATCAATACTTGTTTTATAAGTACAGTATGTTGTGTATATTTGGGAGAATGGTACACAAAAATATGAACTTGAATATTCTTAAAAATTGCCAAAAATTTCAACGACATTTGTTTCTTACTTTATACCTTAAGTTTAAGGCTTTGCAAAGATTAGTTATTACTTTTTGGAATGTTGGAAATATTAGATTGGTTGGTTTTTTACCTCTACCATCTGAGTAACAAATCCCGAAATAAATATTTATATTCTGACATATCAAAATCTATAAAGGAGGATAGAATTATGAAAGTAATTTGTTCTTCAGAAATTTGATCTTTTTTCTTTTAGTGGTTCGCTATAAAGTAACGGAAAATAATTTTTTTCTTACTATACTTTTTGGAATTATGCAGCCTTATTTGCCTTTGGATTGACACAAAAACACCCCAAGCTGATAATCTAACGAGACTTTAATTCAATTTTTGTATTCTAAAAATGTTTTGCTTAGTATTGTAAATGGAAATCATTCTGTTGTCACCGTATAAGACAAAACAAATACACACAATAACATTAAAAATCTTAAAAGCTTTCTTGTACAAAGCTCTAAATACCTTTAATAATCAATCTTTTTAGCCAAGTAGTACAGAGAGTTCAATATTAATACTCGTAATCATTGAAATAAGTTTTGTTTCTGTTTTGTTACGTCTTAAGACAATTTAATTAATTTCCATAAAAAGAAAACCCAGCAAATCAATATCGTTGTACAATATTTCATTAAAATCACTGCTTTGCAGTATTTATTGAAAGAAGAAGCTGTGAAGTAAATTGATAATGAGCGTGACACCTTCAAGGCTTATTAGCGTTTAATTTCAATTGTAGATGAATTGAGTTTTAGAAACTGAAATAGAATTTAGTCAATTTACTGAAAGTGGAATGGTTTAAGAGTTTACAAAGAAAAAAAAATATATATGTATATTAGGGTGGGTCAATTTTTTTGCCTACTAAGCGTATAGCAAGGTCGTAATCTACGAGAAATTCTAAGAACTTTTCCCAAAGAAACTATGGTTCTAAAATCAAAATCGAGCTTCCGGTTTTTTAAGAGAAAATTTGGTGTTTAGGTCATCAAAAATAATGCTATTTTTTGGGAAGTATTCATTGCAATTGGTGAATAGTTGACCTGTAACGCTGGAAGAGGTCTTATTTTAAAGGAAATTTTCTCAGCTTTCTATATTTGTGCTCATTTATAGAAAATTATTGACCCAAATAATGGTTTTGGAGGTTTATGTCACTATAATAATAGTTTTAGGTTTTTAACAGTTTGACTATTATTATTTTGACATAAACCTCCAAAACCATTATTTGGGTAAATAATTTTCTATAAATGAGAACAGATATAGAAAGGTGAGAAAAATTCCTTTAAAATAAGCCCTTTTCCAGCGTTACAGGTCAACTATTCACCAATTGCAATGAATACTTCCAAAAAAATAGCATTATTTTTGGATGACCTAAACACCAAATTTTCTCCTCAAAAACCGGAAGCTCGATTTTGATTTTAGAACCATGGTTTCTTTGGGAAAAGTTCTTAGAATTTCTCGTAGATTACGACCTTGCTATACGCTTTGTCATGTTTTTCGGTCCCGAACAAATTGACCCACCCTAATGTATATTGTCAACAATTTAAAAATTGCCCCTAAAGATGACTTTACAAAATGTTTTTCCCTATATAAATGAATGCATACGATTGATGTGATATAAAAACAAAAAAATTAAAATCTTATTAAATATAAATTTTTTCGTTAAACATGACGTATGAGTGATGTTTTAGCAAGTGGCAATGATACCCAATGATGTTGTATTTTATTATTATGTATTATTATTTGGAATTTAAATGAAATCTGTGTAGATGTATTTCTTTAAAAGGATAAATAAATTGAATAGCTTATTAACAGCGTTTTACGATATTGTGACGAGGGCGTATGCATGACTCTTACATTTTTCATCTCTTTATTGAGGCAGATAATTGTCAGTTAACTGTTGTCAAAATTCAAACAGCTGCGTCATTAAAATTTGCATGCGCTTTTTAAGTTTTGTTGCATATATAGATGACTACTACTTGTTTTTTTTTTATTGTGGCAATTCTTATACTGGTTTTTCGACCCCTTTTAATCTAATATATAAAAATTAATGTACATTTTGATGACACCACTACCCGCTGAAAGGGATAGACGGATTTCAGTTAAAATTCCAGAGTACGTTGGCTATAGTCTGTGGATTGTTCATGTGGAGTTTTGGGCGAAAGCGGCCAATTGGTTCCGGAGATATGGCATTTAGATTTTACTATATATTCCCATACAAATTCAATGTAAAAAATTTTCATATTATGCCCGTAACTTATATCTTGAGATCTTTTAAAGCTATATATTTTCTAAATTTGGTCTGAACGACTTCTTGTTCAAGGAGAATTATTAGTAAGAAAGTAGGCGTGGTACCTCCCATCAAGTTAAATATCAATTCCTTTATAATCTATATCTTTCGTAATCATTAAAAATCATCATCATCAAAATGTGTACAAATGGTAGCGGTATGTGTAGCGAAGCACGCTGAGTTTAGGCTAGTTTATATATAAAGTTTTTGTGTTTTTTGTGCAGCTTCATCATAATATTTATTTAATGCATTCAATCAAATTTTTTAAAAACAAAATATGGATGGAAAGAATCATACGAAAAACAATTCTATCAAAAATTAAAAAATTTGTAAAGGAGTACAAAAACATAAACACTAAAAAAATTTAAAAACTAAAAACTCAACACAACTGATATTTTAAACAATTAAGCCTTACTTGTATGGCAGGATACCCGGGTAACTACAGATTTTTAAATTTTCATTTTCTATGCATACGGAGTTGCCAGACTTGTAAAATCTTGTTTATACATACAGAAGAACATCTGTTAAGTTACGTGGTTTTACTGGTTCTGAAAGATGGCAAGAATTTAAAGTTCCAAATTGTCCAACAAGACAATACATTCGTCTTACAAAAATTTTCTTCTTATTACGGTAATTTTGACAGACTTAGAAGTATGTGCGGATTTCCACACCCACTTTCATCTCTTTGTCTACTCAATATATTATAAGACAATTAGTAGGCACTTAATTCTATTCTTGAACCATTTATGATAGATTATTTTATAATAAAAGCTTGTAAAAAATATTTATTTCTTAGATAAATTAAAAAAAAAATTAAAAATTTAATTTTTGTTTCAACAATGCATTTGAAAGGCATACCAGACATACGACATATTCGTATTACACTCCAAAATATAAAATTTTATTTCTAAAAATTTGTTTTTTATCTGAAAGTATGTCAATATCAGTAAATAATCTGACTTTTGATGCTGAATATAAATAAAGCTGTAAAATGAAGATATTTATATTGCCTGTTATATAATAACCAACAGGCCTGATCTGGCCAGGTCTGTCTTTTCACTTACGTATCTGGCCAAAATAACCTGCTATTCTCCAGGCGCTTCTGTTTAGCGTGACCATCTCTAGTTGGTCACACCAATGTACGACAGGGCTTTATCAACATGGTACTTGCTACGTAAACATGATCGTCCTCTACGCCAGTGCCTAGTAATGTTCGCATCAAAAACTATTTGGCGCTGGAGCAGGTTCTTTTATTCGAACAATTTTTCCAAGCCAGTGTAGCCGCTGAATATTAATGCTCACAGTAATTGAGCTGCATCGGCACATGAAAGCGTCCATGCTTCCGCACTATAGAGAAGCACCAGAAGAATCACCGATTTCAATTTCGTAGCACGAAAGAGGTCTCTACTACTAAACTGCCCATTTTAGTACCTCTTGGCTAGTGTGATTCTTCACTAGATATCATCTTGCTGGTAATGGCTGTGCCAATGTAGATGTATTACTTGACCAAATCGAATGCATAGTTGTCTACTGTAACCTTGAGGTTGATACGTTCAATGCCACTATTTATCGACAGCATGTACTTCGTCTTGTCCTTATATAGCGCGAGATCCATTTCAGCAGACTCCCGTTCAAGAACATTAAATTCATATATTAGATTTATATCTTCTCTACATACTTTGTAATGAGTTAGTCGAATTTTTTTAATATAAAATTTGTTTTATATAATTTATTTAAAATCTTTGTAAAATTTCTTGTTTCAATTAGGGTTCCTTGGTGTATGCAGAATTTCTAACAGCATTCATTTATATTTTGTATGGCATATAGCAGCCAATTATGTAATTCTGTTTGTTGCCTATTTTACAAGCATACTGTAGCATTGCAGCAAATTTAACATTTTTCTTATTTTCTTTGCAATAGCTCTGATTTATTTTTAGTTTAAAAAAACCAATTAATTTTCGTCTCTATTTATTTACAATATGTTGATATTTTTTATACTATTTTTAATTTTAGGTATTTGGTATAACAGTGAAAATCGTGATTGGGTTCGCATTGCCGGCCGATAGTACCCATTACACCCTGTCAAAGGGTTGAGACATACATCACTACGTAAGCCGTCATTTTCAAGCATTAATAACAGCAGTTACATCAGCTGTTGTCCCGCACCACCACCCACACCACATAGTGTTCACAGTAACACTAGCAACGTACACACAGCAACTGCAGCAGCCACAGCTACAACAACATTAGCACAAACAGCTGGTACTGGAGCTTTAGCAGCGGCCGTTGGAGGACAATCATCACCAGGTTTACCATTAACAAACACCCATATTAATCATCATCAAATAAATTACTTTGAATTTCCACCAAAAGCATCTCTGTTACACGACTCATCTATAACATCGTTATCTACTCCATCACTTGCCACAACAACAGCTGTAGCTTTAGCAGCTGCTACAGCTTCAAATTCAAGTACCAGTCCACCCAGTTTTAATACATTACTTGCCTCTGGTGCAACAGGCTGTCTATCTGCTAATAATTCACCGAAAGGCATTTATTATTATCAATACCATACACACTTGCACACCAAACCGGTTCACTCCCAACATCAATATCATCATCACCACCATCAACGTGTACAAGAGCTGCAGCATTCATTGCATTCTACAAAGCCAACAAGTTTAAAATCAACATCACTTACTCCTTCTCCTTTAGCTTCCCTACAAGCTTCAAATTCATCACCACCAACTCCAACTCTACAACAGTCTCCTTCTCCTCATCATACAATTGCCATGGGCCGTAGAGAGATTAAACGTTCAAACACTAGTGGCTCAACCACCAAATCCTACGATAGTGGCAGTGGTAAGTACAATTTGATTTACCTTCATCCCTTTACATCCAATTTAGTCCGTAAGCATTATGCAACAAACACAGGTTAAAGTACAATTTGTAAAGATTTCGTTGAGTGTACACCACAATGTCTAATACGTGTTGATTGATAGTTTCACATTATGCTGTTATTCGAGACTTTATGTATTGGCGGACTATGTACATATCGTATATGTACTCGTATGTATGTAGTACGAGTATATTAATTGCTTATCGTAGAGAGGAGTATGAGATTGTTTATTTGTGTAATGGTTTCATTTTATCTGTTTGTCTTTTGTTGTTTGTTGTTGTCTCTGACTAAACTATTTAAATATTGTTTATGGCGAAAGATAAGTAGTAGCTGAGTGGATGTAACTTAATTGGAAAAATATTAACCCTTACAAGTGCTCGAAGGTAAAATCAAACCAATAAATTTTTTAAGTAATTTAATTTAATTTTTAAATTAATTATTTCAACCTAGAGGTTTCTTTTAAATAAATATTTCACTTATATATTTATTATTAATATTTTGCCTCGTCATAGAAATAGTGCCACTATCAAATAATTAAATTTAATAAACAAAATTCTTATACATAATACACTTTTATCACTTTGAAACATATGCCCGTGTACCCATGAAAAATAATTGTGATTTGCATTACAAATCACGATTATTATTATTATAATATATAAGTAGCATACAGCAATGTAGTATATTTTTAAAATTTGTTTAATAAAGAGTGAATAACCACTAATATTTTTATTATATTGGCAGGCACTAGATCTTAATAGTACTGACCTTTGAGTGATCAAATTGACATCAACTTGTCCCATTGACATACGGCGCTTAACATCTTTACATCTACATATCTATATATTCAACCTTTCAATACAATGCACTGCATGAGTGACGGTTGATCCCTGAGTATTGATCTTAAATAAAAAAAAATTAAATAGTGCCAAACCTACTAAATGAATATAAATCCTAATCATAGCTTGAGAGCAAACTTAAACATAATCTGAATAAAGAAGTAAATAGGCTAACCTCTGTGTAAGCCAGGGTAGGTTGCTTGTTTTGAAAACCAAACGACACAAATATATTTTTTTATATATTGTATATTCATGACAGAACTAAGGGAGTAACCTCTACGCGTGTAATTCATTATGTTGATCTGAGAAAATTATTTATGGGAAGTGGCAATGAGGTAGTAGTGTTTGTGAACATTTAACTTAAACATATTAATATCGTAATTGACATAAAAAAATATTCGCGGAGAGTTCAATAAATAAACCGTGTGGCTGAAATATGAATTCTCTCTATAATGCATTGTGCGACTTACTCGACAATTAACTACAAAAGGAATTGTTCTGTGAGAGGTGTGAGTAGAATGCAAAGATATACGATTATTTGGAACCAAGTCCTTTATTTCATCAAAGTACCTCCCATAGCAGTACTGAATAAACATACGCCATATTACACACTGGTTAAGCTTCGTACGATTGGTGGCATTTAATATATGGTTGTGAGAAAAAAAAAAATACTGCAAATATGAAAAAATCCGGGCACAACCACGTCTACTTCAAATATAACACAAAAGTTAAAAACCATTGTAGAGTCACAATTTTTTGCTCATTGCAATTTTATGATAATATTAATCAATGGTTGAAAAATTAGCAAAATCTGTTAACAACCACACCTACCTCTTATACAAAATGACCATATAAAATGCTATATTTTTCTCGTTAACAAAGCTCGATCGTTTAAAAAAGCTACAAAAGTTTTAATATTCATGTTTTTTATTTGATTAAAATATAAATAAAATGTAACAACAGCCACACCCATATTCAAAGAAAATATTTATAAATAAATGAAAGAAAATATTAGAAAAACAAAAAATTATAAACAAAGTAATTCGTGTACCTTTATTAGCAACACAAACTTTTTACTTCATCAGAAAATTCCAATATATCCTGTTTACGGTATAAATTTATATATGGATCTGAAGACGCTAGTAACATATGCATGACATTTTCATTTGTTGATATGTGATCAGTTTTTCTGAAGTGGATTAGGCCATAACATCTGTAGCCTTTATTACGAACTTCCGTAGCTCACTCCGACAACATGCCAAGTGGCAATATTGCTGCTCTCACAATTTTACTCCCATGAATTAGATCTTTGTGTACAGTAATAAGTACAGTTATATATATATCGTTCTGCTAAATAGATACAATCACTTAAACACAACTAATGATCACAGCTGATAAGAAATTCAAAACAAGAAACTAATTACCTAAAATAAAAAAAAACAATGCAGCTAACAATCACAGCTGATAAAAATCTTGAAGTAAACAACATTTAGACCCCACAGTATTTGTCCAGTTATAGCTTGTTTGAGAGTGTATAATTTCCTTTACATAACTAAATTAATTTTGTATGAGGATAATTAAGGAATATAATTTATTTAACATACAAAATCTTATACGAGAATCATTTCATTGTAGAAATAAAATATAATAAACCTTATAAAAATACTGGTCTTAGACATGTTTTAGAAAGTAATAACTTTGTTTAAATACGTAATGCTTTATTTGACAATGCTCTGACAAAGCAGCCCTTGACTCCATAAACCTTATTCAACACAAATTTAGCGTGTTGGTTAAATTTTCTTAATAATTCCTGTAGTGAACTCCTCAAAAGAGAATATGGTTGATATAGCTATGATTGATTTATTTCGTTTGAGTCTCCAAAAAAAAATTTTAAACAAGGTGTCGCCTTGAAACACATGTTTTATATTTTATAAGACTGTTTACCAAAGTAATTTTTTCAATCTATTGCCACCGTCTGTACAAATCTCCCTTTTAGTAATTTAGAAATACAAGTTTTTAGATTATAAGTTCTTTTTGGCGTAGGAAAAAGTGGTATATGTGACTATTTGGTTACCATTTTTCTGTTATTTACCGAATTTGAAAAAAAATATATTAAATCCGCCTTTGGAATTTGGAAAATTAAACTGAAAAATGTATAAGTAAATTCAATGAAAGCGATGATAAATAATGAGAATACAAAACATTTGTGCTAATTTCTTAAATGGTTAATTTTGTAATCAAAAGACCTATTAATGCAGCAGCATATGTGTTAACTCCAAAAGCTAGCAATGGGTTAATATACATACATGTGTACGTATATTACCATCATATGTGCTGATATCCAATTAATCAATCTCAAACTGATTTATTTCACCAATCTTAAGTGGATAAATATGTTTCATTCACTTCATGTGTTTTCCTTTACTACTCTTCGTTAAAGATTTAGTGTTAAGAAAAAAAAAAAAAAAAAAAACAAATTGCATCAGCGAATTATCTCCACGAGCCTTTCTCTTAGTCAATCCAGCTTTTTCATTATTGACAATATTGATGCATATAATTAAGTTTTTGTTAATGCAGCATCAACGTTATTATTATTTCTATTGTTGTTTTTGTGTTTGCTACTATTGTTTGCCACTTGGCACATTTTCATATAATTTCATACTTCCATAGTGAAAGGATGTGTTGAAGTAGCTGTACGTACGGCAGGGTATGAAAAATACGGCAATTTAATACTAATGATGACATCGAAATAGACAATTCCGTAATTTTAAAAGCACTTAATGAGTTTTCTATTATACAACAATAGATAAAGTGACAAAGTTATCAATGTGTGTCATGTCTATTGTAGTTAAATTCTACATATATTCTCATATGTATTATAAACACGTAGCCTTAAAGGCTTATATGAATAGCTGAAAATTCAGTTGACAAATTATATGATCAACGCTAAGATGTTTATGGGATTGATTTATTTTGTTATTTCCAAAGGTGTAAATTAGATTTAAAACGTTGTTTGTTCAGTTTTGAGATGTCTATAGAAATTATTATGTGTAAAAGGCAATTTACTTAATAGTAAATTGATTAATAATTTATAATTCTACTATTATTATGAGTATATTGCATAATACAAAATTTACATTTGCAAATTTCTTAATCTGCAGAATAAATACTCTACTAATATTGATAAGGCTATCAGATTTAAACAGAACTTAATTAGACTTTAAACAATTCCATAAAGAATTAAATACAAAACTCTAAAATTAAAAAATTTGAAATTTGGAATTCTAAACGTAAAACTATTTACTAGATACAATTCTATTTTATTATTCAATAAACACTGTGGTGCAAAAATGAGGCAATGTTTGTATTAAAAAACATCCTCAATATATTTTTATCATTCAAAACGTAGATATATAAAAATGTTTACAAATCTAGATATATGTGTTTAAGAGGAAAGTAAAATAACAACATGAATTTTCATTCTCAAATTATTTTTTAGAATACTTTTGCACCAATGTTAAAAAGATTGGAAATGAACCCTTAATCAGTATCCGAATCATAATTCTTTAACTTTTTTTAATTTGTTTAGTCTTTTTGGCATTGACCCATACAATTTAGTCACTAAAAGCGTTGGCATCTTTGAACAATATTACTGAACTCTGTCTCATAGTTGACCCTTGCTATTTGGCTGTTCCTCATAGTCTAGAAACCTGGATTTCAAGGAAGCACACATATTCTCGATATGTATGTATGTATATATGTATGTATACATATGTATATTATGTATGCATATATGTATACAAAGGTTTTATTTATGAGAATGAAAACTAGTAACATGTATTATATTCTGGTATACTTATAGAAATTTATGACATTTATTTTAAATATGATTGAGTTACATAATCCATTCAAATAGTCCAACTTTGAATTAGTTTTCCCAATATTTTTGACATTATAACAGCAACGGTGGCTTGTATACAGGCTTCCAGTCTCAAGAGTTGTCCACTAGTCGGCATAAAACAATGGTTTTTTATGGCTCCATTAATAATCTTTAAAAATGAAAAATCGCCCCAACAATCATTATGAAATTTGGTCCCAAACTAGAGTGAAAAATTACCCCAAAAGTTAACAAAGTTTTAAAAAAGAAAAATAATTTAAAATAAAGTATTTTCTCAAAAATGAAAAATAACCCCAATTAACACAAAAGGCCGTAAATTTTTTTTAATGAAGTTTTTTTCCATGAAAAAAAGAAAAATATATTATTTTTATCAGAAAACGCTTTAATCAGATCAAAGTTAACTGCAATGAATATTTTTTGGTAACTAAGAAGAAATGATGTCCGTGAAGGAATAGTACACTAGCCAAACTGAACAATTGTTTTCGACTCCAGCTACGGTAGTCTCATCAGAGTTTTTTTTATCTATTCATATTCATGACCAAACATCAACTATTTAACTCACACTTTTTTGGAAATCGCATACTGAAATTATTACCGTATGTACATACACTTGTATGAGTTAGTCGAAGTAAAGTCACACAACAGTTTCTATCATATTCTCCTTTTCTTACCATCATTGCTGTTCTTGTAATTGTCATCTTATTTGGATGAAACAGAATTACAAATTTATTTTGTTTTTGCCCTTTATTCCACCTTATCCACATTAGTCGACATGAATGATATGTACGACGGTGGCCGTGGTGGTTAGAGCGCAGCGCCATAGCCGGGCGCAATTTATGTTAAGTGCTGAAGACTCGGGTTCGAGCCCCAGGAAAGGTGTGATCAATTAAATTTTTTTAATGAAGTTTTTTTCCATGAAAAAAAGAAAAATATATTATTTTTATCAGAAAACGCTTTAATTAGATCAAAGTTAACTGCAATGAATATTTTTTGGTAACTAAGAAGAAATGATGTCCGTGAAGGAATAGTACACTAGCCAAACTGAACAATTGTTTTCGACTCCAGCTACGGTAGTCTCATCAGAGTTCTTTGAACTTTGAACAAAATTAAATTGATCACACCTTTCTTGGGGCTCGAACCCGAGTCTTCAGCACTTAACAGAAAAATATATTAATTAAAACCTTTCAAAGTGTCTTGTACTTTTGATCTTCAGTAACGACAATTAAAGCTGTCCACGTTATTTGCAATACCGTGTGCTTGCAGTTTAAGCACGCATTCATAGCAAACTTTTAAGTGTTTACAGGGAATGAAAACAATATCATGAATCTTCTCTGCACACACAACAAAGTGTGTCCAGGTTTTAAATTAGGTATTTCTTCTTCTTCAGATCTTTCTTATTAAATTCCTTATCCTCAATTATGTTCTCTTGCCTAATCATATCCACCATTATATTGTTTGGATCATACGCCATTCTACTGAGGAATGTGGAGGCATTGATTTTAACGTTATTCAGCAGATAACTTGCTTCCTCGATTTTATTGTGTGACATAAGGACAAAAAATATTGGAAATATCTGTAAGACGAAAGTTATAAATGATAATTTATTGTGTATTTGAAATCGCTTAGTTTATATTAATAATAGAAGTTATTTTTTTTAATTTGAGAATAGAAGGCTCCTTAGTAAAAGAAATGATTTAAATAAATTGTATGATAGCAGGGAAAACTTTATTTTTTTTAAAATCGCATATGCTAGTTCAGGAGATCTAATATACAACCCTGACAGTGGTATATTGAAAATGGTTTAAAGAAAAAAAATAAAAAAAAATTGATAATAATTGTGTTTAATAGAACGAGTTAGTTTTGCACAATATGGAACTGCCTACATATGTCTTCATAAAAACTACTAGTCTAAGAGGCCTACTGTAGATCCCTGACAGTAATGCATTTAAAATGATTTCAAAAATTCAGAAAAAAAAAACGTTTTCAAGAAAAAAAATCTGTTTAAATGTCTGTTGTTTATTCTACATTTTAAATTATATACTTGATGCCTCTAAAAGTAAAGTGAAATTTCATACATATCACATATAATATGGAAAATTTCAATAAAGAATTACACACTTATAGTTTATTACTAATTTTTTAATCGACGGAAACAAACGTAAGCAAGTGCTTAAAATTAATTGTTTCTATTTCCATTTACAAATGTGGACCGGTAGTGGTACAGCTTTTTAATACTCTTTACTTTTCAAATATATGTACTTGTATGTGTACATATGACTGCTAAATGTTAAGCCATTTTGCTGACCCAATATAAGAACGACAGTTACAATTGATGTCAATTAGAATAAATGAGTCTGCTATTCTTATGGCCTACCACCTGTACTGTTACGACTAGCCAACCAAGCAACCACTATTACCATAAAAAAAAAAAAAATACAACACCAATAAACATTTAATACCATGTAAGAAATTTGTATAAAAAATCGGACGGACAGAGAAATAGACACACCAAAAATATTTTGGGTTGAGTTATATCTGTATGTGTTTTGTGAAGTATTCTCGAGTCCCAGCATGTCGAAAACCAAAAACTTTTAGACAATATTTACACAACTACACATCTGCACATACATTCACAATTATAATTTGCGCTCATGAAATATTTAAGATTCTGTGTTATTCTTATGAACCCAGTTGTTTTCAACAATATGTGTAATAATAATAACCAGTGTATGTTATTCTAAATGTACTTGCAATGCAGAAAACCAAACTTAAGTAACCACTTACGAAAATATTACAGGAATTTAAATGTAAGCATTTGAGGGGATTTGTTGATTTTAAACAGAATATTCTCAACTTAATATAAATAATATACCACAAGATACTTAAGGCTGAATTTAAAATAATTTCTTAGAGATACATATGAGAGGAAATCTGATATCCTTTTTTACACGTTATTTTGTTTGCTGGTTATGCTAACAAATATGAAAACTGTGCGAAATGTTATCAATAACAGAATTTATTTTTCTTTAATATGGTAGACAAATAAAGGTATATACTCGTACAAGATATGTAACCAAAAGTTTCGCTTAAAAAAAGAGAAAAATAATAAAAAAAATTGGGGAATTTTAAATCGTATTCATAAAAAATATTATCAATAGGTTTATGGATACATCAATACAAATAAATAGGACGTCATCGGTTTATTTCCTTTAACGCTTTTCCTAAATTTCAAAAGTAGAAACCATGCAATTTTCGAAAAAACTGCATTTCTGAGACACTATTTTAACTCCCATCTCGAATGGTTTCTTTCAGTGCCTTAAATTGTAAAAAAAAAATCCCTTATCTTGTGGGTCTCTATTTTAGTTCTCAAACTCTTTTTCTTTTTCCAAATTTAAAAATTCCCAAATGGGAATTTTTAAAATAGTGTAATTTCTGAGGTATGCGGTAAACTCCTTGATACATCAACTATCAATTGGCAACTATTTGCCAAATTTTAAAAATTACGGTTTTTAAGGCACTGTTTTGGCGTCGTTTTGGCGTGGACTTCCAATATACGGTACAATGTAGTGAAATTCTTGCTACCCTCGACAAAGACGATATGTCTGTGCGTAATTCCAAACTAAAAAGGCGATTAAAAAAGTGTAATTTTTGAGTAACTTTCTATCTGATTTTGTATGAATTTCGGATAGCCGGTAAACTGTACTATTTTCCCTAATGTTTTTTCTATAAATGCTAACAAGATCTATTTCCACACCATTTTTGTCCTAAAACACACTTAACACGTTCACTGTCCACAGCCCATATATGGGCTATGAACGGAAAGCACCAGCAGTCCCACTGCCCATATGTGGGCTGTTTACCCATACAAATTTAAAGAGCTTTAAAATTGTGGACGTTGAGAGAACATCGTTTATTTGACTTAGACTTCACAGAACAGACCATAAAAAATAAAATATGTGCTGGAACATGGAGGAAATCTAAGTCCCGATTATCGTTCACAACATCTGAATGTTGTGTTGTATTGGCTGCAACATATACAAACAAATGTTGTAAACAATATTCAAAGTATATGGTACAACACATAGGTGTTGTAAATCATAATCTCAATTTTAGATATACAACATCAAATTTACAACTGTTGTGAACCATAATCGGGACCCTAGTTTTTTTTGCTTTTCGACTCATTATGGCTTAAAGTTTAATTAATAGTGTTTTATTTTGTGTTGATGAATAATGCTGTCTGTGAAAAAAAGAAAATCGCTATAGAAAATGCATTATAAAAGCTAAAAATATTCGCAACTCACATGTGGTCTGTGGACTCTGAAGACGATTTATAGAAGATTTTCTTTCATGGAGTCCACAGCCCATATGTGGCCTATTAACAAAAACACCCTTTTAGCTATTTATAAACATTTTAAAAGATGTAGATATTTATATTTATTGGGGCTTATCCGAAATACACCGATTATGCAAAAAAAAAAAATCGGACGTGTGGGGCACTCCCCAGTTTTTACCTTGGACAGTGAACGTGTTAAGAGGCAACTAAGTGGCACTTTGTGAAAAAGGGCTACTTTCGAAACATTATAACTTCGAACTATACATAAATTCCTGATATACCGTAAACTAGAATGAAATCCTTAATAACCTCGCTTTTATTCCACGTGGTTTTAAAAAAGATATATTCACCATGATTTAACATTTTTGAGACCGAAAAAACTTTATAAAAATGTATTTAATATCTTTTTAATGCAGTTCTAAAGAAAATAATACGAAAAATACAAAGCTTCCCAAAATTAAAAAAACCACGTATTCATAAATATTCTTAATTTTGCCTGTTCAATAAAATAGATTCACCAAATTTGATGGCCTAAAAAATTTTCTTTTCTTTATTAATTAAACCAATTTATTCCTTTCAATTACCGTTTATTTACTTTTACAGTTAGGGGAAGTACCCTTATCTTAAATAACTTCTAAGGATTAATTTGAGTCTGCAAGTCTTTAAAACGTTTCGATTGGAGTGTTATTTTAGGTATCTTTAACAAATTCCCAAAACTGTTCCTTATTGGAACGATTTCATCCTCGAATGGCCATTTTAAGAATTTGCCATACACTTTCAGTTTCTGTAGACCAGCTGAAAACCTTGCCGCCATTATTTTGAAACCAATCTTTTCCTAGTTTTGATGTGTGTTTCGGGCGTTATCTTGTGGAATCATGATGTCGTTTAAAATATTTCTATAGTATACGTCATCCATTGTAGCTTTAATTCTAAATAGAAGTCCTGTGCTATAGTATGTTTTCGCCACCGATTTGTACTCATTTTTATTGTATATTGCGGAAGGAATTCAACGTTAGAGCGTCTTTTTAGAGTTAAATTACTTCATTTGCAGTTAAACAAATTAATTTTAATTTCGTCCGACCACAAAATTTTTCTATACTTATGCTTAATGATATATGGTTGTTTTTGCAATTTTAAAAAGCAGCTTAATAGCAATTCTCATAAAGTGCCATTTTGAGGAACTATATTTTCGGTATTTATTTTAAGCCTTCACAATTATTTTATTGCCCTATTATGGAAAAAATTCATAATACCATTATTGTTAATAAAATTAAATTAAGTCCTGGGATACTTTTTTACTAATTTAAAACGTAATAATGACATTTTTAAGACTGTAAATCTCTGACCCGGAATGGGTTCTAAATATGCAATAAATTGAATGGAAATCTTTTATATTTACTATTGACCATGACGTGTAGTATTGTGGTGTGGGCAATCCAAGGTCCTCTTGATTTTTACAACCATATAGGCATCATTGTTAGCCACAATACATGTAATTTTGCCTATTGAAATTTTCCACTCCTTTAAAATTTTAAGAACAGTAACAGAAATATAATCTGCTGTGTGATTAAATGCCAGCTCTCTTGTTGCCATATTTCCGCTTACACACGTCATGCTTACGAGAATATATAATTTTACATCTAAAGAGATTTGTTCATTCAGTGTTTCAGTCCAGATACTAAACACACTTAATAATTTTATTGAAAAATAATATATACATATTGTCAAAAAGTTTATCTAACTTGGCACTTTGGAGTTCAAACGAAGAATCATACTGGCCAACAGGTGCTACTACGGTTTCAGCAGGCAGTTTAGTAACAGAGACCTCTCTCGTGCGACGAAATTAACACTATATAAGCCGCTTATTCTTCCGGTGCTGCTCTATATTGCGGACGAATTGACGCTGTTTGGTTCCGATGCAGTGTGTTCGAGAGAAAAGTTCTTCGTAAAATCTTTAGTAATCTAAGGCATGGCGATGAGTTTCGCATTAGAACCAACCATGAGCTGTATGAGCTCCTCGACGATGTGAGCGTTGTTCAGCGCATTAACATCCAGTGGCTACGCTAGCTCGGCCATATTGTTCGGATGAAAGATTCTGCTCCAGCGAGAAAATTTTTCGATGCGAAGGTAACTGGACGTCGACGTAGAGAACGACCTTGTTTACGTTGGAAGGACCAAGTTAATAAAGTCCTGTTAGCAATTACATACATACATAATTGGCATTTACAACCCTGTGTCAGGGTTACGGCTTACCTTCTCTCATGTTGTGTGTGTTAATTTTCATCCATAAGTACTGGGACCTACAGTTTAAAGTCGACTCCGCACGACAGATATGAGAAGCATTTTCATGGCAATCAATTACTCCCAGAGCTTTTGCCAGAAGACTGCTGAGAGGTAGTCGCCCAAAGAAATAATTTTTTCAAATTTCTTTTTTTCAAGATGTCACAGCTATCGTCTTAGTAAGCCAACACACTAACCACTAGACCACGGGGAATACTGTGAGCAAATACTGTGACTAATTGGAAAAGGCACGCGCTTAGCAGGAACACCTGTAGGCTAGTGTTAAGGCTGACCGAAGCCCGGTAACGAGCTGTTATGGCCATCTAAGTATGTAAATAAGTATATAAATTTTTAGTATAAGTGTATACATTTTTATACAATTGTAGTCTTGCAACGATATAGTTTTATTTTAAAATATGAATTTAATTGAGTACTGTTCATTCTATACACGATATTCTTCCGACACCTATTTGATGCTCGGTTGCAAAGTATCGACACCAAAAAGTAATGGGTATCAAGAGAAAAGAATCGAGTACTTGTACCGTTTAATCCCTAGTTAACCCTAGGAGGTATATGCCAAAGGTCTGTGCAGACTTTTGGCATATAAAGTGTGCATAACTTTTTTTGTTTTTTATGTTAGAGACAAATCCTTCCATGATTTCCTGGAGCAACTATCTCCAAACACAATGAGCAAAAAATCAGGCCGATTGTGGATCCGGGTGCAGGTTAATCCAGGTTTACAAATATTTTGTCATAATCCGCATAACCAGGTCTGTGCAGCCCTGCATGGGATTTGTAAGGAAATGCATAGACAGATGTGTTAAAAGTGTGTTTAAATGCTTTTTATGCTAGGTAAACCACAAAATTAACATAAAAACGCTTTTCTTACATGTTAGTTATCTATTAACAGTATTTTATTAATAATATGTATACAAAGGAATTTTATACACGGCATTTAACGCAGAAGTACCTGGCATTTGAGAGTTGTTGGCATACCGGATTTTTGTAATGCATGCAATAAAATCTTGTTTTTCGCTGGTTTTCGTTCAACTTAAAACACGGCAAACACGATGGTCTTTTGGCAGAGGATTCGGCATGGACTGGACGGTCATATATGGGCAGGCCTGCAGCTACCTGCATAAAAATGCGTTTCTAATGTTCATTTTGTGGTATTCCTAGCATAAAATGCATTTAAACACACTTTTAACACATCTGTCTATGCATTTCCTTACAAATCCCATGCAGGTCTGCACAGAACTGGGTATGCCATTTAGCGACAAAAAACCCTCATATCTCCTAGGGTTAAACAATTCTGGCTGGAGCACATATTCTATTTGTATATTTTAAAATTTAAATCAAAGAACTTATTTCATTGTAGAAAATCGCCCACTGAAATGCACATTTCGTTTTTTTCAGTTTGTTCTTCATTATTTTCAATTCTACAGTTTAAATTAATATTTCTAATGAAAATTAAATTCCTTTTTGCTCTTTCTTTTTATGGAAACAAGAGTGCTCCAGAATATGATTTTATTTTTTTCTTTTCTTGTAAAAATACAATTTTGTGACTTAAATTAAAACTTTTGTTTATTTTTCTAAGGAAAAACTGCTTAAATGCGCTTAAAACTTACAATATTCACGAAAAAGAGCGAATACTTATGTTTATGGTTCAATAGAAATAGCAAAAGGGATAAAGACAGACAAAAAATATCGGAAATTAATTTTGTTTTTTCTTTTTATTCAGCACGAAAGTAAATATTTAAATAGAAAAAAAAAGAACACAATAAAATTGTGTTTTTACTGCACGAAAGTAAAAAAAAAATCAGCAAACATTTAAAAAAAATATATATTAAAAAATGTTGCTTAATTATCTGCATCTGTAATGAGTAATTTATTTAAGAGAAACTATTTTCTCTTAACAGCACTCGTATCTGAAATGCAAATTAATCACTCGCTTAGGGCTGAGAAGCGAATTTTGGTGGAGCTGCCAGAAAATGGTATTACAGAGGATGACAGGCAATCAATATTTAATTTTTTTAAGCAATTGGTCATTTTCGGTTGGTCTGATCTACAATTCTATGGTCCTCTATAATCAACAAACAAGCGTCTTATAAACTACTTAAAATAAGTGCAAAAAACAAATAATTCTTTTTTTAAATTCTTCTTAAGGCAATGTGTACTTCTTCCCTTAACTCTTCGTTAACATTTTTTTTCGCTGCTTAACTTAATATTACGGATAAATTTTCTTAATTATAATAATCGGCTACATAATTAACAAAAGTATCTCGTACATTATCCGCACATGGATTAAGGCCCCAGAAGGCTCCAAAACATCCATTCTGTTCAAAGCAAGAATAACGTATTTCGTTACTACGGTTTGAACAGCAATTCACAATAGCCCACACGCACTGGGAGATACCGGTTTGTTTTGGAGGTGCCGATGTTGGTGCACTGGCTACTACTGTTTGCTGATTTGAAGCCTGTTGTCCTTGATCTGCAATTAAAAGTTAATATTTGTTGATGTGATTAATTTAATTAAGGGTTGTTTGAAAATAATTACTCATAAAACTAAAGTCAAAGTTTTCAGGTCTGGGATCACGAAATATGGATTCTGGTTGGGGACTATCGGTAGGTGGACGTCTAGTGAAGATGGGAGTTCTAGTAGTGGTAGTAGTGGCTGGGCGTTGGGGATCTTAAAAATAAAAAAATAAAATACAATATTAATATTACATGGCATTTTTATTTCTTATAAATCGTTTAATGTTAATAAAAAGAAGAATTTTTATAAAAAAATTTCAAATTAATTTTGCAAATAAACTTAAGGCGCTGAGTAACAAATAAGAAGAGTTTTGTTCATAGGATCAGACAGAGTTCTGTCATTTCTTTACTGCTCTACAATGTCATCCTTGTCTGTGCATCTTTTAATCGGAAACCTAACACGCAGCCTAAACTAATTACGTAAACGGCATCTGTCTTGAGAAAATTTTCGATAGGAAAAGAAAGGTATAGTCAGTTAGGAGCTTTAAAATTTCTTAATGATTAAACAGAATATGACTGCAAATTCAGGCAAAACGACTCTCAGAGAAAACATGCCCAAAATTAAAACGACGGCCGCAACTTCACGAACTGTTATTTATTGTTTTACATTTCTTGTATGAAAAGCTATTAAAAATTAAGTTTATGAGAGTTTTTGCAAAGAATTGAATTTATATTATATAATTTAATCATCTTTCCGCATTTTTCCATTTTTTCTATAATATCAAGCATTTTAAATATTTAACAAATTCCAAAATTTATTAATTTATTTAAACTTTCAAATGTTTCTTCGATTTTCTTTTGTTCTTACAACAAAAAACAAATGGGTTTGTTTACAAAATGTATGAAATTTAATAAAAGTGTGGTAACATTGTTGAGAGAATGTGTGTCTAAGAATGAGAGCATAAGAAAAAACGCAGTCAAAATAAAATATATTCTATTTCACGACTGCATTCTCCAGCGTTTTTATCTGTCAATTTGTATGGAAAAAAACGTCATGCCTCAGTTCTGTTTAACCATTTACTTTTAAATTGGAAATCAAATTTTTAAGAAACACGTATTAAGACTGCATGACTTTTATGATTGAACTCTATTTGAATGTAAGTCATGCCTAATTTCCTTTCTTACAATATTTTGAACACTAAATCATTTCTCATTACAAAGAAAAGAAAATTGTATCGATTATGTATATCCCGCTAAATCCTCCTGATGATATAACGAGAGTAAATATAGAGTGAAATCCCCAGGAGAGACACATGACCGATTTTTTAAAAAAGACAAGTGCAGAAAGATGCCGCATGTGCTAATAGATTCAGGTAATGCTGAAAATAATTTTTGTGACTCTTTGTTCGTCTCTGAATTATTATTAAAGAAGTTTTTGTTAGTATATGTAAGGTTTTCAATCCACATTGGGAATCAGGTTTTATGTGTGGTGAGAGTATTTTCCTCAATGAATTTCTTGACGTTATAAGTCGAATTATGGTTCTCCATTTCATCTGTTCGGATTTAAAGCTTACTTCATTAGGCTGTCCTGTAGCCTTGTTTAGGAAAATGTCTTGTAAAAAAGTGTTGCAGGAGAGATACCCTCCAACTCAAATCAAACGAAATTTCTATATAAATTGTTTTAAAATTGTATGAAATTTCGTTCAACATCGAATGCCGTAATTTGCCCCCTGGTTTTAAAACAATTTTCCTATAGCGCCATTGTGTTACGTATGTAATTAATACTTTGGTACCAAATAGATACTTACTCATAAAACTGAAATCAAAATTTTCTGGTCTGGGATCACGGAAAATAGATTCCATAGTTGTACTCGTAGGGCGGGATGTAGCTGTTGAAATAGAAAAACACAAACAAAAATCGTCACAGTTTTTTTCAGCTTAATTAAAATCTTTAAAGAAAAATAATTTTTTTATATATTTTTTCTAATTCCATATAATAAAATCCTAAACGATACAACAGAATTGCGTCGTAAACACATATTCCATAGAATGCAGTTCTGAGATAGAATATATTCTATTTTGGAAATGTTACTTTTCAAACTCTCAATTATATTCTCATAATCTCTCTACTGTAATTTAAATAGATTTTATAAACAAAACCTTATGTTGGAAAAAAACCAAAACTAGAGAATATTTAAATATGCTACTTGCGCTACATTAAGGGGCTTACAGCGTGTTATCTAGAAGTTAAAGACGCAATTCTGTGTGATCATTAACAATCCTAAACAAGCGAACATTTTTTCTTAAATTTTATAAATCTTACGTCTTCCACTGGCAAAAATTACGCGATCATTTTCATCAGCTGCTACACGATTATCAAACGATATGGGTACATTGACATTAGGTGAAGGCTTACGTGTGGGGGAGGGTACAGGTAAATCCAAACCATTATGTTTCTTGCCAGGTACCGAGTGTCTTAAAAAAAAAGAAAAATAAAAAGAAATAATTAAAAGATTTTAATCATATCTGTTTTTCTCAACATACTTAACATAAACGTATTGTAATTGCGGTGGCACTTCTTGTGACATTTTGGGTACATGTCTGAAGTAGGGATTACGTTTGCGTAGTACATGACTACCACCATTGGTGGTATCACGTTTTATACGATGTTGAAATTTCTTTGGTCTTTTGTTAAGTTCATCCTTATTGGGTTGATCGACTTCAATAGTTTCTTGTGGTAAAAGTGGTATAAGTTTCATATGGGATTTTCTGGGCTTTTCCATATCCTCCTCAGGTACTATAAGTGGTTTTTCGGGTAAAATATCGAAAAGAACTTTTGCTGGTTTCTCTTCAATTACAATATCAGTTATGTTTGGTCGATGACGACGATTGTGGCCAATATCTTTATAGCGACGTTTACGTTTTTCTGCTTTGGTTTCATTTTTGGGAAGAACTAAAAGAACGAAAAACAGGTATGCAATATATAAATAAATTTGTTTTAAACCAACAACAACATACGAAATTTTTATTTAGCTTACTTTTGAAAAACAAAAAATGAAAAATTTTTGTATTTAAATGAAATATAATCGTACTAATAGTTAATTTATTTTAGGGGTACTTTAACATTGTTTTCAAGAGCCAACTTCTTATTTTTCTAATAGGAATGCGTTTAATTAATGATTGATATATCAAAAAAATATATAAAATAATGAATCTATTAAAGGCCTATTTGACAAATACATAATGCATAAAAATTTGTCAAATTTGCCAAATAAGTCTTTAATAAATGTATTTTATCTTATATGAATACTGTAGATAATAGATTTGTGTAGTACATGAACGATCTAGTTCAATTGCACTACTCTTTCAATTGAACTAAGGGACCCGCTCTTTTCAACGAGTTCCCTTTGTTTATTATGTCATTTTATATAGATTTTGCTTTATTCTAGTACATGTTTATTTTGGTTACATTTCACTGATGAATCTCTATCAACATCTCGTTCCTTCACATTCCCTTTTCAAATATATACATACACGCTTTAGTGGTGGGTTATTGGATATATTGTAATAAACACAAACAGTGCTGCCACTAAGAAGTTTTTGTATCGAATGGTTATACGATTATAAGCTTATACTTATATAAGTACACTCGTATAATAATAGAGTACTTTGAATATTTTGGATAAGTATTTTTATCGTATTTATATGGCAAAAATTCGGGTCTTAACGGTAATTTTACAGGCTGCCTTACACTCCG
Organism: Metopia argyrocephala; assembly: GCA_963576795.1. NCBI lineage: Eukaryota > Metazoa > Arthropoda > Insecta > Diptera > Sarcophagidae > Metopia > Metopia argyrocephala. The sequence continues at coordinate 56,041,511 of OY756211.1, read as the reverse complement.
GAATTGTAGAAATATTCCAATTCAATGGTAGCATGGGTATTCCAATCGGGGGTGCCATTTAGCAAGAGGACGATTTAGTTTTAAAAAAATTGTGAAATTTATGGTTTTTTGTAGCATTTTTCTGTAAAACTAAAAACCAACAAGAGCTTGTGTGAATAAAAAATCGAGTTACTAGAGGTTTTTAGTTTTTAGTCATTTTTTTTTTTGTAAAAAACTAACAAGTATTGCACCATTTTACAATCTTGATTAAATGTATGAACTTTTAATGGCACTTAGCAGGCACTTTAGTACAATTTTATTAAAGAAGGGCCTTTTAAAATCCACAAATTTTTAAAATTTTAAATTCATAATTTAACAAATGGTCTTCATTTTAGAAAATGCGTCATTATTTTTGGACTGTGGTTTTAGAAATGTTATTTAGGGTTACGGTTTCAAAAATAATAAAAGTTAACCACAATAACCGAAAAATGGTTACAGTTTGACCAAATTTCTAAGTTTTTCATAAATGCCCATACTTTTCAAACTACATGGGATAGATTTTTACTTATTTCATGATGCTAACAATTAATCCAGTAACCCCGTTTCGGCTTAATGTTGAGTTCTGGGATATTGTGTATATGCTTACAGTCGAATTCATAATAACTCCTTAATTTAGCTTTTATCCATACATTAGTTATGAGACGTTATCTGTCTTATAAGCTCAAAATAAAAAATATTTTTCATAAACCTTTCATAAGAGCAAATTAACTAATAAACGATTTTAATGTCATGCTGGCAATACCATGATGTTATTTCAGCATAGTGATGCACAATAAAAGCTATCGGTTACTTTGGTAATTTTTTAATATTCATAAAAATAATGTAATAGTAACACAATTTTACATAAAATAGATGTGATTGAAAAATATTTTACTGCTGTTAAAAAAAATAACTAAAACTAATTGAAAAATTAAAAAAAAAATTCCTTTCAAACACATTTTTTTAATTCATGTACATATAAAGTAATCGAATACTACCATCCTCTTTTTGGTTTGTGCATCACTATTCTGTTTAAATTTTTTTATATCAAAATTTGGTAAAATGGAATCGTAAACTATAGAGAAAGAAAAAGAGAGATTTACATTCGTAATTTCTACAGGCACTGATGACAGAGCCAATTTTTTTGGCCATTTAGAAATTTAATTTTGTAGAGAGACTGCAATCATTTGCTATTATACGAAAATTTTTAATTATGTGAAATTAAATATGTACATATGTATGTACCTATACTTGCAATTATATTAGTTGTATTCATTGTAATATTATATTATTCCACTTTTATTTATACAATATCCAATCCTACTCACAAATTCATTTTATTGTACGGTTAGAGTAGGTAGTAACCTACAAAAAAAATTCTCATTTATATGTAAATGGTTTATGAGTGCGTTATGACACTGTTTGTTGATTATGAATACAAAATTAAGAGATCTTGCTTATAAGGCTCTTATAAGCACGTTTTACCTCATTATGAATTAGACTGTTAGTATATAACAAACTTTTTATTTTCTCTTTAATTTACAAACTCAAGTTTTTTTAATAGACATATTCTAAGTTAAATAAACTTGATAACGTTATATTGAAAACAATTGTTTTACTAATTTAATTTAAAAATTAAGGGACTCAATTAAAAATTTTGTATAAACAGTTGAAGGTGGCAAAAAGATAATTTCTATTCGTTCTCCTACTAAAATTTTAAATGTTTTCTTATTTTTGCTTACCATAATCTTCACTCACAAAATCCTCTTTGTATATGATAATCGGATGATCCTCTACCTCTAGCGGCACACCGTCAACCATTTTAACATGATGTATCTAGAAATAAAGGCCATTTTAAGAGTTACAAACACTGAATTAAAATGGAATACATATTTTGTTTCTTTAACATTTTTTTTCAATTTCCTACTTGAAGGTTTCTTCTATTAAAAGTAACTTTTTTTATACTTATATAACTTTTATGCCAGACATACACTGACTTACCTCTAAATTATCAACATTACGAAATTCATCATCGCTATTAAAATCATGTGGTGGTAGTTCCACATCTTGATTGGGCCTGGCAGCTGCTTGGTGTTGAGTAACTATGCCTGCAAGTAATATGAGTAAAAGAAATAGCAAACTTCCGTTAAATGAGAAGCATTTCCGGTTTGGTAGGAAATAACCAACAATTGTGTTGCAACTTTCTTTAAAATTCATCATTTCTTGTCTGTGTGTGGGTATGTCTGTGTGTTAGATCTTATTTGCTGCCTAGTTGCCTGGTAGTAATTTTTGTTTACTTATAATTTTAAAAACTGTTTTCCAATAGATTTTTCTTACAATTTTATACTTCGTTTTTGGATTCCTTTACGAAATTTCTTTGCAATAGTAACCTATTTTAGTATTTGTTGCATATATTGTATGTGTTTCGTAAATGTTCTAACATTCGACAAATTGTGGATTAAACTTTGATTTTTGTTTTTCTATGTTGTGGCTGTTTTTATTGTTACTTTTCTATATTTCAAGTTTCAATTTTTCTTTTACAATTTAAAGTTTTCTATTTTAAATTGTTTTATTTTTTTCTTATTTTTCTTTCCGTTGTTGTAAGCAAGTTTTCAAAAGCACGTAATAAAAACTTATTTGTCTGATGAATGAGTAACTAAAACAGATCTAAAATGAAAAAAAAAAAAAATAATATTTACACAAAATTAAAAGTATGAAAAATTAAGTAAACGCTTAAACATAAAGTAAAATTATTCAATAATTGAGTAAATAAAATTTAAATACTTATAAAATATTTAAGTAACTTTGTGAGATATTGTTTTCATCAATTATTAAAACAAATTGAAGTACAATACAAATTACATTTAAAATACATTAGCAAATTGGTTTGTATAATTTGTGTTCCTGTAAGTCTTTAACAAAATAAAGGGACATTTGCTAATATGTGGGTATCCACTTAGTGGTTTTAAAACCGCTAATCTGCTACGATTGTCTGTTATCTAAAGTGCCATTTCTTTAGTACGGAAGATTTCCTATTTGCGTATATTAATCATTTAACAGCTACAAAACACGTAGAAATAGTTAAAAATTAGTGATTCAAATGTGGTTTACTTTTCAAGATTTAGAAGGTCATTGTGGATGACATAGTCGACCTTTTATGAAATTGGCAAGATTATAAGACAATTTAAAGAGACTGAAAGTTATTAGACGTACTCATTACCGTAATGTAAATATAGCTTCGGTTAGTAAAAAAGGTTTGGTAGATAATCTGATAATCTGTTTCATGCATATGAAGTCTAATTCATGTAGCATTTAAAACCATTAAAAATCTTCCAATGCCGTAAATATGGTGATTAGAAAAAACAGAATTTTATTGCTGATTTTAAACACAAAAATGCGGTGATATTCAAGTCCGGCTCGGTTCGGCTTGCATCCAGCAAAAGTGGCTTTTTGGTGCACACCGAATGTTACTTTGCCGTACTTTTTTTAAAACAACGCTTAATGCAACCTTATCGCCAATTTGAAGCACCGTACTCACCAACTTTCTTTGAATAGTAATTAAAAATTGTGTACTAAACAATATGTAGTTTAAACAAACGGTACTAGGAGCCACAGAGCAAAAGCAAATTTTGCTTTTTTGCATTATAAATCCATGCAGAACATCCGTCTTGCAAGGGACTTACACTTATTCGAAGGTCACAGACGTCATACATACATATTAAAGGTCTGCTTGAATGTTTTGCTTTTCTGCCAATTTAGAATGATTCGAAAGTGAACTCTAATTGAGAGTAAAATCAAGCATCGAAACAAATATTCATTCTATTCGTTTTGCAGACAACGAAACGAAACGAACAGCCTCAATAAACGAATAGAATACAATACAATAAATTTTAATTTACTCTCATAATTCTTAATTATTATGGAGACATTCGAATGTCTTGGAATGTCTTGAATGCCTTGAAATTCCTTTGTGAATGAAAGCATGTATTGAAGTAAATGCGATAGTTTGTAGTACAAACAAGCGAATAAAACGAAACAAATGGAAATCTAGCAAGAAGAATAGTCTGCGTATTTGCATATTTGCATTTAAAAGCAAAAAAAAAAAACAATTGCTTTTTGAAAATGTAATTTATTTATAGTTTTTTTAAAGTTTTTGTAAATATGTATGTATGTATTTATGTAAAAATTAAGCCAAAAATATAAAGAAAAATAACATAAAAAATTACATATTTAGTTCATTACTTATTGTTATTCAGTTATTTAGTACTTATAAAACCAGTGCAAAAAATTCTTCTCTATCATATTACAAACTCTATTCATTCCATTCTAACTCTAATATTTCATGTCTCTCATGTCTCCATATTCTCTTGTCTTCATTCTCTCATTATTAACATTCTAACGACAACAACCACTTTTTATGTTTGTTTTATTCGTTTCGCTTTTACGAATTAGAGTTGGAAGTGTGTTTGAAAATTTTAGAATGTCCTAAAGATCGTTTCAAACATACCCGTGCAGACCTTTAATACATATATAACTGGCCACTATCACTCTGTTAAAGAGTTACGGCCTAGCTTCTCGCATTACTCGTGTTGTGGTATTAATTTTTATCCATGAGTACCGGGATCTACAGTTTAAAGTCGACTCCGAACGACAGATTTGAGAACCTTTTTCATGGCAATCAATGACTCTCAGAGCTCTTGACAGAAGACTACTGAGAGGTAGTCGCCGAAAGAAATAATTTTTTCATAATCCTTTTTTTGCAAGATGTCTAAGTTTGAGGCAGAAATTACATTATTCGGCAAGCGAAATGATTTCAATTAGAACAGAATATCGGATCTGTAATTCTGAAAGAGCATCTTGAGTAGTTCATTTCTGTATAATAAGCTGGTACAGGTTTCCAATTTTTTTTTTTACAGCGGGTCAAACTTTTAAATTTTTGGTCAAAACAACTATTTTACTGTTCTATTCCAATATAGTAATTCTTATTAGTAAGACCAACTTAAAATCAGATCACCGAAAAAAAACCAGTATATTTTTTAACTCTTCAGACCGGAATATATTTTTTTTCTCCAACTGTATTGTGCTCGTGTTGCGAAAATACCTTATGGAAAGAAAGAAATAATAATTTCTGTTTTGGTTTGCTCTGCATTTGGTTTGGATATTCTACTCATATTTAATTGAAAGAAAGATTTCTGAGGAAAACATTAAAATTATTATTTCTCAAGACAAAGGAAAAGAAAAAAAAAAGACGAGAATAAGATGAAATAATTCAGATAACAACTTCAAAATCATAAAAAATTTCTGGAAAAAAATCATATGAACTTGAGTTTTTAAATAATTATTAAAGTATTTGATAGTATACATTAAAAAATGTGATTTCACATATTTTTACTTTTTTAATTTTTTTTACTTTACTAAATAACACAAACAGAATTTATTTTTAACTGTTTGCCAAGAAATTATTCATCTGTAAAAACCCTCTTTCAAATAATTTTTAAATTGTTAAAGAAAACTTTCTAATTTCACCAACGATTAGCAAAACTTTATTTCAACCCACTAATCAATAATTTTTTCCTTTGGCCTTTTGTTTTGTTTTATTTCTAAATGCTTCGGGAGGTTTGAGGTTTAAAATACAAATCTTTTTCTTATTTATTTTAACCCTTTATTCGAGTAAACAAAGTATTTATTCTTCGTAATTGAAGTACGATTATGTTTATCTAACTAATGGTAGAAAATTAATTTTATTGTGAGTGACTGATTTTCACACAAAGAATTGAAGAACATGTACTACGAGTATATAAATAATGAAACAATGTTTTCAGCTTTAAGTTAGACTATTGGCCTTTGCTTGTATAAATTTTCAATTTTTTTTTTAAATTGTTTAAAAATAATTACTTTTCATTTTTAAATACAAACACTTACTTTATAGGCCTTTTTTTGAATAGAAAAACAAAAATGTCGGTAAACATTGATTTCATATTTTGGTATCTATTTTCTGCTTTACTACTCTCTAATTTTCGAACGAACGGGGGTAATTTGTTTTTGGCAGCATTTAAAAGCTTTACAGCCTGTTTCACATCATCAAAGAAATGCTTTTGTTCACCTGACATTTCAACTTTATTTCACCAGGAGACGAATGATCAGGCGTACAGCTTCACCTTTCGGAAAGATAACGCCTAACCTACATAATGAAGACGCTCGCCATTCATATTCAACATCCACCGACAGATGGAGCAATTGCTGTTAATCATTCAAGGGTGAAGGTATAACAATGGCCTTTGAGTAATCAAATTTACAGCAACTTGTCTCATTGGCATAAGGCGCTTAACATCTTAATATCTATCTATATAAATAACGTGGGTTTTTTTAAATGTGAGATGAGGTTTTATGGTTTGTGGCCCATTTCTTTAGAAAATTTTTCACAAAGCAAATTATTTGCTTTTGTAGTAATTTTTACTTCAAAGTCAGGCACGAAGCTCTTATTTTCAAACTAGCTGCCTTTGATGGCGGTAATAATTTTTGTCTTTTCAAGGACCGTTCAATAAGAGTGGTTATATACGGAATCTTTTCCAACGAGTTCAGGCTAAATTCGGCAGTATCGCTCTGTACTATCTCCTACATTATTTTTAACTTTCCTTAATGATCTTCTCCTTTTAACTTCAAATCCTATCTACTCCTTCGCAGTTGACAGAAACATTTGGCAGTCATATTCATTTGAATTTAATGTTCGAAGGACCCAATGTTGTTTTATATCTGGTAGTCGTTGTGATCATGATTAGTGTGTTAGCTTACTAAGACGATAGCTCCGGGTTCAAACCTCAGCTCTGACATATTTCTTTCGGCGACTACCTCTTAGCAGACTTCTGGCAAAAGCGCTGAGAGTAGCTGATTGCCATGAAAAAGCTTCTAATTTTTATCGTTCAGAGTCGACTTTAAACTGTAAGTCCCGGTACTCATAGATAGAAATTGACACACATACAAGAGAGAAGCTAGACACAGAAAAGAGCGAAGATGCATATTAGCGACGATAGAGTATCCACCGCTATTAATTCATTGGAGCAGTGGCGTGAGCTTCATTGTTCTATCGGTACTATCATAGAAGTTTTTCTGATGAAATAAAGGACTTTACTTAGGGTGGTCGCATATTCTTGCGAACCACACGTACTTTTCTCAGTGCGCATCCTTTTGTAGTTCTCTCTTTGTAATATAATCTCACCAAAAGAATTTAGAGTAGTTCAAGAGTAGTGTTATATTCGCGACTCTCTAAGCAGTAGATTTGTTGTAATTGTAAATCATAAACATTCGCACCTGAAAGAATTGTTAATTAATCATGAAAGAAATATTTCAGTTAAATTTTAACAATGGAGAGAAACAACATCGAATCAGAAAGCATGTGTTCTATTCAGGCATTTCTTTGACAATAAATCAATTGATTAAAATTTTACTGATACACATACATTTGTGTCTATATATATGATCTCCAGCAACCATAACCAAATTAAAGTCTTGTATGTTTCAAGTAAATTCAATGATTTTGTCATGCGACAAATCCATGATATCATAATATTGTCACATTTCTAATTTTCTTTGTCACTAATAAATGAAATTTGTAAAATTTTAAAATCATAAGACATATTAAAACAACAACAATAACTTTTTACGTTTATGGCAACATAAATTGATGACAATGAGTGGTATGACTATAATGATATGGAATGAGATTGTGTTCGAAAATTGGTTGTACCCTGCTTTCAACAAAAAAACCGTCACGGAATTATTGAACGACCCTCTTTTTTTTGTATTTTATGAAGAAATTAATTCTCATAAAAAAATAAATCAAAATGAATAAATTTTGGCATAATATGCAGATATGAACATTTCCCCACAACATAAAATATTTAATTAAAAACATGTTTTATAAAATCAATCATAGTAATGTAATCGATAATATGGAACGTATGATGAATATTTATTTTCAGTTTTAATAATAAATCATACGACATGATGTTCGATAAGTTACCACCAATATTCAAGCAATCAAATGAGAGAAAATAGAATACATTATAAAATTAAAAAAAAAAAAAAAATAAAAAATACTTTTATAGAAAAAAAATAAAAAAAAAATCTGTTACGAATTAAATTTTACTTCAAAATTTTAAATTTATGTCGCTGACGCATAAGATTAAATGAATATGAATACCAAAGAAAGAAAAATTTTATTGAAAAACACAAACAATTTATAACACATTGCTTCAAAATGGAACTAAAAATTATGAATTAAACTCGTAGACAACAATGGAGACTTAGTGCTTTTGGCACTAAAAGGCCTTATTCTGTAACTCTCCTACTCTATCGCTATAAATTTTTAAACTTGATTTACGACTTTCTGGTGGTAATAAAACTCAAAATATTAGCATTTTAGTTTAAGAGAATTTGAACAAATATTTTTAGCGAGAATATCTACCCATGCTGACTTAAATTTTGTAGACCGAAATTTAATTATACCATGACAACGCAACTTGTAATACATTCCGCTCAGCAATTAATTCATCAAAACAATTTTGTTATAATTTTCTTACTAGAATTGGTGAAGGATTATTTTTAAGTGGCTATATTATAAAGCAGCCACCATTCACATTTTATGGCAAGATGTTTCGAAAAAAAGTAGTTAAAAACTGGACTGATCAAATAAATCATATGGTGAATACATAACAGAAATCATATTAAAAAAATGCCAGGAAATAATGTAGCAGATTATAATACGAATACATTTAGTGCTACTTTGCTCCCAATGGAATAAAAACAGAGTCATGAAGTTGTATCAGTAAAGTGTTTGGTGATGTCTAATATTATTCTTGAACGCTTATTGTAAAAGCTTCTTGCGTATTACCTCTAAATGTTTTTAATTTTATATATTCTAAGGCCTAGCCTGTTTCAAGAACACAAAATTTTAGCATTTTAGCTTAAGAGAATTACAGGATAAGGCCCCTGGAGTCTGTTTTTTAAGATTGAACTGGAAAAATATTTATTTCTTAATGCCAATTAATGGCGAAAATACTGCTAAATTATTGCAACGTTCAAGCATTACAATCACAGTAAAAAGGATGCTTTTAATAAAAGAATAAATTGTAATTTCATAGAGACAATACATCAGTTCACACATTTCCAAGGTCAAAATTAATGAATTATATGATATGCGGGAGATCCGAGTTTGAGCCCCAAGATTATCAAAAATTCATTGCAAAAATCTACATACTTTATGCATAGAATTTGACTTTGGTCTGATTAAAACGTTTCTAATGAAACAAAATTAAATTTAAAAAATGATCACTCTTCCTAGTGCTCGAACTCGGGTCTCCAGCATATCATATAAAATGCGCAGGTTTTGGCGATGCGCTCTTACAGTCTTATATGTGAGATTGACTTTGATTTGATTAAAGCGTTTCTCAAAAAACAAAATGAATTATAATTTGAATTGCTTTAGCGCAAACAACATTTAACTTTGATCTAATTAAAGCGTTTTCTGATAAAAACAAAATTAATTGATCACACCTCTCCTAAGGCTCGAACCCGAGTCTTAGGCACATGGTGGAATTACTTACAAGGTGGTGTTACCAACCCAGCTGGGTTTTTTTTTTGGTCATACCGCTCCTGTCAAAAGTTTTGTTTGTATTTATGTTTTGTTTACATTTTGCTTTGTGTGTATTCGTGTTTTTGTTTTGGTGTAGAGACATGTATGTTGTTAACAATACACACACACACTTCTCACATGTGCTTTTTAAATTCACCATACCTGCTTTTGATATTAAAGAGCTGAAAAAACAAAAACAAATTCCCTGTTGTTTTTGTACTATATTCACCTGCCACCACCTTGTAAGTAATTTCACCATGCTTAGGCACTTAACATAAATTGCGCCCGACTATGGTGCTACGCTCTAACCACCACGACCACCGTCGTACATATCATTCATGTCGACTAATGTGGTTAAGGTGGAATAAAGGGCAAAAACAAAATAAATTTGTAATTCTGTTTCATCCAAATAAGATGACAATTACAAGAACAGCAATGATGGTAAGAAAAGGAGAACATGATAGAAACTGTTGTGTGACTTTACTTCGACTAACTCATACAAATGTATGTACATACGGTTATAATTTCAGTATGCGATTTCCAGAAAAGTGTGAGTTAAATAGTTGATGTTTAGTCTTGAATATGCACAGGACACAAAGAACTCTGATGAGACTACCGTAGCTGGAGTCGAAAACAATTGTTCAGTTTGGCTAGTGTACTATTCCTTCACGGACATCATTTCTTCTTTAATTACCAAAAAATAACATTGCAGTTAAATTTGATCTAATTAAAGCGTTTTCTGATAAAAACCAAAAATTAAATTGATCACACCTCTCCGGAGATTCGAACCCGAGTCTTCGGCACTTAACATAAATTAGCACCCGACTATGGTGCCGCGCTCTAACCACTACGGCCACCGTCGTACATACCATTCATGTCGACTAATGTGGATAAGGTGGAATAAAGGGCAAAAACAAAATAAATTTGTAATTCCGTTTCATCCAAATAAGATGACAATTACAAGAACAGCAATGATGGTAAGAAAAGGAGAACATGATAGAAACTGTTGTGTGACTTTACTTCGACTAACTCATACAAGTGTATATACATACGGTAATAATTTCAGTATGCGATTTCCAGAATAGTGTGAGTTAAATAGTTGATGTTTGGTCTTGAATATGCACAGGACACAAAGAACTCTGATGAGACTACCGTAGCTGGAGTCGAAAACAATTGTTCAGTTTGGCTAGTGTACTATTCCTTCACGGACATCATTTCTTATTTAATTACCAAAAAATAACATTGCAGTTAACTTTGATCTAATTAAAGCGTTTTCTGATAAAAACATTTGCCAGATTTAGCTCTTTCATTGGATTATTTTCTATTTTCAAACGTAGAAATAATTTCCCAAAAATGAAAAGATGATGTATGCGGTTAATAGGTTCTTTAAGGACATCCACAGTTCTTAATATAAATAGGCAATCGAAGCTATAAAATATCTCTGAAATGAGTGTAGTGAGCAAAATTGACTTTATTTATAGAAGCTGCCTTAGTTGTGAATTCTATTGTGTACAGTGCTATGCTGTATTTTAAAATGGCAAAGTTTTAGTCTGATGATATTGACTTCATAAGCTCCAATTTTAGTATCCCTTTTTTTAAGCATAATTGTTTATGAAAAGTTGAAGTCCAAGTTGAATTTTCATATAGAAAATTTCATTACATCAGTAATTGATAGTGCCATTTTATCTATTGGGTTAACATAATACTGTTACTTTATAGTATCGAAGTTTTGACCTCAAATTGGAACAGTGTTTCATTACTCTTACTCCCTAAACATAGGCTATTAGCTTTTAGAAATGAGGAATTTTATTTGCCAAATCTATTATGTGTTCTTTACTAGTTCCTCTCGTTTTGTAACCAACTTCGTATTAATTATGCCAATTAAATGCATAAACGGTTGGAATGTAAAATGTTGTAATTTTTTAAATGTAATATTAAAAATAAAAATAAAATGTCTCGAAAAATATAAAATGTTTTGAAAAAATTTTCATTTAAAGTTTAAGGACTATATGTACTACAAATAACAAATATTTTTTGTTAATAGCAAGTTAATGAATCGAATTTTTATATAAAATTTGTTTAATGAAGCCTTTGTTAATTAAAAATATTTGTATGAATATGAAAGTAATTAATTGTTCTTTAAATTCCAAATAAAAATAAGAAGCAAAAATTTTTGTTTAAAATTATTAAACTTTTTAAAAACTTAATGTATGATTTTTCTTTTTTTTTAATTTTCATTAATTAACACTTTCACTTTTCAATTCTGATATAAACTCTTTGAGTATCTTCTTGTTTAAAAGGATTTAAATATTTTTTTTTTCCTGCAAAAATAGTACCGTTTTAATTCCGTTGAATATTTAATTTTCACACCTTAAGAACTGCACTGTTAACAGTTTAAATTTAAAATAACAATTGATGTCTTAATGTTGATTTAAATGCTATTTAAGCAAAAATGTTTTCAATTGTTTACAAATGCTTACTTCCACTGAACCACTGAAATTGAATTTTCTTACTGCAGACAGACACTACTAGCAGCAACGCAATTAAAAACAAATTCTATAGAATTTATAGCCAAAGCATTTTGTATGTTTTTTTAAGAACTGACGCATATTTTTCTTTATAAAGAACCGAATTTTTAAGTTACAAACTGAGAAAAAAAAATATTTCTTTTTATGTTGTTATTCCTCGAGCAAATGGTGTATTTGTTTGAAGCGTTTAAACAAAAACTAAGCGTTTTATTATTAAACAGAAAAATTAAAAAACAGCAACTGCGGAGTAATAAAAACTGTTTCGAATGATAATAATTTTCAATTAAACAAAAAAGTTGTACAAATCAGTCTTTTTTGTCAATATGTATGTAATGAGCAAAAAAGTTGTATTTCATTTTATCTTTTTCTTTTCTTCTATTGTTTTTCTATTGTTTTTTGCATTGCAAATACAGCAGCCAGCAATAAATATTAATTTTTTTTAAATTTCTCAACACTTGTGTACATAAATTTCAATAATAATTATAATATTGTTTGATCTAAATATTGTGGAGTGACATATACCCTCCATAAAATTTAATAATTCTATGGCACAGTGTTTAGAAAAAAGACAACTTTTTTAACGAAAAAAAAAGAAAAGTTATTAAGGCTAAAAAAAGAAAATCGCATATATTTTCTAAGTGGAATAATTACTTTATCGTAGTGTAGAATCTTACACTGCAAGGACTCAACTAGCAATAGCCCTCTGTCAGCTTCTCCTATGTCAGAAGAGCAGTAACCAAGGATTATGCCAGGGGTTGGATCAAGGAGAACAACAACTTTATCATCTCCAGTATTATTATATTCTTTTATTTCTCCCCTAATTTAAACTTTATTGTGAGGCCTTCTTGGAGTTGACTGCTGTTGGATTATTCAGTGGTGAAGGTATAGCACTCGCCATTGAATAATCAATCAACAGCAATCGATTTTCTTGCATTTCGCATTCTTAAAGTAAGACATTTGTTTTTTTTTCTCCAACTGATAAGTAAGTAAGTTTATATCAAAGGTCCATACCCTTTTTCCTCCTTGCCCGCCTATTTTCCGAGACCAGTACTATGTACTACATGAGTATGGGTCCCATCGTAGTCAGCCAAACCGCAAAGTGCCACATAGATTGTAAAATAGCAAAACAATATTCTTTCAAATTGCATTCATTTGGATATCTCTCGGATGAATACGGTATCCTGTTTAAACTCAAAACTGAAAGCAGCATGGCGTTGAAACGGAGATCTTTGTATGGCAAACATAGTTTTCAATCGGCCAGCATCCCATAAGTACACTTACTGATATCTCTTTACTAATAACTACCTAGTACGTATAACATTGAGAACAAGCAAAATTAGCTTCAAGATCCTGCAGAATTCAATTGCGTTCCCCGTGGTGTTTGCCTTCTATAGAAGTTTCTGAAGATACCTCTTTTTAAAGTCCCTATTAGAGGTGTTGTAGTCGCCGTGATCTAGTGGTTAGTGTGTTGGCTTACTAAGACAAGAGTCCCGAGTTCAAACACCCCATCTCTGACATCTTAAAAAAAAGAAATGTGAAAAAATATTTCTTTCTGTTGTTGGGAGTAGACTTTTAACTGTAGATCCCGGTACTTATTGATAAAAATTTGACACACACAGCACGAGTGCTGCTAGAAGCTAGGCCGTAGCCCTGACACAGGGTTGTATGTTTTGGTGGTGTTACTAGGACAAGACGGAATTCCTTCGTGAAATCGCAAAGATATCTATAAACATATAAAGGACATAAATATATAACTGTTTCATTTTTGATAAAATTGTTAACCGAAGTTTTTCTAGCACCTCTTATACGAGTATATCACAATTGTTGCATCTCATCTCGGCTTCCATAACAAAAAAGTGAAACGCAAAAACACTTTGAAGTGTAGTGAAGGTGAAGTATTTTCTAAAAATATTGTCTTAAAATCGGATGATTCAAAACAATCCGAATATTTCTTAAGCCTATTTGAAATTTCGAATTGAACATCTTAAAGTCGATATTCGACTCGTAATTGATGTTCAACTATAAAAAACCCATTTAATCTCTCTTGAAAACTTTTAATCGGTTACTACTTTTAATTTTATTTTAACAGTAAACCACTGTTCTTTATTCTTTTATTTACCCACCACGACTGACTTCAATAGCGACATTTCTGTTACTCATTAAATAAAAACAGAAAAATTGATTAAAAAAATTATTCAATTCTTATCAGCACTTGATAAAACTGATAAAAAAAAACAATTATTTGATAAATGTGTGTCAATATTTTTCATTTCTTAAATATTTATTAGATTTTGCAGCTGTTGACAAAACAGATAAAAAAGACAAAAAAAAAAAAACAGTCAATGAATACGAGTATTATTGTGGAATTCCCACAACATGTTTTATCTTTCAACACAATAAACAAGCGAAAGTGTGTGAGTGTGCTGTAAGCATGTGAATCATTTATTTTCATTTTGTTTTGCTATAAACAAGACAATTCTTTTAAATTTAATTTTTTTATAGCCCACAATTAAATGGCATTCAATTATTATCGATCAGATAAGAAACTCTTATGACGTTTACTGATTTTCCTTATTCTTCTGTTTGCCCTAAAGTGACGTCAATTTTTCGTTGTAAATGAATCGTTGAAAATAGATTTTTCAAAACATTCATTGATGAATCAATAAAAAAATCATCGAACTTTTTGTATTATTTTTAGAACTAATGTTGTCCTCTATCATAGTGACTTGGCGTTTTCTCATTCATTTAACTTTAAATTGGGTTTTTCAAAAGGGTGTGGATTGTAAATATTTCTATAAATTTTAGGTAGAGAAAAAACATTTTAAAAGCATGTAAAAACTGATAATCTTGTTAATATTGATGTAAATTCATGGGAATTATTCAGAGTTAACCCAAAGCAATAGAGAGACTAGCATATATTTAAACAAATAAAAGTCTTGCATTTTTAAGAAAAACGTGATTATTTGTAAAATCAAACAATACAAAATGCTTTTTTAAGCATTTGATTTATTTATTAAAAGTACAAGCAAATCTTAGTTTACAAATGCTCATGTTTTCTTTTTTATAAATGCAAAACAATTATATGTTAAATACACAAGTTATTCAAAACTTTAAGTGCAAAATTGTGGCTTTAGGTATGTCTAAGAAATTTAATAGAAACAGGCACGAGCTACTTATTTCATAACTTATTTGGTATTTAATAGTTTTGGTTTACATCAAGGTTCCTTAAATATCTCTCTGTAAAGATTGTTATAGACAATATTTCCTTCGGCAAGTTTAGGAAAAAGTCAGGTGTACCACTTCAGGTGTCTATCTTACCTTTTACTCTATTTCTTATAAAAGCCTTTTCTATCCCAGCAGAACATTTTTAAGATTTGAAAGCAATAAATGAAATTGTAAGCAATAATGGAAGCATTATATTGTGTTTAATACATTAAAGCTTTCAAATATGCTACAGGCTAAGGTATTATTTTTGATTTGTTTTACTATTTGCTTACTGGTTGCAATAAATTTGCATTTCTTTTGCATTTTATCGGCTCATTTCTTATAAATTATGCATTATTGATGCGCACGAGTAAGTGATTGTTTACCATTTCTCCGGTACAAAATAGTTTACTGGTGAGCACTATTTTTTTTGTGCTGGGATCTTGTTTGCATTCAAATCTTCTGTATCACGGATGACTGCAACATTTGCTATTCGTGTTCACTTGATCGTGGGCCGAATATTTCAAATCATAAACGACACGTTTTCAAATAGCCCAAAGCCTTCTGAAAGTCAATCTACAATCCTACTCATTAAGGGTATTTGTTTAATATTGAAACATCCTTTTATAAAGCGTAAACTCCTGAACCTTCCCACATTTTAACCAGTTTAAGAGGTATAAGAATTATTTGACAGATTAAAAGATAAACCCTATTAAGTTGTTTAAAAAAACGAATATTTAACTGAAAATTTTTATTACTTTAATTTAAATTTTTTATTTTAGGCCAGCACCCAGGGTATGACCGTTACTCATGCAGTACATTGTGTTGGTCTAGGAAAATATGAGAGGAAGGGAAAAAGATGGTGTGGAACTTTGATTTAAACTTACTAATATTGTATCAGGTATAAGTCAACAGGAAACAGAGGGCACTACTTTAAAAATGCGAACCGCAAGGTTTTTGGTCTCTGTTTATTCACTATTCAATGGCAATCATTCCCAAGAAGCCCACAAAGTAAAGTTTAACTTAGGAAAGGAATAAAATATGAACATTATATTGAAGATGGTGTTGTTGTTGTCCTTAATCCAGTATGGAGATAATTCCTAGTTACTGCTCCTTAACTGCTTTTTTCGCATGAGAGACCCTACCAAAAAGATATTATTCTACACCTGCTTAGCCAGTTGATTTCTTGTAGTGTAAGCCACTACACCATGGCAAGGTGATTATCCCAAGTAGAAAATATAAAAAAACACACACACACTATAACTGTCATGTTTTTAAACAACACGAACTTATGTTATAAATAGATTGTAACAGTCTTATTCATAATGAGATAAAGAGCCTGATAAACAAGATCTCTTAATTTTGTATCAGAGTGGGCAAACAAACAAAACATTTCGCACACAGAACAAAAAAAAAACGTAGTAATTACAAATGATTTTAACCTTACCGCAAATAGAATTTACATTCGGATCGTTCCCAATAGCAGTTGCTAATTGTCGCAGCTACAAAATTGCTGTTACATTAAATACAATTCAGCAAATGCAAAAATCGATTTAACAAATGCGGTTGTATTTGTCCCAAATGCAAATTGACAAATGCAAAAACTTTCCTACCAAATGCATTAGTCTTTGTCACAAACACAATTCGATAAATGTAAAAATTTTTTTAAATTTTTAGATTTTATTTACAAACAATAATAAAATTAAACGTTTTTCAGGAATACATACGTATGTATAATGAATTGGTAACTTATTTTTAATTATATCTAAAATATTAATATAATACATAGTAAGGGAATTGAGAGCACAATATAATAATACATACATATATAATATTATATAACATATATAAATAATATAATATACACATATTATAGTACATAATACATAAACTATATTTATATACAGTTTTTAAAGTCGACTCTGAATGACAGATTTGTGAAGCTTTTTCATGGCAATCAATTACTCCCAGAGCTTTTGCCAGAAGACTGCTGAGGAGTAGTCGCCGAAAGAAATCATTTTTTAATATTTCTTTTTTTTTAAGATGTCAGAGCTGAGATTTTAACCCGGCACTATCGTCTTATTAAGCCAAACACTAAATACTAGACCACGGTGAAGATATACTCCTGTAAAGAACTCACAATCAATTTTTTTCACACGCACGTGTTTTTAATACCGCAAACAAAATACATACGAATGAGAGAAAATGCCTAAACAATAAAACAAAATTAAATGCGGGTTGCATTTGTAAATACAAGACGACTGTTACCACAACAGCAATCCGTATTTGGCGTAAATAATTTTTCTCATGTAATCTCAAATAAGAAAACATTTGTTTTTAATAAATTGCTGTTGACATGCATTTTTAAATGCAATTACATTGAACTTAAAGAAAATTCAATTTGGATCAAATAATTTTGCTCTTGATTAATGTCAACTGCAATTTTGGTGTTGCGACAAATGCATTGTATTCGCCGAAATTCTTTGTGGCAAATAAAATATCATTTAAATCAAATACTTTTTATTTGCGACAAATACAATTTCCTCAACTGCAAAAAGTATTTGCCATAACAACACTTTTTTTTTGTGCAAACATTACCACAAAGTCATAAACTTTTCAAAATTTTTTATCGTATTGTACATGAGCAAAATCAAATCAAATACTTTCTAAATGAGAATGAGCGTAATCGAAACAATTCGCTTTTCGCTCTTGTGCTTGCTTTGTTATTCCGTTACATTCGTATAATTTGCTCTTTTTTCTTATTCTTTCCTTTTTCTTCTCATTCATTTTTTGTTCTACCTACGCATATTTGAGTTAGTGTATTTGTAGTGCTCAAAACAAAAACAATATACAAAACTAAATGGGACAATCGCTCTCACTGTTTTTGTTTTGTTTTTGTTTTACTCATTATAAAGAACAAAACAAAATGAGATCAAACGTTTCGTTTTGTTTATTTTCCTACTCTGTTTTGTATTCATAAACAACAATGTCATAATGCTCTCATAAACCATTTACATATAAATGAGAAATTTTTATTGTAGGTTTTTACCTACTTTAATCCTACAATAAAACGACATTTATCAGTTGGATTGGATATTGTATAAATAAAAGTGAAATAATATAGTATTACAATTAATACAACTAATTTATAATTGCAATTATAAGCCCATATGTACATATGTATTTAAATTCACATAATTAAAAATGTTCGTATAATAGCAAATGATTGCAGTCTCTGTACAAAAGTACATTTCTAAATGGCCAAAAATTGTTTTTGTTTTATATTACATATCCCATCTCTTTCATTTATAGACTCTGTCATCAGTGCCTGTAGAAATTACGAATATAAATCTCTCTTTCTCTCCAGTTTCTAATTCCATTTTACCAAATTTTGATATAAAAAAAATGTAAACAGAATAGTGATGCATAAACCCAAAAGTGGATGGTAGTATTCGATTACTTTATACATGAATTAAAAATATGTGCTTCAAAGCACATTTTTTTTTAAATTTTTCTGTTTGTTTTAGTTATTTTTTTCGCAGCAGTAAATATTATTTCAATCACATCTATTTTATGTATAATTGTGTTACTATTACATTATTTTTTATGAAAAAAACAAAAAATATTTTTCGCCATATAGGCAAATACATTTTGTATACATAATATATATATATACATTTCATATATATTATGTATATTATTTTTTATGAATATTCAAAAATTACCGAAGAAACCGATAGCTTTTACTGTGCATCACTATGCTGAGATAACATCATAGTATTGCCAGCATGACATTAAAATCGCTTATTAGTTAATTTGCTCTTATGAAAGGTTTATGAATAAGATTTTTTATTTTGAGCTTATAAGACAGATAACGTGTCATAACAATGTATGGATTAAACCTAAATTAAGGAGTTATTATGAATTAGACTGTAAGTATCAAAGAAAGAAATATAAAGGTGACTTTAAAATTTTGTTAAAGTTACTTTTTATTTCCATACGAAATATATAACAGGTACAATATTAAACAATAAAATATTTTCGATGACAGCATTTTAAACATTTGAAATATTCAATTTAATAAAGAAATCTTTTTGTATTGAAAACTTTACGAATAAAAAAAAAGAAAAAACTCGAGATGAAATGACGAACAAATTTCCAGACAGAGAGAATAAAAAACAGAACATAAATTTAATGGAATAAAATATTAAATTACTTTTAACACTTTTTTTAATTTGGGTTTCACAATTTTTTTTTTTTTTGTTACATTTCCAACATCTGTAAGAATTCCCGTATTAAATTTCTTTCGCATTTATATTTTTTATTTTTTTGTCATATATAAACGAGAAAAATTTAATAAAATAAACGTGTGCATAAGAACTGAGATGAAAAAATTTAGTTGATGTTGAACAAACAAAAAGGAATACGAAAATAATTGATGTCATGATGGTCACTCTTACTTGGTGAATAGAGACAATAGAAGCTGCAACAGCTAAATGACACACAATTAAACTACGAGCAGTTTCTTTGAAAATGTTGGTCTTTA
Source organism: Metopia argyrocephala (assembly GCA_963576795.1). Lineage (NCBI taxonomy): Eukaryota > Metazoa > Arthropoda > Insecta > Diptera > Sarcophagidae > Metopia > Metopia argyrocephala. The sequence goes on along the minus strand of OY756211.1, from coordinate 56,021,584 downwards.
AACATTTCATTTATTTCGGAAAGAGCAAACCATTCAAACCATTCACATACATACGAGTATGTATGTATGTTTGCATGTACTATATCCATATTAAAGGATGTTTCAAGATGTCAAACTCTTTCTAAATAAACAGGCAATCAATCTTAAAAAAGTTTATTGAACAACAACAAATTCAGCTGCATTTGAGCATACAATGGCTGGTATTGCAATGGCTTTGGCTATGGCCAAAACTTAGAAGCTCTTCAGGACATATTGATGTTGTTATGGTTACTGATTGATATACGAATATGTCTTGTAAAGTTCATAAAGACATGTATAGTAGATGCTACCAAGGACAACAAGAGTTCAGTTAATTGTAGAAACTGTTGCACAGTAGAGAAACTGGTATTACACTGATTGACAAATGTAAAAAGACACTTCAGATTCAAATTAAAATTGTTTGACTGCAAATTATTATTTCATTTTATTATTCACAGTTTCTTTGGTACTGCTTAAAACGTAAAATAGCTTTGATTCGAAGAAGCCAATAAGACTCATACAACAAACATATTTACAATGCAATGCGAGAAGTACACAAGGAGTAAAAAATATTTTTTTGGTGTAGAAAAAAGACGCGAAGAAATTCTGTGGACCTACTGCCTTGCTAATAAATGCCAGAAAGTATGGAACCTTAGTGGGAGATTTGTACGTGCTCTAGAGAGATAAGACTGGCCAATACAACTTTTGTTTCCTTTAATTTTTTTTTTCAATTTTTGACTACTTCTGTGGCCCTGATTATGAAAAAAATACTGGGAGATTGCCAACAGCTCTACTTTTTTAAATATACAGTTTTATTATTTTGACGTAAAAGTACAAAAACTTAATTCATATTTTAGCAAAATTTCTATCGAATCTATCAAATGTTCTTTTAAAACATTTAATTCAACGAACGACTTTAGCAAGATTTCGTTGCCTCCAGCAGTAGTCTGTCATCATATGTGAGCCCCAACTTCATGATATCACTCTTCCATTGTCCGAAGATCCCGATGACACCTTTCACCCTTTTCCTCATTAAATCACCAAGATTTTGTGGAAATCGGTTCAAATGCGAGTGCAGGAAGTGTAAATTTATGCTCATGTTGCATCTTAGCTCTTGTAAGCTCGATAACATGCGCTGTACAAGCTCGACATGGACGTCAGATTTCTTTTTGCCTAGAAAATAACCTAAAGAAATGAATGCCAAGCTCTGGATTCGACTTCTGTCCTTGCTTTAACAAAACTAGGTTCTTAGTTTTTTCCACTGAACCATAACCGTTGACATACCATATACGGCTTGTCCTGATTACACAATTTTATTTTAAACTATTCATGATAAATGAAAATGTACGTCATTCTTATATAGAAACAAACCGAATTTTTTGTCTTTTGTTGACCAGTGTAATTTGCCTTCCTAAACACATTCACCTAAATGTATCCAGAACTCTATATTCACAAAAAAAAATTTCCCTATATCTATATGGGTGATCGCCATTTTCTGTACATACGCTCTCACAGGCAATGGTCCATAAGAAAATCCATTACGAGTTTCAGGTGTAACCTTCTAGACTTCAGTACATCAGGGCTGCACCCAATTGTGCATTAATCACCGTCTTAGTGTGTTTAAGACCAACTTGAGTGTTCTACTGTTCCAATTATGTACCAATATATCACATTAATAAGAGTAGTAAGCGATGCTGCACAGTAGGTTCCACACAAATGTACGGTGTGACTTCTGAGCCTATGCAACCGCGTACTCATTGCCTGTTATTTCACAATGTAAAGTACCCAGTACAAATGCCTCTACCTTCAATGGCTATTTTCTGCGATATGTCGTAACAAGATTTGATAAGGTTAGAGTCATACGAAGAGAGACAATAGCTCCTAAGAAAACTTGGCCAACACTTACATATGTATGGTGATGGGCACGATTTCAACCTAAAAACCATTCCCAGTTTAATCGGCAGGTTTTGGTTGCGTTCCTGAACTATAGCAACTACTCCACTGTTTACTTTGCAGCTATTGGTTTTAGATCAGTTTAGTTAGTTGAGAAAAATGCACCAGGTCCGGTATGACTACTCTAAATATTCTGGCAAAGCACAGTTCCAAAAGCATAGCATTCAAAACCAAAATCGGGTTCCCTACCACTCTGTAAAGATTGACAGAACTCCTCGACATATTCTATCCCAATCATTGCCACTTTTGGACATGTTCTCATTCCCCCTGTTAGGCCGAGTCAGACAAGTCTTTGTATCTTTCTAATTTTTTTATGGTAGCAGCTTCTTCAGCCTTTCATCAACAAGCTATAAGTGATTATGAACCGAACAATGGCAGTATGAATTCATAGTGCCATTCTTGGCGATAACAATCATATCTTATCATATTAAGGCCAAAAGGGCCTTGACAGTCTTAGCACCAATGTGCGTGTTTAGATTTATAACCTTATTAAAAAATTCGACGGTGGTACTCATCTAAGATATATAGTCACATTCTAATATTCACTGTCAATCCTCCTTGAGAGCACGACTTCCACACATCCTGCAGAATAGTTCTCTTAAGTTTGCCCAAGTACGCTGATGGCTTTATAAGCCCACATGTTGAGCAAGCAATAAACTATTGCGCTGCAAAACAATGGCGATAGTACTCCAAACTGAGGGCACCTTCGACGCCACCACGGTAAATTCCTCTTCATTGAGGGTAATCCAAGCTTCACAACTTGTACTAATGAATTTTGCAATCGCTTTGAAAAATCATTTAAGAAATATTTCTGTAATTGTGCAAAAACCGTCTTAAGCTTTGCTGGTTGCTCCTCCACAGTTATGAATCAGCCAATTTTTGTCATTGTTTGAGCATTAAGCGATGGCTTGTTATTTCCTAAGTTGTGATATAAAAATATGACGTGTAAGCATGTTTGTTGAAAAAAATAAAAAATACTCAACAAAATAAAAATCAATATTTAAGAAAATAATGAAAAACTACAAGCAAATGACATTAATTTACAATAACTTTTAAAGTAAATTATCAGTTTTTTTATTGAATTTTCGGTGCAATCTTAACATTTCGTCCCCTTTGTAACTGATTAAGTGTTAATATTGTTTATTTATGTGTGTCGGGTTTATGGTTGAATTGTTTGGTCACTGTAAATTTTTAACAAGATGTGAATTTCCAAAAGAAATACAGAATAATTTTATAATGACGATGATGACGATGATAAAATCGAAGAGTTCATAGCAACTGGCAGAGCAAAAAGTGTTATGTTGATGACAGACTAACTGCATGAAGGCAAAAGGAAGTTGTTTTTAATTTTATTAATACACAGTAGCGTAGATAACATAAGGGGTTGCATATTGATTTGAAGTGATGGTTTAAAGCTTAAGTTAAATTTTAGAAAAAAAAAAAAATTAAAATTTTATTTAAGTAACGCAATGAGAAAGAAGTCCACTCTTAATTTGTCTTTTATTTAATATAAACAAAATTTATGACCCCCATTTTAGCCAACACTGTGGAAAACTAAATTCATACCCTACACCGCTATTGGTCCTGTGCGACTATTTCTTGTACTTGTAGTACAATAAAACGGGTTCAAACTCCAGCTCTGACATCTTAAAAATAAAGAAATATGAAAAAAATAAAATATTTCTTTCTTAGCGGTTTACTAAGAATAACTGACTGCCATGAAGAAGTTTCCCACGTAATTGTAATTGGGTGCAACGAGAAGCTAGACCGTAACCATAAAATAGAATTGTAAAAGCTATTTATGAATATATGTAGTAAAACGAAACAAACAGTTTTATAAGTAATTTATAATTTCTGGCTGCCAAACATTTTCGTTTCAAGTTGCCACCTGTAATATCTGTTTTGGCAACTGCCAACTCAACTAAAATTTAACTGCCGTCCATAATTAATACATCATTGCTATCACAAATAGACCGAAATTTTAAAAAGAGTTGTAGAAACCAACAAAATTTCTTTGGATGGCCTGAAAAAGTACAATTATTATCTGCAAAATGGAAGAAAAGAAGATGCTTAAGTTGTAGTCTGGGTCCCACTAGACTACAATCGATTTCGACTATCAAAGTGCAAAAATTAATGATAAAACATATAAATCTCTGTTACAACCTGATATCTTCGAAGAAAATTTTACAACTAGATAAGTCTCCTTTTCATAATACCACAGGAGTAAGAAAAATTATTTCAAAGCCAAATATTCGTCTTCTTAAGTGGTCACCATTTCGTCGTGCGGGAGTTTATGTGCTCTATCCGTCATTTTATATATCTCGAGTTAATGATGCCACTTTAGGTTTTTCACGCCAAAATTTTTAAGATCTGCAATCTGTTTTCGGCTATTTATTTTCGAAACTAGACGAGATATCCGAAAACTGATTGCAGACTTGAAAAATTTGGGGATCATTAACTCAAGATATATAAAAAATATGAAATGGCGGATAGAGCACATAACCTCCCACACGACGATTTATATCTCTTGGGTGTTCAGAAGGTCTATTTTTTTGTAAATTTATTAAGTATCTGTATCAGTACAGCCTGTCGGAGAAGAAAATAAATTTCAAAATGAAAATTTATCAATAATTCCCTGATTATTCAATCATATTTTTCCACTTATTTAGACATCAGTTAGTTAGTTAATGCAACAAAATTCCCCGAAAATTATATTTCTGTTCGAAATTTCTCTTTTCTTTTGTCGAAAATCTGGCATAATAAAATTGAAAGCGAATTTTGTTTTTCCTCCGATACAATTAAAACAAATGAACTTGATTTTGTTTAAGAAATTGAAAAACTGTTCATATAAAATACCTTTCTCATATAGAGTATTTTTTAGTCGGTGCTGCATGTGTTTTATCAGTTACTGTTTGCTTTTGTTTTTCGGTTCATATTTATTATTTCATCGACAGATAACTTTGAAAGTGTCAGTACTATAACTAACCAAAGTAACATCAAACTATACCATGAACATCAGTATCGTATACATCATCATCCTTAACGTTATTATTCTTATTTTGTGTTGAAATTTCTTTAAACAAAATTTTAAGCATTTTTATATGAAATACTTACATAAAATAAATACATGAAATCAAAAAAAAAAAATAAATAACTTCCAAAACATAAACATATTTTTATGCTACAAAAACCTTATGTGATAGAAGAAAAAAATTCCGATTTAATCAATTAAAACATTTTTGAAATTTAATTTAAAAAGTTTTTACAATAACGATTACGTTTGCATGACTGCACACTATCAAGTTTTAAATGTTCGTATTTAATTAAAACATCAATTTTAAAATCAAACATATGTGACACACAATTCATATATTTTTGCATGCCATTAAGGGCACTTAATTAAATAAAAAAAATAAAAAACTAAAAGTAAAATAAAGTTATTTATTAAACAAGATATACAAGTGTATGTGAAAAAATTATATATTTTTTTTAAATCAAGAAACTATAAAATAAATTAAATATTTCTTTTATGCAGTTAACGAAGAAGAAAACAAAAAACAATTATTAAATATGATTGAAAGATAAAAATACTTTCAGAAAAAACCACAAAAAGTGTTTAACAAATGTAAAAAAAAGAAAAGTTATCAACATGCAAAGAGGTAAACGAATTCATATAAATTCTCTCTCTTTTTTCTATGTGGATATAAAAAAATTTTTTTTGTTTTCATTTAAAATTTTAAAAACATATAAATGTTTAAGATTTTTGAATTTTTTAAAAATAAAACTTTAAATTCAACTAAAGCCATACATGAAATATTCATTATAAGTAGAGTACCTAAAGTCAGTCTCTTAGTGTTAATGAGAAAATTGTTTTTTTAATTTAAATTATTTCCATGATCAAAAAATTTGTGAAAGAGTCTACATTTCAAATTTTATGGATTTCACGATGATGGTGAGGATTTACAAGCTTTCGTGAATACAAGTCTATGCAAAATACAAGAAGATTCAAGCTTCTCGCAGCAGAGGTAGTTGCCGAAAGAAATATTTTTTTTACATTTCTTTTTTTCAAGATGTTAGGGCTGAGATTTGAACCCGGCGCTATCGTTTTAGTAAGCCAACACACTAACCACTAGACCACAGTGACTACTACATAGCTACGGACTACAGACAAAAAATTGAAAATAAATAACAGATATTGGTCTCCCTGTAGCCCACCCAACCGTATGATTGGATAGACATACATCCAAATTCAGTATATAAATGCCCATTACCCATTTACCCCTCGACCCTGCTTACACTTACCCGTCTTTCAAGGCTAACTTAACTCATATGGAGGACTCACAATCAAAGAATTTTTATAAAGATTGTGCAAAAAATTATATCAAATGATCAAATGAGCTTCATATATTGAGAGTGGCATACAGTGAGCTAGAAAAAAAATTTATACAAGTGTATTTTGATAGACGGTCGAGAAAATGCTATTGAACACTTTCGTCCGAAAGTCCGAATAAATACCGATGAAAGTGATGAGACAGTGAAGGACATTGTTGTAGAGAATCGTTTAGTCAATAGAAGAATTGTAGAGGATTTAGATACAATGGTTGGCTCATGTTATAAAATGTTTACGCAAATTTCGGAAGTGAAGCATGCGTAAGTTGCTTCTAAAATTGTCGAATAGTGAACAAAAGTCTGTCGCATGGGAATTTTTTAAAAAATGCTGAATAATATTAACGATGAGCAGACTTGCCTGATAACAAATCATGGGTATATGGTTATAATATCGAAACTAAAGTCTAATAGTTCTAATGAAAAAGCCGCGAAGAGACAAACTAAAAAAAAGAAAACGCCCAGTATGAGCAAAAATAAAATTTGTTGTTTTTTTTTTTCAAATTTATAATTAAAAAAAATAAAAAAGGAAGATGATCCCCCCATCTCCAGAAAGTCCATCATTAAGCAACCGCTCCCTGATATTCCACTCTGTTCCACCAATCATAAAAAAACGAGTGATCATGAGAAACAGCGCCACCTACTGGGAAGTAGTAGTAATAACTGCAAGACTTATAGCGAAGCCCTTCACCACACAAACATTCAATGACAGATGTTACAATTGCTGTTGGTCATTCAAGGGTAAAGATGTAAACACTGGCCTTTGAGTGATCAATTGACAGCAATTTGTCTTACTCGTAAGGTCATCATTGTTTATTCAAAATATTTTTTGCGAAAAGATTACTATAATCAGGCCTTAACTACCGTATTTTCCAGATTTGGCTCCCACGTATTTTTCCTGTTCGTGAATAATTGAAAACAATCATGAAAGAATGGAATTTTCTGACGATTTTGATTGATCAGAATCAGTCAAAGTGCTCAAGACCATGCTAAAAAGTGCATATCAGAACTGCCTCGAAGACTGGAAATATCGATGGAACTGATGTGTTATATCTAAGGACTAATATTCTAAAGATTATAATTTTACAATAGAAATTTGTAGAAATATACAAAATATCCTCAGTAGTTTTCAAAAGAGTGCTGCTTGAAAAAATTAAGTTTCTTAAAGTTTAAATCGGTCAATATTAAGAATCCTATATTAAGGGAACGTGAGTGTTCTAAATTAAAGCTAGTTTTTCTATTCTAGATCTGAAATAGAAAAAAAAAGTTTATCAAATATAATAAAAGTGATTGCAGTATAGCACGTCTCTTCTATAGTAACATTTAAGATATATTTCAAAACATTCTTAAAAAAAAGGAAAAACAAAAAGAAAAAGAAGCAAACAGGCAAACTTTATTGTTTTTTACAATTGGCTTTATGTGCAACATGTTGCAATGTGTCTAAATGTCAAACAAAACATAGATTTTCTGTTATTTTATCTTGTCTGCAGTTCTGTCAATCTGCTTTTTTCCTTTCACTGCCACATACTAATACCCTTATGTATGATGATAAGGATGTTACAATGAAATATTATTGACATGTGTATCTTTCAAAAACTTTTATACAAACACACACCCGTACACACACACACACAAATATAAAACGACTGTGGCAATTTGTGTGTTATATGAAAGTTACATATAAGTAGAAGCAAAACAAAATATGGTTCATAGAGAAAACATAAATATCATAAAACTTAACACAGCGTATGAGTAATATTTTTTAATTGTATACTTTTGCACGCTCATACGCATTGATGAACCATCATCATCAATAGAAGTAATGGTTTGTTTAACACTAAATACGAGTATGTATAGGTATATGTATAAGTGTATGGCTGCAAGTATGGATGTGTTCTATTAAAAGAAAACAATTTAGCAGTGTGGTAATAATAAAGCCTCAGCAATGGTTATAACAGCATATGTGCTTGATTTTGATATCTTGATTATAATTATTTTATCATTAGCTTTTAAAAGTCAAAACGTATTGGTTGAGATGCAGCAATAGAAAATAATAAATATTAAATAATACGTACATCAGTAATAAAGATGGAAATAATTACAAGATTCTTTGTTTATTTGATGAGTAATAATAATTTCCTAATAGAATAAAAGTTTTTATAAAATATCCGTTAGAAATCAATATTTCGTAGTTAAAAATACACAAAAAAAGAGAAAAAATAAAAATCTAGTAATCAATCATGTAAGAATTCAACAATTCAGACTAGTGTTAAGGCAGGCCGAAACACGTCAACGAGTTATTATGGTCATCTAAGTAAGTAAGTAAGTAAGTAAGTAAGTAAGTAAGTAAGTAAGTAAGTAAGTAAGTAAGTAAGTAAGTAAGTAAGTAAGTAAGTAAGTAAGTAAGTAAGTAAGTAAGTAAGTAAGTAAGTAAGTAAGTAAGTAAGTAAGTAAGTAAGTAAGTAAGTAAGTAAGTAAATAAGAATTCAAAATAAAAAATTTTCGATTAAAATTTTTAGTAAAAGATAGAAGAATACTGTTAACAGACATGACATAAGTAGGTGAGGAGTTATTAATCGCCTTCACTTGGGGTTTTATAAGTCGTTGTTGTGATAATTCGAATATACTTCCAAGACTGGTGTAAGAATAAATTGACTTCGAATATAACGTTTGATGACCGGATACGTGAATTAAATCATTTTTGAGAATGCAGTTGGGTTTGATGGTAATTAAACCCGAGCCATCTAATTCCAATGGTGTAATATCTCGATCAAATACTGCTGTTGCATGTGTCGAAGATAGAGTCGAATATATCAATTGATTTTTGTGTGTTAAAAGTATCCATTTGTTGGCAGTGTTTTTAGCAAACAAATAAAGGGTGATTTTTTAGCTATTATCTTTGTGACAACACTGGTTTAAAAAGCTGACTCACATTTCGTGTTTTGTATTACTGTCAAACATCCTCAGTTTGGTCTAAACCTTAACCATGAATCGTCTTACAAACGAACAACGCTTGCAAATTATTGAATTTTATTATCAAAATGCGTGCTCCGTTAAGAAAGTTCATCGCGCGCTTCTTTTATTTTATGGTCAGTTTAATCGACCCATAGAAGCGGCTATTCGGGCTATTGTGACTAAATTTGGAGTGACGACCAGCCAAAAGAATTGCAAGAGCTACTAATGCATCCAGAAAAAGTCACAGTTTGGTGCGGTTTATAGGCCTGTGACATCATTGGACCGTACTTCTTCAAAGATGATGCGAATCGTAACGTAACTGTTAATGGTGAGCGCTATCGTGAGATGATATCCAACCTTTTTTGCAAAAAATGCAAGACCTTGACTTGCATGACGTGTGGTTCCAACAGGACGGTGCCACATGCCACACAGCACGCGTAACCAGGGACTTATTGAGAGGCGAGTTCGGGGAATATTTTATTTCACATTCGGGACCTGTCAATTGGCCGCCTAGATCGTGCGCCTTTATACTATTTTTTGTGGGGCCACGTTAAAGCTCATGTCTATACAGCCAAGCCCGCTTCAATTGACGCATTGAAAGACAACATTGAAGCATTTATTCATAAGATACCGGCCGAAATGTTGGAAAGTGTATGCCAAAATTAAACTAAGCTAATAGACCATTTGAGGCGCAGTCACGGTCAATATTTGCATGAAATAATCTTCAAACATTAAATTATATGGACCGTACTATCGATTCAAATAAAGATTTCATTAATTTTTCTAAATTTTCTGTTTTTTTTTTTTTAAATTTTTTTATAGCTCTTAAAAAATCACACTTTAATATATATATATATATAGTATATATAGTATGTCTAGTAAATATTGTAGAGTACAACGGTATTAAATGTTGAGTTTCGGTAGTAACCGGGGCTATTTTAATTTTACTGTTTTGCTAACAAAAGCAATTTCTTTTAAAAGTCGGTGTTAGTTTGAAAAAATTAAAGATTTTAGAGTGATAAAAGTGCATTTTTGTACTATTCCATACACTTGAAAGTGGTATCACTGAAATATATATTTCCACAATAAAAAGCTTTTCAGTACCATATTTGTTAGTTTTTATTATTGTTTTGCTATTGCTGTTTTCAAAATACAATCGGCTTAGTTTGCTGCTTGCTGTGGTCTATGTGTTTAATGCTTTAGGTTTTAAAAATTTCGAAGAGAACTATTTTCCAGTATTTAGCCCAGTTTTTTGTTATTCGTAAATGTTTGAAAAAGTTAAAGAAAACAATTAAACTAAAGAGGAAAACAATGTTCGCGTTTTACTCTTATTAATAATTGCTATTAAAACCATTATCATCATTATTTTTGTCATCTTTTTTTTTTAATAACTGAAGCAACATAATTATTGCATTCCTCTTGCTGTACAAACTAAAAGTATTCAAACAAACGAAATATTAGTAACATGTTCACTTTCAAAAGCAAAACTGCCAATCGTTCATTTTCGCAATTGGAATATGTAGTGCATTTTCAAAAATTAAAAAAAGCTATTTATTTGATGACTATTTTTGTTAGCATGTATAATATTTCTGTTACTATTTGTACTCAAGTACTTAAAATATTCACTTAAAAATTATAAAAACAGTTACTTTACATGAAGTGTGCTTCTTAGACGGATTATTTGCAGCACAAACCGTGATGAGAGAAAATACTTCTAAAAAAGTATATAAAAACCAAGCTTATCAGTGCTAAACCAGGACAATTATATGTAAATGTGCTCAATTCTTAAGTATAAAATGATACGTAATACAGCAGAACATTTGTATTATCAAAACGGAATACATCTGTCTGATAAAATCTTACCTTTAACTAATGGCAAGTTATAATAATGGGCCTAAAGCTTTCAAATATGCTACAGGCTAAGGAATTATTTTTAATTTTTTGTACAATTTGCTTAATGGTTGCAATAAATTTGCATTTCTATTGCATTTTGGCGGCTCCTTTCATATAAAAATCATGCATCATTAAAGCGCACGAGTAATTGATTGTTTACAATTTCTCCTTTATAAAATAACTTACTGGTAAGCACTATTTTCTGCTACGAGAACATCTGCATGAATCTACTTGAATTTTGTAAACAAACATTCGTAGCAAAACATTTTCGTGCAAGCATCACACCTAGTTTTTAAATCTTTCAAATAACTACCTCTAAAAAAACAAGCCAACTCACAAGTTATTCGTTCACATAAAAACAATTTCGTGCAAGCAAATTACAATTTTGTTTCAAATCAACTCAACTCATATCATGATATTATGTTTGAAATGAAGCGGTCGAATAAATAATCGAATTATTTATTGATGATATATTTGAGTGGAACCGTCCGTTAAATGTTACATCGTAAATAACCCAACTTAAAAATAACATCAGTTATGAGTTGTCTTATTTCAAGTGTTTCGTAATCTTCAACTTCGTGTTTCAAGTCGTTGATAATATGCTGCGCAAAAGCACGATGATTTGCTTGCTTACAACTTCCTGACTTTTCAGTGTTCAAAATCAAGCTGATTTGGTTATGTTTGTCAAATGTAGTTTGCCAAACAGTAGTTGAAAAATGAAAGATTGTTTTGAAATGCTATTTGAATAAGATTGTGCAGGCTTTTAATACATACTCATGACAATCTTCAACTTATTTAACTGATGCTCAGATTTATAACAGGTGTTTAATTGCACTTTTTCCATTTTTATCATGTTGTTGTAATTCTGATCAACTAAAAGAAATCATAATTACAAAAATGTTGTATTAACGAGATAAAAGAGAATATGAAAAAACGTATTGTGCTTGACAAATCGTCCACTATTTCATTACAAAGTACATAGAAATAAATATAATTCCAATAAATTATTTCTATAAATAAAGAACACACAGAACTCTAATGATATTACCATAGCTGGATTAGCCAACATTTCTAGCTTGGCTGGAGAACAAATCTTTCACGACCGTAATTTTCTTCTTTGCTAAAAAATTTAAATTTAAATTTAAAGTCATTGCAAAAGTAATAGAATGAAGTTCTGATAGAATTAAAGCTTTAATTTTTTTTTTTGTATATTTTAAATTTTTTTTTTTTTTTTTGAAAATTTTAAACGAACGAAGTTTTAATATGGAACTATGGAAGAAAATTGGTCACTGCTATGTAATTGAATATGTACTTCTATATAAAAAATATTAGTCGAACCAATAATAAAACTGGCCTATACTCTACTCTGGAAGAGTCCTCTATTACATTTCAGATTATAGCGGAATTTTAACGGGGCTCCACGAGCTTCAAAGACCGACACCAGATGGTATTGTTTAATTGTCGGCTAGTTAATATGGCAGTCATTACAAGAATTGACATAAATCGCATATGGACTGAAAATTTGATTACGAAAAAGCTGTGATCAAGATGTGTGCCTTTTAAGCTCACCATGAGAATGTTTCAATGAGTGGTTAACCAGGTCTTACCGCAATAAATCTTACTATCTACTTTACAATCGGCACAAACGAAGATGCCATGTAGTGGACAGGAATAGAGGAATCGGGTTCATAGAGAATGAAGACTGGTCATGGCTTAGTTTTTTTGGGACGCACGTGATATAATTGTTGTTTATTGTATTTGAAAAGTGAAACACAATGACTGATAGTTTAGGGCAGCGCTTAAGTGCTGAACTCAAAAAAAAATGGCTACACTTGGCAAAAGTGTTGTTTCATAAACCACTGTCAGCTTAGATATCAACAGACAAATTAATTTAAGTTCGTATTCATCATATTATTTTCTATTTAAAATTTTTTTTATTTGATTTAGTGCACATTTTTTGTGACTAAAACTTAATGTCTTGTGTAAATAAATCAAGCCTTCGAAATCATTCGCTCTAGAGAAACAGGATATATTACATACATAAATAATTGGGCATTAACACCCTGTTTCAGACTTATGACCTGTTGTGTGTGTCAATTTTTATATATAAGTACCGAGACCTACAGTTTAAAGTTTATTCTGACACACAGACTTTAGAAGTTCTTCCATTGACAATCAGTTACTCCCAGAAGGCTGCTAAGAGGTAGTCACTGAAAGAAATATTTTTTTATATATTTTCAAGATGTCAGAGCTGAGGTTTGAACCAAGAGCTATCGGCTTAGTAAGCCAAAACACTAACCACTATACCACGGTGCTAATACAAATTAAAAAATTAAATTTTAGCGCAGATAGGCATTAAATGCTAAAATCCTAAAAAGCGTTACAGAATTTCTTTATAAGCTAAAATCCAATTCATGATTTTTAATTAAGGAATACAGCATATTACTTTATTATAGCATCTTATTGTATTATTAAAAGTAACTCTTAACAAAAAAAAAACGTTTCAGTTAAAATTTCCATTAAACGCTTTAACTGCTATTTAAGCTCGTAAATTTTAAATTAATTTTTTATGTTCGGTTATAAAGATTTAATAAAATTAAATAAAAAAAAAGGAATTCTATAAATTCACTTAAACAATTAAGACCGTAAGCAAATACTCACTTTGATATTCTATATAATTTTATAATTTTAAGTATTGTAGCCTGTAAAATAATATAAAAAAGGACAAAAATTAGTAAAAGAAAATATTAAAATTTGTAAAAAAAAACAAATATATTTTTAACACACATAAGTATACGACTTTACAAATATAACTACTACAGACAGCAAAAGGAGCAAGGGAGGAATAGAAACAAAACTAATGAGATTATGCTTTGAATAGCAATAATTAGACTTCTCAAGACAACTAGTACTAGTTTATACCTTTCAACAATTTAAATACAACAATAAGAACAAATAAAAAAGTGCCAATTAATGTCAAATTGCGTTGGTGTCTTTCTTTGTCATGTCTTGCTTGTCATTTCCTTCTACTCATTAATATTAAAAAAAAATATTAGAAGAAACACAAATGAAAAAGAAATTGCACAGAGAATAGAAATAACGAAAAAACAAATATTCATTTAATTTATTTTTAAAAATGTATTTTTTTTTTCTTCTTCTTCCTTTTATGTCAACATGCAGACGTTAAATTGTTGAGACAGTTTTGTTCTGGCTTGTTCACTTAGGTGTGTCCTATAATACGAGGTTATTACCTTCCTGTTTCAGTATTAAAGTATTCCTCAACAAATTTATAAATAAACAGTGTCTGACTAAGAAAAAAATCATTTTATAACTTCATCAATACCAAATGTCAATCATCTCTGAGTATTCTAATTATTATTACTATACTGCGAAAATGACGACTACGCACAACATACATATTTGTTGTAATATTTTCTTTTAAAGTAATATTACAGCAAAAACAATCCTTCAGCTTTTGAGATATCTGACTCACTTGGTAAACAATTTTGATTAATAAATAACATTTTTTTCATTTGCTCTTTGTAAGTCTCTGAAATTGTGGTATTTTCAAACGCAGTGTCAAATATGATCTAAATATTATTTGTTTTAATGTGGAAGTAAATTGAATGTAACAAATTACAGAGAATTTTTTAAGTTGAAGACCATTCGCAAGCTCATATTTCATATTTTAACTAATGACCCTTCACATTAACGGTCATAGGCATAGCAAAAAGTTATGACAGGGTATTAAATATAACATAATTAAATTTAGTTAAAATGCTAAACAAAAACTCAAAATCGACAGAAACATACTGAAAATTAATCATTTATGGAAACAATCACACGAAGATTTTTTTTTTTACTTTTTTACTTTCACATCTCAACTAAAACAGTTATTGGAAAGTATTAAGAACTTGGGTATAAAATTGAATTTTATTAAAATACAAATCCGGTACGAGTGAGGGAAACTTGGCTAATATCACATATTTTTGAGGTTAATGCTAACACAGTTGTCAAAGCTTAATTTTATAGAAAATTTACAATCAATATTAAAATTCATCATGAGAGAATACACAATTTTATTAAAGAAAATTTTGTAAAGTAAACTGTAAAAACAACATGACAGAATAAATGACCCAGTTTAACATAAAAAATGGTCATATATATGCCAAAATGCCTCAAATCTTTCACAGATTACATTACAACCCTTTTTCAGAGTTATGGCTTAAGTTGTAGCAGCACCCATAAAGAAAGAATTAGTATTTTTTGTTTTCTAATAAAATATGATATGAGACTCAACAAATTGATTTCTATTTAATATGTATATTAATGCTACATACACATATACATACGTACATAATTGGCCATTATAACCCTGTTTCGGCCTAGCTTTTCGCAGTACCCATGTTGTATGCGTCAATTTTTATCCATATGTGCCAGGACTACAGTTTAATTTCAACTCCGATCGACAGACTTGACTGACAGACAGACTTCTGCAAAAAAGATTTTACTGTTTTATCAGGGACTTTATTTTCGTGATTTGATTTTCATAATTTGTTAACAAAACTAATGGTCTTCCTCTTACCTTTATAACTAAATTGTTTGCAGATCTTGATAATATCGATACAATTTTTTTTTTTTATATTTTCTGAATATTCAACATATCGTCGATGAAATTAAAGAACGCTGTAACTGACAACACCTTAAATGTTCACCAGAGCCCAAAAACCTGCATGAGAGTAGAACAAATAGACTAGTATTTTTCATTTCGCAAACGGCGTAAGTGAATTTATTTTCATCGTATAAATCTGTGACCGGGACCAATCGACGTGTATTTTTTTTTCTGATAAAAATGATGCCAAAAACATATTTTCGATTTTTAGTCAGTTACAGCGTTCTTTAATTCTTGCGACGATATGTATGTTGGTTGTCATGTACAGCTATATTGTTTATTGTATTAGAACAAATATCATACCATACTATATCATTAAAATAAAATTTCTTTATATGTCACCGTTATCGTATATACATATGTACCATATGTACACACACGTACCTACATATTTATGTTCACCAAAGCAATAAACCAAACCACCCAATAACGCTTTTTTGTGTCAACATAAAACGAAATTAATTTAAAATCTATTTATTGTATTATTTGAGCCCAAGGCAGTTGCTGCTACTGCATATGAATTAGAGGATTTACGGCAGCATTTCATTATCAAAATAAAATTTCATACAATTATAGTTCAGCAATAATTTTTTCCAATAACTCTTGCTAGTCATTCAATAAATAATTCAATTTTGTTTGATGTTGCTACCGCAGTTGCATTTGCAATCATTTGAGATAATTTAGGATTTTAAAGGAATTTGTATGTGATTTTTAGAAAATAATAATAGAGAAAAATTGTTTGCTTATGTTAATTTCTGTTAAATGATATTTCACAAAATTTTATGAAAATAATATTTAATGATGTTGATAAAAAGGAATAAGGGGACGCTATTGAATAACTCTCTTTGAAAATTAAAACTTTTCATCATTTTTATGGTAGGTTGTTAGCAACCTTGAAAAAAAGATCAATTTGAAAACTGAGAGCTCTGGGTTAGCAAAAATGTTACGTTATACGATACACTAATGTGCTTTCCTTGTTAAACGAAATGTTAAAAATAATGAAAGTTTGGCGACTGCAGTTGGAAAATTTTACACATAATTTGTTGAAAAGATTATTTAGAAACATACCAATCGTCCATAAACAAGAAGTTCAAATGTCATTACCAAAGCAGTGAGTAATAATGCTGGTAAAAACGTAGGATGTAGTCGCCGTGGTCTAGCAGTTAGTGTGTTGGCTCACTAAGACGATAGCGCCGGGTTCAAATCTTAGCTCTGACATTTTGAAAAATAAAGATATGTATATGGGTTAAACCATATCAACTCAACTTAAAATATGCCGTTTTTGAAATGACTGTCTCCGAATTTGCTAATTTTTGGTATGAATAAAGTATATCATAACACTAAGACAAATATAAAATTTAAGGGCACTGACACTTCTGGATCCGGAAATATGAGGTCTTGAAAATCGGAAAACAGTACAAAAATGCACAAAGTTACACTTACTTAATTGTAATTTTCTTGAAAAGTATTATAGCTACGCATCTCGTAAAAGTCGCATTTGGAAGGGTATTAAATTACCTTTGATTTAATATGCGACATGATTTTTTCTTTGAAAAAGTCAAAGGTCAATTTTCTTTATCTATAAGTCGGAAGCCTATATCTCCGAAAGCGACCTTTTTAAAAATTTGAAAAAAAATTATGCCAAAGATAGTTTCGTTCTCTACAGCTGTGAAAAATTTCAGAGTGGAGGTATTTCTGGATCAAGAAATAAAAATCAAAACGCAAAAGAATGTGATTAAAACTAGTTTAATAGTGGTGGGATGGTATACGATTTTTCGATTTCGATTAGCTAGAATCGCTTATTTTGTGAGTTTCAACAAAAAAATACATAAGTCAAAAAGAAGGGATGTGGGATGGAGGCAAATGGCTCTTCATCGGGGTCAAAGGTTGGGTTGAAGGAGTAAAAGTCCACAAAAAGCTCCAAAACTTCCCTGGATTAGCCCCTAGAGGGATAAAATGTAAGACCGACACTTACTAATATTTTACCCCCCAACTTTTTTCCGAACATAGCTACCCCCTATCTCCAGTCCCTAAGGGGGCTCCAGTTCAAAGTTTATAAAATTTGCTTCTACCACTCTAGAGAGTGGGAATAGGGATTAGGTATTTTCGGAAAAAAAGTTGGGGGTAAATACCTACCCCTACCTATATACCTATCCGCTATCTCTGCTCTCTAAGGGGGCTCCATTACAAAGTTACATTTTTATATAAAATTTGCTCCTACCACTCTAGGGAGTAGAGATAATGGTTAGGTATGATCAGAAAAAAATTTGGGGGTAAATACCTAACCCTACCTAACCCCTACCTACATACCTACCCCCTATTTCCACTCCCTAAGGAGGCTCCATTACAAAGTTTATAAAACGTGCTCCTACCACTCTAGGCAGTGAAGATAGGGGGTAGATATGTTCGAAAAAAAGTTCGAGGTAAAATATTAGTAAGGGTCGGTCTTACATTTTATCGCTCTAGGGACTAATCCAGGGAAGTTGTGGAGCTTTTTGTGGACTTTTACTCCTTCAACCCAACCTTTGACCCCGATGAAGAGCCATTTGCCTCCATCCCACATCCCTTCTTTTTGACTTATGTATTTTTTTGTTGAAACTCACAAAATAAGCGATACTAGCTAATCGAAATCGAAAAATCGTATACCATCCCACCACTATTAGACTAGTTTTAATCACATTCTTTTGCGATTTGATTTTTATTTCTTGATCCAAAAATACCTCCACTCTGAAATTTTTCACAACTGTAGAGAACGAAACTATCTTTGGCATAATTTTTTTTTCAAATTTTTAAAAAGGTCGCTTTCGGAGATAAGGGCTTCCGACTTATAGATAAAGAAAATTGACCTTTGACTGTTTCAAAGAAAAAGTCATGTCGCATATTAAATCAAAGGTAATTTAATACCCTTCCAAATGCGGCTTTTACGAGATGCGTAGCTATAATACTTTTCACGAAAATTACAATTAAGTAAGTGTAACTTTGTGCATTTTTGTACTGTTTTCCGATTTTCAAGACTTCATATTTCCGGATCCAGATGTATCAGTGCTTCCAAACTTTGTATTTAATTTAGTTCTATGATATACTATATTTCTACAAAAAATCATAAAATTCGGAGGGGGTAGGTTAAAACCATTGGTTGATTTGACTTGGAATATCCCATATGAAAAAATTATTCCTTTCGGCGACTACCTCACACCGACACACACAACATGAGTGCTGCGAGAAGCTAGGCCGTAACCCTGACATAGGGTTGTAATGGCCGCTTATGTATGTATGTATGTAAAAACGCAAATTTCAAGAAACTTTCTATAGCGTATATTTAGTAGGGACATAAATATTGGTACTACTTTAAATATACCCATTAGAATAGTAAAATTAAACATATCCTTTTATCACATATTTTTTGAAAGGTAATCTCATTAGCATTAATCAGTTTCGGGAATTTGAATTAACTTTAACCTTAAAGTGGTCAGATAAAGAAAACCGTGTCGCAGTTATAGTACTTTTTAAGTGTGGAACAAAAAATTATATTTTCAAAACGCTCCGCCCGTTTGGAGACCAGAGATATAAAAGACCGCCTTTGTCGAGTCGCACACCGTTCGGATACAGCAAGTAATCAAAGACAGCAAATATTGAATGTAATCCACTTCGGAAACAGAAAATCATGGCCCGTCAGTAAGTCGTATTATTAAATAAGGCGTACGGACATTTATTGACTGCAGCTTAAAAAAAAATTCTAGAAAAATCCAAAACGTCTTTTGGTGAACTAAGCTGATACTTTGCATAGAAAAATCTTGTTTAAGGATGAAAAGATTATTATCGTACAGGAAAAGTTTAACAAACAAATTATAGGGTTTATGCCCGTTCATCTAAGAAAGTAATACAACTCATTCCACGGGTCGAAAAAGGTCATCATCCTGCTGCAATCATGGTTTGGTGGGGTGTCTCTTACGATGAGGTGACTGACTTAAATTCCTGTGAAGAAGGGATCAAAACAGAGGATATAGTCTCCCACAAAAGATACCATAACATTGATTCTCTTAAGACTGCACTGGTTCGTGCTGCCTTTGATGACTGGCCAATGCAGCTTAACCCATATCGGTCGTAAGTCACCTCTGACGTGACAACAGTACTTTTCTGCAACGGTTGTATGGCACGTGTGAAGTGACAAGGCGAATTATGTCGAAACATACTGTCTATTGATGAGATTTGTTTTTAAAATGCATTCATTTCTTCAATTTACCGTTACCATTTGAAAATACGTATTTACCGTTACTTTCAATTTACCGTTACCGTTTGAGCATAAGAATCTTTTCAGTTTGTCGTTATCAGCAGAGCATTTAACTTGTGCAATAAACTTTCAATTCTTTTTTTTAATGTCTGAATTTATTTTTTGCCCATAAAATGAATAAAGAAAATATTATAAATATCAAAGAAAGGAAAACAACAGTAAAGTTTTGCGAAACATGCCAGAGAAAACCATTTCTTCATGTTGGAGATTGCTTCAAAAAATACCATACCTTACAAGTATATAAATAATTATCAGAAACTCAGACATGTAGTAGTTGTACAAAAAATAAATAATTTGTAACAAAACTGAAAAGAAATGAATATAAATGTATAATAACATACTATTGTTTTTTTTCATATTTGTTAAAAATAACTACAACCTGGTGAGAATCAAACGTGTGAAAAGTCGCGTCCGATAAGGGTTAAGGCGTGTGTTAAGGCCAAGGACAGTTTTTGTTTTCCTTATGCTGTTTAAGAAGAATAGTTTTATCAACAATTTATTTTTGATCATGGAGAATGAAAAAGTTACAGTAATTGAAAAACTTCACTCTTCAAAAGTAAATTTTATTGTTTTAAAATAATGCATTACTTAAAAAAATCAATTTTGTGTTTTTATTGTTCCTATAGAGTGGGATCACTTGATCACGGAAATAAACAGAAACTTCTCGCTTTTAACGCAAACGTAAAAACCTAGAAAATTAAAAACCTATCTTACGTATAAATTAATAATTTGCAGTAACAACTATACGCAATGCTGAGTTAGAAATATTTTTTATTGTTTTATTAATTTTTGTTTTCTTTTTTATTGTCAATTAAAATTGGGATTTAGTAAAAAAAATTTTTATCAAAACTTCTTTTTGATTCTTAAAAATGTATTTCTTATACTCGTATTTATATAACCAAAATATTTTATTATGGTTTTTAATATTAAAACTTTCAAGAATATCTTGTTTTCTAAATATTCGCTTTAGCGCAACACATTAAATATACATTTTTTTACTTTTATTTTATATTACTCGTACTTGTATATTGAGTTTCCTTTTATCAATATCTAATGTATGATAATAAAAAATGCTCATATACAACATTTTATTATTGATCTCATTTATTTATCTTATTTTTCATATAAAGCAACAGAATTATAAAATGAATCTAAAGAGATAACAAAAATTCTGGTTTTTGTTTCTTTTAAAGAAAGAGGGAGGTTGTTTGGTGGTTTAAAAACCCATAAAAAATGCATTAGAACTTAACTTGATTTCACAACTGGCTGATTTTGCCTTTGAACCAACACCATTATTGTTCAAAATACATTCGCTTTTTATTATTCTAAATCGTTTTTTTATTTCTGTATTATAATATTCTATAATTTTGTTGCTTTTTATACGATACATACTCGTATGCTAGGGGGCCAAAAATATCTTGTGAATTCAAATATAATGAAATGAATACTTTAGTATTTAAATTATAATAAAAAAAACCCTTATAAAACATTATTGATTTTTTGCACTCAACCATATTTTTAAAATTAATCTTTAGATGAATAAAAATCTTTAAAGAAATTGAAAATGGTTAAGACGAAACAAAATTAAGAAAAAAAATGAAAATTTGAGATTTATGCTGAAAATAAGAGGCTTACTTAGAAAAAAAAAATTAAAAAAACGTGACATTTTAATAATCATAAGGACCTTTATGATTTTGGGAAAGTTTACAATAGTACCCGGTTTATTGTGTATAAGGAAAGATACAGCGATGGCAAAAAACAGTCTAAAAAATATAAGAATATGACGTGCAATGCCGGAAGGCGATTCTAAAATTCGCAGTTAAAATTATTATTCGTTTTTTTTATTTTTTTTTAATTCATACAAAAACAAAATAAAAATATCAACAAGTAAATATAATGATAAAAAAATGATACAGAGAAAATTTTCGTTTTATGGCTTTATTTATTCGATTAGGAAATGAATTCACTATAAAGTAAGGTCAAATATTTGGGGTTTTATTTTATTTTCCCTTAGATGCCTAGTTTCTTAAGGCGGGTTTTGAGACAAAAAAAAATTAATAGAATGAATAGTAGCAAGTGCAGTAGAACAGTACTCGCAACGGTGTGCTACGTTCAATGAATAACCTCGCAATGAAAAATTATTTAATGGCTACTTGAAATTATCCTGGAATCAGAGAAAATATACAGATACTATATCGTCGTGCTGGAGTTTAAGTGCTCTATCCGCCATTTCATATTTTTTATATTTCTCGAGCTAATGATGCTATTTTATGTTTTCGAACTTAAAATGTTCAAGTCTGCAATCCATTTTTGGATATCTCGTCCAGTTTCGGAGATAAATAGGGGAAAACGGATTGCAGATATTAAAAATTTAGGTGTCAAAAACTTAAAGTGGCATCATTAACTCGAGATATATAAAATGGCGGATAGAGCACATAAACTCATGCAGGACGATAACGAGGAACAAAACCCAATTTGAGGTTTCCTAGTTTAGCTGCTGTTTGAATTTTCTGGTCTCATGTATATTTTGGCTTAAAATCGATTTTTTTCGAAGAACATTCTCACGGCAATGTCTTAAAAATCTGTTCCAGCTTTTTTCATTTTTTAAAAGCTTCTGGATTTGGTTAAAAAGTATCCATAATATTTGGAAAAATGTAAAAAATATTGTTTTAAGTCGAAAGAACGACCAGGCATACTTTCTTGAACATATCGACCTCACAAACGAAATCTACAATATTGGCTTTCAGTGCAATAAGTGTTGCCGGCTTGTTCCTATACATACCAGCACTAAAAGTAGTCTAAATAGCACGATTTAGGTGGCAACAAATCTATATCTATATAAATAAAAATCAATGTTTTTCGTTGGTCATCGCATCAGTTGAGAACGGCTGGTCCCATTTTGATGATTTTTTTTTTAACGATCGTCGAAATCCAACTTAGGTTTTTACGGAGAGAAAATTTTGTCACTCCTATTTTTACGCCCACTCACTTTCCATCAATTTGATGAATTTTTCTTTCAAATGTTTGTATTAATCCATTTTAAATTTTTACCGAGAGAAAAATTTGCCACGCCTACTTTTTTCTATTTATATCTAAATACTGGTTTGTGTATATCTTCAGAACGGTTAAAGTTAAAGCTTCGGAATTGGATCTGAATGATTTCATGAGCAAGGCAAATCATCAGTCAGAAAATGGGCGAAATTGGACAAGTGGGACAAGTTAAAATTGATTTTTTTATCTTTAGATGTGTTGAAGCTAAAGTTTCTGATTTTGGTTTGATTGATTTTTTAGTCATTAAAAATTATCAGTAAAAAAAGGGAAGACAAGTGGACGTGGTAGCTTCCAGGCAAACTAACTATTGAGTTCAGTATATTTTGAAGTCAGTACCAGTTAAAGTTTTTGAATTTTGTCATCAGTTAATCATCAGTCGAAAAATGTGTACAAATGATAGTGGTAGGTGTAGCGAGCACGCCGGGTTTAAGCTAGTCTAAAATAAACTGTTCATCGTAACATTTTGTTTGTTTTTTTTTATTGAGTTCGGCACTCAGGGCATAACCTCTACTCATGAAAGAAATTGTGCGGGTCTTGGAAAATATGTTATGGGGAAGAAAAAGGAAGTAGTGGTTGAAGACATTTGATTTAGAAACGTTCGGGGGAAGATTGTTCCACAAACGAACAATGCAGCTTAAGAACGAATTCTCTCTATAATATCTTATGTGATTCACTGGATTCTACTGATTTAACTACAAATGTCCGTGTTGGTGAAACCACGTGTCAATCAAGTCCAGCTCTTCCATTTTGGGTAAAAAAAATGCAATAATGCTCTACCGCATGCCATTCACAACCGTTCACGTTTTTTAACAACACTGCCTGTTGGTGATTTAATGATTACTAAAGTAAATTTGATACGAAATTTAGTCCCAAGATTCCATATATCCGAATCAGATGGTCGTCCAAACTGACAAAAAAAAAGAAAGAAATGCACGATGCACTTTCATAATTGAGTATGAATTTTAATAATAAATTTCAATATCTCTATATCCTGTAAGTCGATTCATGGTTGCAAACGCCTTTGCAAGTCTTGCAAACTTTGAAAACTAAGGATATCTGCCTACATTGTGGTATTGTTTGGCTAGTTTTGCAAAGTTTGTAAGAGCGATTACATTTCCTTTTTTCTATCAATAATATTTTATTTTTTTTTAGATACAATTTATTGATTTTTATTATTATAGTTGCTGTTACTGTTGTTATCACTGTTTTTCACATACATCCGCTTACTAAACGCCTACATAATTTTCACACTCCTTTCCCAAATAACAACTTATTCGCATCAAATTTCTTTTTATATATTGCACGAGTAAATTGTCGTCTGATCAAGTACTTCATACAAATAAATAAATTTATTTTTCATGTTTTAAATAAAATTTTAAATTGGTTTTGTTGTTATTTT
Source organism: Metopia argyrocephala (assembly GCA_963576795.1). Lineage (NCBI taxonomy): Eukaryota > Metazoa > Arthropoda > Insecta > Diptera > Sarcophagidae > Metopia > Metopia argyrocephala. The sequence goes on along the minus strand of OY756211.1, from coordinate 55,996,966 downwards.
TAATCATATTATTTTTGTTTTTTTCTACAATAAATGTTGGTCAACTGTACTGTAGGTTGAATTTTATTTTTATTTTTCGCACAAAAAAAGTTTTTTTTTTTTTGACCTGCATCATATTTTACTATACTCTGAAATGTATAATTCAAAATAAGTTTCAGGATTAAAAATCAATTTTTGTCTCATTTGTTCAATTTACTTTATTACAGTTTTTGAGATAGGAAGAACTATTAAAAGGAAGAACAGCTTTCTGCCATCCATTAATAAAAGTGGCAGGCGTTTTCTAGCTGTTAAAATTTTTCACTACCATACAATTTGTATGGAGAATACCAAATTAACGTGAGGGCAATGCAACGGTAACGCTCTACAGTTGGAAAATCCAACTTTGACAGAGCGTTTAATAATAAAGAAGTTAGTTGCAAAAGGCAACTAAAATGTAAACATTTTAGATAATCCTGTTTAATTGCAAAAGTTAACAATTAACAATTAACAATTAACAAGTTAACATCTAGAGCACCCATATGCCATATGAACAAAATTATTAACAAATATTAATGATATTTACGGACCTCTGGAGGATACATTTGGATTAAAATTTAAGTTCTTGTGCTATTTAAAGTTCCGTCTAACACCGATTAATTTAGTTTTAATTTTCAATACTAAAGAATTTTAACATTTTATGTATGCACTCGTACATATGTGTTGTATAAATTGTAACGCTTTTACATATAAAATATTTGATAAATTTTCTTTTAAAATTATAATATTTGCCTACATTTCCACCCGAGTGTAAAGCAATGTAGATTTTTTAAGTTCCCCAAACTAGAATGACTGTTAATTCATATTCAATTCGTTGGCAAAATAAAACACAAAAAAGTTGTTTTTATTTTAAATAACGAAATTCAATAAAAAGAAAAAAGCAAAGTATTTTAAAATGAAATGTCAAAAGTGAAATGTGTTTTCTGGAGGAAAAGTAAAAAATAATATTGCAGTGACACATTGAAATACATACATGCATACACAATTGGCCTTTACCAGCCAGTTTTAGATTTACGGCTTAGCTTCTCCACTGCAGTAAATAAAATAATCGGTTGATAAAATCACTAACTATAAATTAACTATTTCGCAAGTGACTACAAACTGGTTTAAATCTCGTGCATATATCAACCAAAAATAGTACATAGAATTACACGTCAGTATTCAATAAAAAAAATAAATAAATAAATAATAAAATAAAAAAGAGAAGTTTTGGAGCAATTTGACACGAAATTTGCAGAAATAGCATGTAAGATTCAAATATTTTTTATTTTAAAAAATATTATGTTTCTCATACAAACTTTTATAGCCCAAATTAAGGAGATCAAAGAGAAAAGACTATAATGGCAGCATTGTCTGCCCAAAAAGTTGTCACCGAGTGTCTTGCTCGCCAGGAAAAAAACAATGTGGCAATTAAGAGTGTTTTCCCAATGAACACTATGGAGGAGTTGAAAGCACTCAGTGACAAAATAAGTGATGAAAATCTATAAATTTATGTAAGTTCTTATCTTTCTCTATTTTTATCACTTTTTTTTAACTCTTCCGACCTTTGTTTTTGCAGACCAATGCCATGAAATTATCTCTGAAAGGGAAATTGCCCAAAACGTTAACGACAATTATATTATATTGATTCTCGCTATAAATATTGATGGTACTCATGGAATAAAACGCTTGAAGGATTACGAAAAAATTTTTGAAGCGTTAATGGATGCGGTTCGGCCTCTCTGTAATGACCCTCACAAAGAATTACGCAACGCCTTAGCTGTTATTAAAAAACTGTTCTTAAAAAATATTATTAAAACAAAAATAATTTAAATACTTGTGCCCGTATACATAAAAAATAAAATTGGTTTATAGAGTGCTTATTTGACATATTTCTATGGAGTAATTGTCAAAAAAGCTATTAATAAAACTGTTTTATTTTTTATGAATACGGGCATTAATATGTATATTTTCTATGAACTGTACCAAAATTTAAATTAAATTTAAACTCTAATTTTAATTCATGTAAATAAAAATGAATTACAAAGTGGATTTTAAATAATTTGTTATAGACTGGTTATTAATAGCAAATTTTTAAATTAACTATAAATTGGTTGAAAAATAAGTAGTTAGTAGTCAATTTAAAAGTCATGCAGAGGTGGACAATTGACTACCGCCTATGACATGCCCATGTTAAAATAGTGAGTTTGCGACAAGGAAAATAGTCAATAAATCAACTAGATATGCTTATTATAAAACCAATTTGAAGTTACTTAAAAATGTGTTTGTCTTCCTACAGGGTCGCAGCACTCATGTTGTGTGCGTCAATTTTTATCCATGAGTACCGGGACCTTCAGTTTAAGGTCGTCTCCGAACGACAAACTTGAGAAGCTTTTTCATGGCAATCAAATTACTCCCAGAACTTTTGCCAGAAGACTGCTGAGATTAAGTCGCCGAAAGAAATATTTTTTTCATATTTCTTTTTTCACGATGTCAGAGGTGATTTTTGAACCCGGCGCTATAGTCATAGTAAGCCAACACACTATCCACTAGACCACGGCGACTCGTAACACATATTAAAATACAATTATCATAACAATTATTTAAATTTTATTGAATTACGTTCGATAAATTATTTAATACGTTTAAGGAAATAAATGTAAAAATATTTTACATTTAACTCAAATATGTAGGTTTTTATAATTTTTTAAATATTTTTTTATAAGTTTATCAAGTTAAAATTATAAATTTAATACCACAAAAATTGATTTTAAAGTGGTAACAATAAAAAAATAAAATAAGAAAAAAATTATGAATATAAGATGTGCGTCACTATAAACTGTAACACATCAAAAGTCAAATAAAAATTGACCGGAGTAAGCTAGAGTTAAAAATAAAACAGTATTATTCTGTATTATTTTATTTAAAAATTAATTTAATTTTATAAAATTTTTTATTTTATTCATTATGCCATCCATAAGCAATGTTATAGTGTTTTCGGTGATTTTTTTGGTACCAGCTGTCCATTTATATCGAAAACTAGTAATGGTTTTGGGAACAGATGTACTCTTCTTTAGTTCTCCTTTGACCAGAGCCAAATATCTTTCAATAGGCCGCAGCTCTGGGCAGTTTGGTGGGTTAGCCTCTTTTGGAACAAAAATAACATTATTTTTATTATACCAGTCTATTGCGCTTTTACTGTAGTGACATGTTGCCAAATCTGGCCAGAAGAATGTTGATATGTTGTGTTGTCTTAGAAATGGGAGCAACCTCTTTTGAAGACACTCTTTGATATAAATATCTGAGTTTATTGATCCCAATGTAACAAACGATGCACTTCTGTTGCCGCAGCTACAAATAGCCTGCCAAACTAGGAACTTTTTGGGAAATTTTGATAGTTTTTCGTTCGGAACTCTTCAGAAACATTGCCTCTACTATCCGCTACATAAAACTCTTGGCCAGGAAGCTGCGCAAAGTCTGAAAAAACGTAAGTTTCATCATCCATTACACAACATTCGAACTTTTGAAAAAATTCTTTTTTGAGGAGTTTTGCTCTTTTTTTTGCTTCAATATTCTTCTTAACATTTCTATTCGGAACTTTTTGGACTTTGTATGTTTTAAGGCCAGCTTTAGCTTTAACTCGGCGCACAAAACTTTCCGAACATTGCACGCGCCGGGCCACTTCGCGACCAGAAATGTTTGGAAGAGCCAGCAAAAGCTTCTCAACCTTTTTGGCTTTCGCGTCGTTCGTTACCAGTTTTGCTTTACCTGTTCCAGGCTTTCTTTCAATTTTTAGGTCTTTGTTGAACTTTTTGACCACTCTGGAAACACATTGCCTGGTCACGTGGACTTCCCTAGCAACTTTTGTATAACTCCAATATGGTTTTTTTGAATTATTTGAATAATTTTTGTATGCATTTGTCTTTGATTATCCATTGTGAACTAACTAACAAGTCAAATTTGACAAACTGATACATTTTAAAATCTGACACATTTTTCAAAGATATTGTGATTAAGAAAAATAATTTTGATTAAAGGTGAAAAAAGTTATTAAGAAAAATGGGTGTTACACTTTATAGTGACGCACATCTTACTTTTATTTTTCTTTGATTTATTATTTTTTAAAATCCCTTTTTGTATCCTGAACTCAGGAATTTAAAGCTATTAGTGGAGTCTTGAAAGCAGATTTTTCCTATAATCAATACAACCACAAAACTAATATTACTTTCCAGTAGTAGATTATTTCTACATTTGACAAATATTTTATAAAAACATTCATGTCTTTAATATTTATTGCTTTAAATTTTCTTAAATAAAGTTTTATTCATTTCTTAAATTATATTTAAATAATATAAATGCACACCATATGTACGTAAAAGGAAATGTATGTTTCCATTAAATAAATAGAGGTGACGTTTTTTCGTCAAATATTTGCGTAATTTGAACACACTTTAGGCGTTTTCTAAACGACAACTGTATTTGAGTTATTAAAATAAACACAAAATTAAAATAAAATAAAAAAAAAACTTTGTTTTCATATCACTAGAAAATTTTGAATTAAATCAACAAATAAGTCGATACAGTCTTTTTAAATATTTACCACACTCTATAAAAATAATTATAAAAAATTAAGTTAAAAAATAACAATTGAAGTGCAGTGCTGAGGTGTCTTAGTCTGAAAAACGAGCACTCATAAGCATAATTGTTATTTTTCTTTATTTTTTTTAAATAATTTGTAATTTCTTTTTTTTTTATTATTTAAAAAAATAGTGAAAATTAACATTTTTAGGGTACAAATTGGTCTTTGGATGCCTAGACACATTCAGATTGTATCAATCATCAATTTTGTCAAATATTCTTAGTAAAAAATTACGAGTCCCTGTAAGTTATGCTTGAAAAAGTAAAAAAAATTTCGCACATTTTTGCAAAAAACTGCAAGAAAATTTTGTTTTTTTTTTTCACAAAAAATATTTTAAAATTTGTTCAGTAAAGTCTTCACTACATTATTGCCAAACATAGTTTGGCAGTATCTTTGAGTTAGCTGTTGGCCAAAAACTGAGGACACCTTTTTTTTAATTGATGCAGAGATTTGCCAAATCTTTTGAGATCCATAAAAACAAATTGATAGTCAAACTGACCAAACCGAGTACAGGGTTTTACTAACATTAGGTAGTACAATCGAACCTATACTGTGAAGTTCGTGAGTGGCGTGGCCAATTTTATATTTATATAAATTTATAAACTTTATATTTTTCTTAATTGAGCTAATCAAAGACTCAGAGCAAAATTTTAAAAACCTTGAGCCAAACATAAATTATGGGTTATATGGGCGGTGGGTAGTGGGCGTGGCCAAATTTGATGAAACTTTATATTTTTCTTAATTGAGCTACCAAAGGCTCAGAGCAAAATTTCAAAAACTTTGGGCCAAACATAAATTATGGGTTCTAGTGGGCGTGGCCAAATTTGATGAAACTTTATATTTTTCTTAATTGATCTAACCAAATGCTCAGAGCAAAATTTCAAAATTCTACAAGTTCTCCTTATATTTTTTGCCAAACATTGTATAAATAAAACCCACCGTGCATCGGCTTATAGAAATAATAAATTTACTTGTGGCTCAGCGCAGGTTAGAACTTGTTCGCCTTCGATTTCTTGATTGGTATATGAAATTAAATAGCACGAATGCAAAAACATCATGACTACAATTGAAATGAAACACTTCAGAAACATTTATCAAATGTCGCAATACAAGTAATTGTAGAAATTACCAATTTCGCATAACCACAGGATGAATATCGACCCCCAGAACGTATTTTTATAACTATTGTTAATGTTTTAACATTACGAAGTCATAGGCTATTTATGCTCATTTTTTAAATTACACTTGCAGTTAAATTTTGTTGTATATTCTCGGTAAGTTAAAAACTGATTTTTTTTATAATGTTCGAAACATTAATTTAATTCAAGCTACAAGTATGCAATCGATTTTTTTCTTATTGAATTAAACAATTATATATTCTGATGTCAATTTGTTAATTTAATTTCCACATTAGCATGTGCAGTGTAATTGCAGGAAATTATTGTTTCGGGTTTTTTAAAGTAAAATGTAACAGTTTGCTATGGAATATATAAAAGAAAATGTTTTCTTTGTTTGTGAAATAATTCGTTAGTTTTATGCTTTATTTTTCAAAAATGTGAACATTGTATCAGTGTATTAAAACATAACATTTGACAAGATTTTTATAATATCTTTTAGACTTTTTAGATCTTGTATATTGAAAAAGTTTAGTATCGTATTAAGTACGGCTGTTGGTTAACTCTACAAAATTTATTGTTTTCATAAATTATTTACAGTAAATAAAACATATGCAAATATTTGCTGTACAATATGTGACAATACTTTTTTATTTTTTTCTCTCAACTAGACAAACTTCCAACAAACTCTTCAATGTTTGTTTTTTCAAAGTCAACTTCTCTTCCATAGTTGTTTATATCAATCAATCTTAAGGCTCTTCTTAAGTTTCATCACTCCATACGTCGTCATGTATACTTTCTCTGGCTTTATGTATAGCACTTTAATCTTTTTTTTTATTTATTTATTTGATATTATTTGTTAGTTTCTTTACCATCATGACACTTGTACGTTGCTTTAGTCAAATAAGACTCGAGTCAATCAAACAGCCTTTAATATATTCTGTTTTTGTTTGATTTGCATATCAACCACATTACCAATATCGTCTTCATTCTTCCTTATTGTTAGAGAATATCTTGAAAGTTAATTTTGTTTTTGTACGAGGCATTAAAGAATGGAATGTTATTGCTTTTATTTTTGTAATAATAAAAAAAAGCAACCAAATAAAATGTGGTATATAACAGTGTACACATATATAAATTTTTATATAACACCACGAATGTTTTATATAAAATCAATTGGTATTGATAACACTATGCAACACAAAAACGTGTTTGGGTTCAAAAATAATTTAATATGAAGCAATTTTAGCCCGCTTAACATGATAAAACTATAAAAACTCCAGATACACACTAGTTTTTAAGAATCAGAACTTCTTCCTATTCATTATTTCACTATAGTTTTGCTTATAAACTGTAAGAAGTTTATTAAAGTAGGTAGATAGACTCATTTTTTAGCTTCTATGAAAGACTTGTAGCAGTGCTATCTATGCAAAAATGTTTTAAGTGCAAAACAAAGACAGGACGAAGAACTCTAGATCAGGGACCGCAAATAACAGTTATTGTTTAAAAATTAAACAAACAAAAATCATCGTGTCAGAGTCGACATATATGATGTTACATATATACCAAATGAATCATCTTGGAGAGCTCTCACAGAATCTGTGGTGATTTTGCAAAAATGATCATTAATAGGATTTTAACTGTTACTTTTTGACGGAAAAACAAAAGGTTAGATGAAACCTTTAAAAAGAGAGTTTTATTTTTTCTGTCGTAAAATAAGACTTATTTTTCAGTTTTATTTTTAATCTAATCCTGTTGCTTGTGGTATCTTTATTTTATTGTTTTTTACAGCTGAATACCCAAAATCTCAAGTTGAACGAGTTTTAGGGTGCTTTAATATTAATAAAAGACAAATTCACAAAACTACAACCGATAAACTTGCTAAAAATATTAAAAAGATTTGACGAGGAGGATGAAAGCAGGTTCGATGACTAATTCTCCTATGACGTTCTGCAATCTGTAATAATTTGCAAAGGATAATGTGTAACATTAGGATTATGAGTAAACTAAGATCTTTCATAAAAACGAGTTTCATTTTTTGACGAAAAAATAAAACTCTCTTTTAAGAGTTTTTAACTTTTTTATTTCGTCAAAAAATAACTTTTTCTGTTGAATTTTTTTATAAAAACTCTCAAAATAACTACAAAAAAATAAGTTTTTGGGTATAACTTGTACCCGTTACGGTCCCTGCTCAAGATAAATTAATTTAATTAGATTTCACATATATGTAATAAATGTTCGCTAATAAATTTTGTTGACAACAATGTTCAAAATATCTGTATAAGGAAATGAACTATCACAAAACTAGTGACTAGTTCCTACGTGATAGAGACCAGTTCGAAGTCTAATACTTTATATGAAGAGCACTTTTCACATTCACATACATGGCGATATCGTCCAAAGGATCCAATTGAAACAATTTTGAACCTTTTGAAAGGTCTCAGTTTTAACTTATGTTAACCATTCCACTGTCATTTACAATAATACTTTTCCCAATTACGGCTAGACTTAAATATTCTCCATGAGATGTTAACGAAAATATACAAATATTCTTGCAAAAAAATACAAACATTTTTATTTTTTGTTGTCTGGTGTAATAGTGTGCGTATTTTAATTTGTATCCTTTTTTTTCTAAAAGATTAAATGCTTTTGTGCTGCTGCCACTGCTCACTGTTCGTTATCATCATCATCGATGACATTGTCATTCTTGGTAATAATGAAAGCAATTTGAATAAAACAAGTCACACTACACAAATAAAGACATTTCTCTCTCGTGACATTATTTTCATACTAATTTTTAAGGAAATGAAGCCGCTAAAAGACAAATTGAAACTTGGTAGTGACAGTGTATTAGCAAATAAATTAAATAAATAAATTTAAAAAAAATTTTAACTAAAGTTTTACTGCTGTATTCCTAGAAAAATTGTGTTATTTTTTAAAAGTTTACCCCCATATTCCAAAAAAAAAAATTGAATACATTTATTGAGGGTTTGTTTTACCAATTCCTGTGCAATATTTGTCAAGTAACTCCTTAATAAACATAAAATACTTTATATGAATACGGCGGTTATTTATAAAATTTCTCTTGAATATGTACGTGTCGAATTTAAATATAGCAGTTGTTTTTTTTATAAAGTTTTAAATATTAATAATAAATAAATTAATGAATTTGTACGAGCTTTCGAGATGTAATAACCCTCCATTGTGTGCACAATTTTGAAACAATTGTATTTTAAACCCGGTCTAGAACTGTGACGTACACTGAAGAAATGCGAATCAAACGTTTTTTGCGAATATATGTATTTGCACGTGTTTGTGCTCTCTAATCTACTAAGGGATAGTATAGTATATATAGTAGTTGTCAGTTTGGTATGTTTTACTATACCCAGCCTAATCGTCTTTATCATTATTTTATTTAGATTTTATTTATAAATAAATATGAATGAGTGTATATATTTTCAGTTACTTACTTAGTTCCTATTTACTTGAAATATTACTAATATTTTTTAGGTTTGTAATTACTTATATATTATCGGCGGTATGTATAGTAAAAAGTTAGCAACTCGTTAGCATATAGGACAAAAAACTGGCAAGTTTATCACCCGCTATAGACTGATATTATTAAAACTTTCCATACCTTCTATTTGATAACTAGTCAGAGAATCAAAAAAGTTAAATACCGTGTACGTTTTTTATTATAAATAAGGCTGTATATGTTTATTTTCCCTTTTTAATAATGATTTTAAGTGATTATTAAAAAATCCTAAATTTGATAACTAGTTGAAAAGAATTGTTAAAATTCATAGCTTAAATAAAAGCCTGAATAAAAAAATTAACCCAAATAATCGTATATTCAGAAATTTATACTCCAGATATGAACTAAAGTTTTTTGAAATTTTATTAAATTGTCCTCATGTAGATATTTTCATACGAAAGGTTCTCAAATGGAGGTCCTTAAGAACATTTCAAAAATCCGTTCAAAAACATTTACGGGTATGCTTTGTAAAACAAAACAAAAGTAAATAAATAGAGTGTAGTTTCAAAAACAAAAAAAACTTAATTTGATTTTTTATTTTAAAATTTTAAACATTACTAAGAATTATCTCAGGGACTGAATCAGGAAGAACTGCAACAACATCATCTCCAAGATCATTGTGATCTTTTATTCCTCCTTTACTGTGCGGGCATCTTGGGGTTGATTGCTGTTGGATTATTCAGTGGTTAAGGTATGACACATCTTGCATCTTGGGGTGGATTGCTGTTGGATTATTCAGTGGTTAAGGTATGACACAGCAACCGATTTTCTAGAGGTATAATAGTTTACTTAGTTTTGTAGAATTGGCAAAAGTGTGAAGATGTCACGAAATCGGTAAGAAGATTTTATTATATTTAGAGCTTATTGTTATTCCATTTCTCTGTTTTTTAATTATAACAGTTGTAAAAACGAATACGTAACAAACACAAGTTTTTCCTTGGGTAAGCAAATAGCAGATGGAATATCATTACTTCCTATGCTGTTTCTAGGACACTTTGGCCACGATATACCCAGGACAGGACTGTAGGAATCTTGGGGATTTCTCGTCAGTTCTTTTCCAGACTTATAGCGGTGTATACGGGTTTAGTAGTTCATTTCCTTTGTGATTGCCCAGGTCTGGCAGCTAAACGATTAAAGTTTTTTGAAGTGGATTTTTTCGATTGCTTGGCGCAATGTGCGAACCTAGACCTCCTTCTTTTATTCTACTTTTTAGGCAGCTCTGGTTGGCTGTAGCTCTTTTCCTATTTTGTGTGAATTCAGTTTGGTCCTGCAATGGTTTCAAAACGGCACCATGCTCATCACGTTTTCCATTAACTGGCCATTTGACCTACCTACCTACCCTTACGGAATTTCATATTAAAAGCTAAAAATGCAACATTTTGTAGTTCTTTCTCAAGCTTATCTATAATTGATTTTTAAGAAATAAATATTAAAACACTATGGGAACCACTATTAAACCATTCATAAGTTTAGAAAGATTTTCATTAAAGACAGTGTTGTATTGCAGCTAAAATTTTTATTCCCAAAGTTAAACAGAGCAGAATTAAGTTGTAATTCATATGTTGATCCAGCCGTAAAAGGATAGATAATAACGTTAAATGCAAGATGTACTTATATGTGCATACATAGGACCTTGTAGCATAAGACTTACATATATTATGGAAATACAAAACAGATACCCAATCTAAAAGATATGCAGCAATCTTAATTTAAATTACAGCAGATATTAACAGTCAACTCTGAATAATTTGACTGGACTTGGACTTAGACAACTAAGCACATGATAAAAAGCACCAATCTTCTAAGTAAACAATCACATTTAAGCTCTTAAAATTTCATTTGATAAAGTAAAATAATAACTAATCGTTTTGACTATGCTAAAGGTTTAAAAAGAATTTATTCAAAAATGGGCATGTCATTATAAAACATTTTTCAATATTTTTAAAGTGAAATGACTCATAGGTAAATTTGAATATATACGTATGTATATGTATGTATATAGAATATGTTTATGAGTAAATAGTTATTTACTCTACAAACTTTTAAGGATGGGTATTAAATAAAAATACATATCTTTTCAAATAATGAAAATGTTTTAAAATTCAATTAGCGTTCGAACTGTCAATTTCTAGTGACATTTGTCAATAGCACAACGATGTCACATTTCACAATGAAAGCGGAACAAAATAAAGAAAATGAAAAAAAAAAACTATGGAAAAATTACCATTAGTTTACAATGAATTTGGCTGTTATTTCAACCACGTCATTGGAAACAATGAAGTTTTACACCATTAATTAACTTATATTTTAGTTTGAATTTTATATAGAAGTCAACAAAAGAGTACGCCTAATACATAAACCACCATGTACATTGTGTTTAATATGATGTTTGAAAAATGAAAGAAAAAGTCTCTAACGAATCAATTTCAAAATGAAATATAAATGTTATCTTTCAAACATAAAATGTTTTCATTCGTAACATTACATAGCAATGTCTTAAGGGTGGAACCATTAGCTTATAGTTACCATTAAAAAAAAAGCTTTTAAAAATCATTAAAATGCAATTTTACTGCTAAAAAACTTCTTAAAAAAATGTCTTTATTCTTTTGAAACAATTTGTTTCAAACAGAAATAATAAAAAAAAATTATTAACAAAAAACAATGGTGATTTTAAAAAGTTCCTTCCTGGTATTTCTAGTTTATTTTATAGCCGATTAAAAGCTAAGAATTGCTTATTATTTATCCAAATTTGCCATTTTATTTTACATGATTTCAAAGTTTTTTAAATAATAACATCACTGAAGCATTGGTAAAGCTGAGTCTGCAAGGAAGCATTTCAGAATGAAATCACTTATTGCGTTCAATTATCATATGCGCCGGATTGATATTGATTTAGATTTTTTAGAGAAAATGTTTAAAAGTGATGAAATTCATTGTTTATTCCATTGATGAACATAACATTTGTAAGCCACAAGCATTTGGCCAAAATCACATTGACCCTGTAGAGCTTTTAAGGATGGGTGCAATTAAGTCGCAAATATCGTTTGATTAAACAGTTGTGAACTATATTTTAAAATAAAAAATTACTTGTTTCTATCGATAAATAAGAGATAATCAATATCAACATATGAATTACAACTTAATTCTGCTCTGTCACTATTTTAACTTTGGGATTAAAAATTTTAGCTGCAATACAACACTATCTTTAATGAAAATCTTTCTAAACATATGAATAGTTTAATAGTGGTTCCCATAGTGTTTTAATATTTATTTCTTAAAAATCAATTATAGATAAGCTTGAGAAAGAACTACAAAATGTTGCATTTTTAGCTTTTAATATGAGATTCCGTAAGGGTAGGTAGGTAGGTCAAATGGCCAGTTAATGGAAAACGTGATGAGCATGGTGCCGTTTTGAAACCATTGCAGGACCAAACTGAATTCACCCAAAATATGAAAAGAGCTACAGCCAACCAGAGCTGTCTAAAAAGTAGAATAAAAGAAGGAGGTCTAGGTTCGCACATTGCGCCAAGCAATCGAAAATATCCACTTCAAAAAACTTCAATCGTTTAGCTGCCAGACCTGGGCAATGACAAAGGAAATGAACTACTAAACCCGTATACACCGCTATAAGTCTGGAAAAGAACTGACGAGAAATCCCCAAAATTCCTACAGTCCTGTCCTGGGTATATCGTGGCCAAAGTGTCCTAGAAACAGCATAGGAAGTAATGATATTCCATCTGCTATTTGCTTACCCAAGGAAAAACTTGGATATCTCCTATTTAGGTTCCGTAAACTTGTGTGGCCTGAAGTTATGTAGCCTGTAATAAAATTATTGTTGAAGAGGAAAAAAATTAAAAGTTTCTTGATAATAAAACGAAAACTAATTTATAGGCAAATGAATGCAAAATAAAACGGGTTAATAGTTCCATAAATCGTTGAATAAGCAGCAGTCACATCATAAAATGCGAAAAACATAAATTTATTAAATTATAAAAATTTTAAATTTTAATTAAGTTTTCATTCATTATTTTAAAATAAAAAATTACTTGTCTCTATCGATAAACAAGAGATAATCAATATTTAATTAATTAGACAGTGCAATACGAAAAAAACCATACATGGTTACATTTTTCCAAAAAAGTGATGATTTTCGCAAGGTTATATCTTGCAAACGGTTCGGAATTTTTATTAACTTTCTAAAGCAAAGTTGTAGCTCTTGCCATAAAGAAAAAAATAAATTGTGAACATATGAAATCAAAAAAACTTCACCTTTAAGACCAAAATCGCAAAAAAACTTTGAAAAATTTAAATAAATAAATAAATAAAATTAAACTTTTTAAAACATATGAACTTCCTAGGAATGATTCTTAACTCCGTTCAGGGAGCGCTTAGGTAGCCGCAAAAGTGAAAATATCTCGAAAATTTTTTAATTTAAAATCCATTTTCTTCACTTCAACATTGAGATACTATGCTATCTCAATTAAAGCAGTTCAATTGATACTAAAAATACATTTTTCTTTCTTTTGATTAGTTTTAATTTAAAGTACACGCTACTCTAAAATTTTCAGATTAAGATAGAAACAGATAAAATACTTCTAGACTACACAGACAGGGTTGTCAGATAGTTTTAAATTTTTATCCCCGATTTCGAAATTCATATCCCAAAAAATCCCTACAGAAACTGTATCAATAATTTCGCATGTATGTAGTACAATTACACTTATTTTTAATAGGGGCCAAGCAGCATTTTGACATTGAGTCCACAAGTTTTTAAAACATATCGATCGGTATGTTCTTCCACACATTTTTAATAAATTCATACAACTGTTTCTTATTAGAAGGGTTTACGGTATTTATTGTACCTTAATTTCTAGATAGAGAGTATGAAAAACATTTCCATACCATTAAGTATATGTGAAGAAGTAATTTGTGGTCAAATGAAACTAAAATTAGTTGTGCTGAAGACTCGAGTTCGAGCCCCAGGAAAAGTGATCAATTTTTTTTTATTTTTATTTAATTAATTTTTGTTTCGTCATAAACGCTTTGATTAAATCAAAGTTAACTGCAATGAATATTTTTGGTAATCAAGGGAGAAAGTTTGTTTATCTCCGAAAAAAGTAATTTAACTGTAATAAGACGAAATTCATTCTGCAATAAAAACCATTAAAAACGGTGGCGGAAACATAATGATATCCGATTTATTTAATGCATTAAATTTCCACTACCACTAACTATAAGAGGCGATAATGCACTATTTTTTTCACTACCACTAAAATTAGTGGACAATTTAATCTAATGCAATAAATCCAACTCTGATAAATACATACTTTCATACGAAAATCTTTTATCTTGTGTCCCGAATGTAAGAACTGAAAAAATATAATTAAATAAACAAAAAAAATTTTAAAAATCGGCGAAATTTTTTTTATTATCCCCAATAAAATCTCTATCCCCCAAATGAATTTTTTCATCCTTATTTCAGAAACAATAATCCCCATTTCGGGGATAAATCCCTTATCTGACAACACTGTAAATAGACAAGTTAAATGGTACTGATGGTGGTGTTCGTGGAATAAAATAAAATTTGTCAATTCCACTAGTGATCTTTTCCAGGGTAGAATATTAAAACATCATTTAAACTCGACAAATGTTGCTACGACTAGCGCTCAAAAATAGAGTGCAGTTGTGATTGGTACCTGAATACTGTGCAATAAATGTAGGGAATTTGGCGATTTCCTTTTAAATAAAACATTAGTTTTCAAATTTAATTCAATTTTATTTACATTGTTTAGTTCTTATTTTAAATTTTAGTTTTTTTTTTTTACAAAAGAAATGCACAAAGCCGTTGACGTCTATCGTCTTCCAAATCTCACACTCAACTTCACTTTTTATGTTCCTTTTCAATTTCTCAACTCTTTTCTTTCTTTCTTCCTTTTGCCTACTTCGTCCTTAACCCTCACACTCTACATCTGTACCCGTTAAGTTATTTTCCCTAAAACCCTTAACACTTCGCCCTTAACCCTCACACCCTACATCCGGCCCTCCTGACATCACATTCGACTCGAATGTGGCTGCCACTTCTTCATCTGGTCAGCGACGGTCGTACTCTTTCTCGGGCCTTCTTCGTTACCTACTCTCTCTACTTCATAACGTCCGTGCTGAAGTTTTTTCGTTATAGTATAGGGACCCAGGTACTTCGGTCTCAACTTCATTCCAGCGCCGAATTGTGTGCGCTTAATGGCGACTAACTCCCCGACGGCATACTCTGTCTCGGGAACCCTCCTCCTATTATAACTTTTTTTATTCTCCTCCTGAATTCGGAGTATGTTCTCCCTGACTTCCTCCCTCAATTCGCTCCGTTCCATATCTAATTCCTCTAAAATCGTCCTATCCAACAAACATCTAACATCAGGGTCATCACCCGTCCTCATCCTAAGACCCGTTAATACCCTAAATGGTTCGGTACCAGTGCTCCGTGAAGGGGTATTATTTATTGCCCTCTGTACTCTGTCTACGTATTTGTACCAATTCTCAGGTCCTTCGACACACAGTTTTGTCAACATAGGTACAATTATACGATGTATCCTCTCCACCTGCCCATTTCCTCTTGGCACTCCGGTCGCTATCAAAAGGTGTTGAATGTTTTCAGCCTCGCAATATTCCTTAAATTTGTTCGACGTGAACGCTGCCCCTCTATCAGTAATAACGCGCTTTGGGTTGCCAAACACCGCTGATTGTTTCATAAGCCTTTCCACTACCTCCTCTGTGCCAGTGCTTTTAGTCGGATACAGCCAAACAAACTTGGAGAAGGCGTCGACTACTACGAAAATGTGATTGTACCTTTTCCGCGTTGCCTCCATGGGTCCCACATGATCCAAATGAAACGTCACTAGGGGCCTATCTCCCTTGTTTATTGGGTTAAGAAATCCTTCTTTGTGGCCCTTTTTTGCTTCCGTCACGATACATTCTACACAGCTTTTGACGACCCTATCAACTTTAGTTTTCAGCTCAGGTATATAAAAAGACTTCTCCACTATATCTTGAGTTTTCCGAGACGCAAAATGGCCTTGTCGGTGCGCAATTTGTATGATCTCCTGCTCCATGCTGCTCGGCACTACAATAAGTTCTTTATTCGGGTCTTTGTACAATAAGTCGAACTTCAAATAGTAATCGTCGTACGAACTGTGCTCCAAAACTTTCATTACTGCCTTGATCCATTCGTCCTGGAGCTGGGCTTCTCTAAGGCGACATCTTAATGAATCGGCCATCATCAGGCAAGTGATTCGACTTAAGGCGTCCACATGCCTCATCTTTGAACCAGATCTGTGCTCTATTTCGTAGTCGAAATCCTGCAAAAATAAGGCCCATCTTGCTACCCTCGGGGGAACGTCCTGCTTCCTCATCGTTAATGCGAATGCGTTACAGTCCGTTACTATTTTCACTCTCAATCCTAAGACATAGATCCTCCATTTCTTCAATGCCTCGATGGCGGCCAACACCTCCAACTCGTACGAATGGTATTTTTGCTCCGTTGGTGTAGTTTTTCTGCTCATATATTCGACTGGATGCATCTGTCGGTCTTCACTATCCCGCTGGAGTAATACACCACCGTATCCGTGTATGCTCGCATCAGTGTGAATCTCGGTTGATGACTTCGGGTTGAATAGTTTAAGTACCGGTGCTCTTATTAGGGAATTCCTCAGCTGTTCGAAGGCTATGATTTCGCTTTGCTCCATCCTAAAACGTGCGTTTCTTTTCAATAGGTCGGACAATGGCTTAGCTATCGTTGCGTAGTCAGGAATAAAGCGTCTAAAATACGAGGTTAATCCTAAGAATCTTTGAAGCGATTTCTGATTTGACGGTAATGGATATGCGGACACTGCTCTAGTTTTTTCCTCGGACGGCCTCATTGTAGAGTTCTCAAGAATGTAACCTAAAAAGTTGATTTTCCGTCTTAAAAATTGGCACTTCCTCCATTTGATGTCCAATCCATTAGCTTCGGCGACAGTTAGTACTCTACGCAATTTTGTAATCCCTTCTTCTTCACTTTCTGAAGGAATAATCAGGTCGTCCATGTAAATCAACAAAGTGCCATCAGAAATAAGGTCACGAAATATGGATGTAATATATCGGCAAAACACAGCAGGGGAATTCGAAATGCCGAAAGGAACAAATAAAAATTCAAATATTCCATGGTGGGTCACGAATGCTGTATACTTCCTCGATTCCGCATCAACGGGGACATGGAAGAATCCATTCCTCAGGTCCAAGGTGGTATACACCTTCGCTCCTTGTAGTCTATGTACCACGTCATCTATTACGGTCATGGGGAAATTGTCACGCACGATTTTTGAGTTTAACTTTCGGTAGTCGCAGCAAAGGCGTTTGGTTCCGTCCTTCTTCGATACCAATACTACTGGTGCGGAGTACTCTGAGTTGCTGGGTTGGATGATGCCTTCCCTCAGCCACTCTCTTACCTGTTGTTGCACTATGAGCTGGTCACTGTGGGACATTCTTCTGGGTCTATGAGTTACAGGGACGTCGTCCTTTAGAATTATTTTCATCTTCACGGGATAATTTTCAGGCCTGATTGGTTTATACGACCCGATTAAATATTCTAGTTTTTCCTTTATGTTGTGCTCTAGGTGGTCTGCATCACACGTTTGGTTGCTCACGTAGTCTGTTACGTTATTTAAAATATTACCAAATTCTCCCTGTAGATCCGCTACCGAACTTTCTTCTACCCTACACTGAACAACTTCGGCATCTGACCCAATATTTTTATACCTAAATTCAGCTCCATCTGCATTTATCGTCATATCTACTTTCTCGAAAATATCATTTCCTAAAATAACTGAATAAAGAATATCGTCTTCGCTCACAACATGGAACATAATGTCCAGTTCGACGCCATCTACTTTGATTACAGCTCTTAAGTTACCCATCGTGGTTATTTTCTTTCCTCCGATTCCGATTAAAGTTTTCCTCTCGTGTCCAAGTTCGACATCACCTAACAGGAGAAGTGTATCATAGCGGATAGCACTGATATCGCTGCCGGTGTCAATGAAGGCCGACATTGTTTTGCTCAAGATTTCTATCTCCTTGAAAACTCGTCGGGAGGGGGCCATAACATCTGCTGATAGTGTGTGAATGTTCCCCTTTCCTTGGTTGCCGCTTCCCGAAATACCCTCTCTCTTCACTGTAATTCCACACTCAAACGACCTGTGCCCGAACTTTCGGCACTTAAAACATTTTACCTCGTTGCAGGTGCAAGCATTAGACAGGTGTCCCTTCTCACCGCACTTGTAACATCTTCTTTCATCCTTAGCCTCTTTCTTAACTGTCACATTCTTAGCTAGATTCCCGGTCGGTGATTTCATATTGGATGCAACGGGCAAGCGAATCTTCTCATAAATCGATATCTTCTCCTTCAGATCATGAATATTCCCGGCGCCATACAAAACAGCCTTATTGGCCCTAGAATCACTAATGCCCTCAATAAAATATTCTATCAAGCTTTCCTCGTCCAATCTAATAGGGTTGGCTATTTCCTGAAGAATATAAAGATATTCCCTAAGAGTCTCATTCGGCCTCTTCTTGCGGCCCTCTAAAATTCTGTGCACCTCCAATGCCGATCGTTTTGTCCCAAATTCTCCTAACAGTGCTTCCCTGAGTGAGCGCCAGCTCCTAACGCTAGATTGGATCCGGACAAAAGTCCCGGCTACACCCCTTAACAACTGCCTCGCGTAAATAAATTTCTGGAGGTCGTTCCACTGGACAGCGTATGCACAGTCTTCGAACTCTTCCAACCACTGCCCAATTTCCGGCAGACCATCTCCCGAAAAGGTTGAAACCGAATCCTGTACGTCCCTTAGTGTGAAGTGGCTATGAGGTCCTGCAGCATCATTGGCAGCGATCTCCGAAGAAATGTCACCTGAGTCGGAAACATAACCCTCGCGTTCTAAATCAAAATGCCTTAGTAGCCTATTTTGTAAGGTCACCTTGTTGCCTGTCCTAGGGAGTACTAATTCGTCCAATTTGGCCCTCAGCGCTTCTACATTTAAACTTAAGATCTCTTCCCTATCCATACTGTTGGTCAACGGTTTGCGAAATCGATACAATACAATAAAATATAAAGGTATATGAAATATTATAAAATATTATTGATATTATTTTCCACTTAAATTGTTTCGATTAATTTGGTGTAAAAAAAAAGAAAAAAAAAAGTGAAATTAATAAAAGCTAAGTTTTTCTATTACAATAATTAAACTTTGCATACTATCGATGAATAATATTTCAATAAACAAATCTATAGATTGATAATAAAATTTTATTATTATTAATTTTGAGTAAAGTAAAGAATAGATTTCACTTTTTTTTTTTTTTTTTTTTTTTTTTTTAAGTATTACTTTTACTCATATATTTAATCGTATAGTTATTTTTTTTATCTAAATTCCTCTTTTTCTTATTATTACAATTTCAATTTTCATAAAAAAAATTATTAAAAGTTTTCATGTAAATTTCAATTAATTCGGGAAAAAAATTTTAATATTCATCAAATTTATAAATTCTAATATTCGTCAAACTCTATCAATTCAATGAATTTATTACTTCACGTCTCTGGTTTATTTTATTCCTCACAAATTTGACTCAATTTCTCTATATTATAATTATGAGTATTTCAAAAAGGGGAAAAAAACATCAAAATCAAAATACAAACTTCAATTGAATCGTCTATAACATCACAAATAAAATACTCAAAATTTATTTCTCTCGTCTATTGTGTTCTACTTTGTAAGTCAATTTCATCAAATAAATTATCTCTCTTCTCTCTCTCCCTTTTTTTTTATTTTGCACATTTATAAGTATGTAAATTTCTGATACTTAGCTTACACATAAACGTTCTCTTATAATTAGCTTACACCCGCAGCACAGCTTATTGGCAATCTTCTCTCTTACGAGTCATCTATCTATTCATCATCTCAAGGCAAAACGGATCTTTTTTTTTTCTTCTCTGTTTGGCTACTGTGGAGTTGTGTTTGTTTTGTGACAAGTCATCTTATGCTGTTGTTTTATTATAATTTTGAGTCAAAACTTCTGCTGTTTTTTTTTTTTTTTTAAACGTTGTGTTGTTGCGTTGTTTTCTCTTTGTATTTTTCTTGTTGTTGTGACTTTATTTTTGTCCTTCTACTTCATCTCTTTTTTATGTTAAAAGAAACAGTTCTCTTTTATTATTTTGTTTTTTATATATAAGGTGTGCGTCACTATAAAGTGTAACACCCATTTTTCTTAATAACTTTTTTCACCTTTAATCAAAATTATTTTTCTTAATCACAATATCTTTGAAAAATGTGTCAGATTTTAAAATGTATCAGTTTGTCAAATTTGACTTGTTAGTTAGTTCACAATGGTTAATCAAAGACAAGTGCATACAAAAATTATTCAAATAATTCAAAAAAAATCATATTGGAGTTATACAAAAGTTGCTAGGGAAGTCCACGTGACCAGGCAATGTGTTTCCAGAGTGGTCAAAAAGTTCAACAAAGACCTAAAAATTGAAAGAAAGCCTGGAACAGGAAAAGCAAAACTGGTAACGAACGACGCGAAAGCCAAAAAGGTTGAGAAGCTTTTGCTGGCTCTTCCAAACATTTCTGGTCGCGAAGTGGCCCGGCGCGTGCAATGTTCGGAAAGTTTTGTGCGCCGAGTTAAAGCTAAAGCTGGCCTTAAAACATTTAAAGTCCACAAAGTTCCGGATAGAAATGCTAAGAAGAATATTGAAGCAAAAGAAAGAGCAAAACTCCTCAAAAAAGAATTTTTTCAAAAGTTCGAATGTTGTGTAATGGATGATGAAACTTACGTTTTTGCAGACTTTGCGCAGCTTCCTGGCCAAGAGTTTTATGTAGCGGATAGCAGAGGCAATGTTTCTGAAGAGTTCCGAACTAAAAAACTATCAAAATTTCCCAAAAAGTTCCTAGTTTGGCAGGCTATTTGTAGCTGCGGCAACAGAGGTGCATCGTTTGTTACATTGGGATCAATAAACTCAGATATTTATATCAAAGAGTGTCTTCAAAAGAGGTTGCTCCCATTTCTAAGACAGCACAACATATCAACATTCTTCTGGCCAGATTTGGCAACATGTCACTACAGTAAAAGCGCAATAGACTGGTATAATAACAATAATGTTATTTTTGTTCCAAAAGAGGCTAACCCACCAAACTGCCCAGAGCTGCGGCCTATTGAAAGATATTGGGCTCTGGTCAAAAGAGAACTAAAGAAGAGTACATCTGTTCCCAAAACCATTACTAGTTTTCGATATAAATGGACAGCTGGTACCAAAAAAATCACCGAAAACACTATAACATTGCTTATGGATGGCATAATGAATAAAATAAAAAATTTTATAAAATTAAATTAATTTTTAAATAAAATAATACAGAATATAAATCTGTAATAAAAATGCAAAATAAAACTGTTTTATTTTTAACTCTAGCTTACTCCAGTCAGTTTTTATTTGACTTTTGATGTGTTACAGTTTATAGTGACGCACACCTTATTTCTGTCTTCTTACTTTTTCACTTGTTGGTTATTTTGTGAAGAATGTTTTGGAAAAATAACGGCTCTTTTTTTTTTTTTAGTAGGTACGTATGTATATACGATAAACCCTTTTCACAAAGGTAACGGTCTTTATTTTTGTTGTTCACAAATTATAGCTGTTATATTATTGCGACATACGTACATATTGATTTAATTAGCATTTTATATTAAGAAAACACAGTTCTAAGGTGTGCGTCACTATAAAATGTAACACCCATTTTTCTTAATAACTTTTTTCACCTTTAATCAAAATTATTTTTCTTAATCACAATATCTTTGAAAAATGTGTCAGATTTTAAAATGTATCAGTTTGTCTAATTTGACTTGTTAGTTAGTTCACAATGGATAATCAAAGACAAGTGCATACAAAAATTATTCAAATAATTCAAAAAAACCATATTGGAGTTATACAAAAGTTGCTAGGGAAGTCCACGTGACCAGGCAATGTGTTTCCAGAGTGGTCAAAAAGCTCAACAAAGACCTAAAAATTGAAAGAAAGCCTGGAACAGGTAAAGCAAAACTGGTAACGAACGACGCGAAAGCCAAAAAGGTTGAGAAGCTTTTGCTGGCTCTTCCAAACATTTCTGGTCGCGAAGTGGCCCGGCGCGTGCAATGTTCGGAAAGTTTTGTGCGCCGAGTTAAAGTTAAAGCTGGCCTTAAAACATTTAAAGTCCAAAAAGTTCCGGATAGAAATGCTAAGAAGAATATTGAAGCAAAAAAAAGAGCAAAACTCCTCAAAAAATAATTTTTTCAAAAGTTCGAATGTTGTGTAATGGATGATGAAACTTACGTTTTTGCAGACTTTGCGCAGCTTCCTGGCCAAGAGTTTTATGTAGCGGATAGTAGAGGCAATGTTTCTGAAGAGTTCCGAACTAAAAAACTATCAAAATTTCCCAAAAAGTTCCTAGTTTGACAGGCTATTTGTAGCTGCGGCAATAGAAGTGCATCGTTTGTTACATTGGGATCAATAAACTCTGATATTTATATCAAAGAGTGTCTTCAAAAGAGGTTGCTCCCATTTCTAAGACAGCACAACATATCAACATTCTTCTGGCCAGATTTGGCAACATGTCACTACAGTAAAAGCGCAATAGACTGGTATAATAAAAATAATGTTATTTTTGTTCCAAAAGAGGCTAACCCACTAAACTGCCCAGAGCTGCGGCCTATTGAAAGATATTGGGCTCTGGTCAAAAGAGAACTAAAGAAGAGTACATCTGTTTCCAAAACCATTACTAGTTTTCGATATAAATGGACAGCTGGTACCAAAAAAATCACCAAAACACTATAACATTGCTTATGGATGGCATAATGAATAAAATAAAAAAATTTATAAGATTAAATTAATTTTTAAATAAAATAATACAGAATATAAATCTGTAATAAAAATGCAAAATAAAACTGTTTTATTTTTAACTCTAGCTTACTCCAGTCAGTTTTTATTTGACTTTTGATGTGTTACAGTTTATAGTGACGCACACCTTATGTAATCCATAAGTACATGTACATATATGTACGTTTTTTTTTCTACACCACACTTTCTGCTCACTAATATTTTTAATATTTTTCCTCTTTCAGTTTTTTTTTTTTCAGCAATTTCACAGTTTATTTATTAAAATTACTTTTTCTTATACTTTTGTTTTTTATTAATTTAACGCACACAACGGGATCCCGGTTGAGCCCCCAAAATTTGTAGGGAATTTGGCGATTTCCTTTTAAATAAAACATTAGTTTTCAAATTTAATTCAATTTTATTTACATTGTTTAGTTCTTATTTTAAATTTTAGTTTTTTTTTTTTTACAAAAGAAATGCACAAAGCCGTTGACGTCTATCGTCTTCCAAATCTCACACTCAACTTCACTTTTTATGTTCCTTTTCAATTTCTCAACTCTTTTCTTTCTTTCTTCCTTTTGCCTACTTCGTCCTTAACCCTCACACTCTACATCTGTACCCGTTAAGTTATTTTCCCTAAAACCCTTAACACTTCGCCCTTAACCCTCACACCCTACATAAATGGCAATGAGGTGCGGATATATTTTCTTTCTTCTTTATTAAAACAAGTAAGGTCAAGTAAAAAGAAAAAAAAAAATACGAACTTCTTTACCTAAAATTGAGAACTATTCTGTAAACTATTAAATAGATTCCATATACGATATTTATATAGACAATTTTTTTCAAGAAACTCCTCCCTGACATTTTCATTCTATTCCACCAAAAACAAATGATCAGGAGTACAGCGCCGCCACCTTCTAGGAAGATAACAGCTAACCTACTGAAGACGTTCGCCACTCACATTCACCATCCACCGACAGATGGGGCAATTGCTGTTGATCACTCAAGGCCAGTGTTATACACTGAAATAATAATAAATAAATAAATTTAAAAAATCTATCTATCTATCTATCTATCTATCTATCTATCTATCTATCTATCTATCTATCTATCTATCTATCTATCTATCTATCTATCTATCTATCTATCTATCTATCTATCTATCTATCTATCTATCTATCTATCTACCATTTTCAAATTCCAATACAATGCACTGCATGAGTAGGAGTTTACCCCTGAGTATTATTCCTAAAAAAATTGGATAAAAGAATCCCATAGTAGTGAAAATTATTTTATCAAAATTTTAATAAAAATCGGCAGAAAATTTGGGTTAGAATCAGATTTGAACTGCTGACTATTTTTTTTTTCTAAAAAGAAAACGCCTGAGTGTATTGATGCTTTTAAACATATTAGTACGAATATTACAGTACAAGAAAATGTGATGATGGTTTGGCTTTATAAAATTATTTCTTCGTAACAATATTAGATTTCATGTTTGATGATAACTATGGCAGCCCTTGTTCATATGTATGTTATCATGCACTGAACATACCTTCTTATTATTCAGCCATGTAAATATATATATTAAGATAGATGTAAGTATAGCAGATTTATATTATACATACAGTATACATAAGAAATAGAAATAAGAAGATTGTAAAGATCACTTGCTAAATAAACGTTGAAGTGAATACATTACATTGGCGACGAAGAAAATAGTAATATAAAAATGAATGGCTTAATGGTGCCCAAATTTGATTATTTAATAAATTCATGGAGTGTTTTCCAATTTCAACTGGAGCAATTTTTTATTGCAAATGAAGTGAAGGATAATGAAAAGAAAAAAGCAATTTTTCTCACAACTCTTACGGAAGGCTCTTACATCTTACTGGAAAATTTGGTCAGTCCAACTAAGGTGGATGACGCAAAAACTACATATTCCTTATGTACAGAAGCTATGAAAAAACATTTTAAAGCCCCATCATGTGGTTTTGCGGAACGCCTAAAGTTTTATTCCGCAAATAAGTCACCTAGTGAAACAACAAATGAATGGGCAGTTCGTGTGCGCACGCTGGCCGCACAATGTGAATTTGGAACCATGTTAAATACGGCCATTCGAGACAAATTTGTGCTGGTACTGGAGAAAGGTCCAGGGCGTGATAAATTATTTTTGGAGTCGCTGTCACATACATTTGAAAAAGCAGTCGAAATAGCAAACAATGCTGAATATATAAAGAATCAATACGAAGTTGAGGTTAAAACCGAAAATGATGTTAATTATATACGCAGAAGTAACGGCAAAGCCACATGGCATAGTGAAAAGCAACAACACTCGCGAAACCAACATAAGCGTCAGAAGCAGCAACAGCAGCGTGAACAGCAGCGTGAATACCCGATACAGGCCGAAGAGCGGAATGTAAGAAAAGGACAACAATGTTTAGTGTGTGGTTTTTTTGGACACCAGAGCGAAGACTGCAAATATAAATCGTATAAATGTAACAAATGCAGGCAGCGAGGTCACCTGAAGAAAATGTGCAAGTCAAAAAATATTAATTTCATCACAGATGATAGTTTAAATCTTTTTTCAATGTCAAGTAAATCAGATAGCCCTATTAAGGTAAATGTTAGTATTAACCATAAGATATTTGAAATGATTTTAGATCTGAATATAATGTCATGTCAGAGCATACTTTTTATGAACATTTTAAAAATTTTGAGTTAATGGGCACGAGTATGTTATTGAAAGCTTACAATGGTGCAACGATATGTCCAGTGGGTGAATGTAAGTTAAATGTCGTATATGGTAAGACACAAAAGCATATCACATTTATAGTCATTGAAAATGGAGGTCCACCACTACTTGGAAGAAATTTTTTAAAAGTTTTTCAAATTAAGTTTGCGAAATTGGATTATGCTATTGCCCATGATGTTAACGGGGTTCATAAAATTTTGCACAAATTTAGTTCACTCTTTGATGGTAGTCTTGGGTTATTTAAGGGAAGTCAAGCTACATTAAAGATGAAGGAGGGATCTATACCAATCTTTTGTAGACCACGTCCCGTTCCTTTGGCCATAAAGGAAAAAGTGGAAAGTGAAATCGATAGGTTAATGTCTATGGGTGTGCTGGAACCCGTTAAATTTAGTGATTGGGGTACACCGATTGTACCAATATTGAAAAAGGATGGCAGTATTCGCATATGTGGGGATTTCAAGGTCACTATAAATAAATTTTTACATATAGATAAATATCCGTTGCCTCGAATAGAGGAAATATTTTCAAAACTGTATGGTGGAGAAGAGTTTACGAAACTCGACTTGTCTATGGCTTACCAACAAATTGAACTTGATCAGGCTTCACGGGAGTATACTACAATTTCCACATCCAAGGGACTTTTCCGCTATACGCGTTTAATTTATGGTCTGGCATCAGCACCGGCAATTTTCTAGAGGATAATGGACTCTTTATGCTCGGGAGTAGAGGGGGTGGTAGTTTTTCTTGACGATATTCTTATTACTGCTCCAAATAGAGAACTACATGTTGAACGTGTAGAGAAGATACTTAGATTGTTGGCGGAAGTGGGTTTTAAATTGTCTTCCGCGAAATGCGAATTTTTTTGTCACATCATAGATAAGAATGGCTTACATGTTGACCCGGATAGAGTACGCGCAATTAGGGGAATTCCGTATCCTACCTCGGTTAGAGAATTACAGTCTTTTTTAGGGGTTATTAATTTTTATAGACGTTTTGTGCCAGATGTGTCAACTTTACTTCATCCTCTTTATAGTTTATTGAAATCGAACATACCTTTTAGTTGGTGGAATACCTGCTCTAGGGCAGTAGATGAGCTTAAAGATTTATTAGCTTCGGATAGATGTTTATCACATTTCAATTCAGATTTTAAGACAAGGCTGACTGTGGATGCGAGCCCGGTTGGTGTTGATGCGGTATTATCGCAGATTAATGATAGTGGGCTTGAACAGCCAATTGAATTTGCTTCGAGAACATTGACTGACACTGAGAGAAAATACTCTCAATTAGATAGGGAAGCCGTTGCTATTCTTTTCGGGGTTCAAAAATTCCACCAATATTTGTATGGTCGAAAATTTGTATTAGTAACGGATAATAAACCACTTCAGCATATCTTCTGCCCAAAGAGGGGCATTCCAACTATGGCATCGAATAGGCTGCAACGTATTGCACTAACGCTATCAGGATACCAGTTTGAGATTGAACATGTCAAGTCTAATGGTAATATAGCAGATTATTTTTCAAGGGCTCCACAGGAAACCACTGAGATTACTAATGATTTTCCGGGTGAGGTTTATATAAATTATGTGAGCCAGGTCACGGGCAAGAACAGGATTTTGAATTTTAAGACAATTCAGTTAATTACTAAAGAGGATAAAATTTTGGTTAGAAAAGGTTGGCCTAGGAAGTGTGTTAATGACGAGTTAAGACCTTTTTTTCATAGGAGAATGGAATTATCTGAGGAAGCTGGTTGTTTATTTTATGGTTTTAGAGTAGTCGTTCCAAAAGCACTTAGAAACGATATAGTTAATTTCTTACATCAGACACATATGGGAATAGTGAAAATGAAGGCGATGGCTAGAGAAACTTGTTGGTGGCCAAATCAGACCAGGGATTTAGAGAGAATTGTTAAAGATTGCTCACCGTGTTTGGCAACGCGTGCCAATCCACCTCTGCAGGAACTGATACCGTGGAAGAGATCTGGGGAAGTTTGGTCAAGGATTCATATTGACTTTTTCGGACCATTTATGAATCGCTGGTGTTTAGTAGTAGTGGACAGTTCCAGTAAATGGCTTGAATGTTTTGATATGGGAAAAAATACAACGAGCCGCGCAGTCATTTCAGTCTTGAAGGGCTTATTTGCCCGTTTTGGTTTACCAAGAACCATAGTTTCTGATAACGGTACTGCTTTTGTTTCAAAAGAATTTAGAGAATTTGCTGAAAATAACGGAATTGAACTTGTCACAACCCCTGTGGGTCATCCCGCAACGAATGGACAGGCAGAAAATGCTGTTAAAATAATTAAAGCTGCCTTGAAGAGAAATTTATGTAATGTACCATTGTCAGAATTCAATGACATATTATGCCGATTTTTATTAGACTATAGAAACACTACTCATTCGAGCACAGGAGTTTCTCCATCATTTTTAATGTTCAATAAGCGTAGACTAAGAACAAGGTTGGATTTAATAAATCCCAAAAGGTTAGTACCAAATAAGGATTTAGAGGAAATCGAAAAAATAGTCAAACAAAATCAGGAAAATCAAAAGAAAAACTATAAAGGAAAAAAAATTAATGTATTTAAGGAAAATGATATTGTGATGGTGAAAGATTATTCTGTGGCCGGGAAAGTGGCTTGGTTAAAGGCGAAAATTTTGAAAAAGCTCGGTAGACAGACTTTTATTGTGCAAACACCTGATAACAAAATTTGGAAACGACATTCGAATCAAATTATTTTGTGTACTAAAAGTAAGGGGGAGATGCCAAGCACTCTTCTTGACCCATTACAAAGACCTAATATCAATAAAGACACTGATGAATAGAATAATGTTTCACCAGTTGAGCCCAATACTACAAAATATAATTTAAGACCTAGGGGAGGTAGATGTTAGATGCATGAAACAGATTATGTGGGGGGTGTTGTAGTGTATGAACTATGGCAGCTCTTGTTCATATGTATGTTATCATGCACTGAACATACCTTCTTATTATTCATCCATGTAAATATATATATTAAGATAGATGTAAGTATAGCAGATTTATATTGTATTTCTATAATATTTTAAACATTATTTTTATACCTATTTGGACATTCAATGTAATCGAGTAGATTTTCTGCTGTATTACTTATTCTCTATTTTTAATATTAAAAAAAAAGATTAAAAGGAAAGAAAAATAAACTTCATGACAAAAAACGTTTTGATAAATGATGAGTTCAATTGAAAAAAAGACGAAAAAAAAATTGAAGGGACTCGTCTAGTAAATTCAGCATAAAATTTATTTAAAAAAAAGGTAGTCAACAAGTCCATAAACAGACTTACTCGTATTAATAATAAAAGCAACAAGAAGAAATAATGCCTCATATAGTAAAAAAAAATATTTGTTGTAACATCTTCAGTACGGTCATCAATCATTTAAGTGCTACCGTATAGACTATTTTCTATTTCATTTCCTTCTGTTTTCAATAATTTAATAAAAATTCATTTAAAATTTACAATACATAAATCAAAATTAAATTATGTACTATGCTATTTATTATAAAATATTTATGTCGCTATTCATAAAAAGTAAAATAAATTTTAAATGAGTTTTAAATCAAATTTTCCACACCATTTTTTATAAAATAAAATTCAAATCTATTTTAATTTTATATAAATATGGAGGTTACTTTTCAAGATTTTGC
Source organism: Metopia argyrocephala (assembly GCA_963576795.1). Classification (NCBI taxonomy): domain Eukaryota; kingdom Metazoa; phylum Arthropoda; class Insecta; order Diptera; family Sarcophagidae; genus Metopia; species Metopia argyrocephala. The sequence goes on along the minus strand of OY756211.1, from coordinate 55,967,304 downwards.
TCCTACAAAATTCAATTTTATAAAAATAGTATGAAATTATTTTACGCTTAAATAAAGTCAAACATTAAAAAAAGGTTGCTTACTACTTTATACTTAATATAGCTTGCAACGTATTTTCAGGCCCTACAAATGCCTGTAAAAAAATGTATTGTTACGAATTGTCCTTTATAATTCGTTTTATACTCAAGGGTTTGACATTTGTAAACTAAAACACCGTTACTTTTCGATTTAAAGCTTTATTTTCACTCTATAACGTTTAAAATACAATTAACTGAGAACCTTAATGTGTAGCCCTATTTATAGTTCTAATGTTTTATTCTAGTAATTGCAATTGTTTTATGTATTAGGTTTTACATAATTATATAACAACAATTTCATTTTCAATTTTTATTTTATATAATTTTAAATATACATGTGTTTTGTTTTTGTAGTTATATAATTTTTATATACATTTTAATCCAACATGTATTTGTGTTTGTGAGTTTTTATATACATTTTCCCCTACATGTATATATGTTTTTGTAATGATTTATAATTTTATGAACATATTTGAGAATGTTCCTAATATGTATATCAGAAGCGCACTCATGATAGACTCAGATAGTTTAATTACAAATCTTATTTAATTTTTATTGTTTTTGCCTGAGCTCTGTTAAAAATAGAACATTTTGTAACTTTCATAATCTGTTATAATCAGATGAGAACTTAGGTGGTGCAAATATAGCTTTAGGTAGTGTAAGTAAATATAGCTTTATATATAAAAGTTACTATTTATTAAAAAATCAAGTAACCGAGACCCAAAAACTGAGCTAAGGAATAACTCGAAAATATGAAGTAGTGGCAAATGACTCTAAGTTTTAAAAATTACGAAATAATGATTTAAAAAATCCTAAATATTTAAAGTGAAAATTATTTAAAAAAAAAAAAAAAAAACAATTTTTTTGTTTCTGGTTTTGGAGTACATTTGCAAATTGCTACGGAACTAAACTATTTTCATCTTGAATTTTTTCAATTGCTATTGCTAAATCTGCAAAAAGAAAAAAAATGGTTTGATATTTGACTAAATTTTAAAACAGCATAAGGCCTAGGCCGCAATGAGCGGCTGAGCGGTGAGCGGCAAAAAATTAAAACATATGGAATACTACTGAAGTGGCCACGCAATGAGCAGAATTTCCGAGCGGCGAAGTGGTGCCGCTCAGGAATAGAACTTGTGGCAAATGTGAATGGGTAGCTTATAATTTCATCTGTACAAAGCCGACCGCTATTATGGCAAGATATATCACCAAATTTTAAAACTAAAAATATGGCATTTTCACAAGTAACCGCACTAACCGCTCAGAAATAAAGCTCAGTAATAGGCCACTTGCCGATTACCGCTCATTGTGTGGCCTCGACCTAACTCATAAAATAAGAGGTGTTTGGCAAATTTCAAATATAAATTTTTCTTATACTCGGCGATAGTCATCATAAAATGTTATCACTTCTCAGATTCTTTTTGTCATACCCTGTGAAGCGTTTTATTTTAACTTTCAGTAATTTTTATATTTGTTTTTCTTGTTTTTTTTTTTTTTTTAATTTATGAGACTTTATGTTTTTAAGAAACTGAAATTCATAAATGAATGCCTAAAACAAGAATCAAGAAAAAGAAATACAAAAACTATTTACTTCTTTGTGAAATGGTTGAAATCAAAAATTAAACCGGAGTGGAGATTATTGAAATCCATATCGTCGATGGAATTAAAGAACGCTGTAACTGACAAAACCTTAAATGTTCACCAGAGCCAAAAAACTTTCATAAATGTAGAACAAATACACTGGTATTTTTCATTTCGCAGACGGCGTAAGTGAATTTATTTTCATCGTAGAAATCTGGGACCTGGACCAATCGACGCGTATTTTTTTGCTGATAAAAATGATGCAAAAAACGTATTTTCGATTTTTTGTCAGTTACAGCGTTCTTTAATTCCATCGTCGATATATACTTATAAGTAGATAAGTTTCTCTTAAAGAGAGACCCAATAAAATATTGCGGAAGATACAATAAAATATTTTCCGTATTTTACGCATAATTTTTCACATTTTATTTTTAATATCATACTGTGATTACCCCTCATAATGTGTTTAAGAACAAGAGAGAAACCAGAAGAAATTTGCTAATGACAGCAAAAACTATTAAAAAGAGGACTGACCAAAACTTTTGGCACTTGTGCATAAAATGAAATGAAAGAGAATAAAAAAAATTGTTGCGTTGATGACAAGGTCGTTTTAGCCACATTTATTTGATAACTAATTTGGTTTAAAGTTTTTTTTTATATATTTTTTATATATATTTTTTTTTATTTTACTTTTTATAGAATTTTGGTGTGTGCGATGACTTTTGTTTTTGCCTTAAAAAGTATTTTTTACTATTTGTATGAGTTAATGCTTGTTTGTTTTTGTATTTGTTTTTCTGTTTTATATAAAAGGTTTAAAGACCTTTCGTGTTATTTAAATGTTTAGTTGTGATTTTTTTTTATTCTCTTTTAAGAAGACACAATGTTTTTGTAAATTTTCAAATCTTTTTTAGAAATATGACAGCATTTTTTTATAAAATCAAAATGAAATATGCTAAATATACCAGTTCTTTTGTTAATTAATTTTAGCCTACTTAGTATTCAGTTATTATATTCATAATCCAAATTGTATGTATATTTGAGTTTTTTTTTTGAATTAAAAGGGAAATCTTTTGATAAAAATAAACACAAAAACAAAAAAAAAAATTTAAATAGACTTTGAGAATAAAGATTCGTCTTTAATGTCAAATGTGTTTTGCTGAAGTCATCATTGCGAAAATACAGAATTTAAATTTTTCTCTAAAACACATATACATATTTTGTGAACCCCAACAAAAAAATGTTTTGCTTTAATTTTCTCAGAGAATTTCGCAAGAGGAAACTAAGGTGTGCGTCACTATAAAGTGTAACACCCATTTTTCTTAATAACTTTTTTCAGCTTTAATCAAAATTATTTTTCTTAATCACAATATCTTTGAGAAATGTGTCAGATTTTAAAATGTATCAGTTTGTCAAATTTGACTTGTTAGTTAGTTCACAATGAATAATCAAAGACAAGTGCATACAAAAATTATTCAAATAATTCAAAAAAACCATATTGGAGTTATACAAAAGTTGCTAGGGAAGTCCACGTGACCAGGCAATGTGTTTCCAGAGTGGTCAAAAAGTTCAACAAAGACCTAAAAATTGAAAGAAAGCCTGGAACAGGTAAAGCAAAACTGGTAACGAACGACGCGAAAGCCAAAAAGGTTGAGAAGCTTTTGTTGGCTCTTCCAAACATTTCTGGTCGCGAAGTGGCCCGGCGCGTGCAATGTTCGGAAAGTTTTGTGCGTCGAGTTAAAGCTAAAGCTGGCCTTAAAACATTTGAAGTCCAAAAAGTTCCGGATAGAAATGCTAAGAAGAATATTGATAGTCGTTCCAAAAGCACTTAGAAACGATATAGTTAATTTCTTACATCAGACACATATGGGAATAGTGAAAATGAAGGCGATGGCTAGAGAAACTTGTTGGTGGCCAAATCAGACCAGGGATTTAGAGAGAATTGTTAAAGATTGCTCACCGTGTTTGGCAACGCGTGCCAATCCACCTCTGCAGGAACTGATACCGTGGAAGAGATCTGGGGAAGTTTGGTCAAGGATTCATATTGACTTTTTCGGACCATTTATGAATCGCTGGTGTTTAGTAGTAGTGGACAGTTCCAGTAAATGGCTTGAATGTTTTGATATGGGAAAAAATACAACGAGCCGCGCAGTCATTTCAGTCTTGAAGGGCTTATTTGCCCGTTTTGGTTTACCAAGAACCATAGTTTCTGATAACGGTACTGCTTTTGTTTCAAAAGAATTTAGAGAATTTGCTGAAAATAACGGAATTGAACTTGTCACAACCCCTGTGGGTCATCCCGCAACGAATGGACAGGCAGAAAATGCTGTTAAAATAATTAAAGCTGCCTTGAAGAGAAATTTATGTAATGTACCATTGTCAGAATTCAATGACATATTATGCCGATTTTTATTAGACTATAGAAACACTACTCATTCGAGCACAGGAGTTTCTCCATCATTTTTAATGTTCAATAAGCGTAGACTAAGAACAAGGTTGGATTTAATAAATCCCAAAAGGTTAGTACCAAATAAGGATTTAGAGGAAATCGAAAAAATAGTCAAACAAAATCAGGAAAATCAAAAGAAAAACTATAAAGGAAAAAAAATTAATGTATTTAAGGAAAATGATATTGTGATGGTGAAAGATTATTCTGTGGCCGGGAAAGTGGCTTGGTTAAAGGCGAAAATTTTGAAAAAGCTCGGTAGACAGACTTTTATTGTGCAAACACCTGATAACAAAATTTGGAAACGACATTCGAATCAAATTATTTTGTGTACTAAAAGTAAGGGGGAGATGCCAAGCACTCTTCTTGACCCATTACAAAGACCTAATATCAATAAAGACACTGATGAATAGAATAATGTTTCACCAGTTGAGCCCAATACTACAAAATATAATTTAAGACCTAGGGGAGGTAGATGTTAGATGCATGAAACAGATTATGTGGGGGGTGTTGTAGTGTATGAACTATGGCAGCTCTTGTTCATATGTATGTTATCATGCACTGAACATACCTTCTTATTATTCATCCATGTAAATATATATATTAAGATAGATGTAAGTATAGCAGATTTATATTGTATTTCTATAATATTTTAAACATTATTTTTATACCTATTTGGACATTCAATGTAATCGAGTAGATTTTCTGCTGTATTACTTATTCTCTATTTTTAATATTAAAAAAAAAGATTAAAAGGAAAGAAAAATAAACTTCATGACAAAAAACGTTTTGATAAATGATGAGTTCAATTGAAAAAAAGACGAAAAAAAAATTGAAGGGACTCGTCTAGTAAATTCAGCATAAAATTTATTTAAAAAAAAGGTAGTCAACAAGTCCATAAACAGACTTACTCGTATTAATAATAAAAGCAACAAGAAGAAATAATGCCTCATATAGTAAAAAAAAATATTTGTTGTAACATCTTCAGTACGGTCATCAATCATTTAAGTGCTACCGTATAGACTATTTTCTATTTCATTTCCTTCTGTTTTCAATAATTTAATAAAAATTCATTTAAAATTTACAATACATAAATCAAAATTAAATTATGTACTATGCTATTTATTATAAAATATTTATGTCGCTATTCATAAAAAGTAAAATAAATTTTAAATGAGTTTTAAATCAAATTTTCCACACCATTTTTTATAAAATAAAATTCAAATCTATTTTAATTTTATATAAATATGGAGGTTACTTTTCAAGATTTTGCTCCTACAAAATTCAATTTTATAAAAATAGTATGAAATTATTTTACGCTTAAATAAAGTCAAACATTAAAAAAAGGTTGCTTACTACTTTATACTTAATATAGCTTGCAACGTATTTTCAGGCCCTACAAATGCCTGTAAAAAAATGTATTGTTACGAATTGTCCTTTATAATTCGTTTTATACTCAAGGGTTTGACATTTGTAAACTAAAACACCGTTACTTTTCGATTTAAAGCTTTATTTTCACTCTATAACGTTTAAAATACAATTAACTGAGAACCTTAATGTGTAGCCCTATTTATAGTTCTAATGTTTTATTCTAGTAATTGCAATTGTTTTATGTATTAGGTTTTACATAATTATATAACAACAATTTCATTTTCAATTTTTATTTTATATAATTTTAAATATACATGTGTTTTGTTTTTGTAGTTATATAATTTTTATATACATTTTAATCCAACATGTATTTGTGTTTGTGAGTTTTTATATACATTTTCCCCTACATGTATATATGTTTTTGTAATGATTTATAATTTTATGAACATATTTGAGAATGTTCCTAATATGTATATCAGAAGCGCACTCATGATAGACTCAGATAGTTTAATTACAAATCTTATTTAATTTTTATTGTTTTTGCCTGAGCTCTGTTAAAAATAGAACATTTTGTAACTTTCATAATCTGTTATAATCAGATGAGAACTTAGGTGGTGCAAATATAGCTTTAGGTAGTGTAAGTAAATATAGCTTTATATATAAAAGTTACTATTTATTAAAAAATCAAGTAACCGAGACCCAAAAACTGAGCTAAGGAATAACTCGAAAATATGAAGTAGTGGCAAATGACTCTAAGTTTTAAAAATTACGAAATAATGATTTAAAAAATCCTAAATATTTAAAGTGAAAATTATTTAAAAAAAAAAAAAAAAAACAATTTTTTTGTTTCTGGTTTTGGAGTACATTTGCAAATTGCTACGGAACTAAACTATTTTCATCTTGAATTTTTTCAATTGCTATTGCTAAATCTGCAAAAAGAAAAAAAATGGTTTGATATTTGACTAAATTTTAAAACAGCATAAGGCCTAGGCCGCAATGAGCGGCTGAGCGGTGAGCGGCAAAAAATTAAAACATATGGAATACTACTGAAGTGGCCACGCAATGAGCAGAATTTCCGAGCGGCGAAGTGGTGCCGCTCAGGAATAGAACTTGTGGCAAATGTGAATGGGTAGCTTATAATTTCATCTGTACAAAGCCGACCGCTATTATGGCAAGATATATCACCAAATTTTAAAACTAAAAATATGGCATTTTCACAAGTAACCGCACTAACCGCTCAGAAATAAAGCTCAGTAATAGGCCACTTGCCGATTACCGCTCATTGTGTGGCCTCGACCTAACTCATAAAATAAGAGGTGTTTGGCAAATTTCAAATATAAATTTTTCTTATACTCGGCGATAGTCATCATAAAATGTTATCACTTCTCAGATTCTTTTTGTCATACCCTGTGAAGCGTTTTATTTTAACTTTCAGTAATTTTTATATTTGTTTTTCTTGTTTTTTTTTTTTTTTTAATTTATGAGACTTTATGTTTTTAAGAAACTGAAATTCATAAATGAATGCCTAAAACAAGAATCAAGAAAAAGAAATACAAAAACTATTTACTTCTTTGTGAAATGGTTGAAATCAAAAATTAAACCGGAGTGGAGATTATTGAAATCCATATCGTCGATGGAATTAAAGAACGCTGTAACTGACAAAACCTTAAATGTTCACCAGAGCCAAAAAACTTTCATAAATGTAGAACAAATACACTGGTATTTTTCATTTCGCAGACGGCGTAAGTGAATTTATTTTCATCGTAGAAATCTGGGACCTGGACCAATCGACGCGTATTTTTTTGCTGATAAAAATGATGCAAAAAACGTATTTTCGATTTTTTGTCAGTTACAGCGTTCTTTAATTCCATCGTCGATATATACTTATAAGTAGATAAGTTTCTCTTAAAGAGAGACCCAATAAAATATTGCGGAAGATACAATAAAATATTTTCCGTATTTTACGCATAATTTTTCACATTTTATTTTTAATATCATACTGTGATTACCCCTCATAATGTGTTTAAGAACAAGAGAGAAACCAGAAGAAATTTGCTAATGACAGCAAAAACTATTAAAAAGAGGACTGACCAAAACTTTTGGCACTTGTGCATAAAATGAAATGAAAGAGAATAAAAAAAATTGTTGCGTTGATGACAAGGTCGTTTTAGCCACATTTATTTGATAACTAATTTGGTTTAAAGTTTTTTTTTATATATTTTTTATATATATTTTTTTTTATTTTACTTTTTATAGAATTTTGGTGTGTGCGATGACTTTTGTTTTTGCCTTAAAAAGTATTTTTTACTATTTGTATGAGTTAATGCTTGTTTGTTTTTGTATTTGTTTTTCTGTTTTATATAAAAGGTTTAAAGACCTTTCGTGTTATTTAAATGTTTAGTTGTGATTTTTTTTTATTCTCTTTTAAGAAGACACAATGTTTTTGTAAATTTTCAAATCTTTTTTAGAAATATGACAGCATTTTTTTATAAAATCAAAATGAAATATGCTAAATATACCAGTTCTTTTGTTAATTAATTTTAGCCTACTTAGTATTCAGTTATTATATTCATAATCCAAATTGTATGTATATTTGAGTTTTTTTTTTGAATTAAAAGGGAAATCTTTTGATAAAAATAAACACAAAAACAAAAAAAAAAATTTAAATAGACTTTGAGAATAAAGATTCGTCTTTAATGTCAAATGTGTTTTGCTGAAGTCATCATTGCGAAAATACAGAATTTAAATTTTTCTCTAAAACACATATACATATTTTGTGAACCCCAACAAAAAAATGTTTTGCTTTAATTTTCTCAGAGAATTTCGCAAGAGGAAACTAAGGTGTGCGTCACTATAAAGTGTAACACCCATTTTTCTTAATAACTTTTTTCAGCTTTAATCAAAATTATTTTTCTTAATCACAATATCTTTGAGAAATGTGTCAGATTTTAAAATGTATCAGTTTGTCAAATTTGACTTGTTAGTTAGTTCACAATGAATAATCAAAGACAAGTGCATACAAAAATTATTCAAATAATTCAAAAAAACCATATTGGAGTTATACAAAAGTTGCTAGGGAAGTCCACGTGACCAGGCAATGTGTTTCCAGAGTGGTCAAAAAGTTCAACAAAGACCTAAAAATTGAAAGAAAGCCTGGAACAGGTAAAGCAAAACTGGTAACGAACGACGCGAAAGCCAAAAAGGTTGAGAAGCTTTTGTTGGCTCTTCCAAACATTTCTGGTCGCGAAGTGGCCCGGCGCGTGCAATGTTCGGAAAGTTTTGTGCGTCGAGTTAAAGCTAAAGCTGGCCTTAAAACATTTGAAGTCCAAAAAGTTCCGGATAGAAATGCTAAGAAGAATATTGAAGCAAAAAAAAGAGCAAAACTCCTCAAAAAAGAATTTTTTCAAAAGTTCGAATGTTGTGTAATGGATGATGAAACTTACGTTTTTGCAGACTTTGCGCAGCTTTCTGGCCAAGAGTTTTATGTAGCGGATAGTAGAGGCAATGTTTCTGAAGAGTTCCGAACTAAAAAACTATCAAAATTTCCCAAAAAGTTCCTAGTTTGGCAGGCTATTTGTAGCTGCGGCAACAGAAGTGCATCGTTTGTTACATTGGGATCAATAAACTCAGATTTTTATATCAAAGAGTGTCTTCAAAAGAGGTTACTCCCATTTCTAAGACAGCACAACATATCAACATTCTTCTATCCAGATTTGGCAACATGTCACTACAGTAAAAGCGCAATAGACTGGTATAATAAAAATAATGTTATTTTTGTTCCAAAAGAGGTTAACCCACCAAACTGCCCAGAGCTGCGGCCTATTGAAAGATATTGGGCTCTGGTCAAAAGAGAACTAAAGAAGAGTACATCTGTTCCCAAAACCATTACTAGTTTTCGATATAAATGAACAGCTGGTACCAAAAAAATCACCGAAAACACTATAACATTGCTTATGGATGGCATAATGAATAAAATAAAAAATTTTATAAAATTAAATTAATTTTTAAATAAAATAATACAGAATATAAATCTGTAATAAAAATGCAAAATAAAACTGTTTTATTTTTAACTCTAGCTTACTCCAGTCAGTTTTTATTTGACTTTTGATGTGTTACAGTTTATAGTGACGCACACCTTAATAGTATTTTTATAGATAGAAGATGATTTTCTTTTTTATAATATATATCAATATTTTTTAGTACTTTTTATTACAAACTACAATCGTCTGAAGAAAATTATCTTTCATAATCACGGTTAATAACGCCTAAACGACGATTAAAAATTTGACTTAGGCGTGGTACCTCCCATACAAACTAAATACTGATCTTTGTATATTTTAAGAACGGTTTTAGCTAAAGTTATTGAATATAGTCTTAATGACTTCGTGGAAAAGGCAAATCATTCTTTAGAAATTGGGCGTAATTGAAAAATTGGGCGTGGTAGCTCCCACTTAAACTAGAGACTGAATATTGTATATCTTGAAAATTTTAATGGCAAATCAGAAAGCGGACGAAATTGGACCAGTGTTCGTTAATGTAGCATTATTATTATTATTATTCTCGCTGCATTATTATGCGTTGCTACTGCCGATCACATATTGCTGACACATCTTTTTGTTTATTGTATTATTTGCATTTATTTATTTATGCTTCACTAACTTTTATGATTATTTCCAAAACTAGTCTAAATTATGGAAAACTGTCAACGTATATACTAAAATTTTAATTAATTCTTTAATATTTTATGGAATTATAATTCTTTGAAAGTGGTGTAATCAGTATAATCGCCTCTGTCCTGTCATTCCCTTCTTTTTGAATATGAATGAAATTACAATACCCATGAATTGGAATTATTCTAACTTTGGTAAAAATATCAAAAAAGGTTTTGTTTTATTGAGACCAATACTCAAGGTTAAAACCGCCTAATGCTATGCATTGTATTGGAATTTTTGTGGAAAGACAGTACATTATGACAGAATATATAGTTTGTTTTTCTTATATTATTAAGCGCCTTAGGAATGAGATAAATTGCTGTGAATTGAACATTCAAAAGCCAGTGTTATACCTTCACCCTTGTATGATCAACAGCAATTGCCTGGGCCGTTGAACCTGGGCCGTTTGGGTTTTTGTGTAAGCGCTCTAACCACAATACCATATTCACATATTAATAGAACAAATAACCATTCGTATTTCTTTCTATAATGTTGTATTAGTGAAAAGATATACAAATAAATTTTTTTTATAGATTTCAGGATAGCAAAAAATTCGTATTAAATTCATATTCTTACATACATACATAATTGGCCATTACAACCCTGTGTCAGAGTTACGGCCTAGTTTCTCGCAGCACTCACGTTGTGTGTGTTAGTTTTTATCCATGAGTACCGGGACCTACAGTTTAAAGTTGAATCCGAACGAGAGATTTGAGAAGCTTTTTCAAGGCAATCAATTACTCCCAGAGCTTTTGACAAAAGACTACTGAGAGGTAGTCACCAAATGAAATAATTCTTTCATTTTTATTTTCTTTCACAATGCCAGAGCTGAGATTTGAACCCGGCGCTATCGTCTTAACAAGCCAACACACTAACCTGAGAAGCCTGTACCCACATTAATTGTAATCCAATGTAATAAAATTTATTTAAATGTAATCTTACGATTATTATTTAAAAAAAAATGATATATGCATACTCGTACGTATGTATATATAGAATTTGTGAACTAATAGTTGAAAAAACTATTCCTCTTTCAATGACATCACTTAAAATTTTTCATATAAGCACACTCATACTTAAGTGTTGCACATATTTTTGTTCTTTTGAAGTGTTGTATGGAATTCTTAAAATATTGCATAAAAAAAGAAAGTTTTTAGTATTTTTTTCAGTATTTTACTCAACACTTAATATTCTGAACTTTTTTTGCAAGTGAGAAATTGTAATTTAATTTTGGATAAACATTTAAAAATATATATATAAGTAGTTTGTTTTAATTTGCATTTCAAGGATTAAGTTTGATTTGCGTAAATGCTAAAACAAATGTATTTTGCCACATATGCGGTCATTGCTGCCTGGAACTCATCATCTCACTTCAGTTCATTGGCGTACGTATGTACTCGTATTAAAAATGTATAAATATTTATATTTATTTTAAAAAACACAAAAAGAAACACATATAACTGCAAAATAAATATTTATGGAACAATGATATATCTTTTTTTTTCCTACATACCACAAATCTATGAACAAAGGAGATACAATTTGTGTGCATGAATACTTACGGCTCATTTACTTCAATAGTGTCATAACCAGGGATAGGAAATAAAAGTTGTTTTTGAAATTTAAAATCAAAAAGGTAAACGGAAAGAATTCGTCTATTATTTATGTGGTACACTTTAGAATCATAAAATAACGGATTATTTTTTAACTTGTTTTTATATTTTTCAGATCAGCTAAGATCCTTCACTAGAAGGAAGCTTTTTTGCAAAACATTTTTTTCTTTTTTGTCTTTATGGCTATAATGTATGACAACTATTAAACCAAAAATTTTATTTTGTAGTATATTTACCACCTAGTAATAGCCAAAATACCTTGATTGTTTTTATTTGTTATTGTATATAAAATACTTTTAGCCACTCAAGTGGAAAGTGATGTTTACAAAAGTGAGTGACAATGTAAAGTGAAAGCTGAAATAAAATAGAATGTGTGAAGCAATAACATTTAAATTTGTACTACAAATATTAATAAAAGAATTTAAAAATTGTATGACTTTAACACTTAAATTCAATCACATAAAAAGGTGTGGTAATGAAAAAAATGTTTTTTACACAAACTAAGGCACTTATCTCAAAAATTGATGACACCAAGCGATGATTTTTTCTCTTCGCAACCAGATAAAGTCATTTACTGATATTTGTTAGCAAAATTTTTTAAATATTTTTGTTTTATGAAAATTAGCACAAATTTATTGAACAAGGCAGCTGCCTCGTATATCAATGATTTGCTACACTATCCGAAACCTTTTGCAATCAGTCATGGATAAATTGATCCATTCGGAGTTTGGCAAATGCATGAAATACTTATATGTTGAAGTAGCTCTTAGACACGGTAATGCCTTATGGTAGACTAGTCCACAATTTTGGCACTATTCTCATGTTCACAAATATTGAAAGACGGACATGAAACTTCTAACGAACTTTCTTACAGGTGATTGTGGTTTGAGATTGCATTTATAGATAATGGCAATCAAATATGTAGGAAAACTGATGGTGGTAAAAAGAATCGTGACTATTCATAGAATAAACAAATAACTATTGTACATAGGTAAATTTTAAACCACGCAATGTCTGCTGCTTGAAAAAAGACATTTACGAATATCGTATGTGTTCAAGGTCCACTTTTGTGATGATGAGCTCTTCAATATAAAATGATTCGAGTTCTTTACATTTTCCTCTAAAAAATACACACTATCAGTATACAATAGGGATACTGCAAAAGTCAGTATGCCGCGAAAGCGAATGGAAAATTCAAATTTTTGCAAAGGCAAATAGTCGCAACGTATTTAAAAGCCTTATTAGAGTGAAGTTTTTACACTTTTAAAATATAGTTTTATAGACAAATGTATAATCACATATAAATTAATATTCAATTATATAATACTAAAGATAATTTCTAAGAACTTAAATATATATCTGTGGCATTTTGACAAAACACCTTAAGTCGAGATAACATAGCAAAAAAGTTTTTCAAAAAAAAAAACTCGGGAAAAAAATCATTTTTATTAAAAAATAAAATAAACCGAAATTAAAGACCAATTTCTTCTATAATACAAAATTTTAAAAACGTACACCAAAATGTTTTTTGAATAAAAATTCGTATCATTAACATATTTTTTTCAGCTTTTTAAATTTGATATAAGATGTTTTTTTTTTTAAATGCCACAGATATGTATATATATACATATAGAAATTTGAGTACATTTGAATTATTACTTATATTACACACTTTTAAAAAGTTAAAAATCTACAGCCTTATTTATAATCAAAAATTAGCAGATCGTTGTACACAGTGGCTAAGTTTGTCATTCCTATCCGTGGAAATTCTTGTTTAAACGTACAAGGTAAATAATTTTTTGGATTCTCTGACTAGGTATCAAATAGATGGTATGAAAAGTTTTAAAAATTTTTTGATAAACTTGCCAGTTTTTTGTCCTATATACTATCGAGTAGCTAACTTTTCATTATACATACGCCGCTAATATATAAAGTTTAAATAAGCCAGGTTGCAAAAATGAGTTTTAGTGCTTTATCACCTTCAAGATTATTATCTTTAGAATCATAGGTTAACCTTCTAAATAATTATTCGCTATTCACTATTGGTACTTCTCTAACAAAGTTTTTATTTCAAAAACCGTATACGTTTTATAGGGTTCATGAAAATCTTGGTCGTAGTTACTTTTGTTTAAGAAGTTTAAAGTGTTAATTTGTATCTGAGAACACATATATATATATATATATATATATATATATATATATATATATATATATATCGGGGCTGTAACACAATTTTAGGTTTTGTAAATGTTGATGTTTTACAAGTTCTGATCGCACATATTTTTACCTATTTTAACGAGGAACCAAATAAGTTGATATAGAATATGTTAAGTTTTGACCAAGATCTTGTGTTTATTTAAACAATAATTATTATTTTTAATATATGTACATACATGGTGAATTATTGGGAGAATTGTTTTCAATATTTAATTTGGTGTAAGGCAGAATTACAGATGAAGCTGATGTATTTGAGCTGCTAAGCTCACTGGAGATCAAACACCAGCTCTGGCATCTTGAAAAAAAAAAATTTTGAAAAATATTTCTTAGCAGTCTTCTGGCAAAAGCTCTGAGAGTAACCGATTTCCATGAACAAGCTTTTCAAGTCTGTCGTTCGGAGTCGACGTTAATTTGTAGATCCCGGTACTCATGGAATAAAATTGATACACACAACACGGACGCTGCGAGAAGTTAGGATGTAACCCTGGAACAGTGTTGTTATGGCAAATTATGTATGTATGTGTGTAAGCTCACATATAACTTTTTCAAACTGAGTGTGTATGTGTTTTTGATACTTTGTTTTAATCATCTTTTAGTATTTGACACTTGTTATTTTCAATTTTCGTAAAACAAGTCACCAGATCTTATTAATTTTATCCGCTTCCAATATTCGCATATTTTTAGTGAATGCGATGATCTAAAATAAGCGAATAATTCGCAGATGCGAGTGGGAATATTCAAAATATCCCTGGTATACATCCAATAATCCTTATGCATATAAAATATAAATCTCTTTGTAGGTTTGTTTGCTTGTCGGTCAATCACGTCTAAACAATTAACCGATTTTGTTAAAATGTGGAACATTTAGTACCGATAGTGCAATAGAGCTTCTTTTTCTTCAAAACTAATCCTGGGTGTGGTACCTCCCATACAAACTAAATAGTGATTTTTGTATATTTTGAGTACTTTTATTACTAAATTTATCTAAAAGGCTTCATGGTGAAAACAGATAATGTGTCAGAAAGTGAGTGGATCTGGGCAAGTCGGCATGGTATTTTCCATACAAATTAAATATAATTTTTTATATATCCTGCGAACGCTAATAGTAAATACATATATATATCTAAATTCATTTAAATTAACAAGGTATAGTATATAGCACGGCGGTGCCTGAAGATGATAGGTATGCAGAGGAACTATAATGAATATAAATACATACACAAAAGTATATGTATATAAACATATATGTATATTTTTTATATTTTCAATTGTATTCTTAAATTTTAAACCTTTAAACATTTTTTCTATAACACTTTAAATAAGGCACTTAATTACAAACGTAATTTATTTAATTGTTTTGTATTTCTTCAGCCATAAATAATTTTAATTGTACTCATTATAACTAATTATGGCACTTATTTTATGTCATTTTTTTATGAACTTTTTCATGTTAAACCTGATTATTAGAATATTAATTCGCTTAAATCCACATAAATATTCGTTGAAGGTAACAAATGCTACAAAATATTAAAATGCTCTGACACACCCGCTGGTATCACACTGAGTAGTGAATAATTAAAAACATTTTGTTTATATTTTTAATGAAAATAATTATGTTTTGTTTAAATAAAATAAAAAATAAAATGTTTATTTAGGGAAACACAATATTTAAACATGACCTTCATTAATATAAACAATATATACGTGCATCAGTATACATACATACTTGTATACATATATGCATATATTAATATAAATAAAAGTAGCAAACATTAATTTTAAAAATTTTATTATTTTTTGCATTTAAAAATAAACAAAATTTGCAATATTTTAGTATAAAAATATCCCTTGTGCCGATTACTAATATTTCCATTAATTTATTGTTCCTATTTAATAAATAGATTTCTTAAAACTTATTTTGTAGCCTCCAACTCATGTATATGCCTTTATTTACTTTTAACGCCTTCAAAACGTCTTAGCACCTTTATCTACTTTCATCGAATGAAGTTTAAAGTTTTTGCTTTATATCAATAAATGTCCAGCAACATAAAATGGTAGTGATTCAAGATGAATGTTACTTTCAAGACTTCTAAATCATTGCATGTATTCAATTCACTTAAAAGTATTCGTTAATTTAAATAATTCTTAGGTCTTATGTATTAGCATACAAGCCCTCAAATCAGGTAATTTTCAAGTTAATGCAAAAAAAAAAAAAAAACAAATTAAAATTGCTTTCGTCAATACATGAAGAAATGTCACATAATCATATATTATGATCTCCAATGAGAAGCTAATTTTACAACTAAATTGAACTACTGCATCAACACAAGAGGACATGATGTAAAGGCGTTAAGAAAGAAATGTTGCTGCGACATAAATAACCAGTGGGTTAATTTTTGGCTTAAAAATTTATTATCCTAAAAGATCTCTCAACTCCTGCATTTAAAAATGAAACACTTTCATAGTCAGAATTTTTTAAACTGTTTACGTCAATGCATAATTATTCATTTTATTTACGCGCTAGAGAGACACACAAACGCGTTTGGTATAATTTAAAAAAATAAATTGATAAAACTGGTTGGTGAGTGTGTGAGCAGGTAAAGCGTCTGAATTAGAACGTGGTAATCATGTTGTTTATAAAACTTTTTTTTACAGTTTATTTTTTACAAAAATTGTGTTGAAAATAAAAAATATTTCGTTAAAGCTTCTGGGAGGTAGTATTTGACAATTTAAACCCTTAAAAAAACCTAAATTTAAAGCTTTACTGAATTAAGGCACAATTTCAATCATTAGACGATAACTAGTAGGCATAGATAATGATAAAAAAAAAATATTCCATGAAGATAATGATTTTTAAAATTAGAAGTTATTTTAATTTAAAATCCAGTTACTTCAGATGAGTTTTAAGTTGTTATTCGACAAGTGCTCATTTGCCTACGAAATTCTAGGAATTTCTGTTTGAGTTTGATAAACCTGCAGAGAGGTACACACATAGCAATATTTCTGAAGAGTCAAGTTGATATTTTGACATCAAAACTATTCGAAGAGTGCAACAAACAAGGCTATGCTTTGCTGAAAACGGCAATGATATTGGTGAAGGCAGAGTTCATAATCACATATTGGGAGAGAGATTAATTATGACGAACCTACAGAAAGCTAATAAATGAGATTATACAAATTTTACATTAAACAAAGTACCGATTCAAGGGTTTATAAAATTGCTAAAGACAGCAATATGCATATTTGCGACCAACAGCGATCTGATCGTATCAAATTTCTACTAAAGAAGTTGCTAATCGAACATGGCTGTCAGCTCAGTTCTTCTGATACTGGAAACACAAGGAACCATTTTCTAAAAACGCGATTGTGACCAAACTAGTAAATTTTATTTAACTATAGAAAGGTAAAAAATATTTTAAGGTCGAGAAGTATTCTAATGATAATTATAAAAAATAAAATAAAGAAATAATACTCAAAATAGTTTTGACTAAATAATTACGCAAAGTTTTTTAAAAATTTAAGTTACCATTTCAAGCTAGAGCTGGCAAACAATCGATAGTAATATCGATAGTATCGATAGTTCTATTTTTATTAGACTATCGATGTTATTTTTTCGATAGCGATACTATCGCTAAATGTTGCATCATCGCGTCAACAATTGCAACAGGCCAGATTTTTTCAAGTTGCAATAACTTAACTCGCATTGTACATATTTTTAATTGCATCTCCTTATAGAAACAAGCAAGAAAAATCGGAAGTTTGGAAATTTTTTCTAAAAGCAAAAGATAAATAAAATGCACAATGTCGGCTGTTTTCGAAAATTTACAATACTAGAGGCAACACATCAAACTTATTTGACAGCCTAAAACGTGCCCATCCATCTCATAACCAACTGCCGAAGAAATCAAACACAATCCAATATTTTGTCAAAGTGTCTAAAACCTATAAAAGGGATTCCGAATGGAAAAAACTACTACATACTGTTTTAATGAATTTGATCGCCAATTATTTACAGCCAATGATTACAGGATACATGTTTCCGAGATTTTATTAAATGCTTAACACGTTCGCGGACGTGAATGTTATAGCATTCATTTTCATACTGATGCAAAATGACGTGAATGCTATAGCATTCAAATTTTAAAGACAATTTTTATTCATTTAATTTTATACAATCTTAAGTTTTTGTAATTAATACACATTCGAAATAATGACCAATTGGTTCATTAGATACTTTCGTATATATATATATGTATATAACGGTTAAAATACGATGTTCTGACTACTCTTATAATATATATCTAATTAGATTTCGGATATTACAACTAGTTTCAAAAATAATTGCCTGTATATTTTTGCAGCTCCCTAAAATTTTTTGCGTCCGCGAACGTGTTAAATCCCCGCTACATGTTTCCTTCAAGAAACTCTCTGAGAAATGTGATGATAGTAAATTTGTTCAATACAACCAAGAGTAAATTGCAAACTATGCTTAATGAAGTCCAAATCTGAGCTATTACATCTGACTTGTGAACTTCAAGCGAAAAGGATGGCTAACTTGCCGTAACGTGTCACTTTATATGAAACAAATTTGTTCTTCGTATGACTGTTTTGTCTATGTGCTAACAGAAACGTGAAATTTAACATTTCTAAAATAACTGGTCGCCGTAGTCTAGTGGTTAGTGTGTTGGCTTACTAAGACATGGGCCCTGGGTTCGACTCCAGGCTCCGACATCTTCAAAAAAAGAAATATGAAAAAATATTTCTTTCGGCGACTACCTCTCAGCAGTCTTCTGGCAAAAGCTCTGAGAGTAACTAATTGCCATGAAGAAGCTTCTCAAGTCTGTCGTTCGGAGTCGACATTAAACTGTAGGTCCCGGTACTCATGGATAAAAATTGACACACACAACATGAGTGCTGCGAGAAGCTAGGCCGTAATCCTGACACAGGGTTGTAAAGGCCAGTTATGTATGTATGTATGTAAAATAACTCGATACTATCGATAATATCGATAGTTTTTGAACCAACTATCGAAAACATCGAATGGCACGACTATCGATAGTTTGCCAGCTCTATTTCAAGCCCAGCCTCTGAAGCTGTGACTTTATTTAAGTTCTAAATGTTTTGCTAGTTCTAAAAGCTTTGTTGGTTTATGCATGGTGCCGCTGAATGATATTTACAACAAATTTTTAAAACGAGTAACATATAAAAATTAATAGCACCGCCACATTTAGATGATCCCAAATAACATATTTCAGTTTATTTGCGGCTAACAATGATAACAATATACGATGCAATTGACAACTGTGTGGGTAGTATTTAATTTATAGTTAATTTTTATGTAATTTTTTTTTAAACTTACTGTCACACATCATTACTAATATCAAGTTATTCAAAAAGTATATAACATTGATTATTTTATTATTCGTAAGTGCAAACAATCAATGTAGCAATTGAAAGTATGCCACGCAGCTGATTAACAATATTATTGAAAAATAAAATACAATACGTCATACAAAAATGTACTTTAGGACGGGTCGATTTAAAAATCGCCCCTGTGACAAGGAAAATCGTATTCTAGGGATCAAAATAAGAGACTTTGCGCAAGGAACCATACTTCAAAAACGAATTCTGATGTTCCTTATATTGACCCATTCCCTGGGGGGATCGCATATAAAAGTTTCAAAAAATCACCATTTTTCGCACTTTACATGAAACAATTAGCGAAATGACTACACTTAAAAAAAAATTAACTAGATCAAAACAAGTTTAAATAGTGTATTTTAATAAGACAAGTTACTTTCAAAATTGGCAATGTATCTAATGTATAAAATTTGGGCAACTTTTAACTTTTAGATGAGTTGACACTTGAATTGCATTGTACATTGTGGCTGGTATTGCTGTGGTAAAATTTTTTTACCAATTTATTTATTTTATAAAAAAATAAAGTATTTTTACATTTAAAATAAATGGAAATTTTCAAACCCATTTTCAATGTTCTAATAGCAAAGCAAACACAGCTGATGGTAAGTGCAATTTAAACATGTGTTGTGTAACTTGACACTTTTCATGTGCTTACAGTTTCAATGTTCTAATAGCAAAGCAAAGACAGCTGATGGTAAGTGCAATTTAAACGTGTGTTGTGTAACTTGACACTTTTCATGTACTAACATTTTAATGACTTAACGCATGTTATGTACTTCTAGGTTAAATCATCTATTGGATTGGAAACGCATCTGAAACTTCTAAGTTGACCAACTTTTCCACATTATATAAGTACTGTAAGTGCTGCAAACTTTGTACATTCGTTATATGAAAATACACAATTTAAACCTTTTGTTTTTGAGAGAAACATCTAAGTGGTCGCCGTGGTCTAGTGGTTAGTGTGTTGGCTTACTAAGACGATAGCGTCGGGTTCAAATCTCAGCTCTGATATCTCGAAAAAATGAAATATGTAAAAATTTTTTCTTTCGGCGACTACCTCTCAGCAGTCTTCTGCCAAAAGCTCTGAGAGTAATTGTTTCTCTTAAAAAAGCTTCTCAAATCTGTCGTTCGGAGTCGACTTTAAACTGTAGGTCCCGGTACTCATGGATAAAAATTAAAATACACAACATGAGTGCTGCTAAGGCTTCACGATAGAAATGAGTGTTATGTCCTTCCTTCAATAGAACATTTATTGTTTATTATTATTTGCTTCGACTATATATATGTATTCTGTAGCTCACACCTTATTTTGTTTACTGAATTTTTTTTTCTTTATATTTAAAAATCTATAAGAGTGAAACTAAAAGGATCTTTAAAATTTAATTCAGCATATTTAAAAGAGAAAAAATTTGAAAAGTGCAGAAATTATTTGTTGCAAAAATCTTGAATTAATTTTTTTAAACTAAAAAAAAAAAAACAAAAAGTGTTACTCTTTTGCATCTTATTTTTAGCGTCAGCTTTAAATAAATAAATAATAATACTCGTGTAATAAAAAATTAATGGTAAGAATAAAAATTCATCACAAAGAAATACAAGATTTTTTATAAAAACGATTTACAGAAAGCAGAGAATACCAAGTGGGAGAATACATAAACCTCTGCTATCCAAAAAATGCAAAAACGTCTCAAATCTGTCTGTAGATAATGGAGTCTACAGCATTAAATATTGAAGTGCAAATTTGTTAGTAATTATTTCGTTATTTTGAGCATCACAAGATGCTGCATAATACACATTGTGAGGTAGAAAAAAGGAGTATTTTCTGTTTTCTAATTTTTAAATTATTTATTTTATTTTATTTATTTTTAATAAATACTTAGCTTTTGCTTGTTAAATGAGACTATTTTGCCTTATAATTTATTGCAAATTTTTTTTTTTTTGAAGATCAGCTTACTTTTGGTTTTATAAAGCTCTGAAAATTTGAAAATACAAAAAAATATAAAATCAATATGAAAAGGCTATTATATCCACGTTAATTATAGACACCATACAAAATTAGCTATTGAATGTCTGTAAGTAATTTTTAAAGCAGTGGAGTTAATAGCATATATGTAGTGTCATCTGTAGTTCTTAATTGTAAACACTTAACAATTAATTGTTAAATTAAAAGTAAATCTTGAGGAACTATGAGTATAGCTCAAACAATGAATCATCTTGGTTATAAAACAATCGATCTTAATTTGTAATGGTTGCTGAAAGCTTACATTTAATAGCAGAAATAATGCTCAAAACAGATGTAGAAATTTATGAATAAAATTTATTGTTAATAAAGCATGACGACTTTTGTTGTTGTACAATGGGTGCGGCGGTGTTCATGACATTCAATTTGCATTATTTTATGGATTTTCTTATTATATCGGTAACGTAAATATAAAAACTAATAATAAATTATTGCTAATGACTTGAATCTGATCACTAATAACCTCTCACACAATTTTTTTTAATTTGTTTACATTATATATTTAAATTGAGAAAATATGGTTTAAATTAAAAAAAAGCAAAAATCTAAATTCAATATGTTAGTAGTTGCGTATACTACATATATGTATGTATATGTGCATACATGTTATGTATGTTATGTCTGAACGTGGAATAATTGAAAAAAATTGTCACCTTTAGACAAATTAAAAAAAAAAAATTACAAGTGAGGCCTAAATACTCACACTCGTCATCAACAAAGCAATTATTGTTATTTATCGTAATGATTTATGATCAATTCCATTTGCCTGTAACTCATGTCTTTCCATGTTTTTGTTTGTTTTTTAATATATTTTTGCGACAACTGTCATGTAAATTCATCAAAAACAATTGTTTTCATGTATTTCGTAATTATTTATGAAACTTTGTTTTCATATTTGTTTTTTTTTTTTTTTTTTGTTTGATTTTTGTTTTGCTAAATGTAGCCATTCAATTGGAAATTGAAATAATTTTTTCACCTTTTCAATGATTATTTCGTTTGTTTTATTTTTTATTTTTTTGTCAAATAAAAACAAAATAACTAACATTTGAATTATTAACTATTGATTTTTTTCTCCTGTTAAGAAACAGTAACTGACACCAGGTGGTGGGTGGAAAATTGTTAAGGCCAACTAATGCATGTCAATACTTTCGAATTGTTGAATTAAGTCACTTATTTAGGTATGTCATGTCATAAGGAACACCTTATTTACAACAAAACAAAAAAACAAAAAATTATTTAAAATTTATTGCATCATTCAGCAGTAAAATAAGAGAAAGTTTTAAATTTTTAAGATTTAAAAAAAAAAATTTTTTTTTTCTTAATGCATAAAAACGTCTTACAAAGCTTTTTGTGTTTACACTTTTGGTGTAGAATAATAAAATAAATACATTAGTTGTTGAAAAAAAAATTAATTTAAAAATAAATGAAGTAAAGGTTTTAATAAATTGAAATATTGTTTTTTATTATTTCAAATATTTAAAAGCTAAAATATTACACAGATTTAATTAAAGTTCTTAAATTTTTAAAATTTTTCTGAAAACCTTGAGACCTATACCACTTTAAGTTTGTCATACATATCGAATATATCGAATATTTCGATATGTATTCGATATTTAGACTATCACATTACTACCCTCCTATACAATAAATTGACATACAATACCACTTGGTAGATAGTATAAAGCAGCTTTTATTGTAGAATTACACAGTACGACAGTGAAAAAAAATGCACGGAAACTATAGTATAGGTTCGATTGTACTACTAAAGTTTAGTAAAACCCTGTACTCGGTTTGGTCAAATTGATTTATGGACCTCAAAAGATTTTGAAAATCACTGCATCACTCAAAAAAAGATGTCCTAAGTTTTCAGCCAACAGCTAACTCAAACTTAAAGATTCTGCTTAACTATATTTGGCAACAATGTAGTGAAGACTCTACTGAATAAATTTTAAAATAATTTTTGTGCAAAAAATTATAAATAATTTTGTGTAAAAAATTATTTTTTCTTGACCTATTTTATGTACGAAAAAATTTGCACTTTTTTTTACTTTTTTCAGCCTACAGGGACTCGTAATTTTTCACAAACAATATATGACAACATTGTAGCCATTGTAAATCTGAACAACTTTCGTGATTATATCCATACAATTTGAATGTGTCTAGGCATTCAAAGTAGATTTCAAAGACCAATTTGTACCCTAAAATGTTATTTTTCACTGTACTTGAAATTTATTCATTGCCCTGTAGGATATGAAGCTTTCATTGCCTTAAAGTTACTATTACAGCTACTGAAGCAGTGAATCTAAAGACAAATACTAGTGCTGCTGCGAACTAGAATTTGAAGTATTTTTTTTTTTTTTTTTTTTTTTTTTTTTGAGACCATTACTCAGGGGTTAACCCCTACTAATGCTGTGCATTGTATTGGGATTTTTGTGAAAAGGACAGTACATTATGAGAAAACATATATTATTGTATTCTTATATTATTAAGGTTATACCTTCAGCAATTGCCCTATCGTTACATGATGATTGTGGTGAGTGCCTTCGCTAAGTAGGTTTTAGTTTGTATCTGCTACTTCCCAATAGATGGACTTTCTCTGCTGATCGTTTTTTGTTGTTAATGGTTAAAGTGGAATAGATTGGAATATCAGGGAGTGGTTCTTTTGTAGAATATTGAAGTAACATTTGTGTAATGAATCAAATGATTACCACTAATTACATAGCTCTGTAGCAAAAATCGCTTTTTAGGCCCCGAATATTGTTCACAACACTTAAATTTTGTGTTGTGTTCGCTTCAACATATAAAAATAAATGTTGTAAACAATAGTCAAGAAATATGGCACAACACATAGGTGTTATAAATCATAACCATAATTTTAAAAATACAACATCAAATTTACAGCCTTTGTGAACCATTACCATAATATTAAAGCGCTAAATTCAAATTCGGTTCGAGTAATACTTCTCCTGAAATAAGACAGTATGCTAATAAATATCATCATAACTTAAGTAAAAAATGCCTGATTTTATACAAAACACAAACAAATAATTGGGTGGGTCTGAAATTTCCTTTAAGTCTTAAAAAATGAAAAATATTTTTTCGAAGTTATCCAGCAGAAATTAGTGCTTACCAGTAAGCTATTTTGTAAAGGAGAAATCGTGAACAATCACTTACTCGTGCGCATCAATAATGCGTGATTTTTATATGAAATGAGCCGCTAAAATGCAATAGAAATGCTAATTTATTGCAACCAGTAAGCAAATAAGATGTGCGTCACTATAAACTGTAACACATCAAAAGTCAAATAAAAACTGACTGGAGTAAGCTAGAGTTAAAAATAAAACAGTTTTATTTTGCATTTTTATTACAGATTTATATTCTGTATTATTTTATTTAAAAATTAATTTAATTTTATAAAATTTTTTATTTTATTCATTATGCCATCCATAAGCAATGTTATAGTGTTTTCGGTGATTTTTTTGGTACCAGCTGTCCATTTATATCGAAAACTAGTAATGGTTTTGGGAACAGATGTACTCTTCTTTAGTTCTCTTTTGACCAGAGCCCAATATCTTTCAATAGGCCGCAGCTCTGGGCAGTTTGGTGGGTTAGCCTCTTTTGGAACAAAAATAACATTATTTTTATTATACCAGTCTATTGCGCTTTTACTGTAGTGACATGTTGCCAAATCTGGCCAGAAGAATGTTGATATGTTGTGCTGTCTTAGAAATGGGAGCAACCTCTTTTGAAGACATTCTTTGATATAAATATCTGAGTTTATTGATCCCAATGTAACAAACGATGCACTTCTGTTGCCGCAGCTACAAATTGCCTGCCAAACTAGGAACTTTTTGGGAAATTTTGATAGTTTTTTAGTTCGGAACTCTTCAGAAACATTGCCTCTACTATCCGCTACATAAAACTCTTGGCCAGAAAGCTGCGCAAAGTCTGCAAAAACGTAAGTTTCATCACCCATTACACAACATTCGAACTTTTAAAAAAATTCTTTTTTGAGGAGTTTTGCTTTTTTTTTTTGCTTCAATATCCTTCTTAGCATTTCTATCCGGAACTTTTTGGACTTTAAATGTTTCAAGGCCAGCTTTAGCTTTAACTCGGCGCACAAAACTTTCCGAACATTGCACGCGCCGGGCCACTTCGCGACCAGAAATGTTTGGAAGAGCCAGCAAAAGCTTCTCAACCTTTTTGGCTTTCGCGTCGTTCGTTACCAGTTTTGCTTTACCTGTTCCAGGCTTTCTTTCAATTTTTAGGTCTTTATTGAACTTTTTGACCAATCTGGAAACACATTGCCTGGTCACGTGGACTTCCCTAGCAACTTTTGTATAACTCCAATATGGTTTTTTTTTTAATTATTTGAATAATTTTTGTATGCACTTGTCTTTGATTATCCATTGTGAACTAACTAACAAGTCAAATTTGACAAACTGATACATTTTAAAATCTGACACATTTTTTAAAGATATTGTGATTAAGAAAAATAATTTTGATTAAAGGTGAAAAAAGTTATTAAGAAAAATGGGTGTTACACTTTATAGTGACGCACATCTTAGTACAAAAAATCGAAAGTAATACCTTAGCCTGTAGCATATTTGGAAGCTTTATTTTATTTATTTTTTATTTGAATCTTTAAATTTTCTGCTTGGTATTCAATAACTATTTTTTCCATGTAAACTTAATACTAATTTTGCAAATACAAATTGGCAAATTGGCAAGTACATTACATTACCCTATTTCAGGGTTACGGCATAGCTTCTTGCAGCACTCATGTGGTGTTTGTTAGTTTTTATCCATGAGCACCGGCTCCGAAGGACAAACTTGAGAAGCTTGTTCATGCCAATCAGTTATTATCAGACCTTTTGCCAGAAGTCTACTAACAAGTAGTCGCCGAAAGAAATTTTTTTTTCATGTTTCTTTTTTTAAGATGTCAAAGCTGAAGTTTAAAACCGAATCTTTTGTCTAGTAAACCAGACCCAGACTATGGATCACAACACAACATTTATTTGCTTCCTGTGATAATAATTTACAAGAGCAACATGTTGTGTATGTCATAGGGTTGATTTTTTATATTAGTATGCTTTTCCTTTAAAATACAACCCTGAGTATATAAAACTGCCATTTAAAAGCAAAGTGTGCTATTTTTAAGAGTTTATGTTAAGTGTTCAAGAAAATAAGGTAAAGTTAAAATAAAAATAAAAGAAAAAAAAAGAAAAAACAATGGACATTTGCTTCCTTCGGCGGATGACTATCAGCAGCTTGTAAATTTTTTATTGCCAGTTTTTTAATGAAATCAAAAAATATAAATTTTATCTGCTAGCCCTTTGACATTCTTTTGCAATTCTAATAGTAAGACCCAAGCTTTTTAGCTGCAATGAAAATATTTCCAATATCTCTTTATGCTGACTTTTATTAGCTCCAAATGGTAGCTCGCCACGACCAATCTCAGGATTTGCTGTCATTTACTCCATCAGTTTTTCCATCTGTTTTTTATTTGTTATTTTTCTACAAAAATTTCAGTTAAGTATTTCTAAATTTTAAAATCTGCACTGTTATATTAAACTGTAGGTCCCGGTACTCATGGATAAAAATTGACACACACAACATGAGTGCTGCGAGAAGCTAGGCCGTAATCCTGACACAGGGTTGTAAAGGCCAGTTATGTATGTATATTGCACTTACAAATTTTCCTCCATTTTCTTTTTACAACTTGTCTTGCAAGAAGATAAAAGCTAATGAGCTGTTGGAAGTTTTTGACAGTTTTTTTACAACAGATAAAGACAACTGTTTTGAATGATAATCGCGGTATTTCAACATAGACAAAAAAAATTCAACACTGGCTATAAATTTTGCAAATCATAATCGGAATTTGAAAAATACAACATAAAATTTACAACTGTTGCGAACCATAATCGGGGCCTAAGCTACGGTCACATTAGGCAAATATTTGACGAAAACAATTAAGATTAATTGCTACCATAAATATCTACATATTATTTGTCATTATAATAATTGACGTTTGATCTATTTAAACACGATTATTATATAAAACGAAATTTTTACAAAAAGTAGTAGTTACGCTTTTCCTATATTTCATATATAATCGCTAAATAATGCCCATAAAGTACAAAAATTAAAAAAAGCATATTAGAGTACTTCCTAGAAGCATTATCGTGTTATAAAAAGTACCAACAACCTTGTTATAGGAGACTGAATAGTATTAATGTATGTATGTCAACTGCACCTGTAGTTTACAAAAACTAACCGCTCATATTAACCACAAAAATTTAAAATTTTTCCAATTATGTGTATATTCGACAACTCAAACAAACTATTCACAACGCAAAAAAGAAACTCATCAGTTATTGAATAATATTTCCATTTAAACGCCAGCTCAAGCACAATAGTACTTTCATAATAGTGTGAAAATACATTAAATCGAAATCGTAATTTTTGAAACAAATTGTTGATGAATGAATGACAAATTTTGATAAATTAGTTTTCCAACTTAAAAAAAAATATACAAATATATTCGTATTTTAATTAAGATTTTTTGTGATATTTATTTATTTATTTAATAGTAATAATACAATAAGCCTACAAGGCCAAAGCGTATTATATAACTAGATTCAATATTAAAAGAAAAACTAAAGTCTAATATAAAATATATTTTGTTCTGTTTTTTTTTTTGCTTATAATTAATTCAAAAACATACTTGCACTTTATATGGTTGGTTAGTGAAGCGTTTCCAAGCCGACTAGTAGATGTATGGATTACTATCTGATAGTCAGTGAATATTTTAAATGCCACATAAAGTAGAAGTTATTACAGCTGTAGCTGTTGTAAGTTTTGTTAAAAATAATTTATATTGATGAGTGTCAAAATAATTGACAGATTTTATAATTTACTATGACGAACATTGTCAAAAGCAGTATTTTATTAATTAATAAAATATTCACTGGCACTTGAACAGCAAATATAATTTTTATTTTTTATGACAATATACACCTCGAATAAATTTAAAGTAATTGTTAAAAATATAAAGTAATTTTTTTTTTGTGTATAAATAGGGGCATTGCAAGAATACCGAATATAGATTGATGCAGAAGACCAACATCTGCTAGATTTGGTTAATTTTTGCATAAATATTACGATTATTGAGTTCTGATGGCATTAAAGTGAATGAAGACAATGCTGCTAATCGCTTGATGTTCGCTTGAAGTTCGTAGTCGTATGTTTCTAATCAAATGCAACCAAAATGTAGAATCTTAACTTGAAAATATTTTCTTCTCAATCAAAATTATATCATCAGTAAACTACTACATTATTCAGTTACTTTTCTATTTAAGAAGCCTTTACTTACTAACCTAATTAATCAATTTAATTGTATTTTTAACAATTTTTCTCCAACATGACATAAATTTTTTATTGCTATAAAACTTAAACAGTGGCTATAAAAAAGTTTAATTATTAATATTCATAAAAATCCATTGTACTTTAATTTATTTTAAGAGAACAATAGCAGGAACAGCAAAAACAAAAAATAAACAGAAAACAATTTATCATACTCGTATTTAATTAATGATAAAATAAAATGAAAAAAAAAACTAAAGTCAACACCAACAGCACCAAATTAAATTACGGCCAAAAAAACACGAGGGCAATGTGGCAATTCCGTGAATTCTGTACTTGTGGAGCAATAACTTTTAATGTAACACTGAAACACACTGATAGCAAGATAAGTCTTATCGCTACCAAAATTAAAAAAATATATATATCTTATCTTATAATTTAATGTCATATTTTATGTAAAAACAACTCAACATCAAAGCCATAGTTAAATTCAATAAATTCAAGGAAAATATCTGACCATCAATTTCAATGGTAAAGATGTGGTTAACTGACAAATATATACAAACAGACATTAGCTAATGTTAAACTAACTAATTAGCCATCACAACCCAGTTTCAGGGTTACGGCCTCTCGCAGCACCAATGTTGTGTATGTTAATTTTTTACCGGGACCTACAGTTAAACGTCGACTCCCAACGATAGACTTGAGAAGCTTGTTCATAGCAATCAGTTACTCTCAGAGCTTTTGCCAGAAGATTGCTAAGAGGTAATCACCGAAAGAAATATTTTTTATATATCTTTCTTTTTAAGATGTCAGAGCTGGGGTTTGAACCCCGACCTCTTGTATAGTAAGCCAAAACTAAGTTCAGCTGCATTGAGATATTTTGCTACTAAAAATGAAATATGGAAATATGAAAATATATAGGAATTCGAAAAACAATTAGTGTAATGCTCTTTTTTTGGTAGTGGTTTGTAAAACTCAGTTCGACTTCCAATTAGATTGTGGATTATTTACTTAGTTTAATTATTTGTGTTTCCTTATTAAAATGCAATGATGGAGAGAAAAGGAGAAAAAGGCAGAGCAAAAAAAAAATTATGAGTATGACAAGACTTTAGGCTGAGTTAGTGAAAACCTATAGCATCGAAGAGTTTAGTGAGCTGTTAAGAATTTGTTGTAAACAAAAAGTTCAAAACAAAAAAAAAAAATTCATTCAATTGTTGTTCAGTAAAATATATATATTTATTTAGCGATATATATTATATTTTCAATTGTTTACAGATACTTTAATTTCTTTGTTAAGAAATCTTTTATTTTTTAAATAATGCCAAGTTGACATTTGCAACATAAAAATCTAATTTTTGAGGATTTTTTACAAGATATTAACTACGATACTTTTTCAGTAAGCAGCATTGTGTCTGGTTATGTTGCAGATTTTCACATCTGTTTCACGATATGTTTTCACTAACTCAGCCTTTTGACAAACTCATCAAATTCTGTGCTAAATAGTTATTGATTCTAAAGAAAGTGTACAGGTCGAAAAGAACTATTATGAGACGACCACAACTCGAGTCGAAAACATGTTTACTTCGGCTGATATACAATTTTTTCACTGATGTCATTTCATTCTTTAAATAAAAAATCATTGCAAAAAAATATTAATTATATTATTAACTGGAATTAGTACTGATGAATTTAAAGCGTTTTAAGACGAAATAAAATAAATTAAAACGATTGACCATCTAAATAGCATTCGTACTCGTATTTTCAAATCATTAAGAAATGAGTTATTTATCGAATAAAAGCCTAATTAGTATTTACGTTCCGTTTCTTGAAGAATTATTTTATTTCAATTTAACTAGGGAAACATGTATAATTGCTTCGTTTGTTCTTTTTCGTTACGTTCTGTGTCGGATGAACGTCTTGGAAATAGCGAGAGGGATTATAAAGCGACAGTATGTGCTAGAGTTACCAACCGTATTATAAATTATAGTATTACACATTAGTTACTATGTGTGTATGTACTATATATATAAATATATACAAAATTACTATATTTATTACTCTAGTTTGGAGCATGTAATAGCAAATACCTATAAATTAAAATTTAACATTGATTTGTAAAAAAAATAATATATTTTATTAACACCTATTAAAATGTGACTGTGCACTGCATGCATTTGAAATATAGAAATAAACAAGAAATACTATTTTTGCATAAATTTAAATACAATTTATTGCAATTAATAACATTTATTCAATTATATACATAGAAATGTAAAAAAATTTAAAGACTTCGCCAAAATTTTAGCTTTTGCACACGGCTATTGTTTAATTGCTACAGAGTTTATTATTAAATACTTTCATTAAAAAATTTATTTAATTGCTTATGGAAAGTGAAGAACTTAAGAATTGCATGTAACAAAGCAGCTGAAACGTTTATTGTAAAATTTTTTAAAAGAAATTGATGAGAGAAATTATGTTTATTCAATACTTTTTTAAAATAATGCATTGTGTTCAATAACTTTTCTAGTTATTTTTCAAAAAATACTCGTACTATAAATAAACCTAAATATATTATTAACATGTTTCTCAATTTGCGTGTGTTTTTTTTATATTTAATTTAAATTAATGATTGCCTGATAGAAGATCTGGTTCAAACACAGAAGTTCTAATAGAATCAAAACTTTATTTTGAGGGTTTTTTTTTTTTTTTGTATAAAAATGAAAAAATACAATTATAAAATGTCGGACTGAGTATATTCAGCCGCATATATCAAACTACCCTCGTATATTAAATATTTAATAGCAAAAAGTAAAAGTCAAGGAATTTTATGCGCCAAAGAGCACGTATTATAAGTATTAATAGAAGTGCTGAAATTTTTTTTGAAGAACTAAACAAAAACCAATGGTTGGGAAAAATAAAAGTCTGTACTAAAACAACGAAATAAATAAAAGAAAAATGTTATTAAAAGTAAAAAATTCTTCTATCTTTACTCGTAGTATACTTTATGTGTTATGACTATTAATTAAAATTTAAATGTATCATTCAACACACAATCAATTTTATTCGATTTCGATTTTCCGCATATGTAATATCGCGTGCAGGAGTTTATGTGCTCTATCTACCATTTTATATAGCTCGGGTTAATGATGGCACTTTAGGTTATTGACACCAACATTTTGTAAAATCTGCAATCTGTGTTCGGCTATTTATCTCCAAAACTGGACGAGATATCTAAAAACGGATTGCAGATTTGAAAAAACCTGAAGTGACATCAATAACTCGAGATATGTAAAAAATATGAAATGGTGGATAGAGCATATAAATGACCATATATAAAACTGTACAAAATCGTTTGAAACTTTACCAACTTTAGATGTGCGCATTATAGCCTATTATAGTTCATAGTTTTGGCATCATTTGAAATGCATTTCAATACCTCGAAATTAAGTGTTTTTGTTATCTGCTTGACAGTAGACAGTGACTAAAACAACATACTGTATTCTAGTAAAGTAGTAGTAGTAAAATTATTGTAGGAATAATATGAACTATTCATCAGCCGTACTGGTGGTTGAGCATCGAATTTTAAGCAGTTTTACATGCAGCCGAATTAAAACATCTTCTTACTGATTCTCTATTTAACCAGTCTTGATATAAACATTAGAATGAAGATGTAAACTGGGTGCTAATTGTGGCGGTAGTTATCGAAATGCCTTTTGTCTCGAGTTAACGACTCACTGTTAGAAAACAAACAAAAAAAAAAAATTAATTTAACAACACTGAAAAAAAAAATCATGGAAGAAATTATAAATAAAAAATATGTGTTTAAAAAACACTGTCATTTTTTTGCCTGATGTCCATATGCAAATAAAAATTAATTTTCTATAATAACAAGAAATACGAGTACATATGTATGTAAATTAATTAAATTATAAAAAAAATGAAAATACTGCTTGATGATCTAATTTATATTTAAAAAAAAATTATACTTTTTTAAAATTAATTTGTGGTAACACAGTACAAAACGAAAAAAAAATAACCATATACGGACACCACTACATGATAAAAGACCAAAAAAAAAGAAGAGCCGTGTCTCTCAGCTCGTATTCTGTTTCTGCATTGCTTTGTAATTACTATTCTTTTGCCGATTAAAACACTTCTTCTTTTGAACTACAAGACAACAAGATAGGCAGTAATTAAAATAAGCCATAAAAATTTTGCTTGAGCAGCTCTTTGGCATGAGTTTTTTATAAGTTATTTCAATTAGACCCTCATTGATCGCCTCCTTAAAGAATTTCTTATCCATTTTGAATCAAACGAAACTAAAAGTAGACACACTTAACAATGTCAAAGTTATTTACTGTCGCAGAACTAATGAGTAGGCATTGTCATGCTTTGTAATTATTAATGTGTTTTCTGAATTCCGTAGTTTTTCTAATTTATTTTATTACATACATACATATATGTATATTTCGAACAGTTCTCATAACATCAAAAGTTCTCTAAATTAATGGTGTCATTGACTTTTTTAATTTCAATTTTAAGCGGAAAACCAGATAAATTTATTTTTAATAAAACCAAATTTTTCACATTATTATGTAAGAAAAAAATTCTTTATTGTTAACCCATTTTTGTCGCGGAAACGTTGTCGTATAAAATTTTGTTGTAACCACACTCTACACATTTATTTTAACCAAACAAATTTTTTATTTATTGAGTTGAAGACATACATACATACATATATAATTGACCATTACAACAAATTTTCAGAGGTATGGTATAGCTTTTTATGGCTTCTATATTGTGTGCGTCAATGTTTATCCATGAGTACCGTGACTTATAGGTAAATATCGACCAACTTAAGAAGCGAGTTCATGGAAATCAGTTACTCTCAGAGCTTTTACAAGTAAACTGCTAAGAGGTGTGTTCTTTCAAAAGGGGAATGTGCGTGGTAAAGTGGTTTGAGCGCTTGTTCAAACATTCAGTATACCCAGATTCAAATCCCAGCAAAGGTAAAAAATGTAGTAAAAAAAAATAATAAGAGGTTCGCCCCCACCTCCAAGAAGTCCACCTACAAAAAAACCGCTCCCTGACATTCCACTCTATTTCACCTTCACCATTGGCAACAAAAACGAATGATCAGGAGAAAAGCGCCACCTACTGGAAAGTAGTAGATATTAGCTACCTATTTACCGAAGCTCCTTACCAGAATCAATATGCAACAATAGGACAATTGTTATTGATCATTTAAGGGTGAAGGTATAACACTGGCCTTTGAATGATCATTTGACAGCAACTAGTGCTATTCCTAAGGCGCTTAATAATAATAAAAAAAAATCCGGTCCTTTCCACAAAAAATTATAATACATTAGTAGCGGTTTACCCTTGAGTATCGGTCTTAAATAAAAAAAGAGATGTCAGAGCTGGGCTCTAAGCCCGGAACACACTAGTAAACTGACCACTTTTTTGAGCTGGAAACCTATTTTTAATTTATTCTATTTCATCACACAACACCTTATGTACTAAGAATATCACTTTTTTTTATTTGAGACCAATACTCAGGAGTATAAACACCTACTCATGCGTGTATTGTATTGGAAAGAGATTTTTTTTAAAGCGTCATAAAAATGAGACGGAGACAAGTTGCTGTCAATTTAATCACTGAAAGAACAGTGTTATACCTTCACCCTTCAATGATCAACAGCACTTGCCCCGTCTATCACGGCATCATTACTCTGCACTGGTGAGCATCTTCGCTAGGTAGCTGTTATCTTCCCAGTAGGTTGCGCATTTTCTCCTGATCATTTATTTTTATATGGCAAGTGGAAGAGAGTGGAATGTCAGGGGGCGGTTTCCTATATGTGGACTTCTTGAGTGGGGGAACCTCTTATTTTTTTAAATTAAAATCTAGAAAATCGCAAATTTTCATTCTTAATTTTTTCAGCTTTGCTGAGGTTTACACCTGGGTTGTTTTGAGTTGTAGTCATATGTTCTAACCAGTATGCTACGCAATAATTAATGAATTTAGATTAAATTTTGCAATGGTTTCTCACCAGCCGAATTGAACACTCCAGCCATGGAGTGCCATCAGCGTTCTTTGTTATCTCTTTTTTCTAAAAATCATATATTTAAATTATATTTTTCTACATATTTTTCAATGAGTTAGTCGCATCTTGGCAAACAGAATTGTTTCTGATAATCTCCTTTTTATTGCCATTATTCAATTTTTTTGTTCATTTTATAGAATTTAGTTCTGGTCTAATTAAAGTCTGTTTAAGCATCCATACGATAATTTTTTCAGCACAACTTTCTTGAACTTCTAGGCATTTTTAAGAGAAGTTAAAAAAACAAAAAATAATAAATAAATAAAGATTAAAAACTATTTATTTCTTAGAATAAAATGAAACCAAAAAATCTTATTATTCCTCACATTTATCATAAAGGGTTAATAAACTATGTTGTTAAATATTAAATAATAATGATATTGAAAACAATAAAAAAAAACTTAATGAATATCATCACAAAAAAAGTCAAATATTTCTATATAAAAAAGATTTCAAAAAATGTAGGCAGAGTGGTTATACATATGAATTTAATATTTATTGTCATATTCCACTTTTCGCAATTAATATGAATGTCTGTATAGTATATTACACACTTATGTGCATATACACAAATATATGAGTATGTTAAGTTCTGTTTGTTGAACACCCAAAAATTGATGACGAATACTTTTTGCGTTGACTTTGTTAGTATCGTATTTGGCAAAATTATTATTTTTTTATTTTATTTTTGGGTTTTTTACTTTTCTTTATGTTGGAAGAAGACTCACTCACTTATTTGCTCATCAGTTACTGCCACTACATACTACCAGACATATGCCAAATTTAGTTTCTGTTTTATCTTTTGTTTTATTTCTTAAAGCATAATAAAAGAAAACGAAAATGT
Organism: Metopia argyrocephala; assembly: GCA_963576795.1. Lineage (NCBI taxonomy): Eukaryota > Metazoa > Arthropoda > Insecta > Diptera > Sarcophagidae > Metopia > Metopia argyrocephala. Next base: position 55,931,542 of record OY756211.1, on the reverse strand, counting down.
TACAGTGGAAGCAGTAAAAAAAATGGAATACCGAAAGTTTTAAATGAACGCAAAGACTGATAAATCTTGAACTAAATTTTTGTACTCAATTCCAATTTGATTGAACAAAATTAACCCACAAGGAATTATCTTTATTATCGTGGACTAGGAATCACGTTTGTCAAAGTTTTGAGGTAGTATCTCAAGAACATTAAGAATTTTTTTCTAGCCGTTTCTGAGATGATCATGTTTGATCGTTTTTAAAATTGCCTGACTATCTGAAGAAATATATATGAAGAAACAGTTATTACTTATATAATTACGATGATTTACACTAAGCAGAAACCCAGTATAATCCTTATAGTTGCGGTAGTCTTGTAGTTAGTATGTGGCTTACTAAGACAAAAATTATGAAAAAATATTTCTTTCAGCGACTTTCTCTTAGCAGTCTTCTGGCAAATGCTCTCAAATAAGCTGATTGCCATGAATAGGCTTCCCAAGTCTGTCGTTCGGAATCGACTTTAAACTGTAGGTCCTGGTACTCATGAAAAAAACTTAGCACACACAACATGGGTGCTGCCAGAAGCTAGGCCATAACTCTAAAACTATATATCTTAGCTTCAAGGTGTCAGAGCCGTGACTTGAAGCGGAGCTCTCGTCTTAGTACGCCAACACACAAACCACTAGACCACAGCGAAATGTCAACAATTCAAAAGTTTAGAAGCAATAAATAAAACTTGTCGATAAAAACTAAAAAAATTACAATAACATACATGCTGAAAAAAGCAGAATTAACCTTTACGATCTAAAAAAGAATGGTGTTTAAAGAAAAAGGACTGAACAACACCTTGTCAAATTATAACTAATTAAGAATTAACAAAATATAAAATTGTTCATGCACAGTAATTAATTATTAGTTTGTTTTTAATTTCCTTCCGTTAAATTCAAATTAATTCTTGAGTTTTTTTTTATTATTTTTCTTTCGTAACCCACTGTATTGCAAAATGAACATATGGATGAGAAAGCACAATTAAAAAACCGTTTAAGGGAAAAAATTTGAAAAAAAACAAAAATTTAACAAGTCTGATATACGGGAAGAAAAACTTTTCTTTATTTAAAATAGGAATTTAAAAATATATATTTTTTATATACTCGCACATAAAAACATATGTATGTACGTACAGTATTTAAATTACATTTAAAGCTGTTTAAATTAAGATGCCCAAAAAAATAAATTTTGAGTTAAAGAAACAAGTGAAAAGAAGAATAATATCAAGGGTCAATAACTCAGAAGTTGAATGATTTTATTTCTTAATGATTGAATAATGTGGCCAATTAAAGAAGGAAAAAATCTTTAAGAGATAATTGCAAGAATGCAAATGGTGAAAATTTTGAAATGCAAATATAATGTTAAAAGAATTTCTTTTGATTTTAAAAAAAATATAAAATATTTTTTACAAGTGAACCATTTTTTAAAGTTTTATTTTCCACTTTTTAAGAATTTTTATAAACTCGAATAATTAATTCTCCAGTTACTTACATTATTTACTATTGCCTTTATCATTAAAACAAAAGCAGGTATAATTTAAAATATTGGCATAAAGAGATCACCTACATCATCTCGTACATACATAATTGGCCATAACAACTCTGTTTCAGGTTTACAGCCTAACTTCTCGCAGCATACATATTGAGTGTGTCAATTTTTATTGACCGGTACTGGGACCTATAGTTTACAACCGACTCCGAATGAGAGACTTATGAAGCTTGTTCATGGCAATGAGTTGCTCTCAGAGCTTTTGCCACTAGACTGTTAAAAGATAGGCGCCGAAAGGAATATTTTTTAATACATAATTTCACTTTCAAGATGTCAGTGCTGAAGTTTGCACCCGGAGGTCTCGTGTATGTAAGCCGACCTACTAACCACTAGACTACGGCAACTTCAAAGTTCTTTGCATTCATTTTAATAAAATATTATTTCAAAATTGATATCATTTAATATGCAATTAAAATGTTTAAGAATGAGTATCTGATGTATTAAAAATCATTTGTGGCTTTAAATCGAAAAATGGTAAATTTCTTTTTAAGTGGTAACAATCCCATCATGATTAATGCCTAGTAAATATATTTTTTAAGTGTTGCAAGAAAAATTTGTATTTTATTCTTTACTAAACACAGATTGCCAAAAATTCTTTAAGTTTATGCCTTCAAATAAAATGAAATAAAATTAAAAAAAAATGTTTAAAACCTGGGAAGTGATTGGACTAAAAATGGCGACACAGTAAAAAACACTAAAAGGGCGGTATGTGTAGGCGTGGCTAAAATATATAAAAAAATATTTTTGGGTTTTTATTTTCCATTATCTTTAATCCCTAATCAAATTAATTGAAATTCGTTTCTTGTTGTAAGAATTTCAGATTCAAAGCGCGCAATTTTTAATGGCAAAGATTTTTATAGTTTTACTTGATAAAAAAAACCTTGACAAAATGTTTAAAGAAAACATTCGGAATTTTTGGAAAACAAGATTTCAATAAATAAAAATACATTCATGTTTACAATTTAAAGCAAAGTACTCGTACATAAACAACTTCTACTACAAAATACTTGAAAATGCATTTAAAGATCACCCATACAATATACATAAAACGTATTAAATTATTAAATTAATTATAAATTTTATCAAAATAATCTGGCTTACCTTCAGCAATAAGAGACTTGTACTCGTTTAGTATTTGCAGAAATTTAAGCAAAAAATCGCTCAAAATTTATAGACTTTTTTCGAAAGCACGTTTTTTCTTCTTTTTTTATAAAAATATATACGTATGTACTACGTACATATGTACATATACAAATATAAATATATAAACAAACAAAAATTCGATAATGTAGTATTTTTTTTTTTTTTTTGGAATTTATAATTAAATTAATTAATGTTGATGTTGTTTTTGTTTTTGTTGCTACTTGCCAAAATCATTTATTCACAAATTTTTAAAACTAATTTGTAAATTCGTACACAACAAAATATTGTCTAATAAATGAATAATTAAAATCTTTTAATTTTAAAAAATTAATTAACAGTTCATGTGCTTATTTCTCATATGTATGTTCAAAATATTTTTGGTGTGTTTTTATTTTTTTATTCTTTTTTTAAATTTTAAAGATACTATTTATTTATCATGTATTTTGTTTACCCACATAAAAATTAAACGCACAAAAAAAAAACGAAAATAAAACACAAAATTAATAACAAAAAAGATCGAAATAACAATCAACAATAAAAACTCAAACGATACACACTACCGCCTCTTTTAATAGATATCGACTTTATAAACAATAAAATCATACTGAATTAATGTTGAGAAAATTGCAAATATTTTTTAACGCGATACTTCTTCTCCTAAAAAAAGAGCACAGCTAAATAATCTGTTTCGAGAAGAGTATAAAAAACACAATAAGAACGTTAAGCGTATTTTAACAGACGTTTTTGCTTTACAACAGAAACATTTATAAGTGGTAGGGAATTTTGTATTTGACTGCATACTTTAATTATCGAAAGGTAAAGGTTAGAAAAAATAAAAACAATCTCTTTACAAAGAATAAGCTTATCATTTGGAATTGTCTGACACGGATTTCTCAATTAACTGTGCCTCAACTGTCGTTTAATTTTAATCTTCTTTTAATTCCACTGTGACATGCTGTTAGTGTATATTAATCATGTAGTCCATAAAATACACTGTGCCATAAACACTAAATGTCACATCACGGCGCAGTTATTAATAAGGTGCCATTTAAATAACAATACGTAAAACAAAAACAAGCAGAAACTGGACACTCTTCACAAATTGTATAAAAAAAAGTAGCTCAGCTGGTATGTCAAATGCACCTCATAATCATGTCGCCATGGAGAATTCTATATTGATGTATATATAGTTGAACTCTTTACACCCGTTATACTTTCTTATTTTATTCCAAATTTATATTAATACCAAAGAAATGTAGTGTTATAAGGGCTTAAGCAATCTTATTACGTATACGCGACATTAAATTTATATTTTTTAACTGAATCCAGATTAGGGAAAAGCTTACATCCGTAGAACAAATTGAGATATCTCTTTACCAGGAGTAAACGTATATTCCAGGGTTGTCAGATAGTTTCACTGGTATATTTAAAGGTGGTCATACGTTTTTATGTGGCCATTTAAAACTATACCAAGATTTCTAGCACTTTGAACAATTTCTATTGATGAATCACATGTGGGAAGTAACTATTGACCAAACCCATAAGCTATAGTCTATTGGTAAACATTATCAAGATCGTTTTTATGACAGCTTATATAAAGTAAACCTTCATCAGCTTACATTTGAGTTTTGCAATTCGTAACTAACATTTTTTCACACAATTAAACGTACACTTGCTGCTCACGACTACGGTCATTTTTTTAACATGTTCTTTTTGTGCTATTATTATCATTTATTAGAAGTATATACAGACATATGTACGTGTATATTACATAAAATCAGATGTATGAAATATTTAAACACTTCTAGCCTTATGTATAATAAAAAATTAGCAGGTCGTTGTACACAGTGGTTAAGTTTGTCCTTCAAATACGTGAAAATTCTTGCTCAAACGTACAAGGTATTTAGTTTTTTGGATTCTCTGACTAGTTATTAAATAGAAGATATGGAAAGTTTTAATAATATCTGTCTATAGCGGGTGATAAACTTGCCAGTTTTTTGACCCATATACTAACGAGTTGCTAATTTTTTATTATACATACGGCCGTTCATGTATAAAATGTTTCCATGAAATACTTGCCCAATGTGACCCTATCTAGAATTTTTGTCGTTGTCAATTTCAATCTGCTTTATTTACTTATATTAACCTTTGTAGGTGGTTAAGAAAATATACAAAAAACTAAAAGAAAATTATATGAGCATGATCTTTCTTTTTGAAATTTTTCTTTTTGTCTTCTTTTTTTATGTTCATTAGGCTTGTTTTTTTTATCAATTTTTCATTTATTCTTTTTACAATACTACCACAACATTGACGACTAAATTGGTACAAAAATGCTTACTATTTTTGGTACTATTTTATTTATTATAGCATAATATTACTAGATACCAGTTTACAAACTGGTAAAATTGTATGTTGTCAGAATTTGAATTTGATGGTTGACAGACAAAGCTTCAAAGATTAAGCATTAATTGCATAGAAATTACTAGTACAGATGCTACAAATAAGACGGTTATTTTATACATTTCATCATTACTTCAATAAGAAATGTATAATTTTGAACAAAACTACAATGAATGATTAGGAATGAAATTTTCTTTAAGACATAAAAAATATATATAAATACATATGTATGTATATGTAGATATACATATATCATCATATTAAATGTAAACGGACGTAACTACACAAAATTTCGAAATTGCGTTTTTTATTAAATATGGTTCGTTTTATCAAAAGGCATGTTCGTGCAAAATTTTACATTCCTACAATCAAAAATGGCGATTTTATTAACGAAATTCAAAGGGACGTAACTTCAAGTGCAAAAATACTTAATTACATACATACATATTTATATGAAAACCTTGCATACAAACTCATTTGTTGTACATATATAGGGATGCCAATCTTTATGTCGATCCTGAAAGTTATATGATTTTTAGGATTTACATAATTTTTGATTTTAAGGTTTTTTGCTTCTCCTGTAAAAAAACAAAAAGTGTAGTTACATCCGTTTGCATTGAATATGACGATATGTATGTACTTATATGCTATATAAGAATATGTATATTTTTGGTGTTATTCAGAAATAACAGGTGATAATTGTATTTAATGTAAAATTAGTACTGTAGTCGCCGTGGCTCTGACATTTTGAAAAAAAGAAATATGAAAAAAATATTAATTTCGCCGAATACCTCATAGCAGTCTTCTGACAAAAGCTCTGAGAGTAACTGATTGCCATGAACAAGCTTCTCAAATCTTTCGTTCAGAGTCAACTTTAAACTGTAGGTCGCGGTATTCATGGATAAAAATTAACACACACAACATGGGTGCTGCATGTTGACACTATTCATTATCGAATTTTGTCATCAATTTGTACATGAAAATACTAAATGTACTTGGCTTAAAAATTTCTAAAATGTTCCTTTTTATATAATCAATTTAATATAAAAATGTCTAAACTTTTAGTTTATTTTGATTTACAACATACATATGACGATATGATATACTCTGTTATAAATTTAACTAAGACCAAAAAGTACTACTTTTAAAACTACATGGTACAATTTTTAACTTCGTAATTTCAAACCTGTCCAGATTGTTTGTTAACTAAAAAACAGTCGCAATTAACGTTCATTGATTCATCTTTAGACAACTTTATTTGTATTTTATTTTTATTCCATGTAGGATGTTTATGTAAAAGTCTACTGTATTAACTCTATATAATTTAAACTCTTAACATTTCAAATATCAAAAAAGAAAATTTTTTTGGGTCACTCTAGCCTGTGTTTAACAAAGCGATTTTTATGGCTTAAAAATATTGTTTTTTTTTTTTTTTTTTTAAAGATCAAAACCTTTTATTTACATTTTATTATTTCTCATCTAAAGTGCAAAGTTTACTAAGATTCCCACAATGCAATCAGTAGTTAAATAAAAATATGACGTAGTACGAAATACTAGCTTTTAATTCATGCATAATATTTAATATTTAATATTTTATTTTTTTTGTTTTTTTTTGTTTTGTTTGAAGTTGTCAATTAATTGTGAGAAATTAATTGTTTGTATTATTTATTCTCATGTTCGTGATCTTTTTGGAGGATTTTTTAACGCTGAAAAATCAAACAAAATCAATTAAATTAATATGCTTAAACAAACATAATGTAAGCAGTTCTTTTTTTAATTTTGATTTTACAAAAGAGAGAGAGAGAGAGAAAGAATGAAAGTCTAATTTTTTCTTAGTTTTATAAATAAGCTTCATAAAAAACATATTTTTAATGTCCAATTCTACTTAAGACAGCAATAAAATTCAAATTCTAATTTATTTGAATCACTTCGCGCACTTTATATTGTTTTTATACAGTTTTCTTTTGTATGATTTTGAATTTATACGTTTGACAAAAATAAACTTGTTCTAACAGCCTTATTTTTCTTCTACACTTACAAGTGGTGGTTGACAAACAGTTACCTCCCATAACTTGTAAATTATGAAAGCTAGTCATAGTATACATTAAAATTTAAGTTAATTCTTATACATTTTACGGAAGTATATAGAATATACATACATTTTTAACAGTCTTCTTGGAAAAGCTCTGAGAGTAACTGATTGACATGGAGAAGGCTTTTAATAGCAAATTATGTATGTATGTATTTATATATACATTTGCACATATATATTTTTCATATACTTACTATAAAGGGATGTAAACAATATAACACATTATATATTTGATGTCTTTTTGTGATAAATTCTTAAAAATATTTAAAATAGTTATTTTCGGGGTTAATACAAATAATATCCGCTGCGGGCACATGCCGAAAATCTTTCATAAAAAAAATTACCAACAAATTATGTATCATACATATTATAATAAATAATTTTCATTCTTGTATTATCATTTTGAGTCCTCAAGTTCTAAAAAAAAACACCATTGATTAAAGATCGTTGGGAATGTCAAAAGCACAACCAAGCGTGCTAATAAGGTTTTTCGCTCATTGTCAGACGACAAAGGCTCGCTTAAATTAACAGCATCAGCGACCGGTACTCTTATACAAACGCATTTGCAGTTGCTTTAGTAATTTGAGTCTTTTTTTTTATACGACACTGCAAGAAAAAATTACATACTTAACCAAAAAAAATTGTCTGATTATAGAAATTTGTAATTATACATTATACTAAACATTTTCTCTCACTGTAATATACATAAAATAAATAAACAAAAGAGACATTTAGCTCGGAGCTGGCTTTTGCTAGATTCTAGATATACGATGCGTCACGACATCTACAAATACTTTTGTAAACTTATATTATTGGTTATATGATTAATACGATAGCCATGATTGCTCATTTAAAGGGCGTTAGGTCCTACATTCTGAAACTGTAAATTGGTTAATACTGAGCTTTATTTCTCCTTACTTCCAACTACCAACGTTTTTCCGAATAGAAAACAGAAAGAAGTAAACTAATATACTTATACCTATATTTTTTAGATACAACATGTCAAATTTTTCCTCGTTAAATAATTTTTTTTTTTTGACGATGAATAAAAGAAAATTCGATTTAATATGTATTGGATGGTTTAAAGTTCAGTCACCCTTAAAGCATATTTTCCTGTACAAATAATATTAATTTAAAGGCAGTGTGTTTTTATTTAAGGAAGTTTGTAACCGATATACATCTTTATTATTTTGAGAATTTCATTTACTTTCGCTAAGATCACTTTAGATTGATAAATATTTGGTTATATTTACTAATAATTTACTTAAAATTGTCATTACCGGCCAGGCCACTTCAAAATCATGGTTACTCATATCTTTTAAAATGTTATTATGACAAGTTCAACTTACAGTTAACTTTTCTGATCTTAAAATAATAATCGTGTGTTTAACTTTCACGCGAAATTACTCTTTCGAGATTCTGCTGTATTACGAGTAAGACACAAGATATTGTTTAGATTCTTTACCGTCTATTGTATTTTATAAAATTTGTGCAATAATTAGAAAAAAAAGGGCGTGTTGTTTCTATTTAAACAAACTTTGTAATTTTCAATTACTGGCTTATTACAGCTTTAATTGAATTGAATATAAAATGCATTCGTAAAATATTTTTTTATATTCTGAATCAGCAAAAATCAAACGGTAACTACTGCCAAACAATAATACCCACAAAAAAACGTACTATGAAAACGTTTAAAATGTTAAAAACAGAGTCAGCAGTAAATCTTGCTTATACGTATACTTAAGAATGCTTCAGATCAAAAAGCCTCTAATTGGCATTGGATTGTTTTTATTTATTTTTTTAATGTTTACAAACAAATAATATTATTTAATTATTTATTTTATTCAACCTATGAAATAATTTCTTACAGATTATTTTCCAAAATTAATATTTCAAAAATATATAAATATCCAACATTAATGATTTAAAACTTCAAATAAGTTTTTTTTATTGTCACATAATCTAATGAGTAGTCAATGAAATGGTCTAAATTAGCGTAATTAAAATGAAAATATTTTAAATTAAGTGGAATGTGCTTATAGTACCTTATCGTTTAGTTTCGAACTATAAGTTATATAAATTAAATTACTTACAAGAATTTCGGAATCAATTAAACCACGCAACAAATTATGCAGGAAAGAAATGTTCATAAAAGCTCTTCTGCTCTTAATAATTATGACAATGAGAGTTATTTACTTTTTGAGATATTGTCTTATAGCTGATAAATAATAAAAATATTTTAAATAGATAGCACTTATCAAAGATAAAAGTTAAATTTAATTTTTTATTTTAAATACGAGCGAATTCATGTCTAAATATACGAGTTTTTTTATTTATGAGGTTATCGAATGAAACACATTTCAATTCCAAATGATATTTACACACATATATAATGTTGTATCAAGTTGGTGACCCGATTTGAAATTATCTGGAAAAATTTTTATACCTATAGAATTTTTTTAAAAACATGTAAGATGATCATATTTATCCGAAAAGAGAAAGCAAGAGGGTTAAAATTTTTCACAAAAACTTTTAAAATTTACAATACAACTCTGACAAAAAGTATTTTCTCAGACATTAAGTAAATATAATTTTTTCTCTATAATATAATAATGTATTCGACAAAAGTCAGTTTAACTGGAAGATAAGTTCAATCTACAGAACTGATCTAAATTATTCTACATAAAGGATCAATTTGTTCGACAGTGTTAGTTAAATCATAGAGGTTTTAAGTAAAACTTTTTATGACAACCACATCTCTAGCAAAAGTTAAAATAGCAGATATTCATATGGCAAGTTACACGCAAAATTGGCAACGCATCTAACGTATGGAAGTTGGGGAGCTTTTAACTTTTAAATGCGTTATGAGTTAAACCTTGACTTGCATGATACATTGTGTATTGCTGTGGTAAAAAAATGTTTAACAATTTATTAATTTTATAAAAGGAAAAAAGAAATAGGGGAAAAATCTATTATATATAGGTATATTCTTAAATCCATTTCCATGTAGAAAAACAAATAATTTTCCATTTTTTAAGATCTAAAATTTTTCAACGTACGATAGTTGTTGTCGAATCAACGTATGATATGGGGGAATAGTGGTTAGATCGCTTGCACAAAAACTCAAACGACCGAGGTTTAATCCCAGCTAAGGACAAAAATTAAAAAATAAAAATTTGTAGTTTTTCTGAATTATAATTTAAAACATAAGATGTCCTCCCCCCCCTTCATGAAATCCATCTTCAAGAAACCGCTTTCTGATGCTGCTGGGAAGATAGCTACTAACCTACTGAAGACGATCGCCACTCACATTCAATATCCATTGAATGTGTTGATCATTCAAGGTTGAAGGTATAACACTGACCCTTGAGCGGTCAAATTTGACAGCAACTTGTCTCACCAACAAAAAAGGCGCATAATATATATATAATGAGAAAAAATCTGTAAATCTTTATATAATACATTTCACTGCATTAGTAAGGGGTTCACCCCTGAGTATTGGTCTTAAAAAAATGATATACACTTCTACCTTAAATCATCAGTTCAACTGTAAACGCGTTTAAAACTTAAAAGTCACTCAACTTCTCCTTTAACTTTTTAACTTATTTTATTTTATACGAAAATATTTTCGTTTTCGACAGAAGCATCTAACACTTCACGATCTTTCTTTCATTATTATTAATATAATATGAGAAACTAAAAAATAAATGGATTTTTCTTCTCAATGTAGCTTTTTTTAGCCCAGGGATGTCAGATAGTTTTAAATTTTTATCCCCTATTTCGAAATTCATATCCCCAAAAATCCCCAAAACCTACAATAGTTCATCCCCAAAAATCCCCACATAAACTGCATCAATAATTTTGCATGTACATATGTTTTATTTGATATGTAAATATATATTTTATTTAATATTTATGTATTCATATTCAATAGAGTAGGATAACTCTGATCTAACATCTTTGAGGCCCAAAAAACATTATAAATATTTTTGATTGCTCCCATTTTATTTCAATTATAAACTAAATAATATAAAAAACACAAAACTTCGCAAGATCATAATTAAAAAACATCATGTATTCAAGCATATTGTTAAGATGTGCAAAAAATATAATTCACCATACTTTTTGGACTAATAAATAATTTTTTACTAATTAAAACAAATTATTTCTTTCAATTACCATGTATTTACTTCTGTACTTAGTGCAATTACCAATATTTTTTATAAAATCCAAGCAACGTTTCTTATTAGAAGGGGTTTTTCCTCGAAGTGCCGCTTTGCCAATTTGCAATAAATTTTCAATAGGATTTAAATTGGAGACTGTGCAGATCAACTTAAAATCTTGAGGCCATTATTTTTAAACCAACCTCTTGCTTGCATCTATGTGTGTTTCGGGTCGTTGTTTTATGAGTTTTAAACAAGCAAGTCTTGAAAATTGAAATTCTTTCACCATGTGATGCGAATGTAAGAAGTCTATAAAATATAATTAAACAAGCAAACAAATTTTAAAAACCGAAAGCTTGTCGATTATCCCCAATAAAATCCCCATCCCCAAATGAATTTTTTCATCCCCATTTCAGAAAAAAAATCCCCATTTTGGGGATAAATCCCCTAATCTGACAACACTGTTTTAGCCAGTCATTATTTTACATCATTTGTATGTAGACTTCTGCAACAAATTTAAAAAGAATTTCTCTGTTGCATACAATTTACAGATAAAGATGTCAATCTTAAAAATTCATGAAAAACATAAATATTTAATAATTTGTTTTCTTTCTCTAATTATTTCCTAAGAAATAATGAAATTGTGTGGAAAATGCCAGTGTGTGTGATTGGGAGGGAAAAGAACTGCAAACCATAAATCTAAATAGAATTGTTTAATTGCTTACAATTGTTTAAATTGTTTAAAAATAAAACTTTTTACAATTAAATCATTATCATCTGGTTATTATCAGATTAAAATGTTTTAAACATTTTTAATTGACCCAAGAATAATTATTATATATATATATATGTATATAAAGAGACAAGAAAGTTTTTATTTAGTTTGTATTCAGACAATGCAAATCTTATTGATTAGATTTTCACTCCTTGGGCTAAAGAGAAGAAGAAAAATAAACAACTACTTTACACACTATTATGCCCTTGGAATGCATTTAAAGTATTTTTCTAATTCGAAATTTAAATTTAATATAATTTTATCTTTATTCTCATGCAGATATTAAAACAAACTTGTGAAAAAGGATGGCAAGAAAAGACGAGACATAAGCCCTGAACTTGTGTACTGTATGTCCGGCATTACTAACATTGTAGTTGATACGTAAGGAATAGATATTGATAGAAAAACAAATATTATTTAGGTAAATGAACTAATATTTTTCTTATCAGTCAACAATTGACCCAAACACACACTTGTTAATTTAAGTTGTGTGACGATATGGAGCTGGTATATGTTCCGAAGTATAATCGGCTTTGCATTTATATACTGTATACAGTCGCATGAAAAAGCAACCTCTTTTCTTCTCTCTTTGGCTAGAAAACTAGGCTACGAAATACTGTCCTATAACGCATGCTCTCAAGAATTACGAGTAGCATCTTATTACTGTATCTTCTTTTGAAACTAAAAAATTGATGGGCGGCTAAAAAGTTTTATTGAAATATCCAGGGAATACGAAATTTAAAGGGCATTCCAAGAATTGTTTAATATTAACCAGTGTTTGAAAAGCTGCAGTCAAAGTAGCAAAAGTCGTGAAGTTTTTCAATTACTGCGAGTTTTTAGTGTTTAAACTTACAGTTTTTGAAGTTATTTCAGCTTACGCTTCTTAAAAATTAAACAGTCGCAGTTAAAGTAGAAGTTAAAAACGAATATTAATAAACAATGAAAAACTTCAAACGCCGACAAGTTTTTAATTCGAATGACTTCAACTGTATGTTAATGCCGAAGTTAAAGGCAAACACAAAAAACAAAAACTAAAACTGTAACAAAACGCATAACTTCAAATGCCGACAAGTTCGAAAGTTTTTCGTTTGACTTCAACTGTACGTTGAAGTTTTTCATTGTTTATAATATTCGTTTTTGACTTCTACTTTAACTGCGACTGTTTAATTTTTTAAAAGTCAAAGTCGAAGCAGCAGTCAAAACAATGGTAAGTTTTTGAAGTTTTTAAACGCTGATATTAACCACAAAGAAAATACTGGTACTAATACACATTTTGTCGAAAATTTTCAAGAGTTGTTTGCAAAAATGCTGCTGTATTTTATTAAAGCAGCGTTTATTTATAAAATTTTGAAATTTTTACTATTTCTGTCGTATGTGTTTTTCAAGTTATCAACAACTTACAGCACTAATAATGATAAATTCAGTTGTTCGGTTCAAAAGAGCGAGCTAGTTCAAGTTGAGGAAGCAAATTGGCTTATAAACACAGCTTTATTGATGCAAATGTAAAGTAGAAATATGAATATGTTAAGTAATAAATAAAAATTATGTCGGGAAAACATCCACCTTTAGCAATTCGGCACTGATCTGCTCTTTTCACAATATTTTGCTTGTGGTTGGTTGACACAAACACGGTATTTCAATAGGAATAATAGTCCAACGGAGTCAAATTACACAAACGAGGCGACAAAATGTTACGTAAAGTGCTAATAGTAAATCCTAGCAGAAAATAGTGTTTACCAGTAAGTTGTTTTGTAAGGGAGAAATTGTAAACATTCACTTACTCGTGCGCTTCAATAATGCATGATTTTTATATGAAATGAGCCGCTAAAATGCAATAGAAATGAAAATTTATTACAACGAGTAAGAAATTGTACAAAAAATCAAAAATAATACCTTATCCTTTAGCATATCTGGAAGCTTTAATGTATAAAAAACAATATATTGCTTCCAAATTCTAAAAATTGTCTGCTGGGATATTCCAGACACATTCTGAACATTTTCTTGTAGAGCGGAAAGGTTTGCAATAATGTAACTACTGCTCGTATCTGTTAGCAGCAAAAGTACGGTGAGCCTTAAACTACGCACAGCCTTAGAAGGACCTGATTACAATTTTTATGAAATACACTTTTCGTACGAATTTTATTTGTTCAAATTTACTATCAAAACAAATTTTCACATTTCAAATATTTTTTCAAGAGCTTTTAACTGTTGATATTTAAGTTTTCTTCTTGTATTCATTACATACTTTATAGCAATTTTACTTGCGAACGTAAAATTTGCTTACACTCTACTTATATTTGTGGGATTTTTGTTGCTTCAATTCCGAATTTTTATGAAAATTGGAGAAGTGAGGAACCAAAATTATTACACATACGCTTGTACGCTTGCACGCTTGCAACTCGTTTTATCCACAATTCGTTATTTTAAATGCGTGTGTGTGTTATATATATACATATTTGGGCATTTGTTTTGGTTTCATATACATACACATATTCATATGTACTCGCGCTCAAGCAAATTTGTTCTTGTTTATCTGCCGGAGGAATATACTTCAAAAACAAAACGCCGACAATAATAAACACATGCATCAATAAAAAATATCAGCAACAAAAATCGCACAATGTAAACCCAAATGAAAATTTCAATGCAAATTTCAATTTTTCGAACGACAAAAATCGCAAAGACAGAAATTTCATGATGTAAACTGGCACTTATAATAATTCAATGAATCAAACTTACAACCGAATAATTTAAATCAATTCGAATTTACTCAATAAAGCTAAGTTTAATTCAATGAATATAAAATTATCACTCTTTTTTGTGTTAAAATTTGTTTAACAATATATCGTTAAAGCGTAATAAATATTTTTTTTTTGTAATTTCGTTCTTTAATTTGTATTAATTTTACTTTGTAAGTTATAAAAAAATTAAATTAAAAAATCTTACAGTTGTTTTATTTTTTACTTTTTTATTATTGTTTAAAAAAAAACAGAAGGTAAGGTAATAAATAAATTTAAATTCAACGTTTGGTTCATTGGTATAAATGATGGCAATATTTACATTTATTTTCTTGCTGGCAACACTTAAAATTAAAATATATAAACATGAGCTATTGTTTGAATGAACGAACACCTCCCAACACATAATAAAAACACGTGTGGTTTTAAGGTTTCGTTTATTAGTACAAACAGCAGCATTACAAAAACATAATGATTGTAGTTGTCGCTCATACCCTGATAACAGCGTTGCCACAATTGGTAGAATTCTACCAAAACTGGTAGAAAATTTTTCGTTTGGTAGGATGGTAGGCTGAATATGATTTTGGTAGATTTTAGCAGAAGCTAAAAAGAAATGTATTGCCGGAAAGTTTAAGATTGCCGTATTTATATTCAAGCATAAAATCCAACTTTTTATTCATATTAAGCAATTTTATCAAAAAGATTTAATACATACATACATACATACATAACTGGCCTTTACAACCCTGTGTCAGGATTACGGCCTAGCTTCTCGCAGCACTCATGTTGTGTGTGTAAATTTCTATCCATGAGTACCGGGACCTACAGTTTAATGTCGACTCCGAACGACAGACTTGAGAAGCTCTTTCATGGCAATTAATTACTCTCAGAGCTTTTGCCAGAAGGCTGCTGAGAGGTAGTCGCCGAAAGAAATATTTTTTCATATTTCTTTTTTCAAGATGTCGGTGCCGAGATTTGAACCCGGCACTATCGTCTTAGTAAGCCAACACACTAACCACTAGACCACGGCGACTACGAAAGATTTAATACACAACACTTAAACTGATTTTAAAAATTCTAATAATCACATTAATGTTTCAAAAGTCTGGCATCTCGAAAAAAGAAATATGAAAAAATTATTTCTTTCGGCGACTACCCCTCAGCAGTCTTCTGGCAAAAGCTCTGGAAGTAATTGATTGCCATGAAAAAGCTTCTCAAATCTGTTGTTCGGAGTCGACATTAAACTGTAGGTCTCAGTACTCTTGGATAAAAATTAACACACACAAAATGAGCGCTGCGAAAAGCCAAGCCGTAACTCTGACACAGGGTTGTAATGGCCAAATATGTATGTATGTATGTATGTATGTATGTATGTAATCTTATAGACTGCGATCCTGATATTATTATCATACAGTGGAATCTGTTGCGATTAACAGAAACAAATCTTTCAACGGAATTAAATATTCAATTATTTAGTTATAATATTAAATATATAATATTATAATATTAAAGTTAGTTCAATTGGAAACGGTTTAAATG
The DNA here is from genome assembly GCA_963576795.1 of Metopia argyrocephala. Taxonomy (NCBI): domain Eukaryota; kingdom Metazoa; phylum Arthropoda; class Insecta; order Diptera; family Sarcophagidae; genus Metopia; species Metopia argyrocephala. The sequence goes on along the minus strand of OY756211.1, from coordinate 55,915,116 downwards.
AGAAAAGTTTTGATGAATTAACCAACTTTGTTTTTAATTTACTTTCTCTTTCGCATAGTTCTGCAGTAGCTGAACAAAAATTTTTAACACTTTCCTTAATCAAAACCAAATTAAGAAACAAATTCGAAATCGACTGAAATTTCAAACAGCTAAAATTTGCAAATCTGACAAGGTTTTGAATTATTTTTTACTTATAGGTATTAAATATTTAATTATGTATTGTTAAGAAATTGAATAGTTTTTGTTATATGTTTATTTTTTATATGTACATATTTTCGAAGAACTTAATTCTTTTTGTTATATTTTTCATTTTTGTTTATTTATATGTACCAATACATGTAAAGGTGTTAATAAAAATTGCTTTTCATCTCAAAAATGTATTCTTAAATGGTTTTTGGTAGATTTTGATTAATTTTGGTAGGTTTTGAAAGAAATTTTGGTAGAATTAAAATTTTTTCAGTGGCAACACTGCCTGATAATAAAAATAATCCACTGAGAGCAAGAGAGTGTGTTTATTTTTAGACAACAATTTAAAAAAGAGAATGATGGCCGATTCAGCTAAACGGTTGTGCATTTCTGTTTGTTTGCCGTATAGTGTTTATACTTAAGTTCTGGGTTCAATACCCAGGTAATACTAAGTTTGGCAATAAAGAAAAAATTTTATTATTCAGTTTTATCTATCGTTAATTCGTACAAATAAAAATTTGTAAAAAATAATGCGATTTTCAATGGCATAATGTTCTGCTTCGAAAAAATGGACAGATCGTTTCCAAATAAATCGCAGATTAAATTGGTTATTACTTCATAATTGCTACGTTTGATCAATAAATGATAGCGTTTGGAAGCGATTTCCAAACATAATTTTTAACAAAATTTCGTATTTTATTTTTTTTTGTTACATAGATTTGTATAACATTAAACAATTTGTTTTGATTCCATTCAAACAAAACGACTGCAAAAATTGCTCTAAACTTGCAAAATTTTTTATTTTCAGCAACAACTAATTTTGTGGGCAAATTTACACAAAGTGTTCGTCGTATTGTACAGGATGTCAAAGATGAGGGAGCGCCAAGTAAGTATTTGCCATTCTTTAGAAAAAATTTTATAGCACATGTGGAATTTTTTTTTATATTTCCTTAGGCGGTATGAGCCGTGAAGAAGTTATTGAAACCAACGAGAGACTGAGAAACTTACGCATACGCTTAGAGGAATCATACGATACTGCTAAACAGGCATTAATAAATCTCATGAACAAATATGGCGATTCAAAAAGTCAACGTAATGTTTTTCAACGTTATCCCATGCTCAAGTTAATGATTAAGGTAAACTTTGCTTAATTTTTATTTTAAATTATAAATTTTAAATACTCGTATTTAAATAAAGGATGTCATACGTTTGGAAACGCAATATTGGGCTTTAATCGATATACCACGTCAGGAAAAACAAGAAACTGTACCCTCCTATGTTATGCGCGCCTGTGCTATTATGGAAAAGACACAAAAGTCAGGCGAAGGTGTTAAGACATCAGCGAAATTAGCTGAAGAAGCGGCCGAAAAGCGAGAACGTATGGAAAGATTGGAACGTAAGTTATGTTCTTGATATAAAATCAAGGAATAAAGGCACTTTATAAACAATTTGCGGATTAAGACATTTTTAGTAGGAACACCGTAGAAATAAGAGGTTTTTTAAGCCTATTAGAATATCTTTGGATTTTACAAAATAGCTATTTCTGATTGCAGTTTTTAGCTTTTTTTTACAATTCAACATTTTTATTATCTTCTACAAATATACAGAAAACAAACGCTAAAGAATAACAGTAAACTATATCTTTAAAAATATACTAAATTATTACACCCACTTTAAATATGGGAAAATAATTTAAATGATTGGCTTAGGAAACCAAAGTTGACAACGAACATAAGAAACAGCTGAATTACAAAATGCCTTTTGTAAGAATTGAAAATGAAATCGTTGTATAACACATTAAAAACAACTAAAAACTAATATATTCTAGAGAACAAATTTAATGTATTCACGTTTGCTAAGTATTCATGCATTCGTTGCTTTTACAATGCACTCACTCAACATCAATTTTAACGGATGACACTTTATTCACATGTCATCAGTAGTGCAACGGATTGCACTGACGCATTAAAAAAAATAACAACAATCGGCACATTTATTCGGTGTTTGTAAACAAGTTGTGAGAGCGGGTGTTTCCATACACACTCACATAAATACTTTTGAAAAAATTTATATTGCGATTCATTCAATAGGCATGTCAACCATTCATACCATTCGTTGCTTTTTGTGAGTGTTAGATGACTTTAAGAAAAAACAAGAAATGCAATGTCTTGTATTGCTTAAATAAAATAGTGACAATTGACAAAAGTATACTCATTGTGTGTGAATGCATTCAAAGCTCATAAACAGGCAATAAAACTGTTCCCTGATACAAGCCAAATGATCGTATCAAAAAGGCAACTCAGCTTTGTCAACTTGGTGCGGTGCACTGTTTTTAGTGGTTTTTAAAATTTTCGACACGAAAAACTGTTGATTGGTGCCTAGTCTTTTTTTAATTTCTTTTTTTTTTTTTTTTTTGTCATCAACTCATGTTTTTATTAGCAATAAACCCTTGTTTAGAAACAGTAGCAGAGTATTTTGGCAAATGAAAATTTAATCAAAAAGCCATGGTTCCAACGGTTTACATGGAAATTTAAAATTTTGAACAAAATAAACATTTTTTATCCTAATAATAAGGGTACTCACGAAGGGCCTTGAAAACTGTGCCAACGATGTAAAGTGTGTAAAAATACATCAAATTTTTTCTCTGCAACAACAAAATATACGCATTTGAAATTTGCATTAATTGCACTAAAAACCTTAAGTAAATTGGCTGTGTATTGTTACTTAAAAATTTTTGACATTTCTAAAGCCATATTCTTACGAGTGTGAAGATAACAACTAAAACCAAAAAATGATATTACTTTATATATACAAAACACGTGCTTTCTTTTTTAGTTGTTGCCTTTATTTATTAAAAAATTAATTATTTTCTTTCTTTTCGTTGCTTTTAGGCATTTTTATTTGTAATACACTTACAGCCAGGCCCACGATATCGAAAGAAAACTTAAGCGAAAGAAACTCAGTCACTCACTGTGAATCTAAACTGCGGCCCACTAATTGTCACTTTATCGTTCGCTTTGCTTTACGTTACCAACGTAATGCAAATTAACAACAAAGCTGTCATATCAACATATTAAAAAATAATCGCGAATATACACGAAAAAAGCGTTGAATTGTTTAAATTGTACAGTAAAAAATACAACCGTGTGCTAGTTTAACTTGACAGAAATGTAGTAAACAAACTTATTCCGATTTTGTTTATTTATGTATATGTGTGTAAAAAATGTTGTGTTACCAATCGCATTTATTTTTGGTGACACAAAAATTAGTGTCCCGCAAATCAGCTGTTTGTCGCTTAAAACTACACGATTCGATATCGTGGGCCTGGCTGTTATTTTTCTTTTCCAAGGATAAGCGCTGTTTTTGGCATTTTAGGAGGAAGATGAAAGATGTTTTTGAATCTATAAATCCGGCAGCACTAAGTTAAACAAATACTTTAAAAAATACAATTAATAATAAAAGGACGCTCACTTACACAAGCTTCCAATGTCAAAAACTACCAGACTACTGCAAAAATTATATCACAAATCAGTGAATGGTAAATTATTCTACCTTTGCTCTATAATAACACTCAAGTTCATTCGAATTTTTTTAACTGAAATTTGGTATTAAAAAATTTTCTTGATACCATACATGAACGGTTCCGAAATGAAAGAGACGGTGTCATACGGAGGCTAAAACTGACACCTTATTCAACACATTGACAGACTCCAGAATTAGTTTAAGCTGACAAGTTCACTGTCATTTACAGTAGTTCTTGTCCTAATTATTGGTTTTGGATACATATCATAGAACTAGTTTTAAAAACCTCTGCCGAAGTCTAGTGGTTAGTTTGTTGGCTTAGGCTGTGTTTGAAACGGTAGCAAAGTTCTCTTGTTAGTAAAATTTTGACAGTTTTGAGGTGAATAAAATTTCACTAGCCCTTGACATAAGCATAGAAATATTTGACAATTAAAGAAAAACAGAACAAACTTAAATAATTATTAAAATATTGCAGAAAAGTAAAGAAATATATAAAGCTTAGTAAAATTATTAAAAAAAAAACTAAAATGAAAGGAGAACCCGTAAAATAAAAATAATAATGTAAAATAAAAACTTAAACATCAAATAAATGCGATCTAATTCTATTCTCCAGAAAAATTGAAATGAGTAATGGAATACACATTGTAAATTTATTAATTTTTGTATAATTTTTTATTTAACAAATTTAATAACAAAAAAATTTGATTTAAATAATAAATGTCAAAATTGTATGCTATTAAAAAAGTTATCATTTCACACAGCAGAAAGAGAATATTTTTTTACCACAGAAAAATTTGTTTTTACCATAGAACTTTGCTACCGTTTCAAACACAGCTTTACTAGACAACAGCTCCGGGTTAAAACCCCAGCTCTGCCATCTTGAAAAAAAAAAAAGAAATTTAAAGAAATATTCCTTTCGACTACCTCTTAGCAGTCTGCTGTCAGAAACTCTGAGGGTAACTGATTGCCAAGAAAAAAGACTATAGGTTCCGGTACTCATAGATAAAATTAACACACATAACATGCTGCGAGAAGCTAAGCCGTAACCCTAAAACAGATTTTTAATGTCCAATTATGTAGGCCGTAATCCTGGCACAGGGTTGTAAAGGCCAGTTATGTATATGTATGTATTATGTAGGTATATATGTTTTCACAAGCCTTCGGACAAGTATACATGGGCATACTGTATTAAAAATTTTGGAATTTACTGATTTCTGAAAAAATTGCAGTAATCGTTTTACTGGTAAAATGTTGTAGGTACTGCTACAAAGACTGCATTAAAATACTTTTATTCCAATGATCTCATAATTTCCCTCATGGGAATCTGAATCAGGAATTTTCTAACATTTATTTTGTTTTGTTACTTCCATTTCAAAATACTGAAATTCAACGAAAACCTAGTACATTTTTTAGAAGGGAAACATTTTTTTTTTTTGAGACATTTCATTTGACTGATACTGTTAAAAACTTTTAAAATTAAAACAGTATTTTATCCAGATAATAGCGTGAATTAGAAAACTTTAAACTTTTAGTTGATACCCTATAATTTTTTGTTTATTCAGAATATAAAAGGCGACCTCATAAACAAACAATTTTCGTGTTATTAAGAGTTTTCTTTTTTTTCTTAATTGTTTTTTTTAAGTAAAATTTTAAAATGTTGCCCAATTAACAAGGCACTGAGAATACAACTGAAATCCCGTTGGTAAAAATTCTTTAACGGACTTAAATAAAGTAATATAAAAATGTAGGAAAGAAATTAGATGCCATTTTGTGCAAAAAACCTGTATTTTTTCTTGATTTTAATGCTGTTTCAAAGTTGAAAGCTGACAACGCTGTTTAAAATGCTAGATTTAGCATAAAAAAGCTAAACTTGCAATGCTGCTACTAATAGAATTTAATCTTCTTTTGTATTTTGATTTATTTAAAATAATTTTTACTTTCATTTTAGATCTTACAACAGCACAAATCGAATTAGAAAATACTCAACTCATAAATGATTTGTATAGATTATTAAAAAAATATTTAGGCTTAAGGCATCTGATAAGAGTTTTAAAGGTAAGCAAAATCTTATTTATTTTTTTAATATATAAGGAAAATAATGAAAATTCGTTCATTTAAAGTACATTATTCTTAATTACATTGTATTTACAGGAAGAGTATGGCAGTTCAAAGTTATATCCCATATTTCCGCGTTACACAATGCTCAAAGATATGATTAAAGGGATAATGCATGATCCTGATTATATGGAAGTATGTCATGAAATTAACAATTGAAATATAAAATACTAAAGTGTTTACACAAAGATTTAATGCTTAAGTAAAACTATAAAAAGAAATTTTATATTGTTGTGTACAAGTGCTGTTGTATATTATGTCGTATTTGTAGTATTAAAAAATGATGTTCACACGTAAAATTAACAATTTTATTTGTTAAACTAAAGAGAGAAAAAAACGTACATAAATTATAAAGATTTTCTTTTTTATGTCAGAAATCTTAGTAAAAAAATATACATACATTTACACAAACAAAATTAGGTTTTACAAAAATGAGCAGCAGTTATGCAACATTTGCATTGAACTCTTTAACACTTTAGTATTATACAATGGCAACAAAAACATATACACACAAACACAAACATATGAGCATTATTGTCATATAAAACGCACATTGGCTTGGTATTTTTGCCTTCAGGCTATTGATAAGGAAATTATGGGAATTTGAAGTATAATATACTTGTTGTATATGGAATGAAGGGGAAACTACAAATCACACTCTGTTTAGTTCATATGATACCAAAAACCATGTGCTTAACGTTTTAACAAAATTCACAAAAATAACTTTAAACAATATAAAATATTTTAGTATAAAGGTATGTTCACATTACGCAAATATTTCACCAAGAAAACCGTAACCACTATTTTATGTTTGCATTTATCCAAAAACTTCGTTTTATGCAAACATTTTTTTAAAAATTGTTTAAAGTTTAATGCCCGTATTCATAAAAACTATTTTAGGTTTATTGAGGGTTTATTTGACAAGTATTGCATAGAAATTTGTCAAATAAGTCCTCAATAAACCTAAAATAGTTTTATAAATACGGGCATAAATGTAAAGGTCGCTATTAAATAAATATTTGTCATATTTTTTTTCGATATTTCGTTAGTTCTTTCCGTAGCATCATAAGGAAATAAATATTTGAGTTTGACAAAGATAATAAGGGCAACAAAAGGAACACAAATATATGTATAAGAAATAATATATAGAAATTTATTTAGCCGAACTCAAAGCCATAAAATATAATATGAAATTTTTTCACCAACACATGAAGTGACGTTTTTAATTACGCTTTATATATTGAATCGATTCATTAGTAATAAATAACTTTTCTAATTCTCCAGGTTCTTGAAAGAACATATTTATGATATTTTATGGCACTCAATTGTTAAAATCTTACATGAAGAATCAGTTTATAATCACTTGAGCCCATGATACAAGTACATTTTTTTAAACGAGGTAGACATTACTAGGAAGTGTGTGAACTAATAGGAGGAATTGACAAAAAATATAATATATAAATTTGCATATTTAACACAACAAACTAAAAAATTTTAACATTACATAATGTGAACATAACACCTAAAAACTTCAAAATTTTCAAAATAGATGAGACAAATATTTATTGCTTTTAAACAAGCCTGGGGTCTTTTATGAATTTTTATTCTTAAGAAACTATAAAATTAGAAAAAGGAGAAAAAAACATATTAAATTAAGTATATATGAAAACACCTCCAGCTTGTGTAATCTATGATAATAAATAAGAATCTTATAAATTTATATCAGCTTATAAATTTAAAAATATTTGAGTTTAATACTTACGTATATTCAATTGTATAACAAATGTACAGGGTGACCGCCGTGAAGGTATGCTACTTTGTTTGTTTATTATTTTTGATTAAATGAAATGGAATGGCTCTTATATTGATAAATGTTTTATTTCATGTCCGAAAATATGTATGGAGTACAATATCAGCACATTTTTCATTACATTCTCACACATTTCATGCGGTATTTCATTAATTATATCGTAACTTGCAGTTACAACTGTGTATGGGTTTAACGTGCGCACCGTCCGTAGACATATCACACGCCGCCCGTTGCCGGAGCGATAGTTGAGTTCAATGCGCCCAACCACCGCCACTCGATGCCGGTACCCTCTAATTTCATACATGCACGAGGGGGGCACGGCGCTCAGAAGAGAGCCCATAGCACCGAGTTGGAAATTTAGCACCACAACTGTCTGGGTAGTGATACCCCCCTTGCTGCGGGGTTTATACCTAGCACTACCAACAACCACTACGTGTACTTCCCAAAGGACCGCATCCAAACCATCAGGCCGGTTAGCCCACCAGTTGTTGGGTTAAAAAGTTTTCAATCATATCACGATATCGCTCCCCATTGATAGGAACCGTTACGTCGTTTTCTGTTTCAAAGAAGTAAGGTCCAAATTTTCCTCCTGATCAAATTGCACACCAGACTGTCACTTTTAATGGATGCCAATGTAAAGGTTTTCCATTGCACAGAATAGAGTATTCGCCCATTGTAGTCGCCGGTGTCTAGTGGTCAGTGTGTTAGCTTACTAAGAATTTGCGTTCAAATCTCAGCGACTACCTCTCAGCAGTCTTCGGGCAAAAACTCTGGGAGTAATTGATTGCCATGAAAAAGCTTCTCAAATCAGTCGTTCGGAGTCGACTTTAAACTTTAGGTCCCGGTACTCATGAATAAAAATTAACACACAGGGTTGTAATGGCCAATGATGTACATATGTATGTATGTAGAATCGACTATTCTATTTATTCACATATCCATATAAATAAAAATGTGCCTCGTCATTAATTTCACGTAACTTTCTCATCGTTACAGTAATCAATGATTGATTTTAATAAAATGTTTTAACGATTAAAACTGGTTGGATTACAGAATCTTTTCCCATAATATATTCGCCATGTCTCTACTTTACGACTGACAAATATAATCTGTCAAGACTAATGTTTACCAAAATGGCGGTAAAACAAAGTAGTTTAACTTTCTGGCGGACACTCTTTACAACTGTTTTTAATGGAGACTTATTGCATATGAAATAAAATCATAAAAAATCAAATGGAATGGAATTTTAAAATATTTTGTTAGAAAGGTAGAGTACATTGCTAACCTTCGGCCATCACACAGCTTTGCAATAATTTTATTAGAGTGCGTAATCCTTACAAGAGATACAAGAACTATCTATGTATGTAAAAACAAATTTACACAAAGAAGCCGTGAGATTTGGGGACTGATTTTATTTCGTTTAAGTGATTATTTTTATTCCACAAGGGCTTTATTTCGTTTCCAAATTTGGGGTGTTCTTCTTTTGTAAAATTATAAAATATTTAAAGGGCAATAGGTACATGCGTACACACATACATACATGTATACCCGTTTATATACACAATAATTATTTTATAAAGATTTTTTTCTATTAGTTGCATGCTATTTTATTTTCAGCTAACGATATGTTTCTCATACAAATTATTTTTAAAAAGAAAATTAATTTTCATACTGTGTATTATGTAACCCTTTCAACAGAACAACATTTGACAAAATACAAAGATTTCTGACAATTTTATTTTTATATTGAGAATAATATTTATGTGTTTAAAATTAATTTTTTATTTAATTTCCTTTTTTAACAAAATTCTCAGATTCTATGTCTATATCTATATTATATTTTCTAAATTATTGTCGTATTTTCCTCTTAGAAATATATGAAACTTGATTGTTTAGAATTGTAAAAATACTCGTACTTGAATGTTTTCTAAATGTTCGTTAAGTGTTACAAATTAAAACTGAGCCCCCAGACTAAATTGGAAAATTTTATTATTTTTTTTTTTACAGATAAGAATTCCATTGGTATTGAACACATCATCAACGTCCTCCTAAATTTAAAAGTTAAAAAAAAAGAAAACCATATAAAAACAATTCCCCTCCTAAACTGGTTGTATTAAGTCTACAAAGAAAAATCAAAGCACATATTAAATTTTTTTTCCTTATAATTTTTCAATCGTTTCTTTACAAAACTTATTTATAATTTGAAAACTTTTCTTTTAGTTTTTATTTCATTTACAAATTTTAACTTAAATAGTTAAAGGCTTTTGCTATCCAAGAGCTTAAAAATATAGAATCTGGGAATTTTGTAAAAATGAAAAGAAAAACAAAAATATAAAAAATGTTTAAGTGTCATAAATATCGACTTAAAATACCATTAAAATAGTAACCACATAAAAAATATTTACTTAAATCTGAGACAAGTTTTTAATCTTACAAGTAATCTTTTTCAAAGGTAATCGCTAGAATATATAAACTTTGGTGAAACGCACAATATTTTTCCTTTTTTTAATTATTAAATTTAAAGTAAAACTACTGCTTAAATGGATATATAAAATTCTCTATAACTCAATTTATATCAATTACATTCTATTGGGTATGACACACTTTTCGTTTAAATTACTTTTAAGATTTATTTTTGTGTGTAAAGTATTAAAAGATTATTTGTTGTTTGTTTTTTTTTTAAGTTTTATTTTGAATCAAAAAAAAAAATTAAATTAAAAGAAAATAAGAATTAAACTGGAAGTACTTATATATGAAACGACTTTAGAATGCGCTTTATACTGTGTTCAGACATGCACTTTTATTGAGCCAATATTTGGTTAATTGACAACATTTTTTTAAGTGTCCAGGCATAAGTAATTTAGCTTACTTTTGATATAATCATCATACCACACCACTTTGAAATGGCATGCAACTCTGTGGTTTTGCAACCCTGTTTTTCTGTTGCTTGTCAAATAAATGCAACACTGTGGCTGACTGTTGTACACAAATAAATATAGTATTGTAAACAAGTTTTTCGTTTTTTTTTTATTAGAAAAAAATTTTTTAATTAAATAATTTAATTGGTTTAATTAACTTTTTAATGTTTTATACAACTTTACTTTAAACACCTTTAATTAATATTACAATCAGCTCAACTGATAGCATTAATTTGTTTACTGGTGAAAATGTAAACAATTTTTTAATTGATATCACAAATTTTTTAACTGAAATACATATGGGATATTCCAAGTCAAATCAACCAATGGATTTAACCCACCCCCGCCAAATTTTATGATTTTTTGTAGAAATATAGTATATTATAGAACTAAATTAAGTACAAAGTTTGGGGGCACTGGCACTTCTGAATCCGGAAATATGAGGTCTTGAAAATCGGAAAACAGTACAAAAATGCACAAAGTTGTACTTACTTAATTGTAATTTTCTTGAAAAGTATTATAGCTACGCCACTATCCCCACTCCCTAAAGTGGTAGGAGCAAATTTTATAAGCTTTGTACTGGAGCCCCTTACTGAGTGGTGATAGGGGGTACGTATATAAGTGGGGGTTAGGTAGGGGTAGGTATTTACCCCAAACTTTTTTTCCGAACATACCTAACTCCTTCCAAACTCACTAGAGTGGTAAGGGCAAATTTTATAAACTTTGAACTGGAGCCCCCTTAGGGAGAAGAAATAGGGGGTAGGTATGTAGGTAGGGGTAGGTATTTACCCCCAACTTTTTTTTCGAACATATCTAACCCCTATCCCCACTCCCTAGAGTGGTAAGGGCAAATTTTATAAGCTTTGTACTGGAGCCCCTTAGGGAGTGGAGATACGGGGTAGGTATGTTCGGAAAAAAGTTGGGGGGTAAAATATTAGTAAGGGTCGGTCTTACATTTTACCCCTCTAGAGGCTACTCCAGGGCAGTTGTGGAGCTTTTTGTGGACTTTTACTCCTTCAACCCAACCTTTGACCCCGATGAAGAGCCATTTGCCCCCATTCCACATCCCTCGTTTTTTGACTCATGTATTTTTTGTAGAAACTTACAAAATAAGCGGTTCTAGCTAATCGAAATCGAAAAATCGTGTACCACCCCACCACTATTAGACTAGTTTTAATATCATTCTTTTGCGATTTGATTTTTATTTCTTGATCAAAAAATACCTCCACTCTGAAATTTTTCACAACTATAGAGAACGAAACTATCTTTGGCATAATTTTTTTTCAAATTTTTAAAAAGGTCGCTTTCAGAGATATAGGCTTCCGACTTATAGATAAAGAAAATTCACCTTTGACTTAGAAAAAAAATCATATTATATATTAAATCAAAGGTAATTTAATACTCTTTCAAATGCGACTTTTACGAGATGCGTAGCTATAATACTTCTCAAGAAAATTACAATTAAGTAAGTACAACTTTGTGCATTTTTGTACTGTTTTCAGAAGTGTCAGTGCCCTTTAATTTTATATTTGTCTTAGTGTTATGCTACAAACATAACAAAGGCTACCGACCATCGACTACAAGCTGTCAAAAATAGAATGCATGTGTGCATATGAGAATAATTATTTTAACGGCTACACGACTACCGAACACACGACTACTTTTGTAGCCCGAAGCCAACTTAGGCTAATTTCTATTTTTCTTGGCGACAATAAACAGTTTAGTGCTGCCAATACAATAAGATGCATGAAAAAGGTGTTTAAAAAACGCAATATATGAAATATATGCATTAAAAATGCGAAAAAAATTTTAAGTTGCACCACTGAAAATAAATAATCATTTGTTTACATTTTTTTTGTTTAATTTTCATTTACTTATTTCATTTATATACAACAGTTTTTATTTAATTTTTAATTTATTATTTAATTGCCTTTTTAGTTTCTTAAATTTTTAAAAGTTTTCTTCAGATATTTGTTGTTTTTTATTTCCTCACAATTTCACTTACAAAAAATATATTTTGTATAGGTTATGTTCAATGTGTCAAAACAGATGTTTATTTTGTAGCTGTAGTCGTTATTATAATTAAGTAGCTGGCTACTTGGCTACTTTCGTAGCCAGCGATTTTTGTAGTCGTGTGTTCGGTGTTCGATAGCCTTTGTTGTGTTTATAGCATTATGATATACTTTATTCATACCAAAAATCAGCAAATTCGGAGAAAGTCATTTCAAAAACGACATATTTTAAGTTGAGTTGAGGTGGTTTAAGCCATATTTACTTTTTTTGTGTAAAGGAAAAATAAAAAAATAAAAATCTAAATTTTTTTAATTTTCTTTTTTGTTTTTTTTTAATTATTTTTCAAATTGCTAATATTACGTATGTATGTGTGAGAAGCGTATTAAAGGCTTTTATACCATTTCAGTATTTTATTTTCTAAATGTTACCAAGAGCTCTTACGAGTACCACCTGTGGAAAAGTAAAAAGCATTTAAATAAAAAAATTGAAGAAAACAAAAAACCAAAACATTTAAACCACTTTTAAGATTGTTTATTTTTTCAATTAATACATATTTCTTTTAATTCTAAATACGACATAAAAATAAAATATTTACCAAGAAATATAAAGAGTTTTGTAATATACAAAAATACTACTTAAATACCAAGAAAAGTATTTAATAAATACTCGTAATTGAAAGTAAACATAATCCTCTTTGCAAGTAACACATACGATTCATGTGTATGTAATACGTACATGTGTATATAGACATGCATTCATAAATAGTACATATGAACAAATATATCATTTACAACATACACACATGCCAGATAAATATACTCGTCGTTCATAAATACCGATAAACACCAGAGATACAATTAAATTATTTTATATAAAAAGTTCTTTAATTAAGTGTTTTCCTATTTAAATAATTAAGTTTTAGTGTTACATATTTTGCAAACTATATTAAAAACCAAAAAGAAAACTATTATTCTATAACAAAAAAGATTACTTTTAATTATAGAAAAATATATATATTTGTAGTTAGACAATATCAGGGAATTAAATCCCTTAAAAAAGACACACAACAACAATACCATATTGAAAAAAATGTAAAACAAATTATTTTCTTACTTTTTAATTATTTATTTTAAAACAACTTTTAGTAAAATTATATATTATATCTATATTGAAGTTTCAGCTGCTCAACCAATTGTGTTTAAAGAAAGTACTTAATTTTTATTTATTTATTAAAAAGAAATTAACAGCCTGTTTACAGAAGATTGCCTATTGTCTTCAGATAAAATATGAAAAATTCTCATACTTTGCGTGGTTTTTTATATATGAAGAAGATAATCTGCCGACGATAAACAAGCTGTAATTCTCACTGTCATATGAACAGACCAAAATCATATAAAGATATAAAAAAAACAAAAACAAAACAAATTACATGAGCTTGCACACTAAAAAAACAAAATTAAACAAGAAAACAAAACTACAGGACATTCTGTAAATTAAACATTTTTAATTTCATGGTGCTACAGTGAAATAAATATTATTTTATGCAAACCAAATAGTCTTATAAGACTACTACACTAAAAATTTTCTAAACAATTCCATAAGTTATTTTAATATTAACAGGTTTTTATTTTAATTTTTAGTTCACTTATGCTGTTTAAACCGTTTAGAAAAGAATAAAACTTTCAAAAAGCGTCCACAGTATGACATTTAAATCAAATATTAGCAATGGCTTTTCAAAGAATATCTTAAAAATTGTGTGAGAAAGTTTTGAGTTTGACTACCATTACTTACTTGAAGTCATAGGTATTATTATTATTGCATTTTATTTAAAGCACGATTTTATTTTGAACGAAACAATTTTCAAAATTAGAGTGTTAATGAATGAAAATTTCTCAATAAACAATTTTATAAAGCTTAAATAGACAAAAAGATTTGAGCATGTTGAGGCATTTTAGAAGCGGGACATATTATTATTCTTTTTGAGGTTAGGTTTAAAGGTCAGGCACTATTCTCTCGGATTAGGTAGCGACCTTAATCGACTTCAGGTCTTAGCAACGAAAGAAAGAATATCACGGAAAAAACACTAAGATATTCAATGTTTGTGCTTAAATGCAGGAGGGAATTGACAAGGCAAATGGCTCGCTAAACTAAACTACTATGTTTAGTTCCGCGTTATTGCGACATTTTCGACAGTTAGATAGTTAACGAACTATTTCAAAGTAAGAAAGGGTTTTTGACGGATGAAATGTCGTACTAGTTTAGGGCTATAAAAAGTAGACTTTGGAAGGAGTTAATCGCGCATAAGAAAAGAGAAAAAACTGAGAGTGTTCAGAGTAAGAAATTAGACTCGAAGTATCTTCTGGTTATGTGTCAAGTTAATTGAAGGCCAATTGATAATGCGATGAGTAACACATTCCCCAGCCAAATAAACAGTCTTTTGTTTCAATATGAAGCGTCAAATTATTATATTAACAAGACACTGGTTATGAGTATTGCGCTTTGAAAAACTTATTTAAATGCATCTGCCATTCGAAGCCGGCGTTAAACTGTAAATCCCTTTAAATAGAAATTAAAATGTAATCTGCAGCAGTTCATTAATTGAAAGAAACTCGTATCTTACCAGTTGAAATATTGTGCAAGTAAATGTAGCCATAATTACACTATGCTACAAAAGTGAAGAAAAAAAAATATGCAGTTATATATGTATATAATATATATATAATGTTTTCTAATAGGGCAGGTAATCAGTAAATGGAAAAACGTCACGTCTGATTTGTGTAAGTCATACAGGAATTGAAATCAAGAGAGCATATACTCTATTATTGTTCGATACTTTTGGGGCAGTAGACTATGACGTTTAGAGAAAAAAAACATTAGACAAGGTCATTGACAGGGAATGTGGTAATTTTATAGGTTTTATTATTGGGAGGCAGTGGCTTTGAGGCAATTTTTCTCTTCTCTTTATCACTTTATTTCTTTTTTAACATAATCGGATCACAATCTAGAAATGTGTTGTTTAGAAAACAATTGTAATTTGCCTATAACAAAATTTAAGCCTCATTAAAAAACATTAGAAGTAGTGCATAAATTAGGAAAAAAAAATCTATGGGGCAAAGAAATATGAGCATAGAAACAAAGCAAATGGTCCTTATTAATGTTAATTTATACGTAATTGAGAAAAATCCCCAAAAAGTTATACAACTGCCTTAAATCACTTCTTGAATGGTATATGGGTTCTCTTGCAACACTTCTAAATAAACTCTATCAATAGGTTCTGAATTCAAAGTAATTCATTATAACTTTTCTCATACACAAAATGTAAGATGTCACTTTCTATATTTAAAATACATAAAGTTGTAAAAAAAACTGACACAATGTTTGTGCAGATGCTTTTATAAAACTAGTCAAACTTCAAATCTAAAAAATTAATAAATGAGTAATAAATGGGCCAAAGGTACTCTAAACTATGTAATAAAAATGTAATCATGTAAACTGCTAATATACCTTTTTAAATTGTAAAAATTAATGACAGTTTAAGTGCTTAAGAGATAGGTATAAAAGTTATTTAGCAGTTTAACGAACCATTGTAATGATTTTGTAAAATAACTTGAAAGTTTAAGAGGAATTTTTAAAAGGTTTTTAAGACTGTTCCTATTACTTGTACCTTATGGAGTAAAGCCATCCCTAAATACAAGGGGCAAGCAGAACGTTTTCTTACGCTCACCGTCAACGCCGAATCGCCATCCCTAAATAAAAGCGTCAACAAACAGGATATATTTATTTATTTTATATTATTACTTATTATCTACTATTTTGTATATTATTTTGACTTTACAAATTATGCAGGGTTATCCGCATGTTATATCACAACCCTGTTTTTTTCTTATTTGTTTACATTTTAGTTGCCATTTGCAACCAACTTTACTATTGAATGCTCTGTCCAAATTGGATTTTTTAATCGCAAAACGTTGCCGTCGAGTTATTTTGGAATGCTCTATACAAATTGTATGGGCATGAGAAATTTTGACAGCTAGAAAACGTTTGCCGCTTTTATTTAGGGATAGCAGGTATTTTTCAAATATATGACAATTTTTTAAATTCTATTCTGTAGCACTGTGTTATATTTAGTTCAATTCTATACCTGGTACATAGTATGTTTATGTAAAAGAAAAAAAAATATTGAGAACCTTATAAAACATAATTATACTAAAAACATAAATAAGACAACAAATTCTAAATGACTTTGTAATTACAATACGCTTAAATAAAAAAATTAATTAAAATATTAATTAATATATATATATAAAATAATTTAAATATCTAAAATATATATTTATTTAAATATAAATATATAAATAAAATTTTGATATAAATGTTTTTCTATATACGAAAATAAAAAAATAAATTAAACTCCAAAATTTATAATAAAAAACTAAAAGAATAGAAAACGTTATAAGAATAATCAAAAAGAAAACAAAAAAACAAATGAATATTTATAATATTTAATGCATAAATTAATAAAAAATAATAGCGGTAATCACTTTTCTATGCAAACGACCTGCAAGTCTACCAAAATTTTGTTGTTGTCATTACAGGTTTTGCTTCCTTTACTAAACTCACAAAGGGGTTTGCAAACGAAGAGTAATTACAGCTAATATACCATGTATGTATATCATATTACCATTATATAAACAAATTAATAAACCAAATGGCTTTTGAATATTATATATATAAAACTTAAAGGAAATGTTGCTTAAAACACTAAAAACAGAATAATAAACTAATTAAAATGTAAGTAAAATATGAAAAAATTAATAAAAATGTTAACCAATTGTATCAAATTAAACTTTAAATATTTTTTAAAATAAATAAGAAAAACTCTAGACAAACAAACAAATAAAACTTTAAACTTTAAACTCCTTAAATAAATAGAGAATCTTGGTTCTGACACCCACCGACATTAAACACCTACTACTTCTAATAGGAAAAACTAATACAAACACAATATATCCAACCACCTTAAACAAACACTTAAAGAAAAAACAAAAAAAAAAGTTGTTTAAAAATCGTTTAAAACAAAAAAGAAAACTAAAACCACCCAAACTAATATAAAACAAAATACACCGATATTGATAAAAAAAAACAAAATATTTAAAGAAAAACTAATAAAACATATACAGATAACAACAAAGAAACAAACTTTGCTAAACATTTACAACAAAAGTATAAAACAAAATAAAATAAATATATATTTCAGGAATTATATAAAATGAAAGACACTATACTTATAGTTACAACAAAAGTAATAAATCGTTTATATACTACCAAAAAATTATATACAACTGGATACAAAAAATTATAGAAATATTAAGAAAACCTTTATGTGTACTTACTACATACATACATACATATATACCTACATAAACAACTTACATATTTAGAATATGCTATACAACATACATATATAGTTACATATAAAAAAATCATCATATATACTTATTATATATACACATATACATACATTAGTACATATATACATATGTATGTATGTATATGAAAAAAAATAGATAAATTAAAGTAAAAATATAAACATTTTTAAACAAAATTTTCCACTATCTCTAGATGTCTAAAGAATGTATGTTATTGTAATTGAATGAATACAAACAACAACAATAAAATAATAAAACAATCGAAAGAATAAAAATTAAAAAAAAAAATAAAAAAGAAATATATGTATAATAAATAAATAATTAAAATAAATTGCGAAATGGAAAAAAAATAATTCTTTTGTAACAGTTGTTTTATTTTAAAATATGCTTTTAATAAAGGTTTGCGACTTTGCTAAGAAACCGTTGTGCTTTAGTTCAGCCATCATTTTCTTACATGCAAACCATAGTTGCCATTCTTCGCTTTTTGCTACCAAATCTTGTAGGAATTTTTTCGTTTTGTAGAATATTAGATAAAACCAAATTTTGGTATTGTATATGAAAATACATAAATGCGCTAAACTTTTACTACCCCTACATAGAACATTATACATCAAAAGATAACTGAAACAAATTTCAGAAACTCTCTTCTGTGCAATAACAGTGGTACATATATGGTTGCCTTTTTTAACTTAATGTTTTCTTTTACAGTGTCCCAGTACACAAAGTCAAGCCGACACGTAATAGCAAACGAATAAAAACATTTGAACTGAATTATATGGATTAGCAAAAATGGGGTTACTTGAGGTTTTTCTTTTTTTACTGGGTTTTTTTAGTATGAAAGTTGCAAGATTTGTACCATTTTCCAATCCTGATTAAATGCGCCAACTTTTAATAGCACCTTTTAAAGTCGACAAATTGTTAAAATTTTAAATTCATAGTTTAACAAATAGTCTTAATTGTAGAAAACTTGGGACAATTGTGTTATTATTTTTGACTGTTGTTCTAAAAGTTTTATTTACGGTTATGGTTTCAAAGTTTAAATAAACAAAAATAGTACAAATTAACCACAATAACCGAAAAATGGTTACAGCTTGACAAAATTGCTAGGTGTTTTTTTAATGCCCATAAATTTCAAACTGCATGGGATAGATTTTTTTTCTGGTTACTTCAGGATGCACTATGGTCGGAAACATCACTTTTCTTGGCCAAAACTATTAAAACTTAAAATAACGGAATTTTTAACTGGAATTTAAATTTGCAGTATATTTTAAGTGTTTTGTATAAAATAATTAATTTTTTTTTAATTATCAACATTTAGAATTAAAATTAAAAAATTAAAGTTTTTATTTTTTTTAATTCTAAATGAGAAAATATACGATATTTACGAGTAAATATGTTGTTTCTGGAAATTGAAAATATGATTTACACACGTATTTACGAAAAAAATTAATATTTCTTCCTTTCTTCTGCTGGGTTAACCAAATATCAAAACTGCTGAATTCTGTAAACAAATGACGACTGAAAAAAAAAATTACTCAAAAACCGCAAATCGAGATAAATATTTTCAAAAACTAAACACTTCAAAGTAATTTGGTTTTTAATCTTATGCTTAACACTCCTAAACAAAATGTGTAAAGCTTACTCAAACTTAAAAAAAAAATAAATTCCAAAATGTTAAAGACTTTTGGAAAAAGTTATTTTATTTTTTAGAGTATACAATTTTTAAGTATTATATTTTACAAAATTAATAAACTTACCATCACCTTCGTTTTTCATTTAAACATTTATTTAACACGCTTTGTTTTCAGCTTTAACAAACAATTGAAGTAAGCACTATAAAACACCGAACGCAATTCTGTTTACAAATGAACAAACAAATTCAACTTCGATGACTCACCGAATAATGGTGAATTGCATATTACAACAACAAAATTAATTTTTGGTTATTTTGGAGTGTTGACTACTAGATTTCAAAAACAAAAACATATTTCGTGAGTGTAAACATTTTGACTTTTGGCCAACGAAATGAAATTTCCGACCACAGTGGGATGGTTAGAATTAAAGCTTCTTAATAAATTTTTTTTTAAATAAATTTGAATATTATTCTTTATAAATTGTGAACAAACTAATTAAAAAGATGCAAGCGCTTTTGTTTGTTTTGATTAGAAAAGAAACTTCAATCACTAAAACAATTGAAATTGTTTATTTATGTACTTAGTATGGACATAAATACTTTTAGTAATATGTTGCGATATAAAATAAAAACTACTGAATGGTTTTGGAACAACTTTTTTTTAATATATCTGTTGATATGTATTGTATACAAAAATTTTGCTTTTATTCAAAATGTCCACCCTTGGCCTTCATCAAGCCTTAAGTCGCATTGGCCATTCATCAATAGCTTCATGCACCGTATAAATTGGAAAATTGGCTACAACACGAACCAGAGCTGTCTTAAGAGCATCAATGTTATGGTAGCTTTTGTGGGAGACCATATCCTCTAAAAGCGTTCAGAATTTGTAATTCAAATCAGGGCTGCCAGATAGCCAAGCTTTAGAGCATATAAGAGAGAGTAAATTGTTTCGAAGCCAGGTCTGTGTCATTTTAGCTTAATGAGCTTTTGCAGAATCTTCTTGGAAAGTCCAAGGCTGGTTGTGGAACAGGTAATTGTGGCTTCACAACTGTTTCCAAAACAGTTTCCTGGTAAACTGGCTGATGTTTTGACCCCTTTTTCACAGAAATACAAATCGGGCCTCCCATAGAAAGAGTCACTCCACCAAACCATTACTGCAGTTGGATGATGACCGTTATCGACCCGTATAATGAGTTCTGATGCTTCTCTAGGTGACCGAGCATAAACGCGATTATTTTGTTTGTTAAACTTTTGTTATCCAAAAAACAAGGTATTTCTATGCAAGTTATCAGCGTACTTTACCAAAAGTCGTTGAGATTTTTCTATCCTATTTTTTAAAGCTGCAGTCAATAAATGTCCTGTTCGCTGTTTGAAAGCTCCAAGACCCAAGTCTTTATAATAATACGACTCATGGACTTTTATGTGATTTCCATCTCACGGGCCATGATTTTTTTTCCAGAGAGGATTTCTTTGAATTTTTGCTTTGACAGCTTTAATTACTTTCCGTGACCGAACGGCACGTGGGCGGCACGACCCGGGACGTTTTTTTATATCTCCGGTCTCCTCGAACAATTGTATACGATAGGGTTTTCTTTATCTAACCCATTCCATGGTTAAAGTTAACAAAACTTTAAATTCCTCTAACTCACTAACGCTAATAATGAAAGGGTATGTTCAATTTTACTATTCTAATGGATATGTTCAAATTATGGCCCTACTACGTATATTTGATAATGATTTTTTTTAGCTTTTTAAGTAATGACGGCTAGTATTTTTTTAAGTTATTCTTCTATTTTAAGCTTATTTTAAATTTTAATTATCAAATTTAATTATTGATAATTTTGTTATTATTTTTAGTTAATATCACATGTTATTTTATTTCAAACAAATATACAACATCTGTAAGCTTTCAAGATAAGTATATTAAAATTGGTCAGTTGTTGGTAGGTTTTTAAAAATCAGTTTTAGAGCCATTTTTCAGAAATGGTAACACTGTTATAAATATCAAGTAGCTTTGGCAGCAAGTGCTCCCAAACTGTTTTTTTTAACCCACTAATAGTCAACAAACTTTAACAAGTCAATATTTTCTAGTAGTAAAGCTTTACTCCTCAAAATTGTTTCAGAAATCAAATTTAAACTAATTAACCGTTAAAATAAAACTTGCAGTAGTTGTTCTCTTTGCAAAATACAGTAGATGCTTGCATATTAGAACACTACAGATTTTCGAATTTTTTTATTATTTGAACAGATTGCCTTTTATATAAAAAAGCTAAACGTACAACATACATATACATACATAATTGGCCATTACAACCCTGTGTAAGAGTTTCGGCTTAGTTTCTCGCAGCTCCCATGTTGTGTGTGCTAATTTTTTATCCATGAGTACAGGGACCTACAGTTTAAAGTCGACTACGAACGACAGATTTAAGAAACTAGTTCATAACTGCTAAGAGGTAGTCGCCGAAAGAATTATTTTTTTTTTATATTTTTTTTTCTCAAGATGTCAGAGCTGGGGTTTGAACCCCTTTGCAAGAGAACATTAACCACTAGACCTCGGCGACTACAATAAAAAAAGCTAAAACGAATCACAAATATAATACAATAAAATAGCATTTTTGTATTATTATCAAACTCAAATAAAAATGATGTTTAAATAAGAAAATAAAACAAACTCAGATTAATATTGATAAAATTTTAATAAAAAAGTAATAAAATCTGGTTTACGACTCAAAATTATTTTCACTCGACTAAATTTTTAAGATTAATTTTGGCAGATTAATAAAAATAATAAAAAAAGTATTCTTGTAGTTGCACACATACAATATACGGACGTTATACGTCAAACATTTTCTTAAATTGTCTTAAAAGTATACATTAAAATGGCAATAATCTTATTGCTTTATTTTATAGATTTACGTTTTTGTAATTGCTGATCATCATTAGCCAAAGATTCTACTGACAATGATGAAGTTGAACCACCTTTTGAAGAAGCTGTTGATTTAGAACTCGAACGCTTTGGATATTTAACAGGTTTAGTGTTGCCAGAAAATTTAAGAACGAAGCGTAACTCTTCCATAAGTTCAGTTTTGAAGGGAACCTGTATTATTTTGAAGTATAAAAAAAAATTTACAAAATATTTTAAAGATTGTATAGACAAATAAAGAAGAAACATGCCACATAAAGAAAATATTTTAAATTGAAGTATAAAAAGTGGTTAAAGAGAACGAAATAAATCATGCAAATAGAAATTTCTGGGCAATATCGAATAAAATGCATGCAAAACTTTGAGTTCTAAAGATGCTGTAAACAGGCTTATGGTAATAAATCATGAAAAGAGTGAGTAGTGACAAACTAGATTTGGGGCAATTAATTAATAGAAATAACTTAATACGTTAAATCATATTTTTTTTTTATCATTTGGCATTCGAGTACAGTCGGGCCTGGACTATACATGCTTCGGTTAACCGATAACTCCGATTAACGTTGATGGCCAAAGATCAGTCTATTGTTTTTTGTTTTCAATGTTTTCAAATTATGTGCTTCGATTAAATGTGATTACCTCTATTATCCGTGATGAAAACGGGGAATACCCTTGTTTGCATACGATGGGTCAGAAGCATTTACAAATGATTAGTTTAATATTTAAATTTAATAAGTGCGGGTGGATAGATCTAAATTTATTTAGTATGGCATTGTTAACAGTGGTAAAAAGACAAAGAAACCTTTTTAATATTAAAGATGAAGTTAAAATAAATAACGATCATTAACGATATTACTACCTTCAACTAATTCACTGTTCAGTTGTGAAATAATAAAAATATTAAAAAAAATCTTTATAATCAAAATTGTTATTTGATTAAATTATTAAACATAACACGACCGCAACTTCAGGCAAAAACGACTCTCAGAGAAAACATACCCAAAATTAAAACAGCGGTCGAAACTTCACGAACTGTCATTTATTTTTTTTTTTGCATTTCTTGTATGTAAATTTATTAAAATTTAAGTTTATGAGTGTTTTTGCTGAAAATTGAATTTATATTTTATAATTCAATCAACTTTACGCACTTTTACAATCATTTTTTCTACATAATATCACTCATTTTATTTAACTAATTCCAAACTTTATTAACTTATTTAAACTTTCAAATGTTTTTTCGATTTTCTTTTGTTCTTATTTTTCTTTGCGCCAACAACAAAAAACAAATGGGTTTGTTTACAAAATGTATGAAATTTAATAAAAGTGTGGTAACATTGTTGAGAGAATTTGTTTCTAAAAATGAGAGCATAAGTCTGGATTTACACGTTGAAATAATTTCATTGAAATTTTAGTTTAATTTCGTTTGAACTTTCATTGGAATGTACACAATGAAATTTTTTAATGAAATTAAAGATTGCTTTCTTTAATAATTTTTTTTTTCTAAACTTAAATTTTTCAATCCACAATTTAATATTTTTAAGCGCACTTGTTAGCCATTTAAAAGAATATAAAAATAAAAGAAAATGTGAAAAAAACCGCAGTTGACTATTATGAATTATAGTACAAAAGAGAATTTCAGAGTACATGAAAGCTCGTACCACTTACTATTCCTGTCTCTTTCTCACACCCACAGAATGAAAATTTCAATGAAATTATTTCAACGTGTAAATCCAGACTAAGAAAAGTCGCTGTCAAAATAAAATAGATTCTATTTCACGACTGCATTCTCCAGCGTTTTTATATGTCAATTTGTATGGAAAAAAAATCCATGCCCCAGTTCTGTTTAATCATTAACCATGAAAAGTGGTTATTCGTAATGCTTCTGGCCCCGACCATCACGGATAATCGAGGCCCGACTGTATATGTAAGTATTTCACTACAGAACAATATACTAAATTAGTTGATTTTCTTTGTTTTCGGTTACACTGCAACAAAGGATTGCGCTCATTTTATTTATGTTGTTACATGGTTAAGGATTAAAAAAATAAAAAGCTTAACAAAATACAAAATATTGAGTTACAAAAACAAAAATTATTTTGGTGAATAGTGACACTTTTGTAATACACATTTTAAGTTTAACGGTTGATAGTTGCTGTGTGTACGATTTGATATTTCATTATGGATTAAATTTACTAAAATCATGGTGCTGTTTATCAAACTTATTGTGCATTTAATGACAGAGACTGGCTAAGACGACTAAAAAAGTAGAAATATTTTTTTATCATTTGCGATTAAAAGCATGATTTGTGCCCATAATATTTTATTAAGTTTTTGACATAAAAACAGTCGATGTGATAGAACTATTAAATTCTGATTATTAGCCTAATTATATGTCCCTTTGGGGACACTTTAGAAATGTGAACGCTTCAGTGGATACTATCGCCCATGTTCTGAGAAGCGCTACGTTTCTAAAACGCTTTCTATTTTGAAAACGCAAAACGCATTTTAGTATTTTTTGACAAACGCGCGGTTTGCCTTTTTCGATTTTAACACAAATGGAAATATTTGCTCAACAAACGCAAAATAGCGATATTCGTATATGAATACTCATCTTGAAAATTGTTTTTGAATTCTTTTTAAGATTTTTTGTGACTTTACACAAAATTGTGTATTCAGTAGATTATAAATAAGTAAGCAGTTGAAACAGAAGTGTCCTAAAAAAGGGATTTTAAATTATAAATTTTTAGTAAAAATTCTACAAAACGTGCAAGTTTTTTCCAAATTAATAAAAATCATATTAAATTTATATTTAAAAAATTTTAGCGCTTTCGTTATGGGGAACCCCTGTTTGGCGATTTCAAATCGAAAAAGCAAAATTCAAGTATTTTGCGATTTTCAGACATGGACGTATAACTAGTTCTACTCAAAAATTTTAGAGCATATGTCTCCTTAATGCCCGCAGTACCAATAATCACAGACGACTATGGACATTACTAATCCTAAATTATGTAACTTTTGGGTGATAAATACAACAATAATTAAATATTTTTAATTCTAACCCCTTATGGCTTATATAAAAATATTTTTTACAATATTTTAAGATGTTTGTTGTGCTAAACAAAACGAGCTGCCTGTTTGAAAAAAAAAATAAACAATAAATCTTGCCACAAAAGTAACATGGTTTTGTATTACTTTAAGCAACAATAAAACAACAACAAAAATTTTTCTTCGAACAAAATATGTTATGCATGATGGCCTATACTAAGGTTAAGCGAAAAAATAAAACTTTAAAGTATATTTTCAAGGATTTACATGGGTAAAAAGGCTTAAAATACAAAAACAAAAGCAAAACTATATAAGAAATATTTTTTTACGACTTTTTGAAAAGTAAATGTTTTATGGGTTATTTACAAAATCCAAATACTTTGGAGAGAAAGGGTACACGTACATTTTAGTATAAAGATTACAGTACATATTAAAGGCAAAAGTTACGTTTTTTCAAAATGATAAGTCGAAAACAATTTTTGATTTGTTGCCGTAGTTTAGAACTTTTATTCTGAATACCTTATAACGTCTTGCAGTGGCATAAATGTGTGAAATCCATTCCAATATGCCAAAACAAGTGGCAGTTACACATCCCATTAGCAATACCACATATATGCCACCTACATTGGGCATGCCAAGCTCTTCGGCGCCATCAGCTTTTTTATCCTGTTCTTGGTTTTTTGTTTTTTTTTTTTTCGTTCAATTTTAAATTTTTTCATTGTTCAGTTTTATTTTACAGCAGGAGTAAGGGAAAAACGTTCTTTATATTTTTCGTATTTTTGAGATGAGGAATGAATGGTTTATTTGTGTGTTTACAGCAAATAGTACGCATTTCAGTTTGTGTGCGTTTTTTTTTTTTTTTTGGGAAAAAAATATTTAAAGTGCCCCAGGTGTATGCGTGTAAACGGAGATTTTTTTATGCACAGGGTACCAAAATTAAAAACCAGGAAACGATAAACAGGTAGCCAGTCAGGCAGGCAGTTGGGCAATCAATAGGCATAATATGGCATGTGACGGTCAAGACATATATATTGTTTTTTATTTTTTATTTTTATGACCGTATTTTAAAAATAAACAATAAAATAAAAGAAAGGAATTGTAAAATGCATGATTGAATACTTTTTGAATGTAAATTTTCTTAAAATAAATTTTTTATAATAAAAAATAAGAGAAAGGCAAAAGGAAAAAGAAAACTCTTACAATAGAATATAAAAACAGTAAAAGTAAAAAAGAAAAAAAGAAAAAAGCCTGTTATATGTTAAGGAGAAATGTTAAAGTTTACACCATTATTTCCTGGATAGCTTATGTTCGCAATTGATAATCAAACAATATAAACCAAAAACTGTTTTAAAAAAATAAACTTTTTCAATTCTTCCAATTCTGTTTTGTTTTAATACCTTATTTTCATCACAACGTTGTTTGACGCCAATTAACATTTCCGATATTGAAACGAACATACCAAATATGCAACCCCCAATTAATACCAAGAATACACCACCCAAATTGCTAATCTCTAAGGCTAATGCTCCACCTTCAGAACTAGTTGCCTTAGATTTAAAAAATTTGGTTGGCATTGTTAATTTAATTTAAAAAATAAAAATATACAATAAATTTTTAATAAAACCTTTATAAAGTTAATAAAATTGAAGATTTACAACAACATGTTCTTTTTGAAATTGAAAAGTAAAAGAAAAATTGTAAAACAAAATTTTCTTTTTAAACACTTGATGCTTGTTTGACGGTTTTATTTATAATACTTATTGATACGAAGAAATAAGTAAATAACTAAACAAAATCGCAATGAAAGTAACTGATGTGATATCATGCAATTAATGAAGTTCCCAGTACTAAATATTTAAATACTCGTATTAAAGTAATCGGGGATATGCTGTAAAACGAAAGCGAATGAAATTAAAATCGAATAAAATTACAAATTGGAATAGTTCTAAAATATAAAATATAAAAGTATAAAATATTTTTATTTATTTATTTGTTTAACGACCTCTAACAAACCTTCTTTGATTATTAAACCTATAAAATAATTGGCGTAATTATTTTCGCTCATACATACATAATTGGCCATTACAACCCTGTGTCAGGGTTACGGCCTAGCTTCTAACAGCACCCATGTTATATGTATGTGTTACTGTATCTCCATGAGTACCGAGACCAACAGTTTAAAGTCGACTTCGAACGACAGATTCGAGAAGCTTTTTCATGGAAATCAATTACTCCCAGAGCTTTTGCCAGAAGACTGCTGAGAGGTAGTCGTAAATTACTGGCAATTACTACAAAATAATCAAAAAGAATCAAAAGTAATAAAAAAGTAATATCTATTATTTTCAGCGATTTTTTTATCATAGTTGCCGATTAAAAATTTAGAAAGCCTAAGTCTAGTTTGACCCAAAAAGCGGTATTATCTCTCAATGTCCTCTTTCTCCTTCAGGATACCTTTCGCAACTCCTCTTCTCATTCCACAAAGGATTCTGGCCCCACCAGTACCAGGGATGATTCCTTTCTGGCAAGTTGTTCCGCCATTTCATTTCCCTGTACCCGTATAGGCTAACCTTATTGTCCCTGCCCAGCCCATTCAGTTTCATCAGACAGTCCCATACTAACTTCGAATCAATTTAAATGGTTACAGGTAACGATGATGCAATTGCTGTTGATCATTCAAGGGTGAGGGTATAACACTGGCCTTTGAATGATCAATTCACAGCAATTTATCGCATTCCTAAGGCGTTTAATAAAATAAGAAAATAAAATATATGTTCTGTTGTCATAATGTACTGTTTTTTCCACAAAAATTCTAAAATAATGCACAGCATTTAGTGGGGGTTTACCCCTGAGTATTGATCTCAATGAAAAAAACCTTGCTGGTACACAATTTCATTGCGAATATACATCAAAAATATCAATAGAAAATAAAATAGAAGAAGAGACAATATACGTTCATTGGAAATGTTCATCGAAATTAAAAAGAGATAACAGGTAATGTACCCAAAAGAAATATAAATTGTACGAAATATAGGTTTTCGCTTAAGAGATATATGTGGACGTAAACAGAAAAGAAATTGGCCCACCCAGAAATCAAAGCAAAAGCGTCTTACCATTACGAATATAAATATATGAATCAAAATCAGGCTACAATCAAGACACCAAGGAGATGGCTTCTAATTTAAAAATATATATCTTACTTTATGTATTAAAAAAATAATTATTACAACAAATTTACAGCCGCCAAACAAGAATCAAGTGTTTTTACGAGTATTTTTAAATCGACCATAAAAATTCGTTTAAAGAAAAAGTGAAGAAAAAAAAAATTTACTTTAAAAAAGGACTTACCGCACATGCACCACCGCCTCGTTTTTCTTGCCACCATTTGGTTTTCATTTTTGTTAAAACACCCTGTTCTTGCAATTCCAATACCGCCTGACTGAGTAAGTCACGATAAGGCCAATCTGTTCAGGTTGTCGTTTTTGTGGTATTGGTGATGTTGTAGTGGTTTTTGAAAAAGAAAAAAAGAATTAAAAAACAGAGAAAAACTTGAGTTATAGTTGGTCGTATTTTTTTCTTTTCATTTATTTTTGTTTTTTTTTCAAGAATAAACAATTTAAATTTGAGATGGTAGAGTTTTTTAATATGGCATGTTTTGTCAACATTAAATGAAAATATTGAAGGAAAAAAAAATATATTTTTACATTCGGTCTATTAAGCGTTTTATTTTAATAATAAAAGTTTGAACTGTATTGGATTGGAAAAGTAAAAAAAATTTAAATTTAGAAAATTACTGCTGTATTCACAAATAATATTTTAAGTTTATTAAGGGCCTATTTTTTCATTAACAGCCTTATGTATAATAAAAAATTAGCAGATAGTTGTACACAGTGGCTAAGTGGAAATTCTTACTCAAAGGTACAAGGTATTTAATTTTTTGGATTATCTGACTAGTTATCTAATAGAGGGTATGGAAAGTTTAAATAATATCAGTCTATAGCGGATAATAAACTTGCCAGTTTTTTGTCCCAATTTCATTTTAATTTTTCATTATACATTCGGCCGTAAATCCCTATGAGAATTAAAATATTTTTGATAAGTACGAGTACTGGAATAAATTTGTAAAAAAAGTGTATAAAACAGGTTTTTCATCCTTTAGTTATTTTCTTTTTTATAAACGATTTACCATGTGAAATAAAATTTTGTAATGTTCTAATGTATGCAGATGATTAGAAAATTTTCCTTAGCTATGACAGACTATATGAAAGTGTGCAGTTGCAGCATGATTTGGATATGTTTTATGATTGGTGCACTTTTAGTTTAATGATTCTTAATATATAAAAAAAAATACAAACATATGCGATTTTAGAAGAACTTGAATACTGATGGTCGATTTTCATTGGACGGATTTTAGCTTGAAATATTTTCTGAGTTTATAGAATTAGGTGTCCTGCTTGACAGTAAATAACATACCCGTATAACCATGATAACCAATAAAGGCCGTGATTTGCTCGCTTTCATAAAACGTTGGGCAAAGGAATTTACAGACCGTATTATAATTATTCGATTGTATACTGCTTTAGTGAGACCTATTTTGGAGTACGAATCTGTTATTTAGGACCTCTATACTAATTATTATATCAAAAACATCGAACCGGTTAAAAATCAAATTTTTTTATTTTATCACGAAAACACAACTTGCATTTAGTATTTGCCATCTGATTTTGCACGACTTGCTACAATTAAATTACCAACTTTGGAAAGCTGATATTTAGTGCTAAGCATCACCTCTTTATTGAACTTATTAAATGATTTTATTACAATAGTTTTGAGTATTGACTTTGAAATATATGAACAGCACTCATGTTGTGTGTGTTAATTTTTATCCCTGAGTACCGGGACCTACAGTTTAAAGTTGACTCCGACCGACACATTTAAGAATCTTTTTCATGGCAATCAATTACTCTCAGAGCTTTTGTCAGAAGACTGCTTAAAGGTAGTCGCCGAAAGAAATAATTTTTTTATATTTCTTTTTTTTATTCAAGATATCAGAGCTGAGATTATACCTTCACCACAACAGCAATCAAACCCAAGAATCCCGCACAAAAAATTTTATATTAGGGGAGTAATAAAGGATTATAATGATATTGGAGATAATGTTGATGTTGTTCTCCTTGATGCAGTCCCTGGAATAATTCTTGGTTACTGCTCTTCAACTGCCTTTTTGGCATCGAAGACCCTGTCAGAGAGCTATTGCTCTCCACCAGCCTGGCCAGTTGAGCCCTTGTAGTGTAAGAATCTACATCACGACAAAGTGAATAAGGAAAAAATTATAATTTAAAGCTTACCAACGTAATAGCTTCAACTCCTAAACAAGTTAAATTCACAAAAGAATCTCAAATTCACTTCGAGTAATAGTTCTCAACTCTTTCTTCCTGTCAAGATCTTTGAAGTGCCTTGAGCTCGGTTCTACATCAGAGTATTTTATCTTGTCAAACAGACTTTTCTCTCATGTCACTCTCGGTCGATTGCATTTGTGCATTTTACGCAGATTCCAGTTGTGGACTACATGCCAATGGGTTGGGACTACTACTAATACCACATTTTTGGGCCATTATTATAACGATCATTGAATAAAGATGAAACTTAGTATACGAAGATTTTTAAGGTTACTGATTTCGAATCTGAGGTCATATTTTTTAAATTCAAAATTTCGGATCCAATATGGCAGCCTAAATGTTAAAATTTTTCCAAATTTATATGAAAATCGGTATACAAAATTAAGGTAAAATTTTTAAATTCAGAGTGGCAGATCAAAATCCAAAAATTAAAAAAAATTTTAGAAAAAATAAAAACAAAAAAAAATCAAATTAAAATTTTGCTTTACATTTTGTTCCCTAAATTAACTTTATTTAATTCATTTCCATATGGTTAAAGTTGGGGTCGAAGCGGCATGAACTAGAAACTCTGACCGCTTTGTCACATGTTATGCAAGTTTTTAAAAGTTCATTTTGCTTTCGCTAATAGGGTATCCATATACGTTTTAGTAGCGCCGAAATAATTAAAACTTTGTGCCACCTCAAGCGGCATAACTTTCGACCTTTTAGCACAGTTCCGCCCTTACTCATATTTGCAAGCTGTACAGTTTGTCTTGCATACGAATTCACTTTTCAGATATTAACACAATATCATAAATTCAAGTCTGACCGTTTACACTAATTGAACTTTTATACGTGTTCGTTCGTATCCTATCCATTACTACAAGAAATACACTTAGGGTAGCGGAAGCGGTAGAAAACTATCGAAATTGATACCATTTGGTATTGAAATTGAGTTGTGCTTACTTCGTTAACGGTTAGTATTCATATTACAATAACAAGTCGGTTTCACCTTAATACCAAGCGTTTTGATAACACATTGTTCCCTTCTTGTTACCAATTTTTCTTATTTTAATAACGCCCGGTTTTTACTTTGATACCGTAACTAAACTTTTATCAGTTTTGTTCTTAATTTGATAATTTGTGCAGTACGTTCTTATTTTATAACGTACAGGGTATTTTTTTTAGAGGTATAGAACTTCGAATTGAAATAAAACACAAGAAAATCGTTTTAATGTCCATCAATTTGGCTTTATTGGAAGGATAATTTTATGCCATTAATGTTTAAATATGATTTCGGGCATGTGGCCGCCGCGGCTAGCTCGAATAAAGCCAATTCTACAGGTCCAATTTTCAACCACTTTTTCGAGCATATGGGGCCGTATGTTGGCAATAACGCCACGAATGTTGGCTTCCAAGTCCCCTAACGTTTCTGGTTTGTTGGCGTAGACGAGCGACTTCACATATCCCCAAAGAAAATAATCCAATGGTGTCAAATCACACGATCTTGGTGGCCAATTGACAGATCCATTCCGCGAAATTATGCGCTCATCGAATGTTTCCTTCAATAAATCGATTGTGACGTGCGCTGTGTAGCATGTAGCGCCGTCTTGTTGGAACCACAACTCATCCACATTAATGCCATCCAATTCGGGAACAAAATAGTCGGTTATCATGGCTCTATACCGGTCTCCATTAACGGTAACTGACTCTCCAGCATTATTTCGGAAGAAGTATGGCACAATGACTCCACCAGCTCATAGAGCACACCAAACAGTCAGTTTTTGTCGATGTAATGGCGTCTCAAGGGTCTCATGTGGATTCTCTTTACTCCAAATGCGGCAATTTTGCTTGTTGACGTAGCCATTCAACCAAAAATGAGCCTCATCACTGAACAAAATTTGGCGATGAAAATCAGCATCGAGATCAATCTCATTTTCGGCCCATACACCAAAATCACGACGCATTGCAAGGTCTCGCGGCTTTAATTCTTGCACAAGCTGGATCTTGTAAGGTCGCAAGCCAAGATCTTTGCGCAAAATCTTCCATAAAGTTGATGGACAAAGCTCCAATTGCTGTGCACGGTGGCGAATCGATTCATTCTGGTTCTCTTCAACACTTTGCTCTACAGCGGCAATTGTTTCTTCGGTGCGCATTGTTCGACGTCTCTGCGGATGCGTATTATTACATAGAGTAAACGTAGTGCGAAAACGATCCATGGTTAACTGAATTAATTGCTCTGATGGACGATTATGTCGACCATAAAATGGTTCGCGAACTGAACCATTATTTTCGAAATAAATTTGCACGATTTGCAAGCGTTGTTCCTTTGTCAACCTGTTCATGATGAAATGGCAAACCAAACTAAATATTAATCACTTGACAGCTGACAAAATGGCCGCCAGTTAAAAAAGTGATGCCAACTTAAAGTTCTATACCTCAATAAAAAACACCCTATATTAAGCTTGATTTAAGTTAAGTTAACAAAATATTGTTCACGATTCGTTCTTAATTTGATACCAATGGTTAACAACTTTAGAACGCCTTATTTCCCTTTGTGTACAAGAGAAGATAGTGTCAATGCTTCTAAGTAACATCATGGTATTTGTTCCACATTGTTATTTTGATTACCCACTCTGTCCCTACCTTTCCTGATGCCTACTTCCTATAATATACAATTTATTAATTTATTTTATTTACTTTTAGCTGTGAGATGAGTCAAAGAGAAAGTAGCCGTTTTCATTAGAATAAAATTTCAATAAAAAAGCAATTTAAATCTCAGGGAAACTGCATAAAACGGACATTGAAAATTAAAATTTAATTAAAATATTTTTCCAGCAGCCAAGAGAATTCCTAATAAATCTTCTGATTTCTCAGTAATAATTACGCCAATTATTTTAGAAACAAAACGAATAAATTTTATGGTAAAATTTCTTTTGAATATTAATATGATTTTATGGCATATCGTTCGTTTAATTCTAATCACAATTAAAAATACTTTGTAGCTATTCAAAATTATGCCAGTGCATGCCAACATTTATATATGTATATCTACCACATACATATGTACATACATACACACTACATGTCAAACATTGGAGCATTTAATGAAAAAGATATTTAAAATTAAAATTTTACAATGAAATCCAAAGCCAATGATAATATATGTCAGAGAAAGAAAAGAACTAGTGGCTGGGAGTACTAATTTTAATTTGAAAAACTTACTTTTACGCATTGCAATGCCATATCCTTTTTCATCCAACAGTGAACCAACCTGAGTTAGACTGCAACGTCGCTCTGTTATATACTCGATGGTTGTAGATTCCATTAAGAAGGCATAATTTTCATTTTCAACACGTTGCACACCTTCAGCATTCGAAGATGTCATATACTCTGGATGGCTTGACATAAACTCATACATTTTCTGATATGTAGGAAATTTAGCACCCTGGCAAATAACAGTATGAAAAGATAAAAAGTTCAAGGCTGAGTATTTGTTTTAATTAAGATATCAAATACAGGCTGTGCTGTTTGAGGGAAAGTATGCTAATCAGTAGCAAAAAAACTGAAAATAATTTTTTCTATAATCTACAAAAAAAAAGTATAAACCTGTTATTTTTTACGTTAATTTTGATAAATCACCATGGACTTTTATCAAAAATACTCTAAATTATAAAAATGTGTATTCAAAATGGGTATGGGTATTTTACGGTCCTACCGATGGGTCTATTCACAGTGTGGTAAATAAGTTTGAGTCCATGGTTCGGTAAATTCAATACGCAAGATATGTAAACGAGGCGGTAGAATCATCAGAGCACGTACTAGGCAACTGTGCAGCATTGATGCACAGTAGAAAGAGATAACTCGGTGATTATCGCATATCAGAAGGAGGTTTGTCAGAACTGGCACCGGCCGATATTTTAAAGTTTGTCAAAGCGACGAAACTGGGGTAAATACTATAAAACCCTGATTAAGTTGAGGGCTGCACAATTGATCTACAGTTCGAAATACTTAGTACCTCCTTTATAAGTGAATGAAATGTATGTAAGGAAAGTGCGCACAAAAATTGGGTGCATTTGATTTTACGTCGCTAACAAAAACGTGGCATTTCGCATACCATATGTTAACGTTTTTTTTTTTTTTTCACTGTGACTTTGGTCTGTGTCCATAAAACAAATAAACAGATTCAGAAGCTAAAAGTAAGCAAACAGCAATAAATCAAAAAAAGCATAACTAACAAAAAATTCAAAATCAAGTTATTGATTAGTTTTGATGCAACATAGCATTACATTACTTTACAACTAAAATTTGCATTGATTTTCTATATAAAAGCATTGCCTATTAAAAGTTTTTTGCTTCTCCTGTAAAATTATATTTTTTTTAGTTACACATTTTCGCAGTTTAGCTAACGATATATAGGTTTCATTTGTGGTATTAATGAGCAGCCAACAAACAGACTTATGTGACAACATTTTCTTCTTTCTTCATAGTCGTCTTATAAATACTCATGTATTAGCCTTAACCTGGCGTACTTCGCTACAACTACCACCACCCATTTGTCAACACTTATCGACTGATGAATTGTAGTTACTACGAAGTTCTTCAGACCAAATACAGAAACTTTAGCTGTAACCCATGTTAATGGTTAGTTTGTGTGGGAGATACAACGTCTACTTGTGCGCCTTTTTCCTACTGATGATTTATAGTGGCTACTAAATCATTTACAACAAATTCAGAAACTATAGTTTCAACACTTCCCAAGATGTCGTCGCAAGAATTAAAGAACGCTGTAACTGACAAAAAATCGAAAATAGGTTTTTTGCATCATTTTTATAAGAAAAAAAAAATACGCGTCGATTGGTCCCGGTCCCAGA
The DNA here is from genome assembly GCA_963576795.1 of Metopia argyrocephala. Classification (NCBI taxonomy): domain Eukaryota; kingdom Metazoa; phylum Arthropoda; class Insecta; order Diptera; family Sarcophagidae; genus Metopia; species Metopia argyrocephala. The sequence goes on along the minus strand of OY756211.1, from coordinate 55,879,276 downwards.
TTTCTATTATGAAAAGAAACATACCTACGCCGACTGCGTTTTGAAAAATACCAGTGTCTTTGTTTTACTCTCATACAGGTTTTTTGGCTCTGGTGAACATTAAATGTTTTGTCAGTTACAGCGTTCTTTAATTCTTACGACGATATAGAGAAATGATTATTGATATTTGTATGGGAGATACCACGCCCACTTGTTCAATTCTGCCCACTTTTGGACCAAATTAAGATATTTTAGCTTCAACCGTTGTCACGAGGTGCAAATTTAAAAAAAAAAAAAAAACATACCCAATTGCACTTTCGGTTGTTCAGGTAATTTATGTTCCCAATTTCAATAAAATCCGTTCAATCGTTTAGGCATGATTGACCGACAAAAAAACAGACTTACAAAGAGATTTGTAAGCATATATGTAAGTATAGTTATACATTTGTATGATTATAATGGGCGCATTGTTTTGTTCAAAATTTGTTCATTAAGAAAAAAAATTTCTATTTTAGCCCGCAGCATATTTTTGTTAACATTTTGTTCAATAAATGTTTTTTTGTCCTTGGTTTTTATTGAATTTTCTGTCACACATTTTTAAACCCGAATAGCATGTGATAAACAGGTTCGAGTTCAAAGCTTTTATAAGCGGAAAACCTGCATCCGTTTGGGTGCGGTTTCAGTCCATGACTCCAAGGTATGTTTTAAATGTCAATGCTGCGTATAAGTACTCGCAATAAATATTAACAACTAGCTTAAACTCAAAGTACTTCGCTACACCTACCACTATCATTTGTCCACATTTTTCGACTGATGATTTTTAGTGACTACGGAGTAATTCAGAGCAAATTCAAAAACTTTTAACTGTTACTGGTTTCAAGATATATTGAACTCAGTCGTTAGTTTGTCTGGAAGCTACCACGTTTACTTGTCCGCCATTTTTTCTACTGAAAATTTTTAATGACGACGAAATCAATCACACTAAATTCAGAAATCAATTTCGAAACTTTAGCTTTAACCGTTCTAAAAATATACAAAAATCAGTATTTAGAAATAAATAGAAAAAAGTGGGCGTAAAAGTACGTGTGGCAAATTTTTCTCTCGATGAAAACTTAAAATGGATTAATACAAACATTTGAAGGAAATATTAATTAAATCGATCGAGCCATTTTCTGATTTTAGGTAAATCTAAAAGAGTGGGCGTAAAAGTAGGCGGGCCAGAATTTTCTTTCCGTAAAAACCTTAAATTGGATCACGACGATCATTAGAAAGAAAAAATCGTCAAAATCGGTCCAGCCATTCTCAATAGATTCGATGACCAACGAACAACATTGATTTTTATTGTATTTATATAGATATATTAACGTGTAGTTTTATAAAAATATTGTCTTATTTTCGAATCAGTTATACCCGACTTAAAACTAGGAAAAACCGGTTTTTAATACCAACTCACGATGAGAGATGTTTCACAAATTTCAAAAACAGATTTTTGTTATAATCTACTATCCATGGCAGTAAAATATTAGCACTTTCCAAGTATTGTTTTCTTTTTTGTCACACTGTGTAATTATAATTGGATATGCTTCCTTTATAACAAAAAAAAAAAACTGCAGAAACATGCATATTGTGCTACAGTTACCTGAAAAAATGTAAATGTACTGCCACCAACTTTAGCACCATAGTTTACACCACCTTTATTAGCAGCCAAATCCTCAACATTTTCAATGGGAGTGCTTAATGATTCGACCGTTAAAAATGCAGCCAAGTTAGCTGTGTAAGAAGACACCAAAATTAAAGTAAAGAAAGACCAAAACGAAGCAGCAGCACGTGTTGAGAAACCTCTAAAAAATTAAAAAAAAGAGAAAATAAATAAAATAGAATAAAATATGTGCAAATAGAATTAAAATCTTAGTAACATATAAGAGAGTACTGTGCATTTCAGCAGAGATTTTTTTACCACCACCACCACCCTCACCACCTTTACCACTACAACTACTCTAACTTACTTTGGTGCTAATTCTGAGCCCTGTTGTAAAAGTGTACCAATGGCATACCAAAAGCAATTAATAAATGTAAATTGGTTCTCAAGTTCAGTTGGCTCTTCTATGCAAGGATAAGGATTATCCCATTCGGGTGGCGATATACGTCCTAAAACAAACATACTCAAGGAGACAGCTACATATGCCAAGCCCAGCCATAGCCATACTTCGCCCGAAAATGGTGACATAAAAGAGAAAAGTTTTGGCGGTTCCTTCATAGGTTTGCGAAATAATATTGCAATGCCTAAAAAACAAAAAATGAATTATTAAACATACATTGTCATCAACAACTTTTGCTTGCAGTTGGTTGAAATTATTGTTGTTGTTGTCAATTTTAATTATGACTGGCACCCAGTGTCAACATCATTGTCATCGTTACTGCTTTTAATACAAAATGAATCAAAAGGCATAGACATAATATACTCATACATATGTAAGTAAGTATGTTTTATGCATTATTTTAAACATCATCATTGTAAAGAACATGATAATTATATTGTCATCAGAATGCAATAACGTAACTTATAATGAAAAGCAAAGGCATGTGCCTGAATTTATATCAAAGATTAAAGTTTCTCGAGGTCTCGTATGATTAAAACAAAAAAAAAACAAAAAAAAAACTATGAGAGATGAAAACATTAAAACAAGGATTTCAATTTCTTTTAAGAAATGCTGCTGCTATTGACGAACGCCTTAGCATGTATTTTCGAAAAAACTCGAACGAATAATTTTGTAAAGGTTCACAGTGTACTTTTAATATTTACGTAAGATAACTGGGTGTGATTCGCAACAAAAGCAAATTATATAAGAAAAAATGTTGGCAAATTTTTTTTATTACTGCGTGATAAATTTTATGAAAATTTGAGGTGAGTGTTACTTGTTGCGATAAAAATATATCAAACAATGCGTAGTCAAATTTGGTAAATCCGAGTATAATTTTAAAAATATTAGTATACAGACCTCATCCGTCATGAAAGAAAAAAAAGAGAAAAAAATTACCTTCCTACTAAATCACAAACAAATGCATTCATTAAGTGGCTTATGAATAATCCGATCATTGTAAAATTAATAGCATAGAAATAATTGAGCGGTAAGGCTTAGTTTCTGAGATATAGTAAAACAATGTCGAACTACTGACCCGCCTATATTTCGAAAGTTTGAATAGTAAACATAGTCAATATGTGTAACAACTTGTTTTTTTTTTTTTTTTTTGTTTGTTAATTTACCACTTTGTTGAATTAATTATTTTTTGATTACGTATAACTTTTTTTAACTGGTCCAGGAATGTATGAATGAATTTGTGGACCTTTCATTAAAACTAATGTCGTATCTGATATCAGTCAGAAAAAAACAAAAGTACTACTTTAAAAATACGAACCGCAAGGAAATAGATACTTAAGTTTTAATTCAAATAGTGTAAAAAAGTTACCTTGTAAAAAAGTTACCTTGTAAAATATAAAAAATGTTTATTATTAAAATACAAAATACTTACCAAGATTCATAAATGGTATAGTGAAATCTACCGCACTTTCTCGATCTGATGTCATTGTTAAATCTGTTATTCCCAAATCAGCACGCTAATCGATAAATAAAAAAACTTTACTTTTTATATGTGAAAATGTTTGGAAAACATACAAATAAAATAATGAATTCTAACAAATTAAAATCATAAAAGATATTATAGATTTATTAAGAGCTTATTTGACAAGTTTTTATGAAAACGTCAGTAAATATTTTTTATAAAATTATGTAAAAAATTATATAAAGGAAATGAGGTTTTTTATATATTAAATTTTTTATAAAAACAAAAAACAAGTTTTTTTTCTGTATAATGTAATATGAAATGTATGCTTTTGGGGATAAACATATCTCTATGGCCATTTCGTCTCTGCTTAAGAGACTCGTCAGGAGACTTTTTCCCAAAGGTGTTATTCAAAACTATAAATGCTTGTGATAAAATAGTTATAGACTAAATGCGAATCATATCCCATTTAGTATATAAAAACCAAGCAAAAGTATTTACAAAGCAATACATTTCTGTTTTTCAAAAAATTCAAATTCTATTTCTCTGTTCTACCACAGCAAGCCATCCAGCGGTTGGCATAATGTCTGTAGCAAATGAATAGAAACACAAAAAGTTTTTTTTATTAAAAAACAAAAAATATTTTTCGCCTTATTGGCAAATAGACGAAAAATATTTTTTGTTTTTTGTTTTTTTTTTTCTTTTAAATAACATTTTGGGAACAGAATAAACTTATGGTCGCTCGTCGGAATTATTTTAGTTGAGATTGATTACCAAAGACACCAAAGTGGTTCATAAAGCTTTTTATGCAAACTAAGTAGGTTTAGATGCTCGTTAGCACTAAAATTATTCATAATACATTTTAATCCGTGGTCTAGTGGTTAGTGTGTTGGCTTACTAAGACGATAGCGCTGGGTTCAAATCTCAGCTCTGACGTCTTGAATAAAAGAAATATAAAAAAATTATTTCATTCGGCGACTACCTCTCAGCAGTCTTCTGGCAAAAGATTTGTTTATTTTTTAAATAATTTTAACTAAATCTTAGGAAATTTTTATTAATTCATTAATACGATGTATTAGACTATAAATATATTCATATATGGATGAACTTCTAAAGATAATATTGTTGAAATTTTTTTGATAATTAAGATAATTAGAAGTGTTGCAAAACAATGAGGTTCTATAATGTCTTTTCATATATTAAAATCTAATATTTTTATTTTAAAAGTTTATGTTGCAAAATCTTATATTTCATAAATAAAAAAATATAATTTTATCTGAAACTTCAATTTTTGTTTTTCATACTAAATGTTCTACTCATAACACAATAAATCACAGCTAAAATGCAGTTACAGCTGCTGTTGCATAAATTTTTTCCATAAAAATTTATGGACTAAAACAGAAACACAATAAATGTGAATGCTTTTATGTACTTGAGGTCTAATACTCCCCTACACTTGTGTTTTTTATTTTTTTTATTCTTCTTTTATGATTTGCTACAAATTATTAAAATGAGAATAAAAATGGATTATTAACTACTTGTATATACTGAGAGAAACGAATAAACAAAAATATACATTTTAAAGGAGATAGTGAATATACCCTGTCGGGAATTGAGTTAACTTAAAGCTTATTTAAAGTTAACCAGAATAAGTCAAAGGTGTCAGAGAACTAATTTTTTTTTCCAACGGAAAGGTCTTATCAGACGATAAAGTGGTCACTTATTCTTCATCACTTTTCAAGTAACCATAACAGAAATTTTTATATGTTATATGCATTTTATTTGGTTTTAATTTACAATGCCATGCTAGTTGGTTGGTATTTACTTACTTTGCATAAGTTTGAGATAACCATAGATTCGCTTAATATAAGTTTTCAATATGAGTCGATTATGAAAAAAAAGTTTTTTTTTTTCTTTTTATCTTTGGTTTCTATTTTTTTTGAATAAGGACTTATACATATACCTCCATCAGTTTCTAGTTAGTCATCAAGTGACTTAGTAGAGAGTTATTTATTAAAAGTTCGAAAGGGAATATATCGCTCATTTACTTTAATTGTTTAATAACCGAAAATTAGTTATTTTAACACAAAACAAGTTTAAACGTTATTTCTAGTCCTAATTTTAAAACATTTAAAATACATTTCCAATGGAAAGAATAGAGAGAAAAAGATTAAAGCAAATGTGTTTTTTTTTTTGCGTGAGAGAATTTGCGAATCAATCCACAGTCAGTTGTGAATTATTTTTAGTCCATATTCGGAAATTCTTGTTTATAAGCAAACTTGTTATGTGTAGCACAAAAAACTGTGTGGTATTAAATGTATATGTGCAATTTTATGACTGTTATTAAGGAAATCATGATAATTAATTGCCTTCTACAAATATCAATCTATCAATGATGCTTTGCCAGAGTATACAAGTAATAAACGACAAAAACTAAGAGTATGTTAATTGATTAGCTAGATTAGATTAGGTTGAGATTCGTAAATTCGTGTTCAAACATTCTTTATTTTAATTGTGTAAAATGTAAATTTTGTAATTGTAATATTTTATTTATTCAAAGCACATAACTAGCTCATTCGCGGACAGTTAATTTTCACTTGGTCCTTTTGTGGGGCAATGGCTGAAAACTGAAGGTGTTTCATGGTGCTTCTGCTGTATTACAACATGTATTTGCAAACTGGCCATCTTTTTTTTTTTGTTTTAGGGCACATAGAAAAATCATCACTGAGATATTTGTGGAAATCTTATCTCATTTGTACAAAAAATTTCTGACGGTATATGCCGTCCTGTTCCTCAATTTTTCCTTCAATCCGATGACATTTCCCATCTTGTCCGTTAAAGTGCTAGTAATACGATAGGGTCACATTTTCTAATACTTAGTTGTTGTCAAGTATAACAAAAATCTCTCACCTCCAAATTCTCTCAATGCTATGGTTAAAAACCGGTGTAAATTGATAACAATTTAGGTCAAACATTATATACATGCCAGTGTTGCCAAGTCGATATGAATAAAAATACCTAAATGGAGGAAATTCAATCCCAAATTTATATGGAACTATAATATAAAAACCCTAAAAAATGTACACACATAAGACTTTAAACGTTTCTATATTTATGTATTTATTTTTGTATTGCTGGATATGTATTTATTATATTTGCCTATTTTGTCTTGCGTCTATATTTCCAACAATTGCAATCTATATATTTCGAACCTTTTCGGTTCATCTTCAGGATTGACTAGAAAAAATTATATTTTATTTACAACTATATTTAAAATAATAAAAAATAATTTTACCTGATATTCTATACATTTCTTTAAAAAAAAATTCTAAATTTCTGTTTCTATATTTATTACAAGAATATTCAGTTTAATTTTTAAATTAAATTCAAATGAATCGCTAAACACTAGTAAAATATTTTCATAATTTTTATCTCCTGCATACATATTCGGCTAGGTAATCTATTAAATCATTTTGGAAGAGGGTGTAAAGAATATATATATTTTTCATATCTGATTAAGATATCGAAATAACCATTCGATTTCGTAAGTTATTTTTGATTTAATATAACAAATACTTTTAAAATAGACTAAAATATCTGTTGTATGAGGTTTCTTGTTCTTTAAAAAATTTTCACACAAAAAACCATTATTTTCCCAACTGTGTACATATGTTAACATTGTATTTTCTTTAGATGAAAAACTTATTAACAGGTACCTGTGAGTTGTCTTCAAAAGATACAAAAAATTTACTAGTTTTTGAACCCTTATGAACTCGTAGTTATCTTTTATAGGAAACAAAAATGCTTTTGCCTTATTTGCTTCGTGCTGTTTGACGTCTCAAATTTTTACCTTAAAGATTTGCGTTCCCCAATTTTGCCAAAGCCCAAAAAATAATCTAAATCTAGAGTAAAAATCCCTAACTTGACAACACTGATATATGCGTACCAAGCTTCTCACAGCACCCATATTGTGTAAGTAAATTTTAATCCATAATTAGAAGATACAGTTTAACGTCTACTAAGAACGACAGATTTGTGAAGCTTCTTCATGGCGATCAGTTGCTCTGAGAGCTTTTGCCAGACGACTGCTAAGATGTGGTCGCTGAAGGAAATATATTTTAAAACAGGCCTGTGCAAAAGTAAAAATGTGGTTGTGTTGGTGAGAAAATAAGAATTACACTGCTGAACGTATAAGTAGCAGTATCAGCAACTGTATGAATTTTTTAATTAAAATTTGTATATAATATTTCGTCTAAAAATTTAATTACTTTAAGAACAATTTATAAATAATACTCTGCTATAAAGAAATAAAAAGTACTTTTCATTTTTTAACAATAAAAAATTTTTTTAATTTTGTTTTTTTCATTCAATTTTATAAAAATAATTAAAATGCCGCTGAAAAAAAATAAAATTTGTTTACAGAGTGCTTATTTGACATATTTCTATGGAGTAATTGTCAAATAAGCAATTAATAAAACTGTTTTATTTTTTATGAATACGGGCATTAAAATATATTTTTAAATGTTCTATGATAAGTAAATAAAAAAATATTTGTGTGCATTGCTATTATTTTGTTCTCACAGCAAACAATAAATCAGCGTACATCCACCACGCATGTTAAATTGTCGCTGTTTTAAGATGGCCACACACTAGTGATTTGTGACAATGATTTGTTGTGTTCGACGTCTTTTTACATGTTAATGGGGCTGTATGACAACAAATCCCAATAATTTGAAATTTTTCAATTTATTGTGATTTGTAACAAAGTGTATGGGATTGTGCGCAAACATTTAAAAAAATTTTTAAATTAGTTCACAATAAAACGCCAAAATATTCATTTCGGTAGAATTAAAATAAAAATACGAAAGGTGAAAATATTTTTGTGGTTGCGGAGATGGCTAGCAAACAATTTTTGTTAGAATTCATTGAAATTTTACAAAATGAAAATGCCATTTGGAAAAGTACAAGTGATGTCTTGTTGTTGACATTTAAACTTATTGTGATTTTTTATAGAGTGTGGAGAAATGACAACCGAACAAATCACAGTCACAAATCACAAATGTATGGGTAGCTTTAGTGACGACTGAAAGCAAGAGCGTAAGAATACATGTGAGTTTAGCTAAGGCACAATTGTGTATGAAATTTTTGTTTTTGCACAGGCCTGTTTTAAAATTTCTTTACTTCAAGATGTATAAGCTGGGGTTTGAACTGCGGATTCAGTACGTCAAAAGACTACATACTAGACTACGGCTACTAACTATTACCTGATCTTCAATTTCTAAAATCATAGGGACAAAGAGCCTACATACAAAAAATAGAAAAACGGTTTTAATAAACAAATATGTACGTTCTACGTTTGAACTACCATTTAAATTATTTACTAGTATTGCTCTCACAAACAAAGTTAATTGTATCAACTAACAGATTAATAATTTCAATCTATTCAACTAAATTGTGTTCAATTATGATTTTAATTATATCAAACAAAAAACAGCCAAAACAAAAAAATATATGCTCAAACATCTTGTATGTTTGTGTGCTTCAATTAAAAGATACTCAAAAATTTGAGTGGTTTGTTGTTGTTTCACATATAAAAACACGAACGTTTTATACCATTCGTCTTCTGGAAACAGGCTGGGAAAATTAAATGACACCAATTTACTTTTAAATTAGAATTTTTCTCCCAAAAATTGTTTATATGTAAGATTGTTTGGAATTTATTCTGCCATATATTTTAAAACTTTACACTTAAAAGTTTTTCTTTTTAAAATGTAGGGTATTGTTAGTGTATTTAATGAGAAACAATAATTCATAGATATGAATACTTAATATATAAGTATTTATAAGTCTACATTATGAATTCTGTTATAAAACACCCACTTTATTTCTAAAAAAATAGGAAAATGAAAAAAAAAAGGAAAATGAAATCATTTGCATAATAAAATGAAAAAAAAAAACAAAAAAAAATATTTTTCCGAAATAAAACGAAAAAAATAGTTTTAAAAAATCGCATTTCATTTAAATGCATCTTTATTATAGCGGCAGTCACTGGATTTTTATATTTTCACCAAGCAAGGGAGCGGATATGAAATCTAAAACAAAAACTATTAAAATGAGAAACAATGTTTAAGACCAGTGTGGAGGGGAGATATGAAAACCACAATACAATGTATTACTTTATGAATGCAAAAACCAAAATACATTATTCATTATTATTGTACGAGTAAATCTAATTTTTTGGTGGATAATTTGAAATAAATCACATTTACAAGGAATAATGTGCAAAAGTTTTACATTTTATATAGAAAATATTATTAAATAAATAAATTAAATTTGTAAGATGACCTTATAAATAATATGATAAAAATATTTTATACTTTTATGTACATACATATGTATTGTATCACTATTGGGGGTACTGTAATCAATTTTAATCGAAATCAATACAAAAACAATCCGACTTGATTGCGATTGCAGTCTATTACTTCAAATTACTGCAAGAAGCATTATATTGTTTTTTATACAATAAAGCTTCCAAATATGCCACAGAATAAGTAATTATTTTTGATTTTTTGTACTATTTGCTTACTGGTTGCAATTAATTTGCATTTCTGTTGCATTTTAGCGGCTCATTTCATATAAAAATCATGCAATATTGATGCGCACGTGTAAGTGATTGTTCACAATTTATCCATTACAAAAAACTTACTGGTAAGCACTATTTTTTGCTGGGGAAGAGTGATTACTTCTTGTAAAACATTGCGTTTTTTTAACCCTAGTAATTTAATAACTCATATTGAAATCGCAATCAGTAACGATTGTTGATTGCAATATCCCCAACTATGGTATATATATGTACAGATATACTTACACCTTCCATAATTTCTAATATCATTCCATTCCATGTATTCGTCTTTTTATCTAAACTGCCATATTTACCATCCTCTTGCAAGCGAAATGTATATGAGAAGCCCAACTTTTTACTTAATTCATCGATGAGTTCAATTCCAAAGCCTTCAAATTGATCGTTGCCTTCAAGTTTATTTGGAACATCCTTTAACATGCCATAGGGTTCACTCTGTATGGAAATATAGCACAAAAAATACAAAATATTTTTAATGTTTTGTGTCTGGAAATTTCGCTGCTACTTTTTGTAGCATTGTCATACAAAATAAAAAAATGTTTGTAGGGTGCCAATATCTAACACCAGTTTGGGAGAAAAACTTAATTTGTGAAAATTGTTTTTGTGGCAAACGAATCAAATAATTTTACTCATGTGCTATGTGTATCGCCAGGAGTCACAGATATATCTATATATGTGTGTATACCGCAAGTGTTAAGATCATAAAAACATAATTTTAACTATCTTGTGTTTTTATAGCGACATAGAACTAAAAGTTGACAACACTAGCGGCAGTTTTGCCAGCTTACAAGTGATTTATGCTTAGTTTGGTTTGGCGTTTTAACATGAATATACTGACGACTAAACAACGCTTTCAAATTTATTTTGAAAATCAATGTTCTGCTCGAAATTCGTATCCCAATTTTCATAAGAGAATTTTGCTTAGCGATGAAGCTCACTCACTCAATAAACGGTCAAGTGTATGTTAAGACACCTTTACATTCATTACATCTGAAAGTTAGTCATTGGTCTGTTCTTTTTTTAAAAACGATTCTCTTCAGAACTTTAAAGTCAATGGTGAAGCTATGACTACTGGGTTTTTCATTCATCAATTAAACAACCATGATGTGAAGAGGTTGTGGTATCAACAAGATGGCGCAAAAAGTCACACAGCTCGTGCCACAATGATGATTAATTAAGGAAACTATGCGGTTAGTTTCAAATTGTGGATCTCCAATATCGTGCGATTTAACGCCATTAGGCTATTTTCTGTGGATATATGTCAAGTCGCTGGTCTACGCTGATAAGATCGAAACGACTGATCACTTGGAGAACAAATCACCGGGCTTGACGGCCATAAGTGCTGGAAAAATTCATCAAAAATTGGACCTCCAAATTAGAGTACGTCCGAGTTAGCCGTGGTGACCATATGCCATAAGTCTTTTTAAAATTGCTAAAAGATATTTTTTTTCTAAGAAAGTAAATTTCCATGTCAATTTAAAAAATTAGTATTCGTTTTATTCCATTTTAACGTTTTATACCTCTATGAAGAACACCATTTATATCAGATATAAATATAATAAATAAAGGGATAAAGGGCAAAAACAAAATAAATTGTAATTCTGTTTCATCCAAATAAGATGACAATTACAAGAATAGCAATGATGGTAAAAAAAAGGAGAATATGATAGAAACTGTTGTGTGACTTTACTTCGACTAACTCATACAAGTGTATGTACATACGGTAATAATTTCAGTATGCGATTTCCAAAAAAGTATGAGTTAAATAGTTGATGTTTGGTCTCGAATATACACAGGACACAAAGAACCCTGATGAGACTACCGTAGCTGGAGTCGAAAACAATTGTTCAGTTTGGCTAGTGTACTATTCCTTCACGGACATCATTTCTTCTTTAATTACCAAAAAATATTCATTACGGTTAACTTTGATCTAATTAAAGCGTTTTCTGACAAAAACAAAAATTAAAGTGATCACACCTTTCCTGGGGCTCGAACCCGAGTCTTCAGCACTTAATATATCGTCGTGCGGGAGTTTATGTGCTCTATACGCCATTTCATATTTTTTATATATCTCGAGTTAATAATGCCACTTTAGATTTTCGACCCCAAGTTTTCCAAATCTGTAATACGTTTTAGGATATCTCGTCAAGTTTCGGAGAAAAATAGCAGAAAACGGATTGCAAATTTTAAAAATGTTGGTGTCAAAAACCTAAATTAGCATCATTAACTCGAGATATAAAAAATGGCGTATAGAGCACTTAAACTCCCGCACGACGATATCAGATATCTCTTTCTAAAATGCTAAAAGTCTGCCGAATTAGCCGTCATTGCTTAGTTTTCTTTATTAGTAAATCATTAATAGAAGCAGCTTATAACAATCCATGTTGAATAGAAACTGGAGCAGTTGAAATCTGGCCCTAATTTTTATCAAGAAAATCTTCTTCATCAATGAGGCAAGCGAATAAAACTGTCAATTTGATACCAATCTAAAGCATATCCAAGAGAATTTAATGCATCCCGAAAAAGTCAGTGTTTGAGATGTCACCATCTCCGTTTTAAATATCGTTAAACGGTGAACCAAATATTGTTTTTTAAATATGGCCTTTCAAGATTAATTAATGAAAATACAACAAAAATTATATATTCTCAAAAGCACACATTCTGCTAAGAAAAAGGTATTATTCGGTTTTAATAATAAAAATATCGTTCTTATTTGTTAAATCGATCCTAAGCGATACTAGCTATTAAATTTGATTTATTACTACTTACGATAGCTGTTATGACCACAAAACTCTTATTGACCAACGAACGAGTATCTTGATCAAGTGATGCAACAGGTGCTGGACGTGCTATTGTTATGCCTTCATCCGTTTTCCAAGTACCAATCTTTTGAACACCTGATACAGTCAACTCAACAACTTCTAGTGTGAACTCTGTTCTTAAACCCTGATAATCAAATTTTATTTCACCCGTTAGGCCACTCATAGTTAACTGTGCAAACAAAAGAAAAGAAAAGAAAAAAAAAGAAAAGAAAAGAAAAGAAAAGAAAAGAAAAGAAAAGAAAAGAAAAGAAAAGAAAAGAAAAGAAAAGAAAAGAAAAGAAAAGAAAAGAAAAGAAAAGAAAAGAAAAGAAAAGAAAAGAAAAGAACAGAAAAAAATAAAATGACAATAAAAAACAAATTAAACCAAGACACTGCAAAGACTTTAAAGTGTTTAATTTCTTATTCTCTATTTTCCTTTTACCGATTTCATATAATTGACCAGAGTGAATCCCTTATCCCAAGAGTTGATATCATTACAGTTTAAAGGAACTGCATCAAAGATGACATGTTTAAATGTTTCTGCCAAAAGTTGTACGCCATCGTAAACCAAAGCCATGTTAACAGTCAAAGGACAAGACACTGAGTTTGAAAAATAAAAGATGAAAAATTATATTAAAAAACGAAAAGAAAAACTGTGAAAGAAAATTCAGATCCTAACTTAAAAAAAGCATTTTAACATGGATATCATAATACAGTGTAATCCATTGTATGGTTTCAAATATTTAATGGAAATTTTTAATTCGAAAAGAAACCCCAAGAAAATTCATAATTCATAATCGTAATTTTTTCCACAGGCAAGATAGGGTTATCCGCATACACTTTCAGGAACCGAAGCTATATTTTTAGCAGTGCGATAATCCACAGACTTCATTATATCTGTAACTTGGGATAATAACCTTGTCGTAGTGTAGAGGCTTACAATGCAAGGACGCAACTGGTTAAGCTTGCAGAGAACAATAGCTCTCTGACAGGGCTTCCCATGCTAGTAAGGCAGTTGATAAGTAGTAACTAAGAATTCTACCAAGGGCAGGATCAAACAGAACAATAACAAAATCATCTTCAATATCATTCCTCTCCTAATTTAAACGTTGATGGGTTGATTGCTGTTGGATTATTTAGTGGTATAACCGATTTCCTTGTGGTTTACATTTTCAAAAAAGGACTTTTTTATGTTTAAGAATGTGAAGTTGCTTGGTAGATAGAGATTTTTTTTAGATATTTGTATTTTATACGCCTTTTTTTGTTTTTGTTTTTTTGTTGATGGGACAATTTCAAGTCAATTTGACCACTCAAGGACCAGTGTTATACCTTCATCCTTGAATGATCAAACAGCAATTGCCGCATCTGTCGGCGGATGTTGAATGTGAAAGGTGAGCGTCTTTTCTAGATTGGCTGTTGTCTTACCAGAAGGTGGCGCTGTACTCCTGATCATTGGTTTCTGGTGGAATTGTTTGAAAATATCAGGGAGCGGTTTTTTGGAGGGGGGGGGGGGGGGGGGGGGCGTAACCTCTGATATTTTTTAAATTTAATTTTTAATTTAAATTATAATTTCAGAAAACCGCAAATTTTTATTTTTATAATTTTGTCCTTCGTTGGGAGTGAACCTCGGTCGTATTTTGTTTTTTTAACTGATATCAGATCCTATATTAGAAAGTTTAAATAAAAAATCCACCACCCTCTTTTTCCTTCCTTCAATAAAAAAATAATAATAATTCAGTCTCTTAAAATTTCTTTGTAATCTTGTAAATTCTTTCTTGGGATGGTGAAAATTGCATAATTTTAAAATTTTTAAACTTTGTCCTAAAAAACTAATCATATCGTCTTATGAGTTCAAAAAACCCTAATTTACATTAAAAAAAATTTTCCATAATCAGTGCTTTCACATAGAAATTTAATAAAAATTTTTGTTGTTAAGTCGGAATTTTGGTCCTAAAATTGGTCATTGGAATATGTATTTTCATTAAAAAGTAGATTTTAATGTTTTTTGATAAAAATTTAGGGCTTTTTTTTATTATTTGTTTTTTTTTTTTTAATTATTACACGGTATGACTTTAATATGTAAAAATAATTGAATTTTTAAGTATGTACCATAAACATTTACTTTGTAATCAATTTGTTCTTTTATTGTATATCCGATTATGGTCAATACAACTCTTGTGTCCTTTAATTTATTTTTTATTATTTTATTTACCTCGAGTTAATGATGCCACTGTAGGTTTTTGACACCAAAATGTTTAA
Source organism: Metopia argyrocephala (assembly GCA_963576795.1). Classification (NCBI taxonomy): domain Eukaryota; kingdom Metazoa; phylum Arthropoda; class Insecta; order Diptera; family Sarcophagidae; genus Metopia; species Metopia argyrocephala. Next base: position 55,864,033 of record OY756211.1, on the reverse strand, counting down.
AATATGCAATCAGTTTTCGGCTATTTATCTACAAAGCTGGGCGAGATATCCGATAACGGATTGCTTCATGTCTGCAAGTTTGGGGTCGAAAACCTAAAGTGACATCATTAACTCGAGATATATAAAAACTATTAAATGGCGGATAAAGCACATAAACTACCGCATGACGGTATGCTAACAAAAACTCGATCGAATACTATCAAATAATCTCGTTGCACACTCAGACAGTAGTCTGTCATGATATGTGAGCCCCAACTTCTCTGATATCGCTCTTTCATTATCCGAAGATTCTGATGAAATATTTCACCCTGTACCTCACCAAGATTTTGTGGAAATCGATCCAAATACGAGTGCAGGAAGTGTAATTTTACGCTCATGTTGCACCCTAGCTCTTGTAAGCTGGATAGCATGCTTATTTTCCGAACATTTTCGTAACGCAGAAGTATATAGCAGTCGTCAGGATGGTTTGCAGGTTTACGCCAAATCATGGGTGTAACGAACATTATTGCATCTCTTTTTCCACTGGATCATAACTGTAGGAATACACGGCTTGTCCTGATTACACAATTTTATTTTATAGTATTTATGATATGCAGTTTTCACAAAGTCCGATATAGATTTTCGATATATTTTAAATATATATTTACAACAGATATAGCAAAAACAATCAGGATTAAGCAGGCAACATATTCTTGACGAAGCCATATTAAAAACAACAATAGCATATATTTTAGTGTTCAAGGAATAATGAAGATCTTATTAAAAAGCAGACTAGGAAAAAAAATAAAACGACACGTTTGATTTCATTTTGTTTTGTTCTTTACAATGAGTAAAACAAAAACAAAACAAAAACAGTATGAGCGATTGAATTTAGTTTTATATATTGTTTTTGCTTTGAGCACTACAAATACACTAACTCAATTGTGCGTAGGTACAACAAAAAATTAATAAAAAGAAAAAGAAAAGAAGAAGAGAAAAAAAGAGCATATTATATGAATTTAACAGAATAACAATTGCTTTAAAGCAAGCACAAGAGCAAAAAGCGATTTTTTTTTCGTTTGCGCTCTTTCTCATTTAGAAAGTATTTGTTTTGGTTTTGATCATGTACAATGCGATTAAAAAAATTTTTAAAAGTTCAGTTTTGTGGTAACGTTTGCGAAATGTTTTGTTTGTTTGCCCACTCTGTTAAAAATAGTATGTGAGGGCAGTTAGCTATAAACCGTTGACGTATTGAAAAAATACACGTCATTCTGATATAGAAACAAACAAAAAATCCCAGGAAACAACGAATTTTTTGCCTTTTGCTGACCAGTGTTATCATTTAAAAAATTTAAATTATATAAACAATATTTTTATTTTTATTGTTGTTGTAACTTTTTATATATCAAAAATAATTACCATTTTGAAAAGGTTCATCGGACTCGTATAATTGCTTGGCAACTGTTTGAACATTTTCGTTTTCTGGTGAAACCAAACGCACACCAGTTATGTTTGTATCACCATGTTGATAAGGTTCCAAATCGATTGTTTGAAAATCCAAATTGGCTATAATATAACGATAAGCACCCGTCATTAAGCCGACTTGTTGAGCCTGTCAAATAATCAAAAGGAAGTAATTAAAATGTAGGAAATATACTTTTCATATAGGTGTGTGACTTAATTACCTGCTTAAAAAGCTCTGGCATTGTGGTAGATGAACCAACCACCACAAATGATGTGTCACCAGAATTCTTAATGCGACGTAAAACATTTTTATAGTTGCCATTTAAATCCAATTCATAGCGTCTTAAAACGATGGTAGGACCAGAGGTATCGTACAGTTGTATGAGTTCAGTAACCGTGGAAAGATATTCACCTGTTGTACAATAAAACGCAGTACAGAAGCAAAAAAGAAAAACAAAAGCATTTAAATATTCAAATAAAGAAAAAAAAAACTGAAAACCATTTATTTACCTGATTCATAGATTATGGTAAATGCACCCCAACCAAAGGTTGTTACCAAATCTTTTAAGACCACCGCTAACTGTGAAGGATGCGGATGTAAATTAATGGTTGGCAGTTGTGCTGCAAAATCCAAACGCGTATCTATGAAGGGCAACTCTTTGGCATCACAAAGACTCATGGCATGTTTAGCAGCCATGCTGGTGGTGGGACCAAAGACAGCAACTAAATTTTGCTAAAATAAAACAAATACGAAAATAAAATAAATGAAATTGTTGTTGTTGGTAGTGGCAAGTTGTTGTACAACAATTTTATCACTGTTGCTACTTCTTACCCTTAAAATTCTGCATAATTTCTTAGATGCCTCAAATGCATTATTAGGTTCTATGGGTATGGTAATGGCATTTAAATTTAAATCCCCATTTTCTTCATTTGCCTTATCGATGGCAATTTGAAAAATTTTCTCCATCTCTGGTTTATCATTTTCAAAAATAAGTGCTGTAATTGGCAAATAAGGGAATATAAAAAGTTTTAAAAGACAATTTTATTCAAGTTTATCAGAGAGAGATAATTTAAAGAAATAAGTGTACATAAAAGAAAAACTATTGAAAATATTTAAAAAAATTAGTGATAGAATTATTCAAAAGAAATATACTGAGTAATACAAAAATTCAACAAAAATTAAATTATAATTTGTTCTCACAAGATTCCACGATTGGTGCAAATAATACAATATGAGCAGATTTTGATCATGATAATCTAGCGTATTTGAAATAAAAATTAAAGATTTCTTCTTTTTATTTACTGCATTATCAAACACAGATGATTTTAGCAGTGCGTAATCTGCAAAGCTTCGAGGCAGATTACTTCAATCTGTATATGAACATGAACAGAAATGAAAATCGGTACAATACGCTTGGCTATGAAAATCTGTTATATTGTTCTTAGGTTAATGATAAAATTTGCAAAATTTGCTTTTATATATCTGTAATAATGATGACTACACTTAACGTCTATAAAATTACTAAAGAAATTTGACACAGTTGGATGCCATATGGACCACTCTGTTCTATAAAGAAGCACTTATCAAAACAATATCTTTTAGAAGAGGTTCATATATCAACACTACGTATTACGTACTCCATTTAATTTAGACAAATGACAGCCATGCACAGAAGAGGATTTTTATTATGTCGACGATATTTGCCCCTTTTGCCACATATTGGTAGATATTCAGCCAGCACTGAAACTTATTTGGGAAAATGCTACTCGTTTGGGTCAAAGACTAAATAGTAAGAAGACTAAGGCCCATTATTACAACTTGCCGTTAGTTAAAGGAAGGATTTTATCACAGAGATAAATCGCTTTTTGTTATTGCAAATAAATTTAAACCTAAAGTGACCCATAAATTTATTGGGAAGATTGCTTTACCTTTAGGTTTAGATTTACTAGTAATAACAAAGAGCAATTTATCGGTCTGATAAAATCCTACTTTTAACTATCGGCAAGTTGTAATAATGAGCCTAAAGCTGTGTACTTACAGCAAATGCCGAGAGGCTTTACATGAATTTCAATGTTATAGATGAGGTGGACTCTTAGTGTTACCTAGGAAGCATTATTGACAAGATGTTTCAATTTAAGTTTGATATGTATAACCTGTCAAATAGTTGAAGACGATACATTTAAACTGAAGCAGTAATGTTAGACCAAAGGCCGAACGAGCTTTAATGTTGTGCAATGAACAGAGCATATTATAGCTTCATTATGACCACGTTTACTTTTTAAAATTATAATAACCTATCAACAACGGTCGTCGACTGATTTCACTCTACCCAAAAAATATCGAGCATCAAAAGGGTAAACTAAAAGTCATGTTTATTCATTAAATGCTCTGCTATTTAGATAAAGTACTAGTTCTAGCCAATGCATTACAGTGACACGAAATGCGCACAGGAGATGTTATCATTGAGATAATATATGTGGTAGTATAGTGCCGGTGAAAACCTGTTATCGTACTTATGACAGTTAAATGTTATTTATAAATTTGTAAAATCATAAAAGACATTTTTTGCCAACTCAACCTCTGCTTAATTAATAAGACAAAAGAGATTTAAAACTGCCGACGCAACTCATACGGCGCACTAATATCAGAATCTAAAAAACATTAACTTTTGAAAAATCGAATTTGGCCGCCCAGATGCGACGTTCAATTTTATTAGTTGATTATAATGTGTTGAACAACACATGATGTTGAAGCATTATTTATTGTTAGACTTGTAGTCTCTGTTTTCAATAATCGGTCGAATCTTTAAATTCCTTTGTTTTATATACATATGTACTCCGTTACTCTTAAGATTGCCGTACTACCACTTTTGTTGGTCGTTCTTTCACCCAATTGCTACCCCAAAAACACATTCAGGTATTTACTGATTTGCAGATCTTTACCTTTCCGCTATTCTTTGCTACACTAAAACTTGTTTTGCAAATTTACACAAAAAATTAAAATTCTTAGTTGATTATAGCACTAGGTCAACAATGTTGTCGGACGATATCTGAAATTCGGTTGCTCTTCCCAGGAAGTTTGTTGAAGCTCATTTGCAGAAAAAACACATGTTTCGTGAACTTTTTTTGAATATCTAAACTAAATATGTATTAACCTCTGTCATTAATTAACATTTCTTATGTTCCAGCAGATTTTATTAAAAAAAAAAAAAAAAAAAAAACACTGGGCATACTGCATTACATTTTTACTACATACATACATAACTGGCCTTTACAACCATGTGTCAGGATTACGGCCCAGCTTCTCGCAGCACTCATGTTGTGTGGGTAAATTTTTATCCATGAGAACCGGGACCTACAGTTTAATGTCGACTCCGAACGACATACTTGAGAAGCTTGTTCATGGCAATTAATTACTCTCAGAGCTTTTGCCAGAAGACTGCTGAGAGGTAGTCGCCGAAAGAAATATTTTTTTTCATATATCTTTTTTTTTAAGATGGCGTAGCTGGGTGTCGAACCCAGGGCTCATGTCTTAGTAAGCCAACACACTAACCACTAGACCACGGCGACTACTACTTTTTTACTACAATACGCGTAAATTCAGTAAATTTTACTGATAACTGAAAAGAGAAATCTGTATTCAGTAAAAAGTACTGATTTGTGTAAAAAAATTCAGTCAACATTAAATGACTGATAGTAGATACTGTGTTTTTAAAAATGATATATGTATACGCATTGCACACTGACATAAATAGTGGCATAAGTGAAAAACTGCATTTCGAAAATAAATTAAGAATTGAAAAAATTATTTTCTTTTACATTTTTCAGTATATTTTTTGAATTTGAAGTCTCAGCTATATAAATCAGTTTTTATTTACCCAATAACACATTTCGTAATTAAAAAAAGTAAAAACACACAAAAAAGCAATTTTTCTCGAAATGCAGTTTTTCAGTTATGCCAATTTTAACAAATTCTTTTTTTACGCCTCACCGAGTCATCTTTTAACATTCTGCATCGTAAATTTACTTCAAATAATTTTGGCCGCCCAGATCGTCAAAATACCCCTCTGTGCGACAGAATTAAACTTAAAAGTAACTTTCTTAATATTTTAATAAAAAAAAATACAAAAGTATGAAAAACTTGGGTAAGTTGAGCGGAAGTTCAAAGAGAACTACAGCGTTAATATGCCACATCCATATGATATTTGAATTTGTTCCCAGGTTTTACCATGTAAAATCATTCTAAAGGTAAAAAATTTAAAATCTATTTAAAACTACAATATATTATCTCTACACCATATATGAGGTACACCGCAAGCAAGGGGTTAAAAAATAAATTTTTTTTTATGTCTGTTACTTTTAATTACGCATCTGAAAAATTCTTTGCAATTAAGGGAATTTGCTATGTAAACAAAAAGAAAAAGAAAAACTAAAGAAAATCATAATTAAAAATTATGATTCTTTTTTAGTATTTAAATGGCAAAGAAAAACAGAAAAGAGAAAATTCATCATTTTGTTTGTTTGTTTTGTCATCACTTGCGTTTACATTCAAGAGTCAGAGCGTCATTATTTTTTGTTTTGTTTGCGTGAAATAATTCATTTACATTTCCTACACACAAAATCATAAACAAACACAAATAATGCCCACATGTGCTCATTAAAATTAAAGGAAAGGCAAAACAGAAACGCTAAAAATTAAAAGAGAAAATTTAGATAAAAACAAAACAAAAACACAATTCTAAAGAGAATATTTAAAGAAAATGTTACAAAAATGCAAAAAACTGTTGTAAAAAGGAATCCATACACAGTAGCATGTTATTCAAATGAATTAATTCTTCATTTATTTTTTTCAAGATATTTATTCAGTAAACGTGTAGATGTGTCAAAAAACTGTATTGAAGAAACTCTACACAGAAAAAACATACACACTCGTATGCTATTGTGACAAATACTTTTTGCAGTTCAGAGATTTTTATTTGTCGCAAATTAAAAGTACCTGCAGTGAAAGCGTTGTAATTGTCACAACAGCAAAATTGCTGTTGACAAAAATCAAGATTTTGGTCCAAATTATTATATATTAATTAATTATATGAAATGTAATTGAATTTGAAAATGACGGCAATATATTAAAATTAAGGGTTTTTTGTTTGCGATTGCAAGAAAAAATTATTTACCCCAAATGCGGATCGTCGGGTGTAAACAGTAGGTTGTTCTTTTTAACCGCAATCCTCATTTAATTTTGGGTTGTTTGAGAGGTGTCTCTCGTGTAAAAACTAAAGAAGATAATGAAAGACCACAATGCAGTAGAAATTTATTTAAGCACAGTTTCTGAGTTACGGCATAGTTTCTGGCAGCAGTCATGTTGTGTGTGTTAATTTTTATCCATGAGTACCGGAACCTACAGTTTAAAGACGATTCTGAATAAAAGATTTGAGAAGCTTTTTCATGGCAATAATTTGCCAGAAGACTGCTGAGAGGTAGTCGCCGAAAGAAATAATTTGTTCATAGGTCTTTTTTTTCTAAGATGTTAGAGCTGGGGTTTGAACCCTGGGCTCGTGTTTTAGTAGGCCATCATACTAACCACTAGATAACGGCGACTCTCTTAGGACTTGAAATATTTGGTAAAGGCATGCGATGTAGGTGACGAAATAGTATTGAATTTAGTAGAATGTGATTTTAACAGAAAAGAAAAATTAAAGATTATGGAACCAAGTGATGTCAACGAAAGAGGCCTAATTGGATACAAAATAATTTTTCGGTACAATATAAGTCGGCTATGGAAAATAAGATAAGTAACTTAGTGTGTAAGTAAGCATAAAAAGAAATTTATTCTTAAAATTTAAAAAAGCGAATTAAATTTTTTGAGATCAACTGATTGCCATGAACAAGCATCTTAAGTCTGTCGTTCGGATTCGTTAAACTGTAAGTTATGATACTCATGTAAAAAAATTGTCGTACACAATATAAGTGCTATGGCAAGATAAAGGCATTTTTAAACAGAAAAAGGGGAATTTTTAGTATATTACAGGTATTTTGTTCCATTTAGACCATTATAATCGTAAGAAAACCTATTTGTTTTTATTAAATCAAAAATTTCAAACTAAATGATATTTACTTTGAACAGAACATTGCGAAGAGCCACTCAACACGATCGATTATGGTTTTATTGCATGAGAAATTTTCATGTTCCATGATTTCTCTAGTCGTCGACGTTAATTGGCTACAAACATATTTGTTTTGCGACGGATACTGTACCAATGTGGACAACTATGTAGGGGTTTAACGTGCGTACCTGTCCGTAGATTCATCACATGCCGCCCGTTGCCAGGGCGGTAGTTAAATACAATACGTCCAACCACTGCCACCCGATGCCGGTGCCCTCTAATCTCAATCATGCATGAGGACACGTTGCTCAGAAGAGAGCCCAATAACACCGAATTAGCAATTTAGCACCAACCAACTTCCTGGGTAGTGATACCCCCCTTGTTGAGTGGTTTCTATCTAGCACTTCCACAACCACTACGAGTACTCTTCGAAGTGCCGCACCCAAACCATCAGACCGGTTTGCCTCACTTCCCGAATGACTGGGAAGCCCAGGTATAACCGGGGGCTTCCTGATGCCTTTAGTACCAGAATAAATTAGGAGTCTCTTGTCAGTCCCTGAGATGGTTAGTAATTGAAAATTACCAACCTCTCTGCCTATAGCGAGTGCCAGGTCACCCAGAGCTAGGTGAACTCCATATTCCCCGGAGAACACAGTGTGAGTAATCACCAGCAGCCTTTACTGTATCCCCGGGGGGAGTGCCAATGTGGACAATAACATGCGTCATATTATCGCCCAGACACTTTCCAAAATGTACAAAAATGTGGTCAGAGACTACTTCAGATAGAGAGACTGACTGCTGCAGCCCACTAGAAATCATTGCTTAAAGTCTTGATACACTATCCTATCGAGTCGTACGATTTGTCAAAAAAATCGTGTGTGTTGAAAAAGTATATCAGTGTGGCATAAAAATGCGTCTGTATGACAGATTTTTTGACAAGTCTGTCCGACTTCATAATCCTTTGAAGAAGTTCACAAAATTTTTTTTTTCCCAAACGATCAGGATTGCATTTTAAAAGTAAGCAACTCTGCATATGCCTTGCATCTTATTTTGTGTGATGATGTGGCATTAATGTTGCCATTTTGATGCGACTTTTAAAAGTGTGACAGAATTCGATTAGATTTTGAATAAATGAATCGTACGACTGTGTATGATAGTATATCATGGCCTTTAAATGCTATTGTATTTTTTACATAATGGTCAAGTCGAATACTAATAATAAAGTAAAAATTTAATCAAAATTGTAACTTTATATGAAATTTATTTACCATTACTTAAAAGCGAAAGCAATTAAATGTGGCTTTGTAATGTTTCGGAATTTCTTTATCATTTCATTTATTTAAATATCTGTTGTATTTGTTATTTATTTTCTGTGCACCACATGAACGGCATATGTTTTAAGTAAATGTGACCTATTTTCTGATTTGTCGGTATGCAATCTAAACTTGCACTTGTACGATTTTACAGAATGCAGATTTATAGACATTTGTATTTTATTTATCTGTCTGCATTAAGATATTGTAAAAACAACAAATATATATGCTTTGCAACAAAAAATAAATTGTAACGCATTGATATAAAAAAATATATATACAAATACAAATACAAAAAAAAAAAAAAACAAAATACAGAAACAACATCCATTTTTTGTTTAATAAAAGAAGCATAAAATATAGATCAGAAATAATTCTACAAGGCTGGAATGTACGACTTAACTTCATAAGCTGCAGCTTAATTAGAAAATCAAAAATAAATTGTAATTAAAAATATAAATAAACACAAAATAGTAAATGCGAATGAATGACTGAGAGAAAATTACCGACAAAACAAAATTCATATTTTACGTAACCAGAGGCAATGAAATGGAATTTTGTGAAATCGGAAAAATTTAAATATTTTATTTGGGCGATTTAAGTAAATCAATATTTATTTCTTTTTTTGATTATTTTTAAAATTTTAATAGTTTTCACCAAACTGCACTATAACATACCAATATTTGTTTTTTCTGCCTTAATTTGTTGTATTAGTTTTTCACATATCAGCCAGAGGATTATAAATAAAAAATTTCGACTGTAAAATTTATTTATTTCCATTGTTTTTTTAATTTTTGTAAAAAAATTTAATAAATTTTTAATTTATTATTTTGTAGTACAACATCCACAATAATAACTCGACTTTATCTTTGTTTCATAATTTTTAAAAAAATTTATAAGTTAATTGTTAAAAAAATTGTATTTATTTTTTTTTTTTGCAATTTATTATCTCGTTTTTATGGCTCTCGCTTTCATTTATTTCAATTAACTAAAATGGTTTTTGCAAAATTTTTATCATTTTTTGGCAAATTTCATTAGCTGACAATATGATGAGAATTCTACACAATAAAATTAAAGAGAATTAAAAAAAATACAATTTCTGTTCTACAATGCAAAAGAGTGCCAATACAGTCTGCTACCTGAAATTAAATTATTTTTACGAAAATTTTCTTGGTTCTCAAACATATTCATTTTATTTAGAGGGACTACCTATATTGATGCGTTGCAGCATTTTAAACGATATAGATACTGCGGAGGTATTCAACACAAAAAATAAAAAAATTAACGAGGACTGATTTGAAATTATGGAAGGGGTTCGAATAGTTCGGTTACAGATTATTGGTAAATGGTTCTAAAATATAATATCTCTGGTTATATGAATCGTTCAGACAAAATTACAGCTCGTCTGAAAGGTGACATCATGGGCTTAATTATGTTAAAAGACCTTCTTGAAACCGCATTATTCTATGAAGAGTTACTTATATTTAAAACTGAGTGAACATTCTGAACTCTTTTATTATAAAGAAGTTTGCTAGGTTTAGGGAGACGCTGCAGCAATTAGAAATACATGTTAACCATTAGGGTGGGTAAATTTTTTTGCCTACTAAGCGTATAGCAAAATCGTAATCTACGGGAAATTCTAAGAACTTTTCCCAAAGAAACCATGGTTCTAAAATCAAAATCGAGCTTCCGATTTTTTAAGAGAAAATTTGGTGCTCAGGTCATCCGAAAATAATGCTTTTTATATCTGTCCTCATTTATGGAAAATTATTTATTATTTCTTAGAATTTCCCGTAGATTACGATTTTGCTATACGCTTTGTCATGTTTTTCGGTTCCGAACAAATTGACCCACCCTATTAACCATTCCTTATTTGACAATTTTTATTTTAAAAATGCACCTCGTTCTGGTACCAAACGATAGCACATATCACTGTAAAAGGTGTTGAAGTCATAGTAAAAATTTAGAAAAACCGGAACATAAGTCATTGATAGCGAACCTCGCAATCATTACCAAGCCGTCATCAACCATTCGAAAAAAGTTAAATACACAAATAAAAGAAAAATTTAATGGACCGAAATTTCATTTGCGATCTATTTGCAACATTTCTGAAAAGCATGCGAGAAATATGAGAAGAAAAATAATGCTGGTGCCTATGAAATGGAACTTCTCATTATGAATTTCTAAAACCTGGTCAAACGATAGACTGTGGTATCTACTGTTAACAATTAACGAGACTGAAGACAGAAACTAAGCTAAAATGGCAAAATTTAATCAACAGAGAAACTCTTGGGTGACTTTATAATAATGGCAGATAACAAAACATATTTTATAACCTTAAATACACTGAAAGAGCTTAATTAGGAAATTTAGATAACCTGTGCCTAAAGCTTCAGATGTACATTTGTTCCCGTATCTACAAAACTCTCTAAATGGTTAAAAAAATTTAAAATTCTGAATTCAATTTTAATAGCAGATTGCAAAATACAATTGTGTCCGTTTTTACGCGAAGTTCTTCGGAGATGGAATAATGGCTTTAACCCAGATATGGCAAAGAAATATGAAACAAAACGACATATACATATTCTCTTTAATTTTTGGATTTATTTATGTGACAACAAATAAGTTGAAATTACTTAAGCCCAGATTCACAGTGCTTAGTTAACTACGTGGGACATGGGTCTCCCATGCTAGAAAGGCAGTTGAAGAGCAGTAACCAAGAATTATTCCAAAGGTTGTATTAAGGAGAACAGCAACAACATCATCTATATAATCTTTTATTCCTGCCCCAATTTAAAATTTAGGGCCAATTAGGCCTTTGAATAATCAATTAACAACAACAAATTTCCTTGCGGATCGCATTCTTAAAGCAGGACCTCTGTTTTTTTTTTCGAACTGATATCAGATATGATTTTAGTAAGTTTAAATCAAAGGTCCCCCATTTTTCTCACTTCCGCGCATATTTTCCTAGGCCAGCACAATGTACTGGAGGAGTAGCGTTATCATGCTGGCTTCATAAAAAACAAAAAAACTGTATATAATCCAAATACTTTGTTTGGATCTAGTTAAACCTTTATGTGTTTTTACTTAATTAATAATAAACAATAGTTAAAATACAATACGTTTTCTAATTAAACCCAAGCTTCAAAAACTTTTACATTTTTTATTGCTTTTCATTTGGAGTCTGCTTTTGTAGACTCAAACTGTCGTTATTTTATCAGTTAAATAATTTAGTAAAGGACTTTAATCTATTCAAAGAGCAGTCCAAGCTATTGGAATCTCGTCTGAACGAGAAATATGTATCTACAGCTATGTAATCCAAATCTTCATTTTCTGTACACAATTGTGCTACAGAGGCATTTTATTTATTGAGAGTTTTGGTTAGCTATGATCTACAGAAACACAAATTACATTTTATCGCTCTCGTGAAAAAATTTACTGCCATATTTGTTTTATGTTGAGACAACTCTCTGAGTTATTTACAAAATTTTTTACACAAAGTCAGAATATGTCGACTGCTGAAGTGCTGCAGTTTTGTTTTGCTGCAGTCTATTGCTTTTGCTTTAACTTCGGAATCAACTTGAATTAAAAGTCAATCAAACAATAAACTTCAAACATGACGGCTGCTGAAGTTTTTCAGTTTTTGTTTTGATGCAGTTTTTGCTGTTTAGTGCTCATAGCTATAACTGTTTAATTTCGTTTAGTTTGATGACCCATATAAATTTTTTTGTAAATCAAAAATCCATAAAATTTTTACAAGACAAGCTATAATTTTCATCTCTTTGTGGAACGTGCATTAATATATTCTCTATTCAAGACTGGACTCAGGTTCCATAAAACTCTCATTTATTAAAATTACCGTTATAAAGTTTCTTAAATTGATATATTTAGCATATTAAAACGTTCAAATTGTATAGCACAAATGCAAAAAAGTCTTTGTTTAACAGAAAATAAACAATAACTTCTTTATTTATTTAACTAAAACAATAAAAAAAAGTCTTTATAATAAACTTTTAATAATTTGTAAGACCATTATTCGAGCTTAACCATTCTTTTGTAAATTTGCTGGTGTGACAGACTGCATTGTCTTGCTGGAAAATATATTTTTTGTTTCTATTTCCATGTAAAAATGCCAATAAACTGCATTTAAGTAATTCAGAATATTTTTTGCTGTTCATTTTGGTTGGTACAATTTGCAATTCCAAACAACATTCTTCAGTAAATGAAGAAGGATGAAAAAGAAGTATCAAGTAAGTGTAAAATTACAATACCATTACCGTAATACACTATAAAAAAAACACATAATTTTTTGGCTTTTATTCTCTAAAGTTAAGTTATCTTTGTTCTTAGATTTTAAAATAAATTCTGGCCATATTCATTGGTACACTCGACAAAAGTTGAAGTAACTATCGTTAAAAATTTTGAAAACACTTTATATGGTGAAGAATTCTTCGATTTTAAAGCAGGAAACAAATAAAAGCCGGTGTTACCTATAAAAAATATTTAACCATTTGACAGAGAGTAGCATGACTTTTGAATTTGGTTATTAGTCGATTGATACCAATAAAGCATGTCGGTTTAAATTCCACTACAAATTTAATAACTAAAAATATATTAAGACAGAAACTTTATGCAATCAACCAGCATTATTTTAGTTTCCCTTTATACAAATGTAGTGGCAACCAATTTGCATATACCAGTTTTTATTTTCTTTTTTATTTTTCTTTAATGGCTGTTGTAGCTGAATGTTTTGCCAGTTGGTTGTTCCGAACACCAGCTGTTTAAACAATACTTTGTTAAAAATACAAAATGCTAAAGATAGTAAATACTTACAAAAAAAAATAAAAGCTATAAATTTTATAGTTGCAAGAGTAGAAAACTTTAAAAGAAATTAAATAATTTTTATGTAATACAGTTTATAGTTGCATACCTTTAAAACCATTTTTATTAGATTTTTTAAAACATTACGAACAACTAATATAGGGTTTCCATTTTATATCAAATGTTTAGTGGACGATATGTCATATATAAAGATCATATATTTTAAAAACCCAGAACGCGTAAAAATTGTAAAAATTCACTACAGAAGTGGTGGTTCGTCATAATCCGTTTTCGGATATCTCGCCCAGTTTCGGAGATAAATAGCAGAAAATGGATTGCAAATTTTAAAAATATTTGTGTCAAAAACCTAAAGTGGTATATATAGATATAAAAAATGGCGGATAGAGCACATAAACTTCCGCACCACGATAAATGTCCTCTGTTTATCATGACTCTCAGTGATTGGATCCATCTTACGGCCTGTTATGGCATATTTTGTATTGGGAATTGCATATCCATCAATATAAAATACAACCCACACTAGAGGTTATTAAATCCTAAGACAACTGAAACTTTAATAGGTCGTAAAAAGAAAGAATCTGAACGCAAAAAGAGGAAAGATGCAGATGTTCTCTCGAATAGGCAATTCTTTTAAATAGACTTGCCAGTTCGTGCAGCACAACCTCTACTTTAACCACATGAATGAAAAGAAATTACTTTAGGAAATTAAATGTAAGACAAAGTTTTAAAAAGCTTTATTGAAAAAATTTATAAATTGTTTATACTAAAGTTGCCTCTTTTTCTTTTATTATTACTTTTTGTTTACTATTTAAGACCAATACTCACGGATAAACCCCTACTAACTGCAGTGCATTGCATTGGAATGTTGAATATATAGATAGACAGATGTGAAGATATTAAGCGCCTTATGACAATGGGATAAATTTCTGTCAATTTGTCCAAGGCCAGTGTTATACCTTCACAATTGAATGATCAACACCAATTGCCCCATCTGTCGGTAGATGTTGAATGTGAGTGGTGAGCATCTTTACCAAGTAGGTTAGCTTGTATCTTCCCAGAAAGTGGCACTGTACTGATCATTCGTTTCTTGGTGGAATAGACTAAAAATGTCAGGAAGCGATTTCGCGAAGATGAAATTATTGGGGGGGGGGACCTCTTATTTTTTAAATTATAATTTTTGAAAAATCGCAAATTTATTTTTTTTATTTTTCTCCTTCGCTGGGATTTGAACCTCGGTCTTTTGAGTTTCTGTGCACGCGGAAATAAATATTTCAAGTATACGGAATCGCCCAATTTAAATTGCTTGTTTAAAATGCACTTACATAAATCACTTTTAATTCTTGGAACAGTTATACCTCCCACTCTATCCAGACATATCATACATCGCTTGAAAGGTCTCTTTAAAACCTTTATTCTCATCCCATATTTGAAGAGCGACTGTCATTGACAGTAACAGACTCCGCATCATGCCAGTAGAACAGAGCTTATCAAAACTCTCAATAATTGAAAGGCCTCTGTAACACAATTGTGTACAGAAAATGAAGATTTGGATAACATTGCAGTAGAATTACTTTTGTCGTAGCAGTTCTCTTAACTTAACTCATCATTCCGCACTAAAGTAGAGGCGTTTTAGTTTTCGGAGCTGCCTTTTTGACAAACACCTGAAGTTTAATATTTTTTTTTTTGTAAATTTTTTTTTTTGTAAATTTGGTTTAAATTTAAACAATCGCTATTTTCCAAGAGTTCCACTTAATAACTAAAAATAATTCATTTCTTTAATAGGGTTTTTGTAATTTTTTTTGGATTTTTAATAAATTTTGGTTATCGTGTTCACATCAGAAAACTAACATGACACATCAATTCTATATTATCCACATACTATCTACTATTGGAAGAAAAAAAGAAATCAATCAACATTTTTTGTTTCTCTTTTTATCTATTTGTTTTATGCAGAAGGCAAAACATGAGTAATTTTCTATTTTAGCTTGACAGTTTTCATGACAAGCAAATATAATTTTACGAGGTATGTTGAGAGATTTTTTTTTTGTGCTGCCAGGCACAAGCGAAAAAGAAAGCACGGAGTTTGATATTTCCTTTGCTGTTGCATCTACCTGCTTAAACATACTACTTATATTGTCTAAAACTAAATTAAATCTTTTAATTAGAAATTTCTAAAACGGAATTAAATCTCAAAATATTACTTTGGGGGTTATTTCTCAAAAGAAAATAATTTAGCGGTTATAGAAATATCTTGTATATTATGATGGATGGTATGGAATGGATACAAGAACTTTTTATATAAAACAATTTTAGACAGAAAAGTCTAATTTCGTTTTTAGAGCTTATTTTCATTCACTGAGTGTTTTATTTCAATTTAAAATATTATTTCGTATTCGGTTGGGAACCTTAATTCTAAAGGAACTTTTTAATAATTTTTTAAAAACAAAATATAAGTGTTTTTTAGGTGTATTGAAAATAGTTTTGAATCCGTTTTTTCAGCTTGACCTTATTTGAACTCAATCGGAGGAAAAAAATGTGTTCAATTGACGGCTGGAAACTTGAAAAAAACTACAAAAAAAATGGAAAGTGCTTGAAATTATACGCGTACGAAGTTTTTTTTTTTTAATTAATACCAAGACCTCAGGGGTAAACCCCTACCTCAGGGTAAACCACTACTAAGTGCAGTGCATTGCATTGGAATGCCGAATATATGTATGCATAGATATAGATAGATAGATGTTAAGCGCCTTATGTCTGTGGGACAAATTTCTGTCAATTTGATCACTCAAAGGCAAGTGGTATACCTTCACCTTTGAGTGATCAACAACAATTGCCCCATCTGGTTGTTGAATGTGAGTGGTGTTGTAAGCACATCGTACGTTGACATATGTATCTAAAAAATCAAATTTGAAAATTTTTATTTCAAGCTAAAATAAAACGCATATAAATATTATTTTGTACTTATAAAAATGGTTTTTTGAAACCATTTCTAATTAGTAACTAAAAAAACCAAATAAATTAAATTTTTTGATACAGAACATGATCTCAGCAGCACTATACACCTATCCCCCGATTTACAAGGTACTTTTTTTACCCGATTTCACTTTTACACGGATTTTTTCAAGATCTCTCCCCCGATTTAAACGTTATTTTTCGCTTTTACAAAATAAAACTGTTAAAAACAAAAATTTTTGTTATATTGCTACACCTTTTTTATTTCAAACACTACATCCCAAACTTGTAAAACGACAGCACTGAGTAAAACCCATAAAAAGTTATATTTTAACACCATGACCCTAATGTCGGGTCATGGCTCTCCGGTTCCAGTGAGATATCAATAAATCTTTAGCTCAATATGAAGAGATCCATAAGGATTTAACCAAAGGCAAGCAAATTTTAATTACGGATTTTCTTACAAATCTTTCCCATCTAAAACTGGTACCAATATATCAACTAGAGAGTCGCCTCAAATAATAGCAAGTGATGAAAGTGACATGTCACCAATCAAGAAAAAAAGGTTAAAAGTCATCGATAGTGATTAAATTTGCTCAAATATTTGATATATTTTTTGTAATTTTCTAATTTTTTTAAAAATATATAATTCTTTTTTACATGTACATATTTGTTATTACAAAACTGAATGGATATTTTGTGTCTTTATTAGGTGTATATTTTATTTTTATTTAACGTAAATGAAAGAAAAATAAATGAAAAATATGTATAAATAAAACAAAAATTAATTTAATTAAAAACTAATTTGATTTTACTTATTTTAGACTTTTTTCGTTTTACACGATTTTTCATACAAAAAATTTGATTTCGATTTACACGGTTTTTTCAGGATCTTCCGTGCAAATCGGGGGTTGGGTGTAATTATAAAATTATTTTCTTTAAATTCAAAATTAAAATCATATAATTTGTTTAACAAGCCTCGTTAATATCATATACATATGTATGCATATACACTTATATGTATAAAAAAGAGTTCTGCCGTATATTTCAACAGAACCTAAAAGTAGACACATGCTTCTTCTTCTCAATGTTTAAGTAAATAATAAAAGTGGTGTTTAGTAGATGTTTTCTTTCTTAATGTTGGCTAAATAAAAGCACAAGTAATACTCGTAGTAGAAAATATTTTATTTTCTTATTGAAAAGTGAATACAATCAAAAAAAGTTTCTAAATATTTCCATACCCCAGCCCCTTGTTTAGAAGTTATAACAGCATTTGGTGTCATTGTCACACTGCTTTAGCCTTCACAAAATGAATTGATGATGTTGTCTATCGGAAAAAAAGAATAAAGAATCACTGTCACTGTATACAGTTGCCAAGACAATTCTTTTTTTTTTCATTTGATTCTGTCACACATAGAATCCAAATGCCATTAAAAAAGGAAAATAAAAAATATTTAGTTTTCTCATGAATTTTTCTGCTACAAAGGAAAGAAAAAACTTTTTTTAAATTGAATTTTGCTGCCAATTAAAAGCGTTTTCCAAGTCAATTAAATTTTGTTCACTGGAGGTTATTTAATTCAAATTTAAACAAAATTTCTATATTCCCTTTAAGCCAAAAGGATAGCACAAATGAAAATTTAAATTTCAGTCAATTACTATTGTTCCTTAACAAAGGGGAGTATGTTTAAAGGGTAACTTAAATAAATGGAGACAAATTTGGAAATATTTTAATTAAATTGAAAATTGTCGTAATAAATAAAAAACGTACAAACGTTTATTTTTGTGAAGGAAGTTTTTAATTTGATAAATTTTCTTTGTGGGAACTTAAGGATAAAAATAAACTTTTAAAACGCGAAAGGATCAATTTTAAATAAATTATTTTAATTTGGGGTACGAGTATTACAGCAGTTGTTAGTGTACTAGACTGCTAGTACGAGAGTGGTGGGTTCGATTGCTACCAGGGACCCTGGTCTGCGGAACTACATCGGGGTTATGGTCTTAGCCACTCTACACGTAATAATTAATTAGAATATAATTAAGCATTGTATTGGAACTTAGTAAATAAAAAAATATTTTATTCCATTAATTGTTTCTTTCAGAGAGCTAATATATAAAGACGACCTTGTAGTTAACGATTACACGACTTCACTGCAGTAAAAACTTGCAGAAGGGTGATCACATATTAGAACATCTGTTTAGTAGTAGTTAAAAAAAAAATAATTTGATCAATATAAATTGCAAAAACAAGATGGAAAAATCTTAATGTAATTCAATAAGTGGTCGCCGTAGTCTAGTGTATGTGCTAGCTTGCTAGACGAGACATCCGGGTTCAAATCTCAACTATGATATCTTGAAAGAAAGAGAAATATGAAAAAATATTACTTTCGGCTACCACCTTTTAGCAGAAATATGGAAAAACTTTTCAGAGTAACTGATTGCCACGAACAAGGTTCTCAAGTCTATTGTTTGGAATCGACGTTAAACTGTAGTTCCCGGTAATCATAGATAGAAATTGACGCACACAATATGGATGCTGTGAGAAGTTAGGCCGTAAAAATAAGAGTTGTACATGTAATGGCCATTTATATAATTTCGTCCAACCGGCTATCTCTGATGGTGTATCCATGTACAACCCGCTATTATGAACATTAATTTCACCAACTCTTCGCGGCACATATGGCCGTATTTCGTCCTGTTTGAACCACATGTCAGAAATATTAATGTCAGGTAATAGAGGTACAAACAAAATTCTAATCATGCGCCTATACCACCATTCACAATTGACAACAACTTTCTTTTTGAAGATTTATGAACAAATGACTACACCAGCCCATAAATCGCGCTGAGTAGTAAATTTTTGTGGTGTTTAAATCAAATCTTGTGAATTATTTTTACTTTAAATGCGAAAATTATTTTTTTCCCCATTAAACAGAGAAAGGGTTTGATGGAAAAACAGAATTTTTTAAAGTATACCAGTTTGTGCTTCACCACATTCATCAAATTGGTGATAAATGTAGATTAACTGGCTTTAGTACATAAGTAAGAATATTTAAAGCTTTTAAGCCTTTCGTAATATTATAGCAAGATAGTCGAAGAATGAAACCCCAGTTAATAAAAGCGGTGACGAATTTATTGATTTGTATCGTCTTCAATGTGTCCATGTACAGCGCATTGTTTAGTATCACACGGGCTGCAAATTATCAGCAAGAGTAAACGTGATTCAAAGACGATCCTTTATTGTTAAAATAACCTGTTCTGTAGTTGCCGTCGTCTAGTTGTTAGTGTGTTGGCTTACTAAGACCATAGCGCCGGGTTCAAATCTCAGCTGTGACACCTTGAAAAAAAAAGAAATATAAAAAAATTATTTCTTTCGTAGAATATCTCTCAGCAGTTTTCTGGCAAAAGCTTTGGGAGTAATTGATTGCCATGAAAAAGCTTCTAAAATCTATCGTTCGGAGTCGACTTTAAACTGTAGTTTCCGGTACTCATGGATAAAAATTTACACACACAACACTGCGAGAGGCGAGGCCATAACCCAGACACATGGTGTATGAATGTATGTACATATATATTATCCATAACAATTTTAATATAGTGATCAAAGTCCCATAAATCTAATTAAGACTCCAATAATCTTTGTTTTTATTCTTTGATAAATATTGTGAGCCCTGATGTATTTACGCCTTGGGATCGTATTTCTTTGGATCTTAGTTTCTTTCTAAAAAATAAAAATTTTCAACGGTTTTGATTGAGCTGTGATGTTTTGATGTCAATATGCCACTATTTTGAAGAACAATGTATTCAAAACTTTTTTCATCAACTACATACTTAAACACTTTCTAAAAAGATTTTTAATTTTAATGGACCATTAAAAAAACAATTTCGCAAAATTAATTAACCAAAAGAATTTCTTGGTATTAAATTTTGCACAATTTGTAAAACTAAAGGATGCGATACGTTAAAACGAAAGTGTAATTAAAAGTTTCTCAAGAAAAATGGTAATAAAAATAAAATGTTTTTTACCACAGTGTTCCTTATGCAAAGAAAAATAAGCATTCTTAACACAAATGTTTGTAAAATGTTGTTCTTTTTCGTTTGATTTTCTGAAAGAGGCTTTAAAATTTCTTAAAAACTTTAACATTTTTTTTTTCAGTATTATTTAAGTCATATTATGGAAATGTTATATGACTGGCACATTCAAATTTATATTGTGTTGCAACATATGGCTGCAAGTGATATAATATTTTTGCTTTCTTGTTTTTATTTAAATGAAAACGAGAAAATAAAAGAATGCGTTTAGATTTTTTTCTTTCAATAAAAATGCAGTCAACAAAATACATATTTTTTTATGAGTTTGAAAAGACTTAAAAAAGAATACGGAATGTATAAAAAGCAGAATTTTGAAAGAATACATTAGCATAAATAAATAATATAATAAAATCCAAATTAATAAGAAAAAAAAACTTGCAATAATTTGAATTATTTTGGTGCAAACTAAGCTCTCAATTGCAATAGCCGTTCTTATAATCATATATTGATCAAGTTGAAAAAAACGTTTGTGGTTAATACACTCTGTTGAATTGTCGAAATCTCAGTTATTCTTTTTAATTGAAAAATAAAATTTTTAATTGTTTGCTCTGTTATATACACCTCGTAGTGTTGCACAAAATTAGTGTTAAACTACTAACACCAACAGCCAAAATATAACTCTAGAAATTTCAATTACCAAAATTGTGTAGGTCCATATATGTATGTACGTTTACTATCGGTTCCGATTCTAACAACGGACATTAAAAATTTAAGCGCTTAGAGTTGTAGTCGGAGATAGAACTATTTTCCAATGTCTTTTTAGCCCTGCTTATAACAAAACTTCGAAAAGTGTGTAGGTTTCCTACATTGACTCTAGACTATTTAAATTTTCTTTTAGAACATCGTCTTGTTTTACAATACAGTAAAGCTTTATAAAGATCAAGTCTGAGCACGTTAAGAAAGGATAGAACAGTTTGATCGAAGTCTCAAATCATATTTAAAATTGTATGGAGAGCGTAATTTTATATAAAAACCACAAACAATTCTTTAAAGCGATAAGGTATCGCTTTAGAGCTTATTTTAACACTCGTCGATTTGTGGCTTTATCGCCTTATATTTTTATCGCCAGATCAGTCTATATCTTCTTATGTACAATAAAAAATAAAAAAAAAAATTAAATCCCTATTTCAGTTCTGTCAAGAGTTTTAGAAAAAAAGATCGATTTGAACAAGTTTACAAGATTTCCTCTCTCGATTTACATGATAGATATGTTTCGAAAACAATCGTGCAACACCAAAATATATAAAAAATTGTGTATCGAGAATCGGCCCAATGTGGCATACCTTTCGTTGATTCATCGGTGGTAGTATATATAAAGGTTCTCTAATGAAATAAATAAATTAACCCCAAATAATCGCATATACTTGCATCGTACTCGTATCTCTCACAAAGTAGTAGTAGATTTTTGAAGGAATCGCATAATGCACTACAGAGAAACCTTGTTTTTTACCAGAACTGCTCGATTTTGCAACATACTTTCAGCGAAAGTTTTGCTGTTAAATACGATATTATTAATTTTAAATTAAATTTGCACAAACACCTCTTGACCTACTTTTTCTTATCGAAAAAAAAGGATATAAATTTACGATAATATCTATGGCAATAATGGTTTAAGTCGAAATCTTGTGCTTTGAGATGCTCGTATTAAGGGTTTTGCCTAAAATAAATAATATTTGGGTGTGTTTAAGTCAAAATTTAAAAGCATATAATTTTATTATTAATAGATAAGGGATAAATCCTGAAGAAGAAAATAAGAATATGTACTAAAATGAAATTACTAAATGGCATGTGTTACTACAAAAGATGGAAGAACCCCCTGATGTTCTTTCTGTTTTTTTTTTTTTTTTTTTTTTTGGAAAATCAAACAAAAAAAAAACGGGAAGTATAATTGGAGTCTATTTAGAACTCATAAAGGGTTTGCGTACCATATTAGAATGTAGTATAAGTAGATCTAAATACCATATTAACTCCATGGCTTTTTACGACTGGGCCAAGGTTTTTTGCTATATACATGCCATTTTTCAGTTTTATAGCCCATCAGTTGGTTTCAAAACGATTTGGAGAGACAAAATAAGAGGATCAAACAAATTAGGCAATTATATACATACACATGTGTATGGATGTGTGTATATGTATATAGATTTTCTTTAAAAAAATTAGATTTTGACAATGAAATCATTTAATTTTTTATATTTATTGTTCTTTTCGATAATTGGCATTTACGAGTATATTATTTTAATTACTCAAAAATCAACATAATGTTCTTTTTTTAAATAAAATAAAGCACTCAATACAACGGCAGAAGGGGCCTTATTAATACAATCATAACAAACACTGCAATATACCATGATATTGTTACACCCAATAACTTACAAATTGTTAAAACTTTCAAAATTATTTCAAATGATTTTCTTGTTATAAATATAATAGTTATGACGAACTAAACAAACAATTTTACATAAAAATAATCCATAATCATTTATATTATTTCTAAAGCACTTTTTTTTGTCGGTTGCAAATATCTCCCATACCACCTCATCAAATTTAATGAATGGTATCTCATTTTAAAGCTTATTTCTAACACTTATGACGAAAAATAATTAGAAATTGAAAAATTTATATTTTTATTGATAAAAATTATATTTTATATAAATCTGCATGATAATACTGTTGTCATTATGATTATATATATGCTTTTGCTCAAATGTGGTAATACAGAGTCGCTTAATAGTAATGCAGTTCTACATAATATAAAAAGTTGTAAAATCGATATTGGTAATGCCGTTTGGATTCGTACGGGCAAAAAGTTAACGATGATCATGTCATTACCTCTAACATTGTATTCAAAGAAGCATTTAAACGTATGTGGGCAATTTCAAAAATTTTCGACATTTTGATATTTTTTTTTTCGAAATTTTTTTTTTGGATGACACGAATGACGCTTTGGTCACGTGAAGGGTGATATTTTAGCATACCAAAACAGTTCGCGTTAATCATTTATTGCAAACGGCGCGAAAGTTATGGAGGTTTTAAGTTAAAATCTCTTTAAAAAAAATTTAAAGTTAAATTTATTGGTTTATTTTAATAAATGTTGTATGGATGCATGAAACTCATTTCAAATTCATCAGTGCAGTCAAAATTCATCAATGCACTGATAAAATACACAAAAAAATATCACATATAATTAAATTTCCTTAACATTAAAAAACGCGAATTTTTGCAAAAATGTGAATGTTTCACCGATTGTTATAATATGTGTTTATATAACGCATAACTAATTTACAGAAAAACAATGTTTTGACTTGCAAATTTAAAAAATAAAAAAATTATATAAGAATTATTTTTGAGGTTAGGATTTTTTTTTTGATCTGTAAAATTTAAAATCATGAAAATTTTTTAATGCCTATTCGGTTTTATTATCAAGCTTAAAAAAACCTTTCATTTGCTGTTAATCGCGGCGGAATCTATACCTAACTGCAGATGTCACAAAGCAAAATGTGTTTGAAGAAAAATGCCACTGTACCCTCTAAATATGGACCGAATTCAACCGTATTTATATATGATCTTTAGTTCACCGCCGCACTTCATTTCCAATACTTTACATTGATTTTAAACCACGGATTAATTAAAAAAAACGCGAAACAAAATCATGAAATTTCGAAAAATTTTTATTTTCTTTATAAAATTTTTGCGTTTTAAAATATTTTAACGCCTTCTTGACGTTGAGGTGCCATTTACTAAGAAGTTTAGATCACGCAATACATAAACCAGTTTTAAAAAAGATTGCAAATGTCAGACGCGAAAAACTGTAATTTTTGACAAATTTACGCCAATTCTATAAAAGTTTGAGGTCATCGTTCTCAGCAACTAGCAGCCTGACATCGACGTGATATGGCGCAAATTTTAGCAAATTATACCATCTTTTAAATACTGTTGACGAAATGCAATTTTCTTGAACGGCGCAAAAACGCTATAGAAAAAACTGCGAAAATTAAAAAATCGGAAAATTTTGGTTTCAAAAATGAACCGCTGTACAACTTTTTCCCAAATAGTAGTATTGGCATAACTTTTATAGTGTAAATATCTACAAAGTCTAGTGACTTTATTTTATATCAGTGAGCATCGGAAGTTTAAAACTAAAAATAGAAAAGTGATGAAATATGAAAAAACTCTTGTAAATTTCAAGCCTGTTTTTGAGTTTTTCGATATTTGATTGCCCATAACTTTTAAAAATAAAGAACTGATGGTCTGAAATTTTGAATTTCCCAGTTTTCTAGTGTGTCCTACCATTCCCTTTTAACTGTTTTGGTCAATTCGAAAAACTGAAGAAATAATAAG
Organism: Metopia argyrocephala; assembly: GCA_963576795.1. NCBI lineage: Eukaryota > Metazoa > Arthropoda > Insecta > Diptera > Sarcophagidae > Metopia > Metopia argyrocephala. The sequence continues at coordinate 55,838,952 of OY756211.1, read as the reverse complement.
TATCTGAACTCAGTTTCATCAAATGTTGAAAATTTTTGAAATTGCCCATGTATGTAAATATGTATAATATATTATGATTTCTAATATTTTTATACTTTTAATAAAATGTATTGAAGTTACTAAAATTTCTGTTAATTATTTTCATTTTATATTACAAAAATTACAACTAACGGTGCGAAATATTCGCACGGGTCATCTAGTATTATTATAATGGACATTGGTAAACTGACAAACGGTGGTTGTGATATGATACCATAAGAGTTCCAATGTCCTTTTAAAAATAATTTTTACTAGAATACATTTAATTCTTTTACAATCTGTTATTCTATTTGCTTTCTTTTTTAAATGATGTTCAATGGTATAAAAGACAATTTCGCTTGTACGAGGTATGTACAAGTAAAAAAACTCATATTTGATTTAAAAGAAATAACTTTTTTACGTATCAACACCTATTTTATCCATTTTAGGATAATCTCTGACAAAATGTTATACAAGAAACATTATTTTGGAATAATAAACAAATTATTTACAATTAATTCCATTAAACATAAAATTGGTGCTTAGCCAGCTCATCCGGAGAATTTTACCCTGATTTTCAAATAAACATTTAGATTCTTGTATTTCAAATTGTATCATAGAGATGAGAATTTTTTCTTCTTAATTATTCCCATTTAAAAATATAATAAATATAAAAATAATGTTAGTCTATTGGGTGCTTAGTACGGAATAAGATCGATCTATACCGTAAGCTCCCAAATAGACAATTATGTCCGTGCTGGTATTAATGAACCCAGCAATGACATAGTAAGTACACTGGGAAGGTATAACATATTCAGGTTGAGATCACGGTCATAACTATACCAGTGCTTTCACAAGGAAAACAATTAATATTTTCTCAGACATCCAAGCTGACATTGTAAAGATTATTGCTTCGTCGTAGTTCATTTATTGTGGGTGCAAATTAGCTGTGAAGAAAGCTTCAATTAGGCTGCGAATGCATTGGCTTTAAAGGAATCTCTGGCATCATATTATTGTCCGAACCATACTGTTGTACCGATGAGTACAATTCTTAATTAAAGAGAACTCGAATTCACACTAAGACGGTGATCTATTCACAGTTCTAGAGCACAGTTCTTATGTTTTTATTTTTCAGAAATTAGTGAACTAGTAATATGTTTTTTTTTTTTTGCATTCTTCTTTTCCTTTTCTGACTTTTTTTTTTTTTTTGTTCCTCTCGATATTCTATTGCCTTTTCTTTTTGCATGTTATTTTTGATCTGCTTATTGAAAGTACCCGAAATGAGCCTTTTTAAGTCACTGAGTGTGATGCGCTTGTACACCATCTACCGTACTTAACCTCTGATGTTCTCAAGTATAAATGAACAGACCTGAATTTAGTTATGAGTTTTTGGATAAGCACATCTATGAATAAATACGTAAATTATGCTTAAAGGCTTCAGAAATAATGGAATTAATTTTATGTCAATGTGGAGTTCTTGAAAGATTTATGAATGTGCTTAGAGGGCACATGATCTCAATGGGGAACATATTCATGACCAAAGTTACAGATATGCTGGCATTTATAATGAAGGGCACTCGTTGTTCTGAACAAACAGTAGATTCACAGCGTCTAATAAAATGTTGATGATAAAAGGTTACAAAGTAGGGCAGTTTTGCCAGAAAAAATATGTCAAATCGAAACGAAAGATTATATATTATATATTTTAAAACAAGCCTCATACTGATTTCTTTGTTTATATTTCAATATATAAAATTATTATTTTTTTTAGTAGCAACATGCATATTAAGTGTTCTAGTAGTTTAGCAAAGATAATACACAATACATGGATATATTTATGAGATCTAAAACTTTAAGATTAATAATATTCTCATGCTTTATTTATTTAAATATAAAAAGTCTATTTCAAAATACATGAAAATAATCATTTTGGATTATACATTTGATTCTATACGGTATTACACTCGTATTTTCTTGTCTTTAAATTTTTTTTTTTAATGTTTTAAGCTTTTAGTTTTGCATTAAATCATGCCTTTTTAAAGTCTATTTCTCTTTCAATTTTTTTATAATTTTTTCTTTCTTGTAATTTTATGCAACAACTGCACATATTACTTCCTGCCTGAAGGGTCTGACAAATACATGAAGAATATTTTTACAACCACTAACATATACTACCCACCATATGTTTATTGATAAACACACTCATGTTTATAAGATTCTTTAAATAAAATGTTGCATATGATGGGATGAAAAAAAGAAATAAGAAAAAACTCGTATATAGATGAACTAAAAAAAAGAAACAAGAAGATAAATTTAAAACTTTTGTAATAATAATGTTGATTTAAGCATTTGTATAAGTTTGTAAATATGCGGGGTTTTCCATAAAAGAAAAGAAAAACACTTTCAAGGCCATCTACTTAATAATTTCTTTGCCTTAGGCTCTGTATTAAATGTATTAATAAATTACACTGTGTTACAAAAATACCTTTTCTGAGAGTACAGCAAAAATTTTATATTATAATATAAGTATTCAAACTAAAAACAGAAAGAGGTATCAGGCGCTGGCTCTTCAAATGACATAAGAGTATTGCACTTAAGAAAATTTAAAAATCCGTATGTATATTAATAACAAGTGGTCGCCATAGTCTAGTATGTAGTGTTTTAGATTACTAGATGAGAGCTCCGGGTTCAAACCTCACCTCTGACGTCTTGAAAGAAAGTAATATGAAAAAATATTTCTTTCGACGAATATTTTTTTCTTAGCAGTCTTCTGGCAAAAGCTCTGAGAGTAAATGATTGCCATGAACAAGCTTTTGTTGTAGAACTATAGGTACATACCAGAGAATGACATGAGTTGATTCGATTTTACTGCTTATTCCTATTATTACTGCTTTTGTTTTGTTTTTATTCATCAACAGTGGCAACTATATAGCTTGTAGAGTTTACTTTTGTAAATGCATTGTTTATTCCTAATCTTTTTTTTAGATACCGTTAGCAATAACAACATACAAAACACTCCTTTGTATACAAAACACTCAAATGATTCATTAAAGCTCAACTAAGAGGTCAAATCGTTTGACTGAAACAGTGAAACAAGTAGCATATTTTATTAAAAATATAAGAGAAACTGCACTATTTTTCATTACAATCGTGTTATTGTTGTTCTTTTGTTCGTAGTGAAATACTCAAACATACTTACTGCTTTTGTGATTGGTTGGAGTGTTCAGAATTTGCAAGCAACTACAAGCATTGTGTAGCAAAAGGCATACTAAATTGAGTCATGCAATCAGTGTTGCCACTGCAGAAATTTTAATTCTACCAAAATTTATTTCAAAATCTACCAAAATTTATCAAAATCTACCAAAAACGATTTTTATTTAAAAACCATTTAATAACACATTGTTGAGATGGAAAACAATTTTTATTAACACCTTTACATGTACATATAAATAACCAAAAATAAAAAATATAAGGAAAAGAATTCAGAGGATAAATTACGGCATTCGATATCGAACGAAATTTATATGAAAATTGTTTTTAAATTGTATGAAATTTCGCTGGATATCGAATGCCGTAATTTGCCCCCAGTTCTTCTAACATATAACAAACAAAAAAACACATATAACAAAAACAATTCAATTTATAAACAATATAATCGAAAATCCATTAACAAATACAAAAAATTAAAAGAAAACAATTCGATTTTTCAAAAATAATCTAAATTATGTGATTATCATTAGCTTTTACAAGCTCTTTACAGAGCATAATATTATTAGTTGTATTTATTTCGAGTTTGTTTCTCAATCTGGTTTTGATTAAGGAAAGTGTTTATAATTTGCGTTCAGCTGCTGCAGAACTATGCGGAAGAGAAAGTAAATTAAAAACAAAGTTGTTTATTTCACCAAAACTTTTCTCATTTAAACCGTTTCTAATTGAACTAACTTTAGCCCAAAATAATTCAGTGTTTAATTCCGTTGAAAGATTTGTTTCTCTTCATCGTAACATAATATTGTAATATCAGGATCACAGTCTATAAGATTAGAAAATTTTAAAACAAGAGACAATATAAGCAAGTCTTCTTTTGACAATACTTTCTCAGGATCAATTATTTGTAACAATTTAATATCTTCTCGATCATATCTAGTTTTGATTTGGTTTAGTAATTCAATGTAAAATGGCAAAATCTCATGTTTAACATCAACAACTTCTTCCAGGTTAAGATTTTTAGTAGTAAACATTTCGGCTTTTGTACCGATAAAAATTTTTGAAACATCAATCAATTAGTATATATATATATTGTCAATTTGACAACAGTATGGTGTCAATTTGACACCGATATATTGTCAATTTGACAACGATATATTGTCAAATTTGACAACAGTATGGTGTCAATTAGACAACAGTATGGTGTCAATTTGACAACGATATATTGTCAATTTGACAACGATATATTGTCAATTTGACAACAGATTGATGTCAATTTGACAACAGGATGGTGTCAATTTGACACCGATATATTGTCAATTTGACACCGATATATTGTCAGTTTGACAACAGTATGGTGTCAATGTGACAGTGATATATTGTCAATTTGACAACAGTATAGTGTCAATTTGACAACGATATATTGTCAATTTGACAACAGTATGGTGTCAATTTGACAACGATATATTGTCAATTTGACAACAATATGGTGTCAATTTGACACCGATACATTGTCAATTTGACAACAGTATAGTGTCAATTTGACAACGATATATTGTCAATTTGACAACAGTATGGTGTCAATTTGACACCGATATGTTGTCAATTTGACACCGATATATTGTCAATTTGACACCGGTATATTGTCAATTTGACACCGGTATATTGTCAATTTGACTACAGTATGGTGTTAATTTGACACCGATATATTGTCAATTTGACAACAGTATGGTGTCAATGTGACAATGATATATTGTCAATTTGACAACAATATGGTGTCGATTTGACAACGATATATTGTCAATTTGACAACAGTATAGTGTCAATTTGACAACGATACATTGTCAATTTGACACCGATACATTGTCAATTTGACACCGGTATATTGTCAATTTGACAACAATATGGTGTCAATGTGACAATGATATATTGTCAATTTGACAACAGTATAGTGTAAATTTGACAACGATATATTGTCAATTTGACAACAGTATGGTGTCAATTTGACACCGATACATTGTCAATTTGACAACAGTATAGTGTCAATTTGACAACGATATATTGTCAATTTGACAACAGTATGGTGTCAATTTGACACCGATATATTGTCAATTTGACAACAGTATAGTGTCAATTTGACAACAGGATGGTGTCAATTTGACACCGATATATTGTCAATTTGACACCGATATATTGTCAATTTGACAACAGTATAGTGTCAATTTGACAACGATATATTGTCAATTTGACAACAGTATGGTGTCAATTTGACACCGATACATTGTCAATTTGACACCGGTATATTGTCAATTTGACAACAGTATGGTGTCAATTTGACACCGATATAGTGTCAATTTGACAACAGTATGATGTCAGTTGCACACCGATAGGTTGTCAGTTTGACACCGTTAGGGTGTCAATTTGTAATCGTTTGTGCTCAGTTTGACAACGATATCGTTGTCGATATTTCATTGTCAAATTGAAACATACATACATACATAACTGGCCTTTACAACCCTGTGTCAGGATTACGGCCTAGTTTTTCGCAGCACTCATGTTGTGTGTGTCAATTTTTATCCATGAGTACCGGGACCTACAGTTTAATGTCGACTCCGAACGACAGACTTGAGAAGCTTGTTCATGGCAATTAGTTACTCTCAGAGCTTTTGCCAGAAGACTGCTGAGAGTTAGTCGCCGAAACAAATATTTTTTTCATATTTCTTTTTTTGAAGATGTCAGAGCCTTGAGTCGAACCCAGGGCCCATGTCTTAATAAGCCAACACACTAACCACTAGACCACGGCGACTACAAATTGAAACGGCGTGCACAATTTGACCACAAGTGGTCTTGATACATTTTCGACAACGAATATGGTCCGTTTGTACACGTATGTTGTCAGTGTGTTTCTGGGTGTATTTATATACTTATGGAAGTAATTAAATTATATTTTTTACAAAATTGAAAGTTATACAAAATGTATGTTTCTAAACAGGATGGTTTTCAGATGTTTATATGTAAATCACGTCTTAAAAGGATTTATATGAATACGGTGAAACCGCGAAAACGTGAACACTCAAAAGGGTGAAAATCTCAGTTAAATGAAAATTGTTTTTAGACAGACTATTCTATAACGTGAACAAAAACTAAAACTCTAGTTATTTTTTTAAACTTTTTACATACTAATATAATACGAAGTGTATGCTTTTGGGGATAAGCATGTCTCTCTGCTTAAGAGACCCGTCAGAAGACTTTTTCCCAAAAATGGTATTTAAAACTTTAAATACTTATGTTAAAATAGTTATAGACTAATAAAAAACTATTTGCTTAATCCAAGTGTCAACCACCACTAATTGAGAAATAGTTAGTTTTAAATTAATTAAAAGTTAACTGAATTGCCTGCAGGGATGCGAGTGCATACACACATCCATACCAATGGCTTAAGGAGGCCACACACTAGTGATTTGTGACTATGATTTGTTGTGTTCGACGTCTTTTTACATGTTAATGGGGATGTATGACAACAAATCACAAAAATTTGAAATTTTTCAATTTATTGTGATTTGTAACAAAGTGTATGGGGTTGTGCTCGAACATTTGAAAAATTTGTTAAATTAGTTCATAATAAAACGCCAAAATATTCATTTGGGTAGAATTAAAATAAAAATACGAAAAGTGAAAATATTTTTTGTGGTTGCGAAGATGGCTAGTTTTTGTAGAATTCATTGAAATTTTACAAAATGAAAATGCCATTTAGAAAAGTAAAAGTGATGTCTTGTTGTTGTTGTTATTGTGATTTTTTATAGTGTGTGGAGAAATGAAAACCGAACAAATCACAGTCACAAATCACAAATGTATGGGTAGCTTTAATAGGTATGCAATTAAATGGATTGAATAAATGAATGTACGATGTGTGATGTCTAGTTCTTCGTATGGTTGGATATGAATGCCACTACTGTTGCTCTTACAACTAGTAAAAGTTACAAACAAACCCCTAATGTCACATGGTCATTGCTATAAGAAATTTTCAAAAATTATAAGAACATCGTAGCGCATTGATTCATATATTATGTCCTTAAGCAGTACAATATACAACCCTGCAGTGCGCTGGACCGGTCCCAAATTGGTACTTTCACCTATCACTAAGGGACACTGTTAGTCTTTTTACCGGTACAACGACCGGAGATTTTAACATGTGGTAGTCGTAGAAACAGTCAATTGACCCCCTATAGATAACTATGGGACAGTATGTTTACCGGTGCCTCAGTATCAATCCCGTGGTTGATGCCGTCGTACCACATTTACCTCACATAGCAACAAAATTCAACTTTCATTGACATTGCTTCTGAGTACAGGCATAACTTCAAATTAACACCTCTTCGATAACAAAGGGACAGAAAAGTGTGAATTGAAACCTCTTCGATAACAAAGGGACAGAAAAGTGTGAATTGACATCGCGAAAGACAACGTTGAGTCAGAAAATTAACCGAAAAATGGGTCAATTGACAGAATAAAACTGCAGGGAAGTGTTGCATTTAATGTATACACAGCCATGCATACATTTACACATACTTACATAAAATTAATAACAGTGGTCAGTAGAAAATAAGTACAAAAAAAAATATCAAAAAAGAAACAAAATTTAGACGAAACAAAAATTAAATTATAAAAATATTGATCAGACCTTTCCTGGGGCTCGAACTTCGGGCCTCCAGCACATTTAGTTATAATGCGCACTCTTCTGGCGCTGCACTCTAACCACCACCGCTACAGTCGTACATGTCGTCGATGCCGACTAGTGTGAATTAAATGGAATAAGAGGGCAAAAACAAAAAATAAAAATTGTAATTCTGTTTCATCCAAATAAGATGACAATTACAAGAACAGCAGTGATGGTAAGAAAAGGAGAATATGGTAGAAACTGTTGTGTGACTTTACTTCGACTAACTCATACAAGTGTATGTACATACATATGAAAATAATATATTTTCAGTATGCGATTTCCGGAAAAGTATGGGTTAAATAGTTGATGTTTGGTCTCGAATATACACAGGACACAAAGAACTCTGATGAGACTACAGTAGCTGGAGTCGAAAACAATTGTACAGTTTGGCTAGTGTACTATTCCTTCACGGACATCATTTCTTCTTTAATTACCAAAAAATATTCATTGCCGTTAACTTTGATCTAATTAAAGCGTTTCTGACGAAACAAAAATTAAATTATAAAAATATTGATCAGAACTTTCCCGGGGCTCGAACTTCGGGCCTCCAGCACATTAAGAATTTATATTCAACCAATAATAATAATATAGCGAGAGTAGGAGATGTATGTTGTGAACAGTGTTGCCACTGCAGAAATTTTAATTCTACCAAAATTTATTTCAAAATCTACCAAAATTTATCAAAATCTACCAAAAACGATTTTTATTTAAAAACCATTTAATAACACATTGTTGAGATGGAAAACAATTTTTATTAACACCTTTACATGTACATATAAATAACCAAAAATAAAAAATATAACGAAAAGAATTCAGAGAAATTTATATGAAAATTGTTTTTAAATTGTATGAAATTTCGCTGGATATCGAATGCCGTAATTTGCCCCCAGTTCTTCTAACATATAACAAAAAAAAAACACATATAACAAAAACAATTCAATTTATAAACAATATAATCGAAAATCCATTAACAAATACAAAAAATTAAAAGAAAACAATTCGATTTTTCAAAAATAATCTAAATTATTTGATTATCATTAGCTTTTACAAGCTCTTTACAGAGCATAATATTATTAGTTGTATTTATTTCGAGTGTTTCTCAATCTGGTTTTGATTAAGGAAAGTGTTTATAATTTGCGTTCAGCTGCTGCAGAACTATGCGGAAGAGAAAGTAAATTAAAAACAAAGTTGTTTATTTCACCAAAACTTTTCTCATTTAAACCGTTTCTAATTGAACTAACTTTAGCCCAAAATAATTCAGTGTTTAATTCCGTTGAAAGATTTGTTTCTCTTCATCGTAACATAATATTGTAATATCAGGATCACAGTCTATAAGATTAGAAAATTTTAAAACAAGAGACAATATAAGCAAGTCTTCTTTTGACAATACTTTCTCAGGATCAATTATTTGTAACAATTTAATATCTTCTCGATCATATCTAGTTTTGATTTGGTTTAGTAATTCAATGTAAAATGGCAAAATCTCATGTTTAACATCAACAACTTCTTCCAGGTTAAGATTTTTAGTAGTAAACATTTCGGCTTTTGTACCGATAAAAATTTTTGAAACATCAATCAATTAGTATTTTTAAAATCAGTTTCAGTGTTTTGTATTGAATATGTTTTGATAAAATTGCTTAATATGAGCAAAAAGATTTTATGCTTGAACATAAATACGCCAATCTTGAACTTTCCGACTGAAATTTTTTAGGAAGATTTTTTTAGCTTCTGCTAAAATCTACCAAAATCATATTTAGCCTACCATCCTACCAAACGAAATATTTTCTACCAGTTTTGGTAGAATTCTACCAATAGTGGCAACGCTGCATGCAATAGCAGCATTCATTTAGTTAGTGTGTATTGCTAGCTCAATATTCATTTTTAAAAAGTAAACAAATTGCCATTTGAGTTCGTTCATGTCATTCTCTGGTACATACAGATTTATAAGTTTAGAAAAATTTTCAGATTTCACGGAGAAACCGAAACCTCCTACCAAAAATAATTGATTAACAAAAAAATTCGTTGCAGTTAACTTTGATCTAGTTAAAGCGTTTCTGACGGAACAAAAATTAATTAGCAAAAAAGAAATTGATCACTTTTCCCGGGACTCGAACCGGAGCCTTCAGCGTCTAATATAAAACGAGCTCGCTATGGCGCCGCGCCCTAACCACCACGGCTACAGTCGTACATATCATCGATGTCGACTAATGTACATAAGGTGGAATAAAAAAGGGCAAAAACAAAATAAATTGTAATTCTGTTTCATCCAAATAAGATGGACATCATTTCTCCTTTGATTACCAAAAAAATTCATTGCAGTTAACTTTGATCTAATTAAAGCGTTTCTGACGGAACAAAAATTAATTTTAAAAAATATATCACTTTTCCTGGGGCTCGAACCCGAGCCTTCAGCATCTAATAAAAATAATATACATTAGAAGGCGTATAGCGCATTTTCTGTTTACTTTATAAGGTTCTACGTTCCAATGTTCATATTACAGGTGTTCTCTGATTTCATTTTATATCATTGATTTTTAAAAGAAATAACGTTTAAAAACAAATTATGTAACTGATAAATATTAGAGCTTTGTAGTGGTATCCAGGTTCAGTCCAGGCTTAATCTTAAAAAAAGTTTCATCATGAATATCGGTCTTTATGTATAAGGCTCTGTTTAGCTTGAATTCGCCGAATTATTAAATTGTTTGTTTGGCTTTTTTTATAATTTCCATTATTGAATATGTAACTTTTTAAATTAAAAAAATATCACAATTTTTTTACACACAAGTTTACAAATTTTGTGTTTAGTTTTGTAAATTTCTTTGTAGGACCGAAGAAACAAAAATATCAATTCAGTGAGTTTGAATTTTTTCTGTGTATAGTTTTGTTCAAAACAAGGAGAATTCTAAAGGTTGCTTAAAAAAAAAATATTTACATTGAAAACATTAGAATGAAGCAATAAAAATAAAGAAAAAATTGCTGGAAATTTAAACAAAAGGAACGTAAATATTTTTACTTTATTTTTATAAAATGAATACTTTTGCATACAATTATATGCAAAATAGAAAGATAGTGAAAATAAACGAGAGTGGCACAAAAGGTGTTGGAAAAATAATACCGTTTTATTCTTAAATAAAAGCAAAAGAAATCTGATGAACTTTTTTTTATATATAGTGAATACTTATACATACATATGTATGACTTGATAGATTAAAGTTTGTTTTATACAACACCCCTATAAATGCATTTAAAATAAAAAAAAAATTAAAAAAAAGTATAGAAATTGAAATAGAAATTTCTTTTAAGAAGAAAGCTGGTTAAGATGGCACAAATATTTGTTCAACTCTTTACAGTAGTAATAGTGTTTATAAAGTCTCAGTTGGCTGTGCTTTAAAGACATCCTCGAGGACGGGTACATTTTCACAAAATGTCCACAACTGGCTGAACGAGCATCGCACTGAACTTGTCGCCGCCCGCAGATTATATGAACTGTGAAAGCGTGTCGTTAATATTCACAGACAACTTCAAGCGAATATACCACAAACTATCGTTTACGATCACCTGCGCGATGTTGTCGACAACCGTTAGCGACATGTCTTAAAGACATCCTTGACGACAATGCCGTGTACGACAATTGTGGCAACTGGGGTAAAGGTAAGTAACAGTGTTCCAACAGAATCACATTAAATTTAAAATATTTCTAAAAATGTATAAGAATTTATTAAAAAAGAAAAAAACAAAAAAACAAACAGTTTGAAATACGGCAGCAGCGGCAGTTTAAAAGAAAATTTTATTGAAATTTTAAGGTTTCTAAGAAAAAGTTTTCACAAGTGCGTATAGTGGGTTTTAGTTTGAGTTGAAAGACTTTTAAGTTTACGTTGAAAATGTATGCATCGGTGATTAGTTAAGACTTTGAAGAAATTTACTAAATTGTGCTCATTGGAAACGCATCTCATACTGCAAATAATGTATGCGTGTGTGCGGCTATCTCAGGCAACAATATTCGTATGTTTGCTTAGGTTTAGGGAATTTGTAAAGAAATCAAATGCTTTAGGAAAACTAAAAAATGTATAACATTTCTTTATAGAAATAGTAGTTACACATTAATAGTGTAATACGAGTATAAAATAATTTGTTTTTCTTTTGTATTCTTTATAAAACTCCTTTTGATATAACAAAATGAATGTAAATAAATAAAACCTGCTGATGCTCGTATAAAACAAATTTCACTTGTTCCTTTCCCTAGACTCCACTCAGTTTTGCATATTGCAAAAAGGTCACATATCAACTCGTTTGTGCATGTCCATCATGTATTGATTATTCTTCTAGAAAACTGTCATACAAAAGAAAATGTAATTTTCTCTTTTCCTTTCTTTTGTAGATTTATAATAATAAAGCATTTATTTCGAAGCCGTAGGGGTTACAGAGAATACATGAATGACTACAAAGGAAATTCTATCTATAACAATTGAATTTAGTAGTTATTTTTAAAATAATTACTCGATAATGAATAAAAGGTTTATTTTTGTCTTTGTATTTCTGTTGGCTTTAGAAGTGAATAAATATTTTTTGTTTTTGTTGTTTTATAAATATATTTTTTAGTTCTCAAAATTTAAAAACTAGCAGCCTTATTTGTAATAAAAAGTTAACAGCTAAATGTACGTAGTGGCTAAGTTTTTTTAGTTTTAAACTTATCTAATCGTTTGCACTGTAACATGTTTATCGTCGCACAGAATTAGCATTAAAGTACTATCACCAAGAGGCCGAATGTAACCCAAAAAAAAATCAATTAGAAAAATTGTATAAGTCCATATGCATGTGTACATTTATCGTCGGTGTGGGAGTTAGAATACGACATTAAAAATGTCTGCGCTTAGTGTCGTACTCGGAGATAGAACTATTTTCCAATGTCCTTTTAGCCCGGCTTATAACAAAGCTTCGTAAAGTGTGTAGGTTTTCTACATTTTCTCTAGATTGTTTAAATTTTCTTCTAGAATATCGTCTTTTTTGACAAACAGTAAAGTTTTATAAAAAGCAAATCTGAGCAAGTTAAAAAAGGATAGAACAGTTTGATGAAAGTGTCAAATCATATTTAAAATTTTACGGAGAGTGTAATTTTATATAAAAAATAAAAACAATTCTTTAAAGCGATAATGCGTATCGCTTTAGAGCTTATTTAACACTCATCTATTTGTGGCTTTATCGCTTTATGCTTTTCTTGCCAGATCACTCTATATCTTCTTTTCCTTGTTACTTTTTTCGCTGTCCCATTTTATTGCTTTATGTATTGCTGTTATTTATTGATTCAATAGCTTATCGTTTTTTCGCTATATCGCCTTGTTGTATAATTCCTTCGCTTTATTGCCCTGTCGTCTTTTGCTTCTATTGGCAGGTCGGTTTAGCAAACTGCAAGATGGTTTTTATATAGATATGTGTGTGGGAAATGTAATTGTATTATTTATCGATCTCTCAGCCTATCACTTGTTCGCTCTAGCCCCATAATAACTTTGTTATCAAGCGTTTTATTGTTGTATCGTGTTCTTGTGTAGTTCCCTTAATTGGTATTAATTGTTTTTATTTTTCTAATAGTGCTTGTGAAGCTGTGTTCGTGCGGTTTATGTTTACCCCTGAGTATTGGTCAAAAAAAAAAAGTATTGGATATGGCAGTAAGCTCATCCTGGACTTATACCACTTTCATAAAAAAACACTCTTTTATTGCTTTAGAAACATATCGCTTTTTCGATCTTATCCTTCTTGTATAGTCGTCTTAAAAAATTATTGGTGTTTATTTCTGTTAGAATGTTTTCGTGTATTTGTGTGTGTCTGTGAGCGATATCTAATACTTATATTAATCGATTTATCCCCGTTCCGTTCTGTAACCGTACTTACTTATCTCTTTTGGGATAATCAGCCTTAAATTTATCAACTTATAGAAATATGGCAAGATTATTACTATTACTTACACTAATGACGTTTTCTTTTCTACTAACGGGTGTTGCATTTTATTATTTTATTATATATATACATATGCATATATTATATAAAAATAGTATGTAATATAATATTTTTTGATCTCGTTTTATTGTAATCTGCATTTTTAAGTGATACTATGAAGAATAATTCTGAGAAAAGGCATTATTTTGGCAAGGCTAGAGAGAAAAAAATTAAAAAGGCAAAATTTTTTGGTAGAAAAGAAAGCGCCATAAGGCAAGATTATTACTTAATCACTCACCGTTTTACTGCTAATTGCTTATCGTCTTATCGCTTTATTGCCCAATTTATTTATTTGAAATAAAAGTATATTTAAAGGATAAACTATTTATTAAAAGACAATGCATGTACACATCGGCGAAAAAAGAAAACAATTTTGATCACAAATAACCAAAAGAGTAAAACTGGTGGCGACTCATAGAGCTCAAAGTTATAAAAACAAGAATAGATCCAAGGAAAGCCACAGAATTACTCTTATAAAGATTGAAAACTAAAACAAACTCAAATTATTACTTCCTTATCTTAAATAGGCTAAATTAAAAATTATTTTTCAGTCAGAAAGTGGGCATAATCAGACAAGTGGGCGTGGTACCTCTCATCCACACTATATACTGAATTTTGTATATCTTAAGAATGAATAAAACTTAAGTTTCTAAATTTGGTCTGAACAACTTCATGGTCAAGGAAAATTGTCAATCAGAAAGTGGGCGTGGTGCCTGTATATCTTAAAATCGGTTACAGATAAAGTTTATAACTTTGGTCTGTGTACTTAGTGAAATTCATCAGCTGAAAAATATGGACAAACTATAGTGATAGGTGTAGTGAAGCACGCCGAATTTAGACTATATAAAATTAGCTTAAAAATTTAAGTTTAAAAAATATTATTATTTATGTATCGTTTTAATTCTAATGGTCTGGAAGTTTGCTGTGCTTAAAAATAGAAACTATAAAGAGTAAAGTTTAAACAATAAATTATTAATAAATTTAAAAATGACCTTCTTTGACAACTTGCCTTTCTTTTTCTTGTGAAATTAAAAACCTAAAGGCAAATATATATTCGACTTCATTTTATTATGTGTGTGTCTGGCTATACAGTGGCAATCACAAACTCTTTTCTGCATGTGTCCGTAAGCACACACTCAGAGACAAAAGTGTTGCTTTTTTAACACACTATGCTTGCTGCCTGCATAAACAGAAGGACAAAAAATAATAACGATGACGACAGTCATGATGATCATCCTAATAATTTATTTATTTATTTTTACATGCACATACATTTGTTTGCATGACTATATAAATAATACACACATACACGTGTGAGTATGAAAAGATGGTATTGCATGCCTTTTACACACATAGACCTGCTGTGCAACAACATCAGTAATAATTTTTCAACTACGATTTGTTTTGGATTTTCTCGTTAGATGGATGAATGGCTTTGGCTAGTCAACACAAGTTTTATGCAACAAGTCAATCCCTGTAGTTTATAAATTTCTTTATTGTTGCTTTTGTTGTTGCAGCTTCTATACATATATGCCTGTTGTTGAGATTTTATATTGTCGTTACATTTGAGGTGGTAATTCAAGGTTAATAACAGAGTCAAAATGATTATAAAATTTTAATGCAAAAAAATAAAAAATAAAATAAAAGTAAAAATAAATTGCATACCATTGATATAAAATTTAAATCAAGGCTTTTTGCTTTTAATTGCTGTTTTTGTTACTGTTGTTTCCATTGTATGTGAATACATACTCGTATGTATGTATCCCAAGGTTAAAATAACTTTTCAAAATATATTATAAAATTTAAAAATTCAAAATAATGTTGGTCCTCCTGTTCATTTGTATGCTTCTGCATTGGCATTGTTAGTGTTAAAAAAAAAACTTTTTTTAATTCTCGTATTCTAAAAAATTGCTGTCAACAAAATATTTATGATGATGATTTAAAAATTTATGCATTTGAACTTCTTCAACAAAGTATCTAAAAGTGGGTTTAACCATTTTTGTTTTTACTTGAAAAAATTTAGAGAATTTTTTGCTGCAGAACTATTTGTGATGACATGAAGAGTTTATTTTAAATAATTTTATTATTGTCTCATGTGGAATATTTTAGTCAAATCAACGTAAAATAGTTTTTGAAATTTTTGTTTTTTTATATTTCTACAGATTGAATAATTTAAGAAGAATGTCATGTCAGCCCAAACCAAAATAATGAACAAAAAAAAAAATAAAAATAAAGCTTTATGTAAAACTCACTTTTCTTTGAGTACTCAGGGAATGAAGCCTTCTAGTGCAGTATATTATGGTGGTCTAGGAAAATATGAGGAGTAGGGTGAAAGAGAGTATGGACCTATGACTTAAACTTACTAATATCAATATCTGTTAAAAGTCAGAAAAACACGAAGGTCCTACTTTAAAATAGGAAATCGGTTACTGTTGATTGATTATTTAATGGCCAGTGTTATGCCTTCACCACTGGGCGTGGCGTCTATGACCCTATCGAAACCTGTCAATTCCACTAGAGAAGTCGTTGAGTATTTTTCAGGCTGAAATCCAGGCCATAACCGAATGTGCTGAGATAAACTTGGATATCGGGATCAAGGGCAAGACAATTAATATATTTTTAGATGGTCAGGCTGCCATAGCCGGTAGTGCTGAGAAAATCAACGTAAAATACCTAAAGGCTGTTATGCATTACAACAGAAATATGGGTGGAGTAGATTTAATGGTTCAGCTCAAGTCCTTTTATAAACTGGACAGCAAAATTAAAATAAAATATTATTTTTTGACTTACTTGATATAAGCGTAAACAATTTCTACGTTATTTACACCGAATGTAAAGCAAAAAATCTTGTTGAAGGGACTTAACTTCCTTAAGTTTAGACGATTGGTGGCCAGGAATTTAATCGCTAGCTATTCTTCACGTCGGAGAGAATTTTTAATATTACAGTCATCAAAAATCACTGCCAGCAAGAGACCAGATTCTTCGCACTCTACACAGAAAAAAATTTTTTTTAAATAATTTCAACTAACAAATTATTAAGTATAATTCAATTTTTCCAATTGAATTTTTAATTATTACAATTAATTTTTTAAGAGAAGCACAAAAATAGAAATGTTTGTGCGTATGTTTTTTTCTTTTGCCTTAGTGTTGTGTAATATTTTATATTGGTTTGTTCGGAAAGTCATTTCGTTTTTTTTTTGGGGAACATGAAAGACAGTTTTCGTAAAATGAATAAATATTTTATTAAATTCGACAAATTTAATCTCTCACCGATCTTTCGTGTGGTTATTCGCTGATTTGCATCAACTAATGCCTTTATCGCATCTTTGTCAGCTTCGACCGGCCTTCCAGACGTGGTGCATCTTCGACATCAAAATTGCCGGATCGAAATTTTGCAAACCAGTTCTGGCACTGGCGTACTGTTAACACGCCTTCTCCATACACATCCGTCAATTTTTTTCTCGCTTGGACAGCATTTTTACCTTTTCTGAAGTAAAAAAGTAAAATATGACGAAAATGCTGCTTTTTGCTCTCCATATTTAAAAGGGCACCAACTAAAAACTACTGTGTAGAATTAATAGAACTTTTTCACACACAAGCCTTGCAATATCAGCTCTCAAGACTTATAATGGTTTTGCGGCTTAAGTGTGAAGTTGATTTCGAAAAAACGTAATTAAGTCTTCTGACGGGAAAAAACGAAATTACTTTCCGAACAACCCAATATAAAGAATCAATATATGATTACTTTTTAATTTAAAATTCGAATACGTATTGTTATTTACGTAATTTGAATAAATGTTTAGCATTAAAATATAAAGAAGACATATCTTCATACATATATTTACAAGTATGTATTTTAGTTTAAAAACAACATCTTGCATTAAAATAATAATAATTTAAAACTTTAAGTAATTAAAAATATGTAATTAACCATAAAAATTTTTCGAGAAAAAAATTTAATATCACTACCATAAAAAGAAAAAAAATATTCGTAAATTTTTTGTTGTTGTATGTGTATGTGTCTGTGTCTGTGTTTTTTTTTTTTTTTTTTTTTGTGAACATATATTTTTGTGTACATATACATATATATAATATACATATGTATGTATATATGTATATGTGGTCGTCTTGGTCTAGTGATAAGTATGTTGGCTTACTAAGACGAGAGCTCCGGTTCAATTCCCCGGCTCTGACATCTTGAAGCAAAGAAATATTTAATGTCTACGATATGCCAATATTTCGCAAGACGAGTTTGTTCAATCTATGGCCCGAATATAAAAGTCCTTCTGGCTACCCCTTGGCAAGAATTCAATTATTTTTTTTTTTTTTTTTCTTTTTGTTCTGTTTTATAACTCATGCATACATTTTTAATTTAGATTGACATGGATTTCAAATTAGAGCTTCAAATGGCAAGAAAACTACATGAACGTTGGTCATATTTTTTTCAAGAATTAATGTGCCTTAAAATCAAGATTTTCTTCAGTTCCTCAGTTTCCAAAAAATTAAAAGATTTTTAGAATTTTGTTAATTATTTTTTTATTCAATTGCCAATAATTAAATATTTACGTAAATAATATTTCCTATTATTATTTAATTTTAAATAGACAAATTAAATATGCACTTGTATAAAGAATAATTATAAGTGGCTAATTTCTTTTTTGTCGTATTGGTTAAATATGTACTCGTCTCTGTATTTATCGTATTTATGTTTTTAGTTGTATATTTTTAATAAAAAAAATTATTACAATTTGCAATTTTTTGTAAATTTGGGGGTTGCATTTTAAATATTTTTATCATTTTAAATCAGCGGGATCAAATAAAATTTTAGATCTAATAATTAAGTTTTTAATCAGTTTAAAATTTCAGCGTCAATTAATTTTTTAATTACACCAATTAATTTATTTAATTAAAACGTGCCTGAATTTTTAATTAAAAGATTAATTGTCCCAACTAAATATTTAATTGAAAATTTTTTTGTGAAAAAGCTCGACACTTTTTTAATTGAAATTTTTAATATTGTTTGTAGGGGCAAAACTAGTAAAAAATGTAATTAGTAGTACAAATTTGTTAATTGAAATCGATTTTAATTTTTTTCTGGGTATGCTTAAAGCCAACGTAAGAAAGAAAGAATTTGCGGATCTTGATAGAATTGCATAGATGTGTTTAGGGAGACATATGGCCTCACTGGCGGAGCTATTGCTCTCCGCCAGCTTAGCAAGTTGAGTCCTTGCAGTGTAAGCCTCTACAACATGATGTATGTTTTTTGATAAATGCATACATAAGTACATATCCCACAGTATTCTGAAAACTATTTAACATTTTATTATTTTCAAAAAAAAAAATTATGTAAAAGATGACTTGCTGTAAAATGGCCTTGTTCGAGGTCACGCTGAATGAAAAGTATGCAATTGTATAATTGTCAATATTATTAATACTGAGATTTTTTTTCGAACTGATTATGAAAAATATCATTAACATTGCCCATAAAGAAAAGGTCTATTATCTTTTGTGTTATTGTATTTTTTATTTTTGTGTTTTTATATTTTATAGTGTCGTCCTTATAAATAGGGTTTGGCGTTCTTAAAAACCTTTAATTTATTTATTTCTTCTTTTATTGTCCATTAATGACTCTTCAAATTATTATACTTTTCCATTTAATAGCAATATTTTATTTTATTTTCCCTAATAATAATAATAACAAGTATTAGGCCTACATGCTTATAAGTGAACTTTTGTATACAGCGTCCACCTCTTATGACCGATACCTATTAGATAATGAAACCTTAATGAAAAAACAAACAACAAAAGAAATATCCTTTTTATGTGAAGGACCATATTTATACAATTTATCATTAACAAATATTGATGATCTAATAACCAGTTAATAAGCAAAACATTGTGATTGACCACAACGACCATCAGCAACCCACTTTGTTGATTGTATGCCTATAAGTATGTACGAGGGTAGTTTTATAAATACTAATTATAAATGAGTTACTTTTAAATTAATATCAGAATTTTTAAAAGATCTTGCACCAGATTTAATAGAAATAAAAAAAGGTTGAAAGAAAAACATTGGATCTCAATTTTTGATGGACAAACGTTTCTTAACTGATTTTGGTATGGTTGTGATAACCTATATAGATTGCAGAAAACGTTAAGCGTTTGCTTAGCTTGAATTTTTGACAAAATCAGTTTAGTCACACTTGAAGTGCATACGAGTATAAGCATTCTGAAAAGATTTGTAAATAAATGATGGGTGCAGAATTACACACACTCAATTAAATGTGAAACAATATTGATTTTAAAACTCAAAACACGCGAGTATTTAGAAAGGTATACATAACTTCCTATTGCATCAAAGTTATACAATATATTACCCGGAAGTTTGTTTTTCCACAAATCATCTTGTGTTGGTTATTAAATGCTAATAAAATCGCCTAAACGTTACTCAAAAACGAATCACTTTTATGTTAAAAAATTTTTAATTTAAAATACATTAACAAATATGATAATAATTGTACATCGATTATTAAAGTGATTGTTATATTTTGGATATAGACTTCAATGTACCTAGATCATACCATTTTAGTATTATTAACTTTGTTTTAGGTGCGAACGTATAACGCAAAATATAATTTAATATGGAGAAGATTTTTAGCTTTCGTATGTCGCCATATCACGATTAAACCCGTGGACCAATTTCAACCAAACTTATGAAAAGGGAAGGTACTGGGACCCATGACGTTTATATTAAAGTTTAGTTAAAATTCAAAATCGCCTTCAGAAACCGCTCCCTGACATTTCCAGTCTATTCCACCAAAAACGAATGATCAGGAGTACAGCGCCACCTTCTGGCAAGATTACAGCTATCCTACTGAAGACGCTCGCCACTCACATTCAACATCCACCGACAGATGTTAACATTCAATGGTGATGGTATCACACTTGTCTCATGAACAAAAAAAAGGGCGAATAATAAAAAAAAGTAAAATAAATCTATCTATGCATCTTTAAATTCCAATACAATGCACTGCATGAGTATGGGTTTACCCCTGAGTATTGGTCTTAAAAAAAAAGCTAAATTTAGATTACGTTGGAAAACAAAAGCGAAATTTTCAAACTAACCTCGTAGACACATACACATGTCTATTCATATGAATAAATTTGTATTGATATAATGGTTTGCCTTGGTGGTGTATGCGACTCTGTACTTGCGTACTGTATAAGAGTTAGTGATTGATGTGATGTGTAAACAATATTTATTGTATGTCGTATATGGATGGTATCCATACACCCAAAAAAAAAATTAAATAAAATAAACAATGAAAGTTATTCTAAAATCATAGCCTTTTCATTAAAACCCAAATATTTTTAAGATCTAAGCTTAATATTATGAAACACTTTGTTCATAGCAAAACGAATACTATTCCTGTCTTTAGATTCATAACTTTGTAATAATGCGTTTGTGTGTAGAAGTGTAAATTAAAAATCTTACTAAGCGGTTATCGTCCTACAAAATATGCAAAACTTAGCGTTGGGGCTAAATATAGTCCTAATATTTTTACATTGGAGCCTTACAATTGAAATTAACGGAAACCCAAATGACTACACTGAGGAACATCAGTAGCGCGATTAACTTACATTAACTACCATATAGGAGATTCACTAAATAGTATTAAAATTTTTTATTGTTTGCAGTGACAATTAAGTGATTCACTAAGTACAGCGATAGTCGCCAAATCTATTTTCCTTTAAGTTTGGATTATAATTTTTGTCGTTAGTTTACGACAAGAGGTGGTATAGGCTATTACGAATATCGTAAACAAACGTCAATAAATAGCAAAATCAACAATTCTGTTGTTTACTGTTAATCATCGTAAAACATGTTACTGAATCGTGCTACAGATGGGACCGCAATTTCTGTCTTCTGATTTAACATCAGATAAGAAGGTAGTACAGCTAAAACGCACTCATAACAACTTCAAAATCACAATATGCTAATCTGTTTGCCAGCTTACTTCTGGGATATTAGAAATAGATGATCGCGATTTACAGATATCATGTTGGTATATGGTAATCAGATAATATACTTGGTGGGAGTGGCTATCAGCAATTATTGTTTCTAGAGGTTTGGGAGTAACATTCAGTTGAGCAATTCATCTACAATTCAATACTTCAAATCTACTACCCCTTTAAAACAATGAAATGTTGAAACAATATCTATAGAAGGTAAGTAACTAAAAGAGGTCTACCATTTTTTTACCGTGAATTAGGTAATGCGTATACGAGTAGCAACGACAAGTGCCTACAACAGAATGGCACCACGTGCGATTTAACTTATGCCACATTGAAAACAATTTAAAATGGAAGAGATGTGAACTGGCTACTGTGATTGTTTTAGGTTTTTTCGAATTAACCACGTAAACATTTTTAAAATAAAACCTCAGTTAAAGTTTCATCTGGGATATTTGTGTTTATAAACAGAAGTCCACATTATTCGCTCAAAAATATTTTTTTGTGTTATATGGGTTCAAAAACTTCGGTTTTTTTTTTTAATTTCTCCGTAACATTTTTTACAAACTCGAAATCATGATGCATAATGTACGAGAATTACACTTATGGATTTTCCCTTTCCAATACAATATTAAATAATATTCTACTTAATTAAGAAACAAGTGACGGTCTACTGGGGCAGCCAAGTTATGTTGTGGATGTTGTTGTTTGTTTTGCAAATTTAATTTTTATTGCAGTGACTCGTCGTCATAACTTAAATTGTTTTCAATTATTTTCAAAGTTGTGTTTTTGCTTACAGGCATTTTTAAGCATTTGAAAAAGTGCTTTAAATTTTTTAAGAAGTTTAGTTTACTAACTTTAGATTTTAATTACATCTACAAAAGTTTTTTGTAGTTATTAAATACGATATAAATGGGCTTGA
Source organism: Metopia argyrocephala (assembly GCA_963576795.1). Taxonomy (NCBI): domain Eukaryota; kingdom Metazoa; phylum Arthropoda; class Insecta; order Diptera; family Sarcophagidae; genus Metopia; species Metopia argyrocephala. The sequence goes on along the minus strand of OY756211.1, from coordinate 55,816,081 downwards.
TTGCTTAGAAGTTCCTTTTTTTCTGAGCTTAATTTCTTTTGATGTAATTAAATATTCAGTTTGATGCACATTGAAATCATGCCTTAGGCGATTTAAAGCATAGCGATTATGTTCTTTAAAATATGTATTGCAATATATTGGTTGAGCGGTGTGACAATACACCAGCACAATTAATGGCAATACTTGGTTAGGCATTATCGGTGATTATGGCTCTTTTAAAATTAAGAATACGGAGTTTCATGATTTTCTGATCATGACAATCAATCTCTAAGAAATCACATTTTCCAGTTTCGAAAGAAGGAGTAAAGTGCATCGTTTTTTAAAACAGCGTAATAAATATTCGTTTTAAGATTTACTAGACCTTCGATCCAAAACAGAATAAAACTATCATACATGGGACGATGATACAAAGTCTTGCAGCTTCTCTACTGAACACATAATTTAGCGAATATGGATGCCGGAAATTGTAGGTTGTCTAACTCTATCTATTCATTGAAACAAATATGCTATGTTGAGTGAGTTTTGCTCATTCTATCTGTTCTATAATGACAGGTGCTCTGACAAACAATAAAGATTTATTCGATGTAATACCACAACTTTTTGAAGTTGATTGTCCAGGATATTATAAAATGCATTTGTTTTTGAAAAACTATAAGACGATATAATTTTCAATTTAGCTGAAAGACATGAGCATAATTTCTTACTTCATAAGAAACCAGACTTTTTCGCACCTTTAAACTTTAAAAATTTTAAAATATATAAAATATAAAAATTTAATCCAATAATAGACAACAGTTTGATTTTTTTTTTTTTATTGAGACCAATGTTTAGGGGTAAACATAGTTTTTTTTATATTATGCGTCCTTTTACGTTGATGTTATATCTTCACTCTTGAATGTTCAACAGGAATTGCCCCATCTGTTGGTGGATGTTGATTGTGAGTGATGAGTGTGCGTCTTCACTAAGAAGATAAGCTGTTATCTTCCTAGAAGGTGGCGCTGTACTCCTGTTCATTCGTTTCTGGTGGCATATAACTTCAAATATCATGTAGCGGTTTCTTAAAGATGGAATTCCAGTAAGGGCGGGTGGGAGGTAGCCCTTAATTTTTAAATTATAATTTTTGAAAAACCGCCAATTTTTACTTTTTTAATTTTTTCCTTCACTGGGCAATGTGACGTTCTTAATCCTTTTTGATCAATCGAATTCGTTTGAAACTGTCGATCATAACTTCTTATGTAATAACTAAAATTTTTTTCAAAAGCTTTAATCCACCTCTACCGATTTAATATTTTCGTATCTAACTTAAAGGTATCAATTTGTCGAATAAGGTGTCTCAAAATGTACCTTTTGAATGGTGGTGTTCCTCAGGCTTAATCCTACTATTCTTGCTATATATTAACGATCTGCCAGGAAAACTCGAACATTGCAAAGTTTGATTGTATGCTGGCAACGTGCAACTTTATATAAGCTATTATAGTAACACATTTGTGAGGTTAAGACCTGTTTTGCTGCGGCTCCGAGATTTTGTTGGAAAACTCAGAAAATACTCATTGTGCTTTGATAAATTTGGTTTCTGCAGTGAGAGAACTGATAGCTTCTTGCTTTCGAGTTGAAAGTTGGTTGAGATATTTCGCTGGTGAGGCGTATTTTTTATTTAAATATTTTCCATTTTTAATAATTAAAAAACAAAAATCACTGGGAAAATTTAACATTGGTAAATAACATTAACAATTAATAAAACACCAGCTGACTCTTTTCTTCAAACATATGGATGGTAAAAAGTAGATAAACGTTATCGATAACTTTGTAAAAATAGTGCTACCAGAAAGACGCAAAATCGCTAGAAAAAAGAGGCTACCAGAAAGTATTAAAATAAAACAAGAACTAAAAGAGGGAAAAATGCCACTGAGACAATCAAATGATCAGACACCAAAAAGAAGGTTTATTGAGTTATCACCAGAAAATAAAATGGAAACTTCAGAGCTTGTAAAACTTATAAGAGATACCATAAACACAAGCTTAGATGAAAAACTGAAATCGTTACCAACTAAGACTGATTTGGAAGAAATTAAAACTGAGATCACTTCAGATATAAATGCGCTACGGATGGAAAATGCAGAATTAAAACAAAAACTAAGAATAGTTGAAAAAGAAAATGAAAAATACAAAAAAGATATTATTTGGATGCAAAATCAAATAAACTCAAAAAAATTATTTTTCAAAGGTTTGCAGGCCACGAATTCTCCGAAAAAAGAAATTTTTAATATATTACGGGGGAAATTAGAAATTCAACCCAAAATTGATAAAGTACGTAAAGTCTTTGAGAAAGCTGGAAAGATGACTGTCGTAGTAGATTTTACTTCGGATGATGCTATAGATGAGGTATTTAGAAATATTAAAAAATTAGCAGGAACTAAAATATCAGTAGAACGGGACCTAATACCTACAAAGCAAATAAAGAAAAAGATTTTCTTGCAAATGAGAAAAAATATCATGTCAATCAGCAAAGAGTACACAATTTCAGTTAGAGACGATAAATTAAAAATTAACGGTATTTGATTTAGATGGAATATTCACAACAAGCTGGTAGCCGACACAAATGACGGTATTACTGAGTTGGTTAAATTGTATGGAAATAAAATAAAATCGATAAATCTCGATTTCGATAATCTGTTGGAAGAAATCAACGCAAAAAACTAAACGTTAATCACCATAGTAATAAAAATAGCAATAAAAATACTTTAAATGAAACATATTACAATATCAAAATAATAGCATATAATATAAATGGATTTGAAAATAAATACCTGTATCCATCGTTTTTTAATTATATTAATCAATCGAACCTTTTTATATTAATAGAAACCCATTTAACAGAAGAAAAGTTTGAAAACAGTAAGAAATATTTTCCTGGTTTCGTTTTACATTATGAACCGGCAAAAAGAAACTTTAGATTTGGGCGTGCATATGGTGGATTATTGCTAGGCGTTAAAGAAAATCTGGTAAATGATGGAATAAAAGTCGAAATTCAAAAAATATCGGAAATCATCTACATTGAACTTAAATTTGTTCATAGTTCGTTTAAAATCATCCCCTTATATTTAAGACCTGCAACTTGGATAGAGGATTTCAACAAATTAAGATCTTTTTTTGACAGTCAAAATTCTTCGAATTATATAGCACTTGGTGACGTTAATGCACGGATTGGTGAATCAAATCAAAAAATAAATGAAATATATGCTGAGTTGTTTAATAATGGAAGTACAATTAGAAGGTCAAAAGACAAAACTATTAATAACAATGGCAGATTGTTAATTGATTTCTGTTCTGATAATAATTTATTAATACTAAATGGAAGAACAAGTGGGGATGAAGAAGGAGAACTAACTTTTATAAATCATTTGGGAGAATCAGTTATTGATGTTTGTGCAATTTCACAAGAGATCTTGAATTGTGTGGAAGAATTTACAGTGGAAAATAAAATTTGGTCAGATCATATGCCTATTGTGCTAAAAATTAACTGCGTAACTTCAAACGGTAGTTCAAAAAACCTCAATCTTTTACCTAAGTTACACTGGAACAAATTGAAAGAAAACCAATACAAACAAAAACTGGATGAAAATATAAATAACTTACTTGGTGAAAATGAGAACCCAGATTTGAATGATTTATGCAAGGTAATAAGAAAATCTATGCCACATTCAATAAGAACAAACGGATTGACCTTTGACCCAAAACACAAATGGTATGATTTTAAATGCCACAAAACCAGAGAAAAAAGTTTTAATTTGCTAAACCAGTTTAGAAAATCGAAAACAGCAGAAGATAAAGAAAAATACTTGAATGCTCAGCGAATTTATAAAAATATTTGTAGAGTAAATAAAACTAATTATTACCAACAACTTATGTGGAAAATACACAACGTTCAAGATAGCAAAGAATGGTGGAGTGTTGCAAAAGAAATAAGAGGACACAAATATCAAATTAGCACAAATATTACAGCTAACAATTTCATGCAATATTTTGATACTTTATTAAATCCTACACAACATATAGTTCAAATTCAGTATGCCCCCAATTTAATCACAGATGACTTACTAGATGGACCTATTAATATATATGAAATTAAATCTATACTAACAAAAGTAAAACCAAATAAAGCTCCTGGAGAAGACCGTATTCCGTATGAATTTCTTGTAAATGCAACTGAATCTTTTTACACACAATTAGTAAAAGTTTATAATAAGGCTTTTAATAATTGTACAATAGATGAATCTTTTGCCAAAACAGTAATTTTTCCAATTTACAAAAAAGGCCAAATTGATCAACCGGCAAACTATAGAGGCATTTCGTTCAGTAATTGTATGGTAAAAATCATGATGGGTATATTAAACGAAAGATTAAATAAATGGATTGACTATAGGAACATTATGCTTGAATATCAAGCTGGTTTTCGCAAACATTACTCTACTGCTGACAACATATTTAATTTGTCTGCAATAGTAGGTTTAAATATACAAAACAAGAAAAAAGTATATGCCTATTTTGTAGATTTTAGAGCTGCATTTGATAAGATATCTAGACCAGCTTTAATTTATAAATTGTTTAATATGGGAATTTCATACAAATTTGTAAAATTTATTGAATGTTTGTACGGAAATACAAAATCAGCTGTATGGACAGGAGAAGAACTCTCAGAATACTTTTATACCAAATCTGGCGTAAAACAAGGCTGTCTGTTATCACCTCTGCTTTTTGCCTTGTATATAAATGATTTACATGACTGCTTGGAAGGAGGTCTTTTTATAAATAATATTAATATCCGGCTACTGTTGTATGCTGATGACATTGTGATACTAGCGGATGATGCTGTAATATTACAGTCGATGATAAATAATTTAGAAAACTATTGTATGAATTGGAATCTGGAAGTAAATCTATCAAAATCCGAAATAGTTGTATTCAGAAATGGCGGCAGGCTGGCAAGATCGGAGAAATGGTACTTTATGGAAAAGGAAATTAAAATATCCACAGAATACAACTACTTAGGAGTGAAACTGACAACAAAAATGAAATTTGCAAAACATGTGGAAAACAGAACAGCACAAGCAAAATATGCCATAAATACAACATGGAAAAATTTTTTAGAAAAAGATGAAATAAGCTTACGGATGAAATGGAAAGTATATCTCGCAGTTTGTAGAGCAATACAGTCTTATGCAGCTCAAGTGTGGGGTTTTGGATGTTTCGAGGAAGTAAATCGGTTTCAACGATATTATATGAAGAAAATTCTTAGATTGCCAAATTTTACGCCAAACTATGCACTAATGCTTGAAACTGGAGCAGAGGATAGTCATATATATACATTGAATTTACACCTGGAATATATAAAAAAGGTTTTATTTAGGTATTCTGAAAGAAGACTGCCAAAACAACTGTTAAAAATATTGCTGGAAAGAGAAGTTTATTGTACTAAAGAACTAAAAACTTTGGCAGAAAATCTTAGTGTACAATGGCCGGGATCGAATCCGACAGAACTACAATGGACTCGTTTTAGTATGGAGTTATTAAACAGTATTAGAATTAACAAATTAAACGAACGATTATATAGAAAGTCGCAGAGTGATACCCGAATTTATAAACATCTTGATATTGCTAAAGGAAAATATTATATAAATGATGAATTCAGTCAAGAGAAAATTATGTGGATTTTTAAAGCACGATGCGATCTAATTATTCTAAACGCTAATAAATATGGTGCGCGAGACGAAGATAAATACTGCAAAATTTGCAATCTACACCAGTATGAAACTCTGCTACATTTTATAGGTATATGTCCAGCTTTCCGAGAATTTAGAAGACGTTATTTCATGAAACCAACTTTGTTACAGACTGAGGTTATTTCAATACTCGAAGGTCATGAAAATCGATGGAGTAGTTTAGTTAAATTTTTAAAGTATTCATTAACATATAGAAAATTTCTTACAAATGAATTTAATTAATTCAATAATACGATAGACGTTCTATTTGAAACATTGTCGTTAAAATTATCTTTATTCTTTATTATAAATTGTTAATTTATTATGTTGAATTTTGTGATATACAGATATTTTTGTCAATAAAGAATTATTTTACAAAAAATATAAGCTGTGATATTGCATCGTCGATCGATGTTGGAGACTTTTGAATGAAGAATTGCTTCGTATTTTCGAATGGGCTACCGCTATTGGCCTGCGGATATATCCCTCTAAATCCAAATGGTTAATTATTTAAAAGAACTTACTGGGGCTAAGTCCAGTCTTGGCTTTAATTGGTCAACCCATTAATTTTCTTGTGGTCGCGTGTTTTCTATGTTAAGAAACCTTTGCTATTGTCATCATTTCATGCATGTGAACATTCTCGCCACGACATATTTAGTGCCAACTTTACTTAACGGGTGTGAATTTTTTGCTAAATGTTATAGTATCAGCATAAGAAAACTCAATATGACTTTTAATAATATAATTCGTTACGTATTTGGCTTGAGAAGATTCGATCACGTTTCATGGTACATGAATAAACTGTATAGAATGTGTCTTGATGATTATATGAAGGTAAGGATTTTGATTTTAATGCATAAAATAATATACACTTGTCGACCCCTATGTCTGTTTGAACGATTGAATTCACCATACCATCGAAGCACTCGTCCTTAATGGAGCTTCATCATCAAGAATTGAATTAAGTTCATCCATGCATTGTTGTTGAGTTAATCCACGTAGAAAGTTGTAAAAAATAATCGCACGAAAATGTTCAGTATTTAATTCCATTTTTAAGCCGAGATGAATCTTTGAAGTTACTGTAAATAACACAAATAGCTTTCGTATGTCAATACGTTCGGAGTACGTATAAAGATAAAGCTGTCAGTTGCCAGATTGGAACACTAGGGTTGCCAGATATCGAAACATAATGACGATTTATTTAAAATTTAATAATTTTTTGTCAATAACCGAATTATCGAAAAACAATGAAGATTTGTAAAATTAAAATTGTATTTAAAACAATAATTATCGGTGTTTCGTAATGTTTATATATTAATTATAAACCCTAAGTTTGAAAGGAATTGTTGTCCATAGGCTGAATAAATAAAAAAAGTTTATATTGAAAATGAATTTCTATTTAGTTGGTACCAGCTATGTACACAAACATTAACTTCATGTACTTATAAACAAATAAAATAAAACAATCGCCATAAAGGCAACAACAAACAACTACAATATATAACAAAAGTGAAATGTGTCAGTGTCAGTAGAACACTTATACATATTCAACTGTGTTAATATTAATATATACATATGTATGTACAATATATGTATGTATGTATGTATACATATATGTACATATTTTGAATATACATACATATATGACTGTATGTCTGTTTGTGTTATGTGTGCCAAAATAAATTTGTGAGAACTCTTTCTCTTTAACCCAGCATGCCAGCATGCTACATCAGCAACCCGTAAGTACATACACACATATGTATATAGGAAGAGTAACATAATTTTATTTTTGTTGGTGTTGTTTTTGTTGCTACTGTTTTTGATTTCACATTATGTACATGTAAGTTTTATTAATGTTTTTGTTGTTACTTTGGTCATTTGTTGCTGATATTGCATTTATGTACGTAAGTGCGTATTGCGTTTGTTGTTATTTTGTTGTTGTTGTAGTCATATATTACAACATTTTTGCTTAATATTCTGCTCAAAATATTGTTGCTAGTTTTTTATTATTTTTCTAATTTTGCTCATAATTTGCAACAGGAAATATTGCGTTACTCTCTCATTTGTTTCATAAAACTATGTATGCAAGGATTTGTGAGTATAAAAATAAGTACAATTTGTTTTCTGTGTTTGTGTAGACATCAATCCTTTTTTGAGAGTTAAGAGTTGATTGTATTAAAAAGAGAGTCAAAACAGTTTAACTTAAAGTGTTGCCAGAATAAAACGTTAAACATTTTTAAAAGAAATAAAATTTAACAGAAAACATTTAAAGTGAGTACGTATGATTAATATTTATTGAATACAAAATGATATATTACTCATACGTTTGGGTGTCTAAATTTAATATATAAAATTTTGTTTATTAGGGTTAGTACTATAAACTAAATTGTTTAAAATCAAAATTAAGTATTTTTTTAAGGCAAATAAAATTTAATCGCCCCAATTATTTTAAAGTTGTACTAAGCAAAGTAGGGTCGTTAAGCCAATGAATAAATAATAATATCATAACGTTGTCACATTTAGGCCCATTATTACAACTTGCCGATAGTTAAATGTCGGATTTAATCAGACAGATAAATTGCTCTTTGTTATTACAACTAAACTTTAACCTAAAGTGACCGATTAAAGTTTACTTGTTAGAACAAAAAGCAATTTATCGGTCTGATAAAATCCTACCTTTAACTATCGGCAAGTTGTAGTAATGGGACTTAAAATTATAAACAATTTTAAATTGCATAGATTTTTAGATGTCACGTTTTCAAAAAGGGTCTATGAAATAACTCCCACGAAATAAGTCCCACTTTTAAAAACGAAATAAGTCCCACAAAAAATTGCTGTTTTGGAAGTGGGAGTTATTTCGTTTTTAAAAGTGGGACTTATTTCGTCAATTGATGGGACTTATTTCGTTTCGCGTTTTTATTTTAAGTGGGACTTATTTCGTTTTGAGTGGGAATAAATTCGTTTTGTAAAGTGGGAGTTATTTCATACCCCTAAATTTATATTTCGGATAGCTTCCAACTACTAACTGAAGATTTAGGAAAATTGAACGCTTTAGATAGATTCAAATCATTTATAAAATATTTTGAGAATCAATGGATGCAAAAGGTACAATATTCCCTTTTACATAATATTTACAAAAAGGTGTTATGATTTCATTATTACAGATCGGTCCACATAACTTTTCAGTTTTCGATTCTGAAATCCGCACTACGTCTGCAATAGAAGCTTACAATAGCGTCATAGGAAAAAGCATTCCAAAGAAGGCTACTTTTTTAAATTTGAACTATTGATGAATACCAATGGTAGTGTGGAAAAAGGTACTATAACTTACAAGGTACTATAACTCCTTCTAAATTCCTTGACCAACAGGTGTTATCAAAAAATAATTTAATTGTACAAATGGAGCCTGAAGAAGATCTTTTTAAAGAATTATCATATTTGGAAGAGGACATTGAAGACGAGTCGTTAAAACATATTGAAACCAATCAGAATACAATTAATAATAATATGTGCGTGGTTTGTTTCATAAAGCAGCCAAATATCTTATTTTTTCCTTGTAAGCACTTGAAAATTTGCAGTGAATGCTGTCTTACAATGCAAACTCACAAAATTGATCAAACCAGTATACTACTTAGTATGTCCATTCTGTCGTGCAGAAGTTCATGAAACCCTTCAAATATTTATCTGATAAATAAATGATTTTTTTATGGAGGGGTGCGATAGAGCCATGAAATATAAGGCCATTATGGCTTTATTTCTCATTTTTTCTTATGCAAAAAGTTATATATTGGACATTTCGTAAAAGGGACAACTATAATTTTTTGTCCTTATCTCTCATGGCTCTCCTTTTTTTGTTATTAATTACTTTATACTTACTATAATAAAAAAACTTTAAAGAAATGTATACAAAATAGGTATCGAACTTAACTACTGAAAAAACAATATTAAAAAAAATTGTTGACGTAATTACGTATGTATGTGTGTTTTATTATATTTTTAGTAGGAAATTGGAATTCGTGTTCCATGTTTTCTAATATCACCATTACAAAATACAACTAATCCCAATGCCACGTTAAAACTATAATACCGTCTACCATGCACTGGATCTTCAAGCCATTTATAAAGGTCGATAATTTTAATCTGATGGTCCTTCCGAAACGGTTTCCATCTTAATGATAACAACAATTGATCTGTACTTAATCCATTTACGAATCAAAACGTTGTTACTAGTAGGCGTTCTCTATACGTTCCTTGACCGAAAAAAGAATTAATAATAAATTCTGGAACTCTATCAAAATTCGTAATATCCATTCCATTCAGAAGCCTTCTGCGAGCTTGCATACGATTTTTCTTTATTATTCCTCTGCTTTGATTATTCATTTTATTCCAGGTGTGTTTTTTTCGAAGAGCCAAATACTTCTTATTTGAAATCGCATTAAACAGTGAAAAAGTGGGACTTATTTCGTTTATGAAAGTGGGACTTAATTCATTTAAGAAATATATTATTCAAGGGGGAGTTATTTCATTTTGAGTGGGAGTTATTTCATTTCAAGTAAATTTTTAAATCATTTCATTTTGGTGGGACTTATTTCGTTTTCAAAAGTGGGACTTATTTCTTGGGAGTTATTTCATTTTTTTAAGCAATTTTTGGTGGGACTCATTTCGTTTTTAAAAGTGGGACTTATTTCGTGGGAGTTATTTCATAGACCCTTTCAAAAAATGTCGACAAAAATTGCTTGACGAATTTCAATGTGACTCTTAATCTGATGTCTAACAAACTGTTTTGCATAAGATACATGCTCTTTTAATGCAAAGCTATAATACAATCAAAAATTCTAATCACCTTTTAATGGAAGCACTCGTATATGTATATAAGGCATATATGGGCAATTTCAAAAATTTTCAACATTTGTTGAAACTGAGTTCAGATGCTTATTATTTCTCCAGTTTTTCGAATTGACCAAAACGGTCAAAAGGGAATGGTAGGCCACACTAGAAAACTGAGAAATTCAAAATTTCAGACCATCAGTTCTTTATTTTTAAAAGTTATGGGCACTCAAATATCGAAAAACTCAAAAAAAGACTTGAAATTTACAAGAGTTTTTTCATATTTCATCACTTTTCTACTTTTAGTTTTAAACTTCCGATGATCACTGATATAAAATAAAGTCACTAGACTTTGTAGATATTTACACTATAAAAATTATGCCAATACTACTATTTGGGAGAAAGTTGTACAGCGGTTCATTTTTGATACCAAAATTTTCCGATTTTTTAATTTTCGCAGTTTTTTCTATAGCGTTTTTGCGCCGTTCAAGAAAATTGCATTTCGTCAACAGTATTTATTAGATGGTGTAATTTGCTAAAATTTGCACCATATCGCGTCGATGTCAGGCTGCTAGTTGCTGAGAACGATGACCTCAAACTTTTATAGAATTGGCGTAAATTTGTCAAAAATGACAGTTTTTCGCGCTTGACATTTGCAATCATATTTAAAACTGGTTTATGTATTGCGTGATCTAAACTTCTTAATAAATGGCACCTCAACGTCAAGAAGGCGTTAAAATATTTTAAAACGCAAAAATTTTATAAAGAAAATAAAACTTTTGCGAAATTTCATGATTTTCTTTCGCGTTTTTTTTTAGTTAATCAGTGGTTTAAAATCAATGTAAAGTATTGGAAATGAAGTGCGGCGGTGAACTAAAGATCATATATAAATACGGTTGAATTCGGTCCATATTTAGAGGGTACAGCGGCATTTTTCTTTAAACACATTTTGCTTTGTGACATCTGCAGTTATGTATAGATTCCGCCGCGATTGACACCAAATGAAAGGTTTTTTTAAGCTTGATAATAAAACCGAATAGGCATTAAAAAATTTTCATGATTTTAAATTTTACAGATTAAAAAAAAAATCCTAACCTCAAAAATAATTCTTATATAATTTTTGTTGTTTTTTAAATTTGCAAGTTAAAACATTGTTTTCTGTAAATTAGTTATGCGTTATATAAACGCATATTATAACAATCGGTGAAACATTCATATTTTTGCAAAAATTCGCGGTTTTTAATGTTAAGGAATTTTAATTATAATTGATACTTTTTTATGTATTTTATCAGTGCATTGATGAATTTGGACTTCACTGATGAATTTGAAATGAGTTTCATGCATTCATATAACATTTATGAAAATAAACCAATAAATTTAACTTTAAATTTTTTTAAAGAAATTTAAAACTTAAAACCTCCATAACTTTCGCGCCGTTTGCAATAAATGATTAACGCGAACTGTTTTGGTATGCTAAAATATCACCCTTCACGTGACCAAAGCGTCATTCGTGTCATCCAAAAAAAAAATTTGGAAAAAAAAAATATCAAAATGTCGAAAATTTTTGAAATTGCCCATATACATATGTACATTAGGGGGGGTCGATTTCTATGAGAGGAAAAAAGTCAACAAAGCGTATAGCAAAAACGAAATCTAGGGAAAATTCTAAGAAAATTTCTCGAAGAAACCATGGGTCTAAAATAAATTCGTAGCTCCCAAAAATCAATTTGAAAATTTTATGTCACGTTTTACACAAAAAATCATTTATTTTTTGAATATCTAAGTGATACATTCTTAATTGTTTTATTTGTTTATTATTATATGAATTATATATACAATGGTGGCATTTATTACTTATTATAAGGTTATTCAATTGTATTATAATACGATTTATGTATAATAATCGATCGGTTGCCCGTTTGGTCATATTTTAAAAAATAATTGCAAAAAGTAGTGTTTTTACGACAATTTTACACGCTGTCTTACCATTTGAAGTTATAGGAAAATTCCAATTAATGGCTTTTAATAGAAAATTGTATACCACCGTTTACCTTAGAATTTCAGCTTTCCAGTGGTAGCTTGGGCATTCTAATCGGGGTTGCCATTTAGTCAGGGTTCATTACAGAATTGAAAAAGGATGTTTTTTTGACAAGTTGTAAAATTAATGCTTTTTTAGAAGTAAAGACTATAAGAAAAATAGGATACTTTAGTTAAAATAGGTTATTGTAAATTACTAGTTAGGTCATTTTGTCAGCTTTCCATTGGTATCATGAATGCTTCGATCGGTTGTGCCGTTTGGTCATATTTTAAAAAAGAATTGCAAACGGTAGGGGTTTTACGACAATTTTACACGCTGTCTTACCTTTTGAAATTATAGGAAAATTCCAATTACTGGTTTATAATAGAAAATTGTATATCACCGTTTAGCTTAGAATCTCAGTTTTCTTTTTATTGCTCTTAGGCTCTGCAAGAACCACTGAGTGCGATTCTTTTGCAATTTTCGGATGATATCTACCATTTTCTTCTTCTCTCGTCAGAGAGTTGTTGTTTCTGCCATCAAATGAGAATGCTACTAAATCATAATCATTGCGTTACTTTCTATGAAAAGCATCCCTACATTTCTATTTTTTCACGTGAAAGCTTAGATTTGCCCATAATTATTGGTTCCCCATTTTCATCGTTAAACAATGTCTTTGAAAAGTGATGTGGCCAGAAAAGAAGCAAGCTTATTCCCGATACCAAACCTATCACACGGCATAGCGAAATGGGGTGTATCGTACCTATTTGTATGAAATCTTTTTTACGATGAACTTGGCTGTCCTGCAGTTGGTATGGAAAACTCCAGTTCAGACTCAATATCTATATGTGATGGACCAGGATTAAACGTTGGATCGCGACTAGCTAGTGGCAGTGTTGATTATTGGTCAACAATATTCGCATCAAATTCGGGAATGGTTAGCTTTCTTCTACTGTGCTGATCAATCATAAACTCTTGGAGGTCAATGGTTATTAAGCCACAGCAGGAAAACGATGTTTTTGCGCACTGACATTTCCCAATATAAAAAAACGTCATCAATAGTTTGCAGAAATGTTAAAGACTTTGCTTGACATTTTATTTGATATTGATGTTTAGTTAGTAATGTTTTTAGTTTTTTCGAGACACTTTTTTCATGAATTAACGGAATATTTAGCTTATTCCTAATTTCAAACAATTTTTTGCCTCTTGTGGAGTATGAATTCTGTGCGATTGTTGTTTTTTTTTCTCAGCCTCGTCTGAAAACAAATAGTATTTCAATACGTTGCAAGTTCATTGAATTTGTATCAATTTCTGAATTGGTGTAATCAACTCACATTACAGACGTTTCAATTACACTGGTTTACAGCCAAAAAATACCAAGAACGCCACATGCCAAGATAAGTTAATTGGAACCTCCTGAGCACGAAAAACGCTGTTATTTTTTTAATGATGGCGGACTACTGTTGGTTCCTCATTTGCGAAGATTCATCTGAAAAAAAAACGCAAGAGTTCAAGTCGCTCGTCATTTTAATTAAAATTTTTTGAATTTACTCCGAATATACTGTGTGAGCAATGAAAATGAAAATATTGTCGTTCGACAAAATCCTTAATAAAAATATTATTTTTTATCCGATTTTATTCAAAATACGCTTAAAATATTGGTAACTAAATAAACTATTTGGTAAAAGAATAAAACATTCCAGATCTTCAATATAACGTAGGACAAAATTTAAATGAAAATGAAAAATTTTGAAAAAAACGTAAAAAATAGGCAAATTTTGAAAAAAAAAAAAATAACAACGTTTTTCGTGCTCAGGAGGTCCCAATTAACTTATCTAGGCATGTCGCGTTCTTGGTATTTTTCCAAATTAAAAATTTGTAAACCTGTGTTATAATTTAATAATTAAAAACTATTTAAAAGTTGAAAAAAGTAATTTGGAATACACGCTGGTTATTGAACGCAGACAGACTATCTGACATTTACGAGTCACTCCCACACTTCTAGTCGAGGTGAATTGTGCCAAATGTCCAAAAAAATACAAAAGCACTGCATTGATAACGGCATGCTGTTGTTTTTAAATTATTGTAAACAAAAATGCTAGTAGGTTTTAGAGAACAATTTAATATAACATCATAACTTGAACTCGATTTTTGGGAGCTACGAATTTATTTTAGACCCATGGTTTCTTAGAGAAATTTTCTTAGAATTTTCCGTAGATTTCGTTTTTGCTATACGCTTTGTCAGAAAAAAAAACGACCCCCCCTAATGTACATACTAACAGCCATATATGGGAATTTCATGTATTTTTCATTTCCCTTAATTAATATTTGCCTCGTTTTTTTGGTTCTTTTCCTTTTTTTAATAATTCTTTCTTTCATATAATGAATGTTTTCTTTTCTTCAAGAAGTGTAATATTTTATTATTCTTTTACGTAAGTATGAAATGTTCTATAAGTTTTTCTGAATTCGTTTAAATTCGATCTCTCCCTTAAAAAAATACTATTAAGGATTTTAATAAAAAAGTCCAATATTTTGTTAAGCTGAGAGAGAAAACAATTAAAAGGGCAAAATTTTTTGGTAGAAAAGAATTCGCCGTTACTTTCACTTGTGATAAATGTGCTGATTATAATAAAAAAAGAATGAATCTTCTGAGAGAAATTAAACAATTGTTCCATATGGGCTTAAAGTGGTGTATTTTTAGAGTAACACAAAATCAAAAAACAGGCTTTCATATTTAGCAGAAATTTTAATTTCTGGATTTATTTTTGGTATTACGAATGACGAAATTTTCATAACTTGTCTGCAGTTAAACATATGTATTAGTTGATAAATAATTCAAAGTAAACAAATGATTCAAAATGTATTGCTTTGAGTTATGTGCTTTAAGCAATCAGAAGTACATTATTTTTCGTAAAATAATTAGTGATGGTAAGGACTCTCGTCAAAATTAAAGCTGTAAAAGTGAAAAATAAAAACTGAAGCGTTATTAGTTTTGGCTTGCATCTAAAATGATATTTGAAATATTAGAAATTCAGGATAAAAAATAAAAAAAAAACATGTTGGTACACAGTTGGACATACTGAACTAAGATTATTGAAAAAATAAGATTATTCAAAAAATATCAGTTTAGCGAGAGAGGAGAAGCAATGGATTTTTCTATATCAAACAGAAATAAAATTCCCTATTTTGTCCGTACCGTTGCAATACCAGCTGGCATATATATGTAATAATTCAAGTTGTATTGCTGTGCAATGTCAGGATATATTCAGAAAAATTCTCCATGAGTAGTATTAACATATAGTGCTGATTCAGCATGATGTAAAATATACTGCTTGATATTGGTTGCTTTGCAGAATAAGCTACGGAAGCACAGCATAAAATATAGAAAAGTAGTAGTAAAACATTACTCTAGCAGAAATAGTCGTTTCAATAATTTTTTAAGTATATTTTCTATATCCGTAAAAACGGATGAATCGATTTCAGCCAGAATTCCAGTGTAGGTTGGGGATAGTTTGTAGATTGTTTATGTGAAGTTTGTGCGAAATCGGCCCATTGGTTTCGGAGAATGGCATTTAGATTTTCCTATATATTACCATACAAATTCAATGTAAAATTTTTTCATATTATGTATGCATAACATATCTTGAAAGCTGTTAAAGCTAAATTTTCTAAAATTGGTCTGAACGACTTAATGGTCAAGGAAAATTATCAATCAGAAAGTAGGCGTGTTAAGCTGAAGTTTCTGAGTTGGATGTAATTGATATCGTAGTCATTAAAAATCATCAATCGAAAAATGTATACAAATGGTGGCGGTAGGTGTAGCGAAGCACGCCGAGTTTAGGCTAGTATAGTATAAAATTGTATGATAATGACAAAAATGCAATAGCTTCTTGTAGCGTTAATTGGTTAAAGATTTTAAATTTATTGTCAAAAGAATAAAAAAACATTCTAAAGAAAGAAAACTCAATTCATAATATTTGATTATTTGAAAACTTTTTCTTTCTTCTTTTGAGGAAAATGAAGTTACGATTTTTATTTTAACTTTTTTGTAAGCATCACTTGACGTTAGTGAATTTTTATTTAAATTACACAGTGGTACAAAATTGAATGAAATAGAAAAACCTGGGAATTGATATTATTTTTCTTGTAGGGCTTGTCGAGTAAAACAATATTCCAATAGTGAAATATGCCGGACACCTTCAAAATCCGGATTTATGGTTAAGAACCGGTTTTTGTACCTTTACGCACTTAGAAGCTTGTTACTTTGTTGATAATGATCCGACTTGGAAAGAAGAAACTGATATCTTTTGAATGATATATAATTTATCTAAGAAAACTTGAAAAATTTAGGTGTTATCGTCCAGAAAAAACAAATTTTGTAGATTTTTCAAAAATTTTTCTACTTTAGTGACGTTTTTATAAATTATTTTATTAAGAAACTATAATACTATTGAATTTATTCCATAAGTACGTTTACTTACGATTACAACGCATATTTGGGTTTCAATATAAATAAGTAATTAACTGAGTTATTTAACTTTTCATGAAAATAAACTTTTAAACATTCTATACAAATTTTATTTTTGGTTATTTAACTCAAAAGTGTTTGCTTGACCGTTTTTTTTAATCATCATCTCGTTTAAGTGACCAGCTATATTCTGAAATCATTTTTGTCTTACTTTTTCCTTCAAAGCGTTTTTCAAAATTATTTGACATACATAATGTTAATTTTTTGTATCATTTGTAATTGAAATGTTGGATAATATTTTTTTTTGTGAGCCCACTGTACTTATTTAGCATCTTTCTCAAAGACAAAAAACAGCTGTGACTTTAAACAAAGTGTGTATGTAGTTGTTGTTATTTTTGGAGTCTTTGGCAAAGAGTCAAATTTAATGAAAAACAAACACTTGTTACTGAATAGAGAGCGTAAGAAAAAATAAAAAATTTTCTTGCAAACAAAACCAATGATTTTTCTCTCTCATCACTGCTCGCAGTTTTCCTATACAAACACACTCTCTTTGCTCACCCACTATTTTTACGCGCATTAACACAACGATAGTATACATTTTTCTCAATGAACTCTAGAATAACCAAAACTAAAGAAAAATGCTTTTGAAGAAAATAAATGCATATAGATATGTATGTGTACACTCTCTTTCATACACACATACTCATGTAAAAAACAGCCGTTTGAACATATTTCAATGCTAAACACTGATAAGAACAACAACCATGAAATTCAGTTCATTTAAGAATTTCAACAAAAGCGGTTGTCTAAAAACGGACAAAATTATTGTTGAGGAAATATAAAAAAAAAAATTAAAAATAAAAAACATATTTGAAAGCGAAATACCAAATGGTATCCAAATACATAAAATAAGAAGTACATACATACATATGCACATGTATAAAGATTAAATAAATAAATACATATATCCCTTCCGTATGCACGTACACACAAAAATAAATTTTATGTGTATTACATATTCATTCATATACATGTAAAAAACAAAGGTTTAACAGCCTAAAAGAATACTAACAATTTTTTATTCTATCCCAACAAATATATACATTTATGTATATATAAATGAGTAAAGAAAACAGTGTGTATATAAAAGATAAATTTGAAAAAAATAAAAATTACAATTGAGATAAAAAAATAAAAAGGTTTTTTAAAAGAGAAAACTATATGGTGTTATAATTTACTGTAAAGAAAAGCCCTAAAAAACCTGTTAAATTTTCCTTAAAAAGTATTAAAACCATAATTCGTGTCATCATTTAAGGATTCATATTTTGCTGCTCTTTTTGTATATGTTTGTGTAAAGGTGTGTGTGTGCGAGATCTAATATTTTGTTGTTTTACTTTTGTGGTGGCTTAAGTTAAAATTGTTGGTGCTGTCTTGAATACTGTGAGTTAGCTGTGGTGGTATTAGAAACGTGTTACACGTGAGACACATTAAATAGTAACACTAAGTAAGCAGTGTATTTTGATAACAACTACACATGCACCATCAAATTAAAGAGAAGTAGAGTAAGAACATACACAGAAAAAAAAAATAAAGATTGATTGCTTCAGGAAAAACGCACACAAATATATACACAAGAAATTCAATGAGTACAACAAATAGAAGAAAACAATTATCACAGTTTTTATAAGAGTGAGAAAGCAAAGAAACAAGTGTAACTCTTCAAACAATAATTAACAATTTTTAGCTCTAAAGCGTTATTTGCTATATTGTGATACAACAACAACAGTATTCTTACATTGACTACAAACATCAACATGTCAGAAGTTGTGGAATTAAATGTAGGTGGTGTTCATTATACCACCACCTTGGATTCATTGCTGGAAGAAAAAAACTCTTTACTTCATGAGTTGTTCAGTAAAAAGGATGAACTGCTTAAGGATAGTAAAGGTCGTTATTTTCTCGATCGTGATGGTGTACTATTTCGTTATATTTTAGATTATTTACGTGATAAATCTCTACAGTTGCCTGAGGGATTTCGTGAGAAGCAACGTCTTAAAAAGGAAGCCGAATATTTTAAACTTCACGGCATGTTGCAGTGTTTAAGCAAAGGTAGTGGCTCTGCTTCACCCGGCTGCATAACCATCGGATATCGTGGCAGTTTTCAATTTGGTAAAGACGGTTTGGCAGATGTCAAGTTCCGCAAACTGTCTCGTATCCTGGTGTGTGGTCGTGTAGCTTTATGCCGTGAAGTTTTTGGCGATACTCTCAATGAATCCCGTGATCCGGATCATGGTGGTCCCGATCGTTATACATCACGTTTCTTTCTGAAGCATTGTTTTATTGAACAGGCCTTTGATATGCTACACGAACAAGGTTTTCGTATGGCTGGCAGTTGTGGTTCCGGTACTGCAGGTTCAGCGGCTGAACCAAAACCAGGCGTCGATACAGAAGAGAATCGATGGAATCATTATAACGAATTTGTTTTTGTAAGAGAATAAACTTCTGAACCGCAGTTCATAAAGCAAGTGTAAGTTTTTCTTAAGTTTAGAGCAGAAACTAGAGATGTCTCGTAAAATGCAAATTGTTTAATGTTACACTAGAAAATAATTGTTTCTTTTGATTTTATAAAACTTTAGAGATAAAAAATTTAACTAAAAAAACTTGTCAAAATAACTGTTCCGAGATTAAAAATTTATTAACAAGATTTCCAGCATACACAGGTGTTTTAAAACTTAAATAAAATGAGCTTGAGGCTTGTTTTATATTCATTTGTTTTCGATATTTTTCTACTTCTGTATATACAAATAATAATAGCAAGCTTCTTAAAGGAGTAACGAAATATCGATATAACAGACCTCAAGCTCAGTTTATCTGAAATATACTTAAATTTCTTTAAACAAACGTCCTACAAAACTAAACAATACATTTGAAGATTTATTATTTCTGTTTTGCTTTTTGTGTTTTATTTATAAGCAGCCTCAGAGAACTCAATTCCTCTCAGAAGTGGTTACAATTCAAATCTTAAAAAAAAATAAAATAAAATATTTCTCTGTAATGAAATCACATTTACTTTTAAATTTTATAATGGTTTAATTTCGAAAAATTTTCTCATTTCTAAAAAGAGATAATTTAAGGCTCAGTATTCCACAATTAAAGTGGAGGCCCAACAGTGTAATCAAAACTTTATCTTCCGAGTACAGAATCTTCCAAAGTTTAAGTGTGATTTTCAAAAAAAAAGAAATGAAAAAAAAAAAACGCGACAGGTTCAAGTATTACAGGTTGCAATGGCCTCACCTCTAAGGGAAAGCACCTTATCTGAGATTCCTGTGTTGTGTATTAGAAATTTCGAACCCTTACTACATATCAATAAAAACAGAATATTATGGTCTTCAAATTCGTGTAATTTAATTTTGATGGTTGTTTGAAAGCCCAGAGTATGTCTTAGGATTAACTACTGATATTTGTTCCGTTTTACCAGATGGTATATAGCTTTCAACTCTAGGAGGTAGTATTAAAGCTAAAACTCTTTAAAGCAGCTTGCCAATACCCTGCTTATTATTAAACGACTTCCGATATCATATCTTGTTAGACATTTGCAAAAGATTTAATATGATTTCTAATAAGAAATAGAAAAAAATTAAACAAAAATAATATAAAAACCAAAATTAAATTCAAAACGAAACTTTGCAAAATATTTAAATTGTTTTAAGTTGTTTTAAATCTATGAAGATACAAAAAACGTCAAGAGTTAATATTTCAAAAGCATACAATAAATCCAATTAATTTGACATTATGCCCCACCAATTGAAGAACCGTAAAAGTAACTATAATTACTAGGGCAGCGACTTTCATATAAGTGCATATTTGCAGTCAGTAGCCTAAAAATGTTTCGGATCAAATACTTTTCCGAGTTGCAGAATTTGCAAAAAAAAATGGCATTAATTTGTTTTTGCATATTTTTTTCATATTTTGTTATAAATGCACTTTTTTGCAAATTTTGCTTTTAAGTGCATATTTGCGTGCATATTTTGTAAGATTGTAAGTGTGCAATACTTTTATTAATTATATTGTATATTTTTGCAAATTTTTAAATTTAATATTTGATTCAAGAATTTATTCTTATTAATTCAAGATAAAAAAATATATAGAGAGAGACTCTGTTGTTTATAAAAGACTGTTCTAAAAAGAATTTTAAAAAATGTCCACTACATTTGATTTGAAATCTAATAAAGCAAATGACTTTAAAAAGAATAGGCTTCTTTTAAGTATGCTCCTATAACTTCCATGTACAAAAACTTTTGTCGATCGAACAGAGTTTTTTATTTAAAAATTTGAAAAAATGCATTTCTTGTATTCTGGATTTTATTTTTTTTTTTTGATTCTAAATAAAAAAAATTTAAAAAAACAAAAAAACTTTTTTATTTTTGTGCATTTTTCTGTAAAAGTGCATGTATTGAGTGCATATTATTGTTTTTATAGTGCATGTTTTTTGATTTTTAGTGCATGAAAGTCGCTGCCCTCATAATGACAATGTAAATATTTTTAATAACGATGATGAAATTGCCTGTGGCTCTTAATAATTGATAATTTTATGTCGCCCCGGTGGAGAGCATTTCATAACGTCTCTAATGGTATTTACTTTTTCTACCAAATATATTACCATTTATTTAAAAAAAAATGCAATTTGGTGTGTATTTCTCAATAAAGTTATGGAGAGTATTTATGCTATTAATACAATAAAGACTACCGACCAGCGACTACAATTTGGCAAAAATAAAATACATTTGTGTATATGAGAATAATTACTTTAGCGGCAACACAACTAGCTACTAGCGTTGTAGATCGTAGCCAACTTAGGCAAACTTTTTTGTTTTTTCGTTGGCGACAATATACAATTTAGTGCTGTCAACAAAATAAGCTGCATATTTGTTTTCATTTCAGTTGTTTATTTTGTAGCTCCAGACATTAAAATAAGTATCTGGTTACTTGACTCCTTTTCTAGCAAGCGTCTTTTGTAGTCATGTGAGCGATGATCAGCAGACTTTAATGTGTTTATAGAGTTGTAAATGTTCCGAACGGAAGGCTCTGCATTTGAAAACCTGCATATACCAACAAAGCTGCCAGACATTCTTATAATGCAAAGTACGCAAAGCAACACTGCAAAAATATGCACTTAAAATGAACAAAATACTTCAGAATAATATTTGTTTGTCAGATAATACGATGGCATATTTTAGCGTTTCTAAAAGTTTTCAATGTTTTGTTTTGGTTTAGGTATTTTTTTAATAATTTCGTTAATAACTTCAAAATTATTTGAAAAAACCAAATACTAATGCCAAAGCAAATCAACTAAAAACTCTAAACAAATTTAACAAATATATGCATTCGAAAATAGTGCTCGTAAAATATTGAGTAAATGGGTAACGAGTATCGTGTATTTATACAAATTTTTGGGTACTCAATACTTAAAAATAATTACTCAACACTTTAAGAGCTGTATTTTTTCTCTGAAGTTGTATGGAAAATTTAAATTCTAACTGTCAAAAACAAAATTCTGTCTAAAAACACAATACTCTATGACACATTCAGATGGGGCAATTGCTGTTGATCATTCGAGGGTGATGGTATAACACTGGACTTTAAGTGGTCAAATTGACAGCAACTTGCCTCATCAGACCAAAAAAAACCGCACAATATATATACATATTGTGAACAGAAAAATTTAACTATCTTCAAAATATTCCAATGCAGTGCATTGCATGAGTAGGAGTTCACCCCAGAATATTGATCTTAAAAAAAAATATTGCTTCTCTTAAAATAAAATCCGTTAGAGTATCGAATTGTATTAAGTTCCCCAAATGAAAATACTCAATGCTATCGAGTAATGAAATGTATCAGAATTTGACAGCACTGTTTGAAAGTCTATTTTGCGGTAATTGGTTCATAACATAGCCATGAAGTACTTACTTATTGCATGAAGTGAACTTTATACTGTAAAAGCTAGACTGTCTGTGCCTCATATTGTTTTGATGGTAGTTTTTCAATTTGTTTTATTACTCGTTGGTTTACATGCAATTAAGACTTCAGAAACAAACGTTAAAAGTGTTTACCATATATTTCGTACAAATTTATTATGGAATTCAATTAATCGTAAATAATTTTAATTTCTGTTTAAAAATTTGAGAATATTCCGAATAAATTATTATTAAAGAGACATTAAGAATTCTAAAGCCGACAATTTCAGCCAATCGCTACCTATTTTTTTTTTTTTTTTTTATTTTTTTTTTTTTTTTTTTATGGAATTTGTCCTGTTTTTAGAGACCTAAAATCAGTATTAAAGGCATTGACTGTTTAAACTTTGGTCATGTCTAATTTTATGATAAAATAAAACAGTGTTCGAAAATTTACCTTATAAAACGTACTTTAGTGTTCTGTACTGTAGAATATTAAATACAGAAACACTAAAAGTGTTTGTGTAGGAAATTCAAAACAAACAAAAAACATTATAATATTTTTGAATTTTCTACATAACGAATATACTGTTCTTAACCTATAGAAAAAACAACAAAGGAAAAATATTTTTTTTTTTTTTTTTTGTAATTTTTTTTTTCAATTTTTTTATTTTAAACTGATTGACAAAAAATGCAAAAAAAGAAAATATTTTGAAATTTGGGGAAAAATAACCCAAGATCAGTAAACCAAAATGTATACAAACACTAAAACTGTACTGTTTTAAAACAAAAAACAGAACGACTTATTCTGGTTGTGTAGAAATACACAAACACTAAAAAAATAAATACCGTTCTTGGATTTGTGAACCGTACATATAATAATGTACAGTTTATTTTTGAACACTGAAATAAAATACTTTTTTATTTAAATAGTCTTCGGTTTTTGAAACTTAGAAACCAAGAACAAGAAGCTTTTCACTTTTGTTTACTTATTTTTTCTGTTTATCTATCAAACAACTTTTTCATAGATGTTTTCATTTGAATTTAATTACCCGGTGGAAGAATATTTAACAGTTAGTTAATTACTTAAGTGGAGGTAAAGCTTAAAACCGTTCTTTAGATTAAATAAAATATGCATAAAAATACTTATTTAGCCGGTTTAATTAAACCCAGAAAAAAAATTATACAAAAAAAGCCAACTAAATAGAATGATAGAGAAACTTTTAATTATGCCACATTTATTGTTTAAATATTTTTTACAACGGAAAAATCTTGTTAATAAATTTAATCTCCTCCCAACTATTAAAAAAGAAAAAAACTGAAGCATCACCTATATTTGTAGTAAAACTTATAAAACAGATGTGTGATAGCACTGTAATAATAAAAAGGAAAAAAAACGAAATTAAATTCATTTGGTATTAAAAAAAAGACACAAAATTTTTATATACAAGTACAGACTTAAATTAACAAAAAAGAAAAAAAAAATTAGCAAAAAAAAAAAAACAACAAACATACTTTAAGAATAAATCCTTTTCTCATAGACTTAAATTAACTGGCAAATAAATTTTTCTCTATGTATGAAAACATAAAAAATAAAAATGAAATAAACCTCTTAATATACAATAAAAATAAAAAAATAACAAAAGAATTGGAACAATGATGGGTCATAAATAGAAACTAAAATTGTTAGAAAAAATATAAAAAATTACACAGAATTTCTTTAGTTTCCTAATAAAAATTTTAAGAACAAAACCTCAAATTGAAATGATATGTTCATAAAACGTTAAAGGCAATTAAATGGAAATAAACAAAAAAAAAATTAAGTGTAGAGCTAGAAATTTACAATTTTGAGGATACGATATAGTACGAGTATATTAATTTTCCAAATAAGTTCTCTAATGTTCATCACCTTACAACTCGAAAACTATATAAGCGAATTTCAGTTGGTTTGAAAAATGGGCGCATTGCCACGCCCACTTTAGTAGATATTAAAAAATGCAGACTACAATTTTCAAATAGAAATATGAATTTTTAATTTTCCAGAATTTTATAAACCAATAACTCTTTGCTTTTGTTTCTGTAAGTTGGTAGCATTGTTAGATGTACGAAACTTTACTTTAAAATGCTCATTTTTGAGAAACGTCTCGTTTTATGTGACATAGTTTACTAAATAATCTATATATCGTCACTGAAAATATATACTCATAATACATATGAGTATACAATCTTATTCTTCTCTAGTTTAACTTATAAACTTGGGGGTACAGTGAAAATTCAGTTTTTGTTCCAATATTTCAAGTAGTTTCCATTCTACTCGTACAACTGTTTTTACTTCTACTGTTGTTTCGCATTTTAAGTGACGATATTTATACAGATGTGGACAGTTTTACTCTAGTTTGCTATAAATAATATTGTGCGTGGTATAGTGCTTAGAACGCTCGCACAAAATCTGAAACACCCCATGTTCTAATCCCACAAAAGGAGAAAAATGGAGAATACAAATTTGCGGTTTTTCGAAATTTTAATTTAAAAATAAAGAAAGGGTCCCTTCCTGCCAGAAGTCCATCCTCAAGAAACCGCTCACTGACATTCCACTCTATTCTAACTTTGGTATTGACATCGAAAAACGAATGATCAGGAGAAAAGCTCCACCTACTAAGAAGTGGTAGGTATAAGCCACCTACTTAGCGAAGATCCTCACCGCAATTAACAATTAAGACAGATGAGGTATTTGCTGTTGATCACTAAAAGGTGAACGTATAACGTTGGCGTTTCAGTGATCATCAAATTGACAGAAACTTGTCTTATTCGTAAGGCGCGTAATAAGAACACTCTATCCTATACCTTTCTTTCCAATACAATGCACAGCCTGAGTAGGGTTTTACTTTCCTTAGTATTGGTCTCATTAAACAAAAGGACAAAATACAAAATATGCCATTTTTATCACTTTGTTGCTTCATTGAATTCAGACATTTTGAACAAAAATATAATTTAGTTTGTAGAATTTTGGATAATAAAGAAAACAAGTCATTTATAAAAACAATTCTTAATTTTTCAACATAATTTTCTCTCAGTCAGGTTATTAGGCTACCAAAAACGTGATTTGCGGAGTTAGCAGAAAGTGCCGTTTTTATGCCATTACAGGACGGCTGTGAATTCAAGCAAGTATGACAAAGATCAACAGCCAAAGAAGAACGAAATGATTCAGGCTGGTGCACAGCGCTAATCTATTGGAAAAACGCACCCAAAACGCCTGACTCCCATACCTGGGCAACTACAAGGAAATTAACCATAAATATTCCTGCCACTTTTGCAGTGAGTGTTAAAGAACAGAACTAACTTTTTGGAGAGCTTGCCAATCATCCAATTACCCGTATATACCGCTATAAGCTTGGACGAAGCTTAAAGAGGGATCCTCAAACTTTTAAGCGTCCTGCTCTAGCCAAACTGAGGCCAGGGGGTAAACAAGAAAATACAGGAAATAATGGTACTTTTTCTCAGAAACACTTTGAGATCTCAATAGTTTCCTTTTAGCTATATACACTTTTTCTAGTGATATTCAATAACTTTAATAATTTTTTTTAAAACAGCAATCAACCGCAAACTCTACTTTTCATTGGTGACAAATCCCTTACCAGTGTGCCACTTTTTTAGTTTCACACTGCAAATAATTCAAAGAAGCTAAATCTGGTGAATTGAACACGTTCTGAAGGAAAAATTCGAACTTTAGTTTATTCCTTTGACTATTGCCATAGGAAATCTCTGAACACGTGATGCATTGTCTTGGTGAAATAAAATTTTCTGTTTTTGTTTTATCAAATTATGCATTTTCGTAGCTAAATCACTGCAATAAGGTAACGTAATGAAACCTCTTAATTGTGTTTCCTTTAGAAGATACTAGCACCCTAAAAAATCCCTAGTCTGCAAAAGGAAAAGTTTTCGCCTACTTTGCACATGATTTTCATATTCCAGTTTAGTACTTTGATTATTTCTTTGTCTAGTGGGCTTCTTAGCTTGTAGAATAGCCATAGTATATAGTATAGAATAGAATAGTAGGCGTAAATGAAGAGTAGTTGCCATGGTCTAGTGGTTACTGTGTTTGCTTACTCAGACAAAAGCTCCGGGCTCAAACCCTAGCTCAGACATTTTTTTTTTTATTTTATTGAGACCAATTCTCAGTGGTTAGGTAAACCCCTACTGATGCTATGCGTTTTATTGAAATTTTTTGAAGAGGACAGTATATTTTTTTATAGGCTTTAGAAATAAGACACATTACTGTGAATTCGTCATTCAAAGGCCAGTGTTAAACCTTCATCCTTGAATATCAACAGCAATTATATCGTCGTTGCATGTTGATTGTGTGGTGAGTGCCTTCACTAAGTAGGTTTAGCTGTTATCTTCTACTTCCCAATAGGTGGCGCTTTTCTTCCGATTAATCGTTTCTTGTTGTCAATGGTTATGGTGGAATAGAATGGAATGAATGTCAGGTAGCGGTTTCTTGAAAAAAGAAAAAAAAAGATATTTCTTTCGGCGACTACCTTTTAGCAGTCTTCTGGCAAAAGCTCTGAGAGTAACTTATTGCCATGAACAAGCTTCTAAGGTCTGTAGTTCGGAGTCGACTTTAAACTGTAGGTTCTGGTACTCACTGATAAAAACTGACACCCATAATATGGGTGCTGCGAGAAGCTAGGCCGTAATTCTGAAACTAGATTGTAATGGCCAATTATGTATGCATAAAGTAGTAGCCTCCGTCAGAGTAGAATCTTGCTGGGTTACACGTATTGTTTGGACTGAGATTTTAAATAATTGAACTACTACATAGCAGTGATTAATTGTTCATATTAACAACATCACTGTGTAGTTTTAAATTTAAAATAAAAACAGTTTTTAAAATTATTACATATGTTCTAAAGATTCCAAGTATTCCCCATATATTTTTTTTTAAACTATTGTCACCTTTTATACCTCTCAAGCTCTCTAGTTTTTGGACAGCTCACATGATTCTGCCTGGCCTGTTTCTATTATCTGTTCTTTGATAACAATAGAAAAAAATAAAATTGGATACCTTTCTAGTAGACACTTAAATTTAAAAGTGGGTTAATTTTGTTTTTCTATTCTAAAACCCATTACAAAAAGATGTTATTTTCAGTATTTTTTTATTTCTTTTTTTCTTGTGATAAGTTAAGCAATATTTTACAAAGAGAAATATTTATATATATTTATAAATTCATTTGAATTACATGCTATTAAAAAAATACGGGTCAAATGTTTTTTCTTCTTTTTCATATGAAAAAAAAACCTATTAAATGCTTGATTCGAAGCTATTAAATAAATTTTGCGTAAATGGTCGTACAGTTAAAAGTTTGCTGTACACATTCTGAGAGCTATAAAAGCTGGAAAAAAATATATTTATTTTTTTAATATGTGTGCTGAATAAAAGAAAATATAGCCACCTTGCGTAGCAAAATAAAAAAAAAAGGGGGATACAAAATCAATATTAATTTTCGAGTCATCATTTCTTTCTTCTCTACACAATTTTCATGCCAGTTGTATGAGGGATAACAAAACAATTTACACATCATAAGAAATGGAATAAATAATAAGAAAATGAAAAAAAAAATTAAATTTAAACACTAAGCAAATAAATAAAAATTAAAGAATAAGAAAATACTTAAATTTTCAATATGACAAAAATAGTATAAAAACAAATAAATGCAGAAATAACTTCTTTTAAAAATTAAAAAAGAAAAAATAACAAAAAAATAAATAAATAATACGGGTTTTATAGTAGAATTTCAATAATAAAATTAAGAATCTAATATGTATGGTATTAAATATAGAAAAAAATATATATATAAAAACAGCTTCAATAGAAAAAAAACCACCTTTAAAATAAAATTTTCAGAAATGCTTTTAAATTAATAACAAAACAAAATTTATTTATTTATGTTTTTTGCTTATTAAGAATTAAAGAAATATTTTAGCACTTATTTTACACCTTCATAGGAAACTTTATTCAAAAACAAAGAAATCTAAAATACTGCTCAAAAACAAAATTATTGACACAGTAAGCAATTTTAAATTTTACAATGCTTTAAGGGTTTTATATATGCAGGTTTTAGAAACAAAATACCCCAGATGGTATAATAAATTTTTCTTTAAAAATAAAGTATACAAAATATGGTAACAAGTGAAGAAAGGACAACATTATAAAGAAAGTTCTGAGCAGTAAAAGTCAGCATTTCTCTTTTGTTTTCTTTTAATAAATAACGCATATTATGAAAGAAATTAAATAACTAATTTTTAAAAGTTAAATTTATTATTATGATTTATGAAAGTTTTGATTTTTCATTAACCGAGTTTTGAAGATCATTACAACACTGTTAAATTTAAGTGAAATGCTCTACACGAGCATAACTTGGATGAATTATAAGCAATCATTTCCCACTTCAAATATTATCTCTCATAATTCCTAGCTTCTCAAAACAAACACTTACTTACTTTCTTAACTGGCCATAACAACTTATTAACTATTTTCTGCCTGCCTCAACACTAGTCTCTAGGCGCCTCTGTTAAGCGCCAGTTGGTCACACCAATTGATGACAGGGTTTCATCAACCTCGACTTCCCGACGTAAACATGGTCGTTATCTACGTTGTAGCAATATCTTCTATCTATAGTCAAAACAAATACTGCAATAAAATAAAATTCTAAGCGACAAAAAAAGTAGTGATGCCAAAAAAAAAAATTTTTTTGTAGTGTGAAAAAAGTTTTTTTTTATTATTTTATTTGGCTTCAAACCAAACTAATCACTATAAAACTTGACATGCATATACATCGGATCTTTCATTAAACATATCCTTTTTTTAAATTAAAATTTGTGTGAGAGCTCGCCGACAGTTTTTATTCGTTTGAATATCTTTACGTGTGAAATAAAATATTGCTATAAGAATATGGAATATTATATCGTAATATAAGGATATGACATCATTAAAATATCCGTCACGGCCACTCTGGGTTGAGCGTTTTAGAAATGTTAAATTTGTTATAACTCTAGCAAATAATTAACACTTAATTTGAAGGAAGGCATGATTTATATTGGTTTTGAGGACCGAGAAAATTTTACAATAAAACGTCAAGTCGCAGGATTCTGGTGTCCATTTCGTGAGTATGTTCTCAAAAAGCGCTAGTATAGAATTTGCAATCTGGCATAAAATGATACGCCGTGGGTGTTTAGAGCATCCATTTCAGTAATTATCGACCTATAGTGCTTGCCGTTGACAGTGATGGCCTTACGCTGCCAGCTCAAAATCCACACCAAAGAGGGGCATTTTCGAAATGCATTAGATGTTCTTGAATTTCGTATTTACTGGTATAATCCTAAATTCGATATTATTATTTGTTAATGCAGATATGGGCGTCATCGCTGAAAATGAATTTTTATGAAAAAGAACAGCACACCTATTCTTATCAAATAATTTTATTGTTTACACACGTTGTCGAATGTTCTACAAGTCTATGGTAGTTTACAACTAACGTGACAGATGTAGTTTCAACAAGACGGCCGTTAGCAACTATCAAAGTTAGGAAATCTCTGTTGGAAGATCTCACACTTTACGGAGGACAGGCATATTAAAAATCAAAGCAGTAGAAAGAAACGTATTAAATTAATAAAAACTACATAAATCGGTACATAATTATCAACAAAAAAAAAAATAAACAATTTGATTTATGTTTGAATTATGTTGACCGTTGAAAAATTTCAGAAAGAGCCATAAAAACAATCATTTTCCAAAAAAGTGTCATAAAAAGGGTTTTTTTTAAAAGGAGTCACCCACCGTTAACTAAAAAAAAAACTTAAAATTTTGGTCATTTTAGATTTAGTTATGTACTTATACATACATATTTATTATAACAAACAAAATAAACACATTCATTTCAGTAGATTGAATAAAAGAAATAACACAGAAAAAATACATGTAAAGACCGTAATACAGTATCATACACAGTCGTACGATTCATTCACAAGAAAATCTTATCGATTTCTGCCACACTTTTGAAAGTCGCATCAAAATTGGCAAAATGGTAGAGTTGCTTTTTGCTAACATCTTATAAAATGCAACCCTGATCGCATCAAAAGTGTCAATACGGCTAAAAGGAGTCAAATTGGCACTATAGTGCCATCAGCGGTAACGCTGCTTAGGATAGTTGTCGATTATTCTAAAAAAACGCAACGCTATGCTCTTATAACAAGGAAATAACTTAAGCTACATCAATGAAATTTTCCATAGCCTGGGCCAAGATTGACGGGTTTTGCTAGTCTTTATAAAAATAGTGGCTACTTTTTTTCAAAGTTTAATTAAATATTTGCCTTAAGAAAACACTTATTTATTATTACTTGATAAAAAAAAACTATACGGCTATTAAATATTTCGCTTAATTATTAATAATGGATTGTGACTTAAAAACAGTAGTTCTACAAAACAAGTCGATGTAATATTATCCACTGTTAACACAAAATCGATTGCTAATTTGTTTTTCTTTTATAGGTTATTGTATTATTTCTAATTACCATAAAATATTGTATTTACATATGTACGTACATTGTAGCTGCTTCATAATAAAAATATTTTGCTAGTAATTGAATTTCGTATTTTCTTCTTTTCCTTTATTTGCAATATTGTGCAATTAGTTTGTAAATTAAACAATTAGACCTTCTTGTTCCACCTTCTATACCACCAACCAGTAAAATTTGATAATCATTTTTATGTAACACAAACAAACACTCCACAAAGAATACAAAAAAATATGAAAAATATTTAAACAAATACCAGTATTTCCTTTGTAAGAAAAAAAGAAAAGAAAAAAATACAAACTTTAAGAAATAATTTATAAAATAGTTTTAATTATGCCAAAACTAAAAAATACAAGTCTTTTTTTTTAAGAAAAAGTAAAAATGACTTCCACCTTATTTTTAATTATAGAAAAACCTGAAAAACCCTTTAAAATAAGAGAAAAGAAAAAAACCTAACAAATTAAATAAAAAAGTAAAAACTCTATCTTAACTGTAATTAATATTTAAGAAATATAGAAAGAATAATTAAAAAATATATATATATTTTCCTGTGAAACATAAAATGAATCATCTGTTACTGTTTAAAATAAAATATAAAATAAAAAAAATAAAAATACATTCATGCAATTAAATAGTTGTGTGTATATGTACATATATACTATATAAAAATTAAAAAAAAAATGAAAGAAAAATAATTATAATAATTAAATAAAATAAATAAAAAATATACAAAAAAATCTACAGAAAATTGTTTTTTATTCGCTTAAATCTATCAGATATGTAGGTGTGATGTTATGTGGGTATAAGACACCAATCTAAGTAAGTACATGTGATGAATATGTTAGTAGAGCCGATTATAAATTAAATATACGTACATGTGGACATGTAAAGAGTTAAGGGTAAGTATGTAAATATAAAGGGTTATGGGTTAATATTAACAGACATATGACATGAAATAATAAAAAATTAGGCAGCGTTACGAGAGCTACAATTCATATGTATGTGTATGTAATTTTATTAATAATTTCTTTTGGTTCTAATGAGTGTTTTTTATAGGGTGCACAAGTTTAAAACCATAATAAAGCAACAAAATAAATTTTTTTTTATTTTATGAAATTAATGTTTAAATATAAATTCTACCATGTAGCCGCCTCGGCTGGCGCGTAGAAAGCGCAATCTGGAACCCCGATTTTCAACAACTTTTCGCAGCATTTGCGGCCGTATTTCGCCGATAACTCTTCTAATGTTTATTTTCAGGTGATTAATTGTGTGTGGTTTATCGACGTAGACAAGTGACCAGCGATGCCAACTTAGCCCTTTTTACGCTGTTTTTAGCTCTTTTTAAATGCACATTGCGCGATTTTTTTTCATTTAACTCTTTAAAAAAAAAAAAAGATGCAATGGCCTTTTTTGATTTAGTTTTTAGCACGTTTAGCCCCTTTTTGCGAAACATATGAAAGAAAACTGTATCTTGTTATAGTTTTGAGAAAGCTTATGCAGAATAGAAAATATTTTATTCAGAAAAGAAATTAATTAAAGAGGCCTTGATAAAATTTACTAAAAGTTTAATTTAGGAAATAAGACCGACATTACCCACAAACTTTAAAATATTGGATAACAAATATTTTTTCCTTCAATATAGAGGATACTTAAGCTGTAATTAAAGAATTTGTAAATAAATTCGTAAATAAATTGTGAAACTTGAAAATTATATAAAAAATTTAAAACTATAAAAGTTATAAAACCTGAATAGACGTGACGCATTTTCGATCAAAATCAATCATTTTAAAAATTCTATCAACGAGAATCCTTTTCATAAAATATCATCTTCTGTTTTAAGACTTTTCCCACTACCTTATTCAAATTTAAAACCCACTTTCAGTTTAATGATTTTTTCTTTAAAAAAAGTACGAAACATAATGTCTTTTAATACATTAAATTGCTTAATTCACATAAAATATGGGTTAAAAAAAGAGCTGCTGTTCAGATTACGAAATACAAGAAAAAGTGTTTTAAAAATTAATTCAAACGAAACGTATAAGTCAAAATATTTTATTCAACCTATTTTGAGGACTGAAGAATAAGAAGACGACAATGCAATGTTATGAGAAAATAACCAATTGGATATTTGTTTTTAAATATCCCTTTCGTCATATACTTTTTTTAAATACTTTTCTCATAAAATTAATTTTACCTCAAAAGTACAAATAAAATTTAATTAAAAAACGTTAAATTTAAATGTAGCTCTTTTTAGTCCTTTTTTAATATGCTCTTGGCTCTTTTTGCTTCTAAAAAGTTGGCATCGCTGCAAGTGACTTAACATAACCTCAAAGAAAATAATCCGATGGGGTTAAATTACACGATCTTGGTGGCCAATTATCATCAAAAATTTCTTTGAGTAAATCAAAGTTCATGCCATGTAATTGAGGTACGAAAAAATTTCGAATCATGTTCCTCCTATACCCTGGATTTTAAGCCAAGATATTTTCGTAAAATCTTTCATAAAGTGGAAGGACACAACCATAGTTGCTGACAAATGATATTTGTAGAACAAAATGTATGGAAATGTTTTATTTCGTTACGTGAAAATATTCTAGGAAACACAAAAAGTGAACGTTATGAGGAGACAGTACATGAAATGCCATGCATTGGGTGGCAATGTGTCCACAAAGTTGCACAATTTGCATCTCATTTGAATATATTTCCTTTAAATTTAGGCCAGATAAATGATGAACAAGGTGAACTATTTCAACAGGAAATTTAAGGATTGAACAGCGATATGTTCGAAAAACTAAAATTAGTATGCTCTCAAACTACTGCTGGCCATTAAGGCGAGGTACTGATAACGATTTATATAAAAGAAAAGGGACACGCAGGCATTTCTAAAAAAAAAAAAAATATAAAAAAAATTCCAACAACAAAACTTAGTATATCTCATTAATTTTTATGTCGATTTTAATATACTTACGCTTTCAACAAATATAACAAAACAAAAATATTCTACTTCACGGCCAACTTAGAGCGTGAATAAAATGAAAATATTTTGAAAAAGTGTGTTTTATTTTAAGTTAAACGTACGTAACTCATCCATTTTCCAACCGATTTTCGAAAACATTATTTGGTTTAAATGGTAAAAGTAATATCCTCGAATTAAAAAATAATTTCTGAAAATCGGTTTCAAAACAAAAAACGTATGATTTTTTTAAGTTGTAATTTCGTTAATATAGGTATTTCACTATATTTCCTATTAAAAAAAGACACTTAATGAATTGATCGAAAAAAAAACTAAGACCATTTTAGTACTCTATGGACTTCTACAAAACAGGATTGCTATGTCAAAACTTGTGCATATTTTTGGTGTAGCACTGTATTATTTAAAAAAAGAAAAAAATTTCAAAAAAAAAGTTAAAATGTCGGGATAAAACAAAACATTAGATTGTTTATAAGAGTTACATATGTACATATACTTGTATATGATGGCACTGAAAAATACAGTTCTTTTATCGACATAGATAAATCCAATCTACTACAGTCAAAATTACTGTATCTTTGAATCGATCGTTAATGAAATACTCATTCCAACAGAAATATAATTATGAAAAAATACTTTAATTTTATTTTGACAATAGTGTTATTTCCTTTGGCGACTATCTGTCTCAGTAGTCTTCTGGCAAAAGCTCTGGGAGTTATTGATTGCCATGAAAAAGCTTTTCAAATCTGTCGTTTGGAGTCGACTTTAAACTGTAGGTCCGGGTACTCATGGTTAAAAATTGACACACACAATAGGAGTACTACGAGAAGCTAGGCCGTAATCCTGACAAAGGGTTGTAAAGGCCAATTATTTATGTATGTATGTACGTTTGTTATCGGGCGGCCATTTTTAGTAAAGCAGTGTACCTTAAAAGTTTAAAAAAATTTTAGTTTTTGGAATATTTTGAATATTATTACCCTGCAGCTAAAGTTACAACTAGTAACGTTTTGAGACAGTCATGTTACTAGTTGTAAAAAGACTGTCGCAAAATTGACAGATATGAACTAGTCTAAAAGGGACAAAGTTTTTATTTTTTTTTAAGTTTTAATATAAAATGTGACATACAAAGCATAGAGTTTTATATTGTCATTAAAGTCATTTAGTTTTCATTGTGTTATAAAAAATTATTACATCTGTTCAAAATTATACGTATATTCTTTTTATCCAGAAGAACTCGAACATTAAAAAGTTGCCATTAATGAGAATCAAATCAAGTTAGTATAAAAAATATAAATCTATGTTTGTGGTTATTTTTAAACCTATGTGTAACATATTCGTTAATTTTAGGTAGAACACAAAATACTTGTTAGAACTGCGTAATACTGTCGAAAGAAATTGACACCAGACAAGGTAATATTAAAAGAAAATACATTCATAGATACATATATTTTGAGAATTTACAAGATGTGTAATTATTTACTAGCTTATAAAGATTTGAAGTGTATAACAATTGTCCAACATTACGATAATATGACTTATAAAACCCTTGTGAATATCAAGATATATGTATGTACAGACACACATACGCGTATTTTAATTTACTTTTAATTATTTCAGACTCCATTGTGAGTTAATCTAGTACAGGACAGAATGACCCTGAGACTGTTTTGCGTTAGACAATGCAGTTATGCAAAAAAAGCAGTTTCGACAGCAAGCCATGTATAAAAAACCCGCGGGAGCAGAAGAAGCCACTTAATTCTTAGTTTACTGTTATTTTTTTCTTCTTTACTTTTGATTTAACTGAAATTCTTTTCTTATTTATTCAATTGAATAGGATAGGAGGAAGTGGCAGCCTCGTAATATTAATGCACACTTGAGCACGCATAGCGGCCCGTTGTGATACCACATGATCCTATTCAATTATAAATTTTTTTTTCTTTTTATACATACTAGTTATTTTATCTGCAGGGTATTTACCGTACATATAATTATCAGAGCTATCTATTACTGTTCCACTCTGAGGAATTCACAAATAAAAGTATAGCAGTACTTACAAAAATCTTGAAACCTTGTCTTAATTCGATTTGTATAAAAATACAAAAACGTTTGAAATATAGAAAGCAATATTTTAATTAATAAAAATATCATTGTAATAAAGCAATAATTTGTTAACCCCATGAGATATTCTCTCAATTAAATTTCATTAAAAAACTCTTTTTTTGAAAATTTAATTCAATGACTTAAAATGTAGAGAAAAAAAAAAACGCAACCAATTGTAGAAAATCGATTATCACTTCAACTTAAAACAAAATTATTACGAAATTATTTATTGAAATTTTAAAACAAAAACAAAACCACAAATATTAAAACTATTGCGAGAAGCAAAAGAAACCAAAAAACCCACACAAAAATAAAATAAAATTTTTCATTTACAACATTTAAATTTAATAGCCTAAAAAGGCTACCGTGAAAACACCAGCAGTAATTAAAAACACACAATCTGAATAATAAAATAATAATAATAATAAAAAAAAAAAAAATAAAAACAAAAACAAAAAATAAAAATTTATAATAAAAATTATCATTAAATTTTTTATATCCCCCAAACCAAAACATCATAGACAGATATGTAAAAACAATAAACAAAATTAATACTAATTTTAAATTTTCACAAAATGAATTTTTACAATGAACATTAAAAATAAAATTTTAACAAAAAAAAAAAAAAATAAATAAAAAAAAATGAATGATTAAACAAAATACAAAAGCCTGAAAGAGATAAATTTGCTGTACCATAAATATGATTTACATTTAAATTTCTTACATAAAACACCAATTTAATCACAAAAAATCTTTTTAATATGCATTATTATTAAGGTGAATTAACATCACCATTCCTTGAAATAACTTGTTAGGGAAAGAGGTCTCGCAGTAATTCCATTCCATTCTGGTGTCACACCGCATATAGCCAGGATAACGTGCGATGTGGCACCGTCTTTTTTTTATTTAAGACCAATACTCACGGGTAAACCACTACTAAATGCAGTGCATTGTATTGGAATTTTTGGAAAGGACAGTACATTTATGACAGAACATACAATTTTGTTGTTTTTTCTTATATTACTATTAAGTGCCTTAGGAATGAGACAAACTGCTGTGAATTGATCATTTAAAGGCCAGTATTATACCTTCACCCGTGAATAATCAACAACAACTGCCTCATCGTTGCATGTTGATTGTGTGGTGAGTGTGCCTTCGCCAAGTATGTTTAGTACGTTTAGCTGTTATCTGCTACTTCCGAATAGGTGGCGCTTTTCTCCTGATCATTAGTTTTTTGTTGACATTGGTTAAGGTGGAATAGAGTGGAATGTCGGGAAGCGGTTTCTTTGCAGACGGCCATCTTGGAGGGGGGAGGGACCTCTTTTTTTTAATTATAATTTTGAAAAAACCGCAAACTAACTTTTTCATATTTTACCTTTGCTGGGATTTGAACCTGAGCCATTGGAGTTTTTATGCGAGCACTCTAACAACTATACCATGCACCCTCCTTTTTGAAATCACGTGTTAGTCAAGCCCAAAGCATGAAGTTGAGGCGTTAAAAAATGTTTAATCATATCACGATATCGCTCCGCATTGACAGTTACCGTTACGCCATTTTCAGTTCCAAAGAAATAAGGTCCAATGATTCCTCCTGACCAAATTGTACACCAGACTTTCACTTTTAATGCATGCAAAGGTGACTAATGAATAATTTGAGGGTTTTTCATTGTCCATTCTATTTATTCACATGGCCATTCAAATGAAAATGTGCCTTGTCACTCATAATGATTTTTTCATGAAAATCCGGGTTGTCATAGGTAAGCTGTAGCATCCTATTGGCATATGTATGGCAGCGTAAGTGGTCTTCAATGGAAAAAAATGCAACTCTTTGTGCAAAATTGTGGCCAAAGTTGAGGTTAATGGATTATTTTGAACACTGTGTTGAACAGCAGTAATATTTTCAGCCGATCTTGCAGTATGTTGTTGTCTATGCTTGGGCCTATCAGCTACAGTCCTTTTTTCTTCGAAATCATTCACTACACGATAAAGAGTGCGTCTTGTTGGCATGTTGTTTCTTCCAAAAATTGCATTTAACTTTCTCATCGTCATAGTAATCGATGATTGATTTTCATAAAATGTTTTAACGATTAAAACACGTTGGTTTACCGAATACTTTTAAATAATAAATTTGCCACGTCTCTACTTCACGACTGCCAAATATGAACTATTAAGGCTAATGTTTACCAAAATGGCAGCAAAACAAAGTAGTATACCTTCCCGGCGGACGGTGGAAATTTTAGTCCTTATCGGATCAAAAATCTGTAACTTTTTTGTTCTTAGAGATAAAGTTCTGAAATTTTGCACGAATAATCTTAAGTGTATTTTCTATTATTCTGTAAAATATGAACGAAATTAAACCAGAACTTATTACAGAATAAAGGTAAGAAATGTATTTTTTGTATTTTATTAATCCCAACTCTTTACAAAAACGTTTTTGTATATTAGCTTCTTTACTGCTTTATAATTTTCAGTTAACGATGAACATTTTTGGAATTCACTATTGTATCCAATATGCAAAATCATTTCTGTACATCTTATCCACGCGTGGAGGATCGATAAGCCATACTTAAAAGCATTTTCATCTTTTGGTCTTGCAGGTACTCTCTCTAAGTTATTCATTTGAGTAGGTGTCGCTTTGCATATGGTACATGATGCACTTAATGGAGTATTTGTTAAAACCTGTGCTACTTTACCATCAATCATTGTAAGAAACAGTTTATGGTTTACGGCTATATATTTTTTGTTCTTTGAGACAATAGTTGGTGACAATAACTTTATTTGAGTTTTAATAGTATCTTCCACTTCTTTCGTTTTTGCTGGTTTCTCTTTGCAAAGTTCTATTGAAATGGGGCGACAATATCGATCAGATGAGCAGACTGCATTTTACCAAATAATATCACCTGTTTCTTCGCTTACAAGTTTAATGGGTACTAAAGATGTTATAAATATATTACAAACAGAAATTATATAAGATTCCTCTGGAAAAGATTTTTTATATTCTGAATGACCTGACAAGCCATCACAAACCGATTTACAGTAGAGGGTTAGGTTTATTAAGCTTTTATTATCCACAGCATCAATCACTAAAATCCTGGTTGAAGTGTGATCTTGTAAAGACTTAGCTCTAGCATAAGTATTTGTTACTTCTAGTAAACCTGATTAAAGGCAGCAACTTTTTTTTGCTTTCTGAATTTCATAGTATGGAGTAAGAACAGTATATTTTTTTCCATCATAAGATTTCTTAAGCATATGTGTTGTGCCTTTTGTCAGGTCAAGATCAATAAATATACTTAACAACTTTAATTATTCGAAATATTCAACCTTCTCGGAATTTTCCAGATTTTTAAGAAACTCATTCTTTTCAAGTTCAGAAGAAGAAAACAATGCAAAGCTACTTTAGCAAAAATCATTTTTTCAATTATCTAAGTAATTGAGTTTTTTAACATTATTGACTGTAACTTCTGTTTAGGCACACATATGCAGCTAATATTTTTATAGTATTTTATTAATATATTAAGCTTTAAAGTCGTATACAAATGAGTGCAGAGCTAAGCAGAGCTCCTAACTAAAAGCCTTACCGAAGTTTTTACATGCAGCCAAAACAGCATTTCATCATGCAGGAGCTAAAATTTCAAATATTTTCACTAAAACCTGATCCGCTATTTATAAAATCGGAATCTACATCAAATTACCTTTCCAATAAGGTGTATAACTCTTTAACTGCAATGTGAATTATATTAAAAATATGCTCCGAAATATATTTTATTTTTATAGTAATAAATCGTTGTTGTAAAAAGATGTGAATACGGTCCTTACTTCCGAGTATTACTTACTATTGACCAAACATCAAATATTTTACCCAAATTATTATGTTCGACATTTTAGCTTTTCGATAAAAAGAAAATTATGGTGTAAATCGAACATTTTTTAAAATGAATTATGGGCTGGTCTTACTCTACGATTTTCCACTGTACGGCGAACACCAGACTCGTTTTTGTATAAGTATTGTGTGGCTTTTTTTTAACAAATAATGTATCTTTTGTGGTACAACTGATTTGATGAAAAGTTTTTACAAATACTGAAAATCAAAACATACTACAGTCTTACTATTATGTTAGTACTTAGTCAGTATTTTAAACTGAAAGTATTTTAAGAAATGACAAGGCTGCCGTGAGCTATAGAACATTGGTCTTAGATTTTACACATTTTGTGCTCTTAGCACAGTGATATGCTACTCTAGCAGATTGACAAATACGTACTTTAGAAATGTGATACTAAATACTGTGACCACTCGACTGTTGAATGTTAAATAAGAAATACATTTTCATCGATTCTCTCATCCAAAAGCTAAAAAAAATTGCTTGCACAGCTTACTGCCTGTAAATTTTTTTATTATTTTTACTTATTTGTCAATTAAAAATTTCACTGGCACAATTTATTTTAGTTTTTTTTCTATGAAACTCTATTTTTCTTTTTAATAATGTTTTTAATATTTTATTTAAAATACAAATAATTTGTGAACATTCCGTTCTTTTATACGATAAAATCAGGCACTAAACGAATAGTAAAATAATAAAAACTACAGCACAACAATAAACTGCTGAATACAAAATAAATATTTATTATTATCACGAGATAAAAAAAGGGGAAATTGTGAAAACAAAATGCAAATATTAATATATTCAACCAACAACTCTTTTTAACGGCTATAAAAAATAAACTGCGAAAAAAAGGGAAAAAAATATTGAAATCCTGTTAGCAGACTCAAACCGAGAATATGTTAAAAATAAAAGCAGTAGCATTACAACGCATTTATATGATGGATGCATGGATGCTTGGGATAAGCGATACATAAATAGGGTAAAATTCCAACGAATTACGAAATGGAGCATTTGTACAAAAATGTGATATTTGTTACGAAATCATAGAATTTCCGGTGTATACCAAGTATTCCTAAGTTCTGTTTTTATTATTCCCAAACATTGCTTTTTAACAAAAATGTTTTGCATTTAATTTTATTTATTAGAAAAAGCAACTACAGTATACTTTATTAGCATTCTTTGTATAATATTTCGAAAATTTGCTACAAAACAAAAATTGACAATGCGGTAACAGGTAGTTTTTAAGACAAATAAAAATGCATAATTTAGTAAAAAGTACGCAGCTAAAATCTGAGGCTATCAAATTTCAAAAACCTGACATTTTCTTATTATTCTTTTTTTTTTTTTTTGTTTTTTTTTTTTTTTTTTTTTTTTTTTGGTCTAGGCAAATATGTTAGGGGAAGGAGAAAAAGGGAGTAATATTTCTCAACATTTAAATTCAAATTTTTAATATCTTAATTCAAACAACAAATATTCGGGGAAAGGAAAAGAACAAAGTGGCTACAGATCGAATTTTAGTTATAATACCTTAAGCGATTCCATGGACAATCAACTTATAAAAATTAGCTTTTTGAGAAATACGGATTTTACACAAAAATATGCGATTATAAAAAATTAATTATTTATTTCATCAGATCAAAGGGGTTACTTTGTATTTCGATTCGAATCGAAAATCTTACGATTTTGTAAAAACTTACGAATTTTCGAAAAAAATTTGTATTCATTATTATTGATTTTTCGAACTTATATTACGAACCGGTTGATCGGTGAGTGTTCCGATTAGCTGACATCTTCTCAGGAGGTCCCAACCTTTCTTACCGACCGCGTATTTGAACACAAAAAAAATTAAATAAAACATAACAAAGACTTTCCGGAATTTTAAAAACAACTTTCATTTAGGAGATGGTGTACGTCAACAGCCCACCCAACCATTTCAACGCTGCTTTCGCCAATTTTACTCGCGACGACCCAAGTACCGCCACACCCTCCAACTCAATCAACCAGTCATTCTCGATTTGAATAGAAATACACAGTATCCCCCCAGTGCAATGCACGCCACATCAGGTCGAAGCTAAAATAAATCAAAAGCATCTATAATAAACAACTTTACGCTTTGCTGTACGCGTTCAAAAAGCCTGTAAATAAACTTTGCAGGAGGCTCATAGATGAGACTTATACTTCGTCTTGGGTTGAATGTAATAATGCCCATACTAACGTTTTTAAAAAAAACACTTGAGCTACTTGAAGAGGCTTCTCTAGAAACTCAAAATACGTACCTGATCATTTCTGGAAATATCACAATTGATTTCCATTTTCAGAACAGCAATTGTATCCGTCCCCCCCCCCACAATCAGAGATGATAAGATTGCATAATCACCAACACGCCTCTCCCTCAAAAAACTATATCGAGTATTTCGCATATGAAATTGAATCCATCGTGAGTGTATCGTTTATATCGTCGCAAGAATTAAAGAACGCTGTAACTGATAAAAAAATCGGAAATACGTTTTTTACATCATTTTTATCATAAAAAATTACGCGTCGATTGGTCACGGTCCCAGATTTCTACGATGAAAATAAATTCACTTACACCGCGCCGTCTGTGTTTTGAAAAATACCAGTGTCTTTGTTTTTTGGCTCTGGAGAACATTTAAGGTTTTG
Source organism: Metopia argyrocephala (assembly GCA_963576795.1). Taxonomy (NCBI): domain Eukaryota; kingdom Metazoa; phylum Arthropoda; class Insecta; order Diptera; family Sarcophagidae; genus Metopia; species Metopia argyrocephala. The sequence goes on along the minus strand of OY756211.1, from coordinate 55,772,872 downwards.
TCAGTTACAGCGTTCTTTAATTCCATAGACGATATTCTGCCTTTTCACTCTAATCTCAAAAAGGCTCGGCCTACGATCACATGAATGCGAGTGACAAATATTTCTGTCATCAACGAAACAGTACATAGCATTACATGTTATAAGGAGAACATCGCTAAGAAACATCAGAAATTGTTGGCAGAGACACCACCTATAATCACACTCAATATGAAACGATAAAAATACCTATAAACTTCAAAAGTATATAATAAGCTTGGAAATTAGAATTTAAGACACCTTCGAGATAATCAGAGCAACAACTTTGCTTTCACCAAGTCAGTGAAATACAAATATTTGTATAACGTACTTTTTTTTTAAATCACATTCCTGGCATTACGGGTCTTTCAGGTCTTTGGATTACTTCCTTCTTTTGACAACCACGTTTTAAATTCATTGATGTTTCAATGAAACTATAGAATATTTCGGATTGATCTGCACAAATAATTTCACCAATAATTGATTACCTTTTTTTTGCTTTGAGGGGTTAAGGTTAGGTCTCAAAATGTCAGAAAACACTTTAATAATCAGTTATTCTGAATGAATATTTGGGCATTACCTGTGAGTATTATTGAACACGGTGAGTTTTTTATGTTTACGGTTTTAGAAATGTCCAATTTTTTTTTTCGACATTATTCCACAACAACAATTGCATTTAAAATTTTTACATCATTTTAAACATACTAAAATTCTATACACGTATTTTGTTATTGTAAGCATACTAGATTGTTCTGCGTGTATTTTGTTAATGTAATAATTTATGTATATAGTATAACTTAGATGCTAAAAATAGTTACAAAAACTAATTTAAGAAATGCAATGATGATTTTGCTTTATAAAATTATTTCTTTGTAACAATACTTTAATCAAACTATAAGTAATATAAATATATCCGATTTCAAATGTATTTTTAAAAAACAAAAAAAAAAACCTTGACTTGAAAACGAAAATTGTCATTTACTTATATTTTTCTTTTATATAATTCTTCAAAAAACTCAAATTGTTATCATTTCACAGTAACGCGAAGTGTTAGTTCTTAAACAAGTGGTTTTTATATAAATTTTTATTGAAAACCATATAAAATATAAATAAAAATAATGTTTATATTTTTTATTGGTATCAAATACGATACTCGTAAACATACATAAGTATGTATGTACGATTATATGCATATGGTTATAGCAATTTGTTATGTGAAGCCTTCATGAGCTGGTTGAGGACTATTTGAGAAATATATACAAAAATTTAAAATAAAACTTCGAATAAAATATTTGATAGCAAAAAAAGAAGATTTTCTATTTTCAATATACAGCGATAAAATAAATGTATTCTTTGTTTAGGATAAAACAAATAATACAATAAAAATAACTAAAATAATAAACCAGAAAATCAATAAATATTCAATATTATGCCCCACAGCCACATCGATACAAAAGGCTTCAGATTTTTTTTGTTTTTTTTTTTTTGTTACAAGATTATTAAAACATTGAAACTGATTAGCCCTCAAAATAGAAATTTATGTTTTATTGAAAGAAAAAGGTTTAAAAACATTCAAATAATAAAAATATAAAGAAGGAAAATGAAATTCAACCGAATTTGACCTATTTGACCTATTGTGTTCCCATATTTGAATAAATTTTTTGACTCATTGTAATTATTTATTAGGATATATAAGTAGATATGTATGTATATCTTAATAAAATATGTAATTGTATTAAGATTTCTATTCCACAATATCTTTATGTGGTTCTAGCTTAAATTAAAATATTAATGTAATACAAATAAAATACTTATGTATGATAGTATTGAAAAATATTATGTGGTATAGGTCGGATTTAGGACATGTATATCTAGCATCTGAAAAATTTTCGCCACATTCTTTTTCTGTTAATCTTTCAATATACGTTTCCATTCTAATGATATATGTCCAGCGTCTTTAGGACTAAATTTTAATTGTTGACAAAAAGCAGACTTATCACACTTGTTACTATTCAATATACAGTTTGAGACTCAATGTTTACTTATTTACTTACTAAGATGGCCATAACAACCCGGTAAAGGGGTTCGGCCTACATTAGCACTAGTCTGCAGGCGTATCTGCTAAGCGCGCGCCTTCTTCAGTTGGTCACATCAATTTGGTCCTTCCAACGTAGACATAGTTAAGCTCTACGACAGTGTAAAGTGACCTTTGCATCGAAAACTTTTCTCGCTGGAGCAAATTCTTCCGGCGGGAAAAATTTAGCCACTGGATGTCTTTTTTTCTTTTTGTTTTGGTAAGACCAAAACTCAGTGGTTTATACCCCTACTCAGTGTGTGCATTGTATTGGAATGTTTGCAGATATAGTTAAATTTTTGAAACGCCGTATGTCAATGTGACAAGTTTCTGTCAGTTGATCACTCAAAGGCCAATGTTAGACTTTTACCCTTGAAATAATCAACAGCAATTGCCATATCTCTTGATGTAAATTGTTTGTCTGTAGTAAAGTGGTGAAGTACTTTGCTAAGTTGTTTAATCCTTGCTTGGTTCTATCTATTATTTCAAAGTAGGTGCCGCGTTCTCTTGATCATTCGTTTGAAAATTCAAAGGCGGATTGGTTGGAATGTCAGGGACGGCTTTCCTAAGGATGGACTTCTTAGAGGTAAGGGGGGAAACTTTTATATATAATGTTAATGAGCTGAACAACGCCCACATCACCGAGAAGCTGATACAGCTCAACATGGACAGAAGCGAGAAGCTAGACCATAACCCTGATACAGGTTTGTAATGACCAATTATTTCTGTATGTATGTAGCCCAAGAATAAATCCACCAAATAATATATGTTTATGATTATTATTTTCAAACTTATTTAGTTTTATTTATTATGCCACGACTATTTTGACCACGCCTATTTTTAATGTACCATTAAACATTCTTGATGAAAAAGCACGATCAAAGGGTTTAGAATTTAGTTTACATTACCCAGAAAAACATAGAAGATAATAAAATCCCACTTTTTTTAGAAAAGAAAACACCGTAAAGATAACTTTTATTACAGTGTTAAAACATTAGTACATACATAAAGTATATAGAATACCCAACCAAATAAGCAGGTCAAGGTTTATAAAAAAAACAATAATTTTAAAACATTTTAAAACAAATTTTCAATAAATTTAGTAAAAAAAATTGTGTAAACCGGAAATCAGGTGCTACTTTCAATGAATTTTATTAATAATTTTTTTTTTTTGTTTAATAGAAAAATTTAAAAATGCTGGAAAAATCTAAACTAAATAAATTTTTAAATAATAATTTCAATATGAAATATATAAAAATAATACAAAGAGTAATATGTGAAAATAAAGTACAAAAGAAAAATATAAAATTAGTAATTCAATAAATAATAAAAACTGTAGAAAAAAAACCATATACTCGTAAATATGCACACTTGATTTGTATGGATGCTGCTCAAACGAGTCAATAAAAACTTAAAAATATTGTGCAGCAAAAACAATTAAAATCTGATTTATGAGGTAAGAATTCAAAGAATGGAAAAACTAAAACATACTAATAGAAGGTCAATGCATATAAAAATGTACGAATTACACATTAAATAAGGAAATTGGTTGAATTACATAAGTATAACAAGTTAAGTATAACGAGTTATGTTCAAAAAGAAAGCGCTAAATAATATGAGTAAGCTAATAATATTCAAGTTTTCAAGTCCATAAATCAAAATTAGATGAGTAAATAACAGGTTGGTGTAAAATAACAATTTTGAGCAGTATTGCCAATTAAGCATTTTATATATTTTTCAAAGTGATTTTCTAAGAAAAATCGCCGATTTAACATTTAGTCTATTTTTTAGCCTAGCGTCTCGCAGCAACCATGTTGTATGTGTCAATTTTTTTCCATAAGTACCGGGACCTACAGTTTAATGTCGACTCCGACTTGAGAATCTTGTTAATGGCAATCAGTTATTCTCAGAGCTTTTTCTAAAGACTGGTGGTAGCCGAAAGAAATATATGTATTTTCATATTTTTTTCTTTCTGGATGTCAGAGCTGGAGTGGGAACCCGGAGCTCTTGTTTCATCTCCATTTGTTATAGAAATAATAGGTTAGCTTAAAATAGCAATTTTGAGCAGTGTTAGAAGTAGTTAAGCATATTTCATATGTTTCAAAGTTATTTGACAAGAAAAAAAAAACAGATTTAGCATTTAGTATATTATTCAGCATTTAACAAAAAAGTCGAGCACTTTTTAGCATATTGTGATTTTTAGTTATTTTTAATATACTTACTAAAGACATAAATACTGTTACTAATATGGTGGGCTAAAATATATATGCAACAAAATTTTTTATATATTTATTGATATGTACTGTATACAAAAATCTTACTTTTATTCAAATTGTCCACCCTTAGCCGTCACTCACGCCTTAAGTCGCAGAGCTGTCTTAAGAAAATTAATGTTATGGTATCTTATGTGGAAGACCATATCCACTAAAACCGTCCCCAAGTATAATACTTTGACATTTTTATAGTGTTTAAAAAAATTTACCAGAAGACAATGCAAAAGTATAGAATAAAAATAAATTTTTAAAATCTTAATAATCACAAAATTGTACGTATATTTCTAGGCAACAAAATAGGTCTAAAATAAAATATAAAACTTATATTTAACAATTAGTACAGCCTATTCGCAAAATATTCAAACATTCATAATAAGTAGAAAAGAGAATGTTTTCTCTCTCGTCAAATTATTAAACAAAATTTTTGAAATCTTTTAACCAAATTGTCAATAAATTTTCGTTACAGATTTAAAAAACATATCAAGTTTACATATTTTCTTTTTGCCACAACTTGATTGCTTGTTTTTAAAATCTTTAGTTCTATTTCTTTTTAGCTTTAATTCCAAATCCTTTCCGTTCAAAACCAATAATAACAATTTGATTTTTAAAGAAAAAAAAAGGAAAGAATTTAAACGCATTTGCAATTTAAATAATCGGCACCCAAATGTTTTAGATTATTGGAGAACTTTCATTTTAAGACTTAAGGGCAGTGGTCTTCACAAAGAGAGTCACACAAAAATACACTGACAGATGAGATTGGTTTTTTATTTCTGTTGTTTTTCACAACTTGAATGAAATTAGTGAAAATTGTCGTTTCAAAAACCTTTAATTTTGAAATTTAAACTAATTTATTAAAATTATTCATAAAATAAATTGTTTTTATATGTTGTAAACAAATTGAAATGTAGTTATAAGAAATATAAACATGAATACGTTTATGTTGCTTCTTATCACATCTTCTCAGTGTCTGACCAACCAATTTAGCTCTCTTGAAAACTAAAAAAACATAAACACATACGCAATTTTTGTCTCACACACATGTTTTTGTAATAATTGTGGTTGTCGTTTAGCATGATGAAAACAAAGCGTATGGATTTCTTTTTATAAAAGATTTTTAACATTGCAAATTTTTTCATAATTAATTAAGTTTTTGTTAGGAAAATAAAACAAAAACAGGTTTCCAGGAATTCTAAGAGTGATAACTGTTAATACTGTACGATAAATTAAAATTAACACTAATATAATAAGAATTAACGATACAGGTAGATTTGGTACATTTAAAGAAGCTGTTAGGCAGGATTTTTGTTCAATTAAGCAACCCTGGCTGTAATATTCACGAGGCGAGTAAGAAAAACTAAAAAAATATCCGAACAATTTCGTTACCTGAGTAATATGGTTGAACACCACTGCTTAAGGGTAATGCAAATTTCAAAATTTCATTATGACCCATTTTAAGCATTTAAGGTTTCAAATATAATTTTTTTTCATATTTGAAGACTTAATCCATAAAAACACTACATCCTCTTCGCCCTCTTTGTATAGTCTATTCGCCTAGATAAGCACAATGCACTGCATGGATAAGGATTATTAATAAAAAAAAAGCTCTAAACGTTTCCTTAAATTTAAAAAAAAACCCCATTTATGAAAGGGAATGTTATCAAAACATCAAACAAACCAGAGTAACATAAAATTTTTCAGACAAATTATAAAATAGTAAATTTTTTAGGGTCAGTTCCCAGTTAAAATAATATCTGTAATTTTATTACTTCGCACAACATATCCGTTTTAGTTGATTAACACGGTTGAACAAAAAATAAACATGTTCGGACACGTTAATTTTCCTCTTACAATTACAAGTAATACTGTACTGTCTCAATTATAGAAAACATGTTATTTTCCAGGGCAGCTTAAAATGTTCTTTGTCTAACGTAGTCATGACGTCGTAAGGGGAAAAAATTTTTGTAAAATGGAGATTTTTATTCACCATATGAACGTTTGTTTAATATCATTTACGAGTAGATATGGCATCTTATTTGTATAGTTTTAAGTGTACAACTTAAGTGAACACTTAAAACTATTTATCAGCACAATAAGCAATCCCTTGGATCATGTGGTAATTTTGATTCGTGAAGCAATACTTTCTCTGGAGTAATTTCCACATTTTATATTAGATGCTGAAGGCTCGGGTTCGAGCCCCAGGAAAAGTGATCAATTTCTTAAATTAATTTTTGTTCCGTCAGAAACGCTTTAATTAGATCAAAGATAACTGCAATGGATATTTTTTGGTAATTAAAGGAGAAATGATGTCCGTGAAGGAATAGTACACTAGCCAAACTGAACAATTCATTGTTTTCGACTCCAGCTACGATAGTCAGAGTTCATTTTTTTTATTCTCTCCAGCTATTCTGGCATTTTCCTTTTTGTATCTTTTCACACCCATTCTGCAAGTACTTCGGATTTTTGTCTCCTACTATTGCAAGCAGTAGTTTAAGAAATAAGAATTTTAAAAAAGTTTTTTAATCTTCTTAAGATAAAAATAATTTTTCTCTGAAATTACTTTGTTTTAAGGAAAAATAAATTAATTTTTAATAGATATGTATGCTGTGCGCCCGTAATCTTTAAATCATTTAAATATACAAAATTTTAAAGGGATTATTGATATAAATCATTACTGCTTATATAGATTGCCACAAAAATATTTTAAGATTTTTTCTTAAAGTTTTATCATTTCATATTTTCTTTTTTTTTTTTCTTTTAATTATTGTTTAGTGACAAAAGAACATCAATTTAATTGACTTTCATTAACTGTCAAAGTATCACAAAGCAGTCGTTCACAAAAATAAAGAAAAATTTAATTAAAAAAAAAAAATTAAATTTCATTAGAAATATATTAAAATAAACCTTGAAAAGCTTTTAAAATGTTCAATAGCATTCCTTTGTACATAGAGTTTCAATATTTCAAGGGGAAAGGATTAGAAAAATATTTAAAACAACTCTATTTAGTAAATTAAAGAGGTTTCTGTGCTCAGTCATAAAATATTTCATGTGGAAATATCTGCGATAATGGTGTGTGAAATTTAAAAGTTGACTAATAAAACACGTTTATTTTTACACCGTTTTAGATTAAATTTTCTTTTAGTGCATTCTGTTTCTGCTTTTTAATTTGATTATTTCAACATCAAATTAATGCTATTATAAAACCAAAGGCAAGAATATTTTAGTATTGAAAATCTTAGCCGGTAATAGAAATTTAATATCTCTTCTATGAGTCATTAAAAAATAAAACTACAAATATTCCTTTGTAGTGTATCCACTGTATTCACTTTCATAATATCCATGAATATAAAATAAAAATTTTAAAATCTTGATAATGTACAAGATTGTAAAATTTTAGCTGAAAGAATGGGGGTGTAGTGTATCCACTGTATTTGCATTTCAATATTTAAAAAGAATCTAAAGCAAAAGAATAAAAGAAAACAAACTTTAAAACACATGCGAACTATGTAAATAAAATTAATCGTTGTTGTTCAGTAGGTCGGCACCAAATTTAATTACTCCACATTTTAGTAATTTAAAAAGAAATGTTGTTCAAAGAAATTAGATACTTTGAAAAAATACGGTCGGTTATTGATCGCTTACTCACTTGCATATAATAAACAGTTCAATGTACGAAATGCACTGTTTTGCTGATATTGGAGAATACGCTTTGTTTGCAAAATATACACTACCCAAATTCTATCAGAAGTGTGTCAAATGTAATTTAAATAAAGAAAAGAAAGACACATAGAAACTATGATACAATGTTTGGATATTGAGTGATCTTTTGTAACTATGTGTAAATCACTCAATTCCAGATTAATGAAATTATTCTCATAAGTAGTATATAAGCAAAATTAAATTTCAATAAAGAATCATTCATATTTATGATCAAACCAAAGACGCTTTAGTTGTTTTCTTAAATAACTTTACACCTTTGTTGACAGGGTTGTATGTAATTTGCTTGTGTAATTAATTATTTATTTTCATATTATTTGCATACTGAAAAATATTTGATAAATTGTGAACCATATATGGCCATTTTAGGTAACATCGATGAATGAATATCGATGTCTCAGGTGGTTAAATTTTAAAGGCCGATATTGAATGTGAACTACACCTAAACGACAAGTTTTTTTGCATTTAATTTGACATTTCTCAATTGCAGACTAATTCAATTTGAACCATGGAAAAATACACAGTCGAGCAACGCGTCAGGGTTATTCAGTCTTATTATGAAAATAGGCGTTCAAATCAAAATGCATATCGTGCACTTCGTAATTTTTTTTGGTCAATTTAATCGTCCAAGTGTGCGTATAATCGTGAAAAGCGTAAAAAAATGTGAGCAAACCGAATCTGTGGGACATGTAACAACACCAGTGCATACTCGTAGAGCTCGTACTGCAGAAAATATTGATGCTGTTCGCGATAGTGTGGGTGAGGAGCCGTCCACCCCAACTCGTCGTCGTGCCCAACAATTGCACGTCCCATGCTCGTCGTTGATGAAAATTATGATGTGAACGATATGTGGTTTCAACATGACGGTGCCACTTGCCACAATGCTTACGAAACTATGGCTTTTTTGCTCGACAAATTCAATGACCGTGTATTTTACATTTTGGGGTTGTCAATTGGCCGCCAGGATGATGTGATTTGACACCGTTTGATTTTTTTCTTTGGGGTTATTTGAAAGAAAAGGTGTACGTCGATAACCCAGCAACAATTCAAGAACTAAAGGATGAGATAATTCGACACATTAACGGCATAGAATCTCAATTATATCTCTGCGTCATCGACATGAGTTAAAAGCTGTGGTATTCTGTGAATCCTGTGAATCTATGTCCTTTATATGTCCATCAACCGAAGACCTAAATTTTTACTCTTGGCTAATTTCTTACCACTGAGATTATTTAATGAATAATGTGTGTGATGAAATAATTCGAACATTAATTTATTAGATGTGCCACCGGGTGCATTGTCTTGATAAAAAAAAAATAGTTTCTTTTTTGCTTAATTCGGCCAGTTTGTTTACAATTTCAACACTTAAACGCCAAAATAAATTATCACAATACTCGCGGTTGATTGTTTTTTTTTATAATCCTTGTAATTAATAAGAAATAGTACCGCGCTCATCTTTAAAACCAGTGGCAATAACTTTGTCTGCAGATGAAACTCTGTCCGCTTTTTTTTTACAAACTTTTTTCTTTTCAGCTCACTCTGCTAGTAGCTTTTTTTATCACGGATGTAAAGTGGTAGAATGTGGGGCAGACAGTCGGCTTTATTGCAATGATATATTGTCAAACACTCAATTAAAACAACTTTATAATGCTATTTTACTTCCATTTTGGTAGTCTTATCATCAAATTTTCCATCAATATGAGATTGTTTTCGAATTACAGATTGAGAACGTACTCTTAGCCAACGATCATCCAATGCGTTTTGCCAATTTTCTTGACCCTTCCTGATAGTATACGTCTTGGTTCGCTGAAGAGAATCCAGCTCTATTTTAGTATTATTTTGACTAAGACTTTTGAATAAAGAAGTGAAATGCATAGCGACGATGACCTTTTTTATGTTAACAAATTCACTAACCTAGTTTATTTTGTCTCACAGGGTAGCGCCCGAAAACATCTGTTTTGTAGTATTCACCAAAGTAATTTTTCCGTAAGATAATTCTGCTAGTTTTTGCAATACATTCGTAGTATTATGGATATTTAATTTTTATTTGTATTTAAAAATATACAACAAACATAGTGATGTTGAGAACTGTGTTTGGTAGTTCAGTTAAATTAAGCAAGTCATTATTGATCATATAATGCCAGAACAACACTTCAAAGTTGTGGAAAATTACTTAAAACAAAAACAATTATTAGAAAGTTCTTAGAGCATTTTTAAGGTGTGCAATCAATCAATACGTGAAGTTACTGATGGTTTCGCACTAATTTTAGTCTACTTGATTTAAAACAATCAACAAGACTAGCTAAAATATATTGCTTTAGTCTTGAAGAAGATTCCGAAATGTTGATTTGTCATTGGTCTCAACTTGTTAAACTTTGTCTTTCATCTATATGGTAAATTGTAAGTCTATATGGAAAATTGCCTTACGTGCGAATATGCAAGATTTGAAGCCAAATGACGATCTTTTGCACTGCAATTTTGATAAATAGGTTTATGTTTCTGGTTGAAGACGGGCATTTTTGTCGCAGAATTGTGGCTACTAATCATTTATAGTTAAATGGCTACATTAATAAGCAAAACTTTCATGTATGGAGCAAAACAGTAATCAACATATACACATACAGTGGCACAGTAAAGTCTGCATACCCCCTTAAAAAACGATGCTTTGAGCTATCTACGAACAATGCAACAGCAAAATACATTTAAACAATTTCATACTAACAACAACAACAACAAAATTTTGAGAAAAAATTTGTTTTCCAAAAGCATTTATTATTAAAAATAAAAAAAGGTCATTTTTAAACACAGAAAAGTCTACATAATTTGTACAAAAAATTAATTTTACATAAAAATAAAGGCAAAAGTAAACAAAATTAATATTTTGTGGGCCCGCCTTGGCTTTGTATGACAGCATTTAATCTATTTTTCAAAGAATTTACTAATATTTTTGTGTAATTATTTGAAATTAAATTCCATTTTTCAAGAAGAGCGTTTTTAAGGTCCTGTTTATTTTTAATGTTCCTTTTTCTAACCCGAAGGTCTAGTTCATCCCATAAATTCTCAATGGGGTTCAAATACGTTGACTGGGGATAAAATGAAGTTGATGAGACATGTTATAGAGTAACCATTCTTTAACAACACCAGCGGTATGCTTTGGGTCATTGTCTTGTTGAAAGTACCAACCTTCTGTAGGACACAATTTATCCGTGGATTGCCTTGGATTATCTTTGAAAATATTCAAATATACCATGCGATCCATATTAATATCGACAAATGCTAAATTGCCCACCCCAGCCGCCGTCATGCACACCCATACCATAACGGAGCCTCGACCGTGTTTCACTGTAGGAAACAAGTTTTTGGGTAATATTGCTTCATTATTCCGACGCCATACTTTTAATTTTCAGTCTAAATCAAACAAGTTGAACTTGCTTTCGTCAGTAAATAAAACATTTGCCCAACAACCTTCATCTTTATCAATGTATTTCTTAGCAAATTCGACAAGTTTTTGCATATTTATTTTACTTATAAAGGGTTTCTTTCGAGATACACGGTTATGAAGTCTATTAATTTTCAATAGATGTCTCACCGTTTCTGGATGCACTGAAGCAATATCCTGGCCTTCCAAAGTATTTGCAATATCTATTGCAGTAATTTTGGGGTTTTCTTCAACATATAACAAAATTTGGCGCCTTGCACGCAGAGTCAGTTTAGGTGGGCGACCACTTCTTGGTTTGGTTGCCTCATTTTTTGTTTGTTTATACTTTCGAATTATTGTCTGAATGCTTGATTTTAGATGCCCAACTAGTTTTCCAATCTCTTTTAATGACTTATTTTCTTTATGATACTTTACAATAAGCTCACGTACTTGAACACAGATCTCTTTACCCATTTTGGTTAAATAAGAAAAAGTACAATGTTAACATCCAACACAAGAACTTCATTTCTACTAATAGTGTTTAGTAAAGACGCCTGAAGTGGTTAGTAGCACTGTTTGAGAACAGAGTTGTATTATATCTACTTTTCGACATAGCCGTATGCAGACTTTTCTGTGCTTAAAAAATGAATTTTTTTAATTTTTGTTAATAAATCTTTTTGGGATAACATTTTTTTCTCAAAATTTTGTTGTTGTTGTTAGTTTGAATTTGTTTGGAATGTATTTTACTGTTGCCTTGTTCGCAGATAAATCAAAACATCGTTTTTCAAGGGGGTATGCAGACTTTACTGTGCAACTGTAACTGGCCATTACAATCATTTTTTAAAATTACAGCCCAGCACCTACAGTTTAACGTCAAATCCGAACGACAGATTTAAGAAACTTGTTTGTGGTAATCAGTTACTCTAAGAGCTTTTGCCAGAAGACTGCTAAGAGGTGGTCGCCAAAAGAATTATTTTTTCATATCTGTTTCTTTCAAGATTTCAGAGCCAGTATGCCATCGTTTAAAATTAATTTAAAAAATTAGGCGAAATTTCTTTAAAAATGAGCAAGGATCTACTGTTACAGAGAAAGGCAAGCGTTATTAAACCACGCTGACTGAATTTTGTCCCATAAAATTCATCTGTTAAACACTACCTGCAAGACTAGACAACTGGCTATAGAGCGCGCTTAAAATTCAATTTATTGGAAAATCCATTTTATGATTTTTTACTAGAACTTGTCCCTTATACTGGCTCACTTGTTCTTAAGATTTAAAGCTACTTGAGTACCTTTTATGGAAGTGTATTGTCATTGGTGAAGCCAAGAATTAAACCACTATGACCGCTCACGGTCACTGTCACATCCAAATTTATTGGAAAATAAAAATAAAAAATTGGCTTTATCGATTGAAGCATTTAACCCACATCTGTGACAGATGTTTGCTCAACATCCCAATGATTTAAATGCCACGAATTTATTTTCGAACTTATAAAAAATTATTGCAATCAAAGCAGTACTTCTATGGAATATTATTGTTTTAAGTTGTCAAACCCTTGAAAAAACGCAAAAGAATATCTGTAAACAGTAGTGACTCCGAAAATGCCATTTTGCAAAAACGAAACAATTTAAAACTTATAAACAAATCTCCATTTCACGAATACGATAAGCCAATAATTTTCTTCTCAACAGCATATGTATGTGTGTCCAACTAAATACAATCACAATTTAATGAAGCCAACGAGTTAATTTTCGCATTTTTATTGGAAACGGTGTATCTCATATTTAAGTCAATTCACTGAATTTTATACACTTTTTAAGCACCTTTAATTACGCATACAACGAATAAACGAAAATTCAAAAAAAGTTTCATTTTTGTCTGTTCTCGAGTTATTAAAATTGAATGGCGCGAATTATATAATATTTTCATATTTTTTCTCTTTTTTTTTGGAATTCAGTGATGGTGCTCTTCAAAGAAAACTCATTGAAACTTGAGTTGTCTATGAGTGCTACAGACGAGTATATGTGTGAGATTTTTTGGCCGGTGTGGTCTCAAATAGTAGACAGAAAAATTAAGAGGATTTTTAATAAATTGACGAAGAAAAAAAGTAGGAATTTTACAGAAACGAGAAAAAAATAAAACCTAATGAGTTACAAAAAATAAGATTTTAAAGATTTTGTTTTCAGTTTTGACTTTTTTTTGTAATATCTTTCCATAAAGCATTAAAGCGTGATAATTGGACTACTTTCTATGTGTATTTTAGTTTCACTGTTTTGCTTTAAAAGATTAAACGTCACAGTTAAAGGATTTAAGTTGACATTTAAATAATCGGAACAAGAAGTTGTCCGAAAAAAATAAAAAGTTATTTTTTATTAAAAACTAATAGAAGAATGATGATGCGGTGTGTATGAGTGCCAAGGGTGGACATTTTGAATAAAACTAAGATTATTGTATACAATACATATCAGCAAATATATAAAAACAATTGTTCCAAAACCATTAATTAGTTTTTGTTTTAGTGCCCAATATATTACCAACAGTATTTTGTCCCTACTAAGTAGTCTAAGAATTTATTCTTTAGATTAAAAAAACAAGTAAAAAATATTTGTAATAATCTTAGAATTAGTGACAAGGAATTTCATAGGGACAACAGTGTTAAAGTTAGGAATATATTAATTGAGAATAGTTTCCCATTAAGTATTATTCATAGATTAATTAGACAATGTAAAGATAATATGAGGCGTGTTGCCAATTTTAATGACAATATTCAGGGTAAGGGAAACAGGAATAGTGACAATGCAACAGCGAATAAAATTTATAAATCGATAATTTATATACCTGTTTTGACAGACCGTTTGAAAATGTCAGGAATTTTTAATCAGGATAAGTATAATTTGAGTTATACGATACATAATACTTTAGGAAGATTATTTAGTAAGACAAAGGATAAGGTAAAGAAATGGGACAAGTCAAATTTAGTTTATAGTATTCCTTGTAACGGTAATAATAGTAAAATTTGTGATAAAGTATATGTAGGTACGACCAAGAATAAGTTAAAAACTAGAATAGCTGGACATAAATCGGACCAGAAACGAAGGGATATTAATTCACAAAAGACGGCTTTATCAGCACATTGTTAAAAATTCAATCACTATCCAAATTGTGAAAATGTTTCTCTCTTGAATGTAGAAAATAATTATAAAAAACGTTTAATGTTAGAAATGTTACAAATTATTAATGTACCAACAACACACAGAATTAACTTTAAGGCTGACACAGATAACATAGCACAAGTATACAGACATTTAATAAACAGAAAATAAATTGTTAATTTCTTGTTACTTTGATTTACTATTTAATATTTCATTTAATATTTTAAATTAATTTGTTACACATTTACACTAATATTACTTTATTTCATGATTTTATAAAATTTTTATATTATTGATTTTATCATTGTTATTATTGTTTGTTGGGTAGAATGTTTTTTGATTTTTAAAAAAAAAATTTTTTTTTTCGTTTGACAAAAAAAATTTTTGAATTTTTATGTACATATTTTCTGTATTTGAAATTTGAAAATAATTTAAAAATAAATATTTCCTGAAGACGCCACACGCAGGAGTAGCGAAATATCGATAAATAATTAAACGATTTTTATTAAAAAAAAAAGACCTTAAGCTTGAGTAATTCTTTACATTAAAAGTCCAAAATTTTCGCCAAAACTTAGGTCATAAGTGAGCTGAAAGTTATGACTCTTTTAAGAAAAATAAATTTAATTCAAAAACCAAACTATCTTCATATCAAAATAAGCAAAGACCACAAATCAAAAACGTAATTTAAAATGTATACAAAAGCTCTGCCTTTAACAGATTTATAGACCAATAAATCTTATAGCACTAAATCACTTACATATATGCACTTTTATTATTTTTCAAATCTATTCAACTGTTTTAGACACAACATTAATGTAACAAAAGGATATTCAAAAACAAAATTGTATTTGAATAAACAATTTACGATTTATTTAATTTTCAATTTTTTATAAATTTATAAAAAAATAAATCAAAAGCAAAACAATAGTTTTACATTTAAAACAATAAATAATTGTAATAATTCTGGTCAAAAGCATATTTTCTAAACATTCACACGCAGACCTGTGCATATATTCAGTTTGTTAAGTCAACAAATCACAGGTTACAAAGCAATAAAATATGACTATTAAATCTGTATATGAGTGTATTGACCCAACCCTCCTTTTTATTTTGTAATTTTATATATTAATTTTATATGTTTTAAGAGTATGATTACAGTTAAATCATTATTACTGCTATACATATAACTTATTGTTACTCATTAAACAACGACAAGTATTTATACAAACAAAAAACACAAAATTGTGATATGAAATAAAAGAAGAATACAAAAATAATTGAAATAATTAATTTATTTATAACAAAATAGTAATGGGTTAGGTATGTAGTATATAACAAATGTATAACATTAATATTCATATTTCTTGCGTTAATTTTTTTGTTTTTTGCTCATTTTTTGTAGGACAGGAAGGTAAAAATTCTCCTAAAGTACAATATTTTTTGCCTATTATTTTTGATAATTTATTTCATGTTTTTGAAAGGCCTGCCATTTTTGTAATATATTACAGACAAAGAATAAGATTTAAAGGAATTGTTTCTTAAGTATTATCAAAAATTTATTGTGAATATTTCATTGAATTTCAAATGAAAGATTGTAAAATACAAAAATTCTTTAATCATAAGGCTAACTGGAACTTCCTGTCTTAGAATAAACTTTCATAACTTACCTTTAAAAAACTTCACACTATATACATATATACTACTTTGTTTTGCGACATAAAAAAGTTTAATAGAATTTGCATGACCTTGCTTTTAAATAATTATGTGCAACAAAATTTCTTATTATTTATCATTATTCACATTTTTAAAGTCATCAGTTTTAGTTAATGTCTTAAATAGAAGCTATCACATGTGTATGACAATTTCTGCTGTGGTAGAACAGAGACATAGAATTTAAATTTTTTGAAAAACAGAAATGTATTGCTTTGAATATACTTTTGTTTAATTTTTATATACTAAATGTGATTCGCATTTAGTTTATAACTATTTTATCATAAGTATTTATAGTTTTGAATACCACCTTTGGGAAAAAGTCTCCTGACGAGTCTCTTAAGCAGAGACGAAATGGCCATAGAGACATGCTTATCCCCAATAGCATATATTCCATATAAAATAACCCTTTCTTGATATACTTCCATTCAAATTTAGTTGATTGTTAACATATATGTATTAGCGATCGAGGTAAAGATCTTTATATTATGGTCGTTTAATAAAAAGTGATTTCCTCTTCGATTCCTCTTTCTCCTTCTATATAAAAGTCATTCACAGTAAGAGCTCTCAGGTGGTTTGCCTTTTTCAACTAAGAGCTTTTGGTACTGTTTCCAGAGTATTTTTTAAATCTCCGTTGCGGAAAGTTACCGCCAAATTTAAATTTAATAGCTCCGTTTAGTTTTCGGTGACACCAGAATACCATTTTCAAATAGCAACAACGGTGAAGAACGAGGAAGATGGACAGCGAGACCATACCGATTATAGGGTCATGGATAAATCGAAAATTAGGAGAGGTGAACAACACAGATGTTATCGGGTCACGGATATTTTAGAAAATATCTGCACCGTATGTGAAAGTGTGACTCCCCTTTCTGCATTTACGAGGGGAAAGCAGATGTGATTGACGACGCGAGCATACCATTTTCGACTGCAGGTGCTGGCATTGCTATCGAGCGGAACTGGTGTCCAAAGTCGGAAGAATTGCGGTCGAAAATATGGTTGATATTATGACGACAAACATGGCGACCTGGACCACCATTGCAGAATACATTAAGCGTATCATAAAAGGGAAAAATAAGAACCTTGAGGCTGTTAAAAGTGCGGGTCCTGGACGCAGGGCAACCCAGACGAAACTGGCAACCATGCTAAGAAAGGGGTCCACCTTGAAGTAATGCGAATGTGGTTCCGATGTGGTATTCTTTCCTGGATAAGGAAATAATGGGGGTTATTAGTCGGTATATCTTTTTGAGTGACTTCGACATATCATACAAGGCGGCGACTCCGCGAAAGCATAAAGCTTTTTCCTTCCTTCCCGCACAAAAAAAAACACCAAATCTTATTTTTAAATGTGAAGAGAAGGAATGTTTATTGGAAAGTAAACACACCAAATTAAGAGTTGCAGTGAAACAGTAGTAGTGTGCTTGTTTGTGGATCGCTTTTCATCAGAGACTCTGATCTCAGCCACAATAAAAGAAAACGAGAGACAATATTTTTATGACAGAAGACTTCCTGCCGTATTTATAAATATATACTTTTATTAGGGTGTTATTTCATAGGCCTATAATATTTGTTATTAAGTTATTTTTTTTTTTTTAAGACCAATACTCAGGGGTAAACCCCTACTCATGCAGTGCATTGTATTGAAATGTGAAGATGGTAGATAGATAGGTTTTTTTTTAAATATTTGTATATTTTTTGTTGATGAGATAAGTTGCTGTCAATTTGACCACTCAAGGGCCATTGTTATACCTTCACCCTTGAATGATCAACAGCAATTGCCTCATTTGTCAGTGGATGTTGAATGTGAATGCTGAGCGTCTTCAGTAGATAAGTTGCTATCTTCCCAGAAGGTGGCGCTGTACTCCTGATTATTGGTTTCTGGTGGAATAGATTGGAAATATCAGTGAGCGGTTTTCTGAAGATAGACTTCATGGGGGGGGGGGGTTAGGAACAAATTATTTTTTTAATTTAATTTTTAATTTAAATTATAAATTGAGAAAACAGAAAATTTTTATTTTTATAATTTTGTCCTTCTCTGGGATTGAACCTCGGTCGTGTGAGTTTCTGTGCGATCGCTTAACCACTATACCACACCCCCTAATATTATTCCAATTATTTATTATTATTTCGAAGTTTTAATAAAGAGGTCCCCCTCAACTCTAAAAATTCCATTCTTAAAAAGCCTCCCCCTGACAGTCCTATCCACGTTTAACTTATCAAACGAATAATCAGAAGAAAGCGCCACCTACTGGGAAATATTGGACAGAACTAAACAAGGATCGTAACCCGCCAACAACAGAGATCCTCACTACTTCACTATAAATACAATTAACATCAACAGATGCGGCAATTGCTGTTGATCATATCAAGGGTGAAGGTATAACACTGGCTTAGTAGAAAAAAAACGAAAATGAAATGGTTATCGGAACCTATAAATAAGTGATTACATTAAATGAACTGCAAATTTGAAAATGTTAATAGTGTCTTGCAAGCCTAAAGAATATATTTAGTTTGAATTAGATCTAATGGTATAGGATTTATCCTACCCAAGAGCCTTTGAAGTCTTATCATAAATAGATGCTGTTAGCATAAATCAATCCAGTTGACAAATTATTTAATAATTCTGTTAAAAATTTTTTCTGTTTCTTGTTTAAATGTAGAAGTTCAGCGAAATTTTATGCAATGAGTTTGCACAAATTTTAAATTCGTAAATGGGAAAGTTACTGTTATGTAACATTGATTAGTACATCAATGTAAACTTTTATATAAATAATAATGGTACTTACAACACCTCAAAATGTAAAATTAAAACTGTATTATGCCCGGACCATACTGAGAATGATAAAACTATAGGCAGCACGAGCATTGATATGTGATATTTTAAATATTTAGATTATCTACTACAACTAGTTCTTTGGCTAAAGACAATTCGTAAATTATATACATAAACTTCTTTAGCCAGATACTTCAAATAGCATCGAATTACGATTTTTGTTTTAAGCAAATAAAAAAAATATTTTTGATCTACAATATGAATTATGAACTGGCGGATATGGCTTTTCAATAGAACTTTAGCACAAGTCCTACAACACTACTATTCCTGTCACGTAGTGTCTTACTTTGTAAAGTTAATTGGCTACAAAATCATGCGTTTTTTGACCGTTCTGTGAGGCTATATCAAAGACATTTGTCATAGTCATAATTGAAACACTCTCCTTTTGGTGCACAGTAGCGAGATCCTAGCCGTATAAACAAATAAAAATTTCAATGTAGTCAGAAGTTTGTATGCGAGTTATTTAACATTATTTAGATTTGAAAAATGGATAACCCTGTATTACACAAGACAAAGAGAAATTCTAGGAAGCTACATAATTATTGTTTCCTTTCTTTCGCCTAAGAAGTTATTCCTTTAATGGTGTTGTTAATTAAAAAAGTGAATTCATTGCTTCCTAATATATATATATTACCTACCATATCTATTCCTACTGCCTTGGCTATTAAGGGCCAGTATAGCAGTTCAAATAAATCAATCTAAAAGGCATGTCATTTTTGGACAGACAACCGTAATAATAAAAGAAAACAATAGAAATTCAACACAGCACAGCATATGAAAAGCTATTACAGCCCATATAATGATTCCATTTACTTTATTTATGATATGGTGTACTGAACACCATTATATGTATCTTCTGTTCACTTTAAGGTGTAGAATATTTCATGTGTCTATTTAGCTTGTTTATATTTATAAGTTCTATAATATTTTATTCATGTGTAAAATTCAATAAGAAAAAAAAGAACAAATATTTAATCTAAAATTATTAGAAAAGTTCTTTTTGTTACGTTAAATAAAAAGAGAAAAAATTTTGGTTTAACTTTTTTTTTAAGTGAATTTAATATCGTATTTCTTGGTTTAATGTGGCGTATGAGTGATTTTAAATTAAATTCCTCATACTTATGTAGCACAACAGGCAGGTAAATAACACATTGCCTATGATTGATTATAATTTTGAATTCATTAGCCAAGTTTATAATTTTGTGTTGTAATATAAATGCAAATTACCTGTGAGTATACACCCCTATATTTATTAGACGTTGACATGATTGTGACTGTGTGTAGACAACACAAGTCAATTATGTTTAAAAATATTTAAGGATGAAAATCTATTGATTGGATTAAGTATTAAGGATGGGTGTTGTTGTTTAAGAAATAAATTGACTGAAATTAATTTTTAGATTAAATTTTTTATTTTATCATACTGCTATAGAATATGCTGGCAGTACATATATATCGTATTTTGATATCAAAACCAAACACCATTTAATTGACTGGGGAGCTTATGTGTGTAAACTAATGGTCCAATAGTTTTCAAAATACAAATTACAGTCACATTTCACTGGATTTCTAGTTACGAAATCTATAAAGTCGAAACCTATAAAAAAAACAATATTTCGTTTATATGTGTAACTTTTTTTTTTTTTTTTGTTTTTTTGTATGGTACTTCAATATACATATATATATATATGTATGTTTCATTCTCATTAAATTTTTAAAAATATGCTGTAGAAAAATTAAAAAATAAATAACTATTAAAATCCTTAAATAACTTGTATAAGTGCCAATTTAAGAAAAATGAAAGTTATTGTACATAACGTAGTTGACATAATGAAAACATTGGTATGATCTCCCATTTGTTCGTTTTTCATAATATGTATCTCTTATTGTTTTAATGGGGTTTTTAAACTGGAGAGATAAGTTTTATCTGACACATTCTTTACTTCACTTTTCTAATCCGCATTTTTAAAAAACTGGATACTATTTAGTGAAAGTGTTGTTTTTAAACTGGACACAAAACACTGGTCTACAGAAAAAAGGCCTTTAAACAAAACTATATGGCTGAGCTCAAATCCCTTTTCAGTTTTTTTCTCCATTGGGCTCAAATCTTTTTATTTTATGTGCGTGGCAAATTTTTGGCCCAAAATTTGGTAGTTATGTCACCATATTTCATCATAACGTGACCGATTTTTACCCAGTTACCACCAAGTTCTTAGGACCATATTGGGCCCAAGTGTGCTTTGCTTAGAGGTAGCTGCCAATTTTAACCTAACGTA
The DNA here is from genome assembly GCA_963576795.1 of Metopia argyrocephala. Classification (NCBI taxonomy): domain Eukaryota; kingdom Metazoa; phylum Arthropoda; class Insecta; order Diptera; family Sarcophagidae; genus Metopia; species Metopia argyrocephala. Next base: position 55,751,409 of record OY756211.1, on the reverse strand, counting down.
ACCTAACCACCAAGTTCTTAGGAATAAATTTCCTATAAATCACCTATATAACACTTTTGTTGATATTTTCAACAGTTTCGGAGATATTCATGACTTCGTTACGGAAAAAAAAATTTTATTCCCCAAAATTAGAGCAGTTTTATTTTCAAAAAGTCAGGAAAATTTTTCCATAATAAAAATTTTACATTTTAAGCATCTAAATTAAAACCTAAAATCTTGGGAATAAAATGATCATTAAAATCAGTTCACTATTACAGATTTTATTCAAAATTAAATGCAGGTACCTTACTTTGGCCAAAATTAGAGGACAACTTTTTTTCATGCAAAATTAGTGGCAGTTTGTTTTTTATATTTCAAAAAAGTTATAATTTTATTTCTAAATATTTGGTGATACCCGGGTTAAAATTGGTCAAATCGTTTTCACAGTATGATGAAATATGTTAATATATTGTAATGGTTATATTAGTTGATTTTTTGTTTGGGATTTAAATTAGTAGTGACATCGTCTCATTAAATATTCCCCATATTTTGTAAGGAGAGGAAAAATTCGTATCTTGGATCAATCGACTTATGCATTTGTTTCAGGTTGTGATAGGGGATTTATGTATTTCTGTGAATTCACTTGTTTATTTAGTCATTCTCTAGTACTGTATGCAGGATTGTGTCTGGACTAAATACTGTAGATTCGAGAACCCAATTAGAACACGTAGATCGAAATATTCCTTTTTGCTTACAACTTTTACGATATTGGTCTTGTATTATTTTTTACGGTATTATGTTTTTGGTAAATGTTTAAGTTTAGGCAAGCTTAGTTGGTAGTATTTATGAACGCTTTTATCTATGAGAGATTGACGTTTTTACAGTATTGATATGAAAAGCTGATTAGAAAATAAAAACACAAAAGTTTTAAACGGGCTAGCTCAATCCCTTGGTATTAATCCAATTGAGGATTTTGAAGTGAAGTATAAAAGGAAGGTAAAAATCTCAAAAATGCAGATGCATTCTAACAAAATATCGAAATGTGTCGAAACGCTATTCCCCAATCTCTCTACAGGCACTTATTTAAAAGAATGCCAAACAAAAAATGTTTAAATGTTAATAAAATTAGAGGTTATTTTATTTTTGTAGCCGCCGTGGTCTAGTGGATAGTGTGTTGGCTTACTAAGACAATAGCGCCGAGTTCAAATCTCAGCTCTGACCTCTTGAAAAAAGAAATATGAAAAAATATTTCTTTCGGCGACTACCTCTAAGCAGTCTTCTGGCAAAATCTCTGGGAGTAATTGATTGTCATGAAAAAGCTTCTCAAATCTGTCGTTCAGAGTTGACTTTAAACTGTAGGTCCCGATACTCATGGTTAAAAATTGACACACACAACACGAGTGCTGCGAGAAGCTAGGCCGTAACTCTGACACAGGATTGTAATGGCCAATTATGTATGTATGTACCTTACGAAATATTAATTATAAGGATAAAAAAATTAAAAAATATTGCAACTAAAATGAAAATAATAAATGTTTTAATTATGTATATGACCAATACTATAAAACAAATTTTCTTTAGAGAATTTTAAACTATTTACTTAACAAGTGTACCGGAAACTGTTACAGCCTGTTCATAGAAGACGAATGATTTAAGACGTTCGTCTTTTTATATGTGAAACAACAAAAACACATTCAAATCTGTTCGTAGTTTTCATATAAAAAGACGAACTTCTTAAATCATTCGTCTTCAATGAACAGGCGTTAGAGTTGTAGATTTATGAGCTGAATACTAAATTATTTCTCCTTTTTTAAGTTTGAAAATAAAATGAATAAAATTTGGTATCATCACGAATGTTTTAATTATTTGTCCACCACTGTACTTATAATAATTGAGAAGAATATTTTCTTTAAAGCAAATGTATTTTTTATTTACTTCGTTTATATTTTAAATTCTTTCTCTTTTTTTCTTCCTGTTTTTTGTCTTCATATTTACATGTCACATCCTTTTTCGTTAAAAGATAATTGTGGTTGCAGTAAAAATAAGCAATAAATAATAAACAACAGGATCTTCTTTTTTTCCTACTTTTTGTTTTTCCTGTGGTTGCTTGCTTTCTGTCGGTTTTGTCAAATTTTTTTTTATTCAATGGAGTGTTTTTGTTTATGGCATGACCAAGTGAGTGGTCATAAGAAGCAGTTTTTTTTCTCGTATGAGCTGCAGTTTTAAGGAAAATAATACTGAATTTAAATGCATTTTTAAAATGTTGGTTAAATGTTGGCCTAAGAAGACGCGATAAAAGCAAGTTTCTGTCTTTTTTTAGTTTTGCTCTTGCATTTTAATAGCTTTCAGGCTGTTCATTTCGTGCATTAAATTATTTATTTTTAATGCATTAAAAATGAAGTGGTTTTTAATGAACTTGTTAGCCTTTGCTGGAGACCATACTGCTGATGTACGATGATCTTAAAAGAGGAAAATTTTATTTAAGAAATTTATTATTTTTTTTTTTTCTAACTAACGAAACCAGAAATAGTTTTCCAGCTTATTTCAGAGTACTAAATATAGGAACATAGAGATTACTAAAACTAATATGTATCATTTCAAATTCTGTTTAATTTTGCAATTGAAAATATTAAAGGATTATATATAGGAATTACAAACGATGTTTTAAACTGATAAGCATAACTGAATTTAAATGAATTTTTAATAATATGAGTCTTTTCCTAAAGACATTAATGTAAATATTTTCACTTTTTTACTTAAAAATTAGTTTAAGAAAATAAAAACTAGTGCAAACATAATTTATTTCTCGTACATATGTATACAGCACGTCTATTTAGCGTCTGCTGTCTTGATGCAGAGCATCAAAGAGAACCCAAAACTGTGATAAAATCTATGATATTTGATAATATAGAATATAATGATAGTGCTGAAATGGCTGAAAAATTTAATAATTTCTTCGTAAATAGTATTAAAGAAAACGTGCAATATGAGAATCAAGTACCTGAGGTAAACTATCGATTTAAATTTCGTGCAATATCTTTATTAGAATTAAGAAATATATGTAAAAATCTCAAGAAGAAAAATGACTATAGGAGAATATCGAATAACTTAATATTGGATAACTGGGATTTAGTAGGTAGCATTCTGCTTGAAATTATAAATATATCGCTGAAAACTGGGATTTTTCCTGACAGTTGGAAAGAGTCATTAATACCGACAATAGAAAAAATTATAAATACTAATAAATGTGAAGAATTTCGTCCCATAAACTGTCTAAAAACATTTTAAAAAGAATTTGGAACAGTAGTTAAACAACAATTGGAAAAATACATGGAAGATAACAATTTATTGTCAAAATACCAGTCAGGCTTCAGAAAGAAGTCAATGGAAAAATAAAAAAAACAATAGTAAAATTTTGGCGATTTTTCTGGATTTTTAGCGAGCTTTTGAAACGATCGATAGAGACATCCTGCTAAAAAAAAAACTATTAAAGTACGGAATAGAAAATGAAGAGCTGATGTGGTTTAAATCATATTTAATGAACCGTAAACAAACAACGAGAGTGAACAACACCGAATCTAGGCCAATTGAAAATAACTATGGAGTAAGGCATTACTATTTAAGGGCAATGACACTCACATTTTTTAAATCTGGCACAGGAATTTAAGTCACACAAAACGTATATGTACCACATTTGGCTGAAACAGCAGACATTTCAATAGTAACATTATCTTATGAACATCACATATGCTGGCATTTAACCTTTTTTATGTAAAGCACTTACAAACACTAAATTTTTCCTTTAAGAAAGTGAGCTAGTTTTTTAATAATTCTAAAACCATCTTTTAAGTATACAAGATATTTAAAATCGTCTAGTGTAAGTTGTTCAAAACACAGTGTTTGCGAAAACAGTGGGTTTTTTCATACAATATTTGGCAAAAAATATAAGGAGTGCACGTAGAATGTTAAAATTTTGCTCTGAACCTTTGGTTAGCTCAATTAAGAAAAATATAAAGTTTAATCAAAATTGGCCAGGCCCACTACCCACCGCCCATAAACCCCAAAATTAATTTTTGGTCCAACGTTTTTGAAATTTTGCTCTGAGCCTTTATTACCTCAATTAACGCCCACCACTCACCGCCCATATAACCCATATCACATTTTTCCCCCAACTTTGTGTTTCTTTACCAAAACTAATTAACAGCCTGTTTCCAGGAGACAATTATTGTTTTTAAATTGTCAAAACAACAAACAATAATCATTTTGGGGTTCTATAAGACAATAGTAATTGTTTTACACAAACAACGTAAGACTGTCAATTTTTCTGTGTGTAAATTGGTTTCTGTATAACAAAAGTAATTGTCTTACACAATATGAAATGTCAAAAATAGACGATCAGAAAAAACTCATTGTCATTGATTTGTTTGCTCTAAAAATTTGTTTTATTCAAAAAAAAATTGTTTTTCATAAAATAATTAAAAATAATGGATATATCTAGTGATAATGACATTAAAAAATATATTTGTTTATTAAAACACTATATTCACAAAACACTATTTAGAGATACATATGTATGCTTTCATATACAAACAAAAATAATTTAACCAAACAATTGGGTACAGACAATATTTTATCAGCTGACTGATAGAGTTACCATTTTATAACATAAAAAAGTATTTTTTACAAGAAAAAATGTAAACAAAAACTATAAAATAAAGTAATGGCAATAATGGTTTTGACAAAGCAAAATTGTATAACGTAAGCCAGACAATAATATTCTATTGTGTTACAGAAACCCATTTTGTTGCGTTATTGTTAGTGTGACAATCGTTTGTATGGTATTGTAATTGTCTCCTGGAAACATGCTGTAAATTTTAATTTAATTTTTTTAATTTTTTCAATTAAAAATTTCATGAAATTGGAGACCAATTTTATGATTCTATAAAAGATTACTAATTATTTAAACTTCTTTTTTTAATTGATAGTACTTAGATCTGAGTAATAAAATTATCTTACGTACAAACGCTAAGAAGTGCGTAAACAGTTTTCAATATTTTGTACTAAAATTGACATGTGACTTTACTTCTTTATTTCAAAGACAAATAAACGTTTTTTTGGGATACAATTTATGGATTATAAATATTGAATCAGTTTTCTACAAAACTTCATCATTACATTTTTAAATTTTATGTGTCGAGAAAATTACTTATTGCAAAAAAAAATCACACTGTGGGGCATCGGCGTCGTCAGCGAATTCCAAAATCCCATAAATACCATCTTCTTTAAACCTGGAATGGTTGATATGAATACCAATGGCATGTATATTTAATATGATAACGCTGCATGTCACATATAATTTAGTCGCTAATATTGCTAATAAAACCATTAACAAGAAAAAATAGTCCGCTAATGGCTTTCTAATCTACAACAAGAGTGTACAACGTTTTCGAAAAATTATTCATAATAATAAATTATAGATATGTTTTAAAAAGATGTGAAATGTATGGCTTTGTTAACCTGAAAAAGTCCATCTACAGAGTGATAAACATTAGTCTTGACAGTTCATATTTGGCAGTCGTGAAGTAGAGACGTTGCAAATTTATTTTGAAAAATATTTGGTAAACCAACGAGTTTTAACCGTCAAAACATTTTATTAAAATCAATCATCGATTACTGTGACGATAAAAAAGTTACGTAAAATTTTTGGGGGAAAAAACGTGCCAACAAGATGCACTATTTATGGTGTAGTGTATGATTTCAATTTGATTTAATTTACTCATGGATAAAAATTAACACACACAACATGGGTGCTGCGAGAAGATAGACCGTAAACCCGACACAGGGTTTATGTTTGTATGTATGTATGAATGATTTCGAAGAAAGAGGGAATGTAGCTGATAGGCCCAAGTATGGACCACTACGTACTGCAAGATCGGCTGAAAACATTACTGCTGTTCAAAACAATTCATCAACCTCAATTCGATGCCGTGATCAGGAGCTTGGTCTTCAAAGAACAACTTTGGCCATAATTTAGCGCAAAGATTTGCATTAGTTTCCATTTAAGATTCCGTCGACACAAGAGGTTCTTCCAGAAGCCCATTTATGCCACCGTACATATGCTAATAGGATGCTACAGCTCGCCCATGACAACCCTGATTTTCTTGAATAAATTATACTCAGTGACGAGGCACATTTTAATTTGAATGGATATGTGAATAAACAGAATAGTCGGTTCTGTGCAGTGGAAGACCCTCAAATTATTTATCAGTCACCTTTGTATATCTGTCAATGGGGAGCGATATCGTGGTATGTTTAAAAACTTTTTAACGCCACAACTACATGCTTTAAGCTTGACTAACATGTGTTTTCAACAAGACGGTGCCACATCACATACAGCCAATATAACAATGAAATTACTGCGAGAGGTTAGAGAAGTTTATTTATTAAGCGCCTTGTGAATGAGAAGAGTTGCTGTCAGTTGATCACTCAAAGGCCATATTATACCTTCATTGATGGTGATTATTTTGGATAAGTTGTTGTTGGTTAGTTTTGATCCTTGCTTTTACTAGTCGCCGTGGTCTAGTGTGTTGGCTTACTAGGTGTAGGTGGCACTTTCTTCTGATCAATCGTTTGATTACTTAAAGGTGGATAGAGTGGAATATCAAGGGTGGCTTTCTTAGTGGTGGACTTTTTGGAGGTGGGGGAGGACCTCTTATATAAACTATATAAGTTTTTGGTATCACAATTAATGTTCAAATGTCATAATATGAATTCAATCCTTTTATTGAAATAATGAATAATAGAGATTAAAAAAACATTAAACAGCGCCTTAAAAGATGTTTTTAACATATTGTTGTTTTTGAACAATAATAAAAACTTTTGTTTTAGTCCTGCTGTTTATTTTAAATATTAAATAAATTTATGCAAAAATGTAATTCCGAGTTAAACATTAGAAATAAAAATGTTTTTTTAAATAGTTTTAAATTACAAGCAAAAGTATAACACACACACACACAAAACATTGCTTTTAAAGATGTAGGGCATAAATATGAAAATATATTTCCATCTTATGTACATGAAAGTAAAATATATATGTATTAAATATTACTAATAAACATATATAAAACAAATGAAAATGGAGTGACGAAAAAACAATCATGGAAATTCATTTAAAAGTTAATCTGATGGTAAATTGCTAAATTATGGTCAAAAGAAGAACGAAGTCTGATACGAGTATGTATTAAATTGAAATCAGCGAAAATTCAACAGAAATATAATGGCACACAAAAACCAAAGTTGTTCATACATATTTATATACTCGTAGTACTTCGAAATGTTAACTGATTTTCTCATTTTCTCTTGCACAGAATTTAATCATGAAAGATTAATAAAATATTTATACATTCATATGTATATTACATTTTCCAAGAATTAAATTAAGGTAAATTTTGTGTTATAATTATATATTACTTTTAGAAAAAAAAAATAAGAAAAGTTATTTTTATTATTAAGGCAATAATTGAAATCAAATGTATATTTTATTTCTCAGAAAATACACGTATATCTCTTACTTTGGCCATCATTCATTAAATTTGGAAAATTACAGACTGAGAATTACTAAATGCTGTGAATTGTATTGGAATTTTTTTTAGAAAGGACAGTACATATACAATATATTTGTACTTATTTTTTTATTAAGCGCAATTCCCTAATCGTTATATGTTGATTGTGTGGTGAGTGCCTTCGCTAAGAAGATTTAGCTGTTATCTGCTACTTCCCAATAGGTGGCGCTTTTCTGCTGATCATTCGTTTTTTTTTTTGTTGACATTGGCTAAGATGGACTAGAGTGGAATGCCAGGGAGCAGTTCCTTTGTAGATGGTCTTCTTGGAGGGGGGAACCTCTTATTTTTAAATTATAATTTTGAAAAACCGCAAATTACATTTTTCATTTTTCACCTTTGCTGGGATTTGAACCTGCGCCGTTTGAGTTTTTATGCGAGCGCTCTAACCACTATATATAAATTTTTCACACGGCTTTCATTGGCCTTGATACCTTATGTAGGTATACTGAGAATATGTTTTCCACAAAATAAGTGCTATTAAAGATTAATATTGAAATTTATTGCTTATAGGGATAAGAATGTCTCTATGGCCATTTCGTCTCAGACTCATAAGAAGACTTTTTCCCAAAGATAATATCTAAACTATAAATTTTATGCTCCAAAACTTTACACTAAATGAGAATTATATCCCATTTAGTATACAAAACAAATAAAATAATTTAAAACCAACACATTTCTGTTTTTCGAATTTAAATTATATTTTTGGTTGGAAAATATGCCAGTAGCGAACGATAGATTTCAATTATAATATTGAATGTATTTGCCTATACGACCAAAAACATTTTTTAATTTTAGTACTATTCAACATTAACCCAATCTAAAAAATAAATACATAAATATGTAAATTTTATAAAAACAAATCGAATTTGGTACGATACGTCACAATTTGGTGTAGATTTTAAACTGACCGCGCCATCATTGGTCCATATTTCTTTGAGGACGACGTTGGCCACCCTATCACTGTCAATGGTGATAGTTACCAAATTCTTTTGTTGTGAATTAAATGATCGAGACAACAGCAGCATGTTACTTTAACAGGAAAGTCGTACGTGCCACATAACTTATGCCACAATGGAAATTCTGCACAATCCTTTTCAGGTGGAGGTAATGTTAACTAGTCACCGAGATCGTGAGATTTGACTACGTTGGAGTTTTTTTGTTGTTTTTCTTAAGTGGCAGTTATAGTGAATAAGCTGCACACCACAGCGGTCTTCCAAGCCTTCAAAACCCATGCCATCATTCAAATTCAGTCGGATTAATGCGTCATAGAAAATCGAATCGTGGAAAATTGAAAATTTCTGGCTTATACCGGAGAAGTCGAAGCGGATATTTGAACGATGTCATATACGAAACACAATGTCATCGATCGAATTAAAAGTTTCGGTGACGTCCCACAAGAACTGTGTTTAAATTAAAATTGAAATATTAAATTTTATGTATAAAAATATTAAGCGCTTAATGAAAGACCCTATAGCATATAGCATATTTTCTTACAATCTATTTTTCCCCTTTATTGTTTTTATTACCTTTGTAGTTTGTAGATGTTGTTTATGCATGCAGATGTAATATGGCCTCTTACAGTAATGGGTCTCAGTAATGATGGATGCATTAAAAAAGGCAAAATTATAAAAGAGAATACCAGTAATGTGAACAACAAAGGCAGTATAAAAAAGTGAACAAAATGTACATTTCGTAATGCAAAGGGACTTAAAATAAACCATAAACATACAGGCATAATATTCGTATGCGTGCATATGTATAATGCACGCAAATATTAGTGCATATATCAGATGAATCTGTTTTGTTGCAGCTTACAAAAAACATATTCAAAAATTTATATTTGTTACAAATTCACATAGGGAATATGCAAACGTATATAAGTACATATATAGCTATGTATGGATATATGAATTTGTGTCCTATAAAGAATACAAGAGTAATCAAAGGCATATTGTCGTTTGTTTTAATATTACCAGAGACAATATTTTGTATTATTTCACATACTTATTATGTATGTATGTATTAGAATAAATAATTTGCCCACCATGAAAAATGTATATGCATTTTGTTTTATCTTTGTTCTTACACTTTTTACGATTTGAGCTCATATTTTTTTTAAATTACAATCACTCTAAACTCTAAACTAACTTGGCCAATCTTAATTTTTGCACAGACACATCTGGATCCGGAAATATGAGGTCTTGAAAATCGGAAAAAAAAATATAAAAATGCAGTATGGGTAGGTATGTATGTTTGGAAAAAAAGTTGGGAGTAAAATATTAGTGAGGGTCGGTCTTACATTTTACCCCTCAAGGGGCTACTTCAGAGCAGTTGTGGAGCTTTTTGTGGTCTTTTATTCTTTCAACTCAACCTTTGACCCCGATGAGCAGCCATTTGCCCCCATCCCACATCCCTTCTCTTTGACTCATGTATTATTTTGTTAAAACTCACAAAATAAGTGGTTCTAGCTAATCGAAATCGAAAAATCGTATACTATCCCACCCCTATCAGAATAGTTTTAATCTCATTCTTTTGATTTGGAATGATCCATATTTCTTTTTTATTCAAAAACATATCCTTTTTTTCAATGTCGGAAACAACAACAAAGCTATGCAGCTTAGTACGATATAAAAATTTGTCTGGTTTTAGAAGCATGAAAACAACAACGGAAACTATACCCTAAATAAAAGCATCGTTGTATAAATTACACTGTGGAACAAATTCAGGTTAGCAAAAGGTAGGGCGATTCTGTCTTTTAAGCTGTTGAATACTGCTGGTCTTTTTGCGATACATTTCAAACATTTTTTAGCAATACCAAGTTTAATTTGTTAAAATTGGTACACAAACAATGAGAAGTAAATTAATATTAAGCTGGAAAACGCAAGTTTTGTATTATGATTGTCTTCTTTTCAAATGAAATTTATTGAAGAAACGGAGAAGCATATTATAGATCAAGCAGAAAGCAAAAAAGACTTAGTTTTGTGTAAAATATTTTCAAAAAGTATGAAAAACAAATAATTTTCCAACATTTTGCTTCATAAGCACCATAAAAATTTTCTAAATCAATTTATAGAAAAAAAAATGTAATTGTTGCACAAATCTCTAGCAATTATTTGGCTTTTACATATTTAAAAAATATCAATTAGTCGACAAGTTATAGCCAAAAAAACCATATAAACAATATGCTGAAAATCGGCATTTGACTGCAAAGTTCGAAGGTCGATTAAAAAAAAATTCGAACTAACATAAACAAACACAGCGATACGGGTCTTCTAATTTAGCCTCTATTTGCACCTCTCACTCTCAGAATCGACCTAACTTTTGCTAACCTGAATTTGTTCCACAGTGTTATTAAAATTGATGACCAATGTTTTATTGCAATTTAAGAAATAAAAAATAAAACGTTGCTTTTTAGACATAGGGTTAAGGAGTAATCGAAAATAGCAGAGCAGCAACATTTACGCTAAAAAAGTAGTTCAAGACATTTATCGCTTTTCCAAAATACTCACACGATAGATCTTAGGTTTATAGCATTAAAAAGACTGTGTATATTTGGGTCGTATTGTGTAATTCATTAACAAGATTTTGCTGAAACAATATAATTATAAGCTGCCTTTGAAGTTTTTAATTATTTTTTTTTAATTGATTAATGTTTGCTTCGAGAATACGGGTCATTGCCGTCATTATGTTCATATCACACACCATATTTTCACACAAAAATTATTGAACTTAAGTTACGTGCATATTATAATTTTGTAATACCAATAAATTTTCTTAAATCAATTGTTAATAGAATATTTATTTGAAAGGTACATACATGCTAAAGCTTTAACACTCCGTGACATTCGGTGTGTGGCTTGTGGCACCGTCCTATTGGAATCACATGTCCTCCAAGTCCATATCATCCAATTGAGGCCAAAAATATTCGGTTATCATTGAACGGTAGCGATTCCAATTCAGAGAATCACAGATCCCGCGGGACTATAAACCGCACCAAACCATAATTTTTTCGGGATGCAATGATGACTCATGGAGTACGTGTAGATTGCTGTCTGGCCAATAACGCATATTTTTTTTTTGACGAAGTCATTCAGCCCGAAACGAGCCTCATCACTGAAGATGATTTTTCGATGAAAATCCGAATCATTTTCAAGTTGTTGCTCAGCCCAATTAACGAACATACGATGCTTCTTGGTGGTCAAGCGGCTTCAGTTCTTTCGTCAATTTGATCTTGTAAGGATGTAGGCCAAGATCTTTTAGCAAAATTCGCCACAACGACGTCACAGAGATGCCCGACGCTTGAAAACGAGGTGTGAGAGACACATTTGGGCTTTCTTCAACTGAAGCCTCAGCGGCAGCAATATTCTCGACACTAGGAGCACTTCTTTGTCTCACAGGCACGGGAACAGTTTGTACTGTGCCTGTGGATTCAAATTTTTTCACTAGACGCTCAATTGTTGATCTGCTAGGAGGTTGATGACGTTGAGATAGTAAATTTTAATAATTTCGACTCGTTGTTGGTTCATATATTTTTCCATCATGAAATGGCAAACCTTACTGAAGAGAAATGTCAAAAGAGCGGCAAGAAATATGGAGTCGTTTGCTGTCCCTGTCGCTCGACTTTTGTAGCGTTCCTCTTGAAAAACCCTCTAGTAAGAAACAAAATGATTTGTTCCTTATTGCCTTGATATCTTTGCTCATCTTCCTTTAAATAACCCTAGCTTGTGAGGCAATTTTATAGAACTTTTCTAAAAAGGCCCTTCCTTAGAAAGCCTCTTAGAAGTTTTTTAGTAGAGTAACTTCAGGCCTGGACATGGAAGCAAATGTCTGGCATGAGACATGCATGTGTCTGATAATAAGGCCATATAGAAAGCCCTGTTATGCCACTTTCTACTGCTGGGTAACTATCAATTACGTACTTAGTACTTTTTTCAATTACAAATATGCAACTAAATTTTACTACTGCACCAAATGCAATTTTTAATTCATTTTATTTTGAAAATCATAAGCGCCAAAGTGAAATGTAAACCTAAACGGGTATTGCACACTCCTTCTACCTTTCAAATAATTCCATAACAAATCTGTACATAAAAGCAACGCATTGTTATTGCCCATATAGCAACGACAGCCTGCAATAATTTTCAATGAAATATAACGAAATTCTATACAAAACATGTTGGTTTTCTAAACACCAAATTTTAGAAATATTGTGGAATACATGCTACTTTTTAGCCACTAACAATGAAATAATCTGTTTTATACCCTTCTAGTTCACCACATGCTGTTGATGCGACTATGGAATAATGGAATTTCATACAACGATTTATGCCAATGGTATTTTGAGAAATGAAAATATTTGCAATTTCAGCTATAAAATTTGCCTTCTATTTTTTTTTTTTTGGCAGGGAAAACAAAGAGCAACGTTGCAAATGACCATATGGTTTTAGGACTTCTTGAATATTTTGCTTTTAAAATTAAAATGCAAAATGTTTCAATCTATCACAAGCCATATGAAAATAGTCCAACCCTTTATCATGTAAACCGTTGTTGATATCAATTCAAAGCTATAAGAGAAAATGGAGTATCTCTAGGCCTTAGAAAATAGCTAGAACACACTTAAAGTGATTAATTCTTGTTAATATTGAATACACAACAGTTGGGTTTGTGTCACAATATAGGAAATAATAGTGGAGAATAATAGATTTCATTGACTTTTTTCTATTCCGTCACTGAATATATAATTTTACACTTTAAAATTCACAGGCAGGAATCTTTATCTTTAAAGTAAATTTAAAGTGAAGGACTTTAAAAGCCAAAATATCTTATCTTATTCACAATTGCCAAGCAATCTACCAAAACATTAAAGCTAACAAAAACCATAAACCATGTGATTTGGCCAACCAATGACTACAAAATTCAAGGCAGTCTTCTTGGATCTGATTAAAAATTATATTGCGTTACTAAAGTGAAGTGGCTTTGTTGCGTAAAGTTCGTTTCATCGTTTCAAAAACTAAGGCCCACAATGTTTACTTGAGTAAGAAAATCTTTAAAGGCAATTATTTTAAATTATGCTGGATTATGGGAAATCGTTGAAGCATCTACTCAGCGCATGTCCAATCTTAGCTGGTAGGAAGCTAAAATGCCTGTGCTCAACATACTTCCATACGTTCGAAGGCATGGCAGTTATCAAATCGTATTGAATGAGTCCTGCAAATCTACGTAGAAGTGAAAGATCCATTAATGGTCGTTGTTAACATTTTTAAATTTTAATAAGTTCAGTGTCAAAACGGTATTCATATTCCAAATTTTTTCTACGGATATGTACTTTATTGAAACCAGACCTTAATAATGTTTTTTATTTTTTACATAAACGTCATCATATTTAATATGTTCACATTACAAAAAACTATAAACCAGCTTCGTGCCATACTGGTTAGAGCGCTCGCATATAACGCAAAACAGCCCAGGTTCAATCCCCAGCAAAGGTGAAAAATTTGCAGTTAGAAGATTTCAATTACAAAAATTAGAGGTTCCCCCTAAGAAGTCATTAAAAAAAAAAAACAAAAAAAAAAAAAACAGGTGACCAGGAGAAAACGAAGCGACAGATGGGGCAATTGCTGTTGATCATTCAAGGATGAAGGTTAAACAATGGCGATAAGTGATCAAATCGATAGCGGGGTGTGCGTGGTATAGTGGATAGAGCCCTTGCTCAAAAACTCCAACGGCCAAGGTTCAAATACCACCAAAGGTGAAAATTGAAAAATTTAGATTGCGGTTTTTTTCAAAATTATAATTTAAAAATAATAGGTCCCCCTTAACCCATATAAAAAGTCAATCAACAAAGAAAGTTTTCCCTGACATTCCACGCTATTCCGCCTACTCAATGTTAACGAAAAACGAATGATTAGGAGAAAAGCGCCACCTATTGGGAAGTAGCAGATAACAGCTAGCTAAACCTACTTAGCGAAGGCACTCACCACACAATCAACATGTAAAACGATGAGGCAGTTGATGTTGATTTTTCAAGGGTGAAGGTATAACACTGGCCTTTGAATGATCACTTCACAGCAATTTGTCCCATTCCTATGGTGTTTAAATAATGATATAATAAAAAAATATAGATACACTAGTTAACTTGGCAAACATTGTTTTGCCATATAAATTTGCTCTAGGAAACATTTTTTTAGTTCAAATATATTTAATACTCTTCACCGAACTGCAAAACTTAACATTGATATGAGCAATCAATGCCTGCGTTACTAATAATTTTAATAAATGATTACCCGTCATTTTCGGTACTTCAATTTGATAGTTGGGGATAGGGAGAAATATCCCCTCTATCGCTCCCTCTTAGTACTTCTTAAAAAAACCTAAAAAATATATATTCTACGGTACGCAGATATGCATACCTAGTATAAAATTTCATCGATGCGGTACATTATTTAGGTGAGACACAAATTTTCCCTCGGGGCAGGTCACCTTAACATTTAGAGATATGAAAAATAGATGTTGACCGATTCTCAGACCTAGTCTATGTGCACACAAAATTTCATGAAAATCGGTCAAGCCATTTCGAAGGATTTTGGCAACAAACACCGCGACTTGAGAATTTTATAAATTAGAAAAATATGTACATGATGTCCTTTACAAAAATTCCAATACAATCAGTAAGAGTTTACCCGGAGTATTGGTCTTAATCAAAAATAGAAATAAAAAAATGTGTCTCTTCTCATTTCTAAGGCGCTTTAAAACAATAAAAAAAATAAAAAAAAAACTGTCCTTTAAATAAAATTCCAATACAATGCACACGTGAGTATGGGTCTTAAAAAAATATATATTTGCCCTAAAGTAAAATTATAGCGGAATTTAAAGCATAAATAAGCACTTAAACCAAAATTAGTATTAGAAATCTTCTCCGTTTTTTGGTACAAAATTTCACTAATAAAACCTCAAGGCTATGGATTAACAATTTTTATGTAAAAAAAACTAAATAAGAAAATTAATAAATATTACACTCATGAATTTTTTTTTTCTCGTTTTTGTAGAAAAATTTTTAAATGCATCAACAATCCAAAGCATCTGAAATGAAATATAATAATTTTTCATAAAATCTCATCATGTTACATTTTACATAATAAAATTATCTTAGAAAAAAAGAAAAAAAAATATAGTAAAATACTATAAAATATCAAATGAATATACATTTTATTACAGTACAGTACAGCTGTCGTATGGCTTTTTATGTAAGCAATAAAATTATTTATTTTATTATAGTTCAAAGCCTTAAAGGACATACAGAAAATCTAATAAATAAAACCAGGAAAACAGCTTTAGTATAAAAAATCTAAATTTAACTGGTATGTTTTGGACAACTTTTCTAGGGGAAGACGATATTTCAGACTTTAAGGTTTAAAATTTAGAAATAATTACATTGATTTCCTGATACTTTTTTAACTTCAGGTAATCAATTCACTTAAGGAAATAATCAATTCACTTAAGGAAATAATCTAACTAATCTAAATGAAATTTAACGGGTCTAGAAATTTATTTTCGTCCTAAGGTACGGTGTTTGTTACTTTTCACTGGCAATTTTCACAGTTTTTTACATAACGATTTTTTTTTATTGAGATCAATATTCAGGGGTAAACCTGTACATTATGTCAACAGAACATATATTTTGTTTTTCTTATATTTTTAAGCGCCTTTGGAATGAGACAAATTGCTGTGATTTGATCAGTCAAATGCCAGTGTTTTACCTTCACCCTTGAATGAGCAACAGCATTTGCCCCATCGTTGAATGTTGCTTGCGGTGAGTGCCTTCGCTAAGTAGGCTTTTAGCTGTTATCTTCTACTTCCCAATAGGTGGCGCCTTTCTCCTGATCATTAGTTTTTCGTTGCCAAAGTTTAAGATGGAACAGAGTGAAATCACAGGCAGAGGTTACTTTGTAGACGGACTTCTTAAAGGGGGGACCTCTTATTTTTAAATTATAATTTTGAAAAAATCGGCATACTAACTTTTTCACTTTTTCTTCAGTTTTTCTTTTAAATAAAAGATAGGTCCGGCTATATTACTGGAACCGAATGAACCCTAAAAGCCTATTCTTTGAATTTATCAAAAAAAATCCACAAGTTTTTACAGATCGTTAAACAAACTTATGAATTTTCTTAAAATGGCCTGTTACAGAAAAGTGCAATCCCAAGAGTATGCAACAGATTTTAATACAAACGTCTACTGGAATTAAATGATTGTGAAGGAAATTTTCCTAACTAATTTTAGTTTTTTAAACCGGAATTGCTTAGGGGCAAAAACGGGCAGCTGAATTTTTAATAAATAATTAGCTGGGACTCCAGGCTTTAATTTGATATAAGTATCTGACTGGACCTCGTTGGAGCTCAGAAGATGCAATCCATAGAATTTGGAGAAAATATATATTTTTGGACAATTTTGTAATTGTAATTGTAGTAAAAAAAATTATTTGTTTTAAATTTGAATTTTTTTTGTATTTGCATATATATCAATTGTATGAAAAAAAAAATCTTTTTAGTGTCATTAAAAGCATGAAGCGATAGGATGTGGCATATATAATACGGTCATTTCAAACGCATTCACTTAGGTCAACTTTGAATGTCTCTGGACAAAAAAGTAATAAAGATATAAGCCTAATATTTTTGGTAAATGATAATTAGATTGTTTATTATAAACTTTAAAAAAATCAGGTAGATCAGAAGGCATGAAAAAAATGAATTAATGCCGCTCTTGAACCAGTGTGCGTGGTTGAATGACCTATGCTCAAATGCTTACAACGCCAAAACTACTTATCCGATTTTATTCATGGAGCACTTATTTTTGTTGTTGTGGTGTTTTCTTTTAAATGGGTGCATTAGGAGTATAGTCTAGAAAACCGTTTTTTTTTATACTCAAATAAATGAGAAAAGTGCATGTGGTCAATTTTTGTGTCTATTTAAGATATATAAAATATCTTAAATAACACAAATTAATATTTTATATAGCAACCGTTGGCAATTATTGCAGCCTTAATTTTTCGTGGCATGCTTCTGAGAAGGTTATGGTAGATACTGGGAGGTGTAGCTACCCAAGCTCTAACCACATGCCTTTACAATTCATTAAATGAAGTTAAGACTCCTACTACACTCATTTACAGTTCTCCCAGAGGTGCTCAAGCGGTTTGAGGTCAGATGGCTATGCGGTGACTATGATATCACATTCAGTCCGCTATCATTAAGCCACTTTTGAGTTCTTTTGGCGGTGAATTTCAAATCATTGTCTTGCTGGAACACAATATCTGAGGAATCAATAACCAACCTTTAACAAGTGGCTGGAAGATTTGTGAACAAAACTTTAACGTAATAATTGGCAGTTACGTTTCCATGTTAACTCACTCAGCTCAATTCAGCTTTGAAATGACCATATGTGATTTAAAGGTTAATGTGTGTATTACCAAAAATAAATAAATATATAAGTGTACCAGTTTAATGACACTTATTTGTGTTGTTAAAGTCATAAGGAAGGTAATAAAACTGAGCAATTAAAAGAAAAGTAATATATTTTAGAAAAACATTAAAACTTTATTCATTAATTAGTTTCTGGTTATTATTTTTTTATGAACCACTAAAACAAAATACAGGCATAAAAAAACGAAAAACGAAATGCTTTACATTTACGATTAATAGCACTGTTAGAAGATTGGCAAAAACTATCGCTTGCCTGGCTGGTGACAGTTTTTTCTAACTGTCACAATGTGTACTTGAATTCAATAATATACTACAGCTGGTAATGGCAAACTTAATAATTACAAGTAGTTGTTGTTGAACTTGTAGTAGTAGTAGTTATACGTTTTATATATGTATGTATAATCATAATTGCCAATATTATCTATATTTATAATAATAATTATGTTTATGATGAAAAAAATTATTTGACAGTATTTACCAATTTGGGATATGGTGTGAATAATTAGATTTATTCAAATAATTTTATTAATAATTTACTTTGAATACCATTTTTCGTAATTGTTTTACGTGCGTGTAGATGGAAGACAAATCTAATACTTTTATTACTGGATGTACTTATAGTTGTTCTTGTTGTTTATGTCAATCTTAATAAAAATAATAAAAGAAAAGAAAAAAACTACTTATGTGAACATCTGACAAAACGTCTTAAGTCGACTAAAGAAATTTTCCAAAGAACTTCATAGTCCACATAATATTAATCAGATGATATGAGAGAATTTAGAAATGAAAAAGTTTTACTCTTTAAGTAAACCATAATCATTATAAAGACTTATGTTTAGTTCAAAAAATTTTCTCTTGGAGGAATAATAAATGCCATTTTAATTCTATACAAACTAGTAAAGCAACTACTGACATTTTGATGTTAAAATTATTTTCTTTTCAGAAAAATGTCAAATTCGATAATGTTAACAATCCAAATTTTGTTAAATGCTTATAAAAAAACTAATCATTTATTTTCTGATTATTGATATTTGGATTTGAGGGATTTGCGAACAAATCGAAATCTGGAACATACCCGATAGCATCAAAACTATAAAGAAATAGTACCAATGAGTTTCAAATAGTCTCAAAACTATATTCTGACTAGGGATGCTCGATGTTTATCCCTTCTGATTTAAGTGATCTGAATATGCCAACTATACAGAATATTATAAGATGTTATTTTTTCATGACAAATACCAACGTCTACAATAATACAAACAATTGAAGGGAGCGGGGATTAAACCTACGTACCAGAAGAAGATAATCAATTTGAGCAAAATCCACACCCAGTAGGTAAGGTGTGCGTCACTATAAAGTGCAACACCCATTTTTCTTAATAACTTTTTTCACCTTTAATCAAAATTATTTTTCTTAATCACAATATCTTTGAAAAATGTGTCAGATTTTAAAATGTATCACTTTGTCAAATTTGACTTGTTAGTTAGTTCACAATGGATTATCAAAGACAAGTGCATGCAAAAATTATTCAAATAATTCAAAAAAACCATATTGGAGTTATACAAAAGTTGCTAGGGAAGTCCACGTGACCAGGCAATGTGTTTCCAGAGTGGTCAAAAAGTTCAACAAAGACCTAAAAATTGAAAGAAAGCCTGGAACAGTTAAAGCAAAACTGGTAACGAACGACGCGAAAGCCAAAAAGGTTGAGAAGCTTTAGCTGGCTCTTCCAAACATTTCTGGTCGCGAAGTGGCCCGGCGCGTGCAATGTTCGGAAAGTTTTGTGCGCCGAGTTAAAGCTAAAGCTGGCCTTAAAACATTTAAAGTCCAAAAAGTTCCGGATAGAAATGCTAAGAAGAATATTGAAGCAAAAAAAAGAGCAAAACTCCTCAAAAAAGAATTTTTTCAAAAGTTCGGAATGTTGTGTAATGGGTGATGAAACTTACGTTTTTGCAGACTTTGCGCAGCTTCCTGGCCAAGAGTTTTATGTAGCGGATAATAGAGGCAATGTTTCTGAAGAGTTCCGAACTAAAAAACTATCAAAATTTCCCAAAAAGTTCCTAGTTTGGCAGGCTATTTGTAGCTGCGGCAACAGAAGTGCATCGTTTGTTACATTGGGATCAATAAACTCAGATATTTATATCAAAGAGTGTCTTCAAAAGAGGTTGCTCCCATTTCTAAGACAGCACAACATATCAACATTCCTCTGGCCAGATTTGGCAACATGTCACTACAGTAAAAGCGCAATAGACTGGTATAATAAAAATAATGTTATTTTTGTTCCAAAAGAGGCTAACCCACCAAACTGCCCAGAGCTGCGGCCTATTGAAAGATATTGGGGTCTGGTCAAAAGAGAACTAAAGAAGAGTACATCTGTTCCCAAAACCATTACTAGTTTTCGATACAAATGGACAGCTGGTACCAAAAAAATCACCGAAAACACTATAACATTGCTTATGGATGGCATAATGAATAAAATAAAAAATTTTATAAAATTAAATTAATTTTTAAATAAAATAATACAGAATATAAATCTGTAATAAAAATGCAAAATAAAGCTGTTTTATTTTTAACTCTAGCTTACTCCAGTCAGTTTTTATTTGACTTTTGCTGTGTTACAGTTTATAGTGACGCACACCTTATATAAGATGCAGTGGTCTGTTAAAATACCTTTCGAGTCGTCGCAAAATTCCCTTTCTTATATCATACATCATAGAAAAGTTGAAAGCATCGTTTCATTAGAGATGCATGTTTAATGTTTTATTTTTATCAACGAGTACCGGGATCTATAGTACAATATTTAACAATAATCACACAAATTTTATTAGAAAAAAAATATTAAATATAAAACGTCATCGTAAAATATTTATTAGTCTGAAGCTCCTAAAAGCGGTATTCTTAAGAGAATTAATATCCATTAAGAAATATGTATAATACTAGCGAAACTGAAGTAGTTCTTAACCTCAGGTACGAAGGCCTCATCAGAGTTCTTATAAATCATCATTGTATTTCGAACTCTGATCTAAAAAATGTCCCATTTATGTGCAGTTTTATTTTATAGGTATAGTAATTGAAACAAATGATAATTTTTCATGTTGATGTATACAATATGAGTTAAAAAAACAATGCATAGCTTTGACTCCAACATATTTTACATTGTTTTAGGCCCATTATTACAACTTACGGTTAGTTAAAGGCAAGATTTTGTCAGGCAGATAAATTGCTTTTTGTTATTATAAGTAAACTTTAACGTAAAAGTAAGGCAATCCTCCCAATAACTTTATCAGATACTTTAGGATAAAGTTTACTTGTAATAACAAAAAGCAGTTGATCTGCCTGATAAAATCCTAAAGAAAAAATAAAGAAAATGTAGTATCTTGATCAATACATATTTGTAAAAGCAAAATTTTTAACTTTTGAAAAACCTTAATAACTTTTTTATTTCTTACTCGATTTTATTTATTATAAGCTTGTTTAACTCAGAACTAAATTAGCTTTACTGAAGTATATACATAAGGGTATGTTTCTAAACAATCTAATTTTAAAAAATGGCGCCAAAGTTAAAAAATTTAGAAAAAATAAAATTAAAATCGGATATAAATTAAAATAGCACTGCAAAAATTTAATATATGTACCAAAATGTGTACATATTTAAAAAGGCACATACTTCTTCTTTCCGAAACCGTTTAAAAATTTAAAATCGGATTAAAATCAATTGAGTTACGTGTTCATAAGTACTCGAACCTACCCGAAAATAGTTTTTTCGGAATAACTCCGAAATGTGAGGGTGTTTCTGAACTTTTAAAAATTAATTTATGATCTACTCAATAAGGCCTACAACTTACACTAGGTCACTTTCCAAGTATATTTTCACTGTAGCACCGCACAGTGGCTGAAAAGTTGAAATTAATACTGAATTTCATGTTTTCCGCTCACGATGAAATTTATTAATTTCATTAAAAACATATTGAATATCATGTATCTGAATATCATGTATCAAAGTGTGCAAAGTCTAACACACAACATTTGAAAGAAAATCCTAAAAAATAGTAAGAAACTAAAAACTCTTGGAATGACTTTTAATATGTATTGTTGTTGTGTATTTTCCCATAATTTAGGTATTTAAGATAAAAATTAAAAAAATAAAAATTAAAGAAAAAAAAATTTTTTGACAAAAATTTGCTTCATCTTAGGAGTCTAAAAATGATTATTTTCTTCAACTTTGATGGACTAGAACTTTAGTGCGCGGTCGAGCGCGGTGCTCTACCTTATACCAAATGAAAGCTTGAAGTCTAATTTAAACAATAAAGTTAAATTCAGTTACTAGTTTTTGCTAGCCTTTGTCTAATAAACGTTTAAATAGAAATCAAGCTACTTTTTATTGCTTATTACGCATTCTCTCGTTATATTACGTTTGCTGCTTGCTCGCTTGTTGCCATAGCAACTCTCTTTAACTCTCTTTATTTAGTAATTTGCCGTTAGTTTTTTTCTCTATTATTCTTTTCAGTTTACATTAGAAATTTATAAACATAAGCAAAGTTTATTTCGAGATAAGTGCATTGATTTATAAAACATGGATAATTATCAAATATCTAATGCTTGATTACAATAATGATGTTGATGCAGTAGTGGATGTAGTATCAATAAATAATAATTTTATTAAAAAAGATGATTTAAAAGTATTTAAATATTATTTAATAAAAACTTTTAAGCCGCGCTTTAATCAGAGGTGGATAAGCGCTAGTCGTAATAGAATATTTTTTTTTTTGAAAAAAATAAAGCTTGGGCTGACAAGTTCTATACGTTTGGGGATCTTCCCGAAGATGGAGTTGATCCGTGTAGCTCTCGTTGTCGTCCAACAAAAAGCTATGAGGATTTAGGCCCTCGTGCAAAAAAAAATTAAATTAATGAGCTATGTAGCAATGTTTCGGCAGAACTCATAACATCTGCTGCGAAAAAAATATGTCATGAAGAGAAAATTATTAATAAGTTTTCACCTGAAGAGGCACTAAGCATGATTCTCGATGATCATTTATCTAAAAACCAATACGAACTTATGCGATATGCTGCAAAGAATATTGGAAGTGATATTTTTCCACCATATCACCAGGTACTTTTATGATTTTGAGTTTTGTATTGCTGAAGTACATTAGTACCTTGTAATAATTTTGTTTATAATAATGGTCCTCAAAAACAAAATTACAGGTGCTTATAGAAAAAAAGCGTGTTATCCAAAAAATTTGCTGATAGAAGAAAATATTAGCAAAGTTAGTCTACAAGACTTACTTAATCATACAGCTACAAGAATATTGGAGGCAAAATCAAAAACAGAGCTAGAAGAAGTTTCTTGGCAGTTGAATTTAGTTTCGAAGTTTCTTCGGATCCTTTTAAAAATAAGTTTACAAAGGTTCAAAAAAAGCAGGAATTAGATCTACCTGAAGATGTTAAGGAATTGTTGTTATAATAAAATAATAATTTTATATATGCATGTTTCATTTTAATGTTTTTTTATTATTACTAGGATTAAAAGCGTGTTTGATTTAAAACCAGGTTACATGTTAATTTTCTAACTATTTAGAAAATTGAAGGGGAAAGTTGGGGTATTAGAGGAGGGGTGTGTAGGGAAGATTTGGATATGATATTATTTTTAATTATCCTATGAAGTTTAGGGATTGTAGCATTGATAACAAGGGATATACATCATATTAAAAAATTTTGTTATATGGGAAGTAGGCGTGGTTGTGGGCGAATTTCGTAAATTTTTTAGCCATTGATTTTAATTGCTACAAAACATATATATACCGAATTCGGTTGAAATAGCATAAATTTAAATGAAAATATTGCCATTTATATATTTCACTTGTATGGGGAGTGGGCGTAAAAGTGGGCGGACATATTTTATTCTTCATATATTTCCTAATGATGATAAAAAAGCATCTGTAAAAAATTTTGATGTTCTACGATGACTCCTTCTATTTTTTTCCATTTCTACTATGACGATAAACCACTGTGCACCGTGTTATTAAACAGTTAACAGTGCCACTAATAAAAAAGGTTTGTATC
Organism: Metopia argyrocephala; assembly: GCA_963576795.1. Classification (NCBI taxonomy): domain Eukaryota; kingdom Metazoa; phylum Arthropoda; class Insecta; order Diptera; family Sarcophagidae; genus Metopia; species Metopia argyrocephala. Next base: position 55,727,275 of record OY756211.1, on the reverse strand, counting down.
TTTGCTTTTACAATTCGAATTCAACTTTATATGCATTCATTTGTGAAGCATTACGTGCCCTCAAAACATATTAAGGAAAAATTAACACATAATTCTTTTATTAAATGGTGTAGATAACTTGCTGTATAAATTAAATAATTGTGTTGCCTTCTCTTGTAAAATTTACATTTTTGATATGAGTTCCTTTGCCACTGCAACTTATAGAAGTCAGATGTTCAGAATTAAGTTTTTGTGCAATTTATTTCTTTCTTCTTAAACGATGGAAAGTTATGATTTAATTAATTTTGCACATAACTTTGAGAGCAGGTTGTAATTTGGTGAAGGTATTTATTATACAATAGGTTGTAAATCACCTATAATTTTGAGTTGTTGTTATTGATTTTGGTTTTTGTTATATGTTTTTATATTTAAATATTAATTTGGTGCATTTAGCGAAAACGAAAGTGTTGTTTTATTAAAAAAATACATAAGTTTACACGTTTATTATTGCGATGGCCATATTCAATAAATTATAGTTTGAATTTTTTAAACACACAACTTATTCACTAGATTTAACACCCATTGATTATTTTTTACTTGTAATGACTATTTTAAACAATTTAGTGGTGATTTTTTTCTCCAAATTTGTTATTGTTTCTTTGTTGGGTTTGCTGATTTCGGAACTTTACAGTAAATTTCATTGCGGCAAAACTATAGCACTATTAAATTTCAGTAAAGTAAGACCAATTGCTTTCAATTCAGCCACTGTAGTTTAAAACTTTTACGAAAACTTGTAACAACCAATACTTGCCTTATTCTAATTTTCCAAAATATATTGGATTTTTATCTTCCTTTTTCAACTTTTTAAATATTCAAAACATGAAAAAGTTCTCTTTTACATGAAGCTGTTGCTGTGACCTGTTTGATTAAGTGGATGTGAAAGAAAATAAAGAATTTAAATCTATGGAAAGAAAAAACAAAAACTAAAAGCTAAGTTTTCCCAAAAACAGAGTACGAGAATATAAAAAAAAGACTACAAACCAATGAAGAGAAAATCTGCTTTTTAAAGTTTTACTGAAAAGTCATAAAAAAATATAGACAAAACGAATTTGATAAATTGAATTTTAGAACTTTTAGAATATAGAGAAATACACATACTTACACACGAATATCTCATCTTTAATTTTCCTAATGAATATTTAAAAGCTTTTATCGTATAACATATTTTTTTCTGTTTATTTTTTACTTTTACTTTTATTTGAATACTTTTTCTCTTACAAAAAGGAATATCTTTTGGGCATATTTAGCTAATGGCTTAAGTAACTAATTTGTGTAGGGCCATGTTCTAATTTGAATTTTAATTACATTGCCCATCATATCACCAACAACAGCTGAAAGTCGTTGGCAAAATGTTTGGCTTTGTTAAGTGAGTAATGATGGGTGCTTGTCACAAGAGTTTGTTTAACCATTTTGTTAACCTCTTTCCCTATAAGCAGATTTAGTCTTTTTTAGTAATACGTTTTCAAAGGAACACTTTTAGTTTTTTTTTTTTTTTTTTTTTTTTAGTCTTTATGGTTTGGTGTTAATTTTAATTACATGAAAGCCATTTTTTTGTATTAAATGAGATGGAACTATACAAATGACGGCGTTTTCTTAAATACCAAATTATTTATGGAAATTTTCAAAGGCAAATATTTATAGCAAAAACTTGCCATTTGAAAACACTTGATAAATAAAATCAATATCTCCACGGCGTATGAGTGATATTTATGGAATTCTAAAAATATGTGTGTCTGTATAACACTCATACCTTACATGGGTTGTTATGAACTTATCAGCAGCCTTTGTACAATTTCTTGTTTTTTCTGTTAAGCTTTTATCTAAAGCCTTGTTAAACAAAAATTTGTTGAATTTGTTGTTTTTTTCATGTATAATTTCGCGATGTAAATCAAAGGAAAAAAGAAATACATTTATCAGGGTCTACGTACGTTGTGAGATAGTAGAAAACATAAACTCTTATTATCCTTTTGACTTTGATTTAATATGAAATCTAAATATCGTGAAGCATCGTATATTAGTTGTCTGTTCGAAATGACATGTTGTTTAAGATTTACAAGTACTTTGGTGGGTTTGGTTTTATCAATCACAACTCTTTTAAAACATAAGCCGTACGCATTGGCACTGCTTGAAAAATAAAAACCCCAAAAAAATAATTTAATGAAGTATGTAATAGACTGAAAAAATTCTACTCTCTTTAAATTTCGCTGTAGAAAGGCACTTGATTTTCTTTTTATCTTGTATTTGAATACACCAATCATCACAAGCATAAGCCTGTGCTAAGCCATAGAATACGTTCTCGTCAAAAAAATTAGAAAAAACAAAATATTAAAGAAATTGCCAACAATTTTTTGTTAGGCAGTAGCGTTACCATTCAGAAGTGTTACCATAAATTTTCTAATATTGCTCAGAGTTAAATATGGTGATTTCAAAAACAACAAAAAATTACACTAAAGAACCATTGAAATATTTTTAGCAAAATTGCTTTTAATGTTTAAATTTTTTGCATACTTTTTAGATAAATAAGTCTGTTTATGTTTAAGATCTACAACCAGCAAAAGATACATAAAACAGATAGGCTGAAAAATTTGTAGACTACATAATATCTATACACGTGTGTAGATGGCGTCAATAAAATTAAATCCAAAACCGTTAACTACCAACATTCAAAAAATACGTGAGGTATAACATTGTGAGTAAGCAACTTTTGTCGTAGAGAAAAACAGATAGAAGAAGATAAAGAAGACAAATAATCGGATTCAGCACCAGGAAAATCAACCGTTGAGAAGTGGTTTGTTAAATTTCAAAGAGGCAAAATGAGCATAAAATTCGATATATGTTACTACGATGAAAATAGAGAAAAAAACAAGTGTTAAGCGATTGTGAGTTTAAAAGTTGATTAAGACTGAGATACATACATAAATACATAATTTTCCACTACAACCCTGTGTCAGGGTTACGACCTTGCTCCTCTCAGCACTCATGTTGTCTGTGTTAATTTTTATCCATGAGCACCGGGACCTTCAGTTTAAAGATGACTCCGGACGACAGATTTGAGAAGCTTTTTCATGGCAATCAAATACACGCAGAGCTTTTGCCAGAAGTCTGCCGAAAAAATAATTTTTTCATATTTCTTTTTATCAAAATGTCAGAGCTGAGATTTGAACCCGGCGAGATTTAGATTGAGAGAGCTGAGACTATAAATATATTAACGAAACTTTAGTTCCTTCAATGAACATCGCATTTATATCATTGATTGCTACTGATACTACAAATTCTTAGGTTTTGGCATATGACTGTTTAAAGTTACAGATTCGTTCCGATGCTATTCCCATTTCTGAGGAAGCACTTAATGTGATATTACGAGTAGATTAAGGTTTTTGTTTCGAGAGAATGCACTAAAAGCTTCTCCTGTAATGTTGTGATGAGTAATAATTGGGTTCAAAAAGCTAGCGTCTTTATTTTTCAATTATCAGAATGCTTGTAGATGGAATTTCAAATCAGAGAAATTTAACATTCATATCTTTAATTTAGAAACTGATGTTCCAGCTGTACGAAGACATAGGTATACAGGGTGTTCCAGAACTCAACAAAAAACATTTGAACTGAGTAAAATGGGTTACTTGAGGTTTTTATTTTTCTACTCGTTTTTCTTCGTATGAAACCAACAAGTATCGTACCATTTTACAATTCTGATTAAATTCGCGAACTTTTAATGGTACTTGCCAAGGCACTTTAGTACATTTTTTTAAAGGAGGGCCTTTCAAAGTCGATAACTTTTAAAAATTTTAAATTCATAGTTTAACAAATGGTCATAATTGTAGAAAATTTAGACAAAAATATTAAAACTTAACCAAACTAACCGAAAAATGGTTAAAGTTTGACCAAATTTCTAGAAGCATCTTACGTTTCTTGTGATGGTTACAAACAATCCTGCTACCCCGTCTCGGCTTTATGTTAAGTTCTTGGACACCATGTATATATGTTTTTGATTTAGAGGTAATATTTGGTAGCTTCACAGTCTATAGGAAGGATCATAATTTAAGGTCTGGGAGTAGTCTGTTTTAGTTGATTTTTCTTCTGAGGGTGACTGTTTTTTATATATCAACTTTGTTTCAATTTTTATTAAAATCAATTGAGGGAAATTATTGCTTGTACTTGGACGCTATAAGGTCTCTCCATTTTTTAGAAAGAGGTGATACATGGCATATTTGTGATGATTTTAGTATGACGTATTTGCCTCCTGCTGGTTGGTCCATGAATGTTTTGAAGAATTAAATTAACCGGATTGTTTACTTAGTTTTTGCTGATGATCCTCCGAATTTTGAGCTGGCTCGTTCTTTTTTTTATAACTTCTCCTGAAGAAAGATATCCATCATATCTTGTATATTTCTCTTCCGAAAACACGAGTAGTAGTCACGAAAATTTTGTTTCAACATGCAAATATGTACATATATTTAAGCTGAGTTCTTTATTGAGAAGTGTAGATTGTTATTTTTTTTTTAAGACCAATACTTAGGGGTACATTGTATTAGAATGTGATGATGGTAGATAGATAGATTTTTTTCTTTTTTATAGATATTTGTGTATTATGAGTCTTTTTTTTTTTTTTTTTTGTTGATGATGATGTGTTATATCTTCACACTTGAACGATCAAACAGCAATTGCCTCAACTGTCGGTGGATGCTGAATGTGAATGGTGAGTAGATTAGCTGTTATCTTCCCAGAAATTGGCGCTGTACTCCTGATCATTGGTTTCTGGTGAAATAGATTCGAAATGTCAGGGAGCGGTTTCTTGAAGATGGACTTCTTGGAGGGGGGGGAACCTCTTTTTTTAATTTAATTTTTAATTTAAATTATAATCTTAGAAAACCGCAAATTTTTATTTTTATATTTTTGTACTTCGCTCGATGATGTCCCTGAACCTCGGTCGTGTGAGTTTCTGTGCGAGCGCTCAACCACTATTTGGGGTCGTATTGAAACATTATGCAATGTTAAGGCAATTAGAATGAGGTTTATTGTTTGTAAAATAGATGTTTTCTGGTTGCTATTGCAAAACTACGTTTGAGGAATTATTATGGTTTCAAAATAGGAAGTTTTTTAAAGTTTATAGAGAAACAGACTCGTTGTTGGATTACGACTAATATGCTGTTGTCAGGAATTTCTAGATATTTTATTGTTGCATTTGGTCTTAACCTGTTTGGGATTTGGATCTCCATACTTTATTTAGAAGCCATATTCATCTTTCCCTGCAACACCCCTGACCATTCCGTGTAATGCTTTTTTGAAGTTTGGATATTTTCATCTTTTTCGAAAAGTTTTGTTTTTGATTACTTTTCATAAATCTGGCAACATTTTTAACTTCAGAGTTGAAGTGTCACTAATATTTCAAGCAGAGTTTAAAATTAATACTGTAAAAGTCGTGATTTGCTATAAATTTCATAATTTAATAGCAACGTGCAAGATATATTCAAACTGTCGGCACATTATACTATGAAATTATTTCTTATGTGTATTTTGTTTTGATTGTGTGCTGCATGCTATCACCATAGTTAAATATATCTTGCTAGTAGTGTTCAATATATCATGCTAGCAGATATTAAAAAACATTTCTGAAATGCTAAAATTTAAACACTGATTTCAAGTTTCTTTAATTGTCGTACCTTGTCACCATGGCTTTGCATCTGATCAATAAGCCTAAAGGTTTCTTAGAGAATTCAATTTCGGAGATCGTATTCTAGGAGCCATTTATCTCACCTCTGATGTTCCTTGGGATGGTCACTCTTGATCGATTTTTCTCTTATTTTATCTGATTGATCGTCCTTTATGTGAAGAAACACTTAAAGTGGAATTACCTTTTTTTCCAGAACAAAAGCTGTGGATTTAAGATTTGGGGATTAAAATAACTTTGATTTTTAAAATGAAACGAAATCTGGAACATGCCAAATAATTTAAAAATCCAATTAATTATTTACATTTATTTAAGGAATTTAGTATTTAAAAAAGAAAATGTTTAAACATCAAGTGTCATCTACTACAAGTGTTAAGAAATTTTATTTGAACTTGAACAGATGAAAGGAAGTTTGAACAACAATATGAAAAAATCCATATTTTTCATATTAAGAAAGTTGTTTTATGGAAAATTCCTAAATCTATTCAAATCGATACAGTGATGTAGATTGTATTTTATTACAGATTTTTTCTGAAAACGTATTAAATTACAATTAAAATAAGTTCAAATAATAAAAAGAAAAATCTTGAATATATTTTCTAAAAAATTTTAATCTATTGTCACTCAAATATCTTTAATACAAAAGATACATACTCCTACTCTACTTCTGCATTAAAGTAATTTAAAGTGCTGTAATCTGTCTAAAAAACCAAATTGTATTGAAGAAAAATCAATAAAAAATTTAATGCTTCTCTACACTTATGTAAGTAAATATTTAAATTTATTTCTTTTTTGGTAACGGGTGTTTTTTTTTTTATTGTATAATAAGTATCCATATGATATTTTCAAACTTTGTTGACATTTCTTTTTTGGAAATGAAATTTTTGGCAAGTGAACAAGTCGCTTAAAGCCAGAAAAACATTGTGAATATTTACTTTGGGAAAAAAAAAAAATAATAGTTGGGTATGTGCTGTAAAACGTATTTGAGTGAAGCTGTAATCACTCAAAATTAAAATTCTAAAATATTTGCCACTGTTTTTTATTCATTTGATTAATGGTCATTCAAATGAAACTTTAAAATAATTTACGCAATTAAGTTTTGTTTGAGTTTGAAAGTGCACTGGATTTTAATTTCATTCGAAATCGATTTTTAGAACAATAAATAAATAAATTCTTAAATCTATTCCATAGATCACTTATTCCGTTTATAATGCCAATAATCGAGAGAGAAATTTGTTTAGTTCTGGATCGGTTATATAGTAATTTTACTCCCTCAACCTAAACCCATCAATAATATAAAGAAATGGGAGTTGTGAAATTTTGATTCGTCTTCAGTCTCATCTTGTGGATCTTTGTTTTTCAGCCCCTTGAAAAATTTCACGTAAGTATTTTAGTTTACTTGTCTATAAAATACACTCTAGGCAAGAATTGAGGCTAAATGGCCTTTACTTGCATCTCAGCTGGTCGAGGATGTATGTTTTTATTTTTTTTTAAGACCAATAATGGTACGATTTAACTCATTAATTTATGAGGTACTTAAAGTACTTCGACCTGAAGATCTATTGTACAGCTCTCAACTAAACTAGGCTTTCTCGACCAGTTTAGTTGCTCTGACGAATCCTAAAATGTCGGCCGATGCCAACCTGGATAGTTCCCTATTGGATATTTGATAATCACCAAGGTTACTCTTTGCATCAATGCTGCTTAAGTAGGTAGGTAGGTCAAATGGCCAGTTAATCCGAAACCCTGATCAACTACAATTAGCACAAGGTGCCGTTTTGATAACATTGCAGGACCAAACTGAAGTTACCTAAAAGTAGAAAAAGAAGAGAAAATAACTACAGCCAACCAGAGCTGTCTATAAAGTGAAGTAAAACAAGGGGGTCCCGGTTGGCACATTGCGCCAAGCCGTCGAAGAAGGGCCCCCCAAAAAACTTCAAACGTCTGACTGCCAGACCTTCCACAGTCTCCCTCTCAGAAGAATTCCCGCAACTTCTGCAATGCGGATTAAAGGGAAGGCCCAGCCTCTCCGCGTGTCTACCGATCAGCCAGTGACCCGTATACACTACTATAAGTTTGGACAAGGACCGCCGGGGAATCCACAAGATTCCCAGAGTTCTACCCCGGTTATACCATGACCAAAATATCCTAGAAACAGCACAGGTAGTGATGGAATTCCACCTGTTCTGTGCTTTCACAAGGAAAAACTTGAATGTCTTCTGATAACTCGACTTCTCAAATTACTCGAAACAATTTCTATTTTATTTAAATGTCTACTAAGTCTGCAGTTTCTGCTCAGAAGACCCGTTAAAATCCACAGATTGTCCGGAGAGAAGTTTGGAAAGTCCTTACAAACTCCTTTTCCCATTGGTGCGATTTACACACCTTATTATTTCCGCCGAAATGTATGACGAGCCATGAATGGCAAATGCTATCGAGGCATGCTAAAATGTTTCCAAAATCTTATCAGCTAAATATCAACAATATTTGTTTCAAACAATATGGCGAGGCCTGCCATACAGACCGCTTAATGCAAATTTAATTCCGTGACAACTTTCTTTTAGGAAGTACTCCTGTTCAATGGTCTGTACTTTCATGCGACCTTCCCCCCCCCCCCCCCCCCCGGGGGTACAGTAAATGGTTTATGGCGATTTACATCAGGGGCCTGTACGCACTAGGGAATATGGAGTTCAACCTAGCTCTGTGTGGCCTGGCGCTCGCTATAGGCAGAGAATCGTTGGTGGTACATAGCGTTGTATGTGCTATCAGAGTCTGGACTGATGTTCGATCAGGCTGTATGTCCGAGACCACATAGGGTGCACGGAGTGGTTCCTGGTGGATTTTGGTCTGGACTCTGTGTGTGTGTGGTTGCCGCGTGCGCTGTCGTACTTGGTTGCCGATGGGATGACTGTGTACCTAGTAGCCGGGGTATGCAGGTCCTGTCTGGTGCCGGGATAAGTGTCATGTGTGCGTTCTCAAGGACTAACCAGAGATGTCATAATCTGGTACTACGGGCATCAGGAATGCCCCGGTTTGTCTGTGCTTCCCTGCCATTCAGGAAGTAAGGCAAATTAGCCTGTTGGTATGGATACGGCCCTTCGGGGAGTACACGTAGTGGCAGTGGTATATTCTGGGTAGTAGTTTTAACCTCTTCAACAAGGGGGTTACTACTATCTAGGAAATACGCCCAAAAAAATAATCTTACCAATTTCATTGGTTGGAATTGCACTAACCAAGAAAAAACAGTTAAAATAACTGATGCGAATTGTAAAATGGAATTTAACCAAAAATGTTGTTGAAGTACAACTTTTATGGTTGGGCAACATACAATAACTGTAAAACTGACCATGAGTTACAGTAGCTTTACAATAATATTTGTAAAATAACAATTTTCTTGTAATAATACAATTGTAATAGTAAAAATACAATAAAATTAGGTAACTTTACAACAATAGTTGCAAAATCAGTTTTTACAGTAATGTTACTATTAAATTTGTAAAAGAATAATTTTTTTGTAATAATACTATTTTAATAGTAAAATTACTATAATATTTCTTTTTCTTTTCCCCATCCCTTTCTCTATTAAAAGATATTTTTTTAGTTCATTTTAATTTATTGGAAATAATATATTATCTATATAAATAAAAATCAATGTTGTTCGTTGGTTATCGCATCAGTTGAGAACGGCTGGACCGATTTTGGTTATTTTTTTTTCTAATGATCGTCGTGATCCAACTTAGGTTTTTACGGTTTTAATTTTGCCCCGCCTACTTCTACTTTTGATATCAGAGAACGGCTTCATCGATTTGAATAATTTTTTTTCAAATGTTTGTATTAATCCATTTTAATTCTTCATCGAGAGAAAAATTTGTCAAGCCTACTTTTACGTCCACTTTTTTCTGTTTATCTCTAAATACTGGAGAAATACCTATATATATCCAAAACAGATAGAACAGTCAGAGTACTCATTAGTATTGAGTCAGTACTCAAATTTGTTGAATTGTTTGATACATTCGTACTTGTGGAAACAATATCAGAACAGCCCTAGAATATAATACATAAAGTTTTAATAATTTTTTTTTTTTATTAAAATTTATATTTATTTTAATGACACTTATACTCACATTGTAATTTTTCTAGCATGTATCCAAAATTCCATTCGTCCAACAATTTATAAAGGTCATCTTCTTGACTAGAAGGAGAACAAGTTGATGAAAAGGATTCCTGCTTTTCTTCTTTATCACTCAGCATTTTACCAATTTCAGAAAACATTAATTTTATACACATCTTTATAGTTCAATAATTTATTGTAAAATGAAAATTTTTTAAGGAAAAATGTTATACAAATTATGTATGTATGCATGACAGAAAAGAAAATGTATGGTAGTAAAATAGTCCGACAATCCTTTTTGTAACTTTACCTCTTGAAATTGTAAGTATTTGTTTATTATTTTAACCTCGGGGGTAGGTAAAATTAAACAATTAAATTTGTGGAAATAGATAAAATAACAATTTCCAATAGATATTTTTAACTACATTAGCATGATTTTTTTAACTGTCATAATTCGTTTAAAAAGCTTTCGTATTTCATATCGAAGTTGTACTACAAATTTTCTATGGTTATTTTAACCCATACAATTTGTAAATTAAAAAAAAAATACAATAACAATTTACATTGTATGTATTGTTACTATTAGAAAAGGTTGTTTTAACCAAGTAAAATTGTTTGTTTATAAAAATTCCAAAAACAAATTACATTAGTAGTTCGCTTACTGTTGTGATTTGGTAGATGTAACCAATTAAAAAGTTGTAATCTAAAAAATATCAACAACAATTTACATTGACAATTTTTTAACAATCAAAATTGGTTAGATTAACCTGTGATATTTTTTGAGTGTTGTAGTGGCGAAATTGTCACCTCAGTGTTATAGGCTCTCCTCTGAGCGCCGTGTCTTCGGCATGATTGAGATTGGAAGGCACCGGCTCTGGGTGGCGGTGGTTGGAGGCATGTATTCAACTACCACCCAGACAACAGGCGGCACGTGATATGTCCTCAGGACGGTGCGCACGTAAAACTCCTTACTACCTCATGTGATCTAACACCTCTGAATTAACTTTAATGGGTCTAAGACGAAAATCCAGTAACTCTTGAGTCATTGCATGCCATATGGATGAGTTTTCTGAAAAAAGTTAACCAAAAATTGGACTGATCGTACAAAGCATATAACTCATAGTCACGGTGGAGCTATGCTAGAAATTATATTTAAAAAATAAATACTATTAAATTATTATCTACTAGCTTATTCAAAAGTAAAATAATTTCAATGCAACAATATTTCTGTTTTGTATTGTCATTTTAAGTTCTCAAGCTCTTAAGAAGCATCCTCTACGAATCTGTGTGCACGTGTTTCTAAGTATATTTAATTTTGTATGTAACTCATGCTAAATACTAAACATAAGTACTTATAAAAAAATTGTTACTTTTTGAAATGGATTACAGCAAAAAGTCCTTTAAAAGCATATATATATGTACATATACTTGAAATATTCATAAGAATTCACTGCATGGCAATTGAGTTTCATATTGTATGTACTTTTAATATCGGTGATAATAGTGATTTTCAAGTGGATTTCCTTCTTAGTTCTTGTTTTTGTTTGTTCATAGAAAATATTTGTTTGGAATATATTTTGTAGAGAAATAAGACAAATTGTGTTTTCAAAGACGTTTTTTCTTTCTTCGTTCAATTTTTTAAACTACACTTGTACGAGTATTTATTGCAACAGATAAAAAGCACGGTGTGACAAATATAAATGAAATATTAAATTCTTGAGAAGTTATACAATTTTTTTATTGGTACAATTTAGGTGATACAATTTTAGAGTCTGGTACGAGGCTCATATTTATAAAGTTTCTGATTTTGGTGTTGGTAATCATTTCTTTCGTTTCATAACCAGCTTTCTCAGATGCCGCACTATAAGAGTGATTATAGACATTGTCACTTCCAACGAGTTCGGTTTAAATTCGGGAGTAGCGCAAGGCTCTGTTCTTTCCTACACTATTCCTAAACTTTCTAAAGTATCTCAGATGACAGCAACATTTGTCATTCGTATTCCCTTGATCGCAGGCGGAATCTTTTGCGCATTAAGGTGAGAAGGCAGAATTTTAATGACAGACTCACAAATGATCTGAAAATAATCTCCGAGTGAGGTCGTACTAACAGGATCCAATTTAACGCACGTAAGACTCACACAGACGTGGTGGTGATAATACAATCTTGTCATCTGTGACTATTGGTAATGTAACAATCGAAAGGTGGACGCTGTTGATGTTCTGAGCATGTGAATTAATTGTGATGTCCGTTGGAATGATCACATTTTTCGAGTGTCGAAAGAAGCATTCAAGTGCTTCGGGTTCTTAAACCGGTGCCAGAAGCACTTCCTGCCATATGACCTTATCAATATTTACAAAACATATATCCGACCTAGAATAGAATACAACTCTCATGAATTGACCGGTGCTTCAAAGTCTATTTTGGGGCTTCTCGACGGCTTACAGGAAAGGTCGAAGATGCTTCATACCGATGGTAGGGTATCCAACTCTATCAATTCGTTGGAGCCACCGCGCAATGTGCCATGCGTTTCATTTTTCTATCGGTATTACCATGGGAAATCTCATTTTTTTGTTTACTATTCGTACCTTTCTCAGAGCACATCCTTTTGTAGTTGATTGTCCAGTGAATCTTACAATGCATTATAGAGAGTCTTCGTTCTTTGTGCCTTTTTTCTCTCTGCTCAAATATTTTAATAAATAAAGAAACTAAAGAAACAATAAAAGTACGTAGTTAAACTAGGGTAAAGCATATTTATTTCATTGTTGAATAAAAGAAAGTATACATCTGTATGAGTATATAGTACATCAGCCCATGGTATGAGTTCCATATGATGTTATTTTCTTTATTTTAGAGGCTTCGAGTAAATAAATATGTTTGACTTTCACAACAAGCGAAACTCTTTTTAAGTCTGAATAATAACAATTTTCTTTGCCTAATCTGTGTATAAATCAGAGTGGGTAAACCAACAAAACATTTCGCAAACGTTTCAGCAAAGCCATAAACTTTTCTATTTATTTTTAATCGTATTGTACATGAGTAAAACCAAAACAAATACTTTATAAATGAGAAAGAGCGCAAACGAAACAATTCGCTTTTCGATCTTGTGCTTGCTTTCTTATTCCGTTACATTCGTATAATTTGCTCTTTTTCTCTTCTTCTTTTCTTCTTCTCATTCATTTTTTTTCTACCTATGCACATTTATGTTAGTGTATTTGTAGTGCTCACAAACAAAAACTATATACAAAAATAAATGTTCTCACTGTTTTTGTTTTGTTTTTGTTTTATTCATTGTAAAGAACAAATGAGATCAAATGTTGCGTTTTGTTTATTTTCCTATTGCCCATAATGCCACAAAACAAAAAATTCCACAAATTCTGTTTCATATACTTATGCTTATAATTTAAAATATTTATTTACAGGAACCTGTGAAAATATAATGCATTCTAAACGCTATACAGAATTAACACTAGTTGTATACTTTTTTCGCCAAATGTAGTCTCATTTATATGCCAAACGCTGTGTTCATTTGTCTGATAAATTATTTAATAATTTGTCTGTTCTATCTGTTCATTCAGTTATTTGGTGGCATGGCATGACGTTACAAAAATATCACAAATTGAATAACTGAAACAAAACATTATAAATTTAACTGTCTTTTACAGCCAATAATGGTTGTTATTATTTTATTTTGCTATATCGGGCAACCATATGCATGATTTTTTTCTTTTTTTAACAAATCCAATATATGATTGTGTTCGAACAATAAACCATCTTTTATAAAGTCATCTTTTAAAGGTACAAAACTTGTTTGAATTGTATAAATTTCATTTAAAAAACGGCATCTATATATAGCATACCAATGAGGACGACAGGAATAAAATTTATTTCGTATTGTAACTGCTAAAACAGAAAGGCAGACAGACAGACAGACAGATGAATAGAGAAATGGTCGATTTGTTATTTATTTGAACTATTGCCTGTTTAAATAAATAGAACGTCTGCTGTGTTTCCTTTCGGACTTTAATTTAAAAAAAAAAATTTTTTTTGTTTACTTTTTTTTATTGAAATGTCCTGCCCTACCTGCTGTGTTTTTGTTTTTTCTTTTTAATTTGATGTCGTATTTCTTTTTTATATTCGTTTGTTTTTATTTAATTTGTGTATTTCATGATAGCCATAAAGTAAACTATGACGGTTTCATGTTTGTGGAAATTTTTTTTATTTTTTTTTTTTTTCATTTTCTTTGTTTTCGATATTGTTAACAGTCTAATATTGCTTTAAGCCAATTGACAGCCACCAAGTTGAGTTTTTTATTACAAATGCCTGTCGTACACATCAATCATTTTAAGTGCGGGCTTTAATGTAAATATAACAAAGAGAATTTAATTTTTTTACTTTCTTTTCAATACTCTTATTCGCTAAATATAGTATTTTTTAATGAAACGTTAATAAAATACAGCGTCATACTTATTTAGGTGCAACGAAAAAAAAAATGTCTAATTGTAATAACACCATACACTGAAATATAAAAACTAAACTATCAGCCCTATCCTTGTTGACTACATTGTTCTGACAGAAAATGGCAAAATTAGTAAAATCTCAAAACTTATATATCTCCTTGAAAACAATTACAGTGGTTTAATCTGGAACTCCGAATCCAACCGCTGAAGTTTTTAATGTCTGACTTCAATTCTGACTCCCTATCCGCCTTCGAATGAAGTCTTCCGAAAAATAAAGGGAAATATCTCGAAACAATACCAGACAGCAAACTAACATGGAGTCGCCGTGGTCTAGTGGTTAGTGTGTTGGCTTACTAAGACGATAGTGCCGGGTTCAAATCTCAGCACCGACATCTTGAAAAAAGAAATATAAAAAAAAAAATATTTCTTTCGGCGACTACCTCTCAGCAGTCTTCTGGCAAAAGCTCTGAGAGTAATTAATTGCCATGAAAGAGCTTCTCAAGTCTGTCGTTCGGAATCGACATTAAACTGTAGGTCCCGGTACTCATGGATAGAAATTTAGACACACAACATGAGTGCTGCGAGAAGCTAGGCCGTAATCCTGACACAGGGTTGTAAAGGCCAGTTATGTATGTATGTATGTTATGTATGTACTTATGTATGTAAACTAACATGGAGAACTCATGTGGAAACAAAAGCACGATAGGTGATGTAAAGAACGAGACAAAGCCATACTGACTAAAATTAAGCCACAATCATACATACATACATAACATAACTGGCCTTTATAACCCTGTGTCAGGATTACGGCCTAGCTTCTCGCAGCACTCATGTTGTGTGTGTCAATTTTTAACCATGAGTACCGGGACCTACAGTTTATTGTCGAATCCGAACGACAGAATTGAGAAGCTTGTTCATGGCAATTAGTTACTCTCAGTGTATGATAGGTTCAGGTCACGTGGGAAGGTCTAGGAATGGAAGGACGAATGAACTTGGTAGAAAAGAAACTTCCACTCTAGTAAAGGGCCAGAACCACTCCAAATAAGCAAAAGAGAGATTAATTAGAGGCAAGTACTCCTTTCAGGGGACACAGATCTTTAGAGAGTGGAAACTTTTGTTGGAACAAAACGGGAACAGAGATTTGGTTTTTACATTAGATTGTCTAGAAACAAACTGAGAGTATTAGCTTGCATCCTGACCGGTAATTGCACTTAGTACGCATTTAAATAGGGTAACGATAGTTTAAAATTTGAAATAGAGATTTTAGTAGGAAAAACCGTCATCAAAACACATATTATGAACTTATATGGCTCAAATACATTTTAGAAAGTGGCACGTTGGAGCGTATCGTGTTGGTAAGAAATTGTTGTTCTTGGCACCGAAAATTATCCTAATGCTCGTCAGAGGGACGAAGTTGCGAAAGATATTATAGCAAAGACAATCGATTGCAAGAATACAGTACTTATATGTCTATAGTTATAGTTCCAACTGCTACTCAAACCACTGAAAAGTTTAAACACCAACTCCGAATTCCATTCCCATTTCCACCCCGAAGTTTTTTTAGCTTGTGAGGTAGAGTTTAAAATGACTTCGCACTTTTCATCACCTGCTGCTTCGAATGGTGAATCCACTAAAACAAACACTCCTCCTGGTAAGATCCAACAAATTTGTATGAAAATATTTCGTGGCTTCATAGATGTGTAGATGGAGAGCCGGAAAATATAAACAAACTTCATAAACTGCTGGTTGGAAATATTTGAAACATTTTCTTGAATTTTTTTAAACACATGGACTATTGAGAAATTATGGAGTCCGAGTCAGATACTCCGACTTTATGATATCATATACATATACGCCGGCTTCTATGAGATAGTTATCTCCTCTTGTTCCATTCTTTTTTTAACGCCAGTAATAGAATGCATCTTAAAAGTTAAATTTTGTATTACAATTGGATACAAATTTTATAACTTTCAATTTACTTATTTAATAAAAAAGAAGCCAAATTAGTTCTTCTCCATTCATATGTAATCTGACAAAAAAAATCGCAATTCATATTACTTTCGTCTGTCATAAGAACATCATGCATTTGTCACTGAAATGAACATAAAACGTTTTGGAAGAAGTGTCAGAACAAACAAAAAGATTTTTTTTTATCAAAGGAATCTGTTAAATTAAATTATGCTTTAAGGCATCTTAAGGATTTGCTTTGAAAAAAAAAGAAAAAAAAACCCTGCAAAATACTTAAATACGGAAATTAATTCTATCAAGAAAGAAAATATTGGGGGATAACAAATTTTTACACTTTTAAAAGCCAAACTCTCAATATTAATATGACGAAAAATTACTTTTAAATCATTTTTTGACTGAAAGTAAAAGAAAAAGAACAGACAGAAGTGTAATGAGATCGAGATTGGCACGAATCCATATGAAGAAAAGAATCGTGTTGACCATTTTTTCAGACTACTGGTATCGAATAACAGCAGCGATGAATCAATTTACGAGTATCAATGATCAATTCAATTAAATGCAATGGATTTAAAAGATTTTATAAAACTACTGTTAATTAATTAATTAAAATGTTAAAAACACTGGTAATTTAAAAAAAATTATAAATATATTACAAATATACAGCAGCGAATGGGATGGATGGGATACTTCGGACAAGGCAAAGTCTCTGATTGGGGTCAACCTGGCGGCCTCCAGAACGATCCTTGTTCCCGTTGTATTCAAGTCGACATACAGCCTCCACGCGGCCCTCCTGGATAACATTCTAGCACCCGCTAGCTTGTTAACTAATGTATGCGGCGATTGTCCAATCCCCTGGACTTTAAATTTGGGTTGTGCGTAGGGCTTGAAACCCACCACGTAAAAACATAATTTCAATGAAAACTTCAGCAAAAGCCTCTAAACGGACCCCCTTTTATGTTGACGACCATGGCAAACGTTTTAAGGACTATGATTTAAGGATATGCACCTGGAACGTGAGAACCCTTTATAGGGAAGGTGCCTCTATCCAATTGGCGGATGCTCTCAAAAAATGTAGGGCTGACATCACCGCCATCCAGGAAATGCGATGGATAGGACAGGGTTGTACAAGGCAAGCAACATGTGACATCTACTACAGCTGCCATGATAACAGACGTGAATTTGGCTGCGGATTCGTAGTTAGCAAGAGACTTCGCCATCTTGTCTCAGGGTTCACCCCCGTGAACGAAAGAATAGCTACGATCCGGATGAAGGCGAAATTTTATAACATCAGCCTCATTTGCGCTCACGCCCCGACGGAAGAGAAGGATGATGCGGTCAAAGATGCTTTCTACGCAAAGCTCGAGGATGTATACGATAAGTGTCCGGCACATGACGCCAAAATTGTCCTCGGCGATTTCAATGCGAAAGTTGGACGTGAAGGTATCTTTGGCCCCACTGTCGGGCAGTTCAGTCTCCATTCTTCCACCTCGCCGAACGGCATGAGACTGATCGATTTCGCCGCGGCGCGAAACATGGTAGTTTGTAGCACCAGGTTCCAGCATCTCGATATCCATAAGGCCACCTGGCTCTCTCCCGATCGATCAACTACCAACCAGATCGATCACATTGTGATTGATGGAAGGCATGTATCCAGTATACTAGACGTGCGCACATTTAGAGGTCCGAATGTCGACTCGGACCATTATCTTGTCGCAGCCAAGATGCGATTGCGCATATGCGCAGCGAATATGGCACGTTCTAGTGTTCGAGGGAAGCTGGACATCAAAAAGCTGCGATCACAAGAGACAGCCAGGTCGTTCTCCGATCGTCTTTCTAATGAGCTCCATTGTATCCCGTCCTCTCTCGAAAGTATTGGTGGACAGTGGTCTCACATTGCTCACTCTCTGCGCAACGCTGCCGAAACAGTCCTTGGTTTTGAGCGTCCTCCCCGCAGAAACCAATGGTATGATGAAGAGTGTCGTGAGGCCACTGCGGCAACGAATGCTGCCTACAGAAGAACGTTGCAGTCCACCACTACAAGAGCAACTGTGGAGGTGTACAGAGAGAAGAGGAGGGAAGAGAGACGCCTATTTAGAAGAAAGAAACGGGAGCAAGAAAGGCGTGATCGTGAGGAAATCGAGATGTGCAGGAGTAGACATGATGCTCGAAATTTTTATAAGAAGATAAGGCGTCTTACTACTGGTTTTAAACCCGGAGCAACCTCCTGCAGAGACGAACATGGTAATCTGGTTACAGATGCACATGGTGCACTGAGATTATGGAGACAGCATTTCTGTAATCTACTGCAAAGCGATGATGATACAAATTCCGCTGCTAGAGATGCTGTGCCGGACCCAATCAATGATGACGTTGTGATCCCGTCCCCCAGCCATGAAGAGGTCAAGGTTGCCATATGGCGACTGAAGAACAACAAGGCAGCCGGACCTGACGGTCTGCCCGCTGAACTCTTCAAGTATGGAGGCGATGAGCTGGTTAGGTGCATGTACCAGCTCATTTGCAGAATATGGCTGGAGGAAAGTATTCCCGATGATTGGAATCTCAGTGCCCTCTGTCCGATCCTGAAAAAGGGAGACCCCACAATATGCACCAACTACAGGGGTATTAGCCTTCTCCCTATCGCATATAAGGTTCTTACGAGCGTATTGTGTGAACGACTGAAGCCATTCGCCATCTCACTGATTGGACCTTATCAGTGCGGCTTCAGACCTGGTAAGTCCACCATTGACCAGATATTCACACTGCGCCAAATCCTGGAGAAGACCCATGAAAGTCAAGTCGACACACACCACCTCTTTGTCGACTATAAGGCAGCGTTCGATAGCCCGATAAGGGATCGCGTATATGCAGCAATGTCTGAGCTCGGTATTCCTGCAAAATTGATAAGACTGTGCAGAATGACGTTGAGCAATTCCTGCAGCTCCGTCAAGGTAGGAAGAGACCTCTCCGAGCCTTTTAATACCGTGCGAGGTTTCAGACAGGGCGATCCCTTATCCTGCGACCTCTTCAATTTCGTCATGGAGAGTGTTTTGCGAAAGGCGGGTGTCCATCGTAATGGCACTATTTTTAACAAAAGTGTCCAGCTCCTTGCGTATGCAGACGATATAGACATCATTGGGCATACCAAGCGAGATGTCACTGCAGCCTTTAATGCTATTGAACGAGAGTCTGCTAAAATGGGCCTGGCGGGAAATGAGAGCAAGACGAAGTACATGTTGTCGACGAGTAGGGATGTTGATCGTATCGGCTCCCAGGTTACAGCCGGCAACTATACATTCGATGTGGTCAAGGAATTCATCTATCTTGGCACCGCCATTACCAGCAAAAATGATGTCAGTCTAGAGATCAGGCGAAGAATCACACTGGCCAACAGGTGCTACTACGGTCTCGGTAGGCAGTTTAGTAATAGAGACCTCTCTCGTGCGACGAAATTAACACTCTACAAGTCGCTTATTCTCCCGGTGCTTCTCTATGGTGCGGAAGCATGGACGCTGTCTTGTGCCGATGCAGCGGTCCTCGGGGTGTTCGAGAGAAAAGTTCTTCGTAAGATCTTTGGTCCTCTAAGGCATGGCGATGAGTTTCGCATTAGAACCAACCATGAGCTGTATGAGCTCCTCGGCGATGTAGGTGTTGTCCAGCGTATTAACATCCAGCGGCTACGCTGGCTCGGCCACATTGTTCGGATGGAAGAATCTGCTCCAGCGAAGAAAGTTTTCGATGCGAAGGTCACTGGACGTCGGCGTAGAGGACGACCCTGTTTACGTTGGAAGGACCAGGTTGATGAAGCCCTGTCATCGATTGGTGTGACCAACTGGAGAAGGCGCGCGCTAAGCAGAAGCGCCTGGAGACTAGTGCTGAAGCAGGCCGAAACCCGTTAACGGGTTGTTATGGCCAGCTAAGTAAGTAAGTAAGTAAGTATGAATCAATTTACGAGTATCAATGATCAATTCAATTAAATGCAATGGATTTAAAAGATTTTATAAAACTACTGTTAATTTTTTTTGTTAATGAGTGTGAATTTCATATTTTGATAACACTATTGAGATTCTATCCCTTTCCGTCTCTGCCTACACAAATGTGTAGGAAAATTTAGGTATTTTGGAGAAAAATTATTGTTATTATTGTCTAGATTTTCCTATTAGATTCAATGTTGTCATTTTAATTGTTATCTCCATTTTGTTCTGTTACAAGTTTTTTCGCCGCTTATTTTAGTATTCGTGATTAAGAGTGTGATAATAGTGAACATGTCTCGCAGTGCGGGACACAAAAAATGTGAGTATTATTATTTTATTTAAATAACAACAAATATTTAAAAATTTGGTTACTATTTTGTAATAGAAGCATTAAATATTTAGAGAAGAAAGATATAAAAAGTTTGTTTTTTCATTATTATATTAAAATTTTTTTATTTTGACTAAGTGAAAGCCCAAGACACACATATGTCCTTTTTCTAAGGACACGAACTTTGTATGGGCATAAAAATTAAGCCAATTATACCTCTACAAGAAAGAAAATAAAAAAATAAATTATTTGTTAATCTCTCTCTTTCATTTCGTTTACAATGATATTATTTGCAGTGAAGAGAATAAAAAAAAAATTTTAACAATTAGTTATTTTTATGATAACAATGACTTTCCAGTACAAACTCAAACGGCAAGTCCAGCTTTAATGCCGCTGGATTATTTTCTCTGGGTCCATTTGAAAGACAGGGTTTACGTGACCAAACCACAAGCAACTGACGCTTTGTAAGACGTACCTCTGCCCTACGTTAACGAGATAAGTGCAGGTTTGTTGCAAAGTGTGGTTCAAAATTTGGTGAAAACAGCGGACGTCTGCCGAAGTGCTAGAGGTAGATATTTGCCATACACTAAATTCCATTATTAATTCCCAAATTTCTACTTTACGTTGGTATCAACAAAACTTAGTTTATAAAAACAAAGTATTTTTAACACAATTTACTTACATACATACATACATTATTGGACATTACAACCCTGTGTCAGGGTTATGGCCTAGCTTCTCGCAGCCAATTTACTTCCTAACCTCAAATTTGCTCACACTCTATAATAAGTCGTAGTGGGTATGCCAAATTAATGACAAATACTTATATGTAATTGTATGCTTTACATGTCCGTCGATGATTCTCTACTTAATGAGCATTCAAACAAACATTTGTTCCTCCTATTTTGTTTCGATTGAACATTTGCCATAGCTTTTCAGTTTTTCACAAAATTATCAAAAACTAATTTTATTTAATTTCGACAGAATAACTTCTATTACGTTAGTTAGTAATTTTATTAAAATTAAATCTAAAAATTTTCTTTGAAATTTCTTCGTAATGCTTCTTAAATACAACGTATAATTAAAGTAATAAATTTAATCACTATTAAGAACAAGTATACGCCCTGAAATGAAAACCGTTTATATAAATAAAAAATCTGTCTATAAGCCAGTGTTCGTCAACATGTACATTTTAATTTTGTTTTTGAGTGAGTGAGAAGCAGCTCTTTCTTACCCAATGCACTTAGAGAAATTTATAAAAGAAAACATATTTCTCTATTAAAAACGAAAACAAAAAATATAAAAATATAAAAATATATGTATCAACAACGAAAAATTTCATTTTGTTGTGTTTCAATTCGCCTTTGATTGTTCTCGCTTTGAATTATTATTGTACCATTTTTTCTATGTCCTACGTTTGTAATTTTTAGGTTTACTGGATATTTATTGAATATATACCAAATGAAATCTAATTAATTATTACGGCCGAAGTGACTACAACCATGTGCTTGGTCTAGTATCGCAGACCAGGATCCCTGGTACGAATCGAGCACACAAACCACTGAGGCACCCAAAATATATCTATAAATGTGAGTTTTTTCTTAAAGTGTAATTTAAACATGTTCAGGCAAAATTCCTTTTTTTATTTTTGTAATTTTTTGACAACTTTTATTCAATTCACAATTCACAAATGTATGTGTACAGTTTACGAAGCTTTTAGAAGCTATTTAGTCTCACAAATGAAATGGCAAATAAATAATAAAAAAGCAAAAATTAAATTTAAAACTTACCATTTAGAAGACTCAAGCAAAATGAATTCAGATGTCCAAAAATAAATAAAAAGAATATAAAAAAGTTTATACACATTAAATCTGATTACTTTTAAAACTCTTATTTCTTAGATATTTATTCGCAAAATTTAAAAACTTTTGCAACTTTTCTCTTTTCACAAATATTTAAGAGGAAGCTGTGTTTTTGTGAAAAAATTTTTGCAAAGTTCAGCGAGAAAGTCAAACATTTTGAAAGGCAATACTCGAAAATATAAAATAAGAAGAAACACAAACAATTTCATGTTTCTGAACAAAGACCACCAATGTAATGGTTTTTGAACAAAAGTTTTGCTGGTGGATTAATTATCTAGTTAGTGGTCTTTTGTTTTGTTTTGGGTTTGAAGAGGATTTATGTTTTAAGTATTTCTTTTAAATTCATTTTTATTCATTTTCTTTATTTATGTCATTAATTTTAAGCAGCATATGGTACGCATTATGGAAAATTAGGTTTTGATATACCTACATTGGCCAAATAAACTACTTTCTTTCTACCCATTGAAAGAAAAATAAAATGATTATGATAAGTGATTATTATCTAAACTTATAAAAGTAGTTTCTGGTGTTCCTCAGGGAAGCCATCTTGGACCACTCTTATTTCTTATATTTATAAATGATCTTCCCAATGAAAAAAAATTTTAATGTATGCTGACGATGTTAAACTTTTTAAAAATATTTCTAATGATTCTGACAAGGCTCATCTTCAATCTGATTTGGAAAACTTGTATAGATGGTGCGATGCTAATCTAATGGAATTAAATTTAAAAAAATGTAAAGCTATGATCTTCTGTAGATACTCTCCGTCTGCTAATATTTACTTTATTAATGGTTTTGAGTTAACTTCAGTTGATTCATTTTTAGACCTGTAGTGCGATTCACTAACTTTTAAAACTTTCAACATGTTTTACCATTAACCACACATTTTGAGGTTTGCACTAACCACTATGTGATTTACTAACTTATTTTTAGCCACGGTAAACAGTTTTATTTTTCTCTATATTCAAATTAAAGTTACGTGGCAACTTTGTTAAATGGCATTTTAACCCATATCCGCCCGCTGTACTATATATAGTACACAACTTAAAGTTCAAGTAAAAATTTTAAAATGCAGTGTTTTTACTCGGGAAACACTTTTTATCAATCAATAAGAGTACATGCAACATCCACGTAGCTGTTGTACATCAACTTATCATATCATAGTTAAAAAATATCAATTATGGGAATCTCCATTTTGGCTAGTGATTTATTTCTTGTGAGATTGTGAATGTTTATGTAGTTTATTTTACATCAGTTTGCTTTGAAGAACGTTAAATAGCAGTTTATTTACTTGATAACATCACATTCTAATAAAAGCAATATAAAACAGTTTAGTTCGTATAGAATTTTTTGAGCTATAGCATATTAAGTGCTGCTTTACTAAGCTTAGTACACATGAAAAAACACAACTCAGAATATTTTTGTTTGTTTTTTTCTTTTACTGTACTGTAAAAAATGTTGTTTAAATCTAGTAATAAATATTGAATTTTAAAAATTGTTCTTGGTTTTGATTTGGGTGTTAATGGGTTAAAATAAGAGAAAAGAACAAAGAAGAATAGAAAAAAAACAAATTAAAACACATTATTTTGGAAATTTAAAAGAGTAAAACATTACAAATAATTATTATTTTATTTATTTTGATAGAATAGATAAATCATAGGCTAAATACTCAAAAGCCATTATATTTTTTATTAAAATTATAATTTATTATTTATATAAAGAAACACTTTTCTAAAAACACATTAAACCGAACCAAAAATGTTGGCGTTAATAAACCACAATTTATTTGGTTAAAAATATCAGCTGATTGAAACAGCTGACTTTAGACGACAACAGAAATCGTTAAAGTATTAGTGAATAGCAGAGTGGTTAATTTTGTGGTTAAAATTTTTAAAAGAAACAATTGTTGTTAAAAAAAGCTTAGTGAATCGCACTACTGGGAGTTCTTTTTGATAAAAAACTAAATTTCAACTCGCACGTATTACTGAGGGTGAATAAAGCGTATGGAGTTTTATGTTTCATTAAACGTTGGTCAAAGGAATTTAATGATCCCTATATTACAAAAAACCTGTTCACATCGCTCGTAAGACCAATCGTTGAGTATGCATCGGTTATATGGGATCCACAATACAATGCTTATATAAAAAAATTGGAATCCGTTCAGAAACAATTCTTACTATTTTGTCTACGAAGCTTTAGATGGAATCCTGACGAATTGCTTCCCCCTTATCGTAGCCACCTAGCGCTCATTTATTTACCAACGTTAAAAAGTCGCAGAATTGTTTTCAACATATATTTCTTACTTACATAACTTAATGCATGGTGATATAGACTCGGAAATTATTCTAAGCAAACTTCAAATTAACGTTCCTAACAGACAACTTACATCACATGATCCAATATAAGTACTTAAAGCCCTTAAGATCAAACTTTATAAATTTTGAACCCCTCCGTAGAATATGTGCAAAGTTTAATAGATTTTATTCTCATATTGATTTTTCTGATAGCATTAGTAAAACAAAAAGAAACCTGCTACTCTACCTCAACTCTAATTCTTATATATATAATAGTAATTTTCGTATTTTAAATATTGTTAATTAATTCTAGCTTTTTAATTTCATTGTAGCTTAAATTAATAAATAAAGAAATAAAGAAAAATTTAAAGGAAGATATCAAACAAAAGATTTAATGCAGTTCAAAGCAATGGCAGAATTTCATATAAAAATCACATCAAAGCCATAGCTTTGAACTGCATTAAATCTCTTGTTTCATATCTTCATAAGCACTCTTTATAATCACTTATATAAAAAAATTGAAAAAATTTACAAGTAGCATGCAAAGTACGAACGGTTTCAAACTGTGATAACGACGAAAAATTTACCGCGTTAAATTGGCTGCAACAGTCCATATTTTTGAGATAGTTTTTTATAACTTTTTCGCACATTTTAGGCAGTATCTGGGTGATAACGTGATGAGTGTTAATTTTTTAATGCTCCAACGTAAAAGTATTATCCGTGTCTAAACACTCTGTGATGTAAAGTGGCGAAAAAGGCTTCATCTCTCATAATTTTGGTGACCTATTGACGCTACTAAATCGACAAATAGACTGAACAATTGTTCATGCAAAAAAGCTAAAACTTTTCTTGTTGTCGTACATATGATTATTACTATTAATTACTAGTAAGTAATTTTAATCTATAAGTTAAAAAAAAAGTCGGTTGGCATACAATATCATATTGGTCCACGAACCACAAGACTATACTGTGAACCAAACAGTCTCTTTTTGGAGATACAATGGCTTTTCTACTACCACATGAGTTGCTCTGAGCACATTCATATATCGTTGGTCTCAGGTAGAAAGGCCCTAACTCAAATAATTTAAAATTTACAGGAGGCGGTAAAAATACAACAGAGACTGTAATTACTAATATATAACTTTTTATTAAATGCTGTACAATTGCTTGTAATAACGTTATTTTTAATAATATTGTAAACATTCTTTGTGAGGAGCGGAATATTTCTAAAATGCATTAGATTTACTGAAAAAAAGTAAGTTTTGAAAAAATGCGAGTTAGGGCCTTTCTACCTGAGACCAACGATATGTCCTGTTACTGTAAAATGTTCTATTTTGAACGTTCGATTGTATACTATTTAGCTGATGACTTGTATTGATCATGAAGTTAAACAAATGTTTAACTTATTCTTGCATTATTCTAAAATTTTAGGCTGCTCTTACTGATTCTGATGGGATATCTAAAGTGGCTCAAAGTTCGACAATTTAGGAAAGAAGTCCAAGAACCCGTTTTTTTTTAATGTTTCCCAAATTTTTAACACAGATCCTTATTAGAGTTATCAACTGACTTTCAGAAACACAGTATCACTTGTCACGTATTTGAAATTTAATCCATTTTATCACACCGTATAATTTAATCAACAGTTTCAAAATGAAATATTAAGATATTTAATAATAAAAAACTTTATTAAATTATTTCAAAAACGAAAAAGTTTTTTAACTATTTTAATCTAAATTCATCAGGAAAAATGGGAAAATTAAAATTTATTTCAGTGTTGCCTCCATTTTTTTCTTAAACAAATTTATGGCCGCCTGTACTCGTACATCCGTCATTTCTGAGCTTAAAGTTTGTTTTCTTTCTTTTATACCTGTGGCGAAAGTATTGTTTACGATTTAAGGATATTCTCATTAAACTTTTATAAATTACAAAATACATATTTTTAATACTGCTACTCATTCCCTATTTACCAGCAAAAATTTCTTAAAAATTTATTGTGCGTAGTTTCAGATCTTGTTTTCTTTTAAATCATTTTATAATCCAATTCCACGTAACCCTTCAAATCATATCCTTGAAATTCATTTGTGATGCCTTCGTAAGTTAATTATATAGGAATTCATCGTATTTTTTTTTTTTTTTTTTTTTTGTTACGTTTGCGTTTCATGAGGCTGTGCTATCGTATGAACACTGGCAGCCAAACAAGCACGCAATACATTTGAAAGTACGAGTATGTAAAAGTCGAATAAAAACGTGACAAAATTATAAAAAAATCCAAAAAACAGGTTAAGAAAAATTAATTTTTACATCGAAACTGGTGTTTGGGGACAGAAAGAAACAATTTTTTTTTTGTTTTTTATAGATGGTAAAATATTTTATGACATTTTTTGTTTTATTTTATTTTTATGTTTATTAAAAAGTTGATGTTGTGCATAATAAGAGCCATGTCGTCATGTATGTCGTCCAAAAAAAAGAAACAAAAAAAATTTTGCTTTTTTGATGAATAATATATTCTACATTTTTGAAAAGGTAAATGATAAAAATAAAGTAAAAAAGTAATCGATAGATATCTGCTCATGATAGATACCTGAAGATCGCATTAATTCAGGTCTAAAATCTTCTTTTGTTAATAGACAATTCGTATATAGATTGGAGGACCAAAATTAATACACTGAAATCAGAGGCAATTTGTTTTTAAAATACGTTGGGCCTCAGGCCCCGTAGTGTAGGGAGGCAAAGTAAAATGTTGGGTACATATTTCTTTGCATAGTTCATTTATTCGACTTAAGGATGAGATATACTATTTTGCCACAAATATTATTATTAGGCGTATTTTTGAAACCACTAAAGAACAGTTAAGTCAAGAGCCAAATAAATTGCTACTGATCTATGCATTATTTCAGACAAGCAGTATGCAGTATTGGGCTTTTCTTACCAACAAAAATTGCTAGGAAAATTTTCGGAGGCAGCATAGGTCGAACCTTATTTTGGTAGGATTGAGATTATTTGTAAAGTGTGATTTTATAAGATCTTTAGAAAAGTTTTTCAAAAAAACAACAAAAAAAAACATAAAATTCAGAAAAATTAATTAAATCTTTATTTGAATCGATAATTTATGTTTGAATATTATTTCATGCAAATGTTAACCGTGACTACTCCTCAAATGGTCCATCCGCTTAGTCCAATTTTGGCATACGCTTTCCAACATTTCGGCCGGTATCTCACGAATAAATGCTTCAATATTGTCTTCCAATGCGTCAATTGAAACGGGCTTGGCTGTATAGATATGAGATTTAACATAGCCCCACAAAATACAGTCTAAAGGCGTTAAATCGCACGATCTAGGCGGCCAACTGACCGGTCCCGAACGTGAAATAAAATGTTCACCGAACTCGTCTCTCAATAAGTCCATTGTTATGCGTGCTGTGTGTCAAGTGGCACCCTTTTGTGGGATCCACATGTCATGCAGGTCAAGCTCTTGCATTTTGGGAAAAAAAGTTGGATATCATCTTAGAAGAAGTACGGCCCAATGATGCCACAGTCTCATAAACCGCACAAAACTGTGACTTTTTCTGGATGCATTGGTAGCTCTTGCAATTCTTATTCGAGAATTCTGCTTATTTTCGCATCCATTGAGCTAAAAATGAGCTTTGTCGCTGAACACAATTTTTCGATAAAAAAGTGGATCTTCGGCCAACGTCCAAGAGCCCATTCACCACAAATTCTACGTTGCGGTAGGTAATTCAGCTTTAATTCTTGCACCAGCTGTATTTTGAAAGGCTTCACACCTAAATCCTTCCGTGATATTTTCCACGTCGTTGAGTAACAGAGGCCCAATTCCTGGTCATCATTAACACTGGCCGACACAGCCGCGATATTTTCTTCATTTCGCACTCTACGTAAGCGTGTTGGTGGTTTAATGTCCAAAATGTAAATTTGGTGCGAAATTTAGTCACAATAGCCCGAATAGCCGCTTCAGTGGGTCGATAAAACTGACTATAAAATGGAAGAAGCGCACGATGAACTTTCTTAACAGAGCACGCATGTTATTATCAAACATTCAATAATTTGAAAGCGTTGTTCGTTTGTAAGACGATTCATGGTTAAATTATAAAGCAAACTGAAGATATTTAACAGTAAAACAAAACACAAAACGTGCGTTAGCTGTTTAAACCAGTGTTGCCAAAAAGACAATAGCTAAAAAATCACCCTTTTCATATATTCATTTGAAAAATTTAACTTTTTATGAATTTAAGTAAAGAATTATTGAAGCACAAGGTCTATTTTTAAATAAAAATCTTTTATTTAATTATCGATTTTTCGCTACTCCTGCGTGTAGTGTCTTCAGGAATTATTTATTAATAAATTATTTTTAAATTTTAAATTTCAAAACACGTGAGATTTTTGATGCCATAAGCATTTCATATGGCACTATGGTTTTGATTTGAAATGATCAGCTGGCTTTAGGAAAGTTGTGTGCAAGATAGGTGCGGCGATTGCTCTAAAATTACATAAAAATGTAATCCTGTTGTTTAACCCCAATTCGAATAAGTTTTTGAGGCGTTTTGTAAATGGGGATGAAACACAGATCCATTGAAACACTCCCGAAACCAGTACATCCAAATTAATTTTATTGGCCAATAAGGTGATAGAGTTTTTTGGGATGCATGTGGGATAATCCACATCCATTACCTTCAAACAGGAAAAACAACAAACGGCAAATACTGTGCCAACTTATTCCCCATATGGTCAACAAAAAAGTTATTTTTTAAAAAGATGATGGACGGGTGAACAAGTGTTCAGATGGCTCAGTGGAAAGAGATTTAGCTCTAACGATAAAATTATTGATCAAACAAATAGGCATTTTAATGGAAGGGATACAAAATTAGAGAAACGTTGAACAAATTCTATTCAGCTAAAAGGAGATTATGTTGAAAAATAAATGTTTTTTTGCAAAAAAAAAAAAAACACGGACTTATTGAGTAGTCCTCGTATACTTTTGTATATTTTTTATATGCCATCCATAAACTTCTAGATTCTATTTCGTGGATCTGAAGTTAGATAGTAAAATGTTATACATGAAAAGGTTTTATCCCAGGATGAATAGGCAGATTACTAACCACACTTGATAGATAAAATTTTAATGTGCGACATTTGATTCTTAAAACGTAAAAATAATTGTTACAATTAAGTTTTGTTTGTCTGCGAAAAAAAAAAACACGATAAAGACAAAATATTAAAAATTTTTTATCGAAAAACCAATAAATTGTTTAAACATTGAAAAGTGATTTTGAAATAGGGCAACTGCCGCTATTCCTAACGAAGTGTACTTTAAATGAATTTATTTCGTTGTTGACAAAATAAATAAAATATTTTTGTTATTAAATTCAACGAACAGAAAATATGGCAGCCTCAATAAAATATGGTAAGCTCAAAAGTTTAAACCTCACGTTAAAAGTTAAAGGTAAGGCAATCTTCCCAATAACTGTATTAGTCACTTTTAGGTTAAAGTTTAGTTATAATAACAAGGCAAGTAGTAATAATGGGCCTAAGTATTCTGCACAGACATAGATATTTATTTTATAGTTTTAAAAATTTGTACATATGAACATACGTACATATAGCACTTGAT
The DNA here is from genome assembly GCA_963576795.1 of Metopia argyrocephala. NCBI lineage: Eukaryota > Metazoa > Arthropoda > Insecta > Diptera > Sarcophagidae > Metopia > Metopia argyrocephala. The sequence continues at coordinate 55,696,950 of OY756211.1, read as the reverse complement.
CATGAAATTTCCTAAAAAATCATTATAATTTCACTTTTTGCAAGAAATCAACTAACAACATCGATATCTATCTTCTGTGAAAATTTCAATGTAATTCGAGTAGTCCTTCGTCTCTAAAACCACATTTAAGACCATTTTCGTGATAAAGTAGTGACTGCCTTTTTATCAAAAAAAAGGTATTATATTAAGTTCCTACAAAAGTTGAAATAGAAATGCATCGTTTTTCCTAAAAAAGATATTATTTTGATTTAAGCCTTTATTCAAGTTAAAAACAATAAAATTTTTTATTTTAATTTTGTTGTAGTTTGAATTGAGCAATGTAAACAAAATTTTAAGTGTAATTCGCTTACTATGTTTTCCAATAATACTTAAAATTCCATGATTCGCTTTGGAAGAGCTGTCCAGTCGACCATTCATCCTAAAATTGCTTCTAGTTTTCCAAGTGATTTTGAAATAGAGCAACTGCCGCTATTCCTAACGAAGTGTACTTTAAATGTCGCATTTTATGTTCCTTTATCGCTCGTAAGTAACGTACAATATTAAAGTCATTTGATGCTGGTTTATCAATATAAACCAGTGACTTTACGCCCTCCTAGTAACAAATAATCACTAGGTGTTAAATCATACGACTTTGAAGGTTAATTAATAGGTTAATTTCGAGAAAACAAATATTGCCAAGTTTTGATTTAAATTAGTCGATGGTTGCGGTTGAACCTGTTAAAATTAATGCCACCCGGATCAATATCATCCTTTTAAACAAAACGTTATTGTTATTCCTGAGACGATCTCCATAATAGAAGTAGTTAGCACCGATTGCTTTAGAGTCCAATAATGTGACTAGCGCTTATAGCGCAACAAACGTTGAAATAAGATCTGTAGTGGATTAGGTTTACCCCGTACATATCAGTTTTGTTTATTAACAAACCGGAAAAATCAAAAATGAATGGGCAGTTATGACTGATTTTCAAAGTAGGTTTAGATAATCAGAACATTATTCAAACGCCAATCTATTGATAATGATTACATAATTCCCTCAATATATATTATGAAACAAATAAAATCCAAGAGGCAAGAACTACGTCTAGTGGTTAGTGTGTTGGCTTACTAAGACATGGGCCCTGGGTTCGACTCCAGGCCCAGACATCTTCAAAAAAAGAAATATGAAAAAAATATTTCTTTCGACGACTACCTCTCAGCAGTCTTCTGGCAAAAGCTCTGAGAGTAACTAATTGCCATGAACAAGCTTCTCAAGTCTGTCGTTTTGTAGGTACCGGTACTCATGGATAAAAATTTACACACACAACATGAGTGCTGCGAGAAGCTAGGCCGTAGTCCTGACACGGGGTTGTAAAGGCCAGTTATGTATGTAAGAACTACTTACGTCATTAGCTTATTCGCTGTGGTATATTTTGAAATTAGCAGATATTTATTATATATTTTTTTCTTTCTCAACAAGCTTGTGTTCATTTTTTTAACCCTATTAATCAATTGCCACTTAATGAATACTTCCCCATAGAACAACTCTAACACACTTTTCCACTTTCATTTTTACAATTTTTAATTATTTTTGTTTTAATATGTCAGTTTGTTTTTAGAAATTTTATTAATCGTTTGGCAAACAAAAATTAAAAGTTAAATTGCAAATTGAAATATACGATATGTTTGACACATATTTGGTACAAATAATCATATTTCTGATTTTAATATTCCTGCAATATAATAAAGAATACGAATTTTATGCAATAGATGAAGAAGATGATTGGCTACTGGCTGATAAATTTAAAGATTTCAAATTGGGCATAGCATTCGTGGTGGCCTTTAGCATTTATTGTGCATATAAATTGGAATTATACCTTTACTGTATTTATCTGATGAAACGTTTATTTAAAAATCATGGCTACGTAAAGAAATGTATTATATTTTTGACCTGTGTGATGGCATTAACGATATCAACTTTAATAATAACCTTGGCAATGCAATCAAACGAGTGCTGTAAAATAGTCAATGAAGTTAAGAGTAAAGGCATGCCTTTGGATAATAAAGAAATTGCAGATTTCGATCCATTTATGTTCGAGCATTACAAAGAAGGCAAATGTTTTAATAATTTGGAAGAAACTTGTCACGAACAAACTTTAAATCAAGAGGAATGTCCAGCGTTTAACGTGAAGTATATTTCCTTAAATGCTTACACAAATAGCCCGTAGAGATAATGGATGCAATTATTTTTTTTAAGAATTACAAATGTCGAGCAGACTATAAAAATAATTAAAAATTATTTTACTTATTTCCCTTTTTAATTACTTTTATAAAGCAAAACATTTGTATAGACATATTTTAAAGCGGCAACACATCAAACTGTTTGAACAAATTCATGTTTTTTCGCTTAGCAAAGTATTGTATTTGAATTCCATTTTAATATCCAATAAACAATGTCTCTTAAGCTACGTTCACATTTGGCAAATATTTGATGAAAAAAGCGTAACAACTATTTTATGAAAATATTTTATTCAAAAATGTTGTTTTGTGTAACCATTTCTTAAAAAATTATTTTAAACATGATAATAAGAAGAACTAATATTTTCATTTTTTATAGATTAAATTCGAAAAAGTAAACACTTAAAAACTAAAAGCTCCAATTGAATAGTGGTTATGCTTTTTCCATCAAATATTTGACAAATGTGAACGTACCTTTAGTTACACAATAAAGACATTGAGAATTTGGTCAAACTGTTTGATGTTTGGTCTTGTCAAATAAAGGAATAAAAATCAATTCAAGCCATTAACAAAATTCCATATTGAAGATATTGCTTAACACCGGGAAAATATTTGCTGCATAAATCTAATGAGAGTAATTTTACAGATCCTATTATTATATTATTATGGATAGCAACTGAACTTTAATAAAATTGCCAGTTGCATAAAATTATATTACGACCGAATTTCAGTTGGGTTGCCAGTTGGCAACCAAAAATTTCTCGTCGTCGAAAAAAAGTTTTTGCAAGTAAAATTTTAAAACATTAGTTGCTAGTTGCCTTCCGTAATACAATTGTTGGCAACTGGAAGCTCCACCATAGTTCGGTTGCTAGCCATAATCGATCCATTAGTGTCTGAGTAAACATTTCTGTCAAGGAAAATTTCAAAATATGTTTGCTTTCCAAAACGCAAGTTGCTTTGTTTGCAGTGTGACAATGTCATGTATTAATAAAGGCAATCATATAAACTTCGATAATTTAAATTGAAAATGTGTTTTATACACAACGCTTTAGATATACAATGCAATAAAAACGTTTGCATACAGACGTATGAGGTGGCAGCCTATTAGTTGGCAGTTGCCTTCTTTTTTACTTTTTTTTTGTCAATAGATAACTCAACTAAAGTCCAGTTGCTATCTATAATCGATTCATCAATTTTGTTTAAATTTGTAAATGAACGCTCAGAAACAGCAATATTTTAATTTAATTGTTGTCTGGAATGAATACATCGTAGCTCTTCTGCAGAGCTAATCGTTTCAGGTTCAGACGTTCCTCGCTACCCCACCTTGTTAGTTAAGATATGTTTGCATTTACGGTCTCAAAATATATGAATATTAATATTTAAGTTGTATGTGAGTTACCACGTGCGATTATTTTATTCCGACGACTTTCAGGGTGCTGATTTTGACCATGAAGTCATTCAGACCAAATTGTCAAACTTCCAGTAACTTCAGCTTAAACGGTTTTCAAGACATGCAAAAATCAGTGTTTTGTTTGTACTCATTCAATTCCGTCAACTTTTACTAACTAACTGACAACTTTTAGGTTTACTTTTACTAATGATTTGCCTTGGCCATGAAGTCATACAAACTTTAGTTAAAAAGTTCTCAAAATATGCAAAAATCACTTTTTAGTTTGCATGAAGGTATCACACACAAGTCCAATTTTCAAATCAAAATCCGTATAGTTGTATAGGCGTGATTGACCGACAAACAAACAGACTTACAAAGAGATTTATAACACAAGTACTCAGTTATAGTCGCCGTGGTCTAGGGGTTAGTGTGTTGGCTTACTAAGACGATAGCGCTGTGTTCAAATCTCAGCTCTGACATCTTGAAAAAATAAATATGTAAAAATTATTTCTTTCGGCGACTACCTATCAGCAGTCATCTAGCAAATGCTGTGAGAGTAACTGTTTCCCATAAAAAAGCTCCTCAAATCTGTCGTTCGGAGTCGACATTAAACTTTAGGTCCCGGTAGTCATAGATAAAAATTAACACACACAACATGAGTGCTTCGAGAAGCTATGCCGTAACCCTGACACAAGGTTGTATACGAGCATGTCGTCGATGGAATTCAAGAATGCTGTAACTGACAAAACCTTAAATGTTCACCAGAGCCAAAAAACCAGTATGAAAATAGAACAAATACACTGGTATTTTTCAAAACGCAGACGGCGTAAGTGAATTTATTTTCATCGTAGAAATGTGGGATCGGCATCAATCGACGCGTATTTCTTTTTCTGATAAAAGTGATGCAAAAAAATTATTTTCGATTTTTTGTCAGTTACAGCGTTCTTTAATTCTTGCGACGATATATGGATTACGTATAAAGAAACCAATTTTTTAAACGACTTTTCACTCAATAGTACTTTGAAATTCAATCAGTACTTTAATTTTGTTGATTGTAATAGAAAAAACCAGTTGAAACAAATACCAAAATCGAAACAATCCACCAAGCAAAACAATTCTAAAAAATTCAAATAAAACAAAAAATAAAAATTCTATTTCATCAAAATCCCAAGGGCATATTAAAATTACCTAAAAATTTGCGAGAATAACTTTTATTTCTTCCATTCCAAAAACAAACAACCAAACAAAAAATCATCAGTAAAGCAATCATCGTGAATATCATTAAAAACCATGAAATACGATATGTACGTAGACGATGAGACGTTTTCACCTGGTAGCTGAAAAATACAATCGCTGTAATGGGAGTACAAAGAGGTAACTGGCAAACATTTCCTTCGTGTTGATTTTTTACTTTTGATTTTCATGTAATTTGAAACAACTTTAAATTAATATTATTGTTGCTTTGGTATTATTATCGCTGATATTTATAAGAATTTGTAATATAAAGGTTGTAGTGACTTTCATGTCATATTTCTTAACATTTTCAATGGTTACAAGCAAAAAAGACTGTAATGGTGTGCTATTCTTTTTAAAGTCGGTCAAAGTCGAACTCAAATATGACGACTTTTATTAGATGCTAAAGGCTCAGGTTCGGCTTTGTTTTACACTTTACGTAAAATTATTTTAATGTGATCTTTCTAAAGAAATATGTGGATCTGTTAAAGCTGTTAATATCTGGAAAAGGTAATTAATTTCTCTCAAGCATGGTATATGTGCAGACTTTTAGGAATTCATATTATATTTTACAAAATATATTTTTGAAGCATCTTATTATTAAAAACGAATATCTGCCATTTATTTATTTATACTATAAGTATTTAAAATAACATAAGGCATGATGCTTTAATTTTTTGAAGCGTATTCTAAGAGAAGTAGAAAATTGTATAAATCAAGGAATAAATAAAGTAATTATTCTGCACATACATAGATATATACTTTATTGCTTTAAAATTTGTACGTATGAACATACACATGTACATAAAAAAATTTTTTTTAATTTTTCTTTTTGCAAGAAATCAAATAACAACAATGATATGGGCATTTCCTGGGGTAACGAACGTCCGTTCGTACGTAGAAAAAACTTTTCCTAGTATTTTATTTTTGCGATTTGATATCATTTTAGTAGCTCTAAATGTAGTGCAAAAGATGGATTTCATCGAGTTGAAGATTTCATAATAATAGTTATAAACACATGATCACGAACGTACGCGAAATAGAAGTCAACTTTTGCTGACAGTAGTGAAATGTAAAATTCTGCGAAATGCAACGTAATATTCAAAAGCGATTAATTTATTTTTAAAGCATACTAATGTAGGTCTCTATCCAGTATTTACACAATAAAATATCTATCTTTATTAATTTTCGTTTAATTGGCTTAAGTATCGGTCGCGAACGTACGATATTTCCTTATGTTTTATTTATTATTATTACCATGCTTTATCCCATAAATATCGTCAAATTTCTTTAACCAAAAACTTAATAGTCTATTTATAGTGTGTGGGAACTAGTACTGGCAAAGTATTGAGTAATGAGTATCGAGTATTTGTACTAATTTTTGGGTACTTGTACTTTAAATTAAAGTTGTGTGGAAAATTTAAATTTTAACGGGAAAAACAAAACTGTGTTATAAATTCATTGCTTATCAAAAAAATTTACTCATTTTTTAATAATAATTTTGAAATAACTGCATTGTATTTGAGTTAACAGCAATTTTGTAGTCACAGCAAACACAATCTGCTATTGGGAACGATACGAATGTAAATTATATTTATGGTAATAATAATTCTCTCGGCGACTACCTCTTAGCAGTCTTCTGGCAAAAGCTCTGAGAGTAACTGATTGCCATCAAAAAGCTTCTCAAGTCTGTCGTTCGGAGTCAACTTTAAACTGTAGGTGTCAGTTCATTCATTCCTAAAAGAGGTACTAAAGTATTTCGACCTATTGTACAGGACTCAACTTAAGCAGAGTTTTACAGTATTTCCCCCAGTTTCGTCGCTTTGACGAACTTCAAAATATCCGCCAGTGCCATCTGATTCGAATATCAGAATATCACCAAGGTATCTCTTTCTACTGTGCATCAATGGTACACAGTTACCTAGTATGAGTACTGATGGCTCGACCGCCTCGTCACAGAATCTGCACATATCGCTCAAAAAGCGATTCCTATCTTATTTAAGTGTCCGTTGAATCTGCAGTGCGCGGTGAGAAGTCCCGGTAGTATTCTCAGATTATCCCTAGAGAATTTAATGCAGGACTCGAATATTTTCCTATTATAGTTACTAAGCAAAAATTTCGAAAATCTAAGCCCAGCTTCACCCAAGAAGAAAAAGTTTCTCTCCCTGTTTTCTTTTTCCTTAAGTATGCTTTTCCAAACTCCCCTTCCTATTACACAAAGGGTTCTGGCCCCATCAATGGCATAGCTGCTCCTTTCCTGGCAAATTCATCTCCCATTTCATTACCCTGATTGCCCGCATGGACCCAGCATAGGCTGACGTTATTGTCCCTCCCCAGCCGGTAGAGTTTCCCATACTAGCTTAGAGTCGATTGCATAAGAGACAAGTGCTCGAATGGCAGTCTGACTGTCCGATAGTATGGCTATTTGCTGTCCCATTTACTTCCTGTCCAGGTTTAATTGAGCTCATCTTTCTATTGCATAAACCTCAGCCTGGAGGATATTAGCGAATTTTCCCATGGGCTCCGAATATTTCGTCCAAGGGCCAAATATCTTCGCTTGTGTGCTGCCTTCAATCTTAGACCCATCCGTATACCACCAAATAGTTCTTTATTTTAAAGAATATGCAGCCTCTAAATTCCTCCATTCACTCTTATTACTTCAAATCACTTTCCAAAGTCATAGTTCCCGATTCTATCCAATGGATAGAATGACTAGAAAGAAAGAATGATTAGCCAACCAATCGGTTGGCTATGTCCCTATACCTCCTTAGAAGTCTAGCGTTTGACCTATCTCCCATATTCCTAATCGCGGTATCTATGGCTTTTTTCCCACTACAATACGAAGTGGACTTAAATCTAGCAGAGATTCCAGGGCAGCTGGGAGACAGGTCTTCATCGCCTCAGTTATGCTCTTGAACGCAAATCTCTGTACCTTATTTAGCCTGGTCTGGTTTACTTTCAGATTCATCTTTCCCAGACAAAAGTCACATAAGTGAAAGGGCTAAGAGGAAAATCATTACCCATTGTTACCCTTTTTTCTGTGTATCAGAATTGTGGTTACTGTGTGGTTTTCTGCATTATACAAAATAGTTTACGAGATCTTCCAAGAAAAAAACGCCAGCAAATTTCATCGTTTAATATTATTGATGAAAATCCACAGCAAACCCCTTATTTAGGATAGTCTGATAAATGAAAATACATTTTAAAAGTAAGAAAAGAATAGTTTGATTTGATTTAATGATTTTCAATATATACTGAATATAGGGTATAAAAACAGATACAACAATTAAGTTTATAAACAGTTAATAATATAAAATAAAATATATTTGCATAGATTATATATAATTTTTAATTAAACTTCAAGTATTTGAAATACAAATTATTTCTTAAAGCTATTTGCATAGATAGAAATTATTTTTCCTTTCTATAACAATACCACAGGCACTTTTGTTACAACACCTAACTTTTTTCTTAAATTATAATTAAATCCTTAAGAAATGAAATATTCGTATCTTTATCATGAACCATTATTATAACAAAAACAGAGGTATTTTTACAATGTAAGAGAAGCATTAAGAAACCATTTTTAAAAGTAACTTCTTAAGCAATTAAGATTTCAACAATTTTACTTTGTTCGTGTTCTCTGATTAAAATTTGTATTTGAAATTTCCTCTGCACAAATGTAACTTTTATTAGGAATAGTTCTGCTTTAAATTTCCTACTGACTGCCCCCAACAGTACGTGTTTTAGCAAAATAGATGCTCAAGAATATAAGTAAAGTAATACATTTGAATAGAGAAATAGAAACACGAAAAACGTTAGTTGTAAAAACACTTGAATACCTTTTAAAACAAATTATTCCTGTGAGAATTTTGCTTAACGTACATCATTTCCTCATTTAGGATTCTTAGGAGTTTTGGAATATTAGGGTCAGGCACCTACATGTCTACGGGTTAATGTAAAGAGGAAGATAAGTTCTTTTAACAAAACTTTTTAAAGAAACTTTAGTTTAGAAAAAAAAGAAAAACTTTTTTTTTTATTTTTATACACTAAAGAGAGTTAGACAAGAAATACAATCAAATTTATAAAATACAAATTTAAAAAGTTTTAATTCACTTCTTAAGTAGAGAAAAAAAATAGAAATCTTTTAGGAATAAATTGAAAATAATTTTAAAGATTTGTTGCGAAGGTAGTGTAATAATTATGTAATATTTCATGTTCCAAGAATATTTCAATGAAGCAAAGCAAATACTTAAAGGGTATTATATTAATTAAGCATTATTATATAATATTTTATATCCAAATTTTCAACTAATATAAAAAGTTTTTGGTATAGAATTGCTCAAAAGTGACTTTTATGTTTTTAATTTTGTGTCAATTACTTTTCGATCCTATCAATTCTTCGCCACATTTGACCATTTAGTTCTCACTTTTCTTTATAAGTCCGTCAACTCTTTTCTTAACGCCACTAATTCACCAGCACGCCTGTTCTTTTCGGTTTTTGGGTAACCGGGATTGATTAGTTTTTCTTCAGCTCTTGTTTGCTGCCTTCCCCAGTACTCCTCTAGAGAAATTGGTTGTGGTTGAGGGATAGATTGTTTACTCAGGTTTCCAAATTTAGTTGGCAGAATCACCATGTCAGGGATGGTATACGGGTTACAATGGTGCAACCAGTACAGTATTATAAATCCTTAATATATTTACCAAAAATCACAAAAAGACTACAAATATTGTAAATTAATCAGTTGGATAACTTTAGGCAGAATAGTGTCGAATCATCTTGATTTTTTTCATGATTGTTTTGGTCAGCATAATCGACCAAATGTGTCCACAATCAGGAGAAGTGTGAGCAAATTTCAGCAAGACTCGGGGTCTATTATAAATCTGGGAGCACTTGTGCATGCTCGCTTAGTTAGTTCTGCTGAAGGCCTTGGTGACTTCTATATTTTCATTCACTTACTTATTTTTAGCCAATGAAACGCAAAAATTCTCACAGGCTTTCTAATACTATTTCTAGTTGATTGTTCAGTGAATCGCACAGTGCATTATAGAGAGAAATCGTTCTTTAGTCACACCTCTCGTTTATGGAACAATCTTCCAGCGAATATTTTTCCTTTTAATTATGCTATCAGTAAGTCTAAATTAAATGTTCAAAAGTAGTACTCCCTCTTTCCCCCTTCCTATAACATACTTTACTAGACCAGCACAATGTACTGCATAAGTAGGGGCTGTCCCCTGAGTGCTGGCCTTAATAATAAAAAAATAGTATTCATTCAGTATTTATTTTAAACATAAAAAGATAATAAATATTGTAATTCAAATATTAAAATAGTTTTTTATTTTATCTTTAAGGGTGTTAGACTGTTAAGAGTAGTCAATAAGTAAAACCTTTGAATTTTGCATATATTCTCCGAACTAAGTATATCAAAATTTGCGTAATTTCGACAAAAGTACTACAGTTCAAGAAGAATGTAATATCTAGTCCGGCAGGTAGAAATTATAAATTTCAACTGCCTCTCAAAATCAATAATGCCGCCTATCAAATTATTAGGGAAGTTCTTTTGCTTTTGGGAGTAGCAGTGCATTGCCAGATGGCAACTAAAAATTTCCAGTTGTGTTTTCAAGTAAAATTTTATAATTTTTGTATCGTCAGAAACGCTTAACTTAACAGTTAACTTTGATCTAATTAAAGCGTTTCTGACGAAACAAAAATTAAATTATAAAAAATATTTGATCACACCTTTCCTGGGGCTCGAACTTCGGGCCTCCAGCACATTAAAATTTTATAATGATGGTTTCCAGTTACCATCTGTAATACATTTTTAGCAACTGGCAACTTAAGTTGATTATCAAAAATTAGTTGAAAAGGAATCTAAATTCTCTATAAAATTTAACTTTGATCTAATTAAAGCATTTCTGGCGAAACAAAATTAATTTAAAAATTGATCACTCTTCCTGGGGCTCGAACTGCCCCCTTATCACCTTGGCTGCATTCGTACATATCGTCAATGTCGACTAAAATGGATAAAATGAAATAAGAGGTTAAAAACAAATTTTAAATTTTAATTCTGTTTCATCCAAATAAGATGACAATTACAAAAATAACAATGATGGTGAGAAAAGGGGAATATGATAGAAACTGTCGTTTAACTTTACTTCGACTAACTCATATAAGTGTATGTACATACATATGGAAAAAAGTAATTTCAGTATGTGATTTCTTAAAAAGAAATGCGTTAAATAGTTGACGTGTGGTCTTGAATATGCACCGGACATAAAGAACTCTTATGAGACTGCCGTAACTGGAGTCGAAAACATATGTTCAATTTGGCTTGCCTACTTTTCCTTCATGGACATCATTTTCTCCTTTGATTATCAAAAGATTTGTTGCACAAAATAATCTAACTTATTTAAAACTATAGAATTTACCTATTCTATCGGTCTTGAGATCCTAAGACTGGTTATTTTATATGAATTAACATCCGTTAAGAAATATATACAAACACTAGCGGAACTGAACTAGTTTTCAGATTTAGAATCTCAAGACCGATATAATAATTATAGATTTTTAAAAATAAAGATCCAAAGTAATTCCAATTAAGTATTCAAGAAATAAATTATATAGAATTTAATTTCGATATAATTAAAGCGTTTTTTACGAAACAAAATTAAATAAGTTCGGTTGCTTTTTACAATCGATCCAAAAAACAAATCATTGCATTAACCTCTGAATATCTAATTCATGCAGCGTAATCTACTGGTATAGGTTTGAACTCTGATTTGAAATTTAAAAAAAATTGCTTGATAGCTAAAAGATTTCATTCAAACGAAAACGTTACGAATAACGGCATTGACATATACAATACATTGACACATAGACACTAATGAATCTAATAATTAAAAGCGACTGAGATATACACAAAATAAGTAAATAAATAAACAAAACTATATATGGGCAATTTAAAAAATTTTCAACATTTGATGAAACTGAGTTCAGATGCTTATTATTTCTCCAGTTTTTCGAATTGACCAAAACGGTCAAAAGGGAATGGTAGGCCACACTAGAAAACTGGGAAATTCAAAATTTCAGACCATCAGTTCTTTATCTCTAAAAGTTATGAGCACTCAAATATTGAAAAACTCAAAAACAGGCTTGAAATTTACAAGAGTTTTTTCATATTTCATCACTTTTCTACTTTTAGTTTTAAACTTTCGATGCTCACTGATATAAAATAAAGTCACCAGACTTTGTAGATATTTACACTATAAAAGTTATGCCCATACTACTATTTGGGAAAAAGTTGTACAGCGGTTCAGTTTTGAAACCAAAATTTTTTTCAATTTTCGCAGTTTTTTCTATAGCGTTTTTGCGCCGTTCAAGAAAATTGCATTTCGTTAACAGTATTTATTAGATGGTGTAATTTGCTAAAATTTGCGCCACATCACGTCGATGTCAGGCTGCTAGTTGCTGAGAACGATGACCTCAAACTTTTATAGAATTGGCGTAAATTTTTCAAAAATGACAGTTTTTCGCGCCTGACATTTGCAATCTTATTTAAAACTGGTTTATATATTGCGTGATCTAAACTTCTTAGTAAATGGCACCTCAACGTCAAGAAGGCGTTAAAATATTTTGAAACGCAAAAATTTTATAAAGAAAATAAAAATTTTGCGAAATTTCATGATTTTGTTTCGCGTTTCTTTTAATTAATCCGTGGTTTAAAATCAATGTAAAGTATTGGAAATGAAGTGCGGCGGTGAACTAAAGATCATATATAAATACGGTTGAATTCGGTCCATATTTAGCGGGTACAGCGGCATTTTTTATAATATTTTGAAACGCAAAAATTTTATAAAGAAAATAAAAATTTTGCGAAATTTCATGATTTTGTTTCGCGTTTCTTTTAATTAATCCGTGGTTTAAAATCAATGTAAAGTATTGGAAATGAAGTGCGGCGTTGAACTAAAGATCATATATAAATACGGTTGAATTCGGTCCATATTTAGCGGGTACAGCGGCATTTTTCTTCAAACACATTTTGCTTTGTGACATCTGCAGTTATGTATAGATTCCGCCGCGATTAACAGCAAATGAAAGATTTTTTTAAGCTTGATAATAAAACCGAATAGGCATTAAAAAATTTTCATGATTTTAAATTTTACAGATCAAAAAAAAAATCCTAACCTCAAAAATAATTCTTATATAATTTTTTTATTTTTTAAATTTGCAAGTTAAAACATTGTTTTTCTGTAAATTAGTTATGCGTTATATAAACACGTATTATAACAATCGGTGAAACATTTACATTTTTGCAAAAATTCGCCTTTTTTAATGTTAAGAAATTTTAATTATAATTGATATTTTTTATGTATTTTATCAGTGCATTGATGAATTTTGACTGCACTGATGAATTTGAAATGAGTTTCATGCATCCATACAACATTTATTAAAATAAACCAATAAATTTAACTTTAAATTTTTTTAAAGAAATTTAAAACTTAAAACGTCCATAACTTTCGCGCCGTTTGCAATAAATGATTAACGCGAACTGTTTTGGTATGCTAAAATATCACCCTTCACGTGACCAAAGCGTCATTCGTGTCATCCAAAAAAAAAATTTCGAAAAAAAAAATATCAAAATGTCGAAAATTTTTGAAATTGCCCATATACAGAACTTACAGCAGAATATGTTGGGAAATAAAAGGCTTTTTTCATCACAAACACAGTCATACTTCTTAATTTAGTAAATTATCAATCTAAGCACGTACTGACTCTTTTACAGTAAAAAGAGTTTGAAATTTTCCATAAGCCTTTAGGATTATTAATTAATTAGATGTTTGTGAACTGCAACGTATGAGTATTGTAAATTATTCAAAGTTAAGTATACGCACCAACTACTGTAAATCCCAAGTTTACTTTTTCTTAATTAGTTCGACATGTAAATAAAGTTGAGAATGTTTAGAATTATTAATGCATATTTTTTTTATTGAATACATAAAACATATTTAAAACTTTTTCTTAAAATATAACTTTTAAGTTGGTATAATACATAGATTTTTAACTCGCATTTTATCCTTAAAATCGCTTTCCGTTTAAATCTTATGGTTTTAGAACTAAAACCTAAAACTGAAAACAATTAAAAATACTCAAAACAGAGTGAAGGTAGACTTCTGTGTGGCATTAAGAAAGGGCCCAATAAGAAAATCATTTTGTTAAGACAATATTGTGTGATTCAAATAAAAAATAAAGTTTTAAAGTTTTATATGGAATATGAAAAAAAAAACTAATTGATTTAAAAATAATTAATTAGAATTCTTAATTACAATTTTTGCCAGAACCACCATACTTTTTTTATTTTATTTTTTGAACAAGTACACGACTTAGAAGAATTTGGCATCGCTATGTACTTCAATACAGTCATTTAAAAGATCTGAGTACAAACAATTTTAAAACAGTGTTAGATTCTACTCTATGGGCAGTCTGCTTCTTTGTATAAAATATTGTATGGCTGGTAGAATCTAGAAGAGGCCGTATGCTCTGTCAAGACAATCACGAATGTGATCGACCAGAAACTACTCAGAAAATACACCTACTGATATTGGATCATAGATGGGCAAAATTGATTTGTAATTGTGTTAATGAGCATGAAAGAGAACTACACTGAAAAAAAAAATTGTGAATTCATAAATATGTATGTATGCTTTCTTTTACTAAAAGCAGACATATCGAGTAAATCTAATCGGGTACCCTAAATTTAGTAGTGCTAACAGTTTTATGAAGAAGATGTTAAAAAAAATTAAATATCTTACTTTTTAATCTACAAGTCACATTTGTTATGATAACTTAAGACATTTTATAGTGACTTTAAGCACCTTGATATTAACAGAAAAAAAAGCGCCCAAGTGTTTCAAATTTAATGCAATATATTTGAAGTTTCATAGCAGTTTCGAATTAATATATTTTTTTAAATGTGAAGAACTAGTTCTGTTGCGCTGCTTTGAGCAAATAAATTTTAAAACATAAAAAAACATTTGTGTCGTAACACCATACATTTCTTTAAGTGTTTTTGTAAAAAAACAAATGCAAGGAGAGGAGAAAATGTAAGAGCGTAAGAATACATGTGAACTCTCTCAACTCAATTGAGCTATGAAATGCCCATCTATGTATTAGAAGAACGTCGGCAGAAACATCATTACACATGTGGCTGGCTGGATTAAAATGCGTTTTTAAAAAAGAATAAGACTATTATGATGACATGTTTACTCATAAATACAATCAAAATTCACACAACAATATTAAGATTATATTGAAGTATTTGGCTGTGTCACACCGTAAACATACATACATGATACAGAAGTTCACCACTTTACAATCGACAGAAAAGAACAATGAAGGCATTGGATTGGAATGGGAAAATTGTCGTGATAAAGTCATCGTGCGGGAGTTTATGTGCTCTATATTTTATATTTCTTATGCATCTCGACTTAATGATGCCACTTTAGGTTCTTGGCTCCAAAGTTTTCATGTCTGCAATCCGTTTTCGGATATCTCATCATTAACTCCAGATATATAAAGTGTCTGATAGAGACCATATATTGCGGCACGACAAAGTGGTAATGACAAGTGGGTTAACTTTTGATGATTATAATAATTTATTGCTGTGTTTAAATGAGGAAATTAAAGACATCAAGGGCACATTTGAAAACGAAGAATGTTTTGTTTTATCAAGATAGCTATGCATCAGTTATTGTGACGGCCAAAGTTAATAAATTAAATTTCGGATTGTTTTACAATGCAAATTATTTGCAAGAATTAGTGCAGAAAGAATGACGCAGAAATAAAAAGAATTGATAATAAGAAAGAGGCTGAGTCTGCAGTTGAAGCCTAAATTAAAAACTAAAAAAAAAAATTATTGAGCTATAAGAAGATTATGTTGAGAAACAAAGAATATCGATACTGAGCAAAATCTTAAAAATGCATAAAATTAAAATCAAACTTTAAATAAAACGTTAGTTCGATATCGAGTGTCATACTTTTCCAATACCATTTTTAAATTTCTTCTAATAATTAACAAATTTTAAATATATGAAGGGCGTAACTCAATTTTTGGTAATGGTTAAAGGCAAAAAAAGATTCTTTAAATTTTATATTTAAATTTAAATACAATTTTACAAATTTTTGTTTTGCTGTCCTAAGGAGCAATTGATTTTAAATTTTCAATTACATCTTAAGGTTTCCAACAGTGAACTTAAAATTATTTAAATATTTACTTGGAAATTATTCTAAAAATTTAGGCCCATAAGCAGTTAACTTACTTATAATTTTATAAGTATATACACCAATACCCCGGTTTGCGTCGCTAATTGGGACTGAAAAAATGAGACGCAAACCGAAACGACGCAAACTGAAGCAGAATTTTCAATTGTTTACGTATTTGATTTTTGTTTAGTCAATATAGGTTTTAAACATTTTAGCTTAGAAAAAGGGTTTTTAAATCAATATATTTTCTTATTATTTTTTGAATAACAGATTTTATTAAAATAAAAATATAACAATTGTGAAGACCACTGATATAATTCGAAACTAATAACTACGCTTAACATGTAAACAACGCACACCTGCAAATTTGCTTTCTACTAAACAGGAAATCCCCTTTTTTGCTTTAGATTTGTAAAAACATTTTCATATCAACCACGCAAATCGAAGCATTTACGACGCAACTTCGAAGCCATGCGACGCAAACTGAAAAAAAAAACGTCGCAACATTGAAATTCCAGAAACTTAAAAAAAGACGCAACTTCGAAGCGACGCAAACTGAAACGACGCAAATCGGGGTATTGGTGTACAAGCATTAGTAAATTTAAAGAATAGTCACCAAAATAAATATCTTTTATGTACAAAGGTGTGTAAAATACTTTTTGTTTAACTTAATTGTTATAATCTTTATTTGGAAAACCAATAGAATTTCGTTTGTTCATCATTTAAAACTTAAAATATTTGTCTTCCGAACAATTTCAAATACATTAACAATTTCGTTACACACACAGATACAGAACTTGAAACTAAATATGTAATCATTGAACAATTCTCATACCTGTATAACAGAATTCATTCTCCTACACAACTTATGCTCGAGTAAATCTATCTTGCGGTTTACAAAAGAGTGCGTGTAACCAGTAGTTACTGCTTCCATTAAAAATGAGGAAGTCGATTTGGGGTTAGTGTTGCCATAGTAAAACAAATCAAGGAAATTTCAATATTAAAAGTAAGGAAATTGTAAATGAAATTAAAAAAATATTAAAAGGTTGATAGGTCAGATGGCTAGTAAACTAAAAACAATTCTACTGACGAAGATTTTCAATGATTGTGAAGTCATCGAAACCAAATTTAGAAACGTTTCCTTTAACCGTTCTTAAGTTATACAAAACATAAGGACAACTTTATGGTATACTTACCGCATACATGTAATTTCCGATTTTTAACGTAATGCGGCGACAGTTAAAAGAAATCCAGGAAAAGGAGTGATTGTTAAACTGAACAAATCAGGTGAAAGGCTCTCAGCTCAAAATCCTGAATAGAACGTAAATATTTAAAAAGCTAAATTCGGAATAAATGTTTGCGTGTAAAAAAAATTGATTACAATTTTTGAGAAAAAAGTTACAAAAATGAGAGAAGCTTACACATTACATTACACAGCAAAGTACGAGAATAAATAATTTTGATAACAAATAACTATAAGGGCAACACTGATTGTGGTGCTCTTACCTTCTTACCAAAATTACCCATTTAGACATTAAATAAGTGTTTCAACCCAGCACACAGACTGGCTTAACTTCAGATTAAGAAGGATGTGCATAAGAAAATGTTTAATTAAATATTTGACGAAAAATATGTATTTACTACTTACTTTTTATTTCTTTTAAAATTGTTAAAAAATAATTTTCTTTTTCAATAATAGCGAAACTCATTTTTCGTTAAGTCTTCAGAGGCCTTATTCTGTGACTCTCCTAAGCTAAAACTCTATAGCTAAAAATTTATAAACTTGATTTAGAACTTTTTGGCTACGAAAATAATTCTTGAACGCGTATTGCAATTTAAACGCTTCATGCCTATTATCTCTAAAATTTTAAAAACCCAAAATTTTAGCATTTTAGCTTACGAGAATTACGGAATAGGGCGCCAGATGTCTAATAACTGGCATACCAATTAGAACTTTTCAGAAAGACTTTACAAGGAAGTTGATCAAACTTGTTTCAACCCTTTACAGAGATACTCGTGCAGTCTTAAAAAAATTTCACGCAAGGTATTTCGTGTCTATATTTATTTGACCTAGAATGAACGCAGTTGCAAGACACTGAGCTATGTAAGATCTATGATGTTCCTTTAAATCTACTGTGTTTGTTTCCTAGACTGTTTTCCTTATGAACAATCAATAATCAAGCGTCTATCCTTAAACTGATATTAATTTTAATTTATATAGAAATCACAGTTTTAACAGCCTCTTTGTCTGAATATAATCGCCTTTTATAAAAATGCTGTAAATTTAGCTTCTAGTTTCTGTTTTAGTATTTACTAGGTGTCAACTCATATTCACAATGAAAGAAATAAAAGCTTTTGACTGTACACACACCCATATCGCTGCTTTATATCAAACTAAGTAATTAAAATTAGAAAGAAAAATTATTCAATACAATATTAAATTATATTCTGATTTTGTTACCACCAGAGTGACTAAAACCATATGCTCTGTGTAGTTTCACAGAGCAGGGCCTTTGGTGGGAATCGAACCTTCCCTCTCAGATATAATACACTTATGCTAGCGTTGTTTTCAATCCTCGAAAGACTTCTGAAACGTGCTTTTTGGTATCGCCAACAGTTTCTGTCTCGATTTTTTCTTTTATCTCCTCAATCGTAACAAAACGCTTTTTTTCATCGCTGTCTTCAGGTTTGGGAAGAGGAAAAGTTAGAGGGGCCATGTCCAGTAAATACAGTGGTTGATGCATGATAACGGTTTTGTTTTTGACCAAAAAGTCACTCAAAAGCATCGTTGTGTTAGCTGGTACGTTATCAGTGTGCAAAATCAATTGTCATTGACATCTTCTCGGCCTTACTTAAACCGGTTATACCACAATTGAACTTGTGTTCTGCTTATAGTAGGATCGCCAAACGCCACAGTCAACATCTCAAATGTCCTTGCGCATTTAATTTCATTTTTTACACAAAACTTTAATCCATTTTTTTGTATGGTAAAAAATCGAAGAGCACACCAAAACACGGCTAACCTTTTTATCCTTTTTATCTGTCAAAAAGAAACTTGCCATCAAAAATGGCTGATATTACGAACATATATAACAGACATGTGTACCAACATAACAGAAAAAATGCGAAAATCGAACATACGTAACTTACGAAATTTGAAAAGAACGGTTAATTTCTTATCAGACCTCGTACATAGTTATAACCTTATAGAAACTATACTAAAAAAACAAGAGTTGTTGAATCATTTCACTCGAGGTATTTCATCGATTGATGTTTGTTTTTGAAGAATTCTATTTCATGGAAGAGATATGAAGAATTCTAAAATATTTTATCTCTTTCACTCAAACAAAACACATGTAAATGATTTTTATCAACCAGTTGAATTGTTAAGTAAAGTTACCTCAAGCGGTTTTTTTTTTGACTTGGTTTTATGCAATTAACTTGAAATAACTTGTAATTGCGTTGTAGTCGTAAGAGTAACCCATACTCGTAATATTTTTAAAAATAAAAATTTATAATTAAAGGCTTAAGTACAATTTAGGAGGTGAAAATACAGATTAGGAGCTAAAAATTCATAAGTATTATAGCAAATGATAAAAATATAAAAAAATTTAAATTATGTATATTTAAACAAATATTACATCAAATCTTTTTATAAATTCAATTCTTTTTTATAAATTCAACAAAATAAGAAAGAAATGCTTATCGATATCACAGTAAAGAGTTACTCAACATTCAAATTAGGGAAGCTTACGACAAAAAATACATAGATGTTTCTTCCGATGCGATGCATCGTGAACTTACATACATCGATGTTTTCCTATGTATCGAATAAAAATATCGACGTTTTCGATGCATCGTATCAGATTTTTATATATTTGCAAAACAAACACAAAATATAAAAATTTCAATAAAAATAAACGTTTTGCTTTATCAAAATTTAGTATAATTAATTAAGTTCCAAAGTTTTTGTCTGCAGTTTGTAAAAATTATATTTTATAATTCGTTTTAGCCTGGAATCTACTTTGGTGTGTCAAAACTGATGAAGCTTTTAAAAAAGCTTTTCAGACGGCACGGGACTGGCAACCATTACTAAATCGTCGTGCGGGAGTTTATATGCTCTATCCGCCATTTTATATATCCCGAGTTAATGATGCCACTTTAGGTTTTTGACACTAAAATTTTTAAAATCTGCAATCCATTATTGGCTATTTATCTCCGAAACTGAACGAGATATCCCAAAACGGATTGCAGACCAGAAAAATTTGTAATCGAAAACCTAAACTGGCATCATTAACTCGAGATATATTAAAATTATAAAATGGCGTATAGAGCACATAAACTCCCGCACGACGAAATGTTTGTACGCTACATTGTACAATTTAGGAATTGTACCTTATAATCAGCCATTACTTCTAAATGGCTTTCATCGAAATAACTTACAGAACTACATAAATACACAGCAAGCTTGTCAGACAGACTTTCTCCATTTCTATTTGTTATCCAATTTTTGTGAATTAATTTGTGATGATCGCTCCAAAGGCTGAAGTCATCTGTTACCTTATCTGAAGTATTAGAGTCCGACTCGTCTGTTAAGTCCTTTGCTATCATCTATTAAATTTTTCCAACAGCTTCGGAACTTGTAGCGGATTATCTCCATCATCAAATATCACCAATACTGTCACCTTCCCAACACGGTTTTTGAAAAGGATGCTCAACTATAACGAATATAGTACAACTGATGTGATATACACTGACTTCAGCAAAGCATTTGATAAAGTCAACCATAAATTACTTATAATAAAACTCTCCCTAATGGATTTTTCACCAAATTGCCTTTTGCGGATTTATTCCTATTTAACAAATAGAACACAAAATGTTTGTTACAAAGGTTTGTTGTCTAAACCAATTTCTGTTTTGTCTGGTGTATCACAGGGAAGCCTCTTGGCCCATTATTCTTTTCGTTATTTATAATTGATTTACTAAATGTAATCAATTATTCCTATATTCTGATATATGCTGACGATGTAAAAATATTTTTCAGCTATAATAACTACAGTGACCACATTTTACTGCAAAAAGATTAGACGATTTTTGTTCCTGGTTTAAACTAAATCTTATAGAGTTAAGTCCAACAAAATGTAATTATATGTGTTTCTTTAGACGTAATCAGTGTAATGTGAGCTATTTGCTAAATGGTCATACATTCAAAAAACTGGACACTATCTCTGACCTTGGAATTCTGCTACATCGTAAATTAAATTTTATCCAACTTATTTCAATAACTGTTAATAAAGCACGGTCAGTCCTTGGACTTATAAAAGGCAAGACAACTTTATACGAGTTTTGTAAGATGTAAGACCAATTCTTGAATACGGATCGGTAATCTGGGATTCTATGTATAAAGTTCATAATGATTGTAATGAATCCGTTCAGAAGCAATTCCTGTTGTTTTGTTTAAGAAACCTACACTGGAACCCTTTGAATTTACCGCCTTATAGGAATAGATTGGCACTGATAAAGTTGCCAACACTCAAGAGCCGTCGAACAATGTTAAATGTAATGTTTGTCTTAAATGTTATAAATGGAAAAGTTTCCTCTGATTTTTTAATTTAAAATTTGTCTTTTAATGTTCCATGTCGTCCTACACGTTATTTTCGTCCTTTATCAATTAATATATGTAGAACAAATTATGCCAACTCGGATCCTTTAATGAAAATTTGTAATGAACTTAATAAATTGTATTTCTTAATTAATTTTTCTGTTAATGTTAATACTGTTAAACGTAATTTAATTGTATATTTAAATAATTAATTTTGTATAGTCTGTAAGGATAATAAATCTATAGACTCAAATAAATAAACAAGCAATTTGGTTTACAAAATTTATGTTTTTTAAGCGTGAATCCAATAAAATGTCTGTGATTTAACTTTTCTAAGTCAACGAACTGCAAATATACATATATCTATATAAAACTTACTATTGTAGATACATACAGTGGCCGACAAAAGTCTACATACGACCCCTTTTTTTGCGATTTTATCATTCCAAGTGAATAAATGAAAAAAATAATGATGCAGTTTTGTTTCAAATCTATATTTATTAATATAAACCAAAATAATATTTATTCCAATATAAACTTAAAAAACTATTCAAGAAAAACTATAAAAAACATTCGACAAAAGTCTACATACGACAAGAGTGTTCACAGAAAAACTTAGCATAAATGTAAAAAATCATCACCTATTAATAAAATTAATATTTTGTTGGACCCCCACGGGCATCTATAACTGCCTGCAGTCGCCGAGGCATCGAGTTCACCATATTTTCTAATTCTAAGGGTGTTATGTTCTGCAATTCTTCTTGGAGCCTCTGTTTTAACATTTGGGCATTAGTAATTTGGTAGTTACGTATTTTTCGTTGTAATATCTCCCAAACGTGTTCAATAATATTTAAATCTGGGCTTTGAGGTGGAGTGTACAGCTTCCTGGGAGCATAGTATAGCAACCAATCTTTCACAATTTGAACAGTGTGCTTCGGGTCGTTGTCTT
The DNA here is from genome assembly GCA_963576795.1 of Metopia argyrocephala. Lineage (NCBI taxonomy): Eukaryota > Metazoa > Arthropoda > Insecta > Diptera > Sarcophagidae > Metopia > Metopia argyrocephala. The sequence goes on along the minus strand of OY756211.1, from coordinate 55,674,302 downwards.
GTTGGAAGTACCAATTTCGACCAAAGCTTAGCATATCGAAGGAGGGTTTTAGATTCTGTTCTAGAATGAAATTGTAAAGGTGCCGATCCATACTACCCTCAATGAACACCAACTTTTCTACGCCAGAAGCAGCCTTGGCACCCCAAACCATTACACAACCCCCACCTTAACAGTAAAAATTAAGCATTTAGGAGCCAGTGCTGTATTTCTTTTTCGCCACACCTTAGATCTACCGTCACTACCAAAAATGTTATTTTGATTCATCAGTAAACAAGACCCGCTTCCAAAAATCAAAACCTTTGTCAATATGCATTTGGGCAAATTCTATACGAAATTTGCGGTTTTTTTCACTTATAAATGGCTTTTTTCGAGCATAACCATTTCCATTCAATGTTCTTTGAATAGTACGGGGATTTACAATCACTTCTAACCTTGTTGCAAGCTCTTCGGCCAATTTTATTGTATTAATTTTAGGGTTTTTGTCCACTTCTTTTAAAATAAAGCTTACATCTCTGCGAGTAAGTGCTTTTGGGCGTCCACTACGACGCTTATTTTCAACAGTTCCACTATTTTTATAATTATTAAATATTGTCTGAACTGTAGATTTACTTAAATTTAATAGGTTTGCTATTTCTCCAAAGAATTTTTCTTCAGATCTGTACTTAACCAATAAATTTCGGATATTAATTGAAATTTCTTTACGAGAAGACATTATTTTACTTAAATATACACCGATGAAGACTAAATTACAACTTAAAGCTGTTTAAAACAATCTATAAACTTAACAAAAAAAATTCTGTAATAAATAACGGCGCTATCTCGTTATTTAATAGCAACAAAGGCTGATCGTATGTACACTTTTGTCAATGCATTTTAAATGTTTTTCTTGAGTAATTTTTCCTATGTTTATTGAAAAAACGTAAATTTTGGTCTGCTTTAATAAAAATGTATTTGAAACAAAACTGCATCATTACTTTTTTATTTAAGTATCTTGGGCTCCTAAAATCGCAAAAATATAGGTCGTATGTAGACTTTTGTCGGTCACTGTACATACATAACTGGCCTTTACAACAATGTGTCAGGATTACGGCCTAGCTTCTCGCAGCACTCATGTTGTGTGTGTCAATTTTTATCCATGAGTACCGGGACCTACAGTTTAATGTCGACTCCGAACGACAGACTTGAGAAACTTGTTCATGGCAATTAGTTACTCTCAGAGCTTTTGCCAGAAGACTGCTGAGAGGTAGTCGCCGAAAAAAATATTTTTTTCATATTTCTTTTTTTGAAGATGTCAGAGCCTGGAGTCGAACCCAGGGCCCATGTCTTAGTAAGCCAACACACTAACCACTAGACCACGGCGATTATTGTAGATACTTTATCCAATTTGTTTGTGATTTGTAAATAGTATCGATAACTAGAAATTATTCTTGTGCTACAAAAATTTATATGACAACATTGTCCACTTAAATTTACAAATAAATCCTAGATACAATAATACATAATTATAAGCAGCTTTTAAGCAGGGCTGTCGTGTGAAAACACCTCAAAACTATAAATATGGTTTTCGAGGCATCGAAAAAACACATCGATGCATCGAATGGTATCGTTTCACCATCATCATCATTTTAATTAAAAATTGGCTAAATTCTTATTTATTGCTTTACTAATAATTAAGAAGTAGATTGTAGTTCCTATTGATGGATTATTTGTTTATAAATTATTTTTCAAAGTCTACCAAATTACAGAGTATAACGAGAAATAGCAAGTAGAGTCACAGACGGATAGGCCGACTCAATCAAATGAAGTTCTTGTGAAGCAAATTAGCAAATGTTCGAGTAGCAACCATGCACAATTCAAAAAGTAAAAACAGTTCCAATATTCAAATATAAAAATTTTTCAAAATAATATATGGCAAAACATATGCACGAGCTTGTACTTACTATTATGCATACCCGTAACACACAACTATACTAAAATCTGTTTTATTATCTTATAATTTAAAATGATTTTTAGAGACATTAAAACAAGTCAAAAACAACATATACGTGTAAAAATATTTGCAATAGAAAACTTTTTATAAATCTAAAAAATGCTGCGGCAAAAGCTCAAAACAAAAGCAGAAAATTGTTGGTATTAAAATTTCTTATTGTTTGGAAACAAGCTTCCAAGGTAAATTTTTGTAGTTCATTGTTTCTTTAAAACTTAAACGGTTTGCTACCTATAGACCTAAACAGGGGGAAAAAAAAGGTAAAAAATATAGAATTTTTTTAAGTTTTTTGCGATTATTTTGTTTTTTATGACAAGGCTAGAACGTTAAAGTAAACTAAAATTCCGAATGGTTTGCAAGATATGAGTCTGAGAAAATTATCACTTTTTTGCTAAAATTACATTGGGGGCCAATAAAAAATAACTTCACGACTTTAGGCAAAACTGGGAGACACGGGTCTTTTTGTTTTGGTCTTTTATTACGTAGTGGTGTCCATATATGGTTATTTTTTTTCTAATATTGCACTGTGTATTCTTTAAGTATGAATCGAGCGGACATTTGCGTTCATATATCGAAAAATTTTAGTATTTCCTCTGGGTTTTTGTTTATAAATTGTCATATTTTCGAAAACTGGCAAAGTCTGGGCTTGTTAAAAAAAATATAAAATTTATATTTTTGCCAAAAACAATATTATGCATTTCAGTCGTTATACCCTATAATATAACGATTTTCTGTACAATTTAAATAGTAAAAAGAAAATAAAACAGTTTTATATTAAAAATAATGTTTAGATTAAATATATTATCTTTAATAGACTTTTGAAAACATAAATCTGTACTTTTGTTTTTTTTTTCAGCAGCAGTTTTGTTGCATAGGCGTCAATTTAAAAGCATATCCGCATGCTTTCATCTTTCGTTCAAATAACTATTTAAGCATTTAATTAAAACAATTTATTTTTTTATTTAATGTTTATTTCAGTTTTAGTTTTTATTTCCATAGTCAGGAAACATACATTGAAAGTATTTCATATGAAATTATGAGTTTATTTGCAAGACGGGTGAGGAATATTATCATCTCCCTTCTTACCAATAAGCTTTTACTTTCATACGAAATACTTTCAACGTGTATTCTTGAACATAATTTTCAAGCAAATTCATTTATTGCAGTGGTTGTCTTGCTTGATTTTCAGGACCTTTTTTTTTTGTGAATGAATTCTATTTTCATTCACTCTCTTTCTTTGCCATTATTTATTATATTATTTTTTTCTATACACAACATTGGAATGTATTTATTTATTTATTTTCTCTCTGTCATTCTTCTTTCAAGTGTCGGACACTTAAGACAATTAAATATTTACTGAGTTAAGGTGACAGTACTGTCAACAATGATTCTTGAATTTTAAGACGGATTAAATTCTAATTTCTCAGAAATTCTATTAACAAAACAGAAATACAAAATGTTGCAAATACAGCGAATAATATAAATCGTGCTTTGGATTCTACAAAACCATATGGGGGTAAAAGGTTAATTCCCAAAAAAGAAGATCGTAATCTATCCCAATATTTAAAATGTCAAGAAGATTGCGTTTATGCAATGGCGTGTATAATTATGAAGCATTGTAGTAAATTTAAATCAAGTTTCAAAATAACTTTTATTGACTATTAGAATTGTAATTGCCATATACCTATAGATAGCTATGGCAAACAAATCGATTCATAATAAGCGTCGTTAAACAAGGAGGATAAAGCTTTTAGTACATTTTAAGATTAAATGCGAATAAACTGAATTATATGAAATAAGAAACAAAAAAGTTCTGTAACTTAAGTAGCTTAATAACTTCGACTAGTGGTGCTACAAACATGAACTCCAAGATACAATAAACGAAGTCGCCTTTATGAAGTCTTTGTAACATCTCTGAATTCATTTTCATCCACCTCTAAAACTTCAATATTAAGACCAAACTAATACACGGGGAAGTCCACTTTGTCGTTCACGATCATTCAATGTTGGGTAGCAGAATTTAAACGGCGCCGTACAAGCTATCAAAACCAACACCGTAGTGGTCTATCAATTGATGTGTGCACGCTTCATGTAATTGTATTGAATAATCGCCGGCGAAACTTATTGAAATAACAGTTCATCTAAAAAGTGCTTTGAGACACATATATACGGGGTTTCCTTCCAACTAGCTCAGTATTCGTTTACAGTTAAAATCAGGCAACTTTTACTTGAATTCAGTAAATAGTTTAAATTAAATACTTTACTGTGCTCAATATATAGAAAAATAATATTTAATATTTAGTGTGTGTAGGAGGTACCACGCCTACATATTCAATTTCGCCTACTTTCTTATTAGCCTTGAGAATGGAATAATTCACTCCAAATTTAGTAACTTCAGCCTTAACCGTTCTTCAGATATGAAAAAAATTAATATTTAGTTTGTATGGGAGATGTCACGTCCAATTCGTCATTTTCTTACTTGTTTAGACCAATTTTAGTGACATTAGCTTTAATCGTTCTCAAAAACCTTAAAATATGTAAAAATATGGAAACTCCGACTACACGACTCTAAATCCACAGCTGTGCTTGAAAGTTTATGGCACTGATAGGCAAAAGAAGAGGTCAAGGTTGCCATATGGCGACTGAAGAACAACAAAGCAGCCGGACCTGATGGTCTGCCCGCTGAACTCTTCAAGTATGGAGGCGATGAGCTGGTTAGGTGCATGCACCAGCTCATTTGCGGAATATGGCTGGAGGAAAGTATGCCCGATGATTGGAATCTCAGTGCCCTCTGTCCGATCCTGAAAAAGGGGGACCCCACAATATGCACCAACTACAGGGGTATAAGCCTTCTCCCTATCGCATATATGGTTCTTACGAGCGTATTGTGTGAACGACTGAAGCCATTCGCCATCTCACTGATTGGACCTTATCAGTGGGGCTTCAGACCTGGTAAGTTCACCATTGACCAGATATTCACACTGCGCCAAATCCTGGAGAAGACCCATGAAAGTCAAGTCGACACACACCACCTCTTTGTCGACTATAAGGCAGCGTTCGATAGCCTGATAAGGGATCGCGTATATGCAGCAATGTCTGAGCTCGGTATTCCTGCAAAATTGATAAGACTGTGCAGAATGACGTTGAGCAATTCCTGCATCTCCGTCAAGGTAGGAAGAGACCTCTCCGAGCCTTTTAATACCGTGCGAGGTTTCAGACAGGGCGATCCCTTATCCTGCGACCTCTTCAATTTCGTCATGGAGAGTGTTTTGCGAAAGGCGGGTGTCCATCGTAATGGCACTATTTTTAACAAAAGTGTCCAGCTCCTTGCGTATGCAGACGATATAGACATCATTGGGCATACCAAGCGAGATGTCACCGCAGCCTTTAATGCTATTGAACGAGAGTCTGCTAAAATGGGTCTGGCGGTAAATGAGAGCGAAGAAGACGAAGTACATGTTGTCGACGAGTAGGGATGTTGATCGTATCGGCTCCCAGGTTACAGCCGGCAACTATACATTCGATGTGGTCAAGGAATTCATCTATCTTGGCACCGCCATTACCAGCAAAAATGATGTCAGTCTAGAGATCAGGCGAAGAATCACACTGGCCAACAGGTGCTACTACGGTCTCGGTAGGCAGTTTAGTAATAGAGACCTCTCTCGTGCGACGAAATTAACACTCTACAAGTCGCTTATTCTCCCGGTGCTTCTCTATGGTGCGGAAGCATGGACGCTGTCTTGTGCCGATGCAGCGGTCCTCGGGGTGTTCGAGAGAAAAGTTCTTCGTAAGATCTTTGGTCCCCTAAGGCATGGCGATGAGTTTCGCATTAGGTGTTCTCCAGCGTATTAACATCCAGCGGCTACGCTGGCTCGGCCACATTGTTCGGATGGAAGAATCTGCTCCAGCGAAGAAAGTTTTCGATGCGAAGGTCACTGGACGTCGGCGTAGAGGACGACCCTGTTTACGTTGGAAGGACCAGGTTGATGAAGCCCTGTCATCGATTGGTGTGACCAACTGGAGAAGCGCCTGGAGACTAGTGCTGAAGCAGGCCGAAACCCGTTAACGGGTTGTTATGGCCAGCTAAGTAAGTAGTAAGTAAGATAGGCAAAATGGCTACGGGCATACACGTACACATGTATGTATAATTTCTCTTTCTCATAGTATGAGGTATATAAATAGAAGTTTTTCTTTTTTTTAATTTTGCAAAGTGTTGGCCATGTCTATTATAACAAAAAAAATCTTCTCCATAACTAATTTCTATGAAAGTAATAATTTAAAAAGAAAAAAAGTTTTTTTTTTTTGTTATTTATAAAGAAGAATACAAAGTTTATCTTAAATACTTTACAAAGTATATTAATGTACACAGCAACGTGCCTCTCGTTCATGATAAGTAGGCTCCATTAAAGCCAATTAATTTGTAAAGTTTTTAACAAACTGTTCGCAAAAACAACCCTGACTAAATAAAACCCAACTAAAAGCCTTACCAGACCAGAATATACTTCTTACATATACATTTGTATATGTATGTACATATGTATATAAGACTAATACTCTACAGGTGTAAAAAAATATCCTTCCTTCCATTATTTTTTTATAACTTTGGGGTCCTGTTAAGAATATATGCGATATATAAAAATTGCTACTTTTGTGGTTTTAAAATGTCGGAAAGTATATTTTGGAAAGCTACTGCAATGAATTTCTTAATCGTTATCTTTATCTTTGTTTTTTGTTTTTTTAAGCACAACAAATTTTAGGTTTAGACTTATTCTTTCTTTTTTTTAGTGAGAATAAAAATTGATATCTTTTAAATAATAAATGTTATTTGTATATATATATTATGGCGTTGTTGATTTATAAAAATAAATTTGTTGTTTAAAAGATTACTTTTCTTTAAAAATGAATACTCTAACCTATTGGGGTTAGTATTGCTAATTTTTCTCAAAACAGAAATAGTAACCCTATCCAGGGGCAATAAATGAAAGCGATGAAAGAAGAGAAAAAAGGAGTTAAAAAATAGCAGTCGAAAAAAATACCTACTTAGCGAAGGCACTCGCCGCAATCAACATGCAACGATGGCGCAATTGCTGTTGACCATTCAAGGGTGAAGATATAACACTGGCCTTTGAATGATCAATTCACAACAATTTGTCTCATCTAAGGCGATAAGATAAGATACTGTCCTTTCCACAAAAATTCCAAAACAATGCACAGCATTTAGTAGGGGTTTACCCTTGAGTATTGATCTCAAAAAAAGAAAAAAAAAAGGATAACAATCAGCCAATTAAACTGCTTATAAAACAATACTTTATGTTTCCTAAGTTCAAAAAATTTTTGTAACTTTTTTAAAATGGTCACTATAAGCCAATAAAAAAATAAGGTTACAGTTCTTAATAAACTGAATTCATTTTAAATATATTCCTAAATACCAAACAATAAATGCATAGATTTTGAAATCATAAAAATTAGTATGAAAAACAAGCTTTCTAATCATGTCATCTGAAATAATACTTTTATTCTATACAAACAAATTGAAATTAGTTTGCTACTAAATTCACAAACATATAACCTTCAATGACACGCTACGGTTAAAACACTCATAATACACATTTTATCAACACTAAACTACATTTCATTAAATTTATCTCATGTAATATTTTGCACAAACATTTTAGAACAAGGTTTGTGATTAAAAATTTCAAGGATGACTGAAATAGTGTTAACTTACCTTGAAATTTGTGCATTTGAGTTATTTGATCTGAAAGAAAACAACGTTGGGAAAATATATGTTAGTTTTGTACTTCTATATAATTCATAAGTTTTAAGTACTCTGACCCAAAAATGATACAGTTATAATATGTATATAATAATTAAGCTTAACCGAAAGCATTTAATTTTAATTGCTGTTATAAAATAAAAAGTTTTGTCAATTTATAACATGGTCAAATGATCCAAATGAGCACAAGTTTTAAAAGCTTATTTAAAGAAAAAACTATATCAGATTTTCAGCATAGATAGAAAAAAGTTTGATGAAACGATCTTATCGCTATTGTGATATTAATAAATCATAAATACAATAAGACCTCGAATATCCGTGGCTCAATGAACCTGTAACGTCGATTATCATTTTTTTTTTTTTTTCATCCATTTATTTTCTTTTTATTTTACATCGATTAACCCTATTTACGTCTATTATTCGGCACTCTAACCAAAAAAAACCTTTTTTCAGTTGATTTAGACCAGTTAACAATGCGAAAAAAACGACAAAAGGAAATTCTATCGTATGAGTAAGATGAGGAATAGGAAGTATGTATAGACACCTTATTTCTTTCGGCGACTACCTCTCTGCAATTAATTGCCCTGAAAAAGCTTCTCAAATCTGTCGTTCGGAGTCGACTTTAAGCTGTAGATTCCGGTAGATATAGAACAAAAAATAACACACCCAACATGAGTGCTGCGAGAAGCTAGGCCGTAACTCTGAAACAGGGTGGTAATGGCCAGTTATGTATGTATGTATGTATACTCGCATGCGTAGTTTCATTTAAACATTTGATAAGTTCTCCATATGCCGTTTTATCCGATAAAAAAAGTTGTTCACAGATGAAACTGATCGTGAACATGAATCAGAAGAATCAGATTGGAATGATTTAATTGTTCCTAAAATAACCTTAAAAAAAAGCAATACCTGCATCCAGCACATTTTGAAGAGCCATGACCATTGCAATATTACAGAGCTAGATAAAACAAAAGTCGAAAAGAATATAAATTAAAAAAGAAACAACAAATAATACCTGATTTTTTTTTAAGAAAACATGTAAATAAAATAAATTCTTATTTATTTTTTACTACTTTCTTTTTTTTTCTAAAATTGTTATTTTTATTAAATCCTATTAATTATAAATACTTGTTCTGAAAATCACGTGATTTCAAATCACATGTAAGTTTGAAATCACGCAAAAAATTTTTAGGTGTTTTGAAAATCACGAGCTTTTTAGTTTTTAGAAATGTTTTTCATTGTTCTAAACCACAAAACTTAAGCTCTTTTGTGTCGTTTATAGAGCTGCCAGATTCATTGCTGTCATTTGCATTAAAATCGCACATTTATATTTCAAAAATTAACCAATCCATGTAAACAATTTTACAATATATTAATTTGTATGAACAAATTTTATAAATTTTTATTTTTAATAATTAATTTAATTAAAAAATTTGGTCAAATTATACATAAAATAAAATAACATGTTGTTAGTCTGGCAACTCCAAAAATCTGTTGAAAAATAAAAGCAAATTGTGAAAAATATAAACAAATCAAAAAATTTTATGAAAATTGTAATGTGTTTGAAAATTTGCAAATTTTGGAATTTTTCTGAATGAAATTATAATTTTTTATTGTAAAACTAAATAAAGAACAAATTATGTTCTATGTTTGTTTTCCATTTTTCGCCTAATTGTAAGTAAAATAGTATTTAAAAAGGCAAGTGATTTAATATCAACAAGAATTTACCTGACGATTTCAAATCACAAAATTTCAAACAATTTTGTGCTCAGAACACCTTTCTCGTGATTTGAAACCACTCCTACAAAAAGTGATTTTCAGAACATGCCTGATAATTAAAAGTGTTTAAAAACACTACTCAACATTTTAATTCAATTAACAGGAAAAATTTATTAACCAGAATGCGTTCGGTTCCGACCATTACGGATAATCGAGGTCTTACTTTATATATATACTATATATTTTAACTTCCACAAGACTAGAATAAGAATTTTTGATTAAAATTTTCATTATTTGCGTATTTTATATTCTACAAATATGTAAATTACATGCGACAAAATTATATATTGAACTCTTAAATTTTATGCATTTGACCACTTACATTATGTTTTTAGTAGAAATCTTTTTGTTCTATTTTAAAACTTTAAATAATGAAAACTATAGAAATAAACGAATAGATTGCCATAAAACCAAATGTAACCACAGAAGTCAACCGCCACTCCTACAAGCCGCATTCACTGTATATTGAACTAAAGTTTGATCAGTGGTGGCAACAAATTGTTGGTTATTTTTTTTTTTCATTTTAAGTTTTGCTTAATAGTTTAGCCATGTTTCCTCTCTATTTGTTAGTTGTTGGGGCTTTTTCAACTGAATACAACCAAAAATATTTTATAGGAAAAAAAACTTACACTTCCTTGGCTAACTAAATATTTATGATGAGAAATAAATATATAGCCAGAGAAAACAAATCAGAAGTTTTAAAACTTTGTGCTTTGTATCTTGAAAGAAAAACTAAAGTCTAAAAATACTTCCGACGCTATAAATTTGTTTTTCAGTTAAAAAAAATTTTTTGAAATAAAATATAATCAGAGGCTGGTTTAATATGAGTATTTGCAATTTTGTAAAATATTAAGGACAAACGAAGAAGTTACACATAAAGACGATTTTTTTCCAGAAAGTTTATTAGCTTTTATGTAGATACTTGACATCCTGATTTTGTAAATAAAAACCATTTTTGTACATCAGCTTTAGTTTTTGAGATATAGTCTATATATACATATTTTGTAGGAAAAACATAAAAGAAAATTACCAAAGAAGAATTTAGTAGCCTAAAAGGCCCTTTTTAACAGTTTTCTTGCATGAGAAACCACAGTTTAATTTAATTCATATAAACAAACTCGAAGACATGTGTTTGCTAATATTTATTCACCATTGCAAATTGCAGCCATATTATTATATAATTATCATCTTACGTGTCCTTCACACAAAACACAATATTTTTATTTGTACCGGGTTATCCATTTCGTGGTTTCAAAATTATGGGACTGGAATTCGACATCTGTCAAACTAAGTTGTTAAACCAATTTTTTTCTTTTCAGTTGAAAGTCTGACATTGACGAAAATGGATCGCTTAACTATCACGCAGCGATAAAAATTATCAAAACTTACTACAAAAATGGTGATTCTGCCACAGCTACATATCGTGCTTTAAGAGAAGATTATGGTTTACATAATCGTCCAACTACGCAAGCAATTGGCAAAATTGTGAAGAAATTTGAAGAGTCTGGAGCGGTTACAAATATTGTAAGGCTTGTGCATCATCGTTTCGCTCGTTCCGCTGAAAATATCGCTGCTGTAAGTGAAAGTGTTGCCGAAAACCCGAATGTGTCGATTCCTCACCGTTCTCAGGAATTAGGACTGTCTTAGGGCACATTATTGAAGACACCATTAGACTTCTTTTTGTGAGGCTACGCGAAAGACCGAGGTCGAAAATTACCTTAAAAGAATCAGTGCTTGCAATAGTTCGCGTGGAGGTCATTTAAATGATGTAGTGTTTCACACAAATGTCAATGTTCAATCTTTATAATAAAAAAGAATTATCATGAAAAAAATATTTTTTATGTGTTTTATTTACGTTTACTTTTGAAACCGCAAAATGGATAACCTCTGACAACCACTTAATTCTCTGATATGAAGTGCTACCATATATTCCTTCTCTTTAGCAAAACTAACTCATTGTTCAAAGTCAGGTTTAATGTGTGTATCCGTCCGTAGACACAACCACACGTTGCCCGAGGCAGGGGTGAGATACTATGCATCAGACCAACGCCACCCAATGCCGGTACTCTCAACCATCGGACATAGCGCGCTACGCCGATAGTATCGAGAGCCCTATGACGCTGGATTAGCAATCTTGGCACTACCATTACCTGCATAGTAGAACCCCTCCTTGCTGAGGAGGTGAGCGCTAAAATCCAGCAATTACCACAATCACTACGTTTACTCTCCGAAAGGCCGCACCCAAACCATCAGGCAAAACCCCCGCACACCCTCACAAAGGCATTCGGCAGTCCTGGGACTTTCTGATGCCCGTAGTATCAGATTAAAGCACCTCTGGTCAGTCCCTAAGAGCGCCAGTAAGTTGTATTTACCAACAACTCTCTTCCTATATGGAGTGCCAGGTCACCCGGAGCTCGGTGAAACTCCATATACCTCGAGAGCACAAGCCCCTGGCGGGGGCTCGTGCTCGATGTAGTTGCCGTGGTCTAGTGATTAGTGTGTTTGTTTACTAAGACATGAGCTCAGGGTTCAAATATCAGCCCTGACATCTTGAAAAAAAAAATATGAAAAAATTATTTCTATCGTCGACTGCCTCTCAGCATTCTTCTGGAAAAAGTTCTGAGTGTAACTGATTGCGATAAACAAGCTTCTCAAGTCTGTCGTTCGTAGTCGACTTTAAACAGTAGTTAACACACACAACATGGGTGCTGCGAGAAGCTAGTCCGTAACCCTGACAAAGGCTTGTAATGAAGAATTATGTATGTATGTATTACAATAACGATTAGCCGTTAAATGCTTAATTAACAAATAATGTTTAAAATACGAGTAAAACATTGTCCATTTTTGCTGCTTGCTTTCTGTTACACAGAATGACATTGACATGGAAATCTCAAGCCATGTATGGTAAACTTAATGTAACTGAAGTATTAAAAAAAATAAATAATACTTTAATTCTTAATGTCAAATTTTCCATAAAAATTGTTCGTGAAGTGTACTTTAAGAAAAAAAAAATAACACTTCAAGTATACTTTTCTTTCAATACGGCAGTTATTGTTTAAAATATCGACCTTTTTGTAAAGATACATTTCAAACAGGAAATATATTGTCATATTTCTTTTATAAGCACTTTTAAGTGTCAAATAATTAATTACAGCTTGGCAATGCTACCTTTTAATCTGATTTTGTGTGATTTTTGTATATATGGCTGAGTTTTTACGCATCTATAGGCATTTTTGTAAAAACAATGATGCCTCCCTCCCTAACAGAAAAGAAAACAACAGTCATTATGTCTTAAAAACAGTAAAATATTTTGTCGTAAATATTTCCTCATCACCTCATTTTTTTGTCATCATTATCCAAGCAAAACGAATTGTATTCCATAAGGAATAAAGTTGAATAAAGTTTTGATAGCACAATACAAGCAACGCAGTGTGCTAGCAAAACACAAAAGAAGTGAGAGTATTAGGGAGTTGGAAAAAGTTTTTAATTTGTTCATCATGTTTAAGAAAAATGAATTATCACGACAATATTTATTAGATTTTATGTGTGTTTGTGTGTGTGTGTTTGGCTGTGTGTTGTATATGGAGAAATAATAAAACATTTGTACGAGTGTGTGTATGTATTTCCTAATCTTTGAATGTCCTTGTCGCACAGTATAAAATAAAAAGTCAACTCATTACAACTGCTAAAACAAAACAAAAGAAAATATATTTTTTTTTCTTTATTTTCTGTAAAAGCACGCAGCACACTGCGAATAAATTGTGAACGAATTCAATTTAAACTTTTTCCTTCTGAAATAAAAACTTTTTTTTTCCATTCAACACTTGACAACGAGAGTACTACTGACAAATAACAGCAACAACATTAGCAGACACTAGAATCGAAACAACAAAATATACTCGTAAATTGTAAAATTAATAAATTGTTTAAAATTTTTTTTTATTAATAATTCTACAATTGTTACTTTGAATGAGTTCTTGGGATGTGTTGATTAACCCTTTGGGCCTCGATTATCCGTGATCCGGTTAACCGGTACCCCTCTATTATCCGTGATGAAAACGAGAAATTCCCTTGTTTTCATACGATGAGTCAGAAGCATTTACAAGTGATTAGTTTAATTTTGAAATTTGAGAAGTGCGGGTGGTTAGATCTGAATATATTTAGTATGGCATCGTTACCAGTGATAAAAAGACAAAGAAACGTTTTAAATATTGAAGATAAAGTTAAAATAATTAACGAGCATTCCAAAAATAATGTGATTGTTAAAATGCTGGCTAAAAAATACGAAGCTGGGATACAAACGGTTTATGACATTACTATCTTGAATTAATTTTTTTAATGTAAATATGTACTATGTACACCAATATTCACTTGTTAAATAATAAAGAACACTCTATATTTTAAAATTGTTATTCGATTAATCTTGAAAAAGAAAAAAAATTTAACGGTACCGTCTTTTGTATTGTATTTATAAAATGTATATTTAAAATAAAATTACACATTAACAACTCACTATGTTGATTGAATTTTGGTGATATTTTTTTCTGTGTAGAGTAATATTTACCATTTCTCTATACACAAAATTCTACCGAAATTCTTTAATATGAAAACACTAAAAGAAGTGAAAAATATATCACATTAAAGAGAAACATTCTACAAATGGCTCTCTCCAAAACAGATGTGTTTTTTCTACTGTCTGAATTCGAGCTTTGGCCCCAAAAACCAGTACATCGGATATACCGGTTCGTTAAAAATTACTTTACTTTACTTTAATTTAAACAGTTTGGTACTTGCTATCAAATAGCATAAATTAACCTCCTAATAGTTAGACTTATATGTGTGTATGTATATATTTATGGTATATCCAACATTATTTCTTTGGACATTTGACAAAACGTCTTCTTTCTAAATCAACAACTTTTCAGTAGAGCAAAAAAACAGTTAAAAAGGCTAATAGAAGTTATTGCTTAGAATATTAAAGAAATTTTGCACCTGGATATTATACAGAAGTACTTAACGAACATTATGAGATTTTATTTTTCCCTCCGAAGCAATAGTTTTCTTTAAAACGACAAAAAATCAATTTAAGACTTTTTGATTTTAAAGAAAAAAAGTAACTTCCACCATACAAGCCGTTTTCTCAATATTTTTTTGATTAAATTTAGAAATTATTTTAATCGCTTAAGTCAAGACAATTTGTTTTGTTAAAATGTAATATGAAAAAAAGGTTGAAAGAAGTTGATCTGGAAAATATATTTCGGTTTTATTTAAAAACAAATACTTCTATTTTTCCCTGCAATATGCAAATAATTAAAAAATAATAATAAAAATTAAATAAAATTTTTTATAGACATTAAATTTTTCAAATTATTTATAATTCTCTGAAAGAAATCGTTTTGTCAAATTGAAATTGGGGGAAAGTCTGAAAGAGGTCGATTAGTCAACTGCATATCTTGCGTTCCAAAGGTCGTAGAAATACAGGGATTAGAGCAGAAGATGGACAAGGAAATTCTATATTTACTATAAAAATCTTGGAAAATTGTCTTATTTCGAGAGAAGACGTTTTTCAAAATTCCACAGATTTGTATTTATTAAATGCCTTTCGTCTGTAAAGGGTTAAGTGTAACATTGCTCCTTTACTTCTGTTGTTTTTTTTTTTTTTTTTTTTTTTGTTTATGCTCACACATATGTTTGACAGCGATTATTATTTTTTTTTTCTTTTTTGATTTATTTCCTGATATTTTCAAATTAACTTTAAGACTGAAGTTCTTGCTTAGGGAATTGGTTTATAATTTTCAGGTAAAAAAGGTGCTGACATACAAAATTTGTATTTTCTCTTTTTTTTATTACGAGTATTAAATTTTGACTTGAAATATCATATAACTGTTAATAATGAGATTTGTTGGTAAGATATATTAAAAAAATGGGCTGAATATTTCATACAGATTTGGAGAAATAAACCACCCTATTCCGCGAGAAAAACTTTGTAAAATATCCCCATTAGCACAAACTTATATATTGAAGTTATTTCCAAAAAGATAGCATAAAGCTAAAGGTAAAAAATTGTCACAATTTTTAACCGCATTCTTGTACATTTCAGTGTAATTACAAGAGAAAGTATATTTTCATTTGACATTAGTTTTTATTGAATATACCAAGGCGAAATATTTACAAGGTGAAGGTAATTTTACAAAAAAACACAATAATTAAGTTCGTTTTAATCACTTCAATATACTGTAATATATTCTGACAGTTTAAACCAGCAACAAAGAGTAGATAGGGGATTAACTAACCTCACACTGCACAGTGTCGTGTTTTCATATAACGTGAGGCCAAAAATAGAATGAGTTGACATAGAGTTATGAAATTTGGCACATTTGTTTAATTTGACGAAAGATAGTCAAATTACAAATATGGAAAATTTCGAAGCAAGGATTCTGATCCTTCCCATATATCCTGAAAATTAAAAATGTCATAAAAGAAGAAACAAAAGGTTATGATTGATTACCATAAACAACGTTAAGGTTTCGGTCAAATATTTTTTATATCTTTTTTTATTGTCCACTGAAGTTAATAATGTCTAATATTATGACCTTTTTCTCTTTGTTTTCATTCAGAATAACGATACAATTATGCTGCTTTATTAACATTTTGTTTACCAAATAAGACTTCAAAGTTATTAGCAATTTTTTGGATTTTTTTCAATAATTACTTATAGCTTTGAACTTTGAATGTTAAGAACTACTTTAAAAATTAATTTTTTTTTTAATTCTTTTTGATTTTTTTTATGTAAAATGTATGTACTTAGCAAAACCATATTGAAATTTTTTTTAATTAGATAGTTAATTTTTATTTTTGGCCGCCCTCAGGACCTATGCACCGTGTAATCAATTCGCTTTGAAATGTACCATTCAATATAAATAATTATTAATGTACAATGTTGCCAGCAAATGGTGTTAAGAAAAAAAATGCCAAATTCGTAAAAAAATTCTGCTGATATGTTCTACATAATTGGCCATTACAACCCTGTGTCAGGGTTACGGCCTAGCTTCTCGCAGAACTCATGTTGTGTGTGTTAATTTGTATTCATGAGTACCGGGACCTACAGTTTAAAGTCGACTCCGAACGACAGATTTGAGAAGCTTTTTCATGGCAATTAATTATTCCCAGAGATTTTGCCAGAAGACTGCTGAGAGGTAGTCGCCGAAAGAAATAATTTTTTCATATTTCTTTTCTTTTTTTAAGATGTCAGAGCTGAGATTTGAACCCAGCCAACACACTAACCACTAGACCACGGCGATTACAAAAAAAAGAAGAAAAGTTAAATGCTAGATTTTAATTCATACAACTTCTAAAAAGTTCTTTAAAGCACTGGGCTCTCAAGGGGAACTGAAATAATTTAGAGCCAAACCACAGTATTCGCTATTTGAATTTTTAACCAAACACCTACATATACATTTACAAATTAATGCCCGTATTCATAAAAAATATATTTTAGGTTTATTGAGGGTTGATTTGACAAGTATTGCATAGAAATATGTCAAATAAGCCCTCAATAAACCTTAAATAATTTTTATGAATACGGGCATAAATATATGTTTTGCTTTTTTACTTTATTTTTATGCTAGAAACTTATTTCTTCATTCAAGTATTCACATTTACCGAATTCACAAAGTTTTGTATCGTTGTTTCATGTATTGCATACAATGTTGGCTCGTGAACATCTATTGTATGTATATGAAAGAATTTTGTGTATTAAACGTCAAAAACCAAATAAGAAAAAGAAGAACTGTCTAAAAAGTTGATTTTTACAAATAAAATACATTTTTCTTCCATTTTTATATTTTTTTATTTTATTTTATTTAATTTGCTGTTGAAAATAAAGAGAATTTTTTTGTATTTAAATTTTTGTCAATATTTTTCATTCACAATAACACAGAAACCAATACAACATTTTTAAAACATATGAAAAAAAAGTGTATGAGTTGTATCGAATGTTTATATACAAATTACCAACAACAAGCGCACAACTATTGTAGTGCCATGCAATCTAACAACGAATACAATGAATACAAGGGTTTTGTGAATTCGGCAAATGTTTATGTTTACAAACCAAGTCATTCATAGCTCAATATTATACTACGCTTCCATCTCGTACTTTTCAGTGTGATTATCGAAATTCACATGATTTTTAAAAAATTAAGTCAATTTTCAAGTTATTCTCCATGATTTTTTAACTCTAAAATAGAGTTATTTCAACTGATTTTTCATTTGCCAGGCAAAAATCATACTAAAGTCGACACTAGAGTTAATTCTCTGAGTAGGTCAGTGTATTATGTTGTCATTTTTAACACCTATGGAATAAAATGAATTTTAACAAAATAAATTTTAACTAATTATATTTCTCTAACATTCTACTACAATTTACTACTGCTTCATTACTTATATAAAAAAAATGTCCAAAAAAATATCTTTCTAAAAAATTTATAGAAATAATGACCTTCAAGCATCAATTAATAGTTTAAAAGCTATTTCTTTTATTATAGAGACTAAACACACATAAAACAAATATTATAACCTCGTTTCTGCTAAACTCATATCATAATCCAATATAAACTGAGTAAATTTTTTGTAATGATTTTAAGAAAATTTGTGTTTCGAAGCAAAAGTCCAATTCAATATTATTTCTAAAAATAATTTTCAAACTTTGAATCCCAGAAATCAAAGAAAAGAGAAACGATACTATTAATACACATGCGGATATACGTTTATATGGATGTATACTTATGGCGTTTTCGTTTCTACAAAAATGTGTAACATTTTATTATTATATTATACAAAAATAGGATGTTATACATTCTTTTTTGATATCGTTTTATTTAAATCGAAATTTTTAATTGTTGCTCTAAAGGATAGTTTTTTTAAAAAGGAATATTTTGTCAAGATGACGGAGAAAAATTTATGAAAGGCAACATTTTTTGGTAGAAACGAAAACGCCATTAGAGAATATAACCAGAAATATAAGAAAATTTAAGTCAAGAAGGTTAAAGTTGTTTGACTTTTGTACAAATTTACACTTCATTTATAAGCACACAGCTAAAGATTTATAAATATCTGTGGACGAGGGTAGGTCAACAAGTCACTTGCTTTTTAAATTTCTTGCCCTTAAAATGTATGAACAATACTGCGGCTATCAACATTCAACTGTCAGTTGTCTTCAATTAAATTTAAATAAACTGCATAATTTAACTCTTGATTGACAATTATTGAAAGCAGATTACCTGGTGATGTAAGCAGAAAATTAAAACTAATTAAATTTATAAGCTACTAACGTACCCTGTACCTGCTTTGACAGGCAAAAAAGAACAGAAACTTTCTACATAAGGAGTGAACTTTAACCGATAAACATGCCCACTTTCTAACTGATAAAATGGCTTGACAATAAAGTCATTCAGAGCAAATTCAGTATCTTTAGTTTCAACGGTTCTCAAGATATAAAAAATCAATATTTAGTTTATAAAGAAGTTACCACGGCCACTTGAACAATTCCGCCCAATTTTTAAGTGAATATTTGCACTGACTAAGTATTCTTTCAGAATAAATACAGAAACTTACCATTCTCAAGATATACAAAATTCAAGAATGACTTAGAGGCGATTTGTGTCTTACTTATCGTACACATGCGATTAGGGCTTAACCAAACATTAATGCCTACCTTCTTCATAAGTTTGGTTGTAATCGGTCCGCGCGTTTAAGTGTGATGCGGGCGATAAACGTAAGCCAAGAATCGCCACTATGTTTGTATATTTATATAGAAGATATTTGCAGGTGAGTTTTTACACCATTTCGTAACCATGGACAAAATGTAGTTCCACCATAACACATCAGAGACCAAATAGCAGCCAAGAAAGCAGGTTTGTCAGAGTGATCTTTTCACACGTAATGAATGTTTTTTTGGAATACGCGCGATTACAATCTAGATTAAATACTTACAAACAGGGACCGAAAATAACAGTTATTTTTAAAATTTAAAATCAAAAAGTCAGGTGGATATAATTTGTCTATTAGATATTTGAATACAGCATACTGATGCTGCTATGCTAAGGAATAATAAACTTAAAAGACTTTAATTTTTTTGACTTTTATTAAAAAGTCACTTTATAATAATTATTTTTTGACGGATATTATTTTTACATTTAATTTCCTTCATTTCAATATTAAATTGATCACTCTTTCATTGCATTGACTCAGAATTCAATTTCACCATTAATATAGCTGCAAAGTTCTGTTCAGACAAATTGTAGCGCAAGTCGGTGATAACAATTTTAAGGGCTGAAAACGCGCGTTCTACACTAACTTGTGTCGCAGGTACTTGATGAATAATACATGCCAATATTCCATAAGGTTGAAATCAACGTCAATACGCTTCTCCTTGTATGAGTCAATTTCCATGAATGCTTTGCCAACGAAATCTTTGGAACATCCATCGTCTTCATCGGACGACGCATCTGATAGCTCCATGCCTAAGAGTCCAATTCGTAATTTTGAGGAGCTGCTTTGGTTTGTTGCCTCATCAAATGGGAATGACTCACTCCTGGATGTTGTTGGTAGTGGATTAAGACAAGTCTAATGTATATAAAAAAATAAGAAATAAATAAAAATGTTCTTGTGTATTAAAACTTTCAAAATTTAGTATAGTTACCTGTTCATTATTTTGGATTTGTAGGATGATGTTTTTTAAATGTTTTCTTGCGCGTCCAATTTTTTCTTTCGACAAAACTCTTCTAAATCTTGGATCCAGAAATAAAGCTGAATATATGGTATCATTTTTCATCAATTGTGACTGCCTTGACTTGATGCATTCAACGAGATTTTACTAATTTACTCTTAAAACCAAATTTTTTGGTCAAGCACACATGACATTATAACGGGTGAATTAAACTTTGTTAAAATTGAATAGCAAATTTGACTAAAATTGGGTTGGTTAGAAATAACCAAAACAACAACATTGTTATTATTATGGCATAGTCAATTTTTTTTCTGACTTAAAAAATAAAAGTCAGATTTTAACTTTTATTTTTGACCGAAAAAATAAAAGTCAAAAAATAACTATTATATTTTGACTTTTTTGAAAAAAGTCGTAACTGTTACGACTTACAAAAGGGTAAAGCAATCAATGGATAGTATAATACCAAGTAAGTAATTGGATTAATTGACTAAAGATTTAGAAAAAAAGTGACCATATATGCTCCAGTAAAGAATTCAATGGCAAAAATCCTGTCTTGCGTTATTTCCCTACTTAAGCCTTGTCATGTACTCTTTTCAAGATTAAAGAAATGGTGACCAAGAGTTGACCCCTATGATGAAATTAAATAACAAACTAATGTCTTTTTTGATGATCTCAACAAATCTTGCTTTATGGAGCGGATAAAATAAATTGAGAAACTTTGGAAAATTTGTATAAAATTCTATATAAAATTGTATAGAATTTTTATCTTTTTGATTCAAAAAGTCATGAACTTGTTGACATTCTCTCGTATATCCTTCTACATAAATACTAGTTAAATAACTTAAAGAACTGTGTATGTGTCTGAAAATACCCAATAGACCAATTTTTCTTACAACAAATTTTTGTTTCTTATAGAGAAACGAAAGAAAGAAATTCTTATTTAACTGCATAGGAATTGGAATTGTAATAAAAAGAACAACAACAATAGCAATAAAAGAGAAATAAATTGGAAAAAATATTTAGTCCAGTGCGAAAATTCTCAGCACACAAACTTAATAGAGAATAACGTTGAGTAAAAAAAGTACAATAGTGAGCACAATGATTTCATAAATGAAAATCAATTTCTTGATGAAAATAAAACTTTATTATAAAGACAATATAACAACAACAACAACAAAATAATAACTGAAAACATATTATACAACAACAGAGAAAGATTACTAAGAAATCCAATGACAAGTATATAATGTGCCAAAAAAATTTGTTTCATGATCTCACTCATTGAAAAAATAATAATAAAATAGAGGTAGAGACTGACTAAATAACTTCCTACATCTGAAACTTTTATTCTTCCTGAAATATTCGAGACACCAAATTAAGTTATTTGTTTACGAGTGTAATTAAGTGCCGGATTGATACCATTACAGAACCACATGAAATTATGTTTCGTCAGAAACGCTTTAATTATATCAAATGAAATTAGCGATAGTACACACCGCCCTGAGCTGTTTGTTTAGTGCAATAGAAAAAAAAGGATCCAAACCGTTGAAAATAAAAAAAACACAAAACTGAAGAAACTGGGGAATACGTGGTACAGTGCTTGGAGTGATAGCACAAAAATTCAAACAGCCCAGATTTAAGTTGCTGGTACTTGAGAGAGGGGAAACATGAAAAAATATTAAAAAAAAATAATTTAAAAAATGAGGGGATACGCCTCCCCTACTCCCGCCAACAAAAAATCCATCCCTAAAAAACCGCTCCTTGACATTCTACTCCATTCCACCAATCTTTAAAGAAACGAATAATCAATAGAAAGACACCACCTAATGGGAAGTAGTAGAGATAACATCAACCTATATGCAGCGAAGCCCCATACCACAAAACATCCAACGACAGATGGGGCTATTGCTGTTGGTCATTCAAGGGTGAAGGTATAAGCATTGGCCTTTGAGTGATCAAATCTAATTGGCTGCAATTTGTCCTCATTTTTCAGGTGCATACTAGGAAGAAAGAACAATACCGCTATACCTTGGGATTAACCAAAAAAGTAACGAAGTGTTCCCACAATTTCGGCGGTGCAGAATAAAGGACACATTCAAAATTTCCGCTTCCGTACCGAAGTGCAATGGCTAGGGTTCCTACAAGTTTCAATAAACAGCACTGGATATGCTAATATTTGTAACTAAACGTTTCTAGTCTAAGCCTGGTAGCTCAGCGGGTTCCATAATCAACATGAAAAAGAAAGCAATTTGTTTTTCATTCCTTGCTTTATATTTACGATAGAGCACATAAACTCCCGCACGACGAAATGTAAATGTATATTAAATTAAAAACAATTAAACGCAGTTATTATTCCTTTTACTCGCATTTACTCTATAATAATAATTCTAGATTATAATTCCGTTTGTCACTAGAGTAGTCACAAGGGTATACTTAGCTACACTAGGTTTGTATCAGGGAATGCAGTTAAATTTTTAAGTGTCTTGATAGTATCTCCAACAATGAAAAAATGCCTCTGTTAGACGTCTGCGTACATCCACAAGAAAATACTACTGTATCCTTGCAGTTTGTCAGTCAGAAGAGGCAATTATAAAATAATAGTATAATATTAGTTTTCTGTTAGAGTCCTTTTTCAAGTTTGACGCACTAATAATACTCGCATAGAAGCAAAAATAAGAGCTCCAACCTTAGTGATCGCAAACTCCATGTGCATAACTAGAACTCAAAGCCGAGCGAGGCAAGAGCCTAACTATCAGAAACAACAGTAATTACCCCAACAAAGCCCAGTTCTTTCAACATTCTTAAACCTTTATAATTGTAAAAAAGAAATACTTATTATTCAAAGTTCTGCTTGAACTTCATTCTTTCCTGAAGGCAAAAAGGCTATGGAATGCCCTTCAAAATTCAACATCTGGATGGCCAGTTCACAGTTACTCTAAATATGGGGCAAGTTCTCTCGCACCAACAAATGCCACACATTGTCCCAAAATTGTTGGGCTTTTAGTTTAAAGTAGTTTAAATGAGGATATTTATCAGGGACTGAAGCCTTATCGATTTACGTTGAAGTTAGCTATTTTTAAAAACTTTGGGTACAAACCATTGAACCATTGCAAGAAGTGGTTAACATGATTCACAAAGTAGCCAAAAATTACAGGCCTAGCTTCTCGCAGCACTCATGTTGCGTGTGTTAGTTTTTATTAATGAGCACCGGGACCTACAGTTTAAAGTCGGCTCCGAACGACAGATTTGAAAAGCTGTTCATGGCAATCAATAACTCTCAGGGCTTCGTTTAGAAGACTACTGAGAGGTAGTCGCCGAAAGAAATAATTTTTTCATATTTCTTTTTTTCAAGATGTCAGAGCTGAAATTTGAACCCGGAGCTATCGTCCTAGTAAGCCAACCCACTAACCACTAAACCACGGCGACTATCATAATTTTTCAAAAATTAAAAAAAATAAAATGAGAAAAATGTTAAAAATTCATTAGTGAAAAGAGAAGAAATTAATTAATATTTTGTACTTCAAAAAAAGTTAAGTATTGTCTCATACAAATTTGAAGAAGAAGAAGGAAGAAAAAAACAAGTTATTATATTGGAAACAATATAAAACGGAATTATACAATATCAAACAGCTCAAGTACCTGCTACACAAGTAAAGTCATTATGGCCTTTTCAGCATTGGAGATGCCGTTTAACTTCACAAATTTTGAATAAAAATGGATTAATATAATTAGTTTTAAGCAAAGAAATCGTAACTTGGTTCCGTTTATTAGAAAAACCTATTTTTAAAATGAAATTTCCATTCCGTAGGGGTACGTTTTTGATTCAATACTATTAGCAAGCAACCAAATGCTAAGACTTCCAGCTGTCCGCTGAACTACAGCAAGTTCAGAGCGCTCCATGTATAGCATCTCCTTTCGGTCTTAAGTTAATGATATTGTTCAAAATAAAATATTCTGTATTTGTATTTAAAAAAATATAATTAAAAAATGTTAATCATTACAAATACATATTTGAACTTATCATACGTACTATAGGGCACATTACGTTTCTACTTTTAGTGTTACTTTTTATATACTTTTATTGATTTTATAAAATGGTCATTGTTTGCTGTAGTATTAAGACACGTCCGAGCATGATTTTAAGGTGGGTACGTTTGCTTAAATTTATGGTGCTTCTATCAACCAAAAGGAAAAGAAAAACAATTTCAAATGCTATTCCACAGTATTGTACATCCATATTTGAATTGAATTGTGTTGTTGTAGAAAATTGTTTAAAATTGTGTTTAATTTTTACTTTTAGAATGTCCTCAAGCAGATATGAAAAAATTTAATTTTTGGGGAAGTTTTTTGTACAGCAATTTCCTTTTTTTTTAGAAAAATATTACAATTCAACGCAGGAAATATTTGTTAGCTTTTTTAAGATTTCAATTTACTCTTGAAAATCTAGATTAGAAAACTCTACTAGAACTACGGGTTTAATACAAAAATGTTCTCTATTAATGCAAGTTGTAGCTAAATAACACATAGACACAGATTGCAGAAATTATGGCATCTGTCAACTTCCTAAGGTCAACAAAAAGGCTGGATATGATAGGAACCCACCACAGATAATAGAAGAATATTTATAGTACTGTAATCACTATGCCTGTATTAAAGGATATCTGGACTATTCAGGATTTAACGGACAAGCTTAAGTAGGAATGTACAGTAAGCAAAAGCAGCCTATACGACAGTTTAATATTCAAACCCTTTATGTTTATTTTAATGCTGGCAAAGTATTGAGTAATAGATACCGAGTATCGAGTATTTATACTAATTTTTGGGTACTCAATACTTAAAAGTAACTACTCAATACTTTAAAAGTTGCATTTCTTCTTCGAAGTTGTATGGAAAATTTAAATTTTAACGGCCAAACAAATTTCTGTATAAAAACACAATACGTTATGAAATTGCTTTCTGTTAAAAATAAAATCCGTTAAAAGTATTGAGTAGTATTGGGTACCCAAATGAAAGTACTCAATACTATCGAGTAATGAAAAGTAGCAGAATTTGACAGCACTAGTTTATATCACATTTCCCTCCGCCAAGCATTTTGTAGCCATGGATATAAACTTCAAGGAGATTTTCAGAAACTACTGGTCTGTTTTACCAGAAACTTTTATTTTAAATCTCAAAAGTCCTATAGAGCAAATCATAAGAAACCATGTAGTCGAACCGAATGTATCTATCACCCTCAATAATTGAAGAGCATTTATAGTAAAATTTTTTTTTTCTCTGAGGCTAATACTAAGGAGTATAAACCCCTAGTCATGCGTTGATTGTATTGAAATTGAGTTTGATAGGATAGAGATTTTTTTAAGCGGTTGACAAATGAGACGGAGACAAGTTGCTGTCAATTTGAGCACTCAAAGGCCAGTTTTATACCTTCACCCTTGAGTGATCAACAGCACTTGCTCTATCTGTCTCTGCATGTTGACTATGAACTGGTGAGCATCTTCTTTAGGTAGCTGTTATCTTCCCAGTTTGGGCAAAAGTTGATGGCGTTGATTCTAACTCCCCTTATTTTAACCCTCTGACTCAACAGATGTCGAAAAGAGGGCAGTACAGCATAGCAAATAAACCTTTGGTTGAAGAGGAGCGTAGAAAACAACTGACTGCCTGCATACTATGTCAATCGGTTCATATTACAACTCCTGTCCAAAAAAACTTAACCACTACATAGTGAAATGGGGCTCTGCTAGAGCCCGATAGAGCGAAACCCTAAATCCTCCACAAGGTCGTCTCGGTGTAAGTGTAAGGCTCTATCATCGCCTTTTTTATCATATTCATTATGTTCTCTCTCTCTCAGAGAGATTGGAATCTAGAATGACTCCTAGATATCCGGCACATTTAGATAGGATAGAGAAGCAAACTAAATATCAAAATTTTTGTTTCGTCAGAAACGCTTTAATTAGATTAAAGTTATTTACATACATATAGAAGAAAATAATTTCAGTATATGATTTCTTAAAAAGTGTGAGTTAAATAGTTGATGTTTAGTCTTTGCACAGGACACAAAGAACTCTGATGAGACTACCTTAGCTGGAGCCGAAAACAATTATTCAGTTTGGCTAGTGTACTATTCCTTCATGGACATCACTTTGCTTTTGATTACAAAAAATATTCATTGCAGTTAACTTTAATCTAATTAAAGTTTTTCTGACGAAACAAAAATTGATATAAAAACAATTGATCACTTTTCCTGGGGCTCGAACTTCGGGCCTCCAGCACATAAATATCAAAATATTTTAAGAAGTGTGGTGCTAAAATAGTTATTGAATGTTTATGTGGCGTAGACAAACATTCGAGCGATTTGGACAATAAAACTATATTGGCTTTTACTTAACCCATTCCAGCCTAATGGGTATTTCAATTTCAAATTTTTTTTTAATTTATTTTAAATAAGAGTAATAAAATTAGTTATTTATTAATTTCAATATATTTATACTAAAAGGCATTAAAACGGCGGAAATTTTTTCAAACTGCGTTATTGTTGTAAACAAATTGTTATTGGTCAAATCGAGAATCACTGGAATGTATTTCAAGGAACATTTTTACATGTTTCTTGTGACTCAGCGTTGGATCCCAACAACAATTTTGCTAAAGTCGCAACATTGAATAATTTGATAAACAAAATGTTTCTTCAATTTGTATTTTCCCAAAATCTTTTCATTGATGAGCAAATGTTCATCAGAGGAAAGCCAATTCGATTTGATTACAAGTACTGGCTACTTGTACGAAGGCTACTTGTATTAGATAATTTCATACATTTGCGCATCGGAAATAGTGAAATGGGATAGCACACACAGTATGTGAGGAGGTAAATATTTTTTTTTCCATCCCAAACAACTTCTACGGGCCCCCAGGTACATATTGGAAAATTTAATTAAAATCGTTTAGGCGGATCTATGGGCAGTCATGAATGGGTTAACCATGCAAATATTAGTAACGAAATTTCATTGCATTTAATAAGGCCCCTATTTGGTCTGAGTGAAAATTATAACACCTATTTCAATGTTTGTTGGAGACAATATAAAAATTTTGCCACTTTAACCTTCATCTGCTCTTTGCGTCGAAAACGACGCATACCTAATACAATTTTTGAATTATTTTTAAAATGGCTAACTAAAAGTTGGTAGAATTTCTTGACTTTGTAGAGTACATGAATGTGCACATTTAGACTTAGTTTCGTATTATAACTTTTATTTTTTTGTATTATATCTAAAATGTTACGTTGACCTCCCTCATGCGTCGTTTTTGACACATATGAGAAAACGTATGTTTTTTGGCGGGCAACTTTGTTTTTTTACTAGTCATTGTGCTTTTTATAGGTGATAAAGTAATTTTTGACTAATTATAAACAAAATATATCAAACAATTAAAAAAAAAAGGAAATAAAATATTTGTCAAGTGAAGAAATAGGAGTTCTTCTAAATGAAAGTGAAGCTGAAAATAACTACAGTTTTTCTGATTTCAGAAAGTAATTAGTAATGGTGTAGTCAACCACAATATGGAAGGATTAGAACTGAAAATGTTATCAATCTTCCGCCCGTTGTAACAAGAATTACATCTTGAAAGGATATTTCTAAGGTATACAAATGCCAATATGCCAAAGCTAAGTATGACGGCGAGTTCTTGCAAATTGATTCCAGCTTGTTGAGAGCTTCTGTATGTTTTGATTTTAGCTGGCGTGTATAAGTATAGGTAAAATAACTACTCATTATACATTAATGTTGTATATATTTTTAGATCAAAAAAATGAATCAAGTGTTGATTTATTCGATGCAGAGTATAGCCGTATAATATTAAGGGCAATTACGTCGAAAAACACTTTTGAATATGCAAATGAAGTTATTCCTTTGGATGATACCATTAGCTTTTACCATCGACAAATCAACATTTACATTCACAGGCAATGCATGTATTGATAGAAGAAAAGTGCACAATTCTACAATGTACATTGCATTACTCTAGAAAAGTTGAACCCGGAGATCAAAAGGCTGCCAACAATTATGAGTTATTATAACAAGGCCACAGCCTTGTTCATAGAGACGTTCCCATTCATTTTTCTATGAGTAATTATCAAATTTTAATTAATTTTATTTACTTCAATATAGACTGTGTCGATATGATGCTTTCTTGCTACAGTTGCATAGCTGCATTAAATGCATTAATTATTTTCAAAAAAAATTAGCCCTAATTGCCAAACAACGCATAAAGTTGTAATAAGAAGATATTTTCGACGGGAACTGTGGTTATCCTTTGTATGCCAAATAGAACAAGAAGGCTACGATCAAGGTCATTTGTAAATTTCGCTGGTATGCAATTTTCATCATATGCACCGAAGAAATCAAAAAGCGTTCCTCTACAAATTAAAGGAAGACAAAGATGGTCGATATGTTTTGAAAGGAATTCAACTTCAAAAAATTATATGCAGACTACTATTTGTTGCTTCTGTGCAAAAAGTGCATGTAACAACATGCATAACCAAAACGTATGTGTTAAATGCATGGAAAATAATTCACTCTAATATGTAATAAAACCAAAAACAATGTTTTAATATTAAGCAAATACGAATACAAGCAATTTTTAGTTTTCTCATTATGTGTGTTTCGCGTTTTTCTACTAAAAACCATAAGAAATATATTGTGCGTCGAAAACGACGCCAGGGTAGACAATGTAATTTATTTTGAGGAGCAGATGAAGGTTAAACAGCAGACTACGAATAGATTAAAAGTTAATGAAGGCAGCTTAACATGAAAGTGTATTGAGTACCGAATTTTCGAAATGATCACGTAATATCAGTATGAAAAACTTGTTTATATTTCTTATCGTTAATGTAACTAAATTAAGTACTTACAAATATTTGTATTTCGTAAAGCATTATACAATTTTATAAATTATATAAATGTATATATTTGTAATAAATATAAGTAGCTTCAAAAAATATTTATTCTATTTAAAAAAGTAAAAGCTAAGGGACAATATAAAATTTCAATATCTTTATATTTGAAGAATATTTAACAATTTATAACACTATTCTTTTTCATTTTATACACGCCTGACAGTTTTTTTTTTTTTTTTCTTTTTTTTTTTTTGTAGTCACATCCTTAGTAGTAAACAAATTTTCGTCCAAATATTTATGGCCGTACTTGGCTAAAAGTCAAGAAAAGACCAGAAACAAAAAAAGCAAAAATAAAGACATTGAATATAATTTATAGTACTTTTTTTTCATAAAAAACTTTTTAATAATTCCTAAAGAATCAAAGAAGAAGAAGAAGAAGAAAAAAGAAAAAATCAACAATAAAATGTAAACAAACGATTAGTCTCAATACACTTAATGGTCCTATAATAGAAGACTCATAACGCAACAGGACCGACCAATAACACTTAAAAAATAAACGAGAAAAGAAAATAAAATTTTTAGAAATGATAAGAAAAAAATTAAACAGATGTGGTATTGCTTGCATGAGGACTGGCACTTAAAATGTATAAAAAAGTTTAGGAAATTGGAGAGGTTTTTTTAGAAAACATAAAAATATGAAAAAGTTCTCCTCAATATATAAGTATGTACGTACGGTGTGCAGCGTTGTTAACTTTCAAATTTAGAAAGCACTAAAGTAGTTACAATTACGCGTATTGTTTCGAAAAAAAAACTCTTAATTTAATTTGGTAAGATTTTAAAATTTTCTCTTTACATATATTTCTATGTTATACACCTAATCCTGTTTTACCATGATATAAAAGTTAAAAAAAATCATACAGAAATGCCACCAGTCATGAGTATATACTTTTCTTATTAGATTCGCCTAGTTTCTGTAAAGTATAGGTAGGTAGGTAAGTCAAATGGCCAGTTAATCAAAACGTGATCAACTACAATTAGTACTAGGTGTCATTTCGAAACCATTGCAGTACCAAAGTGAAGTTACCTAAAAATAGATAAGGAACTACAGCCCACCAGAGCTGCCTTTACAGTGGAGTAAGGCAAGGGGGTCCAGGTTCGCAAGCCATCGAAAAAGGGCAACCACAAAAAGTTCAAACGTCTGACTGCCAGAACTGGGCAATCACAAAGAAAATGTTCCACAGTCGCCCTCGCAGAAGAACTCCCGCAACTACTGCAGTGCGGATTAAAGGGAAGGCCCAACCACTCTGCGTGTCTACCGATCAGACAGTGACCGGTATACACCGCTATAAGTTTGGACAAGGACTGACGAGGAATCCCCAAGATTCTTAAAGTCTTGCCCCGGTCATGCCGAGGCCAAAGTGTCCCAGAAACAGCACAGGTAGATATCCCTGGAACCCAGACCAAGGATATGCCATAAGCGTCCCCAAGGCGCTTCAGCTCCTTCTTACAGCGAAGAACGAGGGAAGAGTTTCCCATGGGCGACGCCAAGGCTCTGATAGCAGCCTGGCTATCAGAAAAAACGCTAACTTCACCCCCGATACATCGTTCCCTCAGTATCCTCAAGGCTTGCATGATCATAAATACCTCGGCCCGAAAAACACTGCATGTGCCCGGCAATCTTAAAGACTCGGAGAAAATACCAGCCCCCACGCCGGACTCCATCTTAGAACCATCCGTGAAGACTGAAACACCGAGACCCATACCATTCCTTCCCGATGACCATTGTTCCCTACTGGAGAAGAAAATGTGCTGTAAAGTATACAAAAATCAAAATATAACGGGTTGAAAAGTTCATAGGCTAACCATTGGTGGCGTGACCGCAATTAAATCTGTATGATTTTGTGTATATCGTCGCAAGAATTAAAGAACGGTGTAACTGACAAAAAATCGAAAATACGTTTTTTGCATCATTTTTATCAGAAAAACAAAATACGCGTCGATTGGTCCCGGTTCCAGATTTCTACGATGAAAATAAATTCATTTACTCCGTCTACGAAATGAAAAATACTAGTGTATTTGTTCTACTTTTATGAAAGTTTTTTGGCTCTGGTGAACATTTAAGGTTTTGTCAGTTACAGCGTTCTTTAATTCCATCGACGATATCGACGATACTGATAATGGCAAAACTATATGCATTACTGGTGTTAAAATATGTGATATTTTAAGTATTTCGTTCATTGTTCTTAAATATTACGTGCATACATAAGGTGTGCGTCACTATAAAGTGTAACACCCATTTTTCTTAATAACTTTTTTCACCTTTAATCAAAATTATTTTTCTTAATCACAATATCTTTGAAAAATGTGTCAGATTTTAAAATGTGTCAGTTTGTCAAATTTGACTTGTTAGTTAGTTCACAATGGATAATCAAAGACAAGTGCATACAAAAATTATTCAAATAATTAAAAAAACCATATTGGAGTTATACAAAAGTTGCTAGGGAAGTCCACGTGACCAGGAAATGTGTTTCCAGAGTGGTCAAAAAGTTCAACAAAGACCTAAAAATTGAAAGAAAGCCTGGAACAGTTAAAGCAAAACTGGCAACGAACGACGCGAAAGCCAAAAAGGTTGAGAAGCTTTTGCTGGCTTTTCCAAACATTTCTGGTCGCGAAGTGGCCCGGCGCGTGCAATGTTCGGAAAGTTTTGTGCGCCGAGTTAAAGCTAAAGCTGGCCTTAAAACATTTAAAGTCCAAAAAGTTCCGGATAGAAATGCTAAGAAGAATATTGAAGCAAAAAAAAGAGCAAAACTCCTCAAAAAAGAATTTTTTCAAAAGTTCGAATGTTGTGTAATGGATGATGAAACTTACGTTTTTGCAGACTTTGCGCAGCTTCCTGGCCAAGAGTTTTATGTAGCGGATAGTAGAGGCAATGTTTCTGAAGAGTTCCGAACTAAAAAAATATCAAAATTTCGCAAAAAGTTCCTAGTTTGGCAGGCTATTTGTAGCTTCGGCAACAGAAGTGCATCGTTTGTTACATTGGGATCAATAAACTCAGATATTTATATCAAAGAGTGTCTTCAAAAGAGGTTGCTCCCATTTCTAAGTCAACACAACATATCAACATTCTTCTGGTCAGATTTGGCAACATGTAACTACAGTAAAAGCGCAATAGACTGGTATAATATAAATAATGTTATTTTTGTTCCAAAAGAGGCTAACCCACCAAACTGCCCAGAGCTGCGGCCTATTGAAAGATATTGGGCTCTGGTCAAAAGAGAACTAAAGAAGAGTACATCTGTTCCCAAAACCATTACTTGTTTTCGATATAAATGGACATCTGGAACCAAAAAAATCACCGAAAACACTATAACATTGCTTATGGATGGCATAATGAATAAAATAAAAAATTTTATAAAATTAAATTAATTTTTAAATAAAATAATACAGAATATAAATCTGTAATAAAAATGCAAAATAAAACTGTTTTATTTTTAACTCTAGCTTACTCCAGTCAGTTTTTATTTGACTTTTGATGTGTTACAGTTTATAGTGACGCACACCTTATATACTTAATTGGCCATTGTAACCCTGTTTCAGGATTACGGCCTGGTTGTGTGTGTCAATTTTTACCCATGAGTAACGCCGACTCCGAACGAGAAACTTGAGAAGCTTGTTCATGGCAATCAGTTACTCTCAGAGCTTTTGCCTAAAGAATGTTAAGTTATGGTGGCCGAAGGATATATTTTTCATATTCCTTTCTATCAATATATTCGAACTGAGGTTTGTACCCGGAGCGCTCCTCTAGTAAGATAACGCACTACATCCTAGACTACGAGAAATTTTGTTTCCTAAAATTAATCAGTTTAACATCAACGACATTTGGAGCAGTATGGCATATAGCTCACTTAACAATCTTTCTTTTCAGAAGTTGTCTTGTTTACTGGCTTCCACGTTTGTGCATTTAATTCATTGCTTTATGAAGACAAACTTGCAACTCTGATGGCGTTAATAGACATACGGCCAAATTTATTGCAAGAAGTAGTAAAAAATTGGAGAGATCGAATAGACTACATAACTCGTTATTGCTAAGGGCATATGAAAGAAATAATGTTTAAGAAATAAATGCTACCAAATTATAAAAAAATATATTTCATTCCACCAATATTTTTGTCTTGTATCATCTTTGAAGTACTCAAGCTTAAAAAAATGATTTGTATGCCTTACAGAGACATTTTCTCTTTTACATTTTTAGTTTAAATACCCTAAAAATAAGCTGTTCCGTTTTAAATCAATTTAACACATTATAGTGCGGTTGGTTATCACTACCTTTCAAGTTTTTCAACCGAAAATTTCGTATTTTTATAGAGAAAAAATAAACGGCATACTTTGTCGTATTTTAAAACAGCAATTTCCTTTTAGCACTATTTGCTTAAGTATTCTATGACGTATTGGTATTAGCATATCATAGTATAATAAAAATGCTTTTCAAAGGATTTTCACTAAGCCACTATGTAAATCATAAGATTTTATAGGATTTTTGAAATTTTGCAACACTATAAATTTATACAGAGCTATTAGGCCGTAAATAGAAGACTATTATATCACATCTTACAGCAACAACAAACTATTATACAATATGAATATGTATGTGTACGATTATCGTATACTCGTATCTTTTACACAAAAATGAATGTGGATTTATTTGTTTATTTAAAGTCTAAACTAATATTCTTGAAATTTGGTATTCTTTTTGTATCTCTGAAAGCATCTATAGTCTATACAATTTTAAGGTTACTACGCACATACGAAATAATTATTTATTTGTCAAGGTCCTAAAAATAATAGCAGTAAGAGTCTTCGGCAGTCCAGTACAAAGTCAATACAAATCATCAGTCTATAACTGGATGGAATTAGACAAGTACACAGAAAAAAGTGTTGTTATGGCAAATACTTTTTG
This sequence comes from Metopia argyrocephala, assembly GCA_963576795.1. Classification (NCBI taxonomy): domain Eukaryota; kingdom Metazoa; phylum Arthropoda; class Insecta; order Diptera; family Sarcophagidae; genus Metopia; species Metopia argyrocephala. Next base: position 55,640,190 of record OY756211.1, on the reverse strand, counting down.
CAGTTGAGGAAATTGTATTTGTCGCAAATAAAAAGTATTTGATTTAAATGATATTTTATTTGCCACAAAGAATTTCGGCGAATACACTGTATTTGTCGCAACAACAAAATTGCCGTTGACATAAATCAAGAGCAAAATTATTTGATCCAAATTGAATTTTCTTTAAGTTAAATGTAATTGCATTTAAAAATGCATGTCAACAGCAATTTATTAAAATCAAATATTTTCTTATTTGAGATTACATGAGAAAAATTATTTACGCCAAATACGGATTGCTGTTGTGGTAACAGTCGTCTTGTATTTACAAATGCAACCCGCATTTAATTTTGTTTCATTGTTTAGTCATTTTCTCTCATTCGTTTGTATTTTGTTTGCGGTATTAAAAACACGTGGTCTAGTGGTTAGTGTGTTGGCTTACTAATACATGAGCCCTGGGTTCGACAACCAGCTCCGACATCTTAAAAAAAAAAATATTTTTTTCGTCGACTACCTCTCAGCAGTCTTCTGGCAAAAGCTCTGAGAGTAATTAATTGCCATGAAAGAGCTTCTCAAGTCTGTCGTTCGGAGTCGACATTAAACTGTAGGTCCCGGTAATTATGGATAAAAATTTACACACACAACATGAGTGCTGCGAGAGGCTAGGCCGTAATTCTGACAAAGGGTTGTAAAGGCCAGTTATGTATGTATGTATTAAAAACACGTGCGTGTGAAAAAAATGGAGGATCACTCCAATTTAAAATTCGGCTAAAAGCAAATATGTGTGAGTTCTTTACAGGAGTATATCTTCGCCGTGGTCTAGTATTTAGTGTGTTGGTTTACTAAGACGATAGTGCCGGTTTCAATTCTCAGCTCTGACATTTTGAAAAAAAGAAATATGAAAAAATTATTACTTTCGGCGACTACTTCTCAACAGTCTTTTGGCAAAAGCTCTGGGAGTAATTGATTGCCATGAAAAAGCTTCTCAAATCTGTCGTTCGGAGTCGACTTTAAAGACTGTAAATAAATATAGTTTTTATCAGAAAACGCATTAATTAGATCAAAGTTAACTGCAATGAATATTTTTTGGTAATTAAAGAAGAAATGATGTCAAAAACAAAATTAAATTGATCACACCTTTCCTGGGGCTCGAACCCGAGTCTTCAGCACTTAACATAAATATAGTTTATTTATTATGTACTATAATATGTATATATTATATTATTTATATATGTTATAAAATATTATATATATGTATGTATTATTATATTGTGCTCTCAATTGTCTAACTATGTATTATATTAATATTTTAGATATAATTAAAACTAAGTTACCAATTCATTGTAAGTACATACGAATATGGGCAATTTCAATAATTTTCAACATTTGTTGAAACTGAGTTCAGATGTTTATTATTTCTCCAGTTTTTCGAATTGACCAAAACGGTCAAAAGGGAATGGTAGGCCACACTAGAAAACTGGGAAATTCAAAATTTTAGACCATCAGTTCTTTATTTTTAAAAGTTATGGGCACTCAAATATCGAAAAACTCAAAAAAAGGCTGAAATTTACAAGAGTTTTTTCATATTTCACCACTTTTCTACTTTTAGTTTTAAACTTCCGATGCTGACTGATATAAAATAAAGTCACTAGACTTTGTAGATATTTACACTATAAAAGTTATGCCCATACTACTATTTGGGAAAAAGTTGTACAGCTGTTCATTTTTGAAACCAAAATTTTCCGATTTTTTAATTTTTGCAGTTTTTTCTATAGCGTTTTTGCGCCGTTCAAGAAAATTGCATTTCGTCAACAGTATTTATTAGATGGTGTAATTTGCTAACATTTGCGCCATATCACGTCGATGTCAGGCTGCTAGTTGCTGAGAACGATGATCTCAAACTTTTATAGAATTGGCGTAAATTTGTCAAAAATGACAGTTTTTCGCGCCTGATAATTGCAATAATATTTAAAACTGGCCTATGTATTGCGTGATCTAAACTTCTTAATAAATGGCACCTCAACGTCAAGAAGGCGTTTAAATATTTTAAAACGCAAAAATGTTATAAAGAAAATAAAACTTTTGCGAAATTTCTGGATTTTGTTTCGCGTTTTTTTTTAGTTAATCAGTGGTTTAAAATCAATGTAAAGTATTGGAAATGAAGTGCGGCGTTGAACTAAAGATCATATATAAATACGGTTGAATTCGGTCCATATTTAGCGGGTACAGCGGCATTTTTCTTCAAACACATTTTGCTTTATTACATCTGCAGTTATGTATAAATTCCGCCGCGATTGACACCAAATGAAAGGTTTTTTAACCTTGATAATAAAACCGAATAGGCGTTAAAAAATTTTCATGATTTTAAATTTTACAAATTACAAAAAAAAATTCTAACCTCAAAAATAATTCTTATATAATTTTTTTTTTATTTCTTAAATTTGCAAGTTAAAACATTATTTTTCTGTAAATTAGTTATGCGTTATATAAACACATATTATAACAATCGGTGAAACATTCATATTTTTGCAAAAATTCGCGTTTTTTAATGTTAAGGAATTTTAATTATAATTGATATTTTTTATGTATTTTATCAGTGCATTGATGAATTTGGACTGCACTGATGAATTTGAAATGAGTTTCATGCATCCATACAACATTTATTAAAATAAACCAATAAATTTAACTTAAAATTTTTTTAAAGAAATTTTAACTTAAAACCTCCATAACTTTCGCGCCGTTTGCAATAAATGAATAACGCGAACTGTTTGGGTATGCTAAAATATCACCCTTCACGTGATTCGTGTCATCCAAAAAAAAATTTGGAAAAAAAATATCAATCGATAATTTTTGAAATTGCCCATGTATTCCTGAAAAACCTTTAATTTTATTTTTGTTTGTAAATAAAATCTAATGCCCGTATTCATAATAAATATTTTAGATTTATTAAGGGTTTATTTGACAAGTATTGCCTAGAAATTTGTCAAATAAGCTTTCGATAAACCTAAAATATTTTTTATGAATACGGGCATAAATAAATATTTAAAAAATTTTTACATTTGTCGAATTGTATTTGGGACAAAGACTATTGCATTTGGTAGGACATTTTCTGCATTTGTCGAATTGTATTTGGGACAAACACAATCGCATTTGTTAAAACGATTTTTGCATTTGCTGAATTGTATTTAATGTAACAGCAATTTTGTAGTTGCGACAAATAGCAACTGCTATTGGGAACGATCCGAATGTAAATTCTATTTGCGGTAAGGTTTTTGTGTAGGAATGGAACGTCATATCGAAAATAAAAGAAGCTTTTGCACATCTTAAGAAGGGATAAAGCAGAAGTTCTCAAATTTTGTGTAAATGACTAAATTAAATTACAAAATTGAAACTGGGAATTTGGCAATGTATCCCATATAGGAAGGAAATGTTTATTTTTTTATACCTGAGATAGTAGCGAAAGTTTCGAAATTTGGGATTGTACATCCATCCAAATCGCTGCTAATATACATATATCATCAATAAAATTGTTGCACGTTAAATTCTTGATGTTCATCTTTGAAGATCTTAAAAATAAAAGTAGCAGACATTTCTAAACTTAATCCATCTAACTTTGTTGTTCAGGTAGCGAAGCATATCGTATAAAATGAACGCATATTTATTTGTTTGGTTGAAGGTCACCCACAGCTACTCTGCTGATCCGATTTTCTGAAAATTTGAATAGTGCCACGCCCATACAAAGTAAATATTTACTTGTCAATGTCAAGTTTAGCCAAAATAGATTCTTACTCAATACAAATCATCAGTGAAAATGTGAGTGGAGTCGGATAAATGCGCACGGTACCTCCCATACAAAATAAATATTGGCTTGTGTATGTCTTAAGAACAGTAACAATAAAAATTAGTCCAAATAGCTTTACTGTCAACTCAAATTATACTGTGCGCCAAATTAAGACTTTTTAAAAATGCACGGACTCGACAATATAGGGTCGATTGTATTGCTTTGGCCAGTTGGACTTCCAATTTTTTATGGACCTCCAAAATTTTTAAAATCAATGCACCACTCAAAAAAGGTGTCCTCATTTTTTGGCCAACAAGTAATTCAAACTGAAAGATATTGCTTAATTATATTTGGCAACAGTCTAGTCGCCGTGTTCTAGTGGTTAGTGTGTTGGCTTACTAAGACATGAGCCCTGGGTTCGACACCCAGCTCCAACATCTTAAAAAAAAAGAAATATGAAAAAAATATTTCTTTCGGCGACTACCTCTCAGCAGTCTTCTGGCAAAAGCTGTGAGAGTAATTAATTGCCATGAAAAAGCTTCTCAAATCTGTCGTTCTGAGTCGACTTTAAAGTGTAGGTCCCGGTACTCATGAATGAAAATTAACACACAAAACATGAGCGCTGCGAGAAGCTAGGCCGTAACCCTGACACAGGGTTGTAATGGCCAATTATGTATGTATGTATATTTGGCAATAATGTGGCGAAGAGTCTACTGAAAAAATTTTAAAAACATTTTATGTAAAAAAAATATTTCTTTCTTTTTCTTTTGTTTCAGCATAACTTACACGGACTCATAATTTCTCACTAACAATATATGACAGAATTGTAGCCATTGTAAATCTTAACAACTTTTGTGAACATATCAATACAATCCGAATGTGTCTAGGCATCCGAAACAGCTTACAAAGACCATTTTATACCCTAAAAATTTTGCTTTTCACTATTTTTTAAATTAAACGTGTTATTGTTTTATTTATTGGGTATATTTAAAATATTTTTGACTTTGAGTGTTCATCTGAAAGGTCAATAGTGGTAGTACAATCGAACCTCTAGTGTCGAAACCGCGCTTTTTTTCACTATTGCACTGTGTTATCAAATGAATATTGACTTTAGATTATTTTAACCCAAAAATTCCAATAGCAGAAGTTTCTAAATTTAATCCAAATAAATTTGTTGCTTAAATATCTACATCATCAATGACCCAGCAGAAATTAGTGCTTACCAATAAGCTATTTTGTAATGGAGAAATTGTAAACTATCAATTACTCGTGCGCATCAATAATGCTCGATTTTTATATGAAATGAGCCGCTAAAATGCAATACAACTGCAAATTTATTGCAACCGGTAAGCAAATAGTATAAAAAGTCAAAAATAATACCTTATCCTATAGCATTTTTGGAAGCTTTAAGGTATGCATAAACAATATAATGCTTCCATTATTGCTTACAATTTTATTTATTGCTTCCAAATTTGAAAAATTTTCTGCTGGGGACATGATAATTTTTATTACTGAGACCAATGCTCAGGGGAGTAATTAGGTAGGATTGGATAGAGAGGGTTTTTTTTATTATGCGCCCTACGAATAAGACAATTTGCTGTCAATTGATTTGATCACTCAAAGGCCAGTGTTATACCTTCACTCTTGAATGATCTACAGCACTTGCCAAATCTGTCGTTGGATATTGACTCTGAAGTGGTGAGGATCTTCGCTAAGTCAGTAGCTTTTATCATCCCAGTAGGTGGCGCTTTTTTTCCTGTTCATTTGTTTTTTGATGCCATGCTAAAGGTGGAATAGACTGTAATATCAGGAGGCGGTTTCTTGTGGATGGACTTCTTATTATTTTTAATAAAGTCGCAAATTTTTTATTTTTCATTTTTTTCCTTGGCTGTTTTTTATGCCTTTTATTAATCTTCTTATTCAAATCTAATTTGGGTAATAAAGCACTCCGGGGGTTTGGCTAATCTATATGTTATGTTAAAAAAAATGTAAAACTGATTTTAAAAAATATTTAATATGAGGATTTTATAATAATTTTTCTTCAGTTTATGCTGCTACTCCATAAATCTTCTATATAAGATGTAGTTTAATTTTTTTTCTTCCCTTTTTTAGTTTTTGTCTATTTCATTATTTATAAAATATAACCCCATAGAAACTTTTAAAAACTATAAAAATAAAATATTCCAGAGGTTATAAAAACACAATAGAAAGCTGAAACGTTTTTTGTTTCCCTTTTAGCATATATGTATGTACATATGTATTCACAGTTGTGTTCAAAATAATAGGAACGGTGGTATTAAATATTTTGTTCAGCTAAATTGTTTCAAACGCCATGGTAAAACTACAACACAAAATAAGATTTTGATAAAAATTGCATATAAGATTCAATGTCATTTATCTATCAACTATCTAAAATCTATTCGCGTGTTAACTTTCGCTTTATGGAAATACAATTGCGAAATATGTACATCCACTTTAACTGACTCACTCTTGGTTTTTTAAATCTTTTTTATTGTTGTTCATTTATGTTTTTTAACATCATAAAGCCGATTTAATTTTGTTCTTTTCCTGTTCCGTTTTCTAAATACTTAAAAATATACTCATACGAGTATATGTATGGGCAGTTTTAAACCGATTAAAGCACTTTAACCACAAAATCAATATTGCTTAAAAGCGGTGAAAACCCTTTACAGTAATTGCAAAAATAAATAAATAAAAAAACATACACAAAAAAGAAGAAAAAAGGTTCCTTACTAACAGAAAAAAAATAAACCTTTCCTTCCCGCACTGGCACAATATTTATTTAACTTATTTACTCCTGTTAAATATTGATAGAAAAGGATAAATGAGGGTCTACGTTTGTAGATTGTTTTGAAAATTCAAGAAAAAAAAAGAAAAATAAATTTCTAACGACCTTAACAAGGAAAAAAGGATAAAACGAAAAAAATCAATATATTTTTTTTGTCCAAACTTTTTTGGTCCTTTTGGAAAAAATCTTTTGTGTGTATGTTAACACTTATCATTTCATTCAAAGTAAATTTATGTATATAAACGGGATTAAATCAAAAGTGCTGCATAAAAGAAAACATTAAATTTTAAATGTAGTTTCAATATAAAAACTTTAATTTAAGACATAAACTGATTTTTAAATTCATTCAGTTAAAGATGTTTGAAGCATTTTCTAAGTTATTTTCAAAGAAAATACTGCATAAACGTTTATGTTTATTTTTCTAAAATTGTTTTATTAAAAAATAATTTTTTTTCTTTCTAAAATTGACATTTCAAAGATTTTTTAGGCGCCTTACAAATGAGACGAAGACAAGTTGCTGACAATTTGAGCACTCAAAGGCCAGTTTGATACCTTCACCCTTGAATGGTCAACAGCACTAGCCCCATCTGTCGCTGCATGTTGACTCTAAACTGGTGAGCATCTTCGCTAGGTGGCTGTTATCTTCCCAGTAGATGGCGCTTTTTCTCCAAATCTGTGGTTAATAGGCGAAAGACTTTGGTTGGCTAACGCTCTATCGTCAAGTGAGTTTGGCAAACTGAATGGTATATCTATATATATAAAAGAAAGTGGCGTTAATTACTACGCTTATAATTCAAGAACGCCTGGACCGATTTCGATGATTCGTACCAATTCGGAATGGTCGCCAAATAAGAAGAATAGCAAAAATTTCAAAAATATTCCAGAAAAAAGAAATTATAAAGAAAATTCATTTTCCTATACATTTTGTATGGAGTGATGTCACAATGTTTGTAACAAAGCTTCTCCGAGATTGTCTGACCGATTCTTATAAAATTTTGTGTGTATATTCAGTAGGGCTGACTACAGACTGTAATCTATTTCTTATACCTCCACGCCCACTTCACCGTCCACTTTTTCCGTGAACTTAAAACCCTGTTTACGATCCCGATAAAGCTTTTAAACATGGTATTCTTCCAGCACTAGCTTTTATGATACAACTCAACTAGTAATACTTAGAAATATATTTTTTAGGGGCAGGGGAAGTTCTTCCCCCAAACAGGTAAATTATGTTCTGTGGCCTAAATTTGGAGAATGACTGTTTTTCACACGGTCAACTCTATGTTCGTTTTCGCAATTGACAGCAAAACGAAAAATTTTGTTTGTCACAGAGTGCTTCAATGATATTTTCTTAATTTAATCAATAGTTTATTTATTATTCACATTTTCATATATAAATTTTTTTTGTAAATAAAGATAAATTATCTGCACCGATCTCCCTATAATATTACCTGTACCTGATCCTGTATTTTAAATATACACAAAAACAATACTTTTCTAGGCAAAACAACGTTTGCCGGGTCAGCTAGTTGAGTATATAACAAAGCTGAGAGGAAAAGTGAAGTAAATTTTATGCAAGACATGATCATTTTCTTATGCTATAAACAAGACTGGTGGCAAATTGTGGACTACTGTATTGTTTTCAAATTTGATTCTTTTGTTGAAGTTTTATAAACTAGATGATTCTCCATTAGTATACATATAAAGTTTTTAACATAAGAATATAAAGCTTGAATAAATATTTTTGTGAAAAAGTCCCTTGATAATTTATATTTTAAGCATGAATTTGTTTTGTTTTCAAAATATTATGGAATTAAGAACGAAAAAGTTTATGTAGATTTTTTACATAATTTTTATTGAAAGAGTAAAATTTTATGTACATTAAGGCAGTTCGTTGTTTTTGGCTATTTCTTCCTATTGATTTTATTAACTGGAAGAGATTTAATGTATATATATTTTTTTTAATTGCCATTAACCTTCAGAACGTTACTTAATCAATGTAATATTTTGTAACTAAAACTACTTTCCTAACATAACTTTTTTGGCCAATATTACCAATCGAAAATTTTTTCCTTTGAATAAAAAGTTTGTCGACTGGGGGCGTGGGTAATTTTTTTTTCTCATTGTCTTCAAGTTAATCAGTTTTTCACGCAAATTTTTAAAGCTCGATTCTCTTATCTATTAAATGCAATTTATTTATTAATTATTATAACATACACACCACCGATTCGGATAGGTGCTTCCAAAAGTTATGTGGATATGTTCAGTCTAGTCAGTTTTTTAAAAGCTTTCGTGTAATATATAAAATTTTGTTCATGTTTTTTCGACAAATCGTCATGCGGGAGCTTATGTGCTCTATCCGCCATTCTATATTTCTAGAGATAATGATGCCACTTTAAATTTTTAATACCAACATTTTTAAAATCTGCAATCCGTTTTCGGCTATTTATCTCCGAAACTGGACAAGATATACGAAAACGGATTGCAGACTTGAAAAATTTTGGGTCAAAAACCTTTTTTTGCATCATTAACTCGAGATATATAAAAAATATAAAATGTCGTATAGAGCACATCAACTCCCCCACGACGAAATGCTGGATACTTAGAATGTGCAACAATTTTCAAAATACTCCGAAGTATCACATCACAGCCTTAAAAGATCTACCCAAGCCATAAACATCTATTGTTGTGTAACAGTCACTTCATTTCTTTATATTTTTTTATTTGTTTGCGCGTGCTTTGACATGACCTCTCATTACATTATCCTTTATAACTAATGTGAACTTATCCTGACATAGTTCTAGTCGTCCTTTATGAAAATATTAAAAAACAATAAGCTGATAAATATATTGAATTCCAAAGACTCCTGACACCCTCTATGATCGTGCAATATTGTTTTCCTCAGAGTCTACTAAATATTATAGTTATAAGGGCGGTCCAACCATAATGCAAGATGTTAATTTTGAGTCACCCTAACGTCAGGTTTTTCCGCAACTTAATTTTATATTTTTTTGTTTCAGTGTTTGACAAATTCAAACAATAAACAATTGAGCAGCGCGTAAAGAAGTTAAAGTCTTTTACGAAAATGGACGTTAAAACACATTTTCATCTACAAAAATTATTTCATCCAAATAATTTTAACTTTTTTCATTATAGCTTTTGCGTTCGTGGCCAAAGAACTTTGTAAATCATATTTATAAAGTTTTTATGTTAAGTTTTAAGAGATAGTAGTAGTAAATTATATGATTTTTGTCCTAATGTTTAGCAAAATAAATCACTATTTCGACAAATAGTCCGTATATATTTATGTTGCTTTAATTTTTATTTAAAAATTCACCCAAGGGAGGGCAAGAGGTTTATACTTTTTGCCTTCATATCACCACCCTCTTTTGCTGCTTAAGCATTTTCGGTTTTTAAATCTCTCCAGTATTAAACTGTTTTTTTGTTTTTTTCTTATTTAAGGAAACATTTTTTTTATATACTCATACCAAGTAATCCTATAAAGCATGTTCTGCTATTCTGATGAAAATTTGCAAAAATAATTTAATCCCATTAGGATTTTAGTCAGGAAAAGTTACCATCAGCGTTGTCAACTATTAGAATTCAGAAAGCTCTAATGGCGAGAAAAACGCGTATTTTTAGGGAAAAATAAGCACCAAATTTAAACATTATTGACAAAAGAAATATTTAAAAATAAAAATAAACATTTAATAAATCATTTGTTTTTTTTATGGTTAAATGATACACTTAACTTCTAATACAAATTGAATGATTAAAAAAGATCATATTCATACTCTTAAAATCATCACTTGAGTAGCATTGATGAATATGATTCGACATGTTTGATTCGCTTCATTCCATTCATAAATTATTTCTTGCCTTTTATTTATCATATACAAACATTGTAGTCGCCGTGGTCTAGTGGTTAGTATGTTGGCTTACTAAGACATGGGCTCTGGGTTCGACTCCAGGCTCTGACATCTTCAAAAAAAGAAATATGAAAAAAATATTTCTTTCGGCGACTACCTCTCAGCAGTCTTCTGGCAAAAGCTCTGAGAGTAACTAATTGCCATGAACAAGCTTCTCAAGTCTGTCGTTCGGAGTCGACATAAAACTGTAGGTCCCGGTACTCATGGAGTGCTGCGAGAAGCTAGGCCGTAATCCTAACACAGGGTTGTAAAGGCCAGTTATGTATGTATGTATACAAACATTCAGACTCACATTAACAAATAAAATAAAACTCTATATTCGTTTGCATCACAATTGAATCGAATGAATTTTTCTTTCATACCAATTAATTTGTTTGAATAAATAAATGAATGAAAAGTACATTTTTGAAAGTATGTTTACGCAGCAAGAGCGTTATCATAAGAAAATATATCATAAAAAAAGGTTTCAAAATTCTTTTTATGGCCTTTTTCGCATTTCGCTCTTTCGGAATTTTAACTGGGGACTCTGCTTCCTTGATTCAAATGTTAATGCCATGGCAGAAATGGTTGTGAATATAATAAAATTGGGGATGGATACCTATATTCCGTCTAAAAATATTTCTATTAAACCAAGAGACAAATCTTGGTTTAATCAGACGTGCAGATTGGCAGTCAGATCCAGAGAGGAAGCGTTCAGAAATTGGCGTAATAATAAGTGCGCACATACTGATACGCTACGCAAAAAGGCGAGATCTTCGTGTGCCGCAGTACTAAGACGCGAAAGAGCTTTACACGAGCAGTGTCTTCGTGCTAAAGTTCTTTCTTTCCCCCGGGGAAGTAAGAGCTTTTGGTCCTTCGTTAAGAGGATAAGGAATAACGCTAGTTTGATTCCAACTCTTATACAGAATGGCCAAGCATTCACAAACCCGGTTGAAAAAGCGAACCTTTTAGCTGAATTGTTTGCAAAAAACTCATGTTTGCCGGAGAGTGTATCGTATGAAAGAGTATCGGTGACTATGCCTAATATATTCTTTCGAGCCCGTGCTGTCAAAAGGGTTCTTTCAGACCTCAACATTCATAAATCTTCTGGGCCGGATGGTATACCAGCACTGGTCCTGAAGCTCTGCTCTTCGACGCTTTCGCGTCCATTAGCTAAACTTTTTAGTGCGGCTTATCGTGTCGGAGTATTTCCATCTAACTGGAAAGTTGCTAATATAACGCCAATCCCTAAAAAGGGTGAGGCTACCAATCCCGAAAATTACCGCCCAATAGCAGTGTGTTCAACACTCTCCAAAGTTACGGAGAGTACGATAAATCACCACCTTATGAGGTATTTGGAGTCCAATAACTTGCTGAGCGACCGTCAGTATGGCTTTCGTAGAGGTCGCTCCACTGGTGATCTACTGGCATTACTCTCTGAGCGATGGAGTGGATCTATTCACCGTTTTGGTGAAAGCAAAGATGTTGCTCTGGAATCTCAAAAGCGTTTGATAGAGTCTGGCACGATGCTCTTATTTCTAAACTAGCTGCCTTTGGCGTCGGTAACCATTTCTGTCGTTTCATAACGAGCTTTCTCAGAGACCGTTCTATAAGAGCGGTTATAGACGGTGTCTGTTCCAACTAGTTCAGGCTGAATTCGGGAGTACCGCAAGGCTCTGTTCTATCTCCCACCCTATTTTTAATTTTCCTTAACGATCTTCTCCTCCTAACCTCTAATCCCATTTACTCCTTCGCAGATGACAGTAACATTTGTCACTCATATTCATTTGATCGTAGGCCGAGCCTTTTGGAGACCGGGGCGAAAAGGCATAATATGAATGACACACTCTCAAATGACCTGCAAAGAATCTCCGAGTAGGGTCTCGCGAACAGGGTCGAATTTAATGAGCGCAAGACCCAATGTTGTTTTATAACGCATAGACGTTGTGATGATTTAATCCTGCCATCTGTGACTATGGGTAATGTAAATATTGAGGAGGCTGACGCTCTTGATGTTCTGGGCATGAGAATTAGTTGTAATGTCCGTTGGAATGATCACATATTTCGAGTGTCGAAAGAAGCATTCAAGTGCCTCGGTTTTCTAAAACGGTGCAGGAAATACTTCACTCCATCTGACCTTCTCAATATTTACAAAACCTTCATCCGGCCTAGGATGGAATACAACTCTCATGTATGGGCCGGTGCTTCAAAATCAATTTTGGGGCTTCTCGACCGCGTACAGGAAAGGGCGAAGGTGCTTATCGGCGATGGTAGGGTATCCAATTCTATCGATTCGTTGGAGCATCGGCGCAATGTGGCTTTCTATCGATACTACCATGGGAGGTGCTCTGATGAGATAGGGGAATTGATTCCGGGTGGTCGCATATTCCTGCGGACTACACGTACCTCTCTCAGAGCGCACCCATTTGTGGTTGATTGTTCAGCGAATCGCACAATGCATTATAGAGAGAATTCGTTCTTTAGCCGCACCGCTCGTTTGTGGAACAATCTTCCGGCGAAAGTTTTTCCTGCCAATTACGATATTAGTAGGTTTAAATCAAATGACCACAAACACTACTCCCTCTTTCCCCCTTCCCACAACATTATTTCCTAGACCAGCACAATGTATTGCATGAGTGGGGGCCGTCCCCTGAGTGCTGGCCTTAAAAATAAAAAATAAAAATAAAAAAAATTTGACACACCACCCGTTCAATGTTTGGATAAATAAAATAGAAAAAGACAACATCCGCTAATGAAAGTTTTACTTAACAAATTTAATTATTATCATGTCACTTTTAATTGAATCAATCATTTCTTTGATCAAAATAAGAATTCTTCTAGTATGTATGACAAATTTCAATTAACTTTTTAATTGTATCAACATTGTGCGTTCATCGGAGAAATGTCAAACTAAAATTAATTGAGTATGTTGCTTTTGTAATTAAAATTAGTTTTTCAGTTTTTTCTGTGAATACAAACTTTAATATAGCCCGTATTCATAAAAATTATTTTAGGTATATTAAGGGTTTATTTGGCAAATTTCTATGCAATACTTTTTTATGAATACGGGCATAAGTCTATAGCATTCGACTTAAAAGTCTACTACAATAAACTATTCAGCTTACTCACTTAAGTTGTATATCTCACTAAATGATATAAAATAATATTATTATTATTATCTTTTATAATGATAAAAAATATTACTTTACAAGGGATAGCTATTACATTACTAGTCGACCAGGGGTGGAATCGTCACATACGTTATCGTATCGACAATCGTACGAAAAACAATTACGTGATACGTCAGGCAATTGAACGGTATGAAATTGCAAGCTAATCGTAATTTTCTATAAAAATCAGAATAGTTTTAAACTTTAATAACACTGTGAATTATACTTTCAATTCACAATAGATGTGGAACTGCCAAAAATAAAACAAAAATTAAAATCAATAATATAACTTGAAATATAAATATATTATAAATAAAAATACGCTAAACAATGTGAGTTTTAAAAAATTAATCTTGAAAAATGTTTTAATTTTTTTTTTTTTGTAAATTTAAAAAGCGGTTCCGTTTAACCAAAAAAACTTTTGTATATGTACTAAGTCTTAAATACTTAAATGCCAAAGCGATTGTCCGGTTTTATGCTAACTGGTAGACCTGCATAGTCCTTGAGCACATTTGGGAAACAAATTTTTTGCTTAATATTGATACTTGCTGAACTCTGCCATCACTTCTTTTTATGTGGGATTAAGTTTAGTACAGTTTTTCCAAGAAAATATATACTAAGTAATTACAATAATTTTAATAAAATATTCAAAAAAGTTTTGGTAAACTTACATTTTTTATTAAATTTTAAAAATTTTTCCATGTACTCGCACTGAATTTTGTTAACGGATGACAGTTCGTAAAATCATACGTTCAGTGATAAGTACGATAACGTATTTCATAATCCCGAAATTTACAATAAGCTCTACATTCACGTATATCGTAAACCGAAAAATGTATTTTTACTTTATGAGTTATACGTTCACGGGTGTGACGATTCAGGCCAAGACTTGTGGTTGGCGGCATTAATTTAAAAAAAAATTACTTGCGTTACTAGTAGTCTGTTAAACAATATATCGGCGATGGAATTAAAGAACGCTGTAAATGACAAAAAATTGAAAATACGTTTTTTGCATCATTTTTATCAGGAAAAAAATACGCGTCGATTGGTCCAGGTCCCAGATTTCTACGATGAAAATAAATTCACTTACGCCGTCTGCGAAATGAAAAATACCAATATATTTGTTCTACATTTATGAACGTTTTTTGGCTCTTTTTTTTTTTTTTTTTTTTTTTTTTTTTTTTTTAAGCCAATACTCAGGGGTAAACCCCTACTCATGCAGTGTGCATTGTATTGGAATGTGAAGATGGTTGATAGGTTTTTTTTTTTTTTTTTTTTTTTTTCATAGATGTTTATATATTTTTGCGCCTTTTTTATTGTTGATGAAACAAGTTGGTGTAAATTTGTCCACTCAAGAGCCAGTGTTATACCTTCACCCTCGAATGTTCAAACAGCGACTGCCTCATCTGTCGGTGGATGTTTAATGTGAATGGTGAGCGTCTTCAGTAGATTAGCTGTTATCTTCCCAGAAGGTGGCGCTGTACTCCTGATCATTGTTTTCTGGTGGAATAGATTAGAAATGTCAGGGGCGGTTTCTTGCAGATGGTCTTGCTGGAGGGGGGGGGGGGGGGGGGGGGGGGTGGAACGACTTATTTTATTTAAATTTAATTTTTAATTTAATTTGTAATTTTAGAAAACCGCAAATATTTATTTTTATAATTTTGTCCTTCGCTGGGATTGAACCTAGGTCGTGTGAGTTTCTGTGCAAGCGCTCTACCAGTATGCCACGACCCCCCCTGGTGGACATTTAAGGTTTTGTCAGTTACAGCGTTCTTTAATTCCATCGTCGATATGTTTGATGTTTGAAGTTTCAAAACACCACATTGTCATATATATATATTTTTGTTTTTTAACATGAAAGATTAACTGTCAGAATGAAATTGTTAATTTGGAATAAATTACTTAACACTGTGCAATTTAATACTTTCATTTAAAATGACCCAGTCTAATCAATTAAATTAAAAGAGATCTAGATTTTACCCTGTTGATATCTCCTTGCTATTTACGACTATAAAATATTGGAGAGTATAATTTGGATGTGGCCTTATGAGCTTTCAATACGAAGACAGTAGTAGTCGGGAATTTGAGGTGTTTACGACAGAAACGGTTAAAAATATTAAACTATGATATTGGATGATAGTCAGATGAAGGTGAGTGAGTCAGATAAAATGACAGGAATTTCAAAAATTGCTGTAGCCTATAGACCACATTCTGTTGGAAAATGTTATGATAAGAAAGTTCTACGCATGATGAATTCTGCGTTTGGCCTCAATAGAACAAAAACAGAATCATAAGGATATTTTAATGAACTGCTGTTTGGCGATGTTTCACCGAAATAAAGTTAATGAGAAGTGAGTCCACTACTTCACAAGCGAGAAAAAGTAACTATGAAAGCAGTGGACTAGAATGGCACAGTGACCGAAAAAGCCAGCTGTGTTTTTGATTACGCGTGGGAGAGTTTTCATTGATTATTCTAAAAATTAAAACCAATTATCGGCGAAATTAGCGTATAAGTAATGTAATTAAAGAATAAAGAGACCACATTTGGTAAATAAATTAAAAATAAGGTTATTTCATCGTAATGAAGAAAATAAATTTCGAATAGCTTCATCACTGAACTTATTCGCTATACGATTTGCCAAAAAGGCAGAGGTGAAATCAGCAGTTAATGGCTGTTCTAAGGATTTAAACAGAAGCTGTTGAGTAGAGCTAGGAGAATTGTAAAAAAGGGCAAAATATATTAAGATGAAGAATTTTTCTTTTTCAAGTTTTTTAATGTTTTCTTAGTCCGCTACTTCTAGTACCGCTCTCGTACTTTACTGCTTTAACTTAAAGTTTTTGTATATCAAGTGAGCTGTTTTTCTATTCATTTATATACAATTTCATACTGAAAGTTAAACTAAAGAAAATTATTGAAAATTTCCCTTCTTTACTTTTTATAATGAAAAACTTTAAGAACTTACCAATATACTTAATTTAAATTAAGAATGTTTTTCGTTTAAAAACAAGCAGATTCAAATACCCTGTAAAGAAATAAGAAAAAAGTTAAAACATTATAATTTTTGTACTTTTAAATTTATAGACAATTTGCTAGAAAAATAATAAATTATCTGTATGGGATGAACGGTCTAAATAAAACACAAACAAGATTTTTAAAAAATTGCAAACTTCCTTCAACACACAATTGAAAACAATATTTTGCTTAAAATTTATTTTTTTTTTCTATCCTCCTATTGCTTAAAGGAAAAAGTATCCGGAAATAAATCGTTTATTACGAATTCATCTTTAATGCCTGACTATTAACACATACACCCTGCAGGATTAGATATACAGGGTGAGGCAATAATACACACTTTTTATTAAAAAAAATTATTAGTCTAGCTAGTATTGGATTTTTGTAAAATTTTTCTTTTTATTAATTTACTCACAAGCTTTGCAACACTCTGTACTCGTAATTTTATTTGACGACTATCCCAGATTTAATCATAAATTCTTTATACGTTTGGGCTAAGCCATGCAAACTTAAATATTTGTCTGTTTTTAGTCCTTTTTTTGTTTTAAGTTTTCATTCTCTACAATTACTTTTTAGGTGTTGAGGGTATACTGTGTTTGGGACCGATGTTTGTCCCACAATCATAAATTACTGTAAAAAGAAAATCAAATTCTCGGGGTTTTTTTTTTCACTAGATTGGTAATGACTGCATAATATACTGACTGATATTAAATTATTGAACAAAGTCGAAACGAGATTTATTTTATTTTATTAGAATATAAAAATCTTCGTTGAATAGATCTTATTTGGTTACAGTACTTATTGTTTGTAGTTTTAATATAAAAAACGCAGCGAATTGAAAATCTGAAAGCTAAAGTAAACGGCGTGACAGGATTGATTATAACAATCATGAGGATAGTCAGAAAAAATATATCCCATGCAGTTTAAAAGTTATGGGCATTTAAGAAAAACTTAGAAATTTGGTCAAACTGTAACCATTTTTCGGTTATTACGGTTAGTTTTTATTATTTTTGTTCATTTAAACTTTGGAACTGTAACCCTAAATAACATTTCTAGAACGACAGCCAAAACTAATGAGCAACTGCCCCAAGTTTTCTAGAATTAAGACTATTTGTTAATAAACTATGAATTTAAAAGTTTCAAAATTTGTCGACTTTGAAAAGTCCTCCTTTGAAAAATGTACTAAAGTGCCTTGGTAAGTGCCATTAAAAGTTTGCGCATTTAATCAGGGTTGTAAAATGGTACAATACTTGTTAGTTAGTTTTATACTCAAAAAAAAAAAAACAGTAAAAAATAAAAACCTCAAGTAACCCGATTTTTACTAACCTATCAAAAGTTTTTTATTCGTTTTTTATTACGTTCCGGCATGACGTTGATTTCTGGGACACCCTGTATAAATCGCATATAAAGCTATGATTTGTATTAAACTTTTATTTCTATATAATGCTTGGACGTTATCATAACATACAATGTCATATTAATAATCGCAGCTTTATTGCAGCAGTCTATTCTTTTAAGGTAGTTTTACCACTTTTTGGCACAATCTGGTTGGTGTCTCGGTGATAACTTGACAAATATTGATTTTCAAATAGGGTTATAATTCTGAATATCTGGAAGAAATGACAATTCCATAATAGAGTGAAAAGGAGAATATATACACGGAAAAAATCGTGCTGTGTTTGATAACAATTCGACTAGCTCATTATTTTAATGTTTAGTTAAAAGAAAATATTGTTCATGAGAAGCTACAACTAGTACTAGTGTGTTTTATTTTGTTCAAATTAGCGATAAGATAGTTATTGTACACAATCTGCAAAAAACCATAATATTATGTGAACAAGTTTTCCTTTAAAAATCTTTTTACAAAAATATAAAGCATTTGCTTTCTCTTATCGCATAAAAAACTATTCGTTCAAAAATCTACTTTGAGATGTGCGCTTGATTATGACCAAACTTGACTAATTTATAACTTCTTACACACACGTGTGTTCCCTGTTTTGTAATTTATTGGTAATTTTGTTTTTTCTTTTAATCATTTTTATTGTTGTTGTGTTTCATTCTTTTATTGGGACCAGCAACAAAAAATATATATAAAAATAAGCACATTTAGTTAACCACTAATCATTATATGGCAGTCAAGTTAGATCATGACATAAACGAATATACATATTTGCTCTCTCTACTTCACCAATTTCCAAGAGTTTTTATTGCAATCCCAATTTGTAAATTGCTTTGCGTCTTTAATAAAAATTCTTTAATAGCAATTCCTTATTTTTATACAAATTCTTTTCTTCTTTGGCCCTTTATATTTCCTTATTAAATCAATTTTTCCTTTTTTTTTGTGAATGTTTGAATCAATAAATTGCTGTCAATTTAAATTAATCCTGAAATAAGAAAACAAAACAATTATAAATTAAATTAAGGAAATGTAACCAGTAAAGCCCAACAAATAGGGTGTCAAAGTAATTAAGAGATTTATTTTTGGACTGTAATATGGTTTCCTTTTTATTTAGTACCAAAAGGAACATTTTTATTTACAAAAACTCATTTGAAATACTGACGTAAAATAAAATCTTATTTCTACTATTATGCTTCTTAAACAATTAGATTTGGAAAAAATACGAGGAATATATGTGTATGTCCTCGTATTATATTTTACATTTTGTAGTCACAAGCCAGACAGACTTCAACGTAATTGTAGTGGCATGAAAAAGGTATTCTTTTAACATTTTTGAAAAACGAATGTTATTTTATTAACTAGTTTGAACAATTTAAATACAAGATGATGCACAACAAAATTAAATATTTGGATCGCCTTGGACTAACCGGATGTTAAGAGGCATTATTTTCAAATTTAAGCTTGAAGGGGGCTTTTTTGTATACTTTCCACAATTATATAACATCAAATGCAACGACTAAGACGAATTCTTTCTTAAAAATTAGTACTAAATTCTTAGTTGGTATTGGCAATTTTAAAGCCAAGCATCTTTGAAGAACGATGCAGTAACATGTTTTGGCAATAATTGCATTGTTTTTCAGAGTAAACAAGAGAATTGTCAATTTTGCTATTCATGGATTCTTAGTTACGATATTCGCTTTAATCAATATCATCTGTTGTCATGGGCTAACGACAGAGATTATAATTTAAATATAAAGAAGAGTAGACTTGTCGACTAATCTCATAAGCGTTACTGCAAACAACAATACTTTACGACTTGCGAATGTCGTATAGTTGAAAGATGCTAAATCTCGCTGACTGTGGGGTTAAAGGCTTTCTAACCCGGGAGGTAAGGAACCCTTTTCCTGTATTTAAAAACAAAGTTTCTACAATGGAGAACCAATAATTACATGATTTTTTGAATAAGCACAGTTTTTTTTTATTTTTCAATATAATCTCCTTTTAGCTCAATACATTTTGGCCCATTATTACAACTTGCCGATAGTGAAAGGTAGGATTTTATCAGACAGATAAAATGCTTTCTATTGGTAAAAGCAAACTTTAACCTAAAGTGACCGATAACGGTATTTGGAAGATTGCCTTACCTTTAGGTTAAAGTGTACTGTAATAACAAAAAGCAATTTATCGGTCTGATAAAATCCTACCTTTAACTATCGGAAAGTTGTAATAATGGGCCTTAATCCAACTTTTTCCTAATTTTTGTATTCCTTCCAAAAAATAGGATTTTTCAAGGTCCATAATATAAACGTTTGTTTGATCAATAATTTCATCGTTGGAGCTAAATCTCTTTCCACCAAGCCATTTCTTTTGGTTTGGAAATAGGAAATAGGCACTGGGTTTTTCAATCCCAAGAGTAATGCAGATGAGGTACCAATTCGTAGCCTAATTCATGTAATTTTGCCATTGACATTGCACACGAGTTCAGCCGTCCATTATCTTGATGAAAAAGAACTTTTTTCTTGGCCATATCTACTCATATATATGGATAGGTCGAATAAAATTCCAGACCTATTAGACTTTTTGGTTTAGTTTAATATAGAGGTTTTTTAGTTATATTTTTATTTTTATTGTAACTCGTTTAAAATAAAATTATAAAAAAAAGTTCTTCAATTAACAGAAGAATGATGACTGTGTATACGGAAACTTCTAGTTTATTTACAATGTTCCTGGATAAAAATTCTACTTTACGAATTCAGTAAGGAAATATTCCATATGCAAAAACAATCTAAAAACTTTATAAATATTAAGTATTAAATAAGTATATCAAGCAATTGTCAAAGAACTCTCACATGTGCTTAAAGAAAAACTTGTTTCATAATAGTCGTATTATTACACCTGTTAGATATTACAGACGCTGATCTTGCGTTTTAAAGATTAGATTTACATGTTAGATAAGAAAACTAATTTAATGTAAATATTACAGATGGTAGTCGCCGTGGTCTAGTGGTTAGTGTGTGTGCTTACTAGGACGATAGCGCCGGGTTCAAATCTCAGCTCTGACACTTTCTTTTTTTTATTTATTTATATTTGTGATCCCGTCCCCCAGCCATGAAGAGGTCAAAGTTGCCATATGGCGACTGAAGAGCAACAAAGCAGCCGGACCTGACGGTCTGCCCGCTGAACTCTTCAAGTATGGAGGCGATGAGCTAGTTAGGTGCATGCACCAGCTCATTTGCAGAATATGGCTGGAAGAAAGTATGCCCGATGATTGGAATCTCAATGCCCGATCCTGAAAAAGGGAGACCCCACTATATGCACCAACTACAGGGGTATAAGCCTTCTCCCTATTGCATATAAGGTTCTTACGAGCGTATTGTGTGAACGACTGACGCCATTCGCCATCTCACTGATTGGACCTTATCAGTGCGGCTTCAGACCTGGTAAGTCCACCATTGACCAGATATTCACACTCCGTCAAATCCCGGAGAAGACCCATGAAAGTCAAGTCGACACACACCACCTCTTTGTCGACTATAAGGCAGCGTTCGATAGCCCGATAAGGGATCGCGTATATGCCGCAATGTCTGAGCTCGGTATTCCTGCAAAGCTGATAAGACTGTGCAGAATGACGTTGAGCAGCTCCTGCAGCTCCGTCAAGGTAGGAAAAGACCTCTCCGAACCATTTAATACCGTGCGAGGTTTCAGACAGGGCGATCCCTTATCCTGCGACGTCTTCAATTTCGTCATGGAGAGTGTTTTGCGAAAGGCGGGTGTACATCGAAATGGCACTATATTTAACAAAAGTGTCCAGCTCCTTGCGTATGCAGACCACATTGAGATTATTGGGCATACCAAGCGAGATGTCACCGCAGCCTTTAATGCTATTGAACGAGAGTCTGCAAAAATGGGTCTGGCGGTAAATGAGAGCAAGACGAAGTACATGTTGTCGACGAGTAGGGATGTTGATCGCATCGGCTCCCAGGTTACAGCCGGCAACTATACATTCGATGTGGTCAAGGAGTTCATCTACCTTGGCACCGCCATTACCAGCAAGAATGATGTCAGTCTGAAGATCAAACGAAGAATCACACTGGCCAACAGGTGCTACTACGGTCTCAGTAGGCAGTTTAGTAATAGAGACCTCTCTCGTGCGACGAAATTAACACTCTATAGGTCGCTTATTCTTCCGGTGCTTCTCTATGGTGCGGAAGCATGGACGCTCTCTTGTGCCGATGCAGCGGTCTTGGGAGTATTCGAGAGAAAAGTTCTTCGTAAGATCTTTGGTCCTCTAAAGCATGGCGATGATTTTCGCATTAGAACCAACTGTGAGCTGTATGAGCTCCTCGGCGATGTGGGCGTTGTTCAGCGCATTAACATCCAGCGGCTACGCTGGCTCGGCCATATTGTTCGGATGGATGAATCTGCTCCAGGGAGAAAAGTTTTCGATGCGAAGGTCACTGGACGTCGGCGTAGAGGACGACCGTGTTTACGTTGGAAGGACCAAGTTGATGAAGCCCTGTCGTTAATTAGTGTGACCAACTGGAGAAGGCGCGCGCTTAGCAGAGACGCCTAAAGACTAGTGTTAAGGCAGGCCGAAACCCATTAACGGGTTGTTATGGCCATCTAAGTAAGTATGTAAGTAAGTAAGTATTTATTTATATAAGTCTACAAACTAATTTTACACAGACTTCATTACATTAATTTATTTTAAACAAGTTTTAGAAATGTATATATTAGATAAATCTTTCAAGATGATACATATCTAGAGTTCAGAAAAGATATAATATTACTTTTAATTTTGTTCACAGATAATGAAAAATCTATAAAATTATAAAGGGTATTGTAGTATAAGCAAATTCTTCCAATTGGATCAGAATTGACATGATTGGTTCGAAAGTATTTAATTACTAGGGATGAAAGAAACGGGTTGGACGTTGAGGTATATTAAGTGATATATTTCTCAGAAGAAACTCACAGCATACATCACCATTTATCAAGTTCACTAGAAAAGTGACGTTAAGCATTGTTCTTCTACTTTTTAGACTGGGTAGTTTAATTAAAGCTAACCTATGATTATAAGATGGTAACCTGATGGACGGATTCCAACGTAGACTTCACAAACAAAATAGAAGAAATTGTTTTTGAATAGATTCAATACGATCCATATAAATGTTATATACGGGATCCCATAATACCGAACCATATTCAAGTACAGGTCTAACTAATGATGTGTATAATAGTTTAGAGATATAGGGATCGGTAAATTCCTTACTCCACCTTTTTATAAAGGCAAGAATGCCTCTGGCTCTATTAATGGTCAAATTTATGTGTTGATTAAAATTGAGTTTAGAATCGAGCATAATACCAAGATCAAGAATGGAGTTTACAGATTCAAGCGGTATTGCGTTGATTTGATATGTGTTCGGAATGCAGTTGTTACGATAGAAACTAATGTGTTTGCATTTTTTAAAGTTTAATTCCATTAAATTTACGTTACACCATATATAAAAACTGTTTATATCCTGCTGTAGATAAATATGGTGATAGATGTTATTATAGGTGTAGAAAATTTTTACATCGTCAGCAAACATTAAGATATCAGAATGTTTCAAGGCAGTTGGCAGATCATTTATAAATAAGGAAAAAAGCATTGGTCCAATATGGCTCCCTTGTGGTATCCCAGAAAGAATGTTTATAGATTTGGACAGATGGTATTTAAAGAAAACATTTTGTTTTCTATCTTTAAGGTAAGAGATAATCCAGTTAAGACTGTTTGGTGAAAAGCCCATCATATTTAACTTGTGAATAAGTAGCTGGTGATTTACCTTATCGAAAGCTTTACTAAAATCGGTATATATGGTATCAGTTTGTTGATTATTTGCGAGTCCATTTTTAATTAG
Organism: Metopia argyrocephala; assembly: GCA_963576795.1. NCBI lineage: Eukaryota > Metazoa > Arthropoda > Insecta > Diptera > Sarcophagidae > Metopia > Metopia argyrocephala. The sequence continues at coordinate 55,616,237 of OY756211.1, read as the reverse complement.
TGTGGTAATATGTAGTAGATTAGTGATTGTTGAACGCCCTTTCTTAAAACCATGTTGATACTCTGATATCAGGTGCGATAAGTTGTAACTTAGATAGGTAGTAATAAGTTTCTCCAAGACCATGGGGATAGAGTTTTGCTTAGCAATACCTCTGTAATTTTTACATTAGACTTGCAACCGGATTTGAATAACGGAATAATTTGTGACGACTTCCAGTGACTAGGAACATATCCATACTCAATAGATGAGTTAAATAACAACAATAACGGCTTAGAGAAGCTTGTAGCACAATATTTAAGTATACAATTCGGGACACCATCTGGTCCATGTTTCGTAGTGGGAGTCAATTTTAATAATTCGAACTCAATTTCAGCAAGACTAATTTTCGGAATGATGATATTTGAGTTTGAAGAAATTTTATAAGGATAATCAGTATTGTGATATTTAGAATCAGAGTAAGTTGTTGAAAAGAAATCAGAAAACAACATGACTTTCTTTTGGATTTTACAAAGCTGAAGAAATATTTAGGATTATTTTTAAAATTAGATTTTATTCTATTAATATAATTTTTATAAAGAGCAATACAACAAAAACAATGAAACAAAAAGTATGAAAAAATTATTTCCTTCCGCGACTACCTCCCATCGGTCTTCTGGCAAAAGCTCTGGGAGTAATTGATTGGCATGAAAAAGCTTCTCAAATCTGTCGTTCGGAGTCGATTTTAAATAAAAATATGCAGACTGTTCAGAAAAACAATAAACTCACACAGAAAAAATAGAAAATCTATTTTAATTAACAAATTTATACCACGTTTCAACTAACAATTAAATTGTTTACAAACAATACTAATAGTATTAATGAAAAGATTATTATTTCCAAGTTTTGCGACAAAATTGTTAATTTATACAATTAATAACGATAACAATTGCAACTCTTTTTCTGAGTTACGGCCTAGCTTCTCACTGTACCCATATTGTGTGCGTCAATTTTTTTTATCTATGAGTTCCCCGACCTACAGTTTAACTTCAAATCTCAATGACAGCTTTTGCCAGAATAGCAGTCTTCTGGCAAAAGAGATGGTCACCGAAAGATATATTTTGTCATATTTCTTTCTTTCAAAATGTCATAGCTGGCGTTTGAACCCTGAGCTCTCGTCTAGTAAGCCAACCCACTACACACTAGAGTACGGCGCCATATTCACATATCGAACTACATAATTGCTTTATTCTTATACTTGTTAAGCAAAATTCAAACTAATGTCTACAACAATCAAACGAGTACAAGTACATAAATATTCTTTGAACACAAAATCTCAACAATAAGTCCACTATCAGTTTTTATGGGAAACCCATAAATTCTAAGATTTATCAACATATAACCAATTACAATAATAATAAGAAAGTGTCAGTCATTTCATAAACAAATTATATTTTTTATCATTAATTTCAATCAAATGTATTTCATTAACAATATCCAAAATGAAAACAATAACAGAATTACTAATTGATATACGCTCGTATTATTAAATCGCAATGGAAATGATTACTATTGGGAGAAAATTTTCACCCGTTCTGGAGAAAATTTCTATGAGAAGAAAAACGTATTTTTTTTTGTTTTTTTTTGTTTTTTGTTGCTATGACTACTGAAATGGCCATAATTTGTGAAACCAATCAATAAAACAGCCGTTTAACTGGTAATAATTGTTATTAATTGTAACAGCAGATAATTTCTGATAATTAATGCCCTGACCAATTATTTTAATTGGTGATTAACTTTTCTTCGTATTTTTTTTTTTTTTTTATTTGATTAGTTCATAAGTATTTGAATTCATACTCCATTTATGCTTGAGGGTGTAGTGTATTTATAGACCTTTTCATAGAAAAGCAAGATTGTTAATATAAAATAATTGATTAAAACCAATTATGAAAGAACTTAAGTGGGTAGGACAATAGCCGTAAATACAAATATTTAGATTTATTTAATTTATTTTTTTTAATATTTTCATCCGTAAATAGAGTCACCAATACCCCGGTTTGCGTCGCTAATTGGGACTGAAAAAATGAGACGCAAACCGAAACGACGCAAACTGAAGCAGAATTTTCAATTGTTTACGTATTTGATTTTCGTTTAGTCAATACAGGTTTTAAACATTTTAGCTTAGAAAAATTGTTTTTAAATCAATATATTTTCTTATTAGTTTTTGAATAACAGATTTTATTAAAATACAAATATAACAATTGTGAAGATCACTGATATAATTCGAAACTAATAACTACGCTTAACGTGTAAACAACGCACACCTGCAAATTTGCTTTCTACTAAACGGGAAATCCCCTTTTTTTGCTTTAACTTTGTAAAAATATTTTCATATCAACCACGCAAATCGAAGCATTTACGACGCAACTTCGAAGCCGTGCGACGCAAACTGAAACAAAAACGACGCAACATTGAAATTCCAGAAACTTAAAAAAAGACGCAACTTCGAAGCGACGCAAACTGAAGCGACGCAAATCGGGGTATTGGTGTATTAGGGCGGGTGGATATGTAGGGACGCAAAAAAATCAAACAAGTGACAAGGAAAATCGTATTCTAGGGATCAAAATAAGAAGCTTTGCCTAAGGAACCATACCTCTAAAACGAATTCTGATGTTTCTTATTTTGAACCAAAGATCAAATTTTGTAAAATCCCACTTTGACCCATTTAAAGTACCTTAGTCGAGTTTAAATGTATGATCGACAACCACTAACATTGGACAGTCGACCACAATTGTATTGTACACCTGTTTAGTTTAATAGGTCCACATAAAGTAGTAAAACTTTTGTTTTAGCCGTAATATGTACCGGACCGTAATAAAAAAAATTTCATTCCAGCAATATTTCTGCTTGTGTTCTCATTTTAAGTACTTCAGCTCTTCTTTAAAAACACACCCTATAATAGCGACACTGAAGTCAAAATTCTAAGTCTGTATAATATTCTTTCTAAAACTACATTCTGACTATTTCAGTTAATTCTGTTAAATAAACTTTTTTCAATAACTTGTTCAGTTAATGTTTATTGATTTTGTGTACGTTTCTTTTTTTTCCTTTGGTTATATCCATGAAGAAAAAGTCAAAATACTTAATTGCTTACGTGACAAGAGTAGCAAAATAATTTTATTTCTTCTTTTTATTTTTTATATAAGTTCTTTAAGGCGACAAATAAAAAGCAAAAGAAATAAGAGTTATGCTATAAACATAATAATAGCTACCGGCCATCGACTACAAACTGTCAAAAATATAATATAAGTATAGTATGTGTGTGCATTAGGGTGCTCTTAATATGTATGGGCCAATTTTTGTTTGTTTTATATTTTGGGTGGTAACTCCGCCAAGAAATGTTCTCTGTAGCAAAAAAAATATCTTGTGAAAAATTTCGAATTTTTAAAATTAAGGCGCACCCTAATGTACATACATAGCGGCAGCAATGCTACCGACTACATGACTAGAATTACAGCCCATAGCCAACTTATGCTAATTTATATTTTTGTTAAAGTCAATATACAGGTTAATGCTGTTAGTTAATTAAGATGCTAGAAATAGAGGGTTTAAAAACGCAAGAGATAAAAAGCACCTCTTAAGAGACTCGGAAAAATGCTTGGTGGCAGCACTGAAAATGAATAAAAAAAGTGTTTTGTTTTGTAAAGGTTATGATTATGATTAATTTTGTAGCTGTAGCCATTAAAATAATTAAATAACTATTTTCTTTGTAGTCTATTTGTATTAAATCAGTTATGACAGGGTGAATAATACCCTAATGTAGTCATAAAAAAGTAAAATAGGTAGTTACACGACTACTTATATAGCCTGCGTATTTTGAAGTCGTGTAGTTGATGGTCGTTAGCGTTGAAAGTTATTTATAGCGTCAGTTATGACGGGCTATATAGTACCCTGCAGACTAAATATATAATACTAGTCAGTTTAACTTTTTAAGACAACAACAATTATAACAGATAACATTCAAAAATTATTGTTGGCGTCAATTTCTATTTATGCAGTTCAACAAAGAAAAGTTGTATTAAAATTTAATAATTTTAATTATTATTTCGATAAAAATAAAACATATTGGTAAAAATCTTGCATATTTTAATGCGTTTCTATTTAATTTTAAGCATATATAAAAACGAAATTAATTATTAAAATTCAAATACATACATACATAACTGGCCATTACAACCAGCAGGTAGAATTTTCATGACGACTAGATGAGCTAGTCAGTTTTAAAATTTCACAGGGCGTAAAAATACACTCCCTGAGGATTGTATTACAAAATTTGCATCTTTCCCTTTGATTTGATAACTTGTATTTTGTCAGTGTACTCAACATTGTCTAAAAAAAGTATGTCAAACTCAAATCCTAACAGCGGCGAAATAAGGAATAGAAAAGTTTATGCGGGCCACAAAAAAAGGACTTGAATTTTTATAGTAAACTAGGTTTTTTTTTTTTTGAAAAGTATAAAAAAGGATACTTCGCACTTTTCCTCTGCAACCATCTTTCTGACTTCGAGGGGAATCTTGTTTGCAGTGATTAATTTTAAAACTGACCCGAAATGACTGTCAGTAATTCTGGATATGATTAAAGACTTATTTCCTTTCATAAGAGAAAATAACTATTTGTACCGATAAGTACTTCCAAATACAGTCATAATTTCATATGCGAATCTTTGAGTGATTTCAAATCTAGCTGGTAAATATTAGTAAAATTCAGACACTCCAATTTCAATGAATTTTCTAGACAAAAGTGCCTACACACTTCCAAAACAAACAATTTATGCAGCCTTAATTAAACATTCTTTAATGAAATCCCCTTCGGTAAATGTTTCCGAATGTATACCTATTTTTTCCAGACGAGATCAAAGCCACATGAAAGTTGACAATGAGTAGATCAAACCCTCCAATGGTTTTGAAAAGTTAGCTAGAATTTTAAAGTTATCGTCTTTTAAAGTTGGGCTATTTTATGAAAAAAAATTGTCATATTTTTTTTTTTGAGACCAATAATCGGGGGTAAACCCCTACTAAATATGCTGTGCATTGTATTGGAATTTCTTGGAAAGGACTGTACATATATATTTTTTTTTCTTATATTATTTTTAAGCGTTTTAGGAATGATTTACATATTTTGTAAATTTTGATTTACAATATTTGTGAACGTCAAATAAGCTTTTGGTAAAATATGGTCTTCTTTAAAATGAACACAAATTCTGTCTGCACTCTACCATCTTGCTTTGAAATCATAAGTCAATATAATCAATTTATGTATAATATATATACATATTATGTATATGAGTGTAGTGGAAATTAAAAAACAGGGTAGTGTATTAGTCGCCGTGGTCTAGTGGTTAGTGTGTTGGCTTACTAAGACGATAGCGCCGGGTTCAAGTCTCAGCTCTGACATCTTGAAAAAAGAAATATGAAAAAATGTCTGGGAGTAATTGATTGCCATGAAAACGCTTCTCAAATCTGTCGTTCGGAGTCGACTTTGAACTGTAGGTCCCGGTACTCATGAATAAAAATTAACACACACAACATGGGTGCTGTGAGAAGCTAGGCCTTAACCCTGAGACAGGGTTGTAATGGCCAATTATGTATGTATGTATATTTTAGGAATGAAACAAATTGCTGTGAATTGATCATTCAAAGGCTAGTGTTATACCTTCACCCTTGAATGATCAACAGCAATTGCCTCATCGTTGCAAGTTGATTGTGTGGTGAGTGCCTCGGCTAAGTAGGTTTAGCTGTTATCTGCTACTTCCCAATAGGTGGCGCTTTTCTTCTGATCATTCGTTTTTGTTGTCAATGGTTAAGGTGAAATAGAGTGGAATGTCGTGGAGCGGTTTCTTTGTAAATAGTCTTCTTGGAGGGGGGTGAAACTCTTATTTTTTAAATTATAATTTTGAAAAAAAACCCCAAATTAACATTTTCATTTTTCACCTTTGCTGGGATTTGAACCTGGGCCATTTGAGTTATTGTGCGAGCGCTCTAACCACTAAAGTTGAAATAAATTTAACTAAATTAAGTATTTTAATCATATTTTCAAATCAATTGATTTTTATTATTGGTCTGATCCGGGAAAAAACTCCTTGGCACACAGTGTAATTAATGCTTAAACTAAATTTTAAAACTAAAATAATTACTATACGTAATAATAAGCCTCTAATCTAGTGTTTAAACCCAATAATTTTTCATCTTAAAATGAATATTCAAATAATTTAAATAGCCATGAATGTACAATTTAAATATCAATTAATAAATGCAAAATTCAATATATTTTCTTTATTTACTATTTAATAAATTAATTATGATAACAATTCATAAAATTTGCAATTCTATTGGCTATGGGCTATTGAAACAAGAAAAAAAACTAAAGGTTAAGGTCAGTTAAAACTAACTTTTAACATTTAATACACAATTGTGATAAATAAGCAGATTTTTTCCTGATGACATTCAAAGGGAAAACGAGATGCAATTGGCAGTAATTAAAACAAATAAAATTGTGTTGTTAACAATCGATTTAAAATCATTAATTAAATGTTAAAAACTAACAATGCCATCAACTATTAGTTGGTAAATAAATACTAAAGAATCATTAAATACTTAAATAAATAGAGAAAAACGAAATTTCAATTTCACCACCAGTATAAACTGTTTTAAGGAGATTTTCAACTCCTTTTCTTACCCTCAGAATTAAAGAGGATTTGCAAACAAAATAAAAAATAAACGGTTTTCTCTATCTTGCAAAGCAAACAAACCAACTACAACTAAAATCAGAACATAATGAATAGCAAACAAAAATAAGCAAAAGGAAAAAGTGTAAAACTAGATACATTTTTAAGATTTTTTTTTAACCCTCACAACTTGATCACATAATTACCAAGCACGCAGCTCTGCTATCGCGTGTCACAAGTCAGAAGCATTTATTACCCCAGTGTTTTACGCTTAACGTGACAATCAAATGGCACTCAAATGCTATTCTCAGCAGGAAAGAAAACCCACACCTATTTTGCGTTTTTATTAGAGTCATTTGAAACGCTCATCCTATCACTGAGTACACCAAAAGTACACACAATTGTATAGACAAACGAACAGGGATAACAAAAGTTTTGCACAGCAAATAAAAGCAATGCAGGAGGCATCTTCAAGATATACATATATAAAGTATTTATATCTACTTAGCGATTTGAAAGATCTTTAAAGTAATGACTTCCATTTTGATGTTTAATTAAGAAATATCTGTGCTATATAGTTTATTTAGTAGTATAGAGTACACCAATGGAAATAGTCTTACCTAGGCTAGATTATCAACAAGAACATTTTGAACCTCATTGCCTTACAAACTTTTGGGAAAGCATCAGGATGGCTTTTGGACGAACCAATCTTGCATTTACAATATCAATACAATACGGATTATGTTAAATCCTAATAGTACGATGTATGCAGAGTTTATCGATTATGAAAACGCCGTCCACATTCGTACCATATTAGTGAACAAGATGGATGTACTACGGAAAATTGTTAACAGTTATACGGCTTTAAATAAAGAGTTATGTACAAGGAGAAGAGAAGGAAGCAGAAAAAGATTTCTTCTTTCAAGGTCTTTCTTCATCACTGATCTGGATCTGGTAGTAAATACTTTACATTTGTTACAGTGCTTCCGACAACTTGACATTCTACTAAAAGCCTTAAAATCTCGAGTACGCTGATGAGATTGTTTTTCTTCCATACTCGCCTCAGTATATGAAATCAGGAATTGCAAAAGTTTGGTCTTGAAATCAATATTAGCAAAATAAAATCAGAGTTAGAAAATATAAAAAAATCTCACAACAATAAAACCTTTAGTATAAACGGACAAAACAAAGCGGATATCGAAAACTTTACATATTTGGAGAGTGTTATTTCAACATCAATACTAATAGAGTGTAACTTTTCCATTGGCATTTTATTTTGGTGAAGTACATATGTTCGATTTTCGCATTTTTTTTTCTGTTATGTTGGTAACATGTGTGTTGTATATGTTGGTAATCTCAGCCATTTTGGATTGTCAGTTTGTTTTTGACAGATAAAAAGGTTAGTCGTGTTTTGGTGTGCTTTTCGATTTTTTACTATTCGAAAAATGGATCAAAGAAACTGTATTAAGTTTTAATTAAGAAATTAAATGCCCAAGGACATTTGAAATGTTGACTGAGGCGTTTGGCGAGTCTATTATGAGCAGAACAGAAGATCAATTGTGGTATAACCGGTTTAGGGAAGGCCGAAAAGATTTAGGGAAGACGATAGATTTTGCACCATGATAACAGTTCACACATCGATGCTTGTGCGTGACTTTTTGGCCAAAAAAAAACCATTATTATGCCTCAATCATACATTAAATCTAATATATAAATAATTATTCACTGAAATGCTCCTATAAAAACACTCTTTCAAGATACTGTTTATACGACTAATCACAGTCTGTTTATTCACACTGTACAAAAAGAAAAATATTACCTTCAGAGTTCTATAATTTCAAGTAACTGATTAGCATTAAATAGCAAACGTAGTTAGTAATTAATCTTTAATTTTATTCTGACATTAAATAGTATAGAAATTAAAGAGTACTTTTAAAGTGTGAAAATCATATAAAAATTAAAAATGTATGGTCTTTTTAAAATCATATAATATATTGCAATGGCGCTTTGCATTAAAGTTATAAAATTATCAAATACAGCGAAGACATATACGATATTTGTATTTCTCATCTAAAACGTACTTTGTGTTTTGTTCCATAATTTATAAAACTTACCGATTTTTTTTTTTAATTAAAAAATGAAACGCTTATAATCCGCTAAAACCCTCTTATGAACTGAATAAATATCTACACAAAATTGCATTTTAAAGGGTGGTTAAATTGTAAGGGCTGATGTTGATTTTGAATTAAACGTGGTATAGTGGTTAGAGCGCGTGCACAAAAACTCAAATCAAAGTGAAAAAGAAAAAAATTAAAAAATAAATTTGCGGTTTTTCAAAAAATATAATTTAAAAAATAAGAGGTTCCCTCTTTCCAAGAAGTTCGTCTTCATGAAACCTCCTTGACATTTCCAGTCTATTCCACCAAGAAACGAATTATCAGGAGTACAGCGCCACCCTCTGGGAAGATAATGCTGTTGATCATTCAAAGATGAAGGTATAATACTGGCATTTGAGTGATCAAATTGAGAGCAATTTGTCGCATTGACATAGGACACTTAACATCTATCTATCTATATCTATGTATATATTCAACATTCCAATAAAATGCACTGCATTTAGTATGAGTGAGTATTGATCTTAAATAAAAGAAAAAAAAAACGCAAATTATTTAGGAAATTATTGTCATTTCTTTTTATTATGATAACTTTGTATGGTGTATGGAATAAAATATCGCCCAAATGGGCGCCGCGACCTCGGCGGCACACCTCCATCCGATGGTCCAAATTTTCGATGACGCTGACGCATAATTGAGATTCTATGCCGTTAATGCGCCAAATTATCGCATCCTTTAGCTCTTGAATTGTTGCTGGCTTATCCAATTCGGGCCATAAAAAGTTCGTTATTATCTCACGATAGCGAACACCATTCACAGTCACTGTCTAACCGGGCTCATATTGGAAAAAATACGCCACCCCATAAACCGCACCAAACAGTCACCATTTGTGGGTACGGCAATTCTGCTTATTGACGAATTCACTGAGGTGAAAATATGCCTCATCACTGAAGATGATTTCTTCGAAAATTAATTACCCACTGTTGCTATTTCTTGCCAACATTCTGACCATTGACGATGCTTGGAATGGTCAAGAGGCTTTAGTTCTTGAGTCAATTGCACCTTCAAGTCTTTATGCATAATGTTTATCAATGACGAGCGTGAAAGGTGCAATTGTTGGGCACGAAGACGAGTTGAGGTGGATGGCTCTTAAGGCACACTATCGGGAACAGCAGCAATATTTTCTGCAGAACGAGCTGTACGAGCATGCACTGGTATTTTCAAATCTCCTACAGACCCGGTTTTTGCACGACTTTTCCGATTGTACTCGTATTCGGACGATTAAATTGAGCGAAAAAATCACGAAGTACACAATATGCATTTTGATTAAAACGCCCATTTTCATAATAAGTAAATAAGTCTTAATAACTTTAACGCGTGGCTCGATTATGTATCTTTCAATGGTTCAAATTGAGTTAGTCTGAAATTGAGAAATGTCAAATGAAATGCAGAAAAAAACTTGAAGTTTAGGTATGGTTCACATTCAACCTCGGCCCTTAAAATTTAACCACCCGATAATTCCCTAGGCAGACTAAGTTTAAAAAGTGAATAGAAGAAACTTATGCATGCCTAATTTCTTTTAACTCCAAATAAACTACTGCCAAAACACGGTACTGAAGATCGCGTGTCATTTAGGATGTATAGTCGAGCTGTAATTATTCTGTCTACGGTAAGGCACAGTACTTAGTTTTATATGAACAAATGAAGAGTAACGATAAATCTTAAAAGGTGTTACAAAGATTAGAATATATCAAGCAGACTGTGCTAAGCTACATTCTCTTATACTATATTAAGTCATGTTAAGTAACAACAAAATTATATTATAATTTAAATTATAAGCCAAATAAAAAGTTTTACTTTAAACAAGAGAAAAAAAGTTGATTTTAATGAATTCCAAGAATTTTTAATGAATATTTTTATTATAAAAATGTGTGTTTTGCTTGTTTTTTGTTCGAAGCATAATTAAAGCGATTTAAAAAAAAATTTTATTGGCATTGAATTAAAATGAAGAAACGAAAAAAAAAATATAACAGACACTGCAGAAAATATTTCAAGCGCTTAAGTACTCGTTACGTTTTTTAATATTGGTTTTTGAAGCAGAAAAATAAATAAACAAATACTCGCAAAAAAAAGCACTTTTAGTTGTTTTAGTTGTTTTGCAGACCAAAAAGATAAGTTTGGGTGGTTACACAGGAGTTTTCAGTATTATACAATATAATGGTTCTTTAAATATTAATAAATTTACAGCACTCAGAATAATATTAATAGCTAACTCTGTAAAAGATGAAATTTTATTTGTATTCGAACCCAAAATTTCATAAAAATATGTCGTAAAGTTATTAACACATTTCGATCAACCTTTATACTCGTACAATATACATTTTTCCGAAATTTATTACCATTGCAGTAAAAGTGTATTGCTAAAATATACACTTTCATTTTTGATGGATTATCTTAAAGCACACTTTGTAATATGAAGTGTCAAAGGATACCTTTCGTTGCCTAAAATCCAACAAGGCGTAAAAGAATTTTGAAATTAAAAAAAAAACCCAAAACGAAGTGTATTAATGGCATTAAGTTTAACTGAAAAACATATAAGTGACTTTTTTAAACTCGCATTAACCATTTTTTATCTCTTGACAAGTAGATTAGAACACGAACATAGAAGAATCGTTTAAGCCAAAATTTGAATAATTCGAAATTAATTTGTCATTGCAAAATATGAATGTGACGTTATAAAGTTTTTTTAATTTTTCAACACATACATACATTCATTATTCGTCATTACCACCCTGTTTCAGAGTTACGGCTTAGCTTCTCGAAAGCACTTATTTTGAATGAAAAATTTAAGTCCCCGCTTTAAAACGAAAACAAGCTCATCTTCTATTAAGACATTTATTTGTAAGCAGATATTAGCGAACATTCTTAGTTTTGAATAAGCTGACATAGAAATTCTGTAGAAAAAGCAAAAATAAAACTTGTTACAAGAGCTTTACATTCCGTGCTGTGCGGTAAACAAAAAATGAAGTGCACACTTCATTAACTTTAACGTTTAATTTTTTTTTTCATTGAAAAATTTAATTACGATTGGGTAGTTTTGGAGAAGTTTCTGAAGCTTTAAAATGATACATAAATATATAAAACAGGATTAGAAATCTTTGTTGTTATTTTATTACTTATTTATTTATTAATTTACTAATTTACAATACAATATCAAATTATATTAAAGAAAGAAAATATGTTTATAATGAGATCATATGCATTTTCCAAGTCTACACTACACTTAACTTATTAGTAATAATAAAATGAACTGTCATTTTTAATCTATTCTAGATTTATGTTTATTTTATTATAAAACAATTTATTATCTATATATATAAAAGAAAGTGGCGATAGTTACTACGCTTATAAGTCAAGAACGCCTAGACCGATTTCAATGATTCGTACCAATTCGAAATTCTCTGGCCAAATAAGAAGAATAGCGAAAAAAATTTTCTAAAATATTCCAGAAAAAAAGAATTTATAAAAAAATTCAGTTTCCCTTACATTTTGTATGGAGTGATGTCACAATGTTTGTAACAAAGCTTCTCCGAGATTGTCTGACCGGTTCTTATAAAATTTGTCTGTATATTCAGTAGGGCTGAATATAGACCGTAATCTATTTTTTATACCTCCACGACCTCCATGCCTAATTTCGTTGCACTAGCTTGCAAATTTTTTTTAAATATTCAAATAATGGTGTTTGTCCATTGTAGTTTCAACAAACACAAGATTTCCGACTCCTCCTGCTGACTTTGCTCCCCACACCATCAAATTACCACAGCCATGTTTTACGGTTGCTTTTAGATTTTTCAATTCGAGAGCTGTATTTTCTCTCCGCCACATGAATTTTCTGCCGTCTGATCCAAAAATATTAAATTTGCTTTCATCCGTAAATATCACAATATTCCAAAAGTCTTCGGATTAGTTAACATAATTTTTGGCATACTCCAGAGGCAGTTTAACGTTCTTTTTTGAAATAAACAGTTTCTTCCGTGGAACACATGCTTTATATTGCTTCAAATGCAGAAAATTTCTTACTGTCTGTGCGTTAATAGTAACTTTCTCATGTTCTTGTATATTTTTGGCGATTTCCACTGCAGTATTTTTAGGATCCACTTTTAGCATGCGTTCTATTTTTCGTCCCAAACGGAGATTAATAATTTTTTACGACCTCTACCTGGTTTAATATCTAATAACAGTAGTTTGGAGCTGTTTCATTCTCTCATTCATAGTTGTACGGACAATTTTTTGAGTTTGGTTTTTGCAGTTTTTCATTAATCTAAGCGTTTACAACAACTTTAGGGATCGCTTGCGCTTTTTGCGTATAATAAAATTTAAAAGACATAACAGTTTATAGTATACAAATGTATTTCTTAAACTTCGACCAGTATTTTAAAAAATATTACAATTTATGTCCGAAGTTATATGGTGTACGGGCAATTGTTTGAGTCAGTGTATGTAAGTATATACAACAACAATACGCTTCTATTTGGGATTTTTTTATTTATCTGTTGTATTGTGTGTTGGCGACGGGCAGGCGTCAAATTCAAAGAATTTATGAATGCATTGCAACAACAACGTCATGAAACAATTTTGCTTAGAAAAATATGAATGCAGACGTTCGCGGGTAAAAAAAAATTTGTGCTGCTCATTTATGTGCACGAAGAAAACAAAAAATTTCTTTACTCTTCATATGTATGTGTACGCTTAGAAAAAAAAAATGAATGCACACGTTCGCGTGTGATTTTAAGAAAATAAATTTGTGCTGCTCGTTTATGTGCGTGAAGAAAAATAAAAATTTTTAAAAATCGCATTCTTGATAATATTCATAAATGTTAGTTTTTGAGTATTCATAAATGGAAAAATCTGAACTCTGTTTTAAACATACAGCATGAAACAGGAATTCAGCTTCTGAAAACATTCATCATAATTAAAACCAGCATAAGAAAATTGAACGATTGCGTTGTCTTTGACTATAAAAAGCTACTTATGATTAATTACATACATAATTTTATTTATGTATGTAAACAATTAACCATAGCGACTAATTTGATCTCGAGTTCACATTTATTATGCCATAAAAATATCATTAATCTCTTGCAATTCCTTTGACTTTATCTAAACAAAGTTCTATTGGTAGCGTACGTGTGCTTTGGAATGAAATATTTAGAGTGTTGTCATATTTTACTTTTATCTAAACTCTTTTTTTAATACTTTTAATAAACTTTTAACATTTTCTGTTATTGACATATTTCTTTTTGTTTTCTTCTGTAAAAAAAAAACCTCTTTTAAAAATCATACTCGTTTAACCAACATCCTGTCATCTCTTGCATATAACAGATGACATAATGACACACCGAAAAAGTTTTCAATTAAGCACCATTAAAAGTACTTTAAACATGTTGTTCTTCTTCTTTATTTCATTTTAATTTTTCTTAAGAAACTTTTAAAAGGATTTGCAAATAACACATGTCAAAACAAAAACCCACCAACCAACCAGTAACCTCCGTTCATACCTTATTTGTCGCCCGTAAAAAATACACAATAAATCTTCACTCTGTGGTGTGTGATATTTACGGGTGAAACATAAAAGTTACGGGTAAACGATGAATAGAAAAAAAATTAAAAAACTTTTTAAACTTCATAAAGATTAAATTTTATGTTGCAATAAAAAAGTACAAAAAATTGCAAGGAAAAATGTAAAAATCAAAGATAAAAATTGTAAAAATCAATAGCCTTGGGCACAATTTAACCCTTTGTAGACCCATGGGATATATTTATCGATACTAAATCCTAAAAATCTTCTTAAATGATTAAATAACTAAACGTCGTTGATTGAACTCGTTTTATAAATTTGTTTAAAGCAGACACTATAGCCGAAAATCTGCCAAAGGGTCAAAGGTGAAGTTAGAATTTGAATTCTAATGCCATGATATATAAGGCAGTATAAAACCACTATGGATTGAACAGCCATTAAATGTACCTCATATATCGGTAAACTTGAAGCTAGAACAAGTTATGGCCCTTTTCTATTGTTTATTTTAATACAAATTGCAATAAATTCCTTACTATTGACGGAAGGAACAATTCCTTCGGGTGGAAGAAAACAGCAATCAGGGCGCCATAATTTCGGAGTTACAGAATATACTTTCATGTTTGTGATTTTATCATGTTTCCGTTGAACATATTATATTATGGTTTATGTCGTAAAAGCTATCAAAACAAAATTAATTTATTTAATTAACATTTACTTATTTCTTGAATTTATAATTGGAATTACTAAGTGGATCTTAGTAATGTAAATCTATTGTACAATTATAATATCGGTCTTAAGATCAGAGGAATTTAAATTGGTTTTCACTCCGCGAATATTTTGGTATATGATAGTTATAAAAGAAGAACTTTCAAACAGAATTTAGATTTGAGGGTTTAGCAATCACATTTAGTTTTTTGGGATGGATTTAGTAGCTCTTGGAAGTATTACATTATCATTACTTTGCATTGACGACAATACAGCTTTTATCCTTTTGGGGCTTGAAAGAGTTTAAAATGAAAAAGGTCCCATTTAGTAAAATTTAAGTCAAACACAAGTAGCTTCAGGTCCAATTCGTGCACGTTGCCTTAAGTGTTGAATTGTAAAAGGATGGTCCAGAGAATTAACTGTTTATTAAATGACGAAAGAGTTGCATATTTCACTCATTGGACCGATTCTGGAGTATGCCAATCAATCAGTCAATTATTTAGAATCTTTATTGCAGTAGTAATATTGAGTCCGTGCAGAGGCAGTTTTGGCTATTCTGTTCCTATGGCTTATTTTGGAATCATGGAATAATTGAATGAATTGATTGATGATTTGAATGAATGAAATTTCTTCTAATAAAGTTAAATTGCAAATATAAGTATATATGAGTGAAGGAGACAGCCTATTGTGCGAAGCCCATTACATCAACATTAACCTCGTAAACAAGACCTTTTAGAGATTTAAGCTCCATCTGTGGTCTTAAGTATGTTCCATAGCTTTTGTAAAGTCCTTAATTAATCACCCAGATAAAGAAGAAAAAAACACATCTACACAAAAAAATTTTTTTCTCAAGTTTGTAATACTTTAGGCCGCAATGGCCTGTGATGTACTCTATTAGGAGGTGTTAGTCTGGCCTACTTAGCATAAGCAGCCTATCCAGTTAGAGATTAAGAACCATTTGTCCTGACTCTGACAGGGGCAAGTATTATGTTTCTGTGACTTTTTGTAAGACTATGTAATTTTTCTCTATACATTATCGCCAGATAGTCCGCTATATTGTTTTCCTAATGACTGTCATATTCAGGAACCCAGCCCAACGACACAGTGTTAAATCTCTCTAACATATTAAAAAGTCTAGGTACTGATATGCTATATTTGAGGTAACCATAGTCAACGGATTAGGCACTCATCTGAATCTATTTTTTAAATCTAATCTCATGGATATCCGCCATTGGTTTACTGTTCTTCAGCTATTGAATCCGTCGTTATATAGGGTTATCCATTCTGCAGTTTCAAAAGTAAACGTAAATAAAACACATATAAAATATTTTTTTCATGACATTTCGTTTTTATTATAAAATTTGAACGTTGACATTATGTGTGAAACACTACATCATTTAAATGACCTCCACGCGAAGTGTTGCAAGCATTGATTCTTTTGAGGTAATTTGTGACCACTTTTTGACACATATTGGGCGGTATCTCAGCCATAACTTGACGAATGTTGGTTTTCAAGTGCTCAAGAGTTGAAGGTTTATCTGTATAAACACGGTCTTTCGCGTAGCGCCACAAAAACAAGTCTAATGGTGTCAAATCGCATGATCTTGGTGGCCAGTTGATATCTCCACGACGAGAAATTACGTGGCCAGGAAATGTCTCTTGTAATAAAGCCATATTCGCTCGAGTTATGTGGCATGTGGCACCGTCTTGTTGAAACCACATATTCTTCAAGTCGTATTCTTCAATAGCAGGCAAAAAACGTCGGTTATCATATGACCATCCGAATTGACGTGACGTTCCATCGTCGTTTTCGAAGAAGTAAGGTCCAATCACACCTTCGGACCAAAGAGCGCACCAAACAGTGACTTTTTCTGGATGTAATGGCCTCTCTTCCATTGCTTGAGGATTCTCAGAACCCCAAATACGACAGTTTTGTTTATTAACATACCCACCGAGTGAGAAATGTGCTTCGTCGCTGAAGAAAATTTTGTTCGAAAAATTGCGTTCCACCGCCTGTTGTTCAAGCACCCATTCCACGTATCTACGACGTTGTGAATGGTCAGCTGGCTTCAGTTATTGTGTGACCGAGATTTTATATGGATGTAGGTTTAGATCTAAATGCAAAATACGCTATAATGTGCCGTAAGACAGTCCTAATTCCTGAGAATGACGAGGAATCGACACATTCGGGTCTTCGGCAACACTTTCACTTACAGCAGCGATATTTTCTGCGGAACGAGCGAAACTATGATGCACAAGACTTACAATTTTTGTAACCGCTCCAGTCTCTTCAAATTTCTTCACAATTTTGCCAATTGCTTGCGTAGTTGGACAATTATGTAAACCATAATCTCCTCTTAAAGCACAATATGTGGCTGTGGCAGAATCACCACAACGCATAATTTTTCGTCAAAGTCAGACTTTTAACTGAAAAGAAAAAAATTTGTTTAACAACTTAGTTTGACAAATGTCGAATTCCACTCCCATACTTTTGAAACCACGAAATGGATAACCCATATTTAAGAGACCAGTTTTTAAAGTTGATAGAGTTGGCTATGCCATTATCTATTTCTTTTTGTTTTTGCATTAATATTTAATCAGAAGTTTGTGTTGCTGGCATATTCCCACTTTGGAGAATAGGGCTGCATATAAACTTCTTCTATATGCTTTTTTCAGTATACACGTACCCTCTAATCTCAGGGCACTTGAAAGAGCTTCGCTCTCAATCAAAAGTGGTGGGATAACTGAAAACACCTGTATTGGATCAATCGGCCTACTTCTCATTACCCCCATGATAACACACAGATAGCTCTATGCAGTTTATATAGAACGTCGCTAACATTTCTCTAATCTGTCTTCGACAAACAGGCCAAAGTCACATAGGTGAGAAAAAGCCATTTTGGAATTCAATTCCAATGTTCTAACAAAAAATATCGAATATCGAAATGTCGTTGTTGTCTTCGTACTAACCTTTTAAAGGTATGTTTTTCAAGTGGACTTACAATATCCTGTACAAATTGGTCACATTTCTTAATTCCAAATATAAGTTCAGTGATTCATAGCTGAAATCGTGCGAAAGTTATTTGTGTGGACAGGACTAACTATGCTATATCATTTCTTCTCTGTATTTTACTAAATGACTTTAATAACTTAAATTATGACTTTAATTATAGTCGATAAATGTAAAGCGGGCAATTAAAAAAAATAACTGCAAGAAGACACATTCCTTATTCTACTGCGTTATTTATTGCATTTCAAATCTACCTCCTGCAGTTGTTCTACTTTTCTATCCCTACTTTTTTTACCGTTCTATTGTAGTTTTCGCTTCTGTTTAATGTGTCTTCCTCATAATGTGACTAACATGGTTGCACCACATGCATAAGGGATAGAATATCAATAATTATAAATGAATGTTTGGAATTTCCGCTTCTGTACTTTTCATTCTATTTAAGAACAATTTCCTTTTGGATTTTTTTTTTTCTTCGTGCAAAGTATAATATCATTCTAATGACGATAACACTTAAAAAAACTATTATTTTTTTATATCTAAGCGTAAATGGGTGTTTGTTTACCCATCCCTTTGGATAGTAAATATATTGTTGTATGAGTGTATACTGACTGTATAGATAAATACTTGGTAATAGTGATAGGTTTGCTAAGACAAGTGTGCACTTGTTTCCAAAGTATTTTTTAATTATATTTACTTGGGCTGTGAGGGGATAGTTTAGCTATTAAATATCACTTTATTCGCCAGCAATATTGATGGGCTACGTAAAATAAAAAAAAGTTGACAATTTATTTGCAATTGACTTTAAAGTACATTTTTTATGGGTTTTAGAAGAAACCTCATTAAATTAAATTAAAATGTTAAGTGTTCTCAATATTTTGTTTTTATAGCCTATATCACTATTGTTAGTTCAATGTATTATACTGTTCAACTAACAAAAATGAACTGAAATGAACAAAAAACTATTGAACAAGTTGGTGTAATTCGAGGTGTAAATAATTTTCGGAGTAACGCCTAATCTTATTAGGGTAGATTAGGATTATTTGTAATAGAAAACAAATATAATTTACCAGTAATTTGATGTTTCTGGTTTGTGCGTGTGATCTCAGCTTTAAATAAGTTGGTGTTATTCAAAGTGCAAATAATTTTCGGAGTAATACCAAATCTTTTTAGGGTAGATTAGGTTTATTTGTAAGAGAAAACAAACAAAATTTACCAGTAATTGAATAAATATATGACATGGTTTGCGTCTGTGAGCCCAGCTTTGAGTATTATTATTGGCTTGTTCAATATAAAAAAAGAGGTTAAATAATTTCAATAATAATTTCCAGTTTTTAATTACCTTAATTTTTACAAGAAGTGTTAACAAATTTCAGATTTGAATGATCAACTTTAACATAAGTACGACTACATACATATATAATTGACCACAACCACTCTCTTTCAGAGTTACGGCCTAGCTTTTCACAGCACTCATATTGTGTACTTTAATTTTTATACTTGAGTGCTGGGACCTACAGTTTAACACCAATTCTGAAGCCAGTTAGTTACTCTCAGAGATTTTGCCAGAAAACTACTAAGAGGGGTTTGAATTCAGAGTTTTCGTTTAGTAAGCCAACACACTACATACTAGATTATGGCGACAACACTTTAGCGTTAGTGGTAAAATTTAATTAAATACCAGTACCAATTAATGAAGTACAATAAGCTGTGACTTAAATTTTTATTATAATAAATCAATTCTTTTAAATAGAAAATTTTGTTGTTAATTTTTTTAGCCAACTAAACTTAAAACTATAAACTTTCAAAATTTCAAAAAACCATCACATTTCATTAGATCAGGGATGCATTTTTATGTTTTTATTTAAGTTAAATGAATTCACAATGCATGTAAATTTGGTGTGCATGTGTATGTGCATTTTATGTTTTCATTTTACTTTGTTTTGGTATTTTACCAACTGCGTAAACGCAAAAAATATCTGTCGTAAAATTTTTCATTCAGACAATATTCAGAAACTTTAGTTTTAACCGTTCTCAGTATTGTATAATGAAATCAATATTCAACTTGTATGAGAAGTACCACGCCTACTTGTATAATTCTGCCCATTTTTATGATTTACCTTGACCACGAAGTAGTTCAGACTAAATTCAGAAACCTTAAACCTTAGCTTAAACTGTTCTCAATATACTTATGTATACAAAAATTATTTAATTTGCTTGGGTGCTACAACGACCACGTTCAATTCGTAAAAAAAAACATATCCTAAATACCTATTAAATTATTAAAATTAAATTACCGCCATTGTTCGGCCCATAATCACTTATGCGGCAATAGTTTGGTGGAGAAAGACAACGGTGAAGATACAACGGTTTGCCTGCCTTGGTGTAACCGGGGCAATGAGAACATGTCCAACAGTGGCTTTAGAGGCCCTGATTGGATTAACACCACTTCATATTTATGTGATGAGGGTGGCCGCGTGTTCGGCGGCAGAAGTGTTCGTAAGAATACTTCGAAATGAGTCAAGAAACCTGGCCATTCTTCACAAGGTGGTCCGGAATCCAATTTCGGTCTTGGATACCATGCCTTTGGAACTTTGCTTTGGCAGGAGATTTAAGGTGGAGGTACCGGACCGGGAATGTTGGTCTACTGGGTGTTTGGCTCGGAGTGAGTCTGATCTAAACTGGTATACTGATGGTTCCAAAATGGACAGTGGAGTAGGGGCTGGCGTCTATGGACCCAATCGAAACCTGTCAATTCCACCAGGGAAGTCATTGAGTGTTTTTCAGGCTGAAATCCTGGCCATAACCACATGTGCTGAGATTAACTGGATATCGGGCTCAAGGGCAAGACAATTAATATATTTTCAGATAGTCAGGCTGCCTTAAAGGCGCTTGACTCTCATCGTATGACATCTAGACTTGTCAAACATTGCTACGACACGTTGCAAAAATTATCGCTTAGAAACAGGGTGCAGCTGTTCTGGGTACCTGGACACTGTGGTATAAGCGGGAACGAGGAAGCGGATGCATTAGCTAGGAAAGGATCTGCGACGCCTTATATTGGTCCGGAGCCCTGCTGTGCAGCACCGCTTTCTACTATTCTCAGTCAAATTAGTGAATGGGAAACTGGCAAATGTTTGGAACATTGGAATGACCAGTCGGGTCTTAGGCACGCCAAGGCTGTGATTCGTCCGCGATTTGGGGGTGAGTCTGATGTTCTAAAGTATAGAAGGCCAGACCTGAAAATCCTAACGGATTTTCTTACGGGTCACTGTAGTGTGAGAGCGCATTTGATGAGAATGGCGATCACAAATGTAGATGTTTGTAGACTATGCTCACAAGCATCAGAGACAGCAGAGCACATATTGAGTGAATGTGTAGCTCTTGATAGGTTTAGATGGATGTATTTAGGGAGACATATGGTCTCAATGACGGATATATCCACCACTAAAGTTTCGGACCTGCTAGTGTTCGTAAGGAAGGCAGTTGGTCTGTTAAACAAACAGTAGACTCAAAGGGACACAATAGATCTTATAGGTCGCAGTGTCTTGCATTTGTGCTGGGTCTAAACCAGATAATAATAATAATACCTATTAAATCTAGCTATGTTCCAAATTTCATCAAAATCGGTTGAGTCGTTTAGGCATGATTGATGGACAAACAAAAGTACAAAGAGAGTTATAACATACATATCTATTTATCTATAAATTACTGTAGAATAAAGTCCTAATAAAATATAATAAAAAGGGTCTTGAAAATTAAAAACAATATATTAGAAAATCGTAGTCCTCGGTAATGCCTTTATATCGTAACTGCAACCATATTTAATTCATATGATTAAACTTCGTTGCCACGAAATGGCATAAAAATTTTAATTATAGAAAGAGAGAAACTACATTGTAAAAGAAATGTAATTTAAAAAATAAAAGCATGCGATTCCCAATCATATTAAGCTTAATAACGATTTGAAAGCTGTGACGGGTTTGACTCTACAAATTTCAGGCTTTACAGAGTTGCGACTTTTATAATTAATTCTATAGAGCTTGCGTAAATAGCTGATTCTATGGTTTTATCATTCATGTTTGCTTTAACTTTCCCATATTCACGCATACGGTCTTTGATGCCGACTTACAGTACTTAATTTTTTTTTTTTCTTGAAGAGCGCAAGCTCATTGTAATTTCTAACCTTAATGATTAAACAGAACTGGAGCATGACGTTTTTTACCATACAAATTGACACATAAAAACGCTGAAGAATTCAGTCGTGATATAGAATCTATTTTATTTTGACAGCGATTTTTCTTATGCTTTAATTTTTAGAAATAAAACTTTCAACAATGTTACCACACTATTATTAAATTTCTTACATTTTGTAAACAAACCCATTTGCTTTTTGTTCTTGGCGAAAAGAAAAATAAGAACAAAAGAAAATCGAAAAAACATTTGAAAGTTTAAATAAATTAATAAATTTTGGATGAGTGATATTTTAGAAAAAATAGTTGAAAAAGTGCATAAAGATGATTAAATTATAAATTCAGTTTTTACCAAAAACTCTCATAAACTTTTTAATAGCTTTACACACAAGAAATTTTAAAACAATAAATGACAGTTCGTAAAGTTTCGGCCGTCGTTTTCGCCTGAAGTTGCGGTCGTATTCTGTTTAATCATTTCAGTTTCAGTGTCTCCAGAGGCCTTATTCTGTAACTCTTCTAAGCTAAAACTCTATCGCCAAAAATTTATAAACTTGATTTAGACATTTTTGTAAACTATTACGATATACAGACATTTGTTTCTAGCAAAGCTATGAGATACATAATGTATGTAGGTGTTATTATTTCATGGCTCTCGTACGATTTAGGTTTAAATAATTAAAGCAATGGTTCGAACTGAAGTTTCATATTTCAATAATAGCGACAACAGATACAGTTAAACAGCTCAAATTATAAATAAGTTAATGTGTAATGTAATGATTAGATTAAATTTATATTTTTAAAGTTATAAAATGGACGCTAGAATTGTTCACGATAAAATACAACAGCTGTACATTCACTAGCCCCAAGAATTCTGAAACCGCTGGTTGTGGTGATATTAGAAAACAAAGATGATCTCCAAGTAATTAAGAAAATAGAACCATTATTCACTGGTTTTTGTCTTCTTGATATGTTTTTTTTTTACTTATTGCATTTTCGTTCTGAGTATTTATATCCTTTGGGACTTGTTTCATGCCGCCTTATTTTTCATATAACATTTTTGACCATTAATAATGTATAGAGTATGTAAAATTTGAGCAAAACTTAATCTAAATAGAAAAAAAGCCATATTATGTTTTTTTATTTTTTTTTTTCTTAGGCAACAGATGTTAAGTGTCAATGTTTTAAATCATCGTCATCATCATAATGGAAAATGTCCTTAATTCACAAAGATAATCGATTTTCTTTGTAGCTCTGTATTTAGTATTTACCAAAACACTGTTATGCATAATGATATAATGCCCTGAATGTCTGTTTGATTGTCAAAATAAATGTCTTTTTTGTAATACGGCCTGCTTGTCATACTCCTCAAATGTGGTTAAAACCAGCAAACGACGTCATCAACAATGAAATCCACATCAATTTCAGAAACAGCAATACCATTAACAATGTACACTCACTAACAGCAAATACCATTGACGGACAGCAGTAGCATATTGAAAGTGGCATAAGCAGCACCTCACAGCATAGTTAAGCATCAGACTTCATAAGTGTAAGTATTTGTGAGTGAGTGTGGCATGTTTATGTACATTTTTAATGTACATACTACATATTTCGATGACTCCAAAATGTTTGGCCGTAGCATGTTCTGTTTAAAATCCTGCTTTCATGCTCTTTTTATCTTTTTTTTTTTTTTTTTCTTTCCTTATTTGAATTCATGTGGCATGTTTCTTTGGTTTTGTCATACATACACCTATTGCGTATAATTTTGTGGGTGTATTTAATGGCATGTGGTGCTGTCCCCCACCTAACAGTGACGTTGTTTGTTTTAAAATTTTTAAAAGGAATTTAACTTTAAAATCTTTACCTCTCGGCTTTTTATTTCCAGTTTTATTTAAAAAAGAAAATGAACAGCTTTAAGATTGTTCTTTTTCTGTTGTTTTTTAAACACGCCTTAGTAACAACTTGACAGTAATAAATGATTCAATAAACAAAAGCAATTTAAGCAAATATTTTTAATATTTAACATGCATACGTATATGAGAAATATGTTGAGCTGACATTAATAAAATTCTGTTTCTTTATCATTTTCTTTTTATTATATTTACTCAATTTTATATATTTATGTGCCTTAAATTAAGTACTTTTTGTAATTTATAAAAATAAACGCCATTTTTAATTTGATATTAATTTTTTGCACTGACAAGTTTTCAGATAATTCGAATACCAAATTAATTGACAATTAACGAGATTTATAAAGAAACGCTACAATAAATATTGTCATAAAGCTGTAACTTTTTTATTAGTAAGAAAATGTTTTTATTAATACAAAAAAAACAACAACTTTATGGCAATATGACAAAAATAGCACACCTTGTGAATACCCCAATTATATATTTGATATTAAAAATTTCAGTAATTTTAAGCACTAGACCAGGATTGTCAGATAGTTTTCAATTTTTATCCCCGATTTCAAAATTTATATAAAATCCCTACAGAAACTGCTATTTGATATTCAGCATAAGGTATCATGTTGTCGTTTAAAATAGTTGTATGGTATGCGGCATCTATAATACCTTCAATTCTAAATAGATGTGCTCTTCCATAGTATGAAAAATATTTGCATACAACTAAATATAAGTGGAGAAGTAATTTGTCGTCGGACAAACCTAATATTAGTTTGTTTATCTCCGAAAAAAAAAATTTAACTCTAAGAAGACCCTCTAATACTGAATTCCTTAGCAATAAAAACCATTACAAACGGTGGCTGAAGCATTATGGTGTGGGAATTTTTTAATCATATGAAAAAATAAACCAAACTAAAGCCTACGTTGCAAAAAATTTATAAGAAAGTATGAGTTATAAACAAATTTATAAGCAAGTTTTTCTTTTAAACTCATAGTTTCATATGAAATTCTTTCACCGTGTGTTCCGAATGTAAACAGTTTATAAGATATCATTAAATAAACAAAAAAAAATTTTTAAATCACCGAAAACTTGTCGATTATCCCCAAGAAAATCCCCATCCCCATTTCAAAAAAAATCCCCATTTTGGGAATAAGTCCCCTAATCTGACAACACTGATGACATAGACATAAAAATTACGCATAGCAATTTGCTGAGCTCAATGGTTTTTAAACTAAAAACTTTGTCTATTATTTCAGATATTAATGCCATAACAGAAATAGTTGTAAACATAATAAAACTGGAGATGGAGATCTGTATCCCGTTCGCAAATATTTTGACTAAACCAAGACACAAGCTATAATTTAAGGAGACATGCAGATTAGCACTCAGATACATAGTGTAAGCGTTTAGGAATTGGCATAACGTTAAATTTGCTGTGATTTCTTATACAAACAGTCAAGATTTTTTTCTGCTAAGACGTGAAAAGACTCTAGATGAGCAGTGTTTTCGTACTAAAGCTTTTTCATTTCTTGGGGTAAGTAAGAGTTATTGGTAATTTTTTAAGAGGATAACAAATAATACTAGTTCGGCTTAACTTTTATAAAAAACGACCAATTATTCACGAAGCCTGTTGAAAAGACTAATCTTTTAGTTGAATTATTGGCCAAAATCCACTATTACTAGAGACCGTTCAAGAGCACTTGACGTGAAACAGTGCTCTTCGACGCTTGCGCGTCCATTGGGTAACCTTTCAGTGCGGCTTATCGTGACGTGTGTTTTTATTTAATTGGAAGTCTGCTGATGTAACGTCAATCATATACGTGGTATAGTGGTTAGAGCGCTCGCACAAAAACAAAAAACGGCCGAGGTTCAAATCCCAGCAAAGGTGAAAAATTAAAAAATTAGTTTGCGGTGTTTTTAAAATTATAATTAAAAACGTAAGAGGGTTCCCCCCCCCTCCAAGAAGACCGTCTTGAAAGAAACCGATCCCCGACATTCCACTCTTTTCCACCTTAACCAATGTCAACAAAAAACAAATGATCATGAGAAAAGCGCCACCTATTGGGAAGTAGCAGATAAAAGCTAAACCTACTTAGCGAAGACACTCACCACACAATCAACATGCAACGATGAGGCAAGAATGATTAAATTAAAGATTACGACATCGCGCAGAACGTATTTTCATGTTGGAACTCTGACGTCACACAAATTGTGTTTCTATTGGTTAATAATTTACAGCTGGTAAACTGGTGTATATATGTATGTGTATTCGTGTATTTTTTGTAGAACTGCAATAGTTATTTGATTTGCAAAGGTTGCCAACTTTCACTTAAAGCTTGTGTTTCCCACAACAAATTAAAAGTTTTACATATAATATATATTTGGTAACACTTGAAATGGAACAACTACGTCATCTAACGGCCTGTTATGCGAAAGGCGTAATCTTTAGTTTTAACATTCTTGACGATGAGGCAATTGCTGTTGATCATTCAAGGGTGAAGGTATAACACAACAATTTGTCTCATTCCTAAGGCGCTTTATAATAATTTAATTAATAATAATATATGTACTATCCTTTCCAAAATTCCAATACAATGAACAGCATTTAGTAGGGTTTTCCCCCGAGTATTGGTCTCAAATAAAAAAAAAGACCTTCAGTACGGCTCTCACAGTTGCAGTGTGTCTGTTCATAGCTCTTATTTCCAAACTTCCTGCCTTTGTTATCGGTAATCATTTCTGTCGTTTTATAATGAGCTTTCTCAGTGAACGCGGTGTAAGTGTGGTTATAGAATAGCATCTAACAAAGGTGAAAATATTTGCAACTCCAGCTACGGCAATATTATTAGAGTTCATTATGACCTCTATACACCCCTCCTGTTACTCTGAACGACTTCTGGTGACTCTTTCCGCCAGGGGAATGTACTCTCGGGTTAAATGGAGATCCACCTGGCTCCGGGTGGCCTGGCAATCCATATAGGAAGAGAGCTGTTAGTAGTTACAACTTACTCGCGCTCTCAAGAACTGACCAGAGGCGACTTAATCTGGTACTACGGGCATCAGAAGCCCCAGGACTGCCTGTGTGCCCTTGTCATTCGGTGTGTGCAGGAATCCTGCCTGATGGTTTGGGTGCGGTCCGTCGAGGAGTACACGTAGTGGCTGTGGTATATGCTGGATAGTAGTGCTAACCTCCCAAGCAGGGAGGGGTACCAAGATTGCTAATTCAGCGTCATAGGGCTCTCAATGTGAGCTGCGTAGCATGCTATGTCCGATGGTTGGGAGTACCGGTATTGGGTATAGTCACTGCAATCATTAACTACTTAACTTACCATTACTTTGTAATGAGTTAGACGAAGATATTTTAAACACAACAAATTTTTTCATATTCTTCTTTTCTCTCTATATTTTCATTTTTGTAATTGTCATCTCTTCTTCTTTTCCATCTACCGCCACTGTTGAATTTTCAATGAATTTTAACACTTAACTGCAAAAATATTATTGTCCTATAAGAGGAAAAAAAGTCTTCTAGAAATTTCCAAAGTTAAATAAAACTGAATATTCTAATTTTATTTGAAAACATCTGTGGAAATGTTTATTTTATAATAAAAGTAAATGTATTTGTATGTAGAAAAAAAATATATTTTAAACGTCGTTTACAATTTAAAATCATTTTCAAAACAGCTGAGTTACAAAATAAGTGTTCTTTGCTATCTCCGAAGTTTGAAGGTGCGAGTACATTGGAACATTGGTTTTGTTATACACTTATAGGACTTCAACGCTCACTACATCTTTTTATAAATAATTGTTGGTTATCGCACCGTATTATTTAAACAATTATAACTCAATATACTATTTTTGAGAATTTTTATAAAACTAATTTTCTTGACTTTAAATTCTCTACTGTTTAAAAATTCTCTTAAAATTATTTAAGACTTCATGTTTCATAAAAGTAACATTTCACAGGCATACTCGTATTAGCAATACCTATACAACCGGATTTAACTTTTATAAGAAATCCAATTTTAATGCAACAAAAAATAAAGAAATTTAATAATCTTTTTTTTTTTCTTTTTATTATTTCTTTATCCAAATGGTTAAAATTTATTCAACACTCAACTTTTATCACAAATGCAATACAAAAATCAAAATAAACAAAATAGAATTGTCTGATTTAGAGATATTTCTACAAGAGAAATGAATTTACTTTTTATACAAAATCTAAATGTAAATTGGATTTACTATTCTGTATCAAATTGTAACAATCTTTCGACTTCTTCTTCTTCTTACAGCAAAAGAACAAAATTTCTATGCACAAACAGGCATTCTATGATTCCTACCTACGGAATATGTATATGTCTAACATACATACCCACTGGTGTGTATGTAGTATTCCACAAATGAACGTTCATGCTTTAAACACATTCAAGACTACAGGCGGCCGAATGAAGGACTACAAATGCCGTCAAATACCTAATAAAATAAATATTTATTAATTGCTTATTTCACAATTACTCAATAGAAATGTGTCAAATAAGCACTTTATAAACCAATTTTATTTTTTATGAATACGGCAGGTAAGGTGTAATCTGATTATTATTTTCCAGTGGTGCCACTATAAGCTTTTTTCGCCTTTTTAATAGTTATTTTTCATATAA
Organism: Metopia argyrocephala; assembly: GCA_963576795.1. Classification (NCBI taxonomy): domain Eukaryota; kingdom Metazoa; phylum Arthropoda; class Insecta; order Diptera; family Sarcophagidae; genus Metopia; species Metopia argyrocephala. Next base: position 55,587,383 of record OY756211.1, on the reverse strand, counting down.
TGCGTTTTAAAATCATCTATTTCAGGCATCTAATTAAATTGACAGCACTAATTTGTTTACTTTTTGGCCAGCAAAATAAGAAATCAGCTACTACAGCGGAGCTGAAGTTATGTAGCTGTGTTATGCAGGCATGTGTTCTATTTTTGAGAGTTTAGATTCGGTAGCTTGTAGTCTTGAATGTGTTTATAGCATTACTGCAAAATTTGGATTTTTTTAGGAAATACATAAATACCAAAAAAGAAAACAAACAAAAAAAAAGTAAAAAGAACAAAGAAAAAGTATCCCGAATACATAAATAGTAATGATTCTTCTTGAAGCAACAAAATGTGTAAATTTAAATATTTTCAAGAGTCTTGATTTGGTGTTTAACTCTAGCAGACCACTAGATACCCTACCTTACTTATTTAGCTGGCCATAACAAACCTTTAACGCATTTTGGCCTGCATCAGCACTTCCCTTTGCTTAGCACACTCCTTCGAAAATTTGTCACATCAATCTTTTACAGGGCCTTCTTAACCTTGTCCTTTCCAAGTAAACGCGGTTATCTTCTACGCCGATAATCTGTGAGCTTTAAATCAAACACTATTTTGGCTGGGACACCTTCTTCCACTCAAGCAACATAGTCAAGACAGCGTAGCCGCTGGATGTTAATGCGTTGGACAACGTCCACATCGACGAGGAGCTTAAATATCTCATGGTTGGTTCCCATGCGAAAATCATTGCCTTGCCGCAGTAGACCAAAGATCTAGCAAAGAATCTTGCTCTCGAACACTCCCCGGATCGTTGCATCAGTTCAAGACAGTATAAAGAAGCACCCAAAAAAGAGACTACATATAGAGTATTACTTTTATCTCACGAGAGACGTCTCTGTTACTAACTGCCTATCGGTACCGTAGTAGCACCTGTTGTTGATACTCTACCATAAAATAAAAAATCTTTTTGAAATGACAGGAGACAGATATAAACTAACAGAATGTACTCCACTGATTAAAGATCATCATATTGTTTTACAACACCGAAAAATTGCTTTCCTTAATTTTTTCGGCTTAGGGACAGCGAATAAATGCATTCTTTCCATATCGTGAAACATGCTGTGAGCCTAACAGTCACTAATAAAATTATCTTTAATACATAGACTCCTGTGCCATTGTTTTTCTTAATCATTACAAATATTATTATAAATACTCTGTTCCTTAAAATAAAATGGTTAAAAAATAAAAGGTCCCCTTTCCCCCCCACCAAGAAGACCATCAACAAAGAAACTGCTCCCCGACATTCCACTCTATTCCACTTTACTAAATTTCAACAAAAAACGAATGATCAGAATAAAAGCGGCACCTATTCGGAAGTAGCAGATAACAGCTAAACCTACTTAGCGAAGGCACTCACAACACAATCAACATGAAACGATGATGGCTTTTGAATGATCAATTCACAGCAATTTGTTTCATTTCTAAGGCGCTTAATAATAATATAAGAAAAATATATATGTATGTACTGTCCTTTCCAAAAAACAATTCCAATACAATGCACAGCATTTAGTAGGGGTTTACCCCTGAGTATTGATCTTAAATAAAAAAAATTGTTAAAAGCTGATTGCTAGTTTTCGTCGCAATTAAGTATATCCCCAAAACTCATGCCAATCGTTTAGGTTGCCAGAAAGACATAAGGCATTTTTAACAAGCGGAAACATTATTATGTATATATTTCATAATATTAAAAAAATACAATATTAGTCTGCGCGATGAGCTCCGCGATTGCTCTCAAAGAATTATATGATGATTTTCAGGCATCGGCCAAAACGAATTAATGCGCAATTTCATTACAACCCTGTTTCAGAGTTACAGACCAGCTTTTTGCAGCACCCATGTTGTGCGCGTCAATGTTATCAATGATTACCGGCACCTACAGTTCAAAGTCGACTCCAAACGACAGACTTGAGAAGCTTATTCATGGCAATCAATTACTCTCAGAGCTTCTGCCAGAAGTCTGCTAAGATGTAGTCGCCAAAAGAAATATTTTTTCATATTTCTTTGCTTAAAGATGTCAGAGCCGGTGCTTGAAGTGGAGCTCTCGTCTTAGCTATACAATTAAAGAATTTTTAAAACTCCAGTCTGTAGCTTCCTAGACATTGCCAATATATATCGTTATATGTTCCTTGTGTCTCTTCTGTTTCAAAATTCCTAATGTAGGATAAAATGATTTCAACTGTCCGTACATGCATACATATGTTTATATGAACATTACCAAAATTACAAACCAACTTAAAGTTTATATTGGCAAAAAGAACTAACTAGTCTTCATGGAAATTTACAAAATATAAATATCTTACATCTGGTTAAAATTCTTAAATATACGGGCATACTGGATGTTATCATTGCATTATATTATTTATGTTTTTCAACTATGGGCATTACACTTTTGTTAACAAAATGTAAAAGTGTTGAGTAGTAAATTTGCAGGCAACAAAGTATTTAATGCCCAAATTATATTGAGCATTAAATAGTGCCCTTCACCACAAAGGATTTTAAAAATTTAAAGATTTTTTTTTTTTGTTTGTTTTTATTTTCTAAATGAAATATACGCACACTTGTATGTACATACAAACATTTTTAAACACATTTGCCTGTTAAAAGTGTTTTACATTTTGTAATAGTATTAAGAGCTTTCGAATTATGGATAGTAAAACTAAAAATGTTTAGTTTAAAAAGAAAATAAGGATTATGGTTTTACTGAATTGTGTATAAACGCACAAGATACTTAGATAAATTTTACCCTTAAGCTTTCATAAATAACATTACACCATTATATATACACATATAAACTCAAAATTCCTTTAAATAAAGCCTGGGCGGCCATACTGTATATATATATATATATATATCTTTGTGATATTTATGATCAATGAACTATCGCTTAAACATATCGTCGTAATAATTAAAGAATGCTGTAACTGACAAAACATTAAATGTTTACCAGAGCCAAAAAACCTGTATTAAGGTAGAACAAAGACACTGGTATTTTTCAAAACGCAGACGGCGTAAGTGAATTTCTTTTCATCATAGAAATCTTGGACCGGGGCCAATCGACGCGTATATTTTTCTGATAAAAATGCAATGCAACAAACGTATTTTCGATTTTTTGCCAGTTACAATGTTCTTTAATTCTTGCGACGACATGTACATCGCTGTCGCTTTTATTTATTTAACCTTCATAAGGTTCTTAAATTTGTTGACTTTAACTGTCTTCAGGTGAAATAGACCCAGACAGATGATTTTATATGTAGAAAATAATTTGCTTTATTTAAAGAATGCTAATGAAGTTTCAATACCATTTTAATCAGAAAATGTAAAATGTATTTTCATAAATATTTATTGCCAACTTTCCAAAAATTAATATTAGCGGTGATCAGTCTTCGTTGCAAATAACCTTGCAATTCTCTATAACTTAGCAATTTTAGCATTTTTGCATAGATTTTGTTATGGTTTTGCATGGTTTGCTACGTTTGCAAGACTTACAATGGTGTTTGTAACAAAGAGTGATTACCGCTATTTTATTTATATTATTGTTGTTTACTCTTTGGCTATAATTAATTGTTTTTATCATACATCAGGGATGGCGAACCTATGGCACGCGTGTCCAAAGTGGCACGCAGATAAATTTTCGCTGGCACGTATAATATTTTTCATTTTCATACATATGTACTGACTAATCCAAATGCATTTTTGATATTGAAAAAATTGTGAACTCAAATCAAATTTAATGCATAAATTTTGATATTTAAAAACAAACTTCCAGATTTCTGGCGCCTTTATTCATAACGTTAAAATATAATTATATTATTTGTGTATGTAGTAGAGGTGAGCACAAGACGCTAAAATTGTACAGTATTGTATTTTTCTCATGAGCAAATACTGATTGTAGTTGCAAATATAAATAAGAGTACAGCAAAAACAGAGAACAAAAAGCAACAGCACACAAAAGCCATTGTACAACATTTTAATATACAGTTGGTTCAGTTCTTTTTAGTAGTTAATGGGAAACAATGTTGCCACAACTTTTAAATTTTTGTAACCAAATTTCAGAAAAAATCTTACCATATTTTTAAGTCCTAATTCTAATAGAAATAATTAAGAAAATTATGTTAAATCAATTATAACTATTTGGTTTTTTGCAATATAATGTAATATATATACTTTGATTAATCTGTCAAGATAATTTTACTTTCTGGTTATATGGGAGAAATGGCAAAATATATAAAACCTCTATTCGCATTCACTTTAATCAAGCTCATGAGTATATTAAATCAAAACACAATAGTACAATGATGAAATGAAATTAATGTTTTAATCGATATTCCCAACCATTTAAATGAATTAAATATTAAATTGCACGGTCCCGGAAAATTAATTGATGTAATGTTCGATATTATTGAAGGTTTTGAGTCCAAATTAGTAATATTTAAACGCGATATTGACAACAATAATTTTAAGTATTTTCCTTTGTTGAAAGATTACCTTCAAAAATTTTCTATTCATGGAGTCTATCAAATTAATATAAATTTTTATAGCCAAGTTATAAGTGACATACAAGACAATTTTGTTACGAGATTTCCAGATTTCAAAAAAATTCAACCAATAATTAACTTTATTAAATATCCAGACAAGATTGATTTGGAAGCTGCTAAAATAGATCAATTAGAATAGTTAAATTTGTTGAATTTAGAAATGCTGTTGGCAGAGTTTCAATCAAGTTCTATTTGGAAGCAAAAACTTATAGAGTTGAGGCAAGAAATAGAGAATAATGAAAAAAGAAAAGATTAAATGAAGAAGAATACGAAACCATGAATAATATGTTGTTTAAGACACTGTGTTCGCTCCCAGAAACATTTAATGCGATGAAGAAATTGTTTTAAGCTATTCTAACAGTATTTTCATCAACGTATAGCTGTGAAAGTCTATTTTCGATTATGAATAATAAAAAATCTGATGTACGATACAGACTTATCAATGAATGTGGGGAGGCTAGTATTTAATTAAAATTGTCAAACTATGATCCGGATATTGATGCATTATCGAGAAATATTCCGCAACAAAAATCCAATCATTTAGTAAAAATAATTTTTATTGGCACGCATGTATTTTCATTTTATAAAAAGAATATTTATTGGCACGCAGCCAAAAAAATGTTCGCCATCTCTGTCATACATACTTATGTTTTCTTTTGTCATTGATTTTGGAATTGCTGATGCTGCTTAGCTATATCACTAAGACTTTGTGGAATTTCAAGTATCCATGTGTAGCAAAATATTTTTTACTTTAGCAAAGTTTCGGTCAAATGTTACGATTTTAACTAAAATAAAAATCTATTTATCATGAGCGTATAAGTATATTAACTAGATAAAAAAAAACAATTGCATCTTGACAAGCCTAACTCACTGACAACATAATTTAAGTTGGAATTTTTTTTTTTAATTTTTACAAAAAAATGTAATAAAACATCTCCTGATGTTGATGAGTTGAGGAAAGCACAAATGTTCAGTGTACAATATTAAAAAACCAAAGAATGATTCTTTTGTTATTTCTGTCAGGTCCTTGTCATGTTTTTTCTTCATCCATCAACAAAAAATATTTTTAAATCAATGCAAATCCCAAAAGTATATATGTTATTACCAGTTGAACCGAAATATAAATAAAAAGAAAATGTTTTTTTTAATTTTTTGTTTTTTTCACAACTTTACATACATTCAAACATACACATTCACACATTTTGCTGTACACCATTCATTAATGTATTTATTCATTTTATCGATGAACAAGTATGTGGTGTCATACAGTTTATCTCGTTTAGTGTTGCTATAGCTTTGAATTTTTTACAACCAAATTTCATTCACAAAATATCCAAATAGGATAAACATATACATAAATTGTTTCAACAAAGCAATCAAATTACCACTCATGTTGTGTGTGTCAATTTTCTTCCATGAGTACTGGGACGTATAGTTTAAAGTCGACTCTGATGCTTTTTCTTGGCAATCAGAGCTTTTGCCGGAAGAGTGTTAAGAGGTTGTCGCCGAAAGAAATATTTTTTCGAATTTTTTTTTTTTTAAGATGTCAGACCGCGGATTTGAACCCGGGACCATTGTCTTAGTAATCCAAAACACTAACCACTAAACCACGGCACTAAACTTTTAAATACTGATCGAAAATATTGAGAAATAAACAAGTATGTATGTATTTGTGTGCAGCAAAACTTGCGACAATACATACATAACTGGCCTTTACAACCCTGTGTCAGGATTACGGCATAGCTTCTCGCAGCACTTATGTTGTGTGTGTCAATTTTTATCCATGAGTACCGGGACCTACAGTTTAATGTCGACTCCGAACGTCAGACTTGAGGCAATTTGTTACTCTCAGAAGACTGCTGAGAGGTAGTCGCCGAAAGAAATATTTTTTTTCATCTTTCTTTTTTTGAAGGTGTCAGAGCCTGGAGTCGAACCCAGGGCCCATGTCTTAGTAAGCCAACACACTAACCACTAGACCACGGCGACTACACTTGCGATAATAACAGATATAACAGATAGTATATATTGTACTATTGGAGCCAAAACTTTTTCTATAAATTTATGATCATTGATGTTCGTTGAACGTGATAACTTGTGTCAAGCAAGGATGCACATTGGCATTATTTCTAACTGAACTTGATAAACATTTTCAATTTACGAGAATAGGGGCACCTGGACTCTGCCCTCTCATTCCGTATCTAGGGAGCATTACTGTAACGTATGACAAATGGATGCGGATATGAAAAACTACATTTATAGGGTGCGGTCTGTGTACACTCCACTTAACAGAGTATGGAATTTATTACATATATATATATCGAAGTAATTCAAATTGAGAATATTCAGCTCATGCGTAGAATCTGTAATTATACTATGTATGGTTGTGAACCGTGGAGAATAACCAACTACAGCTCATGGAAATTACAAGTGTTTGTGAGCGAATGTGTGGAGGATAAATAAAAGATTCTGGCCCAATCTGATAGTGTCCTGTTAGCAATTGACAACAAAAAGCTAATTTTAAAGGAAACTCGTCATACGAAATGGTAGAAGACCTAAGCTACCCCACTCTTCACGAAACACATTAAGGGCATTGAAAAACCAGCCAGCAGTGCAACCCTCATGGCTACCATAATATGGGCCGCCAAGAAGTACCTCGCAAATCAGTAGAGGTTGAACATCGGGACACAGTTTTATGCTGGTTATAAATAGGTCATATGGGTTTGGGCAGAACCAGAAGTTTTTAGGGGTGTTAAGAGCCTTTTTTTAAAAAATGAAATGTAGCTAATGCCACTTACCGATTGCTCCAGTATTAGAAAATTGTTTAAGCAATCTGTAAATTGTCTGTATGGACGAAATCCTGATTACACGATTAATACAACCAACATACAATCCTTAGATAAACGATTTTTAGAATTTAAATAAAAACCTCTGATGTATTCATATAAAATATTATAGGTTTATGAAGAGCGTTTTTTTCTTTATTGAGACAAATACTCAGGGGTAAATCCCTACTAATATTGGAATCTTTGTGGAAAGAACAGTACATTATGACGGAACATATATTTTTGTTTTCTTATGTTTCAAGCGCCTTAGAAATGGGACAAATTGCCTTAAATGATCAACAGCACGATGGGGCAGCATGTTGGTTGTGGTGAGTGCCTTCGCTAAGTAAGTTAGCTGTCATATGCTACATACATACATACATACATAACTGGCCTTTACAACCCTGTGTCAGGATTACGGCCTAGCTTCTCGCAGCACTCATGTTGTGTGTGTCAATTTTTATCCATGAGTACCGGGAGCTACAGTTTAATGTCGACTCCGAACGACAGACTTGAGAAGCTTGTTCATGGCAATTAGTTACTCTCAGAGCTTTTGCCAGAAGACTGCTGAGAGGTAGTCGCCGAAAGAAATATTTTTTTTTTTTTCATATTTCTTTTTTTAAAGATGTCGGAGCCTGGAGTCGAACCCAGGGCCCATGTCTTAGTAAGCCAACACACTAACCACTAGACCACGGCGACTACATATATGCTACATACTTTAACAAATTTCTATACAATATTTATCAAACCAGCCCCTAATAAACCCATAGAATTTGATATAAACACTGCAGTATGTTGATATACGTTATGCTGCCTCTATGGCACTAACTTTTGGTACTCCTTTTAATAGTTGAAGTGATGCTGAAATTCATGACCTCAATAATTTTCTGAATATTGAGAGGATTAATCTATATAACATGTCCAATAGAGTGATATTTGAGAGAAACCGTTATCCACCCTGGTGTCCAACTGTCATGGTCAGCTAAACAAAGCTTTTTCGTAATAGTTTGCAGCTTTTGGATCGTCTGCTGGCGAGTTATTAAATAATCTTTTTTGTCACACCTGGCTCTCTTTTTGATTTGCTTTACGCATGTATAATAATTTGTACAGAGCTTGCTATAACTTCACAGGTTCTGGCCCTGTGCACTATCTGCTTAAATCCTTACTGCAGTTTTTTAGATCCCATGTTCTGTTGGAGATTTATTATCTTCTGCGTCTTTCTTTTTGAAAATTATTAACAAACTCTAAAAAGTGAAACTTTGCCACAATTAAGTTTAAATATACATAATAACCTCTCTTAATTTCTACACGTTAAAAGTAGACGAGACTTTTATTCAATATCAGTTTACTTGGGACGCACATGTTTCGCCAAAAGAAAAGAATAGCAAAATAATAATGAAAATACTATAAGTTCGATTAAATGTATGTGGTTCACCCAGAAAATTGAAAATTCTTTATTTATAAAAATTGCATATCATAGACGACTACATAATTAATTTAAAAAAAAATTTTTGTATGTATATGGAAAAGAAAATACCCAATTTATGACCAAACACGCCAAAGGGCACACAGCAATTTGTCTCTTTCCGAAGGCACTTAATAATATAAGAAAACAAAAATATATGTATGTACTGTTGTTATAATATACTGTCCTTTTCACAAAAATTCCAATACAATACACAGCATTTAGTAGGGGTTTATCCCTGAGTATTGGTCTCAAATAAAAACAGGGGCAACACTCCGCTCGATTAACAATTTAATTTTTTTTATCTATTGTATTTTTTCATCAGTCTGTCTTCTTTTTTAAATACTAAAAGAATGAATGTGATTGAATGAATAAAATCTATTAATATGCTAATATGTAGAAGATACGAGTATTTGTTCTTTCAGTTCATGTTGTTTTGTTTATTGCTTTTATTATTCATGTAAATCCAAATGGAAAATTACGATTAAAGCGTGTTTTGGACTTGATTTATGCAATTTCATTGTAATTATTGTGTTTTACATATGCATGTACAGACATGCATACATAAAACACCACATTTGCTACTGAATGTTTTTAATCTTTAAACAAAACTGTAGTAATATGTTTAAAACCCTTTTAAATATTTCTTCAATTTTAAAAAATAAAATCGGTTACAAATGATGACACTATTAATGTATTAAAGCACTATTAAATTACACTTTTAAAAATTTTTGGAAATTCGAAAGATTACCGTCATATTTTATTTTTTGCTTATAGAAAAGGTTAGAATTCTGCGCAGGCTTCAAAAAATGTTTAATGTTTACGGAGACAGTTTTGTAACCAGAATAACAACGGCGAAAAGTAAAGCTCGTTTTCGATACATTTAGCTTTGGTCAACATATCATTAAAAAATTGGATTAGAACATAAAATATACTACGAGATTAAAGCTTTTTCTCGAAAAAAAAAACCTATTTTTAAGTCACCGTGGTCTAGTGGTTAGTGTGTTGGCTTACTAAGACATGAGCCCTGGGTTCGACACCCAGCTCCGACATCTTAAAAAAAAAATAAGAAATATGAAAAAAATATTTCTTTCGGCGACTACCTCTTAGCAGTCTTCTGGCAAAAGTTCTGAGAGTAATAAATTGCAATGAACAAGCTTCTCAAGTCTGTCGTTCGGAGTCGACATTAAACTGTAAGTCCCGGTACTCATGGATAAAAATTTACACACACAACATGAGCGCTGCGAGAAGCTAGGCCGTAATCCTGACACAGGGTTGTAAAGGCCAGTTATGTATGTATATATGTATTTTTAAGCACTTTTACATTTTATAATTCTGTTTGACCTTTTTCGGAAATTACCAGTGCAAACATATACATACATATGACTAACACTATTAAAATGTCAAAATCCTGTAAACTTTACATGCCAGTAAAGCTAATTCAAATTACGTTAAGAGGAATTAGGTTGTCTACCCCAGGATCTTACTCGTTAGCATATCACACTCTCTACATGCCACCAAAGAGTGTAACATAAGTATATAAACAAAATAATAAATAAACATAATAAGCAAATATACAAAACCAAAATGGATATAAAAATTTTCAAGAAAAACGAAAGTTTGTAATTACAAGGTTCAAGAAAACCTATGACAGATTAAATTCCAATATTCTGGAACATATCCTATATATGACGTCATACCATATCTACCTATCCGAGTCAGAAATTTGTGTTAAAAATTATCAAGAGGCAGTATTAGAGAAATTAAAACCCATATTTTGAACTTAATTTGTGTTACGAAATTATTTCAAGACTTAATAATACAAATAAGAATTTGAATGTTCTTAAAAAGGTTATTAATTTTTTTGAAATTATTGCTGATCTTAAAGTTATACTTAAAGAACTAGAATCTGAACTGATGAATTAAGATATTATAACAAGGCGTACAAGTGCATATACTTAAAATTCCCAACGAAGAAATGTTTCGATTTAAATGCAATAAAATAAAAAACACAACACGACTCATGCTCCATAGAAAATGTACACTGAATTTTATGAAAGTAGTTTAAAAAAATATGTTTTTGTTTATTTTACAATACTGCCGCATTAATTCGATTCGTTTCGTATATAATTATAGGGTGTTTTTTATTGAGGTATAGAACTTTAAGTTGGCATTACTTTTTTAACTGGCGGCCATTTTGTCAGCTGTCAAGTGATTAATATTTAGTTTGGTTTGCCATTTCATCATGAACAGCTTGACAAAAGAACAACGCTTGCAAATCGTGCAAATTTATTTCGAAAATAATGGTTCAGTTCGCGAAGTTTACCGCAAGCTCCGTCCATTTTATGGTCGACATAATCGTCCATCAGAGCAATTAATTCGGTTAACCATGGATCGTTTTCGCACTACGTTTACTCTATGTGATAATACGCATCCGCAGAGACGTCGAACAGTGCGCACCGAAGAAACAATTGCCGCTGTAGAGCAAAGTGTTGAAGAGAACCCAAATGAATCGATTCGCCACCGTGCACAGCAATTGGAGCTTTGTCCATCAACTTTATGGAAGATTTTGCGCAAAGATCTTGGCTTGCGACCTTACAAGATCCAGCTTGTGCAAGAATTAAAGTCGCGAGACCATGCAATGCGTCGTGATTATGGTGTATAGGCCGAAAATGAGATTGATCTCGATGCTGATTTTCATCGCAAAATTTTGTTCAGTGATGAGGCTCATTTTTGGTTGAATGGCTACGTCAACAAGCAAAATTGCCGCATTTGGAGTGAAGAGAATCCACATGAGACCCTTGAGACGCCATTACATCCATTACATTTCGCGGAATGGACCTGTCAATTGGCCACTAAGATCGTGTGATTTGACACCATTGGATTATTTTCTTTGGGGATATGTGAAGTCGCTCGTCTACGCCAACAAACCAGAAACGTTAGGGGACTTGGAAGCCAACATTCGTGGCGTTATTGCCAAAATACGGCCCCATATGCTCGAAAAAGTGGTTGAAAATTGGACCTGTAGAATTGGCTTTATTCGAGCTAGCCGCGGCAGCCACATGCCCGAAATCATATTTAAACATTAATGGCATAAAATTATGCTTCCAATAAAGCCAAATTGATGGACATTAAAACGATTTTCTTGTGTTTTATTTCAATTCGAAGTTCTATACCTCTAAAAAAACACCCTGTACAAACAATTGTTAAATATCGATTTTTTTTTTTTCGCTTTAAAAATTTCACCAAAATTGTCAGAATTAGCCAGCTGATGGTAGTTCCTTTAAAGCAGACAAAAAGAATAAAAATTGCTGTTTGTTTACCCAAAAGCAAACCACTATTAAAAAATATTTACATTAATACTACATATATAAGGTAAATAAAATACTTCACAAACACACTTATCCATTACGTCTTCAAAATTCTTTGCCAAACAGTTTGTGTGGGTATTTTTAAGTGCAATTATAATCAGTTTGATTAACATAAAAACATAGTTAAGACGATATTTGACTGGTATTATTCGCACTCAATATTAGTGCTTTCTTATAGTCTAGTAATAAAAACTAAAACATATCATATTGTTGTAACTTTTGGCTGAAGCAATCATTTTTATTTAAGTTAAGATTTTATTGGAAGAATGATTACAATGTTAACGTAGACATTTAATTGAGACACTCACATGAAAAATATTCGTTTGCACAAAAAAATCTTCACTTAAACTGCCAATGTAGCGTTAAGTCTGTGAATATCTTGCAGTTGGGACTATAATAATCTATTAGAGAAAAAGTTTCTTGAAGGGTCTCTTGAGCAGAAATGAAATGGCCATAGAGACATAATTATCCAGATAAGCAACACCACATTTCATATTTTATAGTTTTTAAATAATTATTAATAGAATGCTATTTCTATAAAACAAAACGGTATAAGTCTTAGGCCCATTATTACAACTTGCCTTTAGTTAAAGGTAGGATGTTATCGGACAGATACACTGCTTTTGGTTATTACAACTAAACTTTAACTTAAAAGTGACCGATAAAGTTATTGGGAAGATTGCCTTACCTTTAACTTTCAACGTGAGGTTTAAACTTTTGAGCTTACCATATTTTATTGAGGCTGCCATATTTTTTATTCATTAAATTATAAACAAAAATATTTTGTTTATTTTGTCCAACAAAGAAATAAATACAATAGAAATGGAAAGTAAAACACATTTCTTTGTTATAAAGTTCTTTTAGTGAACAATTTATACATTTTGTTTGTTTATTTATTCATGTAAACATGCGTGTTGTTGCCACTTGGTGTCTTTTAAAAAAATTTAAGTTATCGGTTCTTGTTCTGGTATTGCCGTATTTTTAAAAATATAACTTTTATCTTAAAGGTAAGTTGTAATAACGAAAAGCATTTAAAGGTCACTTTATTCCTCCCGTTAACGAAAGTTACCTTTAACTAACAGACACTTTATAGGCAAGTTGTAATAATGGGCCTTAATGATTAAAGAGAATACGACCGCAACTTCAGGCAAATACGACTCTCAGAGAAAACATGCCCAAAATAAAACGACGACCGCAACTTCACGAACTGTCATTTATTGTTTTTACATTTCTTGTGTGTAAAGTTATTAAAGATTAAGTTTATGAGAGTTTTTGCTAAAAACTGAATTTATATTTTATAATTTAATCATCTTTACGCACTTTTTCAATTATTTTTTATAAAATATCACTCATTTTATTTAACAAATTCGAAAATGTATTAATTTATTTAAACTTTCAAATGTTTTTTCGATTTTCTTTTTTTCTTATTTTTCTTTGCGCCAACAACAAAAAACAAATGGGTTTGTTTACAAAATGTAAGAAATTTAATAAAACATTGTTGAGAGAATTTGTTTCTAAAAATGAGAGCAAAAGAAAAATCGCTGTCAAAATAAAATAGATTCTATTTCACGACTGCATTCTCCAGCATTTTTATGTGTTAACTTGTATGCGAAAAAACGTGATGCCCCAGTTCTGTTTAATAATTTACTCACAATCTGCTCACGATCTTACCACTTCCCGTTTTACAGTGCCTTGTTAGCACAAAAAGTGTGTGTGCTAAAAAAATGGCTTATATATTTGCTTTTCAAATTCAAATTTATTTTTGCATTCATAAAATTATTGCAGCATAAAAATTCCCGAAAAATAAGGGTCTATGAAATGAACCCAATGTACAATGTTTCAGTAACAACAGCTTAATTTGTTGGAGTTACTTAATCAAAACTCATATGGTTAGTGGTAAACGTTTCACTCTGTATTCATTAATTTTGATTATTACGAAACTCATTAAGTGAAAAATTAGCGCAACGAATTGATGAGTGATTTATAAAATAAATCTGAAAAAATAATTTAAGAGCGTTGTTTAAAAAAGGTATAATGAGAAATTTTGACAATGCGAAAAGCTAGGCCGTAATCCTGACACAGGGTTGTAAAGGCCAGTTATGTTTGTATGTATGAAAAGTACTCTAACAATAGCTATCAGAAAGCAAACGAAAGCATTCTTTCGATATTGTGAAACAGACTGTCACTCGTCGTATGTTTATTTTTAAAAATTACAAATGTGTTTATGTGTAAAAAAATATAAATTATATGCATACATACTTACATCCGCTTACATGTGTATGCATTTATTTAGTCAAGCTTTTATAATAAGTACGTACTCTCATTTAGAAAAATATATGTACTTAGATGAAAACAAACCCAATCATACAAAAATAAGCAAAGAAAATGGCAACGGCAACATCAACATCAACATCAACGATGACAAAAATAATGGCAACGTTAATGGAAATGCTAACAATAGCGACAATAAGAACAAAAATAATATTTTCCTATGTAATCCTTTACTTTATCATGCGTATTTGTGAAAATTAAATAAAATTATTTATACAAATAAAAATATTAAACACTCAAATGGTAGTGCAGGAAAAAAGTAAGTCAACACCAAAAAAGATATTTGTGCATTACATGTAGATGTAATTACATGGTGTGACAGAAAGAAAACACGTGGGTTGTGATACTATTTTGCTTTTCGGATTATCTCGTAAACGAAAAAACCGTTTTTAAAGTTTGTTAAACACCTCCAAAGTTCTGAGTTATGAAATTGGTAGTAACTTTGTCAAATATTGAGCGATTTTAAATTTCGAAGCAGTGGCAGAAGGAGAACTCGAATGATTTTTGTAATATTTCTCGGAATGTTGATAAGTTTTTGTAAAATATTTTATATAATGCCTTTTTATATAAATTAACATGATTGAGATGTATTAATCGCAATCCTTTTTCGATTGAAACTTCTTTCCTGTAATCATTTGATTGTAATATGGAATTTTTAAATCAATTAAAAAAACCATTTAAAATTATATAATACTTTATAAAAATATATTATAAAACTCTTTGTAAGTCTGTTTTCTGTTTGTTTGTCGATCAATCACGCCTAAACGACAGAACCAATTTTGTTGAAATTTGGAACATAGATAGACTAAACCACCGAAAGTGAAATAGGATATGTTTTTTCTTTTTTTCAATTCTGCTCACTACTGTCTGTTTTAATTTTTATTGCTCTTTTTGGTTCTGTTTATATGTACAAAAGAAATGACTACAGAAAATTGTTTTATTTATGCAGCATCATGAAAATCTTTTAACGTTAAAAATTCAATTTGTTAATGCCAAAATAAAAAACATGAAAAAGTTTTTACTTTTTTAATAATTCATAAAAAGACACCGCAAATGTTAAAAAAATAAGGAAAAAAGTGAAAAATCACTTGGTATGACAAGTACTCCTTTCCTTGAAGATGGCCAAGAAAATAAAAATTATACGCAAATGAATTCAATTTCAATTGATTGACTGCAGAAATCTTTGAGTATGTTGGAAGAACAAGAAAAATCAACAGATTTATAGTGCTTTCGCTTGAATCCTTCACATTTTTTGTAACGTTGACTGAGCAGGACATGGACACTTTAACGAACATTTTTAATAGCTTAACAAAATACTATTTTAAGGCTTCAATGCTTCCGCTCTTCTATGATGTAATACGTTTACATAACAAAGATAAAGAGTCAAAAAAAAATATTCTTTAATAGTAAACTGTCAAATGGTTCTGAATGAATGAAAGTTTCAAAAAGAAGCCCCATTTAAAATCCTTTATCAATGTCACACGATTTTGGTAGTCAATTGAAATACCCGGAAAAGCATTTCGAATTACTTGAACTTTATTTTTAAATGGCTGTCATGCAAAGAGAAACAGTTGAGGAAAACGCAAAAAGATGATAAAATGAGAAAAGTCAGTTATATATTTGGTTATTTCATGTTTTATAATGTTTTTTCTTAATATAAAGGGTGCTGCAAATGCTTTGATTATTATTATTATTATTCTTTGTCATACAATCTGCGACTTCAATTTGAGCTAAAATTAAAAACACTTTCATAAAAATTTAAACAGAAAATTCTAATATTGATTAAAACTTCTAAAAGTTATTGGATCAAATAACAAAATCATACATTAAGTTTGGTCCCTTATCCACATTGAGCGCCAGTGGGATCCCAATGTTACTGAAAAGCGTTCCCGTACATAAAAATTAGGTAGGTGGGAGATATCCAAACGATATTCTGTATAAAGCCCAGAATGAAGAGCATTAAGACGTCTTTTAAAGAGACTCGAGCAAATGAATCCTCTGTCGTCTTCTGCTCCCTATCACCACAGCTGCGACAGTGACCGTTGTATTGAATACCCATCCATCGAGCATTATTTCCAATATAAACACGTCCTTCCTACAACAAAAACGATCTAGTGCATCTAATATTAAGAACAGGTCAAATCATCTCGAGATTCTACTGGAGTGAATTACCTTTCACCTGGTATTTGCCTCTTTATAGAAATAGCTGAGAAAGGCCCTTTTGGAGATACTACCGGGACAAGATGGTATATCTTTGAGGCAGAATCCCTCCTCGCTCATTTATAGATAAATCACATAGAATGCGCATCACACACGAGCGAAAGAGGTTGTTTTTACTTTCGACTGTTTAGTTTTATATATAAAGCCGACTACACTTCGGCGCTTGAGCACCCATATGGCCAACCATGATGAATACAGACACATTATGTTTAATGTAAACAATATATATGAAATGTATTGCTATCCCCATAAGCAATAAACAATATTTAAATTCAGCTGACAAATTAAGTCCAGTAGTGAAATATTCTTCAACAGATACTTGACAGATAAATCAGTGCTATTGTATACTTAGTGTTCCATAAGAACAAGAGCATCAAAAAAGAAAACAATGCAGAACTCTAGTAAATTAAATGTGCTAACCCCTACTGGTTCCACAAAGAAGCTCGATGTTTGGGAGAAGTATGGCTTAACAGTGAAAAATAGACCGAATTTCTTCGTCCATGAAGTTAAAGTTTCCCAAAGAGTGTCTCTGTTGGAATTGGAAGAGAATTTTATATTGTGAGCTTTAACAATCTGAATAAACGATTGATTCTAATCTTTACTGTCAGCAAAGAAGAGATTTCCTTTAAAAGGGTCAGGATCGAACAACAGAAACATCATCATGAAACACAGCAATTTAATAAAAATCAATCAACTTCATCTCTAAACAGAAGTTTGTATTCAAAGAAAGAAAAAAACTCAATATCAGTTGTTGCTTCCGTTTATTAAACGATAACCCCAACCTACAATTTTTGCTCGTATACCAAAAGCCTTTCATAACATGCATACATAACATACATAACTGGCCTTTACAACCCTGTGTCAGGATTACGGCCTAGCTTCTCGCAGCACTCATGTTGTGTGTGTCAATTTTTATTCATGAGTACCGGGACCTACAGTTTAATGTCGACTCCGAACGACAGACTTGAGAAGCTTGTTCATGGCAATTAGTTACTCTCAGAGCTTTTGCCAGAAGACTGCTGAGAGGTAGTCGCCGAAAGAAATATTTTTTTCATAAACTCTTCGATAAAGTACAATGGCTTGGAATTAATTGAAGTTGAAGTTGGTTGGCTTTTATCAATGTTTTGCTGTAAAGTGGTTTAAGTTTTTAGGGTACCATAAAATTAACCAACAGAACCAATTTTGTATTTCACAGATTCAACACAAATAAACAAGTCTTTTAAGCCTTCAATAATAAGAAACATTTGGCACCAGGATTATATTTTTAAAATGCTCACAATAGATAAAACTGTTTGTATTCAATGTTGAAAGCTCCTGTAAAGAGCGAAGAATATTCTGTTTTCTTTAGATTTCTTTTTATACATTTTTCATCTTCTTCAATTTAATTTTTTTTTGCTGTCAGAAGATTCAATATCATTGTCATTTAATTGGACATGTCTTGTCGTGTAGTACATGTCGGATAAAGTTTAACTCAGTAAAAAAAAACTTGACTTTCGCATAAATCTGTGCTCAACATGAAAAGTGCATTCATATAACATTTTATCATTTGCTTTAATATGAAAGAAAAAACAAATACGAGAAAATAGTGTTTAATGGTATGTACTTATTTGACAAACGATAATAACAAAATAAAAACCATCAAATACTAAAAATATATGAAGGCAGGACATATTTTCAGGGCTCGTAAATACACAGACTAGGGAGTCATAACTTAAAGAAGGTGTCATATTGGTTAAATAATGACTGTAAAAGATTTAAAAATTTAATACACTTTTTAAGTTCACTAAAGCAGGTTTTAAATCTCTCTATATTTCTAACTTAACCTGACAACATACATATAGTATGTGTCTATTCAAAAACAAACTGATAAGGAGTGCTTTAAAGATACAATTCATGTGGAAGCAAGGCCTCTAAGATTTTGGGTGCATGGATATTCTAGACAGCAAGTATGTCACTTTCCGGTCAAAAATGATATTATTCATATAAATATAATGATATAATTCTATAAACACAGAAAATGGATAACGGGATAACGGAGTTTTTAGAATAAATCACAAGTGTAAGAGCGGAGAGCTGTGGACTTTGTACCAGGATGTCAATGTTCTTAGACAAATGTCTTATTGCCTTTTAAGCAAAAATTCTAGAAATTTAAAATACTGGAAAAACCCCGTCCCTATTTGTGCTTGTTAAATTAATCCCGTAGCCACGCCTTTTTTCTACAACATTTTTAATAGCCAGCAAAGATTCTTCATAATTGTTGTAGCTTAAGTACGTTCCTAGTTATATTATATATGTACACACATAATTTTATTTCATTGCTCTGTCTTATGGTCTTACTAGTTATATATTTCTCTTAAATTAAGAGGATCGGTCCGTTAATTTTTTGCTCCTACTAAAGCTGTGCATTGTGTTGAAATTTTTTTGGAAAGGACAGTACATTATGACAGAACATGTATTTGGTTTTCTTATATTATTAAGCGCCTTAGGAATGAGACAAATTGCTGTGTATTGATCATTCAAGGGCCAGTGTTCTATCTTCACCCTTTAATGATCAACAGCAATTGCCTCCATGTTACATGTTGATTGTGGTGAGTGCATTCGCTAAGAAGGTTTCAGCTGTTATCTGCTACTTTCCAATAGATAATGCTTTTTCTCCTGATTATTTGTTTTTTTTTTTTTTTTGTTCTCAATGGTTCAGGTGGAATAGAGTTAGGAAGTGGTTTCTTTTTAAATGGACTTCTTGGAGGGAGGTGGAACCTCTTATTTTTAAATTATAATTCTGCAGAGACAAACATGGTAACCTGGTTACAGATGCACAAGGAACACTAAGATTATGGAGACAGCACTTCTCTAATCTACTGCAGGGCGATGGCGACACAAATTCCGCCTCTAGAGATGCTGTGCCGGATCCAATCATTAACGACGATGTCGAGATGCCGTCCCCCAGCCATGAAGAGGTCAAGGTTGCCATATGGCGACTGAAAAACAACAAAGCAGCTGGACCTGATGGTTTGCCAGCTGAACTCTTCAAGTATGGAGCGATGAGTTGGTTAGGAGCATGCACCAGCTCATTCGCAGAGTATGGCTGGAGGAAAGCATGCCCAACGATTGGAATCTTAGTGCTCTCTGTCCCATCCTGAAAAAGGGAGATCCCACGATATGCACCAACTACAGGGGTATAAGTCTCCTCCCTATCGCATATAAGGTTCTTACGAGCATATTGTGTGAACGACTGAAGCCATTCGCCATCTCACTGATTGGACCTTATCAGTGCGGCTTCAGACCTGGTAAGTCCACCATTGACCAGATATTCACACTGCGCCAAATCCTGGAGAAGACCCATGAAAGTCAAGTCGACACACACCATCTTTTTGTCGACTATAAGGCAGCCTTCGATAGCCCAATAAGGGATCGCGTTTATGCCGCAATGTCTGAGCTCGGTATTCCTGCTAAGCTGATAAGGCTATGCGGAATGACGCTGAGCAACTCCTGCAGCTCCGTCAAGGTAGGAAGAGACCTCTCCGAGCCTTTTAATACCGTGCGAGGTTTCAGACAAGGCGATCCCTTATCCTGCGACCTCTTCAACTTCGCCATGGAGAGCGGTTTCCGAAAGGCAGGTGTACATCGTAATGGCACTATTTTTAATAAAATTGTCCAGCTCCTTGCGTATGCCGACGACATAGACATCATTGGGCATACCAAGCGAGATGTCACCGCAGCTTTTAATGCTATTGAACGAGAGTCTGCTAAAATGGGTCTGGCGGTAAATGAGAGCAAGACGAAGTACATGTTGTCGACGAGTAGGGATGTTGAACGTATCGGCTCCCAGGTTACTGCCGGCAACTATACATTCGATGTGGTCAAGGAATTTATTTACCTTGGCACCGCCATTACCAGCAAGAATGATGTCAGTCTGGAGATCAAGCGAAGAATTACACTGGCTAACAGGTGCTACTATGGTCTCGGTAGGCAGTTTAGTAACAGAGACCTCTTTCGTGCGACGAAGTTAACACTCTACAAGTCGCTTATTCTTCCGGTGCTTCTCTATGGTGCGGAAGCATGAACGCTGTCTTGTGCCGATGCAGCGGTCCTGGGAGTGTTTGAGAGAAAAATTCTTCGCAAGATTTTTGGTCCACTGAAGCAAGGCGATGAGTTTCGCATTAGGACCAACTATGAGCTGTATGGGCTTCTCGGCGACGTAGATGTTGTCCAGCGCATTAATATCCAGCGGCTGCGCTGGCTCGGCCATGTTGTTTGGATAGAAGAATCTGCTCCAGCGAAAAAGGTTTTCGATGCGAAGGTCACTGGACGTCGGCGTAGAGGACGTCCATGTTTACGTTGGAAAGACCAGGTAGATGGAGCCCTGTCATCAATTGGTGTGACCAACTGGAGAAGGCGTGCGCTTAGCAGAGACGCCTGGAGACTAGTGTTGATGCAGGCCGAAACCCGTTAACGGGTTGTTATGGCCAGCTAAGTAAGTAAGTAAGTAATTTCGAAAAAACCGCAAACTAACTTTTTAATTCAATACATGATCATCATTTAGCAAGTTATTTAGTTTTTGCTAATTTTCGGTACCATTTGCGAACAGTTTTTGGCGGTCAAAAAAAGATTTTATTTGTTCAGAAATCTTTTGCGAAAACAATTGAGCAAAAATTAGGTGGAAACATTCTCTCAAGATTGAGTCTTAAGGGAGAATTGTGGTGCAGATTACGATGAACGGCCAGGCCATAAAAATGGTTGTAATTTTTTTATCGGAATACCAATAGGCTGCAGCTGTTGGAGAAAACAGAGCACCGGTTCTGTTTTAATGGTGATTGAACAACGGAACATATTTTTTGCACCTGTATATCAGATCTGGTCTTGCCGCAGTTTCAAACGATTTCATTCGAAGAGCAAGTTAATACTTAATTAAACATGGTTTCCTGCTTACCCTTTTCCATACAGCTAACAGTTAGGTGGAGAAAGACCAATGTATGTGTATAGACAAAGCATATGGTTCATAATTCGTGACTTAAATGACACGAAAGATAGACGCCAAGCAATATATTGGTTAATTAATAATAACAATTACTAAAAAATAAAAATAAATTTTAACATACCAAGTTAATTTAGTGAAAGAATAAAAAATTCAGTTTTTAGTCACACACAGTCTAAAAGAAGGTCTGGTCATGGCCGGCCTTGGTTGCTTAAAAACGTAGCATTTATTTACACAATCATCACCATGTAGTTATAAAATTTGTTGCTATTGGTGAACCACCAGTTCTTTTTATCTTTAAAACTTCTTTTGTTAATATTTAAGTATGTACTCTCTTTTAATACTTATAGTCAACAACGTGTATTTAATTGCATCATTAAAAGAAGGGTTCTTTATTTATTTTAATTTAAATGAATTTCTTTTGAAGAAACAACAACAAACCTCAAACAATCTTGATTAAATGTCGCAAAAAAATAATAAAAATTTACGAATAAAAAGAATAAAAAAAATTTTCTTTTTTATTTAAAAGCCAATTTTAAATTAAGCTGAAAATGCCACTTTTGTTTTCAGCTTATGTTTTGTAGCCATAACATTACATTCGGAATGTCCATATCCTTGTTTAGGTGTTTGTTTATTTAAGAATATAAATGTAAAATGTTTATATACATAAGTATGTATTTAGACATACTAAGTAAATAAATATATTAAAATGCACTAAAAGAATTTATTCATAATTTGTAACAAATTATATCAGCAACTTCCAACAAATTTACAAATCTACATACAAAACCATGAATAAAAAGGTCTTACTTTTAGTTGTTTGATTAGAATTCGTGTATTTTGTTCAGATAAGTTAGTGATAAATAAATACATACATACATAATTGGCCATTACAACCCTGTGTCAGGATTACGGCCTAGCTTCTCGCAGGTTGTGTGTGTTAATTTTTATCCATGAGTACCGGGACCTACAGTTTAAAGTCGACTCCGAACGACAGATTTGAGAAGCTTTTTCATGGCAATTCATTACTCCATAGCTTTTGCCAGAAGACTGCTGAGAGGTAGTCGTGGAAAGAAATATTTTTTTCATATTTCATTTTTTTTTTCAAGATGTCAGAGCTGAGATTTGAATCCGGCGCTATCGTCTTAGTAAGTCAACACACCAACCACTAGACCACGGCGACTACAAATGTGATAAATTGTTATCAGAATTAGAGATGATTCACAACAAGGTTCAAAGTGAAACCGAATGGTTCGCTGTCATAACTTTGTATGGTGAACCTATGGCAACCAAGATTCGTTTGCGGGCCGCGAATGAGGAAGTGAACTTCGATATCTGGTATTCATGTGAGCATGCTATTAATTGAATTATTTTCAAGTAAAAGAAAACGTAATAAATTAATTTCATTTTGACCCTGTAAAATAAAAATACTAATATTGTCAAAAGAAGTTTTTGAGTAAAACGCAATTTAATGTTCCTTCTATGTTGCATTTTCATACTGTGTATTATTAAATTGCATTTTTAATTGACTTTCTGATATTTTTGAGACCTACAACCGATTTGATCTAAAAATTTAAGGATGTTTGGATTTTCTTATGCTTTCCACTCACCATATCGTCGTGCGGGAGTTTATGTGCTCTACATTTACAAAAGGTTTGCTTGAAAGTAATCGAAAAATAATTATACTTAGTTATTCTCTTGGATAATAGATATAATATTTCCCGGTAACTCGAGATCTCACTTTAGAATAAATTTTGAAAAATTGAATAAATTAAAATAAAATTATAAATTAATTCATAAAGAATAATGATTAAACTTAATCGAAGGCATCAAAAATGTATTAAGAGAATAAATTATTCCAAAAGTGAAATTATTCTTTCGAATCTTTGATATTTTATTGTAAATTGGTATTTGCGTTTGTGTGTATACATTAAAGTCTTTGACCTAATTTAACCTTCATATCCATCCATAATATTGCGTATTATTTTGATTATTATACCCCCACAGGCAACAGGCAGTCAGCATGTAAAAAATAAATAAAAAAATATGAAAAAATATAAAACAAACAAAAGGAACAACATACAACGCTGCTTTAAACTGTTATTTTTATTTTTTCAGACAGATAGCCAGTAATTTCTTGATTTTATTTTAATGTCTTATTTGTATCATAAAGAAAAGAAAAATATAACAAAAAACATTTGAATGTCATTCTAGTGTTTAAACGTGTTTTTATTTCATAAATTAGATATTTCGTTTTCTGTATCTCAAAGCTAAGGCTACGTAATCTGTCAATAACCATTAACCTTAAATATGTAGATGGAATTTATTTTTATACTAAACCCTTTCCCGAATTCATTCATGTACTTATAACACAAAATGCAAAACCAATTTGGAAAACTAGTTCTAGACGAACTAAACAGATCTATTCGATTCAAAATCTTGAATAAGTATTAGAAATTTGGTTGAAAAATTCACAAATTTTATTAGCGATAATCATAAGCATATAAGTACAGGCATATGTTGATGTTTCCATACTGTTTCATATTGGCCAGAAGATCTATCACATTATGAATTATAAAATAGTAACTAATTATGTATGTTTGATACCAAGTTATGATGACCCTAATAAAAAAATCTTAACGAATATAGTGCGTATGAAAAGTTCCATTAAATTTTTGGATTTTGCACGAGTTTCTTTAATTGAATTGGAAGAGTGTTTACCATTGGATGGTGTGAAAACTTTCTTTTTTAGTTAATAAAAAAATTTCTGCTCCCCTTATTTAGTTCCCATCTTTTTTAGCCAAAAACAACTGCAAATTGTTGTCCTCAAGTTTTTACAAGGACTGACAATATAAAGAATTCATTGCTGAAAAACCTTAAGCCCACAAACTTTCTAACGCACGTCTCTATTCAGACCATTTTTTATTTATTTTTTTTTTTATTTTTATTTTGAGACCAATACTCAGGGGTAAACCCCTACTAAATGCTGTGCATTGTATTGGAATTTTTGGAAAGGAAACCTACTTCGTTAAGTAGGTTTAGCTGTTATCTGCTACTTCCCAATAGGTGGCGCTTTTTTTTTTCCTGATAATTCGTTTTTTGTTGACATTAGTTAAGGTGGATTAGGTTGGAATGTCGGGGTGCGGTTTCTTTGTAGATGGTCTTCCTGGAGGGAGGGAACCTCTTATTTTTAAATTATAATTTTGAAAAAACCGCAAACTAACTTTTTCATTTTTCACCTCTTCTGGGATTTGAACCTGACCATACTCCCTACACACATTTTTATAGATCTGTCAAGAACCCTACATTCAGGCAATATGCGTTCCGATATTTTTGATGCTTTGAATACTTAAACACTCTCAAATCCCATTAAAGATCTGTAAGAAAATCCTTCAGAAGATTTAGGTCTCGTCTCTTATACTTGAAAACATCATAACTGTGCCTGGACACCTGAGCGTCTAAGTGCAAAGCTCAGCCCACAAAGTCCGGACCAATATAGAGTATAACGGATCCCTTATTGGATATTTGAAAAGATTTGATATCATGTCAGCCTTAGGGAAGCTTGGCTGTCCGAGAAAATATTAATAGATTCATCTTAGCGCATATC
The DNA here is from genome assembly GCA_963576795.1 of Metopia argyrocephala. NCBI lineage: Eukaryota > Metazoa > Arthropoda > Insecta > Diptera > Sarcophagidae > Metopia > Metopia argyrocephala. The sequence continues at coordinate 55,562,025 of OY756211.1, read as the reverse complement.
GTATAGCCATGATCTCAGTGTGCAATATTCTCAATGTTTTCTTTTGTGGAATTGGCAAGTCCCGGTTGGGTTCATAAACACCAACAAGTACCGACACAACTGCCTACTTTTAATTAATTGTTATAACAGTAAAAATCTAACTCACTCCAAATTAAGTCCCCAGTAGATTGACATTCTCGATCCAGCATTCTCGAAATAGCATATTTAGGCTTCCTAATGTAGCTATTACCCCAAACCTCTAGGCTCAGGGTAACTACAGTATATATTTATGTCATTCTATTCAAAAAACGTCATGTTTTTATATAAGAAAAGTGACTTGCCAAGAGAGTCCTTGTCGCTTTATGCAGGACTCAGAAAAGAAATACAGTCACAAGATAATTTTATCTCTTCGTAAAAGATACAACAACTGTCTTTAAACGATTCACAAAACAGTCCTTCTTAAATGCACCCACTTGACAGGTCTCCTTATGAGAGAGAACAAGGTACTTTGCCCTAAGGACACACTTTCGACGCCATTACGATCAAGATATCTCCATCGAGAGACAATCTTACTTTTCTGCCTATAATTTAAAAACTAATGGAAGCTAAAATTTGGCTCTCTAATCTATTGTATTAAGAAACGAAAAAAGAAGCAGAAGAACTCTTTTAAGAATTATTATTATTTTATGGTGGGCAAGACCACTCTCTATCCTCGTTTGTTCAACGACTAGCACCTAAGTGTCGACTACAGGGCTCCCATACGATAAAAGGTTTTATAAGTCATGGCTTAGTGTAATATCTCTGCAGAGGAGGCAGTAATTGCAGTTTTCGAGAAAAAAATTCTTCTTAAAATATATTCAAGACAGTCGGAAGAATCAGTGACTTAAGAAAAACGTGTTGTATAAGTTATATGATATGCCGATATTAAAACAGTTAAGCGTATTAAATTACAGCTAATAAATATATTAACTAAGTCACATTGTTAGAAGGGATAAAGTCATTTGAATATGAACCTGGTGACAGTTCATGCAGAATAGGAAGACCAAACCTCCGATGAAATGATCAAGTGGAGAAAGATATGTCGAAACTTTGAACTAAAAATTTGGAAGAAGTGCAGTAGATCGAGCCACTTGAAAATGGTTTCTACGTTCGGCTACAGAAGAAAAATTATTAAATAAAATCTAAATAATTGACCAATTACGTCAAAGGATTAATACAAATGAACTCGTAAAAAGAGACTTCTAATACAAAATAATATTTCGATAAATTTAATTTAAAATTTTTGTTTAAAATCAACAAAAAATATATTTGTACGCCTCAGTACAAAACGATGCTTTATTTCTTAATACAGAAATGCTCTTCATGTAACATTAAAGAGAAAAACAACTTCCGACGTATTTGCATTTGGACAATAGCCTTCTTTAAGAAACTTTAATTTAAACATACGTATGTACATATATTTCTATTTCAGTTTCTTTCCTTATTCTAGGACTGTCTTTTAAAGTACAACGAATAGAATAAGATTTTAAGTTCAAAGTTATTCTATTTTTTTAAACCAAATAAATTCTTAAAAACGTGAGGCTCTTTAAAGCATTAAATCGCATGCGTCTTCTTTTTCACATTTGTATAAAATTGGATGAGGTGATGCTTTTACTCGTAAAGCAAACCTTTCCTAATTACTGCTAATTTGAACTCAATGGGTTTTGTCTTTAAAACATTCAGTGCTAGATAACAATTAGAACTTTGTGTAGTCTTATGCACAATAAAAGTAATGAAACATTCAAAAGAACAAAAAGTTGTGTGTAATAATGAAGGATATTCTAAAATCACGTACTCAAGATGTTTTAACATGTAGATTTTATTGATTTTCTTTTTTATTAATTAGAAGCACAAAGAGTATTAAAAAAGACGGAATTTTTAATTCTGATTGCCAAATTCAATATTCGTATGTATAGCTACCGTGTGCATTAAAATTTTAATACAGTCGAACTCCAGTGTATTGAATAATTAATGACAGTGCTATTCTCTAAATAAATTAATTTTCTAATATATAAAATTCTCGTGTCGCGGTGTTTGTTGCCAAACTCCTCCGAAATCGCTCGACCGATTTTCATGAAATTTAGTGTGTATATCGGGTAGGTCTGAGAAACGGTCAACATCTATTTTTCATACCCCTAAATGTTAAGGTGACACGCCACAAGGAAAAATGTATGCCTCACCTCAATTACGTACTGATTTCGATGAAATTTTAATCCAGATAGATCTGCGTACGTTAGAGCATATATGGTTTACGTTTTTTTTAAGTACTCAACAAACTGATTTTGATTAAATTCTGGGATTGTATTAACACAACTTTAGATTAAAAAGTGTAAATTTTCACATATAATTTTCATACCCCCTAAATGTTAAGGTACCCTCCCCAAGGAGAAATTTATTCCTCACCTAAATAATGCACCGACTTCAATGAAACTTTAAACCAGATATGTATATCTGTGTACCGTAGAACTCATAAGGTTTACGTTTTTTTAAGAAGTACTTAGAGTGGGCGATACAGGGGATATTTCTCCCTATCTCCAACTATCAAATTGAAGTACCAAAAATGGCGGATAATCATTTATTAAGATTATTAGTAACGCAAACATTAATTTCTCATATCAGTGTTGACTTTTGCAGTTTGGCGAAGAGTATCAAATATATTTGAAATAAAAAAAATTTCCTACAGCAAATTTATATGACAAATCAACGTTTGCCAGGTTAAATAGTTTATTATAGCATTTTCAGTTTAAATTAAACCTTTTTCAAAATAAATGAAACCTTTTTCAAAATGAACGGAACCTTTTTCAAATTAAACGAGACCTTTTTCAAATAAAACGAAACTCTTTTCAAAATAAGTGAAACTCTTTTCAAAATAAATGAAACTTTATTCAAAATAAATGAAACTTTATTCAAATTCATTTAAACATTTTTCAAATTAAATTAAACCAGTTATAGAATTTTCTAGAAAACAAAAGAAAAAAAAATAAAACATTCATTTTTAATTATGGATAATGCCAAAATCCATAAAACCCTGGAAATTCGAAATATGGTGGATAATAGTAACTGTATGCTTAAATTTTTACCACTTTATTCTCCTATGTTGAACCCGATAGAGAAAACATTTTGTAAGATAAAATTCCACGCCCGATCATTAGTAAAGTGACATTACCACAGAACATAACATAGTAAGTGTATATAACACTGGTTTACAGCCAAAAAATACCAAGAACGCCACATTCCTAGATAAGTTAATTGGAACCTCCTGAGCACGAAAAACGCTGTTATTATTTTTTCCTAAGTACCGTTTTTTAGATAACGGTACTTTTGTGTGTTTCGGTGTATGGCCCCACTCAAACCCTTGTGGAGTCCAACCGAAAAGTCCGATCGAGATATGAAATCTTTCACCTTATTCATCACTTTCGGAGCCCAAGTTCGTGGGGAAAATATTCAAATGACTGAATAAAAAGTGTAATATAGGTGTCATATTTGAACCTAAAAGTTAAAAAGCATAAATTTTCAAATGATAACGGCACTTTTGTTATACATGTTTTCACCCAACGGTTACCAATGGCATAGAATTTTGCATTAATGTATCGATTTTCTCAACGTAATCAGGACGTCTGTACTTTCCCAAAAAGTTGTGAACGATGTCCTGGAATGCTTCTCATGGCTCCAAATGAGTTGGACCTAAACACTCATTAAATTCTTGGTCACCCTACAGACTCCAAATTTGAGGCCCATAAATATACCAGCTTCATTTTTCTCGCTGTGGCTCTCGGAAATTTTTGTTTAATGTAATTCATGGCAAGACTGTATTTTGCAAACTTTTTCGCAATATTTGTAAATAACCCAAGCTTAATATGTAATGGAGGAAGTATTATCTTTTCCTGAGGTCATTTTTGATATTGTACTCTCCGTGCGTACGTCCACTTCGCTCGGGTCAAACTTTTCGGGTGTAGTGATTCTGACGGCCACGGCTGTTCCATAGACATAGAAACTTCGTGTTGCCCCCTTGCACTTCTTATTCAGTCATTTGAATATTTTCCCCACGAACTTGGGCTCTGAAAGTGATGAACAAGGTGAAAGATTTCATATGGATTTTGGCATTATCTATAATTAAAAATAAATGTTTTTTTCTTTTGTTTTCTATTAAATTCTATAACTGGTTTAATTTAATTTGAAAAATGTTTAAATGAATTTGAATAAAGTTTCATTTATTTTGAATAAAGTTTCATTTATTTTGAAAAGAGTTTCACTTATTTTGAAAAGAGTTTCGTTTTATTTGAAAAAGGTCTCGTTTAATTTGAAAAAGGTTGCGTTCATTTTGAAAAAGGTTTCATTTATTTTGAAAAAGGTTTAATTTAAACTGAAAATGCTATATATAAAAATATTTGTCGTTATATGTAATGTAACTTTTTCTATTATCAAAACTATAAAAAAGTTTCAGAGTTACGGCCTAGCTTCTCGCAGCCCTCATGTTGTGTGTGTCAATTTTTATCCATGATTACCGGAACCTACAGTTTAAAGTCTACTCCGAACGACAGACTTGAGAAGCTTTCCCACTATTGCCGGAAGATTGCTAAAGGTAGTCCCCGCCAGAAGTTTTTTTTATGTTCTGGGATTTGACCCCGGGACACTAGACTATGGTGGCTATATGATAATGACATATCATTATCATATAGCCGCCTTTTTTTTAATTTTCTTTAAAAGACTTTTACAAAATCTTCTAGCGTTCACATTATGCGCCTCAAATTGTAAGTTGTTTATGTCTTCTTTATTATTTGTTCAATCTGTTTTACTTTCTCTTTCGTCTAAAGCAAGTGCAAATGAGATGGAAAAATGAAGACTAAAAGAGAAGTATAAAAAAATTTACAGAAAACAGAATTCTTACCTTTTTTCAACCCCTCTGCCTTTTGTACTCTCTTCACCATCAAACAAAATACTCCTGCGTTTGATAGAACAAAAAGTCATCGTCCACGGAAATTATAAATAGAAAAACACTTAATTCTCTCGCTTCATGTGAATAGTTTTTAGATATGAAATCTACAGAAACGTGGCACTGTACTCGTTTATTAAATTCAGTGAATTCTATTCACTGATTATTGAAATTGCTATTATTGTTTGATTATTAAAATAAATATTTAGAAAATAATGTTGACGATAATGACGACAATTTGCAAGATACAACTGGCCCAAAAAACTACAAAATTGAATGAAAATTAATATCAAGCTTAAGAATCCAAAAAATCTTGTTAGTTTTAGTATAGCAAGACTGCAGAAGAGAGAAAAATTTGTTTAACAAATTTATGTCAAAGGTGTAAAAGGGTATTAGTTTAGACTGCTCAATGCCTTTTATGTTTATCTACATATTTAAACTCTTTCATATATTTTTACGAGTTTAAGATCTGTAAGAAGCATTTAGCCATATTAAACATATACTCCCAATATTATTATAATTTTTATTCTTCAATTTTATTTTCTTGTTGCCTTTTGACGTTTGAAAGAACAAAAATTGTTTTAGTATGTTTACCAATTATTTTTGAAAGAGGTGTTCACAACAAAGGTTTTAAGATGTCGTAATATTAACATTTTAAAATAACTATTGTGAGTACTTTTAATATAACATAACAATGCTTAAATATAATAGGAATTTAAGCCAACGAAAGATATGCTGAATAGTTTTAACTCCAAGGTTATATATCCCAGCAAAATATTACACATATAAATTGATTCTAACAATAGCGTGATTTGTTTACACGTAACATTATCCTGTCAGTGGAGATCATGTGTTTGTATGAGAAATGAAAGAATTTCAATTCAATTGAAAGTAATGAATACAATTAACCCATTAATCATAATTCAAATATGTTTCTTTATGTTTTTCATTGGCGAAATGTAGTTAAAATTAATAAATGTATAGAGAATTGTTGTATGTGATTCTTTTAGACTTCGGTAAAACATTACTTGGATGCAAATTGTTATGACTTCAAAAGTATAAATTTTTTAGTATCGACAAATGCATTTAAAATGAATTCAATTCATGTAATGAAAATTATATTTTTGAACCACTACCATTACTAATACAGAAAAGCGCTTAAAGATACCACTCCCTGACATTTCCAGTCAATTCCAGCAGAAACGGATGATCAGGGGTACAGGGGTATCTTCCTTTTGGAAAGATAATAGCTAACCTACTTAGTTGAAGACGCTCACCACTCACATTCAACATCCACCGGCAGCTGGGGAAATTGCTGTTGATCATTAAAAGACGAAGGTATAACACTGGCCTTTGAGTGATCAACTCACAGCAACTTGTCTCATTGACATAAGGCGCTTACTGAAAAATGAGAAAGAAAAATCTATGTATCGCCTTCAAATTCCCATACAGTAGTAGGAGCTTACTCCTGAGTATTGGTTTAAAAAAAATATTTTGGGAATTTTTTTTAAATTTGGGAATGAATTGAATTTCGTCACGTATCGAATAAGTAAATTATGGCACTCGATAGCTATCGAATCGAAATTTACAAGAAAAATTTAAAAGATATTTTGTTTTGTAAAAGAATCAAAACATATGATTGGTACAAATGTAAACAAATAATTTTAAAATAAAAAGCAAGTATGTAAAATTAGAGCAAAATAATTACATAGTTTAATTTTAACTTAACAATTTTTCCATAAAATAAAAAGGAGCTTCAATTCTTTGTACTTTCTTTTGGCGAATACCTATGAACTACTTAATTAAGTATATATTTTTTAAAGGCTCAAGTTCAATCGTTTTAATTTGCAATTCTACATTTTTAATTGCCATATTTGCAGCATGTCCTTCTTCCTTTATTTTCAAAGATTTTTGCTTCAATTCCAAAAGGCGATCTAGTTTTGAATTTAAAATTTTGTGGTATTCCTCACTTTTATTTATATTGGTCATCAAAAGTTCTGTTTTGCTTTCAGATTTTAAACAAGTTTTTTGTTTTTTGGCTTAGGAGTTTCCTTTCCCACACTCTCAGGTTCAGAATTCTCATTTTGATTTTTTACACCTAAAATTCATTAAAAACTTTTTCCCACTTCACAAAGAGGAGATTCGTATGTATCTTTCCTTTTTTCCAAAAGTTTTTACTTATCGCATACCTTCAACGCTGGCTTCAATGCCTGCTACCTGAACTATTTGTTCATCGGCATGAGTCAATGACATTTCCTCGTAAGGACCACCGCCAGTTTTTTCTTCGATTCCATATTAAATGAAAGTTTCTTTTTAACATTATGCTTTTGGTCAGCAAACACATTAAAAAATGTTTGAAAAAATATGAACGTTAAAGAAGAAGAACTACACTATTTACCTTTCGCCATACAGCCACTTCCTTAGTTGGTGGACCAAATGTATTTAGACGATTTGAGAACTCTTCCCACAACCTTTTAGCCGTTTCTTTTCCCTGACCGCATTTGGCAGCAAGTTCTTAGCCAAATGTGGATTTTCAAACATAAACTGTGCCATAATATCCTTTTGTTTGCTGTTTATTTTGTTTACATTTGTCCTGAACGTGAAAATATATTTTTTATGTATTTTACGCATTTTTTTATTAAAAATAAATTTTTTTTTTCTTATTATATTTCCAAAAAAACAACGCGTATATAATTTCAATTGCTCTTTTAGTATCGAATGACATTCGAGAGATGGCATTCGATCGACTACTCGTTATCGAATGCTATAATCTCAAATTTCGATACACCTTACTCGTTATCGAGTGCGATGATCTCAAATACAAAAATTTTGATTAACTTCATTCGATAACGAGTGCCGCGATTTGGGCCCTGAATGCCCTGGCTTTATCCTCTAGTATGTTTGGCAAAGAATGATTTAACGTTTTTTCCTTTTTTTCTAAAACTAATTACAAAATAGCTGATTCAATTAAGAATTAATTATCAGCGATCACCTCTTAAGGTGCTTTTACACTATTCTACAAGTCTTAAGATTCTCATTGGATTTTGTCGAAACAAAGTCTAATGGTTTTTGGTCTGATTGTCAAAAAATCAAACGTAAAATGTTTTGTGTTACATTTTGCTTTTACACTATCACATTTCAAATAAAATGGAAACAACAGCTGTGTGTTTTTCTCTTTCTCCAACGATGGACATGTTGATACGGCAATATTTGTTTTATTAATATTTCATAATATACGCCATATTTAATTATTTTTTACAACAAATATTTGTAATTTATTTTATGTTAAAGCGAAGAACATGAAATGTTAACTATATATTGTATTTTTGTAGTTATTTAATAAAAAAAAGAAATAAGCAAAATTATGGTGTTTTCCAACCCTGATTTTTTCTTATATTTGTATAAAAAAAGCAACTCTGATAAAATGAAAAATCTCATGGTTTAGAAAAATTTCTAAAAATGATGAGAGCCATACGACTGTCAAATTTCTATCCGTATTTTTTGACAATTCATTACATATTGTTTTCACACTATTATACTTTTTCATTTTATTTGAGTTTTTGACATGTCGTTATACTCAGTATTCTGGCAAAAGCTCTGAGAGTAACTGATTACCAAGAGCAAGCTTTTCAATACCGTCGTCCGACGTTAAACTGCACATAATATGGGGCCTTGAGAAGCTAGGTCGTAACTCTGAAAAAGGGTTGTAATAGCCTGTTATGTATGTATGTGTGCGTGAAATTCTTAAAACTGGTCCCTAGCTAGAGTTGTGTTAGTGTTAAGTGATGCCGCTATTGAAAATTGTTGGTGGCCAGTCAAGAGATTAAAAGCATGTGTTTTAAATAAAACAAAGTTTAAAATTTTCGGTGAAATAAAGTATATTCAAAATTCAATTAAAATTATATACTACTAGCCTAGCTACACCTACCGCTACCATTTGTACACATTTTGCGACTGATGGTTTTTAATGACTACGAAATCAATTAAACCAAACTCAGAAACATTAGCTTCAACGCTTCTCAAGATGTAAAGAAATTAATATTTAACTTACATGGGAGGTACCACGCCTACTTGCTGATTGATGATTTTCCTTGACCATGAAGTCGTTTAGACTAAATTTCGATGTAAAACCTCTGAAGATATAAGTTAAGCATAATATGAAAAAATTTTATATTGAACTTGTATGGGAATATATAGGAAATTCTAAATGCCAAATCTCCGGAACCAACGGGCCGATTTCGCGCAAACTTCACATAACAATCTACAGACAATCCCTAATGTACATTAATTTTTACATATTAGATATACAAATATTGCAAGTCATGCTGAAGAAAAGTGATAAGAAACTATATATACTCTGTACTATATATGTATGTACTGAGGAAGAGGCTTAAAACATCATTAGCAAGTAATATAAATCAACTTATTAAAACGTATAAATTTAAAAGCCGAAAAGTTAAAGAAGGCTTTCTTCAAGAATCTATTTTTTGTTTCTTTTCTAAAAGGATGGCTTTGCTTACTCACATGTAAAGACATAAATTTTGATGCCAAGCAATATTATATGTTCATGACAATAAATTACTTTTAATTACGATTCAGTAAACGAGCAAACACAACATTTTTCTTGGAAATGTTTATAAAAGAGGCAAAGCATTATTACTTTAATACAAGAAATTCCAATTTTGAAATTTTTGTGGTTCCAAATTGTATTATTGCTACGCACTGGAAAGTATACAAAAAACCATATACTTTCATTCTCCTACGAGTGAAAGACATTTACGAGCACTAGTGATTGTTTTAATTTTGAAAATACCATAAATCTTTTGAATTAATAAATAGGTATCGCAGCGAGTTTAAATTACAAAAAGTAATAAATTAACTTGTGGTTTATACTGTGCGGTTGCTTACGTTTTAGTTGCAAGGCTTAAAGGAATTTTAGAAAATTTAATTACAAAAATATTGAAAGTTGTTTGTGTTTTTTTTTTTTCTTTCTTTTCTTTTCCCAAAGTTGTTTTTAGAAAGAAGATTAGGTTTACTTTTAGAGTTCATTTTGAAAATTTGTTTAACTACTCTATCGATTTACTGTTATTAAAGCAGTAAAATTATTTGGAGACATTATTTTTTTTAGTTAAAATAGTTCAAATAAATTTATTAATTTATTTTCTGTATGGATTGTAATATAGTTTAGTTTAAAGTATTCTTTTCAATTTATTTTTACTGACTTAAAGTATTTTTATAACTCTTTTCAATTCTATTTAAAATAATTAATATGTATTCCATAGATTATTAGATTTAAAATAATTTCAAGTTAACAAGTTAATTTTAACAAGTATAAATAATACAACGTCTTCCCTTTTTACCGAATCAAAAAGAAAATAGAAATGATAAATTCGATAAGATTAATAAATCTTATGAATTACAGTACAAGCTCGATTTTCGCTACTAATTAAAAACCAGAGCTGTCGCAAAAATCGAATTTTCGAGATAACAGAACCCAAACTTTTATTGGAAAATTGTGTGATTTTAAAAATTAGATTTATTTTTATTGATATACTCGTATGTATTTACATTTTAAACGTTTTTAAAGAAATTCAAGATTTTGGGTTGCTTTTTTTGTAGTTCATGCAAATTGAACTTATGGAATCTCCACTTCCAATTTTTCTTTAATCTGTATTTTTTGAGAAATTGTTGTTGTTGTTTTAAAATACATTGAACTTTTCTCACAGTAAGAGATATGTTTACACAAAATATGACCCGAATAAACTTGCAAAATTAAAGACAAAAATTATCTTAAAATGTTAACATACCAGAAGACGGGGATTTCCCTTTTTTGGATATAGACATTGTAATCAAATTCAAAGAAAACAAATAAAAGTCGCGATAAAAGAACCTCCTTTTTTGTAAACTGTCGCGATTAAGGAACCTGCAATGTTAAAAATTAAGCTGTCGCGATAACCGGACCGTCGCGAATACCGAACTTGCACTGTATTATAATTCATTCAATAATTATAAATTATTTTTTCTTATTTCTAAATTATTGATTCATTTAAAGTACCCCAAGCGAGACTAAATGTCCCCCTGGACAAAAATTAAAAAAAACATATTTATAAAATAAATATAAAGTATACGCCCTCTTATTTGTTTATGTTAACATAACGTCTGCGGGCATTTGGCAAAAAAAAACTAATTCAAAACATTTAATTTTATAGGGCTTTCATGAAATGTTGTGTATTTCAAAGTTATGGGGTCATATACATATTTAGATACGATTGGGGCACTTTAAATGGATCAAAGTGTCTTCAGCATCTAAGGATCAAAGTGGGATTTTTCAAAATTTTACCTTTGGGTCAAAATAAAGAACATCAGAATTCATTTTACATTTTCCTTTTTTTGGATTTATTTTGATCCCTGGAATACGATTTTCCTTATCACCTGAGCTATTTTTTTGCGTCCCTACAAATTGACTTGCCCTAAGACAGACATAGTCATATATATATACACAAATTAAAAATTTTAGTATGTTTAGAAATAAAAAAATAAATGTTTGAGCTGTTCGAATAAATATTCAAATGAAATCTACTTAATTGTAATTCTTAAAATGTACAGTTTATGCTAGTTAAAAATTAGTAGCAAAAAACTTGGAGGCTGTTGATTTAAATTACAAAAAAGTCTACGCCTTATCTTTCAAAATTATTTACACACTTATTTTGTCTGTCAAACGTAAAGCTGCAATCTTTAAAAAAACCTAATTTATATTGCATAAAAATAAGTATTTATAATGCTGTTCTCAGACGACTTATTTTAAAACAGTTGCGAAAGCTGTTGGAATCACTTGCAGTGTCATATAAAAAAAATTTGATTGTAACTTAACTAACAGCCCTGTATATTAAACATACAGTTCAATTTAAACAAAACAGTCACGCCACCTTATTGAATACACTTTACCATATACAAAGCTTAACAATCAATATTAAAACTTTAGAATTTTTATGAATATTGCAAGTGTTTTGTTAAGTAAAAGCTTCCTATGAAATTTGTTTTATATTATTTTCTTTCTTATTATGGCATTTGGTTTTTGTCCCTGCTAATTTTATAGTTATAAAATATTACAACAGCTCTCCGTTTGTTATCATTTTTCATATCCTCTATTCAGTGTTGTTAGTTTGTTCTAATTTTTATCCCCAAAATTTTCAAAAGCCTTGTTTATATCATCCCAGAAAATGTCCAGCAAATTGCAATAATTGTAAAAAAAATTAAAGTAATTACAATGTAAACATAAATATTTTCAAGTGTAAATTTATTTTCTATATTAAAGGAATTTAAAGCTTTTGTTTTTTATATTTTTAAAAGATTTTTATTTGATAAAAATCAAAAAAATATTTTTAGCCTTATGGCAAATACATTTAATATAGTATGAATCGTATACTTTTGGGAATAAGCTTGTATCTATCGCCATTTCATCTCTGCTGAAGAGACTCGTCAGGTGACTTCTTCCCAAAAATAGTATTAAAAACTATAAATACTTATGTTAAAATAGTTATAGACAAAATACGAATCATATTCCATTTAGTATAAAAAAAACCAAACAAAAGCATTTACAAAGCAATACATTTCTGTTTTTCAAAAAATTCAAATTCTATTTCCCTGTTCTACCACAACAAGCCATCCAGCGGCAGAATGTCTGTAGGAAATCAATAGAACAACAAAAAGTGTTTTTTTTTTATTTTTTTTAAAGACAAAATGGCCATAGAGACATGCTTATTCCCAAAAGCATACATTTCATACTATATTTAATAAAAATTTTAAAAAATATATAACAAAATTAATATGGTTTTTAAAAAAATCCCGGACTTTAATTTTGAAATCCAGGAATTGGCGAAAACCAGTTCCGTTTGGCATCTTTAATATTTATCTTAAGAGCTAATTTGATTTAAAAGTCATCAATTTCGAAGGTTTTTATTTTTCTAAAAACCGTTTTTTCCTACATAATAGTTGGGTTATAAAGTTCGGCCATTTCAGAGTTACTAAATAGGCAAAATACGCATTTATTTTTTATAAAGATGTAATTAAAAGTGAAAATAATGATAAAAACCATCACTCAAAAATGTTTTACTTATCCCCAAGAAAATTCCCATCCCCATATGTAAATTCTTATCCCCGTTGCAGAAAACAAAAATCCTCATTTTGACTATAAATCCCCTCATATGAGAACACTGTCTTCATGGAAGTTTTCAGACCTTATCAGTAAAACGTAAACAGCATCCATGGCGCAAATGTTCATAAAGTCAAATGTCACATTTTAACTGTGTAGTAGTATCTTGTAGGTTTATGTTTGCCATACAGCATCTTTGTTGCCATTTGAATTTAGTACATCAACAGCTTTCGTAGACAGTACACAGCAAGTCGGGAAAAATAAGCAAAAAGTCTGTTAAAACAAAGCACAATGAAACGAATGTGAAATTAAGACTTAAAAAAGAAGAAAATAAATTTCTAATTGGATATAATTGTGTATTAAAAAGTAAAAATATTTAGAAATTATTAAAATGTATATGTGGCCCAGTGTAGCAGGCATAATTTTAAGTTGTCTAGCATTAACAAAAGCCCTGCCTGATGTGATAAAAATTGGTAAGAAAAAATATCTGAGGAAATTTTTTCTTTCCTTTTTTCTCCCCTCTACCCGGGTGTGTAGTAACCGTGCATTTTATTTTATTAGGATGTATCTGGTTTTTTTTTTACAATTCTATATTGATTTTTCTTTTACCACGGCATCCATTACTGCACATGGTGTTTGTTGGATACAAATTATTGTGTATGTCTGCGTTAAATGTTAATGTAGTGGCATTTGTTTACAATTTGTGTACTAAAAGTAGAAAAGTAAAACAAAAACAAAAAAGATAAAATAACACTAAACAATGTAAACAAAAATGTTTTGTGTACGAGAATTTTATAAATGAATTTTTTGTTTTTTATTTGCATAGGAAGGAAATCCTTTATTGAAATTTTTCTTGTATTAATTTTTCATTTATATTTGCGTTTAGTTTTCTTTATTTATTTTATTAATTGTTTGATTGCTTTTAACTATTACTCTACCACATAATATTACAATGACAAATTTTAGGTGGTCTATTTCATCCCACCGATGATAATCAGGAGTTGGCGTTTCGTCAAGCTGTTGATCGTATAAATGCAGATCGTATGATATTACCCCGTTCTAAACTGGTGGCTCAAATAGAACGCATTTCACCATTTGATAGTTTTCATGCGGGCAAGAGGGGTAAGTATATACAAATTATATATGGATTTTTGTATTAGTTCACACAAAATATTATGCAAATTATTACATGATATGATTTTATTATTAAATTTCACCAAGATAGAAGTACTTTTTTCCTACATTTGAAACCATGTATGATTTCTTGATTGAATTAATTAGTAAACTTTCACCATATTTGGAGTATAGCCATTATTTTCCGTCTTCGGAGAACTTCTGGGTTTTCTTAATCAAAAGCAATATAATTGTGTTCTGCAGACTGCTATCAAATTTACACGATTAAGATATTGAATTTACAAATAATAATCTGAAAGGTAGGGTCCGGGCTGTATGGTAGATTGGTGTTTCTACTTTCGCGCCAATCTCTTTTAAGTTTTGCCGGCGAATCCAAGATGTCTGTAAACATGCGTTGTGAGGATGCCACGAGATGCATATCTTCTTTTTATCAATTTTTCCTGTTTGAATTAAATTGATAATTTTGTTCTTGATGGTAGTCCTGGTTTTTTTTTTTTTTTTTTTTTTTTTTTATTTATTTATTTAGGTATATTCCTCCGTAAAAACCTTAAGAATATAATTCTTTTATAGTTCAAGAGGAATGCATATAAACATAGTAAATTATATCATTAACAAAAAAAAAATAGTTGTAGCAATTATAAAAAAAATAACATGACATATACAAATATAACATATTAACATAAATGACAATGATTATATATAATTATCAATAATTGGCCCCTTAGATTTGTACTGTATATAAAATTATAAAATTAGAAGACAGAATAAAAAGTTTTTTGAGAAATGGTAATGAGAAAAGTCAAGTATTTTGAGACATATAGTTATAAAGCAAGTTTTTAAAACTGTTTCTTCCCGATGTGATTTTCAAATGTATTGGTAAAGAATTCCATAAATTAATAGCGTTAACGAAAAACAATCTGCTCGTATTAAGATAAGTATGCCTGGGAACAATTAATGTCGTGCATCTAGTAGATCTACCAAATACAAGCTTTTCATAAAGATAATAAAGTTTCTTCTGGTAAAGCAGATTATGTAAGAACATAATATTTCGCATACGAAGATAATCAGCTAAGTCACAGCCCAAAACCATTTTCCTCCAAGACGATATGCTATTAAGCCGAGCCAAATTATATATGTACCGCGTAGCATAATTAAAAGATACCTGTAACTTATGCATTGAACGTGAATCTAGTTTGCTGTATATTACAGCAAAATAGTTAATATGGGGAAGTATCAATTGTACCACAAGTCTCCTTTTGACTTCAAGTGGCGTGAATGCAGATGACATTCGCAAATTACGAAGTACAAGGTAAATATTTCTTACAACATTGTTAATATGATCTGAGCAAGACAAGGTTGAGTTGATATAAAAGCCTAGGTATTTAATTTTATTAACATAGGCAAGAGATGTGTTTCCTAGGTAAATTGCTGGAAAATTGTCATAGTCGTATTGCTCCCTACTGATTGGTAAAACGTAAGATTTCCCAGCATTAAGTGTTAAGTTATTAACCTCTGACCATTCCACAATTGAAACCAAATCATCATTGAGTTTGGAACATGTATCCTCTATTAGACCGATACGATTGGAGATATAAAGTTGAATATCGTCGGCATATGCATGCATACGGGTATATTTACAAACAGAAAATACATCATTGATAAACATACTAAATAGTAGTGGTCCTAATACAGAGCCTTGTGGAACACCAGAATTTATACACATTAAGCCTGACTGCCTATTGTCCACAACTACTCTCTGAGCTCGACCAGATAAATAATTTTGCATTAGAAATACCGCAGTATCAGTGAATCCAAAATAGTATCTTAGTTTCTTACACATTATTGAGTGGTCTACTCTATCAAAGGCCTTAGAGAAATCCAGCAGGCACATGAGAGATAGGTTTCCCATGTCATATTCACACCTTATATCATCAATAACTTTTAAGGCTGCAGTAGTACAGCTATGACCAGCACGAAACCCAGACTGCAATCGAGACAGAAGATTATTATGATTTAGGTAAAAAGTAATTTGTTCAGCCATAAGAGACTCAAACACTTTGGAAAGAGCTGGCAAAATGCTAATTGGCCTATAATCAACTGGACTCACAGCGGTAGACTTTTTTGCAATTGGAATAATTCTTCCAATTTTCCAAGATTTAGGAAATGTAGAGGTAGTAATGCAATGATTAAAAATATGTGTTAATGGTGCAATAACACACGGCAATATCAATTTAACAAATCTCATGGCCACACCATCTTCTCCTATTGCATTAGATCGTATTTTCAAAATATGTTTAATAACATCAGCCTCAGACACTGCAGAAAATGAAAAATTACTGTTGCAGTAGAGTTCACTGCGGAGTTCCTGATTACTTTTATTACTTATTAAATTATTAAAACAAAAAGCATTATTAAGCACCACTGGATCTAGCCTGCACTCAGAAGAGCTACGGGAGTGTATACCCATGGACCTGATGTTCTTCCACAACTGGCCTGTAGGTAGATTAATATTAAGTTTTTTAGAAAAATAAAATTTTTTTGCCTGTCTTACTACAAGATTGGACTGATTTCTAGCCCTGTTATAAGCAGCTCTGTTTATAACCGTAGGTCTTTTTTTCCAAACACTGTAAGCTATGTTACGATTACGAATAGAATTTTTCACAGCTGTCGTATACCAAGGGCAAGAACAATTTCGTACATAAAAACTACGCTCAGGTACATGTCGCTCATAAACTCCCTGTAATGTTGTAAGAAAAACGTCCAGCTTCTCATCTATCGTTGTACGATACCAACATTCATTCCACGCCACAGCAGAAATGTCTGAATAGAGAGAAAGGAAATTAATAGAGTTGTAATCTCTATATGTGATAAGCCGGGGATTATCATCTCTACTAAGGTCAATATTGCAGGTTAAAAATAGTAAATCATGGTCAGAAACAAATGAAATTTGGTCATATAAAAGCAATAATTCAGGATGTGAAAGTAGAAACAAATCAAGTAAACTTGGGCTAGAATTGGACGAGAAACGCGTAGGAATTTTGTCATTTACAAGTCATTCCCACGGCGGTTATAAGATCAACAAGATCATTACTAAGATTGTCATTCACCATCAAGTTCACATTAAAATCACCACAAGTAATAAAAAAATTATAATCTGTAGCATGGTTCTTAAAATCAATAAAAAAGGGCTCAAGACTAGATGTTCTGTCTGGGTTATAAATGCACGATACCAGAACCCTTACGGTGTTATCATATATAACCACATTAATAAATTCAACATTACAATCATGCGAAACGTTAACTAATTGAGCTCTAAGGTTATTTTTACAATATATGGCAACACCACCGCCCCTTTTCCGTCTCCTATCATTTCTAAACAGGTTGTACCCATTAATTTTGTAATAATCATTCGGAACGTCATTATGAAACCACGTTTCCGTTACACAAATAATGTCAACCTTAGAGCGCTCAAATATATGCCGAACATCATCTAACTTAAGTCCATTTAAGCTTCTTGCATTGAAATGAACAACATTTAGCCCAGACCGCTGTTTGCACAATATATTTAAGAGAGCAGAGTGATTTCCGCCAACTCTATTGTCAGGATATGTTTGATTCATAATTGAGTAGAGAAGAAACAGTTTTTACTTTCAACATAACAATAATTAAATTAATAAAACAGGGTAGCCTTACAACGCCGAAGTCATATATTATAAAAGTCAAAATACTATAATAAAATAAATATATATAAGTAAATATAAGGTTAAGCAAGGTAAAGGTAAGGTTAAGCATACCCACAAAAGAATCAATAATTAACATCAAACACTTTAATTTATAATTACAAAACCAATTAAATAAAAAAGCAAATATAAATAAAATTGAAGAAAGATTATAATAAAAAAATAATATTAAAGTATATTTATTAGTTTTAACACAGTCATTGATTAGGATTATCACGAAATAACCTAGTTAGAGTATCAATGTCAGTCACGCATGTGGGGTCATCGTGTACATGTTGCTTAATATAAACTAGACCACGATTTACATATGCTGCCACTATAACATTCTGTTTTTTTAAGCGATGTGCTTTCATTAAAATATGATGATTTTCCGGCGTAAGGTTTTTATTTATGTAGAATGGTATAGAGCTATCAAAACCTAATGAGTCGAGACGCAAGACATCTTTTTTAGCCTTAATGCATGAGGTGATTGACTTCAGCACATAGTTCCTCTCGTAAGGTGATTCAAGTCTCACTATAATAGGAGGGTCTAACTTAGGAGTGTTATGTGAGGGATTTCTGAGTTGCCGAGAATTTTTCTTTGTCCTTATACGATAGGCAGATTTAATTACTGGGGGGCGAATATTAATGGAGTCGCATATTTTCAAAAATAGGTCAGAAAGGTTTTCATTCTGCTGTTCCGGAACTCCAACTATACGCAAGTCGTTAGCTACAATCTGGTTGTCGTGTTTTCTAGCATTATTTTTTAAATGAGCTATTTCGCGCCTGAGATCTTCAGTTTCATTAGTGAGCTCAGTGATCTTAACAGCATCATTGTTGTTGCCACTGCTGACCTTGGCTTCTAATAGCACTACTCTTTCCGTTAAGTTATTTAAATCAATTTTGACAATGTTTAACCTTTTGTAAATTTCAGTTAATAAATGTTCCTCATATTTCTGAAACGTATCTTTTATTGTTGACTGAAGTTCATCAGATAATTTTTCAAATCTCCGGTCTATCATCTGAATAAATTTAAAAGGAGATTCAATATTAGATAAGCGAGCAGACTCAATATTTGTTAGACGAGCTAATTTGGGAGTATTTTCATATGACAGAGTTTGTTGTTTTTGTGTAGGCGGGTTATAAGAATCCATATCGTTTGAAGTGGCTTTACTTTTATTTTTAGATTTCGGCTTAGACTGGCTTCTTAATTTTGTGTTATACATTTGTCCTACAGAGGATAATATTTACAGTGAATATTTTAATTTTATTTATTTTCAGTGTAAAAAATTTTAAATGTAACGAATAAATACAAAGTGCAATAAACACAGCACATCCACATAAGAAATATAAACACAACCAAGTCGAAGCAGCTGTTTTTGTATTATTTAGTCTTTACAAATATAATTGGCGGGAACGATATGTTTTTATTTTATTTCGTTTTCTATTTTTTATCTCTTATCCCTATTTGTGTTTTTGTTTATATTGTTTTGTTTTTTTTTACAAATGTAATTGAATTTGTTTTTATTTTGTCTTCTTATTTGCTTATTTATTTGGCAAGCAATCACTTATGCTTTTTTATTTTTGTTTTTGTAGGTTAACTGTTATGCTTATTATCACCAAGTACAAAATCACAAATTTTGAAACCGTTCATGAAACTTCACCGTTCTATGGTCATTATATTTTTGGCAGATTATTGCCATAGTGATTTACTGTCACTTCATATGGCACCAGAACATTGATTTCTTTGTTTAGTGAAGAGCTCTTCGGTGATGAATGCCTAGTAAAGTCCACTCTGCTTATGTGCCAGCCATTCTCAATTTTTTCATTAGATGGTCAACCAAAGCATTAAAATTATCTGATCTCATTTTTCTAGTTACCACATCCTCTCCCTCAACTTCACAAATTTTTTTCCCAGCCTGCAACAAATTCTTACCTTTTATGTACTAGAAAGGAGATTACATAAAAAAATTCTATTTTAAAAATGTCTTCTAACAAAATTAAGCTTAAAGTGTTTAATTTCATTTCTATCTTCTACCAACAAATTGTAACTTAACCCACAATATTTTATTATTACCTTGAGGTGGCTTCATGTACCCCGTTCAATTAAACAAAAAGAAAACAGAAGCCGGATAGATGTGTCGATCGAATATTCAAACAAATTTTATTCACTTTCATTCGAGCGAACATAACATTTAGAAGATAAAATATTAAAACAATTTTAACAAAAAATACATAAAAAAGTTAAAAGTTTTCTATTTCGTAATAATTTCTGGAATAACTTGAAATTCACTAATTGACAACAATATGCTTTTTGTAAGCACGCAAAAAATCACAAAAATCACAGATGGTATTTAAGGCTTTTATTAAGACGGAAATGAAAATTTGTTTGTAGTCTACTCGTATATATGTATGTATGTATATTGGAGGTGACTTTTGGCCACATCACGCTTAAACTCGTGGACCGATTGCAACAAAACTTATAAAGAGGTAGATAGATTGACTTAAATCCGATATCGCATTTGTGCAAGTAAGAGCCAAATCATTTCCAAGATTTTTGTCTATCTTGAGAACGGTTTAAAGTAATGTTTCCGAATTTAGTCCGAAAGAATCTATAGTCTAGGCAAATCATCACTTAAACATATAAACATAACTTTTATTTTTGTATATCTTGAGAACGGTTAAACCTAGAGTTTTTGAATTTGTTCTGAGTGATTTTGTTGCCAAATCATCAGTCAGAAAATGAGCGGAATTGGACAAGTGGGCCTAGTACCCCCCCATACAAATTAAATATTGATTTTTGTACATCTTTCTTATTTTATTTTGACTGGTAAAACAGGCAACAGATTCTGCTAGTTTCCTATGAAAATAATTGTTCGCTTTTAAGAAGCGAAATTTTTAAAAACAAAAGAATACCGAATACCGTATTTATTGAAAATATATTTCAAATGTGTTTTAATCAAATTTTCCGTAGAAATTTCTCCAAAAATACATTTCAAATAAGTTTGAACTGTTTATGAAAGATGGTTTTAAATAATATGGAAAATATATAATTACTTGAAAGTATAAATGGAAACTTTGTATTTCTGGAAGCTTTTGTACCATGAAGCTTTATTTAAAGAAAAAATACTATTCTGGAAATATTATAACAAAGCCAGAATCCTAGTAATTCAACTATTTAAAGCAATAAATTGTTTTAAATTGAATAGAAGAAGTGATTTTTTAAAAACAAAGAAATTTACTGTAAAACTATATGATCACCGAACACCGTATTTATTGAAAATATGTTTTAAATGTTTTTAATCGAAATTCAAAACATACCAATTCAGTTTTCGTACTCTAGTTTGGACTCTTCCTGTTTTCTTTTTTGCGTCTTCCTCTCAATATCAACATATTTTACTAGGTCCCGTTTCGTCTGTTAAATATATGAACAGTGAATATTTTCGTTTGTCAATTAAGGACTGAAACCGAACCTTTGTAACCATGTAAGAAGAAGGTCCATATGGTTTATAAAAAAATACCAATTATTTGTAAAAATAAAGCAACCGAAAATGAATCTTACGTAAAAAAATATTTTAAAAACAATAAAAATTTTCCAAAAATTTATTGGTTGAAAAGGAAGAGAGATTTATAAGACTATCAATATCTTGTCCTTTAAGACGATGCGGATTTGTTCGATTGATAGGCTATATATTAAAAATATCCAAGGCTAGAAAAAGTAAAAAAATTGCAAATCATATTTGCAATACCTTCTACGCAAAGAATCGTTGAGAGGGTCTTTTTAGCATTCAAATTTATTTCATCGCAACAAAGAACAAATCGTCATGCGGGAGTTTATGTGCTCTATCTGCCTTTTTATATTTCTCGAGTTAGGTTTTTGACACCAATATTTTCAAAATCTGCAATCTGTTTTCGGCTATTTATCTCAGAAACTGGACGAGATATCAGAAAACGGATTGCAGACTAGAAAAATTTGGGGTCCAAAACCTAAAGTGGCATCATTAGCTCAAGATATATAAAAAATATGAAATGGCAGATAGAGCACATAAACTTCAGCACGAGGAAATTTAAAAGAATAAAACTTGAAAAATATTTTACTTGTTAAACTAAACGGAAATTACTTAAAAAATAAATAATTTTCATGTCAATAAAATACTAATAACTAATATTGGATGGTACTAAATTAGAAATTGGTTTAAGGGGGTGAGTTTAGTTTAGGGGTGATAAACTATAATTGTTAAAAATTAAACGAATACAGTTTAAGTTTTAACTGGTGCTTTTACTTATAATTTTCCTATTATATTTATAATCATTATGTTTCTACCTGTTCTCCTTATAGCAGTTGGTAATCCTTACCATAGAAATCCTTTTGTCATATGCTTTTTAACTGAAAATAGTTTAATCCTTAAGCCTTCACATTTATATCTCTATTGTTTTCTTATGTCTCGAAAAAAAAGGTAGAAGTTAAAATGCTTTTCAAGTATAATCAAACAGGAAACACGAAATAAAACATTATAAAATTAAACATTTAATAGGGATCTAGACATGCTCAAAGTAGGTAACACACAATACTATAAACTCGTGTATTCTAAATAACATTATAGTGCATGACCTAAAGTTGCTCTTATAATGTGTGTGACAAATAGACTTTTACTCATTTTCGAGATGACATCCAAAAGATATGAGGATACACCACAACTAGCATGCAATCAATGCAATTAAGCCAAACAAGACAAGAAATTGTTGTTTCCCAAAATGCTTAAAGTAGAGGAATGCATGCACGAAAATACGATAGAAATTAAACAATAGAATAGTAAAACGTACATACAATATCGTATAAAATAAAAACATAATGTCATGTAGAATTGCCTTGTCTTATGACCCATTTTAGTATGACATTATAGCCACATAAACAAATGAACACATTTAAAGTCTACTACAAGAAAGAAAAGAAATAAATTGTTGAAAATGATAGCCGGTGTTTTAAAATGTATTGCATTTAAGGACAGTCGAAAAGCAGGCAAAACGTGAATGTACGTACGTGCGGGGCAGAACATTATCGTATTATTTAGATATAAAAAAAAACTTTAATACGTTTAAGTAACAAGTGAATACTTGTGGCCTAATTATGCCAGGAAGTTTTAAAGAAATTATGTACAAACAGAAGATTTATTTCCAGCCATTATATTGCTTTAAAACCATTAAGTTTAAAAATATTATAATAAAAAAATTTAAATAATTTCTTTGTAATACCCTTTTTATTTCATTCAAGTATGTGGACTTTTAAATGTAGGAGTTGCAGCAATATTTGGTCCCCAATCAACACACACAGCCAGTCATGTGCAAAGTATATGTGATAATATGGAGGTAATAGAGTTATACTTTAATAGAAACAATACTTTCGTGAAGAAAATAATTTTTTTTCTAACAGATTCCCCATTTGGAAAATCGTTGGGATTATCGTTTAAGAAGAGAGAGTTGTTTGGTTAATTTATATCCTCATCCAAACACCTTGGCCATGGCAAGCATTTTAAATTTAGCTTCATGTTAATATTACTGAGTTATTTTTTTTTTTTGTTCAAAATTTTGCAGGCCTATGTGGATATTGTACGCTTTTGGGGCTGGAAATCGTTTACAATTATTTATGAGAGCAATGATGGCATAGTTCGTTTACAAGAATTACTCAAGGATCATGGTTCTACACCCCATCCAATAACAGTGAGACAACTAAGTGATAGTGGTGATTATAGGTAAGAGCTAATAGCGTAGAAAAAATTTACAAAAGGTTAAGGTTTTCTGTATTAAAGAAGGCAACCCTTTTAAAGGCATCGTACATATGTACTCTGAAGAAGCTTTGTGTAGGAGTAGCAAAACAACTTGAAGAATTTTCATTAATTCGTTTCTAAAAAGACCAAAAACAACTATATACCTCTATATAACACGAAAATAGAATTTATTATCTGCACTTTTTAAAGTCAAATAATTCAAAAGCTCAAACATTAAATGGTAAACGATTTTTACATATTTTAAGAAACAAAAATTTACGATAATTACAGCCTATTTCAGAATGTCGAAACAAACAGTTACTGAGCGAAAGAAATGCACACGAAAGAAAGCTATTTTGGGGTTCTCTATGTCTTTCGCCTGCTCTTACGGGTCACCATTTTCCTTTTTAACGTATCGTAAAAATAAAGTGTTGCCAGTTGAAAATTTTTAATGAATTTCTTTAAAAAAAGAAATTAAACTACTATTTTGCTTGTGAAAAATGCAACTCTGTTTAAAAAGTGCTTACTTGTACATATCCAATACAAATATTCTTCCAGTTGTCATCCAACGGTTAATATACATTAATTAATCTTCTAAGCAAATTGCATTGTGATTGGGTCAGTTTCATGTTGTAATTGTAACGTGTATGGGCAGCATAATGATATAAAAAATTACGACATAAAACGCAACACAAAAGGGTTTATGTGTGTGAGTGTGCTTTTGTATTTATATACATATATTATATATTTTATATTTATGTTTTATATACTACTAGTTAATTCGGCAAACGTTGTTTTGCCACAGAAATTTGCTCTAGGAAACATTTTTTTAGTTCAGATATATTTGATACTCTTCACCGAACTGCAAAAGTCAATGTCTGCGTTACTAATAATTTTAATAAATGCTTATCCCCTGTATCGCCCCCTCTGAGTACTTCTTAAAAAAAAATTTAACCATTTCATCGAAATCGGTACGTTATTTAGGTGCGGCATAAATTTGTTACTTGGGGCGGGTCGCCTTAACATTTACGGCTATGAAAAATAGATGTTGACCGATTCTCAGACTTACCCGATATGTACGCAAAATTTCATGAAAATCGGTCGAGCCCTTTCGGAGGAGTTTGGCAACAAACACCTCGACACGAGAATTTTATATATAAAGATATATTTTTATATACATATATTATATATTTTGTAAAAAAAGGGTGTATACGCATGTGAATTTTTTTTACTGGAATCAGCAAAATTTTGTTGCCTAAAATCTGTTTGTACGTATCGTGTTTTGCATCAAACGAAAGCAAAAAGGCAAGTGACTCATTCTGACATTTGCTTTCGCGTGTATTCGACATTGTGAAATTAGTTTTTGTATGAAAATCATTACGTTTTTCTCTCTTCTTTTTCTTATTCGTTTTGTTCGCACACAATTCTGATGTAGAGAAACCAAAATCAAATTTCTTTCTCCCAACAAGCGAAAGGGATCACTCACTCGAGTGATCACTCTTTGTTGTAATCACTCTTTGTTGTAAATGCAATTAATTTAAGAAATATTCATTGAATAAGTGTACTTAAAATAAAGTTTTTTAAAATAAGGATAACCAGTAAAGGAAATTTAAATTTTGACTACAACTGCTCTAATTTTACAAATTACCTGGTATTGGAACAAAGTTTGTGAAATTTCATTTTTTTATTGCTTTAATAAACTTGCAGGGATGACAATAGTTTGGACTGCTCTTCCGATAGATTTTAATGATGAGTTAATCATTTAACTTATTTTCTTTTCTGTTCCTGTTCAATTTCCATCTCCTCCGGTTCTAGTAGAACAAAAACCTTTTAAATAATACTTTCTAAGAAACTTAAAGTCAGTCAAAAAACAGTTGAAGTACTGCAGTTTTCTATTGCTTCTGCTTTAACTTCCAAAGCAACCTGAAGTTAGAGTCAGTCAAACAAAAAACTTTCGAACATGTCAAATGTTGAAGTTCTGCAGTTTTTGTTTTGCCGCATTTTTTGCTGTTGCTTTAAATGTGACTCTTTGATTTTTAAGAAGCATTAGTTTATTAACAGTTTATTTTTGATCATTGAAAAATTAAAAACTTGCATGACTTTTGCTACTTCAACTGCAAGTTTTTAATCGCTCTTTTGAAACTCTTAAGTTTTTGCTTATTCAACACTTGACTATTAGGGTATCAGTACGTATTTGACTATATTTACTTATGTTTACATAATTTGTTACAGACCCCTATTGAAACAAATTAAAAACTCCGCTGAGGGTAACATTGTTTTAGACTGCTCTACCGAGAAGGTCTATGAAGTTCTTAAACAAGCCCAACAAGTTGGTATGATGAGTGATTATCACAGTTATTTGATAACATCACTTGATCTGCATACCATTAATCTGGATGAATTTCGTTATGGTGGAACTAATATCACTGGTTTTCGTTTGGTTAATGAAAAAATTGTCAACGAAGTTGTAAGGCAATGGAGTATTGAAGAAAAAGGTGTCATACGTTCGGCAAACTTATCGACAGTTAAAACTGAAACTGCCCTTATGTATGACGCAGTTCATTTGTTTGCTAAAGCTCTACATGATTTGGATACATCACAGCAGATCGATATACATCCCCTGAATTGTGACGGTCAAAATACTTGGCAACATGGTTTCAGTCTAATTAATTATATGAAAATTGTAGAAATGAAAGGACTAACAAATGTCATTAAATTCGACCATCAAGGCTTTCGTAGTGATTTTATATTGGATATAGTGGAATTGAGTCCAGTTGGTGTGCGTAAAATAGGCACTTGGAATTCAACATTGCCGGAGGGTATTAATTTCACCAGAACCTTTAGCCAGAAGCAGCAGGAAATTGAAGCAAATTTAAAGAATAAAACGTTAATAGTGACCACAATTTTGGTAAATAAGAAATAAGAGTGTATAGAATAAATATTTAATCATAATATTTTAAAAAATGTTTATTCATTAGAGTAATCCCTACTGTATGCGCAAGGAATCAGCTGTTTCTCTCAGTGGCAATGATCAATTTGAAGGATATGCTGTTGACTTAATACATGAAATCTCTAAAGCATTAGGCTTTAGTTATAAAATTCAATTGGTGCCGGACGGCAGTTATGGCAGTTTTAACAAGCAGACTGGGTGAGTAAATTGAAAAAAATGTTAAAGATACTTATTTTTAGAATAAATGTAATATTTTATTTAAACAGTGAATGGAATGGCATGATACGAGAATTGCTTGAACAAAGAGCTGACTTGGCAATAGCCGATTTAACTATAACATTTGAACGGGAACAGGCTGTAGACTTTACCACACCATTCATGAATTTGGGTGTATCAATATTGTATCGCAAACCAGTTAAGCAACCACCAAATTTGTTTTCATTTTTATCACCCTTGTCCTTGGACGTCTGGATATATATGGCCACAGCATATTTAGGTGTATCAGTGCTACTGTTTATATTGGCCAAGTATTTTTATATAAAAATTGTATAAATTTAAAAATCTAATTAGAAGCTCTCTCTTTTAGATTTACACCCTATGAATGGCCTTCTTACACCGATGCTCATGGTGAAAAAGTGGAAAATCAGTTTACTTTGCTTAATTGTATGTGGTTTGCTATTGGCTCGTTAATGCAACAGGGTTGTGATTTTCTACCCAAGTAAATATTTTATTTTTTTATTACACAAATTTATTTAAAAAAAACCTAAAAAACAAAATTATTTTCCTTTTAATTTATTAGGGCCTTATCTACCCGCATGGTGGCTGGCATGTGGTGGTTTTTTACTTTAATTATGATTTCTTCATATACAGCCAATTTGGCTGCTTTCTTAACAGTGGAGCGCATGGACTCACCCATTGAAAGTGCTGAGGATTTAGCTAAACAGACTAGAATTAAATATGGTGCTTTAAAGGGTGGCAGTACAGCAGCTTTCTTTAGAGTAAATAATTGTAGTAACTTGCAAGAAATATTAATTATAATATATTTTAAAAATTTTAGGACTCCAAAATTTCCACCTACCAACGCATGTGGTCTTTTATGGAATCAGCTAGACCTTCAGTGTTTACTTCAAGTAATGGCGAGGGTGTAGAAAGAGTAGCTAAAGGAAAAGGTAAAATGTAGATCAAATAAGTGTGTAAATAAATTGGCTGTGAAGGAGTTCAAAATCATGGCGGCTTCGGCAAATAAAATGACTCTTGATGAATTACCACACCTTAAGTTTGAGTAGTCAAAAGGGCTTGGTTCTAGGAGCCTAATAACTAATGCGTTAACAAGCAGCCCTTCGAGGCTTATATCTGCTACCACGGTCAATGAAGCCCTAGAGATTTTTGATGCTACCCAACCTTTGGGCGAGATTTTCAAAGGGTAACATGGTGGCTCTTTATATCGCATCGAGAAACTTTTGATTTGATAGTACCGGGTCCTATATTTCAATTAAAATACTAAAACAAGTTATGATTGAAATTTATTATTCGTATGGAACACCTATTGATGCCATTATGTGCAGAATATAACATCGTATAAATGTCTGTCACGGCTTTTCTGGCTGAAACACATCCGAAATGTTCAATTTTCCATTACGAATTAAGAAAGCCAAACAAGAAAATGTTTAACGAGGTCAAATTACACGATTTCAGTGGCCAGTTCACAACACCTCCATGTTAAATGACCATGCCCCCAAAACACTCGTGCAGAATATCGTCGCATACTGCTAGAAATTATAAAATAAATATACGATCTTAGTAATGAGTATTAGAGGTAACTTTAATTTTCAAATGTCTACGCTATTTATTGATCTTTATTGAGATTTACACTTCGCAGGCGGCATTGAATCTTGTTTGTTTAAAAATAACGTCGAAGCTAATTTTTTCAAATGGATTGTGGGGCTTTAACATGATGGCGCTTCATACAACGACTGAAACTATCGACTTATTGAAATCAAAGTTAAGGAATAGTTGATACTAAGAAATGTACCTTCAAGTTAGTCACCAAGGTCATACTACTTAACAGCCCTCGATTATTTCCTGTGAGGACAAGTTTATTAGCATAAACCAGTAACAGCAATTGGCGCCTTAGAGGCCCATATTGTTCTTATTATTTTTGGATCACCGCCAGCATTGCTTCAATAAGTGGCCTAAGCATGGATATTCAGAATGTGCCTTGTTAGGAGCATCCAGCATGGTTATATGCTAGAAATAACTTTTAATTGTAATACAACTTATTGGCCTTTCGGATACAAAAAATGTATTGCATTGAAACAAATTATTTTCTGTTACGTTTTACAATTTATAAATTTATCCGGCTTAAGAATCGACACTCTCTGTATCACTTTACCACTTTACTCTGTTTTTTATTACAAATCCGAAACATTTATAAATACCTTAAACTTTTATAGTTTTCTATGTTTTATGCCATTGGCTGCGTATCTTTTTTGTTTATGCAATAGTTTTCAATATGTGAACGGAAACTTTTTTAATTCTCATTAAGTTTACCAAGTTATGAGTGAGGATAATTATGATAAGTCAATGATGTTGTTAGATATTTAGAGACAATAATAAAAAAATGTTAAGACTACTTCAGCAGACCGATCAACCGATTGTAAACCGATTAAGATCCTATCTATATAACTGAACAAATTGTAGATTGAAACTGATACTAATGACCGTATTTTATCCCATGATATTACAACTGATGTTGAATATAAATTACAAATCTGAAAATTATTACAATAGTGAGATTTATCTTGAAGACAGACTGGTTTCTTATGAGAACCGGTAGATCCTCGGTTAAAGTTACTATATGCACTTTATTAGTTATTCTATAACAAAACTTACTTACTTACTTAGCTGGCCATAACAACCCGTTAACGGGTTTCGGCCTGCCTCAACACTAGTTTCCAGGCGTCTCTGCTAAGCGCACGCCTTCTCCAGTTGGCCACACCAATTGATTACAGGGCTCCATCTACCTGGTCTTTCCAACGTAAACATGGACGTCCTCTACGCCGACGTCCAGTGACCTTTGCATCGAAAACCTTTTTCGCTGGAGCAGATTCTTCCATCCGAACAACATGGCCGAGCCAGCGCAGCCGCTGGATGTTAATGCGCTGGACAACATCTACGTCGCCGAGGAGCTCATACAGCTCATAGTTGGTCCTAATGCGAAACTCATCGCCTTGCTTCAGTGGACCGAAGATCTTGCGAAGAATTTTTCTCTCAAACACTCCCAGGACCGCTGCATCGGCACAAGACAGCGTCCATGCTTCCGCACCATAGAGAAGCACCGGAAGAATAAGCGATTTCTAGAGTGTTAACTTCGTCGCACGAGAGAGGTCTCTGTTACTAAACTGCCTACTGAGACCGTAGTAGCACCTGTTGGCCAGTGTGATTCTTCGTTTGATCTCCAGACTGACATCATTCTTGCTGGTAATGGCGGTGCCAAGGTAAATAAATTCCTTGACCACATGGAATGTATAGTTGCCGGCTGTAACCTGGGAGCCGATACGATCAACGTCCCTACTCGTCGACAACATGTACTTCGTCTTGCTCTCATTTACCGCCAGACGCATTTTTGCAGACTCTCGTTCAATAGCATTAAAGGCTGCGGTGACATCTCGCTTGGTATGCCCAATGATGTCTATGTCGTCGGCATACGCAAGGAGCTGGACACTTTTATTAAAAATAGTGCCATTACGATGTACACCTGCCTTTCGCAAAACGCTCTCCATGGCGAAGTTGAAGAGGTCGCAGGATAAGGGATCGCCTTGTCTGAAACCTCGCACGGTATTAAAAGGCTCGGAGAGGTCTCTTTCTACCTTGACGGAGCTGCAGGAGTTGCTCAGCGTCATTCTGCATAGCCTTATCAGCCTAGCAGGAATACCGAGCTCAGACATTGCGGCATAAACGCGATCCCTTATTGGGCTATCGAAGGCTGCCTTATAGTCGACAAAAAGATGGTGTGTGTCGACTTGGCTTTCATGGGTCTTCTCCAGGATTTGGCGCAGTGTGAATATCTGGTCAATGGTGGACTTACCAGGTCTGAAGCCGCACTGATAAGGTCCAATCAGTGAGATGGCGAATGGCTTCAGTCGTTCACACAATACGCTTGTAAGAACCTTATATGCGATAGGGAGGAGGCTTATACCCCTGTAGTTGGTGCATATCGTGGGATCTCCCTTTTCAGGATGGGATAGAGAGCACTAAGATTCCAATCGTTGGGCATACTTTCCTCCAGCCATACACTGCAAATGAGTTGGTGCATGCACCTAACCAACTCAACGCCTCCATACTTGAAGAGTTCAGCTGGCAAACCATCAGGTCCAGCTGCTTTGTTGTTCTTCAGTCGCCATATGGCAACCTTGACCTCTTCATGGCTGGGGGACGGAACCTCGACGTCGTCGTTAATGATTGGGTCCGGCACAGCATCTCTAGAGGCAGAATTTGTGTCGCCATCGCCCTGCAGTAGATTATAGAAGTGCTGTCTCCATAATCTTAGTGTTCCTTGTGCATCTGTAACCAGGTTACCATGTTAGTCTCTGCAGGAGGTTGCTCCGGGCTTAAAACCAGTAGTAAGACGTCTTATCTTTTTATAAAAATTTCGAGCATCATTTCTACTCCTGCACATCTCGATTTCCTCACGATCACGCCTTTCTTGCTCTCTTTTCTTTTTTCTTAATAGGCGTCTCTCTTCCTTCCTCTTTTCTCTGTACACCTCCACCGTTGCTCTTGTAGTGTGTTCGTCTATAGGCAGCGTACTTTGCTGCAGTGGCCTCACGGCACTCTTCATCGTACCATTGGTTTCTGCGGGGAGGACGCTCAAAACCAAGAACTGTTCCGGCAGCGCTGCGCAGAGAGTGAGCGATGTGAGACCACTGTCCACCAATACTTTCGAGAGAGGATGGGATGTAATTGAGCTCGTTAGAAAGACGATCGGAAAACGACCTGGCTGTCTCTTGTGATCGCAGCTTTTTGATGTCCAGCTTCCCTTGCACGCTAGAACGTGTCGTATTCGACGCGCATATACGCAGTCGCATCTTGGATGCGACAAGATAATGGTCCGAGTCGACATTTGGACCTCTAAATGTGCACACGTCTAGTATGCTGGATACATGCCTTCCATCAATCACAATGTGATCGATCTGGTTGTTGGTAGATCGATCAGGAGAGAGCCAGGTGGCCTTATGGATATCGAGATGCTGGAACCTGGTGCTACAAAGTACCATGTTTCGCGCCGCGGCGAAATCGATCAGTCTCATGCCGTTCAGTGAGGTGGAATTATGGAGACTGAACTGTCCGAGTGTGGGGCCAAAGATACCTTCACGTCCAACTTTCGCATTGAAATCGCCGAGGACAATTTTGGCGTCATGTGCCGGACACCTATCGACTTGAATACAACGGGAACAAGGATCGTTCTGGAGGCCGCCAGGTTGACCCCAATCAGAGACTTTGCCTTGTCAGAAGTATCCCATCCATCCCTCTATAACAAAACATTGCTTTATTAAAGGCTTTGTTATCATATTATGGCACATGTGCAAAAAGTTATAAAATACGATTATGTAAGGTAATCTGACTTTCGAATAGGAACCTGAACTACAAAAGCCCATCTTCAATTGTATTTTTTTAACAGGTTTACTCTCAAAATAATTATTAGTCAGATAAGCCAAAATAATTTTATTTAAACCTTAAATAACAGAATGTACGAACGTAACACCATTTATGACTTTAATACTAAATAAGTTCTAATATGATCCGATGATAAATAAGTTTTAATATAATTGTATGTACTCGTATACGAGATACATATATACATAACTGGCCTTTACAACCCTGTGTCAGGATTACGGCCTTATCCATGACTATCGGGACCTACAATTTAATGTCGACTCCGAACGACAGACTTGAGAAGCTTGTTCATGGCAATTAATTACTCTCAGAGCTTTTGCCGAAAGAAATATTTTTTTCATATTTCTTTTTTTGAATATGTCAGAGCCTGGTGTCGAACCCAGGGCTTATGTCTTAGTAAGCCAACACACTAACCACTTGACCACGGCGACTTCGATACGATATCTATACTTAAACAAATAAATTTTTCTTTATAGGTAACTATGCTTTCCTAATGGAGTCTACTTCCATTGAATATGTGACCGAAAGAAATTGTGATCTTACTCAAGTGGGTGGTATGTTAGATACCAAATCATATGGCATTGCAACACCACCGAGTATGTATAATTAAATTAATTTATTAAAACATTATTTAAACTAATCTATCCCAACTACTTGTAGATTCGCCTTACCGCACTGCCATCAATAGCGTCATTCTAAAACTACAAGAAGAAGGCAGACTTCATATATTAAAAACAAAATGGTGGAAAGAAAAACGAGGTGGAGGAAAATGTCGCGTTGAAACATCAAAATCTTCTTCAGCTGCCAATGAATTGGGTCTGGCAAATGTGGGTGGAGTATTTGTTGTGCTAATGGGCGGTATGGGAGTGGCATGTGTTGTTGCAGTATGTGAATTTGTATGGAAATCAAGAAAAGTTGCTGTAGAAGAGCGTTTAAGTGCCATTTTACATGAATGAGAAAAATCATAAACCCAAGATGTGTGGGTTTAAAGTTCAAACAAAATTCATGGAACTCTCCAAAATTAAATAAAAAATTGCGAATAAACACAGCAAAAACAAAATCAAATAAACAATTTAAAAACTCTTTTTTGCATTTCATCAAAAACATTCATATAATGAAAATGAACATAAATAATTATTCATAATGTACATCTTAAACATACATCAACATGCTCGCTCAGATGATTGGAACCATTTAAATGTCTATTATGAACAGACCATATGTTTTTGTCACTAACTTCCTATGGATAAAGTAATTTCTTAAGATTACACCATAAATAGAAACCTATTTTAAGGGTAATTTTCACAAAAAACAGTAATAACAGAACAAATTCTTAAATTTTACTGAAAACTATAAAAAGGATTTCAACCCAAACGGGAACAAAACTTTGTTAAACTCTGCTCTTGCATCTCCAAAAATAAAATCTCAGTCAAGCCGATCTTTGCAAGGTTTTTCAAGTGTAAAGAGTGTAAATATCAAAAATAAAAAAGCTATAGAACAACCGCCGCTACATAATGTACGTAAAGAAAATCGTTTACCATTTGCTAGAAGAGATAATATGCATTTGGATTACCATCACAACATAGTTAACCAAAACTCTCAATAAATGAAATGCGTCTGTAGCTCAATTGTGTACAGAAAATGAAGATTTGGATTACATTGCATCACAGTGAATGTAAAAAAGTATAAATACAGAATTTTAACGCGAACGGCCATAATATGAATACTGCGTCAAACTCCTACTGCTCCTTTAGCATTAAAAGTCATGTCTCAAGTGGGTAATAGTCCCGTACTTGAAGGGTGAAAAAAGGCTGTAAAAACTTGAAATTAAAAAAAAATTAAAGAAAGAATCATTGCTAAGAGGCTAAATCGATTACAATAAAAGAAATCGATAATAATGGCACATTAGTGTGGATGATCATGTCAAGGAATGTTATATACTATGGTTTTTAGTATCAAATCAAAAGAAATTTGAATTCAACGGTCACATGAGAAAATTAGTATTTCCCCCATATGCAGAACAGAGACGATGAAGGATGCCACAACATCTACAGAAAAATTACTGAAGAAACTTACAATCAACTTTTTCCAAAATGCTTTATATTTTTAGACTAAATAGTGAGATTCTGCAACAATATAATGCTACTGCACATAAAGACAAATGCGAAAAGGACATATTTAAAGCCAAAATATTTTCTTTGTTGCTTGAAAATTATTAGAAATTTTAAAGTTTGGCTTCACCGTAAGTGAATTCGGCAAAAAGTAATCATTAATTCAAGCCAGTTAGAATAGTGCTGTTCAAAGAGAGAACAAGTGATTTTCGCCTGTATACTATTATTTTTTAAGGCGATTTAAGTTCGGTGCTCAAGTGCCAATATGATCAGCAGATTTAGAACTTCTGAGATGAGATTTTTTTTAAGTCACTTTATACTCGTAGGTCAATATAAATGTTCTTCTTCACATTGAACAAATCGTCGGCAGTCGTATGTGGCATCTATGTGCTGATATTCATTGTCTACCAAATAATAATTTTTGATTTTACTTGAATTTCGTTAATGTTTTGGTTTATGTGTAAAAAAATGTCGTCAAATTGAAAATGACAATTAACAAGGGTCAAGAATATGACATAAACTTGGCAATCTACACGATCCAAAATTTTCTTTTGATATGACAAATCTGTAGTACATGTGCTGTAGTTCATGGGCTTCATGGGTTGTTACGAACACTCCTAAATCTTGGTTGTTATATATATGCGAGGTATGATAAAAAAATACCTGTTATTTTCAATTTTTTCAAAAAATATTGATTTATTCATCAATAACTATTTTGTCCCCTTGAAAGTAATCCCCCTTCTTAGATATAATGCACTTATGAAACAGGCTTTTTGGTATCGCCAACAGCTCCTGTGTCGATTTTTCTTGTATCTCCTCAATCGTTGCAAAATGCTTTCCTTTCATCGGTGTCTTCAATTTTGGGAAGAGGAAAAAGTCAGCGGCGGCTATGTCCGGTGAATACGGTGGTTGAAGCATGATAACGGTTTTGTCCAACAGCTCCTGAGCGATCTCCATGCGACGTTGTTTTTGCTCAAAATTTAGCAATTTTGGAACAATCTTCGCTGCCGCACGTTTTATGCCTAAAACATCCGTAAAAATTGCTTGGCATAAGCGAACGATATGCCAACATCATCAGCAACCTCTCTGATAGTGATTCGACGATTATCCAAAATAATTTTCTTCACTGATTCAATGCTATCATCGGTTGTTGACGTGCTCGGGCGACCAGGATGAGCATCGTCATTGAAATCTTCTCGGCCTTCCTTAAACTTGAACTTGTGTTATGCTCATAATAGACTCGCCAAACGCCACAGTCAAAATTACAAATGTCCTTGCGCATTTAATTTCATTTTTTACACAAAACTTAATATAGTTTTTTTTATCCATTTTTTGAATAGTAAAAAATAGTCACCAAAACATGACTAACTTTTTTATCTGTCAAAAACAAACTGACAATCCAAAATGGCTGATATTACCAACATATGTATATAACAGACATGTTACGTTACTCACGAAATTTGAAAATAACGGCTAATTTTTGATCAGACCTTGTATTACTTGGCTTCCCAGCAGAAAATTTTTGAAATTTAGAATTGTATATTGTTTTCCATACCTTAAAGCTTTCAACTGAATGGCAATAAAATCTTAGCGATTCACAATTTTATTAAAAAGTTATGGCCTACTTAATACACAATTATATAGATATATAAGTGGTTCTAATCAATTGATCAAGAGAGAGTGTATTAAATCAAAAGACAAAGGTCTACAATATAGGCTTATCATATTTAAAAGTACTTTATAAGATTTACAGATAATTATTATAAAAACACAAAAGCATACTAAATAATATATAAAATAAAACAATCGTTAAAAAACAAAAACACTCATTAATATTTGCATTTACGAGTATATAAGTATTGTATATCATCTATAAACTAAATGGGAATTGTAACATAATTTAAGATGTACGATGTGCAGTTCATTAGTTAAATAAGATTAAATTTAGATTATAAAACTTACAAAAAATTAAAGTTTTTATTAATTTTTATAATTTGTAAAATATATGCATTTACGAGTGTCATCTTTAAGTGATAGAAATCGAGTTGAATTTTCAAACGCACAGAATATTTAAATGATTTTCTTTTTTTGTCTTGGAAATTTTGATAATCAAAAAAGTTATTTAAAAAAATTTTTTAGATTTCAATTGATTTCAATTGCACTGACTTTTAATTTCCAACTTAAAGGAAGTAGTGTAGTTTTTAATAATAAAAAACATTTACCAAAACCAATAATAACAAATAAGCATAGCATATAAGAAGAAAATTAGTAAAATTTCATTAAATTAAGATTCACCGTAAAACAAGCAGAGTTAACCAACGGAACAACATAAAATTATTTAATAAATAAAAGAATAAAATTCTAAATTTGTGTATTATTTTAACCTCCTGCTATCAGTTCAGACTTACTCTATTTATTAGACTGCGCTCTTTTTATTCAAAGAGCAAAGATCAACTAGTTCGATCTTCTAGTTCAAGGGCTCCTTGCCTTTTACATGCAGCTACAACTAAAATCTAATAATACTGGAGTTAAATTTAGCAATATAGTACTTTACTTGATGTTTCATTATTTTTTATTTAATAATAAGAAATAAACTTTTTGTTAAGCTTAAGGTCAATTCGATATTTCACTACTTCTCTGCGTAGCTTCTTCAGGAAATATTATTATTTTATCTTCCTGCTATTAGTTCATATTTCTTCTAATACATAGCTCATTTAAGTGAGCGCTCTTTTTAGTTCAAAGAGCAAAGATCAACCAGTTCGATCTTCTAGTTCAACGGACCCTTTCCTTTTACAGGTTACAGCTACAATGAAAATCTAATAATATTGGAGTTAAATTTGGCAATATAGTATTTTACTTGATGTTTTATTATTTTTTATTTACTCCCAGCAGAAATTAGTGCTTACCAATGAGCTATTTTGTAAGGGAGAAATTATAAACTATCACTTACTCGTGCACATCAATAATGGATGATTTTTATATGAAATGAGCCGCTAAAATGCAATAGAAACGCAAATTTATTGCAACCAGTAAGCAAATATTATACAAAATCAAAAATAATACCTTATCCTACAGCATCTTTGTAAGCTTGAAGGTATGCATAAACAATATAATGCTTCCATTATTACTTACAATTTTATTTATTGCTTCCAAATTTGAAAAATTTTCTGCTGGGCTAATTCATATTAGTTTTAAGAAATAATATATGTATGTATACCATAAACTCCCAAAAAAAAAGTGTTTTTACCATTCTTTGAGGAACCCTGGCGAAATTGCACACCCAATTACAATCTGGCATGTGATGGAAATCGATTTCGATCGAAACCGAAATCGAACGAAATTTCAAGTTGCTGTAACTTGCAAGCCTTTCTACATTTGGAATTCCTGTTTTACTCATTACGTTAATGAGTATTGCCATTACATTCTTTTTTAATATTATTTTAATATAATTAAAACAGATAAATTTTATATGACTCTGAAAATACAAACGATTCCAATTTCGAACGAAATCGCTTTTCATCACATACCTGAATATCTATGGTACCAATGGAAAGATGGAGATTCTTATTGCATTCTTCTACAATTCCAGAATGTAAGACTGCGTGTAAAATTTCCATAAAAAACCCGAATTTTCACCATTCTTTTTTTTAATATATTACAAAATGGCACACATACATGTGGGATAAGGCAGTATTTAACGGACAGACATACTAGGGCAACACTGACGTACTAAAGAAAGCAACACAATAGTAGAAAAGAATGCAACTATGAAAAAAGAAGTAATACTGACGAAAGAAAGACATGACACAGTTGAAAGTTGTAAACGTTGAGAAAAGTTGTTAAAAGTTGAGAAGTTGATTTAATTTAATGTGTTAAAAAGTTAAAAAATTAAAGTTGCAAAAAATTGAAGCATAATAGATATTCGGACAGACATTTTAATAAGTTTATAGTATTTTATTAACAAATCTACATAAATAAATGAATTTTCTTTATAAATAAATAATCTCTTTTGAAAATTATAAATAAATATTGAAATTAAAAATTATAAAACAATACTAATTATTTATAGTTTTCCCACATTTGGGGGCTCGTCCAAAGCCAAAATTATTAGTGTCAATATTAAATTCATATACTGTTCAAAATCATTTAATTTAAAAAAAAAGTTGTTTGAAGGCCAAGTCAAATAACTGTAAAAATTTACTGTTTGAAAAAGAAATACATATTTTTTTTTTTTTACATATGTACTTCTGCAAATGAAGATTAACTGTGTTTTCTTGTAAATAAATTTTTGGTTTAAAAGAGAATAAATAAAAGGTGTTGCAAAGCGTATTAATAAATTTTGAAAAAAAAAAAAAAAAATAAAAATATCTGCAAATGAAAAGGGTATGGAAAACGAAGAAATAAACAAAGTGCAGACGAGATCAGGCAAAAGTAAAACAGTAGATATTAAAAATTTGAAAGAAACAATAAAACCAACCGGTAAAATCACGAATATTTCAAAAACAAACGAATTACAAGAATTAATGCAAAATAAAGAAATAAAAAATTTACAACAGAAGTCAGAAACTAGTGATCAGACCACAAAAGAAATAAACAAGAAAATAGAAGAAACAAGTGTTGCGAAAAAAGAAAACCAAAACAGAAACGTAGAAAACGAAAATATAAAAGAAATACAATTTAACAAAACAAATATTAGAATGCCAGAGGATAATGAAACTGTATCAAATATAATTTCGGTTGCTAACATAGAAAGAACAATTCCGGTTTTTGAAGGGGACTCTGGTATAACAATAAATATGTGGATAAAAACTTTTGAAGAGTATGCGGTAGCCTACGGTTGGTCAGACGTTCAAAAATTCGTATTCGCAAGAAATAAAATGAAAAAATGTGCAGAATTGTTCTTACAATCGGTTTCCGTTTGTGATTATAATACATTAAAAAAACTTTTGATAGATGAATTCCATAGAGACTTTACCAGTGCTGAAATTCATTCACAATTACGTGAACGTAAGAAAAAAGACAGTGAAAATATACACGAATATATATTACATATGCGTCGAATCGGTTCTCTCGGTATGGTTGACGAACGCTCGATAATACGGTACATCGTCGACGGTATTAAAGGAAGTCCGGAGTCTAAAATTGGACTGTATAGTGCACATAATTATAAAGAACTAAGAGAACAGATTGAAGTGTATGAAAAAGTTTACAAACAAAAAAATGAGGTTGCATATAAAAATCGAAATCTAATGCCAAATTATAAATATAACAAAGATAATATAAAAGTAATGCGTTGTTTTAATTGTGGATCAACGGATCATAAACGCAACGAGTGTACATTGGACGAACCTAAGTGCTTTAAATGCAACAAAAACGGCCACATATCTAGAGACTGCAAACAAACAAATTCTGTGAACTGCACAATGCATAATGCACAATTAAGAAATATAGTAATAAATAATAAAAAATTTGAATGTTTTATTGATAGTGGCGCTGACATTTCGGTAATAAAAGAAAGTATCTTTCGAAAATATTTTAAAACAAACATTAAAGAATATGGAAAACAAATAACTGGTTTCGGTCGCGCGGTGACGGTTCCTAAAGGTATTTTCGAAGTTAAATCAAACTTTGACGGTCTAGATATAAAACATAATTTAGTTGTTGTGCCAGATAATTCCGTTAACTACAATATTGTGATCGGTTACGATGTGTTAAGTAAAATGCGTTATTCATCAGATGAAAATGGTTACAGTTTTCATTCAATTATACCAACCGCCGAAAATCAAGAAATTGAAAAGATTATGAATGTCAACGTCGATCAAGAATTTGAAATCATCGCACCTGCCCAATTTGCGGAAAAAATTAAGACAATTAAAGACAACTACACACCAGAACGTAACGCGGTAAGTCCCATTACAATGAAAATAATATTAGAGAAAGAAGATCCTATATATTCATCACCCAGTCGTTTATCACCACCTGACCAAAAGATAGTCCAAGAGCAGGTAGAGCAGTGGTTAGAAGAAGGTGTAATTCGGAAATCAACATCTCAATATTGCAGCCGTGTGGTGTTAGCGAGCAAAAAGGATGGTACCAAGCGAATGTGTATTGACTACAGACGTCTGAATAAAATTTGTTTTAAAGACCGATTCCCAGTACCGAACATGGAAGATTTAGTAGACAGCTTAGCTGGTTCATCTGTTTTTAGCGTATTAGACATAAAAAATGCATTTTTACACGTGCCAATAGAAGAAAATAGTAAGCAATATACAGCCTTTGTAACCAAACAAGGAATTTTTGAATTCAACTACGCACCTTTTGGATTTTGTAACTCTCCAGCTGTTTTCATACGTTTTATAAACTCCATATTTAGAAATTTAGTCAACGAAGAAATTATGCAAATTTACATGGATGACATAATAGTGTACGCCAAAGATATCCAAACAGGTATGAAAAATTTAGAAAAAGTTATCAATGTTGCTGCTCAAAACAATTTGACGATTAACTGGAAGAAATGCAAATTTTTACAAAGCCGTGTAGAGTTCTTGGGGTTGATTATTGAAAACGGTGCAATAAAACCGAGTGAAGAAAAAATAAAAGCGGTGAAAAAATTTCCTAAGCCTCAAAACATAAAAAGCCTTCAATCGTTTTTAGGATTAACAGGATTTTTTAGAAAATTTGTTAAAAATTATGCAATAATTTCTAGGCCTTTAACAAATCTTTTGAGGAAAGATGTCGAATTTCGCTTGAGTCCAGAAGCAGAGGAAGCAATTGAAACCTTAAAAAATATATTGATTAGTCAACCAGTTTTAAAAATTTATTGTAGAGAAGCCAAAACTGAACTACATACGGATGCATCAAAATTTGGATTTGGCGCAATCTTACTACAACAATTTGATGAGAAGTGGCACCCCGTTTATTTTTACAGCAAAAAGACTTCAGATTCAGAAGAAAAATTACACAGCTATCATTTAGAAATAAAAGCTGCGTTTTTAGCCATGAAGAAGTTACGGCACTATCTTTTAGGTATGAATTTTGATCTTATTACAGATTGTTTAGCATTTCAACAAACATACAGAAAAGACGATTTATTACCCTCAATATCCAGATATGTGATGTACATGCAAAATTTTAATTATAACCTAAAACACCGGAAAGGAGAATATATGAAGCATGTCGACGCTTTAAGTAGACATTCGATAAATATTGTAAGCATGGAGTCCGAATTGAAATGTCGGCTAATAAAAGCACAAAACACGGATGAATCTTTAAAAAGTATTATGGCTGTATTAAAAACTCAACCCTATGAGAATTACAAGTTAGTTGGTGGCGTTTTATGTAAAGAAATAGACGGCCATGAAGTTTTTGTTGTTCCACGTCTTATGGAAAAAGAAATTATAACTAAGGCACATGAAAACGGCCATTTTGGGTCTGTTAAAACTATTCATCAGATAAAACAAAATTATTTTATTCCACATGTAGAAAATAAAGTCAACAATCTAATAAAAAACTGCATAAAATGTATATTGTTCAACAAAAAACAAGGCAAACTCGAGGGTTTTTTAGAAGGTATTGATAAAGGAGACAAGCCGTTGAGCACAATACATATTGACCATTTGGGGCCAATGGATGCTACCTCTAAAATGTACAAATATATTTTTGCAGTTGTAGATGGTTTTACAAAGTTTGTATGGCTTTTTTCAACAAAAACTACTGGAGCAGATGAAGTAGTGAATAAACTTGAGTTTTGGCGAACAATTTTTGGCAATCCACAACGTATAATAAGTGACAGAGGTCCTGCATTCATTTCCAAATTTTTTGAAGAGTTCTGTAAAAATAACAACATCGAACATATTTTGATAACTGCTGGTGTTCCAAGGGGCAATGGCCAAATAGAACGAGTTAATAGAACAATTTTAGCAGTAATTTCTAAATTATCATCTGAGAAAACTGAGCATTGGTATAAATATTTGGGTGATGTGCAAAGAGCCATCAATAGCACATACCACAGATCTATAGGTCGATCACCATTTGAAGTCTTATTTGGGGTAAAAATGAATGAAAATAAACTCAGCAATATAATTCAAATCCTGAAAGAAGAACTGGTCAATGAATTTGAAAAAGAACGAGAAGAGCTAAGGTATGATGCCAAACGTCAAATTGAGAAAATTCAATCAGAATATAAAAAGAATTTCGACCGTAAAAGAAAAAAGAATTTTGGCTTTAAAGTTGGTGATTTAGTAGCTATCAGAAGAACACAATTTGTTGCTGGGAGAAAGCTTGCTAATGAGTACTTGGGACCTTATGAAATTGTTAAGGTAAACCAGAATGGGCGTTATGAAGTTCGAAAAGCGGCATCATTCGAAGGGCCAAATGTTACAACCACAAGCAATGATTATATGAAGCTATGGCGTTATTCTGAAGTAGATGATGAGGGGAGCAGTTCAACTGAGGCTGATGATTAGTCGGATGGCCGGATGTGGGATAAGGCAGTATTTAACGGACAGACATACTAGGGCAACACTGACGTACTAAAGAAAGCAACACAATAGTAGAAAAGAATGCAACTATGAAAAAAGAAGTAATACTGACGAAAGAAAGACATGACACAGTTGAAAGTTGTAAACGTTGAGAAAAGTTGTTAAAAGTTGAGAAGTTGATTTAATTTAATGTGTTAAAAAGTTAAAAAATTAAAGTTGCAAAAAATTGAAGCATAATAGATATTCGGACAGACATTTTAATAAGTTTATAGTATTTTATTAACAAATCTACATAAATAAATGAATTTTCTTTATAAATAAATAATCTCTTTTGAAAATTATAAATAAATATTGAAATTAAAAATTATAAAACAATACTAATTATTTATAGTTTTCCCACATACATACATACATAACTGGCCTTTACAACCCTGTGTTAGGATTACGGCCTAGCTTCTCGCAGCACTCATGTTGTGTGTGTCAATTTTTATCCATGAGTACTGGGACCTACAGTTTAATGTCGACTCCGAACGGCAGACTTG
Organism: Metopia argyrocephala; assembly: GCA_963576795.1. Classification (NCBI taxonomy): domain Eukaryota; kingdom Metazoa; phylum Arthropoda; class Insecta; order Diptera; family Sarcophagidae; genus Metopia; species Metopia argyrocephala. Next base: position 55,518,545 of record OY756211.1, on the reverse strand, counting down.
AGAAGCTTGTTCATGGCAATTAGTTACTCTCAGAGCTTTTGCCAGACGACTGCTGAGAGATAGTCGTCGAAAGAATCATTTTTTTCATATTTCTTTTTTTTGAAGATGTCAGAGACCGGAGTCGAACCCAGGGCCCATGTCTTAGTAAGCCAACACACTAACCACTAGACCACGGCGACTAACAAAATGGCACAACTGGTTCAAATGTTGATATCCTCGGAACAATGGTTTTTTTCCTATCATTCAAAAGAGTCGAATTTTAAAAATGATACATCAAATGCTTTGTAACACAAAAATAAAAAAAACACAATGCACCTAAAAACAATACATTCCACAGATAATCATCTAAAATTTCTAAAACAAAAAGCTAAAACTCTGATAAAACCATATTATTTTAAACTATAAAAAAATTAAAGTAAATTTTTTATAATTTCCAGTTAAGGTTATTTAGTGCCTCAAAAAATTTTTTGTAACGGTAGGTTCGCATAGAGCAAATATTTGATGAAAAAAGCGTAACATACGAAAGTAACAATGAACCGCGTCTTGTCACCATGAAAGTAAATAAAAAAAATTAAACGTCCTACCTTACAATTTTGATAGCAACACTTTGACTTAATTTTTCGATAGAATTAAACTCATTAATTTTATATTTATGTATATATGTATGTATGACATACATATACCAGAAATATATTTACTATAGTACTCGTACATACATAGATAATATACTACACGAAATTGTTTTTAGTTTTTTGTTTATACCAGTGCTGTTAAGGAATTAGGTTTCGGTTTTTAAGTTTAGCAAGAACTAGAGAATTATGACTGCCTTAATTTTGCTCAATATGCGGGTATGAATTGAATAGAAGCTTCGCAAATGGAATACAACTCACGAAAATATACTATATCGCAGAGTATACAGTAATTTCTGGCTTTTCGAACGTATGCCAGGGGGAATTCAGCTCCAATTTTAGCTGGGATGTATAACATATTCCATTTCCACAAAAAATACCTGAATAGAAATTATATTTATGATTTTTTTAAACATATTCATGGCTGATCAGAAGTAGTGAACGAAATCGCCAAATCGAAAATTAACATGAAATCGAAATTTCAAAACACCATGTTTTGCGAGAAATCGCCAAATATTACAATCCTGTGTGGAAATGTTCTGACGAAATAAGAAAATTTATTTTGAATAAGAACAAATTTTAACGTTGAATTCTCACTTGTCGCAGACCACATCCATTTGTAATTAATTGTCCAATGAATCTCACAATGCATTGCTGAAAGAATATGTGCTTTAGTTGTGTTGGCTTATTCCCGCAAATGTCTACTCATCCTCTTGTTCACAGTTACTATTCTAATAGTTTGTACCAAAAATTTGTTATTTTGTCGGCACTATGTACTTGCGTATGTTATTTTCGTTTTGGTTCCTTTTTCTCTTGAAGTCAGAAAAAGAAAACCGATGAAAAATTATTTGAATTGTTAATTGTTTTGAAGCAGCGTATTATAATTACTTATTTAAAGACACAAGTGTATGAACTTAAGCAACATGCAGAAATATATATTTGGACGATGAATAAGTAGCCACTACACATATTCTACAATCAAAATAAAGCTTCTTAGAGTACCCGTCTGTAGATTCCACAAGTCATTAATTAAATTATGTTATTAACACCATATGAGCATTAAAATTTTACTCAAAAAATAAAACAACTAGCCTTTACAACCCTTTGTCAGGATTATGGCCTAGCTTCTGGCAGCACTCATGTTGTGTGTGCCAATTTTTATCCATGATTACCGGGACCTACAGTTTAAAATCGCCTCCGAATGATAGATTTGAGAATTTCCATATTTCATACATACATAAGTACATGCATGATTGGCCATTATAAACCCCGTATCAGGGTTACGGCCTAGGTTCTCGCAGTGCTCATGTTGTGTGTGTTAATTTTTATCCATGAGTAGCGGGACCTAGTTTAAAGTCGCCTCCAAATGACAGATTTGAGAAGATTTTTTATGGCAATCAGTTACTCGAAGCACTTTTGCAAGAAGACTGCTGAGAGGTAGTCGCCGACAGAAATACTATTTCATATTTTTTTTTTTCAAGATGTCAAAGCTGAGATGTGAGAACCCAGCGCTATCGTATTAGTAAGCCAACACACTAACCACTAGACCTCGGCGACTACATATATCCATATTTCATTTGAAACATATTTTTAATAAATACGGAATTCAGTGATCATACAGTTTTAAAAATTTCACATTCATAAAAGCAAACAATTATTTTTATTTTTTTTTTTTTTTACTTAATAAATATCAAAGGATGACAGCTCAATCCTTGACATTTCATCATGAGACAGCCAATATACTTCCACTCAGAGCCTTTTCCAAAAGACTACTGAGAGGTAGTCGCCGAAATAAATATTTTTGTCATATCTTTTGTTTTTTCAAAATATCAGAGCTGCTACAAATCCGTTTTAATTTATTACAAAGAAAAACTCACTTAAAATCCCCCAACATTTTGCTTAAAAGATTCGCATGTTCATTACGAATTTGTAAATCATTCTTTTGCAGATCTGGTTTATACCGATGTGGTTATTCTATAAATTAATTAAAATTTTACACTTCTTCATAAAAATAATTGAATTAAAACGGCGTTGGACTATAATTATAATTACTTTTACAAGTTAAAAATAGAAATCAAAATACTTTGGATAATGTAGGCATTCTAGACTCTTAATACCCTATAAAAAAAAAACAATTTTTTCCGTAAAATTAGAATTTCAATAATAAATAAATTGTGGTAAATTTTTTATAAAATTTAATATACTTATGTATATATTTTTTCATAAAAAAGTTTATTTTTAAATTTTTTTTCTCCTCCTGTAAAAATTTTGCCTTTTATTTAAATTATCGTTTACAGAAGCCGTAACAAAAAGTTGAAATAAAACGACATTAAAAAAATTATCTACATATGTACATCCAAGCTATCTATATATATGCATCGATGGAAATAATTGTATAAATATGGTACAAATTAATAACAATTTTCAACACGAAAAAAATTACGGGGTTCCGACAATTGATCCTAGTAGAGGAGACTAAAAAAATATACACGTGTGTCGGCGTTTTGACAGATCTCATCGGAATTTTATTTTAGAGGCGGTTAAATTTGAAGTTATAGGGACGTATATTTAAAAGTATTCAGTAGTTTTACGTCAAACCTTATTGTCAGGGATGGGGTGATCTACATTTTTGAACACTAACTAAATTAACCCTAAATGGGCAATTATTAATTTGATTGTTTTTAGGTATTTGCGTTAAGTTTTGAGTTTCGATGTGTTCTGACTTATACAGTCAAACTTTTCATTTCATCCCCGCCCCTCCCATTTTTCGGGGTGGTTTTTACGATTTGTTGGAATAAAGCCGCTAAACTCAGTTATGCGGGGGAGTTAGAGTGTTAGTACGTTCTGCGAAAATATTTTTCGTGATATTTTCTACAAAGTTGCTGAACATACCACACACCTCAGATGTAAGGAAAACATAGTTTTATACACTGATATACTGCAAGAGTTGGCCAGAGATGGATAATTTTAAACGCCTCTAAAATAAAATTCCGATGTGATCTGTCAAAACGCCGATACACGTACATATTTTTTACTTTATTCTACCAGGATTAATCATTAGAACCCCGTAATTTTGCAAAAAGTTTGAAATTGTTGTACAGTGTAATACGTGCTATTAAATAAATTTACGGTATTAAAAATATTTATAAATTTCCGGGGCTCATGAATAAAAATTGACACACACAACATGGGTGCTGCGAGAAGCCACTCTGAAACAGGCTTGTAATGACCAATTAAGTAAGTATGTAAGTATAAACAGACTTTAAAAAATGTTTTAAAGTCAGCCCTTGTTTTTAAAAATTCATTTTCATGAAACAAATTTGTATTAGCAAAAGAATATTCCAATTTTTCAAATATCAAAAATCTGAACCAGAGTGTAGTATTACCTTCAGAATTGCATCCGTGATAGAAAAATTTTAAAATTAACAAATTTTTTGTACAGACCCAACATGCCTCATATATTATTCGTGTTTTGTAGTATTTTATAGGGTAATTTAAAACAGAGTATCCGCGCTTAACTGCACTAATCAGCCATCTTAACAATCAGGCAATACAATAAACAATAAACACCTGCATACTATTCTCGTATTAACTTTTCAATAATAAAATTTAGGTTTTTTTCGAAAATTTTCTTTAACCGCAATATGTCCATCAAAAAAAAAAAAAAAAAAAACAGAAAAAAACAAACTATGCCTTTAAAACAAAAACAATTGAAAATACCCACCATATAAGTATATAAAGCATTTTAAATCCAGTATTGTTTTTGTTTTTTTTTTTCACTTTCAATTTCGTTTTGTCTAAACGTATGGTTGAGGCGGTCAATGAATCCCTGATAATTTCTTATTAAATTTTTTATAATATGTAGTCTTCATTGAACTCACACGCCAAATTTAATTTAAAAACGATATGATTTTTATGTGTGAAATAGTTTTCGTCCTTTAGTTTGGTTTTGGCATTAAAGCAGTATAGAATGAAAAGACTCTCTAGGATTTTTATAATTTTGGTCATTGTGAAAATATGTGTTGGTCAATATAATGATTATTCTTCATTTTTAAGCTCAAATGCTTCGCTGGCAGTTGTTGTGGATCGTGATTACATGCGCCAATATAATGAGAATATAATGGAAAGTTTTCAAAAAATTTTAAGTGATACAATACGTGAAAAACTTAAAGTTGGTGGTTTAAATGTAAAATATTTTGCCTGGAGAGGTATACGTTTGAGAAAGGGTAAGATTTTTTTTTTTTGTTTTTTGCTTGATTTTTTTTTATTGTGCAAAGCGCAGACAAAAAAATCTACATGGAACACAATAAACCATACGAAATTCCAAAAATCATAGATTGTGTAATGAAGATTAGCGAACAAATCATGTGGAGAAATGGTGATAATAATTAGATTTGAGCTTCATATAACAAAACTAGTAAGACATTTCTCACTTTGTAGGATGGTAGGTCTAGTGGGTACTGTGATTACTAGACAAGAGCTCCGGATTATGAAAAAAAAAAAAAACATTTGTTACGGCGACCACCTCTTTCTTAGCAGTCTGCTGGTGCTCTTGTATATAATTGGCACATACAACAAGCTAGGCTAGGTATGAATGTAAGATGGTAAACCAAACCTTATTTTAATAAGTTTAAAAATTTTCAAAATTCTGGTAAAAAATGTTCGACTAGTCAACAAAAAAAAACCGTAACTACAATTTTATGGCAATATTTTCTGCTAAAAATTTCTTTGTATTTAAACATTTCTTTAAAAATTATTCAAAACCGAATAATACATAATTTTCAGATACTTGTTTGATCAACCTGGAAGCAATAACAAATAAAAGAATCAATAACTAGAGGTTACAGTTGTGATGTGTAATGTGACCATAGCTAAAGAAAACAAAAGAGGTATGGAAATATGGAATTTTGCGAAAATTAGTTGCTTCTGATAGCTTAAGGAGTATAAATTTAATAATTGGCCATAACCACCCTGTTTCAGGGCAGAATAGGAAAATAAACAAAACTGAACGTTTGATCTCATTTTGTTTTGTTCTTTACAATGAGTAAAACAAAAACAAAACAAAAACAGTGAGAGCGATTGTCCACTTAGCCTTGTACATTGTTTTTGTTTTGAGCACTACAAATACACTAACTGAAATGTGCATAGGTAGAACAAAAAATTAATGAGAAGAAAAAGAAAAAAAGAAGAGAAAAAAGAGCAAATTATACTTTTGTAAAGGAATAACAAAACAATCAGAAGAGCGAAAAGCGAATTGTTTCGTTTGTGCTCTATTTGTTTTGGTTTTGCTCACGTACAATACCAATAAAAAAAATTTGAAAAGTTTATGACTTTGTGGTAACGTTTGCGAAATGATTTGTTTGTTATCCCACTCTGTTTCAGAGATACAGCCTAGCTTCTCGCAGCACTCATGAAGTGTGTGTCAATTTTTATCCATTTTGCCAGAAGACTGCTAAGAGGTAGTTGCCGAAAGAAATACTTTTTTTTATATTTCCTTTTTATAAGATGTCACAGTTAAGGTATGAAATGTACAGAATAGAAAAGGAAAAATAGAATTCCAATATATGATTTCTACAAAAAGTGTTTAACTCACACTAGTTGTTGTTTGTCATTAATATAAGTGTGTACAGAACACGAAGAACTCTGATGAGACTACTGTAGCTGGGGTCGAATAACATGTTCCGTTTGGCTTGTATACAATTCCTTCACGGACATCATTTTTTCTTTTGATTACCTAAAATTATTGTAAAAACAAATTTTAATAGGATTTAACTTTGATCTAACTAAAGCGTTTTTGGCGAAACAAAATTGGATTAAATTTATTTTTTTAATTAGTCTAAACCAAAAGCGAATGAAACTAAAGTCGAATAAAATTTTAAATTGCTGTAATTTTAAAATGGGACTAAAATTCTGATTCTTTGCTTTTATTCATTCTAATAATCGTTAAAATACGTGTAGCATTACCATAATGTAAAAATATATATTTTTTTAAGACCAATACTCAGGGGTAAACCTATGCGAGAGCTCTAACCACTATACCACGACCGCCCCACCCCAATTATAAATTATTGGTGTTCAATTTCACACGATTTTGTACTTTTTTATATTTTTTCATTAGAATATCTAGCCGCCATGACTGTAATGGATTGTGAAAACACTTGGAGATTTTTCGAAGCAACCCGTACAACATCTGTATTATTGATAGCCATAACTGATACCGATTGTCCACGTTTACCAATAAAAGAAGCCTTAATGGTAATACTTTTTCACACACACATGCATAGGCACATAATTTTAAATGTCTAACATTTACAGATACCCTCTATTGGTAATTCTGAAGAATTTCCTCAAATGATTTTAGATGCAAAAGTACAAAATGTTTTAAATTGGAAAACAGCCATTGTGATGATGGATGAAACGATGATTAATCAAAATACTAAATTGGTAGAATCAGTGGTGCATGAGGGAATTTACAGTAATGTCGTGCCCATATCATTATATCTCTATAGCATTAATGATCGCTTGAAGTCACAAAAGAAACGTCAGGCCATACGTGATGCTTTACAACCATTTCGCACTAACGAAAGAGAAGCTCATAATTTTATTGTATTTTCGCAATTCTATGAAGATATTATAGAGATGGCCAACAATATGAATATGTTTCATGTGAAAAATCAATGGTTATTTTTTATTTTGGAAGAACATTTAAGAAAATTTGATGCCATGTCCGTAACCGAAAATTTAAACGAAGGCACGAATATAGCATTTGTATTAAATGAAACAATGCCTGCTTGTGAGGTAAAAGTTTTTGTTAAAGTAACGGGTTTTTCAACAGGGACGCTACAAAAGTATAGCGAGAGGGACAGCAAACGATGCCATATTTTTTGCCGCTCTTTTGACATTTCTCTTCAGTAAGGTTTGCCATTTCATGATGGAAAGATATACGAGCAAACAACGACTCGAAATTATTAAAATTTACTACCTATATTCGAAGTCAGTGGCCTCAACGTTAAGAGCCCTATGTCCAATTTATGGTAGTCATAATCGTCTTAGCCGATTAACAGTTGAGCGTAAAGTGGAAAAATTTGAATCCATTGGCACAGTACAAAATGTTCCCGTGCCTGAGAGATAAAGAAGTGACCGTGGTGTCGAGAATATTGCTGCCGCTAGGCTTCAGTTGAAGAAAGCCCAAATGTGTCTCTTACTCGTCGTTCTCAAGCGTTGGTCTCCTCTGTGATGTCGTTGTTGCGAATTTTGCGAAAAGATCTTGGTCATCATCTCTACAAGATCAAATTGACGCAAGAACTGAAGCCGCTTGACCACCAGAAGCGTCGTATGTTCGTGAATTGGGCTGAGCAGCAACTTGAAAATAATTCGGATTTTCATCGAAAAATCATCTTCATCTTCGTCAATGAACAAAATATGTGTTATTGATCAGGCAGCAATCCACACGTACTCCATAAGTCATCATTGCATCCCGGTTTGGGGCGGTTTATGGGCTGGCGTCGTCACTGTGAATGGGAATCACTACCGTGCAATGATAACCGAATTTTTTTGGCCCTAATTGGATGATATGGATTTGGAGGACATGTGGTTCCAACAGGACGACACCACAAGCCACACAGCGAATGTCACAATCCATTTATTGGAAACCAAGTTTGGAGAACGTGTTATCTCACGAAATGGTCCAGTCGATTGGCCGCCTCGGTCGTGCGATTTGACGCCGTTAGACTATTTCCTGTCGGGCTACGTCAAGTCTATGGTCTATGCCAACAAGCCAGCGACGATTGATGAACTTCGTACGAATATCGAAGGTGAAATTGCAGCAGTATCGGCCGATTTATGCTTGAAACCCGTCGAAAATCGGTTTGAGCGTCTGGACTTCTCAAAGCGTGCCCGTGGGGGACATGCTGAAGAAATCGAATAAAAAATTTCATTGATATCCGAAACCGTTTTTTTTTTTTCATTTAAAAAAACTTTTGTAGCGCTCTTATTGAAAAACCCGATAGTTAATCAATCAAAAACTCGTAATTTTTAAGCAAAAATTTTTTGTTTCGTTTTTAATTAGAATTCTTTAAATTGTACTATACAAGAAATATGTACCAGTTTTGTATTATCGATAACAAAACTAATCCTTGAAGAACAATCAGTTTATGGTGAAATATCTGATGAAGAATGGGAAGCCTTAAGATATACAAAAAGAGAAAAACAAGATGAAATACTTAGAATTATGAAGGTTGTTTCGTATTAAAATTATAAAAAATAAATATTTATTGAAAATGTTTAAATCATTTAAGGAATATTTAAAAAATCATACAAATTGTGCCAGTTGTGCTAAATGGCGTCTTGATACGGCCTTAAATTGGGGTAAAACTCAAGAGCATAGAAGTTTGCACAGAAGTAAAATAAGAACCGTACAAAAGAAATCTACTGGAATACCGATTGCATTTAAAGGTAAAAGTATTTTCTATACAAATTTGTCGAAAAAGTTTTAAAATTCTTGTAACTTTTTATAGAGCCATCAAACAGTGCTAATCAAAATTTCGAATTTATAAATGTGGGTTATTGGACACCAGTACTGGGTTTTGTTACCGACGATTTAACATTTCCTCATGCTACACAATATTTTCGTAATATAACATTAAATATTTTAACAGTACATGTAAGCGAAACATGTTTCGATTCGATTAATTACAAAAACTTAAAATCCACAATTAAAAATTCTAGAATCCGCCATGGCAAATTTTGAAAATGGATAACAGAGGCAATATTATAGAACACTCGGGTATTGTCATGGAAGCTCTAAAGGAATTATCACGTCTTCTTAATTTCACGTACATACTTTATGATGCCCATGTTTTGGATAATGATGATCAGACAAATCAAAATGAAACTGTAAGTAATATGTGTATATATTACAGGGTATTTTTTTAAGGCTGGAGAACTAAAAATTATATTAAAAGTATGTAATATGTTTTTAAATATGTTTTTTGGTATTTCTGACGTTATGCCACGAGTTAAATGATTTATTCAATTAGTTCTGTTTTTGACTACTTTCGCCAACAAAAATGCCGGTATGGCGTCAATGCTGACTAAACCTGGCTTCGTAAGAAAATAATCTAGAGGAGTTAAATCGCAGTAACGAGGAGGCCAGTAAACAGAATCTCTTCTGAAAAGAAAGTTGTCGCCAAACAGATTACGCATTAAGTCAATTGTTAGGCTGTAAGACAAGTTCTGCGGTTGTTGCTCATGTTCAGCTGATTAGCTTTTAAAAGCAATAATTCAGTCAGCGTGACTCAGTAGCGCAACGGCAGTTTCTTGCTTATTTGAAAGAAATACAGACCGATGATGACACCAAACAGTATTTCTAATGGTTTGAGGATTTTCTTTGCTTCATCACTAAACAAAATGATGAATACATTTTCCCCGTAGTCGAAGAACAAAATCAACAAGCTGAGAGCAAAGCCGAATCGACACTTTGGCGTCTTGTTGAAAACAGTTTTTTGTCTGGTAAACGGCTTTGTTTCGAGAAGAATAAATTTAGTGAAAACTAACCATAGATGCACTAATTGCCTGCTTACTATACCGCTTATATTAACAGTGATATGGACTTTGCGTATTGTTTTCTTTTTTAAGTAAATTTTCACAATTTGAAAGCCTTGTTCTGGAGCTAAACGACTCATGATGACTTGCCAAACTTTGCTGAACAGAAATTTCGGCACAGTTTGACGTTCTCAGCTGTCGAACCATATAAAAAACACCCTATATATTACACATTTTTTTATTACTTCTGTTCTCTGGAACATACAACAGTAAGATTAACAAAAAATCTCTACTTTTTTGCAGGATTTATTGGGTTCCCTCACATACATTATACCCTATCAAATTGTTGAATTACTTCAAGCAAATAAAGTAAGAAACTGACTGACAGCTTAAAACTAAGAAAAAAAACAATTTTCTCATTAAATTTTAATTTTCAGTTTTTTATGGCAGCAATTGCAGCAACCGTAGATGAACCAAGTAAAAAGCATTTTAATTACACAATACCTATAAGTGTTCAAAAATATTCATTTATATCAAGAAAACCAGATGAAGTCAGTAGAATATATTTATTCACAGCACCATTTACACTAGAGGTAAGATATACATGTATGTAGTATGTTGATATTTTCATTTATTCATGAGGTACTAAAAGTACTTTGACCTGTAGATCTATTGTACAGCCCTCAACTTAACTAGAGTTTCTACAGTATCTCGCCCAGTTTCGTGGCTTTGACGAACTTCATAATGTCGGCCGGTGCCAACTTTGACAATTCCTGATATTTGATAATCACCAAGGTATCTCTTTCTACTGTGCATCAATGCTGTACAATTGTCTAGTATGTGCTCTGATGAATCTGTACATATCGCACGAAACGATTCTTGTTCTATTTAAATATCTATAGAGTCTGCAGTGCCCGATCAGAAGGTCCGGTAAAGGTCTTAGGCTGTCCCTAGATAATCTAATGCAAGACTCAAATCTTCTTCGATCATAATTGCCAAGTAGAGGTTTGAAAAGTCTCAGACCTGCCTGGCCCAGAGGAGTATTCGCCTATCCTTTTCCTCTTTCGCCTTCAGTGTTCCCTTCCGAACTCCCTTTCCCATTCCACAAAATAGTTCTGGCCTCATCAATGGCATGGATAGGCTGACTTCCTAAATGCATGTTTTTTTGTAGTAATACATTGTAGCGTATTCGTAAATGCAACCCAAAAAAATTTTACAATGTATTATGTTCCGTTTTGCAACATTGTTGTAGTTAATACGCAAGAAAAAGCAAGAAAGGCATCCAAAAAAAATTAGATGCAAAATAAATACAACACATAGTACTATGGCGGCGCAGGAAGATAAGAAAGAGTTTTTTCTTATAATTTAAAATGTATTTTGTTTACTAATCTCCTTATTATTTATTGCACTTTAAAATTGACACATAATTATAAAAACTTAATAATTAATGCAAGATTGTGGAAAATATTTTGTTAAAAAAAGACACGCTTTGTTCTATGAGAACGCGCTTTACAAAATATTAAGTTCATAGATGATTCATTTGCATTTTAAGGGAACGATATATGTATACCGGGGATGGAGTTACCTTGTTCGCACATATCTAAACAATTTTGCAATAAAATATGCTCTTCCGTCATTCGCTTTATTATTATTGATACGTTACAATGCATATAAAATATTCCTAAACGATTACAGAGTTGCAAAGCATTAGTATGCAACGTATTAACAAATTAACAATACAATGTATCAACTTGGTTTTAATACTGTATTGATACATTGTAAATATACATTGAGGAAGACAGCCTCCTTGTTAAGTAGATTGCAATTTTTGTGTCACTTTCCGCTCTATAGAGCGTATATGGTATACCAAGTTCTATAATTTTTTGCATGTTGATTTTGTTCGTTTCAATTTTGTTATCTCAGTTAGATCATGTATAATTTTGTATCCGAATTGTTCCATTTGATTTCATATTTTTTAATATTTTTGTTTATGAGTACTGAAACCTACAGCTAAAGTCCATTCCGATCGACAGAATCTTGTTCATGGCAATCAGTTACTCTTAGAGTTTTTGTCGCACGAAACGATTCTTGTTCTATTTAAATATCTATAGAGTCTGCAGTGCCCGATCAGAAGGTCCGGTAAAGGTCTTAGGCTGTCCCTAGATAATCTAATGCAAGACTCAAATCTTCTTCGATCATAATTGCCAAGTAGAGGTTTGAAAAGTCTCAGACCTGCCTGGCCCAGAGGAGTATTCGCCTATCCTTTTCCTCTTTCGCCTTCAGTGTTCCCTTCCGAACTCCCTTTCCCATTCCACAAAATAGTTCTGGCCTCATCAATGGCATGGATAGGCTGACTTCCTAAATGCATGTTTTTTTGTAGTAATACATTGTAGCGTATTCGTAAATGCAACCCAAAAAAATTTTACAATGTATTATGTTCCGTTTTGCAACATTGTTGTAGTTAATACGCAAGAAAAAGCAAGAAAGGCATCCAAAAAAAATTAGATGCAAAATAAATACAACACATAGTACTATGGCGGCGCAGGAAGATAAGAAAGAGTTTTTTCTTATAATTTAAAATGTATTTTGTTTACTAATCTCCTTATTATTTATTACAGTAAAAAATTTACACATAATTATAAAAACTTAATAATTAATGCAAGATTGTATGTGGAAAATATTTTGTTAAAAAAAGACACGCTTTGTTCTATGAGAACCCGCTTTACAAAATATTTATTTATTTATTAATTATTAAAGTCTATGGAAGATAATCCGTACAGACTAATAACACTACATATAATGCTTAAAAAATAAAATTGAAACAAAAGTGTACAAGAGGAAAAATAAAAGTAAATGTGAATGACAATGTTACGAACTAAGAAATATAATTATCTTATTCCTAATAGTATTTAAATTCAAAGAAAAATCAACAAATTCTGACAAATTATTATATTGGCGACAAATTCTTATAAAAGGGTCAGCAAGCATATAATTAGATCTACATAATGGAATGTACAAAGGTGTATGATGACGAGTATAACGACTAGGAACATTTAATTTAACACAGTTCAATAGAAATTCACAACATATATTGCCATTTAACAGATTCATCATAAAAGACACGTTCAACATAACACGACGACTTTTAAGAGTAGGTAGTTTAATTAGAGCAAGTCTACTAGTGTAGGAAGGAAGATTGGTATAATTCCAACGAAATTTACGCAAACAGAACAACAAAAATTGCCTCTGCACAGATTCAATGATATTATTATTTACATTATAGTAAGGATCCCATATAATTGATCCATATTCCAAAATGGGTCTCACTAGAGATACATAGAGCTGTTTAGTAATATAAGGATCGGAGAACTCCCTAGACCACCGCTTTATATAACCAAGAACGCTTCTTGCTTTGTTAAGTTCATAGATGATACATTTACATTTAAGGGAACGATATATGTATACCAGAGATGGAGTTACCTTGTTCGCACATATCTAAACAATTTTGCAATAAAATATGCTCTTCCGTCATTTGCTTTATTATTATTGATACATTACAATGCATATTAAATATTCCTAAACGATTACAGAGTTGCAAAGTATTAGTATGCAACGTATTAACAAAGTAAAAATACAATGTATCAACTTGGTTTTAATATTGTATTGATACATTGTAAATATACATTTAGGAAGACAGCCATACTCTTTTTCTGGCAAATTTGTTTGCCATTGCATTTCCCTGAATACCAACATGGCCCGTGACACCGCATATGCTTATTATCCCTGTCCAGCCATTTTAGTTTCACCAGACAGTCCCAACTAACTAATTTCGAGCCATTTTCATAGGAGCCCAGTGATCGAATGGCAGCCTGACTGTCAGATAGTACGACTATCTCCTGCCCTTTTTACCCTTTTTCCAGTGTGATATTTCCTTATTCACTGTAGAAACTTAAAAATGCATATTTTGCTGTAGACAAAAAAACTGAAGATTTAAATTCTGCTCTCCCTAGCTAAAGAATTTATATTTTTCAATAAAATAACGGGCAAATCTCTTAAGTGCTTATAAGCATTGAGTGCTCACACACTCGAAAAGCCCTAGTTCAAATCTCAGCGAAAGAGAAAAATTAAAAAAAAAAATTGTGGTTTCTTCAAATTAAAATTTTAAAATAAGAGGTTCCATTCCATCCCATCCCATCCCCAAGAAACCGCTCCCTCACATTCCATATTTGGCAGACATCAAAAACGAATAATCAGGAGTACAGCGCACAGTGGAAAATCCTAGAGTAAGGCCAGCCCATAATTCATTTTTAGAAAGGTTCGAATTGCACCATAATTTATTTTTTATCGAAAAGCTAAGATGTTGAACTTAATAATTTAAGGAAAATATTTGATGTTTCGTCAATAGTAATACTCGGAAATAAGGGCCGTATTCACAGCTTTTTACGACAACGATTTATTACTATAAGAATAAAACATATTTAAGAGCAAATTTTTAATCTAAGTCATATTACAATTAAGGAGTTATATACCTTATTTGAAAGGTAATGCGATGTAGATTCCGAATTTATAAATAGTGGATCATGTTTTAGTGAAAACATTTGAAATTTTAGCTCCTGTATGATGTAATGCTGTTTTGGCTGCATGTAAAAACTTCGGTAAGGCTTTTAATTAGGAGCTCTGCTTAGCTCTACACTCATATGTATAAGACTTTAAAGTTTAATATATTTATAAAATACTTTAAAAATATTAGCTGCATATGTGTGCCTAAACAGAAGTTACAGTCAATAATGTTAAAAAACTAAATTATTTAGATAATTGAACAAATGATTTTTTCTAAAGTAGCATTGCATTGTTATCTTCTTCTAAACTTGAAAAGAAAGGGTGAATGTTTCGATGAATTAGAGGCGTTAAGTGTATTTATTGGTCTTGACTTGACAAAAGCACAATACATATACTTAAGAAATCTTATGATGCAAAAAAAATATACTGTTCTTCCTCCATACTATAAAATTCACGAAGCAAAAAAAAGTTGCTGCCTTCCACCAGATTTATTGGAAGTAACAAATGCTTATGCTAGAGTTAAGTCTTTACAAGATCACACTTCAACCAGGATTTTTGTGATTGATGCTGTGGATAATAAAAGCTTAATAAACCTAACTCTCTACTGTAAATGGGATTGTGATGGCTCGTGAGGTCAATCAGAATGTAAACAATCGTTTCCAGAGGAATCTTATCTAATTTCTGATGCAAATCTATTTATAACATTTTTAGCACCTATTAAACTTGTAAGCGAAGAAACAGGTGATATTATTTGGAAAAATTCAGTCTGCTGCTCATTTGTTCGATATTGTCGCCCCATTTAAATAGAACTTTGCAAAGAGACACCAGCAATAACTAAAGAAGTGGTAGATAAAATTGATACTCAAATAAAGTTATTGTCACCAACTATTACCTCAAAGAACAAAAAATATGTAACAGTAAACCATAAACTGTTTCTTACAAATATTGATGGTAAAGTAGCACAAGTTTTAACAAATACTCCATTAAGTGCATCATGTACCATATGCAAAGCGACACCTACTCAAATGAATAACTTAGAGAGAGTACCTGCAAGACCATAAGATGAAAATGCTTTTAAGTATGGCTTATCGATCCTCCATGCGTGTATAAGATGTACAGAAATGATTTTGCACATTGGATACAATAGTGAATTCCACAAATGTTCAGCGTTAACTGAAAATCATAAAGCAGTAAAAAATCTAATATACAAAAACGTTTTTGTGAAGAGTTAAAATTAATTATTGATAAGCCAAGGCAAGGAAGTGGTAACAGCAATGATGCTAATACCACTAGAAGATTTTTTTATTAATTTTTCGCGATCTGCTGATATAACTGGAGTAGATGAAGAATTAATAAAAAAGTTTCACATCATTCTTTAAGTTTTATCGTCTGATTTAGTAATAAACTCTGAAAAATTTTACGAATATGCAATGGAAACAGCAAGAATGTATAAAAAAAAATACATCTGGTATCATATGCCATCATCTCTCCACAAAATATTGATACATGCAGTGTTGCCTATTGGTCTGCTGTCCCAAGACGCACAAGAGTCGCGCAATAAAGGCTACAAAAAATATAGTTTACATCACTCTCAAAAATGTTCGCGATCAGCCACTAATGTTTTCAAATTCTTAACAAGTGTAAGAAAACCATCCGCCAAACTTGCAAAAGGTTTGAACGAAGATACGCTTAAATTGATGAAGTAACCACAAAATAGCGATTTTGTACCAAATACATGTACAAGTCATCTCTATGCAAAAAATAAAATTCTTACCTTAATTCTGTAATAAGTTCTGGCTTAATTTGGTTCATGTTTTACAGAATAATAGAAAATACATTTAAGATTATTCGTTCAAAATTTCAGCACTTTATCTCCAAGAACAAAAAAGTTACAGATTTTTGATCCGATAAGGACTAAAATTTTCCACTGTGCAGCGCCACCTTCCGGGAAGATAATAGCTAACCTACTTACTCGTAGTGAAGACGCTCACCACTCATAATTAACATTCAACGACAGATGAAGAGGCAATTGATGTTGCTCATACAAGGGTGAAGGTAAAACACTGGCCTCTGGGTGATCAAATTGACAGCAACTTGTCTCATCGAAATCAAATTCAATACAATTCAGAACTTTTACATAAAATTTTTTACAATTTAAAAATCTAGCGAATTTAAAAGAAACCACTCAAAAAGAAAATTTTTTTCTTTAACCTATAAAAGGCAGCAAAGTTTTTCAGAAATTCATAGTTATCCGTTTAATATCGCGTACTGTATGTAATCTGAATGGGAATGAATTTTCATATTGTGAAGATTTTTAAATTTGGAAAGTTTTTCTTATCAAAACTTAAAAACAAAAGTTGGCGCTATTAAGTTTTTTTTTAAATATTTATCTTAATTCAAATAATTTTTAATTTGTAATATTCTTCTATTATTCCCTTCTGTAAGTACTTATTGTTTTGCAAGCGATCTCATACTCTCATAATATTGGTTGTATAAACGTAACAATTTTCCATTTTTGTTGAAATTTAATCGGCTGTCTATTTAAAACTCTGCTAATACTAATAAAGGATTATCTTACTTTTGGATTTTATTAAACACACAATTAAATAAAAGTCTTATACGAGTAGTATATTGTGAAGCATAAGGTTTTCGCTACTCGTACGAAAATATTTAAAAAGCAATTCTTTTAAAAAACGATATTATTTTAAACTTACAGACCTGGGCCTCATTAGTTGGTGTCATTTTAATTACATCTCCGGTACTCTATTTTATTAATCATTTTGTACCTTCAAACGATTTAAAAACTAAAGGATTTTGTACAGTTAAAAATTGTTTCTGGTATATTTACGGTGCACTACTACAACAAGGTACGAGTAATATGTATAAAAATGCAAAATATTTAATTTTAGTTTTTTCTAAACTTGATTTTTATTTTTATTTAAAATTAAAGGTGGCATGTATTTACCACGAGCTGATAGTGGACGTTTAGTAATTGGATTTTGGTGGATAGTTGTTATTGTACTCGTAACAACATACTGTGGCAATTTGGTGGCATTTTTAACATTTCCAAAATATCAACCCGGTCTGGACTATTTTTTCCAATTATTTAAACATAATGAGTATGAGCATTTGGGTTTACGTAATGGTACATATTTTGAAAAGTATGCAATGGTAAGAAAACATATGTAGTTTCGAAATTTCAAATTGGAATCTCAATTTAAATTTATTGTAGTTTTTTCATTTGTCTTATACCGTAGACAGACGACGGCGTTGATGTACATTAGTTGAGTTAATTCAAATTAACTTGCGCATTATCTCCAATGTAAATGCACAAAAGCAAACTGAATTTATACTGCATTAATCTCTTTTTTAATATGGCAACATCGCATAAAATCAGTCTGTTTTTGGCTAATTGTTTACTATTGGTAATTAAAATGGATAAAAAGTAAGCAAAGTTAGAAACCTCTCATTTCTATGGGTATAATAGCAAATAAAAATAGTTCACAAACAAACTAATGTTGTTGTCTGTCTACGTTATAAATGCAGAAACTGTCGTCTGTCAGAGTAAAATTTTAATTTGTTTGTTGTCTACGGTATTAAAATCTTGACAATATCAATTCTTATATCAGAGTTCTTTGTGTTATACACTTGATTGTAAAATCAACACAGTACAGCACAAAATATAACCATATACTCACTCCACTACGTGATAAAAGACCAAAAAAAAGAGGACTCATGACTCCCAGTTTTGCCCAAAGTCACGGATTTTTTTTTTTTTTTGGCCCCCAAACATTTAAGACCTCGGGTGTCATTTTGCAAAAAAGTAATAAATTACATATTTCACAATATTGGGCCTGTCTACGTTTTTATCCAACCGTTTCTATTTAATTAAAATTGCTTCTCATTTGCAAAAATAATTTTTAAAAGTTGATCATAAAGCTTAAGAAACTAAAATTTACTCGTACCATGTATCTGTAAAGCACTGAACAATTTCGTTCGGAATCAGAAATCCTATTCTATTGAATTTTTTTTAAAAATTTAAAGTAAAAAAATTTTTGAAATAAGATCACAAGACACAAAAAGATCAATTTCTTTAATGAAATTAAGAAAGATTTTATTTAGACTTTTTGTTTTTTGTTAAAAAACATATGTAGGAAATTGAGCTCAGTGGCATGGCTGCATATCGTCGCAAGAATTAAAGAACGCTGTAACTGACAAAAAATCGAAAATACGTTTTTTGTATCATTTTTATCAGAAAAAAATACGCGTCGATTGGTCCCGGTCTCAGGTTTCTACGATGAAAATAAATTCACTTACGCCGTCTGCTTTTTGAAAAATTCCAGTGTCTTTGTTCTACTTTCATACTGGTTTTTTGGCTCTGGTGAACAGAGTTTGTCAGTTACAGCGTTCTTTAATACCATTCTTAAAAGTCAAATTCAAATTGTTTCTCCTGTAATATTATATTTTTGTTAGTTAGGAGTTTTTTGATTTTAGCTCACGATATGTATGTTTGTACATATATAACTTTACCATTGCTGTTTGTTTAATGGATATTTTTACTTTGAAATTAGAGTGCCCACTAGATCTTATGCTTAAAAGTGTTCGAAGTTGACAGTCAACCAATCAGTTTAACATGCAACAAAGTTAAGCAGAAGCATTATGCGAATTAAATACCTATGTTATTATGAGTTATGCTTTCGACTTAAAACAAGAAATCAAATTATTGACATATTTTCCTTTCCACGACAATTTGATCCATGATCTGAAATGATCCAACACTCAGCCGACCAAGGGTCATCAACTCAGCGAAAGTTCTACCAACAACAGATATTGCTCCCAGCAACAGCAGAGCTGTTACAACAACATACATACATACATAATTGGCCATTACCACCCTGTGTCAAGGTTACGGCCTAGTTTCTCGCAGAACCCATATTGTGAGTGTTAATTTTTATCCATGAGTACCGAGACCTACAGTTTAAAGTCTACTCCGAAAGACAGACTTGAGAAGCTTGTTCATGGCAATCAGCTACTCTTAGAGCTTTTGCCATAAGACTGCTGAGAGGTAGTCGTCAAAGGTTGCTGTTACAACACAAAAACAAATAAATTGTATGATAAATTCTTTAAAAATAGCAATTCTAAACTATTGTATTATAGTACATACATACCTTCGTCATGTTAGCCTTAAAAGATCGAACTAAGTAGATGTAATTAAAGATCATTTCAGTTAAACTCTTCGACAGCTGACAGCCGGAAGGAAAATTTAAAAACACCTGTTATTTTATTTTTATTTGTGCCATTCACACATTACATTAAACATTACAATCAACCACAAAAATATATATCATCATTATAATATACATATATCACTAAATTTTGCTTTATTAAAATTAAACACTTTTTAACAAAAAAATTATTCAGGCAAACAATTTCCCGCACTTTTTTATTTTTGTTTTTACTGTTTCGTTTTGTTAGTTTTATCAGTGTTTTACCCTCAGCTACAGCAAAAAGACAGTTTTTTTGTTGTTAACTCAAAGGCACATTGTGATAAATGCGCCATGATTTTAAATTACATATTAATTAACAAGTTTTATTATTAACTAAACTAATTATTATTATCTATTTTCTCTCGGTTAAAGCCAGTCAGTCACAGTTTTTTACTTGACAAAAATATGGAAAATTTGTTTTTATTTCAAGGTGTTACCATACTGTTATCACAATTAAATACAAATTTAAATGCATGACTGAAAAACTGAAGCTTTATTTAAATGCCTCTTTAGTTTAAATTAAAAATAAATATATTTACATATAAATATAAAGTTAAAAACTGAGCATTATTTTTATAACTGAAAAACTCACTGTATACAAATGCCATTTAAGTTTAAATTAACTAATTTCATACTAATATACGAAGTCAGAAACTGGGAATAACAGTTAGACAGCATTGCCAACTCAATGCGTTTAGCAAGCATTTTAAGTTGCCACTGCGACAAAAAGATTCACAATTTTAAGCGCTTTTTAAATTTAAAGATGTTTCATATATCAGTAGTAAAAATCTGTAATTTCTCAACACTATTTAGAAATAAATAAAAATAGCAGTATACTAAGTAATTGGTTATCTTCTGAAAAACGAGTACGAATGAAATTAAAATAGGGGTTTTTTTTTAAAGATATGTATATAATACTCAATTGCACAAATTATTTTATAGTTTTGATATTCAAAAGGTGATTATAAATTATTAAGCGAATAAATAAAAAAAGTATCAAAGAACTTTCACATTTAGAATAGAAGTTCGAAATTTCATTAGATTTCAGTTTCACTCGCATATGTTTTACAGAATATAAGCGGAAAACTTGTTTTTTTAATTTAACTTGACTGTTTTAAAATAATGAAAAGTTGACACACTTGCACTAACTCTACTCTAATAAGTGTATGTCCACACTCGGAGAGAAAACTTGTCAACTTTTGAGTTTGTGGACGTTTAGTGTATGTCCACACTCGGAGAGAAGAGTCGGCAACTTTTGAGTTTGTGGACGTTTACGGTGAGGGGAATAAAAGAAGAAAAATACTTGCCCGTTCTCGGCGATTCTTTATATTCCCTCATTCGTTTTTTTTTCTTTGTAGTTGATTATTTGACATTTCCTTTCATATTTTTTTCGCTTTTTGGTGTACACGTCTTTTTCGTACAATCCATGGCGTATTGATTATAAGGTGCATTTGACATGGCAGCTGAGCTACTTTTTTTTCAGCCAATTTGTGAATATAATTGTCAATTTTTGCTTTGTTATATATACATTGTTTTTGTTTTCATACTTTTTGTTTTGGTTTTTTTGACAGTTAACTACCATAACAAGCATCAAAATGCTGTGTTGTTTTTGTTACTGTTTTACTTGTAATCTCAAAGGCACCTTATGATAATTGCGCCATGGTACAATCGCAGCGTGTGTTTTTCTTATGTTTTTTCTTTTTAATAAGTGCAGCGTTGCCAGTTTATGTGTAATTACACAAAAATGGAAGAGAACACTTTTTCTTTAAATATATTTAGACCATAAATTTTTTATATAATTGTGTCTCACCATTATTTCAATTAAATTATTTATAATAATTTAATTCAATTCTTCATGTTTTTAAGTCAACCCATAATATTGGTCACCATACAATTTCATTTCATAGAAATCAAACATTATTCAATATCAAAAACAATATGAATCTTATGGTAGCAAGATGTCGGTTAGAAACTACGAAACAACGCATTGAATATATGGGTAATATGGAATTTAATAATCTCCCTCAAGATATTAAAAATATACAACGAATTTCAATTTTCAAGAAAAGGATAAAGGAATATTTGCTTCAAGACTTAGAAACTCTTTTCATATGATTTACAGCAATCGTATACAATAACCTATAAATTAATAATTAAATTTTATGTGTATACCTATATTACTATTTTTTTACTTTTTTTATTTCTTTCCTTTCTTTTGTAAATTTTATAAGTATGTATGTATATAGAATTAAATATCTTAAAATAAAATATAAAAGCTCTGGGAGTAATTGATTGCCATGAAAAAGCTTTTCAAATCTGTCGTTCGGAGTCGATTTTAAACTGTAGACCTCGGTACTCATGGATAAAAATTAACACACACAACATGAGTGCTGCGAGAAACTAGGCTGTAACTCTGAAATAGGGTGGTAATGGCCAGTTATGTATGTATGTAAGTCTATAGATAATGTAAAATAATTTCTCTTTCCAAGAGGCCGCTATTCTCAGAATGATTTATGATATTATAACATTTATTAAAATTCAAACAAATGCGACGAAATGGACCATTATTTGCATATACAGATCTATAATAATTTAGACTTAACAGTTGAAAGGTCCGATTAGGTTGGACTGGAAAACAAATATTAAATTTGACAAGCAGGAACTCAGAAAGAACTTGACCTCTAATTAGTCTAAGCATAAAAGAAACTCAAAGCATAATTTATCGACTCTTCAAAGTTGGTAACTTAATAAAACCAAGTCTACTTTCATATGACGGCAGCTCATAAAAATTCCAACCAAGGCCTCGTAAACAAAACAATAAAAACTGCTTTTGTACAGATTCAATACTATCAATATGGTTGGCATCAATGTCTCGAAAAGCCGTGATATACGAAATACACAGATATTGTTAAAAAATATTTTGTGTGACCGCGAAAATTATTTCAAAATAAAATTAACTTTAGCAAAGTAATATGGAAATAGTTCGGAAAGAATTATCGTTTTCTATAGTTCTAAATCACTATATGAACTCATTCCTAGATTTCAATAAAATTATTTATTGATGTAATGAAAATGATCACCAAAAACAAACTCTCAAATCGACGATTTGCAATGATTCAAGATAAACTACTTAAAACAAAAATCATGATTGAATACCGCCCGCATTGGTTCGATTCATTCTAATGAATTTTCCAAATTTCTCGCACAACCAGAAGTTCTTCTTTGGCATGCTATTGTTAAAATCATACATGTTTCACGTACATAATTTGAAGCAGTCAGTTAACTGCTGCATTTTTGCATGTAATACTTTGCTCGGAAGATTCTACCATAAAATGGCCCAACAAAAATTATCGAATGAGAATATGATTATTGCTTTTTCTCATGGAAAAACCTTTTTCTTCCAAATTTTAAATTTACTTAACTTACAAATAAAAAAATGCAGAAATTGTTGTTTAAGTTAAGCAGTTGTACTTGGTAATATTGTAATTTATCTCAAGAAATTATAAAATTAACTTTTCCAAGTAAAAAAAAATATTGTGAATCAAAAAACACAAATTTTAATGCCGTTTTAAACTTTTTATTAAACAAAAATGACAGAAATTTTCTACAAAAATATAATTTATTGCTTTCAGATATCTACACGCAATGAGTTCCATAAGTATTTGGAAAGTGCCATTATCTACAATAATATGAAGGAGGAAAATATTGAAG
Organism: Metopia argyrocephala; assembly: GCA_963576795.1. Lineage (NCBI taxonomy): Eukaryota > Metazoa > Arthropoda > Insecta > Diptera > Sarcophagidae > Metopia > Metopia argyrocephala. The sequence continues at coordinate 55,494,835 of OY756211.1, read as the reverse complement.
CCGTTAAGGAAGGCAAACGAGTCAATATTGATTGGCGTATCAATTTACAGCTGATAATACAAAATCATTTCGAAAAAGATAAAGAATGTACATTTTCCCTAGGGAAAGAGAATTTTCTGGATGAGCAAATCGCCTTGATGGTACCCAGTAATAGTCCTTATTTAAATTTAATTAATGAATACCTAACGCGTTTGAGTCAAATGGGTTTCATCGAAAGATGGCATCAAACAAATTTACCATCGATGGATAAATGCAGTGGTAGAGGAGTACTCAGACAGATTACAAATCATAAAGTTAATTTAGATGATATGCAAGGATGTTTTTTGGTATTACTACTGGGTATATAGACATTCATTAATTGCAATGACTAAAAAAATTCTGACGATAACATTTTGTATTCCAGGTTTTCTGTTGGCTTTTGCTGTTATCCTTATCGAATATTGGCTCAAGATATGGCAATTAAAGCACAAGGATATCAATAAAACATTCTTTGCAAATTAAACTAAATTACCAAATGATTTAAATAAAAACTATAAAATATTACCGAGTAGCTGTTTTTTATTTTTTTTTAATGTAAACTTTTTGTTTTAATGAAAAAAGCTAAAAACATTTTTAGTATTATTTCATACACACTAAAAACTATACAAAACCACTGCTGTAAACTGTGACAATTTAAGCAGAGTTGGCGTTGGGGCCACGACGACGGCCGAAACCGGGAACAATGTTGACGAAGCGGCGGTTGTATTGGATACGTCTCTTAGCACGACCGGTCTTCTTCTTTTTCTTTTCTTGGTTCTTCTCTACCTTGGGGGTTTGACCCTTGACTTTACCGGCACGAGCCAAAGAACCGTGCACTTTACCACCCAACATTGGGATGGTGATATCCAATTCAAATGATGACAAAGCAGAGACGGGGGTTTCGTTGGCCAAGGACATGCCTTCACAGTTTAATGTGATTTCCTCAGTGTTATAGCCATGGAGTTGGGCAATTTGAGCCTAAACAAAATAATAAATAATAATAATAAGTAAACAAAACAACATAAAATATTTGCTCGCAAAAATTGAGGTTATACATTATATTTGCTAAATGTAATACTACCCCACACTTACCTTAACGGCACCAATGTTAGCATCTTGTTGAACCTCAAGGGCTTCAACGCATTCCAAACCACGTACAAACAATTGCATATTGAAGTGCTCTGCAAACAGAGATAAAAATTTTAATTACACTTATCAATAAAATATATTTATTTGCAATGACACATATAAAACACGTGTGGCTTTACATTTCTTTAGAATTCACTCTAAACTTTTCTTTCAATTGAATGTATTTTAGTATAAATTTATTAAAAAATCTATATTTTCTTTTATCACATATTTTATTAAATTTTTTACTGAATTTCTAGCGAAAATTAAAAAAAAATTTATTTTACCTTGTCACTCGTTTGAGGATTTACAAAAAAAGAAAGATGGCCGTATATTTTCGAAATTGTCGCTCTTTTGTTTCGAGTCTCGTTTATACGAGTTGTCAGATTGTTATAAAAACAGTATAGATGTGTCGGTCACGAACGCACGGGTTAAATTGAACTAATGATGGTACAATCATTGACAAGGTAAACTCGGTTTACCAAAACAAATTCATATGTTTTGATTCTATGTGTCAAAGTTTTTCGTTTGCTTTATTTCTCTCATTCTTCTTATTTGAATGTTGATTTAAAACGAACGTTAAATCTTTTCTTGGTTAAAGTGATTCTGAATAAAGTGATTGCGATAAGTGATTTTTTAAGTTTTTACAATTTAAAATATAAATCAAAAATAGAAATAAGTTATAAATATTTATATATTTTATATATTAAGTGTAAAATTGATTTAAGAAGAGTGATATAGGTGATATAAGTTTTTATAATTTAACAAAATAATAAAAAACAAAACACATATACCTAAATTTTTTGTCTGTCTTCCATTAAAATCCACTAATAGTAATATTTCATATAATATATTTTGACGTTCTCTTACTTGTTTTAATCCTGTTTTAATTTTAAAGTCATATAAATATTTTTTTTGATAAATAATTTATATTTCATATTAACATAAATAAAATTGTACTCGTGTTTTTATCCATTTTCATGTGTTTTATTTTTGTATTGTTTGTTTTGCTTTGGTTTTTCCTTGACTGCTGTGTTGCATTTTTTTGACGTAAAAGATGTAAAATGCACAGAGTTGTATCAGATTTCAGACCAGTTTTACCTTGTCAATGATTGTACCATGGAACTAATCAGTCAATTGAACGAAGAGGATTAGTCGTTCGTTTGGTCGTTCAACCTAAATTTGTTTTTTCTTTGTTTTGGTCGTTCATTCGCTCAATCTAAACGTGGTTTTTCTTTGACTTGGTCGTTTTTTCTTTGTTTTGGTCGTTCATTCTTCCAATCTAAATTTGTTTTTTCTTTGACGTGGTCGTTCTGCCGTTTAATGTAAATTTGTTTTTTCTTTGTTTTGGTCGTTCGTTAAACATTTATTTTGATTATATAATTACTTAAAACATTTTTTAAATAATATATACATAATAATAAAAAAAATATATCGTATTTTTCACACTATTTTTTATTATTATTTTTGAAATACATTTATATGAAAAATTTTTCGTATAAATTGGAATATCATAACATTCCATTGAAATAATAATAATTTACACTAATGGCATGTAGTATAATTTGTAGTAGCCGTGGTCTAGTGGTTAGTGTGTTGGCTTACTACGACATGGGCTCTGGGTTCGACTCCAGGCTCCGACATCTTCAAAAAAAAGAAATATGAAAAAAAATATTTCTTTCGGCGACTACCTCTCAGCAGTCTTCTGGCAAAAGCTCTGAGAGTAACTAATTGCCATGACAAGCTTCTCAAGTCTGTCGTTCGCAGTCGACATTAAACTGTAGGTCCCGGTACTCATGGAAAAAAATTGACACACACAACATGAGTGCTGCGAGAAGCTAGGCCGTAATCCTGACACAGGGTTGTAAAGGCCAGTTATGTATGTATGTATGTATGTATAATTTAGGAAATAATATTCTAAATATAAATATGTATGTATGTTTATTTTGAAGTATAATTTGTAAAAATTTTTATTTATACACAAAAATTAAAAAAGTAAAAACAATTTATGTAATAAAAGTACGTAAAATTTTGATTAAAAATAAACAAAACAGCAACACTGATAACATGCATATCAGAAAATAAGCAACAAAACAAATATTGAACGAAGGACCAAGCAACAAATGAACAAAGTGAACGATTGAACGAAGCGAACGATCTGGATCACTTTTAATGACCGAACGAAAATGAACGATAATTTAAGTGAACGATTTGGCACAGCTGTAAAAAACAGTATAAAAGCAGGGTTGTTAAAGACTATTCTACACAGAGTTACATGTAAACGTAAATCTAAAAGCGACTCTGTATAATAACCGTGAAGATAACAAACTTTTTAACAAACTTTTTAAAATTTTGGCAAACTTTTGGGTTTCTGTCTTAGATAACAAACTTTTTCTGCAAACCTCATTTTTACTCTCTTGCGGGAGCTGTGCAGACAAAAAATTAAAATTTTCTTCTTCTAGTTACCCAGCGGGAAAAGATTGATTACCTTATTTTATAATCAATTATATAATACATTACTTGAGAATATATTACTTTTGGAATCGAGAAAGTAATTTCATGTGACACACAAGTAAATATTGATTACCATGTGTATTCCCACATCTATGAAGAAAGAAGTTATTGTGTGTTGGTTTTTGTCTTTTTCGTATATTTTGTTAAAAAAAAACTGTAATTTGGTTTTTTCTATTTTGCATATCGATTACCATATACATTCCCACATATATAGAAAAAAGAAGTTATTGTTTCTGCGTATATTTGTTTGTGGATTTTTTGGTTTTTTATTTATTTTTTTTTTTTCATAGTTAAAGAATCCGTTATTCTTTACGCAAAAAAAAATATTTTATTAAAAAATGCAGTTTATGTTTAAATGCGCAGAAGTGCAGACACAAAATTAATGTATAAGATTAATTAATATACATATATTTTAGTAGCTATTCGGGAATACTTGTTTTACAGTTTACCATTTTTGTCACCTATAGCTTTTCGTATCCTTTTTATATTTATTTTAAAACTTAAATGTCTTTAATATGAACGTGATAAAATTTGGATAATACAGGTGAAACAAAATGGTAAATAGTGAAACGAGTATTACCAATTAGCTACTATTATTTTATTTCTAGTGGGGGAAATTAATTTAAATTTATTATTAATAATGTAATTATAATATATACATTAATAATATAATACATTACAAATAATGCATCATTGAATTTATTCCTTCAAATTATTAAAAAATAATAATTTTATGCATTACCAATAATGAATTCTAATACTTATTAGGGGGGAACAGTAAAAGAATATATTACTTTCGTAGGACATGATCTGTGTTGAGCGTAATGCATTCCGTAATCAATAGATTATACATTCCTTGTATTACCTCTTCGATTCTTATTGATTACCATTTCCCGCTGGGTAGGTATTCATGGACTCAATTAAGTGCTCCCAAATATGAACATTTTAACAAACTTTTAAGTGCTGGCAAATTTGAACATTTTAACAAACTTTTCTAGTTTCTAACATATAATCAACTTTATACGAATTTATAATTATATTATAAATTATTAATTAACATTAAAAATATACAAATTATGTACAGAAAATTAAACTTAATAAAATATATGAAAGCTGTATTTAAATTGCATTTACGCTTTTAATAGGTTCTTACATTATATTATAATGATTTACTGATTATTTAAATTAAAATTGAAATATGATAAAATTATTTTTATTTTTTATAAAAAAAAGCAGAGAGTAGAATGTATTCTATAGTTCATGAATAATTAAATTAAATATGAATTGGACATATAATATAAACAATAAAATTTTTAAAGAAACTTTAATGAAACACATTTTGCCCATTGTAGCCCACTGTGTGAATTGTGACAAAATTTGGAAAGTGGGGTGTGATGCGGGGCAGTCTGGCCTACATTATGGCATATACGGTATATTCGGGCAAACTTATAGTTTCGAACAAAATTTTTCAAAAACCATTTACAAGTCAATATACTCAAAACACCTTTTGCCCATTATAGCCCACTGTGTGAATTGTGACAAAATTCGGAAAGTGGGGTGTGATGCGGGACAGTCTGGCCTACATTATGGCATATACGGTATATTCGGGCAAACTTATAGTTTCGAACAAAATTTTTCAAAAACCATTTACAAGTCAATATACTCAAAACACCTTTTGCCCATTATAGCCCACTGTGTGAATTGTGACAAAATTTGGAAAGTGGGGTGTGATGCGGGACAGTCTGGCCTACATTATGGCATATACGGTATATTCGGGCAAAATTATAGTTTCGAACAAAATTTTTCAAAAACCATTTCGAAGTCAATACACTCAAAACACATTTTGCCCATTGTAGCCCACTGTGTGAATTGTGACAAAATTCGGAAAGTGGGGTGTGATGCGGGGCAGTCTGGCCTACATTATGGCATATACGGTATATTCGAAATGGTTTTTGAAAAATTTTGTTCGAAACTATAAGTTTGCCCGAATATACCGTATATGCCATAATGTAGGCCAGACTGCCCCGCATCACACCCCACTTTCCGAATTTTGTCACAATTCACACAGTGGGCTACAATGGGCAAAATGTGTTTTGAGTGTATTGACTTGTAAATGGTTTTTGAAAAATTTTGTTCGAAACTATAAGTTTGCCCGAATATACCGTACATGCCATAATGTAGGCCAGACTGTCCCGCATCACACCCCACTTTCCAAATTTTGTCACAATTCACACAGTGGGCTACAATGGGCAAAATGTGCTTTGAGTGTATTGACTTGTAAATGGTTTTTGAAAAATTTTGTTCGAAACTATAAGTTTGCCCGAATATACCATATATGCCATAATGTAGGCCAGACTGTCCCGCATCACACCCCACTTTCCAAATTTTGTCACAATTCACACAGTGGGCTACAATGGGCAAAATGTGCTTTGAGTGTATTGACTTGTAAATGGTTTTTGAAAAATTTTGTTCGAAACTATAAGTTTGCCCGAATATACCGTACATGCCATAATGTAGGCCAGACTGTCCCGCATCACACCCCACTTTCCAAATTTTGTCACAATTCACACAGTGGGCTATAATGGGCAAAAGGTGTTTTGAGTATATTGACTTGTAAATGGTTTTTGAAAAATTTTGTTCGAAACTATAAGTTTGCCCGAATATACCATATATGCCATAATGTAGGCCAGACTGTCCCGCATCACGCCCCACTTTCCGAATTTTGTCACAATTCACACAGTGGGCTACAATGGGCAAAATGTGTTTTGAGTGTATTGACTTCGAAATGGTTTTTGAAAAATTTTGTTCGAAAGTATAAGTTTGCCCGAATATACCGTATATGCCATAATGTAGGCCAGACTACCCCGCATCACACCCCACTTTCCGAATTTTGTCACAATTCACACAGTGGGCTACAATGGGCAAAATGTGTTTCATTAAAGGTTCTTTAAAAATTTGATTGTTTATATTATATGTCCAATTCATATTTAATTTAATTATTTATGAACTATAGAATACATTCTACTCTCTGTTTTTTTTATAAAAAATAAAAATTATTTTATCATATTTCAATTTTAATTTAAATAATCAGTAAATCATTATAATATAATGTAAGAACCTATTAAAAGCGTAAATGCAATTTAAATACAGCTTTCATATATTTTATTAAGTTTAATTTTCTGTACATAATTTGTATATTTTTAATGTTAATTAAAAATTTATAATATAATTATAAATTCGTATAAAGTTGGTTATATGTTAGAAACTAGAAAAGTTTGTTAAAATGTTCAAATTTGCCAGCACTTAAAAGTTTGTTAAAATGTTCATATTTGGCTGCATTTAAATGAGTCCATGTACTACTAACTAGAAGAAGAAAATTCTCTTTTCTTATCTGTAGTCTGCACATTTCCTGCAAATGAGAATAAAAGCAGGTTTGCACAAAAAATTTCTTAGTCAAGGCAAAAACCTAAAAAAGTTTACCAAAAAAAAGTTTGTTATCTTCTCGGCCGCAGTTTGTTTATTACATTTCTGTCAAGTTAAACTAGCACACGGTTGCATTTTTTACTCTACAATTTAAGCATTTCAGCGCTTTTTTCGTGTATATTCGCGATTATTTTTTGATATGTTGATATGGCAGCTTTGTTCCTTACTTGCATTACGTTGGCAACGTAAAGCAAAGCGAACGATAAAGTGACAATTAGTGGGCCGCCGTTTAGATACACAGTGAGTGACTGAGTTTCTTTCGCTTAAGTTTTCTTTCGATATCGTGGGCCTGGCTGTTAATTTTTTTTTTGTTGCAGCATTTTTAATGAATCTATCTTTTTTAGTTGTTTCTTTGCCAGATGCATTGTAGAAATAAAATTGACTATCAATTTTAATGCAGCCATTCATTCAAACAAATTTTAACAAGATGTATGTATATGCGAGAAACTTGAAGCAAAATCTTAAATTTTTGAATTTTTATTTCTTCGTGTTTGCATTTGCTTTTTTATTTTAAGATTTTTTGGCAATCTTTTCTTTTTTAATAATTAAACATACTTTTATTGCTGCCGGCATCTTATTCATAATTTAAAAAAAAAAATTAACGATTTCAGTAATAATTACCAACTTTAGGGAAATTAATAATTCTTTTAATGAATGAATCACACAGATAAAAATTTTGCCCAATACTAGTGATTATAATATATAAATTGTCTGGCACCACCCGAAACATATTCGAATGATAATACTGTTTCCATGTAATAAAGCAGTTCAGTTCTTTGACAACATTCCGTCAAAAGTTTCAAAATTGTGCGAAAATCCGTCGACGGTGTGTTATTGAAAAGAAAAAGAGAATTTTTAGCTTGTGTAATGTTTTTGCACACAAAATCAAGTTTTTATATAGAAAAAGTATATTTGAATATATAAAAATATATTAACAAAAACTGTTGTGTACAATAGAAGATTAAAGAGTTGCAAGTATCGCCTATGCAAATTTTGCCATTTTTATGGGGGAAAAGCAACACGGATCGTAGTAACAATGATAATAACAGCTTCAAAAATGAGATAATACGGTGCAAAAAAACAAATAATGGTCCTATAAAGTGTGAAGAGGTAAGAAAATAAACTAAGTAGATACCCAGTAGTATAACCGTTAAGAAATATTGAAAAATGCCGCTAAAAGGGTATAACAAAAAGTGCCACAAAAAGAAAAAAGGTGATATTTTAAGATATGAAAATGCATGTTAAAACTACAATTTTAAATTTATTTTGTTCATTTAATTAAATAATAAATTTTAAATACATATTATTATTTCATAAAAAATTAAAAGTTAAAAAATCATGAATGTAGGTACATTAACCGTTTGAGTGCGGAAGAATTTTTTTACGTATATGCTAAAAGTGCGGAATGAAATGCGTAATTATTTTTTTTGGAAAATAATAAAAATAGTTTTAATTATTATAAAACAAGTAATTAAATATTAAATAAAATAATTAAAAAAATTAAAGTCGAAATCTAACTATCTTATTACATTGGCTCATTTTTTCTACCGTACCATTATCCACAGCTCTACTAAATTTTACCACTGTGTTTTATTTTAATTTTTATATAATTAAAAACAACAATTAAACGAAATTAATAATAAATGCTATAAATATAAATACAACTGTTCTCAATTAATACAAAAAGTATACTAACGAACAGCGGTGTGGTCACGCGTCTCCGCATTCTTGGCTGGACAAGAGAAGCGCGATCGCGCTCCTCCGCATTTTTAGCATATAACAAGCGAAGCGCGATAGCGCTTCGCCGCACTCAAACGGTTAAAGTAAATGTTTCGGCTAAAATGTACCGTAGGATCTTAATATAGTACATTAAAGCCCGTATGGCACTCAGAGACCTGCGCCGTGGCTTGAGCCGAGCCGCCGAAAATATTTCGGCTTACCTCGTCTTAAAATCACAATTGAAAATTTAAAATTTTTATAACCGCCTAATTGACTGCTCCTTAAATCAAACAAATTTGTGTATTCATATAAATTATTGTAAAGTCTTAATTTGTTAAATTTAACCTTTTTTTGTGGAAAATATTTAAAATTATTAAATGTAATTTAAAATTTTATCCGAAATGGATAGTTCAAAAATTACAAATTATTTTGAAGTTGAGGAAAATTGTTTATAAAATATAAGTAAGTTTTCACTATGTATCTAATTATGAAAAGTTAATAAGTTCAAAAGAACAAATAAGAAAAAAGACTAAAATAGTGCTTAATAAACTGAAAGCTGGTGGTTCCACTGTCTGGAAATATTTTGGACAACTCGCCATTTGTAATAAAGCTCTTTTGAATAATCAGCATATGTGTCTTCTTTGCTTTCAAGGATCTCCTATGCAGTTAAAGAGGTAAGTTTTTTTTTCCAGAAGGGGTCTTGGGACATACATATACATATGATAAAACTATGGATTTTTTTTATTAATTTGTTTTTAGATTTGGTTTGTCCACATAAACATCAAACTTAATTAACCATTTAAAAAATATCCACAATTTAGAGATTAACTCAAAACAATCAGATAATTTTTCATCAAAAACAAAGGCTGTGTTATACGGGAACAACGGTGACAAATTTTCAGACAAAATGAAATTTGAAAATGCCCGTTTGTTGGTGGAAATGTGCTGCCGGGACTTACACCCTTTTAATATAGTGGAACTGCCTGGGTTTGTAAAGTACATAAAGACTTTAAAACCCAACATTTCTATGCCTGCTGCCACTACTTTAAGCCGCTCTGCTTTACAGGATGTTTATTATAATGAAATAAAAAAGTTTTTAGAACGATCTTGTCCACAATATATATCTTTAGTGCTGGATATGTGGACAGATTCGTATAAAAGAAGAAGCTATATTAATTTAAGAATTTTGTTTTGCACCAAATTTGAAATAGAATGTGTGACCTTAAAAACGGAAATATTTTCACATCCACATAATATATGCACAATTGTCAGCAAAATTAGAGAAACTCTTTCTGAATTTGGATTAGAAAAAAAGGATATTACTGTCGTTAGTGATGGCGGCAGTAACATTGTTGCCGCAATGAAATTAACAAATATGAAGAGATTGGGTTGCTCAAGTCATGCGTTGCATCGTCTTATAGTTCATGACATCCTTCAAAATAAAGATTTGGCAGTTCTTTCAAACACTGTTAAAAAATTAAAGAAAATTTACAAATGCCTGAGTTATAATACTGAAACTATTATTAAAATTCAGAATGCGTTTGCCGATGAAAATTTATTTAACTTCTTAACTGAGGTAACAGAAATTTATGACATTTTAGAGATTGAAAATCAATTTCAGTCAGTCGAAGAATTGGAAATTCCAGAGCATTTACTTAATTACCATTCTTTTGAAACATTAAAAAATTCTAATGATACACGCTGGAACAGCCTTGTCATAATTTTCAGAAGTTTTTACAAAAATCAAAAAGTGGTCAATATTTCACTGGTGGAAATAAACAAAACTGATCTAGCACTAAATGCAATGGAGAAGAATTTAGTGCAATTTTAATATGAATTATTTCAAAAGATATCTGAACCTAAAGGTTAAAGTAAATCGTATGCATATTTATGTATTTTTTTCGTACCTAATCTTCGAACGGAGAAATAAATAACTTTTTATGATTTAAAAGTGTGTTTTTATTAAACATTGTACAACACTACAAAACTTCCTTTATTGAAACTAGTGCTATTTTTTTTGTTTATTTATTTTTTTTTTTTTTTCTTATTTAGTTTTAATAAAACTAGCCAATTTTTGTTACTTTAAAACGATTTGGAGGGAAGAATCCAATTTTAGGAACGCTGGGTTTTTCAAACCAGTTAACGTAACTGTTATTACTTTTGCTTTTTAAAACAGATAATATTTTATACGGGTATGTTCTGTAAACCGAAAACGAATGAAAGTGAAATCGAAGAAAAATTCAAATCGCTATAATTGCAAACTACGACAAGTTTTTGAAATAATTTTTTATTCATTCCCTAAATAACCATTAACATAACTTCTATGACCTTCAAAACTTTTAAATACTTTACACAATTAAGTATTAATTGTCCTTGAAAGAACACTCAATTTCACTTTCACTCGATTTCGGTTTGCAGAACATACCCGATACTTTTTTTAGTAAAAAAAATTCAATTTCAATTTCTCGTTCAGAAATAAATATGCATGCATATGTACATTCATATATTACAGAGTTTATATTAAAATTTATATATAAAATACTTATTTCAATGTTTTAAGTTTGTTTGTGTAGTGCTCATTTTCAACCTTAAATTTAATATTTTTTAAATATAACATACTTATATCCTAATAAAGTTTTTTTTATAATATTAATGGCCTGTTTCTGTATGACAAGTTTTTTGAACGATTGAAAATTTGTATGAAAAACACTAAATTTTTCAAATAATTTGAAGCATTTTTCATATAAATTTTCAATTGCTTGAAATTGTTTGTCATACAGAAACAGGCCATAAATCATAATTTTTTTTTTAATAATTAACTCATTAAAAATTATCGTTTTACTTTGACTTCTAACATTTAATAAAAATGGCTTATTCATTTCTGAAATGTAGAGTAAAAATTTAACTTTTATTTCTTACCAAAAAAAATATCGGTCATAAAACAAACAGCCTGTCTCTAGAACACGAATGGTATTTGACATTCGTCTTTTTATATGAGAAACACTAACAAATTTTGTATGAGAGCTACCGAAATACGTCGCGTATATTCATACATACACTATGGGTTTCAAAAATCCAAGTTTGACAGTGCATACAAAGAAAACATTAATATAAAAAAATAATGAATAATAATATTTGTTTGAAATTTTTCTTAATACAAACAAAAGTAAAAACTTGACAAAACAATATTTTTGTTTTTCTTTCTTCTATTTATTGCGTATTTCAATAATACGGACGTATATAATTATACTTCTTATTTGTCGTACTATGTACGCTTTAATTCAGGTACCACCCTAACAATTCGATACAAAAAAACTGAAGTGCAATCAGAGACCTGCGCCGAATAGATTTTTAGGCGGCGGCTTGTACAAAAATTGTACAATTGTACGCCTTAAAATCGGCTTAAGCCGGATGAAAATTAATATTTTAAATTTTTCATATAAGTGAAATTATAATTTTCAGCCTGTTTCTAGAACACGAATGGTTTCTGACATTCGTCTTTTTATATGAGAAACACTAACAAATTTGAGTGTTTTTGTTGGTATTTGACATTCGTCTTTTTATATGAGAAACACTAACAAATTTGAGTGTTTTTGTTGTTGTTTCTCATATAAAGGACCAAGATGGCTGCCTTGGGGAACACCGGAGCGAACATAAATAAACTTAGAAACGTTATTATGCACTCGTACTGTTTGTTTCCTACCCATCAAATATGACCTCATCCAATTTAAGCCAATCTGAGTAACTCCCAGCGAATCAAGTTTATTCAGAAGTAGTCCATGGTTTACCTTATCAAATGCTTTACTGAAATCAGTATAAATCACATCAGTTTGCTTTCCTTCAGTAAAACCAGCACTAACCACAGTTGTTAATTGTAGAACATTAATAACATAATTGTTCTCAGATAAATTATATCTCAAATCTTCCAATATTAATCTGTGTGCTGAAAATGACCTTTCTACACTGACTTGAGTGGCAGGTACAGCTAATTTTCGAAGCCATGGAAACACAAATTTGTTGCTCTCCCAATATTCCAATAAATTAGCAGAAGTATCGAAACGCTTTTCTTTGTAATTGTCTATTTCAAAATGAGCTTTGCGGACGCTGTCATTTATTGTCGTAGGAGTATCATCATCGTCCGAAGACGAATAATTCATCTCCATTGACCTTAAACCGTCTGCTAAAACAGATTGAGAGCTTGCAACGGAGCTTTCATCTATTACAAATAAGTTTTCTTCAACAGGTATCGTACCGCAGCGTTGTTGTTGTTATTATAACTGTGTACTTTATTTTTACTTTAATACGTAACAAAGATTAATAAACATATTACCTATGTCACGAATTTTGAATTGATTTTTATTATTGATATAAAAATATAAAAATCCAAAATAAATTTTATTAATGATATCTAAATATATAAAATTGAATGTGTGTTTGTTTATTTGTTTGTTTGTTTGTTTGTTTGTTTGTTTGTACCTTATAGGAGACCAAACCTCTGGACCGATCTTCCTGAAATTTTCACAGCATTTAACTGGGACTCTGACATGATTAATAGGGAAATTTTTTTTTCGACCACGCCTACTTTTAGCCCACCATTTTTAAATGATGTAATTACCCCCATATAGTTTTTTAAAGATTTACTTAAAATTGTATACACATTATACTCCAGGCGAAGTATAAATAATAATTTATTACTCCACGCCCTCTTTCACGCCCCTTTTCACACCAAATTTTGTTAGAAAGTTTCAAACTTTTTGTTCTATGTAGAAATTTGTATTTTTTTTTTATTTGGTAATATATTGCTCTTAATACTGTTAAGGTCGTCATATAACTATGAACCACGCCCACTTAACCGCCCCCTTCTCTTTTAATTCAGATACTTACTTACACCACTAATAATGTTTGCTATACAAAATACTTTTTTTGTAATATGTATATAACGAGGGGGTAGCGAAGCACACCGGGTTCAGCTAGTAAAAATATAAAAATCAAAAATAAATTTTATTTTTCATTTAAAAATAAAAATATCAAAAATAACTCTTATTTTCTATCTAAAAATATAAAAATCAAAAATAACTCTTATTTCTTGATTTTTTTGATAAAAGTCATAAGAGTTACGGTCCCTGCTATAAAGTTAGCAACACTATAGTATTTTAAATTCTAAATATCAAATTTAATTTAAAATATTTCTAGGCGCATCTAATAAGGTGGTGTTAAAGAATTACAACAACTAATATTTTTCCAAAAACAACAGGCATTGTTTTTGTACAATGTACATGTAAAATGTCAAAATTTTCAATATAAAAATAACTCAACTCATTTTAAAAAAGACTCAATATGTTTGAGGGTTACTGGTTTGTAACACATTAGTTTTTTGAAAAAATTAAAATGCACAAAAAACAGTATATGACAATTGAAAGAAATCTTACAACATACAATAGAAGGTAAAAAATTTAATATAATACAAAAATTGTTTTAAGTACTTTTTCATAAAATACAAATGTATTCAGGCTTATTAATATAAAACTAAGTTGGTGCTATTTAGCTTGCTTCTGTTGTTTATTAAAAATATTTGACATTTAAACAGCACAAAATTAAATAAAAAAAAAAAAAACAGTCAACCGGAATATTTATATCACCTTATAATTGCATCATGAAATATTTTAACTTGTTTTTGACAAACTCCACTCTTTAATCGATAACATTTATAAATATTTTGACCATTCTGAATATGTTTGAACTCTTTACACCCCAAATCTATATCAATACGAAAATAATGTAGTGTCATAAGGGCTTAATATGTGTAGAAGTAAACACTCGGATATTATTTCTCATTCTTGAAATGAATGGGTCAGAATCTATTAAACACGTCTTCCTTGAAAGCGACATAATTTCTGGCCCGTGAATAATGTAGAGAAGGAAGCATGGTGAAATTACGTACAAGATGGTGTTGCCAACCCAGCTGGCTTTTTTTGGTCATACCGCTCCTGTCAAAAGTTTTGTTAATACCTATTTATGTTTTGTTTATATTTTGCTTTGTGTGTATTCGTGTTTTTGTTTTTTGACATGTGCTGTTGTAATTCACCATACCTGCTTTCGACATTAAAGAGCTTGAAAAACTAAAACAAATTCCCTGTTGTTTTTGTACTATATTCACCTGCCACCACCTTGTAAGTAATTTCATCATGGTAGGAAGCATAGTCACATAATAGCATGGATAATTTTTAACAAATATCCTGGCAGTATCGTAAGCGAAATTTGGAAATCTTTCAATATTGACATCTATGCCACTAGTAACAACTATTAATATTGTATGTACAGATAAAGCTCCATTTATGCAGTACTTTATTTACGCGATTTTGATATAACGATAATGCAACATAAGTAATTAATAACAATTTTTTCATTTACGCGATTTTTGTATAACGCGGTAACAAAATATTGGCAACACAATTTTTAGGCGAGAAAACCCTGTATTTGATCATTTATTAGCGGCTGTAAAATTGCAACATATCGTCGATGGAATTAAAGAACGCTGTAACTGACAAAAAATCGAAAATACGTTTTTTGCATCATTTTGAAAAATAAAAATACGCGTCGATTGGTCCCGGTCCCAGATCTCTACGATAAAAATAAGTCCACTTATGTCGTCTGCGAAATGAAAAATACCAGTGTATTTGTTCTACTTTTATAAAGGTTTTTTGGCTCTGGTGAACATTTAAGGTTTTGTCAGTCACAGCGTTCTTTAATTCCATCGACGATATGCATTTGTATTTACGAGCATTTTTGTCATTCTTTGGTTAAGGGTTACCATTTAAGTTAAATAATAGAAATTTTGAGCATTTCATTGTTTTATCACTTTATTATTCAATATTAATTTGTTAGCTTTTTCCCTTTCTTTAATACATTATTTATAGAAAAACTTATAACTATAAATACAAATATTAATTTGTGTGTGGTTTTTTAATAATAATATGTCTGTTATATAATAATTTTCTAATAAACAAATTTATATTTTTTAAAATAATAAATACATACATATTATAAAAAATATAACAAATTTATTGGGTTTAAGGCCGAGGCACATAGAATCCCATATCCGTCATACGTTGACTTTCTCAATAGATATTAATAACATATTAATGGATGATGTTGGTACAATAAATACTTCGCTGACGGATAGTTTTTCACGTGCTTTTACAACAAACAAAAAAATACTTCGCTGACGGATAGTTTTTCACGTGCTTTTACAACAAACAAAAAAATAATTTTTTAATATATTTTTACATTTGTTCAGCCTCGATTAATTTATTCTCCATTTTTTATTTTCTTTTTAATTTATATTATTTATATTTTTTGTTTAATTTTGGAAAGAACATAACATAATACAACAAAATTAGAACAAAAAAAAAAAACGTTAAAAGTTGCTCAACGTAGTATTTTGCATTGACGGCGCTGTATTGAATGTAACATAGCTCTTAACAAAACCTGTATTCTGACTTAACTGTCAGTTTAAGAAGTCAACGTAAGACGGATAATTGATTTTATGTGCCTCGTCTTTTAAAGTCTTTAAATTATTATAATTTATCAATATCTAGCTTCTTCAGGAGTTATTTATTTGCGCAAAGTATCGATAAATTAATTAGTAGGTGTATTTGTTTAATGTACAAAATGTCTCTATACACCTCTTAAAATCAAAAAAATGTATGAAAGTTTAAGAGATTTTTAGCAGATTAAACGAATCGTTCTATTATCATTCAAAGGCCTTAAACTCCATAAATTTCTTATAGTTTTTGTAAATATTGTTTTAAAAATAAAAATTATTTTATTATAAGTAATTATATTATTTTTATAAATTTTTATATTAAGAGGCATGCACACACAACATTTTTTATATTTACAATAAAATAAGATTTTTTAAAAGATAGAAAATAATATATATGAAAAGAAAGTAAATATAAATTAATTTTTAAAAATATTTAAATATACTTATTTGTCCAATTCACAACTAATGTCGTATCGTTTTAAAAAAATTTTTTTTTTAAATTTTTAAAACAAAAACAAATATATATACAAATTGAAAATTTTAAAACGACAAGACTAAAGATAAAAATACATAATATGCGTTGCGCTCGTTGTGCGTTTCGCACGGCTGTAAAAGAAAAGTAAAAATACTGTATTTTTATAAGGAAGCTACACGAAAAATTGACAACGCATGTAATGCTGGGCAACTGTGTTATGTGTTGACAGTTTTAGAGTTGACTTGCACTGTACATTGTGACGTAGATTATATACCTATGTAGATATATATGTATATCTAAATCCATTTTCAATGTACTAAAAAGAAAACGTATAAAAATAGCTGTAAGTGCGTTTATAACGCGAGTTGAAAATTTTTCAACGCATGACAGTTGTTGACGAATCAACGCATGCTACGTACTTCTACTGAATTTGTGAATGGACCTATTGTGTTTATAATATACAATTTATATCAGGTTTTGTTACACATACATATTTTTTATATATTTTATATGTGTATATAAAATATATTTCACAGCTGGCTCAGCCATTTTGTTTTCTTGGAATCGGGTTGTCCATTTATTAGTTTCAAAATCGCCGGTGTCGCAAGAATGTCTATTATGTTAGGTGTCATATATTTAGCGAAAGATTTGCCATTTGTGTATACGAGTATGAATCTTTTAACAACCGAAGAATGCGTAAAAATAGTTAGAACACATTACAAAAGTCCTGATTCAGCGGTATTTCATCCTAAAGAAATAACCACACTGTAAGCATTTAAGTCTGTATGTCTCATTTAGCCATACTTTGTTGAAAACGACACTGGAAGAGCCATTGGCCATGTGATAGCTGACTTTTTTAGCCTACAATTGAAAATTATGAAGTGGATGATATGTGGTTTCAACATGTCCGATTTTAGTTTAAATACAGAAGAAATTTTCCGATTGCGTAATATCTCCAGTTGGCCACGTTAATTGGCCACCAAAATCATTTAATTTGAAGCCGTTAGACTTCTTTTATAGGGCTCCGTCAAAAGTCGTGTCTACTTAAAAAGAATCCACTGCTACATACAATGCAGAGGCAATCATTTAGTGACATCATATTCCGTAGCCTTATGTGCGTTTTTTTTTTAATTTACTTTTGAAACCTAAAAATGGACAACTCGGGTCATGATGTACATAGATTTCTTTTAACACAAACAATTTTAATAAAAAAATTATTAAAACAAAAATATATGATGGTGGCTAAAGAAACATACAACTTTTAAAAGATTTTGTTTAACCAAAACCTTTGAAGGTTAATGTACAAACTCATTGTAGTGCTGAGGCTCAACTATAACGCTGGTGTAATGAGGAGCATTCACATCTTTAAATGTTTCCGTAAAGCTATTGGCAACAATATGTTGCTGCTGTTGTTGTTGATGTGTTGGCGGTGGTGGCTGTTGTTGTTGATTGTGGTTTGTTTGATGTTGTTGTAAATCTATATGGCTATGAGTTAGATGCTGTGGCGTTGTTTGTTGATGGTCCAATTGGCTTAAATGATGTCCCTGTAGAGGTGAAGTCAGCTCTGTTAGTGTATTATGTTGTAAGTGATGTTGCTGATGGTGGTTAGGATGTAAATGTTGGTGGGAACTACTATCTGAGAAATAGTTCAATTCAAAACTATGACTAAGATCACTGTAAGTTGTTTGTGGTGAATTGCCATTTATATTCGAGGCGTTACCGGTTGACAATTGTCTTTCACTCTCCGTACTACTCGAACAACTATTCGAATTGGCAGAAAATGGTCTTATCAATGAGGCAGCTGCTGTAACATCCACTGTAGCATCATAATAATAGTTGTTATTACTATAATAACCACTAACCGGTGTTGTAGTATTGGTACTTGCATCAGGATATTGAGGCATAATGTCATGTACCAGTGCAGTATCATTGACCGGGTACAATTGTGTATAACTAAGATTTTCCTGCTGTTGCAATTGATGAGTATCTATAAGATCACTGATCGCTTGAGGTTGATGTACTGATTGATGGTGCATATTATGATTGTTTTGGTGATGATGATGATGATGCTGGTGGTGGTGATGATGTTGGGTATTGTGATGTTGTAGTGGCTGGTGTTGTTGATCATTTGCATGGTTGTGTTGATTCTGTTGCTGTTGAGGTTGTGATGATGCTTGACTTACATAACCATTATTATTATTATTACTTGAACTTGAACTACTATTTGTACTTAATACTGGTGTTACAGCCGTTGGCAAATGTCCTACTGCAGTCTCAAAACATGGCTCTAACTTGGGACTTGTACTGAGTACACTAGGTGCTAAGCTAGACACTGTATGCCTCACAGTCGCAACTGGAAGGGGTACATTCGCTACAGCGGCTGCATGACTAACATGTAAAGCTGGAGTTGGTATAGGAGTTGATGTTGAAATGGGTTCAGTTCTAATAATACCCGTTTGAATTTCATTAAGTACTAAGACTTTGGCCTCCTGTTCACTGAAAAGAAATTATTGGAAATTGAGAATTATTTTCAATTATTTGAAATAGTGATTTGATATGCTAAATTAATAGAAATTGTTAACAAGAATTATGTTTTCTAAATACCTATAAAGGAAAGGATGCAATTGGTTAACACGTCAAAGTTGCATTAAAACAGTTTGTTAACAATTGCGATAAAGTATTAGAAACTATTAAACTTCGTTGATTTTAAGTATCATAATTAAAAAAATACATAGTACATAACATGCGTTGTCAAAATTTTACGAACTCCAAGCAATGTATGAAATATTTTTTTAGAATTCTGATTGGAACGCATTACAGCAAGTAATAAAAGGATAAAAGCTTGTTTTTAAATCTATATGTATAAAAGAAATTGGCGTTAGTTAGTACGCTTATAACTCAAGGACACCTGGACCGATTTCGATGATTCGTACCTATTCAGAAAGGTCTCTGGCCAAATAAAAAGAATAGCATATTCAAGAAAAAGAATAAAATTTTTCAGAAAAAAGAAATTATAAAGAAAATTAATTTTCCCATACATTTCTTTATTCTGAATAATAATAATTTTTTTCTGCAGATTTTATGAAATTTTTCGGTTTAAGAATTTTGATCCTTTGGATCAATTTATGGTTTCTTAAAACAATTTATTGGGGTGTCAATACACAATAAAACCAAAAGGATAGGATATTTTTGGTTCAAACAATCAGACTAACTTAGGCCAAAATTTATGCGAAAAATATAAAAGTATGGTGGAACTAATGCACTTTCAAACATACGGTGTTGATCGTGTTTTAATTTTACCACCGTCAACTAGTGTAAGTTGAGCAATGCAAAATTTTAAAGTAAATAAAAGTCGAAAAACATGAATTTTAGTGTACAAAGAACGATGTTGATGATTTTCAAATTCAACGCCGATATATCGTCCATCCAAACATCGATGCTTGGCACGCATTTTATCTTATCTTAATAATGTGTGCTAGACGGAATATTTTACAACAAATACATGCATATATTTAATGTAATGAGTTATTCTTCTACAACTTAAGCGCTTTTTCTCACAAGATAATGGAACTTTATATGACCATTTACGGAATGAAATGTCACTCATTTGTTTATTTGAAAAAATCGGTTAAGGATTAACTATCTTGGAATTATAGAGTTTTTTTTTTGTTAAATATTAATTTTATGTAATATACATATATTATGTATATTAAGGCCCATTATTACAACTTGCCGTTAGTTAAAGGTAGGATTTTATCAGACCGATAAACTGATGTTTGTTATTACAAGTTAACTTTTACCTAAAGGTAAGGCAATCTTCCCAATAACTTTATCGTTCACTTTAGTTTAAAATTTATTTGTAATAACAAAAAAAATTTATCAGTCTAATAAAATCCTACCTTTAACTAAAGGCAAATTGTAATAATGGCCCTAAATGTATTTGCCTATATGGCGAAAAATATTTTTTGTTTTTAAATATTACTTATATGTTTCGAAAATACATCCTATGCCTATCAAACATATTTGCATTTAAAAAAAATTTCTGTGGTTTCAAAAAATATTCTATAGATTCTTAAGCTTTTTTTCCAAATGAGATTGTACGTTGAAAAGAGATAAGCAGGACGTTATTTTGCTATCAATTTTAGTTTACTGTCTCTCGGCTAGTAGAGGAGTGCAGAGATGCATTGAGCGATTTGTGCCTTCTCACCGAGACGACTCTAATTTGGATTCCGGGAGTTCGTTGATATGAAATGAATGAGCAGGCGTAAAGTTTCTGCCACAAGGATATCCTTTGTTGCTCCGGTAGAACCAATTGGGTATTTAAAGAGAGGTATGCTTGGCTTCTTCTGTAGGGACGTAAGTGCCAGCTGGATGGCACTGATTACAAGATCTCAAGGCTAACTTGACCTGGTTTTATAGACGTACTAGATCGTTATTGCACAGAAAAAATTATTGCAGGAATATTTTCAAACAAACGCTTGTTCAATTTTTATTTCGTTTTCAAATAAAGTTTTGTTTGATTCTATTAATAATTTTGTTTGAATGTATTTTAAAAGTATCAATGTTGATAAAACATGATATAAAGAAAACAAAAAAACAGAAATGTATTGCTTTGTAAATACTTTTGTTTGGTTTTTATATATTAGATGGGATATGATTCGCATTTAGTTTATAACTATTTTAACATAAGTATTTATAGTTTTGAATAACACCTTTGGGAAAAAGTCTCTTGACGAATCTCTTAAACAGAGACGAAATGGCCATAGAGACATGTTTATCCCCAAAAGAATACATTTCATATTACATTAAAATAAATAATACAATAATAATATTAATAATACTAATAATAATAATAAAATATAAAAATAAATTATCATAAAAAATTTAAATTTGTAAAAAAATTATTTGTCAAATTTCTGAACATTACTTTGTTGTCTCGAATAATTATTTGTTCAATTTTGCATTCATTTTTAAACATTTTATTTTTTTAATTGGCAACTTTTTTCTCTAAAAACAAATTTTTTTTTGCAAAAAATATATTAATTGGTTTGACAAAATTTTTGTTTGCTTAGAACCGTAATATTCAATAAAACTTTTATCTACTTCTATTAAATTTTTGTTTGATTCTTTTTTGTGACTCCAATAAAAATGTTTATTGAATATTGCAACATTTTTATTGAAAATATCGCAATTTTTTTTCAAACAAAAAATTACAAATTTGTTGTTCGAATTCACAAATTTCTTTGTAGGACCGAAATTAAACAAAAAATTTATTAACTCAGTGAATTTCGTGTCTGAATCAAAAAAATAATTTTTTCTGTGTGTGTCACAGTAGGAAATATGTTTCCAGATTGGTTGTCCTTACTGGATACTGACCGTTTAGAAAGAAATCATACTCACCCAATAGCAATTCAGTATAACGAACTTTAGGGCGGGTTGATTTAAACATCGGGGTAGGTCATACATTTAGACTAGATTGGGGGACTTTAAATGGGTCGAAGTGGGATTTTTGAAAATTTTACCTTTGGGTCAAAATAAGGAACATCAGAAGTCATTTTAGAGGTATGGTTCCTTGGGCAAAGTTTCTTATTTTGATCTTTAGAATACTGTTTCCTTGTCACTTAGGCGATCTTTTTGCGTCCCTACAATTCGACCTGTCCTAACAATCCCTGTCGTACCTGTAGTAATGCGAAGGATGTGGATACGGTTGAGCATTTCCTTTAAATCTGCCCGGCTTATGATGCTCTAGGTATGGAGATAATACAAAATATCGCAGGGGCATCTGGTATTCGTCCCAGAGATATCCTCAAATACCGCAATCTTACGGACTGGATATTCTGACTGTGATGCTAATTAACGCTTGTGTAGAGCGGTCACATTAACAAACCAAACAATCATCATTTCCTGAACATCATACGAAATAATTGAATATTTCCCATGAGTTGTTTTGAATATGAAACTTGCATTAACCCAAATTTTGTTTAAGACGACTTAAGGACTTTTTCCTTTTTGTCATATAAATAAAGCAGACGAAATATATGTATATAGAACATACGTACATATGTATTTAAATTTTATATAGGACCAAAACCCTATTCTATTTCTATTTGTATTGAAAGTTTTTTTATTTTTTACTTATTTATTTCCTTCACTTTAAAACAGTTTTACTCACCTTAAAACATAATTTACACTAACAATGCACACTTGCCGCGACGACCGACTATTATGCACCATTGTGGCATAGGATTGCACCCAAACCCAACCACCACCTTTTGTTAGGAAACGATAATATTTGGTGGTAACTTGTCCTTTACATAAAACTGTAAATAAATAAAATAGAAAAACATTTACTCACATTTATTATTATTTTTTTAAAAAATCTTTGTTATTTTTAAGCACAACACTATTTCTCGTCAAAATAAAAAAAGGATTAAACGATTAAAAATGCTAATGGTATCGCATAGAGCATAACTGTAGTGTGTACTTTATTATTACAGTAGAGCGTCAGTTAAAAGGCAAAACAAAAACAGAATTCAAAAGCTTATTAACTGAGGGTGGGAGTAGTAATGGTTATAATACAATACATACATACAAACTTACATAAGTATACAGTATTTGAGTACTTACGTATTTGATGTGAAACACGCATGGGCAGTACGTCTTGTACATGTATATACTGATATAAGGTCTTCTCAATAAGTTCTTGAGGTTCATAACCAGTAAGTTGTGATACTCTAAAAATATATCATAAAAAAGTAGAAAATAAAAAAAATTACAATTTTAAATAAAATATTGTTGACATAACTTTAATGCAATTAGAAAGAAAAAAAAAAGACAACATTTTAACTGAAAAGAACCGAATAAAGGCTCAAATAATACTTTTTTCTTTTGGTTCTTCTGAGTTTTTTTTTAATATACATAAGGGTAATTGTGCGTTTATAATACATATGTACATATCATATTTCGATGGTCTTGATTTTACCCCTGCTTTCTTTATTTTAAACTCTCTTATACATTTTTTACTTTGTCTGCAAGCATTTTCCCTTAAATATTGTTCTGATTATACCCTTTTTGGTACTACTTAGTTTAAAAAAGTACAATGGTACCTCAATATTTATTTTATTTAAAAATATGAAATTAACACTGTGGAATCCTGGTTTAATAAACACTTTAGACAAAATTCTTTTTAACAAACCTTATATTACAAATGATGATCACTTTTATTTTAATACTGGCTCAACACAACATGCACAAAAGCTTGGATAAGAACAGAAATGTTTAAAATATAGGGTTTTGAAATATTTATTTCTATCTTAAAAGCTTTTAATGTTTTTCGTTACTTTTTAAATTTTTCAAGAACTGGAATGTGCCAATATTTTTACTACAGTTTTGTACTGATTTTTGTTACCAAAAAATAACAATAAAAATATAAAAAAATTCTAGCCAAACACCGACATGTTTCACAACCCCCATTTCTAAGTTTCATTAATTAAAGATCGAAACAAATTTTTGCACAAAACGAACGTTTTCCATTAAATATATCAAAATATCAAAAAAAAGCTTTTTTCGTAGAAAATTTGCCTAACGTGACCGGAGCTTATATTTTTATTTTACTTCTATTTATGAAAATAATGTGTAAATCGATTTTCATAAAATTTTTACAGTATCTCGGTGTATGTCTGTATCTTTGTAAGTCTGTTTGTCTGTTTGCAATAGGGTATGTTTTCTTTAAAAATTTAACCTGGAGGTAGTACCTCCCATACAAACTAAATGCTGATTTTTGTATATCTTGAGAACGGTTAAAGCTAAAGTTTCTGAATTTAGTCTGAATAACTTCAAGCCAAAGCAAATCATCAGTCAGAAAGTTGGCGGAATTGGACAGGGTGCGTGGCATCTCCCATACAAACTAAATACTGATTTCTTTATATCATGAGAACAGTGAAAGTTAAATTTTTTAATTCGATTTGAATGTGTTCATGGTTAAGGCAAATTATCATCCAGAAAGTGGGCGGAATTGGAAAAGTGGGCGTGATACCTCTCATACAAATTAAATATTGCTTAAAGCCATTATACACTATCATACACAGTCACAATTTTAAAAGTGGCATCAAAATGGCTACATTAGTGCCACACCATCACACAAATTGCAAAGCATATGCAGAGTTACTTTTGCTAACATCTTATAAAGTGCAACCCTGCTCGCATCGAGAAAAAAATATTTATGAAATTTAAGATTATGAGGTCAAACAGACTTCTCATTAAATCTGTCATACAGATGCATTTTTATGCCACACTGTTGTACTTTTTTAACACACAAGATTTTTTGACAAATCGTACGACTCGATAGGATAGTGTATCACTGCCTTTACTTAATATCTTGATTTTGTAGTCAATAAAAATCATCAGTAGTAAAAAGGACTGACACATAGGAGCGGTACCACCCACACAAGCTAAAGCAAAAGTTACTCAATATGGTCTAAATAACTTGGTAGTTACTAAAAATCATCAGTCGAAAAATGTGAATAAATGGTAGTGGTAGATGTAGCGAATCACGCCGGGTTTAGGATAGTACGAATATAAGCTTAACAAAATTGCTATTAGTACAAATAAATTAAAAAAAAGTTTAATTAAATAAAAGATTTTTATTTTAAAAATAGACATTGAGCTTGAGTTATTTAATTTACATTAAATAATAAAGGTCGAAAAACCAGAATTAAAAATTATTAATTTAAAATAAGCACGAGAAAAATGGGTTACAATAAACTTAAAAGGAATCAATTATTAAGGAAGATCTTTCGTTTGACAAAAAAATTTTTTGAATTTATATGTACATATTTTCTGTATTTTAAATTTGAAAATAATTTATAAATAAATAATTCCTGAAGACCTACACGCAGGAGTAGCGAAATCTCGATAATTAAATAAAAGATTTTTATTTAAAAATAGACCTTGAGCTTGAGTAATTCTTTACATTATATTAAAAAAAGTACAATTTATTCAATTGGTACATATTTAAGTACAATTTGGTATAATTTAAAAATTTTTATTATCATCCCTGTGTCAGACAAATAAATGAATGAATCAGGCAAAAATCAAAGTTGTAGACACAAAAAAAATATGTTCAAGTGGGAAATGATTTGTTTGCTTTTAGTACCCGTCGTTTGTTTTTGTTGTTTTATATTCTATTTTCTTTTATAAATTGTTTAGTTGTTTTCTTTTTATTTTTATTAAAGGAGAGTTAACGGGGATTTTTAAAAATTCTCTTTCTTTTGTACTTGATAAGTGGGGTGGTGTGAGTGTACTCATTTGTTATTTTCATTAGTGTTGTTGTTACTGCTATTGTACTTTCTGTTGTTGTTTAGTTATAAAAGTTTATGTGAAAGATTGTATGTAGTGTGGTGGAAGTGGGAAAAATGGCTGCCGTTTGTTTAAGTAAGTGTTAACAAAAGTGTCGTGATCTTTTTTCATTATTATTTGCATTAATATTAAATTTCCATAAAAAACTAAGCAACAAAATATTTACTTAAATTAAGAAATGGTTCTTTTTATTTTTCAATATACTGATATTCAACTAAATACGTTTTTTTTATATAAAATTTTAAATTTTTCAAAGAGTTGCCAATTAATTAAGTATGTTTTTACATACATACATACATATTTATTAATATAATAGGGAAAGTTTGTATTAAATCAATTAGGTATATCATATAATACATATACACACATATGTACATATGTATGTACGTAAAAAATATGGTACAAAATTAGGTTCAAACCCCAGCTCGTTCGGAGTCGACTTTAAACTGTAGATTGCGGTACTCACAAATAAAAATTGACACAAACAACATGGGTGCTGCGGAAAGCTGTCGTAACCCTAAAACAGGATTGTAATGACCAATTATGTAAGTATGTATGTAAAAAATTAGTATGTATGTATGTTTAAATGCGTTATCAATTTTTTGTTCGCATATAAAACAAAATTATTTCTTTATTTTTAATTAATGACTTAATATAGGGTGTTTTTTATAGAGTGATACAAGTTTAAATCATAATAAATTAGTGAAATATATCCGTCCAGAAATTAGAACCTGCAATTTCAATGTATTGGATACTCTAAAATTAGAACTACAGGTTCTAATTTTTGGATGTTTTGTACTTTTTTTTGTATTTTCACCACAAATTATTTTTCTTGCTCATTAAAATAAAAAATATAACGGGGATTCACCGAGTTATTCGTGGTGGTCGATCAAATGTGTGTGAAATTTGATATGCTTGTACAAATTTGGGTCCGTTGATAATTGAAGTTCAAAGTGAAGTGTTCATACTTGATACATACTGATTTTATGTTAAAAACCAATTTAATACCTAATAATTAAAAATTGTTTGAAAGTTTTTCTATGAATTTAATATGTTCAATTAATAAAATGTTAACAAATAAAAATTGTTTTGTGTTTAAGAAAAGCTTACACAACAAGGTTTATTATAACCTTATCATTTTCTTTAAAAAAATGTTCAGAAATTCGAACTTTTCAGAAGTTAGAATTGCCCGGTGGTTCTAATTTGTGAGATTCTACTGTATTATTAAATATTGTATTGTAAATATGTACATATAATAAAATATTATTGTAAAATATGTTTTTTTTTATTTTGAGACCAATACTTAGGAGTAAACCCCTACTAAATGCAGTGCATTGTATTGGAATTTTTGGAAAGGACAGTACATTTATGACAGAACTTTCATTTTTGTTTTTCTTATATTACTATTAAGCGCCTTAGGAATGAGACAAATTGCTGTGAATATGAATAAAACAAAATAAAAGATAGCACTAGCATTGTATATATGTACATATACAGTTTTACAAACTCCAGTAATATAAATAAATGAGCTGTTAAGACCCACATCGAAGTGGTTGGCTCAATGAGGTGTCCATGCCAGAAAGGGTTAAGAAAATTCACAAAATGGTATTGGATACTTGTATATGTTTTTTGCCAGCTGTACATGTACAAGTTCACAAATTTAAAGTATAGCTACACTCGAACTTGTCTAGTGTAGAATAAGGTGTCTCAAATAAAATTCAAAATTGGAATTCGTGAGAAGATCATTCTTAATTTGGATACTCATAAGGTAGAGTATTTTTGGGAATTTTTTCAGACTTTTCGGAAGTGGTTTAGAGATTTTTAATCAAAAATCGAGCTCTTTGAGCTCTATTTAATTTTTGGTTAATAATTTGTAAAAAATCGATATTTTCTCTACCTCTGAGTTTATAATTTTTAAAATTGGTATAAAGACTAAAAAAAACTTATGATGTAGTTTAAAAGATTATTCTGTTTTAAATAAAAAAAAAAAAAAAAAAAAAAAAAAAAAAAAAGTTAGCAGAAAAAAAAATAAATTTTCTTTTACCGTTCTCGAGTTATACCCTTTTAAAGCTTTGTACCCATTTTTAATACTATAAAGTGTGAATTGTGTTGGCATCGGAATTAAATATACAACAATTTTATGAACAACAACAAAAAAATTAGATTTTTTATAAATCATTTATTGGGGTTCTTGCAATGCCCTGTAGTAAATTCTGAAAATCTGTTTCAGAAGTTGTGATATTAAAATAACTACTAGCCGAGACCACACCACGTACTGCGACATCATTTCCAACTTGCAATTATTGAACTTTGTGTTTTGCTTCCTGGATTGCCTTAAAAAACAGATAAGTTCAGGACGGTAAAATAGCGGTTTTTGATTAGTGCTTGAGATAAATTTTATGGCTTGAGATAAAAGGTTTTATACTGGAATTTAATTGAAAATGTCCAACTTATGTGTGCGGGCACGACAAGCTCCAATACAGGACGGCGGATTGGGGAATGCGTTTTACTTCTCCAAAAATTAATAAAAGACGTCATATTTTTGGCATGTCGCCACTATTTGTTGGAACTAATTGCTGGATCAGCGTTTAACGCCCTAAATATTGAGGATCAAATTACATCCCCACAAATTAAAATTTTCGTCACTCTTCAGCAAAGGTAGGTTAAAAACAATTTTTCGGATTGTACGAACCACAAAATTGTTGGTAAAATTATCCCAACTAATTATTATTGATACGAAAAGATCTAATAATTTTTATAAAAGGGCAGCTGGAGAATATGCAACTAAGGGAAGATTATAAAGAAATGTACAATTGAGCCTTATTTTTTTGGGTGATAGACCTGATCACCATCCAACAATAAAATCTCCTGGAGCTATTAACCGAGCTCGCTGGATGATGAAAATTATATACTCTCTAAAAATATGCATTTTTCGAAAGCAGCTACAACCTTTCATTCAAAACTCAGAAATTGATGCCTTCTGAAACAGACTTTCAGAATTTATTGCAGGGGATAGAGCAGCATCACAAGAATCCCAATAAATGATTTATAACTAATCTAATTTTTTTATTGTTAATATAAATGTTGTATAACCTAGTTCACACTTTATAGTAATAAAAATTTCATGCAGTGGGTATAAAGCTTTAAAAGGGTACAACTGGAGAACGGTAAAAAAAATTATTTTTTTTCTGCTATCTTATTTAAAACTTAATAATATTTTAAACTGCATCATTAGTTTTTTAGTCTTTATACAAATTTTAAAAGTTATAAACCATTGTTTTCGATATTTGTTGAAAATTTAGGAAAAACTATTATATAATGTAACAAAATGTGCAAAATCAATGCCGAAATTTATTATATATGCACATAAAATTAAAGATCGGAAAAAATCTGAAAAAATTCTCAAAAATACTTTGCTTCATAGTGGTCCAAAATAAGCTTGATCCCCAAAAAAAATTTTTTTTGGTACACACTAGTGTAGAAGTGTGTTGCGATCGAAGAATACGTGAACTATACATGTATGTATATTCAACCAGGGGTTTAATCGTCGCTTTCGATATCGAGTTAATTTGATCAGGTTTTTTAGTTTGGCATCGCGGCATTCGTTATCGAACAACTCACACGAGTTATTGAGATGATAGCATACGTTAACGAGTAATCGATCGAGTGTTTCATCTAGCATTTTCATTCGATACATCTGTGGCTATCGTAAACATATGTTTGTAAAAGTAACAAATTATTTTTTCTAAACAAAAGAAAAATTATTTCTTTTATTGTTTATTCTAAAAAGAAATTAGTTTCATATAATTTAAAATGTAAGTACAAATTACTTACTGACATGTGCCCAGTAAATTGTAACTCCTTAAGTATATAATTAAAAGCATCTTTCGTCACTCTAAAACGCTGTTTAAAACTGCAGAATTATATAAATATATGCATATTAATAAAATGCTATTGATCCTTAGTTTCTTACGCTTTATCTGTTAAGAAAAGTGAGTCACTTTTGTCACGGAGTTGTTTCCTTAAACGCATGACCTTCATTTCATCTTCTGAGTCCGACAATGACATTAAATCTATTAATAATAATTCTTCAGCCATTTTTTTTTTTTAATTTTTTATTAGTTCACTTTATAATTATTTTTTATTTAATTTTTTGGCCTTTTCACAAATTCTTTTTGTTTAATTTCTTTTTTTCGTGTAATTTCTTTATTTATTTAATAAACATATGTTTTGACTCTCTTACAAAGAAGGAGAAAAATCTAGTACAATTTTATAAATTACGATTCGATAGCAATCGAATGGTACGATTAGGTCATTCGTACGATATCAAAATTTTATTCGATACGTTCACTCGTTCGATCACGTAAGCGACGATTAGACCCCAGGTATTAAAACTAAAAAGACACATGTTTGTAATCGGTATCGTATAACATTTAAAAACACAAATAATTGATATGAAAATAAAATAAGTGTCTATTACTTTTGAACGTTAAGGGTATTCATTTCAGATTTTTTTTTTTGTGGAAAAATTTAATTTTTGTTTCAACAAACACAAGGGAAAAAGGTTTCATCAAAAGTGGAATTTTTATCACATCTAAATCAAGTGTAAAAAAATCTGTATAAAAATTTTGAATTTTCTATTACCAACGTCCAAGGAAATGGTTTTGCCACTCTTGAGAAAACAGATAATTTTTAGTGCAAAGTACGAAAAATTACATCTCTTTTTATACTACCTTGAGTTTTACAACTATGATTTTGTATATTAATATCATGTACGTATATTTTAAATAATAATAATAGTTTAATAAATAATAATTTATATAACAAATCATCATACAGATTATATAACTTTTCCCCCGCCAATTTGTCCATTATTTTTTCAGTTCCTACATCATCAGATGTAAAAGTTAAATAAAAATATTTTCACATTTTTATTTTATCCCTTTTTTGAAAATTTATTCCTAATAATATTATATATCGATTTCTATTAAACATCTACTAAGTGAATAATCAAATTAAGTAGTTCTTTTTTTATACGACATCTTGAAAGTATTACTGCTTTTTTCCTTGACAGTTTTTTTTTTAATTCTTCTGACTAAAAAAAAAATACCGTTACACACATTTCCAACCAAGAAAATGTTGACACGTGAATACCCTTATTGTGTGTGTACTGTTTAAACTCTGTTTTTAACTCACTTTCTAATAAAAACTTTCGATCGTATTTTGAAAAAAGTGAAAAAAAAAAATATTTTTTTCTAGCCAAATAGGAAAAAAAAGACAAATTTATTGGACTTACCTAGCATCTAAAAATATCAGTTTTAAATCCAAATGAGCTCGAAACATAAACATATTTTGATGTAATTTAATTTCTGTAATTGCAGAAGTAGGCAGGGAATGACCAACAGCTACTAAACCAAGATTTTGTATACAACTACCTTGGCCATCGCCATAGTCAGTATATATGCGGGCTTTTAAATAACCAGAACAATGAATTACCTTGAAATTAAATAGTATATTAAAATTTTGCTTTTAAATCTAAAATTTTTTAATTTCCAAATGTTTACCTTGTAACCCGATGAAGTTAGGCCAGCATTGCGTTTCGCCAAAATACACTTCATGCGCAGGAAGAACTGTTTTTCAATTTCAATTGTATGACAGCCACGTTCACCTACAATACCATAATTTGAGGTACCATTTGGGCTACCAATCGAGGCGGGATTTGTCTGATTTAGATGTAAAGAGTTAATAAATGCATCCTAAATATATTTAATTACAAATTAAAGTTATACAAAAGAATAGCATACGCAAATGTGAGAGATAGAAAGACACAGAGAAAAAGAAATAAGACTACTTTAGTAAACTGAAAACACGAAGTGTTTTCTTTTTTTTTAACTTACCAAATTTTGATATATATGAGGATGTAAGGATAATATCGCATTCATTTCTTCATGATCAT
Organism: Metopia argyrocephala; assembly: GCA_963576795.1. NCBI lineage: Eukaryota > Metazoa > Arthropoda > Insecta > Diptera > Sarcophagidae > Metopia > Metopia argyrocephala. The sequence goes on along the minus strand of OY756211.1, from coordinate 55,462,639 downwards.
AATTGTGTATATATTCATATATTGAATTACCAGTTAATTCAACCTACAAAATAGAAGCAACAAAATAAACATTATAAGCAGAGAAAAAAAGTACAAAAACGCAATAAAGAACATGCAAATTAAAGTATGTTGTTCAATAGCCTACAAAGGAACAGTCATGGCATGTTTTGTCAAGAGCTCTTTTACTTTGTTTATAGGATTTTTAATAAATTTATGCGCATAATTTTGCATTTCAATTTACATTTTTTACACTTACCTGACTTAAACCTAAGTGAACAGAAGCAGTTTCTGAAATGTACATAATTTTACCATCAGGTGCTACAACGAATATAAAACCATCTAATGTTTGTAAAAGATGTGAACCCAGTTCTTTAATGGTGGCACCTCTTTGCATGACAGGCGATGAACCCCAAGCTTCTCCCAGGCCTTTAAAATAAGAAAGAAATAAAAAAGAAAAATTTAAAAACATACATAAATTAGTTAAAACTCAGCAGGATGTTTTTTTTTCTATAATATTATTTTAACAATTAAAATCATCTATCCATCCTTTTTGACGGTGTGTCTGTCAAACATCTATTGTTAGAATGCTGGGTTGTTTTTTTTCCACAACCAAACTCTCGCAACCACCCACTTTCAATTATACATATACTCTTAGATATAATAAAAAAGAGGGAAAATTAAAAAAGAAAGGAAGTTGTTACCACTTAAAAATCCTTCTAAGTGGGAAACAACAGTTTTTTTTATTATTTTATTATAAAGTCAACATAAAAATTGGTTTCATTTCTTTTGTTTTGAATTTTTTTCTGCTTGTAATGCATATTTAAGTAATTATTCTGTGCATAACAATGCAACCAGACTACACTTATTTTCATAGGATGGTTGGCAATTCCTCTCGGTATTGTTTTATTTTATTTTAGTGTCGTAAACTTTGAATTCAGCCAGCGTTGTGCAATTTAGTGTTTTTTTAAATATCGCACGGAGGAAAAAATTCGAGTTAGAAGCCAATATTTTCTTCAAGTTTCAATGCTTATTTTACTTTTTCAGTTACACCAAATCATAATTTAAAATAATAATAGAAATACACAAAATTGTTGTAGGTGTAAATTACAACACTCTAATTACGCCATTAAGAAGCGCCGGCTCGATTATTATCAAACACTCTGGTTTAAGCTATTGAACTCTTAATTCGCCACTGAAATATCACCGATTTAATAGGTATGCTATGTTTTCTATCGGTGTTCTGGCAGAAGATTCGGGGTTAAGATGCTAGTTCGATATGAGTTAATTGTAAACTGGTTTACCAATGGTTTTAAAATGGTACTGATGCTCAAAAACCCAACGAAATAAATATTTTTCAACCTGATGCACTCTCAAAGACAAGACTAGTAAAATTTTCTCGCAGATTCAAGCTACCTAAATTTATAAAATTTTGCTACGGTATCTCGCAAAGACTATCACTTAAACGCTGCGTACGCATGGGCTGAGAAAGAATTCATTACAGCTTATATTGCGTCGATAACCTAATATGCTGTACTGCTTCATACTATTAATCTTCCCAATCTGATTAAGAGTTGGGAAGTTGGCAAATATTTTCAACACTGGGTGAGTTCATAGTTTATTCGCAATTCTGATATTTGAAGTATAAAAAACAGGACCTGAATCTCCTTACTGTTTTTGTTAACCGTTTTTGTTAACCGTTTAAATGTAAAATATACGAACTATCTGGTAATTTAAAGCTTCATATAAAATAGTAATAATAATGAAAGAATAATATAAAAAAAGGAGTTTAAAATTGAAACTGTATAGTATTGATAATGATAATACTATAGACTCAAATTCACACAGAAACCCAAAAACTCAATGTAAAATTAACGTGTAAAAATTTTGATTTTAAGTTGATATAAATTTTTTTTTTCTATATGTATTTGAAATTGTTCAGGTTAAAATAATATTGTGCATATTCACTTTATATAATTAAAAGAACAATAGCCATTATTGATTTAAGTCTATCTGCCGTATTCATATAAAATATTATTGCCCGTATTCATAAAAAATATTTTAGGTTTATTTGACAAATTTCTGTGCAATACTTGTCAAATAAACTCTCAAATTTCTATGCAATACTTGTCAAATAAACCCTCAATAAACTTAAAATATTTTTTATGTATACGGGCATATATCTGTGGACATTTGACAAAACGTCTTCTTTCAAAATCAACAACTTTTCAGTAGAGCAAAAAAACAGTTAAAAAGGCTAATAGAACTTATTGCGTAGAAAATTAAAGAAATTTTGAACTTGGATATTATACACAAATACTTAACGAACATTATGCGACCTTTTTTTCCCCTCTAGAAGCAATAGTTTTCTTTAAAACGACAAAAAAGTAATTTAAGACTTTTTGTGAAATAGATTTTAAAGCAAAAAAATTAGCTTCTACCATACAAGTCGTTTTGTCCAATTTTTTTGGATTAAATTTGAAAATTATCTTAATCGCTTAAGTCCATACAAGTTGTTTTGTTAAAATGGAATATGAAAAAAAGGTGAAAGAAGTTGATCTGGAAAAAATATTTCGGTTTCATTAAAAAAAAATACTTCAATTTTTCGCTACAATATGCAAATAATTAAAAAATAATAATAAAAATTAAATAAAATTTTCTATAGACATTAAATTTTTCAAATTATTCTTAATTCTCTGAAAGAAGTCGTTTTGTCAAATTGAAATTGGGAGAAAGCCTGAAAGAGGTCGATTAGTCAACTGCATATCTTGCGTTCCAAAGGTCGTAGAAATACGGGGATTAAAGCAAAAGAAGGACAAGGAAATTCTATATTTACTATAAAAATCTTGGAAAATTGTCTTATTTCGAGAGAAGACGTTTTTTCAAAATTCCACAGATATGTTTATTAAACGCTAATTTGACAAATATCAATGTGATACCCTTAATATATTTAAAATATTTTTTATGAATACAACAATATTTTTGTAGAAACAATAAAATTTTTTTACTATATTTCACTATATATAAGTTTTTTATTTCTTAAAAAAACGCCTTTTCCTTTTCCTCGATTCTAGAGCTTTCTAGCATTTAAAAGTTGACAACACAAAGTGTGTTTTTGCTTTGCCTTCCTTGTTGCCCTCCCTCTGTTAAATTATTGTTTTATTTTTACCGTTACACAAAAGATGATAACGTACAATTTTTCACATCCGCCCGTTTTCTTAAAGAATCGGTTATAAGTTTTGTTTACAATTTTAAGCTTCTGAGGGATCATTAACAATTTGATTGTTTATATCAATTATAATACACTGAGAAAATTTCCTACTTATTATTGTCTTAATTTAACGGGAGAGGTAAAAAATTGGCAAATTTTTCTTTATTAATGTTTATTTGTATTTTGCCATTAAACAAATATCCAGCTGTGATTTAACACACAAATAATAATATGAAGAGTAATATGTTGTAAGAAAATAAAAAGAGAAATATTAATAATCCCCTTTATAAAAGAAATCATATGTTCCTATAGCGAAACTTACAAACCATTACACATCATTTGACATAGCCGCAGGATATTTAAGCGTGTGATACTGAATGAAATAAAAGAATTGAAGGACATGTAACTTTGAGGTGAGTGCAAAAAATAATAAGGGCACAAGTTCAAGCGTGTGCTTTAATTTATAAAAAAAGAACTTTTCATCTCACGTTTTTAACACTAATTGTTACCGAATTATTAAAAAAGCAAAACTGTGTTTTTAATATTTTAAGGGGAGGGTAGTGGTGTTTAAGCTTACCTTCAGGAAAAACTTGGCGCATTTTCAAATATGAGGTGGTTAAGCGTATTATGGAGGCTTTATCCAATTGTGATGTAATTGCACTTGGTAGTGGTAATAATTTGGCCAATTCAAAAAATTCAGCATTTTCCTTTTCACGTCTAGTGCGTGCTGCATTTTTGCTTTTTTCCTTCATGGCACAAGTTTTAGCTAAACCTAAAAAGAAAAAAAGAATAAAAAAATTAAAGAAAACATTAATAATTGAACACTTGAAAAATTAATACAAAATTGTACCCAATTTATCTTGCTGGTAGCTTTTCATATCTCTAACTTTATAGGTCATGTTTTTTTGTACAAAAAAACCCATAAAATCTTTTATATTTTTTTCTCCCTTTTTTTGTACGCCTTCTTAACCTTAAAGTGATCTTTACTCTATGACCACCTGTTAGATACTATTTTATTCAGCATCCTACTTCTTTAGTTCTAATCATCAATTCTTTTTCCAACGGAAATTCTACAGAAAAAAATACAAATAAATAAAAAGAAAACTAAGGACCAAAAATGTGCGAAATTTCTCAAATATGTACATGTTTAAACAATAAAAGTAAATACATACACAAATTTCTCATTAAATATCATTGGCTAACATCAGGTTGTACTAAATTTAACAACAACTATTTTCATAGTTAACACCATGTTGTACTAAAAGAAAACTACCTGTATGCGGTAAAAAAAAAGAAAAACAATGATTGTTAACATTTGCAGCAACATGGCTACCTTTTTACTCGCCATTTGCTCTCTGCTTCTATGCTCTCTTTTTTGTTTACAATATCTATAATTATGGCATTTGGTGTATGAGAATTTTGGCAATGCCAATAATATCAAAACACCTATTTTACTCGTTTCCATTCATAAATAATACTAAAAATTTAAGTAAATGTTTGTTTTAATGGGCGTCTTAATGTTTCTATTGTTTTTGCACACGTTTATTAACTGCAGGAGATTAACTTTTATTACACAAATAGATTAGACCACAAAGTAGAGCCGAAAAAAGAATTTTTGAGAAAATTATAATAGAAAAATTTCTTTTGACAATACCAGTAATAAAACTACTTTCATATACATACTTATGTATACATATACATATGTGCATACATACATACATACATACATACATACATACATACATATGTACTTATATATGCAATTGACTTTTTTTATTAAGAATAATAATGTATATACACAACAACAAACATAAAAAAACATTTTTTTTAATTTTCTTGGTTTGTATTTGGTTGGATTTTTCCTATTAATCAATAAATATTTGTATGTACATATATATGCATTTGTATTTTATATGCAAAAAAAGTCGTTTTTGTTAAGAAGGTGTTGTTGCTATAGTTTAAATATTTGCAAGCAACAAGTCATGCTTTCCATTGATAAAAATAGTGGCTTGTACGTGATTTTAGTAAAATTCTGAACAAAATTCTTTAGAGTTTTTTTATTATTATTTTTTTTTAATACTTGCACATACATATCTACATAAAAACTTCAGATTATATGAAAGGTTATATGTATCTGTATTTAGTTTTATTGAATTAAACGTAAATTGTTCTTTTTCAGTTTAATTGTGTATATTGATATACAGTGGTGGACATTAGGTTAAACCACTTCATATATATACTTAAGTTGCATAAAAGATCTAGGCATACTTTTTTATACTTATTTATAATAAGGACTGTGGAACAAGTGGGAGTTGCAGTATTTTTTTCGGAGTTAGAGTGAAGTCGGAATACCTGCAAAAATTCGAGGGTCCGGTTCCAAAGGTGCATAAGAACTTCTAAAAATTTTTTCAAAATTTGAACCCATCAATGAATTAAAACATTTTTTTACTAACAAAGCTTATTCAACTGCAGTAATTAGTGATGCGCAATGGCAAGAAGTATAACAACTTTAAAAACTTCTTAATTATCGTTATACAGCAATTAAAAACCTTCAAAAAAAAAGCTGATTCCATTAAGGATTCAGTAATACGCAGGATAATTACCCGCTTAGACAATAACATTCTACTAGAGGGAATGACAATGAATACCGCTTAGACAATGACATTCTACATATGTAAGTATGAACGTCAGTCTAATCATGCAAGTATTACCTAGGGAGGAACGTAAAACTAAAGTTAATTAAGCCATATATGAATTAATTGCTCGTATGAAATTCTTGGCTTAATAGACAAGAACTCCGGGTTCAAGCCCCAGTTTGACATCCTGCAAAAAAAAGTATAAAAAAAAATATTTCTTTTGGCATCTACCTCCTAGCAGTTTTCTGGCAAAAGCTCTGAAAGTAACTGATTGCTATCAACAAACTTCTCAAGTTTGTCATTCGGAGTCGACGTTAAACTGGATAGAAAGTGGCACACACAACATGAGTGCTGCGAGAAGTTAGGCGGTAACCCTGAGACAGGCTTGTAATGGCCTATTATGTATGTATGTATTAAGTGCATACAGTCGAGAAATTAAGAACGGAGTCGTTACTCTTTATCGGACATAATCCCTGATGCTATTGCAAAGCCAGGAGAAATCCAAGCGATATCGCCTAATATTAGTGAGTGTGCAGAGTTTTCCGCATGTTTGTCCCTGAGACAGGCTTGTAATGGCCTATTATGTATGTATGTATTAAGTGCATACAGTCGAGAAATTAAGAACGGAGTCGTTACTCTTTATCGGACATAATCCCTGATGCTATTGCAAAGCCAGGAGCAATCCAAGCGATATCGCCTAATATTAGTGAGTGTGCAGAGTTTTCCGCATGTTTGTCTCATCACTTTTCATTTTGCATTGCTACAACATGTATTTGTGAAGCAAATTTTTAATAAAGTTACCGAAATTTGCTGTTCAAAAAAAAAAAAATTTGCAGTTTTTATGGAACTAAGCAACATAATTTTACACAGTTTCAAATTATCAATTATCAGCTTTTATAGTCCCGAGAACATGAACTTTTGCCAATTGACAAAAAATTTTATAAGTGAAAACTTGATAAGTTCTTTTGTGAAATAGGTCACAAATTTCATTAAAATCTAGTCATGAATCCAAATACTAATCAAGTCTGCGTTGTAAGAAAGTAATATTTCAGTTCATATTTAATTTGACATGCTAAATAAAGGAGCTTTATTCTATAGAGAACCTACGAAATAATATAGAGGAAATTCGGTGCCCAAGTAGTCTATTGGGTAGTGTGTCAGACTGCTAGTGAGAGGGTTGTTGGTTCGATTTCCACCAGAGACTGGAACACTACACCGAGCAAAAGTCTTAGTCACTAGTCTCCTAATAATTATATAAGAATATAATATTAATATTGTAATTAAAATAAATAACATATACATATATCGTCATATTAAATGCAAATGGACGTAACTACATTTTTTGTTTTTTTTTACAGGAGATGCAAAAAACCTTAAAATCAAATGTTTCGTAAATTCCGAAAATCATATAATTTTCAGGATTGAGATTTAAGGATTGGCATCCCTATATACAACCAATTAGTTTGAATGTAAGGTATTCATATAAATACGTACCTGCGTAGTTATTTCTTCTTGCATTTAGCAAACACGCACTTGCAGTTACGGTCGTTTGAATTTCGTTAATAAAATCGCCATTTTTGATCGTAGGAATCTAAAATTTTGCATGAACATGTATTTTGATAAAACAAACCATAATTAACAAAAAAAACTCAATTTTGAAATTTTGTGTAGTTACGTCCATTTGCATTTAATATGGCGATATAGAGAGACACATATTAGGTGCAAAACACAAATATTTTAGAGGATTTTCGGACGCAAATCTATAAGGCATTGTGCGTAATTATTAAAATTAAAGGTTTTTATATGTTAAGCACTCACTATTAACTTTATTAACTTTCTGTTTTTCTCATTTTCATAAAAATAATTTTCTCTTATTAGTTCCTAATTATTGTGTAGCCAGTTTTTGGAATTTTTTGTATTTTCTAAAAAAAAATATATATATTTTTTTTTAATTTAAGACCAATACTCAGGGGTAAACCCCTACTAAATGCAGTGCATTGTATTGAATTGTTAAATATACATATATACCGAATTCACAAAGTTTTGTATCGTTGTATCGTGTATTGCATACAATGTTGGCTTGTGAACATCTATTGTATGTATATAAATGTATTTTGTGTATTAAACGTCAAAAACCAAATGAGAAAAAGAAAAACTGCATTAAAAAGTTGATGTTTACAAACAAAATACATTTTTCTTCCATTTTTATATTTTTTTTATTTTATTTTATTTAATTTGCTGTTGACAATAAAAAGATTTTTTTTTATATTTATATTTTTGTCAATATTTTTCATTCACAATAACACAGAAAACCAATACAACTTTTTTAAAACATATGAAAAAAAAGTGTATGAGTTGTATCGAATGTTTATATACAAATTACCAACAACAAGCGCACAGCTGTTGTAGTGCTATACAATCTAACAACGAATACAATGAATACAAGGGTTTTGTGAATTCGGCAATTGACATATGTATGTAGATAGATATATGTGAAGACCTTACGAGTAAGCGCCTTATGTCAATGGGACAAATTGCTGTCAATTTGATCACTCAAAGACCAGTGTTATACCTTCACCTTTGAATGATCAACAGCAATTGCCCCATGTGGATGTTGAATATGTCTGGTGAGCATATTTTATGTAGGTTAGCTGTTATCTTCCCAGAAGGTGGCGCTGTACTTCGTTTCTTAGTGGAATAGCCTGGAAAATGTCAGGGAGTGATTTTGTGAAGGTGGACATCTTGTGGGTAGGGGCGGGGGGGACCTCTTATTTTTTTAAATTATAATTTTTGAAAAACCGCAAAGCTAAGTTATGTTTCATATTTCTTAATCAAAATATGGATTTATTGTTTTATTAGACAAAGTATAAGTACATATACATATACATATACATATGTATGCTCTTAAGACAAAAAAAGACTATTAAGAGTACATAATACCAAAATTTACCACTCATTTAAATGCAAATGGTGAATTATTTCACTAGAAAATAAAATTTTATTACAATGAAACACTCTTAAAATTAATTGCCTCCATTTATTTAGGTATAAACTAGAAAAAATATTACTGATAAATTTCATAAACCATTTGTAGGCATTAAAACATACAATTTAAAAAAAAAACAAAGAGCAAAACAACAATGATAACAAAACTTATGATAAAATAATGCAAAACTACGAAAGAAAGACGAAAAAGGGAGAGTGTAAGTGAGAATAATACAAAAATAAGGAATGAATGTCAAAGAGCAAATATTAAATCTATTAAATAGGGCAGTTGGTAAAAGTCATAAAAATAATTCTTTACAGCTTTAAGCAAAAGAATAAAAACTAAAAATCATTGCTGCTAGAACAAATTGTCATACAACTACTTTTCTACAAAAACAACAACTACAACAATAAACAGTGAAAAAAGGGAGTAAATTGTTGTTAAAATTATATAACAAGTAAATGTTTTCCTTACTGGTTACAAACAACAACAGCACGAATAATGATAAAACTAACAGAGCAACAGATTTGTTCAATGGCCATAATCCTAAACGTAAGCATTGTTTACTGCTCCTTTTTGCTTCTCTTTACTAAAATTTGTCCATATATATATATATATATATATGAATATATGTATGTGTTTGTATAAGTGTGTGTGTTTGTGTGAGTACGTTTGTTAAAATTGTCTGCTACACTAATAACAACAACACGACAATAAGGTCGTGTAATAGAAGTAAACAACTAATCCACAATTTAAATGTAGCAACATGCACAACTTGAAAAATTCTCGCGTTTTTATTCTCGTTTTTTTTTTCATTCAGAGTTCAAATGTTATAAAGCTGCGACGTCTAGCATTTGTTGTATGCATAACGCATACAAATTTTGGGAGACTTTGTTGTTGTTATGATTTACTAACTCTTCAATGATTTTTTACGGTTTTTATATGTCTTAAAAAAATTGCTTTTATTTTGCTGCTGCGGTGGGTGTGTAATTTTCCCTGAAGACAGGGTTGTCCAAACTACAGCTGTTCGAAGGATTATTTGTGGCTTTCTGTAAAAGAACCGAGTTCCCTTTTCATTTTTGTGTTATTATATTTTAAAAAAATATTGTTATTTCGTGTTTCCAAATGCCTTTTAAATTACTGATTACAAATATGAAAGACTAAAGTGCAACTTTTTAAAAAATTCCATTTCCATCCAACTTAAGAATTGTATATTACATATTACATTGTATATTACATTCGCACTAATGAGGAAAATCATCGACAATTCAATTCAACTTTTTGTACTGTCAGATGGATGGATTGAGCTACAATATATTAAATCAATTTGAAGATTTGCTTGATAGGATACTGGCGTTTCTAGATAACCTCGTCAGAGTTAGGTGATGATCGGTCATTACAAGACTTACTATCTTTGACTGAAGTCATGAAAGATTTGCAAATACTGACTTTACAATTGCAGGGTATTTACGAAAAAGTATCTGACCTATACACATACATATATATTTAGTTTTCAAAAAACATGAAGAAAACAGTTTGTCATTTTACTTGCATTAAAAAATTTGTTCCAGCACAAAACAAGAAAATCTCAATGAGTATGTGAAAATCTAGAAGAAATATTTACAGCTTTCTAAAATGGATTTCAAGACTTGACATATATAAAATCGTTTCTTGATTTTTTTCTGAATCCATATGAAATTAAAATAGTTCAAGGTGAAAATAGTATTTTTAGGGTACAAATTGGTCTTTTTAAGCTATTTTTCATTCAGATTGTATTGATATGTTCACAAAAGTTCTTCAGATTTACAACGGCTATAATTTTGTCATATACACTGATGCATATTTCTATAAGCGCATTTAATTTTTTTCTCAATTTTTGTTTTATCTTTGTTGTTCTCATCCAAAAGTAAAACTGAACTTATTAAATGGGAGGCAATTTAACGGCACTTTTTTAATGTAAATAAAATTTTTTTCTTAGGCTTGTTGTTTGCTTTATTTATGCGATCAAATGTTCTTGGTGCTATTTTAGGTGGAATATATCTATAAACGCAGACGTGAAAATTGCTTTAAAAAATACCAAAAATAAAATATTATAAATTTTTGATTCTTTTAAATAAAGGTATATTTTTAATGACAATATCTCAATTTTACGACAAAATTTTCTCAATTAATTGATAAATTTATCAGTTATAAAGATGCCCAAAGGAACTTTTTTGTCCGATCAAGAAAAGATCCAAATTAAATTTTTTCATGACCAAGGATGCTCCAATAGAGAAATTGGTCGTAAAATTAAACGTTCCGAGAGTGTGGTGCGTAATTTCTTTAAGAAAGGACAGAATTATGGTGTTCGGAAGCCTACAAAGGGAAATACAAAATTAACAAAAAGACAGATTAATCTTATAAAACAAGAAGCAACCCGTAACAAATTGAATTCTAGACAAATAAAGAACAAACTTAATCTTCCTGTGACTTCCAAACACGTTGCTCACATTTTACGAAAAGATGAAAACATAAAATGGAAGAAGCCCAAGTGTAAGCCAATGCTCAAAAAGCACCATAAAGAAAATCGTTTAAAATTCGCACGAAAATACATGAAATGGGCAGAGGAGTGGAAAAAGGTAATTTTCTCGAACGAAAAAAAATTTAATTTAGACGGTCCTGACTCATACTCATGTTATTGGCACGATTTGAGACAAACGATGTGCGGTTGTCGAAACGTAATTCCGGCGGTGGCAGTGTTATGGTTTGGGCCGCATTTTCTGCAGTTGGCAAATCTAAAATTTGTTTTGTTCCATCAAAAATGAACACCACAATTTATAATGAATTGTTGGAAGATGCTCTTCTCTCTTTTATGGATGAAAAAATGGATGAAGATTGCATATTCCAGCAAGATAATGCTGCAATACACGTTTCAAAACAGTCTAGATCATGGTTTAACGAACACAGCATACCTCTGTTGGACTGGCCGGCTTGCATTCCGTACCTAAACCCAATGGAGAACTTGTGGGGATACATGGCCCGTAAAGTTTATTCCAATAATGTCCAAAACGAAACCATAATGACATTAACAGAACTAAAACTTAAAATAAAGCAAGCCTGGGAGGAAATTGATTCCAATCTCCTAAAAAAAATTAGTGAAATCAATGCCAGACCGTATTTTTGAGGTAATCCACAACAAAGGATCATCCACCCATTATTAATATTACTATAGAGACTGATAAATTTAAGTGCGTATATAGGAAAATACCCTTAAAAATGGCAATTAAACCCTAAAATTAAGTTAAAAAATATAAAATGAAATACAAATAAAGTTTTTAGTTAACAATGTTTTAAATGAAGTCTTAGTTGATTTAATAAAAATATTATTTTCCCACTAAATATGTTCTTGTCTAATTTTTTCAAAATTCTTTAAAAAAACTCATGTGCGTTTATAGAAATATGCACCAGTGTATTGTTAGTGAAAAATTACAAATCGCTGTAAGTTATGCTGTAAAAAAATTAAAATTTGTTTCGTACATTTTTGCAGAAAAGTGCAAGAAAAAATTATTTTTTGCACAAAAAATATATTTAAAATTTGTTCATTAGAGTCTTCACTACATTATTGCCGAGCATAGCTAAACAGTATCTTTAAGTTTGAGTTGGCTGTTGGCCAAAAACTGAGGTCAACTTTTTTTGAGTGATGCAGTGATTTTCAAAATCTTTTGAAGTCCATTAAAAAAAAAATTGGTAGTCAATCTAACCAAACCAAATACAGGGTTTTACTAACTTTTGATGGTAAAATCGAACCTATACTGTGGAGTTCGGCAATTTTTCCAAAAGTCTTCATTTGTCGCATAGTGTAATTGAATTAAAATATTTTAATATTTAACTCGAAGTAATAATATGAAATCTATGCTTTTAGGGATAAGCTTGGTTTTTAATTTAATTAGAAGTTTAGCAAAATGAAAATGTTAAGGACATTTATTTGATTGCCCAAATGAAAATAACGGCCTTTGATGGCTTAAGGTGGGATTACATCATTGTCCGAATGTGCTTGTACATTTGTGTTCAATATGCAACTAGGCATCAATTAAAAGGTTAGATATGCATAAATATTTATTGTGTTCTTGTGTGGGCATTGAAAAACCAAATGCGCTTCAATAGAATAATAAATATAACAAAACAATAAAATTGTATAATCACTCATTATTGCAAACGCCTTTGCAAGCCTTCCAAACAAGGAATCGTATTTGTTATTGTTTGACATGGGTTGCTACGTTTGAAAAACTTTCAAAGGCATTTGCAACGGAGAGTGATTACTGCTAATAATATATAATTTAAATTTTTCAAATAATAATCTTTTAGTTACGATGTAATAACAATATAAAAATGCATAAAAACATGCTAATTTTATAGTATATTTGTCGTTTATGACAATCCTATTCTTACAGGGAGATACATACGTTCTAGGCAGGGTTGCAACGACTTTTAGTTTTTTGTAACCAAAATGGAATAAAAATAATCAACTTTTAAACTCCTAATTCTTATAAAGAATACTAGTTTTATGATCTTAAGACCGTTATAATAATTATCTATCTATCTAAGTATATAAATAAAAATCAATGTTGGTCGTTGATTATCGCATCAGTTGAGAACGGCTGAACCGATTTTGACGATTTTTTCTTTCTAATGATCGTCGGTTTTACGGAAAGAAAATTTTGCCCTACCACTTTCACGTCCACTTTTTTTAATTTATCTAAAATCAGAAAACGGCTCCATCGATTTGACTAATTTTTCTTTCAAATGTTGGTATTGATCCATTTTAAGTTTTCATCGAGAGAAAAATTTGCCACGCTTACTCTTACGCCCACATTTTTCTATTTATCTCTAAAAACTGATTTTTGTATATCTTCAGAACGGTTACTGCTTAAGTTTCAGAATTGGGTGATGGGGAAGGCAGATCATCAGTCAGAAAGTGGACGAAATTGGACAAGTTAGCGTGACACATCCCATACAAGTTAAAATTTTATTTCTTTATACATACTTTAGAAGTGTTGAAACTAAAGTTTCTGAATTTGGTGGGATTGATTTCGTGGTCAGTAATAATTATCAGTAGAAAAAATGGCGGTCAGATAGACGCGGTAGCTGCCAGACAAACTGACTATTGAGTTCAGTATATCTTGAAATCAGTAACAGTTAAAGTTTTTGAATTTGGTCTAAATTACTCCGTAGTCACTAATCATCATCAGTTGAAAAATGTGGACAAATAATAGTGGTAAGTGTAGCGAAGCACGCCGGGTTTAAGCTTGTAAATAATAAAATAAATGTGTAAAGACAAGTTTAATTTCTTTTTTTCATATTAAAAATTGTCCAAAAGAAAAGCGCGTAAAAACAGGATAAGGAAACTTTTTAGCAGGAGCAATTTTCAGTATTAAAATTTTCTTTATTGAAAATAAATTTAATTCCAGTACGTAAAAACATATGTACATATACTATATGTATGTAGTTAGTTGCCGTATTGATCTATTATCCTTCGACCTTTTCTTCTTTTTTGTTCGTTTTTTTTTTTTGTTTGTTTTTGTTTTTTTATCACTGGAAAATAAGTTAGTTAGGTCCGAATTATACGATAGGAACGTACCACCAAGCTGAGGACAATTAATTTTTGTGTGTGGTCTGGAATTGTCATGATGGGGCACAAAGTATGTACCAATAAAAGCTAATTATTATAATAAATAAATTAATTTCTATACTTATTAACGCTAATACCCTATTGAATTATTTGTGTTGAGTTGAGTTTCTTTTTTTTATTTTTTTTTTAAATTCTTTGCTTGTTGACTAAAAAGATAAAGACAGTGCTGATGATGATGACTTTGGTATTATTTTTAATGGTTGTAATTCAGGCCTGTTCAAAAATAAAAATTTCATACACAATTGTTCCTTAGCTAAACTCACATGTATTCTTACGCTCTTGCTTTTAGTCGTCACTGAGACAGCGACGAGTTAACATGTGTGGTGGGTGTACGCTGATTTATTGTTTGCAGTGGAAACAAAATTAATAGCAATGCACACAAATATTTTCTATTATAAATGAATTTGTAAATGCAATACCTTATTTATCATAGAACATTTAAAAATATAGTTTAAAAGTTTTTCAGCGACATTTTCATTATTTTTATTAAATTTTTAATAAATTTAATGAAAAAAACGAAATTAAAAAATTTTTTTTTGTTAAAAAATTAAAAGTACTTTTTATTTCTTTATAGCAGATTAGTATTTATAAATTGTTCTTAAAGTAATTAAATTTTAGATGAAATTTTATATATAAATTTTACTTAAAAAAAAATTCATACAACTGCAGATACTGCTACTTACACGTACAGCAGTGTAATTATCATTTTCTCACCAACACAACTACATTTTTACTTTTGAACAGGCCTGTTGTAATTATTCTTGAAGACTGACGGAAAAAGAGATAAAGAAAGTAAAAGAAAACTAAAAAGAATAATTGAATTATATTAAAGTTTTCTTTAATTTACTTTAATGACTAAACAAACAATAAAACCAATAAACGGAAACGGAAAACAACCATTAACAACAATGGCAGTGTTAACTATGCCAACCCAATAAACATATTGAATGTGGGTTAATTGTAAAGGACAATTACAACCCTCCTAACAGGCAAATTGTTTGTGAAATCTGTTTATTTAAGTGAGCTATTATCTTAAATTTACCCAAACCAGTTACTTGTGTTTAAATTGATACTTATTCTTACAAAAGAGAGTGTTAAAGGTTTGATAAAAAGCAAGAGGGTGTTTGCGGGTTGTTCAACTTATATTTACTATTACGCTTTATATTCAAAGAGTTTGCATAAAAAATTTCTAATATTTAGAAAATCACATCATCTGGTCTGCACATTAAAACGTATGTCAAGTTTTTGTCCTGTTCACTGGGCAAGTACCATTGGAAAATTTCCCTGCAGTAAACACCATATGATGATTATTGGGTATTGAAACGGTCAAATATGTTTCATGTGTGGAAATTCTTTTACGTGTTCACAGTTTGGTTTTATAACACAAAAATACCAACAAAAAATATATGATTACAGGTAAAATGCAGCATTCCTTAAAATGCTTTAACGTTAAAAATGAATATTTTCTCATGAGAATAAACGTATACTTTCATTCATAAGACTTCTGTTACTGTGTTAAACAAATATTTCCGTGTTACTCTATTGGAAAATCCCATAAACACTCATACAACGAGCTGTTCCTATGTCTGTTCTCTGCAAAGTGTTGTTGGCGAGTGTGAAAAAAGCGTGGGAACATTTTTTTTATCTCCGTGTTAGAATTTTGCACTTACAAGTTAGATTTTCTTTGCAACCTTCTTATTTACAGTAATTTAATATTCAGTACCTGACAAGAAGTAATATTTAAACGTTGAAGGTTTTTTCTTTTAGATTGGATTGAAGGCGCTGTTTTTATTGTGCCCCTGTAGTGTAGCTCATTGGACTTTGCCACAGCATGTTTAACGCCTTACCAAATCTATACTCACACATTTGTTCATTGATTTGTTGATGTATTCCGTCCGTCAATCGCTGTATAAACAATAACCGTTAATGACTGTAATACTCATGATTTCCAACCGTTTTTAAAATTCATATTGTAGTTATCGAAGAGCCATTGTAAAAGACAATTTTTATTTTCTCGGCTGCTTTACATATGGAACGATTCCCACGCTTTTAAAGGGAACTTCCAAAAATAAAAACTAAATTACCTGGATTTTACAACAGAACCATATGAAATCGTTTTGTTTTGAAGATTTGCTCATATATGTATATGCAATTGGTTTTCAGTTTGTTGCGTGTACTAAAAGGATCGAAATGTTAAGGAATATACTCGTAATTTTCTATTTTTAATTTTGTTAACTTTAGTTTAAAAAATAAATTTGTAAACGTAAAAAATAAATTTGAAAGCGAACAGTATTTGCTGGTTTAAAAACAGACAAAGTATCCTCTATGTGAAGTTTAAATGAATCCGAATTAGTTGTACGCTACTACAATGATTATTATTGAGTATTAAAACGGTATTGGATATTTAAAAGTTTTATGATTCAATGAAAGTCATCCGTCGGCCATATTTGTATTTGACTGATATTGTTTACCAGAAACTATCAGCCAAGAAAGTTTTACTGTGCATAAATCGCAAATTGCAATCAAAATACAGGTTTTTAAATAACGTGTGTGGAGTGTCTACCTCTCGCTCTATTTTATTTTCTACCGGTCAAAAAATCTTGACATTTAACCGCAATCGTGTGTACAATAGTTAAACAAATCAATTTTTGCTGATCTCAACATAAGCAAGTCTCCTGTACCGGATGTTATACCAGCTCTGATTCTAAAGCAGTGCTTTTCTACCTTTTGATGTCTTCTGATTTCGTTGTATCGTGCCGTTGTTTGTTTTTCATACTGGATAGTTGCTAAGGTCATACCAATTCTTAAGCGATTTGTTCGGAATTTTCTAAAGTTAGGGAAATTATTATTATCACTATCTCATGAGGTATCTTGATTATATTGATTAACTGAAAGATCATAAATATGGCTTCTGTAAAAGCGGCTCTATCCGTGACCTCTTGCCGTTACTCACCTGGGGTTAAAGAAAGTCCATTATTGGTTTATTGAGTGCAAGGTTGTGGCTCTAAATGAATCCTTCTAAACCTATATTTTCTCTTTCGCATGACATCAACATTTGTCATTCATATTCACTTTATCGGACCCCGATACTTTGAGAGGCTGGAGCGAATACAAATAATAATTCACATCATTGACCTTCAATACTTTAACATCCTGTATGAAATACAACTTTAATTGTGGGCCTCAAAATCTGTTTTGGGCTTCCCGACCGTGTGCAAGAAAAGCCGAGAGTGCATCGTCACTATGTGGCATATGTTTCATTATTGTCTCGATACTGACTAAATAAGATAAATTGATTGATTGAAAGCATATTTTATGTGGTACTCGTGTTTCTGGTAGTATATTGTCTAATGAACTGCACAATGCATTGCCGAGAGAATTCGATCTTTAGTCGAATTGTAGAAATTATGTTTTCCCCGAGAGTTTTCACTGTCCACACACACTATTTTCTCATGTTGATTATTTTGGTTTGGTTTCGCAGCAAAATATTCTAAAGAATTTTTACAACATCGCAATATGTAAAAAAAAATAATTACAGAAAAAACAAATTTTATAAATTTTTTACTCAAGTGTGTTTAGAATGTGACAGAAAAAAATAAAAACATCCTTCAGGTACAAAATATCTCTTCTCTAAAATAAAATGTAACCCATAAACTCAAAAACTACTGCACCCATTTAAACAAAACTATGCTAATCGATCGTAAGTCGTGCTTATGTGAATTTATGTTTTTCTTCGATATACATATGTATGAGTCATAAATTAAAAAAAAATGCAGAAAAATGGAATCTGTTCTTTATGTTTCTGTTTAGTAGTGGTGGATTTACGCCTAGGCCCGTTTGGCCTTGGCCTAGGGCGGTATAATTTAAAGGGCGCTAATATTTAAAGGTAAAAGAATGTGAGAGCAATTTAAATTAAAAATTCATTGGCTAATTTTTGCTTCAAGCAAATACGAAATTTCTATTATAAATTATACATATGAAGTAATTCAATTCTTGGATTAGTTTTTAATTAATATTACAACACATTTATACTGAAGTGCAATTGGCCGGGTATTTTAATCTGATTCTAGATTATAACTCTGATATTTCACATGTCTATTAGCTTTTTTGAACTTTTTGGAAAATAGTAGTCGCAAATCCGCTACTTATTTTTTTTTTAGTAAGCACTTTGGTAGTTTTACAACTTGCAAGAAATTTATCATTTTTTAGAAAAACTGTATGCAGAGGCTTTAAAAAATTAGTGAACTGCAATAACTGATGCATTAGACTTAATTGCAGAAGACAACGACGAGAATTGGAATGCAACGAAATAGCTATTTTATTTCCGTTTTGGAATGTAATTGTAGATCATTTTAAAGCTCCTAGTAAAAAACTGCAGGAGTCTTACACTGATTTTTTAATTGCTATCCAATTATGGTTATCTAGTGTCATTTCTTCAGGTTATGAGGAATAAAGAACTTTCTGAATTTGTTAAAAAAGTCAAAGTCCGTCTAGCATTTCTCTAAATTAAAATAAGCGCTCAAATGAAGCAGAATATGGACTGATTATTAGTTCAACATAATCTAAATAAATAACTTAAAAAATAGAAAGATTGCAATCGAAATCAAAAATGTTTGATTCATTGCGATTTTAAACTTAATTTTAATCAAAATGGACTATAAGTATATATCTTCAATCATTCCAATGCAATTTACGTATGAGTAAGGGTGTAACCCCTGATTACAAAAAAAAACTTCTCCCAAGTATAATACAAATATATCGGTGTATGTGAAATATCATCGAAAACTTTCTGTTTGTAAGACCAATTGATGTCATTCCGGTATGTGATGAAAAACGAATTCGATCGAAATTGAAATCGTCTGCATTTTCAAAGTCATATAAAACTTTTCTGTTTTAATTTTTTTATTTAAATAATCAAGTAAATAGTTTCAATAATCCTTTAAGTAATGAGTAAAAACGGAATACCAAATCTTTGCAGATGTGGAAGTTATAGCAATTGAAGATTTCAGTTGATTTCAATTTCGTTCAAAATGGTTTTTCATGACACCAGATTATGCGTGGAATATAAATTCGTTCAAATGGACGTCACAGCTTGTATGATTCTCATTAACTCCATGTGAGATGACCATACATAATATCCTATATGGCATGAGCTCTGTGGCACGTAACGCCGTCCTGTCGAACCAAATGTGGTTGGTATTCGGATCATTCAATTACCAAAAGAAATTGGTAATCATAAACCTAGAGCAGTCGCCGTCTGAAAAATATGGACCGACGAAGCCACCAAACTAAAATCCATACTAAACAGTAACTTTTTCTGATCCTTATGAATCTTATGCTGATTAGTATCGTCCCAAATTTTGATCACAAATATGACAAATACATTTGGTTTCGACAAGATGTTAACGGCCATCTGTTGGAGAACCTACATCAAATTCCTTGTTGTTGTTTTTTTTCTTATTATTTAGAAATTTGTTAAAAAATATATTTTTTTATATGAATAAATGTGAAATATATATGTTTTTATATCTGCATATGTTTGTTTTTATATATGAATCTTCCTAATTAAAATTATAGTCTAATACAATTTTTTCAAACAGAATAACTCAAAATATTAATAAAATTTTATAATTTAGTACAAAAATCCATTCTGTTTTAAGTTGTCTATTTAAAAAATAGATATATATTTTTATAAACAGCTACTCAATGTCAATATGGATAGGCACTACGTTTGATTACAACCATGTGCATACCCAGTTGACCTTATCTTTGAGACATCCTTGACGATGTCTCCTTGAGAATAGAACATCCTGATCGACACATAATGGATACTTAGGCAAATCCTCAAGAAGTATTTTAAATAAATGCCACAAAAATCACTCGATTTGTTGTTCACTTTTATTTGAAAGAATACTCCTTTATATAATCGACAACTTAGAGAAAATATCATATTCAGTGTCAATTTTTTTAATTTCTTAAGGACTTTGTATGTCATAGTCATTCACAACGATTGTGTCAACTGGGTAAATGAGCTTTGCATAGGGTATTTGTGTATTTTGTGAAATCAGTAAATAAACAAATAACTACTGCTTAAATAAAAATAATAATAAAAACAAATAAAAAAATAGGAATATAATAATTTAACAGTAACAGAAGATGTAACAACAACATTTTTAATATCATACCAATGAAAGTGTCAAAGTAAACTTAAATAAAATAAAAACAAAATTATGAAAACAAAAAAAAAGCTCCATGCAAATAATAAACATTAAATAAATAAAAAAAAAATATATTGAATTTATATTTCCAAACACAAATATACAGACACTCACTAACATACGAAAGCAACAAAAGAAACTACAAAGCATTTATTAGTAGAGATTTTACTGTATAGCACAGCCAATAAAAGTGCAAGAGGGAAAGAGACAAACTTTTTAATGGTAAATAATAAATTAAAATAAAAAGAGAAATACAAAAACAACAATAAATGATAAATAATAATAATACAACTGCAACAAGCACAATAATAAAGGCATGATATTTATGCCTCTGCTATAAATACTGGAAAATTCAAAAATATCACGTAAAATCGATCAACAATACAAACTTGCAATTGAATACCCATCAGTAACAACAACAATGGCTATAATAAAAAAGAACAAAAAAAAATAATAATAATACTGGACAAATAAAAATTGTAAAAAAAATACAACTAATGTTGCCAACTTTTAAATTTCAAAATAAGGCAAACATTTCAGTAGTTTCCAACTTATGGGAAACAACTATTTTTCATTCAGTATTAAGTCAGGAATATTAATAATTTTTGTAAAATTCATTGTTATACTTTCTTGCAAATATTTATATTTTAAATATTAAATTTGAAATGTATGGCTTATGGAAATAAGCATGTCTCTATGACCATTTCGTCTCTTATCAAAAGACTCGTCAGGAGATTTTTTCCCAAAGACGGTATTAAAACTATAAACTTTTTTATTCAAAAACTTATATCCCATTAGCATATATGAAAGAAACAAAAGAATTAAAAAGCAATACATTCCTGTTTTTCAAATTTAAATTCTATTTGTTTTTTATATACTAAATGGGACATAATTCTCATTTAGTGTATAATTTTTTGAGCAGGACAAAAGCAGGACCACAGAGGCATGAATTTTGTAGATATTATTTGGTGTGGTTGAATATTTTCGTAACTTTAGCTAAAGCATTTCAGTTTAAAATAAACATAATAAGTAGGCGGACTGGTAGAAGTATAATTTCTAACTTACTTAGTACAACCTTAGAACCAAAAACGCCACATATTAAAATATTAAGTAAAGAAATGTTTATAAATGTTCTTCTGCTCTTAAGACTTGGAATCTTGACAAGGGATAAAGGGTTGCCATAAGGTGCTAAAATTTTCTTCAAATTCCACTGAAAATTTCGGAAGCACAAAAACAAAATTTAATTTCGGTTAAAAGAATTTTGTATTTACGATCGCAAACTATAGAAACGGATTCAAATATTAGATTTGCCAATGAAATGAACAGTTGCCTTAAACATAGGAAAATATTATTTTTGTTGAATTAGATGTTGGAAAAGTTGTCAATCTGTAGTGGTAGTTGTTATGTGTACATATACTTAAGCAATAGGTACATATGTAATAAGTTGGTTACAGCAGTTATAGAACTTTACCATTTTACTCTTTAAATCCTCATCATGTGGATTTTGATACTTGAACAACTCGAGAAATTCAGATTCATTTTAAAAATCATCACCAACTTGTAGACGACTTCGTGATTTATACAAATGTGGAATATAATTGTCGATCTGAGCAAACTAACTGATTTGTTAATGAACAAAATTGCAGCATATGTAATAAAACCAATTTTCAACAGACTTTGCTGATACTTACTTTTACACGCTGTTGGCATTATGGAGCTTTATTTCTTCTAAAGTAGACTCAAAGCTTGTGATGGTTATATAATATATAACCATCACATATTATGTACTTGAAAGCCCTCTCAAATATTAATGGCAAGTATTTGGTCTTTCGAATAAACAATTTCTTTATAAAAATTTTGTTTTTATTGCTATTTTTTTCTACTTAAAGTTTTATCGGCCTACAAAAAAGTTTATTTATTAATTTGATTTTGATGTATTTGACTGAGGACAGTTTTTTGAATGTTGGCCTCACCTCACCTCAACAGACTCTCAGGATAACTGAAATATGACCATCTATTTTTGATAAGATATTAAACGTTATATTACTGTAACCGAAGCTTAGTTACTTTGAAGGTGGCAAATTCTAATTACGAATCAGTGTTTGCTTTGAAATTTTAATGAAAATATTTCACTTTACAATCATTGCATCAAGCAATCAATTTGTATTGCGTTTACGATTTATTGAAATATTATGGATAGCTTTTGTGAAAAAAAATTAAAAGAAGCGTTTAATATTATAGTATATACAAAAACTCGCTAGTCAGCAACACCAACAACAACAACTGTAGACCAGCATGAACCAACTAAATTAAAAGAAAATTATGAAGAGAGTGAAAAACTACCTAATACTACAGTAGTCAAATAGCCGATGCTAAATAATAAACAAATCAAATAAAAAGAAAATAAATTCAAAAAAGTAATGGAAATACCATCAATTGCTTTCATAACAAATTGACCAAATAAGAAATTAACAATACCAGCTAAACGAAAACATGGATACACGTGTTTACAGCACTGCTGGAAAAAGTTAAAGGAAAAATAAAAATATTTACAATTTAAAAAAATTTTCATACCTGTAGTTATGATATTAGGTATATACATGGATACAGTTATTCATATTAAATATATCTTTCTATCAAATTTTTCTCATTTACTTTTATAAGTATGACCAAAAAACCGAATTTGGTTTCAACAATATCCTCCAGTTTTAAATCTTCGAACCCTTCTCTACCTAATGTATGCGCTAACTTGACTTTGAAAACTTAGAATAAAAGCCATGTTAAAGTAAAAATGTGGTAAACGAGTAGCGTGGTAAGCGGCGGGAAATAGATGTACTTTTTCTATTAAACCAAACTCGCCCTTATTTTTTAAAACAAATTGTGGAATAAGGCTGTAATAAATTTAATAATTTTAAAGTTATAAAGTTGTTTGATTCTCCTGTAAAAAAGTAAAATATGTACTCATGATGTTATGGATTTTAGGTAAAGATATGTAGTGTGCATAAATTAATTTTTTTTTCAATACATTAGGTCATTAAGTTTGCTATGGTTGCCTTAGTGCACGGTATTTAAATATATTTTTGTATGAGGTTACACAAAATTTTTATATTGCTCTTAATCTATTACAAAAATGTCAAACGATAGATGATAGCTGTGGACAATTGTGTTCTTGCTATCTAAATTTTAAAAGAGTTTGAAAACAGGCCTTGATTTGACTTTAAAAAGATGGATTCAACTGGAATCAGTTTTTTTTTCTAAGTACAAGGAACATTTTGTCTATCAGAATTAATCTATTACATACATACATAACTGGCCACTACAACCCTGTTTAAGGTTACGGCATAGCTTCACGCAGGATGCATGTTTTATGTGTCACTTTTTTTTCCATGAGAATCGGGAACTACAGTTTAAAACCGACTACGAACGGCAGACTTGAGTAGTTTTAATAAGTTTTTTGTTTATCTAACAAAACAATTGTATTAATTTCACTGAAATAATGTGTGGAAATAACAAAAAAATCTAATTTTAATTCATTTGGTAAAGATCAATACCAAATTGTTAAAGTTGTCTCGTTGACAATACTAGACGAACCATTATCCAAGTTTTACTCTTAAATCATTCTCTTGGTAAAAATTTTCTGGACACTTTAGGGGTGGACGAAGTCGTTTTCGTGTTTTAACATTTTATTTCAGATAAAACACGACAGAGAACATTTTTCTTTAATCTATTTCAAAAATGTTAACATTCGACAACTAAGACAAAAATTTTAAAAATTGCATGCATAATTCATATTTATAGCAGACGATAGGATTCATATATTCTTTTGATAAGAAAAACTCTAAAAAATAAATTTAATTTATGAATGAGCACAGTCACACGCCAACACAGTTTTACTCATTGTACCTATTATACGAGTATACATAATTGGTTATTACAACCTTTTTTCAGAGTTACGGCCTAGCTTCTCACAGCACCTAAATTGTGTGCGTCAATTTTTATCCATGAGTACCATCTGTAACAGTACGGAACGGAAGGGAAAAACTAACCACTTATTTATATTTTTGGAAGGCTAAGAATTGACCTCTAAATTTCCTGTGTAGTTATGGTTTCCAGAAAATTTTTTATTTTTATTATATACTACTCGTAGCTAAACCTGGAGTGCTTTGCTACATCTGCCACTACCACTTGTCCACATTTTTCGACTGATAATTTCTATTGACAGGGATTTAGAAATTTTAGTTTAACATTTCTCAAAATACGAGTATGCAAAAATTACTATTTAGTTTTATGGAAGGTACAACGCCCAGATCAAATTTTGAAAAAGAAACGAGCCCTTTTTGCACTTTCGGTATTCCAAATTTCAACAAAAGCGGTTTAATCGTTTGGGCGTGATGGACTGATAAACAACCTGACTTACAAAAGGATTTATACATATAAATATCGTCGTGCGGGAGTTTATGTGCCCTATCCGCCATTTTATATGCATATCTCGAGATAATGATGCCATTTTAGGTTTTTGAGACCAACATTTTTAAAATCAGCAATCCGTTTTCGGATATCTCGTCCAGTTTCGGAGATAAATAGCCAAAAGCGGATTGCAGATTTTAAAAATTTTGGTTTTAAAAAACTAAAGTGGCATATTTAACTCGAGATATATAAAAAATATGAAATGGCGGATAGAGCACATAAACTCACGTATGACGTATACTTTTCTTTTCAAAATAGCCCGAAAAGTTTTAATAGATACCAATTGTGGAAAATTTTTAATTTATATTTCCTTTGGAACTAAATCCGGCAAAAATAAAAAAAATCTTTTTCGCTAACACCACTTTATTTTTGGGGGGCTTTCTGACTTGAAGTAAAACAATGTTTTAGCGGGCATTTGTTGCCTTCGAAAGTAAAATATAACTCGCCATTCTTTCCACATTTATACTCTAATAACTAAGTGAAGTAATTTCTGTATTTCCCATCACCTGCATTTATTCCCTATCTGTCGATTTCCAGTAATAAATTGCGATGTTTTCTTGTACTTTTTTGAGGCTCCCAGCGATTTCAAAAATTTTTATATTTTTTCACTATATGGTAGGACAGAATAAAAAAATATTTTTGTTGAATTAGAAGTTGGAAAAGTTGTCAATCTCTAGAGGTAGTTGTTATGTACATACATATACTTAAGGAATAGATATATAAGTAGTAAGTTAATTTCAACAGTTATAGAACGTTACCATTTTACTCTTTATATTTATTTTATTAACGTCCATTTAGATTTTTTTCTTTCTACTTATACGGCAGTCAATAATGAATAGAGAGAAAAAATTCATCGTAATATTTTAGACTCATTTTTGTTGTTTAGGAACAATACCAACGCCGTTTAATGCCATGCTTCCTGAATACATACTTATGTAGGTCCTAAAATTAATTAAACTAGACCCAAGTAACGAGAACATTTCACTTTATTTTGTCACCAGGTACCTACATACCTATATAATAAATTTTAGTAATATTTTAAAATTGTTTAAAAATAAACTGATATTTTCATTTTAAATACATTAACCCATATTTTCTGCATAAATATGTACATATAGTACATAATTTGGCTACACCTATCAAGTCCTATTTTTTTAAATATACATCCATACATACGAGTATGTACATACATATTTTAACACAGTTTTCCTTTTTTTTTCTCTTTTATTTGTTGATTTTTCTTTTTTTGCATAATTTTGTCTAGTCATGCAATTTTTGTTTTATTTGTTTTTTATCACTTTTCTCTTGTTTTTATTATTGTTCTATTTTATATATTATTTTCGTATAAAAATGTTCTTTAAAACTTTAAAAAAAGAAAAGAAATATGTTCTGAAAAAATCAATATAAAGTCACGTTTTTAAAAAAATCACGTTTTAAAAGAAAAATAAAAGAAAATCGAGATGTATGTATGTACAATACATCTGTATGTATATATACTTACATAAGTATATCTATGTACTTTTGGAATTTTTGTTAATGTAAATGTAGGAATTTATATAATAATATATAATTAAATATGTATGTATACATATACATATCTACACACATACATATGTATGTATGTATGTATATTGGTCAGAGTTGTAAATGAATCATTCTTTTTTGATTTCAATTCATTTGAATTAGCTAAATTTTGAATTAATTCTTTTCAACAAAAAAAAGAATTGAATTAAATTTGAATCAATTCATTTGAATTTAGAGAACATGAATTGCAATTCATTTCCAATTCAAATGAATTGGGCAAAATGAGTTGCAATTCATTTGAATTAGGCAAAATGAATTGCAATTCATTTTTTAATTCAAAAGAATTGGTAAAAAGAATCGCAATTCATTTCTAATTCATTTGAATTAAAATGATTTGGAATTAATTCAAATGAATTAGAAAAGTAACTTGTAATTCAAATTTATCAAATCAAAAATGAATTGCATTCAATTGAAGTAAACTTGGTGTTTGGAGTTTGGTCCTTCAAGTACTACTTATGAAATAAATGTAACAAAGAGAATTATTATAAATAAGTAATAAATACTTGGATTAAAAGTAATAGACATAGATAAAGTACAGAATAGAAGTACTTGGAAAAAGGGTGATGCTTTTGCATAATTGCAATTGGAAATGTATAACAAATTCATTTTTCGAGTTAATTCAAATGAATTGGTAAAATGAATTGCAATTCATATTTTAACTCATTTGAATTAATTCAAAATCAATTCAAATGAATTGGGAATGAATTGCAATTCATTTGTTCTAACTCATTTATATTAATTCAAAATCAATTCAATTCAAATGAATTGGAAATGAATTGCAATTCTTTTTACCAATTCATTTGAATTGAAAATGAATTGCAATTCATGTTCGCTTAATTCAAATGAATTGATTCAAATTTAATTCAATTCGTTTTTTGGAGAAAAGAATTAATTCAAAATTTTTCCAATTCATTGCATGAATGATTCACGAATTAATTCAAAAATGAATGATTCGTTTACAACTCTGATATTGGTTAAACCATCTCAACTTAACTTAAAATATGCTGTTTTTGAAATGACTCTTTCCGAATTGGCTGATTTTTGGTACGAATAAAGTATATCATAATACATACTAAGACAAATATAAAATTAAACGGGCGCTGACATTTCTGGATCCGGAAATATGAGGCCTTGAAAATCGGAAAATGTACAAAAATGCAAAAAGTTAAACTTTTTGGATCAAGAAATAAAAATCAAATCGCAAAAGAATGAGATTAGTGGTGGGATGGTATACGATTTTTCGATTTCGATTAGCTAGAACCGCTTATTTTGTAAGTTTCTACAAAAAATACATAAGTCAAAAATGAGAGATGTGGGATGGGGGCAAATGGCTCTTCATCTCGTGTTGTGTGTGTTAATTTTTATCCCTGAGTACCGGGACCTACAGTTTAAAGTCGACTCCGAACGACAGATTTGAGAAGTTTTTTCATGGCAATCAATTACTCCCAAAGCTTTTGCCAGCAGACTACTGAGAGGTAGTCGCCGAAAGAAATAATTTATTCTTATTTCTTTTTTTTTTTAAGATGTCAGAGCTCAGATTTAAACCCGGCGCTATCGCTTAGTAAGCCAACACACTAACCACTAGACCAAGCAGACTACAACTCCAAATCATATCTTACGCTATACTCGTGTGAGTATAGCATAATAATAGAATACTATTTGCAGGCTATATCTTTTAGAATAACCGCGGCGTCATTTTCTTTATGTTAGAACCTTAAATATGGTATTCCTCATCTAAATATATAAAATTGAATGTGTGTTTGTTTATTTGTTTGTTTGTTTGTTTGTTTGTACCTTATAGGAGACCAAACCTCTGGACCGATCTTCCTGAAATTTTCACAGAATTTAACTGGGACTCTGGCATGATTAATAGGGTACTTTGTTTTCGACCACGCCCACTTTTACGCCCACTTTTTTAAAATTATGTAATTGCTTCCATATAGTTTTTACCGGATTTACTTCAAATTGTATACACATTATACTCCAGGCAAGGTAAAAAAAAAGTTTATTACGCCACGCCCCCTTTCACGCCCCTTTTACGCCAAATTTTATTTGAAAGTTTTAAACTTTTTGATCTATCTACAAATTTGTTCCTTCCAACGAATTTTTTCTTATATTGTAGTATTTTGCTCTTAATACTTTTAACGTCGCAATATAACTATGAACCACGCCCACTTCACCGCCCCCTTTTGTTTAATTCAGATAAAATAAAAAAAATAAAATAGTGGGGTAGCCTCACCCTCTTTCTCCCACAACTGTCTGCAAAATATATAAATACTTTTAATTTTATTACATAACGAGGGGGTAGCGAAGCACGCCGGGTTCAGCTAGTTTAGTATATACAAGAATTTAGAATATAATATAATTTAAATTTTAAAATAATAATTCTTTTTTTTAATTTTTAGATTTAATATAAAAATATATAAGTATGCTTTGACTTTACATACATACATACATACATACATAACTGGCCTTTACAACCCTGTGTCAGGATTACGGCCTGCTTTGACTTTAGTATTAGAAAAAGTTGTTTTAGTTTTCAACAGCTCTGTATGGTATGTAAGTAAGGTGTGCGTCACTATAAAGTGTAACACCCATTTTTCTTAATAACTTTTTTCACCTTTAATCAAAATTATTTTTCTTAATCACAATATCTTTGAAAAATGTGTCAGATTTTAAAATGTATCAGTTTGTCAAATTTGACTTGTTAGTTAGTTCACAATGGATAATCAAAGACAAGTGCATACAAAAATTATTCAAATAATTAAAAAAAACCATATTGGAGTTACACAAAAGTTGCTAGGGAAGTCCACGTGACCAGGCAATGTGTTTCCAGAGTAGTCAAAAAGTTCAACAAAGACCTAAAAATTGAAAGAAAGCCTGGAACAGGTAAAGCAAAACTGGTAACGAACGACGCGAAAGCCAAAAAGGTTGAGAAGCTTTTGCTGGCTCTTCCAAACATTTCTGGTCGCGAAGTGGCCCGGCGCGTGCAATGTTCGGAAAGTTTTGTGCGCCGAGTTAAAGCTAAAGCTGGCCTTAAAACATTTAAAGTCCAAAAAGTTCCGAATAGAAATGCTAAGAAGAATATTGAAGCAAAAAAAAGAGCAAAACTCCTCAAAAAAGAATTTTTTCAAAAGTTCGAATGTTGTGTAATGGATGATGAAACTTACGTTTTTGCAGACTTTGCGCAGCTTCCTGGCCAAGAGTTTTATATAGCGGATAGTAGAGGCAATGTTTCTGAAGAGTTCCGAACTAAAAAACTATCAAAATTTCCCAAAAAGTTCCTAGTTTGGCAGGCTATTTGTAGCTGCGGAAACAGAAGTGCATCGTTTGTTACATTGGGATCAATAAACTCAGATATTTATATCAAAGAGTGTCTTCAAAAGAGGTTGCTCCCATTTCTAAGACAGCACAACATATCAATATTCTTCTGGCCAGATTTGGCAACATGTCACTACAGTAAAAGCGCAATAGACTGGTATAATAAAAATAATGTTATTTTTGTTCCAAAAGAGGCTAACCCACCAAACTGCCCAGAGCTGCGGCCTATTGAAAGATATTGGGCTCTGGTCAAAAGAGAACTAAAGAAGAGTACATCTGTTCCCAAAACCATTACTAGTTTTCGATATAAATGGACAGCTGGTACCAAAAAAATCACCGAAAACACTATAACATTGCTTATGGATGGCATAATGAATAAAATAAAAAATTTTATAAAATTAAATTAATTTTTAAATAAAATAATACAGAATATAAATCTGTAATAAACATGCAAAATAAAACTGTTTTATTTTTAACTCTAACTTACTCCAGTCAGTTTTTATTTGACTTTTGATGTGTTACAGTTTATAGTGACGCACACCTTATGTACATATATAACACCAAATTTGATTTTAAGTACGAGTAGCATCTGTAAATTATTGTAAATTTGGCATTACTTATACTCCAGAAATATAGGCACCTTTAATATGAAATGAACGTGATACAACAATACAACAAAATACACCAACACATTATTTATAACACCTTAAAAAACAAAAACGTTCAATAACAACAATAACATTAACATTGAGCATACGCCAACCTTTAAAAAAAATTTAAAACAACACAAACTACTAACAAATAAACAAAAGCCTATAGCAAACAAAAAGTCGTAGAAAACAGCAACAAAGCAAATAACCATTTGGTAGTGTTTTCCAATTTTCACCTTCTCTTTTTGTTTGAGCAAAAAATCCCCAACATGATCACATATGGTGAACGGTAAAAGAAAAAAGTGCATATAAATTTACGTGTTAGAAAATCAAAATTAAAATTAGTAAAAGTGAGTTGTTTTTTCACGCAACAAATATACCTGCACAAATTGATATACATACACTCAGAAAAGAAACACAAGGGACTTTAAAATTAAAAATTTTCATGTATGAAAACCAGCTGTAATGAAAAATATTTAATTTTAAAGTTGACACTTTAAAATGTAAATTATTAATGTTAGCACTTTGAATATTAAAGTGAAAACTTTACATTTTAATATGCGCATTCTCGAATACAAATTAAACACTTTTGATTTAAAAGTTCACACTTTTAACTTAATTTAAAAATTTTTGTATTTAAATTAAAAATTAACCCATTCGATCTCAAATTAAAAGCGTTAGCTTTTAGTTTAAGAGTGAACACTTTCAAAAGCAATTTAAACACTATAAACATTAAAGGAAACAGATTATTTTAATTGTTTTTAATTCACATTTTTTTATTTAAACATATTTAAATTTAAATTTATTTATATTTATGAAATAAGTATTTACCGATACGTTTTCTTA
This sequence comes from Metopia argyrocephala, assembly GCA_963576795.1. Lineage (NCBI taxonomy): Eukaryota > Metazoa > Arthropoda > Insecta > Diptera > Sarcophagidae > Metopia > Metopia argyrocephala. Next base: position 55,431,055 of record OY756211.1, on the reverse strand, counting down.
TTCGTCTTGAGTAATCGCTAATTGTTGTTAACTGCAATACGAAGCTTTCATTAGCATCTTTAATGGTAGCTTTCCTTTTTGTATTTCCATCTGCACTAAATCTTGCTGAATTGAGAAGAATTGTAAAAATATAGTCTTGACAATCTGAAAAAAAAATTATTTAGTGTTATTTATTAATTTAACAAAAAGCCCATAATTGTTACCTAGTTCAGAAGATCTATTGATTGCTGATTCCGTATGTTGACATTGTATTGTAGTTCACTACAGTGCACTCGGGAAAACGTCAACACTCGTTTACGTCAACATCCCAAAACGTCAACCCTTAATTTTTTACATTGTCTACTCTAAAACGTCAACCAAACCACAAAGCTCTAAAACGTCAACTTTAAATAAAAGAAAATTTTGAATTTAGCAACAGTTAAAATACACAGATTTGTGCACACACACATTTATTTTATGAAATTAATTCAGAAATTCGGGATTCCCCTTATAAGTATGTACAGTAGTCTGTATTTACACATGTATAGTCTTTCTTATGTTCAGTTGGTTTTTTGTTTTTGTAAGTACATAACAGATTTTTTTAGATGCATAAGTATGTGAAATTAAAAATATGATCTCATTTAAAATGTGTTCTTTTAGTTTTAGTTAGGCTGAAAGCCTTTTTTGTTTCTTCTTGGGATTTGTTTGTTTGGTTTTATTTCATAGTCAATAAAACCGTTTTAAAGCACACTATCAATATGTTTTTTATTAAAATTGTTTACATTCATAAACGTCAACAATTTGTTAAACGTCAACACCCGCGGTTTTAATTAGTTGACGTTTTCCCGAGTGCACTGTATCTTGGTTTTAAAATTACCCCACTTTGTTTTTAAAAGATTATCTTTTTGTGGACAAATCAAATTGAAATATAGATTAATCTAAAAAAAATATAAAAATTTTTATATCCTTGAATTTTGTGTTAAAGTTCTTTTTAAATACCAGAAATGGTGCTCTGCAGTCTTTTAAAACTGCCCACTCCTGCAAAAAAGCGTTTCGTCAACCTCAAAATTTTCTTCCACTGATGGATCACGTACTTCAATAGAAAGAGATCTTTCTGCAGATGGACTACTCCTTCTAATCTTTGTCTAGAAGTTATAATATTTGGAAATGAGCTTGCCTGATGGGTTTTTTTTTCATTGAATGTAGTACTAATCCTGAAAGAAATCAGTTTATAATATGTTATTTTTAATAAGTATATCGTTTTTAATAATACCTGGGACTCTTTTTCTTTTGGAAATAAACCAATTATTTCTTCCACAATACTAACATAGTACTCCGGTCTTAGCCTTGCTTTTGTTAACATGGCATCTTCTAAAATTATTTTAATGAGGTCATCGGGTTGCTTATTCGTAAAACATGCCCTTTCCTCATAATATTGAATAAAATGTTTTTCGGCTGAGTTATTCTTTAAAAATGTTGAAAGAGTCTGGAATGCAGTGTATCATTAAATTTAATACAAAACTTTTTACTGTATATTCTTACCTGTGATCCAAATGCGTTTCATATTGAATTATTTGAAGAACAAGGTGAATCGTTGTGACGGTTTTTTTCTAACCAACCAACAACTTTCGATGTCTGGCTCAACGCTTCGTCTTCTATTCCAAACTGAAAAAATAAGCTTGCTAAATTATAAACGAAGTAATATGGAAATGGGAATTGTATCTATGTATGTGCATTACATAGAAAATAAGCTTGAAAATTAATATTATATTCACCTTTGACTTGCACCAGAAAAACAACTTTTCTCTAAATTCCGCTAGAAGGCCAATAGTTTTCACTTCTTCCGCAATGTCTTCTTTTGACAAAAATTTTAAGCTTCAAATGTTATTCCAGCATCTAAAGAACATTAATAATATTGCATAAGTGTTAATATTTCCTAAGAATTTTTACTTACTTTTTAGGTCAAGAAAAAGTATTTCCAAATCAAACTCCTTTAGCAGATTAAGGAGATCATTATATTCCTCAACACACGTGTTCCTTAAATTAACCTGCTCATTAATTTGGATATCGTTGCCAAGAATTCGCAGCAAGTCACTTTCTTGTATAATTTTTTACTCTGACTGGTCATTATTGTATCTTGTTCACACTTCTAAATTTACTTTACTACAACGAAATCACACAAATGTCGCTAACGGTACAATTTAAAGTCGAATTTTTTAAAATAAACTTAAATACTTTGAAAATAAAAATTTTTACGTTGCGTTTTAAAGTGTTCACGTTTAGTTCCAACACAGACACGTTGAGTTTAAAAGTTAACACTTTTAATACAAAATGTACACTTTAAATATCAAAGTGAACACTTTAAATAATAAACTGACGCTTTATATATTAAAGTGAAAACTTTCAATATTAAAGTGAACACTTTAAATTAGAAAGTGACACTATGATTTATAAAGTAAACACTTTCAATGTAAACGTTAACACTTTTTTGTAAATTGATCACTTTACATTTTAAAGTTAATACTTTGAATATAAACGGATTCACTTTTAATACAATTTTAAAAGTGAGTACTTTATAAATAATATATTTTACTTTAAAATCTAAAGTTTGTCATTATAAAATAAAGCCAACATTTTTAAATTTAAGAATTTTACATTAAAAACAAAAATTTTAACTTTTAAATTAAGAGTAAATACTTTAGAAACTTAAAATTAGTACTTTTACAAAATGTTTTTTTTTTTGTGCCACCCATAAGAACCTATAGGCTGAGGCACTTTAAATAAAATTTGAAAGTGTTCACATTTAATTTTAAAGCGCACTTTTTTTTCTCAGTGTACATACTTACATATTCCACACAGAAAAAAAAATGTTTCAATTAAAAAATTTGTGATATTAATTAAAAGTTTATTTATTTTTCACCAGTAAACAAGTTAATGCTTTCAATTATGCTGATTGTAATGTTATTGTAGAAAAAAGTAAAGTTGTATGAAACATTAAAAAGTTAATTAAATCAATTAAATTATGTAATTAAAACAAGTTTTTTTTTAATTAACAAGTTAATAATAATAATAATTTTTTTCTGTGTCCATACATATACACACATGAACCCACAGAAAAAACAAATCCCCTATAAAAAAAAATAAACAAATTAATAATGGACTAGTTTTTAATTGTCCCAATAAAGTAATTCTTTTGATCAAAATAACAATATTTAACAATTCAATCATCCTTTTCGTTCATCGGAGGCATTTCAATTAAAAATTAATTGAATGTGTTGTTTTCGTAATTGAAATCAGTACCTATTACAGTTTTTTTTTTAGATATGATCTGAAATACAAGATAACTTGACTTTTCTTAAGCGGCAGGCGCTCAATGTAGAGAAGACATATTTCTTAACCTGAATAATGATCTCTATGCTTACTGACTAGGTATACAAATAATACTCTGAATAATTCCTGTTTGTGAAAAGTATTGCCATCTTAGTGCTTTTTGCACTATTTTGAGTGCTTTTTATTTTTTAAACACTTTAAGGTCAAGTGTCAAAATAAGAGAAAGCCTGGTGCTTTTTAAATTTTTCATTGAAGCTTTAGAGTTGTTCTACATATATACCTATTTTAGACATTTTTTTAATAAAAAATTATTGTAGCTGTTTTATTAATGTACAATATATATATAAGATAGTCAAAGAAGATAGTCTGAATGTGCCTTTTTTATGTACCTATAAAGGAGTTTTAAAATTCATTTTTAACCCTGCTGTTAGGTTTGGACCATTTTGGTCAATTTTTGTTTTTCTTTTGCCATGACTAAGAAATGGTGCAACATATCAACTTAAAACGTTTGCTATTGTGGTATTTTTATATGTATATTATTACTCCTGAAAAAATTTCAACCAAAAATAATAAAATGGAAGTTAGAAAACTAAAAAATTACGAATCTTGGGTTTAGAACCATTTTGGTCCGTTATTGATTTTTATTAAATCTTCTCACTATATGATGATCAAATGATCTTTCGTTGCAATTTACATACGAATTTGTTGCATATGGTGCATTTCCCATCGCACTTAGTTTTGCAGCAGCTGCAGACGCCAAGTTTTCTAGTTGCTGTAATTTTTGGTAAACCTCTTGTGGATGCTGTACAATCAGAAGCTAATATTTTTATTATTAGCTGAAAATTTATTTGTAGGGAGCTTAGATCTTTCTGTCATGTAGTCTTGACCAAAAAATAAAGCTAACTGCCGCAAAAATTCTGGTCTTTTACGATTTTTGTCCACTGGCGCCCACGATCCATGAATTTCAGAAAACGATGTGTCAATCATATTGAAAAACACTATATTCAGCCATTGATTTGTTTTTCGTTTTACACTGTAGTATACCTACAATCATTTGATCGACGGTATCAGCATCTACTGAAAAAGAAATTATCAAAGTTTTACATCTCATCTCTATGCAGTTTAATCGTCGATTTTCCATTGTTTTAGCAAAGTAAACAAGTCAGACGCTGAATATAAACTGAAGTTAACTACAGCAAATGATATGTAAACTTACAAAGGAGAATCCCTGAAATAAAGGTAACTTATCAAAACACTTCAAAGACAAACTGGGTGCATCATATACATATGTATATTTCGACATTATAACAGGCAACTATTAAAAAAAAAAGAATAATATGGACCAAAATGTTCCTATAGTTAAGATTCGTAAGTTTTTTTTACCTAACAGCAGAGTTAAACCAATATTCGTAGTAAATACCTATTTTACAAAAAAAAAAAAATTTTGGTCCAATGAGAATTACAAAAACCCTTTATTTTTTTACTTCTACAGGTCGCACATCGAGAAAGCTTTCTTTGTAGACTCATAAGTTTGGGGGTTCGAAGGGAAAGACTTTGTCGTAGTAGTAAAAAGCACAAAAAACATAAACGGTTGTCGATTTCAATCGACTTTGGCTTACCAATCACTACTATATTTTGTTATACAAATTCTATCTTCATACATACACTTGCATGTTTGTACCTACTACGAAATTTCTTTTAGTTCATTATTAGTTTATAAATCAGTATTTTCTTTTTTGCATCTGTTAAATTGCATTAGCAATACATTTTGGTTTTTTTTTTTTATTTTTGCTTGAATTTGAATGTTTTTATGGTTCATTCACCGCTTTTTGACAGCAGGCTACTTTATGTAAAAAATACTGGTTAGCCACATTCCTACAAATGCTGTCAAAATAGCCACAAACATCCATACATATTCACATATATACGTGCCGACATTTTTTTCCAGCACACACACATACAAATCAACCAAATACTTTGAGAATTTGTTGAAACAATATAGCAAACCATTTCATTGGCTGTCTTGTTACGCTTTCGAACACACTTGCAAACATACCGCTCTCTTAATATAGGCTAAAACACACGCATTTACAATTTCCCTTTACTCTTGTTTCAATGATTATTTGCTATTGGAGAGAAAGAGAAAGCAAGTAAAACAAGAAAATTTAAATCCAAAAACAATAAGTGTGTTTGGTATAGGTACGAATTGGAATTGAAACCAAACCAAAGAAAAAAATCTTTCTTTTGTTGTTTGTATTTGTTTTGTGCGATGTTGTTTTCATTTTTATTCGCGTTCCTTTGCCCGGCTATTTTAACGTGTTGTATTGTGATGTTTACTTGTTAACGCCCGTTTTCACCCGTTGTGTTTTTATGCAAGTACATACATATAGTTACTTGATGTTTATGTAAGTTTGAGTATATTTAAATTTTTTCAATTCTTTTTTTCGTTTTACATATTTCTAGCCCTGATTTTATTGAGCACATTTGTTTTGTTGTCTGGCAACGCCTTTAATGATTGTTGTTATTTATATTTTAGGCGAGGCAGTCAACCAGCAAGTCAGCCAGCTGTATATTTAAATTGTATCGTCTTTGTTGAACTATTTAGCATAAAAATCTGTATGTACGTCTATGAAATACTCCATTTGAGTGTTTTTCTCTTTTATTTATAATTCATCCCCATACTTATTGCTGCTGTGTTGTATGTATGTACATAATTATTGTTGTCAATTATTTAACGGATATGCCATGTTTTTGAACGAGAGTTCATCATTATCATTTAGAGGCTTTGCTCATTAGATGTCGTAAACTTTTTTTTTTTTTTTTTTGAAGGCTTAAAGGTATTTACTAGCTAGAATTTGTTAGAGCTTGTGTGTAACTCTAAAAATGCATGGCTATAAGGAAAAATTATTTTAAACGTGCATGTGTATGTATGGGTGTAAGTACGTGTGTTTGTAAGTAGGGATTCTTATACATTCTTTTATTATTTCTACTATTATTCTTCTTTAACAGTTCAATGTCATTTAAAATGTAAATTCGGGCGCTTTAACTGATATTCCTACAGACTTTTTTATATCAAAGTTAGAAAAGTTAATATTCTTAACTAAGTAGTTTAATTTTTCTTTATTAGTTTTACAACTGCCTAAATTTTTTGGGCTTTAAGTCAGTTTTATAAAAAAGTTTCTTTATTTGAATTCGAATATTTCCCAAAAAAAAATTTTTTTGTTGTTCTTCAAGAAAATTATTTAATAATAAAATAATATTCTACAGAATGTTAAAACCTTAACTAATATCATTATGTTGTGTGTTTAAGAATTAAGTTTTATCGAATCAATAATCAAAAAACATTGTAATAGTTTTTCTATAAAAAAAAATAAATAATAAATAAAACATGCCATAATCGGTGCATAGAAATTGGTCTTAATTTATATTCAATAACAAACCAAAATATTAACATCGTAAATATTTTTCGGAGGAGATGCTAAGTGGCATCCAAAATGATTGCAACACCAAATCCCATAATTAAAAGAAAAGCAGTATGTATTAGCCAGATATGACCTGAAAGCTGATGATTATATTTTTTTTATTGAGACCAATACTCAGGGGTAAACCCCTACTAAATGCTGTACATTGTATTGAAATTTTCGTAGAAAGGACAGTACAATATGACAACAGGACATAGGTATATATTTTTTTATATTACTAAACCCCTTAGGAATGGGACAAATTGCTGTGAATTGATCATTCAAAGCCCAGTGTTATACCTTCACCCTTGAATGATCAACAGCAATTGCACCATTGTTGCATGTTGATTGCGGTGAGTGTCTTCGCTAAGTAGCTGTTTAGCTATTATCCGCTACTTCCCAATAGGTAGCACTTTTCTCTTAATCATTTGTTTTTGTTGTCAAAGGTTAAGGTGGAATAGAGTGGAACATCAAAGAGCGGTTGCTTTGTAGATGGACTTCTTGGACTTCTTCTTCTTATAAAATTTAATTTTTGAAGAAACCGCAAACTAACTTTTTAATTTTTCACCTTTGCTGGGATCCAAACCTGGGCCGTTTGAGTTTTTGTGCGAGCGCTTTAACCACTATACCGATGTATTACGGTATACAATATGTGGCAGAATCAAATGGTGGACATAATAAATACACTTCTTCTTTTCGATTGATTAAATCTACATAAAATTTGTTATTTAACAGGCCATAACTGTTAAAATATTATAGATGAAACTAAAATGTTATTATACCAACAGACTTAAAAAAAGTAAAGCAGGATTGAAAGTTAGTGGTTTTTACTAATGAAAAGAAGTCCAACTGAACGAACAAAATGTTTGTAACTACAATACAGTGTACTCGCGATAACGTGAACACCGTCGGACGTGAACAACGCTTAACGTAAACAAGCTTTTGTTTAAATTGACTAGTCTGTAACGTAAACAAACTTAAAAAGCTCTAATTATTGCATATGACTCTGATATCACGATTAAAGCATTGTTTTACTAACTTTTATGGTGTGTTTCTTGTGTTGATGACATCACTGAAATCCATGACATTTGAAAAAAAAACTAAACCACGACCATTATTTTCTCGTGATCTCGTTTTGTTTTAGTGTTTTATTTTAATAATTTAAATAACAAAATGATTTCACTTTCAAACGTGTAAACACAGGCTTATATTGTAAAATTTTATACTTTTGTTATGAAATTCGACAATCGCTAAAGTGATCAATTTCGCTAACAAGAACTCCCTTGATTTTAATTAGTTCACGTTACCGCGAGTGCACTGTAATATTAAAAAATGAGTTGTTTCTGAACCGTCACAACAGCGCAAAGAGTAGTGTTATAGAACGACTAGGAATGCCAACTTCGATCCCCAAAAATTCTGGAATTTTCAGGATTTGCCCAGACTCTATTTTTATTTCGGGATTCCGTAATCCCGATAATAGTATATACAGTAGGCTAAATTTGTTTTATGTTTTATATTTTTTATAAAAGATAAAATAAAAAAGTTTATAATTATTATACATTTTCGAATTAAATTCGAATATTTTAATGGATCTTTATTATACTTATTGTATGAAAACTAGTTCAGTTCTGCTAGTGTTTGTACATATTCCTTAACGGATGTTAATTCTCATAAGAATACCAGTATTAGGATCTTAGGCTATTAAATTTCATACAATAAAAAAGTTTATTTTCACATTTGATGGCAAAGAACATTTATAAAATCTTTTTGAAAACTATAGCATCGAATCATGCTTAGATGATGCCACAATTGGATTATGCCATTATGGACTAGAATTTTCAAAATACCGAATCTCGGAATTGGCAAAAACCAGTCCCGTTTGGACTTTTGGCCTTTTGTAATTTTCTATGGAACAATAGAATTAAAATTTTCAAGTGACTAGGGAAACTTCTTCAAAACTAAACGAAATTTTTAAGAGGTATTTATATATGTACTTACTTTGGGCCGCTGCCCAAATAAATGCTCTATAAGTGATGACTTGATATGCTTCCTACTCTATTTAAATATCCATTAAGCCTTTCGTGCCTGCTCAGGAGGCCTATAATATCCTCAGATTGTCCCTAAATAATTTAATGCATGACTTAAATCTCAATCTATCATAGTTTCCCTTTGGTTTTCTTTTCCTCATATCCCTCAAAAACTTCTCTTTCCATTTAATAAAAGTGTTCTGGCTACATCAGCGGCGTGAAGCTCCCCTTCTGGCAAGTTAATTCGTGATTTCATTTCCTTGAACCTAGCATAGGCTGATCCTATTGTCCCTGCGCAACAAGTTCGAATTCATCAGACAGTACCTTACCAGAAATTTAATTCCGTTTGCATGATGTGCAGATATTGTATTAGGTATCACCATAATTTACTTATAATTACAATTACTTCTTGGAACTAAGCTCTCATAATATTATACATAGATCTTAATTGAAATCTATTAATAGCAACATACTCATGTACATATATATAATAATGTTTCAATTAATAAGATTTATAAGAATTATTCCATGAATACTTTCGTACATTCATATGCATACATACATACACAAATATGTACATACATGTGTTTAAATCGTTACTACGTTCATTGACACTTGATAGTTTAAAACGGAAAAAAAATGTTTTTGAAACAAGTGGCAACGTACACATGTTTAATAAACAGTAACCAGTTACAAAGAACCGAAATACGATATTATCGTAAAATGAAATGCAAACAACAATAACAACAAAGTAATCTATAAAACTAAATACGATCCTTTAAAAAGGGCTAAATGTTAATGGAAATACTCCTCTAAATTATAATAAAAAATAATAATAATAAAAAACCAGACAAAACACATCATAATACAATGCACAGTGGAGCAATTGAAGCAACATACCTACGAGGCTGAAATTTAAAGCACAAATTCGATTTGATTTCTACTATACCTACTTATAGAAACTACAGTTTAATTAACTACTTGTTCTTTATTTTCTTTGCACAAAAAGCAGATACAAAAGTATGATACAAAGTTAAATTGAAACAAAATAGTAATAAACATCGCCTTTTATAGAACTGTACCTTCGACTTTGAAAGGATTTATTTATTTTTATATTTCTGGTGGCCTAAAATTTTTTTATTACATACTTTTTTAATTAAGCTTCTTTCTACCACTTTGTTATTACCAGAGTAATAAATTGCTTTATGTTCAAGTTCGGGTTAATCAAATTTCAAAATTCTGGTGCGGGTTCGGTACAGGGTTCTTATTGGTTTCAAATTTAAAAAAAAACAAACGATTTATTGATATGAAATTTACATATCTTTTCAAAATAATTTTCGAACTTTCTTCTTGATCTTTGTGGAGTTTCAAGTAAGTTTCAATGCTGAAAAGGCCCTCTCAACGCATAGTTGCGTAGCAGGTAATGACAATATAATTTGAGCCGCTTGATACAATATTGACATTCCCACTTTACGTTTTTTTTCCTTTTCACAAAATCTTTCCTTCTTTTCAGAAATAGAAAATATTGATTTTCTTATAAAGAACTCTTTCTTTTACACTTGTAAATTTTGGAAAAGTATTATTGTTTTTAAAATAGATATGTACATACATACATAACTGGCCATATAACCCTGTTACAGGGTTACTGCCTAGCTCCTCGCAATGTTCATGTTGTGTGTGTTAAATTTTTATGCATGAATACAGTTAAAGACTTGAGGAGCTTCTTCATGGCAATCAGTTACTCTCAGAGCTTTTGCCAGAAGACTGCTAAGAGGTAGCCGCCGAAAGAAATCTTTTTTTAATATTTCTTTTCTGTAAGATGTCAGAGCTGAGATTTGAACCCGCAGCTATCTTCCTAGTAAGCCAACACACTAACTACTAGACCACAAATTCTGTTTCCTATCTTTTTGCAGCACCCATGCTGTCTGTGTTAATTTTTATCCATGAGTACGGGGACCTACAGTTTAAAGAAGACTCCGAACGATAGACTTGAGAAGCTTGTTCATGACAATTAGTTACTCTCAAAATATTTGCCAGAAGACAGCTAAGAGGCAGTCGCCGGAAGAAATATTTTTTTCAGAATTTTTTTTTGAAGATGTCAGAGCTGGGGTTTAAATCTGGAGCTCTTGTCTTAGTAAGCCAACAGACTAACCACGGCGACTACATGGCATATATAGATTTATAAACTCCAATAATATTACTAAATATAATCACCGAGTGATGTTGTAAATATCTATACAACAGTATTGAAAACAACACACACAACATTAGTTCTGCGAGAAGTTAGGCCGAAACCCTGACACAGGGTTGTAATGGCCAATTATGTATGTATGTAGTATTGAAAACATTATTCACAAAAAACATTCATAGATATGTTATTCAACACAACGAGCTACAACAGCTTAGTCGATGTGCAATAACATGCTAAAACACTATAATGACCTTACATGACATGGCATGATATCGTGTTTAAGACGACATGACATTGCATAGCATGGTTTTTACAAAAATTACATTTTTACACAAAATATTGCATTTTGTAGTATTTTAGTATTTAAGCAAAAAAGCTTTTGGACACATGACAATTGTCGAAAACAAAAAACAAAATGACAGTGTAATGTGTATTTTTACTCTCTTATTTAATATTTAGAACCACTGTGCAAGGAGTAATAAAAAATATAAAAATGAAACAACAGTGAAACTGATATTAAGTAAACAAATAAAAATACAAAAAGAAAAAAAAAATACATTCAATATTACTTTTGGGATCCATGACGTTGAAAGATCGAAACAGGGTAACAAATAATCCAAAACAGCATAGCTATCCAGGCACAAAAAGACAAACCACGATTAAACAATGGTTTTTAATTGTCCAATGCAGTACGAGTAAGAAAACAGCAGAATTGGTTGACAAATAAAAACTTTAATATGAGACACTTTCTGGTTCTTGCTAAAGTTTACTGAACCTTTTTTTAAATATCAATTATTTTTAATTCTTATTTTTCATTTCATATTTCACTTCAAGCTTCATAGCATTTTATGTTTTTTCGAGATCATAAACATTATTTTTTTTTTTTTTTTATTTAAGGCTTCTGTTTAATTGGATTTCTGGCTATTTAATAAGAAACGATTTTAAATTTTTTTTGGTTTACATTTTCTTTTTTCCTTAACAAAAAACCTCAAATAACATTTGCGGATCACAGCTAAGCAAACAAATGTAACGATATTAACGAAGAATGATCAAAAATTGTTTACAATAGACATGAGGATAGCAGGCGTTTTTTTTTTACCGATAAAACTTTGTTTTCGTTTATTTTTTATTTTTTTTTTTAATTCAATGTAAAACATGACATAATGGTCTATTAATTTATTTTTTAATTAATTTTTTTGTTTTATTATTTTTAATTTTCGTTTAAAAGATTTAGAAAAGCATTGTCTGTAGTGGCCCGTTATTCAAAACGCGTTATGTGATGTTATTGGTTGTTGTCGTTGCAACTGAATGCTTGAAAGCATTAAAACTCTCTATGGAGCCCCTATAATTTTAATCAGTTCAGTTCATTATTACTACTATACTGTTAAGCCAACCACTGCTCTGCTTGCTTAGCTTTGCTCACTCAGAGTTCTGTGAATAATTCGCGTCACCACCACAACAAAATACAAAAAAAAAAAGCAAAACAGCGTTTACCATACATATTATAAAACAGAATTTGAAAATTATTGCAGTTTTTATACTGATTTTTTAGTTTATATGTAATTTGTTTTCTTTTTTGCATTTTATTTTTCATATATTTCGTATTTCAATGTCATCTTCAATAGTTTATTATCAAAACAAAAAAGCAAACATTTATTAATTTGTTAATTTCCTTTTTCAAAAATAGTTTTCTTAAAAAAAAAAAACTAAATTCTCTTAAATTACTTGAAATGTTATTTTTCACAATAAAAATAAAAATTAAATTGTTGAAAAAATTTTGTTTCTTTTTTAGGTTTTCTCTCTATAAATCAATCAATCAATTTAACAAGTAGTGCGCAATAAAGTTTTTATCGTTTTTTATTTTCATTTTAAGTAAATTTTCAATTGGAAAGGTGTTTGTTAAATATATATATATATATATATCAAAAACTATTTTAAATAATTCAAACTAGTGTAAAGGCCTATTAAATAAGATGATACCAAATACCAGCTCTTCAAAATAGCCGAAGATATGATTTAGAGTTGTAGTCTCCGTGGTCTAGTGGTTAGTGTGTTGACTTACTAAGACAAATGTGCCGGGTTAAAATCTCAGCTCTGACATCTGGAAAAAAAAAATAAATATGAATAAATTATTTCTTTCGGCGACTACCTCTCAGCAGTCTTCTGGCAAAAGCTCTGTGAGTAATTGATTGCCATGAAAAAGCAACTCAAATCTATCGTTCGGAGTCGACCTTAAACTTTGGAAAAAATTAACACACACAACATGAGTGATGCGAAAAGCTAGGCCGTAAGCCTGACACAGTGTTGTAATGGCAAATTATGTATGTATGATTTATAGTTGGAATGTATTTATATTGTTAATCAAAATAGCCCTAAAATTTGTGTTTACGGAAAAATCAGTAATTGCAATGGGGCTTATTTTGAAAAGATTAATTGATACAATGGTCACCGTAGTCTAGTATGTAGTGTGTTGGCTTACTAGAAGAGAGCTCCAGGTTCAAACCCCAGTTCTGACATATTAACACCTCTTATCAGTCTTCTGGCAAACGTAACTGAGCAATTGCCATTAACAAGCTTCTCTAGTAAAGTGTAGGTACTGGTACTCATTGACGCACACAATATGAGTGCTGTGAGAAGCTAGGCTGTAACTCTGAAAAAGGGTTGTAATGGCCAATTATGTATACTCGTATAATAGGTACAATGAGTAAAACTGTGTCGGCGTGTTACTGTGCTCATTCATAAATTAAATTTATTTTTTAGAGTTTTTCATATCAAAAGAATATATGAACACTGTCATCTTCTTTAAAGCTGAATAAAAAAGGTCCTTAAGGGTAAAATATAAAACTTGGTGCTCCCAAAAATAAAGTCTTCTAAAAAGGGGATTAGTTTTAGAGAAGCATTAGAAAGGTTGAAATTATTATTAAATCTCTAGTAATTACTATTATATGTTATAGATGGCACCTTTGAACAGAACAAAAATTATGGTTTTTTTTTTTTTTTTGAATTTTTGTGATTAAGAGTTCATTTCTAGTAAACTTTTATCGATTGAAGGCTAATAAAGTTAAAATAATAATTAATGGTATGTATAAGCATATGCAGCACATATTTTTAAAAAAATAATACGAAATTCACTTATGTACATTATTATTAAAATATACATATGTAAGTATACTGTAAAGATAAAACCTTTAAACTAGCAACAGCCCACGTTTATTTTAAACAAAATTTTTTATCAGCTAAATGTAGAAGAAATTTCAGCAGCCTAAATGAACCATTTGTCACAACTGAATGTATGTAGTTGCAATTTTACCAAATTTTCGCAAAGAACAAATCTTCATAGGTACCTATTCGTCGAAATTCGTTACAAAGAATTATTCGATCAAACGTGCTAAGATTTGGCCACCTACATACGAGTACATATTTACATATGTACGCATGCAAATCTTGCTAGCGAAGAGTACATTCTGAGCCTTATTCTAAATCAAGGTTAATAGAATACTCGTATACCTCAAAACATTTAAATTTACTATAACAAATTTTTATATTTTATACCTACAAATTAAAATTCCCACAATAAAAAGCCTTTACAACAACAATTAAACCATAGTTTTTATACAATATGAGTCTCTATTATTGTTTAATAAACAAAAATCAAAACATTATTAAAACCGATTGTTAAAAAGAATAAAGAAATAACAAAAAAAAAACAATAAATTTGCAGAAAAAGAAAAACAAATTGCTGCGTTTATCCAACAATGAAATCAAAACAAAAGCCACGTGCTTAAAACAACAACTATTATGACTCCATCAACATTACTAAAAATGCACACGTACAACAACGAAGAGTGTTTGTGAAAAACAATAATAAAAACACAGAAAAAAAAGAAAAAACAAAAGCATAATTCGCGTGATCAGCAAAAGGGACTAAAGACAACAACCACAACAACAAACAATGTGAAAAACGTTTAAAGCTCGTGTTCAAAATAAATAAATGACGTCACGTCAAGTAGAAGAAATTTTTAAATAAATAAATAAATCATATGTACATATGTATGTATACAATGTAGGTACCATACATGGGCATACTGCATTACTTTTTTACTGCAATACGTAAACCAGTATTCAGTAAAAAGTACTGATTATTGAAAAGAAAAATCAGTATTCAGTAAATTTTACGGATTACTGAAAAGGAAAATCAGTATTCAGTAAATTTTACTGTTTACTGAAAAGAGAAATCAGTATTCAGTAAAGAGTACTGATTACTGAAAAAAGAAATCAGTATTCAGTAAATTTTACTGATTACTGAAAAGAGAAATCAGTATTCAGTAAAAAGTACTGATTAATGAAAATAAAAATCAGTATTCAGTAAAAAGTACTGATTACTGAAAAGTGAAATCAGTATTCAGTAAAAAGTACTGGTTTGTGTAAAAAAATTCAGTAAACATTAAATGACTGACAGTAGATACTGTGTGTTTTAAAAATGATATGTACGCATTGCTCACTTACATGAATAGTAGCATAACTAAAAAACTGCATTTCGAAAAAAAATTAAGAACTGAAAAAATTATTTTATTTTGCATTTTTCAGTATATTTTTTGAACTTGAAGTCTCAGCTAAATAAATCAGTTTTTATTTACCCAACAACACATTTCATAATTAAAAAAAGTAAAAACATACAAAAAAGAAATATTCCTCGAAATGCAGTTTTTCAGTTATGACACTATTCATGTAAGTGAGCAATGCGTACATATCATTTTTAAAACACACAGTATCTACTGTCAGTCATTTAATGTTTACTGAATTTTTTTACACAAACCAGTACTTTTTACTGAATACTGATTTCACTTTTCAGTAATCAGTACTTTTTACTGAATACTGATTTTTCTTTTCAGTAATCAGTACTTTTTACTGAATACTGATTTCTCTTTTCAGTAATCAGTAAAATTTACTGAATACTGATTTCTTTTTTCAGTAATCAGTACTCTTTACTGAATACTGATTTCTCTTTTCAGTAAACAGTAAAATTTACTGAATACTGATTTTCCTTTTCAATAATCAGTAAAAATAGAAAATACTGAAAAAGTACTGGTACTGAAAAATGCCCATCTATGGTAGGTACATACATACATACATAATTGCATATACTTACTAAAACTTTTTTTTTTTAGTTTTTTAATTTTATTGTTTAAAGAATTTAAATGTCATGGCATTGAAAATTGCTAAGAAAATCTAAAAAACAAAGAGAAGAATTATCAGCAATTTTATAAAGACGGTAAAAGTAAAAAAGAAAGTTCTTCATCAACAAAAAAAAGATAGATATTAAATTTAAATTATTAAAATGAAAAATATACTTTTCTGCCAAGTCAACAAAAGTCACGGACAAAGTCTAACAAAACAGAAAACAACTATTCAGCAGAAAAAAAAAAAAAAAAACATTTACATATTTATGTACATTGTATGTATGTACACAAATATATGGTATAATGATTGCAATTTAGTATATCAATGTCTGGCTCATTTAAACAGGCTGGTTAGGGACAATACGGTCAAATTTTTATTGCGTGCCGTTATTTCAAAACTCTGCAGTTGGTAGTTTTTCAAAATTTGGTATTCTTGTTTCTTAGCTTCAAGCTTTAGAAGTGTTTACAGAACCGATTATATCATACATAATTGGCCCTTTTCCAGAGTTACAACACATATTGTGTTTTTTAATTTTAATAGATGAGTACTGGGACATGCAGTTTAAAGTCGACTCCGAACAACAGACTTGAGAAGCTTGTTCATGGCAATTTCAATACAATGCACAGTATTTAGTAGGGGTTTTCCCCTGAGTATTGGTCTCAATAAGAAAAAAAAACGGTAATGTTAATTTTTAAAATTTTAAGTTAGCAAAGTAAAGCCACAGTGTTCATCAAAACAGAGAAACAGAGAGACTAAAAATTAAAAATAATGTGAAAACCTAAGAAAAAACAAAAGAGCAAAACTATTCAGTTATTTCGGCTTAATTCATCAATGGAGACGTGTAGCAGACAAAATAAGCGTTCAGTTTAAAAACCACTCCTAATAGACAATGTAACCAAGTTTGGGCTTATTAAGGCAAAGTGTAACTTCAATGAGATTGTCGTGCATAACTATCTCTGCTTATGTCCTTGTCACGAAGTTACATCACTAAAAATTTTCATATATGAAAATTTCATCCAAAGTGCGACTTGAGACTGATTCTTTAATGACCATTTTTCTTTGAATTCTCCACCGGGTAGTCCTACCCTTACCAACCACTACCACCATACGTTGAATAAAGTATTTGTAAGTTATACCTGTTTATTCATGTTGTGGTTTAAACCAAAATTAATTCATGTTCTTTAAATCAAATTTTAATAAATATTGCGCAATTTTTAACGTACGAGTATATTTTTTTAAATTTTTTAAACACCAATATTCTGTTTAATAAATAATTTCAAATTTTCTTTTTTCTTATAATAAAATAAAAAGAATATACGAAAAGCCTTTACTGACAACAAGACTTCCATCTAAATTTACATAAAAATTTTTCAGTATTTTTGTTTTTGTTATTAAACTCACAATGAGAATCAATTTAAGTGGAAGATCGATATCTTATCAATGAGAAGAAAAAGGATTTCATTTTACCCTCCCTATTTTCTCAGGTTATTATATTGAATCCTTTTATACAATATAAGTAAAATAGAATAGAAATACAAAATAAAGTATCCTGTTATAAAATATTTTCAAATAAAAAAAGTGTATGAAAATAATAAAGAAAATTTGTTTGTTAAACTTTGTGAATATAATGCGGGTAACCGCGAGTTATCCGATATAAGGATAACGAGACAATAAACGACAAGCCAACAACAACAACAAAGAAACATACTCATACTCTCACGTATGTGTGTTTAAGCAATATGAGTATGAAAAGAAACATTATTTTTTACACCATCTCCTCGCATTTTATATGTATTTATTGTTCTTTTATGTTTAATCTTATCCTGATCGATTTAATTCGATTTGAAATTTTCCAAACGTGATTGCAACAATAGCGAAATATGTTGATTAAAAAAAATGTTGCAACTTCAAATTATAATTGTTGTCACTTTAAAATATATATTTCGTTGTGGTATGTCTTTTTATTTTGTATTTCAAATTCAACAACTTTCCAAATGTCTGGCTTATCGATTTTCAGGATTTTTAATAAATTTCTTATTAAAAGAATATTACACACTGCCATGAATTAATTTTTTTTGAAAACCTTCATTTTTCTCTCACTATCCTTGGTTTTAGCGATGAAGCAAAAGATATGCTGCTTTTCAATAAAAACTTAAGAACAAACTTTGCATTGTAAAAGAAAAAAATGTTTGACGGAAGATTTATATGTTGGTTTAATAATAAACTCAAAAAAATATTGCTCTTATTAAATACAGTCGGCCCTCGATTATGCGTTATCCGGTTAACCGGTAACTCTGATTAACCATGATGGCCACAGATCAGCCTATGGTTTTTTTTTTTTTTTTTTTGCAATGTTTTCAAATTGTTTGCTTCGATTAACCATGATTACCTCTATTATCTGTGATGAAAACGAGGAGTTCCCTTGTTTGCATGTGATGGGTCAGAAGCATTTACAAATGATTAGTTTAAATTTGAAAAGTGTGGGTGGTTAGATAAAGTTAAAATAAATTACGAGCGTTCAGACCGTTTATGACATTGCTATCTTGAATTAATTTTTTTTTATGTAAATATGCATGTACACCAATGCTTACTTCTTTAATATTAAAAAAACTCTATAATCAAAATTGTTATTCGATTAACCGTGAAAATCGATTATCCGTAATGCTTCTGGTCCCGACCATCACGGATAATCGAAACCCGACTGTATGCTGATGCTTCTTTATATCTACAAAAAGCTGATAATCTGTAAAACATTAAAATCTAATAGAGTATTAAACTATGATTGAGGTAATTCAAATACTACGAGTATATAGGATTTTAGGCTTTTAACTTATTGCGATTCCAAAAAATCTATTAAAAATAAAAAATAAATTAAGGGTCCACACCCTTTTCCCCTTCCCCGTCTATTTTCCTACACATTTTGGCAGAATACCATTCAATAGCATTAAAGGCTGCGGTGACACCGCGCTTGGTATGGCCAGTGATGTCTATGTCGTCGGCATAGGCAAGGAGCTGGACACTTTTATTAAAAATAGTGCCATTAAGATGTACACCCGCCTTTCGCAAAACACTCTCCATGACTAAATTGAAGAGGTCGCAGGATAAGGGATCGCCTTTTCTGAAACCTCATAGGGTATAAAAAGCTCGGAGAGGTCTTTTCCTATCTTGACGGAGCTGCAGGAGTTGCTTAGCGTCATTCTGCATAGCCTTATAAACTTTGCAGGAATACCGAGCTTAGACTTTGCGGCATATACTCGATCCCTTCTATCTATCGAACGCTGCCTTATAGTCGACAAAAAGATGTCAATGGTGGACTTACCAGGTATGAAGCCGCACTAATAAGGTCCAATCAGTGAGATGGCAAATGGGTTCAGTCGTTCACACAATACGCTCGTAAGCTCCTCGTGTATGAGCTCCTCGGCGACGTAGTCGTTGGCCAGCGCATTAATATCCAGCGGCTGCGCTGGCGGTCATGTTGTTCGAATGGAAGAATCTGCTCCAGCGAAAAAGGTTTTCGATGCGAAGATCACTGGGCGTCGGCGTAGAGAAGGTCCATGTTTACGTTGGAAAGACCAGGTAGAGACAACCCTGTCATTAATTGGTGTGACCAACTGGAGAAGGCGTGCGCTTAGCATAGAAGCCTGGAGCCTGGAGCCAGCTAAGTAAGTAAATAAGTAAGTATTCACAAAAAATATTTAAAATTTGTTAAGGCTTTATTTGACAAGTAACACATAGAAATTTGTCAAATAAGGCTTTAATAAACCTATAATGTCTGTTATGAATACGACAGTAAGCCTTTTGGAAAATCGAATACAGAAAACAAAATATTTTTTATAAATTTTCCCACCACTTTCATATAAGATTTAATTTAATTTTTGCTTCACATATTAAAAAAAGAGAAATAAAAGTAAAAAAAAAAATTCTGTTATATATTTACTTCTTCCTCAAAATCCTGAAACTACTAAAAATCTAAATGCCATTCAACAACAGACAAAAAAATGTTAAAAAGTGATAATAAAATACTGAAATAAATTGTGCGTTAAATTTAAAAAAAATTATAAGTTTTTTTTGGAATACATTTTGTTACAAAAATTATGAATTCCGGAGAATTTTAATAAAAATTATTGTTAAAAATATTGTTTAAAGAATATAAAAAATAATAAAAATAAAAACAACAACAATAAGCAAGTGTAAATTTTATGGCAGTCAAAAGAAAAAATCCAAAAAAAAAAATTATGCATGAGCACTAACTGCAATATCATAACAAGATACTACAAACTTAGAAGATGACAAAAAGTTTCTTTTAAATTTACGATTATAAATGAATATGAATATGTATGTACATACCTACATACATATGCATGTTTATATATACATATATACATAAAAGTATACGTATATTGCAGTCGGTGATTGTCTAGAGTAGGCGAAATTCCTTATAAAGTTTTCGTGAATTTGTATACAAGTTTTCTTGATGACAACTTCAAGGTGTTAAAAATTCTTTTTTTGGTGTTGTAATTAAAGATGTCCGTACGAGTGGATTGTTTTAAAAGGCAGAAAACTAGCTCAAAACCATTACTTAAATTAGTATGTGCGACTAATTGGCCAACTCCAGAACAAATTGGAAATTGACATTTCAAAATGCAGTACACAAGTTAAATGTATCAGTGTGTTTGTGTATTTGTTATACATTTACTTCTAATCTTTTTACAGGGAAAAGCAGTAACAGTCTAAAAAAAGCAGATCTTTAAAATATTAAAATCATTGTATGTTATAAAATTAAAAATAGTATTAATTTGTAAAATAAATTTTATTTAATTTCTTCTTCTAATGCTTCATTTTAGCCTGCTATAACTAACATACATACATACATATAAGTACGAGTATTACAATATCAGATAAAAATTAAAGCATATCTTTAAAATATTAAAATTGCACGGTGCTACAAATGAGCAACTTTTTTTTTATACTTGGAAAGTGACCTAGTGTAAGTTGTAGGCCTTATTGAGTAGATCATAAATTAATTTTTAAAAGTTCGGAAACACCCTCAAATTTCGGAGTTATTCCGATAAAACTATTTTCGGGTAGGTTCGAGTACTTATGAACACGTAACTCAGTTGATTTTAATCCGATTTTAAATTTTTAAACGGTTTCAGAAAGAAGAAATATGTGCCTTTTTAAGTATGTACACATTTTGGTATATATATTAAATTTTTGTAGTGTTATTTTTAATTATATCTGATTTTAATTTTATTTTTTCTAAATTTTTTAACTTTGGCGTCATTTTTTTAAATTAGATTGTTTAGAAACATACCCTTATGTATATATTTCATTAAAGCTAATTTAGCTCTGAGTTAAACAATCTTCCAATAAATAAAATCGAGTAAAAAATAAAAAAGTTATTAGGGTTTTTCAAAAGTTAAAAATTTTGCTTTTACAAATATGTATTGATCAAACTCTTATTTTTAAATTATAATTTTTTAAAAAACAGCAAACTTACTTTTTAATTTTTCACCTCTTCTGGGATTTGAACCTGGGTCCTTTGAGTTTTTGTGCGAGCGCTCTAACCACTATACCAGGCACCCCCCCCCCCCCCCCCCCCTAAATTTTAATTAATTTTTTGCATTATTCATTTAACAGTAATTGATGGCTGTAAAATTACAAAAAATCAACATCATTTAATTGAAAGTTTATGTATGTTTAAAAAGTTTACTAACCCCAATATGCTTTACTGTTTTTCGAATGAAATTCGGCCTAGACAGTCTAATCGTTTGAACCGAGAATATTTTCATTCTTATTTTTTGTCTCTTGACAAGCCATTTTCGTTTTAGGAAATCATAATTTGATCCGACGATCGATTCAAGTTGAATAATTTTCAAACCTTAAATATACATATCATAAAATATTGCTAATCAATAACTGCTGTCTAGTTATATGTTGCTGATTGAATCTGTCAAAATGTATTTCCTTTCAATAATGTACAAGTATTATCATTATTATGTTTGAAATACACTAAAACTGCAGATACTTTTATTTATTTGTGTATAGTGATTTTCTACTTCTTATTTAATTTTTGACGTTTTCGATACAACGTACATGAATAGAATTATACACTCTGTGTTACCCAGCAAGTAAACAAAAGCTGTTGTCCATACAACACACAAAGACACTAAATTTTGTCGATTTAGCAAATATTACAACCCTGATTGTAAATCATCTAAATTCAGTACAATACAAATTGAATTTGATGTTTATTTTATATTTAGAAACTAGCTATTATCCTTTTACTCGTACTTATTATTATTACATCCCAATGTGAAGCGATAAAATTTCCAGATAAATGGAATGTGCAAAATATATCACCTCACAATCTCTGTTTCTAAAAAATTTTGGCGTACTTTTTAAAAGTTAAATTTTGTTGCTTCTCTGTAGAATTAAAAAATAGTTACATATAATCGGTATCAAAACGGCACCTTGTGCTAATTGTAGTTGATCAGGGTTTCGGATTAACTGGCCATTTGACCTACCTACATATAATCGCGAAGGCCAAGCTACTACTCAGGACATATTTTTCAATAGGAAAATTGGGTTGAAACTCTCAGTCAAAATTGATAGTTAAGTTTGATCCAAATGTCCTAATTCTAGATTACAGTACTCGTATTAAAGAACGCATATCTTAAAATATCTGTGGTACTAAAATAAAATATTAAACATGCAACAATGTGAATTTGAATTATTAGTGACTATTTTTTTTCCTTTTGGGTTTAATATACACTAACAAGCAGAAGGATGTTTTTTTGTTTTTCCTTATTTTTTTTTTTTCGTGCAACGCATGTGTGACAAACAACTACAATAACCAACTATAACAACAAAGTATTAAGCAAAGATTTCTTTGTAAAACAACAAACACAACATAAAATTATGTTGCATATCCATACATAGTGGGTATATGTATGTGCATGTATAAATGTTGCACAATTGTGTCACACTCATTAAGACGTTTTCCTTTTGTTCGTACCTCTACAATTTCATGCTCAATCTACTTAATACTGTTTGTAATACTGTAGCGTTTAATACTTTAGTTCAATCATTCAGCCGCAAAGCCTCTTTAAAAGGACGGACTAACTGAATGACTGACTGACTAACTTGACTGATTGTTGCAAACAGTTAAAAACCTTTCAAATGTTTCTTTTAAAACTGAAAGTGAATAAACATTAAATATTAATTGTCATGAAAATAAAAATTGCTAGAAACCAATTGGTTTATTATTAGTTCTTCCCCTGTAATGGAAATCAAGCATTATGTTGTCTATTTAAGAATAACTGTATAGAGTTCATTTATACGAGTATGTACTCATATTAACGAATTATAGAACAACAAGAAAAAAAAAAACTTCCGTGTAATCAGATCTTAAGCGTAACACTGTGTCAATGAGCCATAAAAAACAACATTTAATACAATATGTACATACTACATGAGATTATTTTTATAAAACATTTAAAACTATAGCTGACTAAATAAGAAATTTGAAATAAATTCTAATCGACCATATGTACTAATTTTTTAATTATAAGAGTATTTATAAATATTAAATGCGGTTACACAAATTGAAAAAAAACATAAATTAAATATAAAAACAATGTTTAGCACTAAAAATATTAATATTAGAAATTGTTAGAAGACTATTAATATAATTATAATATTAATACCTATAATAAATTATTGTTTATTGATTTCTTCTAATTTGAATTAAAGAAATTAAAAAAAAATCATTAAAAATCGAATTATTTATCTTTTAAATTATTTGCGAGCAGTCCATTGTGTTTATAGTGTTTTTATATAGGGTGTTTTTTTAAGTGTTTCGGAACTTAAAATATTGTTGGAAACAAATGTTTTTATTATAATCTGGTAGATAATTTCGTGAGGAATATTTTTCAAATATTACTTCTTGCATTGGCGGATTATAGACTGTGAACTACTTACAATAGTTTACCTAAGATCTCAATAAACAACTCACGCGATCACGCTCTGACCGCAGCAGCACAGGCAAAACAGTAAGCTCAACACACACATCAAAGGGCGCAGCGACACGACGCTCACATCGAGGTATTGCACAAGGTTCAATTTTTAGAAAGTTATTTATTGAGATCTCAGGTAAATTTTTGTAGTTCATTGTTCTCTTTCCGTGTTCAATATTGAAACATTTTCAAAGTTAGGAAATTAATTATAAGAAACGTTTAATGTTAGAAATGTTACAAATTATTAGTGTGCCTACAACACAGAGGATTAATTTTAAAACAGACACAGAGGGTTTAGCTCAAACATACAGACATTTAATATACAAAACATAATATTTATATATATTCATTATTACACTTATTGTTAATTTCTTTTTTATTTGGGTTATTGTTATTTTATCGTTGGTATTTATAATTTTTATTTTATATAAAATAATTATTAATTTTATTAAAATTCAGGGATGTGATGAAAGGCGATTTCTTTCGAGATTGAAATAATTTAAATTTATTATAAGTAATTTTTTTTTTCTTCTTTTTTTTTTCTCGAAGTCATATAGAACTTTTCTGTTTTTAATTATATTAAAGTAATAATAATAAAGGATGTAATGACAATAGTCATTAACGTAATGAGTATAAGAGAAATTCCAAATCTGAAAAGAATTGGAAGTTATAGTAATTTGGGGTTCTTTCGATTTTGGTTTCAATCGAGGTCGATTTTCATCACATACCAGATAATTTTTGTTACTTTTATTTTTATTATTTTTGTAAATACACACATATCGTTCCTACTTGTTATTATTTTTATTAATGTTGTTTGTTGGTTAATTATTATATTAATTTTTTAAATGTTCATTATGTTTTTATTTGAAAATATGTATGACATAATTTTTTACGTATTTTTTTTTTATAATTTTGTTATTGTTTTGTCACATACAAATATATATTCCTGATGATGCTACGCAAGGAAGTAGCGAAATATCGTAAAATAAATAATATAAATATTTATTCGACCTTAAGCTCAAATAATTTACCTAATAATAAAATTAATAAAAAGGTCAATGAAAATAATACAAATATACGAAAATTTTATATTAAAAAAGAACAAATTTTACATATTGGTAGAACAACAGTAACAAAAACCATCGAGAGTAGAAACATTTTTACGTTTTTTTAAGCTTTTTCTATGTTTTTTCTTTAAGTTATGATATGTAGTTAGTTTTGCGTATTATTTTGTCGTGTAAACATTAAAATGGGTAGAAGAAAAATATTGTTTTTGAAAGATAAAATAAAAATCATCGATAGCCACCGAAATGGTTTAAGAGTAAAAGATCTATGCAAGAAATATGCATTGAAATACACAGTGTCTACAATTTTAAAGTCAAAGGTAACCCTTTTAAAAAGTATAAAAGATAATGTTGGGAGGTTGTTTCAACATTCAATGGTACCCAAATATAAATGTACAACAGTTCAGAATACAACAGCAAAACTTGATAAATGCATTGAAAATTATGTATAACGAGGAACGTGTACAAGGAGCCTTACAAACAGATTCATTTTATAGTAAACTCAACTTCAGAAGGGGGCAGCATTACTTAATGAATATGAATGACCAAAATCAGGTTGCGTGGATTTTCAAATCACGTTGTGACTTAATAAAATTAAATGGATCACGGTTTTCGAGAGCAAATTCTTCATTTTGTTCACTATGCAACACAGGAGAAGTAGAGACAATTCAACATTTCATTTGCAGATGTCCTATTTTCAATTATAGCAGGTTGCAACAATTCGGCTATACATAACAATATCAGAAGAACTTTTGATAAAAATTTAAATGGAGAATTCCACATTTTTGTAAGTGGGACAATTTAGTCAAATACATTATCAACACTTTGCAATAATAAGTTAATAAGTGAATTTAATTATTGAGGGCATATACATACATATGTACATATAATCTTAAAAGATAGCATTATTATTTTTTTAACCAGATTTATTCCGGCTAACGACAGGGGTCAGAGCCGTATGTAACATTCTTTAGATTTATATAAATTATTTATAATAACATTGTACGTATTGTAACGATATATGAAACTACTACTACTACTACTACTACCACTACTACTACTACCATAAAGAATACAAATTTTGCATCACGAAACAGAAAAGCTATTAAATCATATACTATTTTTTGATTTTTTAGTTTTACATGAAAAAGTGATATGAAAGTGATACTGTATTTCAAATCGTAATCAAAAAGTTTTTTATAACAATTTTTAACAATTATGCGTAATTAGAACTTAAGAGGACTAAATATACGAGTAGTAATAAATTTAACAATTACACTACTGTTTCCAATGAAAATAGTCGGTGACTTGCATTGAGCTTATTAACAGGCTTTGCTTTATATTATGCTTTTTAATTTCCTTTAAAAATATAAAACTATTAAGCTTCGAATATTGCTTAAAACTATTAAACATAAGAAAACTAAAAAGCATTAAAGCAGCCCTTTGAATTAACATCGACAGTACATAGTTTATGCAAATTTAGTAACAATGTTCTGTTGCGTTGGAAGCATTTAAACGTCTTCTTACTATTATAAGAGATATTAATACTCTTTAAAATGGTCATAGATTGGAGCTCTAAGAGTTCCAGCTCCAGACATAGGAGAGAATAAGAAGGCTACAACATAGAATAAGTGTTGGAGTTAATTCAAAACATTTTAATTAGATTTATCTCAATAAATTGTAATCTACTGGTTAGTGTGTTACTAGACAAGAGCTCCGGATTCAAAACCCAGCTCTGAAATCTTTAAACAAAAAAAGAAATTTGAAAAAAAAAGTATTTTTTCGGTGACTACCTCTTAGCAGTCCTCCTGCAAAAGCCCTGAGAGTAACTGATTGCCATGAATAAGCTTCCAAAGTCTACCGTTCGGAGCCGACGGTAAACTGTAGGTCCCTGTACTCATGGATAAAAATTTACACACACAACGTGGCTACTGCGAGAAGCTTGGCCGTAACCCTGAAACAGCTTTATAATAGCCAAATATACAAAAAATAAATTGTCAAAAGTAAAGCTATTTCTTTCCGCTTTAAGAATAATAAAGATATGTAGAAAGGAAGTTAAAAAAAATGAAACACAAACTTCATAAAATTTACAACCATTCTTTTTTATTTATTGCCCTGTGTTATAAAGATTTTCAAATTCAATTGTCGGTTTATAGAATTTTTTAAGCGTTAAGCATTCATGACGTTCTATTTTAAGCCTATTGGATGTCACTACCATGTGAATCACTCGATATGAAGCGATTTTGTTTTTTAACAAACCCGTTAGACTAAAAAATTATCCTCGTTGTTAAAACTTAAATTCCACATATTTGTTAACTAAATCGGGATAATTTGGTAGCTTTGTTCCAGTATTTCTAATGGTTCTTTAACGTATGGTTCTATCGGATTTAAAAATGGCACTCTATATTTCGACATAGCTAAAGAGCCCAACTTAACCTTATATTCAAGAATTGCATACTGTATACAGTCGAATTCGGATATAAGCACACCGTTTAAATGAAAAAATCGGATAAGTGCAAAACAAATGTATGTATTTACTTTTGTTTGCTTAATTTCAAGGTATTTAACTTCGTTTAAAAGAAAATCCGTTTTAAGGAAAAACCGCTTAAAAGAAAAAAATTTTGCGTTAAAAACAAAAAATTGTATAAAAACAACTCCGCTTAATTGCAAATACGAGTATTAAAAATTTATCGACGACACAAAAATTTTAACGCCGCACAGAGGGGTATTTTGAAGATCTGGGGTTTCGACTTTTCGAAAGTTAATGTTTTTCATTATTACCGATTGTAGGGTAAAGATAATTGAAGGCTTAACTAGATTCCGTTATTTTTTTTTTCATTTCTTTTGATTACATTCGTTTTCTACATGCTGTTAAAGTTTTTTGTTGCTAATAGTGCATTAACTATTTTGTTGCGTTCAAGTAAATTAAAAGTTTTAGCAGGCTGTGCGATGGCGTATGTACAGTTTAATCATTTAGACAAAATAGAAAATTGTAAAGCAGGTAAATCTTATTTAATCCATTCAGGTAAATAAAATTATAATTTAAATTCATACTAGTAAAGCAGCATTAAAAAATATGGTATTTTTGGATATCAAAAGTGAACTCTGGACAAAAAGTTGTGCACCACCATCACAACCACCCACCACCACTTTAATCTATATTTAAATGTAATCTTCAACATTGTATTGTTCAGATGAGAAAAAAAATTGCAGGTTTTTGCGGTTTTGCGTTTTATAACCATTTAAGGTGACCTACTGCGGAAAAATATACCATACTTTCTGCTGGTGCTTTACTGTATCACTTTCGTTGATATACAGAGTGTTCTATATCTCAATGCATTTTTTCATGCGGGTGTTAGATGAATAAAAAGTTATTGGGAGGTAGGACTCTTGGAAACTTATCTTTTTTTATAGAAAACTTTTTTTGTATAAATTTGAGGTATTTTTTCCAAATGCTGTAAAAGATCCCCTCTACCCCCCAATTTTTACAAATTATTTTTTTTACGTGCTGAAGGCCCGAAGTGCGAGCCCCAGGAAAGGTGTGATCAATTTTTTACTTTTAATTTTTGTTTCGTCAGAAACGCTTTAATTAGATCAAAGTTAACTGCAATGAATATTTTTGGTAATTAAAGGAGAAATGGACATCATTGAAGGAATAGTACACTAGCCAAACTGAACAGTTGTTTTCGACTCCAGCTACGGTAGTCTCATCA
This sequence comes from Metopia argyrocephala, assembly GCA_963576795.1. Lineage (NCBI taxonomy): Eukaryota > Metazoa > Arthropoda > Insecta > Diptera > Sarcophagidae > Metopia > Metopia argyrocephala. The sequence continues at coordinate 55,402,091 of OY756211.1, read as the reverse complement.
GAGTTCTTTGTGTCCTGTGTATATTCAAGACCAAACATCAACTATTTAACTCATACTTTTCAAGAAATCACATACGCCTCACCGAGTAATATTTTAACATTCTGCTTCGTAAATTTACTTCAAATAATTTTGGCCACCCAGATCGTCAAAATACCCCTCTGTGCTCCGACTCACTTCTTTTCTATTTTGTGCAGATTTACATTTTCGAAATTGTGCATTTATTGCTAATTTGTATACTTTGTATTTGTTAGAACTGATGAGACCTTTCGTAGCTAGTTCAGTTCTGCTAGTGTTTTACATATTCCTTAACGGATGTTAATTCTCAAAAGTATATCAGTATTAGGATCTTAAGCTATTAAAATTCATACAAAAATTATTACATTAATTGCAAGTTATAATACATTTTTAACACTTTCCTTTCTTTTTTTTTCAACACAATGAAAATGTCTCATCCATCTTGTTTACCGTTTTTGTTGGTTGATACATTTTTCCATGCTATTTTATATAATACCGGGTGTTTTTTACCAACATGAGAACTATGGATATCGTCGTCAAACTGTATTGACATTTCGGTTTAGATAAGTTTGGCAAGTGATCAGACATCATTTAACGCCGAAATAACGCTTACAAATTGTGAAATATTCCATTGCAAAAAAATAAAAAATAATAACAAATCAGCTTGCGAGAGCACTTCGTTCATTTTACGGTTAATATATTCGGCCTGCTGATAAAGCAGTTCGTGCAGTTATTTATCGTTGTCGTACTAAATTTACTCTTCTGAATTTAAAATCATCAACATGACACTGCTGCTATAGTGTGAAGTTTTAAAGAAGATGTCGAAATGTTGTGTCGTAGTCGCTCTCAACTCTTTGGAAGTTTTCATTTGTTTAAATGTTAAATTATACGTCAGAGTTTTGGCTTACATGCCTATAAAATACAGCTCATGCACGAATTATTACCAAATGACCATCGTTTACATCGCATTTTAGCTACTTGGGTACATTTGAAACTGGCCGAAGATTTTGGTGATGAAACTAATTTCTGGTTAAATAATGGCGAAATTGCCGTATTACATCCATTAAAACTAACTATACGTTGGCGGCATCATCTGTGCTATCTCTCGAAATGTGCAAGGAGATAGCATCATTAGGGTGCATTATGGAACCATTTCGTGCCCAGCTGGTAGTCGCCGTGGTCTAGTGTTTAGTCTGTTGGCTTACTAAGACGATGGCTCTGGGTTCAAAAAAACCAGCGAAAACCAGCAGTTTTCGCACCATTGGAAGCCAATATTTAAGCTATCGTATTTATTATAAATATAGAATTGAACGAATTAATAATTATGTAACTCGTAGAGTAGCGGCGAACATATGTTGGAAATCATATTTAAAAAATAAATGTAATGAGATTATATACCAGATTATAATAAAAGAAAAATCCATTTAAACAATATTTCTGTCTTATGTTATTATTTTGAAGTTCTCAAGCTCTTAAAAAACCTCCGTTACACCGCAGGAAGATACAAATTGTATGCTAATCTTAAAATTTCCTTATCTAATCTTTAATTTGTTAAAAAATTTTAACCAATTGCTATACAATAATATCATAGCATCAATGTTATTATAAAAATCCAATTTAATATTATAAATTGCTTAGTAAAAGCGTACAATGTCACCCTTTCTGAATTTTTGCACGGGGCCAATTTAATATAAAATAAATATTCTAGCGTCACTTACTGATGTCAAGTATCCGTTTTGCCGCCGGTATTTTTGATGTCAAACCAACGTTGTATACCCACTGCCAAGCAAGTGTATTAGATAAAGGAAATCCACTTTTAAGATTCAAAAATAATATTTCTTTTTTATAAATATACTCTTATTTATGAATTTATATTAAAGTATCGCTAGTTTTTGCAACAGCAATTAGAAAAAAATACCATTTTTTTAAATCTGTCACTTAAACTGAACTGCCTTTTTATTTTATCTTATATTTTTTATGCCACTATTTTTTTTATTTTTTATTTATTTATTTTTTTATGTAAGTTGTATTATTTTTTGTAAAAACAAATTTCTTAGTAATTAAAGAAAATATTTAACAGAATTTTTTAAGCTCTTTTTTTACTCTTCTAATATTATTGATTAACCGTTAGTGAATAGATTTATAAAGAAAAACAAAAAAATATATAAACACTGCATAATTATTAATAACACATAATTTATATTATTGTGTTCTCTGTATGTATGAGATATATAAATATTATTTATTTATTTTAGAATAATTCTTGCATTTAAACGCGTTTTATAAAAAGAGGCGAACAAATCACGACGAATGTAGAAACGCAATTGGATATTAAACAAATTGAAACGAAGAAAACTTACAAAATGTTTCATCTGACTATTGATATATTGAACACGCGGAACTTGATGGAGAATAACACATACAACAATGACAAAAAGAACATATGTGTATATGTATGTATGTATGGTGGTAAGTGTACATACTACATAAATGAACTTGTGTCTGAAAGAGAAATGCAACGGAAATGAACCCACAAAAACACAGTATAATATGTCAGTGCTAAAGGAATAAATAGAGGGAGGCAGCGAGAGCCAACAAACTTATGCGTTACTTATGGCGATTAACGACGTTAACAGCGTAGTAGCGAATATATTCATTCATTCGAAAACAACGATAGAAATACACTGAATCATTTATATGAAATTAACTGATGAAAAATATGAAAACTATTTAAAACTTTACTCTTTACTATGTTTAATTTAATAAATAAACGTTTGAAAAGTATTGTCTGTGACACGTTTTCACTACTTTTTTTCATTTATAACACATACAAACTCCTACAAAAACGTCAACATTAGCGGTTAACGTCACTGTAAACGTTTATTTTAGAGTTTACGTGTTTATTATTTTGTAAGATTATTTTAAGTACTTGTGCTCCTCGCCATGAACAAACGTGTGTTTTGTGGGTTTATCCTGCTGTTAACAGCGCTGCATGCATTCATTTCTCCAGCATCAAAATATAGCTCTTAAAAACTGTATAGCTCACGTGCAGTTTACAACAACACAAACATAAAATCACTGCAGCAGCAGTTTGTTTTATTCATTATTATTATTATTTTTTTTATTATTTTAAATTTAACAAATACTGCGAGGGCGCAACGTTGATATTAAAATTGTAAAGTTTGTTTATGTGTATGGGAGTGAATGAGTGAAATTTTAGAGTTGTTTCTGTGTGTAAGCAAAGCAAATGGTTTTCGTTTTCTTTAATGTTCATTCACACGTTTATTTCTTTATAAGAAAAAAAGAAGTAGGTACATACATATAGTACAAGAGCAGACAAAGCGGCCTCAGTAGTGACGTTGTTGAGCAGGGTAATGGCCAACATTGGGGGCCCTCTTCCCTGTAAAAGACGTTTGCTGCTGAGCACCGCCGAGTCTGTGATGTTGTATGGAGCTGAAGTCTGGGCTGATGCGCTCAGGGTCGAAAAGTACCGAAAGCGCATGGCGGCAGTGCAACGGAGAGCAGCGCTCCGCATAGCGTGCTCCTACCGCACGGTATCGGAGCCGGCTGTCTTGGTGGTCGCCGGGGTCATACCCATCGACCTTCTCGCCAGGGAGCGACAATTCGTCCACCAACACAAGGACGAAATTGGAAGAGAAGGCGCACAATCTGTGGCAAGGTCTCAGTCCCTCCGTGACTGGCAGTTACGGTGGGATACTGAGACACGCGGAAGGTGGACTTACGCCCTTGTCCCTCAAGTGGACGCTTGGCTAAATCGTCAGCACGGTGAGGTAGATTACTACCTCACGCAGTTGCTGACTGGCCATGGGCACTTTCGGTCTTTCCTGTTTAAAATAGGAAAGGCCGTAAGTCCCACATGCGTCTACTGTGGAGCACAATCCGACTCCGCTTTCCACACTTTCTTTGAGTGTGAGAAGTGGATGTTGGAGAGGAGTGCACTGGAGAGGGATCTTGGCATCTTGACTCCCAATACCATCATGGGAGTCATGTTAGGAAACCTTGCTGCATGGAGTAGGATCGCCTTTTTTGCGAGGGGGATCCTTCGTCGGAAGGAGAGAGACCTGGCAAGGTCGACAGATCCGTAGGGTCCAACTGGACCGGCATATAAGGCTCCATCCTGAAGTAATGTCATAAATTGACGGTTCCAGGATGGAGCCTGGTGATATAGAGAGGGGTTTTAGCCGGTAGGCACGCAATAACTGCGTGGAGTCCGGCACGACGGGTGGCAAAAACCACCTAAGTGCGTAAATGCATTTCCCCTCTCTCCAAAAAAAAAAAAAAAAAAAAAAAAAAAAAAAAAAAAAAAAAAAAAAAAAAAAAAAAAAAAAAAAAAAATACATATAGTACAGACAATTTGTAAACTCACAACAGATTTCTTATAGGAGATTAATAAGTAACTGGCATATTGTTATGATTAACAGTGTTCGTTTTACTTTATAAAATGAACTTTAGTGTTCTGTTCTGTAGAATATTAAGTACAGAAACATTAAGGCCCCTTATTACAACTTGCCTTTAGTTAAAGGTAGGAAGTTATCGGACACATAATTTGCTTTTCGTTACTTCAAGTAAAGTTTAACCTAAAAATGATCGATAAAGGTTTGAACTTTTAAGCTTACAATATTTTATTGAGGCTGCCATATTTTTTGTTCGTTGTATTATTAACAAAAATATTTTATTTATTTTGTCAACAAAGAAATAAATTCAATAAAAATTGGAAAGTAATGTTAATGCGCAATTTATAAAATTCTTTTTGAATATTTATTTATGTAAACATGCGTGTTGTTGCCACTTGGTGTCTTTTAAACCAATTTAATGCCAAAAATAATCGGTTCTTGTTCTGGTATTGCCATATTTTAAAAAATATAACTTTTATTTTAAAGGTAATAATGAAAGCATTTAAAAGTCACTTTATTTGTCTCGTTAACGAAAGTTATCTTTAACTGTCGGACACTTTATAGGCATGTTGTAATAATGGCCCTAAAAGTTTTTGTGTAGGAATTTCAATACAAAGAAAAAACATAATATTTTTAAATTTTCTACACAACGAATATACTGTTACTGTGTTGTCTTAATATGACGATAGCGCCAGGTTCAAATCTCAGCTCTGACATCTTGAAAAAAGAAATATGAAAAACTTATTTCTTTCGGCGACAACCTCTCAGCAGTCTTTTGGCAAAAGCTCTGGGAGTTATTGATTGCCATGAAAAAGCATGGCAGTAGGAGTCGGCTTTAAACTGTAGGTCCCGGTACTCATGGATGAAAATTAACACACACAACATAATTGCTGCATTTTTTTATTTTTTTTTATTTTTATTTTAAACTGATTAATAAAAATTATTGCAAGTATTTTAGAAAGTATTTTAAAATTTTGAAAAAAATAATTCAAGAACATTAAAACATAATGCACAAAAAAAAACACTAAAAATGCACTGTTTAAAAAAACAGAGAGCACACATAATGTTTTTAGCCAGGTACTATATTCCCAGTTTGCAATTTAATTTTAGATCGTTTTAAAGCTCCTAGTAAGAATCTACAGCAATCTTACACTCATTTATTATAAGTTATCCAAATATATGCCTATCTAGCTTTATTTCTTTAGGATATGAGGAATAAATAATTTTCTAAATTTGAAGAAAAAGGCAAGGCTTTATTATTATAATACGGGCAAATGAAAATCACCTTTTTCCGGAAGAGAAATTTTTCATACAAATAATTATTCCGTTTTATACACTCCAACTGCACAATTATCCGAAGATAAAAACGCATACGATAAGCTTTTTTAAACTTTAATTTGTTTGATAATTTTCCTAAAATAGATACAAATGAGTTAACAAGTTAACCAAATAATCTTGCCTAAAAGTATTCTGATCATCTAGATGAGAATTCATTTACATTGAAAACTCACTACAAACTCTGTAAAAAATATATTCGATACATTACATTCGAAGGATTTTCAAGATTTTTATCTAAATGAAATGAATACGACAAATTAATAAAAACTATACACAATGTTTTGATTATAAAAATATTAATTACTTTGGGCATTCACATCCATAAAATCAAAAAGTGCGGCATATCGAAGAGTGCCCACGAAGAGCGTAATCCTAAATCCGCCATTAAAATAATAAATATCGATTTTGAATTTGTGAACCGTACGTAAAATAATGTACAGTTTATTTTCTAACACTGATAAATATATACATATGTATGTATGTATTTCCATAGTGGCTGCAAGCCACACTTGAGCACTTAATAAAAGCTTTTAACTTGTAAAATGATTTTTAGAAAGTTCATACACATACATAGTTTACAAGACCAGTTGCTTTAATTTGACTCGTAAGATTTGACATTCTTTAATTACTACCCGTTGCCAGGTATTATTTATTTCCGAAATACTAAGAAATGAAAATTTTGAGACTGTTCTGTAATTGAGATATTTTAAAAGAAGTCTTGCTAATGAGTATGGTTTAGAATTCTTTTAAATATCGATTGTACTCTGATTTATATACATACATACATACATACATACATACATACATATGTATGTGCATATAATGTCCATCACGCCCACCGAAAATATTGGAGTATGTAATCGATTTAAGTTTATAGGGAGTAGTTACAATATAGTCCATTATAATGCAGACATGGACCATTTCATTTTAAAACAAGTAGTAATTGCTTGGCCGAAGACCGTTCGTTTATTTCCGAAAGCAGATTTTATGCAAAAACTAGAAAAAAAAATAAAAACTGCACCCTTTAAACTATCCCGTAGAGTAATAACATAAACTAGTTTTAAAACTAGTAACTGAGAGTATTCCATGAAGTGCTAACTAACACAAAATAGTTACGAAGCTAACCCTATGTGTATACTCCTTGGTCTAGATTACTCTTATGCAATGCATAGTCCTCGCCTAGGATATTGCAATATAAAAGAGAACACGTTTTTTTCATACATTTGAACTATGTTGGGATTAGTCCTAGTCTTTTTGTACTACTCTTTACACGGGTGTTCGGAGTAACCGCATTTTCTGCAAGGTCGTCATGGTAATACATATGCAAGCATTTTAATATATGAGTATTCCGTACAATTGAAATCATTTCAAGAGAAATTCAAAAAATCACTAAAAATACAATTGTTTCCCCATTTAAGAATATAAAATTCCAGTAGTAGCTTACAGTGCGTGAAAATGAAGAGGAGAGAATGCTAAATCCTTAAAAAATTCTGCCAAATTGTTCTATACAAGAGAAGTAATATGTTAGATTTGAATTTTCAAAAAAATTCTTCAAAGTATTGGACTCTCTAGCAGAAGTGTAATAGTTTACTGTTAAGCTACAGTATTTGCTATTAGAATTTATAACCAAACACATTTATTAATATAAGATACTCGTACTGCTTTCTTTTGGCATGCAACACCACATAGGGTTCATTTTTAAGCTTAAAAATTACTCTTGTCTTTTGAAATTTATAATGTTTTATTAAATTAACGTCAACATTTTATACTTCATTTCCACCGCGTAAATTTGAGTGTGATTTTCAAAAACCACATCAGTTTTCAAGTGATTTCTCATACATACATGCAATCATGACAAAAGTAGGAGGTAAAGTTAATTCTTTTAAAGACAATAAATAAATAGTTTTTATCGTTTTTTACTTATTACTTCCTGTAGTTGTAAACAGTTGTCCTCTACGTAGAAAACCCATATTTGTAAAAAATGTGCATTAAAAAAATTTTTTTTTGATAACAAATTTAAATTTTTTTTCGAAAACAAACTCTGCTTGATATTATTTAGCCGAACTTTTAAGTTAAATGCTTTCCAATGAAGGAAACTGCTAAATCTAGCAGTCAAAATGCTACAATGGCAACAATTCTTACACTGTAATGTACTCTCATAACTTATCATTTGTTACACAGAAAAAATTATTGCTGGAATATTTTCAAACAAACGCTTGTTCAATTTTTATTTCGTTTTCAAACAAAGTTTTGTTTGATTCTATTAATAATTTTGTTTGAATGTATTTTAAAAGTATCAATGTTGATAAAACATGATATAATAAAAAGGCGGCTTTTAATTTAACATTATTCTGCTTTCTTTATGTACAAATTTCCGCACATTTACATTGTTAAAGCTTTTATAATTCTTTTAAAATAGTAAGCAACACTTATTTATGCTCACACATTTAATAAAAAAAATAAATAAAATTAAATAGAACAGAGAAATAGAATTTGAATTTTTGGAAAAACAGAAACGTATTACTTTGTAAATACTTTTGTTTGGTTTTTATATATTAAATGGGATATGATTCGCATTTAGTCTATAACTATTTTAACATAAGTATTTATAGTTGTGAATAACACTGGGAAAAAGTCTCCTGACGAGTCTCTTTAGCAGAGACGAAATGGTCATAGAGACATGCTTATCCCCAAAAGCATACATTTCATATTACATTAGAATAAATAATATAATAATACTATTAATAATAATAAAATATAAAAATAATTTACCACAAAAAATTTAAATTTGTAAAAAAATTATTTGAATTTTCTGTCAAATTTCTGAACATTATTTTCATGGTATAATCATCATAAGGTACTCCCAGTTTGAAATATCATAGAACCCTGTGGTTTTGCAACCCTGCTGCTCTTAGAATTGTCAAATAAAAGCAACACTGTAGTTGGCCGTTGTACACAAATAAATATATTATTGTAAACAAGCTCTTCCTCTTCTTTTTTTTTTATTTTGTGGAAAATTTGTTATTAAGTTTAAAATTTTACTTTTGTTCTGTAAAAAAATAGCTTATAAATAATATAATACATTCCCGTTGTAAAATATAATTATCCAGAGGCTACCTCATGGCGCATTGGATGGTTGCATCAACAGTAGCCCTGAATGAAAAGATAAATTTCATTATAAAAATTTATATTTTATGCAACTTGTATTAAAAAAAGTAATTTATATTGCGTAAGTGTGTGTGTATGTCGAAAAAAATAAAAAATAAATAAAAATATAAACGTTTTGCAATTTATATTGCAAACAAAAATAAAAAACTAAATTTGGTATTGATAATTTGGTATTGCATTTCATCATTTTAAATTTTAATTTCTAATTTGTGTCAAAGAAAAAAATTTAATTTCAAATGTGCTTAATGTCAAAATAAATAACAAAGAAGAAGAAGAAATTTTGACAATTCCAAGTAAGCAGCTGTAATTGTTTTGGTAAAGCGGGACTACCTTATGATGATTATACCATGATTATTTTGTTGTCTCGAATAATTATTTGTTCAATTTTGCATTCATTTTTAAACATTTTATTTTTTTAATTGGCAACTTTTTTCTCTAAAAACAAATTTTTTTTTTCAAAAAATATATTAATTGGTTTGACAAAATTTTTGTTTGCTTAGAACCGTAATATTCAATAAAACTTTTATCTACTTCTATTAAATTTTTTGTTTGATTCTATTTTGTGACTCCAATAAAAATGTTTATTGAAAATATCGCAATTTTTTTTCAAACAAAAAATTACAAATTTGTTGTTCGAATTCACAAATTTATTTGTAGGACCGAAATTAAACAAAAAATTTATTAACTCAGTGAATTTCGTGTCTGAATCAAAAAAATAATTTTTTCTGTGTAGATTTATTAAGAGGAAACCTGCTTTCAATGTGCACGAGTTAAAACGATTAATCGGCATATAAAATATTTTTTTTTTTCTTTAATTAGTTTTTGAAAATTATGTTAAATCCGAAATTTACAGTGAATAAACAAGCCTGTACTCTAAATTTATTCAAAATTGTGAGTGTTCCTACATTTGGTACATGGCTTTCTTGTAAGCCATGAGGTGAGATTCTTTATTTCATTAGTACTAATTGTCATAATAACTTATATGAATTCAGAAGGAACATAAACAAATTCATTGAGAAATGGAATAAAAAAAATCTTTGCGTTTTATTATAATGGAACTGAATAAGATATACATACAGATAACTTTTTTGGAGCATTTGAGCCTTAAGGTACAAAAACTTGCGAGTCCTTCATAATGTAATCCCTTTTAATACTTCCTTAAAAAACTTGACATTACGTCCTCTAATAACTTTAGGTAGCAATTAAGAACATCTCAAATTGTGTAAATATAATCTCATAAAGAAAAAGTTAACCGTCATTACATCAAAATCCTTAAAAACCTGTCAAATTTGTGTCTAGATTATAAAGTAGATTTTAAGGAATCTAGAGTTTAGTATGACCCACAGACAAGACAGACCATTTCATTATATGTGTTTACATACGTATGTATATAGATTTAAGGCCCAAAAATCAGTTTCACTTAATCATTTACAAATATTGATCACTGTGCTGAATTCATAACATTTTTTCTTCTTCTTTCTGGTCCATTGTAATGTTGTTAATCTCTCTTTCAAGTATTCCAAAAGCTCCATTGAACAAAAAAGGAAATAAAAAAAAGTGTTTCATTTTCGTTTCGGAATTATTATCGCGCAGTCGCATTTTAAACATCCTCACTTTTTATTTTTAGGGTTATTTTTTATTTACACATACCCATACACACACACACACACGTAAACGTAACAATAATACTTCCTTATTTTCCCATCTCCGGATTCGTCATTGACGCTCGTTATTATTTTATTCAGACAAAACAAATTCATTGTCTTTCTTCGTACATATGCCAGCCTGCCTGTCTGTCTGTCTGCTTATTTAGTTGTTATTCGATTTACTGCAATTAAAAATGGCGTTTCACACTATATTTAGAGCTGAATTTATCTTTTAATGATCATTTTGTGGGGATAAAAAATAAAATGATAAGTTGAATATTATAAGGAAGTGTTAATCTATAAAAGATTAATTCTAATACATATGTATGTATATTTCGGTTTAATGTGACATTTAAGAGCTGTTGTTTAATATAAATAGACTTCATAAAAGATGATTTTTGTGTTTACTGAATGCCATTAACTGCAGTTGTCTTATAAAAATCATATATACATACACACATACTTATACTTATACTATACAGTAACATTGATTTAAAAAACCAAAATGTGAAAGCAAAAGAGAAATTCCTGAGGGAAACAAGAAAAATTGTGAACATGGCCAATTGCACAATAAAAAAAATATGTAGATACATATCGAGCCATAACAGCGAAAAAAGCTCAAGCGACAAAAACGAAATTTTACAGGGGAAGGTTTTTATTAAGTATTTATTTCTCGTTCAAATTAAGTTAGAGCAACCAGATTTTGTACGAAGACAATGCATAAAATGAATCCAATTGCTTTCTCATATGACCATAATAACAGTAAATTTTGGCGCTTAAGCTTTTTTTTTGCTGTCATTCTGAAGAACTACTGGGAACAAATAATGTCGGTTGAGATAACTTTACAAAATAAAACCAAGGAGGTAAGGTGTGCGTCACTATAAAGTGTAACACCCATTTTTCTTAATAACTTTTTTCACCTTTAATCAAAATTATTTTTCTTAATCACAATATCTTTGAAAAATGTGTCAGATTTTAAAATGTATCAGTTTGTCAAATTTGACTTGTTAGTTAGTTCACAATGGATAATCAAAGACAAGTGCATACAAAAATTATTCAAATAATTCAAAAAAACCATATTGGAGTTATACAAAAGTTGCTAGGGAAGTCCACGTGACCAGGCAATGTGTTTCCAGAGTGGTCAAAAAGTTCAACAAGGACCTAAAAATTGAAAGAAAGCCTGGAACAGGTAAAGCAAAACTGGTAACGAACGACGCGAAAGCCAAAAAGGTTGAGAAGCTTTTGCTGGCTCTTCTAAACATTTCTGGTCGCGAAGTGGCCCGGCGCGTGCAATGTTCGGAAAGTTTTGTGCGCCGAGTTAAAGCTAAAGCTGGCCTTAAATCATTTAAAGTCCAAAGAGTTCCGGATAGAAATGCTAAGAAGAATATTGAAGCAAAAAAAAGAGCAAAACTCCTCAAAAAAGAATTTTTTTAAAAGTTCGAATGTTGTGTAATGGGTGATGAAACTTACGTTTTTGCAGACTTTGCGCAGCTTCCTGGCCAAGAGTTTTATGTAGCGGATAGTAGAGGCAATGTTTCTGAAGAGTTCCGAACTAAAAAACTATCAAAATTTCCCAAAAAGTTCCTAGTTTGGCAGGCTATTTGTAGCTGCGGCAACAGAAGTGCATCGTATGTTACATTGGGATCAATATACTCAGATATTTATATCAAAGAGTGTCTTCAAAAGAGGTTGCTCCCATTTCTAAGACAGCACAACATATCAACATTCTTCTGGCCAGATTTGGCAACATGTCACTACAGTAAAAGCGCAATAGATTGGTATAATAAAAATAATGTTATTTTTGTTCCAAAAGAGGCTAACCCACCAAACTGCCCAGAGCTGCGGCCTATTGAAAGATATTGGGCTCTGGTCAAAAGAGAACTAAAGAAGAGTACATCTGTTCCCAAAACCATTACTAGTCTTCGATATAAATGGACAGCTGGTACCAAAAAAATCACCGAAAACACTATAACATTGCTTATGGATGGCATAATGAATAAAATAAAAAATTTTATAAAATTAAATTAATTTTTAAATAAAATAATACAGAATATAAATCTGTAATAAAAATGCAAAATAAAACTGTTTTATTTTTAACTCTAGCTTACTCCAGTCAGTTTTTATTTGACTTTTGATGTGTTACAGTTTATAGTGACGCACACCTTAGTTTCGTTCAAATTTGTTTTTATTAACAATGAAAAATAATATATATATCGATGGCTTAATATAGAAAGGTCGTATCTCGAATTTCCAATACTTTACAGGAGAAGGAAAAAACTTAATAAAATCTAAAAAAATAGTTATAAAAAAAGTGTAAATGCAGTTTTTATTTAAAATAAATAAGGAATTCAATTAAAAAAAGATTTTTTCATTTTCTGTTCATTTTAAGGAGAAAATTAACTTAGGGCTTTTTGGTATTCAAATTGTTTAATATAATAATATAGAGTTAGGGCTTTTTTTTATTAGTTCAAAGTTGGGGGAAAAAAGATAATAATGAACATCACATAAAAAAATATTAATCCATGTAATAAGCAAACTTCAGCCAATTGTTTTATTGTGAGTTATAACTCGATGGCTTAACGTATGCGGAATAAAATTGCAACAAAATTAAATTTCAAATATTTTTTTAAAGAAAATAGCAAATTTTATTTGACTTGTTTTTAGTATTACATATGTCCTTAGTTTAATGTAAAAAAAAAATTGGGACCCATTCGAGCCGCCTTGCGGCACCTATAGGGAACTTCTTCCATTGCCTTTGAAAAGATCGATGTCGGCATCTCGTGGAGCTCTTTTCTGATTTTGTTGATTAAAAATTTGGTGTTTTTTGGCCGAAACCCACCTGCATACACTCTTCGTTTTAAATTAGCCCAAAAATCTTCAATTGGGCGTAACTGAGGTACATTTGGAGGGTTTTCATCCTTAGCGACATATGGTATATTGAGTGAGTCCATGGCTTCCAAAGTCTTTTGTGCGTAATGGCTAGATGCTAAATCCGGCCAGAATATAACATTTAAATTTCTGTGTTTTTTCTCTATAAAATCTTTAATTTTAGGCAAACAGTAGTTAATATATCTGACCGAATTAACAGCCAATCCAGACTCAAAAAACACTGAGTCAGACATTCCAAAGGGACTGATTGCAAGCCACACTAAAACCTTTTTAGGAAACTTGGAGTGCTCAACATACTTTATTTTATCACTAATATTCTTGTTTTCTTCATAATAGTGACTTCCTTGCCATTCGTTGCCATCTAAGGTAAAGTATGACTCATCGTCCATAATGCAAACGAGATTGTTTTTTGCGCAAAACGTGTTTTTAACCAAACTTTTTAATCGGATTTTTTGCGTAACTTCTTGAGTTTTTGAAACAGCTGGTTTACTTTTTCTGGTTCTTTTTTTAAATCCCATTTTGTTAAGGTACTTTTTGACCGTTTTTCCATCACACTGAAACTTTTTTCCAAGTTCCCTATATGATTTAGCGATCTTACCATCAGTTATTTTCTTTAGCTGAGACCTCACCGAAGAGTCTGATAAACTGAATTTTTTTCCACTACCACTTTTTCTGTGGACGTGTGCATCTGAGAAATACTTTTAAAATTCAAAAAGTAATCATAATGTAAGTGGTGCACATGTAAGGGTGCTGGAACTTTGCGCGCTTCAGTTATAATTTGAACAAATTGAGACGGCAAGTTTGTTTGTCTTTTATTCATTTTTCTCTCTATTAGGGAATGTGTTGCGTCACATTCCATTTGAGTATGATCGCTTATTAAGTACTTTTGTTCAATCGATATATCAGTTTCTTTTAAAAAAGCGAGCAAAGCATTTGACAAAATAACATTTCGGTTTTGGTAAAAGCAACCAACCGAGTAAATAATTATATGATGAATTTCGGGCGATCGAACATGGAAATTCCTTAAATGCATGTTGCAAAAACGGAAGAGACTAGCTTCCCATCCGTTTTATCCCAAACGTAATTATCTGATGTATGTGTGACAACATTATAAATAGTGAAATTATGCAGTTGCAATGTCATTTTGAAATATGCAGCACTTGCATGTAATTGAGGCACTAATTTAACAGCTTGCACATCCATGCAGAAAACTGCACATATTCCTGATTCAGCATTTTTGATGTCATTCTGTTTTTCCTCGCGCATTTTTTCTACATCATCTCTATGGTTTCCATCTGACACATTATTAGTTTTATGAGATACGCACAAATTGCATTGATCTTTCCTTGGTTTAAAAATCGAATAGTTACACTCCTTTATTAATTCGGCAAAAATTGGATACGATAATTTCATACAGTTATTTTCCTTTCTGGATTCGCAATCGTCGACATAAAGCTTGTAGATCTCCTGATATGTACAATCGAAAAATTAGCTTGGAAATATAATTTTTTTTTTGTATCAATATTGTGATGAACAAGACTCTCCAAGTTGCCTACAAGGCTTTTGACAAAGTACATTTTTCGATATACTAAAATACTGCTCACCTTCCCTTTTTATTTAAAATAAATATTTATACCGATGTGTGCAAGTAATCACCGGATTGTTTTTTGACAATCCGAGCAGGAAGGTCTATTTGTTGTAGAGTTTCACAAAGCTTATTAATTGGCTATGGGTTTTCATTGTATTTTTTAATACTAAAAAAATTGTTTCATATTAACTAAAAAATTTTATTATTTTAAATGAGTTAGGACTTTTTCTTTCAAAAAAATTTTGAAATGAGATAGGGCTTTTTTTTAAATTACTACAAATCTGTAATTCGTCAACATAGGAGCCTGAATTTTTTAGGGGAAGTGTATTTGTGCCTTTTCTACCAGAATATGTAAAAAAAGCGATTTTGAAAAAAAACGAGATACGACCTTTCTATATTAAGCCATCGATATTATTATATACATGTATTAAATGTTAAAAAAAGTGAAAAAAAAAAATCATAGTAAAACTTAACTTGCTTTCATTTACCAAAAAAAAAAGAGAACAATTATTTATTTTTTATATCTAAGGGGAGTTGCCTTCTTGATCAATTTCAGTATTATCATGTAAATTTAGAAATTCGTGGTAGAATCTGTCAGGTGTGATCTTTTTTTTCATAGAGTGTTTTTAAATCTCTGTACTTAATTGAGGAAATTTTCAGGGGACTTTTATATAATTCTGAAAGTCCCTTGAGTACTATTTCAGGATGTCGTCTCAATCGCTAAATTGAATTTGTATCATAATACTTTATTTCAGAGTTTTCAAAATAGCCATATTTAGGGGTTATCCTTTTCAAATATAGCAGAACGTAAATTATTGAACGAAATTTTTGCTGCGTTAGGAAATATTGTGCATGCAAATGTTTTCCAACCTTTGAACTCGGAATAGTTCACTTCTATACAAGCGTATTCTCTTGGATTAGTCCGTGCATTAGATATGGGATCATACCATTCACTTGGCGCCTAAATAGTTCTGTTGCGTGTAAAGGATTCAATGGTGCTATGGATTGAATCCACTGGCATCATTGTATGGCCGGGTAACAAATACGTTATTTTTATATTTTTAATGTATTTGGAGTTTTCAATAAAATAGAATAATGTCGCAAGAATAGCTCTGTTTCGATTTTCTCCCGTTTAACTGCCACAATAAAGACTTATAGACGAACAAGTTTTTCGTTCGTGAACAAGTTTTAAATATTTGAAGACAAGGGTTGAAATTTCATTACAACCTCTTTTTCCATTGTTTTCTCTCCATAAAAAACAATAACCATTTCTGGTGCCACTTTCGTAAAAGCTTTCATTATAAAATGCATACTTTCTAGAGTAAAAAAGTGTTATAGCATTTCCTTGTGGTGTATTAAGTACCTTTGGAGATCAAAACTAACACACAGAAGTGAAGAATCAGCTCTGCTCTCTACAGACTTTAAAATCATTTGAGAAACGTAAAATGTTTTCAGAAGACACTGTTGACATACTTTAACACTAGCCTCTTTAAAATATATATAATATCTAAAACTGTACTGCCTTTTGTTGCTATCTGATCTTTTCCTTCTGACTCTGTTTTTTTCAAAACAGGTTTCAATGTTAATTTATTTGTATCCTACCAGATTCCGAAAACTTTTCGGCGCACGAGTTATCATATTTTTTGTTTTTACACGGATTCGGCATAACACTTGTGTTGCGAACCTTTACATTTTGCAGCCTTTTAGGTACTCTTCTTTGCCTTTTAATTCCTCTCTGTCCCACACAGGTTTCTTCTTCAGTGGAAGAAGTGTCTGAATCGCTATATGGAACGAGGAGGTGCTTATTCAACTTCTAAAGAAAAGATTTTTTCATTTAACATAAAATTTAACATATCCATGGACAATATTCACCTCTGTCATATTTTATAAATTTTTGCAATATACAACGTATTTACGTAGGAATATTAAAACAATATTTAAGTGTTATTGAATTATAACTTTTGAAAAAATTATATTTTTTACTTTTTTATTAAGAAAATTTTAGTTTAAGCGACAGGTCGCTGTCACAAAGAACAAATAAATTTTCAAATTTTTTAATTTTTTCAATTTTTTATTTTAACAATCAAAAATAAGAGTTATTTTTGATTTTTATTTTTTTAAATGAAAAATAAAAGTTATTTTTGATTTTTATATCAATAATAAAAATCAATGCAAAACTCTTATTTATTTGTTGATGCCGTATGTATTATAGTATGCTGCTTCATTCAAATTTCTATATGAATATAATATATTATGTGACTTATCCATTATCAGCTATAAAAACATTAATGCATAGAAATAGCTTATAAGTTTTGGCTGCCATTCAAGTCAGTGTTTAGAGGTCGTTTTCAGGTGTTCAATTTTACTATCATAATTGATTTTAAATGTTCCTCAGATAAATTATATCTCAAATCTCCCAATATTAATCTGAGTGCTGAAAATGACCTTTCTACAATGACTTGAGCGGCAGATACATAATGAACAATTAAAGCTAATTTTCGAAGCCATGGAAACACAAATTTTTTGCTCTCCCAATATTCAAATAAATTAGCAGAAGTATCTAAACGCTTTTCTTTGACATATTACCTATGTCACGAATTTTGAATTGATTTTTATTATTGATATAAAAATATAAAAATCACAAATAAGTTTTATTTTTCATTTAAAAAAATAAATATTAAAAATAACTCTTATTTTCTATCTAAAAATATAAAAATCAAAAATAACTCTTATTTCTTGATTTTTTTGATAAAAGTCATAAGAGTTACGGGACCCTGCTAAAATGTAATTACTCTATACCTTAAGAGTTGTATTTTTTCTTCGAAGTTGTATAGAAAATATAAATTTTAACTGCCAAACAAATGCCTGTTTAAAAACACAATACATACTTTATGAAATGGTTTTCTCTTAAAAATAAAATCCCTTAAAAGTATTGAGTAGTATTGGATACCCAAATGAAAGTACTCAATACTAGCGAGTAATAAAATGTAGCAGAATTTGAGAGCACTACTTTGATAGAGCCTGGCACGTGGCTCTTATTTCTAAACTTTGAAGATTACGGTGAGAAGGCAGAATATGAATGAGACACTCACAAATGACCTGCAAATAATCTCCGAGTGGAGTCGCGCTAACAGAATGGAATTTAACCAGCGCCAAACTGAATATTGTTTTATCACGCATAGGCGCTGTGGCGATAATGCAATCTTGTCATCTGTGACTATGGGTAATATAAATATCGAGGAAGTGGACGCTCTTGATGTTTTGGTTGTGAGAATTAATTATGATGTCCGTTGGAATGACCACATATTTCGAGTGTCGAAAGAAGCATACAAGTGCCTCGGTTTCTTAAAGCGATGCAAAAAATTCTTCACCCCATTTGACCTTCTCAATATTTACAAGACATTTGTCCGACTTAGAATGGAATACAACTCTCATGTATGAGCCGGTGCTTCAAAGTCTATGTTGGAGCTTCTCAACCGTGTACAGGAAAGGGCGAAGGTGCTTATCAGCGACGAAATCTATCCAACTCTATATCGATTCGTTGGAGAATCGGGAGCGGGTCCTACAGTTTATTCTCAGAGCTTTTGTCAGAAGATTGCTAAGAGGTAGTTGCCGAAAGAAATACAAAAAACTACAAAAACAACTATGCGTAAAACAAATGCTAGCAGAATACATATTTTCAAGCTGTTTACGTACTCTTTTAATAAATAGCAATCTACATGAAACTTATTTAATGTATATTAAAAAAATTACGAATTTACATTTTTATCTTTTTATTGTTTTATATAAGAGAGTGACAGAAAGAACATCGATAGCAGGTCTTTAACAAAGATATATTGTATATTTAAGAGTTTTTATTTAAAGAACTTATTTTATTGTATATAAACCGAAATTGCCCCTGCTGTGCATATTTTTGAAAAGTTAATCTTTAATTAATATTTTTAACTTGTCAAGTTAATGTACATATACATATAAGTAATATTATGACGCAAAGTATATAATTTGTTTAAATAAAAAATTTTAATATTAATAAACAAACGTATATTAGAATCCAATAGGAATATTGAACAAATAAGGAAAAGAACGACTTCAATAAAATAAGCAGCAAGAAACTTCTTATGTAGAGTTATAGCAAAAAAAAAAAGAAATATAAAATTGAAGAGCAATTAGTTTAATTTAATGCATTCTTGTAAGGTCCTCTACAATTTTAATGACATCATCGACATCGGCATCCTTTTTTTCACCATTCATACTGATCTGTAAATAGAGAAAATATATAATGGACAGATATAGATACAAACTTTATTGCAAATTTTTAGAAATATAAATGTAGACATACCTCCAAACCTAGAACACATTCCTTCATTTTGTCCCGTGTTAAATCCAGAAAACTTTCAATGAGATCACCATCAATAAAACCTTCACAAGGCTCTGTTTTTTGTGAAGTCTGATAACTACGATAATATGAGTGATCCACTTTTCCTACTGATTTAATAACATTCGTTAGACGATCCTCCAGACTATGAAGAAATTCATAAAAGTCCTGTGGTATCTGTGTTACAATTCCAATAGCGCCCATTACAGTTCCATAAAGAACACAACCTTGATTGGGAGTGGTACGTTCTCCAACATTTTGCATAACAAGCGAATCATGTCGAAAAACGTTGACAAAATCTCCCAAATGAAAACGTGCTACTTCTGGTAATTCCGAGCGTAATTCATCTGTTGTGGCCGCACTAAATTCAAGTAGAATTTTTGTATTTTTTTATTGATTTTTTTCAATTCCTACTATGTATTAGATTACAAATATTATGTATGTACATTGTTGGAATTTCAATCGATAATAAAACATGTTCTGTGCATCCGATGAACTGAATAATAATTTTTTCATATATTTTGTGATAAGCATTTTATAATACATATTTTTAAGACAGCATAAAAATGTATTGGCAACAACCGCAAAATAAGGTAAATTACTGTAATCCGGCAACGCTAGAACGCGGTTAAAATTATCACCATTAAATTAAATTACCACCAATATAAAAACTCTAGTATGTGCCCCACAGCATTAAAAAAAAACGTAAATATTCGTTAAAGTTATAAGGTGTAAATACACATACATACATATGTACATATGTAAGTATACATATTATTAACTATCCATTCTTTAAACAAACTAGACATTTCTACACTTACAGTGCAGGCAGTAATTCTAGTGGATTAGAATTGTCGCTTAAAAGCCGCCTAATAGATGCTACTTTTACTTCTTCATCAAAAAACTAGATCCACCGAGCTCATCATATTTAGTTATTTATTATTTTTTGTGTTTATTATTTTTTGTATTTATTATTATTTATTTATAATTTTATTTTTATTTAGGTTGTTAATCTTTAAAATATTCACAACACAAAAATCAACGCAATTGTTTACTTTTCGCAGTTGCTTATATGTCAAAATGGCACCTGAAAACACTTGCCATAGATAATATGAATTCTTAAGTCAGTTACGTTGCTACCCATAATAGGCCCATTAAATTAAATGGAAATAAGACAAAGTTAATGGAAATAAATATGGTGGGAAATATGGCCTTTCGCAATAACAATATGTCATTAATATACATATTTAATACTATTATAAAGCCGCATTTTGAATATAGATCTACTATTTTGTTTACATGCTGTTCGGATCAACAATTTTCAAGACTACAGAAGCTACAAAATAAGGCTATTAAGGGCAATTTTTAAATGCAATCCATATACATCAAACAATTATATGTTAGACATACATACATACATACATACATACATACATAATTGGCCATTACAACCCTGTGTCAGGATTACGGCCTAGCTTCTCGCAGCACTCATGTTGTGTGTGTTAATTTTTTCCCATGAGTACCGGGACCTACAGTTTAAAGTCGACTCCGAACGACAGATTTGAGAAGCTTTTTCATGGCAATTAATTACTCCCAGAGCTTTTGCCAGAAGACTGCTGAGAGGTAGTCGCCGAAAGAAATAATTGTTTCATATTTCTTTTTTTTTTTTTTTTAAAGATGTCGGAGCTGAGATTTGAACCCAGCACTATCGTCTTCGTAAGCCAACACACTAACAACTAGACCACGGCGACCAGTGTTAGACACTCTGATTAATTCCGACTAAAAAAAAAACTAACACTAGTGGAATGCAAAGATCTTAATTTTATAAAGGAATAATAAAATACAATAAAATGCCAGACAATATAAAGAATTCACAGACATTGATGATATATAGAAATAATTTTGTAAATTTAATTAGAGAAAACAATTTACAGAGTTCGGGTTCAATTCTGGGTCTGTAAAACAGTTAAACGAAAGTTTTTTATCATTTTGGTTGTTAGTAGCACTTTTCGCATTATCATATCACAATTTCATAACCTGCGATTCCCGTGCATTTTATGAAAAAATTGTTTCATTCCATCCGTAGTCGTGAAACTTTGGCATGGATATGATTGAAATTTTATGTCAAAATGTTGAAGCAAGAGTAGGAAGTCAACCGGCTGAAGGAAGCTGCTTATCCTCCATATATGTATTTTTTAACTGCTTCGACTTTTACTGATACTGTTTTTATATATTAATAAAATAGTAATAATAAGGATACTCACGAAGGGAATTCAAACTGTGCAAATGATGCAAAATGTGTAAAAATACATCAAACATTTTCTCTGCAACAACAAATAATACACATTTGAAATTTGCATTAATTGCACTGAAAAAATCTTAAGTAAATTGGCTGTGTATTTTTGCTTAAAATCTTTTGACATTTCTACAGCCATATATTTACGAATGTGAAGATAACAGCTAAAACGAAAAAATTATATTACTTCATATAAACAAAATACGTGCTTCTTTTTTAGTTATTGCCTTTATTTATTAAAAAATAAATTATTTTTTTCCTTTTCGTTGCTTTTAGGCATTTTTATTTGTAATACACTTATTTTTCTTTTTAAAGAATACGAGGTGTTTTTGACATTTTGGGAGGGTAATGCTAGATGTCTTTGAGTCTATAAATCCGGCAGCACAAGTCAAACAAATACTTCAAAAAATACAATAAGGGTACTCACGATTGAATCTGTGCAAACTAAAACTAAGCAAGTTTGCTGTGCAAATGGCTATAGATCGTGAGCGTCCTCTTATAATTAATTGTACTTTTTGAAGTATTTGTTTGACTTAGGGCTGCCGGATTTATAGACTCAAAAACATCTGGCATCTCATTCTTAAAATGACAAAAAAAATAAGTTTATTACAAATAAAAATGCTTAAATGCAGCGAAAAGGAAAAAATATTTAATTTTTTAATAAATAAAGGCAATAACTAAAAAAGAAAGCACATGTTTTGTATATATGAAGTAATATCATTTTTTGGTTTCAGTTGTTATCTTCACATTCGTAAATACATGGCTGTAAAAATGTTAAAAGGTTTTAAGGAAAAATACACAGCCAATTTACTTAAGGTTTTTTCAGTGCAATTAATGCAAGTTTCAAATACGTATATTTTGTTGTTGCAGAGAAAATTTTGATGTATTTTTACACACTTTGCATCGTTTGCACAGTTTGCAAGGCCCTTCGTGAGTACCCTTAATGAATTATAAAAGGACGCTCAAGATCTATAGCCATTAGCACAACAAATTTGCTTAGTTTTAGTTTGAACAGATTCAATCGTGAGTGTCCTTAATATAACAAAAAAATTCATTGATACCACTTTCAGTTTTACGCGTTCGCAAAGACATTTATGTATATCACTTTCAAATCGAAAAATAAATCAACACCGAATTGCAATGTGGACTTTTTTGCATGCATGTTAGCGTACAAGAAATAATGATAAATTAAGGGGCGATGTTTGTTTATCTAAAAGTATAGTCGCACATGTTCATAAAAAAGGTTGCGATAATTATTGCTATTCGCTCGAGGTACTCAAAGTATTTACAAATTACCTAAATGTATAAATATACGTATATACAAAAAAATTTAAATGACTTTATGTGTTGAATAAACATACATACAAGGCGTCCGCCGGGAAGGTATACGACTTTGTTTTGCCGCGATTTTGGTAAACATTAGTCTTGACAGTTCATATTTGGCAATCGTGAAGTAGAGACGTGACAAATTTATTATGGAAAAATATGAACTGGCGGACGCCCTGTACATATGTATGTACATATGTACTTAATTTCGATTTGAAACCTATTTTTCTTGGAAAAAGTTTTTAGTTGTTGGTATGTAAATCTTTTTTCAATATGAAATGTGTATGTATTTACATACATAGATAGCATTTGTGTCTATTTGTCCATCTAATGGAAAATTTATAATTGTTATCATAAATATAAATTTATAAGATATGTTTTGTACTGTTTTTTCTGTTAAAAAAAATTAATCAGATTTTTGCTGAATGTAAAATTAATATTAAAAATAATTGCAACTATCGACGATTGATTTTTTGTGTTGCCGGTTTCGCCGCTACCGCCGTTAAAATATTTATTTGGCTCTGTGTTCTAGAACAAACAAAACACCAATGTGACGTCATGCATATTTTGATCTTTGAAACAAATATACGAGTATTAAATATTATATTAAAATAAAAATATGACGGGTGCAATTATTTTATTCGATTTTATTAAATACTAGCTGAACCCGGTGTGCTTCGCTACCCCTCGTTATATAATAAAATTAACGGCGGTGACGTGGTTCATAGTTATATGGCGACGTTAACAGTATTAAGAGCAATATACTACCAAACAAAAAAAAAATCCGTTGGAAGGAACAAATTTATACAGAGAACAAAAAGTTTAAAACTTTAAAATAAAATTTTGCGTGAAAGGGGGCGTGGCGTAAGAAATGTTTATTTATACCTCGCCTGAAGTATAATGTGTATACAATTTGAAGTAAATCTGTTAAAAACTATATGAGAGCAATTACATAATTTTAAAAAAGTGGGCGTAAAAGTGGGCGTGATCGAAAAAAGTACCCTATTAATCATGTCAGGGTACCAGTTAAATGCTGTGAAAATTTTAGGAAGATCGGTCTAGAGGTTTGGTCTCCTAAACAAACAAATAAACAAACACACATTCAATTTTATATATGGGATATTCCAAGTCAAATCAACCAATGGTTTTAACCTACCCCCTCCGAATTTTATGATTTTTTGTAGAAATATAGTATATCATAGAACTAAATTAAATACAAAGTTTGGAAGCACTGATACATCTGGATCCGGAAATATGAGGTCTTGAAAATCAGAAAACAGTACAAAAATGCACAAAGTTACACTTACTTAATTGTAATTTTCTTGAAAAGTATTATAGCTACGCATCTCGTAAGAGTCGAATTTGGAAGGGTATTAAATTACCTTTGATTTAATATGCGACATGATTTTTTCTTTGAAAAAGTCAAAGGTCAATTTTCTTTATCTATAAGTCGGAAGCCTATTTCTCCGAAAGCGACCTTTTTAAAAATTTGAAAAAAAATTATGCCAAAGATAGTTTCGTTCTCTACAGTTGTGCAAAATTTCAGAGTGGAGGTATTTTTGGATCAAGAAATAAAAATCAAATCGCAAAAGAATGTGATTAAAACTAGTCTAATAGTGCTGGAATGGTAGACGATTTTTCGATTTCGATTAGCTGGAACCGCTTAACTTGTAAGTTTCTACAAAAAATACATGAAACAAAAACGGGGGATGTGGGATGGGGGCAAATAGTTCTTCATCGGGGTCAAAGGTTGGCTTGAAGGAATAAAAATCTACAAAAAGCTTCACAACTGCCCTGGAGTAGCCCCTAGAGGGATAAAATGTAAGACCGACCCTTACTAATATTTTACCTCGAACTTTTTTTTCGAACATACCTACCCCTATCTACATTTTCTGTGCAAACTTGTTACACATATGAAAAAAATTTGAAAGTTAATTTCACAGTTACACAAAACACGAATCAGCACTCTTGTGTAACTGCGAAAATATTTTGTTTCATTCCACTTGTAAATACTTTTGTTTGGTTGTTATATACTAAATGGGATATGATTCGCATTTAGTCTATAACTATTTTAACATAAGTATTTATAGTTTTGAATAACACCTTTGGGAAAAAGTCTCCTGACGAGTCTCTTAAGCAGAGACGAAATGGCCATAGAGACATGCTTATCCCCAAAAGCATACATTTCAAATTATATTTCAAATTATATGTAAAATTATAATACAAAATAAGTTCAAGCAAATTGCACATTTGTGACGTTCAGAAAAAATTATACAATTAACACTTTAAATAATTGCTTACCTATCTTTTTGGCATACAAATAAATTGCCGTTATCTTCAGAGCCCAAAAAAGTATCGTCATCCAAAATTTCGATTGCTCGCATAAATTTTGGATCGCTATCTCTTGCAATATCGATAAAGATACCCTCCATTTGTTTGTGTTGCAGTAACGTCATCGAGCGCATTAAGTCACCAATTAATATAAAATCGCCTTATATTATTATAAAAAATAATTAATGAACATTATTAATATTATGGTATTCATTTAACCCTCTAAAGGGTTTGATTTTAAATTATTTACCTTTGGCCTTCAAACATAATACAGTTATATTCTTTTGTATGTTACATTCCATACGCAATTCCTTTTCATTTGTCCATTCATATAGACGTACAAAGCTATTAATACCAGCTAATACTTTGCCATTAAATTCGACCATAGAATAACAACCGCCATCAATTTTTGTTTCAGCAACTTGAGTCAATTTGCCATCATGATAATGAAATATTATAATGCGTCCTACTGTCGGTTCAGGTTCATCAGCATACAATAAAGCAGTAGATACTACATAATATGAATTAGGATCGTCACCTAATTGAGCCGACATAATTGACATTATTGTTTCAGAGGGCATAAATTGGTGAGCATGTAGAACTTCAAAGGTATTTTGATCGATAATTAGAAGATTGCTTATATCCAACTCCTGACCAATTTCGGCATTGGTTGTAGTAGTGTTACCTGCACCAGGCTTAGGAACAATATTTGAAGCATAAGTTATATTTTGGGCTTGTGTGGAAGCACTGGCTCTTGTAGGTTTAGGACCACCTCTGCCTTGAACATCAATACGCATTGTAGCTACAGCAAATGTCTGTGAACTCTCTTGATAAGCTATACGACGTGGACCTTCACCAAGGGGAACAGTGCGTATGTGTAATTTTTGAATTTCATCTATGGTACCAATAATAACAGAATTCTTTGTAGCCAAAGCTAAACTATCAGGATAAGCTTGAGCATTGAGAGAACACATATGATTTACTTCTTTTAAATTAACATTTGAAAAAACCAACTTATGATTGGACGAATATATTACGGTTGGTCTATCAGAGCAGGCAAAAACGTTGGTAGTAGCAAACGATTTAAAGGTGCGCAGTGTAGTAGGCTGTGTTCCCAATGTAACTCTTTTTTTGTCGCTCAAGTTTCCAGAATCCTTATCTAAAATGAAATAAAACATAGAGCCATCACCTAAAGCGCATAGCAAATAATGTATGCCCTCAAATGTAGTCATTAAAATAGATCTTGGGATAATTTCTCCGCCCAATTTCTCGGTATGACGAACTTCCAAATTTGGCAAACTTAACACCACAGCAGATATATCTGTCCACAAGCCCACAGCAACTAATTCTGAACGATTCTTTCCTTCACCCAATGGTGTTATATCCAAACAAGCTACTTCGTATTCTAAAGTTTTCTGAGAAACCTGCACAAGTTTTTCATCTTCAATTTCCAAATAGTATACATCACTTGCAGAAGCAATAACAATTTGTTGAGTATTGCAAGATACAACACCAATACGTTTGTTGGCACTGGGTTGCCACTCATAGACCAAATTTTTAGTAGTGCTTTTTATTAGTCGCACAGTTAAGGGAGTAACTTGTATTATCTGAAAAAATTTTACAAAATTTGTAAAACAGAATAAAACATATTTAACCAGTTGAAATACCTGATCATAGTCCACATTAGCACAGTGGAAAGTCTGTTGATCACTTAGAAAGCCGGTTATATCAGTTTCTTCGACTTCCTCGCCCGTTAGTGTTAAAATGCGTGTATGTCCAACAAAGGCCAATACTAAAGTATTTTCGAAGACGCTATCATCTATGCCAACTTTCAGAGACCACATGCCTTTAATGCCCGGCAAATCGATACAAGCATGTTCCTGAATACCAATACCAATTCTAAACAAACAAACAAAAATATTTCATAATAATAATCTTTTTGTTTGCTGTTATATTGTTACCTTATAATTCTTAAAGAACCATCTTGGAATGTACCAGAACATGTGATTATTTGTCCCTGACCTTGGCGATCTAAATCGACCACAGCTAAATCTAATATAGGAGCCAAATTCGTAAAATTCTCCATAGGTATAACATATGAACCATTATCATTTGGAGTAGTACTTAAACGTATTAACTGTGAGTCGCCATGCTTAGACCCAATAAATAGGAAACCATTATCTAAATAGGTAATGCACTCCGGTGTTGAGATTTCACCTTAGTTGAAAAAACGCAACAAAAAGAATTTAATAACGATAGGAATGATCAATATTTAAAAAAAGTTTACCAATAAATTATGTTTTACAAATATGTGTATAACAAACATAGATTCGTCTTAATAGTTTATATTTGCTTACCTAAAAGTTCCACTTTAATCTCACGCACAGAAGCACACCCTTTACCATTGTCCGCAGTCTCTAAGAACAACATAAACAACTGACCATACATATTACCAAGTAAATAGCGTTGACCTTTGCTATCGACACGAGCATAGCAATTTATGGTACTTTGCTATAAATCAAAATAATAGTCCTATTAGAAGTCATATTAAAAAAATAAATAATAAATAAATTACTTTAAAAGTTGATGGAGCAACAGCATGATAACTATTGCCGTCATGATAAACAATGGATTCACGTCCAATTACAATAGCTCCACCTAAAATAGAGAAATTGGTTTTATATTTTTTTATATGTTTTAAAAAAAATTGTTTTACCTAATGGTGTAGGCACTGGTATTAGCATTGTGGCTTCAGTTTCAACATTATCTTGCTTCCAGGCAATTTTCATAAATTCTTTATCGCGCAAATTAATTTCGTGTGTCTTGACATGGCGACCATCATTATCTTTATGTATGACAATTATAGTTGGATTAATGCAGCCATAAAGAAATTCAACATCGTAAACATTCAATTCGTCCATACTAGAAGAAGATATTTATACAATATACATTTTTGTTTTATTGTTTTTCTATAGCGCTTTTATGCCCAAAAATATAAGGTTTTATTATATATGAAACGAAATAAAGAACAAACTCTGAAACTGATATCAAGAAAATTTGGTAGCCCATTTTGATTATAAAACTTAGTTGAGTTCGAAACCTTTAGAAATAATTTTGCTTGAATTTACAACTTCTATCACACACCTTGGTTATATTGTATGAACCTAAGCACATACATATACCGACTTCCTATGATCAAAGAATGCAAATGTGGGCATTTATATATTAAAAATTTTGACTGCATTTTGCCTTTTTTATTGTTTCCATTTTACTCTTTAAACTGTCTGTACTTTTGAATTATTCTCGACTTTTTAAAAATGACGTTTGCCAAAATTTATACATACCGCAAATTTGTTGCTTTCAGTTCACTGGTCTCCTTATCTAATGGTACTATGGTAAATAAACCCATGTATAAGCACATACCGATAACTCGAGCCTTTGGATCAATCACAGCCATTACGCCACCATCCGTTGGAGGGCTGTATTGATGTGAGACATTACCATGAGCTTTAGTTATAACACTGATTTGATCGCCTATCATGCGGCACTCCAAAATCATTACATTATAACGATGAGTAAGTATAAATAACAAATCCTTTTTGCTATCCTAAAGTTGCAATTAATTAGACAGCAAATAAATCATAATTATAATAAAGGCCATGTGGTATTAACGTGTTTTAAATTACCTGAGGCCGAAAATGTTTCATAACTGTTATCTGGCCGTATATATTAACTTCTTTAAGAGGCCTTAGTCCTTCAGGTGTCACCAAATCAATCTCCAACTGACTATTACGGGCAATAATTAAATTTAAATCTGTTGGTGATGTAAAATTACCTGCAAATGTATAAACATATACGAAGAAAAGAACAATATAATTAACCATTAATACAATATGTAAATATAAAGATTTGCATTTAAAGCGAATGTAAGTATATTAAATTAAGGTTTGAAACATAGAAATTGTGTTTTATTATACTTATTGTATCCAAAATATGTATTTTAATCCAACTCACCGGTAACACAAGCCACTACAGCTGTGGGCTTTTGTGCCGTGACCACATAATGATATTGTGACATTTTTATATATTTTTTACTTTATTGAATTGAATTTGACTCTGAAAATACACAAAAACTTTGCAACTCAGTTTTCGAAACTAGTAAAATGTTGCAATTATAATAATATCCTAAAATTTTTCTTCCCAGCGCGCTTATAAGATATTTTATTAATTTAGCACAAATGACGCTGCCAGACTTCTACAGAATGTTTACACTGTGTTGTTCATGATATTAATACAAAGTAGTAGTGTTGCACAGCGCTTATATTTTTGTAAATCAGAGTGGGCAAACAAACAAAACATTTCGCAAACGTTACAACAAAGTCATACACTTTTCAAAATTTTTTAATGGTATTGTACATGAGCAAAACCAAAACAAATACTTTCTAAATGAGAAAGAGCGCAAATGAAACAATTAGCTTTTCGCTCCTGTGCTCGCTTTGTTATTCCGTTACATTCGTATAATGTGCTCTTTTTTTCTTTTCTTCTTTTCTTTTCTTTTCATTAATGTTTTGTTGTACCTCCGCACACTTGAGTTAGTGTATTTGTAGTACTCAAAACAAAAACAATATACAAAATTAAATGGGACAATCGTTCTCACTGTTTCTGCTTTATTTTTGTTTATTCATTGTAAAGAACACATCAAAATGAGATCAAACGTTCAGTTTTGTTTATTTTCCTACTCTGTTGTAAATAAATGCAGTAAAAAATTAACAAAATATTTATTTTGCATAATTTTATACAAATACAATTCAAATTTAACCAATGATCGATTTAATAAAACATACATAATTGGCTGTTACGACCCTTTTTAAGGTTGCGGCCTAGCTTCTCACAGTACACAGTATATTGCGTGCGTCAATTTTAATTCATGGTAGACTTCTAAATAAACCATATTATTTTAATCGTGTCTAAAATTTTCGCTATGACTTAAAAACACATTTCTCGATTAATAGCCAGGTCAGGTGTGGACTTATAAGGCAAAGTCAGTAGACCATCCTTATGGACAACTGCACAAGAAGACTTACTGCTTCCGCGTATCGACCATCGGAAACGTGTGTCCAATGTTCTCTCAGCCAACTCTTGATCTTGCCTAAAGTAAGCAACACTTATGGTTTGCTATATGCGTATTCGGGGAACTTTACTAAGGGTTAACTTAGATTTTACTTAATACATGCCTGGTATCTGGAAACTCATATAGAAGTGAGATCTTTATCATCTACGGGTGGTAAGCGCAACTCGAAGTTAGTTCGGTCATGTATCTGCTGACGGTTAGTTAAAAGTTGATCATTCGGGTTGTGGACATTCCTCATAACCGTTCCCCCCAATCAGTGGGGAACAGCATACGCTGAGGTAGTCGATACGAGTGTCACTAGCCCGATATTTAAAGCCAATGTGCCAAAGTTGGGTGACGTCTGTTGTACACTGTGCGAACAATTTGTCTCTGTCATTACGCCTTTTAAGAGACGTCGTTTTGTGAAGACCCGGAAAACGGAGAGGGGGGGGGATGCGTTTATAGTTGTTAGAGCACTGGCACAAAAATTCAAACGGCCCACGTTCAAATCCCAGAAAAGGTGAAAAATTAAAAAGTTGGTTTGCGGTTTTTTTTTCAAAATTATAATTTAAAAAATAAGAGGTCCTCCCTTCCCTCCAATAAGCCCATCTATAAAGAAATAGCTCCATGACCTTTCACTCTATTCCACCTTAACCATTGACAACAAAAAATTATTGATCAGGAGAAAAGCGACACTTATTGCGAAGTAGCGCATACCAGCTAATCCTACTTAGCGAAGGCACTCACCCCACAATCAACGATGAGACAATTATTGGGCCAATGTTATACCTTCACCCTTGAATGATCAATTCACAGCAATTTGTCTCATTCCTAAGGCGCCTTATAATAATTAAGAAAAAAATAGACTATTCGTTCCAAAAAATTCCAATGCAATGCATGGCATCAGTAGGGGTTTACCCCTAAGTATTGGTCTCTATAAAAAAATTGAAGAGGCACTGGAAATAACCAGAGAAGTCCTCGATGTGAAATGAAAAGAAGATCCATCAAAAGTAGTACCATTATAAATGTATGAAAAAACAAGTTTTATGACGCAAAACAAGTAACTGGAATCATACTATTGGTATGGCAAATTTGTTATTAATTTTTATTTATTTTAATTATTTTATTTTGCTTTTCTAATGCAACAAGATACTGTATCTAAAAAATTATTATTAATTAGAACTCTCGGATTCAGATTTTGACTTCTACGTGACTTTTAGACGTTCATTATTGTTGTTTGTGGGTGGAGTGAGTAGAATAAAAAGATGAATTAAAAAAATCACGTTTCTGTTTGTTATAACTATATTTTTATCTCTTGCATTTTTAGATGCAATAGAAAATTGAAAAAGTAATAAAAAAAGTGAGAAAGCCCACGATTTGAGAATCATAATGTGAATTATAGAAGATTTTGAAAGTCTCTTTAAAAGAAAAATTAAAAAAAAATAGTGCAACTTTAAGTCATTGTCTGAATAGACGATTAAAAACCCAGTTTTTCGAATAGTATCAAAAACTACCAATTAATGCATTACTGTTACAAAGGCATGCCACATGTTTATGAGTGAAAGCCCGAACATATGTTTTTTGTTTTGATTATGTGTTATACGATTTGCTATATAAATTTATAGGGTTTTATGCAATCACTTGTATTGTTTTCAATTACTTTAAAATAACTTGAAATAAATTTCAATTATTCAAATTTATAATAATTGTCTTTTTTTTAATTATACTTTTCAAACAGAGTTGCACGATTCATATATTATTATTATATGGCAACCCGTTAGCAAATGTATGTGATCAAAAAAGAAAAAGGAAAGAAAGACTGTGCTAAACGACGACGAAATATTATTTGTCAAATTTCACATCGG
The DNA here is from genome assembly GCA_963576795.1 of Metopia argyrocephala. Lineage (NCBI taxonomy): Eukaryota > Metazoa > Arthropoda > Insecta > Diptera > Sarcophagidae > Metopia > Metopia argyrocephala. The sequence goes on along the minus strand of OY756211.1, from coordinate 55,369,729 downwards.
TTTTCTTTATTTCTTTGATAAAAAAATAAAATAGCCCAGAAAAACTCTCAACAAAATATTTCAATAGAAATCTAAACTGCGATAATAAATTCATTATACAAAATATTATTCTACTACGAAAAAAAAAACAATTTTACGTCGTGAAGAAAAAATAAAACGATAAGCGAGCGAGTGAAAATAATTTTTTTTATTAATAAAACATGGCGCGTCTAACCTACGTCTACAGAACGGAGGACATAAGTTATATGAATGTTGGCCGGAGGCAATTACCCGTTAATGCAGGAGATGAAAATCTAGTGGTAAGATATTAGAATGTTAGTTCTTATATATATGTATATATAATTCCCAAAAAAATGCAAAAGTCAGATATAGTGAAAATTATTTCTACCACCATCATTATTCGTCATAGCCCCCTGTTGCTGCTACCACCCTAATCTAAATAAGGTGCAGCTGACGCGTTGATTAGACCTAATATATATTTTACTCTTGATGTCGTTTAACTTCTGTTTTTTTAGTAATAATAATAAAAAGGAAAACCTTCAAGTTTAATTTATCACTAATGTCACAATATTCTATTCAAATATCGTCGATAAAAATTGTTTTACATACAATTTTTCTTATTTTTTTTTCTTGGATTTTTTCATCTGTATTTCGTTTTAGCAAAAATAAAATAATTTGTCAGCTAGTCCAGCTACATAATACTTTATCATAAAATGTAGTTTTTTTCAATATAGAGAATTTTGTAGTGGCCGCATTCATAAATGTTCTTCGGACACAGCCAACACGTATTAAGTAATGTCTACGAATTAAATAGGTGGTGTCGCCAGTCGAGCATACTTAATTTTTTAGATCTTCAATAGATTAATAATCGAAAATATAACATTAACTTTTAGCAACATAAGCTTTTATCTTTTAAAATGCTTGAAAACAAATTTTTTAGGTTAAACATATTTATAATCTACAAGTTAAAAAAACTAGCTAGGATTCATACAATAAAAATTACACCTTTTCCTCCACGTTCTGATTCTGTGATCCCTTGCACATTTGTAAGGTAGTTGGAATTGGATTAATTGCTTTGAAAATAAGTTAGCTGAACATTATACTTATTCTAACGTGAACACGTAGGTTTCTGCTTTACACCACAAAGTTGTATTTTGATAGTTTCGTCTTCCTCTTCTCTCATTACTTAAAAATTATTATTGGTCAATCGCTATATTTTAAGTAAAATATATAAGCAAAATGCATCAGTATGTTATTTCACTAATTTACAACCCTTACGAAAATAATTGCTTAAGCTTTGTACTTACGAATTGTAAGCTAGTATAAAATAAAAACTAAAACGGCTTACGAATTCCCTAACCCTTTTACTTCGTTCTGGTATTATTTTTTAATTTTTTTTAACAAAGAATTTTCATTATAACCAAAAACATTAACAGCCAGGCCCACGATATCGATATAAAACTTAAGCGAAAGAAACTCAGTCACTCACTGTGAATCTAAACTGCGGCCCACTAATTGTCACTTTATCGTTCGCTTTGCTTTGCGTTACCAACGTAATGCAAATAAACAACAAAGCACCCATATCAATATATCAAAAAATAATCCCGAATATACACGAAAAAAGCGCTGAAATGCTTAAATTGTACAGTAAAAAATGCAACCGTGTGCTAGTTTAACTTGAGAGAAATGTAGTGAACAAACTTATTCCGATTTTGTTTATTTACGTATATGTGTGTAAAAAAATTTTGTGTTACCAATCGCATTTATTTTTGGCGACACAAAAATTAGTGTGCCGCAAATCAGCTGTTTGTCGCTTAAAACTATACGATTCGATATCGTGGGCCTGGCTGTAATATTCGGCCCTATTCCCGTTGGCGTTTTTATTTTAAAACGAAATAAAAACGACAACTTGGTATCACAGTTGTCGTTATCGACAATAATCGAAAAATATCGGTATTCTCTATTTAAAAACGAAGATAGAAACGATAAAGAAACGCCTGTTTTTTGTCGCTTTCATTTTTAGTAGCGACATTAGAACGAGAGGTTTGAAAAATAGAAAATTAAAATTACAACGTTGCAACAATTTGAAATTTTAGTATCAGAAATTGAAAAAAAATCGTGAAGGTTTCAAAAAAGGCATAAAACCCTTAAATTTTAACAGTTTTTGGAAGGAAGTGGCTGCAAAAATAAATCCATTTGAACCTCCATTCCGTGATGGAGATGGTTGGCACAAAATAAGTAAAACTAAATTGACAACAAAATATTACTAAAAAATGTTAAAATATGTATATAATTGATTTGACGCCACTTTCTATACGGATGTTATTGCCCAAAACAGACCTACTTCCATCACTCCTATATGGATGTGAATTATTTGCAAACTGTGACAGAATTGACTTACGTAAACTTAGGGTAACTTATAATAACATTGCTCGATATATATTCCGCAGAGGTCGCCATGACCGTAGTATCTCTAGTTATTCGTTTCAGATTTTTAATATCAGTTTTGAAGATTTAATTAAATACAAGTGTCTGACCTTTCTGCACAAAATTCTTGTTTCAAAAAATCCTCCCTACATTTATAACAGAATTTATTTGCAAGGTCAAATCGTGGAACAAAAATTATTGTGCCGAAATATAAGAGCCTTTTGTCTCAACGGCAATTCCATTTATATACTATAAGTTTTTGGAATAGTCTTCCTAATAACAAGGAGTTACTCAAATATTTTAATTCTTTTTTTTAAATTCATTTTAAATTCAACAAGAATTCTAACACCATTTCATTTGATTTTTAATAGAAACGACATTTAAAATAAGAACGCCAACGGGAATAGGGCCGATTATACTTTACTTTATCCTGCCTTTTATTAGTTTTCCTGAGCCTACCACGACTTTCGACCTTCGGGGACCAGTTACTAGCGTTTGTTATCATTCCGTTGGAAATTCCAAGCTGTTGCCTAATGAAAGCAAACGTTTTTCTTTCGCTGAGCATTTTTTTTATTAGCTTACGTTGTTCGATAGAGCAATGCTTGCTTCTTCCCATTTTAAAAGACTTTTTCACAAAAATAAGTCAATATTCTGCATAATAAATTATCAACGGCAACTCAACAGTTAAATTTGAAACAAAACTTCGGAGCTTTTTCACATGCGAGAAATATAAGTGTTACCAATATGATTTGTTCTTATTTTTTCGAACAGCTGATTTTGCACATAGTTCAACATTCGGCCCTATTCCCGTTGGCGTTCTTATTTTAAATGTCGTTTCTATTTGGTTGTAGTTTTTATGTCGCTTCGTTTCTAAAATGGTATTCCTAAAATAAAACGAAGACGACGATAAAAAGTTATCGAAAACTACAATAAAACCAAAGAAAAACTTGGTAGCACTAGAAAAAAACCTGTAATATTATGTGGTTTTGTTTACCAAATAATTTTGTTTTTTTACTATTAAAGTTGGTCGCAAAAGGCAACTAAAATGTTGTGATATAAAGATATGTTATTTGCATAGCCATATGTATTTTATTCGTAAAGGCAAGAAATAAACAAAATATAAGATAATAAATCTATATACAGTTACGAGCAGATAAATAGGTTCACATCAAAATGATAAATTAATTTTGTTTGACTATAGTTTACATTACAGCAATAAAAAAGGAAAACTCGCTAATTACTAAAGCAAATACCCACTTTTAATACTGCATCACAATAATTAAATTAAATTGAAATTCTTGGGAGATCGCAAAATATGATAAGAAATGCATTGCAGCCTCCAAAAAAAAAAACTTAAAAGGGGTCAACAGCGAAAAACCTCGAAAAGAGACGATGATTGCATTAAGATGTTGTCAACTCGTAATCCTTTTATGTCCGCAGTTCAGCTGAAAAATGAGTTAAAGCTTCCCGTATCAGAGTGGACCGTTAGACGTCGTTTAAGAGAAAAAAATTTATTAGGAAGATCGGCCCAGAAGGTTCCAATGCTTAATAACAGACAAAGAAAAAAGCGCATTGAGTTTGCAAAAGTACATGCTGAATGGGCCGGCCCGGAAGGTATAAAAAAATGGAGAAACATACTATGGTCTGATGAATCCAAGATAAACTTAGTCGGACCTGATGGAAGAACATGGGTAAGGCGTCCAAAAAATAAAGCATATGATCCAAAGTACACCACGAAGACAATATAGCATGGCGGCGGCAACATAATGATATGGGGTTGTTTTTCCTGGTACGGTGTTGGGCCAATATTCTGGATCAAGGAAAATATGGACAAACATCTTTATCTGCATATTCTTAAAGAAGTAATGCTTCCGTATGCCGAGTGGGAAATGCCTTTAAAGTATGAATTCCAGCAAGACAATGACCCCAAGCATACTTCTAAGATCGTAAAAAAATGGTTCCAAAAGAAAAATATAAAGTTAATGGAGTGTCCTTCAGAATCGCCGGATTTAAATCCCATTGAGAATCTTTGGAGAATCGTTAAGGACAAAATTGCACCACTCAAGGCTAAAAATAAAGAAGATTTGTGGACAAAAGTGAAGGAAGCGTGGTACTCAATTCCACTAGAGACTTGTCAGTCACTTGTCGAATCAATGCCCCGGAGATGTTCTGCGGTGATTCAAAATATGGGATTTTCAACAAAATATTAGAAATTTTCTTGCAATTGCACTTTTTTTGTATAAAAATGTCATTCTCTTTTCAATGAACCTATTTATTTGCTCGACAGGCATCAATTAATATATTAAATATATCAATTTTTCTCATTTTTTTAATTATAATTAAATACATTTTATGTGATTATTTATGTTTAATGTAATAAATATCGCTTTATTGTATATTACCGCTGTTTAAGTTATTTGAAGGCGAATTTATCAATAAATGTGATGTGAACCTATTTATCTGTTCGTAACTGTATATAAAATTGAATGTGTGTTTGCTTATTTGTTTGTTTGTTTGTACCTTATAGGAGACCAAACCTCTGGACCAATCTTACTAAAATTTTCACAGCATTTAACTGGGATTCATGCATGATTAATAGGGTACTTTTTTTCGACCACGCCCACTTTTACGCCTACTTTTTTTAAATTATGTAATTGCTCCCATATAGCTTTTAACAGATTTACTTCAAATTGCATACACATTATACTCCAGGCGAGATAGAAATAAACATTTATTACGCCACGCCCCCTTTCACGTCCCTTTTCACGTCAAATTTTGTTTGAAAGTTTTAAACTTTTTGTTCTTTGTACAAATGTGTGCCTTTCAACGGATTTTTTTATTTGGTAGTATATTGCTCTTAATAACGTTATTATTATTATGGACTGGACTGTTAACGACGCCATATAACTATGAACCACGCCCACTTCACCGCCTCCTTTTTTAATTCAGATACTTATACCACTAACAATGTTTGCTATACAAAATACTTTTTTTGTAATATGCTAAAGTTTTATACACTTTTTATCTACAGGTAAGGTAGCCATACATTTTTTTATTACCAAATCCCTCTTTTTCGCCCCATATTACCTTAAATTATAATTGATCTGCTTTCAATCTATATATAAAAGTCAATTTTTTCATGGAACGAAATAACTTTATTATTATGCCATCTTTCAGGCAGCATCGTAATTCCACGTTCATATAACTTCAGGTTTTTATGAAAAAAAAAACTGAACAAGGTACGATTTTTTTTATTTGAGATCACTACTCAGGGGTAAACCCCTACTGAATGCTATGCACTGTATTGGAATTTTGGAAAGGACAGTACATATATTATTACTAATTATTATATTATTGTTAAGCGCCTTAGGAATGAGACAAATTGCTACTTCCCAATAGGTAGCGCTTTTTTTCCTGATCATTCGTTTTACGTTGACACTGGTTAAGGCGGAATAGAGTGGAATGTCGGGGAGCGGTTTCTTTGTAGATGGTCTTCCTGGAGGGTGGGGGGGGAACCTCTTATTTTTAAATTATAATTTTGAAAAAACCGCAAACTAACTTTTTCATTTTTCACCTCTTCTGGGATTTGAACCTGGGTCCTTTGAGTTTTTGTGCGAGAGCTCTAACCACTATACCACGAACCCCCCATCATCATCATCATTATTGAAATTTTTACCATTCAAGGAATTTTGCAAAGATCGAAATAAAAAGTAATCAGATGGTGCAAGGTCTGGACTATATGGTGGATGTGGCAAAACATCCCAACCAAGCTCCAATAATTTTTGCCGAGTGGCCAAAGATGTGTGTGGCCTTGCATTGTCATGATGGAATACAACACCTTTTCGATTTGCCAATTCGGACCGCTTTTCTTCAACTGCATTGTTCAATTTTGTTAGTTGTTCAATGAAGATTTCTGAATTTATCGTTCGATTGGGTGGTAAAAGTTCGAAGTAGACAATTCCTTTGTAATCGCACCAACTAATAACAGAACTTTCTTTTGATGAATATTTGATGTTGTTTGCGCTGTTCACTTGGCTTGCTCCACGATCTTTTCCGATTGATTAATGAATTTCTTTCAGTTCATGAGGATAGGATAGGATAGGAGGAAGTGGCAGCCTCGTAATGACAAGGCACACTTGAGCACGCATGGCGGCCCGTTGTGATACCACAAGATGCGGGGAGCCCTGATAGTCAGGGGCTTCACGCAAGAAGCACTACTTCCCCAGAAAATTATGCTGGAAACCAGCCAGAGAGCCTAATAAAATTGGCAATTGATCCAATGTCCAAGATCGATAGGTCAGTCAAGCTATCGGGAAAAGGAGATCCCAATGTAAGAAATCTACGTCGAGCCAGAGATGGACACTGGCAAATATAGTGAACCACAGTCTCCTCTTCCTCAGCCGACCCACAGCCACGACAGAAGTCATTCGCGGGCAAGCGAAGTCTTTCCGCATGCCTGCCCATCACGCAGTGACCCGTGAGGATAGATACGACGGAAGAGATATCCCTGCGGTCCAGTTCAAAGAGTTGATTGGTACGCTTCAAGTCCAGCCTGGGCCAGGTGAGTCTAGAAATTCGACAAGACTCCTCCCGCGACCAGGCCAGGTCCGCGTCCAATAAATGTCTCCTCCTAATAAGGAGCCTAACGGTGGAAAGGGGCATACCCACTTCCGCATGAGGATGAACTTTCGGCAGAGACGTCCCCGCCCTAGCCAATTCATCCGCAGTACAATTACCCGTGATGTTCCTGTGACCAGGAACCCAAATCAGATTAACGACGCACTGCCTCGAGAGTGCCACAAGGGCATCGCGACAGTCGCCGACAATTCTAGAGTTTGTGGACAAACTCGACAAGGATCTGACCGCCGCCTGGCTGTCAGATAATATGGTGATACTGGCAGTGGGAGTGCCACCCTGAAGTATCACCTTTGCAGCGTGACATATAGCCATTATTTCGGCCTGAAAAACGCTACAATAATCAGGGAGGCGAAGGGATATGGAGAGGGCGAGCATCTCTGAATAGATCCCACACCCTACTTTATCTCCAATCCTGGAACCATCAGTATAGACTTCCACCGATCCACTGGGGATGACCCCGCCAGAGGCCCAGTCATCCCTACTTGGGATTACCGCGTGGAAGTCCCTGTGTAGTTCCAGGCTCGGTGAGGTGTAATCGATATTGTCCCGTATCCGAGGTTCCTCTAAAAGAATAGAGGAGTGCCCCGAGGGAACAATGTTCCACCGTGTTAGTGCATTGAGTCTTACCGCCACCAGTTTAGCCTACTGCCTGGCAAGAATCCTAGACGGAAGCCACCCCAACATAACAAAGAGTGCCTTCGCGGGGGTGGTCCGTAATGCACCAGTAATCTGCACTGCCGCGGACCTCCTGACCTTATCAAGGAGTCTGACATTGCAGAGCTTGTCGAGAGCGGTCCACCAAAAGACCACTCCATATAAAAGATTCGGTTCAATGATCGCCGAATAAATCCAGCGTAGTCCCCATCTTGCCCCTACTGCCCTGCGGCAGCAGTAGAAAGCACAGGCAGCCTTACGCGCCCTTTCAGCTAAATTAGGTCCCCAGTTCAACTTGGGGTCCAGAATGAGGCCAAGATACTTGACCGAGGTACTCAAATGCAGTCCAACCCCGTTCAGACTGGGCAGAGTGAAATGAGGTACCTTGTACCGTCTCGTAAAGAGCATCAACTCCGTCTTACCAGGATTAGCACGTAGTCCAAACTCCCGGCACCACCTAGATACAACGTCCAGAGCGAGGTTGAGCTTGTCGGACAGTGTCTGCGGACATATCCCAGACGCCGCGATGGCGATATCATCGGCATAAGCAACAACTCTGTTACCAGAGCGTTCCAGCCCGATGAGGAGAGTGTTGTCAGCAAGGTTCCAGAGAAGTGGAGAGAGGACACCGCCTTGCGGGGTACCCCTAGCAGTCACCCTCTGACACCTTGTAGTTCCAATTGTGGCGGATATCAATCGGAACCTAAGAAGAAGCTCAATGAATTTAACCAGACTAGAATCCAGTCCAAGATTGAGCAGAGCATTAACGATACCCGCAGGGCAGATATTGTTAAAGGCGCCTTCTATATCAAGAAAGGCAACCAACGTATATTCCCTGAAATGCAATGACCTATCCACCTGAGAGATCAGTGAGTGCAGAGCAGTATCGACCGATCTCCCTTTGGTGTAGGCATGCTGGGAAGTAGATAGTAGTGAAGGATTGATCGAGTTCCTGATATGGAGGTCAAGAACTCTCTCCAATGTCTTCAATAGAAAGGAACATAGACTAATTGGTCTAAAGTCCCCGGGATTCACGTGTGATGTTTTTCCGACTTTGGGAATGAACACCACATTTGCGATCCTCCAGCGCAGAGGAATGTAAATGAGATCCAGACAGGCATTATAGACCGCCAGAAGCCAGGGGAGAATGAGATCCTCACCATTTTGCAGATCAGCCGGAATAATGCCATCTGGACCAGGGGATTTGTACGGTTCGAAGGAACCCATAGCCCAGTGCAATTGCTCAGAGTTTATGCGAATTAAGGGTCTGGCCTGCAGCGTAGACACTCTCCGGAAAGTGAGTGTCTAAAAGCAGGTTCAGCGTCTCACTAGTTGAGGTAGTCCAGCTACCATCAGATCTCCGAATGCTTCCGAGAGATCCCTTGGAGGAGCTCAAAACCTTGCGAAGACGGCTGACCTCCGTTGAGGATTCAACGCTATCGCAGAAGTCCCTCCACGAAGCTCTTTTCGCTCGTCTAATCGCATATTTCAGCTCCCGTTTCTTTGCTTTGTACAGATCCCATTCGCCCGTTGACTTAGCTCTGTTAAAGAGTCTACCGCACAGACGACGAAGATCCTCAATATCCTGATTCCACCAGTTAGGCCTAGGCTTACCCCTGTACACAGGAGTCTTAGTGGAGGATAAAGCAGCATTCCCAAGGGCAGCGGATAATAAGTCCACTGCCCTGTCAATATCTGGGCAGTCACGGATGGTGGGAGGAGACTCCGGAAGAACCTGCCGAAGCCTATCCCTGAAAAGAGATAGGCTGCGTCTCCTATTAACACAGAGAATCTCCCTGCAGGGGGAGACAGCTAGGTCAAGACAGAAGACAATGTATCTGTGAGCCGAGAAGGAGCATTTGCCAGATACATGCCAATCCAAGACCCTATCAGAGAAATGATCACTAACCAGGGTGATATCAAGAACCTCCTTTCTAGTCGAAGTCAAGAAAGTTGGTTCATCACCGCGATTGGCAATATTGAGATTATGCATCAAAATGAAGTCAAAAAGACACTCACCTCTTTCATTGGTATCCGAGCTGCCCCACACCACATGATGTGCGTTGGCGTCACAGCCAATCAAGACCGGGATACCTTGTCTATTCGCCTCTGCAACCAGCTGACCAACGGGTTCTTGCGGGGGATTAGGCCCATAGTCATGGGCGAAGTACGAGGACACTGTCCATAGGGATGAGTTGCCCAAGGTGACCACCATAGCCACGGTGTCCTTGTCGCTGAACCTGTGAAGTAGAAAAGTATCAATTGAGGATTTAACCAAAATGCAAGCCCTAGGCCTACCTGTATCCTGGATATACACCGTCCTGTAACCGACGGCGTTGAGTCCACAAACCTTCCCATCAACGGTCCAAGGTTCCTGGACTAGCACGAGCTCCCAGTCTTCCTTCGCAAGAAGTAGGAGCAAGGCCGCAGATGCGGTTTTGGATTTATGAAGATTTATCTGGATGACCCTCATCATTAGAGACAACCAGAGTGGCGTTGGCATCGTCCTCCTCCGATAAAGGAGAAACAACGCCCGCATTAATCTCCAATCCGTTGAACATGTCCCCAACCAACTCGGAATTGGAAACATAGCTCAATTTGGAGCTCTGAGAGGATTGGCTACACACGTCATCATCTAGAGCGGTTACCCTAGAGCTACTAGGCTGAACCTGCGGGGTCGGCAACCCAGCTGAGGGAAGCCGAGCCATCTGGGCATCAGCCTTATACACATTTAGTGTTATAGCCCCGAATCCGTAATTAATCACGCCTTCTCGGGCGTTGATTAATTGGAGCGACTTCTCATTTAATATGATAATGGCGTCGCGCACATTACCCCTAGCCTCACCGACTTTAGCTACCCTCCAGTTATCGGTGGGTAGGTCAGTATTGCTATACTTCAGAATCTGAAGTATTTCCTCGGGGTTAGAGGGCTCCGCTGGAATACGGGCCCTTGAACGAGGTCGTTGAGGGATCTTGTCCAGAGGAGTGGCCTCGAGCTTAGCTCCCGGCCACACCTCTCCAACCTTGCTTATAGCCATCTTGTACAGCTCCATGGAGCGGATATCTGCACAGGCTATAACCTTGATGTGCCCTTGGAACCACCCTGCATCGCGGCAACTGGGTGAAGGGCCGGGGTTAGACGAAATGACGTCTAAGAAAACTTTGAGGAGGGCCAGCTCCACCAAATTCCACTTAGCGGGAGTGATGGTGCCCTCCGGATGACCATGGTCAATCACCGCCCAGGTCAGACTCTCTTTTACAACCTCACTAATGGCCGTAATTTCAAGGAAGGGATACCTATCAGTGCATAGTTACCTACGGTGTTAACAAAAATTGGTAATTTCAACCTATAGGTAAGGCATATCCGATAGGTAATATATGGTGTATCTTACACTATGAATTTCGGTTGGTTTATTCATTAGGTAAATGTTTTTCTTTTGAAAAAATGCCATTTATTTTTGAGAAAGGGAAAAAATATTAAATTTATTAAAAAAAAATTAATAATTTTATAAACAACAAATAAATAGGATTAGAGTAGCTGAAGTATTTGCATTATTTGCTAAAATTGATTACATAGTCAACACATACAAATTTTACAGAGTGTTTTTAATTTTTTTCGCTTAATTTAACTGTGCTGATTATGAAAATAACACAAGTTTTCTTTTAGTTTTAAATATACGCGTACGCTTAAAATTATTACCATTTACTCTCTTTATTTGAAACAGTCACTGGGACTAAGGAATAAAATAATTTTTATAAAATTTTCTTGGATCAGTTATCTGTATCCCGTGATCCCGACAAAGATTGTATTTAGTATTCTGATTTATGATTTCCAAGAAAAATTTGAAACACAAAAAGGAAATATTGGCGGGTTCGTCTTTTTTTTTCATTTTAAAGTTTGGGTCTTTTATTCGTTGTCTAATTTGTGGTCCATCTTTCCTCAGACGAGAAAACTTTTTCCAAAGATACAAAATATATTTTCCAATGACGTTTATCATACTTTAGTTTTTATAACATATGCAGATTTAACGAAGTCCAAGGTTATATTCACGACAAATTACAAACTGTCATCGGGACCGTTTAAACAATGTCTTCTCTTTGCAGCCATTTTAATTTTGTGTTATTTTTACTTTTAACCTACCAGTTGATAGTGACTTGTCATACACCGTTACCTTAAGCGTTGGTAGTTTTAAAAATCTCAAAAACCAGATCTATTACGCAAATAGTAGTGTGATTTTTGAAAAATACATCGAATATGATATATACATAGATGATATATGTTTATAAAGTACTTTTGTTGGACAGTATTATAAAAAGGGGAAGGATTTATTCAAATCAAAATACGGAGTGAAGATTTAAAAAAATAACATTAAAAAATTTTTTTTTAAATTAAAAGAAATAAAAAATTAAAGTAAAATCACTATTTGATAAATTTTTTTTTGTATAAAATATACCGTCTGATATTTAAAATTGCCGCAAGGTATGCTTTTAAATAAAAAACACTGAAAATAAGTTATAGTTGCCATGTTTTTGAACAATTCTAGTTGGTTCATACACGTAGGTAAAACAAATGTTTAGATTACCGAAGCCATTTTACCGACTAGTTAAAAATATCTATTAGGTACTTACACCAATAGTTATCCTATCATTGAAATTACGGGCATAAGAGGCTTAGAGGGTCTGGGCTTAGGTAGTAGAGGTTTAGGCCGCTCGAAAGGCTGCAGAGAAGCCCGAGCAGTTTGCTCGCCGGACCTCTGCCTCTTCACCGCAGCCTCGGGTTTAACCGATGAGGCAGGTGGACGATCACCGGCATGAGCTCTTGCCCACGTCAATCTGCCTCTTTCCTCCTCCGACAAGAGAGCAGGATCCTTAGCACCCAATTTGGAGATAATGCGTGCAGCAGATCTCCGCGTCCTATACGCCCTAGTGCTAGCACTCACAGAGGCGTTTCCGCTCGTGGGAAGAATTGTACCCGAAGTGGGTTTGGTACTTGTGGCTGACGTTTTCGATCTGTTAACCAGTGTCTTGACGTCAGTCGAAGACCGCTGTGCTATGGTGGCATCCGCCGATGTAGACGGTAAACACGTCACCGTCCCCAATTTTGCGGGTTTACGGGCAGCAGTAGCGGGTTTAACCGCAGGTCCCGAAGAGGAGCCTCTGTTACCAGAGGTTGGACAAACACCAGTTTGCCTGAAGAGCTTCTTACGCCCACCAGCTTGAGTGGGCATAGGTTTTATATTTTTGTCCTCCATTTAAACTGATTGGGTCCCCACTCTGTGCCGCTATCCTTGCCCGTATGTGTAGTCACCTTTGATGGTCCCATGGTTACCTATGCAAAGCAGGGAGGCCATGCGAGGGTTGGCACCCACCTTCATGGGGTTGAGTGCTCAGAGCCAGACCGGTGCTAATCGGGAGTTAGTCTCAACCGAACCTACACCGCCAACTCAACGGCGACGGACAAGGAACGTACACAGAGGCCTGCCAAGGTTTTAACGGGACGGAGACAGCCGCAGCCCTAGACTGGAGCCGTTCGCGCCGGGTTTCACCCCGTTGTTACTAGGTCCAGAAGACTACGGCTGCCAGCCCAAGACGACAAGTCAAGAAGAGAATAAGAATGAGTCCGTGGACAAAGCGAGGGTCGTGCCATTATAGACCATTTAGCGTTACCCAGGGTGCACCACGAGGGAGGCGGTCTATCTACACCCCAGTTCATGAGGAACCCATACATCAAGTTTTCGTACATAGCCAAGTTGCTTTACGCGATTTTCAATGCATGTATGTTATACATGGAGCTTCCTTGCAATCTCACGTGTTGTACTGTGACGATCCGAATCAATTATTGCTTTGATTTGGTCGTCGTTCACTTCAACTAGATGACCGGAGCGTTTTTCATCTTTCAGTGAAAAATCACAAGAACGAAATTTGGCAAACCAATTTTGACACTGCCGTTCTTTTAAGGCTTCGTCACCATAAACAGCACATAACTTTTTATGAGCTTGCGAAACGTTTTTCTTCTCCGAAAATAAAAAAGCAAAATATGACAAAAATGTTCCTTTTGATTTTCCATTTTTCAACAGACGCCAAACAAAAACCACGCAACCGATCAAAAATTTTTTATTTACTGATTGACAGCTGAAGTACCGACTATCAAATAACAAAATGTATTTGATATTTCAATTACGTCATTTAACCTAAAAATTCAGCTAATGCCATCAATGAGTAAAATCCGCACTTGCTTAGTTGCAAACCCAATATATATATACAGCTGCGTGCAACTAATTAAGGACAGTAGTTCTCAATATTTAAATCATTATGTTGAAAATAATATGATTAAAAAAACCGCTAAAATTTGACCCTGTTTAGTTAATCCAACTTTGTTTATTGAAACTTCTCAATGGCAACCCTATTTTTACCGTTATTTTTTTCTTTGTGGTGTTTTTCATAATTTGTGAAATAAATTACTCGTGCAATTAATTAAGGACAGTGAAAAATTTTTTAAAATTTTAAGATTCAAGTAAGTTTTAACAGTTAAATTCAAATAAATGAGATTAAACAAAGTGTTTTTCAGAATTTGATAAACTTTTACTTATTGCTAAACATGGGTAAAAATAAGTCCTGTAACGTCAGTACTCGAAAGATTATTGTACAAAGGCATCAGGAAGGAAGCTCTTATAGGGAGATCGCAACAGCCTTAAAAGTTTCTATAACAATGGTTTTCCAAGCGGTGCAATATTTCAAAAAACATTCGACAGCTGAAAAGGTGCCTCGTAAACAAAGAAGCCAAATTACGACAGTGCGTGAAGATGCACTGATTGTCCGCGAGTCGAGAAAAAATCCGCATAAATCAGCAAATGAAATTCGGATAGCAGTCTTTGGTGAAAATGGAGCAAAACCATCTGTAGACACAGTAAAACGTCGATTGCGGGAAGCTGGTCTCTTTGGAAGAATTTCCCGAAAGAAACCATTGTTGTCTGAGCGTAACCGGAAGAAGCGAATAGAGTTTGCAAAAAAATACCGCCATTGGACCGCTGTGGAATGGAAAAGAGTGTTATTTTCGGACGAAACAAAAATTAATAGAGTCTCTCCCGATGGAAAAAATATGTTCGCCGGCCAAAGTTAAAAGAATTTGATCCAAGATACACCCGGGCCACTTTAATGCCTGGAGGCCATTCCAACTAGTGTATGTGAAAATCTGGTTAGTTCGATGCCTCGCAGGTGTCAAGCTGTTATCGACAACAATGGTTTTGCAACAAAATATTGATTTTTTTTTTAATAAATACAAGTTTTTCTTAAATTTTAGGATGTGTCCTTAATTATATGCACGACTGAATTCAATATTCTTTAAAATATGGCTCACTACTTTATAAAAAATAATTTAATTGACACAATAAACAGTTATTTTCTACGACTAAGAGTTTAAATAACTAAACTCGGAAAAATTTTGACAATATATACAACTATTTTTATTTTTTTGCTTCAAGCTCACATGTAAGCTTCGTGTCCTTAATTAGTTGCACGCAGCTGTATGTATATAAATGAACGTCTGCCAGTCTGTTTGTTTGTTTGTGCTTTATAGGAGGTCAAACCCTTGAACCGATCTTCTTGAAATTTTTACAGCATGTTACTGTAACTCTGGAACGAATAATAGGCTATACTAAATTTTGATTGGACAAAGTGGCGTGGCACCGCCCATATAACCCAAAATTTGAAATCGTCATATCTTGGGCATTTTTTGACCACTGGCGGCAGTATTTGCTATATTGTCATGAAATACGTTTCAAAAAAAGTGGGCGGAGCACGCCCCCATGTTTGTGATATATTGTAGGTGGACCTGTTAACCGATCTTAAATACTCGCAGTGTGCAGCTTTAAACCAAGAATACTTATTACATGATAATATTTTTCGACAATGGACACTTCTGCACCTACCTCTTTACTACGTTTTATAACGTAGTAACATTTGTCTGCAAAATATATAAATACTTTTAATTTTATTATATAACGAAGGGGTAGCGAAGCACACCGGGTTCAGCTAGTATTAATATAAAATTAATAAATAAAATATAATAAAAATAAATAAAATAGTACTATAAAATTTAGTTTATGTTGCAAATACCAATAGAGTAATGCAGTTTATTATTGTATTAATAAGTTTAGTTGACCTTATTATTGATAAATATATATAAGCGTTTAATTAAGCTTTAGGTCTAATATATAATTATTTTTTCGATATTTCGCTACTTCTTTGCGTAGCTTCTTCAGGAAAATAAAATAAAATAAAAATATTTCCTGAAGAAGCTACGCAAAGAAGTAGCGAAATATCGAAAAAATAATTATATATTAGACCTAAAGCTTAATTAAACGCTTATATATATTTAGCAGTTTATTATTAAAATAGTCAGAATTGTTATATAATCATATGTTGTTGTATTACCCTGTTTTTAATGTTTTGACAAAACGTTGCCGCTCTTATTTAGGGATGGCTCTAAGTGTGAATCAAAATACAAAAAAAATTGAGTTGTGTTGTAACTGTTTTATTTAATGTCGGCAATTATGTATGGAATACAATATCAGATTAATCTACGCCTCTGTTAGCCTCACAAATGCGAGCCCTTTTGAGCATATTTTTTTATTAAATTTTCACACATTTCACGCGGTATAATTTCATTTCATGGCACCGTCTTGTTAAAACCACATGTTAGTCAAGTTCAAAGCATGCAGTTGTGGCGTTAAAAAGTTTTCAAGCATATCACTCCCCATTGACCGTTACGCCGTTTTCAGTTTAAAAGAAGTAAGGCCCAATGGTTCCTCCTGACCAAATTACACCAGAATGTCACTTTTAGTGGATGCAAAGGCGACTGATGAATAATTTGTTTTATGTTTATTGACATATCCATTCAAATGCTTTCATGAAATAAATGATTGATTTTGATAAAATGTTTTAACGATTGAAACTCGTTGGTTTACCGAATATTTTTCCATAATAAATTTCCCAAGTCTCTACTTCACAACTGCCAAATATGAACTGTCAAGACTAATGTTTACCACAATGGCGGCAAAACAAAGTACTACACCGGCGGAAACGCTGTGTTTGTGTATAAAATCTCAAAAAAGTCGCGATTGAAATGGATATACATACTCGTACTATGTACATATCGACGATGGAATTAAAGATCGCTGTAACTGACAAAACTTAAATGTTCACCAGAGCCAAAAAACTTTCATAAATGTAGAACAAATACACTGGTATTTTTCATTTCGCAGACGGCGTAAGTGAATTTATTTTCATCGTAGAAATCTGGTACCTGGACCAATCGACGCGTATTTTTTTGCTGATAAAAATGATGCAAAAAATGTATTTTCGATTTTTTGTCAGTTACAGCGTTCTTTAATTCCATCGCCGATATGTAATGTAGCTATTTTATTTTACCAATGTAGGCTTATATAATATTTAAATATTTAACAGTAACTTAATTTGGATGAAATTCTGAAATGGCCTTCTGACTGGTGACGATAGCTTTTCGTTGATAAGACATTTTCCAAACGAAATATTAACTGCCATCGAAAACGTAAACTTTTTTACACCTTAAGCTATTTTTCAGAATTTCAGCGAAAGAGAACATTTTTCTTATTCAACGTCCTTTAAGTCAACAGAAGAAATTTACTTTAGTATCTTCCACAGTTTCCTCGCTCTGACTAAAATGTCGGTCGGTGATAATCTTGGCAGCTTCCTATTATTCTTACTTTGCAACAATGCTGCACTTGTTTGCATTATCACAGAATCTGCACACCATTTTCTAAATTAAAATTATTCTTACACTAAACATATTCAATTTTGTACTCATAAAATAATTTTCTCTCAATATGATGTAGATCTTCCAAGCGTATTTATTTGTAAGAATTGCTATTTTTATTTTTCACATGTTTTTTATATGTACATAGATATTATTGACTATTTCCTTTTCTTAATTTTAGATGCTAATGGATTTAAACAGTAAAGGCCTCTGTATTGACAGCCCGCAGATACGTGGAAAAGAACTTGAAGAGTTTACGCGCAAGTTTAATCTTTTAACAAATGAGGAATTGCGTTCATCCCTGGAAATTAATAGCAACACTTTTGTATCCGTACTTAATCAGTGTGTACAATGCGTTGGATGCAGGCGACGTGTTGAAAGATTATTTTACCAATTGATTGTCACTGGTCAGCCAACTTTAGATCCTTTGGTATTAAAAAATTCTGGCGTACTTAGTATAACAGAAGAAAAAATGAAAAGTCCGCAAACATTGGGAACTCTTCTATATCGTCATCATGAGATATTAAACAATTTATTAGAAAGTAAGTTACGAAATAAGACACGGTGTCTGTTACATTCGTTGGATGCTTTTCGATCAAAACCATTTTCCGAGACATGGCGCGAGGTTTGGTCATCTATGAAACATAATTGTCGTGATGAATTGGCCGTTATTGAAACGAAAGAACTGCATGAGGTGTTAGAGAATTATTTAAAAAAGCATAAGTTTTGCAATGGTTGCCGTACAAAGGTATGAAATGGACTAAAATCTTGAATATGAATAAAATTACGTTTAACTTCGTTGTAGATTGAAAAGGCTTATAAAATTTTAGTAGGAGAGACCACAACAAAAGAAAAGGGCTATGTCGCCGCACTTTATGCCAATATCAAAAAGTGTCATCCCGACAAGCATATACATGTTTTCACGAATAAAATCGACTTTCTCGACGCTCTTATAAGGCGCGCCGAACCTGAAGTCAATGGAAGGTAAATGCTATTTGCTTTAAAATAATTTATACTCGTAATAAATACTTTAAACATTTATTTATACTTTTTAGCTATTCGAAATTACGTGAACGTCATGCGAAAACTTTGGAAATCGCTCAAGAGGAAGTGCTCACCTGTGTCGGTATGATTATGTATGAGCGTCTGCGCCGTGTATACGTTAGTTTAAGAGAAGAAGAACGTGCCTGCCAAGTTTTAGCTGCAGTAGGAGTTCATGCTCTTTGTCGCAGTTTTGACATGTCTGTGGAAAAGAAACAGGGTATCAGTAACTTGGAATTACTTTACCAGGAAATTAGTCGTGCCGAAAAAGCTAAGGAACATAAGCGTGAACAGAAGAAATTAAAAAAGAAGAAGAAGAAGAATGAAAAGAAAAACTCCCATCGGGTGTGTGATCATAATGTAGCAAATTCTGAGGTCGGAGCTGATGACGAAGGACATCTAAGTCGAGATATTAATACGGACGAAGAGGATTTGCATGAACATATTGAGTCTAAAAATGGAGTTTCAAATGAGAGTAACGAAGTCATAGACGTTAAAGAGAGAGACGTAAATATGAAAAATTTAACTGCTGAGCAGAAAGATATTGAAGAAGATACTGGTGTTGAATGTGATCATCTCGAAGAAACTCATTGTGATGATGTAGAGAAAGATGATGGTAACGGAAAGTTTGTTAGTCAGCATCAGACTCGCCCTCAACAACAGCAACAACAGAAAAAGAAAAAACAGAAGCAAAAACTAAAAATCACACAAAAAAAAGTTGCATCATCTACTGGCATTAACACCAATAGCAACAAAAATGAAAAACTACAAAATATTTCCTCTGCAGATCCAAACGATTTGTCTGCAACAAATGCATCTAATTGTAGAAAATCTACTATAAAAAATACTCTAATTTCATCCATAGCCTCAGCTAAATGCAATGATTGTAATTCATCTCAATTGGAATGCCCTTGTGAAAATGATATCAAAGACTCTGGTTATGGAAGTGATCCATTATCTCATGGCAATTCACGTACATCTAGTGTCGTCTCTTCACCCGAAGACACTTCAGAAGGTTCAGAAGTTTCTTGTTCGGATGGTTTTTGTAACCATGAGCATAGAAGTGGAATTGATTTGTTAGCAGATTTAGATGATGAACATCATAATCAGCAACATTATAACAACGATTACGATCATTGCAATTATGATCACGCTCTTGAAGTCTTTGGTTTGGATTCGTGTAATTTCTTCCAGCAACATCATATGAACACATTGAGTTTACAGCAAATGTTGGTAAGCCATTTTAAACAACGAATACTAATCTATACATTCATTCTATTTGTTTCTAGAAGACAACATGAATTATATAAATCCCTAAAATAATATTAATTTGAAGAAAATTAGAGTTATCTTTATATATAAAGGGTGTTTTTTATTGAGGTATAGAACTTTAAGTTGGCATCACTTTTTTAACTGGCGGCCATTTTGTCAGCTGTCAAGTGATTAATATTTAGTTTGGTTTGCCATTTCATCATGAACAGGTTGACAAAAGAACAACGCTTGCAAATCGTGCAAATTTATTTCGAAAATAATGGTTCAGTTTGCGAAGTTTACCGCAAGCTCCGTCCATTTTATGGTCGACATAATCGTCCATCAGAGCAATTAATTCGGTTAACCATGGATCGTTTTCGCACTACGTTTACTCTATGTGATAATACGCATCCGCAGAGACGTCGAACAGTGCGCACCGAAGAAACAATTGCCGCTGTAGAGCAAAGTGTTGAAGAGAACCCGAATGAATCGATTCGCCACCGTGCAAAGCAATTGGAGCTTTGTCTATCAACTTTATGGAAGATTTTGCGCAAAGATCTTGGCTTGCGACCTTACAAGATCCAGCTTGTGCAAGAATTAAAGCCGCGAGACCATGCAATGCGTCGTGATTTTGGTGTATGGGCCGAAAATGAGATTGATCTCGATGCTGATTTTCATCGAAAATTTTGTTCAGTGATGAGGCTCATTTTTGCTTGAATGGCTACGTCAACAAGCAAAATTGCCGCATTTGGAGTGAAGAGAATCCACATGAGACCCTTGAGACGCCATTACATCCACAAAAATTGACTGTTTGGTGTGCTCTATGGGCTGGTGGAGTCATTGGGCCATACTTCTTCCGAAATAATGCTGGAGAGTCAGTTACCGTTAATGGAGACCGGTATAGAGCCATGATAACCGACTATTTTGTTCCCGAATTGGATGGCATGAATGTGGATGAGTTGTGGTTCCAACAAGACGGCGCTACATGCCACACAGCGCACGTCACAATCGATTTATTGAAGGAAACATTCGATGAGCGCATAATTTCGCGGAATGGACCTGTCAATTGGCCACCAAGATCGTGTGATTTGACACCATTGGATTATTTTCTTTGGGGATATGTGATGTCGCTCGTCTACGCCAACAAACCAGAAACGTTAGGGGACTTGGAAGCCAACATTCGTGGCGTTATTGCCAACATACGGCCCCATATTCTCGAAAAAGTGGTTGAAAATTGGACCTATAGAATTGGCTTTATTCGAGCTAGCCGCGGCGGCCACATGCCCGAAATCATATTTAAACATTAATGGCATAAAATTATCCTTCCAATAAAGCCAAATTGATGGACATTAAAACGATTTTCTTGTGTTTTATTTCAATTCGAAGTTCTATACCTCTAAAAAAAACACCCTTTATTATGTAGCAGAGTACCAAATCGTTCACTCACTTTTTTCTTCTCACACATGTTTGAAAAAACAGAAAATATTTTGCTTTGCTCTTTTTCATGTGTGATATTGATATTCCATTTTTTATTTTTTGGACGCATATTCATGTATGAAAAATTAAAATTTTGACGAATACTCTTTTATGAGCGTGAATATTTTTTTTCACACACTCGATCATGTAAACTCGCTTTGCTTTTCAAGTGACAAATTCAAATTTACAATTGTACGTATGTATATATGTATACACAACAACAATACTCTTCTATTTGGGATTTTTTTATGTAACTGTTGTATTGTGTGTTGGCGACAGCCAGGCGTCAAAAATTCAAAAAAATTATGAATTCAGTACAACAACAACGTCATGAATCAATTTTGCTTAGAAAAATATGAACGTTCGCGTGTGAAAAAAAATTGTACTTCTCGTTTATGTGCATATATGTACGCTTAGAAAAAAAAACTAATGCACACGTTCGCGTGTGATTTTAAGAAAATAAATTTGTGCTGCTCGTTCATGTGTGTGAAGAAAAATAAAAATTTTTAAAAATCGCATTCTTGATAATATTCATAAATGTTAGTTTTTGAGTATGCATAAATGGAAAAATCTGAACTCTGTTATGTAGTTTCTGCCGCCATTAAATAATAATATAAAAGCTTTCAAAAATCGACGCATGAGAGTAGGTTTAACTTAAAAGTTTTATTCACAATATCGTAAATTAAACACATGGGTCAAATAAGTAATTTTAAATAAATTGTTTATCTAGAATTCTTATATTTTCTTTTATATAAAAAAGTACCTTGATTACAACAAATTTATGTGCAAATGTTCGCGACTATGATAATCTAAAGCTCGGTCACATTAGGGAAATATTTGACGAAAAAAGTGTAACCACTTTTTTTGGGTATAAATGTAAATGGATATTTAATGGAAAAATATCGTTTTTTGCAAACATAGTTTGAAATAATAAGTTGTAAGTAATAAGAAACATTTCGAAATATCGAAATAATTATTATTAAATAAATAAATAAATCGACCTAAAGCTTAATTAAAAGTTTATATATTAAACATTTCGATATTTAATTGTTTAAACTTGGGGGAATGGAAAATTAATATAAAAAAATATTATTTTATAATATTGGTTCCGTTTTTTTCGTCAAATATTTATCTAATGTGACCGTAGCTTAAAAGATGTATACAATATAACACTACATAGTTTTACTGAATTGATCCAATTTGTCATAAGCAACAAAATATGTTAGTTTTTGCGAAACATGACAACTCCAACTAAAATTAATCTATATAAAAGAAAGTGGCGTTAGTTACTACGGTTATAACTCAAGAACGCCTGGAGCAATTCGAAATGGTCTCTGGCCAAATAAGAAGAATAGCAAAAAAAAATGTCTAAAATATTCCAGAAAAAATAAATTATAAAAAAATTTAATTTTCTCATACAATATTTGGAACAAAGCTTCTCCCGGATTGTCTGACCGATACTTATAAAATTTTGTCTTTATATTCAGTAGGGCTGACCATAGACCGTAATCTATTTTTTATACCTCCACGCCAACTTCACCGCCCACTTTTTCCGTGAACTTATAACCCTGTTTACGTTCCCCATAAAGCCTTAAACATGGTACGAATGCTTCCAGCACTAGCTTTTATGATACAGCTTAATCCGAGCGGGATAAGGAAGTGTAACACATAAAGCTTCCAAGCTTATTAGGACTACTCAGAATTATATTTTTTAGGGGCAGGGGAAGTTATTCCCCCAAACAGGTAAATTATGTTCCGTCCTTTATTTAAATAGTTGTTATACATAATGCTTTTAACCCATTCGCTGCCAAAACAAAATACGCGGAATTTCTTTATCCTGTTATCTGATGAGACACTGTAATCGACAATAGTGAATTTCTAAGTGATGCTTGTAAATAACGAATGGGTTAAGCTTGGAAAAAAAACCGAAATTATGTAGTATGACAAATAAACGAAAAATATTGTTTATTACGGAGTGCTTCAATGATATTCTCTTAATTTAATCAATAGTTTATTTATTATTCACATTTTCACATTCTTTTGTAAACAAAGATAAATTATCTGAACCGATCTCCTGAAATATTACCTGTACCTGTATTTTAAATATACAAAAAACAATACTTTTGTAGGCAAAACAACGTTTGCCGGGTCAGCTAGTAACTCATAAAATTGATTTTCTGAGTTTTAAGTTAAATTTTTTAATTGTTAAAAATTTTGGTAAATTTTTTTTTATATTTTCTATTGTATTTAAAAAATAAAATTTAGGTTTTATAGTTATAAAGCAATACAATTTAAAATGAATCAAATTGGGGCAACTGATAGGTCCAGTGTTAAAATTATAAATTTACTCATTTTTAATTTAAAAACATATAATAGTATACCCGAAATTAATAGCAGTCTACATTTTATTAATCTTTCTTAGGATGACTTCGATGGCGATGATGAAGACGAAGAAAATTGTTACATTCCCGAAGAAGTGGTCTTAGAATATCAGTGCCAACGCGAAAAAGTTCAACAAAAGCGTTTACAACTCCGTGAAACATTACGCGAAAATTTCGCACGCCTTTGTATGAAACAACGGCGTCTGGCTTCCGCTGCTACTACCAATAATAAATTATAAAAATTATTATAAATAAATTTAAATGTTCTATGGCCATAACAAACTCATTAAAGGAGTATTGAAATCGGCCATAAAAAGCATTTTTATTAATAGTAGCTGTGGAATATGTAAGCAGAAAAAACATTACATTTATTGTACCCTCCCCTATTATCACATGCATCCACATCAATTCATATAATTAAAAATATCTAATGTTTTTTCTGGTGATGTTATTATAATGATATTTTTATTTGCATGAAAAAGAAATCAAATATATGAATTAATTGTTTTCTTTTTATGTTGAAAAATATATACAAAGCAAAAGAATAATTATTAAAAAAAATCAACATGATTTTTTATTAATTTTTTAAACTTAATATCTGATCGTCGTCCTTATTTATATTTAAGATATAATTTCAGCAATTTTTGCATTCTTCATGAAATGGTTCTAATGTCCTTAAATCACGCCAAGTTGGTGGTAAGCCGTTAGATACATATTTGCCACAACGCTTACATGGTTCCAAAAATAATTTACTGTAACTATTTAACCAAGTCTGTAAAAAAGTAGCAAATAATTAAAAAAAGAAAATTCCAACTACTATTTGCTTTACCATATAACTTTTGACTGCCAATTCAGGCAGCGTGGGTGAAAAGAAATGCAGCATGGCTGAATGTGTGTGTTCCTGTACTTTGCGAAAAACTTCATAACGTGATTCAGTCCAGAGATCTTCAATCTCTAACGGTTCATCGTAACCCTTCACGGTCACCCATTCAATTAACACGCCTTTACAAATTATAGCCGCTTTTAAAACGTGACTTATTGTAGCCTTTATTTAAATTAATTCAGTTTATATTAGTAGATGATTTTTTTTGTACATATGTATATATAAACTTACGATTACTACCGCATTCGAGCTAAATGGGCGGCAAACTTTGTAAGTGGTATTTGTATGAGTTATTTCGCTATTGAATAGATTATCAATAAATCTAAAAAAAGACAGAAGGGTATGAAATTAGGTTTTCGAAATGGAATTGTGTATTTAAGATGATATATGCCTATGAAATTCTGAAACTAAATACAAAAAGATAAAAAGATTAGTCAATATTCTGAGAATGATGACAAATGGAAACTGCATTATTACAAATATATGGATAGGGAAAGTTTTTTATAACTATAAACGGAGATCCCTGTCTTGACATTTTTACAATATATATTCGCTATTTTTCCCTTTTCGACATCCACTTCTGACAATCAAGAAATTTGTGGGAAGCAGAGTTGGATTGTGCACCACAGTAGACGCATGTGGGATTCACAGCCCTTCCCATTCCAAATAGGAAAGACAACTGCGTGAAATAGTAATCTACCTCAACGTGCTAAAGATTTAGCCAAACGTCCACTTGAGGAATAAAGCCCTAAGTCCACCTCCTGCGTGTTTCAGCATCCCACCGTAACTGCCAGTCACGGAGTGACCGAGACCTTGCCACAGATTGGGCACCTTCCTTTCCAACTTCGCCCTTGTGGATGTGGACAAATTATCGCTCCCTGACGAGGAGGTCAAAGGGTATGACCTCCAAAACAGCCGGCTTCGATACCGTGCGGTAGGAGCATGATTTGCGGAGCGCTGCTCTCCGTTGCACTGCCGCCATGCTCTTTAGTCATATTTTAAAGTTAAAAATTTGACTACTATCTTTCTGGTCAAATTTTAACGCTTTAATTTGCATTCATTCTTAATTCCAAAATATTTATAAAAAATAATGTTGATTGCTTATGGGGACTAAGCTTATCTCTATAGTTACTTCGTTGGTGCTTAGTCAGGAGACTTTTTTCCAAATAAGTATGGTTACGTTCAGCAATGCTTTACAGCAAGATATTAGCAATTGAAATCAGGCTAATTTGGTTTTTTATTAAATAATTTATGCAAATATATGATTGGTAGGTTTTCATGGTAGTCCAAAATCCAATTAGCACTTTCGCCCGGTCTTGTATATATTTATACAGTACTCGGACCTATTCCCGTTTATGTTCTTATCTTTAAACGAAATAAAAACGACAACTTGGCATTACCGTTGTCTTTATCGACAATAATCGAAAAACATCGATATTCTCTATTTAAAAACGAAGATAGAAACGATAAAGAAACGCCAATTTTTTGTCGCCTTCATTTTTAGTAGCGACATTAAAACGATAGGTTTGAAAAATAGAAAATGAAAATTACAACGTTGAAATAGCTTGAAATTTTAGTATCAGAAATTGAGAAAAATCATGAATATTCTAAATGTTTTAAAAAAGCCATAAAACTTTTAAATTTTAATAGTTTTTGGAAGGAAGTGGCTGCAAAAGTAAATCCATTTGGACCTCTAGTCCGTGGCGGAGATGGTTGGTAAAGAGTAAGTAAAACTAAATTAATAACAAACTATTACTAAACATTTTAAAGATATGGAAAAATTTGAAGTTCAAAATAAAAAAGAAGCTGGTAATCAACAAATCTGAGGCCAGAGCAACAGGAGGAGGAATTAATAAGCAGATTCCACTGTCATCTTTAGACGAAGCTGTGTCAAATTTAATGCAATTTGACAAATAAAATTCTATACTAGACATTTTTGATTTTTAATTAAAAAAAAACAATAAATTGTTTAGAAATTTTCGTTAAAACAACACAAAATATGACAGGTATTTTTCTATAGCTACCATGTTTTTTTCTGGTTTTATTGTAGTTTTCGGTAACTTTTTATCTTCGTCTTATTTCAGGAATACCACTTTTTTCATTTATTTATTTAGCAGAGTTTGCTACTTAATAAAAAAAAACAGAAAGTATACAAATATAATTATCTACATTGTAAAATAATAAATGACTCAAAATAGTAATTCAAAAATTGTTCCTAACATATGGTTATAGTTTTACGTTTAAACACATAAAAATGTTTCTCAATTTTAAGTTCCAATGGAATTTGTAACTTTTATTTTGTAACTTTTGAAGTCTGTTTTTCATTTGCTGACTTCCAAGAAATAGTACTGTAGAGCAGTATTCGAAGTGTGGTTTCACTATTGTATTATATATTTGTATAGTTGTAATCGTAAACAGCTTATTACGAATTCGTCTTATAAAACCTATTTTTTTCGAAATCTTTTTACAAATGTAATTAAAGTGTAACTCAAACTTTAACTTTCTGTCAAGAATAACACCCAAATATTTAAATTCTTCAACTTTCTCTATTGAGTCTCCATCAATTAGAATATTCTCATCCGTGTTTCCATTTATAACCATAGCTTTAGTTTTTTTGTGTGTTTAGCTTCATTTTGTTCATCTTAAAATATGTTACGACATCTTTCAGCTCACAATTTAGTACACGAACACATTCGTCAATATTTGTGCCACTTACATAAATAAGAGCATCATCGTCAAACATACACACCTTAGCTCTTTTCAGTAATTTTTCTAGATCATTAATGTATATTAGGAATAATAATGTCCCTAAAACTGTTCATTGAGGTACTCCGGTATTGACGGTCTTATTTTCTGATAAGAATTCGCCACACTTCGTTCGCTGCGTTCTATTATTTAGACAGGTATCAAACCATTTTAATTCGATACCTTTTATACCATATTTTTTTAATTTATTCAACAAAATTTGTCTATTTATGGTTTCAAATGCACGTTTTAGATCTAAGAAGACTGCTACTACAAATCTTTTATTGTGTATTTCGGTCTTCCATTGTAATACTACTAGGTTGTGGAGTGATTCGCAACTATGTTGATTTCTGAAATCGGATTGGGTTTCACTTAACAATTTATTTTTTTTTTTCAAAGTATTTGTTTAGTTGCTCATGTACTACTTTCTCTAACACCTTATTAACAGTCGTCAGCATATTCACTGGGCGAATCTCATGAGGATCTGTAGTGTTTTTAACTTTTTGAATAGGCACAATGTATGATTCTTTTAGACAATTTGGATAGTTTCCTGTTTGTAGAGATAAATTAATAATACGTTGTAATTGCGCTCCAAGTAGATCGTAATTATTTTGAAACATCTTTACCGTTAGGAAATTGTAATCTTTTTTATTGTTCATTTTATTTAAAGTATCTCTTAATATAAAACTATCCACATTCTCGAATTTAAAAATTAAGTTAAGATTTTCTTCTATTTCATTTTTATATTCTATATAGGGTATGCTGTAACCTATTTGTTCCACACTTGAAATAAAAAAAGAATTTAATACTTTTGCAATATCGTGGTCATTTGTTAGAACTCTTCATGAAATTTTTATTTCATTTATCTTTGTGTTTTCCGTTTTAAGAATGAGAGATTTTATTGTTTTCCACATAGATTTTTGGTCCGTACAACTAGTAATTTTGTTATTTATATAATTGTTTTTAGCAATTGATAATTCTGATTTATATCTTTTTCTATAGGTTTTGTAATTGTTCCAACTTTAAAAACGACAACCAAATGCAAACGACATTTAAAACAATAACGCCAACGGTAATAGGCCCGACTGTCACCACAAAATTGTATGCATACATACATAAGTTGTGCATTATTTTTCATTCTATTGTAAGTTTGCCATCGTAATACATTTCTGAACGTACCCTATAATTCAAAATAGAAAATTTTCAAACTTACTCTGGATCTGGATTATTACAAGAGGTGTATTGTACACGCCCACGTTTTTGAGAGTAAGTGTAAGACCTTCGCAAGTTATTTAAATTTAAGTTATTAAAAGCCAATAGACTGTGCTCATGAACCTATGGTAATATAAAAAAAAAATTACTAGATGAAATTATTTCTTGACTAAACGATTTACCTTATCAACCCATTTATAGCTATTAACCAATTGAGAATACATCGCCTGCCGTTCTTGTGTTATTTCCTGAGCTAAATACGTAGTATTCCCCAGATAATATGGGCTCATGGGTACTTGTAAGCCATTTATTAATGATTCCACTTCTCTGTAAAAATTTAACATTCAGCTCTGTGCTGCCTATTTTAAAATTTGTAATAAGAAACAACCTTAATTGTTGATTAATATTTCCATAATTTTCCTGAAATTCTACTAGAAACTTATTGCGACTTTCTTCAGACTGTTCAGGTCCTGTACCATCAGCTTGTTTAGCAGTACCATCGGCCAATTGCTCAAAACATTGGCGAACACTAGAACGTAGAGCTTTGACAGAATTTAAGGTAGCATTTAGCTTTTCCATTTTAAAAGTTGTAAACAATAACACAATTTCTACAATATATTTTATTATCCAGATGTGCCTCTTTCAAAAATAGACAATAATGAAAAAAAATGTAAACAAAATCCAACGTTGCTTAAAGTCGTAATTAAGTCTAACATTACTTTGTGAAAATAAGTTTATGTTATCCATTTTCTATGAATATCAGATGTGGCACAATTTCATTTTTAGGTGGTGTGGAATAAGATTTATAATGTCCCAAGATAATGTTTTGGAAATTGATGGCAAATATTTGGAAGGAGGTGGTCAAATTTTGAGAAATGCTTTGAGTTTCAGTTGTATTTTACGTCGCCCTATACGTATTATTAATATAAGAGCAAATCGCCCTAATCCTGGTTTGTCCAATCAACATCTTTTCGGCCTTAATTTGTTGGCAAAAATAACAAATGCAAAGGTAACTGGTAACCAAATTAAATCAACTGAAGTGGAATTTAGCCCAGGCAAAATAAAAGCAGGTAAATATTTTGTAGACACACGTACCGCTGCTAGTATATCGTTGGTTTTGCAATGTGCATTGCCCGTATTAATGTTTGGTGAGGCGACCTCTGAGCTGGAATTGATAGGTGGCACAAATGTAGGGATGGCACCGCAAGTGGACTTTATGACTGAAGTATTAAGGCCCAATTTAGAAAAATTTGGTGTTTCCTTTGATTTCGATCTTAAAAAGCGAGGTTATTATCCTCGTGGTGGCGGACATTGTAAAATATTTGTACCAAACATCAAAGCCGTTACTGCCGCATCTATCACGCAATTCGGTGAATTACAAGAGATCTTAGGCTGGTGTTTTGTGGCTGGTCGTTTACCCCAACATTTGGCCGACAACATGAAAAAAGCCGCTGAAAAAGAATTACAGCCAATAAAATGCAGTAAGTGTAATATAGAGGCCTACAAAGAGTCCGCAGATGTAGCACGGGAAAATGGCTCTGGTTGTATATTGACAGCGATAACAACGACAAATTGTATTTTGGGCTCAGACTGTTTAGGAGAAAAGAAAATTGACGGCTATGAGCTGGGTTCAACAGCAGCAAAGCAACTTATAAATCTTATTACAAATAAAGTTTGCATTGATGAACATGTCCAAGATCAATTAATTATGTACATGGCATTGGCAAAGGGATATTCAGAGATAGTGACTGCACCTTTAACGAATCATACATTAACCGCTATTTATGTGGCTGAAAGGATGGCTGATGTACAATTTAAAATTGACAATTTAGATGATAAACATGTTCGCATATCTTGTAACGGTTTAGGTTACGAAAATGAAAATTAAAAGCTTGTCAAATGTAGTAAGATATTAACTTTATTCACAAGTATATTTTTTATTTGTAAAAGATTTATAAAAGAAAATTTAAATTAACACTCTTTTTGAAGTGGCTGTGTTATAGATCAAGATTGTTTTTTATAAATACGTCTTAAACATATATACATATCCTCATATTAAATGCAAACGGACGTAACTACAGTTTTTTCTTTTTTACAGAAGAAGCAA
Source organism: Metopia argyrocephala (assembly GCA_963576795.1). Lineage (NCBI taxonomy): Eukaryota > Metazoa > Arthropoda > Insecta > Diptera > Sarcophagidae > Metopia > Metopia argyrocephala. The sequence goes on along the minus strand of OY756211.1, from coordinate 55,339,121 downwards.
AAAACCTTAAGATCAAAAATTTTGTAAATCCTGAAAATCATATAATTTTCAGGATCGAGATATAAAGATTGGCATCCCTATATACAATAAATGAGTTTGTATGTATGATTTTCATATAAATGTGTATGTAGCCATGTCTTCATGCATTTAGAAATACAGGTACTTGTAGTTACGTCCGTTTGAATTTCGTTAAAAAAATCCCAATTTTTGATCGTAGGAATCTTAAATTTTGCACAAACATGTATTTTGATAAAACGAACCATAATTTATCGCCCATGTTCTGAAAAACGCTGCGTTTTCAAAACGCATTTCATTTTGAAAACGCAAAACGCATTTGAGCATGTTCTGACAAACGCGCGATTTGCTTTTTTTCGATTTTAACACAAATGGAAATATTAACTAAATAAACGCAAGTGGCAATGTTTGGCTATGAATATCCATCTTTAAAATTGTTTTTGAACTCCTTTTAAGAGTTTTCTTTGTGAATTAGTACAAAATTGTGTATTCAGTTGATCATAAATAAGTAAGCAATTGAAACAGACAAGTGGTATTAAAAAAGCAAATTTTTAAATTATATTATATTCCTTTAAATTAAAAGAAATCATATTAAATTTATATATTGTATAATTTTTTTAATTTTTTAAGGTTTACATTTAATACAATTGACCAAAACGCTTCAGGGTACATTAGCGATTTGAAATCGCCAAAGTTTTAGCGTTTTCGTTTTGCAGAACACCTATTTGGCGATTTCAAATCGAAAACGCCAAATTCAAGCGTTTTGCGATTTTCAGAACATGGGCGTATAAAAAACTCCATTTATAAATTTTGTGTAGTTATGTCTGTTTGCATTTAATATGACGATATATAGATTTATGCCCGTATTCATAAACAATATTGTAGGTATGTATGTAGTTTAAGGGTTTATATGACAAATTTCTATGCGATACTTGTCAAATAAGTTTCAATTTCTAAAAGTGTCAGTGTCAGAGTTGTAAATGAATCATTCTTTTTTGATTTCAATTCATTATGAATTAGCTAAATTTTGAATTAATTCTTTTCAACAAAAAAAAAAAAGAATTGAATTAAATTTGAATCAATTCATTTGAATTTAACGAACATGAATTGCAATTAATTGGGCAAAATGAGTTGTAATTCATTTGAATTAGGCAAAATGAATTGCAATTCATTTTTTAATTCAAAAGAATTGGTAAAAAGAATCGCAATTCATTTCTAATTCATTTGAATTGAAATGATTTGGAATTAATTTAAATGAATTAGAAAAGTAACTTGTAATTCAAATTTATCAAATCAAAAATGAATTGCATTCAATTAAAGTAAACTTGGTGTTTGGAGTTTGGTTATTCAAGTACTACTTATGTCGCTTTTGATATACGCTGAATAACAAGACATTCAGTATTTAAAACCTATTAATAATTTATGACATTTTGTGACCCACGAACATGAAAGAACAAACACTTTAGTAATACTTATGTATGTAATATTTGTTTAATATTTAAGTAATATTTATTTAACAAAATGTAATTATATTTTACAAATAAAAATGAAATTAGGAAGAATTATTGGCATCAATTAATTTTTCTATTATTTTAATTATAAAATAAATACTAATTAGATTAAATCAGAATACATCGTTCACTTTCAGCAATAATATTTTTTCAAAATTATCATCTAAAAAATTTCCACGTTTAGGGATATTTAAAATAGACGCGTACGAAAACAATCGTTCAACAGCAGCTGACGATGGTAACGGCACATTATACTTCAAGAAAGCCTTCTTAACAGTCGGACAATTATGCAGCATACTTAAAGATTTAGAAGAATCTGCTAAGTATGCTGTAGCAAGTCAAGCCCTCAGTTATCTGCATTACATTTACTTAAAGTAGTCTTATAATAAATTAAAAGTCTTGCTGACTCAATCGTTTACTGTAGACTGACAGCATCGTTTATTAAAAGACTTTTTATACTTAAAGCCTAACGGTTCTTAACATAAATTGAAAAAAATGTAACAAAGAGACTTTTTATAAATAAGTAATAAATACTTGGATTAAAAGTAATAATGTGTGATTCATTATTAGTAGTGGATATATTTTTATTATAAAGTACAGAATAGAAGTACTTGGAAAAATCGTGATGCTTTTGTATTACAGTCTTTTTTTCAGAATCAATTCAATAAAAATAAATTGGAAATGTCAAACAAATTCATTTTTCGAGTTAATTCAAATGAATTGATAAAATGAATTGCAATTCATATTTTAACTGATTTGAATTAATTCAAATGAATTGGGAATGAATTGCAATTCATTTTTTCTAACTCATTTATATTAATTCAAAATCAATTCAATTCAAATGAATTGGAAATGAATTGCAATTCTTTTTACCAATTCATTTGAATTGAAAATGAATTGCAATTAATGTTCGCTAAATTCAAATGAATTGATTCAAATATAATTCAATTCGTTTTTTGGAGAAAATAATTAATTCAAAATTTTACCAATTCATTGCATGTATGATTCACGAATTAATTCAAAAATGAATAATTCGTTTACAACTCTGGTCAGTGTATTAGTTAACAAGTTTGAATGTATTGAAAATTGGAAGCCAGAAATGGAAAGTGTAACCCCCAAGTTATTTATTTTCACGTTAAACAAATTTAAATTTAACATTTTTTCTTTTGCGCTAAATAAATTGCAACAGGAAAGGATAGATTTTCTCTAAAGAGAATTTAATAATTTAGAAATCTAATATGCAGCTACATATTAAAAACTTTGGCTATCTATAGTGTTGCTCTATAATACTAGTGTCGAAATTCTGGTTACACTTCTCCATATCATTGAAATTGACCTCTAAAATACACCGTTTTGGATATTATTCTGTAGTTCTGGAGACTTAATGCTTCGTTTTTTTGTAAAAAGAACTTTTCAGAACGTTTGAAAATTTGAATTACGAATAAATTTAGTTTTTTATGTGTCAATATAAATTGCCAAACATTTATAAACAAATTTTTTACAGAGGCTGTGTTTGAATCGGTAGCAAAGTTCTATGGTAAAAATAAATTTTTGTGTGGTAAAAAATTTTTCTGTTTCTGCTGTGTGAAATGAAAACTTTTTTGACAGCATACAATTTTGACATTTATTATTAAAAAAACTCTTGTTGTTATTAAATTTGTTAATTAAAAAATTATATAAAAATGAATAAATTAACAATGTATATTCCACTACTCATTCCAATTTTTCCGGAGATCAGAAGATCGCATTTATTTGATGTTTTAGTATTTATTTTACTTTATTATTTTTATTTTACGGTTTCTCCTTCCATTTTAGTTTTTTTTTTAATAATTTTAGTAAACTTTTTATATTTCTTTACTTTTATGCAATATTTTAATAATTATTTTATATTTGTTTTAGTTTGTTCTGTTTTTCTTCCATTGTCAAATATTTCTATGCTTATGTCAAAAATTTTACTAGCCCCTAAGGCTAGTGAAATTTTATTCACCTCAAGACTGTCAAAATTTTACTAACAAGAGAACTTTGCTACCGTTTCAAACACAGCCAGAATATGGATAAAAACATAAAAAATAATTTTTCACAAAAAGAAAAAGAACAGGAAACTGGGTTACATGCCATATGAAACTAGACATACCTTACACCCCGTCATCAATCATCGATTTGGCTCGTGTAGACTCTCTAAATCTATGTCATGTTCTTAGTCGACCACCTTTGGTAAAATAATTGTTCGAACAACTATGTGCTACCATCAACTGTCATTTTTAACTTGACGCCATCTTTTTACATTTGCAACCGCAGAAATAAACGAAATGCAATTGATGAAAAATTATAAATTATGATTTGGTAAACCTACGTAGTCACCACATACACAAATTAGAACAAAATTTTGACATTAGCGCTGCCGACGTTTTGTTCATGATATACCAAATTGATGGCTCGTATAGATGGAGTGTAACCAAAGCGGCAACACTGATAGCATATACTACTTTTTCATTAATTTTTTGACAATAGACTACATATTTTTACAACCATGTTTTGTAATTTTAATTTATTTAGAAAAGCAACAACAGTGTTTAATGTAAATATTTAAGTTGTAATAGTAAATCTAAATTTTATAATTTGCTTTAAAAGATATATTTAAAAAAATTATAAAAATGTGCGCTTATTTATAATAATCATTTAAAAATTTGTGAAATAATAAATTAAAATGTAGTAATTGTAAATTTAATATTTGAATATGAAAATCTATGTAGCCGAGATTCCCAATTAAAGTAAATTTGCAAGAAAAAAACCAGTCTCACGCAACCATCAACAATTATTACTCAACGGACATTCTCCATTCACTGATACTCAAAACTAATAGAAATAAAAGTAGAGAGATAGAACTTCATTTTCATTGTTTTGAATTGCATAATTTGATGTAAGTAAAGATATTTGTTATTGAACTGCTTTAATTAACCAAATTTAAATTTGAAAATAGGTCTATAGTTTGTCGATTTGTATGTGTGTTTATATATACATTGTGGTCATTCATTTTAAATACATACATATCTGTGGAATTTTGAAAAACCGTCTTCTCTCGAAATAAGACAATTTTTCAAGATTTTTATACCTAGTAAATATAGAATTTCCTTGTCCTTCTTTTGCTCTAATGCCCGTATTTGTACGACCTTTGGAACGCTGAATATGCAGTTGACTAATCGACCTCTTTCAGACTTTCCCCCAATTTCAAATTGACAAAACGACTTCTTTCAGAGAATTAAGTATAATGTGAAAAATTGAATGTCTATTAAAAATTTTATTTAAATTTTAATATTATTTTTTAATTATTTGCATTTTTTTTTCATATTCCGTTTTAACAAAACAACTTGTCTTGACTTAAGCAATTAATATCATTTTCAAATTTAAGGCCTCGTTACTCAAACGTAAACGTTGCCGATACGTAAACGTTGCGGTCGAGTTCAGCGAATGGTTTAGAATTGGTTTACAATTTTTAAACAGCTGATACGTAAAAACGAAGAAAAATTTTTAATTTATTGGATTCGCCCGCAACGCAACGTTACGTTTACGTATGAGTAATCATTTACACATAGGCTTGATAAGCAAAACTGAACAACTGTTCCGCAACGTTTACGTTTACGTTTGAGTAACGAGGCCTTTAACCCTGCTACTACGTTAGGGTCATTTGATGACCCAAATTGTATTTTTCCGGCGAGTAAAGAGAAAAAGACCTTTACAGAATGCATTAGTAGTAATAAATCTGTCTGCCCATCGCACCGAAACACAAAACATAAGTTTATATAAAACCTACTGCAATCATCACGAGTCTTCAAAACTTTTTTCTTTTGTAAAAATTAATATTTTTATAATAAAAATATATCGGGTCATAAAATGACCCAAAACATAATATACGTAAGTTTTTTTTAACGTAGTAGCAGGGTTAATCAAAAAAATTTTGACAAAAGGACTTGTATGGTGGAAGCTAATTTTTCTTTAAAATCTAACAAAAAGTCTTAAATTAATTTTTTGTCATTTTAAAGAAAACTATTGCTTCTAGAGGGAAAAAGAAGGTCGCATATTGTTCGTTAAGTATTTGTGTATAATATCCAAGTTCGAAATTTCTTTAATTTTCTAAGCAATAACTTCTATTAGCCTTTTTAACTGTTTTTTGCTCTACTGAAAAGATTTTGATTTAGAAAGAAGACGTTTTGTCAAATGTCCACAGATATGTATGTATGTATATACGTTCCTATCTGCATACACATTTTTTATTTAAATTAATTTTTGTAATACTTTTTATATATGTACATACATATATTCGGCTTTACCATACACTATGGTAGGACGACTCATTTTTATGGATCCACTGATTTTGAGCTCTAACAAACATATCTACTTAAATATGTATTTATTTTTAGTTGAATGAAAAATCGTAAATTTTTCATTTTTAGAAAAGTAAACACCTCTTGTTTATTACTTAAATAAATAGAACAAAACAAATTGTAATAAAATTTTTATTGTACATTTTCCAAAAAGTTACATGTTTTTTGCTTGACCTAACGATATGTAAATACATACATAACTGGCCTTTACAACCCTGTGTCAGGATTACGGCCTAGCTTCTCGCAGCACTTATGTTGTGTGTGTCAATTTTTATCCATGAGTACAGGGACCTACAGTTTAATGTCGACTCCGAACGACAGACTTGAGAAGCTTGTTCATGGCAATTAGTTACTCTCAGAGCTTTTGCCAGAAGACTGCTGAGAGGTAGTCGCCGAAAGAAATATTTTTTTCATATTTCTTTTTTTTGAAGATGTCAGAGCCTGGAGTCGAACCCAGGGCCCATGTCTTAGTAAGCCAACACACTAACCACTAGACCACGGCGACTACAATCTATTGGAAATAGATTATGAGAATTATTGAATTTGAAAAATTTTCAGTTCAAAACGAAAAATACTGGTGAGAATAACATTCAAAATGACTTTGAAAAATTTTCAGTTCAAAAGGAAAAATACTGGTGAGAATAACATTCAAATATAATTCACATAATATATTTCCAATAGATTGTGCTTTAAATAGAAATATAAAAATATGAATATGTATAACACAAAGAACTCTGATGATACCTTTCGTAGCTGGGTCGAAAACTAGTTCAGTTCTGCTAGTGTTTGTACATATTCCTTAACGGATGTTAATTCTCATAAGAATACCAGTATTAGGATCTTAGGCTATTAAATTTCATACAATAAGTATAATAAAGATCCATTAAAATATTCGAATTTAATTCGAAAATGTATAATAATTGAAAAAATGTTTCTCTTGTCTTTAATCTATTATAAAAATGTCGTTATACGACGACGACGTCACCAATTGGAATACGGCCTAATATTTGTTCAATGCACTATTTGCCACAAAATCTGCGCGAAATTGTAAATAATGTTCTTCAAAATAAGAGATCGGTATTTTGCATACACAGAAAATATAGTTCTACCAATACTTTTCGGCGACAGAAAGAATATGCCCCAACGAAATTTAGTAAACTATAAATTTTAACTGCATTACTAACGGTCATATGATAAATTAAAAAAATATTGCCTTCAACTTTTTATGCTTTCACATCATTCCTTTTTTTAGTTCCTGGCTGTGAGTCATGCTAATTACATATTGTAAAATAAAATAATAAACTTGAATTCATTTCAATAAAGAACTTTAATCATTACTGGGATTTTTGTTTTACTCAGCATCTTAACATCCATCGATTTGTGAAATTACTGACCAGCGTTGCAAGTTGATAGTGTTATATCAGCAACGGTTGAAAATGGGAAGGTCGAACAACACATTAAAAATATGTAATTTTTTATCTAAATATATAAAATTGAATGTGTATTTGTTTATTTGTTTGTACCTTATAGGAGATCAAACCTCTAGACCGATCTCCCTGAAATTTGCACAGCATTTAACTTGGACTCTAGCATGATGAATAGGGTACTTTTTTACCACGCCCACTTTTCTAAAATTATGTAATTGCTCCCATATAGTTTTTAACAGATTTACTTCAAATTGTATACACATTATACTCCAGGCGAGGTATAAATAAACATTTCTTACGTCACGCCCCTTTCACGCTAAATTTTATTTGAAAGTTTTAAACTTTTTGTTCTCTGTATAAATTTGTTCCTTCCTACGGATTTTTTTTATTTGGTAGTATATTGCTCTTAATACTGTTAACGTCACCATATAACTATGACCCACGTCACCGCCATTAATTTTATTATAGAACGAGGGGGTAGCGAAGCACACCGGGTTCAGCTAGTTACATACATAATTGGCCATTACAATCCTGTGTCAGGCTTGGCTTCTCGCAGCACTCATGTTGTGTGTTAATTTTTATCCATACTCTGAACGACAGATTTGAGAAGCTTTTTCATGGCATTCAATTACTCTTAGAGTTTTTGCCAGAAGACTGCTGAGAGGTAGTCGCCGAAAGAAATAATTTATTCATATTTCGTTTTTTCAAGATGTCAACGCTGAGATTTGAACCCGGCGTTATCGTCTTAGTAATACAACACACTAACCACTAGATGACGGTGTTTCAGGTTTAAACTGAATAACTTATTAAAGGCTCAATAAATCTTAAACTCTCTGAATAACTTATTTTAAAATTTTTTTGTTTTTTTTTATTATCAGTCGAATCAAAAAATTTTTAATTATTTTATTTTATATTATGTATTTTAATTTTATATTACTTATTTACACAATATTTTATTTACACAAGGAAGTGGGTATACCTCTTTCCTCCGTTAGGCTCCTCATTAGAAGGAGACATTCATTGGACGCGGACCTAGCCTGGTCGCGGGAGGAGTCTTGCCAAGTTGCTAGACTCACCTGGCCTAGGCTGGACTTGAGGCGTACGAATCAACTCTTTAAACTAGACCGCAGGGACATCTCTTCCGTTGTATCTATCCTCACGGGCCACTGCGTGATGGGCAGGCATGCGGAGAGACTGCGCTTGCCCGCAAATGACTTCTGTCGTGGCTGTGGGTCGGCTGAGGAAGAGGAGACTGTGGTCCACTATATTTGCCAGTGTCCATCTCTGGCTCGACGCAGATTTCTTACATTAGGATCTCCTTTTTTCGATGGCTTGACTGACCTGTCGATCCTGGATATTGGATCAATTGCCAAATTTATTAGGCTCTCTGGCTGGTTTCCAGCATAATTTTCTGGGGAAGTAGTGCTTCTTGTGTGGAGCCCCTGCCTATCAGGGCTCCCCACATCATGTGGTATCACAACGGGCCGCTATGCGTGCTCAAGTGTGCCTTGTAATTACGAGGCTGCCACTTCCTCCTATCCTATCCTATCCTATCCTATTTACACAAGGGTTAAAGAGAACATGTCCAACGATAGTGACAATTTTAATAAAGCTAAGATTATTTTGTAAATATGGTGCCTATTCACTGCTTCATTTAAGGTACCTATACAAATAAGCACAAATTGTTGCCAACAATACAAAAGTTTAATTACATACACACATATATTTTTGTTATTATTACTTTTTTGGCTTTTTCTTTTTAATATTTTCTAATTAATTCATTTTGTGTATTTCTGTTTTGATATCTTCTTATTTGTTGTTAAACAATTTTTTTGGCAACGTTCAAAAAGCTTTATGTTTTCATAATATTATTTATTTGTACATATGTATGTACATATACATATACATATGTATCTATACTATACAAATTATAACAAAGATGTAAACGAAAATGGAAATACATATGTACATACATACTATGTATATGTATGATTAATGCCTACATACAATTTTTTTTTTCTTTTTTTAATAACAAAATCGATTTTTAACGAAAAACGGCTGATTTACATATTAATTTTAATTGCTTATAAACATTTATACATATGTATGTATGTATCTAATTCAATATTTAATTTGTGCTAGTTAAGGTACGGTCACAATAGGCACGTAGGTACATAAATATGTACATATACACACATTCATATTTAACCAATAAAGGGTTGCTAATATTTTATGAAAAACTTTTATGCAAAAATCTCGCTTTATGTAAAAATTTCATTAAAATTTTACAAAAACGAATAATAATAATATTTTGATATTTAATATCAAATGGTTTTATAAAATAGTGTCTACGACTTTTTCCTCCAATATACATTTAGAAACAAAATTAGTTATAAGTTGTTTATAGTTATTATAGGATTTATTTCTAAGATTCGTTTTTAGTGCAGGAATTTTGCTTTTTGTGTTTTCCAACTTAAGTAATGGCTTTATAGTTAAAAAATATTTGGTATACAAAACAGACTTATTATTATAATATACATATGTACCTATATAATAGATTTAAATTAGATATGTAGGGTAACCTTTTTTCTTTGCAAATCATATGTCACTTCTTGAAAAGCTTTTTTGTTTCTGTTTTGGTTGCTTTGTTCTTTTTATTGTTAAGAGGACAGTATAAGTTCCATTCATTTTAAGCACTGCAGTTCATTAGACAACTACAATAATAATAATAATACTAAATCAAAATAAGTACATTTTTATAATAAGCAGCAAATAAAGACTGCAGTAAATTGTTTATAATATTTCGTAACGAAAATATTTCAATATAAAATAAAACTAATTTATAATTCCAGTATTTATTAAAGTGTTACCGTTAAAACCGTATAGAAAATAGGTATTACTAAATTAATTTGTATATATGTATTTGCGTGTCTTAGAAGGTACAAAATACATACATATGTACATATTAAAAACAAAAATAATAGTATTTATTTATAATCTTTTATTTATTATTAAAATAATCAGAGGGTAACAACTGTTTTATGTATGTATAAGTGAATGATTTTTCGTGTTTTAATTTATATGCAAAAAAAGAACAGAAATACAAAAGAATAGAGGGTATATCCCCTTTAAATTTTGTTGTTTTCAAGGTCGTTGTAAATTTTGATTTTTCTTTAATGTTAAACACACTTAACAAAATGCTATTGTTTTGTACTTTAAATTGCTTGTTGACATGTCTTTTAATAAATATTCTATAAAATAAAAAAAAAATGGGCTTGTTACCACAAAACAAAAAATTAAATCATTCACATTTGCAACATATGTAATTGTGTCTTAACTATAAAACATGTCCTTGACGACTGTCCCGCCCTATCCAACTTAAGAAGTACACATTACCCTACAAACCAATCTTCTACGGGAAACAACAATCAACAACATAAATACTATTCATATGTTTTTGAAACAAACGAGACTTCGTGTTTAAAAGTAGTAAAGCCCGATAACCAGCCTATGCAGCTAGAGCTTATAGCTATTTTAATCTTAGAATTTATTCATAAGATTAAATAGATAAATAAATAAAACATTTAATTTTATTTCTAATAGCGTTCTATTATGGACTCTTTTTTGAGTCTCTTTGATCCTAACCAACCAGATGATGGATTTGATGAAGAACCCGATATACGCAACAACAACTCTAGTGACGGAAACACAAATAGTAGTGGCCAAAGTAGCCAATCTGGTGGTAGTAGTAGTGAAAGCGAACTTGATGGGAGGAGTAATAATAAAAAAATAATAATAGATTTTGATCAAGGCATACTTCCACCAGAACCCCAATTAGGAAATATTGAGTATAAATTAAAATTAATAAATCCCTCAAAGCAAAGATTTGAGCATTTAGTAACTCAGATGAAATGGCGCTTAAGGGAAGGTCATGGTGAAGCAATCTATGAAATTGGCGTCTCAGATTCTGGACATTTACATGGACTTAACGAAAAAGATATGAATGCTTCACTATGTACCCTTAAACAGATGGCTCATAAATTGGGCGCTAGTACATCAGTATTAAGACGTAAATATGTAGCTGGACGCAGATCTGTTTCTGAAGTTTTGGTACGTAAGATACCAGATGATCAACATAATATAGAAGTAAGAGTGGCTGTACTGGGAGGAGCTGATGCTGGTAAATCTACTTTACTGGGCGTATTAACACAGGGTGAATTTGATAATGGCAGGGGAAGAGCACGCCTAAACATGTTTAGACATATGCATGAAATTCAATCGGGACGAACGTCCTGTATATCACACGAAACATTAGGTTTTGATACCCAAGGCAATATTATAAATTATAAATATAACGAGATGATGACAGCAGAAGAAATTAGCGATCGTTCAACAAAGTTAGTAACATTTATGGATTTAGCTGGGCACAGGCGCTATATGCGTACTACAGTGCAGGCTTTATCCGGCTATTCCCCACATTATGCTATGCTCGTTGTATCTGCTGGCGGAGGCTTTAATGGCACCAGTCAAGAACATCTATCAATAGTGCGAGCATTGGATATGCCTTTCTTTGTAGTTATAACAAAAACTGATATCACATCGCCTGATGAAACTATACAAGAGCTTAAGAATTTATTAACGTCCATTGGATGTCGAAAAGTACCATTTGTTGTAACAAATACTGATGAAGTAATTTCAGCTGGTTCGAACCAATTTTCAGAAAATATTGTACCTATATTTTGTGTCTCAAACGTAACAGGTAGTGGTTTAAATCTGGTCACTAGATTTTTATATGTACTCTCGCCAAGCGTGAGCAATTCTGAGAAGGAACGTCTTGAACAGGAATCTTGTGAATTTCATATTGATGAAATATTTCGAGTGTCAGAAGTTGGTCCAGTCGTTGGTGGATTACTAGTTAAAGGCGTCTTAACGGAGAATATGCCTATGAAAATAGGTCCGTTGCCTAGTGGAGGTTTCCATTCAGTTACTGTTCATACTATTCATCGCAATAAAGCACCATATCGTGTAGTAAGGGCCGGTCAAAGTGCATCTTTATCGTTTACTCCGAATCAACAACTGCCTCCACTACGAAGCGGTATGGTTTTATTAGCCGACTCCGGCAATAATGACGATCAGCCATATGGAACACTTTTTTTTCAGGTTTGCTTTTTGTTTCTTTTTTTTTTTATCGGTTAAAAAATTTTTATTTATACGTTATTAATTTATTTTTTAGGCCAAAGTATCTGTACTTTTTCATGCTACTGCAATTTATGTTGGATTTCAGACAACTGTACATATTGGCAGTATAAGACAAACGGCTATAATACGTGGAATAATGGGTGGAGAGAAAATTGGCACTAACGATAGCGCATCTGTTATGTTTCAATTTGTTGGTCATCCAGAATATGTACGGCCTGGTATGAGAGTTCTATTCCGTGAAGGATCTAACAAAGGTATTGGTGTGGTAACTCAAGTTTTTCCGCTAAACAAAGCCATTGGAAAATCATAAATGTATTGATATTACAACAAATATATACCTAAGTAGTAATATAATAATTTTAAAATGTCCTTTTTTAAAAACCCCTAAACAAATTGTACCTCGGATACATGGGAAAAAACAATTTTTTCTTTGAACTTAGAATAAAATTTTTAATTTACTTGAGATAGCATTATGTTTGCAAAATATTTAGCTTGAACTTTTGAACAAATATATGTTTTAGATATATGTACATAGTACATATAAAATATAAACTACTGATCCTAATGAATGTATATATATATATTTTTTTTTTAATTTAATTTTCATTTTCAGTGTAAATTTTTTATTTATACATAGAGAAACGGCGAATAAATTGAATATCTATTGTCTTTAAGATAAAAGTACGTAGTGTAAATTTAAATTGTTTAAAGACTCTTTAGTTTAATATAATTACAAATATGTACCAATTTAATTTTTTTTAATTAAATATTATAAGTACTTAAATGAAGAAAGTATATTTATTTTATGTTTCATTGTATATAAGTAAATAAATTGTCTGTGTCAATATACATTTTATATACATGCCTATGTATATTAATTTAATTTAAAAAAATCTGCCATTAATAATCTCTCTTTAAATTTTTAGTTTTAAAAATATATAAATATATATGTACATATACAATATGTATTGTTTAATACCAATAAAAAAGAATTATTAAATATTTTTTGTTAGCATCTTTTTATTTAAATTATTATTTTATTACATTTTGCTACCTTTTTGAATCATGTGAATTACTAATATCTTGTTTTCTTAAAGATGGTGTATTAATGCCATCTGTCTGCCCTTCAATTTGTATTGCCTTTTCACCAACATTAGAGTGAAACCGAAAAAGAACCGGTATTTCACTTAAAGAAGAATTGCCATTTGCTTCTAATAAACGTATCCACGATAAAAGAGAATCTTTTGTAGATGTTCCAGTAGCACATATAGCGAAAATTGTACCATCATCTTGTTGATGTACTGAACGAACTTTTCCCACTTCATATTGCTTTTTAACTGTTGGTCTTCCAAATAATGGCACTTTTATTTTGGTAACATCTGTTATATAAAAACACATATAAGTATTTACATTTTTATAAATACATATTTTAAGTAAGATTAATAATTTAAACTGAGAACAATTTGTTAAATGGGACGAAAATTACTATTTCACATTTTTATTTTTTTTTAGTAAATAACAGCTATAGTATATCGTCATATTAAATGCAAACGGACGTAACTACACCTAATTTCGAAATGAAGTTTTATATTAATCATGGTTTGTTTTACCAAAATGCATTTTGTGCAAAATTTTAGATTTCTACGATCAAAAAATGCGATTTTATTAACGAAATTCAAACGCCCGTAACTACAAGTGGGGGGATTTCTAAATGCAAGAAAACGTAACTACATACTTACATATTTACAAACTCATTTGTTGTATATTGGCATCCAATCCTTATATCTCGATCCTGAAAATTATATATTTTTCAGGATATACATACAAAATGTTTGATTTTAAGGTTTTTTGCATCTCCAGTAAAAAAGCAAAAAGTGTAATTACGTCCGTTTGCATTTAATATGACGATATGTATATAAATATGCATATATATACATAAATATATATATTGTGGACCAATTTTGACAAGGCCAGCACTAAGCGGTGCAGAACTTTTTTAGTCTCGGTTAGGCATATGTTACTGTTATATATGGCTTATATGGATTTTTAAAAATAACGCGATTTCTAAAACTACTAGAGTTCAATTTATGTGCAAGAAATGTAGGTAGGTAACGAATACATGTTAATAATTCTAAATCATTCTTACCGTCATCATCATTGTCTAGACAATTTAAGGTTTTTAAAAATTCCATATCTGGATCGGCTCTTAATGTAAAATAATGTATAGATTTATTTCGTAGCCATATCAAAAATGGACCCTCTATATACAAAGCCTTATTGCGCGGATGATCCCTTAACAACTGAGCTTGATCCGGGCTCATGCCACTTACAATCCAAGTATCATCCAGCGCATCTTTAACTTCTTTTGTTTCAAAAATTGAAATTTGAGAGCGAACATCCACAGTACACATACGTTCAACCGCAAGTTTTGCTATTGTTAATGTATCATCAGGAACTGGATTAGGGAGAGACCAAGGCGATAAATTTTTGAATTTTGGCATCCAATACATCATACGCCAATACTTGCGTAAGGGATGACCTGAACGGCCAAATATATTTAAAAGCATTGCCTCCATTTCATAATCTGGCATAACACCTAAATCTTCCATTTGTTCTAGTAAATCAATAATACATTGCTGTTGTTTGGGATAGTGCATAAATTCCGCTTGAAATATGTTTGTCGGTATCATTTTTCCTTTAGGCATTACATTTATTAGAGCTTTATAAACCTCCAAGTCATGCTCAACTCCAAATTCAGACATATGTTTCAGTGCAGCATAAATAAATTCAACATGATTACGTCGATGAACATCACGTTCCGTAAATATATTAACCATTGCTAGATAGGTACCTTTTGTTTTATCTGAAGCCAAAGCAAAGGGATTTTTTACTGCAGGAACAAATGAACGTTGTTGTGATTTTTTCTTTTGTTGCTGACTGCTACTTTCGTCCTTTTCATTAATATCTTCATCTATATGCTGGTTATCCTTTTTAGCTGTGCTGTAGAATTTCCAGTTAACTGACTTTGGATGATTATTCTCATTATGGAAAGTTGTTCTTGCTACTAAATTGCATCGTAAAATAGACTTTAACGGCCTCAACATTTTGCTATGGCTAAAATATATATAAATTTATTAATATTTAATAATATTTTTAGTTATAAAATTAAAATTAGCCACTTTTTACTATTTTTCAGCGTAATGTTGCAAAACAACCAATCAGCTGTTTAGACGGCTATTGTACGAAAAAGTTGCCAGATGTTGAAACTCATGCAATTTTAAAGAACCTTTTATATTAGTTTATGAATAATCGATTATTTATGTCCCATATCTTTCTTTCTGACTGATTTTTTCGCATTTCTTGAACACTGATAGCAAAATAAATAACATCAGGCACTAGTTTTTTATTACCAAATATTAAGACATTCGTTTTTAATGAAGTATACTTCAATAACATGTTTTATAAACTACTATCTTGTATTGTTTTATTTTCTATATAATCACTTATGTGACAACAGTTTGCTGGGGAAAGACTGAGGAGTCTACCACCATAAGAAAATTGGGCAAAATACAACGCCTTGCCTACCTCGGTGTAACCGGGGCAATGAGAATATGTCCAACATTAGCTTTAGAGACCCTGATTGGATTAACACCACTTCATATTTATGTGATGAGGGTGATAACGGCGCAAAAATGTTAGTAAAAACACATCGAAATGAGTCAAGGAACCTGGCCATTCTTCACAAGGTGGCTAGGAATCCAATTTCGGTCTTGGATGCCATGCCTTTAAATTGTGCTTTGGCAGGAGGTTTAAGGTTGAGGTACTGGACCGGGAATGTTGGTCTACTGAGTGTTTGGCTCGGAGTTAGTCCGATCTAAACTGGTACACTGATGGTTCCAATATAGACAGTGGAGTAGGGGCTGGCGTCTATGGACTCAACCGAAACCTGTCAATTCCACTAGTCGTTGAGTGTTTTTCAGGCTGAAATCCTGGCCTTAACCGCATGTGCTGAGATTAATGGATATCGGGCTCAAGGGCAAGACAATTAATATATTTTTAGATAGTCAGACTGCCTTAAAGGCATTAAATCTAGGCCCACTTTCTACTATTCTCAATCTAATTAGTGAGTGGGAAACTGGCAAATGTTTGGAACATTGGAACGGCCAGTCGGGTCTTAGGCGCGCCAAGGCTGTGATTCGTCCGCGATTTAGGAGTAAATCTGATGTTCTCAAGTATAGAAGACCAGACCTGAAAATCCTAAAAGATTTTCTTACGGGTCACTGTAGTGTGAGAGCGCATTTGATGAGAATGACGATCACAGATGTAGATGTTTGTAGACTATGCTCACAAGCATTAGAGACAGCAGAACACAATAGATTTTATAGGTCTCAGTGTCTTGCATTTGTGCTCGGTCTAAACAAGGTAATACATACATACATACATAATTGTTTAAACAAAAGGTAAAAAATATTCAACGCAACACCGCCTTTTTTTTTTTTTTTTTGTTAATGCGCAAAGCCGTTATGTTTTTTTTTCTTCTTAACTATTACATCTATAAGTTTATTCCAAATTCAATATCTAAACTTCATATACTTTGTAATGGCTGCCTATGATAAAAAAGAACAATACTAATATACGATTTTAGTTGGCATTATTTGTACAAAGAAATACAATGATCCCTTTATATTTTACACATTCATTCAATAATTGTTATAAAAAATTTTCAGTTGTTATTATAAAAATAAGACGCAAAAATCGTGTATTTATCATAAAGAATATATTGATCTAATAGTACAGTCCAGCAGTACCAATATATTTAGTGTTGTAAAAGTAAATACAGAGTGTTTTAAAATTGTGTGTGTGTTAAAAAATTGCATATGTAAATAAATTTGGAAGCAGTAAAAAATACAATTGAATGAATGAATTATTATATATTCTTACATACATAAGTATACTAAATTACCAATACTTTGTAGGGATTACCATTTACGAAAGTATGATACTCAGGTTTAAGGGGTTAAACCAATTGAAAGAAATATTTGTATGTATATACTTTTTTTAGGCTAACACTGAGGGGGTGAACCCTACTAATGTAGTTCATTGCGCTGGTCTAGGAAAATATGAGGGGGAAGATGGAAAAAGGGTATCGAATTTTGATTTAAACTTACTAATATCATATCTGGTATCAGTCAGAAAAAACAAAGGTCCTGATTTAAAAATGTGAACCGCAAGGAAATCGGTTGCTGTTGATTGATTATTCAATGGCCAGTATTATACCTTCACTACTCAATAATCCAACAGCAATCAACCCCAAAATCAAATTTAGGTGAGAAATAAAATGTCATAATGATATTGGAGATGATGGTGTTATTGTTTTCCCTGAACTAGCCCCTGGGATAATTTTTAGTAACTGCTTCTCAACCGCCTTTCTGGCATGGCTCTGCCAAATAAGCCAGTTACATCCTTGCAGTGTAAGCCTCTACACCACGACAAGGTGATTATCCCACGTAGAGGGACTCGCATATAATACGTTTAAAAACTATGCGACCCAATTCTTATATTTTTCACGTGCACTTGCAAATATTTACTTCGTTTATTAAAGACATACAGCTAAAATTAATAAATATTTTTGACTATCATTTTTATTTTATATGCACCCTAATTTAACCACCGTATAGCTAATGGGTTAAACATTTTCCTCATCTGGTAACATTTTTCGTTGTTGTTTAAGGGGGGTTTAGACGGTAATACAAGTCGTACGTAAAATCAAAGAGAAAATATTATGAAATTCCATCCGTATTTTAAAAATGAGAGTAAAAATCTTACGACAGATATTTTTTGCGTTTACACGGTTAGTAAAATACCAAAACAAAGTAAAATGTAAACATAAAATGCACATACACATGCACACAAAATTTACAGACATTGTGAATACATTTAACATAAACAAACAAAAATATAAAAATGCATCCCTGATCTAATGAAATGTGATGGTTTTTTAAAAAATTTCAAAAAACAAAGAGAGCCGTACGACTGTCAAATTTTCATCCGTATTTTCTCTCAATGTCGTACGCTCTCATTACATATCAAGTTTACACGATACTATTCATACTCTTCTACACAAAAATTTGACATGTCGTACGACTTGTATTACCGTCTAAACCCCGCTTTATATCAGAGATGCAAAGTGAAATTTTCAAATTGTACCAACTCTTATATAAAAGTATATTTTTTATACAAAATTATTTATTACACTGAAAAAAATTAAATCATAAAAATTAATTTGACGATGCATGTATGTATTTCAAAAAAAGTTAAAAAATTTACATTAACGCAGACTTTAGAGATGCCACTAATGGCATGCCATTAGCCGAATCTCTTGCGATTTGTTTTTGTGTTTACACCACATTGTCTACAGTGATGAAAAAAATGACAGTTTCAAAAGTAAAAATCAGCTGTTATTAATAATTATTGCGATTTTTTTTCTAGTTTCGTCACTGTATGCACTGTGAAGTAAAATTTACAATAAATATGAATAATGTTTTATTTTGAAACGTAAAGAAAAACATAATTTCTACGTTTGCAATTTAATTTGAAATATATAGTATTCCTCGATTTATTCTTGATATATAATTTTTCATTTTTGAAACCTTCAACAAAAATGTAAATAAGGTTTCTATCAGTCAGCGCCGAAAACTGGTTATAATATATAAATTTAATATTTGGTTTTCTTTAGAAACATTTTTGAATGTTAGTGGAACAGTGGTAAGTATTCATCCAGAAACTATATTTTTTTAGCATTAATTTATTCAGCCATATTAAAACTGCGTTATTAAAATCAATTTTTTCTTATTTTAAACTTTACCTCATTGAAAGTAAAGCGTTTTTGCAATTATTATTATGCAATAAATTTAATAAAATTGGGAAAATTTTGAAATTGTGCTAAATTAGTCATTGTGGTGCAATTGTACTTTAGAGTTGCAAAAAGTGCTAAAAAAAAAGTACAATTGTAACCACTTACATCCTTGGTTTATATACTAACACATGCAAGAAAAAGAAAATTTTCTGCAGTCGTCAAGTTTTTCATACAATTTTGGCTTTATTGTTTTTTTAATATTAGTGTATCTTAAATTAATGTAGTTTTTCTTATAATAAAAATAAAATTTGATACTAATTCATGACAAAAGAAATTACAAGTTAAAATTGTGCGTTTACAATAAAAAAATTGAAGTTGATGAAAACAAAGGAAAAAGAAAGTGAAAGGATATTAAATAAACAATGAGACATCAAACGAGACAAGTGCAAGAAGTAAAAGGGGATTCTGTCTCTCTATTACTGAAATATTTTAAACATGGTGGAAAGTAATTAGAAAAATATGAAACAACAAGTTGTTGTAAAAAGGAAACTAATTAAGATTTTTTATTTTACTCATTGTTATTAAAAGACTTTTGCCGACAAATTATTTAAAATTAATTAAAAATGCATTGGTATTACAATGTCTTAGTTCGACGTCCATATCTAATGGTAGTTTTCATAGCAGTTCTATGTGTAGCCTGTATTATAGTAGCATTGACAACAAATAATTTGCCTGATTTTACGGATCCTACACTGGTAAGTTTAATTTATTATTTTGCAAATAACATTGAATAAGTAGACATTCCCAAGAAAGGCGGTGAATCGTTTAAGACAATTTTTTAACAATGTGACCAGAAACTATGTATCTATCAATTTAGAAAAACGGACCATAAAAGATTTTACAAAATGTTTGTAAGAATTAAATTTACGCAAATTGAAAAAGAGATGTAGATTTTGAATCTGCACTTTTACATACATACATACAGAAATATCAACATACATACATTAGAGACAAAATTATGTCTTTGTATAGGTATATTATATGTAGGTATTTTTTAGAAAATTTGCCATAGATTAGTGATTAGTAAATCCAAGTCGGTTGAAATCGGCAATCGATTTTTAATGTTTAAAAACGATTATTTTGTATTTTTTAAGCTTTATACTGAAGTCGATTTTTGGCGCCGATTAAAACAGTAAAAGAACAATATGAGAACAAATGGTTCAATAACACTGGTTTACAGCCAAAAAATACCAAGAACGCCCATGCCCAGATAATTTAATTGGGACCTCCTGAGCACGAAAAACGCATTTATTATTTTTTCCTAAGTACCGTTTTTTAGATAACGGTACTTTTGTGTTTTTCGGTGTATGGCCCCAGTCAAACCCTTGTGGTGTCCAACCGAAAAGTTTGATCGAGATAAGTGGCATATCGATGGAAAGGTAATTGATTGCCTTCTCCGTTTATATGCTGGAAAATTCTATCTGATAAAAAATCGCCTATTTTTTACGTTTTTTTCAAAATTTTTCATTTTCATTTAAATTTTTTCCTACGTTATATTGAAGACCTGGAATGTTTTATTTTTTTACAAAATAGTTTATTTAATTACCAATACTTTAAGCGTATTTTGAAAAAAATCGGATAAAAAATAAAGTTTTTATTAACGATTTCGTGGAACGACAATATTTTAATTTCCATTGCTCACACAGTAAATTGGGCGTAAATTTAAAAAAATTATATTAAAATGACGAGCGACTTGAACTTTTGCGTTTTTTTTCGGATGGATCTTCGCGAATGAGGAATAAACAATAGTCCCACATCATTTGTTCATCCCACCAGCCTTTGTAACGTCTCTCGATTTCTTCTATTTCCTGGTAAAATCTTTCACTGTGTTCACCACTTTCGGAGCCCAAGTTCGTGGTGAAAATTTCCAAATGACTGAATAAGAAGTGTAATTTAGGTGTCATATTTGAACCACTTCTCCACCACTTTTCCACTTATCTCGATCGAAATTTTCCGTTGGATACCACAAGGGTTTGACTGGGTCCATACACCAAAAACACAAAAGTACCGTTATCTAAAAAACGGTACTTAGGAAAAAATAATAACTGCGTTTTTCGTGCTCAGGAGGTCCCAATTAACTTATCTGGGCATGTGGCGTTCTTGGTATTTTTCCAAAAAATTAATTTGTAAATCTGTGTAATGAACTGAGGCAAATTAAACATGAAAAAATTATAAAATATAATATAGCTAAAATAGAAAATTCAAGTTTAGCATGGAATGAATATAAGATTATTACAAACTTTTACAAATACAAAATAACTGTTGAAAAAAATAAATACATAAATAATCAATTAAGCAATACAGGCAATCAAAAACAAATGTGGAAAAAAATTAAGGACTTGGTGATAAAGAAGGAACAATCTGTGATAAAATATGTGACATTTAACCAAATAGAATATAAGGAAAATTATACAACAGCCAATCAGTTTAATAATTATTTTGTTGATAGTATTAAGACCATTAGAGATAATATAGAAAATGTGCAATATATAAACCGAATACCTGTGATAAATAATGTTTTTAAATTCCGTGCAATAAATTTACATGAACTAAGAGAAGTATGTAAAGATCTAAAAAATAAGTCAGATTTTAATAAAGTGACAATAAAACTAATTCTTGAGAATTGGGATATAATTGGAAAACCACTGCAGATAATAATTAACAAATCCATGGAAAACGGAATTTTCCCAAACAGTTGGAAGCAGTCAATGGTGACTCCGATTGAACAAGTGAACAAAACAAATAAATGTGAAAAATATCGTCCCATTAACACTCTGAAAACATGCGAAAAAATCATTGAAAATGTTGTCAACAATCAACTGGAGGAATACATGGAAAACAACAATTTGTTCTCAAAGTACCAATCAGGTGTTCGTAAAAAATATTCGTGTGAAACGGCCGTAAATTATGTTATAAATAGATGAAAAAAAAATTGACTTTAAAAGGGCCTTTGAGACGATAGAAAGGACAATTCTATTAAACAAACTTGTTGGGTATTAGCCAATGAGTTAAAGTGGTTTGAAAGCTACCTAAGCGACAGGACACAGATAACTAAAGTTAATAATGTAAAGTCAACTGAGATACAAAATGATTATGGAGTACCCCAAGGATCGATATTAGGAGCACTGCTGTTTATTATATATATTAACGAAATACCGAACATTCTACAAAAATCTGAAATCGTCCTTTATGCTGATGACACGTTAATTTTTACGGAAGTAGAGACAGAACAATTATGTGAACAGAATTTAAAACAAGACATTGTAAATATTGAAATATGGTTAAAAATGAATAAATTAAAATTAAATGAAAACAAAACTAAGATAATGGAAATAAATATGAATAACAACATTCAAATAAAAATCAACAATAAAGAAATAGAAAAAGTAACAAAAATTAAATACCTCGGTTTTATTATAGACAATACGTTAAAATTTAAAGAGCACATAGACTATATATGTAAAAAGATTGGCAAAAAATTAGTTTTTATAAACGAATAAGAAACAAAGCTAGGACAAATGCAATACAGAAATCTCTTTTCTATAAAGGCCTAAATTTATTAAATTTATTACCAAATAATGTAAAAAATAAACAAAATTTTGTGATATTTAAAAAAAATGTAGTAGAATTTATAAAATATAATGCAATGTGAAAAATTTTACATGAAGAGTAGAGTATTTTAAATACTACTATAAATAAATAAATAAAAAAAAAAATAATTGGAGTAAAATGTCAATGTAATACTGATCGCACATTGGAAGAGTTTTCTTTGTATGTGTTCAAACGTTGAGAGTAAAATTATTAAGATTTTGGCTTATTCTTCTTTAAACTATTTTTGGGATTCAAATATGCCATATGTATGTACACTTGCTAGAAAATCTATCCGTACACTTCAATATAGATAGTTTAAATTCATTCATTCATTCATTCATTCTTTATTAGTATCAATAATACTTTAAGTTTACATTTATACAATTTAAATTAAAATAAAAATAAAAAATAAAATTCTAAATATCACATTTTAGTTCTAAATTACATTGTTTTTAACAAAAAATACAGCATTTCTTCGAAATACATTTGGATTGCGTTCATTTTTAACGCCATTGGGCAATCTATTGAACAGCTGCAGACCCTTGTAAAAAAGCGAGCGTTGCATTGCGGTTGTTGTAGTTCGTTAAATTCGAAAGTCATCATCATTCCTTAAGTGGTATGGTTGCGTTTCTTCCAGAGTTGTTCCGGCGAATTAAATTACAATTACAATTACATGTAATTTGTAATTGTAAATGTAATGTAATTACTCGTAATTGTAATTGAAAAATTTTCAATTACTTAGTAATGGTAATTGAATTTTTTCAATTACCATTACTTGTAATTTGTAATTGAAAATTTTCAATTATAATTACATGTAGTTGTAATTCAAAAAATGTAATTGCATCAATTACAATCAAATGTAATTGTAATTGAAAAAATAAAGAATTACAATTACATGTAATTGTGTAATTTACATGTAATTAATTACACAAAATAATTGATTATGCACAACTCTGGTTTCTTCGACATATATTATCCGATCCCTTATATATTGTGGTGCCATTTCAATTTTGATTTTCTGAATAAAGTTTACAGTGTTTAACTTCAGTCTTTGTTTTATATCTAGCCATTTTAGAGAGTGAAGCATAAAGTTTATTGGTGTGTATCTGTTGTATTTTAATATAATGCGCATTGATTTATTTTGTAATTTCTGCAATCTATGAATTTGTTGATTCGTGCAACATGAAAAAAGAATTGTTGACCCGAATTCAAAGTGAGGCTTAATCATTGTGTTGTAGATCCTGATTGCTCTTAATGTATTTATTTGTTTACTTAATCTTTTGAAGAAATTAATTTTTTTTCCTATTTTTTTGCAAATATAGTCGATATGACTTTTTAAATTTAACTTGTTGTCTATTATAAAGCCCAAGTATTTAATTTGATTTACTTTTTCTATTTCTTCATTATTAATTTTAAAGATAATGTTTGTCTTCGTTATAATTTCCATTATTTTCGTTTTATTCTCATTTAATTTAAGTTTATTCATTCTCAGCCATTTGTTTAAGTTTCCCATATCCTCTTCGAGTCTCTCATAGCATTGTTTATCTGTATCACCTTCAATATAAATAAGTGTATCATCCGCATATAAAGTTATCTTACAATGATTTATTACATTCGGCATATCATTTATATATATAATAAGAAGCAATGCCCCCAAAATTGACCCCTGCGGTACTCCATATTCGTTATTAACTGTATCCGATTTAATATTATTTACCTTTGTGATTTGTCTCCTATTCGTTAAATATGACTCAAACCATTTTAATTCAGTTCCTTTATTGCCGTACTTTTCTAGTTTTTGCAGTAGTATGCTTCTATCAATTGTTTCAAACGCCCGTATAAAGTCTATGAAAATTGCCACAATCTTTTTATTCTTTTCTGATTTTTTCCACCTGTCTATAATAAAATTTACTGCTGTTTCACAAGAGAAATTTTTTCGAAATCCAGACTGATATTTAGACAATAAAGCGTTCGACTCCAAATATTCTTCCAATTGTTCTTTTACCACTTTTTCCATTATTTTTATACATGTCTTTAATTTTGTTTTTGCAATCTTTTCAATTGGTGTTACCATTGATTCTTTCCAATTGTCTGGAAATATTCCTGATCTCAGTGATCTCTTTTTTCCAATCACATTCCAACTATCTAGTATAATTTGGCTCGATATTTTATTATAGTCCGGCTTATTCTTTTAATTTTTACATATAATCCTTAATTTATCTAGAGTTATTGCACTGAATTTAAATTTGGAGTTTATCATCGGAATTTGGTTTGGGTATGGCACGTAAGGTATCGTATCTCTTATAGATCTTATACTATCAACAAAAAAGTTGTTAAATTTTTCAGCTATTTGTAAATTTTCCTTATATTCTATTTGGTTAAATATCACAGATTGAATTGTATTTTGCGTCTTCTTAAGTAGTAGATTTTTTATCTCTCTCCACATATCATTTTGATCCTTAGCATTATTAACTTTGTTATTTATAAAATTTCTTCTTTCGTTTTCAATTTTAACTTTATATAAATTTCTAACAACCTTGTAGTTAATCCATGCTTCGTAACTATTTTCGATTTTTGCTATTTGGTATTTATCAATTTTTTCCCTTTTTATACGGCTTAATTCATTGTTAAACCATTCGTTTGATTTGATGTCATTGATTTTTTAATAGTCATATTTTTAACTGCATTCTCTAAATATTCGTCAAAGAGGTAAACATTGCTATTGAGGTCTTCATTTTCATTTATATGTCCTATGCCTTCAACTTCTCTATTATATTCTAATAAAACATTTCAACTAACGAGGTTTTTACAAATGTACTATGGCCAAAATCGCGATTTTAGCGGCAAAAAATACTTACTCTACCATATTTGCTAGCTCTGCCCCTTTCCCAAAGTAATGGCAAATAGTACTTCCTGGAAAGATAGCTTCACCAAAATGGGTACACGGATTTCTGCTGATAAAAAAGCAACTTGAGAAAAAAAAATTAGCGGTCCACGCCTCCTTTTCCCTATACCCAAATTTCGGCAAACATACTTACCAAAAAGCTAGCTTTAGCAAATTTTGTATACGTACTTCTACTGACAAAAATAAAAATTTGAGGAGAGAGCAATTACGATTTAGGTGTAAATATTTAAAAAATCAATATTTATACCAGTAATAGATGCTAAAAGATCTGTGCGAGAAAATACTATTCTAGCTGTGTGGCCATCTTGCTTTTCCGTTTTCTAATGAAGACATTACAGCTGGATCAGATGATACATACATACATAACTGGCCTTTACAACCCTGTGTCAGGATTACGGCCTAGCTTCTCGCAGCACTCATGTTGTGTGTGTCAATTTTTACCCATGAGTACCGGGACCTACAGTTTAATGTCGACTCCGAACGACAGACTTGAGAAGCTTGTTCATGGCAATTAGTTACTCCCAGAGCTTTTGCCAGAAGACTGCTGAGAGATAGTCGCCGAAAGAAATATTTTTTCATATTTCTTATTTTGAAGATGTCGCAGCCTGGAGTCGAACCCAGGACCCATGTCTTAGTAAGCCAACACACTAACCACTGTAATTTCTTTATGGCTATTATTAAGAAGTTTTCGAACTTTGGATTACCGATTTGGAGATATAGCAACTTGTAGGAAATTTTAAATCCGTTGCGTGGGATTTTTTGGCAGATATAAAGGCAGCACGAAATAAACATTGCGCATTGTCTCCTTGCTGGGAAGCTAATCTCTTTTTATTTTATTCCCAGCTATCATCATAAGTCATTTTCGGTCGTCCGATAGCATTAAATTTTCTCGGTATAACAAAAATTGTTTTTCAACCTAACCATTCCTTATTATATTTTCTAAACGCTTTCTCATTTCTGGATTGTTAATTCCATTTTAGTTTAATAAAAGTAGATATGTTTCTAGCTTTAGTACGTTTTAATTTAATTATTTTACTGTCAATTTCGTATGAAATCGTACCTTTTATGTAATTTGAAACATTCCTGTTGTTTTTCAACCAAAACTCAAATATTCAGAATTTTTTAATGTTTTGGACACTTTTACCATGGCATAAAACTTGAGTTTTTTACAAACAATCACATGTAAATAGTTCCAATGACACTTCACGACATTTTAAGTTTTACTCCACGAAAAACGATAAAACTCTTCAGAATTTCACAAAAAAATACATAAAAAATCACTAAAATAAGTACGAAATGCAAACATTTAACAAACAATATTTGTATATAGTAAATATACTCACCTCCAGTATTATCGGATTTTTCAATAAGAGCGCTACAAAAGTTTTTTAAATAAAACAAAACGGTTTTGGATATCAATGAAATTCTTTATTCTTGTACAAGTGCGATCGTTGCCATTATGTATGGAACTCGACTTCTTTTGCATAGACTACACGGGAACGCTTGCAAAAGTTCAGACCCTGAACCCAATTTTCAACGGTTTTCAAGCATAAATCGACCGATACTGCTGCAAGTTCAAGTTCGATATTCTTACGTCGCTGGCTTGTTGGCATAGACCATAGACTTGACGTAGCCCCACTGGAAATAGGCTAACGGCGTCAAATCGCACAACCGAGGCGGCCAATCGACTGGACCATTTCGTGAGATAACACATATCGCATATTGTGTTTATTGACAAAGCCATTCAGCCAGGAATCAGCCCCATCGCTAAAGATGATTTTTTAATGAAAATCCGAATCATTTTCAAGTTTTTACTCAGTCCAATTCACGAACATACGACGCTTCTTGTGGTCAAGCGCCTTCAGTTCTTTCGTCAATTTGATCTTGTAAGGATGTAGGACAAGATCTGTTCGCAAAATTCGTCACAACGACGTCACAGAGATGCCTAACGCTTGAGAACGACGTGTGAGAGACACATTTGGGCTTTCTTCTGCTGAAGCCTCAGCGTCAGCAATATTCTCGACACTACCGAGAAATGGAAATACTTCAAATACCCAGTCTAACATTACCCGTGATGTAAAATTACACTACCCCGGGTACTTTTTTGACTATAACTTTTTCCCTGAGAAACAACTGGATATAATCTATACATAGTCGGAATCTACTCCCTTAGACCTCTTTAGTGTTATATAGCAACCTCATTCATGTCTTTTGGAAATATTTTAAATACCCAGTCTAACAATACCAGTGATGTAAAATTACACTACCCCGGGTACTTTTTGTCTATAACTTTTTTCTTAAGAAAATGCTAGGCATTGTCTATACATAATTACAATCTACTCGCTTTAGACTTTCTAATGATATATTGAAACCTACTTCATAGCGCTGGTAAATAGGTCTAGTTCTACTTCTAATTTTAGGAATAAGTCTTTGATAAATGGTTTATTTCCAGAAGTAATATAAACTATATAGAATGTTATTGTTTTTATACAGAGGTTTAAGTCTTTAATAAATGCTTAGCTTACAAAACTGTTGTAATATAAAGTGTATATATGCAGAAAATGTTGTTGAATTCCACAGGTAATAACTTTTTCCCTGAGAAACAACTGGGTATGTTCTATGTATGGTTAGAATCTACTTTCTCAGACCTATCCAACAATATATAGCAACCTCATTCATGTCTTTTAGAAATAGGTCTAAACTAAGTTTATATATAAATTCCACCGCTGCAGACTTTATTCGCTATAATTTTTTATCTGAGAAAAAACTTCGTATGGTCTATATACGGTTGGAAATTACTCCCTTTGGCCTTTCTAATGACATATCGGAAGCTTATTCATGTCGTTTGGAAATACGTCTATTACTCAGTTTAACATTCCCCAATGTGTGAAAATAGACCACCCCTTGAACTATTTTGGCAATAACTTTTTCCCTGAGAAACAACTGGGTATGATTTATGATGCATGGTTGGAATCTTCTCTCTTAGGCCTATCCAGTGATATATCGAGACCTTATTCATGTCCTTTGGAAATGCCGCTTAGAACCCATAAATACTTCGGTATAGATATTGTTATACAAGGAAATTAAAGTACCCTTTATCTTTTTCTGTAATGAAATCTGAAAAAACGATTTGTTTTCTCCATGATTTAACAAGCGTGTGGGACGTATTTAACTTTAGAATTTATCTTCACACCCTTTACCTATTTTTATGACCAAATACATTTACCCAATTCACAAAATGTTATATTGTTGTAGATTATAGTTAAATGGCATTTCATTTCGTGAACACCTTGTCGTAAATATTGTTGTAGATGTTATCCAGTGTTATCAAATTTATTGAATAAAAAATTTAAAAAGAAGAAGAGAGAAAAACATTTCAAACAATTTTTAAAATACATTTGAAAAATAAAAAAAAATGTTTTCCAACTCTGGTGTAATGATACGACATTTCGGAAACATAGGAAAAATTGTCGTACATGTTGTAGTAGTTTTTAACATGGAAATTACCAACAACATTATGCACAATAGTTTACAATTTGTCATAGTTTCTACCGATCTACGACAACTATAACATTTTGTGAAATGGGTAATTTTGTTTTTTTGTTGTTAACTTTTATATATAAATTTAGTTCTAATTTTTTTGTTGCTTTTA
Organism: Metopia argyrocephala; assembly: GCA_963576795.1. Taxonomy (NCBI): domain Eukaryota; kingdom Metazoa; phylum Arthropoda; class Insecta; order Diptera; family Sarcophagidae; genus Metopia; species Metopia argyrocephala. Next base: position 55,309,523 of record OY756211.1, on the reverse strand, counting down.
CATAGTTTTATGCTGAATATAATATTGTATTGGTGTATAAAGTGGACACCAACGTAAATATAATATAAGGATAAATTAGGGTATTCTGAGAAGAGGGAATTGGGTTTTAGTATAAATTATATTGAAATTAAATGGCAACATTTGAACGTAAATTTAATATAATTTATTAAAATGATTTGTGTTATACATACATACATATCAAATCTGTAGGTACTTATGTATCAACCGTTCTTTTGTATCCTTTATATTGGATGTTGTATAGATGGGTAAATATAGATGTGAGTATATAATTAGACGAATAAGTGTAGTAAAATTGCCTTCCGTGGTAGCTTTGGTCCCAATCGTTGTCCGAATGTAAGGGTCTTTAACGGTAGTTGATATATGTATGATATAAAGAGTAATAATTAGTCCATCAAAATAGTCTTACAAAAAATGGCAACGAATTATTTATATTTGACACTGGAAAAAACCGACGAGTGAGCAAAATACAGGGAAGGCAATTTAAAATGAACAATAGCATTGTAAAATTAATACGTTTCTATACAATACAAAACTCTCTGATAATGTCATGAAATGTAATGCATGACTTATCGAAAATAAACTAATGGTTAAAAATGAATAAACTGAAATTAAATGAAAATAAAACGAAAGCAATGGAAATAAATATGAACAGTGAACTTGTGATAAAAATAAACAATACGGAAATAGAGAAAGTAGAGAAAATTAAATATCTCGGTTTTGTAATTGACAAAAATTTGAAATTTAACGATCATATTGAATTTATTTGCAAGAAAATTGGTAAAAAGATAGGTTTTTTTTAACGTTTAAGACCTAAAGTGTCAACATAAACAATAATAAACATTTATAATGCCACAATTCTATTTTCATGCTGTACGAATCTACAAATTGAACGACTACAAAAACTGCAAAACAGGGCAATGCGGGCTATTTTAAGATGCAACCGGTATACTTCCATTCAATTTATGCTTGAGACATTGAAATGGTTGAATATTCATCAAAGGCTAAAACTAAATACCATTTATTTTATAAAGAAAATGAAAAAAGTAATGCACCTCAATATTTACATATGTGAACAATTGGAGTATGTTGGTGAAATACAATCGTATTATCTACGCAATTCTAATAACTTCAGAATGCAAAGAGTATCAACAGCAGCTGGACAGCGCACTTTATTTTACAAGGGCCTTAAACTGTATAACATGCTACCAAATGATGTGAAGAATGAGAGGAATATGAACGTTTTCAACAGAAAAAGTGTGAATTTTATAAAGAATGATTTAATAACAACATGAATGTAAATTTTATTTTTGTGAAAGAGAGAGTATTGAGAATACTACTAAATAAATAAATAAATAGAAAAAAAATATGTATGGATACAAAATTGGTAGATATTTTAAATTCAAAGTAAAATATGTTAATTATTATACATTTTCGAATTAAATTCGAATATTTTAGTGGATCTTTATTATACTTATTGTATGAAATTTAATAGCCTAAGATCCTTTTACTGGTATTCTTATGAGAATTATCATCCGTTAAGGAATATGTACAAACACTAGCGGAACTTAACTAGTTTTCGACCCAGCTACGAAAGGTCTCATCAGAGTTCTTTGTGTTATACATATTCATATTTTTATATTTCTATTTCTATTTAAGTGCTTTAAATATTTTATATTTCTATTTCTATTTAAGTGCTTTAAATAGAAATATAAAAATATGAATATGTATAACACAAAGAACTCTGATGAGACCTTTCGTAGCTGGGTCGAAAACTAGTTAAGTTCCGCTAGTGTTTGTACATATTCCTTAACGGATGATAATTCTCATAAGAATACCAGTAAAAGGATCTTAGGCTATTAAATTTCATACAATAAGTATAATAAAGATCCACTAAAATATTCGAATTTAATTCGAAAATGTATAATAATTATAAATTTGCTGGCTACAGCACATAACCCATTACTGATTAAAAATTGGTAATAAAGGGTAAATTGGAAAATAAATATGTAATTCCGGTTACTTAGAATATGGTAACACTTACATTGAAAAATATGTTGAATTTGAATAAATTTCAACAAATAGTTGAATTTGAAAAATTTTCAGTTCATAAGGAAAAAAGACTGGTGAGAATAACATTCAAATATAATTCACATAATCTGTTTCCAATAGATTGTGCTTTAAATAGAAATATAAAAATATGAATATGTATAACACAAAGAACTCTGATGAGACCTTTCGTAGCTGGGTCGAAAACTAGTTACGTTCTGCTTGTGTTTGTACTTATTCCTTAACGGATGTTAATTCTCATAAGAATACCAGTAAAAGGATCTTAGGCTATTAAATTTCATACAATAAGTAAAATTGTTATAAATACAAAAAAATAATTTTAAATTCAAGATTCGAATACAATTCAATATTTTAGTAAATCATAAAATTTACAATTTAAATAACAAAAGAAATATAAAAGATTGATTGTCCAATCTAAATTGGACAAGTATTTATGAAATACTTTTTAATTTTTATTCATAACAACTTTGAAAATACAAATTTTTAAGAAAAATTTTAGTCGTTCCTATTTTAATGACCACATGTGTTGTATGTACATACTTTTGGCAAATATAACAAAAGCAGCTTGATTTTGAACACTGAAAACTCACGAAGATGCTTTTGAGTAGCGTGTTTTTATTGATTTGAAAACACGAAGTTGAAGAGCATAAAACATTTCAAAACAGACTCATCATAACTGATATTATGTTTGCGTTGGATTATTTGCAATATGCAACCCACAAATTTAAACCATATATTGATGTTATATTTGAGTTGATATAATGGAAACAAGCAATCAAATCATTAATTGATGTTATGTTTTAGTTGAACTGTTCGAAGTACGTATGCATACGAACGGAGATACATACATACATACATAACTGGCCTTTACAACCCTGTGTCAGGATTACGGCCTAGCTTCTCGCAGCACTCACGAACGAAGAAATTATTATATTTATTACAAGGTTATTTATTTACAAGGTTTTTTCGAATTAATGCAAACTAAATTTTTTTTTGTTCATACTTGTACCAGAGAACGACATCATAGATGGGCATTTTTCAGTACCAGTACTTTTTCAGTATTTTCTTTTTTTACTGATTATTGGAAAAAAAATCAGTATCCAGTAAAAAGTACTCATTACTGAAAAGAGAAATCAGTATTCAGTAAAAAGTACTGGTTACATAAAAAAGAAATCAGTATTCAGTAAAAAGTACTGGTTACTGAAAAAAGAAATCAGTATTCAGTAAAAAGTACTGGTTACTGAAAAAAGAAATCAGTATTCAGTAAAAAGTACTGATTACTGAAAAGAGAAATCAGTATTCAGTAAAAAGTACTGATTTGTGTAAAAAAATTCAGTAAACATTAAATGACTGATAGTAGAGACTGTGTGTTGCTCACTGGCATGAATGGTGGCATAACTGAAAAACTGCATTTCGAGAAAAATTGCTTTTTTGTGTGTTTTTACTTTTTTTAATTATGAAATGTGTTATTGGGTAAATAAAAACTGATTTATTTAGCTGAGACTTCAAGTTCAAAAAATATACTGAAAAATGTAATATAAAATAATTTTTTCAATTCTAAATTTATTTTCGAAATGCAGTTTTTTAGTTATGCCACAATTCATGTCAGTGAGCAACACACAGTATCTACTATCAGTCATTTAATGTTTACTGAATTATTTTACACAAATCAGTACTTTTTACTGAATACTGATTTCTCTTTTCAGTAATCAGTACTTTTTACTGAATACTGATTTTTCTTTTCAGTAATCAGTACTTTTTACTGAATATTGATTTCTCTTTTCAGTAATCAGTACTTTTTACTTTTTACTGAATACTGATTTCTCTTTTCAGTAAACAGTAAAATTTACTGAATACTGATTTCTTTTTTCAGTAAACAGTACTTTTTACTGAATACTGTTTTATCTTTTCAGTAATCAGTAAAATTTACTGAATACTGATTTGCGTATTGCAGTAAAAAAGTAATGCAGTATGCCCATGTATGAACCACATGAGTTGATTCGATTTTACTACCTATTCCCATTATTACTGCTTTTGTTTTTTTTTATTCATCAACAGTGGCAACTGTATTGCTTGTAGAGTTTACTTTTGTAAATGCATTGTTTATTCTTACAACCTGTTTCTAGAACACGAATGGTTTCTGACATTCGTCTTTTTATATGTGAAACAACAACACAAACACTCAAATTTGTTAGTGTTTCTCATACAAAAAGACGAATGTCAAATACCATTCGTGTTCTAGAAACAGGCTGTTAATCTTTTTTAGATACCGTTGGCAATAACAACATACAAAACACTCCTTTTTATACAAAACACTCAAAAGATTCATTAAGGCTCAACTAAGAGGTTAAATCGTTTGACTGAAACAGTGTTGTTTTATTATTTTTATTTTTTTATTTCTAACCGCAGTAATTCGTTTCTTAACAAATGTTTCAAAATAAAAATGAGAAAAATGCGTTTTAGTACTAATAAATAAAAAAAAACAAAGTAAATAAATAATTAATAATAAGCAAATAAGAAGTAGCATATTTTATTAAAAATATAAGAGAAACTGCATTATTTTTCATTACAATCGTGTTATTGTTTTTCTTTTGTTCGTAGTAGGTTTATTCACATTTAAACAGTAAAATAATCAAACATACTTACTGCTTTTGTGATTGGTTGGAGTGTTTAGAATTTGCAAGCAACTACAAGCATTTTGTAGCAAAAGACATACTAAATTGAATCATGCAATAGCAGCATTCATTTAGTTAGTGTGTACTGCCAGCTCAATATTCATTTTTAAAAAGTAAATAATTGCCATTTGAGTGCGATTCATTCATTCTCTGACTTGTACATACATACATATGTATGTATGTAAAAAGGTAATAGAATGTTAATTTAAATTAATAAAGTATATACAATATTTTTATTTACTTGTATATTCATATAAAAAAATTAAGTTTTAAATAAGATTTTATTGTCAATAATGGGCGTTGCAAAACAAAGATAATGATGAACAATTATAAAGAACAATACTATTTTTAACTGTTGAAGTATGTAATTAGTATGTTAATATAAAACGATAAAGTTTTTGTTGACTTATTTGAAACACAAAGATTGTTAACATACATACATACATAACTGGCCTTTACAACCCTGTGTCAGGATTACGGCCTATCTTCTCGCAGCACTCATGTTGTGTGTGTAAATTTTTATCCATGAGTACCGGGACCTACAGTTTAATGTCGACTCCGAACGACAGACTTGAGAAGCTTGTTCATGGCAATTAATTACCCTCAGAGCTTTTGCCAGAAGACTGCTGAGAGGTAGTCGCCGAAAGAAATATTTTTTTCATATTTCTTTTTTTTAAGATGTCGGAGCTGGGTGTCGAACCTAGGGCTCATGTCTTAGTAAGCCAACACACTAACCACTAGACCACGGCGACTACAAAGATTGTTAACGTAACTAAAAAATAGCTAGTAGCACTTTTAAAATATGAGATCGCGTAAAAACAAATAAATTCTCATTAAATGACCTAACCACAAATGTCAAATTCCAAAGCATACTTCGTTTTTGAAAACAAAGAAAAAATTTGTTTTTCTTATTTTTAATTGTATAAAATAACTAACAAAATATCAGCAAAGCATTCAAATGATTTGGTTCCTTGCTGTAGAAGGTAACTTCAAATCTTATAGAAGCACAAAAATAACCTATTTTTTAGAAAAGCGAAAAGTCAGAATTGAATTTGCAAAACCGCATGTTAACAGAACCACCTCTCAATGGAAATCTCTACTTTTCTCTGATGAATCCAAACTTTATCTTTAATAAATTCTAGTAAAATAAAGTTATTACGAAGTCAAAAAAACCAGCGCCCTTATCCAAGATACAGTAAAACATGTAGGAGTTAATGTAATGACTAGTGTATTCAATTATTCGACTTTTTCTTTTGGTCGATTAATCGAGTGAGTAATTATTCGGGTTTTTTCTTGATCGATTAATCGAATAAAATTTCAAAACTGATCGATTAATCGCATTTTGTTTTATATAAAATAACATACCAATTTTGTGTATTTTTAAAACATTTTATTACTTACTTACTTAGATGGCCATAACAACCCGTTAACGGGTTTCGGCCTGCCTTAACACTAGTCTCCAGGCGTCTCTGCTAAGCGCGCGCCTTCTCCACCAATTAACGACAGGGCTTCATCAACTTGGTCCTTCCAAAGTAAACTCGGTCGTCCTCTACGCCGACGTCCAGTGACCTTCTCATCGAAAATTTTTTCGCTGGAGTAGATTCATCCATCCGAACAATATGACCGAGCCAGCGTAGCCGCTGAATCTTAATGCGCTGAACAACGCCCAAATCGCCGAGGAGCTCATACAACTCATGGTTGGTTCTAATGCGAAACTCATCGCCATGCCTTAGAGGACCAAAGATCTTACGAAGAACTTTTCTCTCGAATACTCCCAAGACCGCTGCATCGGCACAAGACAGCGTCCATGCTTCCGCACCATAAAGAAGCACCGGAAGAATAAGCGACTTATAGAGTGTTAATTTCGTCGCACGAGAGAGGTCACTATTACTAAACTACCTACTGAGACCGTAGTAGCACCTGTTGGCCAGTGTGATTCTTCGTTTTATCTCCAGACTGACATCATTCTTGCTGGTAATGGCGGTGCCAAGGTAGATGAACTCCTTGACCACATCGAATGTATAGTTGCCGGCTGTAACCTGGGAGCCGATGCGATCAACATCTCTACTCGTCGACAACATGTACTTCGTCTTGCTCTCATTTACCGCCAGTCCCATTTTTGCAGACTCTCGTTCAATGGCATTAAAGGCTGCGGTGACATCTCGCTTGGTATGCCCAATGATGTCTATATCGTCTGCATACGCAAGGAGCTGGACACTTTTGTTAAAAATAGTGCCATTACGATGGACACCCGCCTTTCGCAAAACACTCTCCATGACGAAATTGAAGAGGTCGCAGGATAAGGGATCGCCCTGTCTGAAACCTCGCATGGTATTAAATGGTTCGGAGAGGTCTTTTCCTACCTTGACGGAGCTGCAGGAGTTGCGCAACGTTATTCTGCACAGTCTTATCAGCTTTGCAGGAATACCGAGCTCAGACATTGCGGCATATACGCGATCCCTTATCGGGCTATCGAACGCTGCTTTATAGTCGACAAAGAGGTGGTGTGTGTCGACTTGACTTTCATGGGTCTTCTCCAGGATTTGGCGCAGTGTGAAGATCTGGTCAATGGTGGACTTACCAGGTCTAAAGCCGCACTGATAAGGTCCAATCAGTGAGATGGCGAATGGCTTCAGTCGTTCACACAATACGCTCGTAAGAACCTTATATGCGATAGGAAGAAGGCTTATACCCCTGTAGTTGGTGCGTATTGTGGGGTCTCCCTTTTTCAGGATCGGACAGAGGGCACTGAGATTCCAATCATCGGGCATACTTTCTTCCAAATAGGCGTCTCTCATCCCTCCTCTTCTCTCTGTACACCTCCACAGTTGCTCTTGTAGTGGTGGACTGCAACTTTCTTCTGTAGGCAGCATTCTTTGCCGCAGTGGCCGCACGACACTCTTCATCGTACCATTGGTTTCTGCGGGGAGGACGCTCAAATTCAAGGACTGTTTCGGCAGCGTTGCGCAGAGAGTGAGCAATGTGAGACCACTGTCCACCAATAATTTCAAGAGAGGACGGGATTCAATGGAGCTCATTAGAAAGACGATCGGAAAACGATCTGGCTGTCTCTTGTGATCGCAGCTTTTTGATGTCCAGCTTCCCTCGAACACTAGAACGTGCCATATTCGCTGCGCATATGCGCAGTCGCATCTTGGCTGCGACAAGATAATGGTCCGAGTCGACATTTGGACCTCTAAATGTGCGCACGTCTAGTATGCTGGATACATGCCTTCCATCAATCACAATGTGATCGATCTGGTTCTTGGTAGATCGATCAGGAGAGAGCCAGGTGGCCTTATGGATATCGAGATGCTGGAACCTGGTGCTACAAACTACCATGTTTCGCGCCGCGGCGAAATCGATCAGTCTCAAGCCGTTCGGCGAGGTGGAATTATGAAGACTGAACTGTCCGACAGTGGGGCCAAAGATACCTTCACGTCCAACTTTCGCATTGAAATCGCCGAGGACAATTTTGGCGTCATGTGCCGGACACCTATCATATACATCCTCGAGCTTTGCATAGAAAGCATATTTGGCCGCATCATCCTTCTCTTCCGTCGGGGCGTGCACGCAGATGAGGCTGATATTATAAAACTTTGTCTTCATCCGGATCGTAGCTATCCTTTCGTTCACGGGGGTGAACTCTGAGACAAGATGGCGAAGTCTCTTGCTAACTACGAATCCGCAGCCAAATTCGTGTCTGTTATCATAGCAGCTGTAGTAGATGTCACATGTTGCTTGCTTTGTACAACCCTGTCCTATCCATCGCATTTCCTGGATGGCGGTGATGTCAGCCCTACATTTCTTGAGAGCATCCGCCAATTGGATAGAGGCACCTTCCCTGTAAAGGGTTCTCACGTTCCAGGTGCATATCCTTAAATCATAGTCCTTAAAACGTTTGCCAAATTCGTCAACATAGAAGGGGGTCCTTTTAGAGGCTATTGTTTCGGTTTTCGTTGAATTTTTGTTTTTACGTGGTGGGTTTCAAGCCCTACGCACAACCCAAATTTAAAGTCCAGGGGATTGGACAATCCCCGCATACATTAGGTAACAAGCTAGCGGGTGCTAGAATGTTATCCAGGAGGGCCACGTGGAGGCTGTATGTCGACTTGAATACAACGGGAACAAGGATCGTTCTGGAGGCCGCCAGGTTGACCCCAATCAGAGACTTTGCCTTGTCCGAAGTATCCCATCCATCCCAAAAAAACATTTTATACAAAAAACAAATAATAATAACCAAAAACATAGTAATGTAATAACTTTTGAAAAATTCATTTATTATAGTTAATTATAGTGTAGAAAATGTAATGAGATCGTATATTTTACTTTCAAACATATTATTGAAAAACTAAACCATAAATAATTCATTAATTAATTTTAATATTTGAGATCATATATATCGTCGATGGAATTAAAGAACGCTGTAACTGACAAAAAATCGAAAATACGTTTTTTGCATCATTTTTATCAGAAAAAAATACGCGTCGATTGGTCCAGGTTCCAGATTTCTACGATAAAAATAAATGCACTTACGCCGTCTGCGAAATGAAAAATACCAGTGTATTTGTTCTACTTTTATGAAAGTTTTTTGGCTCTGGTGAACATTTAAGATTTTGTCAGTTACAGCGTTCTTTAATTCCATCGACGATATAACGATTTAATATATAAAAGTAATAATTTACTACTTCGTATGCAATAAAAATATTAAATAAGTAATTAAAAATGATTCATATTATGAGTTACAAATTAGTTTAAAAAAATATGCACTTCTATTAAAGTAGTCAACCGATTATTTTCTTTAGTTTTAATAAAACTTGATTTTGAGAACACTCTCTCGCTGATTGTAGATGTTGGAGAAATTAAGAGAAGTGCATGGAAAAGAATATATAATTTTTCGGTTCTGTTTTTGTTTTTTCTAAATATAAGAAATCACCCATTTAATCATTGCAGCCCCTTTTGTCTTTTTTAAAATTTTGTACACTTTTAATTGCTTCATTGAATTGTGATAATCGATTATATTTGTTTATTTCAATTAAATCTTCTGCAATCATATCATGATCTGACACATTTTGTTCCATATTTTCAAAAAACATTTCCAAAAACAATTTGTTTGCAAAATCGTTTGTTTCAGATTTTGTGCAATATTTTAAAAAAGTGAAAATGTACCAGAATTTAGATATAAAATAAGTGTACTAAGTAGTTTTACACGTCTTTCATTTATTCGAATCTTAGGCCTTTCTAATAACTAATTTGAAAAACGATTGTTTGCATTTCATATTGTATTAATAATAAATTGTATAGTGCCTTCTAAATCTAGCAGAATCATTGCCGAGCTCCTTAATAGCGACATCAAGTGGTTTAAGGGCTTTATTCAAATTTGATAAAACTTTAATTTCCATATCTGTAAAAGTCGTCAAACCACAATCAGATAGAGCGTAATTTACGTATTTATAAATACGAAGAAAATTTTCAATCATCGTAGATAAAGACGACCATCGATGTTTTTCATCATGTACAAGAGGATTTTTTTTTCTTTTCTTGCATCATAACATACATATGTATGTTTGCAATTTCTTTTGTTTTTCATTAGATTTATTAAATATTTTACAACACTTAGGAAGTTTATTAATACCATTTATTATTTCTATAAATAAAGTATTTTTTATATGGATTAATCGAGTAATCGTAGGAAATTATTCGAGTTATTCGTTGTTCGAAATTTTACCATTTTTAATTGTTCGAACAATTATTTGAACACAATTGTTCGATTAATCGATTAACGAAATATGCTAGGAATAAAATTGAAATTTAATTTGAGTCAATGCCACGCAGATGCGCAGAATTTTTAAAAAAATAATCTTTGGTCATTAAATAAATATTAGATTATCAGAAAACGCTTTAATTAGATCAAAGTTAACTGCAATGAATATTTTTTGGTAATTAAAGAAGAAATGATGTCTGTTGTGTGACTTTACTTCGACTAACTCATACAAGTGTATGTACATACGGTAATAATTTCAGTATGCGATTTCCAAAAAAGTGTGAGTTAAATAGTTGATGTTTGGTCTTGAATATGCACAGGACACAAAGAACTCTGATGAGACTACCGTAGCTGGAGTCGAAAACAATTGTTCAGTTTGGCTAGTGTACTATTCCTTCACGGACATCATTTCTTCTTTAATTCCCAAAAATTTTCATTGCAGTTAACTTTGATCTAATTAAAGCGTTTTCTGATAAAAACAAAATTAAATTGATCACACCTTTCCTGGGGCTCGAACCCGAGTCTTCAGCACTTAAAATATTAGATTATGTTTAGTACTTATTTCATTACTTTAATCCGCATGTATTTTGTAATTCCCTGCTAAACACCGTTATACTCATAACAAAAATATGCATATATAAGGTTTGTTCCCTTACTTTTTGGGTAAAGGTAAAATGAGAGTAAACTATAATTTCAATATGGAGTAAAAAAAACATACCTATAAACACCAGTTTAAGCATTAAAGGTGATTTTATTTGGTAGAAAGTCAAACTGTTAAAACATAAAACTATTATTATTTTGACATAAACCTACAAAACCATTATTTGGATAAATAATTTTCTATAAATGAGCACAGATATAGAAAGGTGAGAAAATTTCCTTTAAAATAAGCCCTCTTCCAGCGTTACAGGTCAACTATTCACCAATTGCAATGAATATTTCCAAAAAAATAGCATTATTTTCGGATGACTTGAAAACCAAATTTTCTCGTAAAAAACCGGAAGCTCGATTTTGATTTTAGAACCATGGTTTCTTTGGGCAAAGTTCTTAGAGTTTCTCGTAGATTACGACCTTGCTATACGCTTTGTCACGTTTTTCGGTCCCGAACAAATTGACCCACCCTAATTTATATTCTGTATTTACGTACATATACATATATTTTTCAATCCAAATATTTATTAATTTTAGGGCTTTGAAACTCGTGGTACAAGTATCGGTAAACGTTTAGTTGCATGGCATAATTTATTGCAAGAAACTGGCCCGTCGAGCTTATTAGTTGCTGATCCAAATGATTTAACGCTGATGAATAGAATACAAATTCAAGATCAAAATGGTTTTGATATTAATAACTATCCAAAAAGAAAACAAAAGAATAAACGAAAACATCGTAAACCTAAAAACCGCCATAAGCATAAAAAAGATAATCAAAAGAAAAAACTAAATGCTGAATTAACAAAAAAATTGCTAACATTTAAGGAACGTTTAAAAAGCAAGACATCTAAAAAGGAGACAATGGATGATGAAAATAATATAAAAACTTCAACGAATGTTTGGCATGGCGATAATGGTATTTTTAGGGATTATGAAATAACCAATGATTCGGTGGTGTCTTCACCTTCATCAATTTCTGCTAACGAACAGGAAATTGCTTATGGCCGCAATATGACATATGTTGATGAAGATGATCAACGTGATCGGATACATGCGAAAAAGAGCACATGGAGTATACTTATCAATGGTAACATAAGTGAGAAAGTTCGTTTGCCTATAGAAGGTTATTTTTGTGATTCGCCAGCTAAAGAATATTCTCATTTTGTTGTTGAGCGTATTGGACCTAATTCGACCGATTCTTTATTTGACCTAAACGGCTTGTTGTCTATGTGTCAAATGCAGGATCAGATTGCAAGAGTCCAGAATTATAAAGAGTATTGTCAGCGTGAGTTGATAAGTAATAATTGCTGCCGTCCTTGGTCTCTACCTAACTATGCTGCACTTTTGGCAAATAAAAGTTCATGCTTTGATTTAACTGTAAGTAAAGTTTTTTAATGTTGTAAATTTAATGTAATTTCCCCAACTTTGTAATAATTATCTTATCAAATTTTATATTCTTTTATTGATAGAACGAAGATGTTGTATTATTACAAAATCTATTAACATCCTGTTTTGAATACTATCATGATTTGAAGTTGAGCAATGACTGCAGTGAAGTAAATAAGTGCTACGCTCCCTCGGATTGTACACGCCAAAATATTGTTTTTAACATTTTACACTATTTAACTGACTATAATTTTATAAAAATTAATGTAAGTTATGTTTGTTAAGAATTTAAAAATATATGTATATCATTATCGCAATTTCGAAAAGACGTAGGGTATTTTTTCCCAGCTAAATATTACATAACAAACATGTAATAAAATCAAGAATGCAGTACATGAACTGGTTCAATTTAGGTGAAAAATGCATGAATTTAGCATTAGCATGTCCTTGAAGATCATGTGTTTGTACGAAAATTTAGAGAAACTGGTGGGTTACTTTGTATTTCGAATCGAAACGAAAATCTTACGAATTCGTAAAAATTTACGAATTTTCGAAAAATTGTTGTATTCATTATTATTGATTTTTCGAGTGGGAAATTTCTTTCGAAAGCATTTTCTTTTCGAATTAAAATACAAAGTAACCCCTTGGACTTTTTTCAATTGAATGAATAGAACCAATGCATAATGCATGGTATAGAGAGGTTTTTTTTATGTGTTGACGGAAACAATTACAAGTCGTTTTTCTTAAACATAATTGTTAATCACTCGGTTTGATAACTTGTTGTTCATATCAATTTTCATGACTTCAAAGAGAGACGAATTTACTAGAATTTTGGACTCGACTTAAAGTGAATACAATTCATGTAATGATTTAGAAATTTTAAAAAATGCATTCTCCTTGAACCACTTTAATTTCATTTTCTTGGGTTAATATTACCCAGTTGTAAAATTAAAGAGTTGTAAAAATTTAAATTTAGCTTTATTTAAATAATTTATTATATTTACTATTTAAATAGTCTATTTAATCCATAGTTAACCAAAACTCTTAATAAATGAAATGCGTCTGTAGCACAATTGTGTACAGAAAATGAATATTTGGATTACATTGATTTAATCCCATTCGTAGTTTTTGGTTTTTTGTATATATGCTAAGCTTAATTAAATGTGTGTTTTTATTTGACTTATTTGACTAACACTTTGATTACAAACTCTTTTATTCCGACTGAATATACATATACATACATGCATATATAATTTTTATATTAGTTCTTTGCTCATATAATGAGTTTATTTTATAAAATGAAAAAATTTTTTTTGCGAATTTTATAAACATAATTTTATTTTGAAAAAAAAGTCTTTTAATTACTTCTATAAAATGCCAATAATCGAAAATCTTTCAACTATAATATTGTCTAGCAAATATCCCAATGCAAAATATAAAACCAACAATATTATTTTGTTAAAATATATGTATATGCCAAATAATTATTTAATTTTTTTGCTTGTTTTTATAAGGCAAGCAGTTTAAATTGATTGAACAGACAGTTATATTTGTTTATAGTACGTTAATTAATTATTTCTCGTTTGTCTTGCTTTTGAGGATCATTATTAAAATGCGATAATTTATCTTAAGAGACTTAAAGATAGTATGTCCCTACCAAACAATTTAATATGCGATATTTAAATATTTTAATTTTATGTGTTGATTACAGGATACAAATATTTTTCTCAAATACGCAATGATTTTTGTACCAGTTCCACATACAACTAAAATTTTGCCACTGTTTCACGAATGGGAAAAAGCGTAAGTATTCTACTTCATTTTTATTTTTAAAACAAATACAAGATACATATGTAAATATTTGCTTAAATTTTTCTCAAAGTATAACGATCGACAGGTCCTGTTAATGTAGGCTTGGCATAAACTTTTCCTAAAGCTGATATTTCATCGGCATATGTAGAACGACCACAATATCCCATTGTTTTCAAATCAATTCTTAATCCTTCCTTATTATCTTTAAAGGCTACTCCTCGCAATATATCTCTGAAAAGTTCTAGTTCATTGATATGATTAAAATATGTGCGATAAGTAGTTTCTTCATAATTCAAAAATAAAGGCTGTCTTTCAAGTTTTGCATATCGTCTTTTTTCAGAGAGTGGAAAAAAGTTGTTTGGAGAAAATACCAACTGATATGCGGTCTTATTTAAATTATTAAACATTTCACCAATAACTTTTTTATCAATTGCCGGTAATCTAAAATAAAGGTTAAATATTTCTTTTTTGCAACTCTCCAATCGATTTAGAAAATTTATGTATTCCTCAGAATTTTGTAGTATACCAGGCCATACCTTGCTTTTAATTTGTTGGCCGTTAAATTGTAAGTTATTTTGAAAGTGACCACTTATCAATTCAATGTCGCAATATTTAGGAGGTCCTGCCTTTGGCAGAATTTTTACATTATCATATTTTTGAAAGTGTTGCTGATTTGTTGTGGTTGTTTCCACCGGGCAAAGGCATTTTTCTTCACTAATGACCTGAGCTTTTTTCATTTTAAAATCTATAATATTAAAATAAATTTTTAAAAAACCGATATATAAATCTGTATTACATGTAGCTTTCAAAGCCTTTTTTCTGTACACATTATTTATGTATACATATACAAACATATGTACATAATTTTTTTTTACTTAGCCTTTACACATGAAAGTACTTTCCACTGTCAAATAAAATATTCTATTAAATAGAAGAGAATCTATTTCATCATGGGCAAAACTTAACTAAAACAATAAAATAGTAAAAAAAAAGTATTTTCACAAATTTTTTTGTTTTAAAATTACCTTTTTTATAATTTTCAGAGACTTAAGAAATGATATTGTAAAAGTTGCAGCAATGGATTTAGGACTGGAAAATGAATTGTTTAATGAGTTACTATTAACTGATGCATGGCTGGTGGCGTTAGGGGGTGTATTTGTAATGACATGTATGTGGCTTTATACCACCTCAGTGTTTGTTACCTTAATGACTTGTATAGCTGTGATATTCTCATTAGGCTTAGCTTATTTTATTTATACACTAGTTTTTGAAATGGAATTTTTTCCATATATGAATTTACTAGCTGTGGTAGTTATTATAGGTAAGTTATATACATATGTAAGTCTGTAGTTTTGATTTTTATAAAACGCATTTATTTTTATAAATATTTGGTCTCTCACTTTTCGTTTCAAGGTATTGGTGCTGATGATGCTTTCATTTTTGTTAAAATTTGGCAATGTGTTTTAATGGAAAGATTTTCACAAATGTCAAAGGTGACAACAAAATCTTTAACAAATACTGATTCAGAACAAACAGAGACTTTACAAAATTTGATGGCTCTAACTTTGAAACATGCATCAATTTCAATGTTTGTTACATCTTTAACTACGGCAGGTGCATTTTACGCTTCCTATACTAGTTATATAACAGCTATTAAATGTTTTGGGTAAATAAAAATTATATTTTATATATTTTTTTTACAAATATGCACATACATGCACGTGTATATATGTACGTATGGTTTATATTTTCAGAGTATTTGCTGGTACTGCAGTTATTACAAATTACATTCTAATGGTTACTTGGTTACCTGCTTCCATATCAATTATGGAACGTTTATCTTCTCGTATAACCTGTAGCAAACTACAAATTCAAAAATTATTGGTCATGTTAAATAAATCAATAAATAGTTTGTGTGCCAAATTAGAATTATTAATAACAACAGCAGTAATAAATTATGCTCCTTTGTGGTTTTCAGTATTTGGTGAGTATTGCTTTGAAAATAATCTTCTAATATATAAAATTATCGTGTCGCGGTGTTTGTTGCCAAACTCCTCCGAAATGGCTCGACCCATTTTCAAGAAATTTTGTGTGCATATAGGGTAGGTCTGAGAATCGGTCAACATCTATTTTTCATACCTCTAAATGTTAAGGTGACCCGCCCCAAGGGAAAATTTATGCCGCACCTAAATAATGAATGAAAAATTTGATGAAATTTTAATATATATATGTACCGTAGAGCATATGTATGTATATGGTTTACTTTTTTTAAGTGCTCAGAGGGGGCGGTACAGGGGATATTTCTCACTATCCTCAACTATCAAACTAAAGTACCGAAAATGGTGGATAATCTTTTATTAAAATAATTAGTAACTCAGGCATTGATTGCTCATATCAATGTTAAGTTTTGCAGTTCGGTGAAGAGTATTAAATATATTTGAACTAACAAGTGTTTCCTAGAGCAAATTTATAAGGCAAAACAACGTTTGCCGAGTTAATTAGTAATAATATAAAATTTTATACGAAAATTTATCAAAATTAATTAAACTTAAGGTATTTGTTATAAACATTTTTTAATTTTGTTTTTTTTTAATATTTTGATACCTCCTGGTGTAGCATCGTCAGAAAAGTAATAATAATCATTTGTCGAAGTCACAAGACACTTGTATCGATGTTGTAAACTACAACAGTATATGCTTGTTGTTGGTAATTTTCATGAAAAAGTCTATACACTGATACAATTGTTTTTCATATGTTTTTAAAAAGTTGTATTGGTTTCATGCTAATAATGCAAAATTAATGCCTATTTATTTTTTATTGTTTGTTTTGTTTGTTCATAATAAATATTTTTTTATATTTTGTTTTCTAAAATAATTTTTTTTGTGTTTTTTACAATAGGTCTGTTTGCGTACACAAACATTTATTTTTTAAATTTATAAAAGTTTTTATTGGACCGTGTTTGTTAATATAAAAAGTTATTAAGTAGAGAAAAAAAAACTGAAGTCCTTAGTTTTTACTTGAAAAATTGTGAAATTTAGAATTTGCAAGTTAAATAAAAAATAATTGATAGAGATACATATATATATACTTCATGAAAAACAAAACATAAGTACATGGAAATTTGGTTATTATATTGATCGATTTCATATTGAGCTGTTGTGGATCGCTAACTTGAAAAAAAAATATTTAATCGTAAATTTCTTCCCCTGTTACATTCTTATTTGTAAATTTATTTATCAATTTAATAATATGATCAAAACAATGTTCCAAAAATGATTGATGGAACTGAAATTGCACATTTATATATTACATAACTGGCCTTTACAACCCTGTGTCAGGATTACGGCCTAGCTTCTCGCAGCACTCATGTTGTGTGTGTCAATTTTTATCCATGATTTTTTTTATCCATTTATATATTAACCTCTATTATTTTATTGAGACTAAATTTTATCTAATTTTCTGTAAATTTCTTACTAAGTAATTTTTAGTGGATTTCACTAGAAAAGTAGCCAAACAAACCTTATGTATGTATAATGTTTTTTTTTTTGTTTTCTTTTGACAGAAACGAACAACAATAAAAATGCCCTGTTGTTTTTTGTGTTGTAGATGTGCGACTACCTTATAATAATTGCACCATGATTTAATTACAAATCTAATTTAATTTTTATTGTTTTTGCCTGAGCTCAGTTTAAAATAAAACATTTTCTATTTTCAAAATTATTGACGTCTGAGTTGTAACTGTTATAATCAAATGAGAACTTAGGTGGTGTAAATATAGCTTTAGGAAATTTATTTATTTTATTTTTATTAATCTATCAAAAAGTAATATAAAGAGCCACAGGCCAAAAACAAGCTTATACAGTACAGTCAACATTTTTGAGTAATTATGCGTGGAAGTCATTTAAGCGAATACGCTTAACCCATATCGTCCCGCTGTTCGATTATTCGAACAGTAAATTTCAAGCGTTTTTGAAAAAATTTTTTTCTTCTCAGGGAAGACTACGAACTTATTTCTTTTAACAATTATATATTGTAATAGGTTAGCTACAAATATAAAAATAAAAGGACCTACCTCTTCAGTCCTCTTTTTTATTACAAGAAGAAAGAAAATACACTAATTTTAGTACAATTTAAAATTTTTAAAATTATGCATAAAATATAAAAAAATTAAAATTGTAGTTTTATTGAAAAACAGTCAAACTATTAAAAATAACAAAAAAATCGTTTTGGTTTTCATATGCATTTTTATGATCTGCCTTCAAAAATCGGTGTTCGGTGTTGTTTAGCACTTTTGTTTTTTCTAGGAATGGCTTTCTAAAACATATTGAATTACCGTATTGTAATCTTTTTTTCAAAATGTAACTAATGGAAAAAAGAAAAATATACATATGGTAGCATAATTAGAATTATTCAGAGTATTTTTTGATGATGAGGTTTTAGGTATGATAGTCGAGGAGACAAATCGCTACGTTCAGCAGAAGATCTGTTCTTTTGTAAAGTTCTCGTGTCTTTGCTCTTCAGCTGAATATCTTTACAACTGCGTACCATATGCCGGGTCGGCAGGCAACTATAACAAGGAAGTTGGTTTAGGAGCCGATGTGGTTCTTCGCTTATCAGAAAATATACAGTTTGCAGATAAGCATATTGTGTATTTTGATAACTTTTTGTACTTCTTACTACCTCATGAGCCTACTTACTGAAAACGATTGTGTGCAACAGGCACTTTGCGGGCAAACAGAATCGGAGGAACTGAGCTGAAGACCAGAAAACCTTTGGAAAGAGGCTGTCATAATTTCAAGTTTGATAGCAAAAATAAAATTTTAATTTGCCGTTGGCAGGACAATAAAGAAATCACAGTGGCCCCCAATTTTGACCAAGTCAACCCAACTGTTTCAGCGAAAAGATGGAAAAAGCAAAAGAAAAATAATGATGGCAGCATTATAGAACACGGTCGGTTTGTGAAATAAAACCAACCACAGCTATTGAAAAATTACAACAAAGAAATGGGAGGAGTGGATTTACATGATAATGCTGTACAAAGTTATAGTGTTGCAATTCGAGCAAAGAAGTGGTACTGACCTTTATAAATAGCTACTTTAAATTCTTCGTTGGTAAATGCTTGGACTGTTTTTGTCATCGTCAAAAAAATTAAAAAAATAGATCGCAAAAGGAATTTTGAATAAAACTTTCGTATTCTTTAATGACACAACAAGAACAAATAGATACAGCTGGTGATGTCAGCGCTTTTGATTCTCCAATAAATATTCTTCCTGTAAGAAAAACTGAGCATCTTATAGTTAAAATAGAGGAAAACAAGAAGTGGAGATGTAAGCATTGTCATAAACCAAGCTCATTTTTATGCAAAAAGTGCAAGGTTGCGTTTCATACACATTGTTTTGGGGCATATCACCAAGAAAAATAATATATATTTTTAATATAAATAACTCTGTTCTTGCATTTTGATTTAAATGAATTAAATAAATTAATTTTTGGTTAGTTTTTGATTTAAATAATTTTAAATGAATTAGTTTGAGTTTAAAAAAATCGTTTTTTTATCATTTACAATTTATAGGAACAATAAAACAATATGCTAAATAGTGCCCAGTGTTCGATTAATCGAACACCATTTTTCTGAAAAACAAAAAATTTTAAAAAAACTTTGACTTCAGATTTGTGTTTTCTGGTCGCAATTACCTGCTAAAAACCAAGTTTTAAAAGTCAATTCGAAAAAAAAATTCTCTGGGACGATATGGGTTAATTGCCTGCATACAATGGCGTCAATACATATGAAAAGCAAGTAACTTTATACTTATACTTATACATAAACTTAGTAGGCTTTAATTTAATTCAACGGACATTATGCATTTTTTTCTCTGTTGCACAATGTAATTAAACCTAAATTTTTCTTTTTTAGTTTTTCTGAGAATTTTATTTTTTATTTTTCAAATAAGTAGCTATTTATTTGTTTACTTGTATAAACTAGCCCGAAGAAAAAATACGGGATGTTTTAGGCAAGAAGTAATATAAAATACCTCTATAAAAAACTGTCATTTATCCAATTTTTATATGTGGGAACGCTTTTCAAGCGTCCAATGTATAGTAAAGAAACAGACCTCTTATTTCTACGTAATAATAGATATTTAATAAAAAAATTTATAAAACTAACCTAAAGCTTAATTTCAATAAATATTTCTATAAAAGAAGATAAAAACTCCATTAATTTATAATTTTATTTTACTTAATTTTTAGGAATGCTTGGCATAGGCAGTGCAATTATAGTTTTATATAAGCCTGGACTTCAATTGCCAGAAAATTCCCATTTTCAACTTTTTGTTTCCAATCATCCATTTGAAATCTACAACTCAAAGCTAAAGAATGAATTCTGGTTTGAAAAGTCCATGACGGTGGGTTTAAATGTTAAAAAAAACTTTAAATATTACAGTATTTATTTATATACAAAAAATTATTTGTAGAATTTTGAAAATTACAAATTTTCTTTACGTTTCGTTTGGGGAATAATACCAATTGATGATGGTGATCCTGTCAATCCTTATTCCTATGGAAGCTTACATTACGACAATAATTTTAATATATCAACAAAAGCGGCGCAAATTTGGCTGCTAAAATTTTGCCATAATATTAGACAACAACCTTTTTATCAACTAACCTTTGGTATGCTCTTACCAAACTGTTTTATAGAAAATTTTATAACGCTCATGCAAAGAATGTAAGTACTATTTTAATAATTGCTAATATCTCTTTAAATAATATTTTATTATTTCTACGAGTACGTTTAATTTCGTTTGTTTTTATATTTTTTTACATTTTGAAAAATACAATTTTTTGATAAAATGTATGTATTCGAAGCTTAAGGCCCTTAATTCAACACACTAGCCACTAGACTTCAGTTTAAAATTTATAATTTTATAAAATTTTGAACATACATCTTTGATTTTACTACATGCGTTTAGTTTTTCTAATATTTATGTAAATAATTTTCAACCTACATGTATTTCGTTATTGTAGTGATTTATAATTTTAAACATACTCTCGATTGCTTTACGTGTAGTTTGTTATTGTAATAATTTATGTATACAACTTAAATGTTAGAAATAATAACAAAAACTAATATAAAGGAATGTAATGATGATTTTCCTATATAAAAACTTATTTTTTTCGTAACAAGATATTTGAAGTAAAGATATATACATGTTTTATTTTAAGGTGTGTCAACGAAATGGATTACTCAGATCGTACGCCCTGCTGTGATATTTCGAAATTTCCGTATGAACCGGATGTTTTCGATTTATGCTTACCGCAAATTATTTCATCACTGTACGCAACACCTCGAGAGTTTTTTTCGCCTGGTGTAGCTGGTCCCCGATTTATGGCATCAACAAAATTTGATGGCATTATTAATAGTTCATTAAGTAGTGAGGAATACAATAATACAATGTTAGAGAACACAAATTCGAGTACGTTAGCACCACCAGTTGTAAAGGCGTTAGTAATTGAATTTGAGTCCAATGTTTCGTATTCTACTGTATATGATCAAGTGAAAAATTTTGTACAGACTGTTGAGGAATGGTTTCAAAATGAATTAAAAACAGCACCATCTGAATTGAAGGATGGTTGGTTTATAAGTGAGCTAAAATTTTACGATGTTCAAGATACTTTAAGGTCCGGTACACTAATTGCTATTACAGTGGCAATGACCGCTTCACTTATTGTACTGCTTCTAGTTACTCTAAATATATTGATATCCTTATATGCTGTAATAACAGTGTTATTTACTATATTTGTAACTGTGGCCATACTGATTGTACTCGGCTGGAAATTAAACATATTAGAGAGTGTAACAGTGAGTACAGCTATTGGCTTAGCTGTGGACTTCAGTTTACATTACGGCATTCATTATCGCCTTTCGCCATCCTGTGAAAGACTTGCAGCTACACAGTTTTCTTTGTCACGCATTATCGGTCCAACTGCGATGGCAGCAATAACCACAGGCATGGCTGGAGCTCTAATGTTGTTTTCAAATGTTTTGCCTTATTTACAAATTGGTGTATTTTTATTAGTTGTAATGACAGTAAGTTGGACATATGCTACATTTTTTCTCGTAAGTTTACTCAAACTGTTTGGACCTCAATACGGTTTTATGCAGTTTCAATATCCTCGTGTTAAAAAGCGTCCTACAACGAATGGCATTAAATTTTATGAACGAAAACAAAATCATGTTACCAGAGAACAACTGTTAACTCCATCAAGTTCAGCTGTAGGCGAATTAATCAATTCTGAATCGCATGAATTAGAGTCCTTAAATTCAAATTCTATGATTAAAACCATTTCAGGAAGTGAATGTTTAACACAAAGTTTTCCTTTAGATTATGAAAATCTACTTAATGCAAAAAGCAAAACCTTATCAAGCATAACTTCTCCAGTTACAACTCATCATCATAAATGTCCAGAATTTAAAAATGAAAAAACCTCCCAAAGCTTAACAGTTAATACTACAATTACTACCGCAGCTGCCGCTGATACGAATACAAATAATTTGTCACAGAATCAAACACAACACTAAATTCATGTTACTGCCTTTGGTTAATGCTATTCAGCCGTCATGATTCGTTCCTTTAAACGCAGTATTAATACAATGGGTATGTTTTTATTTTAATTTTTATTTTCATAGTTTTAAGCATGATAAAATAATAAGGTGGCTGCAAGGTATCACAATACAAAAACAAAGGGGCTTTTTTGAACCTTACAATGTAAAAAACTATATAAACAAAATACAAAAAAAAAAAAATAATAATAAGAACAAAAAAAATCTATAGAAAAGCAAAACAATTTTGATATAACTAGATTCATCAAGCTGATTCTTCAGCACCACCTTTGATTATTTCATCAGGGTTTTAGGTAATTAGCCACAAAATTTCTAATATAGTACAAACAAAAAAAATCTATTAACGTTAAAAAAATAATTTGTTTAATTTTTTTATAAGTTAATATCCAATTAAGGGTCGTACCTGAATAAAAGCGTATAACGTACGACGTATAAAAAGTTTAAAAGTGTATACATACGTCCGTATTACCGAAATACGCAATAAATGAAAAAAGAGAAAAAAAGAAAAAAATAATAATATCGACTTGTAAACTTTTTATTTTGTTTGTATTAGAAAAAAACTTCAAACAAATATTATTATATATTGTTTTTTATGTTTGTTTTAATTTTTCTTTTATACGCTCTGTCAAACTTGGATTTTTGAAATCCATAATATACACACGTACGCGACGTATTTCTGTAGCTCTCACACAAAATGTATGGGCAACTTTGATAAAAAAATATATGCCGTACGCTTTTATTTAGGTACGACTCTAAGGCGAATTGACAATAAGATTTGGTCAATTCTGCAACAAGTACAACAATACAAAACTTTTTGACAGCTTCCGCATCTTAAATATTAACAGTCATCTTACATTCGATAAAGTAATACACTTGTTACAAAAACACAAATTTGAAAAACAATATTAAACTCTTGGAACTAAAGAAGTATAAAAATAAAACATATATATAGACACTGAAACGCAGTAAATTTACGTAAATATAAAAATCTTTATCATTGAAAAGTTTACTTTCATTTGCTGACTTCATTAAATTTAGATCGATTTTAAAACACACACTTCTGATTTACATGTGTCCGTCTCAAATCATATGGTATTATATATTATTTAATTAATTTTAGGCAATATTTTGTTAATGCTTTAAAATATAAAATGTTCGAATGTGTATAATATAGTATATGGAAGTATTTGTAATAAGCAACTAATAAAATAAGTAAAAACTGTGATAAAGTTGTATTAGAAAATTTATATGTGGTAATTACTTGTTATACATGATGTATCAATTTTACACATCGGTATTTAAATAATTTAATCTTACACAAAATTATGAAAATATTGTAATATATATTTAAAAATACTATGGTATATGTACTTATATATAATAAAGGTGTTTTAAAACAAAAACAAATTTAAAAGAAAAATAAATAATATTGTAGATGTGCTAAAAAAAATAATAAATAAACAGCTGATAAAATTTATTTTCAATAATTAATCTCATTTTTATCGTAAAAAATTACTTACATGACAAACTATGAATGTGGACTTTTATTAAACATAAATAATAATAATTTATAAGTATCTTTTTTTAAAATTAATCTTTGTATTTTAATTTAGTTTATTTTTATAAAGTTTTTTTTTACATATATTTAAAACATTCTTCTAACGCATAGTTTATTAAATTTTTATAGAATGATACTTGTTGCATTCCACTTTTAATTGTAATATTTGTTTATTTTTATTGATTTATTTTAATGCAATAACAAAAATTAATTTGAATTCTCTTTCAAACTTAACGTTTGAAAAAGTATATATGTAGGTATGTATTGTATTTTTTTATAAATATTCCACGATGTCGCATTTAATTGATATATTTGGACAACTTTGTCCAACTGCATTGCGTCCACGATAATTGGGACTCTTTTCAGTTAATAATTTACGAAATATGGGTAATATTGCCGTTTCTCCATCTAATAATTCTGTCTCAGAGCTAGCACCGTACATAGACGAAGAATCCGTTTTAATACTGCGATGTTTATTTGAGCGTTGCTTGTCAGGTGCAACGTTAGGGGATGAATGATGATGGGCTGCATGTTGTATATTAGTTCGATTTATTTTACGTTGCTGCATACATTGAGTGGTGGGTGGAGTAGGTTCGCGTTCTCGTTCGCTATCTGTTTCACTCTGGCATACTGTACCTTTTTGTGGCTTATGTCTATGTTTATTACGGTTTTTTTCCGATACTGAACGTTGTATTGGTGACGTTAATTGGTCATATGGTGATGGTAGTATGTGACTATGTTCTGAGCAACGTTGAGGATTTGCGTAATTACGAGGTGATTGACGTGAGTGTTGCTTTGCATGAGATAAAGTATGAGTATCCCAAAGATCACTTTGAGAAACAACAAAATTCGATTTTAAAGCAGAGCCCATACTCACTCGTCGGTTTTCTGAAGATACTGGTGCTGTAAAGACATGTAGAATATATTATCAGCTAAAGGGAAAAATCGTATAAGTACACTTTATAGAATAAAGATAAAGCCTATTTTTGGTAATAATAATATCTCTGGTATTGTAAAATACAACGTTTTATAAGGGCATACATACAGACGTATGTATGTATATTTTAATTTTTTTTTTCATTCATAGAATAAAAAGATAAAAACTATTTATATTTGATGATCGGAATTTTTGAAATACGAATATGTATCTATTTCGATTACATATTATATTTTGACTATCACACTTGTACTCTTCCACACAAAAATTTGGCATATCATAGGACTTGTTAAATAGTCTAAAGCCCACTCTAAATATATTCTATGATTTACTTCTTTGTTTAACTTATAATTTTTCGTTTAAAAAATAATAAAAAAAATGTACTCAACAAACATTATTATATACATGGAACAAAGTACCCTTCTCTATTTGTCTCACCTCTTAGATCGACAATTATTTTTTTTTTAATTCTCAGTAAATATTTCAGAATATGAGAGAGAACACTCTTTGTCTTCCGAAATATAAACTTTAAAAAACAAACAGAGTATTTTGTAATTAAAAATGTTTAAATTCATTCAGTTACACAAAATTTAACGGTTCGATTATGGATGGTATGCGAACTTCAGTTAGGTAATCAGCTGGTAACTGAAATTGCTAGTTGCCGAACACGGCGCAAATATCATAAGGTGCCTTTGAGATTACAACAAGTAAAACAGTAACAAAAGCAACACAGCATTTTGATGCTTGTTAGGGTAGTTAACTGTCAAAAAAACCAAAACAAAAAGTATGAAAACAAAAACAATGTACATAAAACAAAGCGAAAATTGACAACTATATTCACAAATTGGCTGAAAGAAAAAAGTAGCTCAGCTGCCATGTCAAATGCATCTTATAATCAATACGCCATGTTGCCGAAGTTAACTATTTGTTTCCAGTTGCCATATGTAATATTTTTAGATACTAAAAACTTTACTAAAGTTCGGTTGTCATCCGTCATTGATCCATAAAGCTGTTATAATTAAGAGGACATTTTTAAAATTAAAAAAAAAAAAATTAGTATAAATAAGAATTTAGTTCATAAAGCTGTGACAATTAAAACGAAGATTTTTTAACATTGATTTAAATTCTTATTTTATATAAATAAGTCGGTCTGATGTAAATCAGTTATATTTACTTTTAATTATATTATTATTTTTTCCATGTCCTCCATGTGGGCAGACGTTGTTAAGTTCACCTTGTGATGTTGATATATTTGTAGATGAATTTCTGTGGTTATTATTTAAATATTTAGTCCTCGCTGTTGGTGTTTGAGTACCATTTTCATAATGCTAAAATTAAAAGAGTTAACGGACTTAATATCAAATTTAGCAAAAACAATATAATAAAACATACCCTTGATGATGTTGTCGACTGACGTCTTTCTCTTAAATTAGAATCGTCACGGTGAATGTTATTGCATTCTTGTCTTTTTAAACTGGACATTGATCCAATACTTACATCGGTTTGTGCTGAAACAGAATTGCGTTTGTCAACATGACGCCTTGTATCATTACAAATTTTAGATTGCTGTTGCAATTGTGCTTGCTGCTGAAGCTGTTGTTGCAATTGTTGTTGTATTGGTTGTTGCAAAACCTGTTGAGGTTTAACAGACGTAGATGACTGTACTGCAATACTCTCCTGACGTTTAACGTTTTTCTTTCTAAAATTAAAGAAGACTTGTTTAATATGACATATATGTACATTAGGGAGGCCGTTATTTAATTTTTTTCGTATTTTCACTTGGCAAACCCCTTAGATTGATTCCAAATTAGAAAAAAAATATATATAAAAAATTTTAGATCGTTTGCATAATTATTGGGCGTGCCTTCAGCCCACAAAGTTTGCTAAAAATGCTATTTTTCTCACTATGGCTCGCTTTAATTGTTCATAACTTTAGTAATATTTATTTTAGAGAAAAACCTTATTCACAAATATTTTGGGGCTATATCTGATGAACAATGTTGCTCCGTATTAGTTTTCTTTAACATTAATATTAAATCCAGAAAAAACGAAATTAGAAAATAACAGCAAAATTTTCACATATCTTCACATTCTTTGTATACGAAATTATTTTATTTTTTTTTATTTATTGCTTTTGTTCATCTGGGTTATGTTTTTTTTTATTTCTCAATCATCATTATTAAAAAAAAGTCAAAAACAAAACAGAATAACAATAATTATGAGTAATAATTAACAAAACAACCTTCATTCGCTGGCTTGTCAAGTCGAGCAAATACTCAAATTGTTGTGAATTTCTTTCGAATTATTTGTAACAGTTTACCGTTAGTTCTTACTGAGTAGCAGAGCAGAATGGACAGCAGGTTCTCGAAGGCGGAATGGATCAGTTCAATTCGTCTGAGACAAACAATTTTTTTCTTCACTTTAAAATCAATATATCATTTTTGAAAAGTAATCAAACTACATGGCCTGCGGATAACAATTTTACAACAGCTTTTCAAATTGTTAATGACATTAACGTGCTAAACGATACAGCTGAACGAGCGATGAAATTGATGCAAGACTACAACCCAATGCTCACAAAAGACGTGGAACAAAAACAATATATCAACCCCTTTGCGCGAAATTATCGTATATGCCAGTTTTTTCGAAATTGAGTTTTTGATGCAATTTTGTTTTACATTCAAAGACCTGAAAAAAAAATTGTAGGCAAATTCCACTTCCTTGCTCCAAAAATTGAC
This sequence comes from Metopia argyrocephala, assembly GCA_963576795.1. NCBI lineage: Eukaryota > Metazoa > Arthropoda > Insecta > Diptera > Sarcophagidae > Metopia > Metopia argyrocephala. The sequence continues at coordinate 55,281,291 of OY756211.1, read as the reverse complement.
TGAATGCTTAATTTTTTATTGTGAGCGATTCTATCGTATCTTCCCATGAAGAGTATTTTGCATGTTATTGTTGTTGCAATATTTACTACATAGAATTAGAAGGTAAAGCGAATTGCTTGCTTTATTTTGTTTTTCGCCTCTATTCTTTTCACCGTTAATTTTACAGAAAAGGCTATATTAAAGTTGAAGAAAAGCATTTAGCATGCATTCTTTTTCGAATCATGTGTTTGAGGTAATCAGTTATTGCGAACCACTCCAAGTAACACATTTTCTACAGACAAATTAATAAACAGTGCCTTAATAATGCTATCAGTTTCCAAAACCGTAAGTAAATAATATATGTAACTTAAAAGTAATTTGATGTGGATGTATTAGCTATAATGACACATTTTTTAAATTGTTCAAACTCCGTTGAAAAAATTAAAATAACATATTTTCTTTCCGGTCATACAAAGATGCCAGTTGATTCTGTACATGATTCTGTATGCCTGCGTACAGTAACATTTGGGCGCCAAGTGAATGGCCCACAATTATTCGCAACTAATCCATTGGGGTACATCTGTATTGAAATAGGCCACTGAGAGTTTGAAAACTGGAAGTCCTTTGCAATCTGTTACTATCAAAAAAAGTTAAACTAAACATAAATAAAGTTCGGATAGATTTATTACATAAGAAATCAAAATCAATTGAACTCATTTACTGATATTCCGAAAATTCTACAAACAAAACTGCAAATAACTTTAATTTTACCTTTAATTTACAAAAGTTGTATAATTCACCTATGTGTATCTCTTTGCAAAAATTCAATGATTTGTACCATTCTATCAACCATCTTCACAATGCACTGCATGAGTAGTTGTTAACCCCTGAGTATTGGTCTTAAAAAAAATAATTAAGAAATACATAAAACCATAAATAAATCTCAAATTATTTCTTACACTGACAAATAGTATTATCGTAAGTACCATTTTCTACAGACGCATCTTCGAAATGTTGTAAGCGAAATTATCGTATACACCAAAAAATACGTTTTTCTGGGAAAACTTTAACTTTTTCACCAGAATACTTTTAGGTGTAATTATATTATATATGTATATACATCTAGCACATGTAAATTTTTATTTTGATATTGCAAGCGAAAGCAGAGAAAAGTAGAAAAATGGCTCTGCTGTAAAATTTGGATTTTGGTACATACGATAATTCCGCGCAAAGGGGTCGATATATTGCAAGTAGTCAAAAACTATCAAAAACAATTTCCTATGAGCACGAAGGAGATTTTAACACAAAACTTTTTATAATTACACCATTTAATAAAACAATAATTACCAGGCGAAGATATGTAAAAATTTCGCTGCTATTTTCTAATTTCGTTTTTTCTGGATTTAATATTAATGTTAAAGAAAACTAATACGGGGCAACATTGTTCATCAGATATAGCCCCAAAATATTTGTGAATAAGGTTTTTCTCTAAAATAAATATTACTAAAGTTATGAACATTAAAGCGAGCCATAGTGAGAAAAATAGCATTTTTAGCAAACTTTGTGGGCTGAAGGCACGCCCAATAATTATGCAAACGATCTAAAATTTTTTATATATATATTTTTTCTAATTTGGAATCAATCTAAGGGGTTTGCCAAGTGAAAATACGAAAAAAATAAAATAACGGCCACCCTAATGTGCATACATAATAGGCCCAATTCACAATCACTAACTTATCATTGAACAGTATTCCACGGATAATTGCCTCTACAAAAATGTCAAGTTTTTTGGGTAATTATACGTAGAAAGCATTTACACGAATACGGTTAATTGCCTCTTTGAGGTAATGAAACAAATACGCTTAATTGCCTGTATACACTGCCGTCAATTCATGTGGAAAGCAAGTAACTTTATGCTTATACTTATACATAAACTTGGTAGACTTTAATTGCAAGGTTGTATCAAAAAAATAGTTTGAAAATAAATTTAACGGACATTTTATGTCTATATAAACATAGTTTAGTTAAGCTGCAGTTTTTTGAAAATAATTATTTTGGGTAATTAAACGAGGAAATTTTAAGGGAAATTTCTCTTTGGGGAAAATATATTTGAGGTAATTAAGCGAATGACACAATTAAGCGAAAGTTATTTAACCGTGGAATTTTATTAGAAAATTGTAAGAAAAAATATGGGGATTCAGAAATTGAAGTAAATAAGCGTGAAAGGCAATTAAGCGTGGGGCAATTATCCGTGGAATTCTGTATATTATAAATCAAAAATATTTTCAAATAACTTATACATACATTTAAACAGAGTACCAAATCGTTCACTCACTTTTCACTTATGAGTGGACGTGTGCATTTAGTTTTTATTTTTTTTCTCCTCACACATGTTTGAAAAAACAGAAAATATTTTGCTTTGCTCTTTTTCATGTATGAAAAAACAGAAAATATTTTGCTTTGCTCTTCTTCATGTATGAAAAAACAGAAAATATTTTGCTTTGCTCTTTTTCATGTGTGAATATTACTTTTTTTTTCTTTTTTGACGCATATTCATTTATGAAAAATTACAATTTTGACGAATACTCTTTTATGAGCATATTCATTTATGAAAAATTACAATTTTGACAAATACTCTTTTATAAGCATGAATATTTTTTTCACACACTTACTCGCTCATGTATACTCGCTTTGTTTTTCAAGTGACAAATTCAAACTTACAATTGTACGTATGTATATATATACAACAACAATACTCTTCTATTTGGGATTTTTTTATGTAATTGTTGTATTGCGTGTTCGCGACAGGCAGGCGTCAAAAATTCAAAAAATTTATGAATGCATTACAACAACAACATCATGAAACAATTTTGCTTAGAAAAATATGAACGTTCACGTGTGAAAAAAAATTTGTGCTGCTCATTTATGTGCATGAAGAAAATAAAAAAATTTCTTTACTCTTCATATATGGATGCTTAGAAAAAAAATGAATGCACACGTTCGCGTGTGATTTTAAGAAAATAAATTTGTGCTGCTCATTTATGTGCATGAAGAAAATAAAAAAATGTCTTTACTCTTCATATATGGACGCTTAGAAAAAAAATGAATGCACACGTTCGCGTGTGATTTTAAGAAAATAAATTTTGCTGCTCGTTCATGTGCGTGAAGAAAAATAAAAATTTTTAAAAATCGCATTCTTGATAATATTCATAAATGTTAGTTTTTGAGTATTCATAAATGGAAAAATTTAAACTCTGCATTTAAAAATCTTACAAACTACTTAGATAGAACAATGCAATAAACCTTCTGAGTTGTGTTATTAAATACTTTGATTTATGTATTTGCTTAGAAGCTTGATGAAACTGAAGAATAGCTATAAAAAATTGTAATGACATGTTTGTAAAAATAACTCTGTAGGGACTTAAGGCAGACATATAGTTGAACAGTATAAGTCAGAGGTAACTGAAAGCCTAACTCATTTACGTAATGTTGTCGTGTGAGTTAACCATTTCGTATTACGTTGTGTATTAACACCAGCTTGTGGTGCAAAAAAAAGTAACGATCAGCTAAGAACTGAGTTAAATCGAGATAAAACGAAAGCACATAATTATGTATGTAAATTGACTGTTATGAAGAACTTATTTATTGTCTTTTTTTTTTGGTTTTTAATTTTTTTTAATAATAATTTATGTATCTGCATCATTTTCGAGATAGAAAATATTACTTACGGCGGTAGGGAAGGAGCAAGAGTTGTTGAGTGTACAGACAGAACTGAATTATCCATATCAACATGAGTAGATGTTACACTATCAACTGAGGTTAGTTCCGTAATTTCTGTGTTAAAAAAATGTAATTAAATTTTTTTATTATGATTATTTTCTAAAATTTCAAATCGATCCTACCAGTCGTGCTTGGCATTTCTCTTCTTACTGGTGGAGCAGATAATCTTGCCATATCATTAACACCACCGCCATTGCCACTTCCTAATATTGGTTCAGTATCACCACCAATGCTACTACCACCAGAACCACATGTTACACCATCTATCCATTTTCTAGCTTCTGGTCCCAGTTTCTTAATAAGAGCTTGCAATTCGTTTTCTTTTTCCATTAAAGCTTTGCGGAAACGACAATTTGTATTTTTTACATCACGTAAACGTTGCTCTAATTCGCAAACGGAAGAATCGCGGCGATTTTTAGACATTGGCCTTAGAGTAGCTCTTACTCTCTTATCAACTACGCCTTGAGGGTTACGCTTCATTTCCACAAGCTATTTTTATTAAGGAAATTATATATTAGCAAGTATCACAACTTAGTTATTAACTATTTAGTATTATTTGCATGAATAGCTATAATTGGTATTCTTTATTAATAGAAATAAAAAAGAGAGCAAGCAAACTTATTACTTTTCTAAATTATTAAAAATACTTAATAGTTACAGTAGCACAAACTCCACTTGTTTAGATTATTAGTTAAAATTAAAAAAAAAAAGAAATCGTATTTGAGTTTTTAAGTACACATACATACATATATTATATATTGAAACAGTTTAAAGAATGTAGTTTAAACTGATAATACACAGAGTTAGGCTAGCGATTTATAAAATTTTCTTATAAACTCCAATAATTTAATTTTTACTTTTATAATTTTCAATTACAGTTTCAACATTGCTTAGTTAAGCTTTAAAATTTCTAGTTCAAATTACAAATCAATGTCGATAACAAAATAAAATTAAATTTTCCCATAATATTAAAATAATTAATTCTTACAATTGCCCAACAGCAAACAAGACGAACTTCTCTTAATCAATGAGTTTTAATATTAATGTATAGTTTTGAAATCTTGATTAAAATAAAGCTGTAAGAATACTTTGAATAAAATAATTCTTTTAATTTTAACTTATTAAGTAGTTTAGTGATATTTTATTTAAGATTTTGGTAATTTTTAATTGTAGGTCGTACGTTACTTTGCATATTTTCAAAAATGTTTAATGATTTTTTTATATCATAATGTAAATACACATAAATTGAATATTTCTGAAATTCCATTGTAGTCGCTGTGGTATAGTGGTTAAGGTGCTTTCTTACTAAGTCATGAGTCCCGGGTTCTATAGCCAGCTCTGACATCTTAAAAAAAATTATATATATTTCTTTCGGCGACTAACTCTCAGCAGTCTTCTGGCAAAAGCTCTGAGAGTAACTAATTGTCATGAACAAGCTTCTCAAGTCTGTCGGTACTCATGGATTGTAAAGGTCAGTTATGTATGTATGTAGTATATTAAAAAAATTAAGTGACTCACGTCATTGTACTAAAAAATGAATGGTAAAAAAATATTTTATCCTCAGCTGGGACATTTCAGCACGAAATGATAATGGTGGATTTTAAAGGAAGGAATCTTAAGGTTTTGGACCTTTTTTTATGTTAAATAATTCGGTGGGAATGGATGTCATCCAATGTGCTGCATTTGTTCTGCCTCTACCGGGGCAATGTGCTGAAGTTCTATGGACGGGTGGTTTTCCAATTGACTATTGCTCTAATATGGGTTTCACAACTATAGTGTTTCTAAGAAAACTAAATTTATGATACATATGAAAAGCGACAAGAACTCAATATTTTTTAGTGAGCTAAATCTTAAAGAAGGATAAATTCATATTTTGGAGTGGATTAATGCTTCATTAATATTTTTATAATTGCTTTTTTCTCTCTTATTGTTTTTTTTTTTTTGTTATTCTTAGGGCCATTATTACAACTTGTCGTTATTTAAAGGAAAGATTTTATCAGACCGATAAATTGGTTTCTGTTATTACAAGTTAACTTTAATCTAAAGGTAAGGCAATCTTCACAATAACTTTATCGGTCACTTTAGGTTAAAATTTATTTTTAATAACAAAAGCTAATTTATCGGTCTGATAAAATCCTACCTTTAACTAACGACAAGTTGTAATAATGGGCCTTAATCAAATTAATTAATTACAAATAATTTTTTACGTGAGCAAAATTGTAAGTAAAATAGGTTTATAAGAATTAGTTGTCTTTAAAACAAAATGTTTAACTTTATCCATACATACATACGTATTGTATTTATCAGAGTTGGGTTTATTGCATTGAATTTATAATGCATTATCGCTTCCACTACCACTAAACGACTTAGTATTAATGCAGCAATATTCCAGCCACCACTAAATGCAGATGGAAATAATTAACCACTAAATAAGACCATTTTAGTGGTAGTGGAAAAATAATGCATTAAATAAAACGAATTTAGTGGTAGTGGAATTTAAATTCATTAAATAAAACAAAATTCCATTAAATAAAACTAAATTTCCACTACCACTAAATTTGATTTTTTTAATGCAATAAATTTCCACTACAACTAAATTTATTTTATTCAATGCACTAAATTTCCACTACCACTAAAATCGATATATTTAATGCATTAAATTTCCATTGCCACTAAAATGTTTATATTTAATGCAATAAATTTCAACTACCACTAAAATCGTTTTATTTAATGCACTAAATTTCCATTGCCACTAAATTTATTTTATTCAATGCACTAAATTTCCACTACCACTAAATTCGTTTTATTTAACGCATTAAATTTCCACTACCACTAAATATAAGAGGCGATAATGCACTATTTTTACCACTACCACTAAATTTAGTGGAAAATTAAATCTAATGCAATAAACCCAACTCTGGTATTTATGTACATATGTATAACCTAATCTCTGTGTATTTTGAAATTTATGAACTATTCATGCAGGAATATAATGTTGTTTAATTTCTTTACAAATTATATTTTGGGTAATGCATATGCCTGTTTTCATTCTAAAAAAAAAGATTGTACACAAAAAAAACTACAAAACTTCCTTACTACCAGTCTTACTTTCGGTACGAACACCAAACACAAAGTTGCTGTCGTACAAAAAATTATAAAAAATGAGAGTAAAACAAAAACCAAGTCTTTGCGGTCCGATAACACTAAAGAAATAGCTGCCCCCGCAATACATGTTATAAAAACATTATAAACGGAAAATCCAATATGTTTTGAATCATTTAAAGCTGGTATAGACACATGACGAGTTTCCCAAGCTAAAAATGCACCAAACACCTAAAAATAATTATTATTGTAATAGTATAAAAAAATATTGTATATACATAAGTACATATTTTCAAAAATGTTAAACTTACTAAAAGTAATCCTTTATATGCATAGATAATGCTAACAAATATAGTCATGTGTTCAGACTGACAATATTCATTTTCTGGTATAACTAACACATCATCAATATGCTCATGATGCTAGAAATAGTAAAATATTTACATATAAATTCATTAGTATGCACATATGCTACATGTTATGTTATGTTATTAATCTAAAAATTAATAAAACAAACTTTCAGCCATAACCATCTATTTAAATTTAATAGTTTTGAAAGTTCTTCATAATATTAACATTTTAGATCAGGGATGAGCAACACGCGGCCAGCGGGCCGCTTGCGGCTCTTTCAACCTATTTATGCGGCCCGCCAAACAAATGTTGCTGCTTCTTAAAAATACACATAATATATAGACCCATTAATCAACGAATTTCAATTGCGAAGAAACTGAGAAGAGAGCAGTTTCCATGAAAATGTTTTCCATTAATTATCGATGTGGATACAGTTCCCGAAGACTTTCAAAGGGAAGTGATGGACATGCAGAATAATACTGATGTAAAAAATGTATTTCTCTCAGTAAACATCGAGAATGTTTATAAATACGACCACCGACCAATTACCACCGATCAAGACTGAGTAATGCACGATCAGAAACTTGTGTATGTGTACCTACCTCATCAATTCCGGCTGATATTGATCAGGTTGTATCGAAAAAACAGTGCCAAATTTCTCATTAAAAATTTCAAGCAAATACTTTTTTTTTTTGGCATTAAATTTTATATTTTTTTATTCTAATTTTTATTATAAATAGAGTTTTGTAAATTATTAGTATTTATGTGCGGCCCGCCAAAAAATTTTAAAATTTATAAGAGGCCCGTTGATTAAAAAGGTTGCTCACCCCTGTTTTAGATCATTGCTGGCCATGTGGGCACTTAAGCGCCAAAGTAATCTTTCATTCTATCTTTGGCCAGCACTCCTATAGACGCCTAGGTTCATTATTAAGATGATTAAAAGCTTCTAAATAACTTTTACAATATGCATATTGATACTGTATTGCTTTATTTAATTCATATGGTTTTTCATAAACATAATCCCGATAGTTTTCAAACTGTAAAAGTAAAGTAAAAAAAAATGTTTTTTAAATGCACTTACCCTTGGTTCCAATTGTTTAGTATCGCGATAAAATGGGTCTGCAATTTGCCAAGTTGTAATTATTGCTATATCTATAGCTAGTAGTACTCCAACTACCATAAACAATTGATAATCTTTTATTACTTTTTTATTTAGTTTTAAATCTGTAAATATTGAATGAACCCTCCATGTTTTAGAAAACATAGCACCAAATGCTAAGCTAAACCCAGCCATTAAAATCCAAGCCCTGGCTGTACATATATATGGGAAAGCTGCTACACTACTTAATGTAGTGTCTAATCCCAAAAATATAACACTCAGGTAGGTTAAAATGCAACCAACAATAATTAAGTTATTTAAATGTGGGCTAGACATTTTAATATATCTGAAAAAAAAATAATAAAAAAATTGATTAAATAATAACATATTAATATTTAATGGCATATTATTACCTTTGATTTCTATATTTTATGTTAAAAGCTAAAAACACACATGCTATAATGACTCCAATTACAGATGCACTTGCCGATATAATATAAATTGTTAAATTCACTTGACTATGTTCAATATAAATTAATGTGCGATCCTTTGGTGGAGTTTTTCCAACCTAAAAATGATCATATTTTAAATACTTACATACTATAAGAACGTAAACATTTTATGTACTTTCAATTTAAATATTAAAAGTAATTTTCGCTTCAAATACATAAAAAATACAAATATTTCAATACAATATGTAAATTTTGTCTCACCCATTTTATTGGTTTGCCTAATGTTAAATCTAAATGTGTTAACTGTGAATGATATTCTCCAATTTTTTCAACTTGACCCAATTGAAATTGGCTTATTAATATATTAGCTTTTCGTTCGTTATTATAAAAACGTACTGGACCCTAAAAATAAATTATAATAAATTTTTGAATAAATGAAGGAGTATGCACGTCATTACCGTAACTCCTTCAAATGAGGTATTTCTTAAAGCTTCAAGAAATACACTTTCCCATTCTTTAACTCGATAGTCAAAATGTGTTAGGAAATCTTCACGTTTCTGAGCCACATATTGAATAGCTAAAGCCGCAGCCCATATACCGTCGTAAGTGTATCCATGAAAGCGGGAATACTCACTGCCACGCAAACTATCATATTCGGATAAATACTCGTCGGCAGTCTATATAAAAAATGTTTAATTACGATTTAAAATATCTACTCAATAATATGAAAAAAATTACTATTCCAGCTATTGTTATATCGCCACTAGTTGATAATGGTAGTAAATCAACCATTATTGTGCCCTCCAAAGCTGTTGATACTTCCTCAACTGTGCATTCGGTATCAATGGTAGTGTTCCACCATTCAGAGGAATATGTGGCCATAATTAGCCATTGATAAGATCGACCATACATTTCCAATCTTATTAATTACAAAACAAAATATTGTTTTAATTGTAAATATAAAAATTAGCTTGAATACCATAGCAGTGCTTAAAATATGTACTTTCAATTTTATTATTAAAAAAAAAGAAAATAAGCCTGTATAGTTTATAAGTAATTAAAATTTTCTTATCTTATAATTTACAATAATACTAAGGCCCATTATTACAACTTGCCTATAAAGTGTCCGATAGTAAAAGTTAACTTTCAATATCGGGAGGAATAAAATTACCTTATTTTTTTTTTGTTATAACAACTTACCTTTAAAATAAAAATTATATTTTTTAAAATACGGCAATACCAGAACAAGAACTGATTATTTTCGGCATTAAATTAGTTTTAAAGACATAAATAAAACAAACAAAATTTCATAAATTATGCGCTATAAAAAGGAATAAAAATGAAACCTGATATACTTTCCATTTCTTTGTTGACAAAACATATTTTTGTTAATAATTTAATGAACAAAAAATATGGCAACCTCACGTTATCTTCCCAATAGCTTTATCGGTCACTTTTAGGTTAAACTTTACTTGAAATAACGAAAAGCATTCTGCGTGTCTGATAACATCCTACCCATGGTGGAATTACTTACAAGGTGGTGTTGCCAACCCAGCTGGGTTTTGTTTTTGGTCATACCGATCCTGTCAAAAGTTTTGTTTATATTTATGTTTTGTTTACATTTTGCTTTGTGTGTATTCGTGTTTTTGTTTTGGTGTAGAGACATGTATGTTGTTAAAAATACACACACACACACTTCTGACATGTGCTGTTTTAATTCACCATACCTGCTTTTGACATTAAAGAGCTGAAAAAACAAAAACAAATGTTGTTTTTGTACTATATTCACCTGCCACCACCTTGTAAGTAATTTCACCATGATCCTACCGATAACTATCGGTAAGTTGTAATAATGAGCCTAAGTATTCTAAATAAGCTTTAAGTCAACCTTAGCATGAAAGTTTTGTGTTTTTATTTATAGTAACAAAAAATAGTTTATTGTACTCGCATATACATATCGTCAATGGAATTAAAAACGCTGTAACTGACAAAACCTTAAATGTTCACCAGAGCTAAAAGACCAGTATGAAAGTAGAACAAATACACTGGTATTTTTCATTTCACTGGGACCGGGACCAATCGACGCGTATTTTTCTCTGATAAAAATGATGCAAAAAACGTATTTTCGACTTTTTGTCGGTTACAGCGTTTTTTAATTCCATTGACGATGTGTAAGTATTAGTAGTGATTGGTAAGCCGAAGTCAATTGAAATCGGCAATCGATTTTTATGTACAATATAAAAAATATCATACCTTAAAATATGACTGTGCCTTAGATATAACAGAAAACAAAAAAAGCTACCCCTACCTTCGGCAAAAAAAAATTATTTTATTTTTCGAAACCTCTTCTCAAAAATACGGTACAGAGAAACTTTTGTTTGCCTTCTAAGACTGTACGCCCTAGCCTACATACGTTTATATGTATGTATGTATGTATATGAATTCATTACATTATAAAATCTTACACATATTGTTGAATAAAGCTTACATTAAGCAATATATGTAAGTATCTACTCACATACACTCTGGTTAATCAGTATAGAGCCAACATATTTAAAATTAAAAAAATAGAAAACTATAAATTGCAAATAAAGAAAAAACTAAGCTGTACAAAAAAATAATTGTTTCTTCAAATAAAAATTTAACCAAACAAAAAAAAAATCTTATGAAATTACATTATAACGGCTCTTTTTTTGTAGGGGAGTATTAAATTTTTCATTAATTTGATGGTTCAACTAATTAGAATGATCTTTTAATTGTTCTGAAAAGCAGACATGATTTTTTGTACCTGATAAATTGTTTTGATTGTAGGTATTTAATTTAAATATCAAATTAATAATGAGTAATATTACCCTTATTCATAACAACTTCATAAATTCTGTTTTCCATTGATTCGAGTAGGGATTTTAGCCGTAAGAGATTTATTTTATTCCAACAATTAACTCTCATTTGGTTTCCTACTGCTTTCCTCCTTCGTATGCTATCGCCCATGTGCTAAAATCGATATCGATTTGAAATCACAATACAGGGGGCTAATTCTGTCATTCGATTACGATAGAATTCTTACTCGTATGTACGAGTTTTTTTACTTTTGAGATTCTATGAGTCGTTATCGAATAACATGTATCGAAATTTCTAATGATGCCATTCGATAACGAATGGTTGTTCAAATGCAGTCTTGCGAGTTTTTACTAGCAAACAAAAAGCCATTCAAATTAACGTTTTTCTATATACATACATAAGTAAAGACAAAAAATAAACATGTAAGTTACATTTTTTTTAATTTCTTCAAATTATAAAATATACATATTTCAGGTCAAAAATAAATTATTCGCAAAGAAATTCTAGGAAATTTCATGGCATAACTTACGGACTTGGCAAAGAACATATTGCCGAATACTTAGCACGGAAAGGCAATTTGTTACCATCTTTGGGAACAAATAGCGTTAAAATTTAATGCTTCTAGTCCACCAATACGAATTTAAATAAAAAAATATAATTTAAATCAATTTTCAGTTCCTACATACACTTATTTTAATATTTTCGAGGATTTTTTTTTTCCAATATTTGTTGTGTTAGTTTCAGCGTCATACTCTGTTTAATTTATTATTTCTAGTGGTATTTGATATACATTCTCGTAATGAGGAACTTTGGAGATACATAATACATATTCAAAATGCTTATATCAAGATTTACGCATTGCTTGGCAGACTTAAGGGATCACTGGTACTCCGCATTTTTGCCGAACAAGATTCATTTTTAAATTCTCATCAGTATCGGAAGATGATGAGTAAAAAAATAATGATGGATTCATTGTAAACTTGCTTTATTTTTTTTTTTTAATTTGATTTAAATTTTTTTTCCTTTTTTAATTTTTTTACATATGTATGTATGTATGTATATATGTACATACATAAGTTTTTTGTTTATTATTTGTTGAATTTTTGTCAGTATTGTAAAATGACTTTTTTTGCATGTTTTACAACCAAGGTTGGCAACCGTTACCGTTATTAATACCGATACAGTTTAAATACTGTTTGAAATTGAATACCGGTACTCATACCGATACCGAAATTTTTTTTGCGTAAAATACCGGTATCTGTATACCGTTTCCGTCAATACCGGTATAATACCGATATAATATCGGTATAATACCGATACAATACTGGTATATAAAAATTTCAAATATTACGAACAACCTAAAGTTTACCTACATACATGCAACACATATGTATGTTTATGAAAAGTTTGCTTGTTAACTTGTTGTTTAAAGTTATAACGATCCTACAGCCATGACTGCCAGATTTGACGATTTTTCTCCAATTTAACGCTTGTGCGTTCATTGGGCACTCCACTGGTGACTTGTTGGCACTCTTCTCTGAGAGGTGGATTGGGTGTATTGACCGCTTTGGTGGAAGTAAAGTTGTTGTTATTGATATTTCAAAGGTGTTTGATAGGGCCTGGAACGAGGCTTTGGTGCCTTTGGTGACGGTAACCATTTTTGTAGTTTCATAACGAGCTTTCTCAGAGACTTCGGTTGTGGACAATGGTTATAGACGGTGGCACTTCCAACCAGTTTAAGTTTTAATTCAGGAGTACCGCAAAGCTCTTTTCTGTCTCTTACACTATTTCTAATCGACCTTCTTCTTTCAACTTCCAACCCTATCTACTCTTTCGCAGATGACAGTATCGTTTGTCATTCATATTCATTTCACCATAGGCCGAGCCTTTTGGAGATTGAGGCGAGAAGACAGAATATGAATGACACGCTCTTAAATGACCTACGAAAAATCTCCGAGTGGGGTCTCGCGAACAGGGTCGAAATTAATGCGTGCAAACCCCAATTTTGCTTTATCATGCACAGACGTTGTGATGATTTAATCCTACAATCTTTGACTATGAATAATGTAAATATCGAGAAGGCGGACGCTCTTGATGCTCTGGGGCATGAGAATTAATTGTTATGTCCGTTGGAATGATCACATATTTCGAGAATCGAAAGAAGCTATCAAGTGCCTCGGTTTTTTAAAGCCGTGCAAGAAATACTTTATCCCATCTGACTTTCTAAATAGTTAAAAGACCTAGATCTAATATGCAATACAACTTTCATATATAGGCCGGTGCTTCAAAGTCTATTTTGGGGCTTCTCGACCATGAATAGGAAAGGTAGGGTATCGATTCGTTGCAGCATCAGCGCAATGTGGCTTGCTTTTCATTGTTCTATCGGTACTACTATGAGAGATGCTCTGATGAAATAAAGGTCTTGATTCCCAGTAGTCGCATATTTTTACGGACCACTTGAGCACATCCTTTTGTACTTGATTGTCCAGTGAACCGTAAAATGAATTATAGAGAGAGTTCTTTCTTTAGCCTCTCCACCCGTTTATGAAACAATAAATAATAAATAATATTAATGTCCACTAGCACTATTCTCTCTTTCCCCCTTCCCATAACATATTTTCCTAGGCCAGCACAGTATACTGCATGAGTAGGGGTGGTCCGCTGTGTGCTGGCCTTTATAAATTATAAAAAATTATGACGATTTATGGAAGTAAGGAGGCTTTTTCCAAAATAGTTCATTTGAACGTTTTATTCTTATGTTTAAAATAATTTAAACTAGCTGAGAATCCCATTTTGGGAAATGTCTCCTGACGAGTTGGTTAAGCACCAACGAAATAGCCATCAAGACATGCTCATCCCCATAAAAAATGCATTTTGATAAACGTAAATACATACATATTTTGGAATTAAACACGAATAATAGGAATAAATTGTGTTATTATTTAAACAAATATGAATTTCATTTGAAAACCATTTTTTATTAAACTATTGAACAAATTATAGTAGATTTCCCTAGCTTAAATTAGTCCTAAAATTTGCTTTAAATTATTGTATTATTAAATGTGAAGATTTTTAATACTTTGTATTACCCTTTTGTTTTTGAATGAAGTATTTTAATTCATTTTTGTTTTCAATATTAAATTTTGTATTATATATAAGTATGTTATTTTCTATATGGTAACAACAGTTTTTACTGAAATAAATAAATTAACAATTTAAACATATACAGCCTTATTTATAATAAAAATTTAGCAGCTTGTTGTACGTAGTGGCTAAATTTGTCATTCCTTTACATGGGAATTCTTACTCAATCGTAGGAATTCCCTAATTTTTTGGGTGCTCTGACTAGTTATCAAATAAAATATATTGAAAGTTTTAATAATATGAGTCTATAGCGGGTGATAAACTTTCCAGTTTTTGTCCTATATCCTAACGAGTTGTTAATTTTCTGTATTAAGTTTCGGTATAAGTATATACCGGTATTAATATTTTGATACCGGTATACCGATACCGATATAATTAAAATACCGGTATCGATACCGATACCGAAATGACAAATAATTTGTTACCGGTACTGATACCGAAATTCGTTTCGGTTGCCAACCTTGTTTACAACACTAAACAAAAATTCGATTCGTATCGTATCGAGTAACAGAATTAGAAAATTGTTCGGTGTCGAAATTATTCTCTATTCGAATGTAATTTCGATCACGACTGGCATAATTAGCCCCCAGGTGTGCTAAAGTTCACAATCGCCTGAAATTGTTCGTTTTCAAATCACAAGCTTTTAGTTATGGGATTTGAAAGTGAACTTGTATATTTTTATAAAAATACATTTTTAAAATGAAAGCATTTACAATATTATTGTTGCCGGCATTTTGAAAAATTGTTTATGATACTTTTGTATTTTTGAGATTAAAACATGTTTTCATTAACCCAAAAGAAAATATTTTTTGAAAAATAGCAAAATGCACAATGTTCAGCACATGTAAAGCTAAAATTAACGATTTTAAAAGCACAAGTGGTTCATTACAGATTTACCAATCCCAAACATTTCCATAACATTTAGCGTCAAACTAATAGGGTGGGGAATTAAGGGTTTTAATATATTGGCTGACAAGTCGTAGAAAAATATTTTAATCTTAAGGAAAATCGGTTCTAATTTGTTATTGTATTTACATATATCCGATCATTCAGGTTCTTTGAACAACAAGGTCAATAGTGCCGTAATATCGTCGATGGAATTAAAGAACGCTGTAACTGACAAAACCTTAAATGTTCACCAGAGCAAAAAACCTGTAAGAAAGTAGAACAAAGACACTGGTATTTTTCAAAACGCAGACGGCGTAAGTGAATTTATTTTCATCGTAGATATCTGGGACCGGGACCAAACGACGAGTATTTTTTTTCTGATAAAAATTATGCAAAAAACGTATTTTTGATTTTTTGTCAGTTACAGCGTTCTTTAATTCTTACGACGATATGAAACTGCAGCTCATACCAATATCATTCAGGTTCTGTGAACAACAAGGTCAATAGTGCCGTAATATGAAACTGCAGGTCATACCATAATGCCCCCATCTTCTGTGATGGCGGCTCAGAAATTTGTCCGCTCTACAAAAAGTAAAAGTTGTAGCCATCTGAAAAAAATTCCTAATAATTTTACCAATTATTATCATTTAATCTTGACATTTGAAGGCGTTGAGGTTGACAAGTTGCATGTTATTGAGGTTTTTTATTAGTTTTCGATGTTGTAAATATTCGCTGCATAAAATAACGCAAAGAACAGTTGATTTACTCTTGCTAAGTGCTTGGTTTTGAGGCAATTCGAAGAATCTTTTGCTTGCCTTATGGTTTTAGCGTTTTTCAAGTATTATATTTTATATAATTCATTTCGGAATAGTAAATACCAATTTTCGAAATTTTCGAAAAATTTAAAGGATTATTTTAACCTATTTTCTTTAGTTTTAATTTTATTTGGCTTTCTATTCTGTTAATGAAGAATTTTATACTTGACTACAAACAAAGATAGAAAAGAACACTAATAATGTAAAGCGTGATTTTTTAGCTATTATCTTTTTGGCAACACTGGTTTAAACAGCTGACGCACCTTTCATGTTTTGTTTCACTGTCAAACATCTTCAGTTTGGTCTATAATTTAACCATGAATCGAACAACACTTGCAAATTATTGAATTTTATTATAAAAATGCGTGCTCTGTTAAAAAAGTTCATCGAGCGCTTCTTCCATTTTATGGTCAGTTTAATCCACCCACTGAAGCGGATATTCGGGCTATTGCAACAGCTACCAACAGCGTCCAAAAAAGTCACAGTTTGGTGCAGTTTATGGGCCTGTGGCATCATTGGACCGTACTTCTTCAAGGATGATGCGAATCGTAATGTAACTGTGAACGGTGAGCGCTACCGTGAGATGATATCCACCTTTTTTTTTGTCCAAAATACAAGAGCTTGACATGTGGTTCCAACAAGACGGTGCCACATGCCACACAGCACGTGTAACAATGGACTTATTGAAAGGCGAGTTCGGTGAACATTTTGTTTCACGCTCGGGACCGGTCAATTGGTCGCCTAGATCGTGCGATTTAACGCATTTAGACTATTTTTTGTTGGGCTATGTTAAAACTCATGTCTATACAGCCAAGCCCGCTTCAATTGACGCATTGGAAGACAACATTGAAGCATTTATTCGTGAGATACCGGCCGAAATGTTGGAAAGAGTATGCCACAATTGGACTAAGCGGTTGGATCATTTGAGGCGCAGTCACGGTCAAAATTTGCATGAAATAATCTTCAAACATTAAATTATATGGACCGTACTATCGATTCAAATAAAGATTTCATTAATTTTTTTGAATTTTATGTGTTTTTTTTTTTAACTTTCCTATAGCTCTTAAAAATTCACACTTTATTTTCATAAGATATTTTTGTGTTTAAATTGACATTTGAAGAATCAATTATTTTTCAGGAAAGCTAATTTTTTTATTTTTTAATTTTTTTTTGTAATTGTGACTTTTTTGGCCGAAAATATTAATAAATAATTGTGATTTATAGTTTTCTTGTCTTTTTTTTAATTTTAAATATGCTGTTTCTATTCTGATAAATCACAGTGTATAGTAAGTACATAATAAATTTGTTATATTTAAAATTTAAAGAATAATATATAAATATTTAAAACTTCAAGTGTACTTACTTATAGGCCTCACAAAAGACTTTACGAGCAAAGTGTTCATTAAAATTACCCAGTATGATACGAACATCCTTTTCCCTTAACTTCTTTAGTGATTCACTGACATCATTAACAAAACTTTGTGTTTCAACCACCTCTAATTCCATTGCATCTAAATCCGCTACCATGTGATTATGAGGCAAGGAATAGCGTGGTTCATTTTGATATAACGTTCCAACTCTTGTCCAATTAAATTCTTTAAGTAAAGCCAAACGTGGCGCATTAAATGCATTTTCTGATGGTACCACACGAAAGAAATTGGGAAAAGCATCTTTAGTAAACATGGGATGGGTATCGGCATAAGATAATTGTGTCAGATGCCAATGCTTACTGGCTTTTGCAATTGGATCTGTTACATGTGTACAGGCAGCACCAAATAACATAAGTTTATTCGGACCTGAATGCATCATATCAAAGAAGGATTTAACGCCAACAGCAGCATTGCACTAATATTGAAATATGAGTACGAGTATAAATTCCAAATATTCACAATATCAACAACGTTATTCCTTGTACTTATATGTATGCATAACTTACTTCAGTGTCATTCCACCACATGTGTAATCTATAATTTGTTAATATTCTAGGATGCTCATTCACATGTGATAATGCCAGCTTTACACTTGGCATAACACCTCGACCTGTATCGGAATTTTCTACTCCATCACCGTAGGGGAAAAATCCAGCTATATAGACATCTGATCGTTTAGTTGTTCGTCCATTTGTAGGATGAGATAAAGCCAATATAACCAAGGCAGAATATAAGATCAAACCATGCATGGTTTTTTTTTTTATCTGGAAAAAGGATATAGTAAGAATGTGTTGCATTTTCCTTTCACATTTGGTGAACCAAAAAGTTTTAATTCAAACGAATATCTTTATAAATTTTATATAGTTATGTACTTATTAATATTGAAACGGTATATATATATATATAGGATCAAGAAATAAAAATCAAATCGCAAAAGAATGAGATTAAAACTAAGTATATATATAATTCGAATTCCAAATTTACCTCCACTCTGAAATTTTTCACAACTGTAGAGAACGAAACTATCTTTGGCATAATTTTTCTTTTTTAATTTTTAAAATGGTCGCTTTCGGAGATATAGGCTTCCGACTTATAGGTAAAGATAATTGACCTTTGACTTTTTCAAAGAAAAAATCATGTTGCATATTAAATCAAAGGTAATTTAATACCCTTTCAAAACCGATTTTTACGAGATGCGTAGCTATAATACTTTTCAAGAAAATTACAATTAAGTAAGTATAACTTTGTGTATTTTTGTACTGTTTTCCGATTTTCAAGACCTCATATTTCCGCATCCAGAAGTGTCAGCGCCCTTTAATTTTATATTTGTTTTAGTGTTATGATATTCTTTATTCGTACCAAAAATCAGCCAATGTATATATAAAAATAATTTACATATTGTATGTATTTGTTTCTAAAAATTTCCCAGGAAAATTTACGTCTCAGTCAGGATTTTTACAAATACATGAACGATCTCTATAAATGTATTAACATTCTTCCTTTTCAATTGTTTGGAAATATGTATTCGTTTTGTTATTCTCTGGTATGTGATCAGTAATCTTTTGAAACCAATTTTCAGCAAAAATGAAACCAAAATGGTATAAAATAATATTTCTGGTAGAAATAATTCAGCAAAATTTATTTAATCAATTCTAATTATATACATACTATAAATCTAAAGCTCAAGATATACTGGTATGTGATGGAAATAGATTTCTATCGAAATTGAAATCATTTGAAATTTCAAGTTGCTATAACTTCCAAATCCTTTCAGATTTGGAATTCGAATTATTAACACAAATTAACTGTGGACTGCACATACAGTCTCTTAGAAAATGTATTATTATTCTAAAGTATTTGTGGTGATTACATAAGAGTAATGGTACAGAGAAACCAGTTTTAGCGGTAGATAGGGACCGCATAAAATTAATCGCATAAAAAAAATTACACAAAACTTGACAAAACGCTATTACAAATAGTTTTCGCGACATAAATAAGAAATATTTTTTTATGCGACCAATAGTTACATGTGGATATTATTAAACACTTTATTTATATATCTACTTGTTTTACATACAAAAATCAACTTAATCATTACCCTTCATAATTGATTTAGTTTAATTACTGAAAAATACCAACTCTCTTACCATGTGGGTAGTAGGTAATCAGTTTTTGCGACGTTGGTTGTATCTCATAAACGTTTAGCGGCATAATCTTGTTTGAAACATACAAAGTTTGGGAGCAAACTATCGTTCTTCATTTTTAATCTTGTTGCGAACTTCGAAGAATTGCTATCCTCTAATTTGATAACAATTTAAACTAAACTCTCGTGTGAACACTGGAATTCCCAATCGTGATTCAGAGAGTGAACCTAATGGTTCATATCATTGTGTGAACCATTACATATTGGGATATAAAGAAAAAAAGCCTATATTTTTATCCACATCTTACGTTCCATAAAAGATTACCGAAATATTTCGTAATTCTGTATATTTCTTTTACCAACACTGCTGATGAATGTGTTTATTATGTTTAACTATCATATAGCGACCAGAAACTACCAAAAAAATAAACATCGCACAAAATAAACCGCATAAAATAAATCGCATAACAAAAGATCTCGCACAAAATAGTCCGCATAAAAACAGGTGATACTGTATATGAAAGAATTGAACATATGTAAATACCTGCGACTTTTGTTTCTGTTTAAAAATTATATCTTAATAATTATCATCTTAGACGATAATACTTTCAATTAGTCGATATTACTAATATTACAAATTAAAGAAAATTTCGCAAATTGTGAACAAAAAATGCTGCCCATTTGTTGATTTCCTGAACTTGTGACAGACTTGTGTTGTTGAAATAAGTAAAATGGGAGAAAAAAATATAGAACCAATTTTGGTTAGAAATAACCAAAAACGACACCTCTCTATATGATATATGTACATATATCGATTTTGATCGAAATTCAAATCGACTGAAATTTCAAGTGGCTGTTGTTATAACTTTTAAATCTAAAAAGATTTGGAATTCTTTTTTTACTCACCACCTTAATAACTATTGCCACTACTTCCTTGATCATTCAAACGTTAAAATAATTGAAACAGATAAGTTTTATATGACTTTAAAATAACAGATGTTTATAATTTCGAAGAAAATTGTTTTTCATCACCGCCGTAGTCTAGTATGTGTATTGGTTGACTAAAACGAGAGCTCTGGGTTTAAACCCCAGCTCTGAAGTCTTGAAAGAAAAAATTAAAAATATTTCTTTCGTCGACCACATCTTAGCAGTCTTCTGGTAAAAGCTCTGAGAGTAACTAATTGCCATGTACAAGATTCTTAAGTCTGTAGTTCGGATTCGACGTTAAACTGTAGGTCCCAGTACTTATAGACACAAATTGACGCACACAATATGGCTGCTGTGAGAAGCTAGGCCGTAACTCTGAAAAGAGGTTGTAATGGCCAGTTATATACGGAAGTATTATTCCTCTGGCAAAAATTATTAAAAGTAATTCTATTGTTCATTTGCACAGTGCAACATGAAAAAAACTATATACGGACACAACTACGTGATAAAAGACCAAAAAAAAAGAAGACCCGTTTCTCCAAGTTTTGCCCAAAGTCATGAAATTTTTTTATGGGCCCCCAAACATTTGTTTTTTTAAGACCAATACTCAGGGGTAAACCCCTACTCATGCAGTGTGCATTGTATTGGAATGTTAAGATGGTTGATAGAAGTTTTTTTTTTTTTCCATAGATTTTGTATATTTTGCGCCTTTATTTGTTGATGAAACAAGTTGCTGTCAATTTGTCCACTCAAGAGCCAGTGTTATACCTTCACCCTCAAATGATCAAACAGCAATGTCCTCATCTGTCGGTGGATGTATACATGTGAATGGGGAGCGTCTTCAGTAGATTAGCTGTTATCTTCCCAGAAGGTGGCGCTGTACTCCTGATCATTGGTTTCTGGTGGAATAGATTAGAAATGTCAGGGGGCGGTTTCTTGCCGATGGTCTTGCTGGCGGCGGGGGGGGGGCGTACCTCTTATTTTATTTAAATTAAATTTTTTTTTTATTTAAATTGTAATTTTAGAAAACCGCAAATATTTTTTTTATAATTTTGTCCTTCGCTGGGATTGAACCTAGGTCGTGTGAGTTTCTGTGCAAGCGCTCTACCAGTATGCCACGGTGTAATTTTTGGAAAAAAGTGTTAATTTTCTCAGGCTCTTATCTTGCAAACCGTTCGGAATTTTGATTTACTTTCTGAGGCAAAGTTGTAGCTCTTATTATGAATTGAAGCCAAGCCAGCTTTAATTGACGCATTGGAAGACAACAGTCAAGCATTTATTCGTGATATACCGGCCGAAATGTTAAAAAGAGTATGCCAAAATTGGACTAAGCGGATGGACCATTTGAGACGCAGTCACGGTCAATATTTGCATGAAATAATCTCTAAACATTAAATTATATGGACCGTACTATCGATTCAAATAAAGATTTCATTAATTTTTCTGAATTTTATGTTTTTTTTTTGAAAATCTTTCCTATAGCTCTTAAAAAATCACACTTTATAAAAATGTAAAATTTTTATTTCAAGGTTTTAAAATAAAAAGTTATTAATTTCATTAAAAATATCGATTTTTCGTAAAAATATTTGGCAATTACTTTTGAAAGTAAATGTAAAAAATACTGTTTCGGTATTATAAATACAATATTTATGCAGAATAATATACATATATATATATATTTTTTTATTAATATTACTCACACTTTTTACAAAAGAATTTAATTAAAATACATTTTTTTATTTAAGCACTTAGAATGTTTTGAACAAATTAATGTTTTCCATCGAATGAAAATTGTGTATTCTATGAAAATGACATATCCTTAAGAAGTGACAAGCTGAGCCGTTTATTTCCTGACAGAATCTAACAAACATGCGCAAATTTTTGACATTTGCAACAGGTTTGTTTACAATAACAAAACATTTTTTTTTATTTTAATATTTCTGTTATTCCTGCAAAAAGGAAATTAAAAACATGTGTGTGTGTTTTTTTTTTTTTTTTCAAGGTCTATGACCTTCAACTACGTACAATTATAGCAACATTAATAGCATACCGGTAAATGAAACTACTATTGATATTTAAATAACAACGGTTGTCAATAGCAACGACGAAACGCAAACAAAATATTTACAACGCTTTAGTTTTTAGTAACATTGATTTTACTTTCTTTTCATCAAATAATATAATAACATGGAAGAATATGCTCCTAGTCGTTATAAAATTTTGGAAAAAATTGGTGAAGGTGTGCATGGATGCGTTTTTAGAGCTTTTGATGTTCTTCATAAACGTTCAGTGGCCATTAAAAAAGTGGCATTGAAAAATAAATTTGGTAATATTTCACTTAATACATTACGGGAAATAAAAACTTTACAATTATCAAATAGTGAATATGTAAGTATGTACGAGTAGTATGCACATATTTAGTTCTAAATATTTTCTAAAATTAAATATAATTTTGTTCCTATAAAGGTTATAAATATTATAGATTTGTTTCCGGATTTAACTGGATTATCTCTAGTGCTCGAATATATGCCGGAAACCTTATATGGAAAATTAAAAAACGAATTAAATCCGTTAAGTAGACAACAAGTACGCAAGTTTTCATTAATGATGTTAAATGGAATTGAATATCTTCATAGCTTAGGTATTATACACAGGGTAAGTGTCGAAGCTATAAAATCTTTATATGGTCTGGAGACCTGACATAGAATTCCAGATAGGTTCGGATCTCTAGACCATAAAACCATATATAGCCACAACGGCTATGGTCGTAGATGTCGTCGATGACGACGAATGTGGGTTAATGGAACAAGAAGGGCAATAAAAACATTGTTGTAATTCTGTTCATCCAAAATTGGTGACAATTCCAAAAAAAAAAAAATGTAATGCCTTTCGTAAGTCTACAACCAACTCATTATTGGGTTATACAGAAAAAATACAATTCCAATATATGGTTTCTATATCAAGTGTGAGTTAAATAGTTTATGATTTGCATGAGTCGAAAACATACATATTCAGTTCGGCTGGTGTGCAATTTCTTCACGGATCTCATTTTCTACTTTATTTGAGAAATCATTGAAAAAAACAGTCTAAATTCAATAATAGAATTTACTTTCTGATCTAATTAAGGCGTTTTTAAGATAAAACAAAGTTACAAAATATTTTTGAAATTTTCAGTAAATTTTAAGGGAACATTTTAAAACTAATATATGAGTAAGTAGTTAAGTATGTAACTATTTACTTATATGTTCAATTTATTGATTTTTTTTCTTTTCTTCAAGAAAAGAAAAATGAATATATGAAGAAACATGAATATATACTCAAAACCCGTATAACTCTTTTCGTTGATGGAAATAGAAATCAAGGGAAATTTAAATCGAATGAATTTGCAAAGACTTCATAATGAGAAAAATTATGTTGATGATAATAAGCAAACGAATAAATAAATCAAAGTCCTCTAAAAATATTGCAAATTTTAGAAATTTGAAATTTCATTCGTTTTCAATATCAATTCCATTACATTTTTTATTTTGTATTCAATAAAGAGCTGTGCAAACCAATTATTTTAGAAAATTCAAATGCGTGTTTTTTATTCAGATCAATATTAAGGGGAGGAAACCCCTACTCATTCTGTGCATTGTATTGGAATTTTGGAGAAGGATAGGATAGTTTTTTGTTCTTTTTTTGTTGTCTTATTTAGCGTCTTACGAATAAGACAAGTTGCTGTTAATGTTTTGATGATCACTCAGAGGCCAATGTTATACCTTCAACTTTGAATAATCAACAGCAATTGCCCCATCTGTCGTTGGATGTTGATTGTAGTGAGGGTCCTATTACTTTTCAGCAGGTGGCGCTTTTCTCCCGATCATTCGTTTTTTGATGTCACTGCCATAGGTGGAATAGAATGGAATGTCAGGGAGCGATTTCCTGTAGATGGACTTCTTAGAGGGGGCACCTCTTATTTTTTTTTTAATTAAAAATTTCGACAACCGCAAATTTTTATTCTTTAAATTTCTCCTTTGTTGGGAGCTTTTAAGTTTTTGTGCGAGCACTCTATTGTCCGCACAAGATTCTTAATTTAATATGAAATTCTTCACAGTTGGGTTTATTGCATTAGATTTTATCTTCCACTAATTTTTGTGGTAGTGGAAAAAATAGCGCATTATCGCCCCTAATATTTAGTGGTAATAAAGCGATTTTAGTGCCAGTGGAAATTTAGTGAACTAATTCTGAAAGATTAGTGGCTGGCATTATTAACAGTGCGCGCCATAAAAATCTGACCGACAGTGAATTGTAAAATTGTTGTATGAAAACAAAGTAGATGTACAATGATGATGAAAATAAAATTCACTTATAGCCTCTGGATATGTTTTCTGAAATACAAATTGGCATTGAAAACTGTTAAAGGAAAGTAACAGCGACCAAGACACCTATCTTTTTACTCGAAGTTAATTTGGCGCGATTTTAAAAGCACACTTCGTCCTCTTTTACATGCATGCATAACTGGCCATTACCACCTTGTTTCAGGGTTACGGCCTAGCTTCTCGCAGCACCCATGTAGTGTGTGTTAATTTTTACCCATGAATACCGGGACCTACAGAATAAAGTCGACTCCGAACGACAGATTTGAGAAGCTTTTTCATGGCAATCAATTATTCTCAGAACTTTTGCCAGAAGACTGCTGAGAGGTAGTCGCCGAAAGAAATAATTTATTCATATTTCTTTTTTTCAAGATGTCAGAGCTGAGATTTGAACCCAGCTAATCCAACACATTAACCTCTAGACTACGGCGTCCTCTTTTTACGCGATTTTATTAGACATAAGAAGAATTTATATATTTTGAACTGAAAAACGTATTTTTATATTGAATTTATGAAAATGTAAATTTAATAAACTTATTTTATATTATATTTCGTGTGGTACGAAATTTTACCATAATAAATTTCTCAAACTTCTGAAGATATTTAAAAAGAACATAAATCTTGTTTAAAATTAGGATTCTTTAACTATAAATACTTATTTTCCATATTTCCTGAGGAAGCTACACAAAAAAGTAGCAAAATATCGAAAATAAGTACATATGTATTTATAATTAAAAGACCTTAAGCTCAAAGAAAATTTAGTATTATCTGTATTAAACAAAAAAGTTTAATAACATTATTTTATTACTGAACATATAAATTAAAAAAGCATTTGCAATGTGTCGGTCGCGAACGAACGGGTTAAATTGAACGAATCAGTCAATTGAACGAAGTGGATCAGTCGTTCGTTTGGTCGTTCGGTCGTTCAGTCATTCAATCTAAATTTCTTTTTTCTTTGAAAGAAAACACAAATTTAGATTGGACGAATGAACGACCAAAACAAAGAAAAAACAAATTTAGATTGAACGACCAGAACAAATGAACGAAGTGAACGATTGAACGAAGTGAACGATCCGGATCACTTTTAATAACCGAACGAAAATGACCGATCATTTAAGTGAACGATTTGGCACAGCTCTAGTGTGTAGCATTGTTTATTGTTTTTACTGGTTTGGTTTATTGAGAATAAGCAAACTTTATAAACTTCAATTTTAAAATACAGAATACGATGTTTCGGTTATGGTTTAAAAGTGTATACCTAGCATTATATAAATTATTTATACTTTAAAGACAGGTACTGAGTTCCATTATGTGAAAAAAGTTTAGATACAGTTGTTTTTCCATTCAAAGAGCCTTAAGAATGAGACAAATTGCTGATTTAACTCACAAGAACTGATTTAACTTTCATTTGGGGCTCAGAATCTACATGTATTTTAGTTTTTCATTTCTTCTTTAAGACCTGCACTTTTTATGCAATCCTTAACAGTCTAGCTGCTGTGCAGTGAGTTAAAATTATAACGATATATCATGCATTTTATGTACAGAAATTTCAAAAGAGCGCCTATAATAATTCGAATATCTAATATATATCTAAATAACCCAACACTAAAGCTATATCAACAGTAAAAACTCTTTTCTAAAATCTTGCTCATTACAATAAAAAAAACATTTTTGTAGGCTGGTGTAAATTTATTTTATTTCGTTGGAAAGAAGTATTGACTATGTTGTTCCGTACATGAATCAAAATGTTGAAAAAACTTGTTGCAGTTAGAAAAAATGTTGATAAGTAGATTTCACATGTTCTTCACAGCAAGAACAGAGTACTACTTTAAGCCTGGTATTTATTGAATATATGTGTTTTTCAATAAATTAATACTTGCTTTATATTCTACTTGTACTTTCGTATATGTTTGTAAATATTTTAATCAAAGTAGTTTTGTATTTCATGTTCAACAAAGATATTTGAATTCAATAGGTTATGAGCCCAGTGTCATCGTTAAAAAAAAAATAATTTTTTAAAATAAAAACATTTTCTGACAGAACAAAAAAAAATTTTTTTTTAAATTAAATTAAAAAAGAAGGGCGAATTGTTGCTTGATAAATATATAAATAAAACGCAGAGTTAAAATGGAATTTTCGAAGACACTGAAGCCTTTGAGTTGTGAGGCTGATTGGCCAATTTGGAAGAGGATTATTGGTGATTTGCTTAGCTTCTATGATGGTGCAGTGGATGTAGTTGAGAAAAGAATTACAAAGCCAGATCCATTAGGAGATGATGCTACAGCAGATGAAATTGCAGAATACACAAAGAAGGCTGATTTTTATCGCAAAGCTAATAGTTGTGCCAAGAGTTTGATAACGAGTTCAATAACAGATGAAATATACCAAAAAGTTATGGACAAAACTTCTGCTTACGATACATGGAAAGCGCTCCATGAACTTTTTGAAGCAATATCAAAAGACCAACTTTATAAAATGTGCAATGATCTTTTTTCTTTTCAATGGAGTGTAAGTTGTGATGTTTCAGCTCAAATTTCGCAGTTAAAAACTATTTGGACTGAATTAAACAATGGTCTGACCATGAGAGGTGAAAACAAGCTTCCAGAATTATTGCTGATATGCAAGATTTTGAACGTTATGCCCAGTTCTTTCGAAGTATTTAGATCCAGTTGGATGATGCTCACTAGAGAAGAAGACAAATCTGTTGATGAACTCATTATGCAATTGTGTTTGTTTGAACGAAATTCTAAAAAGAGCAGTCAACCTGAAGTGCAAGATAATAATCAAGAAGCATTACTAATTCAGCAGAAGCATAGATACAAGTCTAAAACTGTAAGTAAGAAAAATAAAACCGAAGATTTGTGTCATTATTGCAGGAAAAGGGGACATTGGCTTAAAGATTGTAGAAAATGGATAGCCGATGGCAGACCTAGTAAGACAAAATCAACCACAAGTATTAACCAATCTAATGTTGCACTTCACATAGTGTCGAATGAATCTCATTATGCCAAATCAAGTGATGAATGGAAGAAGTAATAGCTAATGCAAGAAATCAAGGCCATACAGTCAAAACATTCTTAACTGACAATGGAGGAGAATTTGTTAATTCAAGTGTAAGGACAATATTAGCAAAAAACGGTATAAATCACAAGTTAACGGCTCCATACACACCACAGCAAAATGGTGGAGTAGAAAGAGAAAATCGAACTATCGTTGAAATGGCAAGGACATTTAAGTACTCAAATCCAGAAGTGGAATTTCCAGAATCGCTTTGGGCTGAGTTTGTAAAGACAGCAATATACATTTTGAATCGAACTGGAAAGTCTTCAATCTCTGATGTCAGCCCTTATCAATTATGGTATGGTATGAAGCCAAGAATACACCATTTACGCAAAATTGGATCTATATGTTTTGTGCATGTCCCATGCCAAATTCGCAAGAAGATGGACAAAAAGGCTCAAAAAGGTTTTCTTGTCGGCTATGATGGTGATGAGCGGTATCGAATTTATGTAAAAGAAAACAACAAAGTACTTTTGTCAAGAGATGTAAAATTTAATGAAAGCAAGCAGTCCAAAGATAAACTTCAAAATTTACCTATAATAATAAATAATACCTATAAATAAAAATCAAGATGGAGAATTTTTACCAAATAGTGAATTACAGTTTAGAATTCAAATGCATGAAAAAGAGAAGGAAGATAATGAAGAATTTATATTGAGAAATGCTTATCAAGATGACGAAATTGGATTGCATAATAATGAAGAGATTCTGAATCCAGAATCTATAGTATTTGAAGATGATCAACCAATTCAAGAAGGAGAACAAGATTATGAATCAGAATCCCGAGATGAAGAAAAGTCACAAACTCGTAAAGCAATTAAACGTAAATCTGAAATAGATAGTGGACCAAATAGCAAATGCCTAAGAAATCGTAATATTATAATCTCGAACTGTACCCATAATGATCTTGTAATGATGTCGAAAGATTTTGTTGATTCGTACAAAACCCCATTTACTTTTGATGAAGCAGTTAACAGTTATCAAAAGAAAGAGTGGATAAATGCGATGAAGGACGAAATTAACTCACTAGTGAAAAATAATACTTGGTCTTTAGAAAGTTTACCAAAAGGGTTCAAAGCGTTACCAAATAAATGGGTTTTCAAGATAAAGACTAATGAAGATACGAGTATAGATAAATATAAGGCAAGGCTAGTAATAAAGGAATTTAAACAAAAACATGGTGTTGTCTATGATCAAACTTTCAGTCCAGTAGCAAAAATGTCAACCATTCGATCTCTTCTCAGTATAGCAGCTACAGAAAACTTACACATTATGCAATTTGATGTGTCTACAGCTTTTTTATATGGTGAATTAGAAGAAGCCATATATATGAAGCAACCTGAAGGATTCAATGACGGCACAGATAGAGTTTGTCGTCTTAATAAAAGTTTATATGGACTTAAACAAGCGTCAAGGTGTTGGAATGCTCGCATAGGAAATTTCTTAGAAAGTATTGGTTTTCAATCAAGCTCAGCAGATAGTTGTCTTTTTATAAGAAAGAAGAATGGTAAAAAGGTAATATTAGCCCTTTATGTAGATGATGGACTTGTAGCATCTTCTGACAAAAGAGAGCTAGAAATTTTACTGAATGAGCTTCAAACAGAGTTTGAAATAAGTATTAAAGATGCTAAATACTTTCTTGGATTACAAATTGAAGAAACAGAGAAGTATATTAAAATTCATCAAGGTGCATACGCAAGAAAAATATTGGAGAAATTTAACTTTTCTGATTGCCGTTCTATTTCAACTCCAATGGAAAAGTTACCAAAGAACAGTGCTAAATCAGGGAAAGTAAGCAAGGATTTTCCCTATCGGCAGGCTGTAGGAGCACTTATGTACCTCATGCTGGGAACTAGGCCGGATTTGTCTTTCACTGTTGGTTTTCTCTCCAGATCTTTAGAAAATCCAACAATTGAAGATATACAGAGAGTTAAACATGTATTTCGATATATTTCTGGAACACTTAATGTTGGAATTATATACATTGAGTTCAATTTTGTGAAAACAGTTTAGCTACATTTATTTTTCCATTCGAAAAATTTGACATGCAACATATATCCCTAAAAGCATGCATCACCTTTTTACACAACAAATAACACAGTTCAACAAAATAATTTTTTTTGTTGCTTTTGACAAGAATTGATTTAACTTTCAGTTGGGGCTCAGAATCTACATGTATTTTAGTTTTTCAGTTCTTCTTTTTAAGACCTGCACTTTTTATGTAATCCTTAACAGTCTAGCTGCTGTGCAGTGAGTTGAAATTATAACGATATATCATGCATTTTATGTACAGAAATTTCAAAAGAGCGCCTATAATAATTCGAATATCCATTATAACTCTAAATAACCCAACACCAAAGCTATGTCAACAGTAAAAACTCTATTATAAAATCCTGCTCATTATAAAAAAAAAAAAAAATTATTGTAGGCTGGTGTAAATTTATTTTATTTCGTTCGAAAGAAATGTTGACTATGTTTTTCCGTACATGAACCAAAATGTTGACAGAAAATTGTTGCAGTTAGAAAAAATGTTGATTTGTAGATTTCACATGTTTTTCGCAGCAAGAACAGAGTGCTACTTTTGAAACATTATTTCACAACTATTTCCAACGAAATATTTTTATATGTAATTTGACAGCTTTTCGTACGAAATCTTGAACTCAATACCAGGCTTAACAATTTGAATGCATATTGTTACGAATTTCCCTTTATAATTCGTTTTATATTCAAGGGTTCGATATTTCGTCGTGCGGGAGTTTGTGTGCTCTATCCACCATTTCATATTTTTTATATATCTCGAGTTAATGATGCCATTTTAGGTTTTCGACCCCAATTTTTCAAGTCTGCAATCAGTTTTCGGATATCTCGTCTAGTTTTGGATAAAAATACCTGAAAACGGATTGCAGATTTTAAAAGTTTTGGTGTCAAAAACCTAAAGTGGCATCATTAACTCAAGATATATAAAATGTCGAATAGAGCACATAAACTCCCGCACGACGATTTGTAAACTAAAACACCGATATTTTTCGATTTAAAGCTTTATTTACACTCTATAACGTTTTAAATATGTACAACAAACTGTAAACCTTAATGTGTAGCCCTATTTATAGTCCTAATGTTTTATTCTAGCAATTTCTATTGTTTCTATGTATTATTTTTATGTTAGGTTTTATTTATGTGAGGTTTATTCAGCATTAAAATTTTATAGAAATATTCCACATATACATATTTATATTCTATATATAAAGTTTTATAGCATATTTAAAGTGTGTTAAATTTTAAAATAAAAAAAAATCAGGATATAAAACCCGCTAATTTGTTAATAAGTGAAACTGAAGTACTGAAAATTTCCGACTTTGGCTTGGCTCGTCTTTATTTTCCTGATGAAGAATCAAGATTATATTCACCGCAAGTATCTACTCGTTGGTATCGTGCTCCTGAAATTCTGTGGGGAAGTCAAAAGTATGGTCCTCCAGTTGATATGTGGGCTGCCGGTTGCGTTATTGCTGAGATGTTAAGAGGCGTACCTCTATTTGCAGTGAGTATCTGCATTAAAAACAAAATATATTTTAATTTAAAAAAATTTATATTTAAAAAGGGCACAACCGATATTGAGCAACTGGCATTAGTTATAAGGACATTAGGCACTCCTCGTTTAAATGAATGGCCAGAACTTACTTCGCTACCCGATTATAATAAAATAAGGTACATACATATATGAAATATATATTTTATTTGACAATAATTTTTAATTTAATTTTAATCTTGACGCCTTTTTTATTGCAAAAATTAACAATTTTCTGCACAATTAATTAAAATCTGAATTGAGTTTCACAAAGAGTTTAAAGCATTAAATATGGCGCAGGAGCGGGGTATTTGGACATGGGACGAAATATTCTGATCCCAAGTGGAAACTCGCCAGCATTTTCTAGCCGGAGATTTATGATATTGAATTTAGCCTGGATAAAGGATACAAAGGGCAGGAGATAGCCATACTATCCGATAGTTAAGCTGCCATCCGAGCTCTTTGCTCCTATAAATTTGACTCGAAGCTAGTATGGGACTGAAGTGGTTGGGCAGAGATAATACGGTCAGCCTGAATGAAATGGCGGACAAATTGAATAGAAAGGGAGCATCCATGTACTGATAAGGCCAGAACCCTTTTGTGGGATGGGAAGGGGAGTTTGGAAAGGCATATTGAAGGAAAGAAAAAAGGGAGACGGTTACCGTTCTTGGACGAGACAGGTCTTAGACTTTCAAAACTTCTACTTTGTAACTATGTCGTGCAATAGATTTTCTAAGGACAACCTAAGGATTTTAACGGGACTTCTGACAGGGCATTGCATTCTCAATGAACATTTAAATAAAATAGAAATCGTTTCGAGTAGCTTGTTCAGATTCTGTGATGAGGCAATCGATCCATTAGAGCTCATTCTGGGCACTTGTGCCGCATTAATGCAAAATAGAAAGAGGCACACTGGGAAATATCAAATATAGGATAGGTAACTGTCAAAGTTGGCACTGTCCGATATTTTAAAGTTCGCCAGGGCGACGAAACTGGGCGAAATATTATAGAAACCCTGATTAAGTTAAATGCTGCACAATAAATCATCAGTTCGAAGATGTTTTAGCTGATATATGATTAGATAATATCTATTAATTGTAAAACTGTTGGCACTAATGGTAAAGTTGGGTATACCAGTTTAAAGATTATAGGTTTTCTAGACACAACCGCTTTTTGGATTACATAAAATTTTGGCCGAAAATTAGTTTTCGCTGCTATTTTAGCATCAATATACATCCCCGCCTACGAATTAAATTGTAATACCCATGAATTTTAAAATTTTTACTTTTACTACTTTGAAGTCATAGAGTCATTTACGAGTTTTTTATTTATTATTTCTTATTAGGAAAAATAACACGGAAAAATTTTTGTAAGCATTCGGATTGATTTTACATTTACGGATATGTGAAGAACTGGACATGGATATATACATATATGCATATGCATATATTTTTTAATTATTATAACAAACTTACATACTCAAATATTTTAAAAAAGTCCATAATCTTACATATTATTGAAAAACATATGTACATATACATACATACATAAGAACATAAATTTTTGTTTTAAATTAAAGTATAATTCTTTCTTTTTAAGATTTCCTAAGGCTATAGGCATACGCTGGGACAACTTATTTCCAAGCTGTACTTACGCAGTAGAAATTAATTTAGTAGCTAATCTTGTTGTGTACAATCCGAAAAATCGTCTAAAAGCTGTAGAGGTATGTATGTTTGAAAAAAATTGCTAAAAATAAATTATTAATAGATATTATTTTTTAGGCTAAAAATCATGACTACTTTCTTTAAACATCACCGGAAGACGTTTTGCGCCAAAGATAATCCTTAATAATTTATATTTATGTATTAGTATGTACATATATACATATATAAATGAAATTTATTTTCGAAACACATATAGTATTTGGAATTAAGTTCGAATAAAACGTAACATATACACATGCAAATGCATAAATTCCGAATATTAGTTTAGTACCTTTTTATTTATTATAGGTATTTAGTTAATTTTCCAATCTTTAAATTTAAATAAGAAAATATGTACGTTTAAAAATTCTAAATAAATAACTTTTATATGAAGGTATGTGTTTATTGGTGAGGAATAAGGATATGGGAATGCTACCCTTTTTGTAAATATGCAATTTAATTTGAAATCTTTCAAACGTGTATTCTAAGAATTCTTGTAATGCTATGTTCACACCACAGCATTTATTTGTAATTCGCTTACTTTTTCGTAATTCAACCTTAATTATGTGCAAATTACAATCATCCAAATTACAATCATCCTACTTTTACGCCATTCAGTTTACATTAGAAATCTCTAGTTCTTATATGTTTTTTTTTTCATAACTAGTTCACAGGATAAAACAAAATTAGAAACAGAAACACAAAATTAGCATAAACAATTCAAAATATTAGTTTAAATAACATTAATTCAAATGAAAAAATAGGGGCAATTACTTTTCGTTGCAATCGCTCCTGCAAGTCTTGCAAACGTAGCAAACAACGTCAACAAAATCTAAGCATATGTATATGCTACGATTGCTTATTTGCAGGGTTTGCAAGGGCGTTTGTAACAAAGAGTGATTACAGCTAATATAAAAAATAAAAAAAACATATAATAGGCCTTCTTCCAATTGGCGACGTTGTTATAGATCAAAATCAAGAGAAACATTATCTCTTTATTCTGTTGTGTAGGTATATCTTCAATGCTAGTAAAAATAGAATAATTTCACCTTATAAAATTATTTCTTCGTAACAATATTGCAAAATTTTATATTTTTAAGATTATAAATCCATTTGAATTTTGAAAAGAAAATTGAATTTGTTTAAATTACAGTCATGTTAAAAAAAATCTAAATTATTAATAGAATTTAACTTTGATCTAATTGAAACGTTTCTGACGAGAAAAAAATTAAAATCAATTCAATTCAAACGAATTGGAAATGAATTACAGTTCATGTTTGCTAAATTCAAATTAATTAATTCAAATTTCATTCAATTCGATTTTGCGGGAAAGAATTAATTCAAAATTTTACCAATTCACGATTCACGAATTAATTCAAAAATGAATGATTCGTTTACAACTCTGATAGTATTTTTCATATCAGCCAGCTGATCAAGTGTTGTAAGCTGTGCTTTAATTCTTCTTCTTTAATTGTAACACTAATGTTGCCAACATTAAAACACGCAAGGCAAGTAAATTCTTCTTCATTGCTTTTTAACATACGTTCGTACTGCCGTTTATCTAACAGTCTGTTCATAGAACATGAATGGTTTTTGACATTCGTTTTTTATATCAGAAATACTAACAAAAGCCGAATGTAAAAACCATTCGTGTTCTATGAACAAGTTATATTTTGTACATTTTAAATGGAAAATTTTCCCGCATTTATCGCATCCACTACTTAATTCCTTTTCTTCTTTAATTTCCACTGTACATTGTTCACAATTAATTTTTTGATTTGTGAATTGTTTTCGTTTAACCCTTTCGGGTCATAATAAAATTGTGTGGGGTTAAAAATATGTGTTACAATTGGTTTAAATATAAACTGAGTAAAAATTCAAAGTCTTTGTCAGTTACAGGATGTTGCATATAGGCAACATTTGTCAGTAGCGGTAAATTTAAAAAATATAAAAATTATTTTTGAAAGCATTTTTTATTTAAATTTAGGTATGAAATGATGCAAAGCAATTTTTTTTTGTGGATAGGTAGAGTTTGCATTTGCTGTACTTTGAGCGAGAAAAGCCAGTATGTCAGCCGGCATTTTGATCCCCATTCTACCCAATGACCAATCGCACTGATTTTGTAGGATCTGCAATATATGATCTTATACAGAAGCTGAATTTAGTGTCAGTCGAAAGTGTGTGTGGGGAAGGAGTCGTTGGCAAAGATGGTGATGATGGAGCTGAGTCCATGATTGCAAGGAGTAACGATGGGCGACATCTTTTCCTTGGTAAAACTGGTTGAAGGTTTTTACCTGCATAGTTAGATAGCAATTGCACACTCTTGTTGTCATACCAACGACAAGGAATCAAATTCTGCGTTGACTCTTATTTACAATTGCTTGACACATGTCCGCGTTTTTAAATCTCCTCACTGCTTAGAGCACAATTTTTCAACAGATTGCTTCGTATTGTACCAACTGATAATTTGAAATTTTGGTTCTCGGGAATATTGGACTCCAAGTCTAAAACAATGTCGGATGAAATTCCCAAACCAAAGGATTTGCATGTTCCTTCTTTAATATAAAGGGTGAAATCATAAATAATGCCAGATACACCAGCTCTAGTGAACATTTTGAATCCCCATTTGTGATGCTTATACCATGTTCACAAGAATAGCAAATATAGAGGTTCGCTCTCATCATTCGCGGTTGAATCTAGTTTGAAACAAGTAGATTCGCCATACAAAATTGTGAGAGCGAACCATCCAGTTTCACTTTGAATCTTGTTGCGAACCTCGAAGAATTTGCTATCATCTCTAATTTTGATAACAATTTATCGTTGCTTTATCTGAACTAACTGACAAAACAAAAAAAAAGCAAAACAATAATTTGATAAAAATGAAATTTTTTTTAGAAATAAAGAACTAGAAATTTACTTAAGCTACCCATACATTTGTGATTTGTGACTGTGATTTGTTCGGTTGTCATTTCTCCACACAACATAAAAAATCACAATAAGTTTAAACGTCAACAAAAAGATATCACTTTTACTTTTCCAAATGCCATTTTCATTTTGTAAAATTTCAATGAATTCTAACAAAAATTGTTTGCTAGCTGATATGTATGTCCCATCTCTGAATGTCTAAATATAAGTCACTCATTTTTGGTTATTATTGATTATATTCTCTTATTAATATTTCTTATGTACGATCCCGTTATATAACATGACTGTAAAAATCTTAAATACCTTTTTGTAATAAAATATATTTTATTTTAGTTGGTTAATATTTAGCAACGTGAGCATTTCAATATAATAAGGAAAAACATATTAATTGGCGACGAGGATATAAAGAAAATTCAGAGTACAATTTTTTTTGGAAAAAAAAAAGAAGAAAAGACATGGCTGAAGGCCCAGTTGCTTTGGTTGGTACCATAGAGGTATTCAACGTGGGAGAAGATTTTTCCCTCTACATAAATCGATTGAACCATCTTCTATCACTTAATAAAATTAAATCTGATGCCGATAAAGTATCAATGTTAATAAGCCTCGGGGGAGCAGAACTTTTTAAAATAATGTGTTCA
The DNA here is from genome assembly GCA_963576795.1 of Metopia argyrocephala. Taxonomy (NCBI): domain Eukaryota; kingdom Metazoa; phylum Arthropoda; class Insecta; order Diptera; family Sarcophagidae; genus Metopia; species Metopia argyrocephala. The sequence goes on along the minus strand of OY756211.1, from coordinate 55,244,091 downwards.
TTGCTTGCTCCAAAAACGGAAGCTGACTATAAATATGACGATATAGTGTCAAGGCTTAAAACCCATTTTCAACCTCAAAAAAATATTATAGTTGAGTGTTTTAAGTTTTTTAAAAGGGAACAGCAATCATCAGAAACAATTGCTGACTATATCGTCGAACTTAAACATCTAGCACAAGAATGTGACTTTGGTTTGTTTTTAGAAAAAGCTCTGTTAATAAAGTTTGTCTGTGGCTTGTCAAACGAAAATATTCAAAACAAGATATTGAATGAAAGTGCCTTAACAAGTTTTGACAAAGCGTACCAAATTGCATTATCAATGGAAATGTCTAATAACAATATAGACCTGATGAGAAATAATGGAGGAGTTAACCGTTTAAAATTTGAAAGACACGCAAGAAAACGTCAAGGCTTTACCAATACACCCGAAAATTGTGTGTGAAATATTAAAAGGTCTAGAAAAAGTGCAGGTATACTTTGATGATATTCTAATTGGTGGTAGTTGTATAAATGAATGTAAGAAAAACCTAATATGTGTTTTGGACAAGCTGTTAGAGTTTAATGTGAAAATTAATTTTGATAAATGCAAGTTTTTCGAATCTGAGATAAATTATTTGGGATACACAATTAATGAGAAGGGAATTTCACCTTCTAAACTTAAAATACAAGCAGTAGTGGAAGCCCCTGCACCCACAAATAAAGGTCAGTTGAGGTCATATTTAGGTATGATAAACTACTATAATCATTGTGTACCCAACTTGTCTACAGAACTACATGTGTTATATAAATTAACGATAAATAATGTAAAATGGAATTGGTCAAGGCAACATCAAATTGCTTTTGAGAAGAGTAAGAGTCTTATAATGAATATTGGTATTTTAACGCATTATGACCCTACCAAACCAATCGTAATTTCATTTGATGCTAGCCCTTATGGAGTTGGAGGTGTATTATCTCACATTATTGACGGCAAAGAGCGGCCAGTTATGTTTGTTTCCAGCTCATTAAAGCCATCTGAGAGAAACTATTCCCAACTTCATCGCGAAGCCCTTGCAATAGTTTATTTAGTGAGAAAATTTCATAAATATATTTATGGGTTGTCATTTACGATTGAAAGTGATCATCAACCATTAAGGGAAATTTTTTCTGTTAACAAAGAGCTTCCACCAGTTGCTTCTAATCGGCTGCACAGATGGGCAATTTTTCTCTCTTCATATAATTACAACATCAAGTATAGAAAAGGATCTAAAATGAGCCATGCGGATGCTCTTTCACGTTTACCAATGCCACAATTTACAGAAGAAGACGCTGACAGTATAAATATTTTTCAAATAACACATGAACTACCTATAAAAATTACAACATTAAAAATTCGATGAAATATGATTACGAGCTAAGTGATGTTTATAAATATATTCGTCATGGCTGGACTAAACAAATACCCGAACATTTACTGAAGTTCTATAATAAGAGAGTATCGTTAGCTACAGAGGACGGTTCTTTATTCTACGGAGAAAGAATAGTGATACCTTGTACTTTACGTAGTAAAGTACTTGAGATATTACACAGTGAACATACTGGCATAGTCCGAATGAAATCATTAGCAAGGACGTATGTGTGGTGGCCTGGAATTGACTTGGATCTGGAAACATATGTTAAATCATGTCAAATTTGTAGTTGCAGCCAGAATACGCAAAAGCCCATATTTACAAATTGGCCAAAAACTGAAAAACCTTTTGAGCGAATTCATATTGATTTTTGTAAAGTAGAAAGTATAACTATACTTGTTTTAGTTGATACCTTTTCTAAATGGATTGATGCTAGAATAATGAGAACAACAACTGCTCAAAAAGTGATTGAAATGTTAAGATCATTTTTTTCTACATTTGGTCTTCCGAAAGAGTTAGTTAGTGATAACGGCCCACCTTTTTGCTCAAAAGCATTCATTGAATTTTGCACTAATAGTGGAATTAAGGTTTTAAAATCACCAGCCTATCACCCTCAGTCTAATGGAATTGCAGAAAGGGCGGTACAAACAGTAAAAGCGAGTTTAAAAAAATATTTGTTGGATCCAAAAATTAAACAAAAACCTTGGGACTTCAGGATTAATAATTTTTTACTGAAATACAGAACGACACCAACAACAGCAACAACAACTAGCCATCTCCGCAACCACAAAAACTATTTTCACTTTTTGTATTTTTATTTTAATTCTACCGAAATGAATATTTTGGCGTTTTATTGTGAACTAAGTAATTTAAAAATTTGTTCAAATGTTCGCGCACAACCCCATACACCTTGCTACAAATCACATAAAATTTAAAAATTTCAAAAAGACGTCGAAGACAACAAATCATAGTCACAAATCACTGGTGTGTGGCCACCTTTACGCAAATATGTAACATAAAAAACAGAAAAGCAATATAAAAAATCATACAAAACCAAAATACCGTCCTCAATATATAAGTATGTATTGGTACATATGTAGATTATACCAAAGAACAGCGTTACCGCTGGGATTTTTCAAATAGTGGCACAAAAAGGGGATTTTTAAAAAAAAAGTGGCAGAAAAAGAGGATTTTTAAAAAAAAAGTCGCACAAATTTTTTAAAATTTTTATTTAAACAAAAATTAATAGTACAAACCAAAAATAATTCAATAGTTTTAGAATAGAATAGAAATAAATAACAATTCAATTACAGTTTTATTATTAGTTTTATTATTAGTTAAATTATTTGAGCTTAAAGTCGAATAAATATTTAAAATATGTATTTTTCTATATTTCGCTACTTCCTTGCGTAGCATCATCAGGAATATATATATATACAAATCTATATACAAATGGCAACGTTTTTGCGAAATTCTGAATTTTTTTGAGGCAGAAACTCAATGAGCTGTATTTTTTTTATTTTCACATATTTGCCTTAAATTAGAAATGTGCTTTTTAGTTTCTGCATGCCGTTGAAGATGATTGCTTTGGTTAATCAAAAGTTGCTTACAAGCAATGCAATAGGACCGCTTTGTCTCCTCATCCTGTTTAAGCTATTTATATCGCAGCTCCCATTCTTTTGAATAATATCTGCAAACTTTACGCTTTTTGAAAGAACATGTGGGGGAATCATCTTCATCTGATTCTGAAGAATTTGGAACGACCACTTGATCATTTGCCAAGTCCTGAGCCGTCTTGCTTGGGGATCCATTTTTACAATTTGTGTTAATAAGAAACCTGACAGAATTTACGATCAAATGATTAATTTATAAAAATAAAAATAGAATTTAAAAAGCTTACCTTTCCATATATTAATTATAAATGAAATAAATAAATGAAACATATAAATACTTTTTTTTTTGTAGAAAACTGTTTTTTAACTTCAAATTTCATAAATTTTATAACTTTTTTTTCACTTACAATTCTTTAATGCTCTTTTGTTTGCTTATTCGCTTCTCTTTTAATTATACGGCCTTATTCCAGTTGGCGACGTCGTTGTCGTCAAACGACTCTTTTGTAATAGAATAAAGAAAAAATGTTTCTCTTGCCTTTAATCTATAACAAAAATCTCTTTAGATGACGACGACATCGCCAAGTGGAATACGGCCTATAAATTCGTAGGTTAAATTCAGACTTGTAAAGTTTAGTCTGCAATATTTAGCGTTTTTAAGTACATTTTAATAATATGTTTGCGATTTTTAAGTCTGATTGTTAAAATTAGAAATAAAAGATATAAATATGTACAAATTATGATGTAAATAAAAGAAAAATGTTGAAAATGGCAAATTAAAAAAAAGGGGAAAAAGTCGCATAAACTTAACAAAAGTGGCAAAATTAAGTGGTTTTTCAAAAGTCGCACAAAAAGTCGCTGGCCGCAAAAAAAGTTGCAAAGTGCGACTTTAGTCGACCAACGGTAACGCTGCCAAAGAATATAAATCATATAGAATGCGCATCTCAACACTTATCCAAATATTTTGTCAACATTTTTTCCGACGCGGGAAGGAAGGGCAAAAGGCAAAACAAAAGAAAAAGCGTAACAAAACAAGAGAAACCAAAGAGAAACTAATGTCACAGTGTATGCACTGTGCCAATGTGTGTTTTATTTCTTTTGCATTGTTGTTTAGGTTTTTTCGTTCAGCCACAGTACATACAGTGACGAAATTCCAACAACTATAACAAGAACATCACACAACAAAATTTTTGCACACACAACATCACAGTGTATAAGACGATAGCCACAACAAATTTTTTACTTCCTGTTTTTTTTTTTTTGCTTAAGTACAGAAACGGTATCATGCTAACAACAATATTCACATACAATACAATTTATGTCTTTGTGTTTCTTATTCATTGTGAGCTGTTTTCGTTTTTTAAATTTTAAAACTTAGAGAATAATGTTGTTGGTTCAAATATTTTTGTGTATTAAAGAATACAGTGCTCCGATACGACTATGTAAGCTAGTGTAGGGCAAAGCATATTTAATTTGTAGTTGCGCGAAGGAAAATACATTAATCTACATCGAATATATAGCGCCCTATTTAATATCGTAATAAAAGTGTAGTTAGAAATATATTTTATTATTATTATTTATTTAAGCTCAACAATTGATTTTATATTTATTTGAAATAAAAGGTCAACTAAACCAAAAAATGTAATTCCAAAAATATAAAAAAACAAGTATATATTCATTAATGAGAAATTTTCGAATGATAAATTGATGATTTTTCAATTATTTATAAGAAAATTCTATTTTTATTTTTAATTTATATATGTATGTATGTATTATATATATGTACGTATATACACATTTTTAAAAGAAAAGACACTTTAATTTTTTTATGTTAAAAATAAATAATAAATAAATAATAATCAAGATTAAAATTATTTCTTACTTTATACTTCAAAGCATTAAAAAGTATGTATATTTTGAGGATTTTCATCTCCATAAAAAGGCTAATAAAGTTAATTTTTTTTAAAGATTATTTATTGGATAAAATATCTAATTTTCTTTTTTTGGAACTTCCTTTTTCTGTAGTCCAAGAGCAATGTTTCCGAAGGAGAACCAATAATAGAAAGTCCAATAATGTCTTTAAATTTGAACCTCAAAAAATTGGTATAAAATCTTTTATTATTGAGTCATGTAAACGAATAACCCCAGAGTGGTTTACCAACACTTGTTCTCAACACAGAATAGAGGTATTGGATTTGCTGCTCCTTCGAAAGCATTGCTCTTGGACTACAGAAAAAGGAAGTTCCAAAAATAGATATTCTATCCAATAAATAATTTTTAAAAAAGTAACCTTATTAGCCTTTTTATGGAGATGAAAATCCTCAAAATATACTTTTTGATGCTTCAAAGTAAAATCTAAGAAATAATTTTAATTTTGATTATTATTTATTTATTATTTATTCTTAACATAAAAAATTGAAGTATCTTTTCTTCTAAAAATGAATATATACATACAGTCATATATTTTAAACATACATAAATTAAAAATAAAATTTTTTCAATTTTCTTATAATTGAAAAATCATCAATTTATCATTCGAATATTTGTCATTAATGAATATATATTTGTTTTTTTTAATATTTTTGGAATTCCATTTTTTGGTTTAGTTAACCTTTTATTTCAAATAAACATAAGAATACTTGTTGATCTTAAATAAATAATAATAATAATAAAACTACACTTTTATAACGATATTAAATAGGGCGCTATATATTCGATGTATATTCCGTCGCGCAACTACAAATTACATATGCTTTGCCCTACACTAGCTTACATAGTCGTATCGGAGCACTGTATTCTTTAATACACAAAAATATTTGAACCAACAACATTATTCTCTAAGTTTTAAAATTTAAAAAACGAAAACAGCTCACAATGAATAAGACACACACACATAAATTGTATTGTATGTGAATATTGTTGTTAGCATGATACCGTTTCTGTACTTAAGCAAAAAAAAAAGACACGAAGTAAAAATTTTGTTGTGGCTATCGTCTTATACACTGTGATGCTGTGTGTGCAAAGTAAGAGAATAAACGAATTCTCTTTGCTAAGTAAGAGAGTAACAATTCTTTTTGCGGGTTCCAACATTACGACCCGCCATAAGAAATTTTACTTGTACGTGATGCACATTCTATATGATTTATATTCTTTGATTATACATTGTAATATACAGTAATCCCTCGCGGCAAAAGTTTCGCAAAAGCGCGGTTTTTTTTGCGTACATATTACATATTTAGTGCAAAATACGATATGATATGATATGATATGATATGATATGATATGATATGATATGATATGATATGATATGATATGATATGATATGATATGATATGATATGATATGATATGATATGATATGATATGATATGATATGATATGATATGATATGATATGATATGATATGATATGATATGATATGATATGATATGATATGATATGATATGATATGATATGATATGATATGATATGATATGATATGATATGATATGATATGATATGATATGATATGATATGATATGATATGATATGATATGATATGATATGATATGATATGATATGATATGATATGATATGATATGATATGATATGATATGATATGATATGATATGATATGATATGATATGATATGATATGATATGATATGATATGATATGATATGATATGATATGATATGATATGATATGATATGATATGATATGATATGATATGATATGATATGATATGATATGATATGATATGATATGATATGATATGATATGATATGATATGATATGATATGATATGATATGATATGATATGATATGATATGATATGATATGATATGATATGATATGATATGATATGATATGATATGATATGATATGATATGATATGATATGATATGATATGATATGATATGATATGATATGATATGATATGATATGATATGATATGATATGATATGATATGATATGATATGATATGATATGATATGATATGATATGATATGATATGATATGATATGATATGATATGATATGATATGATATGATATGATATGATATGATATGATATGATATGATATGATATGATATGATATGATATGATATGATATGATATGATATGATATGATATGATATGATATGATATGATATGATATGATATGATATGATATGATATGATATGATATGATATGATATGATATGATATGATATGATATGATATGATATGATATGATATGATATGATATGATATGATATGATATGATATGATATGATATGATATGATATGATATGATATGATATGATATGATATGATATGATATGATATGATATGATATGATATGATATGATATGATATGATATGATATGATATGATATGATATGATATGATATGATATGATATGATATGATATGATATGATATGATATGATATGATATGATATGATATGATATGATATGATATGATATGATATGATATGATATGATATGATATGATATAATATGATATGATATGATATGAAGATCTTTCTGTTGAAGAAATAATAACATATTTTGCAGATAATAATAATGATGAAAATGACGATAGTGAAGATGTAGAAATTGTTGAAAAAAACAAATTTAGTAGCGAAGCACTGGCAGAATTTTTGAAGCGTGGCAATCAACTTGGTGAAGAAGCTATTGCTTTAAAGAAGAAGCCGTGTTTTAAAATTCCGTAGACGTTTGACGGAAGCTTTAGCGCCGTATAAAGAACTTTACAGTTCAAGAGACACTATAGCAATCACTATTAACAAGTTTTTTTACGAAACCATTGGAGGAAAATAGAACAAATTCATCAGAAGATGAAAATTAACTTATTTAAAGAGTTTTTTTAATTACATATTTACATTTTAATTATGTACATACTATGTACAATGAAATGATTTCAAGATTTTATTTGTTTAATTTTTAACTTTATGTTAATATTGAATAAAGTCTTTTTTTTAGTTATATACTTGGTTCAAATTTAAAACTTTCATGATAGTTTTAGGATTTGGAACGTATCCCCTTAATTACATACAAAATAGGGTTCACAGTGCGCGATTTCGGATTGCGCGCTGTTTTTTCAGAACGTATCTACCGCGCAGTTCGAGGGATTACTGTACATACATAAAACAGAAATGCAAAATGGAACACTAAACTGTCGTCTGAACAGTGAGTTTCGCAATCGTGGTTCAGAGAGCGAACCAAGTGGTTCATATTGTCGTGTGAACCACAGACTATATACAGACACGACAGAAGTGACAGTTCAAAAACGCGACAATCAGATGTTTAATAGTTTCGTTAAAAAGAGATAGATAATTTGATTAAAAGGTTGTAATGTTTATGTGTATGAAGCAACCGATAGAAAATATATTTGTTTACATAGGCTGTGTTTGAAACGGCAGCAAAGTTCTATGGAAAAACAAATTTTTCTGTGGTAAAAATGTTTTCTCTTTCTGCTGTGTGAAATGAAAACTTTTTTCACAGCATACAATTTTGACATTTATTATTAAAAATACTCTTTTTGTTTTTAAATTTGTTAATTAAAAAATTATATAAAAATTAATAAGTTAACAAAGTATATTCCATTACTCATTCCAATTTTTCTGGAGATCAGAAGATCGCATTTATTTGATGTTTTAGTTTTTATTTTATTTTATTATTTTTATTTTACGGGTTCTCCTTCAATTTAATTTTTTTTTTAATAATTTTACTAAACTTTGTATATTTCTTTACTTTTCTGCAATATTTTAATAATTATTTTATATTTGTTTTAGTTTGTTGTTTTTCTTTAATTGTCAAATATTTCTATGCTTATGTCAAAAATTTTACTAGCCCTTACGGCTAGTGAAATTTTATTCACCTCAAAAATGTCAAAATTTTACTTACAAGAGAACTTTGCTACCGTTTCAAACACAGCCATAAATGAAAAAGAAAATAAAAATTTAAAGTAAACAAACAAAGATTTTAATTTTTTTGTGTTAATTGTGATAAAAAATTAAATTTCCAATGTTTGTGGCATTTAAAATAGTGTGAAAAAATTCTAAGATGCGAAGTAAGTAAGTGTTGGTGAGATTTAAAGGAAAAATTATAGTGTTGTGATATAAAAAGCTAAAAACAAACAGTGCAACAAAACAAACAGTTTAAAAATTTCAAGGCAATTGGAAGAAAGCACTCTTCAGCAAACCACAGAATACGTTCCTGACAAAAAGGAACTGTTTAAATAAGAGTTGTGTGTTTTAATAAATAATCGATGGAGTGTTTGAATCTACTTGTGGCTGAAGAATCTTGTTTTGCACGATTTTACATTCGATTGACCACCACCGTTGTTGTTTATTTCTTTTTATTAAATGTTTGCGATGGAATTTAATATGTTAAAGGGTATATAAATGGAAGTAAAATTTAATATTAAAAGGTCTTTTTCAAGACCACAAGAACAATTTAAAAAGAGATTACTATTTAATTTTCAAATGTGAATCTTAAAATAAAAATTTTTAATTCCTACAAAAGATTAGAACTAGAGTTTTTTCCCGAGAAATCCCGTCCCGGGAATTCCCGGGAATTTCAATTGTTAAAATTTCCCGCTTTCCCGGGATTTTTTTTCCGGGATCCCGGGAAAAATAATTATATGTCAATAAATAGTAACTACAAAGACGTGTTGGCTCAGACACGTCGTATTATCAAAATTTTCAAAAAAAGTCCAACAAAAAATGGTATACTTCAAAAATATGTTGTCGCAGAACACAAGAAGGAAGTATGTCTCCAATTAGATATTGTAACTCGTTGGAATTCTTTAGTACCAATGATAGAAAAGTTTCTGCTCATAAAAAATTCAATAAAAAAGAGCCTTATTGATTTAGAAATGGCTGAACTATGGGTTGAGAAAAAAAAAATGGTTGCATTAAACAACATGGTTAAAGTTTTAAAACCTATAATATTGGCAGTGGAAAAGTTAAATAGATGTGATACAAACATATTAAAGAAATTCAGTCGATTCCTTCCATTCTTGGCGAAAAAATGTTTCAGGCTCTGCATCAACGGATAGATGAAAGAAGAGAAAATAAACTGTACACTCTAGTAAAATATTTAAAAGATCCAAATTTTTTTTACAGTGATCATAAACATAGTTTGTTTCCTTATGCTTCTAAGCACTTGGTAGTTGGATATGCTGAAAATCTTTATAATCGACTGTTTAGTGAACATAATTTCGGAGAAGTTCAAACTTTTGATGACGTTGAAGAATTTTTCGCTGCAAAAGAAAAAAACATTTGAAGAAGTCTTAAATGCAGCCATTAGTGTCGTAAATTGTGGTACTCAATCTACCTCCAAAAATAAAAAAGAATTGAAATTTTTTGAAGGAAGTGGCCAAAGAATATTGAACTTTTGTTTAAAGCACTTTTAACCATACGTCCAACTTCAGTAGAAAGTGAGAGAGTTTTTTCGATAGCAGGACAATTTGTTAACAAAATAGTAAGAAATAGACTTTCGGATGAGTCTATAAATGCACTCAGTGTATTAAAAAATAATTTTTTAAACCAAAAAACAAATAATATGTTTATTTATAAACATTCAATTTTTATGTTTTGATTTTCGATTTTATATAGAACTATTATATTATAAAACTATTAATTGTTTTAAATAGTTGAAGTGTTATATTTTGTTTTTGATCTCACATTACTCCAAGTTCCTATTTTTATTTTTAATAACGTATGTTTATTTTTTTTACTTAGTTATGTAAGTATTTACTTCGTGTAAACCAAAATTTTTACGTTTCTAAATAAGAAATGTATTACTAAAAACAAATAAATTTTTGCATTTATTTCATAGGCCGGGATCCCGGGATCCCGGGAAATTAAAAAAAATTTCCCGCTTTCCCGGGAAACACAAAACCCCGGGAAAAAAAAAACTCTAATTAGAACCAATTTCAATGAATAAAAAGTTTATTTTCAGGACAGAAGGCCGTAATCCTGGCACAGGGTTGTTAAGGCTAGTTATGTATCTATGTATTTTCAGGACAAATTTATTCCAAAAAGAATTTAGCTTTTATTTTTCAATGAGAACCTTGTTCAGGTTGAATAATCTTTTTTGGCACGATTTAAATTTGGATTAAAAACTACCAAGGTAAATGTGTATTGAAAACTATTATTGAATAATCTTTTTTGGCACGATTTAAATTTGGATTAAAAACTACCAAGGTAAATGTGTATTGAATTATTTGTATGTTTCAGTCCACTGATAATAAAGGAATTTTAGTTTTCACAAATTGAACGAACGCTAGAAAAATTTAAAACAAAAAGGTCCTTTTTAGGACCACAAACAAAACCATTTCCAAAAGAGTAAATTTTTGCTTTCAACGTTAATGTTAAAATTTAAATTTGTACAAAAGAATTGATTCAATTTGATTTAAAATATACAAAGGATACATGCAGAAGGGATACATTTGGCCAATAATGGTTCTAATTTTTTGTGATGATGCAGCATAAAACGAAGAAGAAACTAACATGGTGTATATATTTATTTTATAGTTAATTTTTTTTATTTTGTCCGATTTTATAATATTTGCAGCATAGGGTAAGTTCTACTTTACAATTTAAACATGAACTAAGGGTTAATTTTGGTATTTATTTAAATTGTTCATTTCAAAAATTTTGAAGGAAATATACTTATGTGTACACAAATTCTGTGCATTCATGGGTTATATTTAAAATTGAGTAATGTGTTATATTTAATACTTTGGTTCTTTTCTTTGTGTTTATCGTTCCGCAATTGCTTTGTTTGTTTTTTATTATATGTACATACGTTTTCAATTTGAATATTTTAATATTACGGCCGGGTTATTTTACCATTGTATTTGACCATGTTTGTTGTTGTTAATTATGTATTATTTTAGTAGGTCTATTTATTTCATATCACCTTGTGTTGTGTTAGGTTTTAGTGGGTGCTTTAATATTAAGTGAGTTTTAAATTCAAATAAAATGTATACCTGTTTTCCAAAATACTTATCCAGAATGCCGTATTTTTCTTATTACTTTTCCTTTCCTGGGTACAAATAGGCAAAAGCATTTTATTATTTAATGTACTGTTTATTTTGTGTTCCTGTGTTTTGTGATCCTTAATGGGTTAACGCATAGAAGGGTTTTCGTTTATTTCTATTTTTGTTTTGTTTTTAATTCTTTTTTATATGCTTTGTAACACAACAACAATAAATTTTATAATTCTTGTTTTGTTTGTAAAACCTATTGGAGGGAAAAAGGGTTCATTCTGTTGCTTTGTTTTTGTATAATTTTGTGTTCTCAAATTCTTTGTCTATTTCTTTTATTAATTTTCAAATAATTGTAATTTTTTTTTTTATTTTGATTTTTGTTTTTATGTTTGTTTTTAAGTGAAACGGTTTTTTTTCTTGTATATTTTATTTATCATTGTCATATGTAATTTTAATTTTAGCAAATATTTATGCAAAAGGGAATATGCGAATATATATAAAATAATATTTTCTTTTCTATTTATTGTATTTTAAGTGGACTGTATTGTGTTATTTGTGTCTTAGGTGCTTTGGTTTATGGGTTATTTTTGTGTAAGATATATGTTTAGTACATAAAAGTTTTGTTGGTTTTTTATTCTTTTGAAATTGTTGTTGTTTTTTATGCACTTAAAACCAAAAATTTTATGTTTTTTATTTATTACTTTTCCAGGTTATGGCGGTTCTTAGTTACAGTACGGTTTATAAGTATGTATTGATTTCGAAAAATAATCAGGGGTACGGTAAATATGTACACATATGTTTGTATATAAGAGTTCTGATTTGCAGTGTTTTTACCGTTTGATATTTTAGGAATGTCCTGTAATAATAGCAATATATATCTATAGGTATTTCATTGCATCTTTTTTATAAGAATTTATGGCACACACTTTAATAAATGATTTTATTTCAAAATTTTTTTTTAACTTTTTAATTTTTTGCATTATTTTTATTTTCCACTGTATGTTACACGAGTACATATTTAACTATGTATGTATGTAGTTTTATTAAAAATACGAAACCTTTTGTATTGCGATTATTTTATTTATTTGCATACATATGTATGTCTTTTTTTCCTTTTTAATATTTAACTGGCACTGGTTCACCGAAGATAGGACCATGTTTATATTGATGTGGGGTATACACCAATATAATAATAATACCCATTACTTCCAAACAAATAAAATAACACGACATTTATAATTTTAGAAATTTATATATTTTTATTAAGTTTCATTGCTTTTTAAAGCAACCTTGCTTTCTATGTTGTGTATAATATATTGTTACGTTTTTACCTTTTAAAAACGTTTTATTTCTACAGACCTTTTCTATAGAAATATTTTTTATTATGTGGATTCTTTAATTACAATAATAAGCACTTGATTTGATTGTGTATTTATTAATTTACTGTATTTACACTTAATACACTTTACAAGATAAACACTGTTGAACAATACCACACGTAGGGATTCACTGATGATCTTTACTCTGTCTTTGCTAAATCACAATTAACTTGATTCCCAATCTCTGCTCTGCCCTTTTATTTAAATTTCAATGTGTCTAGATTTTTCTTTCAGTTTCGAGATCACTTCATATGGCAAAATACTTGTATGTCACATGTTAATTTATTTTTGTATGTATATGCGTGTGTATATCTGTAGTACATGTAGAAGTTTGTAGACAGAGCATCTCTTCTATTGTTGATGATGAAATGATTTCGTAGTAAATTTTGCAGCACTAATATAAAGATATATGTGTGCGTGTGTGTTTTTTGTTTTTACTAGTAACAGCACAAGACAAAATTACGTGGTTGTTGTTATTACTTTTTTTACTCTAAAGTGTTACCATAATACGCGTTTTTCTTTTATTTTAGCTGTAATCTTTGGCGCTTTTTTACTTAATTTATTTGTTTTTTCGTAACACTGCCTCCCACTTAAGCCTGTTCGTCCCGAATAGGCTTCTTAACTACTTTCCCATAGTTTGCCAGTCGCTCTAAGTGTACGACTTTCATCTTGGACCTCGGACTGTTGTACTTTTGAATTCTGTAGACAACATCATTAAGCCTTTTGATTACCTTATAAGGTCCCTCCCAGTTAGTCTGCAATTTGGGAGACAATCCTTTCTTCCGCTGTGGGTTGTAAAGTAGAACCAGTTGACCTTCATGGTAGCCTTCACTATTTGCTGCCTTATCGTATCTCGCTTTCATTTTGTCACTGACCATCTTTATTCGAGTACCTACGAAATCATGTAATTCGTTGAGGTTTTCTTGTTATACGGTATAACTCTCATCTACATCCGCTGTTGGTTTGGCGCCAAATTCCAAGTCAGCAGGTAATCTCAACTCAGTGCCATAAATAATCTTGGCAGGTGTTTTGGATACTGAATCATGCACAGCTGATCGGTATGCTAGCAGAAATTTTGGTATGTGCTCGTCGCAATCTTTTTGATGCTCACTCACCACTTTACGTAGGTATTCCTCAAGTGTTCTATTAAATCGCTCTACCATTCCATCAGATGGGGGGTGTAGTGGCGTCGTCCTGGTCTTCTTTATTCCATAGATCTCGCACATTTCTTTAAACACCATGGGCTCAAAATTTCTGCCTTGATCGGAGTGCAGTTCAATTGGTATACCATAGCGACAAACCCAGTTGTTCACAAATACGTCTACAATTGTTGTTGCTTCTTGATTGGATATGGTGTACACCTCTGGCCACTTGCTGAAATAATCCATCACTACGAGAACGTATCGATTACCCTTGTTACTGATAGGAAAAGGACCTGCCACATCCATCGCTATCCGCTCGAATGGTGCGCCTGAATTATACTGCTGTAGCTGCCCTCGGCTTCTTCTCACTGGTCCTTTTGCTGCCATACATTGCGCACAGTTTGCTATCCAATCGGCCACAGCTTGTTGACAACCAATCCAGTAAAACCTTTGCTTAAGTTTTTCTAAAGTTTTAGTTACTCCAAGATGACCCCCACTAGGAGCATTATGAAATTCATTTAGGATTTCACTTATCTTGGAGGATGGCACTACTATTAAGTCGGTTGTTGTTTTGCCATCTGCACTCTCCCAGGTACGATATAAGCAGCCATTTATCAGCTTTAAACTATTCCACTGAGCCCAATAAGCCTTTACTATAGGACCTTCTGCTGATATATCGTTTCGGGTTGGTCGTTGATCCTTTTCTTTAGCTGTTATAATTTTTGATAACACTGGATCATTCTTTTGCGCTGTTGCCCAGTCCTTGTCCGACTCTATGTGAGTTAGCCGAATGTCGACGATAGATTCCTTGCCCTCAGCCTTAGTACAATGTTTACACTCTATGCTACACGGCCGCCGCGATAGAGCATCTGCATTACCATGCTTTGCGCCTCTTCTGTGCTCTATGCTAAAATCGTAGCTTTGGAGTCGTTCGATCCAGCGAGCCAGCTGTCCTTCAGGGTTCTTAAACTGCAACAGCCATCCGAGTGCAGAGTGGTCAGTCCTCAGGAGAAAATTTTGGCCATACAAGTACTTGTGGTAATGTTTTATGCACTCTAATACCGCTAATAATTCACGTCGTGTTACACAATAGTTCTTTTCAGGCTTTGAGAGTGTTCGACTGTAATAGCCCACAACTTTTTCTGTTCCATTGACTACCTGCGAGAGTACACCACCTATAGCATGTCCACTAGCATCACTGTCTAAGACAAATTTTTCACCCTGCACTGGATAGGATAAAACGGGTGCTGCCCATAATAAATTTTTCAATGTTTCAAATGCCTTCTCTTGTGGTTTGCACCAGTGGTACGGTCTTGATTTCTTGGTCAGCTCATGTAGACTTGCTGCTACGCTCGCGAAATTCGGCACAAAGCGTCTGTAATATGTGCAGAGTCCTAGAAAGCTACGTAACTCGTGAAGATTCTGTGGTCGAGCCCAGTTCTTTACTGCTCGTGTTTTATCTTCATCTGTAGTAATGCCATCTGCCGTGACAAGGTGTCCCAGATATTTTACCTCTTTTTGGAACAATGCACATTTCTTTGCACTTAACTTTAGACCGGCCGCAGATATTCGCTGTAGAACTTCTCCCAAGTTTCTAAGATGTTTGTCGAAAGTTCTACCCATCACTATTATGTCATCGAGATACACTAAGCAAGTTTTCCAGTGCAGTCCTTTCAATACTCGTTCCATAAGACGCTCAAATGTGGCCGGCGCATTGCAGAGCCCAAAAGGCATTACCTTGAATTGCCATAAACCACCGTTCGCACTAAAAGCGGTTTTCTCTTTATCTTTCTCTGCAATCTCCACCTGCCAATAGCCACTTTGCAAGTCTAATGTGGAGAACCATTTTGTTCCTGCTAGCGTGTCCAGCGTATGGTCAATCCTTGGTAGCGGGTAACTATCTTTTATAGTGACATCATTAAGTTTTGTATAGTCCACACAGAATCTTGTACCGCCATCTTTCTTCTTCACTAGGACTACAGGTGAGCTCCACGGACTGAATGATGGCTCTATTACACCGTTCTTTTCCATTTCTTTGACCAGGTCCTTTACCTCATTTCTCTTAGCCAAGGGTACGCTTCTGGGTGCCTGTTTAATAGGTCTCGCTTCGCCGGTGTTGATTACGTGCTTAACAATGGCCGTTCTTCCTTGACAGTGATCTTTTACGGCGAAGACGCTGGCATGCTTCTTAAGCAGCTGTTTTGCTTTATTTTTATCCGAAGCTGCTAATTCTTTCAGCCATTTTTCCACACAGTCCTTAAATAGAGCTTGGTCCTTGGCGGGTATATTTTCAGGATCCCCCGTGCTCTCATGATTTATTACCGCTTCTACTGGAACACATCGGCCTACATCGGATCTTTCTGTGATGATTTTTTCTTGGGCCGATAGGTTGAGCACTCTCACTGGTACTATGCCTTCTTTATTGGCTTTAATAAGGGCTTTTGCTGTTAATATTTCGGCCTTTATTTCTTCTAGTTCTACTACCCACAAACGGTTGTCCACACAATCTCCCTCCGCACGCGCCCATATCAATGTTTCTGCTTGTGGTGGTAATTTTTGTCGTCCTACAGCAACTAGTTTTCTAGCGTGAGTATTGTCGTCATAACCCACATCAAGCGGTATCTCGACATTATGCCAACTCATAACCTGTTGCCCCATATTCAGGTTGATGCCTTGGGTTATCATAAAATCGGGATAACCTCATCAACAATATCGGCAACAATAAACACATGTCTAACGCTAATGTTGGCCATAGTCACCTTAGCCTCTATCTTCCCGTGGATAGTGGCAGATTCTGCCGTAGCTGTTCGTAGTCTAACGTTTTGTAGTGACTCACATCTTCCGTTGACTATATCGGGCCTGATGATCGACTGTGTTGCCCCAGTGTCTATAGTGAAGATGTGTCTTCTGCCATTTATGTACCCAATAACTGTTAAGTTGCTGTTCTTTTGCTGCATCACTGATATGGAGATCGTGGGGCACTCGCTTGTGGGAGCTAGCTCTTGCCCCTTAGTGCTAGCTCGTTTTAGTTTAACGGGGACTCTTGTGATGGTTGCTGGTGGTTCACCCGTTTGTTACTTCTGGATGGCGAGATAGACCTTGCTCTTTTTCGTGGCGCTTTACATTTTCTTTAGAAATGGCCACTCTTACCACAATTGAAGCACTTTGCGTTCGTCTTCTGGTGCATGCCGGCACAAATTTCCTTCATCATAGCTTTAAGGTCATTAAGCACGTCATGTGCTTCTGGCTCGACATCCAAAGAACGCACCTTATGTATCTGTGGCCTAGATATAGCTCTAGCGGTTTCCTGCCCCAATGCAAATGCTACTGTTTCAGCGAAGGTGTTCCTTTGAGTGCTGCATACCGCGAGCTTCAAGTCAGGGTCACGTATGCCATTGACGAACGCTTCGGTTTTAAAACGATCTACCAATGGATGATTTTCGCCTGGGTATGTTAATTGTACCAATTTTTCAATCCCCATGGCGAAGGCCTGTAGTGACTCATTGGGCTTTTGCGTTCTGCATCTCAACTCCATTTGGTACAATTCTCGCTTGCGTTCATTACCGAACTTACGCTGCAATGCTACCATTATGTCTTCGTAATTATTTCTGGAGCTCGCTGGAATTGTCTCCAGGACTTCTGCGGCTTCACCCTTTAAGGCTAAAATTAGTTCTAGAGCCTTCTCTTCGTCGTCCCATCCATATTTGCTTGCAACGGTTTCAAACTGAAGTCTAAATACAGAAAGTGGTGTGCTACTATCAAAGCAAGGGGTTTTTATTTTGCTGGTAAATTCTGGAACAACACGTACTGGTCCAGCTTGTTGGCATTGAATACTATTGACCTTTTCTTCAATTTCATTAATTTTATCGTCTAAGTCAGCCACTCTTGCTTCCACGCCTTCTACCCTCTTACGGAATGTTTCAGAAATTTCTACTAACTTCTCGTTTGTTGCTTTAGATGTTTCTTTTACCTCTGCCAATAATGCTTGGTTTTGTGCTCTAGATGTTTCTTTTACTTCTGCCAGTAGTGCTTGGTTTTGAGTTCTAGATCGTTCTTCAACTTGAGCCAGCAATGCTTGGTTTTGAGCTCTAGATCTTTCTTCAACTTGAGCCAGCAATGCTTGATTTTGAGCTCTAGATGTTTCTTTTACCTCTGCCAACAATTCTTGGTTTTGAGCTCTAGATCGTTCTTCAACTTGAGCCAGCAATGCTTGGTTTTGAGCTCTAGATCTTTCTTCAACTTGAGCCAGCAATGCTTGATTTTGAGCTCTAGATATTTCCATATTCGCCTTTGTTGTTTCTTTTACTTCCATTATGGCAGCCAGCAGCGAATTTATATCTAAACTACTGGTCTTTGCAGGTTCATATATCTCTATTTCGTCATCTTCAAATTCATGGGCGTCAACGCCACGATGCTTGAATTCTTCCAATAGTCTCTTCTGCAGCTCCGCTTTATTACCAGTAGTCGGCAATTCCATTTTACTTAATTCACGTTTTAGCCGGTCTACCTTCAGATCTTGAAACTTCATGCTTATTATTTTGTAATTTCACTTCTGACACCAATTGTTACGTTTTTACCTTTTAAAAACGTTTTATTTCTACAGACCTTTTCTATAGAAATAATTTTTATTATGTGAATTCTTTAATTACAATAATAAGCACTTGATTTGATTGTGTATTTATTAATTTACTTTATTTACACTTAATACACTTTACAAGATAAACACTGTTGAACAATACCACACGTAGGGATTCACTGATGATCTTTACTCTGTCTTTGCTAAATCACAATTAACTTGATTCCCAATCCTTTTATTTAAATTTCAATGTGTCTAGATTTTTCTTTCAGTTTCGAGATCACTGCATATGGCAAAATACTTTTGTGTCAACATGTTAATTTATTTTTGTATGTATATGCGTGTGTATATCTGTAGTACATGTAGAAGTTTGTAGACAGAGCATCTCTTCTATTGTTGATGATGAAATGAATTCGTAGTAATTTTTGCAGCACTAATATAAAGATATATGTGTGCGAGTGTGTTTTTGTTTTTACTGGTAACAGCACAAGACAAAATTACGTGGTTGTTGTTATTACTTTTTTTTACTCTAAAGTGTTACCATAATACGCGTTTTTCTTTTATTTTAGCTGTAATCTTTGGCGCTTTTTTACTTAATTTATTTGTTTTTTCGTAACAATATCTTCACAAAACACACTAACCTTTGATAACAAAAAAGAAACCAAAGAAATTATGAAAAAGCAAAATAAATTAATTCGCTCTATCGAGCAGCTGTAATGTACTGTATAATGATTAATAAACGTTATATTCAAATCAATATATTGGTAAATAAGCATATTATTTTATATACATATATATTTTAATTCATTGAAAATACAATACTTTTTGCAATATTATATAAATATATCATTAAATAGAATACATAAAGAATAAATCATTATATAAACAAATATATTGTCCAAAGTAGTTTGGACACTCCCCTTTTTCAATCAATATTATGGCCCTTAAAAGTACCGATTTTAAACTGAGCAGCATAGGATTCGTCCCAGTCAAAGTTTATAATTTTTTCAATGTCTGTCTGTGTTAGACCTTTTGGACGCATCTATGATGCATGAACATGAAGAAATGTACGTCGTTAGAAAATTACCACAACTGACCGATGTTATCTATTGGTAACAGCACTTTTACAAATTTATATTAAAAAATACAGTTTTTAACATGATTATTTTATTTTAAATAACTCTATTACCTTTATTAAGCAATACTATTGAATTAGTTTTGAAATCAAATATTTGCTTTCGTTTTACAACACGATTTTTATTTAAACAGTATATATTTATGTTGCAAGCATTAGTACTTTTGTAAAACTTGATTTATCACTATATTTCATAAATATATAGATTTTTATCACAAAATGTTTTCTATTATCTATAACGGCTAAATATTTTACCGAAAACACGTCAGTTATATTTATTTTTGTTAATTAAAAAAAATAAATCATAAATAAAAAATAGTACTAAAAAATTCAACCGTGCGTTCATTCCAATTGTAAACACATTTTGTTATTAATGTGCTACAAAATGAATAAAAAAAAAATATTTAAATGGTTGAAAATAAATAAAATACACATTTGTCACAGAGAAATCGTTTTTTTTTTTTTATTTTCAATCAAATTTTCAATAAAGTTATCCTCGGTTTCCATTGCACACTGCGGTCTTTTCTATAATATTGTTTACACAAGCACAAGAACAGCTGTTTACGTACGTTTGGTGTAATCGGCTTCGCTCCAAACGGGCCTTAACTTTCAAAAACCTTTTCCCACCAGGGCTAACAAAAACAAGACTGCTTTTTTCTCGTTGGATAGGGTAAAAAAACAAATGGAAAAGTGCAACAAAAAACCAAATTGTATAAAATAGAGAAAACATTACTATTTTGCTCCAATTTGTCTATAAAAATATGGTTTAGCAAGTATTTCAAATTCAATATGCCATGAATAAGGCCACATATGTTTAATTAAAATCAGAATTAGTGTAAACCCAGTAATAGTACAAGTTAGCAGCTCTAATTATTTAGTATTTTTACTATGGCAACGCTTAACAGTTATTTGTATCAGTGTTGTCAGATTAGGGGATTTATCCCCAAAATGGGGATTTTTTTCCTAAATGGGGATAACAAAATTCATCTGGGGATGGGGACTTTATTGGAGATAAACGACAAATTTTGCTGCTAATAAGAATTGTGGAAATTGGTTAAAGATGTGTGCAAGAACATTCCAATCGACATGTTTTAAAGACTTGTGGACTAAATGCCAAAACGCTGCTTGTACCTTATTAAAAATAAGGGTAATTTTACTAAGTACAGAGTACAGTAAAAGAAAGGAATAATTTAGTTTCATTAATAAAAAAAATGTTTTTTTTGCCATCAAATTTGTTAATCTTAACAATATCGTTGAATACATAATTTTTTGTTTTTCATATTAATTGCTTTATAATTGATATAGAATAGAAACTATACATATGTATGCATATTTACATATTAAGTAAAACATATGCATACATGCATAATTATTATTGCAGTTTCTGTGGGCATTTTTGGGGATATGAACTTCGAAATTGAGGAAAAAAATTGAAAACTATATGACAACCCTGATTTGTATGTAGTTTCCAGGGATGCCAGGTACATTTTTATAAATATCCCTAAATCAAAGAAGTTACCCCCTAAAATTGCACTATGCCAAAATATAAAAACCCTAAAAATTTTTTTATATCTTTAATATATAATAAATTCATACCATATAAACATTTACACATATAGACGTATTTTATAGTAAAAAAACTATAAAAGAAATAGTAATTAGGCAGTATTAAAAATATAGAATGAAGGGATGAACCTTTCGTTCGCCGCATACATATTTTCAATTTTAAATAATTTTATCATTTCTAAGGACGGTGTAAAGTTTTGGCACCCATTATTTAAAGAATATCTAACTCTCATAATAGATTCAACAGTTGAAGTAGCCATTCGATTTCGTATTTTATGTTTTACAATGCGAAACATTGAAAACCCATTAATTTTTATATTTTTGATTATATATTTTTTTCTTTTGACATTTTTGCTAGCTTTACATTAAAATAATTTTAATTAAAGTGAAAAATAAATGAACACACTTGCAATTTGTCGGCTATAAGAAATAATAGTTCTAGTAAAATTAACACTGAAATACCCTAAAAAGACTCCAAATATAATTTTTTGCACCCTAAATTTTACCCTAAGTACTTTTTACACCCTAAATTTCCCCCTAAATGCAAAAAAACCCTAAATCTAGGGTGAAAAACCCTAACCTGGCATCCCTGGTAGTTTCTGTTGTGCCGCAAATTTCTAGCTGATTTTTTTTACTGATAAAAAAGGTTAAAAATATGAACGAAGTGAAGAAACAATTGTTACAAACCTCAATTAATTATGGAAGTTTGCCGATTGATAGTCTCAAAAGGATACTGGCAGCTCTTTGTGAATCATGTAAGAACAGTGTGCTAATTTCGAGTGCGTCTAAAACTTTTACTGCTACTAAAAAAATTGTACCAATAAATATTCAAATTTCGATTCCCCAATTTTCCGATTTTTTATATCTTAATATTTTATAAATTCATCCATAGAATTTATAAAATCACATATAAAACATACTGTTACGAATTGTACTTTATAATTCAAGGGTTCGATATTTGTAAACGAAAACACCGATACTTTTCGATTTAAAGCTTTATTTACACTATAACGTTTTAAATCAGAGTAAGTAAAAACGCAGCGCAGCGCCGCTCTTTTGGCTCTTTTTTGCTCTTTACGCAAAGAGCAGAGCAAACTTTTTGTTGCTCTTGCTCTGCGCCATTTTTTTGCTCTGCGCATTACAAGCGCTGCGCATAGAAGGCGCATTTGAATTTTGAGCTTCCTTGCGCCACTCTTTTTTTGCGCAAAAGAGCCAAAAGAGTGCGCAATTGCGCATTGCTCATTTACTGTGGTGTAAAATACCTTTGAAGTCAGTAATTTTAATATGAAAAAAGAAGAAATGATTAAATGTAAATAGAATTTATTCTTTTTATTTATTTATTATTATTTTTATTTATTATTTATTTATTTTCATATACTTTAGAGTAAAATAATAAAACAATTTTTTCTTTTTTATATTAAACTGGGGCCTTATCCTGTAATTCTCTTAAGATAAAATGCTTATATTTTGGGTTTTTGAAACAGGCTGGGCGTTAGAATATATAAAATTAAAAAGTGTAGAGGTAATAGGCATGAAGTTTTTAAATTACAATAAGCGTTCAAGAATTCTATTCGTAGCCAAAAAGTTCTAAATCTAGCTTAGGAGAGTTACAGAATAAGACCTCTGCTTATTGTTGTCTTCACGCACATAAATTAGTACAACAAAATTTTTTCTGAAAATTACACGCAAATATATGCATTCAAATTTTTTCTAAGTATACATATGTCAAGAATGAGGGAAAAAATTTTATTTTCTTCATTCAAATAAACGAGTATCATAAATCTGTTTTTTTTTTCTTAAAAACATACGCGACTGTCCCCATTCATCTTTTTTTAAGTATGTTATGATGGAAATTTCCATCAGTAATACTGTATAGTCATTTTCTGTAACGCATTGATTGACTGCACATAAAAATTTTTTCGAATGGCAAATTAAAAAAATTTGTTGCTGACATGACACTGTAGATATAAAAAGCGCATGCGCAATGCGCTACTCATTTTGCTCAATGCGCAGAGCAAAGCGCCAAATAAAAAATTAAAATGCTCATAGCGCAAAGAGCAGCGCTTACAAAAAAAGAGCAAGAGCCAAAAGAGCCAACAACTGCTCTTTTTTATTGGCTCCGCTCTTTGCGCATGCGCAATTTTTCGAGGCGCAAGAAAAGAGTGCGCAATGCGCAATGAGCAAAAGAGTGAGCAAATTCTTACTCTGTTTTAAATACAACTAACTCAAAACCTTAATGTGTTTTATTTGTTTTTGAAAATGTTCTGAACATATCCGTACATGTTTTTTTTCTTTCATACTTATTTAATTAATAGACAACGTCAGTGAACCTGAGGATATGAATGCTGTAAAAGGTATTATTGCTGAAATCGATGCTGAAATACGAAAATACGATCAGACATTGCAGTTTGTCAAACATCCACTAAATAATCAAGAGTATTTGGTATTTGCAATGTTGATAGCCAACCAAGCTTGTAAGTTTCAACCAAATTATACGGATACTGAACGGAAATTTTTTTACAAATTACTAGAAACGTTAGCGAGTAGTGAAGACTTTGGCATTTTGTGGCATAAACTTTATGCAGTTGCCAACCAATTACCAGCCAATGCCCAACATCCATTGTCAAAAGAGCGAATACAAGATTTAGAGGCCATTTGGGTTTCACAGGGTTACTTTTTGCAGCTGGATGATAAATTGTATTTTGGCCCACGTACTATACTAGAATACGGAAACTATTTGAAGAATAATTTCTCTGATTTTATAAATGATTGTGTATTATGCAATAAAATCGTATATTGGGTAAGAAATATATACATATATAGAATTAAAAACATAAAAATAATTTATGTCTTATGTTGAAGGATGTCAAATGCTCTGAGTGCGAAGTTAAGTTACATCGGGAATGCATACGAAAATATTTAATAAAAAAATCTACATGTCCTAGTTGCAAAAAAACATGGAACACACGTTTGAGCATAGATTGATTTTACTAAAATTTTTCTATATACATATTTTTTACAATAAGTTTTTTTATTTTGAAGTCTTTAATTTCTTAGCAATAAGTTTTGTTTTAGTGTTATTTCGTCTTCTATATTATTAGGTATTTATTATTTGCAAACAGAATGATAAAGTATTTGCTATAAAATCTATGAATTCTCCGATTCTTTAAATCTGAAATGACAAAATAGTTAAAATTATTTTTAATTTAATCAGTTATAGACTTAGAAAGGAAATAAGTCGTTAATAATTAAATAAGATTGTTTTTTAAACATACCTTAATTACAAAAGAATATCTTAATCAAATTAACACACATGTTTCATTTAAACTATTATTACCCAACCTAATTTAAGATTTTATGAGGTATAAAGTTAGTACAAAAAAAAATTTTTTTCTTTATTTTAATTAAAACCTATACCATTCTAACGAATAATGTTCAAGAGAACCTGTTGAATAAAGTTATTAAAATATACAATAATACTTTCATAAGTTCTAGTACCAAACATTATTGCCAGACAATAGGTTGTTTAACTTCATGACAGTTAAACACAGTTCATTAATGGTGCATTCAAACGCGCTTTTGGATCGAACGGAAAGCGCTATGTACGGCGTACTACAAACATGCAACACAACCTAAATTACACATCAAAGACTGTAAAGCATGGTGGCGAAAATGTATTGGTTTGGGCTGCGTTTTCTGCGCACGATGTTGAACCCATATGTAAAATTTATACAAAAATGGATTAATACGTGTACAAAAATAGTACAACATCCATTATATAAGGATATAGAGCAATCCATTTTAGCTGATACAACTAAAAACTTGAGTGATTTCTGAACGGACATTCAAAAGGCATGGTAGGCAATACCGCAGGCACTGGTGAACAGTATGTTCAGGAGATGTGCAGTTGTAATTAAAAGTAATGGTTATCCTACTAAGTTTTAGTTTTACTAATTTTAATTTTACTTGATAGAAATAATTTTTAATTTGTGCTAAATTACTGTCCAATGGAATGGGTGGGGAGATAATGGGAATCGTTCATCACTGTTGGGTTAATAAAATGTGAAATGTAAACAGCCGTAATTTTTCAAATGTAGAGACGTGGTGTATGTTCTATTAAATTATTAGTTATTAAAATTTTGGAGAAAGCTGCAATTTATTGTAAAGCATAGTCAACCAAATACTAAGCTCCAAACCAAAAATTTACGTGGCACAGTAAATCATGGAGGCGGACAGTATTGGTTTCGTGGTGTCGGTAAATGGGAGTTCATATTATCCACAATGAATGCTTAATATTGCTGAAGTGAATTTTATTCCAGTGCTCTGAAAAAATGGGCACACGTGACACATTCCGCTTCTACCAAGATAACGATCCAAATTACAAATAAGGTACAATTGTTTAATTTAGGATTACACGTCATCCAAGCACCCGCCCAATCAACAGATATAATGTGATTGGAAATTGGTGGCTGGATTTTCAAAAACACAATACATATGCTGAAAATTTGAGACCAGCCTTTTAATGCTGAACCAAAATATATCCAGAATCCACTAAAAAGATTAAATATGTAATTAAGCAAAAAGGATCCTCTACAAAATACTAAATAACTGTATTTCAACAATTTTTTAATGCTTTTTAGGTCATAGTGCTATACACGAAATAAGCTGTGACACGCGAACTGTAGGTTAGTTTAGTTTTTTCCAATAAATCGTTCATTCTTGATATTTGACTAAATTTTTTTTCAATCGAGAATAATTGTGTACAAAACTACATCATTTATTTATAGAATTTTTATCCGAATTTATGCTCGGTTTTTCCAAAATGTTCTATACACCAAATAAGCCGTGAGCATCCACTGTATGCACATATATATATCTCCCGTTAATAATAACAGCCTAATTAAGTTTTTAGAATTGTACAAGAGAGCAGATTTAATTTTTTTACATGAAATCTTACATTATCAAGTTTTAATTATATACTACTTTAAATAAATTATTAAAATAAATAGAAATTGAAAATAACTTACTTGCATTTAACACATGTAAAGAAAACTGTCTGACCTTCATCTGCAGACCGTAGTTGAAGTGTCGCATATGACATCTTATCATGATTGCATTTAGGACAATTTCGTTCCACCACAGGACCATCTGGACCAGAGTCCTTTTCTTCTTTAGCTTTTATTTTTTCTGGGTCATAGTTATTAAAGTGTATTGTATACTCCACCACTTGGTCACCAAATACTAAAAATTTATTATCTTCGGGTTAAAATTTTTTTTAAAATATTTTGTATAATTGAATACCACTGGGCTTATATGATTGTTGGCAATTGTAACAGGTTACGTCTTTAGAACTGTGCAAAGGTGGAAATATAGAACCACAATGGGGACAAAATCCTGGTGTAGAAGCAAATAATTCCATTTTATAAATAAAAAGAATAACAAACTACACACTACTAACACACGTGTATTTCTTCATAAGAGTTACCAGATCATTTTATTTATCATTATAAATCCGTTTTACAACACTAATTTTTAATACATTTTCTAAAATATTGTTTATGGTTTATTATTGCATAATTTTATTTATTTTCTCCCGTTTGATTCTTAACAATTTGTTTAACCTTTTCATCATCGCTCGACTGTGATTCGTTCTCCTCAGTATCTTCTTCAGACTCATCATCATAATATTCGTCATCGTCCTCGTCATCATCTTCATAATCAACTTGACCATAACCGGATGTTGATGCAGTCCCACTGCCGCCATAGCCATAAAAAGGACCATTGCTGTAGTCATCATCACTATCACCATAAGCACCGCCTTGCTGCTGCCTACCAAACTTATGAGAACGTGTAGACATACTCAAGTCTTTAGTGACTGATGTCTCATAGTTGCATTTAGGACAAGGTATGGGCTTATTTTTCTCATATTTGAAACCTTTGCGTTTAACGTGATCTTCACAGTAACAAGTTTTGCAACGTAAACATGAATATTGACCCAGACGGTTGCATGATTGGCATTTATAGTTTTCACTTTCCAAAACTTGACAAGAAGCTTGATGTTCAAACTGATCATCCTCGCATAGAAAACCATTACAAAAAGAGCATTTAAATATTCTACCGCCGTGATCCCATACACCTCTTTCACACTCTACACACACAGCGTTCTGTAGTGGACAAGTGCAAGCATGAGTTTGTAAACATTTGCGCCCGTGGCATACCCATGCTTCACAAAAATCACAAATCGCACCAACCATTCCAAGGCCAGTTGTAAATACTCCTGCATGTTTTATAACACAATCTCCTGTCTTCAGCATACACTTCACTTTACCACATTGTGCACAGATAGGTAAACGTTGCAGTGACTGGCAAAAGTAACAAAATGCTCTGGATTTTTGCTTACGTTCACACTTTTCACATTCCATTGGTGCATTACATGGTAAATCGGCTAAAGAAGCTTCTCGGCTACGGATTTCCTTAAGTCGAAGCTTTTGCTTCTCAGCTTTTTTTCTTTGTCCAGTTTTCTTCTTCGGCATTCTTTTTCTTTATTTATATGACGGTGCCAGTGCAGGACTAGAAACAAATTGGTGATGATTTGACAAATAAAAATGAGAAATTAAAATCAGTGCTGCCTAACAGCTGAATTTGAAGTAAAATACAGGGTGCATACGATATATATATATACTTAACGAGGTGGTGTTGCCATAAAACTAAAATAGGTCTAGTTTTTGTAAATTTAGATAAAGTTCTATAAACGGAGTACAAAAAATTCACCAAATTAAAGTAAATACACGTAAAAAAACACAAACAAAAGCAGATGTTATTGATTTTACAGCCACTTACACTGTATTTGCACATGAAAAGTTTGTATACATATTACATATATGGCATTTTTTCCAATTTCACTTGTACCTATATACATATGTCTATCTCAAAAACCTTAAGCATAAAGTTTCTACATTGAGATATTATTGTTCTGTAGTACTGTCCACCATGCCAATAGTGTGCTTTTTCGGCTTACTAGATGAGAGCTCCAAGTTCAAACCCCACTTATGACATAATATGGTTACTCTTACAGTCCGATTTTAAAATATTATATATAAATGTTTGTTGTCTTTAGAAAACCAATGTTTAGCCCTTGGAGTCCATTGACCTCAACATTGGTCTTTTGGAGACAAAAACATTTAAATAGCATATCTTTTTTGCCGAACATAGGAGTCGATTTTTTAGTTTTTTCGTTATACCTTAGGCATTTACAGTCCGATCTTAAGATATGATAGGTATATCAATGTTTTGGTATTCTCTACAGAAAAACACATAAGACATAATTAAAAATCTAAAAAGGCGACCCCTACGTTTGGCAAAAAAAGGAACATTTTTTTCGAAATCTTGCAAAAATACTTTTTATTAGAGGCGGTATGGGAAAACTTTTTTTTGAGATACGGTCTAGGGTACAGTCTTTCATGTACTCTGAAATTATCTTTATTGTTTAATTCGTAATTGTAAGAAGCGAGTGAAAAGTAAAATAAAAATAAAGTTGCAAATTTAAAACAAGGTTATTGAAGAGAACCAAAAAATAATTTAAAATAAAAATTAGCAAAACAAATAAAAAGAAAAATAAAATTTAAAAATTAAACAAAAACAAATAAAATAATTTTTATATTAGTATAGTAATTTTATTCAGTATTTTTATTTTATGAGATATATTTAATATTTTTATTATAATTTATATCAGTGTATACTGCGACGAAACTCTAACAAAAATAACAAGAACACAACAATTTTACTACCATTTAAAATTAAAGAGATAACAAATATGAACGAAAATA
The DNA here is from genome assembly GCA_963576795.1 of Metopia argyrocephala. Taxonomy (NCBI): domain Eukaryota; kingdom Metazoa; phylum Arthropoda; class Insecta; order Diptera; family Sarcophagidae; genus Metopia; species Metopia argyrocephala. Next base: position 55,214,487 of record OY756211.1, on the reverse strand, counting down.
CATATACTACTTGTTGTTTTTAAGTGGTAGTAGAGTTAATAGCAGTTGATTTTTACTTTTAGAGCTGTCATTCTTTTCATCATCTTATATACTGTGATCCAGGCTAACAAATTTTGTCCATAAAATCATTTCATTAGAATTATGCTCTCGATACTACACTACATGCTCTGTTCCACAAATCAGATTCATAAGGTATATGCCGCGGCGCACTTATGAAAAGGTGCCTTTGAGATTATAAGTTTTTTGTTTTGGAGGCCGACGAATATAATTTATCCCATCAGAGCCAATTAAGTTAAATTTTGATTCGTCGCTCCATAACACTTTGGCCTAGTGCTTCTTTGACCAATGCAGATACCGTCTCGCAAAGTCAAGTAGTTTTTTCTTATTTACCTTACTTATAAGTGGTTTCTTGGCTGGTCTTCTAGCAAATAAGTTTGCCTCTTTTAATCGGTTTCTAGGTGTTTGGACGCCAATAGAAACCCCTAATCGCTCGTTTGCATAATTAGTAACATCTACTGCCGCTTTCCGAGGATCAATTGTTACTATTTTTACCATTTGACGGTCGTGGCGAGCAGTATATTTACGAGAACGACCACTTCCTGGCTGTCTTTCGGCGTTATTTCTTTGACATCGTGATGCAATCCGACAAATTGTTGATTTACTGTTTTTAAATTGACAAGCAACTTCATTCATTGTTTTGCCTTCCTCTAATTCCCTGATAATCGCAAGTTTGCTATCTGCTGACAGCTGTTTCTATTATAAAATTCACAATTTGCAAATTTTTTAATTCAACTTTCATTTTAATATCTCTAGTTAACTTTCTTTTACTCTTAACAATGTTCGTTTCATTTTTTCTCGCTACATTTGTTCACTCTTTTTAAAAATATAAAATAAAAAAGATAAATTTTACAGAGAAGCAATCATCACTTACTGGTGCTTATTAATAAATTCTAAAACAAAAACAAATTCTCTGTTGTTTTTTGTATTTTATTCACCTGCCACCACCATCTATAATTTCAATATGGTACCTGTCAAAAGTTTTGTTTATATCACGACGCACTAATCATAAGGTGTCTTTGAGATTACAACAAGTAAAACATTATCAAAAACAGGGTAAAAAACTGTATGCTAGTAATTAATTCAACTAATCAGGATTAATCAAGATCCGGAATTGGTAGACATATCAAATCGTAGAGAAACAAAATATGTAATATTTTTCTTATGAAATTTTCTTTTTTTTTCATTTTATTTATTTATATTTCATAATTTCTTTCTAATCCACTCTCTGACTCAAGTACTTACTCCAAATATTGGTTTTCAAAATAAAACTTGTCCTTTTTTATCCTATTTTTATAGATGTATGTACATTTCTAAAAAAAATGAAATTTGCAAAGTTGTCCAACACCAACACCAATCTCTTAAAGTTTTGTGTCAACTAGCGATAATGAATTTGTTGTAAATGAGATGAACGTGTGACCACGTGTGTGTGTGCTATAAAATTTAATATGAGACAATCGTGATTTTATATTAATTCCATAATAAAAATTTCAAAAAAATTTTGTATGGATTTTGGATTAAGCTCAATATAAGAACCTAGCCACCAGGAACCTAGTTTATTTAAAAATTAATACTCAATGCTTCAAAAATTATATACGTACATACATATTTGCATATAAATAAATTAACAGTTTGTTTATAAGCACTCAAACACCACACATAGAACTTAAAACACAAGAGGGACTCCGTCTTTCTCTTACCTCCATAACTAAAATTGTGAACTGGATGAAAAATGTTGTATACATAGGTTTTCGCATCTTATTTAGCTTTTATTAAAATATATTGTACTGTGAGTACTTTACTTATTGGTATGCTTTAAAATGTTTAACTCGGATGCATGCTCGGCTAAAAGATCAAGTAGCACTTCTATTTTTAATTCACACATATTTTTTTCTTCATCCAAAGACTTTAGGCGTTGTTTTAAACGCACAACATCATCCACATCAGATTTGCGAGAAGCGTATATCCATATTCCATCTGCAAAGCGCAACTCCTTATTCCCCAAGTTCAAAGATATTTGCTTGTAGTCTTCTATATTTTCAGAAACCACTGGGCAAGCGTTATTATTTCGAGATGTACGCGGTGGTATCGGTTTAGACTCGAATTTTTTGTTAAATAGAGGCATTTTTTTATTTTATATTTTTCTTACATTATACATATGACATTTGAAATCAGTTTGTGAGTATAGCAGTATAGCTTTTATAGAAATTAAAAATTAATTTAAAAATATTTTCTTCTCCCACTCACTAGTGAGTTTTTTATTTTTAGTAAATCAGAGTTTATATACTTTTTAGCTTTAAACACCATAGCAACAAAAGGGAATAACTTTTATTCTTTATGCATACATAGTAAATATGTAATTGCTTTCATATCTAAACAACCCTCTTGCTGGACATAATAAAAAAACTGTAGAGTACAATAATAATTATTTTCAAAACATTAAAAAATGTTATTTAAATATTCTTTTTATCAAAATTATATGCAGAATGTGCTCAATCGAAAATTCCGACAATATCATCCATTCTAAGTACATCACTTTTATACTTATTTTTAAAATATTCAATTATATTCCACTTTTTATAAAATATAGCACTTTACATGAAATTACAAAATGCTGTGAAATATTAATTACGGAAACTCAATGTGACATAGAAATCTTTCGGGTGTGTTGTCATAAAATTAGTTTTATAAAAAATTGAAAAAAAAAAATTATATTTTATTTGTTATATTTGTTATTTAAAATACACACATATATAATCCAATCACATGCAGAATGAACAACGACATCTCCAGCAGAAAATTCGGGAGATGGTGGAGGATAATAATCGAATAAATTCCAAATTAGACACATTAAAGATTGCTGCAACAACTAATACGGGAAATTGTGGGGATACTGTAAACGATGATTGCACCAGGGAAAGATTAATAAATGAAAATTACAAAAGACAGATTGCATATTTACAGGCGGTACGCAATAATAGTTCCTTATCAAAATCTTAATCATACATGTATGCATTTTCTTTGTTAGGAAAATAATGATTTGCTTCTACTAAATAAAAGCTTAAACAAAATTATCTTGAATCTTGAAACTGAAAGTCGAAATTATTGTAATCAACTGTTTACTGAATCTCCAGTAAGTGAAGTAAGTATGCAATATTAAAATAACATTCAACTCCAATTTGAATTCAATACCTATAAATGTACATTTATATTATTCTTGATTTAGGTTAAACAAAAATATGCCACAGCTATTAAATTATTAGAAAGTACAATCCTTAATCAAAAAACTGAATTAAAGGAGCAGTCACAGATTATCGAAAATTTTGTTGAAGAGAGAAAGAAGTTGCGGAATCATATTGAAAAATTAGAGAAATCTCTTGAAGGTATGTAAGTAGAAGGTGTTAAAAATAAAGGACAATATATTTGTGCAAAGCACTTAATCGTGTACGTTCTGAAAAACGAATTCGAGTGAAATTGAAATCGTATGAAATTTTAAGGTGCTTTATTTTTAAAATGTTAAACTGTTTTGATAATTTTTTCTATTTATTCGATTAATAACCATTATTGTAACTTCCTTGAATACCAAAATTATAAAATAATTCGCGCAATTAAATTTTATTTGCCTTTGAAAAATTGTTCATTTTCAATTTCACTCGAATTCGTTCTACAGAACATACCCGAGTATATTTTTATTTCCTTTTAAAATTAATTAAAAATTAGAGCACACAACGATTTTTTTCTACGAAAAGTATGCATATCTCCATTGAGAGCGATGCTGTATTAAATAGAACTTTTTCCATTGCGTATTTCTTTATTGACACATAAAATAACCACCTGAAGAAGTACATACTTCATGTTAAAGCATTCATTCCTCATGACTCAAAGAAATTATGTTACCTAAAAAAATTGTTTTTCTCTTTCAGGTATTCCACAAATATTCCTCCTATCTTCTGTAAACCGAAAATGAGTGAAATAGAAATCAAATTCCTATAATTTTAAAATATGGCAAAGTTTTGTTTATTTTTATTAATTAGATTAATGAGCATTAACATATCTTATTTTCAAAACTTTAAAATAACTGACGCAATTAGGTTTATTTGTCCTCGAAAAGACATATAGCCTGTTTTATCAAAATACATGTTCGTGCAAAATTTTAGATTCCTACTCTCAAAAATGGCGAATTTATTAACGAAATTCACACGGCCGTAGTTACAAGTGTGTGTATTTCTAAATGCAAGAAGACATAACTACATACATATTTATATGAAAACCTTACATAGAAACTCATTTGTTGTATATAGGGATGCCAATCCTTATATCTCGATCCTAAAAATTATATGATTTTCAGGATTTACAAAATTTTTGATTGTATGTTTTTTGCTTCTCCTGTAAGAAACAAGACGTGTATTTTCGTCCGTTTGCATTTAATATGACGATATGTATTTTTTATTTTAATAAAATATGATTTTCCCGCTATTCTGGAAACTGTCTCTTTATTTGTGACAAGAAAATTTTTAGAATAGTTTTAAAAAGAACAGTTCATAGTACTCTTAAAAGAAAGATTAGTAATTATTTGTAGCAGAATATGATTTTTCTAAAATAATAAAAAAAGAAAAGACAAAAAAATAGAGTAGAATAATTAAGCTAAAGATAAAGTTCTATTATAACCATTAATTGTTAAGAATTACTCATGCTAAACACAAAATTTTTTACAGCATTTAAAATAATTTTTATATTTATGCATATTTGAAAAAACAATATCATTGCGTGTTAGAAGGTTCTAAGTTTTTTAAGAAAGAAAAGTAAAATAATTATCTGAAATAATTATTTTGAATTTACGAATATCCGAAAAATTATCCCCAAATAGGTATTGCATTTTCGTAGGTTATAGCATGTTTCGACTAAATCAACAGGATATTAGCTTTTACTAAAACTTTAATAATAATATTTAAAATTTATCTCTAAGTTTTTAATGTGTATTTATATTTCTGGCAGAAAAAGTAAAAGATCTGGAAAAGCTACAAGAAGCGGCAGAAACAATAGTTAAACTTCAGGATCAATTAAGTGTTGCCGACGGGCATAATAAAGAGTTGCAAAAATCTTTGAAAACATATCATCAAGCTATAGAAGAAAGATTTAAACGAGAACAAAGTGCCTTACAAAAGGTTCAAGAAGCTTTAACCATAGCTGAAGCTGCTGTTGCCGACAAAGAAGAAGCGCTAAAAAGAGAGAGGCTAGTTAAAGAAGAATGCGACAATATAGCATCTACAATAGGACAAGTAATGGATGAGGCTGCTCGTAAAGTAGAAAAAGATATGGAAGCAATTAAAAATAAATACCTTGATAAAGAAAAATCCTTAATTGAATCCAAACAAAAGCTTACAGAAGAACTACAAAATCAAAAAAAGTTTATTCAAATACTTGACACAAGATGTAATCGCTTTGAACAGAAATATAAAAATGCTATAAAGGATAATGAACATTTAACAAATCAATTACACTTGACATCAAAAGCATTAGTACGTTTTATCATAAATTATTAAGATAAACGACAAATTTTATTATATAAATTTTTTATTTATTTTAATTTTAGAAAGAGATGGAAGATAAACTGAAGCATCTGGAATACTACAGCAGCGATGCGATTCATTCAAAGTGAGTAGAATCATTTGAAAAAAATTTTAGCAAAACTAGACTTTTTTTTAGACATTCATTGGAACAGGAAAACGCTATACAACATTACGTTACGACTAACAGAGGGTTAAAGGAAAAGTATAAATGTTATCAAAAACTAATTTAAAAGCATATATTTATTTTTGTTTTTTGTTTCTTCTAAGGTATCATATAACTATTAAAGACTTAACTTCAAAATTTGAAAACGAAATTTATAATTTACAAAATGAGGTAACTCATCTAAAAGCTGAAAACCAGGCGTTGAAATTGCAAAAAATTTGCTGTTAAGTAATGAAAATTGTGTTTGTATAAAATAAAATAGAATTTAACATATGCATATACTTAAATTTATTACCGTATTTTTTCCTTAAGTAGTAGTTTATACTATCTGCTGTTGTTAGTATCAAATTTGTATGTTCCATGTTGTTTAAAAATTGTGTAAAATTATATTGTAATTCCAATAAAAACTTAATAAAGTAAAAAAAAAGAATTCCTTTGAAATTGAATTACGCATTAACTGTTTGCGTAGTTAGAGCTGGAAACAAGCTGGGAAACCAATAGCTACGTTCGAGGTCTTGATCATCAATCCAGCAAAGTCCTTCACTAACAACTTTTTCTAAAGATTGTTTGGCGCGATAGTCTGACCATCTGTAAAATTATAAATTAATAATAATTACATTATCTCAAAAATTTTAAAATTTTAGTAGAAATTTTAAAATCCAAATAAGTACATCATAGTAAGCTAATTCCATTTAGAAATATATTTGCACTGCTTTTCTTTTAATTTTTTGCAATTATCAGAAAAAAATCAATTTTTCTAGTTAATACAAATTGTATGAAACTCCTTTATATTTTTCTATTTGTATTATCAAAGAACAAACAAGAAACAAACAACAACAAAATTAGTATTAACCCAAAATTAAACCAAATTTAAATAAAAAAAAAAAAATTATTGTAGTTTTAACTTGAATAAAGGCTCAAGTCAAAATAATCGGGTAGGTAATGGAAATCGAAAACGCTTGAAATTTAAATCTACTATAATTTCAAAGACATGATATAAAATATATATATCCTTTTAATTTTATAGTGTGCATTATGGAGGAAGTTAAGTTAATATCAGAGTAGAAAGATTGTTCGAACTGCGTTCGTTCGTAAAGAAGGGCTCTTCTTGATAGTTGAATTTTAAAAGTCGAGTACAAAATTTAAATACCTTTTTCAAGAAAATATATCGACGATGGAATTAAAGAACGCTGTAACTGACAAAACCTTAAATGTTCACCAGAGCCAAAAAACTTTCATAAATGTAGAACAAATACAGTGGTATTTTTCATTTCGCAGACGGCGTAAGTGAATTTATTTTCATCGTAGAAATCTGGGACCTGGACCAATCGACGCGTATTTTTTTGCTGATAAAAATGATGCAAAAAACGTATTTTCGATTTTTTGTCAGTTACAGCGTTCTTTAATTCCATCGTCGATATGTACGATGCATTTCTGTTTAACGCAATATAATACTTTTTTGCTGATTAAAAGGTAGTCACTGCACTATCACGAAAATGGTTTTAGAGATTAAAGAGAATCGGAATACTTTAACAGTAGACAGATTTTAATATTGTAGTTGATTTCTTGCAAAAGGTGAACTTTAAAAAATTTGAGTTAATAGGTTAATATACGTACCCTAGTTGATCTTTTATCATTGTCAAATTAACATAGCCGTTTTCATTGTTGGAGGCTATTGTAAGAACAGATGTATCTTCTGTACTTAATTCGCCTGGTATAGACTGCACAATATACTTTCCTTTACCAAGTTTATGGATAACAAATCTAAAAATAAAATAGTTTACAATGAACTTAATTATATTTTTCTTTATGATTAAAAGTTATCAGGTTCTTTACAATCATTTTTATTGATTATATCGCCATATTAAATTCAAACGGACGTAACTACACAAAATTTCGAAATTGAGTTTTTTTTATTGATTATGGTTCGTTTTATCAAAATATATGTTCGTGCAAAATTTTGGATTCCTACAATCAAAAATGGCGATTTTATTAAGGAAATTCAAACGGACGTAACTACAAGTACATATCCATACATATTTCTGTATGCAAGAAGACACAACTACATATTTATATGAAAACTTTACATTCAAACTCAATTGTTGTATATAGGGATGCCAATTCTTATACATATCTCAATATATATCAAATGATTTTCAGGAGTTATAAAATTTTTGATTTTAAGATTTTTTGCTTCTCCTGTAAAAAAACAAATAGTGTAGTTACGTCCGTTTGCATTTAATATGATGATAAATTAAATTAGGAATTATTATTTAAAAGCAGTTTTAACTGTCTTTCACTAAGAGTTTAAAACTATTTTTTGAACTTGATTAGATAAACAGAAAGTTTTCATTAACGATAGAAAATTTGAACGAGATATTTATTTATTCAATTACAAAGTAATAAACAATACATTCATATGTATAATGAATGCATAAAAAACAATAATGTAATTACGAATCGCGAAATAGGGTATAATGCACATGATCCGCCAACGAACGTTGACTATCAATGGTGATATCGAGTCCCGTTATGAAGTTAAATTAAGTAAAAAACCATTTCAGTTGCGCGCGATTCTCACAATAAAAAAGGCTTCACTAATAAAAAATTATTTATTAAGGAAATTACAATTTGAGTCTTCCTGGATGAATAAGAAAAATTGAACTAAGAGTAGTAGAGCATAGCAGAAAAACCACTTTTAAAAAGTCTATAGAAAAAATGCAAATTACGTAATCATTAGCCGTAGAAGATCATTCTTTTTTTGTGGCGTTAAGGCCATACTTCGTCGAATCGACGAAGGTATTATTCAAAAGGACGTGAAAGGTGACCTAAACACAAAAAATTATTGAAGTTTCACTTGTTCAATTATTCGTTTTGTATATTAATGAAATAAAGCAAATAAATTTAGTTTATTTTTACTTATTTAATAGTAAAATAAGGTTTTAAAGCATTACTTCGTTCGTTTGGCTTGTTTTTCAAAATATAATAAGAAAAGGTATAAAAATAGTTAAGATAAAAATACAAATTCATTAACTTTGAATGAATCTTAAAACTGCCATATTGATCGAAAAAAGGAACAGTGTTTTAATACTTTCTGTCTTTAATTTGAGCAAGAAGCACAAAACTCTATTTTGTGCTTTGTGTCTTATGGCAATATACTATAACGCACCGGTGTTCTTAAAGATAATATATTCACCCTTATCGTGTTTGGTGTAGTCGTTGTCGTATTTCGACATTTTTGACCTAGATTACAGAAATCAAGCAAAATTGTTAATTAATCTTTTACAAAAATGTCGTAATATGGCAATAATACGCCAAACACATTAAGGGTCAGTTATCTGCCCATATACAAATGAAAAATGTAGCTTCTTAATAAACTCGAAAAAGAAATCAAAAAAACTTGATTACAACTTTAATAATTTTGTGATTTGTTAAATAAAATGAGTGAAATTATAGAAAACAATTAAAGAAGTGCGTAAGCATGATTAGGTTATAAAATATAAATTCAATTTTTAGCAAAAACTCTTATAAACCTAATTTTCAATAACTTCGCATACAAGAAATGCAAAAACATTAAATGACATGGAATTATATTTTTTTTCTACATACATTTTTTAATTAGTTAGTCGACGACTTACTAACACATCACATTTTCATCATATATTTTTCTCTCCATGATGGTATTTTATTATTTTGTAATTGTCGTCCATTCTGGATGAATAGAATAATATCCGTATAATTTTTGCTCAAAAAAAAAAAAAAATTAATAAAAAAATAGACTATAATAACCTGTCTGCGATTTAATCTCGGGCAGATCATGTAGTAATCTTGGGGCAAATTACGGCATCGATATCGAACGAAATTTATATGAAAATGTTTTTAAATTGTATGAAATCGATATCGAATGCCGTAATTTGCCCCCTGAATGTTCATGGGCCACTAAATGAACGTATATGTATTTTAGTCGAAAAATTTTACACAGGAAGCCGTGTGATCGCTATATTAGAGTTTATAATATTTGGTCAGGCCAAATAACGGTAATATATACGACGTTTCTATACAAAACAATTTCACACAGCAAAGCCGTGTGATTAAGTATCTTATTTTTTAGTTTTGGAGCTTATTTTTATTTCATTGGGTCTTTATTTCCTTTCCAAAGTTGATGTAATTTCATTAAAAATAAGGCCCAATTCAACTAAAGTTCTATGATTGTTAGATTTACTTTTTGTAATTACTATTACAAGAAATAAAATTAATGTTTTACTATAATATTTTGTTACTAAAAATATTAAAAAATAGAACCTACCCATTTCCAAATATATTAAGTTTTTTTGTTGCTATCAGTATATCCTCGTTTGTTATTTCTTGATGAATTAAACTTTGTCCTCTAGCAGCAATTAAACGTTTTCTCAGTTCATTTAATTCCATTAGACCTCCTACAACAGTATTTAAAGTATAAATATTTAATTGTATGAAATTTAATAGCCTAAATTTAAGATCCTAAGTATTAGGAAATTAAATATTTATAATTATTATACATTTTCGAATTAAATTCGAATATTTTAATGGATCTTGATTTAAGATCCTAAGTATTATGATCTTAGGCTATTAAATTTCATACAATAAGTATAATCTAGATCCATTAAAATATTCGAATTTAATTCGAAAATGTATAATAATTATAAATATTTAAGTTATATATTAATTTAACACTTGAGCTGAAGGTAAGGCTCAAATAATATACATATATTAAAATATATGACAGGATACTTCTGGAAAAAATGCAAGCTGCGAGTGATGTGCCATAATTCGAAATTTTTTATGGAAGGATAAGTCAAAATCTCGATACTAAACACAATTGAAACTAACCTGTCTTGTGGTTAGAAGCTAAACAGACTTCCACCACTTGTACACTTAGCTCATAGTAAAAGTCTCCCATTCCGAGAACACTCCAAAATCCTTTCCCAGATGCTAAAGGATCAACACCGATTGCTGCACACATTTCTTGAAATTGCTTACGAAATTTCGAGTTCTTTTTTATATCTTGTTTATGTTTCATAGCAAACTCTTCTAGTTTCTGCCGAAAGATCTCCATCTGCTTTGACATTTGTTCCAATTGTGACTCTTGGAGATCCGTACCCTTATCTTTATATTTTTCTGCTGCTAACTGCTGTTGCTGAATAGCTCCTAAACCTGCACGTCGTCTCATTTTTAAATATTTGCTAATAACTTCCTAAATCTAATTTTGTAAATACAAGATATCAATTAATTTCTCTGTTGTTTCTTTTTTTTACAAATCAGCTGTATATATTTTACTATGTTACCAGATTGTTACACCGTTTATTCTTTATATGGTGAAATTACTTACAAGGTGGTGTTGCCAACCCAGCTGGGTTTTTTTTGGTCATACCACTTCTGTCAAAAGTTTTGTTTATATTTATGTTTTGTTTACATTTTGATTTGTGTATTCGTGTTTTTGTTTTGGTGTAGAGACATGTATGTCGTTAAAAATACACACACACACTTCTGACATGTGCTTTTTTAATTCACCATACCTGCTTTTGACATTTAAGAGCTGAAAAAACAAATTCCCTGTTGTTTTTGTACTATATTCACCTGCCACCACCTTGTAAGTAATTTCACCATGCTTTATAACTTAAATACATATTCACCACGAAGTAACGGTTAAATTAAATTCAAAAACACCCGATATAAATACAATGGGCTATAGTCATAGTCAAACAAAAAAGTCGGTTTTATTTAAAAACAGTTTTAAGTTAGTAAAATGTTTTTATTTTGTTTGTAACTATAGTCAAAATAAAAGTATATTTTAAATCAAATCGGCTTTTAATGGGTGCCAACTCAAATGTAGAAATCGTTTTCATACATTTTGTTACAAAATACAAAAAAAATTAAAACGGAAACCCAAAAAAAAAAAAATTTTTTTTAAATTGTTGAATTTTTAAATAAAAAAGAAAAAAATTGAAAAGGCAAGATATATTTAATTCGTATATGGAAAGCACTTTTATGAATGCATGCTTTTTTCTGGTGATATCGATGTTCATGTACAAATCTATTCATTTATTATTTAATACATATTATACTGTTTCGTTCATTAATTCATTTATACTCTAAGATTTTTTTCTTAGAAATATGTGTGTATGAAAATTGTTGTAAATGCATTTCCAGCCTTGGTTGGACTCTTTATACGCACATGTGTGCAATCGATGGCTCTTATTACGTTTGGAAGTCACGCCAATTGCTGAAATTTTCTTTTTTCATCAATGGGTTCAGCACTATTTGGAACCGTTATAAAGTGCAGTTTTTTATAAATATTTTTTATGACTCTACCGACAGTTACCAGAGAGATATTTTTTTTTTATTTGAGACCAATACTCAGGGGTAAACCCCTACTAAATGCTGTACATTGTATTGGAATTTTTGGAAAGAACAGTACATATTTTATTATTAATTATATTATTATTTACCGCCTTAGGAATAAGGCAAATTGCTGTGAATTGATCATTATTCAAAGGCCAGTGTTATACCTTCACCTTTGAATGATCAAACGCAATTGGCTCATCGTTGCATGTTGAATGTGTGGTGAGTGCCTTCCCTAAGTAGGTTTAGCTGTTATCTGCTACTTTCCAATATGTGGGATCTCTGGAGATCAGCTAAAAAACTACTTTAAAGTACAATGCCTGCGAGCTTATTAGATGCAGTCTCTTATGTTTTTTCGTTGGTGTTTTTTTTATCGCGTTTTAAAGTTAAATCAAAATATTTTGTTTTCTAAAAAAATTTTGACATCATTAAATAAGCCGATAGCCGTTTTACTTACTAATGTCGCTTTGATGGCATTTCTTCCCAAAAACCGCAATTTTGTTAAAACTTGGAGGCTTTTATGGGAATGGGTAAGCTATTTGTATATATATATCTATATATATAGATTAGTGAGTAATAAAACAAACAAAAATATTAAACACTTCAACAATCGTATTATATAGCATTTTCAGTTTAAATTAAACCTTTTTCAAAATAAATGTAACCTTTTTCAAAATGAACGCAACCTTTTTCAAATAAAACGAGACCTTTTTCAAATAAAACGAAACTCTTTTCAAAATAAGTGAAACTTTTTTCAAAATAAATGAAACTTTATTCAAATTCATTTAAACATTTTTCAAATTAAATTAAACCAGTTATAGAATTTAATGGAAAACAAAAAAATAAAAGATTAATTTTTAATTATGGATAATGCCAAAATCAATAAAACCCAGGAAATTCGAAATATGGTGGATAATAGTGGCTGTACGCTTAAATTTTTACCACTTTATTCTCCTATGTTGAACCCGATAGAGAAAACATTTTCTAAGATAAAATTCCACGCCCGATCATTATTAAAGTGACATTACCACAGAACATAACATAGTAAGTGTATATAATTGAAGAAAGTGTCGCACAAATTAATCAAAATCATTGTGCGAACTATGTTATGGATATGGTCATGTAAAGCGGTCAGTGGACAAATTCTTCATTAATTTTAACAAGTATTATATAAAAATGAATATGTTTAATGTTTTATTTTTTTCTTTTGTTTTCTATTATATTCTATAACTGGTTTAATTTAATTTGAAAAATGTTTAAATGAATTTGAATAAAGTTTCATTTATTTTGAAAAAAGTTTCACTTATTTTGAAAAGAGTTTCGTTTTATTTGAAAAAGGTCTCGTTTAATTTGTAAAAGGTTGCGTTCATTTTGAAAAAGGTTTCATTTATTTTGAAAAAGGTTTAATTTAAACTGAAAATGCTATATATACATATATATATATATATATATATATATATATATATATATATATATATATACTACGCTTATAACTCAAGAACGCCTGGTCCGATTTCGATGATTCGTACCAATTCGGAATGGTCTCTGGCCAAATAAGAAGAATAGCAAAAAAATATTCCAGAAAAAATAAATTATAAAGAAAATTGTAGTCGCCGTGGTCTAGTGGTTAGTGTGTTGGCTTATTAAGACATGAGCCCTGGGTTCGACACCCAGCTCCGGCATCTTAAAAAAAAATATATGAAAAAATATTTCTTTCGGCGACTACCTCTCAGCAGTGTTCTGGCAAAAGCTCTGAGAGTAACTAATTGCCATGAACAAGCTTCTCAAGTCTGTCGTTCGGAGTCGACATTAAACTGTAGGTCCCGGTACTCATGGATATAAATTGAAACACACAACATGAGTACTGCGAGTAGTTAGGCCGTAATCCTGACACAGGGTTGTAAAGGCCAGTTATGTATGGAAGCGTATTATTAAATTTCAGGCACATGGAATTTTTCAATTCACAGCTATGTCAAAATACATGTTTTCTTATGAACTTGTTGTCGTCAATGCAACGTACAACTTTGAGCAACTTTTAATATTGACAGCTATAAATTTCCTGGGGCTGGAACCTAGAGCCTTCAGCACATTAAGCTATAATTTACTGTTTTCTTTGTTCGCATTTTGTTATGTTACTTCTCACAGGTTTCTAGTCTTTGGATGTAGTATTTGAGCTTATCTTAACGTAGGTATCTGCAAGGTTTTAGATATTCTGTTTATACATATAGAAGATTACTGATTAAATATTACTGTGAGAGTATTTAAGTAAATCTGTGGTAATGTTAGGATCATTATTATTATATGATTATTACATCACAATTGTTTTTTTTTTATCTGGTTTTTAGTGAGATATTTGTGTGGTTGGGGAGCCATATATGATATATGTAATATGCTATAATTAGTTATATAATATATAATTTAGTTACACTTTAGCTTTTACTTTTTAAGAACTTACTATAAATCAGAGTTGTAAATGAATCATTCTTTTTTGAATTAATTCACGAATCAATAATGCAATGAATTGATAAAATTTTGAATTAATTCTTTTCTCCAAAAAACGAATTGAATTAAATTTGAATCAATTCATTTGAATTTAGCGAACATGAATTGCAATTCATTTTCAATTCAAATGAATAGGTAAAATGAATTGCAATTCATTTGAATTGAATTGATTTTGAATTAATATAAATGAGTTAGAAAAAATGAATTGCAATTCATTCCCAATTCATTTGAATTGATTTTGAATTAATTCAAATCAGTGTTCGAAAATAAACTGTACATTATTATATGTACGGTTCACAAATCCAAGAACGGTATTTATTTTTTTAGCGTTTGTGTATTTCTACACAACCAGAATAAGTCGTTCTGTTTTTTGTTTTAAAACAGTACAGTTTTAGTGTTTGTATACATTTTGGTTTAGTGATCTTGGGTTATTTTTCCCCAAATTTCAAAATATTTTCTTTTTTTGCATTTTTTATCAATCAGTTTAAAATAAAAAAATTGAAAAAAAAATTACAACAAAAAAACATATTTTTCCTTTGTTTTTTTTTTTCTATAGGTTAAGAACAGTATATTCGTTATGTAGAAAATTCAAAAATATTATAATGTTTTTTGTTTGTTTTGAATTTCCTACACAAACACTTTTAGTGTTTCTGTACTTAATATTCTACAGTACAGAACACTAAAGTACGTTTTATAAGGTAAATTTTCGAACACTGATTCAAATGAGTTAAAATATGAATTGCAATTCATTTTACCAATTCATTTGCTGTTGAACGATTGTTTTCGTACGCATCTATTCTAAATATCCCTAAACGTGGAAATCTATTAGATGATAATTTTGAAAAATTATTATTGCTGTAAGTGAACGATGCATTCTAATTTAATCTAATTAGTATTTACTTTATAATTAAAATAATAGAAAAATTAGTTGATGCCTATAATTCTTCCTAATTTCATTTTTATTTGTAAAATATAATTACATTTTGTTAAATAAATATTCCTTAAATATTAAACAAATATTACATACATACGTATTACTAAAGTGTTTGTCCTTTAATGTTCGTGGGTCACAATATTTCATAAATTATTAATAGGTTTTAAATACTGAATGTCTTGTTATTCAGCGTATATCAAAAGCGAAATAAGTAGTACTTGAAGAACCAAACTCCAAACACCAAGTTTACTTCAATTGAATGCAATTCATTTTTGATTTGATAAATTTGAATTACAAGTTACTTTTCTAATTCATTTGAATTAATTCCAAATCATTTCAATTTAAATGAATTAGAAATGAATTGCTATTCTTTTTACCAATTCTTTTGAATTAAAAAATGAATTGCAATTCATTTTGCCTAATTCAAATGAATTGCAACTCATTTTGCCCAATTAATTGCAATTCATGTTCGTTAAATTCAAATGAATTGATTCAAATTTAATTCAATTCTTTTTTTTTTTGTTGAAAAGAATTAATTCAAGATTTAGCTAATTCATAATGAATTGAAATCAAAAGGAATGATTCATTTACAACTCTGCTATAAATACATGTATTGGCTTTATAGGCTTCCAATGTATTGAAATGAATGAATAAATATACACATTAATAAATTAATCGAGGCTTTACAAATGTAAAACTATATTTTAAATTAAATTTAGAAAAAAAAAGATCTGATTTAATATCCGTCAACAAAGTATTCATTGTGCCAATATAACTCGTTAAGGCGTTAATATCTGTTGAAAAAGTTAACGTTTGAAGGATTCTATATGCCTCACCCTTTTTTATTTATAAAATTAATATAACTACACAAATTTGAGTTTTTTATTAATTATGGTTCGTTTTATCAAAATACATGTTCGTGCAAAATTTTAGGTTCCTACGATCAAAAACGGCGATTTTATTAACGAAATTTAAACGGACGTAACTAAAAATGCGCGTACTTCTAAATGCAAGGAGACATACGAGTAACTACATATATATTCATTTTCAAGACTTACAACATTTTTAAGTTTACGGTTTTTTGCTTCTCCTGTAAAAAAAACAAAAATATAGTTACGTTCTTTTGAATTTAATATGACGATACGTACTTATAAATATATATATATGGGATAGTCCAAATTGTCCTTCTGTGTTGTTGTTGAGTTCGAGAGATAACTTTGTGAGACAAACTTAACACGTTAATAAAATAAAAGTAATTTCGGTTTAGAACAGCTGAGGTAATATCTTTATGGGACAAAGTTAAAATCACTACTTAATTTGAGACAAAGTTTAACTAGCAACTTGGGCTATAAGTTTTATTATAAATTAACAATTGTGTTTCCAGGTAAAATCCAAATTATACTGGAAAGTTGGAAGAGTTATTACTATAGCACAGAGAGACAATTTAGAAGTACTGTAAAAAGAAATATTTATAATAATTGCTTGAAAATATTTATAATCTTGATAATACCTTTTTAATTCAATTTTCCGGAATACAATTTCATTATAAAAATTAATTAAATAGGACAAAATGTCAAAAAATAATTTATAAATAAGCGGATACCTCTTATAACCGGATAAAAATAATGCGACTGTGAGTGTACGGTTACAAGTGGTTTCACTGTATGTATATCAGGTTTCTTTTTACCCAACAAAATAATTTTTTTAAATAATAATTTATTAATAAAATTAAAATATTACAAAAAATAGTTTTAGGATTCTTTAATTCAATTGTCAGATTTGATTTTAATGTGCGTAGGCGTGAACATACCTACATATGTCCATTAGACTATCCCACACTTGTATGGATGTATATTGCTATTTTAGTATATTGCCTGCGCGACACTATTAATTATTTTGTAATTTATTTTTTTATTTTAATATTTTTTGTAATTTATTTTTTTACCAGTAATATTAATATTACGATATTGAGAACTGATAAACTTAAATTTACAATTTTTTTATGCACGAAATTTTTCATACAGCATACTTTGATTTTATATATACTCGTACACATGTATATGATTTATATATATACAAAAAATTCAGAAACCGTTTTATTTTACAGAATATCCTTTAAAAAAAGGATATGGATGATCGTCTTTGGGCAAATTGTATATACAGTCAGATGCGCCTTAAAGAACCTTTCTTCTAATATACATATTGTATATGTTGGCAAGAAAACAGATTCACAAATTAACAAAACATGCACAAATATGGTTTATGGTTTTCAAAATGGTTTAGCTTACGAGAGGTCAAATCTGGAGACGAAATATTTTAAATGTCATCATAATAAATACCAATGTCCATTTTGAGAGGAGTACACCTTGCACGAATTTCGCTTCCATACAACTTAAGTCGCTCTAATGTATATCTGGTCATGTAAAGAACTTTCTTGGTTGCTACATTAATCAATACGTTAAAGCTCGTAACATGTTCTTTTTCTATTGTATAATGTAATCAAGAGTGGTACACCTCGTCTTTTATATAATATGCCTAATTTTTCTAGATCACGCAGGAAAAAGCAGATTCTTATTCCTAGAATCAATAACTGATTTTTGAAATACCATTTTTGGTAGGATTGCCCGTACCTGGAATAACCATCCTTTAGAGTTACGTTTACTTTCTCATAGTATTAATGTTTTCCGCCTGAAAGTTCTCTTGTTGTTTCTTTACTATGTACGTACATATATACATATATGTTTACTTCACCAATTACGGATCTAGACTAATCTAGTTATCGGAAATGTGAATAAGTAATGATTTGTAACTCTATTTATGTTCTCTTTATTGTGCACTTTATATACCAAGAATATGATACTATAATTCGTTTTTCAGAACATACCCGTATTACATTGTTTGCTCAGGACTACATTATTTAACTTTGTAACATGTATTATTATGTTGATCAAATAAATAAAAAGCTAGAAAAAATAAAAAAAATCAATACCTATAAAGGAATGTAATGATGATTTTGCTTTTTAAAATTTTTTCTTCGTAATAATATTTAAAGCCTTTGGTCACAGCAAACAGAATTCCAGGAAAGGAATAAAAAAATTGAGTCTCTTTACTACTTGACTGAAACAAATAGCTCAACTGATATACTAATACTTACCCTTAATATTGATTACCTTTATTATTTTATATCGGCCTTAGTACTTAGATATTAAAAATTATGTATAAAAATGTTTTTATTTTTTTAAATAAAACCTATCTATAAAAAAAAAGTTTTGAAAGACGAATTTGTAAAGTAATTCGATTAAAGTAGGAAGTTTCTGGGAATATATAGTAAGTCGATAGATGTAGCACATTGTCACATCATAGAACATGGGCATTTTACTTGTCATAGGCGTTTGTTTTTTAACCAAGCGGGTGGGTGAACTGTATGGAATATCGCCATGTGGAATTTAAACCATGTAATTACAGTCGAATTCGGATATAAGCACACCGATTAAATGAATAAATCGGATATTTGTAAAACAAATGCATTTACTTTTGTTTTCTATTAAATTCAAAGGTATTTAACTTCATTAAAAAGCACAAGATTGTACAATATGAAAAGAACTCCGCTTAATTGCAAATACGAGTATTAAGAATTTACCGACGACAAAAAAATTTAGCACAGGTTCATTTCTTTTTTAATTTGTGCATTCTTCCATTTTCAAAAGTGTTCTTTTATTGCGAAGATTGTTTATAATTTGTCTGTTAACTTTGTCAGAATTTGAATTTTTCTAAAACATATCGATTTGTTTTATTTTTAATTCAATAATATTTTAAGAGTTCGTTTAAACGAAAAAATTTTGCATTTATCCGAAGTCCTTTTAAAGGAAAATTCCGCTTATAAGAAGAGCAAATGCTGTTTTTCTACATTTTCTTATAACCGAATTCGACCGTATCAACATTCGTTTTTCTTGAAAATTTTGATATACAGTGTACTCTCTCTTAAACGAACACCTAAGGGACTGACGAATTTGTCCGCTTATGAGAGGTGTCCGCTTATGAAAAAATCATAGAAAGAACAATTAATAATCTATCAAATAGCAATATTTAAACAATTTTATTTCCAAAACAAAAATTTGCAAATACAAATAAGACAAAAACTAAATTTTCATTATTATTCTTGCGAAATTAAAAAGAACATAGTTTATAACATCAGATATCAACTGGATTTAATCAACATACCTTCTATTTGATAACTAGTGAGATAAAACCGAAAAATTAAATACCTTGTACCTTTGAGTAAGAATTTGCACGTATTGGAATGAAAAACTTAGCCACTGTCTACAACGACCTGCTAATTTTTTATTATATGTACATAAGGCTGTAAGTTTTTAATTTTTATGAATTTCAAAAACATTTGTTTTTTCTTTAACTTCTTTATACATTGTGATTCAAGTTTATAATAAGATTCTTAAAATTTTTGGACATGCACATATTAACACCATTAAACATAACAAACAGGATTTTTATCGTTTCGGGATTCCTCCTTTTAAATTCACGTATTATTGAATAAAAAACATAATGAATAACAAAAAGTGTAAATGAAAAAAAAAAAAAAAAATTGTGTCGCCGTGCTGTAAGCTGTCCGGTTAGGGGAAATTCAAATAATTTTGTTATGGAGAAAAGTGTCCGCGTTCTGTTATGAGGGGGTTGTCCATTTAAGAGGGAAAAGTTTTGAAAATCCCAAAGAATTTTTTTGGGACTAAAAAATGTGTCCGTCTGTCAGAGGTGTCCGCCTAAGAGAAGTGTCCGTAAAGAGAGAGTACACTGTACATAAATTTTTTGTATATTAATTTATATCAGGGACCGTAAATAATGATTACTGTTCGTTTTTTTTTAAATCAAAAAATCAATCACTTAGAAAAGACATAAAAAAATTATTGCACCATTATATTTTTTGACAATCTTTGCATATCCGTTATGATTTTTAAATTTTTGATTTCTAAAGTTTTCTTCAGTGGCAATGATTATTTTTGAGTAATATTAATAAAAATCTGCCATAATCATTATTTTTGAGCGAAAGAAATAAAACCAGAGTAAGTAAAAACGCAGCGCAGCGCCGCTCTTTTGGCTCTTTTTTGCTCTTTGCGCAAAGAGCAGAGCAAACTTTTTGTTGCTCTTGCTCTGCGCCATTTTTATTGCTCTGCGCATTACAAGCGCTGCGCATAGAAGGCGCATTTGAATTTTGAGCTTTCTTGCGCCACTCTTTTTTTTACGCAATGCGCAAAAGAGTGCGCAAATGCGCATTGCTCATTTACTGTGGTGTAAAATACCTTTGAAGTCAGTAATTTTAATATGAAAAAAGAAGAAATAATTAAATGTTAATAGAATTTATATTAGTATTTTCATATACTTTAGAGTAAAATAATAAAACAATTTTTTCTTTTTTATATTAAACTGGGGCCTTTTCCTGTAATTCTCTTAGGCTAAAATGCTAAAGTTTTGGATTTTTGAAACAGGCTGGGCGTTAGAATATATAAAATTAAAAAGTGTAGAGGTAATAGGCATGAAGTTTTTAAACTACAATAAGCGTTCAAGAATTCTGTTCGTAGCTAAAAAGTCCTAAATCTAGGTTATAAATTTTTAGCGATAGAGTTTTAACGTAGGAGAGTTACAAAATATGGCTTCTGTTTATTTTTTTTTTTCACGCACATAAATTAGTACAACAAAATTTTTCTGAAAATCACACGCGAATATATGCATTCAAATTGTTTCTAAGTATACATACATATGTGAAGAATGAGTGAAAAAAAATTTTATTTTCTTCATGCAAATAAACGAGTATCAAAAATTTGTTTTTTTTTCTTAAAAACATACGCGAATGTCCCCATCCATCTTTTTTTAAGTATATTTATGATGGAAATTTCCATCAGTAATACTGCATAAAATCATTTTCTGTACCGCTATGATTGACTGCACAAAAAATTTTTTCGAATGGCAAATTAAAAAGATTTGTTGCTGACATGACACTGTAGATATAAAAAGCGCATGCGCAATGCGCTGCTCATTTTGCTCAATGTGCAGAGCAAAGCGCCAAATTAAAAATTAAAATGCGCATAGCGCAAAGAGCAGCGCTTACAAAAAAAGAGCAAGAGCCAAAAGAGCCAACAACTGCTCTTTTTTATTGGCTCCGCTCTTTGCGCATGCGCAATTTTTCGAGGCGCAAGAAAAGAGTGCGCAATGAGCAAAAGAGCGAGCAAATTCTTACTCTGAATAAAACTCAAAAATAATCATTATATATGATTTTAATTTTTTTCACACAAAATAAAACTTACTTTCAATTTACGACTTTGTATACATAGATGCCTATGATGTACTTATATATTTTTATGCATATGTATATATATTTACTCAACTCGTGGTACTATGCTAAAAATTTGGTTATAGCCCTAAAATGCATGTATACTGGGAATGAAGAATAGTAAAGCTGGTATGCAAATCTGTACCCAATTTACGGTAGAATTAATGTAAATACAAAAATTAATGTAAGGAAAAAAATTTCAATACCTCTATCTATAACAGCCGACCGGAGCGGTGCACTCTGTTCCTGCCACCTAAGTGAGTGTTGAAAACCCTTTTCTGCATTAAAAACAATGCTAACGGATCAAAAATGCAACCTATCAGACGACTCGTGGGCGAAATTACTTTTTGTAAAATTAAATAATAAATAATTAAAAACAAATAAAAATAACTTATGAAATCATTTCTTTTTCCTCTGGCTTTGTTTTATAACCTCCAGTCTACACGCGCCATAAACTTCAAAATAATTATGTTTTCAATTGTCAAATTCTATTCAAATGTTCAGATGTAGATCGCAAAAACATGTACATATTTGCACATGTATGTTAACATAGTTGTTCGCACATTTTGTAAAGAAATAACCCAGCGGGAAAATTTTTATTACCTTATTTTATAATCAACTAGCTGAACCAGGTGTGCTGCGCTACCCTCTCATTATATAATAAAATTAACGGCGGTGTCGTGGTTCATAGTTATATTGCGACGTTAACAGTATTAAGTGCAATATACTACCAAATAAAAAAAAATCCGTTGGAAGGAACAAATTTATACAGAGAACAAAGAAACATAAGAAATGTTTATTTATACCTCGCCTGTAGTATAATATGTATACAATTTGAAGTAAATCTGTTAAAAACTATATGGGAGCAATTACATAATTTTAAAAAAGTGGGCGTGTTAAAAACGTACCCTATTAATCATGCCAAAGTCGCAGTTAAATGCTGTAAAAATTTCAGGAAGATCGGTCTAGAGGTTTGGTCTCCTATAAGGTACAAACAAACAAACGAACAAATAAACAAACACACATTCAATTTTATATATGTATTTATTGAGGACTTATTTGACAAATTTCTATGCAATACTTGTCAAATAAACCTAAAATAGTTTTTATGAATACGGGCATTAGATTAAATAATATATTACTTTAAAATTTATTACTTTTGGAATCGAGAAGATAATTTCATGTGGCACACAAGTAAATACAGTGAACTCGCGGAAACGTGAATACTCGGAAGCATGAACGACTCGGAAACGTGAACACTTTTATGTTTGCATTGAATACTCTAAAACGTGAACAAGGTGAAATAGTTTTAAAACGTGAACAATTTTTTTAATTGTTTTTAAAATTTTTTTCGTTTTATTTCTTGAGTTCGTTTAAATTTGGGGAATCCCAGCAAAAGACAATATACATAGTACATATTTAGCTATCTATTTCAAAAAAACATGCACATGTGTAGTTAAGAAATCTTAAGGAAAAGGCCATACTTAAGATGATTGAAAAAATACTTACTTACTTACTTAGCTGGCCATAACAACCCGTTAACGGGTTTCGGCCTGCCTGATTGAAAAAATACATATCAAAAAAAGATAAGTGATTTCTTCCAATAAAAGTACTATTTAGGAAAAATTCCGTCTTTTAAAAGGAGTTTATTGAAGACTGAATTCTTTTGCTACACCCATATAAGTATTCCTAACCCTTTTTTGTATATTTTTTTTAATTAAAGAAACTTTAGTAGTAGAAAACTTTATATGTGCATACATATAAATATGTATGTATACAATTCGTTTGAATTACAATTTTTTTTTGTTTCATATTCACGAAAATGTAAAAAATGGCAAAAAAGTTTGAGTAAAATTTTATATAATATTTTTTTTAATAAAATTTCCAAATCTGATTGAGTTTTAGCCAATATCTATTGCTAAAATGCATATTTTTGTTCTAAAATCTTACCGATCGAAAAGGTGAACAAATTTGAAAATATGAACACCCTTGGTAAAAATTAGTTCACGTTTCCGCGAGTTCACTGTATTGACCACCATGTAGATTCCCACATATATAGAAGAGAGAAGTTATTGTTTGTGCGTATATTTTTTGTGGATTTTTTTGTTTCTTATTTTTTTTTTTCATAGTTAAAAAATCATCTATAGCTTTTCGTATCTTTTTTATATTTATTTATTTTAAAACTTAAATGTTTGCTAAATGTTTTTAATCTAAACATGATAAAATTAGGAATCTAATAATAAAAACGTAATTACAGGAGCCCTAAAATGGTAAATAGTGAAACAAATATTCCCGAATAGCTACTATTATTTTATTTTTAATATATTTAATTTAATGCGTAATTTAATATATTATAAATATAATTTATTAATAATAATGTATCATAGAATTTATTCCTTCAAATTATTAATAAATAATTGAATGAATTCTAATACTTATTACGGGGGGACATTAAAAGCATTTATTCCTTTCGTAGGACATGATCTGTGTTAAGGGTAATGGTTTCCGGAATCAACAGAGTATACATTTCTTGTATTACCTTCTCGATTCTCATTGATTACCATTTCCCGCTGGGTAGATTCTTCTGAGGATACAGAAGAGCAGTGTTAAAAAGAAAAAAGTTTAACTTTTATGTTAGTAGTATATACATATGTATATATTTAAGTGTATTTCAAGTAAAAATGTATTTATTATTAATATATGTATATGTATATGTATATATGTATATGTATATATATACATGTATATATGTATGTATATATATATATATATATATACATTGTATATGTATATTTTTTAATTTTAATTAAGATTTATTGAATGTTTTTATACGACTTTTCTGAGATTTTCCCAACAACTTTCGCAATTCCTTTGACATGTAAAATGGATTATCTGCTGACCCATCATTTTCGCTTGAATCTTCCAGGAAACAAAAGAATAAGGTATCAACGGCCATTGAGTAAGTGCAAAATATGAAGTGAGCCATAATAAAAGATATAACTGCTACCAAAACGACAGGTACAGATGGATAATATACAGGTATTATATTGGGATAAGTAATCAAAAAAAAATAGGTTATAAAAGTAGTGCTTCCAGTAACAAGAAGCTTCGATAAAAAAAACAAGAAATCCGACACTTTATCGACAGTATAAACACGTAAAACATTTTGTGTAATTAAAGTGAATGCTTTTTTTGAACTTTCACAAAAACTTGTACTATGTATAGCACACGTTATGTATGCATTTCGGTTAAGAAAACGAAGAAAATTCTCAAGAAGCCAAAAGAAACATCGCATACAGCATAGTATAGCCCGAGTTAAACTGTTATTGTATAATTTCGCTTTCTTTTCAATAATTTCTAAAATATAGCGTACTATTCGGCAAGTAGACAAAATTAGAGAACCAAAAGCCAAGGTTCCTAAATGATACACTGTTGTTACCTTTATTGCATGAAGCAAAGGAAATTTTGGTATATTTTTCTTGTTAAATGTCCAGTACCAAATCGAAAATACGCATGCCAACACCATGTCTTCATAAGCTGATATAAAAAATGTCATCCATAAGAAACCAAATATGTTCAGCAGCATAAACCATTGAGTTTCTTGGCTTTTTATGATCTCATTAAAACTGCACGAAGTTTGAATACACGGTTTAGATATGTCGTTTTCTATATGACAAAACTTTTCAAATAATTCTGGAACACAAGTATCTCCCAATTGATAAAAATTAGGATATGGCCCATTACAGATGCACTTTTCGGGCTTTAATTTAGTGCTATTGTTCATAAGGCGAATCATGATAAATGATAATTCACCTATAGAACTTAAGTTCAACATAATTATGGCAGCTAGTATTGTCACAATAATATATAAAAATCCAGGAAATATCGGGAAAAATATAGTTGATTTTATATTTGTTATTGCTTTGCTAGCCTCTTTGATAATAGCTATTGCAATATTTATACGTTTTCTTATCACAAAAACAATAAGCAATATAATTATTAACAGTGATCCTAACACAATTAAAAAATATAGCCATACATCTTTACTCTGCAAAATATTCTGAAGTTTCGCCATAAGATGGGTAGCATGATAAGGAACATGAGGTTCTGTGCTCCATAAGCGATATTGTCGAAAACTATAAATAAAGGCTAAGCACAAACCCAATATTACGCCATTTATTGATGCCCAAACTAGAGGTGCAGCTAGCCAACGTAACAGTGTTATGAACATCAATACTATCAGAAGATGTGTAACAATAGCAAATATTATAACTTTCCATGAATTTTGCAAATCAATTGCTATATGTTCGGCTAAAATGTCTTTGTTATTAAAATTAATATGAGTTAGGATTGCAGCAATAACTCTATTAAAATTTGAATTTGATTTTACAATTTTTTCTTTGATGGTTTTGTTTATGCTGTTGTTAGATTTTAAACACATTGATTTTGTACGCTCGACAAATTGAGAAAATTTTACTTGAAATGAATTGATATCTATAATATTGGATGCATACAAATCTGATCTAGGTTTACGGCCCGACAGAATATTTGGAAGTATGTTACATAAGTTGTCCGTAAAATCCCAAACACAATGATTAAAAACGGAACTGCTTTTTAAATACCATCCACTGCAATGGTCATCAGCAATGGCTTTTTCAATATCAGCCAAATTTATTAAGCTTGTTTTGTTAATATTGGCTTCACATATAAGCTTTTGTTTTAAGGCGTTTAAATCATATTCACTATCTGTTTTAATTTCCTGCCATATAAAAGATGTTTCTGGACATGATTCTATACATATTTGCTTTGTGTCGCACCCTGCTATAGGAGTTAGGGGATCGAGACATTTATCTAAGTTAAAGAAAAACAACATTTTCTTGTCACGAACACCAGAATCTAAACCACATTTTGCGTTTTTGGAATCAGTAGGAATTAAAACGTTGTTTAAGTTTCCTTTTGATATTGCATAATTAGCTATATACATCCAAAAAAATATAAAGCAAACAAATATGATTAAGCATGGTGTATCTGTACATTTATGGTTCCTAAAATTTTTTGGCGTAACTTTAATACAAGGACTTCTTTGCAAGGGGAGCATTTCTTGTTCAAGCAAATTCGATGGCTTTCGGAATTCACAATTAAATGAAACGGTCCTTGATATTTGACTACTATAAGGTACGTTTTGTGATATAATAGCTTCTGTAACAAACGACTTCCTAGTGGGTGTACCTGCTTGCGCCATTGAATCAGTACAACTTCTTACCGTGTGTTTTCTTTCAGGAACATTTTCACAATTATTAATCGATATTCTTGGGTCTGGTATGTTTTCGTCGTTATTTAAAAAACTCCTGTGATCGAATTTGTTTTCCATATTAAACGGCAAATATTTCCGAGTATACTGTAATCTTTTACTGTAAACCGCCAATTAAACTCTTAGTTTTTATTAAATATTATGAATGATACAACTGAATAATTTAATGCAACTATAAATAAATGGGTATTTAAACTTGTGGTTAATGTAATTACTCAAAGAAATAACTTAATTGTTATTTTAAAACGTTTTTCTAAGTTGGAATCAATAAAAATCGATTTATTCTTAAATTTTTTTTTAATACATTCTTTAAATTCATAAAAATAATAACCTCCATAAAATCGCATATTTATTCATGTCCTTACATACATACCTATTCCTTTTAAATTTAAATGTTAGATGAAGATCCATACATAGGTTGTAACACATTTTGATCGGAATTGTTTTAATTTCGTATTTGTAATTAAGATCGATTTTGTTTTACCTTATATACGAGTAGATTACGATCGATTTTGCCAATTCCCAAATTTTAGAAATACTCTGCATTTAATTTTCAATATGGCAATGTTGTAGACATCATCACAATCGACAATAGTAGAATTACGGTCTAATTCATAATAACTCCTTAATTTAGGTTTTATCCATACATTAGTTATGAGACGTTATCTGTCTTATAAGCTCAAAATAAAAAATCTTATTCATAAACCTTTCATATGAGCAAATTAATTAATAAACGATTTTAATGTCATGCTGGCAATACCATGATGTTATTTCAGCATAGTGATGTATAATAAAAGCTATCGGTTACTTCGGCAATTTTTTAATATTCATAAAAATAATGTAATATTAACACAATTATACATAAAATAGATGTGATTGAAGTAATATTTACTGCTGTTAAAAAAAAATAACTAAAACAAATTGAAAAATTAAAAAAAATGTTTCCTTTGCAACACATTTTTTTTAATTCATGTATAAAGTAATCGAATACTACCATTCTCTTTTTGGTTTGTGCATCACTATTCTGTTTACACTTTTTTATCTCAAAATTTGGTAAAATGGAATTGTAAACTGGAGAAAGAGAGATTTACATTCGTAATTTCTACAGGCACTGATGACTGAGCCTGTAAAGGAAAGAGATGGGATATGTAATACAAAATAAAAACAATTTCTTGGCCATTTAGAAATTTTATTTTGTACAGAGACTGCAATCATTTGCTATAATACGAAAGTTTTTAATTATGTAAATTTAAATATGTACATATGTATCTATACTTGCAACTATATAAGTTTTATTAATTGTAATACTATATTATTCCACTTTTATTTATACAATATCCAATCTAACTCACAAATGTCGTGTTATTGTACGGTTAAAGTGCCTAGAAACCTACAATAAAAATGTCTTATTTATAAATGGTTTATGAGAGCGTTATGACACTGTTTCTTGTTTATGAATACGAAATTAAGAGATTTTGCTTATAAGGCTCTTTTATCTCATTATGAATTAGACAGTTAATATATTAGAGCGTACCACCTTACAACAAAAAAAAAGGTTACCCCTAATAAAAAGTATTTTTGCAATATTTCGAAAAAAATTTTTTTAGTCTTCTCTTCAGTCTATTCGTAATATCTTTGGCATTTAAAGTCCGATCTTTAAGTATGATATATCAATGTTTTTGTTCTTCTCAAGACAAAAATACTGATATATCACGCTTTAAAAATATGAAATGGCGGATAGAGCACTTAAACTCCCGCACGACGATATTGTGCCATGTATAGGCTTTGTAAACCATAATCGTAATTTTAAAACTACAACATCAAATTTACAACCATAATCGAGGTCATAAATTTATTACCAGAATAGAAACTAAAGTTACCTAAATTACAGTGAATAGTGAAACGAGTATTCCCAAATAACTACGAACGTTTTTAAGACAAGTTTGCAAACAGGCCTACTGATCAGCGGGGCCGGTTTTGGTAATTTCTAAACTACATACATTGGTTATTTTTTTCTGCAGTGTGTACATGTGGATTTTTTTCGGATTTTTGAGGCAAAGAAAAGAAAGCCACTCTTATTTCAACGGTTTGATTTCAAAATAATAATTTTACAATTTGTAAATAATAAAAATATGACACAAGTGTGTCGCACACATTTTTTGTGTATAGTATAGAAAAATAAAAAACCTGTATCAAAGGTAGGCTCTTAAGGTACTCTATTTAGAAGATTTCCAAGAGCAATATTTAAAAAATGGGTGTAACTACCAAAAATCCTGTCTTATACTAATTTGCGTTGATCTAAATATATAAAATTGAATGTGTGTTTGTTTATTTGTTTGTTTGTACCTTATAGAAGACCAAACCTCTAGACAGATCTTCCTTGAATTTTCAC
Organism: Metopia argyrocephala; assembly: GCA_963576795.1. Lineage (NCBI taxonomy): Eukaryota > Metazoa > Arthropoda > Insecta > Diptera > Sarcophagidae > Metopia > Metopia argyrocephala. The sequence goes on along the minus strand of OY756211.1, from coordinate 55,184,837 downwards.
AGCATTTAACTGGGACTGACATGATTAATAGGGTACTTTTTTTTGCCACGCCCACTTTTACACCCACTTTTTTAAAACTATGTAATTATTCCCATATAGTTTTTAACAGATTTACTTCAAATTGTATACACATTATACTCCAGGCAATGTAGAAATAAACATTTATTACGCCACGCCCCCTTTCTAGCCAAATTTAGTTTGAAAGTTTTAAACTTTTTGTTCTCTGTACAAATTTGTTCCTTCCGAGGGATTTATTTTTATTTGGTAGAATATGGCTTTTAAAACTGTTAACATCGCCATATAAATTCGAACCACGCCTACTTCACCGCCCCCTTTTTTAAATTCAGATACTTCCTTATACACTTTTTATATACAGGTAAGGTAGCCCTACATTTTTTTATTACCAAATCCCCCTTTTTCGCCCCATTTTACCTTAAATTATAATTAATTAATTTGCTTTCAATCTATATATATAAAAATGAATGTCTGTCTGTTTGTTTGTGCTTTATTTAAAATATATTTTAATTAAAATAGTGAGGTAGCTCCATTCTCTTTCTCACACAACTGTCTGCAAAATATATAAATACTTTAATTTTATTTTATAACAAGAGGAGTAGCGAAGCACACCGGGTTCAGCTAGTTTAATATACTGATGAGTTCAGGTTAATGTGTATTCGAATGGAGGTTTTATATATTTTGCCTTTTCTTCTTTACAATCAGATGGTAAAATTATATCTTAACCATCAGACTAGTCAAAGTATATTACATTATATTGCAAAAAATTTAATAGTTATAATTGATTAAAGATAATTTTCTAAATTGTTTTTATCGGAATTTGAAGTTAAAAATTTTGATATTTTTATTCCATTTTAGTTACATTTTTGTTGAAATTTGGTATTAAAAAATTAAAATTCGTGGCAACACTACTACTGAAGCATAAATGCCAAGTTTTAGAGTTAAAAATGATCACAAAACTTTAGATTGTTTAAATTTTAAAATATTTACATTTGTTTAAAAGAGAGTGAGTTAAAAACATTGTCAATGGGAAGTGAGACAGCAAATCTGTACTTGATTTCAAAATCTTTAAGGCCGTGGCAACACTGATATCAATTAAATCAAATATTTACAAGGAAATAAACACCGACTTGTTCATGTAATTTTACAGGGTGTGAAAACGAAAGCAGTTTAAAAGAAAATAGAATAAAAATTTAGAATTTCCGTATTTAGTATAACTAAATTAACTAAAATGAAGTAATAAACAATTATTGTTAGAATCAAGAAAATATCAATTACAAGAATGAGGAAGAAAACAACTTGCCGAGAACAGAAGGTTTGTACGCAAAAATAAGCAATTCTATTTTCCTTCACCCGACCTTAAAACCAACAACACCAGTATTGGGCAATTCACTTGCCTAATGTGAAACAAGCCTTTCAAATTAACTGAGCTTTTACACGTTTGCTACCGTTGCCTCATAAATAGCTGGGGGTTATTTTTTAAATCACTGAAGATGCGTTTTGTTTTTTTTTTTTCTAAATTGAATGTGCAATTTTGAAAAGGGCATATCCGAATATTTAAAGCTTGCAGGAAATCAAAATAAGTAATAGTTAAAAAATTTATAACAGGGACAGAAAATAACAGTTATTTTTAAAATTTAAAATTTAAAAAGTCAGGTGGATATAATTTGTCTGTCAGATATTTGAATACAACATATTGATGCTGTTATGCTAAGGAATAATAAACTTAAAAGACTTTAATTTTTTTTTTACTTTTATTAAAAAGTCACTTTATAATAATTATTTTTTGACTGATATTTTTTCGGTATTTTTTTGACCGAAAAAATAAAAGTCAAATTTTAACTTTTATTTTTGACCGACAAAATAAAAGTCAAAAAATAACTATTATATTTTGACTTTTTTGAAAAAAGTCGTAACTGTTACGGTCCCTAATTTATAAGGATTATATTTAAGGGCTAATTTGTAACCGCAAATAACAGAAATTTTTGGATTTTGACTTTATTATATACGTTTGTTTATATAATTAAAATTAATGAGATGTGCCCTTTTCGAAATTTATGATATCAAGTAAACAAAACTTAACGAAAAAAACAATATTTATTTGCAGAAAATTTTATTTTATGTATCAAAAATCTAAAGGCAACATTTCTACTAAAAACATATAATATACTTTTATCAAAAATCTTCAGGAAGCTTTTTCATTTGTAGCCGGCCATTGCAGTATTTCATAATAAAATTCTGTAAATACTGCCGGAATATATTGCTTTAGTTTTACAATATCTACAATTTTAAGATAAGTAATAGGTATTTTGTCTCTATAAGCTCGATCAGTTTGGGGTGGTAAGTTACTGCAAATACCTTTTACTCTAGAAAGCACAAAGATCTTCTTGGAGATGTCTTTATCTATCTAATTTTTTGCGATTACTTCTCCCGGAATTTTTGGATCAGAAATAAACACATAATAAATCGATACTTGAAAATTAACTTTTTGGTTTTTAGATAAATTTTTTCAATAACTTCTTACTGATAAGGGTTAAGCCCATTTAAAGCCTATTATATCCTCTGTACTTACCCTTACAACACTAAATTTGTCGGTATTACTGGACTGTACTATTAGTTCAATATATTGTTGATGGGTGAACCAAACGATCTTCGCGTTTATTTCCTATTGACAACTCAACAATTTCTATCACAATCATTGAGAGTGTTCCCGCACTAGAAAATATAGTGAATCACTGTACAATACAATGCCAAAAAATATTGAATTTGGAATACTCTTATAGATGTAATCGTTAGGAAGAAAAAAAAATATTTTTTGTACTTTTTATTTAAACAGTAATTTCGAAATGGACACATCTCTGAGGGCCATTTTTTAAGTTTGAGATTAAACTCAAGTTTAGGATTTAGTTAACTAATCTAAATATTAAGTGAATTAAAAAAATTTAAAGAGTTTAACGGTCTAATTCATAATAACTCCTTAATTTAGGTTTTATCCATACATTATTTATGAGACGTTATCTGTCTTATAAGCTCAAAATAAAAAATCTTATTCACAAACCTTTCATATGAGCAAATTAACTAATAAACGATTTTAATGTCATGCTGGCAATACCATGATGTTTTTTCAGCATAGTGATGCACAATAAAAGCTATCGGTTACTTCGGTAATTTTTTAATATTCATAAAAATAATGTAATAGTAACACAATTATACATAAAATAGATGACATTGAAGTAATATTTACTGCTGTTAAAAAAATAACTAAAACAAATTGAAAAATTAAAAAAAATGTTTCCTTTGCAACACATTTTTTTAATTCATGTATAAAGTAATCGAATACTACCATTCTCTTTTTGGTTTGTGCATCACTATTCTGTTTACATTTTTTTATCTCAAAATTTGGTAAAATGGAATTGTAAACTGGAGAGAGAGATTTACATTCGTAATTTCTGCAGGGATGGGATATGTAATACAAAATAAAAACAATTTCTTGGCCATTTAGAAATTTTATTTTGTACAGAGACTGCAATCATTTGCTATTATACGAAAATTTTTAATTATGTGAATTTAAATTTGTACATACATACTATCGCTCTAATTCATAATAAGATAAAACCTGCTTATAAGGGCGATATAAGCAAAAGCTCACAATTTTGTATTCATAAACAACAAACAATGTTTTAACGCCGTCATAAACCATTTATAAATGTGAAATTTATATTGTAGGTTTCTACCTACTTTATCCATACAATAAGACGACATTTGTGAGTTAGATTGGATATTGTATAAATAAAAGTGGAATAATATAGTATTACAATGAATAAAACTTATATAGTTGCAAGTATAGATACATACATATGTACATATTTAAATTCATATAATTAAAAATTTTCGTATAATAGCAAATGATTGCAGTCTCTGTACAAAATAAAATTTCTAAATGGCCAAGAAATTGTTTTTATTTTGTATTACATATCCCCATCTCTGTCATCAGTGCCTGCAGAAATTACGAATGTAAATCTCTCTTTCTCTTTCTCTCCAGTTTACAATTCCATTTTACCAAATTTTGAGATAAAAAAAATGTAAACAGAATAGTGATGCACAAACCAAAAAGAGATTGGTAGTATTCGATTACTTTATACATGAATTTTAAAAAAATGTGTTGCAAAGGAAACATTTTTTTTAATTTTTCAATTTGTTTTAGTTATTTTTTTAACAGCAGTAAATATTATTTCAATCACATCTATTTTATGTATAATTGTGTTACTATAACATTATTTTTATGAATATTAAAAAATTACCGAAGTAACCGATAGCTTTTATTATGCATCACTATGCTGAAATAACATCATGGTATTGCCAGCATGACATGAAAATCGTTTATTAGTTAATTTGCTCATATGAAAGGTTTATGAATAAGATTTTTTATTTTGAGCTTATAAGACAGATAACGTCCATAACTAATGTATGGATAAAACCTAAATTAAGGAGTTATTATGAATTAGAGCGTATGTATCTATACTTGCAACTATATAAGTTTTATTCATTGTAATACTATATTATTCCACTTTTATTTATACAATATCCAATCTAACTCACAAATGTCGTGTTATTGTACGGTTAAAGTACCTAGAAACGTACAATAAAATTTCTTATTTATAAATGGTTTATGAGAGCGTTATAACACTGTTTCTTGTTTATGAATACAAAATTAAGAGATTTTGCTTATAAGGTCTTATAAGCACGTTTTATCTCATTATGAATTAGACAGTAAATCTATTAGTATTACCATACTGAATAAGAAAAATGGCATCTTCCTTTTTACTAATTCTAAATATATTTTCACAACATCCTACTTATGTACATATACCATACATCTACATTTTAACAACACTTTGTTTTTGTTATTAATGAAAAGATAATTCCGCCAAATATTTTTGAGCAAAATAAGAAACTAAAAAATGTATAAAAACATGTCTTCAAACATTAAACAAAAAAATATTTAAAATAAAATGCTAAGAAGTTAAACGTGCATCGAATTTTATTTCTAGTGAAGTAAAACTATTTATTAAAGTTAGTGGAAGATAAAAAACATTATAGAGTGCAAAAAATTTAATATTTGTTTTATTTAGGTTTTCACTGAACCAGCACATGAATAATCCGTTTTTATTTAACTTTTAATTTTTGTGTTTTCTTTTTTCAATTAAACAAATGAATAAATAATATTTTCAATAACTTTATATTACAACGTGGAATTTGCCGGTTTTTCTTTATGATCAAACTACCAGCATCGGTAGATAAAACTAGCAATTAACAATAAGTTTATGTCAACTCAAGAATCAAGGATTAAAGTTGATTTAAGAGCTAATCTCAAACTCAAAAAGTAACCCTTAGAGTTGTGATCTTTTCGAATTTTTTTCTATATCTACCATATCATCTAAAATAGATCGAATGCTAGGGATGTTAGCTTTTCAAGAGTAGTGGGTGCAGGGAAGCATTTGACACTAATTAATACGAAAAAACACATTTACCAAAATGTGTGAGATGTGCCCTTTTCGATATTGCATATTCAATTGTTTTTATAATAAGAACAAATTATACAGAAATAATGTAATATACCATCTAAGTGATTTTTAAAATAACGTTCTTATATTTTTGATTATACATTATTTTTTTAATTATTATACAGGCCCAGCAGAAATTAGTGCTTACCAATAAGCTATTTTGTAAGGAAGAAATTGTAAGCAATCACTTTCTCGTGCGCATCAATAATGCATGATTTTTATATGAAATTAGTCGCTAAAATGCAATAGAAACGCAAATTTATTGCAACTAGTAAGCAAATATTACACAAAACCAAAAATAATACCTTATCCTATAGGATCTTGGTAAGCTTTAAGGTATGCATAAACAATATAATGCTTCCATTATTGCTTACAGTTTTATTTATTGCTTCCAAATTTGAAAAGTTTTCTGCTGGGGGGTTTTTCAAAGGGACGTTACAAAAGTAGAGCGATAGGGACAGCAAACGACGCCATATTTCTTGCTGCTCTTTTGACATTTCTCTCCAGTAAGGTTTGCCATTTCACGATGGAAAGATATACGAGCCAACAATGAGTCGAAATTATTAAAATCTACTACCGAAATACGGAGTCAGTGGCCTGAACATTAAGAGCACTACGTCCAATTTATGGTCTTCATAATCGTCCTAGCAGATCAACAACTGAGGGTCTAGGGGAAAAATTTGAACCCACAGGTACAGTACAAAATGTTCCCGTGCCAGTGAGACAAAGAAGTGCCGTTATGTGAAGAATATTGCTGCCGCTGAGGCTTCATTGAAGAAAGCCCAAATGTGTCTCTCACACGTCGTTCTCAAGCGTTAGGCATCTCTGTGACGTCGTTGTGGCGAATTTTGCGAAAAAATCTTGACCTAGATCCTTACAAGATTAAATTGACGCAAGAACTGAAGCCGCTTCACCACCAGAAGCGTCGTACGCTCGTGAATTGGGCTGAGCAACAACTTGAAAATTATTCGGATTTTCATCGAAAAATCATCTTCAGCAATGAGGCTCATTTCTGGCTGAATAGCTTCGTCAATAAACAAAATATGCGTTATTGGTCGGGCAGCAATCCACACTTACTCCATGAGTCATCATTGCATCCCGAAAAAATTACGGTTTGGTGCGGTTTATGGGCCGGCGGCGTCATTGGGCTGTACTTCTTCTGTGATGATCAAGACCGGCACGTTACTCTGAAAGGGAATCGCTACCATTCAATAATAACCGAATATTTTTGGCACCAATTGGATGATATGGACTTGGAGGACATGTGGTTCCAACAGGAAGGCGCCACAAGCCACACAACGAATGTCACAATCAATTTATTGGAAATCAAATTTGGAGAACGTGTTATCTCACGAAATGATCCCGTCGACTCTCCGCCTCGGTCGTGCGATTTGACGCCGTTAGACTATTTTCTGTGGGGTTATGTCAAGTCTATGCAAACTAGCCAGCGACGATTGATGAACTTCGTACGAATATCGAACGTGAAATTGCAGCAGTATCGGCCGATTTATGCTTGAAAACCGTCGAAAATTGGGTTCAGCGTCTGGACTTCTGCAAGCGTGCCCGTGGCGGCCATGCGAAAGAAATCGAGTTCCATACATAATGGCATCGAATGTACTTTTACAGGAATAAAGAATTTCATTGATATCCAAAACCGTTTTTGTTTTATTTAAAAAAACTTACTGAAAAACCCGATATGTATAATGGAATTTTAAACATGTTTGGCACACAGGCATAGTGCATCTTGAACTTGTATATTTAATTATGCAAAGATGTGTTTAAAGCAGAGTAGGAAAATAAAACGAAACGTTTGAATTCACTTTGTTTTGTTCTTCACAATAAGTAAAACAAAACACAAACAATGAGAAGGATTGTCCCATTTAGTTTCGTATATGGTTTTTGTTTGTGAGCACTAAAATACACTAACTCAAATGTGCGTAGGTAGAAAAAAATTGAATGAGAACAAAAGTGAAAAGTTTGAAGGAAATACGTTTGCGAATTGATTTGCTCATTATAACTTCCTAAAATATTATATATGAATACTTACATGCATAAATGAAACAAGATTTTTGGCAAAGCTGTAAACATTTCAATTATAATTTTTATTTTATTCAAAAAAAAGGAAAAAATACACATAGGAAACACTAAAAAAACGTTTCTCCTTTTGTTTTGTACGCAATCAGCGTTGCCGTTGGTGGCACAAGTGTCAATTTGACCCTTTTTCAATCCATTGGTACGTTTATGACCCTTTCTTAAAACGACCCTCAATTGACCCTTTTTTAGTACTTGTGCCATTTTTTTGTCCCTTTTTATGCTGATTGTACTTTGAGAAGAAATTGTTAACTTCCTTCCAAAAACAACCACAAATTTTTCGCTGCAAAATAGCAGTTGCTGAAATAAAGCTTGTACTTCGAATTATTAGTTTAAATCAATCATTTAAATCGATGGACAAACTGACAAAATTTAATTCCTCAATTTATCCTAACTCTTTAATTGCAAAATCGGTAAGGTATATAATATAAATACATATTTCTCTGCGGTATAAATGGGTTAACAGGATGAAGTGAAAAAGCGGATCTATTGTATTGCAAATTGGAGTCCTAGTAATAACCTTGTGGCAAATTACAGAAGAGAAGTTTCTAAAAAGTAGAATTTTAGTAAAATGCATCTACTTTTACTTTAATACATTGTATATGTATATGTTATAAGTATATTATAAGAGTATATATTATAAAAAATGTGATTTTTAAATGAACTGTTACTTATTTCTTAAAACTATTGAATTATTTTTGTTTTTGTACTATGAATTTTTGTTTAAACAAAAACGTAAAAAAAAATTGTGCCACTTTTTTTTTAAATCCCCTTTTTGTGCCACTATTAGAAAAATCCCAGCGGTAACGCTGCTCACATATGTTTGAAAAAACAGAAAATATTTTGCTTTGCTCTTTTTCATGTTAGAAAAAACAGAAAATATTTTGCTTTGCTCTTCTTCATGTATGAAAAAATAGAAAATATTTTGCTTTGCTCTTTTTCATATGTGAATATTACTTTTTTTCTTTTTTGACGCATATTCATTTATACAATTTTGACGAATACTCTTTTATGAGCATATTCATTTATGAAAAATTACAATTTTGACAAATACTCTTTTATGAGCATGAATATTTTTTTCACACACTTACTCGCTCATGTATACTCGCTTTGCTTTTCAAGTGAAAAATTCAAATTTACAATTGGACGTATGTATGTATATACAACAACAATACTCTTCTATTTGGGATTTTTCTATGTAATTGTTGTATTGCGTGTTCGCGACAGGCAGGCGTCAAAAATTCAAAAAATTTATGAATGCATTACAACAACAACGTCATGAAACAATTTTGCTTAGAAAAATATGAACGTTCGTGTGTGAAAAAAAATTTGTGCTGCTCATTTATGTGCATGAAGAAAATAAAAAAATTTCTTTACTCTTCATATATGGACGCTTAGAAAAAAATGAATGCACACGTTCGCGTGTGATTTTAAGAAAATAAATTTTGCTGCTCGTTCATGTGCGTGAAGAAAAATAAAAATTTTTAAAAATCGCATTCTTGATAATATTCATAAATGTTAGTTTTTGAGTATTCATAAATGGAAAAATTTGAACTCTGTTATAAATCTTCACATTATTCCTAAATCCAATATTGGTGTGGACAACATTGCAAAATTGTTTGCATAAATAAAGTAATTACTAACAATTTTTAATTATTTGCTCAAAACAATATAATCTTTTTTACTTGTTTTATAAATTTAACATTATTTCGAAAGTTAGCATGTAAATCACTCTTCTACGATATTTTATAGGTAATAGAAAATGTGAGAAACTAGACCGTAACTCTGAAACATAATGATAATGGCCAATTATGTATGTATGTCAAATAGCATTCGAAAAAAAAGATTTTTTTTTTTTGTTATGTATGAGGACTCATATTGCCTAATGTGACCGTTCTTTAAAAAATTATGATATCTCACGGAAAGCATTTAAATACGTATGTACATGTGTAGTAACCCGAATCGAATAACCAAAATTCTTCGCAAGCATTTTAAACATTCATTCTGCTAAATTTGATATATTTTGAAATATGACTACATTCTTATAAAATGTAGAAGATTTGAATATAAAGCAGTGAAATGGGTTAAATGTGGTATTTTTAATATGTAGGTAACTTGTGGCCGCACAAAGTCAAAAGAAATTGCAAGTTTTCTTGGCAAAGAACCCTGCAGCTAAAGTTACAACTAGTAACGTTTTGAGACAGTCATGTTACTAGTTGTAAAAAGACTGTCGCAAAATTGACAGATATGAACTAGTCTAAAAGGGGCCAAGTTCTTATTTTTTTTGTTTAAATATAAAATGTGACATACAAAGTATACAGTTTTATATTGTCATTAAAGTCATTTAGTTTTCATTGTGTTATAAAAAAACATACATTTCTTCAAAACTATACGTATATTCTTTTTATCCAGAAGAATTCGAACATTAAAAGATGCCTTGAATTAGAATCAACTCAAGTAAGTATAAATAATAAAAATTTATATACATATGTATGTATGTGGTCATTTTTAAACCTATGTATAATACATTCGTTAATTTTAGGTAATAAACAAACTACTTGCATAATACTGTCGAAAAAATTGACATTTTACAAGGTAATATTAAAGAAGAATATTTCATACATATATTTACAGAATTTACATTTATTTATTTACTAGCTTATAAGGAATTGAAGCGTATAACCATTGTGCAGCATTACGCAAATACGAGATATAACACCCTTGTGAATATACCAATCTATGTAAGTACGGACACACATAACACACATACGCCTATTTTAATTTACTTTTAATTTTTTCAGACTCCATTGTGAGCTTACCCAGTACAGGGCAGAAAGATCCTGAGATTGTTTTGCGTTCTTATTTATTCAATTGAAATTGTTTTTCTTAATTTTTTTTCGTTTAATGAATTTTTAATATTTTATGTTAAATATATGTAGAAAAATTCATATTAAAAAACCATTGATTTTAAATAATTTCGGCAAAATTTTAACACTAGTCCAAAACTGGTATAGAACAGATTGGTAAGCATTAGTAAATTACGCAACTAGTACGAAACTGTCTTAAAAATACTAGTTGAAAGACTAATATTTAAGTATATAGTGCATATTCTAGTTAATAATTACTAGTATAATACTGGTAAGTAACTGTGCACAAATGAACTAGTTGGGCTCCTATGACAACCTAATGTTAAAATCGATAGTTCGATATATGAAAAAAGGACAGATAGGCAACCAGTCTGAAGTAAAAAGCAACTAGTATACTTCTACTCATATACTAGTTATTTTGTCTGCAGGGAAGGGATACGCAAAATGGTAAATAAAATTAAACAACAGTATTTTAGTCTGATTGATTACACTAGTTTACAAAATGAAATTTTTTTCATGTACATTTGATGAGATGTGATTTTTCTTATGTATTTGCTTCCGCTGAATTCAAAAATCAAGGTTAAAATTTTTTTTATGGAACAGTTTTTGAGATATGGTCCATTTCTCATTTTTTCGACCTTTTTTCACTTGACAAATTATATCTCGAGATAAATATGTCCTATTGGGTCGTTCTTTGTACCATATGGAAGGTATTAAGATGACGAACAAACATGTATAACTGGATTTTTGATCTGTAAAGTGGTTCAAAATATATTGATGAAAATATGACACATTTTCAAAAAATCATATTTTACAGTGCTTCTGTGCCGATGGAAAAGTACAAGTCGTCGAAAAAACATCTGGTTTCTCTTCATGTACGTGAAGATGATACTTCTACGCAAGAACTAATACCAACCAGAAGAAAATCGACCGAAAAATGACAAAGGTATAAGCTATTGAGTGAAACAATCCAAAATATTTTCCAGTTGTGATACTCATATTGAATGTATTTGGCCATTGTGGCGTATGATTGACGTATGTATTAAAATCGTTTAAAACCCAATAAATTGTAAAAAAATAAAATATTCGAAAAATATGGGATTTGATTGTTTCACTCAATAGCTTATACCTTTGTCATTTTTCGGTCGATTTTCTTCTGGTTGGTATTAGTTCTTGCGTAGAAGTATCATCTTCACGTACATGAAGAGAAACCAGATGTTTTTTCGACGACTTGTACTTTTCCATCGGCACAGAAGCACTGTAAAATATGATTTTTTTGAAAATGTGTCATATTTTCAGCAATATATTTTGAACCACTTTACAGATCAAAAATCCAGTTATACATGTTTGTTCGTCATCTTAATACCTTCCATATGGTACAAAGAACGACCCAATAGGACATATCTATCTCGAGATATAATTTGTCAAGTGAAAAAAGGTCGAAAAAATGAGAAATGGACCATATCTCAAAAACTGTTCAATAAAAAAAATTTTAACCTTGATTTTTGAATTCAGCGGAAGAAAATACATAAGAAAAATCACATCTCATCAAATGTACATTTTTAGTGTAAACCAGTGTTATTGATGAAACTACAGATATTTCCACTGAAAAGTGTTTGGTGTAAGGGAGTTTGATGCAAATAAAGGCAAACGATTTGATATCTTTTTTCGATTAGTACAGTTAATGCATCTGCTTAAAATATTTATAATTGTGTATTATCAACGTTGGATGAACATGAAATACCACACAAGAATTTTGTCGGCTTTGCTACAGATAATGCTAGCACTATGTTCGAAAAAAACAATAGTGTAGAACAGGGATGAGCAACACGCGGCCCGCGGGCCTCTTGCGGCTCTTTCAATCTATTTATGCGGCCCGCCAAACAAATGTTGCTGCTTCTCAAAAATACACATAATATATAGACACGATAATCAACGAATTTCAATTACGAAGAAACTAAGAAGAGAGCAGTTTCCATGAAAATGTTTTCCTAACCATTAATTATCGATGTGGATGCAGTTCCCGAAGACTTTCAAAGGGAAGTGATGGACATGCAGAATAATACTGATGTAAAAAATTTATTTCTCTCAGTAAACATCGAGAATGTTTATAAATCCGACTACCGACCAATTACCACCGATCAAGACTGAGTAATGCACGATTAGAAACTTGTGTATGTGTACCTACCTCATCAATTCCGGCTGATATTGATCAGGTTGTATCGAAAAAACAGTGCCAAATTTCTCATTAAAAATTTCAAGCAAATACTTTTTTTTTTGGCATTAAATTTTATATTTTTTTATTCTAATTTTTATTATAAATAGATATAAATTATTAGTATTTATGTGCGGCCCGCCAAAAAATTTTAAAATTTATAAGTGGCCCGTTGATTAAAAAGGTTGCTCGCCCCTGGTGTAGAAGCTTTAATGAAGCTTAAAATCCGCACGTATTTCATATGAGCTGCGTTTGCCATTCTATTAATTTCATGAACAGCTCATAATTGTAGTGTATTCCAGAAGAAATTGAACAGCTGCCTCGTAATATTTTTAATTACTTTAAAAGCGCAAAACGGCAAAAATATTTAAAAAACATTTTTAAAATACCTGAACATAAATTGTTAAGATTGAATGACACTAGAAGTCTCTCATCTCAACATCTTTAAAGTATTAAACACAGATAATCGGTATACATATGTAAAGATTCATGGTCCACGCGTTTTCGGATACAATTAAACCAAACCTTTTCAAAGTAACAAATTTTTCAAAACATTCCAAATAAAAATCTCTTTATTGTTTTATATGTATTAATAAATTTATTACATTTAATAAAAAAATTGAATATACTACATATGTATTTCTGAAAAGAATAATCTATAACATAACAAAAACTTACCAGCAAAAAATATATGTACATTTGACAATCGAATCATTATACGCAGTCAATCACGATGGGTGTACGCATTGCAAGTCTTGTAACAAAAAGATATATTAATGATTAGTAATGCTTTCTAGTGTATAATAGTAAATGTGATTTATATATTTTCCTTCACTTATCATACTTTGACGATGATTCTTCTCTGATGATATATGAAAATCTTGCCTTGAATTTGGTTATAATCAATGTTAGTATATGTATACGTATATTTTGCAATTATTGAGAAGTATTTGTCTAATAATATTGAATTTATATTTTGTAATATACCTTCTGTATGCACGTATTAAAGGTTTGCATGAATGTTTTGCTTTTCTGCCAATTTAGAATGATTCGAGAAGTGAACTCTAATTGAGAGTAGATTCAAGCATCGAAACAAATATTCATTCTATTCGTTTTGCAGCCAACGAAACGAAATTAAACGAACAACCTCAATAAACGAATGGAATAGAATACAAGGAATCTAAATTTACTCTCATAATTCTCAATTATTATGGAGACATTCGAATGTTTTGAATTTCCTTTGTGAATGAAAGCATGTATTGAAGTAAATTCGATAGTTTTTGTAGTACAAACAAGTGAATAAAAACAAATTGAAATCTAGCAAGAAGAATAGTCTGTGTATATTAAAGCATTTACAGGCAAAAAAAAACAATTACTTTTTGAATATGTAATTTATTTATACTTTTTTTAGGTTTTTGTAAATATGTATGTATGTATTTTTAAAAATTAAGCCAAAAATATAAAGAAAAATAACATAAAAAAATTATTCAGTTCGTTACTTATTATTATTCAGTTCTTTAGTATGTACTTATAAAACCAGTGCAAGAAATTCTTCTTTATCATATTACAAACAAGACATTCCATTCTAACTCTTATGTTTCATGTCACCATACTCTCTTCTCTCCATTCTCTCATTATTAATATATATATTATAATGACAACCACTTTTTATGTTTGTTTTATTCTTTCGCTTTTACGAATTAGAGTTGGATGTGTGTTTGAAAATTTTAGAATGTCTTGAAGATCGTTTCAAACATACCCGTGCAGACCTTTCCCTGTCAGCAATTGGAAGATTGTTTTTCAAAAATCACCAAAATGAGTCTTTTAAGACTCCCTTAGGAGATCAAAAACTGATTAAATGTGCGGAATCATAAATTAATCGAAATACGACTGCTTTTATAATTATTTTGCATCGTATTTTATTGTTTTCTTCTGCATTTCGTTATAATGGGATTTATTTTATTTGAAAAAAAAAAAAGAGTTATGCAATTATTGTGAGGTCATGGTATAGTGCTCGCTAGACGCTCGCACAGAAATTCAAACGACCGAGGTTCAATCCCAGCGAAGGACAAAAATTATAAAATAAAATTTGCCGTATTTCTAAATTATAATTTAAAAAATAAGAAGTCCAAGAAGTCCATCTTCAAGAAACCGCTCCATACATTCCAGTCTATTCCACCAGAAACTTGTCTCATCAATAAAAAGGCGCATAATAAAAAGAATTCCTTCAGTTGAGCTTGTGGTGCGGTTGCGCACTTAAGGTATTACAACATTATGAATTTCTTTTTTAAACATTTTTAAACAAAATACAATATTTTTATTATTGTAAAAATAATAAAAAGGTAAGTAAAACTCAAAGTTAAGATTAAATCTCATATGATCAGCAATAAAAATATAAATGATTCAGAAGAAATTAAAATAAGAATCGAATTATACTCGCAATTGATCTTCAAATGATTGCAAAAAGTCTCAAGCATAATTCGTAATCATTTAGTGTGCGGAGTCACAAATGACTCGTTCAGAGGAGTCATAAATGATTCGTTCAGCGGAGTCGCGGCAAGGGTACAATTTTCTCCCCACAAAACATTTTCCATTTATATTTTAATACAATCTTGTTCATAGAAACGAATGGTTTAAGAAATTCGTCTTTTTATAAGTATGTGAAATGACAGAATATCACTAACAGCCAGGCCCACGATATCGAATCGTGTAGTTTTAAGCGACAAACAGCTGATTTGCGGCACACTAATTTTTGTGTCGCCAAAAATAAATGCGATTGGTAACAAAAAATTTTTTTACACACATATACATAAATAAACAAAATCGGAATAAGTTTGTTCACTACATTTTTGTCAAGTTAAACTAGCACACGGTTGCATTTTTTACTGTACAATTTAAGCATTTCAGCGCTTTTTTCGTGTATATTCGCGATTATTTTTTGATATGTTGATATGGGTGCTTTGTTGTTTATTTGCATTACGTTGGTAACGTAAAGCAAAGCGAACGATAAAGTGACAATTAGTGGGCCGCAGTTTAGATTCACAGTGAGTGACTGAGTTTCTTTCGCTTAAGTTTTCTTTCGATATCGTGGGCCTGGCTGTAAAATTTTCGAGTGTTTTTCATATATGTACATAGTATGTACAAAAACGAACCAGGCTCTAAAAATGTAGTCATAATTTTTTTTTCTGGAAAAAATAATAGGAACGCGTAAAGTGATTTAATTCTTTTTCATTTCTATGTTCAAAAATTATTTTAATATTTTCTTGCACCATCTTTGTTTTTCACAACTTCACTGCATCTGGGACTCATGAAAACAAAAATTTTTTCAAAAAACGTCCTTGTCAATGGAAAACCCCTCTTCCTAGATTTTTCCTCACAATTCGTCCTAACTTCTCGGACTAAAACCGTTCTGTTTCCTCCTGAGCACTCCCCAAAGATGTTTTATAGAGTTAAGATCCGGTGACTGCAAAAACCATTTCAGCAAACTAGACATTTGCCAATTTTGAGGAGTGCTTAGGTTGAAGGTTCCTCTTAAATTTTCATCTTAAAGACATTTTTTCTTCGGCGAATGGAAGCATTATGCTTTGAAATATATTCACGTAGTCCGAGGCGCACATTTTGTTGTTAATACAATATATTGGAGCGACGCCTGAAAAGGAGAAACATCCCCACATCATGTTGAACCCATCGCCGTGTTTCACGGCCTTTTTGGTGTACTTTGGATCATATGCTTTATTGTCTGTGCGCATATAATGCTTCCAGTTCTTTCGTAATAACACCCTGTCTACACGAGTCATCGATTTGGCATCTCATGGCCAAAACGTCGTCAGCGCAAATGTCACAATTTTGTTCTAATTTTTGTATGTATGTGCTGAATACGTAGGGCACGGCGCACACTGGGGATTTTTGTATGGAGGTGAGGAAAAAAATATATTTGTCAAAAACTGTAGTGATTTTATCACAAATTTAGTTTTATTTATATAGTAATACACAAAAGGAATCAAAATAAAGAAAGTTAGAGAAATATACAGTTAAGGAAAAAACTCTACATACACCCCCTATTTTATGTTTTTAAGGTATTCGTAAGGCAAATTAATAAAGCGTTTGCATTAATATTTAAAGTACCAAAAACAAAGTTTATTTACAAAACAAAAAGCTAATTCAAAAGCATAACAACAACAAAAATAACAAAAACAATAAAAATTCATGAGAAAAAAGTCTACATACAGTCTTAAAAATCTAATACAATATTTAATTTCTTTTAAATAAATAAAAGAAAACAATATATTTTTAATATTTTGTAGGACCACCTTGGGCTTCAATAACCGCCTGAAGACGACGTGGCATAGACATGACCGAATTCTCCGTAATACTGGGCGCAATTTCCGCCCATGCGCGAGTTAGGGCAGTTTTCAGGGTTTCACGATTTCTGATATCATGCTTGCGCACAGATTTTTCCAAAACGTCCCAAATATGCTCAATTGGATTGAGGTCTGGTGACTGGGGAGGTGTATTGAGCTGCCTTGGTGCATGATAAAGGAGACAGTCTCGAACAATATGCGCAGTATGCTTGGGATCGTTATCTTGTTGGAAAATCCATTGGTTTCCCAGGCCCAAGCTTTCCACAGATGGCTTCAGATTTTGTTCCAATATTGTCTTATACTTATATCTGTCCATAACGCCTTCAATAAAGACCAATCGACCAACTCCAGATGCAGCCATAGCTCCCCACACCATAACACTGCCTCCACCATGTTTCACAGTAGGTATAATATTTTTGGGATCAAGTGCAGTGTTCGGTTTTCGCCAAGCCTTCTTTGGCCCGTCACTCCCGAAAGTATTATACTTACTTTCATCGGTAAATATAACTTTTTTCCAAAAATCCAATCCTTTCTGTAAATGTGCCTTAGCAAAGTCCAGGCGAACTTGACGATTCTTGGCTGAAATAAATGGCTTTTTGCGTGCTGTTCTACTTTTAAAGCCGCTATCATGCAAAACGTTTATTACTGTTCTTGATGAAACAGTATATTCGAACATCTTGCAAGGTGTTCGGCTAATTTTGGGGCACTTATTTTTGGATCCTTTTGTACTTCTTTAAGGACACTACTAACATCGCGTCTTGAAAGCTTCTTCGGTCTTCCAGAACGTGGCTTGTTTTCGGTACTGTTGGTGTTTTGATAATTTTTTACAATAGTTTGCACTGTAGAGCGATTTAATTTCATTATTTTAGCAATTTCTCCGTAGGATTTGTTTTCTTTTCAAAGGTTAACCACCAAATTTCGAACTGTTTGTTGTATTTCTCTTCTATTTACCATTTTTAAAGTAAACACGAGTTTTACAAATCGCTTTCACAATTTAATTGATTGTAATGTTTGAAAAATAAAGCAAATCAAGAAAACTAACGGTTTTTTTTCCCTTTATCTTCTTCATTTTAAGAGTTGCCAATGCTGTATGTAGACTTTTTTCCCACGGATTTTTATGTTTATCGCCAATAGTTTATAAATTATCAATATATTCAAAATTTTTTTTCTTCCAACTTTCTTAAATATTGATGTCGTAAACATTGACATCAAAATTATGTTTAATATTATCACTAGTTCTCTAAAAGTTCAAAATAGTAGGGTGTATGTAGAGTTTTTTCCTTAACTGTATATCGTTACCTACAATGTAAAAAGCCATAACTAACAAAAAAATTTAAATGATTATTTTAATTTTGATTTTATTATTTATTTTACATCTATTTTTAAGTTATTATTCTAAAAGAGCTTATAACAGTATGCCTTTCTGGCTAAATGCATTTTCTGGAGTCTCTAAGGCCATATTTTTGGTAGTCTTTGTTATGAATTTCTTGAGCTTTTACTGACTTGGTCTCTAGGACTCTTTTAGCAGTATGATCCAACAGATTTTGCATAGGTACACTCCTCAAACAATTTACGTGGCCGACCAAGTGCAGAACTGGTAGGACATTCAGTCTAAGTAAACTTTATTGTAAATGTGCGTTCAAGCCAATTTACATTTTTTTGTTTTTTTTTTTTCAAATCGCGACTTCGCACGATTAGAATCCTGCCATCTTTGTTTGAAGTTAGAGTAAAAGCCTTTATATATTGTATCCAAAATTTCACATGGTTTAGTTTCGTTTAAGCCAATGTGCGATTGTTGCAAAAACTGTTTTAATTTTGTTCTGTCTTTGTCAAACTCCACAAACTTCGGGCGAAAAACCCCATGTGAAATTTATTATCGCTTATTACTTTGCTACTGTAATCACAAAAATCAAATAATCTTTTGTGCACTACTTTTTTGATAATTCTGCATATCATAAAAAGTCCTCAATGTTTTTTCAAAAGAATTTTGTTCATATCTCGAGCAAATTTTTTAAGTTCATACCTTTACTTAATTGTGAATAAAAGGGAAACGCGTTCATCGATTTTCATGATTTATATCTCATTTTATTCACAGGTTATGCGACTTTACGCGAAAGTAGTAGAACTTGATACGTTTTTACCGTTTTGGATTTTTAATGAATTAAAAAAAAAAATTTAATTTTTTAGGCAAAAAAAAAATTTGTTTTCCTTCATACATTTATTTATAACTGCGAAACTGTTGCTTAGATACCGAAACATTATATAAACAGATGAAAGTAATTATAATTCTTGATTTTTCTATATTTATTTAAGCAAAATCCGACTAGTGGTTCTTGAGTTATGTTAAACAAAAGAGCCTTATCATAATTGAGTCGTGAATCAATCAGCTGAAAAATGTTGTACTGTTTAATGCAACAAATTGAGAGGTGGCACCTGGTGGCACTTGAAATTGATTAAAAATGTTAAAACACATATGAGACAATGTATTAGTAGTGATTTCCAACTGTAGGGAAGTATTGCTAAAATTGCAGGTCCAAATGTTTGGAGAAAAAAAGGATTTTTGTTATATGTTCATAAAAATAAACACACAAAAAAAACTTAAATCTGTGCAAAGTTTATTTTCCCAATTTTGGTATGCTGAAATATCCTACTTTAAGTAAAATATAAAAAGAAAAACGTTAGCTCACATAATAAAAGAATATTCGCTTTGAAATTCTTAGGTTTAAATTAAGTTGGTTCGGTAAAACATACAAGTACTGAGTTTGAGATGGCTATAAAAAAAAAATTTGCAGTCAGATCGGAGTAATTCTTTTTGATTTGATTGTACCATTTAGTCTAAAATGTCAAAATATCACTGCATCTTGCATGAAGAGTATGTTGAAAATTTTACTTTTTTCCTCAAAATCCCCAATGTGCGGCGCACGTATCATAAGGTGCCTTTGAGATTACAACAAGTAAAACAGTAACAAAAAGAACACAATATTTTGATGCTGGTTAGGGTATATAACTGTCAAAAAACCACAACAAAAATTTTCAAAACTTCATCGCGGTTGCTGTGTGAACATTTTTGACCTAGCGAAAAAATTAATATACGTTCACTTATAGTTTTTTATGCTCTATCGGATTGTGCTATGCCAGTTTTGATATTTTAAAAATATTAAAAAGTTATATTCTTATGTCCGTATTCATAAAAACTATTTTAGGTTTATTGAGGACATGGTATAATCATCATAAGGTAGTCCCAGTTTAAAATAGCATAGAACCCTGTAGTTTTGCAACCCTGCTGCTCTTAGAATTTTCAAATAAAAGCAACACTGTAGGTGGCCCTTGTACACAAATAAATATATTATTGTAAACAAACTCTTCCTCTTTTTTTTATTTTGTGAACAATTTTTTTAAAAGTTGAAAATTTTACTTTTGTGCTGTAAAAAAATAGTTTATAAATAATATAATACATTCGCCCGTTGTAAAATATAATTATCCAGAGGCTACCTCATGGCGCATTGGATGGTTACATCAACAGTAGCCCGGAATGAATAGATAAATTTTATTGTAAAAATTTATATTTTATTAAACATGCAACTTGAATTAAAAAAAATCATTTGTATTGAGTATATGTGTGTATGTATGTCGGAAAATATAAATAAATTAATAAAAATATAAAAGTTTTGCAATTTATATTGAAAACAAAAATAAAAAACTAAATTTGGTATTGATAATTTGGTATTGCATTTCATCATTTAAAATTTTAATTTCTAATTTGTTGTCAAAGAAAAAAATTTAATTTCAAATTTGCTTAACGTCAAAATAAATAACAAAGAAGAATAAGATTTTGACAATTCCAAGTAAGCAGCTGTAATTGTGGTATGGTTCTATGCAATACTTGTCAAGGTATGTATTTACATTCCAGTATTTTTTATTTAAATCCAATTTTGTTCAGTTTTTAAAATCGTCATAAAACCATTTACGATATTCAACTAAATCATGAATAAATAATTGGCAAAAAGGCTTTCTTTTCTTCCTTTTATAATAAATAACATAAATTGTTTAACAAAAGTGAAGTTTATATTTGCTCACACACACACATCAAATTGGCTTCAAATTCTGCAGCGACGGGGTGAAAATCTAATGGGTCTATTATGGATGGCAACCGAACTTGAGTTGAGTAGCTGCAAAAATAAATCCATTTGGACGTTCAGTCCGTAACAGAGTTGGTTGGCACAGAGTAATTAAAAAAAAAATTAATAACAAACTATTACTAAACATTTTAAAATGTAGAATTTAATTTAAAGGTATGGAAAGATTTAAAGTTTAAAATAAAAAAGAAGCTGGTAACCAGCAAATCTGAGGCCAGAACAACAAGGGGAATTAATAAACAGATTCCACTGTCATCTTTGGACGAAGCTGTGTCAAATTTAATTCAATTTAAAAAATAAAATTCTGTACTAGACATTTTATATTTAAAAAACAAGAAATTATTTGGCAATTTTCGTAAACAACACAAAATATAGGGTGTTTTTTATTGAGGTATAGAACTTTAAGTTGGCATCACTTTTTAACTGGCGGCCATTTTGTCAGCTGTCAAGTGATTAATATTTAGTTTGGTTTGCCATTTCATCATGAACAGGTTGACAAAAGAACAACGCTTGCAAATCGTGCAAATTTATTTCGAAAATAATGGTTCAGTTCGCGAAGTTTACCGCAAGCTCCGTCCATTTTATGGTCGACATAATCGTCCATCAGAGCAATTAATCGGTTAACCATGGATCGTTTTCGCACTACGTTTACTCTATGTGATAATACGCATCCGCAGAGACGTCGAACGGTGCGGTGCGCACCGAAGAAACAATTGCCGCTGTAGAGCAGTGGTCTTCACCAGTATTACTCAGGTAAATAAATTGTTCGGATATTTTTTTAGTTTTTCTTACTCTCTTCGTGAATATTACAACCAGGGTTGCTTAATTCCACAAAAATTCTGGCAAACAGCTTCTTAAAATATACCAAAACTACCCGTATCGTTAATTCTTATTATATTAGTTTAAAATTAAATGTATTGTACTTTATTAACAGATATCACTTTTAGAATTCCTGGAAACCAGTTTTTGTTTTATTTTCCTATGAAAAACTTAATTAATTATAAAAAAATTTGCAATGTTAAAAATCTTTCATAAAAAGAAATCCATACGCTTTGTTTTCATCATGTTAAACGACAACCACAATTATTACAAAAACATGTGTGTGAGACAAAAATTGCGTATGTGTTTATGTTTTATTAGTTTTCAAGAGAGCTAAATTTGTTTGTCAGACACTGAGAAGTTATGATAATATGCAACATAAACTTATTAATGTTTATATTTCTTTTAACTACATTTCAATTTGTTAATAGCATTTACAAACAATTTATTTCATGAATAATTTTAATAAATTAGTTTAAATTTTAAAATTAAAGGTTTTTAAAACGAAAATTTTTACAAATTTAATTCAAGTTGTTAAAAACAATACAAACGAAGAAACCAATCTCATCTCTCAGTGTATTTTTGTGTGACTCTCTTTGTGAAGACCACTGCTGTAGAGCAAAGTGTTGAAGAGAACGCGAATGAATCGATTCGCCACCGTGCACAGCAATTGGAGCTTTGTCCATCAACTTCATAGAAGATTTTGCGCAAACATCTTGGCTTGCGACCTTACAAGATCCAGCTTGTGCAAGAATTAAAGCCGCGAGACCATGCAATGCGTCGTGATTTTGGTGTATGGGCCGAAAATGAGATTGATCTCGATGCTGATTTTCATCGCAAAATTTTGTTCAGTGATGAGGCTCATTTTTGGTTGAATGGCTACGTCAACAAGCAAAATTGCCGCATTTGGAGTGAAGAGAATCCACATGAGACCCTTGAAACGCCATTACATCCACAAAAACTGACTGTTTGGTGTGCTCTATGGGCTGGTGGAGTCATTGGGCCATACTTCTTCCGAAATAATGCTGGAGAGTCAGTTACCGTTAATGGAGACCGGTATAGAGCCATGATAACCGACTATTTTGTTCCCGAATTGGATGGCATGAATGTGGATGAGTTGTGGTTCCAACAAGACGGCGCTACATGCCACACAGCGCACGTCACAATCGATTTATTGAAGGAAACATTCGATGAGCGCATAATTCCGCGGAATGGACCTGTCAATTGGCCACCAAGATCGTGTGATTTGACACCATTGGATTATTTTCTTTGGGGAAATGTGAAGTCGCTCGTCTACGCCAACAAACCAGAAACGTTAGGGGACTTGGAAGCCAACATTCGTGGCGTTATTGCCAACATACGGCCCCATATGCTCGAAAAAGTGGTTGAAAATTGGACCTGTAGAATTGGCTTTATTCGAGCTAGCCGCGGCGGCTACATGCCCGAAATCATATTTAAACATTAATGGCATAAAATTATCCTTCCAATAAAGCCAAATTGATGGACATTAAAACGATTTTCTTGTGTTTTATTTCAATTCGAAGTTCTATACCTCTAAAAAAAACAC
Source organism: Metopia argyrocephala (assembly GCA_963576795.1). Classification (NCBI taxonomy): domain Eukaryota; kingdom Metazoa; phylum Arthropoda; class Insecta; order Diptera; family Sarcophagidae; genus Metopia; species Metopia argyrocephala. The sequence continues at coordinate 55,161,202 of OY756211.1, read as the reverse complement.
CCTGTATAAAGGCCTCGATTATCGTTCACAACACCTAAATGCTGTGTTGTATTGGCTTCAACATATAAAAGTAAGTGTTGTAAACATATATGGTACAACACATGGGTGTTGTAAATCAAACGGCCCCTTTCCCGTTGGCGTTCTTATTTTAAATGTCGTTTCTATTTGGTTGTCGTTTTTATGTCGCTTCGTTTCTAAAATGGTATTCCTGAAATAAAACGAAGACGACGATAAAAAGTTATCGAAAACTACAATAAAACTAAAGAAAAACTTGGTAGCACTAGAAAAAAAACCTGTAATATTATGTGGTTTTGTTTACCAAATAATTTCGTTTTTTTTTTTATTAAAATCAAATGAAAGGGTGTTAGATTTGTTGTTGAATTCATGTTGTGTGTGTCAATTTTTATCCATGACTACCGGCACCTACAGTTTAATGTCGACTCCGAACGACAGACTTGAGAAGCTTGTTCATGGCAATTAGTTACTCTCAGAGCTTTTGCCAGAAGACTGCTGAGAGGTAGTCGCCGAAAGAAATAATTTTTTTCATATTTCTTTTTTTAAAGATGTCGGAGCCTGGAGTCGAACCACTAGACCACGGCGACTACAATTTAGTTGTTAATTTAGTTTTACTTATTTTGTGCCAACCATCTCCGTTACGGAATGGAGGTCCAAATGGATTTATTTTTGTAGCCACTCCTTCCAAAAACTATTAAAATTTAATTTAATTTTTTGAAACCATTACGATTTTTTTTCAATTTCTGATACTAAAATTTCAAATTGCTGCAACGTTGTAATTTTAATTTTCTATTTTTCAAACCTCTCGTTTTAATGTCGCTACTAAAAATGAAAGCGACAAAAAACAGGCGTTTCTTTATCGTTTCTATCTTCGTTTTTAAATAGAGAATACCGACATTTTTCGATTATTGTCGATAACGACAACGGTGATACCAAGTTGTCGTTTTTATTTCGTTTTAAAATAAAAACGCCAACGGGAATAGGGCCGATAATCGCAATTTTAAAAATACAACATGAAATTTACAACTGTTGTGAGCCATAATCGGGGCCAAAATGTGACAGGTTTTTTCCAGTGCAACCAAGTTTTCTCTGGTTTTATTGTAGTTTTCAGTAACTTTATATCGTCGTCTTCCTTATTTCAGGAATACCATTTTAAAAACGAAGCGACATAATAGAGACAAAATTTAAAACGATAACGCCAACGGGAATAGGGTGGATTACTAACTATCCAAACTTTAAACAAACTAGACATTTCTACACTTACAGTGCAGGCAGTAACTTAGTGGATTAGAATAGTCACTTAAATGTCGCCTAATAGATGCTACCTTCATTTCTTCTTCGTTATCATCAAAAATTATATCCACCGAGTTCTTCATATCTAATGTTTATTAATTGTTAAAATATTGACAACACAAAAATCAGCGCAATTGTTTATTTTTTCATAGCATTCTAAATGTCAACTGGAAACAGTTGCCGTACGCAATATGAATTTTTATTTCAATTGAGTGCCATCCATAATCGACCCATAAATCACTTTGATATTCTTCACTCACATCGGGGTATACATTTTACAGTTTATAAAAAGTTGCTCATTGCAAATGCTACAATAACTTGGTTCGAGCCTTTAATTTTCTAATGCAGTACTGTAATGCACACACCTATCTTTTCGCTTTATATTGAACTGTGAACAAGTATGTACGATGATTCAGTTATCCAGGGAGTTATTTTGTACTTCCATTTGAATCGAAAATCTTACGAATTCGCAAAAATTTAGGAATTTTCGAAAAAAAATTCTGTGTTTATTATTATTAATTTTTCGAATGGGAAATTTCTTTCTATCGAAAGCATTTTCGATTTGAATCGAAATACTAAGTAACCCCCAGTATTGTAAATAACGTATATAAATTTGATTCGGCTTTTAATTACTTTTATATAAGTTGGTAACTAACTATTACCTTTACTATGTCAAAAGCCTTTTTAAAAATTACTGATGAATTAAAATATGTTTAATTTTTAAATAAAAGAAAAAAATGTCTGTAGGTTTTTTGAGATTCCTAATTGTTTAATTAAACATATAACTTCTTAAAATTAAGTTATTTTATATTGACATTAAAAATTTAGGTTAAAAAAAATCAGTGCTTACTTTTATAGTTATAGACTGAGTACACAAAAGAAGATACGATACTTCTCTTACATACAAGAAAAATGTTTGCTTTAAAATCTTCTACTGTCAAAATTTAAAATATTGCTATTTTTCTTTTAATTACAGTTTTAATACATATTATTCACCCTTAATTGTGTTTGGCGTAGTCGTTGTCGTATTTCGACATATTTGTACAAAATTAAAGAAAATTAATAAAATCTGTTTTTAATCTTTTACAAAAATTTCGAAATACGACAAAAATACGCAATACACAATAAGGGTGATTATGTATTAAAACAACATATTCGGCCTTATTCCAGTTGGCGATGTCGTCTGACAAAATTTTTGTAGCAGAACAAAGAAAAAATGTTTCTCTTTCCCTTAATCTATTACAAAAATGTCGCTACGCGACGTCGCCAATAGGAATACGGCCTATTATTTGGTATAAATAAAACGAGTAATTGTTTGCGGTATAAAATGGAATAAAAAATTTTACACATGCTACTGTTTTTGTTTTTATATTATATAATATAATTAATATATTATATTATATTAATTATATTTTTTTCTTTCTATAACTGAGGGTTATTTTTGTTTATATTATCTGATTATAAATAAAAGTTTAATACTTTACTAAAACATAAGATGCTTAAGAGCCTAGAAAAAGCAGGTTAAGAAAAAAAAAAGTTACACATGCTCATTTTAGTAATAGCAACAAATTAGGGTAACATAAATATTTAAACTATAAACAGGCTGGCTAACATATTCGCTTTGCATTCTTTCCTTGTACCTCCCTCATCAATACGACAGATACACTTTTTATTATGGTTTTTGTATTTTTTTCAATAAAATTTAATTTTATTGCCTGATATGCCTGCCTGAGCCTAGAGTATTATCTTCCTTGCTTTGATTTTCCTTTTCCTGCCTGCCTCTCTCATTCTGTCTGATAGTAATGTTATTGTATTTTGCTCTATTTTTACCTATTTGCAAGGGAGGAAAAAATTTGTAAAATTTATATTAGCTTTATATAATGTAGATTTTGAAATCATAATTCAGCGATTTGAGTACATATAATATTATGTACAACAGAACGCTGATGATAATTAATATATGCAATAACATACATAATTTATGAATTTTATAAATCAAATAAGCCTTCTTATTCCGTAAAAAAAAGAGACTAAGTAATTTTACAAAATAAGATGTGAATTGAAAATGCATGATACAGAATAAATGATCTCTTTCTAAAAAAGTACACAATTTTGCTTCAACTAATTTGATATTTAGTTTTCCTTAACTTAAAATGTTAAATAACTACTGGTTAAATGTAATGTGATTGAATTTATAAAATTAAAAAAAAAATCCAACTTAAAATCTGATATTGGACAGTATTTAAACATAATGTAATAAATCATATTTATTTAAAAATATGTAAAATTTAGAAGAAAAATTTTCGAAAATAACTAATAAATACACTGAATATCAGTGTAGTTTTAAGCAATTACATTTGAAGAAAATTTAAACCCGATCTAAAAGAATAAATCTTTTTAAATTCATGCAAATTTTAAGTGGTTTTTTTTCTTTTATAATAAGAAAAAGAACTACAAACTCAGCATTAATTCATGTACCATACAAATATAGTCAGTAATATCTTTTTAAAAATTGCACTTACCTTATAATTAATATCGTCTGTTACCACCTCCTCCGCCCATGTTACCACCACCAGGACCACCACTGCTATTGTAGTTATTTCCACCAAAACCACCACCTTGTGGACCGCCACTAGATTGGTTACCACCTAAAAAAATATACATACAAATATGTTTTTTTTAATTTTGTTAAGTGTTAAGTCTCTCGTCGTCCTATGACTTCAGAAAAGTCCTAAGCTACAAAAACTTAAAAATTTACTTCTTGATCAATTATGTTGCACCGTAACAAAGAATATTATTATGCCAAATTTTATACTCCTACGATCAAGAATTACATCTTTATGACAAAAAATTTAAAACTAATTTATATACAAAAGCTTTGTTTATTAAGCTTTCTAAAGTAAAATTTTGTCAATGCAATTGTGTCTTTTATGAATACATATGATTGCATACTGAACTCACCTTTGTTAAAGCCATATGGTGCAGGGCGGTTGTTTCCAAAATTATTACGCTGAGGACCGCCGCCATAACTTTGTTGGTAATCATTGCCAAAGTTTCCGCCGCCTCCACTGCTGTTATTACCCCAGCCTCCACCGCTACTTCCATTAGTCTGAGGACCACCGAAACCTCCGCCATTGTTCCATCCGCTATCGTTTCCACCATTATTCCAGGGCCCTCCAGCTGGCTGGTTGTTCCAACCTCCAGGACCACCCCCTTGACCACCACCAAAGTTATTACTGCCAAAGTTATTTCCACCCCAATTGCCACCGTTTTGACGATTACCACTCCAACCGCCACCTTGATTTCCACGGTCATTACGACCACCACCTCGTCCACCCTGATTTCCACCACCACTTCGTCCGCCACCGCCACCACCACGACCACCATCCATGTCTTGTTTAGCAATTGCTTTTTTCACGTCTAAAGTTTTATTTTTAATTGTGTGACCTTTTTGCAAAATTATTTTGTCCACAGGATCGTAATCATCGAATTCGACAAAAGCGAAACCACGTTTTTTACCAGTCTCTTTGTCAGACACAATATTGATACTTAAGATATTTCCAAAGTCTTTGAAGTATTCACGCAAGCATTCCTCGTCATGATCATCACGCAGACCTCCAACGAATAACTTCTTGACGGTAGCTCCCGCATTTGGGTTATCAATATCTTGACGAGGCACTGCACGCTTGGGCTCAACTGTACGACCATCAATCTTATGTGGGCGAGCATTTTGGGCATTATCAATCATGTACGATTGGGAATAAGTGATAAAGCCAAAACCACGAGAACGTTTTGTCTTTGGATCCTTCATTACGACAACGTCAACTATATTACCCCATTTTTCAAAGTGTGCTTTCAAACCCTCGTCAGTAGTGCGGTAATCTAAGCCGCCAATAAACAATTTACGCAATTGCTCGGGCTCAGTAATAGTCTAAAAATAAGAAATGGGTAAATTTCCAGAATATAATAAATGTTCATCAAGTTAATATTTTTATAATATTAGGTTTTACATATATACATATAAATTAATTTAAAATGTTTATTTAAATTTTAGCAAATAACCTCAAATTTCTTCGACTTAATATATACAAGCGCACAAACACGCCGCCATTTTGAATTTTTTTTTACTGCTTTATTCTGATGTACATCACGTTGATGAAAATTTTGCAATTTGGTATTAATTTTTATTATACAGAAATTTATTCTCTAACATTCAATTCATACAATTTAAACCGCAATTTTTCCACATCAGTATTTTGTTAAGGCCATATTAATATTATAAACTTACGTCGTCATTGTAGTCATCATTTCCATTTTCTTGTTTTACTGACATTTTCACTAATTGTTTTTCTGAAACTATTAATGTAAAATAGTATACCAATTATAAAACGCTGTTTTATATTTAAATATTAAAGATAAAATTCACAAGACCCGATCCAAAAAATTTCCAGTAATTCGGGCGGCTTTCCTCTACAAATGAAAGTAAAGCGGCCGGTTTTAATATACGTTTATGGGGCTTCTTTCGTTCAATATGAAAATTAACGATTTTTCGTCAAACGAATGTTGTCAAGCATATGTTTGATCAGAGTTGCCAACCTTATATCAAGTTATTGGGCCTATTTAGACAAGAACAATGCTTTTGGCACAAAGTCTGTTTTACATGTTAATATAGTTGTTCGCACATTTGAAAAGATAAAATCATAGCGTATTGATTATAAGGTGCATTTGACATGGCAGCTGAGCTACTTTTTTTTTCAGCCAATTTGTGAATATAGTTGTCAATTTTTGCTTTGTTTTATGTACTTTGTTTTTGTACTCTTTGTTTTGGTTTTTTTGACAGTTAACTACCCTAGCCAGCATTTAAATGCTGTGTTGTTTTTGTTACTGTTTTACTTGTTGTAATCTCAAAGGCACCTTATGATAATTGCGCCGTGGCTGCGATTGTACGAAAAAGACGTGTACACCAAAAAGCGAAAAAAAATATGAAAGGAAATGTCAAATAATCAAAACGAATGAGGGAATATAAAGAATCGCCGAGTACGGGCAAGTATTTTTCTTCTTTTGTTCCCCTCACCGTAATCGTCCACAAACTACAAAAGTTGCCGACTCGCCTCTCCGATTGTGGACATACACTAAACATAAACCGTCAAATTAAGGTGGAAATACATAACAAGCGTTAGCTGCTGAGCGCGTTCAAAACCTTAAGACGTTTAATACTTTTAAAATGGCAAGTTACATGCCATACTTTACAGGCGCCACTTAAATATGTATATATACATATGTATTATTATTAAGTTTAAATGTATTTTTTCACTATATATTTTTTTTAAACAAAGTGTTTTTCTCACAAGCCAATCATAAAACCACAACTAATACTTTTATATTTTTCAAACAGTCTTCTTTTTTCTACATAAAAACGTAAACACTTTTTTATACATATGTATTAGTGATTTCATTTTTTTTTTCATTCATCCAGCTGTCAACGCTTGTAAAAGTTACAAGTTTGACTGTGTTTACACGGAGAGATTCTTATTTTTAAGATTGCATGTTTATAGGCGAAGGCGGCGAGGGGTAAAGAGACGAGTACACTCTGTCTTGTACTGGCAATACGTTTTACTCTCTCATTCGTAATTGTACACATGCATACACACAATTGTAAATAACATACGTGACGTCAAAAATAAGAATTGTATTGTCTGAACGCCGAAGATAGTTCAAAGAAGAATAAACCAAAATCTTAAAAATAAGAATCTCTACGTGTAAACACAGAGTTTGTAAACTTTCTCGCGTTAGCAGTGTTGCATACTTTGCTTGTATATATATATATATATATATATATATATATATATATTTGTTTATATATATATAAATAAACACTATTAAGTTTAAATGTATTTTTTCACAAAAATTTTGTTTTTTTTTTTTAACAAAATGTTTTCTCACAAGCCAATCATAAAACCATAACTAATTCTTTTATATTTTTCAAACCGTCATCTTTTTTCTACATAAAAACGTAAACACGTTTTTTATATGTATTAGTGATTTCATTTTTTTTCATTCATCCAGCTGTCAACGATTGTAAAAGTTAAAAGTTGGTAAACTTTCTCGCGTTAGCAGTGTTGCATACTGTGCTTGTAACTTGTTTTATGAAAATACACTATTTCAACTTTTTTTGACATAAGCTTGCAACGCATGGCGCTCAGAACGCTTGTTATGTACTTCCACCTTTTAACTCCCAATGTGTTCTTTTCAATGATGGAATGCAGTATTTCTTGTAAATTCTAATTAATAAAAAAATAAAATAAAGACAGAATTAAATTTTAAAGAAACAAAAGAATTAATTAATTTATATCCTATATTATAGGATATGAACAATAACCCCCCGTCTACACGTACAATAATTATGTCCAAACATAAGAACCAACGTCGGCAGAGTAACAGTAAAATATTTTTTATGTTCATGTTTATGTTTTTAGGTGGAGAACACGTATTGTAATAAAAATAAATAAATAAAATGTCTAAAAAACACACTATTTAATATTTTTTTCTTAGAACAGTTAAAACTCTCTTTTTAAATAATTTAGAGTAATTATAAACGAGAAAAGTTATTTTTTCAAGCAAAAATCGAGTTTAAAAGTCTAAAGGCCCAACCATAATGTACTTTCGTAGACGTATGCTAATGTCAAAAATCAACGAAACGTCTGTCAAAAATCTAACGAAGCTTTCGAGTGGCTATAATGTACTTTTTAAACTTAAGTGCAAGCTGTTCTTAGTTGCAATCATTAGTACTTATTTAAAACTTGATTTGTCTCATAAATATACAGATTTTTATCACAAACTGTTATTTAATATCTACAACGGTTAAATATTTTACCGAAAATACGTCAGTTGTATTTATTTTTGTTAATTAAAAAAAATAAATCATAAATAAAAAATAGTACTAAAAAATCCAACCGTGAGTTCATTCCAATTGTAAACACAAGCACATTTCTTTAAATTTTATTGTTAATGTGCTACAAAATGAACAGAAAAAAAAATATTTAAATGGTTGAAAATAAATAAGATACACATTTGTCACAGAGAAATCGTTTTTTTTAATATATTTTCAATCAAATTTTCAATAAAGTTATCCTCGGTTTTCATTGCACACTGCCGTCTTTTGTTTATTATTGTTTACATAAACTCAAAAACAGCTGTTTGCGTACGTTTGGTGCGATCGGCTTCGCTCTAAACGTAAACAAATGAAATTGAACGAAACTCAATGAAACGTTTGTTATGTACCATGGTGGAATTACTTACAAGGTGGTGTTACCAACCCAGTTGTGTTTTTTTTTGGTCATACCGCTCCTGTCAAAAGTTTTGTTTGTATTTATGTTTTGTTTACATTTTGCTTTGTGTGTATTCGTGTTTTTGTTTTGGTGTAGAGACATGTATGTTGTTAACAATACACACACACACTTCTCACATGTGCTTTTTAAATTCACCATACCTGCTTTTGACATTAAAGAGCTGAAAAAACAAAAACAAATTCCCTGTTGTTTTTGTACTATATTCACCTGCCACCACCTTGTAAGTAATTTCACCATGGTTATGTACATTATGGGTATACACCATAGGTCGGCATTTCATAGCTGAATTCAGCTGGGAGAGTTCACATGTATTCTTACGCTCTTTCATTTTGTCCTCTCTTTGCATTAGTTTTTTTGCAAAAACACTTAAAGAAATATATCGTGTTACGAGACAAATGTTGTTTTATGTTTTAGTCGTCAATGAACTGCTGACGAGTGCAGATGTGTACCGGATGTTTTATTTTTTTTTTTTTGTGAAAATTAAAATAATTTTTAAAATTAACTGGAAAAAATTTATGAAACTCTAAATATAATAAATAGATTTAATAATTTTTAATACTGGTTTTTCGACATTTATTGATTAATGTAATGAATTATTCAAACTCAAGGTCTATTTTTAAATAAAAATTTTTTATTTAATTATCGATATTTCGCTACTCCTGCGTGTAGCGTCTTCACGAATTATTATTATTATTATGTAATAATATCGAAATATCGATAATTACATAAAAGATTTTTATTTAAATATAGACCCTGAGCTTGAAAAATTCTTTATAATAGATTTTATTTAAGATATTTAGGTGCATTTTTTTTCTTTTTATTAAAATCACACAAAATGTCTTAAATTATTATATTAAATGTAACTTGCAGATATTTAAATTTTAAATCTTATATAACTTTCTTTAAAATCTTCCTTCAAAAAAAGGTTTGCACTTCTGAATTTTGCATACCCGAATTAGATATACCCAATATGTTTCCTACAGCTGTAAAAGAAAGTTCCTAGTTCATACACAGTGATATGTAAGTTAATAACATATAATAACATATTTATAAATTCACATATTTTTTTGTTCAGTGCAGTTCTTTTCCATGCTCACTAACACAATTGCAAATCAATTTTGCCGACCTATGGTATACACATTTAATTGCATGCCTTCGCATAGTTGTTTAAGCTAGCTTAAGCACATTATGGTTGGGTTTTTCATGGCAATCAATTACTCTCAGAGCTTTTCCCAGAAGACTGCTTAAGGGCGGTTTAGACGGTAATACAAGTCGTACGACACGTCAAATTTTTGTGTAGAAGAGAATGAATAGTATCGTGTAAACTTGATATGTAATGAGACCGTACGACATTGAGAGAAAATACGGATGAAAATTTGACAGTCGTACGGCTCTCTTCGTTTTTTGAAATTAAAAAAAACCATCACATTTCATTAGATCAGGGATGCATTTTTATGTTTTTGTTTGTTTACCCCCAGTCTACACGCGCCATAAACTTGGAAATAATTATGTTTTCAATTGTCAAATTCTATTTCCAACACCATATATTCAAGTGTAGACCGCAAAAACATGTATTTGTCTATGTCCACACTCGGCGAGAAGAGTCGGGCAATTCTTCATCAATTCTCTTTTAAACTTGTCTTCGTGTCCACACTCGGAGATTTTAGTTGCCCAACTTTTTGTTGTTGTTCAGCAATTTTTGTGTTTTCTTTTGTTTGCTTTTTCTTACAATTTGACATTTATGCCGTGTTGCCACAGAAATACTCACAAATTACACAAAATTTTATAGATTGCCCAAAATATATTTCATACATAGAATATAATGCTTTTTATTTTTGTAATTATTTTAATATATGAATAAATATTTGTGTATTTATAAATTTCCCTGTAGAAGACAAAGCCTTAAAGTTATTACTAGAGCTATTGGAACAGCCCAAACAATATTAAAGTATTTATAGTTGAATACTAGTGCTAATGAGGACTAGTACTTGAAGTAGTTCGGGAGCACCGCTTAAATTTTGAAGAAGTTTATAAGATAAGACATATTTTATCCTAAAATTAAGGTATGTTAGATACAAAATAAGCTGCAAATAATGAAAATCGGTTGATATAAACAAAATATTTTCTTTTATGTAATATCGTTATGCTACACAATTAAATTTTCTATCAATAAAAAATAAAAATGTTTCTCTTCCCTTGTCTTTTAACAGCTAGATTATGTATTCACGTATTATGTGTCGATTAGACATTCAGCAGTTTAACGGTCATATACAAAATAACAAAGTAAATTTGCTGTCTTTATTTTCCATTTTAATTTTGAATTAAAATCTATTTTAATTTTTTTGCATACGGGCAATTTTTGTTTCACCATTATTTCAATCAAATTATTTATAATAAATTAATTCAATTATTCATGTTTTTAAGCAACCCATAATATTGGTCACCATACAATTACATTTCATAGAAATCAAACATTATTCAATACCAGAAACAATATGAACCTTATGATAGCAAGATGTCGGTTAGAAACTACGAAACAACGAATTGAATATATGGATAGTATGGAATTTAATAATCTCCTTCAAGATATTAAAAATATACAACGAATTTTAATTTTCAAGAAAAGGATAAGGAATATTTGCTTCAAGACTTAGAAACTCTTTTCATATGATTTACAGCAATCGTATACAATATCCTATAAATTAATAATTAAATTTTGTGTGTATATATTACTATTTTTTACTTCTTTTATTTCTTTCCTTTCTTTTGTAAATTATATAAATATATAGAATTAAACCTTTAGATGAATATCTTAAAATAAAATATTTGGGGGATTCAAATGGTCGTTTTAAAGTCATATATCATAAAACAATAAAACGAAAAAATATGATTGCTGTAAACAACCCGTCATAGTTTGGTATATTATTTTTAATTTTATTTTTTTATTTTTCAATTTATGACAAAATGGTAAACATTGGTTGAAAAGTCTTATTGTTTTATGACTTTTTTATTCAAAGACCAACAACAAATTTTTTAAACTATTTTAAAATTGTATGATATTATGACAATATGACTTGATAGGACCCCGTTTGAATACCCCAATTATATATTGTACATGTGTAATTCAAAGCTGTAAATATTTTACCAGCTCTCCTCAATAATGACTAAGTGATGCTGAGACAATCTTAATTTGATGTGCTAATGATATAAAGGAATAAATAATAATAAAAAAAAACAAAAAAATTCTTTACGCATTAATAGTAAAACATTTGAATATTTTCAAGGTGACTTTTTCAAAATTTATACCAATTTTAAAATATGTGCACTGGTGAGCTAAAGCAAATATTTTTGGAATTTATTAAACTATAAGTAAATTGCCTTTCAGTGGGGACAACATGCTTTTTAAATTTTAAGAATCATAATGAAATGTAAATTCTTCTGCCCGTATGCAAAAAAATTAAAATAGATTTTAATTTAAAATTAAAATGGAAAATAAAGCCAGCAAATTTACTTTGTTATTTTGTATATGACCGTTAAACTGCTGAATGTCTAATCGACAAATAATACGTGAATACATAATCTAGCTGTTAAAAGACAAGGGAAGAGAAACATTTTTATTTTTCATTGATAGAAAATTTAATTGTGTAGCATAACGATATTACATTAAAAGAAAATATTTTGTTTATATCAACCGATTTTCATTATTTGCAGCTTATTTTGTATCTAACATACCTTAATTTTAGGATAAAATATGTCTTATCTTATAAACTTCTTCAAAATTTAAGCGGTGCTCCCGAACTACTTCAAGTACTAGTCCTCATTAGCACTAGTATTTAACTATAAATACTTTAATATTGTTTGGGCTGTTCCAATAGCTCTAGTAATAACTTTAAGGCTTTGTCCTCTACAGGGAAATTTATAAATACACAAATATTTATTCATATATTAAAATAATTACAAAAATAAAAAGCATTATATTCTATTTATGAAATATATTTCAGGCAATCTATAAAATTTTGTGTAATTTGTGAGTATTTCTGTGGCAACACGGCATAAATGTCAAATTGTAAGAAAAAGCAAACAAAAGAAAACACAAAAATTGCTGAACAACAACAAAAAGTTGGGCAACTAAAATCTCCGAGTGTGGACACGAAGACAAGTTTAAAAGAGAATTGATGAAGAATTGCCCGACTCTTCTCGCCAAGTGTGGACATAGACTTATCGTCTACAAACTACAAAAGTTGCCGACTCGCCTCGCCGAGTGTGGACATACACTTTGCACATGTATGTTAACATAGTTGTTCGCACATTTTGCAAAGAAATAATGTAAAACATAAGCTGTCAAATTATACATTTAAACTCGATTTTTGTTTGAAAAAATAATTTTTCTCGTTTGTAATTACGATAAATTATTTAAAAAGAGCGTTTTAATTGTCCTATGAAAAAAGTAATAAATGGTGTGTTTTTTAGACATTTTATTTATTTAGTTTTACTGCAATGCGTGTTCTCCACCTAAAAACATAAACTTGAACATAAACAATATTTTACTGTTACTCTGCCGACGCGAGCTCTTATGTTTGGAAATAATTATTCTACGTCTAGACGGGGGGTTGTGTTAAATGTGTTCACAATGCATGTACATTTTGTGTGAATGCATATGTGCATTTTATGTTTTCATTTTAGTTTGTTTTAGTATTTTACCAACCGTGTAAACGCAAAAAATATCTGTCGTAAGATTTTTACTCTCATTTTTAAAATACGGATGGAATTACATAATTTTTTCCCTTTGATTTTACGTACGACTTGTATTACCGTCTAAACTCCCCTTTAGAGCAAGATCCTTAATAGTGATGCTAAAACTGCGATTTTTATTGATTTTATTATCTAATTTGGGGGTATTTTTTGTAATGATAAATAGGCATTGCTTTTATTTTGTTTACAATTTTTGCCAAAAAATAAACAAAAATCTATAACAAAATAAAAAAAAACACATATACTATAATATATTTAAACATTCGTAAAACATGGACAGCACCACAATTAGCTCTTCCCAGAATTGAATTTTTTCAGTTTATTTTTGTACGGGGGTGATTTATAATCCCAAACGTAAGGAAGCTGTTTAATTTCATTAATTAAATACAAAAATTATATCTTCCGATCAGGTTTTTGCCATTTTTGTTACATTCGCCACTATAATATGATATATATAAAGTGTATGTACTGCAATGTAATTTAAGACCTTTTTTGATAATTGTAGGTTTAAGAAATTTATATTTGGTCAGCATAAAAGGCTTTGTTAATGTCTTATTATGTTAATGTTAATCTTTTTTTTTGATTATGTATATATGTTCAAGGTCAGAAATTTCTTTCATATGAATTAATACAAAATTAATGTACATTGATTGGTTTCAACCAATTATGCTGACCTATGCAATAAATTATTTTATAAATTGATTATTTTTGTTAATAAAACCAGAATTAATGAGAACATTGAAGTTATTGTAGCTTTTAATTCTCATTTTTGCATTTTTGTGATCGTCTAATGCGGCGGAAGTGCTTAGTAAATACAAAACCTTTTTTCTTCAATTTATTTTTAATTATAAAACACACTACTATAGTATCACAATTTTTGCAACCGTATTCTTCGATGACATTCTTAAAATGGACTTTCAGAAAATTCTTTACTGTATACTTATTTTTATTTATAATTGCCGAATTCACAAAACCCTTGTATTCATTGTATTCGTTGTTAGATTGTATGGCACTACAACAGCTGTGCGATTGTTGTTGGTTATTTGTATATAAACATTCGATACAACTCATACACTTTTTTTCATATGTTTTAAAAAAGTTGTATTGGTTTCTGTGTTATTGTGAATGAAAAATATAGACAAAAATATAAATATAAAAAAATCTTTTTATTGTCAACAGCAAATTAAATAAAATAAAATAAAAAAATATAAAAGTGGAAGAAAAATGTATTTTGTTTGTAAAAATCAACTTTTTAGTGCAGTTTTTCTTTTTCTCATTTGGTTTTTGACGTTTAATACACAAAATACATTGAAAAAACATTGTTCACAAGCCAACATTGTATGCAATACATGAAACAACGATACAAAACTTTGTGAATTCGGTAAATAAGTATTCAAAAATTTCATGAAAGTTGTTATATGTGTAATGGCAGAGTTAAACATAGCTGAGGCAAACAAAACTTTCTTGGCAACTCTGTTGTGTTCAAGCATTTTAGTACAATCTGTTTTAAGAACACTTCCACGACAACTAATTGGCGCCATTTGTGTAGAGTGGAAAATTAACTTCCGTTTGATTCGTCGTGAATTTTTGTGATTGTTAATCTGAGTGCGGAAAGAAACGTTGGGATTCGTAAAAAATTGTTTAGAAAAATAACCACTAATTAAAAAAATACCAGCTAAATTTGTTTAGCATAGGTGAGAAAAGTGTAATTAAATATATAATGGAATAAATGATTTATTAGTGCATTTTAAAAAGTAAATATGGAAAAGTCTGTACCCGGTGACGCCATATTGCATTTTTTTTTTTTGCTGAAGTGTTAGTGAAAATGTGTTTTGCGCAGAACTGTATTAAAAGTTTTATCGACACAAAAAAAGTAGTGGTGTCCTACTTTAACAAACATTATTTTATAAATTTTAGATTTTAACACAGGAAAACAATTAAAATGGTTGGGTCAAGAGTGTATGTTGGTGGTTTGCCCTACGGAGTTCGAGAGCGTGATTTGGAGCGTTTTTTTAAAGGCTATGGTCGTACACGCGATATTTTGATTAAAAATGGCTACGGTTTTGTCGTAAGTGGATAAAAATCAATAGTAGCAAATGAGTTTATAAAGCAAAACTTTTGTTATTTCTTTTTTACAGGAATTCGAAGATTATCGAGATGCCGATGACGCCGTTTATGAATTAAACGGGAAAGAACTTCTAGGTGAAAGGTAATAAATTGTATCTTAAACTTTTTCTTTACAAAATTTTAACGTATTGCATATTAATGTTTTAGAGTTGTAGTGGAACCCGCTCGTGGTACAGCTCGTGGTAGTCACAGAGACCGTTATGACAGATACGATAATGGCCGTCGGGGTGGCGGGCGCTACAATGATAAGTAAGTATACATTTATGCATATAATATATACTACATTAAATTTATAAGGGATGTTTTTTTTTTGTTGCACGTTCATTGCTCATAATAGTATCTATTCAAAGCACGTAATTATAGGCTCAAATGTTATAAGTGTAGAAGATCTTAAAGCTAAATATATATTTTAAGGTTTTATATATTACAGTGTTCCACGGATAATTGCCTCGACAAAAATATCAACATTTTTGGGTAATTATGCGTGGAAGGCATTTAAACGAATACGGTTAATTGCCTCGTTGAGGTAATTAAACGAATATGCTTAATTGCACGTATATACTCCCGTTAATACATATGAAAATCAAGTTTAGTTACTTTATACTTATACATAAACTTGGTAGACTTTAGTTTGAAGGTTAATTTAACGGACTGAGTTAAGCTGCAGTTTTTAAAAAATAAGTATTTTGAGTAATTATACGAGGGGGAATTCTTTGGGGAAAGAATATTTGAGGTAATTAAGCGAATAACGCAGATAAGCGAAAGTTAATTAACCGTGGAATTTTTTAGGAAATGGTAAGAAAAAATATGGGGATTTAGAAATTAAGGTAAATAAGCGTGAAAGGCAATTAAGCGAGGGGCAATTATCCGGGAATACTGTACTAATTTTTTGTACGATCTAAAGATTTCTTTTTAATTAAATCCCTCATATACTTGACTTTGGAGTCTAATAATAATAGTAACCTTTTGAATTTTAACATGTACTTTAGATTTCTTTGTAATCACAAATATAATAGACCTCTTGTATACTATATTAACTGCTTGACTTTAGCATAAATGTGCCTTTTGAATGAAATTTATTGGATGCATAAAGCCTTGAGGTAATATAAAAAATAGACTGTTTTAAGAAGAATTTGTCTGAAAATTTAAATTTTTAAACAACAATTCAAGTATATCTTGTTGCTTTAATACGGCTGTGGGGTTAAATGATAAGGGGTAGATCTCCAAGATGAAAAAAAGGATAATGTGGGAGTAAGTAGAAAAAAAGAAGAGCTGGGTTAAAATTTATAGTTTTTTGGTTTATTGATGGTACTAACCTTACACGATCAAATGAACAAAGTGACTAACAATAAATGATAAAAAATATTGTGGTATAGTTAAGAGAAACGATCTTCGTTAAAAATTCACTCACAAGAGAGTGAGATCAATAATAATAGATATAGATTATATAAAATATATAGATAAATGAGGTATAATATAAATAATAACATTCCTTATGATAATTATAAATTCAGTAAGAAATACAAAGTACATTTTCTGCTGATGACAGAAACAACGGCAGATAGTGTTTATCATCGCTAATATTGTGTCAACAGTTATATTTATAATATAGAATATTGCAATTTCAACTTTTATCGGGGCAACAATCTTAAGCATAAGTCGCTTTTTGTCTGTATATCGCTACGTTATAGATGTGGGAAAGTTATATAAATTATTGCTCAAAATCTAAAACCTAAGCTAATTTATAATTTGTACGAGATTTTTAAGAGGGGATTCGCTAAACGGCAACTACAAACAAGAGAAAAGTAAAAAAGAAGTGTCAGTAGGTACAAGACAATTCAGACACTAAAATCGAAAATTTTTACAAACAAATTTAATTAAAGTATTTGATATGCTACATATGTATATACAGTTACGAGCAGATAAATAGGTTCACATCACATTTTTTGATAAATTCGCCTTCAAATAACTTAAACAGCGGTAATATACAATAAAGCGATATTTATTACATTAAACATAAATAATCACATAAAATGTATTTAATTATAATTAAAAAAAAATGAGAAAAATTGATATATTTAATATATTAATTGATGCCTGTCGAGCAAATAAATAGGTTCATTGAAAAGAGAATGACATTTTTATACAAAAAAAGTGCTATTGCAAGAAAATTTCTAATATTTTGTTGTAAATCCCTTATTTTGAATCACCGCCGAACATCTCCGAGGCATTGATTCGACAAGTGACTGACAAGTCTCTAATGGAATTGAGTACCAAGCTTCCTTCACTTTTGTCCACAAATCTTCTTTATTTTTAGCCTTGAGTGGTGCAATTTTGTCCTTAACGATTCTCCAAAGATTCTCAATGGGATTTAAATCCGGCGATTGTGAAGGCCACTCCATTAACTTTATATTTTTCTTTTGGAACCATTCTTTTACGATCTTAGAAGTATGCTTGGGGTTATTGTCTTGCTGGAATTCATACTTTAAAGGCATTTCCTACTCGGCATACGGAAGCATTACTTCTTTAAGAATATGCAGATAAAGATGTTTGTCCATATTTTCCTTGATCCAGAATATTGGCCCAACACCGTACCAGGAAACACAACCCCATATCATTATGTTGCCGCCGCCATGCTTTATTGTCTTCGTGGTGTACTTTGGATCATATGCTTTATTTTTTTGGACGGCTTACCCATGTTCTTCCATCAGGTCCGACTAAGTTTATCTTGGATTCATCAGACCATAGTATGTTTCTCCATTTTTTTATACCTTCCGGGCCGGCCCATTCAGCATGTACTTTTGCAAACTCAATGCGCTTTTTTCTTTGTCTGTTATTAAGCATTGGAACCTTCTGGGCCGATCTTCCGAATAAATTTTTTCTCTTAAACCACGTCTAATGGTCCACTCTGATACGGGAAGCTTTAACTCATTTTTCAGCTGAACTACGGACATAAAAGGATTACGAGTTGACAACATCTTAATGCAATCATCGTCTCTTTTCGAGGTTTTTCGCTGTTGACCCCTTTTAAGTTTTTGTTTTGGAGGCTGCAATGCATTTCTTATCATATTCTGCGATCTCCCAAGAATTTCAGCAATTTTCTATTGGCTATAACTGCGGCTGTGTAGATCCTTTATAATCTTTTTTTCCTCTTCACTACAATGTTTAGAACGTCCCATTTTTTAAATTTTTAGAGGTAATTGCTTTAATAAGTTCTATTAAGAGGCTGAATTTAAGGTTTTCTACAATAATTTTTATAATTTTGGCGTTTAACATTTTAAACTAACAAATTTTTCAAAGTGAACCTATTTATTTGCTCTTTGATTTTATACGGTTATTTTTTTTTTTAATTTTGGGCAATTTTTTACATAATAATTTAATTATTGTGATGCAGTATTAAAAGTGGGTATTTGCTTTAGTAATTAGCGAGTTTTCCTTTTTTATTGCTGTAATGTAAACTATAGTCAAACAAAATTGATTTATCATTTTGATGTGAACCTATTTATCTGCTCGTAACTGTATAAATATATGTATATAATATATATATATTTTATAGGAACATTTTGGTCAATTTTTATAATTTTTTTTTTTTCAGAAATAAAAACAATAGATCCAATTCACGCTATGGACCTCCATTACGAACGGAATATCGTTTAATTGTTGAGAATTTATCCAGTCGTGTTAGCTGGCAGGTATGTTAGATTTTCACATTGGTTTTTTCTTACTTAGATGCCTGTAGACTATTAGATAACTGGGTTTTCTTAATGTTTTATATCCCAAATACATCATAGTAAATAGTTATACTCACTACATTAGAATTGTTGGGATATAAAACACATATAAACATTTATTTGATATGTTAAATTATATATTGGTTTTTAACTTCAAATTCAATTTAAAAAAATTTCAAAAAATTGTAAATACCAAATTCAATTTTATAAACATCAAATACAGTTTGTATGACAAGATTAGAAGATTTTTTTATTATTCCATTAAAATTAACAGTACTAAAACAGAAAAAAAAACTTGTAAATTAAATATCTTCTACAAATTAAGAAGAAAATTGATAAGATTCTTGCATTACAGCAACCTGTGTGGTTGCTACATTATTATTATTTTCAATTCTTCAACAATTCGGATTTTTTGTAAGTTAAACTTAACAAAGAAAAAACTTCAGCAACACAAAACAATTGCAACCAACACAAATAAAAGATTTATTTTAATATTTCGTAGCAAAAAACTTATTATCTTATCGGCATTTCTAATGCTATCAAGATTAACCCTCTGTTTGTCAATTGATCAGAGGGTTTTCAATCGGATTAAAATCCAATGACAGACGGAAGAGGCCATTGCATTAAGTCAATATTTTGTTACCTAAACCAAGCTTTAACCCATTTCCATTTCCCATTTCCCATCATTAACACGATGAAGTGTGCCCAAACTTTTAACTTAACGCAACAATCTTTCTGGATTTGCTATCGTCTCTAATTTTGATAACAATTTATTGCTGCTTTATCTGAACTACTGACAAAACAAAAAAAGCAAAACAATAATTTGTTAAAAATGAACTTTTTTTAGAAATAAAGAAATAGAAATTTACTTGCGTAAATATGTAATATAAAAATCAGAAAAGCAATAAACAAAATCATACAAAACCAAAATACCGCCCTAAATATGTAAGTATGTATGTGTGTGCTATGTACATTATACATTGCGGTATACATAAAACAGAAATGCCAAAACGAAACACTCTAAACTGTCGTCTGAACAGTGAGTTTTTCGCAATCGTGGTTCAGAGAGCGTGAAGACGTGAAGAGTTGCAATTGTATATGAGTTGGAAATTTTTTGTCCGATACTGTATGTCGTGTGAAAGAATTGTTTTTAACAAAATAATTACATACAAAAAATTGTGAGTAATGTCCAATTTAATTTCTTAAAAACTTATGTCGAAGCAGATTATCTAAGTTTTTATAGATATTGAAAAAAAAAAAAAAACATTAACATTGGAAAATTAGTCCTGCCTAAACTGTTATAAACACAAAGTAGTAAAGCACTACAAATAAAAACAATGCACAAATTAAATAGATGTTGCGCATTAAAAGGTATTGCCATGTATTGATGAACTTGCATCATTGTCAAAACTATGTCTAATGTGTTTATGAACACTATACATTGTTATTAATTTAAAGGGATACATGAAAAATAATAGAAATTTAATTCTATGTTTACAAAATTGAATTTGGTATTAACAAAACTGAATATCAAGTTTATAAAATTGAATTTGAAGTTAAAAACTTATATACATATATTTTTTTAAGTATTCATGCAATTTTTTTAAGCCTTCGAAAATATTTCATTTGAAGTTAAATTTCAAATTTTGCATGTTAACATTTATTTTCTAACACTACTTTTAAGTTAAATACTAAAAATTCAGTTTAAAAATTCTACATTTATCGGTACTATGTTTATTACTTATCACACTTGATCAGCAAAAAAAGGGTATTAATTCAACTTTTTAAAATATCAATCAAAGCCAATTGGTTACATTTTAAGTAAATCTCTAAATTCTAATGCATCATAGAAAATTCTATTTTAAAATATTTTAATTGTTTTTCTTTAAATTTCTTGCAATTATTGCAAAAAAAAAAAAAAATTCTGTTGGAAGTTATACCATTTTTCTGAAAATTTTCGATATTTTTTATTTGATCAACAGAACAGTAGTATCCAAACAAAATACGACCAAATTCAAATAAAACAATTTGATAAGTTTCAACTTGAATTAAGACCGAAATCAAAATATGTAATCATTTTTCTTAGGAAATATACAATGCACATAAATACATACATCATTGGCCATTACAACCCTGTTTCAGGGTTACGGCCTAGATTCTCGCAGCACCCATGTTGTATGTGTGTCAAATTTTATCTATGAGAACAGAAAGAAAATAGTTTTCATTTTTTTTTTTTTAGATGTTAGAGCTAGAGTTTGAATCCGGAGCTCTTGTTTAGTAAGCCAACACACTAGCCTTTAGACTTTGTATTGAAAATAGTGACTCACTCAACTATCACAGTAGGTAGATATCGCACTTGCTGGTTTGATTTCTTGCAAAAAATTAAAAATGTATAAATTTCAAATTAATAGCCCTTTGTTTATCAAGTGCGATATGTATTTAAATATCGAAATTTATTTTAATACTTATGTATGTATTTGCCTGGTTGGCATGATGCAAATACAAGAAATTTATTTCTGATTATGTAAAAAATGACGTCGTCCCACGAAATTTCTTAAAATAGATTATTAAAGTCAACAGAAAATTTCTATTACAAAAATACCGACGTCGACTTAGGCTTACATAATAAGACTGAATTTAACTGAATCTTAGTAATTTTTTTTTAGTTTATTAACCATAAGCTGTTTTTAAGCAGACTTTTTTTTTGTTGAAAAATTATTTTTGAATAATTCCTGGAATATCCTTTTTTTCAATATTTATGTATATAAATTTATTGTGTGAATTAAAAAGAAACTGACTTATTATTTTCCCCTAAAATTATTTCTATTTTTGAAATGTTAACGTCCAAAACAATATCAATGCGAAACAAATTAACTGTGGGTACATCATCAAAACTCTCAAATCAAAGTACAGTGCGTGACGTAATTACACCATTACCGAACAGTGTGTATTACGATTTAGGTGAACAAAATACTTATGTAATGGGACTAGTCAAATGATGCTCTTACGAGAAGCACAGAGAAGATAGCCTAGTATTTTTAATGTGGTTCCTAAGTGTATATTACATACTTTCCTTTGTTTGTGTCTACACCAACGTTAAGAGGCGATGGTGGCAAATAAAAAAGCTGTAACATGCATACAAAATCGCTGGTTATAGTATTAAAAAATGGGACTTGAAATTTTACAACCTCATTATTAAACCAAAAGAGACGACATCCACTCCACTTTGTGCACAAGGGAATTATATTCTTAAAAATAATCTAACTTATAAATGATGACTTGTTTGAACATAAGAGGTGCCATTTAAATTCTGGTTTCTGGTAAATTAAAAGCAACGCAGAAGATGATGTTAAGAAAAGGATAGAATCTTATGAAAAACAGTACACATTATACTTGCATAAAATCGATGACCGATCGCATCAAAAAGATTACATCATATACACTACAAACTATTCAATTGCCTAGAAAAGAAACAAAAGAAAAAAAAAACAATTTCATCATTGTGAATATGCCATGCAGATGAATAAAGGGATATGTATCTCAATCCATCTCGTAACTCTGCCTATACATCTATATGCCTAAATATGCTGTTCATATAAAATGTTGAAATTGTTTTATTTTATACGTTTGTGTTTGTGGTTAAAATTGAGAATGAATGATTTACCATAAATTTAGGTATTTCAAAAAAATAAATTTATTAAGTTTTTTAAATTTTAATATTTTTGAAATATAAAAATTTAATTTTAGAATTTAGAAAGCATTTTTCGTTTTGTCAATTCCGTACACAAGATTTCCCAGAGCTTGATGCTGAGGTCCAATAGTGCGATTGCTAATTGAATGAAAAACAATAACTTTACAAGTTTGGGACAATATACAGAAATCAGAATAATGTCCGAACGTGATTAAGGTGTGACTTCTTATCCAACCCAGCTTAGCCTTTTCATAAACCGCATATTAAAAGAGGGTCAGCCGATACAATAAGTTCGATATTTTCGAGGAATGTTAACGGCAGGCAGGCTTGAAAGGTTTCCGTAAAAAAGAACAATGAAGGGATACTTTGGTTATTTACGACAATTTATTACTATATTGATGACTGGCAAACAACGTTCCAATACTTCAATCTTTTCTGGGCTTAAAAATTTGCTTTGTATGATGACTGATGTTGAGCAGATGTTTTCGAATACCTCGGAATATATGACTGGCTTAAAAAAAAAAAAACTAACGTGTCTCTCTGTAAAATTCAGAGACATGAAACAATTTCTCTTTTTTTCAGTAGTTGCAGTACGTTTGTAAAGCGAACTGATATCTAACTCATGTCCAGTGAGGTTGGCAAAAACGCATCCCGTTCATAGGTTCAGGCTTAAAACATTTCTCTGGCAATACTTTTTGGCAGATGACATTGAGACTTAACACTAATGTCGCCTCGCCTACTTGGTATCTTTCCCTTTCCTAAATCAAAGACAGACGTCAATGTTGGTCGATTGGTAATAATACTGGATGCTGATAAACGAATAAAAGAAACGTTTACACCTTATTTGTTTTGGCAAACTCTTAAAATCTTCGGTAATTTATATTTCTTCAGTCATTAAATTGTAGCATTGGTCTAAACTAACGCGCAACTTGTACGTTTTCTGTGTCCCTAAAGATGATGATGAACTGTGCCCTTATTACGAATAAATGAGTAAAACAATTCGTATACGTACGTCGTTCATTTGAAGTGAAGACTGTGCATTGCTTCTACAGCTTGAACAAATTTACAACTTTGTGAGAAACTGACAGCCACTTCTAACAAACACCCTTTCATCACCTGTGAGATTGGTCATTTGAGTAACGTTCGGGTTCTGGTAGATTGGTTGGTTTGTTCCAAAAAAAGTTACTAAAACCAGTAACTGACGACACGTCACCTAAGTAAGAACTGTTCAACCATCTCAAAAAATGTTTGTTAAAATTTCTCATTTAAACATATTTGTAATATTAGCGATTATTTAAAGTTTTAATGTTAGCAAGAGTTTAAAACACCTGAAAACTGAATAAATATTTTAGCATTTACTACTACACGTTCCCAATATATAACCGATGTACAGAATTAAACAGTATAATACCGCACACCTACAGTCTTTCAGGAAGTTTAAGGATAATATTAAGGGATTAACAGTTTCGCGTCGTCAGTCATCAACTGGTTGAATTTTGAGTTGTCTAAGTACTAAAATATGAGGACTAGAAGGCGCGCATGTTTCTATGATTATTAGCTAAATATGTTTATTCATTTTTCAATGTGTTACTCTTGACATATCTTTAACTGAGTTATACTTATTGGAATTATTTTTCTTACTCTTCTTTTTATGGCAAAATTTAATGGTGATTATATAGGATCTTAAAGATTACATGCGCCAAGCTGGTGAAGTAACTTATGCTGATGCCCATAAACAAAGACGCAACGAAGGGTAAGAATTGATAAATTTAAATGATTTCTACGTTAGCAACAAAAAAATTTCATGTAATTATTTTTTTAGTGTTGTTGAATTCGCTTCATTGTCTGATATGAAAACAGCTATTGAAAAACTGGATGATACTGATTTAAATGGCCGTCGTATCCGTTTGGTTGAAGATCGTCGTAGTGGCCGCGGTGGTGGTCGTGGAGGCCGTGGAGCATCTGGTTCATCAAGTTCTCGTTCACGTTCCCGGTCACGAAGACGTTCTCGCTCTCGTTCACGTCGTTCTTCGCGTTCTCGTTCTAAGACACGCAGCCGCTCTAAATCTCGTGGAGCTCGTTCTAAATCTAAGTCCCCAGTAAAGTCTCGTTCTCGCTCTCGTTCAAAGTAAGTGTATTGAGTTTTTTATTTTGTGAAATATTTCATGTATGCAATTTTTTTTAGCAAATCACGAGAACTTTCTAAATCTAAATCCAAGTCTCGTTCCCGTTCTCGCTCACGTTCAATCAAACGTGACTCACGTTCGCGTTCTCGTTCACGTTCTAATTCTAAACGTGAATCAAGATCACGTTCACGTTCCAAATCGCGCAGAGATTCCCGCTCACGGTAAGTTTTAATTTTGAAAGTTTTAAAAACAGATTAAATAAATTTTCTATTTTTATTTTTCCTATTTTGCATCACTCGATCGATTTCAACTTTACCATTGATTTGATTGAATAAAATTACACATTGATAATTGTAATTAATAACATAATATGACAATGGATATACACAAAATTGTCAATCATCTCTATGTATGATGTCTCTCACAATTCGTGTTGAGTACGTTTTCATTTACTTTCAAATAAATCCCATATATCTCCCTATCGATTTCCATTGCGTATTATCTTTAAAATTTAAATTTTATCCTTCTATGCAAAACAATATTTGAAGTAGAACCTAAAATTGCTATAAATATCAAATCTCAGTTAATTTCTTTACAAAATGAATTTTTCAAATAGAGTGCTATTAGTTCAGTATTGATAATTTTCCCTATTTAACGATTATTACGTTGTCCTAAAATTTTAACATTTTTGTAGTTCTAAACGCTTCAAAGACATGTTTGAAAAACTCATTGCTAGTGCTTTAAATATATAAAATTATAAGCTATTTCCCTATATGCTAATTAATATGTACTTTTTGCTTTTTTCATTCATATTTGTTTACAGCGATCGCTCTGCTTCTAATGACAACAAATCACGTTCCAGATCACGATCTGCATCACCCAAAAATGGTAACGCCTCTCCTGATCGTAACGAGAGTATGGATGATTAGATTAAGAGACTTTAACCAATTATTTTCCAACGTTACTTATTTCTTTCCCCTTTTTATAATCATATATAAATATATATACATATTACTTTTCTTCTATGCTTCTAATTTTTTTTTGTTATTTTTTTAATATCTATGTAGTTTTTATATTTTAAAACTACGTAAATTTATATTAAAAAACAAAGAAACACTAAAAATAAGACATTCTGTAGTAATTTATAATAAAAACATGGATTTCAATGTGTGTTGTACATTCATCATGTACTCTTATTTTTTTTCAAGAAAAAAAAAATATATACATTTAAAAGTTTATATATAAGATCAACATATTTGTGGGTTTATTTTGTTAATTGAAGCCTACTTACTATTATTCAGTTTCTATTTGAATACAACACAATTTTTTGCTCTTCTGAGGGTATTTGCAGCATTACTAATTATACTTTTCGTTTTAAAACATGTATTTGGAAAATTAGCAAAATAAAATTTGACTATAATGCACGTTTTTGTTTTTATCAGTTTTTTTTTATTACTAAGATTAAACAAACTATTTCCGGCGTTTCTGAAATTCTAATCTAAAATATTGAAGTGTATTCACAAGAAAAAAATAAAATATAAATTAATATTAGATTTCAAATAAACGTTTTTTTATCTTGCTTTAGATTATTTGACAAAAACCAAGGGGTACGTTCGTAAGTGCAAAACTGGCATCACTAATTTAACCCTGCTGTTACGTTAGGAAAAACTTACGAATGTTAGGTTAATGGACCATTTGTTTAATATTCATACAAAATAACCATTTTTATATTTTTTTCTATTTTGGATCACTTCTCCCTAAATATTCACCCTTATCGTGTTTGGCGTAGTCGTATTTCGACGACTGGCGTATTTATAGTCTAATTTAAAATTTAGTGGTATCGTGTAAAATTTTCGCCTTGAACTATTTTGTACAAGAGTCATTTTGTAACAGATTGCCCAATTTTATTGGATTATGAAACATCCTGTTATGAAAACTGTGAAAAAAATCGTTTATAAACACACTAGCTGGTGTGACCCGGCGTTTCCGGGTTCACCCCAGCTAGATTTTTGAGAAACAATATTTTTAGTTTTTGCACTTTCGGCATAAATGTTTGTACAAAAGAGTTGCTTTAATCCATGTGAGAAAACTGGATACTCTAAATTCACTCCTCAAATTCCTGACCCGGCAAACGTTGTTTTGCCTAAAAAAAATATGAAAATGGGAATAATAAATAAACTATTGAATAAATTAAAAAATATCATTGAAGCACTCTGTGATAAACAATATTTTTCGTTTTGTTGTCAGGTGCGAAAACGAACAAAGATAATGGCTTTCCGACACGGGAACATGCGACATAGAGTTGACCGTGTGAAAAACAGTTATTTTCAAAATTTAGGCCACAAACACTCAATGATTGCCCTTGTGATTTGTTGATTGTCATGGCGAATGCGAGACGAATTGGAAATTGGATTCGTTTAAACACGAATGGCATATCGGTTGGTATCATTGGAATTCTCGGAATGAGAACTTCCTCACCTCTAAACTTTCCTTTTAGTATTATTGCGTGAATCACATTCCTCATAAGTTTTGTGGCCGCTAAACGCGTTCCGTTGCATAATTTTGGATGATTTAGATTGCGAAGCATAATGACAACTGAAACAATCTTCAATTGTAAATTGTGCGGTGGCAAGCCAGGCACATCCAATGAATTCAAAAATTCAGTTGGATAGTTGGTTGCTTCGTCTTCGTTTGAACCAACGATTTTATCTTGAATTTTAAAGTTTATGTGATCCACATCCTTGTTCTTTGCAGCTAAAATTGCTCTTTCACTCAACCAATCGTAGTTCTTATGGTTAGCAATTATATTAGGAAACACTGTTGATGAGCTCCTCTTTCGTTGAGACGAAATTACAAAAATTCGGAGGAAAGGATATCAATCCATTCGATGCTTCGACAGGAACACGACCATTACCAATAGTTAGCAGGCATGTGACAGGCATTGTGTGAACCCCGTATTTTAAAAGTACACACCTACGTTATTTCTTTTCAGTCATGCAAGTCTGGTGTGAACACCACACATTGTAACATAGTTTGAACAGTCAGGCATTGTATGAACCCCGGGTTTTAAAAGTACACACTTACGTTATTTCATTTTTCTGGAATATTTAAAAAATTTTTTTGTTATTCTACTTATTTGGCCAGAGACCATTCCGAATTGGTACGAATCATCGAAATCGATTTTAGTGTGAACACCATTGCAACATAGTGTGAACAGTCATGCAACTGTAACGTGAAGACCATTGCAACATAGTGTGAACAGTCATAAAAGGCATTGTGTGAACTCCGTATTTTAAAAGTACACACGTTATATTTTTTTTCTGGAATATTTTAGAAATTTTTTTTGCTATTCTTCTTATTTGGCCAGAGACCATTCCGAATTGGTAAGAAACATCGAAATCGGTTTAAGTGTGAATACCATTGAAACATAGTGTGAACAGTCATGCAACTCTAATGTGAACAGTCATGAAAGGCATTGTGTGAACCCCTTGTGTGAACACCATTGCAACATAGTGTGAACACTCATGCAACTCTAATGTGAACAGTCATGAAAGGCATTGTGTGAACCCCGTATTTACCCCTAGTGTGAACACCATTGCAACAGTGTGAACCCCGTATTTTAAAAATATGACGTAATTTTTTTTCTGGAATATTTTAGAAATTTTTTTTGCTGTCCTTCTTATTTGGCCAGAGACCATTCCGAATTGGTACAAATCATCGAAATCGGTCCAGGCGTTCTTGAGTTATAAGCGTAGTAACTAACGCCACTTTCTTTTATATATATATATATAGATAAATATAAAAATTAGTTGTGATATTTGTTTGTTTTTTTTTAACTTGTTTAAATTAAATATGTTAAGTGTGTGTTTTTATTTGTCTTCTGAAGATGAAGACATGTGTGATCCAAAAGAAATACATCTTTTAAGAAGACACTTAAGGGAGAAAACGATTATATTCTCACTAACAAATAGAAAATAAGTTTAAATTTTCCTTTTTTATCAACAAAAATTAAGAAAAGATTTTTCCACAGATTTATTAAGTACTTCAGATTAAATAAGGATGCGTTTAATTAAAAAAAATATCACCAACATTAAAAAAACCCCAAAGAAAAACTTGTGTATCACAACTGACAAAACTAACAGCAACAATAAGGATACTTGCTGAAGGCAGTTACCAAAAAGGTGCTGGAAATGATAATTTTGAAAATCTTTGCCAGTCCTCGGTGAGTGATGCGTGAACTGCTTAAAGGAGCCTCCACCCGTTGCATGAGTCTCTGTTTTGTTGTGTGAAAGTTTCTTTTTTAATTTAAAATCTTCCCACACTTTCATCCAACCTTCACCATTGCGAAATGGAGGTACAATACTATTCAGATCATCAGCAATATCACTCCAACTCTTCTTTTAAGTTAATTTTATTTAAACTTTTATGATAGCCTCTTGCCAAGTACGGCTTTTTCTCCATTGTCTCGACCATTTTTGCAAATTGTTCTGGAGTAGTTATTTTTATTCTAAAATGTTTTAAATAAAATGAAATAATCGACAAAATATGCAAATTATATTTTTAAAATTAAAATAATTTCATACATAAAATTTTTTTCAGCCATTTTAATTCTGTCCTTAAATTTTGTATAAAGGCGGTAGCAAAAAACTTAACAACTGTTTTCGTCGCTTTTAACAGGCAAAAACGACAAACACGATACAGTTTTATAAACTTGTTTGTAATAGATTTCAGAACAGTGTCGTATTTACCGACGTTTTCGCCAACTACGATACCATTTTATAAAAACGCCTAACATTCGCCACAAAAACGCCAACCACGATAAGGGTGATTATTAAGCTTTACTCAACGCTAGAGGTGGGCGAGTGAGTGAGTTTTGGCCTACGATCACGCAAGAAATTTTGTAATCTCACGAATCGCTCGAATTTTTCTTTGCTCACGCACTACTGATGTCAGTAAAATTAAAATAACTCACTTTCACGCGTTATTCACGTGAGCCACGCAAATCACGTGACCACCGCAAATCTCTACTCGCAACATCTAATGTAAGAATTTATTGAGGGAGAACTGCTCAATGCAGAAAGTGACTCCGATATTTCAGATTTGGAATTTGATTATACAGTCGAAACTCTATAACGAACTCCTGTATAACGAAGATTTCTTTATTGCGAACCAATTATAAGAACACTGTGTTTTGGGTCTACTTTGAGTGTATTATAATCTCCATATAACGAATTTCCATATAGCGAATATTTCCTTATAACGAAGTATCTGAAATGCTTAAATTGTACAGTAAAAAATGCAACCGTGTGCTAGTTTAACTTGACAAAAAATTAAGTAAGTCTATGTCCACACTCGGCGAGGCGAGTCGGCAACTTTTGTAGTTTGTGGACGATTACGGTGAGGGGAATAAAAGAAGAAAAATACTTGCCCGTTCTCGGCGATTCTTTATATTCCCTCATTCGTTTTTTTCTTTGTAGTTGATTATTTGACATTTCCTTTCATATTTTTTTTTCGCTTTTTGGTGTACACGTCTTTTTCGTACAATCGCAGCGTTCGTTTTTCTTATGTTTTTTCTTTTTAATAAGTGCAGCGTTGCCAGTTTATGTGTAATTACACAAATATGGAAGAGAACACTATTTCTTTAAATATTTTGAGATCATAAATTTTTTGTATAACTTTGTCTCATCATTATTTCAATTAAATTATTTATAATAAATTTATTCAATTCTTAATGTTTTTAAGCAGCCCATAATATTGGTCACCATACAATTTCATTTCATAGAAATCAAACATTATTCAATACCAGAAACAATATGAATCTTATGATAGCAAGATGTCGGTTAGAAACTACGAAGCAACGCGTTCAATATATGGATAGTATGAAATTTAATAATCTCCCTCAAGATATTAAAAATATAAAAAGAATTTCAATTTTCAAGAAAAGGATAAAGGAATATTTGCTTCAAGACTTAGAAACTCTTTTCATATGATTTACAGCAATCGTATACAATATCCTATAAATTAATAATTAAATTTTGTGTGTATATATTACTATTTTTTTACTTCTTTTATTTATTTCCTTTCTTTTGTAAATTATATAAATATATAGAATTAAATATCTTAAAATAAAATATTTGG
Organism: Metopia argyrocephala; assembly: GCA_963576795.1. NCBI lineage: Eukaryota > Metazoa > Arthropoda > Insecta > Diptera > Sarcophagidae > Metopia > Metopia argyrocephala. The sequence goes on along the minus strand of OY756211.1, from coordinate 55,129,980 downwards.
GGTATTCAAATGCTCGTTTTAAAGTCATATATCATAAAACGAAAAAATATGATTGCTGTAAACAACCCGTCATAGTTTAGTATATTATTTTTAATTTTATTATTTTGTTATTTTTCAATTTATGACAAAATGGTAAACACTGGTGGAAAAGTATTATTGTTTTATGACTTTTATTCAAAGACCAACAACAAATTTTTTAAACTATTTTAAAATTGTATGGTATTATGACAATATGACTTGATAGGACCCCGTTTGAATATCCCAATTATATATAGTACATGTGTAATTCAAAGCTGTAAATATTTTACCGGCTCGCCTCAATAATGACTATGTGATGCTGAGGCAATCAAAATTTGATATGCTAATAATATAAAGGAATGAATAATAATAAAAAAAAACAAAAACAAAAAAATTCTTTACGCATTAATAGTAAAACATTTAAATATTTTCAAGCTGACTATCAAAATTTATACCAATTTTAAAATATGTCCACTGGTGAGCTAAAGCAAACATTTTAGGAAATTATTAAATTATAAGTAAATTGTCTTTCAGTGGGGACAATATGCTTTTTTAAATATTAAGAGTCATAATGAAATGTAAATTCTTCTGCCCGTATGCAAAAAAATTAAAATAGATTTTAATTCAAAATTCTAATGGAAAATAAAGACTGCAAATTTACTTTGTTATTTTGTATATGACTGTTAAACTGCTGAATGTCTAATCGACACATAATACGTAAATACATAATCAAACTGTTAAAAGACATTCATTTTGTATCTGAAAAGGTATTTGGTTAAAATATGCTATCATTATAAGAGAAGGGAAGAGAAACATTATTATTTTTCATTAATAGAAAATTTAATTGTGTAGCATTACATTAAAAGAAAATATTTTGTTTATATCAACTGATTTTCATTATTTGCAGCTTATTTTATATTTAACATACCTTAATTTTAGGATAAATTATAAAAATATAAAATATGTCTTATCCTCTAAACTTCTTCAAAATTTAAGCGGTGCTCCCGAACTATTTCAAGTACTAGTTCTCATTAGCACTAGTATTCAACTATAAATACTTTAATATTGTTTTGGGCTGTTCCAATAGCTCTAGTAATAACTTTAAGGTTTTGTCTCCTACAGGGAAATTTATAAATACACTAATATTTATTCATATATTAAAATGATATACAAAAATAAAAAGCATTATATTCTATTTATGAAATATATTTCAGGCAATCTATAAAATTTTGTGTAATTTGTAAGTATTTCTGTGGCAACACGGCATAAATGTCAAATTGTAAGAAAAACAAGCAAAAGAAAACACAAAAATTGCTGAACAACAACAAAAAGTTGGGCAACTAAACTCTTCGAGTGTGGACACGAAGACAAGTTTAAAAGAGAATTGTTGAAGAATAGCCCAACTCTTCTCGCCGAGTGTGGACATAGACTAAACAAACTTATTCCGATTTTGTTTATTTATGTATATGTGTGTAAAAAAATTTTGTGTTACCAATCGCATTTTTTTTTGGCGACACAAAAATTAGTGTGCCGCAAATCAGTTGTTTGTCGCTTAAAACTACAAGATTCGATATCGTGGGCCTGGCTCATTGTTGCCAATTTGACGTTTTTCCCGTCAAATCTGACGTTTTTGCAATGTCAATTGCGGGAAAAAATGGTTTCTAGCGGTTAGCGTGAAATCTGGAGTTTTTTACAGCGCTTTAGCGTTTTTTTTAGCTTTTTTCCAAGGTTGAATTATATGGTATAAGTAAGAAAAAATGCAACCATTTGTTTGTATTCGAGAGTCGAATAACGGTTAATAGAATAAGTACAAAGCAAAAATCGAAAACGTAAAGTTTAAATCTATTTCAAATTAAGGTGAAGTGCTGTTAAAAATAAAAGGTAGAAAAAAGAAAATCTCAAAAAAGTAAAAAATCTATTTCCATGAAAGTGAAGTGCTGTGTTAAAAATAAGACAGAAAAAAGAAAATTTCAAAAAAGTAAAGTAAAGTTATATGACAAAAAAGGATAAAATTGTCACAACATAAATTATGTGAATATAATTTTAAAAATTAATTTTAAATTGAATTTCCTTTAAATAGTTATGGCACCGCAGTATCCACAGAAATTTCGGAACGAATGGCTGGACCATTATAAGTTAAAAGGATGGCTAACAAAAAATGAAAAAGATCCAACAAAAAGTTTTTGCAAATATTGTAAATGTGCCTTAGCTGGAAAGTTGAGCGATTTAATTAATCACGGAGAAACCCAAAAACATAAAACCGCAGCCTCTTTAAGAGGTTCATGTTGGCGGAAACTCGACTTCCAACCCGTGATAGTTGAAAGCTGCAAAAAGCAGGAAATTGCATTGGCACTTTTTACTTGCCAACATTCGTCGACCAATTCAGTAGATCATTTAACAGAATTATGTAAAACCAAATTTGAAGACGGCAAACAAATACGGATGCATAGAACAAAATGCACAAACATTATCAAAAATGTTTTGTCACCGTATTTCACGAATCAATTACGAAATGATATTGGCGACTCTAAATTTAGCCTCCTCATTGATGAGTCAACTGATGTTGGAGTGGTTAAACTTTTAGGTAAATTTATTTTATAAAATTGTATTATTTATTAAATAATAAATAAACTAATATTTTTTCTTCTAGGAATTGTAATAATATATTTTAGCACAACGAAACAAAAAATCATATCCACATTTTTAACAATTGCTGAGGTGGAAAATGCAGATTCAGAAGGCATTGCAAAAGTTGTAATTGAAGAACTAAACAAACTAAAAATTAGTCCAAATAATATGTTAGGTATTGGCGTAGATAATGCCAACGTCATGGTTGGTAATAAAAAAGTGTTTTTACGGAGCTAAAGAAATGCGTTCCGAATTTATTTTTAATCAAGTGCGTGTGTCACTCTATTCAATTAGCTGTTACAAATGCTTGGAAAAATTGTATGCCAAATCACCTTGAATTTTTAGTTAATGAAACGTATAATTGGTTTTCGAGAAGCTACACTCGGCAACAATGTTACAAACACATTTTTCAAGCCATAAATGATGAAAAGGTAAAACTAAATGGTTCTAATTATTTTAAAAATAACTTGATTTTATTTACTACTCTTTTTGATTAACGTAGATGCCATTAAAAATTACTAATATTTGTGACACTCGGTGGCTGTCAATTGAAACATCCATTATAAGAATTATAGACCAATGGGTGGAACTAAAAACGCATTTTGGAATTGCCAAAAATTATGAAAGGTGCTTTATGGCTGAGAAGTTATATGACCTATATAACAATAATATAAATTTGTTGTACCTTGTCTTTTTAAAACCTATATTAACCAAAATGCAAATGTTGAACAAAAGCTTTCAGAGCTCAAACGCAGATCCTACAAAACTTTTAAATGATATGGAAGTTTCTATTAACTTCCTTTCACAGTTTGTTTTAGAGCCTACAACAGAAATTGACATTTTTACCACTGATTTCGAAAATCAAATTTGTTATAACCTCTATTTGGGATTTTCTTTTGAAACATCTTTAAAAGAATTTAAAAATGAAATCGATAGCCAAACAGAAGCAAGCTTAAGGCATGATTGTGTGAACTTTGTTGTCCGTTTGATATTACAATTGAAAAAAAGGTATTACAAACCATCAGTTATTGACCAATTAATAATTTCTTTTACTGCTTTCAGGTTGCCAGAAAACTTTAAAATGCTAAAAACTATAAATTTACTTTCAGTTGAAAATGTTTTAAAAGCTAATAAGGATGATATAATTCCACTTCTATCCTTATTTTCACAAAGTAAAGATTTAATTGATGCCATAAACTCTTAATATAAAAATATTTTATATATTAAATGGAATGAACTGACATCAACACCTAATTTTTGGACTGAAGTTTATAACTACAAAGACTCTGCTGGGAATAACCCCTTCAAAGAATTTGCATTGGACATTTTGTCTCTTCCGTGGTCTAATGCGGACGTTGAAAGAGTGTTTAGCCAACTCAACTTAGTTAAAACCAAACTACGAAACAGGCTAATAACCAGTACAGTAAATGATGTGCTTCGAGTAAGGTAAATTTTTTTTAACGCAAACATTTAAATTTATATAAATTTTTTTATTTAAATATTTTAAGAATTCCCAAAAAGCTAAATAAGTTAAAAATATATATATATATATATATATATATCAATTACATAATTTCTTTAAAAAGTTTTAAAAAGCAATTTATTAAATTTTGTGGTTTCTTATTTTTATTCAATAAAATTTTTGAATATTGATTTAATACATTTTTGTAATTAATTTTTTTTAAACGAATCCAATTTTAATTACAGATATGGTCTCAAACTTGAGAATAAATGTTGTTTTGATTACGAATTTCCAAAATCCGTTCTGAGCGAAGTAGGTACAATGGCCACTTATAAACAAAATGCTGAAGAAGACTGGCACTATATTTTTGAAGATACCTAATTTTGTAAATGATTAAAAACAATTCAATAAAAATTACATATGTGTAATTATTTGCATTTTATTTTGCCAGCTATTTTATTTAACGTAAATTCAAATTTTTCAAATTATTTATTTGACGGTTTTCTGACGGTTTTGTAAAAAAAATTATTTAGCGATTTCTAGCGATTTTTAAACCCCAATTTGACGGGAAATTGTGAAAAAATATTGGCAACACTGGCCTGGCTGTAAATTTATTCTCATTATCATATTATAATTCTCAATTATTATGGAGACATTCGAATGTCTTGAATTTCCTTTGTGAATGAAAGCATGTATTGAAGTAAATGCGATAGTTTGTAGTACAAACAAGCGAATAAAAACAAACAAATTGAAATCTAGTAAGAAGAATAGTCTGTGTATATTAAAGCATTTAAAGGCAAAAAAAATTACTTTTTGAATATGTAATTTATTTATACTTTTTTGAAGTTTTTGTAAATATGTACATGTATGTATTTTTAAAAATTAAGCCAAAAATATAAAGAAAAATAACATAAAAATTTATCCAGTTCATTACTTATTATTATTCAGTTCTTTAGTACTTATAAAACCAGTGCAAGAAATTCTTTTCTATCATATTACAAACAAGACATTCCATTCACTCCATTCTAACTCTCATGTTTCATGTCTCCATACTCTCTTGTCTCCATTCTCTCATTATTAACATTCAAACATAGATGCCAGATAAATGAGGGTTGAAATCGTCAAATTTTGAGTAAAAAATCGTCAAAATCGTCAAAATATCTTTCTCATAATCGTCAAAAATTCGTCAAATAAAATAAAACTTTTTGTTAGTTAAATATTTTGTTTATTTAAAAATATAATTCATAAACAATAAGTAAAACCAAAAAATTAAGATTAAGAGATCGATATGAGTTAAAAAAAAATATATAAATCGCAGTATTAAAATACAAAAATATAAAAAATAAAATAAATCTTTTCTTGGTTCCATCTGCAAAATAATTTTAAGCCAGAATATAAAACTAATACTGTCAGCTACATATGTACATAAATTAGGTTTTAATTTTTCCAAAACACTATTTAGCTAAGAATAAACAACTCCAATTAGCAATAATTTAGGTACTATTATACTTATCGATGAAGTACATTGTGGTTCCTCCAGGTCTTCTTGGGAATCTTCATTTCTTTTATCTATATATGTATTTATAAAAATTTGCATTTTAATAAACGTTTTAAGGCATGTGTCTTTAAACTTACCAGCTTTTTTGAGATATCTTAACATTTTAAACTTTTCTCTTGTTGAAAAACACCAGAACGTTTAAAATATTGCTGGCACTTGTTGTTTTACAATTTAATATTTTTTCGTTTACATTTTTTGGTTGGTTAAATAGGTCCTATTTGAATAATATACACACATAAATATATGAACTTAACAACGCTTATTCAAAAACAAACGCAATAATGAAAAACCTCAATAGCTCTCTCTTTTACTCTTTATTAGAAAGACTTCGCTGTTGATAAACACAATGTTGGGTAAATTACTAATTATAAAATACTAAGAAAAAGTGTTGCAAATTTTTTATATTAAAAATCGTCAAAATTAGGACAAAAATCGTCAAATCGTCAAAGGATCATTTTTGACATTAAAAATCGTCAAAATGACGATAAATCGTCAAATCTGGCATCTATGCATTCAAACGACAAAAACCACTTTTTATGTTTGTTTTATTCGTTTCGCTTTTACGAATTAGAGTTGGAAGTGTGTTTGAACATTTTAGAATGTCTTGAAGATCGTTTCAAACATACCCGTGCAGACCTTTAGTATATATGTATGAAAGTAACGAAAGTAAAATCCTAAATAGAAATAGCAAACAACTGAGCTCTTCGCTTACATCGTAAGTGGAGTTGTAATCTCGGCATATTGAATTCTTGCATTTAAAGTAAAAATAAAAACAAATACTCTGTATTGAAACAGTAACTGACTCAGCCGCTTACATCGTAATCCAAGCTATTTAAAAAAATGCACCAAGTTCAGAATTTTTTTTTATTCATGATGTTTAGTGAATTAATTTTGCATAACAGTTCAGGGGTTTTAGAAGAAGAAAAAAGTAACAAGAATAGAAAACCAAACAAATTCTTTAACAGTGATCGATAAAGGGCAATATTGCCAACTGGAATACCGATCTGCAATAAAAGACTAAAAACGGCGTTGCCTTCTATCGACGCCGCCAAATAAAAAAATCTCACGAATCTCACAATAGCGAACACCATTCACAGGCCCGATGATGCCGACAGCTTTTAAAGATGATTTTCCAAGAAATTTTGAGTGCTGCTTTGCGGCATTTGTGCGATAAGTAAGCCCCAAATCGCCTTTAAATTTTTCTTAAATTTTGTATACCTATCTTGAGAACAGTTTTTTTTTTATTTTTTATTTATTTATAATATTATTTAAAATACTCTACTCTTACATATCATATTTTTTACATTGCATTATATTTTATAAATGCTACTACATTTTTTTTAAATATCACAAAATTTTGTTCATTTTTTACATTATTTGGTAATAAATTAAATAAATTTAGGCCTTTATAGAAAAGAGATTTCTGTATTGCATTTGTCCTAGCTCTCTGAAGTCTAAAATCCATCACGTTTCTTAGGTTATATGGTTGTACGTCTCCCACATAACTTAATTGTTCACATAGATATTCTGGCACCTTCCCTTTTTTCATTTTGAAGATAAATTGTAATGTGTTATATGTATATTAATCTTTGTTCAATATTTAACCATTTTAAGACTTGCAGCATAAAATTTATCGGAGTGTAGCGGTTGCATTTTAAAATTGAACGCATTGATTTATTTTGTAATTTTTGTAGTCTCTGTATTTGTTGGTTTGTGCAGCACGTATAAATTATTGTTGAACCAAACTCAAAGTGCGGTTTGATCATTACATTATAACTGTTTATTGCCGTTATTATATTTACTTTGTTCCTTATTCGTTTATACAGGCCTGTCACAGAAATCCATTCCGATCGAAAGTGGAATGAATTCCGTATTTTGCTTCTCCAGAAAACGTAAAACGAAAATTTTTTGCGGAATTAAACCACTTTTAGTTTCCTAAGTGGAATTGATATTTTCAGGGACTTAAATTTAAAAAAAATGAATTAAAAGCACTTTTAATGGGAAACAAATATTGTTTTTGATTTATTTTATCGAAAAATAATTTTTTTAACATTTATTTTCTTAAAAATATACACATTTTTGTAATTGTTTCTGAAAGAAACCACAAATTTTTTTTCAACAAAAATTAAAAATTTTCAAAAAGTTTATATTCTGGCAATAGGAACATCAAAACCAAAATAAAAAGAAATATTTCTATTCCCGGCATTTTTCTTTTATTATTAATTATTTTAATCTGTATAACTTTTTTATACAGTTTGTTACAATTTTTTCAATTTGTTTTGCTCTTATACGTGGAATTACTTACAAGGTGGTGTTGCCAACCCAGCTGGGTTTTTTTTTGGTCATACCGCTCCTGTCAAAAGTTTTGTTTATATTTATGTTTTGTTTACATTTTGCTTTGTGTGTATTCATGTTTTTGTTTTGGTGTAGAGACATGTATGTTGTTAAAAATACACACACACACTTCTGACATGTGCTTTTTTAATTCACCATACCTGCTTTTGACATTAAAGAGCTGAAAAAACAAAAACAAATTCTCTGTTGTTTTTGTACTATATTCACCTGCCACCACCTTGTAAGTAATTTCACCATGCTTTCTCACTGTTTCTGTTTTATTTTTGTTTTACTCATTGTAAAGAACACAACAAAATGAGATCAAACGTTCAGTTTTGCTTATTTTCCTGCTCTGGTATTTATACATCACACTAGTCGATGCTGCTTTGCCAGGTAAAATAAAATAAGAAATTTTCTACATTAAGAATAAAGTTTGAATGTCCTCAAGATATACAAAAATCAATATTTAGTTTGTAGTATAGGAGGTTCAATTCCGTCCAATTTTTAATAGATGATTTGTATTGATTATTGATTATTTTATATTAAATTCAGAAATATTACCTTTAACTGTCAAATGTTTTGACAAATCCATAGAAAGTGCAATAAGAAAATTTACAATAAGAAAAACAGTAAAAGAGCAATATGAGAACAAATGGTTCAATAATGAACTGAGGCAAATTAAACATGAAAAAATGATAAAATATAAATTTATACAAATACAAAATAACTGTTGAAAAAAAATATATATAAATAATCAAATAAGCAATACAGGCAATCAAAAACAAATTTATAACTGGTTTAATTTAATTTGAAAAATGTTTAAATGAATTTGAATAAAGTTTCATTTATTTTGAATAAAGTTTCATTTATTTTGAAAAGAGTTTCGTTTAATTTGGAAAAGGTCTCGTTTAATTTGAAAAAGGTTTCATTTATTTTGAAAAAGGTTTAATTTAAACTGAAAATGCACACTTTCCTCAATTATACACTCTAAACCACTTTTGCGAAAAATTAGGTCGATAATAGTAGGCAACACTTTACAGACTGTTTTCGGCCTAAAATTAGGCATCTAGTTTTTTTTTTAGACATTTGGTTAGTTTTTAAACAAAATATGTCTAAAATTAACCCTAGTCGGTATATCCAGGTCTGTGCAGACTTTTTGCATATAAAAGTCTGTATAACTTTTTTGCTTTTCATGTTAAGGCACCCTTACACGACATGTTTTTTACACTGTTACTGTCAACTTTTACATGAGTAAACAGTTACATGTCGTGTGTGACTTTTAAAACATTGCTTGTGTAAAAAACACAAGGAAAGTCTTATGACAAAATTTCAATTAGAGCATGCTCTAATTTCGTATGTACACACATATGATATTAAATTTCTATGCCTGTACAAACATTAGTCGGCAATGAATTATTTGTAAAATAGTTTTTTTTTTATAAATTGTGTGCCTAAAAATTTATTATTTATTTACATATGTAATTGTACATATACGTTTGTGAGTAAAAATTATAAACCTTATGTAAATTGACTAATTTTGACAAACACAACAAAAAACTTATGTATTTTAAATTTAAAAAACACGTGTAAAAAACATATCGTGTAAGGGTGCCTTTAGAGACAAATCCTTCCATGACTTCCTAGAGCAACTGTCTCTAAACACAATGAGCGACAAATCAGAGCTATTGTGGATCCGGGTTCGGGTTGATCCGGGTTTACAAATTTTTAGTCATGTGCACGAGGTCTACCAGTGGCCGGAGGAGCTGTTGAACAAATCTTACCGTCCTTTGACTTGTATGGTGTAGTTGAGTTCGACGAACTTGACAAACTTTGTTTGTTTGCAGATAACTGTAGGCCCGCCCATATATGACCGTCCAGTCCATGCCGCATCCTCTGACAAAAGATCATCGTGCTTGCTGTGTTTTATGTTGAATAAAAAAAAGAGAAAAACACATTTTTATTGCGTGCATTGCAATAAAGCGGTATACCAACAACTCTCAAATGCTAGGTATTTCTGCGTTAAATGCCGTGTATAAAATTCCTTTGTATACATATTATTAATAAAATACTGTTAAATGATAACCAAGATGTATAAAAATGCATTTTTAATGTTCATTTTATGGTTTTCTTAGCATAAAAAGCATTTAAATACACTTTTAACACATCTCTCTATGCATTTCCATACAAATCCTATGTAGGTCTGCACAGACCTGGTTATGCCATTTAGCGACAAAAAACCCTCATACCTACTAGGGTTAAACAAAAATTTTTTAAATATTTTAGGTAATTTGTGTCTAATTTTCACCCCTTTGATATATTTATTCTCAACACTCCTTAACTGAAAATGCCTAAAATACATATTTTCAATAAATTTATTTAATTTATTATAAGTTATATATTTTGCAAACTATCTATCTATCTATACTTATAAATAGATATAAAATACTTATATATGGGCAATTTCAAAAATTTTCAACATTTGTTGAAACTGAGTTCAGATGCTTATTATTTCTCCAGTTTTTCGAATTGACCAAAACGGTCAAAAGGGAATGGTAGGCCACACTAGAAAACTGGGAAATTCAAAATTTCAGACCATCAGTTCTTTATCTCTAAAAGTTATGGGCACTCAAATATTGAAAAACTCAAAAACAGGCTTGAAATTTACAAGAGTTTTTTCATATTTCATCACTTTTCTACTTTTAGTTTTAAACTTCCGATGCCCACTAATATAAAATAAAGTCACTAGACTTAGTAGATATTTACACTATAAAAGTTATGCCCATACTACTATTTCGGAAAAAGTTGTACAGCGGTTCATTTTTGAAACCAAAATTTTCCGATTTTTGAATTTTCGCAGTTTTTTCTATAGCGTTTTTGCGCCGTTCAAGAAAATTGCATTTCGTCAACAGTATTTAAAAGATAGTATAATTTGCTAAAATTTGCGCCATATCACGTCGATGTCAGGCTGCTAGTTGCTGAGAACGAAGACCTCAAACTTTTAAAGAATTGGCGTAAATTTGTCAAAAATGACAGTTTTTCGCGTCTGACATTTGCAATCTTATTTAAAACGGGTTTTTGTATTGCGTGATCTAAACTTCTTAGTAAATGGCACCTCAACGTCAAGAAGGCGTTAAAATATTTTGAAACGCAAAAATTTTATTAAGAAAATAAAAATTTTGCGAAATTTCATGATTTTGTTTCACGTTTTTTTAATTAATCCGTGGTTTAAAATCAATGTAAAGTATTGGAAATGAAGTGCGGCGGTGAACTAAAGATCATATATAAATACGGTTGAATTCGGTCCATATTTAGAGGGTACAGTGGCATTTTTCTTCAAACACATTTTGCTTTGTGACATCTGCAGTTATATATAGATTCCGCCGCGATTGACAGCAAATGAAAGGTTTTTTTAAGCTTGATAATAAAACCGAATAGGCATTAAAAAATTTTCATGATTTTAAATTTTACAGATCAAAAAAAAAAATCCTAACCTCAAAAATAATTCTTATATAAATTTTTTTATTTTGTAAATTTGCAAGTCAAAACATTGTTTTTCTGTAAATTAGGTATGCGTTATATAAACACATATTATAAAAATCGGTGAAACATTCACATTTTTGCAAAAATTCGCGTTTTTTAATGTTAAGGTAATTTAATTATATGTGATATTTTTTTGTGTATTTTATCAGTGCATTGATGAATTTGGACTGCACTGATGAATTTGGAATGAGTTTCATGCATCCATACAACATTTATTAAAATAAATCAATAAATTTAACTTTAAATTTTTTTTAAAGAGATTTTAACTTAAAACCTCCATAACTTTCGCGCCGTTTGCAATAAATGATTAACGCGAACTGTTTTGGTATGCTAAAATATCACCCTTCACGTGACCAAAGCGTCATTCGTGTCATCCAAAAAAAAATTTCGAAAAAAAAAATATCAAAATGTCGAAAATTTTTGAAATTGCCCATATACATATGTTTTGTCAGTTACAGCGTTCTTTAATTCTTACGACGAAACATAGAATATAAACTCTTAAACTTTGTCATTTTTTTGTGTAAATTTTGCAACAAACACTTTTTTGAAAATAATTATTATACTACATTTTAATATATTTTATAAACTAGTTATAAATTAAAATAAACACCACTAGCTGAATACAAAACACTTTTTTTTAATATATAAATGTTGTAGCCACTGCAAATTTCATTTTTAAAAAAATTTCAGAATACGACGAAGTTCTTATTGCAAATAAATGCTTCTATTTTTTGTCGGTTTTTTTTACCAACTTTTTTACTTAAATGTTCTTAATATTACACATTTATCACTATTTTTAGGCAAAAGTGCTTAATTTTACAAATTTTTTACTGATTTTAAGCAAATGCGCTTAATATTAAACATTTAGTAAATTTAAACATAACTTGTTTAAAAATAAACAATTTTAATAGCACATTTATTTTTTTGTGTAAATTTTTTATTTTTTTTTTAAATTAAGAATGTAATTTATATAATTTTAGACAACAACAAATTTTCAACACCAAGTTAGACATAATATGAACCTAAATTTTGGGAAAAGTTTTAGAGTGTATACACTTACTATGTTATGTTCTGTGGTAATGTCACTTTAATAGTGATCGGGAGTAGAATTTTATCTTAGAAAATGTTTTCTCTATCTGGTTCAACATAGGAGAATAAGGTGGTAAAAATTTAAGCGTACAGTCACTATTATCCACCATATTTCGAATTTCCTGGGTTTTATGGATTCTGGCATTATCCATAATTAAAAATGATTGTTTTATTTTTTCTTTTGTTTTCTATTAAATTCTATAACTGGTTTAATTTAATTTGAAAAATGTTTAAATGAATTTGAATAAAGCATTAAACACATAGACGACAGCAAGCAGCAAGACAGCAAGCAGCAAATGCTGCCGACAGTATTTGCTGCCATGCAGTCGGCTACATAAATATTTTGAAGACAGCAACAGCAAAACAATAAAAAAACAAATAAAATAATGAACATGTGTTTGTTGTTGAAATAAATATTTCAGTGATACCACTTGCAAGTGTACGAAACCACAAAAATAAAATCGCTTGTTTGAAATTTATATATATTTGGTTTTTATTTTAATTTGTTTATATTAAAAAACTTTTCAAAACTCATTAACAAAATATACTTTTTGCTAATTGTACACACACTCTTTACAAAAAATTAAAATTTTGGTCTAATCTAAAATTTTTTTGGCAATAATTGGAAAATAATGATTTTTCCATCGCCGTTTATGTTGCCCGATGAATTCTGAAATGCTGTGTATTTATGAACTGGTACGGCTGCCTATTTCCCATAAAAATCCCCTGATAAGAAAGATATTTTGGTGCATCACACATTTGCATATTTCTTATAAGACATAACGTAGTTAGTTATTAATTTAGCCACATCATTGCATTTCCCATCACATTATACATGTATTTTAAACAACAATGCATATTGATCCTTGTGAGACACCAAACATAACTTTAAAATCTTAAATTTAATTAAATAAATACCGACTTGTAATGTGAAAAGTTTTTAATTGTTATTATCTTTATTAATAAATAAATTTTTTTCTTTGTAATAAAAAATATTTTTTATGTCGTTTTTTATTTAACATTTCATATTGTATTGGCATCACTAATCAGTTTTTGCTGCCTCAAAAAATAGAAATTATTCTAAGTTGGGCAGCAGCAGCAAATGTTTTTGTCTGGGGTTTTGCTGTGCTGCCTTTAAAATAATCGTTTCCATATAAACGTGTGTATTCTAATTTTGACAACTTGCTGCCTGCTGCTTGCTGTCGTCTATGTGTTTAATGCTTAAAGTTGCATTTATTTTGAAAAGAGTTTCATTTAATTTGCAAAGGGTTGCGTTCATTTTGAAAAAGGTTTCATTTATTTTGAAAAAGGTTTAATTTAAACTGAAAATGCTATAATATTTTAGAATCCGGGTCACACTGCCGGTAACAAATAGAAAGATAGAGAAGAGTTACATTTATTCTTTTATTGCTGTATGCGGAAGACACCAACATAAACATTTATCGTATACTTGATTTCCTTTTTTTATTCTAATTAAAGTTGCATGCATACGTACTAAGGTTAAAACTAAATTCGATTTAAAAATTCAATTCCAAGTTTAATTATTAGTAAATTAGATTATGATTAAACTAGTTTGGATAATTTTATTTATATGAATTTCCAGATTAACAAAAGTAAAGACAACATCGAACCAATTTTCAACACAATTAAGACATTGTTCACAACTATCATTCTCTGTCTTTCTATGATTTTAACGACGTCTTATATCGATTACAACTGATTGTTCTTCATTATCGCCATTAATAAAGTATGGAGAGTCAGGATTTATTATAATACCAGGTTGCAATTTTTCAAGTATTTTGTAAGGCCTTTTTGTTGTCGAAGATATATGTGTGACTTCAGTAGGTCGTAATGACGGTACTGGCTTAAAAAGTGGATTTTCAGCAGGAGCACTTATTAAACTTCCTTCATTTGAATTAATTGGTGGTAAGGGAGTCTCATTTGTGCTGTCAATATTAAAATTAGGGCTACTAGAATTTACTCCAAACTCTGGATTTGGAGTTTGTATCATCCAATTTAAAAAACTTGATTCACCCTGATTGGATGGCGACGACACTGACGGTTTGAGTGTTGAAACGTTGGGTTGAGGTTTAGGTTTAATTAAAGGATTTTTATCATTATTAGAATTATCCTTTAAATTAGATTGTGGCTTAGTTGGCCTTGCCTGGTTGGGTGTTTGGATGGGTTTTGAAGGGCGAATACTAGGAATTTTTTGATTAGGATTTAGTTGAGATGATGGTTTTTCGGCTGAGGTGTTAAATTGTGGTCTAGTTGTTGGTTTAGATGTTGGTTTCGGTCTCTTATTAGAATTACTATTAAAATTAGCTTGCGTATTTGGCTTTGTTAGATTAGGTCTCTGAGGCGGATTTATGACCGGTTTGTTATTGTTTATATTTCCATTATTCATATTTTTATTAATGTTGTTGTTTTGGTAGTGATTATTGTTATTTTTATTATTGTTTGGTCTCATGCCATTGTGTTTATTACCATTTGGCCGTATACTTTGATTTGGTCTTTGCGCTGGATTTCTTCTATTATTGCCATTTATGTTTGGAAAATTATTATTTAAATTCATATTGTTTCCATTATAAAGTAAGCCATTATAAAAATTTTGTGGACCGGGGATATTGTGCATTATATTGGGTGGCACAAATGTCTGCGGAATTACTGGAAAATTTGATTGCACAAATTGATTAAAATTCGTATTCAATTGCTGTAAAATATTATTTCCTTGTTGTCCAATATAAAAATTAGAATCAAATCCTGGAAGTCCAAGTGAAGAACTGGATGATGCTGATGATGTTACTCCATTAGCGGAAGCAAAAGATACAGCAACAGCTTGACCAGCAACAAAAACAATTTTATCATTTAGCAACGTAATATATATTGAGAAGAACTGAATATAAAACACTCTAATATCCATAATTTTTTAATAGTTTGGAGTCACTAAAGCCGACACTGAAACAACTTAGTTGCTTGAGATTCACGAAAGAACTAATTCTTGTTTATTTCCAATACTAACATTTGATTTAAAGAGATTGCTTTCTCTTATATTGATTTTTGGCTGCTTTTAACAATGAGGTATGTGTTACGGACAACTCAATTCAAATTATAATAAATGTGTTAATGGCAATCGAATTTTTTAATCATTACCTTTTTATTAAAATATACATAGAAAACTGGTTTTGTATGTCAATTTTCGAATTTTTTGTTTCGTTTTATACTTGCTAACAACTTAAGCGATTCCTTATAACCACTAAGGCTTAAGCAATAATTGGTTTTTTTTATAAGATAGGTTTTGATAAGATTAAAAAAATTTTCTTTTATTAAAAAAAAGTCATGATGGTATAAGATAATGTCGTACTTGAATTGGCTGCCTTTTTGTTATTCTATTTATTACGAATATATCGTAATGTTCATTCGAAAGTGCAGAATTGCTAAAATTTTTTATAGCTCAAATGACCACCTCTCGAATTGAAGCATAATTATCATGCACTATCTGCAGATATGAAAGCTAATTCAAATTATGACATTTCTTTTGCGACACCTTGTAGATAATCGTATATGTGTTTAATCAGAATACCTTGAATGTTTACAACTGGGTAATTCAGTGAATGACCCATATAAATAATGAAAACAAGTTTTTTTTTTTAACAACTGCCAAAAGAAAACAAGTTTATTGTTTGTGACTTAATACTCAATTGCAAATAAAGACGACATTATAAAATAATATATAAGTATATACGTATCTTAAAGTAGTAGTCATTTTAAGATAATAAAATAAAATAAAATAACGTGTTCCTATTTGACCTTATAAGATCACTTCCTATTTAGCTGTTACAACTTAAATATCCTTTAAGTGGAAAAACTTGCATAAATACATACATATAATTACTACTTATATCAATTGTATTTCAGAAGTACTTAATTAAGTTATAAATTCATAAGCAAAACAGAAAATGAATTTCATATACATTATTTTACAGTTTGTAATCGTTGTCATAATTTTGTCTACATCAAATTGTTTTGTACAGACAATTGAAGAATCTAACTTGGATGTGGAATTTTTAGGCATACGTAGGATGCGAACATATTTGGATATAGCACGTATTATCAATGCAAATCAGTATGTATACATAGGCAAACAACCATATCCTGGGCAACCATTTTGGCCGCAGGGAAATTGATTGAAATTAACTATAAGTACATACAATGTAGCCAATATTCGCTCATGTTCCGTCATTCCCAACTTTTCAAATACGAATAAAATTGTATTTGTAATTCTATCGTATGCAGTATTCTGGAGGAAAGTTTACAAAAAAAAGGATGCCAGAACAGAAACAAAGTCGTATTGATTTTATATGCATTGGAATGTGAATGACAGAACATTGGGGAATCAAAGGTTGTAATCAATTTAAATTTTTACTGAAAAGAAACATTTTAAATCACTCCTGTATCAGTACTTACATATGCATGTTAATACATATACCTATGTATATATTAAATTGAAACTGAAAATAAAAACATTTATCGCTAAAAAAAAAAAATAAAAGATAAAAAAATCTGAAATCTATTTTTATTGTATTGAATTTATTATTTTAATAATGAAATGATGAAATAATAAACGTAGTGCTGAAGAACCAGCCTGTTAAGCTTAGTTGTGCCAAAATTGTTTTGATTTGATTTTTTTCTGTTAATCCTAAAAAACTAAATTCAGCCTCTGAGGCGCAACGATTGCAGTTTCTATGTATTTTTGTTTGACCGAATGCCAGTAATAGCATAAACCTTCAAGCCAACGCAATAATCTATCGTATGAACTTGTGAGCGGTTTTTCCAGGTGGACAGAAGCGATATAACGAAGGAACTTAGTATTGTAATTATAAATAAATAATTAATGCACGCGTTCTTTATATTTTAAAATTCTAATTTATTCTATTTGAAGGATGACAAAAAAGTAGTATATATAGAAAAATGAAAAGTATGTACATATATCTAAAAAGTGATATTGAAAATGTTATATAATCATAGTAGTTATTTGGGTATTCAAAGTTTTCTACAAGGTGTGGATTTCATCAAGGTGAATTGTAATGGCCTCATAATACAATTATAATAGTTCTCACTGGAATCTCCAGTGCATGCTCGTACAGCTCGTACTGCAGAAAATATTGCTGCTGGTGGCGATAGTGTGGCTGAAGAGCCGTCCACCCCAACTGGTCGTCATGCCCAACAATTGCACCTTTTATGGCCCGAATTGAAAGATATGGATGTGGACGATATGTGGTTTCAACAGGATGCTGCTATTAGCCACACAGCTAACAAAAAAATGGGTCTTTTGATCATGTGATTTGACACCGTTGGACTTCTTTCTTTGAGGTATATGTCGAAAAGCCAACAACAATTCAAGAGCTAAAGGATGAGATAATTCGGCACATTAACTGCATAGAACCTCAATAATGTCTCAGCGTCAGGCGAAAATGTTTACTATTGAATAGAGGTGTATCGCCGAGGTCGCGGCGGCCATTTGGTCGATATTTTATTTCAAATTATATATATACCATACCAGATTATCCTAATAAAAAGAGATGACAATAATTACCTAAATAATTTATTTTTTATTCAAAATGAACATCGGCCCTTCAAATTTAACCACCCTTTATAAAGCCGATTTTGTTATACGCTTATCTAGGCCCACTAGGTTATTTCATGTCATAACACTTTATTATGATTTTTATACTTTTTCTTAGTTAAATTATCTATTTGTTTAATTAATTTTTGATTTTAATGTCGAATTCGGTTATAAGAAAATGTAAAAAAAACAGCATTTGTTTTTCTTATAACTGGAATTTTCCTTTAAAAGGACTTCGGATAAATGCAAAATTATTTAGTTTAAATGCACTCTTAAAATTTTATTGAAATAAAAATAAAACAAATCGATATGTTTTAGAATTCAAATTCTGACAAAGTTAAGCGGAGTTATTTTTATACAATTGTGTGCTTTTTAACGCTAAATCTGTTTCTTTTAAGCGGTTTTTCTTTAAACGGAGTTAAATACCTTTAAATTTAATAGAAAACAAAAGTAAATATATCTTATGTGCTGGAGGCCCGAAGTTCGAGACCCAGGAAGAGTGATTATTTATTAATTTTTATTTCGTCAGAAACGCTTTAATTAGATCAAATGAATATTTTTGGTAATCAAAGGAAAAATGATGTTCGTGAATCAACAGTACACTAGCCAAACTGAACAATTGCTTTCGACTCCATCAGAGTTCTTTGTGTCCTGTGCATATTAAAGACTAAACATCAACTATTTAACTCATACTTTTCAAGAAATTATTTTCTTCCATTTGTATGTTCATGCACTTATATGAGTTAGTCGAAGTAAAGTCACACAACAGTTTCTATCACATTCTCCTTTTCTCACCATCAATTGCAGTTTTTGTAATTGTCATCTTATTTGTATGAAACAGAATTACAATTTATGTTTGTTTTTGCCCTCTTATTATATTTTATAAATTTTAACTATATTTATTTTGATTATATCCGATTTTTTCTTTTAAACGGTGTGCTTATATCTGAATTCGATTGTATATTATTTATAATTACCTAAGTAGATAAATTTTATAACTTTACGACTCAGAATTCAATATCATTACTAACAAATCTGAATGTTAAAAACCGAAAATAAATATATGATACTGCTACTGCAACAATTGAGTTTTAATAAGTAAGCAATCGTACATTCTCATGTTCAAGTATTTTTGACAACATTATCGTATTCTATTGTTCTTGTATACCAAAGTTTATAGATAAAAGAAAATAAAATTGATAAATTTAATATGTTGGTGGTAATATTGATAAGAACTGTTGAAACTATTTATTGAGACGAAAAATATGTAATAAAAAAATATGGCACCAATGATAAAGGAATACAATAAAAATTCAAGTATAAAGAAAGTACTCTATAGGTTTAGATGGCATTATTTATTTTTAACATGATTAATATAAGCAGATAATAATTTAAATTTTATAGAAAGTACGCAAATAATATAATATAGTATTTATTTATTTTCCTTGGTTTTTTTGTATTGCAATTTTCTTTCTTTCATTTTAGTCTTTGGCGTGAAGCGAAAGTACGATAGCAAACACACCCGATAGTGTGCTAGAACCTGCTGGTATATATACTAGTATTAATGGCCTGTTTCTGTATGACAAACAATTTTAAACGATTGAAAATTTGATTGAAAAACACTCAATTTTTCAATTAATTTTGAGCACTTTTTATATAAATTTTCAATTGCCTAAAATTGTTTGTCATACAGAAACAGGCCATAAGTTATGTTTACGTATGCATTAAAAACTATAAAATTACAACATATTCGAGTATTTTCTGTACAATGAATATGAGTGAAATTGAAATCGAATGAAATTTAAAATTGTTATAAATTTAGAATGTGCAAAATTTTTTTTGAAACTTTTTTTTAATCATTCGTTTAATGACAAGTAACGTAACTTAAGTTAAATTCGTCCTTGAAAAAATACATACATACATACATAACTGGCCTTTACAACCCTGTGTCAGGATTACGGCCTAGCTTGAAAAAATACTCCATTTTAATTTCACTCGAATTCGTTTTCTAGAACATACCCGATTTGATTGTTATGAGTATGTGTATATGAACTTATAATTTTCTAAATTTAAACTTTATGATAAATAGCACAAACACAGTTCGGTTTCTATACGAATATAAAAGAAGGTTTGAATTTTGTTTATTGTTTGCGCATTATACATATTTATCACATATTTATCAACACAACAGTGACTACCGTATATTTACACATTAATATCTGTGGCTGGTCTGCCTTTATTCTAAGAGTAAATATGTGTAAGCGTATGAGCAAAAACTTCAATAAACATTAGATAAAGAGTATGTAGTTAAACGAATCGATTTTTTTTTTGTTAAAATTAGTTATGAAGATATGTATATTGACAGAAAATAATAACACGGGATCTAAATTCATTTTACTTGTTGTTTCTATTTTTGTATGTAACTTAAAGAAAAAAATAATTCTTAAAGTGAGTTTGACGCTGAAAATATATTTTTGCCAACAAGTTGTGTGAGTCAGATATGTATTAAATTTTAAAGTGAAAAAAAACAAAAAACAACAACAAAATGAATTTTTTTTAGTACAAAAATAAAAATTTAACAAAATTTAAATAAAATACATATTTCTGTTTATTGCTAAATTATAACCTCTAACGTGATAAAAATATTACAAGAAATAAAAAACAGCATAATTAAGAAAATGCTACCAAGTAAAAATATTTTATTTAAAAATTCAAAATCTAATCAAATAAATGTTAACAAATAAAAAACACTTTTAAAACCTAAAAACATAAAACATACCTTAATTAAAGAATCTTTCTAATATATAAAATTCTCGAGTCGCGGTGTTTGTTGCCAAACTCCTCCGAAACGGCTCGACCGATTTTCATGAAATTTTGTGTGTATATCGGGTAGGTCTAATAATCGGTTAACATTAATATTCGATACCTTTAAATGTTAAGGGTAACCAATCGGAAAATTTATTTATAAACAAGGTACCGACTTCGAAGAAGTTATAAACTTCCACAGGTATTCTGCGAGGTTTACGGTATTTTTTTAAGAAGTACTCAGAGGGGGCGGTACAGGGGTTATTTCTCACTATCCCCAATTATCAAACTGAAGTAACGAAAACGAAATTGATAATCTGCTGAGAAAAACATTCAATGATCATATCAATGTTGAGTTTTGCACTTCGGTGGAGAGTATAAAATATATTTGAACTAAAAAGTTATTTTTTAGAAATAATCCGATAATGTGATAAAAAACGATTTTGTTCGAAATAAAACCGTCTGTTTCTTTAGAGTAATATAAAACTTATTTGTTTTAATTATATTAAAATTTTAATAATACACAAAGTAGTGGCAATGATCATTAAGGTGATGAGTAAAAAAAGAATTGAAATGTCAGTTGTTTTCAATTTCGATCGAAATCGATTTCCATCACTTACCAGAATGTATGTATATGGCAAATATAATAATTTTATTGATCTTGTGGGAAGATAACAGCTAACCTACTTAGTGAAGACGCTCATCACTCCAATCAACACCGACAGATGGGGCAATTTGCTGTTGATCATTCAAGGGTGAAGGTATAACACTGGCCTTTAAGTGTCCAAATTGGCAGCAACTTCTCTTATCAACAAAAAAGGCGCATAATTATATATTTCAAAATTCCAACACAATGCACTGCATGAGTAGGGGTTTACCCCTGAGTATTATTTTTTTTCCCCCATTTTCATTTTTTATTTATGTACATATATGGCAAAACAATGATTGGTGGGTCAATTAGTCTACATATAACCCTAAAATACACGATAATTATATCCAAAAATATTAATAGCCTGTTTCCGTAAAAAAACAATTTCAAAAGATTGAAAATTTGTATGAAAAACACTCAGTTTTTCAAATAATTTTGAGCACTTTATCTGCCAACATGTAAAAGAAATACACAATTTTTTATACTGAATGTGACACTCAAACTTACGAGAGATGTTGAATGGAACAAAATGATTTAGGAATATTTCGTGGAAATGCTTAAAGATGTTGAATTATAGCTCTTTACAATTCTTATGAGAAAATTTCAACATCTTCGCAAATTGATGTTAGATGTTGATAAGTGTGAAAAGCCTATAAGTCGACATAAGCACAAATTGAGTTGTTGTATTGGGCGCCTCCAAGAAGTCCCGACGCTTAAATGTATTAAAGCCATTCTTTAATATCTTTCTTTTTGCCAGTTTAATAGGCCTTTTCTTTTTAGCTGAAGTCTTTTGAAACGACAATGCATTTAACAAAACATCTTACATGTACATATCGTTGTATTAAATGCAAACGGATGTAACTACACTTTTTGTTTTTTTACAGGAAAAGCAAAAAACCTTAAAATCAAATATCAAAATTTTTAGGATCGAGATAGGGTTAGCATCCCTATATACAACAAATTAGTTTGTATGTAAGGTTTTCATATAAATATGTATATATATAGTAGAGTTGTGTAGCTCATGAACGAACTAGTTCAACTGAGCTATTCACTCAAGTGAGTTAAAAGAGCCATTCATTATAATATGCTCTTTTAGCTCAGTAGTTCATGTTTCTTTCTTTCTTTCTTGTGAATCCATGTTTCTTTTCGCTCAGTAGTTCATGTTTCTTTCTTTCTTGTGAATCCACGTTTCTTTTCGCTCATCTTTCTTATTAGTTCGTTTTCTTTCTTTCTTGAATCCTTTTTATTCTTTGACATTTCATGTTGAAGGTACATACTAATTGGTAATGCCAGCTGCAAATAATATACGTAGCTGCCAGAAACTTTATAGGACGTTACATTTTTGGAAATTTAACGATTTTTATGATAATTTTAGAAGCAATATAAAAGAAAATTATATTTATATTTGCTTATTTTGTCTTGCCTCTGAATTTCCAATTTGTAAATAAAAATACTTTCAATTATACGTAATCTATATATTTCGAACCTTTTCGGTTCATCTTCAGGATTAACTGATATTGTATATACATTTTTCTTTAAAAAATTCTTTATGAATGAAGAAATTTTATATAAATGAAAGAAAGTTTGATAGTTTTTTTATGATATAAAAATCATAATATATATATAATAATCATATATCATATCATAATTTATCTGCGAATCAACATAATGGAATGTTCTAATGTTAAATGCCTGAAACCTGAAAACGATAGGATGGTAACTTGCTGGTTATGCCTCAATTATTTTCATCTTAAATGTAGTGGTAGTAATCTCAGAGCACGTGATGCTGATGCACTCAATGATTCGCAAAAATTTTTGAATTGGACATGTACAGATTGCAGAAATGTCAGAATAGAATTTTATAACCTTTTCAAAAATTCTAGAGCTGAATTTGAAAAAATTAATGAAGAGTTTATTGGACTTCAATTAAAATTTGCAAAGTTTGGTGAGCTTTTTACAAAGTATAAGAATTTAGATAAATTTGTAAATGCATCGCAAAATATGTCACCGAAACAGAAAGAAAACTGTGTCAGATCTGTTTCTTCACAATGCTCCTTAACCACTGCCCCTGCTTCGAACAATGTTAATGAATCAGTTCATGTTAACTCCAAAATAATTTCTGAGTCATCAACGAACGAAGTGATCTCCGTAAATGAAAATATTAATCCTATCATGAATCATTTAAGTTATTCTTCTCAAACATCATCTATTACGCCGGTTGAAAATCATCTCTTGAATACCGATAATTCTGTAAAATTAATAAATAACAACAATATACCGAGTAATCATATTAGTCGTACTCCAGTATTAACTTCCCCTAGAACCCCTCTGAATAACTCGCAAAATATTGCTAGACCACTTAGAGTAATACGCCCAAATAGAACTATTTTTGTTTCCCGCTTGGCGTCTGACACCACTATTGAGGATGTACAATATTACGTGAGTTCGAAATGTGGATCTGGTTTGTTTACCTCGGTGTATAAGTTCTCATACTCGGAACCAAGAATGGTGGCGTCTTTTAAAATTACTGTAGAGGATAAATTATTTGGTCAAGTAATGGCGCCCGAGTTTTGGCCTGCTGGTACACTTGTTCGGGAATTTACATTTAAACCACGACAGAGAAGCTCAGTCCTTTTGCCTTCATCTTCAACATATACCTCAAAAAACTAATTATCCCTACTGATACTTTCAAAACTATTTACCAGAACGTTAGAGGTCTAAATACTAAATTATCAACTCTCCTGTTAAATAGCTATGATTTTACATATGATGTGATTCTTCTTACGGAAACCTGGCTAACTGATGATGTTTTTAATGCTGAAATTCTGTGCAACAGTTATCAATTATATAGGTATAATCGCAATGATCGTAGAGGTGGTGGTGTTTTAATTGCCGTATCGTGCTCCTATCCATCTGAGGAAATTAATTTATCTTATACTAATATTGAATTTATTGCTGTCGTTGTAAAACTTGAGAAAATAAAAATTTACTTTACTTGTTCTTACGTACCTCCGAACTCAAACTCTTCCGTTTACAATGATCATATTAAAGCCATCGAAGCAGTAACTTTACTCGCAGGTAAAAATGATTTAGTTTTTGCTATTGGTGACTTTAATCTATCTGCGATTACGTGGAAGCAACCACCATACACATCATATTTAGTTCCAGTGAAGAATAGACCTTGCTATGATGAGTTCTTGAACAGCATTTTTGATCTATCTTTTTATCAGATGAATTCGGTATATAACAGCTTTGACAAATTACTGGATTTAGTGTTTACTAATGATTTAAATAATTGTAGTATTAGGCGAACTGATCCTGTAACTTTGCCTGAAGATCGATTTCATCCTACTATTGAAATAAGCTGTTCAATTCTATCTGGAGATAAGTTAATACCGTCTAAACCTGAAAAAGTATTTTGTTTTAAAAGGACCAATTATACTTTATTTAATGAATTAATGGAAAATACGTGTTGGAACGATATTCTTTCAATTTCTGGTAACATTAATTTAGATATTGATTCGATGACTGCTTCTTTTTATAATATATTAAATTCATTTTTTGAAATTTGCGTTCCTAAGCAGAGTGTTAACAAATTATCTGGTCCGCCATGGAATTCTAAGCAACTGTCTCGGCTGAAAAACTTGAAAAATAAATATTATAGAAAATACAAAAGATCTGCTTGTTCTATTGATTATGGAAAGTATTCAGTTGTCCGTTCCAAATATATTATACTTAACAAATCTTTGTACAAAAACTATTTAAATAAAGTTAAGGGAAATTTTATTCATGATCCAAAGTCCTTCTACAAGTTCGTAAATTCTAAAAGAAAATCAAACGGATTTCCTTCAGTTATGAAATTAAATAACCAAGAATCTGGCAATATTGAGGATATATGTGACATGTTTGCCGACTTTTTTGCGAGTACTTATTCCGATGCTGTCTACCATGGCAACAAGTATCCATACACCATTGCATCGAACCAGTTTATAACCTTACCAATTTTTAGCAGTAGTGATATATTACTTAACTTAAAAAAGCTTAAAATCTCATTTATTCCTGGTCCTGATGGGGTTCCAAGCAGTATCTTACGTCACTGTGCTGAATCTTTTGTTACACCGCTGACTCTTTTATTTAGTACCTCTGTTAAGTTTGGATTTTTTCCTACTATTTGGAAAGACTCATTTATTATACCGCTGTTTAAATCTGGGAGTAGGACTGATATTAAAAATTATAGAGGCATTGCAAAATTAAGTGTTATTCCGAAAATGTTTGAAAAATTGGTTGCTGATTTTCTCTGTCATCACACTGCATCATTAATATCACCTTCACAACATGGATTTAGAAAAGGCTGCTCTACGACAACTAATATTCTTCATTTTACTTCCTTAGCCAATGCTGCGTTTGTTCGAGGGAAGCAAACCGATGTCATATATACTGATTTCAGTAAGGCGTTTGACAAGGTTAATCATAAGCTCTTATTGATTAAACTTGATTTGTTGGGTGTATCGCGAATTAGTTTGAATTGGCTGGAGTCATACCTAACAGGAAGGAAACAGACAGTACGAGTTAACGACTGTGTATCTAAACACATATCTGTTCCTTCTGGTGTTCCCCAGGGCAGTCATCTTGGACCACTTTTGTTTTCCTTGCTAATCAACGATCTTCCAAATGTTTTTAAATCCGCTGATATATTGATGTACGCTGATGACGTTAAAATTTTCCTTCCTTTTGCTAATCTTGATGATCATGCCTTTCTCCAAAACGACCTGAATGACTTCTTCATATGGTGCGAACACAACATGCTTGAGTTAAATATAGGAAAATGTAAATGTATGCAATTTGGTAGAAACAACATAAACATAGTTAATTACTCTCTGGGTGGGAATTATTTGGAGGTGGTTGAATCAATCATTGATCTTGGAATCCTACTTGATGCTAAGCTGTATTTCAATGCTCATATTACTATGGCTGTTAACAAAGCAAGAAGCGTTCTTGGTTATATAAAGCGGTGGTCTAGGGAGTTCTCCGATCCTTATATTACTAAACAGCTCTATGTATCTCTAGTGAGACCCATTTTGGAATATGGATCAATTATATGGGATCCTTACTATAATGTAAATAATAATATCATTGAATCTGTGCAGAGGCAATTTTTGTTGTTCTGTTTGCGTGAATTTCGTTGGAATTATACCAATCTTCCTTCCTACACTAGTAGACTTGCTCTAATTAAACTACCTACTCTTAAAAGTCGTCGTGTTATGTTGAACGTGTCTTTTATGATGAATCTGTTAAATGGCAATATATGTTGTGAATTTCTATTGAACTGTGTTAAATTAAATGTTCCTAGTCGTTATACTCGTCATCATACACCTTTGTACATTCCATTATGTAGATCTAATTATATGCTTGCTGACCCTTTTATAAGAATTTGTCGCCAATATAATAATTTGTCAGAATTTGTTGATTTTTCTTTGAATTTAAATACTATTAGGAATAAGATAATTATATTTCTTAATTCGTAACATTGTCATTCACATTTACTTTTATTTTTCCTCTTGTACACTTTTGTTTCAATTTTATTATTTAAGCATTATATGTAGTGTTATTAGTCTGTACGGATTATCTTCCATAGACTTTAATAATTAATAAATAAATAAATAAATAAATAAAAATCATAAAAAAACTATCAAACTTTCTTTCATTTATATAAAATTTCTTCATTCATAAAGAATTTTTTAAAGAAAAATGTATATACAATATCAGTTAATCCTGAAGATGAACCGAAAAGGTTCGAAATATATAGATTACGTATAATTGAAAGTATTTTTATTTACAAATTGGAAATTCAGAGGCAAGACAAAATAAGCAAATATAATAAATACATACATATCCAGCAATACAAAAATAAATTCAAAATTATATTTATTTTTTACTGTCGAATTTGGATAAAAATTAGCATTTTTAATAAAATATTTTAAATAATTAAAATAAACTTGCAATTACAATAATAATAAATTCGTGCGTAATTTTTGAGATCGAAAATAAAATTGTATATTAATTACAAAATTCTTTAAATTTTTCTGTAAGGCTAAAATTAATTTGTATACCTGAATTTCACTAGAGTATGATAATTGATAACCGATTACTGTAAAATGTAGAATATAGGGGCAATAAGTCTGCTATATCAAGGTTATATAGAGGTGTGCCGCAAGGCTCAATATTAGGTCCTCTTTTATTCATGTTGTATATGAATGATCTTTATTGTAAGATTGAATTTGGTTTATGCTACACATATGCTGAGGATATTCAGATACTCATGACTGATAGGGGACATGGTCCAGATTACCTATCTTACAATATCAACAAAGAGTTGGAACGCGTAGCTGATTGGGCGGACGACAACTTCTTGAATCTTAACCCTGGCAAAACCAAAGCCATGCTATTTTCTTCGTATCCCAAAATTTTGATTCGTGGGAAATCAATAGATTATGTATTATATCAGAAAGTCCTTGGGGTTTATATTGATAGTAGATTAGAATTTGGTTATCATATCAACAGTGTAATTTCTCGAGTCTCTTTTGTTTTGCTGAAGTTATATAACTTGGGCATTTTCCTGCCAATAAATGTGAAAAAACGTATAGCTTTAGCCTTATGTCTCCCATTGTTTTTATATGGCATTGAAATTTTTTCGGGTACCTCTCAACAGAATTTAGAGAAGCTCAGGATGTGTTTTAACTGAGTAGTCAGATTTGTTTACGGTCTTCATTATAGAGACTACATTACTGAGTATATTTATAAATTTATTGGCTGTGACATTCAGAGTCTAATTGATGAAAGGATAATGTTACTATTTTATAAGATAATTAAGTACAACCGTCCTTCGTATCTTGCTCAGAAGTTTAACTTTGGCAACTCCACCCGTACTAATATTTTAATCTATCCTAATTATACTTCCCTAAACATGAATAGGTCTTTCGTGGTGAGAGTTGTCAGAGTATGGAATTCTTTACTACCTAGTCAGCTACGTAACTTTGGTTGTCCTGTACATAAATATAAAAGTGAACTGAGTAAATGTCTATGAGAGTGGTCACTGTTACTGTTTATTAGGAGAGTAAAATTTTAAAGAGGTAAGTAAAAATAATATAACAAGCAAGACTCTTATTGGTGATAGATTAAGATTGAGATCAATATTGTTGGCATACTAGATTGTATTTTTTAATTTAGACTTATGTTTAAGATTTTAATATATATATATATATATTAAGATTTTAATATATATATATATAATTTAATATATATATATATGTATATATATATATTTTTTTTTTTTTTTGTTTAACCTTACCATATAATTACTACTGAATTAATTTGGCCTTTAAGGCTTGTAATTCATTGAACATAATAAATAAATAAATAAATAAAACAAAATCGATTGAGTTTGAATTTAAAGGCAAACTACGTATACAAAAGCTACGTATACAATTGATGCCCACAACATGAGCAGTACCAGTGGAAAAAAAGTTTAATATGATTGAAATGAAAATATTGAACTAAATGATCTATTGAACTAAATGAGCTATTGAACTAAATGAGCGACATAGTTCATTAAAGTGAGCTGAACTAAGAAGAGCGCTCACTCAAAAGAGCTAAAAAACCCAAGACTAATATATAGTTATATCTTCTGGCATTTAGAAATACACGCACTTGTTCTTACGTCCGCCTGAATTTCGTTAATAAAAACGCCATTTTTAATTGTAGTAATCTAAAATTTTGCGTGAACATGTATTTTGATAAAACGAACCATAATCAATAAAAAATTAAATTTCGAAATTTTGTGTAGTTACGTCCATTTGCATTTAATATGACGATACGTATGCGTCATGTATACATACATACATATGGATGTATGTATATATTTACTTATACATTAAATCGCCTTAAACTTAATAATTGTTGTAACAAATGTCATCTATTATTGCGATTGTCATTCTGGCCAGAATAAAAATTTTTTTGTTGCAACAATGTTTACAATATGCATGCAATTTATTGATTTATCACGATCAATCAGTTTAATTGATAATGAATTTATGGTATCTGTGACCATGCTTTGATAGAAGGAAGAAAAAATTGTACGTCGATGATATAAAAAATTATTGTTTTATTGATTTTCCAAGTGCTGCTGAAGGCGGGTTTAGACGGTAACAATTTACGTATGTAAAATCAATGAAAAAATATGTTATGAAATTCCATCGTATTTTAAAAATAAGAGAAAAAATCTTACGACAGATTTTTTTACGTTTACACGGTTGGTAGAACACCAAAACAAAGTAAAATGAAAACATAAAATGCACATACACATGCACAAAAAACTTGCAACAAAAAAAAAAAAAACAAAAACATAAAAATGCATCCCTGATCTAATGAAATGTAATAGTTTTTTAAAAAATTTAAAAAAACAAAGAGAGCCGTACGACTGTCAAATTTTCATCCGTATTTTCTCTCAATGTCGTACAGTCTCATTACATATCAAGTTTACACGATACCATTCATTATCTTTTACACAAAACTTTGATATGCCGTGCGAATTGTATTACCGTCTAAACCGGGATTAACATGGTTCGATGAAGTTGTTAAAGAAAAACAAATTATTTTCGTTGCCGGCATACTATCATTAACAAAAAAAAGTTGACCATGATGATTGTCGAGAAAAAAATCTGCCGGACCATATTTATTCTTATGTATATGTATGTTTTTATATACTCGTATAAATTTTTTCACCCATTCAATTTCTATAGTCAATAATTCACTTAAATAAAGATTTGACTAAAATTTGGTTATTTATTTAACTTAAACTTCTTAAATCTATAAAAGAAACAATTAATTCTGATGTTTATGAATAGGTAATCGTCTAAAAACTTTTGTTACCCAATGTACATATCGTCATATTAAATGCAAACGGACGTATGTATCTACACTTTTTATTTTTGTAGAGGAGAAGCAAAAACCCTTAAAATAAAAAATTTTGTAAACCCTGAAAATCATATAATTTTCAAGATTGGGTATAAGAATTAGTATCTCTATATACAACAAATGAGTTTGTATGTAAAGTTTTCATATATGTATGTATGTAGTTATGTCTTCTTGCATTTAGAAATACATGCACTTGTAGTTACGTCCGTTTGAATTCCGTTAATAAAATCGCCATTTTTAATCGTATGAATCTAAAATTTTGCACGAACATGTATTTTTGTATTATGTATTAATCAATAAAAAACTCAATTTCGAAATTTTGTGTAGTTACATCCGTTTGCATTTAATATGACGATATGTATGTATAAAAATGCCGTTATTCACTTTCCTGTGTTTTTTTTTATTTTTATATTTATTTTTTAAATAAATTCAGCATTTTTTTTAGTTCTTATTCTTCATCACTGGAGAAGTGTAACAAATATTAAATAAAAATGAATTAATATATGCAATAAGAAGCATTCAGACAGACATTAACATTTAAGTTTTGAATGCGGTTTTAATTGAACGATTTTAAAAATCATATGTAAAAAATCGAGAAACAAGAAGCCAATTGTAATGAAAAAAAAAAATTAAAATAAAAAATACTTATCAAATAAAAATACATACATAAATTCATACATTCTTACATACATATGTACACAGATACTCTTATATTCAATTTTGCATTCTTTTTATATGTAGAAAACAAAAAAGAAGACAAGTGAAATAAAGATTTTAGTACAATGTTCAGTGCATTAAATAGTTAAGT
Source organism: Metopia argyrocephala (assembly GCA_963576795.1). NCBI lineage: Eukaryota > Metazoa > Arthropoda > Insecta > Diptera > Sarcophagidae > Metopia > Metopia argyrocephala. Next base: position 55,098,490 of record OY756211.1, on the reverse strand, counting down.
TTCTTGAAGATGGTCAACAATAAAACTGCTGAGATTGGAGTATTAAATTATATGATTTTCCTAACATCTCTAATAGTGTTCAATAAAGGTGAAGATAGAGTAGTAAACGGATTTTTTATTGACTACTCAGGTAAGAAAACAAATATTAAAAAAAATTTTTTTTTCTTAAATTTTCATTAGGGGATTGGTTGAATCTGTTAAATACCTCTTATAGCTCTTAAACTTGTAATAATGTATGGAATTTTAAGATTTTAAGAGGTATAAGATGATTTAACAACAGTGAGTTTCTATAAACATATAGAAACTAAACACATCATTGTTTCTTTCTTAAAGCTCTTTAAAATATTAAAAAAAAAACAGAAATTGAATTAAAAGAATTTTTTTACATAAGTATGAGCTAAATTTAAACGTTTATATTTTTAATCTAACAGATCTACATACATATTTGTCAAACTACATATCGTCATATTAAATGCAAACGGACGTAACTTTTTGTTTTCTTACAGGAGAAACAAAAAACCTTAAAATCAAATATTTTGTAAATCCCAAAAATCATATAATTTTCAGGATCGAGATATGTATAAGGATTGGTATCCCTTATACAACAAATGAGTTTGAATGTAAGGTTTTCATTTAAATATGTTTGAATTTCGGTAATAAAATCGCCATTTTTGATCGTAGGAATCCTAGATTTTACACGAACATGTATTTTGATAAATCGAACCATAATCAATAAAAAAGTTAATTTCGAAATTTTGTGTAGTTACATACGTCCGTTTGCATTTTATATGACGATATGTATGTACAGTAGTGGTCAAAACAATTCCAACTAAAACTGCATACCAGCACTTAACAATTTTGTATGAGAGTTACCGAAAACCGTCGCGTATGTACATTATGGATTTCAAAAATCCAAGTTTGATAGTGCGTACAAAGAACAATTAAAATAAAAATTAAAAAAATAATAAATAATAATATTTGTTTGAAATTTTTTTCGAAAATAAACAAAAGTAAAAACTTGACAAAAAAATATTTTTATTTTTCTTTATTTTATTTATATCGTATTTCGGTAATTGGCTATTTATCTCCAAAACTTGTGGAGATATCCTAAAACGGATTACAGATTTTAAAAATTTTGGTGTCAAAAAGCCAAATTAACATCATTAACTCGAGATATAAAAAATGGCGTATAGAGCACATAGACTCCCGCACGCAAGGGTAAATTGAAAAATAAATATGTAATTCCGGTTACTTAGAATATGGTAACACTTACATTGAAAAATATGTTGAATTTGAATAAATTTCAACAAATAGTTGAATAGTTGAATTTGAAAGAATTTTCAGTTCAGTACTGGTGAGAATAACATTAAAATATAATTCACATAATCTATTTCCAATAGATTGTGCTTTAAATAGAAGTATTAAAATATGAATATGTATAACACAAAGAACTCTGATGAGACCTTTCGTAGCTGGGTCGAAAACTAGTTCAGTTCTGCTAGTGTTTGTACATATTACTTAACGGATGTTAATTCTCATAAGAATACCAGTATTAGGATCTTAGGCTATTAAATTTCATACGATAAGTATAATAAAGATCCATTAAAATATTCGAATTTAGTTCGAAAATATAGAATAATTATAAATTTGCTGGCCACAGCACATAACCCATTACTGATTAAAAATTGGTAATAAAGGGTAAATTGAAAAATAAATATGTAATTCCGGTTACTTAGAATATGGTAACACTTACATTGAAAAATATGTTGAATTTGAATAAATTTCAACAAATAGTTGAATAGTTGAATTTGAAAGAATTTTCAGTTCAGTACTGGTGAGAATAACATTCAAATATAATTCACATAATCTATTTCCAATAGATTGTGCTTTAAATAGAAGTATTAAAATATGAATATGTATAACACAAAGAACTCTGATGAGACCTTTCGTAGCTGGGTCGAAAACTAGTTCAGTTCTGCTAGTGTTTGTACATATTACTTAACGGATGTTAATTCTCATAAGAATACCAGTATTAGGATCTTAGGCTATTAAATTTCATACGATAAGTATAATAAAGATCCATTAAAATATTCGAATTTAGTTCGAAAATATAGAATAATTATAAATTTGCTGGCCACAGCACATAACCCATTACTGATTAAAAATTGGTAATAAAGGGTAAATTGAAAAATAAATATGTAATTCCGGTTACTTAGAATATGGTAACACTTACATTGAAAAATATGTTGAATTTGAATAAATTTCAACAAATAGTTGAATAGTTGAATTTGAAAGAATTTTCAGTTCAGTACTGGTGAGAATAACATTAAAATATAATTCACATAATCTATTTCCAATAGATTGTGCTTTAAATAGAAGTATTAAAATATGAATATGTATAACACAAAGAACTCTGATGAGACCTTTCGTAGCTGGGTCGAAAACTAGTTCAGTTCTGCTACTGTTTGTACATATTACTTAACGGATGTTAATTCTCATAAGAATACCAGTATTAGGATCTTAGGCTATTAAATTTCATACGATAAGTATAATAAAGATCCATTAAAATATTCGAATTTAGTTCGAAAATATAGAATAATTATAAAATTATAAATTTGCTGGCCACAGCACATAACCCATTACTGATTAAAAATTGGTAATAAAGGGTAAATTGAAAAATAAATATGTAATTCCGGTTACTTAGAATATGGTAACACTTACATTGAAAAATATGTTGAATTTGAATAAATTTCAACAAATAGTTGAATAGTTGAATTTGAAAGAATTTTCAGTTCAGTACTGGTGAGAATAACATTCAAATATAATTCACATAATCTATTTCCAATAGAGATTGTGCTTTAAATAGAAAATATAAAAAATATGAATATGTATAACACAAAGAACTCTGATGAGACCTTTCGTAGCTGGGTCGAAAACTAGTTCAGTTCTGCTAGTGTTTGTACATATTACTTAACGGATGTTAATTCTCATAAGAATACCAGTATTAGGATCTTAGGCTATTAAATTTCATACGATAAGTATAATAAAGATCCATTAAAATATTCGAATTTAGTTCGAAAATATAGAATAATTATAAATTTGCTGGCCACAGCACATAACCCATTACTGATTAAAAATTGGTAATAAAGGGTAAATTGAAAAATAAATATGTAATTCCGGTTACTTAGAATATGGTAACCCTTACATTGAAAAATATGTTGAATTTGAATAAATTTCAACAAATAGTTGAATAGTTGAATTTTAAAGAATTTTCAGTTCAGTACTGGTGAGAATAACATTCAAATATAATTCACATAATCTATTTCCAATAGATTGTGCTTTAAATAGAAGTATTAAAATATGAATATGTATAACACAAAGAACTCTGATGAGACCTTTCGTAGCTGGGTCGAAAACTAGTTCAGTTCTGCTAGTGTTTGTACATATTACTTAACGGATGTTAATTCTCATAAGAATACCAGTATTAGGATCTTAGGCTATTAAATTTCATACGATAAGTATAATAAAGATCCATTAAAATATTCGAATTTAGTTCGAAAATATAGAATAATTATATTTAGTTCTTTTATAATTTTTGGTATATAATACATGTAAGTCGTGTAAAACGTTTTAAAATTCAACCCTGAATTCTTGAATTGAATTGAATAATATTAGTTGGCAAACATGGGTTAATTTCGAATTTATTGTCATTTTTTAGAGTTTTTCGCACAGAGTCGTCGAACTTTTTAAATCAAAATTTTTAGCTTAAAAATTTTAAATATATACTTATATATTTTTTAAAATAGTCCATATATTTTTTTCAATTGTTTATTGCAAATTAAACAATTATATATTTTGTATTAGTAAAGATTTTAATTCTAAAAACAAACAATCTGCCATAAAGAACTTAATGATATTTGAGATTTATTTGAATATCTATTCGATGAGAAATTTAGTAGCGCATATATTTTATTTACGTATTTGTATAAATATTGCCAATCAGATTGAACCTATTGAACAGCCATTGGAGCAATTGGATTCCTAACAGCAATCGGTTATATTGCAAAATCAATTATATAATATAAGGAAAATGTCTCGCAAACGTTTGTTTATCAACAATAGTGTACCTACACCTCACATACACGCCTATCAGTATGAGTATTATCGTCCTGGCTGTTATTATATACCTCAAATTGAACATCAAGTTACTCCTTACTTCAATACCTATACGGATCAGTGGCTGCCTTATTGCAATACGGCCACTTACGTTATTGATCGTTATGGTGGAGTCAATTATCTGAGTGATTTTGAATATCAACTGCAAGTACCTGAATCACCTTTATCACAACCACGGCCACAAGAAATAATTTATAATTTTTATAATGATGGAGACGTTGAACTGTCATCTCTACCTCAAATCGAAGAGGAGGATTCTGATGGCAACCAAGAGGCTTGTATACCCCCCAAAAAAAAACGTGTTAATTCTGATAATCGCTTTGAAGACAAGTCAAAGGAATTGCCTAAAAACCAAAGGGAAGATTTACGGAGTAATCGTAAGAATGTATATCGTTCCAATGAAGGGTATTTAGTTGAAGAGCCTAATGATAACATTCCAGAAAATGCCTAAAGCATTGATATTATTAATTTTTAACAGTAGCAATATTGGTGTAATTTATTATGGCGAAATAAATAGTGTTGAAAGAAATAATTTAATTTTTTCATGTTCAAAGGTATTTGACAAATAAATCCCCCTTTTTAGGAAATTTCATGAAATATAAATATCCTGTTCTTCCTCAATAACTACTCCTTCTTTATAATGAATTTCAAAAGCCTTCATATGTACATATGCATTTAAGTATGTATATCTATAATCTAAGAAATTTTATCAATTCTTATTTTGGAATTTTATAAACATTTAAAGAAAAATTGTTGCTGTTGCCATCTGCTATAAAAGGTCATCTGTCGACGGCGACAACCGTAACAAGGCCGATTTTCTGTTTATAGAATGTACAGAAAAAATATATTTATGTATATATCGTCATATTAAATTCAAGCGGACCTAACTACACTTCTTGTTTTTTACAGGAGAAACAAAAAACCTTAAAATCAAACATTTTGTAAATCCTGAAAAAATCATAATTTTCAGGATCGAGATATAAGGCTTGGCATTATATACAACAAGTGAGTATGTATGTAAGGATTTCATATAAATATGTATGCAGTTATGTCTTCCTGCATTTAGAAATACACGCAGTTGTAGTTACGTCCATTTGAATTCCGTTAATAAAATCGCCATTTTTGATCGTAGGAATTTAAAATATTGCAGAAACATGTATTTTGATAAAACGAACCATAATTTATGAAAAACTCAATTTCCGGCACTATCGTCTTAGTAAGCCAACACACTAACCACTAGACCACGGCGACTACATAATCAATAAAAAAGTTAATTTCGAAATTTTGTGTAGTTACATACGTCCGTTTGCATTTTATATGACGATATGTATGTACAGTAGTGGTCAAAACAATTCCAACTAAAACTGCATACCAGCACTTAACAATTTTGTATGAGAGTTACCGAAAACCGTCGCGTATGTACATTATGGATTTCAAAAATCCAAGTTTGATAGTGCGTACAAAGAACAATTAAAATAAAAATTAAAAAAATAATAAATAATAATATTTGTTTGAAATTTTTTTCGAAAATAAACAAAAGTAAAAACTTGACAAAAAAATATTTTTATTTTTCTTTATTTTATTTATATCGTATTTCGGTAATTGGCTATTTATCTCCAAAACTTGTGGAGATATCCTAAAACGGATTACAGATTTTAAAAATTTTGGTGTCAAAAAGCCAAATTAACATCATTAACTCGAGATATAAAAAATGGCGTATAGAGCACATAGACTCCCGCACGACGATATGTCAAAATGGTAACTGAAAGCTTTTGCCGTACATAATTTTTAATTCAGTTGCTTTGCAACAACAGCACCTTGTATGTACGTAATTTTACCATGGATTTTAGTGCAGTAAGTGCATTGTCGTCAATATATATTGAAAAATATTTATTGTTTTAAAAAGTTAATCTCAAAAAGCGAGTAGTAAGAGACAAATATTTTAACAGAAGAGAACATTTAAAATTGGTATAATCCCGCCAGGATTGTAATGTTTGATTACATTAGCAATCTTCCCCTATAAGAAATAAAAATTTTCCTTATTCAAAATTGAGTTTAATTAACGTAAACATATTTACATAGTTATGTTGTATTTAAGATTCACACAATATTTCGTATATTTTTTTTCCAGAAAACTCCGAATTAATACAGCAACATATCGGTTACAATATAAGTTTACAATGCAGTATCAAAGAACTGGTAAATGAAAATAAGAAAAACGAGGTCTTATACAATTGGTACTTTAAGGTGAGTAACTTTTTGTATTTATAAAAATCAGCAATTTACGAGTAATTTAATAAGTATGCATATTAATTTTATAGCAATGCGGGGAGAGCTCAGGTGGTGCACTAAATTGTTACGACACAAATAATAATGAAGATTGGATCCGTTTGCCATGTAAAAATAATATTTGTAAATCGGAATTACAATTACAAAATGTAACAGAAAAGTATTCCGGTTTATATAAATGTACGATAATGCCAAAATTGGACAATATGTTGGATATAAAATTAGTAAGAACTTTTCAGTTAGATATAAAAAGTAAGATTTAATGTCTATTATATCAAGGAATATGTATACTTATACGTAATGATATTATATTATTTTGCTTATCAGATTCCACCATGAAAATCCCAGAATTTTTGGATGCTTTTCCTTTAAATAAAACTATTAATACCGGAAATCAGGCAGTTTTTCAATGTCGTGTGTATAGTGAAGAATATCCCACAATAAAATGGTTCCGTCGTTTACCAAAAGTCAAAAATAATAATTATGAAAATGAGTATTTGCTAATTAATTACAATGGTCGAGCTTATGAACTTTTGACCTCGACTCATGAGAAACCTACCGCTCAGAATATTTACCTAAGCAAACTTATATTGAATGATGTGCGTTTACAGGATGAAGGTTACTATGCGTGTGTGGCTATTAGCTTTCGTGGTCATAATATACGAGAGGCCTACTTAGAAGTCTTTGCACCAGATGATAATTCATCAGAATATTGGGTGGATTACGAAGAGGAAGATGATGCATTAACAACAGGGGCTAATAAGTTTTGGTTGTTATTCTTAATGCCAGTGGGTTTGGCACTACTACCTTTAACTGTATGGCTTTGTTATATTGCCCATAGGCTCTGTAGACATAATAATATAGAAAATCACACACCAACCGATCAACAGTGTATGCTAGGCTAGTAAATATTTGTTGATACAAGTACAACCAAAAAGATCAATGCAATTGTATATAGTTTTTAAGACACCTTTTAGTTTAAATTTTACTAATATACCAAAGAATGTGTAGAAATTTAGTATTATGAGTATTAATAGCAAAACAAAATTGTAAGTTTACGCTTATTAAAATTATAAACAATATACATACATCAATATTGAAAAAACTATATTTAGTTCTTTTATAATTTTTGGTATATAATTTTAATTTTAATTTTTAATTTTAATATTTATTGAGCCTTTACATTAAACATGACAATTTTAAAGAGTACATGAAGAAAAAAAAACTTAGGACTAAAATGTAATATCCTAATTAAAATAAATCTATACAGTAACTAACTTACATCAAAATGATCAATATATAAAAAATAAATAATAAAAGTAAAAAAAACGCCCTTGCTCCCGGGGCTCATCAGGATTTGAGAGAAGTTCTCTAAACTTAGAGTATGCTTATTAATAACTTAAAACTAACTTATAACTAAAAAAAAAAAAAAAAAAAAAAAAAAACAAAAACAAACACAAGAGAAAAACGAATAGAGAAAGAAAAGAAAGTAAAAAAATAAAAAATTAAATTGCTCAGAACCAAACTAACCCCGATGGGTACCTTGCACACTTCTAGAAAAAAAAATGTGTCTCAATGAAATGGACAAATCATAGGATGGTGCAGATTCATTTAAGTAACCAATAGGCGATAAGTAATTAGTGTTTGTCCAACTAAAGTGCTTCTGATGCTTGTATATATCAGAAATAAAACTGTTTTCATGAGAGCTAGTTCTTGTTATGAATCTTCTTAGCAAGTCACAAACATAAAGCCCTATAGGTGTTATTTTAGATTCGTTATAAATAAACTTATTTGAAAACCGCCTGAAGAAGGATTTGAAATGTTTCCCTATACAGTTACGTAAAATTTTTCTTTCAAAAATTTCCATTTCCTTTATAACGCTGGGTGAAACATAAAACCAAATTGGAAAGGCATAAAGAAATATTGGTCTAAAAATCGTTTTATAAAGTAAAAGTTTAGTTTTTGTAGGTAAATTTTTATTACAAAAAATTCTTGAAAAGGAACCCAGTACTCTATTTGATTTTTCCAAAACAATGCGAGCATGCTTGTTGAATTTTAAGAGTTTATTAAAGGTCACCCCAAGGTATTTAATATTTTCTTTAAACGGAATTTCAACGTTGTTAATGTAGAGCTTTAAATTCTTACTCTCTGGAACAACAAAACCTTTTCATTTGCCAGAAGCATTACGTAAGCAGATAGCCTCACATTTTGAGAAATTCAACCTTACTCCCCAATTTTCATAAAAATTCTTCACAACATTTAAGTGATTAGAAACTTGCTCTAACGCCAGAAGAGGGGATTCATTATGAGAGTAAACTAGGGAGTCATCAGCATATAATAAACTTAAGGAATTCGAGCCAATATGAGGAAAATCATACATAAAAATGTTATAAAGATGAGGAGCCAAAATTGATCCCTGAGGAACACCGCAGTAAACGAAGCCAAAATCAGAAAATATCTGATTAAATTGAACAGAAAATTTTCTACAAGAGAAATAACTCTTGAATAATTTGATAACAAAAGGGTCAAACCCGATTTGAATCATTTTATAAATAATTCCATTGTGATAAGCATGATCAAAGGCTTTTTCAACATCCAGAGATACAGCAACGGTGCAATGTTTAATGCGAAGATGATTTATAACATCATTTTGAAACTTAAGCAAAGAGTCAGTAGTAGAATGCCCTTTCTTAAAACCAAATTGCAAATCTGGAATATAAGGTTGAATCATTCCAATATCCATTTTTTCCCGTAAGATTCTTTCAAAAAGCTTCCCAACATTTGAAAGTAATGAAATTGGCCTTAAATTATTAATATCCGTATTTTTAGGCTTTTTCAAAATCGGAATTATTTTAGATATCTTCCATGAGTTTGGAAAGTAAGAGTTGTTAATACAATGATTAAAAATAATAGTAAGATATTCAAACGCTTTAACAGGAAGCTTTCTAATTATAAAATTTGAAATGTTGTCAAATCCACAAGATTTCTTGTTATTAATTTTCCCTGAAAGCATTAATAACTCATCCATATTGACAAGTTTAACACAATTCTGAATATTAAGGGCTGAAAAATCATTACTAAAAACATATATATTATTAGGAACGCTAGAAACAGTTTCGCTAATAGTGTTCTCAATAAGTGAGACATTTCTGTTAGGACCAGTTGCATTGTAAATTCTCGAAAAATGTTCTTTCAATTTAATCAGTTTTTCATCATCATCGTCTATCGAAACACCATCAACTGATAATTTATTAATGAAATTATTTTTACGATAACCTATAATTTTGTACAAATTTTTATGCGCATTTGGACCAGGGCGAATGTTCCTTAATTTCTCGCTAAACAAATCAGCCTGTTCAATTTCTATCTGTCGCTTAATAATAATAGAGAGTAACTGAATTTGTTTTGACAATAAAGCGTATTCAGGATTCAAACGGTTCCAGGTCCTACGAAATAATTTCTTTAGCCTCTTTTGCCAATTGTATTTAATTTTAAATAGATGCCTAATGTTATCAGAAATAACAAATTTTCTATTATTTAAACTGATTTTCTCAGAGTTCAAATTAGTTAAAAAATCAATTGTAGTGGAAAATTCGTCAACAAATTCATCTATTTCCAAATTGGACAAATTTCTTGAAGTATCAGGCATATGAATTGAGAGTTCTTGAACTACATCGTTTTTGAATTTCTCCCAGTTAGTGCTTTTGAAAGAAATAAAATTTGTAGGAGGTTTCAATATAAATTCAAAATTTTCGAAATTGATTTCTAATTTCAGAGGAAAGTGATCGGAAAATGTTGAAAGACTTTGAATTTTAAAATTTGGAATTGTTGAATCAAGTAAATGTGGACTTAGAAGAAAGTGATCCAGAAACGAAGAGCCATTCGGAAAGGATGGAAAAGTGTTGCATAAACGAATAAAATCTAAAGAAAAGTGCTGAATCCAATTGAAAAACACAATACCATTTGAATTATTACACGAGTCGCCCCAAGCAATATTTTTCGCATTAAAATCTCCTCCAACAATAACGCCGTCATAATTATTACAAAGTCTTGCCAATTCAGAAAGCCCATTGTATATTTTTGACTGATCCAAGTTACAAGGAAGATAAACTGTACCGAACAAAAAATTTTTAGGAGAGTTATTAACTAAAATTTTAACATTAAGTAGTAAAATTGGAAATTTAATGCTTGGAAGAAAAACTCTGGAACAATCATAAACATTCCTTATAGCAATTCCAACACCTTGAGAGCTATTGTCCCTAAAAAAAGAATATCCCTCCAGACTCAAATTTTGATTTTCTCTTAAATGGGTTTCTTGAATAAATGCAACATCAATACCATTGTATTTTAACATATTTAACAGATCTATTCTACGATTCACCTCAATGAGGGATCTAACATTAAAGGTTAATAATTTAAAATAATTACGCACCATAAGTTATATTAATTTCATCAATCAAACACATACATTTATTTCTAGCTACTTCTCTAGACATGGAACTATAACCTTTCATGAACTGTTCAATTTTCCCTTCCAACGTTAAGGGCTCAGGTTGGCATAAAGACTGAGCAATCTTTAAGAATTCGTGAATATAAGAAGGCATTTTTTTTGGCGCATCAGACTTGACTGGAATAACTTTCTGCAGTAAGCTTGCAAACGTTCTATCCTTCTGAATAAAGTTTGAATCCCTTATGGCACCATTAACATTATTCAAGGCCGTTTCCCTTTTTTCGATAGCAGAATTTTTTATACCTTCTTTCATTTTAATGTATTTTTTATACTCTGAGCAACCTTTAAAATTGGAGGGATGACCATGATTATTACAGTTAACACAAAACGGTAAATTTTCTCGAGAAGAGACAAATTTGCATTCTCCCGGAGCATGGCTCACATCACATTTAACACACTTATATGGCCTGTTACAATTTCGAGACATATGTCCCCATTTTTGACAACGCCAACATTGAACTTCTTTTAAATTTGCCTTAGGGGACTCCCAATAAACTCTTTGATTTTGAAGAAAACGTAAACCAGTCACTTCATTTCGATTCTTACCGGATAACAAAGTAACTAAAAATAGACTGGTTTCTAAATTGTTTTTCCTAGAAAAATTTGTCGAAAATTTTGTAACTGTATCAACTGTGTTGGGAACTAAAGAATCAATTTCCCGCTTAACTGATAACAAATCAGTTTTGAAATAAAGTCCACGTAACACAATACTAGTGCGTTTTAGTTCTTTAGGAGTGTATGAGTAAGATTCTATCTTCTTATCTCTCAGAAGATTCATCATCTCAGTATGAGCTGCAACATCTTTTAAATAAAGTTTACTCTTATGTTTGCTTTTGTTAACAATCTTAAAAGTAATTTTTTTAGCATTAAGTTGCTCAATAAGGTGATTAATATTTACATTGAATAAAAAAATAGGAGGGCAAAAGCCATTGTCTTTTACTGGAGTTGTTTTATGATTCGTGTATTTGTTGGAAATATTTTGTTCTTTTTCAATATCTATTTCTCCAAGAATGGAAAATCTATTATGTGTGTTCACTGTTGGAATGCTGTTAGTTGTATTTTGGTAAGAAAATTTTGACAAATCTACCTCTATGTCATTTGTTCTTTTCCTTTTAATAGCGTTAACATTATGAGAGATTGTTGACACATCTTGATTGTAGAAAGTGGAAGTGGGGCTTGCTTCGAATTCCATAGAACCACAGCTTACGCCTTGAGAATTAGAAATACCATTAACATCAAAAGAAGAATTGCTTGATGGGGACAAATCTGAAACCTTAAGTTTCACATCACTAATTATGTCAACTTTTTGGCGATCGCATGACGCAACACAGAATGAACAGGGTATTTCATTGCTTGTTAAAGAGAGTTCATCGTAAAAGCAGTTATTGTTGAGCATTTTCTGCATGGAAGATGTCTTTCCGGATTTATCGGGTGGCAATTTTTCTTTAAACTTCGGACTAGAATTATCCATGACGAAAAAAGTCAATCCAAAAATCAAATCTTATTAAAGATTTAATTTGATTATATATATGTATATTTATATGGAAAAGTTATTAATTTTTTTTTTTAATTTAAAAAAAATTTTTTTTTTTTATTTTAGACAGCAACGTCTGTTCTATTTGAAAACTTTTTCAAAACTCCGGTATATAATACATGTAAGTCGTGTAAAACGTTTTAAAATTCAACCCTGAATTCTTGAATTGAATTGAATAATATTAGTTGGCAAACATGGGTTAATTTCGAATTTATTGTCATTTTTGAGAGTTTTTCGCACAGAGTCGTCGAACTTTTTAAATCAAAATTTTTAGCTTAAAAATTTTAAATATATACTTATATATTTTTTAAAATAGTCCATATATTTTTTCTCAATTGTTTATTGCAAATTAAACAATTATATATTTTGTATTAGTAAAGATTTTAATTCTAAAAACAAACAATCTGCCATAAAGAACTTAATGATATTTGAGATTTATTTGAATATCTATTTGATGAGAAATTTAGAAGCGCATATATTTTATTTGCGTATTTGTATAAATATTGCCAATCAGATTGAACCTATTGAACAGCCATTGGAGCAATTGGATTCCTAACAGCAATCGGTTATATTGCAAAATCAATTATATAATATAAGGAAAATGTCTCGCAAACGTTTGTTTATCAACAATAGTGTACCTACACCTCACATACAAGCCTATCAGTATGAGTATTATCGTCCTGGCTGTTATTATATACCTCAAATTGAACATCAAGTTACTCCTTACTTCAATACTTATACGGATCAGTGGCTGCCTTATTGCAATATGGCCTCTTACGTTATTGATCGTTATGGTGGAGTCAATTATCTGAGTGATTTTGAATATCAACTGCAAGTACCTGCATCACCTTTACCACAACCACGGCCACAAGAAATAATTTATAATTTTTATAATGATGGAGACACTGAACTGTCATCTCTACCTCAAATCGAAGAGGAGGATTCTGATGACAACCAAGAGGCTTGTATACCCCCTAAACGAAAACGTGTTAATTCTGATAATCGCTTTGAAGACAAGTCAAAGGAATTGCCTAAAAACCAAAGGGAAGATTTACGGAGTAATCGTAAGAATGTATATCGTTCCAATGAAGGGTATTTAGTTGAAGAGCCTAATGATAACATTCCAGAAAATGCCTAAAGCATTGATATTATTAATGTTTAACAGTAGCAATATTGGTGTAATTTATTATGGCGAAATAAATAGTGTTGAAAGAAATAATTTAATTTTTACATGTTCAAAGGTATTTGACAAATAAATCTCCCTTTTTAGGAAATTTCATGAAATATAAATATCCTGTTCTTCCTCAATAACTACTCCTTCTTTATAATGAATTTCAAAAGCATTCATATGTACATATGCATATAAGTATGTATATCTATAATCTAATAAATTTTATCAATTCTTATTTTGGAATTTTATAAACATTTAAAGAAAAATTGTTGCTGTTGCCATCTGCTATAAAAGGTCATCTGTCGACGGCGACAACAGTAACAAGGCCAATTTTCTGTTTATAGAATGTACAGAAAAAATATATATTTATATATCGTCATATTAAATTCAAGCGGACGTAACTACACTTCTTGTTTTTTACAGGAGAAACAAACCTGAAAAAATCATAATTTTCAGGATCGAGATATAAGGATTGGCATTATATACAACAAATGAGTATGTATGTAAGGATTTCATATAAATATGTATGTAGTTATGTCTTCCTGCATTTAGAAATACACGCAGTTGTAGTTACGTCCATTTGAATTCCGTTAATAAAATCGCCATTTTTGATCGTAGGAATTTAAAATATTGCACAAACATGTATTTTGATAAAACGAACCATAATTTATAAAAAACTCAATTTCCCTTAAGGGCCATTAACTTTCTTTTCGTGACAAAAACATTGAAATATCATATTTTTTTACCGAACATAGGGGTAGATTTTTTAGTTTTTTCATTATATCAGTGAGTTTTTCTCGAAAAGACCAAAAACATGGATATATTATACTTTACGATCGGACTATAAATGCCTAAGATTTAATGAAAAAACTAAAAAGGCGACATGTACATAGAGATACATACAGATATGTATGTATGTATTTTCATAATCTTAATTCAGCTAGTATTGAATATGTTATTATTGATTGCACCTAAAGATAATAAACAAGTAGTAAATTAAAAAACAAAATGCAATATGACGAACAAATTTTGTATTAATGTATTTATTCCTACACGAAATAGTTATTAGATTCGATCAGTTTACACGAACACAAATATGAACTTTTGATACCCCACGAATAATAAGAAAATATTGTAAGAGCAAAAAATACTTTTTGATGTTTAAGCTAACTTTAGTCTTTTTCTAACAATGAGTGTCAACAAACCAATTCTTTATGGAACATACACTAGTCCCACCGTTATGGCGGTTCTAATTACACTCAAAGCTTTAAATATTGACTACGAGTTTCGTGAGGTGAAACCGCGTCATAAAGAAAATCTCACAGACAATTACTTATATAAAAATCCCGCTCACACAATACCCACTTTAGAAACGGAAGATCGTAAATTTATTGGAGATTCCCATGCGATAATGACATACTTAGTTGATCGCTATGCTAAAGATGATGCATTATATCCTAAAGATTTATTTCGACGTGCTAAAGTTAATGAATTGTTACATTTTGAAAATGGTGTGCTTTTTATAATGTGTGTAAAACAAACCTATAGGCCAATTTTCGAGGGACAAAAATTTGATGTACCCGAGGAAAAATTAAAAGAAATAGATGAGGCTTTCGCTATGATGGAGCGCTTTATAGGCAAAAATAATTATGTGGCCGGAACAAATATCACAATTGCCGATTTTAGTTGCATTACCTCAATAAGCAGTATGTATTTTTTGCGCCCATTTATGGAACACACTTATCCAAAACTATACGATTGGTTGGCACGTATGAATTCATTGCCATATATTCAGGAGGTCCTAATGAGTGATGCTCAACTATCATCTTTAAAATTTTTATCAAAAAACATGTCACACTTATAAAGAAGTAGAAATAAAGAAGAATAGTTTGTATAATACAAAATAATTAGACAATTTTCTGCTTGAAAAATTATATACTTACATACATACAAATGTATATATTTTATTATTGCATTGAATTACAAGGGAGGTTCTAAAATAAGGCGATCTAACAAAGAAGACACAACAAGTTTGGAGAAAAAATATGTATTTCTCAATGTAATTAATCTACTTTCAGATTTATACACTATTCCCACTTATATTTACACTTTTTCATTTACAACCGATATATTGTTTTAAGTTTGGAAATAGGAAGTCATCTAAGCGAGCTAATTCTGGTGAATAAGAAGAGGTATAAAGCAATTCGAACTTCATTTTATTGATTTTGACCATCACAATAGTAAATTTTTATTTTTCCTTTTTGCTAAATGTTTTCCATCACTTAAATGCTGCAATAAGATAGCATGATATGTACATGTGAGTTGATTGCAATTCGTTCTTAAAGATGGTAATAAAAATTAATCCACGCGCATTCTAAAAAATTCAAGAAACTGTTTTTATCTTTTTTGAACACGATTCTTTAATTTCAGTTCATTATTTATTCCTATGTTGGTTACAAATCGACGCAGAAACTCGGCTTTATTGCGGTACAATACAATAGAATATATCTCAGATTTAATATTCGTTGGGCTGAGACTTTTCAAATGAAAATAATTTATTACACACAATTATTTCCATTTTAACGAATTAACCGTTATTGTTTATTTTTGAACTCTCTTAAAAAAAAAAAAAAAATACAAAACTACGTGACCTTAAAACTTGAACGATATATTTTATAAGTTTGCCACTATCACGCCAAGAGGGCTTGTTTTGGTACCGACCTTGTTAATGCAGTCTATGAAACGGAAAAATGCTGAAACATTTGCCAATTTTCTAAAAC
Source organism: Metopia argyrocephala (assembly GCA_963576795.1). NCBI lineage: Eukaryota > Metazoa > Arthropoda > Insecta > Diptera > Sarcophagidae > Metopia > Metopia argyrocephala. The sequence goes on along the minus strand of OY756211.1, from coordinate 55,082,030 downwards.
CGTCCTGTTCCTTTAACAAGTCTCAAGTCAGCATTTTGTAATGTCCACTTTGTGTAATAAAAAGATATAGATTTGCCAGAATAGCCCACTGTAAACGTCTTACACCAAGATTTAAATTAAAAAAAAATATTTTTTTCTTCCATACTAGTACATATGCATATACATCTCGCTCGCATGAATTTCATCTATTTTTTATAATGTCTAAGTTTCTATTCTCCCAGCATAATTATATAAAAATGTTCACGCTCGAGAGGTTTACTAAGTGTATTACAGTAGAACTTCTCTAAAATGAAACTACACGGGATTAGAAGATCACACTTCAGTATAAAAAACAAATTTTGTTAAAAATAAATGTAGATAATGACAGAAATGTTCTTCCTATTTTATATTTATTTTAATATTTTGAGAATTTTCGGATTATATTTTGCACCATTCCTGATATATCGTACAAGTGCGGGTAAATGACTCTGACTTTTTGATTTGATTTTTTATCCCTACCGAAAAATGACATTAGTCGAGGTTATGAAAGTAAGTATTTGTTTGTAAGCTGATTTTTTTGTTGCAGTCAAATCTTTTACCGAGTCAGATTTGAAAAATAGAAATAGTCACCCAGACTTTCGTGCTTGTTGTATATCGTTCTTTGTTGAAATTTATAGACAAATTTTACGAAGAGTAGTCTAAATAGTATGAAAAATAAAAGGAAACACTTCAAATTATGAATTAAAATAAGTTGATTCGGTTTTGATTCCACTAATATTTTCCTACACGAAAACAAAAAAAAAAAAAACAAAAATATTCAGAAATGGAATGCAGAATAGCTAATAATTACGGAATATTCTGATTTCTAATAAAATATTTCTACTTGTAAAAGGGAATACAGCACAACAATAATGTATATCTGGAAAATATGGTTAATAAGGGAACAATTCGCAACATAAATTTTTATCAATTTGGATTGTGTACTGGTATAAAAGGGTTGCCTTAGCCTAGTGTGGTCGTTTATTTTTAATTCTTCATTTAAATGACGCTCATTTTTTAATCCCTTTGATGGTAGTCAACGTAGATTATAACATATCTATACAAAAAAAAGAACGAAGGCCATGAGTTCGTTGACTTACAAACTCACCTTGCTTTTGGCACCGTTTCGCTCCAAATGCCACTAGGAAGCAGTCATACGATTATGTTTGCGATCAATTGCTTGCAAGCACAGCACCTATTGTACGGAAAGCTGTCTTGTATGTAAAGCTGTCAAAGTTGATCATTTTGATTTTTGTTCGCTGAAATTTATGGTGACTTTCTAGAGCAATTATCAAGCTTAGCCTAAATTTGATCGATGGTTTTCACAAAAGATAATGTTTAACCAGGCCATGCAATTTATTTTTTCCATTCTTTCATCAAATCACACGGTACACTGCTATCTGAAGGACGCAGCTTGTTGAAATATGTACAGAAGACAACTAGCGTCAGATTTGGGGGCAAATTGCGGCATTCGATATCGATCGAAATTCATATGAAAATTCTTTTAAAATTGTATGAAATTCGATCGATATCGAATGCCTTAATTTGCCCCCTGTATAGTCAGAAGCAGCTAAGAGGCCGAAAATTCAAAAAGCCTGGATCAAGTCAAATTTATATTTCTAAAATTTGTCATTGCGAAGAAAAAATTCATTATAATAAATTTAAAATTCACTACAGAGAAAATAGACTGTATTAAGTACCTATACATACATACGTATACATAAATATTTTACTATCAGTTTCTTATTTTTATTATTTTATGCATGTACTTGTTGTTTGAATACTAATTAGATTATTGAGGTTTAATAATTTTTTATTTCTTTTCTGAGAGTCGCTGACGTAATTTACGCTGAGTAAGTTGTTGGTACAGTAATGATTAAAATTAAAACAATAACCAAGCTGGTGCAAACAACTAAAAGTATTTATTAAAAAATAGGTAGTATTAACGACTTCCGATTATAATTTTGTAATATTTATGAGTTGAATGTTCATGATCATGCTTGTGACATATACAAAGCCCTTTTTTAAAAACAAAATACAAAAACATATATGTGTGTACATTAGACCGTATCTCAAAAAAAGTTTCCCCGTACCGGCTCTTATAATAAAGTATTTTTGCAAGATTTCGAAAAAACATTTTTTTTAGTTTTTTCATTATATCTTAGGCACAATTCTGAAGATTTTAAAATATGTATTAACAAATAGATCAGATACACATGGGCTGCGAACTGGTGGTGTTTTAGTTCGATTCTGCTAAAATGTTGACTTTAAAAGTGATTTTTCTATCAAAAGATTGTGTAATTTGTGATTTACACTGTACACATATAGTGTTAAAGAGAAATTAAAATTTTTTCAACAAGAGCGAAAAGTATTTGCACTAGTATTTTGGGGTATTTAACGAATATAAGTAACGTTACACGAATGATAAAATACATACTTATGTACATAAAAATATTTATTTGTATCAACAAAATTCTTCCTTTAATGCATTATTACCCAGTAAAACATAATATAACACAAATGATATGATATCATGTGTTAAGCGGGTCAATTTAAGTGAAACATTCATGAGTTTACCAGGAGGGTGCTATTTGACAACAGATTTTCAATAATTTGCTTTTCTGTAAAATAAATACATATTTAGGATCCATATATGTTACAAGTAACTGATTTGATGACGTTTTGTGATTGGTAAAACTTTCAGCTAAATTTAATTGCTTCACACTTCATTTGTTTTTTACTGAGTAATTAGAAATTTTTTGTTTTTAATTTTAACAGTTTTTCTTGAAAATGGTTTTCATAATTATCTTTTTGTTTTGTTTTACTTCCTTGCGAAAAGAGACCGAGTGAAATGAGTTTGTTGCGCAAAATAAAACCAAAAATTATATACTTGAATCCTCTAATCGCGTATTAAGATAGTTCCTGGTCTAATAGTGTTTTTTGACGTGAATTCATATTGCTTAGCATTGGCCTTTTACGATCATGTTTAGCCTTTTGACTATTGCCTTGACGCTATGAATAATCGGTCTTGTCTTCTATATAATTTTAGAATTTATTCCTATTCCCAAAAACTGAAGATTTGGAACGATTGAGAACTTGAACACAAAGTAGCTAAAAATATATGCATACACATATGTATGTATATATATACTAGGGATGACGAACGAGATTGATTTTAAAAAATTTTTTGAGCTCAACTGATGCTATAAAAAGAGAAAATGGTAAATTGTCAACAGCCGTCAAGACGCAATACGTACAGTAGCAGGTAAAGATTTTTCCACTCTTGAAGAAGCAAAGAACGTCGTAATCTTTAATATTTTGTTTTCAGTTTTATCGCGACTATTTTTTTCCCAATTTTATATTAAAAAATAAGTATTAATAAGTATTATTGTAATCGTTATCAATTTTATTATTGTGCGTATCATAGTGGTTAGAGCGCTCGCACAAAAACAAAAATGGCCCAGGTTCAAATCCCAGCAAAGGTGAAAAAAAAATTAAAAAGTTAGTTTGCGGTTTTTTCAAAATTATAATTTAAAAATAAGTGGTCACCCCCCCTCCCCACCCCAAGGAGACCACCTACAAAGAAATCGCTCACCGTCATTCCACTCTATTCCACCTTAACAAAAAACGAATGATTAGGAGAAAAGCGCCACCTATTGGGAAGTACCAAATAACAGCTAAACCGACCAAAACCTACTTAGCAAAGGCACTCACCACAAGATCATCATGCAACGATGAGGCAATTGCTGTTGATCAGTCAAGGGCGAAGGCATAACACTGACCTTTGAATGATCAATTCACAGCAATTTGTCTTATTCCTAAGGCGCTTAATAATGATATAACAAAAAAAAAATATATATGTATATGTACTGTCGTTTCCAAAAAATTCCCCTGAGTATTGCTCTCAAATAAAAAAAAATCCTAAGCCTAAATATGCACTCTAAAGTGACAAGCAATTGCATTCATATCATTATTATTGAATAAACAAGCTTGGCTTATTTTGTATTATAATTTTTAAAGATAGTTTAACTAAAAATTTGAGAACTCGGAGATGTAGGAAACTTACTTTAAGGTGAGTTAAAAGTCCTTTTGTTGATCCGCCAATTGTCTTTAAAACCTTTTTACACATTTTACATTGTGTTTGGGGTGGTCCTTTTATACCTACTAAAATATAACACCATACAGAACTTTTATTGTAATTTTTTGATTTGTGTTCTTTAAAAGCCACTTTTTGCAAATTTAATTTTTTTTACTATTTTTTACTTTATACCCGTATATTACGCTTGTTTATATTCAAATGTAGTCAAATAAAAGAGTGTTTCTTTTTATCACCATTGTTTACTTACACGATTTATTCATATTCATAATAGCATATTCATGTGCTATTAAACTATGCTTGTTTGGTACATTAAAAAAATGGGACGAAATTTAATTCGTACCAAATATTCTATTCGTATAAAATATGCTTCTAAAATTGTAAATAAAATATGCTTTTAAATACTAAAATATGTATCTTTTTTTTAAAGAAATATCCATATGTAAATACATACTCCCCATTAATAGATTTGGAAAACAATTAGAAAGAAATTAAAGAAAGGCGTTAAGTTTAAAATTAATTAAAACCCTAAATGCGATCATCACTTTACTTATTTTTAGAAAAAACCTACACTACTTACCTACATATATAAGTTGGAAATTGACATTCATAGAAACCGCAGTAAGACTTATTATTCGTTTTTTTCTCATAAATTAACATTATTTTTCTTTTAAATGATTACATTTATTCATATTTGCCGATAGTAGGGTACGTGCGCATGTGTTTATTAAACTCACTTTACCACTTTATTTGTTTACACTTGTAGACAGAAAAGCAGACTCATACACATTTTGAAAATATTTACAGGCATAATAATATTTAACTCTGATATGATGGGACAAGATTTGTTTCTTGTTTTAGATATTGTTTTAGTGTCTCACTCACAATCTTTTCTCAAACAAAAAAAAAAAAAAAGAAAATAAAAACAAAAACTCATACATAAAATGTGCAAAAAGCGCATTTTAATAAATTATTTCAGTTCAACACACATTTGGGTACGAAGAGGTTGTTGAACAGAAAGAAAAAATAATTAAAAACTAAACAAATTATACATAAATATCGCTTAATGTTAAAAACTTAAAAAAAATAAATAGCAAGAAATACGCTATTAATAGAATTACCAACAAAAAAATAGAATGAATATTTCAAATTAACTAAATAAGTGCTACAATTAATTAAGAAAATGTTTTGAAAAAAATATACCTCTGTACTCGTAAATTAAATAGATTCATAAAAAGCGCATAAAATATTAATTAAAAAAAGTATTTGTTAATAGAAAAAAAAAATAAATAATGGCTAATATTGATTGTAAATCCAGGCGTGGCACTAAAATCTCTGTTATAATTTTGGGTGGTGCCCTATGCACTGTAATGATGGCCTATTTCGTATTTGGCGATACAAATGATGAACGTGGCTTGCGAAATTTACGCATGATATCTATCGTAAGTATGACGTATGCATTGATCAATGACAACGTTTTACTCTCTCATTTTGATGTTATATACCTACATACATACATACATACATACATATCTGAATATGAAATAGAAATTAATTAATTTTAATAATAAGAGAAGCTTTTTATTGCACTTATCACAGTTGTTTATATTTTAATTTTTTTAATAATGTAAAAAAATTTAAATGTGAGGTGCGTTGCTTTTTGTCTTTAATATTGCACTTAAACTCTACATGATTAATAAAAGAGACATAAGATTCACTTTTTATTAAACCGGCTGATTTGTAAGTCGAATGGAGCATGTTTTATTGTGTTTAAAAAAATCCATTTCCCTTTTTAAATATGTATAATGCATTCTAATTGTTCTTTTTTCTCTTTGTGGGTAGTCAAGTATAATATTCTTCATTAATTTGTAGGTTCAACAAAATAGAACCACCTTTTCATTGTTCTCTAAATCAAACAGATATGCGTTTTTTGTATATTGATAATTGCTTTTACGGATCCACGATTTTACTGCACATGTCGCGTGTTCACAAAAATATCGTTTACCTTATGGAAAATCTGTTTCAATAGACTTTTCTAATTACTTCCGGCGATGCGGTCAATAGTTCCGTAATGTGAAATTATTTTCTTACTGAAACAATCTCAAGTGTCATTTCCCGTTCGGCATCATGCGTCTCATTTCTATTTCTATGTTCCTAATCTTCATTGGGTAAAGTCTGAGTAAGACAGATTTTTAACAACAGTACTTTAATATCTGATAAAGCATACATATGTCACAACAATGTGCACTGATAATTACAATAAATTATATTATACGAAGTTGCTTATGTTTATAGTTGAATACGAAGTTAATATTTTTATTATTTTCTAATTATACTCCTAAAGATACAAAATTGAACTCTTGTTGTTGATATTAGAAAGTCAATTTGAAAATAACAAGAGTTGTTCTAATTTAAGAAGTTAAAATCAAAATATAGAGTTTCGACATCTGTATTAGAAAAAGTTGCTTAGGTTTCGAACAGAACTGTATAACTTATGTATGTATGTGCCCATTTTTAATAGCTGAGCTTAAGTATTTTCGCACAAAGATAATCAAAATCCGAATCCGAATTTCTGCCGGATATGACATTACCTACTCTGATTTAATTATATCCATAACATAGGTTTACAAATTTTTATTTTGGAAAAATACCAAGATCTCCACATGCCCAGATAAGCTAATTGGGAACTCCTGAGCACGAAAAACGTAGTTATTATTTTTTCATAAGTACCGTTTTTTAGATAACGGTACTTTTGTGTTTTTCGGTATATGGCCCCACTCAAACCCTTGTGGTGTCCAACGGAAAAGTTCGATCGAGATAAGTAGCATATCGATGGAAAGGTAATTGCATGCCTTTTCCGTTGATATGCTGGAAAATTCTATCTGATAAGAAATCGCTGAGTTATGAAACCTCAAAGTTCAAAATTTGCGTATTTTTTAAGTTTTTTTTTTTTCAAAATTTTTCATTTTCATTTGAATTTTTTCCTACGTTATATTGAAGATCTGGAATGTTTATGTTTTTACCAAATAGTTTATTTAATTACCAATATTTTAATCGTATTTTGAAAAAGTCGGATGAAAAATAAAGTTTTTATTAAGGATTTTGTGGAACGACAATATTTTCATTTTCATTGCTCACACAGTATATTCGGCGTAAGTTTAAAAAATTTAAATTAAAATGACGAGCGACTTGAACTTTTGCGTTTTTTTCGGATGGATCTTCTCGAATGAGGAACCAACAATAGTCCGCTATCATTTGTTCATCCCACCAGCCTTTGTAACGTCTCTCTATTTCTTCCATTTCCTGGTAAAATCTTACACCTTCTTCATCACTTTCGGAGCCCAACTTCGTGGGGAAAATATTCAAATTACTGAATAAGAAGTGCAAGGGGGTAACACGAAGTTTCTATGTTTTTGGGACAGCCGTGACCGTGACACAAAAGTACCGTTATCTAAAAAACGGTACTTAGGAAAAAATAATAACTGCATTTTTCGTGCTCAGGAGGTCCCAATTAACTTATCTAGGTATGTGGCGTTCTTGGTAATTTTTGGCTGTAAACCAGTGTAATTAATGAATTAATTTTTTTATGTCTTCTGATCTACTTGATTTTTTGATAGTTTGTCATAAACAATCTAATTATCATGTACCAAAATAATTACATATACATACATACATACATAACTGGCCTTTACAACCCTGTGTCAGGATTACGGCCTAGCTTCTCGCAGCACTCATGTTGTGTGTGTAAATTTCTATCCATGAGTACCGGGACCTACAGTTTAATGTCGACTCCGAACGACAGACTTGAGAAGCTCTTTCATGGCAATTAATTACTCTCAGAGCTTTTGCCAGAAGACTGCTGAGAGGTAGTCGCCGAAAGAAATATCTTTTTCATATTTCTTTTTTCAAGATGTCGGTGCTGAGATTTGAACCCGGCACTATCGTCTTAGTAAGCCAACACACTAACCACTAGACCACGGCGACTACGAATAATTAGGGTTTTTAATACTATAAATTGTTCAAAAATTAAAAAAATTAGCAGGCCGTTGTATACAGTGGCTAAGTTTGTCATTCCAATATGTGGAAATTCTTATTCAAACGTACAAGATATTTAATTTTTTGGATTCTCTGAATAGTTATCAAATATAAGGTTGTTGCGTGTGTCTTCATCCATTAGATTTAGTTTGGATGTGGCAAAATTTGAACGCGAGCCTACCTTTTGAAACACTATATATGAGCAAATTTATTTTCCTTCTGTTCATGTCTCATGTGTCCTTACCCCTTGTACATATATGGACATTTCATTATGTTGCCATCAGTCTGAGCATATACATATTTCCATTTTTTTTGCTATAATAAAAGAAAATAATTGATTTAGAAAACATAAGAACATTTTTGATATTATTTACTTACCAGTGTCCGTCCATCAATATGATTATTTGTTTACAATTTTATATAGGACCATTACATATGAGTAAGAGAGATGTCAAGATGAGGACAAGTAAACTTTACCATAGTTGAATACAATAGTAGTAAATTCATTCAAGTTTACAGTGGAGTAAATTATCGTTTTATTTGTAAATTGTTCGTGCACATATTTGTTATAAATTTTGTTGTTATGTTTGACCGTTAAAATATTGTCTTACTTATCTTATGGTATAGGGAAATGGAAATAGGAGAGGGGGGTAAATTTTCAAGGACAGAAAACAGAATATTTATGATAAATGTTATAACGGATAGAATTCAATTATTTTATGAGATGTAATAGGAAAATGGAAATTTAGAGAAAATGATGGAAAATCTTTTTATATGAACTCCGTTAATTAACACTGGCAAGGGAAATGAAATTTTTATGCACTTATTTATGTTAGTCGCTACTAAAGAGGAGAATGCAACACCAGTAAGATATAGTGATACAGTGAAAAGTTAGTGTAAATATTAGAGATAATATTGTGTAGAAATAAATAGAGAACTGGTCAGAAGAAAAGTGAGTACAAGTGTTAGAAAGATACAGTGGAATTGATTTAAAATTTATATATTTAACTACCCCAGAAAGAAGAATATACGAGTGAATCAACCGAGTGGTCAAGAGAGGTTTTGGTTTTAAGTGGATAGGAGTACTGAAATATAATTCCTACGTGAGTACTGTGTGTTTTTTTTTTTGAGTGATTTTGAATATAAATCTTGTGCTTTCGTAATATTTAGCTGGTTTGAGTGTCCGTGTCCATTGGAAGATTTCGGGACAGAAAGAAAATTAAAACCAGGTAGGGAGTTTTATATCCACTATTCAAAAGAAAAAAATTCAATTCAAAGAAGAAGTACAATTTTGAATATTTTCTTTGTAACAAAAAACCTAAACAATTTTAAATAATATCACTAACGGGGACAAAATCCCAAGAGTTCGCTCGTTTTATAATATATCAATAAGATTCTCCAAGTAATTATTTGCATAATATATGTATCCATCTATTTTTGTTGTACATGTACATGGTATTCGCAGTGTTTAAAATTATTATCCAAATATTTATAAATTCGTGTATTTTCTTTTCTGAGATTTATTTTATATATTATATCAAAACTTTTAATATTATTTTATATATATACATTTATTGAATTTGAATGTTTTAATTCATTTAGCCATTTTTTTATGTTATTAGTGTTATTTGCATAATTTAGAATATTCCATAATCAAAACAAAATATACAAGTTTAGAAGCCACTGGAAGATATTTTAAGTATAGGGATTAAGTCTGAGGTTATTCAATCTTAACAGCCTATTTGAAGGAGATATGAGCTAGCCTGAATTGGTCTGAGTAAGAGTTGGTAACGACATGTCATACTAAAAAAATTATATAACAAGGTATTGAAAGTTTTAATGATATCAGTCTCTAGCGGGTGATAAGCTTGCCAGTTTGTCCCATATGCCAACGAGTTGCTAACTTTTCATTATACATACGGCCGTAAATTAAAAAAAAATATTTTTAAAAATTTATTTTTGCTACTAAAACACCAGCGAGGCGGTGGGCGTGGCCGATAATGATGCAACTTCACATGTATCTTTTGTTTGTTCTAGAAAGTGCATGTACCAAATATGAACCCTCTGCTTTTATAGGAACAATTTTATGCGAAAATATCGATTTGGATTATATGTATGGGCGGTCGGCGAAGCGCGTGGTCGATTTGGATGAAATTCCAATATTTTCTTAATTAAGCCAATATAATGCTCGGTGCCAAATTTCACTGATCTAGGACCACTTCTTATATTTTTTGAACAAAAATGTATGAAACCAAACCACTGCGTGTCGTCTATTTCATTTGGGTATCTCCTAAAATAATTTAAAAATCAATATGCAGATACATTTCATTGTCGTTTTTACAATTTAATGAAGCACTAAATTAAGTTACAGTTGAACCTTGGTTATCCGATCTTCTATTAACCGAATACCTCTATTAAGCGGTATTTTTTGTTTTTGTTATCCGTACAAAACAAATTTGGGGATTGCTATTTTCACCCCAACGTATTTTTTCCATATTTTAACCCTACATTTAGACAATCGGTCACATTGGTATTCACTTAAATTATTTGTAAAAAAATTTTAGAAAAAGAAAAATTTTTGTAATTTATTATTTATAATTTGGCCATGGTAATATACGTTGTAACTACACACACGTATGCATCTATAACAGTGGTCTTCACCAGTATTACTCAGGTAAATAAATTGTTCGGCTATTTTTTTAGTTTTTCTTACTCTCTTCGTGAATATTACAACCAGGGTTGCTTAATTCCACAAAAATTCTGGCAAACAGCTTCTTAAAATATACCAAAACTACCCGTATCGTTAATTCTTATTATATTATTTTAAAATTAAATATATTGTACTTTATTAACAGATATCACTTTTAGAATTCCTGGAAACCAGTTTTTGTTTTATTTTCCTATGAAAAACTTAATTAATTATTAAAAAATTTGCAATGTTAAAAAACTTTCATAAAAAGAAATCCATACGCTTTGTTTTCATCATGTTAAACGACAACCACAATTATTACAAAAACATGTGTGTGAGACAAAAATTGCGTATGTGTTTATGTTTTATTAGTTTTCAAGAGAGCTAAATTTGTTTGTCAGACACTGAGAAGTTATGATAATAAGCAACATAAACTTATTAATGTTTATATTTCTTTTAACTACATTTCAATTTGTTAATAGCATTTACAAACAATTTATTTCATGAATAATTTTAATAAATTAGTTTAAATTTTAAAATTAAAGGTTTTTAAAACGAAAATTTTCACAAATTTCATTCAAGTTGTTAAAAACAATACAAATGAAGAAACCAATCTCATCTCTCAGTGTATTTTTGTGTGACTCTCTTTGTGAAGACCACTGATCTATAAATTTATATGAATGCATTCTTGCGAGATGAGAATAATAAGTTCTCTGAGAATAGTTCTATATGAAAGAATTATCTTTGCCATTTTACACTTAAAACGGATAAAGTTTTATCTCCATCGACAAAATTTAAAGCTAGCCGTACAATATAAAGGGCAGTTTAGGCGATCTTACGACAGATTTTTTTACGTTTACACGGTTGGTAAAATATCAAAACAAAGTAAAATGAAACATAAAATGACATACACATGCACACAAAATTTACATGAATTGTGAATACATTTAACATAAATACAAAATAACATAAGAATGTATCTCTGATCTAATGAAGTGTAATGGTTTTTTAAAAAATTCCAAAAAACAAAGAGAGCCCTACGTTCAGTGTTGCCACTGAAAAAATTTTAATTCCACCAAAATTTCTTTCAAAACCTACCAAAATTAATCAAAATCTACCAAAAATCATTTAAGAATACATTTTTGAGATGGAAAACAATTTTTATTAACACCTTTACATGTATTGGTACATATAAATAAACAAAAATAAAAAATATAACAAAAAGAATTCAGTTCTTCGAAAATATGTACATATAAAAAATAAACATATAACAAAATCAATTCAATTTCTTAGCAATACATAATTAAATAATTGATACCCATAAGTAAAAAATAATTCAAAACCTTATCAGATTTGCAGATTTTAGCTATTTGAAATTTCAGTCGATTTCGAATTTGTTTCTCAATTTGGTTTTGTTTAAGGAAATTGTTAAAAATTTTTGCTCAGCTGCTGCAGAACTATGCGAAAGAGAAAGTAAATTAAAAACAAAGTTGGTTAATTCATCAAAACTTTTCTCATTTAAACCGTTTCCAATTGAACTAACTTTAATATTATAATATTATATATTTAATATTATAACTTAATAATTGAATGTTTAATTCCGTTGAAAGATTTGTTTCTGTTAATCGCAACAGATAATAATATCAGGATCACAGTCTATAAGATTAGAACATTTTAAAACGAGAGACAATTTACATAAGCAAGTCTTCTTGTGACAATACTTATTTAAGAGTAATTATTTGTAACAATTTAATATCTTCTCTAATAAAATCACATCTAGCATTGATTTGGTTTAGTAATTCAATGTAAAATTGCAGAATCTCATGTTTAACATCAAAAACTTTTCCCGGGTTAAGATTTTTAGTAGGATACATTTCGGCTTTTGTACCGATAACAATTTTTGAAACATTAATGTGATTATTAGAATTTTTAAAATCAGTTTAAGTGTTGTGTATTAAATCTTTTTGATAAAATTGCTTAATATGAATAAAAAGTTAGATTTTATGCTTGAATATAAATACGGCAATCTTGAACTTTCCGACTGAAATTCCTTATTAAGATTGTTTACAATGGGCAATACAATTCTTTTTAGATTCTGCAAAAATCTACCAAAATCATATTCAGCCTACCATCCTACCAAACGAAAAATTTTCTACCAGTTTTGGTAGAATTCTACCAATTGTGGCAACGCTGCCTACGACTGTAAAATTTTCATCCGTATTTTCTCTCAATGTCGTACGCTCTCATTACGTATCAAGTTTACACGATACTGTTCTTTGTCTTCAATACAAAAACTTGACATGTCGTACGGCTTGCATTACCGTTTAAACGTGCCTTGCGGGCAGTGCAGCTTCTTTTTATACATACATCCATACATACATACTATGCTATAAAGGTTTTGATTTAAGTAAATTTTTATTGAGGTATAGAACTTTAAGTTGGCATTACTTTTTTAACTAGCGGCCATTTTGTCAGCTGTCAAGTGATCAGCGTTACCCTTGTGACCCGAAAGTATCAATTTGACCCTTTTTTGGAGGCTCTGCCACTTTTTGTGACCCCTTCTTTAATTTACCCTTTTGTATCATTTTCAAGCAATTCGTGTCACTTCCTAGTCTTTTTGATAGCTTATGTACGAGTATATTTTAGCGATGGTAAATGAATCAATTGTTCGCAAAACAAGCAGTTTTTTGTATACAGAGCATATCACAGTAAACAGCTTTTACATTCATGCCTGTATATTATTATAATTATAATACATAAATTTCAAATTTAATGTGAAAGGGTTGTATGCAAAAATAAAAATTTTTTCATTAAAAAGACTAAAATTACAACAAAAAAAAAAACAAAAATTATAAAAAAGCTAAAACTGAAAAAAATTTGTAACGTAAATAAATTGTTTACAAACATTGACAAATAAGTATTTTTTTTTTCCAATTTTCTTATGTAATTTTCTTATTGTTAAATGTTAGGTTTGTTGTAAAGTTGAAAAAACAAGATGAGCAGCCAACTTCATCAAACAACATGCATGAAGTTCAACCCAATGACGTAAGCTCCGATTTGAATATTAGTTCATCATCAAATGGGTCAATTACTGCAAAAAAAGCAGGAGAAAAGAAAAAGATTATTCGGAAATATTCGTTTCAGTGGGAAAGGGAATTTAAATGGGTTAATCTGGACGTAGAAAAAAGAAGCCCATTTGTATTATATGTAAGCAAATACTACATACACACTCTAAAACTGCTAAACAATTAGCCAATTTAAAAATTGCAAAACAAATTTTATTTTAAAATACAGTACGTATTCCTTTGTACGTAAAAAGCAATTTTTATTAAAAAAATTTTTTTTTAAATGTAAAGTACAAATATTTAATTTTTTTTTTGCTATTAATATACAATGACCTTAAGCTCGAAAATAAGGGATTTATTATTATTTTTAAAAAGAAGTCAATAAAGTTATTATATTATTAAAGAGTTTTTTGTTAAAAAATAGTTGACCCTTTTTTTCAAATACCCTTTTTGAGACCCTTTTTCTTACAAAATACCCTTTTTCAGACTCTTTTTAAAAATTGTCAAAGGTAACCCTGCAAGTGATTAATATTTAGTTTGGTTTGCCATTTCATCATGAACAGGTTGACAAAAGAACAACGCTTGCAAATCGTGCAAATTTATTTCGAAAATAATGGTTCAGTTCGCAAAGTTTACCGCAAGCTCCGTCCATTTTATGGTCGATATAATCGTCCATCAGAGCAATTAATTCGGTTAACCATGGATCGTTTTCGCACTACGTTTACTCTATGTGATAATACGCATCCGCAGAGACGTCGAACAGCGCGCACCGAAGAAACAATTGCCGCTGTAGAGCAAAGTGTTGAAGAGAACCCGAATGAATCGATTCGCCACCGTGCACAGCAATTGGAGCTTTGTCCATCAACTTTATGGAAGATTTTGCGCAAAGATCTTGGCTTGCGACCTTACAAGATCCAGCTTGTGCAAGAATTAAAGTCGCGAGACCATGCAATGCGTCGTGATTTTGGTGTATGGGCCGAAAATGAGATTGATCTCGATGCTAATTTTCATCGCAAAATTTTGTTCATGTGATGAGGCTCATTTTTGGTTGAATGGCTACGTCAACATGCAAAATTGCAACATTTGGAGTGAAGAGAATCCACATGAGACCCTTGAGACGCACATCCACAAAAACTGACTGATTGGTGTGCTCTATGGGCTGGTGGAGTCATTGGGCCATACTTCTTCCGAAATAATGCTGGAGAGTCAGTTACCGTTAATGGAGACCGGTATAGAGCCATGATAACTGACTATTTTGTTCCCGAATTGGATGGCATGAATGTGGATGAGTTGTGGTTCCAACAAGACGGCGCTACATGCCACACAGCGCACGTCACAATCGATTTATTGAAGAAAACATTCGATGAGCGCATAATTTCGCGGAATGGACCTGTCAATTGGCCACCAAGATCGTGTGATTTGACACCATAGGATTATTTTCTATGGGGATATGTGAAGTCGCTCGTCTACGCCAACAAACCAGAAACGTTAGGGGACTTGGAAGCCAACATTCGTGGCGTTATTGCCAACATACGGCCCCATATGCTCGAAAAAGTGGTTGAAAATTGGACCTGTAGAATTGGCATGCCCGAAATCATATTTAAACATTAATGGCATAAAATTATCCTTCCAATAAAGCCAAATTGATGGACATTAAAACGATTTTCTTGTGTTTTATTTCAATTCGAAGTTCTATACCTCTAAAAAAACACCCTGTATTTGGGATATCCATGATGGTTATCGTAATAAAGTTGTAACTTTTTATTAGTAAGAAAATTTTTTATTAATAAAAAAACAAATTTATGACAATATAACACATTTTGTGAATGCCACAATTGTATTTATCAGAGTTGGGTTTATTGCATTGAATTTATAATGCATTATCGTTTCCACTACCACTAAACCACTTAGTATTAATGCAGCAATATTGCAGCCACCACTAAATGCAGATAGAAATAGTTAACCACTAAATAAAACCATTTTAGTGGTAGTGGAAATTTATTGCATTAAAAAAAACAAATTTAGTGGTAGTGGAAATTTAGTGCATTAAATAAAATAAAATTAGTGGTAGTGGAAATTTATTGCATTAAATAAAAAAAATTTAGTGGTAGTGGAAATTTAATGCATTAAAAAAAACAAATTTAGTGGTAGTGGAAATTTATTGCATTAAATAAAAAAAATTTAGTGGTAGTGGAAATTTATTGCATTAAATAAAAAAAATTAGTGGTAGTGGAAATTTATTGCATTAAAAAAAACAAATTTAGTGGTAGTGGAAATTTAGTGCATTAAATAAAATAAATTTAGTGGTAGTGGAAATTTATTGCATTAAATATAAAAATTTTAGTGGCAATGGAAATTTATTGCATTAAATATATCGATTTTAGTGGTAGTGGAAATTTAGTGCACTAATTTTGAATAATTAGTGGTAATGGAATATAACTCCATTGGCACTATAGTGGAATGGAAATTTAGTTCCACTACCTCAGTTCCACTATCGTTTTAATATACCTTCATATATGAATATAAAATTAATATATGCATACATAGCTTAAGTCAATGTCAAAATAAATTGTTGTGAATGTTATTTTCTTAATTTACTGAGTCCGCCTGTATAAAGTAAATAATTGTTGTTATTGTTTTAATAAGAATTTTAGTACTTTCAAATGTAATATATTATTCAGTTCACCATAGGTAAGATTTTAATGGCGCGGACTGCTAATATTGCCAGCCGGTAATCATTCAGAAGTAGTGCACTAAATTTCCATTACCACTAAAATCGATTCATTTAGTGCACTAAATTTGCACTACCACTAAATTTGTTTTATTCAATGCACTAAATTTCCACTACCACTAAATTTATTTTATTTAATGCACTAAATTTCCAGTACCACTAAATTTATTTTATTTAATGCACTAAATTTCCATTACCACTAAATTTGTTTTTTTTAATGCAATAAATTTCCACTACCACTAAATTTGTTTTTTTTAATGCAATAAATTTCCACTACCACTAAATTTTTTTTATTTAATGCAATAAATTTCCACTACCACTAAATTTGTTTTTTTTAATGCAATAAATTTCCACTACCACTAAATTTGTTTTTTTTAATGCAATAAATTTCCACTACCACTAAATTTTTTTTATTTAATGCAATAAATTTCCACTACCACTAATTTTTTTTATTTAATGCAATAAATTTCCACTACCACTAAATTTTTTTTATTTAATGCAATAAATTTCCACTACCACTAAATTTGTTTTTTTTAATGCATTAAATTTCCACTACCACTAAAATGGTTTTTTTTAATGCACTAAATTTCCACTACCACTAAATATTATAGGCGATAATGCACTATTTTTTCCACTACCACTAAATTTAGTGGAAAATTAAATCTAATGCAATAAACCCAACTCTGGTATTTATAAATACTATACGTAAATATGTTAATTAGTGAAGGAACTTTTGAAAGATATAAACTGGTGAAGAATATCCGTTTATCTGCTATATAAATTTGCATGCATTAGAAGCTATTTATCTGCTCTACGAGTATTAAATACTTAATTCTTTTAGTAAATGAGAAATAAATTTTAATTTAAAAATTTCTAGTGTGTTTAATAATAATAACCAATTTTCAACCAATATTACAATTATGCTAAATTGGGTAAATGTAAAGATCGTTTTAGAAATTCAATCTTTGTGTATCCTCCAAACTTCTTAATGTATACATGTAGTGTAGGGTACGTTCAATCTTTATAGAAATTAATAGAATTTTTTCTTACAATGTACATATGTAGTATGTAATAGAAAACTCGTTTAACCCATTTTTATAATATACATATGTATAGTAGGACTCTTCCATTCTCTGTTTACCGTGTAAAGGTGTTTTCGAACTTACAATCAAACGAACTGCCATTTTGTTATTAATTTAAGTATAACATTTATTATCAGTAGTAATTGACACTTTAACAAAACTACCAAATTATTGAGTTTTGCTTTTATTAAAATTTAAGAAAACTGAAAGGACTGAACTATTTACTTAACCTCTGCTTGTAAAACCATTCGACTTTTTGTATAGAAAAGAAAACAATAAAAGGTTTTAGTGTTTTTTTGCTGTTATATGGGCTAATCCTGCGTTGCGGACGTTACGTTCGTACGCATATTTTTGAATACTGTTGGCGCTCTGAGCGTTATATTCTTAAGTAACCTACAGTGGTACGTTTGCCTTTGAGAGTACATACAAATGGCAGTTACAAATATTTTCTGAGTTTTATCAGTTACGATATAATTGTACTTAAATTGCCGTTGCGGACGTTACACAATACAGAAGTCGTTGTGGAGATCAATGGAAATGTTCATTAATTTTAGCGAATTTTACAGTATAAACAAAACACTCCAAATACATTAAAGAAAGAACAATGTTTAAGCATATCAAACCCACTTTCGAGGCAAAAAAATAGTTGTTAGTTTATTCACAATTTTGTCTTATATTTGTTGCGGACGTTACGTTGCGGACGTTGCATTTTTTATCACTGTCCTACTCATATAAATAAACAAATATTTTTGTGTTTATTTTCAAAAAATATAAATTTTATTTTTCTTTTTAAACTTGTAGTTTATGTTTAAGAGATACTGCAGTGCGTGCAATTTCGATAAAATTTTCATTAAGTGAAGAAAAGTGATGTTTAGATTTTACGCCTGTAATATTTTTTATATTTAGCCATTTTTCACCTAGATATTGAGTTGTGGTTTTTATATCGTTTTCTGTAACGTATATTAGTTTAACCCCATCGATATTACTTTTGATCAGAAACTGAAATCGGCACGTGTACGTCTGTCCACGCAGGTTAGCAATAACTCTTTTGAAGATCCGAAGAGAAAAATGAACCTTTGACATTCAACATTAGTGCCAGCAGATGTTAAAGAAAGATGTGAAATAAGCGAAGCTCCCTTTGCCAAATTTCATTGAAATAATGATAAGAGAAATAGAAAAGATTACAATTTTGTAACTGTGTTCTCAAATTTTTTTTTTTTATTTTCTTTAACCCTTCATTTCTTATGCGTTTATAATTATTGATGTATGTGGTTTCAAAAACCAAAAACAACAAAACAACTTTTAGCAGAACTTATATTAGGACAGATCGATACCGTTGCGGACGTTACAAGATTTGATATTAAAAAATGAAACATACTTTTGTATATTTTAGAATTTTTTTTTCTTACTTTAAAGAACAGTTTTAGTTTTGTTTGGAATGTTAAGGTTGTGTCAAATAAATTTTTAGTTTCTTCGTTATATATAAAAACCCTTATTTTCCGTTGCGGACGTTACAAAGCGTGGACGTAACTTTACTCAGTTTTATTTAGTATGTTTCAATAGAGCATTTAAAGCGCTTCTTTCATAAAGTTGCAGAAAATTAGTAAAAAAAAACTTTTTCGAAGATGGAGCAGCCGTGTTTTGGATAAAGCTTGTTTAACAGCAGCCAAAAAACATGCATATTTTGGCCAAATATTAAAGATGTAAGGTTGCTGAACCTTAAGTCCTGATTTTCGTAATATGGACTGCCAGAAAAATATTTTATGATGATATTTGTAAGAGTACAAATATAGTCTATTACTCTGAATAATCAAGAATAATTTTTGATCAACTTTAAAAATTTTTTGTTGGTTGACATTTTTACGGATATGCCCATATTTTAAATAGATATAAAAGAGTATGTTCTGAAAAACGAGTTCGAGTAAAATTAAAATCGAGTCTTTTTTCAAAGACAAATAACACTTAATTGCGCAATTTATGTTGTAGTTTTGATAAACAAAGATGTTACAGTAATGGTCATTAAGCGAATAATTAAAAAGAAGTTGTAACGATTTTTATATTTTAAAATTATAGCAGTTTGAAAATTCATTAGATTTCAATTTCACTAGAATTCGTTTCTCAGAACATACCCGAAATTGTATTGTCGCATAAAAACTAAAACAGTATTATATCAATAAACCTTAAAATCAAACTTTTGCTTAAAGTTGACAAATTATAACTGTTTTAAATGTAAAGTGATGATGATGTTACATATAAATACCATATTTATTTATTTATTTTATTTATTTATTTATTAAAAACAGTAATATAAAGCCACTTTTGGCCAATTTAAATATATTACAAGAAATAATTATAATAAATATATGTAATATGAACAGAAAATAATATTTTACAAATATAAGAACATGTCCACTAAAACATTAGTGAGGCAGAAATAAAAAAAACTAGAACTGTCTTTAATTCATTGGTCCCACACAAAAGGAAAATAAAAGGGAATAGGTAGGAATGTAGAAATAAATAATACTTATCCCAGCAGTGTATATGGAAGGGTTGCTCATAAGAATAAACTAAGTATGTCAAAGATTCTAGTAGTTTAACAAATTTAACAAATTTCTAAGTTTCAGTCGAAAAGCATTATTGGTATGAGAAAAAATCTTAAGCTCCAGTGGCAAATAGTTCCAGAGGCGTGCTATTCTAACGATAAATGATTTTTCATAGAAAACGTTATTTATTCTTGGTATCACGATTTGAGCGTTTCTTATTGAACGAGTAAAAGAGAATTTAGAGCAAAGCTCTGAAGGTAATCCACATTTAATTAGTTTATAGGAGAAAGATAGATTCCGAAAGCGTATAAAATTCAGAAATGAACAGCCAAGAAAACGTTTCACATATGCAGATATATGTTCACGCCTATGAATACAAAAGACATAACGTACAATCATATTCACAATTCTGTTCAGTTTAGAAGTAACATAGGAGAATGTACCAGATACAATCTCTAGACCATAAAGAATATTTGACATTAAAAGTGCATGTGCTAGTCGGTGTCGAACACGAAGAGGAAGGTATACCCTAGTACAGTAGAGTCTACGAAGGATTCCAGAGATCCTACGTTGTATATTATAAACATGATACTCAAATGTCAGACGTTTATCAATATACACCCCTAAGCATTTCATCTGATCTACAAAATCCACAGGAGATCCATTAATTGAGATATTAAGGTTAGGTAAAAAGCGGTCGGTAAAACCAAATACTTGGGCCTTAGTCTTAGACGGATTTAGAGTGAGTGAGTTATCCAACAGCCAAGATCGAATCCTTTCAAGAACAGTATTAATCCGAACACATAAATTGCCAACGTCATTCTTGCAGCTGTTAAATAGAACCATACCATATAATAAAAAAAATTCAATTTTATTACAGCTTTTCAGACATGGAGAAAAGAATCCTAGCCAATTATATCCAAATGATACATATGCAACTTACGAATGGCCTGGTGGATTAGGAGCCTTAACACAGGTGAGATATAATTGACTTATTATAAATAACTTATTATAAATAATAATACAAGTACATACTTAGTTATAACTTTATTAGTACATCATAGAAAAAAAAAATAATCCCGCTTAATTGCTTTGCTACGAACTTAACTTATTAATTTTGATTTTCATTAATCAATTAGAATTCTTTTTATTAAAAAGAATTTCAATAAATGGAAAAGGATTTGCAAAAAATTATTATGCTTACTAATTGATTACGACTGGCAATATTTGAGCAATAATAATTGGGATAACTTAATATTATAAAAATCATAAAATGGTAATATGATTATTTCAGTCATAATTTTTGTTTTTTTTAAAAATTTTAGTTTTGATGTAAATCATCCCCGTTAATTATGAATGACGCAAACATCAATCAAAATTTTGTCCATTATTATCCTCCTTTTTAGTCTTTCGGCAAAAAATCTTGAAGTGATATTGATTATGTTTAC
Organism: Metopia argyrocephala; assembly: GCA_963576795.1. Taxonomy (NCBI): domain Eukaryota; kingdom Metazoa; phylum Arthropoda; class Insecta; order Diptera; family Sarcophagidae; genus Metopia; species Metopia argyrocephala. The sequence goes on along the minus strand of OY756211.1, from coordinate 55,060,323 downwards.
CTAAAAGGTTTTCTAAAACACTTTATTACATGTCAAAAAGGTATGCAATCTGATATATGATTAAAATCAACAACGTTCGCTCGTTTGTTGAAATCGACTATATTTTCGAAGATATAAATCTTACATATAAGCTGTTTTTACTTTAAATAAAAAGGAAAATTCAAAAACTTGTACAATTTTAAGTTTTAGTCTATTTCAATTTCACTAGATGCCGATTATCATCACATACCTGAATATCAAAACAAAAGATTTTAAAAATTTTGGTGTCAAAAATCATCATTAACTCGATTTAATTTGGGAGGACTTTTAACTGCTTTTTACGCCTGAAATGTTAAATATTTCAAAGTTAGTGGGGGTCGGTCATACATTTAGACTCGATAGTGAGATTTTTTTGCGTCCCTACAAATCGACCCGCCTTAATATACATACTTACTATATATTATTTTAATACGTGCATAAATATTTTATTTACACTCCGGTTCACTTATTTAAAAGCACAAAAAATCTCATATTCAGGAGCCGGTATCTTTTGCAATTTTTAACCGATTCCAGAATTTTAAAATAGAAATGGAAGCTAAACATCTTGAGATATAAACAAAATCATGACAATGGTGGTTTCTTAACTAAGTAACCTTTTTTTGAGGAATTTATAAAAAAAATCTAAAAATGTGGTATTTTTTTGGTTCACTTGAATAAAGGCACTTTAACTAACTTTAATGAAAAACAGCTTTTCTTGTTTTTTAAGTTATTATTACTTTATTTGCTTTATTAAAGAACTATTAGTAATGGGTACAACCCCCTTTGTTTTTAATAACTTCAAATATACGGGTTTTCATTGACAGATAAAGAGAATTGATGTAATCCAACGAAATTTCATTCCAAGCATCCTTAAGGGCATGAATTAGTGACTGCTTGTCATCAAATTGTCTACCTCCTTCATAGACCTTACGAGATAACCAACCCCACAGATTTTCTATAATGTTTAGATCTGGCGATAGGGTGGACCGTCAAGAATATTAACATTTTGGCTTGCAATGTACTCCTTTACTACTCTGACGTTGTGTACAGGGGCATTATCTTGCTGCAATATCCAAGGTATTGGACCAAATAATTCATTGAACTTCGGAAAAGCCGACTCCATTAACGTTCTATAAGTTGCACCAGTCATTTTTGCAGTTTGAAATTCAAGATGGATGGTGCCATAGTACGTAATAGCACCTCACACCATAACGCCGCCCTCTCGACTGTGATGTCAGTTCAAAAATCGCTTTTCTTTACGCAGGTCATGGAAATAATAGTTGTAGCCATCAGGCCCATCCAAATTAAACTTCTTTTCATCCGTAAATACATCGGTTTTCCAGTCATTTACATAGCCTCTTTGCTGCACATCCCATACCATGTAGTCTTTTGCGAATTTAAGACGCTTTTCCTTACGAGGACCATTAAGTGGTGACTTTTTTTTGTAATTTCTTGTATTTAAGATACTCACAGCTATTAATAACTGTGCGTACTGATGACTTGCTCGCTTTCACTCCAGTTTGAGCTCTTATTGTTGACAAGGATAAGGCAGAATTAGAAGCAACATCGATTTTAGCCCTTTTCGATAGATTTAAAATTTTTTGTTTTGCCATTTTGACTCGTAAATCGACCAAGATGTAATAAATTGCAATAAACAAACGCCCCCAACAAAAAATCACCGCTTACTTTAAAAATAATACAAAAAAAAATAAATAAAGTGCCTTTATTCAAGTGAACAAAAAAAAAAAAAAACCACATTCTTAGATTTTTTTATAAATTCCTCAAAAAAAGGTTCCTTAGTTAAGAAACCACCATAGTCATGATTTTGTTTATATCTCAAGATGAATATGGGATTTTTTGTGCCTTTGAATAAGTGAAACGGAGTGTATGTATGCATGTATGTACATGCATAAATATTTTATTTATGTATATACATACATACATATATACTAGAAATATTAAAAAAAAATATTTCTTGGTGCGACTACCTCTTAGCAGACTTCTGGCAAAAGTCCTAAGAGTAACTGATTGACATGAACAAGCTTCTTAAGTCTGTCGTTCGGAGTCGACATTAAAAACTGTAGGTCCCGGTACTCATGGATAAAAATTTACACACACAACATGAGTGCTGCGAGAAGCTAGGCCGTAATCCTGACACAGGGTTGTAAAGGCCAGTTATGTATGTTATTTATGTATATACTAGTATACAATATGGCTCGAAAAAAAAGTTCTTTGGTTAGGCAACTGATTTCCATATATAATTTCTGGTTTATGTAGTCCGTAACATACCTGGCTATAAATAAAATTATAATATTTTATAAGCATTTTTGAACACAAAAAACTGCGAATTTTTGACAAGTTGTTAGAAGATGTTCTTTTAATAAAAGAGATCTTAAATCCATAAATACCAGTTAAATATTGATTTCTTTATAATATAATATCTTGAGTGTTGAATTTAAAGTTTCTGAGTTTCGTGTGAATAATTTCGTAGTAAATAAAAATCATCAGTAGAAAAAAGGTAGGTGTGGTAACTCCTCCACAAACTAACTAAAGTTTCTGAATTTGGTTCGATCAGTTAATAGACTGAGAAAATTAGGAGAAAGGGTAATTGTAGGTTTAGCGGAGCACGCCGCGGCGAGTTTAGGCTAGTATAAAATAAGTATTTCTGGTACTTGTTTAGATGATAATACTTATCATCTTATGTCGACACTAAATAATTTCCATATATCTAACTATTTTTTTTTTAGAAAGGTAGTCTTCAAGCTTACAATTTGGGAAAAAATTTGCGTATGCGTTACTATAGATTGCTGCCGCCAAATGGTCTATATACTCAACAACAAGTAAGAGTATTAAGTTCAGCAGCCGAAAGATGTCTTATGAGTGCAAATAGTTTATTGGCTGGTTTTATGCCACCTCTAGAACATAATAATCCTTTGCCCATAGCATGGCAAACAGTTGCCGTCAATTCAATACCTCGTAATGACGATACGGTAAGCATTTTTATTTATTACTGATATTTGAAGTAAATAAAACGTCTATTTATTTATTGTAATTTTAAAGCTATTGGCTCAAAAAAAACCCTGTGCTAAATACGATACAATTTTAGAAAAGCTATACAAAAATCCTCCACCAGATTTAAAAAAACTAAATGATGAAAATGTCGAACTATACAAATTGCTAAGTCGTCATACGGGAAAGAATATAACTAATGTTTTGGATGTTGAACTTTTATATAATATTTTAAAAATTGAGAGCGAAGCCGGATTAGCATTACCTGATTGGGCAGAGAATATCTATCCAGAACGCTTAGAACCATTAGCTGAACGCAGTTATGTTTTATTTACCGAAACAAATCTTATGAAAAAAGTTAAAGGTGGAGCCTTTCTAAACGAAATACACTCTAAAATGATTGATAAAAGAAAACGTAATTTAAGTCCAGATCGTAAAATATTCCTGTACTCAGGTCATGATGTGACATTAGTAAATGTTATGAACTCTTTAAATATTTTGGATCAAACAACTAAATTGCCCGATTATGCTTCGGCCTTGGCCTTTGAGTTACACCACAGTTCGTTATTTAAAGATGACTTTGAAGTTAAGGTACTTAAACTTTTTTATTATATAAATACTTCCATAAGTAGTATAGTGATATCCATTTTATATTGTATTTTCAGATTGTTTACTATTACAATAGTGATGATAAATTTCCTAAAGAACTAGCCATACCCAATTGTGATGCCCCCTGTTCGTTAACACAATTTACGACTTCTATTAAACATTTACTTTTAAATGATTATGATGAGACGTGTGAAAATCCTAAGCCTGATTGTAAATGACTTAAACTAAATTGTATTTATAAATATAAATTGAGATTTTTAAATACAATTTTCTCTCTATGTACTTGTATTAAGTTATTGTGATAGTTAATATTTACTAAAATAAATTTTGTTGAAATATTTTTAAAGTTTCATAGTTTTAATAGTTTCGTACAATCCAAGTAAATTATTTGTAAGTAAGTATGTACGTTAGGATTATGTGTTTTTGAAATTTTTGTAAAAATATAAAATTTTATCTAATACAGACAAAAGGGGGAAAAACATTAAGAAACGAAAGAAACAGCTTCCTGACATTTCCAGTCTATTCTGCCAGAAATGAATGATCAGGAGTCGGATCATCAGACTCAATAAATTGCAACAGGTGTTCGTATGGAATGTTTGCTAAGAATGGAGGCTCAGACAAAACACCGTCATCAGCTAGGTCAACGAGATCAAAGTAGTCTGCGCATTCAAAATTTATTGCGTGCTTTTAATCATAAATTTTCAGATTAGTTGGATCACAAATTTTATCATGATAATATAGTATTTTTTATGGCTTTTTTGTGAACATCTTTTTTCTTATCATAAAGTATTGCCAGTAAGATATTTTCAGAATGAGCGAAGTATGAACTATTTAGGATTAAAAATTTCTCGTAGCTTTGGTGGTAAATATCATCAACATAAAAACAATTTTCTGTAATTTTCACCACAAAAAAATTTAATTTAATTTAATATTTTCCACAACTTTAGCATTTTTTAAAAAAATGGGAATATACAGGCATGTCACAAATTCCGATCGGAATGGTTTTCATTTCGTATTTTCAATTCCGATCGGTTTTGTTTTAGCTTCTTCAGATTCCGATCGATTTAGCAAATTCCGATTTTTCTATTTTTCTCTTAAATCATGGCAACATAATGTATACCAAAACAAAAATAATGTATTTTAAGCGAATAAGAGCAAAACAAATTGAAAAAATTGTAACAAAGTGAATAAAAAAGTTATGCAAATTAAAATAATTAACAATAAAAGAAAAATACCTTGAATAGAAATATTTTCTTTTTATCTCGGTTTTGATGTTCGTTTTGCCAGGATATAAACTTTTTAAAAATTTTTAACTTTAGTTTGAAAAAAAATTTTTGGTTTAAAAATTGCCTTTTTCCGTGAAATATAACAAAAATGTGTTTATTTTTGACAAAATTAGCGTTAAAAAATATTTTTTAACAAAATAAATCGAAAACAATATTTATTTCCCAATAAAAGTGGTTTTAATAAATTTTTGAAAATTTAAGTCACTGAAAATATCAATTCCACTTAGGAAACTGAAAGTGGTTTAATTCCGCAAAAAATTTTCGTTTTACGTTTTCTGAAGAAGCAAAATACGGAATTCATTCCACTTTCGATCGGAATGGATTTCTGTGACAGGCCTGATAGTAGAATCTCACAAATTCCACACTCTGAAATTAGAACCTCTGTTTCTGAATATTTTTTTTTTTGTATTTTCACTACAAATATTTTGTGTTTGCTCATGAGAGTAAAAATAAAACAAAGAGTCATCGAGTTATTGGTGGTGTGAACAAGTAGGTCATATAAGTGTGGAATTTGATATATTTGTACAAATTACGGTCAGTTGATGACTGAAGTTCAAAGTGAAGTGTTCATACTTGCAGATAATAGCGATTAGGAGGCTTCAGACAGCAGCGACGTCTATATTATCGATATAACGCTAGCTATTCCTCATTTAAAAGTCCTTGAAAGCATCAATAATGTTATAAAAGGGTTCAAAGTCAGTGATATATTTTACAGTAAACACACGTCTAACCTTTTAGACTACCGTAACGATATCGATGTATTCAGTTTAAATACATAAAAAAATTAACAAGTATTACTGATTTTATGTTAAAAAAACAATTAACTATCGGACACTATATAGGCAGGCTGTAATAATGGTCGTAAATAACTATACAATATGAATATTATGTTTTAAATATTACGAGCGGAGTAAGTAGTTAAATTCTAGTTAAATTCTAACCCTCAACACTCGCATTAGCAGTCAAGAATACTATAAACTAAACTACTGGAACACCCATAATTTTATATGTATATTATGCAAGAAAAGTTAATTATATCAATGGAAGAAGTTAATAAAATGTCTATCTACAAAGAAGAACATATGTACATACATACGTTTCTAATGCAGGTGTGTGTATTGAATTCATTCGATAGCAGCAGATGTCATCAGAGTCAAGCAATATAAATCATTAACATTAATTAATTTCATTTAAAATCTGCTTTGGCACATTATATTAGGGTAGAACTGTTTTTTTTTTTCAAGCTTACTTCTATACTGCAACTTGTTGCTCACATTGTGTTTTAATCTATTAAAATCAAAATTAATTGAGAAATCTAATGATACTAAATCCTGTTCTGTAAAGGGTGCTGTTATAGGGGCTCAATCTTAAGTTGGTAACACTGCTTTATTTGACAACCGATTTAACAGCTTTATGGATAGACTTAGACCAGAGCAACACTTGCAAATTTTTGATCAAAATAATGCTTTTCTGCATCAAACTTATCGTGCATTTTATGGCGTACATAAACGTCCGTCAGAGTGGATCGATTTCGGACCACGATTACTCTTACTGATAATGTGCATCCTGTGAAACACCGAACAGTGCACACTGAAGAAGATCCGAATCAATCAATTCGAACACCTTTCTCAGAAATTGTATCCCTCCCTTTTATGGAATATTTTCAAAATTTAACTTGTGCAGGACGAACATTTCTGGTAGAATTTTTCAAACACTTAATTGCTTTTCAATAAAGAAAAAATTTAATATAGCAGTTAAAATTCTAAAATGGCAGAAATGATCATTTTATAGAAATTTTGAAAAAAAATATGTACAAATTTGCACCAGAAGAGACATTTGATCTAATTAAAGCGTTTCTGAGGAAACAAAATTAATTTGAAAAATTATTACTCTTACTGGGACTCGAACTCGGATTACCAGGCCATAAAACAACATGCCCTATACCATCACCGCTACAGTCTTACATGTCGCCGATATCAACTAATATGGATAATAGGGTGGGTCAATTTTTTTGCCTACTAAGCGTATAGCAAAATCGAAATCTACGGGAAATTCTAAGAACTTTTCCCAAAGAAACCATGGTTCTAAAATCAAAATCGAGCTTCCGGTTTTTAAGAGAAAATTTGGTGCTCAGGTCATCCGATAATAATGCTATTTTTTGGAAGTATTCATTGCAATTGGTGAATAGTTGACCTGTAACGCTGGAAGAGGGCTTATTTTAAAGGAAATTTTCTCAGCTTTCTAACTGTTAAAAACCTAAAACTATTATTATTTTGCCATAAACCTTCAAAACCATTATTTGGGTAAATAATTTTCTATAAATGAGGACAGATATAGAAAGCTGATATGGAAATTCTTAAAATTTCCCGTAGATTACGACCTTGCTATACGCTTTGTCATGTTTTTCGGTCCCGAACAAATTGACCCACCCTAATGGATAAAATGGAGTAAGAAGGCAAAAACAAAAGTGTTGTGTTTGAATTTACTTCGACTAACTCATACAAGTGTATGTACATATAGAAAGGGAAAAACATAATTCCAGTATATGATTTCTACAAAAAGTATAAGTTAATGTTTGTCATGAATATGTACAGAACACGAAGAATTCTGATGAGTCCAATGTAGCTGGGATCGAAAACATCGATCGAATCGTAAGTTACAGAAACGAAAAACAATTTAAAAACTTGATTGACTGAATTGAAGGCAGAAGGCAAAGAAAACAAAACAAATAAAAGATAGAACGAACAAATGAACGACGTTAAAAAAAATGAATCAAAAACTAAATTGAACGAACGAACAAAGCAAAGAAAACAAACTAATTTAAGAATAAATGAACGAACAAACGATTGATTCAAAAGACCTTATTAAACTGATGCGATCACTTCGTCTAATTGAATGATTCGTTTTATTTATTGCTTTTCACAGTATAATACGAAATTTTTTGACGCTTAGTTTTTTTTTTTTTGGAATAGCTTAATGTTCATAAAAATTTTATTGTATGTATTTATGATTTAAACAAGAATGACAATGAATTTCCAGTTCTCTGCCTTCAATTCATAAGAAATTTTTTTGTGATATTCATCTTGATTAATCATTGCATGCCTATTTACTTCTGACTGATGTCTTTAGTGGAAGCACGAGATTTTTGAACTGAGAAATTTACAAAATTTCTTAAAATAAAAAAAGCATCATTAAATCATATTTTGATCGAAAAATCATTAAAAATTTGACGAATAATAACAGGGCAAGCCAACTTAGCGAACTTTCTTATAACCGAATTGTACACATTTAAATATTCTTTAGTAATATACCTATTTATACTCGTATTACAACTATTATACAACACTTCAAATCGAACAAATAATAAATTAGTCGTCAAAACTTAAACAAGTATAAGTACCACCCTATTTATTTAATTGGAATTAATCGGGTATTTCCAAAATCTATTTCTGAGAATATTTGTATTACATAGTATGTATACAAGTCTGTATAAAGAAAATAATTATAATATAATTTATTTGCTCTGAATTAAAACATATAAATAGCAAACTTTTTTAATACGTGCTACATTTAGATTTTACTTAATGTTGAGTACACAATAAATCGCGGTAAAGTACAAAATACACTTTTTTTATTACAATAAATATGCTGTGTATAATATTATTCGCGTTGTCATTTGCAATATGCAATGCCGAACTAGGACGTAACACAATTTCTTTAGAAACCTCGTTGGGAGAGATTAAAGGAATAGAAATGGAATCACGTTTAGGTAACAAATTTTGGGCATTTCTTGGTATACGTTATGCTGAGTCGCCAGTGGGAGAATTACGTTTTAAAAATCCCCAACCGGTAAAGCCATGGAAACCCCAAACATATGACGCTACTAAAGATGGTCCCATTTGTCCACAAGTAACACAAAATTTAACTTATTTATCTGAGGATTGTTTGCGTTTAAATGTTTACACCAAAGATGTTAACGCACGAAAACCGGTTATTGTTTATTTGCATCCAGGTGGCTTTTACTCTGTTGCAGCAATAAGTAGTTATGCTGGACCGGAAAATTTCCTGGAGCGCGATATTGTATTAGTAACCATAAATTATCGTTTAGGCTCTCTAGGATTTTTAGCAACTGGTACAGAAGACGCTCCTGGTAATATGGGTTTAAAGGATCAAGCCGTGGCATTGCGTTGGATACAAAAGCATATCGAGAAATTTGGTGGGGACCCAAATTCGGTAACACTGTGGGGTTACAGTGCTGGTAGTTTTAGTATTGGCCTACACATGATGTCACCCATGACAAAAGGTTTATTTCACAAGGCTATCATGATGAGTGCATCACCATTAGGACAATTCAAATATACGACAGATCAATTAAATTTAGCTCAAAAACAAGCTAGACTTCTCAGTTGTCCAGACAAACCCATAAAGGATATGGTGAATTGTTTAAAAAAGGTAAGTTTATAAAAAAGGGTTTAAAATAAATTTGCATTCTTTATCTCCATTTATTTCATATTAAAATACAAAACGAAGGAAATTACAACCTTTTTAAGTGTTTAATTCCAACTTCTGCTAAGTGAAGTGTTGTCGCCGTAGTCTCGTATGTACATAGTTTGTTGGTTTACTAGACGAGAGCTACGGGTTTAAATCTCAGCTCTGACATCTTTAGAGAAAGAAATACGAAAAAATATTTTTTTCGGCGGCCACCTCTTAGAAGTTTTCTGACAAAACTTCTGAGAGTAACGGGTTGCCATGAACAATCTTCTCAAATCTGTCGTTCGGATTCGACGTTAAACTGTAGGTCCCGCCGTTAAACTGCAGAACAAAGTACATAAGTATACTTACATACACAGTGGCTAAGTTTGTCATTTCAATATGTGAAAATTCTTACTCAAAGGTTCAAGGTATTTAATTTTTTGGATTATCTGACTAGTTATCAAATAGAAGGTATGGAAAGTTTTACTAAGTAATATCAGCCCAAAGCGAATGATAATCTTCCAAGTTTTTTGTCCCATATACTAACGAGTTGCTAATTTTTCATTATACATACGACCGTATATATTTTTAGAATATGAACATAATATATATGTATATAAAAAAATATTTCTTATTCGCCATAAATCACATTAAATAATTCTATAATGATTCTTAAACTAACTCCATAACACTTGTAATACTCGTGAATTATTTTTTTTTTTTGCTCACTTAAATAAAGGCACTTTGTTTTTTTTTTTTTGTATTATTTTTAAAGTAAGCAGTGATTTTTTGTTGGGGGCGTTTGTTTATTGCAATTTATTACATCTTAGTCGATTTACGAGTCAAAATGGCAAAACAAAAAATTTTAAATCTATCAAAAAGGGCTGAAATCGATGTTTACCGTTCTGAAGGATATTTTAACCGCGCAATAGCTAAAAAAAATTGGACGGAGCCCAACAGTTGTCGACAATTACATCAAGGACCCCGAGGGGTATGGAAAACATTTTAAAGGAAGGGTTTCGTTGTCTTTATCTACTTTTGAGAAAAGAAAAATCATCAGAATTGCTTCTAATTCTGCCTTATCCTTGTCAAAAATAAGAGCTCAAGCTAAAGTGCAAGCGAGCAAGTCATCAGTACGCAGAGTTATTAAGAGCTGTGAGTATCTTAAATACCAGAAATTACAAAAAAAGCCGCCACTTAATGGTCTTCATAAGGAAAAGCGTCTTCAATTCGCAAAAGACTACATGGTATGGGATGTGCAGCAAAGAGGCCATGTAAATGACTGGAAAACCGTTGTATTTACGGATGAAAAGAAGTTTAATTTGGATTGGCCTGATGGCTACAACTATTATTTCCATGATCTGCGTAAAGAAAACCGATTTTTGAACCGACATCACAGCCGAGAGGGCGGCGTTATGGTGTGGAGTGAATTTCAAAGTGCAAAAATGACTTTTCTTATTATTTTTGCAACCGCAATTTTTTTTAGCGAAAAACAGACGTACAGTTATTGCTTCTTAAGATATTATTTTAAATGTTAAGAAAAAAAATTAAAACTGCCTTTTTTAGTTTTTTAATGGCTTTTCCAAATATCAAGAAACCATTTAATTTTTACTTCATTTTTTCCAGAAACCTATGATCGATTTTGTTAATACCACTAAAAATATGTTTGAAGTTGGTTGGAATCCTGTTTTAAATTGGGTACCTGTCATTGAAAAAGATTGTGGTGGAAATTATGAACGTTACCTAATAGAGGACCCTTATACCACAATGTCAAATGGTAATATTTATAAAGTACCTTTAATCACAGGCATAACAGAATATGAATTTTACTATATGGGATATTGTAAGTAAGAATATCTTGTATAGAAATATAAATAATAATTATATTTTGTTTTTTTTTTTCAGATACTTTACAGAATGAAACACAACGTAGATATTTCAATGAGAATTTCGCAAAGTACACACCTATATTTTTCTTATATGAACGAGAAACACCAAAATCTAAAGAAATTAGTGCAGCTTTTCGTTCGTTTTATTTTCAAGATAAGCCTTTGGTATTTCCACAATCATTAATACCATTTGGTAAATTGTACGCAGATGGCTTGATTGGTTTCGAATATCATCGTTTCTTGAAAATGGTTTCCAAACATACGCCAGTCTATACCTACTTATTTACATATAAAGGACGATTTAGTCATTTTGTAGATCCTGTAACGAATCAAACATTAGGTAAGTGAAACTAAAATATTACAGGAAACATAAAATGTCATATTTTAAATTTTTTAGGAGCTATGCATCACGATGAACTATTGTATTTGTTAAATTTACCCTTACTAACTCCCCAGTTTAAGAAAACAGATCCCGAAAATCAAACAATTGAACGTTTAACAAGATTCTTTTATGAGTTTGCCAAAAAAGGGTAAGTCGTTTGTGTTAAATTATATAGTAGATTCCTTTTATTTAATAATGTACATAAATTAATTCAAGCGATCCAAACAACTGCACTGATGAATATCTAAAAGCTGTACAATGGCCTTTATACTCAGAAGACAAGAAACAGTATTTAGAAATTGGTCAAAATTTAAATATTAAACTAAATGGTATCTACCCAGAACGATTTCAATTATGGGATCGTTTGTTTCCTATTACTGAAATGTTGAACTCAAATATTGACCAATGTAAGAATTTCTAAGGTATGGAAATAATAAAAAGTAAATTTTTTAGCAAAAAAATTTTTTTTATATAACAACTTATGCTGTGCAGCATTGTATTGGAATGGAAGATAGATTTATAGATTCTTTTTGTAATTTTTTGTGTTATTACATACATACATAATTGGCCATTACAACCCTGTGTCAGGATTACGGCCTAGCTACTCGCAGCACTCATGTCGTGTGTGTTAATTTGTATCCATGAGTACCGGGACCTACAGTTTAAAGTCGACTCCAAACGACAGTTTTGAGAAGTTTTTTCATGGCAATTAGTTACTCTCAGAGCTTTTACCAGAAGACTGCTGAGAGGTAGTCGCCGAAATAAATAATTTTTTTGTATTTCTTTCTTTCTTTTTTTCAAGAAGTCAGAGCTGTGATTTGAACCTGGCACTATCGTCTTAGTAAGCCAACACACTAGACCACGATTAATACTCGTATATAAAATAGGTTAAAAAATTTCTGTTTTAGGCTTGTTTAATATAAATTTTATATGTCGTATTTAGCTGCACTAAACACTTTCTTAAATAAAGCTTAATGCTAATTTTTTTAAATCAATATTTTATTTACTAAGTTTAGAATTATTTTGCTAACATTGTTAAACTTTTCTTTTTAAACAAAAGTGCTTATTTTTGATTATTTTATTTCTATTTGGTTAAAAATACCTGTGTTAGTGTTGCCTAAGAGTTTAAGAAAAAAAAAATTATCTAAATTTATATATATTATTATTACAAATAATCTGTAATTTAACATATTGAAAATAGATATATCACACAACAAATGTGCGCTGTAATACTTTACTTTAGAGATCTACTCTGACTTCTATGAAGCTCCCAATTTAATAAATTAAATAAATTATGTACATATGTATGTATATACAAAAACCGTGGTAATTGTGGTGTGTGTAATTGATACAATACACTAAAAAAATTTTAAATTATTAAATTATTAATAAATAAATTAAAATAGTTTTACCCGGGCTATCCATTTCGTGGTTTCAAAAGTATGGGACTGGAATTCGACATCTGTCAAACTAAGTTGTTAAACCAATTTTTTTCTTTTCAGTTAAAAGTCTGACATTGATGAAAATGGATCGCTTAACTATCACACACCGCATAAAAATTATCAAAACTTACTGCAAAAGTGGTGATTCTACCACAGCCACATATGTGCTTTAAGAGGATATTATGGTTTACATAATCGCCAAACTACGCAAGCAATTGGCAAAATTGTGAAGAAATTTGAAGAGACTGGAGGGGTTACAAATATTGTAAGGCCTGTGGATCATCGTTTCACTTGTTCCGCTGAAAATATCGCTGCTGTAAGTGAAAGTGTTGCCGAAGACCCGAATGTATCGATTCCTCGTCGTTCTCAGGAATTAGGACTGTCTTACGGCACATTATAGCGTATTTTGCTTTTAGATCTACACTTACATCCATATAAAGTCCACCTCGCACAACAACTGAAGCCAGCTGACCATTCACAACGTCGTAGATACGTGAAATGGTGTTTGAACAACAGGCGGTGGACGGTTTTTAAAAAAACTGTTAGAAATTTTCTTAACAACTCCAACATATTCTCAATGTTAAAGTTTTTCTTAATTATTCTCTCCGTTTTTACTTTTCCCTGCATTTGGTGATGTAGAAAAATTTAACACAAAAAATTGACCACATGCACTTTTTTCATTTATTTTAATATAAAAGAATAACGGTTTCATAGACTGTTCTCCTAATGCAACCATTTAAAAGAAAACACAATAACAAAGAAAATAAGTGCTTCATGAACAAGATCGGATAAGTAGTTTCGACGTTGTAAGCATTTAAATATAAGACATTTAAGCACGTGGTCAATTGTTTGAGTCACTGTAAGTCTTGTTGAGTACAGTCGAATTCGGATATACATAAGCCCACAGTTTACATGAAAAAATCGGATAATTACAAAACAAATGCATTCGCTTTTGTTTTCTATTAAATTCAAAGGTATTTAACTCCGTTTAAAAGAAAATCCGTTTTAAATAAAAAAAGCTTAAAAGAAACAGATTTTGCGTTAAAAGCACAAAATTGTATAAAAAGAACTCCGCTTAATTGCAAATACGAGTATTAAGAATTTATCGACGACAAAAAAAAAATTAGCACTGGCTCATTTCTGTTTTATTTTGTTTATGGCAAGAAAGTTCATTTATTGCTAAAATTGTTTACAATTTGTCTGTTAACTTTGTCAGAATTTGAATTTTTCTAAAACATATCGATTTGTTTTAGTTTTAATTCAATTATATTTTAAGAGTTCGTTTAAACAAAATAATTTTGCATTTATCCGAAGTCCTTTTAAAGGAAAATTCCGCTTATAAGAAAAGCAAATGCTGTTTTTCATTTTCTTATAACCGAAGTCGACTGTACATTACAAATTGTGTCCAAAATGTCAGAAACATCTTCAAATTTAAAAATAATTTAAAAAAATTATTTCAGTAATGTTCGTCGATTTATTCACCTGTAGCTTAGCTTGCTTCCTATTTTAATTTTTTTTACCATGTTTTTAAAAAAAAAAACTAATTAATATTTAAAATTACATATTTTTTATTATTTAAGAGTTATAACTTCTGTTTTACTTAAGTTATTCAATTTCTATTATTTTATTTTTAGTTTTCTTTTCCCCCGGTACAAAAATTATGGTTAAAAAAACAATTAACTAAACTATGAAGTGTTTTGTTTGTTATAATTTTACAGTTACGTTTTTGGTATTTATTTAAAAATAACTGAAGTTATTTTTGTCGATAACACATAATTACATAAATATATCCTTCTTCATTGTAAATTTGTCTTATTACTGCGGTGTTGATTAAAAATATTATCGATTTATTGAGTGCTTATTTCACAAGTATTACATAGAAATAAAGCCTTACTAAACGTATGTATATCATTTTTATGAATACGGCAGGTAAACTGGAAGAAAATATATTTCGATGAATGGAGTTTATTATATACATTTTTTTATTATAAAAAGAGTTTACTATGCTTTATATGAACTCTTTAGTTACATATGCAATATATTTGAATAAATACATAAACTAATTGGTTTTAAGAACAATATATTAAAAAAATTGCGAAACTTTTGATAAAATCTTATCTAATTTCTTGGATTATATATTTTATAAAAGCTTAATTCTTAATTCCGACTCCACAGCCCTGGTTGAAATATTGTAAAAAATTTCAAAAATATTCACTGGGCTAGTAATTCTAGTTTATTGAATACTTAACTGTTGTATGTACAAACATACTTCTATGTATATGTCTAGTGAATCTCAGATTCTAATATGTTTTATAAGATTTACAAATCAAAAGTATTAATGTCAAAAAGGTATTCTCAAAGAAAAGCATATTTTAAATGTATATTAAAAACGCGGTATCTGAAATACAGTTTGTTAGTAGACTAACAACAGTACCTCAATAACGTTTTTCTATTAAAATTTATTCAGTTTAAAGCTATCAGCAAATTATATTTTTCCGGTAAATGTAAATGGATGACATTTTCATATTCACAAAAAAAAACTATCTATTCATTACATAGGCATAAAAGAAATAACAACAACATAACTTTAAAAACGTGCTCCTTTATCTTCCGCATATAAGAAAAAAATTTTCACTTTTTTTCCATCAGGCAAAAAAACTATTTCCTGATGACTTATTAAACGTATAGCAGCCAAACCATAAAATAACATTGGCAAACCTAAAAAACAATGAATTTATAAATAAACAACTGGGAAATTTTAATGATTTGTAAGATCCTACCTAAATTAATTATTTTTAAAAAACGAAAGAATTTATCTTCTAAGGACAAATCTTGTACATCTCGTTTGCTGCAATGATATTTCAAGTAGGGATAACAAGCTGTACGTAATATATGATAATTCGTACCAGTATCGAGCGTCCAATTGAAATGTGATTTGCCCCATTGATCGTTTTCTACATCTCTTAACTGTGGTTTAAAAACACTTTAACTATTATCCTTCTTCAAAGGTATTAAGACATCTATTACCTTTACAAAGTAAGAAGTCCAAGGTGGCTCATTGCACTGCTTTAAATATGCTGTTAATACTTGGGAAGCTTTTGGTTTTAATAAAACGCGTGTAAGTTTCATTTATTTATTGTATAATTCCGTATTTCTTTTTTCTTTTTATGTACTACAAGAGTATTATTTTTTTTTTGTAAACAAAAGTCAGCTGTTTCAACAACTATAATTGCAGCTGGTTATATCTGTGTGTAGTAGACAACCTAAATGAATAGATGCAGTATTGAATGTGTGTTTTTGGGAATGTAAACTATAAATTTAAATGTAAATTTTTGGTTAACGCGAATTAAAATAAATTGAACTCATTTCGGAAACAAATACGAATAAATACCCAACTGCAAAAAAATAAAAGATGTATACTTTTAAATGTTATTCAAAGAAAAGTTAAAATTTCACGTGTTAATTATTATACTTAGTATATGTTTTAGCCGCCAACCGTTAGTGACATGTCTTAAGGACGACAATGTCATGTACGACTATTTTGCTAACTGGGATATGTATTGTACAGGTACATGAATATGTACTTATACATACATATTTTGAGGCGGTTTTCGAATAAGTTATATATAGCGGATCTAAAATAACTCCTATAGGGCTTTATATTTGTGACTTGCTAAGAAGATTTATAACAAGAACTAGCCTTCATGAAAACAGTTTTATTTCTGATATCTACAAGCATCAGAAGCATTTTAGTTGGACAAATACTAATTACTTATATTGGTTACTTGAATGAATCTGCACCATCCTTTGATTTGTCCATTTCATTGAGATTGGGGTTAGTTTGGTTTTAAGCAATTACATTTTTTTTCTTTTTATTCTGTTTGCTTTTCTCTTGTTTTTTGTTTTTTTAGTTATAAGTTAGTTTTAACTTAAATCCTTTAAGTATTTAATAAGCATACGTTAAGTTTGAGAACTTCTCTCAAATCCTGATGAGCGCCGGGAGAAAGGGTGTATTTTGTTTTGCTTTTATTATTTATTTTTTTTATCATTTTGCTGTTAGTTACTATACAGATTTACATATTTTAATTAAGATATTACATTTTAGTCCTAAGTTTTTTTCTTCACGTACTCTTTAAAATTGTCATATTTAATGTAAAGGCTCAATAAAACTTAAACTTAACTTAAGCTTAAACTTGATTATAATCAATTCGCCTTGACTTGATTCAGAATATCAAAAACAAAAAAAAAAAAAAATTATTCACCATAAATTAAACTTCTCACCATTGCTAAATTTTAGTATGCTATGTTATTTCAATTCAAAAGTCAAATATTTAAATACAAAAATATATTTTTCTTGTTTCTTAAATATTTAATATAATATAAAAATAAAAATGTTATCAAGAATTTCAACTCAACTATTATTAAGAAGATTCTCAACAAAAGTTCTTCAGAATCAATCTAAAACAAGATTAACTTCATCTGTTGTGCCTGTACAGAAATTTGAAAAAATTAATTTTAAAAACGAGAAAGTTTTGCATTACAAAACTGGATCTGAAGAGCTTATAAAGTTGGAGAAATCATTAGAAAAGCTGAAAGCAAATGTCGAAGAGATTCCTATTGTAATTGGTGGCAAGGAAATTAAAACAAACAATGAATGCTCTCAAGTAATGCCACATAACCATAATCATATAATTGCAAAATACTATTATGCCGATCAAAATATTATTAATCAAGCTATAAAAACTGCATTAGAATCAAAAGAAAAATGGGATAATACGCCATACAAAGTTCGAGTTGAATATTGGGAAAAAGCTGCCGATTTAATGGCAATTAAATATAGATCTCAATTGGTAGCCGCCACAATGTTAGGCCAGGCAAAAACAATTTATCAAGCTGAAATAGATGCCGCTACAGAATTGATTGATTTTTTTCGTTTAAATGTTGAGTTTTTTAAGGAATTGGTAAATTACGAACCCTTAAACACTAATAGTAAAGTTTCCAAAAATCATATGAATTGGAGAAGCTTAGACGGTTTTATTGCAGCTATAAGTCCATTCAACTTTACTGCAATTGGTGGAAACTTAGCGTATACCCCTGCGTTAATTGGAAACACAGTACTATGGAAACCAGCCGATGGAGCAATTTTTTCCAGTTGGTTAATTTTTAAAATTATGCGCGAAGCAGGTTTGCCAGATGGCATAGTCAGTTTTATACCAGCTAACGGAATTTTATTTGCTAATACGGTTACTTATTCGCAAAACCTTGGTGCCGTTAATTTTACTGGTTCTATAGAAGTATTTCGCAATTTGTGGAAATTGATTGGAAAAAATTTAGAGTTTTATAAGACGTTTCCTCGATTAAGTGGGGAATGTGGCGGCAAAAATTATCATTTTGTTCATCCTTCGGCGGATGTAGATTCGGTTGTGGCATGCACTATACGCAGTGCATTCGAATATAGTGGTCAAAAATGTTCCGCATGTTCCAGATTATACGTACCAGAAAATTTGTGGAACAAGAAAATTAAGAAAACTTTATGTGAGATTACGAGTCAACTGCTTGTTGGTGATGTTTGTGATTACAGAGTATTTACTTCTGCTGTCATCAATGAAAAGGCATTTCTACGTATAACTAGCTATATAGATTATGCTAAAACAAATCCGGAGTGTGATGTCATAGTTGGCGGGCGTTGTTCTAATTTAAGAGGCTATTTTATTGAGCCCACCATTATTGAAGTACGTAATCCCGAAGATCGTCTTTTTAAAGAAGAAATATTTGGCCCAGTACTCTCTGTTTATGTATATAAAGATACAGATTTAGAGAAAACCATACAACTAGTACGTGATACACCTAAATATGCTTTAACTGGAGCAGTTTTTGCTACCGACGAAAAATTTCTCAGGGAAGCCCTATGGAAATTTAAAGCGACGGCTGGGAACTTTTACATTAATGATAAATCAACCGGTGCTGTTGTGGGCCAACAACCGTTTGGCGGTAGCCAATTATCGGGTACTAATGATAAGCCTGGTAGTCCCTTTTACCTGCTACGTTGGACCTCTCCTCAAACAATTAAAGAAACTTTTCTGGCTCAAAAAGATGTGTATTATCCATACATGCAAAACGCCTAATTATTTATAAATTATAATATATGAAAATAAATCTAAAGAATTTTAAAATTAAACAAATTCTTATGTTTGAGTGTGGATTTTTGCTTAGAATTATTCAGTATGATAAGTAAATAGAGCACGATCAATTTAACAACAATGAAGAGAAAATATTTTAATTATTTATTAATCACAAAATTTATAAACAATAAAAATAAATATGTATGTATATGCTCAATATTTAATGTTCAGTAAATAATGAATGATAATTATTCAGACATTCTTTATTTTCATATGATTAAATTTATTACAGACCATATCAGTTTTTTTAAAAGTGATTTTATGTATTTTTGGTTGAACTAATTTATATTGGGATTTGAGTTTTTATTTCGAAAATAATCTACAGATTTACGTCTCTTTAAATTATCATTTAACGATATTGGCTTCTTACTTTCGCTATTTGTATCATCAATATTTATTAATAAAGCAGCATTAAAGTGATCTAAACGTCTCTTGAATTCATCGTACAAGGGCACATAATCTCCGACCAAAGACCTTTTAAGTTCGACTGCATTTAGCGGATTTAGTTTGTTATTCTGTAGGTTTGCAAATCGTTTTTGAAAATAGTCGTATAAACCGAAATATTGATATGGCTGTTGAGATATATTTATAACTTTATGCCCTTTAACATAATACAAATATTTATAAAATACGAGAATTATTAAAAATATATTTAACAATTTCATATTTTTCTATTTAATTTTCTTGACTTCTTTGGTAAGAGTTTACAAGCCAGAAGAAAAAATTCTTGGCTTTATATTACACAGACCAATATTATATCAGCAGCTGACTACTAGTTCGTCGCTGTCAAAATGTATTTCAGTATATGGAGGTGGAAATTTTCAAAACTTATTACAATATTATTGTGCTTGTTGCTTTGCCAGCGCCTTATAATAAATTTACCTTGCGCAGACCCATTTCAATCAGGACGAATTAACTATACGGTGTTGTAAATAGATCATAGATCAAAATTATTTTTAAGTTCGAAAAGTGAAGATGAAACATTTATAAGTAGTTACGTGACAATCAAGCGTAGCGTCAGAAATGTATTGATGTAGACATGTTTTTCGACGTGTAGAGTTGTTCTTTTTTTACATAAAAAATAAACTATTAATTTTAAAACAAAATTATTTTTTTTAAAAATTTCGAAAAGTAGAAATATTTATAAAATGATTATTTATTTGAGTCTTTCGGTCTTTCTTTCAATTTGAATATTTTGAAAAAGTCTAGAATGAAATATATAAATGTGAATAATTATTTTGACTTATGAAATTTACATATGTATGTATGAAAGTGCATTAAAAATAAACAATTTATTTTTATAAACAAAATGAAATGCCTAATAATAGAGGTTTTAATAGTATAATATTACTAAAATTTGTGATACTTGTAGTGAATATGCAAATATTACAGTCAATACCTGCCATTAATCCAAAAGAATTGTACCATGCGAAGCAAAAATTATACCATACAAATATCTATGCGAATAATATCGATGACAACTATGTACATTATTTTGAAGATAGTCCAAAAACCAACCAAATTTTGGAGCGAAAAGAGTTACAAAAAAAATATAAAAGAAAAATTAATGAGGTTAAAAATGAACTATTAAATGAAGAAAACCTGTTTGATCGGGATGATCAAAGTTATGATAAATGGTGGTGGGCTCAAGATGTTAACAGGAATGAAATATTGAATAATAAATTTTTAAATCATGTAAGCCATGATTTTCAGTTAAATGATAAATACAATACACCTTACGAATTGAAAACAAAAATTTATCCAAGAGAAGCTTTATTAAATCACAACAAAGTACAACTTGAAAACTCTTCTTTGTATCCATCGATATTAACTAAAGCTGTAGAAATAAGCTTAAATCCTTTAAATTCTCAAAAACCAGGTGATAATCTTTTGGCAAATGTTGCAAAAAAAATGAATACAAGCACCTTGGATTTGGCGAACAAGTTAGCAAAGACAGCGGACGTAGTAGAGAGTAATGGCCATTTGGCTGAAATCGTTCAGGGCTATATGAAGCACAATGGTGAGCAAAATTCACTAAATTAATTGCAATTGAATTATTATCTTTTAATCAACATAAATTTTAAAAATAAATTGCAAAATTTGTGTTTTTTTTTTTATTTAAAATATTGAAATCATATACTTATAAATATATGTATATAGTTCATACAAATATATTTGATTTGCACAGTGTAACATCGTTTTGAACATTCACAATATTGTAAATTTTATTTCAGATGCAAATGTAAACAATAATGTAGCCTTCAATCGATCACCGAAACAAAAATTAGGAAGTGAGTTAAATGCTTTACAAATCGATCATAGAAAAACTGAAGCAAATCAAAATTTTGCAGATAATGAAAATAATCATATAACGGCAGATTTAAGTACAATTTTAGAAAGGATTCTTAATAAATTAGACAGCATATACGATTCAAACGACGAAGACGATGAAGAACATCCAGATGGTATTTACTTATGCTTAACTATAAGAGTTCATTAAAATGTTTTTTTTTTTTTTTAAATAGGTGCATCTTGTGATGTAATTGGCTCTTGGAGTTCAAGCATTATGGGTCTATGTTTTGATATACAATTACATGATGATAAAATTCGAAATATTTCTCCAGCGGAAATTAATAATAAAATCTTATTCATAAATGCTAAAGAGTGTACACCAGCCAAACGTCAAACTTATTTACTTGATTTACAATGGAAATTTAAGGGAAGTGCTCTTAAACAATGGGGTGGACCTTTCTATATCTATGGTCAGAAAAGAAGTGAAAACTTGGCTGCTACATTTTTAGGTATTTTAAACCTAATGCACAACTTTTGTTTATTTGAATTTTTTTTAATTTAAATAAATAAATCTTAAAGATACTTACGTTTATTTCTAAAGGTTTCTGTCGTACTTGCGGAGGTATTGATACGATATTTGGTGCTTGGAATATAATACTGCCCTCTAAGGACTGTAATGATATTTCCTTGGCTTTTGATATTAAGCGTGATGTTTTAAGACGTAATCTAATGGAAATAAAAAGAAAGCAAAGATTTAAAAATGTTTTATATCAAAGTCGTCATGGTTAATACCAGTCTTTATTTTTTACTTTATTTGTTAATATTTATTGGTATGTTATCTATTAAATGTACAATATACATTAGCCTTACATTTTAATATCAAGGTTATTATTTCAACTAATCTCTTTAAACATTTTTTGAAACTTCTTTTTGCGTACATTTTAAAAATTTTATTTAGAATGTATTGCAAGTTTACAAATTATGCATACCTTTGTCGAGAATAAACTTTATTACACAACGAAAGAAATGTTCTATATACATATGTAACACAATACAGTAAAGGATTTTTCAATAAATGCTTGTGTTGGAAAATTTGGAAATGAAGTACAAATTAAATTTAAACCATTCAGTAAAATACTTTGCGGGCAAATAACGGTATTCGATACCGTTGTTTTGGCGCAACAATTTCTAAAAAAAACTGTTGTGTGACTTTACTTCGACTAACTCATACAAGTGTATGTACATACATATGGAAGAAAATAACATTAAATTATAATGCGCTTGCTTCTGGCGCAGCACTCTAACCACCACGGCTACAGTCGTACATGTCATCGATGTCGACTAATGTGGATAAAATGGAATGAGAGGGCAAAAACAAAAATAACTTGTAATTATGTTTCATCCATATAAGATGACAATTACAAGAACAGCAATGGTGGTAAGAAAACGAGAATATGATAGAAACTGTTGTGTGACTTTACTTCGACTAACTCATACAAGTGTATGTACATACATACGGAAGAAAATAATTTCTGTATGTGATTTCTTGAAAAGTATGAGTTAAATAGTTGATGTTTGGTCTTGAATATGCACAGGACACAAAGAACTCTGATGAGACTACTGTAGCTGGAGTCGAAACAATTGTTCAGTTTGGCTAGTGTACTATTCCTTCACGATCATCATTTCTTCTTTAATTACCAAAAATATTCATTTCAGTTAACTTTGATCTAATTAAAGCGTTTCTGACGAAACAAAAATTAATTAAAAAATTTGATTACTTTTCCTGGGGCTCGAACCCGAGCCTTCAGCACTTAAAAAATATTAAATTATAAAAAATATTGATCAGACCTTTCCTGGACATTAAATTTCTAAAAATGTTTGTTTCACAGAACTACTTTAATATTGTTACGTTTTTACCTTTTAAAAACGTTTTATTTCTATAAACCTTTTTTATAGAAATAATTTATTATTATGCGGATTCTTTAATTACAATAATAAGCACTTGATTTGATTGTGTATTTACAAATTTACTTTATTTACACTTAATACACTTTACTAGATATGCACCGTCGAACAAAATCCACACGTAGGGATTCACTGATGATCTTTACTCTGTCGCAGCTAAATCACAATTAACTTGATTCCCAATCTCTGCTCTGCCTTTTATTTAAATTTCAATGTGTCTAGATTTTTCTTTCAGTTTCGAGATCACTGTATATCGCAAAATATTTGTGTGTTAACATGTTAATTTACTTTTGCATGTATATGTGTGTGTATATCTCCAGCACATGTAGAAGCTTGTAGACCAGTGGTCTTCACAAAGAGAGTCACACAAAAATACACTGAGAGATGAGATTGGTTTCTTCATTTGTATTGTTTTAACAACTTGAATGAAATTTGTGAAAATTTTCGTTTTAAAAACCTTTAATTTTAAAATTTAAACTAATTTATTAAAATTATTCATGAAATAAATTGTTTGTAAATGCTATTAACAAATTGAAATGTAGTTAAAAGAAATATAAACATTAATAAATTTATGTTGCTTATTATCATAACTTCTCAGTGTCTGACAAACAAATTAGCTCTCTTGAAAACTAATAAAACATAAACACATACGCAATTTTTGTCTCACACACATGTTTTTGTAATAATTGTGGTTGTCGTTTAACATGATGAAAACAAAGCGTATGGATTTCTTTTTATGAAAGATTTTTAACATTGCAAATTTTTTAATAATTAATTAAGTTTTTTATAGGAAAATAAAACAAAAACTGGTTTCCAGGAATTCTAAAAGTGATATCTGTTAATAAAGTGCAATACATTTAATTTTAAAATAATATAATAAGAATTAACGATACGGGTAGTTTTGGTATATTTTAAGAAGCTGGTTGCCAGAATTTTTGTGGAATTAAGCAACCCTGGTTGTAATATTCCGAAGAGAGTAAAAAAAACTAAAAAAATATCCGAACAGTTTATTTACCTGAGTAATACTGGTGAAGACCACTGTTGTAGACAGAACATTTCTTATATTGTTGTTGTTGAAATGATTTCGCAGTAATTTTTGCAGCACTAATATAAAGATATATGTGTGCGTGTGTGTTTTTGTTTTTACTGGTAACAGCACAAGAAAAAATTACGTGTTTGTTGTTGTTACTTTTTTACTCTAAAATGTTACCATAATACGCGTTTTTCTTTTATTTTAGCTGTAATCTTTGGCGCTTTTTTTTACTTAATTTATCTTTCGTAACACTGCCTCCCACTTAAGCCTGTTCGTCCCGAATAGGCTCCTTAACTACTTTCCCATAGTTTGCCAGTCGCTCTAAGTTTACGACTTTCATCTTGGACCTCGGACTGTTGTACTTTTGAATTCTGTAGACAACATCATTAAGCCTTTTGATTACCTTATAAGGTCCTTCCCAGTTAGTCTACAATTTGGGAGACAATCCTTTCTTCCGCTGTGGGTTGTAAAGTAGAACCAGTTGTCCTTCATGGTAACCCTCACTATTTGCTGCTTATCGTATCTCGCTTTCATTTTGTCACTGACCATCTTTATTCGAGTGCGTACAAAATCATGTAATTCGTTGAGGTTTTCTTGTGTTACTGCATAGCTTTCATCTACGTCCGTTGTTGGTTTGGCGCCAAATTCCAAGTCACCAGGTAATCTCAACTCAGTGCCATAAATAATCTTGGCAGGTGTTTTTGATGTCGAATCATGCACAGCTGATCGGTACGCTAACAGAATGTATGTGCTCGTCCCAATCTTTTTGATGCTCACTCACCACTTTACGTAGGTATTCCTCAAGTGTTCTATTAAATCGCTCTACCATTCCATCAGATTTGGGGTGTAGTGGCGTCGTCCTGGTCTTCTTTATTCCATAGATCTCTCACATTTCTTTAAACACCATGGACTCAAAATTTCTGCCTTGATCGGAGTGCAGTTCAATTGGTACACCATAGCGACAAACCCAGTTGTTCACAAATACGTCTACGATTGTTGTTGCTTCTTGATTGGGTATGGTGTACACCTACACCATCACTACGAGAACGAATCGATTACCCTTGTTACTGATAGGAAAAGGACCCGCCACATCCATCGCTATCCGTTCGAATGGTGCGTCTGAATTATACTGCTGTAGCTGCCCTCGGCTTCTTCTCACTGGTCCTTTTGCTGCCATACATTGCGCACAGTTTGCTATCCAATCGGCGACAGCTTGTTGACAACCAATCCAGTAAAACCTTTGCTTAAGTTTTTCTAAAGTTTTAGTTACTCCAAGATGACCTCCACTAGGACCATTATGAAATTCATTTAGGATTTCACTTATCTTGGAGGATGGCACTACTATTAAGTCGGTTGTTGTTTTGCCATCTGCACTCTCCCAGGTACGATTTAAGCAGCCATTAATCAGCTTTAAACTATTCCACTGAGCCCAATAAGCCTTTACTATAGGACCTTCTGCTGATATATCGTTTCGGGTTGGTCGTTGATCCTTTTCTTTAGCTGTTATAATTTTTGATAACACTGGATCATTCTTTTGCGCTGTTGCCCAGTCCTTGTCCGCCTCTATGTGAGTTAGCCGAATGTCGACGATAGATTCCTTGCCCTCAGCCTTAGTACAATGTTTACACTCTATGCTACACGGCCGCCGCGATAGAGCATCTGCATTACCATGATTGGCGCCTCTTCTGTGCTCTATGCTAAAATCGTAGCTTTGGAGTCGTTCGATCCAGCGAGCCAGCTGTCCTTCAGGGTTCTTAAACTGCAACGGCCATCTGAGTGCAGAGTGGTCAGTCCTCAGGAGAAAATTTTGGCCATATAAGTACTTGTGGTAATGTTTTATGCACTCTAATACCGCTAATAATTCACGTCGTATTACACAATAGTTCTTTTCAGGCTTTGAGAGTGTTCGACTGTAATAGCCCACAACCTTTTCTGTTCCATTGACTACCTGCGAGAGTACACCACCTATAGCATGTGCACTAGCATCACTGTCTAAGACAAATTTTTCACCCGGCACTGGATAGGATAAAACGGGTGCTGCACATAATAAATTTTTCAATGTTTCAAATGCCTTCTCTTGTGGTTCGCCCCAGTGGTATGGTCTTGATTTCTTTGTCAGCTCATGTAGACTTGCTGCTACGCTCGCGAAATTCGGCACAAAGCGTCTGTAATATGTGCAGAGTCCTAAAAAGCTAGGTAACTCGTGAAGATTCTGTGGTCGAGGCCAGTTCTTTACTGCTCGTGTTTTATCTTCATCTGTAATAATGCCATCTGCTATTACAAGGTGTCCCAGATATTTTACCTCTTTTTGGAACAATGCACATTTCTTTGCACTTAACTTTAGACCGGCCGCAGATATTCGCTGTAGAACTTCTCCCAAGTTTCTGAGATGTTCGTCGAAAGTTCTACCCATCACTATTATGTCATCGAGATACACCAAGCAAGTTTTCCAGTGCAGTCCTTTCAATACTCGCTCCATAAGACGCTCAAATGTGGCCGGCGCATTGCAGAGCCCAAACGGCTTTACCTTGAATTGCTATAAACCACCGTTCGCACTAAAAGCGGTTTTCTCTTTATCTTTCTCTGCAATCTCTACCTGCCAATAGCCACTTTGCAAGTCTAATGTGGAGAACCATTTTGTTCCTGCTAGCGTGTCCAGCGTATCGTCAATCTTTAGTAGCGGGTAACTATCTTTTATAGTGACATCATTAAGTTTTCTGTAGTCCACACAGAATCTTGTACCGCCATCTTTCTTCTTCACTAGGACTACAGGTGAGCGCCACGGACTGAATGATGGCTCTATTACACCGTTCTTTTCATTTCTTTGACCAGGTCCTTTACCTCATTTCTCTTGGCCAAGGGTACGCTTCTGGGTGCCTGTTTAATAGGTCTCGCTTCGCCTGTGTTGATTACGTGCTTAACAATGGCCGTTCTACCTTGACAGTGATCTTTTACGGCGAAGACGCTGGCATGCTTCTTTAGCAGCTGTTTTGCTTTATTTTTATCCCAAGCTGTTATTCTTTCACCCATTTCTACACATAGTCCTTAAATACAGCTTGGTCCTTGGCAGGTATATTTTCAGGATTCCCCGTGCTCTCATGATTTATTACCGCTTCTACTGGAGCACATCGGCCTACATCTGATCTTTCTGTTATGATTTTTTCTTGGGCTGATAGGTTGAGCACTCTCACTGGTACTATGCCTTCTTTATTGGCTTTAATAAGGGCTTTTGCTGTTAATATTTCGGCCTTTATTTCTTCTGGTTCTACTACCCACAAGCTGTTGTCCACACAATCCCCCTCCGCACGCGCCCATATCAATGTTTCTGATTTTTGTCGTCCAACAGCAACTAGTTTTCTAGCGTGAGTATTGTTATCATAACCCACATCAAGCGGTATCTCAACATTATGCCAACTCATAATCTGTTGCCCCATATTCAGGTTGATGCCATGGGTTATCATAAAATCGGCACCAATGATAACCTCATCAACAATATCGGCTACAATAAAAATATGTCTCACGCTAATGTTGGCCATAGTCACTTGAGCCTCTATCTTCCCGTGGACAGTGGCAGATTCTCCCGTAGCTGTTCGTAGTCTAACGTTTTGTAGTGACTCACATCTTCCGTTGACTATATCGGGTCTGATGATCGACTGCGTTGCCCCAGTGCCTATAGTGAAGATGTGTCTTCTGCCATTTAGATACCCACTTACTGTTAAGTTGCTGTTCTTTTGCTGCATTACTGATATGGAGATCGTGGGGCACTCGCTTGTGGGAGCTAGCTCTTGCCCCTTAGTGCTAGCTCGTTTTAGTTTAACGGGGACTCTTGTGATGATTGCTGGTGGTTCACCCGTTTGTTACTTCTGGATGGCGAGATAGACCTTGCTCTTTTTCGTGGCGCTTTACAGTTTCTTTGGAAATGGCCACTCTTACCACAATTGAAGCATTTTGCGTTCGTCTACTGCTGCATGCCGGCACAAATTTGCTCCATCATCGCTTTAAGATCATTGAGCACGTCATGTGCTTCTGGCTCGACATCCAAAGCACGTACTTTGTGTACCTGTGGCCTAGATATAGCTCTAGCGGTTTCTTGCCCCAATGCAAATGCTACTGTTTCAGCGAAGGTGTTCCTTTGAGTGCTGCATACCGCGAGCTTCAAGTCAGGGTCACGTATGCCATTGACGAACGCTTCGGTTTTAATGCGATCTACCAATGGATGATTTTCGCCTGGGTATGTTAATTGTACCAATTTTTCAATCTCCATGGCGAAGGCCTGTAGTGACTCATTGGGCTTTTGCGTTCTGCATCTCAACTCCATTTGGTACAATTCTCGCTTGTACTCATTACCGAACTTACGCTGCAATGCCACCATTAGGTCTTCGTAATTATTTCTGGAGCTGGCTGGAATTGTCTCCAGGACTGCACCCTTCAACGCCAATATTAATTCTAGCGCCTTCTCCTCGTCGTCCCATCCATTTTTGTTTGTAACAGTTTCAAATTGAAGTCTAAATACAGAAAGTGGTGTGCTACCATCAAAGCAAGGGGTTTTTATTTTGCTGGTAAATTCTGGAACAACACGTACTGGTCCAGCTTGTTGGCATCGAATACTATTGACCTTTTCTTCAATTTCATTAATTTTATCGTCTAAGTCAGCCACTCTTGCTTCCACGCCTTCTACCCTCTTACTGAATGTTTCAGAAATTTCTACTAACTTCCCGTTTGTTGCTTTAGATGTTTCTTTTACCTCTGCCAATAATGCTTGGTTTTGAGCTCTACATGTTTCTTTTACTTCTGCCAGTAGTGCTTGGTTTTGAGCTCTAGATCGTTCTTCAACTTGAGCCAGCAATGCTTGATTTTGAGCTCTGGATGTTTCTTTTACCTCTGCCAGCAATGCCTGATTTTGAGCTCTAGATATTTCCATATTCGCCTTTGTTGTTTCTTTTACTTCCATTATGGCAGCCAGCAACGAATTTATGTCTAAACTGCTGGTCTTTGCAGGTTCATATATCTCTATTTCGTCATCTTCAAATTCATAGGCGTCGATGTCAATGCCACGATGCTTGAATTCTTCCAATAGTCTCTTCTGCAGCTCCGCTTTATTACCAGTAGTCGGCAATTCCATTTTATTTAATTCACGTTTAAGCCGGTCTACCTTCAGATCTTGAAAAATCATGCTTATTATTTTGTAATTTCACTTCTGACACCAATTGTTACGTTTTTACCTTTTAAAAACGTTTTATTTCTATAAACCTTTTTTATAGAAATAATTTATTATTATGCGGATTCTTTAATTACAATAATAAGCACTTGATTTGATTGTGTATTTACAAATTTACTTTATTTACACTTAATACACTTTCCTAGATATGCACCGTCGAACAATACCACACGTAGGGATTCACTGATGATCTTTACTCTGTCGCAGCTAAATCACAATTAACTTGATTCCCAATCTCTGCTCTGCATTTTATTTAAATTTCAATGTGTCTAGATTTTTCTTTCAGTTTCGAGATCACTGTATATCGCAAAATATTTTTGTGTTAACATGTTAATTTACTTTTGCATGTACAGCTGCGTGCAACTAATTAAGAACACGAAGCTTACATGTGAGCTTGACGCAAAAAAATAAAAATAGTTGTATATATTGTCAAAATTTTTCCGAGTTTAGTTATTTAAACTCTTAATCGTTGAAAATAACTGTTTATTGTGTCAATTAAATTATTTTTTATAAAGCAGTGAGCCATATTTTAAAGAATATTGAATTCAGTCGTGTATATAATTAAGGACACATCGTAAAATTTAAGAAAAACTTGTATTTATTAAAAAAAAATCAATATTTGGTTGCAAAACCATTGTTGTCGATAACAGCTTGACACCTGCGAGGCATCGAGCTAACCAGATTTTCACACACACTAGTTGGAATGGCCTCCCAAGCTTTCTTTTTCGGCGAAGAGATCATCAAAATTGTTTATTTTTACTGCGCTTACTTTGGTTTTTACAACTTGACATAAATTCTCAATCGGATTGAGATCTGGACTGCATGTAGGCCAATCAAGTACAGTGACCGAATTTTTTATAAACCATTGTTTGACGTGATGAGCCGTATGCTTCGGGTCATTATCTTGTTGAAATATCCATGTTACTGGCATATCCTCGTCTGCATACGGCATCATTGTATCGCTTAGGATTCTTACATATTGGAACTTGTCCATGTTTCCGTCAACTTTGTGCAGCGGTCCAGCACCGCGTGACGACATAGCACCCCAAAGCATAATCGAACCTCCTCCATGCTTTAAAGTGGCCCGGGTGTATCTTGGATCAAATTCTTTTAACTTTGGCCGGCGAACATATTTTTTTCCATCGGGAGAGACTATTAATTTTTGTTTCGTCCGAAAATAACACTCTTTTCCATTCCACAGCCGTCCAATGGCGGTATTTTTTTGCAAACTCTATTCGCTTTTTCCGGTTACGCTCAGACAACAATGGTTTCTTTCGGAAAATTCTTCCAAAGAGGCCAGCTTCCCGCAATCGACGTTTTACTGTGTCTACAGATGGTTTTGCTCCATTTTCACCAAAGACTGCTATCCGAATTTCATTTGCTGATTTATGCGAATTTTTTTTCGACTCGCGGACAATCAGTGCATCTTCACGCACTGTGGTAATTCGGCTTCTTTGTTTACGAGGCACCTTTTCAGCTGTCGAATGTTTTTTGAAATATTGCACCGCTTGGAAAACCATTGTTTTAGAAACTTTTAAGGCTGTTGCGATCTCCCTATAAGAGCTTCCTTCCTGATTCATTTGTACAATAATCTTTCGAGTTCTGACGTCACAGGACTTATTTTTACCAATGTTTAGCAATAAGTAAAAGTTTATCAAATTCTGAAAAACACTTTGTGTAATCTCATTTATTTGAATTTAACTGTTAAAACTTAGTTGAATCTTAAAATTTTAAAAAAATTTTCACTGTCCTTAATTAAGTGCACGAGTAATTTATTTCACAAATTATGAAAAACACCACAAAGAAAAAAATAACGGTAAAAATAGGGTTGCCATTGAGAAGTTTCAATAAACAAAGTTGGATTAACTAAACAGGGTCAAATTTTAGCGGTTTTTTTAATAGTATGATTTTCAACATAATGATTTAAATATTAAGTACTACTGTTCTTAATTAGTTCCACGCAGCTGTATATGTGTGTGTATATCTCCAGCACATGTAGAAGCTTGTAGACAGAACATTTCTTATATTGTTGTTGTTGAAATGATTTCGTAGTAATTTTTGCAGCACTAATATAAAGATATATGTGTGCGTGTGTGTTTTTGTTTTTACCAGAGTGGGCAAACAAACAAAACATTTCGCAAAAGTTTCAACAAAGTCATACACTTTTCAAAATTTTTTTAATAGTATTGTACATGAGCAAAACAAACACAAATACTTTCTAAATGAGAAAGAGCGCAATTGAAACAATTAGCTTTTCGCTCTTGTGCTTGCTTTGTTTTTTGTTGTTTTTTTTTTCTCTTCTTCTTCTCTTTTACTCTTCTATCCTTTTTCTTCTCATTAATTTTTTGTTGTACCTACGCACATTTGAGTTAGTGTATTTGTAGTACTCAAAACAAAAAGAATATACAAAATTAAATGGGAAAATCTTTCTCACTGTTTCTGTTTTATTTTTGTTTTACTTATTGTAAAGAATACAACAAAATGAAATCAAACGTTCAGTTTTGTTTATTTTCCTACTCTGGTTTTTACTGGTAACAGCACAAGAAAAAAAAATTACGTGTTTGTTGTTGTTACTTTTTTTACTCTAAAATGTTAACATAATACGCGTTTTTCTTTTATTTTAGCTGTAATCTTTGGCGCTTTTTTTTACTTATGGCGTTTTCGTTTCTACCAAAAAATGTTGCCTTTCATAAATTTTTCTCCCTCATCTTGGCAAAATATTCCTTTTTAAAAAAACTATCCTGTAGAGCAACAATTAAAAATTTCGATTTAAATAAAATGAGATCAAAAAAGAATGTATAACATCCTATTTTTATATAATATAATAATAAAATGTTGCACATTTTTGTAGAAACGAAAACGCCATTAATTTATCTTTCGTAACAATATAAATGTTCCTAAAACTCCTATGCATTTAGTCATGTCGAGAATATTCAAATGGTTGGTTGTTGATATTATAGTGAGTACAAAATATGTTTTTTTAAATTAACTTTTAAAAAGTTTACCAATATTCGTATAATATAAAATTGAATGCGTGTTTGTTTATTTGTTTGTACCTTATAGGAGACCAAACCTCTGGACCGATTTTCCTGAAATTTTCACAGCACTTAACTGGAACTCTGACATGATTAATAGGGTACTTGTTTTGGACCACCCTACTTTTACGCCAACTTTTTTAAAATTATGTAATTGCCCCCATATAGCTTTTAACAGATTTACTTCAAATTGTATACACATTATACTCCAGGCGAAGTATAAATAATAATTTATTACGCCAGGGCAACTTTCACGCCGCTTTTCACGCAAAATTTTGTTTGAAAGTTTCAAACTTTTTGTTCTATGTAGAAATTAGTTTCTTTCAGCGTATTTTTTTTATTTGGTAGTACATTCCTCTTAATACTGTTAACGTCGTTATATAACTATGAACTACCCCCACTTCACCGCCCCCTTCTCTTTTAATTCAGATACTTATACCACTAATAATGTTTGCTATACAAAATACTGTTTTTGTAGTATGTATTTACCTAAAGTCTTATACACTTTTTGTCTACAGGTAAGGTAGCCATATATTTTTTTATTACCAAATCCCCCTTTATCGCACCATTTTACCTTAAATTATAATTAATCTGCTTTCAATCTATATACATATATAAAAATAAATGTCTGTTTATCTGTTTGTTTGTTTGTGCTTTATAGGAGGTCGCAGTACCCATGAATTAAAATTGTCGCACACAACATGAAAATTCTGTGACAAGCTAGGCTGAAATCATGAAAAGGTTCGCGATGGCCAATTATGCACATATGTATAAAATGGTTTTGCTTGCATAATGTATGAAATTTAATAAAAGTGTGGTAACATTGTTGAGAGAATTTATTTCTAAAAATGAGAGCATAAGAAAAATCGCTGTCAAAATAAACTAGATTCTATTTCACGACTGCATTCACCATAATAATAAGATTCTTGCCGATTTAACATTTAAATGATTAAACAGAATTGGGGCATGACGTTTTTTTCAATACAAATTGACATATAAAAACGCTGGAGAATGCAGTAGAGCTGCAAAACAATCGATAGTACTATCGATAGTATCGATAGTTTTATTTTTGGCCGACTATCGATGGTTTCACTATCGGCAGCGATACTATCGGAAAATTTTAAAAGTAAACTTTTTCAACGCAGGTTTTTTGCCGCTGGTAAATTTTTGTATGTATGTTCTAATTTTTCAATAAAAATAATATATTTGCATTTATTTAATGTAAAATAAAAGAGTCAATATTTCAAAAAAGTGTTATCCTATTAAGCTCCTTAGGGTAATTAATTTTATTTAAACTTAATTATTTTTATTCAGCGGCGACGAGTACATTAATAGCGACAATGGCGAATTATTGACGGCAACGTAACTGGCTTCTTTTCCTTATATACAAGACGCTGCAATTTATAGAAGTGCATAAGCACAAAAATAATATAAATAAGTTATAAAGTAGAAGTTTCTGGTATTATTAATAGTATTTCTGAGAGAATAAAGAATATTTAAATAAAAAACAGTTTTAAAAAATGGAGAATTTCCTACAATTAACAGAAAGTAAGTATTATTACAATACTATTTAAATGTATGTACATACATATGTATGTGTCCATTGAACACATCCATAGGAGTGTGTATGTCTGTCTGTGTTTAATAGAAAATGGCAACGAAAACATTGAGGTAGACAACGATGATGAAGAGGGTATTCCAAAAAAGATACGTAGGACGTATTTAGATGTTTTGACTTATTTTGAAATAACCAAAGATAAAAATTGTGCTAAATGCCGTTTATGTGGCAAATATTATAAAACTAGCGGCAATACTACAAATTTATTAGATCACCTTAAAGGTTCGCACCCTAGTTTCAGAGAAGCGGAAAAGTCAATTAAGACCATCGACCAAAAATGGTCGATAAACTCTTGTCCATTAACAAAAATTATTGGGTAAACCTGGTATAACTTATAAATGCCTAAATTTAATGCTTCTGTACCTAATTTTATTTATGAATTGTTTTTTATAATCCCTTTTAATTAGAATTTTGATATTTACATGTGTAGAATGTATGTTTTACGTTTTGAACGTTAAAGCCTTTTACGGTTAACGTTAATTTAAAAAAATTATCTCAAATTAACAGCTTCAAGTAATTTTTTTTTTTTTTTTGGCAAATAATTTTCGTTTTTTTGTTATTTTATAATAAAATTGAAATTTATGTTACAATAGTATACATATGTATGTCTTTTATTTAAATTAATACATTTATTATGAAAGACAGTTAAAAGCGAATAATAACCCATATACATACATGGTACTTGCTATATTTTAATAGAGTTTTACTTACTGGACTTCCGATACAAATTGAATTCTACTTCTCCACTAGTTTTTAGAAGAACGTAGTAAAAATATTACAAAAAATTCGTATTGCGATTCTAATTTTCTCAGAAAAACAGAAAACCGGTAGTATCGATAGTTTTTTTAAACTATCGAAACTATCGATGGGGCCGACTATCGATAGTTTTGCAGCTCTAGAATGCAGTCGTGAAATAGAATCTATTTTATTTTGACAGCGATTTTTCTAATGCTCTCATTTTTAGAAATAAATTCTCTCAACAATGTTACCACAATTTTATTAAATTTCATGCATTTTGTAAACAAACCCATTTGTTTTTTGTTGTTGGCGAAAAGAAAAATAAGAACAAAAGAAAATCGAAAAAACATTTGAAAGTTTAAATAAATTAATAAATTTTGGAATTTGTTAAATTAAATGTGTGATATTATAGAAAAAATAACTGAATAAATGCGTAAAGATGATTAAATTATAAAATATAAATTCAATTCTTTGCAAAAATTCTCATAAACTTAATTTTTAATAGCTTTACATGCAAGAAATGTAAAAACAATAAATGACAGTTCGTGAAGTTGCGCCCGTCATTTTAATTTTGGGCACGTTTTCTCTGAGAGACGTTTTTGCCTGAAGTTGCGGTCGTATTCTGTTTAATCATTAATACTAACATTTAATGCTAACTACGTGGCCTTTTTACTATATCTGATATTTCTCTTTGACTTTTACCACTTTTATAATGTTGTATTATTAAATTTCTCATTTCGATTGTAGTTTGAGGAGATATTATTGAAAAATGCACAATATCTTTCACTATTCAAATAACCTAACGCGACTAAGTCGATCACATGAACAAAGTATCCAAGCCAAGCAAACAGACAAAAAATAACAAATATTTTTCGCAAAATACCCTTATATGAGTTACTTCCAATGTGTGGGTCATTTTGAGTGGCGCGTCATTTTTCATGTGTTTTGTTGATTTCTTGTTAAAATTGAAAACTTTATTTTATCAATGAAATATGTTAAAAACATAAACATAAACATATGCATAAAACATATGTTAGATATTACCTAAAATGTAAGAAAAATAAAAAAGTAAAAAAATTAAAATGAAGTTTTTGGAGTTACAACAAGTTTTGAAAATTTTTCATAGGTGGGTCATTTTGAGTGGAATTCACTGTACATACATAACTGGCCTTTACAACCCTGTGTCAGGATTACGGCCTAGCTTCTCGCAGCACTCACGTTGTGTGTGTCAATTTTTATCCATGAGTACCGGGACCTACAGTTTAGTGTCGACTCCGAACGACAGACTTGAGAAGCTTGTTCATGGCAATTAGTTACTCTCAGAGCTCTTGCCAGAAGACTGCGGAGAGGTAGTCGCCGAAAGAAATATTTTTCTCATACAGTGGCCGACAAAAGTCTACATACGACCTATATTTTTGCGATTTTAGGAGCCCAAGATACTTAAATAAAAAAGTAATGATGCAGTTTTGTTTCAAATACATTTTTATTAAAGCAGACCAAAATTTACGTTTTTTCAATAAACATAGGAAAAATTACTCAAGAAAAACATTTAAAATGCATTGACAAAAGTGTACATACGATCAGCATACCCAGGCGTTTGTTGCTATTAAATAACGAGATAGCGCCGTTATTTATTACAAAATTTTTTTGTTAAGTTTATAGATTGTTTTAAACAGCTTTAAGTTGTAATTTAGTCTTCATCGGTGTATATTTAAGTAAAATAATGTCTTCTCGTAAAGAAATTTTAATTGATATCCGAAATTTATTGGTTAAGTACAGATCTGAAGAGAAATCCTTTGGAGAAATAGCAAAACTATTAAATTTAAGTAAATCTACAGTTCAGGCAATATTTAAGAATTATAAAAATAGTGGAACTGTTGAAAATAAGCGTCATAGTGGACGCCCAAAAGCACTTACTCGCAGAGATGTAAGCTTTATTTTAAAAGAAATGGACAAAAACCCTAAAATTAATACAACAAAATTGGCCGAAGAGCTTGCAACAAGATTAGAAGTGATTGTAAGTCCCCGTACTATTCAAAGAACATTGAATGGAAATGGTTATTTTAGCAGAACTGCTCGAAAAAAGCCATTAATAAGTGAAAAAAACCATAAATTTCGTATAGAATTTGCCCAAAAGCATATTGACAAAGGTTTTGATTTTTGCAAGCGGGTCTTGTTTACTGATGAATCTAAATAACATTTTTGGTAGTGATGATAGATCTAAGGTGTGGTGAAAAAGAAATACTGGCTCCTAAATACTTAATTTTTGCTGTTAAGCATGTGGGGGTTGTGTAATGGTTTGTGGTGCCATGGCTGCTTCTGGCGTAGGAAAGTTGGTGTTCATTGAGGGTAATATGGATCGGCACCTTTACAATTCCATTCTAGAACAGAATCTAAAACCCTCCGTCGATATGCTAAGTCTTGGTCGAAATTGGTACTTCCAACAAGACAACGACCCGAAGCACACTGTTCAAATTGTGAAAGATTGGTTGCTATACTATGCTCCCAGATAGCTGTACACTCCACCTCAAAGCCCAGATTTAAATATTATTGAGCACGTTTGGGAGATATTACAACGAAAAATACGTAACTACCAAATTACTAATGCCCAAATGTTAAAACAGAGGCTCCAAGAAGAATTGCAGAACATAAGACCCTTAGAATTAGAAAATATGGTGAACTCAATGCCTCGGCGACTGCAGGCAGTTATAGATGCCCGTGGGGGTCCGATAAAATATTAATTTTATTAATAGGTGATGATTTTTTACATTTACGCTAAGTTTTTCTGTGAACACTCTTGTCGTATGTAGACTTTTGTCGAATGTTTTTTATAGTTTTTCTTGAATAGTTTTTTAAGATTATATCGGAATAAATATTATTTTGGTTTGTATTAATAAATATAGATTTGAAACAAAACTGCATCATTATTTTTTTCATTTATTCACTTGGACTGATAAAATCGCAAAAAAAGGGGTCGTATGGAGACTTTTGTCGGCCACTGTATATCTTTTTTTGAAGAATTCGGAGCCTGGAGTCGAACCCAGGGCCCATGTCTTAGTAAGCCAACACACTAACCACTAGACCACGGCGACTACCATGATAATTATAATAATATAAAATGTCAGCGTAAATAAAATATACTTGTACTTATTATGATGAAATTTTATAAGAGGACCATACTACTGTGTATAATCAATTTCTGCTGCAAAACAAAAAAAAACTATGGTTAACTGTTATAAACTCAAAGTTGTGTTTTTAATTAAATTTTGCTTATACAACTACAAAATTTTGGTTTATTTAAAATTTAGTTTTTTTTTCTTTGCACAGCAAAAAATGGAACACAAATAAATTAAATTTATTTTTTTTTTCGAATAAATGAAGAAAAAATTTTGACACATGAACGAAGACAGTGTTGTTGTTTTCAGTTGCTATTGTTTCGGCAAAGCAAGATAAACTTGTGTTGTTGTACTATGATACTTATAGATAGGCAATAGTTTTATATATTAGTTTAAGCTTTAGAATCAAAATTAAATAAATGACGAATGATGAGACAGGTCATACAGAGGGAAATATTTATTTGCAAAGTGTTGAGTTTATCGGTGAGAGGGGAAAGACGAACGGGGGAGAGTACCGACTTTGTCGTACTCTCAAAGTTGTTCCTCGTCCATAGCACTAAAAACACAAATAATAATATAAATATATTATATATGGGCATTTCCTCAAAATTGTAAACCAGAATCGAAAAAAAATATGTTGATAATCATAGTATTTTTTTGCTTATAATTATAAAAAAGAGTCTATATTTTTATAATAAATTGGATTCTTAGCATATCTCAGGTGTTTTACTTGAGAAAATTGGGCTAGAAACTGAAATATTTAAAATTTTTAAGCTACTTCTAAAGACATTTTTATATTTATTTATTTTACATGCAAAAAATGTATTATGTTTGCACTCTTTCTTCAAAATCTTTCTTTTACAAACAATTAAGAGGGGAAATGTGTAGGGAGAAAAAAAGAAAGTTCGATTAACGGTTAATTTTTGCTTTGTTTCTTGTCTAGGTTTTAATCGTACGTTCGCGACCGAAAACATCATTTTGATGTTAATACTTTGCATAAAACGTCAATAGGTGCCAAGACATACCACATTTTAATTAATTTCGGTGTCAATAATTTGTAAATAATTAAAAAAAACTTTTGGGTTACCATTAAATAGACTTTTTTTGTTTGCAAAGTTTCGTACGTTCGCGACCGTAGGAAAATTTTTTCTATAAGCAATGAGTTTATAATTGATAAGATGTCTCCAACTTTACTTTAAAAGTGAAATGATATACCGAATATTCCAGTATAAGAATGATGCATTGGATTTTCTGTGATGAGGACCTAAAATAAGCACAATTTTAACGGCCTGTTGAATAAAAACAATAATATCATAAATATTGTTAAAATTGTATTATTTCATATTGAATAATGTTATTAATAAAACAAATATTAAAAAACAAAAAACTGTAAGTGCTTTACTGAAATCTATTTATCAGAAGGATTACGTTCTCGAGAGGTTTTCTTATTTTTTTATCAGTTTCTGTAAAGGAATAGTGGCATGCGCTAACTTAATTATATTACAAAAATATCATATGTATGTGCCACCATTTAATATAATCTTAGTAAGTGAATTTTTGCAAAAATTTTTTATTTAGCTTATTGATCATTACTTTACTGTAATAACGTAACAACGTATTATTAGACGGAATTTTGTTTTGTTGGTTAAAATTTTAATTTTCCCCACAAATTTAATGTAAAAGTACAAGTACCCAAAAATTAGTAAAAATACTGGATACTTGGTACTCATTACTCAATACTTTGCCAGTGCTAGTTACCACACACTATAAATAGTGGATTAAGTTTTTGGTTAAGGAAATTTGACGATACTTATGAGATTAAGCATGGTGATAATATAAAAAAAATCTATGGAAATATCGTACGTTCCCGACCGATGCTTAAGCCAATTAAACGAAAACCAATAGAGATATTTTATTCTGCAAATACTGGATAGAGACCTACATTAGTATACTTTAAAAATTATTTAATCGCTTTTGAATATTCCGTTGCATTTCGCAGAATTTTACATTTCACTACTGTCAGCTAAAGCTGACTTCTATTTTGCGTACGTTCGTTACCACGTGTTTATAACTATTATTATAAAAACTTCAACTCGATGAAATCCAACTTTTGGACTACATATAGACCTACTAAAATGCTTTAAAATCGTAAACTAATATACTAGGAAAAGTTTTTTTTCTATACTCTTTGTACACTAAAAGCGTACGAACGTACGTTCGTTACCCCAGGAAATGCCCATATAAAAATATATAAAATAGAAAACAATAAAACAAAATTTGTAAAAGTAAACTTTGTTAAATTCGGCAGCAAACAAAGTTTAAAAGAGAAAAATTTCTCAAAGATATCTATCACATTGTGCGACCAGTCTTACAAGGGTTAATACTTTCGCAGGTATAACAACCCTGTACATTAATAAACATACATATACTCAACAGCCGCTTTTAATACTTGTATTCTTCTTAAGCGTCCTCTTGTTTATTATTTTCACAGCTGGTAAAATATGTAAACAGCTCTTTGTCCAAAAGTAAAGTTCGTAAAATACAAATTAAATCAGAATAAAAATAGTAAATATTGAAGATATTAAACTTCGATTTATACAAATTTAATAAATTAGTTAAATTTTAAAGTAAGTTACAAGTCATAATGGGTAATCAATTAGTTGGTATAGCACCCTCTCAAATTTATCCTGTTGAACATTATTTCTCTGGACAATTCGGGGGTGAAATTGTATTCGATTCCAAGTAAGTATTAAACAAAATATAATCATGAGTATTTTACTAATCACAAATTGATACAGTATGGGAAGTACAAGATTTTTTAAAGTGGCCAAAGCCAAGTCAGAAGAAGGCCTCATTGTGGTAAAAGTATTTGTTAAACATGATCCAACATTGCCCTTGGAAGACCATAAAGAGAGGGTGGAATATATTAAGAAATCTTTGGCAAATGCTGTTAATTGTTTGCCATTTCAAAGAGTAGAGGTTAGTATAAAACAAAGTTTTTACTACATTTTAAAAATTATACAAGAATTTTTAACTGTATGTACAGTTAAACCTCGATTTACCGGGCCTCTATTAATTGGTTACATTTATTAACTGGCATGTTCTTTTTAGTTTTTCGCTCTATTACACTGGTTTACAGCCAAAAAATACCAAGAACGCCACATGCCTAGATTAGTTAATTGGGACCTCCTGAGCACGAAAAACGCTTTTATTATTTTTTTCTAAGTACAGTTTTTTAGATAACGGTACTTTTGTGTTTTTCGGTGTATGGCCCCACTCAAACCCTTGTGGAGTCCAACCGAAAAGTCCGATCGAGATAAGTGGTATATCAATGAAAAGGTAATTGAATGCCTTTTCCGTCGATATGCTGGAAAATTCTATCTGATAAAAAATGGCTGAGATATGGCACCTCAAAGTTCAAAATTTTCCTATTTTTTACGTTTTTTTCAAAATTTTGCATTTTCATTTAAATTTTTTTCTACGTTATATTGAAGATCTGGAATG
This sequence comes from Metopia argyrocephala, assembly GCA_963576795.1. Lineage (NCBI taxonomy): Eukaryota > Metazoa > Arthropoda > Insecta > Diptera > Sarcophagidae > Metopia > Metopia argyrocephala. The sequence continues at coordinate 55,018,514 of OY756211.1, read as the reverse complement.
TTTTATTTTTTTACCAAATAGTCTATTTATGTAGTTACCAATATTTAAAGTGTATTTTCAAAAAAATCTGATGAAAAATAAAGTTTTTATTAAGGATTTTGTGGAACGACAATATTTTCATTTTCATTGCTCACACAGTATATTCGGCGTAAATTCAATAAATTTAAATTAAAATGACGAGCGACTTGAACTTTTGCGTTTTTTTTCGGATGGATCTTCGCAAATGAGGTACCATCAATAGTCCGCCATCATTTGTTCATCCGACCAGCCTTTGTAACGTCTCTCAACTTCTTCCATTTCCTGGTGAAATATTTCACCTTGTTCATCCCTTTCGGAGCACAAGTTCGTGGTTAAAACTTCCAAATGACTGAATAAGAAGTGCAAAAGGGCAACACGAAGTTTCTATGTTTTCTATGTCTATGGGACAGCCGTGACCGTCCGATTCACTACACCCGAAAAGTTTGGCTCGAGCGAAGTGGACGTATGCACGGAGAGTACAATATTAAAAATGACCCACTCATTCCTCAGGAGAAGATAATACTTCCTCCATTAGATATTAAGCTTGGGTTATTTACAAATATTGTGAAAAAGTTTCCAAAATACAGTCTTGCCATGAATTACCTTAAACAAAAATTTCAAAGAGCCACAGCAAGAAAAATTGAAGCTGGTATATTTGATGGGCCTCCAATTCGGAGTCTTTAGGGTGACCAAGCATTTAGTGAGTGTTTAGGTCCAGTTCATTTGGATCCATAGAAGCATTGCAGGACATCGTTCACAACTTTTTAGGAAACTACAGAAGATCGATACGTTACTGCAAAAATTCAATGCCATTGGTAAGCGTTGAGTGAAAACATGTATAACAAAAAGGTCGTTGACATTTGAAAATTTATTCTTTTTAACTTTTAGGTTCAAATATGACAACTATATTACACTTTTTATTCAGTCATTTGAATATTTTTCCACGAACTTGGGCTCCGAAAGTGATAAACAAGGTGAAAGATTTCACCAGGAAATGGAAGAAATCTAGAGACGATACAAAGGCTGGTGGGATGATAAACAAATGATGGCGGACTATTGTTGGTTCCTCATTCGCGAAGGTCCATCCAAAAAAAAAAGCGCAAAAGTTCAAGTTGCTCGTCATTTTAACTAAATTTTTTTGAATTTACGCCGAATATAGTGTGTGAGCCATGAAAATGAAAATATTGTCGTTCCACAAAATCCTTATTATCCGTGCCGAATTCATATTTCTTTTATTATGTAAACCTAAATCCGATGGTTCCCCTTTTTTTGATTTAGCATTCTCTATGATGATTTGTATGCTTTGTTAAGTCACATAAATCGTGTGATTGAATCAGAATAAATAAAAATAAAAAAATACTGAATTTACGCATATTTTAATATAACCTCTATTAACCGTGTATTTCGATTATCCGTTCTGGGGGCAAATTCTGTCATTCGATTACGATCGAATTCTTATTCGTATGTACGAGTTTTTTTACTTTTGGGATTCTATGAGTCGTTATCGAATAACATGTATCGAAATTTTTAATGATGCCATTCGATAACGAATGTTTGTTCGAATGCAGTCTTGCGAGTTTTTACTCGCAAACAAAAAGCCATTCGAGTTAACGTTTTTCTATATACATACAATAAGTAAAGACAAAAAATAAACATGTAAGTTAAATTTTTTTTTAATTTCTTCAAATTATAAAATATATCTCAGGTCAAAAATAAATTATGCACAAAGAAATTCTAGGAAATTTCATGGCATAACTTACGGACTTGGCAAAGAACATATTGCCGAATACTTAGCAAGGAAAGGCAAGACTTTACCATCTTTAGGAACAAATAGCGTTAAAATTGAATGCTTCTAGTCCACCAATACGAATTTAAATAAAAAATATGAATTTAAAGCAATTTTCAGTCCCTACATAAATTTATTTTAATATTTTCGCGGATTTTTTTTTCCAATATTTGTTGTGTTGGTTTCAGTGTCATACTCTGTTTTATTTATTATTTCTAGTGGTGTTTGATATACTTACATTCTCGAAACATAGTACATATTCAAAATGCTTATATCAAGATTTACGCATTGCTTGGCAGACTTAAGGGATCACTGGTACTCCGCATTTTTGCCGAACAAGATTCATATTTAAATTCACATCAGTATCGGAAGATGATGAGTAAAAAAATAATGATGGATTCCTTGTAAACTTGCTTTATTTTTTTTTACTTTGATTTAATTTTTTTTTTCCTTTTTTAATTTTTTTACATATGGATGTATGTATATACATATGTACATACATAAGTTTTTTGTTTACTATTTGTTGTATTTTTGTCAGTATTGTAAAATGACTTTTTTTTGCATGTTTTACAACACTAAACAAAAATTCGATTCGTATCGTATCGAATAACAGAATTAGAAAATTGTTCGTTGTCGAAATTATTCTCTATTCGCATGTAATTTCGATCACGACTGCCAGAATTAGCCCCCTGGTGCCGGTCTCACGGAAGCCGAATAATCGAGGTTTAACTGTGTTATTATTTGTGTTATATTAGAATATAATTGTTTTCTCCAGTTAAGGTATTATTAAACAGTTATTTATGTTTTAAATGTACGAATGAAGAAAAAATGATTTTGATTAATAATAAGCTACTAAACATTACGTCAACATACAGTTATGACTATTTATTAGTTACTTTGGTTACACTGGGTAGTCTGCAGAGAAAAAAAATTGATAGAAAAGCAATTGTACATTTAAAAAATATACTATGTTGGTGTATTCTTTATGTTTAACTATATAAATAAAGTAATAGGATAAACAAGTGTCTTAAAACTTATTATTTTCTAGCTTACCGATAAGGCAGCTTACATTATGCGTGAGTACGTTAAGCATAGCCTCTATGATCGTGTCTCGACTAGACCTTTTTTAACAGTGCTTGAAAAAAAATGGATAACATTTCAAATACTTTGTGCACTTAATCAATGCCATAAGCAGAAAATTTGTCATGGCGATATAAAATTGGAAAATATTTTAATAACATCCTGGAATTGGATTCTACTATCAGATTTTGCTTCCTTTAAACCTACATATTTACCCGAAGATAATCCAGCTGACTATACATATTTTTTTGATACCAGTAGAAGACGTACTTGTTACATAGCTCCCGAGAGATTTGTTAAAACACTATCATCTGATGATACCGATGCAAATGCATCTATGTTTCCTACAGATTCTATAATACGTTTAGGTCCATACTGCACCAATAACACTCTGTTACCAGGAATGGACATATTTTCAGCTGGGTAAGAAGTATAATTGATAATAAATAAAACATTACCGGTAATATTTTTTGAATTTAATTTTTATAGGTGTGCCCTTTTAGAATTATGGACGGAGGGTACAGCCCCATTTGAATTTTCTCAATTACTAACCTACCGTAGTGGAGAACGTGAACTTGTCGAAAAACATTTACAAGGAATTGAAAATGAACGTTTACGTAATCTATTGGCTTCCATGATCGATTTGAATTCTCTTAATCGTAAAAGTGCCGAAGACTACTTAGACCAGGAACGCGGACGTTTATTTCCAGAATATTTTTATTCTTTTCTACAATCCTATTTGCAAATGTTTTCTTCAACACCTATTATGTCACCAGATGATAAAATTATGCGTTTACATTCGGATATTAATCATTGTATTAAAGTTTTAACGTCAGGAGAATTTTCTGATCTCACGCCAGAATTAGAGACTGCTAACGATAAAGAATTTGAGGAAGAAAAAAGGGATACAAAATTATGTGCCAACATGCCACCAGATCAAGATGGTTTAATTTTAATTATAACCGTTGTAACATCCTGTATTCGAGGTTTAAAACATTCAAACACAAAAATATGTTCATTGGAGATATTACAAAAGCTTTCGAAGTATACAACATCAGAGACTATCCTTGATCGTATATTGCCGTATATTGTAAGTACGCATTTATATAAAAAATAAAAAAATGGTACTGAATTTCATCTTAAATATTTTGATTTTTTCTCTAAAAAGCTGCATTTAGCCCAAAACTCCACAGCTAAGGTACAGGTACAAGCAATAGAGACATTGACGGCTTGTCTCAGTATGGTCAAAGATATACCAAGAAGTGATGCTAATGTTTTTCCTGAATATATACTTTTATCAATAACTAAACTAGCAAATTGCGATCAAAGTGGAGTAATTGTTAGAGTAGCATTTGCTAGAAATATTGCGAAATTAGCTAAGATTGCAATTTATTTTTTGGAAGAGACTCAACGAAACTCTCCTAATGATATGCCAACCAGACGTTATGAAGCAGAACTAAATGCTTTACATGAGTTAATACGACAAACAGTACTTAGTTTGTTAACAGATCCAAAAGCTATCGTAAAACAGACATTGATGGAATCGAATATTTGCGATTTGTGCGCTTTCTTTGGCAAGGAAAAAGGTTAGTTTTACAACAAAATAATTGAACATAAAATAAATATGTTCGTTAATAATTCATATACACACATATATATTGTAAGAATTAAAAATGCTACTCTAACTAATATAAAAATAATTAATTTATATATTATATTTGTAGCTAATGATGTTATACTATCTCACATTATGACATTTCTCAACGATGAAGATAAGAATTTAAGGGGTTCATTTTACGACAACATAGCCGGGGTTGCCGGTTATGTAGGCTGGCAAGTATCCGATATTTTAGTCCCTCTTTTACAGCAAGGTTTTACTGACCGTGAAGAGTTCGTTATTGCTAAAGCTATAAGGGCCGTTACCATACTCATCGAATTGGGGCATATTAAAAAACCCACTGTAACGGAAATTATACAAGAAGCAGCTTGTTATCTTTGTCATCCCAATTTGTGGATAAGGCAAGAAATGTGTGGCATGATTTCAACTACAGCCCGAAATTTGTCAGCTATAGATGTACAATGTAAAATAATGCCTGCTATAACAAAATTCCTAAAAGCTCCTTTAATACAAGTTGAGAAACCCGATATATTATTAGACTGCATTTTGACGCCTATACCAAGACAAGTTTACGACAGTGTCTTGCGTTTTTCGGATGTTCATAAGTTCATTCACGCTTTGGAGAACAGAGCTAAAGTGCGTAGTACTACACGTCCAGGTGTAACGCCGCAATATGGTGATATGGGACAGACATTGAATAGCGTAAGTTTTTGAAAAATACAGAATTGCATGCTTAAGAAAAATTATGTCTTGTAAACATGTATATGAATAACTTATTTCTTGCATGAGCATAAATTATAATTTTTCTTTTAGCTCTTTCGCCGCTTAAACTCTGAAGGCTTATTAACTGAACAAGTTGAAATGCAATTGTTAGCTATGAAAAATTTCTTAGTAAAATTAAAATATAAATCTCAACAAGATGCTGACGAACCATCCATATCATCAAATGGTCGTATTAGCTTAAATCGGAAATTTATTACATGCCATGATTTTCCACTGGTAGATAAAAATCCGAACACAAAAATGACATTAGAGGCCAGAGTTAGCGAAGGCGTTACACCCACCTCGCCTATGTCAGATGTAGTTGTTACTCCTGGCGGTGTTTTATCTGGTAGCCCCGCTTCCGGTGTTATTGTAATGGGTTCTCAACCAACTGCAGTAAGTGCTGCAACATCTTTAGGAGAATACACAATGCCAGAGAGAAATTATTGGCAGGGTAATATTTTTTCTTCTTTTTTTAACTTTACGATATAAAAAAAAAACTTATTTATTTTACTTCTTAGAACGTTCATCAGAATGTCGTAATGATTTAGAACATTTATGCACAAAAATGAAAAGTCGTTTTAATGAATTGGCTCTTTCACAACGCAGCAATTTGGATAAATATAGCATGTCATATCCAAATGACTGGCGTTTAGGCGGTACCATGGTGGCTCATCTACATGAACATTCGGATTCAGTTATTAAACTGACCTCAATTAAACCGAATGGTTCCCTCTTTGCCAGTGGAAGTATAGACGGCACTGTTCGATTATGGGATGCAAATAAGCTAAGTGGAAATCACGGGATTAATAAATCCAGACAAGTTTATACAGCTAACACACCTATATATTCATTGGCAGCCTGTGATAATGGTCAATCATTAGCAGTTGGTGGAAAAGATGGCAGTATATTAATTATGCGCATTGATAAAAATTCTTCTAAAATGACTCTTCAACAAGCACTGCATTTAAATCAAAAGTAAGTATACGAATATAAAATTTATTGATTATAACAATTTTACTAAGTAATTTTTTTTTTATTTAAAAAACTAGTGAAAACGATGGGCCTGTGGTGGATATGCATTCCAATGAGCAAAGTTCTCAAAGTGTTATTATATACGCTACTTTATATAGCGGCATAGTTGCCTGGGATACACGTATGCAAAATAGTGCATGGCGTTTGCAGAATGAGCTAAGACATGGAGTTATAACAACTATATGCGCTGATCCTACAGGTTCTTGGCTAGTTACTGGCACTAGCGGAGGTAAACATATTTGTTGGGATCTAAGATTTAGGTTACCTATAGCTGAAATTAAACATCCTGCTGATTCCTGGATACGCAAAGTAACTTGCCATCCAACAGAACCTTCTTGTCTTATATCAGCATCACAATCTAACAATGAGGTTTCTATATGGAATATTGAAACTGGTCATCGCCAAACTGTATTATGGGCCAGTTCCGAACCAGCTTTGTCATATGCTAGCAAGGTAAGTTTTTAAATTAACAGGCAAATGAGTATTACAAAAATTTGTTTTATTTTATATTATTTTAGAATGATCTTTCTACAACTTGTGGGGTTTTAAGTGGTGTTGTTGATAGTTCACCTTTTATTATAACCGGCAGTTCAGATCAACGTCTACGTTTCTGGGATATAACACGTCCAAAAAATTGTTCATTAATCGTACCTTCAGATAAGGATAATCTTAACAATATATCCTTTAATTATGAGTAAGCATATACAAATTATTTATGGCTTACCTACATAAATAAAATAAAAAAACAATTATATTTTTAGTTCCCGTTTAATAGAGGGCAGTCAAGTTATTGAAGAAAATATAATTTCTTTGGGAAATTCGGCTGATATTAATTCTCTTAGAGCCTCTAGTGAAGAGAATCCTCGTTCGGGTCCAGAAATGCCTTCGGCAAGCCATCATGATGCAATAACTGATTTGTTAATGTGTAAAACCGATAAAGATCAGATTTATATGGCTTCTTCTGCCCGAGATGGAGTTATTAAGCTATGGAAATAATTTGTTGTTTATTTTTTACATATTTCTCATAATGAATATATTTGTTTCTGTGATTATCTTAAGGTATATTATTTCTATATCGTTACAAATTAATTAATACCTATAAACAATATTTTTTCTAAAACAATTATATATAGATATCGCTATACTTAGATTGCTTTAAAAATAAGTATATTATCTCCTTAACATAAACAAAATTAAAATATCAAGCAACTCTTCAGTTTTCTTAATGTTTTTTTTTTTTCTTAATACTTATACCTATTTCTTCCACTGATAATCAAGTTGATAAATTGTAAAACCTAAAAGTAGCTAAGGATGTCTAATATTTGTGAAGTTGGTAAACATCACTTGGCTTTATAACATCATACAGTGTGGTTGTATGTATATGGATGCTTGTGTGTTTGTGTAGAAAAAAGTAAAATTTTTTATGATGACCCAAAAAAAAGTTTTTTATTAAACAACTAGATAAAACTAGACGTGCTTCGTCACACCTACCACGCCCATTGGCCAACACTTATCGAATGACGATTTTTATGACCACGAAATTTTAGCTTTAACCGTTCTCAAGAAATGTATATAAAAATCACTATTTAGGTTGTATGGGAAATACCACGCACATGTCTATTTAATTAAATCTATGTTCCATATTTCGCCAAAATCGATTTAGACCCATTATTAAAGGTAAGAAAATCTTCCCAATAACTTTATTGATCACTTTAGGTTAAAGTTTACTTGTAATAACAAAAAGCAAGTTATCTGTCTGATAAAATCCCACCTTTAACCAACGGCAAGTTGTAATAATGAGCCTTAATCGTTCAGGCGTGATTGACTGACAAACAAACAGACTACCAAAAAAAGAACATACTAAGAGAAAAAGATCAAATTTGGAACACGCTTCAAATGAGTTAACGTTTGATGAGGATATATCTTATCAGGGCAATACTGTTTTTCGACCAGATGCTAAAGGAACAAAGGATATCGTAAGTAGAAATGAGATTAAAACTAATTTAAGTGGCAAGAGCAAAACTTCGAAGATTGAAAGCTTGAAAAATAATAACAAAAGAGCAGATACACTATATTATCCTGAGGATCATATGGGCAAGGTAATTGTTTTACTTGATATTTTAGGGTCTGAAATAGGAGAATTAAAAACGGCCGGTATTTGTATCAAAACATACATTTATATACAAATATATTGGGTATTAAATTGACAAAGGCCATACTTTTCTAAGCTTTTTTTGAGCATGTTCAGAGGGGAAATGCATATTTATGAGCGCTTAACTAGGTAGTATGAAAATACGTTCCTTTTTAGCTGGAGACTTACGGTATCATCAGTAATGTCCCTATATATTTTAACTATCAATACATTTCGGACAAGGTCTCTTTTATTTATTTATTTGAACCTTTTTCTAAAAAACCAAAAAAGATAGAAAGAAGAAAACCTAATAGAGAGAAACATTTCAGTGAAGATAGGTTCCAGTGGAAACGAAATTCCAAATAGATTTCACAAGGATGCAAGTTGATCATTTCCATACAGCTGTGAGAATCTATTGCAATCTTGAGAAACTGAAACCGGTTACCTTAGGGATACTTGTAATCCTAATTGTAACATTTTAAAATGTATGCTATATATCACACTGCAACTCAGAAAAACAAATGTGATTTATGAAGAGAGAAAATAAATAAAATAAAAAAGCATTATCATTAAAAAAATTTCCCGGAAAGAAGTTGTTGAAACATATAGCTTCAAGCGGCAAAATAGGTATGAATGTAGAAAAAACTAGCCCTTTGAAAAAATACGAGCCGACAAGAAAATATAACCCTCAGGAATTTGCTTGTGAGAGAAGGATATTTCCAGCAAAAGCCAGAATATGTATGCATGGGTACAATGGTGTGCCCCATTTTGATGATAATGACTATGTAAGTGTTTCAATAGCACTAAGAAACTCATTTTCAGAATTCCCAATTATAATTCCACCTGCGACAACCATTGTTTAAACTTGGAATTTTGTAATTTGTTCTGTTTACTTCAAAACTGTTGTCAGTTCCTGATGTTGAGGATGAAATTAGAAGACTTCTCAGCTTTCTTGCCTCTTTTGAAAATATACTATTATGTGGTGATTTTAATGTTCGATCAATTATGCATGGCGACTATGAGGATTTTTATAAGGGTAGAAAATTAATAAAAAGAAAATTATAGATTACCAATGATGAGAACTACTAGTGATTTGAATTGTTTGGAATATAGAGGTCTTAAAATGTATAATGATTTACCGGATAATATTAAAAACTGTGAGAATAAGAGACAATTTGGTCAACTTCTAAATGATTATTGTAAAGAGAATTAATAATGTATTGTATATCTATATCTAGATTGCAGAATCGTAATAAATAAATAAATAAGTAAATTTATTGATGTCTTTGAAGCCTAATATTAATGCACGGGGTACTGCTTTGGATTTATCATTTCTCAACTCAAGCATTCATCATTATCCGATTTCTATTAATTTAATGCTCTAATGAATACAAATCTGGGCGAATTTGAAGCTAAGTTCGAATGTGGACTTTAACAGGCAGTCTACACTGTAGGAAATAGAAGAACTATAAAGACATGGTGGCATGCTAATCTCCACAAACTTCTTAGAAATATCATTGCAATGTAACGCAAATGCAATCAGTACCTTACACCACAATCAGATCTACGCTCCGAAACAAACCGACTCGCAGTTGACCAAGGTTTGTCAATTCAGTGGAGAGATATTTCCAACAACAGCAGAGCTTTTATAACAACAACAAAATGATGAGTAGGCCTTATGCACGAAGAAGGATTGAAAGCAGTTTATCAAAGCGGCCAAAAGGGATAGCTTTAACATTCAAATTAAGAATCTTAATGAAAATGAATATACAAGAAGTGTGTGGCGTTTTTTTATATCAAGGCCACACAGTTGGTAAATTCTATCTGCATAAATTTGGAGTTTCACAGTTATATCAATGAGCTGACCATCCAACCTTTAAAAGCATGCACATTCTATGGCGGACTAAGAAGTAAATACCGAATTTTTGAAACACAACGGTCTATGGCAAATTTTTCGAAGAGTAGATCTGACCATTTACAAATCTTTGGCTGGATTAATTCGCGAAGCTAAAATCCACAACTGAAACTAGCTGCGGGGTTATCCATAAAATATGTGGATCTAAGACCCCACCAACAGAGCACAAATTAAAAAAAATAAAATATAGAAAAAGTTCGCTTTTATTTGTCCGTCATTAGAATTAAAATAATGTATGTATTTCAATACTTCAATACTACTCTATAGTATTTAAAAAAATATATATGGAAGAAAATGGAGTTTTTTCACTTACAAATGAAAACCTATTAGGATCACAAAACTTTGTGTTTACATTTATTAAAAAAATTGTTCCACACGTTATTTTTATTTATAAATAAACAATTTAACACCAATTTATTAATACGCGCCCGATCACAATAAATATTAAAAACTAATGTTCGCCAGTGTTGGAAAATGTATTTATTTAAGAAAAAATTACTGTACATTTTTAACAGAAATGTTAAGTACAAAAATATAGTGGCGTGCAATAAAACAGACTCACCCTGATCTAACATTTTTAAGGCCGAAAAAATATTATGAAAATGTGATAAATACTTTTGTTTATTTTATTTTCGTTCAACTATAAAGTAAATAAATTAAATTTATAAAAAGCTTTCCAAGATAAAAATTTAAAAATAATAATATGAAAAAATTATTTCTTTCGGCGACTACCTTTCAGAAGTCTTCTGGCAAAAGCTCTGGGAGTAATTGATTGCCATGAAAAAGCATTTCAAGCCTGTCGTTCGGAGTCGACTTTAAACTGTAGGTCCTGGTACTCATAGATCAAAATTAACACACGCAACATGAGTGCTGCGAGAAGCTAGGCCGTAATCCTGACACAGGGTTGTAATGGCCAATTAGGTATGTATGTATGTATAAATATTCATTTTTAAAATCGTTCGCATTGCTTTGTTTTGCAATTTTTGCAGCCTCTCGATTTGCATTTTTGTGCAGCATGTATATAAAATTGTAGAACCATATTCAAAATGTGGCTTTATCATTGTGATTGGAATGTTCTTCCAAGCATCTTTAAAAAATTGCAACTGTTCTTTATTGGACGGATTTTATCTTCAAAGGGACGCTTTAACAATTTGCCATAAAATTTCAATAGGATTTAAGTCTGAAAACTATGTAGGCCAGCTTAAAACCCTGCCGCTATTATTTTCAAACAAACCATTTGCTCGTTTTGATGTGTGTTTCGCATCGTTATCTTGTTGAAAAATCAAAGTGGCATTTCATATTCAGCACAAAATATCATGATGTCGTTTAAAAATTTGTATAGTATACTACATCCATTGTAGCTTTTATTCCAAATAGAAGTCGTGTACCATAGTATGAAAAACATCCCCATACCATTAAGCATAAGTGGAGAAGTATTTTGTGTTCGGAAGAAACTAAAATTAGTTTGTTTAAATCCGAAAGAAGTAATTTTACTGTAAGGAGACCCTCTAATACTGAATTCCTTCCGAAAAAAAATATCAATTAAAAAATGGTGGTGGAAAAATAATGGTATTGAGAAAATTAAGTATTACATACAACCTAAATGTTTAACTTGATTTAAATTTGATTTTATATTACTAATTAATTTTTTATATCTGCATTTTTCTGAAAAATGTCTGGGGGCAAATTACGGTATTCGATATCGAACGAAATTTATATTAAAACTGTTTTTACCCGGGGTCTACACCTGATATCAACTCTGATATGAGATGAAAGAAAACGTCGGCAGAGAAAATAAAATGCCATTTTAATATTTCTCTTCATATCTAACAACAGGAACACGTTGATGTTGAAATATTATCAGCCAGGCCCACGATATCGAAAGAAAACTTAAGCGAAAGAAACTCAGTCACTCACTGTGAATCTAAACTGCGGCCCACTTATTGTCACTTTATCGTTCGCTTTGCTTTACGTTACCAACGTAATGCAAATAAACAACAAAGCTGCCATATCAACATATCAAAAAATAATCGCGAATATACACGAAAAAAGCGCTGAAATGCTTAAATTGTACAGCAAAAGAATGCAACCGTGTGCTAGTTTAACTTGACAGAAATATACAGCCAGGCCCACGATATCGAATCGTGTAGTTTTAAGCGACAAACAGCTGATTTGCGGCACACTAATTTTTGTGTCGCCAAAAATAAATGCGATTGGTAACACAAAATTTTTTTACACACATATACATAAATAAACAAAATCGGAATATGTTTGTTTACTACATTTCTGTCAAGTTAAACTAGCACACGGTTGCATTTTTTACTGTACAATTTAAGTATTTCAGCGCTTTTTTCGTGTATATTCGCGATTATTTTTTGATATGTTAATATGGCAGCTTTGTTGTTTATTTGCATTACGTTGGTAACGTAAAGCAAAGCGAACGATAAAGTGACAATTAGTGGGCCGCAGTTTAGATTCACAGTGAGTGACTGAGTTTCTTTCGCTTAAGTTTTCTTTCGATATAGTGGGCCTGGGTGATAATAAATAAACTTATTCCGATTTTGTTTATTTATGTATATGTGTGTAAAAAAATTTTGTGTTACCAATCGCATTTATTTTTGGCGACACAAAAATTAGTGTGCCGCAAATCAGCTGTTTGTCGCTTTAAACTACACGATTCGATTTCAGCTTTTTTTTTGTTTTGTTTCTCTATATGAGCTGTTTTTGACAGTTCATATCATGATATTGTTTTCATAATATATATTATGATATCGATATCATAGTAGATATTATGATAGCTGATTCGCAGTCTACACGTAACAAAATTATATCGGCTATCTAATTTGACGTACGCAGATATAAAAATATTTCGTTTCATATCTCGTGGAGACCCCGGGTTAAATTGTATGGAATTTCGATCGATATCGAATGACGTAATTTGCACCCTGTATTTATAGGTCTTAAAGCAATGCTGCATATATATATTTTTTTTTAATTTCTCAATTGTTGAGCCCTCTTACTTGATAGCATTTGGAAATAAACAAATTGAAATATATCAGTATAAATACAATATAAAAAGTCTGAAAAAATCTTACTAAAAACTGCATACTGAAGCAATTTAAATTTCTTAAAACCTATTTTTCCATTAACGACATCATAATTTAGGGCGACGTAAACTATATTTATTATTTATTTCTTTACAAACTTAACATGGGGTCTCCACGAGATATGAAACAAAATTCCCGATATAATTTTGTTACGTGTAGACCGCGAATCAGCTATAATAATAAGTCTGTTTCTTTACTCTACATTGGGCGCCCGCGGGATCCCAGTTTTACCAAAAAGCGTTCCCATACACAAAATTTGGGTAAATAAGAGAAATTTTGAGAGAGTAACATTCTTCTTGCAACACTCCGCCTGGAGGTCATTTAAGTGATGTAGTGTTTCACACATAATGTCAACGTTCAAACTTTATAATAAAAAAGAAATATCATGGATGGGATACTTTGGACAAGGTAAAGTCTCTGATTGGGGTCAACCTGGCGGCCTCCAGAATGATCCTTGCTCCCGTTGTATTCAAGTCGACATACAGCCTCCACGTGGCCCTCCTAGATAACATTCTAGTACCCGCTAGCTTGTTAACTAATGTATGCGGCGATTGTCCAATCCCCTGGACTTTAAATTTGGGTTGTGCGTAGGGCTTGAAACCCACCACGTAAAAACATTCTTCAATGAAAGCTAAAACCAAAGCCTCTAAACGGACCCCCTTTTATGTTGACGAACTTGGCTAACGTTTTAAGGACTATGAATTAAGGATATGCACCTGGAATGTGAGAACCTTTATAGGGAGGGTGCCTCTATCCAATTGGCGGATGCTCTCACGAAATGTAGGGCTAAATTCACCGCCATCCAGGAAATGTGATGGATAGGACAAGGTTGTACGAGGCAAGCAACATGTGACATCTACTACAGCTGCCATGACAAGAGACGCTAATTTGGCTGCGGATTCGTAGTAAGTAAGAGACTTCGCCATCTTGTCTCGGAGTTCACCCCCGTGAACGAAAGAATTGCTACGATCCGAATGAGGGCAAAGTTTTATAATATCAGCCTTATTTGCGTGCACGCCCCGACGGAAGAGAAGGATGATGCGGTCAAAGATGCTTTCTACGCAAAGCTCGAGGATGTATACGATAGGTGTCCGGCATATGACGTCAAAATTTTCCTCGGCGATTTCAATGCGAAAGTTGGACGTGAAGGTATCTTTGGCCCCACTGTCGGACAGTTCAGTCTCCATTATTCCACCTCGCCGAACGGCATGAGACTGATCGATTTCGCAGCGGCGCGAAACATGGTAGTCTGTAGCACCAGGTTACAGCATCTCGATTATCAATAAGGGCACCTGGCTCTCTCCCGATCGATCTACCAACAACCAGTTCGATCACATTGCGATTGATGGAAGGCATGTATTCAGTATACTAGACGTGCGCACATTTAGAGGTCCAAATGTCGACTCCGACCATTATCTTGTCGCAGCCAAGATGCGACTGCGTATATGCGCGTCGAATATGACACGTTCTAGTGTTCAAGGGAAGCTGGACATCAAAAAGCTGCGATCACAAGAGACAGCCAGGTCGTTTTCCGATCGTCTTTCTAACAAGCTCAACTGCATCCCATCCTCTCTCGAAAGTATTGGTGGACAGTGGTCTTACATCGCACACTCTCTGCGCAGCGCCGCCGAAACAGTTCATGGTTTTGAGCGTCCTCCCCGCAGAAACCAATGGTACGATGAAGAGTGCCGTGAGGCCACTGCAGCAAATAACGCTGCCTACAGACGAACATTGCAGTCCACCATTACAAGAGCAACGGTGGAGGTGTACAGAGAGAAGAGGAGGGAAGAGAGACGCCTATTTAGAAAGAAGAAAAGAGAGCAAGAAAGGCGTGATCGTGAGGAAATCGAGATGTACAGGAGTAGAAATGATGCTCGAAATTTTTATAAAAAGATAAGGCGTCTTACTACTGGCTTTAAGCCCGGAGCAAACTCCTGCAGAGACGAACATGGTAACCTGGTTACAGATGCACAAGGAACCCTAAGATTATGGAGACTGCACTTCTCTAATCTACTGCAGGGCGATGGCGACACAAATTCCGCCTCTAGAGATGCTGTACCGGACCCAATCATTAACGACGACGTAGAGATCCCGTCCCCCAGCCATGAAGAGGTCAAAGTTGCCATATGGCGACTGAAGAACAATAAAGCAGCTGGACCTGATGGTTTGCCAGCTGAACTCTTCAAGTATGGAGGCGATGAGTTGGTTAGGTGCATGCACCAGCTCATTTGCAGAGTATGGCTGGAGGAAAGTATGCCCAACGATTGGAATCTTAGTGCCCTCTGTCCCATCCTGAAAAAGGGAGATCCCACGATATGCACCAACTACAGGGGTATAAGCCTCCTCCCTATCGCATATAAGGTTCTTACGAGCTTATTGTGTGAACGACTGAAGCCATTTGCCATCTCACTGATTGGACCTTATCAGTGCGGCTTCAGACCTGGTAAGTCCACCATTGACCAGATATTCACACTGCGCCAAATCCTGAAGAAGACCCATGAAAGTCAAGTCGACACACACCATCTTTTTGTCGACTATAAGGCAGCGTTCGATAGCCCAATAAGGGATCACGTTTATGCCGCAATGTCTGAGCTGGGTATTCCCCCTAAGCTGATAAGGCTATGCAGAATGACGCTGAGCAACTCCTGCAGCTCGGTCAAGGTAGGAAGGGACCTCTCCGAGCCTTTTAATACCGTGTGAGGTTTCAGACAAGGCGATCCCTTATCCTGCGACCTCTTCAACTTCGTCATTGAGAGTGTTTTGCGAAAGGCTGGTGTACATTGTAATGGTACTATTTTTAATAAAAGTGTCCAGCTCCTTGCGTATGCTGACGGCATAGACATCATTGGGCATACCAAGCGAGATGTCACCGCAGCCTTTAATGCTATTGAACGAGAGTCCGCTAAAATGGGTCTGGCGGTAAATGAGAGCAAGACGAAGTACATGTTGTCGACGAGTAGGGACGTTGAACGTATCGGCTCCCAGGTTACAGCCGGCAATTATACATTCGATGTGGTCAAGGAATTTATTTATCTTGGCACCGCCATTACCAGCAAGAATGATGTCAGTCTGGAGATCAAGCGAAGAATTACACTGGCCAACAGGTTCTACTACGGTCTCGGTAGGCAGTTTAGTAACAGAGACCTCTCTCGTGCGACAAAGTTAACACTCTACAAGTCGCTTATTCTTCCGGTGCTTCTCTATGGTGCGGAAGCATGGACGCTGTCTTGTGCCGATGCAGCGGTCCTGGGAGTGTTTGAGAGAAAAGTTCTTCGCAAGATCTTTGGTCCACTAAAGCAAGGCGATGAGTTTCGTATTAGGACCAACTATGAGCTGTATGAGCTCCTCGGCGACGTAGATGTTGTCCAGCGCATTAACATCCAGCGGCTGCGCTGGCTCGGCCATGTTTTTCGGATGGAAGAATCTGCTCCAGCGAAAAAGGTTTTCGATGCGAAGGTCACTGGACGTCGGTGTAGAGGACGTCCATGTTTACGTTGGAAAGACCAGATAGATGGAGCCCTGTCATCAACTGGTGCGACCAACTGGAGAAAGCGTGCGCTTAGCAGACACGCTTGGAGACTAGTGTTGAGGCAGGCCGAAACCCGTTAACGGGTTGTTATGGCCAGCTAAGTAAGTAAGTAAGTAACATTCTTCATTTTCATGCACGATACCATAGCCCGTACGTTTTCTTCGGGCTAGTTTGTGCAAGTACACAAATAATTAGCTGTTTAAAAAATAATAGATAAATGAAAGGTTCAAAAACTTTGTTTAGTGTTTACTCTCTTTTTACCGAACTTCACCCAAAAAGTAAAGAAACACAACTAATTATCTATTATGATATCAATATCATGATATGAACTGTCAAAAACAACTCATATAGAGAAAAAAGAAATTATATTAGGCCGTATTCCAATTAGCGACGTCGTCGTCGGCTAACAACAATTTTGTTGTAGATTAAAGTCAAGAGAAACAGTTTTTCCTTATTCTATTACTAAAATGTAGTCAGACGCTAACGACAACGCCAACTGGAATAAGGCCGATTGAATTTTTTAAATTTAATAAAAAGCAAGCGTGTAACGACAGCTTTGTAATAGATTAAAGGCAAAAGAAACATTTTTTCTTTATTCTGCTACAAAAAACTCGTCAGACGACAACGACGATGCCAACTGGAATAAGGCCGATTATAATAGATGCTGAATATAATATTGCAACATCACATGTTCCTGTTGTTAGATATGAAGAGAAATATTAGAATGACATTTTATTTTCCCTGCCGACGTTTTCTTTCATATCATATCAAAGTTGATATCAGGTGTAGACCCCATGTAAGGTAGCCTTTCTGTTGCACTATCAACTTTAAACTAACATCAATATAGCGATACACATTTAAAGCTGCTATAACGGTATTTTTAGGTTCTCTACATTTATGTACATACATAAACACAGTAACCCTCCAATTACATTAATGTAAATACAATTACATTACAATTGTAATCGAAGTTTTAAGATCTTCATATGATATTTTAGATTACGCATGACTTACATTCTAAGTACTAAAAAGCTCGCTTAAAATGTAATGCTGACGTCATTGATGATTGTCTAGCTGAGTCAGCGTTGCCGCTGGATGTTAATGCGCTGAACAACGGCCACATCGCCGAGGAGCTCATACAGCTCATGGTTAGTTTCAATGCGAAACTCATCGCCATGCCTTAGAGGACCAAAGATCTTACGAAGAACTTTACTCTCGAATACTCCCAAGACTGCTTCATCGGCACAAGACAGCGTCCATGCTTCCGCACCATAGAGAAGCACCGGAAGAATAAGCGACTTATAGAGTATTAATTTCGTCGCACGAGAGAGGTCTGTATTACTAAACTGCCTACTGAGACTGTAGTAGCACTTGTTGGCCAGTGTGATTCTTCGTTTGAACTTCAGACTGACATCATTCTTACTGTTGGACGGACACTTCCAGTTAATCAATTGATGATGATCATTTTTTAGACATTATCGAGCATAATTATGACTTGGAAGCATCCCTACATGTTTTTCAAAGTTTTAAAGTGCACAAAGGAACACTATTTTAAATTATATGCAGAAAGTTGTTCTTTTTGGACTTAGCCCTAAACAGCGATTCCATTAGTATTATTTATATATAACAAAAGTCAAAAAATTTATTAATATTTGTTTTTTATCTTAAATAAAAATGTTCATAATTTTATTTATTTCAACTCAGGCATAATTTATAAAAATTGAAATATATGTTATATGTAAAACAATCTTTTGTGTGGAATATTTGATTTTTTGCGTTCCTAAATTTTTGGGCATTTTCATCTCTTATAGAGAGAAATTATTATTTACTTTCTACTTACAGAACTTTACCTAAAAAGTAAAGAAACACACCTAATAATGAAATGTTATGTCTGGCAAATGTCCACCCCTGGCACATCGGCAGACGTCCGCTCTTTTCATAAAATTTTGAACCACATTTTTATCTCATAGCCCCAGAGAAAACAATCCAGTGGCATTAAATCACAATTTTCAATGTCAAATCGAGAAATTATGCGACCGGAAAATTACAAAGCTATGATAACCAATTGTTGTTCAGCGCATTAACATCCAGCGGCTACGTTGGCTCGGCCATATTGTTCGGATGGATGAATCTGCTCCAGCGAGAAAAGTTTTCGATGCGAAGGTCACTGGACGTCGGCGTAGAGGACGACCGTGTTTACGTTGGAAGGACCAAGTTGATGAAGCCCTGTCGTTAATTGGTGTGACCAAGGCTCGCGCTTAGCAGAGACGCCTGGAGACTAGTGTTAAGGCAGGCCGAAACCCGTTAACGGGTTGTTATGGCCATCTAAGTAAGTAAGTTTTAATCAAAATTCAAATAAGAAGAATGCCAGAAATAAAGCAAACAAAAAATTTGGACACATAAAAACAAAACATATGATTTTGTTTTGGTAAAACGAGTTTACCTTGTCAATGATTGTACCATGATATTGAGTCTCAAATTGTCGGTTTTTTTAGTTCTTCTTTATTAACTTTTCAGTCTTCTTCATTTTTATATCATCTAAAGCAACTGCAAGTGACACCCCGTCTATACGAGCCATAGATTTGATATATCATGAAAAAATTTTTGGTCGATCATCGATTTGGCTCGTGTAGACTCTCTAAATCAATGTCATGTTCTTTGTCGACCGTCGTTGGTAAAATAATTGTTCGAACAACTATGTGCTACCATCAACTATCATTTTTAGCTTGACGCCATCTTTTTTACATTCTCAACTGCAGAAATAAACGAAATGCACTTGATGAAAAATTATAAATTATGATTTGGTAAACCATACGTAGTCACCACATACACAAATTAGAACAAAATTTTGACATTTGCGCTGCCGACATTTTGTTCATGATATAGATTTACAAAAAGGAAAAGAGAAGTTTAAAATGTCACAGCAAACAGAATTTGTGACTTTTTCATACCCTATGCCACACAAAAAATCTCTGCGGGAAATTGTTTGAAAGACAGACACGAATGGTTTTTGACAGTCAAGTTTGTTAGTGTTTCCCATATAAAAAGACATATGTCAAAAACTATTCTTGTTGTATGAACATGCTGAAAGTTTATAGGAGAGAGGGCAAGGAAATGAAACGAATAGTACTCGAACGTTTGTACCGGACACATTTTTCTTTCTCTCCTACTTTTCTTAATTTTCGCATATTGACTCATATTATTCTTATCAATTCAAGAGCATTATTTTCTGCTTAGAATGAAAGAAAAAGAGAAAAAGAAAAATGTCTGTCTTCTAATTTCCATTACGCAAAAGTTTTAGGTAAGAGCAAAAGAAAATTAAAAAAATGTTTGTCACTCAATTTCCCAACTGCAAGTCCAGAATAAAGTCGGCAGCAAACAAAATTTAAAAGAAATTTCGCAAGAATTTGGGGAAAAGAAATGCCTCCAATATGCTATTAGTCTTTCATTTGAAATTATTTCAACGTACGTTCTGAAAGACTTAACAACTCTATTCATATTTTATTGAACTGGCAACTCTTATCTACAACTGCAGCTAACTTCGTAATTCGCTTGCATTTATGCGCTTGTATTCTTTGAAAAGTTGCAAGCGCCGTTACTTCGCTTAGGCGGCAGAATTGTAGAAGAATAAGAAAATTAGTTTAAATTAAAGGAATAAAAACACCAGGTGCTGCAATAAAGCTTTTAAGGTATTTGCAAATTATACAAAGATAAATAGATAAATTTCTTACTTTTAATTAACAATTTTCATTGATAAGTTTGCAGAAAAATGACAATATAAAGAAAACGAAGTAAATAAAACAGCAAAAGTGTGAAAAGCAAAGGTACCAAAAAATATTTTGCATACCCCAAACAAATTTATATAAAAAGTGTAATTTAAAATTGATATTAAATATTCACTAGTGTGTTGAGTCATTATTTGTTGTTTTTTGTGAAAATAAGTCTTTGTTGCGCAAAATATCGACTAATAATAGGCAATTCATAAAATGGCGCCTACAAAGAGTACCCGTGCAGTTTCCAAACAATCGTCTATGGCCACTTCCACAACATTGCCACTGTCGCGCAAAGGATTAAACAGGCGTGCGGCCACAAATGTACAAGATCAGAATGTCGATATTATACAAACACGGGCGAAGCGCAAAGCTGAACACAGTCCTCAAAAAAATGAGAAAATCAAACGATCAGCTTTAGGAAATCTCACGAATAATGTGAATAACAATAATAAATTGACGAATTTGCATAACGACGAAGAATCCAACAAGCAGCAACAAATAGTGAAAAAGAAGGAAATAGCCCAAAATCTTCTTGGACATCAGAATGCTGCTGCAGTACAAATAATAAAAGATACACAAAATCTTATACTACAGCCGTCTGCTACTGGTAGTAAAGTGGCGACAAGGGCATCTACTCGCAACCTTAAAGAAGTTTCAGCTGCTAGTATAACCATCAAACAGCCAGTAGATGAGCAGGCTAATATGCAAATGACCAATTGCTTGGTAGTGAAGTCGAAAAAAGATCAACCTCCAGCAGCACCATTGCCACCTCCACAACATCACCAGGTTCAAAAGGTGGTCAATAAACCTGTTAGACGTATTTCGAATGAATTTAATAAGACTGAAGAATCGTTATACATGTCGGCTTTGGAAGATGTATCCGGCTGCGATTCTATACGCCTGTCGGCAAATTTCGAAGCAGCGAAACGTAGATCAGCTGCTTTGAAACAACAAAATAAAACAGATGACTCAAATTTGGAGGATCAGAAAGACTTGAATATCCAAGAGTTACCCGAAGGTGTCGAGGATATAGATAAAGTTAATTGGAATGATTTATTTCTGGTGTCACACTATGCCTTTGATATATTTAAATATTTAAAACAACGTGAAGTGGAATTTCCCATAGATGATTACATGGAACGGCAAATTCATATATCGAAATGGATGCGCTCCCTTTTAGTCGATTGGATGGTTGAAGTTCAAGAAACCTTTGAACTGAACCATGAAACTTTATACTTGGCAGTTAAAATTGTAGATTTGTTTCTCTGTAAAGAGCTTATCAATAAAGATAAATTACAACTTTTGGGTGCAGCCGCTCTCTTCATAGCATGTAAATTTGATGAAAGAACGCCTCCCTTGGTAGAGGATTTTCTTTATATATGTGACGGTGCCTATAAACATGATGAGCTCATACAAATGGAAATGGCCACCCTAAAGACTATAAAATTTGACCTGGGTATACCTTTGTCATATCGCTTTCTCAGGCGCTATGCACGTTGTGCCAAAACTCAAATGCCAACCTTAACTTTAGCGCGTTATATATTAGAATTATCCCTAATGGATTATGATTGTATTACCTTAAGTGACTCCAAGATGGCTTGTGCTACTCTGTTCATGGCTTTACGTTTACATGGCGAATCCAAGCCATGGTCACCTACACTTGTGTATTACACCGGTTATCAATTACAGGATTTTGCTGAAATTGTGCCAATACTAAATGCTGGTTTACATCGTAAACCCAAGGGTACAATTAAAACCATAAGAAGTAAATATTCCCATAAAATTTTTCATGAAGTTGCTAAGGTTACTTTAATGACCACTGAACAATTATTTGCCAATAATTTAGATTTTGATTTAAACCTTACAGTGCCAGAACAACAAAAATCACTTAAAAATAGTAGCAATTGTAGTAGTGAGGATAATAAAAAAACATAAGAATTAAAACACGGACATAAACGAATGTAAAGAAATAAGGGAGACGGAAAATAATTTGTATATATGGATGTTAAAAATGTGAAAAGAACAAACTAGTTTAATTTTCTTTTCAAATCGTCCGTATGCAAAAAAGGGGCTTAAAATATATTTTAAGTAGACATTTTCATATAAGTGTTTACTTAAAGTACACTTCAAACTTATTTTTTTTTTTCTGGCATACAGATGAAAAACTTGAATTCTGCACATTGATTCCTTTTTATAATTAGCTATTTTAAAATCTCTATGTGTAGTAGAGATATTTTTAATATGCATATATCAAAAAATTAAATAAAGTAAAACATTGCATTCTGTTCCATCATTTAACTATTTCCTATTTAAATAAATATTTTCCAATAATATTCTTAGATTCTTTCATGATTTACAAATTTGTTTTGGTTAAACATTAATTAGCTTTATATTGTTTAGACATCAATTTTTTAGTAGCAGAATATGAGATTTAATTAAACTGAAAAAGACTGCTTTTGAGCAACTAGTTTTTTTTTTTAATTTTAGTAATTGGTTTGGTCCACTCAAACTATTTGAGCAGTATTATACATACATACATACATACACACTCCCTTTTCTTTATAATTTTCTATTCTTTTTCAATCTTTTTTAATATTCTTAAACTTTTTTGTTTTTATAACTGAAATATATTTTTTACAATATTCTTAGTTTACTTTTATTTCAGATTGTTTGTTTATTTTGTTAAAATGTTTTCTTTATTTCTCATATTTTATACAAATTATTTCCCTTGACTTTACGAATACCAAATAATTAAAAAAAATACAAAAAACAAGAAATTTCCACCTTTTACATTAAGATAAATTTATATCAAAACAAACTCGTAAATATCACATCCCATTGAAATACGCTTCATTATATATAAACACAAACAAATTTCATTAAGACCCATTACTAGAAAAACAATATTTATAAATTAAGTTATTTTAACTTTAAATATAATTATTTTTTAAGCCTTAATAAATATACATAATTCAACTGATAATTTTTATTTTGTAACTTTGTTTTCATATTTAGTTGCATTTATTACTCTAAAAATTACTTAAATACAAATACAGCATACTGTTAGAAATGATTATATCAATAAATTAAAATTAACTTAATTTCATAAAAAAGACATACAAATAAAACTTAACATATATATTCTTAGATTCTTTGGTGTTCCTTGGAATATTGGCTTGCGTTGTCCGCTAAAAATTGTCTTTTAATAATATTTAACAATTTTTCTTTTCGTCGGTTTTGTATTTTCATAATTTGTTTTTAATTTTTTCCTAAATACTTCAAAAATTAAGTTATTTAATTTTACCCAGTTACAAATTTCCAAACGTCTTATTTATAAAAATGCATTATTTTAATGGTTACAAGTCTTTGTTATGCACTTTATCATAAAGAATATTGTATCTTGTTTTGTTTTAAGGTATTACTTTTTTGTTTTTGGTTAATATATATAATTTTATAATGTTTTGCAGACAATTATTTTGTTTTATTTCTACATTTACGGTGGCTTTGTCGTTTTCGAATTTATATCAGATTTAATTTTGTACAAAATAGCAGATGTACGCAAATTGTAAAATGGCTTATATCTCTAATGTATAGCATATCGTACGAATTGTATTTATTAACCAAAAATAATTAGTCTCACTTTGAAAAGTTATTTTGCTTAAAAGCTAAATCCACTAATCTTGTGTATCCATATAAAAGGTGTCAGGCTGAAGTTTTAAGAAATATATCTTTTATGTATGGCGGAAATTGTTGTTAGGAGGTGTTTAAAAAAGAATTTTTAACTACATTTTTCTTTTAACATATTATTTTCTATTATTATTTGTAGTAGTATTTTTTTTTTTTTGACTAAAATGTATTACATGCATACATAATTGGACATTACGAACCTTTTTTTGAGTATGGCCTAGCTTTTCGTAGCAGTCATATTGTGTGCGTCAATTTTTATCCACGAGTACCGGGACGGGATCTACAGTTTAACGTAACAGACTTGAGAAATTTGTTCATGGCAATCAGTTACTCTCAGAGCTTCTGCCAGAAGACTGTTAAGAGGTGGTCGAATAAAGATATTTCTTTCTTCCAAGATAGTAAGCCAAAACACTATATACTGAACTACGGCGACAAAAATGTATTCTTCATTAAACTAAATACTTTAAAATCAATTTGTAATGGTGGTTCTTGAATGAATGCATAAATTACTAATTATTATTGTTAGAACCACTTGGCTCTAGTGGTAAATGAAACTCAAATTTTGTATATTTTGAAATAGGTGCAATTGGGCGTAGTAGGTATGTTTCTCCATATTAATAATAACTCAATTATTCGCTTGTGGGAGTAGGTGTTGTTCATACAAATGCATATATTAACGAGTTGTAGATACAATTCCTTAATAATAATTCTTTGTATAAAGCTTGTAGTCGCCGTGGTCTAGTGGTTAATGTGTTGGCTTACTAAGACATGGGCCCTGGGTTCGACTCCAGGCGACTACCTCTCAGCAGTCTTCTGGCAAAAGCTCTGAGAGTAACTAATTGCCATGAACAAGCTTCTCAAGTCTGTCGTTCGGAGTCGACATTAAAACTGTAGGTCCCGGTACTCATGGATAAAAATTGACACACACAACATGAGTGCTGTGAGAAGCTAGGCCGTAATCCTGACACAGGGTTGTAAAGGCCAGTTATGTATGTATGTATGTGTATAAAGCTTCTTGAACACATAAAGAACGTTTAGTTGAAAAGCCATTCATAGTGGCCAAAGCGCTCGCACAAAAACTCTAAAAGACCGAGGTTCAAATCCCAGCGAAGGAGAAAATTAAAAAAACTTAATTTATGGTTTTTCAAACAATTATAATTTAAAAAAATCTAGATATGTATCGCCGACTTCCTAAACTCAAGTTGCAAAGCATAAAGTTCCTAAACTAATACTTAAAATTTATGGCAATGCCTAATGTTCCTTTTTGTATGACAAAACAGTTTAATTAGTATTATCTGTCAAAACCACGCATTTGGATTATTTTGTATGCAAACTGTTGCACTAATATGACAGAGTAAATATTTTTTTATAACTTATTATATTTTTTATTTAATAAATTAAATATTTATGTTTTATAGAAACAGTGAGAAAAAGTGGACATGAGAGAAAAAAATGATTAATTACGGCCAGACTCCGACATGAACCTAATTTTGTTAGCAAAACGAAAAAGCGAATCACTATTTGGGAAACAATCTTCTTATTTTTTATAACTTGGTTTATTAAATCAATATTGTTTGAAGATTTAGACTTAAAATTATAAACCTTCAGTACTGGCCAAAACACAAATGAATTACTCTTTTTCACGCACATATTTGTAAACATTTCTTTTTGTGTATAGATATTTACGGCCGTATGTATAATGAAAAGTTACCAACTCGTTAGGATATGGAACAAAAAACTGGCGAGTTTATCACTCGCCTTAGACGATATAATTAAAACTTTTCGTTTGATAAATAGTCAGATAACTATTTGATAACTAGTCAGAGAATCCAAAAAATTAAATACCTTGTACGTTTGAGCAAGAATTTCTACGTATAGGAGTGTCAAACTTAGCAATGTGTACAACGACCTGCTATTTTTATTATAAATAAGGCTAATAGTGTACTTATATATTTTATGCAGAGTCTGCTGTTACATTCCTTAACTCCGTTTTTAGGCAAAACATTTCTCTAGAATGCAAAATTTCTGCTAATACATACTTTGCATTGCATATGCAGATTTTCAATTTATGCTTTGCAAATTGCGTTTAGGAAGTCGGCCTATGTATGTATTTCTATCTTCAAAATTCCAATATAATGTACTGCATGAATAGAGTGGTTTACCCCTGAGTATTGGTCTTAAAAAAAAAGACTTGCAGGGCGAAAATATTGTGCAATTATATTCGTTGTAATAGTCTAAATCAGGGATGAGCAACACGCGGGCCGCTTGCGGCTCTTTCAACCTATTTATGCGGCCCGCCAAACAAATGTTGCTGCTTCTCAAAAATACACATAATATATAGACACATTAATCAACGAATTTCAATTACGAAGAAACTGAGAAGAGAGCAGTTTCCATGAAAATGTTTTCCTAACCATTAATTATCGATGTGGATACAGTTCCCGAAGACTTTCAAGGGGAAGTGATGGACATGCAGAATAATACTGATGTAAAAAATGTATTTCTCTCAGTAAACATCGAGAATGCTTATAAATCCGACCACCGACCAATTACCACCGGCTGATATTGATCAGGTTGTATCGAAAAAACAGTGCCAAATTTCTCATTAAAAATTTCAAGCAAATACTTTTTTTTTGGCATTAAATTTTATATTTTTTATTCTAATTTTTATTATAAATAGAGTTTTGTAAATTATTAGTATTTATGTGCGGCCCGCCATAAAATTTTAAAATTTATAAGTGGCCCGTTGATTAAAAAGGTTGCTCACCCCTGGTCTAAATGAATTCTTTAAAGCTTCACGGCTGACTTAAAAAATTATATACATAAGTACATATGTATGAATGTATTAGAATTTGAAATGTGAAAGTTGATAATATTTAAGATTAAATTTTAAAATGGTTTAAGAAAATTGTAACTTCAAAGACTTCTTAAGCATTAGAAGAATTAAACTAATTTTAAACGCATTCCTAAATTCGAATTAATTTATTGTTATTGCAAGCAATGCAAATTTACATCTAAAACAACTGTTGAAATGTTATAAATTCAATTTTTAGATTAGATTTTGACAACTTTTTTTCGATAAAAAAAAATGAATTACCAGTGGCAGGGGCAAAAATCCGATTTATACCTGTTTATAAAAAATAACATTTATTAGTACTGCCTTCAGCCAAAAAGTGCTGAAATAGATACATACTTACATATATTATTGGTCTTATATGCTTCCAATGTATTGAAATTTAATCAATAAATAGAAATAAAAAAGAAGGGAAGAAAATATTTCATACTACAAAAACACACATACATGTTTGATTTTAAAAAGTTGCGCCAATTTCACTTTTCCTGTTTTAGTTATGTATGTGCACTGTATGTATCTATCTAGGTACGAGTACAAATGTAAACAATCCACAAATTTTTGTGAAAACTATTGTACATACATTCGTATGTGAGTACATACTATATACATATGTATATACATACTACATGAATATGAATTTAAAACAAAATTTTACCTGAAATTATTTTGGTTGGTTCTATTTCTCCTAAATCTGTGCTGGATATATTTGTATTATAAAACAAACACATGCATTGTGTGTGAAAGTTAACATGTTAAGTTAACATCTTAGAAGTTGATAAAATACTGATATGGTTTACTAACATAGGCTTGCCTAAAATGATACTCGTATGCACATATTGTTTTAAGAATTTCCATTAATAGTTCATTAACTTTTTCAAAGAAAATTTTATTTCAGCCCAGCTGCAGTGTGTCCTTATGTTTTTCTTTATTATTATTAAATGCACTTATGTACTCGTATATAGGTAGGTCCATTAATTTTTTTAAACTTTAATATAGGTATCATTAAGAAAAACACAAGGCCTTGGTGTAGTATGTACTTTAATTATTTTTTAAATTCGCATTATAAGTATAATTATAATTTCATTAATTGGGTTCCCCACTGGTCTAGTCGGTAGTTTCCTACTGCGAGGGTTGTGGGTTCGATTACCAGCAGAGACCCTGGTCTGTGACACTAGACCGAGCAAAGGTCTTAAGCTACGGTCACATTGGGAAAATATTTGACGAAAAAAACGTAACCACTATTTTATTAAAATATTTATGTTTTAATTTTTCATTTCTTAAAGTTAAATTAATTATATATCCAAATATTTTTTCTTATAAAATATCGATTTTAAAAAATTTTTGAAGAAATGTTTACATAAAAAGAAATATTTTCATAATATATTTAAAAAAAATTGTGGTTACGTTTTTTTCGTCAAATATTTGCCTAATGTGACCGTAGCTTAAGTCACTCATCTCGGAATAATTAAATATAATATATTGTAATCCAAATTAATAAAATAAAAAATTTCATAAATTCGTATATCTGCATGCATACAAACATATCGTCGATGGAATTAAAGAACGCTGTAACTGACAAAACGTTAAATGTTCACCAGAGCCAAAAAACTTTCATTAAAGTAGAACAAATACACTGGTATTTTTCATTTCGCAGACGGCGTAAGTAAATTTATTTTCATCGTAGAAATCTGGGACCTGGATCAATCGACGCGTATTTTTTTTCTGATGAAAATGATGCAAAAAACGTATTTTCGATTTTTTGTCAGTTACAGCGTTCTTTAATTCCATTGACGATATATGGATGTATATTGCATAAACCCCTTTGTAAGTCTGTTTATTTGCTTGTCGGTCATTTACGCCTTAACGACTGAACCGATTTTTTTAAAACTTGGAACAAAAGTGCAATAGGGTATAGTTTTTCAAAATTGGTTTATATCTTCGATATAAACTAAATAGCGATTTTGGTATATCTTAAGTTAGTCTCAATGACTTTATGGTCAAGGCAAATCATCAATCAGAAAGTAGATGGAATTGAGCAATTGGGCGTGATACATCCTCTACAAACTAAATTCTGATTTTTTTTATATATTGAGTAGAGTTAAAGCTAAAACTTCTGAACTTTGTCTGAATAACATTATGGTCAAGGCAAATAATGATCAATCAGAAAGTGGGCGGAATTGGACAAGTTGGCGTGGTACCTTCCTTACAAGTAACATATTTATTTGCTTATATCTTGAGAACTGTTATACCCGAAGTTTTTAAATTTAGTGTGTGTGTTGTTGTAACCAGTAGAAATCATCTGGGGCGTACAAGTAGCCATGTTACCTCCCATACAAACTAACTATTGATGTCTGTATATTCTGAGAACGGTAAAAGCTAGTTTCTGATTTTGGTCTGAATTACTTAGTAATCACTAATAATCATCAGTCGAAAAGTATGGACAAATGGGCGTGGTAGGTATAGCGAAGCACGCCGGATTTTAACTAGTTCATATTTAAAATCCGAAAATATTTTTTTTAATTTCTACAATTAGTTCAAACTCTACCTGCATATGATTACGAATATTTTATTTTATAGAGAAGTGTGTCAAAAAAGTCTAATTTTTATTTTCTATATAGTTTTTTTTTTTTTTTTTGCTTACAGTATTCCCCGGATAATAACCACGAGGAAAATTTCAAGATTTTTGGGTAATTATGCGAGGAAAGTATTTAAATGGTCTATGCTGTATGTTTATAACCATTTTTCGTTGAAAACGTCTTTGCAATATTTTACAATATAATACAGCACAAAGAATTTTTTAACTTTTTTATATTGAAAAGGTAAACAATTCCTTACAAGCAAAGAAAAAAAAAATTTTTTTTTTATTTTTAATTTGCTTTAAATTAGTTACGTGAAAACAATAACCACTATTTTATGAACAGATTCACAAAACGACGATTTTGCATAAAATGTTTTCAACAAATAGTGGTTTAGATCTTTTCGTCAAATGTCATCTAAACATGACTATCTTATGGCCACTAGTCTTAAATTTCGACATTGACTGGAAGTTATTGAAACAATCCGTTGAATATGAATGAATAGTATTATTTGTTTATTAATTCTTAAATATAAAACCCCTAAAAAACAAATTCAACGTCCTTTTTAGGATTTTTGCCATCACTGTTGGTATTGCCATCTGAAGATTGAGTGGGTGTTGCAGGAATATTTGGTGATGCTGGATAATAAACTGGTTTGTAAGCAGGCGTATTTTGCCAATTACAGCATGGGTATTGTCCATCAATACCTGAAGTTTGATAAACTACACCAGTATTAGGAAACAGTGGCTGAGGATATTGCCCACCACTATTTGAAAGCTGATAAACTACTCCCGTACTGGGTATTGCTGACTGAGGATAATAGTAGTATGGATATATTGAACCATACGTGTAACCATTAGCAGGTACAGTTAAAGGTGTTCCACTTGATATATATAAAACTGCAGGTTTTATATTATTTTTAAAAGTGGAACTGACACAAATCATAAGCGTAAAAATAACGATTAAAGTACAATACAAATGCCGTAAATCCATTACCGATACTTTGAACTTTTAAAAAACAACTGAATTTTGTTATTTTCAAGTGCTCAACTTTTTAAATATTTTAAATACTGTAACAAAATGAGAAAATTTTATAAAAAATAATTTATAAGAATCTAAATTTAGTCCGACAGCTTTGCGATACCCTATAGCAAAATGTATAACTTAATATAAAGTCAGTAATAGTATACATAGTAGAAAATTATAGATTGACTAATTTTTGCACAGTGATTAAATGTAAATCATTGGGATAATCAACAGTCTAAGCTGGCGGAAAGCATTAGCTCTCTGGCAGGGTTTCCCATGCCAGAACCGCAGTTGAGGAGCAGTTAATAAGAATTATCTCAGGGGCTGGAACTGGGAGAACAACAACAACATCATCTCTAATATTATTATAATATTTTATTCCTACCCTAATTTAAATTTTGTGTGCGGCCTTTTTGGGGTTGATTGCTGTTGGATTATTTAATGGAAAAGGTATATCAAAAATACTTTTTAGATATTATTTTATTTGCCTCAAAAAGTATATAAAAATTTCGAACGATTTGCAAGATATGAGCCTGAGAAAATGACCACTTTTTTGCAAAAAAGAAACAGAGGCCCCGAATATTTGGGGACCCATAAAAAATTTCATTACATTGGGCAAAACTGGGAGACACGGGTCTTCTTTTTTTGTCTTTTATCACGTAGTGGTGTCCGTATATGATTGTTTTTTTTTCGTGTTGTACTGTGTTTGCTTTGCTGAATTATTATAGATAGAGACATACATATGTATGTACATGTAGCACGTGCAAATTAAAATTCTTTAGCGATGAAACCCTTTTCTTGAACAGTACCAATCCACATGAGATCCGAAGGCGTCGAATGAATTCCGAAATGTTTTTGTTGTTGTTAAATTTAGGTGTGGGGCGGTGTAGTCAATACATACCTATCGCTATAGGTCGATAACTACCCACTTTTTCTCATGGACTTAATAACATTATCGTCTCACATGGAGGTCATGTCAACAAGGAAACAATCATAACTTAATTTGGAAGAGTTGTTAGAGCGTAAACAATTATTTTGGCCAATTTTCATCCATTTAAAATTTTTCAGATTATGCTTTACAAAATGCACATTAAAGGAGACCGAAAAAAGGCCAGAAAAGTACAAGCGAAAAACTTTAAGAAAAAAATTGCTGATTCATTGCATCCAGAAAGCTAATTTGAGTCACCAATTCAGTAAAAGTTGTGTCCAGGATTGTTTTTTTAAGTACTACAAACTTAAATACACCAACTATGTTGGTGTAGGGTATATCAATATACAGATGAGAGCAATACAATGAATATATTTCACCAGATAACCTTTTAAGTAGATGGTATTTTTTCAGCCGCAAAACGTACCCAAAAAATGACACATTTCTTTTGTAATTTAATAATCTCTTTGTATTGTATGTATGTATGTATGTATGTACGTGTATGATACATATGCATATTATTCACAGGAATTTATTTGGAAATCCACAAAATATAAAAACTTTTTATAAAAATAAAAGAAAGAAATTCAAATGTGAGGTGTTTTAAATTTGTTTAATAAAGAAATTGGGATATTCACAAGGTATGCTATTATATCATATTGTCATAAAGTTATTAATAAAAATGTTTCTTACTCATATAAAAGTGACAACTTTATGACAATATGTAACACATAATAGCACAAACTTGTAAATATCCTAAATATGTATTTCTATTAAACCGAGTGAATTGTTTGTTAGCTGTTTTTTTTTTGTTATTTCGAAAGAAAGTACAAACGAGTCAAATAAAGGGTTATCCATTTTGCGGTTTCAAAAGTAAACGTAAATAAGACACATATAAAATATTTTTTTCATGATATTGCTTTTTTATTATAAAGTTTGAACGTTGACATTATGTGTGAAACACTACATCATTTAAATGACCTCCACGCGAAGTGTTGCAAGGATTGATTCTTTTAAGGTAATTTTCAACCACTTTTTGACACATATTGGAGGGTATCTCAGCCATAACTTGACAAATGTTGGTTTTTAAGTGCTCAAGAGTTGAAGGTTTATCTGCATAAACACGGTCTTCGCCATAGCCCCACAAAAAAAGTCTAATGGTGTTAAATCGCATGATCTTGGTGGCCAGTTGATATCGCCACGACGAGAAATTACGCGGCCAGGAAATGTCTCTTGCAATAAAGCCATATTCGCTTGAATTGTGTGGCATGGCTGAACTTTATATGGATGTAGGTGTATATCTAAATGCAAAATACGTCCTATTTCCTGAGAACGACGAGGAATCGACACATTCGGGTCTTCGGCAACACTTTCACTTACAGAAGCGATATTTTCAGCAGAACTAGCGAAACAATGATGCACAGGTCTTTCAATATTTGTAACAGCTCCAGAGTCTTCAAATTTCTTCACAATTTTGCCAATTGTTTGTGTAGTTGGACGATTATGTAAACCATAATCTCCTCTTAAAGCACGATATGTTGCTGTGGCAGAATCACCATTTTTGTAGTAAGTTTTGATAATTTTTATGCGTTGTGTGATAGTTAAGCGATCCATTTTCGACAATGTCAGACTTTCAACTGCAAAGAAAAAAATTGGTTAACTTAGTTTAACAGATGTCGAATTCCAGTCCCATACTTTTGAAACCACGAAATGGATAACCCAGTATTTAAAATTATTTAAAGATTTTGTAATTTTAACACTCATTTTAGGGAAAACATGAACAAAAATAAATCAAACCATGTGCCACAATTTACTTATAAAATAAGTTTGTTATACATATGCAATCAATCTCTTATGAATAAACAAGCCTATAAGATTTGTCTGTGCATACCACGTGGAAATGTATTGAGCCAGAAAATTATTAAGTGTTAAGTGTTGCGATGAAGAATATGAACTTTATGTTTGACATTTCCAATATTGATATTCCTTTGTCAATCGACCAAATACTTACTTTGCAGACTTCATCCATTGGGAAGCCATCTGAGATAGGCATTCAGTCCAAACGTTTATTGCAATAGAATAATCACTAATTTTTGTTTACACTGAACACGAGGTCTGTGTTATACCTTCGCCCTTGAATGATCAACAGGAATTGCCCCATTTGTCGGTGGATGTTGATAGTGAGTAGTGACCGTCTTCACTATTTAGGTTATCTGTTATCTTCCCACAAGGTGGTACTGTACTACTGATCATTCGTTTCTGGTGGAATAGACTGGATATGTCAGGGAGCGGTTTTTCTTGCAGATGGACATCTTGGAGGGGTGGGGGGACCTCTTATTTTTTAAATTATAATTTAGCAAAACCGCAAATTTAATTTTTGTCCTT
This sequence comes from Metopia argyrocephala, assembly GCA_963576795.1. NCBI lineage: Eukaryota > Metazoa > Arthropoda > Insecta > Diptera > Sarcophagidae > Metopia > Metopia argyrocephala. The sequence continues at coordinate 54,984,304 of OY756211.1, read as the reverse complement.
TGCTGGGATTGAACCTCAGTCGTTCGAGTTTCTGTGCGAACGTTCTAACCACTACGCCATTTTGGATTGTCAGTTTGTTTTTGACAGATAAAAAGGTTAGTCGCGTTTTGGTGTGCTCTTCGATTTTTTACTATTCGAACAAATGGATCAAAGAAACTGTATTAAGTTTTGTGTAAAAAAATGAAATTAAATGCGCAAGGACATTTGAAATGTTGACTGTGGCATTTGGCGAGTCTACTATGAGCAGAACACAAGCAATTCGTCAGAAACGCACAGAATTGTGAAAAAACCAATCATGGATTTTGCACTATGATAACGCTTGATGCTTGTGCTTGACTTTTTGGCCAAAAACAAAGTCGTTATTATGCCTAACCACCGTATTCACCGGACTTGGCCCTCGCTTACTTTTTCCTCTTCCCAAAACTGAAGACACCGATGAAAGGAAAGCGTTTTGCCACGATTGAGGAGATAAAAGAAAAATCGAAACAGGAGCGTTTCAGAAGTATTTCGAGGATTGGAAAAAACGCTGGCATAAGTGTATTATATCTGAGGAGGATTACTTTGGAGGATACAAGATAGTTTTTGATGAATAAATAAATACTTTTTGAAAAAATTGAAAATAACTGTTATCTTTTGATCATACCTCGTATATGTATTTTATTAAGTAAGTATGTATGTATGTATTTATTTAAAAATTGTAAGAGTAATTAAAATTTTAAATACATAGCATATCACAAAATTTTATTTAGCACACCCTAGCGTGATTCGCATTTCCTATTAGAATTAAACAAGGATTTTAATATAAATAAGTATGGAGAGAACTTGTTCTAAAAAATTCAATATCGTCCACTTTTTAATTGATGACATACATATGTGTGTATATATGTATGTACTTATATATTGACAACGAAGTTGTTTGTATTAAATTTAGAAATTTTCACTTTAACTGTTCTTACGATGTAAAAAAATCAACGCTTTTTCTATAAGAAAAATAAAAATTTGTCCAATAAAAAAAAAAAAAATAAAAAAACTCTCGGATATCTCTAAAAATTGGATGTTTGGGTTTTAAACTTATCGAGTATACACAGCACAGTCATTCACATTTTGTATACATACATACATACATATGTATGTATATAGAATTTGTAAGAAAAATGGTTTAAACCGCAATTATCATATCGAAACAATTTTCCGCTTAGACATGATTAGAATTAAAAACAAAAAATATTTTGTATGTCGAGTGCCAGATAAAAATTAAAAAAAGCATTTACAAAGTACGAAATTAGCAAAAAAATATATTAAAAAAGTGTTGGAAATTAAAAACTTAATGCAAATTTTTTTAATTAAACACAAAAATCTTAATTTAAATCATATAGTACAGGGGTGAGCAACCTTTTTATTCAACGGGCCACTTTAAATTTTAAAATTTTTTGGCGGGCCGCACATAAATACTAATAATTTACAAAACTCCATTTATAATAAAAATTAGAATAAAAAATATAAAATTTCATATATAAATTTTAATGCCAAAAAAAAGAAAAAAAAAGTTTTTTCGATACAACCTGATCAATATCAGCCGGAATTGATGAGGTAGCTACACATACACAAGTTTCTAATCGTGCATTACTCAGTCTTGATCGGTGGTAATTGGTCGGTGGTCGGATTTATAAACATTCTCGATGTTTACTGAGAGAAATACATTTTTTACATCAGTATTATTCTGCATGTCCATCACTTCCCTTTGAAAGTCTTCGGGAACTGTATCCACATCGATAATTAATGGTTAGGAAAACATTTTCATGGAAACTGCTGTCTTCTCAGTTTCTTCGTAATTGAAATTCGTTGATTAATGTGTCTATATATTATGTGTATTTTTGAGAAGCAGCAACATTTGTTTGGCGGGCCGCATAAATATGTTGAAAGAGCCGCAAACGGCCCGCGGGCCGCGTGTTGCTCATCCCTGATATAGTACATACATATTTATATACTGGGTATTATTAACCTACTTTAGAACGTTATAGTAATTGATTACGCTGAATCATTGCAGTGTTAATTCTAAGTCAACAACATTGATGCGAAAATGAATTACAAGAGACACGTTTCCTTATTTCAATTTTTCGAAAATCTTAAAATGAGAGTCGTTTAGACGGAGTATTATTCTGCTTGCTCTTCCTTCATAAAACAATCCACATAGTCTTGCTTAATCATCATACGAAAGTGTGCAGTCTTTCGCTTCCTTACTAGGATTTCCTTTTGTTTCGGCAGCGAACGAAAAAGTTCTTTCAATAACGTGAAATAATTGGAACAAAGCCCTTCTCTACGTAGTTTTTGTAAAAGTGTGGCTTTGTTTGCTTTTAATAAATTAGAGTTCGTTTGTAAGTTAATCTTTTTATGAAGACTTAAGTAGTGGTGTTTAAAGTCTGCTTAAATGCAAGTGTATTTTGCCAAGAATATTTCTCATCCTGTGACAATATTCTTTGTTTATATTTTTTCTTGATGTTTATGAGTTTTGTCCCGCTCCTATTGTACAACCCTTTACAGGAAAGTAAACACTTTAAATAAAAGTTACAGGCAATAGTGGGTTGTTTAGATATATTAAGACCAGAATACAAATGAATCATTTAAATTAAACAAAGAAATAAAAAAAAAATGGTTTAGAGATTCTTAATCCGCCATAAAAAATGCTACAAAAACAATCAGAATATCAGGCCGTAATTCAATGTGTATATAAAAAATATGTTTATACATATGTATATACAAATATGTATACATATTTATGCCTTACTACATACTTCTCTGTTTTATTTATTTATTTTTTGAAAAACTGTATAAATACATGCCTTTTAAATACAAATCCGTTGACTTAATATTAAATCTTTAATAGAGAAAGAACTAATAGCACTTAAAATAATATTTGTTGTACATATTTTTAAAATATGAAGTTTCTAAATGTTTTGTATATAGTTACTATAATAATGTGTAGCGATTTATGTAATGGCATTTTTAAGATATTTTCAAAAGGTTTAAATAGTCATTTGGCATATGGCATTAAGACCAATTATAAGTATACAAATCCACGTTTTGGGTATACCCATTTTGGTGGCAGTGATCGCGGTAAACTTGCTCGCAAAAGTAAAGGCCGTGATTTCAAAGAAATTGCTCGTATTGCAAATCCGAATCAATATTCACGTAGGAACCGACCATTTCCAGGACAACCATTTCATCCACAGGGGAAATCGTAATTTAAAAAATATCGTAAATTATTATTTAAATTTACAATACAAATGTTATAATTTAAAAAGTAAATAAAAATGAATAAAATGGTATTTATTAGTTAAAGTTTTAATTAGTTTGTTTTAAATTTCTTTTGGCTGAGTACTTGTGACATACATACATACGTATATACGTATGAAACAACTTTAAAATTAAGGTAGGAGGTTTCATTATACGATAATTTTCTTTCTCAACTTTTGCAAATCTCGGTACCTGGTGGCTTATTCTGTATTGCTATGCGAAAGTCAATGCAATGCGCAAATGAAATGCGATGCGAAAGAGATTTGGTATTTTCTAAGACTTTCGCATTCGAATTTTATTTCAAATCATTGCAACACCAGACAAAAAGTAAATAAATAAATGTCAAATTAAAGTTTAAAGAAATTGTTGTTTTGATTAAAAAAATAAATATATCTATCTATATAAATAAAAATAATGTTGTTCGTTGGTCATCGCATTAGTTGAGAACGGCTGGACCGATTTTGAATATGATCGCCGTGAAAAGAAAATTTTGCCCCACGTACTTTTACGCCCATTTTTTTAATTTACCTAAAATCACAAAACGGCTCCATCGATTTGACTAATTTTTCTTTTATATGTTTGTATTAATCCATTTAAAACTTTTCATCGAGAGAGAAATTTGCCACGCCTACTTTTACGCTCACTTTTTTCTATTTTCAATGACAACTCATGGAGTACGTGTGGATTGCTACCTGATCAATAACGCATATTTTGTTTATTAACGAAGCCATTTAGCCAGAAATGAGCCTCATCGCTGAAGATGATTTTTCGATGAAAATCCGAATCATTTTCAAGTTGTTGCTCAGCTCAATTCACGAACATACGACGCTTCTGGTGGTCAAGCGGCTTCAGTTCTTGCGTTAATTTGATCTTGTAAGGATGTAGGCCAAGATCTTTTTGCAAAATTCGCCACAACGACGTCACAGAAATGCCCAACGCTTGAGAACATAGTGTGAGAGACACATTTGGGCGTTCTTCAACTGAAGCCTCAGCGGCAGGAATATTCTCGACACTACGGGCACGTCTTTGTCTCACTCGCACGGTAGCATTTTGTACTGTGCCTGTGGACTCAAATTTTTCCACTAAACGCTTAATTGTTGATCTGCAAGGACGATTATGCTGACCATTAACGGGACGTAGCGCTCTTAACGTTGAGATCACTGACTTCGAATTTCGATAGTATATCTTTCTATCATGAAATGGCAAACCTTACTGAAGAGAAATATTAAAAGAGCGGCAGGAAATATGGTGTCGTTTGCTGTCCCAGTCGCAATAATTTTGTAGCGTCCCTGTTGAAAAACCTTGTACGTAAGAATATAACATTAACAAAAACTGTTCGCGCATTTGTTCAGAAATTGTCAGTACGAGTTTTGGTCTGCTTTCTGATCCCAATCTCCATAAGGCTCGGCCTACGATCAAATGATAAGCGACATATGTTTCTGTCATCTGCAATATGATGTTTGAAAGAGGATAGTATAAGAGACAGAAAACAACCTTGCAGTTTACTTTGATCTAATTAAAGTATTTCGGACGAAACAAAAAAAAAAAACCTTGCGGTAATTCCGAATTTAACCTGAACTCGTTGAAAGAGAGAGTCGCCGTCCATAACCAGTCTTATAGTGTGGTCGATATGAAACCGTCACAGAAGACAGGAAGTTTCGAAATGAAAGTGTCATGTCAGACTCTATTAAACGTGTTCATATGGACCCTGAGTTGTCCTTCAGAGAACCCTTAATTTCAACTAAAGTTGTACATACATACATATATACATATATAATATTTTATTTTGATTTTTAAAATTTGATTCCACTTTTATTTATACAATATCCAATCCAACTCACAAATGTCGTTTTATTGTACGGCTAAAGTAGGTAGAAACCTACAATAAAAATTTCTCATTTATAAATGGTTTATGAGAGCGTTATGACACTGTTTGTTGTTTATGAATACAAAACTAAGAGATCTAGCTTATTAGGCTCTTATAAGAACGTTTTATCTCATTATGAATAAGACTGTAACTGTTTTTGCTCTAAATCTTTGAAAATATAAAAAAAATTATAATTATTTGTATCGCTCTCCAGTCATACATTTATCTTTTCATTCAACCATCTCATATACATTTCTCACTTTGAAATTGTCGTGGCTTTTGATATTAAACTGAATAATTTTTACCATTTGTAAATTCTCTGTCTTTGTGTCAAGACGTGATTTGAATTTTAATGTAAATAAAACATTAAAATCGGATGTCAATTCAAAAATATCCGATACATACTTAAACTGTAAAAACAAAACTGTAATCAAGTAATAAAAAGAAAAGAATTTAAATTTACATACATATGTATATGTATCTATGTATGTATGTATGTATGCATATAGTAAAAGTAAATAAAACAAAACACATGGATGTTGAATATTTTAAGAACTTCTTACATAAGAATTGTTTAAAAAGTTTACTAAAACCAAATCAAAAGTGATTCACTTAAATAAGTCCAGTAACAAAAACAATTTGCTTATGTCTAGAAACCGTTAAATAATTTAATCGGATATTTAAAAAAAAATAAATAAATAAAAATACAAATGCGTAGAATATTTTTTCAATTTTATATCTTCATTTGTGTGGTTTGTTCTCTCATCAATCTAAATATAAATACAAGAATTCTAGGGATGCAAACATCCAGTTGCAAACTGAGCTTTGTTAAAGAAAGGCTATATTCTTAAACTTAAAACGTATAACTAATTAAATTGAATAGAAAAATGAAACTCTTTAATATTTTTATGATATTACTTGTCGTTACTATGTGCTGCACCGATATATGTACTGGAGTTTTACTACCTTTGCTGAAAGGTTTAAAGAAAAAACTCATTTATGGCAGTTATGCTCCAACCTATGGTTTTCGTGGCTCTTATAATGGCTATGGTTATGGCTATAGTGGCGGTGTTTACGCTAATGCAGGATATGGTGCTCGTCCTCATCGTTATCGTGGTAGCAGTAGACGTACTGGACGTACTTACAGTGATATTGCACGTGTTATTAATCCAAATCCATATGCATTTGTCGGCAAGCGACCATATCCTGGTCAACCATTTTATCCACAGGGATAATTGTGATGTTCGTTATAATTTTGTATATAAGTATTTATGTGATATTTGTAAAATACTAGAAATAAAGTTTTTAACGTTTTTTTATAATTTAAATGTAACAGTGTTTTAAACTGATAAGAAAGTTAATTTTCGGCATAAATATATTATTTTTGGATAGTATGTAGGTAAGTTTAATTGCGCAATAAGACCTATATAACATACATATGTATATAACCGTAGAATATAAAATGTTTTGAAAATTACCGTTGCATTAACCCTTAATGCAATGATAATTCATTCATTAAACGAGCTACAAGAGTACTTCGACCCGTAGATCTATTGTACAGTCCTTAACTTGACAGGGATTTCTACAATATCCCCCCAGTCTCGTCGCTTTAAAGAACTTTAAAATGTCGGCCAGTGCCAACTTCGAGAATAGCCTATCGGATAAGGTACCTCTTTCTACTGTGCTACAAGACTGCACAATTGCCCAGTATGTGCTCTAATGACACAATCGCCTCGTTACAGAATCTGCACATATCGCTTAAGGCCATTCCTATCCTATTCAAATGTCCATTGAGTCTCCAGATTATTCCTGAAGAATTTAACGCATGGCTCAAATCTCCTCCTAGTATAGTTACCGATTAAAAGCTCGACAAGTCTAAGGCCAGTTTGGCCCAAGAAAAGTAAACGTCCAAATTATAATGGGGAAATCAGATTATATTTATTACTAGCTTAAACCCGGCGTGCTTCACTACACCTACCACTATCATTTGCGCACATTTTTCGACTGATGATTTTTAGTGACTTCGGAGTAATTTAGACTAAATTCAAAAACTTTAACTATTACTGATTTCAAAATAGTTAGTTTGTCTGGAAGCTACCACGTCTACTTGTCCGCCTTTTTTTCTACTAATCATTTTTAATGACTACGAAATCAATCACACCAGATTCAGAAACTTTAGCTTCAACACTTCTAAAGATACGTATATATAAAGAACTCAAATGAAGTCATTCAGACCCAATTCTGAAACTTTAGCTTTAACCGTTCTGAAGGTATACAAAAATCAGTGTTTAGAGGAAAAAGTGGGCGTAAAATTGGTCGTGGCAAATTTTTCTCTCGGTGGAAACTTAAAATGGATTAATACAAATATTTGAAAGAAAAATTAGTGAAATCGATGGAGCCGTTTTCTGATTTTAGGTAAATCAAAAAAGTGGGCGTAAAAGTGGGCTGGGCCAAATTTTCTTTCCGAAAAACCTAAGTTGGGTCACGACGATAATTAGAAAGAACTTTCTCAACTGATGCGATGACCAACGATCAGCATTGATTTTTATTTATATAGATTTATAGCGACTGTATTAAGTTTAATGAATGGAGTAAATTTAGATTTCTGGCAGTGTGTACGATAAATTACGAATAGCTCTATTTTCACTAACATCAAGAAATCTGAAAACGCTAGTTATGGTGAAGTAAAAAATTAAATATGACCTCGAAAAAATTAAAGAAATTATGGAAAAGGAATCATTATATCTTCATATAAAAAACATTGATTTGGGGTATGAATTCATGGCTTAAGTAAAGAGCCAAGCTATAACTCTATCTTTGAAAGTTAGGCTTACACATATATAATTTTAATATATTAAAAACCTAGTGCTTAAAGTGATCGTAGAGGCACTCTGTTCCAACCAATTTCAAAGAACAGTGGAAGGCCATTTCAAATACCTTATATTCACTTTGCCCACCAAGTATAACTGCTGATGGATGGCAAAAGGTAAGGTAAAGAGCGTTGTTTTTATGGAGTTTGGAACGTACGTTGATTGAGTTCCTCTTTTTAAATTAGGCTCAATGGTATCCAACACATTTAAATGACGCCTTATTTAACCTGAAATAACTTTCAAATTTTAAAAATGTAAAGAATTAATAAAAAACTTTGAACATGATGACTTTAAATTTACTTCTTACTTCTCACCGGGCAGGTTAAAAATGCACGACTTCTGCCTAAGCAGTCTTCTTTCCACTACTAAATTGGTTTTAATTTCTTCTTCATTTTTCTTTTATATTTTTCACGAATCTATTTCTTTTTTTACCAAAAACAGTGAAAAAATGAAAAAGCTGTCTCAAACATTAAATATTGTGTGTTGTATATTATTAACATTATCAATAAACAGGCACCGTCTTCATAATTTATTTTATTTTTTTTATTTATTTAATTTATTTAAGTCAATGGATAAAAATCCTTACTGACCATTACATATAAAATTAACAAAAAATTAAAATAATTTGATTTAAAAATACAGATAACTTTAACGATACAAATGATACAATTACGTATTAAGAAAAACAATAATTTTTAGTTTTATAGCACAAGAATTTAAAGAAAAATCAACAAGATCTGAAAAATAATTATGTATATTGTCGGCATAGCCTAGTGAAAGAATCAGCAAGAGCGTAATTAGACATATATATAAATGAATATAAATAGGGTTATAATAACGTGAATTACGACAAGGAATATTGAATTTAACAGAATTTAAAAGAAATTCACAGCATATATCCCCATTGATCAGATTAATCATAAATGATATATTTAACATAGTACGTCGACTCTGAAGGGTAGGAAGTTTTATTAATGCCAGTCTGCTCGCATATGAAGGCAAATCAATGTAGTTCCAGCCACGCAAACAGAACAACAGGAATTGTTTTTGTACAGAGTCTTATAAAATACTAAATTAACATAAAATTTATTTGGCTATTGTTATAGCCGACGCCAAATAGAAAATGCGTGATTGTATCTATTTGTTTAAAATAAAGTCGGAAGAACTGTTAATTTAATTCCGACTTTCCTTAGCATTATCCTTGCAAGATATGACAATTCACAACTTCAAAATATTAACATTTCGTTTGATTAAGTCTGAAAATAAAGTGTTTAGTTTCGCTGAAACTTTTATCTCATACGTACATATCCAAATTCTACTTCTTAGTAACGAAATTTAAGTTTCTTAATAATTTCAAATATTTTGTTTTTTAGTACGAAGTCGTTAAAACCTTAACCTAAAAGTGAATGTTCCCTTAGTTTTGACAATGGGTGGTATTCTTGATTCCGTTCCGTGGCTGCGGAAAGCCATATTTTGCGCGGAAGCAAAATTTGCTATTATTCATTCCGTTGTTGCCATATCGTTCCGTTGCTGCGGTATCATATCGTTACTGCGGTATTGCCTTATTATTGATTCCGCAGTATAGATAATTTTCTTCATTTTGCTTACGCACAAAATTTGTAACGGAAAGCTCACGGAAAGAGTTAAAGAAAAATAAAAAGGCTACAAATTAAAATTTGTGTGCTTTAAATTTTAATTTATAACATATTTACATTTGTTTCTAATAATATAAAAAGTAAAATTTAATAATTGTTATTTTAATTCGCTTATTTGAACATGAAAATGAAAAATGTAAGGCAAAATAAAATTTTGCAAAAAAAATTTTTTTAAGTTTAATTTTTTGTGTTATGTATATATAATCGAAATAAGGACTTTCTTTAGAAATAAAATTAGAAAAATATACAAACAAACAGCAGTTGGGAGAAATGGTAAACACGTATAATGAAATCTAAGAAAGATATTTTATGTGGTTTAAGCCAACGAGCGCGAATAAAAGATGTCGGTATTTGGAAAAAATATTCTTCATTGATCTTTGATTTTTTTGTATTATACTGTAGGTATTGACTGATTATAAAATCAGAGTGGGAAAAGAAGCTGTCAAAGAATATACAGCTTTTGACTGGAACAGGCTGTGGTCCATGTAAAAAAAATCATTTTAAAAATTTAGGAAGAAGTAAGCGCTTTCCTGAAGATTAATACCGCGATTCATGGTATACAAAATGTAAGCAGTTTTGGTGTTTTCAAAAAGAGCATGCCGACAGAAAATATTGCAAGTAAAGAAATTAAAACAGCGGAAGAAATTTTTATATTTTATACATATCGTCGATGGAATTAAAGAACGCTGTAACTGACAAAACCTTAAATGTTCACCAGAGCCAAAAACCTATATGAAAGTAGAACAAATACACTGGTATTTTTTATTTCGCAGACGGCGTAAGTGAATTTAGTTATTTTTATCGTAGAAATCTGGAACCGGAACCAATCGACGTGTATTTTTTTTTCTGATAAAAATGATGCAAAAAACGTATTGTCGATTTTTTGTCAGTTACAGCGTTCTTTAATTCTTTCGACGATATGTACATATATTTTGATTTCACAAATTACAAAAATCTTTTATATTTTTTGACTAAATAAAAAAAATATCACACCAAAATATTTATGTATTATTGCCATACTGTTTGTATTTTAACAACGAATCAACTCTAAACACATTAATACAGGAATGTTATATTAAAGTCGCGGAAAGCTCATACCGCAGGAATGAATAATTGCAATTTGCTTATCGATCGATATTTCTTTCCGTTCAGCTTTCCTTTCCGTGCGGAATCAAGAATAGCACCCAATAAGTCTGTTTCTTTACTCTACATTGGGCGCCCGCGGGATTCCAATTTTACCAAAAAGCGTTCCCGTACACAAAATTTGGGTAAATGAGAGAAGTTTTGAGAGAGTAACATTCTTATTCTTCATGCAGGAAATAGCCCGTACTTTTTCTTCGGGCTGGTTTGTGCAAGTAAACAAATAATCGGCTGTTTAAAAAATAATAGAAAAATGAAAGGTTCAGAACACTAAAAAAAAATTTCAAAAGTTGAATTAAAAAATATTTACATACATATAAACCTGCAGTGAAAGGCTTATAGTATAACTTAATTTAATAAAAAAGTTTTTTTTCTTAGTTAACATGTACATGTATAGTTCGAATTATTGTCGTTTATATTTTGCGAAAATACATGTTCAATATACATATGTGTGTGTGTGACATAAAGTTGTGTTTTTTCATATTGTTAATTTGTCTCTTGTTGAGAGGAATTATTGCTTACTCTCTATTTACCGAACCTTACCCAAAAAGTAAAGAAACACACCTAATATATTGTAATTTAACATTAGCTTAGAAAAAAACTCTTTTAATGTTTATAATAATTAAACTCCAGCATACGTACGGATTATTATTTATTAAATAGCAGTTCAAATAAATCAGCTTAAAAATGGACTCAAACAAAAATTACCATAATAAATTTTTTAATTGTATGTATTTTAAACATACCCTGCAGGCAATTCAGTTAACTTTCAATTAATTTAAAATTATTTCTCAAGTAGTGGTGGTTGACACTTGGATTACTTTTATATGAAAACAACTAACTATTTTAACATTGCGATGTCCTAGGAAGTGGTCAATTGTCCGACTCTGCATTACTTTCAATTAACTTTAAAGTTAGTTACCTAGCCGTTAACTTAAAGTTAACTTTTTGTAGCTAGCTATAACACTTTGATTTTGGTAAGTTCTGGATTACAATGTAGTTAGCTTATAGTCAGCCCATAAAAGTGAATTATAAGTTAGCTTTATTTGTAGTCGACTACCAATTTGCTGGCAGGGTAAATTTCTTTTAAAAATTATTCGTAAAATCCCCGCTTAAAAACCACCATTCATAAAATTTTTATGAATCATATGCAAATTAGATTTATTTGAACATTTGTAATGGAAATAATAAGAAAAGATGACGAACAAAAACTTCAGTTGTACCTTATACAGCTGAAATCACTATAAAAATTGATTCCCCTTATTATAGTGTTGTCAACATCAGTTTAAATCGATAGCAGAAAATTGGTGATAATTTAATTTAATGTTTAATCTCGAATTTAAAAAAATTAGCCGTCAAATTACGAAAAACATAAAAAGACTGAAGAAAATATGGAGACACACAATGGTTAAGAGTAATTGTTAATTACCGAAAACACCAACATCCCAGCAGATAGAGAGTTAAAAATTTTACATACACAACTTATCTTCCTAGCTTAAATAAATATAATGTAAATAAATATTAATAATAAACTTTATGTCGGGGTATGTAACTAGACAATATAGTAAAAATCAGTAATTAACTAAACATTAATTGTTTATTTTTTTTATTTTTTGAAATGACTAAAAACGTATTATAAACCTAATATTCGAAACGCAGATTGTAATTTAATTATATTCATATTGCAACATAAAAAAGCTGATACGCACAACAATTTTATGATTAATGCACCGAATTATTACAGTCTAGATGGAAGATAATATACTTCCTTCCATATTAAACAAATATAAATACGATTGAAATTGTGTTCATTTATAAACCGTTTAAAGTCTGTAATGAGGACGTGTTCCGATTACCAGGCACGTTTTTATAGATAAATACAAATTAACACTATTTATAGAGAACTTGAAATTATTAAAAACCAGGTTAAACGATTGATTTAAAGTAAAGCAAAGAAAAAATAATTACACTCATGCGTTTTCTAAGTAGAAACGTTTTCTGCTGATCTAATTCCAGACATTAGAGTAAAATATATATGTATGTACTCGTATAAGAGGTGGGTGTATTTAATATATGTTAAAAGCAGAGGTGTGTACAATTTCAAGCGATTATTTACATGTTACGAATTTAAATGAAGCAAATGCACTCCCATAATATACTGCTACCTTATCGATTTATTCGCTTTGCGATATTTATTTTATTGTTAAAGTTTATTCAACTTTATTTTTTGTTGTCATATGAAAATTGGATCAAGTTTAAGGTCATTTTGAAAACGATAAGTGAACCAAAATTTCATATTTTGTTTCCTATTTAAATAAAGCATTATAAAAAAAAATTCAATCGAGTATGTTCTGAAAAACGAATTCGAGTGAAATTGAAAATGAATGAAATTTTAAATTGCCAAAATTTTAAAATGTGACTCAAGTTTTGATACTTTTTGTTATTTCTTTGTTTAATAATCAATAATGTAACGTCTTTGAATACCAAAACTGTAAAATATTTTTCACAATTAAGTTTTATTTGCGTTGTAAAACCACTCGATTTCAATTTCACTCGAATTCGTTCTGCAGAACATACACGAATATCTTTTTTGCGTAAATGTATTAATTTCATGTTTTTTTTATTAATGGCCTGTTTCTGTATGACAAACAATTCTAAGCAATTGAAAATTTATGTGAAAAATGCTCAAAATTATTTTAAAAATTGAATTCTACTAATGGTGTCACATGACCACCATTCGACTAAAATGAGGTCAAGATAGCAATTGCCCGATTGAAAAATAAAGCTGCGGGTGCTTCTTTGGACTGATAGTAGAGCTATTCAAGGGCGGAGGCTATTATTAAAACCATATGGTTTGGGGGGAACGTATGACGGATGATCGGACCCTCACCGTACTCTGTCTATTGCTTATGAAATTTTTTTTGGAGGTCTGTGTGAAAGAAGCTGTAGTCTTACTAAATCGATGTCAAATGATTTGACTCAAATCCTCAAAGATAACAAATCGTCACATTTCAAATTTTATCGATTACAAAGTTGTGATAGGTGTTTAAGAACTGAAACATGTTTTTTTTTTTGTTAAATTGATAAGGTATTGCACAATGCCGGTAAGGGATATATGTATCTGAGAACTTTACCACGGATATTATTCGCGAATACCGAAAAGGAGTCAAGGAAAATGGGTCTGGCGGTTAATAAATTCAAAATAAAGCTGATGGTTTTTACGTAGAGTCTAAAAGAATTGTAGAACATGTACAAGTTGATAACTGTTATAAATTTGAGATTGCGAAAGAGTATAATTACCATGGTACGACGACCGTAACAAAAACTAATGACATGTTTCGAGCAAAACGAAGAATTTTCTTGCCAGACTAAACAAACACTCTATAAGATGCTGTACTGTCGGTGTTAGTAGTATACATACATACATATGTATGTATGTGTTTGCATAAGCAGACAACGTTTTTTTTAATATTACGCACAATTAGTTATTCCGCTGTGTGATGTAAAACGATTTCAAACGAAATTGTTTGTATTTTCAAAGTCATATAAAACTTATCTGTTTTAATTATTCTAAAATTTTAATAGTAATGTAGTGGCAATAGTTAGAAAGGTAATAAGTAAAAAAGGATTCCCAAATATGCAAGCAGTAGGAAGTTACAGCAACTTGAAATTTGGTTCGATTTCAGTTTCAATCAAAATCGTTCTTCACCACATACCGGATTTTTATGCTGGAATCGATTAGTAAAACACATTAAACACCAGAGGCTTGGTGTAAGAATAACTCCAATGGGTTGAGGCAAAAGTGCCATCTAAGAAACTAAGCACTCCTAATAGCAATATAATGATTTTATTAAAAAACTAATCACCTGATTTCTTAATATATTGTTATAAAATGTAGTATTTTCCAGTTAAGGCGTTCAAATTCTAAAATATTACAATGTTTTTAAAAAGTACTTAACAAAACCGTTTTGTTTCTAGTGCTGGCATACACATCACACCGAATAAATTTAAATGATCAAATACTTATTGAGCTAGCTGTCTTATTACTACAGTCGATCACAATCGAATCGAATTTGCACACCGAAATTTTTGACCTGTATGATTTGGAATACATAATAGAAAATAATAAAAAAGAATTGAGGAATTTATCCACAATTTCTTAAATAATTATTGAAAACAAAGATTAAATGCTTATAAAAAAATAAAAGTTAACGAAAACAAATTTACCTTCGTCCACATACAAAAAGTTTATGAATGTAAATAAATTTCTGCAAAATTAAAAAAAAATAATAAAGAACTTTATTTAATACCATTAATCAACTCACATTTTTATGAATATATTGTATATATAAAAAAATTATAGAAAAATAACCAGACTTTTGAATAAAATATGTGTATATATCTGTGGACTTTTGACAAAACGTCTTCTCTCTAAATCAACAACTTTTCAGTAGAGCCAAAAAACAGTTAAAAAGGCTAATAGAAGTTATTGCTTAGAAAATTAAAGAAATTTTGAGCTTCGATATTATGCACAAACACTTAACGAGCATTATACGACCTTTTTTTCCTTCTAGAAGCAATAGTTTTCTTTAAAAAGACAAAAAATTAATTTAAGACTTTTTGTTAAATAGATTTTAAATAAAAAAATTAGCTTCCACCATAGAAGTCGTTTTGTCAAAATTTTTTTGATCAAATTTGAAAATTATTTTAGTCGCTTAAGTCAGGACAAGTTGTTTTGTTAAAATGGAATATGAAAAAAAAGGATGAAAGAAGTTGATCTGGAAAATATATTTCGGTTTTATTAAAAAAATACTTTTATTTTTCTCTACAATATGCAAATAATTAAAAAAATATTAATAAAAATTAAATGAAATTTTTAATAGACATTCAATTTTTTAAATTACTCTTAATTCTCTGAAAGAAGTCGTTTTGTCAAATTGAAATTGGGGGAAAGTCTGAAAGAGGTCGATTAGTCAACTGCATATCTTGCGTTCCAAAGGTCGTACAAATACGGGGATTAGACCAAAAGATGGACAAGGAAATTCTATATATACTATAAAAATATTGGAAAATTGTCTTATTTGGAGAGAAGACGTTTTTTCAAAATTCCACAGATATGTATGTGTATGTGTAAATGTTTCACCGTTCTGTTGACCAAATAACACTCTATATACCAGGAATTTGAAAATTAATTTCCCATACTTCGGGAACTGTAGTTAAAAACACATTGTTATAAAATAAAGTTATAAGACGACAAACTAAATGGGAAACAGAATTTAGAGCAGGAGTTGGATTTTCATTTAAAATTCCTATAGATTGTACAACCAATGACTTGACATCAATAAATTTTTTATTGGCCAATAGCATCGATAACTCTCGCATCGAGGAGGAATAATCTTCACTAGAAATAACATTTTCACCCGTAGTACTGAAAATATATTAAAACATAGATGATATTCATATGCATAAACAAATTAAAATAATAAAATATAATAAAAAATAATCTATGATTATTAACAAAAAGCTTTCACTATACAACCATAAATTTTGAAATATGCACACGAAACTAAAATGTAACAATTTACCTCTTATAGGGGAATAATGAAAATATCACAATTGCCAAACATCTCGTTAAAACTTTACGTCTATAATTATAAAAATATGAAAAGTATCTTTTAATATACATATTGCTCCGTTTAAATGGTGGCTACATTAATACTTACTTATTTGTTACCACATCCTTTTTAAAACCAATTGCACCTAAAATGCCATCACCCCAACTTTCAGCCTGTGTTGATATAACTTGTAAATGTCGAGCCAACATAATTAAAGGTTTTTTAGAATTATGAGGTTCTTGGAGAATAATTCTGCAACCCCATGATATCATAGCACCCCAAACAATAGCCATAATAGGTTCAGTATTTGGCTCTGTTTTAAGACTTTCTACCAACTGACTTAGATCTTGAAGAAATGTTATGCGATCTCCAACTGAAGGCATTTTTTCCATTTTATACAAAATGAAAACATGTAATGTAAACATACAGGAATTTCTCATAATAGGCATCAATTCTAATTTCTCCAAAGTCATTTGTAGTAATGAAAAGAGATTAAGCCAAGATGGTGTATGCCAATCTAAGCTATCTTGGGAAGAACGAAAATAAAATGCTATACTCGATTCCAATAGAGTATAAGTTCCTGCTATAAAAGCTTTCATATGCCCAATAGCACTTAAAACACTACACATTAATATATTGCCCGCAGGAGCATGCACTTCTTGCCACGTTACCAAACATTCAATATGCAAACTAAGGAAATGAGAAAGAAGTATTTTATTTTGCTTTTAATAAGAAAATATTCACTTACTTGGAGGTTTCCTCACTTTGAGTTTGCATGGGTAAAATAATTTCTAACATAACATTTAACGCCTCACGTCTTTGCTCCTCATATGTTTTTGTAGCTGCTAGTGAACACAACGATTTATTTAAAGTATCCAACAGTTCTTCAAAAGAATTTTTAAAAACACGTTTGCCTTCTTTGGTGGCGAAAAGTTTAGGATTTTTGGCGGCACAAGCCCTTTGTAAACGTATCATAGATCTGGTGTATAGTATACGTTTAGCAGTCGCATTTGATATATTCTTAGTTTGATCACCACGCTCTGGCATCATGGCACAGGCCAAACGTATTAAACTAAAAGTGATAGATCTTAAAACAAAACAGAAAATATTAATCAAATTTAACTCTTACTCTAATACTGCCCTATCAGCATAATTTGTTTCGGTTGGTATCTTTAAAATAATTGTTGGTTCTACTGTGGTCACAAACCATTTAAGCAAATTTTCCAATTCTGTATACTCCACCATATGCCAAGGATATTTAATTGCATCTTCCAGTATCTTGCTAGTATTAACATGAATATGTATATTTGGTTCGAATGAAATCTTAACAAAAATTGTAAATAAACGAGAGATGATGGCGGTATGCAATTTTATTGGTGTAGCAGTTAGTACTTCTGAAAACCATTCATTCCAATTGATGCGTATAAAAATATGACCCAACATGGCATGACATTCAGGTATAAACTAGAATTGTAACATACAAATTTTAAAACTTTAAATAATCGGTTGGAATTTAAATTCTTTAAAATAGTTCTTGAAAAATGGACAATTTTTAGCCAAATTCTTTGAGAAAATAATAACTTTATTCTAAAATATTTCACAATTTTCTTTACAGAAAATTGTAGCTTATCAAAGAAATGTGTTTACAATTACCTTTTGCAAGCTATCATACAACATGTCTATATATTCAACTTGAGGTTTAAATTGTTCCCAAGGCAATTCTGCAATACCCTCATGTATAGGGCCATATATAAAATAATCAATATTAGGAACCGCAAAGTGATGAATATACCAACTAAAGGTATGGCTCAATATTTTATGGGAAACTAATGTGGAATAATTTTTTTTAATTCTTATTAATAATTAAAATACATTAACTTACTGGGTAAATTCTCCAAAATATATATTAAGGTTCTTATAAAATTTTTTATGATTATTTTACTAGAACCAGCCTGCTGTTCACTCCAAGGATTTAAAACTTTACCGCTAACATTATTCACTAACTGTCGTATCCAATTAGCTGATAACTGTTGTATGGTTTTTTCAGTATAGATAATAAGCCACGGAGAATACATTTCAATAATTGAACCGAAAACCAAATCGCAGACTAAAATAATAAAATGTTAACACTATTTTAAGAATAAAAATTATAATTTATTCCTTACTTTGATCGGCTAATAACTCTTGATAGGTACATATAGCAGTTACTACCAGACAATGACCAAAACAGGAAAACCACATTGCTAATGGTTTGCAATAGTCTTTATGCTTAGGATAGAGGCCATGTAAGCCATGACTCAAGCGTTCTTTCTGAAAATGTCTAGCAAACAGCATTACTGTATCCGTGGATGCTTTAAGATTAAAAAGAGTTTGTTTTCTAGCAAAATCCATTGCTATTGTTTCCAATTTATCTTGTGTGGTAGTTAAATCACATTGTTCACAATTAAATTTAACCAATAGTGAATTTAAAAGATCCAACAAAACTATGGGCATTAATTTTTGTTCGGATATACGATCCAAAACTGTCTGCATAACCTCACCATAGTGCTCAGGAAAGTCGTAATTAAAAATATGCACTAAATGTCGACGAAATTGATCTTGTAGCAAATCAGATGAAGGCTGAGACCATGATTCCAAACCTTGTAGAACCAATTGTAGTAAATTATGTATATCAAATAGTTTGGGATGATACGATTCTAACCATACAATTAAATCAAACTTAAGAAAGAAATTTTTAATACCTTAAATATCTATCGTATTATTTTAAAGGGAAAAAACTCTTACCTTGGAAAATAAAACAAATAATAATTTGGTATCACAGAGTTTTAAATGGGAATCTATAAGAAATTTATACATCTTTAGGAAATAAGGAGGACTTGTCTGACAAGGTACAACCACACCAGATAAAGACTTGATTAAGTTTGGTCTTTTTAAAGCAAGTTCTAATATTTTTAAGCCTTCATCCTCTTGACGTTCTTGTATAAATATCTTAACAATACAAATATAGAACAAATAATTAAAATTCTGTTATAAAATATTTACAATGTAATAACTTACTCCCAAGTCATTTAACAGTTCTGTATAAAACTTATTTGTTGCATTAAATTTCATTGTTATATCTGACATATTTTCAATGACATGATAGAAATACTCTATACCCGTATTTATTTTTAGTTGATTTTTAACCTCATGACGATTTGTGCTTCTAGTCAATAATAAACGTACAATTTGCCCTATTTGACCTACACATTTGGCAAAGTCTTCAACATTTTCGTTTGACATTTCGTCAATAATTTTATCATGTCTTTCTTTGTAAGTTGTAATTTTTTCCTGTACTTGTTCGTCTTTACGTATCATTTCTAAAGTAGTCACAATACGTGCCGGATTTGAACATTGACGATTGAAGAGCAAGGAGTTACAACTTTTAATTTTTATTTCCTCATAAGGCACCATTTTATAAAGTTGTGGTATAATATCCATATAATTGCGATTAATTGCATTGAGTTCGGATGTTTTAAAGTGAAACTTACTGGTAGATTGAGTAAACATAGTATTAAATTTAAATTTTTATCGAATATATCAAAAAAATCGATAAAATGGTACTTACGTAGCTGTGCCAGTCAATACTCTTAATTTATCTTTCAGATCTTTTAAAGAATGTTGAGTTATTTCCTGTTGCAACAATATTTCTGGTATTTTATATTCAGGAGGCTCTAAATGTTTATCGTACGAGTTTAAATGTGTTTTAATACGCTGTATAGGGGTAGCCTTTGTTTTTGGTACTAAAGGTGTGCGCAAACTTTTATTTGTTTGTAAACGGTAACATTTACGAGCCCATTGATCAGACTGTTGTCGTTGTTCTTTACGTATTAAAGGTAAATATAAAAACTCCGTCCAATGATCCTGTTAATAACAATTGAACTTATGTTTTAATTTATTTTTGGTGGAAAATGTAAAAATAACTTTTACCGTATGACCATTTAAAATTTCACCAAGTTTTTCCCCATTATACTGTGGTGGATAGTTTGTTTGATCCTTGGACATTTTATTAATGGCAGTATCCTCTAGCCACAAAGCATATGTTTTCATTATTCTAATTGAAGTAAACAAAATATAAATATGCATACTATATGTATAAATTTGTTTTTATGCAATTTTGACATACTTTGCACAATTTCGATAGCAATAACTAAGACCATCATCTTGAGCATGTTTTTTGGCTTCGTTTTCATAGTATGTTCCGGCAGCTTTAAGTTGAGATTTTATTTTCTTCATTATAGCTACGTTATAATCGTAGAATTTATCTGAAACTCCAAACACTTGTTGAAAATTATGTTCGTCATAGTGTGAGGGTATGCGTGACAAATACAATTCGAAAAACTTCTGATTGATAATGGGAAAGAGAGCATGATTTATATTCATACTGGATATTAAATTTGCATATTTATATATAACCAGCATATTTGCTGAATACGTTGGTTTCTTGGATATACTCAAAGATTTCTACAAATTCAAAAATAAATAAAAATAAAAATTCATTATTATTTTTTTTTTTTTTGAATAAAATACCTTTAAAATGGCATCAATATTTGGCTTTGCACCAGCTGCATTTAATTGCCTTAAAAATTCAGACCAAATGTAAGCGTCCTGTGTTTTAAATTCAATTTCTAATAATAACAATGCCAACCAAGGATAGTATGGTGATAGAGTGGGTATTTTTGATTGACTACCACCAAATAATCCTTTAAATGTGGACATCATATTTGTGCCCTTCCAGTCAGTACAATCTCTATAATAGTTATTGAAAAATTCGAAGCACTGTTTATTGGCATCAGGATATTGATATGCCACTTTTAAAATTTTATCTAATAAATAGACCACATAAGTATTTTGCCAATTTGGTAAAGCTGTCAAACAATTTAGCCATATATTAATTAAATTTAAAGGCGATAAAAGTCCATAACTAAAATTAAACGGAATATTTATACAAATTATAGAAAGTATGTTTTGTTTCTTTAACATATTAATATTACTTAGTGTATGATGTTATTTGATGATGTATCATATTGTCAAATAGTTCTAAAACAGGTCCAACAGTGTTTGGGTAAACCATATCTTTCGCCATTTTAAGATAGGTTTTATCAGCATTTAATAAAGCATTTAAAATTTCTTGAAAACTAAAAAAATCGTGTTAGTCAAAATATGTACGAATACACATAAATATGTATGTATGTATGTATATTAGGGCGGGGCGATTGAAAATCGAGAAAGTGACAAGAAAAATCGTATTCTAAGGATCAAATTAAAAAAATTTGCCCAAGGAGCCATACATCTAAAATGAATTCTGATGTTCCTTATTTTGACCCTCACTAGCTTTGGAGGATCGACCCACCCATGCTAGTGGCAAAACCACAGAACCATCATAGGGGGGGGGGGGAGGCCCCATACAAAAATTTAAAAAATCACCATTTTTGGAACTTTACATGAAACAATCAGCGAAATGGCTACAATGTAAAAACAATTTACTAGATCAAGTAAATTTACCGGCAACATAATTGAAATTTACTACTATTTTAATAGATTCTAAAAAAATATCAAAATCAAGTTTTCTATTTCACTCAATTTTTTCACTATTCAAATCGAAAATTTTCATAAAGATTTTAGGTAGGAAGTATTAAACTATTCAAAATAACTAAATTCAGGCAAAAGAAAATTTGGAAAACCCAATTGTTTGTTTAGAGAAAAAAATTACTACTTATGTTAACCTACAAACATAAGATATTGTTCCATATGCATATCAAATTTCCAAAATTACACCAATGCGTATGATCTATATTTGTTTTGTTATAAAATAAATATAAAGTATACGTCCTCTTATTTTTTATGGTAACCTCTGCGGACTTTTCAAAAAAAACTAATTCAAAACATTTAATTTAATAGGACTTTTTTTTACTGTTTTTTACGCTTGAAATGTTGTATATTTCAAAGTTAGTGGAGGTCGTTCATACATTTGGACTCGATTGTGGCACTTTAAATGGGTCAAAGTGGGATTTATTAAAAATTTTACCTTTGGATCAAAATAAGGAACATCTGAATATGTTTTAGAGGTATGTTTCCTTGGGTATAGTTTCTTATTTTGATCCCTAGAATACGATTTTCCTTGTCACTTGGGCGATTTTTTTTTGCATCCGTACAAATCGACCAGCCCTAATTTATATATGTACCTCAAAAACTTTATACTTTTACCTTTCTGAATTTCCTAATGTATCTGGTGTTTCAAGAAATAATGGCACTATCAATTCCAAACATCTAATGACAGCCGAATGTCGATGATCACTTAACAAACGTTGCATTAAATCGAAACCTTTTTGACAGATTAACGGTATCGAATGACCATGTAATGATACCAAAATTGCCACATATAAAGCTAAAGGTCTATTCTCTGTCACACCTTGATATATTAATTCTATGCGTTCTAATTCAGAGACAAACATTAAAGCCTCTGTGGGATTTCGTAAAGTTTTTTTAACTTGTTCAACACTTTGATCCATTACATGAAGACGCAATAATGATATTATGCTCCAACACCATGTTGTAAACTGTTCCCTAGTTGATTGACTAAAGTCAATCAGACTTGAAACTTGACGAACACTTTCGGATATACCAGATAAGCCTAAAACCTCAGGCGCATGTTTCGTGAGCGCTTCAGTTATGAGACAGGCCATGCGTACATGTATATTATGGGGTAAAAACAAACGTCCATCGCAATCAAAAGACCAATTTAAATTACTGATAATAACGCGAGCCAACATATTTTGTGCAGTTTTAAAATCAAAATGTAGCAACCAATTCGAAAGTATTTCAAAACTTTCCATATTCGGTTTCCAATTTTCCAATGGTAATGATTTAAATAAATAGTTAAGATTTTCGCAATCATCAAAACGAACTTTTAGTTGTAACAGCAAACAAGACATTAAATCTTCATATTCTAACGCTAAATTTACAAGCATATCGCGTGCAGTTTTATAGCCTATGTCACGTGTATCATGATTTATAAAACCGATCTAATGATAAATAATATTTTAAAATATATTCAATGGCAACAATTCGAACTACTTACATTAAAAATATGTAAGAAAATGGATTTAATTAAATCCCAATCTTTACTTTTATTTCTATTATTTGCCATTTCAAAGAAAGTTTGCAGCAAATAGTATAGGTCTTCATCAGATGAATCAGCATTAGCTATATTAAATTTTGCCCAAAAATCTGAAGCATTTAAAAGGTCTGTGTAGTCTAAATAATAAAATATTTTTTTAAGCCAAACTTTAAATAACAAAACAAGTTATTTTACCTTCTTTTGGCAAAGTTAAATTTGTCGGAAATCCTACATTAAGATAGTAAAATATTTGCCATATTGTATCGGTATTCATGGAAGAAAATGGTAAAGAGGAAAAATATTGCCAAGTGGCTAAATTTCTTGTGCGATAAATATAACTGCAAGCTTTCAAAAGTAAACAGTTAATCTCCAAGGCAACGCGTTCACTTATGCCAGCATCTTTTGAAACATTATTTTCTCTAAAATAGAAAGTTAAGTAAATAAAAAAGTAATAATATATCAGAATATTTAAAGGAACATACTTAAACAGTTCATAATAATCAGAGACATACTGCAAACAGTGTCTCATTAGACGACCTAAACGTTTGGCTAATTGTTTGTATCGCTCATTGTTGTAAGTTAACATACCCTCACCAAACAATGTTAGTAATTGAGAAAAAAACGCCACAACTTGAAGCATTTTGTCTGCCATAATAAGGTCAGATTCAATAATATAATCGTCAAGGAATTTTTCTATTGTCAAAGCGGATCTATAAATTTTAATATTAATAAAAAGAATATATACACATGTGTACGTGTATAAATATACCAACCTAAATAGCTCCTCGAATGGTATTTGATTCAAAAGAGAAATTAGATCGCTTTCTTTCAAACCTGCACATTCGCCGGAAGGCGTGTGACTATCTTCACCATCCGAATCGATTAAAATCCAACGATCTTCTTTAACAGGATCTGTTATCTCCTTTTGAGACTTTAATACCATCAATCAGTTGCATTTTTTTTGTTTTTTTTTGTTTTTAATAAAATGGTATTACAAAAAATGTCTTACCTGTGAAAATTGTTTTAAATATTCATTACGTTTTTTAATAGGCATAAGTAACACTTGTAGAACTGACATACAATGATTGATTTCTGGAGAATTTAAGGCTAAGGGTGGTTCATTAGTATGTTTTGGAGATTGAGAAGTGTACGAGTGGTTACAAGGTATCTGTATAAATTCACTTGCCCAAGAACCTACGCCACTTGGACATCGTAATATATTAAATAATAAGAACCAATGGTCTTCCTTGGCTGCCAAACGCAAATGAAATGATATTAATTTTCTAAGCCATCCTTTTAAATCATTTTCAAATTCCTGAAATATTTATTATGAGAATGTAACTTTTTTGTGTATTTTTCTTTTTTTTCTATTTTAATTATTTACCTTATTAGGTGGAAATTTCCTTGCAAAATGAAACAATATACTTAAAGCTTTTCGTATTTGCATCACAACTTCTAATGCATTACCATGCAATTGCTCCTGTAATTTTAATTTATCTTCGATTTTTAACGATGGCTGATAAATTAATTCATTGATCATTTGATCAATCTGGAATAAAATAAAAAGTATTTAGACATTTTTACAATTCGAATTTTACATTATGATTTAAATGGCTATATTTTATATTATTTTTTGTAGAATAAACGTTATTACACTGCTAAAGCTACACAGGAAAGACTATAAATATCTAAATATGTCGCACTGCTATACATTTATTCTGCTATCGTCATATTTAAGATGTGACTTATACGGCTACTAGTTATTCTCAGAGATTTTATTACTCTTAACTCTCAGTAGTGCCTACGTGTGATTGTAAGGTGCATTTGATACAATAGCTGAGCTACTTTTTAGACACGGCGCACTTGTCATAAGGTGCTCTTGAGATTACAACAAGTAAAAAGTAACAAAATCAACATGGCTTTTTGATGTTGGCCAAGGTAAAGGACTGTCAAAAAAAAAAACCACAGCAAAAAGGATGAAAACAAAACAATTTATGTAAAACAAAGAAAAAGTTAACAACTCTCTTCACAAATTGTATTTTTTTTTATTGAGACCAATACACAGGGCTGAACCCCTACTAATGCCGTGCATTGTATTGGAATTTTTTGTGGAAAGGATAGCATTTTTTTTCCTATATTATTAGGCGCCTTAGAAATAAGAAATAAGTAGCTTCGAATTTGATCATTCAAGGGCAAGTGTTATTCTTTCACCCTTGAATGATCAACAGCAATTTCCCTATCGTTGCATGTTTAGTACCTTCGCTAAGCAGGTTAGCTATCTACTATTATTCGTTTTTTGTAGCCAATGGTAAAGGTGGAATTGAGTGGAATGCCAGGGAGCCCAGTGGTGGAATGTCTTACAACAAGGTAACTCAGCTGGTAAAAGAATAGAACTATAAATATTTTTTCTTTTTTTTATATAATTGTTCTTGTTTTTACACTTTTTGTTTTGTTTTTCGACAGTTCTTTAACCTAACCAACACCAAAACGCCATGTTGTTTTTGTTAATGGTTTACTTAATAGCTGTTTTTTGGAGAAAATTATGAAATTCGAAAATCGGGTTTTTAGTAGAAAATATCGGTTTTCAATGTATGAATAAAACTTAAAAAAATATCAAGATTATATAAAGATTGCTCTACAGGGGAAGAATGTGATATTCAAAATCGTAATGAAAGCGATATTCAAAAGCCAGACAATGTTTTATTGAAAAATGCTATGGCAGTGGCAATTAACAAACATTTAAAGGCAGCGGAAGAAGTGGCTTCCTCAACTAAACTCAAAGAAAAAAGTTTAAGGTCCTGGAAGCCACAAATAAAATTACATAAAATTTAGAATTATTATATCAGGCTCTACAAACGATTAAGCCTAGTTTGGTTGCAATTGAGAGAGTTTTCTATTTCAGGGAATTTTGTGAATAAACTAAGCACACGGCTAAATAGCAAATCGATAGACGTCCTCTGTTTTCTGAAATCAATTTTCAGTAAACAAAAAAATAAATAGAAGATTTAATTTTGTATTAAAATTGCCTGGAATAGAAAATACTCGGTCCTTTTGCCTTATTGTCTTTAAAACTAAAATTGATTTTAATAAGTATGTATGGTATGCATACATTTTATTTTCTCTTGCCTTTCGGCTTTGATTATAATTTACAATATATAATACACACAGTTATATATTTTCTAAGAATTCATCTGTATCTAATAACATTTTTGTTTTTGAAAGAATATTATGGTTATTATAAAAATATGAAAATATATCGTTTTTATTTATTCGAACTCTTTGCTGAATAAGTCGTTTTACTATTAAAAAAATATTTACATCCTTATATCGCACCCTAAATACAAAAGGGGCACAACTCAAAATACTTAAATTTTCAGGACAGACATAAAACTGTTTATGTAAAAATGATTGTAATATTTAAAGAAAATATTGCTCCATTATGAAAAAATTCAATATTGAAATTTTATATTTATTTATATTTTCTTTAAATATTACAATCATTTTTACATAAACAGTTTTATGTCTGTCGTGAACATTTAAGTATTTCGAGTTGTGCCCCTTTTGTATTTAGGGTGCGATATAAGGATGTAACTTTAGGTTTAAGTTTACTTGTAACAACAAACAGCAAGTTATCTGTCTGATAAAATCCTGCCTTTAACTAACGGCAACTTGTAATAATGGGCCTAAATTGGATAAAAAATAACGATGAACAGTAAATAATTTCAGTCAAAAACTGCTTTTAATCACTCTAAATTTTCTCTTAAAATTTTTTGTTCGAATTACAGAATATTCAAGCAAAAATTTTTTATAAAAATTCGAAACCGGTTCGAATCGGTTTTTAGGAAAATTACTATTCGAAAACCGGTTTTTTAAATGTCGGTTTTTGTATAAACCCTACTTGTTATAATACCTCAAAAGCACCTTATGATAAGTGCGCCGTAAGTGCGTATCAGAGAACAGATTGAATGTATTCACCTTTGCTAAGTATTCATGCATTCGTTGTTTTTGCTATGTATTCATTTAACATCAACTTCTACTGATGTTGCTTTATTCACACTCTTTGTTTTTGTTGATTGCCTTTTGCATACATACTCTAATTTTATACTGCTGTTACATGTAGTGCAACGAATGATCTCACACATTAAAAAATAAAAGCAAATGGGACATTTATTCGGTGTTTGTAAACAAGTTTGTGAATGTTGATGTTTGCATACATACACACACAAATACTTTAAAAAAAATATATACATATACACCTATCCTTAGGTTTAAACCCTACTCGTTCTGCACGTCTTCGATCTTACACGGTTTTTAAATGAAAATTAAAAAAAAATTATGTTAAGAATGTCTAATTTTTTCTGCAAGCGAATTTATTTCTACTTAACTATATCTAAATCTGGCAACACTTTGACGTATACCTTTTGTACTCTCATGAACTTATCGAAAAAAAACACAGAAAATAGGAATTCCCCTTTTAGTGTTCAAAGCAAAATTTTATGTGTCCACATACAGATGAGTTAATTGATTTTAAACAATAAAACGAATATCATTTTTCATAAATTCGTATTAATTCTTACAAATTATTAATTGTTTAATATCGTATCGTATCGTTGTTTTAGTGTTACACGGTTTTTTCATACAAAAAGTATTTTTTCGAGTTAAACGGTTTTATCAGGAACGTATCTACCTTGTAAAACGGGGGATAGGTGTATTGCGATTCATTTAATAGACATACCATTCGTTGTCCATTCATTGCTTTTTTGAGTGTTAGATGACTTTAAAAAGTAAAATAGTGGCAATTGACAACAGTATACAGGCATGGACATAAGTATAGGCACAAGCAGTACTTTCAAATAAAATAAAAATTTTTACGTATTCCCAGACTTAAAATAATAATGTTATTAACTGATTATGACTACAGGATATGCACATTAACAAAATAACAAAAAAACTAAAACAAATTAGTTTCAGAAACAAAACAATATCAAAAAGTACTAAATAAACTCAGTTTTCTATAGGACAAAATTATAGGCACAGCTATTCTTGTGCAGGCAAAAATTATACAGAAGTTTGAAGTTTATTTAGTACTTTTTGATATTGTTTTGTTTCTGAAACTAATTTGTTTTAGTTTTTTTTTGTTATTTTGTTAATGTGCATATCCTGTAGTCATAATCAGTTAATAACATTATTATTTTAAGTCTGGGAATACGTAAAAATTTTTATTTTATTTGAAAGTACTGCTTGTGCCTATACTTATGTCCATGACTGTACTTATTTTGTGTGAATGCATTAAAAGCTCATAAACAGGCAATCAAATTGTTCTCTGGTATGTATTAATACTGTGCATTGTTATACCAGAAATTGAATGGAAAAAACTAAATGAAATCTTGGTGCATACAATTTACAAATATGCGAATAATCAAAATGAGCTCAAATGTGACCGATTGTGTAAATGTAGGGTAATAATACTTAATTTTATTTATCCACTATCCAATTAATAAGAAATTACTTTTTTCTCTAATTGGATAATAAATATTAACACAAATTGTCACATTTGATTTCTTCTTATTTTAAAATAAATTGCAGATAAATAGAATTCGTTGAACATATTTTGGTTAAGTTTTTAGTTTATTTATGTATATTTAAATGTTTTCATGAAAAAAAAAACATACACTTACTTTGGATCGTAAAAACTACAACAGTTTCTTTTAAAAATAATAGCGATAAGCACTCTTAGTTGGACGACCTTGCAAGCTTTGCAAGGAATCAATCTTAACATATATACCTACATTTTGTTATTGTTTTACATAGTTTGCTATGTTTGCAACACGTACAAGGGTGAGCTTTTATTCGTTGCTCCAGAGAACACACTTTCAGATAACAAGCCGTAACTGATTCTTAATTTTTTTTTTTTTTTTTTTTTTTGAGACAGGCAGTTTTTTTTTACAATACATCTACGAAAGCTTAAATTCTATAAGCATTTCGTTATTGTCCTTGTGAATATTTCTTGTTATTTATTGCCATATTTCATTTCATATTTCGTGAGAATTCAAGAATAGGTTACTATTACTAATCCTACAAATAAGTTTATCTTATATTTTAGAAGTTTTTCTAGCCCTGGGCTCCTGGATGGAGTTGAGAACTACTTTTGTTTAATTATTAATTAATGAAAGCCTTTGTGCGATCGCCGACATCGGCAGTTTATCCATTGAATACGAGTTCCTACAGGCTCTCACTTCAAACTTACCTTAATTTTTATGATTTTTGTAGTGATTAGATTACTAGTATAGGTATTTGATATTATATCGAATAAAACAGTCAAGGCAGATGTAGCTGCTTTCAAATTTTTACCATCAACTTGTTTAATGCTGCAATAAAATTAAGTTAAAGTAAACAAAAACACAATTTATAGCTTATGCTTACTTATAAGTTACAGTTTCTTTTACTTCTATTTTATCACCACATTTATCTGAGAATGTCTTTGTAATAGGCACCTCTATCCAGATATGTTCCTGAGCTGCCTCAGCTTCTTTTCGAAATTTCTTTACATCATGTAAATTCATAGTTAATTTACTTTGCATATTATAAAATTCTAGTAGAGCAGCATACAATGGATCATTTTCATAGGACTCTAGAAGGGAGTTCATTAGAAATTCCATTTCAAATTGTTGAGCCATTGCTAAACTCGGACAATAGTAGTACTGGTAAAGTTGTTCTTGTGTTAGTGGCTCCAATTTGGTAGCAGATAATCGAAACGCCTTTGTATTAACTTTAGCAGTTGGATTATAAAGCACAGTTGTGGCAGATTCTTCATAACGATAGCGCTGCAATTGGGGATATTGTACAACAATGTTTGAAACTGATGCTATTGTTAATGGTGGTACATTATCTAATGCAGGTGGAGCAGTAGCTATTTGTATTTCATTTGTAATGATTTCTTCCTCAGAGGCTGAAATCGCGGCTTCATTTTTATTGATATTTTCTTCAGCCGTACAGGAAGACTTTAAGTCATTCTGCCCCTTTTCTCCCTCCTCTTCTTGAAACCCAGATGCTATAAAGCATTCTTTACTCACTATATTATTTCTATTGGCTGTTACTGATGCAACAAATTCATTAATGCTATCAGCACTAGAGTTTGTTGAACGTGTAACCTCGCCCTCAACATTATGTGTAGAGGTGGATACTGAAGTAGTTGCAGGTTCTTTATCTGTAACGCAGTTTTCCGATAATTCTTTTTCTGCATTCGTGTCGTCGTTAATTAATTGCGGAGTAGTTAATTTTGTTTTATTTTTTTTAGATTTCTTTTGTTAAAATAAAAAATAATTTTTTTAAAATTTTTAAGGAGATACTTATATGTACATATTTAAAAATTCTTACACTTTTTTTGGGTTTCTCCAACGTCGCCATACTGGTTATCTTTTAGTTTTTGTTCCTTTTAACTTGTTGAATTTTTAAAGATTTTATTTATACACTCTGTTTATACGTTTTAGAAAATAAAATTTTTTATTTTTACATTTTTACTATTTTATTATTGTCTTTAAGCAAAAAATCCCCGATTATTAAAACAAAAACACACAAAAAAAAAAACAAAACAATTCTTTTTCTTTGTTAACGTTAGAGTTGTCAACAATAAAATTTTAAAAGTCGCTAATGTCGGGAAAACGCGTATTTTTGTAAGCACTAAAATCAAGATCTATTAAAGGGCCCCATACACGACAACTGATGTACGCGCAATCAAATGTTCGTGGCAACAGTTGAGTCGTGTATGAGCCTTTTGTGTAATTGTATATGTACTTTGCTGTAGCAATGTCAAAGAGAGTTTGATATTTTGCTGATGGTGCAATCTTGCCATTGTGGTGGATGGCGAATTTACTCAGTTCAGCAAAGTTTTTTTTGAGTGAAGAAAGAAATGAACTTCAAAGAAAAAGCTTTTTGGAATGAAGTCCTTAAACAGTCCATGCCTTCTTTATGGAAAATTTAAACTTCAGAATATTTAAATTTTTATTATTACAGCACAAGCTATATCACTACTTATTATGACCCGTCCTGCAAAACTGTTTAAAGAAATAAATACTGCGCCAGTTTGATTGCATGTTATGTGGTACGAGCTTGTTTAGGCAATCACTTGATGTCGTGTGCATGATGTTGTTGTGTATAAAGAAGATTCGTATTTTTAAGATTTTGGTTTATTCTTCATTGAACTATCTTCGGTGTTTACACGATACAAGTCTTATTTTTCACGTTTTGCAATTGTGTGTATGCATGTGTGCAATAATGAATGAGAGTAAAGCGTATCCCAAGTACAAGATAGAGTGTATTCGATTCTTTACCCCTCTCCGCCTTGGCCTATAAACAAGCAAAATTAAAAATAAGAATCTCTACGTGTGAACACAGAGTAGATGCCATGGCGCAATTATCATAAGGTGCCTTTGAGATTACAACAAGTAAAACAGTAACAAAAACAACACAGCATTTTGATGCTTGTTAGGGTACTTAACTGTCAAAAAAACCAAAACAAAAAGTATGAAAACAAAAACTATGTACATAAAACAAAGCAAAAATTGACAACTATATTCACAAATTGGCTGAAAAAAAAAGTAGCTCAGCTGCCATGTCAAATGCACCTTATAATCAATACGCCATGGTAAATGCTTAGTCGGAATTAAAATGTAGAAATTGAAAGACAGACGAAATTTGTAGAAATTAGGACGAAAATGTGAAGAGTGTAGTATACAAATTTTTTAATGGACATTTTTCCTCTTTGTTTTCCAATTTTCGTAATTTTTGCCTACTCATTTTGTCTTCTAAGTTCCATATTTACGCGAAAGCAAATTACAATTGTAAAATGTCCGCCTTTCAATTTCTACATTGTAAATCCAGACTTACCAATTAATTTTTTAATATATAAATTTTCTTCTATTAATGAAAAACAGGAAATCTTGTTCGTGTTTCTCATATAAAATAACTACATAGCTGACCCGACAGACGCTGTTCTGTCCAAATTAGAAAAAATGTTTGCATTCGATTTATAAAATGCGTTTCCTCCTCTAGATCGGATAGGATTTTCCGGAATTTTGAATTATTATTATTTTTTATTGAAACTTAAATTCTTTTACAAATTGTTTGAAAAAAATTTTTAATATATTAACAATTTTTTATTTTTGAATGCCCATAAAAGAAAAGTACAGTGCACGCTCGCTAATGTGAACACCGCATTGTATGAACACCGCTTAATGTGAACATAATTTTTGCTTCATTGACTATTCTAAAATATGAATAATTGTAAAAAGCCTTATAATTTGAACCGAATTTTCTTTTTTTTTAATATGAAATGTTAAAATTCTGTGTTTATTAGTTGCGGGATCCCCGTTTTAGGTGTACATGTGCATGTATTGTATGTACATATGTATATGTATGAGTAATTATGAACATATTAATACGTATAAATATATACAAATTTAATTATAATTTGATATAATTTTAAAAATATAAAAACTCATAAATATGTATTGATGTTTGTTTACAATATGGTATAATTCTGTTTTAAAATTTTCGGTATTCGGAAATGTGAACAATTCGTAAAAGTGAACAACGCCAGTTTTAATTAGTTCACATTAGCGAGCGTGCACTGTATACTTATTTTTGTTTAATAAATATATTTTGTGAATTTGAGCCACATCGTACCATAAGTAAAAAAATTTAAATATTACGACAATAGCGTCACCTATCGTTGTTAAACTTAAGAGAAACCTGGCTCCTGAGTAAGCTTATAAATTGTCCAAGTTTGGTGCCAATCGGTCCAGCGGTTCTTGAGTTTTTGTAAAGGCCCAACCATAATGTGCTTAGGCTAGCTTAAACAACTATGCGAATGCATGCAATAAAATGTGTATAACCATAATGTACATAACAAACGTTTCGTTGAGTTTCGTTCAATTTCATTTGTTTACGTTTGGAGCGAAGCCGATCGCACCAAACGTACGCAAACAGCTGTTTTTGTGTTTGTGTAAACAATAATAAACAAAAGACGGCAGTGTGCAATGGAAACCGAGGATAACTTTATTGAAAATATAAAAAATACGATTTTTCTGTGACAAATGTGTATCTTATTCATTTTCAACCATTTAAAAATTTTTCTTTTCTGTTCATTTTGTAGCCCATTAATAATAAAATGTAAACAAATGTGCTTGTGTTTACATTTGGAATGAACGCACGGTTGCATTTTTTAGTACTATTTTTTATTTATGATTTATTTTTTTTTAATTAACAAAAATAAATATAACTGACGTAGCTTTAAAAATCGCAACAGGTTTTCAAGTTATTCTTTAGTAAGAAATTTGTAGTATCACCAGCTTCCTCAAGTTCATCTGAAGGGTAGATATAAAAACTTCTTCAAATTTCAAAGAGATTTTTTTCTATCTTTTTCCTTTAATGTGCGATAAATATCTTTATATGTATTTTAAGTTCAACCTAGAATAAGCTTTTATTTGTTGCAATACTTACTAGTAAAATCTCAAACTATGTATATATATTAAAATTTTTATATTTTTAACTTGAAATAATGATAGTAAATAAAAATAATAATAATAGTAATAATAATAATAATAAATATAACTGACGTGTTTTCGGTAAAATATTTAACAGTTGTAGATATTAAATAACATTTTGTGATAAAAATCTGTATATTTATGAAATATAGAGACAAATCAAGTTTTACATAAGTACTAATATTTGCAACTAAGAACAGCTTGCACTTATGTAAGTTTAAAAAGTACATTATAGCCACTCGAAAGTTTCGTTAGATTTTTGACAGACGTTTCGTTGATTTTTGACATTAGCATACGTCTACGAAAGTACATTATGGTTGGGCCTTAACACGTACCCGGCACAAACGTTTTTATATATTAAGCGTTAAAAAAAGCGTTTTTATTAAAAAAAGCGTTAAAAAAATAATAAAGTTGACAAAGCTGACTAAAGGGCATATATATGGGTATTGCAAAACAACAGCTGATGAATAACTACCCTGTACTGAGATGCTGCTAAGAGTGTTGACAACTAGGAAGTTCATTAGAACTGTATTTAAAGTACATAAATCCGTCTTGTTTTATTATGAAATAATTAAAATTCTAAAAATCCACTTAAATGTACACTAGACATTTTAATCCCCAATTATATAATCATTTCTGAATAGAAAAATCATATTATGGAACAAAGAAATTTTTATTTTAATTTTTATGCTTCTTAAAAAATACCAATATTTATTGCCCTTGTACCTAACGTACTTTTTACGTACTAAAAGAAAACATTTTATAAACGAACTGTCTGGTAGCTCTCTTCCATACAGCAGTTCCCTCACTAAATATATAAACAAATAAATTTTAAGATTTATTAAAAGAAAATATAACATTTTGATAACTTTATAAGGGATCTTTTTAAACACAAATGAAAATATTTAATTTATACATATTTGATAAATTGGGTACTTTGATGTATTATGCCGAATGGAATCGTATAAAAAAATCGGGCTTAACACAAGAAGAGGTATAAAAAGAAAAGATATTTTTGTTATTGCAATTGTCTGACAAATTCATTTAACTTTTCTTATTTTTTGCTATTTTATAGGAAGCAAAACTGACGTATGGAATGCTGTCCTCAATTAAATCTTTTGTTAGTAAAATTTCACCTCATGATCCAGTAGAGGGTTTCTTATTTTATAAGACCAATAAATATGCACTAAATTATTTGGAGACGCCCTCAGGTTTGAAGTAAAGTTTACGAAACTCACTTCAGAACAATATTTTAAAATAATTTTAAATTTAGATTTGTCTTAAACACAGATGTTAATGCCACAAATATAAAGGAATTGTTACAACAGATATATAGTAAAGTTTGGGTGGAATATGTCGTTAGAGATCCTCTTTGGATGCCAGGGACACCGGTAACATCAGAATTATTTCAAACAAAATTGGATGAATTTATAAAACAATCACCTCTTTTTGGCATAAGAAATATATAATATTAAACAGTCATACACTATTTCTATAGTATTTAATTCAACCTTTGGAGCATGGCATCATCACCTCATTTACCTTATTGGGAGTACCAGTGTGATTTGGTAGTTCTTGTAATATATAATGTTTATCTACTATATTGCAGTATTTCGGATTTGCATTTCGTCATATTAAATGCAAACGGACGTAACTACACTTTTTGTGTTTTACAGGAGAAGCAAAAAACCTTATAATCAAAAGTTTTGTAAATCCTGTGAGTCAGATTTTTCAGGATGGAGATATAAGGATTAGCATCCCTATATATAAATATCCCTTCATATAAATATGTATGTAGTTATATATTCTGGCATTTAGAAATACACGCACTTGCAGTTACATCTGTTTGAATTTTAAAATTTTGCACGAACATGTATTTTGATAAAACGAACCATAGTTTATAAAAACCTTAAATTCGAAATTTTGTGTTGTCACGTCCGTTTGCATTTAATATGACGATTTGTATAGTCAATATCAACAACAGTTGACATTAATTAACAGGCTCTTATTATTCTCTAAGGCCCAGAAAATTCCAAATGGCCATCGTCAGTGCAAAGTCTGCCTTTATGTTATAACAATATTTAAAAAAAATGCTTGCATTTTTTATGTAACCCCACGGTGTATACATTTAAATCCAGTTATACACTGACTGTATTCTTTTAATAATTTATGGAAATGTTTATAATTTAAATTTCAATTTTGTAAATATGAAATTCAATTTGGTAAACGAAAGCAATCTACTTGGCGATATTTTTTTTATTAGATTAAAGAACATTTTTTCTGTTACCTTTAATTTATTAGAAAAATGTTGATAGGTAGACGACGCGTCGTTGTATATATGTATGCTTCGATGTTTAAACATTTACTTTGCTTCTAACATTATTTTAAAAATAGTGATGGGAACAGTAAAATATTTAGTTTGAGTCGTTAGGGTACTCAGCAGAAAATTTTTCAAATTTGGAAGCAATAAATAAAATTGTAAGCAATAATGGAAGCATTATATTGTTTATGCATACCTTAAAGCTTCTAAAGATGCTATAGGATAAGGTATTATTTCAGATTTTCTGTACTATTTGCTTACTAATTGCAATAAAATTGCATTTGTATTGCATTTTAGTGGCTCATTTCATATAAAAATCATGCATTATTAATGCGCACGAGTAAGTGATTGTTTACAATTTCTCCCATACAAAATAGCTTATTGGTAAGCACTAATTTCTGCTGGGTACTGTCGCAATATTGTATTGGGTTCCATTATTCTATCAATATTAGTCAACATCCGTAATAATTCCGATCACGGAATTGAATTCTTTCATAAGTATATGTTTTTTTTTTTCAAAATAACTATCTCTATATAAGTAGTCGCCGGGGTCTAGTGTTAGTGCGTTGGATTACTAAGACGATAGCGCTGAGTTTAAATCTGAGCTCTAACATCTTGAAAAAAAAATTAATATGAAAAAATTATTTCTTTCTTCCTCTCAGCAGTCTTCTGGCAAAAGCTCTGAGAGTAACTGATTGCCATGAAAAAGCTTCTCAAATCTATCGTTCGGAGTCGACTTTAAAACTGTAGGTTGCGGTACTCATGGATAAAAATTAACACACAAAACATGAGTGCTGCGAGAGGCTAGGCCGTAAGTCTGAAACAGGGTGGTAATGGCCACTTATGTATATATTTATTATGTAATTAATCTTTATATAAAAATATTATTTTATTTTTAATAAATATTAATAAATCTCTTTTTCGAGCTTAAGGTTTTTTTATATTAATATTAAATATTTATTTTTTTCAATATTTCGCTGCCCCTTCGTGTATTATTATTTTAACAAATAAAACAAATTTTTTTTTTTCATTTTGTTATTATTTGTTAAAATAATAATTCCTGAAGACGCTACACGAAGGGGCAGCGAAATATTGAAAAAAATAAATATTTAATAATAATATAAAAAGACCTTAAGCTCGAAAAAGAGATTTATTATTATTTAAAAAAAGAGGTCAATAAATTTATTATATTATTTAATGAATATTTTCATTTCATTTTGTTATTAAATAAAACTATTGGGTATGATTTCGATTCGTTTTGAAATAGCTTTTTACAAAATTTGATATTCCTCACATGATTTCATTAGACATTTTTCTCAATAAAGTTTAATATAATAATAAGTTTTGTATCAAAATGCCAGGCGCTGTTGTATTATTTTATATAAACTTAAACAAAAAAATATAAATCCACAAACAATTTTTTTTCAACTAAACATGGCTGTTAATAATGGGTATTCTTTAATTAAAAACTAAAAATTCTCCATTTTTCCAAAAACTGCACATTTTAAACTATTTCGTAGAGTATTAAAATAAACTAGTTCTAAAACTATCAACCGAGTGTATTTCATGGAGTACTAACTAACACGAAATACAGTACTCCGCGGATAATTGCCCCAGGCTTAATTGCCTTTCACGCTTATTTACTTCAATTTCTAAGTCCCCATATTTTGTCTTACCATTTTCTAATAAAATTCCACTGTTAATTAACTTTCGCTTAACTGCGTTATTCGCTTAATTACCTCAAATATGTATGTTTTCCCCAAAGAGAAATTTCACTTAAAATTCCCTCGTTTAATTACCAAGAATAAAATTTTCTAAAAACTGCAGCTTAACTCAACTATGTTTACATAGACATAAAATGTCCGTAGAATTTACTTTCAAACTACTTTTTTGATACAACCTTCCAATTATAGCCTACTTATAAAGTTATTTGTTTTTCACATGTATTGACGGCACTGTGTGCATGCAATTACGATAGGTGTATTTGTTTAATTACCTCAAAGACGCAATTAAACGTATTTCTTTAAATGCCTTCCACGCATAATTACTAAAAATGTTGACATTTTTGTCAAGGCAACACTGTGTAGTAACATAAATTAGTTTT
Organism: Metopia argyrocephala; assembly: GCA_963576795.1. Classification (NCBI taxonomy): domain Eukaryota; kingdom Metazoa; phylum Arthropoda; class Insecta; order Diptera; family Sarcophagidae; genus Metopia; species Metopia argyrocephala. Next base: position 54,945,736 of record OY756211.1, on the reverse strand, counting down.
TAGATTACTGGTATGTAATGTATAGCTGGATTACGTAGTCCTCGCCTAGGATATTGCAATTTAAATGGAACACGTTTTTTTTTGTTATCATATATTTGGGTTATATTTGACCTAGTTCTAGTCTTCTATGAATTATTCTTTACACGCGTGTACGGCTAGCATTTACTGCAAAGTTGTTGCTCACATTCGTTGCAGTTGAAAAGCATCTTTCACAATATGTATGATTGTGTGTTAAATGATTTCTATGCATATTGCCTTTAACGCCTCCAGATACAAACAAATCAATCTTTGGAAATTTGAGTCTTTAAATCACCAGCTCTATTAGTTTCAAAAGCCTCTTCTGGTGAGCTATTATCAATCTAAATCTTTTTGCAAATTATTATCAAAATCCATTTCTTTATTTGTTTTTTTTTTTTTTAAATTTTATATACTAAGTAAGTAGAGTTGAAAAATATTGTAGTTCTTCTGTTCTCTATTCTTTTACGAACTGATTTGTACAACATTTTATCAAGCGCACTATTAATTCTTAAAATTTCATTTAATGCTGCATCAGTTTCACATAATGTCATATCTCTTCGTGAAAGCGCTTTTATTTTAATTGGGCTAAAACTATTTATAATTTTTTTAATCAAACGCTTTTTTATACGTATTTCTAAACCGGAAATCTGCTGGCATATCTCTTAGAGTATTCTATTTTGCTATACAGTCTAGCTCTTTTCATTTTTCTTGCCTTAAATACATTTGAAATAATTACTTAATTTTTAGGACGGAGATTTTTGGAATATTTTTAGTGGTTGTTAATTCCGAATTAATTTTTCTCGGGATTTCCCGTTTGTCCATTTGTCGGCATTTACAATGTGGGAATTGAAAGGCAGACATTTTAATTTCTCTTTTGCTCTTGCCTAAAAATTTTTCAGAGTTGAAATTAGAAGACAAAGAGAATAAACAAAAATTACGAAAAATAAAAAGAAAAAAGTCCGGTACAAACATTTTTAACCCAATTTCTACAAGCTTCGTCTGTCTGTCTTTCAATTTCTTCATTGCAAGTCCCGACTTTAGAGAAATCATCTTTCAGTCTTATTATTATGGGAACCTTAAAAAAATCTTACCTCAGGAATACTAAAGATGGAACATTGCCGAAACCTATCTGAAGTTTATAAAAAGTGGACGTGGCATAATCAAAAGTCAATCGCGATTGTATATAATTTTTAACTACACCTGGAAACAAGTTGAAACGTATTTAAATCGACTGAAATTACAATTTCAGTTTGGTATAACTTCCAATTTTGAGTTGATTTGGAATTCTTTTTTAACTCATTATCTTACTGACCATTGATTATACAAATTTTAAAATAACTATAACACAGAAGTTTTTCTTTTTATTTGTCGAACGAAATCACATACCGGATAGTTTATAAATTTTCTTCAAAAATAAAAAATCATATATTTTCGTTTCGTTGACTTATTTTAATAGGACTTTATTAAGTTGTTGTTCTATAATATAAGTTTAATAAACTTTTACTTAATAATTGTACTTTGTGCTTATATATAAGACTTATTAATACATACATAAATATACATATATCTACCCAGTTGGCACAATTGTCCTGCATGACATTGTCCTCAAAGATGTCTTTAAGACAAGTCACTAAAGGTGTTCGTGTACGATATTTTGTGGTATATTTAATTGACGTTATCGCTGGTCAACAAAATATTGACGACAAGCTTGCATAGTTTATACAATGTGTTGTCAACGACAAGCTCAGTGACATTGTCGCTCAGCCAGTCATGCACTATTTTTGCGACATTTATTTAAAAATGTCGCTGATGAATTGTTCTGGCTGTCGTCTATGCATCGTGCAAGATAGTCTATTATCGTGCACCCATCCTCGTAGATGTCTTTAAGACAGAGCCAACTGTGTATACATACATATATGAGCTATTCACAAAGTGTTCTATTATGTTATATTGTCATAAAGATGTAACTTTTTTTTTAGCAGTAAGAAACAGTATGACATAAGAGCACACCTTGTGAATACCTTAATAGCATATAGTGTTTAAAGACTCTATTACATTACATTTGAAATAAAATTTTACAAGATCACAGTGTCTTTATTGTCACCTACACTTAAAAATTAAATAATATACATATAAGTATTTTGCTTAATGTTTAAAAATAACTAAGCATATAAAGTAATAATTTTAAATAAATATCAAATTTATTCCACTTTTACCATTGAAAATTGTTTGAAGAGAGTGAACTTCAAACAAAACTAGTCTATGCATTATAATTTGTTAAATTCAAAAGTAAATTGTAAATGTATAAATAGTATTTTTAAATTTTATTAATGGTTCGATTATGGATTACAACTGCACTTTAGTTAGGTTGTCAGTTACCAAGACAAACTGGTAATCAATATTTTAAAATATCACTTGTGTAAAGAATCTTTGTTTCGGTTAGTAAAAATTCTCAGTTGCCGCATCTGAAATCCCTTTGCCATTCTTAATCTACCCATAAAACATTTTTAAGTATTAATATTTTGGGTTCTATTGAAAATCTGTATTATAATTAACAAAATTATTAATAAACTAGGAATAGGCTTTATTTCAATGTACACGTTATTTAATATTGAAATTGATTACCAAGAAAAAAACTCGCAAATTTTTTCTCCTATGAACTTTGGATAAAAACCCTTGTGTTTGGCGTATTATTGTCGTATTTTGACATTTTTGTTAAAGATTAATGACAAGTTTTGCTTGATTTCTTTAATCTAGGACAAAAATGTCGAAAACCGCCAACGACTACGTCAAACACGATAGGGGCGATGATTGTCAATCTAAATCTAATTTGAAAGTTAATTCTGTTAATTTTTGTTTTAATTATTTTAGCCTTAGAAAGTTGTCTGTTTAATTTTCGCGGATATTTTTACAGTAAAATTTTGAATTAAGTTTTATGGAATTACTTATTGCATTAGTTTAATACACTACACCACCCTAGATTGCAGGAATAGCGGATATTGACTTTCCGGATATGTTGATTGAAAAAAAGGAGACAGCAGTTAAAATAACCAATAATTTTTAATAATTTGCTAATTATTATTTAAAGCCTTTGGGAAAGACTGTTGAGTGAGTATTGTTAGAATCAGACCTTTCAGCATTACAAATGTTAATTGAAGATTTTTGAAGAGTTCATATCGTCGGGCGGGGTTTTATGTGCTCTATCCGCCATTTCATTTTTTTTCATATATCTCGAGTTATTGATGCCACTTTAGGTTTTCGATCCCAAGTTTTTCAAGTCTGCAATCCGTTTTCGGATATCTCGTCTAGTTTCGGAGATAAATAGCAGAAAATTGATTGCAGTTTTTAAAAATTTTGGTGTCAACAATCTAAAGTGGCATCATCAACTCGAGATATATAAATTGGCGGATAGAGCACATAAACTCCCTCACGACGATATAATGCCATACTGTCAGCTTGGTCTTCAATCTTGAGCTATTTAAGCAAAACGCAATATTGGTTTTTTAATTGTAATATTTTCTGACTGTTAATATTTTCAGAGATATAATACGTTTCAACTTACTAAGACATGAGCCCAGGGTTCAAACTCCAGCTCTGACATCTTGAAAAAAAAAGAAATATGAAAAAATTATTTCTTTCGGCGACTACCTGATTACCATGAACAAGCTTCTCAAGTCTGTCGTTCGGGGTCGACTTTAAATTAACACACACAACATTGGTACTGCGGGAAGCTGGGCCGTAAACCTGACACAGGGTTGTAATGGCCAATAATATATGTATGTATATATATATTACATTTTAACAGACATTGTTTAAAGCTTGCCGAAGTTACGGGCATTTTTTAAACAAAACAAAATGAAAGCAAAAAAGAAATCATCCGTTCGTATAAGCCAAACTTTTTTTTTGGTATAAAGCGTTATCAAGCAAAGGCTGTGGTAACATAGAAATAAAATTGTCTGATTTTTCTTAATTTCCCATAACGATAATGTTAATTGATCCCTTTTGAATATATATTTTTTAAAGTTACCTAAAATTCAAGCTTTTAATTTAAACAACTGATACACACAAATAGAGCCAGTGTAGTTCGAAAGTCGCTTTCTGATTTCAAATTTTTAAATAACAAATAACATCGGCTTTTCTAAATATTATACGGTGATATAAATTTTTTTTGGACCAGATTATAGGTCTGTGTGATTGTACTTATACATACATATGTATAAGAAAAGTGCTTTTAAAAAACTTTAGTTAATATAGCTCAAAATTTTAGAAATATGGTTCAACGATTATTTGCTGAAAAGTGCACATATATGTATGTATATGTAAATCTTTGCAACTGAGCTATTGTTCGATCGGTTTTGAATTTTAAAACAACTTTTTACTTTTCTAAATACTATGTGTATATATATATATATATGTATGTATGTACAGGGTATGCAAATTTGAAGTTAGGAAGTAAATTGGCTATCAAATGATGAAATGTTAAGAATTGAGCTGCCATCCTTTGACATTTATTATATAAAAATTTGATAAATAAAATAAAATTAAACTTGAAAGTTCCAGTTTTCTCTAACTTTTTTTTAATTTTTGCTATTAGTTCACAATAGGTTCTTCCGCAATTTAACAGTTATTACGGCCAACTACAGCTGTCAAATGAGTTGTTATTTGTTTAGTCTCTTTTTTGCCTAATCACAATGGGCGGATGTAGAAATAAATTTTTTTTTATCAAAATGGCTGTTCTATTCTTGAAACGTAATCTTCATCCATGAAGCTCATTTCTGAATGGATAGATACGTAAACAAACAAAATTGTCGAATTTTGAGACGATACAATTGACATGAAATCTAAGAGTATCTAAAGAATTCTGACAAAATTACTGTTTGATGTGGATTTTCGACTGACGGCATCATCAGTCCATATTTTTTTGAGAACGACGTTGGGCAGGCCATGACTGTCAACTTTAAGAGCTATAGGATGATAATTACCAACTTCTGTTGGCTTGCATTAGATGATATGAAAACCAACCAAAAATAAGTATATAAGAAAAACATTATTATTTTTTGTTTGTTTTTATTGTGGTTCAATTATAAACTGAAAAACATAAAAAATATACAAATTCCAAAGTTCAAAATTAAAAAAACCATGTACTCATACTGTTAAAATCAGCAAGTTTTGTCTGCTCAAAAATAAAAAATAAATTCATCAAATTGGTTTTTTGTTTTATGAATTAAACCAAATTTTTCCTTTCAATTACCTTTAATTTAGTTCAGTGCTTAGTGGAGTTACGCTTATTTTTAATAATGGCCAAGCCAAGCTTTTTCATTGAGTCAACAAGACTTTGGAATATTGTTCCACACATCTTTAACTAATTCCCAAAACTATTCTTTATTAGAAGCGTTTTTTCCTCTAAGAGCCGCTTTGACAATTTGCCTGTCGACTGTGCAGGCCAGCTTGAAGTCTGGATGCCATTATTTTGAAACCAATCTTTTGCTAGCTCGATCTGTTTTTCGGGTTGTTATCTTGACGAAAGAGCGTTTCAAACATAATATAATGTCAGGAATAGCAAGTAGTTAGCGCAATAGAAAATATTTACTAGTACTTGTAGTGGTACATTACTATGCACAAATGAACTATTTGAGCTAATATGACAACCGAATGTTAAAATCGATAGTTTAATCTATGCATTACGATAAATTTTGCTTGATTTCTTTAATCTAGAACAAAAATGTCGAAATACGACGACGACTACGCCAAACAGGACAAGGGCGATTATGATGTGGACGATATGTGGTTTCAACAAAGCGGTGCCACTAACGAAACAATGGCTATTTTTCGCGATAAATTACGTGTAATGTCACGTGGTGTCGATGTCAATTGGCCGCCAAGATCATGTGATTTGACACCGTTGGACATCTTTGTTTAGGGTTATTTGAAAGAAAAGGTGTTCGTCGATAAGACAGCAATAATTCAAGAGCTAATAGATGAGATAATTCGGTACTTTAACGGTATAAAACCTCAATTAAGACTTAGCGTCATCGAAAATTTGAAACAACGGATGGAGGTGTGCCGCCGAGGTCGCCGCGATCATTTGTCGATATTTTGTTACATACATAATTGGACCATACCAAACTATCATAATTAAAAGAAATGACAATAATTTCCTAAATAATTTGTGTTTTATTTAAAATCAACATCGGCCCTTAAAATTTAACAACCCTTTAAATATTTCATATGATGTTGAGTGTTATCAGAAGTTCAAATATATATATTTATAGATTTTGCTCTTCTAAAAATTTGACTTGAAGATTTGAAATTTTTTGCTTCAAAACAGTAGAATGATTGGTTGTCCGGTTTGTGTGAAAAGTTAACAATTTGTTTTGCAAAACAAATTTTAAAAGAAAATAATAATAAATAAAAAAATCAATCAGTGAGATTATTAATAAAAAATTATGAATTGACATTGAAAAAGTATCACAGTAACTATTGACATCTGTACATCTTACGCTTCCGCAATCAGTAAAGTCAAGAAAAAATCGCGTATTATTCCAAAAAAAAACACTAAATTTAAAATCGCAAGGTCTTGGTTGTTTTAACAATTTTCTTTTATATTTTTATGCTACACACCTAATCCTATTTTAGCATGGTAGACACATTTCCGAGAACACCAATAAAAAATATATAAAAAAGGCACCAGTTACATATGTACACTTATTAGATTGGTCCAACAAAATTTTAAAATTTGTATTTCTGTAAAGCTATATTTACACCAACTAAGTTCTCATCCGATTATAACAGTTACAACTCAGACGGCAATAATTTAGAAAATAGAAAATGTTCTTATTTCTTTCAATTAATAATTCGAAAAACCACAAATTTTTTATTCTTCATTTTTTTCCTTTGCTGGGATTTGAATTTGGGTAGAATATAAAAAAAAACCATAAACGTCGTAGTTTAAGACTTTACCTCGTATCTTATCCAATGTATTTTCTATGTTTATTAAAAAATTAAAAATTTGTTCATCAACATACTCAACAGCAAATTGTAATTTCCTATTCATCATAAGAAATTCTTCGTTGTTGTCGTCGTCATCATCACTGTCATAATTGTCAGCTTTGACTTATTCCAAGATTTCTTTTTTCTTCTACCAAAATTTTTGAAGAACATAACATCATTCATATTCATATTACTTTTTTTTTAAAGTTGATATTTTTGCCGTTGAATTACGAAGTATAGAAGATTTAACAGATTTTATATAAAAAAAAATACGAATTAACGAAGGGAATGAAATGCAGGGAATTACTACGATTTAACACGATTTTTTCAAGATACCCACAGTTTGCTACGAATTATTGAGATTTTCGATTTAACGGGATATGTATTGTCGGAATCTCAGCTCCGACATCTTTAAAAAAAAAAAAAAAAGAAATATGAAACAATTATTTCTTTCGGCGACTACCTCTCAGCAGTCTTCTGGCAAAAGCTCTGGGAGTAATTAATTGCCATGAAAAAGCTTCTCAAATCTGTCGTTCGGAGTCGACTTTAAACTGTAGGTCCCGGTACTCATGGGAAAAAATTAACACACACAACATGAGTGCTGCGAGAAGCTAGGCCGTAATCCTGTCACAGGGTTGTAATGGCCAATTATGTATGTATGTATGTATGTATTGTCGGAATTCCACAGTATTCTATTGGTTAATTCTAAAAACAAATTAAATTCAAGAACATTATATTTTTCTAGAGTTTATATGCATTTTTAAAGAACATAAATTTTGCGTTTTTTTATTAGTTACGACTTTAGTTATGATTTATGAATTTGAGTCATTATTTCTCAGTCTCTATGACAGTGTTGCTGTTGCTTAAATTGTACCGATTGATGTTTTATAATAGTCTTTCCACTATTCATGGTTAAACGTGCATTCTGAAGCGAGGCATTATGTATAATTAAACCTGTGGCATTTTGTTGATTAATAAAAATATTATTACGTGTACATACTTTTAAAAAGTAATAGATGAAATATAATGCTTTTATACCACAGAAGTGTTGAAGTGTTTTTCTTGCCTATAAGAAGGGGTTTACAAACGGTTCCTATTATTGTTAACTTTTTTGCTGTGTTGGTAGAGGTAGTGACGTGTAATGTGGATGTTAGTCGGGTTTAACCAACTATAATTTACTTATTTCTTTAATTTCTTTTACTTCTATTTACTCTGCAGTTAATTTGTTTTAAATGAATAAATTATTTAAAAAAATATAAATATATTTGTATTTGTTTTTTCTTTCTTAAATAATATCAATAAATTTCTAATAATTAAAGTGTAGCTTTTTTTTAAGTAAATCTGCTTAAGTCACTAATGACACTCAATAATTTAATAATTCTTAAATATAACTTATGGATTATTTATTAAAAATAAGGTTTTTTTCTCAAAAGGAGATTCTGTTTTTTTCATTTTTCAATTTTAATTATTAAATCCTTTTGTGTGCAGTTGTTGTTATTGTTATTATTAATCATACCATTTCCTTTTCCGTTATTTGACGATATGACCCAGAAACAACATCATTTGATGCCATTTGATTATTATCGTTGCTAGAAAATATTTTCTGTATTTTTGGCATTTCTATTGTTGAATTACAATTTGCTGGTACTGGTTCTGTTGCTGTTGTATTATTATTTGTTGCCGGATTGCCAGTTGGCGTTGTTGTTGCTGTTGTTGCTGTAGGCACATTTGTAAAGGATTTTGTAAAAATAATTTCCATTGGATTTTTCTCTTTGTCATTAGTATTGTTGCCAACAACACCAATTATAATATTGGTTTCATTTTGAGCTTCAAAAGCATGATTAATTTTGGCACCACTACTACTGCCATTACCGTTACTCATATCTGTACCTCCACTCACTGTGACTCCGCTACTAATGTTACCATTTGAGTTAGTACTGGTGGTAATCGTTTCAATCTCTTTGACATAGTAAGGCTTTTCATTGGTAAAACGTTGACAAATTTTAAATACAAGTGGATGCAGTAATTTCGCATCGTAAGAGTCCTTAGGGTCCTGTGTCAAATAGCTAACAATGATGCCAATAAGCACTGTCAGCAATGTGCCTATGAGACTGTAATACATGTAGCTAATGGAATACATATATTCTAATGGTGTGCTGTGAATAAAAAATTAAAAAATAAAAATCAAGGCTAATACAAGTGAATATACGCGTACGACTATACACAATGCAAGAGAAATTCAGTTACATTTTAATACATTTTATATTTGATTTGAAATTTTATTACCGTTCTTTAGCAGCAGCTGTTAAAGTGGCTCCCTCTGTTCCTGCTCCAATTTCTACAAAAGAATTTTGTGTATTATTTGCATTTCTTGTGGCTGAATGTTGTATTAACCATGAGGTTGATGTTGGTAAAAAGGAAAATTCATCTATGCTGGGTTTATGAATGGATTGAGAAAACGTAAAGTTTGAGCAGCCCTGCAAGGAAATAGAAAATATGTTTTTTTTTTAATTTACTAAAAATTTTTTCAAGCAATTTTAAAAACGTTGCATGAGATCGAATTCCAGGCAGATTGTGGTGATGAATTTTTTTTATTAAATTTGTTTCACTTTAAAACGCCTTAAATAGATCAGAAACTTAATTCTATTACGAGTTTAGATTGTTTTGGTATCCGTGAAGGAATTATACACCAGCCGAATTGAACATGTTTTCGACTCCAGCTACGGAAGTCTCTTAAAAGTTATTTATGTTCTGCATATTTTCATGCAAATCATCAACTATTTCACACACACTTTTTTATATAAATCATATATTGGAATTATATTTTTTTTACATATATTGTAATAAGTTAGTCGAAGACTTACCGAACACTTCACATTTATATCATACTCTTATTTTCCTTTTTCTCTCCATCATTGCATTTTGTTTTGTTTTCTAATTGTCATCCATTCTGGATGAACAGAATTATAATAGTTTTTTTTTGCTGTCTTGTTCCATTTATGCACATTAGTCAAAATCGACGATTTGTACAAACGAAGCCGAGGCGGTTAGAAACGTCGCCAAAGGCATACTTATATGATTGTAAGTGACTTGTTTATGAAGTCTTCGACTAACTCATTACAATGTATGTAAAGAAAATATAATTCCAATATATGATTTCTATAAAAAGAGTGATGATTTGCAAGAATATGTGCAGAACACAAAGAATTCCGATAAGACTTCCGTAGTTGGAGTCGAAAACATGTTCAGTTCGGCTATTGTACAATTTCTTCATAGATATCATTTCATATTTTCATAGAGAATTTATTGCAAAAAAAAAAAAAAACTTAATTCAGAATATAATTTAGTTTCTGATCTAATTAAGGCGTTTTAAAACGAAACAGTCTTTTATAACTTTATAATTAGCACAAAATATTTTTCTTTTTAAGCATACCTCTGTAGATGTTGGTAGAAATTTATTAAATTCTGTTTTATCCACCGTAGAAGAACCGGTAATAATCCATAAGACAACAGAACAGGCGCAAATCATGCCAGCCGAAGTACCCTTTTTATTTATAGTTAAAAATTTATATATTTGTTAAAACAAGCAAGTTATAAAGAAAATAACAAATTTCTAAACGATATATTTTTAATTTACCTTCCAGTTTGCTATAGGCACCAACATGGCCAATATGAAACAGCCTAATAGAGGACCAGATGTGGCTGAAAATGCCATCATAGAAGACTCAATAACACCTGATAATAGGCCCACACAAAATGCTACACCCATTATAATAATGCCGCATATAACAGTTACAGTTTTAATAATGTGCAACTGTTGTTTATCGGGCAGATTTTTAAATTTCGGTATAAGAGTTAAAAAGTCTTCCGATATAACAGTAGCTAAAGAGTTTAAATTAGAGACCATCATACATAAAGCACCATTAAATAATGTGGCCATAAAAATGCCCAAAAAACCAGGAATTATAGCCAATTGATCTTCCACATAAAATGGTAAGATTTCATCGGCTTTATTAATATAACCTTCTTTAAGAGGATCACATTGAGCATAAGAAGAATATATAACCAAACCAGTCATCCATGATAAAGAGAAAAACACAAAAATTATTGGTATATTGGACATCATGGCACTGTAATAGAAATATTTTCAAATAAAAAAACATATAAAAAAATCGTTAACTCACCGTTTAACTTCCTTTAAGGATTTTAAGCTAACATAACGTTGCATAAAATTTTGTTGACATCCAAACTGTGACAGCGATACAAACAATTGGCCCAGCCAAGCTGAAGTTGTGTCAACTCGAACGGTCAGATCTCCAGTGAAATTAAAGAAACTTAAACGTCCTGTAAATTGAAATTAAAAAGTAACAGGTGTTTGTAATATGTTGCAAATAATGGGAACTTAAAAGTAATCATCGCTTAAATTTGGAATGTTGCCGATAAAATGTTCGTCTACGTGAATGCGAAGGAAAAAACAAATGAAAAAACAAATCAGATGTTTTCGTTCAAAATATTTGCTTCTCTAAATACGGACTATATCTTCTTGCAAACAATAGCATACGTAGTCTTCTTTTTACGAGGGAAAATAAAAATCTCTCAAAAAATACAGTTAATTTTTACGGACTTTAAAAAATTACAATTGAGTAGATAATGATTATGAATGATTATACATGAAAAGATTTTCATAATATAGGCAAGTTGTGAAAACTGTTTGATTTATATATTACGACTTGAAAGTGTAAAAGGAAAATAAAAGTGTGTGGACAAGTTTACTTTTGTCAAAAGAATTGATTCAAAATCGTACAAATGAAAACCATGTAAGATGAGCGAAGTGGTTAAATTATATTAAAAATTTTTTATTTCTCCTCAAGAAATACTCTCAAATTATATATACAAATATTTCGTATGAAATAAGTAGATAAAAAATAATGTTTTGTGTTGTGGAAAACATGTGAAATCTAAAATCAAAAATTTTTCCAACTTCAACAAGTTTCAGGCTACATTTTTATTTTTGTACGAAATAACATAGCCAACACTTATTTCAGACAAAATTGCATAAATTTACACTAGCCTACAATTTTTTTTTTTATTTTAATTTGCAGAATTTTAAAAAAGAGTTTTAACTAAAGTGTACAGAGTGACGAAACTTCAACAGAAATAACACGAACAATCAAACAATTTTACCATCGATTTGGTATATAATGAACAATACGTCGGCAATGAAAATGTAAAAAGTTTGTTCAAAGCACTTACAGAGTAGTGCTGTCAAATTCAATTATATATATATATATATATATATATATATATATATATACTCGATAATATTGAGTACTTTCATTTGGGTACTTTATACTACTCGATACTTTTAACGAATTTTATTTTTAAGAGAAAACAATTTAAATTTTCCATACTACTTCGAAGAAAAATACAACTCTTAAAGTATTGTGTAATTATTTTTAAGTAGTGAGTACCAAAAAATTACTACAAATTCTCGATACTCGGTACCCATTACTCAATACTTTGCCAGCACTATTACAGAGCCATAAACAGCAATATACAAAATGTTACGATCAGACTAAAAATGTGGACACCATTAAATAAATACTAAAAGGGCGGTATTTGTAGGTGTGGCAAGAAATAAAAAAAGTATTCATAATTTTAATTTCGCATATTGTATTCAATTCCTTTCTTATGCTTTTATGGAAAAGTAAAGGCAAGAAGAGACCTAAATAAAAAAGGATAAGAAGACCTTTGATTCTCTTTCTAAAAGTGTACTATGAAATGGGCATCAATGACATAGGATTTATCAAATATTTATATAATTTTTTTTATTCACAAAACTCTGAATATATATATTTAGTCATTTCAGTTTTATTTGTACAAATTTGTGTGCTTTGTTGTCCTTTTTTTGATTGAAACCACAAATGTTCACACAAATGATGTTTAAATTATTGCCGGCAGTTATTTGTATAGGTATTTTGTAAATTGTCTCATTTTGTCCGTATTTATTCTCTCTCATTTCCCAATTTAAGGCAAACAAATACAGTCGAAACTCTCTATAACGAATTCCAAGGGACTGGAAATTTACTTCGCTATAAAGAAAATTCGCTATATGGAAAAGAAAATCAATATTGTTCCTTTAAACATTTTTTATTTGTAGTAGTCAGTTATTTTTGTTTGAAGTACATTTTTCCACTTCTCTTCTTCAATGCAAAGGCAAATGGATAGCGACTGCAAAAAATGTGAGAGATGGTAATGATTCCGGTTGTCACTTGCATAGTTCGGTGGTTCCCCCACTTTTAATTTTATGGTAAATAAACGATTCAAAACATCAGACTCTGCTTGTGCGTTGTGAAAGCAACAAAGTACACACAGAACAACAATAACAACACCAATAACACAAAGCGACATTGATTTCTTTTTTGTGTGCGTGCCTTCGGTTTTACCTAATTCGTTATATGGAGATTGAAAAAGCTTCAATACTGAAGTTACGGTCGCAAAAATACTTCGTTATAAGGAAATATTCGCTATATGGAAATTCTTTATATGGAGATTATAATACACTCAAAGTAGACCCAAAACATAGTGTTCTTATAATTGCTTCGCAATAAAGAAAACGTCGTTATACAGGAGTTCGTTATAGAGAGTTTCGACTGTAAATCTTAAAATTTACGTTGGATAATGAGAAGAAGAAGAAACTTGTATTTTTTTATATTAAGCATAGGCATATAACACAAGGGTTTACATAAATTTACATATGTATGTACTTATTTATGCTTAAACGATTTTTAATATTTTATATTAAAACTTTTTTCTTTTTAAAGCCTCTATTTCTTTGATAAGAGGCTTCAGGATTAACATTTTTCTTTCTTTTAAATTTTTTGTTATTCGAGTATGTCTTTTTAGGGGTTATGTTTTTCAAAATCATTTTTCTTCTAATAAAGGTTGTAAAGGACATGGTTAAAATTCGTTAATTAGAGAAAAAATAATATAAAGGCGCTTGCATATCAAAACTGTGGTCTATTATAGACTTACGAACTGTGACGTTTTAAAGTCTAAATAATAAAATGTTGGCAACAAATTTGTCCATCAACAAAGACCCCGCTCCCTGACATTCCACTTTACTCCACCTTAACCATCGACAACAAAGACGACTGATCAGGAGAAAAGCGAAACCTATTATGTAGTAGCAGATGATAGCTAAACCTACTTAGCGAAGTCAGTCACCACACAATCAACATGCAACGATCAGACAATTGCTGTTGATCATTCAAATGTGAATGTATAACACTAGTCTTTGACTGATAAATTCACAGCCATTTGTCTCATTCCTAAGGCGCTTAATAATAATCTAAGAAAAAAAATATACTGTTCTTTCCTATAAAATTCCAATGCAATGCAGAGAATCAGTATGGGTTTACCCCTGGCTCAATAAAAAAAATATGAACTATAGAAATATGCATGTAAAATAAATATGAAAAAAATATTTCGTTCGGCGACTACCTCTTATTAGCAGACTTCTGGCAAAAGCTCAGAGAGTAACTGATTGCCATGAACAAGCTTCTCAAGTCTGTCGTTCGGAATCGGCATTAAACTGTAGATCCCGGTACTTATGGATGAAATTTGACACACACAGGGTTGTAAATCCCAATTATGTATGTATGTATGAAAAATAAAACAAAACTTTCTTATTTGAAAATTGTTAAACTTATCATTAAAAAAACTTTCAATATCTGGAAAAAATCAGCATTACCTTTAAATAGTTGGACACACATATTTTTGCAGATTTCTTTTTTTCCGAAAAATCTCTTAATGAGTTGTCATTAAGTGATTGTTGCAAGTACCCCTTGTGATTGCATTTCATAAATATTTAAAGGCATTTGTAGTGCTTAAAAATCTTAATAATACCACATCACAACCACTAATTCAGCCAAAAGCTCATCTACAAAATACAACATTGAACCATTAAACAACGATATTACAACCTCTCTGTTGAAATGATTTACATGCGCTGTCGTCCTGTTTGATGTTAAGTTGTTCCATTTACAATTTTTCTTCTTCTTAAATGAACATTTATTAGTTTTGTAATGATTTGACGAGGATTTTGTCATAAAAATCATTCTACGTAACAAAAATTACACATCAACTGGCTTAACAACAAAATGAGAGTGCCTGCTAGTTGGCCATCAAAAATTATTTAAATTCATTTAATATAATTCATGTAGAAAAACATAGTATATATAATGCCCTATAAAAAGGTACATGTATGTACATACTTATTCAGAAATAGTATTTCGAAAATAGTCACTCAGGCACTTTAAAGATGTGAAAATGTCTATCTATTAGCCTCTAAACTTATTCCTAACCAGAAAAGATAAGAACTGCAAATTTTTTCAGTTATTCATAGGGAATTACAATGCTGACACCGGCCTACATTTTCTATTTATTGTGAACACATGCTGGATATTCTACACCACCGAAATAAGAGCTCGGTCATCCTATATGAAGGTGTTTATAACTGGATGAAAATATCATGCACTTTGATTTGCGACTGTCAATAGCAACATACCCGTTTATGTGTTTAAGGGTTAAGGCACAGTAATTTTTTTTTTGATTAAGGCCAGCACAGCACAGGGGACGACGCTTACTCATGCAGTACGTTGTGCTGGTCTAGGAAAATATGTTATGGGAATTAGAAAGAAAGGAGTATTGCTTGTGGACATTTGATTTAAACGGGAAGACTGTTTCACAAACGACAGGTGCGGCTAAAGGACGAATTCTCTTTTTTGTGTGGTTTTTTACCACATTCTCAAAAATGCTCCGCCCACGATCAAATGAACAGGATTGACTAATATTACTGTTATCTGCAAAAGAGTAGATATGATTTGGAGCTAAAAGAAGAAGGTCATTAAGGAAAATTAAAAATAGAGTAGGAGATGATGAAGTTCTACTAAAATAAAATATTTTTTCTGTCATGTTCTTAATACATACATACATACATAACTGGCCATTACAACCCTGTGTCAGGATTACGGCCTAGCTTCTCGCAGCACTCATGTTGTGTGTGTTAATTTTTTCCCATGAGTACCGGGACCTACAGTTTAAAGTCGACTCCGAACGACAGATTTGAGAAGCTTTTTCATGGCAATTAATTACTCCCAGAGCTTTTGCCAGAAGACTGCTGAGAGGTAGTCGCCGAAAGAAATAATTGTTTCATATTTTTTTTTTTTTTTTTTTTTTTTTTTTTTTTTTTTTAGATGTCGGAGCTGAGATGTTCTTAATATCTTTTGTATTTATTAGTGTTGTGGTTGTAAAGCAAATAGAAACGTCAAAAAACCAGATCAATTTCGTCAATAGGAGAGTATACAAGTTCTGAAGACTATATTTCTCCTGTGGCCAGTACCAGAAAGTTTGTGATCAAGTGCTGTAATGACTACTCTTCCTCATTGTAGAACCTGCATGTGCTAGTGTTCGATATGTTCATGGCAGGCGTAGTTACCCGTAAGTGTCCAGAGGATCTTTTCTTTCAGTTCAAAGTAAAGTCCACACTCTTAGTGTCAAATCCATAAAATACTTTGGAATATTGCAGGAAATTAGTATCGTTACAATTTTCCCTTGCTTTTGATGTTAAACCATTTTCTGATCTCCCCTTTAAGGGTCTCCTATTGTAACCAAATGATGCAGTAGATGCAATGAAAGTCCCTGTAGCCCCTGTTGTGGCATATATATCCGTCATCTCATTTCTTTGATATACCTCGTGTCCTGGCACCCAGACCAGGATAATCTTATTCTGAGTAGCCAAGATGTTAAGCACTTTGAAATATTTCAATTGTGCTCTTCTAAATCTCCTTCGTCATTTTTCGGAAAAGATAACCACACAGTATTGCCTATAGTTCCGCTTGAATCTTAGTGTCCTTACTAAAAATGAACTAAAGTAACTTGCTTGTGTTATTGCAATGTACTGATCATAACTGTCAAAAAGTCCGCACAAAATGACAATTTCTTTGCCAGGTAACTCTTTTTAAAGTTGTATAGGGCTTAAATAAACGCCTTTATTTATTGAGTAATCAAATTGTGTTGTAGGGTATAACATAACCAATTTAGCCGAATTTATTTTTCTGCAGCTGTCTTTGTTTAATTATGAAGACGTACTTGGGAAGTGATATATTTAGCGAAAAAAATCTGTTTTCAGAAATCCACACTCATATATTCTGTTTGCTGCATGTGATTAACATTTTATAAAATGTAAGGGATTTTTGTCGAACGCATAAATGAATGCCATAAAAATATTTTGGGGCAATATTTTAAAGAGCATAATGTGACCAAATATTTATTATTGAGTTTTAAGGTATTTTATAATTAAAAGAATGGGAATAAAGTATGTCAAAGGAAGTATTTACATCTGTGCTAAATCTCGTCAATTAGATTTCAAATCATGCTCAAAATTATTGCGCTTACATTATCTTATTTTTTGGCATTCAGAGAGGTTTTGTTTTCATAACAAAATCAGATGCTCTACATTTTAGTAAAATTTTGCACTTCACTTGCATTTTTAATATTATTTTTAAATTATTTTAATTATTAATTAAAAAAATTATTTATATTATATTATTTATAATTGTTTCTGTTTTTTATTTTTATTACAGATTTCAATTAAATTTTGAAGTAGATTTTGTTTTATATGGCTAATATCGTTGATATGTACTAGCATTTGATGTAAAAGAATAAAAACTTTTAACTAGTTTTGAGCTATCGGCTTAAATAAGGACTTCAATTTTATAAGCTACTGTAGAAAATAAATAGGAAATTTCATTAAAATTAAATATCCAAATACATTTACTCATTCCATCACAAATTGTTAGTTTTTCCAAATTGGCTATGGTGACAATTTGCCATCATCAGCATTGTTTAAGAGAAGGAAGCAACAAACTTCAAATATAAGTAATCGGTTAATAGACAATTTTTAAAAGTAAAACAACAAAAGATATATACCAATTCGTATATTCACAGTTGGTTACATTTTAGGGGGAATCATTTTAAACTATTTGTACACACATATGTATGTATGTTCAAATTTGAAATCATATCAAAATATCAACGCATTTTAACATGACTATTGAAATGGGGAAACTTAATGGCTATTTATGCGTTCACATGGAAATGAATTACCAAATGCACTAAAAGTAACACAGGCCAACGAAAATAATATATGTATATACGTACGAGAGAACACTTTGATTATCTGATTGTGAGCTTTGAAAACATTCACACAATGTGAGTATACTGTTGTCAATTGTCACTATTTTATTTAAGCAATAAAAGACAACACAATAAAAGAGTGAATGTAACGAATGTTATTCATTGCATTGTTTGTTTTCTCTTAAAGTCATCTAACACCCAAAAAAAGCAATGAATGGACAACGAATGATATGAATGGTTGACATGCCTAATGAATGAAACGCAATATACAGTTTCTTTCAAAAGTATTTATGTACATGCATATGTAGTATGTATATTTACAGCCTGCTCATAGTAGACGAATGGTTTAAGACGTTCATATTTTTTTGTTGTTTCACGTACAAAAAAATTATTACTGTAAAATCATTCGTTGCACAGCAATAACAGTATTAATAAAAATAAATATGCAGAAGGCAACATCAGTAGAAATTGATATTGAAAGAATGCATGAGCAATGAATGCATGAATACTTAGAAGACGTGAATACATTTAATTTGTTCTCTAATATGTACATTAGACAGGGTTGTCAGATGGTTTTTAATTTTCATCCCCGATTTCGAAATTCATATCCCCAAAAATCCCCAAAACTCTGATTAGTTCTTTCCCAAAAATCCCCACAGAAACTGTATTACTAATTTTGATCGTATGTACATATGTTTTATTATTTACTACTATACTTGTAGTCGCCGTGGTCTAGTGGTTAGTGTGTTGGATTACTAAGACGATAGCGCTGGGTTCAAATCTCAGCTCTGACATCTTAAACAAAAAAGAAATATAAAAAAATTATTTCTTTCGGCGAGTACCTCTCAGCAGTCTTCTGGCAAAAGCTGTGAGAGTAATTGATTGCCATGAAAAAGCTCCTCAAGTCTGTCGTTCGGAGTCGACTTTAAACTGTAGGTCCCGGTACTCATGGATAAAAAGTAACACACACAATATGAGTGCTGCGAGAAGCCAGGCCGTAACCCTGACATAGGGTTGTAATGGCCAATTATGTATGTATGTACGTACTATACTTAGTGGAATTACCCTGATTTTTAATAAGGTCCAATAAGCGTTTTGTCATTGAGTTCACAAGTTTTTAAAACATATCGATTGCATTGTTCTTTCACACATCTTTAACAAATTCCCACAACTGCGCCTTAATAAAAGTGGTTTTTCCTTTAAGAGCCGCTGTGACAATTTTAAATGAATATTAAAGGGGATCAAAATATGAGGGCTGTGCAGACCTTGACACCATTATTTTGAAACCAACCTTTTGTTCGCTTCGATGTGTGTTTCAGGTCGTTAACTGGCATAAGACATAATGATGTCTTTTAAAATGCTTAGGTAGTATACAGCATCTATTGCACCATCTATTGTAAATAAATGTTCTATAACATATTATGAAATATATTCCTATACCATTAAATGGAGAAGTAATTTGTGGTTGGACGAAACTAAAATTATTTTATTTATCTCCGAAAGAAAAAGTTTAACTATAAGACCCTCTAATACTGAATTCCTCCGCAATAAAAACCATTAAAATCGGTGGCGGAAACATAACGGTGTGGCGATGTTTTTATTTATATGAGAAAAAAACCAAACTGAAACCAAAAGCACGCGTTTCAAAAAATTTATATGAGAGCATGAGTTTTAAACAAGTCTTGCTTACATATAAACTCATACTTTCGTATGAAGTTTTCAAAATCGTAGAAAATATGTAGGTTGTCCCTAATAAAATCCCCATCCCAAAATAAATTTGTTCATCCCCATTTCAGAAAAAATCCTCATTTTGGGGATAAATCCCCTAAGCACTGACATTAGACCGTACCATCTTAAAAGGAGAAATAAAAGTTTCCCTTCACCGCCTCTAATATAATTTTTTTTTTATTCTTTGCCGAATGTAGAGTTCCCCATTTTAGTTTTTTTATGTTATATCGTAGGCATTTACAGTCCGATCTTAAAGTATTATATATCAATGTTTTAGTCTCGAGGTCCTTAGAGGTCCTTGACCTAGTATTTATCCACCAGATCTCTGTTTGTACTACCCTAATGTACCACCTTAATGGCATAAAGTTTAAGCTCGGAAGAAACTATGAAACTTCTGCTGAGGATGCAATTCGATAATTCCAACAGAAACCCTTATAAATTTAATTAGAATTGTAAACAAAAGGAAGCTTTTGATTTACAATCTTTAGCTTAGAGCATTATTCTGAATAAGTACCGAATAGTATATTTGGAAAACAAACAAACAGTACAGACATCTGAAATACATACTGAAACGTAGAAAATCTGTGAGTAATACATGTTTTTTATTATAATTTTTGAAAACATTACACCAAATATTATTGCATTTAGTAAGAGTTATAAAACTAAACTTTTTTCGTTGACCTGTGTAATTATTAGCCCTACGGTAAAAATTAAAACGAGTATCATTTTGAAAGTTATTATTAAAAAACAAAAACTCTCTTGTTAGTACATATTCATAAAAATGTATTTTTTTTAATTGAAGTAATAGCGATTAATTTTTAAGAGCATGCATACTCTTATAACTGTTAATGTAAAACAATATTTGCATAAGCATGACCTAGCACTAGATCTTCGTACATTAATCCTTTAAAAAATGTAATTTAAATATTATTTTCTCTAATGCACTTACCACTATCACGGTTAATATCGTAAACCCGTTTCACGCCACCACTAAATATTGTTCCCTTAACAATGATGGCTACAGAGACAATGATGACTGTGATAGTCTGTATAACATCAGCATTTATGGCCGCTTTAAGACCACCCTGAAATAAAAGAGCAGAGTTTTATAATTTAATCGATTAAGAAAACAAATAACAAAAAAAAAACACAAGAAATAGATTAATGTTTTACTTACTTTTATAGAGAAAAATATACAAATCGTAGCCATACAACAAATGGATGCCCAATATGGTATACCAATTACGGTAGATAGTGCAACACTGGGTGTATAGACTGTAACACCCAGCGAACAGATTTGTCGTATTATATAAGTGGCTGAAGCTAAACAACGCACCATGCGAGACTTAAACCTAAAATTAAAGAAAATGAAAGATTTATAATTACTTGTACTATTATAATTATCATACTCGTAATAATAATTTAATAATTTACTTGTTGGCTATTAGAATTCTGTTAGTTAGTCTACAAATTAATAAGAGTTTGTGAAATAATCGAAAGTTTTTAATCATTTGTAAGATGTAATGTTGCCAACAGTCAGGTATTTAAACATATCAACGTATAAAAAATATATGTTTTACAGATATATAGGGTAAATAGTTTAAATCATATTTTACCTAGCTGACAGGTAGAATTTAAGTTGTTTTAAAATTCAGTACTAGGTTATTAAGCTTTAATTAATAGGAATTATATTTCTATTAAGTTTACAAACATACTAAAAACTTAAGACTACACAAAATCACAGATTACACTCCCCATTTCCTAAACTGACCCAGATAAATAGTTTTTCATAAAGATCAACGCAATATCCCTAAAACCAAAAAAGTCTTTTACATTTTAACGTAGAATTGAATAATCGATCTTTTCATACATATGTTCAAGATTAATCAGGCACGAACAAGAGATATAGGTTTCTCATGTGGTGTTCATGTCTTAACAATCAATTGATTTTAGAACTGTAGTAGTACAACTATGAGCAATACTCAAAAAAAACTTAAGATCTTTAGAAAAAACTGTCAATTGACCTACAACCGTCTGGATTTTCTCCCAGTTTTCCAAGCTTCAGGAAATAAGAAGCTTGTAACAAAATGGTTATTAACATTACAAGAAAAAGCCTAACAAGATGTCCATCTGCAAGAAAAATCGCTCCCTGACATATCCAGCCACCTTCTGGGAAGATAACAGCTAACTTAATTAGTGAAGACGGTCACCACTCACTAAAACATCCACCGACAAATGGGGCAATTGCTGTTGATCATTCAAATGTGAAGGTATAACACTGGCCTTTAAGTGATCAACTGATAGCAACATGTCTCATCGATATATCTGTGGCATTTTGACAAAGTCAAATTTAAAAAGTTGAAAAAAAATGTTGTTAATGATACGAATTTTTATTCAAAAAACATTTTTGTGTACGTTTTTAAAATTTTGTATTATAGAAGAAATTTATCTTTAATTTTGGTTTATTTTATTTTTTAATAAAAATAAATTTTTCCCCTAGTTTTTTTGAAAAACTTTTTTGCTATCTTATCTCGACTTAAGGTGTTTTGTCAAAATGCCATATTATGGCGATCAACAAAAATTAAAAAAAAAAATCTATGTATCTCTCTTCTGTCTTCAATATTCCAATACAATGCACTGCATGAGTAGGGGTTTACTCCTGAGTATTGGTCTTAAAAAAAAACACGTTCAAACGCCATTTCACATTACTTCTATACAATATGACTATGTCCTCAGATAGATTGTTACATGATTCTTAATACTGTTTAGGTAGCGCATAGGTAAATTTTGGGAAATATTTACTTTTGCGGCTACCTAAGCTCTACCTGAACGGTGTTAAGAATCATGCCTAGGAAATTCATATGATTTCGAAAGTTGTTTACTGAGATCTTAGGTAAATTTTTGTAGTTCCTTGTTTCCTTAAAGTTTGAACGGTTTGATACCTATGGACCTAAACAGGAGAAAAAAGCCAAAAAAAGATCGAGTTTTTTTGAAGAAATTGATCACTTTTTGGGAAAAATAACACTGGGGCCCCAAATGTTTAGGAGCCATAAAAAAAATTTCATGGGCAAAACTGGAAGATACGGGTCTTCTTTTTTTGGTCTTTTATAGTGTTTGTATATGGTTATATTTCCATGAAAAATTACACACAGTGTTATGAAAACGGCACAAAGTACTATTTATATCTTTGTTATAGCACCCCCTATAAACCAATGAACTCTTTATGTCTCTCATTATTCAAACATTAGCAGTTCTTTTTAAAATTTAACAATCATTTATTTTTTGCTACATTGCATTTATTTCACCAATTAAAAAAGTTTCAGAATATAATAAATTACATTTTTCTATTTTTCAACTACTTAATTATTGATATTTCATAAGAAAATAATATTAAACAGTAGAACTTTTTTTAAATTTCTTGCAAAGAATTTAGCAATAAATTTATTTCTTTAAAAAAAGAGAAACTTTTCCAACTTTGTTTTTTTATAATAGTTTTCTGGTAGAATTTTATACTAATAATTATATATCTACTTACTAAGTACATATATAAAAAAGATTTTAAAACAAATTTTGTATGAAAATTTATTTCGTAAAAAATTTATTTAAAGCATGAATGCAAATAGAGGCGTATAAATCACTTCATTCAAACATATTTTTTTTGCATAATATTGTTGAAATAGAATCATAAATAAATTAAAGTGTAAATTGTGTTATATATTTATTTTGTTTTTTTTTCTTTTTTTATTAATCTAGGTTTGTACTATTTTGGTTTTTTCTAATAAAAATGGTTTTATTTCTCATACATATTATAATATTGGCACATATTATAACACGTACTTAAAGTCGGAGCTAAAAAAGAAACTAAAAAATAGTTAATAGACAGTTATACGTCTTGTTCATAATTCATAACGTAGCAGCTGCTCTTAAATGGTAAATGAAATGCAACCCTGCGAACTGACATGTAGAGCAGATAAAATATCATATCATATATATTCTTCAAGATAATATTATCGGGCAAAGCACATCTCTAGTTTATTTTCTGTTTCGTATGCATGTTTTTTTGATGCAGTAGAAATCTAATCAAACAGCTGTTTTTTGAATGTGTTAATTAGTTAAAAATGAGCTACAGCCCTACCCATTATTCAGTGTAAAAATTTGATGCTGAAAATTACGATATGTGAATAAGTTAAATAAATACTTAAATAGATTCTTATCTCTGAAATCGCAGAATATCTTAAAATTATATAGTGCTATATATCAAAGAAAACTTAAGTTTTTTTTATTTATTATTAAACAAAATGCGAATAGTAAAAATGGCACATAATTCACCACAAACTTTAAATATGTGTTTTGTTTTAATTTTACAGTTTTTTTCTTTTAATAAAAGAGGATAAGAAAAGTAACATGTGTATTGTATGCACGTACATATGCATGTACATATGTATGTATTTATGTATAAAAACATTTTTATTTATATGTCAGATGCGACGCATGTATTTAAATAAAAATAACACTAGTCAACAAGGTTTTGGGTTGGAGTAACCAAATATTTTCCTAGGATAATTTGGTGGGCTGAATTAGAACCTGCAATTAGTTTTTCTCTAAAATGTCAGTTTTTCGAGATAAAAAAATGCTTTTATTCGTTTTTTACATAAAAAATTGATAGTTTATTTAAAAATGAATTTCCAAAAGTGAATGAAGTTTTTTTGATCTCGTAAAAGTCTTCCATCATGCTTTTGCCCCAAAATTCTTGATAATTTCTCTCAAATCCCATTAAATCTTAGTGAGCACGCTCCAATTGGTATGGAAGATTTTTCATTTCCATTATGCAAAAGAAGAGTCTTTAAACTGTACTTAAAACCATCAATAAATAATCTCCATTCAGTTTTGTCATATGGCTGGTTTATTTTTTAAAATAAACCATCAACATCAATACAGTATAGAATAGCATGTTTCTTTTCAAAATATGAAGCCAATTCAAAGCTTCTATTTCCATAAATTGTTACTTTTGTCCCAACTGCAAGATGTTTCCACTACTGCATGGGTGAAGCTAGTAAGTCTGAGTCTTGCTTTATTAAACGTAAATCCCGATTTGTTCATTCAGCTAAGCTTAAGTCACTAAATGTCATTCATCAACAGCCTCATACAAACTAACCATGCTGGTGAAAGATGTTTCGGAGTCACTGCTCGTGGCACTGAGAATGGCTAGTAATGGATCATTTGGTAGATGTTAAACTGGAATTGAAAAATCAAAACAAATCTTCTAGCCATTTGACGATTTGTATAAGCAGTACTGCAACCATTGCAAAACATTGTCGGTGCCACGGTTTGTTAAAATTACTAACTATAAAACAAAAATAATTTAAGTACATCAAACAAATATTCAATACACACATAGCAAGAATAGCTTGAATCAGTAGCACATGATCTTCCTTAATACTTAATTGCTGCTATTATAAAGATTTCGAACAAATGTGGGCTACTGTCAAATTAATAATTGTGAAATTGCAGTATCAGTATTGACTGGTTTACCGAATTGTTAGCATGCGATATAAAATTAATAAGACGTAACAGCCAAATTTTTATGCCAGATTCGAATTCAGCGCATTCCAGATTAATTAAAAAACAATTTGTAAACCAGTGTAATCATATTATATGAGTATATTATACGTATATATTATAACAATAATTTCCAAAATAATATGCCCTTTAAATTAAACCACCCTTTACAAGCTAAACTTAGGTGTGCTTCGTTATCCATATTGAAATTATATATTTAAATTAAATAAAAAGTTTAATATTAACAATTTATTTAATTTATGTAGTGATGTAGAGAAGTCAACGAAGCAGTTTTATTTTTTCTTTATTTTTTGTTAATTATTTTATTTATTTACTTGAGATCAATTCTTTACTAAAATTATTTTCAATCCTAATTTTATCAATCTGTCAAAAGCTTAAGCGCAGTCTGCTGAGTTATGTTTTGTTCTTTTCTTGTAAAATTTTATAAATGGTTTGTATGTACTTATTTGTGTTTCTATTTTAAACTTTTTTATTTCTTTTTTGTTTGTTTTAAAAACAAATTAAGAAATTTCTTTTTGTATTTTTTCGCAACATGCTTATGAGTCTTAAATTTTATACAATCAAGTTACCATACAAATGATCGAACTGAAATCAGTTTAAGTGACCACAAAAAAAGATGATTCTCTAGGATTTTATATATTTAAATTTGCATTTATTGTTGTGACACATTTATGGTTAAATTTATTGTAGGTTGTAAACTCTTGTAATTTGTTTATTATCAACCCTTCTTCGTTTCCCTATTTTATTACACAAAACTCATGATTTTCTTTTTTCCAAGCCAAGACTGTTGTAAATGTCATTAAAATGTTGTGGTAAATCTTTGTAACTTTAACCGCAATCCAGAATTGTAATGCACAATGGGACTGTGCACAATGCAGAATAAAAATAAAAGTTATTTTATAATAAATATGTAATAGCAAAATCTAAAATTAAAAATTTCTTTTAATTTTAAAAAATTTGTTAAAATGAATTAAATTTGTATGATTGATTGAATGTCTAAAGTACGGCCATTTTATAACATGATTTACTTTGCTTGAGAAATAGCTATCGAACTATTTAAGAATGAATATTAAATTTTTGTTCTTTAGTTGTACAGCCAACGGTTTCCTAGTTTCAACTTTTTGAAGTTACATCTGTCAAATTAATTGTCATTTATTCAGTCTATTTTGGTAAATCACAATGCACGAATATAGCAAATAATAAATTTTTTTTTAAACAATTTTTCTAAGCTTCATCAAATAATTATCTTTTGCGATGAAGCCGATTTTTGGCTGAATGGATGTGTGAACAAACGAAATCATGGTTTGCATCCCGAAAAAGTCACTGTTTGGTATGGAATTAAGGCTGGCGGTGTCGTTGACCTATGTATATTTCTTTGAGAACGACATTGGCGAGCACTATATGTATATGTATACTTCTTTTTGCCTGAATTGGATTGTCTGGAAGGCAACGATATATGTATGGTTTCAACAGGACGGCGCTATGTTCAGCACAGCTCATGACACATTGGATATTTTGCACGAGCGATTTGAGGGCATGATCACATCATGTACAGGTGATGTAGACTGGCTACAAAGATTGTGTGGTTTGTTAGATCACAGCGGATATATAACCTATGCCATAAATCAAATTCTGTATGAGAGTAGGAGAAAACTGCACATTTTGAATGTGCACCAGCCATAATGACATCATAATGACGCTCTGTTTTATTTATTTCTATAAAAATAGGAAGCGTTTAATGAAATACCCGATATAAGATAAAATAATTTGAATTTAAAATACTTATGGTTAATGAAAGTTATAAAATTTCTCCAAAATATTTTTTTTTTCAATGTAATACACCTACATAATTTGCAATTCTGTATATCCATATACATAAATATATCTCTAATATATAAAATTCTCGAGTCGAGGTGTTTGTTGCCAAACTCCTCCGATATGGCTCTACCGATTTTCATAAAATTTTGTGTGTATATCGGGTAGGTCTGAGAATCGGTCAACATCTATTTTTCATACCCCTAAATGTTAAGGTAAC
The DNA here is from genome assembly GCA_963576795.1 of Metopia argyrocephala. NCBI lineage: Eukaryota > Metazoa > Arthropoda > Insecta > Diptera > Sarcophagidae > Metopia > Metopia argyrocephala. The sequence continues at coordinate 54,918,186 of OY756211.1, read as the reverse complement.
CAGCCCCAATAGAAATCTTATGCCTCACCTAAATAACGTACCGACGTCGATGAAATTTAAAATTTTTTTTTAAGAAGTACTCAGTAGGGGATATTTCTCCCTATTACCAACTATCAAACTGAAGTACCGAAAATGGCGGATAATCATTTATTGAAATTATTAGTAATGCAGACATTAATCAATGTTGACTTTTTTAGTTCGGTGATGAGTATCAAATATATTTGAACTAAAAAAATGTTTCCTAGAGCTAATTTATATATCAAAACAAGGTTTGCCAATATGGAAGAATAGTTTAAGTCGAGATAAACTGCAATTAATATAGTAAAAGGTGACCCAAAATACGTTTTTCTTCAAATTGGACCTGAGCATGGTAATACACACGACTTGACGACTTCACGCTCAAGATAAATCATCAGTCAGAAAGTAGGGACAATTAGAGAAGTGGGAGTGGTACCTACCACACAAGTTAAATATTGATTTCTTTATATAATGAGAAGTGCTAAAGCAAAATTTTCTGAAATTGGTGTGATTGATTTCGTAGTAAATAAAAATCGTTAGTAGGAAAAAGGGCATACAAGGAGACAATTAGGCGTGTTAACTACTGACTTCTGTATATCTTGAGATCGGTTACAGCTCAAGTTTCTGAATTTGGTCTGAATTACTGCGTAGCGACTAAAAATCATTAGTCGAAAAATGTCAACAAATGATAGTGGTAGATGTAGCGAAGCATGCCGGGTTTAGGCTAGTATTATTAATAATGAATACTTTTTTGAGACTAAAACCTAAAAAATATGTGTTCGCTCCTATAGTGCAGAAGAAAGTTATAAAAATAAAACTTTTTTTTTCTTGAGTATTTACATTGTATTTCTGGTTCTTTCTTATGTCTTATAAATTTAATAACCCAGTGTTTTTATTTTTATTGTGAACACACTTTTTCTTAAAAAATAAAAGGTGACCCAAAATTAACAAACAATTTGAATATGCCAGTGTAAACAATTTAAAAAGGAAGTGTGGAAACAAATTAAAAAAGTTCAGCTAAAATTATAGAAAATGGTCATGGAAAATTTCAACAAACGAGTTTATAGTTCTCCTTATAGCCAAGAAGGGTGTTTGACTGATGTGTTATTCGCTCATAAGCTCTTATGATTCAATAAATAAATAAAAAATTAAAACAATTCCCTTATTATTTATAGTCTTGCATTAATTTAGAAACACGCCTTACTTTCAAAGCATGTAAATATTTATAATGCCTAAAGTGTTTTTTAAACTTTTTTCATGAGTTATACATCAACTAAGACGTGCATAATTTGTAAGAAACTGCTACTGTGGAGTATTTTATAATATAACACAATTTTTTCCATAGAATTTTTGTTTTTTTTTTAATCACTACTTAGAACAACAAAAAAATTTAGTTTTTTGGTACTTTTTATTATTATTTGTAAAATAAAATAAAAAAAAAATAAAAAATACTTATATAGTACATTTTAAGGCGCGTTTGTGGTCTTTCTTGCATTTATATATCAAATTAATTATTTAAGTGTTATTAATGAATTAATCGCTTTAAAACTCTGTACATATTGTATCATCTACAAAACTTTATAAAAATTTATGTCACTTGATTGGATTTGAAAAAATTTAATTTGTTAATAAAATACTTCCTATTCAGCTATTTTTATTTCAGCTGCATGACGACTATCGACACCGATAACTATGGCTTGGCAGCTAAGAATTTCAAACTGAGCTGATATTTCTCATCAAAAAGGTTTGTCTAGTCAACGTGAATCGTTAAGTATCATAATAACGCTTTTAAATTATGGAATGTTACTTAAAACAATAAAATTTCATTCTTCGGTCAACATGCTCGGCCTAGTGACTAAGCAATTCGTTTCGGTATTAATCGTTTTATTTTTAATTTTACTCTTTTCGATTCTGAGCCGTCAATAAGAAAAATAAATGAGTCAATATATTAATCCATCGTTGTTCTTAACTTGTTGGCCTCCGTCTTTCGACAAATCATCTGCCTGGTAATAAGTAAGAATATAATTTGACTTCAGATTGGAATGTAATTATAAAAAAAACAAATAAGTTAAAAATAAAAGCAGATTTTCTGGTAAATTTTTTGAAAATATTATAAAATTTGCTTCGTTGAGTAGAGAAACCATTTAGTGATTTCCTATTGGTTTATCTCTTTAAGGAAAACATTTATCATTGTTATTTTTTGTATATTTCAGAAAATTAATTCAGTATTTATGTGCATAGTACATAAACATATGTATGTGTATATAACTTGACTAAAACTTAACAATCCTTTAGGCTACAAAGACAAAAAGTATTCAATGAGTGCATGTGCAGGTCCAAAAACTTTGAAATTAAGCACGCATTTTTTGTATTATTCGATAAAAGTTTCTTACTGTTGTGTTTTGTTTTTCATAATCATAAAATCACAAGAGAAGACATAAAAGTTAAACAATTGTTTTCATGTTTAAAGGCATAATTTTGATAACATCATTTACATTGTAGTTTTTTTTTATTTTTTTTTAAGTATTATTAAAATAAACATATATTCTTACAAAATGTAAGGCCATTTGAAAGGGGTGCTTAGGTTTTTGGCACTGCTAGATTGTCAACTAAGCCAATGACAACTTAAATCCGGTATAGGCATTATCAGCCCAGTAAAATTTCTAAGCTTTTGCAAGTTCCGGGTTTAAATTCCCTTTAAAATTAATTAAAAAAAGACATTGAAATAAACATTAGACAAACTGTCTTAAGAAGAAAAAATTTTCATCCTTAAAATATAGGTATCAACTATTTACAACTTTAAATACTTAAGTATATCTAAAGCAGTTTCACATTTTATATTACTATAAGTATATTACAAACTTTTTGAGAGTTACGGCTCACAGAGGGATATTCTGTGCAGTAAGTAATTTTTTCGGCACATAAGATTTAAAAATGTTATGATGCAGTTTTGTAGAAAATTGATTCAGTATGATATCAGATACAGATTTATGTATCCCATAAAAACGTTTATTTGTCTTTGAAATAATGAAGTACAATCACATGTAAATTTTAGTCCAAAAAATTGAAAACTGTTTACGCACTTCTATAGTGTTTTTACGTAAAATAATTTTATTGCTCTGATTAAAATAGTGATTTTTTTCAAAAATATACTTTTCTCCGTACTTAAAATAAATTATTATGTTTGCTCATATGGTTTAAAAGATTTGCTTGAATAAAATTTGTTATATAATCTGCAGTGATTGCAAACTTCCTTGGAAGAAAAAAAAGGTTGCTCGGTCGTGCTAGGTGCTCCCGCTATAATGAAATGAAAGGTAAGATTTCATACTATCAAATAAAAAGTTTAAATAATTAATAATCTTTTATAAAATCATAAAATTTGTCTCCAAATTCATTAAATTTTTAATTAAAAAAATTAAAAAATTAAAATTAAAATTTAATTAGTTTTGGTAAAGAAACAAAAAGTTGTGGGAAAAAATATAATACGGCTTTATGGCGGTGAGTGATGGGGATTAATTGAGGTAATAAAGGCTTGATGCCAAATTTCAAAAACTTTGCGCAAAAAATAAATTTTGGGTTCTATGGGCGGTAGGTAGTGGGCGTGGTCAATTTTGATTAAACCTTATATTCTTCTTATTTGGGCTAACCAAACGCTCAGAGCAAAATTTCAATATTCTACGAGCACTCCTTATATTTTTTGCCAAACATTGGATGAACAAATCCCACACTAGCCGCACAACTAGCTTCTCATAGTACCAATGTTGTGTGTACCAATTTTTGTCCACGACTACTAGAACCTACATCTTAACGTCGAATCCGATCGACAGACTTGAGAAGCTTGTTCATACGATACGGGTACGATTTAGGGTCTCCAGACCATGTAATTTTGTCTTTTGCTAAAAATGTTAAAGGGCTGTTAGCTTTACTTTTATCAACTCTGTACTACTCGCATTGAAAATTAATATAAATATATGGTTGTGAAATGTAGAAAAAAAATGCTAAAGTTATCCAATTACTAGTGAATTCGGATTCTCGAATACACAAGATAATCCCGGTACTTTTAATACAATTATATTTGAGTTCTATTTTTAATTGGTTAGTGTTAGTTTATAGAATATAAAAAAAATAGGACCACTTTATTAAAAAGGAAAAGAATAAGCCCAAGAGCTATTTAAGTTTTAAATTTAAAGAAAAAAGTAAATATGAGTTTATCATACTTTACTTTTAAAGCAATCTAAGCGAGTAATTATTTTAAATATTCCATAAGAAGACTAACAAAGCATTGAGCAGCAAAAACAACAAAATTTAAAATTTTTTTAGTTTTTAATTAGCGAAATTAAATTTATTTTTAAATATGTAAAAACTAAGTTTTATGCAAAATAATACATATATATATATATGACTGTAATCGCCGTGGTCTAGTGGTTAGTGTGTTGGCTTACTAAGACATGAGCCCTGGGTTCGACACCCAGCTCCGACATCTTAAAAAAAAAGAAATATGAAAAAATATTTCTTTCGGCGGCTACCTCTCAGCAGTCTTCTGGCAAAAGCTCTGAGAGTAATTAATTGCCATGAACAAGCTTCTCAAGTCTGTCGTTCGGAGTCGACATTAAACTGTAGGTCCCGGTACTCATGGAAAAAAATTTACACACACAACATGAGTGCTGCGAGAAGCTAGGCCGTAATCCTGACACAGGGTTGTAAAGACCAGTTATGTATGTATGTTATGTACATATATGACTGTATATATATTTGCGAAAAACTTGCTAAAATACCAACAAGAAACAAAAAGTAAAAAGATAAAACTATTTGAAATAAGTAAAACACTAAACTGACAAAATCATTACAAACTTGTATGAAACTCTTAAATGAAAAATTTTCAATAATTTTTTATACAATGTTTATCATATAAAATATACATTTTCTTCGTAAAATATTATATTGCTTAAAAAAGAATCTTTTTTTTTATTATTTTATGGTTAATTGAAACAATTACATTTCAAAGAGGGATAAACATCGATAAAGGAAAAGAGCATACAAAACGGATGTAGTAAACAAGAAAACAGGAAATATGTGTGTACCATTTAAAGGATGTACATGCAATTATTCTCTGCATAAGCGACAGCTGAATTGGAAAAATATTATCCCTTACCTGCATCCTATTGACATTGTTTTTCGTTGTTGTTTTTGCTTGTTTTTATTATTATTTTACTACGGATAGTCATGTAAAATTATCTGTCATTTCTACCGTTATTTACGTAGGTCCTAGTTGGACAGTTTATTTAATTTTATCAGAGTAACACTGAGAAAAATTAAGTACTTAAATCAGTTAGGGCATAAAGTCTAGAATATGTGCATATTTGATTTAATCACTGTTTGTCCATAAAAAGACATTTATTAGGTGCTTCCAATCTTCAAATTCAAGTTTAAATAAACTAATATAACCTGCTATCGATATGTTTGGCACGTAAATTAGTTTGAATTTTACCGATTTAATAAATTATGTATGTTGGCTATAAGGGTTGGTGTGGCTTTACAAAGAAAACTATACAAATCGCTATACGTTACCCCGTAAAAACCCCTTAGTGTTTACGTGTATAGCAAAGTAAGCTGACCTAAAAAATTAGAAAAAAAACTTAAATTTATTTAACTCAAAGGACCCATGTTCAAATCTCAGAAGAGGTGAAAAATGAAAAACTTTGTTTGCGGTTTTTTCAAAGTTATAATTTAAAAATAAGAGGTTCCCCCCCCCCCCCCCCCCCTCCAGGAAGACCATCTACAAAGATACCGCTCCCCGACATTCCATTCTATTCCACCCTAACCAATGTCAATAAAAAAACGAATCATCAGAAAAAAAAAGGGCCACCTATTGGGAAGTAGCAGATAACAGCTAAACCTACTTAGCGAAGGCACACTCACCACATCAACATGCAACGATGATGCAATTGCTGTTGATCATTCAAGGGTGAAGGTATAACACTGGCCTTTGAATGATCAATTCACAGCAATTTGTCTCATTTCTAAGATGCTTAATAATAAAATAATAATATATTTACCGTCCTTTCCAAAATTCAAATACAATGCAAAGAATTTAGTAGGGGTTTACCCCTGAGTATTGGTCTCAAATAAAAAAAAAAAACAGTTGAACAATTGGGGGCGGTCGTGGTATAGTGGTTAGAGCGCGTACACAGAAACTCAAACGATCAACGTTCAAATCCCAGCGAAGGAGAAATAAAAATTTGCCGTTTTTCAAAAGTTATAATTTAAAAAAAATAAGATTCCCCCAAGAAGTCCATCTTTACGAAATCGTTCCCTGACATTTCCAGTCTATTCCACCATTTACAAATGATCAGGAGTACAACTCCACCTTCTGAGAAGATAACAGCTAACCTAAGGTGAAGGTATAACACTGGCCTTTGAGTGATCACATTGACAGCAATTTATCCCATTGACATAGAGCGCTTAACATCATCACACATATCTATCTATATCTACATATATATAACATATTCCAATACAATGCACTGCATTTAGTAAGGGTATTGGCATTAAATAAAAAAAGCACTAGATGCGACTTTTCAGGTTAGTTTCTTTACAATTTTCTTCTCTTAGTGCATAGTTATAAGTGGGCAAAATATAGTCATACATATTTCACTTAGTTTTCAAAAGATAAACGTGATAAAAATTACGTGTTCTTAGTAAAAATCAAATTTTGGTGAAATCCATATGGAATTTTGTTAGTTTCGATAAATAATTAGACAAACCGCACATCAGTAGAAGTTTGCATTTTAAGTATGTCTTGCATCATGTTATTTATTTATTTATTTATTTATTTATTAATTAATAAAGTCTATGGAAGATACTCCGTACAGACTAATAACACTACATATAATGCTTAAATAATAAAATTGAAACAAAAGTGTACAAAAGGAAAAATAAAAGTAAATGTGAATGACAATGTTACGAATTAAGAAATATAATTATCTTATTCCTAATAGTATTTAAATTCAAAGAAAAATCAACAAATTCTGACAAATTATTATATTGGCGACAAATTCTTATAAAAGGGTCAGCAAGCATATAATTAGATCTACATAATGGAATGTACAAAGGTGTATGATGACGAGTATAACGACTAGGAACATTTAATTTAACACAGTTCAATAGAAATTCACAACATATATTGCCATTTAACAGATTCATCATAAAAGACACGTTCAACATAACACGACGACTTTTAAGAGTAGGTAGTTTAATTAGAGCAAGTCTACTAGTGTAGGAAGGAAGATTGGTATAATTCCAACGAAATTCACGCAAACAGAACAACAAAAATTGCCTCTGCACAGATTCAATGATATTATTATTTACATTATAGTAAGGATCCCATATAATTGATCCATATTCCAAAATGGGTCTCACGAGAGATACATAGAGCTGTTTAGTAATATAAGGATCGAAGAACTCCCTAGACCACCGCTTTATATAACCAAGAACGTTTCTAGCTTTGTTAACAGCCAGAGTAATATGAGCATTGAAATACAGCTTAGCATCAAGTAGGATTCCAAGATCAATGATTGATTCAACCACCTCCAAATGATTCCCACCCAGAGAGTAATTGACTATGTTTATGTTGTTTCTACCAAATTGCATACACTTTCATTTTCTTATATTTAACTCAAGCATGTTGTGTTCGCACCATATGAAGAAGTCATTCAGGTCGTTTTGGAGAAAGGCATGATCATCAAGATTAGCAAAAGGAAGGAAAATTTTAACGTCATCAGCGTACATCAATATATCAGCGGATTTAAAAACATTTGGAAGATCGTTGATTAGCAAGGAAAATAAAAGTGGTCCAAGATGACTGCCCTGGGGAACACCAGAAGGAACAGATATGTGTTTAGATACACAGTCGTTAACTCGTACTGTCTGTTTCCTTCCTGTTAGGTATGACTCCAGCCAATTCAAACTAATTCGCGATACACCCAACAAATCAAGTTTAATCAATAAGAGCTTATGATTAACCTTGTCAAACGCCTTACTGAAATCAGTATATATGACATCGGTTTGCTTCCCTCGAACAAACGCAGCATTGGCTAAGGAAGTAAAATGAAGAATATTAGTTGTCGTAGAGCAGCCTTTTCTAAATCCATGTTGTGAAGGTGATATTAATGATGCAGTGTGATGACAGAGAAAATCAGCAACCAATTTTTCAAACATTTTCGGAATAACACTTAATTTTGCAATGCCTCTATAATTTTTAATATCAGTCCTACTCCCAGATTTAAACAGCGGTATAATAAATGAGTCTTTCCAAATAGTAGGAAAAAATCCAAACTTAACAGAGGTACTAAATAAAAGAGTCAGCGGTGTAACAAAAGATTCAGCACAGTGACGTAAGATACTGCTTGGAACCCCGTCAGGACCAGGAATAAATGAGATTTTAAGCTTTTTTAAGTTAAGTAATATATCACTACTGCTAAAAATTGGTAAGGTTATAAACTGGTTCGATGCAATGGTATATGGATACTTGTTGTCATGGTAGACAGCATCAGAATAAGTGCTCGCAAAAAAGTCGGCAAACATGTCACATATATCCTCAATATTGCCAGATTCTTGGTTATTTAATTTCATAACTGAAGGAAATCCGTTTGATTTTCTTTTAGAATTTACGAACTTGTAGAAGGACTTTGGATCATGAATAAAATTTCCCTTAACTTTATTTAAATAGTTTTTGTACAAAGATTTGTTAAGTATAATATATTTGGAACGGACAACTGAATACTTTCCATAATCAATAGACCAAGCAGATCTTTTGTATTTTCTATAATATTTATTTTTCAAGTTTTTCAGCCGAGACAGTTGCTTAGAATTCCATGGCGGACCAGATAATTTGTTAAAACTCTGCTTAGGAACGCAAATTTCAAAAAATGAATTTAATATATTATAAAAAGAAGCAGTCATCGAATCAATATCTAAATTATTGTTACCAGGAATTGATAGAATATCGTTCCAACACGTATTTTCCATTAATTCATTAAATAAAGTATAATTGATCCTTTTAAAACAAAATACTTTTTCAGGTCTAGACGGTATTAACTTATCTCCAGATAGAATTGAACAGCTTATTTCAATAGTAGGATGAAATCGATCTTCAGGCAAAGTTACAGGATCAGTTCGCCTAATACGAATTCATCTGATACGAGTATATTGCAATGCACTTGCTACAAAAAGAAGAATATTTAAACTTAGATTGAACTCGTAGAAGTCGAGCTCTTGATATATAAAATATAATAATAAATAAAAAAACTCATATCTGTTTTCTTTCGTCCTAAAATAACAATTAATTTCTTATTATTTTATGTTATTCACGTTGAACTGCGAGTTTAATTGAATACTAAATATTTGAAAAGTATTCTTTGTAATTGTTGGCATTAGCAAGGTGTTCAGTATTGGCTTGCTATAATACTTTATATGCCAAACGTAAATACTTAGAAGTATTTATAAAGTTACATGAAAATAAGTTAATTAATGAAAACAAAAAATAATATATGTATGTGTTTTATGCAATTAAATTATTATATTGTAATCAGATACAGTACACTTCGCGAATTAAAATATTTTTATGTCTACATTAGTTATGCCCGATTACCTATTTGAGCTCCATTCAACATAGTTGTTCAATGAATATAAGAATAATATACATATACATATGTACTTATATGTATATATATACATGTAGGGTTACCACTGGAATGCAACCCTGTCGCTTTGTCCCTATAGATGGTTGGCAAGGCAATTTAGAATAGCCAAAGCAGACGGTTTTTTAGCGTCTGTTTGAGTTAGCGTTAGTTAGAAAAGTCAGTAGAAGAGAGCCAGTTGAAATCATCAGTCATATAGAAAAAAAGTAAAAAAGTAGAAACGGTTCGCAGGGAAAAATACAATGTTACTTTAAATAAACTATTATTTTAAATAAATTAATTAAATTAAAAAGTGCATTTTAAATTTAACAAAGTGGACTGAACCCACATTTGGGGGCTCAACCAGAATAAAAAAAAAAACCCTAGACAGTTAAGAACATTCTCGAAAATTATAGAATTGCATCATCAATTTACAGTGAATTCGAGTAGTCAAGCAAAGTTTTGGATGGTTGTAAAGTATTATGAGCTAATTGGAAAATAAATTTTGGAAAACATTTATCTTGCGAATTGTCACCATAAGAGCTGAGTGCTGAAAAAAAAAGTGAAATAAATGTAATAAGACTGAGTGTCGAGAAAAGAAAAACTTCATATTGAAAATGAAAATCCTGTTATTTAAAACAACTGAGTGTTGAAATAAGAAAGAGCAAACAATAGAAGAAGGTTCTCGTACAGCACAAAACGGCTGCGGTATCCAGGAAAAATTAAGTGAACCAATAAGAAAATAAGAGACTGAGTGTCAAAATTAGAAGAATAATTGGGTGTGTCCAAAAAGATTAAATGGCGTTAAATTTTAATGGCGAAAATGTGTGTATACTAGAAGCAAATACACAGTGGCAGTTGCAGTAAGCTTAGTGAAGTGTTTGCAGAAAACGAGACAACAAGAGAAGAGGCGGTAAGCAGCGTCTACAAGAAGTCTGTAAATTTAAGTACTACTCGTATAAGTACAGTCCAAGCAGCGTCTACAGGAAGTTTGTCCAAAAAGATTAAATGGCGTTAAATTTTAATGGCGAAAGTGTGTGTATACTAGAAGCAAATGCACAGTGGCAGTTGCAGTAAGCTTAGAGAAGTGTTTGCAGAAAACGAGACAACAAGAGAAAAGGCGGTAAGCAGCGTCTACAAGAAGTCTGTAAATTTAAATACTACTCTTATAAGTACAGTCCAAGCAGCATCTGGGAAGTCGAAGAATTAGATAGTATAAGTACAGTCGTAAGCTGATTTATTTGTTTTACTACCTAATTTTTTTTTACATAACCCGACCATTTTTTATAATTTTGGGGATATTTAATTCATTTCGCTTTTGAAGGGGGTAATTCAATGTGGAATTTTGATATTTGATTTTTTTTTGTAACTTTAGCATACTAGTGATGGTAATATTCTGATTTTTTTGTTTTTAAGAAGGGTATAATTTGAACGTTTGTGCATTTGAGAGTCTGGAATTTGTTAGGAAATTGTCCAGACTAGGTATTTGATATTAATTCTTTTACTGATATTTTAATACATTATATTATTACATTTTTTTATATTATTACATTTTTTTATATTATTACATTTTTTATATTTATATTATAACATTTTTTATATTATTAAACTATTTCTTTTCCTGTTGCGACCGTTTAAGATGGACAGACACACAATTTTAGGTATGAGCGTAGTAGATTTGAAGCATAGACTGGAGGAACTTGGCTTAGGGACTCAGGGACGTAAGATTGAGTTACAGGAACGTTTGTTGGAATATTTTGGACTAGATTTTTTGGATGCAGAGGGACAAGATAGGGTTGGAGACCATGCGGACGGCAATCCTGGGACGAGCAAAGGGCTAAATGCGGGCGAAGTAGGCGGTGTTTTGCATAAAAGTATTTATACATTGAAAGACGTCGAGGATAGCTTATCGGTTTTCTCAGGCACGAAATCACCTGACATTAATCAGTGGTTGGATGAATTTGAGGAAGTGGCGACTATTGTTAATTGGACATCTTTGCAGAAGTTGGTCTACGCCAAGCAATTATTAGTGGGAGCCGCAAAACTTTTTGTGAGAAGTCAAAATGGCGTCAATAGCTGGTCTATTTTGAGAAAATTACTGTTAGATGAATTTGGAGGTGTTTTTTCTACGGTCGACGTAATCCGTCAACTACGTAACCGTCGTTTAGTTAGAAACGAGTCACTGATTGAATATCTATACAGCATAATGGAAATAGCTAAGCGAATCGATCTCGATGAGAAAAGTATCATAGAATATTTCATAGATGGTATACCTGACTCCAGATCTAATAAAACTGTATTATACCAAGCCGAGACAGTAGCTGATCTCAAAAAGCAAATAAAGATTTATGAGAAAGTCCGATTCAATCCCCGTTCTTCAAATAAAAGCAGAGAGTACGTAACTACAGAAAAGAAGCCAGAAGCAACCGAGAAGGAAGATAACAGTAGAAAATGCTACAAATGCGGGAACAAAAATCATATGGCTCGAGAATGCCCCGAAAAACAGGTTAAGTGCTTTAAGTGCCAACGATTTGGTCACAGATCATTCGAGTGCAAAGATGGAAATTTTGTAAAGAATAACATCAAACATGATCAGGCGAATATGGTCAAGAAAGGGCCGGGTTTAGTTTTCAAAGATGTTTTAATAAGTGGTCATTACTTATCAGCTCTAATCGATACTGGTTGCGATATTTGTTTAATGCGATTGGACACATTGTGTATCTTCGGCGAAGTGAATTTTATACCTGAAAGGGTGAAATTGCAAGGCATAGGTGACAGCGAAATTAACACCATTGGCCGTTTCAATTGTTTAGTGAAAATCGATGGCCTAGAATTCGAAACTACATTTTATGTTGTTAGTGAACGAGATATTCTGCACTCAATCATGATCGGTAACAGTCTGCTACAAAAAGCGGAGGTAATCTTGAAAAACGGTGAGGCAATTTTTAGAAGACCAACCGAAAGAAACTTATTAATGGAGGAGTTTGGTGCCATATGTCTAAATACTGAAGAATATAAGCCTGATAGACGCATTGATTTGCCCAATTTAGAAAACGAGATTGCTAAGGAAGTCCTTCAGATGGTGGAACATTACAAACCAGCAAAAAATTTTGTGAGTCCTGTGGAGATGAAAATTGTTTTGAAGGACGACATACCAGTATATCAACGTCCAAGACGAATACCATTCGCGGATCAAACTGTCGTCAATAAACAAGTGAAAGAATGGTTAGACGCGGGAATAATTCAACCCAGTGTTTCCGAATATGCTTCGCCGGTTGTTTTAGCTGCAAAGAAAGATGGGTCAAAGCGGTTGTGTTGCGACTACCGAAAGCTTAACCAGAAGATTGTGAGAGACCATTTTCCGATGCCATTAATGGACGAAGTATTGGACAAATTGCAAAAGGGTCAAGTGTATACCACCTTGGATCTCAAAAATGGATTTTTCCATGTACCATTGGACGAGACTTCACGAAAATATACATCATTTGTAACACACCAAGGGCAATATGAATTTTTATATGTACCATTTGGCATCAGTAATTCACCAGCCGTGTTCACAAGATTCATCTCCGTTGTTTTACGAGATTTAATTGACAGTAACCAGATTATCGTCTACATGGATGATATCATAATTCCCTCTAAGGATTTGATTGAAGGTCTGGAAAAGTTGAGAGCAGTTTTGAAGAAAACAGCCGAAAAGGGGTTGCAGATAAAGTGGGAAAAATGTCAGTTTCTACGTGAAGAAGTTAATTTTTTGGGCTATGTTATAGCGGGCAGTTCAATAAAACCATCAAATGACAAAGTGAGAGCGGTCAAAGATTATCCCATTCCTACTGATAGGAAAGCAATGCAGAGGTTTCTGGGCCTAACATCCTACTTTAGAAGGTTTATCGAAGATTATGCTATAAAAGCTAAACCGTTGACAGACTTGCTTAGAAAGAATATACGCTTCAGGATAACTGACGAAGTTTTACTAGCTTGTCGACAATTAAAAGAAGCACTTGTGAGCGCGCCAGTTTTGAGACTATACGATCCAGATGCTATAACTGAAGTCCATGCAGATGCTAGTAAGTTCGGGTACGGAGCCGTGCTCTTACAGAAAGGTGTCGAAGATCAACAACTACATCCAGTCCAATTTATGAGCCGGAGAACCAAACCTTACGAAGAGAAATACCACTCTTACGAGTTAGAGGTTCTAGCGATAGTGGAGGCTTTGAAAAAATGGAGATACTATTTACTCGGGATACCATTCAAAATCGTAACTGACTGCAGTGCGTTTAAAATGACGATGAGCAAAGAGGATGTCCCTTCAAGGATATCTCGTTGGGCGATGTTTTTGCAGGAGTTCTCTTATCAAATAGAACATAGACCAGGCACGCGTATGAAACACGTGGATGCATTGAGCAGAATGTGTTGTTTAATGGTCGAGAGCAGTTTAACGCATAGATTGAAAGAGGCGCAGCATTCTGATGATACGGTAAGAGCCATAAGAGCTGTTTTAGAGTACGGAAGTTATGAAGACTTTTATATGAACAATGGCGTACTGATGAAGGATCCCACAAAAGAGATGATCGTGGTACCAGTCCAGTTAGAGAGTGAGATAATTAAACTGGCACATAACCAGGGGCACTACAGCGTGGCTAAAACAAAAGAGATAGTGGAAAAGTTGTATTTTATACCAAGGTTGCCCGAAAAAGTTCAGAAAGTAGTGAAAAGCTGTATCGAGTGTATTATCACCGAGGCGAAGACTGGCAGGAAAGAGGGCTTCTTGAATCCAATTGATAAGGACGATCGACCTTTAGTAACTTATCACGTCGACCATGTTGGACCGATGGAAATCACCAAAAAGGCTTATAATTATTTGTTTGTGGTGGTCGATGGGTTTACAAAATTTGTTTGGCTCTATCCAACAAAGTCTACCGACACGAAGACAGTGATTGATTGTTTGGAAAGACAGTCCTTTATATTCGGCAATCCACAAAGGATCATAACTGATCGTGGAGCAGCTTTTACATCGCAAGCCTTTAACGATTATTGCGCCCAGGAGAATATTCAACATTTGGTTATAACAACGGGAGTTCCACGCGGCAACGGCCAAGTAGAGCGGATTCACAGAATTGTGGTACCGATGTTGACGAAATTGTGCATTGAAGCACCGCAGAATTGGTACCGGCACGTAAGGCGGGTTCAAATGCTGATAAATTCAACTCCACCTAGAAGTACCCGTGTGTCCCCGTTTCAGCTGTTGACAGGTGTAGAAATGAGATCACCAGATTACCCTGATCTCCGAAAAATGTTGGAAGACGAAGTCATACGTGAGTTCGATGACGAAAGAAATGAACTAAGAATCGAGGCTAGAGAAAATATTAATAAAATACAACAAGAAAATCGCGAGACTTACAACCGTAGAAGAAAGCCCGAAGTCGAGTATGCTGTTAACGAGTTGGTTGCCATTAAGCGCACACAGTTTGGCAGTGGCCTCAAATTAAAGGGTAAATTCCTTGGCCCATACAGAATATCAAATAAGTTGCCTCACGGAAGATATGAGGTGGTGAAGGTCGGCCACCACGAGGGTCCTAATAAGACCACCACGGTGGCCGAGTATATGAAGCGATGGCAATCCGAGCCGAATTGCCGCCAGGATGGCCGAATGTAGGGTTACCACTGGAATGCAACCCTGTCGCTTTGTCCCTATAGATGGTTGGCAAGGCAATTTAGAATAGCCAAAGCAGACGGTTTTTTAGCGTCTGTTTGAGTTAGCGTTAGTTAGAAAAGTCAGTAGAAGAGAGCCAGTTGAAATCATCAGTCATATAGAAAAAAAGTAAAAAAGTAGAAACGGTTCGCAGGGAAAAATACAATGTTACTTTAAATAAACTATTATTTTAAATAAATTAATTAAATTAAAAAGTGCATTTTAAATTTAACAAAGTGGACTGAACCCACATACATACATATTTCTTTACGTATATATGTTACAAAAACAAAAACGCCAATAATTATAATATTATAGAAAGAAATACGACATTAAATAAAATTAGGAAATTCTTAAACAAATTTTTTCTTTAACTGTATGACTTTGCCATAAATTCATTACTAAAGACATTTTTGAAGCCTTCCTGTAGTTTCTCTTTTAACGCTATATTTTTCCACGTCGCAATGGGCATTCTTTAACAGGTAATATGATATTTTTATACATTTATGATATTGTGTGTAAGTGTGTGTTTTTTATTGGAATCCTTATACTCACACTAACTTTTATACACTTTCTGATAGCGAGAGACAATTTAATAAATGTGTTAAATGTTATTCTGTTTTATTTGTTTATCATTAAAATTTTAATATTTTATGCATACACATATACACAACTATACACACGCACACACACACGCACTGTCAGTAGCATAACACAAGGATGCTTTGTATGATATTTAATTTGTGGCATTTCATAAATTTTTTATAAGTTATGACTAGGGCAACCAAAAATATGCATTAGCATCTTTTTTTTCTGAATGTTACTGACAAAACAACCAAAATATGAATTCATTTTAGGAGAAACTACGATATTTGACCCCTATTTGTTACGGCATATTTTTGCATATTTCGTCATAAATGCATACTTTTGCATTATTCAAATTTTTTCATATTTATATGGTATATTTTACAAATTTTTACATATGTTAGAAGAATTTACGTGTATTAACAAATTTTTTTTTTCAAAATAATGCCCATATACTGACACATTACTTAAGTATAATCAATTAAATAATAAGGGCGCTCATGAAAACGCTTAAAACTAACATTGGGAAAATTGGCGAAGCTCCTTTTTAAACTATTGTGCAATAGTTAATGTCAATTTAATAAAAACGTCAAAGCAAAAAACAAATTAAATACAAAGCATACAAATTTTAAGTACATTTATGGGAATTAGCATTTAAAAAAATTGTTTAATAATGCATTCTAACTTATAAGTTACGTATTTTTCAACGTTGTACCTATTGGAAAAAATTACAATAATTCCATGATATAAAAAATTAAATTAAAAGTTGATTTTTAAATTAATTAAATTTTCGTATGAATATGCAAAAAATTAAGCAATCCGTGTCAAATAGACTAAATAATATATTAACGAATAAAAGCTAATAGGAATATTCTGTTTTGTAAAGTTTGCAATAAGCCAGTGTCAGCAAAGAAAATATTTACTATAAAACAACACCTCGGAAGTCAAAAGCATATTGAGCTCAACGCAAGAAATTATCCAAGGAAACGTTTGTTTTTAAATTTCCGTTGATGTCGAAAGAAGTTTCTCGATGTACAAGAGCTTCTTACGACAAAGCTTAATGTTTCAAAATTTGAGCGATATGATTGTTATTTATTGCAACAATAATTTAAATTAATTTTTTACTCTTTTATGTATTTTGTATTCTTGTCAGTCTGAATTGTTTTAAATTTTTTTTGTTAATTTTGGAATTGAAATAAATATATCGCTAATTTTCGAGAAGAGTGGCATAACTCAAAAAAAGCGATTCTGAGATAAATACGTTTAAACATTTTAATTTAGCCAAACTGATAGGAAAAGTACAAGACACTTTTGGTCGCCACTCAGTGGAAAAAGAGATAAAAATATAATTTTTAGATATTGTAACGAACGATTTTTTTCTCTTTTCACATATTTTTTTTGGATATATAACTTTTTTGTTTTTCTTATTAGTGCTAACTGTATGAAATTTCCGAGTGTATTTTTTGTAAACATTTGTATTTTTACTTTATTATGCTCTGCCTGAGCTTTTAGATGTTGATAACTTGTGTTTATAAACATATGTAACAACATCCTCTGTTCGATCAGTATAGCCACTGATGTCATTGCCAACGTGATAGCGAGACATTTTTTTTTTATATTGTGGTAATGATGTAAGTGAGCATTTTATGAAAAGTAATGCCTATTGTGTATGACAAACGTAAAAGAAAGAAAAAGAAACAGCTGTGATGAGAGTTATTAAAGAAAAGGATGAAAATTAGATTTCTTATCGAACGAGTACGTAAACCACATTTTTGGTGTGATTAACCGATTACTCTCATTGTGATAAATTTTAACGAAGAATTTACCTTCGTGGTAAAGCCATATTTAACTTCCTTTTTCTGTGAGAATTCGGGTGGATAACACATCAAAATCATAGAGTGCTGAAATTTTATTAATCAGAATTTTTATAAGGAATCCCTGCCTTAAGGCCTGGGAGATATAATAATTTTATATTCTTTTTATAAGCAAAAGGTAAATAATAAATATATTGCACTTATTTTAATTTTTAGAATTTTAAGGGAATTTAAAATTTTAGAACATACTACGGAATTAATCAGGTTTAGTGCCAAGATTATTGCCACTCCTTTGTGGATTATAACCTCCGGGACAGGCACGTGTATCCTGGAAAAGTCCTATTGGGAGCGTGATCGATTATTGTTTAGAAGACTTTGGGAGAATAATTTTTTGACTTTTTGTTACCCAAAAGATTTTCGCTCACTGGGACACAGCCGGGTGGTTACGTTCAGCTCATATTTGTATATTGCAAGTAGAAGGCATTGTGGATGCCTTCACTGCCTGCCTACACTTATTGGTGTATAAAATTTATCATCTGGTGATTAATTGGAAATTACCGTCCCCGAATTAATTGGAGTAGTCCCAGCTCTGTGTTTCACGACATTATAATAAGTCTCCACGTGACCACAATGTTGAAAAGGGAGAATAAATTATAGAATGAGGAGGCAGCGAAATGATATAAAAAGGAATTGATATGAAGCAAAAAAATATGAAGAATAATAATTAAGGTATAATTAAGAAATTAAGAAAATGAATAACCAAAATAGAAAAGAAGTTTAATGTATGTAAGTGAAAAGAGGAGAACAATAATCGTATTTGTGACAGCGGGGTAAAACTTTGAAATTAATAATTTTGCTTTTTTTTATTGAATATTTATAAATTTTTTTTCGCGAGAAGAATTTTTATTTAGTAAAAATTGATACTATTGAATATTATAAAACCACTGGTGCTAACATAAAGTAATTCAATTTTGGATGTCTTCGGATATACGAATATATCTACATATGTCTGTATCTTTTTAAACCTTATATTCAGCCAAAGCAGTCGCAGTGAGGCCTCATCGTGATCTTCAAATGGTTGGTAAGTTTTGTATTTAGATTACATTAAAATAAAATTTTAATTTCAAAATAAAGGAATAACAATTAATTTACTCGTAATCTGTGACGTGTTGCACAGTACAAGAAATAAAAAATGTTTTTAATGTTTGTATTTCTATAATTCCTTTAGTTACTTTGTTTTACAATTATTATTCCTTTGTTTTGATAATCTATATTCGTATTCTTTCCATAAATTGAGTTACACCGTTTCCAAGAACTCTAGCACATATTAAGTTTTTTTCCCTTTATTTGTAAAATTTTTTTATTATTATCAATTTTGTATATATACAATTTAAATTTAATTTTCTTAAATTTTACTGTATTGAATTAATGATGGGGGAGACAGAACTATTATTATTATTTAATTTTTCCTTGTAATTTAATTCTAAGTAGTAAATATTATCGATATAATCTGTAATTTGGAATCTCCTAAGTTAAGTTTAGGCTTAGTTGTATAATGGAAATTATTTTAACTTGAAATATATACATGGATAGAATGTGTAAATAGACAGTATATAGTTTTCTTTATGGTTTGATAGAACGTTAGGCTAATTGAATACGGGTTCCTATGGTAAACGATAATGGTGCTATTAGGAAATTAGGCAGGTGAGGGCAAGGATGCACCGATCTCATAACATCTAGGAGGTTAGGTACATAAATTTATAATCAGTATAGTAGAGCTCAGATTCTCAAAATTGACCATAGAAGGGGCTTTGTTTTTTTTTTATTTCTATGGTTTTCATACTCTAAGTAAAGTAGTTTATAGGCACAGGGAGTCTACAAC
The DNA here is from genome assembly GCA_963576795.1 of Metopia argyrocephala. Taxonomy (NCBI): domain Eukaryota; kingdom Metazoa; phylum Arthropoda; class Insecta; order Diptera; family Sarcophagidae; genus Metopia; species Metopia argyrocephala. The sequence continues at coordinate 54,898,518 of OY756211.1, read as the reverse complement.
AGAAAGGATATACGTAACAAAAAAAGTGGAAGAGCGAAGGGGGACAAGAACCCCACCGAACGACTGACAGCTAGCATTTACATGGCTCCCATGTCTTCTCTTCATCTTCTTTTTTCCCATCAAATGATAATCTTGGTTCTTGGAATTCTTTTGAATCGATTTTTGTTTCTATGAAATATTGATAAAAATATATGTTACGTTATAGAAATGGCGCCCAACGTGGGGCACGAAAATGAACCATTAATTTGGTTTGTTTTTGGTCCTCAGTTTTTTTTTCTCAGTAAATTTCAGTAACTGCTTGATAATTAATGGTGGTGATTTTGAGATCTTTTTGTAGGAAAAATTTTTGTATACTTTTCTGGAATTTTAGATATTTGAGTGGACAAAGATCGAATAGTCTAACCGATTAGTCTCTGCAATTTTTTTTGTCTGTAATTGGGGAACAAATTCAACATTATTAATATTCATGCGTAATTTGGTTGAAGCATTAATTAGACATATTTTGAACTAAGCTACCGGCTGATACGATTTTGCAGGAAAATGTTATTTGGCGATTGCAATTTAACATCCGCTTTTGATTAGTAGTTAAAGGAATCGGACAATTTCAATTGTCTGCTGGCTGGTGATAAATGTGTTTTGTTTTTGATTATACTAAATTTTCCATAGCCAAATTTTTTATTCCAACTGATTTTAATTTATGCCTGTTACTATATACATGTGTATATATATATACATATGTATACATATACATGTATATTTATATAAATTTTTTTTTGTTTTGGCTTAACGTATCTTCGACCTATAAGAGAACTAGAATAATAATTATATATTATTGTACGTTAGTAGAAAAAAAAGGGACAAAGAACAGAATTCACAAACGCCCACATATATTAAAATAATATAGAATATATAATTTATTTTGTTATATTAGTAAACCATAACAGAATCATCAGAGATCACAGGCATTGCTGATCCTACATTTTTTTTTTGAGCTTTTGTATAATTGTTATTTTATTTATTATTTACAATCAAAATATCTTCTTTTTTTCTTTCATTTTGATTATATAAAAAAAAAAAAAAGAAAAAAAAAACCGGTTAACACTTGTTAAGTAAATTTTAAAGTTATACTCGTCCAAGATCAACTTTTAGAATAAATCACAAAGAATTAAGATCTTTCAATCCAAAAATACACATATGCTCCCCTACTTTTTACTAGCGAGCTTCTTTCTATACAAGGCCTGAATATATTTTCATATAGGATAAAACTATAGGATAAAACTTAACATATATATCTTGCTTTTTATTTGTTTAAATAAACAAGGATAACATAATCTAATTGGCGGTAAACTTTGAGAGTTCAAACACGGGTATTTTTTTGAATCTTACGAGTTTTGGTTAATATCATTGTAAGATGCCTCTGGCACATTCCCCAAATCGTAACGAGGACCCATATAGTGACCAGGCACATCCAGTGTCACAAGCCTCTCCATCTGGTTCTCAGGCAATGGCTTCTGATAATATTTGTCAAATCTGTGAGCAGGTGATGAATGAAAAACTTGCATGTCTTTTAATAGGTCGCTGCAATCATATTTTTCACGGAGCGTGTATTGAAGATTATCTTTCAAATAATAGCAAGTGCCCAATTTGTAACTTATCGTGTGAGCTAGAAGACTTACAAAAGTATTTCTTTCCAATTAAACAACACTCAAAGAGTAAAGGAAAACCTCGTGGAGCTGTTTCTAAACCATATAATACTCGAAGCGTTCACAAGAATTTACTTAACGAATCACCATCTCCTTTAATGGATTTTGGCTCTAATGAACCTAGGGTGATGAAATCCTCTTTGAATCATAGTGTTGTACCTTCACAACAAAATGAGAGAGTAAATCAGGAACCTTTGAATAGTGCTCCATCTGGAGTCGACTATAGTATGATTAACAGAATGATTGAAGACAGTATAACAAGACTTTTACAAAATGTTAATATTGGATTAGGTAGTGTCACTGCTGGCAATACAGACCATACTAACGGACCACCCCTTGATAATGCTAGGGAAAATTCTGACCTTAATACTCATTCCAATAGTCGTAATCATTTTCATGACCATACACAATATGCCCCATCAGGAACAACTCGTTACTCAGTTCAGTCGCGAGGATCCACTGTGCCCACTGATAAAGTTACATCTATAATTCAGAATTGGGGTCTGAAATTTGATGGATCTTCGACAATTTCCGTAGAGGAGTTTTTGTACAGATTACGTGTCTTGACAACTGATAATTTTAACGGTGATTTTAATATAATTACCAAAAATTTACACATTTTGCTTTCGGGGAAGGCCCGAGACTGGTTCTGGAAATATCATAGGCAAATTCGGGAAATTGATTGGGATCACTTTTGTGAGGCCATTAAATTACAATATAAAGATTTGAAATCACCGTATGATATTCGCGAGGAAATTCGCAATCGTAAGCAGAAACCGGGGGAATCTTTTGATAGCTTTTTTGAGGCAGTTTCTAATATTGTAGATCGCTTACCAACTCCCTTATCTGAGGTAGAACTCATCGAAATTATTACAAGAAATTTACGACCTGACATCCGACATGAATTGTTATATGTGGATATTCATTCTATTCCTCAATTAAGAAAATTGGTTCAAAAAAGGGAAAGTTTTCTAAATGACGAATACGTCAGGAGAAATTTTACATCACGTAACCCTAATAATGGTTTCGCAACACGCAGACAAATATCAGAATTGGAAGCTGATGTTGATCTAAAGAAGGATAACGTACAGGAAAATGCGGAACAATCTATTGATGCCATACAATCTGACTCCATATTTCGGTGTTGGAATTGCGATCAGCCCGGCCACCATTGGGAGGATTGTCTACAAGATAGATCTATATTTTGTTATGGATGTGGTTTGAAAAACACATATAAGCCACAATGTGTTAAATGTCAATCACGTAAGCCAAAAAACTACAAGGCACAAGTTCCCCACAGGGAACAAAATTAGATTCTTCACAGCATATTATTACTTCCAAATCACCCGGACTTACTTCACCTGATATACAAAAAAATTTTAAACCTGAGAATATTTTGAATGCAACGGAAAATAAGGAGAATTTGAGCATTCCTGAAAATAAGTTAAGCGAACAGAATTTTGATAATTATCAAATTTTAAGGAGGGATATTAACTTAACTCGAAAACAGGTTGATGTTGATGATTCGAAAATAATATATCCAAAATTGCCGTATCACAAACGATGGAATTTATATGTAGCTAAAAGAAATGAAATTTTTCAGAATTTTTCTATTGATTCTCTTGCTAAGAAGCGTATTAAACGCTCTACTTTAAGGTTAAGGAAATTTTATAAGACTAGAAAATATTGCTCAAAATTGTTAGTTTCGGCCATAATCAATAACGCTAGTGATCAACGATATTATGCTAAGATTTCTTTTTTAGATTATGAGGAATACGGTTTACTGGATAACGGGGCTAGTATCAGTTGCATAGGGTCGGATTTGGCTAGGGAAGATTTTACCAGATATGAAAATTTTACAAAAGGTACTTCGTATGTTAAAACTGCGGATGGAAATTCTCAGAAGGTTGTTGGTTGGCTTAAAGTTGAGGTGCGATTCAAAAGAGAAAAAAGAATATTGAATTTGTTTATTATACCATCTTTATCGCAAAAATTGATCTTAGGGATTGATTTTTGGAAAGCTTTTCAATTAATGCCGGATATTATTGGATCTGTAGATTTAGTAGATAAAAACATTGTGGAAGATGAAATGGCCAAAACTGAAACAGATAAATTGCCTAAAGAATCGGAATATTTAGAAATCTGTCGAGAGTCTTACTATCCCCTGAATGAAGACGAAAAACAACAGCTTAAAACTGCAATTGCATTATTTCCAAATTTCGAAAATCAAGGACTAGGTAGAACTAGCTTAATCAGACATGAGATTGACATCGGTGATAACAAACCCATTAAGCAACGTCATTATCCAGTATCTCCAGCAGTCGAAAAGCTGATGTTCAACGAAATAGACCGTATGTTAAATTTAGGAGTCATCGAGCCATCAAATTCACCATGGAGTTCTCCCATGCGGTTAGTTATCAAACCCCATAAAATTCGCCTTTGTCTTGACGCCCGCAAGGTTAACGCTATTACGAAGAAAGATGCGTATCCGCTACCTTTAATTGAAGGCATATTTTCTCGGCTACCGAAAGCCAATATTATTTCGAAAATTGACCTTAAGGACGCATATTGGCAAATCGAGCTAAGTGAAGAATCGAAACCAATAACAGCGTTCACAGTCCCGGGTAGACCCCTCTACCAATTTGTAGTTATGCCCTTTGGACTGTGCAACGCACCTCAAACTATGTGCCGTTTAATGGATCAGATAATTCCTGCAGATCTTAAAAATAGTGTGTTCGGATACCTTGACGATTTAATTATAGTTTCGGAAAATTTTGCTCAACATATGGTAGTTTTGGTGAGAATCGCTGAACAATTCCGCCAGGCAAATCTGACTCTTAATATTTCAAAAAGTCACTTTTGCGTTACAAGGGTTAAATATCTAGGTTACGTTATTGGCGAGGGAGGCATCACCACCGATCCTGACAAAGTTAGTGCAATTCGCGATTGCCCTACACCAAAAAATTTGAAACAGGTGAGAGGTTTTCTAGGATTAGCAGGCTGGTATAGGCGGTTTGTTAAAAACTTTTCGACATTAGTTTTCCCCATAACGGAAGTTTTGTCATCGAAAAAAAAATTCAGCTGGCCTAAGGAGGCTCAGCTCGCCTTTGAGCAGATAAAAGAAACGCTTAGCTCTTTACCAGTGCTTGGAAATCCAGATTTTAACAAAAAATTTTATTTGCACTGTGATGCAAGTGATCACGGAATTGGTGCGGTTCTCATTCAATTAGGTTCAAATGGAGAAGAAAAACCTATAGCATTTATGAGCAAAAAACTTAACTCAGCACAAAGGAACTACAGCGTGACTGAGCGGGAATGCCTGGCTGCTGTAGAGGCCATTTACAGGTTCAGATGTTACTTAGAACTACAGGAATTTGAAGTGGTTACCGACCACTCAAGCCTGGTATGGCTAATGCGACAACCGAATCTTAGTGGGCGATTGGCTCGTTGGGCTTTAAAATTGCAAGCATTTAAATTTACCGTATCCCATCGTAAAGGAAAAGAAAACGTGGTTCCGGACGCGCTTTCAAGAATACCTAATAGTGAAATATCAGAGTTGAACTTAAATAACCCTGAAATAGATTTAAATTCTCCATTTTTTGATAGTCCTTCTTATGCAAGCCTGAAAACTAAAATTGTAAAAGATCAGGAGAAATATCCGGACATAAAAGTTGTCGATCGGTATATTTATATACGAACAGACCATTACAATGGATTTGAAGAAAATGAGCATAACTGTTGAAAACTTTGGGTTCCGGATGAGTTGACAGAAGATTTAATTATTCGATTTCATAATGTGCCAACAGCTTCACACGGAGGGATGGCAAAGACCTTAAATTTGTTGAAGAGAACATTTTTTTGGCCCGGTATGGTTAAGGATGTTCAAAATTTTATTAGACGATGTGATGTATGCAAATCAACTAAAGCTCCGAATTTTATAATGCGACCAGAAATGGGTTCACAAGCTGTGTCAGTAAGACCTTTTCAGAGACTATATATAGATTTGTTGGGACCGTATCCCAGAAGTAAATCTGGTAATATAGGATTACTGATAGTTCTTGATCATATGAGTAAGTTTCATTGGCTTCAGCCGCTACGAAAATTTACTTCGGCTGCAATTAAAGACTTTTTGGAGAAACAAATTTTTCATGTATACGGGGTCCCAGAAACCATTGTTAGCGATAATGGAACTCAATTTAAGGCTAACGATCTGAATGCATTTTTTACGGCTTTTGGAATTACTCATGTATATACTGCACTTTATTCTCCACAGGCTAATGCGTCGGAGCGAGTAAATCGATCCTTAATTGCAGGAATTCGTGCGTATTTAAGACATGATCATACTAGATGGGATGAGAATATTAGCGCCATAAGTTGTTCACTTCGTAATGCCTGCCATCAATCTATCAAAATGTCACCCTACCATGTATTATTTGGTTTTGACATGATAACTCATGGAGAAACATATAAGCTGCTAAAAAATTTAAAACTTTTAGAGGAGCCTTCGTACAGATGCAACCGTGATGATAGCTTGCAGATCATGAGAAAGGATATACAAGGGCATATAAAAAAAGCATATGAGGAGAATTGCCATCAGTATAATTTGCGTACTAGACCACAAACTTTTCAAGTTGGTCAATTAGTTCACAGAAGAAATTTTGTTCAAAGCAGTTCAGAAAAACGATTTAACGCAAAGTTGGCGCCCCTGTTTGTAAAGGCTAAAATAAAGGAGAAATTAGGCAAACATTACTATGTTTTAGAAGACCTGGATGGGAATTTAGTTGGAACATTTCATGCAAAAGACATTCGGTAAAGTGCGAATATAGATAAATTGATATTGGTTAAATAAAAATCGTTTTATTCTGGCTAATATTTTCCGAATTGAATAATATTATCCAGTTTTGTAACGAACGATTTTTTTCTCTTTTCACATATTTTTTTTGGATATATAACTTTTTTGTTTTTCTTATTAGTGCTAACTGTATGAAATTTCCGAGTGTATTTTTTGTAAACATTTGTATTTTTACTTTATTATGCTCTGCCTGAGCTTTTAGATGTTGATAACTTGTGTTTATAAACATATGTAACAACATCATCTGTTCGATCAGTATAGCCACTGATGTCATTGCCAACGTGATAGCGAGACATTTTTTTTTTATATTGTGGTAATGATGTAAGTGAGCATTTTATGAAAAGTAATGCCTATTGTGTATGACAAACGTAAAAGAAAGAAAAAGAAACAGCTGTGATGAGAGTTATTAAAGAAAAGGATGAAAATTAGATTTCTTATCGAACGAGTACGTAAACCACATTTTTGGTGTGATTAACCGATTACTCTCATTGTGATAAATTTTAACGAAGAATTTACCTTCGTGGTAAAGCCATATTTAACTTCCTTTTTCTGTGAGAATTCGGGTGGATAACACATCAAAATCATAGAGTGCTGAAATTTTATTAATCAGAATTTTTATAAGGAATCCCTGCCTTAAGGCCTGGGAGATATAATAATTTTATATTCTTTTTATAAGCAAAAGGTAAATAATAAATATATTGCACTTATTTTAATTTTTAGAATTTTAAGGGAATTTAAAATTTTAGAACATACTACGGAATTAATCAGGTTTAGTGCCAAGATTATTGCCACTCCTTTGTGGATTATAACCTCCGGGACAGGCACGTGTATCCTGGAAAAGTCCTATTGGGAGCGTGATCGATTATTGTTTAGAAGACTTTGGGAGAATAATTTTTTGACTTTTTGTTACCCAAAAGATTTTCGCTCACTGGGACACTGCCGGGTGGTTACGTTCAGCTCATATTTGTATATTGCAAGTAGAAGGCATTGTGGATGCCTTCACTGCCTGCCTACACTTATTGGTGTATAAAATTTATCATCTGGTGATTAATTGGAAATTACCGTCCCCGAATTAATTGGAGTAGTCCCAGCTCTGTGTTTCACGACATTATAATAAGTCTCCACGTGACCACAATGTTGAAAAGGGAGAATAAATTATAGAATGAGGAGGCAGCGAAATGATATAAAAAGGAATTGATATGAAGCAAAAAAATATGAAGAATAATAATTAAGGTATAATTAAGAAATTAAGAAAATGAATAACCAAAATAGAAAAGAAGTTTAATGTATGTAAGTGAAAAGAGGAGAACAATAATCGTATTTGTGACAGCGGGGTAAAACTTTGAAATTAATAATTTTGCTTTTTTTTATTGAATATTTATAAATTTTTTTTCGCGAGAAGAATTTTTATTTAGTAAAAATTGATACTATTGAATATTATAAAACCACTGGTGCTAACATAAAGTAATTCAATTTTGGATGTCTTCGGATATACGAATATATCTACATATGTCTGTATCTTTTTAAACCTTATATTCAGCCAAAGCAGTCGCAGTGAGGCCTCATCGTGATCTTCAAATGGTTGGTAAGTTTTGTATTTAGATTACATTAAAATAAAATTTTAATTTCAAAATAAAGGAATAACAATTAATTTACTCGTAATCTGTGACGTGTTGCACAGTACAAGAAATAAAAAATGTTTTTAATGTTTGTATTTCTATAATTCCTTTAGTTACTTTGTTTTACAATTATTATTCCTTTGTTTTGATAATCTATATTCGTATTCTTTCCATAAATTGAGTTACACCGTTTCCAAGAACTCTAGCACATATTAAGTTTTTTTCCCTTTATTTGTAAAATTTTTTTATTATTATCAATTTTGTATATATACAATTTAAATTTAATTTTCTTAAATTTTACTGTATTGAATTAATGATGGGGGAGACAGAACTATTATTATTATTTAATTTTTCCTTGTAATTTAATTCTAAGTAGTAAATATTATCGATATAATCTGTAATTTGGAATCTCCTAAGTTAAGTTTAGGCTTAGTTGTATAATGGAAATTATTTTAACTTGAAATATATACATGGATAGAATGTGTAAATAGACAGTATATAGTTTTCTTTATGGTTTGATAGAACGTTAGGCTAATTGAATACGGGTTCCTATGGTAAACGATAATGGTGCTATTAGGAAATTAGGCAGGTGAGGGCAAGGATGCACCGATCTCATAACATCTAGGAGGTTAGGTACATAAATTTATAATCAGTATAGTAGAGCTCAGATTCTCAAAATTGACCATAGAAGGGGCTTTGTTTTTTTTTTATTTCTATGGTTTTCATACTCTAAGTAAAGTAGTTTATAGGCACAGGGAGTCTACAACAGAAAGGATATACGTAACAAAAAAAGTGGAAGAGCGAAGGGGGACAAGAACCCCACCGAACGACTGACAGCTAGCATTTACATGGCTCCCATGTCTTCTCTTCATCTTCTTTTTTCCCATCAAATGATAATCTTGGTTCTTGGAATTCTTTTGAATCGATTTTTGTTTCTATGAAATATTGATAAAAATCTATGTTACGTTATAATATGTTTTAAATTACAGTTCGTCTCATATTTCTGCATTAATAACTCAAAAAACACATTTTTTGAGTTATGTCACCCTTCTCGCAAATGAGCGATATGTAAATATAAAGAAAATTTATTTTATCTGGTTGGTGGCTAATTGTTACTCTTCATGCTTTCAAATTTCTGAAAAAAATATACGTAATTTTACGTCAACATATGTATTTATGTATTATGACTTTTATAGAGCATATTTTTAACGCTTAAAACTGTTTTTTAATGCATATTTTAGGCGCTTAAAACTAATTTTATAGAGCATATTTTTGGTTGCCCTAGTTATGACTATTTAAGAAAACACTGTATTTTTTCAACGCTTCGAAAATTAAAAAAAGTATATTGAAAATTAAATATTAACACCAATAAAATATTCACATATTTTCATTACATCGAATATTCCCAGTAAAAATAATAAAATTTCTTAACTGACAATGAATCTGTAATCGGTATAAATAAATGATAACAATTTTTTCAGTGACTTTTTATTAAAAAAAAATTTTAAATTGAATATAAAATATACATGACGTATGAGTGATATTAATATGAAATAAGTGAGAAAATATTACTCATACGCTCTGTTGTTACAAAAAAAAATTTATTGCATATTCCTAGGCAAATTCAACAACAAATTGGTACATAATAAAATGCGATATATACCACAAAACTAATTTTTTTTTTTTATTTTTAGATCAATTTGAAAGAAATGAGTGCTACAATTAACTTTGCACAATATTGCAAGTTATTTTATAAAAAATGAAATTCATTAACAGTCATGTGGTGTGGATTATATATATAATTACGTATGTTAGTATTTGTTTAAGTTATAAAGCAACTAATAGTCCCAACGCTAAACGCCCCGCCCCTACTTTCTAATATAACCAATACACAGAAAGACAAGATCCATTTACTGATCATACAATCTTAACTAACATTGATCATGCCATTAATTAAATAATCACTTTGAACTCATAATATATCTTCTAAATTTTGCAAAATAGATTCCACAAATAAAGAAAAGATTAGATATTAAAACTCTGAAGCGGTATTACAATCCGAAGAGGCAAACCCTACTGATGCTGTGCATTTTAAAGTAATTTTTCGAAAGGACAGTATTTTGTTTCTTATATTACTATTAAGCACCTTAGGAATGAAACAAATTGCTGTGAATTGATCACTCAAAGGCCAGTGTTATACCTTCACGCTTGTTGTTGATTGTGTGTGCTGAGTGCCTTGGCTAAGTAGGTAGCTGTTATCTACTATTTCTCAGTAGGTGGCGCTTTTCTTCTAGTCATTTGTTTTTGATGCCAATGCCAAAGGTGGAATTAAGTGGAATATCAGGCAGCGTTTTTTGGAAGAAACATCTTATTTGTTTAAATTAAAATTTCGAAAAACCAAAAATATTTTTTATTCTTTACTTTGCTCTTCTGGTTTTTGAACCTGGGCTGTTTGAGTTTAAGTTCTAGCACTCTAACCATAGTATAATAATATAATAAGAATAATGTTGTTTTGCAAGTGTTAATAAACAACTGACGGATATCTTCGTTCAAAATTGGATTTTGTCCTATCAAATTGAAAATTGACCACGTCAATAGTTTGAAAATAATAATAGAGTAAACAGTAGAATGATGTTGATTATGTACTGGTACTTGATCTTCTTTGACTTAAAAAAGCATTCTACTCTCATTTTTATTGTGCCGTGCTATATTTATCGCATTCCGCTACAAAGGATTATCAGGAAAAATTAAGTCACCTATTCAAGCCTTTTATAATAGACAAAAAGAATATAATGCATACAGTTTTTTTTATTTAAGATCTATACTCAGGGGTAAAACCCCAACTAAATGCAGTCCATTGTGTTGGAATGTTGAATATATAGATATAGATAGATAGATGTTAAGCGCCTTATGTCAATGAGACAAATTGCTGTAAATTTGTTTACTCAAGGGCCAGTGTTGTACTTACATAATCAACAGCAATTGCCCCATCTGGATGTTGAATGTAAGTGGGGAGCATCTTTTATGTAGATTAGCTGTTATCTTCCCAGAAGGGAAGATACTTTTTTATTTAAATCAAACCTTCATATTATAAAAATGATTTTTCATAAGTTTCTATATTTTAAAATTTATTGTCATTTCATATTCGCGTGAAATTCCTAATGACCATTAACATAACTTTTTTGCTTATCAAAACTTTAAAACATTTGGCGTGATTGAGTTTCATTTGTCCTTGAAAAAACACTGTGTGTGTATTTTTTTTTTCGATAATAAATGTTTTTAATTTTAGTAATGTTTGATCAAACAATCCTTTGAAAACACTGTTTGTTTACTGTTAAAACTGCAATGATATTTTCTGATAATTTATCTGTATACATACATACTTATATGTGTCTACTATTTATAATTTGTTTTGAAATATTTATTATTTTTAAATTAATTTTTTTCAAAAACTATTAATATTGCATTTCAATAAGGTTTAAAATATTTTTTTTTTAAATTTATAATTATTTGCGGTGTGGTGTGGCTATTTGTTTTGCCATCGAATTAAATAATACAGAAAATCTTTTCACAGATTTTCAATCACATTATTTTGCTATTTGTTGTTTTCAATTATTATTTTTTCTGTGAACATATCGTTTATGATCACTGCTGGGGTAATTAGTCACGTATCTTTGTGGTAAAATGGTTGTGGTGTGCATTAGAGCGATGTTTCCATAAGAAAATTACAATAATAAAACGTTAACAAAGAAAACCACAGGATGAAAGAGTATTGCGAAAAAAGGACAAGTAACAGAAAGACGTTATATTATGTTTATAAATGTAATATCCTACAAGATTTTCTAAAATTCAGTTAATGAACCAAGAAATAAAAAACTTTCTTCAACTGTTTTTTGTGTATACGGTGCTAATAGATTACCAGTCCACTATTCCACAATCCTATTTATAGCGCTTGTAACTTATAACTCTTGCCAGAAGTAGTCGCCGCAAGAAATATTTTTTTTAAATATTTCTTTGCTTCAATATGTCAGAGCCGGGGTTTGAACCGCAACTCTCGTCTTAGTAAGCCATCACACTAACCACTAGACCACGGCCACTACATATTTTATTATAATGCTGTTAAATTTCGTTTCATTCAACTTTACTGATATGCAGTCAAATTGCCATTTTTCACAGGCATAAGTTGGCCTCTTGCGTCAGAAGCAAACCTTTTACAAGTGATATGTTATTTTTAATTATACTTCCAGCATTTTATGCAGTGTTATTTCTGAGTGCTCTGATATCTAGAAAGAAAGAAATAGGAACAAATATTTCTTTCGGCGACCACCTCTTAACAGTCTTCTGGCAAAAGCTTTGAGAATACAGATTGTCACGAATAACCTTTTGAAGTCTGTCGTTCGGAGTCGATGTTGAACTGTAGGTCCCGGTATTCATGGATAAAAATTAACGTACAGCTGTGTGAAGTTAGGCCGTAACTTTGAAAAAGAGTTGCAATAGCCAATTATGTATATTATAGTATATAAATATTATTTATTTTCAATTTCCAAAATTTGCAAAATGCTTCTTGGAATTTGACTGTTTCTTAATTCCATTCTCTTACTTAAAGTTCTTAACCAATCCTTTCAAAACATTTTCAAAAAGGCTGTACCCAATACTATTAATTGTTATTGTGTTTTTTCTTGTTTTTATTTTCACAACACTCTCGTTTCTGTTCTCTTTTTAATACATTTACTTTCATATTTTTAACATATTTAATTAGAATATATTTTAATTATTATTATGCACTTGAGTTCTTTGCATGTAAATTTTTTAAGCATGGTAAAAATGTTGAAATGTTACAAATAACTAAAATTATAAAATACTGGAAAATGCAAAATATATTTAAAAAAATATTATATTTGGTTTTTTAAAATCTGTTATATCTAGCACGAAAAATGCTAAAATGCTAATGTGGCAGAATTGTGTATTATGTTTCAAACAACTGTGGCGCAGACAGAGCAGAATTTAAATATTTTTAAAATTTGAATATATTATTTCTGTTTAGTTGTTTTATGGATATATATACATACGCATATGTACATATATACACGTTCATATGACTAAAATTGTATTTTGATTAAATACTAACATCCATACTCCACATACATATACATACATATACATACATATACCCACAAACATAACAAAATATTTTGTGTTATTAAATTTGAGAATAATAAAAACAACTTATTAACGTTGTTTTGAGAGAACAAAAAAAAAAAAAGAACTCTGTAATGTGTTTACTGCATATGTTGTTGTTATCATGGTGTATTGTACGTGAGTAAAGTGTCATACAAATATTGTTTATACTCTTAGTTTTACTACCGATTAACACACAGACATACATGAATGCTTTGACTAACTAACATACATGTGGAAACATACTTCATTTTCATTATTTTCTATTCTTGAATTTGTTTGTTTTAGTTAAAAAAAAAAAAAAAAACGAAAAAAAAAATTTTTGTAAACAAAATGTGCTGATATAATTTGTCAACGTTATCACTCAACTTAAATAAAATGTGTGTTGATAGATTTGTCTTCTAACTTTTACTTGTTAACATTAAACTGAGTGGATGATTATGAGTACAATGTAACAGAAATGGCATTAGAAATTTAAAAATGGTACCAACTATATAGTTTGAAATATAGTCCTTCTTCTGTTTTTTTTTGCACTTTGCTGCTGTTTTGCAAGACACAGTATTGACACAATGTCAGGAACTTTCACAAATTGGTTACATTTTTGCGGCAGAAGAGCAATGTTGTCATTACTTTATTGTTAAGAATTTTTACTCATTCCTCTTTTTAGATAATTTTTTTTGCAGAATTATGGGATTTTAATAAATTCTTCTAAAAAATAGCATCTTTAAGACAAGCTTTAGTGTAGCTTGATGCAATTAATATTACCATATACATTACATACATGCATACATATGTATTGTACTCGTATTTCTATCGAAAATATAGTGTACATTGTATTTATGAAATTAATAATTTTTACATAAATAAAATATATGTTTAAAAATAAAGCAGTTTTAGAATTAGAAAACATAAATATGATAAAGTTTAATTTCGAATTCTTCAAATCCGTTTTAAAGTCGTTTGACAAAAGTTTGGCTAAAAAAAGATTATTCCTGTCTTTAATGTTTTACATTTATATGATATTCATACTGCGCAGTACTTTTGAAACTTAACTGAGAACTGATATTGGTCGAAAGTGTTACAAAAATGATAATTTCTTTTCAAAATTTTTTCAATTTCACAAGAAGTAGCATTACTATTGCAATGCAATATTAAGTATAAAATTTTATAAAAATATCGCTTAAAAATATATCCGAAAGTAGAGATATACGCCCATATTTTCACTGCACAATAGGTTTGTGTTTAAAGCGAATATGTGAAGTCACAGGTAATTAAAATTTGATGTACCCAAACCCTTAAAGCCTTCGAAATTCGAATGTTTTATGTTTAATTTTTGTTTACAACTGCGGGTTTTTTTTCAACACATTGTTATGCAGAAATAAATCAATAAACGTCGCACAAACCTTATTTTTAAGGAAAATGCAATAAAGTAAATTAATATGACAATGATTCATAGAACAATTAATAACCACAACTATAAGCCACACCCACATGTTCTTATATAAGCGTAGAAAACATCATAAACAACAAGACTGGAATCATACACTTACTCGTATGCATGTACATATCGCGCATTTGCGAGAAGAGTGACATAACTCACTGTAATTTAAAACATATCTAAAAATTTTATATTTATCTCTTTTTTTCATTGAGTGGCGATCAAAAGTGTCTTCTACTCTTCATATAAGTTAGCCTGAATTAAAATGTTTAAACGTATTTATCTCAAAATCGCTTTTTTTGAGCTATGCCCCTTTTCGCAAATGAGCGATATGTTGAATACTTCACAAATAATAGCTTCTGGTATTATCAACAGATGATTGAAGAATGAACACCATTGTAATTGTAACAGTCTTTTTGAACTACTTAACTAATGACAGATTCCTCTAGCGGATAGTACACGTGAGTAAAAAAATTAATTACAATTAAACAGCCGTACGCTAAAGAGTTGTTACATAAACATAATTTACCAGTTTATGTAAAAATAAGATATTGGCGTAAAATTGTACAAAAAAGTACCAATTTTGCCATCCCTACACGGTAAGTTTTGAAATTGTTTGCGTGTATGTTGGAAGTCATTAACATAAATAAAAAAAAAAAAAGAAAACAAAACAAAAGTAAAAAGTATTTATTATGACAACAGACATTAATGCTAAAAAGTTGACATTAAAGTCTGATGTAACAGCTATTAAATTAGAGCACAAACTACAGAGATTTTAAGGAGCAATTTTATAAAAAGTAAACAAATAATATAGCAACTCTCTAAAACTAATTTATAAATATAAAATAGAAAAAATATATATGTATATATATATATATATAGTATGTAATGAATAATAATTTTTTTTAATTAAAAGTGTATTAATTTTTATAATTGTATATAAAAACCCCTTTGTATATTTTTTATATTGATTTTATTTTTACATATATGGTAGCCGTAGTCTACTGTGTAAAGTCCTGCAAATGTTTATCTATACAATATAGTAACAAGTGTCATGGCAATGCCATGTTATGCCGTTCAAACATGTTCGACAAAGACATATTAGGACAATGTAAATTCGGTCGGGATCAAACCTATCATTGTTTTTATACTTATGTGTAGAAACATCAACATGGAAACTTAACATATAAACACATGCGACATACATATGTTCCTAATGATGAATTCTGATAATTTGTTTAAATTATTTTACCTGTGAAATAAAACTGCACATAAAGTAGACTCCTTTTTAGATCAGAGTTCTTAATGCAATAATGTTTTTACTTAATATTTTTTTTCTACTTATAATAAAATTTGTATGATTATTGTTAAATATTGTTTTTAAATTTTTATATTTTATTAATTAATATGTATTTTATTATTATTCTTGACCTTTTTATTAAAATTATTTTTCGTTAAATTCTTTGAACTTAAGGTCGAATAAATGTTTGTTATATATTCATATACATATTTGTTATATAAAGCTCAAAAAATTTAACCAATAATAAAATTGTTTTGTAAATATAATAAAACTAGTCATAAAGCCGACCACAGTCGGAAAATCAAAAATCATAAATGATAAATCCGTTTTGCATATATGGAGCAAATAAGCTTTAAGTATACAGAAAAAATTATTGCAGGAATATTTCCAAACAAACCCTTGTTTAATTTTTATTTTCGTTTTGTTTGATTCTATTAATAATTTTGTTTGAATGCATTTTAAAAGTATCAATGTTGATAAAACACGATATAAATAAAACGCGGCTTTTAATTTACCACTATTCTGGTTTTTTATGTACTAAATTTCCGCACATTTACATTGTTAAAGCTTTTAAAATTCTTTTAAAATAGTAAGCAACACTTATTTTTGCTCACACATTTAATGAAAAAAAAAATCATACAGTATGCTAAAAATAATTTACCACAAAAAATTACAAAGATGTAGTGCAGTATATAAGTATTAAAGTTTTTAGGCAGAAAAGTAACACATGCTATACTGTAACAAACTGTTTCTGTGTCTTAATTGTACAATAGAAGACATGCATGTTAAAAAAGACAAAATACAACATATTAACAAATAATTATAACAAGAATAATTTCTCTTTATAATACAAAAAAATATTATAGACAAAAAAATAATACATTTCATACTGTAAAAGAGAATGCAATTATGTTAAAGAAAGCAACAACAAGCACATTCAAGTTTATTGTTTTTGTGTTTCTTGAATAAACTGTACACGGCAAATTTTTGTATAGTAAAACTCGGTTATAACGAACAGCGGATATGTATACCAACATTAATTCATTTGCACGGTATATATACACATACAAATGTACATATGTAACACAAAAATATATATGTACATATATATAGAGCAGTGGTTCTTAACCGGTGGTGCACGCACCCCTTAGGGGTGCGAGCTTGAATATTTTGGGGTGCGAAATTGTAATTTTACAAATTCACGTGTAGCTAGCAAAATAAAAAACTAATCTTAAAAATTCATTTTGGTTAGTAAATTTTTTATTCCCTAAACATTTTTTAAATATGTTTGTAAATTATAAACCATCGAGACAAATTAATTTTTGTATTTTTTCTACAATTACAAAAATTCAAATGCGTTTCTAGTTTCTATACTAATTTTTATATTTCCTCGAAATTTCAGTTGATTGTTGCGATTATTCTTAGAAATATAAATACTGTTGATGCGCACATTACATTGAATAAAAATTTAAAAATAATTGAATTTTAGTGTCGACTATTACAAGTTTGAATTTTCGTGTTGAATATTAAAAGTTAAATATTAATAATAAAATAATTAATACAAGTTAATTTTACAAGTTTAGTTGAATATTTATATTCTAATTATTAGAATATAATTTGGTACATTAAAGTCAAATTCAAAAGGTAAGCTAAAATATAGCAATAATAGATAGAAGTTTAATATTTTTTTAGTGTTTTATTAAAAAATTTAATTTAGTTTACGCCATGTCAAAGAAACGATGTTGGAATGACGATTATGTTCGTTATGGTTTTACATTTACAACGGAGAAGGATGGAACGCAGCGACCACAATGTATTCTGTGCTGCAATAAATTTTCAAACGCCAATCTCAAGCCGTCGAAACTAAATGAGCATTTTACCAAACAGCATGGTGGTGTAGATGCTGGCTATGATTTTGAAAGTTTGAAATCTAAACGAGTTCGATTTGATAAAAGTGGAACTATCACAACTTTTGGATTTATATCACACGAAAAGCCGCTGTTGCAAGCGTCTTATCAAGTTGCATATATCTGTGCCAAGAAGAAGAAACCACATACAATAGCTGAAGAACTTGTAAAGCCTTGTGCATTAGAAATGGCAAAAATAGTGTTGGGTACTGAAGCACAACAAAAGCTTCAACAAATTCCTTTGTCAAATGACGTAATCCGTACTAGAATTTCTGATATAAGTAAAGACATCTTACAACAAGTAATTGAAGATATTAAAGCTAGTAATGTCCCAGTGGGTATTCAATTGGATGAATCTACAGATGTTGAAAATTGTTCTCAGCTGATGGTGTTTGTACGATATGTAAAAGAAAAAGAAATTGTTGAAGAATTTTTGTTTTGTGAACCATTAGAATTGACTACAAAAGGAATTGATATATTTAATAAAGTCAAAGACTTTTTATTACAATATGAGATACCGATGAACAAAATAGGATCAATTTGTACTGATGGAGCTCCTTCCATGTTAGGCAAAAATTCTGGATTTGTAGCGTATGTAAAAAAGGAAGTGCCTCACGTTACAATTACCCATTGTATTTTACATAGACATGCGCTAGCTACAAAGACATTGCCTGAAAAATTAAAGAAAACATTAATCACTTCAGTCAAAGTTGTAAATTTTATCAGAGGTCGAGCTTTAAATCATCGTCTCTTCCGTGCTTTATGCGAAGAACTTGGTGCCGAGCATACTGTCCTTTTATTTCACACAGAAGTAAGATGGCTATCGCGTGGACGTATGCTAAATCGTGTGTACGAATTGCGAAGTGAAATAATGCAGTTTCTTAATAATCAAGGCAGTAGTTTAGCTGATGAATTCAGCAATAGAGATGCTATAATTCAGCTAGCGTATTTGGCAGACATATTCACGCACCTTAATGAATTAAATATTTCAATCCAAGGATTTGGAGTGAACACTATAACAGCGAAAGAGAAGTTGACTGCGTTTAGTCGAAAACTTTCAATTTGGATTAACCGTGTTGACAAGATAAATTATGCTAACTTTCCTTTGCTTGAAGAAGTTCTTGTTTCAGATGATGAAAGAAACAATATTACCACCGAAATTAAAGATCATTTGCAAAAGTTGAGCGAATCTTTTGAGGGATATTTTGCTACTGGAGATATAGATATATCAGAAAAATGGATATTAGATCCATTTATTTATAATCTGGACTCAATGGATGACAGTAATTTATTGAAAGATGACCTTGTTGAACTACGGACAAATGGACATAATCAAATGGAATTTGAAGCAGAGAATTTGGAAAATTTCTGGTGTGCTCAAGTAATGTCATATCCACGATTAGCTAAAATAGCGCTTCAGCATCTTGTTCCATTTGCCACAACATATTTGTGTGAGATGGGATTTTCGTCACTTGTGCATATAAAAACAAAAGCTAGAAATAGACTTAATGTTAGTAATGATATGCGTGTAGCTATTTCAAAAAAGATCCCCCGGTTTTCAAAAATAATTGAGGAAAAGCAACAACAAAAAAGCCATTAATAAAAACTTTGATAATTTATAATTGATTATTTCAGCTAACAATTAAAATTTATAAAAAATTTGTTACGCACATAAAATTAATAAAAAATATGTTTTGCATAATGTTTGTTTTTTAATTTATATAACTCAATAATTTCTAGTAAGGGGTGCGAGAATATTGTTTGAAAATTTTAGGGGTGCCGGTAGCTAAAAAGGTTAAGAACCACTGATATAGAGTATAATATTAAATGTAGTAAAAATACGAAAATTTTTCAGTTCTTTATAAAGGAGGAAAATTTATAAAATTATAATTGTTGGGACAATGAAAAGTAGTTCGTTACAGCCGAGAATTCGCTATAACCGAGTTCGTTATACAGAAGGATTTGTATATGAAAAGTGCAACTGAAATATTGAGAGTTTGGAAATAGTTCGTTACAACCGAGAATTCGCTATAACCCAGTTTTACTGTAAATAGTGTATATGTCCACATATTTAATAAAAAAATTAAATTTGTTGTGTTGTTCTTGTAATTTTTGTTGGCGTTTCGTCACTGTATGCACTATGATATCCACATTCAAAAAATTGAGAAAACGTAACGGGAAAATCTGTTTAAGGAGACTAGTGATGAAATTCTTGCTGAATATTTGAGAGTTTAGTGTTGAAGTTACCGCTGGTGCAGGAGATAAGATAAAAAAAATGATTTACAAAAGTGAGTTTATTTATTAAAATATATGTACGTATAAATAATTTTAATAAATTTACAAACATTAGTTAGTAAGCAATAAATAAATTTAAGAACATTAATAAAATTAAATTAATAAAATTGATAAGAACAAAAAAAGGTAGGTTATTATATAACAAACAAATGTTGTTTTTCATTTCTGATTTTTTTTTCAGTTCGAAATATTAATAATTAAGTGTATAAAATGTATACGAATGTACATACATACAATGCAAAGGACGAGATATATCATATACCTTGAGAGAAAAAAATTGATGTATCACACTTTAAGATCGGACTGCAAGTGCCTAAGATATAACGAAAAAACAAAAGAGAAGACCCCTACGTTCGGCCAAAAAATTTTTTTTTTAAATCTTGCAAAAATACTTTATATTAGATGCGGAACGGAGAAACTTTTTTTTCTCCTTGTAAGGTGGTACGCTCTAATGTACATATGTACATATATATGTTAATAAGTTAAATAAATAAGTATGTATTTTCATATATCTTATATTTCACATATTTTCTTATCTTTTTTAAATATAATAAATATGTGTTTATAAATATAAGTAAATATATATATATAAATATAAATATGTATGTACGTAAATAAATATATTTTATAAATAAATTATATTTAAAATCAAAAAAAAATTTTCATTTATAAAAGGATTTTCCTTTATTTAAAGATTAAAAAAGGTAAAATAAATTTTTATTTAAATCAGTAAAAAAAATTATTTGAATTTTCTGTCAAATATCTGAACATTATTTTGTTGCCTTAAATAATTATTTGTTCAATTTTGAATTCATTTTTAAAACTTTTATTAAAACTTTTATAAAAAATTACAAATTTGTTGTTTGAATTCACAAATTTCTTTGTAGGACCGAAATTAAACAAAAAATTTATTAACTCAGCGAATTTTGTGTCTGAATCAAAAAAATAATTTTTTCTGTGTACGCTAAACTTCAGCCTTATGCGACATCAGATGGCTTCAAAAAGCTGCGGAAAGAGAATTGGACATACATCGCGACAAACAACGAAATTATATATAGATATTATTATATAAAATAAAATATGAATAAAACAAAAGATCTACTTAGCTAGCAAACTAACGGAACATTTATATTTGTTCTATTATTAAACAAATATTTTATTATACATTGTAATATATAGTTTTACAAACTCCAGCTATATTTATAAATTAATATACCCTGTAAAATCAAGTGATGTATACAACAGTATTAAAAACATAGCCTATTTGCACTAACATGATAAGACACTATTATGACTTTGCATGACATGGTATGACACTGCGTTTGAGCATGGTTTTTTTAAATGAAATTTTTACACAAAATGTTGCGTTTTGCAGTACTGCACTACTATGAATTGTATTGGCTTACTATAATAAGAGCTCCGGGTTTAAACCCCCGCTCTAGCATCTCGAAAGAAAGATATGTGAAAAAATATTTTTTTCGGCAACCACCTCTCAGCAGTTGGCTGGCAAAAGATCTGAGGATAACTGAATAACAGGCTATTCAAGTCTGTCGTTAGGAATCAACTTTAAACTGTAGGTCCCGGTACTCATAAACATAAACACACATAATGTGCTGTGAGAAGCTAGGCCGTAACTCTGGAAAGGGTTGTAAAGGCCAATTATGCATATATGTATGTATGCCTATGTATACTATATAAATTTTTATATATACTATATAGAAAATATTGTGTTCAGTTGCATGTCATCAATTATGTAAATGCTATTTTTAAACATATATGTATATATGTATGTATATATATATATATATTGTGCGGCTTCAATTTTTTACCAGATTTTTTTTTATTTTATTTTATTTGTACAAAATTCATTTTTACAATTTTCTATTTAGCCTCAGCGCCAAGAAGGCATTATTGAGGCAAGTTGGCAAAATGGATAAATTAAGCGTTAAGTACACAAATAAAATATTAAACAAAGAAAAAAAATTTTATAAATTACAACTTACATACTATATATGTATATTATGAAGAAAGAGAAACATGGCAAAAGTTTTTTGTAAAGACCAACATACTTACTTTCAAGGAGATAGATAGATACAAATCCATCATTTGACCTTCTATTAATTAATATTGGTACAGTGGTTTCAGTTGGCTTTTTATCTGTTTACATTTATTATTATATTCTTTTTAGAAATTCTGAAGATGATATCCGAAGGACATCGAAATATTCAGAATTAATTTAAAAATAAACTTAACTTTTAACTTGAAAAAAGCAAGTAATTCCTATTGATTAAATAATTATTTTATTATTTGACATTTTTGAGTATGAAAATTCTACACAATAATTAACGTGTAGTTAAAAGTAATTAAAAGTTTGTTATTTTTAGATGCACAATATGATGTATGAGATACGCTTTTTGGGTAGAATAATCAGCAGACTTTTAAATACATATACATATTTCTGTATTTTCTAAAAAAATTTTTTTTCGGAATGTGTCTGCTCTTTAAAATATGTTGAATATTTGGCTTCTTTTCTTTGCTAACATTTGTAATGCCAACACATAATAATTATTTTTTAAGCTGTTTTACTATACATATACATATCTACATATGAATTCATATGTAAAAGTTCATGTTTTCTGTGGATTGCGTTAAAATATATTTCTTTATTCGAGTAATTTGCATATTATCTTTACAGTGTGTACGAGTGAGTGTATACAAGTATTATTGATTTTTTTAAAGCCATGCCGTTGTCTTTTTTTATAAAGAACTTGACAGAAAAATAATAACCGTAATATTTAAAACAACAAAAGTTAATGAACAAATCTATACACGAAACTACGCAAAACAAAGTGCCATAATATGACCGAGCAGAACAAAATCTAAAAAAAGCATAAAAGTGTTGCCATTGTATTAAATTTTGTGCATCCTTAGAAATGAAAAAAGAAAAAAAAAATATTTTAATATGCTATAGGAAAAACGAATTAGGGCTATAATTCTCTTGACTATACGATCATAGTCATACATACATAAATGTACATATATTTGCACAAATATACAAATTTCTTTTGTTTTAAAATAAAAAAGCTGATACTTCGTACAGAAATAACAAAATTTTCAAATTTGAGAAACAGTTACACACCCAAAAAAAAAAAAACCGCATATCAATTTGAAATTTTTTTCTTATCAAATCCACATTTAGTGAAAATATTTGAAATTTGATAAGAAAAATATCAATATAACGTGAAAAACGTTAAAATAACGTGTTTTAATGTTAGATTGATATTTTTAACGTTAGATTGATAGTTAAAATATCAAATTGATATTATAATGTTTTACATTGTCATATCAATTCGTAATATCAAATTAATGTCAATATCCCTTCTACAAGAACATATATCAATTTTACATTTCAAAATGTAATTCATCAATTTCACATCGAAATTGATAAGAAAAATGTGAAATTGATATTAATTCTTTATAATGTGATATGAAAACATTACACCTTTTTATATTTCTCCGAAATGTGTTGCTCTATTTCAGTGGTCGGCAAAATTGAAAATGAACGTGTGGTAGGAAGAGTACGATAATGTACAAATGTGTTTGTTTACTCTAAGAGAACCTGTCAATTTCAAGTTCATGGAAAAAACTGAGTAGCATCTTAAAAAAAAAAACAAAACAAACGGTGTTGTGAATCGCTCATAATAAAAAATATTAATATTAATTTTAAAGTGTTAAATTAAAAAAAAAAAAAATGGGTAATACACAAGAAGTGGTATATATGTCCGAAAAAGAAGTGGCTGATTTATTAAATCAGCAAAGTGAAGAAACAATTTTTACATTATCGGGCGAAGTCGACCCAGAAACTGTGGCCAATGAGGGTAACAGAAAATTAATGGATTTACTCGAGGAGCTTAATTTAAAGAACGCATTTGATGCTCTTAATGGTAAGTAATATAATATTTAATTATTTTTATTAAAATATTGTTAATAGCAATGTTAAAAATAATTATCTCATCATGTCTCATGCTCTTAATACGGAAATGTGTGAAGTTATTGATATGAAATCATATATTTTTGATATTTATGAAAGCGATATCGAATTTGATATTAAAAATGTGAAATTGATATGAAGTCATATAATTTTAATATTTTTTTTTATTTTATTTCAAAAGCTTGTGGTTTTACGTACGACCGTCTTAGATACATTAATAAGGACGATTTGAATGCGGTTTTTTCTGAAACTTACAATATTGGTTTGAAGGCAGAGCTGAGGGAAAAGATATCTGTTGGAAATTAAAGAATGTAAAATTGTTAATGTTATTATCGAACAATACTAAGTAAATTTTGTTTAAAAATCTAATCTAGTTTCCTAAGGGCGATATTACCACCGTAAGCTGTCATTCCAAAGTTCTGGGATGGGTCCAATCCCAAGACTTTGGTTCCAATTCAACATCGTCTTGTAAAACAAATGTTACTGGCTATACGGTAAGTGTTTTTGCCATATGTCATATGTAGTAGGTTCTAAGAACAAGTTTTTTGAAATATTAAATTTAAAATTATTCACAGGTGTGCCTATTCATTTGTATTATATATCAGATGGAACTACTCTCATTAGAAGCAAAGATTTTAAAATTTTTTTTTTATTTAAATATAAGTTATTTTTAAAAAATTTACAATAAAACATTACTCTAATTATTACAACAAATTATTGTTTAATTTAAATAAAGGAATATATGTATGTGGGTTTGTATGTGAGTATATAAAAAAAATTACATATAATATGAATTACACATTAAATCGTATCAAATTAATATTTTTTTTCATATCAAAATGATATTTTCACATATCAAATTAACATTTAAATAACGTCTATTCTACATTAAATCATATGATTTTGATATTTTATTTATATCAAAATGATATTTTATTCATATAAAATTAACATTAATCTTATTAATATTACATTTTACGTTTCACATAAAAATTATCAATTTTACATGTTTTCGTATCAATCCAAATATCAAATATCAAATTGATATTGCTTCAATATCAAAATTGATAATTTTCCTGTTGGACGTATTTTGTAGCGTAAAATTATCAATTTTACGGTGGTTTCCTACAATTTTTTGGTTTAGTGCATAATACAGGATAATTGTTTAGCGCTTACTAGCGGCAATCAAATTCGTTTTAAATAAAGCAAAAGTGTGATGGTAAGAAATGTAACTGGAGTACCAATTCAGCACAATAAAAATTGTGTCAAAACTGTACATTGCGGCCATATTATGACCTATTGCAATTTAGATAAACGATCAATTCGGCGATCAGAATCGGCTTTAGAAAAGACTTGTTGTCGTCTCGTTTGTGCAATGTCAGATAACACACATCTTTCATGGACTTCCTTTTAATGGACAAAACTTGTTTTGATAAAACTATTAAAAATAATGTCATATAAATCTATTCAATAGGGCAAATTTTAAAGTAAAAGTTTTAAAAAAATGTTAAAGTTTTTTTTATTATGTTTTTTTTTGTTAAGCAAGTAAGAACACCTTCACTTTATTTTTTCTATGTATGTATACGTATATAATTCTTTTAAGTTCTACTCAAACGCTAATGGCAATACTGATAAATAAAAATGATTTCCTGTTTATAGTCTTCCACACGCACTATGATGTACAAATTTAAAATACAACAATGGTATATGAGAAAAACAACCATTATGATTACTCGTTACGCTTCCATATACATTACAATTTTTTTCTACTGCATAACTCTCAACATTTCCCAAATAGTGATGAGTAATAACATCTCATAAATACCTTCTCATATTTATTTCAGGTTGGTGTGTGAGTAAATACGCACACATGTACTGTAATGCACGGCGAATTTTATAGGAGAATAAAAACAATATGCAGGCATTGATAATAATGACAGGTTATAAATGACTTGTAATTGAACGCATACGCACGTGCTGAATATCTACTGCAGGTATGGGAATACTTTATTAGTCAAGATTTTTTTTATTAAATATGTATGTAATAACAAACATTTTATTATTAATATTTAAATATTTTAAACGTTAAAGTCGTTAATCTCTTCTATTAAACTATTTATGCAGGTTTTATTATTTAAAGTATTCGTGTTAGTATTGATTTTTTTAGGAACCGAATATAAATATTCCATAAATTTTTCTGCTTAAATAAGCATTTAATTTTAAAAGTGCATAATAACTAAATATTTATAAAAAGGCTGCAAAATTAAACAATTAGTTTATCCTTAAGCTGTCTTTCTTAAATTCAACATGACATTTTATATATTAGAAAAAAAATTACTTGTAAATACATACATACATAATTAATTGGCCATTACAACCCTATGTCAGGGTTACGGCCTAGCTTCACGCAGCACTCATGTTGTGTGTGTTAATTTTTATCCATGAGTACAGGGACCTACAGTTTAAAGTCGACTCCGACTCCGACTACCTCTCAGAAGACTGTTGAGAGGTAGTCACCAAAAGAATCTACATTCTGAGACCTATCCAACGATATATAGGAACCTCATTCATATCTTTTAGAAATAGGTCTAAAATAAGTTTATATATAAATTCCATTGCTGCAGACTTTATTCGCTATAATTTTTTATCTGAGAAAGAACTTCGTATGGTCTATATATGGTTGGAATCTACTCCTTTTGGCCTTTCTTATGACATATCGGAAGCTTATTCATGTCGTTTGGAAATACGTCTATTACTCAGTTTAACATTCCCCAATGTGTTGAAATCAACCACCCCTCGCACTATTTTGGCAATAACTTTTTCCCTGGGATACAACTGGGTATGATTTATGCATGGGTGGAATCTTCTTTCTTAGGCCTATCCAGTGATATATCGAGACCTTATTTATGTCCTTTGGAAATGCCGCTTAGAGCCCATAAATACTTCGGTATAGATATTGTTATACAAGGAAATTAAAGTACCTTATATCTTTTTCTGTAATGAAATATGAAAAAACATTTTGTTTTCTCCATGATTTGTTTAAAACAATAATTAATTTTTAATTTTTTAGCGAAAAAATAAGAAATTTAAAAAATTTTTATATTTAACATTTGTGTGGAATGCATTTAACATGCATGTGGGACGTATTTAACTTTAGAATTTATCTTCACACCCTTAAGTATCTGGGGATTCAGACGTTGACTTTCTGTGATTTAAACGTAGAGGTTTTTGTGTGTTGGTAAAGAGAGGAAAGAATTAGAAAAAGTCACGAATTCTATTTGCCATGACTACTTTTACCACTCTTTTACTGTCTGTAAGTATTTCTGTCTCTCTTGCATTTGCTTTAGATGAAAGAGAAAATAAAGAGGATTGAAAGGTAACAAACATGGCCTTTTGATTACTTATATAAGTTGCATTTGGCATTCCAGCTGATCTACTGTAATTTAGACAATTTGTGAAGGGAGTTTTCAATTTTTTCTTTTTTTTATATAAATTGTTTTTGTTTTCGTACTTTTTACTGTGGTTTTTTTGACAGATCTTTACCCTGACCAACATTCAAAAGCCATGTTGTTTCTGTTACTGTTTTTCTTGTTGTAATCTCAAAGGCACATTATGATAAGTGCGCCGTACTAATAAAGAAGAGATAAAGCATTCACAATTTGAGACGCATAATCGGAATGCTAGAAGATTTTGAAAGGCTTTTAAAGAAAAATAAGAAAGTCAGGGTGCTTTGAGTTATCGTCTGAATCTACGGTATGTGCTACTACTATAAACAAATTATTTTTTATTATTGAGCGCCTTTTTTCGATGAGACGACAAGTTACTGTCAATTTGATCACTCAAATTCAAGTGTTATCAGCGTTGCCACTATTGGTAGAATTCTACCAAAACTGATAGAAAATTTTTCGTTTGGTAGGATGGTAGGCTGATTATGATTTTGGTAGATTTTAGCAGAAGCTAAAAAAATCTTCAAGATTGGCGTATTTATATACAAGCATAACTTTTTGCTCATATTAAGCAATTTTATCAAAACATATTTAATACAAAACACTGAAACTGATTTTAAAAATACTAATTGATTGATTGATGTTTCAAAAATTTTTATCGGTACAAAAGCCGAAATGTATACATACTACTAAAAATCTTAACCCGGAAGAAATTTTTGATGTTAAGCATGCGATTTTGCAATTGAATTACTAAACCAAATCAATGCTAGATTTGATTTTAATCGAGAAGATAAAACAACTTTGTTTTTAATTTACTTTCTCTTTCGCATAGTTCTTCAGCAGCTGAACGCAAATTTTCAACACTTTCCTTAATCAAAACCAAATTGAGAAACAAACTCGAAATAAATACAATTAATAACATAATTAATAACATAATGCTCTGTAAAGAGCTTGTAAAAGCTATTGATGGTCACTATGTGTGGTCAGCAAAAAGAGATTTTTGCAAGAAGCGATAAAAATTGTTTGAATTAACCCATTTATTGAAATGGACATGACATTGATTTTTTATCATATCGTCGCAAGAATTAAAGAACGCTGTAACCGACAAAAACAAAAATGTTCACCAGAGCCAAAAAACATGTATGAAAGTAGAAAGAAGACACTGATATTTTTCAAAACGCAGACGGCGTAAGTGAATTTCTTTTCATTATAGAAATCTGGGACCGGGACCAATCGACGCGTATTTTTTTTTCTGACAAAAATGATACAAAAAACGTATTTTCGATTTTTTTTCAGTTACAGCGTTATTTAATTCTTGAGATGATATGTAAATTTTTATAATTATTATTATAAGCTTTTAGCTTTTTAGTGAATATTTATGTAAATAAATACAAATATTTGTAAAAATATCAAATTTTTTTATGTATGTACTACATAAATAAAAATGTTTATATAATCTTTACATTTTTATATCTACTTATCCATTTAGATTATTTTAATTTTTTTTTTTTTTAATTTTTTTCTTTGAATTTCTTGTATTCATTTATATATTTTCGATTTTATTGTTTAGAAATTGAATTGTTTTTGTTATATGTGTATTTTTTGTTATATGTACTTTTGAAGAACTGAATATTTTTCGTTATATTTTTTATTTTTGATTATTTATATGTACTGTAAAGGTGTTAATAAAACAATGTGTTCTTAAATGGTTTTTAACAGCCTGTTCATAGAACACGAATGGTTTTTGACATTCGTCTTTTTATTATAGCAACACTAACAAAAACACTCAAATTTGTTAGTGTTTCTCATATAAAAAGTCAAAAACCATTTGTTAGTGTTTCTTATATAAAAAGTCAAAAACCATTCGTGTTCTAAAAACAGGCTGTAAATAAAAATGGTTTTTGGTAGATTTTGATCAATTTTGGTAGATTTTGTAAGAAATTTTGGTAGAATTAAAATTTTTTTAGTG
Organism: Metopia argyrocephala; assembly: GCA_963576795.1. Taxonomy (NCBI): domain Eukaryota; kingdom Metazoa; phylum Arthropoda; class Insecta; order Diptera; family Sarcophagidae; genus Metopia; species Metopia argyrocephala. The sequence goes on along the minus strand of OY756211.1, from coordinate 54,868,820 downwards.
GCAACACTGAGTGTTATACCTTCATCCTTGAATGATCCATCGGTCGTTGGACGTTAATTATGAGTGGTGAGCGTCTTCACTAAATAGGTTAGCTGGTATCTTCCCAGAAGGTGGGGCTGATCATTTATTCCTGATCATTCGGTTTTGATGCCTGCCAAAGGTGGAATAGAGTTGATTGTCAGGGAGCGGTTTTTTTGAGGATGGTGGAGAGAGAGGGGGGGGGTAACTCTTATTTTCCAATTATAATTTAAAAAACCGCAAATTTTTATTTTACATTTTTCTTCTTTGCTGGTATTTGAACCTGGGCTGTTTGAGATTTTATGCAAGCGCCCTAACCACAAATTTAGTAAAAGAGATAATTGCAACTTATATTACCAAATATTATTGAAATTAGGCATATAATTTATCATAAGTATAAAGTACTCCGCAACTTAATACTTAACAACTCCATAATCGAGGATATCATCAGTACAAAATCGTTTTCAATAATCCTGATATTCAAACTTCTACTTTTATTGTCAGTGATTAATAAATTGTCACTTTATATAAAGAAATAAATCATTACTTGCAATAATTAAATCCCTGTAGCCTCTTTTACTTGCAACAAGCATTAAAAAACTAAACGACAGCTGTGTCACTATTTGTGTACACCTTTTTCAAATATTTATACACCAGTTTGTGCAAAGTACATACTACATTGAAAGAAAAATTTATAAATAATTGAAATTGCGAATTTAGTTTATAATTCTTTTTATAATAAGTTATTAATATCTTTGTAATTTCATTTGTTTTAATTAATTTTAAATTGATGTATTACTAATTATTGTATTTTGAAAAGAACCTTAAAATATATAGTAGCTCTAAATTCTCAGTTTCCCAGTCTTAATTTGTGTGTTTTTATTTTATTTTTAATATGCTCATTAGAGCAAACGAATAATTAATTGCTAATTTGCAACAGTCACATTTAATGATACAGTTTTTAAATTTAATAAAAGTATAAACGTTTGTATGTATACATACATACATACATACATATTTGTGTTTCTCATATTATAAAAATGTTCGACAAATTCCCCATAAAAGAATAATAAAAACAAAATGTCGTCATATTTTTTATCAGAACTAATACAGAAAAATCAAAATACAAGATAAATTGATATAATATTCCGTAATTTGTAATATTTTACAAATCTCTCTTAAAACAAACATTCAAGTAGACAAACCCACACACAAGAATATGAAATAAAACATGACAATATACATAAATAGTAAACAAACAGCAAGACACCAAACAATAACAAAACCAAACTACGAGTACAAACAAAAGCAAATGCAAAATAATAAACAATAACCGCTAGCTCTTGGGGAGAGCAGTAAAAAATACCATCAAAATGTTGTTGGTTTAAATGGTGAGTAGTATCAGCAGAAGAGTGTGAGTAAAATTTTGTTGAACAACTTGTAAACGTGAAAAACATAAATCAAATAAATCAAGTTAAGGCTTGTCAAAATAATATATATGTAAGTAAACACTATAATAGTAAAAATAAAAATTTACACTGAGAAAACAGATTCGTTGTAACAGTTGAAATTTTCACCAACCAAATTTTATAAACATATTTTAAACTTCTGTATTCAGTTTTTGTTGTTATGAGAACATAAAGTCAAGCTCTAAAAAACTATTTGGAAAATCAACTCTATTTCAGTTGAAGTATTAAAAGTTGGCATAATATTGTCGCAAGTATTAAAGAACGCTGTAACCACTGTGGTCTAGTGGTTAGTGTGTTGGCTTACTAAGACATGAGCCCTGGGTTCGACACCCAGCTCCGACATCTTAAAAAAAAAAGAAATATGAAAAAAATATTTCTTTCGGCGACTACCTCTTAGCAGTCTTCTGGCAAAAGTTCTGGGAGTAATTAATTGCCATGAACAAGCTTCTCAAGTCTGTCGTTCGAAGTCCATATTAAACTGTAGGTCCCGGTACTCATGGATAAAAATTAACACACACAACATGAGTGCTGCGAGAAGCTAGGCCGTAATCCTGACACAGGGTTGTAAAGGCCAGTTATGTATGTATGTATGTATGTATAGAACGACAGATTTGAGAAGCTTTTTCATGGCAATCAATTTCTCCCAGAACAAGACTGCTGAGAGGTATTCGCCGAAAGAAATAATTTTTAATATTTCTTTTTTTCAAGATGTCAGAGCTGAGATTTAAATACGGCACTATCGTCTTAGTAAGCCAACACACTAACCACTAGACCACGTTGACTACACATATGTATACATGCTCCCTTTATAAAACTGCAATATGATAAAAAGGGAAGCAATAATTGGAGAAACTCGACTTTGTGATAGCACTAACTAAATACAGAATAAAAACTTAAATGTGTAATTATGTAGCTATTGCTGAGATCAGGGATGCCAGGTTAGGGTTTTTCACCCTAGATTTGGGTCTTTTTTTTGCGTTTAGGGGGAAATTTAGGGTCTAAAAAGTACTTAGGGTAAAATTTAGGGTGCAAAAAATTATATTTGGAGTCTTTTTAGTGTATTTCAGTGTTGATATTACTAGGAGTATTATTTCTTATAGCCGACAAATTGTAATTGTGTTTATATATTTTTCACTTTAATTCAAATTTCTAAGTAACAGATGAAAATTATTTTTAATGTAAAGCTAGCAAAAAGTCAAAAGAAAAAAATATATAATTAATAATATAAAAAGGAATGGTTTTTCAATGTTTGGTATTGTAAAACATAAAATACGACACCGAATGGCTACTTCAACTGTTGAATCTATTATGAGAGTTAGATATTCTTTCAATAATGGGTGCCAAAACCTTACACCGTCCTCAGAAATGATATTTAATAATGAGAATATGTATGCGGCGGACGAAAGGATGAAAATGCATTCGATATTTTTAATACTGCCTAATTACTATTTCTTTTCTAGTTTTTGTTTACTATAAATACGTCTATATGTGTAAATGTTTATATGGTATGAATTTATTATATATTAAAGATATAAAAAAAAAATTTTAGTGATTTCATATTTTGGCATAGTGCAAATTTAGGGGGTAATTTCTTTGATTTAGGGATATTTATAAAAATGTACCTGGCTGAGATCAACTTTATATATATTCACGGATAGATAAGTTGTCTTAAATGCGCTTTAATTGTAAAGACTAGAGCATAGAAATATATTATAAGTATACTACGGATTTTTGACGCAGTTGTAGATATTTGTGAATAAATGTTTTATAAAAAAAACTTAATACACTTTTTAAAACTGCTTTGTAATTGGTTTTTATTAAAAAAATTATTAATTCACTAAATTTGGCTTTATTTCCTGAGTTATTGTACCCTTCCCACTATGAAATTATATTTACATAAAGCTTGTTCTATAATAAGCAGTTTTAAAAGTAAAGTGTTGCATGAAACTCCAGCTTTAACAACAAATTTTGACATTTCTGAAATTTAGTTTTAAATTATTAATGTTATTCATAAATATTTAAACAATTTATGGCAGATTATTTTGCAACAAACTAAAACAACTTGTATGAAATGGCTTATTTGACTTATAAGAGATTGAGATCAATATTAATTAGTTAATTTTTCTATTGTTTAAAGCCATTCGTAAACCACATTATTTTTATCAATGAGCGTTGACATTGTATTTATTAATTATTTTCACACTTCGGGTGTGAATTTCTTGCTATGTATGAACATTAGGTTATCTTAATATAAAAAAACGTTTGTGCCGGGCACGTGTTAAAACAACTCAAGAACCGCTGAACCGATTGACACCAAACTTGGACAATATATAAGTTTAGTCAGGAGCCAGGTTTCTCTTAAGTTTTACAACAATAGGTGGCGCTATTGTCGTAATATTTAAATTTTTTTACTTATGGTACGATTTGGCTCAAATTCACAAAATATATTTATTAAACAAATATAAGTATCCTTTTCTTTTATGGGCATTTAAAAATAAAAAAATTTCAATATATTAAAAATTTTCTTAAAACAATTTGTAAAAGAATTTAAGTTTCAATAAAAAATAATAAAAATTCAAAATTCCGGAAAATCCTATTTGTTTTAAAATAATGCCGACCCGATCTAGAGGAGGCAACATTGGCAGATACACTCGACACGCCCGAACCGAAAGATATCAACGAACAAATTCTACACATGATCAACATTTACAACGGAATATCGAGCTTTGAAACCGAGTACGTGTAATTCGTGCTTAATTGGAGACAAAATCAAAATATTTTAGGACAAAACAACGTTTGCCGGGTCAGCTAGTGTGTGTATAAACATAAATATTTTTTGTAAGGGCTCAGAGAGGTATTGATTTGGGTTAAATTATATCGCTTCGCTAAGCGCGTCTTTAAGTTATATATTTTGCAGTGTAACTAATGCATCACGAGTAGTGAGATCTAAATTCTCATCAATCGGCATTGTGTTGTACATACATACATAGATATGATTGTGTATACAAATTGAATGAAAATCCTCACCAAATAGTTGTAAACATCCCCACACATTCATTTAACCGCTTACTCGTTTGCACACGCACTCTGACCACAAAACATTCTCCTTTCTCTCATAATAAAAATAACAGTAGCTCATCAACAATAATGATCAACAAAACAAAACAAAATAGAAATACGAGTAACAACATCCATAACAGAAACTACAACAGTAACAACAGCAACATTGATTAAAGAGGTCATGAACTACCACTATAATACAGTAACAACAACAGAAATATTATGTAAAAAGGAGAAGAATAAAAATAAAAAAAAACTGAATTGGACAGAAGAAAAAAAGAGGACCGAATGAATAGATATATACATATATGGCTAAGAGCTGAATTAGACTGATTTTGACTCGCTCATATTGGTTTGTTTATCGTTGTTTTTATTTTCTATGGTTGTTTGTGTCTTGTTTGTGTGTTGTTTCTTTTAACTTTTCTTGTTTTAGTTTTATTTTGATTTGTACTTCTTTTTTTAAATCAATTAACAATGGTTATAAAATAGTGGTCGTCTAACATATGTACATACATATGTATGTATAGTAAACAGGAGATAAATTTCTATTTTATTTTCACATACTAATTCCTAACTCCATTGGCAATACACAGGTTTATAGTTTTACTCTGCAAAAAAAAAAAAAAAAAAAAAAAATGGCGGGCTTTATCAAGACTCTAGTGAGTATCAAAATTTTGTGCAAGTACATTGATTTAATGTGGTGCATATTTACATATTATGTATGTACAGTGGCTTACAGCTTATTTCGTATGAGGAATATTTTTGAAAAACCAAGCGGATTATTATGCATTTCGATTCGAATCGAAAATGCTTTCGAAATAAATTTCCTATTCGAAAAAACAATAATAATGGATACAGTTTTACGGAAATTTACATATATCCGATAAATTTTCGATTTGAACCGAAATACAAAATAACCCCCCAAGAATAAAATTAGTATTGGTATTGTGGGTGGCGTAGTGTAGTGGTTAGAGCGCTCGCTTACAACACAGAGCAGCCCAGGTTTGGCCCTCAACACTGGAGAATATGAAAACAAAAAAATTTTTTCAATATTTTCAATTTTTAAAATTAAATAAAAATATATAGGAGGCTCCCCTCACCACCGAGAGTTCCACCTTAAAGGAAGCCGCCCTCTGAAATTTTACTCTAACTACACTCTAAACCACTTTTGCTGAAAATTAGGTCGATAATAGTAGGCAACACTTTACAGACTGTTTTCGACCTAAAATTAGGCATCTAGTTTTTTTAGACATTTGGTTAGTTTTTAAGCAAAATATGTCTAAAATTAAACAAAAAATGTTTAAATATTTTAGGCAATTTGTGTCTAATTTTCCCTCCTTTGATATATTTATTTTCAACACTTCTTAAATGAAAATGGCTGCAATGCATATCTTTAGTAAAATTTTTTAATTTATTACAAATCATATATCTTATAAACTATCTATATATACTTATAAATACATATAAAATACATATATGTATATATACATATGTCCATAACTCTCTTATCTTTTAACAAGTTACATAATATTACATTACATACATATTGTTGTCTTTTCATAAAAAAAGTGTCACAAGTGTACATGTGCATAAACAAATTTAATTAAAAAGCATAAAATCCAAAATATGAATTAATAACGTAAATATAATATTTATTTGATTTTATAAAAGGTTCAAAAATCTACCATATGAATTATATTACATAAACCTTTCATAAATCAATATACTTTTCATATATAAAGGATTTCATATACAAAAGATTTCCAACTTTCGTCTGTTGATGTTTCTATAAATATAAAAACTTTTTTATAAAAAAAATTATTAATATTAAAAGAGTTCTTACCAGCTATTGATATCTATGGACTTATTTCTTCTAAGTTAAATCTTGTCTTATCAAGAGTGGTACCAAACTGTAAATTAAATAAACATTTATAAGGACATATTTCAGAATAGTTTTGAAGAAATTAAAACATTACCTCGTATTCTTTGAAGATAAGCTTATCATTTTCCTTGAAATATTTGCAAATAGCCATTAATATCATTGGCCAATGGTTCAGAATATCTTCCAATAAAACTTCGACTTTTAGTAAAGTGAATCCATGTGATATAAACTGCATAGGAATTATAATTTGTAAATATTCTACCGCATTTTGAATACACTTAAACACATTGCATTTTTCTTCTCTATGTACGTACGCACAAATGTAGATGATAAACTCTTAAACTTTGAAATTTTTTTCTCCAAATTTTGCAACAAACACTTTTTTGTAAATAATTAGTATACAATTTAATTTATTTTATAATCTATTTATACAGTAACACTTTTTAATATATAAATGCTGCAGCCACTAAAAATTTAATTTTTAAAAAATTTTAAAATACGTCGCGACTCTTTTTAAGTTTCTATTGCAAATAAATGCTTCTTCTCTTTTTCGTCGCTTTGTTACCACGTGTTCCAACTTTTTTACTTAAATGTTCTCAATATTATGTACACTTTTATTACTATTTTTAGGCAAAAGTGCTTAATTTTACAAATTTCTTACTGATTTTAAGCAAATGTGCTTAATATTAAACATTATTTTGAAAATTTAAACATAATTTATTTAAACATAAGCAATTTTAGTAGCAAATTTATATTTTTGTGTAAATTTTATATTTTTTTTAAGATTAAGAATGAAATTTATATAATTTTAGACAACAACAAATTTTCAACACCAATTTAGACTTAATATGAACCTAAATTTTGCGAAAAGTTTTAGAGTGTACACTCTAAAACTTTTCCCAAAATTTAGGTTCATATTTTGTCTAAATTGGTGTTGAAAATTTGTTGTTGTCTAAAATTATATAAATTTCAGTCTTAATTTAAAAAAAATATAATAAATTTACACAAAAAAATAAATTTGCTATCAAAATTGTTAATGGTTAAACAAGTTATAATTAAATTTACTAAATAATGTTTAATATTAAGCACATTTGCTTAAAATCAGTAAAAAATTTGTAAAATTAAGCACTTTTGCCTAAAAATAGTTGTAAATGTGTAAAATTGAGAACATTTGGAACACCTGGTAACAGATGGACGAAAAAGAGAAGAAGCATTTATTTGCAATAAAAATTCAAAAGAGTCGCGTCGTATTCTGAATTTTTTTTTTAAATTAAATTTGCAGTGGCTGCAGCATTTATATATTAAAAAAATTGTTTTGTATTCAGTTGGTGGTGTTTATTGTAATTTATAACAAGTTTATAAAATATATTAAAGTGTATATTAATTATTTACAAAAGAGTGTTTGTTGCAAAATTTGTAGAAAAAATGACAAAGTTTAAGAGTTTATCATCTACATTTGCACGTACGTACATAAAGAAGAAAAATGCAATGTTTTTAAGTGTTTATATTCAAAATGCAGTAAAATATTTACAAATTATAATTCCTATGCAGTTTATATCACACAGAGTCATTTTACTAAAATTCAAAATTTAATTGGAAAACATCCTGAATCATTGGCCAATGGCTATTTGCAAATATTTCAAGGAAAATGATGAGCTTATCTTCAAAGAATACAAGGTAATGTTTTAATTTCTTCAAAACTATTCTGAAATATGTCATTATAAATGTTTATTTAATTTACAGTTTAGTACCACTTTTGATAAGATAAGATTTAATTTAGAAGAAGTAACTCCATAGAAGTAAGTAAGTGGTAAGAACTCTTTTAATATTAATTATTTTATTTTATAAAGAAGTTTTTGTATTTATAGAAACATCAATAGAGGAAAGTTCCAAATCTACTGCATACATTTGGTTTGAAAAGGAGTTAATGTCGAATGAGAAGGATTTCAATATACTGGATCTATTTCTACAGTTCCTTTGTTAGTATTATATTTTTAACATTGTTTATCCTAAGGATATATCTCAAACGTTTAGTTTTTTTTTTGAGATTTTTTTAGATTTTCTACTTTGCAAATAAGAGGAAAAATGTTTAATGTAAATAATATAAGAAAAATTAATACTTTAATACATAAGGTTGCTAATGCCATAGAAAAAATTGATTTTTATATAAATATTATCATTAAGAAATTAAATTTTTTTAAGACCAATACTCAGGGGTAAATCCCTACTCATGCAGTGCATTGTATGGAAAGATGGTTGATAGAAGGTTTTTTTTTTCATAGATGTTTGTATATTTTGCGCCTTTTTTTGTTGATGAAACAAGTTGCTGTCAATTTATCTACTCAAGAGCCAGTGTTATAACTTCTCAGCAATTGCCTCATCTGTCGGTGGATGTTTGAATGTGAATGGTGAGCGTCTTCAGTAGATTAGCTGTTACCTTCCCAGAAGGTAGCGCTGTACTCCTGATCATTGTTTTCTGGTGGAATAGATTATAAATGTCAGGGAGCGGTTTCTTGCAGATGGTCTTGCTGGAGTAGGGGGGAACCTCTTATTTTTTAAAATTTAATTTTTAATTTAAATTGTAATTTTTAGAAAACCGTAAATTTTTATTTTTTTATAATTTAATGTTGTCCTTCGCTGGGATTGAACCTTGGTCGTGTGAGTTGCTGTGCGAGCGCTCTACCATTATCGACCTAATTTTCAGCAAAAGTGGTTTAGAGTTACCTTTAGGCTATCAAGTGAATGATCAGGAGAAAGCGCCGCCTACTGGATAAACGGACAGAACTGGAAAGCAAGGATCAAAACCTATCAACAGCAACATCTTAGCCAAGATCCCCACCTCTTCACAACAGACAAAAATTAACATCAAGAGATGGGGAAAATTCCGATACAATGCACAGCATGAGTAGGGGTATAGCCCCTTGAGTAGTGGTCTCATTAAAAAAAAATTAAAACAAATATGTTTTTTGTGTATTTTAATTTGTTTTTGGTTTATTTTTTTTTTCGGTGAAATATGTGAATATTCATATTCATAATATATTTCACCCATAGTTTCTTCAAAATTTTTTTTTGTACAGAATAAGCGAATAGAGTTTGCATACTCTTTTCCAAACAGAGATTTCCGCTATTATTTCAAAATATTAACAAAATTATGGAACACAGTTGTTAGAAGAATAATATAAGAGTTATAAAAATATTAGAGATCAGTGACTTTACTCCTCTATGCTGGTGTTTGTTAGAACAGTAGAGTTTAAATGAAAATATTATCTTTATAACGGAGTTTCGAGGATGATCCCAATTTGTGCAGTACATTGGGCTAGCAGGAATAATATATTATGGGAGTGGGGAAAGAAAGATTAGTGTTTGTGGACATGTGATTTAAACTTGTTAACATCGTAATTGGCAATAATATAATTAACACAATATTTCATATAAAGCTGTAGGTAGACTTTAATCCTTATGATTAGATTTTAAGATTTTCTTTTTGAAATGTAATTTAAATATTTAGAAATGTTTTGACATAATCCAAATCTAAAATTATTAACAAAAACTTATTTTGATTTTCCACACTTAACCTTATATTTGAAAAGAAATTTTTTAATAATAATATCTGAATTGAAAAAAAAAATTATAAAATGTTTAATTTGAAGTCCCTTGTTTGGCTGTCGTTCGTAAGAATTACATCAAATATTTAAGAAAAACAGAATAGGTTCCACCTCCTGGTTTCATTCACTCAATGATGCCCATATGCGTATACATAATATACCAATACAACAAATAATGTCTTTATAATGCATACCTAAATTTATTAAAATATAAAAAACCAAGTAATTTTTTTTTATCAAAAATTTTAATTCTCTTTTATACAAAACAGTGAACATTTTATCGTTGGCGTATACATTATATTTTGTTTATTGAATATGTACAGCTTTAACAAAATATAAATCATACGCCTCGGAATCTTAGCAGAGATTTGGTTTGGTAATTACTCTTAATAAGCTTTAAAAATAAAACATTTAAAATTAATTACAATTAATATGCATTTAAAAATAGAATTGTGTAATTGATTTTCTAATTAATATTTTTCTTTTATAAAATAAAATTTTAAATAATGTTTAGAGAAGCGAAACCTGTGCGGGGAAAGGAAAAATGCTTTGATTCAAATTAACAAAATATTTTCATTCTTGTTTCTGTTTTAAAATTTCTTAATACAATAAAAAATAAATAAAAATATCCGTAACTTGAAAGAATAATATAAAGTCATCATGCTCATTAAAAATGCAAAGTATTTCATTTAATAATAAATCGAAAGAAAAAAAATATTAAATTATCATCATTAACTAAAATTTGCAAACACCTACAAATCTCTAATTACACCCAATTTTGAAAGATATTTTCTTTTTTTGGAATATATTTCTGCAATATTGATATTATTACCATCAATACCTTTACTGTTGCTTCCCCTTTCCTAGACCCTTTTCTCTTATTTTATTTATTTGTGTGGGTGTGAGTAATTGGTGCGAGTTGTTACATCTGTGTAGTGATATAAATGATTATTTTCCCGTTAGGCAAACAAGTATTTTTATTATTGTTTTTGCTGTCTCCACTTTGTTGTATTTTTTTTTCTTTTTTTTTGAAAATGTCTTTTGCTGATAGCACGACAACAGAAATGACAACAAAATAGAACACCAGCGACAATACTGTACAATTTGAATAACAGCGACCAAACACCAATAAAATGAAAGTGAATTAATCGATAACGGTAACTGTAAAATAACGACAATAGAGGAGTCTGAATTTAGCCATTTCTATTGTATAACAACAATAATGACAAATAACTTAGAACAGTGGAAATAGAAGTGCAACAGATGAGAAGTGGTAATTTTTTGCAACTGATTTTTATTTAAAACGTTTATTGATCAAATTTATTACGACAAACTTTAAATTCATTTAAAACATAGTAAAAATAAAACCTTGAAATTAAGACCTTGTTATTAAATCTTTTGCTAACAATTTGTCTTGCTACTTGGGCGATTTTTAATTCGACTTGTCCTAGGGTTCCTCACAATGGACAAGAAAGTTATTCACAGAGATAGCCGGAGTATTCTGATGAAAACACCATCTATTAGAATTCATTTCCTCCAATGTTCATTATAACAGAGGTTATTTTATTTCCCTCTCATATATTCATGATTTTGAACTTATATTTCACAAGAGCATGCGAATTAACAGCATTAACTTCGATATAAAATATATCTTGTGGTTTAATCGATGACATGTTTATCGAACGCGTGCCAGTTCCCGAGTAGTCCCAAATGGTATTACAAGTAAATTATAATAATAATTATTACTTTAAAAACATACTCTCTAATCAATGTATTATATGCTAATTAAATTCAGTAACAGTTTTTTAAAATCAAAGTTTCACTACTCAGCCAAGGTTTTGTTAGTGAAATAGAAAAAAAAAATTGATCTAAATATTTAAACCACCACAGCTACAACCGTATATGTCGTCGATGTCGACTAGGTAGATAAAATTGAATAAGAAAAAAGTAGTGTATGATAGAAAGTGATGTGTTTGACAATACTTCGACTAACTCATTACAAGTATATGTACAGAAAAAAAAATTATAATTCCAATATATGATTTGTACCAAAGTGTGAGTTAAATAGTTAATATTTGTCATGAATATGTGCAGAACATGAAGAACTTCTGATGAGACAAACATAGCTGCGGTCGAAAACATGTTCAGTTTGGGTTGTTTAATATTCCTTCATGGACATCATTGTCCATCATCTAAATTCTTAATAGAATTCGGTCTTGATCTAATTAAGATGTTTCTAAGGAAGCAAAATTAATTTAAGAAAAGATCACTCTTGCTGGGATTCGCAATCGGACTTCAAGATGATGTTACAAACCATCTCAGCTTTTAAAAATTGTAAGATGACAATTTTCGGATCTTATTTAAATTCAAAGAACTAAATAATAAAATAATTAGCCAAAAATAAAGAAAATATTACTGAACAAATACAAAAATTAGTTTTTTACGACATTAATTTTCTTTTATTTTTTTTATGTCAAGAACACATAAATAAAGTTTATGCTGCAAAAGGGTTTATTGATTTTTTACAATTAAAATAAATTTAATTTTCAATTTTAACAAAATTATAGTTTAACTTTATAAATAAATATATGCTGAAGACGCTACACGCAGGTGTAGCGAAATATTGATTATTAAATGAAAGTTTTTATTTAAAAAAAGACCTTAAGCTTGAGAATTTCATTACATTAAATAATAAAGGTCGAAAAACTAGAATTAAAAATTAACTTTATGAGTTTAAAACAATTGTTGTATTCAAACGATGACTTATCAAGTCATACTTATTGCCATAATATCATAAAATTTTAAAACAGTTTAAAAAAGTTGTTGTTGGTCTTTGAATAACAAAGTCATAAAACAATAAGACTTTTCAACCATTTTGTTATAAATTGAAAATTGAAAAATAATAAAAATAATAATAAAAAAAAAATTAAATTAAAAATAATATACTTAACTATGACGGGTTGTTCACAGCAATCATATTTTTTCGTTTTATTGTTTTATGATATATGACTTTAAAACAACCATTTGAGTCCCCCTACTATATTTACGTACGTGTATGTTTATTAGTTGATTTGTTGTTCCACTGTTCTTCATTATAAATCGCAATTTTGTTTAATTTTATTTCTCGCTCTTTTTTTCTTTAGTTGTACTTTTACTTTCAACTTAAATTATTCTGACATTTAATTAATTTAGAATTTTCTATAATAACTTCTTTTTTTCCATTTTTTTCTCTCACTCTGCTTCACACGCTCACCTAATTACTACTCTCTTAAGAATAGTTCCTTGAAATTTGTTAAAAATGTGTCAACACTTGATAACAACACTTTACCATTATTATTTCATATTGAGTCTTGTGCTAATTTTTCTTTTTTTTTAAACTTGTTTTATGCTCTCTCTCTCTACTCTGTTTCTATTCGTGTTGCTGTTGTTTTTACTTGTTCCTTTCTTACAGTTGTTTGTTTATTTTAAATAATATGGTTCGTGAAGCCTTCTTTTACTTTCCTCATATTGAATTGTTTTCATTTGTTTTAAACGTATAATTCAAGGTGTGCATTTGTTTGGACAGGCAGAAGTTTGTCAACTATTAGGAGATTGTATATTTTTTTAGTAAAAACAACAATAATCGACTTAAAAAAGTTTTGCTAACTTTCTTATTTATTATTTTTTAATGAAATGAAGACGAAAAAAAAAATGAAAACAATTCAATTAAAAGTGACAACAAACAAATTTAGGTGTGGCTATTGTAGAAGTTTTTTTTTGACATATTTATTATAGATTTAATATATAACATGTATTTAATATATAATATATATTAAATCTGTACAATATTATGCGTTTTGTATCGTTTCGGACTAAAGTAAACTAAATTCTATTTGCGTTCACATTTCTATAAAATGTGCAGGGAGTTTGAAAAATATGATTGATGATGTTTTTGTTTAAAGTTAGTAAAAAAAGCTTTTTAACAAAAACTCTATAGTTTTTCTTTCTTAAAATTGAAACAATTAGTTTTAGAAAAATTTTATTTCTAACATTTAGGCCCATTATTACAACTTGCCGTTAGTTCAGGGAAGGATTTTATCAGAGAGATAGATCGCTTTTTGTTAATTCAAATAAATTTGAACCTTAAGTGACCGATAAATTTATTTAGAAGATTGCCTTACCTTTAGATTAGAGTTAACTTGTAATAAAAATAACCAATTTATCGGTCTGATAAAATCCTACCTTTAACTAACGGCAAGTTGTAATAATGGGCCTTAAACTCGTTCAACTTGAGTTTTTTGGTATTTAGCTATAAAAAAAAAATATATAAATAAAATAAAGATACCACAAGCAACGGAATTAGATTAAAAATAAAATCTGTATTAAAATCGAGTTTAGTTTTATGACAGAAAAAATAAAACAAAAAGCAATTTATCAGTCTGATAAAATCCTACCTTTGACTAACTGAAAATTGTCAGGGGGTCGTGGCATAGTGGTAGAGCACTCGCACTGAAACTCACACGACTAAGGTTCAGTCCCAGCAAAGGACAAAATTATAAAAATAAAAAATTTGCTGTTTTCTAAAATAACAATTTAAATTAAAAATTAAATAAAAAAATATAAGAGGTCCCCCCCCCTCCAGCAAGACCACATGCAATAAACCAATGATCAAGAGTACAGCGCCACCTTCTGGGAAGATAACAGCTAATCTACTGAAGACGCTCACCATTCATATTCAAACATCCACCGACAGATGAGGCAATTGCTGAGAAGTTATAACACTGGCTCTTGAGTGGACAAATTGACAGCAACTTGTTTCATCAACAAAAAAGGCGCAAAATATACAAAAATCTATAAAAAAAAACCTTCTATCAACCATCTTCACCTTCCAATACAATGCACTGCATGAGTAGGGGTTTACCCCTGAGTATTGGTCTTAAAAAAAATAATGGGCCTTAATATTTTATTTCTGCAAAAACTATCATTTTAGGCCGTCTTTGACATTTATCAGTTAAATTTAATTGTTATCAATAGTTATTGTTGCGCTAACTTTAATATTAAGGACATGTTTTTATTTTCAAAATTGATCTTAAACTTTGGCAAACACATATTTTAAACTATTAAAACATTTTAATGGAGTGAGCTGTTAGAACCATAACTTACTGAATAATATCTCGAAGTGCTGTAATATTGTTATCCATTCAGATAGCCAAGCTGCATTCCAGCTGTCGGACTCAGCTTCATTGATAACTATACTGTCAGAAAAGAACAGAAGGAATCTTTATACTTATGTGAAAAGGCGAACTGTATATAATTGTGCAGCGCATAATAATTCTTAACAAGTTTGTAGAGAGGATGTGGCATCATAATGATGCAAAAGTGCTAATTGGATTCTCTGAATCATCACACTAATTACGCGATCATGAGAATAATAAAATTCAGTGATGAATTAAAATTTATTTAAATTTTTTAAGTTCAATTACTTTCAACAATTCAATACTTCTCGCAGCACTCATGCTGTGTGTGCTAATTTTTATCCATGAGTGCCCGGACCTACAGTTTAAAGTCGACTCAGAACAACAGATTTGAGAAGCTTTTTCATGGCAATCAAATACTCCCAGAGCTTTTGCCAGAAGGCTGCTGAGAGGTAGTCGCCAAAAGAATGCAATAGCTTTCTGGCAGCGTCTCCCATGCCAGAAAGGCACTTGAGGAACAGTAACTAAGAATTATCCAGGGGGTTGGATCGAGGACAACAACATAACATCATCTTCAATATCGTTGTTAATTTTTATTCCTCTCCCAGTTTAAAATTTACTGTGCGGACTTCTTGGGATTGATTGCTGTTGGCTTATTTAGTGGTGAAGGTATAACACTGGCCATTGAATAATCAATCAACAGCAACCGATTTCCTTATGGTTCGCATTTTTAAAGTAACACCTTTGTTGTTTTGTAACTGATATCGGATATGATATTAGTAAGTTTAAACCAAAATTCTGCACACCCCTTTCCCTCAAATTTTTCTAGACCAACACAATGCACTGCGTGTGTAGGGATCAACGTCTGAGTGCTGGCCTTAACCAAAAATAAATTGTATTTTAAAAAATTACGGTTTTTCTGCATTAATCACAACCAATCCCACTCACAGTACCCTGATACACTCTTATTTTCTTACGCTTTCTTCAAAACAATAATGTTGTTAATTGTTTACAAATTTTGTTCACATACATACGCACACACACCCATATAAGTTTTTTAAGGAAATCCTTAGATGTTGTCTGCTTCTTTGTTTGTTTTTCTTTCTTAATTTAATTAATTGAACACAGAAAACACATTTAATTTTTTACTTTTTTTTGGGCATATATTTGTGTTTGTGTGTATGGAATGTTACGTTTGTTCTAACAATTAATTTTAAGGAGGGCATTGTTGTTAAATAATGTTTATTGTTAAGATAATGGAAACAAATATTTTGTTGATGTCATGGTAGATCTGCTTTTAATTATATTTTCTAAATTTTTAAAATTTAAGTTTCTTTTTTAAACTGAAACTCATCCTCCATCCACCCATTTGAGCATTTATTCACTTTATCTCTTGTACTACTTGTTTCTATCAGTTTTTAATTTTTTAATAGTGTCGCAAACAGAGTAGAACAAAATGAATAAATAATAAACAAAAGCGAAACGAAAACATAGTCAACTATAGAGATAAAACAAAATAAAAAAAGACAAAACAGTCACGGTACGTAGTTAGAACAGAAATGGTATTTAGAATTTAAAAATTGTAGTTTTTTTACTTTCATTGTCTAAGAGATTTTTTTTTCATAATATACTGCTTCGTTTGGCTGATTAAGCCAAAAGAAAGCATTTTCATTGAATAATTGTGGAGAATTTAATTTCAGGTTAAATGTCTATGTCAATAAGCCGAATTGACTTAAAGAGTGGGCAGATTTGAGGTTAGGAAGTAAATTGGCTTAAAACACAATTTTTTGACTAACTCAGTTTTATTGACACCAATGTGAATGAAAAATGATAATGGACTATGCAAATGTCCACAGTCACAGAGCACATAGTCAAACGTCGGCTCTTTTCACAAAATTTTGAACAGCATTTGGCAAGAAAACTTCCCTTTTCTCGTCAATGCAGCGCAAAATTTTGTCTTTCAGAGCGTTAGTAGTTTGTTCACGTAAACTCGGTCGTTAAAGTAACCACACAGAAGATAATCGAACGGCGTTAAAGCACAAGAACAGAGCGACCAAATGACTTCGTCAAGTCGCGACCGCGAAATTCCTCTTGGCATAACTGAATTGTTTGACCGGCTGTGTGGCTTGTGGAACCGTCCTGTTGAAACCAATTGCGGCACGAAAAATCGGTTTCCATGATTTCATAATTAAAGATGATTTTGTTGTTTTCATTCAGCTTTTCAAGCAGCCATTACACAAACGTTCGATGGAAACAATGGTAGTTTAGCGTTCCATCGCTAACATTTCCCAACTCCTCAATTCCGGACATTTTATCATTTGGAAGTCAATGTACTTACTATCCTCAAATTTTCCTACCCTGTATACGAATCAAAGAAAATACTTCGAAAACTATTTCAGTTCCTATTTTGGTTCGGCTAGTGTTTGTACATATTCCTTAACGGATGTTAATTCTTATAAAGAAACCAGTTTAAGGATCTCAATACCGATATAATAATTATAAAGACCAATATATATTTATAAAAATAAGAAAATACTTAGGTCGTTGACGACATTGGCCTTCAACAAGATGACGCATCTTAACATTTTCTTTCTGGAAATGGTTATTTTCCCTGGCTCTCATGTTCGTGTGATTTTATGCCTTATGAATTACTTTTTATGGGACTATGTTGTCCTTGATTTATGCTAAAAAACTAGCAACAACGGGCATTTAAAGTCAACATTAAATCCTACGCCGCTAGTATATAGTCAGATTAACTAGAATTAAAAACTGAAATGACCATCTAACTCTCAACCATGTCGGATATCTGCTAGAAATCATATTAAAAAACAAATGCCATAAAATTATCTACCTGCTCATATAAGAAAAATTTCATTGCAACAATATTTTTCTATCTTGTATTAGCATTTTCAGTTCTAAAGCTCTTAATAAAACATTTTAAAGTACTAAATAAGCTATTAGTGCGGCATTATACCTGACGAGTATATGTACTTTTGTATGTACCTTTCTTGTCATCCCTAGTAATTAGTAAGAACTACGGTATTCCTTTAATTGTTTATCTTTCATGAAAATGTAAATCTAGAGTCATTTAATTTTAAATTGTATTTTTTCTTCGCATTAACATCACTCATCATTATATTTTAATGATTTTTTTTGTTATTTAATTAAGAATTTAATTTTTCCGTTTCTTATTTTTTAAAACAATAGTACTTTAAAAACAAATGTTTTTGTTTCTTTTTTTTTGACGAAACCAATTCAGAGAGTTTTTAAATAGAAATATTTAAAATATAAATTAGAGAAGAAAGAAAGACTCACCTTAAATCTAAATATTGATAAACAGAAGTTATGCCCAAATTAAAATATACCGGCACAAATATAAAACACACTAATGGATAGGCACTGGCCATGCCATAAATAATTTCCCACATACCAGAGCCCCGATAAACTAATTCACTTGGATAGCCTGTAATGCAGAGAAGAAAAAAAAGAACAAAGTGGATAAATGAAATATTAAAAAAATATATATTTATGTATATATACATACTTGTATGTATTTGTAAAATGTAATTAATAATTTGGTTTTATTTTTGGCACTTGTGAAATATAATTCAAAAATATTTAGCAAAAAACGTTCATGGTAAAGTTTTTATGAATCTTAATATTGAAATGTATTGCTTATGCTCTAAGGCAATTTCCTCTTTGCTTAGGAGACATTTTCCCAAAGATAGTATCAAAATTTTAAATTCTTATGTTCAAAAAGTTATAACCTAAATGAGAATTATATCCCATTTAGTATATAAAAACAAACAAAAGAATTTGGAAACAATACATTCATATTGATATTTAAATTAAACTGGTCCTAGAATTAAAAAGAGAACTACATATATTGCAGATAAAAATAAAATTAAAATTATTGTTGTTTTGTTTGCTACGCTACAACACTATGGATAGTGGATGTATTGTATATCCAATTGGTGTTTAAAATTTTTTTTGTTCCTCTGTAAGTAAAGGCCTTTTTTTCTACTAAAAACTATTGCCTTTTGTATATGTAAGCAAGGACGTTTTTTTTCCTAAAAAGGTTGCCCTTTGTATTTTAATTTCTATCGCTTTACCAAAATATTGCCTTTTTTACAACTATTTTGTGCAGCCATGTGTTGCCAAGTCCATATAGTTACATGAAGAAAATTCAATCCCTAAATTTCTATGGAATTATAATACAAAACCCGTACATAATATATAGTTCCTGCAGAATAAATTTGTGACAACTTTCTCGTCATGCGATTTAATGTGTCTGGATTATTTTTTTTAATGTCATTGGCTTATTCTGAAAAACCAGCAATAACTGGCAGTTATAGTTAATATTCGAAAAGGACTGTAAGACCAAATGCCATAAAATTGTCCATTAGATTGTATTAAAAAATTTCATTGCAACCATATTGCTTTGTCTTGTATTAACATTTAAAGTCATTGGCATAAGAGTAACATTTTTTCTTGTCATACACATTTTTATAATAGGCATTTCCAGTCTATTCCACCAAGAAACGAGTGATCAGAAGTACACCGCCACCTTTTGGTAAAATAACAGCTAACCTACATAAAAGATGCTCACAACTCACATTCAACATCCATATGAAGATATAACACATGGACTTTGAGTGATCAAATTGACAGAAATTTGCCCCATTGACATAAGGCGCTTGACACTATCACACCTACTTATCTATATCTATATATCCAATATTCTATTACAATGCACTGCAGTTAGTAGGGGTTTACCCCTGAGTATTGGTCTTAAATAAAAAAAAACAAAATAAATTAAAAGAATCTTAAACCTGGAGTTTATACCGAAAATAAGTTTGCACTATACAGTACTAAAAAGACTGCTTTGGTCAATTATTATTCCCTAACTTACTTGTTTTCTATATAAAAAAATTTATTTTCCTATTTTCTTTCCCCTTTTTTAGTCTTATGGTGAAGGTCAGCTTAAAAGTAATCTTTCCTTAATTTAAAAAAGAAAATCTTTTTCAATTCATTCTAAAGAAATCCTTTTTGATTTGATAAAAATGAACAGCTTTTCCTTTTTAAATCCTTATTTCACCTGTGCGCTTTACAGATTACGATTACTTTAAATAAATTCCAGTAGTTTTTAAATAAATTCAATTTAATTATGTGTTGCTCGTTTTTTTAAAAACTTTTCTATGAAAACCAAAAAAGAAGAGAAGAAAAAGTTAAACAAGACAGGAAAAATATATATTTTTTTTTCATTGGATGCACACGAGTTTGGCAAAGTTTTGATAAAATTTGATTTTTTGGGTTTGTCTTGGCTAAAACTCTTATTTAACAATATAACCATTTAATGTACAGTGGGCAAAATGTATTTAAAATTGGGAAAAAATATTGATTTCTTTTAAATCCTTGTTTTCTTCTAAACAATGTTCGAGTAAAATTTTGAACGCCAATGGCTTGAGTGTACAAAAATTAATTTGATTTAATTTCTACGCAAACTTTATTTTGTTACGCTTGAGCAGAAATAGTGGTAATTATAAAAATTTGCCTTATTTTGGTTTATTCTATATATGCACATACATTTCTTAAGGTATGAATAGTATCAGAGAAGTATGTACATGACGGAAAAAGTTCAACCATTAAATTATAGAAAAATTTATTCGTTCATTAACCTTTCATTAATATGACCATAGGTTTGCTGGGAGTTTGATATTTTAAAAAAGTTGTTTAACCCTCCGTCCTGCGCATGTATCTGGCTAGATTTTTTACGAAATTAACACTGATTTAAACAAATGTCTAATTTAACTAGGTGTTTGTGTCTCTAGGTACCCTCTACAAATATTGTTAGCTATCGTTAAAAAAAAGAAAAATTAAAAAAAAAAACATTAAAAAAACAACAAAAACAATTTATGTGGATTTCTTTATCTACACATGACATACGTAGCGCTTGCATCTTTTTTATCTTTGGCTTGTATTTGACCACACGTTGCAATGGTTGTTATATATTTTGTATTCATTCCTGTCAGACTTGGGCACTTGGGTTGTTGGGGACTTTTTGTTAATCAAACTTACAAAAGAACTCATTTGCAAACTGGGGATTTTTTAAGGGATATAAAAAAACCATTCTTGGGGATATTTTCGCTTGTAATTTTTGTTTGTATTCATAAAAAAGAAGGAAAATTTAAATCGTCATTAAATTGATCTTCTCATATTATCGTAGCCATCACATTCAGAGTGTGAGATCCTGCTTGGTACACATATAACGTCATTTACGTTATTTAAATTCCTTACCAAAGATCTTATAATAATTTCATAAAAGGTTAGCGTGTTGCTCAATAAAATAGTTCAGTAGTACAATGGAACACTAGGTGTTCACAAGCAAGTAAATAAAAGCTGTTTTCAATACTGCATACAACGATACAGAAGCTTGTGAATTTGGCAACCCTGCCGAAGACGCGGCTACTACAAGCGTGTAAAGAGTAGTACAAGAAAGACTAGGAATAGCCAAAACATAGTCCAAATGTATGAAAAAAACCTGTTCCATTTAACATTGCAATGTCCTAGGCGAGGACTACGTAGTCCAGCTATGCATTACATAAGGGTAATCTAAAAACTAGTTTATATTACTACTCCATGGAGTATACACATAGGGTTAAGTAAGTTAACTATTTCGTGTTTGTTAGTACTTAATGGAATACACAAAGTTGTTAAATTTAGTTTATGTTAGTACTCTACGGTATAGTTTAAATTGTGCAGTTTTTTTTGTTTTTTCAAGTAAGTTACGTTTTTGCTTAAAATCTGCTTTCATAAATTAACGTACGGTCTTCGTCCAAGCTCCATGTCTGCATTACAATAGACTATTTTGTAACTACTCCCTATAAACCTAAATGGATTATGTACTGCATTATTTTCTGCAGTGAAATATTTTTAATTACAATAACTAAATTAAAAATTTATTTCCGGTCGTAATAGTCTAATTAACACATTGCAAGACGGTATGCAGTGAAAAGTGTATACCCTGACATTATTACTCATTTTTTAAATAATCGTTGATAACCAAAATACGTTATTGTTTTCATGTCTTCATAATATTTCTACTTGCAATTCTAATTTGAAAACAATATTGCATGCAATTTCAAAATACGTAAATTTCCGTCATCTGTTGCCAACAGCTAAAAAATTAAAGACGGGAATTTACGTTTCACGTCTCAGTGTATTAATATGTGATCAAAACAAAAGTACTTTATTAATTCTG
This sequence comes from Metopia argyrocephala, assembly GCA_963576795.1. NCBI lineage: Eukaryota > Metazoa > Arthropoda > Insecta > Diptera > Sarcophagidae > Metopia > Metopia argyrocephala. Next base: position 54,846,351 of record OY756211.1, on the reverse strand, counting down.
TTTTTAACAAGCAAATTATCTCATAAGCCCGAGTTTGGCTTTTAGTCACTGTATATACTAATATATATATATGGGCATTTCCACAGAAAGGTCAACCAAGATCGAAAAATAATATGTTGACAATAATCACGTTTTATTGTTAATAATTATAAAAAAGGGTCTATATTTTTATAATAGAATGATTTCATAGCATATCTCAGGTGTTTACTTGAGGAAATTGGGCCGGAAACTGGAAAATATTATATTTTCTTTTTAAGCTACTTCTAAAGACATTTTTATATTTAATTATTTTACATGCAAAAAATATGTTATGTTTGCACTCTTTATCCAAAACCTCTCTTTTCAAATTAATTAAGAAGGAAAATGTGTATGGTGAACAAAAAAAGTTCGATTAACGGTTAATTTTTAATTTGTATCTTATCTAAATTTTATTCGTACGTTCGCGACCGAAAACATCATTTTATTGTAATTGCTTTGCAACAAACGTCCACAGGGGTCGGACATAACATATTTTAATTAAGTTTGGTGTCACTAATTTGTACATGAAAAAAAAACTTCAGTGTTATAATTAAATAAACTTTTTTTTTACTTGCAAAGTTTCGTACGTTCGCGACCGTAAGTAAATTTTTTCATAAGCAATGTATATATTTATTTTCTTTACACGATAATATACTTTCGTAGATGGGCAAAACGTGTGATAAATCGCAAAATGAAAAACAAAATCAAAAGCGATTTACAAAAACTAAACATTTTACGGGAAAAATCTGCTGAGAGGATGCGAAAACGACGCTTAGCATTAAAAAAAATAAAAAGGTTATAGAACAAAATCATTGTGTACTTTTTTATAACAAAGATTATTGATGAAATTATAAATCAAAATGGCAAATTTCAAAACATATTGATTTTCTCGGACGGAAGTAGCTAATGGCTAAATTTGCTTTTAAAACACTTGAGTGACATTTCTGTGCAACATCACATGCAAAAGGTGCCGTCGTAGGCGTTGGAGCGATTGGATAAAAAAAGGTTTTTCAAATAACCACAACAGAAAACATAACTTTAACTGATGCTTTGGCTTTTTACAACTGTGCCCATCACCACATTACTGGAATTAATATTAATGGAATGGTATATCGAATGTTCCAGGTATCAGAATGATTCATTCGATTTTCTGTGATTATGTATTTGAATAAAGCACGGCTCTAACGGCCTATTCAATAAAAACAAAAATATCATAAATATTGTTAAAATTTCGTTATTTCATATTAAATAAATTGGTATATTTCTTGTTATGTGTGTTACTACACGCTATAAATTAAGTGTTATGTTTTTATTAAGGAAATTTGAAGATAGTTATGGGAAAATGCATGGTGGAAATAGTAAAAGAGCATATGGAAATATCGTACGTTCGCGACCAATACTTAAGCCAATTAAATAAAAACCAATAAAGATATTTTATTGTAAAAATACTGGAAAGAGACCTACATTAGTATTCTTTAAAAATAAATTAATCGCTTTTAAATATTTCGTTCCATTTCGCAGAATTTTACATTTCACTACTGCCAGCCAAAGTTGACTTCTATTTTGCGTACGTTCGTGACCATGTGTTTATAACTATTATTATGAAAACTTCAACTCGATGAAATCCATCTTTTGCACTATACATAGAGCTTCCAAAATGCTATCTATTCGCAAAAAAAATATGTTAGAAAAAGTTTTTTTTCCATGTTCTTTGTACATCAAAAGCGTACGAACGTACGTTCGCGACCCCAGGAAATGCCCATATGTATGTACACAGATCAATTAAAAAAAAGGAAAATTTTAACTTTTCTAACTAAAATAACAATTGTGGGAATTTTTTAAATATTTTTTGGGGACAGTGAAAAAAGATATCTGGGAGCCCTGCTTGTATTAATATAGCCCTGCTTGTATAAATATAAATATAGTTATATGTGTGTGTGCTTGTTAAACTTATATCTCTTTTCAATATTTATATTATTTTTTACAAATCGTCAATGGAATTAAAGAACGCTGTAACTGAAAAACCTTAAATTTTCACCAGAGCCAAAAAACCTGTATGAAAGTAGAACAAATACACTGGTATTTTTCAAAACGCAGACGGCGTAAGGGAATTTCTTTTCTTTCAGGATCTTAGATTACTCTCAAACATAATTCTGTAACCCATTAAGAGAGTAAAGATTTTATAAAAATTTTTATTTTGTCGATTAGAAAATAGTGTACAATTCTGATTGATAAGATCTCCCACATAATGGCACATAGTTGTGCAGGTGCCATTCGATTGATGACTATAAACACATTCTACTATAAGATTTACTTACATATTACTCAAAATACATGGCTAAAGAGAGAATTTTGTATAAACGAATTTAGTATCAACTCTCCTTCCCCATGCTGGAACATTCGATTAACTTATTGCCTTATATATATACCTTGATATTTAGAAGGATTCTTTGTTCTTGTGTGGAAAAGTCTACAAAAAAGTGTGACCAGACGATTTTTTTTGACGAATGTCAACTCGTACACTGAGAAAACTGTTTCGTTATAGCAACCGAACTTTGTGCCAATTGAATTTAGTGGTCACACGTTAAATTTTTCTTTAAAATTTTGTATTAATTTGAACTGCCATACGCAAAAAAAAAAGATTAAATAAATTTGAAGCTTTTATTTTCCATCAAAATTTTGAATTATTTTTTTTTTTTAATACCAACTATACTAATCTATTTTGAACATCAAAACTATTTGAGTTGGTAGTACAGTGCACTCGCGATAAAACTCGGTAGTATAGTGTTATCGAAATTGTCCATATTAGCGATTGTCGAATTTCATGAAAAAAATATAAAATTTTACAATACAAACCAGTGTTTAATACGATTGAAAGTGAAATTCTTTTACTGTTATTAGAAATGTTCAAATATAAAACTAACACAAAACAATATCACAAGAAAATCATGGTTGCAATTTTTTTCGTTTTGCCAAATTTCATGAATTTCAGTGGTGCCATCAACATAAAAAATATTGGCAAGCTAAACACAACGTAAAAGTTGTTTTAATTATGATATCAAAGTCGTATGCAATAGGAAATGTGGTTAATTTTTGTTTTTGATTAAACACTGTAGTCAATGCAAAAAGAAACTTGTTTACGTTAAGTGATGTTCACTTTAGACAGCGTTCACGCTACCGGGAGTGCATTGTATTAGTAATTGGCATAATAATAATACAAAATTCGATGGCATCAACTAACTAAAAAACTAAAATATATTTACGCACTAAAAAAATCAAAGCAAAGAATTATTCAGAAGTTTAAATTAAAAATTAATTACGGCAATGAGTTTGTAGTTTGAGTTGCTGAAAACTTGCTGCAATAAAACATTTTGAATTGCTGTAGTAAGTGCTTAGTTTTTTTACAAAATTTTTACAGATTTCCTATTTAGGACGTAGGTCCCATTAAAATTTGATATAAATTATAAGGAAACAACTAATTTCCTATTACTTTATGTGTTATGGGCACTGATTTGAAATTTTAGGGTAAAAATTTAGGAATTAGAAATCGTTTTCTTTTTACGCCTGTTGTTCTTCATTTGAACTTTTGTTTTTATGGTCCTTCGAAATTTAAATTAATTTATTAAGTGAAGCATTCCATTTGCTTTAAAAAGGTTTTTTGGTGTAAATCAATAAAAATTGATTCGTTTAGTTGTTATTTATTTATTCCTTTGCTACTTTTCTTTTTTCTCAATTAATTTTGTCTTTATTTACTGTCTGTTTCCTTCTATTTGGCCTTTAATTTGCATTTTCACTTTTTCTTTCTACTTTGACTTTCTCATCGTTTTTAGGCAGTACAATAAGGTTACTATTTTATTACAACCAAATGTTCTATACACTATGTTTTCCTTTACCTATACTCTGGTTTCAGGCATCTGTCAATCATTCTAATTTTAACCAGTCCAAATTATTTTTATTATATTGAATGGTATGGTTTAGTCTAATCGTATCATATAGTGTAGCATCCTCATCAATAGCTTTCAAATATTTCTTTCTTTATTTTTTTTAGTTTTTTATTAATTCTGTCTGTAAAAGGCTAAAGGTGATCCGATTTAATGGCATAAGAACTTCTTGGCTTTTTTCTGTTTATGTACAAAACCAACACATACTTATACAGCAGTCAACTTTTTATAAGAGAAACACATACTTATACAGCAGTCAACTTTTTATAAGAGAAACTTGTTATGACTTTAGGCTTAAGACATATGTTTTTATTTTTACTTTTTTTTGCCATATTAAAACAAAAGATTTCATTTCAGTACTTAAAAAAGGAAAGAAAAGTTTACAAGTTTTGTTTAAACTTGTACCCGTAAAATCACTCACACTAATACACACAAATAGATTATATACCCTATCGGACTGTTATGAACTGAGCTTTTATTAATATTTTTTATTATACTCAGAAATTGCTCAAAAAGTTGATTTGGAATTATAAATTTGGAATGTATATGTAATGACTAAAGTGCTATGATGTTGAACAACTTGAAATCTTGTTTGCTATGAATTGTTATAATTTTTGTTTGTTTGTTTGACAAATAATTTTGTTCGAAGAATTTAAAACTGCTACCAATAAGTTTAGCTTAACAATTAAAAAATATGTCTGGAATTATAAAATTGCCAATATTATTAATAATTCCTTCATTAAAGCTGTTTTAAAAGCCCTAAAAATAGTAATCGGCTTTTAATGCCTCCCTTCTTATTCTTCTTTTATTGTCTACACATTTTATTCTCATTAAGACTTTTTGTTTTATTTAAAAAAAAAAAAAAACTTACCCAAAACTGTACGCACACCCAGTGTGCCTCTGGCAATTGAAATCATTACAGCAATAATAGAAACGCCTCCTGTGGCAAATACATAATCGGCTTTACTGTGTTGCTTCTTTTTGCCGAATAGACGTTTCCATAGTGGTGTGAAGACAGTAAATGCGATAAACAAAACAAACATAAGATAATCCCAGCCCAAAGTACGTAACTCCTTGGCCATTTTAAAGCTGTAAATAAACAACAGAATACCAAGAAAAAAGACACATAAATTTAAAATTTTAAAGGAATTTAAAAGAAAAACCTTAAAAAAATATTCTAAAAAAAAAAAACAATTGTCGGTTGACATTTAAACCACAGTTTAGAGGACAACCGCACTTACATGTGCACACTTATGTTCTTATAATTTCCCTTTTTCTTTGTTTTTAAATATATTTGTTTTTTTTTTTACAAATTTAAACTTTTTTTTAGCAAAATGTAATTGTAAACAGGAGTGTGTGTATGTGTGCATTGTATTTTCCTTCCTTATTTTGTTTTGTCTCTGTAGTTGTTTTATTTTTTATTTTTTATTTTTTTGTAAATGCATTTTTCTTTATGTGTATGTGTGTGGGTTTGTATTTGTTGTTGTTCACTTTATGCATAATTTAGTTAAATTCACAAAACAAGAAAATTACATTTTTTTCGTTTGCATTAAACCATAACATTTTTTTTTGGTACATACATACACACAAAACACACACACACATATTCACTTAAAATGTTACACTTTCTCTTACATCACTCCTCTCTTCTTTTAAAACTATAAGGGAATACTATGGAATACTTCAGTTACATTTCACGGCTTATTCTCTGCACACATACATACAGACTTAAAAAAGTGTAAAAGACAATAACAGTAAAACATGAGAAAAAAATGTTTGAATTTGTGTTAGACAACTCGTATCTCACTGGTTAAAGACTCACAATTTGCTCTCATGTACTATAAGCTCTTACACTCACCCACAAATGCAAATAGAAATCTTTTACTTAACCATTTCCTTTTTTTTTTTTTTTTTTGGTAAATAAATAAAAATAATATATATAGTGGTTTAGATAAAAAGCCTACACTGAAGAAAAAGTAGTAGAGCATTATAATTATTTATGGTAAAATTTTCGGATTTAATTTAAAAATTAGTTATTAATTCTCGCAACTACAGAAGACTATTTATTAGCAAAATTGTATTTAGCGATGGGATCATTATGAGGTTTGTTATTAAATAAGTATCCGAATCACAACAGGCCTTACAGTAGTAGTTTTAAAAAATGCACTGTTTCACGCTCTTTGCACGCTTGTTGAATCATTGGAGAATGATGAAACGTGGATTTACGCGTACGAGCCCGAAAGTAAACTTCAATCGACTGTATGGGTGTTTCAAGATGCACTTCCAAGTATATTGTCGTCAGTTTTTTTTTTGCAAAAACTGGACATGTCGCAACCGTACCACTAGATCATAACTATTTGTTTGTCAGTTGTCTTCCAAGAAATTAAGAAAACCATCCGCCGAAGACGGATTACTCTTCACCATGACAATATGAGAACACTGCATTCTCAGTATAGTCCTGATTTGGCACGGTATGACTTCTTTTCATTCCCGTACGTAAAAACCAAACTGAAGGGTCAAGAAGAAGCGGTTGCTGTATTCAGAATGCAAGTTTTGGAGATACCTCAATGTATGTATAGATCTTCATGGGGAATATTTTGGAAAACAATAAAGTAATTTTCGATGATTAGTATAAAAATGGCAACCATCGTATAGCGGTTAAATCACTCACGCAAAAACTAAAATGGCCCAGGTTTAAATCCCAGTAAAGGTGAAAAAATTAAATTTTTGTGTGCGGTTTTTTCAAAATTATAATTTAAAAATAAGAGTTATTTACAACTTCCCAGTAGGTGGCGCTTTTCTCTTGATCCTTTGTTTTTTGTTGCCAATGGTATAGGCGGCAGATAGTGGAATATCAGGAAGCGGCTTGTTTGCTGATGGACTTCTTGGAGGAGAGGAGGGAAGGAGGTTAACTCTTATTTTTTAAATTAAAATTACGAAACACCGCAAAATTTTTCTTCTTTATTTTCGTGCGAACGCTGTAACCGATATAGTAATTATAGATTTACAAAAACAAAGATCCAATTGATTTTAATTAGGAAATCAAGAAACAAATCATCGTGCGGGAGTTTCATTTTATCCGCCATTTTATCTATCTCGTGTAAATGTGCCACTTTAGGTTGTTGACACCAAAATTTGTAAAATCTGCAGTCCGTTTTCGGCTATTCATCTCCGAAACTGGACGAGATAGCCGAAAACGGATTGCAGACTTGAAAAATTTAGGGTGGAAAACCTAAAGTGGCATCATTAACTTGAGATATATAAAAAATATAAAATGGCGGATAGAGCACACAAACTCTCGCACGACGAAATGCTGATCACGGCTGATCACGGCACAAAAAGCCCATTACTGATTAAAAATTGGTAATGGGTAATTTAAGAAAATTTGTGTAATTTCTTTTTACTAGATGTCCAAACTACTTTGGACAATATATTTGTTTATATAATGATTTATTGTTTATGTATTATATTTAATAATATATTTATATAATATTGCAAAAAGTTTTGTATTTTCAATGAATTAGAAATATTAATATTATATGCCTATTAAAATATATTTACTATTTTAAATTTAACGTACAATGATAATTATACAGTACATTTACAGCTGTTCGATAGAGCGAATTTATTTATTTTGTTTGCATAATTTCCTTTGCTTTCTTTAGTCTTTTTTTATTATTGAAAAAGTTAGTGTTTTTTGTGATGATCTTTATACAACATAGAAAAGCAAAGTTGCTTCAGAAAAGAAATAAACTTAATTAAAATTTATAAATTTCTAAAATTATAAATGCAACTGTATATAAATAAATTTAACTTAAACTTATTCAATTTTGGAACCTAAATCTACATATTAAACTAAAATACCTATACCCTACAATTAATCTACTCTACATTTAAATCTAATTGTGAAATAAATAGTATTAACTTGAACTTATAAACAACTTGTACCCCTTTATTTATTTGGAAATAATGGATTTTATTATTATATTGGTGTATACCCCACATCAATATAAACATGGTCCTATCTTCGGTGAACCAGTGCCAGTTAAATATTAAAAAGAAAAAAAAAAACATGCATATGTACAATATAAATAAATAAAATAATCACAATACACAAGATGTCATAATTTTAATAAAACTACATACATACATGGTTAAATGTGTGCTCGTGTAACATGCGGTGGAAAATAAAAATAAAGTAAAAAATAAGGTTAAAAAATTAAAAAAAATTTTGAAATAAAATCATTTATTAAGTGTGTGCCATAAATTCTTATAAAAAAGATGCAATAAAATACCTATATATATATAAATATATATATATATATATATATATATTGCTATTATTATCGGACATTCCAAAAATATCAAACGGTAAAAACACTGCAAATCAGAACTCTTATATACAAACATACATATGTATACATATTTACCGTACCCTTTTTTTTCGAAATCAATACATAATTATAAAACGTACTGTAACTAAGAACCGCAATAACCTGGAAAAGTTAATAAATAAAAAACATAAAATTTTTGGTTTTAAGTGCATAAAAAACAACAACAATTTCAAAAGAATAAAAAACCAACAAAACTTTTATGTACTAAACATATATCTTACACAAAAATAACCCATAAACCAAAGCACCTAAGACACAAATAACACAATACAGTCCACTTAAAATACAATAAATAGAAAATAAAATATTATTTTATATATATTCGTATATTCCCCTTTGCATAAACATTTGCTAAAATTAAAATTACATATGACAATGATAAATAAAATATACAAGAAAAAAACCGTTTCACTTAAAAACAAACATAAAAACAAAAATCTAAAAAAAAGAAAATTACAATTATTTTAAAATTAATAAAAGAAATGGACAAAGAATTTGAGCACACAAAATTATACAAAACCAAAGCAACAGAATGAACCCTTTTACACTGCAATAGGTTTCACAAACAAAACAAAATTATACAATTTAATGTTGTTGTGTTACAAAGCATATAAAAAGGAATTAAAAACAAAACAAAAATAGAAATAAACGAAAACCCTTCTATGCGTTAACCCATTAAGGATCACAAAACACAGGAACACAAAATAAACAGTACATTAAATAATAAAATGCTTTTGCCTATTTGTACCCAGGAAAGGAAGAGTAATAAGAAAAATACGGCATTCTGGATAAGTATTTTGGAAAACAGGTATACATTTTATTTGATTTTAAAACTCACTTAATATTAAAGCACCCACTAAAACCTAACACACAAGGTGATATGAAATAAATAGACCTACTACAAAGAAAACATTTATTAAACTAATACATAATTAACAGCAACAAACATGGTCAAATACAATGGTAAAATAACCAGGCCGTAATATTAAAATATTCAAATAAAAAAAAAAAAAAACAATTGCGGAACGATAAACACAAAGAAAAGAACCAAAGTATTAAATATAACCCATGAACGCACAGAATTTGGGTACACATAAGTATATTTCCTTCAAAATTGTTGAAATGAACAAAAATACCAAAATTAACCCTTGGTTCATGTCTAAATTGTGAAGTAAATTAAATTTCAATTTTCTCCTCCCTATTTCTCTACTTCTGTCTAAAACAAACTATTTTAGATAGACCCTTTTATATTTTAGGAGTTAAAATTGGAATACTCACAATGATACTCACCCCCATAATACAATTATTACAGCAACAATTACTCTTAGTACACTCACTCTATTTGTTTATACTAACCCTAAATTATAGTTACTCCACACAATACTTACCCTACTATATATTTACCCTACTATACACTTACCCTATTTAATACTTACCCAAGTTCGGAACTATACGTGTTTATTTAGTACCATTAGTGCTTATTAGCAAATTGCGAAATGTCGTAAATATTTTAATTGCGTATCCCGGTTCGTTATTTACTTTTCATTCAAGTTATTTGTACCCTACATTTTATACAAACGATGCAAAATTGCAGCGATTATTCGTCTGGTAAATTAAGCCATTGACATTCTCTCTAAGTTTTATTATATTCGAAGTTAAATAAGCTACCCTAACTTTTGCTCTTCTACTCTCTGTAGAACCCATTTTAATTGACTTTTATCAATCCGTTAGCTGGATATCACAAATCTAGTAATTTTTTTAACCCTTTTTTTGATGAAAGTCAATAGCTATTTTAACCTTCGAACCGTCATAAAAAAATCTCTAGATCAATTCTCTTAATTCGATATCAACATGTAGTGTTAGTATATAGACACTATTCAATCACGCATGGTATCTCTTTAACCCTTTATGGATGATATTGTACCCAACTCAACCCTAAATCATCTTCTATTGGATTTGTGATCCACACTTGATTGAACTGATACAAATTATCCCACAAGTATGTCTTCATTATCTCAAAATATGAACCCAAGTATCCAAAAACAATTTCAATTTGACTCGGAAAATTTACTTACATTCTGCGAAAGCTACTCTAAATATGATCAAACTAAAGCTATACTGGAAACAAGTTTGGAAAATTTAGACTCATTATGGAATACATTATACGAGTCATACAGAGCAGCTATGATCTCTACACTTATGCCCGATGAGAAGCAAGAAGATAGTAAAATTTACAACGCTTGCACAGATGCGTATTACAAATGTTATGCAAAAATATTGGAACAAAAGAAAGCTCATAAGTTGAACAACCCCATCAACCACAGGTCTCAGCTAAACTATCGTTACTCTTGTAGACAACCCGTCCTACATTGTAGAGAACAGAGTATATCCAGGAATAAAACCCAAGAACCCGATATCCCAACACAAAAAATTGCAATCACTCAAACTGATAGATCTTCCAATTCTCTCGAGGTAATAGATCAAAACCACTCTCAACAGAAGACACAAATTCCAAACAGTTACTCGAAAGATGAAATTCCAGAGAAAATAAGAAAAAAAGATGACAACTGCAATACTATTTCTGAATCTGATGCTTTCGATTCTGGCCACGGATCCAACGAGACTAAACCCATTCAGGTCCCTGCAAGTTCCTCTTATTCAAATATAAACCATAATAAATCACTGACAACATATATTTATTTGAATTCGTGCTCTGTACAATCACTAGCTGCAGTTTCAACTCAACTTGTTGGGTGGCGAGATCTACCCAAACGGGTAGAAACTTTTAATAGTTGGAGTTTGCTCAATTCCTTCAGATCCCATGAAGGCTATTTCTCCTCTCGCCCTGTATCAGACCCGCTAAACAATCCCACTGATAGCACAACAGGAACACCCATTACCTACCCTTTGCTGCATATTCCATTACAGAAACTAAAAAGCTTTTCTGTATGCACCCAATGGAAAAAGCAAGACTCGATATGCCATCGGTTTACCCTACGATGGCGAGATTATTTAAAATTTCTACCCAAGCGGCATAAATGGAAATATGCTACGAATGACAGCTGCTCAAAATCTCACAAAATTCCATGAGCTCCGAAAGCGATTCTACATACAACATGCTTATTTTGTTACTTAGTTTGACATATTCGTTCTAAACCCCTTTAATAATACACTCCTTATGAATTTCTCGATTACATGTTTATTTTTTTTACCCACATTTTCTACACAATCACACTTCATTTATTAATCATCAAAATTTATAAAATTTCATATTAATAGTTACAAATTATTTTCCCAGGAGCAACCGATGAATCAAAAATGTTACCAAGCAAATATTTTACACAAAGTACACCTCCTGTACTCTTAAAAGGTATCAGAGAGAACATATTGCTAACATTAACCCTAAAACAGTCTTCAAATGAAAGCCAACATGCCGATGAGAAGAAAGAAAACTCCAACTCAAACCAATTTTTATCATCATCAACACAATTTGAGGTGCTTTATCTGTGGCAACACAACAATCATCTAATGCAACTATTTGTTGCCTACGGGCAAGGCGGGCGGCATGTCCAAACTACTTTGGACAATATATTTGTTTATATAATGATTTATTGTTTATGTATTATATTTAATAATATATTTATATAATATTGCAAAAAGTTTTGTATTTTCAATGAATTAGAAATATTAATATTATATGCCTATTAAAATATATTTACTATTTTAAATTTAACGTACAATGATAATTATACAGTACATTTACAGCTGTTCGATAGAGCGAATTTATTTATTTTGTTTGCATAATTTCCTTTGCTTTCTTTAGTCTTTTTTTATTATTGAAAAAGTTAGTGTTTTTTGTGATGATCTTTATACAACATAGAAAAGCAAAGTTGCTTCAGAAAAGAAATAAACTTAATTAAAATTTATAAATTTCTAAAATTATAAATGCAACTGTATATAAATAAATTTAACTTAAACTTATTCAATTTTGGAACCTAAATCTACATATTAAACTAAAATACCTATACCCTACAATTAATCTACTCTACATTTAAATCTAATTGTGAAATAAATAGTATTAACTTGAACTTATAAACAACTTGTACCCCTTTATTTATTTGGAAATAATGGATTTTATTATTATATTGGTGTATACCCCACATCAATATAAACACTAGATGTTGTAATAGCTACACTGAAAAATAAATTGAATTTACGCAGAGCTTTCAACACATAGTTGTTACTAAAAGTAATTCGACACAAAAAACTGGTTAGAATTTTCATTCCAGTCAAAACATTATAATTCACAAAACCTATTTCCAATAGATTGTGAGCTAAGAAAATAATATAAAATTAATGATGTACAAACACAAAGAACTCTGATGAGATTTTGTAGCGGGGATCGAAAACTAGTTCAGTTCCGCTAGTGTTTATACATATTCCTTAAGGGATGTTCATCCTTATAAAGAAACCAGTTCTAAGATCTCAAGAACGATACAAAAATTACAGATTTTTAAAAAACTATAATTTCATAGAATGAAATCATTTTCTGGTCGTATGCAAATTTATTGCGGGGAAGTTCGTTTAAGTTCAAGATAAAATGAAATATTATGCCAAAAAGTTCAAGTTTTTTTTAGCTTTATTAAGAAGAGCTTCAAGAAGAATGATATAAGTTGAGATAACGCCATGCGTATGTTTTTCAGTTAGATGACGTAGATTCTCCTATATTTTAGATAAAATAAAGAGAGAAATAAACAATTTTCTCACTCTTATGAGTACACATTTAACTTTTTTGTGACGTCATTTCACCTGTTATGTCGTAATCTTTAGTTCTATCATTTTTGGAGCATTAAATTCTATTATTGCAGATATGGTATGTGTTTTACTATTTTATTGAGTTTAAATTGATCTTATTAAAAATATTAAAATTTTGCTCAGTGTACTGTGCCTTTTGTTTATTTTAAAAGTGTTACTTTTTTTCTTACCATAAATGGTGGAAGAGCTGAGGTAGTAGGTAACAGGTAATTTTGCGTATATATGTTTTATTTGAACTGTCTTTTTCAACTTTTTTTAAACCCGCTTTTTGAGTAATTCATGCGAAAATAAAGAGCTCTAGTGATCAGTATCCCTTTTTTTTATCAAAATATGTATGTAGTTAAAGCAATGTGTGCTGAAAATTAAAAACTTTTCAAGTTTAAAGAGATTTTCCTTAGATATAACAATTAGGTAGTCCCCGTGGTCTAGTGGTTAGTGTGTTGGCTTACTAAGACGATAGTGCCGGGTTCATATCTCAGCTCTGACATCTTGAAAAAAAGAAATATGAATAAATTATTTCATTGGGCGACTACCTCTCAGCGGTCTTCTGGCAAAAGATATGAGAGTAACTGATTACCATGAAAAAGCTTCTCAAATCTGTCGTTTGGAGTTGACTTTAAACTGTAGGTCCCGGTACTCATGGATAAAAATTAACACACATAATATGAGTGCTGCGAACAGCTAGGTCGTAACCCTGACACAGGGTTGTAATGACCAATTATGTCTGTAAGATTGTATAACAATTAGTTTGCAAAATGTTTCTTTACTTATTTCTCGATAGAGTATTTAGATCTTATTAGATGAAAAAACAAAAATTTTGCTTATATGTGGCATGGGCATTAATTTCGTATAACTGCCTTGATTTTGCTCAACATGTGCAGAGTACTACTGTCAAGCATTGTACAAGCTTATATTAAAAAAATCAAAGAACCACAAATGCATAACACTATGGTAGATACAAAACAGTGAGTTCAATCTCGACACTTTAACAATCTTGATGTAGTTTCATAGGCTTTAAACTAATCAAAATTAAAAATTAAGTTGTTGTTATGTGCGGGGAAAGAAATATTCTCTAGTTTTTTCGAAAAAATTAAAACTTTTTTTGACAGATTGAGAGCAAAAACTTTCATACATTATGTTTTTAAGGCACACAATTTTTCTCAGAACTGAACCCTTTTAGAAAATTATTCCTGTTTGTTGCTTTTCGTTTAGTTCATGTTTGTTTCTTACTTGAGTTTTGCCTTTAGATCTGTAATTAAATTATGTTTTAGTTCCTCTTCAACCTCCTCATTAATACAATAACATGCTTTGACTGATGTAAGACATGACTTTTCTGTTGTTATATTTGGTTTTGGAATTGCCTTTAATATTCTACTGTTTGGCCAAATATAGTGTTTTTTAAATGTTGCTTTTATGAGATTATAATTGTGTGCAAAGCAGTGATGGAAAATAAGATTTTCATTTAAGTAGCAAAACAGTGTTTTGAGAGTACTTTTTTAACCCAAAAAGTACTAAACATTTGTATGTGTAGATATATTTTTAATTAAATTATTATTAACAATAATATTATATTGGTATTGTGCACGATTAATTTTGATTAAATCAATATGAAAGACATAAACAAATTTTACGCACTTCCTGCTCCCAAATCATTCTAATTATCACGAAAAATCCAGTTGTATTGCATTGGATACTACAGTATAAAACGAAAACCAAATCGATGGCTAAATATTGTGTTTTCCAATGTGATTGACGAATCGTTTTCTGAAATACATGTTTCGTGGGCGTCAGTGGACAAAAATCGTAAGAGAGCAGAATTGTTGCCGCAGTATGCTTTATCTTTTGCTCAAGACTATATGGCTCTCTACAAATAAATTTTCAGCTGCATCTAAAAGCGGTTGACCAAAAAGGCATCTATAGGCACTTATAGGTGTTCATCGTAGACTGAAAAATATTACATATTACATATAAAAGCAAAAGTTTTTAATATCCAAGCATTTTTATTTCCAAACCATGCAATTTACAACGTTTTAAATTTTCTACTTTATGTTTCCTTATATTATAAACACGAAAAATTTTATAAAAAAAGCTTGCAAAGCAAATTACAAGCAAGTAGCTGATATAGTATACATCCATATCGTTGATGGAATTAAATAACGCTATAACTGACAAAACCTTAAATGTTCACCAGAGCCAACAAACTTTCATAAAAGTAGAACAAATACACTGGTATTTTTCAAAACGCAGACGGCGTAAGTGAATTTATTTTCACCGTAGAAATCTGGAACCTGGACTAATCGAAGCGAATTTTTTTTCTGATAAAAATGATGCAAAAAACGTATTTTCGATTTTTTGTCAGTTACAGCGTTCTTTAATTCCATTGACGATATATTGATATGGATATGCAGAAAAAATAAAAAAAAATTTAAAATTCTAAATATAGGTGAGAGCATTAAATGTGCCACATAAACTCTAGGTTTTTTTTCAGTAAAAAGTATACAAAAAAGTATGATTGTACCAACTTTTACTTGCGTGGTACAAAGTTCCTCAATGTATGCAAAATATGAGTAAATTTTGTATTTGATTTTTGCTTGTGTGTGTTGTAATTTATTTGCCTGTTTGTGTATTTTTAAAAGGTGCTCCTCTTTGTAAAAACAATTTCATTAAAATGAGCATCTAAAGCACATACTATGGAAGTGCTAAAAGTTTGTATTGAGAGATTAAATGTTTGTTTAAGCAAATATTAGTGTATGCCTTTATGTTTTGCTGAGTGCTTTTCTTTTGTTCACCTGCATTCATACAAACAAAGCATGGTATGGGGAATTTTCTATTGGAATCAATCATACGCCACAGTTGATTTAATATAAATTTTCGATATTTTTGTTTTATGGAGATTTTATTAAAATTAAAAAACAAACAAAAAATGTAAAATTGTAAAAAAGCTTTTAGTTTGATTTTGTTAATTTTTTAAAGTTTTAGAAAAATTTTAATTTAAATAAACAAAAAAGTGTTACAAACTTTAGTGCGAATGAACGCGATAGTTTGTTTGCCTTATAAGATAAAAATATATTAGATTTTTTGTTGGTTTTTTCATTTTATATACAAATTTAATTATAATTATAAATCGTAATCTACTTTCGTCTTAGCGTCATAAAAGAAAAATATGAGGCAAGCTTGCTACCTTACTGAACAAAACTATAAAAAAGTTATAAAAGTATATGTAAATATATATTATTTTCCTTGTTTTTTTTTTTTTTTTGTATAATTATATACAGTTGCGCTAGTAATACATTACCTAGAAAGCCTTAAATTTTTTTTAAAACTGATATTTGATTACTGAATTTTAAAATACAATAGATCGTCGTGCGGGAGTTTAGGTGCAACATTTTTCATGTCCCTAATCCGTTTTCGGATATCTCGTCCAATTTCGGAGATAAATAGCCGAAAACGGATTACAGATTTTAAACATTTTGGTGTCAAAAACCTAAAGTGGCATCAGCTGCTACCTCATTACATTCATACTTATATAATTGACCATTATAACCCTTTTCAGAGTTATGGCCCAGCTTTTTGCAGCCCCCACATTGAGTGTGTTAATTTCAATCAGTTTCTCTCAGAACTTTTGCCAGAAGATCTTAGTAGTCGCTGAAAGAAATATTTTTTCATATTTCTTTCTTTTTTTATTGAGACCAATACTCAGGTGTAAACCATTAATAAATGCTGTGCATTGTATTGGAATTTTTGTGGAAAGAACACTACATTATATCAACATTTGTTTTCTTATATTAGGAATGAGACAAATTGCTGTGAATTGATCATTCAAAAGCCAGGGTTATACCTTCACCTTTGAATGATCAAAAGCAATTGTCCCATCGTTGCATGTTGATTGCCGTGAGTGCCTTTGTTAAGTAAGGTTAAGGTTTTAACTGTTATCTGCTACTTCCCAATAGGTGAGGTGGCGCTTTTCTCCTGATCACTCGTTTTTCGTTGTCAAAGGTTAAGGTGGAATAGAGTGGAATGTCAGGGAGTGGTTACTTTGTAGATGGGCTTCTATGAATCTACCTAATAAGAACAAAATAATCCAAATAACACCTTTATTATTTGGCAATATTTCCTAAAAATAAGCAATTAAGAATTGACTCAAACTAGTGAAAAAATTTATTTTTATGGCTACTCAGAAAAATTTAAATCAAACTACAAAGTACGCTTAAGATTGGTCGATAATAGATTGTAGCTCTTGTAACAAAATGCACAGGCAACATATGCAATTATCTTAAAACTCTAGTTAAAAACCTGAAGTAAACATGTACAGCCTTCATAGTTTTACCTTACTTAAATTTAATCTTGGTAAGCTCTTTATTACAACATTTTTAATGAAATTCAAAAAGCATTTGTTTGGCTTTCGTTAGCCATTATTGTTAAACAAGAATTTTTATTCTTAGAATTCACAAAAATTAAATTAAAAAAAGAAATTATATTTTTAATTCCATTTACTAAGAATTCCACTTTGATATTTGACCACATAAAATTAATGTTGAAACAATTACAAACCATTTGAACCATTTAAATCATTTGACCTCTTAGCTTCTCTATTCACCCTAAACAAACAAAAAACCATTCATTTCTCAAATACTTTTTTTCTTTCTGTAAATTTCTAAACCAAAAACCTTATATTTTAATTTATTTTAAAAAGAGAAAAAATTTTTCTCTAGTCCTTTGTAGAATTTTATATTCAATTATTTTATATAGAGAATTTCTAAAACAGACCAGACTACGACTTAGAGCAACGAGTGCTGTTGAACAGATTTAATGCCACAATTGAAAATTAAAATTTAAGTCAGAGATGATATTCTCTTATTTACTTTGTTTTGTCTTTTTAAGGCAGAAGAATGAAGGCTGTTTTTGTAAATCCCATAATTTAGTAGAAATATGCCTTTGGTTGTGTGTATTTTTGTGGTTAAACCACTCCTTTTACTTGCTGTATTTAATAGAAGCAAGAACAGCAACAATAATATTAACAAGTACAATCATTTTACATATAAAATGTTATAAAAATATCAAAACCACAGTTCGGTGTATAAAAGCTAAACTGGAGCATAGATGAGGATAAGATACATGTAACAGCTTTATACTCTAAGATAATATATCTATAGATTTTTTTTTCACATTTTACTTTAATTTTATCTACTCGTATGTAAATTGTTGAATGAACAAATGCTTGTTTGAACAGCCATACTAATCCAGTAGACATTTCAATGGGGAATGAAAAAAAGAAAAGTATTTCAAATTTTTATATATTTGTTTTTTACCACAATACGAGTAATTTATATCGCAAAACGCTTCTATAAATTATCTTTCACTAGATTACTACTTAGTAGTAGAAACCTTCCCCTATTAGTTAGTTTTTACGAGATAAAATAACTACAAAGTACTAAAATTAAAAAAGTACCAAAATTAAAAAGTACTATATAAAATATCTTTTGCTTCTGGTTTCCATATACATATTTTTGAATTTATGTAGCAGACAGCAAATGCTGTTGGCTGCATTTGTTGCTCGATGTATGTATATCTCTAATGGTTAACAATTAAACATTTTTTTGATATTTCGCTACTCGGTAAATATCGTTAAATAAATTATAATTATCTAAACAAGTTGCTGTCAATAAATTTGTCATAATTTTTACGAAACAAAGAAGGTTAATAAAATAAATTATTTTTTAATATTCGGAGTAACAAATATTCGAAGTAATATTATCTGAAGACTTTAAGATCAATAAAATATCTATAATTTTTATAAAACCAAAAAGTTTAAGAACATTTTTTAGTTTTTTATTTCGGTGTAAAAATTATTAGGTGTATTATTCTCTGAAATCCTTATATTTACCAAATAAGTGATTATTTTAATTGTCGGAAAAATTTAAAATATTTACTTAGTTTTTAATGTCGAAGTAACGACTATTCGGAGTGTTATAATCTGAAGATTCTAAGCTCCGTACATTTTTACTATTTTTTTAAAGGACTTTTTTATATATACATACATATACGAGTATATGTACATACATATTAGAGACCTGCATGACTCAATTCATCTCTTTAAAACACAGTGAATGCAGCTTAACACTGTTACAATACTTTATGTATCCACACACTAAATTAAGAATGTGAGTAACAGAGGAAGAAAATGTCATTCAACAATGTGTCACTCATAACAGCTTGTGAAGTACACACCATACAGCATATCAATAAAAAACAAAAGAGACCACCAAATCAAAAGTATGAATTCACTGAAAAAAATATACATCCACTTAAAAAAGTAGCACTCATTAAGAAATTGGTTTTTGTTCTCTTGCCAGACGCCTTTTGTACAAAGACAGCTTTGAAAAATTCTGTCGTCATTGAGAGAGAGAATATGTTTAAAATGTAAAAACATACATACTATGTATTTGCACTCTGCTTTGCTCTTTTTTAGGAATGTTAAACTATGTATGTAAAAACAACAAAAACACAACCACAGCACAGTGAATGCTTACTGTTAAGAATGTGGTATTCATTGTTATTTTGAGCTACTGTGATTATGACTCACTCACTCAAATTAAATGAATGCAGTAAAAATGAATTTGGTACACTATTTAGTCTGTTAAAGAGATATCCACATTTTTACAGATTGTGAATGATGAGTGAGAGCACAACAATGAGTCATTTAAAAGCATGTGCACAATTTTAGTTTTTTTTCACATTCATTGCAGGTCTCTAATACATATGTATATCTTTAAGAAACTTTCGAATTTATCATTTACCTTCTCTAGTTAATCAACATTAGGACAGGCAAAGTCTGAACAAGAATAAAAGAAATAAATAAAGAATAAAAATTAAAAAAAACTATGTTCATATCACAGAATTAGCAACTGAACTTTGTTTCGCAAGTTAATATAGTGATTTACTGGGTTACAGCCTGTCGGTATAAATTTCTCTTTTATATTTTTTTCTTTTCTAAAAAAGAAATCATTCCAAGTTTTTAAAAATATATGTGTATGTAACTATAATTTAGTATACAACTATATGAGTTTATGAGTAAAAGTGTATTAGAAAGAAGGAAAGAAAGAAAAAAAAACGAAAGAATTATTTTCAAAACTAAATTCAATTGTGCAGAAAGTAAATGGCCACATGGCTGGCCACTGTTAAATGTTGGCAAGCCTTTTCCTGTTTCCGTTGTCGTTGTCAGCATTTAGAAGGTTACTTAATATTCATCTTTTCAAACTCTAACACATATGAGTACCTACGAATTTTAATAAAATTCTAGCAGTATGATAATGTTCAACATGAGAAACTTTAAAAGAAAAAATTTTATAGAAAAGTTTCTACATATTACGATGAAAGGACGGTAATAAAACGTGCATGCAGTCAGACCAGTAATTTGTTGCTCTATATGAAATAAATTCAAACATGAAATACAAATAAAAGAAATATCTATGATATGATTTCAGTCAGATTTCCACATTCTATGTTAAGTTCCCAAAATATAAAAGAAACTTGAGTTTTACATTCCAACTAAATTACCAACAAAATTACTTTGAGTGTTAAATCATGACTCTTTCATTAAGTGGCTGGCTTTTAAATATAAATTATATTTCTTTTATATGTTTATGAAATAAAAAAGGATATTTTTAGATGTAGATTCGTTGAGATACCCTACACCGCATATTAAGTTTATTCCTCTCATAATACAGTAAAAAAGTTTTATCTCTCTTTTTCCATTTTCCAACTATCTGGAGAAAAATCTTGCCTTAATATTGGGATCTTGTTCTCTATGATCTTCTTCAGATTTAAGAGCAGAAAACAAATTTACAAGATATTTTTTGGAAAATAAACGTAGTTGAATGGTAATTTGTAGCCCAATTTATAAATATTTAGAAAAGTGACGTATCATATTGACACTTTTTCTTTTTCCTAAATGAGTTTATGTTTGCGTTAAAGCATTATTGACTAAAATGCTCTGAATAAGGGAATCAACTTGATTTCTAATCTTTTTGATCGTAGTTTGATGTTTGATATATTGAGACAGTTTTTTTTTTTTAATTTTACTGTAGCAAAACTGTAAAACTTGATAGGATTGTATCTGACTTTCTTCTAAAACTCTTTTAAAGTGGTTACTTGGTACGTTTTGTTGCAAACTGTTGTAGATATCTAACGCACGAACTTTTATTGCTTGAAGAAGAACAGTTTTAATGATAAAGGAAGATCTCAATGATTTAATGTGGGTTTTTATTTAATTTAGAGAAAACAAAATTTTGAAAACGATATGATATTAGGTGATGAATTATATAGCTTGTACTGCTGTTGTAGGGTGTCATGTAGGCGTATTTGATAGATTATTGGAAGTATTTCTTATTTATTTTCATATATTTGCTTTAAAAAGTTTGTTAGAAATGTGCCATTTACTGCCATTACAATTACAATAAAAATTCAATCGGAGTACCTGCTCTAGTATTCTATGCTTTCATTCTTTTTAATGAGGTTTTTATTAAACCTGTAAAAATATTTAAAATAACTTTTTTGTACATGAACTTAAGTAAAATTTGTTTTTACTGAATTGTTTGTTTTTTTTATAGAGCAAGACAGACAAGTCACCGTTAAACAGTAAAAGATACAAATGTTTAAATAATTTGCTATTAATTCGAATTAAATTTATTGTTGAAATTAATTGCCTTTCATGAAAAGCTTATTAGGATGACTATTTGCTTAGAAGTGATTTTGACAGGAGCTTTAAAACACTTATTTTTAAATTTTTATCAACCTATTGAGACTTTAGGTGATTAAGAATTTTTGTGTAGCTCTTTTATAGTTTTGCACTATGTAGAACCTTTAACTCCCTTTTTCTAAGGCTTTATACAGACAGTTTAGCCACCTTAAACTATATATCTTTTGCTATTAGGGTACTTCTTGTAACGTGTGAACAGCACCTCAGTGTATATATAGTTAATCGAGATCTCGACTAGCTAGCCATCTGACATGATTTATGATTTACATATATGCTCTCACATACAGGAAATAATTAATTTTTTTTTATTGAGACCAATACTTATGCTGTGTATTTTATTGGAATTTTGTTGGAAAGAACAGTACATATATATTTTTTCTTGTATTATTATTAAGCGCTTGAGACAAATTGCTTGTGTTATACCTTCACCTTTGAATGATAACACCAATTGTCTCACCGTTGCATATTGATTGTGTGGTGAGTGCCTTTGCTAAGTAGGTTTAACTGTCATCTGCTACTTTCCAATAGGTAGCGTTTGTGTCCTGATCATTTGTCTTTGCTGTCGATGGTTAAGGTGAATTAGAGTGGAATGTCAGGGAGCGATGTCTTGGTTGATGGTCTTCTTGGAGGAGGAGGAGGGAAGGTACCTCTTAATTTTTTAAATTATAATTTTGAAAAAAAAAAACCGTATACTAAATTTTTCACCTTTTCTGGTATTTGAACTTGGGCTGTTTGAGTTTTTGTGCGAGCACTCTAACCATTCCACCACGCACAGGAGAAATTAGTAATTGTATACTTAAGTCTATAATCTTTATGGTATATCGTTTAACTACTGGTAGATCGCCATTTAATCGCTTGATGTATTTTGTATAGATTGCTCAAGTAAATATAATTACTTTGATTATCAAGAAAAAAAAAACAGATGAGATACTGTGCCTTTTTTCTTTTGTGTCTCCGTGTGCCTTTTTCTTTTGTTTCCAATTGCAGCGGTAGCCTTTCTGAGAAATAAATTTGATATTTGTTTTTCTTTTGTTTTCTTTAATATAATTTTACTTTAAATTTCTTTAATTTCTTAATATTTTATCTTCAGAAAACTAAAACTAAACACGCCGATACACTTTTTACTAAAAGAAAATAAAAATGTTCTGGTAACATTAAATCGTTTTAATTTTTAAAATAAATTCCTTCCTACTGGTTTACTAAATGAAAAAATATATAAAAAGAACATGTAAAAGTTTATTTTAAATTGTTTTTATTTTTACAAATGACCCGTTTACTAGTACACATTAACACACAGAGCCATACATACACAAATACTTCCGATTTAACACAAATACTTCATTGTGTTACTTTTCTTAACATTTATGTTGTTGTCATTTTACTGTTAAACGCCTTAAATGGCTTCACACATACTTATATCCACATTTCCCCTTTCTTTTATCTTTTCTCCTTTTTGTAAAAATTCATTTATTTGTGAATGTATGAGTGTTTGCATGAGTTCGTATGTATGCTCATGACTAGATGCTGACTTTTATTTGAAATTGACTCAGTTATTTGGCGTTGCATGGTGTTAATTTGATCTGTGTGTGTATGTGTGTTTGTGAAAAAGAAAAAGAGAAATAGTGAAGTCTTTTATTGCCAGTGGGTCTTGTTTCAAGAGGTCATCAGTGGCTGCTGGTTGTAAATTAATCCCTCAATAGTTTATTTTTCCAATTGTATGCGCTTCAGTGTAAACTTGTGCAGTGTTTGTGTCAGCGTATTAATTAAGAAACGTTTTTATTTTTATATAAGTATACAAATACACATATATACTCGTATATATAAGTATATAGAAAAAAAAACAAAATTAGAACAAAATCTGCAGGTCATTAAAAATGCTGTTATTTTTCTCTTTGTTTTTAATTACAAAAGTTTTGTTGCAGTACCATGTTTTCCTTTTTGTAAAATAAAGTATACGTTACCTAATTATGACTTACTACGAGTATATCGCGCACAATGGGGCGATAATACATTAAAGTTAAATGAATAAAAGTTTTTTAAATTGTTGTTTTGAAATATAGATATTTTTAATTATTCTAATTATAAATAATAAATCAAATAAGTTATATTGCTTTAATGGTTATGGAAGTGGAAAAGTGTAATAAAATCAGACTGTGTGGGAATGAATACGCCAGAAAAGGGTCTTCCACACAACTGGTGTGCTCATAACAATTTTGTAGAGTGAGAGGCATAGTTTGAAGCAGCCTGATTAGTAAAATGGAGGAGATTTTAATCATCTAAGAATAGTCGAAGAATGATAAACGATTCTTTAACTGGGCATTACAGACATACATACATAATTGGCCATTACAACCCTGTGTCGGGGTTACGGCCTAGCTTCTCGCAGCACTTAAGTTGTGTGTGTTATTTTTTATCCATGAGTACTGGGATCTATAGTTTAAATTCGACTCTGAACGACAGATTTGAGAAGCTTTTTCATGCCCATCAATTACTCCCAGAGCTTTTGCCGACAGACTTTTGCCTATCTGCTTATAGCAAAGAGCTTTTGCCGCCAATCTATATCCTGAGAAAATATTATAAAACGACTCTATTCTGGTCAAAAAGACTTTAATATATTTTGGCAATAAAATTAATTTTAAAACAATAATTACAGTCAAAGAAAAAGGTCAAGTTTATATGTGTAATATGTATTGATAACCAATACTCAGGGGATGGTTGAAGATGGTTGATAGATAGAGATTTTTTTATAGATATTTGTGTATTATGCGCGTTTTTGTTGATGAGACAATTTGCTGTCAATTTGACCACTAAAGTGCCAGTGTTATACCATCACCCTTGAATGATCAAAAGCAATTGCCCCATCTGTCGGTGGATGTTGAATGTGAATGTTGAGCGTCTTCAGTAGATTAGCTGTTATCTTCCCAGAAGGTGGCGTTGTAGTCCTGATTATTGGTTTCTTGTGGAATAGGAAATGTCAGGATGCAGTTTCTTGAGGATGAACTTCTTGGAGAGAAGGGACCTCTTATTTTTAGAAAACCGCAAATTTTTATTTTTAAAATTTTGTCCTTTGCTGGGATTGAACCTCGGTCGTGTGATTATCTCCAAAACTAAAAAAAAAAATAAAAAAAACCCAGATACGTGGTGTGTACTTGTTTTAAAAATAAAGTCCTTGTTTGTTGTCAGTTTCATATAATTTTTATATAAAAAATATAACCAACTTAGCCTTTAAAAAAATCTATGATTACAAGTGTATAATCGTTAAGTCTGCTGTTTAAAAAGGAAGGAAGGCAATAAAATTATTCTCTCTGTTCGTTTTATTTAAAATCTGTTTTAAAATCTCAATTTTCTTTAGTCCATCTTTATTCTGATTTGTTATTGATTACAACCAATATAATTTATCACAAACTATTATTTAAAGGGCTATCCAAAATAAAAATAAAAAATAAATACAAATTCTCAGGACTTGTTTAATATTTCCTTTAGCATTCTTTATTTGACTAGTGAATTACTGATTTTTTACCTCTCTACTAAATCTAGATTGGAATATTGAAAATGTTTTTCATTAAGTTACTTATGTTCACTGAAAATGAACTTTTAAAACCAACCGTGGTGATAACGGGTAACCAGCCCACAGCTAACGGTTTCTATTCATTCATTTATTTCTTGATTCATTTATAATAAAAAACAAACAGCGACTAACCGCCCACATCGACTAACCAGTTTTACGAGTATATTTAAATAAACTGGCCATAACCGGAAATACCACAATTTGTGTGCTCCTGTTAAAGTGTTTTTCATTTTCTGTGTGAACTCAGTGTGATACTGCCACTTTTTTCGTTATCTGTTGCACCAGTAAAATTTTTGTTGCAATAACAATAAAAATATCGCATTGCAAATAATTTTTGTTCAAACGTATTGAAGGATTGAAGAATCAATTGAATGAAAATAAAAAAAAAAAAACAAAAGAAATTGGAGTATTTCACTGTTATACGGCAATTATCAAAATATAAATTATTATTAAACTTTTTGCTGCACGTTGTTGTTGTTGTAATTTCAACGGTATTTTAAATTATTTGAAATTTATTGCACAACAACGCCTATCAAAACAAGAAATTCACTATTTCAAAATGTACGAAGAGAATACTAGAAGAGAGCAGAAAAGATTGTTGTGACATGAAATGAAAAAGAAAAAAAAAATGCAATGCTTTACAAATCTTTAAAACGCACCTAATGATATTTAAAAGGAACTGCCTATGAGAAATATAGCCTGAACATAAAAATTGGATTGGACTGTGCCACCACAACGTGGAGCTGATATTCCTAAGAGGCTGGGAGAGCGCAAACGAATTAATTATTTGATTAACTATTAAGGGGTTGTCTCCATAAAGGTAGAATTAAAATACCAGTTTATTGAGCAAAAGGTAGTCTATCCCATTAACCGCCATCCCTAAATAAGAGCGGCAACGTTTTGTCAAAACATTAAAAACAGGGTAATACAAAAACATGTGCTTATATAACAATTCTGACTATTTTAATAATAAACTGCGTTTCTCTATTGGTATTTGTAACATAAACTAAATTTTATAGTACTATTTTATTTATTTTTATTATATTTTATTTACTTATTTTATATTAATATTTATTATCTTCTATTTTGTTTATTTTTGCCTTTACGAATAAAACATGGTTATGCAAATAACATATCTTTATATCACAACCCTGTTTTTTTCCTATTTGTTTACATTTTAGTTGCCTTTTGCGATCAACTTTACTATTAAACGCTCTGTCAAAATAGGATTTTCCAATTGCAAAGCGTTGACGCCGCGTTATTTTGGGATGCTCCATACAAATTGTATGGGCATGAGAAATTTTGACAGCTAGAAAACGCTTGCCGCTTTTATTTAGGGATGGCAGTAAGAAACGAATGATCAGGAGTACAACGCCACTTTCTGGAAAGATAACAACTAACCTAAATAAAAGATGCTCACCACTCACATTCAACATCCAGTTGGGGCAATTGCTGTTGATTTTTCAAAGGTGAAGATATAACACTAGGCTTTGAGTGAATAAATTGACAGCAATTTGTCCCATTGACATAAGGCGCTTAACATCTCATGTCTATCTATCTACATATGCAAATGATAATAATTTATAATCTGTTATTTTTGAAAGAGGTATAAGTACATTATGAGTTTCTGCCAGATTTTTTAAACATTCCAATACAATGCACTGCATTTAGTAGGGGTTTACCCCTGAGTATTGGTCTTATATATATAAAAAGATAGTGCTGAGAAATTTAAGCTTTTTATCAATAGAACCATGATTAAAAGAACACAAGTTCCCTTCTGTTGGACAAATTTTTAATGTCAATAAAAAAAAATAATACCACCAAGTTAAGATCTTTGTTTCAAGTACTCGTATATGAACGCATTAGAATTTTTTAAATATTTGCTCAAGTTGACCAGCATGACATTTTTGTTATCCTTTGCATTTTTATTATGGCTTTAATAGATACAATAAATGAAAAAATTCCCAAATAACAATTTTTATATAAGAAGATATAGCGTAAAATTTTTTCTATTAAGGCTAATCCTTGAAAGGCTAAGGATTAGATAGTTATTCACTGCAGAACCTAAAGAGCATAGAAAATAGTAATAATTTTACTATGCGTCTGATTCGAGGATCTTTTGGATTAAAATAAAGGGACTGATAATAAACACAATTTAACAAGGTTAGGTGCAAACTCCTCTTAAAGGAAATGGTTTCACTTAACCCATAATATATTATGACTGTCATACAACAGCGTTTCAATGAATACGATGATCAATAGATCCCATAAAGAAACCTACATATTTCTACTCCCTACTCTACTTTTGTTTATACTTAACTAACTTTACTTATTCTAACTTCTAATCCTGTCTACTATTTCGCTGATAACAGCATCATATAGAATTTAGGATGAAAAGACAGAATAAGTATGTCATGTCATGTCAACGGCTTCGGATTTAATGTGTTTGTTTTCTCAGGTATAAGCGTGATAGTGATAAAGCGATCTTGTGATGTGACTATGTTGTTCGGGAATTAAAAATCAAACTAAATGTTCCCATTTTTCGTGTGTCGAAAGAAGCATTTAAGTGCTTCTGTTTTTTCTTAAACCGTGTAAGATATTTATATCTCAATCTATTTGAGATTTTTAATATTTACAAAACATTTATCCTAATTCAGATAGAATTTTAACTAGTGCTTCAAAGTCTATTCTGAAGTTTATTGTATAGTAAGGTATTTAGGTAGGATATCCAACTTTATTGATTCATTGGAGCATCGTCGGTTTTTTGTCTGAACGAAAATATAGAAATAGTGCAATAAATGATAATTTTTATTAAAGCTTCATATGCTTATATTTATTAGTAATAAACCATGAAGAGCTGGTAGGAATGTCCATACATAAAGATCATATAAGAGATATTGCTAGAAAAACAAAATCTTGTCCTTATAGATTTTCTATTGTAGACTCCCTAGTCTCCTCCCGTTTATAGTCATAATTGAGATCTATAAAAATTAAAAAATAACTAATTAAACATTTTCTACCTAAGTTTAGCCCTTTTTTTTATCAATTCAGCTTTGATATAACCCGAAAGTGTATAGTATTGAAATATCCATATCTGGTTTCAGTCCAACAATTGTGAGCTCTTCCAATCACATGAGTTCACACATTTATCGGTATTGATATATTTCGAATTACGTTCGAAATAAATTTTTAGTGAAAAATTTACTTATAATATCACAACTA
Organism: Metopia argyrocephala; assembly: GCA_963576795.1. Taxonomy (NCBI): domain Eukaryota; kingdom Metazoa; phylum Arthropoda; class Insecta; order Diptera; family Sarcophagidae; genus Metopia; species Metopia argyrocephala. The sequence continues at coordinate 54,817,635 of OY756211.1, read as the reverse complement.
ATAACACCACTCGTCTGGAAATATACTGACAATAAAGGCCTCCCCTGCACAATTAGCGGACTACTTAATTGTTTTTCAAGCATAACGATTTTAATTTATTTTTTTTTATTAAAACACAATTTAATAATTAAAAATACTTCCGATGCTATTAACCAACCAACCAAAGTATATTGAAAGTTTTTAATGCTTGTTTTTTAATAAAACTATACGAACGTCTTAAAACAAATTTCTTCATCAGCCAAGTACATCTTATAACTGAAGTAAAAATAATTTTTTAACTTTTTATTTAAAATCTTCTTTTATGCTTTACAAATGTTTGAACAGTAGTCTTAAGCTCATTAAAAATTTAACAAAAGTTTGTTCTTCTGATATCTTTATTCTATTTCCCCAAAATATAATAAAAAAAGCAAATTTGAGAGAATTTCTATTAAAGTTTAAGTTGTCCCCATATATTTCTTTAAAAGGACACAAGAACAGTAAATACTCCCTCGAATATTGTATGTTATGAACTTACACCTTAAGGTATGCATTAAAAAATAAAAACATTCTTGAAATAGAATTGAATACAAATAAACATGTGTTACTCGTACTCGTATTTGTACAGCTATTGACTCTATTTCAAGCAACAGTATAAAAAAATACAATAAAATACAAGACAAACAAATTCTTAAAAAAATAAAAATAAAATTCTTGAAAAAAAGAAAAGAATAAAGTTTAAATTGGTCACTAGATACACGTTCATTTCCAAAAAAAAAAGATCGTTTTTAGATTATATTTCTAAGCGAGGGATACATTTTACACAAACAAACTAATATAATCTCAAGTTTATTAATACATACGGGTACACATAATTTAGAAAAGAGGAAGCTTTTCTCAAAATCAATCTACTTTATAATTCTGAATGATATTTGGCGTATACGTTATAATAATAACAGATGCATATATTACGTATACGTATGGTTGTACATACCGTATATGCACAAAAGTACTAAGTAGGTATAATATACGAGCTGCTTTACAAATGATTTTGAATCTGTATTTCCCACTTCACTTTAAATTGCTTCTGGTGCTTCAGATCCTGATCTTTTTTATCAAACAAAAAACAAAAAAAAAAAAAAAAAAAAAAAAACCCGGTTTTTATATAAATAACTAGGCAAAATTTTCAAGCAGCTAAGCATACTGTGGCAACAAAATAAGATTTTACATACCAAAATATGTTGTTTTAATATTTCTAATCTAATCCATTTCTAATCTAATCCAATCTGCTTTATTTTTTTTTTTTTTTAATTTGGCATATTCTTGAAATATTAGAGTGCTTTAGTCGGTCTCAGAGACGACAAGGCGGTGAAAGATTCGTAATTTTGGCGTCAACCTGATGTTTTGAACTATAAAAGGCCTGACCTAAAACTCTGACCCATTACAGATTTTCTTACAGGATATTGTAGTTTCAGAGTGCATAATGCAATGAAGACTAAATTTTTTTTAGTCTTACGCTTTTAAATTATATGACTATTACTTTGAAGGACGTTGTGAAATTGAGGTCAAAAGTTTTTATCCCTTTATTTGTTATGCTATAACAAGAACTAATTGATTCAATTAAAATTGTATTTTAATACAAGTGGAATAAACACAAACGGCCATATGTATAATGAAAAATTAGAAACTCGTTAGTATATGGGACAAAAAACGGGCAAGTTTATCTCCCGCTATAGATTGATATTATTAAAACTTTTCATATCCTCTATTTGATAACTAGTCAGATAACCCAAAAAAATTAAATACCTTGTACCTTTAAGTAAGAATTTCCACGTATTGGAATGAAAAACTTAGCCACTGTGTACAACGACCTGCTAATTTTTTATTATACATAAGGCTGAAAGAAAACAATTTTAAAAAAATTTCCATCTAAGAAAATACAACTCTAGCTACTTTTTAAGGTTTAAAGTTCTGTTTTAAGATGGATAAATTTCCAGAAATCAATTTTGATAATATTGTGGTTATTTTGGTTTAAGAATTTTGTCTTTTTCTACAAAAAAATATCTAAATATTGCGTGTATGTTTTTTAAACATCTGGCTAAGAAGAATTGAAAAAAAAACAAACACTCACATGACCTTTTAACATCAGTGACAATGTCACCCCACTATCATTGCCATAATAGTTTCCATCGTTATAAGCACCCATTAGCATCATCAATGTCTCGTAGTCGTTAACGTTATCCTCGTCGTCATCTTAAAGAGCATTTTGAAAATTTTTATTCTTGTTGAACAATATGTACAGAAACATAAAAGCTTCCAGTTTTACACAGACATGAATATCACTGTAATAATAGGGCGTTACAATATATTTTTGCAATTTATAGCACACAGAGATATTGAACTTCCTACAACTGATTATTAAATATATATACTTGTATATAGAAAAAAGCTTGAACCATTTTATTTCCTGCTTAAGTTTCAAATCTAATAAAAATGCTGGAAAATAGTGAAGTTTAAATTTTCTATCGTCAGTGCGTTGAGGCTTTAATTTTTAAAGCAATTTTTTGCCTTAAAAACTAAATTGTAGCCAGTTATGAGCATTTTAAATTATTTACAATACTTGCGTATATTCCTAAATGAACCACCTTAAATTTAACTTTAAATACTTATTGTTTGCATTTCATATGTGTGTGACATATATTTTAGACGGCCAACCTCTTTTACGTAATTTACGTCATTTACTCATTTAAATTTTATTTATACTTCCCTGCAACCGGTAAAATTCATTTATACGAGTGTTAAGGGAAAACCTGAAATAAAGCATGAAATTAAAAGAGGAAAAGAGAAAAGCGGAAAGAACACCAGTCAACACCTTGAGGTGATGTTAAAATGCAATGTGCCACCAATACTCGTATATGTGTGTATGTGTGGGACAAACATACCATTGTTGACATGCATTTAAACACTTCCCTAGACAATTAATGATTAATTTTTATTTTAAAAGCAGGTAAAATAAAATAAAAAAAAAATTAAAACTTTAAACAAAATATTTATAATTTAAATAAAACTAGATGACCCGTGCGAATATTTCGCACCGTTAGTTGTCATTTTTGTATCATAAAATGAAAATAATTAATAGAAATTTTAGTAACTTCAATACATTTTATTAAAACTATAAAAATATTAGAAGTTATAACATATCATACATATTAACATACATACATACATACATACATACTTATGTTTAAATGCTTTTATAATGCTTATTTGAATACAATGTTAGAGTTAATGACTTGATCATCGTTAACTTTTTGTCCGTACGAATTCGAACGGCATTATCAAAATGGCTTTTACAACTTTATATATTATGTGGAATAAGCGACCCTGTTTATCGCACTTGATCTAACAACTACTGCGAAGTATTGCCAAAACAGCTTTTTATAGTAAATAGCGGTATTGCCAGAATGGATTTTAATATATCGACGATGGAATTAAAGAACGCTGTAACTGACAAAAAATCGAAAATACGTTTTTTGCATCATTTTTATAAGCAAAAAAATACGCGTCGATTGGTCCAAGTCCCAGATTTCTACGATGAAAATAAATTCACTTACGCCGTCTGCGAAATGAAAAATATCAGTGTATTTATTCTACATTTATGAAAGTTTTTTGGCTCTGGTGAACATTTAAGGTTTTGTCAGTTACAGCGTTCTTTAATTCCATCGTCGATATACATACTATATTATATAGAACTGCATTACTATTAAGCGACCCTGTATTACCACACTTGAACAAAAACATATAATCATAATGGCAACAGTATTATCATGCAGTTCTATATAAAATATAATTTTATCAATGAAAATATTAATTTTTCATTTTCTAATTAATTTTCGTCATTAGTGTTAGAAATAAGCTTTAAAATGAGATACTATTCATTAAATTTGATGCGGTGGTATGGGAGATATTTGCAACCGACAAAAAAAGTGCTTTAGAAATAATATATATGATGATGATGAGTTTAAATTTTTTTAAACTTTTTCAAACAAAGCAACTGCAATCTTGTATATAAAAATGAGAGTGAATTTGTTTGAAGTCTACAGATAACATTACAAATATCTTTCTGTTAATCTACAAGAAAGTAAAGGTAATACAAATTTCAACATTTTCCAACTGGGCGGTGTGTGTCACGCCCATAGGAAGTGAATTTCTTTCTGCACGCTGACTTTAAACTTCACACTGGCTTTGAAATCAATGTAAAGTATTAGTCAATATGTGGGTGGAATTGTATAAGTGGGTATACCACGTAAGCACTGATTTTTATATGTCTTGAGAATCATTAGGCGACAGTTTCTGAATTTGGTACAAATTATCTGTTTAAAAATGAGAGGAATAGAATCAGTGGACGTGGTACTTTCCATTAAATGAAAACAATTCTTTTTATACACCTTGAAAACGGTATTATCAGAAGTTTCTCAATTTGGTTCAATTATTGTATTCAATAGAAATCATCAGTAAGACATTAAGGGGAAATGTAAATGTTAATTTTTTTATGTCTTGAGAATGGTATAAGCAAAGGTTCTCAATTTGGTCTGAATGACTTTATAATCTAAACAAATAACGATCAAATAGTGGAGACAGAATTGTATAAGTTGGCAAGATACCTTCTCTGCTAATTTTATTTTGATTTCTATATATCATGAGGATATTTCTAAATTTGATCCAAATATTAATACATTCAATCCAAATCATCAGTCAAATATTGCACGGAGTTTGATAAGTGACCATGCACAATTTGGTACAAGTAACTTCATGGCTACATCTATCATCATCATATTCAATCCAAAAGTGAGCCATGTTGGACTCTTTATTATTTTATTTCTTTATTTAACTTTTCTGAAGTTTAGCTTGTATTATACTTATACGAGTATACACATTATACTCGTACTATGTTGTACAATATTTTCTTTTTTTTTTTCTTTTTACTAAACAATGTTTTGACAAAATGAGAAAGCAGAGAAACAAAAAATAGTCCAAAATTTTTTTTCTACAAAAGAAAACGCTTTTAGTTAAACAGAATAACAAGTATAAGCGAAGACTTGAGGGAAAAGTGAATTTCAAAATATAAAAAGAAAATTATGAACAATGTTGATGCCAACACTTGTCTTCTAATTGTATTTTTTTATTAAAAAAAATTCCTTTTTTTTATTTTTCTCGTCAATCACCATCTGCATCTCGACATCTGGATTTCTGATTTTCAATCTGCATCTACACCTTCATTTAAATAAAAATACTTTGTATTTTGCTTTAATGTGTTTTTTTTATTTGTTTGCTTTATTGTCTGCGTCTTTTTGTTTTCGTATATTTATTTTTAAATTTATTTTTATTTTTATTTTTACTTTTTACTTTTTCTATTAGTGTTGTTGCCGTCATTTCATTTCATCTTCTTTTCATTACACGAACTATTTGATATACTTCCAAACAAATTTTCCTAATGAGCTGTTTTAATGACACTCAAAAAGTGTCACTTGTTCATGTAACTGTTACAACACTTGCTGTTGCAGCAAGACAAAAACAACTACAACAAAATAAACATTTTAATGGCAACAGTAGGTAGCAGTAACAACTTTCCAAAACAACAAATTCATGCATAAATACAAGTTAAGAGACTCAAATGCAAACAAAAAAAAAAAAAAAAAACAAAAAAAAAAAAAAAACGACAACAATAAAGACTTACAGTATGAACAGTAGATATATAAATTGAAAGAAAAAACATAAGTAATTCTTTTTGTGGTTAAAACAGAACGACTTTCAGTTTGCCTACTTTTTATTTAAAGCAATAAAAGTTAAAAATATGAGCATTATAGTGGTTGATAAACTTTGATGATACTCGTAAGTACTGATTAAAGACTGATCAAGCAAGCAATGGCTATCTAGTGCTACTGGATTAAAATTAATGAAAACTGTGCGGTTATTTGGTTTCAAAAGCTATTCAAAATATGTTTAAACTTAACAAGTTTTCTGATTTTTTTATGGGGCATTGTTGTGAGATAAGTCATTACGTGCATGTCGGATTTTTGATGGATTTACATAAATGTATCTGAAGAGGCATATGGTCTCACTGATAGACATATCCAACTTTAGAGTGTAAGATCTGCTAGTGTGGTCCTGGGGTGGAGTAGTGGAAAGAGCGCTCGATTACAATAGCAAGCAGTCCAGGTTCGAGAATATGAAAAACAAAATATTTGTGCAACATTTTAACGTTTTGAACTAAATAAAAAAAAAAAAATATGAGAAGTTCTCCCCACCTCCAAAATGTCTGTCCCTAAGTAAGCCGCCCCCTGAAATTCCACCTATCAACAACCTAGCCAAGATCCTCACTGCACAAAAAGCAAAAATAAAAATCAACAGATGAGGCAATTGCAGTTTATCATTTCAACTGTGAAGGTATAACACTTGCCTTAGAGTGATCTGCTTACAGCAACTTGTCCCTTATAAGATGCTTAATAAAAAAAGTTTTTGAGATGTTTGCTCATGTCAATCAGATACTCTCAGATCTTTTACCAGACGACTGCTAAATGGTAGTCGCCGAAAGTAATAATAGCTTTTAATATTTTTTATTTTGTCTACTAAGCCAATACAGTAACCACTAAACTACGGCAACTACAATAGTTATCTTAAATTGATTAAATTTATTTGCTCAAATCAAGCTTTACAAAATTCTATAGAGTTTCGAGAAGCACTGTTAATGACAGTTAAGCTCTGTTTTTAAATCATTAATGCCCAAGGTAGTAGTATTGGTGAAAGTGACGAAATGTAAGACACAGAAGTTCTGCAAGTGTAGTTTGTCTCTCCCACTCAACATGCTGATTTCTTATTGGTTGATTGACGATCAAACAAAAGAGCGTAAGTATACGTGTGAGTTTAATTTGCTGATATCAGCCACTACTGGGCATCTTTGTTTTAAATTGTAACCAAAATACAGGTCAAGTGAAACGGCATAAATTTACATTTTGCCTTGTAAATCGAATATAAGTAGTTTGATAATTACGTTTTATGTTTTTTTTTAAATTTTTAAATTTTGCTGGTCTACTTTTAAATTCAAAATAATCTGCCTTTCCAAGCTTGCTTTCGGCAACTAATGAAAGTGTAAGAGACTATTTTCCGTGAACAGAGTTAATTATAAATAATTTTTAAGACCAAAAGGACACCACCCAAATAAAATACTAATCTTCGTTTTGATTGCAGAAGTACGAGTAATAATAAACCAAACTATTCAGCTAAACCAAAATATGTTATCATATTAGGTCCTTCTTTAATGCCAAAGTAAGCTTCACAATATTATTATTATTTAACTTACTTATAGACTGTCCACAGATAAAAAACAATGTAACCTACAATTTTAATTTTATCCTTTCAACTAGGCTGTTTGTAATGAAAGGCAGAAGATCCGAAACTTTACCTGTGGACATATTCGCCACCCATTTAAATCTACCAAGAACCCCATATACACACAATATTTTTCAAATGAATCAGAGCACCATTTAAATAATAATATTTATAACTGTGACAGCCAAAAAAACATCTACATCTGTGACCCAAATAAAATTGAGATTCAGAGCTTAACTTTTATATTTTAGAATATTAGAAGTGCGCCTAAATTGAGGGGAATTTATCGGTGGGGTGTCATAAAGCCATAGGATATAAAGCCATATGGCGTTAAGTCCCATTCCATTGAGACATAAGGGCATATGCCAAAAAGTCTCAATGTAATGGGACTTAACGCCATAAATTTTTTTTTCGAAAATGAGACATAAAGCCATATTTTTGATAACGATTTTTGATAAATTGTCTTTGATGGAAACTCTCACACAGTTTTCAAAAATTTAAAATTTCATGATTGCAGAGAACCACATTAATGAATTCCATATATCCGATGATGAGTTTGAAAACGAAAATGAAGAAAATCTAGAAGAAAATTGTACGAAAAACAATAATAACCTTAAAGAAACTCTATTATGCGTAATTTGCTGCGATAAGGTTGTGTTTAATCCATGTAAGCATTTTAAGGTTTGCCAGCCTTGCTATCAGCAATTAAATGAAGCAAGTAAATCAAAAGGATATAAAACGTTATGCCCAATTTGTCGGACAGTAATAAAGGATGTTCTGTTAATTTTTTTTAAGTAATATATTTATAATTAATTTAATTAACTACTATATTGTTTTTTTTTCACATTTATTTTACTTTAATTTTTTCTTGTTAATTTCATTTGTAAGAATTATGCTTAAGTTCCAAAATAAAAATAAAAAAAAAAAAAAAAATTATATAATCTTAAAGCTTAATGCCCGTATTCATAAAAAATAAAACAGGTTTATTAATTCCTTATTTGATAATTACTCCATAGGAATATGTCAAATAAGCACTCTATAAACCAATATTTATTTTTATGAATATATTGGTCTTTATATTTTATTTTACAGAAGTAAACATTCTGGAAATAGGAAAATTATAGTGGAAAACTATTAATTTCTCCTTTTACAAAATGTTTGCAGTTTTAATACTGGAGCCTACAAAATTTTAATTTTTTTAAATCAATAATATCATAGATAAATAGGCATATTAAATGAAATGAAGCATTTATAACGCAAAACATCAAATGGGACATAAAATCATAATGGCTTTATGTCCCATTCCACTAATATTGATATGAGACTTAAGGCCATATCAAAATTATGGCTTTATGTCCGTTTGAATTGAGACATAAAGCCATTATGGCTTTATGTCCTATGGCTTTATGATACCCCACCGAATCTATCATAAGAGATACTGGAATTGCGTTTTAGGTCTATAATAATATTTGCTATAGAGTTAACAACTAACTAACTAACTCTATTGTTAATAATTAACTCTATTAACCAAAAGTTCTTAAGGTCTTCAGTATCCATGAAGGTAAACCTCTATCCTTTTTTCTGCTGTACAAATATTATACAATTTTTTTTTGCCAAGAAAGCAAATTAAAATAAAATTATATTTTGACAACGATATAAGTCCAAATGACATCTTTTTACATTTCTTTTGCTTACATACTGCTAAAGCAGTGAAAAACTTACCAACATGCGCCATGGCAGTTACAATAACAAAAAAATATATACAAAGAAACAGTATCTACATCAACATTGACCAATAATACGAGTATAAAAACCGTTTAACATAATGAAATGACAGTGGGAATGCATTTAAGTGACTGACTGTTTGTCATTTTCGAAATAAAAAGTTTAAAATGCAGCAGCACGAAGAATAATGGCAGTTTTCTCCCCTAAACTTATTTTCTTACTCTCATTTATCCAAGAAAAATTGCATGAAAATATTTTGTTCTAGTTTTCAAACAGAGAAAAGTACATGTTTAAACATTTTCAGTTGGGGTTTTGTTTACAGCACTTTATTGTATTTTTCATTATTTGTATTATATGCTCATGTTTATATCAGGTTATCCATTTAGTTGTTTAAAATAAGTCGGTCGGTCTGTTAGGTTTTAAATATCTACCATAGGATGTTAAAACTTTACTACAAAGAAAGTAATTTTTCTAGTCTTACGAGGTAATTATAGTGGTTTTGATGGTGGAATCTTTAAGGATGTGTTAAGGCCTGTGCATCCTTGCAATATAAGCACTGACAGAAATATCACATTTGTTAGTGTAAGTATGGCGTTTTCAGGGAATGCCCAGCAATTTAGCGTGCCTTATGGCTCATTATAGAATATTTTGCTTTTAGATTTGTGCTTCCATCCATATAAAGTCCCAGCTATTCAAGTTCTCTACGCCGTAGTTATGCTCATTAGATGCAACCATACTGGTAAACCAAGAAAAAATATCTACAGCGAAGAAGATCGTTAGTTACGTCAACCATAAAAAGTTTCGAATCTGGGCCTAAGTAGTGATTGTGAAAAAGCCAATCTATTTCAAAAAAGTGACTGTTTGGTGAGCATTGTCGTTTGGAGGTATCATTAATCTGTATGTTTTTGTAAAATGACGTTAGAAGAACCATTTCTGTCAATTCAGAGCGCTATGATAACCGACTTATTTAATTGTGCCACAAGCGATCAATACAGCCGCTTTTGACTTTTTGCATGAAAAATTTCCTAAGGGTGTAATTTGTTGATTAGGCAAAGTCAATTGGCCACCAAGATCATTTGATCTGAAGTTGTTAAACTTTTTGCACTGTGAAGTTACGACAAAAATCCTACCTACAGTAGCGAGAAAAAAACGAAACTCTGTGCAACCTAATATTCAATCGAGACTCGAAACATATTGTCGATGGAATTAAAGAACGCTGTAACTGAAAAAACCTTAAATGTTCACCAGAGCCAAAAAACCTTTATGAAAGTAGAACAAAGACACTGGTATTTTCAAAACGCAGATGGCGTAAGTGAATTTATTTTCATCGTAGAAATCTGGGACAAAGACCAATCGGCGCGTATTTTTTTCTGATAAAAATTATGCAAAAAACGTGTTTTCGATTTTTTGTCAGTTTCAGCGTTCTTTGATTCTTACGACTATATAACTGTATTCAATTCCACTATTCTTTTATTTATTTTTTTATGCGTTAGATTTTAGGTTTTATTAGTAAGCATCTGTAAGCGTTGTTTGCTTCTCTGTCTATTTTATTATATGAAAAAATTTAGTAAGTCAACTAGAGTTATTAAAATGAAAGTTTAATTGAAAATTTGTAAATTGTAAATTTTATAATAGAAACAGCTGTCAGCAGATAGCAAACCTGTGATTATCAGGGCTTTAGAAGGAGTAAAATCAATAAATGATGTTGCTCGTCAATTATGTATCAAAAAATCAACGGTTTCTGGGATTGCATCAAGGTATCGTCAAAGAAATAACGTCGAAAGAAAGTCACGAAGTGGTCGTGCTCGCAAATCTACTGCTTGTCAAGACCCGTAAATGGTAGAAATAGTAAAAAATTATTCCTAGATGTTACTAATTATGAAAACGAGCAATTAGGGGTTTCTATTGGCATCCACACAGCCAGAAACCGATGAAAATAGGTAAACTTTTTAGCTAGAATGTCAGACCAAAAAGCCATTTATAAGTAAGGAAAATAAGTAAAAACGGCTTGACTTTGGGAGACGGTATCTGCATTGGTCAGAGAAGCAGTAGGTGTTGTGGAGCGAAGAATCAAAATTTCACTTATTTCGCTCTGATGGTATAAATAATATTCGTCGGCCTCTTAAACAAAGATATTTACAAGAAGATATCAAATTAACATCATTCTGTAAATATGACAATCAGAGTGGGCAAACAAACAAAATATTTCGCAAACGTTACCACAAAGTCATAAACTTTAAAAATTTTTTTTAATCGTATTGTACATGAGCAAAACCAAAAAAAAAAAAAATACTTTCTAAATGAGAAAGAGCGGAAACGAAAAAAATTCGCATTTGGCTCTTGTGCTTGCTTTGTTATTCTGTTAAGTTCTTCATCTTCTCATTAATTTTTTACAATATACAAAACTGTTTTTGTTTTGTTTCTGTTTAACTCGTTGTAAAGAACAAAACAAAATGAGATCAAACGTGTCCTTTTGTTTATTTTCCTACTTTGATGACAATACACGGTGTTGAACATAATATGGCATAGAGTTGAATTTTTTTTCTCGCTTACTGTATGTGGATAAACACCTAATTTAAAAGCCAACATTCGTTAATCTATCGCTGAGATACAGACAGAAATTTGCGAAGTAGTAGTCGAAATCCACTTCAAAACGATCAATTACTGTAATCAATATACAGGAAGTCATGTAAATGAATTTATATTTCATACATAATGGTAAGTTCTAAGCATTAGAATGAAATCATTATTTAATGAGTGTATTTTATTTAACTTTATTTGTGACACTAAAAAGTGGATAACCGTGTACTTTTCTTCTTATTTCTTGTTTGTGTATGCAAGTGTTTGTCCATGCTATCCCGTTGACTAAGAAATGCAGCCATTTGATGCTGTTTCGCCACAAGAGAGCACACATTTATATACCTACGAAGACTAAAACTAAAACAAATTACTTTTTATTTTTTTTATACCCAAATACAGTATGTATTAGAAAATTACCATAAGAACATATCAAGTTTTAAAACAAAGAAAAATAAAGAAAAAACAATAAAAAAACGAAAGTCTCTGAATTTAAGTGAACAAATTTAAAAGTGTAATATTTCAAATGGTTAGAAAACCTTTTAAAATTGTTTTCAATTTTACATTTCTACACTGTTTATACTGTTTTTTTTCTTTTATTAAAATATAAACTTGGAGAAATCTACATAAATTGTCTTCCATTATTCTATGTTTCTTAAAAAAAAAAACAAAAACAAAAAAAAAAAAAAAAAAAAAAACAAAAATACTATCAAAACTTTTCAACACATGTTTGCAAATATTTTGCTTTCATTGTTGTGTTTGTTACTCTTGTAGTTGGTTTTTAGAAAACAAAAATCCATAATTTATACAGAAAAAAGTTTTTGGTTTGAAAAAGTTTATATTGTTGATTTTATTATTGTTGTTGCCATTATGATTTTAACTTTGTATGATTTTTTTTTGCATGTAATTTTAAGACATCATCTGACTGGCTGATAAGAAAATTTATTGTCTTTCTTTTATTTTCTAAATTACATGAAAAGGAGAGCTTTTAACTGACTGACAACTTTACTTAGAAGAAATGAAGTTATCAATGGATTTTATGCAAAAAATAGTGTAATTAGTTAACATTTTTAATAGCATGAGAACAAACATTTTATTTGAAATTATGGCGTTTTTTTCTATTTCTTTTTTTATTATCTTTCTCTGTCACGTTCACTCAATAATGAATTTTTTAAAATTATCTTTAAAGAAGTTAGAAAGAACAATATGGTGAAAATTTGAAATGATGTAGTATATCTTAGAAAGGAAATATCAGAAAATCTACATCTCGTCAAAATTTAGATTTTACAGTGTGTCCGCCTGGAAGGAAACAAACAAAGTAGTACTTTGTTTGTTTATAATTTTTGATTAAATGAACGGGAAGGCATCTTGTATTGATAAATGTTTTATTTAATGTCGGCAATTATGTATAGAATACAATATCAAATAAATGTCCAACTCTGTTAGCCTCACAAATGTGAACCCTTTTGAGTACATTTTTAATTAGATTCTCACACATTTCATCACGAATATTTTGTTTGAGTTGCTCCAGCGTTTTTAGTTCGCTTAGATAAACCTTTCTTTTCAGATATCCCCACGATAAGAAGTTTGGAGCAGTCAAATCAGGCGACCATGGAGGACAATCAACTTTACGATTCCTTGAAATAACCTGTTGTGGAGAGAGGTCTCACAGTAGTGCCATTGTAATCCTGGCTGTATTCGATGTGGCACCGTCTGGTTAAAACCACATATCAGGCCTAAAGCATGAAGTTGTGGCGTTGAAAAGTTTTCAGTCATATCACGATATCGCTCCCCATTGATAGTTACCGTTACGCCATTTTCAGTTTCAAAGAAATAAGGTCCAATGATTCCTCCTGACCAAATTGCACACCATAATGTTACTTTTAATGTATGCAGAGGTGACTGATGAATAATTAGAGGTTTTTCCATTGCGTAGAACAGACTATTCTGATTCTTCGCATATCTATTCAGATGAAAATTATGATTTTTTCACAAAAAAAAAAAAAAAAAAAAATGATTGATTTTGATAAAATGTTTTAACGATTAAAACTCGTTGGTTTACCGAATATTTTTCCATAATTCCATAATTTTGGGGGTGCATGGTATAGTGAGTGGTTAGAGTGCTCTCACAAAAACTCCAACGGCCTAGGTTCAAATCCCAGCAAAGGTGAAAAATGAGAAAGTTAGTTTGCGGTATTTTCAAAATTATAATTTTTTTAAATTTTTTTTATTTGAGACCAATACTCAGGGGTAAACCCCTACTGAATGCTGTGCATTGTATTGGAATTTTGGAAAGGACAGTACATATATTATTATTAATTATTATATTAATCTTAAGCGCCTTAGGAATGAGACAAATTGCTGAGAATTGATCATTCAAAGGCCAGTGTTATACATTCACCCTTGAATGATCAACAGCAATTGCCTCATCGTGGCATGTTGAATCTGTGGTGAGTGTGTCTTCGCTAAGTAGGTTTAGCTGTTATCTGCTACTTCCCAATAGATGGCGCTTTTTTTCCTAATCATTCGTTTTACGTTGACACTGGTTGAGGTGGAATAGAATGGAATGTCGGGGAGCGGAGGGGGGGAACCTCTTATTTTTAAATTATAATTTTGAAAAAACTGCAAACTAACTTTTTCATTTTTCACCTATTCTGGGATTTGAACCTGGGTTCTTTGAGTTTTTGTGTTTTTGTGCGAGCGCTTAAAAAAAGAGGTCCTTGCCCTCCAAAGAAGATCATCTACAAAGAAACCGGTCCCCGACATTTCACTCTATTCCACCTCAACCAATGTCAACAAAAACGAATGATCAGGAGAAAAGCGCCACCTATTGGGAAGTAGCAGATAACAGCTAAACCTACTGAACCTACTTAGTAAAGGCACACTCACCACACCATCAACATGCAACGATGAGACAATTGTATCTGTATCTGATAGTCAACATCATCCAATGAAGTTTCACTTGCTAAACGTAAAACAAAAACAGTCTTCTTTGACAGAACAGCAAGCAGCTACTTAGGCATAATCTTATTATTCCTTGTTTATCTATTTGCGTCAATATTAACTGGTGAAGTTTTTGCATTATTAGAACTAGATTTACTATCCAGTGCAGGAAAAGAGGTGTAAAAAATATTGCAACTACAGCATCAGAAAAAATAATGAATAAAAGTTTCAGGTAAATTGACTGAAGAAGAAATTGAAAGCGACTTATCTGATTTTAATTATTATAACAGCTGGTTGTCAAATTGAAATGTCGGAGCACGTGTTGTAAGCCTAGGTTCAGTACAATAGAGCGTCAGATACAAAAGATTAAGATTACTCCAATTAATATTTGAGTTTTCGAATTCGTAGAATTATTGCCAAAACCAATTTCATTCAATTAAATCAAATCCACTACAATAATAAATTTTAATTAGTTTTTGCGGAAAAAGATTTTTTTCAATTCATTACATCAACACATATTTTGTTTTTTGTGGAACAAAATGAAAATTTTGCGTAATTTATACGAGTAATAATATGTATTGTTGCCATTGAAGAATAAAAAGTGCACAATAAGCCTTTTCTGTAACTGATTTAAATATTTTGAAATATTTTTTTCTATAATTTAATTTTGTATTTTGTTTTCCCATATTAAAAAAGAACAAAAATTATAGTTATTATAGCAATTATAATATAATCACTTCTCTTCTCATTTACGCATAGATGACCGATTTAATTTGCCCTGTCCTACACTCCGTCAGACCACTTAGTCCGTTATATTAATTGATTGAATGGATGGATGGGTTATTTATTGGCTGTCGTTTTATTGTTTTCTGCTTTAATTGATGATGATTATGATAATGATTGGTAATGTGATGCCATGGTTATAAGTGTTATACGATCCTCCTAAATTAGCTTTCATTCTGTTGCACTAAAATATAAAAAAACAATAATTTTTTCTATAAAAAAATTCATGCTACATATGTATGTAAATTATGCGTGACATGTGCAGATACATAAATAATATTTTAAACGTACTCGTATGTGGGGCGGAAGATTTATTATTTTTAATTAAAATATTAGGGCGGGAGTATTAAAAAGAAAATTGTTTGCAGTTTAAGTTTTTCTTTTAATCAAGAAGACTTATTTTTATATAATTAAATTTGAATTGCAAATTGTTAAAAAATAATAAGAAAAGTTATCCTCGAATTCAGGAAAAATAAACAAACTTTATCGACTTTGAAATACCCTCCTTTAATAAATCTGCTAAAGTGCCTTGGCAGGTTCCATTAAAAGTTCGCGCATTTAATCAGGATTGTAAAATGGTACAATACTTGTTAGTTTCGTGCTTAAAAAAGAGTAAAAAAATAAAAATCTCAAGTATCCTGTTTTTTGCTAACACAGTTTACTCAGTCAAATGTGTATTATTCGTTTTTTATTACATTTCAGTTTGACGTTGAGTTCTGGGACACGACAATAAACCCACCATATAAATATGGCGGTTTAACTATAAATAAACTATTACAAATTTTCATTTGTTTTTTTTTTTGGAGCCATTCATTCTTTGGCCATTAAAAAACTGAGGATTGATTAAAAAAAATTAAATTTGAAACCACAACCCGAGGGAATTCCATTAAAATTGGCGATAAATTTAATTATTAGATTAGAACTAAAGTCTACTAAATAAATTTAAATTTTAATCCTGATTGATCTCACACATTTGACATGGGCAACACATTTGAGGAAAGGAGTATATGATAGACAAAACAAGACATGTCTTGGACCTAATTCCAATGTGTGATTAATGTGAGTTAAATAATGGACAATTGCCATGAATATGTTTAAGTTCAAAGAAGTCTGAAGAGACTTTCATAGCTGAAATCGAAAACATGTTCAGTTCGGCTGGAGTACAATTCCTTCCAGGATTGAGAAATCATTGCAAAGAACCACCTAAATTGTTTTAATAGAACTTGGTTCTGATCGAATTAAGACATTTAATGACGAAATACATTTTTTTTCCAATGATTAATATAAGTATACTCTTATAAGTATGATCATTTTTGATTAAAGCCCTTTTGAGTATTAAATTGTTCAAGCATTGCATTTAGTAGATAGCAAATAGAACGAACAATTTTAGGCTCTAACTGCTTGTTTCGGTAAAAAACAATTTCAAACGTTTGAAAATTTGTTTGAAAAATACTCAATTTTTCAAATAATTTTGAGCACTTTCCATATATATTTTCAATTGCTGAAAATTTTTTGTCATATAGAAACAAGCAGTAAGTCATAATTGCTGATGTTTATTGAATACAGAAAAGTGCTCTGGCGCAACGGAAAACGAACGAAAGATGCCAAAATATAGAACTTTGAAAGCTGTTAATAATTGCAGTTGACCTGTGACTTGTTATTCTGTTGAAACCATATACCACTCGGATAAATCTCATTAATATTTTCAAACAATTGATCCTGATCAATGATCAATAATTACCATTAAGGCAAGAAATAAATTAAATAGGTAAGCTTTGTATTTTTATAGATATTTATGATTTGATTAGAGATTAGTTTCACTCACCCAAAATGAGACTTAGGAATTTTAAAATTTTATTTAGATCAATCTGGATAATTTGGTTGCGTTGCTCAAGTTTCAATCTATTTATAATGATTTTTCAATATATACTGACCAAAAAACTCAAAAATAATGCACCTTTTATGATATTGCGTTTAACAATTAAACAAATTTACAAGTTCTATCTGGTTATTTATACATAAAAGTTATATGTTTGTTTAATTTATCACTTTACAATTGTTTTTTTTTTGGCAAAATTTCTCGGAACACCTCTAATATTTTTTATGGTAACTTGTATTACATTTCGTATTCGTATATACAATCTGACAATGTTAATGACTTAAAATCGGTTAAAAAAATCTACTGCAAAAAAGGCAATCTGCATAAATTATCTATAAACAAACAATTATGAATGAAATTCGAGTATTTTGCTTTTTACCCGTTTCTAGTAGACCTACTGACAGACACAGAAATCTTGATAAAAGTGAAACTGTTAAAATGTGTGTACGAGTGTTATTTATAATATTTATAAATATTTAATTTGTTTAATCTGAAAAAATATAAAATTATCAAATTTAACACTTGGGAAACAACGGCAACGGCTTTATAAAATGTAACAATGGAGATGATTTTATAGAGACTATAAATAGATATTTAAACCCGACAGTACTTATGAAAGACTAACTGTCAAATGAACTCTCACTTCTTAATATTAATTATTAGTATATTGCGGCAAATGGTAATGAGCAGATTGACGCTGGAGTTGTGCTATCAATTTATTCAGCTTAATGTTTTTTTCACCATCCTAGTACTTTGGGAATGATCTCAACTCTTGCAGTGCATTATTTTTCAAAAAAAAAAGTTCTATGACAAAAGAAATTATTTTCGAAAAGAAAGTAAACATTATTAAAGCCCGTATGACACTAAATTTTTTTTGTATTGAATTGTTATAGAATTGAAAAAAAGAAAGAACAAATGCTAAAAAGACTAATTTTTGTTTTTGTGTTTATATGTATTTCAATGTTATTACTATTTATTTTGTAAAAAAAAAACGCAAAAATACCATAAAATCGCTTAATTGAAGAATAACACTATAAAGTTAACAACACTATAGTATTTTAAATTCTAAATGTCAATTTTAAGTTAAAATTTTCTAACTTGTTTTTGACAAACTCCACTTTTTTATCGATTTCATTTGTAAATTTTTTGACAATTCTGTATTGATGTGAATATAGTTGAACTCTTTACATCCGTAAAACTTTCTTATTATACTATATTTGAACTATTCTCCAAATCTATATAAATTCGAAAAAAGTGTAGTGTCATAAGGGTTTAAAAAAAATAAATAAATATACAAATTTTCTTATTTTGCCAAATGTATTAAACGCATAGACAACAGCAAGCAGCAAATACAACCGAAAATATTTGCTGCTATGCTATCGACTACATATATATTATGAAGGCGACAACAGCAAAACAATAAAAAAAACATCAAATAAAATAAAAAACATGTGTTTGGTGTGGAAATAAATATTTCAGTGATACCACCTTCAAGTGTACGAAATCGCAAAATAAAATCGCTTGTAGAAATTATTGTAAGTTGGGCAGCAGCAGCAAAGGTTTTTGTCTAGGGTTTTACTGTGCTGACTTTAAAATAATCATTTCCATATAAACGTGTTTATTCTAATTTTGAGAACTTGCTGCCTGCTGCTTGCTGTCGTCTATGTGTATTGTTCAAAATTGTTCAGTGATTTTTATATTCAAAATCAAATATGTTCAACATCTTTAGGCAAATGAGCGTATGTTGAAATTAATTATAATGATGACAATGTGTTCTAAAGGTTTAATTGTATTTAACAATTTTTGTTCAATTGCAATTTCTTATTCCCTGGAACTTGTCTTCTCTTCTCTTTAATAATATTTTTTTTATAAATGTTTACCCGCCATATTGTTTTTTTAATTACATTTTTCCCATCCCAGGTACTTATACATATCGTCGATAGAATTAAAGAACGCTGTAACTGACAAAACCTTAAATTTTCACTAGAGCCAAAAAACCTGAATGAAAGTAGAACAAATACACTGGTATTTTTCATTTCGCAGACGGCGTAAGTGAATTTATTTTCATCGTAGAAATCTGGGACCGGGACCAATTGACGCATATTTTTTTCGGATAAAAATGATGCAAAAAAAGTATTTTCGATTTTTTGTCAGTTACAGCGTTCTTTAATTCTTGCGACGATATATTTCTTACTTTTTTGTAATAATAAAATAAAAAAATGTTTCGTAACAGTTCAGTTCTTTTTTGCTTAAGAATTTTAATATTTTTTTTCGCTTTTTAGAATTTTTACTTTTTTGTCATTAAGAAAACATGTCTCATTATGGCATTCTAGTATTTAACATTTTTAATTTTCGGTAATTTTAAACCTTTATTTAATAAATGATTTTCATAAAAATAAATTTTCTTTTGAAGACAAAAATTAAAAATAAAATGAACATATAATATGACGTCTAGACACAACAACATGACAACATTGTTACACCGATAGAATTAAAAACTAAAAAACGAAAAACAAACAAATTCTGTATTTTTAAATACATATTTGTGGAAAGAATAGACATCCGTTTCAAAGACACGTATATTTTATAATCAGATTATAATTTTGTTTAATAAAACATAAAACTCTCTGACCCAATCTAGATTTTGTCAAATAATCGTTGCATAATTACTTGTTCATGTTGTTTCTCCCAAAAACTTTACGTACCTCTCTTATCGTCAATGTAATCGATGATTGATTTTGATAAAATGTTCTAACGATTAAAACACGTTGGTTTGCCAAACATTTTTTCATAATAAATTTGCCAAATCTCTACTTCACGACTGCCAAATATGAACTGTCAAGACTAATGTTTATCAAAATGACGGCAAAACAAAATAGTATATCTTATAGTTTTGCCTTTTTTTGTTTTCTAAAAATTACTGCAGATTTGTTTTGCTTAAGGCTTAGAACTTATAACTATTTAACTAATTTAATGATGATATTGTGTAACTAACTACTGCACTGAATGCGAGCTGACTTAGAAATTGAAATGGAGTGAAATGTAGACTAAAAGGAACTTTGACTTTTGAGAACCCGAGTTTAAGACCAAAAACGTCTGCACATAAAAATCTTTCTGTTTTTACTCCATCTGTAAACCATTTTATGGTCTTTTAGCTAATGACTATGTACTTCAACTACTGTGACCACTAAGATAACTTTACGATTACGTACAAAATGTCCTGAATATTAAACTCTGACGAAATTTACACACTTCCTCAGAAAGACGACCCTCAAAAGCTGGAGTTCGGAAGCTGCGTATGACACCAGTTATGGTCTGGCAAGATTGTTTGTTATCTAGCCTTCGGCTACGAAGCGAGGTAAAAAGTTATCCAGTTTTTGATTTCAAAACTCAAATTAAATAAAACATGTTTAAGGCTATGATTTCGTTGATAATATTATTTTATAAAATGCTTTAATCTTGCCATTCTTAATATATTTCCATTCTAAACATAAGTATTGTCATTAGTATAGCACATTATGTACGAATTATAATACGATTTAAATGACTGCCACTGGATTGGTTGCAGAAGTTAATTCCTTTAAGATAGTTGCCGACCAACTTCACGCACATTTTTGACCGTTTCGTGGTGATATCTAAACGAATATTTGTCTTCAAATGACTTTCGTTTTAGTGGCCAAATTGAATTACGCGACTCGGAAAATTGTTTTAAACTAAAACTTAAATTAGTCGTGCAGTTTGGCATTTTTTGAAAATCATATCGTAGCAAGAATTAAAGAACGCTGTAACTGACAAAACATTCGTATGAAAGTAAAAAGAAAACACCAGTATTTTTGAAAACGCAGACGGCGTAGGTGAATTTCTTTTTATCATAGAAATCTGGGACCGGGACAAATCGACACGTATTTTTTTTCTGATAAAAATGATGCAAAAAACTCATCTTCGATTTCTTGTCAGTTACAGCGTTCTTTAATTCTTGCGACAATATATTTACTAGCTTATAATATTCAAATGTGCAGAAAAAAAATGCCACTCTGAATTAACAGTAACTTTTCTCCCAGTGTAATATTTGAAAATCTAAGCCACCTCCACACCATAATGCCCACTGTATTTGAGAATTTTACTTGGTGATTTATTCGCCTGGTAAGAAATAAAAGCCTGTTGTTTTAGCACCCAATCGGTTTATCTGCGATATTGGGAATGATCAGTAGGCTTTAATTGTTACGAGAGTTGGAGGTGCAAATGAGGCATTATAAGCAAAAAATTCGCCACATTTTTACTAAAAGGGCGATATTGAATGGGCCTGATCAAATATATAGTATATGTAGCGCTTCCAGTCTCTTTAAATTTGATTACCATTTTTCTAATTCTTTACACAATAGGTCAGCTAAGACCTATTCTCACGTAATTTACGAACTTGAGTTTTAGCTATTTTTAGCACGTTTTTCCGTTACCATAAATGGTAAGCTTTTCCATAAATAAATGACACAACATATGACAAATATTTAACAGTAAACCGGCTTGCGAGACCGGCGATCACTTAGAATGAATCTACTCAGTCTTTCAGTCCTTTCAATGTAGTCATCTATCTTAAACGCCATTTGAAGACATTGGAGTATTCAGTAAATGTACCCTCAACAATAGCTGAAACAAAGGGACATTAATTGTATTGCCAGCGTTAGTCTTAAATAGAATATGAGACTTAATAGATCGTAGCATTAAGTACGTATTCAGAATGATTGGTGTGTATATACAACACGTTAGAAATGACAATCATGAGCTGTGGATAAGACTATGCTGTAACGACTACAGTTGTTGTTGTGTGGTTTTTTAGTCCTTGCAGTAGAGGCAAGCGGTCATGTAAAACAATATAGCAACCTTTACTTAAAAAAACCACAAAGAATTTGTTGCAAACTTTTAATTACTTTTAGTATCTCAATAAATTGGAAAATTTATTTTTGTTGAACCAGCCCATAAATTAGTGAAATAATTTAAATTAATAAGAGTGTAGTGTGCTTTTTTTTGAAAGGAAGGCTTGTTTAATAATTAAATTTTTGCCAGTAAGAACAGTGAGGTTATATGAAAAAAAAAGGTTCTGGAAGAAATGGGTTTAAATCAACACACTGTCTTTACATGTTTCTTCATCTGAATTATTGACTGACTTGTTTTTTTATTTTGAAATAAAAAATGTGAAAATAATTTTTTTATTACACTTGAGAGATTCAATGTGGGGTTTGTTCACTGAAGGTTAATGCCATTATATGATACAATTCAGGGTAAGATTTAATAATAAAAATAAATGTCTATTTAAAAAATATACGCTTTTCTCTTGAAATAAATCTAAAGATAAAGAAATTTTTTAAAATTGTGTTACAATTGTCAAAAGAAAAAAAAAAAAAAAATAAAATAAAACTCCCCAACATCGTATTAATTAAAAAATATTTTATTAAACAAAATAAATTTTCCATAAATATAAAAAAATTCCCTTCGTTATTAAACATTTATTTAAAAATTAATTACATTTTAGAATTTGGAAAATTTTCATTTTTAAATCTTGGAAATAATTTTCAGATAATGTGATTACTTTTAATTACCCATTTCAACAAATCATATGCACTTGCACTTTTTTGTTAATATTTGTGAAAATCAAGTGAACAATTAAAACGTAACGTAAGTAATAGAAGAGCTTACTTGTGTTTAAGTTAAATGCCATTGACACAATTTTTAATCGGTGATAATAAGAGGACGTACTAAAAACTATTTATAAAATTGTTGGTAATTCTTGCAAGTTTTACAGAGGCATTTCCGTTTGTGAGAACAAAAATGAAAACCCAGTGGTAGATGCTGAACGTACTTACATACGTGTAATGAGAATATGAAAAGAACACAATTTCAATTTGTTGGTATGGAGTGAGGAATAATTACGGTGAAGGTACAAATTATTTACTGGAAGAACTATGTAAAGCTAAAGGTGTTGAGAAGTATGTACCAACATGTTACCTTCATTTGATTGATACATAAAACGTAGACATCATGATTTGAAAGCATTCATACTGATGATATCCTAAATTTTGCAGGGAACACATTATTAAATTATATTTTTATTTTCTTTGAACGTTTTAGTAATTAAAATTAATTCAATTGTTAAAATCAATAAATGTTTTTTTTTTGTTTGTGTTTGTTAGAAATTAATTTGTGTTTTTCCTTTACAAAATTGCGTGCATCTATTAATAAGAAAAAATCTTCGATTTTATTTTAATTAAAAAACGGAAATTCCGGTTTGCCATGTAATTGTTTAAAAATAAATGCACTTACAACATATGATTAATATTATTAATAAAAAATATTAATTATTCATTGACAAATTAAATAATAATTATTATTTGATTTGTAATTACCGTTCTTCTAAGATAACTTGTGTATAATTAATATAAAAACTCATTTTATTTATTTATTTTTTTTAATTTTCGTTATAGCATTTAAACATTTTAAATTTGTTTTTAATATTTTTATTTTTTTTTTTTTCAACTAAATATTTTGGAATTATTTTTGTTTCAAATATTATTTCTGTAAAAACGAGGAATTTTAATGTAATTTGTTTGAATGAAGTATGAGAACTGAAGTGAAAATTGATGTTTATCTTTGCAGTATTTTGCTGTTTTTTTTTTGTTTAGTCTTTTATTTTACAAATCTAATCTTTTTAGATATTTTTTTTAAATAAAAAATATTTTCTCATTCAATAAATTACTACTGTGGTCGTCTTAGTTTTTATCTAAATTACTATCACATAAGATTGTAATAATGACTGCAAAATAAAAAACAAAGTAAATTTTTAGATTAGAAAATAATTTCCATTTCGTCATAGTTTTTATTTAAAAACAAAAAGGCGTTACTAAAAAAACTACTTTCACTTTAAACATCTTAAAACTCCATGGTCACTTATCAAAGAGTTTGATCAAAATTATATATATTTTTTTAATTGGGTTAGAAAAAAAAAAAACTGATAAGTTATATGTTACCGTCCTGCGCTAGATCTTTTCCGAATTTAACACTGACTTAAATAAATTTCTAATTTAGCTAGGCGTTTGTGTCTCTAGGTACCCTCTACAAATATTGTTAGCTATCGTTAAAAAAAATATTTAAAAAACAACAAAAACAATTTATGTGGATTTCTTCATTTACACATCACATACGTAGCGCATACATCTGGCAAGATGCACGTGTATTTTAAATGGAGAATAATGAGATTTATTTGCATTTTTTTATTTTTTTGGGGACTCTTTTTTAAAAGGACTATAATTTGGGGGACTAAGGTGATGTATATGTACAAACTTTTTCATTATTTCTATTAAATCGCAATCAACAACTCATCAAAGAGCACACTGGCATAGGCTCACTAATGAGTGGAGTAATAGAGGAAAATATACTTGCCTCACACAGATTTGACTTTATTGAATAATTTATATGTTTAATTAACTAGGGAACTCTATTGAAGAAAGAGTGACCTACTAACACAAAAAAATTTAAAATCGATTTCAATTAACAGCAATTAGTCCCATTGACATAAGGCGTTTAACATCTTTACATCTATCTACATATATATTCAACATTCTGATACAATGCACTGCATTTAGTAGGGGTTTACCCCTGATTATTGGTCTTAAATAAAAAAATAAAAAAAAAAAAATAAAAAATTTGTACTACCAATTAATTTGTTTACTAGTTTTGCCCCTACAAACAATATTAATAATATCAATTAAAGAATTAATAGTGTCGAACTTTTTGAAAAAAATTTGTATCAATTAAAATTTTCATTAATTCCAAAAAAATTTTCAACTAAATTTTTAATTAATACAATTAATTTTTTAATAGAAGCACAAAAATTAACCCTTTCCGTCCCTACCTACACAAATGTGTAGAAAAATTTTGGTATTTTGGAGAAAAATGATTGCTACTATTGTCTAGCTTTTCTTATTGAATTCAATGCTGTCATTTTAGTTGTTATCTCCATTTTGTTTTGTTATAAGTTTTCTCGCCGCTTATTTTAGTATTCGTGATTAAGAGTGTAATAAAGGTGATCATGTTTCGCAGTGCGGGAGACAAAAAATGTGAGTATTATTATTTTATTTAAATAACAACAAATATTTAAAAATTTGGTTACTATTTTGTAATAGAAGCATTAAATATTTAAAGAAGAAAGAAATAAAAAGTTTGTTTTTTTATTATTATATTAAAATTTTTTTATTTTAAGTAAGTGAAAGCCCAAGACACACATATATGTATGTCCTTTTTCTAAGGACACGAACTTTGTGTGGGCATAAAAAATACATTTTTGTGGTTTTTAATGACAAATTATCACATACCAAAAATTTAATTGAAATCGTCCAATTTTGAAATTGCTTGGGACGGAAAGGGTTAAAATGTTTGTGCGCATGTTTTTTTATTTTGCTTTAGTGTTGTTTAGTATGTTATATAAAGGATCAATATATGATTACTTTTTAATTTAAAATTCGAATACGTATTGTTATTTACGTAATTTAAATAAATGGTTCGCATTAAAATATAAAGAAGACATATTTTATATAGAGAAACCTGTTTCAATGCGGTAGATATGGGCCGTATAAATAGTTTTCGTAACATAAATAAAAATTAGTTTTCTTATGCAATCAATAGGGATTCTACGTCGAAAATAACCCAAAACTTTTTTATTTCATTCAACTGAGTTCACATGTGGATATTTTTAAACATTTTATTTATGTATGTATCTACTTGTTTTACATACACAAATCAACTTAATCATTATCCCTCTCAATGGCTTTCACCACTAAAAGATACTACCTAGCTAACCATGTGGGTAGTATTCCGTTTTTGTGACATTGGTTTTATCTCAAGTCTACAATTTTTCAAGTCTACAACCCGTTTTCAGATATCTCATCCAGTTTCGGAGATAAATAGCCGAAAACTGATTGCAGATTTTTAAAATTTCGGTGTCTAAAACCTAAAGTGCCATCAATAACTCGTGATATATAATATGGCGGATAGAGTACATAAACTCCTACACGACGATATATTTTCTAAATCACAGAACATTTAAGAAATATTTTTATGTAATATAAAGAAATCGTTTTTTTTTTAATGTAAAATAGTTTTTCATAGAAAAAGTTGAATTTTTGTAAGTCAGACATAAACAAGTGACTCATTTTTTATTGAGAAAATAAAAGAAAGCAAGTGATGATGAGAAAATTTTCTGAAAATAATTTATTTAAATAATAAAGTTGAAATGATAAGAATTCTAAAAATATACTGCATAACACAGCTGTTGCTTTAACAGTTTAATATTACGAAATTGGAACTTTTTTGTATATTTTTGTATTACGCTTATCACACTGTTTTTTTTCACACCATTTTTTTGAATTTTTGAATTTTTCTAGAACATCTTGTTTGCATTAAAGAAATGACAATATGCTTTACTTCTATAGTAAACAACATTTATGTAGGGAATTATTTAACCCTGTAATACTAATACACATGTGCACGTAAATTTTATTATTTTTTTTTATTTTTGAATCACACGAAAGCAAAAATGTAAGTGACGCAATTTTTGACATTGCCTTCGAAATTTTGATGCTGCGATCGACATAGTGAAATTGAGTTTTGTATGAATATCACTACGTTTTTTCTTTTCCTATTCTTCTTTTCATTTGCATACAATTCTGGTATAGATAAACCAAAATCAAAAATAAATTTTATTACTCTCACCAAGCGAATAAAAGCACTCATTCGACATTGTGAGATAGTCTGTTAATGTTTACATACATCGATGGCTTTGATAGAGAAAAATGTTTTTTCTTTTTAATAAAATTTGGTACCATCTCGACACTAGATATTTTACATGCTTGCCAAATATTTCCTACTTCCCTATATTTTTTTATAATACCAAAGCACACACACAAACATTTTTATTTGTTTGGTTTTGAAATTAAAATAATCGGTTCTGCTTAAAAGATCGATTAAAATATCTTAAAATTGTATGATTTTTTGTGACGTACATATATGCACAAATAGTACACAAGCCAAATAGAAATTTATTTTCTATTTTTGAACAAATTCATTAAACATTTTCGTCTGCCAGCGTTTTATTGTTACGATGCATAAGAAGAAAAATGGTGACATGTAGGGAAGGACGAAAGTCATAGAGATAACCAAGATATTTTTATTACGTGTGCAGTTCTTTTTCTTTTTATTTTCAGTTTTGTTTTGTGACATGATGACAAAAAGTCTGTAAAATTTACTTGCCTCCAGTATACATGTAATGCACCAATAAAACAGTGTTAGTATGGCAGGGTTAATTGGGAATTTTATTTTTAATAAAATAAATATTCTTTTAATATTGTCTTTAACATTTTCTTAATGAATGAATCACTTTTTATTTATTTTCTACTTTGTGTTGACAATTGACTATAGAAATTGTAAAAAAAAGAAAGACAAAAATAGTCCACACATGCAAGCGGACATAGTTTAATACAATAACTACAACATCAACTGTAATTGCAATACAGCAACAACAACAATGAATAGCAACATCATTATTTTTCGTCATTATTATCATCGTTGCAATCATTTGTTTAAGCAATTAAATGGTGGAAGCAATTAAAGAAAAGAAACAATAAATATAATAAAATAAGACACTAGCGAGTTCCTCGTGTGTTTCTTTTTTTTATAGTCTAAATACGTCAATTGTTTACAGTAAAAATTAAAAAAAAATTTTTTTTTTTGTTTTCTTACTTTTAATGGTGAATGTAAGCCGATGATCAGATGTTCATTGAAAATCATATTTTAGAGTACGAAATTTTATGTGCAACAGGAGTTTTATAAGCATAAATATTTCGTTCTATAATAGCCTTAGTTCTAATGTCATTTTTTGCTCTTGTATAAATAACATCTCGACTTTATTATGAATCAATTACATCCTCTCTTTCAAGAAAATTAAAAAAGTCCTTTTAGAAAAAAGATTTAAGGAATGAAATATTCTACAAAAATGCTTGCCATACATATTGCTCATATGACATAACTCAGAAAACATATTTTTTGAGTTAATAATGCAGAAATATGAGGCGATCTGTAATTTAACATACATACACACATAATTGGCCATTACAACCCTGTTACAGGGTTAAATCCTAGCTTCTCGCAGTATTCATGTTGTGTATGTTAAATTTTTATGCATGAATACCGGGGCCTATAGTTTAAAGTCGACTACGAACGACAGTCTTCAGAGGCTTATTCATGGCAATCAATTACTCTCAGAAGACTGCTAAGTGGTAGCCGCCGAAAAAAATATGTTTTTCATATTTCTTTTTTTCAAGATGTCAGAGCTGAGATTTGAAACCGCAGCTATCGTCTTAGTAAGCCAACACACTAACCACTAGACCACAGCGACTACAATTTAATTCTGTAATTTAAAACATATCTAAAGATTGTATTATTATCCCTATTCTTCCATTGAGTGGCGACCAAAAGTGTCTTGTACTTTTCCCATCAGTTTGCTAAATTAAAATGCATTTATCTCAGAATCGCTTTTGTTGTGTTTACCACTCTTCTCACAAATGAGCGATATTATGTGTACACCTATGCCAACTGACTGAAATAGAACAGAAAAATAGAATTTAAATTTTTATAAAACGGAAATGTATTCCTTTGTAAATTCTTTTGTTTGTTTTTTTATATACTAAATTGGATATGATTCTCATTTAGTTTATAACTTTTTTAGCAAAGTAATTTTAGATTTGATACCATCTTTGGGTAAAAGTTTTCTAACGAGTCTCTTGAGCAGACACGAAATGACCATGAAGACATGCTTATCTATATAAGCGATATATTTCATATGTAATTATTGTAAATATTTAATTAATTTTTTGTGTTCAAAAATATTCGAGTAAAATAAAATTGGTAATCTTTAAAATTAATTTACTTTGATGCAGTTGTTACAATTAAAAAAAAATCGGCAAAAAACTTGCGTACAATATTTTAATCCTTAAATGTTCTTTTCCCCTTTCCTTGTACCTGAACGTTGACGTGGTGGAAGGGCTTGAGACCACCAGTGATGAGTCAGGCTCTGCAGCTACTGACTGAGTCTCTTTTACCCAAAAAAATAGAACATACTTTTTGGTTGCGATGCAAATTCCAGACATACCATTTGAGGAAGCAGCGGAGTAGTGGTAAACCCCTACTTATGCTGTGCATTGTATTTGAATTTTTTAAGATAGATAGATAGATATATGGACTTTTCTTATATAGATATATAATATGCGCCTTTTGTTGATGAGACAAATTGCTGTCAATTTAACCACTCAAGGAACAGTGTTATATCTTCAGCCTTGAATGATCAACAGCCATTGCCTCATCTGGCGGTGGTACCTGTTATTTTCCCAGTATATGGTGCTGTACTTCTAGTCATTGGTTTCTTGTGGAATAGACTGGAAATGTCAGGGAGCGCTTTCTTAAAGACAGACTCTTATTTTTTAAATTATAATTAAAAAAAACATCAACTTTTGAACCTCGTTCGTTTGAGTTTCTTTGCGAGCTCTCTAACCACTATACCACGACCACCAATTGTTACGATATATTGTGGTTTATCTACAAACCCTAAATGTATTCATAAACAGAACATTTTGGGATTTTCTATTTAAGTAAATCTCTCTTCCAACATCTTGATATACTGTTGAATTCTTTAATCATATTCTTATAAAACTGCTTTATTATATGCGAACAAAAAAATTCTGGCAAAAATTTTCGTAAAATATTTCAATCCTTAAATCTCCTTTTTACAAAGACTTTTGTTTTATTTTCCTCAAAATGATCCTCATAAAACTTTACAATTTAGTTTTAGTGGTGGAATACTTCTTACATAATAACTTATAAAATTTGTTTGTGTAATATTGTAATACAATAATACAATGTTTCCTTCGATCTAGAGATGAAAAAGAAAACTTAAACTAGTTGAACTGAAAGTTTGCTCTATAGAAATTCTTTACATATTGGCAGACATATTACATATTACAGACTCTATTTTGTTCCATGAAACTATTCGACACTGTTATTAAACAAATTTTTAAAATTAAAACATCAAAAAAAAACTCCAATTACAAATAAAGTTCAAAGATGTTGATGTCATGAATAAAGCTGGGAATTTTAATAACATTTGAAACTTCTTACGGCTCTTCGAATACGTTCCCTTAAAAATATTAATTATTTAATATTGTTATTCAGTATAATTGTCACTTAAACAATTTTGCTGCAAAAATTAAAAAAATGCTCGCTGAAGGCGAGAAAACTAACACCCATTGTTATTCCTCATTCGTTATGAGATAAAACATTCATGATTTCAGTAATTAAAACAAGATATCAAAGAGAAAAATTATACTGATAATACATATTAATTTACATCGTAGTAGTAAAAACTCCCACAAATATTTTTCTATATCTACGAATATTTCAAGCAGACAGAGAAAAAAAAATAATTTTTTTAATATTTCACGTGGAGATAAGACACTTACTTAACTCAGTAGAGTAATTAGTTTAGAAGATAAAAGAAAAAAAAAATAGTTTTTCTTATTAATCACTGTTTACTATTTTGGTTTGTTTTTAAGTTATGAATTTCGGTGAAATTTTTAATATCTCCTATTATTCTACGTCATACACTGTTTGGTTAGTTGTTTTCTTTTCTGTGGGAATTTCTTTTATTTGTTTTAAGATTTAACACTAAAACTTATTTAAATATTTGAAATACTAAACACGCAGCAGTTATATGAAAAACAACAGTTTTTTGTCTCTTTTTTAAACGGTAGCCAAATATTTAACCCTTCATTGCATTGTGATGGAAATTTCCATCATAAATTTTTTTGAAGAAAAAGAAAAGAAATGTACAAAAACTTTAATGTAAATTGGTCGCTGCTGAAATATTTCGGGATTAGATTATACCCATTCGACTGTAGTTTTAGATATATATAATAAAATATTTTTAAATATTTTTCCTTAAAATTGTGCATAAATTTTATCAGTGGATTATTTTAGAAAAAAAAAAAAAATTCATGCAATTAAGGGTTAAATTCTAATATTTTCAAGAATTTCGGTGATAAAATATTTAAACTTTCATTGTTTTATAAAACGTTTTGATACAGTTTTTTTTTTGGAATTACGCATCAAACAGAAAATAAAATAAGAGAAAACACAGTATATATCTGTGTCGGTATATAAGAACAGCTTAAGTCAAAACATGCGATTTTGAAATGTCCCCAAATTTATGTAAATTTTACTATAATTAGTTATTGCAAAAAATTTGTAATTATACCAATTAATAATAGACTTATGATATAATAAATATGCACTATAATATTTTATATACAATATTATAACTACCCTGAGTTTCAGGAAGGTACAAAAATTCGATTTTAATTTAAGCTTATGTCGACTTAAGCTATTCTTCGATATTGCCACAGATATGTATATTTGGATATAAAAAAAACTATTTAAGAAATTAGTGCCGCGTTTGCTCTTGCGTAATGTCGGCAACCTTATAATACAGTAGTAAAAAAAAAACAGATTTAATTTTGAAATGCTGTGCAACTGTATGTGTGTCTGTAACTATAAAAGAAACATTAATCCAACATTAAATAATAGAGGCCAAAAATCACTTCAGACTGGTGATTTTGTGTTTATCAAAAAAGAAAAAAATTTTTTTGCTAAGACCAATACTCAGGGCCTACACCCCTACTCATGCTGTTCATTTTATTGGAATTGGAAATATAGTTTTTTTTATATTAAGCGTGTCAAATGCTGTCAATTGATCTCTCCAAGGCCTTCACTCTTGAAGTGATCACCAGCAGTTGCCCCATCTGCTGATGTTAATTTTGTTTGTTGTGAAGTGGTGAGGATCTTGGATAAGTCATAGGTTTTTTTCTGCTATTACTTCCCAGTAGGTGGCGCTTTCTAATGATCATTCATTTGATAACTTAATCGTGGATACAGTGGAAGTAGTCGCCGTGGTCTAGTGGTTATTGTGTTGGCTTTCTGAGACATCTTGAAAAAAAAGAAAGAAATATGAAAAAATTATTCTTTCGGCGACTACCTCTCAGCAGTCTTCAGGCAAAACTTCTCAGAGTAACTGATTGCCATGAACAAGCTTCTAAAGTCTGTCGTTCGGAGTCGACTTTAAACTGTAGGTCCCGGTACTCATGGATAAAAATTGACACACACAACATGACTGCTGCGAGAAGCTAGGCCGTAATCCTGACACAGGGTTGTAAAGGCCAGTTATGTATGTTTTTATGTAAGGATACAGTGGAATGTCAGGGGGAGGTTTTTCTCACGATGGACCTCTTAGAAGTGTTGGAGAAACGATTTTATATATATTTTTCTTTAATTAAAACTTTGAAAAAACTCGAACGTGGGCAGCTTTGTGTTGTAAGTATGCGGTCTAACCACTACACTACGCCACCCCCTTACTCGTGTAATAGTGAAAAATTCGTGTTTGGCATATCGATTGAATGGTTTTCAAAAATTCTAATTATTTGTGTTTGTCATTGGGCCATTACTCTCGTGTAATAGCTAATCTGTCAAATGCAGCATCCATTTAGTTTGTACTTTAGTAAGCAAACATAGGTAACATAAATCTAATTTTAGAAAAAAAAAAATAAGTTAATTTACAATTAAAATAAATATACAGTTAAATAATAATGAGTCAAAGATGACGCAAAAACTAACTCATTTGGTTAATTGGATTGTAACACACTATCTTATACGAGCTGATGAATGGTTGGTCACTCACTTCGCATAAGATTAATCCATTATCAATCAGGTTGCGCCGCATTGCCACTACGAACATACAAATTTCAACTTGTAGTTGTAAAATAAAAGTAACTTAACACAAAAACGACTGGTGAGAATTCCATAATCGAATTTCAATAGATAGATTGTGAGTTAAATATATGTATATATCGTCGATGGAATTAAAGAACGCTGTAACTGACAAAACCTTAAATGTTCACCAGATCCAAAAAACCTGTATGAAAGTCGAACAAATACACTGGTCTTTTTCATTTCGCAGACGGCGTAAGTGAATTTATTTTCATCGTAGAAATCTGGGACGGGAACAAATCGACGCGTGTTTTTTTTTTTTTTTGATAAAAATGATGCAAAAAAGGTATTTTCGATTTTTTGTCAGTTACAGCGTTCTTTAATTCCATTGACGATATATACTATATATACTCTTTTGTAGCGAGAGTCGTATAAAAGCTAGTTAGTAGGATTAATTTTACAAGATTTTAATAACTTCAGCAACAAAATTATTATAACTGCCCTGGATAATTAAAAATAGTTTTCAAGTGGTATGTGTAATCAGGGTAGGAATTTCGTCTTGAAAACAGCCAAAGAATTTTATATTAATTCATTGCGCTTTTTTTTGACAGCAAAGAAATATTTTTTAAATAACCAATATTCATTTAATCATGCACATTGTGTTATTTAGATGTATTAATAGGGAATGAGAGATAATTTAAAAGGATGCGTTTTCGATATTACTATTTCATTAATCAATATATTTTTTAATTTATATTTTCTTTCTTATTTATTAAATGTGTAATTACATTTTACAAATTCTTTAATTTTCCACTTTTTCGCAAGTATTTCTTATTAAAAGCCTTTATTTCTTATTTGCATAGCCGGTTTCATTTCAGACATAAAGAGCCTACTTATGCATAATTTGTATGAAAAAATTAATAATTTCGATTAAATAGAAAAAAGGTCTATAAAAGGTAATGAAAGAAATAAAAAAGAAAAATTTATGAATGGAAATTAATATCAGTAATCAATGAACACTCAAATATAAATTCTTTTTTTAGAATTTAAATATTTTATTAAGCGATATACATAAATATGTCTGAGTTGGTTGTTTAATGGAAGAAAAAGAGAGCAAAATAAAAAGAAACTTGAATACCAATTAGTGTAAACTAAGTATGAGTTAGGTTTTAACATAAATTGTAAAATGTAGGAGAAATCTATATAAAAATAGAAATTTCAAAAGATAAATTAAATGAACTCGAATGGCTTTTTTTCACAAAACAATTGAAAGACAAGTATTTTAAGCTGTAATTCTATGCAACAGATTTTAATATTTAACGAAAATCTACATATTTAAATAAAAATGATTGCTAAATACAGTTTTTCATAGAGGTGAGATCTTACATGTATTTAAGGAATAATCGTACATTAAAAGGTATAACAAGTCAATCTTAAATATACCCCTCCCTCCATATTTATAAGTATAATAAAAAGTTTGACAGTGTTTACATGTTACACTCAACGATTTGCCTAGTTTTTAGTTAGCACAGAGTTTAATTATAATCAATTTCTTTCTGTCATTTAACAGCCTTAAGGCAACCCTGTAAATTGTAGTACTACCACATACATATATTGGCTTGGTGCCAACAGATATATTGAAAATCAATTATTATCAAATATTATTTCAATTTGAGTGATTTCCCTTTTAATTTGTTTGTAAAATCTACCAAAAACAAACCAAAATAATGAACAAAAATTGTTTAACACGTTGAGTGCCACCATACAAAATAAAAATATATTCGCAAGGTGCCAATATATAATAACAGATTATAATTAAAGTTTTTGTGATAAAAAATTAATTTGTGAAAATCGCTGTTTGTGTATGAGAGTTTTTCGTACCGTTATATGTGTGGCAGCCGGCGGTACACGTGGCACACGGATAATATAATTTTCTTCAGTTGCCATGTGCATTGCCGGTAGTCACGCTATGTTAGTTATTATTTGAATATTTTTTGTTTTTTTTCTTTATAGAGTATATCTCGTACTAGCATAAAATGGGTGTAAATTCTTTTTATGGGAAGCGTCAGGGAACCATCAGATTCAGATGAATATATTCCTAGTAGCGATTTCGCATCGATCAATACTGCCGAAGATGGAGATACAGACTAAATTTAAATCATATATAAGTTTCTTATTTTACTCATTGAATTTTGAATTATTTAAGTTTTTACGTTGTAATAAAATTACAATTTTTTATTCCTTTCTAATTCATCTCAAATAAAAGATACAGTGAAAATTCCCAAAGTATAAAAAAATATGACTTCTTCTAGGTGCCACAACATAAAATTTATTCGCATTACTGTAGTTCCACAAAAAATATATTCAATTCAATTCACATGTAGCTGTGCACCGCCGGCGGTACACATGGCACTCAACGTGTTAAAAGATCATCAAATTTTTCATTATTTATAAACTAAAACTATTTTTGTTCATAAAAACTTTTATTTTTCTTTTGTTATCCTTCTATATATATTGTAAATGTCTTTGTATGTTTGTTTGTCTATTTATCTGCTTGTTTGTCGGTCAATCACGATTAAACGACTGAACCAATTTTGTTAAAACTGGGAGCATAAATGGATTTTACTACCGAAACTGCCATATGGTATTATTTTTTTTTCAAAATTTAAAAATGTAATTTATTTGATAAAATCTTTAAACGAAATCAGTGTTTAAAATGTTATGAAAAAACTGTATGTATACCAAAAATTAAATTGTTGGTGTATTTAGGACGTTTAACAGCTGTTTGTTTCAAGTTAGCTAATACTTGAGAGTTCGTTGGCAAAGGTTTCGCCAGTGTATTATGATAAAACTATATGCTAACTACTCGTACATGACAGCTTTGTGTTATAAATACGGCTTGTTAGTGTACAAACATCATTGACATAGTAGTTCTTGATTTTAGTTCCAAATTGTATTTTTAAGCTCAATAAAAATTTAAGTAAAAAAGCACAACAAATTAAATTCGAATATAAAAAAGCATTCTGTTCGAAAGGTCAATATAGGTAAATACACGGTAAGGTTTTTATCAGGAACTAGACGTAGTAACAGTACAAAGTAAATAACAAACGGTTTAAGCTAAAGTTATTAAATTTGGTTTGAATGACTTTATGGTCAAAGCAAATCAGCATTAAGAAAGCTGAATTGGAAAAGTACCAGGGCACCACCCTACCGATTTTTGTATATTTTGAGAACGGTTTGGGCTAAAGTTACTGCATCTGGTTTGAATGACTTCATAATCAAGGCCAGTAAAAAATTGGGGAATTGGGCAAGTAGGCATGGTACCTGCCATACAAGTTAAATATAAATTTTTGTTTATGTTGAGAACTGTAAAAGCGAATTTGGGTTGGCAACTAAGTAAATGCGGATTTTACTCATTGATGGCATTAGTTGAATTTTTAGGTTAGATGACGCAATTGAAATATCAAATACATTTTGTTGTTTGATAGCTGGAATTTCAGCTGTCAATCAGTAAAAAAAATTTTTTGATCGGTTGCGTGGTTTTTGTTTGGCGTCTGTTGAAAAATGGAAAATCAAAAGGAACATTTTCGTCATATTTTGCTTTTTTATTTCCGGAAAGGAAAAACGCTTCGCAAGCTCATAAAAAGTTATGTGCTGTTTATGGTGACGAAGCCTTAAAAAAACGGCAGTATCAAAATTGGTTTGTCAAATTTCGTTCTGGTGATTTTTCACTGAAAGATGAAAAACGCTCCGGTCGTCCAGTTAAAGTGGATGACGACCAAATCAAAGCAATAATTGATTCGGATCGTCACAGTACAACACATAAAATTGCAAGGAAGCTTCATGTATCACATACATGCATTGAAAATCGCGTAAAGCAACTTGGCTATGTACGAAAACTTAATGTATGGGTTCCTCAAGAACTGAAAGAAATTAATTTAACACAACGCATTCGCATCTGCGATTTGTTAACTAAACGTAATGATAACGATCCATTTTTAAAACGATTGATAACTGGCGATGAAAAATGGGTTCTTTACAACAATGTCAATCGGAAAAGATCATGGAGCAAGCCAGGTGAACCAGCGCAAACAGCATCAAAAGTTGATATTCATAAAAAGAAAGTTTTACCACCCAATCGAACGATAAATTTAGATGTCTACATTGAACAACTAACAAAATTGAACAATGCAGATGAAGAAAAGCGGCCCGAATTGGCAAATCGAAAAGGTGTTGTATTCCGTCATGGCAATGCAAGGCCACACACATCTTTGGCCACTCGACAAAAATTATTGGAGCTTGGTTGAGATGTTTTGCCACATCCACCATATAGTCCATACCTTGCACCATCTGATTACTTTTTATTTCGATCTTTGCAAAACTCCTTGAATGGTAAAAATTTCAATAATGATGATGATGTCAAATCGTACCTTGTTCATTTTTTTTCTCATAAAAACCAGGGGCCGAATTACCGCATACGTGAACGAGCAAAATCGTTCGTAATTTTTCTTTTTGAGATTACACCACTCGCTATCGAACAAGTACTATCGAAATTTGAGATGATAGCATACGTTAACGAGGGTATAATCGAGTGCCAGCTATTTACATTTTACTCGTTTGCTCAAGACTGATCGAAAACATTTTGTGTGCAAAAAACGTATGTGCAAAAAAAAAAAAAAAAATAAAATGTAAGTTTATTATAATTAAAGTATTATTTAATAATATTATTATTAGATTTATATTTAATAATAATATTATTATTTAATATTTAAATTTTAAAACAATCAAAGAAAATTATAATTGTTTATAATACTAACATCAACAAAATAAATAAAAAACAAAAAGATGTTATGGCGCAGTACATGGTTGATCATCCTAATTTGGCCAAAAATATGTTGCCAAACTGTAGCCAAGAAAAAGCAACGGCCAAAAGCTTATGGGATGAACTTGCTCTTAAGCTGAATTCTTATGGAAGATTTAATTTACTTACGCATTAGACGGCAAGGACATTGGATCGCTTTTACACCTCATTTCTTTTCTGATACGTACTGTGTTATAATCATCTTCAGAATCCGAAGACGATGAGCACAGCGATAAGAGTGTAGTCATTTCTTTTATAATTTTTGGTTTTTAATATATTAAAATTCACTTATTTATTTAGATAACTTCAAAAAATCGGTTTTGTTTTTTTTTTATTTTGTATTAAACATACATATACACACTTTTTGTTCTTTTTAGTGTCATTCACCTGAGAATGATACACATTGTGTAAAAATTTCGATACGTCTGCTATCGAATGCTATAATCCATCCATTCGATACGTGACGAAATTTCATTCGATACGACAGCTTACTCGTTCACGTATGCGGTAATTCGGCCCCAGGAGTTTTTTGAACGTGGAATTATTATGCTGCCTGAAAGATGGCAAGAGGTCATTGCTCAAAATGGGCAATACATTACATAATAAAGTTATTTCGTTCCATGAAAAAATTGACTTTTATTTTCTCAAAATTTCTTTCACCATTTTCAAAAAATTTCAAAAAAGATTGCAGCAGTTATTTATAAATCAAATTGGATGGGTTTTGTTGGAATCTGCAGGTGCAACTTCATCAAAAAAAGAAATTATTCTTTCGTTCAATTTTTTTTTTGCATTTTTTTACTATTTCTACATAGTATAGTAATAATTGTTTTTGATTTTTAAAAAACAATAATTAATTTATTTTTGTCAGAAAACGCTTTAATTAGATCAAAGTTAACTGCAATGAATATTTTTTTGGTAATTAAAGAAGAAATGATGTCCGTGAAGGAATAGTATACTAGCCAAACTGAACAATTGTTTTCGACTCCAGCTACGGTAGTCTCATCAGAGTTCTTTGTGTCCTGTGTATATTCGAGACCAAACATCAACTATTTAACTCACACTTTTTTGGAAATCGCATACTGAAATTATAACCGTATGCACATACACTTGTATGAGTTAGTCGAATCAAAGTCACACAACAGTTTCTATCATATTCTCCTTTTCTTACCATCATTGCTGTTCTTGTAATTGTCATCTTATTTGGATGAAACTCCGCAGCTGGAGTCGAAAACAATTGTTCAGTTTGGCTAGTGTACTATTCCTTCACGGACATCATTTCTTCTTTAATTACCAAAAAAATATTCATTGCAGTTAACATTGATCTAATTAAAGCGTTTTCTGACAAAAACAAAAATTAAATTGATCACACCTTTCCTGGGGCTCGAACCCGAGTCCTCAGCACTCAAAATAATTAATTTAACTACTGCGGAATTTCGTAATTCCATTTTATAAATTTTTTTATTATTTTTATTAATTAAATGTGACAGTTGACAAATGAAAGATGTTGGCGGATAAACATTTTTTTTTTCTAATTTTCAACATTTTTTACGTATTTCTCAAAGATGCAAACAGTGTAAAAAGGCTATTTAGCTTAAGACTCTTGAGTA
Organism: Metopia argyrocephala; assembly: GCA_963576795.1. Classification (NCBI taxonomy): domain Eukaryota; kingdom Metazoa; phylum Arthropoda; class Insecta; order Diptera; family Sarcophagidae; genus Metopia; species Metopia argyrocephala. The sequence continues at coordinate 54,778,040 of OY756211.1, read as the reverse complement.
TAAGAACAGGAATCTTTTATAAAGTTAGTCAATTCTATTATTGCATAACTTCTGGGACCAACACATCAGAGTAAAAAGTATTCTAAAACATCTACATTCACTGTAAACAAATGCAAAATATTAAAAGTTTGCACATAAACCGGGTAAATATTTATTTATTAAAACCAGCACAGATCAAAGTTTATTTAAAAACAGATTCTATTACAAGGTTCCTTTACACAAGACTAGAACAAGAAGTAAAAAATGCCAGAAATAAATTTTTTTTTTTTAATATTTTTGTTATTAAATTCTCTTGTAACGTACACACGCAGCAGAAATGAATTTTCAACCAAAAAGGGAAACAGTTGAAAACATAAATTTTCATTAAAATAAAAATTTTTAAAACCAATGTTTTTTTTATACATTTCATCCTCTTTGTGTACTAAAAGAGAAAAACAACCTTTTTTTTGGAAATAATAAAACGAAAAATGTTATAAAAAGAAACCCAGACAAGGAATACACAAATGAAATGCATTTATTTTACCTATTCTCACATTTTCTTCCTTTTTTTTAAATTTTATAGTTTTAAATATTCTTAAAATGAAATTATGATTTTGCGAAATACACTCTGGTGGTGCGGAGCGGTGGTTGGTTAATAATAAAAAGGTCAACAAATTCTACAAAGCACACTAAATATTAAAAAAGGAGATGCCTTGTAAGAATATTTCTTTTTATGAATACCAAATTTGAGTATTTGAAACATATTTATTTGCCGTAGAGAGCGCTACCTTCTTGACCATAGAGTGTCTAGTTGATGCTCTTGCCATTATCTCTGACCCTTTGTTTACAACACTCGCAAGGGCAGAGAGCTTTTACTGCTAATGTGAAATTATATGAGATTTTACAGCTGTTCACCACAAGTGCAAGTATTGAAGTATATGTATATAGAGAACGAAGATTGGTCTTCACTTGAGGACACCTACATATACGATGTTTTCTTTGTGTATTACTTAAATTTATTTATGAAAAAAAATGAGGCAATTGCTGTTAATCATTCGAGGGTGAAGGTATAACACTTCCTTTCCAAATATTCCAATACAATGCACTGCATTTAGTAGGGGTTTACCCCTGAGTATTAGTCTCAACTAAAATAAAAAAAAAACGTAAAACACAAATAATTAAGACACATTAGTTTTTTAAAATGCATTTAATTGGTTCTGATATCGTTTAAAGAACGTGTATAGTAATGCTTGAATTCAATTCTTCGCAATTTAGAATGTGAATTATTGTGCCCAATAGTAAAGCTTTTACGAAAACCAAGTTAAGACCAACCCGCTGCATTTACAGACCTAATAATTTTAACTCGGTTGATGTTTTCAATCGATGACTCTTAATGTATGGAAATATCGTGAGCCATCACTACCTACCTCTCCTTTATAGTGATAGTAGGGTGACTGATAGCGCTTATGGCAAGACATTTTGCAGGCTTATCTAGAGTTCAGTCGCTAATAATAATTTCACAGAATTCGAGATGCTTTTTCTCTATTAACTCCTTAGGTTTTTAATTAGTTTTCTGTCGAGTAAGAGCCGTGTTTGCCTACTAAAGCAACAAGTTGCTCAATCCTTCCATTTAGTCACTCATTAATTAATTAATATAGCAAGTATGTAATAAAAGCACTTCGACCTAAAGATCTATTGTGTAGCCCCCAACTGAACTAGAGTTTGGTCGCCTTAACGATGTCGATTGATGCCAACCTCGACAGTTCCCTATCCGATATTTGATAATTGCCAAGGTGCACAAATTATCTGCATCAAAGCTGCACAAGGGATGAGTATGTGCTCTGATGACTCTATTGCATCTTCACAGAATTTGCACAAAGTACTCGAAATGATTCCTATTCTATTCAAATGTTCTCTGAATCTACAGTGTCTGGTCAGAAGTCCCGTTTATATCTTCAGGTTGTCGCTAGACAATCTAATGCACGACTCAAATCTCTTTCTATCATAGTGATCAAATGAAAGTTTGCAAAGTCTAAAGCCTGTCTGGCTCAAGAAGAGTAATTATAATACTACTATACTAACAGCGCGCTGTACAAAAGCGTGCCATAGTCTCTTTATAATCTTACGCATTGATAAAAGGAGCTTTGAATTTAGTGAGTGGAGCAAGACTGTTTATTTACGCACAAGTTCGTCGGCCTTAAGTAAATTTAAAAAAGACCGTCGCGTACACTACATTTCCCAACTCTATAACTAAAGTTGTTTATGTTTTCATACGAAAAACTTATCGATTCATAAAAAATATAAAAAGCACATTACAGTGTAGGGTATTATTAGGTGGGTAACATTACCCACTGCAACAATCTTGGCCTCTATAATATTCTTGTCAAGAATTTTTTTCTAACATAAGTAAGTACATAAATAAATTTACATATTTTTTTTACCTTCTTTTTCTTTTTTTTTTTTTTGCCAATTTTAAGTATTCTTTTTTAGTTAAAAGTAAAATATATTAATTTAATATGTTTCGATTCTAGTTTTTGTGCTTTTATTTCTTCTACTTTTTAATGTTAGAAACAGGGAAAAAATAAACGTAAATTTTATTTGAAATGCTTTTAATAAACTGCTAAACTCATAAACATTACAAACGTAATATACTGTTGCTCTAAAATAGACACAAACAAAAAACATTTTCCTACTTTTCAGTTCTGAATTTTTATGAAAAATTATTTACTCATTTATGCACAAAAGGAGTGATGTGAAGAGGGCCATCGTATTTTAATATGACAGAAACTGCCAGCATAACTGGTATATGAGCAAATACTGTGTTCTTTTTTTCAAATAATTATGAAGTCCTTTTTGATGAGAAGTAATATTTAAAAAAAATATTATAATTTTTACAAAGTTTAAAAGGACATACAGACATTCTAAATATAAAAATATTTAAGAACAGGAGAAAGATTTGATACTACACGTATACAGCAGCACTGCTTCTTTATGAAATTCAGTAACAGAAGTGGTAAAATTCGCAACACTCGTTATTGATTTTGAGCATTTCTTTTTTAATAAAGTTGCAGTGGTTGTGTATTATTTTTCTTACAAAAATTTTATATTTTAGTCAAAAGTCTTAACTTCTTATGTGCCTGATTTATAAAATTTTTGCAAAATAAGTTTTGCATGAAAAACTGTCTTATCAAGATAGGGGCAAAACTTAAAATTCGTGTCCAAATGACTTTAATTGAAATTTTACTTTTGGACATCATATCATTCATTTTCGAATAATTTTTAGCGAAATTGTGACATTTAAAAACAAGCATTCGATAGGTTTGAAGCTATTGTGGGAATACTAAGGGTCACTACAATTTATTGATAGATAAGATTGGTAGAATATAATCGGACAGTTAAAATACTTTTTATTATTATTAATAAACTTAAAGCAAAACTTAATGTTAAAGCTATTGGCAAGACTTTTTTGTAAATTTTAACGTGAGAGTTAATCTGAAGTTAAGTTTTACTATTGGATACTGTTTTGGAAAATTGTAATTAGCCCAGAATTTTGTTTGTCTTATCAACAATAAACAATACACCTATACGATACATATTAGTTTTAGAAAAAGGTAAATACATTTATTATAAATGTAAAAAAAAAAAATCACTGACAAGCAACAAAAAGTAACTGAATAATCTATTTATAAGAGATCGCCAAGGCCAACCAATGTATCGGGTGGTTAAATTTTAAGGGCCGGGGTAAAATATGAACCACACCTTAACGTAAATTTTTTTTTCTGCATTTCATTTCAATTTCAGAATAACTCGATTTGAACTATGCAAAGATACACAATTGAGCAATGCGTTAAAGTTATTCAGGCTTATTAGGAAAAGTGGCGTTCAAATCAAAATGCATATCCTGCACTTCATGATTTTTTTCGGTCAATTTAATCATTCAAATGTGCATACAATCGGAAAAAATTTGAGCCAACCTGGTCTATAGGAGATGTGAAAACACCAGTGCATGCTCGTACAGCTCGTACTGCAGAAAATATTGCTGCTGTTCGCGATAGTGTTGCTGACGAGCCGTCCACCTCAACTCGTCATCGTGCTCATGAACGAACTTTTTATAGCCCGAATTGGAAGATATGGATGTGGACGATATGTAGTTTCGTCGAAACAATGGCTCTTTTGCGAGACAAATTCAATGGCCGTGTTATGTCGTATGGTGGCGATGTCAATTGGACGCCAAGATCATGTGATTTGACACCGTTGGACTTCTTTCTTTGGGGTTATTTGAAACAAAAGTTGTATGGCGATAAGCCAGCAACAATTCAAGAGTTAAAGGATTAACGTCATAGACTGTTCGATTGAGGTGTGCGGCGGTCATTTGGCCGATATTTTGTTCCATACTTAATTGAACCATACCAAGTTATCATAATAAAAAATGACAATAATTTATTAAATAATTTGTGTTTTATTAAAATTCAATATCGGCCCTTAAATTTAACAACCCTTTACATATTATAATATTTTGAAGTCTCGTTTACAATTTATTTTTGTAAAGACCTAAAACACAACGTTAAACAATGAGGGCTGTCCGAGTTATTTATACTTTCTCTAACAAAAAATCGGACAAATCGTAAAACTAATTTCGACGCTATAAAATACATTAGGAACGAAATAAAGTCGACATGATAAAATTTTTATTTAATTTTTATATCAAGCATAATATTTACTATAAAATAATGTAAGAAATACTTTGAAGATTTACAATGATCACGGATTTATTACCCATACTCCTAATTGCCGATTGTTGTTTTTTTCTTTAAAGTAGCAGTAACAAAAGCTTTCTTCGACATATGTAGCTTTAAAGATAATCTACTAAAATCTTTTCCCTTATGATAATTAGCTAAATTTGTTTAACTGGAAGCTATTCGTTTAATTTAATAATTTTATTTCCTGTTTCCTTTATACACATTTCTGTATGTGCTTATGCATAGGGCGCGAAGATACTAACCATTATGATATATAAACAATTTTATATGCATTTCAGTGTTTAAAATTAAAAATTAAAATATTTAAATGCAGGAAATTAACTCACCTGTTATTTTGTTTTTGGTATTCTTTTTTGTAGAAATGGTTGACTTCTGATATCCCTGAACGTGTGTATGTGGTAGCTTTTAAGTTGGTTTGAAATTAATTAAATAATTTATGCAAATTTTAATTGTGAATCATATATGATTTAAATACACGAAGAGAGACAGAGAACGTAAAATTTTGATGCTGCGAGTTTAAAATGATAAAACCGTTGCCTCCAACTACTGACTGATTACCACGAGATTTGATTGAGTTGAGCCGGTAAAATGATTTTTCGTTTTATAAATAATTTTGTAAGTTTTTTCCCATATATTATTTTTTTTTAATTGTAACAATGAAAAAAGCACTGCTCTTAAAACTAAGTATGTTTTAGTTATTTATAGCTTAACAAAAAAAAAAAACACAATTATTAAAAATATTAATTATTTGAATAAAACAAATGTAAATATATCTTTAAATGATTATATTTCTTTAAATGATTAATTTAATTTCTTAAATATTGCACTTTTTTTTCAAAATTCAATGAATCATTCATTCACTTTTCTTCACTCGTTGTAATATATTTTCTTGCGAACGCTGATGTCTAAGCTGCACGTTATTTATTCACTTGTTTTGTTTTGATTTACTTTTCTGTCTTATACGAGTTACACAGTTTGACTGTTTAAAAATTTCAGGAAATTTTGCTTTTCTGTTTCATTTAAACGATAAAATTCCTTGAATGAAAATCAATAATTAAAAACAATAAAAATGTATTCTTTTGTTCACTTTGCAATTTTAAAATTTTTATGTTTTATTTTCCTCTGTTTTCTGTCACTAAAGAACAATGGATTATTTTGTTGTTAATCTGTAAATAGACAAAAGAAATTAAAAAAATATATATTTTCAATAATTCAATTTATTTTGTATTGTTGTTTATTGTTGTATTCATACATATTACTTTTATTAATTAAAAATTAATTTTAATAAAGATTTTACAATAATAATCCATTGTATTTCTCATGATAATTCAGGCACAATGAATGAAAAAGGAATTTTAGATTAATTTGGCTTAATTGTTCAATGTATTAAGTCTCGCAAAATTTATTTAAATTAAAGCTTTTATCACGTCCTGACCAATAATTCTGTAACATCACTGTTAATAAATATTTAGTCGGAATGTATTAATAAATTTTAGTTTTATATAATATATAATTTAAATCAAAAAACAGCACTTGCAGCCCACTATAGCATATCTGGTGATAAACCTGAGTTTAATAAAGTGAAGATATTGAAAAGAGAGAATAATTATAGAAAGAGATATTTCAAAGAGATGCTACATATAATAAATATAACAACAAATAAACGAATAAACCTTAAAACTGATACTGATAATTGTGCACATATATATCGACACATATAAACAGATTGACGACACCACGGATAATAGTTATGTAAGATACTTGTTATGAAAGTTGTGATATTTTTCTGTTTGTGGTGTTTATTAAATTTATGTTATATGTTTTACATTGTATTGTAGTAATAATTTATTCCCTGAGGATGATCAACGAGGTTGATCGAAATATTGGAAAAATAAATTAATTAAAAAAACACAAAAGAAAAAGGTGTTAAACTTTTTTAATTTATATATAAGAACCTCAAGCCGAAAGTTTGTATAATTTATATTAATAAATTTTATTTATTTTAATTACACAGAAAAAAAAAACGTAGTAATGGCAAATGATTTTAACCTTATCGCAAATAGAATTTACATTCGGATCGTTCCCAATAGCAATTTGTATTTGTAGCAACTACAAAATTGCTGTTACATTAAATACAATTGAGCAAATGCAAAAATGGTTTTAACAAATACAATTGTCTTTGTCACAAATACAATTCGACAAATGTCAAAATTTTTTTAAATAATACAATATTGTATTTTTTATAATACAATATAATAATACATACATATATAATATTATAAAACATATATAAATAATATAATATACATACATTATTGTACATAATACATAAACTATATTTATATACAATTTTTAAAGTCGACTCCGAACGACAGATTTGAGAAGCTTTTTCATGGCAATCAGTTACTCTCAGAGCTTTTGCCAGCAGATTTTTGAGTGGTAGTCGCCGAAAGAAATTTTTTTTTCATATTTCTTTTTTATTTCTTTTTTTTCAAGATGTTAAAGCTGAGATTTGAACCCGGCACTATCGTGTTAGTAAGCCAACACACTAAATACTAGACCACGGCGAAGATATACACCTATAGAAAACTCAGACATATTTGTTTTTTTTCACACGCACGTGTTTTTAATACTGCAAACAATTTTCAAACGAATGAGAGAAAATGCCTAAACAATAAAACAAAACTAACTGCGGATTGCATTTGAAAATACAAGACTACTGTTACCACAACAGCAATCCGTATTTGGCGTAAATAATTTTTCCATGTAATCTTAAATTAGAAAACATTTGATTTTAATAAATTGCTGTTGACATGCATTTTTAAATGTAATTACATTTAACTTAAAGAAAATTCAATTTGGATCACATAATTTTGCTCTTGATTTATGTCAACTGCAATTTTGTAGTTGCGACAAATACAGTGTATTCGCCGAAATTCTTTGTGGCAAATAAAATATCATTTAAATCAAATACTTTTTATTTGCGACAAATACAATTTTCTCAACTGCAAAAAGTATTTGCCATAACAACACTTTTTTTTTCCTGTGTATTCATCTTTAATTCTAAAATAACCAAATCCAAAATAGGGAGTATATGCTTGTCTCGACTGCTATTTCATTGGTGTTTATTGAACTACTTATATACAGACATTTCTCTACACCAAATTTTGGTGGTACGAACAGAGCTTTGATGGATAAATAATAGAATGAGATACTTGAGGTCAATGGCCCGTAAAGGCAAAAAATCTTCTCGAGACAGAATCAATAACATATTCTACTTTAAGATCGGACTGTAAATGGCAAAGATATAAAGAAAAAACTAAAAAAACTACCCCTATCAAAATACTTTATATTAGAGGGGGCACGGGGAAACTTTTTTTGAGGTACGGTCAAATTAATAAATTTTTTTTCCAAAGCAACATGTACACTCCATATTTTAAATACCCTGCAGAAAATGCGGCTACTCCGTAAACACGTGTAAAGAGTAGTACATAAGTACTGTTTTCAATCAGCTGTTTATTTTTATACGTAAAGCTGATTATACTCCGAAGCTTGAGCACCCTTATTATCAGTCATGATTTATGTATACACTTTGGTTAATTAATATATTCATTATTTAAAAAAATAAAATAATTAAATTTAGTTTTTGGTCTGGATTTACAATTTAGAAATTGAAACACAGACAGACGAAACTGATATGAAATGGGGCTAAAATTACGAAGAGTGTACTACACCAATGTTTTTCAGTAATTTTTGCTTATACTGTTTGTCTTCTAAGTTTTACATTGTAAAACCCGACTTATAAAGAAAATTGTACCCATAAATTGTTGAGTGCGCAGTGCTCAGTTTTTTCGTTTTTATATTTTATTTCGTTTTATTATTTATTTATTTCGTTGAAAAGCTTTTCTGGCCGTCTTCTGTGCCCCGTGCACCATTGTCTATTGCCGTGCATCTATCGTCGTGGTGGATAATATCATACATACATATCGTCGCAAGAATTAAAGAATGCTGTAACTGACAAAAAATCGAAAATAAGTTTTTTGCATCATTTTTATCAGAAAAAAAATACGCGTCGATTGATCCCAGTCCCAGATTTCTACGATGAAAATAAATTCACATACGCCGTCTGCGTTTTGAAAAATACCAGTATATTTGTTCTACTTTCATACAGGTTTTTTGACTCTGGTAAACATTTAAGGTTTTGTCAGTTATAGCGTCCTTTAATTCCATCGACGATATTTAACAGAAACATAAAATGTTTTTCTTTATGTTTCTTCCTTTCATTACATTACATTTTTAATAAATTATTTATTTGAGCTGTTTAATTGGTAAAAAAATAGAAAAAAAAATCTACAAATTTTATATCAAACTTCAACAAAAGTTTTATGTAAGACGTTTAATTACAATTTTTGTACCCTATCAATTAAATCTGCATATAAATCAAAACTTTATCTCATAACTCCAGGTATTTTTATTGAATATATTTGTAATAAAATTAAATATTAACAACCTAAATTTCTAAATCGTTGTTTGAGCGCTCGTGGTAAAAGCGCTCGAATAAAAACTCAACAAACCGAGATTCAAATCCCAACGAAGGAGGTAAATTAAAAAATTTGCGGTATTTCGAAAATTATAGTTTAAAAATATAATTATTATACATTTTCGAATTAAATTCGAATATTTTAGTGGATCTTTATTATACTTATTGTATGAAATTTAATAGCCTAAGATCCTTTTACTGGTATTGTTATGAGAATTAACATCCGTTAAGGAATATGTACAAACACTAGCAGAACTTAACTAGTTTTCGACCCAGCTACGAAAGGTCTCATCAGAGTTCTTTGTGTTATACATATTCATATTTTTATATTTCTATTTAAAGCACAATCTATTGGAAATAGATTATGTGAATTATATTTAAATGTTATTCTCACCAGTCTTTTTTCCTTATGAACTAAAAATTTTTCAAATTCAACTATTTGTTGAAATTTATTCAAATTCAAAATATTTTTCAATGTGTTACCATATTCTAAGTAACCGGAATTACATATTTATTTTCCAATTTACCTTTTATTACCAATTTTTAATCAGTAATGGGTCGTAGCTGGGTCGAAAACTAGTTAAGTTCTGCTAGTGTTTGTACATATTCCTTAACGGATGTTAATTCTCATAAGAATACCAGTAAAAGGATCTTAGGCTATTAAATTTCATACAAAAAGTTTAAAAATATAATTATTTACTTTTACACCAGTAAACAAATTAATGCTATAAATAAAGCTGATTGTATATTAATGAGAGGTATTTAAAGTACAACAATAAAAAGTTAATTGAACCAAATAAATTATTTCATCAAAACAATGTTTTTTCAGTTAACAAGTTAATAATTTTTTCTGTGTGTCACCTATCAAAATTTTTTGTTTATTCACAATAAACTTTTAAATTATTTGCGATTAATTTTAATAAGAATTATTAACTCAGACATATGTACATACATATTTGATATTTAAATTAAGTAGTTTGAATTTTCATTAACTGAAGTGTTTTTATTTTCAGCTTAAAATTATTAACACTTAGAGTAATTTGCAAACCAATTTTTGCCAAATTTAGCTTCGTGGTGAGAAGTTACAACAACTAATCTGAACAGAATTTTGCTGCATTTGGTATTTTTTATCCTAAAAACAGTAGTTCTTTTTTTTGAAACTTCTGGTTTAAAAATGTTCATGGCAATTACCTTTTGATTAATAATTATAAGTATTAAAAAAAAAATGAAAACAATGTAGTTGCACAAGCGGCTGCTTAAATATTATACATAAATGACTTTTAAAATAAAAAGAAATGCGTTATAATAGTCTTTATGTAACTGGTAATGGGTAAAAGTGAGTTACGAGTAATTAAATTTAAAATTTAATTTATTTTTGAAATTAATAAGGAAAGGAATATTGGTGACAGGCAGTTACCAATTACTAATTAGTGTAATTGGTAAAATAATTACAAGTAATTAATGTAACTGTAATTCCTAGTATAAATAAACCACTTTTCATTAATATTATTTTCTATTTTTAAATTAAAATCACGGTTCCCAGACACTCTTGTCTGTGACACTACATAATACTAAACAAAACATATGGAATTTACAAATTATACGAGTATTTAGAAAACAACTGTTTGTGTGTGAATTTTTGGCTTAATTAGTGAAATCACAAATCAGTCGATCAATAACAACCCCATAATTACTTTTAAAGTCAAAAAAAAGTTGCGTGTGTTGCCTATAGACAGCTCAGCGTTTAATATTTTTTAAATATTTTAACTCATCACTTCATTAGTATCTATAGAAAAAAGGTTAAGCGCTTTCGAGTACTCGTACATATATACTCGTATGTACTTTACTCTGTTGACTGTTATTAATTAAACCACTGATTTAAACATAAAAAATGCCTTTACTGGTTAAGAATTACAACAGAGGTTTCATTGGCTGTCAATTGGTTTTAATCAACTGCATTTTATTTTTTTATTAAACGATAAATTTTTATTAATCAGCATGCAGAGAAAGTATGAAATTAAAAAAAAATTGTTTAATTTCTATTGACTTGACTTTAAACTAGACAACTGTCATAAGTTTAAATACATTTTATTTTTTATTTGTTTAACTTATTCATTTATTTGTTATTTATTTACCTTTTTTCAACTATTACAAGTCATTATTGTAGTCATTATGTCAGTTTTTATTCTGTTTTTTTTTTTTTTTAATTTAATTGCTTTTTACTGAAAATTGTTTTTCTATTTGTCGGTTAAATTGTCTGCCAGTGTGGTAAATTTGAAAATATTTTTGTATTTTACTTTTAAATTGCTGATTGAATTTTACAAAAAAAAAAAAAAAAAAATTGAATATCAAAAATGAATTAAAGAATTAAAATTGTGAGATTTTTGTGTCTTTAAAATTATTCTTTTGAATTCTTTATTTATATTATTCTTAAAACTAAAATACTTTGATTTTATTAAACGAGTCTAATAAATACTTTGACTTTTCCAATTTATTAAATTCGTATCTAGTCATGTAATGCTTAAGTTATTTTCAATAAGTAAACAAAGTGGTGCTTTAATGGGTTTTGGGCCATTTCCCAATCGCCAACCAAAAAATTGCAAACGGGACGAACAGAGTAAAGTTCGCATTAGCTTTTATTTGTTTAGAGCTTTTTTGTAGAAATAATTGGGCAATAATTAGGCCAAAGTGCACATTGGAAATACTACTCGGAACTTTTTTTGAACAATGCGACTAATAGGACAGAAGGCCTTTCATTGAGACAGTAACAGATGATATATTCTAGTATTTTCTATAAATTGAAGTACTCCTTTAAAACGCTGTAGTGGTCTAGGAAAATAGGAGGGGAAGGGGGAGAGAATAGGCGAACCCCTTATTTAAAACCACTAATATTGTATCCGATATCAGTCAGAAAAAAACCACGCTCCTATTTTAAAAATGCGAATCAGAAGAAAATAGGTTGCTGTTTATTGATTATTCAATGGCCAGTATTATATCTTCACCGCTAAATAATCCAACAGAAATGTAACCCAAGAAGCTTGCACAGTAAAGTTTAAATAAGAGGAATAATAAAAGATGAAGACAGTGAAGATGATGTTGTAGTTGTTTTTCTCGATCCAGCTTCTGGGATAATTCTTAGTTACTGCTACTTAGCTGTCTTTCTGGCATGGGATACCCAGAACTATTGCTTTCCGCCAGCTTAGCCAGTTGAATCTTTGCAGTGTAAGCCTCTACACTCCGATAAGGTGATTATTCCACGTAGTAAAAATTGCTTTAATATTGTAATGCGATAAGGATTTAATATATTTTTATTCATTCTTTTAAGGATCATTCACATGATTTATTTGATTATCGAAATTTAAAAATAATTTGTCTTTCAAGAAACATTCTGTTTTGTTTTAGAAAATGTACATAAAATGATATGTATTGTCCTTTCCAAAAATTCCAATACAATGCACTGTATTTAGTAGGGGTTTACCCCTGAGTATTGGTTTCAAAATAAAAAAAAAAAAAACTCGATACATATATTAGGAAATATGAATATCATATTTGAAAATTGCGATTACTTAGGTTAAGTGCGATAATTACAGTGGGAAGAAAGTTTTCATTTGGGGAACACTTACAGGCAATTTGTAGATGTCAAAAATTCGACTGCTCATGTTCTTGTATAAATTAAATTGAAGAACCGCAGCTGTAACGCCTTTGTGTGGAAAAATATAATTTTGATATCGCGATAGAAACTTAAGTTGTTTGTAAGAAAGGAAGCAAATAAAGAAAATTGCCATCATTATTAAAATTTTAACTTGCAACTCTTTAAGATATACAAAAGTAATTGGAAACAATTTTTAGGAATAATAAAAAAGTGATTAACGATTAAAATAATTTATTATCAAAATTCTTCTGTTATTGTTTTATCACCCTGACTTTGTTTCTGCTACTACTTTGCAACTTTTATTTACGACTAACACGTGGACGCAAACTTTAGAAGTCATAAAATATAATGTTTGATATTCTTATAACATCTGTTAGATACTCGTACATTGTATAAGTATATATAGTCATATTAAATGCAAACGAACGTAACTACACAAAATTTCTAAATTGAGTTTTTTTTAAATAAAAGGGTTCGTTTTATAAAAATACAAAATTTTAGATTCTTACGATCAAAAATGGCGATTTTAGTAACGAAATTCAAACGAACGTAACTACAAGTTCGTGTAATTCTAAATGCCAAAAGATATAACTACATACTATATATTTACATGAAAACCTTAAATACAAACTCATTTGTTGTAAAGTAATCCCTCGAACCGCGTGGTAGATAGGTTCTGAAAAAACACCGCACAATCCGAAATCGCGCACTGTGAATCCTATTTTGTATGAAATTAGGGGGATACGTTCCAAATCCTGAAATTATCATGAAAATGTTCAATTTAAACCAAGTAGATAACTAAAAAAAAGACCTTATTCAACATTAACATAAAGTTAAACATTAACATAAACAAAAAAAAAAATAAAAATTATAAATTAATTCATAAAAATTAAACAAACAAAAAAAAAAAATAAATCTTGAAATCAGTTCACTGTACATAGTATGTACATAATTAAAATGTAAATATGTAATTTAAAAAAAATCTTTAAATAAGTTAATTTTCATCTTCTGATGAATTTTTTCTCTTTTCCCCCAATGGTTTCGTAAAAAAACTTGTTAATAGTGATTGCTTAATAGTAACAGGGGTGCGTAAGTTAAACTTAGTTTTTTTCTACTACACACACACAATCATAATATGGGATAGTATGTGTGTGCACATCACTGATATATTTATATACATATCTTGCATGAAATATGTAATAATATGTAGTCAAAAAAAAAAAAAAAAAAAAAAAAAAACCGCGCTGCTGCGAAACTTTTGCCGCGCAAGGCGAAATTTTGTAAAAATAAAAATAAAAACGCGCAAGTCCAAAACCGCGCAGTTCGAGGGATTACTGTATATAGGGATGCTAATCCTTATATCTCAATCCCGAAAATTATGATTTTCAGGATTTACAAAATTTTTGATTTTAAGGTTTTTTGCTTCTCCTGTAAAAAAACAAAAAGTCCAGTTACGTCCGTTTGCATTTAATGTGACGATATAGTCAAATGAAATCAAAAAAGTCGTAAGTTACTAAAAATTAAAACTTGATTTTTTGATTGATTCTAATGCACTGTATCAAATTGCATGTTGTTGTAAAATTTTACACCTCTACGACTACAAACGACGATTTTATGTACAATATTTTAAAGCCTCTAAGTGCAAGTGCAAAAAACTCATAAACCAAAAGGTAATTGACATCTTTTGATAAAAAAAGTAAATATAAGCAAATATAGTTATATACTGTTCGTTTTTTTTTTTGTCTTTATAATAGAAGATCATTCTGTTTTTTGCTTCTCCTGTAAAATTTTTTTTTTTGTGTAATTTACCGCCTTTTTGATTTTACATAACGATATATAAAATATTCCGGGCTATTATAAGGAGTAAAATTTGTTGGCTTAATAGATTTTATTTCAACATATAGCTAAACTTCAATATTAGCAAATAGAAGCAGGTAGTCTGATCACAAAGCTATACACCTGAACATATGTATTACACTGGTCAACAAAAAAAATTTTTTTCTTTTTTTTTTTTTTTATGACTGATTTGTCCACACCACGAACAACTCTGTGATTCCCCTTTTTATTTTAATAAGCGAGAAAAATAATTTTTGGCGAAATTACAAAAAAAAAGTTCAAAACATAGAGAAATTAGAACCTGTAGTTCTAATTTTAGAGAATCCAATACATTAAAATGGCAGGTTCTAGTTTCTAGACAGTTCGAATTTGTAAGATTCTTCCGTAATAAAATCGGAATGTTTTATATGATTATTATGATTTCCTTTTATATTTTGCCTTAGAAATGGCTCAGCATAAGTTTTTTTTTTTATCGAAGAAATGTCTAAAGGCCTAGTTAGCCTTAACGTTAACGTGGCTATAATAAAGCGTAAAGCACTATTCAGTTTGTGTGTGCAGTTATAGAATATTTAAAACGTGTAACGCCGAGTCACACAGAATCCGTCAAACGTTGTATAGTTTCATTACACATTCATTCTGTTCTACACAAAAATTTTACTTGCCGCACGACTTGTATTACCGTCTAAACTCGCCTTTAAAATGTTAAAATGTAAAAACTTTATAATAATTAACATGGTAAGAAATAAAATTGCCTAAATAACTATGAATTATGAAACGAGTAATTTCGAATAGCTACCAATTCTTTGTAAAAACTTTATTAAATTTTTAACTACGAACTACGAATCGTTTAAGCTCTTTTACACATATTACTCTATTCATGAATGAGCTTAAACGTCGAAAGAAATAAATATATAGAAATTATAAAGTACGAAATCGGCTGAGGTAATTGCAGTCTAAGCTAAAACAATGCAGTAAATTTCTAGGCTACAGTATGTGTCTCGCGAAACTGCATCTTTTAATTTTTAATAGCGCTGAGTTTATTCAATTAATTTGGGGGAACAAAAAATATTAATAGATTAAACTTAAACCGTTATTTCCTTTAATTATTTTTGTATATTAAGAAAAGGGTTATCTTCGGATTGATTATGCCAATATTTTTATATGGGTTGGAAGTGTATTGTGGTACTTGGGGATATCTATTTAGGAAAATTAGGCTTGCCTTTAATAGAGTTATTAGATATATTTACTCACTTAGGGTTAGACAACATGTAACTCCGTTTGTCCATAGCACTTTGGGTATGTCTTTTGTTGATTTTGTTAAGTTTAGAAACTTGCTATATTTTTATAGGTCGTTTAAGTTACATGTGCCTGTATATATAACAGAATTATTTAAATTTGGAAGCTCTATTAGAAATAGGCAGTTGATAATTCCAAGAATTACTCCTATTTTAGAACGTTCGTTTTCTGTAAGAGTAGCCAGGGACTATAACAGGTTACCTACTTCCTTAAAAGTATTTAATTTTTCGGTAGCTACTTATAAAAGAAAGCTTCGGGAGGAATTTTCCTTCGTTTAATTTTTATTTAATTGTTGTTTCTTGGTTGTTTATTTGTCGGTTATATGTTGAGATGTATATTTATTTATTGAAAAATTGTTAATTAATTTTAAGCTAATAATATGTTATTTTATAAGTTTTTTTGAGTTGTATAATGAGACCGATTATGGCCATAAGGCTAGGTTTTTCATATGAGAATGAATAAAATAAATAATTAAAAAGACTTTAAAATTTCAATATAAAAAATATTTCTTTTAATTTTAAATGTTTACCTTTTAATGGTTTCGGTTAAAATTTTTTTTTAGTAATTTATATTAAATGTTTTATTAACACTTCCACTTCACTGTACGTGAGAAACACAAATGAAAGCTCTTTAATTATTTTAATTCATGTACGTGTATGCCTATCAATCTGTCAACTTGTTATTTATCAGGTTAGTGAAAAAATGCGATTCAAAATTTGAAGAACAATAATTACAAAAGATATGATCAAATTTAGGTGTTAGACACCAGAAGTCTCATATTTGTTTAAGAATAAGAAAATTCATTTAGAAATTAATCATTAACTTAAAAGGTATAGCGGAGGGGAATCAGATATTATGTTTTGAAAGTAAAAGCTTTAACAATAAACATATAAACATCACATTAAGCGGAAAATAATTGTTATATACTTATGTAGGTAGTTTGATTAAATGACATAAAATATGTACTTGTTTTGATTGCTGTTTTTGTTAATTAAGAAATAAATTTATTTCCATACCTTATACAGTCGTGCTTATTTTGAAAAAAAAAAATTGAATTGAGAAGCAAAACTTGGGCCCATTTGCTCTCTATTCTGAGAGGCTATTTTCAAGTAAATGAACTTAATTTTGATCTGCAAATGAGTTCAGAGTAAATGAAAATTCAATCCATGCTAGTGTTTTGCGAAATTTGCTTGTGTTTCTTACTTTTATGGCTATAGTCTAAAGGAAGTTGAGATTTTCGATTTTCATATTTGTAAATATTGTTCCAGACTACAGTCTGTTGGTGTTGTGCAATAGCCTTTTGGACTACTTTCGTCAGATAAGTGAATATTAATTAATTAATGAAAGGAAAATATTGATATCATGAGAGAACGAAATTAAAAATTTTTCGACTATTTCTCATTCTTATTTTTTAGCATATATTTTAATAGGGAAAATGTAAGAAATCTTCTTGGATTAGAAAACACTATAGCAGTTACGCTAAAATGTATCGATATTTTAAATTCGAAGAACATGGTTGGTAATGTTTGTCTACGAGGCGTTTCGTTGTTATTTTTCGAGAAGTTAGGCCGTAATCCTGACACAGGGTTGTAAAGGCCAGTTATGTAAATATGTATGTATTTTTTTTTTATTATAATTTTGGAAAAACCGCAAATTTTTATTTTTCTCCTTTGCTGGGATTTGATTCTCGGTCGTTTGAATGTATTTCTCTGCGAGCGCTCTAATCACTATACCACGACCTGGGCAACCCTGGTAATAATATTCACGAAGAGAGTAACCAGCGTTGCCACTATTGGTAGAATTCTACCAAAACTGGTAGAAAATTTTTCGTTTGGTAGGATGGTAGGCTGAATATGATTTTGGTAGATTTTAGCAGCAGCTAAAAAAAATCTTCATAAGGAATTTCAGTCAGAAAGTTCAAGATTGGCGTATTTATATTCAAGTATAAAATCTAACTTTTTGCTCATATTAAGCAATTTTATCAAAATATATTTAATACAATAATATAATACAATAATAGAAAACACTGAAACTGATTTTAAAAATATTAATTGATTAAAGTTTCAAAAATTTTTATCGGTACAAAAGCCGAAATGTATACTACTAAAAACTTAACCAGGAAGAAGTTTTTGATGTTGAACATGAGATTTTGCAATTTAACATTGAATTACTAAACCAAATCAATGCTAGATTTGATTTTAATCGAGAAGATATTAAATTGTTACAAATAACACTAGTTTACAAAATGAAATTTTTTTCATGTACATTTGATGAGATGTGATTTTTCTTATGTATTTTCTTCCGCTGAATTCAAAAATCAAGGTTAAAATTTTTTTTATGGAACAGTTTTTGAGATATGGTCCATTTCTCATTTTTTCGACCTTTTTTCACTTGACAAATTATATCTCGAGATAGATATGTCCTATTGGGTCATTCTTGGTACCATATGGAAGGAATTAAGATGACGAACAAACATGTATAACTGGATTTTTGATCTGTAAAGTAGTTCAAAATATATTGATGAAAATATGACACATTTTCAAAAAAATCATATTTTACAGTGCTTCTGTGCCGATGGAAAAGTACAAGTCGTCGAAAAAACATCTGGTTTCTCTTCATGTACGTGAAGATGATACTTCTACGCAAGAGCTAACACCTACCAGAAGAAAATCGACCGAAAAATGACAAAGGTATAAGCTATTGAGTGAAACAATCCAAAATATTTTCCAGTTGTAATACTCATATTGAATGTATTTGGACATTGTGGCGTATAATTGACGTATGTATTAAAATCGTTTAAACCCAATAAATTGTAAAAAAAAATAAAATATTCGAAAAATATGGGACTTGATTGTTCCACTCAATAGCTTATACCTTTGTCATTTTTCGGTCGATTTTCTTCTGGTAGGTGTTAGCTCTTGCGTAGAAGTATCATCTTCACGTACATGAAGAGAAACCAGATGTTTTTTCGACGACTTGTACTTTTCCATCGGCACAGAAGCACTGTAAAATATGATTTTTTTGAAAATGTGTCATATTTTCATCAATATATTTTGAACTACTTTACAGATCAAAAATCCAGTTATACATGTTTGTTCGTCATCTTAATTCCTTCCATATGGTACCAAGAATGACCCAATAGGACATATCTATCTCGAGATATAATTTGTCAAGTGAAAAAAGGTCGAAAAAATGAGAAATGGACCATATCTCAAAAACTGTTCCATAAAAAAAATTTTAACCTTGATTTTTGAATTCAGCGGAAGAAAATACATAAGAAAAATCACATCTCATCAAATGTACATTTTTAGTGTAAACCAGTGTAATTGCTCCTAAGGAAGTATTGTCAAAAGAAAACTTGCTTATATTGTCCCTTGTTTTAAACTTTTCTAATCTTATAGACTGTGATCCTGATAGTATTATGTTGCTATTAAGAGAAACAAAACTTTCAACGGAATTAAACATTGAATTATTTTGGGCTAAAGTTTTACATGAGAAAAGTTTTGGTGAATTAAACAACTTTGATAATTTTAATTTTGGTTTTTCGACCTTTATTATTTAATGTAAAGAATTACTCAAGCTTAAGGTCTTTTTTAAATAAAAATCGTTTATTTATTTATCAATATTTCGCTACTCCTGCATGTAGCGTCTTCAGGATATAAATAAATATATATATAGCATATAAATAAATATATCCTGAAGACGCTACATGCAGGAGTAGCGAAATATTGATAAATAAATAAACGATTTTTATTTAAAAAATACCTTAAGCTTGAGTAATTCTTTACATTAAACAACTTTGTTTTAATTAACTTTCTCTTAAGCATACTTCTTCAGCAGCTGTACGCAAATAGTAAACACTTTCCTTAATCAAAACCAAATTGAGAAACAAACTCGAAATAAATACAATTAATAATATAATGCTCTGTAAAGAGCTTGTAAAAGCTAATGATGGCCACTATGTGTGGTCAGCAAGAATTTAAATTTCTATACCTACATATCCAATTAGATTATTTTTGAAAAATCTAATTGTTTTTTTTTAATTTCTTGTATTTATAAATGTATTTTCGATTTTATTGTTTAGAAATTGAATTATTTTTGTTATATATGTATTTTCAAAGAACTGAACTCTTTTAGTTATATTTTTTACTTTTGGTTATTTATATGTACATGTAAAGGTTTTAATAAAAATAGTTTTTCATCTCAACAATGTGTTTTTAAATGGTTTTTAAATAGTTTTTAAATAAAAATGGTTTTTGGTAGATTTTGATCAATTTTGGTAGATTTTGAAAGAAATTTTGGTAGAACAAAAATTTTTTCAGTGGCAACACTGAGAGTAACTAAAGTTGAATAAATAACTGAACAATTTCATTAGCTGGGTAATATGGATGAAGACCATTGTTCTACTGCAATGCACATGATTAAGTAGTCGGTAAATTTAGACTCACCCTGAAATCTAATATTTTTCATTTATTATTGTTTTGAAGTTGAATAACTATGTCAACTAGCCATATACGTTCTTTAATTTTATAGTTCAAAATGTTACAAAAAAAAAAAAAAATAAGATAAACAATAATTTAATAATAAAATTATAAACATAAACAGATGCTGGTACTAAAAAAACGAGACGAAACCGTTTACAAAAAAATTTTTTTATTTTGGTTTCTATTTATTTATTTAAGAAAAAAAAATGTTTTTGCTTAGAAAACAAATATAGCAAATCGAAAAAAAAAAAAAACAAAATCAAATGAATAAATAAAATAACCCTAAATGGAGTAAATTTTAACACTCTAAAGTGAAATGTGTTATTTTAAGTTAAATTTTAAATAATTATTTTTAACAATATTTTGTGCCTTATAAACCCTCTTGTAGTCGCCGTGGTTTAGTGGTTAGTGTGTTGGCTTACTAAGACGATAGCGCCGGGTTCTTTCAGCGACTACCTCTCAGCAGTCTTCTGGTAAAGCTCTGGGAGTAATTGATTGCCATGAAAAAAACTTCTCAAAACTGTCGTTCGGAGTCGACTTTAAACTGTAGGTCCCGGTAGTCCTGGATAAATTTTAACACACACAACATGAGTTCTGCAAGAAGCTAGGCAGAAACCCTGATACAGGGTGGTAATGGTTACTTATTTATGTATGTATGTATGTCTTAACCCTCATCCTGCCCTTAAAAAGCGTACGTTATTTACTCTTTGTGTAGTTTTGCATGCATATGGGGATATCTACGTACTATGTGTTTTATTTCTAAAACAAACAACATACTGATTTGCAGGCATTGTAAATTAAATGGCATGAGAACACTTATATTTTGTAGTACATACATACATGCAGACATAGATTGGCGTTTGTTCACAAAAATACTTATATGCTGTTTCTGGTGAAAAGGAGAAGGAATTTCATACAAATATATAAACGAGTATATTTGTGTCATTTGTTGTTTTTTTTTTGTAAATTTTATATGGTACTCGTCCTTCTGGTTCTTGTGATGGGATAGACCTTTCCCTTAGAGTACCCGTTGAGCTCATTGGACTCGATCACCTGAATGCATATAAGGAAAACGTAACAATATGGCACACACACACGTCAATTATAATTTAAAAATAAAAGGTTCCCCCCGCACTTTCAAGAAGTCCATCTACAAAGAAACTGCCACCGATTGGGAAGTTGCAGAGATAACGGCGAAACCTACTTAGCGAAGGCACTCACCATACACAATCAACATGAAATGATGAGGCAATTGCTGCTGATCTTTCAAGGGTGAAGGTATAACACATTTGAATGATCAATTCACAGCAATTTGTTTCATTCATAAGGCGCTTAATAATAATATAAGAAAAATGTATATGTACTGTACTTTCAAAAATATTCCAATACAAAGCCCATCATTTAGTAAAGGTTTACTCCTGAGTATTGGTTCCAATAAAAAAAATGTGTGGAAAACCACACACTATAACTTTTTAAATATTTTATATAAAAAAATTTTATTCAATTAATGCATTTTCTATTAAAAATTGATGCTACAGAAAAATGCAATACATTTTTTTTAAATTCATAAAATAAATATTTTGTGTGGTTTTTCACTCAAGAATGCGATGAGCGTTAGAGACTTGTTTAGGCATGATTTATAATTTAGAAACTGAAAGACAGACAGACGAAACTTGTAGAAATGCGAACGAAATTGCGAAGAGTACATTGTAAAAGTTTTAGGCAAGAGCAAAAGAGAATTGAAAAATGTCTGTCATTTAATTTTTACATCATAAATGCCGACTTTTTTATAAAAATAATACACTAGAATAACTAGAATACTAGAATAAAAATTTGCGGTAAATACACTCATAGAAAAAACGTGCTAAAATCAAGATTTTATGTACGAAATCAAAACTTTTCAGTTTCAATAGTCTGTTAAATGCGAAAATTCTTATTTCAAAAATAAAATCTTAATTTTCTTTAAGATTGTATTTGAGATTGTAATCTTGAATAAAGTGTCGTTTTAAGAACGAATTCAAGATTTTGTTCTTAAGAAAAATCTTAAATCAAGAATAAATTCTTAAAATTTAAGAATTTAAAAACTTACTTTTTAAGATCGATTTTAAGAACGTATTCTCGAAAAAAATTTTATTGGTTTTTATCCGAATTTAAATGTCGAAATAAAACACATGTTTTAATTTATTTATGTATATATTTATTTTATATTTATTAATATACATATATTTATATTTATTTTTATACTTATATATGTATTTAAAATAATGAAAAAGTATTTATAATGCAATATGATATAATGTAATACATATAGACTTATATTATATAGTATTCCTTTGTTTTAAGAAAATAATGTTATTGAATATAACAATGGTTAGAAATTGTTATTATTAGAACTACCTTAACTTAATTGAAAAATCTTTGGGACGAAGTATCTGGTCCTTTCTTAAAACTTTCCCATCTCTGATTCGGATAAGCTCATCTCTCTTATCACTTGTAAGACTTTTATGCAGGTTATAAAACTTAAGGATGTCTTTACCAGTAACTGACTCAGTTAACAACAAAGCTAAACCCTACATAGTATATAAAAATGTTAAACAAATATAGTTTATGAGTAATCTATTTTAAACTAGGAGATATGACTTTTACCTTATCAAAAAATTTTTTATTGACTGCCGAGTTCACTGAAGTTGGTGTGGAAAACGTATCCTTACAATTTTTCAGCCATTCGCCTACTTTCGATGGCATTGAAAGTGTGTCTTCGTCTATTCCAAACTAAACGCAAACTTATTACTGATATCACTTCCTTTTTTCTATTTTTTTTTTAATTACCTCTTTCTTTTTCCATGTAAACAACTTTTCGCGAAACTCCATTCTAAGTCCTAGAGGAGGAATTGCTTCTTTTATGTCTTCTTTCTACCGCAAACTTTTAAAAGTCACTTCTAAATCTAAAAGAAATTAATTTAACGTTGAAACAAATGGTAATATAAATCTATCAAATTAAACAATTTTTATTTGCAATTACTTCTTTAATATTTATGTTTTCTGAACGTTTATATACAAATAAAATAGAGTATTTGCCCTTGAGATACTTGAAAACAGATTCCGTTAGGAACTCTTTTAAAAGGTTTTTTAATAAAACATAATCTGGAGACTCCGATACAATTTCCTGCGGCGTGCTTATAACATCATATTGTCCATTTGCCAACTGCAATAACTCGTCAGTCACTGGTATGGATATAAAAACCATTTCATTTGTGGTTTGATTTTCCATTTTTTCTTTTTAAAACAATTAAATATCTTTTTTTACACCGGTTTTTTCTAAATACGTCTTCTTTGTTCAGCGTCATACAATTTACTACACACCACGCTTTGATTGTTCTTCTTCTTCTGAAATTCAAGAATATGATCTAAAAATTAAGATTATATTCTTGATTTTAAGAATGTGTTCTTAATTTTGAGAATGCGTTCTTAAAGTTTAAGACAACGATCTTAAATTGAAGAATACGATCTTAAAATTAAGATTATGTTCTTGATTTTTAGAATCCGTTCTATAAATTAAGAATTTATGCTTAAATTTGAGAGCGCCATTCTTACTGACCAAATTGAAATCTAAAGATTTCTGCAATCTAAACTCAAGAATTTTGTTCTTAAATTTAGATCGTAATTTTTCTTTCAGTGTAGGTGTTATATATGGCAGCAAACTCATTGTGGACTTATACCACTTCCAACAACAACAACCAACAACCGTTACTCTTTTGATTTTATGTGTATCAAACTTTGACAAACTAAATGACGTTTGTAGCTAGGTTATCAAACCTTGGTACTTTATTTTTATAACTTTGTTTTTCTTTAGCAAAATAACATTAAAAATTGCAAATATTTATTGATAATACGTTACCCAGAGTTTTTATAAATAAATTTTTAAGTATCATGCAAAATAAAGAGTCTATTTTAATGTATAGTCTATTTATATGTTTACAAATTTTTTACACATAAACCATTTTTTTGTTGTTGTTAAATATTAGCACAAATGTGGCTTTTTTTCTTAATTGTCAATAAACAAACCAATAATTAAAAAAATTTAAGTAAATAAAATAATATTCAGCAAGTGTTTTATAATATGTATTCTCCTGCCAATTGTGTCAATAATTATTCTTTATTTAGAAAAATTTAATTTATATTCCTTTAGTCTCTGTTTGTGTAAACTAAGTCTCCGTTGTAAAACCAAATTTCAGTAGAAAAACCAAATCCCAATAAAGAAAGTGACAAGAAATAACAAAAATTAAATATCGATATTCTTTAACCAAAAAGTGTGCAATATTTTAGTTTAAAAGTTTTTTGGTTTAAACCTTTTTTGACAATATTTTGCTATTGGTTTTAGTCAAGTTTGTTTTTTTTTTGTTCTATTGGTTTTTAGCAAATTCCAATTTTCAAAACAATTTTGTAAAACAATGTTGGGAACGACCAGAGCACCAGAGCTGGTATATTCACACATACACATAAGTCTTAAATGGCTTAGCATATAACAGATTGAGTTTGGCAAAGCACCTCCTTTACAGTGTCAAACAAAAATGTTGTAGTTAACAGAGGAAGCCATAGCAGTATTAAGCAATACGTAAATCAATTATAGCAAATATTCGCATCAATATTTATTTATTTATGTTAGTAACTCGTTGGTATTTAATTTATATAGAGCAAATTATCTAATGGGCTCGCTAATGGGCTGCTAAACTTCTGCCAACAACGCTTTAATCTCTTCGATATCGTAAAAACTGTTGTGAACTGCCAAAGCAAGAGAAAAAAAAACATTTTTTTAGTGAAAAATAAATGCATGTGATATTTTAGATACATTGGAACACTTAAAAGCTCGTCATTGATCAAGAATATTTGTAAAATTTTGAAAAGTATGGTTTACATAATTTGCTTAAAACGTTCTTATTTTTCATGGTACAAAAAATTAAATGCGAAAACAGGCATGATTTGTGAAAAACTGAAAGTAATTTTGAAAAAATGTGGTTCCATTAAATTTCAGAGCTAATTTGCAATAAGTGAGCAGATCAAAAAAACTGAAATTGATCTGGAATTCTGAGTTGAAATCTCAGTAAGAGTAATAATTTTTTTTATTAAGCCAAGCCAAATTGAACATGTTTTCGACCCCAACTACGAGTCTTCAGAGCTTGTGTTCTATACATATCAGCATGACAATAATTAAGTATACACTTCACACTATTCTATAGAAATCATCTTGTCATCTTATTTGGGTGAATCATAATTATAGAATTTTTCTTATTGCCCGAATGGAAACTATCTTGTCTTAACCATCTGCAGAATAGAAACTTCTTAAAAATCCGAACTATCTATTCCTGACCTCGAAACTGGCATACGCTTGCGCCGTCAGTATTTAAATTCATCGAAATTATTTTGCGCATCAAGTTAAGTTTATTCGAATACATGCCACTCAGCGTACATTTAAATATTTGAATTCTAAGCACCACACTATTATCGTTCACTGTATTGTTATACATTCTTTTCATTGTTTTAATTTTGTCTAACAATTTCTCTTAAAATATTTGTCATTTTTTTTTGGAATTTAATATTTTCTATGTATTTCAATAGCCAGTTGGTTGTATTGCAAGAATCAGAAATTGGAAAATTGTGTACAAAGAATATTAAATTTGGTTTCATATTACTTCTTGGAATCAAAATCTTGTTGTATATAAAAACCCAATAATCTCTAACGTAACTTCTTTAAAGCATTTTTTTTAGCTAGATTCTACTCTAAAGGGGTCCGTTCCTTCGTTTATAGCTGTAAATAAAAAAATGATAATAGAATTTAAACAAAGCCAAGTCGAACATGCTAGTAGTCGACCAATTGAGTTGACTGTGCCTGAAACAGTTAAGAAAAATCAAAAAACCTTCTTGAATGATCACCAGTTAAACTTACGTGAACAATCTGAAATGAAAGACTGTAGTCTGCGCCGCCTTCTTCCCAAATATTTTGACCTGGAACGAAATATTTGGAACCCATGGGGAAACTCGTAAGCATTTTCAAGGCAGAGGCTTATGCCATCGAAAGATGCCCTCAATTCAACCTGAACAAAAGGTACAAAGGGCAGGTAAAATCCATATTTTCTGATAGTCTGTTAGTTATCCGAGCACTTGTCTCCAATGAAATTAACTCGAAGTTAGTATGGGATTGGCTGTTGAAACCGAACCAGCTGGGAAGGGACAAAAGGTTCAGCCTAAACTGGGTGCCGGGCCATGCGGGTATTCAGGAAAACAAAGGGGCAGATAATTTTGCCAGAAAGGGCGCAGCCATACCACTGTTGGGGCCAGAACCCTTATGTGGGATGGAAAGGAGAGTTTGGAAAGGCATACGGAGGGAAAAGGAGGACAAAGACAGACGATTACGCTTCTTGGGCCCGACTAGCCTTAGATTTTCCAAACTTTTACTCGGTAATTATGATAACAGAAAGTTTGAGTCGTGCATTCGAGTATCTTGGGATAGTCTGAGAATATTGACGGAACCCCTGACTGGTAACTGAAGACTCAATGGAAACTTAAATAAGATCGGAAACGCTTCGAGCTATCGGTGAATATTTTGTAACGAGCCGATCGAGTCAACAGAACAGCACATGCTAGGCAATTGTGCATTATCAAGAAGTACCTTGGGGGTTATTAAATATCAGGTGGGGAATTGTTAATTGTACCTCTTTAATGAATGAATGAACTTCTTGAAACCAGTTGAGAAATTTGAAAAATCTAAATGATAGCCGTTTGAAATCACGTGAGTAAATTGAGATTACCAGTATTTCAAAAAATGCTAAACAGTGATGAGAAGAAAACTTTGACGAAGATAAGACCCGTGTTTCCTCACAATAGAATAAAATCAAAGTCATGAAGTGGTTTCAAATGTAATTCAGGATCAGCTTTACTATGCATTTTTATTACTAATAATTGTAATACAACATTGTACATATAAAATATAAATCTTATGCAAATGGCAAAATAATCCAAGAATTGCCTTCAACTACTTAAAACAACAACATATTTACTTAAAAAGGTATTCCGAAACTATCTTTTTTTCTTCTTTCAATTATTTTTCGATTACCATACAAAATACTCCCGACATTTAAATATAAAATCGAATGTTAAACGACTGAAGAATATTCTTCATGTCAGAAGTATTCGTATGTACGTGTTAGTGAATATTTACGTATGCAATTCACATTTTTGTGTAGAAAATATTTTATGAACAGGGAATTTTATAAAGAAATTTGCATATGAGAACAACAAAAGCAATAAGAAATCTAATATCACAATAGTATTTGAATTACAATTTGCTTTGAAGATTGTCTTCCCCCTCATTTTTATAAAAAAAAAAAAATATATATTTCTTTTTAATATATTGATTTATGTGTTCTTTGATATATAATTTAAGAAACATGTACATCAAAAGGAAGATTTTAAAAAATTTAATAAAGTCAAGGCAAAAACAAGTAAGGTCAATGGCACATTTTTACTATAAAGTAAGTTATTACGAGGGCAGTTTAATAATTTCGTAATGGTAAAAAGATTAATTAGAGTGTTGATAGTTTTAAAGTTAACCCCCTGCCGGGCTTACCAAATACAAATAGTAAAAAAAAGTATTATATGTAGGGATAAAGGTATTATTGCAAATTCAGGTCGCTTAAAAATGTGCGTTACTTTGCGCAAAAGTAAATAGTCGATCAAATTTGTGAAATGATATTGGATGATAAACTGTAAGTTGTTTGACTTTTTTTACTCTATTTAATTTTTTTTTTACCCAATTTAATTTTTTAAAACATATGCAAATGCATATTTTGCAAATGCATATTTGCATATTTTCCATATATGCAAAAAAATTTAAAATTTTGGATTATATTTATAAGTATCTTGTTGATGTAAACCAACGCTAACATTACAACACAAACCAGAAGTGGATCATGGATTGGATATCATCTGACGGTAGCGCTCACCGGCGACGAATCGATAATTGATGGTCATCATTAACACTGGCCGATACAGCTGCGATATTTTCTTCATTTCGCACTCTACGTAAGCGTGTTGGTGGTTTAATGTCCAACAATGTAAATTTGGTGCGAAATTTAGTCACAATAGCCCGAATTGCCGCTTCAGTGGGTCGATTAAACTGACCATAAAATGGAAGAAGCGTGCGATGAAATTTCTTAACAGAGTACACATTTTGATAATAAAATTCAATAATTTGCAAGCGTTGTTCGTTTGTAAGACGATTCATGGTTAAATTATAGACCAAACTGAAGATGTTTGACAGTGAAACAAAACACTGTTTAAACCAGTGTTGCCAAAAAGATAATAGCTAAAAAATCACACTTTAGTATGTGAGGGCTATCGAACAACAACAAAGGCTATCGAACACCGAACACACGACTACAAAAATCGCTGGCTACGAAAGTAGCCAAGTAGCCAGCTACTTAATTATAATAACTACTACAGCTACAAAATAAGCATATGTTTTGACATGTTGAACATAACCTAAACAAAATATAACAAACTTTTTTTTTGTAAGTGAGGAAATAAAAAACAACAAATGTCTGAAGAAAACTTAAAAAAATTTAAGAAACTAAAAAGGCAATTAAATAATAAATAAAAAATGAAATAAAAACTAATGTAAATAAATGAAATAAGTAAATGAAAACTAAACAAAAATGTAAACAAATGATTATTTATTTTCAGTGGTGCAACTTGAATTTTTTTCGAATTTTTAATGCATATATTTCATATATTCGGTTTTTTAAACACCTTTTTCATGCATCTTATTGTATTGGCAGCACTAAACTGTTTATTGTCGCCAACAAAAATATAAATTAGCCTAAGTTGGCTACGGGCTACAAAAGTAGTCGTGTGTTCGGTAGTCGTGTGTTCGGTAGTCGTGTTGCCGTTAAAATAATTATTCTCATATGCACACATGTATTCTATTTCTGACAGCTTGTAGTCGATGGTCGGTAGCCTTTGTTGTGTTTATAGCATTAGCTGTAACTGAAAAACAAGAGCTATTACGAAAAAACTGTTGACGTATTGAAAAAATACACGAATTTTTGGTCTTTTGTTGACCAGTGTTATTATTATTGTTAATGGTCTGATAAATATTTTTTTTAAATGAAAGACTTCGTTGAAAACATAAACAAAAAATTCACGAAACATCGGGAAAATATGCAAAAAATTGTTTTATTTAAAATGTATAAAATAATTTCTAATTTATTAGCTAAACAATATTCATACAATTATGACTAAAAAACATTAATTTGGCAAAAAATATTCTTACACAAAAAAAAAAATATATATTTCGTAAAATTTTTTGAATTATTGATAAACAAATATATCAATTCTTTTTTTAATCTCTGCAGTATAGTTATACAAGATATTTTAGACTTCTTTCCATAATAGATGCAAATATTATTTAATTTTTAATTAACAATCCAAACATGTGAGTTAGATTAAATTGGATGTATGGCCAAGTTGCTTAAAGGTGCTCACACACACAAAAAAAAGAAGACAACTAAACATTAAAAGAACACCGTTAAGGGCTAAATTAAATAAGAAGAAATAGATGTTCACTCATAATTGTATTAAAAATAAACAAAATAAATATTAAAATATTTTAAATATTCATGCCCATACCTATACCATTTGTAACACATCACAATGATTTGAAATTTGTCCCTTTTCTTTTGTAATTTTTTGTCATACAGTCCCATTAACATGTAACAAGACGTCGAACACAACAAATCACAAACACTAATGGCAAGTATGTGGGCATCTTAACTAAATAAAAATTCTTAGAAAAACATTGAAATTTAACAATAGGGAGAGCAAAATAAATAAATACGAAAATGTGTTAAATCTTCGTTCACAAACCTATACCATTTGTAACAAATCACAATATGTAATATGAAATATGTGTTTCCATTTTTCTTTTGTAATTTCTTGTCATACAGCCCCATTGAAATATAACAAGAGGTCGAACAACATATTATGTACTCGTAGAGTACATTTTCTTGTGGGAAATTTGGGAGATTTGTCTAGTACTCTATTTCTGATTTTTCTTTATGATCTCTTTCTTTATGATCTCTTCAAATTCTATCCTATACACTACAATACTTACTCGTATATAATAATTAATTATTTTTACATATAAAAATATATAATTGGCCAAAATATTAAGTACATATGTATGTTGAATGAACATTGCCACGAAATGAGCAAAACTAATAGGAATTTTGTTACAATTTTTCATAACTTCTGCTAAATGCTATATTTGGAACTTAAAAACAGAAACTAATTAAACTACTACAATATTTTAAAACTAAAGGTGTACATTAGACCGTATTTTAAAAAAAGTTTCTCCGTACCCCCTCTAGTAATTGATTGCCATGAAAAAGCTTCTCAAATCTGTCGTTCGGAGTTGACTTTAAACTGTAGGTCCCGGTACTCATGGAAAAAAATTAACACACACAACATGAGTGCTTTGAGTAGCTAGGCCGCTACTTTGCACAGTAGGTTTTTTTTTTTGGCATTAAGTAATTTTTTCGACACATAAAATTTAAAAATGTAATGATGCAGTTTTGTAGAAAATTGATTCAGTATGAAGAATCCACAAATTGTATACCAAAAAAAAAAAGTTTATTTATTTTTTTTTTGAAATAATGAAGTAAAGTCACATGTAAATTTTGGTCCGAAATATTAAAAACTGTTTGTTTTTACGTAAGATAATTTTATTGCTCTGGTTTAAATAGTGATTTCTTTTCAAATATGTATAAACTTTTCTGCGTATTTAAAAAAAAATTATAAAATTCGCTTATATGGTTTGAATAAAATTTGTTCTATAATGTGGAGTGATTGCAAACTTTCTTGGAAGAAAAAAAAGGTTGCTCGGTCGTGCTAGGTGCTCCCGCTATAATAAAATGAAAGGAAAGACTCCATACTAGTAGTCGCCGTGGTCTAGTGGTTAGTGTGTTGGCCTACTAAGACATGAGCCCTGGGTTCGACACTCAGCTCTGACGTCTTAAAAAAAAGAAGTATGAAAAAAATATTTCTTTCGGCGACTACCTCTCAGCTGTCTTCTGGCAAAAGCTCTGAGAGTAATTAATTGCCATGAATAAGCTTCTCAAGTCTGTCGTTCGGAGTCGACATTAAAACTGTAGGTCCCGGTACTCATGGATAAAAAATTCAAACACACAACATGAGTGCTGCGAGAAGCTAGGTCGTAATCCTGACACAGGGTTGAAAAGGCCAGTTTTGTAAGTATGTAAGACTCCATACTATCAATTAAAGGAAAAAAAGTTTAAATAATTAATAATCTTTTATAAAATCATAAAATTTTTCTAAAAATTTATGAAATTTTTAATTAAAAAAATTAAAGAATTAAAATTAAAATTTAATTACTTTTGGTAAAGAAACAAAAAGTTGTGGGAAAAAAAATAATATGAGTTATATTGATGGTGAGTGGTGCGCGCTAATTGAGGTAATTAAGGCTCTGTGCCAAATTTCAAAAACCTTGGGCCAAAAGTATTTTTTGGGTTCTATGGGCGGTGGGTAGTGGGCGTAGCCAATTTTGATGAATCTTTACATTTTTCTTAATTGAGCAAATTTTACCAAAAAATTTAACCAAAGGCTCAGAGCAAAATTTCAAAAACGTTGGGCCAAAAATAAATTTTGGGTTCGATGGGCGGCGGGTAGTGGGCGTGACCAATTTTGATGAAACTTTAAAATTTTCTTAATTGAGCTAACCAAAGACTCATAGCAAAATTTCAAGATTCTACGAGCACTCCTTATATTTTTTGCCAAATATTGTATGAACAAATCCCACTGTGCCCTGTGTCAAAGTACTAATGGTCAATTATGATGTATGTACCCCCTCTAATATAAAGTACTTATATTAAAAAAAATTTTCTTTTTTACCGAATGTAGGGTCCCCTTTTTTGTTTTTTCGTTATATCTTATGCATTTTAATCATATGTGTACTATAAATAAAACAAATATGGGATATTCCAAGTCAAATCAACCAATGGTTTTAACCTACCCCCTCCGAATTTTATGATTTTTTGTAGAAATATAGTATATCATAGAACTAAATTAAATAAAAAGTTTGGAAGCACTGATACATCTGTATTCGGAAATATGAGGTCTTGAAAATCGGAAAACAGTACAAAAATGCACAAAGTTACACTTACTTAATTGTAATTTTCTTGAAAAGTATTATAGCTACGCATCTCGTAAAAGTCGCATTTGGAAGGGTATTAAATTACCTTTGATTTAATATGCGACATGATTTTTTCTTTGAAAAAGTCAAAGGTCAATTTTCTTTATCTATAAGTCGGAAGCCTATATCTCCGAAAGCGACCTTTTTAAAAATTTGAAAAAAAATTATGCCAAAGATAGCTTCGTTCTCTACAGTTGTGAAAAATTTCAGAGTGGAGGTATTTTTGGATCAAGAAATAAAAATCAAATCGCAAAAGAATGTGATTAAAACTAGTCTAATAGTGCTGGAATGGTAGACGATTTTTCGATTTATATTAGCTGGAACCGCTTATTTTGTAAGTTTCTACAAAAAATACATGAAACAAAAACGGGGGATGTGGGATGGGGGCAAATAGTTCTTCATCGGGGTCAAAGGTTGGGTTGAAGGAATAAAAATCTACAAAAAGCTTCACAACTGCCCTGGAGTAGCCCCTAGAGGGATAAAATGTAAGACCGACCCTTACTAATATTTTACCTCGAACTTTTTTTTCGAACATACCTACCCCCTATCTCCACTCCCTAGAGTGGTAGGAGCACATTTTATAAACTTTGTAATGGAGCCTCCTTAGGGAGTGGAAATAGGGGCTAGGTATGTAGGTAGGGGTTAGGTAGGGTTAGGTATTTACCCCCAACTTTTTTTCTGATCATACCTAACCCTTATCTCTACTCCCTAGAATGGTAGGAGCAAATTTTATATAAAAATGTAACTTTGTAATGGAGCCCCCTTAGAGAGCAGAGATAGGGGATAGGTATATAGGTAGGGGTAGGTATTTACCCCCAACTTTTTTTCCGAACATACCTAACCCCTATTCCCACTCTCTAGAGTGGTAGGAGCAAATTTTATAAACTTTGAACTGGAGCCCCCTTAGGGACTGGAGATAGGGGGTAGCTATGTTCGGAAAAAAAGTTGGGGGTAAAATATTAGTAAGTGTCGGTCTTACATTTTGTCCCTCTAGGGGCTAATCCAGGGAAGTTGTGGAGCTTTTTGTGGACTTTTACTCCTTCAACCCAACCTTTGACCCCGATGAAGAGCCATTTGCCTCCATCCCACATCCCTTCTTTTTGACTTATGTATTTTTTTGTAGAAACTTACAAATTAAGCGGTTCCAGCTAATCGAAATCGAAAAATCGTATACCATCCCACCACTATTAGACTAGTTTTAATCACATTCTTTTGCGATTTGATTTTTATTTCTTGATCCAGAAATACCTCCACTCTGAAATTTTTCACAGCTGTAGAGAATGAAACTATCTTTGGCATAATTTTTTTTTCAAATTTTTAAAAAGGTCGCTTTCGGAGATATAGGCTTCCGACTTATAGATAAAGAAAATTGACCTTTGACTTTTTCAAAGAAAAAATCATGTTGCATATTAAATCAAAGGTAATTTAATACCCTTCCAAATGCGACTTTTACGAGATGCGTAGCTATAATACTTTTCAAGAAAATTACAATTAACTAAGTGTAACTTTGTGCATTTTTGTACTGTTTTCCGATTTTCAAGACCTCATATTTCCGGATCCAGAAGTGTCAGTGCCCTTAAATTTTATATTTGTCTTAGTGTTATGATATACTTTATTCATACCAAAAATTAGCAAATTCGGAGACAGTCATTTCAAAAACGGCATATTTTAAGTTGAGTTGATATGGTTTAACACATATATAAAAAAATATTTGTTTTTGTGAAATTTAAAATATTATTTCATTGTTTTGAAGTGAATTTTTCTTAATTGTCTAAATTATTAAGTAGAAGTATTTAAAGAAGAATGAGTCACTGTTAAGTTCATAAAGGTTTTCTAATTCTATTTAATTTGCCTGTATTTAATTATTTTTATTTTATTGAATGTTTATAGACAATATTATATAATGTTTACAGAAATAGTATTTCACTAATGTATTGATTTTAAAGTTACAAGTGTAGTTTTTTTTTCCGATTTCCTATTTTTTTTACTGATTAAAAAAAATTGAATTGCTAATTCTAAAGTTAATTTTGTTTTATAGTTCCACTAATTATAGGCATTTAAGAATGCATTAAATTGTTCAATGACTCAGTTTGCCTGGGGATTTTAAGCTTAAATAGAAAAAAACTGTTGTCTGACAATTTATTAGATAAATTATAGAAAATAGCTCATAAACTAGAAGAAACTATTTGATGGTCAAGCAAAAACATGATAAATGATACTCTCTATCACAATGAATTTTTTTTTAATGATAAACAATTCAGCATCCTAAAACGCTTGGTTACAAATTTAAAGAAAAATTAAATATTTGTTTCTTATATTTGAAATAAATTTGTTTTTATTAATACTCAGGGGTAAACCCCTACTCATGCAGTACATTGTATTAGAATTTGAAGATAAATAGATAATTTTTTTTATAAATATGCTTATATATTATGCGCCTTTTTGTTGATGAGACAAGTTGCTGCCAATTTGACCATTAAAATGATAGTGTTATATCTTCACCCTTGAATGATCAACAGCAATTAATTTTATGTTATAATTTTTGAAAAACCGCAAATTTTATTTTTTATTTTCCTCTTTCGCTAGAATTAGAACCTTGGCCGTTGGAGCTTTTGTGCAAGCGAACTAAATACTAAACCACGATCAATCCCTCCACAATTTTATTATTTTTCGATAGCTGTTTGCCATCAGATCAAATTGCATTTTGA
The DNA here is from genome assembly GCA_963576795.1 of Metopia argyrocephala. Taxonomy (NCBI): domain Eukaryota; kingdom Metazoa; phylum Arthropoda; class Insecta; order Diptera; family Sarcophagidae; genus Metopia; species Metopia argyrocephala. Next base: position 54,742,520 of record OY756211.1, on the reverse strand, counting down.
AACGCTCTATGGAATACAAATTTCGGCTGAGATGCACTCATATGATAACCTTAAGGTGGGGCGTATGTATCAAAACTTCTCAACCAAAAACTCTCAGTTTCTGCACTTTGAAGATATATGGGGTCTATCGTTGTCATAAGGGAATACAAAAACATTTTAGTAATTTTAACTGCTTAAATTACATTACTCACTTTAGTTTAGTTAATGGTTAAAACTAGTGATTAAAATTAAATGTTTGAACTAGTGCTGTCAAATTCTGCTATTTTTCATTACTCGATAGTATTGAGTATTTTTATTTGGGTACTCAATTCTACTCAATACTTTTAACCGAGTACCCAAGAATTAGTATAATTACTTGATACTCGGTACCTATTACTCAATACTTTACCAGCACTAGTTTGAACAAAGGAAACTAATCAAACACATGTTGTTACTTTCTTACCTTTCAGTCCTGGATTTGCTTCTCCCTGCTTCGTCCAGTTTACTTTAATTCATATCTAATAATAAAACAAAGTATCTGAAAACGCCGTAGGAGATTTTCTTATAACAAAATAGAACTTACTAATAAGCGACAGTAAGTTTTAAAACTTAAACGTTAATAAGACCGCTATCGTGTTCATATGTACCTTAAACCATATTCATCTAAAACTATCAAGGACTTCGCGTTCCCATAATATGTGCTTCGCTATTTCTGATGCCAGATTTCTATGATGAAAAGAAATTCACTTACGCCGTCTGCATTTTGAAAAATACCAGTGTCTTCTTTCTAATTTCATACAGGTTTTTTGGCTCTGGTGAACATTTACGGCCGTATTTATAATGAAAAATTAGAAACTCGTTAGTATATGGGACAAAAAACTGGCAAGTTTATCACCCGCTGTGGACTGATATTATTAAAACTTTCCATACCCTCTATTTGTTAACTAGTCAGATAATCTAAATTAAATTCCTTGTACGTTTGAGTAAGAATTTCCACGTATTGGAATGACAAACTTAGACACTGTGTACAACGACCTGCTAAGTTTTTATTATACATAAGGCTGTTAATGTTTTGTCAGTTACAGCGTTCTTTAATTCTTGCGACGATATACATGTATGATCGCCCATTCTACCATAAGAAAATCCGTCAGGAGTTTTACACAAAATCAGATATGTGACGGAACTATGGAATAATGATCCCTCATCGTATCTAAAGCATACATTAAACTGCTGCTTCAAACTCACATTTTTGTTAATATGTTGGTAAAAATACTCACACGTAATGACTGATCTATGTTTTAAGAATGTGTGTGGCAAAATACTTCAAACTTCTTTTTCACAACAGCACTAAAACAAAGTTTGAAGGTATGAATTTAATGTGTTGCTGTATTAAGCAAAATAATATTGTACCAACACATACGAAATATCAGTTTGATGTGTGGCTATGTTCCTTAAGCATCACTTAATTGAGAATAGTACTGCTTTATTTTAAAGTTGTGGACTTATATAGGATGAGGTGACTTAAGTTATTGAACAAACTTAGTCAAAACAATAGAGAAATTAGCAACCAGTTTGCAGCAATTTGTTTCCCTTTTTATAGCTAAATGATGCTAAAAACCGAAGAAAGATAGGTGGATGAATGTATTACATTCTATCATACTACTTAAATAATTCGTTTGAGTTCATTGGTACATTATTAACCACCTTAAATAAGACCGCGGGGTAAAAGAGATAAAAACACTATTATCAGGTTAAATTTAAGCCAAATATTCATTTTTATTTTACTTATATTTTTTTTATTTATTTTTTATTTGTAATTTACATTGTCTCTATTGGTAACAAAAGTTCATCAACCTCAAATTCTATTTTTTCTATCTTTTATTTTGGTGTGCCACTGCTAGTTATTGATAAACGTACATAAATAACCCAGTTAACGTTAACGACATGGAAGAAATGAAAATCAACCAAAAATTATTTATTTCTAGTTACAAAGTGCAAACATACTCGTATATGTCAAAGTGTGGGTGAGTACTTGTCTCTGGGTATTTGTGGCATACTTTTTTGCGATATATGTACATATATTCAAAAACATTTTTAAAACATAAAGTAAATTAAATAAATTTTATGCGCTCTTTTTGATCAAAACGAATTTAAAATACCCTCATACCACACAATCCAAGTGTATACGAGTAATTTTAAAACATAATTGCATAAAAAATGATTGTTGTCGAAACAGTAAGCATTAACAAATTTTTTTTTTATCACAAAAAGATTTGTCAATGCATCACACATGATACACATTCAGCATATTAGGAAAAGGTTATGATTATTTTTTTTATTAGAGTCGGATTATCGTGTATTAATTGTAGAATAATACTTGTAATATTCTTATTCGAAACATTTTATGTTCGATTCACTTATTGCTTAAATTATCCATCGAAAAATAAATATTTCAAATATTTATTCGACTTCAAGCCCGGATAATTAGAGCAATAATAAAATTAATAAACAGGTCAAGGAAAAAAAATACAAATACGATGGATTCAAACATAAAAAATAAACTAAAATACACCGCATTTAAAATTATTTTCCATTTTTAAAGGATATACATTAGAGTAGGTTAGATTACTTGCGTGAGAACACAGATGACAAGAGGTAAGCAAGATCGAAAAAAAACACAAAATTAAAAAAAAACAAACAAAATTACTTAAAAACATAATGGGTCCAAAAATACAAGCTACTTCCAGCCGATAGACTTAAAAGTTTTAATTTAAGATTTAAGTCTATAGGCTGGAAGTAGCTTGTATTTTTTTAAGATATATATTTTAATTTAAGATATATTTAAAAAAACTGATTTAACAGAAAAACATCAACACATATGGACTAAAAAAACATAAAACATATACTAAAGGACGCTATGCCTACTTTGCCAGGCAAAAAAAACAAAAAAATTATTCTATATAAAAAGAACGATCCTAAACTATTCTCAAAATATACTTATACGTAACAAAAATCAGAATTTAGTTTATATGGGATGTACCATGCCCATTTCTAAAATTCTGCCCACTTTTGACTAAAGGTTTGCCTTTATCATGAAGTCATTTGGATTCAAAAACTTTACCTTTAACAGTTCTCAAGATATACAAAAATCAACGATAACTTAATGCTCACTTATCGGTTACACACGATTTTAGATTTTAACTAAACATTAATATAAACCATATAGCTCCCAGTACCTATCGTCTTCATACGGTTGGTTGAAATCTTTGCAACACTTAAGGTTCATTTATTATGAAGAAAATTTGCCTGGCACAGCACGCACATGTTCTGCTAGCATTTATATATAATTTTATACTCTGCAATAATGATTTTATCTTATAATAGCCGACCCGACAGATGCTATCCTGTCCAAATTAGAAAAAATATTTGCCTTCAATTTTTAAAATGCGTTAAAAAGAGGAAACAAAAAACTATTTTTAAATTAAAATTTTATTCATATACATATTATGTATGTAGGTTTTGGGGTATGTTTGATGTTTTCCGATTTTTAGATAAATAGAAAAAAGTGGGCGTAATAGTAGGCGTGGCAAATTTTTCTATTAATGAATATTAAAAATGGATTAATAAAAATATTTAAAAGAAAAAGTAGTCAAATCAATGGAGCCGTTTTCTGATTTTAGGTAAATCAAATAAAGTGGTCGGGGCAAAATTTTCTTTTTCAGTAAAAACCTAAGTTGGATCACGACGATCATTAGAAGGAAAAAAACGTCAAAATCGGTCCAGCCGTTCTCAACTGATACGATGACCAACGAACAACATTGATTTTTTTTATATAGATATACCACTTATTTTTAAACTTTTTCTATTCAAGCACTCGTTTAGAAAATTTAGATTACTTGTTTAGGGCAAGCAATACACAGCTTTTGTTTAATCCATTTTAAAATCAAAATTCAAAATAATCCAAACTGGATTCTACGGTGTTCTTTGCAATTCGGAATACTTTACGGCTCTTTTTAGTGTATTTTCCATTTCGATTTGCAATTCCATACATATAGGTTCCCACTCAAGAAACGATTGAAACCATGAGTGATCGTTTAAAGTGCCTCATATGTGCTGATGAGGTGCTATAGCGACAGGTTTTCAAAGCTACTTAATTTTCCGAACAGAATTTTCTTCAGCAATATAGATGATGATTTCTCAATCAGTGATAAAAAAAAAACCACTTTTTAGAACAATTTTTAAATGAAGTGTTGCCACTCTTTAGTTTCGTACAAACCACAAATTTTTCAAACTAAAATTAAAAATTTTTAAAAAATAAACATTTACATTTACATACGAACATCAAAATTAAAATAATAAAATATTAAGAAAATATTAAGTCTGTTTCTTTACTCTACATTGGGCGCCCGCGGCATCCCAATTTTACCAAAAAGCGTTCCCGTACACAAAATTTGGGAAAATGAGAAAAATTTTGAGAGAGTAACATTCTTTTTCTTCATGCAAGAAATAGCCCGTACTTTTTCTTCGGGCTAGTTTGTGCAAAAGGTTCAAAAACTAAAAAAAAATTAAAAAGTTGAATTAAAAAATATTTATTAGCCTGCAGTGAAAGGCTTATAGTATAATTTAATTCAATATTTATATAAAAAAGTTTATTTTTAGCTTAGTTAACATGCATAAGTCAAATTATTGTCGTTTGTTTTTGCGAAAGTACATGTTCAACATGCGTGTGTATGTGACATAATGTTGGGTGTTTTCATATATTTATGTGAATGGGTAAAATATTTGCTTTTTTGCGTTCCCGTGCTTTTGGATAAATTTGTCTCTTATTGAGAGAAATTATTGTTTACACTCTATTTACCGAACTTTATCCAAAATGTAAAGAAACACACCTATTGCTATTGCAGGCATTTTTCTTCTATTATGAGTTTTGTTTTGATATACAACATTATGTTGCCATATTTTAAAAGAAAAACAGAAAAATCGGAATTTGCTAAATCGATCGCAATCTGAAGAAGCTAAAACAAAACCGATCGGAATTGATAATACGAAATGAAAACTATTCCGATCGGAATTTGTGACAGGCCTGATAGATACGTTAAATGTACTTCTATACACTATTTCTTATTAACAATTATTATAAATTTTTGTGAATTCCAAATTGGAATCACTATTAGATCTATATTATTTAAATACATTTTATAATTTTTATTAGTCTTAGGCCCATTATTACAACTTGCCTTTAGTTAAAGGCAGGATTTTATCAGAAAGATAATTCGCTTATTGTTATTACAAATAAATTTTAACTTAAAGTGAACGATAAATTTATTGGGAAGATAGCTTTACCTTTAGGGAAAAGTTAATTTGTAATAACAAAAAGCAATTTATTGGTCTGATAAAATCCTACCTTTAACTAAAGGCAAGTTGTAATAATGGGCCTTAAGATCCCAACACTGGTATTCTGCTTATATTGTTTATATTAATTAACGGATGTTAATTTTCATAAGAATCAGGATCTTATTATAAAAAATAGATATTCTTTCTTAGTACAAAATAAATCTATATGATTTTAAATTTTTTATTTGATTTTATTTCTTATTTTTCCCGGGATTCAATTAATCTTACAGATAAGATCCCGTTCATAGCAATTACCTAAATTTAATTAAAATAATAATCAAACATACTATGTAGGGTAACAGTCATATCGCATTTCATTTTTCACTTCACTTTTTTCAATGCTCTATTGCAATGGTACTGATAAATCCGTTAAATATGAAAAACTAATCAATAATGTTTTCCTATTGAATATAAAATGCAAACGAGAATAAAAAAAGAATTAAATAAAAAATATTGTAAATGTTTATACCAAAATCATACAAATAGAATTAAGTAAATAAAAATATTTCTATATAAAAACAAAATGAGGATACTTGATATAATAAAAATTCATGTTTTACTCGTACGGATATCGTGCATGAAAATTAGGTTAAATGAAGTCATAAAAATGATTTTATATTTATTTTAAATATCGTAACATATCGTAATGGGTTTTTATAAAGGAAAGTTATACTGTTAATAGAACTGTGTTTGCAATTTGTATCTCTTTAAATAAAAATATTAAAGAAATAAAAGAAAATAAAAATGCATTTGTCAATCTCAACTATGCAATACCATACGCCATAATGTACTTTTGGGAATAAGAGATTTAATGTAAAAATATTAAAAAAAAATTTTAAGTTAAATTGCTAACAATTAAAATACGGTGCTAAAAAACTGTTTTTTTTGCAAAGACTTTTAAAATGAGGATTTTAGGCCTACATTAGTACACCGGCTTACGTTTACAGTTTAGCATATTGAACTCAGCCTTTTTAAAAAAACTTTTAATTTTTAAACGATGCTTCAAAATGTAATTAATTTACTAACGATAATTGTTAGAAATGGCTGAACTTGGCTAGACTACTTGTTTGTTTTATACAAAGCTTTGTTGATTTATTATTTTTTTGTATAGAAAACACATAAACATCCCATCTTCGTCCACGTTTACTTTTCTTAACTTTTAAAATAAATGCTACTTCCCACTTTTTAAATAATTATTTTAGCGCCATGTTAATAAAAAATGATTAAGAAATGCTGATACAAAATAAAAAGAAAAAACTTTGTTTTTGGGCAGTATTATTTTAATTAAAAAAAGTTATTGAAAAATAGTAATAAAATTGGGTTCGCATTAAATTAAAAGTTTATCTTTGTAATTTAAGTCAAAAATAAGCTTTTACTTATGTATATATATATATATAAAGATTGTCTGATATTTATAATCTAATAAATTTAAAATTTTACACTACAGCCAAGACAAAATATTAGGCTCTGAAAGGCCTTTTCAGAAGACGGGTATTTTATGTATTTTTTCCAAAAAAGTTTATAATATATTATACATGCATATATTATAAACACGACACCTATCCCTTCTTGGGGACATAAGATAGTCAGTCTTTTTGCTTAGTTCATTTTTTTACAGTAGTTCTTTTATATACGACGCTAAGTGGAATTTGTTGATTTTTAAATAAAGAATTCTTTACTGAACATCTTTGAAAAAAAATTCATGGGTCTAATATGATTCTTTGATGGTTTTATAAAGTAAAAAATGTATGAAATGTCTCTTCTTTTTAAATATTTGACCTCCTAGGACGGTTTTCGTCAAAACCGCTTGGCTTTCATTCAATATACATTTAATATACATAAATATATGAAATTTATTGCTTATGTGGATAAGCATGTCTCTATGGTCATTTCGTCTCTGCTTAAGAGACTAGTCAGGAAACGCTTTCCGAATGATGGTAATCAAAACTCCATATACATTTTTCAAAAAAATAAAAACATAGTGGGGAAAACTTCGTGAAGAGATTTTAAAAATTAATAACTTATCTAACCTATATTTTTTTTAAATTTTTCTTCTTAGAACTTGTTAAATGAACCTGGTAGATTAATTACGGATGGTTACAACGTTATCCAGCAAACCAAAATCATGGAACTTTATTTTTAATTTCATCGATCAATAATTCAAACTTAACGAGCCTATCGTCGTCATTTTAATGTGCAGAATTCTTTTTCTGAATCAATATTACGAAGCTTTGTAACACGTTTTCTGGAACAAGGCTATATGAGGGTTCTTCTATGATTCGAGGGAACACGTTCTGTAATTAATGAAGCAAGTATTCAACGCATTCAGGAGAGTGTTTCGAAGATAACGTTGGCAATGATTTAAATGGCGTGCGATATAAATTTATGTATATTCCAGTATTTTTTAATGCCTGCTCTTTATAACAATTTAGAGATATGGTTCAGTGGCGTAGCTAGGTTACCAAGGGCCCTTGGGCAAATTTCAAAATGGAGCCCCGCTACTATGTAAACTGATTATGTGTTATCAAATAAAAATATGAAATATACAAATACTTTAAAAATGCTAAGCTAGTTAAGCTTTTTTTGTGCACTGCAGGTCCGGTAATAAAAATAATTAACAACATAAATTACAATTAATACTGGTGTAGGTTTGGCTAATAAAACGAAATAAAGAAGATTGAAGGGTTTATTCTAAGTATAAAGGTCGGGCCTATCAACTGACTAAATAACAAGTATATTTACAATTGTTTCCGTTTAAATCCAGACTTGATGCGGTTTTGTTTTCAATTGCTATTAGCGATAAATGTCGGAGTCGAGTTTGGCCCATATTACATCTTACATCATTTTTTAGTATTTTTTATTTCCAAAATGACCTTTCAGCTGCTGCAGAAGTGAAAGGAATTGTAAAAAATAATAACATTACAGTAGTCGCCGTGGTCTAGTGGTTAGTGTGTTGGCTTACTAAGACATGGGTCCTGGGTTCGACTCCAGGCTCTGACATCTTCAAAAAAAAAGAAATATGAAAAAAATATTTCTTTCGGCGACTACCTCTCAGCAGTCTTCTGGCAAAAGCTCTGAGAGTAACTAATTGCCATGAACAAGCTTCTCAAGTCTGTCGTTCGGAGTCGACATTAAACTGTAGGTCCCGGTACTCATGGATAAAAATTGACACACACAACTTGAGTGATGCGAGAAGCTAGGCCGTAATCCTGACACAGGGTTGTAAAGGCCAGTTATGTATGTATGTATATTTGTATTATTTTCCTTGACCTTTTTATTAATTTTATTATTAGTTAAATTATTTCAGCTTTGGCTTTTGTCTACATAGAAAAAGTGCCTGTAAAATATAGTTTGTGTAAGAATTGAAGCCAAATGACTGACTATCGTTTGCGTCGTATATTTGCTGATTTAACTTATTTGGAACGCAGATAAGTATTTTTATTGATGAATTTTTAGTGAAACAGCTATGTCAATAAATAAATCCTCAAGCCGATAATGAAATCTGTTACATATTATATTATATATTATATTAAATGCAATATCGGTCTTTATTTTTTTTGGCGAGAACAGGAATTAATCAACCAACATCCTTTCAATACAACGACACAACTTGTTAAACAGTTTGATAATAACTTTCTTTCTAGAAGTAGTCCTATTCACTAGTTTCCTTGTCAGTGCGATTTAACATCTCTGGACTAATTTTTACAGGGCTATGTTAAGGCATTGACGTATACCGTAAGTTCCATATTTATTTTAAAAAGTAATAAAAAATAGAAACAATATGTAACTTCTAACCACGCAAGCAATTGCCGGATACCACGCTTATGAAATAAATGCCATTAAATTATGTATCAGTTTGTAATAAACATTTTTATTTCAACAATATTTCCGTCTTGTACGTTCTCAAGCTTTAAATGAAATTATTTTTGTAAATTTATAAAGCAGTTCCGTGTAACCAAAAAGACTTGCATGTTCCTTGAACACAATTGGGAAGCAAATTTTTTGTTAAATATTGATACTCATTCATGAGTTCTGCCATCACTTCTTTTTATGTGGATTAAATTTTTCCAAGAAAATATATACTAATTACAATAATATTAATAAAATATTCAATAAAATTTTTGTGAACTTTCATTTTTTTTAAATTTAGAAAAAATTTTCTCTGTACTCGCACTGAATTTTGTTAACGGATGACAATTCGTAAAAATCATACGTTCAGTGATACGATAACGTATTTCATAATCCCGAAATTTACAATAAGCTGTACGTTCACGTATATCGTAATCCGAAAAATGTATTTTTACGTTACGAGTTATGCATCTACGGATGTGATGATTCGGGCCCAGGTTTACATACACAATTAGATAAGACGAGCAGAATACACCTACAAAAGAAACGCTATACAAACCACAGTTATACAGTGATTAAACAAATGACAGCTCAAAAAGTAAAAATCAGCTGTTATTAATTTTACTAACACTTAAAAACAACAATTGTTTGCTATATTTGCTATCTCTTTCATTTTAAATTGTAGTAAATTGATTATATTGTTCTTGTTACTTTTGTTCGAGTTTCGTCACTGTATACACTGTGATACAAACCTAATACTGAACGCCAAAAATTATGTAGGGTTTACACGTACTATATATGTATATGTACATATGAATTAAAACAGAAGGAAAAAGCACGGACTACATAAGTAATAATTTATTTTATTTGCTTGTTTTATTATTTCATTTTTTTAAGAGCTATCAGTATCATCAATTCCATTTTATGGTGACGGTTTGTAAAACATAAAAATTTATTGGTTAAACATTAATGTTATTTGCAGTTGTCCTGCAGGAAGAAAATGTTTCCCATTTATCTTTTCTCTGTTTTTTATAAAATTAAAAAAAAAAAAAAATGCACTGCAAATCGATTTTATATTTTTGTTCTGATACAGTATATTCTCTTTTATTGAATCAGTTGTGGTATAGTGATATGTTTTAAATTAATAAATATGATACTGGTTAATAAAAGTACTATTTGAGCGCTACACCAAAATACAGTTTTAAATATTTTTATTAATCTAAAATGACGCAGCAATTAAAAACAAATTCGAAAGTTATTTTTAGATTGTGTTGATTCTATGAATTCTATGAATGGGTAGTCTTAAAAAAACTTTCGCAATTGGATTTGTATTTTGATCTGTTATTGTAATAGAAATTTCGAGTATTGTCTCAAAAAAACTTAAAGATATTTTTTAATCAGATTAAAAATGATCTAGTAGTCAAGCTGATTACAAATACTTTTATCTCGTCATCTTAAATTAAGCTAAAACTGAACTGGTGTTTAAATGGTGGTAATTTTTTGATGTGCTAGTAGAAAAACTTTACGCAGTATACCCTACTGGGACTATATTTTATAATATTTTATCTGTTTAACTGCCGATTAATTAATATAGAGAAACTACTATAATTCGATGAACAACCATTGGCAATACAATATAATATTAAGCATTTAGTAATTAAGTATATAAATTTGAAGGGGATATAGTTTGTCAGTACAACTAGTTACAATGTCACTAGTTCCTTAGTACCGGCATACCATGCAAGGTATTTTTGAGCTAATGTTTGTTTGTTTGTTTGTTTGTTTGGTGTTTGGTTAACAGCTACACGGCTACATTGACTGTCTTGAAATATTTGACAGTACCTCTATGTAAGACCAAAAGTAAGAACAGACTCTATAAATGGAAAATTTAAAAAAAATTTAAAGTAAATTGTTATTTTTCTATTTCTTTAAAATAGAAACAATAAATCTTTTGAATAGGAACACAGTGAATACAAATCATCAGCCGAAAAGTGTACGAAATTACAAAAGTGCGCCTATATAAGGAAATTATTGTTTTTTTTTATATCTTGAGCATCGGTAAAGCTAAATTTTATAAATTTATGGCCGTATTTATAAAAACTATTTTAGATTTATTGAGGGTTTATTTGACAAGTATTGCATAGGAATTTGTCAAATAAGTCCTCAATAAACCTAAAATAGTTTTTATAAATACGGACATTAGTCTGAATAAATAATATAAATGAATATCTCGCATTCCAAAAAGATTTTAAGTCTTTATATATCTGGAAATGATAATAATAGTAAAAGATTCTCTTCATAAAGGGGTAGCGAAACACGTCGTGATTTAGCTACTTTTTATAAAAAATATATACATATATGTACTATCTCCACTCATTATACGTAAAAAGTAAAAAGAAAATACTGTAGCGAATTATATTTGCTCATGTCAAGTCTATATATACCCTTAAACTTTACAGTTGATCGTTTGTTGATCCCATTAAATGGTTTCAACATTTTAAGTTGCGTTACAAAATAATTCTACTGTTTAAATTATACTGTACAGCCCTAATTATTCAAGAATATATTATTTTTAAGTCCATTTAATTAGTTTAAACAAACTTAAAACTGGCAAAAAAGTCATGTGTACATACATACATAAAACTCACGATTATTATTTAATTTTTTTTTTCGTAATCGAAAGTTAAATATTAAAGCAAACATTTGCTTATTCCAATGACACATTTAAAAACGTTGAATTTTTTTTAATCGTTTTTAATTTACGAACAACTGACATACGAAGATTAAAATTGTTAATTTAATTATGAAAACATAAAAATTATAAATGCTTAAAAATTATATATGTACGCCTATATATTGTAGTAAACACATACATGTCGATTATTGTAAGCTAAGAATGTATTTTATATAAAGGATAACTACTTTGCAAGGATATATTCATGATCTATGAAAAAAGAAACGTTTCACATGTTGTCTTCATATAGGTCATGTATATATGAAGGTAGAGTCTTGATGCTCTGAGACATGTGGTTTTCTAGTAAAGGGTATAAGATACACAATAATAATTGAACAAAGCCTTATCTAAAGGAATTTTAAATGCTTGTATCAAAGACTCTTTTCTACTTAGCGTTTAGAAAAATAAAAAAAAACTATTCTTTGATATATCATTTTTTTTCTACCAATCCACTCATAGTTTTCGAAATGTCAAGGCCAGTAGCAACTACAATATATTGGCATGCGAGTGAAAGTTTTACACTTTACATTACATTTACATTTAACATTTAATTCAAAATTACCGGAAATATGAAAAAATGTATCTTTCTGTGACCACCTGTTAGCAATCTTCTGCCAAAAGATCTGAGAGTAATTGCAGTGAACAAGCTTCTCAAATCTGTCGTTCGGATTCCATGTCAAATTGCAGGTGCCGGTACGCTAGCATAAAAATTGACGCACACAATATGGATGCTGTGAAAAGCTAGGATGTATCTCTGAAAAAGGCTTGTAAGGGCCAATTATATTTGTGCATGTATATGTGTGTATGTATGGGTAAAAAGCAGTCACGCCTGATAAAATTTTATAAAATCCCCTACTAAATGCTATGCATTGTATTGGAATTTTAGGAAAGGAAATATATATATATTTCTCTTATATTTATATTAAGCGCCTTAGGAACGAGACAAATTACTGTGAATTGATCATTCAAAGGCCAGTGTTATACCTTCACCCTTGAATGATCAACAGCAATTGCCTCATCATTGCATGTTGATTGTGTGGTGAGTGCCTTCGCTAAGTAGGCTTAGTAGGTTTAGCTGTTATGTGCTACTTCCCACTATGTGGCGCTTTTCTCGTTTTTTGTTGACATTTGTTTAGGTGGAATAGAGTGGAATGTCAGGGAGCGGTTTCCTTGTATGTGAGGAGAACCTCTTAATTTTAAATTATAGTTTTGAAAAATCCGTAAATTAACTTTTTCGTTTTTCACGTTTGCTGGGATATGAACCTAGACCGTTTGAGTTTTTGTGTAAGCGCTCTATAGTACTGCAGCACAGAACACAAAAAAGGAAATTATTTTGGCATTAGCAATAGGCTGACAAATGATTTTTAAATATTCGTCCAAATTCTCAGTGATGGAAAAACACTTATATTTTTATGAAAGAAGAAAAGAAAGAAACTTGGGGCGTAAATATATTTTAATATTAAAATAATTAATAAATACTAATTATTATACATACAATTTCATTTAAAACTAGTAACTTTTATAATAAAAATTGGGAGTTCCCTTGCTTTGTTTTTATTCAAGAAAACCGTTATATTATTGAATATTCAAGGGTATTGTAGTCGTCGTGGTCTAGTGTTTTGTGTGTTGGCTAGCAAGGGAGCTCCGGTTAAACCTCCGGCTTTGACATCTTGAAGCAAAGAAATATTAAAAAAAAAACCTGTTAGAAGACTTCTGGCAAAAGCTCTAAGAGTAACTGATTGCCATGAACAAGCTTCTCAAGTCTGTCTACTCATGGATAAAAATTGACACACACAATATGAGTGCTGCGAGAAGCTAGGTTGTACTACTGACACTGAGTTGTAAAGGCCAGTTATATATGTATTCAAGGGTAACGGAATTTTAGAACTCAAAATATAATCGTTCTGTCAGACACAAATCTTCAAAAACATATATACATATACTTTAACGGATGTTAATTCTTATAAAGAAACTTGTTTTAGGATCTCAAGACCTATATAATAATTACAGATTTAAAAAAAAACAGTTATGTTATTCAAATTATTACCTTGCTTTGTATTATTAAATTAATTTATTGAAATTGTTACTTTAATTTCTAGAAATTGTTACATCTTAAGGTCTTAAATATTGTCATAAAATATTCTTTAATTTGATTATATTCTCTACTCCTTTGTGTAGCTTCTTCACGAATTATTTCCTATATTAAATTTTTTCAAAATTATACAAAGAAAAGAAAAATAATTAATAAAAAATCTACACAAAGGAAATATCGAAAATAAAGTTAATTAATATTCTATAAAAGAAATACCTTAAGCTATAACAATTTCAATAAATGTTTATGGATATTAAATACAAAAGGTCAACAGAACTATTTATTAACAAAAAATGTTTTAAATCTTAAGATAATCAGTTGTATTAATAAAAGATTAATTATGTATATAGAAAATTGCCCATCACAAAAACGTTTGCGTTTACAACTCGCAAGAAACGAATGAAGTGGCTTTTATGTGAACTGGTATACATACATATATGTACGTGTATTGTAATAAGTTAAGGCGATGTCAGATAAAACTTTTGCTTCGTGTTGGCATGGCGTATTGATTATAAGGTGCATTTGACATGGCAGCTGAGCTACTTTTTTTTTCAGCCAATTTGTGAATATAGTTGTCAATTTTTGCTTTGTTTTATGTACATTGTTTTTGTTTTCATACTTTTTGTTTTGGTTTTTTTGACAGCTGTGTTGTTTTTGTTACTGTTTTACTTGTTGTAATCTCAAAGGCACCTTATGATAATTGCGCCATGCGGGTTGGGTTACGAATTCGCTTTGACATTTACGACATATTGCACATGTTTAAATGCCACTTGTCACATAAAGTATTTTTAATACAACGCAAAGTGAAAAGTTGGGCAACTTTTCTCTTTTTGAGCGATTTGACAATCTGCCTTTGATTTTTCTTTAAATATATTTTGAAAATTTGCACGCAAATAGCCGTTTGTATATACATTTTATTTAAGTTTGAAGTTTTTAATGTTTAGTTTTTTGTATAGATTTGTGTTAAAGTTTTGTTTTAAAAAATATAAAAGAACATTTATATTGAAAGTTATTGAGAGCATTGACAAAAGAGATAAACAAACAACGCAAGTGTTAAAATTTTAATTGAGTCACACCTTTTGCTTTACTTTTTTTTGTCAAAGTTGTAAGTGCACGGCCTTTGGCGTCAGAGACTAAAAATGAAAGCGTATTATTATAATTAAATATTTAAATTAGTGATTAGTTTTAATAAAAATAATTCTAATTGAAGAGTATACTTTTCTTATAATTATTTGAGCGCTTTGTTACGTTTGTTTATTGAAATTGGTAATTTTACATTACACAGCTTACGAAAAACAAGTGTTACCGTACTTTACATATTTGCACACTAAACAAAACGAACGATATGCAATCACATGAAAATAATAGGTTGTTAAATTTTAAGGGCCGATGTTGATTTTAAATAAAACACAAATTATTTAGGAAATTATTGTGATTTCTTTTTATTATGGTAAATTGGTATTGTTCAGTTATGTATGAAACACAATATCGGCCAAATGGCAGCTGAAACCTAGGCGGCACACCTCAATTCGATGACGCTGAGGCATAATTAAGGTTCTACGCCGTTAATGTATCGAATTATCTTGTCTTGAATTGTTGCTGGCAACAAAGAAAGAAATCCAACGCTGTCAAATAAAATCATCTTGACGGCCACCACGTGAGATAACACGGCCATTGAATTTGTCGCGCAAAAGAGCCATTGTTTCATTAGCTGTGTGGCAAGTGACATCGTCCTGTTGAAATCACATATCTTACATATCCATATATTTCAATTCTGGCCATAAAAAGTTCGTTATCCTTTCGTGATAGCGAAAACCATTCACAGTAACAATGGACGGCTCTTCAGCGACACTATCGCTAACAGCAACAATATTTTCCGCAGTACGAGCTGTACGTGCAGGCACTGGTGTTTTCACATCTACTACAGACCCGGTTTGCTCAAATTTTTGCACGATTTTTCCAATTGTACGCACATTTGGACGATAAAATTGACCGAAAAATCACAAAATGCACGATATGCATTTTCATTTGAAAGCCCATTTTCATAATAAGCCTGAATAACTTTAACGCGTTGTTCGATTGTGTATCTTTCTACGGCTCAAAGTAAGTTTTTCGACATATGATTGCATTTGAATTATCTTTCCAATACCGTCTACTTTGTTACCTTGAATACCAGACCTAATTATACAAATTGAGTTCAAAATATGGTTGTTTTGCTTATTGCATTTATTTATTTATTTTTTTTTTTTTTTGACGCCAATTACTATCAAAAATACTCGTTCTGCAGATTACAATAGCATGTGGCAAAGCTACCACAATTTTGACCATTTTAGAACAATCTGAGTTTGTCATCAAAGATTTAAATATTTTAGACCAAAATTATTTTATAGCAACCTCAGATATATGTTCTATTTTAGGCTCAGAGTTGGTTAATATTGATTTTTTAATTTAAGCTGAAAACATACAACTTATTGCTGCTTTGGGACTTAAAAATTATATTTCTTTAAAGTTTCATATTTCAAAAGAAATCTTCTCGAAGCTTCTGCAAGAACTAGATACACTACGCTTTTTAATTGTTATATTCTCGCTTTGCATATTGTGGCAATCATGAATAATTCACATGAAATTTGTAATTTGAAAAATGCTCATTTCTATTTTCTAGTGCTCGTGATAGTGAGGACCTAGTGAGGACGTCCTCAAAATACTTTGGATAGACTTTGCAAACAAATTTGAATAAACAATAGAAAGTATAGAAAAGAGGTTAACAGCACCACATGAGCAGTTGACAACAGACGAGATGCTTGTGAAAACAGTGTTCTAGTTCAATTTATGGCTATTCTTTAAACTAGTCTATGAATATTATAATTATCCCTTAAGAATTATTTATGAAGACACTATATTATCAAAATTGCCTTAATTTTCTTTAAAATGAAAAATGTCTTCCTTTTTCTTTGTGCTGGAAATTCTCAAAGAAATTTCTCCTAAAATGGGATTTTTTTTTGTAGAACTGGTCACTGGCAACAAACCGTTTATTGAAATAATTTTTTTAAATTTTTTTCCGAATTTATTTTAATTTTCTTTTATTAAAATTATTTAATTTTTCACTATTTGTCTGTAAATATCTATTTTGCTTTTTTCTATAAACTTATTTTTTTTTTATTTTATGAAATCTCATTTTATTTATTATTTTTGTTTTATAAAAATGTATAGCCGAGTGTGCAATTTGTTTGTTTGTTTTTATTTGTTTTTATTCACCAATTCAATTTATGTATGTCTGTACGTACATAGTATGTACGTATTTACTATATCGTCGCAGGAATTCAAGAACGCTGTAACTGACATACCGTTAGATGTTCACCAGAGCCAAAAAACCTGTAGAAAGAAGGCTTTTCGAAACGCAACCGGCATAAGTAAATTTCTTTTTATCATAGAAACCTGGGACCTGGACAATCGACGCGAATTTTTACTGATAAAAGGATGCAAAAAAAAACGTATTTTGGATTTTTGTCAGCTACAGCGTTCTTTAATTCTTGAAACGATATTTTTTTCTTTTTCCGAAAATGCATGCATGTATTAATGTATTTATATGCACTTGTTTTATTTTTTAGATTTTTTTTTGGTTTTTTAAAAATTTTTAAAACTTAACCCTAAATGAACCAAAATAGTTTTTCAATTTTATTCGTGAAATATTTTTATTATTTATATGACATTTGCATAATTTTACAATAAAAAAAATTATATTTATATTTAATTATTTCACAAAAAAAAAAAAAAAAATAAATTTAAATATTTTATTATTTTATCTTACTGATATACATTGGCATACATTCTATCTTTCCCTGGAGAGCTTATCCATCCATTTGTTAAATATTTATTGCTTATTTCTTTTTTTCTTTATGTACATATATTTTTTAAGTTTAAATGCGCTTAGAATTTAAAAATATTTTTTATTTTTCAAAAATAAAATTTTTTTTTATATTTTTGCTTGTGATTTAAATTTTGGTTTATTATTTCCCAGCTAGCATTTGAAAGACTGTTTTTATAAATATCAATTCGCTTAATCGTCGAGTAATATTGGTGATTAAAAACTCATTAATCACCTACGCGTCAAAAAAAAAAAAAAAAAATAACGACAAAGACTCGTACTAACATTTAAAAAGTGTTTCATTCAAAGCTCATTAACAAAGTATATAGCAATCATAAATTGATCACCCTGATGTTATTTTTAATCATATATTGTTCATCGAGGATATTCAAAATTGCTTAATTAAAATATATAATTAATTATGATCACGTTCGGAGAAAATAAATACAGATTGTGATAGTTACTAATATAATCCACTAAAAAACTTTTGCATGCTGCGATCAATGCAATATTCGAAAAAGACAACAAATATCATCAGAAAATGAGCTAAAGTGACTCTAAAGTAACAAGAAAAAGGAATTATGGATTATTTATCAAGAAGAGTACAATTTTCTTTTATAAAAGTATCTTTTATAATCAGTAAATGAGCGAATATTCTACCTTTTTAATCGGATATAATAGTCAAAAAGATTTAAATTTTATTTATAAATCCAAACGTTATTAGCTGTGTGTTTTTAATAGTGGTCACCGTATTCTAGTATATAGTGTGTTGACCTACTAGAAGAGAGTGGAACCCCAGCTCTTACATGTTAAAATAAAGAAATATGAACAAATATTTCTTTCGGCGACTACCTCTTTGCAGTCTTCTGGCAAAAGCTCTGAGAGCAAATATCTGCCATTAACAAGCTTTTCAAATCTGTCGTTCGGAGTCGACGTTAAACTATAAGTCCCGGTACTCATAGATAATAATTGACGCACACAATATGGTTGGAGTGGGAAACTTTTTTTTATGATCTATTTATTTATCTATTTTCGGTTTATAACCCGTCGAGGTTTTTATTTATTGACAAAAAAAACTTTCTTTTTAACTAAAAGCTTTCTAGGTGTTGGGTTTCTGTGCGTATTTTATTTTTTTATTTGGCCAGAAATCATTATATAAATCCGTTTTTGCATTGCTTTACTTAGAGTGTCTGTAAAATTTAAATGCCTGCTCCATTACTTATAAGAATATTTTTAAAATTGCACAGAACATTGTCTGTATAGATGTAAATAAAGCTTTCACACAAATCTTTTCACATTTCTCCTAATTTGAAATACTCCTGCAGATCTGCTGCTTTAATGTTTTGCTAATATTAGATACATACATACATAATTGGACTTTACCACGCTGTTTCAAAGTTACGGCCTAGCTTCTCGCAGCACTCATTTTCCGAACGACAGACTTGAAAAGCTTTTTTCATGGCAATCAGTTACTATCAGAGATTTTGGCAGCAGACTGTTAGGAGGTGGTCGCCGAAAAAATAAACAAAAATTCCTAAATTCGCTATCCCTCTTTTTGGCTGTATCAGATAAAGTGATTGTAATGTTGATATCCAGTAAAGTACAATATGAATACATAATCCACTAAATAAGCAACTGACTGTTGTTGATTTACAAAAGCAGTAACCAAATCAACTCTATAATACATAGCTAAGGTTTGGTGGTTCGCCTTGTCCAGGCTGAATTAATAAATCCACCATCAGTGAGGGAAATATGTTCTTTTCCATTTTTAATAATAACTGAACTTGCTCCAAATGAACGCATGCACCCGCATACAGGTTCTAAATTCGATGCTGCAGTATAGCAGCAATGATCCTGCACCTTTTTTGCTACATCCCATTCTTTCAACAAATTGGAAATAACCGTGGCTATTGGTTGAGATAGTATCTACGAGTAAACGAATAACTCAATATTTTGTGAACTCTTCAAGCAATTATAAAAGTTTATCTTTTGGTTCGACGGATAAATGAGCAATGCTTTCCCAATATATGATCAGCCTGATTTTTTGCAAAACATAGTGTTTTGATGGTAAGAAAATTTTTAAGGGGGAGTTACGGTACAATTTCGCAAGTTTAAAAATAAGGCGCATCCTAATGTACATAAAATTATGAATCAATAATTGAAGCATAGCCGCGAATAAAGTTGTAAGCGACAAAATTTAAATTGTTCACAATTCGTAAAAAACGTTTTAAAAGTAGCAGGCAATATCTAGATAATATTTTTTGAATTCATCATGGACGTACTTTGGTTAAAAAACTAATTTAGTGAGAAAAAATAGTTTAATTATAATATTTGGTTAATAAAATATTTATTACTTCTTTTTAAAATGGAAAAACGTTACATATCCAAAACTCATTGTCACTTAAAACGTTATTCCATTTTGCACAACAGAGAGTGCGATGGCATTTAAAACGTTCTTCGCTCAAAAGAAACATTCCTATTCAAGAAAATTTGTGTGATTGGTTTTTGTTCTTTAAATAAAGAGTACATTATGGAAATTAAATAATGTTTTTATTAAAAAAAAAAAACAAAATTTCTAACAAAAATATAAATTCAACAAAAAACGAAAATTCATTTCAGTAACATAAATAATAAAATATTTCAAAATTTTTAATGATATATGCTTGTTCGCTTTAAAATACAAAGGCATTTATTCAATTTAATTGCAGACCGATTTGTAGAACTCGGCGTACTTCTCAGGCAAATATGATGCCATTGCAAGGAGATCCTTTTTTTTCATCACTTATTTTAATGCGTTCTTCCCGAAGAAACTGCATCCTATAATTTTCTAAGTTTCGTGATCTTTTGGAAAATAAATTATAACAAGACCACGTTTCTGCAATACTATGATTTTTTCGTATTCTTAGCATATTTGGATCATCAATAGAAATCTGAAGCCATCTAGCATCGGTTATTTTACACTTCGGATCTTTGTATAAATTTTTGTTAAAAACATCAAAATTTTTGAAATCATTTAGACTCATTTGATGTACGTTAAATGGATTCGCTGGTCTCGCAGACTCAATTAACCGGCAAACATCTTTCGGAATAAAAAGCTGTGATGTTTTCTTTTTTTTTTTTCAATAAGTGCAAAATCTCGATCACATGGAAGAAAGCTATGCCCAGAAGTTAAAAATTTTTAATTGATTTCAGAAAAATACTTTGTTAGAAGGCTGTGACACAATGAAATTATTGTCCAGTTGTTATACTGTCCAACGCATCTATCGGACCATATTATTAATTTTCTAATTTCTCCCTCTTTAAGCATACTGTAGTTAGAAGAAATATGTTTTAAAATACATGAAGCGATTTCCGCAGCTCCCCTTTTTCCGATAGTTTCGTGCCATGTGTACATATCGACCTTGTTTTGGGGAAGAGTATGTACCGCAAAGTTGTAATTTGAGTATTGACGCTGATAAAAAATATCAGAATGGGTAAGATTTGGTGTGAAAATCACTTGCTGCAAATCGACACAAATAACAACAGTATTATTAGAATTAACGGCAGCATTTGAATCATCTCTAAGTTGAGCATAGCCTTTTTCTGCCTTTTCGTGGTGAGCTATGGCGGACTTTTCTATACTATAAAATTTTTCAGTATTTGCAGCTGCAACCATTTGAATAAAAAGCTTATCACAAACCTTGCAAGTATCACTTCTTGGAAAACCAAATCGTAACTTGTGGTTTGTATTGAAAATATGCCTATATGTATTATAAGATATCAAAGTATCGGGATATTTTACTTTGAATAAATTATACATTATGTTGATGTTTAAATCTGGGCTTAAGCAATCTTTCTTTGAAGAGGAACGACTATAATGGCTTTCTTGCCTTGGAAAGCTTAATATGTGTTCCATAACACTTCTTTTTTCTGCGTCTACGATTTTATGAGGACGATTCTCATGTTTGCCGCGTTCATCATTAATGTTAATTCCATTTTTCAATTTTTCAACTAACATTTGGACTCCGCGTTGCGTTATCTAATGTTTTCAACATTAAAAAAATATAAATTATTAAAAACATATAGCTCCTAAAGCTTGCCTCACATCAGTAGCCAAGTTGATAAACCCCTTCCTGAGACAACATTAAACATAATGATCAATAATAAATTATCATCAGCTTAAAAATGCGTATAAGAAAATCTATGAGGCCCTGTTAAAACTCTGTTGGTACAACAAGGGGTTAAGAAGAGTTCACAAACTCTCTATGCGAATAATTTACTCTCTCTCTTTTACCGTTCTGGTTCGGTAAAAAATAATTTACAGTAACGTTGCGATGAGATATGACTTCTTTAACTCTTCTTCTTCGAGGCTCGTTCAATTCGATTAAGGAAGATAAAAAATGCGTCTGTTAATTATAATTTTTTTCATAAAATTTATGAAAATGTTCTTTAATTTGACTTATGCAAAAATTTTTACAAGAAAAGTAGCATTTGCTTATGCTATGAGGAGAATTCAATTAAAAAATAACGCAACGTGTACTTAAAATGTTTTTCCACATTACCTGCTCTGGGGCGTTTTCTGAAGGAATACTTTTATTTTTTCTTGTTATATATTCATTTCCACTATTTCTCAACCTTTTTCTTTTATTATCTTTCCAATTTTCTACATTACACTTTCTTTTTGTGCCTCTGTTACACTTATCAATTACTTTTGACAATGCTGTTCTTATCATTTTGTGTGTAACTTACAACGTTCTTCCACTGACTAACAGTTTCTAATTGTATTTTGAGAGGGATAAGGTGCATAATTTTGGCTGATTTCGTGATTGAGCAATGTAAGAGAGCCAAGTTAACTGTAATCTGCAAAAAAACAGGTTTTGTAAAAATAGGCTTTTACAACGTTATTCGCGGCTATGCTTCAATTGTTAGTTTATATTTGTTTTCCAACAATTTCTTTGTACTTTCTGTTAGAAAAAATAAATTTTTTTTTAATTTTTTATATACATTTTTAATTGTTGAAAAAATGTATTTAAATTTTATATAAAGATATTTATTCATCTATGTATCAACAAATAAAAAAATTATGATGAAATTGGGTGCAAATCAACACTTTCCGCTTTTTACGCTTTTCTTTAAGTGCTAAATAATTTGATAAATGCAATAACTTTTTAATACGGTACTCTTTCCCTGATGTTCTTTCTGAAATGTCAGTCATCTGCATAAATGTGGTTTTATTCATATACGAGTGTTTAAATTTGCTTTAGTGTTGAAAGACAAAATTAAATTCAAAAGATTTTAAATGAAAAATAAATGTTAAGAAAATCAAAAGGAAATTAACATCTCATAGCGAATTCATAAGCGTATCATCAAATGTGTTATCATGAAAAACACCAATCAAGTATATAATGAATACTTTGTTGGTTATTTAAATAAAACACAATAACCGTCACTTATCAGTTTAGAAACGCAAACTAAACCGCCAATTCCATAAATACTTGCTTGTTAAAGATATTTCTTCTCTTCTACAAATTTGGTTGAATAAAATTATTTAAAAAAAAAGAATTTCTCCGGCTCTAATATTTGTATGAATTTGCATTTTTTGATGTGTTTGCATTAAAAACGAAATCATTCATCACTCTTGTTTTAAATATTTTATATTTTTTTTATAATATTCTAATGGAATGAATATTAATATCAAATCTGAATTTTAGTATAAAAAAAACAATCATAAAAAAATACTCGTAAAATGGTCACAAATTTTTATATTTCAGTTTAAAGACTAGAACACAATAAATTTACGATATATGTAAATAAAAAAATATTTAAATACCATAGACGCCCTTAAACTGGAATTCTCAAACTCTTAAACAATACATTTTAATGTTAAAATTTTGTTATTTAAAAAAACTAAAACAAATTAGTTATTTAAATTAACTTCCTAATTTGGCTGGTGTTAAGTGTTAAAACATATAGTACTATTAATATTTTACTGTTTCATTACCGCAAGATGACTGCTTTTCATTGGAAATCGATACTTTTTTTTTAAATGAAATTGTCATTTGAATAGCAATTAAGACGATAAATTCTCATGCTTGTCTAAGCAGAAGCGACCGAAACAAACGCATATTTCAAATGTGACTAATGCAGCAATAAAATCAATAAATCAATCAGTTATTTCCAGTCATCAATCATAGAAATGCTTTTAAAGCTTGTACTTTGGGTTATTGTTTCTATTTTTCTTGTTGTAAGTGTTGTGATAAACGAGCCCCAATATTGGCTTAGAAAACAATAAATAGAAATTTAAGATGTTAATCATTAATTTAAATTTGTAATTTTGTAGAATGATTAATTGTGTTTCTATATGATTATTAAATAAAAGCAAAGTAATAATGATGTTTTGAACATTTGTTTTTATAAATAATTTACTAGAAAGGTTTTTTTAATTTCGATATAAAACTTAAGCTGAACAAAATAACAGAGGCGCCTTTACAGTATTAATAAAAATACAATAATAATTATGATTTAAGAATTAAATAATAAAAACAGATGGTATTAAATAAAAATAAGTAAGCTGCGGTCACAGTACACCCTACTACTTTAAATGGTTGTTTCTAAGATTTACAGATTTTTTTTTATATATTTTAAAATGGATTTAAAAAAGTCTTGGAATCTCAAACAAAAAGTCTTAAGTTAGTATCAAGTAGCCTAATTAACCTAATGATTAAAATTAAACAAAAACTGTGAATAATTGAGCTTTGAATAACCGAACTTTAAATTTGAGCATCAAGAAGTCAACCACAATCAAATGAATTTAAGACGAAAATATTGATTCGATGTGACCATAAAATACACAATTTTATAAATAAAAAAATAAATAAATAAAAATCCATTAAAAAAGCACTCCCAGTGTAAAATGATAAAGTGCATAAGTCTATGTACTTATACATACATAAGTATGTCCGATAAAAAAAAGTAAAAATTGTTTGAGTATCAAGTTCTTTTGTGGCTAAAGTATGACAGAACTATAAAAAGGCAGTAAAATCTTTAAAAAAATGTCACTATAAATAAAATCAGCCAAGAGTGGTAATCATGTCCGAACATATAACACAGTATTTTTCTTTATTTAGCCGGAGAATATTCATAACCAGAATAATAATTTTTAATTTTTTTTGTACATATTTATTTAATTACTAAATTACGATAAAGGATCAAATTATCCGCGTGTCCTACAATATCGAACACTTTCTTTTACTCGCATTCTCAATGAAAGACAGCTATTTTGTGGCCCATTAACATTAAACTTCTGATTCACCAACATTGAAATTTTATCATTTTTAAATACTTTACTACACAAACATAAAGCCAATAAGACGGTGCATTTAAGTATAGTGGGACGCTAGCGACAGGCTGTACATTTTAACTAGTAAAACGAGCGGAAAGCCTAAGACCATATGCACTAGACTTGTGTAGTAAATGAATGACCTAGTTCAATTATACAACACTTTCAATTAATCTTAGTAAGCCGCTCTTTTCAATTAATTAATTATTTATTTATTTAGAATTAGCTTTCTTAGTTCAGTATGCCTTTAGGTTTTGTTTCATTCCAGTACATGTTTCTTTTGGCTTTATTTCTCTCATGAATCTCTTTTAACTTATTTCTTTCTCATTCATTTGTCAAATTCATACATACTTTGGTAGTGGGTTATTGCAAATAATAAACACAAAGTAGTCCCACTCAGTATTTTTTGTATCCAACATTTGTAAAAATAATCACTAAATAATAAATAAGACTAAATAAAAAATACATACATATATAATAATAATGGATCAATGTATATCACTAGTTTCGTTGTTTTTTCAGCTTTCCATCGGTAAAATTTTTTTTTTTTTTTTTTTTTGTAAGAACAATACTCAAGTGTATTCCCCTATTCATGCAGTGCATTATATTGGACTTTGAAGGTAGATAGATTTTTTTCGTAGATATATACATATTATGTATTATGCGCCTTTTTGTTGATGAGACAAGTTGCTGTCAATTTGACCATCCAAGAGCCAGTGTTATACCTTCACCCTTCAACAGCAATTGCCACAACTGTTGGTGGATGTTGAAAGTGACTGGTGAGTGTCTTTGGTTGGTTAGCTGTTATCTTTCCAAAAGGTGGCGCTGTACTCCTGATCATGTTGGTATTGACTGGAAATGCCAGGAGGTTTCTCGGTAGAGGAAACTTTTTTTTTAAGTATAATTTAGAAAAACCGCAAAAATTTTTTTTTTTTTTTTTATAATTTTTGTTTTTCGTTGGGATTGAATTCGATTGTTTTAATTTCTGTGCGAGCGCTTCAACTCCTATAACACGACCTACGACCATGGATATTTTAATCGATTGTGCCGTTTGGTCATATTTTAGAAAATAATGGCTAAAAGTCGGGTTTTTTACTTCAATTTTACATGCTGTTTTAAACTTTAAAATTGTAGGAAAATTCAAATTCATTGGTTGTAACAAAAAATTATAAACCACCGTTTAGCTAGGAACCTCATATCACATCATATACGATTTTTAAAATAAAAATTAATGTAAATGAGAACATAAAAAATAATAAAACATCAAATATAGTACTATATTGCAAAACTGAACTCAAATATTATTAGATTTACGTTGCAGCTGCATGTAGAAGGAAAAGAGCCGTTAAACTAAAATATTAAGCTAGTTCATTTATGTTTTTTGAAATAGAAAGAGCGCTCACTTAAATGAATTATTAAGAACAACTCTAATATGCACAGTGGAGTGTTGAACACTAGGGTTTCTGGTGGGAATGGAACCAACTAGCTGCCTAGGACACTACCCATTAGGATGTAAAAAAAACTCTGGGTTGTTCCAATAGAAACTTCTGAACTTTCACAGCTAATAGTGGTCAAATTGTTGAAAGCACCTTCGCCAAATTTACTGTCAATATTCGAATCGAGCGTTAAAAAAGATTTCAAGGCATACATTTAACTTATTAAAATGATATATTCATTGATTTTCTTCTTACAATACAGTATTAAATTATATTTAAATAACGAGCCGAGTGACAAAGATATAGTGTAACGGATCAGAGTATCTTCTGTGGAAAGCACACAACTCTTACACTAATAGTCTAGCACATAGGTAAATGATTTGCTCGACAATGTTCCACGCACTATGCTCACGTTTCGTTTATATTAATTGCTCAAAAAGTGGATTTTAATAATGATCATGACTCTTTGCTGAAGGAATATATAGAATTGCTTAATATTTTATACAAAGAAATATGAAAAAATATTTCTTTCGGCGACTACCTCTTAGCTGTCTTATACACATTACACTACCACATGGTTAGTTATATATTATAATTTTTAATACAACAAATATGTGTACTGATAAAAAAAATTATAATATAAAGACAACGTGTCGTTGAAACGAAAATATTATTTTTCTTAGAGTAGAGCTCAGAAAACGCAACATGCACTACAGAATGATTCGTTATGAACCTGCTTTGTAAAGTTGTTGTTGTTTTTCTTTCGCATGCTACAAAACATAAAATAATGTAACCAGAGAAAAATAAAATAAATAATGCGAGGAAAAAAGATGTGCGCCATGCTGAACGATGATAAACACCACGTAAATTGTAAAGTAAATAGTCACGTGATGCATTTTTGTGCAATCATATACAAATCACTCTGGGGAGCAATATACGTGCACGTACTACGAGTATGTATGCCAACACACATATATGGATCCATGTACTAACCACTCACCAAACGGCAGTTTAAGTGACTGACTGGCTGTCAGTCAGATAGTTTGTCGATGAAGTTTTGATTGCCTCGTTTCTATTCATTCCATATAACGTTAGAGTTGTTTATTGTTGGTCAACAATTGGCAGTGACGACCAACCAAACCAGTTTAGTTGAGACCGTATCACTTGATGCAGAAATGGCTTTAAAAACTTGTGGTTGCTGTTGGTAGTTGACGTTGTTGCTGTTATCAGTATTAAATGCGTTTCTGCTTTTAAAGTGTTTGCCAGTAGGTGGCATCTACAATTGCCAGTATGAGCTTTTATTGCTAATGTTCGGTAGTATTTTTTTTTTAGTCATTTTTAAATGTTTTTTTTTTGTGGGTCCTTTTCTTGTTGTGCATTGTGGTTGTTGTTTATGTAGCCATTTGCAGTTGCTGCCGCTAAAGCTGCCGCTGCATATTTGTGTGGTAATATTTTATAGTGTCAGTGTTAAGTTGCAATTTTTATAGTCAATAAATGCTGCACCTGCATATGTTGCAGCTTTAAAAACAAATTAAAAACTACACACAGAAAAAGTTGCATTTGCTAAAGAAATCATTTAGAATTTTAATTTCACTTATTGCAATTAGTGAATAAAAAATATAGAATTTTTACGCTCATATTTGCTATCTAATAATTTTTAACTAATAAAAGTTATGAAATATTACATAAATAATGCATCTAATATGAGGATACTAAAGCAAATCTTCAACCGTCTTCATTTACAATAAATTGGCTTCTCCAAAACCAAGTGCAGAATTATTTCTTTGTTATGATGAAGTCGACTCAGAACGACAGACTTGAGAAACTTATTCATGACAATCAGTTGTTCTTAGAGGTTTTGCCAGAAGACTGCTAAGAGGTAGTCGCCAAAAGAAACAAAATAATCAATCTCAAATCAATACTGATTACTAATATTAGAACCCAAAAAAGATAACTTGTGAGATAAGTTTTATGAATTTGTCTCCGCAACCCATTCATTTTTAAATATATATCATGACTTGACTTGCGTCATGACGCAAATTAAAATAACGCAAAATGAACTATGATTTTTTATAACAAACCATATAATGATCGAAGATGAGTTCCAGGGTTAGGAAAATAGTACTTTTTAGAAAGAAATTTTAAAAATATTCAAAAAACAGAAATAATGTACAATTTTATTATATATTTACAGAAAAAATATTAGCAGAACGGAGTGAAAATTTAAATGTATTTAAATTGCGTTGCTGTCAGTTAGAACGGGAATTTTCGAGTTTTAATGGCAGGGCGCCATTAGAAACAAAAGTTGTGGCATCTTTTTAGAAAAAAAGAATATTCAAGCGAATTAATAAAAAAGAAAACAAAAAATTAAGGACTCGAACCCAAAGCAATGCAACTTCGACAATCTAATGGCGCACAGTGAAAATTAGTACTAATTCAGCAGCGACGTATTTTCGAAAAAACCCAAAAAGAAATCACGCAATGCGAGGTCTTGGTGTAATTTGAAATTAGAAATTATGGATATAAAAACCTTAAAGTTTTTTGAGAACTTCGATAATGCTAAACAAAAACATGAAATTAAATTTTCCAAGTCTTTTCTCTTCTTTGTGAGTTGAGCAACGAAGTAATTAATTTTTTAGAAAGTTAACAGAGATATCAGTTTATAAGTCTTTTTATTTTTACTAAAATTATGTTCAAAGAACAATACTCGCAGTTATTTATTAAATTAAAAATATATTGGTATAATTATTACAAAAATAAAAAACAAAAAATGATTAAAAGTAACATTATTCTTGGAAATATGCGAAAATAATTCCAATTATTAAAATTGATTTCTAAAGGGCCTTTGAACACTTGATTCAAGTATAAATAAGTAAAATACTTTATTAATAACTTTTCAAGTAATAAAGTTGCATTAGAGCCTTAATTCATGTTTCTTAAGATTTAAAGTTGAAATTGGACAAAAATATGGTTTCAATCTTGGTGTTACTTCATCAATCTAAGACCGTTAAAACATTAAAGCTATACACTAATGGAATTAACTTAATCCAATTTAGGCAAAGCCAAGACTAATTTTTGTTACCTTCTTTTTTAGGTTTTTTTTTAAGACCAATACTCAAGGGTAAACCCCTACATTGTATTGGAATGTTGAATATATAGACATATGAAGATAGATAGATGCCAAGATAGTATGCGCCTTATGTCAATGGGACAAATTGCTGTCAATTTAATCGCTTAAAGGCCAGTGTTGTACCTTCATGAATGTGCGTGGTGAGCATCTTTTTATGTAGGTTAGGTCTTATCTTCCCAGTAGGTAGCGCTGTATCATTCGTTTCTTAGTGGAATAGACTGGAAATGACAGGGAGCGGTTTCGTGAAGATGGACTTCTTGGAGGAGAGGAACCTCTTACTTTTTAAATTATAATTTTTGAAAAACCGCAAATTTATTTTTCTATTTTTTCTCCTCCGCTGGGATTTGAACCTCGGTCGTTTGAGTTTCTGTGCACGCGCTCTAACCACTATACCACGACCCCCTTACTTAAATTGGTTTTAATTAACTCAGTGATGACAATTAAATTAAATTTTATGTAAAAAAAGAATATAATGTACGGGTATAAAATAAATACTAGTACCTACCCAGAGTATAATATATGATAGTTATTTCTTGTATTATAATAATAAATAAAAAAAATTATATTTTATTTTAAGTAGACTCTGGGTAGAGGCAACTCGATCAAAAGAACAAAAAAAAATTTTTTTTTGAGTACTCTATAGAGTCAACCCTTGATCTGCTGCGTAGGTGCTGTGCAGGAAGAATAAATGTAATCTAGTTTAAGTATATCAGCAGAACTATTTAAAAAAACTGGTGCCAAATCGTCGAATTCGTTATCGAACTTCTTTAAACCAAATTATGACATTTTGCTATTTAAATTGTTATTATTCAACAATGACTACCAAGTTTTGAAATAAAGAACAAAATATCTCTTAAGAAAATTTGTATTTCTTAATTTTTTTTAAAATGTTCCACTGTGCCCAATGTGCAGTGCATGATTTGTAATAATGAATGCCATTTTTTTTTCTGTGTATCACACGCATTCTGCTAAAGTAATAATTTTTATTGCATTAAGAGAAACATTTATTAAAAATAAAACGATAAGCTGTTAAATGCCTTCACAAATTGTGAACAAAAATCTTTTCCTCATTGCATTTGGCAATGAATGTACATACTCGTAGATTGCTAGCGACATTTGCTTTTTATTTTTATATTTTTGTTCATTAAAGAATAAAAAACAATTTTTTTATATATTGTAAATACATGTTATGAGTTTGTCTTTTTAATTGAAATGTGCAAAACAAACGCATGATAAAATTAGGATGGTATGAAACACTGTGCAAAAAATAATTCTAAGTTCAACTAAGTTTTGGGTAACAATTTGTGTATAGAACAAATAATAAAAACAAATGACATTTAATAATAAAGAAATTTTTTCCTAAAACAGTGGTTACGATTTTGTCGTATACAGGGTGTACCAGAACTAAACGTCAAGCCGAAACGGGATTATAGGATTAATTATAACCATCATGAGAAAAGTCAGAAAGAAATCTATCCCACGCAGCTTTAAACTTATGGGCATTTAAGAAAAACCTTAAAATTTGGTTAAACTGTTACGATTTCTCTGTTATTGTGGTTAATCTTTACTACTTTTGTTCATTTAACCCTAAATAACATTTTCAAAAATAATGACGCAATTGCCCCAAGTTTTCTAGAATTAAGACTATTTGTTAAAGTATGAATTTAAATTTTTTTTTTAAATTTTCAAAATTTGTCGAATTTGAAAGGCCCTCCTTTAAAAAATTGTACTAAAGTAACTTGGCTTGTAGACTGGTACAATACTTGTTATTATTCTCATTAACTGGTTCCCAGCACTAATGCAGGACACTGCGACGTATAAGATCTATTGTGTCCCCTTGGGTCTATTGTCTGTTCAACAGACCTACTGCCTACCTAATGAACACCAGCAGGTCCGAAACCTTAGTGGTGGACATGTCCACCAATGAGACCCTATGTCTCCCTAGACACATCTACCTAAATCTATCAAGAGCCACACATTCACACAATGTGTGCTTTGCCGTTTGCGATGATTGTGAGCAAAGTCTACGTCTGTGATCACCATTCTCATCAAATACGCTCTCACACTACAGTGACCCGTAAGGAAATCAGTTAGGATCTTCAGGTCTGCTCTTCTATTGTATATTTCAGAACATCTGACTTACCACCAAATCGCGGACGGATCGCAGCCTTGTCATGCCTCAGACCCGACTGGGCGTTTCAGTGTTCCAAACACTTGGCAATTTCCTATTCACCAATTAAATTGAGAATAGTAGAAAGCGGTGATGCACAGCAGAGACCAATATAAGGCGTCGCAGACCACCTCCTAGTCAATGCAGCCGCTTCCTCGTTCCCGGTTATGCCACAGTGTCCAGGTACCCAGAGCAGCTGTACCCTGTTTCTAAGCGATAGTCTTTGCAACGCGTCGTAACAATATTTGACAAGCCTAGATGTCATACGGTGAGAGTCAAGCGTCTTTAAGGCAGCCTGACTATCCGAGAATATATTAATCATTTTGCCCTTGAACCCAATATCCAGGTTAATCTCAGCGCATACTGTTATGGCCAGGATTTCAACCTGGATTGGGTTCATGGACGCCAGCTCCTACTCCACTGTCCATTTTGGAACCATCGGTGTACCACTTTAGGTCGAACTCACTTCGAGCCAACGTTCCCAGTCCGGTGCCTCAACTCTGAATATCTTGCCAAAGCACAGTTTCGAAGTCATGTCATCCAAGACTGACAATGCCTGTTAGTTTTATTCTAAAAAACGAGTAAAAAAATAAGAACCTCAAGTAACCCGATTTTTGCTAACCCATTTTACTCAGTTTAAATGTTTTTTATACGCATAATCTCTTAGTAGGTTTTTACTTTTACGGCTAAATAATCAGACAGATGGGTATTGGACATGTTTGCCATGGAGTTTTCTCATGATGGTTAGAATCAATTCTGTCACACCGTTTCGGCTTGACGTTGTGTTCTAGGACACCCTGTATATTTTTCCTTTAGCAAATTTATGAATGTAAAGACTTAACGAATTAACATTTAATTTAATAAAAATTATAAAAAAAAACATACAAAAGTGTATGAAGACTCTTCGCGTGTAATAGTAGTAATTGGTTCCGAAAATGTCGTGAAGAACGTACGAGTATGTATTTCTTTTAAATCAAGGGCCCATTTAACTGATTTTATTGTTAAATAGTTGGCATTTTTTTTTTTTTTGTACAAATAAGCTATTTATTTACGAATAAAACCAACACTTTCTGTTTTCCAATATTTAAAATGCTTTTAATTGGTTTCACTTTCAGGAAAAACAGCTCATGTAAGAAAAAAAAAGTAATATTTTTCTTATAAAATGCATATGATATTAAAAATATGTCATAAATCTTCTTCTTTTTTTCTTTTTGTTCTCTTCACGGAAACTAAAAAGTGATATGATACGAGTATGCATTAAATAACTTACATGACAGTGAAATGTAACTTAAAGAACTTTAGCATGAAAAGAAGATGAAAAAGTCTTGTAACAGAATAATGAAACAACACAGACGGAAACTCATTTAAGTTAATGGAAAATTGTCATATATTATTTTTGTTGTTTTTGTTGTTTCTTTAGTTGTTATTTTAAAATAATTGCAACACAAACAGTGCTTAAGAATTACGGTCTCCTGATCAGAGGCAATATGAGATACGTCAGATAGTGACGATGATTTTTGTTCATGATGTGTAAGTATTTAAAAACGATGAGGTTCTTATAGAAGATAATAACGAGGAGGGAGCGTTGTGAGTTCATATTTATTATTTCTTTTTTGCTTTAAGACAATAATGCAACATGATGTTGCATGGAAAGCTTGTTATGTGCTCAAACATATTGGTTTTTATTTCATTTTTTGTTTGTTTTTTTTATCCAAGTTTATGTGCGTGTATGTGTGGAATTTAAAATTCATTAAAAATCGTGTTCACTGGCATTTTATTACGGTTTTTTTATTATTTATGACGCATAATTTTATGCATTATATTCAAAAACATAGGGATGGTTAAAGGTCATGTCACCTGCATCGTTTAAAAATTACTTTTGCTTCTATATAATAAATTGATTGATTGCAAAACATGGCTAAATGGGGAATATGGAATGGAAAAAATGATTTTTTTTCAATTTTAGATACAAACTGCTATGCTAAATGCATAAAAACGAAATACTTTAAATTTATTAACAGCTTATTCGTGTTTTTTTCTGAAAGCGTTAGATTGATTTCAAACTCAGACAGGGGAGGTTAGAATTAGTAAACAATTTTAGTAGTTTACTACATACATACATAATTGGCCATTACAACCCTGTGTCAGGGTTACGGCCTTGATTCTCGCAGCACTCATGTTGTGCATGTTAATTTTTATCCATAAGTACCGTAAAAGTTTACTATTATTAAAAATATTGATACACACCTTCAGAATTAAAATACGTAAAGCAGTGATTGTTTTAAAAATTAAAACCTGCTAAGGGATTGTCCTCATGACTTCTAAGTCTTCTAAGTAGTGAAATATGTTTTAAGAATATGCTGATATATTTGGGCAGCCAAAGAAATATATCGTCGTGCGGGAGTTTATGTGCTCTATCCACCATTTTATATGTCTCGAGTTAATGATGCCACTTTTGGTTTTTGACACCAAAATTTGTAAAATCTGCAGTCCGTTTTCGGCTATTTATCTCCGAAACTGGACGAGATATCCGAAAACTGATTGCAGACTTGAAAAATTTGTGGTCGAAAATCTAAAGTGGCATCATTAACTTGGGATATATAAAAAATATGAAATGGCGGATAGAGCACATAAAATCCCGCACAACGATATGATGTGTAAAAGCCTCCGTTATATAAGTGCCTGCTCACAGGGAAACACCCATAAACTGTTCTTCGGACGACTTAGCCAGAACGGCTACCAGGCTTCGTAATCCCCTATGTAATTTTTCCAAAAGAGTCCCTCTGGCTACGATAAATCTTGAAGTAAAAAATAGTTTCCTCTGCATTGGATGAAGAACAGTATATGCTTGACCGCTAGCTTAAGCTGATTGAATTGAAATTCAGTACAGATACTATGCATCCCTCTACTAATGATGCATAACAGAGCCTTAACTCTCGTAAAAGTTGTAACAAAACAAACCCCAAAAAAGGCCAAAGTATAAATATCACTTGAATGACAAGAGAAGTATTCTGTAATGAAAGGTTTCAAGCAAAACTTTTGTTAAATCTAGCATTAACAAAAATTACACTTTTTCATGTAACTTATGGTCTTTATAAACAACGGAGAGCGATATGAATAATGTCACCCAACATAATCTAACGTAATTGCGAATATCTTGAATCTCTGCAAAACAATTCGACATCAATTAAATAAACCTTTCTCCGAGTTTTTGATCAAAACCACAATCGCCAAAGGGACTGTGTCTGGTTCTCCACCAAAATCCAAGAAGTCCATTTTGAAGAATCCGTTCCCTGACATTTCCAGTCTACTCCACCTGAAACGAATGAAGAAGAAGAGCCGGAAGACTACTGCTGAAGCAGGTCGAAACCCGTCAACGGGTTGTTATGGCCAGCTAAGTAGGTAAGTAAGTAAGTACTTACATATATCTATGAAAAAAAAATCTACCTATCTTCAAATTTCAATACATTGTATGAGAGGGGTCTGAAAAAAAAAAAATTTTAAATTCTAAGTTTACTCTAAAATGTTATCAGAATTTCGCCGCTTAATTCTCAAGTATAACAGATCACCAAGCCCTACTCGTGCTGCTGACAGCCTATTTTCAATACATAATAATTAAACTTAATCAATGTTCTCTACCATAAAACGTATCACAGCAAAAAGTTCATTATGATGCCGGTTATTTTAAAATCACCCTTGACCAACCGTAACGTTTCTACTTGTTTTTACTTCATTAAGTTTATGCTAAAAATAAAAACTACTTTGTTTTGAAAAACAGAAACTATTTTAATTCCCCTTTCTGTTTTTATTGGTAAAAGAAGAATCTTGGCATGCGTAAGACGTGCCTAGAAAAAGAAATGAAGCTTCTTAATTTATGTTTTTTTTTCTGACTATTTTTAAACATGTGCTCGATACTGATGCAGAAAAACTTAGAAAAAAGATAAGAGAGAACAAAATTTTAAATCGATTTGTAATTTATGCACACATCCCAACTTGATTTTACATTTTATTTTAAGATTTTTTTCCCCTCTTGTGTTTTTCTACACTGATTTTATTTTTTTTTTAACGGCTGACCATTCACTCGTGCACATATGTAATCAAAATTAATAGTTTTATTAAACGTAAAAGATGTTGAAGAGGAAAATTTTCACACTTCTCTGAACGCGTGCGAACAAATGTTAGACAGGCAATCTTAAGTTCTATTTTTAAAGTGCTCCTTTAAAAGGCTTTTTATTTGTAAACTGAAAATAAAACTCAAAGGAAAAAGAGAATGTTAAGTTTTAAACTAATGTGGGCAGGTTTAAGAAAAGATAAATGAAAAAGATAATTATTATTCGAGAGTCGTTATGCAAATAAAAAATTAAGCTTTAATTTTTGAAACACTGTAGTTTAAAATACAGGATATAATGCATATATATAAACCAGGTTGGGCGTTAGAATTAAATTTGCAATACAAAAGAACCAATACTGATTCCAATTTGGAATTCAGAAAATATATTGTTACGAATTATCCTTTAGAATTCGTTTATTCAAGGGCTCGTTTAGTTGTAAATTAAAACATCGATAATTTTCATTTTTAAGTCTTTATTCACACTCAATAATGTTTTATATACAACTAACTTAAAACAGTTATGTGAAGCTCTAGTACCTTATAGTATCAAAAGTTTTTCTACGAATTTATATTTGCCGAATTCACAAAGGTTTGATGTATTGAATACAATGTTGTGAACATCTATTGTATGTATATGAAACTATTTTGTGTATTAAACGTCAAAAACCAAGTAAGAAAAAGAAAAACTGTATTAAAAAGTTGATTTTTACAAGCAAAATAAATGTTTCTTCCATTTTTATATTTCTTTTATTTTATTTTATTTTATTTAATTTGCTGCTGAAAATAAAAATAATTTTTTTGTGTTTATATTTTTGTCAATATTTTTCATTCACAATAACACAGAAACCAATACAACTTTTTTAAAACATATGAAAAAAAGTGTATGAGTTGTATCGAATGTTTATATACAAATTACCAACAACAAGAGCACAACTATTGTAGTGCCATACAATCTAACAACGAATACAATGAATACAAGGGTTTTGTGAATTCGGCAATTGTTTCTATAACTTTTATATACAGTCGAATCTCACAAATTCGAACTGTCCAGAAATTAGAACCGGCTAACTATGTATTTCAATATATTAGACACTCTAAAAGTAGAACTACAGGTTCTAATTTCTGGATGTTGTATATTTTTGTTTGTTTTTATTTTTTTTTGTATTTTCACTACAAATTATTGTTCTCGGTCATTAAAATAAAACGGGGAATCACCGAATTATTAATGGTGTGTATAAGTCGGTCAAAAGCGTGTGAAATTTAATATGTTTATATAAATTTGGGTCTGTTGATAACTGAAGTTCAAAGTAAAGTTTTCATACTTGATACATCTGTACTGGTTTTATTTTATTTTTTTTATTGAGACCAAAACTCAGGGGAAAACCGCTACTGACGGTGTGCATTGTATTGGAATTTCTTGGAAAGGACAGTACATTTATGACAGAACATATATTTTTGTTTTTCTTTATATTGCTAAGCGCCTTCGCAATGAGATATATTGGTGTGAATTGATCATTCAAAGGCCAGTGTTATATCTTCACCCTTGAATAATCAACAGCAATTGCCTTATCGTTGGATGTTGCTTGTGTGGTGAGTTCCTTCGATAAGTAGGTTTAGTTGTTATCTGCTACTTCCCAATAGGTGGCACTTTTCTTCTAATAATTCGTTTTTTGTTGACATAGAGTGTAATGGAATTTATATTAGAAAAAATTCTATATTTAAAAAAATTTCTGAAAGTTTTTTTAATGAATGTAATATTAATATTATCAAATCAATTAAATGTTAATAAATAAAATTGTATTTATAATTTTTTGCCCGTATTCATAAAAAATAAAACAGTTTTATTAATTGCTTATTTGACAATTACTCCATAGAAATATGTCAAATAAGCACTCTAAAAACCAATTTTAATTTTTATGAATACGGACATTTAATTTTATATGTAATTTAAAACACGCTTGATCATTATTATTGTAATAATTTATAAATTTAAACATACTCGAATGTTCTACGTGTATTTTGTTATTGTAGTAATATATGCGTATAACTTTAATGCTAGAAAACGTAATAGAAACAAATTTAAAGGAATTTAATAATGATTTTACGTTATAAAATTATTTCTTCGTAACAGTTTAATAATTGTTAAAATTAAAAATTTTATTGATCATAGACATCAAGTTTCTACATTATAATAAACTTTCAAGAATTGTACTCGTAAGCAAAAAGTGTATACATTTTTAGCTAAAGAGGATTGCTGAATACAGCAGCATGAACTTAGATTAATATGATTGGTGCGGTTTTTAACGCATTTATTTAAATAATTTTGTGATGCTAAATATCAGAGTTGGGTTTATTGCATTAGATTTAATTTTCCACTAAATTTAGTGGTAGTGGTAAAAATAGTGCATTATCGCCTCTTATATTTAGTTGTAGTGGAAATTTAGTGCATTGGATAATACGATTTTAGTGGTAGTTGGAATTTATTGCATTAAATATAAAAATTTTAGTGGCAATGGAAATTTAATGCATTAAATAATACGATTTTAGTGGTAGTTGAAATTTATTGCATTAAATATAAAAATTTTAGTGGCAATGTAAATTTATTGCCTTAAATATATCGATTTTAGTGGTAGTGGAAATTTAATTTTGAGTAATTAGTAGTAATGGAATATAACTCCATTGGCACTATAGTGGAATGGAAATTTAGTTCCACTACCTCAGTTCCATTATCGTTTTATATACCTTCATATATGGATATAATATTAATATTTGCATACATAGCTTAAGTCAATATCAAAATAAATTGTAGTGAATGTTATTTTCTTAATTTACTGAGTCCGTATAAAGTAAATAATTGTTGTTATTGTTTTAATTAGAAACTTTAGTACTTTCAAATGTAATAAATTATTAAGTTCACCATAGGTAAGATTTTAATGGCATGGACTGTTAATATTGCCAGCCGCTAATCATTCAGAATTAGTGCACTAAATTTCCACTACCACTAAATTTGTTTTATTCAATGCAATAAATTTCCACTACCACTAAATTTGTTTTATTTAATGCATTAATTTTCCACTACCACTAAAATAGTTTTATTTAGTGGTTAATTATTTCTATCTGCATTTAGTGGTGGCTGGAATATTGCTGCATTAATACTAAGTCGTTTAGTGGTAGTGGAAGCGATAATGCATTATAAATTCAATGCAATAAACCCAACTCTGCTAAATATGAATAAAATACGTGTGCTTAAGTTATTTAAATTATTTCCTTAAAGTAAGTAATATTCTTTCTCAATAAACAAATTAACGCCAGGGTTTTGTATGGTGGTGAATTATGGATCATTACGCAAGCAGTCTTGAAGGGCATACTTTGAAAAATACATACATATATAGGCCCATCTACGATAACAGTGGATATTACGGTTTATCAATTACGAGCTAAATGATCTGTATGTAGCGTATCTAAACACAAAGGGTGGGCTGATTAGATCATATAACGCATACAAAGGAAAATGCTTGAGTAAGAAATCCTTTTGATTCTGATGCTGAAGAAAAAGGCAGATGGAAAATACCAATAGGAAGGAAAGAAGGAAGAAAAGACAAATACATTTTACAGGACACGGGACTAAAAAGGAAATGAAAAAACAATTTCCCCTTTGTCAGGTTAACTTTATTCTTAAAAAACAGGGGAAAATTAGCGAAAGCTTTATATATAT
The DNA here is from genome assembly GCA_963576795.1 of Metopia argyrocephala. NCBI lineage: Eukaryota > Metazoa > Arthropoda > Insecta > Diptera > Sarcophagidae > Metopia > Metopia argyrocephala. The sequence goes on along the minus strand of OY756211.1, from coordinate 54,702,727 downwards.
TTTTTACTGTTTATATATAAAAAAAAGCATATAAATATTTTATTGCATTAACCTTGTGACTCTCGCATAATTTCTAAATAACTAAAACTGTAACTGGGATTTTACTTTTTTGCCGTTCTTTCTTTACGGCCTCTAGTCGCTAGACTAACAGCAGCAGTAGAAAAATAGCGTAGAAAATAGAAATTGTAATTTAAACTACTCGCATAAGGGCATATTCACAGATGCATGTTTCTCAAGGACGAAACTAACAACCTAGAAAAGATAATAAAAAAAAAGAAGAGAAAAGAAAACCAGCCAACCAATGAATATAGAAATCCCACATTCACATGCATGGTTTTTAAATTTATTAAAGTTATTTTTGTAACAACATATTAAAGAAATTGTTGCTGTTCATGCATTTATTTTTTTCTTTTTTTTTGCAACAAGATGAACCCAAGAGGAAACATACAAAGCGTCATTAACAGCACTATTAAGAACATGTAAAATAAAGTAGTACAAGAGTGTGTGGTATCTTTATAGTCATCACTGCTAAAAATACTTTTAATACCTGAATTCGCAACAACCAGTTAAATGAAAAGCAAACTGCGAAAACTAGCTAGCCAAGTAGTCAACAATTAATTTCACACTTTGCAGCAGCAATATAATCAACAATAATGGTGGTTGTTGTAGCGGTGTCAGTAGCATCTAATGAATGCATCTCAAAAAAAAAAAAAAAGGAAGGCGACAAAGAAGTCTGCCGTTTGATGCAACTGCTCACTATCTTTATATCCCGAACATCATCACCAGCAACAGAGCAGCAACACCTTTAGCTTCTATGAAAAATTAATATTTAAAAATCTACATTATTTTCTGCTGATGATGACATTTTTGTTTTTTTTTTTTCGTTCGTATATTCAATTGCACAAAGAATTGTTTTTGGTATACCATTATTTTGGTATAAAATATGCCAAACTGGGTTTATTTTTATCCTGTAGCCTGAAGTCAATATATAAAAATAAGCAACCATAGCTTGCTCGGCAGCTTTTTTTTTTCTGTGACACGTTATATTAAGCTGAGATGCACTCACGTGTTGAATGATGATGACATGGCGTAAAACAAAGAATATGAAAAAAAAAAAACTATAGGAAAACTAAAAATATGAAAAGAAATAAAAACCAACAGATAAACAAACAACATGAGCTATAACAGCAACGTTGACAATATCATTACAGCGACAGCAATGTTGTTCAGTGTTTATCGAATGGTTACGGGCATTATTTTGTTGCCGTTTGTTGTAATTGCCATTGCAGTTGTTGCCTTTGGTACTCGTATACGAGTATTACGTGTGTGTGGATTCTTAAGTTGCTGTCTGTTGTTACTTTTTAAGTCTCTTTATAATATGAGACTTTTATAATGTTGCATGAATCGTGTCAAATGATGGTCCATGCTATTTATTTTAGTGTATTCTCAGTAACAACGGTCGTTTATACATAGTTTTAATAATTTAAAAAAAAATTTTTGCTACAATTTTAATTGAGGATTTTTTTTCTTTTTTTTTTAAGTATTTTGAGATCAACACTCAGGGGTAAACCCCTGCTAAATGCAGTGCATTGTATTGGAATTTTTAAAAAGGACAGTACATTTATGACAAAATATACATTTTGTTTTTCTTATATTACTATTAAGCGCCTTAGAAATGAGGCAAATTGCTGTAAATTGATTATTCAAAGGCCAGTGAAGGCCTTGAATGATCAATAGCAATTGTATTATCGTTGCATGTTGCTTGTGTGGTGAGTTCCTTCGCTATGTAGGTTTAGCTGTTATCTGCTACTTCCCAATAGGTGACGCTTTTCTCCTGATCATTCGTTTTTTTGATGACATTGGTTAAGGTGGAATAGAATGGAATGTCGGGGAGCGGTTCCTTTGTACATGGTCTTCTTGGCGGGAGGGGGGGCTCTCTTAATTTTAAATTATAATTTTGAAAAAACCGCAAACTAACTTTTTCATTTTTCACCTTTGCTGGGATTTGAACCTGGGTCGTTGGAGTTTTTGTGCGAGCGCTCTAACCACTATACCACGCACCCCTAATGATAATGATTAAATTTAAATGATGGTTTTCTTTTTTGGTTTTTGGATTTAAGTTTTGTTAGTAAAAATGCTTCAAGCCCTGCTATTGCTAATTGAATTTAGAAACAAATAGCAGAGGTTAAATCACACTTAAAGCGAGAAGTTGTGGTGCATAGACTTAGGAAAATCTCAACAACAGCTACACATTTTCCTAAATCAATGGCTGAGTATAAAAAAGTTGTAACTACTTAGCTTTTTGTGTGTTCCGATCCGCCATGGTCTAGTGGTTAGTGTGTTGACTTACTAAGGCGATAGCCGAGTTCAAATCTCAGCTCTGACATCTTAAAAAACCAGAAATATGAAAAAATAATTTTTTTCGGCGACTATCTCTCACCAGTCTTCTGGCAAAAGCTCTGGGAGTAATTGATTGCCATGAAAAAGCTTTTCAGATCTGTCGTTCGATTTTCTTTTTTTTTTTCTATATGGCATACTGCTATTATTTTTTATTGGAATTTTTTGTGGCATATATGCGTAATATTTTATTTTTAACTTTTGAAATCTTTATTTATTCTTATAAATCTATATCATTACCCCCAAAATAATCCCTTCCCCCAGATGCAATGCAACCGAATCAAAAGCTTTCTTCCCAAACAGTCTTTTGAGTTTGCTGAATAGCCAGAAGTTACACGGTGCTAATTCAGGTGAATGTAGTTCCAGAACAATATGAGTTTACATTTTGCTGATTCCGAATTGGCTGATTTTTGGTACGAATAAAGTATATCATAACACTACAACAAATGTAAAATTAAAGGGCGCTGACACTTCTGGATCCGGAAATATGAGGTCTTGAAAATCGGGTAAAAATACAAAAATGCACAAAGTTATAATCACTTAATTGCAATTTTCTTAAAAAGTGTTATAGGTATGCATCTCGTAAAAGTTTGAAAGGGTATTAAATTACCTTTTATTTAATATGTAACATGATTTTTTTTTTTTTTGAAAAAGTCAAAGGTCAATTTTCTTCACCTATAAGTCGGAAGCCAATATCTCCGAAAGCGATCTTTTTAAAAATTTGAAAAAAAAATTATGCCAAAGATAGTTTCGTTCTATACAGTTGTGAAAAACTTCAGAGTGGAGGTCTTTTTAGATCTTTATTTCTTGATCAAATCGCAAAAGAATGAGATTAAAACTAGTCTAATAGTGGTGGGATGGTATACGATTTTTCGATTTCGTTTAGCTAGAACCGCTTATTTTGTAAGTTTCTACAAAAAATAAATCAGTCAAAATTAAGGGATGTGTGATGGGCTCAAATGGTTCTTCATCGGGGTCAAAGGTTGGGTTGAAGGTGTAAAATTCCACAAAAACCTCCACAACTGCCCTGAAGTAGCCCTTAGAGGGATAAAATGTAAGACCGACCCTCACTAATATTTTACCTCCAACATTTTTTTCGAACATACCTACCCCCTATCTCCACTCCCTAGAGCGGTAGGAGCAAATTTTGTAAACTTTGTACTGGAGCCCCCTTATAATGTAATTTTTTAACCGTTCTCGAAAAAAAGATTTTAACTCGATTTCACAATAAAACGCATATCGATGAATAATAAAATGCACATATTACTATCCATCAAATTGACAACACTGCCAACCTACAGAAAGAATTTAGGGGAATTGCCTAGGCATAACTTTTGAATTTCTCTCAGCTGAGTTGGCATGATTGCAACTTGCAACCAGTCATATTTATTTTGAAAATGGGAGAAATTTCCAAAATTTCAGTTCGGTAGAGATTTCTGGTAAGGATTCGAGGGCCCCCAGAGCTTAAGGGCCCCGGGGCACTGCCCCTGCCTAGCCCCTAGGTAGCTACGTCACTGACCAAAGTCTTTTAATTTTGTGAAAACGTAACATCAAAGCAAGTTCTTTGTGAATATGATGCAATTTACCATCTTGATAAGACTATTGTGGAAAAGCTTTAAAATAACTTATTAGAAAAATTTCTATGCAATAGTTTTCAAGTAGGCCCTTAATCACTCATCAATATTTTTAAAAATACAGCAATAAGTATATTATTCACTTTCTAAAGTAAAAAGTTTTCGTAACACAGTGTTTACAACAAAGTTACACTGAATAGGCTTGACCAATTATTAAGATATTTTGTGTGTATTCAATATGTGTAAAAGGGTTCCAACTAAGCGATGCCACACCTACAACAAGTAAATATTTATTTGTCTATATCTTTAAAACATTCAGTATTTTTAAATTTGGTCCATATAGATTCATAGTTAAATAGTGAAGTTAGTTGCAAAGGGAAACAAAATATGAAAATATTTATATTTTATTGAAAAAGGCAACAAAAATAAAATAAAAGAAATTATCAAAAACGTGGACAGAATTTAATCAACGATAATAACAGAAGATTCAAAATTTTTTTTTTAAATGACTTCAGAGTCAGCACAAATTGTAAGGCAAAAATTGGGCGGAATTGGACAAGTGGACAAGGCACCTTTTATAAAAAGTACAACTTGACTTTCGTACACCTGGAGAAAAGGTAAAGCGAAAATTTCTAAATGAGTTCATAGTCAATACTAATTATCAGCTAATAAGAGAGCGGAATTGAATTCCTCCCATATAAAATATATGTTGAGCTTTATATATCTTGAGAATAATAATATTTAAAGTTTAAAAATTTAGAAAAAACAACTTCATTGTTATTATATGTTGGACTTTAGGAAAATGCTCTCTTCTAAGTTTTTATATTAATTTTTTATTCAATTAAAATAAATAGCGATGCACTGTTTAAAAGGTTTCGGTCTAGCTTCTCGCTGCATCCATATTTTTATCCATCAGCGCCAGGATCTACAGTTTAACGTCAAATTCGAACGACAGACTTGAGAAACTTGTTCATGGCAATCATAGAGCCTTTGCCAGAAGGTTGCTAAGAGGTGGTCGCCGAAAGTAATATAATAAACTAACCTAAACCCGGCGTGCTTCGCTACACCTACCACTACTATTTGTACACATTTTTCGACTGATGATTTTTAATGACTACGAAATCAATTATACCAAACTCAGAAACTTCAGCTTAAACACTTCGCAAGATATAAAGAAATTAATATTTAACTTGCATGGGAGGTACCACGCCTACTTTCTGATTGATGATCTTCCTTGATCATAAAGTTGTTCAGACCAAATTTAGAAAATTTAGATTTAACAGCTCTCGAGATATAAGTTAAGCATAATATGAAAAAATTTAATATTGAATTTGTATGGGAATATATAGGAAAATCTAAATGCCATATCCCCGGAACTAATGAGCTTTTTTCGCGTAAACTTCACACGAGCAGTTTAAAGACTATCCCCAACGTACACTGGAATTTTGGCTGAAATCGATGTATCCATTTCCGCAGTTAGTAGTGACATCAAAATGTACATTAATTTTTATATATTAGATTGTAATACATGGTGTAACCAAAATTAAAAATTGCAGTTTAATTATTAAGTGCCAATAAGCAGCAATTAGGTCGTAATGTAAAGTATTTTATAATATTTTATGGCTTATCAAAAAACTAAATGATTGTAGAATAACAAAAGGAAGCACATATTTTACTACAATATGTGTATGTAGTCTCACTTGTTACCTAAAGAAATTGTTATTTCGACTTTAATTTAATTTAAATATATATCTAAACTCTTTAACTTACCAATTTTGGTGCTATTTTTGTAAGTGGTGTAATATTTGGGTTGTCAATAATCAAAAAAAGGAATCACTCAAGTGTGACTTAAGCAATTTCACTCATGCCGCACAAGTTAATGATTAAAAGTGTAATTTGAACCAAAAATTAAATACGTTGACACCATCAAATTGTTGCTGACACTAGCTGCTGTTATTGTTTATTTGTATAACATTATTTTTGTTTTTTTTTATTTATTTATTTTTTTTATTCTTTTTTCACCTTCAATTATTTACTTTATTTTTCTTTCTCACTTATTTTTTATATTGATATTTTTCATTAATTATTTTTGATTTATTTACCTTTTAATAAATAATTCACACTCTGAAAATAAAAGAATAAAGAAAATTTTCTTTATTAGTATTTTGTGATTTATAAAGTGTTAAATGCTATAAAATTATACAAAATTAATGATACAAATTTTTTTTATCAAAGAGTTTAAATAGCGTTAAAATTATTATTATTATTTTTTTTTAGTTATTTACCCGCTTTTCTTTATTAAACCATTCAATAATTAATCAAAGGTCTTAAAAAAGAAAAGTTCAATTTAAAATTGTGTTTTTAATTTTTTTTTTGTTTTTTTTTTTTTTGTTTTTTTAATGGTACAATTATGAAGTTCAAACTCATTTCATTACAATACAATTTGGTCACAGGCAAATTCAATTGAAACAAATGAAGAAAAATTGGGCTCAGTTGATGCAAATATAGAAAAGTTTTTCAATTCTATATTGGTAATTATTTTTTATACAATGAATTTATTATAAAAATATTTATTGTAATTAATGCAGGCAGCTTAAGTTCAATTTAAATTGTTTTTTTTTTTTTTTAATTTTATTTTCAATAATTTACAGCTACACAAAGGAGTAGCAAAATATTGAAAATAAAATTAAAAAAAAAAAAAAAATTAAAGAAGACCTCAAGCTGAATTTATTTTAATAAACATTTTTGTATGAAATATAGAAGGTCGAAAAAACTATTAATAAAAATTTATCATTTTAAAAGTATTTTATCATTTCTTTCATTAACGTAGTGAGAATTTTATATTTTTTGTAATTAATGTACAATATTTTTAAATAATTAAAGTTTAATTAGCAATTTATTTATATAGTTCAAAAAAAAAAAATATAGTGCCTTAGTATTAAGGCATCAAATGAAAACAAAAAGACGGTTAAAAAGTACTGCTTATCTTGGTTTTCGCAAATATTTGCACACATGCAAAGTTGGCTGATCGTTGTTCGAAAACTCATAATCAATGCTAATCTAGATAGACAAGTATAACAACAAGCATCTCTGCTAAACGCGAGCCTTCTCCAGTTAATCAGATCAAGTGATGACAAGGCGTCATCAACGTAGTCCTTCCAAAGTAAACATGGTCGTCCTCTACAACAATGTCCAGTTATCTTCGCTTTATAAACATATAATATATATAATTTTCGCTGGAGGAGATTCTTCCATTCGAACAATATATTACAATATACGTTCAGCGTCCCTGCTCGTCGACAGCATGTACTTCTCTTTGCTCTCTTTTACTATCAGACCCATTTTAGCAGACTCCCGTCCCATAGCATTGGGTTTAGTAAACGAAAAATACACCTTCAACGTGTCACTGTATGGTGCAGATTTTGAACAGGAGCCATCATCGGATAATACTTTTTCAAAAACGAAGCTGGCAAGCAGCAACTTTTACTGGTGCAAGACATGACACAATTCTTGCTGCCGAAATTATATGCTATAGATATAGCCAATACCAAGAAATTACCACATTTAATTACGGTATAAAATATTTCCTGGTTGTCTATTCTATCTTTACGGTGATCAGAATTGGCCCCCAAAATCATGTGATTTTTTTTTTAGTTTTTTTTTTTCTATGGGATTAGCTAAAATCACATGCATTACAAAAGCAAATTAAAGGCTGAATCAACGAAATTTAGCTAAAATTAAACACTATATGATTCATGTACTTGATGATTCATTGAAGAAATAAAAACCTTAAAACTAAAAATAGATTTCTTTATATATATTTGGTTCAAATTTTGTGTTACTTTTGGGACATCCAGCAGAATTTATTCTATTCATTTTGTATTTTTCAAATTACACTGACCTCGCTTGATCAGTGATCAAATATGTTTGTTATTCTTAAGTTGAATACTAAATTTCAGCTTTTTTTTTCTAAAATTAATTAAGAAGTTCTAGATTTTTGACTGGAATTGATTAGTAATTAAATGGTTACTGTTTTATTTCGATAAATTATGTACATGGTTCTTAGTCTGTTAAACCAATAAGTATATCGTCACCTGAAATGCAAAAAGGTGTAACAACATAATTGATCTTTTTACAGGAGAGACAAAAACTTCATAAAATCGAAACTATATAAGTTAAAGCTATAATTTTTGATAGTGAAAATATAATATAATATATCATGTTATGATTTATTAGTCAAGTTTGAAGGATTAAGAAGTACAATCTCTATTTGAAATGTATTTAATTTTATTAAGTTTATATATATTTGTAGTAAATGAAAATTTAAACATAGTATAGCGTGTTTATTATAGAGTGTCATAACTTTGAGTTGGCATCACTGTTTTATTGGACCACCAACTTAACAGCTGATAGATGCTTTTGTCACATTTGGAGTGAGGAGAACCCACAAGCTTTTGTGGAAACACAGTCACATCCACAGAACATTACTGTTCGGTGCGCTTTTTGGGCCGGCGGAGTCATTGGCCCATATGTATTCAAAATTGATAAATGTTACTGTCAATGGTGAACGGTATAGGAACTTGATTAGAAAATTTTTCATACCTCAACTACATGACGCGAATCTTGCTGATATGTTCTTCCAATAGGATGGAGCCACATGAAACACAGCGGACGCTACAATTGATTTACTCAAAGAAACTTTTAATGAAAGAATAATTACGTAATGGCCCAACTAATACGCCACCAAGATCGTGTGATTTAACTCCATTGGATTAATTTTTTTGGGGTTATGTTAAGTCACTTATCTACTTTGATAAACCACGAACACCTGGAAATCAACATTCGAAATACGGCAGCAAATGTTGCGAAAATTTGTTAAAATTTGTGTTACAGATTGGCAGAAATTATATTTATATATTAATTTCATAAAATTTCTTTTCAATAAAGCCCATTATAATGATTTAAGCTTGTATCATTCTATAAAAAGCACAAATAATAACATACATACATACATACATAATTGGCCATTAGAACCCTGTGTTAGGGTTACGGCCTAGCTTCTCGCAGCACTCATGTTGTGTGTCCTAATTTTTATCCATGAATACCGGGACTTATAGGTTAAAGTCGACTCCGAACAACAGATTTGAGAAGATTTTGCGTTACAATCAATTATTCTCAGAGCTTTTGCCAGAAGACTGCTAAGAAGTAGTAGCCGAAAGAGATATTTTTTTCATATTTCTGTTTTTTAAGATGTCAGAGCTGAGATTGAAACCCGGCACTAACGGCACACTAACCACTAGACCACGGCGACTACTGTAATACTAGTAATTACAAAAAGTTCCTTCTGAGCTTCCAAAAGTATGAAATATTTTTGATAACGGCCATATAGTTAGAGCTAAATCCGGCTTATTAATTGCCATATTAGCATATACGACTGTAACATTTTTACCAACACGTAAAAATAAAAAAATTGTTTTATCAAAGTGAGGGTTCTGTTCTGGCTACGATTTTACAGAAAAATCATGTTTTTTTAATACTAAAGGGGCTACACCCCTACTCGTGCTGTGAAGCATTGCATTGGAATGGAAGATATATTGATAGACTCTTTTCTATTAAGCGTCTTATGCCAAAAAGACAAGTTGCTGTCAGTTGATCACTTAAAGGCCAGTGTTCTACTTTAACCCTTGAAAATAATCAACAGAAATTGACCCATTTGTTGATAATAATTTTGTTGTTTGTTGTGAAGTGGTGAAGATCTTGACTAAGGTGTTGTTTATAGCTTTTGGTCTTTGCTTTTAGTATTCCAACACACTTAATACTAGACCACGGCGACCATAATAACATTTTATTAAATAACGGTCAAAAAAATTAAAGTTAAATTCATTTCAAAATTAAACATTTAGCCCCATATTCACAAAAATTAATGTGGATTTAATATAAGAATTGTCCATGGTTAGTTTTTGTGAATACTGGGTTAATCTACAAATGGAATGATGTCAAAAAAAAGTGGCACTCTGCAGGTATTAATCTTTTCTGATCTGGGAGATGTTGACACATCTTCCTTGAAATTTTTAATCTCTCCGTATGTACGAGTAATTACATAGTCTGTTCAATGACGAGGACCTTTTTTATTTATTTGGGGAAGTTCTCGATATGCATCTTTTACATTAGTATTAAAATAAATCGCTCGTATTATATTAACAGTATCATCAGTGATGCCAACTTTTTGAGAGCAAAGAGCATATTAAATTCTTAAAAGAGCACTAAAAACATAATTTTGAACATAAAAAAGCATAAAAAGGCACTATTATTGTTATTCACAAGTTAGGCGGAGCACAGTTATAAGACACCACGAGAAAAAAAAAGAACTTTGTTGTTACGCACTTTTGCATTTCTTTAATAAAATCGTTGTTTTTGACATTATGAGACTATGTACTCGTATTTTGATTTGTTCCACCATAACCAATGAAAAAACCCATTTTGAATATTTTGGTTGTTACGCCCTTTTGCATTTCAGGTGACGATATACATCGATATAAGTGCTTCTTTTCTAAAATTAAATTTTATTAAAATGATCACAACGTAGAATCTTAACTACTAGACAATCACGGCTGTGATTCGATCACGGATCTCCAGACTATATAATTTTCTTTAATAGTAATTTTAAATATTGTGTGAATAATAGATCCCGAAGTGTTCATTATACAATTTTCTTATTCTTGAAATAACAGTGTAGTCCTTATTTAACAAAGAAATTATCTTTATGAAATATGTCATTATACGTATTTGTTTTCTTTTTTCTTTTCTTGCTTTAACTACAATGGTTATACAAATTTTCAATTCCTACCGGCTGTTTTCTTTTACACGTAATTTAATTGTGATGATTTTTAAAACAAAAAAAAATTTTTTTCTAAAGTACTTTTGTTTGTTTATGTTTGAATTTTTTTTTTCTTTTTTGGCACCATGCCAACATATAATAGAAAAAAAATCTTTATTTATTTAAATCTTTTTATGTCTGCCAAAAAATAAACAAAATTTCGGGTCATTTTCTTTTAAATGACAACTTTTTTATTTGTTTTACTTTAAAATTAAATGAAAAACGAAACATTTTATATTTATAAAACGATTAAATCGCTTTGTTTTTCTTTTACAAAAAAGCTTTGAACTTGAATTATTCTATTTTTACTTTTTTTTTTTAATTAAATTTTATTTTTATTTTATTTAGCAAAAAAAAAATACTTCACGTTTTACTGGCAATTGCCAATGCTATTCTACAAATTAATCAAATTTTTGTGTCAAAACGAATAACGACTTACTTTAATTCTTATATTAAACGCAACTTTTTTCAGTAGAGAATTATTAAAAAGTAGAATTAAAAAATAATTTGTGTAAACTTTTTTTCTTGAACCGGAAATTTAAATAAAATTTATTTTTTTATTTTTTATTTCAAAAACTTTTATAGATGATCATCAGAAATTATTTTTAATTATTTATTGTAATTTTGTATTTTATTAGAATTAATTTTTATATATGTAACAATACCGCAGATTTAATTTTGCCACATATGTATACATACAAGTATAAGTATATGTGTGTATGTATTTAATTTTTTTACTTAATTTCCAATTATAAAATATTAAACATTTTGTCTTTTTAATTAAATTGCTTTTAGGAAATAATAATGCAATTACAAATCTTTTCAACAAATATCGAAACGTATAAATTAATTACAGCAATTAATTATAAAAATGAAAAGGTTTTTTAAAATTTGTCAAAGTTTTTAATTGCCATGCAAGTTTTGGCGATAACAATAACTCAATAAAACTCTAACTATAATTAGAAACTGAAATTATTTCAAATAGTTTTCGTTTGCCATAATTATTATTTATTATTTTTAAATGTTGATAAATTTAATTAAAATAAAAAAAAAACTATTTCTTATACACGGAAAAATGATTACAAAAATTAGCGCTTTCATTTAAATGTTTCGATTTGACAATAATTTAAAGAAAATTCCTGCAATCTTACCATGTGGTTTTGTAAATTTGTTTACCTAGGTAGTGTACTGTACAGTCTTATTCATAACTAAAAATTAGCAATTCATTGTAAACAGTGGCTAACTTGGCTTACGTGGCTAACGAGCTTCTAACTAGAATATCGGTTTTGCTTCGTAGCTCGTTGGCACAGAATTTGTGCAAAACATTTTTTTACGATTTACCAACTAATAAAAATCAACCTTGAAAACAGTGATGCCAAATTGCGTAGAACCTTGGTTTTATCGCACTTCTGCGATCAAAAGTTATTATTTTATGATTATAATTTGGATTGATTTTCGATATTTATTATTTATATTTGCTGTAAGTTCTGGTACTCATGGACAAAAATTGACACACGAAATATAGGTTCTGCGAAAAGCAAGGCCGTAACACTGAACCAGTGTTGTAATGGCAATTAGGTATGTATGTACAGGGTGTAAGCCTGGAAGATATACCACTTTGTACTTCCGCCATTTTGGTAAACATTGGTCTTAATAGTTTTTTTTTTGACAGTCGTAAAGTAGAGACGTGACAAATTTATTATGGAAAAATATTCGGCAAACGAACGTGTTTTAATCGTTAATACAGTTTATCAAAATCAAGCATCGATTACTGTGACGATGGTTGCGAGAAATTTTTAGGAAAAACAATGTGCTAACAAGACGCACGATTTATCGTGTAGTGAATGATTTCGGATAAATAGGGATAGTCGCAAGCATGGACCACAACATACAGCAAAATCAGCTAAAAAAATTACTGCTGTTCAAGAAAGTGTTTAAAACTCTGTGCTCAGGAGCTTGGTCCTCAAAGAACAACTTTGGCTACAATTTTGCACAAAAATTTGCAATTGTTTCCGTTTAAGATTCAGTTGACACAAGATCTTTTTCCAGAAGACCACTTACACTAATAGGATGCTACACTTACACTAATAGGATGCTACAGCTCGTCCATGATAACCATAATGAATGACGAGGCACATTTTCATTTGTATGGATATATGAATAAACAGAATAGTCGGTTCTGGGCAATGGAAAACCCTCACAAAAAACCCTCAGTCACCTTTGCATCTATTAAAAGTGGCAGTCTGGGGTGCAATTTGATGAGGAGTAAACATGGCACCTTACTTTTCTGAAACTGAAAACGGCGTAATGGTTACTGTCAATGGTATCGTGATATCGTGATATGACTGCAAACTTTTTAATGCCACAACTACATACATGCTTTGGTGTATGCTATACAGCCAGAATTACAAAGGAATTACTGCGAGACGTCTTTCCACAACAAGTTATTTCAAGGAATGATGATGTTGATTGACCTGATTTGACTGCTCCAGACTTTTTTTATGGAGATATCTGAAAACCAAGGTTTATGCAAACATACATACGCTGAGACAACTCAAACAATATATTTGTGATGAAAGTATGAAATACCGAAATACGTGAGAATATTATGAAAAATGTACTCAAAAGGGCTCACATTTGTGAGGCTAAAAGATGCATAAATGTCCGCCTGATATTGTATTCCATGTATACATAATTGCTGACATAAAATAAAACATTTATCAATATAAGACCCATTTGATTTGATTTTGATTTAGCTGGCCATAACAACCCGTTAACGGGTTTCGGCCTGCCTCAACACTAGTCTCCAGGCGTCTCTGCTAAGCGCACGCCTTCTCCAGTTGGTCACTCCAATAGATGACAGGGCTCCATCTACCTGGTCTTTCCAACGAAAACATGGACGTCCTCTACGTGGACGTTTACTGACCTTCGCATCGAAAACCTTTTTCGCTGGAGCAGATTCTTCCATCCGAACAACATGGCCGAGCCAGCGCAGCCGCTGGATGTTAATGCGCTGGACAACATCTACGTCGCCGAGGAGCTCATACATCTCATAGTTGGTCCTAATGCGAAACTCATCGCCTTGCTTCAGTGGACCAAAGATCTTGCGAAGAATTTTTCTGTCAAACACTCCCAGGACCGCTACATCGGCACAAGACAGCGTCCATGCTTCCGCACCATAGAGAAGCACCGGAAGAATAAGCGACTTGTAGAGTGTTAACTTCGTCGCACGAGAGAGGTCTCTGTTACTAAACTATATAAGACCCATTCCCTTTCGTTAAGTAGAATACCTTCAAAGTAGAATACCTTCCCGGAGGACACCCTGTATATAAGTATGTTTATTATATAACGATATGTACTCGTATATAGATTTTCGATATTTATTATATCCGTCTCATTTAGAAGGTTTTACACTTATTTTTCCAACTCGGTTTAGTGTTTTAAAATAGGTCCTATGGGATTATTATATTATTATTAATTGAGTAAAAAGTAATCTAATCTAAGATTATGGAGATGTTTTAGAAATTTCAAAAAGCAATTCTTGCTGTACCGGGCAGGCAGTAACACCAATCAAAAAATATCACTTTCCAGGCGCTTCTAACTGCATATTTATATTTTTATCAACAAAAATTAGTATTCAAATATGAAATAAAATCAATAAAAATAAAATATTTTTACTATTAAAGAGTTATTTTTTTTTATTCATTTTTCCTTTGTTATGTAAAAAATAATTGTGCAATAAACATAATTTATGCCGTTTAATTTCAAAATTTCTCTTTAACAATAACATTTTTAATTAACATTTCAATAACAGATTATATAAGTAAATAATGCACAACTATTAAATACTTTTTTATGGTTTTTATGAAATAACAAATATTTGTTATTTTATTAATTGTTTGTAATTTTTTTTTACTTTTTTACATTTCCTAAATATTTATTCATAATTGCACCATTTGTTTTAATTTTGTTTAAGTTTTTTTTAACGAAAATAAAAAAACAGACTCTACTTAATTTTCCATTCGGTTTGGTTTTTTATTATTTTTTATTATTTTTTTGTTTTTTTTTTTTTGTTTTGTTTTTTTTATTTTCGCTATTATAGAAGAAAACACAACAACAATTACAAAACCATTATATAAATTAATACAATTAATTTTTTTGTTATTATTAATATTATTTTTATTATTAGAGGTATTCGTTTAATCTGCCAAATGCTTTTTAAGCCTCCTAAACGGGGAAAAAAATGCATAAAAGTTCAAGAGGTATAGGAGGCATTTGGTATATTAAACGAATACCCCTGTTTTTTTATTATAATTAGTTTTTTTTTCTAATTTTTTTAAAGAGATTGTTGTTGGTTAACAGCATTTTTTATACATAATTTTTCTACTTATCAGTCACGCGAGTTTTAATAAATATTTGAATATTCAGCGTTTTCTAAATTAAATGCTGATACCAATAAACTACGCCTTTAAGTTTTTTTTAAATTTTTTTTTTATTTTTAATAAATTTTAAATATTTTGTTTTTATTGTTTTTGTATTTTTTTTAAATTTATTTGATTTTCAGTTGACATTTTAACACTTTAAATTAAACACAAAACAAATTAAAAAAAAAAAAACACTTTTAATAGAAAAAAGAACTCAAAAGTTGTGGACAAAGATGACTTTGTAAGGCACACTATAAATAAAACTTTTAATGCAAATTACTTGTAATTAACTGAATTACATACATACATAATTGGCCATTACAACTCTTTATCAAAGTTTCGACCTACTTCTCGCCGCACTCATGTTGTGTGTGTCAATTTTTATCCATCAGTACCGGGACCTACAATTTAAATTCGATTCCGAACGGCAGACGTGAGAAGCTTTTTCTTGGCAATCAGTTACTCTCAGTGCGTTTACCAGAAGACTACTAAGAGGTTATCGCTGAAAGAAATAATTTTTTTCATATTTCTTTTTTCTAATATGTCCGAGCTGAGGTTTGAACCCTGAGCTAATCGTCTTAGTAAGCCAACACACTAACAACTAGACTACAGAGACTACTTAACTTAATTAATCGCTACTAAAAATTTATTTTATGTAATATCAAAGTACGCCTTAGACATCGTATGGTTTTACAGTTGCTGCAATCTAATGCTCAATACTTGCAGAAATGGTCTCTAAAGTTATAGTGTTTCAATAGTTACAAACTTCATTAAAATAATGAAAAGAAAAGAGCAAATCTGGTTACGAAAATCAATTCAAATTGAATGTTAAAAATATTGAAAAATTAAAAGACATTTCTGAGTGTCCCAGTAGTTGAATAGGTATTATACTAGTCTGCTAGAGCGAGGGTTTGGGATTCGCCACACCGCTCGTACTAACTAGTATATAATATTAATACTGTACTTTGTTACTCTTTTAAATGCCAACAAGGAAAGAACTAATCAGACATTAGCAAAATCATTGACTAAATCAACCTATTTTTGGTGAAATGCCAATGAATGTAACATGCCCTCAAGGGATGGAAGTAATCTAAAGACCTGATTATTATTTGCTTTATTACAGAATATTAAATTACGATCTTAGGAATTTTTTATGATCAATTAAATTGCTATAATTGTAAAACCACTTCCCATATCTTTTGCTGGAATACTAAAACCGGTCTACAGAAAAAAAAATATTTACTTTGAAATTCTACCTATAAGTGTTGAATATAGTATAACAAGAATCTATGAATCAATTAAAAATATTACGCATTGCGCAGCTTCGTTCTTTATTTTAACATATTGAGACTGAAATTGTTGTGTGACGCCACAAGATCTGAATATTTTTTTATTTGCTTTTATTATAATAAATTTCAATTTATTAAAGTAATTAAATAAACAAAAATAATAATTAAAAAAAAAATTAAATACTTAATAAATGTAAGTAAAAAAACTTTTTTTTATATTTTAAATGTATGATCTAATACTAAAGTGTTACATAATAATTTTCAGATAAATAAAATAATTGCCAAATATTTATATAAAATTAACTTTTTTATGGACCGTTGAGTGTTTTTCAGGCTTATATCTTGGCCTTAACCGCATGTACGGATAATAACCTCTATATCGGGCTCAAGGGCAAGACAATTAATATATTTTCAGATAGTCAGGCTACCTTAAAGAAGCTAGACTCTCATCACATGACATCTAGGCTTGTCAAATATTGTTAAGACACATTGCAAAGATTATAGCTTAGAAAAAGGGTGCAGCTGTTCAGGGTACTTGGACACTGTGGTATAAGCGGAAACTAGGAAGCTCTCACACTGTAGTGATGAGAATGGCGATCACAGATGTAGATGTTTGTAAACTATGCTCACAAGCATCAGAGATAGCAGAGAACATATCATGTGAATGTGCGGTTCTTGATAGATTTAGAAGGATGTGTTTCGGGATACATATGGTTTCACTGGCGGACATAACCAAAAGTGCTAAAGGGTATGTTTTTTTTCATAATTGGACCTGGCCGTGGTACCTCCCATTTAAACTGATATTAAATTCAGTTTTTTTGAATACGTTAAATTTGATGGATGCCGAATATAGTATGTGAGCAATAAAAATGAAAATATTGTCGTTCCACAAAATCCTTAATTAAAACTTTATTTTTCATCCGATTTTTTGCAAGATACGCTTAAAATATTGGTAATTAAATAAACTATTTGGTAAAAAATAAAACATTCCGGATCTTCAATATAATGTAGAAAAAAATGAAATAAAAATGAAAATTTTTGAAAAAAAAAAATTTAAAAAAGAAGCAAATTTTGAACTTTGAGGTGCCATATCTCAGCCATTTCTTATTAGATAGAATTTTCCAGTATATTGACGGAATCATTTAAACACCTTTTCATTGATATGCCACTTATCTCGATCGGACTTTTCGGTTGACTCCACAAGGGTTTGAGTGGGACCATACACCGAAAAACACAAAAGTAACGGTACTTAAAAAAAATTAACAGCGTTTTTCGTGTTCAGGAGGTCCCAATTAACTCATCTAGGCATGTGGCGTTCTTGGTATTCTTCCAAATTAAAAATTTGTAAACCTGTGTTTTTAATATAATAATAATATGCATATATGTATACATAATATACGTGTATGTTCTGCAAAACGAAAAGTTAAATTACCTTCTAAATCCAATTTTTCTTAAGAATTAAAAGAAAAAATACATTAAACAAAAAGTACAAAAGACAGTACAACGTCCAAACGACAGGGGGGTTACTTTGTATTTCGATTCGAATCGAAAATCTTACGAATTCGAAAAAAATAACGAATTTTCGAAGAATTTTTGTATTCATTATTATTGATTTTTCAAATAGGAAATTTCTTTCGAAATCATTTTCGATTCGAGTCGAAAAAAGAAACCCCCCAGTACTGCTTGGAGTCTTGTGCATAAAGCAGCACATAAAAAAAGTACTGCTAAAGCAGTACTTCTGTCGGTACCAGCTTCAAAAGAACTGGTTTAATGTATTCTTTGCTACTTGATGTGCTTTTTTTGATTATAACTGGCTAAACAGAAAGGAAGCATGTTTGAATATATGCAATAATCATTAACAAGTTTTTTCTTTGATCAAAAAATAATATTCTTTCCAAAACTAGTGTATAGGCTCAGCTTACTTAAATTCACTAATACGCCAGTATAATAACAGCACATCAGTTTATACAAGCAATATTTGAAATTTATAGTTTTTAAAATAAAAATGTTTATATAAGTGGTCTTAATGTTTTTAAGACCCCAGCAGAAAATAATGATTACCAGTATGTTCTTTTGTAAGAAATTGTAAACAATCACTTACTCGAACGCATTAATAATGCATGATTTTTATATGAAATGAGCTGCTAGAATGCAATACAAATGAAAATTTAAATTAAAAAATAATACCTCATCCTGTAGCATATTTGGAAGCTTTAATGTATAAAAAACAATATAGTGCTTCCATTATTTCTTACAATTTTATTTATTGCTTCCAAATCTTACAAATTTTCTGCTGGGACTATACGGCACCCTAATTTAACGATAACAAGCATAATGCTCTCTAATAGTCAAAAAACAATACTTATGACCTTTTTTCGGAATAACACTGCAGTTTATACGAAATTTTATAATTAATTTTAAAATTATAACATAAATGAGCATTGTAAATAAAACAATAATTGATTTTAAAACTCACAAAAATAAGTCAGAAACCCATCACCATTTTACAATAGCAATATAACTGCATAGCTTAAAGTATTACGAGTATAAGTAATAAAAAAAACTTTAATAAACATATCGAATAATGTTACAACACCAAACTTTTATTTTCTATTCAAAATGCATAATACTCTTGTATAAATTTTTAAAAATTATTTAAATAAAGAAAAGTGGCCTCCTAATAAAAAATGCTAATGAATGCCACAATTAATTTTTGGGTGAAACCGTTCAGATAAGTGTTCTTTGTTTCGTGTAAAATAAAACCTTTAATGCTGTAAAAAGCTTATTTACAAAACAACTTCAAACAATCGTGAAAAAAAGAAAAGTTTTCACTTTCAAAGAAATGTTGTTTTTGAATAGAAAAAATTTTTTTTTGTTAAATTAAGTTTGTTGTGGACATTGTAATTTTTTAACTGCTTTGCAATGACATTATGCAACCATTCTTAAGTAAATGTAAGACAATTTTCAAATTAATTATTTAAATAATGGGCACGTAATTTAGTGATGGGCTGGTCATGTAAGGCGATGAGCTACGAAGCGAAATCGAGTTTCCATATAATAATTTACAGCCGAATGAAAAACAAATCGTTTTTGTGCAAAAAAAGGTTGTATAAGAGTTATCGATGGCGTTAACCAGACATAGTCTGATAACTGAAAAATTTAAACTGTGTTTATAAAGGGTGATTTTTTAGCTATTATCTTTTTGGCAACACTGGTTTAAACAGCTGACGTCCGTTTCGTGTTTTGTTTCACTCTCAAGCATCTTCAGTTTGGTCTATAATTTAACCATGAATCGTCTTACAAACGAACAACGCATGCAAATTATTGAATTTTATTATCAAAATGCGTGCTCTTTTAAGAAAGTTCATCGCGCTCTTCTTCCATTTTATGGTCAGT
The DNA here is from genome assembly GCA_963576795.1 of Metopia argyrocephala. Classification (NCBI taxonomy): domain Eukaryota; kingdom Metazoa; phylum Arthropoda; class Insecta; order Diptera; family Sarcophagidae; genus Metopia; species Metopia argyrocephala. The sequence goes on along the minus strand of OY756211.1, from coordinate 54,682,770 downwards.
TTAATCGACCCAATGAAGTGGCTATTCGGGCTATTGTGTCTAAATTTCGCACCAAATTTACATTCTTGTACATTAAACCAACAACGTTAAATTTTTATGCAAATGGGCTCTTGGAAAGTTGGCCGAAGATCCGGGATCGGTAAATTGGCCGCCTAGATTGTGCGATTTAACGCCTTTAGATTATTTTTTATGGGGCTATGTTAAAGCTCATGTCTATGCAGCCAAGCCCGCTTCAATTGATGCATTGGAAGACAACATTTTAGTATTTATTCGTGAGATACCGGCCGAAATGTTGGAAAGAGTATGCCAAAATTGGACTAAGCGGATGAGGCGCACTCACGGTCAACATTTGCCTGAAATAATCTTCAAACATTAAATTATATGGAGCGTACTATCGATTCAAATAAAGATTTTATTAATTTTTCTGAATTTTATGTGTTTTTTTTTAACTTTCCTATAGCTCTTAAAAAACCACACTTTATTTCTGTTTAATTAGGCAGCGTAAACAGTGTTGCCACAGCCTTTAATTCTTTTTAAACAAATTTTAGCAAATATGCATCCAATATGGACTAAAAATAGCCGCGATTATTTGTATAATAATTCTAAAAGTAGGATGTTGCTTTTAACTAAAAGCGTCCCATTTAAGAGTTTAAATTTAAAAACGCACTAAAACAAAAACTGTTTAAAATTTGACAAAATTTATGTATTTCCGGTTAGAAATGGAATATGGCTTAATTCATGTGGTTGTTACGGTTGCCCTCACAGTACCCCATTCGATCGGACAATTTTCAAGTGTATGGTGTCTTACCTCGGCAATGACATAACGAATGCTGGCCTAATTTGTCACTATAACAATTGTCTTTAACGACACCCCATAGAAAATTGTCCAGTGGTGTGAAATCGTAGCTTCTTGGCAGCCAATTGACATCACCACTTCGGCTAATTGAATGGCCAGGAAGCATTTGACACAATAAATCGATAATTATTATCAAATTTATATCTCAATAATTATCTTAATCCTTAATCGATATTACCAATACCATAAACAAGAGAAACTACCAAAATTTGCATTTTATTTCTTTAATCAACAATTAGCCGAATTTTTATTTCAGCAAGAAGTAGTAGTAGTTTATTTATGTCTTGCAGTATTAAAAAATATGTTCCGAAATAATAATTGTTGAAATAAAAAATGAAAATTTATTCAGTATTTTTTGTTTATCAAAAAAAAAAAAAAAAAAAAAAAAAACGCGCTTAGTAATGAATTTTATTTCTGATTGAATAGTTACGTGAATAAGCAAACTTGTTGTATGCGGAGCGTGTTGTAGAGGCTTACACTGCAAGGACCCAACTGGCTAAGCTGGAAGAGAGCAATAGCTCTGTGGCAGAGTCTCTCATTCCAGATAGGCAGTTGAAGAGCAGTACGTAAGAAGTATCAATGGACAACAACATAATCTTCAATTTCATTGTCATCTTTTATTCCTACTCTAATTTAAACTTTATTTTGCGGGCTTCCGAGGGTTAATTGCTGTTGGATTATTCAGTGGTGAAGTTATAACACTGGCCATTGAATAATTAATCAACAGCAACCGATTTCCTTGCGGTTCGCATTCTTAAAGTAAGTCCTTTGTTTTTTTCGAACTGATATTAGATATGATATGAGGAAGTTAAAATCAAAGGTCTACACTCTTTTTCCCCCTTCCCCGACTATTTTCCTAGGCCAGTACAATATAATGCATAATTAGTGGTCATCCACCTATCATTATTATTATCCATTAAAATTTACTGATTGTAGTGGTTGTAAAGCTGACGATCTTTATTTCTTTCGAAATGAGCAAGAAGTTACCGTTACGGAAACTGACGAACGGTATCGAATCATGCGTGCGGACTGAAGTTTTGTTTGAAAAAATTAACTAACAACCATCAAAAACAAATTGGTCCAACAAGACTGCCTAATTTTTCATATAGTATTCAAAAATCCAATCCAATAATCCAGGTAATATTTTAAAAATAAATACCATCAAATTTTCAACCAGATTATACAAAAATTATTCCAATAATTCTATAATTTTTTATCATTTTCAGATCTCCACCCTTAAAACTACCCTAAACCGATAAAGGACGCAGAAGAAAGAAACTAAAACTTTTACAGTGGGATCGAGTTATGGCTGATCTTTGAAATGATTATTATTCAATTGTTCATTACCGAAACTACATACGTATGTATGTACTTATGTATGTATATACATAATTGGTCATTACAGCTATTTTTTAAAGTTACGGCCTAGCTACTCGCAGCAATAATTTTTATCCATGAGTATGGGGACCTACGTCGGCTCCGAAAGACAGACTTGAGAAGCTTGTTCATGGCAGAGTAGGAAAATAAACAAAACGAAACGTTTGATCTCATTTTTTTTTGTTCTTTACTATGAGTAAAACAAAAAAATAACAAAACCAGTGAGAGCGATTGTCCCATTTAGTTTTGTGTATTGTTTTTATTTTGAGCACTACAAATACACTAACTCAAATGTGCGTAGATAGAACAAAAAATTAGTGAGAAGAAAAAGAAAAGAAGAAGAGAAAAAAGAGCAAAGTATACGAATGTAACGGAATAACAAAGCAAGCACAAGAGCGAAATGCGAATTGTTTCGTTCGTGCTCTTTCTCATTTAGAAAGTATTTGTTTTGGTTTTGCTCATGTACAATACGATTAAAAAAAATTTGAAAAGTTTATGACTTTGTGGTAACGTTTGCGAAATGTTTTGTTTGTTTGCCCACTCTGGTTTATGGCAATCATTTACACTCAGAGCTTTTGCCAGAAGGCTGATAAGAGCTGGCCACAGAAAGAAATATGAACAAAATAATAAATAAGAAATATTTTGTTCATATTTCTTTCTATCAAGATGTCAGAGCTGGGGTTGAAACAAGAACTCTTGTCTAGTAAGGCAACACACTATATACTGGACTACGGCGACCATCATTACCAAAACTAATGTTACTTAATCACGCCAACTTAAGTTTAATATTCCGAAAGTTCATACTTGTTATTGTCATTGCTTGGTTGGTGTATGCCACTGGAGTGTAAAGAAAATAGTCAAATATTTGATGCGTTTGTGTTTATCTATTTATTTATTTATTTTTTAATGTATTTTTTAAAGTTTTTGCAGATCTTTGATACCAACTGTAGGATAATGTTTGATGGTTGGCGCATCAAATCATTTTATTTATTTATTATTCAACATATTATTTCAGTGATGTTTCATTTATTCAACTTTTTTTCATCACGCTTGTCATTTGTTTAAAAATATGTATATGTGCACACGTTTGAAACGTGCTAAAGCACGTTTTTTCCATATAAAAATTCTTATCTAATTAATATATGTACATATGAATGTATATATACATATGTATGTATGTACATAAATATTTATGATTTTTTTTTTAATTTTTAATCAGTTTTTTTATAATTTTTTTTTTTTTTGCACATTTCAAAATAAATCTTGATTTTTTATTATTTAAAAACAAAAAACATTCACCTTTTGCTATTTTAATATGGCATATGTACATATGTTCATACGAGTATAAATTCTTTTTTAAATTTTATATAATTTTGTTCGGTGTATGTTCTTTATGCGTTCGCGTAGTTTTTTTTTTCTTTTTAAACAGATTTTCTTTTAATCCGCATTCGCGTTCCGTTTAATCCAAAGGTTCACATCCGACTATCCTCAATGTTGTAAAAAGGTCTGTTAGTTTTTATTTATTTTGTTTGTATTTTTTTTTTTTATTCGCTTATATTTGTTGTTGATTTTATTTCATTTATTTATTTTATACACATTATTTTGTTTATTTTATTTTTCTTCACTCACACCTACATACAGGCATACATACGTTTGTATATTGTATAAACCAATAATAAGAACTCATATAAATGCGGACCCTGGCCTATGAAAGCTCTCACTAATAAACATTCTCTACTCTACGAATGGATTCTCATTGCCCATCGGCTACTCAAATTTGATCACATCTTTTCAATTCAAGAAATCTGTTGCTTTTACATATTTAATCTCTTTATGTGTTTTCTTTAACAAACGTGTTAATGATCATTTATAACATTATTATCACAGTTTATAATACATACCAACACTTTATTTCAGTCTTTATCCGCTTATGAACTTGTTTTTTTGGAACTAAAGCGCATCATAACCATCTAGTCAGGCGATCATCAGAAAAAAAAAAAATTCTAAAATACCGGCATTTGATTTGCTACTTTGTTTTGGTTTCTCTTTTCTCTTTCTACACATTTTTATTTTTACATACTCGTTTGTTTTAAAATTTAAATGTGCATGCTTGCGTTTTTTATGATTTTTTCCTCTCTCTCTCTCACTGCTTGTCCACCATACAACACTTCTATTTAATTTTAATTGTTTATTTAATTTTTTTTCTTAATATATTACAACTGCAACAATAAACTATAAACAAATGGTGCCTAAAGCTAATGCTGATGTTTGAAAATAAAAAAAATAAGAATTTCAAGTGCCTTGTCTTAATTGTAATTTTTATTGTTTTTGTTGCTGTTTTTCTTTTATTGTAGACGTAATTTCGTAACGTCATTGGACTTGACCATACAACTACTTAATTTACACAAATGAATTTTACTCCACTTAGTATCATCGCCTCTCTTTATAGACTGACAGTTAATGTGGCTCAGCAAATGAATGAGTGAGTGATGTGCAGTGTAATTAAAAATATACAGTATGAAGCATAAACGAGGATACCCCGATTGATATACTAAATATTTAAAAGTTATTACCCTACTGGAATCTTATAAAAGTTTTTATTTAGTCAAACCGTAAGTGCCAAAAGTGTTCCGGTTTTCTTTTTTTATATATTTTTAAATTGTTTTTTACTTTTACTTCGATTTTATTGAATTATTTCTCGTATACCTTTGTCAGCTGTCACTACAAGCATAAAAATCGAGGACAAAATATACTATTTGTCTAATTTCCAAAAATAATTATCCTTTTAACCTATAAATAAAAATACAAATTCTTTGCGGGTGAAGCGACCCAAGCTCCTGTTTCCTTATAGGTTATAAACACCACAGTAAAATTTTATTATAGTATTTAATTTAAAATTTGATTTACAAAATAGAGGTGTTAACATTTTTTTTTAGTATGGATTGGGAGCAAACTTCTTATGTCTGTTATTTTATTTCAATTCTCGTTTTTTTATCCACGTACGATTGGTAAGATATTTCCAACCGCGCTTAGATTTACCGCTTGGAACAATAATTATTTTGCCATTTTAATATTGACAGGTGTCAAATTCATAGCATAATACATGCATTTAGTACAATTATGCACAAAGAAAAATTAATGTGTTATATTGCTTTGACGGTTGCGGTAACACAACTTTTATTTTACTTTTTTTCTGACGTTTCGTCAAACATGTGTCAACATTTTCAAGGGTGTAAAAATTATACTGTCATAATTACATTAACGCAAAATGAATTTTCTGTAATAATCAACGTATAAATATAATATCGTCGGTTGACAGGTAAAACTCACTAAGTGCTATAATATATGACTACAGTTAGTGAGTTTTACTTGTCAACCGACGATATTATATTTATATGTTGATTACATACATACATACATAACTGGCCTTTACAACCCTGTGTCAGGATTACTTCCTAGCTTCCCGCAGCACTCATGTTGTGTGTGTAAATTTTTATCCATGAGTACCGGGACCTACAGTTTTAATGTCGACTCCGAACGACAGACTTGAGAAGCTTGTTCATGGCAATTAGTTACTCTCAGAGCTTTTGCCAGAAGACTGCTGAGAGGTAGTCGCCTCTTTTTTTGAAGATATCAGAGCCTGGAGTCGAACCCAGGGCCCATGTCTTAGTAAGCCAACACACTAACCACTAGACCACGCCGACTACAATTATATGTTGATTATTACAGAAAATTCATTTTGCGTTAATGTAATTATGACAGTATAATTTTTACACGACGATATAGTGATTAAACAAATATAAACTAAATTTTTTTTTGTTATAAAGATTTAATTTTCTATTGATAAAAAAAATATTAGAATTAAAAACTATGATCCCTAATTTGCGAAAATAAATAAATGTCCACATAGCGTTAGATATTAGAAAAGAATACAAAATCGGAAGCTGCTGCTGCAGAATAAAATAAATATGTGGAGAGCTTATTTCGCAAATTTGAAAAGCAGAATTTTGTTGTACTCAACTTGCCTATTAGAAGGTATTTTATATTAAATTCCTTTATTAATGCGATATAATTTTTTATATATAAATATCTGCAATATATAAAGGTATAGAACTTTAAGTTCGCAATACTTTTTTCACTGGCAGCCTTTTGTCAGCTGTTAATTGATTTATGTACAGTTTTGTTTGACATTTCAACATGAATAGAGGAGACTGGTCATCAAGCAAGCCGTAGTTTCTGTGAATTAGCCCAAAAAAAAAAAAAATACAATGAATACTTCAATAAACAAAACTGCTATGTGTATGTTGCAACACAATTACATTCATTGAAACTGACTATTTGGTGTGCTTTATGGGCTTGTGGAATCATTTGAATATATTTCTTTCAAAACTATGCTGGTCAGAACGTTGCAGCCAATGTTGATTTCTATAAAGACATTATTACTGACTTTTTCGTTCATCAATTATACAACTATGATATGTTGAAACTGTGTTTTCAACAAGACGGTGCAACTTAGCACACAACGTTTGCCGCAATTGATTCATTAAAGAAAACGTTATATGGTATGATCATAGTTTTATTTTTCGGGCCCATAAATTAGTCTCCAAGATTGCACTATTTACTGCCTCTAGACTATTTTCTGTGGGGTGTGTGCAGTCGTTAGTTAACGCTGGGAAGCCCGAAATGATTGACCACTTGGATGTCAAAACATGGCCACAAATGTTATAATAAAGTCTTCGATTAGATTAAGATTATCAATTTAAGAAGATTATCTTTCAAATAAAGTAAATTTCAGTCTATTTAACAAATTTGTAATTGTAATTGGTCTAGTGATTAGTGTGTTGGCTTCACTCTAAACCACTTTTGCTGAAAATTAGGTCGATAATAGTAGGCAACACTTTACAGACTGTTTTGGACCTAAAATTAAGCATGTAGTTTTTTTAGACATTTTGTTAGTTTTTAAGCAAAATATGTCTAAAATTAAACAAGAAATGTTTAAATATTTTAGGCAATGTATGTCTAATTTTCCCCCCATTCATATATTTATTTTCAACACTCCTTAAATAAAAATGGCTGCAATATATATTTTTAATTACATTATTTAATTTATTAAGAATTATATGTCTTATAAACTATCTATATATACTTATAAATATATATAAAATACATATATGTATATACATATATCCATAACTGTCTTATCTTTTAACAAGTTACATATTTTTACATATACTTTACATACATATTGTCTTTTTTAAAAAGAGTGTCATAAGTTTACATGTACATAAAAATAGTTTAATTAAAAAAACATTTTTTCATATATAAAGGATTAAATAAATGAAAATATTTATATAAAAAATCACGTTTTATATGGCATTATCGAGCTTATATGACACTTTTTTCCTCTCATTTGCGAAGGATAAAATCTAAAAAAATATCACAATGAGAATCCAAAATTTTAGGTAACAAACCAACTATAGAAAAAGATCCAGTATATTGAAATCCTCCTCTTTCGACGAAATCTCCTTTTCAAACCAAATGTATGCAGTAGATTTGCAACTTTCCTCTATTGATGTTTTTATAAATACAAAAGCTTTTTAGTAAAATAAAATAATTAATATTAAAAGATTTGCTTACCAACTACTGATATCAATGGCTCAAATTACATATATTTATTATTGCACATGCGACTTTTAGTAGAGTGACTCCATGTGAAATTAACTGCATAGGACTCATAATTGGTATATATTTTACCACATTTTGAATACAAACACTTAAAAATATTGCATTTTTCTTCATTAAATGATAAACTCATAAACTTTGACATTTTGCACACAACAATTTTTTTGTGAATAATTAATTAACACTTTAATATACTTTATAAACTATTTATAAATTAGAATAAATACCAATACGACGCGACTCTTTTGAACTTTTTATTGCAAATGAATGCTTCTTCTTTTTTTCGTTGCTTTGTTACCACGTCTTCATACCGTTTTTACTAAAATGTTCTCAATATTACACATTTATATCTATTTTTAGGCAAAAGTGCTTAATTTTACAAATTTTTTACTGATTTTATGCAAATGTGCTTAATATTGAACATTATTTTGTAAATTTAAACATAATTTGTTTAAACATAAACAATTTTGATTGCAAATTTATTTTTTTGTGTAAATTTTTTACTTTTTTTAAAATTAAGAATTAAATTTATATAATTTTAGACAACAACAAATTTTCAACACCAATTTAGACATAATATGAACCTAAATTTTGGGAAAAGTTTTAGAGTGTTACTAAGACGATAGCTCAGGGTTCCAACCTTAGCTCTGACATCTTGAAAGTAGGAAATATAGAAGAAAATATTTCTTTCGGTAACTACCTCTCAGCAGAGTAACTGATTGCCATGAAAAAGCTTCTCAAATCTGTCGTTCGGAATCGACTTTAAACTGTAGGTGGTCCCTGTACTCATAGATAAAAATTGACACACACAACATGAGTGCTGCGAGAAGCTAGGCCGAAACTCGGAAACAGGGTGGTAATGGCCAATTATGTATGTACATATGTGTTTAACAAATTTATCTTTATTTTCATTCTTTGTAAAGCTCAATAACTTTATAAAAAAAAAATCAGCCTTTAGGAAAAAACATTAAAAAAATAAATTTTTGCTGCAATTACCCTTAAGTTTAAATTTTATTTTGGATAGAAATTTTCAAGTGCATTTAGAGATTTGGCTGATTTTAGGTTATATACTCCCACCTTAAAGAAAAAATTTAGAATTTGAGGAAACATGTAACACATCTCTTCTCCATTGTATAAGTACATGAGCAAGCATGTGAAAAAAGTTTTATAAAATTAATTAAATATGCATTTCATAGTTTTTGGGACATATTGTATTGAAACCAATTTCTGAGAAGGAACTTTTACCAGTTGAAATCTGCACACAAATAAAAATTATTTTGCGTTTAAAGAATTGGTTTCAAAGAAAACTTTTATTTGAAACTCTATGTTATCACTGCGGTTATTTTTTTATCTATTTGAAATATAAGTATATAAATACATGTGTATGTACACACATTGATTTCTCCCTATGATGAATGCTTAAAGGTAATATATACAAGAATCAGTTGTCTGCATTTGGTCGCTGATACAACTCAACCGAAAATGAGTACTAAATCATAATATGTGTTAGCAAAGAGACAAATATTTTTTTACTACTCAGAAGTAATAAAAAATTGATTCAAATTAACAAATTTGTTCTACGTTTGTATTGCCAGCCAATATGTTTACTAAGTCTTGTCTTTAAAACAATATTTATATCAATTAACGAATTAGTCATATTGGGTTTTTTGCCAAAAAAAAATATCAACTAAAATTTTGATTGATGTATGTGTTTCAACTAAAAAATTAATGAGGAATTTTAAGTGATATGCACCAAATAACTTTTTAAGTGAAATTTTCCGGTAACAATTTTGCCTGTACAACGATATAACAGCCCGAGTAATTTCAGTATGAGTTCTTAATAAACATATTTATTTCAAAAGTATGCATATCGCATATAATACATCCGTTATTCTGTCTCCGTTTGGTTACATATGTATTATGTTAGAATTAATTGCAGCTGTAGACGCTGCGTTAGGTAACTAACTAACACGATTCAATGTTCAAGTATGTAAGCATTAGACAGGTCGTATGGGATTTTGTTTTATTAATTCTTAATATAATCTGAAAGATGAGGTTTGTTGTCAGAAACGCGGTGTTATTTTTTGGATCGATCCGACAATGCCTACTGGTGCCAGGTGGAGTCCAAAATACCCGATATTAAGAAAAAAAGAAAAAAAAAAACAAACAGATGTAGTCCCATTTTAATTGCGTTTTATAAATGTTAAGAATAAAAATATATGTAATTCAAAAGATAAAATACGAGTACAATTTTTATTTTCTAATAATTATGTTTGCTGAAATTGTGGCTAAAATATCGCGGTGAAGAAAGTTCTTTAAAGCTATCCTTGTCAGAAAGAAATATGAGAAAATATTTCTTTCCATGCTACTCTCTAACATCTATGTATTATCAGTCTGCTATCAAGAGCTCTCAAAGTGAGCTTTATAAGTACGGTCCACAGTGTGACAGCCCCATAGTAACCGCGGCAAAAAATGGTTTTTGGCGTGTCGTCCAATTTGGATGAAATTTTCACAGTATATTAACAGGTATATGAGTAACAATTCCCCAAAATTTTAGCCTCATAACTTCATTACTTTTTGGTCTAGAGTAAGTCAAAATTGAGGTATGCCAACGCGCTTGAAATATGTTAAATCAATATTCAAAAGCTTATTAATAAAAAAATACATAATAAATATAACTTTAAATTATTTTTTTATTTAATTTAGTTGTTGTAGAATGAGTAGATAAAAAAATAAATTAAAAAAAAACACGAAAAAAAAAAATTTCTTAACAACAGGATTGTGGTGTAAAAATTGAACATTTTGCATTTTCAATGGACTAGGAAATATAGAGCAGCCCCTCGCCCTAGGTGCAGACTTATATCAAATCAAATATTGAAGTATCAGCTTTCATTTAAAGTAAGGACCATATAGCAAAAGTTTGCAAAAGTACTTAAAACATACAAAAAACTGCAAAAAATACGCATTCTGTCGCTATAAGAATGTTAGCAATAGCATGCAATAGCATGTTTACAACTTTTTACGTTTATTTATTTTTTTTATTGTTTAAAATTTTTTATATTAATTCATTTGGAATGAGAATGAAATTGGAAAAATTAGAATACCATGATGATATTAAAAAATTATTGATAGAATGAAAAACAAAATTTTTCTTTTTTATTGCATTTCAATGGGAGGTGAGCGTAATTTATTTATTTATTTATTTATTTATTTATTTCTGTCTATGGATTCTACCTTACAGACAATTACAAAGGATATAATAACAAAAAATTAAATAAAAAGTATAAGAATATAAATAACATAAAAATAGTGACATATTAAGAATTTAAATAAACAATGATTAAATTTTTTATTATATTTAGATTTAATGAATAGTCAATGAATCTATAAAATTGATTAAACGCGCTGCACATTCTTCTAAGCGGATCAGCATCAGGGTAGTTAGCTCTAAATGTTCTTACAGATAATATAACGAAATTACGGGATACTCGCTGAGGTATGTTGAATGTTATTTCATTTATCAAAAATCCCGAACATATATCTCCTCGAATAACATTTAATAAGAATGTTACATTCAGCATAACTTTTCGACTTTTTAATGTTGGTAGTTTAATAAGAGCTAGTCGGGCGGAGTACGATGGCAGATTTCGGGAGTCAAAGTGTAGACTACGCAAGCAAAATAAAAGGAACTGTTTTTGAACAGATTCAGTTGCATTAGATTATAATTGATAAATGGGATCCCATATTATAGACCCATATTCTAAAATTGGACGCACAAGTGACATGTATAATGTTTTGGTAATATATGGATCATTAAACTCTTTAGACCACCGCTTTATAAATCCCAGTACCACTCTAGCTTTATTTATTATACTCGTAATATGCGAATTAAAACTCAGTTTACAATCAAATAGTATGCCAAGGTCCAGAAAGTGGTCAACAGCTTCGACTTGATAACTACCCTAATACTAATTTATGGATATTGGAGTAATAGTGGGCGTGTTATTGTAATTTTTGCATGAAACATTTTAAATTATATAAATTACAGTAATATCAAATTTGAAGGTTGTACCTAAAATATTTTAGAAAATACGGCACTTTTTATGTTGAGGTTGTATGGGTGGTGGGGGTAAAAGTTTGCCAAAGTTCAAAATTTTTTCGATAATGTTTGTAACAATATAGCATTCAAGTGTACCAAAATTGAAAGTTATACCTAAAGTATTACGGACAATACGGTATTTTACAAATTTCGATTGTATGGGAGGTGGGCGTAAAAGTGGGCGGAGTTTCTTAATTTTTTTTTTTAAACTGGAATTGTCTCAAAAATAACCTGTGCAAAATTTCAGAGCTCTACAATGACTCCTTGTATTTAATGCCGGCGTTGTCACACTGTGCGTTGTCACACTTACTACAAAGATCCCGTGCTGTACTGCTGGTGTGCTTGAAGAAACACAACAGAGTGGAAGCTGCTATTTATGTTATATGCACAAATCCTCCTACGTGGGATAATCACCTTGTCCTGGTGTAGAGGCTTACATTGCAAGGACTCAACTCGCCAAGATGGCGGAGAGCAATAGCTCTCTGGTATGGTCTCCCATGCCAGAAAGGCAGTTGAAGAGCAGTAACCAATAATTATCCCAGCGGTTGGATCAAGGACAACAACTACAACATCGTCTCCAACACAATTACATACATAACATAACTGCCCTTTACAACCCTGTGTCAGGATTATGGCTTAGCTTCTCGCAGCACTCGTGTTGTGTGAGTCAATTTTTATCCATGAATACCGGGACCTATAGTATAACGTCGACTTCGAACGACAGACTTGAGAAGCTTATTTATGCCAATCAATTATTCTCAAAGCTTTTGCTATGAGGAAGTCGCCGAAAGAAATATTTTTTATATTTCTTTGCATTGCATTGCATTGCATTTCTTTATTGGACCATGGCCACTACAATATAATTATAATCTTTTATTCCTCCCCTAATTTAAATTTTGTTGTGCGGGCTTAAGAATTTTTGGGGTTGCTATATAACACTGGCCATTAAATAATCAATCAACAGTAACCGATTTCCTTGCGGTTCGCCTCTTACTGATATCAGATATGATATTAGTAAGTTACAATCAAAGGTACATATAATTTTCGCCCTCCCTCTTCTATTTTTCTATATAGGTAGTAGTAGTCATAGTGTTAATAATTTTTTAGTCTAATATTTGCCAAATGTAAACGCATTTAGCTTTGGCGTCGTAGGAATAATTTTTGTCCTTTTTTTTTCATCACTAAAAGGGTAATAAAATGTCTAAAAAACATGTTTGCCAAATGTACGAGTATTGCGTTATGGCAGATTGAAGTTTCCAATGTATTATAAGAGTTCCACGGTATCTTTTTTTTTAAAATTAATATGAAAAAAGTACAATCATAAAAAACGTATGACTGTTCACAACTCTATGATTTACGTATGTGTGTATATACATACATATGTAATATGTATGTATGTCAGTCTTAGTTGTGTAGAAACGAGATTTTCAGTGATATACGTAAAAATTTGAAGTCAGCACGTTTGTATAACTTAATTTTGGTAAAAATCTCCATTTTTTTCTGTAATACATATTACGAACTTTCATAAAAAGACCCAATGAAGCTAAGATATAACGCTTATAATTGTTAATAACAGAAAAATTAAAAACAAAATGTATGTATATTTTCGGTACCTTTTAGATTAAAAAGCACTTTCAAAATCTTTTTGAAACTCAGCCAAAAACCTAATTTTTAGCCATCACTGGTACATGTGCAGAAAAAACTAACGAAAACGGTAGCACTGATTGTAATATGTTGCAATTTGTTTTTATAGATACATCTCTATTTTTAATTACGCACACAAAACAAAAACAAAATATGTACTCACTCAACTTACCAGTTGATAAATGCACAGCCTAAAGGCACCCTTACACGATATGTTTTTTACACGTGTTTTTTGAATTTAAAATACATACGTTTTTTGTTGTGTTTGTCAAAATTAGTCAATTTACATAAGGTTTATAATTTTTACTCACAAACGTATATGTAGAATTACATATGTAAATAAATAATAAATTTTTAGGCACACAATTTATAAAAAAAAAACTATTTTACAAATAATTCATTGCCGACTAATGTTTGTACAAGCATAGAAATTTAATATCATATGTGTGTACATACGAAATTAGAGCATGCTCTAATTGAAATTTTGTCATAAGACTTTCCTTGTGTTTTTTACACAAGCAATGTTTTAAAAGTCACACACGACATGTAATTGTTTACTCATGTAAAAGTTGACAGTAACAGTGTAAAAAACATGTCGTGTAAGGGTGCCTTAATCGAACACATGTTACACAAATTATTTTAATGGAAAGGGAGACATACATGTAACATGTTTATTCTTGCTAAGAGACACAAAACACAATTATTAGGAGTTCTTAAATGATAAAACAGAATATGACCGCAACTTCAGGCAAAAACGACTCCCAGAGAAAACATGCCCAAAATTAAAACGACGGCCGCAAATTCACGAACTGTCATTTATTGTTTTGCATTTCTTGTATGTAAAGCAGTGGTCTTCACAAAGAGAGTCACACAAAAATACACTGAGAGATGAGATTGGTTGTATTGTTTTTAACAACTTGAATGAAATTTGTGAAAATTTTCGTTTTAAAAACCTTTAATTTTAAAATTTAAACTAATTTATTAAAATTATTCATGAAATAAATTGTAAATGTAGTTAAAAGAAATATAAACATTAATAAGTTTATGTTGCTTATTATCATAACTTCTCAGTGTCTGACAAACAAATTTAGCTCTCTTGAAAACTAATAAAACATAAACACATAGGCAATTTTTGTCTCACACACATGTTTTTGTAATAATTGTGGTTGTCGTTTAACATCATGAAAACAAAGCGTATGGATTTCTTTTTATGAAAGACTTTTAACATTGCAAATTTTTTTATAATTAATTCAGTTTTTCATAGGAAAATAAAACAAGAACTGATTTCTAGGAATTCTAAAAGTGATATCTATTAATAAAGTACAATACATTTAATTTTAAACTACTTAATATAATAAGAATTAACGATACGGGTAGTTTTGGTATATTTTAAGAAGCTGTTTGCCAGAATTTTTGTGGAATTAAGCAACCCTGGTTGTAATATTCACGAAGAGAGTAAGAAAAACTAAAAAAATATCCGAACAATTTATTTACCTGAGTAATACTGGTGAAGACCACTGATGTAAAGCTATCAAAAATTAAGTTTATGAGAGTTTTTGCAAAGAATTGAATTTATATTTTACAATTTAATCATTAAAATAAAATATCAGTCATTTTGTTTAGCAAATTCCAAAATTTATTAATTTATTTAAACTTTCAAATGTTTTTTCTATTTTCTTTTGTTCTTATTTTTCTTTGCGCCAACAACAAAAAACAAATGGGTTTGTTTACAAAATGTATGAAATTTAATATAAGTGTGGTAACATTGTTGAGAGAATTTGTTTTTAAATTTGAGAGCATAAGAAAAAACGCTGTCAAAATAAAATAGATTCTATTTCACGACTGCTTTCTCCAGCGTTTTTATATGTCAATTTGTATGGAAAAACGTCATGCCCCAGTTCTGTTTAATCATTAACTCTTAAAATTTATTTTCTCTTTTTTCGTACACATATTGAAATATTTTCTTTTTCCAAAACGAAAGAAAGCAAAAAAGAAAGAATGAAAAATACAATCATCGTAAAATCTAGGCTTAAATTATTACTTTAAACGCTTTTCACTTAAATTTTATTTAATTATAAGAATTATTTACTTAATAACACAATTAAAACACTTTATATTAAAAAATATATAATTTTAATTCATGAAATTTGTTGACAGCAAATGAGTAACGACCGATCTGATGTAAACCCGAAAAAGCAACTAAAAAAAAAAGAGGAAACGTGAGTGTTGCCATATTAGTTTGAGATTATTGATGTGTTAAAAAAAAGTTGTTGTAATATTATGACTGGATTCGGAAATATGTGTAAAAGTCTATATTAAACAGGAATTTTACTAAAAAAAAGAAATCAACTGCAAACAACTGCAACTGTTAATATATTTCTGATTAGTTTCAGTGGTATTTTAAAAATAAAACTTTTTTTTTACGAAAAATATTTTTTTTTTGTAACTTAAAATTTTAATAGAAAATAGTTTCATATTTATAAATTTTCTTTAATCAATTCAGAAAAATTATATAATTGTTCGACCTGTTTCCAAATTATCAAAATAAATAATTTATTTTAATCTTAATAAAATAAAGCACTACATTTCTGTTTTTCAAAAAAATTCAAATTCTATTTCTCTGTACCGTAACGAGTCTCTTAAGCAGAGATGAAATAGCCATAGAGACATGCTTATCCCTAGAAGCATACATACAGAAGATCTGTAAATGCTCTATAATGTCGGAATACATAAACCGTGAAGCCTCTATTAATAAACTTTTCATACAGATATAAAATTACATAAAATGTATATGGGCAATTTCAAAAATTTTCGACATTTTGATATTTTTTTTCGTTTTTTTTTTTTTGGATGACACGAATGACGCTTTGGTCACGTGAAGGGTGATATTTTAGCATACCAAAACAGTTCGCGTTAATCATTTATTGCAAACGGCGCGAAAGTTATGGAGGTTTTAAGTTAAAATCTCTTAAAAAAAATTTAAAGTGAAATTTATTGGTTTATTTTAATAAATGTTGTATGGATGCATGAAACTCATTTCAAATTCATCAGTGCAGTCAAAATTCATCAATGCACTGATAAAATACATAAAAAATATCAATTAAAATTAAAATTTCTTAACATTAAAAAAGGCGAATATTTGCAAAAATGTGAATGTTTCACCGATTGTTATAATACGTGTTTATAGAACGCATAACTAATTTACAGAAAAACAATGTTTTAACTTGCAAATTTAAAAAATAAAAAAAATTATATAAGAATTATTTTTGAGGTTAGGATTTTTTTTTTTTGATCTGTAAAATTTAAAATCATGAAAATTTTTTAATGCCTATTCGGTTTTATTATCAAGCTTAAAAAAACCTATCATTTGCTGTTAATCGCGGCGGAATCTATACATAAATGCAGATGTCACAAAGCAAAATGTGTTTGAAGAAAAATGCCACTGTACCCTCTAAATATGGACCGAATTCAACCGTATTTATATATGATCTTTAGTTCACCGCCTCACTTCATTTCCAATACTTTACATTGATTTTAAACCACTGATTAACTAAAAAAAAACGCGAAACAAAATTATGAAATTTCGCAAAATTTTTATTTTCTTTATAAAATTTTTGCGTTTCAAAATATTTTAACGCCTTCTTGACGTTGAGGTGCCATTTACTAAGAAGTTTAGATCACGCAATACATAAACCAGTTTTAAATAGGATTGCAAATGTCAGGCGCGAAAAACTGTCATTTTTGACAAATTTACGCCAATTCTATAAAAGTTTGATGTCATCGTTTTCAGCAACTAGCAGCCTGACATCGACGTGATATGGCGCAAATTTCAGCAAATTATACCATCTTTTAAATACTGTTGACGAAATGCAATTTTCTTGAACGGCGCAAAAACGCTATAGAAAAAACTGCGAAAATTGAAAAATCGGAAAATTTTGGTTTCAAAAATGAACCGCTGTACAACTTTTTCCCAAATAGTAGTATGGGCATAACTTTTATAGTGTAAATATCTACTAAGTCTAGTGACTTTATTTTATATCAGTGGGCATCGGAAGTTTAAAACTAAAAGTAGAAAAGTGATGAAATATGAAAAAACTCTTGTAAATTTCAAGCCTGTTTTTGAGTTTTTCAATATTTGAGTGCCCATAACTTTTAAAAATAAAGAACTGATGGTCTAAAATTTTGAATTTCCCAGTTTTCTAGTGTGGCCTACCATTCCCTTTTGACCGTTTTGGTCAATTCGAAAAACTGGAGAAATAATAAGCATCTGAACTCAGTTTCAACATATGTTGAAAATTTTTGAAATTGCCCATATACATACTAGTTAACTCGGCAAACGTTGTTTTGCCATATATATTTGCTCTAGGAAACATTTTTTAGTTCAAATATATTTAATACTCTTCACGGAACTGCAAAACTTAACATTGATATGAGCGATCTCTAATAATCTTAAAAAATGATTATCAGCCATTTTCGGTACTTCAAATTGATAGTTGGGGATAGGGAGAAATATCCCCTCTGAGTACTTCTTAAAAAAACCCTAAACCATATATGTTCTACGGTACCCAGATATACATATCTAGTTTCAAATTTCATGGACGTCGGTACGTTATTTAGGTGAGGCACAAATTTGCCCTTGGGGCGGGTACCTCAACATTTAGGGGATCAAAAATAGATGTGAAAATGGACTTTTGTTAACCTAAAGTTGTGTTAAGACATCAAAAAAATTTATTCAAATTCAGTTTATTAGTTGGGGATAGGGAGAAATAGACCTTGTACCGCCTCCTCTGAATACTTGAGAAAAAAAAGTAAACCATATATGCTCTACGGTACATATATAGTTTAAAATTTCATCAACGTCGGTACGTTATTTAGGTGAGGCAAAAATTTTCCCTTGGGGCTGGTCACCTTAACATTTAGAGGTATGAAAAATAGATGTTGACCGATTCTCAGACCTACCCTATATGCACACAAAATTTCACAACAAACACCGCGACACGAGAATTTTATATATTAGAATATACAGTTTTATATTTTTTTTAATTTTTTATTTTCCTTTAAGTTTGATAATTAATCTGTAATTTGTTGTATTTGTTATTTTATTCGTATGGTATTTACACATTTCACAATGACGTCAAACATTTTCCTTTGAAATATGACAAACAATAATTTAATTTCATACGAATAAACAATTATAAGATGACTATGCCCAGACTGCATAGAATAACTTTACAGACTACTTTCTTAAATTGGCCGCAATTAAGAAATCAATTAGTTTTCCATAATACAGTAGTTAAGGCTTAGAAAGATTGTTTTCTCATAATTTAAATTTTAATGATTAATGGATGATAATTTATGCAGCATAACTGGTTTGTAGCTGGACATTAAAAAAATTAATTGAAGTCAAATAGTATTCCAAATACGTAGTTAACAATGTAATAGCGCAAAATCTTTAAAAAATCAATCCACATTATTACTATTTATTCCTGTTTTTAAATTTAAACCAGAAATTCTATGGCTTTGTTTCGCATATTTGAAATGCCTTCAAAGCCATATTGTTAATGATTTCAATTTTTACTCTATAGTAAATATTTAATGAATGCTTAAGTATCAATCAACAACAATCAATTATAACTTTAGCATACATTTTTAAATAATTTTTTTTATATTTATAGTATTAATACATTTATTTCGTTTCTGAGGGCTTTGAAATTTATATTGAAAACAAAAATAAAGAACAAATATTTCTTCAATATAAATTATCAACCATTCTGAAAAGAGTAATCCCCGAATTCATAAAAAATAAAATAAATTTTTTAATGAGTTTTAAGTCAAATTTTCTATACAATTTTTTCTTAAAATAACTTTAAAATTAAATAGAACTGAGCCACTAATTTAATATTTGACTGAATTTTTTTTTTTGTTCATTTTTATATAAAGGGTTATCCATTTTGCGGTTTCAAAAGTAAACGTAAATAAAACACATATAAAATATTTTTTTCATAATATTTTATGAAATTTTTTTTCTGCATAAACACGTTCTTTCGTGTAGCACCACAAAAAAAGTCTAATGGTGTCAAATCGCATGATCTGTGTGGCCAGTTGATATCGCCAAGACGAGAAATTACGCGGCCAGAAAATGTCTCTTGCAATAAAGCCATATTCGCTCGAGTTGTGTGGCATGCGGCACCGTCTTGTTGAAGCCACATATTCTCCAAGTCATATTCTTCAATAGCAGGCAAAAAAGTCGGATTTCATATGACCATAACATTCCGAATTGACGGTGACAGTCGTTCCATCGTCGTTTTCGAAGAAGTAACGTCCAATCACATTACAATCTGGATGTAATGGCCGTTCTTCAATTACTTGAGGATTCTCAGAACCCAAAATACGACAGTTTTGTTTATTAACATACCCACCGAGTGAGAAATGTGCTTCATCGCTAAAGAACATTTTGTTCAAAAAATTGCCGTCCACAGCCTGTTGTTCAAGCACCCATTCCAAGTATCTACAACGTTGTGAATGGTCAGTTGGCTTCAGTTGTTGCGTGAGCTGGACTTTTATACTAAATGCAAAATACGCCATAATGTGCCGTAAGACAGTCCTAATTCCTGAGAACGACGAGGAATCCACATATTCGGGTCTTCGGCAACACTTTTACTTACAGCAGCGATATTCTCAGCGGAACGAGCGAAACGATTATGCACAGGCCTCACAACATTTGTAACCGCTCCAGTCTCTTCAAATTTCTTCACAATTTTAAATTATAGCACGATATGTGGCTGTGGCAGAATCACCATTTTTGTAGTAAGTTTTAGTAATTTTTATGCGTTGTGTTATAGTTAAGCGATCCATTTTCATCAATGTCAGACTTTTAACTGAAAAGAAAAAAATCGGTTTAACATCTCAGTTTGACAGATTTCGAATTCCAGTCCCATACTTTTGAAACCACGAAATAGATAACCCGTTATTATTCAAAACATCAAATTTTTAAGTGAAATACCAAGAGAATGTCTAAAATAAATTATTATTAAATTATTAAATTAAAATCAAATATTTTTACGTAGATAATTATTTATTTTGTAAATATTGGAAATTTTCTAATATACGTAGATACCTAATTTTATTCAAATTAAATTTGACTTGCTGGGGAATACAGCATTTTGGTTATAAATACATACACACATATGTATGTATATGCATATGTATGTATATGTCAACGCTGTGATTAAGCGTGTTTTGAGAAGAATAATACTTAGTGTGTTTTTGTTTTAAAAAGTTATCAACTCTGTTACAAAGAAGACTTTCAGCCAGTTTATGTATCTTTATAAAACAACTTGATTTACGTTTACAACGAAAAAACCCGATTTCGAACTGTGCGAAAAAATGTATATATGTACATATATATATATATATATAAAATATATATATGTATATACGAACAGCATACTGAACGAAGACGTAGTGTTTTCATACTTAATTCGAACACAATAGGTCTCATGCATAAAAACAAGTAGAAGCGCTGAGTTGAGGAAGGTGAGAAATTGCTCGGCAGTCGAGTTCGATCAAACAGCAACAGCTTATGCTCAATTTTGTATGCACAAAAATGAGTTCAAATCAATTGCAATTACTTGAGCAAAGGTCTAGTTGTTATTGAAGTGCAAACATGTCGTCAAGTGAAAGTGAAGTAGAATTAAAATCAAATAATAATAATGAACTGAGCCAGTCCAGGATATGTCAACGCTTGTAAAACGTTCTTTTCCATCAAGCCTTTTCTGCTGGGAATTTGCTTGCAATTCCATTTGAGCATTTTTTATTTCATCTGCATCTTTCAGGAATTTTATCCACTCGCCTTGGCAGATATAAGTTTCGCAACTTTCGCAATAGTTCGCGACACAGTTGATTGATAGACTCCAATATCTGTGGCTGTACCATTTTGGAATCCAGAATATGCACAAAATCTTAAATACAGTCGAATTTTATCAATGCTGAGTTCACCACCACTTGTTTCTTCTGACTCCTAAAAAAAAAAAATAATAATAATAATTAGCCAACCAGCAGATGCTACTGTTATCAAACCTATGAACTTATCATTTTATTATTAATTATATAAAAAAAAAATTAATAATTAAGAATACAGACCTGAATCCTCACTTCTTAAATTTGTTTAACACTGTTGATAACATTTTGTATTTCTGTGTAGCACAAAATATTCAGCCATGATAACTTTTTAGTACACGCGAGTCAACTATTAGGCAGGCTCAACAAAATTTTAGCAAAAGCTCAAAAAAGAAAGCAAAAGCTTGTTCTTATGCATATGAAAATGAGCACAAGCTCATCTAACTTAGTTCAAACTGAGCAAGACGAGATCAAACGTGAGGAGTGAGTAAAAACAAATCAGAGTTGTAAATGAATCATTCTTTTTTGATTTCAATTCATTATGAATTAGCTAAATTTTGAATTAATTCTTTTCAACAAAAAAAGAATTGAATTAAATTTGAATCAATTCATTTGAATTTAACGAACATGAATTGCAATTCATTTCCAATTCAAATGAATTGGGCAAAATGAGTTGCAATTCATTTGAATTAGGCAAAATGAATTGCAATTTATTTTTTAATTCAAAGGAATTGGTAAAAAGAATCGCAATTCATTTCTAATTCATTTGAATTTAAATGATTTGGAATTAATTCAAATGAATTAGAAAAGTAACTTGTAATTCAAATTTATCAAATCAAAAATGAATTGCATTCAATTGAAGTAAACTTGGTGTTTGGAGTTTAGTTCTTCAAGTACTACTTATGAAATAAATGTAACAAAGAGAATTATTATAAATAAGTAATAAATACTTGGATTAAAAGTAATAGACATAGATAAAGTACAAAATAGAAGTACTTGGATAAAGGGTGATGCTTTTGCATTATTGCAATTGGAAATGTATAACAAATTCATTTTTCGAGTTAATTTATATGAATTGGTAAAATGAATTGCAATTCATATTTTAACTCATTTGAATTAATTCAAAATCAATTCAAATGAATTGGGAATGAATTGCAATTCATTTTTTCTAACTCATTTATATTAATTCAAAATCAATTCAATTCAAATGAATTGGAAATTAATTGCAATTCTTTTTACCAATTCATTTGAATTGAAAATGAATTGCAATTCATGTTCGCTTAATTCAAATGAATTGATTCAAATTTAATTCAATTCGTTGTTTGGAGAAAAGAATTAATTCAAAATTTTACCAATTCATTGCATGAATGATTCACGAATTAATTCAAAAATGAATGATTCGTTTACAACTCTGAAACAAATACATCAAATTTTATTATGCATACGACAGGTACCTTTTACTCAAAAAACCGAACCCGAGCTCAATCTCACGTTTTAAGCATGATACCCAATGCCAGCTCTGGAAAATGAATGCCAAAAGAAGTTACTTACTTTTATGCTTTCGTATAGTAAAAAAAAGAAAAAAAAAATTGAAAAAAAAAAAAAAAATTCAAAAAAATGCATATATTGATATCAGAATTAGGTTTACTGCATTAGACTTACATATTTTACATAAAATTTAGTGGTAGAGGAAAAAATAGTAGAAAAATAGTTATTGTCTCCAATATTTAGTAGTAGTGGAAATTTAGTGCATTAAATAAAATGATTTTAGTGGTAATTGTAATGGAAATGCACTAATTTGGCAATATTAACGGTCCGCCATAAAAATCTGACCTACAGTGAACTGAATAATTTATTACATTTGAAAATACAAAAATTTTGATTAAAACAACAACAACAATTATTTACTTTATAAAGGCGGACTCAACAAATTAACGAATTAATTTTCACTACTATTTATTTGGACATTGACTTAAAAAAGTATTTAAAAACAGGGTGTCAGCCGAGAATATATAGTATACTACTTTACTTGCTTATAATTTTATTATAACTAAATGAAAAGGAATTTAATGGAACTTAGTTTGGCGAGCCATTTTGAGCACATTTTTCATTACATTCTCACACATTTCATGGATTATTTCATTAATTTCATCAAGAATATTTTGTTTCAGTTGCTCTAGCGTTTCTGGTTTGTAGGCGACTGTGGAGGCCAATCAACAATACCATTCCTTGAAATAACTTGTTGTGGATAGGAGTCTCGCAGTAATTCCTTTGTAATTCTGGCTGTATGCGATGTGGCACCATCTTGTTGAAACCACATGATAGTCAAGCCCAATGCATGAAGTTGTGGCGTTTAAAAGTTTTCAATTTACACAGTTTTCAGTTTCAAAGAAGTAAGGTCCTCCTGAACAAATTGCACACGAGACTGTCACTTTTAATGGATGCAAAGTTGACTGATGAATAATTTAAGGGTTTTCCATTGACCACACCCAACTATTCTGTCTATTAACATATCCATTCAAATGAAAATGTGCCTTGTGACTTATTATGACTTTTTCATGAAAATCGGGGTTATCATGGGTGAGCTGTGCTAACTGAATCTAAAATGGAAACAAATGCAAATATTTGTGCAAAATTATGGCCAAATTTGTTCTTTGAAGGCCAATCTCCTGAGCACGACGTCGAATTGAGATTGATGGATTGTTTTGAACACTTTCTTGAACAGTAGTAATGTTTTCAGCTGATCTTGCAGTACGTTGTGTTCCACGCTTGGGCAGTTCACTACACGATAAATAGTGCGTTTTGTTGGCACGTTGTTTCTACCAAAAATTTCACATAACTTTCTCATCGTTGCAGAAATCGAAGATTGATTTAAATAAAATGTTTTAAGGATTAAAACGCATTGGCTTACCAAATATTATTCTATAATAAATTTGCCACGTCTCTACTTTACAACTGCCAAATATGAACTATCAAGACTAATGTTTACCAAAATGACGACAAAACAAAGTAGTATACTTTCCCAGCCGACACCCTATACATATGTACCCATGAATATTTGTAAATTCTTACTCATATCAATTAAGTATTTTAATTCGAGACCATGACTGTCTAGTACGAAAATATATTATTTATTATCTTACTTTATAACTCATTTTTTTATAATTTCTATGCAATTGTTAATCATTTAAAGCGGAAGTATTTTTGTAAATTAAATTGTTATTTACTTAAAAAAATATTATTTTTATTGTAGAAAAATCTATTTAAATGGCAAATGTTTTTAATATAAACATTTTATTGTTTCAGAAATGAATTAATTTAATAATTGATTATCGTATTTTATTATTTCTCTTTGCTTTGCAATAATTTGTTTATAAAAGTAGAAAAAATGCAATAAATCACTTTAGCTATAGAACATCAAAAATCAAACACAATTAATCTTAAAAAATTACGAGTCTTTCATCACTTTAAATATAATTAAAAAAATTAATTATTTTACCAAATCGCCTTTACTACTAAGTAGTATTAAATTTTTACTTGAAACAAGTTTTTATGATGCGGTACGATCATATTTTATTTATTTTCTAACACATTGTGCTTATAACCTATGTTTTTATGAATGTCCATTTTTGATTAATAATATATGTATTTCCTCTTAAACCATACCAGCAGGCCAAATTTTCTACTTTGATTCTGTTTTAGTTTATGTTAGACATTTTGCGCAAAAGAAGTGCAACCGAAAGCGTTTTAATTTTCACTCAACTAAAAATATTATAATGAAGCTGTACAAGACGAAATATGTATTTTTAGTTTATTTAGAAATATTTTTTAGTCGCCGTGGTCTAGTGGTTAATGTTTTGGCTTACTAAGACGTGAGCTTCGGTTTGAGACCCGGCTCTAACATCTTGAAAAAAGAAATAAGAAAATATTATTTCTTTCCGGAAAATACAAAATATAAAATTTCACGCGGTATTTCATTAACTACATCAGGAAATTTGATTTGAGTTGCTCCAGCGTTTCTGGTTTGTTTGTATAAACTTTGCTTTTCAGATATCCCCACTAAAAGAAAATTGGAGCAATAAAATCAGGCGACCGTGGAGGCCAATCAACATCACCCTTCCTTGATATAACTTGTTGTGGAAAGAGGTTTTGCAATAATTCTATTGTAATCCTGGCTGTATGCGATGTGGCACCGTCTTGTTGAAACCACATATTAGTCAATCCCAAAGCATGCAATTGTGACTTTAAAAAGTTTTCAACCATATCACGATATTGTTCACAATTGATAGTTACCGTTACGCCGTTTTTAGTTTCAAAGTTTCTTCCTGACCCAATTGAACACCAGACTGTCACTTTTAATGAATGCCCAGAACCGACTATTCTGTTTATTACCATATCCATTCAAATGAAAATGTGTCCTGTCAATCATTATAATTTTTTCATGAAAATCGGGGTTATCACGGGCGAGCTGTAGCATCCTATTGGCGAAAATGGTCTTCTGGAAAAGGTTCTTTAGTGGAAGCAAATGCAAATATTTGTGCAAAATTGTGGCCAAAGTTGTTATTTGAAAATGAAGTTCCTAAGCACAGCGTCGAATTGAGCTTTATAGACTATTTTGTAATATTTTTATCCGATTTTGCAGTACGTTGTGGTTCATTCTTTAGCCTATCAGCTAAAGTCCCTCTTTCTTAGAAATCATTCACAACACGATAAACAGTGCGTCTTGTTGCCAAAACGGTGACAAAACAAAGTAGTATACTTTTCCGGGGACACCCTGTATCTATGTACATACATACCTACATAATTGGCCATTACAAACCAGTGTCAGGGTTACGGCCTAGCTTCTCGCAGCACTCATGTTGTGTGTGTTTATTCATATCCATGACTACCGGGACCTACGGATTAAAATCGAATCCGAACGACAGATTTAAGAAGCTTTTTCATGACAATCAATTACTCCCAGAGCTTTTGTCAGAAGACTCTCTTTTTCAAGTTGTCAGAGCTGAGATTTGAACCCGGCGTTATCGTCTTAGTAAGCCAACACACTAATCACTAGACCTCAGCGACTACTGTATCTACTGTAAATTAACCTCCCTTGTATGTAGTAATTTTGTTGACAAATAAATCCATTCGGCCCAAAATTAGCCATATCAAAAAAATTTGTCCCTGATTCGCAGAGAGCAGTGTTTATATCCGTATAAAACAGAAGCACTACTTTATAAATTCATACCAGAGAATGATGATGACAACCTGCAAAATACTTAAAAAAAATTCTGCTAAAATGTTCTACAAGACAAGAGTAAAATTCAAAACTTAAATTAATTCTAATTTTAAAATAATTTTTTTAAAATTATATATTTGCAACTCTTAAACGGAATAATTCAAAGTGATTTTCATTTACCAGGAAAAAGTTAAGATAAAATTTAAGGTAGAAATGTGAAAATTTCAATTTTAAAAATTTCCAACAATCAACTTTAATTTAATAAAGCTATAAAGTAGCTTAAATACTATTCATTTACATGGCAATTTAAGAAAGTATTCTTTTTTTTTCTACTTTTCGTAGTTTATCTGTATTATTTTAACATTTTTTTTATTTCTTCTTATAACCTCCCTCACAAAGTTTATTATGGACTTTTATTATATTCCCTATTCCCCCAAAAAATGAAAAAAACTTCATGTAATTACTTTAACAATTTATTCTTCATGAAAGAAAAATCTTAATTAATTATAAAATAAAAACAAGTACAACTAAAAAAACTCCTTTATTGTATACAAATTTTTCTTTTCCCTAATACTTCTCAAAGTATTAAAATTTTTTTGTTCGCTTGTATATGTTTTTTACAGTTGACAATTTGTACATTGTGAATTGCAGTTTTTTATTAAGAGAACATTAAAAGGAAAAGTTATAAAAAAATAAAATATAGTTTATTAAACTTTAAGTTGCTGCTACTGCCACTGCCACTGTCCCTTTACACACTTAATGAACAACTTTTTTAAAACTAAGAAATTTCTATCGTCTCTTTGTTTTTTGTTTGGAGCGAAGGTTTAGTTGTCAATTAGGGAGTGTTGTTGAATAATTTTTTTCCACAAGTTTAAAAACTTAAATGTTTAACTAATCTCAACTGATAAACAGGGTATAGGTATGTACACTAGGGGGGGTCGATTTGTATGGGTGCAAAAAAGTCAACAAAGCGTGTAGCAAAAACGAAATCTAGGGAAAATTCTCCAAGAAACCATGGGTCTAAAATAAATTCCTAGCTCGCAAAAATCGATTTGAAAATTTCATGTTACGTTTAACACAAAAAATCATTTATTTTTTGAATATCTGCGTGATACATTCTTATTTGTTTATTATTATATGAATTATATGTATATACATATAAGTATATGTATTACTTATTATAGGGTTATTCAATTATATTATAATACGATTTATGTATAATAATCGATCGGTTGCCCGTTTGATCATATTTTAAAAAATAATTTAAAAAAATAGTGTTTTTACGACAATTTTACACGCTGTCTTACCCTTTGAAAGTATAGGAAAATTGCAATTAATGGTTTTTAGTAGAAAATTATTTATCACCGTTTACCTTAGAATCTCAGCTTTCCAGTGGTAGCATGGGCATTCTAATCGGGGTTGCCATTTAGTAAGGGTTTATTACAGAATTGGAAAAGGATAGTTTTTTGATAAATTGTAAAATTAATGCTTTTTTAGAATTAAAGAGTGTATGAAAAATAGGATACTTAAGTTGTAATGGGTTATTATACATCACTAGTTAGGTCATTTTGTCAGCTTTCCATTGGTATCATGGATGCTGCAATCGGTTGGGTCATTTGGTCATATTTTAAAAACTAATTGAAAAAGTAGTGTTTTCAATTCAATTCAATTCAATTTATTAGATTTATATATAATATTTTACATTTGACTTAGACCTATAATTAACAATAAGAGTTCAAGATTAGTATCTTTTTCTGCTTAATTATATACATAGTAGCTTAAAAAAAATTATATATACATTATCATTATTCACTTGGAGGTAAAAAATTTAGCAAAAACCTATTTGAACATTTTCATAAATATAATAAAACACTAAACTAATATCTTAAACCTAATTAAATATTATGAGCTAGCTCAATAATGTGTTCATAACCAGAATTTAGGCATCTGAATTTAAAATTGTCATTAAGTCTGGCAAGTTTATTTTTAACTTTTTCTGCACCTGCGAGAGAATGGAGACGCTGGGTCGAAAAGTACCATGGAAGGTTATAAATTAGCTTCAGCAGTTTGTTTTGGGCTATTTGCAATTTTTGTAAGTGGCAGTTCGCACTGGTCGACCAGACAGGCGCTGCATAGTAAATAATGGCATGGAAAATATTCTTTAATATTAATTTCTTATTCTCAATGCTCAGCGAAGAATTCCTATTTATAAATGGATACAGTATCCTAGTTAGAACATTTAATTTATTTACAATATAAGATATGTGGTCCTTAAATTTCAACTTGGGGTCTAGAATAACTCCCAGGTACTTGACCTTCAGTTCCCACTGGATAGAGTAGTTGTTGAATAATATGTTGTCCTGGGGTAGAAAACAAGCCTTGCGCTTTCTTGTAAAATATATTGCCTGTGTCTTATCCCAATTAAGCTGTATTCTCCATTTCATAAAATAACAATGCAGCTCATTTAACGCCCTTTGAAGGTTGTTGATTATATCAGTAGCCAATAATTCAGAACTAAGAAGAGCTGTGTCATCAGCAAAAATTGACAGGGTGCAGTAATCTAATTGGGGAAAATCGGATGTGTACAGGTTGTAGAGAATAGGAGACAGGCAAGAGCCCTGTGGGCAACCAGCCGCAACAATATAGGACTGAGACAAAAACGAACCAATATGGACTCTAAAGGAACGTTGGGTAATAAAACTTTGGATAATCTTTATGAGGTAATTGGGAAAACCATAAATTATCATTTTATAAATAAGGCCTTCATGCCATACAGTGTCAAAGGCAGCCTTGACATCTAGAAGCACCATGCCAGTTGATTTCTGGAGGTTAGCATTTTCCGTGATTAAACTTCTGATCCTGATCAGTGGATGAGCAGTATTGTGGGCCCTGCGAAAACCAAATTGCTGTGGGGGAATAATATTCTTAATTTCGGTAATATTAACTAACTTGATTTTGATTATTTTCTCCAAGATTTTACTAATCGAGGACAATAAACTAATGGGTCTGTACGACGAGGGACAATCAGGTGGTCTTTTGTGTTTTCCTATGGGAACAACTTTAGATTCCTTAAAATCTCTAGGAAAATAACAGAGTTTTAGGCAAGCATTAATAATAGTCGTAAGGAGTTTCAAGGCTTTATTGGGGAGAGCTTTCAAACACATGTTATTTATCCCATCGATTCCTGGTGATTTTCTGTTTTTAAATGACTTTATTATTGCAGAAATTTCCGTCAAATTTGTAAAAATTTCATCGGAATAATATACAAGTAGTGTTTTTACGACAAATTTACACACTGTCTTACCCTTTGAAATTATAGGAAAATTCCAATTACTGGTTTATAATAGAAAATTGTATATCACCGTTAAGCTTAGAATCTCAGTTTTCTTTTTATTGCTCTGAGGCTCTTCAAGAACCACTGAGTGCGATTCTTTTACCATTCTCGGATGATATCTACCATTTTCTTCTTCTCTCCTCGGAGAGTTGTTTTTTCTGCCATCAAATGAAAATGCTACTAAATTATAATCAATGCGTTGCTTTCTTCGAAAAGCATCCCTACATTTCTTTTTTTTTTTACGTGAAACTTTAGATTTGTCCATAATTATTGGCTCCCCATTTTCATCTTTAAAACCAATGTCTTTGAAAAGTGATGTGGCCAAAATAAGAAGCAAGCTTATTCCCGATACCAAACCTATCGCACGCCATAGCGAATTGGGGTGTATCGTACCTTTTTGTATAAAATCTTTTTTGCGACGAAATTGGCTGTCCTGCCAATATCCATATGCGATGGACCAGGATTAAACGTTGGATCGCGACTAGCTGGTGGCAGTGTTGATTGTTGGTCAACGGTAATCGCACCAAATTCGGGAATGAGTAGCTTTCTTCTAGTGTGCTGATTAATCATAAATTCTTGGAGGTCAATGGTTATTAAGCCACACCAGCAAGGCGATGGTTTTGCGCACTGACATTTCCCAATATAAAACACGTCATCAATAGAAATATTAAAGACTTGCCGGATTTTGCTTGACATTTTATTTCATATTGATATTTATTTAATAATGTTTTTAGTTTTTTCGAAACACTTATTTCATAAATTAAAGGAATATTTAGCTTATTCCAAATTTCAAAAAATTTTTTGCCACTTGTGGAGTATGAATTCTGTGTTATTGTTGTTTTTTTTTTCTCAACCTCGCCTAAAAATAAATAGTATTTCAAAGCGTCGCGATTATTTGGTAGATTAAGCTCACTTAAATCTCTGGGCAAGCCAATGTTCAGACTGGGTAGAACACAAGACCCAGTGTTCATTGAATTTTTATGAATTGGTGTAATCATTTCGCATTACAGACGTTTCTATTATAATTTAATAATTAAAAACTATTTAGAAGTTGAAAAAAGGAATTTGGAATACACACTTGGTTATTGAACGCAGACAGACTATCTGAGATTTACGTGCCACTCGCACAAGGCGAATTGTGCCAAAGGTCCAAAAAACGCACGGCATTGATAACGGCATGCTGTTGTTTTTAAATTATTGTAAACAAAAATGCTAGTAGGTTTTAGAGAACAATTTAATATAACATCATAACTTGAAATCGATTTTCGCGAGCTACGAATTTTTTTTAGACCCAGGGTTTCTTGGAGAAATTTCTTTAGAATTTTCCGTAGATTTCGGTTTTGCTATACGCTTTGTACACACCTGGACAGAAAAATAGGTGTGAAAATTTTTGACACAGGAATTGTTCGATATTTTATATTTTTGTACTTTTATTTATTATTTTATAAATTAACCCTTATCGTGTACTTAAAAAATTAATCGCATATGACATTAATGGGTCAATTTTGCCCAATACAAAAAATTCAAATATTTATTTATACTTATAGTATGGTGTAGTCACCATGGTCTAGTGGTTTGTTGTGTTGGCTTACTAAGACGATAACGCCGGATTCAAATCTCAGCTCAGACATCTTGGAAAAAAGAAATATAAAAAAAGTATTTCTTTCGGCGACTACCTCTCAGCAGTCTTCTGGCAAAACCTCTGGGAGTAATTGATTGTCATGTCTTATATAAGTATGTCGTTCGGATTCGACCTTAAACTGTAGGTCCCGGTAGTCATGGATATGAATTAACACACACAACATGAGTGCTGCGAGAAGCTAGGCCGTAAGCCTGAGACATGGTTGTAATAGCCAATTATGCATGTCATGTATGTACGTAAATCGTGTTTTTTTATCACAATTTGTTTTTATCGAAAAGCTATCAGTTTTTTTTGCTTTTTATAAAAAATATTTTACATACTATTCGTCATATTGTTTTAATTTTGTTATTTTTAGTATCAGCTGTTCAGAGATGCCACTTTCTAATATTTGTTGCATATTGTATGAAATCACTCAGCGGGAATTGGTAATCAATGAGAATCGAGAGGGTAATACAAGGAATGTATAATATTGATTCCGGAAACCACTACCATTAACACAGATCATGTCCTATGAAAGTAATAAATTCTTTTAATGTCTACCCCTAATAAGTATTAGAATTCATTATTTGTAATGCATAAAGTTATTTTGTATTAATAATTTGAAAGAATAATTAGAAATAAAGAACTTTTTAAAAAAAATATAGAACAATGAATCCTTTCTTCTAAAGATGTAGGAATACACATGGTAATCAATATTCACTTGTGTGACACATGAAATTACCCAGCGGGAAAATATTGATTACCTTATTTTATAATCAATTATATAATATATTACTTCAGAATATATTACTTTTGGAATCGAGAAGGTAATTTCACGTGGCACACAAGTAAATATTGATTACCATGTGCATTCCCAAACCTATGAAGAAGGAAGTTATTGCTTATTGCTTGCTGTCTTTTTTGTATATATTTTTTTAAAAACTCTGTAATTTTTTTGTTATTCTAAATATTTTACATATCGATTACCATATACATTCCCACATATATAGAAGAAAGAAATTTTTTTTCTGCGTATATTTGTTTGTGAATTTTTTGTTTTCCTTTTTTTTTCATTGTTAAAAAATCCGTTATTTTTTACGCAAAAAAAAAAATAATTTTATTAAATAATGCAGTTTATGTTGAAATGCGCAGAAGTGCAGACACGAAATTAATATTTTAAGATTAATTAATAACTATGTATATTAGTAGCTATTCGGGATTATTTTAAAACTAACATGTTTGCAAAATGTTTTTAACATGAACATGGAAAATAGTAAAACAAATATTCCCGAATAGCTACTATTATTTTATTTATAATTGGGGTAATTAATTTATTATTAATAATTTAATGCATAATTTAATATATTATAAATACATTAATAATATAACGCATTAAAAATAATGCATCATAGAATTTATTCCTTCAAATTATTAATAAATAATTACTTTATGCATTACAAATAATGCATTCTAATACTTATTACGAGGGGACAGTAAAAGAATTTATTACTTTCGTAGGACATGATCTGTGTTAAGCGTAATGCTTTCCGTAATCAATAGATTATACATTCCTTGTATTACCTTCTCGATTCTCATTGATTACCATTTCCCGCTGGGTATATTCTCGACTTCAAAAGTAATGTATTCTAAAGGTAGATGATATTTAATCGATTATAAATTAAGGTAATGAAATTTTCCCGCTGGGCATTTCTCTATTTTGGGGTGGCACCAACATAAAGCTGGTTCAACTCAAAACATACTTTTATTTCCACTTTTTTGCTGCAATTGCAGAAAAAAATAACAACAAACCTTTAATTTAAAGTGGTTTTTAAAAAAAGAATCGACTTTAGAGTTGGGCTATGATAACTGGCCATTATGTTTTAAGTATATGTAAGTTTAATTTTATAAAATTCGTTTTAAATTATCTTTTTACAAACATTATTGAAAATTTATTAAAAATATTAAATAAAAATTATATCTTTGTTGTCTATTTCTAATAAAATTAAAGTTTGTCTCATGTGTTTATCACAACCGTTACAGAAATTCATTAGAAATGTTGCAAACGCAGCACACCAAAACTTGTTCTGAAATAGCTGAACGCTTTGAAATTCTTCGCTGCCAAATTAAGCTACAAAGCAGAATTGATCTCAGTGCTGATTAACGGTACTTATTCAACTAGTTTTGTGATAAATATTGACAATTTTCAATAACAACTTCGTTGCGGCACATTTAATAAATTCAACATCTGACAACTTTATGGTCTGTTTTGAAATTTTATTTATTACTGGTGTGTAAAATCTTTCTTTAATTGCAAGGGATGCGTTAAAACAATTTTCACTTGTAACAATTCTTTTTTGTTTTCCACAACTTCAACTTTTAACTGCATATGCACCCTTTACACTAATAAAGTGGTGGTTGTAAAAACTGTAATAAACATTTGATATCCTGCAGTAAAACAATACAATTACAACTCCAAAAGAAGAGTGCATCATACTTCCATATACATACGTATGTATGTATGCAAGAACTTGTTAGTGTATATGTGATATAAAATTTAAAGTGAGTGCAATCATCTTATTTTCTTCATCCACTTTAACTCTTTATATCCTTTTGCTTCATTGCCTTGTTTCTTTTTCTCAATCGTGCCTGCGTTTATTACTTATTTTTACTGCCTCAGCACGATAGTAATAAAATTTCCCCTGTGGTTAAATTTAATTAGAAAACATTTCGCATAAACTTTATAATTTGCACACAAACACGTTCTTAAAGAAAATATCCCTCTTGTGTTGGTAAGTGGATTTGCAGTGTGTGCCAGTGTTGTGTATGTCAGTTTGCATGTATATGTTTTGGGGCTAATTTTTATTTTCTTATTTTTCCGTTCATTGTCAAGACAAAGGATTTTTCTTGGGTTTTGTTATTGCATTTTAATTGAATGCAAATGTTGTAGAAATTTCTTGTTAATCTTTATGAATATAAAAGAAAATCTTTTTAAAATTAAAAAAAAAAAAAAAATACAGTTAAACATCGATTATCCGGACTTCTTTTAATCGGCATTCAGTTCAATTTATGTTATACCTGCACTAATCATGACTAATTATCCGTGCAAAAAATTTGGTGCTTTTCTTCTTCATACATCACATACATAAATTATTTTTATACCAGCGCTCTTTTTCCATGTTACCTATAAATGAAATTTGATATTTTATAACTTCTTTTAATAAAATGTATATGTTTTGCTGTCTTTTTATACAAACTCTGTTAAATCAATTTGTCGATTATCAGTGATAAGTCCCGTCGCGGTCGAAACGAATAATCGAAGTTGAATTGTGTAAAAACCAATGTGTGGGTAGTACTGAATATAATCCAAATATTACTGTTAATGCTATAAGCGGTTATAGTACCTCCTCGCTTTATGTGGGCCTGACACACTATCAGGTATCATGTTAATGAAATAAAAAATTGTATTCTTGTTTTTTTTGGCTTTGACGAATGCATTCAACTCATTACGTTTTTCTTTTTTACTAACCACGCTTAAGGAGTAATTTGGCTCTTCGAGATTAGCCTGTAGATTAGTTTTGGCATACATACTTATCCATTAGGTGGTAACTTGATGATATGCTTAAAAATCACTTCCCCTTGCTGGCCTTAAAGTCTGGAGTTCCTTAGCGCTCGGTCTTGGGTCCGTTACTATTTTTACTTCTGCAACTACTTGTGTAAACTGTATACAGTTTTTGTTTGCAAATGATATTTTTCTATTGTTTTAGCTCTGAACGTAATTTTTCTGATGCTTAGGAATCTAATATAAGTAAATTATTGTCTTAAAAGAGTTTCTACTTGGCTGTGTGAAATTTCCCTTTCTGTAAGCTCTTCTAAGTCTATAGCTTTGCTTTACGCCTCTGTTGGGCCTCAGCCCCCTTTTCTGAATGTCTTTTATCGAAATTCTCCCATTGATTTTGTAACTCAACAGAAACGTTTGGGTGTTTTAATTGATAATACGCTTAACGTTGTATCACATTTCAATTATGTACATAGTAAAATTGCTTATACTCTACGTAAGATTTACTCTATGGGAATATATTTACCGGTTGTTGCTGAGAGCAGACTTGCTTATTCTGTAATGATGCCCCATGTGTTATATGGTCTTGAAGTCATCTCTGGTACTGGTATAACTAATTCTAGAATACTTCAGCGTGCTGTAAATTCTATTGTTCGATTTGTGTTTATTGTACGTAGAATGGAACATATTACTGACAATGTTAAACAATTTCTTGGATGGTACTTTAACAAATATGTGAAAATTCGTAAGTTATTTTTTCTATATGAAATCAGGTGTTTATTTTTGAAAGATTTTGAAAGGGTTGCCCGAAGTTTGAATTGCTTGCATTTGGATCTACGCTTATTTTCGCATACCAATAATGCTGTCCGTGTCAAACTTCGATTACTATTTCTTTGTAATTTCAAGTCTTACCTTTCCGGACCTAGTTTAATTTTGTGTTTGTTTCTTTAGTAAATTAAATTTTTTTAAACTTTTTCAAGTTCTCCTTAATTAATTTCTTTTCTGAGTAAGATATTTTCGATTCTGTACAAGCTTTCTCAAAACTATAACCAAGACAGCAATTTTCATCTATATTTTTCGCAAAAAGAGGCTACAAGTGCTAAAAACTCAATCAGAAAGGGCAATTGCAACTCTTTTTTTTAAGGATTAAGTGAAAAAAAACGAGCAGCGGGCATTTAAAAAGAGCTAAAAACGGCATAAAAAGGGCTTAATTGGCATCGCTGGACTTGACCTTATAGTATAGACATTGATTTAAGCTTAAAAAATTTGTCCCAAAAACATTGTCAAATAAATATTCGTATAAATAATAAATATTTGATTTTCGCAATAATTCTTATTCGAATGAAGATTCTATTAGAGACGTTTGTAACCAGCAAGTTTATTACAGCTATTATTGCTACAAGTATAGACTTAAATAGGTTCACTATTTTCATTACATTCCAATTAATTTTTTTCTAAAAGTAATTATATTATTTTCTAAAATGGTAAAATATTTGGATTATGTGAGTTTATAATAAAAAAAATGTGTCAATAATTAATAACTGAATTTTAGTAATTTTTTTGTCAAAACACACAATTTTTTGTGCCATTTGAATAGGTTCACTATCATTCATTTAAAAAACTATAGAATAAAATGATTTTTTTGTAAAATTTTTTATTTTTTTAAGATTTCTTATAATGTTTTGATGATTTAATAATAAGTATATCCTCCTTTACTCGATATAACTCTAAAAATACCATTTGGGAGGGAGTTATAAGGATTTTCAATTAATTATAATAAAATTTCGGACCAAGTTTTTTAATTCCTCCAATTAAAGCTTAGTTGGTTTGTATTGTCTGCCGGACTCGTAGACTTGGCGAGAAAGCAAGCCATATACATTTTCTATAATATTTAAGTCAGGGGAATATGGTGGCCACTCCAATATATTGACATTTTGGCTTTCAATCCAGGCCTTTACAACCCTGGCATTATATATCGGGGCATTATTTTGTTGAAATATCCAGGGAATTGTTTTGAAAAAAGTTTTGTAGTTATTCGCGTTCATTTTTGATGTGAGGAATTGAAGCTTACATGTACCATAATATGCAATCGCCTCCCACACCATTACACTTCTCTCACAGCTATTGACACGATTAAGGTAGCATTCCTCCTTACCTATGGCGTGGAAATAGTAGTTGTATCCATCCGGACCTTCCAAATTAAACTTTTTTTCGTCTGAGAAGACAACACGATACCATTCATTTTTATCGTTCATGTGTTCTCGTGCAAGCTACGGGCGTTTCGTTTTACGAGCAGCATTAAGAGATGGTTTGTTTTAAATTTTCAATGTTTTTTCCGTAATCGGACTGATTTCTTAAAAAATTACTTACAACATTCTGGCTGCGACCAATTTTTTTTGTCGATATTCCTATGGCTTAAGACAGTTTCTTTGAATGCTTTGATTTAAATTTTTCTTCTTCAGTTTATCGCTTGCTGTGTCCCATTTTACATAAAAAATTTAAAAAAGTATTGTAGTAACTCACAAATATTTAAAATTTTAATTATACTGTCGATGGTCAAAAACAAACTAATTTTATTCCTAGTGCACCTATTCAAGTGACTCAAAATTTACACCTGTTTTCGCAGCATTTTGAAATAAAAGCAAGAAATAACACATTTTTATTTACTGTACCGTTATTCTTTTTTTCCTAAAATATGATCATTCATAATATCTCTTAATTTAAGTAAAAAAAAAATTGTTCTCCTAAAGTTTATATGAAGAGAAATTAAAATAAAAGAGCAAAAATTAATGAACTTATTCAAGTGATCGGTAGTGTATATTAAACATTTTAAATTTTTTTGTCTTTAATGATTGTTTTATTTTTAACTTAACTTTAAACAATTCAAAGTTTAAGTGTGATTAAATTTGTTAAAAACAGCCTTCATTTTTCGTTAAAAACAACATTTAATAAATAGTCCCTTCTTAAGTGCATACAAATTCTACTTTAGTTGACTTTAATAAACAATACATTTTACCAACGTCAAACTAATTTATTGTGAAAAAAGTGTTGAACAACTTTATTTTTAACAATTTTCTTTTTTCTTTTCGAATCTCATATTTTTTCTGCAGTTTTATTTGCTGCTTAAAGTTTATTTTTCCAAATCAAATTAATAATGGTTGAAGTTTTTACAAAATAATAGCAAGAAAAAAAAAACACAAACACATAAACTGAAAACAACGAATAAAAAAATATAAATCGTTGAAAAGTTTATGAGTTGATTTATTTTTTGCTTTTTTTTGCGCCTACCGTCATGCTACGAGTAAAACTTAGCAGTTTCTCTTGTTCGAACAAATCAATGTTTGTTTGAATTGTTTAAACTTTTCTTTTATATTTGTTTCTGTTAAGATCTGCTATGTTGTTTTTCCTATCACCCTACTGGTATGCAACAGCTTTGGAAGGAACATAGAGATTTGTGTTTGGATATGGCAAACATGTTGCCACTTGTTTTACCGTTAAATCTTGAATATTTTATTTATGATTTTCAAATAAATATTTGGAAACCCTAACAAAGTAGTGCGCAAAAGTCCTACTTTTATTTTTTATTGCAAACATAAAAAATTTATTCGTGTGTTAGTGTATGTACTTATACAAGTTTTACTTTTACATTCATTCTGGTTGATTTTCTGTAAAAATCAATATTTTACATATTCACCAATACTTTTACACACACACACACACCGGCACAAACATCTGCGATTACACTACTGCCTGTTGTTTTGCTTTTATTTTGTTGTTGTGGTTTTTCTTTTTACATTTTTTATATTTTCTCTGTTATTTTGTATATAAATTTTAATGCCTCTATTTGTTTTCTTCGTACTTACAATTGCTTTACTTCTAATTATTGATGTTGAAAGAACGAAAAAATATATTCAATATCCTGTTGATATACATAGAAATTATTGAAAGTGTACTCTGTTCAATTTAATGTCTTTTTGCTTATGTAGTTTGTTGTGTTGCCGATGCTTGTCTATTTGTCAAAGTCTATATATTATGACCTTGACAATGAATTACAGGGTTGCCAAAGATTTTATTTGGTTGATTACTAACGGCCGTATTTATAATGAAAAGTTAGCAACTCATTAGCTTATAGGACGAAAAACAGTCAAGTTTATCATCCGCTATAGGCTGATATTATTAAAACTCCCAATTTATTTTATTTGATAACTGATCAGAGAATCGTAATTTTGAGTACAAATTTTCACGTAAAGGAATAACAAACTCAGATACTACGTACAACGAGCTCTTAACTTTTTATTATAAATAAGGCTGTAAGTAGTATGTACCTATTGTAGTTATTCGTTTTAGCAAAACAGTTTAATGACAAAAAAGTTTCAAATGAAAAACATATTTTTATTCAATAGATCGTTGACTTCTTGTGGTCTACAACTGTAGCATTATGTGTGGCTTCCCTCTGTTTCTGGATTACTTTCGACTTTTAAATGAATTGCAGTTTTCAATTAGTTTTTAACTCCCATTTATATTTTTGTATAGCACACATACATATAAAAAATATAAAGTACTCTTTTATTTTCTTACATCTTATTAAAATAATTTAAATGTGGATTAAACCAACGATTAAGACAACGTATGTATGTATGTCTGCCCTTGCTTTAATGGTATTCGATAGTAGTGCTGTTTTTTACGATAACTGTAACCGTTTAAACAATAGGCTTCAAAAACCCCATATACATAAACGCTTAAAACACGTAGAATCCGTCATCCGTAAATTCGTTAACATCTGTTGAAAAAGTTAACGCATGACGAATGACGGTTTCTATGTGTCTTGGCCTTAACTAATTTTTTTTTAATGTACTATCTTTTCTTTCAAATCAAAGGACCCTACAATACCCTCTTTTGCCCTTCCCCTCATATTTCCCTAGACAAGCACAAAAAAGATATATATTATGCGTCTTTTTTGTTTGTTCATGAGACAATTTGATATCAATTTGACCACTCAAAAGCCTTCAGCCTTGAATGATCAACAGCAATTGCCCCATCTGTCGGTTAAGGTTGATTGTGAACGTCTTCACTAAGTAGGTTAGCTGTTATCTTCCCATAAGGTGGCGCTGTACTAGGAATTGATTAATAGCCAAATATCAGAAAACAGTAAAAAATTTGACACCACGTTCAAAGTACAAAAAATTCTACATCACTAGGGAAGTTTTTTTATTTTTTTTATGCTCCTACGTATTTCCAAAATTAAAAGATTTTTTTTTGTTTTTTTTTTTAACGCAATAAGAATAGAGATTTTTTTAAAGTAGAACTTCGGATATCCGAAGAACATATCGCTCATTTGCGAGGAGAATGGCATAACTCAAAAAAGGCAATTCTGAGATAAATGCATTTAAACCAGAGTAGGCAGATAAACAAAACCAAACGTTTGATCTCATTTTGTGTTATTCTTTACAATGAGAAAACAAAAACAAAACAAAAACAG
This sequence comes from Metopia argyrocephala, assembly GCA_963576795.1. Classification (NCBI taxonomy): domain Eukaryota; kingdom Metazoa; phylum Arthropoda; class Insecta; order Diptera; family Sarcophagidae; genus Metopia; species Metopia argyrocephala. The sequence goes on along the minus strand of OY756211.1, from coordinate 54,642,002 downwards.
TGAGAGCGATTGTCCCATTTAGTTTTGTATATTGTTTTTGTTTTGAGCACTACAAATACACTAACTCAAATGTGCGTAGGCACAACAAAAAATGAATGAGAAGAAAAAGAAAAGAATAAGAGAAAAAAGAGCAAATTATACGAATTTAACGGAATAACAAAGCAAGCACAATAGAAAAAAGCGAATTTTTTCGTTTAGAAAGTATTTGTTTTGGTTTTGCTCATGTACAATACAATTAAAAAAAATAAAAAAAATTTTTAAAGTTTATGACTTTGTGGTAACGTTTGCGAAATGTTTTATTTTAGACAAACTGATAGTGAAAGTACAAAACACTTTTGGCCGCCACTCAGTGAAAAAACGAGATAAAAATAAAATTTTTAAATATATTTTTAACATCAGCTCGCCTCATATTTCTGAATTACTTATTATCACTCTACTCGTAAATGAGCGATATAAAGTAAGAGTGGAATCTTTAAATACAGTTTAATGAGTTTTTTTTTTCGTTTAATTGGTTAGGGTGTGTATACAGTGGTGTTAGGTTAATATTTAAATAGAAAAAAATATATTTAAATATGTTAATTATACTCCTCTTACCCGCTTTATTGAATTAAATTAGTCTGAACATTTGAATTAAAGTATGGCTTTACATTTTAATATTTTCACTGCACAGGTAGAAATTCTAAATAAACACTGTGTGTTAACATTTCTCTCTTTTCAGATTAAACATTTGTTTTTAAATACATTTTTATTGCAGTAATGACATGAATTCAAAATATTACTCGTAATTTGTTTCAATTTGTTTATATGCACTACATACACAATTTGTATTTGTCTTTTATTATTATTATTATTATAGCACGTGTCTTAACAAAACGCTATTGTAAGAAATTTACCCTGCCTCTTTACATACATATCGACATATGTTCACATAAAACTAAAAACTAAAAAAAAAAAAACTCATAATAAATGTTAAACAAATTTTTTGTACCCTATACTGGCGTTAAAATTAAATTCTTTCTGCGTTAAATTTTATAAAATAAACAATTTATTGATCGTTTTTAATTAAACCTTTAAGCTAATTAAGATACATTGGTATGGTTCTTAAACTCTGATTGCGATGCATTCGTATATAAGGCTATCGAAGAATCCTGATTAACTAATGGGAAAATTTATCGTTTCTTAAAAACAATTTTTAATATCACGACTTGTTAGCATGATGTTGTTGCGACCTATCCTTTGTTTGGGTGTTTGTATATCTTATACTATATTGTCGTTTTTCACTACCGTGATCAATTTTAAAGAATCTGCATGTACTTGACAGACTGTATAAGCATTTAAATGGCGCTTTATCCTGCATTAAGGATAAAGGTAGGATAGATCGTCGTGGTCTAGTAGTTAGTGTGTTGGCTTACTAAGACGATAGCTCAGGGTTCAGCTCTGACACCTTAAAAAAAAGAAATATAAAAAGAATATTTCCTTCGGCGACTACTTCTTATCAGTTTTCTGGTAAAAGCTCTGAGAGTAACTAATTGCCATGGAAAGGATTCTCAAGTTTGTCATTCGGAATCGAGTTTAGACTGTAGGTCCAATACTCATGAATAAAAATTGCCACAACATAAGTGCTGTGAGAAGCTATGCAGTTACTCTGAAACAGGGTGTTAATGGCTAATTATGTATGTATGTATGTATGTATGTATGTATGTATGTATGTATGTATGTATGTATGTATGTATGTATGTATGTATGTATGTATGTATGTATACGGTTTCATATAAGTCTTATTTAATCGACTTAAACTTTTGAACTACTTTGTTTTATAACTTTTATTATTACATTTTAATTATTTTATATATTCGCTGTGGCTTTTGATATGTATTCATTTGTGTTATATACAGACATGTGTGCATGTTTACTTAACTTTTTATTTTATTAGTTTCATTATTTAAATATCAATATTAATTAGAATAATTGTCAATTGAATTGTTTTGTCTTATGGTTTTCTATACATCTACCACGTGATAATCAGATAAATTTAACATGATTTGCGACTTCTATTGATTATTTGTTATATGTTTTTATTGTTGTATAGCAGTTATATTCTTTATTTTTTTTTTAAGATAAATACTTGGTGGTAAACCCCTACTTTTGCAACGCATTGTATTGGAATGTGAAGATGGTTGATATATAGAGAATTTTTTTTTCATAGATATTTGTATATTATGAGCCTTTTTTTTGTTGATGAGATAAGCTGCTGTCAATTTGATCACCCTTCAGCCTTGAATGCTCAAACAGCAATTACCCCATCTGACGTTGGATGTGAATGGTGAGGGTCTTCAGTAGATTAGCTGTCATCTTCCCAGAAGGTGGTGCTGTACACCTGATCATTGGTTTCTGGTGGAATAGACTTGAAAATCTCAGGAACCTGTTTCTTGAAGAAAGACTTCTTGGAGGGGGGAACTTCTTATTTTTAAATTACAATCTTTTGAAAAAATTGCAAATTTTAACTTTTATAATTTTGTCCTTCACTGGGATTGAACCTCGGTCGTTTGAGTTTCTGTGCGAGCGCTCAACCACTATATCACGTGGGGGGTCGTTCCTACTTACTTAGGTGATCATAACAAGTCGTTAACGGATTCCAGAGTGCATCAACACAACTCGAAATGATATGTGCTAAGCGCAACCTCCTTTCACTGGTCACAGGAATTGATGGCAGGGCTTCATCTACCTGGTCTTGCCAGCGTAAATATTGCCATCCTCTACGCCGACGTCCAGTGACTTTCGCTTCAAAAATCTTTTTCGCTGGAGCAAATTCTTGAATCCAAAAAATAGGGTCGAGCCATGGTAGCCGTTTTATATTAATACGCTGTACAACGCCTACATCGCCAAGGAGCTCATACAGCTCATAGTTGGTTATAATGTGAAACTCATTGTCATGCCTATCTATCATGTTCTAAAAACTTTTAAAGTCATAAGTAGATAAATAAAACTTAATAAATACGACTTTAATGCAAACAAATATGTATTGATATGTTTTAAAATCGCAAGGTAATTTATCGTGATGAAAAGAAAAACGTATGCATTAGAAAATGCAGGAAAAACTTACCTTTACATTTATCATTGTAAAACAAATGGCATAGATAAGATATAAACCTATTAGGTCCAGAGTCAATATCAAATCAAAGGTTATGAGAACACCTTTGATTGATGTATAATATATCTGAATAGAATTACCCCTTATGAAAATTCTGATATATTACTCCCACTTTTATGTTGTTCAAAATTAGGAAGTAAATCAGTCTTTAACTGCGTATAACTTTCTTTAAAGAGATTCTTTTACCTTCGAAACTACTCAGGATACAGCAATGAAGTTTGGCATGTACACATACTACATACTAATATGTTAGTATGTATGTATGTTCGCATACATACAGATATGTATTCTTTCGTAAGAAAGACCCAAAAGGGGGCGTGACAATTTAATTATCCATAAATATCATAAATTAATATGATTTATTTGGGGCTGTCTAACTAGAGAACTCTTAAAGCTATAGCAAAATAATTATGTATAAGTAAAGTCCTTAAAATTCAGTGCATTGTTTTTTTCGAAAGAATAGAATAGAGTTCTTGCTTATTAGTAGCCTTACGAAAAAGACAAGTTGCTGTCAATTGACCACACAAAGGCCAGTGTTATACTTTCACACTTGAATGATCAACAGCAATTGCCCATCTGCCGTTGGATGTTGATTGTGGTGAGGATCTTCGCTAAGTAGGTAGCTGTTATCTACTACCTCCCAGTAGGTGATTCTTTTCTCCTGTAATTTATGATTTTTATGCATAATTAATTTGCATACATACATATCTGTATGTATGTGTACATACATACATACATACATAATTGGGCAATACCACCCTGTTTCAGAGCTACGACCTAGCTTCTCACAGTACTCATGTTGTGTATCTATTTTTATCCATGATTACTGGGACCTATAGTTTAAAGTTGACTTCGAACAATAGATTTGAGAATTAGTTACACTTCGAGCTTTTGCTAGAAGACTACCAAGAGGTAGTCGCCGAAAGTAATATTTTTTCATATTTCTTTTTTTTTAATGTCAGAGCTGGGGTTTGATGTGGTTTGTGCGGTTTATATGTGTACGTGACAAATTTTATTGCTATACAAGAAAATCTGTTGATATCGGTAAATAAAATCGAGATAATATACTGATTACGTTCATTCCAATTGTTACCATTGATTTGCTATTTGCATTTAAACGACACCAAAAATCTATACATTTTATTTTGGCAACAACAATCAATTTGAGCTTTGAAATTTTTTACATGTAAACTTTGGATATCTTCGAATAACATAAAAGAACTGAGAACAATGCCTATTTGTGTATATGAAAAATTTATTTCGAATTAATTGATTCAAAACTATGAGATCTTATATAAATATTATAAAATACCTTTCATTTTTCAACAATTATATAAAATATATATGTACTACATACGGTTATTGATTTTTATATATATGCCGTAGTATGCAAGAATAGCTTAAGTTGACATAATATCGAGCTTCATAGAAGTCTAGTTAGTACATACTACACTGTGAGGTAGGGATGCTCACGACAAAAATGCATCGATGTTTTTGCCGATGCGATTCATCGTGAACTTACATCGATGTTTTCGATGTATCGTATTAAATTTTTTGTTATATAATTGCAAAAAAAAAAATATATATAATAATATAAGTATATTATACCAAAGTAAATTTAGTACAATATATGCAAAATTATCTTTTTTTATATCTCCCAATACTTTTTGTGTAAAGTTTGTAAAAATAATATTTTACTAACCCTTTTATCCTGCACTCTACTTCTTTGCTGTGTCAAAACTGATTAAACTTTTGAAAAAAGCCTTTCAGGTAGACCTATTCTATTAAAGGATTTTCATTAAATCGGCTACAGAAACTTCTTCAGACAAGGTTTCTTAATGATAGCTCCAAGGGCTAAGGTCGTCTCAAAACTGTAAGTATGGATTTCGATGCATCGGAAAAATACATCGATGCAACGAATAATATCGTATCATTCAATGCATCGATATTTTAACGATGCATCGAATTTAAAACTTCGATATTCTCGATACATCGACAAATATTGAGCTTTCTTACTGTGAGGTATTATAGTAAACATATTTTTTACAATAAGTTTATAATCAACATGTTAAATAACAGATTCTTTACGAGAAATAATTATAGTAAAACTTACACATATTACAGAATATTTTAGAATTGCATATTTCGACTTAAACTGATCTTCCACACCAACACTGAATAAATAAATAAAATACAAATAGGACACATCTGCCAGGTAATGTTAGTAATATATAGTATAAGTAGTTATGTTTAGATACTCACTTTAGGTTGAATAAGCAGACTCCTTTAAGAATAAAACCCTTTTCGAAATTAGAATATTTTTTTTTTTTGAAATATTATTTATTTGATTCTGTATTTTTTTTTTCATAGTATTTGCTTTATTTTATTTTTTTAATATAATGTTACGTTTTTATTGAGTTTTTTTAGATTGTTAATTTTCTTTTTGCTAATTTTTTTCCTTATTTTATTTCAATTGAAGTTAATTACACTATTTATACGTAATTACACCAGAGGGTAAATGATTTATGTTTCAGTTTTTTTTTTTTATATTGTTTTATATTTTTATTTTTACTCTATGATAATTTTGTAAGTATTTTAAGTAATTTTGCTAAATAGTTTTTATTAATTTCTTAATTAGAATTTAAATTAATTTACATTTTAATATTAGTTTTATTGTCCATTTTTATATGTGGACATAAATTATTTTAGAATGTACAATTTAATGTTGTTTTTGTTTTATAGAAAATTATAAATTTTTTTTAACTACTTTTACAGTTAGGAAGAGAAATTAAATTTTTAACAATTTGAAAAGTAAAATTTATTTTCTTATATATAAGAATGATTTAATTTGTTTTTTTTTTTGTTTAATATGATTATTAATAAAAACTTATATTATTTTTTTTTTTCTTAAGGTAAATTATTTTGATTATTATGCATATTTTGCTTCATTGGAATTTTTGTATTTTTTTTTTTTTCAAAATATTAAATTTATCTTTTATTTTACGCTACTTAAGTTATATTTACTATAATACACATTTTTTCTGCAATAATATTTTTTGTTTTTTATGTTTATGTTAATCAAAAGGTATTTTTAAGCAAACTATTTGGCAGAAAACTTTGTGACAAAATAAATTGTCCATTGTTTAGAGCTTTGCTACTCTTCTGGTGTCTCTTACATCATATTGTGCTGATTATTTCGGTTATACTTTGTGCACAAATCTTTTTAAAGAAATGGGCTAAATATAATTGATACTCGTTTCAAATATTTTTAAAGCAGATTGTTTTTTTTTTCTCCTGAAGGTTATGAAACACCTAGAAACCAGTAATGTTTTCGAAAAGGGAGTTCTAAACTTTGTCCGTCGCCAGCACAAATGGAATTAGTCAATAGTTTTTTAAAAAAGAGAAACTATATAGACCTGATTTTTTTTTCTTTTTGGAAAATAAAGATATCTTAATAATTCTTTAAATTGTTGGAAGAAAACCACCTTCTATGCAAGTTATATCTATAAGCAATTAATTTAGTTTTGATTACAATACTATATACATACATAATTAGCCATTACAACCCAGTGTAAGGGTTACGGCCTAGCTTCTCACAGCCCTCATGTCCTGTGTGTAAATTTTTATCCATGAGTACCGGGACCTACAGTCGACTCCGAACGACAGATTTCAGAAGCTTTTGCATGGCAATCAGTTACTCTCAGAGCTTTTGAGAGAAGACTGCTGAGAGGTAGTCGCTGAAAGAAATACTTTTTTCTTATTTCTTTTTTTCAATATGTTAGAGCTGAGATTGGAACCCGGCACTATCGGCACACTAACCACTAGACCACGGCGACTACTGCAATACTAATAATTAAAAAAAGTTCCTTCTGAGCTTCCAAAAGTATGAAATATTTTTGATAACGGCCATATAGTTAGAGCTAAATCCGGCTTATTAATTGCCATATTAGCATATACGACTGTAACATTTTTTCGTAAGGCTACGATTTCACAGAAAAATCATGTTTTATTTTAATACTAAAGGGGCTACTCCCCTACTCGTGCTGTGAAGCATTGCATTGGAATGGAAGATATATTGATAGACTCTTTTCTATTAAACGTCTTATGCCAAAAAGACAAGTTGCTGTCAGTTGATCACTTAAAGGCCAGTGTTCTACTTTAACCCTTGAAAATAATCAACAGAAATTGACCCATTTGTTGATATTAATTTTGTTGTTTGTTGTGAAGTGGTGAAGATCTTGACTAAGGTGTTGTTTATAGCTTTTGGTTATTGCTTTTAAGTTCTGCCTATTTTATGAGTATGTGGCGCTTTTTCCTGAACATTTATTTGATTAAGTTGATTAGAGTGGAATGTCAAGAGGTGGCTTTCTTTCTTATATATTTTAATTTAATTTAAAACTCTAAATATTCCGCACAAATTTTTGTTTTTATATTCTCCAGTGCTGGGGCTCGAAACTGATGTATATAAAAAAATACAATTTTGTTTAACCCTAATTTTACTGATATGATCCTCTGAGGCTCATTTTCAGCCAAATTTTATGACTTTTATTTTGTAGCTGTTTTGCATAATTTGGTAAAAAAAATTTCACAATATCAAATTCTACCATCGATTAAAGTCATAAACTTTTAAAAAAATTTTTAATCGTATTGTACCTCATGTACAAAACCAAAACAAATACTTTCTAAATGAGAAAGAGTGCAAACGAAAAAAATTCGCTTTTTGCCCTTGTGCTTGCTTTTTTATTTGGTTAAATTCGTAAAATTTGCTCTTTTTTCTCTTTTTCTTTTCTTTTTCTTCTCATTCATTTTTTGTTGTACCTACGCATATTTGAGTTAGTGTATTTGTAGTGCTCAAAACAAAAACAACATACAAAACTAAATGGGACAATCGCTCTCACTGTTTTTGCTTTGTTTTTGTTTTACTCATTGTAAAAAACAAAACAAAATGAGATCAAACGTTTCGTTTTGTTTATTTTCCTACTCTGATATGTAAAAGTCGAACCTTCTGTTTTGGTTATTTAAATTTTGGGAAATCCCCATTTATTTATGTTAAAAATCAAGTGATTTGTAAGCTTTGAAACAGAACATCAGTTGCGATACATATTTGTAATAAAAATATACCAAAACAATATTGCCAAAAATGTAGAAAAAAAATCTGCAATAGACATTTAAAAACTTTAAAAACTTGTTGTATGTAAACATTGTACGGAGTAAAACTCTGTAGGTATATTACATTTGTTTATTATTCTATTATAGCGTTTTATTAAAGTTTTTATTTATGTACATCAGAGGCACATGTTAGTAGGATTTGTTACATTTTTATGTCAGTAAAATGAGGGTTAAACATAGACATGTATGTGTGTCTATTGTTTACTATTTCATTCGTGTTTTTTAGTGTTGTCAATAAAGCAATAACTCGGATGATATCAACGGATATTACATATTCTGGTTGCAGTTATATACTTGTGTAAATAAAACTTTCTACAGTGTTTCTCTATCATTTTCATTTGTTACTTCAGTTGTCTTTGATTGATTAGTTATTGGTGCGTTTAACATTAATGTTCTGTTTACACGACAATATGAAAAACTTTGTTTGCTCTCTGAATCACTTTTGCAACCCACACATTTTTACAAACCACACCTACACTTTAGTGCTTAATTTTTGAATTTATTTTTTGTATCCATACATATATTGTGCGACATTTTGGTTTTGGGTGTGATTTTGTTTTTGGCTTTTTTTGATTTTTATATATTTATGTATATACCTAGATATGTATGTATATATATTGTTTTCTAAAAAATGTTAATTTTTTATATTCTCACGAATTATTGCTTTGCTTTTTTTTTTGTAGCGATAAATTGTTATCAAATTATATGTGACAGCAGATCCTTCGAGGTTCAAAATAAGATTCCCTATGGTTCGCTCTCAAAATTTTGTATGACTAATCTACATGTTTCAAACAAGATTTGCCACCGCGAATTAAAGAGTACAATGAAGATGTCAGAGCTGAGATTTGAACCCAGCGCTATCGTCTTAGTAAGCCAACACACAGTCACAAAACTTCACTCTTAACATATTTTATACAATTTTAAAATACTCGTACTAACAGCAAGAATACTGACGATGTTACAAGTATTAGTGAAATGAATTTGAAATTTCTAATGGTCCGTTTGTCATGATATAAGTAAGTTGTAAGGTACTGAATATTTTGTTTAGAAATACCTTTTTTTAATAATAGTACTTAATTTCAAAATATTTTTTCTTTTTTGTTTCTTAAGTTTTAATTTATAATCTTACATACGAAAAATCAATTCTTGGTGGCTTTGTTGGTATTTCAAATTTTACACATTTTTTACTTCTTTTTTGTGGGATATTTGTAATTATTTTTTATTTAAAAACTTAAACGAGATTTTCAAACAGAATTTTAAATGTTTACTAAAACTAATTTTTACATACTTTTATTATATACAAAAATTATTTTATATTTAAAAAGAATTACAAAAAAAATTAAATTTAATTATTAAAATATATTTCTAATTTTCTAAATTTAGTTTCACTTTTTAAATATTTACGAGCTTTTAGTTAAATGAAAGCAATTTATACGATTTGTTAAAAAACTAATTTAAAAGAACTTTTATTTTGGATTTTCAGCTTCCGAGTATTTAAATTGTTTGAAATTATTAATAAAACTGAATATTAGAGGCCGTATTCATATTACAAAAAATATTTATTTAGAGCAGTGCTTACAAAATGTGTTTTTATATCAACTTTTGTTCTATAAATCATTAGGAAATCAAATTTTTTATATTATTTTCTTTTTTTTCGAATAAATCAAGACGGTTTCATTAAAAAAATATTTATAAAACGATAAAAGGGGCTCGGTTTTTATCGTTTTTATTTATTTCCTTTTTGATTACCGTCTTTTGTTTTTGGTATTTTTCATGTGGAAGTATAAAATTTAGAATTTATTTTAAAATAAACTAAAAATTAATTACTTTTATAACTCATAGCACCGTTTATATTATTCGTTGTCTATACATTTATTTTATAAATTATTGGTCGTTTATTTTTTTTTAAGAATCAAAAGAATTTATAAAATTAAAAACTATAAATATTATACTTCTCGTAAATTCTCAGAATTTAAATGTTAAAAGTAAAAATAACCACATATTTTTTCTTAAAAAAAAACTTTTTAAAAACTTTTTCTATAATATTATTTGGGGTCTTGTTTATATTCATATGCTAGTTTTTGTACATTTTAATTAACAAGAATTTTATAATTTATTAAATAAAATATTATTATATTTATATATGCATATACATATAGTTTTTAAAGGAACTTTTGGGCATTTTTATTTTTTTAGTATTTTTTGTTTTGTTTTTGGTAGCATTTGTTAACCATAGTTTTCTAAAAGAACAAAAAAAATATTTAAATTTTAAATTCTGAGAATTTGTTGTTAAAATAATAAATTATTATATTTTTTGTTTTTGAAAAGAATATGACAATAAATTTTTTTACATACATACACACATACTTATGTACATATATTACAAGTTTTTCTGTTTTGTCTTTTTTTATATTTTTATTTATTAAACTTAAGCATTTGGATAAACTTTATTGTTTTGTAGAACATATTTTGCAGAGAAAGTCTCCTAATTTTTATAATTTTACACTATAAAATAGTTTGACTAAAATATTGTACTTTCACGTAGAATTACATTTTAAATTAAAGAAACATAGCTTGTTGTCAAACTAGCAAAAGCCTTAAGTTAGGGTGACATTAGTCTCATATTCACCTAAAATGCAGAGACTGAAACCCCGGAAAAAATGGGTTCAGGTTTATGTTAGGGTTAATCAAAACTAAAAATTCTGGTTCGGTTGCGATTTAGAGATCGTATTGGTTTTACGTGTTAAAAAAGAACAAGTATTTTATTGATACGAAAATTATTTATTTTTCAAAGTAATTTTCGTCTAGTTTTATGAGTAATATATATTTCATGCTTTCTTCTCTTAAATATCTTCTTTGTGGAGGGCGATAAAGAGATTTCAGTGCTAAAAAGGTCCTCTTGACAGTAACTTTCGTGCTAACTGAAAATATAATTTGAGCCGCTTGATACAATAGCATTCCCGTTCTATGTTGCTCCAAAAATAGTAATATGCTTCTTTTTCTTTTTTCTAGATATTCACATTTTCCAGATTATTTACGATTTCGAATGTCAAGAGAAAAAGTGTTCACTTTTTAGAGTTTTCACCTTTTGTTCACGCTTTAGAGTAATATGTATAAACATTTGTTTGCGTTTCTGAGATGATTACCCTTTCGAGTGCTCACGTTTTCGCTAGTTGACTGTATTATAATTTCATATTTCATTAATATTCATATTTCATTAATAGACTATCAATCGAATAGGAAAAATTGGCATTTGAATAATTTGAATCATAAAACCTCTCTTTTATTAACATTTTTAGTTTTGGTTACTTTATTGGTACAAATAACTGGTATTTTATTTTCTTATATTATGAACCCTAATGAGTTCAGGTTCGGGTTTGGTTTCAGTCCCTGCTAAAATATTTTTTAACATATTTGGTTAAATTTTTACAAAATTTTTAACGATCTTTTGTTGTTTAGTTGCCGTACACACCACTAAATACCCATTTTATTTGATCAAATAAGTGTGCAAAACATTAATGAGGGATACGTTAGACTTATGTAGTACATGAACGACCTAGTTCAATCGTCTTCTGTAGATCTTGTACTACTTACTACTACTATTGATTGTTTTATAGAAATCTCTTATCTTTTCACACGTAAATTTTGGAAAGTATTTATTGTTTTTAAAATATTTTTCTTTAATATTTTAATTTTTGGTTATTTTATCGGTACAAATACCTGGTATTTTATTTTCTTATATTTTTTATAAACCATACGAACCTCTTCTTATATGGGTTCAACAGTGAAACTGAACCCTAATGAGTTCAGGTTTTGTGGTTTGGTTTCAATCCTTACTCAAATATTTTTTAACATATTTGGTTAAATTTTGCAAAATTTTTTACACATACACACCACTAAATACCTCATTTTATTTGATCAAGTAAGTGTGGAAAACATTAATAAGGAAAAACATTAGACTTATGTAGTAGAATTGTACTACTCATTTAATTGAACTACGTGAGCCGTTCTTTTCAATTAGCTCTTTTAGTTCAGTATGGTTTTGCGTCCTTTGGCTAAATTTCACTCACAAATCTTCTTCAACATATTTTTTCCCGTTCACTTGTCAAATATATACATACAAATTCATACATACTTTGGTAATAATAATAAACACAAACCGTGCTGCCAATAAGCTTTTTTTGTATTCAACAGTTGTGAAAACAATTACGGGAAAGGTTATACGATTATATATAATAATAAAAAACTAGGGCTATAATAGATAATTGTGCATCACTAGTTAGGCTATTTTGTCGGCTTTCCACTGGTACTATGGACGCTTCAATCGGTTGTAGCGTTTGGTCATATTTTGAAAAACAAAGGCAAAAAGTCATGTTTTTTACGACAATTTGACACGCAATCTTACACTCTGAATTTGTAAAAAAAAAAATGCAGTTCATGGTTTATACTGGAAAAGAATCTCAGCTTTCTATTGGTACCATTGACATTTTAATCGGTTGTGCCATTTAGCGCGGGTTCATTATATTGTAGTAAAAATACGATTTGTTTGGACAAACTATGATATTTGTGGCATGAGCATTTACTATATATTTTTTTTAAACTAAAATTATTGTAAATGAGTAAAAAAAAAGGAATAAAACATCAAATATAGTATTATACGGCAAAATTGAACTCAAATATTATTAGATGTGCGTTGTAGCTGCGTATAAAAGAAAGAGCCGTTGAACTAAAAGATCGACCAAGTTCATCTTTGCTCTTTGAACTAAAAAGAGCTCTCACCTAAATAAACTCTTAAGCCCTGGTCTAGAAAACATATTCGATGGGATTTGGAAAATGCTTTTCTGCCGAACTAACTTTTCGTTTTTTTATTTTTTGTTTTTATTGTATGAGACCAAATTGTAAAGTTTTGTAATATTTATTTACTTCAGGGACTATAAATGATATTAAAGAAATTAAATTTATTTCGAGAGCTTTTTCAAAAAGGACCAGTTTAAAAAGTTATTTTTTAACGAAAAAAAAAAAATACAGACTAGCAGCTATTTTAGGGGTTTTATTGTGCCTTCAAAATATAAATGCATTTTTAAGAGTTTTATTTTTTTGTCATAAAACCCAGTTTTATATTAAAGGAAAGTTTCAGAATTTGTGTATTATTCTTTCAATCTTTTTACCTATTTCTGCAAAGTATATGGCTTATCAGATAAAATAACAATATCGTCAGCACATAATAAGGCATTGATTCATCATTGGACATTACAACCTTTGGCCTACAACCCACGCATAGTGCCCATTTTTATCCATGAAAACTGGCAGCATCAGTTTAAAGCCGGCTCCAAACTATGAATTTGAGAAGCTTGTTCATGCCAATCAGTTACTTTCAGAGCTTTCTCAGAAGACTGCTAAGAGGTATTTGCCAAAATAAATACTTTTTTATTTTCTTTTTTTCAAGATTTCGCAGCTTTTGTCAAGTAATCCAACACACTTACCATTAGACTACGGCAACTATAAAAAAATATTTCAAAGTAAAATAGTAGAGTTAATTTAGATTTTTACACGAACTGGACAAACTTGAAATCATTTCCAGAAATTGCTGAATTGACAAGACCCTTGTATCGTTGTTTTTTTTATTGAGACCAAAACTCAGAGGTAAACCCCTACTAAATGTTGAGCATTGTGTTCGAATTTTTGTGGAAAAGACAGTTCATTATGAGAGCAGAACATAGATTTTTTTTCTTATATTATTAAGCGCCTTAGGTATGAGACAAATTGCTGTGAATTGGTCATTCAAAGGCCAGTGTTATACCTTCACCCTTGAATAATCAACAGCAATTGCCCAATCGTTGTATATTGATTGTGGTGAGTGCCTTCGCTTAGTAGGCTTTATTTTCAACCGTTATCTGCTACTTGCCGGTAGGTGCCGCTTTTCTCCTGATCATTCGTTTTTCATGAAAAAATTCTATACACTCATAAAATATTTTTTTATGTGTTTTTAGAAAGTTGTATTAGTTTTTATGTTATTAATGTAAAGTGAATGTTTATTATTGAAAAGAAGAATAAAAATACACCAAACAAAAAAAAATTTATTAATTATCAACAGCAATTTTATTTAAAAGAAAAAGATAGACAAGTATACAAATATAGAAATGAAATTAATGTTGATAAAGTGATAAAAATATAATTTAAAGATACATTTTTGTATTTGTGAATTGTATCTTTTTTCTTCTTATGTGATGTTTGACGTTTTCGATACAACGTACATGAATACAATGATACATTAGATGTTCACAAGCAAGTAAACAAAAACTGTTTTCAATAATGTATACAACGATACAGAAGCTTGTGAGTTCGGCAAATATTTTTATATGAATTAGTATACAAATTAATTCGATTTATTCGACAGCAAGGCCCTAAACTTAATAATTATTAACCAAAGATGATAAAAGTAAACTGCTATTACACACCTATGACCGACCCATGACCAATTTACTTTAGTTTTTGTTATAAAAAAGACCTTCTCTGTAAGTCAAAGTTTAATTATTGCTTATTAATTAGTTTTATGTTTTTTTGTTTTTCTTTGTTTTTGTTTTATTATCTAAATAATTTAATAGTTTACGAAACCATGTTTGTAGTTTTCTTACTTTAATTTTGTATGTAAATATTTACAAATTCTGCTGTTTTTTAAAAAACGCTACTGCTGTAAACATGTTTTGAGCATTTTTTATTTTTAATATTATTTTTATGATTATTATTATCATTAACTGTAATTTTTAAAATATTTAGAATAGTTGTTTGTTACTAGTATACTGGTATAAATGAAAAAGAAATAAATGGTATATAATATACTGTTGCTATTATTATATTATATTTATATACATACATATATTCTACAAGATATATATAATACAAAATTTTATATAAAATATAGATTTTTGAAATTAAGTTTCAAGTTTATGTGTTAGTTTTAATAATTTGATTATGAATTACATGAAACATTTGTTTTTATTTTGGATTCTTTTAAGAGGTTTTTTGATTTCTTTCAACAGATACATATTTAGGGTTTTTTTTATAAATTTTTATAGAAAAAGTATGAAACACACACACACAAACACATAAATATACAAGTTTAGTTTTATTTGTTTTTTTTTATTTAAATACTGCTTTTTGTTTTAGTACATTTAGATATTTTGAAACTTTTTGTTTTATAAATAGAGTAGAAAATATTGTTTTTTTTTATTTTTTATTATATTTTTAGTTAAGTTTTAGTTAAATTTAAGATTTTTTTTCTTATAACGATTTTTAGTTAATTTTATTTGCTTTTTTTTAAATATAAACTCGAATAACAGTAACAATAGTGGAAGACTTCCCCGCTTAAAAAATATTTGATGTTTTTCTTGCTTAATTTTTTGTTTAAATTTAAATAATCAGTTTCTGTATGAAAAGAAATGGAAAACTATTTGAATTTCTTAAGAAATTTTGTTTTGATTTATTTCTGCTTTAAGTAAACTTATCTTTATATGTAATTCTTATTCAGATATTTACTTTTATTTTCATCGGTTTCACAAAATTAAATTTTAAATTTTTCTTAAAAACTAAATTTTCATATTTTCTTTTGTCTCTACTTATGAAAAAGTTTGCTCTACACATTTAGACATAAAAAAAGATTTTATTTTTTATATTGTTTTTTTTTTTTCAATATTTATTTTGTATTTTTTTATTGAGTATTCTTTAATTTTTTATTTAGTTTTTGCTTTCAAGTTTTACATTTTATCAGTCATTTGCTTCAAACCAAATTTAAAAATTTGCTTGAAATATTTTTGCTTAACAATTTGTCTATTAACTGGTGTCTTTTAAACAAAAATACTTTTCAATATTATATTTTAATTGCTAAGGCTATATTTACACAACCTAAGTCCTCATCCGATTATAACAGTTACAACTCAGACGTTCCTTATTCTACTGAGCTCAGGCAAAAACAATAAAACTTAAATTAGATTTGTAATTAAACTATCTGAGTCTATCTGAGTGCTCTTCTGATATAAAACTCAGATGAGAATTTCGGTGGTGTAAATATAGCTTAACTGAAACTGTTTTTTTAAACCAAAATTATCTCTGCTGTTATTCAGAATTCTATATTTACTTTTTGTATTACTATTACGTTTTCTTTTACGAGTTTTGTAGCAGTCATATAATAAAATAAGTGGGGTATTCACAATTTACTCTATTATGTGTTATTGTTACAAAGTTGGAACTTTTTTTATTATTAAAAAAATTTGTTTATTACTCGTACTTTACGCAAATATGACATAATAGTATGCTCTGTGAATACCCCAAATTTGTTTAATTTTTAAGGTTGATATTTTAAACGAATTTTCTATACAGAATTCTTTCAATATATATTAAAATGGAAATATTTTAATTAAAGCTCTAATAAATCTTTTTTACTATTTTGTTGTGTTTGACATTAAAGCGAATACTGAAATAAATATTTAGCGCAAATATTTACATATGGTAACTGAAAATGTTTTACTATGCTAAGCCAACAGTCATTTAAAAAAAAACCTATAAGTTGTGGCGAATGAAAGTTTCAGCCTGTTTATAGAAGACTTTTCAGTAGAAAACCATTAAAAAATTCTATTGCTTTTTTTAATTTTTTTACATATCACGATGGTCTGAAGGTAATCGTCTTCTCTAAAATGTCGGCGGACAATTGCTTTTCCATATGAAAAGATCTCACAAATCTGAGCGATTTTGACGATCGTCTTTATATATGAAAAATAGCTATAAATAATTTATTGAAACAAAAAATAATAGTTCAACTTCAAAATAAATTACACAGTGCGACAGTGAAAAAAAATGCACGGAATAAACAGTATAGGTTCGATTGTACTACTAAAGGTTAGTAAAACCCAGTTTGACTACCAGTTTTTTTTATGGACTTAGCTTTGGTCCAACAGCTAATTCAAACTTAAAGATACTGCTTAACTATGTTTCGCAATAATGTAGTGAAGACTCTACTAAACAAATTTTTAAAACAGTTTATGTGCAAAAAATAATTTTTTCTTGCACTTTTTTCCAAAAATATACGAAAAAATTTTTACTTTTTTTTACTTTTTTCAGCATAACTTACAGGAGCTCGTAATTTTTCCCTAACAATATATGACAATATTGTAGCCATTGTAAATCTGAACAACTTTCGTGAACATATTAATACAATCTGAACGTGTCTAGGCATCCAAAATAGCTTACAAAGCCCAATTTGCACCCTAAAAATGTTATTTTTCACAATTTTTTTTAAAAATTAAAAAAGAAAAATAAATAAAAAAAATATATTATATTAAGAAATAGTGAAATATAACATTTTTAGGGTTTTACTAATTTTTGGTAGTACAATCGAACCTATACTGTGGAGTTCGTGCATTTTTCCAATAGTCTTCATTTGTCGCATAGTGCTATTTATATTTAAGGTTGGTTTAAAACAAACCCAGCGGGAAATGGTAATCACCGGGAGTCGAGATGGTAATACAAGAAATGTATAATCTGTTGATTCTGGAAAACATTACTCTTAACACAGATCATGTTCTACGAAAATAATAAATGTTTTTAATGTCCCCCATAATAAAAATTAGAATTCATTATTTGTAATGCATAAATTTATTTTTTATTAATAATTTTTAGGAATAACGTGAATTAAATTTTTTTTTTAAACAATAAATTCCTTCTTCGGAAGAAGTGATATACACATGGTAACCAATATTTACTTGTGTGCCACATGAAATTACCTTCTCGATTCCAAAAGTAATATATTCTGCAGGTAAATATTATTTAATTGATTACAAAAAAGGTAATACATTTTTCACTCTGGGAAGTTTCATCTCCATTACCAAGAAAAGCCATATGTAAGGGCCGACAAACTAAATATTTTTTTTACCTAAAATTGGGAAATGTAGGAAGATACCATGTCACTTTAATTTTGGTTTAACGAAAGAATAAATTAAAAGAAGGCAATAATTCAGAAATGGGTCATTCCAAGACAAATCAACCAATGGGTGTAATTCACTCCCACTCTGAAATTTGTCACAACTGTAGGGAAGAAAACTATCTTTGGCATAATTTTATTTTCAAATTTTTAAAAAGGTGGCTTTCAGAGATATAGGCTTCCGACTTATAGGTAATGAAAATTGACCTTTGACTTTTTCAAAAAAAAAAAAATCATGTTGCATATTGAATCAAATTAAATTAATACCCTTTGAAATGCGACTTTTAAGAGATGCGTATTTGTAATACTTTTCAAGAAAATTACAATTAAGTAAGTATAACTTTGTGCATTTTTGTATTTTTTTCCTATTTTCAAGAACACATATTTCCGGATCCAAATGTGTTATTGCCCTTTAATATTATATTTGTCTTAGTGTTATTATATAATTTATTCAGACCAAAAATCAGCAAATTCGAAAACAGTCATTTCAAAAACGGCATATTTTAAGTTGAGTTGAGGTGTTTCAACCCAAATACAAAACTATACAACATAATGTGGTTTTGTGCTTTAATAATTGGAATATGACGCACAAAAAATTAAAAAGAACTCTTATGCTTAATTTGTTTAATGACAACAAAATCCGCTGCTTATATTCCCATTAGATATCACAAATTAGCTGATAAACAATATTACCACTTAAAAAGAGTGTGCCTTGTATTATCTTAGAAGATCATACGCAGCTTTCAAATTCATTTCATTTCAAATTCTGTGAGTTTGTAAATTTGGAAAAAAAGATAAACGTTCAGGCCTAAGAAAATATTTTATTGGTTTTAATAAGAAATATTGACGCAAAATTAATTTAACCCTCATATGTTTTTCAAAAAACTCAAAGCTTTGTATCAAAAATCATCCAACTATTATGTTTTCTTATTTATTAATTAACAATTTTTTGTTTTTTACTTTCGTTCAAGGTATTTTGTTAAATCTATTGAACCGGTTCTACAAGAATATTTTGCTTTTCTATGATCAACTATCAGTAGTTAATTTTTCTTCAGTAAAAATTTTGCCTGCAACTCATGCAACTTTATGTTGCTCCTAAATTAATTTTTTACGAATAGGGTTTTTATCGTTTTTTGGACACAGTTTATAGCTAGATCCAGAAGAAATTTTTCTTTTTTTCCATATGATGACAAAGAAAGTTCTGAATTTTGGGCTTAATGAATTCCATTTTTGTTCATGAAAGAATAATCTAGGCCGGAATCCCAGTAGTTGTTTATTAATGGTTATGTTTTCTTTTGGGATATAAGTTAGTTGTTGGTTATTCACCCAAGAGTTCTCCTACTCGGGATAACTTTTCTCGAGCTCCATAGGCACTCTAGAGACTCACATTTGATTTACTTACGCCTGTTAATTTAAAAAGCCCTTTCTATCTAATCACACCCATAAACACGAATACATTCCACGTTCGTGTATTTTATAATAATTTTTCACAAAGTTTTAGGAAAACATATCAATAGTGTATTCCTTATACTAACAATGTGACTGGAAGCATAATTACTTATTGAACCGATGTTCCTATAATGATTACTGCACACGGTCGTCCTACTGCACTTGGTAACTTTGTGGATCATTTAATGTTTTTTGTTTTTTGATAAACTATTACCGCCTGCTTTAAGGGACACATCTAATTCTTCTTCATCACTAAAAAAATTTGAACTTTCCTTATTCAACTCATCGGCAACACAATCCTTTTCATTAACTGAATGAAACGAAACTGTCAACTGAATGACTCTCTTCCTAATTCTCCATTTCAATTTCAACTTTAAGTAGACCTTAAAAAATTGTTTTCAATCACTGCAGTAATTTTTTTTCAATAATACTTTTATTTACCTCTCTGTAGTTTTGAAAACTACATATATACATACATAATTGGCCATTACAACCCTGTGTCAGGATTACGGCCTAGCTTCTCGCAGCACTCATGTTGTGTGTGTAAATTTTTATCTATGAGTACCGTGTCCTACAGTTTAAACTCGACTCCGAACGACAGATTTGAGAAGCTTTTTCATGGCAATCAATTACTTACTCCCAGAGACTGCTTTTTGCAAACTGGCAAGTCCCAATATATGTATCTCTTCGCATAAAAAAACGAACGCCAACAAAATTTTACCTTCAAATTACTTCTAGTGGAAGACTAGAATGAAAGTATTTTATTTTTATTGAAGTCGTTGCAAGTCATAAAGACTTCAATGGGAAAATTTTAATATAAAATTATTAAGGTTCTTACAGATGGATGAAATTTTATCCGAAGGACTTTTACACAATTCTTTAAATAATTTTGTTTCTGTCAAAAATTTTTAAGACGCTTTACCATTTTTTGATAAAAAATGTAAGTTAAGAAAATTAGAAAAAGGTCTCATATCAATCCAAAAAACTTTTAAGAGAGATACGACTTTAAAAATCAAAATTGGAGAAATTTCATCCGAATACCGTATGAGGGTTACAAAAAAATTTTTTATGGAAAAGTATTTTCGTTTGAAAATTATTACAAAAATAAAAATTTTTAGAGCCAGAATTAATGGTATGTGGTTGCAATCGGTTTTGATCGGATTTGAAATCGAACCAAATTTCAAGTTTTTTATTTTTTTTATTTTTAAGGCCAGCACTCAGGGGACGGCCCCTACTCATGCAATACATTGTGCTGGTCTAGGAAAATATGTTGTGGGAAGGGGGAAAGAGGGAGTAGTGTTTGTGGACATTTGATTTAAACCTACTGATATCGTAATTGGCAGGAAAAACTTTCGCCGGAAGATTGTTCCATAAACGAGCGGTGCGACTAAAGAACGAATTCTCTCTATAATGCATTGTGCGATTCGCTGAACAATCAAGCACAAATGGGTGCGCTCTGAGAGAGGTACGTGTAGTCCGCAGGAATATGCGACCACCCGGAATCAGTTCCCCTATCTCATCAGAGCACCTCCCATGGTAGTATCGATAGAACAATGAAACGCACGCCACATTGCGCCGATGCTCCAACGAATCGATAGAGTTGGATACCCTACCGTCGCCGATAAGCACCTTCGCCCTTTCCTGTACGCGGTCGAGAAGAACCAAAATTGATTTGGAAGCACCGGCCCATACATGAGAGTTGTATTCCATCCTTGTTATAACTTCCAAGCCTTTTTAGATTTTGAATTCTTGTTTTACTCATTACGTTAATGATTTTGAAAATACAAACGATTTCAATTTCGAACAAATCGGTTTTCATCACATACCTGTTAATTTTATTTTGTGTTTTTTATACATACTTCTCTGAAGTGCGTTTTTTTTTAATAATTAATTGATAATTTCTTTAAATATTAAAATTTTAATTTTATTTTAATTTGGTGTCTTTGCTGATAATTATATTTTTATTTTTAAGGATTTGATTTTCCATTTTGACATTGGATTTCGTTATTTTGCTTTTAATTTTTTGTAATTAATTTCAGATTTTTTTTATTTTTATTTTTACACTCTTTTTTGATGCAAAAACAAAAATTACAAGAAAAGAAAAAATACATATTTTATACGCTTTCAATCTTTTTTAAAATTTTGTTTTCTTCTTCTTTTCTGTTTCTGTTTGTTTGCTTTTATGGTACGAGTATACTCGTAGTTTTATATAAATAAATACCTTTATTTCCTTTATGATTTTGTTTATAATTTTTAAGTTTTTTTTAATCTTTTTTTTCCGCCATCTCAAGGATAGAGTATGTTTTTGCAAAGTTATTCTTGTAAATCTTTTTTTTTCTTTTCTAATGAAAGAAAATTATTAAAAATTTTGCATCAACAAGACATAAAAGGAATGAATAACTGAATGACGTAATTTTTTTTTTAATTTTATACGAGTTAACAAAAAATATGATTTTTTTAACATTTTCTGCATATACAGTTTATTTCATTACTTGGCCATAAAAAAAATATATAAAAATTCGTTAAATTTTGTTAAAATAAACGCATAATGATGATGTTATTGCTGTTAAAGGAATTTAAAAGGAATGCATCCACACTGTTATCCTGTATGTTTCTATTTTGTTTTCATATGTTGACTCATACGAGTATACGAGTATATTAATACACCTTTCAATTATTTTTCTGTTACTTTTTATTTGGGGGGTTAACAAGATGAGGTTAAAAACAACGTAACGTATACTTTTTACTTCAAAGCTCTTTCTTTGCATTAAAATTTGCATAATTTTATGCAAAAGTTTCTATTTTATAGTAAAAAAAAAAATTTTTTTGTGGATTTTTATTTACAAAACAGAAAGTTAAGTTTTGTTTTTTTATTACAAACATTATCATGACCTTTTAAAGTTTTGTTTTATTTTATTCTGGTACATTTATATTTCACGTTTTTATGACAACATTAGATTAATAAAGAGATTGTGTAAAAGAAATGTGTATTTTCCCCTTTAAATATCAAATTTAATGGGGGGAAGAATTTAAATAAAAATGTTAAGAAGTCTTAGAAAAAAAATATTATTGCTGTGAAATAATAAAACCCTACGTCAAGGAAACTTAAAATTGCTTTTTAAAAATCAGTTCTAATAACACTAAATCGAAATGAAGCACAAAAATGCAATGCTGGATTATTATTACGGTATTAAGTAATCAGAGAAAAATTGTTAAATTACGTAAAATTTAATGTAAAAACTACTTAGTTTTGTTCGTAGTGATGCAAATCTCTTCTATTAAAATTGAAAAAATTCATTTCTGATTTTAACTAAAGGAAATGGTATTTAATAATGTATAATACTTATAAAGTAAATTGTTAATCAATCAAACGTCAAGTTAATGCGGAAATTGTAAATTAGCCCTTATGGCCTGTCTATAATATATACATATATAGGGGTTGCTAAACTTATGAATAGTCCAATGCAGTTTATAAAATTAAAAAGTTTTTAAGAGCCGCAATTAAAAACATATTAGATATATAAAAAAGTCGATTACAGAAATTATATATATAAATGATATTTATAAAAATAATAAATATGTAATATATTGAATTTAAATATTTAAATTAAATACATTAATTTTAATTCCATTGATAATTCTTTAATAATTGGTGACCGCACTTCTCAGTAATTCTTTGAGATGCTGATTGATGTATAAATTTTACGACATTTAAACTCGATTCACATACGCACCTTATTTCAAACGTTGAAATAATTTGACAAGCAACGTTTTTAAGTTCGGGATAATTGCCTTATATTTTAAGAGCAGAGCATGATCTTTTTTTTTCAGGTCTAGGAATATATGAATGTTATGGAAAGGGGGAAAGAGAAAGTTGTGCTTGTGAATTTAAACGTACTCATATCACAATTGGCATTAAAAACATTCGCTGGAAGTTTGTACCATAAACGAGCGGTACGGCTGAAGAACGAATTCTCTCTAAAATTCATTGTGCGATAAATTGAACAATCTACTACCAAAGAATGTACTCTGTGAGTGCTACGAGTTGTACATAAGCATATATCATTACTCGGAAATAATGCTGTTATTTCATTAGAACACATTCCGTGGTAGGAACGATACAATAGTGAAAAGCATTCCACATTGCGCCGATGCTCTAACCTCTAACCCTACCGACGTTGATAAGCACCTTTGCCCTTTCCGGTTCGCGATCAAAAATTCCTAAAGCAGACTTGAGATACATGAGTTTTTAATTTCATTTTGGGTTGTATTACGTCTTGTAAAGGATAACAAGGTAAGATGAAATGAAGTATATCTTGCACCATTTAAAAAACCAAGATACATGAATGCTTTTTCGACATACGAAAAATGTGATCATTCCAACAAACATTAAAGTTAATTCTTATGGCCAGAACATTAAAAGCATCGCCTCCTTAATATTTACATTTCCCATAGTCACAGATAACCAGATTGCATCATTACCACCACGCCCACGCGGTACTTTTTGGATCATAATTATACTGAAAATGGAAAACCCATAACTCAAAGTGAGTTAATTTCAACTGAAATCAGTAAAAAAATCTAGAGTAGATTTAAAATATTTCAAGTCTTGAAAGCGATTTCGGAATTCCATTAATAATCCTTCTGGCTTTTTTATAAACTCTTTGTGTTTTTCTTATTTTATATTCGATCACATTTTTTTTATTTCGAGGAAAATTCGAACATACATATTTTATATTGCCCTTTTGAAAAAGCTTTAATTTAGTTTGAAAACTAGTTATCTTTTCGCTGCAATTGTAAATTCAGTGTTCCATGACATCAATCAAAAACAGTAAATCTTATAATCACTGATCATCGCTTAATTCTGCATAGATTATTTAGAAATGAAATTATCAACTAAATATACAAATATATTTAATAACAAAATAATGTCATATGGAAGTCCTTCGACGGTTAATTTGTTAAGAAATATTTTGCATTCGTGTGAACAATACTGTGCAACACTGATATAATCATTTCTAATTTGTGCAAAGTTGCACGTTTTAAAACTCGTATGTTTTAAGAAATGTATTGCTTATGGGGATAAGCATGTCTCTATGGCCTTTTCGTCTCTGCTTAGGAGACTAGTCAGAAGACTTTTTCCCGAAGATGATAATCAAAACTGTAAACTCTTATGTTCAGAAAGTTATAAACTAAATGAGAATTATATCCTATCATATCAATCGCTACAGGCATTTATGCCAACTACTTATTTGATGGCTACTGTGATAAAACAGAAAAATAAAATCTGAATTTTTAAAAACAAAAATGTATTGCTTTGTAAATTCATTCATTTGCTTTTTATATACTAAATGGGATATGATTCTCATTTAGTTTATAAGTTTTTAAACACAAGCGTTTATAGTTTTGATTACCATCTTTAGGAAGAAGTCTCCTGGCGAGTCTCTTAAACATTGACGTAATGGCCATGCTTATCCCTACAAGCTGTCCATTTTATATAGTATATATACGTATACATTTAGAATAATAATACTGAAATGGAAAGCGGAATCGGGTACAATTATTGAGAGCTGCAAGTAAGCCTTCGAAGAGTCGCAGTTTGACCATGCCTTCTATATATAAATATTGCATACTTATATTACAATTCTTCTGGCAACAACAGTAAATGAATTTTAATTGACGTGTTATCATATCATTACTAATTGTGTAAAAGGAATCAGATGATACAGCAGTGTCACAGAGTTCAGTTTTGTTGGAAATCGGAACTCAAACTATTTTTTTTTAATATTTTCAAAGGCAATGGAAACAATAATATGTATGGTTGCATAACGATTATTTATCCGATTAAGGTATAAGAATTGCATTAAATTAGGTTAAAACAGCAAAATTTTAGTGAAGGTTGTCCCATCAAAATTCCAATACAAAGCTCAGCATGAGTAGGGGCGTACTCCGCTGAGTAATGGTCTCAGTAAAACAAAAAACAAAAGAGAGAAAATATGAGGATGATAGTTTTATGCTGCATTTAGCAATGACACATGTAAGTTTAGAGCGTTTTATCATATTTGATTAATAGAAGTCAAGAACAAAAAAAGGAAAAGAATGTATTTTGTTTTGGGTATTATGTAGTACGTTCTGACGCAATTAAAACCTTAATTTCCTTAAATATTATTTCTTATTATTATTAAATCCTTCTTTGTTAATAAAAAAATATTATTAATGGCCTTCTAAGTAGTATCAACAATAAAATTCTATCCATTAATGGATAATAAATTTAAAGTAATCATCGAAATATCTCTATTTAAGTCCTTCACAATGAAAATACAAATACAATACAGTTCCCCATTAATCTGTTTATTTAATTATATTTAAATTTGAATAAATACAAGTACGTACATATTTATATATAAGTACATATGTATTTCTATTAATTATACCTCTTTACGATAATGCAATAAATGAAAAATATTTTCGTACATACTTGGAATATGACTGATAAATTTAATTTCAAAGTGTTTCATACTTACGAGTATTTGCATTCATTTAATGACAAAGAATTCATACAGTCTTTCCTCAGTTGAATGAGTTACTGTTTGTTCGGCTGGTGAGTTTGGTCTGGCATTAATCATAATAATGAGAAAAGAATTTTTAATTTTTTAATGCAATTTAATAATACAAAATAATGACTATTATTGAAATTGAAATGAACATTTTATGCCCATGCAGTGTAAATATCTAGGAAAGCATTTAAACTAATTAATAAACATTTATGTTTATTTTGCACATTAAATAAATTAATTTATATTAAATATTTTCAGTTTAAGCTAAAATTGAAATTTATTTCATTGATTCCATAAATTGATTTTATTTATAAATGTTTGTTGCGTTTGCATAAATTTACAATAATTGTTTAAATTTTTGTGGACTTTTGACCAGAAAAAAATTGCTGTTGAAACACAAAAATTTCAGAAGACATAGAAAACCTAGCATATATGTAAGTTAAAGTTATACTTAAATTTTTAAATTACAAAAACAAAAATATATAAAATACAGAGAAAATTATTTCATTATGAGATATGTAAAGCAGTGCTATCATAAGGAATAAAGGTGGAAGTACATAACACGCGTTAGCCGCTAAGCACGTTTAAAACTTTAAGACCTTTAACGCTTTTAAAATGGCAAGTTACATATAATATATACTCTGTATATTATTATTTAAGTTTAAACGCATTTTTTCAAAAAAATTTTATATTTTTTCTAACAACATGTTTTCCTCACAAGCCAATTAAAAAACCACAAATAATTCCTTTATATTTACTTATTTTGTCTACAAAAAAAAAAAACCGAACACACATTTTTTATATGTTTAGTGATTTTACTACTTTTTTTTACGTCAATTAGCTGTCAACGCTTGTAAAAGTTTAAAGTTGACCAACTCTCGCGTTATGAAAATTTACTATTTGAACTTTTTTTGACATAAGCTTGAAACGCATCACGCTCAGAACGCTTGTTACATACTTCCATATAAAAGTACACCCAGCAAGGGAAGAGCTTACTAATATTTAGTCGAATCCTTGATTTAGATAAACCCAAGGTCCTTCTATTTTTAGTGAAAAACCAATAATTTTAACGTGTGGTTGTCGTAGAATGAAAGTGATCCAAATACCGCAATAGTGCAATAGATTGCAAACAAAGTTTACTAGTGATAAAGTTAAATACTTGGATAATTTAACAGTGTTCAGATATCATTGTGTCGTTTTGGAAAGATAACTGAAAGACTAAGATGCCAGACGTTAACGTTTTTCAATAAAAAATAGATTTTCCGGTCACCTAAAAGATGATGATATAGTTGGCATTTAAAATTGAACCAATAATGAAATTCTAGAAGATGAATACAATTTCGAAGTGTCTATAAGAATAGGCCACATATTGAAGAATTGTGAGAGCTTTTCGAAGACCGTTTAAATGATCAAAACAATAACGATGCAAACTAAATGGCAAAATTTTCAATATGTTCACGAAATTGGTGAAGACTAAGTCTCGGTTCTTTCTTTAAATCACTATGGACATTTTATTATTGTTTGTTGACGAAATTATGTCCCCAAACGTGACAGTGAACTGAAAGTCGAAAATCATCTCAGTTTTGTAAGATCTAAGGCTGTAACTTTAGATTTTAACAGTATACTCATTATTAAAATATGAAATTTTATTTTTTATAAAAGCTACTACTTTGCTCCCCATTATTTATTTCTCAATTGAAAATATTAAAAATATTTTATAAAGTGTTAAAGTGAAAAGCTCTCTGATCTGGAAAAAAATGTGGATGAAAATTTTGTGACGTAGAGAAAATGGTTGGGATCTAGAAAAAGCCATTGAGGATTAATTAAGCCAAATCGAAGAAAAATTCATAGTTTTCAGTATCAAAGATCTGTATCAGTAGCACATCTCTATCAGTAATTAAATTATAGTTTAAAAAAGAAGCCAATATAAACGAATGAACTAACTATGTAAAATCATTGAAACTTATTTTTGTCTTTAAAAGGAGCAACTGCATAAATTAAAGAAATCAAGCCTTTTAACTGCAGAGGTAACTAGAATGCACAGTGGTTCAAGTCTCTAGGGAAGGCGGTCATACGTAGTTTGCTTAGCTATACTCATCAAAATTAATATGAATGTTTGTGTTTACGCTATTTAAGGGTCAAGTAGGGTAAAATTATAGAAACAAATCAACAAGGATAATAGTATTATAATTTATTTATCAAAAATGTGAGTCATTAATTAAAGAAAAAATAATAGAAAGCAATAAATTTTGTAACGCCAATTTAACACAAAATTTTTACATTATTTTCAAAAACTTAACATACTTAAGAGCTCAGGTGATAGCATAGACTTTTTCTTATGTGGTAATTTATGCAAAGAAGAAATTAATGGGTCGGAATTTAGATCAGTGTTAGTAGCAACACGAGACATTTTTCGCGTGTTTTTATTTCAGCAGGCTTCAGAGTATGCTCGCTGACCTTTGAAGGTAGTTCACAAACTTCGATTTCGTCAAGCCAGTCACTATATCTAGTCACCATACGCAAACGTGATCGGTTAACTTGTTTCCAGTAGATTGTCAATCTTCTACAAAGGTTGGTTATTTTAATTTCAAAACTGCCAATGTTTAAATGTTTCGCTTCTGGCAGTAACTGCGTTAAGACTTGAAACACATGATTACGTCGCTCACTTTCGGTCAAACTTTCCTTAATCGACAGCCATGTATCAAATACAAAAATTCTTGCAAAAGAACACTTAATAACAGCACCTTACTATATAATATATTTTTTTCAAAATATTAAAAAAAATATAATAATAATGGACGGTACATACATTCAACTTGAATATCCATTGTAAAATATTAGGTCGCAAATAATTTTTTCTTTGAAAAACACGCACTATATTGCCCGTAAAAAATATATTAGATTTACTGAGGGTTTATTTGACAAGTCCTAGAAACGTAGACCCTCTGTACCATGCACAAACGCAAACAAACGCAGATAATTTGTTTTTAAATTGAAAGTAGAGATATAGAGTAAGATTTTGATATACATATAATTGAAACGCGGCATATGTCGTCATCATAGTTAAAAGTTTCATTAAAAAAATTATTAATCTATGTGAAAATGGACTTGGCGTAAAACCACTTTCAGCAAAATATGTTTTGCATAAAAAATTAATAAGTACATAATAATAACGGTACACACCTTCAACTTGAATATCCATTGTAAAACAATAGGTCACAAATATTTTTTTCTTGAAAAACACGTACTATATATTAACTTCATTAGCACATTACATTATAGATAAGGAGAGTTGTTTTAATATGTTCACTTCCAATGCACAAAAGTTAATGAAAAAAACAACTAATTGTAAATCTTTTTGCATGTTTTAGTAGTGCCACTAATAGTAAGTATTAGAACAAGCTAACGGTGAAAAAATCGAACATCGTGATTTGAATCCTATGTCCTACTTCTGAACCACTGTGCAATGAGCTGATGGAAACGGTGAAACGTAAGTTCAGATAAAAATAAGACACCGAACACAGAGAGCAAATCTTTCGATATAGAAATGAGAATGTGTACCAATAATATAAGACTGCGAACAGCTACAGACAAGCTTCCTACTATCTACAGTAAAACAGAAGCAAACGTGAAAATTACCAACATAAGTGTGAATCATGTATTTATTATCGCGGGTATTGTCAAAGAAATTTTATTTAGAGCAGAATTCATGGTCATGGTATCCACTTAAATACGGAGTAATAAAATGAAATGAAATTTCGTAACATCTATATACATCTTGATGTAGGGATACGCCATATAAACTCAAGCCAGAAGAATAGTTTCTGTTACAAAACAAAAACTAAAATAAGAAAATGTAACGATGATTTTGCTTTATACAATAGCAATACTAGAAAAATTCATAAAGTATAAATCCTTTTATTAATCTCTTTTTATAAATAATAATAAATCTCTTGTTTGAGTTTAAGGTCTTTTTTTATTTAATAATAAATATTTATTTTCAATATTTCGCTACGCCTTGGTGTATCGTCGTCAGGAATATTGCTACTCGACGAGTACGCATATACTTTAACAACCGCAATCAAAACATAAAAAATAGAGACATAGAGTAGTTTTGCAGGTATTACACAACTAGGTCATAGCAATGTAATAAAAATAATATCATAGATATGGTTTACATATGAACTAGCTCTTGTCTTTTATGCAATAAACTTAATATTTGTGTTTAAAGTGTTTTCAGCGGTGAGTATAAGTAGGACTGTCAGAGACTAAAAAATTTATGTTTACTTGTAATAGCATCCAGCAAAATAAAATATTATATGCTTTAGCTGTGATGACCGTGTTTGGATGTAATACATGTTACCCGATTGTACCTCAAAATTCAAACTGTAAACTTTTTAGGATGAACTGAAAATTCTAGGATCTTAAGTATTATCGAACTGCCTCCAAATTTACAATTTTATGCCAAGAAATTATCCCTATTACGTAAGATAATATTAAATGAAGAATTTGATTAGTTTGTTATTACTGTAGGCTTTATTTATGATAATTTAATGAAAGCTTTCTCTGTTCATTACGATTTAGCCAAACAAATTCAATAAATGACTGACAATCCGATAGATGTTGCTTCTACTCTTATAAACTGTTTTATGGAAAGATACTTCACTTTTTTTTTTGGTTTTTTAATGAAAGAATTTCCTCCTATCAAATCGAAAAAAAACTAAAAGTTAAAAAAAATTTGTTATATTTTTATTTATAATTTTCTTTTAGGCACAGCAATTTAAAATATTTACAGTCAATCAATTAATTTTTATTCGCATCATAACGATTCAAAAGAAAGTAATACAACTTTTTTGCTTTTACCTTGGAAATATATATGCTTTATATACATATGTATGTATATGTGAACACATACAGATACATACTATATTTATTTCTCTCATTTCTCATATGCTTACTATTCATTTGCTTTTCCGCAGTTTAAAATGTTAAATGAAGAAAAAAACTTTGCATTTTAATTTCAATCAGACTACAACAATTTATTTTGGTTAATCATGCATTAAATGGGCTTATAAAAGATTCCTTTTTTTTTGCACGATATATTTAAATTGAATGGATGAAAAGAAAATATCTTTATTTATATACTATATGTACGAGTATTTATAAATAATTTTAGAAATTATTTCATATTTATTTTAAAAAATAAATATATAGTGCTGTGTTTTGCACTTTGTGTGAATTTAAATTAAAGCAAATTTGCCTTTGTGTTAAATTATAAATTTTTTAAGGAAAAAAAAAATAAAAAATTTTCATAATGGATTATAATTCTAGAGCGTGTGAAGAAATATTTTCATTAAAGCCTTTTTACTTTAAAAATATTTTGTAATTCAAAATTCAATATGATTTTAATTTGTTTGGATTTTTATTTAATAAAATTTGTTTTTTTTTCATAGCAAATTCTCTTGCCATCAATTTATTATGGGAATAAATTTTCTTTACTATTTTATTAAAAAATTCACTTTTTTTG
Source organism: Metopia argyrocephala (assembly GCA_963576795.1). Lineage (NCBI taxonomy): Eukaryota > Metazoa > Arthropoda > Insecta > Diptera > Sarcophagidae > Metopia > Metopia argyrocephala. The sequence continues at coordinate 54,610,176 of OY756211.1, read as the reverse complement.
CCACAATCATTAAGTTATTGCGATATAAAAAACTAAATGAAAGCGAAAATGGATTTCATTATATATACATATTTATGTTTTTTTTTGCTGCGTTAGTCAAAATGAATATTACCCAAAATAAAATTTGATAGATATTAATTTTTTTTAGATTTGAAAAATTAAGTTTCCATAACAACAGAAAAGTAAAAAAAAATATTTACTGGAAAATTATGTTAAAAAAACTTGGGCATTTAAAATACATGAAATATTTAAGTATCTGCCTACAATTTTTTAGCTCATGTTTTCTTTATTTTTTTTTTAAATTATGTAATTAATTGCTTAAACTTAAGACACTAAATAAAAATATTAACATTTTCCAAAGACTGAAATCCTGGTAAGAACGGGGTACGGGTTTGAGTTAAAAGTATAAATAAAACACAAATTTGTTTTTTTTTTGGGTTGAAAATAACACCTATTTTTCGAAACATAAAAATCAATGGCAGTTGATTTTTTAACATTTCTATTTATAAATTTATAGTCTTCTGTTAGGTCAGAAACTTTATATTGTATATACGATTAGTTTTAGTACCTAATCTTGTTTAAACTTTTATCGTTAATAATAGCTGTTCTCTTCATCCCATCAAATAAATTGTATTACTCTAGTAGTGGAAGACAATTATGTTAAAATATTTTTTTCAATTTTCATTAATTACGTGGTAATGACGACTAAAAACATTTTGTTATACATTTTTATTTTACAAGCAATAGTGCATCTAATCCAGTTTTTAAGCCTGGTATTGAGTTCAAAATTTCGTACGAAAAGCTGTCAAACTACATTGTATAAAAATATTTCGTTTGAAATAGTTGTGAAATAATGTTTGTAAAGTAGTTCTGTTCTTTCTGTGAAACACATGTGAAATCTACATATCAACATATTTTCTACTGCAACAAGTTTTGTCAACATTTTTTTCAGGTACGAAACAACATAGTCAACATTTCTTTCGAACGAAATAAAATAAATTTAAACCAGCCTACAATAAATTTTTTTTATTATAATGAGCAGGATTTTATAATAGAGTTTTTACTGTACTGACATAGCTTTGGTGTTGGGTTATTTAGAGTTATATTGGATATTCGAATTATTATAGGTGGTCTTTTGCAATTTCTGTATATAAAATGCATGATACCTATATCATTATAATTTCAACTCACTGCACATCAGCTGGACTGTTAAGGATTGCATAAAAAGTGCAGATCTTCAAAAGAAGAACTGAAACACTAAAATACATGTAGATTCTAGGCCCCAAATGAAAGTTAAATAAGTTCTTGTTAAAAGCAACAAAAAAAATTATTTTGTTGAACTGTGTTATTTGTTGTGTAAAAAGGTGTTGCATGCTTTTAGGGATATTTGTTGCATGTCAAATTTTTTGAATGGAAAAATAAATGTATCTAAACTTCTTTTACAAAATTGAACACAATACCAGGCTTTACACGGTAGATACATTGTGTGAAAAAAGAGACAACATCTAAAGAATGATCATACAACTTTCACTTATATATATTATGTATATACATACATAATTGGCCATTACAACCCCGTGTCAGGATTACGGCTTAGCTTCTTGCAGCACTCATGTTTTTGTGTTAATTTTTATCCATGAGTACCGGGACCTACAGTTTAAAGTCTACTCCGAACGACAGATTTGAGAAGCTTTTTCATGGCAATTAATTACTCCCAGAGCTTTTGCCAGAAGACTGCTGAGAGGTAGTCGCCGAAAGAAATAATTTATTCATATTTCTTATTCTTTTCAAGATGTCAGAGGTGGGATTGATATCATAGTTAAATTTTTGTAGCTCACGGTTTCCTTAAATTTTGAATGGTTTGCTATTCGCTGCACAGAAAAAAAATATCACCAAAATTCAATCACAAAGTGAAACGTTAATGTGAAATTTTATTTTAAATATGCGTTTTATAAAAACAATCAAATATTTTTTGATATTACAATTAAGTATTTAGATTTATTTTTAACATATTATGCTAATTAAAATTCTTTTTATTACACCGCGTTACACACATTTTGTCCTATGAAACAAATATACTTTTTCGGAAAGAGGAGAAAAAATAAAAATACACGTGTATCGGTACATGAAAGTATACGTCAGAATTTTTTTTTATGTATAAAGTATAAAGCTTGTAGTATCCGTCTGTACGCCTATGTGAAAGACTTTGTGTCAATTTTTAGCCCTTTTTCCATGATCCTGCACTTTCAAAAAGAATATGCAAAAATCGTACTGTCTGTTTAAAATTTTAATAATTCGTAAATTTGTTCTTTTAGCATTTTAAATATACTGCTTCAATATTTGTTAAATAGGTTCTAAATTATTTTTACCCATTCAAAAATCTTTTGATAGCGTTTCTGGTTTACTATTAGAATGTATTTTCTATATAAAGTAACGCACATTTTATTTAGAAGTTAAATATAAAGCTTGAATTTTTTGGTAAATTTCTTTCATGTACAAAAACTACAGACCAAAATTTTTGTAGTGTATTTTTCGCTCCATTAATATTAATTATTTCTATTAGGACATGTCCTTAATAGTCCTACTGTAGATGATAAGCGTAGTTTTTATCCACCCGCAAAGATTTATAACACATATTTCTACAATATTTTAACTTTTATATACTTGTAAAGCAGTGGTGCACTAGAGGCACGTTATAAAAGAGTCTGAAATAAATTTATTTATTTATCATTTTTATTTTATTTTATTTTATTTCTTTTTTTGTTTTTATTTAACAAATGTGCAAATAAAGAATCCTTAAGCTTCTGTCAAGTACAGACATATGATGAAGAGGAATTTAGTACTTTATATAATATACGAGTATATACACGTACAAAGAGAAAAGCCAACAACAAATGATTACAAAAAGAAAACAAAAAGTTAAAACAACTAACAATTTCTAGTTACACTTCGAAATACAATAAAAGGAGTATTTTGCTATGAATTGAAAATATTTATATGTACAGATATGCATGAAGTTTAATGTTTACTTTTTAAATTTAATAAATATTGCTTTCTAAGGTGTGCTTATAATTAGATATAGCACTGTTTATTTTAACTATTGGAAGCAGTTAAAGCGATAGTAGTTAGAAAGAAGCCGTGAGAGAGAGGGAGTGGAAATTGGGAAACAGTCTTTAATAGTGTGCTTTTTGTACATTTCCTCTTTGTTCTCACTTTCTTTTTTGTGGTTTTTACTATAGAATATGTTACTTTAGTGTTTTATTGTTCATGTTTACTCTGTATGTTGGCTGTAAGTGTTTTACAAGTAATTTATTTTTAATAAATATAAGCTCAACACCAACTGTAGAATTTATCTTAATGGTTCATCTGGGTATATAAGAGACACATAAAAATCCATGCGCTCAGTTTCCCAATTCGGCCATAGAGTGCCCTTCCTTAGAGTCTTTCGACTGTGAAAAGCAATAGAGAAAATGTACAACATCAGCAGGAAATTTATAAAATAAATATTTATGTATAAATACTTATATATATAAGTACATATACACATATGTATGTATAAAAATAACAAAAATACTATATGTATGTTATAGAATCTTAAATATTTTATTATGTTAGTATGTGTTGAAAATACTTCTACAAATACAAACACATGCTGCAGCATGTAAGACCCAATATAAAGCGAGCGCACAGTATGTACTTATAGGAAATACAACCAAAAGAAAAAAAGCTTTATTTTTTTTATTTTATTAACGGAAAGTTAAAATCAGGTGTGACCATGTGGTGCGATAGATAAGTCACCCGCCTACCAACAAACTGGTTTTGGATTTAATCATTGGCCAGACCATTACAAATTTTTAACAGTGGTATCACTGATATCACAACAATTTTAGCCATCACTTCTTTTCAGAGCCTTAAAATTGTCAATTTTATGGATTCCTAAGATATAATGCAACTAATTGATTAAGACAAATACCCACAGTTTTCTTTGGGATATTGATAAAATTAAGTAAGTAAATTAAAATCAGTTACATTAAAATTTGCGCAGCCTCATTTATAGCAAAGTTTTAATAATATTTTAGACAGACACTTGTCCATTTTTAGTATACCAACTGTTGCTTAGAAGGCACATCAATTTAAAAACCTTTTTTAAATGATTTTGGTTTTACTTTTTTAATAGAAAAAAAATCTATATGCTCTTCTTCAAATATTATAATTCGAAAATAATCGATCTTAAGTAAAATATCAAGTAATAGTTTTACAAATTGTAACATAGGCCGCATTTATTTCTACAGAATTTAAGCCTTCACCTAAAGACGCACAGGTGAATGGAAGAATAAATTTTAAAATTTTAAAGACAGCTGAATGTCCTGAAAAGTTAGACTGATGTCGCTAGAATGAAACAAAGATAAAAAAGTTTGTGCTATATAATAGATAAAAGTTGTCAGAGAGTAGACTATATTACACAAAGCTACCGTGGTGTATACAGTTTTCATACTGGAGCTTCCATAAATACTATTTAAAATATTGTAAACATCCACCGACAGATGGGACAATTACTGTTGATCATTCAAAGGTGAAGGTATAAGACTGAACTTTGAGTGATCATATTTCCAGCAGTTTGTCTCATTGACATAAGGCGCTTAACAATTCTTACATTTATAAATCTATCTACATATTCAACATTCCAATTCAATTCACTGCATGAGTAGGGGTTTACCCCTGAGTATTGGTCTTAAAAAAAAAAAAAAAAAAAAAAAAAAAAAAAAAACAAAAAAAAAATATTGTTCAACAATGACAACAGGTTGTAGTAACGCTCCATTTTTATATCTGTCAAGTGCTTCAAACTCTATGTTGGAACTTATCGATCGCGTTCATGAGAGGTACTTATTAACAACGGAAGGGCTCGCAAATCTATCGATTTAATCTTGCATTGGCTCCCTGCGATGTGCGTTTGACTTGAATTAAATAAAACATATTAACTTTAAATACTCTCATATTCTTATATAGTACTCGTATAGAGCACATCCTTTCTAGGTTGGAATAAATTTGGAATAAACTTCTTGAGAAAGTTGTTAATGTCAATTCAAATAAATGTAGTGCGTGAGAAGGGGTCATCCTCTTAATTTTGGTCTTTTGCTTACATACATACATAATTGGCCATTACAACCCTGTGTCAGGTTACGCAGCACTCATGTTGTGTGTTTTAATTTTTATCCAAGAGTATCGGGACCTACAGTTTAAAGTCTACTCCGAATGACAGACTTGAGAAGCTTATTCATGGTAATCGTTACTCTCAGAACTTTTGCCAGAAGGCTGCTGAGAGGAAGTCACCGAAAGAAATATATTTGTCATATTTATGTTGTGTGTGTTAATTTTTATCCATGAGTACTGGGACCTACAGTTCAAAGTTGACTCCGAACGACAAATTTGAGAAGCTTTTTCATGGCAATCAATTACTCCCAGAGCTTTTGACGGAAGACTGCTGAGTGGTAGTCGCCGAAAGAAATAATTTTTTCATATTTATTTTTTCAAGATGTCAGAGCTGAGATTTGAACCCAGCGCTATCGTCTTAGTAAGCCAACATACTAGCCCCTAGACCATGGCGACCATTCTGGCCTTTTAGAGTATGTAAATCTTTCAAAGTAAGTTACTCTATTTCTGAGAGAAATGTAATATACAGTAGCCCAATAAAGTCTACATACACTCACTTAAAATCAGTTTTTATGAAACTTAAGAAAGTTAAAAAGTATTTATTACATTAGCAAATAGATTTTCCAGCAGAAAAACGATCCAAGACATACATCCCTGATTATAAAGGAGTAGCTACTTTATAATGTCCCTAAATAATTGCATACGCCTCCCCAGTCACCAGACATTAACCCGATAGAAAATCCTTGGAATTAACTGGACCGGCGAGTCAGAAAAAACATAATATCTACCAAAGAAGATCTGAAAAGAGCTTTGCTGTAAGAATGGAGCAGATGTGATCTAGAATTTGGTTTCTTCAATGCCAAGGCGCATTCAGGCTGTAATTAAATCTAAAGGAGGCCCCACAAAATATTAGATTTACTTATTATTCGACTTTTTGTGATAAATTTTGTAGCTGAAGCTGATTTTTTGTTTAAAACTTTATATTTATTTATATATACTCGTATATATATTATATTTATTAATATAAATTAAAAACAAAATCCGATTAAAGAAACGTGGGGGCAAGTTACGGTATTCTAATCGAGTGAAATTTTATACAATTTTAAAACATTTTACATAGAAATTTCGTTCGATATCGAATGCCGTAATTTGCCCCCTGTACTTTTTACTTCGCCCCGGGGATACAGTGTGGTTACTTCACACCAGGGGCCTGTCTTCTCTGGGGAATATGGAGTTCACCTAGCTCTTGGTGGCCCAGCACTCGCTATAGGCAGAGAAGTAATTTTTTTGGTAATTTTTAATTACTGACCATCTCAGGGACTGACCAGAGAAATCTACTCTAATCTGGTACTACTGGCATCAGAAAGCCACCCCTGTCATTCGAGGAGTGAGGCAAACCGGCCTGATGGTTTGGGTGCGGCCCTTCGGGGAGTACTCGTAGTATTTGTGGTAGTGCTAGATAGAAAACCCCTCAATAAGGGGTTGGTGCTAAATTGCTAACTCGGTGCTATTGGGCCTTCTTCTGACCGCGGTGTCTTTGATATCTCCGAAATTAGTGGGTACCGGCATCGGGTGGCGGTGGTTGGACGCATTGTATTCAACTACCGCCCTGGCAATGGGCGGCGTGTTGTGAGTCTAAGGACAGGTACGCACGTTAAACCCCTACACAGTTGTACTTTTTACTGTACAGAAAAACAAATATTAATTTCATGTGAAACATTTGTAGTAATTAATTAATTAATTAAAAATTTCAATTGATTAAAACAAAAGGGTGAACTGAAATCAAAATAGAAAATTAATAATATTATTTACCTCAATTAAAAAAATTAATTGAAAAACACATTGAATTTTTGTTTGTTGTTGAATCTATTAAACAATTTAGTTAAGACTAAATCATAATTTAATTAAATTTTTAAATATGCAGTAAAAACACGACTTTGAAAAGTAAATGTATTTGTTTTATTTGTCGAAATTGTCATTATTCTTTCAACGAGCTATACTCCTTAACTAATTAAAAATATAATTGAATCAATTAAAGCAAATAATTAGAATAATCTAAACATTTAATTGAAATCAAATAAAAAATATTTTCTTCTGTGTATGTAGAAAAATATTTTTATTAAAATTTGTTTAAGAAAAATTTTGAAAACCCACACAATCCAAATTGCAACACCCTTGATCGAATTAGCTGTTGTGGAGAACAACAATTTAATTCCAAAAATTCTAAATTCAGCCGATGGTAACTTAGTAACGGGTTTACAATAATTTAAAAAATTAAATTTAATTAAATGCTGTATTGTGTTCTTCAGCTATGAAGAACTCAATATTAATAAAGTTTTTACCAAAATTAAATTACTGTTCTACTCATATATTTATGAAATTAAATGTATTTATTAAGTTTTACCTACACAAGTATGGTTATAAACATTTCTGTACGTATACAGAGAAAAGTATTGATAAATATTGTAAATAGAAAATCTTTTTTTTTTTTCTTCTTTTGTGTAGCAGTAGAAAACTGATATATAGACCATTAGGTTGACCAGGTAAAAATCAAAAAGAAAAAAAGTGGAAATAGAAAAATCCAAAAAAAAAAAATTTTTATTCAATATATGAATTTATTAGAAAATTTATTAACAACTTTATTTGTATATATTTTTTTTCAATTTTGTATGCATGTGTATGTATGCATGTATATTTTTTTCACTCTATTGCAGTAGAGTTCAATAGAGATTGTAAAAAATATAACGACTGTAAAAATATATAAAAATATTAAACAATTGAAATTTTTGTGGTCACTTAGCAGAGTATTGTTGTTGTTTAATAGAAAAACTAAAAATCAAAATAAGAAAACAAATTTTAAATTTAAAGCTCAACATTATTATAGAAAAGGTATCAAACACACACACCTTTTCCAGAGTTATAACTATTTTAAAATAAGTATTTATAGTTTTGAATAACACCTTTGGGAAAAAGTGTCCTGACGAGTCTCTTAAGCAGAGACGAAATGGCCATAGAGACATGCTTATCCCCAAAAGCATACATTTCATATTACATTGTATTTGCCAATAAGACGAAAATTTTTTTTGTTTTTTAATAATTTTTAAACTTTTTTATAAAAAATAATTAATTTACACTTTAAAAACGTACATAAAAAAAAGATAATAGGTTTGAGTGAGGTAGCCCTTCTTGATATGTGGTGAGCTCTTTTCTGGTTTCCAACTGTCAAATGAATATTGAGTAGGCTGAATTGCGTATACCTGAGCACTTAAAATAATTTTGTCAATTAAGTGAACACTGACTCAATAAAAGTTCATCTCTAAAATTTAGAAGTCTAAATATAGTATTATATTATTTGCGTTTTTTCGTATTTTTAAATTTGTAATTTATACTTAAAGAATTTATGTAAATGTCTTTAAGTATAACAGCCATAGACTAAGTAAATAAAATTGTTTATAAAAACTAAATTTTGACATGAAGTGCACACAAATAAATAAAAAATAATGTATATTCGTCTGCCACAATGTAAAACAAATACAGAAATACAGTAAATAACATATTTACAAAATGTGATTTCATTAGTCATGACTCATGTAATAAAAATAATTGATTTTTCTATAGACATTCTAGATTCATGATACTCAAATTTACTTCAGATGTTAAGTGATTTAAGATCATTTCGTCAAGATGTTGATGTACAAGTACAATTTTTAAGGAAAAATTTCAACAGCTTCGCAAATTGATTGTAGATGTTAGATGTTGATAAGTGTGAAAAGCCTATTATTAATGTCTACAGCTTAGCCGTATAATCATAAGCAATTTTGGAAAATGTAGAGTAATGTGTGAAGCGAAAGTTTGCTGGTTTAAGAAAATTGAATTTGATTTCCACCAAAGCAGAATTAGAGTGCAACTTTTCAATGAAAAATTATAAAAAATATATATATATATGTATATTATGATAAAAGCGGTAAAAGGTGAAGATAAGCCACTTTACAAGTAATATACGTATATATAGAAAGTGGTCGTGTAAATGAGTGGATTTTCATCAAACTTTTATCTATTCTTTTCTGAAAGCATTGTTTACCAATCTGTATTCAACTACGAAAACTCTATTTTTGGCCACCATATATGTATATCAAATATTGTCCTTCCTATTGGTTGAAGGATCTGAGTTTATTCCTTTACAAGTACTGCATTACAGTAATCGAAAATTTAAATAAGTCTTTTGATTTTTTCTTTGGATTATTTATATTCAAACTAGCTTAAACCCTGCGAGCTTCTCTACACCTGCCACTATCATTTGTCCACATTTTTCGACTGATGATTTTTAGTGACTACGGAGTAATTCAGACCAAATTCTAAAACTTTAACTGTTACTGATTTCAAGGTATAATGAACTCAATACTTAGTTTGTCTGGAAGCTACCACATCTACTTGCCCGCCCTTTTTTCTACTGGTAATTTTTAATGACTACGAAATCAATCACACCAAATTCAGAAACTTTAGCTTCAACACTTCTTACGATACCTGTATAAAGAAATCAATTTTTCACTTGTATGGGAGGTGTCACGCCCACTTGTCCAATTTCGTGAACTTTTTTACTGATGATTTGCCTTGCCCATGGAGTCATTCAGACCCAATTCCGAAACTTTAGCTTTGATCATTCTGAAGGTATACAAAAATCAGTATTTAGAGATAAATATAAAAATTGAGCGTAAAAGAAGGCGTGGAAAATTTTTCTCTCGACGAAAACTTAAAATGGATTAATACAAACATTTGAAAGAAAAATTAGTTAAATCTATGAAGCCGTTTTCTGATTTAAAGTAAATCAAAAAAAAAGTGGGCGTAAAAATGGACGGCGAAAATTTTTCTTTCCGTAAAAAAACAAGTTGGATCACGGCGATCATTAGACAGAAAAAACTCGTCAATATCGGTACGGCCGTTCTCAACTGATGCGATGACCAACGAACAACATTAATTTTTATTTACATTGATTAAATTTTTTTTTTATAAAACTACTTTTCCCACACCAACTCTTTGATCAGTTGACTTGAATGTTTAGAATAATAATGTTGTAATGCGAACGTGGTGTATCATTTCATTACAATTTCGTTATTAGTTTTAAGTTTTTTTTTTCTTTTTAATTGTTTGGTATTTCTTTTAAAGCAAAGTTACACAAATATTGTAAAATGTTTAAAGAAAAAATTTAGAATTAAAAAAGGATTCAATAGCTGATGTTTTACAAAAACATTCATACGATATTAAATTCTTCCACGAACAGACTTATGTATGTTTTTGTAAAACAAAAAGAGAAAAAGGAAAAAGGAAAAGAAAAAAAGAAAAAATATAAAATTTGTTCATGCACAACCACATGAGAACAACCATTGGTATGTAAATTCAATTCAATATGTTTTTATGTTGATTGGTTGCAGGATTATTTGTTGCACAGGTAACATACCAAACAGCAACAATAACATTTTCGGCTTGTCCTTGTGTTCAAATAACGTGTACATATGCACAAGAAATAGAGAGTAGTTAGTCGTGGTATTATCATTGGCTCGGTTAAAAGGATTCATTGTAACGATAAATTGTTAGTGGCATAAAAACAGCAGAGTTCAATTCTCTACATTTCTTGTATTCGATTTTATTTATTTTTTTCCTGCCAATGCTTCTGAAAAAGAGGGTGGCTGGCAATAACAAAAAAAAAAAAAATCAAATTATTTTTTAAAAAGGCGAAAGTTAGTAAAAAGAAAAATTATTTTGCATAACAAAAGCGAGATTTCTATTAAAGAAAAATAAAAAAAGTAAATCTGATTTCATGTAACAATTTGAATGAACATTTCTAAAAAGCAATAGGGAAATGAATTTGTGCAAGTAATGCAACAATAGATGAAGGCTTGCAAACAAATTTAAACAGAAATGTAAAAAAAATAGAATATTTCCAAATCGAAATTCTACAATTTAATGTCAAGCATTTCATACAACAATTTTACTTAGAGCAACAATTTATTCTTTTGCAACAATTTCTAGTAGCAAAGAAGGTTTCAATTTCATTGCTTTGTGACTTATACTTATACAGTAAAAAAAAAAGTATGCGATGGTGTCATGTTTACAACAAATTCTATATATTTTTCTATTTGTATTGTAATCAAATACGTTTCTCTTTTCACTTTTGACCTTTAAATTTAATTTATTTTTTTATTTTAGTTTTATTTTCATGTTTTTCGAAATATTATTGAAAATCTTTTTTTGTGTTCATTTATATAGTTCGAAAAATGCAAATAATTTTTTATTGTTTTAAAAATTTAATTTTCAATTCAATTCAATAAATTCAATAAATATATTTATAGTTTCAATTACATTTTTAATTGATATCGAAACAATAATTAAAAACATATTTTTAATTAATTTTTCAAATCAATTAAAAATTTTAATTGAATAAAGTAAATTTTAATTGAAAAAATAACACTCATTTGTATTCAATTATTGATTTAATTTAGAAGGCATTATGTCCAGTTGATTTAATTGAAAATAATATAAACAATATTACTTAAAACTTAATTCGATCAATTAAATAATTAAACTAGAATTAAGTATATCATGAATCAATTAAAGTTTTAACCATATTTAAGAAAGACAAAATCGCATTCGTAGACTGCTATATAAATATATTTCTCTCCTGTCAACACTTCGAGCAATCTGACCTTTCCATTATAAAGTTTGACATTTTTCAGCATAATTTTTGTTGTTTACAGTGACTTGAAAAAAATAATTTGGCAAAAAAATTGGAATTAAACCGGGAAGATTTTCGTGCAATCATTTTTTACAACTTCCGATGTGCAATGTATACTGATGAACTTAAATCTTTATATAGCGATGAAGCACCATCCTCTAGCACTGTGAAAAACTGGTTTAGTAAACTCAATCAAGTCAATTGGTTCTACTTTACAACCAACAGCGAAAGAAAGGATGGTCTCCCAAATTGCAGACTAACTGGGAAGGACCGTATAAGGTAATTAAAAGGCTTAATGATGTTGTCTACAGAATTCAAAAGTACAACAGTCCGAGATCTAGGAAAGTAGTTAAGGAGTCTATTCGGGACGAACAGGCTGAAGTTGGAGGCAGTGTTACGAAAATAAATTAAGTAAAAAAAGCGACAAAGATTCCAGCTAAAATAAAAGAAAAACGAGTATTATGGTAACATTTTAGAGAAAAAAAAGTAACAACAACAACCACGTAATTTTGTCTTGTGCTGTTATCAGTAAATATAAATTCGCTCAAAGACGAATTCCGTGAAGGACGTCCAAAAAATGGCCATTATGCCATAGAACATTGATGCCATGCTTTTTTTTATATTTAAGACCAATACTGTAATGTCATTACTAGACAGATAGCAAGCCTTTCTATAATCACACATTTGTATATAATTCTATATATGTATATTATTATGTATACTTAAAATATTATTCATTCGATATTCATACTCTTGTTAGTTCACATATAGAACCTTGTCAACATTTTATTAATTTTTAATTTGTAAATTTATATTGAAATATATAATACTTTTATAAAAGAGCAGAGCGTATTATTTTCAAGAAACATAACAAATACTCAGGAGGTAAACCCCTACTAAACGCAGTGCATTGTATTGGAATGTTGAATATATAGATATACATAGATACATAGATGTGGAGAAGTAATATTAAGAGCCTTATGTCAATGGGACAAATTGCTGTCAATTTGATCACTCAAAGGCCAGTGTTATACCTTCACTTTTGAATGATCAACAGCAATTAGCTGTTATTTTCCCAGAAGATGGCGCTGTACTCCTGATCATTCATTTTCTAGGTGGAATAGGCTGAAAAGGTGGATTTCTTGGAGGTGGGGGGGAAACCTCTTATTTTTTTTAAATTGTAATTTTGGAAAAACCGCAAATTAATTTTTTTATTTTTCTCCTTCGCTGGGATTTGACCCTCTGTCCTTTGAGTTTCTGTGCACGCGCTCAACCACAATGCCACGACCCCCTGATAATGCAAGATCATCATATGACATTCCGTGAGATAAAGGCATCCTTGGACATTTCTCCCACCAGCATACATACATTCGATATTAAAAAAGGTTTGTTCACGTTGGATCCCGCACAATCGCTCAAAAATAGCTCGTGTGGATTGATGCAAAGAAATAATGAAAAAATACGGTTACGGTGCTTCCAAAGACGTTTATAAGATCATCACAGGTGAGGAATCATGGATCTATGCGTATGAGCCCGAAACAAAATAACAATCGACTGTGTGGGTCTTCGAGGGCGAGCCAAATCCAATGTAAGTTCTACGTTAAAGAAACACTTCGAAGCAAATGGTTTCCTGTTTTTTTGCAAAACTGGTATGCGGCGACTATTCCGCTTGAGCGACATAGGACGGTCAATTCTGAGTGGTGCACTATAATTTATTTTGTCTGAAGTCTTTGGAAAAATTCGAAAAACGAACAAGAAAACACCAATCATTGTTCACCGTGACCAGCCAAAACGTTGAATTGATACGTCATCCTTCATACAGCTCTGACCTGTCAACTAATACATATGTACGTACATAATTGACTATTACAACCCTGTGTCAGGGTTACGGCCTAGCTTTTCGCAGCACTCATGTTGTGTGTACCATGAATACCGGGACCTACAGAGATTTAAACCCAGCGCTATCGTCTTAGTAAGCCAACACACTAACCACTAGACCACGGCGACTGACCTGTCAACTAATAACTTCTTTTTATTCCCGCACATTAAGAAAAAATGCATGGTCAACTCTTTTCGTCTCTAGAATATGTTGTTAAAGCGTTCAAAAACCATGTTTTAGAGGTGTGTCAATGGGAGTGGAAAAAGTGATTCGAGAATTGGTTTGAGGGTATGCAAAAGTGTATAAATCATTCTGAAGAATACTTTGCAAAACAATAAAACCATTCTTGATGACAAATATTCCCATTTTCATTACTAGGCCGGAAATATATATATAGCAGCCCACGTATTTATATTGGATTTCAGTAATACTGAAACATAAACTGTTTTAAAATAGCTAAAAGATCATATTGTAGATAAATTTCAATAACAAAAAATTGATTATGAAATCCTTGTAAAGTTAGGTCATATGATATTCTTGCCCCACTATTTTTCCTCTTTTACCCACTAAGTTTGATGTCCTTTTCTAGGACGAACACAATATGTTCTATAACCACCAGGAGATTTATTGGCTCTGATCAGTACAGGCCCTTTTGTCTACCCACCATTTCCTTTATTAATGTAATATTGCACTGGTTATTCTTTTGACTTATAAAGTAGGTGAAACAACAGAATAGCGTTCTTTTACTTACTAGTATGCTGTTTGAGAAGCTTTTTTGTGGCACATAGTTACTCTCAGAGCTTCTGCCAAAAGACTGTTAAGAAAAGAAATATGTTGTTTTGAAATTTCTTTCTTTCGAGATGTCAGAGTTGGGGTTTTAACCCGGTGCTGTCGTCAACATAAGAATTGTAAGAACTTAGATAACAGATTTTAAGGTTTTTCATTTTATTTTTGTAAATGAGATTAATCGTCTGCAGACAATCGTCTTCTATAAGCAGGTTTATAAAGTTGGCAAAGTTAAATGTACTCTTTATCATCATCATGCCATGTTAAAAAAATTATTGAAAAAAAAATTTTTCCAAATCAAATTAGTAGAAAAATAAAATACAAATTCAACAAAATTTAATCGAACAATTCACAGCCTTTTAATGCTTTAAAATGAGCTTAATTTTACCTTTTTCAAATTATATAAAAATAACAAAAGTTTAATTAAATGAGAAACTCAAAAAATAATATTTCAAAATAACTTTGCCAATAAGCCTCAGCAATGTTAAAGGACTGCATATGCGAAAATTATATCTTTGAAGTAATTTTATTTTTTCAAATAAATTCTCTAAGTTTTTACTTTTTTATAGTTCGGTTTTTAAATTAATTTTATTTTATTGTTAACGAAACCATAATTGTTCTTTTCTTCTGATTTTTTTCTTTATTTATTTCTATTATGTAATATTATCTATAAATTACTTACTTTAGAAGACGAAATTCTTGTAATGATTTTTTAAAAATCTAAGCAAATAATAACAAAATCTAACGTCTGTAATGATACATGTTATAACCCATTGGTGTGCTGCCCATGGCACGTTCGGTTGCCTTTTCGATACTGGCATGAACGCACCGATAACAGCACACATAGGCCAAACATCACTTAAAGAGTATCCGACGAAATGCTCGACGAAAGTCCTTGTTGAAGATGGTATAGATGGCTGGATTCAAGGCGGAATTCATGTAACCGAGCCAAAATGCTATAGCAAATGCTGAATCAGGTATATGACAATGACTCGAGCACGCCGGCATTAGAATGTAGAGAAAAAAGAAAGGCAGCCAGCATGCGATAAAAGAGCCCATTATAAGGCCCAGTATTAGTGTGGCTCGCTTTTCTTTTTTGCGTGCTATGCGTCGTTTTTCTTTTTCGGGATCACGTGGTTTTTGTACTTTCGGTATGGCAGGTTCCAGTTCGGCTTTGACTATTTCTTGTTTTGGCACATCCTTAACTGCCACAATTTTAGGCTCATTTTGACGGCGATTATTGGTTTTACGACCAAATATTGGCTGACATAATCGAAATTTTAATGGTTTTACCACCGCACATCGACTTACAACTCCAGAATCTGAGCTCGATGGATCGAATTCACTTACCATATCAGTATCAACGCCTACTGACAAGGCGCGACAACGTCCTGCTAATGTTGAGACCTTTAATTCATTCGTATTGGAAGCGCTTAGGGTTGCAGTTGTTGTAGCCGTCGCTATTGTTGCTGATGTTGTTGCAGTTACTGCCGCTGTTGTTATGCTGCCATTATTATTATTTAAAGCGATTGCAGTCGTTGTTGTCGTTGTGATATTATTATTGGCAGCCATTGTAGGTGGCACCGGTACATTTAAGCTACCTTGACCCGTTGTTGTTATTGTACTCACTTTTAGGGTTTCTTTGCAATTCGCTGATGCACTTAAATTACTACTGGTTATTGTGTCTAAGTTATTTGTGGCCAATAGGCCCATATTACTACTACAAGTACTATTAGGATAGACTAAAGGATGTGGTTCCATTTCCGCTGCTTCAGAAGTGGATATATCTGATGCTAAGTCGCAGGTTACCGTTGGTATTTGCATGGGTAGTGCTGTGGCACTGTTCGGTGGTGTTTCGATTGTGGCTATTTGATGTTGTTGGTGTTTTTGTAGTGCACCTGCACTCGAGGATGGCATTGGTATGGTACCTTTTTTATTGGCGGTGGTAAAGCTGGTAACCTGTAACAAAATTAAATCATAATTAAAAAATTGAGTCGTTGTCAATATCAAATATTTGTTAAATACAATGCAAATTTAATTTCAAATCAATCTTTTACAGAATTCTACTATATGTTATCATTGGTATTAAAGACAACCAATCAGTCTTTTTTAAATACTACACTTACAGCAAAGGCCAGGTAAATAATTTATATATTTACAAGACAATAGAGTACCCAAACTAACACTTCAGAAATTCCTCTCTCAACATTAGTCCAGATCCAGAAATTGGTGGTTAGATGAACAGATTGTGATATATTTTCAGAACATGAATTAAATATTTAGGTTATTGGCTGAATGCGAAGAGCACAAGCGTGTTTAAAGTTAATTAATAAAATCGAATGATTAAATTTTTTCAATGATTTAAAATAATTAGAAGTTATAAAATTCTCGTGCAGTTTTAATCGCCGAATTCACAAATTTCTTTATCGTTGTATGCTTATTTGAAAAAATTTTTTGTTTACTTGCTTGTGAACACCGAGTGTATCATTGTATTCATGCACGTGGTATTAACAATCAAATAAGAAGAAGCAAAGTACTATTCATAAATAAATAAATATATTTTTAATTTATATTTTTACCACTTTATCAACGTTAATTTCATTTCTATAATTATGTACTTCGTTATCTTTTTTTTTAAATAAATTTGCTGAATTTCTTCTTTTCAAAAATAGGCATTCACTGTACATTAATGGCGTAGAAACCAATACAACTTTTTAAAAACACATGAAAAACAATTGTATGAATGTATGGAATTTTTTCATGAAAATTACTAATAAAGGCGGGTTTAAACAGTAATACAAGTAAAAATCATACGACATTTATTCTTTGCATTTATACGATTGGTAAAATACCGTGGTCTAGTGGTTAGTGTGTTGGCTTACTAAGACGATAGTGCTGGGTTCAAATCTCAGCTCTGACATCTTGAAAAAAGAAATATGAAAAAATTATTTCTTTCGGCGACTACCTCTCAGCAGTCTTCTGGCAAAAGCTCTGGGAGTAATTGATTGCCATGAAAAAAGCTTCTCAAATCTGTCGTTCGGAGTCGACTTTAAACTGTAGGTCCCGGTACTTATGGATAAAAATTAACACACACAACATGAGTGCTGCGAGAAGCTAGGCCGTAACCCTGACAGAGGGTTGTAATGGCCAATTATGTATGTATGTATGTAAAATACCAAAACAAAGTAAAATGAGAACATAAAATGTACTTACACATGCACACAAAATTTACATGCATTGTGAATGCATTTAACACAAACAAAAAAAAAAAACATAAAAATGCATCCCTGATCTAATGAAATGTTATGGTTTTTAAAAAATTTTATAAAACAAAGAGAGCCGTACGACTGTCAAATTATCATCCGTATTTTCTCTCAATGTCGTACACTCTCATTACATATCAAGTTTACACGATACTATAAATTATATTTTACGTAAAAATTTGACATGTCGTACGATTTGTATTACCGTCTAAACCCCGCTTAACAAACACATAATGTTGTAGTCTAAAACAACGATACAACGATACAAGGGTCTTGTGAATTCGGCAAATATGAAATCCTCCATCACATCCACAAGAGCCGAATTGTATACAGTTTCTAAGCATGGTCCATAAAAGTCCCTACTCATCTTTTTATAATAAATTTGAAACTCTGCCCTTGAAACTGTTGTACTGTCCTGAGACTTTTCATATATTTTTCATTGCAGAATTCATCCACTATTCTCTGGAGATAAAATGACGCACATATATTATTTTTAATAATTCACTTTTATGTTTTTTTGCAATATGAGCTGGGTCAGCATTTTGTTGAACAATTTATTATTTTACAGATACTTTATTTGGAATTGAAGGCAACAAATATTCCTCCTGCTCGTTAACTGAATTTGTAAAATTTAGAGATTATTGCACAGAGCTCAGTAATATAAACTATGACAGGGTACAAAACCTTAATGACAACGGTACCGTGAATTCATTCTTAATATCTATTAGAAATTTTATTTATCTTATTTAGCTTCTATGTAACCGGAAATATTGACTTAATTAGAACTAAACTGAATAAATATGTAACATTACTTATAAAAATAATGTGAGTACAGCCTTGATGGTAATGTTTTAAGAAAATTAGGATCAAAACCTAGCGTGAGAAAAGCTATACAAAATATAGAAAATCTAAAAATCCATCTGGTGTACGAGTAGGCATACAAATTATTTCAAAGAAGTTTTCTAACGAATTAAAGTTGTACTCTATGTTCTAAATTTTTTTAAGTAATACTTTTCACGCCTTTGCTTTTCATTTTATAATTTTGCGATTCATTGTTAAAACAAAAATCAATTTTGTTTTCTATTTATTTCTAAACTTAATGGCTTCCGGATGCTACAGTATCATATTTCAATAGGCAATGACTTTTTATTTCCTTTTATACGCAAAAATCCATTTTAAATGCTTAAAACAGAAGAGGCTGTTGAGTAAATACTTCATTTTGCTCTTCAAAACTGAAATGCAAGCCAAGTGGAATAAACAAAAACGTTTTTTTAATATATTTTTTGGTTTTAGTTAAAATCCTGCTTAAAGCATATAAACGAACATTTTTATAAAAATTTTGTGGAAAAAGGATAACAAGAAAATAAAAATCATGACATTGCTGTAAACGATCAATATGTACTTTTAAAAAAGAAGCACAAGAACTGTAAATCATGGTTAATGAAACTTTTGATAAAAATTTTAGTTGAAAAGCAAATTTCAATTTATCACCGAAAAGAAATGAAAACAAAACCATTTTTAGATTAAGCGAAATCCTTGCTAAAGGAGACAACACAAGTAATACAAATTTGATTACCAAAGTTTATGTTCCAAAATATGTGTTTGTATTGTAACATATGAAAAAGATAAAAGCTAGTTGGGGTTATGTGTGTACTCATTCTTATGTAAATGCATGGTTTTTTTCCTACAGAACAAATGTAAATTTATTGACAACATTTGTTGCAAATACCACAAGCAATTAACGTTACACAAACAAATGCTACAATTACATATGTACGTACTATGTATAAATATTTCTTCATCACCATGTACTCGTATATATTAGTGATGACGAACGGGAGTGATTTATAAAAAAAACACGGAACTAATTGGGATTTCGGGATTTTATGTTAATTAGTGAAAATGTTTACAACTTTTTTTATTTTTTTAAGGTTTTTTCATGTATTTAAAACAAATATATAATAATATCCATAAACTATGTATAAGTATATACATTAGAGCATGCCATCCTCGTACCGACCCTAATTTAAAGTATTTTTGCAACAGTTTTGTCAGATTAGGGGATTAAGTCTCAAAATAGGGATTTTTTTTCTCTAATGGGGATAAACAAATTCATTTGGAGATGGGAATTTTATTGGGGATAATCGACAAGTTTTCAGCGATTTTTAAAATTTAATATGAAAGTATGAGTTTTTAAGCAAGACTTCCTTATAAACTTGTTTAAAACGCATACTTTCATATAAAATTTTTTGCAACGTGCGCTTTTGGTTTTAGTTTGCTTTGCTTTCTCATATAAATAAAAACATTATGTTCCCGCCACCTATTTTTATGGTTTCTATTGCGGAGGTATTCAGTATTAAAGGGTATTCTTACAGTTAACTACTTCTTTTGGAAATAAGCAAGATAATTTTAGTTTTGTCGGAGCACAAAATTACTTGTCTTCTTAATATTATGGGAATAGTTTTCATACTATTACACAAGACATCTATTTAGAATTGAAGTTACAATCGATGCCGAATACTATACAAATATTTTTACCTTCCAACACTCACGCATACGGTCTCTGAGACCGACTTACAGAATTTTAATTTTTTTTCTTATGAATGAAGAGCGTGAAAGTATTGTTATTTCCGATAGCTTCATTTTTCTCAATAAACTTCAATTTAGAGTGGTTTCAAAGCGTGTGAAAGTAGGACGTGTGTGCTAATACAGTAATAATTGATCTCTGAGACCGACGTGAGTATTGGTGTATCAGTTTTGAATAAGTTATATTTTAAAAATTTATAAAATTTAGATTTTCATTATTAATATTTTGATAGTTTTATAGAATATATGTATTTGCATAGTACTTACAAAAATCACATAAGACTGATGTTGGAGGATGATGTGCCGATTTCTGACTACGAGGAAAACAACGACAGTGACTATGAGGATTCGGTTAATATACAAGAAAAAGAAAGTGATACAGAGCAAGAGAACGATTCAGATTGTAAACCAGAAGTTTTTCCTATCTCTAGTAGCTTTTACATAGGAAACCACAACAAAACAAAATGGATAAAAAATATTAATTCAACAACAGTAGGAACACGTTCCAAGAATTTAGTTACTCAACTTTCTGCTGTAAAAGTCGTTGATATGGAATTTATTATTCTCTGAAGAAGTAATACACTTGGTTTTAATAGAAATAGATTTTTGTCGATGTTTTTTAATCTCTTAAGAAATTAACCATATTTTACAAAGACTGAAAAAAAAATAATTTTAGTCATAAATAAAAACGTTTTTTTTTTCCAAAACTTTTGTTTATATTACAAAAAATATACATTGCTAACAGTAAATGGGGTTTTATTATAATCTTTAATACTAATCTAAGTTTTGTGGGCTCTGTAATCATCGGTCTGACAGACCGGGAGCGAGTATACGTATTTCATATTTTGACGTGAGTATAGAAAGGTTAAATGACATCATGTTGTCTTATGCTGAATATGAAATAGGACATCGATGGGTGTTTCAACAAGTTAACGACCTGAAACACACACCGAAGCGAGAAAAAGGCTGGTTTAAAAATAATGGCGTTAAGGTATGCACAGTCTCAAGATTTTAATCCTATGAAAATTTCCTCTTCGAGGAACAAACCTTTCTAATAAAGAACAGTTGTGGGAATTTGTTAAAGGTGTGTGGAAGAACATTGCAATTGATATGTTTTAAAGATTTGTGAACTGAATGCCAAAACTTTATTAAAAATCACTAAGTATAGAGGTAATTAGAAAACATATGTACATACATACATGCAAAATTATAGATGCAGTTTCTATGGAAATTGTTGGGGATGAACTAATCAGGGTTTTGGGGATTTTTGGGGATTGGAATTTCAAAATCGGGGATTAAAATTGAAACTGACAACTGACAACTCTGTTTTTTTTTTTTGCTGAACGTAGGTGTCACCTCTTTAATTTTTTCGTTACTTCTTAGGCACCTACAGTCAGATCCTCAGGTGTGATATATCAGTGTGTTTGGTTTTCTCAAGACAAAAATATTGAAATATTATACTTTAGTGGTTTCTTTTTGACTAGAAATTATAAAAAAAAATTACATTGATTTGCTAAACTTTCTTACACCTTTGATAAATCTCAGAGAGTACTACATATAAAGAGCAGTTTACACTATACTACTTTATGTACATGTACATATGTGCTACTTTATGTAAACGTAGAATTTAATAAAATAAAACTATTACTCAAAAATGTTACAATAATCAAAAATATGTTAAATTGATAAAAAATATGAATTGTTTTTTTTTTTTTGTATTTAAATTTATTATTTGGACGTGCTACTTGCTAATTAAAAAAAGTAGAACCAACAGATAGCGTCCACTTTAATATTTTAATTCAAACAATTATTTATTTATTATTATTTTTTCTATTGATTTCCCTTCTTTATTTTTGTAAAAACATTTCAACTATAAATAAGCAATACAAAGAATAATAATTGTGTGTACTTGCACAGTTGACAGAATAAACCAGAATTCTTATATTTAACAACAGCATCACACAATCATTTTTACGATCCTTAAATTGATGGGCAAAATTATCATCAACAATTCTGTTTTTTTTTCTTTCATAATTACGACCAACAAGCACTTCTTTTATTATTCAAGTAGACACTTTAAAAGTGTAAAACTGTTTTTACAGTTTTTCAACAATTTTTATTGTTTTTGTTGTTCTTGCCTCTTCTGTGGCCATTTTTAGTGAACGAGAAAGAAAGATGGCGTAAAAGATGGTTTTTGTTACGAGTATTAAATTCAAGTCTATACGAATTCATGCTAACAATCGATCCATTTTGCTTTTCAAATGCTTTACTTTTCCTCAGTTTACAATTGAAGGAAAGGAATTTTTTTTTTTATTTTTTTAAATTGAAGGATAGCGAAGACTAGCAAAACTAAGAAAATTGAATGGTATACAGTAGAATTCGGTTTAGAAGAAAATGTAAAAAAACAGTATTTGTATTTCTTCTAAACAGAATTTTCCTTTAAAGGATAAATGTAAAATTATTTTGATTAAACGAACTTTTAGAATGTTATTAAACTAAAACTATAGCAACTCAATATTTTTTAGACAAATTCTAATTCTGACAAATACAAAGTTAACAAACAAATAATATACAATTAAAGCAATAAATGAAATTGTTTTAGAGATGTTCATGCGGTGCATTGTGAACATACATCGATATTCTGCGATGTATTGAATAAAAACATCGATGTTTTTTATGATGCATCGTATCAAATCTTTGTTAATAGCAAAACAAACAAAAAATATAAAAATTTCAATAAAAATAAACATTTGGTTTAACAAAAATTTAATATAATTTAACCCTTTTAGTGCCAATATACGCGAAAAATGCCAATAATAAAGTATCACTTCCGTTATCACTCTCATAATGACTAACGCAGAACTCAAATTGTTCTATCTATATGGTAAAATTCACTTGTGTCCGACAATTTGAAATCAAAATTAGAAATTAAAAAAAAAATAATAATTACGATTTTATGTCCTGGAGGCCCTAAGTTCGAGCCTCAGGAAAAGTGTGATCACAGGAAAAGTGGCTACAGTCGTACATGTCGTCGATGTCGACTAATGTGGATAAAATGGAATAATTGGGCAAAAACAAAAATAATTTTTAATTCTGTTTTATCCAAATAAGATGACAATTAAAAAACTGCAATGATGGTGAGAAAAGGAGAATATGATAGAAACTGTTGTGTGACTTTACTTCGACTAACTCATACAAGTGTATGTACATACATATCGAAGAAAATAATTTCAGTATGTGATTTCTTGAAAAGTATGAGTTAATAGTTGATGTTTGGTCTCGAATATTTACAGGACATTAAGAACTCTGATGAGACTACCGTAGCTGGAGTCGAAAACGATTGTTCAGTTTGGCTAGTGTACTATTCTTTCACGGACATTATTTCTCCTATAATTATCAAAAATATTCATTGCAGTTAACTTTGATCTAATTAAAGCGTTTCTGACGAAACAATAATCACGATGTTATGTAAAAATATGCGATCGAAGATAGTTAGAATGCAATATAATGAATAAAAATACGAATGCGGTAACACGAACGTCACCTGTGCGAACCAAAAGTGAATTGTCAAAAGCAGCGCTGTCGTGTCGCTGGCATTTTTCGAAACTAACAATAGCAGCGCGATCGCGATCTGTGGCACTAAAGGGGTTATTAAGTCTTAATATTTTTTGTCTCAAGTTTGTAAAAATAATATTTTAATAATCCTTTTAGACTGCACTCTAGTTTCCTTCGACAAAACTGAAAAAAGCATTTCAGATGGCATGAAACTGGCAACCATTGTTAAGTGTTTGTTTGCTACATTGTACAATTTTAGGAATTGTACCTTATAATCGGCCCATACTTTTAAAAGACATCATTTAATAGACTTACAGGACTACGGCTGGCTTTCTTCATTTCTGTTAGTTTTCCAATTTTTGTGAACTAATTTGTAATGAACGCTCTTAAGACTAAAGTCGTGTGTTACCTTATCTGAAGTATCAGGGCTCGACTAGTCTGTTAAATCCTTTGATATCATTTCTTGAATTTTTCCAAAGGCTTTGGAACAAGCAAAAATTAAAAAAACTCTGTCATTTAATTTTCATAAGTATAAATACGTACTAACGAACTAATGTCAAGTATACATTTACATATGTACATAAAATTTGTTTGTGATTTGCAAATAATATCGATAACTAGATAGAGAAATTCTTATTGTGACTTAGAATATATTGTTCGCATACATTTACAAATAAATCATGGATATAGTACACAATTATAAGCAGCGTTCAGGCAGGGCTACGGGGTGAAAACACCTCAAAACTATAAGAATCTCTTTCGATGAATCGAATTAAAATATCGATGTTTGCGATGAATAGATAAATATCGTGCATCCTTACAATGTTATTATTATTATCTAGTTCAGTCCCAGCACTAATGCAAGACACTGTGACCTATAAGATCTATTGTGTCCACTGGAGTCTATTGTTTGTTCAACAGACCAACTGCCTTCCTTATAAACACCAGCAGGTCCAAAACTTTAGTGGTAAACACATGCATCTAAAACTTCATCAACTTATCATATCATAGTTGAAAAATATCAATTATGGGAATCTCCATTTTGGCTAGTGATTTATTTCTTGTGAGACTGTGAATGGTTATGTAGTTTATTTTACATCGTTAACTTTGAAGAACGTTAAATAGCAGTTTATTTACTTGATAACATCACATTCTAATAAAAGCAGTATAAAACAGTTTAGTTCGTTTTTGAGCTATAGCATATTAAGTGCTGCTGTAAAAAGTTTAGTACAACTGAAAAAACACAACTCAGAATATTTTTTTTGGTTTTTTTTCTTTTATTGTACTGTAAAAAATGTTGTTTAAATCTAGTTATAAATATTGAATATTAAAAATTGTTCTTGGTTTTCATTTGGGCGTTAATGGGTTAAGCGGAGTTCTTTTTATACAATTTTGTGCTTTTTAACTCAAAATTAGTTTTTTTGAGCGGTTTTTCTTTAAGGTAGATTTTTTTAAACAAAGTTAAATACCTTTAAATTTAATAGAAAACAAAAGTAAACACATTTGTTTTGCAATTATACAATTTTTTCATTTAAACAGAGTGCTTATATCCGAATTCGACTGTATGTATGTGTAGTGTATGGCAGAATGAATGCATTCCTTTTAAGTTGTCGACAAAAACAGCAACAATAAATAAATAAAGAGAAAAACTATCTAAACTACTTTTGTTCTATTTCAAATACTTGTGCTTTACTTTTGAATCTTTTTCTTCCTGATATTTTTGTTGAATTGAAAGAAAATATTTAAGAACATAGAGAACATAGAAATAAAATAAAGTGCTAAAGAAAAGAAAATGACAAAAAAAGTTTTTCATTATAAAAGATTGCGATAAATTGATTAAAAGTTTTCTTCTTTTACTTTTAAGTTTAAAAGTTTTCAACTATTTCTGCTACTGCCAACCTGACCCTATGTTGGCGCAACTAAAAATATTCTGGAAAACAAAAAGAAAAAAAAACCCAAATGTAAGTGGTCAAGACAGGTACAATAATAGTGTTTAAAGAATTCTAAAGAAATTTAAAATTGTTACCCATTTACAAAAAAAAAAAAAAAAAAGTTGAAGAAATAAATGCTTAGGTGGACAGAAACTAAACATTTTGTTTTTCATAAAGTTGTTAAAGAGAATTCATGTAGGAAACAACAGTGTACTCACATATATTTTTTTTAAACAAACAAAGAATTTTACTTAAGAATTTAATTTAATTTAACATTAACAAGTTATTACTTACTTTGTAGAAAAGAAAATAGCGTTGTCGCTTTTTCTGGATATTTAAGAAAAATTACAGTCAATTGTGAAATAAATATGTATTTCATATTAGGATCCTCCATATTTCATTTCAATTAAACACTTTGTTCATACTTGCGATGGACGACTGCATTTGGTAAAATATGAGTAAACGTTATTTTCTTTTATAATTCAGCTTTAGGAGTTTTTATTGATTTAAATTTATTACATTAATATAATGCAAAATGGTAAATGTCAATGTAATGAACCTCTCCTACACACTTAAGTAATTTATTTTATTTTTTTTTTTTCAAATAACTATTTTAATTGATTCAATTGTATGTTTAATTGTTTTTTTAACTGTATTGAAAAAATTATGATGTTCTCTAACCACCTCGGCTATGATCGTACATGTCATCTCGATGGCGACTTATGGGAATCATTATTACATTCCTTTAAAGTAGGTTTAATTGCTATTTGTAGTATTTAAGTTATATACAAAAATTACTTCAAAAGCAAATATATAAGGAATATTCTCGAATTAAATATCTGGAATGAAAAATCAAAAATCTGTAATGAAGGAAAATCAAGCATGTTTAGAATTATGTAAAAAACTAATGCATGGTGTCCTCGGGAAAGGTATAGTACTTTGTTTTGCCGCCATTTTGTTAAGCATTAGTCCTGACAGTTCATAATTGGCAGTCGTGAAGTAGAGACGTGGCAAATTTATTATAGAAAAATATTTAATAAACTAACGTGTTTTAATCGTTAAAACATTTTATAAAAATCAATCATCGACTACTGTGACGATGAGAAAGTTACGTGAAATTTATGAGAGAAACAACGTGCCAAGAAGACGCAAAATTTACCGTGTAGTGAATGATTTCGAAGAAAGAGGGCCACGTATTGCTTCCGTTTAACAATCTATTGGTATCTTAAGTTTTCTTTCGCATCGTCTTTACAATTACCTTTTCAGTTAGTTAAGTTATTAAAATTATATATTCAATAAAATCCCAAAAGTATATCTAAAAACCTAATTCTTTTCTTGGTTTTATTTCTTTGTTTTATTTCAAAATTTACAACTGGGATTATTGTTCATTTGAGCATATAAAATACATACTCTCCATAGAAACTGATATTCATATTTTATATGCTCAAACCATCGGCTTAAAAGATATATCCATCCAGATCCACATCCCTATAGTTTCCCACTTCAACATTAACTATTAACTTCACGCTTACAATAGATCAATGATGTAGTTGACGTATTATGTGTGTTCTTTGGCATGACGAATGAAAAAATATTTCTTTCGGCGACCACCTTTTAGCAGTCAACTGACAAAAGCTCAGAAGTAACTAACTGCTATGAACACGCTTCTCAAGTCTAGCGTTCGGATTCGATGTTAAACTGCAGATCCTAGTACTCATGGATAAATATTTCCACACACAATATGCACTCAAAAAAAAGACATGTACTAAACTTTTCGAAAAAAATTTCCTCAAAACAATTAAAAAAATTTCCTTAATTTAAGTAATTTTTAACTTAGTTTGTGGAAAATTTATTAAAATTTAATTAAAATTATTAAATTTGAGTAAAAAACAATTAGTTCATGAACTTGAATTTAGTTTACCCAATTTCCACAAATATTTACTTAAATTAAGGAAAATTTTATTGATGGTAAGACAATATTTATTCAAATGTAGCAATATTTTCCTAATTTTTTGGAAATTACTTAATAAAGTTACGAAAATTTCATTTTAGTTCACAAAATTGTGTATACGAAAGGATTTATTCCCAATTAGTTTATATATTTAAGCGAACTTGAAATTTGATAACAGTTGCCATTGTTTTAAGTTTGTATTTTGCCCTTATTTTAGAAAGTTTATACTAGAAATTAAGAATATGTTCTTAAACATTTATTTGAAGTTAATTTTTTCTAAATTTTACGAAAAGCTTCCAAAAATTTAGTTAAAAATTATACGATATAAAATTTGTTACTATTAAGTAAAAATTTTCCAAATTACTAAGATTATGCGTCCTAAAATTTATTATTGTTTTCCTAAAATTTAGTTCAGATAAATTTAAGAAAAAAAGTTATAACAAAAATTGTTGACTGGTACAAGTAGCCTTAATTTTAGAACATAGTTTCAAAAATTTTAGTTAGTAAAAAAAATATTTTAAAAATTCCTAAGTTATTGGAAAATTTTATAAGTATGTAGTTTGTATGTTTTCTAAAACTAATTACACTAATTTCCTAAGACAATTGTGTAGATAAATTTAAAATTTTACTTATTTTAAGGACAAATTTTTCAATTTCTGGGAAATGTGTAAAATATTGGGTGACATTTATGTTTTATATTTTCTCTACAATTTTGGCAGTACTGAAAAATTAAGAAAAAAATGTGAAAATAAATATGAAAATTAACTAATTTTAAGTAAAAAGTTACTGTTTTGTAGAAAAAATATAACTAAAAAGAAGACAGTTTTATTTTTTATTTTGTCTTCAAAGTTGGCAATGAAAAAGTTTTAATGTGAAAAAAATTATAGAAAATTGAATATTTGAATAAAAGCAGATATTATAATCGTGGTTCAAAATATTAGTATTAATTATAATAAAATAAAAGTGCGACTCGTGTTGTGGGTGGTAAGTTCATAAATATAACAGATTGTACATTTTATCGTGGCAGGTGTAATTGTGTAAACCTTAAAAGTGGAAATACGTATATGTATGTACATATGTATGTATATTAATGTGCATTCAAACCAATTGTGTATGGTTAAAAAAATTCAGAATTGTGTGTTCAATTTGTTCCACAATTTGTTTGGATGTACAAATGTGACGGCTTTTAAAATTCAAGTAGATTTTTTTAAGCCATGTTTGTCCATCAATGCACATAATACATACATATGTATATATGTATGTATGACCGCAAAATGTGTACCTAAAAATGTCTAAATTTGTTTTCAATTCAATAAGAAAACGCCAGTGTTATGGAAGCAGAGGACAATTTAAAGGATATACTAATGCTACTAAAGGCATGTGAACTTCGTGACATTTTCAAAGGTAATTCAATTTTCACATATAATATAAAATCTAAAATCTCTTTGAAAATTTGCCATCAATTATTAGCATAAGAGCATATGTTTTAAATACTTTTCTTTTTAGAACACAACATCGATACAAATTCTTTAAAATATGTATATGCCTTCTGGACATTTAGATGTTATAGTCCCCAAACCATTATTCGGAACAGGAATATTGTTTGAACATCATCTTAAAATCTGGCAAAACGAGATGTCATTTGCTTTTAATGTTTCCAAGCAATCATTAGTAAGTTATTTATTAGGAAGAAGAAGTAAGTTTTTAATATTTTATTACCTACATACATATCGCTCATTTGCGAGAAGAGTGGCATAACTCAAAAAAGCGATATTGAGATAAATGCGTTTAAACATTTTAATTCTAGTAAACATATATGAAAAGTAGAAGACACTTTTGGTCGCCACTCAATGAAAAAAAGGGATAAAAATGCGATTTTTAGATATGTTTTAAATTACAGTTCGCCTGACATTTCTGCATTATTAACTCAAAAAATTTGTTTTTTGACTTATGCCACTCTTCTCACAAATGACAATATATCTATATATCTAATAATATATAATAACAATACATCGAAAATAGTTTAACATCGAAGCAGTATTAAAATCATCACTTTCCTGAAAGTCTGTTTTGACTTATTATGCAATAAATAAAAAAATAATAACAAAATTTCTAAGAATGATAGCCAGCTGTATTACAGCTTATATTATAGAAAATAAAACTAATCCCTTTCTAAAATATTTTGAAAAAAAATGCAGATAATATTGTTAAGTATTTTACAACTAAAAATAAAGTAAGTTTCCGTCCTAAAGCTCCGGTCCAAAATTTTAAACATATTTCCCTACAAACAGGATCATCATCATAATGCAATTTCAAATTTAAAAAAAAGAAGGTATTAGTGAGAATATCTTATACAAAAGTGAAGAAACTTTAGAAAATATACAAATACATACAACAGGTACAAAAGCTACAATTATATAAATATGTACGAACATATGTGGTATTAATTTTAGTATGTATTAAAATGTTTTTTATTAATAACAAGATGAAAAAATTTTTTAATTTGAGCTTTTATGTAATTATTGTTTGGAGATATTAAAATGTGTTCACTAAAATAATTTTTGGATTTGAAGTACATAGTTTAATTGGGAAGTCTAAGGACCTCTAGTGTTCCATAGTCAAAGATACAGTGTGTCACAGAGAGTGTCCCTTCCGAGTAGTTCTTAAGAAAAGAACCGTAATTAAAATATAAATGTGGTATGATATTTTTTACAATTAATTTCGTTGTAGAATAATGCCCGTATTCATAAAAACAATTTTAGGTTTATAGAGGACTTATTTGACAAATTTCTATGCAATACTTGTCAAATAAACCCTCAATAAACCTAAAATAGTTTTTATGAATACGGGCATAATTCTAAAGTACGTTTTATAAAATTTTGAATCTTGCTAATAATAAAATGCTTAAGTACATTTCTAACATAATAAATCTCCAACCACTTTTTGATACTTTTGTACTTTGTCTTAGAAAGAATATTTTAAATAACTGAAGTTCCAGATGAAAATGATATGATTACTGATAAAGAATGGCTAATGAATAACATTGAGTAGATGTGTAATGTCATTTAAAAATGGGATAATACTTTTCAAATTAGAAAAAAAAATTTTAAAATCAAACGACAAAGGATTGAAGCAAATTTTTGATGAATGGCCTATATATAAACAATCCTTTGGATACACTTTAGTTAGTCATAAAATTTTAAAAATTAATTTTGGTTGTACAAACATTTAGATATTAGAGGATTTGCAAAATTGTATCCTGGAAAAGAGCATTTACTTAATTTTAAGTGGAATACATTTTCGACGCAAATATTAAAAATTATAGAACGTGACGTTAAGGATAAAAAAAACTTGGATATTTTATCAAAATTTAAAGAATCTGAGTACAGTTATGGTAAATTATTTTTTAGTTATGAAATTTTAATAAAAAATATTGCTTTTAATGTTTATTAGCTATGAAGTATTGAGGTGTTACATATTGTAAATTAAAAGTAAAACTAAAGTTGTATTATTTTATTACTATTATTTACTAATTGTTTTAATATTTCAGATGTAAGGGATTGCGTTATACTAGACCTTATACACTCAGTTTTAAAACCACCAACAAGAAAATGTACTATAATTGACAAGAAAAAACGAAAATATGAAAAGGCCTCAGTTAAAGATTTGAAGAAATCATTTATATTTTACGCATTGTATGTATATTTAAAACTACTTTGCAAAACATAAACAATAGTAGTACACTAAAAAACTTTTGCAATGGAAAAATTTGGAAATCGAAACTTCAGACATATGGTAGTAAATTATGTTTATGAGCCTAATTTGAAATTTATGAAATAGATGGTAATATATTTTTTTATGTCAAAAAATACACATATTCACATATTCTGTTATTATTAGAATATGAAATATTACCACCATTAAACAGAAAATCACCTCCAATCAACTTTCATGAATTAAACAAAAAGTATTATTTAAGACCTAAAAATATTTGGTAATTTAAGTAAAGAAAAATTGTTTTGAAAATATAGTTTTATTAATTACTTTAACAAATACGTTTTATATATATTTTATGTCTTTTCTTTTATTTTTTGATTGTTAATATAATTATGTAGAATATAAATGTACATATATCATAAATTAAAAAAAAAAAATAAAACAAGAATTTAACTTTAAAAGACTTTTATTTATAGATTGAGGAATTTTAACAAAATAGCAGTACATGTTTCCCAAAAGCTAGAAAAAAGTAAAACAATTAAGTAATTATGTATATTGCTCTTAAATATATCTATATAATACATATTTTTCATGAAACTCAAAGGTGCTACTATTTGGTATATGTATTCCTTCTATCGAGGTATAAGTATACTAAATAAACAGAAAAATATGTACATACTTATTTATAAGAATTTTTCTCTATTTCAGGGAAATAAATTACTAATATTTAGTACGTTTTTGTTACAATTTAAGAAATATTTACTACTGTTGAGGAAACATATTCCTATTGAGGTGGAAGTTTTGCTTAATTTTGGTTCTTGTGTAAACTAATTTAGAGTACATAAATTCCCATTTTCCAGTTTAAATGACCATACATATAGGTAGACTTTTATCCTAATTTTAGGAAATTATTTATTGAATTAAAGTAAAAATTTACTGTTTTTTTTAAATATTGTCGTACTCATAAGTAAAAAAAAATTATCTTTTTTACTTAAATACAGGAAAAATTTTCTAAAATTTAGTATTATCTAAAATTTATCTGAACTAAATTCAAGTAAATATTAACTGATTTAAAGGAAGGTTTCACATAATTTTGAACTGGAATTATTATACATAAGTAAAATTTTGTTAAAACTCAAGAAACTGACTATAATATTAAGTAAAACTTCTGTCTTAAGTTTAAGGAAATTTTTTACTAAATTGTAATAATTTATGTCTTTGGCGCCATACGATAGCCATAATTTCCTTGATTTGAGTTCAATTTTCCCATTTCTAGGTAATTTTTTTTTTGAGTGTGGGAGCTGTGAGAAGCTAAGTCGTAACAATGAAAAGGCTTATAATGGAAAATTATGTATGTATGTAATTACCGCGAATTACCTAACAGCGTAGTTAAATTTGTAAAATTGAGTTCAAAATTTTAGACAAAATCTACTGAATGACCACTAGCAATTAAAGTGAACTTTTTCGTAACCGAAAGGGATACGTATAATTACTAAAAATTTATTTTTAAGTTTTTAATATTTTTTTTCTAAATGAACGTTTTATTAAATAATTACTTCTTTACAGTTTTTGTTTAATAAATTAAGTGCATTAGGCATCTTAAATTATTTTTTATAAGCGAGTTTTCCAGAACATGTCTATCAGTCATATTAAGATAAGATATATAAGATATATAAGATATAAGATATTTTTTGTTTATTTTTATGTGATATAAAAGTTAAAAAAGGTTTTTGAATAATAAAAAAAATCTTTTTTACTCACCTGTTCGTTGTTTGTTTTGCGTGGATGTTTTTTAATGCCGCGTCTCGCACGCGCTTTGGCGGCATAATAAATTCGAATATAAACGAAAACCATAATACAGCTGGGAATGTAAAATGAACCCAAGGCCGAATATAATACGTAGCCAATGTCTTCGCTAAGCTATTAAGTTACCGCCAATAAGAAAGCCATAAAAAGAAAAAAAGAGAGAAAAAATTAAAATTTTTTTGAGTAAAAAGTTAAAATTAATTTCATTAATTTTATATTAGTAATTATATTTTTTAATTCAAAAATAAAATAAAATTCGTGAAATTGGACAACTGATATAATTAAATTAAATAAACTTTAGCTAATTATATTGGACAATTAAATGTATGGTAAAAAGAAAGACCAAACTAGATTAGTGCGGACAAAAAAAGGTCAATCAATTATATTATGTACAAAGCCGATAACACTGCGAATCCTGAGCGCCCACATAGTCAGCCATAGTCTAGATCATCATATGTTTATCCTCAATAACTCAATGATGTAGTTACATGAGAAGCACTTTTTCGTATATAAAGAAAGTTTTTTAAAAGACTGAGAGCCTTATTTATAATAAAAAATTAAAAGGTCTTTGTACACAGTGGATACGTTTGTCACTCCTATACGTGGAAATTCTTATTCAAGCCTACAAGGTATTCAATTTTTTTAATTCTCTGACTAGTTATCAAATAGAAGGTATGGAAAATTTTAATAATATCGGTATATAGAGGTGGTCAGTTTTTTGTCCCATATGCTAACGAGTTGCTAACTTTCCATAATACATACGGCCGAGAGAAGCTAAGATGTTCGAATTAATATTTGTTTTATTATATTCTGACCCGAGCGAATATTTCGCACAGTTAGTTGTTATTTTTGTAATATAAAATTAAAATAATTAATAGAAATTTTAGTAACTTCAATACATTTTATAATAGAAATCATAATATATTATACATATTTACATACACACATACATATGTTTAAATGCTTTTATAATACTTCTTTGAATACAATGTTAGAGGTAATGACATGATCATCGTTAAATTTTTGCCCGTACGAATCCTTAATATGTACAAACAAAAATATCTTCAAACATACAAATACTGCAAAGTATTGCCAAAACAGCTTTTTATAGTAAATAGCGGTATTGCCAGAATGGATTTTAAAATATACATACTAGGCTTTTGCAAAAGTATAAAATACAAATACTTGAATACACTCTCTTTTTTTCTTCAATTTGTTTTACTCTACTTTCTCTTGGCAAATACAAGTACAATGTTCTCTTATAAGAAACAAACACAATAAATACTGTTTTTGTATTAAATAAATGAAACAAATTTCAAATACTGCAAGTAGTAAGCAAAGAGAATTTTGTATTTGGAGCAAAAAACAAGTAGTATTTAAAGTATTTGGTATAATACTCGAGTATTTTAAATAAGTCTTATTGTGCTTGCATGAAATGTCATTTCTATTTGATTCGAAATGTATGTGTGTATGTATATTAAAAGATCAACATATCAAATAATTATATGTACATACAAATGTTGCGTAAAAGTAAAAAATGAATATAAGTATGTTAAAAATAAAAATCAAGAAAATTTTACATTTTATTAAAACGAAATTTTTGTTTTTATATTAACTAAATATATTATTAAGTCAAAATTAAAATTAATAACTAAAAAATTCAATTCTGAGTTAGGTAAAATTAGGATAGAAAAAAATGGGTCAATTACATAGTATAACAACCCATTCCGTACAAATTTTTACTGCTTCTTTTTTTGTAACTCCACTTAAATTAATATTTTTTGAGTTTTTCTTAGATTCAATGTAGCATTTGTGCTTATTTAGACTCGATGTAGATCTTGCATCGTATATAAGAACGCCATAATAATCTCGGCAACCAACAACTCCCTTAACTTCCTCAACTTTTTTATTTTCAATCTTCCCTATAACATCCCATACCTTACTATACCCCTTTTTCAAAGCGATTTTGAAAATACCGCTTCTCAATTTTTCTTTAATTTCAGAAATATTTATCTTACATAAAAAAATATAAATAAAAACGTAAACAAAATATGCTTAAGTTTTCCATATTTACAATTTTTAAGTAAAACTTTTTTATTGAACTTTCAAACACGCTATATGATACAAATTTTAATTAATATAACTCACTTGACAATTTTCCATTATTATTTTTTAGTTACTTTTAGCAGCTTCTTATTTTAGGCTTCCAAACTCTCACTAATCCTTACATTTGTTTCAACAATAATAAAAAAAATAAAAGTAACCAAAAAGCAAAAACAATATAACGGATAAAAGAATATAAATTTCAAATACCACAAGACATTTCAAAAAAACACGGACGGTATTTAAAATACCCTCTTTGTAAAATAAAAAATTTTCAAGCATTTCGAGTACAAAGGCGAACATTTTACTTGATTTACTGTATTTATAGTGACCAAGAATGAGTAAATACAAATACTGAAGACGTATAAAGAGAGTAAAGCTTGTATTTATTCTGTCTTTACTTTGTATTTGTTTGCTTTGACCGTCATTTGTACTTGGTTTTACGCTGAGAATGTTTAAAAAAACAAATATACTTGAATTCAAATACACTTATGCTATAGCCTAATACCAAAGAATATAAATCATATAGAATGCGCATCTCAACACTTATCCAAATATTTTGTCATCATTTTTTCCGACGCGGGAAGGAAGGGCAAAAGGCAAAACAAAAGAAAAGAGCGTAACAAAACAAGAGAAACCAAAGAGAAACTAATGTCACAGTGTATACACTGTGCTAATGTGTGTTTTATTTCTTTTGCATTGTTGTTTAGGTTTTTTCGTTCAGCCACAGTACATACAGTGACGAAATTCCAACAACTATAACAAGAACATCACACAGCAAGATAGCCACAACAAAATTGTTGCACACACAACATCACAGTGTATAAGACGATAGCCACAACAAATTTTTTACTTCGTGTTTTTTTTTTTGCTTAAGTACAGAAACGGTTTCATGCTAACAACAATATTCACATACAATACAATTTATGTGTGTGTGTGTCTTATTCATTGTGAGCTGTTTTCGTTTTTTAAATTTTAAAACTAAGAGAATAATGTTGTTGGTTCAAATATTTTTGTGTATTAAAGAATACAGTGCTCCGATACGACTATGTAAGCTAGTGTAGGGCAAAGCATATTTAATTTGTAGTTGCGCGAAGGAAAATACATTAATCTACATCGAATATATAGCGCCCTATTTAATATCGTAATAAAAGTGTAGTTAGAAATATATTTTATTATTATTATTTATTCAAGCTCAACAATTGATTTTATATTTATTTGAAATAAAAGGTTAACTAAACCAAAAAATGTAATTCCAAAAATATAAAAAAACAAGTATATATTCATTAATGACAAATTTTCGAATGATAAATTGATGATTTTTCAATTATTTATAAGAAAATTCTATTTTTATTTTTAATTTATATATGTATGTATGAATTATATATATGTACGTATATATACATTTTTAAAAGAAAAGACACTTTAATTTTTTTATGTTAAAAATAAATAATAAATAAATAATAATCAAGATTACAATTATTTCTTACTTTATACTTCAAAGCATCAAAAAGTATGTATATTTTGAGGATTTTCATCTCCATAAAAAGGCTAATAAAGTTAATTTTTTTTTTAAAAATTATTTATTGGATAAAATATCTAATTTTCTTTTTTTGGAACTTCCTTTTTCTGTAGTCCAAGAGCAATGTTTCCGAAGGAGAACCAATAATAGAAAGTCCAATACCTCTATTCTGTGTTGAGAACAAGTGTCGGCAAACCACTCTGGGGTCATTCGTTTACATGACTCAATAATAAAAGATTTTGTACCAATTTTTCGCGGTTCAGATTTAAAGACAGAAAAAGTGTTCTAATTTGTCTTGATTGAGAGACTTTGTCATTAAGAAATATAAATCACCACCTTCCCTTAAAATTTCATTTGTTAACATAAGAATTGAATTTAGGGTGAGTTTCATTTTATTTGAAAAGAAAATACGCTTGTTTTGATCTACAAACTCCACCTTTTTTAAATATTCTAAAAAGAACTGAATATATTAATATACTTCATTGTTAATCTGAGTTGCAGATCTGTAGCAATTATCTCGATAAAGGGAGCCACTATTAAGACAATCAAAAATTTTGCCATTTTTTCCATAAACTGAGCTGTTGATAAAGCCAATTCTGCGGAACATGTCTTAAATTTTGTGGTTTCAGACGTTGTTTTAATAGCAGCAGAAACAAGCCTGCTGAAAATTTGTGTGGCAAATACTACAAGCATTTTTCAAAAGTGGTAGGAAACATATGTTGCCGTGTTAGTTTTGGGCACATTTTTGTTTTTGCATTTGCTTCCATTTCTTACAATTCCCTAATTACCTGAAAGCTTGCCGTCCCATCCGGGGTTTTTATGTCACATTTCAGCCACCCATTCCGCAAAGATTTAATTGAGTGTGGGAAATCATAAAGGCAAAAAACATTTTGATCGCTTAATTCAAAAAACGGTTTTTTAGCAGATACTTTAAGATTGGAAAATCATTTTCGGTTAGTCGAGCCTTCATCACATATAAGGGCATAAACATTAATACCAATGCTTTTTAAAATATTTACATTTACTGTAACAATTTCACTTAAAGAATCTGCAGATAAACCATTTTGGGAAGTAAAATAATTTAGAATGATAGCTAAATGGATGCAAGCAAAAAACATATTTTAATATTTCATAATGTCTTTAAATCTGAACCTCAAAAAATTGGTATAAAATCTTTTATTATTGAGTCATGTAAACGAATCACCCCAGAGTGGTTTGCCAACACTTGTTCTCAACACAGAATAGAGGTATTGGATTTGCTGCTCCTTCGAAAGCATTGCTCTTGGACTACAGAAAAAGGAAGTTCCAAAAATAGATATTCTATCCAATAAATAATTTTTTAAAAAGTAACCTTATTAGCCTTTTTATGGAGATGAAAATTCTCAAAATATACTTTTTGATGCTTCAAAGTAAAAACTAAGAAATAATTTTAATTTTGATTATTATTTATTTATTATTTATTCTTAACATAAAAAATTGAAGTATCTTTTCTTCTAAAAATGAATATATACATACAGTTATATATTTTAAACATACATAAATTAAAAATAAAATTTTTTCAATTTTCTTATAATTGAAAAATCATCAATTTATCATTCGAAAATTTGTCATTAATGAATATATATTTGTTTTTTTAATATTTTTGGAATTACATTTTTTGGTTTAGTTAACCTTTTATTTCAAATAAACATAAGAATACTTGTTGATCTTAAATAAATAATAATAATAATAAAACATATTCTTAACTACACTTTTATAACGATATTAAATAGGGCGCTATATGCTCGATGTAGATTAATGTATTTTCCGTCGCGCAACTACAAATTACATATGCTTTGCCCTACACTAGCTCACGTAGTCGTATCGGTGCACTCTATTCTTTAATACACAAAAATATTTGAACCAACAACATTATTCTCTAAGTTTTAAAATTTAAAAAACGAAAACAGCTCACAATGAATAAGACACACACACACATAAATTGTATTGTATGTGAATATTGTTGTTAGCATGAAACCGTTTCTGTACTTAAGCAAAAAAAAAGACACGAAGTAAAAATTTTGTTGTGGCTATCGTCTTTTACACTGTGATGTTGTGTGTGCAAAGTAAGAGAATAAACGAATTCTCTTTGCTAAGTAAGAGAGTAACAATTCTTTTTGCGGGTTCCAACATTACGACCCGCCATAAGAAATTTTACTTGTACGTGATGCACATTCTATATGATTTATATTCTTTGCTAATACATACTATATTATGTAGAACTTCATTACTATTAAGCGACCCTGTATTACCACACTTGAACAAAAACATATAATCATAATGACAACAGTATTATCATGCAGTTCTATATAAAATATAATTTTTATCAATGAAAATATTAATTTTTCAAGTTCTAATTACTTTTCGTCATTAGTGTTAGAAATAAGCTTTAAAATGAGATATCATTCATTAAATTTGATGCGGTGGTATGGGAGATATTTGCAACCGATAAAAAAACGTGCTTTAGAAATAATATATATGATGATAGATCTAGTTTAATGGCATGTGACCACGGTTCATGGTTGCATGGATCATTCGCTCATTACACTTTTGTACTACTTTTATCAATATATCCCACCGTATTACGCCAATTGTGGCTTCCAATACTTGACAGGTTATGTGTGACTATTTTTTATAATGACGCCAAACTCTTGGTTCGCGATAAGCACAGTAAGCATGCGGGTATAACGAAGTTAAAAAAACCCAAAGGTTTTTCGGTTTAAAAAACTTTGATTATTAAAGATAGACTAAAATGCATTGTAAGATTTGTAAAAAAGAAAGTTTTGCTAAATATAATTTAGATTTCCAAAAATCATCAAAATGGCAACACTTACTTTTCATCTATATAAGTGCTTCCCAACCTTTTTTAAGTCATGCAAACGTTTAATATTTTAAAAATTTTTATGCTACCTCTATATAATTTTAAACATTAAAAAATTGATTTGTTTACTTAAGAAACATAAATGAAAGGCTTTAGGAAGAAGTCACTATGAAATTGTAGTCAAATCATAGTAAGTAAGTAAAATTTCAAAACATATACAGATATGTTCTGTAAACCGAAAAGTAGTGCAATTGAAATCGCATGAAAATTCGATTTGCTATTAATGTCAAATTTGAAATTTTGATATATTTTTTTAATCATGTGATTAAAGAATATTAACATAATTTCCTTTCTAAATTATAAAAACTTTAATATAGTTTCTAAAATACAGTTTTATTTGTATTTAAAAACAATCGTTTTCAATTTCACTACTTTTCGTTTTTTTTTTTGAACAGCCGTCCACCTGTGTTCGCTATCGTTATATGATAACGAAGTTTTTGCTTCGCGAATTGGAGGATATGGATGGGGACGATATGTGGCGTTCTTTTCCTATTTCTCATTACCAAGGTGTGCTATTGAAAAATTTAAAATCACAGCTGAGTCAAGAAACCACTTTTCCTTAAAACTGTAGCATATTACTCAAGGAAGAGATTTAAATCAAATCAGCACAGTGAACAGTTCCATAAAATTGTTCTGTTAACAGCTTCAATATAGCGTTCTTTTAATATTTTTCATTGAAAATGTGTGCTTATGCAAAAACTGAAAAAAAAGAAAATACAGTTTTCACATGAATATGGAATCCTCAGCTGAATCTGAAAACTATTTGTGCCTAAAACTGTAGCATATTACTCAGGCAATAGTTCTAAATAAATAAAACACCATGAACAGTTCCATGAAATGGCTCTGTTTACAGTTTTGCACAAGAACTACTGCTTTCTTTATAATCCCTCATAAATGCCTATGGGAATTAAATCCAGACCTTCTGCTTGCAATTCTAACTAAAATGCTTATAAACTAAATTTATAAATTTCTTCTTTGGAACATATAATATTTATGGCTGACAATTGATTTTCAATTGTTTAAAAATTAATTTGTTTTATCAAGATTTTACTGTAAAAAGATACCAAAAACATTTCGTGCATTTGTTTCTTTGCGAAGAGTTTTTGGCTTAACCCAAGTAAATAAAATTTTAGTTAATTTTTAAAATTTAATTTATTTTTATTTTTTGGCTGGGGCAAATCTGTAAAATTCTTTAATAAAAATTTTTTTCATTAAAATACTTCTGAATGGATTAATGAAAAAAAGAAATTGTGTGTTTTTCGTTTTGTTGTTTGTGTTTATTTTGGCGTGTAATAAAAATAAAAAATGTTTTATAACTTCCGTTTCCGTTTAAATTTGAGTGCGATTGTATTGGCATAGTGTTGTTTTTTCATTCACGTTTAATTCGCTGTTTATTTAAAGTATTTATTTATTTATTCTATTTTTTCCATATTTTATTTCTGTTCTTTTTTTTTCATTGGTTTTTATTTTATTTTTTTACCCTACACTGTATTAAGTGGTAACATTGTGTTTTATACTTGTGCTGATGTTTCAATATAACAACTGTACTTGAAAGTTTACTAAATATGCTAAAGGACGTGCTTAAAACAACTTTATTTAAATTTGGTTAAAATTTGTTCATTATTAAAGGCAAAATAACTGTCTTTATTATCACTACCAGAATCATTCATGGAAAAAAGGGAAAGATTTTAAGTTGAGAGAAACTATTGTTATTAAAAAAGCACTAGTGGTAATTGAGCGTGAAATGTTAAAATTTTTGTAAAGTATCAAGACACGCTCAATTTACTAGTGCTTTCTGAAGTTTTTATTTTTTTAGATTAGGGAAACGAGGTCTCCGGAGGCTGTAAAGAAAGAAAGAAATTTGCCACCGCACAAAACTTATAATTGGAGACCCAGATTTTCAGATTCAAGTAGAAAGCGAAGAACAGGAATCTGAAGACTATAATGAACCACCATTATTGAAGAATTACGAGGATTCAGATGATAAAGATGGTGACAAATATGAATATGGCGAAGAGTTATATATGCCTACTAGCCTTTCTGATAAAAACTTAAATTTAAAAATGTTTTAAATGTACAAAATAAATAAAACAATATATACATATATACATAACTGGCCATTACCACCGTGTTTCAGAGTTACGGCCTAGCTTCTCGCAGCACTCATGGTGTGTGTGTTAATTTTTTTCCATGAGTACCGCAACCTACAGTTTAAAGTCGATTCCGAATGACAGATTTGAGAAGCTTTTTCATGGCAATCAATTGCTCTCAGAGCTTTTGCCACAAGACTGCTGAGAGGTAGTCGCCGAAAGAAATAATTTTTTCATATTTTTTCTCAAGATGTCAGAGCTGAGATTGTGTACATATGTATTATGCACATTTTTGTGTTAATGAGACAAGCTGCAGTCAGGGCCAGTGTTATACCTTTACTCTTTCAATAATCAACAGCAATTGCCTCGTCTGTCGATGAATGCTGAATGTGAGTAATGTGCGTCTTCGGTAGGTTAGCTGTTTTGGTCCCAGAAGGTTGCGGTGTACTCCTGATCATTCGTTTCTGGTGGAATAAACTGGAAATGTCAGGGAGCGGTAGTAAACTCGAACCTATACTGTCGGTTCCGTACATTTTTTCACTGTTGCACTGTGTTATTATTTACCAAATGGAGATATCAAACTGTTTAAAATAAATTACAAAAATTAAAAAAAAAACTGTTTTTTAACATTCCACCACTGTCTCAAATTCGGCAAGTATCGCTCAAGAGTTAATAAGCGTTTAAGTAAAATAATCCACAAAAAATGTTATTTTGTTGAAATTCATCAGTAATGACTCGCCTTACTCTCCCCCTATTTTATTTCATTTAAACAAAAAAAAAACCTTAAAAAATGTAAAAACTGAAATAAAATTGTAAAAAATTCCATCACATAAAAGTTGAAGAACATATTTCATTATGAAAAATGCGTTGGACTGTTGTACGAGTAAGACTTAAATTTATTTAAATGCAATGCGTCTTATGTGGTTTGTGGACCACTAGGGAGTACTTTAATAATGAGAATTATATCCAAAGTATATAAATTTAATGCTGTTTCATTAAACTGCTTTGAAAAATCTTGATTTTATTCTCTAGCTTCAGCATTCTGTTCAATTTCTAAAATGGCTCTTTAAAGGCTCAATATAAAAATTATTTTTAAAATTGCTAGAAAGACAAAAAAAAAACAGCAATAATCGTAAAAAATATGAGTAAAATTATACTGAAGAACTGGAAAATTATTTTGAAAGTATGAGTTTAAGATGCAAATTTTAAAAATGTTTTATTGGCATCATACAATTAAACTTTTAAATTTTACTACAGAGTTATCAAAAATTTAGTTACACAAAAATAAAAAAAAAAAAAATAAAAAGATTTCCTGATTTTTTATTCACTGGTTTTTGTCTATTTGTATTTTTTTTTAATAAAATCAATTAACTATAGCTTTTCAAATTGAGCATATGGTAACTGGAGTTCTCATTCTAAAAAGAATTATTCCATTATTTCAATATATTTTTTTTGTGTGTTTTTTTTTTAAACGAACAAATATTTTTTCAGATATTATTTATTGTTTTTTGTGGCATTTTGTTTTAAATACGTGAATAATTCGAATGTGCTACAAACATTTTTTAAATAGTTTTATTTTCTTAATTTACAGATACTCAAGTTATCGAACGAAGGAATGAATTTCATTTCTCACTCTGTTGTTAAGTCGACTCGCAAAATTATTGCATATAAGGCTCGAAATTCCTAGAAGTGATTGTGGAAAGACCACTGCATTTGGCAAAGCTTACTGCTTGATGCAAATTTTTCGTTGGGTTTGGATGTATCATCGGGTCCTTTTTTTTCAAAAATAGTACTGAATAAACATTACAGTGAAATCTGAGAACAAATGAATTATGATAATCGAATTTTTTGTCTGTTATTGGAGATCATGTACTGGATGATATATGGTTTCCCCTTAGTGAGGCCAGCACTCAGGGCATGACTCCTACTCATATTGTACATTGTGCTGGTCTGGAAAATTATATTATGGGTAGTAGGAAAGAGGGTGTAGTGTTTGTGGGCATTTGATTTATATTTACTGATATTGTAGTTGATAAGAAAAACTTTCGCGAGACGACTGTTTCACAAACAAATGGTGCGGTTAAAGGGCTAATGCCCTCTATCATGCATTTTGCGATTCACAATCAACTACCAATGAATGTGCTGTGAGAGATGTACGCGTAGTCCGCAAGAATATGCGATTATTCGGAATCAAGTCCTTTATTTCATCAGAGCATCTCCCATTATAGTACCGATAGAACATGGAAACAAACGCCACATTGAGCCGATGCTCCAACGAATCGATAGAGTTGGATACCTTACCTCTTTCCTTAAAAGCACCGGCCTATACATGAAAGTTGTATTTGGTCGGATTTAGGATAAGCAAAACAATCGAGGTCATCTATATTTACGGTGACCATATTTGTTAAACCAAAATAAAGAACAACGAAATATTTTAACTATAAAACAAAACAAACAAACAGCCTTTCATACGTACATAGACATGTATTTATTATACTAATTATTTAAATGAAAAATTAACAAAATTATTCAAAAAACTAAAATAAATTAAATTAACCAAAAATAACTTAAACTTATATATATCGTCATATTAAATGCAAACGGACGCAACTAGACAAAATTTAGAAATTAAGTTTTTTATTAATTATGG
Organism: Metopia argyrocephala; assembly: GCA_963576795.1. NCBI lineage: Eukaryota > Metazoa > Arthropoda > Insecta > Diptera > Sarcophagidae > Metopia > Metopia argyrocephala. Next base: position 54,565,536 of record OY756211.1, on the reverse strand, counting down.
TTCGTTTTATCAAAATACATGTTTGTGCAAAATTTTAGATTCCTACAATTAAAAATGGCGTTTTTATTAACGAAATTCAGACGGACGTAACAACAAGTGCGTGTATTTCTAAATGCCAGAAGATATAACTACATACATATTTATATGAAAACCTTACATTCAAACTCATTTGTTGTATATAGGGATGCTAATCCTTATATCTCGATCCTGAAAATTATGATTTTCAGGGTTTAGAAAATTTTTGATTTTAATGTTTTTTGCTTCTCCTGTAAAAAACAAAAAATATAGTTACGTCCGTTACGTCCAAGAAATAAAAATTAGAAATTAAAAAAAAACTATTGGTTTCAAATAAAAGTTAAAGTTAACTATAAAAAAAATTTTAAGTAAATCCATAGAAAGGTGCATTTAAAGGGTAATACAAATTACAACTAATTTTGGTATTTTTTTTACCAAGTTATCTTTTACCTTTAACTATTCTTTAAACTATAATAAAATCATAGTTTAATTTAGTGACCAAAATGGCTCTGATGGTTTTCATTTTCATTTGAGTTTTTTCATTGGCCCATATATTATTTAATACAGAAAATACAATTTCTGTTGGAGCATTTAAACCAGGTAAACACAAACAGAACTCGACAACCGTCAAAATATTTTTAAAATTTATATTTCCTTCTCTAAAATGTACGTACATACATATCTATATGAAATGTATTGCTGATGGTAATAAGCATGTCTCTACTTTGAGGCATGAAAATAAAGAACAAATACTGAACATTTTATAAATATAGAACAACAGAACAGAACTGTTCTGTATAATACAGAACGGATGGTCTATATTGTATAAGAAATTTCTTGGTCGTTTAAATTTCTATTTAAGCCACGTCAATTATATACCAAGATTATACAATTTGGTGCCGTTAAAATTTTTTTATTTTAGTGGCTACGCCAAACGTGTCAATGTGGATAATTCTCTAACCTTAGATTTATCGCGAATATTCCCCCCAATATGTATTAATAAATGGTTGCAAATGCTGCAACCAATTCAGAGTTTGTTACTTAAGTCGCACTGTACTTAATTTATCAATTTTTTTTTTAGCCATGGAGCTATTCATATTGCATATCAAGCTTACAAGTAAATACATCTGCTAATAACTATTTTCTCTACTTTGTGTAGACCTAACTTTGTAACTTCAAGAATAGTTTTTGTTCATTTATATTAATAGTTTTAAGGGCATTAGCATGTGTAATAACAAATCACTTATGAAGATTTCTTCTAACAACAATTTCACGAGTTATATAAATTTCCACAGATTTTTAAGAGACATTTTTTTTGTTTTATTCAATATGTATTATTTGCTCAATTTTAAACACCATTAATTGGACAACATTATTGATAAGACAATTTATTTTCATTTCTGTTACTCATTATTTGAAATACTATTGTAATCGAGTAAATATTTACAAACAATTCAACGAGTACTATATATAAAACTTTCATACACCTATGTCTTTAAGTTTTTTATTTTCTCAAAAACTTGTGTGAAAAGAACTTATTCTTATTTTATTTTGACAAAATCCATTTGATATCTTAACCACTATTGTAGGAATTTCTCTTACATTAAAGCTAAGCTAACAACAAACATTAACTGACTTTATAAATCTCTGTCGTATTTTATTATTCTTTTATTTAGTTTCTGGTCTTTGCTAACATTATCTAATAGTGTGAGTATATCTATGTACATACAAGTACTTTGATATATATACGAAAAATTATTTTATTTTCTTCGAAAATAGAAACGAAAATCTTAAAATCTTATTGCATTTAATAGTACACATAATACATCCATTCCATCTTATTGAAATACTTCTACTACATTTGAAAGGAATGCAAGTAGTTGTGTACGAGTATGTATATGTGTGTATAAGATGATTATAAAGGTTGATACCTTTTCATGAAATTAATGCACTTAAATGATGGTGTTCCTTTTCCTAAACGAATCCTTTCTTAGTTGTCTCAAATAAAAGTATAAATAATGTTGCCATAAAATATATTCGTCTATATACATACTGGTATATCACTTCGTTATTTTGCTCATATTTTGTAAAACATCTATGTAAGTGGTTGTATATGATACTTCTTGTTCTATGTTTTACTGTAAAATTTTGTATATGATTTAGTTTTTTTTTTGCCAGTTATTATCATGATTTATCTCGAGAAGCATTCAAAGCAATATCAATTTTATGCAATAAAACTATTTATTTTTCATAATATTCCTTACAGATGTAGAAACTCAATATCACCTACAAATTATTTATATACCGACAACAAAATCATATTTCTTGAAATTTATTAGTCATTTATTAAAGAAACATTTCAAATCCATTATGTTGAAAGAAATTAAATTAAAATTTATTAAGGAAATTCAAAGAAATTCAGCTAAAGTTCAACAGTAAATTTAGTTTTTATTGAGAGTGTAAGTATCTTTTAAAGGTAATTATCTTTAGTTTATTGGAATGAAAAAGTTATTCTACCACTAAATGGTGTTACCCCGCCGACCTGCAAGACTATCAACTGTAATAACAGCTGTCGTCTGAAATAATATATGTATGTATTTAATGACTATATGTAAATAGGGATCGTTTAACTACCGAAGAAAGCATAACGATATTTAAAACTTAGTGGAATCAACTGTGATGTTCGAGTATCTAAACAAGCAATCATGTATTTTGACGCCAGATTAGTTCAGTGAAATAGACTACTAGTTCAATGGTTGTGAAATCTATTTCCACTAGAGACCCTGGTCTGTGACACTACACTGAGCATGGTTTGAGTCACTCCGCTTGTAATAATTATAATATAATATTAATATTGTACTGTAACGTTGTAACTAAATAAAATATTTTCATCAATATCCAATCTTTTTAATATTTACAAGTAATTTTTCTAATATTTGGGTCCTAATAATAATTACTTTGGGCCCTTTTGAACGCAATGGACGATACAGTGGAGGATCTCTGTAATGTAGAGTGTATTTCGCTGTTCTATGAATATTAAAATGAAAGGTACTCTAGTTCCTTAAAACCGTTTATCCTTACTTGGTAGTCGCAAGTTTCACAAAGCACATCTTTTTGTAGTTGATTGTCGAGCACATTGCCTAATGCGCTACATAGAGATTTCGTTCTTTAGCCGTACGATACACTTATGAAAAAATCACTGGGGTAATATGTTTCCTATCAATTACAATACGAACAGGTACGAATATAATCTACTTTTTTATTGAGTTCAATACTCTGAGGTAAACCCGTATTGATGCTGTGCATTGTATTGGAGTTTTTGAAAAGGATAGTATATATATACATATATGTATATATATATATATTTTATTTTTTTTTAAATTTCTGTTAATCTCCTTAGGAATGAAACAAATTGCAGTGAACTGATCATTCAAAGGCCAGTGTTATACCTTCACCCTTGCATTATCAACAGCAATTGCCCCATTGTTGCATGTTGATTGTGTATGGTGAGTACCTTCGCTAAGCAGGTCTAGCTGTTATTATCTCTGCTTCTTTCCGTTAGGTGGCGCTTTTCTCCTGATCATTTGTTTTGTTGTCAGTGATTAAGGAGGAATGTCAGGAAGCGATTTCCTTGTAGGTGGACTTCTTGGAGGGGAGGACCTCTTATTTTTCAATTAAAGTTTTGAAAAAGCCGTAAGCAAAATTTTACATTTTTTTCACCTTCGCTGGGATTTGAACCTGGGCCAATTGAGTTTTTGTGCGAGAGCTCTGACCACTAAACCACGCAATACTTGAGTACAAGTCATCACCTGGGTGTTCGGATGTAGAAAAAAAAAGTAGTGATTTAAATAGGACCATTTATCTAGCACTACAGGGTCAAAAGTCAATTTCTGTCCATGAAATTGGCAGGTTTATAAAAAAAATTTGCACAGAATCGACAGATACGGTAAGACGTTTGAGCCATGGTAATACACGCATTGTCGTAAATTTTGCGTCTGATAGATAAAGTGCGGTTGGGCCAAATTTGGGCCACTGTGTTTTCATATTGATTGTTTTCATTATGACGTATTTGCCAATTGGATTTGCACCTCTACCCATACTCACGTAACAGTTAACCAACTGTTGGCAATACACAACACAGTAGATTTTCTAATTGGATGTTACATCAGTCGCCGTAGTCTAGTGGTTAGTATGTTGGCTTACTAAAACGATAGCGCCGGGTTCAAATCTTAGCTTTGACATCTTGAAAAAAAAAAAAAATATATGAAATAATTATTTCTTTCGGCGACTACCTCTCAGCAGTCTTCTGGCAAAACCTCATGGAGTAATTGATTGGAATGAAAAAGTTTCTCAAATCTGTCTTTCGGAGACGACTTTAAACTGTAGGTCCCGGTACCCATGGATTAACACACACAACATGAGAGCTGCGAGAAGCTAGGTCGTAAGCCTGACACAGGGTTGTAATGGCCAATTATGTATGTATGTATGTGTTACAACAACAAGCGTTCAATGCTGACTTTTTGAATAAAATTTTCTTCTTTCTTTTAAAATTACACTAATATAACTACTACTTTTAATTCAAAGCACTATGTTAGTATAATACCTGATTAGTTTTTGCTGGAAAGACTTTATGTGGACACTATTTGGGATACTTTGCTTGTTTCTTTTAAAATATGTTCACCAAGAAAATTGCTTTTAACCTACCAATTTAATTTGACCCTAAATCCAGAAACCATATTATTATTAAAAAATTACTAGTACTACAACATTAGAGGATATAAATATGAAATGTCAAAAGGGAACATTTAAAATAGTAAAACAGAAGCAAACAATTTTTATTTCTCTAAAATTGTTACCGTACGTAGTGGAAGCAAGGTTTTTACGACACTTCCCTTGATTTCAAACTGCTTGAATTTAATTCCTTAGCCAACAATATATTAAAGTGTCACATTATTTATATTACATTTTAAGAAAATTAAATTGAAAATTTTATATTAAAAAGAACAAAAACAAATTCATTGCATTACTTTCAAACCTAATTTATTTTTGCAACACCATTTTTTCTTTTTTAACAAATAAGTAGTGACTGCAGTTCACGCATTTCATATTCACGCTGTCACATTTTGTTAAATAAATTTTATTTTCTTTTACAAAATGAGTTTCTTTTTACCATGATTTTTATAGTTGATTTGTTAGTTTTTCTTTTTTTTAAATTCTTGTTTTCTTTTTTTTTTTCTTCATGAGCAAAGTGTTTGCAAAGAAATCATTCAGAGCCATGGCAATTGATGAAAATTAAATTCTAAAGTTGAATTCATTGTTTTAATTTTTTTTTTCTTCGCATATTTTTTGTTATTTTCGTCCATGGGGTTTATTTTGTTTTTTTTTAATGCAAATTTTTATTAAATTTGACTTTCATTTTAGCAGTTTGTTTTATTATTCGTTTGAAAATTAGGATTTTTATTTTCATTTCTTCTGTGCTGTTAACTTCCTTCAGAGTAAAAGTTGAAGAAACTCAAGTAAGTCAGAAAAAGGTAAGTACATTATAGTGGATCCAGAATATATTTTATAACGTACACTGTAATGTAAATTTAGAGAAGAGTTCAAGGAGAGAGGTACAGATGTCGTGAATAGGAATATTGTGTATATTGTGTGTCCCAATGTTCTGGAAAAAACTAGCAACCAATAAGTAAAAATTTCAATGAAATCATTAAAGAATTTAAGAAGGATCGACTCATAATTAGAGTGAAGGTTTCTAGGGAACTAGACTTTTAAAGAAAATGGATACACGAAAAAATTTGGTGTTTGAGTAAACTGTAGTTTTATTTGCAAATTAATATATTAGTGATTAAATTAGAGCACCTAGCCCAATAAAAATGACGCAGAACATCATGGATGAAGCTTCTCTCTCTGCCTCTAAGTGGTGTAGAGGTTTACGCTGCAAAGACTAAACTGGCTAAGCTGGCGGAGAGCAATAGCTTTCTGGCAGGGACTCCCATGAAAGAAAAGCAGTAACCAAGAATTATCCCTTGAGTTGAATCAAGAAGAACAAGAACAACATCATCTTAAATATGATTATAACCGTTTATTCCTCCCCGAATTTAAACTTTATTGTGAGGGCGTCGTGGGGTAGATTGCTGATTTATTGTTCAGTGGTGAAGGTATAATACTGGCCATTGAATAGTCAATCAACAGCAACCGATTTCTTTGTGGTTCACATTTGTAAAGTGGGACCTTTTTTTCGAACTGATATCAAATATGATATTAGTAAGTTAAAACCAAAGGTCCATATAATTTTTCCCCCTTTCCCGCCTATTTTCCTATACCAACACAATGTACAGCATGAGTAGAAGTCATCCCCTGAGCGCTGGACTCATTAAAAAAAACAAAGCTTTAAGTATGGGTTGATCGAAAATGCATTCTTCATTATGAGCTTCAACAATCTGACCAAATTAGCTAAGATCTAATACCAACAGTTAACGAGATTGAAGCAAACTATTCAATATAAGTAAACTAACTAACTTCAGATCATCATTTCTAAGTATTTACATTACAGAATAATGCTACTGATATGAATTTAAATTCCAAAAAGGCCTATAGAATCAATTAGTTCAGATTCTAGCTCAAGTAACTGAAAAGTTCTGGAATATTCGTTCTAAAGCTATCGTTCTAAAGCTATTTCAAATATTAACAAAATGTGCGTCATTTTTGTTAAAATTTTTCATAAAACTTTCTCGTACACTTATTATAAGAATATGGTTTTTGTACTGAAAATAACACTTTAAATATACAGAGTTAATATATTCCTCTTTTCTTTTTTTTTTTTTGTTTTGTAAGCAAAAATAAAATTTTCTTCGAAATTCCATTTCTCTTTTTGTTAAATCCTTCTAGCCAAGTTAGACATACCCTCTCATACATGGTATAAAATTCATTGAAGTCTTGAGTGATTTTGTATGGGTTCACTGTCATTTCCTGCTCTATTTTAAATTTGACATTTTAAAATGCATTAGAATATAATCATCGTTTTCAAAGTAATGGAATTTTATGCAATATTTTTTTTTTTATTTTTGCCTTTTTCTACTTCAAAAGGAAAATAGTTTCCGTAGTTTTGGTATTTCTGCATACAATTTGAATGAATTCAATATACTAAAACCTCTTATTGCCATTTTTGCTTTATTCAAATTTGTAATAAAAAAAATTAAGTTGGAGAAATTCATACTGTTGGTCAAAGAAGATTTAATTGGATGTTTACGAGTATTTTAAAAGTATAAATTTTTATTTCTTAAGTAGAATTTGTAAGATATTAAATTGAAGCATAGTGAATAATATATTGTCATATATATGCCCGTTATGGAAAGTTTTCATTCGCTCAAGCCCATGGCATAAACAGTTATAAAAACAGTTTTGAAATTTCAAAACGTTTTCACTCAAGCTGCTTTTAAAACCTGATTGAGTCAGACCAAGCGTTGTCAAAATTGAATACAAATGCATACCGTTTTGAAATCAAATTTTGATGGGGTTGCCAATTTCTTCCATTGGTTACTTTTATTATTCTATGCGCATTATTATAGAAAATATGAAAAAATTAGAATTAGAATTATTCAGAATTAGCTGTTAGTTAAAACGGTTTTAAAATTGTTTCGACTCAAAACATAGGCATAAACGCATATGAAGTTATCGTTATGAGTGAAAGTGTTTTGTGTCGAACTGATTTCAAAACAGGCATTAACTAAGCATATATCCCGGCTCATACTCGTATTTATCTTTATATACTAGCCCAAACTCGGCGTGCTTTGCTATACGTACCATTACAACTTTGTCCACATTTTTCGACTGATGATTTTTAGTGATTACGAAATTAATTAATTCAATCATATATGAGGTACTAGAGTACTTCGAACTATAGATTTATTGTACAGTCCTCAACTTGAACGGGATTCCTACAATATCTCTCCTAGTCTCGTCGCTCTGATGAACTTTAAAATGTCGAACGGTGAAACACCGAAAATTCCCTATCTGATAGTCACCAAGGTACCTCTTACTAATGTGCATCAATGCTGCACAATTTTCAAGTGTGTGCATCTGCACGAAATTAATCACACCAAATGAGGAACCTTCAGCTTTAATATTTTTCAAGCAGTAAAGAAGTAAGAATTTAAATTATATGGGAGGCACCACGCATCATTTTTCAAGCAATTTCACCAACTTTCTGATTGATCGTTTAGACCAAGTTTAGAAAGTTTAGCTTTGACCGTTCTCAAGATATACATAAATCAGTATTTAGTTTGTATAAAAGGTGCCACGCTCACCTGTCCAAGTCTATCCACTTTCTGGGTGATGATTTGCCTTGAGGGTGAAATCATTTGGACCCAATTTCGAAAGGTTAGCTATAGTCGTTCTTAAGATATCTATTGTGATATTTTACATATCGTCGTGCAGGAGTTTATGTGCTCTATCCGCCATATCATATTTTTTATATATCTCGAGTTAATGATGTCCCTCTGGGTTTTCCACCCGAAATTTTTCAAGTCTGCAATCCGTTTTCCGATATCTCATCTAGTTTCTGAGATACATAAATAACCGAAAACGGATTGCAGTTTTGAAAAATTTTGGTGTAAACAACCTAAAGTGGCATCATTAATTCGAGATGTATAAAATGGCGGATAGAGAACATAAACTCCTGCACGATGATATGTTTTCTTCTAATTAAATATATTCTCAGTAGCAAACAGAATATTGATTTTGGGTTAATTTTAAGTACTTTTTCTAATAGCTTCAAATATTTAAAAATATAAAAAACTTTTAAAAAATTTTCTTTATAACAGTGTATAGAAGCAAAATATTATTTCCATAATGTTCTCAATACTGTTGGAAAGTATTTCATTTCGTTTTTTCTTTTTTTTTTTTGTATTTTTTTTTCTTCTTTTTTTTTAATACACAGAAGCATTGATAACAAATATTTACTTTCCATCTTTTTTTCAATCTGTAGAAAATAATCAAAAAGAAATTGTCTGTATAAATATTTTTTTTTTCACAATATACCAGTATGTTCATATGTTCTTTATTAAATGCAAGACATTTTACAAACTATACATTAATTTTAGTCTTCTGCTGCTTTGGAAACAGGAAATATTTGCACAATTCTTTTGTGTTTGTCCAACTGTATTTTCATTGTCTGATTTTTTAGATATTATTTTTACTATATTCTTTATTTTTTTCTTAATTGTAATTTTATTATTGGGGGATAGATTAAAAACCCAAGTTTAAGACGGGTGGTGTTGTTTTCTTCCACCAAAAACAACAAACATAGTGATTTTCCCATGCGCTACATTTTCTATCTTTTAGCTATCATACAATTTTTAAGAAAAAGAATTCCGGAAATGTCAATTACGTGTATAGATCAGCCTGACAGCACAATTAATACATATTTTGACAAAGAGCAAAGCTGCATTACGGGTAAATTTTTTTTAGCTTCTTATATAAGACAAATTGCTGTCAGTTAAACACTCCAAGGTCAGTATTATACCTTCACCCTTGAAAATGAAAAACAGCAAGTGAATCAACTGTTGATGTTAACTTTTGTCTATTGTGAAGTGGTGAGGATCTTGGCTAAATTGTTTCTGATAGTGTTTGATCCTTGCTTTCCAGTTCTGCTTGAGTACGCAGTAGGTGGCGCTTCCTCCATTTCATTTCTTTCATTTTTTATCTCAAGTGGTTATAGTGGAATGTCAGGGGACGGCTTTCTTTGTGATAGATCTCTTGGTCGTTGGGGGAGGGGGTGGTTTTCACCATATCACACATACATACATACATAATTGGCCATTACAACACAGGGTTACGGCCTAGCTTCTAGCAGCACTCATATTGTGTGTGTTAATTTTTATCCATGAGTACCGGGCTCTACAGTTTAATGTCGACTCCGAACGACAGATTTGAGAAGCTTTTTCATGGCAATCAATTACTCCCAGAGCTTTTGCCAGAAGACTGCTGAGAGGTAGTCGCCGAAAGAAATATGTTTTCATATTTCTCTTTTTCAAGATGTCAGAGCTGAGATATGAACCCGGCGTTATCGTCGTAGTAAGCCAACACACTAACCACTAGACCACGGCGACTACACCATATCACAGTCTATAAAAAAGAAATAGCGTTCTTTTGATTTAGGTATCAAAGCGCTGTAGAATAAGCGGCAGTAAAACACGCAATGCATTGGCTGAAGATAAATCTGAGATATACGAGTACTAAATTAATTTGAAGATATACCCCTAGTCTTACATTAATATTTTCGATTATTGAAGCCCGGACAGAAACTTTTGATGGATTTTCTTACGCGTCATTGTGGCATTTAAATTTAATTGCGATCTCATATGTACATACATACGTGGATGGTTGTAGATTTTGCTTGCAAACATTACAGACAGCATGTCACATACATATGGATATGTGTAGGGAGGCAAATAGCCTTACTGGCTAATATATCCATGATTAAACAACAATTCTGCTGACGCTCATTAAGACGGCAGAAGGCCTTCAAAATGCCACAGTATTGAATAATGACAAAAAGTCTACTAAGAAAATTTAGAGTATTTTATTAAATTCGAATTGTAATTGAAATTTTTCGTATTAAGCCGTTTACTAAGAAACCACTAGAGTTTTTTTTTGTTCAAAGTAATTAAGACTTGCAACTTGCTGCCATTACCTTTATGTGCTACATTATCTTCATTGTATTTTGCATTATGTTCTTAGGTTTCACATGAAATATGTATTTGAAAAAGTGTAACGTGTTCCAAGTGAATTATATGTAGGGTGTCGTATTTTTGTTTGTTCCTTTTGCTATTTCGATCAATAAACTTTTAGAATTCAACAACTCACTTGTAAAGAAGTTAAAAACAAACAAGAAAAAAATAGAACAACAATATTGAGAAAAAAAATATTTTTAAGGTTAAGGTAAAAAGAGCGTGAAAAGTTGAACTATTCCATAATAGCTAAAATTTTCAAAATAATAAAATTTTTTAAACCATAGTTTACTGCTGCTTTGTATGTGATTCTTCAATATTAAATACTTTGAATTAAAACAAGAAAACAACGACAAAAACGAATTCAGTTAAATATGAAAATGCGTCACTGTTTTGCACATTACTGTTAACTGTTGCATTTCAATAAAAAAATTAAAAAAAAAAAACATACAAAATCTATAAAATAAAAATCTATGAACATACCGTAAATTCTCAAAAGAATTTTTTTTAAAAAGGATTCTGCTTTCTCATATCAGTTAAAATATGTGGAAAATGAAACAGACATACCAATGAAGGAAACATTTAAACCGAAATTATCTAAAGAAAACAAATTTGACGAGCAATACTCACAATGCTATGGAAAATAAAACATTTCTGTAATAAACTTTGAGAAAGAACAATAAAATTTATAGGAAACACAGGTAAAATATTTATATTTTTCTTTCTTTCTTTCATTGGGTTTTAGATTAACGATTTGAAAAAATGGAAGCAATTGTGATGAATAAAAGGAAAATAATGGAAGGAATATATAAAAAATAAAAGGAGTTTAAATTTATGCAGATAATCGAAATTTCCCCAAAGAGAAAACCATTAAAAATACATTTTCTGTGAACTATTATTCCAATTTTGAAATAATACATATACATATTCTGGTGATCAAAGGCTACTTAATAAATTTAGGTGACTTAAGTATAAAGTTGTCTTCAGTCATATAACTGAATTGTCCAACCAATTATCGCCATGCCTTCCCGGCAATAGAATGGATCTGAGGCAAAAAAAAGTTAAACTGTGTGGATGAGTGATCACCAGTAATTGCCCCATCTGTCAGTCGATGTTAAATGAGAGTGGCGAGCGTCTTTAGTAGGTTTTTTTTTTTTGTTAAGACCAGTACTCAGGAGTAAACCCCTACTCATGCAGTGCATTGTATTGGAAAATTGAAGATAAATAGATAATTTTTTTTTGTAATTTTTATTTATCACTCAAAGACCAGTGTTATACTTTCACCCTTGAATGATCAACAGCAATTACCCCATTTGTCGGTGGATGTTGATGATGAGTGGAGACCGTCTTCACTAATTAGGTTAGATGTTATCTTCCAAGAAGGTGGCGCTCTACTCTTGATTATTTGTTTCTGGTGGAATAGACTGGATATGTCAGGGAGCAGTTTTTCTTGCAGATGGACATCTAGGAGGGGGGCGGGGGGAACCTCTTATTTTTAAATTATAATTTTAGAAAAACCGCCACTTTTATTTCAAAATTTTTGTCCTTCGCTGGGATTGAACCTCGGTCGTTTGAGAGTCTGTGCGAACGCTCTAACCATTATACCACGACCCCCCCTTATGTGGAAACTTACGCCATTAAAATGTGTGACTTTTTATGAACCCTCTGATTATTTAATTTCGCATTACAGTAGTCGTTTCACTAAACTGAGAAAGCATAATAGTTTTGGACTTCGCTGTTTTCTAGCTCATCAGCGGCATCACAACAACCAGCCAGTACATCGAATATGGGACAAGTTACAATGCATCCACTATTAGCGCATAAACCATTCTGAGGTCTTTCGACTTCAAAAGGTAATGAATTAGGAACTGAGAAGTTCACACGACTTCGTGTTTTAAAAAAAGCCAGGACGTTTTTATATTTAGATTAGAGTACTTCCTGGATGCAACATGTTCTTACGAAAGAGATTCTTCGAATTCTCAACGTTATTCTAACGGTTCACATAAGGACAAATAACCGAATTACGACGACAAAAATGGAATTTTTTATTGTGTTAAATGTGACAATTATTGCACTCAATATGTTCTATATACCAGTAGGCAATCAACCTATAAGTATTGATTTTTTTAACACATTACATTAGCCTGTACGTGCATGCGAAGTATTATAACCTGTTACACTCACTTATACCTGTCAGCTGCATCTGTAACATTTATGGTTGCTCAACTTGACAATTTCTTGTAAACTTACAGGCTAACGTTTTTTAAGTATATATTTATGCATTAGGTGTCTAATTTTATTTAAAGTTATTATTAAAATAGTAATTATATGTAGTGCACATATAGCATAATATTTTTATTATGAAATATGGTGAAAAATTTACTTTAGCAAGAGCTATAAAAAAGTTCCAAACAGTTCCACGACTTTTCCTCATAAATTAAAAAATAAAACTACTAATAAGTGTAAGAAAGTCGAGTTGTGATCCCCCGTTTCCCCCTTCAATAAATAGAGAATATTTTCCTTATGTCGTACACCCAATTCTGAAAATCCCGCATGCAAACGAATTTTTTTTTTAATTCGTAAAATTTTTCATTCTATGAAGTCTCCTTACAAAATACTTGTTGGCTACACTGATGTATACTTAAAGTGCTATAAAAATGGGAATTTTGAAAAATTAAAGAATAGAGTCTGTAATGAAGATACCTTTAAGTACAGGATTTCGGTTCTAAATACATGCACATATTAGGTGTTATGAATATTTACTACATATGTGTAGCATACAAATTGGAAGTACAAAAATGGCAAGCAAGAGGTGGCAGTGCAAAACAAGAAGTAAAAGGAAAAAAAGATGAAATAGCCACTAAATTTTATGAACAAATGGGTCTTGTTGTTGACCAGCCGAAACAAGGTGGAGGCAATAGCAATGACGGTAATACAGCACGAAAATTTTTTAAGAATCCTTCGCTTGTTTCAGAAATAACTGGAATTGATAAAGTCTTAGTAGAAAGATTTGCAAATATATTATCAATAATTTCTTGTGGACATTAAAAACTATTGCTTTGTAACAGCAGAAATGGCCATTAAACTTTATGGCTGGTATAAAATGAGTTCCACTGTTCATAAAATTTTATTTTATGGAGCTGATATTATAAAATATTTACCCTTACCGGTAGGCCAACTATCAGAAGATGTAAATGAAGCAAGTCATAAAGAATATAAAAATTTAAGACAATACCACTCCAGAAAAACTTCAAGAGCCAATACTAACAGTGACATATTTAACTGAATGCTGATTTCTTCGGACCCTGTTGTGGCCGACAAAAGAAAAAAGGCTAAAAAAAACAAAGCAAAATTTAATGAAATTGTACTAAGTATGCTAAGGCTACCCACTTTCTGTGGCAACGAAGAAGATAATTATAAACAGGAGCTTGATGACATTCAAGACTATGAAGATATTAATATAGAGTAAAATAAAAATATTCGTATTCATAATTAAAAAATGTGAAACAATTAATTATAATTTTTATTATTTTAAGTAGTATCATACAAGTTGATAAATTTAAATAAAAACTTTTAAAAAATATAATTATTATTTCCGCTTTTATTAGTATTCTCGTTTTATGTTTTTCATTAGGCCTAATGTTTTGAATTTGGATTTTTAGTTTATAAAAAATTGACATACAAAATTCCGTGCAATAAGTTTTAATTGAATTCGATCAATTCTTTAAAAATTGTCCGCCATATTGGTTCCGCTATTTTAAATTTTTAAAAACTGACCTCAGATTCGTAATCAACAAACTTAAAAACCTTAAGGTACATAGTTTTATTAAAATTTATTGAATCCATATGCAGTAAATAATTTTGTCGCACTAAATTTTCAATTCGTCCCTGTGTGCGGTTATTTAAAATTGTAGAATTTGAACAACCATATTAAGGCACTTGCAATCTATCATGGGAAATATATTCCTATAGATTTTAATTATTGAATATTTTTCTTTTATATTTTGTAATATACAAATTAACCTTTCAAGTTTTTACGTACTTGTTTTGTCATTTCAACTTAAATTAACTTCGAATTGCATTGATAGAGAGTGGAATAAGAAAATGGACAATAAAATTAACAGCTATATGACATCTTTATACACACCCTTATAAACTACATGGGTGGTGGAATAAAGTTCATGAAAACTTAAAACAGTGTTGTATAAATGGCTTATAAATACATTTAAAATGTTTTTTCCTCTTCTGTTTGCTTTTGTGTGTTTGTTATTTTTTCCTTTTTAAGATTTTACTATTTTCTCCATTACCATTAAGCACGTTTATCAAAGGTACTTGGAAAATAACCAGGTAATGGCAAAACATTCAACAGAATGAGTTTAATTTTTTTTTTTTGCAAAATGAAAAAAAGGGATATAAAATGGTAAAAAATTACATGTTATGCCAAAAAGTCACGCACACCCATAAAATATTATCGCGTTATACTTTTTTTATATAGTGAACAATTCTAACTTCATGTTTTCTCCAGGATGCGGTTGACTAACGAGTAGTTGGAGAAAATGGGATGAGATAAGAGTTGATATGTAAAACTAGAGGTTTTTAGTTGATGATTTATTAAAATAAAACCATCCCAAAATTGTGCTTGTTATACCAATGATATGGATCGAAAGGGGACACCATGGATCTTCAAAAACGATTTTTTTAAATTCAATTTTCTCAAATTCCCAAATGGCGCTGGTTATTCCAATGGTATGGAACGAAAAGGGACTCCATTGAGCACAATTTGTATGTAGTGGCACATGTGTAACATTTCTCATTTTTCCATAATGACCTCTAATCTTCTAGAGAATTTTCGATTTTTTTTTTTTTTTGAAAAGCGATTTTTTAAAATTCAATTTTCTCAAATCCCAAAATTGCGCTGGTTATACCAATAGTATGGATCGAAAGGGGACTCCTTGGGGCACAATTTGTATACAGTGACATATGTGTACTATTTCCCATTTCCTCAGAAATTACTACTAATCTTCTAGAGAATTCTCATATTTTTCATAAAGTGATTTTTTTTTTAAAATCCAAATTTACGAAATCCCAAATCACCGCTGGCTATACTGTTTATTGAACTCAATAGAGGAATCCCTGCACTACCATTCGTATATAATCACAGATGTGAACCAAGTCCTTTTTCTCCGAAATGGGATCGGCAATTTAACCCTTTTGCCATCTAACTACTGTTAACATGTTGACAGAGCTCTGTTAACGTAAAGTATGACTGTACTAGACTAGTTAAATTCGAATTCATCTTCGCACTCATGTAATACATGACATCTTAATTTGAGTTGATAGAACGATTTATAAAACTCAACGCTCTCTAAGATATCAGCTGGCATCTCACGAATAAATTCTTTAATTCTAGCTTCTAGTGCGTCAACTGTTGCGGGCTTGTCCCTATTGATGCGGACCTTAACGTTGCTCCACTGAAATAGGCTGAAGGCTAAAAATCGCACAATATAAGAGCCCCTGTCGTATTGAATTCAGCCAGGTGCAGCTTTTCCATTATAAAAAAATTTTTTATTTATCATCGTACGGTAGCGCTTACCATACATAGCAGTGTTCCTTCCTTCGTCATCTTTGTAAAAGTATGGACTCTTGATGTCACTGCATTAATCCACATCAAAAGTTCATTCTTAAGGATGCATTAAGAATTCTTGCAATGTTTCTGGCTGCTCTATGCACCAAAAAATTTAATCAACAAAACGAGTTGTTAACTACAATCATTGAAATAAGATGGTACGATTACATTTTTTTCTTTTTCTCAAAGTAAACTTTGACAAAAAAATAAAATAAATTATTACGGTACCATACATTTTCAATTAAATGGCTTGAATAAATTTTTTGTTGAATTCCTTGCTCTAGGTTACATACATAACTGGCCTTTACAACCCTGTGTCAGGATTACGGCCTAGCTTCTCGCAGCACTGATGTTGTGTGTGTCAATTTTTTATCCATGAGTACCGGGACCTACAGTTTAATGTCGACTCCGAACGACAGACTTGAGAAGCTCTTTCATGGCAATTAGTTACTCTCAGAGCTTTTGCCAGAAGACTGCTGAGAGGTAGTCGCCGAAAGAAATATTTTTTGCTTATTTCTTTTTTTTTTGAAGATGACAGAGCCTGGAGTCGAACCCAGGGCCTATGTCTTAGTAAGCCAACACACTAACCACTAGAACACTGCTCTAGGTTAGTTGCGCATATTTTGTACAAAAATAACATAATAAAAGTTATGACTGACGTGGTTAGGGCGCTTGCGTACAACACACGACATCGCAGGTTCAAATCCTAAAGGTGGTATAGTTGTATTCGTTATTTCTTTTCTTAAAGAATCCTACACATTTCGTATTTGTATTTACAAAAACCATTGTTAGAGCAAAATTGAATAATATTGTAATTGTATATACAAAAAAAATTTATTGTATTTACAATTTAGTTTTTTTTTGTACATGTGAGTAATATATTGTGTTTTTTTTTATTTTATCTCAAGGCAAAATTTTTAGATCAAATTAAGAGGTAAAAATTTGCTGAAGAGAGAAAAGCAATATTGCGTATAATTCGCGACATATAGACTTAAGGATGAGTATATGTTTTGTGAAAATTGTACTACTATTGAAAATTTCACCCCCAGTCGAAAACTTCCAAAATGAATTTTAAAACCCAGCTAGGGTTTTTGTTCTACCATCATAAGCTTTTAGGTTTTGGGGGTCTCAATTGGTTCAAGGTTTTAATGCTGTACTGTTAATTTTTAATAATTAAGTCTTATTATATCTCGATACTGAATCCAATCGTTTCCTTACTTAACTTTGTTTATATTGCACATCATTTTGATTTATAAATTTTTATGTTTCTATGCAGCCATGCATTAAATTCTCATTTCTCCACAATTTTCCCCCAGAAAAAGTTTAAAAAATAAAACAAAACAAAACAAAAAATCTTTCTAACCAACATAAAAATAAATATTTTTAATTCAGTCAATAGTTTTATGTGTTGCATTAAACACGTTCTAGAAAGTAAAGGGAAAACTCTAAAAGAGAATTGAGAGTAGGTGTAGTAAAATGGAACGCCTTTTGAAACTCAACACTATAATCTGAAGAATATTGAACATTAATTTTAAACTTTAGACAAGGCACTCACTGCCATTAAGATAGACTTCATGATTAAGAAGGAAATTTAAAGACTTACAAAAGTTTTCATGAAAATAATCTCTGTTTATCACAGTGCTCCGTACGTTTTCGAAACAATATTTTGTGTGAAAAACTTAAATTAATTCAAATGGAAATATTTTCGTAATTCTCTTGTTGCTGCTTTAATTTGAACTCATGATGAAAATTGTTGTTGATAAACTTTTAAGAATTGTTTCATGCAATGGCACTGCTACTGTAATTTGGTAAAAGGTGCTGCTTTTTTTACAAAAGTAAAGCGAAATAAAACTTTTCGTTCATTTAGTATTCATTTTTATTATTATTTCAATAAAAATATAAAATAAAATTGAATATTACAATGAAAGTGTGGGTGAAAACTTAAAAGGGAGGGTTCTTTTCAGTATTGCAAATAATTTTAGGTTTTCTATACCCTACATAATTATAGATGGTTAGGATTTAATAAATTCATAACAACAAATCTAATTTTAAATTGTTTGTTTGTTTGTCTACCATATTTCTGTTTGTCAAAATATTTTCAACTGAAATTTCTTATTCTTAAATATGTACGTGGTTTATAAGTGTAAAACGAAACAATTTTTTATATCAAATTTTAAGAAAAATGTAAAAGTATATGATGCGAGTCCCTAAAAGAATATCTACTTTGTATAAGGAAATTTTGTTAACTCTTCATATACATTTTTTAGAATGCATATAACTAACCGTAATGTAATGCTATAAACACATTGAAGGGTACCTACCATCCACAACAGAACACTTGCTGCATATGAGAATAATTACTTATATTTCAGCGTTACCGACTACACGACTATCGTCAACATAGATTAGTTTCTACACATGAAAAATTATATTAATACAGGGTATCCGCCGGGAAGATATACTAATTTGTTTTGCCGCCATTTTAGAAAATTAGTCTTGACAGTTCATACATAGCAGTCGTGAAGTAAAGACGTTGCAAATTTATTATGGAAAAATATTCGGTAAAACAACCTGTTTTAATCGTTAAAACATTTTATCAAAATCAATAATCGATTACTGTGACGGTGAGAACGTAACGTGAAATTTTTGGGAGAAACAACGTGCTAACAAGAAGCACTATTTATTGTGTAGTGAATGATTTCGAAGAAAGAGGGACTGTAGCTCATAGACACAAGCATGCGCCACAACGTACTGCAAGATCGGCTGAAAATAATATAGGATCCATTCCCTTTCATTTAAAAATTTAGTAATGCATTTTTTAAGTGGCGTCCGCGTAAATATATAAGTGTATGTATAACCGGTTTTTTCTTAATGTTTTCTTTATATTTATTACTTTAAGGCTTTAAGTTAAATAAACTAATAGCCTTCAAAGCTATAAATACAAGAATAATCTTTTATATATATCTGTGGAATTTTGAAAAAACGTCTTCTCTCGAAATAAGACAATTTTCCAATATTTTTATAGTATATATAGAATATCCTTGTCCATCTTTTGCTCTAATCCCCGTATTTCTACGACCTTTGGAACTCAAGATATGCAGTTGACTAATCGACCTCTTTCAGTCTTTCCCCCAATTTCAATTTGACAAAACGACTTCTTTCAGAGAATTAAGAATAATTTGAAAAATTGAATGTCTATAAAATATTTTATTTAATTTTTATTATTATTTTTTAATTATTTGCATATTGTAGTGAAAAAATGAAGTAAATTTTTTTTTTAGTGAAACCGAAATATTTTTTCCAGATCAACTTCTTTCAACCTTTCTTTCATATTCCATTTTAACAAAACAACTTGTCTTGACTTATGCGATTAAATTTATTTCCAAATTTAATCAAAAAAATTTTGACAAAACGACTTGTATGTTGGAAGCTAATTTTTTTCTTTAAAATCTATTTAACAAAAAGTCTTAAATTAATTGTTTGTTCGTTAAGTATTAGTGTATATTATTAAAGTTCAAAATTTCTTTAATTTTTTAATCAATAACTTCTATTAACCTTTTTAACTGTTTTTTTTGCTCTACTGAAAAATTTTTGATTTTGAAAGAAGACGTTTTGTCAAATGTCCACAGATATGTATAACCGGTTTTTTCGGTTATACATTCAATGTTAAAAGTATTATTCGTCGCTAACCACTAATTTTTCTTATCTTACTGGGAATTGACGGATCCCATCGCTATCCATGAATCTATCCATTTTTTTACTTCATCATAATAGAAAAAGTGCTGGTCAGCCAGACTGTGTTGCATCGATCGGAAGAGATGGGGCAGAATCTCTCATTTGAGCGTTTCTAAATATGTTTTAGTGGGCATTGCAACATGTGGCCGAGAATTATCCTGCTGCTGCCTATTAATCGGCATATTGCGGCCATTTTTCTGGCAATGCTCGGCTCAAACGTATCAATTGTCTTTGATTGACCTCCGCTGTTTCATTCTGCTGTAGCAGCTCATAATACACCACACCCAACTGGTTACACCAAATACACCGAATACATCGGCTTGATCGTCGATGATGAGACATCGCCGGGGTATGCATAAGTTGCCCGACATTTTGGATTATCGTTATGGACCCAGTCTTCATTACCCCTTTTTGTTTTGCAGTTGGAGTAGTTGTTCAATTGCGTTCGAAATCTCTTGGTTTCAATTTATACAGCAACAAATTTCCAGCTTTTCGAATCATTCTCATGGCCTTTAAACGATGGTAAATGGCTGGTCGAGTGACTGCAGGTGTTTTCGCAAGCTAGCATTTATAATGGATCTTAATGGAGAGTTGCCTCTGATTCTTCAACTTCAGACTTTTGTGGCGATGCCGGTTGTTCTTGGTCTTCTGAAACAAAATTGTCACTTCTGACACGTTCGTTCAGATAAAGCATAATCACCATAAACTTACACTCAAATACAATGACTTTCGGCAGCCTATTTATTCTATTGAATTAATGAAGTAAAACTCCTCGCAAAGACAAATTATTCCGTACAAAAGTTGACATTTTCGGAGCATACAGAAACTATGTTGTTTCCATTTAGCAAAATGAGAGATACTGACATTTAAAATGACGGTGTTACCAGATGGAGCAATATAATAATAAACTAGTAGCACCATCTGCTATCAAAACTGCACGAACTTATTTACAGTCCAAATAATTAATAGAGTGAGAGCTCGATTTGTGCAACCACCGTTTATTGGAAAAACAAATAATTTTTTTTTTCAAAGTGATCCTATTTTGCAAAAGTATTTAAGCAAAATTTCTTCTATTTCTTATATAATGGTTGATCATTACAACTCTTGGATCAGACTTTTTCAAGTTTCGAAAATCGAGCTCGCTTTATATGTTAAAATTAGGCTCCTGTCATTTTAAAGGAATCAGTGAAATATTACGCAAATTGTAAATAGTGCCTTACAATGGCCTTCTAGAGTCTACAGTCAACTTCCAAACATTTTTGCCTCTGACTATTTTACACCTGTTACATTATTTTTCCTAAACAAAAATAAATATGGATCCGCTACTTTCTTTTTTCCAATTTCTAAAGACCCATTAAAGGATAAAAATCATTAGTTCGCTAATACATCGTCTTAGAGAAATTTGTCAAATAAACCCTCAATAAACCGAAAATATTTTTTATGAATACGGGCAATAATCTTAGAGATTGCAAAAACTATTTTGGTATTCGTTTTCTGTTTATAGAAATATCAAATAGTCGGCCTTACACGTTACAATATACTTTTTTTTTTCTCAAATCGTTCTATATTAACATTTGAAACCAATTTCTGCTTTCATTTCAACTATGGAATATTAATTCGATGGGTGTGTTTTATAAATCTCAACTGCAAGAGCAGTATTGGTGGCTATAAGCAGAAGCAACATACTACTCGTAGTGCAGAGCACTTTCTGTGCCAGCAAACGGATGTAAGTAATTAAAAACTTTTCATATTTATCTGTAGCAAAATGAAGAAAATTTTTTTATATCTAGTACATGTATCGTAAAACGACTAAACATTTTTAAAGAAAGTATATATGCATATATGTATGTATGCATGTATGCATGTATGGATATGTATCTTGGCAAACAAACTTTTTTAGAAAAAAGAAAAGCTAAAAGTTATTATTTCTTGTTTCTTAGAATTTTCCATACGTCATGAAGTAATAACATTTATTGTTGGTGAAGAGATTCATGTTAGAAAGAAAATTAAAAGATTTAAAAGAATTATCAAAAGTTTTTTATAGGTAAGTGCTTAAAATAAAAAAAAATATATATCAAAGTTGCTCATTTTGTAATATTTTTTATTATTTTGCCATTAATAAAACTTATTCTTAAGATTTATGAAAATAAAAAGTAGTTAAAAATAATGTTTTTTTTAAACTTAAGCAAATAGTTCTTTCTTGTTGTATAAAAAAATTATGTGGGTGAAAATAAATATGCCAAGTTAAATATGTTTTTTGCTAACTCGCTACTTTTAAAACATATTTAATTTTGAGTTAACGAGTAACCTTATTGGAGTAGCGAGTCAGTAAAACCTATTTAATTGAAAAATTATTATTAAAGGGGAAAATGAAAATTTTTGTAGATATTAATTAAAAATATAAAAAAACAGATAATAGCCCAATTAACAAGAAAAAAAAATTATTATTATTATTATTATTTTTAAGTATTTATTACTTAATAGCTTCATTAATGGTCCTCTAAGGGATTTTAAAGACATATTTGGCCAAATAAAGCCATTGCTAGGAATACCACTATATGGAATGCACAGCTTAAGACCTCTACTATGACGTGGTATTACTGAGTTGAGTTTGTAAATTTTTTTTTTGTGAATTTTCAAAAATTAATTTTAATGATGCCACTTTAGGTTTTTGACACCAACATTTTTAAAATTTGCAATCCGTTTTCGGCTATTTATCTCCGAAACTGAAAGAGATATCCGAAAACATGTTGCAGATTTGAAAAATTTGGGATCGGAAACTTTAAGTGACATTATTAACTCGAGATATATAAAAAATATGAATTGGCGGATAGAGCACATAAACTTCCGCACGACGATATACTAAAAATTAAAAAAAAAGAAAAATAAATTATAAAAAATAATTTCAGACTAAATCTGTGGAATTTTGAAAAAACGTCTTCTCTTAAAATAAAACAATTTTCCAAGATTTTGATAGTAAATATAGAATTTCCTTGTCCCTCTTTTGCTCTAATCTCCGTATTTCTACGACCTTTGGAACGCAAGATATGCAGTTGACTAATCGACCTCTTTCAGACTTTCTTCCAATTTCAATTTGACAAAACGATTTCTTTCAGAGAATTAAGAATAATTTGAAGAATTGAATGTCTATAAAAAATTTTATTTAATTTTTATTATTATTTTTTAATTAATTAATATTTTAATTAATATTGTAGGGAAAAATAGAAGTATTTTTTTTTAATCAATCTGAAATATATTTTTCAGATCAACTTTTTTCAAAATTTTTTTCATATTCCATTGTAACAAAACAACTTGTCTTGACTTAAGGGATTAAGAAAATTTTCAAATTTAATCAAAAAAATTTTTTACAAAACGACTTGTATGGTGGAAGCTAATTTGTTTCTTTAAAATCTATTTAACAAGAAGTCTTAAATTAATTTTTTGTCGTTTTAAAGAAAACTATTGCTTCTAGAATGGGAAAAAAGGTCGCATAATGTTTGTTAATGTTAATGTTTGAATAATATCCAAGTTCAAAATTTCTTAATTTTCTAAGCAATAACTTCTATTAGCCTTTTTAACTATTGTTTTGCTCTACTGAAAAGTTGTTGATTTAAAAAGAAGACGTTTTGTCAAATGTCCACAGAAATATTGAAATACTTTAAAATATCGGCACAGACAACTATATTCACTTCCTTTTACATTTGGTTAAACAAGAATACTTTTTTTATAATATTAAGCTACTCAAAGAAGTTACGGCCTAGCTTCTCGCATCACTCATGTTGTGTGTGTTAATTTTTATCCATGAGTACCGGGACCTACAGTTTAAAGCCGACTCCGAACGACAGATTTAAGAAGCTTTTTCATGGCAATCAGTTACTCTCAGAGCTGAGAGGTAGTCACCGAAAGAAATAATTTTTTCAATTTTCTTTTTTTCAAGATGTCAGAGCTGAGATTTGAACCCAGCGCTATCGTCTAAGTAAGCCAACACACTAACCACTAGACCACGGCGACTACAATAATAATAAATAAGGTTTAAGTTGAATTAAAAAAAAGGTCGACAAAACTTATTAACACAATTTAATATAAACATTTTTTTATTGCTCTCCAGCAAAATAAAATGGAAATGGTTCATGGAATTCCTAAATTCCAATAAATGAGTTCTGACAGAAAATTTCGCATAAAAAATAAGTTCCCAAATCAGGTGATTTGCAATGATATTCAATGAAATACGATTTAAAAATGTTTTCGTCAACACATGAAAAGACATCTGTAAATCATGCATTATATATTTCAGTATCTCAAAAATTCAAAATTCACAAATTGTATGATCTTAAATGGTACAATAATGATGAAATCATGCATGTTTCACCCTTATCAGGCATTGAAGCTACGATTTCATTACATTTTTGTCATCTAAACTTTTGCTTGGATTATTTGTTTGTATTAAAGTTATTCACACTCAATTCCAATAATATTTTAAGAATAAAAAATATTATTTTATTAGTTTAAGAACAAGTCTGTTCCAATTTTATTTAAAATACAATTCTTTTAACGAATAATTCGTTTAATATTATGTTTTACAATCATTTTGATTTATACTCTTGTAGTTAAATTTTTTTATCAGTATTTTAAAAATTGATTTTGTAACATAATATCAGGAAAAAAAAAGGATTTCCTTTGACAGCCTTATTACATTGCATTAAAATTTTACAAAAGAAAATAAAGCTTTTTTTAAACCTTCTGAAAAGCAAAAAAAGAAAAATCTTTTCCAAAAAGCAACGCGCTAAAAAGAAATAATAATAAAATCATACAGTGAATTTGATATCGTCACAGGAAGATAAGAAATTTGTTTCTATGTAATATTCTATATGCCCCCTGTAGACCTTAAAAAATATTTTGCCTTTAAGTAGGCTTTAGAATATGCTGTTAAAATAAACAGCCTTAACAAATGTAAACTTAAATTTTTACAGTAAAACATCATATGAGAGAGTGTTGTAAATATATTTGTTTACATTGAATTGAACATTATATTTTAAATTGTAAATACCCTGAGATAAATAGAAATAGTAAACAAATTAGGAAACTTAATAAACATCCTTAGGGTATGCTTTGTTTTTATAGTCTAAATGATAAGAGATATTTGCTATTTGAAACTTATGTTTGGGAATGATATTTTGGAATATATACATACTCGTACTTTTAATGCACTGAGAAAAATATTTTTCTTAAATATTTATAATAATTTAGTGTAAAAGCACTCATCTCTAATCACGAGTCTGCATCAGTGGGGCTATTAAATAAAAATAAATTGTTTTATTTTTTGCAAACTAAGTAGAAGTATATTTTTGTTCACCTCGAATAAATTTGAGCAGTGTACTAGTCGTTGTTAATTTTATTTATGACTTTTTTTAGCTTTCAACTTAAAATTAGATTTACCTTTCAGACCAAAAAGGCCCTTAAATTTAATTCAAAGTTAATAATTGAATTTATTTTTCTACTGTGCTTAAGCTCCTTAAAGTATGGTGTTATTTTCTAAGCTGTAAGTAATTTTTGACAAAATTCCTTCTCAGCCATATTCCTGTAATTTCTTTGCAATTTGCGTATAAAATTCAATGTATATACGTGTGTATCGTCGTATAAAATTACTTCTAATCATAGTGACAATTTGAAAGCGCCTAAAATTTATCTCAACAATTTAAGAGGTATAAAGAAGAATATTTTTGATATAAAGACGCCCGCATTAAAATAAGAACAAATTCTTAAGAACAAAATTGTTTTCAGAGGCTGAGTGAAAATAAGAGAAAACAAAGTGTTTTAAAAGAAAACGAAAAAAAAAGACATTAAGAGAAAAGAGTGCCAAGTGGAAAAACCATTAAAATGCCATTTCATGGCATTATCAAACATATTTATGCATGCACGTACAATATCGTAAAATTGTATGCAAATTATTGTAAAAAGTATTTCTCAATATGAATTCCTTTCTTTTCCTTTGGTTTTTTTTTTCACGCTACTTTATTCATTTCATTTAAATGAGTAAATACTACACACTGTATTTCTTATATATCTCACTTCTTAGCAGTAAGTAAAATAATAGCATAGTTTTTGGATGGCTTCAATAAGCAAACAAAACTTGAGAGCTTTTGTATAAAAAAAAGGTTTTCCTTTTAAAGTATTTTGCCTTTTAAAAAGTTAGAATAAACAAATACGTAAGTGGTTTTAGTTCTTTTATTTTTACTTAAAATAATGTATACTTTTAGGAGGTTCAACAAAATATTTTTTGTTGCATAAACCTTTCACAAAGGAATATTTCCTTAAACAGAAATATCTTTTTTGTTTTGTATTACAAAGTTTTGGTCTGTTTTAAAACAGTTTACTTACTATCGCCAAAGAAATTGTTATTGTTGGTAAGTTTCCGATCATACCTTTTTAATGTTTTAGTTTTAAGATTTGAATACTTAAATTCTTATGCATTTAATTTTCATGATTTTTTGATAAAAATTTCACGTAGTTCAATAGGCTATAAAAAATAATTATCTAATTCATATATCAAAACAGTTCTACTTTATTATTTAATACATTTTGTTATTAAAGTTGACAACTCTACAAAATATATGTTTTCTTCGATGATTTAGTCGAAATTTTCAGTTTGGTCTGGTTTTTCTCGAATGTTTTAACTGTTCTTAAATATTTTGTGAAGATGTTACACAGGGTGACGCAGAATAAGCTATATGGTTTGTATTTTTTATAACTTTTTTAATTATTATTCTTTCTTTTTTTTGAGTATTTTGTGAAGAAGATTTGGGAAATTAATTATTAATTATTACACGATCGAACATCGTATAAAAATAATTGAATTTTATTTTTCAAACCAACAGTCTATTGTGTTAACACAGCGTGCATATAGTCGTCATTGTAATATGCGCATTGCATCCACAGCATCAGCAATAAACTATTTGATTTGAAATTTTTACCAACATGGGTGTGCAAGAACCTTTCCTGGTGCCGGAAGAATACTTACCGTGCACACCGGTCAAAATATTGAACGTGTACGGGAGGGCGTGCAGCATAGTCCATCAACATCAACAGGAAGGCGTTAAACACAACTCTCATGGCGGTCGCTGTAGAGAATTTTGAGTACAATAGACTTGTTCCCATATAAAGTTCAACTGTGCAAAAATTATAGACGATAGAATACCAACAACGGCTTGAATATGCCATTCGTTTCCGTAAATAAGAGGAGGGAAATCCAGACTCTATTCACAATTTGGTAATGAGAGATGAATCCTATTCCTATTAAATGGATATGTCCACAAGCTAAATTTTAGAATTTGGGCTACGGAAAATCTAAGAGCAGCGACATCATCAGCGACAATCACACCCCATTAAGTACACTGTTTAGTGCGGTGTATCCTCCGAATAATTGGCCCATATTTTTTTAAAATAAAAGTGGTGTCTCAATTTTGGTCAGCGGTGTTAGGCCAGCAAGGGAAAACCATAAAAATTTGTGGTTTCAACAAGATAAACACATACTACAGATGACTCAATGGCTTTGATAAGGGACAAATTCGGCGAACGCATTCTTTCTTTTCTGTCTATTGACAGCTTTCTTTGGGGATATTTGAAGGAAAGAGTATACGTTAACAAACCAACTAAAAATGAAAAATTATGGAGAATATGCTAAAGAGAAGAAGCAGAAAATGGACATCACTTACGGGATATTATTTTTCAAATTTATTTGCAAAAAATTCCCCAATATAATACTGTATTTAAAAAAAAATTTAAATAATCGCATAAATAAAAAAGATATAAACCATTTAAACAATATACTTAGCTCATTCTGCGACATAAAAAACATACAATTTCAAATTATCTGATTTTTTTAAAAGATTTATGTGCACTTAACAACAGTGTATTAATATTCTAAACAAAAAGCAAATACAAATGTACAAATTAATAAAAATAGCTTTAAAACTGTTCGTATCGGTTAGGTAGGGCAGGTTTAAAGGCAGAGTTGGTTTTCTATCAGTCAGATAGGATTAAATTAATAAAATACAGTTTGGTTTAAACTTTTTAATCCAAGCTTTTTTGAAGTAATATATGTATATTCGACTTTATCATTTGTTCATCATCAGTTTGCTTTTGTTCCTCAAATCATTGGCTCACTAAAGTCGTTAATTGCAAAATATTTGTAATAGTTACACAGGGTTTTCAAAAACCATGTAATAAAAGTCAGTCATTGTAAGTATTTTAAATTGCTTAGGTAATACACTTAATAAAATAATGCCTTTACAATGTACAGTGTTATTTTACAGCCAGATTTAAATAATAAAATTATAAATAATTACTCGTATTTTCACGTTTGGAATATATTATAATTTTATGAAATGTCTTACAATTATTATCAGCACATCTAGGCAATTGGGAATTCCTATAGCTCTAAAGTTATATTATTACTTAAGTTTGCATAAAATATTAAAAATTCAAAACTTGTCAATAAATAGAATTGAAATAGGAGGTAGTGAAAATTCTTGTCGAGGGTCTTCAAAACTTCAATCAGAGTAAATGTAGAAATAATCTTTACATTCTGTTACGTTTCGAATCAGTTGTTCCTGTTTGTACATGAAAAATATGTATAAGTCGTTAGTTTTACTGCTACTTTCCGTTTTGTTTCGGACGATCCCGGTAAAAACAAAATTTCATTAAGTATTTGTAAGTAATAGTAAAAAATCTGACATCAGTCTTATTTTTTAATAAAAAATTTAATAAAAATTAAATAAAAAAGTTCTAGTATAAAGAAAAAAATATTCTTCATGTAGATCCTTAATTTTTTTGAAAACTCTTTTATTGTACACCGAAGACATTATTTGCAAAGCTCAAAAATCTGGCAAAAATAAACATTTTTATTTATTTTTCAATCTTGTTTCACAATTTTTGTATACTATTTCTTTTTTTTTCTCTTTATTTATTTTTTAAAAACAGCTAAAGGACAACTAGCTACATCATTTTAGTACGGGATGGTACAGAATGGAATAGAAACAGAAAGTAAAGACTAATGAAGCCTTAAGTCAAAGAAAAGATATCAACAAATTACTTATTTTTTCATTATATTTTATATTATACTTTTTACTACCATTTCGTCGTACCGGAGTTTAAGTGGTCAATCCGCCATTTTATACATTTACAGTTGATGATGCCACTTTAGATTTTTGACCCCAAATTTTTCAAATCTGCAATCAAATCTCGTTCAGTTGCTAAGATAAATAGTGCCTGCTTTGTTCTATATCCTTCAAACCAGAATTTTTTGATCGATTTTCTCAAAATTGGAATTTTTGACACATACATACGGCTTAGCTTCTCGCAGCACTCATGTTGTGTGTGTTAATTTTTATCCATGAGTACCGGGACCTACAGTTTAAAGTCGACTCAGAACGACAGATTTGAGAAACTTTTTTCCCAGAGCTTTTGCCAGAAGGCTGCTGAGAGGTAGTCGCCTAAAGAGAAAATTTTCATATTTCTTTTTTCAAGAATTCAGAGCTGAGATTTGAACCCGGCGCTATCGTCTTAGTAAGCCAACACACTAACCACTAGACCATGGCGACTACACATGGAGAGCTTAAACTCCCGCACGACGAAATGTTAAGTTAAGAAAATTCATTTGAATTTTTCTCAAGTAATTCTAATAACATGACTGACTAATAGAATTATAAAAGTCATGGACGACAGAATATTTGGCCAGTGCCAGATCTAGATTTATTTATTTTATTTTTTATTTATTTATTCATATAATGATTATAGCACAACAAGTTTAACGTCTTATAATTTAATGTGCTAATGAGAATAACAAAAATAGTAAATCATATCTTAAGCATAGACTAATGATATATATGTATACTAAATAATTGATTTAGAGTTATGTCGAGAACGGAATTTACATAATTAAATTAAGTTAAAAAATCACTAACTAAAATAATCAAAAAAAAAAAAAACTATAACATAATTACAAAAGTAAGTTTATAAATTAAATAAGTTGTATCGTTTTATTAAAATTCTAAACATAATGTTAGCCGAAGTATTCCAGAAGAGCTTTCTTAAACCTGTTTGCGTTCTTCATGATTTGAATTTGATTCGGTAGTTGGTTCCAAAGAGAAATGCTGTGAATGAAGAACTGACGTTGTGAGAAGGTTTTTCGATACCTAAGTTGAATTAATGTTCTTCCACGTCCGGACCTGCCTAATTTTAAGATGTTGAAAAGGTAATCAGGTTGCATAAAAGATAATATTTTATGCAAGAAGACAAGACTCCTAAACATTAAAAGATTTTCAAAACTCATTCGGTTAATCTGGTACGCAAACCGTGAAATTCGACTACGTGGTCCGATGTCATAAATATACCTGGCTATACTATTATAAGTAACCCTCAATTTGTTAAAATCACTGACTGAGCAGTTAGCATATATTTCACACCCGTACAGGAGTACTGGTAAGAGATATGTCTTGGCCAGTAGAGTGCGTATCTCAAGAGGTGTCGAATGTTTAACAGCCCAAAGGATCCGGAGCATTCCATATACTCGACCTGTTACAATCGATATGTGATTTGAGCACGAAAGTTTACTGTTAAAAACAACCCCTAAGATTTTGCAGTGACTAATAAATTCAATTACATCACCATCAATTCTTATCGAGATGTCATTATTCAAACCAATATTATTAGTGTCAATAAAAATGCATTTAGATTTGGAAGAATTGACGCATAGTCCATTGTTCACTGCCCACTCGTTAATCCTAGCTAGATCACTGTTTAAATAATCTGCACAGAGATGCATATCGTTCGCAATACAACTTCTGTATATCTGTACATCATCGGCGTACATTTGTATACCGCAGTGTTCAATAACATCAGGTAAATTGTTGATATACAGACAAAACAATAGAGGGTCGAGTATTGAACCCTGAGGTACACCCCTGTTGTATACTCCGGGCCTCTGAATTATTTGCCATTCAATGCAACAGTTTGACGACGCCCTGTAAGATAATTTCGTAGAAGTTTACAGGACTCTGACGAAAAATAAGAAAGTTTTTCAAGTTTAGTCACCAAAATTGCATGATCAACTGTTTCAAAAGCTTTGCTATGATCTAACAAGACTAAAAAAGATACCATACTTTTGTCAAGATCACTTCTCAAATTTTCAATTACATCTGTAAGCGCCTTGAGGCAGCTTCTCCCCTTAACAAAACCAGATTGTCTACCAGATAAAAGTTTAGATTGCTTGAGGTAATCATTAATTTGCAAGCTCATGATATTTTTCAGAACTTTAGATAAAAAGGAAAGAATAGCAATGGGTCGATATTCATTATTTGACTTCGGTATAGGAATAATTTTCGACAGCTTTCATCCATCAGGAAGAGCAGATCTGGTGAGAATTGAGTTAAATAAATATGTTATAAATGGCAATAGTTTTGGCATGATAATACTAAGAAAGCTAGGATCTAGCCCGTCAACTCCAACAGACTTAGATTTGATAGCAAAGAAACTCATCATTTTAGTTCTTTTATCTATTTTAACCAACGGCCAGCTATTTAGCATTCCATTGTGGATCAGAGTATTTAAAGTCATACGGCCGTATGTGTAATGAAAACTTAGCAACTCCTAAGCATAGAACAAAAAACTGGCAACTTTATCACCCGCTATAGGTTGATACTATAAAAACTTTCAATACCTTCTATTTGATAACTCGTCGAAGAATCCAAAAAATTAAATATCTTGTACGTTTGAGTAAGAATTTATACGTATTGGAATTACGTACTTATTCACTGTGTACAACGTAATGCTGATTTATACACATCCAAACTTAGTTGTAACATTTTCCAATTATTTAATTAAGATTGGCGGGAGAATATAACATAAAAAGTATTTTCTAATATTAACTTCATTAAAGTTGACAAAATATATTAACAGAACACATAATGTTTAAATTTTATTGCAAAACGTATAAAACCAGTGTTAGTTCTATAGTTGAAAAGACTTAACATTTTCATTTAGTGTAATTGCAATTTTCTTATTCAAAGATCTGTGATTTTCATTAAGCAAAATCGATAATTAAATACTTTTCTTATGGAGGCTTTATCTTTTTCTTTGTTGCTTTAATTAAGTTTGAATTTAAGGTTTAGCCCAAAAAACCTGTAACTAAATACTCTAAGCCTTTGATTGTAACAGAGTTGTAAATGAATCATTCATTTTTGATTTCAATTCATTTGAATTAGCCAAATTTTGAATTAATTCTTTTCAACAAAAAAAAGAATTGAATTAAGTTTGAATCAATTCATTTGAATTTAGCGAACATGAATTGCAATTCATTTCTAATTCAAATGAATTAGGCAAAATGAGTTGCAATTCATTTGAATTAGGCAAAATGAATTGCAATTCATTTTTTAATTCAAAAGAATTGGTAAAAAGAATCGCAATTCATTTCTAATTCATTTGAATTGAAATGATTTGGAATTAATTCAAATGAATTAGAATAGTAACTTGTAATTCAAATTTATCAAATCAAAAATGAATTGCATTCAATTGAAGTAAACTTGGTGTTTGGAGTTTGGTCCTTCAAGTACTACTTATGTCGCTTTTGATATACGCTGAATAACAAGACATTCAGTATTTAAAACCTATTAATAATTAATGAAATTTTGTGACGCACGAACATTAAAGGACAAACACTTTAGTAATACTTATGAGAATTCTTATAATTATTATATTATTAAGAGAATTATTATAAATAAGTAATAAATACTTGGATTAAAAGTAATAGAAAATGGGTGATTCATTATTAGTAGTGGATATATTTTTATTATAAAGTAGAGAATAGAAGTACTTGGAAAAAGGGTGATGCTTTTGCATTGCAGTCTTTTTTTTTTCAGAATCAATTTAATTAAAGTAAATTGGAAATGTATAACAAAATCATTTTTCGAGTTAATTTAAATGAATTGGTAAAATGAATTGCAATTCATATTTTAACTCATTTGAATTAATTCATAATCAATTCAAATGAATTGGGAATGAATTGCAATTCATTTTTTCTAACTCATTTACATTAATTCAAAATCAATTCAATTCAAATGAATTGGAAATGAATTGCAATTCTTTTTACCAATTCATTTGAATTAAAAATGAATTGCAATTCATGTTCACTTAATTCAAATGAATTGATTCAAATTTAATTCAATTCGTTTTTTGGAGAAAAGAATTAATTCAAAATTTTTCCAATTCATTGCATGAATGATTCACGAATTAATTCAAAAATGAATGATTCGTTTACAACTCTGGATTGTAAACAATAAAATTTGTTTATAATTAATGTGGTTTGGATCTCAAACAAGGCAAATATTTACGTAATTTAACCGAATTAATAGCTTTTCAATGGCATTTTATTAATGCTAATTAACTGCTGATTTTTTTGGGGCCCTAAATTATGCCATGGTCTTACGATTAAAATGGTAGCATGTTCATGGTTGCCTGCATAAGGAAAAAGCCACAACGGTATTTAGAACCACTACATTTATAATAATTAACGGCTTTACATTAAACTGAAAATAAATTTTCTTTTTCTCTTTTTTTTTCTTTTTTGCTACCTGTGCTTAGAAATAAAGAAGTGAAACATATTGAGGGGCTAGTAAATATATGCTTTATTTTATTTTCTTTTATTTTTTCACAAATTTACAGAAAAAAAAAAAATAGTATTAAATTGTAAAATATATTACTTTCTGAGCAGAGGTAAAACATACAGCTTTGCGTTTGTTATTTAAAAAAATTTCTTTGTTAACAAATTTTGCTGTTTTGTGCTTTATTATTGCCACACCAAAAAGTATACTCCATATCAGTGTTTACGCAAAAGCCTAAAAGTATATTAGTATGTATGTATGTATGTATATGCTGTTTACAAAACCATTCTAGAGAATTAATAGAAGAGCTAAAAACCTCTATTTTTTTCGTATAGCTTTTATATAGTTTTATGATCATATGAATAGAATAAAATTTGCTTTAAATGGCAATTTCTAACAGAAAAATAAACCAGCACGAAAGCCAGCATAGTCATAAACATAAAATATTGCTAAAATAAGGAGAAAAAAAAGAAAAAAATAATTCATGTGTAAAAGCCATAAAACATGCAACATTATTATAAATAAAAGCAAACATTTCTATTGTTCAGTATTATAAAATAAATGACAGAAATTTCAAGAACATTATGCTTCATATAAACTATTTTATACGGGTTTTGTGAGTTCCTTTCTTTTTTTTATGTTAATACTCGTACACATTAAAAATTCATTTATTTTAAAAGTGTAAACATGAGTTTATGTTTCAGTTTTTAATGGCTGAACATCAAATACCAAAAGGGTTGGAAAATAAATTGAATTAAAAAAAGAAAAGCACACACACACAAACAAATAT
This sequence comes from Metopia argyrocephala, assembly GCA_963576795.1. Taxonomy (NCBI): domain Eukaryota; kingdom Metazoa; phylum Arthropoda; class Insecta; order Diptera; family Sarcophagidae; genus Metopia; species Metopia argyrocephala. The sequence continues at coordinate 54,530,985 of OY756211.1, read as the reverse complement.
GAATAATAAAAAATTATATGATTGCAACAGTTTTACTTTCAGGTAATAAATACTCGTATAACAAAGAAATGAAAAAAAAAAAAAAAATCAGCAAATGATAAAGTAGACACATTAACTGGCACACCATGCAACAGAAAGCAAATTCCTTGCAGCCTTATAATAGTAAACATAACAGATTTAGAAAAATTGTTACTACACCAGTCACTAATAAAACAACCACTAAAAACAGATTTTGCTTCCGTTGAATCACTACGAAAGGAACACAAAAATAATTGCAAAAGAAACATTTTTTTTCCATTTCCTGGCATTGGCATGACCAATATTTGCATTTCACACTTATTTACTAAAAAAAATAAGAACAAAATAACGGCTAAATATTATTTTTTATGGCTTAATACCAAATAAGCTCAATAATACAAAGCTGTGACAGGTAAAAATTTACATATTTTTTCCAATCTTTTTGTTTTAAAAATGTTGAATTTTAATTAAATTTAAACTTTGTATCGAGGTACATGTCAACAAAACTTATTAATAAAATTAAATTTTACTTATATCGGGTGGTTACATTTTAAGAGCCGATGTTGAATGTGAACCTCACCTAAACGTCATGTTTTTTTCTGCATTTCATTTGACATTTCTCAATTTCAGACTAACCCAATTTGAAACCTGAAAAGATACACAGTCAAGCAACGCGTTAAGGTTATTCACGCTAATTATAAAGATAGGCCTTCAAAAATAGGAAAAATAGGAAAAATAGTGCAAAAATTTGAGCAAACTGGGGCTGTAGGAGATGTAAAAACACCAGTGCATGCTCGTACAGCTAGTAATGCAGAAAATATTGATGCTGTTCGCGACAGTGTGGCTAATGAGCCGTGCTATTGAATTTTGTTCGCTATTGTGAGATGATAGTGAACTTTTTATGGCCCGAATTGGAAGATATGGATGTGGACGATATGTGGTTTCAACAGGACGGTGCCACTTGCCACACAGCTATCAAAACAATGGCTCTTTTGCGCGATAAATTCAATGGCCGTGTTATTTCACATGGTGGCGATGTCAATTGGCGCTAAGATCATATGATTTGACATAAAAAATTTGTATCATCTGATGGAGTGTGGCCGATATTTATAATTTTATCAGTAACAAAGAAATTGACATTGATAGTCGTTGGTTGGTGCCATATTCACCTCTGCTGAGCGAAACAGTCAATGCCCATTTCAATGTTAAATTTTGCAGTTTGGTGAAGAGTATCGAAAATATTTGAACTAAAAACATATTTTCTAGAAATAATTTATATGGCAAAATAAGGTTTGCCGGGTCAACTAGTTACGATAAATATTAAAATTTTATTTTTCAGGCGCATACAGTGCCTGACTCGCACTTTAATTCATTCATGTTTCCAACAAAATGCAGTAAAAAGTTAAGATGAAACTTGTCGTTCATCGTTTTTCTGTGAAATATTTATTTCAAACTATTTCTAGTGGCCAGATTTTGCAATATGTGTTCAAAAGTGTGCTGCTGTTATGTACTTACTGTTCTTGAATAAGTATCTGCCACTACCACTATATCATAATCAATTGAATTAATTTTTGAATAATAAGCTTTTACTATTTGATATTTCACAAAAAACATTTTTGATTAATTAAATATTATCTCATTTTTAATTTTCTAAAAATTTGTTTGCTACTTTTATTAAAAAATATTTTCAAGCTAAAATAGGAACATATTTTCTTTGTGGGTATAATTTTACAAATTTTTTTCACGGTACTATTTTTGAATTTAAAAACAAAATTTCATGAACCTTTTTTGCTTGCAATACAGCAAATACAGTGAAGAACAACAAAAATTTATTGTAATTTAGTTTCTGCTACCTTTTAAAATTTTTTTTTATTAAAGCAATTAAATTTTTAAGGCATTGTACTGTAGCAAGTCGGTATGGTCAGAAAAAATGTTGTTTTCTAGTTAACAACTTCAGTATGTAATTTAAAATTGTGTTAAACAACAATAGAAAAAAAAATTAAAAACATATTCGATCTTTAGAATCTAAAAGAAGTGCAATATGTTTATTTAGTGCATGAATTTGTAAAAGTTGTAAAACGATACATTTACTACACTTGCTCATACTTAAGTAATACTGAAGGTGTCAGTTAGCTGTAGAGCTTTGTGGTCTGTAATTTGACTTTTAGTTCGGTTCATTTTACATGATTACTATCATGAAATGCATGCAATATTTATGAAACAGAAATGAAAAATTACAGCACCAGCAAAAATTTTTAAATGCCAATTTAGTCAAAGCCAATAAATGAAATTATTGTATATATTTTTTTAATAACCATTCACATACGCAAAAATACATATAATAATAGCTTATCTGTCTAAAGACAATACGTGGGATAATCACCTTCTAGTGGTGCAGAGACTTACACTACAAGGCCTCAACTGGCTAAGCTGACGTAGAGAAATTGCTTTCTGGCGGGGTATCTCATGCCAGAAAGGAAGTTGAGTAGCAGTCACAAAGAATTATTTCAGGAGCTGAGTTAAGGAAAAGAACAACCTCATCTCCAATATCATTATGCTCTTTTACTCCTCCTCTAATTTAAACTTTACTTTACTTCATCTCTAGTAGTTTTATCCAAATGTTGTTTATGAACAGAATCATTAGTAAACCCAAAATAATAAATTATTATAAATACTACATAATATAATTCTACAGAGTGATACAACACTTTCTAAAAATTTTCACAGATACTTAGTTTTCTCTTGTGACCCAGGAGACAATTAACATTATAAACTGATTAAACGAATTTAAATTCGGAGATAAACTTCAAGTGATTTTTTGCGGTTTTTTCTTGTTGTCTTAAATTAATTTCTGTTATATATATTTTTTTAATTTAAATTCTAAATGACACTTGTCATGTGGTGTGAACACAAATTCTGAAATAAAAAAATTGTTTTTTTCAAAGTTCGTATTTAAAACCAACTGACCAAACATTTAATGCTTCTTTGCATAAGTATTTAAGATTTCATATTTCCTAAATGATTTTTCATTGGTAGCAACATTAGAAAATTGATTGACACTGTGACAACATGTCTGTCCCAATGATGACCAGTCTTACATGAACAAATGTTCAAATTAATGTTGATGTGAGAAAAAGTTTAAGGAAACATTGTTAAGGTATTTTGTAAACAGATGTGACAAAACCAAGTATTAAAGAGTTTTTAAATCAAAAAATTTTAAGATTTTTAAATTTGTTTAACCATTAAAAAAATTTAATTTGTTGTTTCAATCCAATATACTCAAAGAAACGTTCGTAGATACAATTTTTTAGAGTCAGTGTGGTACCAAATGTCACCATCTCAACAAGATATGTAAAAGCATATAAAAGCACTCTGAAATTTTTCACAACTGTAGAGAACGAAACTATCTTTGGCATAATTTTTTTTTTCAAATTTTTAAAAAGGTCGCTTTCGGAGATATAGACTTCCGACTTATAGATAAAGAAAATTGACCTTTGACTTTTTCAAAGGAAAAATCATGTTGCATATTAAATCAAAGGTATTTTAATACCCTTCCAAATGCGACTTTTACGAGATGAGTAGCTATAATACTTTTCAAGAAAATTACAATTAAGTAAGTATAACTTTGTGCATTTTTGTACTGTTTTCCGATTTTCAAGAACTCATATTTCCGGATCCAGATGTGTCAGTACTTCCAAACTTTGTATTTAATTTAGTTGTATGATATACTATATATCTACAAAAAATCATAAAATTCGGAGGGGGTGGGTTAAAACCATTGGTTGATTTGACTTGGAATATCCCATATATAAGTGTTGTAATTACCACAATTTCTGTTTTATATATTTGAGAACCACTAGAGTAGGCCGAAAATACAGGGTGTTTTTTTATAATTAGACAGGTATAAATCGTAGTGAAAAAACAGAATTTTTTGTTTGTAGTAGATAATTATGCTTAAATATGATTGAAGCCGAACGACCTACTGCAATGTAGAATTTTTGGCTCTTTTTTTTTTTTTTTAAATAAGGCCAGCACTCAGGGGAAAATATGTTGTGGGAAGGGGGAAAGAGGGAGTAGTGTTTGTGGACATTTGATTTAAACCTACTGATATCGTAATTGGCAGGAAAAACTTTCGCCGGAAGATTTTTTTTTTTAAGTTGGCCGAAGATCCACTTCTTCATCGAAAAATTGTATTCAGAGACGAAGCTCATTTTTGTCTCAATGGGTACGTAAATAAGCAGAATAGTCGATTTTGGAGTGAAGACCAGCCAGAAGAATTGCAAGAGTTACCAATGCATCCAGAAAAAGTCACAGTTTGGTGCTGTTTATAGGCCTGTGGCATCATTGGACCGTACTTCTTCAAAGATGATGCGAATCGTAGCGTAACTGTGAATGGTGAGCGCAAGAGTGATATGATATCCAACTTTTTTTGGACAAAATGCAAGAGCTTGACTTACATGACATGTGGTTCCAACAAGACGGTCCCACGTGCCACACAGCACGCGTAACAATGGACTTATTGAGAGGCGAGTTCGGTGAACATTTTATTTCACGTTCGGGAACGGTCAATTGGTCGCCTAGATCGTGCGATTTAACACCTTTAGAATATATTTTGTGCAGCTATGTTAAAGCTAATGTCTATACAGCCAAGCCCGCTTCAATTGATACATGGAATACAACATTGAAATATTTATTCGTGAGATATTGGCCGAAATGTTGAAAAGAGTATGCCAAAATTGGACTAAGCGGATGGACCATTTGAGGCGCAGTCGCGGTCAACTTTTGCATGAAATAATCTTCAAACATTAAATTGTATGGACCGTACCATCGATTCAAATAAAGATTTCATTAATTTTTCTGAATTTTATTTGTTTTTATTTTTTTTTTATTTCCTATAGCTCTTAAAAAATCACAGTTTAGTTTAGGATTAAATAAAGACAACTTAGCAGTTTACTGGATGGCCAACAAAAAAGCCAGCTGCTGTATTTACTTATTGGTTTTTACTATGTGTGTTTCAGATACTAAAAGAATTAAGAAAGCGGCTGTTTAAGCACTGCTTTTAATAGACAGCGCCCGTGGACATCCATTAGTTTTAGGTTGTATTTATTCCAAAAAATACAAGTTTTCCTTCGCAGTCTTTAGGTATAATTTCAATTTTTAATTCAATTCTCCTGATCATTAGTTTTTGATATCATGCCAATGATGGAATAGAGTGAAATGTCAGAGGGCAATAAAACAAAGTTAAATGTCGTTGCGCTCAATGCCCATTTTTCAATTTAGAAGCAAAAGCAGAGCTAGAGTTTAAGGGGTATATTTAGGGTTTCTACCCTGAAGTGATAGCATCTGCTAACTTAGAACAGTACAGATTATTCTAAAAATCGCAAATTGTCTTTCGAGTCATACGATACGTATCAAATATCGTCAATGGAATTAAAGAACGCTGTAACTGACAAAAAATCGAAAATACGTTTTTTGCATCATTTTTATCGGCAAAAAATATATGCGTCGATTGGTCCAGGTCCCAGATTTCTACGATGAAAATAAATTCACTTACGCCGTCTGCGAAATGAAAAATACCAGTGTATTTGTTCTACTTTTATGAAAGTTTTTTGGCTCTGGTGAACATTTAAGGTTTTGTCAGTTACAGCGTTCTTTAATTCCATCGACGATATACTCTTTCTAACTAAAAATGCATTCTTAATTTTTATATTCGAACAATGTTGGTTTTTGAAACTTTTCTTGCGAAAAGGCATATAGCCTGTTTCACTATATCGACAGAAATTATTTCGTTAAAAAAACAAAAGAACACATGCTTTCGATATTGTGGAAAAGGCTTTTATTTTCCTTTAATACTTATTTAAAACTTTAGTTATTAAATTACAAAAATTATAATTTTTAAATTCTGTGTAAGAACTACGAACTGATAGACAGAAAGCAAAAAATCTTAAACTCTACAGTCTTTGCTTTTCAAATTCATGATTTGCATATCAATGCCATGTAGCATATTTAAGCCCTGCAGTATACAAATGCCTTTGGTTGCATTTAAAGTAGAATTTTTGTTTTTGGCATTTTAGAATATTTTCTTTGATGACAGCTGACAGTTTGATGACTTCACTTGCAAGCTTAAGTTTTCTCTCCATCTTCTTTTTTGATTTTCTTTGGTTTTCCTTAAAAGGTTTTTTTTTATTTTGCACATTTTTCTTCTTCAACGGCATAAAAATTGTTAATAAGGATGATGATGATGATGTTGATGTTGACGATAATAAAGTATAAAGATGATGTTGATGTCAATTTACAAATAGACAGATATTTCTTGTTTGTCATGGTTTCTTTATTATGGTTTCTGGTTGGGTAAGTCAATATTGGTTTTTAACATTTTTTCTCCTCAATTATTTTATGCATTTTTTTTCTGTGTGTTCATTTTGTCTTTCTTTGATTTCCTCTTTTTATTTTCTTCGTTTGTATATTATCCTCCTAAACTATGTGTGGAAGTGTTCTACAAAGAAGGAAGCATTCAAACGGTTTTTGGCAATTTAATCGTATTTTGTGGTTAATTGTTGGATTATTTTTGAGTCTTTTACTTGTGCGTACTTTTTAGGTTTATTGACAATTAAAATTTATTTGATGAAGACTTTTAATTAATTAGTTTGTTTTTGTCTTTACATGACAGCATGTATGGTAATTTCTCTAGAAACGATAACCTTATAAAGACATTCCAAAAAACGTTGGATGTTTTATATAAGTACTACATGGCCAATAAGAAAAAAAAAGTTGTCTTACAAAACAACTATAAACCACCACACTTTTTAAAACACATTGCAAAATCTGGCCACTATAAATAGTTTGAAGTAAAAATTTTACAGAAAAACGATGAACGACAAGTTTCATCGTAACTTTTTATTGCATTTTGTTGGTAAAATTAATGAATTATAGTTCGAGTTATTGAGCCAGACACTGTGTGCGTCTGTTGACCCGGAAAACGTTATTTTGCCATATAAATAATTTCTAGAGAATATGTTTTTATTTCAAATATATTTGATACTCTTCACCGAACTGCAAAACTCAGCGTTGATATGAGCATTAAATGTTTTGCTCAGCAGACGATTATCAACGTCAATGTCTGCGTTACTGATAGTTTTCATGAATGACTGTCCGCCGGTTTTGGTATCTGTTGATAATTGGGAAGATGATAGATAGTTGGGAGAGGAGTACTGAGTACTTCTTAAAAACAAATATTTCTGAGATACGCAGTTCTATGTAGTTTAAAATTTCTCTGAAGTCGGTACGTTATTTATGAACAAATTATCAATTGAGTCACCCTTAATATTTAAGGGTATGAAAATAGATGTTGACCGATGTTTAGACCGATATGCACACAAAATATGGAAATCGGTCAAGCCATTTCGGAGGAGATTGACAACAAACACCGCGACACGAGAACTTTATATATTAGATTATTCTACCCTGTATGCCATCTAGCGCAGATGAAATTTATTCATAGAACTGATACCTGCAATACATAATGTACTATTTATTAGAGATTTTCCTAAAATCGAAATATTGCAATAGCTAAACAAGCAATAAAATACTTCGAGTTATAGAGTTATCATTTATTCGAGTTAGGGAGTAATTAAAATTTCAGAATTCGAGAGAGAGAGAGAGAGAGAGAGGGAATTCTTAATGCTGCTTCCAATATGACGAGATATTTCGAGTGTGGCTTTGCAGAACAGGACCACTGGTGAGAATTGAACTCACAACCTTCGCACTAGCAGTCTAGCACACTACCCACTAGACTACAGGGGAACCCTTTTTCAAACTAATCGTGAATTGGGTTATAGAAGTTTTATGTACAGACGTTAACAAATCGTTTAAATATAATATTAATCTTAATGTAAGTGAAATTTCTTGTAAGGGTTACCAGTAATCCGCCACCATAAGTAGATATTTGCTGTGTCTATAACAAAGTCTTTCACGCTGTTTATCGGTGACAGTACCTATATTTTTTAAAACTGTTTATTTATTTAATAAATTACAACATACTTAATATTAATTTATATTCTAATTATTATTACGAGCGGAGTGACTAAGACCATTAGCTTTCGGTGCGGCTTCGCAGGCCAGGATCACTGGTGGGAATTCAACCCGCAACCCTCGCACTAGCAGCCTGGAATACTACTCAATGGAATACTGGGGCACCCTTTTTCAAACTAATCTTAATGTTTATTTAAAAAATTTCTTTTAATGAATTATTATTATTTATGGTATAGTAGACGCCGTGGCTAGTGTGTTGATTTACTAAAACATGAGCTCAGGGTTCAAACCCTAGTTCTGACATCTTGAAAAAAAAAGAAATTAATAAAATTATTTCTTTCGGCGACTACCTCACAGCAGTCTTCTGGTAAAAGCTCTGAGAGTAACTGATTGCCATGAACAAGCTTCTCGGTAATTAACAAATTACCTGCAGTCACATAGATGGCGACACATGATCAAATATAAACTATTTTCAGTTTAAGCAAACTTTCAAGAAATATTCATATAAATTTAAAAACTATCGAATAGGGTGGTTTCATGAGGTATGGTATTTTAAGTGAGGGCACTTTTGTTGTTGTGGAATTAAAAGAATTAAAAGACGACAAAAAAACATACTGCTGAAGTTAGGGCTGGATTTAGTAAACAATTATCTGTCTGTGCAACAAAAACGTTGGTTTACTATACCTGAACCAGGAAAATTATCCATTATCACAAATAGTAAAAACACCAAAAAGGTTCCCACAACTAATTTTGAATGTTTATTATAAAGCTGTGCAATAAATATTTGCTATTATTTGAAATATAGATATAGAAATTTAAGAAATAAAATTTAACAGGAGTATTAAAACAAATAATAGCTCACACGTAAAGAAATTTTCTTTTTAATTTGTCACATATTCATTTTTATTATTTTTTTTTTTGGTATAACATTTTCTCCATTTTATTTCTATGCTGTTTCATGCTTTATTTAGTTTTCTCTGAATTATATGGACTTTTTATGTTCTTTCTAAGAACAGGAAATTAAATCGTAGAACGAAAATAAACCAACTTTAAAAGGAAGTATTAATAATAAAGAAAGCATAAAAGAAGATTATTAAAGCAATAGAAAAATTTATCGTTTTACTCCTTGTTTTTTTCTTCGTTTTTTATTTGGATTTTTTAGTATTAATAAAGACATAAAGTCTGTATTAGTAAAGATGTTAATTAAATGACAGAAAATGCATATACAAGACAACTATTAAAACCATATGGCTTTGTTAATAAGAAAATAGGAAAAACATGCATCAATGCTGCTGCATATCTATTTAATGTTCTACTCGTAGATGAATCTCCAGTAAGAAAATTGTTTAACAAAAATGTTTATGGTGTGCTAAAAGAGCCTTTAACCTGTCCTACCATTGGCACCATACTTTATCTAGGCGAAAATTTAAAGTTTGTAAAATACAATTTCCACTCTATTTATACAAGACAATAACTTATTGATAGTCTTAAATATGTTTTTGTTTATAATCAGCTAATTTGGGTACCGCTAATGCCTCCATTGAAATTAGTGGATAATAACATTCGACCTACATCCACCGAGTTTTTTAATTTATTAGAGTTTCTTTATTTTATAAACGTTTTTATTTTTTTTATATGCCGATTCCACTAGTTTTTCTAAACCGACATAAGAGGAACATAGTGTAATTTCGGGTACCATTTTGTGTTTTTGACATTGTGACTACAATATGAAAAATTGTGTTCTTACTAATTGGTAGATCTCTTCGTTAAATATACTACAATTTCATTGGAAAGTTTTATATGGTTGAGTAAAAAAATTGTATGTCCAAAATGTCTAAAGCACTTTAAATAGCACAACAAAATGTCTTGGTAGGTATTGGGGAACACCTTAGATAAACTTCAGTTATGTAAGGGAAACATTATTTTAATTTTAAAAGCAAATACAAAAATTCACAAACTAAGGCTAAAAAAATTTACGTATTTTTTGTAGCATTTACAGAACTAATAAAAAACATATATTTAAAATTGCCCGGTACTTAATCATACAATATGTTAAAAGGCACATTAATACTCAGTGCTCGATTAAAGATTCAAATTTGCAATGATGTTTAAAAATTGTATGTCATATTAGTCTCTATTACCTTGGAAAACATTCATTTGTTCAGTCTTGCCATATCTATTTTAGTTTGTAAAAAAAACCGCCCTAGTAAACAATACCCAAAGATTCTTTATATGTCTGAAAAAATGTTTTTACTATGCAGTCAACATTGTGTAAATAACCTAAAATACATACTATCGCAGAAGATAGCAGCTTTTCTCCGAAGACATTTTGTATATTTGTTTTTTTTTTTTTTTGAGTATTAAATTTTAACAAAAAAAACCAATTACCAAATGTATGTAAACTGTGACATCATAGAACGGTCATAATAAGGTTAAGGCATAATTTTTCCCAGAAAAACAAAGTGAGTAAAATTTTAAAGACAGGAATAATCACCTTGTCGTGGTGTTGAGGCTTACATTGAAAGGACTCAAGTGCCTAATCTCGCGGAGAGCAATACCTCTCTACAAGGGTCTCCCATGCCAGAAAGGCAGTCGAGCGCAGTTACTAAGAAGAACAACAACAATATCGTCTCCAATATCACTATGATATTTTATTCCTTCAGTATTTTAACCTTTACTGTGCAGGTGTCTTCAGGTTGGATTTATCATTGGTAAAGGTATCAAGAGCAACCGATATCCTTACGCTTCTCATTTTTAAAGTAGGACCTTTGCTTTTCTCTGACTGATATCAGATATGATATTAGTAAGTTTAAATCAAAAGTCCATACCTTCTTTGCCCGTTCCCTCATATTTTTCTAGACCAGCACAATGTACTGAATTAGTAGGGGTCAACCCCTGAGTACTGGCCTTAATAATAAAAAAATAATAATAATAATAAAAGAAAAAAACTTATTTAACTGTTCGGAAACTCAAACACATTACTTGTTTAAGCTCAAATCCCTACAAGTTTAATATTAAAAGCAGATGTTTAGTTTGATTCTTTTAAAAGAACTTTTTAGGATTTGCTCTTAACTGTTACTATAGTTTGAAAATGAATTTATTGGTATACCAAAGGCAGCAATACCTGAAATGCCGTTGAAATTTTAGAAGTATAAGTGTCCTCATCCATTTCTCTTACATTCAACTGGAAAACTGAGTGCCATGATAATAACCATATCGTCGTTGATAGAATTAAAGAACGCTGTAACTGACAAAACCTTAAATGTTCACCAGAGCCAAAAAACCTGTATGAAAGTAGAACAAAGACAAAACACAGACTGCGTAAGTGAATTTATTTTCATCGTAGAAATCTAGGACCGGGACCAATCGACGCGTATTTTTTTTTTTTTTTTCTGATAAAAATCATGTAAAAAACGTATCTTCGATGTTTTGTCAGTTACAGCGTTCTTTATTTCTTGCGACAATATAAACATTGTTTCTGTCTTTATTATAGTCAATAATAATAAAGTGTTACAGATAATAAATGTACTCTAAGTTAACGTGATATACATAGGTTAAAACTTTACCAAATTTCAGATCTGTAAAAACAACAAAAATAAAAATAATTTTAACTAAATTAGTTCCGAACCGATTTTAATTTTTTTAAAGGATTTTGGAAAGATGAACCATCAAACTCTTCAGGAATTTCTAAATTTTGTAGCGTGATTTTACAGTCAATAACATGAGAATTATTATAAATTTTACCATACAATTCGGTAAAACAAAATGGGATATCACATTACAAGTTACCTGGCATAGACGGCGAGCAGTTTATACATATAAAGTTGACGTTTTTATATCGCTGAACGTATTTAATATTTACACGGAAAACATTTTGTTGTTTAAATTATCATAAAAAAAGAATAGTAATAATTTAATAGATGCAATATTTTGAAAAGGTAATAAAGACAAAAATAAAATAAAAAATAACTTTTTGATATAAAAGAACAAACCAAAAATATGTTTTTTTTTTTCACTGAAACTTTGTCAACTCTAAATAAATCAGTTCAAAATAGAGACATATCAGGAAGTTATAAAACTTCCAAGTGAAATAGATACATATGTAAAATTAACATAACCGTATTAGGGCTAACAAGGTTATTACAAACACTTCGTATAAAATACTACTAAAATACTACCCTATTTCGTAATTCTCTTAAGCTAAAATGCTAATTTTGGGCTTCTGAAATAGGCTGGGTGTTAGAAAATATAAAATGTAAAAGTTTAGATGTAATAGGCATGAAGCTTTTAAATTATAATAAGCGTCCAAGAATTGTATTCGTAGCCAAAAAAGTTAGAGAATAAGGCCTCAGAAGGACTGATTTTAACCCATTTCCGCCCGCTGTACATATATTGTACACAACTTAAAGTTCAAGTAAAAATTATAAAATGCAGTTTTTTTACTCAAGAAACGCTTTTTATTAGTCAATAAGAGTATATGCAACATCCACGTAGCTGTTGTACATCAACTTATTATATCATAGTTGAAAAATATCAATTATGGGAATCTCCATTTTGGCTAGTGATTTATTTCTTGTGAGATTGTGAATGGTTATGTAGTTTATTTGACATCAGTTAACTGTAAAGAACGTTAAATAGCAGTTTATTTACTTGATAACATCACATTCTAATAAAAGCAATATAAAACAGTTTAGTTCGTATAGAATTTTTTGAGCTATAGCATATTAAGTGCTGCTGTACTAAGCTAAATACACCTGAAAAAACACAACTTAGAATATTTTTTTTCGGTTTTTTTCTTTTACTGTTGTTTAAATCTAGTTACAAATATTGAATTTTAAAAATTGTTCTTGGTTTAAATTTGGGCGTTAATGGGTTAAATTAAAAAAAAAAAAAATGTAAATAACAAACCAAACTTACAGTAAACTTATAGTATACGTGATCAATTGTAAATATTTTATGAGTTATAATCACAAGCAAGTTTTTTTCTAAATCCTATTTAGCGCATATGTATCCACAAATTTTACTGTGCTAAAGGCTTTCTGACAAAATGACTACAAACCATTTTTTAAATATAACTTGAATATCATTGACCACTTTCCAATTAAAGTCTCGCCATTAAGATATAAGCAAATGTGACACTCTTCGCTCAAATAACTTTTTCATATTCCGTATAGCGTGCACAATATTTAAACTTTCTAGCCGGTCATAATCATTGCAGCAGCAAACAACTAAAATCTCTTATTGTGTGAACAGTGGGTAGTAATTAAAGTTTGGTGATGATTGTTTTTACTTACCTAAAAAGAGATAAAGAAAAGATTTAAATTAGAATTTATAAAACTGTGAGTTTATAAAAATTAAGTATAATTAGTATTTATAGTTTTCAAGAGAGAAACTTGAGAAAACAGATTTTAAATAATTTCAATAAAGTTTGTCTGCCTAAATATTTTTGAACGATAACTTAATGCATATTTAGATTATTTAGTTAACTATAAAGTTTCTTAAATTGGATTATTTTAGATCAAAATACAATAAAAAATGAACAGTAATGTGACAGGAAATGAAATGCAAAGAACAGTTGGAATATTTAAACGTAAATTATATAATAGCTCCCTCAATAAAACAATAAATACAGTAATTGCATTTTCAGTATTGAAATGGTTTTTATATGCAGTAGAACACTCTATTAGGCAACATTTTTTAAAGAAAAGTAGCCACACTCTTCTCCCTTTTTTATATTACTGAACATTGATATTTTATGTCTTTGCTATCTTTTCCATAAAGTAATTTTTGGAAGCCAATACTTTTATATTTCAAATACGACATACTTTAATCATTGGGTTCTAAGGACTCTTACCGCCTGCTCTTATGATATATGAATTTTAGCTAGCTGCCAGAAGGAAGAAAGTTGTTGGTTGGCTATCAGAACTGGCACTCTGAAGGACTAAGACGCCTTAATCTAGTACTACGGGCATCCGCTTGGCCCAAAGACAGCTGCATATAGTTATTTTCTGAACGGAGGCGTCTTGCCTGATGACTAGGTGCTCCCTGTTTCCACCATTACCTTTGGCTTTCGAATTAATCTCTGAAGATATACTGTAAGTATAGATCAAAGACAGTAAGTAGATTTACGAACTTTCTTCCTCATATATTAACTGAACTTCTGTGTGATGAATTGAGCTCAAATATGGCCGTTAATTATACAAATTAGACTCATATGTTAAAAGATTTTAAATATTCTTTAGCACTAATGACAGCCCATTATATGGTTTTTTTATATTCTTTAAATTTGAAATAAATGAGTTTTTTTAATTAAATATTTTGGAAGCACTAAACTCTGCAAAAGGATTTAAAAATACTATATGGTTAGTAGTCCTTTTGTATTTGTCAGAAACTTAGTTTTTACACTAAAACTGGCTTTCATAGGAAGACTCAAAAACACAAAAAGTAAATTAATATGAAAGGGTAAAGGTCATGTCTAAAAGTTTTAACTACACACTAAGGTTACATTTTATCATGACATTGCTGTGAAAAAGGATGAGTGATGTACTACTATTACTCTAGGGCTTTATAAACGTCAGCACAAATATCTTCTGCTTTCTTTACAATTGCTGATAAAAATATCACAAAAAAAAAAGTTCAAGGCATTATTTAGAAAGTGACACATTGAGAAAAAAACAACAGAAAAGTTTTTAAATAAAGTCAACTTTACTTTTTAACTTCGGAAAAAAAAAATTTCTGTATTTTGTTTGATGTCTCTTATATTATACAATACTTAAAGAGAAAAGATTTATTATTTTATATTGTAGTATGTATGTCTACAATAAAATAAAAAATTCTAAATGTTGTAATTTGTCAGACTTATTTTTAAGAAACTAAAATTTAAAATACATACTTCTTAGGGTACGGTCACATTGGCAAATATTTGATGAAAACCCTCAATTATTTCTTTGCCGTAGTGTGACCATAAAATATTTTTATGGGCCAAACAACAAAACAGAATTTGTTAGAATTATGTACATTGATTTAAAATCCATTTTTTCCAATTGTTATTATTCATATGTATTATTTTTAAAAACAGTTAATTTAAGTTTTCAATAACTGAAATAATAAAAATAAAAGGAATTCAAGGTAATATATAAAAGCACTTAGAAAAGAAAATATTAATTGTGGCGATTAATATTATTTAGACTTTTTAAGACGGATTTCATATTCTTTTCCTCAAATTCCAGTAAAAAATGTTCATAATCTATCATATTTTTGTATATTTTTTAAGTTTTTATTTTTTTAAATAATGTATTTTTTTGTGCCAGTTTAATGAAACAATTTTTGTTTTCAGATATTTTTTTAAGTGTGACTATAGGAAAAACCTGTTTTCCCTAGTTTATGTTTTTCATTATTTGAATGTTGTTTTTTAAAACAAAAAAGTCAAACAAGTATGTACAGTGTGACCACAAAATGAAATAAATATTTTTTTTAATATATTTAAAAAAATTTCTTTCAAATATATTTTCGAAAAATATTTTTTAAATGTGACTCAAAAAAGAAGCTTTTAAAATGAATTATTGCTAATGAAATCAAAGAAATTTTCTGAGTTATTTTATATTTAACACACCAGTATACAGCCAAAATATATAATATCCTAATCAGACGAATTCAAACTCCAAATTATACAAATCACCCAAGTTTGTGCAATACATATATGAAAATATTTCTCTATTGGGAATTCCTTTTGAACAGAAATAGGAGCTTGATGCGTATGATTTATGTCATATGCAACTTTTTCATTGATAATACGACAAGGTGTGCAATAGATTTTTTTGTAGAAATCTCTGACTATTAAAGAGCAGATTTGACTGCAACTCTTTACGTACAAAAAAACTGAGAGATAATAATATGAAATTGTACTCGTATATGATTTTTTAAACTGAATAAATAAATATAACAATGTCTTTTGTGTTTACACTTTTGGTGTTGAAAAATTAAACAGAATAAAAACATTAGTTGTCAAAAAGATTAATTAAGAAATAAATAAAATTATAAATACAGATTTTGTTATTATTATTAATATTATTAAATGAACTGAATTATTGTTTTTTTACTATTTGAAATATTTAAAAACAGAAATATTGCAAACCGTTGGGAATTTTGAATTACTTTCTGAGGCGAAGTTGTAACTCATGTCATGAAAAACATATAAAATCAAACAAACTTCACCTTTAAGAACAAAATTGCAAAAAACTTAAAAAAATTCAATTTTTTTACCTTTTTTTTCTCCTGTTTAGGTCCATAGGTAGTGAACAGTTCCAAATTTAAGAAAACAATGAACTACATAAATTTACCTAAGATCTCAGTAAACAACTTTCTAAAACATATGAACTTCCTAAAAATGATTTTTAATACCGTTCAGCAGCCTAATTCTGTAAGTCGCTAAAGCTAAATTTCCATCGCTAAAAATGCATAAAATTGATTTAGCGATTTTTGGCAACATATTCAATTCTGTAACTTTTAATGCTAAATTTGGCATACCGTTAAAACTGAATTCGCCGCAATTTGAGCGTGTATTTCTCTCATCGCTAAAATCCATTATTTTGTATTCTCTAACGTTAAATAAGCTTCAACGTCTCCAAAAATTATAAAATTTTAGCTACGAAAATATTTAAGTGCCAAAAGGTAAGCTAAATATAAATTTTGGGTTAATTGATGTTTTGTTATGTGTTTAAATATATATTTTTTAACTTTTGCAGAATAATGGAAGACACAACTAAAAGGGTGACAAAAGAGCAAAAAGACATGCTCATTCAGTGTTTGGAGGATCATAGAGAATTTACACATGACAGGTAAAAAAGTCATTTATAATTTCTTTTACGCAAATATATAAATTTTTTTTTAGATTTGTAAATTCAACGGGAGCAAAAAGCCTTGCTGAGCAATAGGAGCATTTAGCCGAGAAGCTTAACTCATTGGGAGGTGCATTCAAAATTGGAGAGGATTGGAAGAGGGCTTGGACAAATATGCGGTAACTTATAGTACAAAACTTTTATGTTTAAGCATTTTATTCCATTTTTTTTCATTTAACAGAAGCAAGGCAAAACAAAAGTTCCAAGAGCATAAAAGCTCTTTAGAGTGTAGTTGCATAAATGGCCCTCAAAATTTAAAGTTAACTAAAATGGATGATCGCATAATTGCCATCATGAGGAAGGAATCTTTCGTGGGACAAGCAGAAGTCGGCGAACCTCTGGTAGGTTTTTACCAAATTTGTTTTATTATTTTTGAATAAATAAATTTTTTTATTGTGTAGAGAGACGCAGAACTTACAGCAAATGTTTCTTCAACATCAGAATTTAATGATTCCACTCCATCTTGTTCTAATGGAACCGTAAGAAGACTTTACAATATTTATTAATTTAACGGTCTTTCGATTTTCTTAAAATTAGATAAATTATTAAAACCTTAAGTTATTTTATAAGAATTATATTCAAAACTAATACTATACAATTTTTATAAAACAATTTCATACTTTCTTATTTTTTGAACTTGTAGGGAAAACAACACTCGGCATTTACCCAAATGTAAACAAATTCTTTGTAGTGTTACCATCTTTCAACAAATAAAAAAAATTCACACTTGTAGTGGCGAAATGCCTCACATAGATTATATTTTTAAATATCATTTATATATACATATGCATATGCATGTTGCAAAACTATAATACAATTTAGATAAATATTTTAAAAATATCATTAAAAATTCACGTTTGAATCCAAAATAAATTACAAAAAAAAAATAATTAAAAATTAATTTAGAGCAAAAAAAATTTTAAACATAGGCAACTCTAATAAGAAATAACAATGGGAGAAGAGAATAGTATAGTGATAGCAAATAAGCTACGGCGAAAAACTTATATTTTGGCTAAGCTGTTAGACTTCCAGAATACAAATTGAGAGACTTTGCTAAAATATTTGCCGTAAATTTATTTTAGCGTTTTAGCATTTTAGCGTAAGCTTTAGCTAAGAGAATTACAGAATTAGGCTGCAGGTAGCGCTTATGCAGCCGCAAAAGTGTGTTGCGTCCCTTGATGTTTGTGCTGTGCTGTTTTGTCTGTGCTGCTGCAATCGGCGGGTGATCGCGTGAGTTGTTTACGAAGGTCTTACGTAAATTTTTGCAGTTCATTGTTTTCTTAAACTTTGAACGTTTTGCTAAAAACTTTTAATATTTATAGCTTTTCAGAAAACAGTGAGGGCCGTATGATTGTCAAGTTTTTATATGTATTTTCTCCTATTATTGAATATTTGGATTACAGATTATGTGCATAGCGGAATACTAATATACACAGCATAATTTAATTTTGGTAGGCAAATTAATGCGGTAAAATAAAGCGAATTTGTTTTCAGTAACATTTTAAAATTAAAAAAATGTGTATAAAATATTTACTTTTTCACTACCTTCGTAATTCCCTTTCATTGAATTTTCAATAAATAATTGTATTTAAGGCATTTAATTTTCTTTTTCTGTTTTTTTCATTCTGACAATTTCAAGCACCAAAAATAAAAGTTCAAATATATACCATATATATATTAGTTGACCCGCCAAACGTTGTTTTGCTATATAAATTATTTCTAGGAAATAGGTTTCTAGTTCAAATATATTTTATATTCTTCCCTGAACTGCAAAACTCAACATTGATATGAGCATTGAATGTTTTGTTCAGCACTGGTGAATATGGTACAACTCAAAGATTATCAACGTCAATGTCTGCGTTACTGATAGTTTTTATGAATATTTTTCAACCGAAATAGTCACCTCTGGTTACTTCGTAAAAAAAACCTAGGCTGTGTTTTGTGGTACGTTATTTTTAAATAAATTCTCCATTGGATCACCACTTTCATTAAAGGGTACAAGAAATAGATGTTGACCGATAGACCTACCTGATAAGCACACAAAATTTCAGAATTCTATATATTAAAAAAAAAGTATTTTCTAACAGTCTAATTCATAATAACTCCTTAATTTAGGTTTAATTCATACATTAGTTATAAGACGTTATCTGTCTTTCATATGAGCAAATTAACTAATAAACGATTTTAATGTCATGCTGGCAATACCATGATGTTATTTCAGCAAAGTGATGTACAATAAAAGCTATCGGTTACTTCGGTAATTTTTTAATATTCATAAAAATAATGTTATAGTAACAAAATTATAAATAAAAGCACATTTTTTTAATTCATGTATAAAGTAATCGAATAGTACCATCCTCTTTTTGGTTTTTGCATCACTATTCTGTTTACATTTTTTTTATATCAAAATTTGGTAAAATGGAATTGTAAACTGGAGAGAAAGAGAGATTTACATTCGTAATTTTTACAGAAACTGATGACAGAGCCTGTAAAGGAAAGAGATGGCATATAAAAACAACATTTTGGCCATTTAGAAACTTTATTTTGTACAGAAACTGCAATCATTTGCTATTATACGAAAATTTTTATGTACGTGAATTTAAATATGTACATAAGTACCTATACTAGCAATTATATTAGGTCTATTTATTGTAATACTATATTATTCTACTTTTATTTATACAATATCCAATCTAACTCACAAATGTCGTATTATTATACGGTTAAAATACCTAGAAACCTACGATAAAAAATTTCTTATTAATAAATGGTTCATGAGAGCGTTTTGACACTGTTTCTTGTTTATGAATACAAAATTAAGAGATTTTGCTTATAAGGCTCTTATAAGCACATTTTATCTCATTATGAATTAGACTGTAATAGAATTGCCAAGTTAAATTAAATGTAATGATTCAAATACTTTGTATGAATATTTTTGTAAACAAATTATCTTTTAAAAACTGGTGGTATAATTGCTACCAAGGGCCACTTGCCGCTTATATTGGCCTTCTACGATGAGACTATTACACTGCTTCTGCTTATTTGTATTTAAAAAATTTTGTTTTACGTCCACAGATGTTAAGAGGACATTTTTAAAATTAAGTAGTTGCTTCGAAGTATGACAATTTCTTTTAATTTTCGTACTTCTATTTACTTGGAAAATCAATGAAAAACTTCTTGTATCCAATTTTGTGACAATTTAATGCAAAAGCCTAAAAATTTGCTAATATGTACAAATATTTTGTTAAGTATTTGGCTTGCATTTTTTCAAACTGGAATATACTTATACGTATATGGAGTTGATGAATTAGTAGAGATTAAATTAAAAAAAAAAAAAATTACAAACTTATCGAAATATTTGGCAGAATAATTAACACCCATTATTCAGGCAACTCTTTGAGCTGTCAGTGACACCAACTAATATATGTGGAAACGTATGCTTATCTAGTTTGTCCTCCGTATTGAAATAAAAGCTGTTTGACTTAAAATACAATTAACTATATTAGATTGTGTAGAAAAATATGTACAATATTGTGTAATAATGGCCGAATTCACAAGCTTCTGTATCGTTGTATGCCTTATTGAGGAGAGATTTGTTTACATGCTTATGAACACCTAGTGTATCACTGTATTCATATCAAAAATCATATAAGAAGAAGAAAAGCACCAGTCACAAATAAAGAAATGTTCCTTTAATTTATATTTTTATAACTTTATCAATATTAATTTCATTTCTATATTTTGTTATCTTTTTCTTTTAAAACAAATTTACTGCTCACAATGAATAAATATTTTTGTATTTTTATTCTTCTTCTCAATAGTAGGCATTCACTTTACATTAATAGCATAGAAACCGATACAATTTTATAAAAATACAAGGAAAACAATTGTATGAGTGTATAGAATTTTTTCATGAGAATTACCAACAACAAGCACAACTCTTGTGTTTTCCTACAATAAAACAACGAATACTATGAGGGTTTTGTGAATTCGGCAAGTGACTTACAATTTGTTTTTAAAAGCCAGTTAAATTTGTATGATTTTCTTTTTTTTACAAACTAATGATAATAAATTATTTTACTATAATTATAATCTCCGCATTACTTTAAACTAATAAATTTAATTAGCGCCTAAAAACTTGTTCTTATCTGCTATAATGAGACTACATTCTCCTATTAACTAAACATTTATAGTCGTATAAGCATACATTGTGCATCAGAATTTTAATCTACAAACACTTAAATACAGTTTACAAATTAATTAAAACTTTTTCTAAATATTTACGATTGTCTCTTGGCGGTACAAGCAACTCTTAGCTAATAATGAAACACAAAAAGAAAGAAGAAGAAGAAAAAAAAAAAAACATTTGAAACAACCAACAACATTTACAAATCTGGCAAACACATTAAAAACATTGTTCACCTCAAGGCCATACAACATTCAAAGCCGTGTTACAAGAAACCTATATATAGATGAGAGAAGTGTTAACTAAAGGAATGGTTATAGAGCAAAACGAGCTTCTTAATGTTCTTTTTTTGTATGAATCTATTTATTTTCCCTTAAAATTGTATTGTCTGCAGTTTTCCGTTTTCATTTTCTTTTGCTTTTTGCTTACTTCTTACTTTTGCTTAGTACTCGTATGTAAAAGTGTTGATGTCATTTAAGCTAATAATGGTAATGTCCCCGCATTATTTACGAGTATTTATTTTTTTCTTTTTTCAACTTTTGCTTTTTTTCTTGCTATTGTTCTTGTGTTTTTATTTTCTTTTTTTTTTCTTGAAAATGCAATTTCATTTTAAGTAATTGTATAATTTGTAATTTCTCTCTACATTACGGATTTACAAGCCATAAATACTTATGACACATCAGCACATACATATACCAGTAACAACGTATGGAAAGGTAGAATGGTAATAACAGTGAGACCAATGCACAGTGGTCGACTCGGCATAAGAATCTATAATTTCTTTATATGTTTTAGTAAATAACCAAAAATTGGTATTAAAGTTAAGATTAACATACCGAATTCGTGATCAAAATGTTGGACATACACATACAGGTAGGGGTTGGCTAAATATTTTCAAGTTTAGAGTCCTAAATGTATCGAAAAACTTCGGTATAAGACATATGATTTAAGAACATATTTACAAGTTTTGATTGAATAAATCGATTATGGTTGAAAACCCGCTTTAGTTCAATTTTCAGTTACAAAAATAGTCGTTATTGGCAATACCATTTTTTTTCGAACTCGAAATTTTTAGTTGTTAGCTGACAACGCATCTGAATTTCTATTGCGTTCTAGTTATAATTTACTGATAACTAAAAGGCAACGTGTTACAACATACATATTACCATCTTATCAGCATTTCTTAACTATTGTTCAGTTTTCAATTTCTGATTAAAACCTTGTTGACCTATGGACCCAATCGTTGCTCGCTTGCCAATTAGCTAAAAATTGTAATTTATAATTTTGAAAAAATCGCAAAGTAACTTTCTCATTTTTCACCTTTTTTTATTTAAGGCTAGCACTAAGGGACGGCGCCTACTCATGCAGTATATTGTGCCCTTCCCAAATATGTTTTGGGAAGGGGGAAAGAGGGAGTAGTGTTTGTGGACATTTGATTTAAATCTACCGATATCCTAATTGGCAGGAAAAACATTCGCTAGAAGATTGTTCCATAAACGAGCGGTGCGGCTGAAGAACGAATTCTCTCTATAATGCATTGTGAAATTCGCTGAACAATCAACCACAAATGGGTGCTCTCTGAGAGAGGTACGTGTAGTCCGCAAGAATATGCGACCACCCGGAATCAAATTCCTTAACTCATTAGAGCACCTCCTATGGTAGTATCGATAGAACAATGAAACGCACGCCACATTGCGCCGATGATCCAACGAATCGATAGAGTTGTATACCCTACCGTCACCTGATAAGCACCTTCGCCCTTTCCTGTACGCGGTTGGGAAGATCCAAAATATATTTTGAAGCACCGGCCCATAAATGAGAGTTGTATTCGGATGAAGGTTTTGTAAATATTGAGTTTTAATAAACTTGAATGCTTCTTTCTACACTCGAAATATGTGATCATTCCAACGGACATCACAATTACTTAATTCTCATGCCCAGAATATCAAGAGTGTCCGCCTTCTAAATATATACATTACCCATAGTCACAGATGGCGGGATTAAATCATCAGAACGCCTATGCTTAATAAAACAACATTGGGTCTTGCGCGCATTAAATTCTACCCTGTTTGCGAGACCCCACTCGGAGATTCTTTGCAGGTTATTGGAGAGTATGTCATTTATATTTTGCCTTCTCACGCCGATCTCCAAAAGGCTCGGCCTACGATCAAATGAGTATGAGTGACAAATATTGCTGTCACCTGCGAAGGAGTAGATGGGAATTGAGGTTAAATGGAGAAGATCATTAAGGAAAATTAAAAATAGGGTAGAAGATAGAACAGAGCCTTGCGATACTCTTGAATTTAGCCTAAACTCGTTGGAAGAGACACCGACTATAACCACTCTTATGGAGAAAGCTCGTTATGGAACGACAAAAATGGTTACCGACGACAAAGTCAGCTACTTTGGAAATGAGATCATCGTGCCAGACACTATCAAACGATTTTGAGATATCCAGAGCAACATCTTTACTTTCATCAAAACTATGAACAGATCCACTCCATCTTTCAGAGAGCAATGCCAGTAGATCACTAGTGGAGCGACCGCTACGAAAGCCTTTGCAACGATTTAAACGTGGTCCCTCCGAATGAAATAAAAAAAAATTTTTAAAAATATGTTATCAAAATTGGGTTTTAGAGAGTAACATATCGTCGTGGGGTTGTTTATGTGCTCTATCTGCCATTTCATATTTTTTATATATCTCGAGTTAATGATGCCACTTTAGGTGTTTGACCCCAAATTTTTCAAGTCTGCGGTCCGTTTTCGGATATCTCGTCCAGTTTCGTAGATAAATAGTCTAAAACGGGTTGCAGATTTGAAATATTTTGGTGTCAAAAACCTAAAGTGGCATCATTACACGATATACATATATACAACGACAGATAGAGCACATAAACTCCAGCACGACTATATATTCAAGGTGAAGTTTTCTATACAATTTCAGTAAGTAGAGTCTAGCTTTGTCATACTCGTATAATTCTGTGATGAGTCAAGGCTTTGCAACGGGTCTTGGGTCTTGGTTTTACATCTACAAAATTTACCAGACTGGCCCACCGTAGTGTAAAGGAAATACATACATATATATGTGTGTGCCTCATATGCACATGAGTTTAAAAAATTTTTAAAGGGTAAAAAAAGTGCTGTCATTTTATTCCTCTCTGTATTACCATCTGTGAGTGTATTTTATTATTTTTTTGTGGTTGTGACTCATATTGTGTTAGTGCGGTGTAATTTTTAAATGAGTTTTTGTTGTTCTCGTTTTGAACATCATACACTAATGCTTAAGCATTAGTCTGTTGTGTTTTAGCTATTATTTCTTTTTCTTTTTTTTCTGTTTGTTCTCATTTCTTCTTTCTCTGTGACAATTGTTTTTCTATGTTTACCTTTAATGCCTTTCCTTTTGCTTCCGTTCCCCTAACATCAAGTCTTAAAAGTGCTTGTGTTTGGGTTAAACATTAATATGTGAACCAGAATATTCTGGCAAACATTAGGGGCTGAACACTTTTAAATGAAAATATAATTCAATTTAAAATTTCCAAATAATTTTTGGTTTTCAGGATCTGAAATATTTTAGACTAACTTTTCTCAAGCGAAATGTCGCTCATTTTAATATTTCTATTTGTGTCTGTCTGTCTGTTTTCTTCTAGTTTTTGGGTTTCCTTTTTTTTTTAATGGTATGAGGGTATCTCAAACGTATGCACATGATTATTCAAAACCATATACGTTTGGTTTGTCTGTTTATACAAATAATTTCTATTCCTCTTTTTTTTTGTTCTTTGAGTTTTTTGTTTTTTTTTTTTTGCGTTTTTTTAATTAGTTTTTATGATTTCAAATGGTGGCATTTAGTTGGTATGATGCTGAAATATATATCGTTCGTTAAACAGTAAGCACGTAATTACTATATACATATGTATATGTACATGAGTATGTACTTACACATATATTTTAGGAGATACTAAGTTTAAAGAGATTATGGCCTACTCTACACTTTAGTTGAAAGAGTTATTTAGTTTTTAACTGTTACTTTTATAGTTAAAATAAATAACGAAAAATATATTTATCGAGTACATTTTGTAAATAAAACTAAGAAAATCAAGGAGTATTTGGTGTTCTGCAAATCAGTATTTTTTGTATCAATCTGAACTAAGTTCGTACTGGTATTTCAATTCCAGAGCCAGCCGTTATTTTATGTTGATTTACTAGTTTAACCGGCATTGACATGGGCATTTACTCTTTTGCTCAGCAGAGGTGAATATGGTACCGCCCAACGATTATCAAAATCAATGTCTGCGTTATTGATAGTTTTAATGAATGATTGTCCGCCGTTTTCGGCACTTCAGTTTGATAGTTGGGAATAGGAAGAAAAAGCTCCTGTACCGTCCTTCTGAGTATTTCTTAATTAAAAAAAAAAAAAAAACGTATATCATATGTGTTCTGCGGTACGTAGATCTATTTAGTTTAAAATTTCTTTGAAGTGGGAACCATAATTTTAAATAAATTGTCCCTTGGGTCACCCTTTACATTTAAAAGTATGAAAAATAGATGCTGACCGATTACCAAACCTACCCAACAGGTACAAACTCGGCCGAGTTTGGCAAAAATATTTAGAAGAAGATTTACTGCCGTATTATAGGTTTGTGAAAGGCTTATTTGACAAATTTCTATGCATACAGGCGTTAGGCGTTACTTTAAAAAGTAAAATTTTAAATCGTTCATTGCTGCTAAATTTCCACTTCCTTTCAAGTATTATAAGATAAGCCTGAAAAAAGTGCAATACGAAATTCCGGAGGAAAATTGTGATAAAATTGAATTGCTTAAAAACTAAAAAATGTTAGAAATTAAATATTTTTTTATATTTCTTTAACTATTTACTGTGAAGCAAAATGAAAACAATAAAAGAATACACATTGATGCCACAAGCATGTAACAGCATGTAAACCGCACTGAGAGGTAAATTTTAAATGTAGTAGTGCTTATAGGCCTGTAGTAGTTGTCTTAACTCCCTACATGGCAATTTTGTTACCTAACAAAACCCTTCAACCAAAGAGATATGTAAGTACGACTATGTGCAGTATGAAAACGTAGAAGTCGTCCATAAATTTCACAAATTTAAGACTTTTTTTCAAAATAAATTTTGCACAATTTTGTGTCGTCAAATTCTTCATCATATTTGTCAAAGGATACTGATTATTAAAGTCAAAAAGTTAGCACAGAATGAATCTAAATAACAGATTACCATTTTAGTTTGTTCTTTCTTTGTATATCTACTGTTGTTATTCAAATGGAAACATTGCTTTAAAGTACTAAAAGTAGGATGTAAAGTATTTTATACAGTAGCAAATAAATATTTTTCTTATAGAGAGTGTGTTATATCTACTTAAAGTTTAATATTCACATTTCTAAATGTAATTCTTTAAATCATTGTTTCCCAGTAAACACAAAGTTAAATGAGTAAAATATAATACTTTTGTGTGTATCTCAAACCTTTTTTGCAATCAAGCGTAGATTTCATATTTTAATTAATGGCAAGCCGAAAATAAATGGAAATTGGATAAAACCATTAGTGCTTAATATTAACTAGACATGATTATATTATTCTCTTTCTCTCTTCGACGCCAGATTCTGAACTTTATAAGTCTTAACATAGCGTTCAAATTATATCAAGGCGATTTTCTGTATCATCTTAAACCTTCTTATACATTGAAATCCGAAAAACTGTTCTCCAAGTATAATCTAGAGGGCAAAGTATGCTACTCCCACTAAAAAATCTTGAGTTTATGTAAAATATGTTTAGGTCTGGCAGGGACAGGCTTTATTACTACTATGTGTATAAATATGCACATTAGGGGTATAACCATAATAAGGCCCTATGACCACGCTGTAGCCGATGTTGTGCTGAAACCGAAAAATTTTTCCTCAGCTCATTTCGGAACAAAAACGTTCCGCGTCGAAGCCGATTAAATGTAATTATATGATTATAATCAAAATCATAAAATTAACTTAAGATTAAGAGTTCGTGTTGATTTGCATTCGGGGAAAATATTTTGCACGACTTTGATGGCGCGTTCCGCACAAATGTTGCTGCGTTGTGTTTTTGGAATTCTTGATTCAACTTTCACCCAATGTCTTAGAAAGCATTTTTGAGCATTAGTAAAGCTCGATAATAATTTACATAAATCTTCTAAGTCATTTTTGTTGTAACAATGATCTAAAAAACAAGTAGTGTTTGAAATCACTAGGTCTCAAAAGTAAATAAAAGTTAGTAAAAAAAAAATTATATATTTTTATACTTTTAGCAATAAATTATAATATTTCTCAAATTTGCATAAGACAGCGTAGGTAATTTGCAATATTTTATTACAATTTATTGAATTTTTCCAAAATACTATTCAATATTTAATGGAAAAACTTATAGTTTATTAATAATTTAATGGATTTTAAAAAAAAATATTTTAATTTTTTTAGAACTTACTAATCCCAACTTAATGGCATTTGAAGCGGAACCTCTTTTGACGATATCGTAAATCTAAAGATGCAGTTGTTATTGTTTTTTTATGCACTATATGTTATGGATAGGGCCATTTTGATATTTTCAAAAATTTTAAAAAAGTTGTATCCCTAATGTACATACATTTTATTAAAGTGTACTACCATAGCTAGTATTTTATTTGTTTTATATACACAATAATTATATACATATAATACTAACAGTGTCAAACAGAATAGTGACACAAAAGGAGTTTTTAGTCCACATTTTATTTTTGATTGACTTATAAAGTACGTACGACACCCAGCACAAAATAGAGCTTAGCAGAAAGTATTTTTCAAGGGATAAATTGTAAACAATCACTTACCCGTGAGCATCAATAATGCATGATTTTTATATGAAATGAGCCGCTCAAGTGCAATAGAAATGCAAATTTATTGCAACCAATAAACAAATAGGACAAAAAATCAAAAATAATACCTTAACCTGTAGCATATTTGGAAGCTTTATTGTATAAAAAACAATATAATGCTTCCATTATTGCTTACAATTTTATTTATTGCTTCGAAATCTTAAAAATTTTCTGATGTGTAGGGTTATTTATACAATAAAATATAGTGTAAATGACCTTTATGGCTTTGTTGGCATACAAGCACTCTTTTATCAAAATTTCTTACGATCGTTCTGCATTGTTGTGGCAGAACTTGTGATTGTGGGATTCTTAACACAGAACAATGATTTCAAAAGAAGGAATCTAATTGGTTATTTGGCATGTATCACCGTCTTGTTGGCCACATAAATAACATCCAATTTGGGCAGTACGAACTTTGTTATCATCTCACCAGCAAAATTTCAACAAATAGTTGAGTTTAAAATTCATAAAGAAAAAAGACTGGTAAGAATAATATTCAAATATAATTCACATAATCTATTTTCAATAGATTGTGCTTTAAATAATAATATAAAAAAAAATATGAATAAATATAACACAAAGATCTCTGATGAAACTTTTCATAGCTGGGTCGAAAGTGAAAGTGTGCCTTAAAGTGAAAGTTCTCCTAGGAATACCAGTATTAGGATCTAAGACTATTAAAAATCATACAATATGTATAATATAGATCCAATAAATATTCGAATTTAATTTAAAAATATAAAATAATTGTAAATAAATTAAACCCTTAATTGTATGACTTTTTTATTTTTCTAAAATGAACCAGTAATAAAATTCATTGAAAATATTAGGGAAAAATATTTAAAAATATTTTATTATAAATATTTGAAACTGCAGTCCAATGGGTATAATCAAATGTCGAAATATTTCAGCAACGACCAATTTACACTGGAGTTTTTGTACATTAATTTTTTTTCCTCAAAAAAATTTATGATGGAAATTTTCATCAGAATCCAATGAAGGGTTAAATTATATTATAATATTTAAAAAAAAAACTATTTAAAGTCAATTATCCTTCACCACAAGTTTAATAAATTTCTTAATTGGATTGAATGAATGTATTTTAATTTCGATTGATACATAAGTACATGTTGTATGTAGTAACTGATAGCACAGAGTTTAAAATTTTGACTTAAATGAATCTTTTATTATTATTTATTATACTTATGTGACATAAAAATGGGGTAGAATAAAAAATAAATAAATAAGAAGACGATAAATTTCAAAGTTAATTCAGTTTTAGGCCACAGTTGTTTACAACTAAATTCCGAGTTGATAAAGAAAAATGTTTTAACAAATTAAGACAACTTTCTAATTTAAATCAGAATGCTATCTTCATCAATTTGTTTCAAGTTCATCTTCAAGCCTTTGTGTTCTATGGGATATTTCTCAGGGTTTTGCACTACCTAACAGACGTACGTAGATAAAAAACACAAAGTAATTATTATGGTTTTTACTTCCAACAAACATATAACTTTTATGGTTAAACTTTTAAAAATTTATTTTTTTTAGTTTCTCTTTCTATTCCGTAGTTTCTATTTTTAGACTCTTTTGCTTTGTAGTTACGCTTCTTTGTTACTTTGTTAGTCCAAGTTTTAGTGTTACATTAACATTTTTATTGTGTTTTGAGTTTGTTTATGATCCTTTTTTGAACCTTGGAGTTGTATGTGTGTATGCGTGTGATAGGAAGAGAGTGTGTTTGTTTGCTACACTTTAAGTGCTCACTGTGTCAAAAACATAAAATAATAGAAGGAAATTTTGTTAATTTAAATGATTTATATGAGAGGTCTCCGTAGAAAAAAAAAACAAATTTAAATGTTTTTAAAATTAACAACAAGATGAGAGAGAGAGAGACAGAACTCGAAAGGAAACAGAAGAAAAAACTTAAAAATTTAGAAGAAACACATACAGAAATTCTTAATGACACACACATAAAGTGTAATAAATTTAAATGCTTGAATAAAACGATGCATTTGCGTAAATTATTTCAGTAATTGAAATTTTTATGACATTAAATTTAATACTTTAAATGGCATTATTAAAATATTTATCAGTTCATTTGATATAGAATTTTAATACAAATGGCAACTAAAAATATACTTAAAAGATTATTTATAATAAAGCACACATTTAATTATAAAATTGTTTAATTAATTCATATCGTTAAGAACAGAATGTTTAGACTCATATGGTGTACTTTGTTTGTAATTTGGTACCAGAAAAACTCCATTAGCAAATAAAATTATGATTTTTAATTGCATTAAAAATACATCATGACTTTAAAAACAGAGGAGAAATGTTTGATTATACTACGCTTTTCATGTTTCCAGCTCATTAGCTTTCCATAAAGCTATGGTATTTTTAAATGTTTCGTATAAATGGTTTACAGTTGAATTTTTAGAAGTCTCGTTATAATATTTTATTTTTAACAGTCTCTAAGAGCAAACTAATTGTTTTTAATTAATATCACGATATATTTTTTGGAACTGTTTTCTTATTATGTTGTAAGTGAAAAGTTATATATTTAAGCGAATAAAAGCTTATTAT
This sequence comes from Metopia argyrocephala, assembly GCA_963576795.1. NCBI lineage: Eukaryota > Metazoa > Arthropoda > Insecta > Diptera > Sarcophagidae > Metopia > Metopia argyrocephala. The sequence goes on along the minus strand of OY756211.1, from coordinate 54,500,368 downwards.
AATCCGGAATAAAAAATTTGGATTAAATCCAGAAAAAGCCACTGAAATCTATTTTATTATGATGGATTGAAGAAAGAGGTTTCAAAAAGCTTTAAAAGCAATAAGTTACATGACTGCTAACATTCGTGCTTGAGAGCAACTTTAAGTATTTCGGCTTAAAATAAAACTTGGTTTAGTGATTAGAGCGAGTGCATAGAAACTCAAACGACCGAGGTTCAAATCCCAGCTAAGGAAAAAATAAAAAAATAAATTTGCGGTTTTTCAAAAATTATAATCTAAAAAATAATATAAAATAATTTATAATCTCCGCTTACGAAGAAGTCCATCTTTACGAAACTGCTCCCTGACATTTCCACCAAGAAATCGAATGTTTAGGAGTACAGCGCCACCTTCTGGTATGATAACAGCTAATCTACCCAAAGAAGCTCACCACTCACATTCAACATTCTGATGGGGCAATTGCTGTTAATCATTCAAAGGTGAAGGTATAATACTGGCTTTTGAGTGACCAAATTGACAGCAATTTGTCCCATTGACATAAGGCGCTTAGTATCACATCTTTATATCCATCTAATCTATATATTCAACATTCCAATACAATTTACTGCATTTAGTAGGGGTTTACCCCTGAGTATTGGTCTTAAATAAAAAAAAAACACACTACAGTCAAAAAAGTTACTATTAAGTTAAGCCTATTACCGAACAAAATTTTGGCTCAACAATCAAATATTGCTTAGAGACCCTTTTTAATAATTGAATAAAAGTGCTGCCTTATTACGAAAATTCAGAAATATAAAAGCGCGGTACAATAAACGAAAATATTGTTTTCATTTAACGTTTTTATCAGTTCTAAATCAGACGAATAATTCTATATTAATTTTACTTTGCTTAAGGTTATAACAAGGTTTCTGTGTCATATAATTATATTATTTATTCTAAACATAATTCGTTTGTTTATGTGCACATTTAAATACATAATTGCTGTGTGTTTTTGAAGCGGGATTAGTGTGTGCAATATGGCATGAGTTACTTATTTCTTCTTCTTTAAATTTTTTTATTTTTGTTTAATGAAGTCAGCACTCAGCAAACGACCTACACCAGTATCTTGTGCTGTTCTAGGAAAATATTTAATGGCAGGTGAAAAGGAAAGAGCATTATGTGTGTGGAACTTTGATTAAAACTTATTTAACATCCTACTTAACATGAAAAATTTCTGATATCAGGTTATTTCGGAAGCGCGTTGTGAACCTAAATAACAAGTTTTCTCTATATTTCATGCTGCGATTTATTCGGCAATCAAATATATATTCTGTGAGAGCTACGGGTAATACGAATGAATTTAATCTATCAGACCACCTCCTATGGTAGTAGCGAAAGAACAATATAACGCACCCCATTACGCCAATACACTAATGAATTGATTGTTTTGGGTACCCTACCGCCCTTTCCAGTGCCGGGTAGAAAAGCCCCAAAATATATTTGAAGCACCGGCTAATACATGAAAGATGTATTCAATGTTGGGTCAGTTGTTCGCTTGACTATGAAATCAAGATAATTTAGTGAATAGTAACAACCAGATAAAATATATGTTTTAAGTTTCAAAGTGCCAGCTTATTTAGTACATTTTTTCTTTGTTACTTTAATAATAGTAGTCGCCGTGGTCTAGTGGTTAGTGTGTTGGCTTACTAAGACATGAGCCCTGGGTTCGATACCCAGCTCTGACATCTTAAAAAAAAGCAGTCTTCTGGCAAAAGCTCTGAGAGTAACTAATTGCCATGAACAAGCTTCTCAAGGCTGTCGTTCGGAGTCGACATTAAACTGTAGGTCCCGGTATTCGTGGATAAAAATTTACACACACAACATGAGTGCTGCGAGAAGCTAGGCCGTAATCCTGACACAGGGTTGTAAAGTCCAGTTATGTATGTATGTATGTACTTTAAAAATAATCAATCACAGTGAATTTTTTAACATGGAATAAATTGGTTATCGCTATACTTTCATTTAGACCTTCTGAGACTAAACAATATCAAAACTGATCTAGATTTTACTCTGAAGGAGTCTGCTTTTTCGTTTACGATTTTAATATATTGGATAGCACAACTTAAATAAGGCCCTATCGGCCACCAAAACGAACACAGTTTCAGACGCATAATTAAGACGCATAAGAAAATTTACAAATAATTGTAGTTTAAAGATAGGCATTTAACCCTGCTGTTATGTTTGGACCATTTTGGTCAATTTTTGTTTTGTTTTTGCCTTGACTTAGAAATGGTGCAACATATCAACTTAAAACGTTTGCTTTTGGGGTATTTTTATATTTTATTACTGCTTAAAAACTTTCAACTAAAAATAATAAAATGCAAGTTAGAAAAATAAAAGATTACGAACCTTGGGTTTAGAAAAATGTTGGTCCGTTATTGTTTTTTTTTTATTAAATCTTCTCACTACATGATGAGCAAATGATCTTTCGATGCAATTTACATATAAATTTGTTGCATATGATTTATTTGCTATCGCACTTAGTTTTGCTACAGCTGCAAATTTCACGTTTTCTAGTAGCTGTTAATCGTGGCTTTTCCATTTTTTTAACAAAGTAAATAAGTCAGACACCAATATAAACTGAAGTTAACTACCACGAATGACATGTAAATTTGCAAAGGGGAATCCCAGAAATAAAGGTAACTTATTAAAACACTTCAAAGACAAACTGGGTGCATCATATATATATTTCGACATTATAACAGGTAATTATTACAAAAAAAAAATAATATGGACCAATATGTTTCAATACCTACGATCGTAAGTTTTTTTTGACCAAACAATAGGGTTAAATTTCACATATTTATGGAAAATTTAATGTTGCAAAAGCTTTTCTTCAGATTGATTTAACATTTGCTAATGGTGTCAATAATGACGCGGACAATGCAGCCTACTTCTGCACGGATTTGAAAATTGCTTGAGACACATATTCATAATTTTATGTTTGAGACAAAGGAAGAAGGAAGAAAGATCTAGACTGACATGAGAGAGTTGTGACCAATTTTAAGTGAAAGCGGCTCTATTAGCAATGAAGTTCATAAATATAATGTTTAATGGATTGCGCATATGATAATTATTAGTGATTATCTTCAACAATGTCAAACAGGCAATAATATATTGTATTTAGTATTTTACGAACCTATTTCAATATTTTAGTGGGAAAATTAATAAAAAAGTTTCATTTGCCAAAAAAAAAAAAAAAAAAAAATTCAGCAGGACTCACTTATCTACTATTGCGATGGCCAAAACCAATGAATTAAAGTTCAAACTATTTTTTCATACAGTTTATTGACTAACTATAGTTTCCTTGATGTAATTTGTATTTTTAAACTAACAAAAGGGAAGGTGGTTAAAAATTTGTTTAAAGAGCTGCTGTTCAGTGCTATTTTGCTATCTTAAGGACCCTGACTGTTTTTGTCAAAGGTTATTAAATATGTTGAATATCAATAAACAAATTATGTCGATCAATATGTTGAGAAATAAAAATCAATTTTTCAAAATCGTTGTAGATTTTTTTGCTAAGTTAGCTAATTTTGGCAAAGCTCTCGAATATAAGTACTTACATGCAGTTGCTATGGCTAAAAGAAAAAAACTTGACTAAAAAGTGTTTTTCTAAATATAAGACATTTCATTATAATAAAAAAAAAATAAAGAAATTTATTTAGCTGTTTAACAAACACAATGGAAACAAGCAAATCTAATACGAATGCATATTTCTTTTTTAATATTTCATTACTCAATAAACACTGTGCCACACTTGGTATAGTTCGTTTAATGAGGATGGAGCCTACTCCTACTGCAAGAGTGTCAGAGGATTCCAATTTCTAAAACATAAATCTAACTTTGAACATGAATGCATTGATATAAGACTTCTTTACCTTTTCTCTTACAAGTCCTTAAATCGCATTGTTTTAACTATATAAGTAATGTTAGAATGCGATCACACCTGTAATTTAAATTTTTATTAAAACACATGCATATAAAAAATAAAATTCTTATCATATTACTAAATAGTATCCGGCAAACTTTTAATTATTTTTTTTATTTGCATTTGTCGTTTCTTTCATTTCAGACTTTAATCAATTTTGTCCTTTTCCACAATGCTTTTATTTTTTACGCAATCCAAAGCATTTTTTCTTTTTTTTTTGCATTTTATATCGTTATTATTGCTACTCATCTGCAGAACATATTCGTACAGCATCCTGTAGTTAAAACTGTGTGTGACTGTTTTTGTAAATAATTGCGGTAAAAAAGTTATAATAATTTACTTTGAGTGATATGAACCGAAAAAAGCTTTTAAGCCATTAACAAAAACCAATTTTACTTATAAAAGACCAGGTTTATATACAATATTTATGTAAATGTATAAGTGATATAAGTGGCAGTGTGTGAGGGTTTTCTGTAACTGTGGCTGCGTATGAATATTGCTTTTAATATTTGTTTGTATGTGTGTGTGTGTCTGTGCATAAATAAACGAATAAACTTTAAGGATTACACTTTATTTACAACAAATGACGGAAACAGAAGAAGAGAAAAGAGCTGTTCATAAATTTTTAAAAGTCAATAATTATGAATTCAAAAGTTTCCAACGGTACCGCAAAATTAAATTTAGAAAATTAAAATAAATGTGAATATTTTTAAAAAATAATTTTTATGTTCTAAGAAATGTATAGTAAAGCAGTAGAGATAAGAGCAGAGAGTGCTGTCAGTTAATCAGACAGGCAGACAGAAAAAAGGTGGTCGTTGTATTATTTATGCAAATTTTGTTTTACCGTTCAAGACAATAATAGTACACTGAATAGGTGAACAAATTTTAATCTTTTTTGAGTTGTTGGTACTTGAATTGATAAGAAATATTATAAAAAATATACAATTGGTTAAATAATACGAATAAAGAGCAACATTTATGGTAAACTTTTAAAATAGTTTTGCTTTAAAATGTTCACAAATTTATGTTTATAAGCCTACTACCATTCAATTAAATTCTTTTGGCATTTTTCTGATTTCTAAATAACAAGTCTGTAGCTTTCATTATAATTACTTATAATCAGAGACCAAAAAAGTCATAAACACTGCTTAAAATACTTTGTTTTAAATATTAGTAAAGCATTAAGCCAATTCTTGCCATTGTGAACTTTAAAATAAAGATTTTTTTCATCTACTAAAACACTTCATCATGTTTCGTTTGTCGTATGTACTTAAAGCCTTCAGATAAGTTCGAGTATTTTGATTCTATTAAAGAAGAGTAGGAAACTACTTAAACAAAACGAAACGTTTGATTTAATTTTGTTTTGTTCTTTACAATGAGTAAAACGAAAATATTGAGAACGATTGTCCCATTTAGTTTTGTGTATTGCTTAGGTATAAAAAATGTATGAGGACGAAATTGGAAAAGTTTGAAGTAAATACGTTTGCAAACGTTTGCGAAGTGATTTGCTCATTATAACTTCCTAAAATATTATATATGCATACTTACATACCTAAATTAGAAAATATTTTTAACGAAGCAGTAAACATTTATTTAAAAAGAGAAGAAAAACACACATACGAACGAAATGAAATACTAAAAAAATACGTTTTTCCTTTTGCTTTGTACGCAATTATATGAATGTAACGAAATATCAAAGCAAGCACAAGAGAGAAAAGCCAATTGTTTTGTTTGCGCTCTTTTTCATTTAAAAAGTTTTTGTTTTGGTTTAGTTCATGTATAAAATGATTAAAAAAATTTGAAAAGTTTATGATTATGTGGAAACGTTTGCGAAATGTTTTGCTTGTTTGCCTACTCCGTATTAATGTTATTGACCACTTTAATGAGATTTAAGGACCGTTGTGGTTTTTATACTGCGTATTAAGAAAACACAACAAAAAATTTATCGGAGTAAAATCGTATTATATCGGTTGTTCCTTCACATTATATCCCCGTGAAATCAATATATTTTCAAATAGTTTGTTGCTTGCTGTTGGCGATAATGACTTCGCAATGTCATTTTCAATTTCATTCCACGGAAAAGGTAGAAAAGTGTCATAAAAGTTGTGATTACTATTGATTGATTCAGAAAGTGCAGAATGTTTGTTACAACCTGAAACGGCATTGACCCACAAAGTAATCTATGAAAATGGACAAGTCTCTTCCATTAAACTAAAGCAGCTTCTCTGAGATTCCTCTGCTAGGGATTAGGTCTACACAGTTATACCGGTCTGCGAAGGGTAAATTTGATCTCTGTTTGAGTATACAAATCATTTAATCCGCATTGTGCTTTTAAGTGGATTTTGAATGCAGAGCTTTGCATTAGTGAACAAATTTGTAAACTTATGTACTACCACTTACATACACTTACAATTAAAAAAAATGCCTCAAAAAATCGTTGATTTTTAAATGTCATATTTTAACGTTAAGAAAAGTATTTGATAGTAAATATTATATCACTTTAAGCATTAAACACATAGACGATAGCAAGCAGCAGGCAGCAAGTTGTCAAAATTAAAATACACACGTTTTTATTGAAACGATTATTTTAAAGGCAGCACAGCAAAACCGTAGACAAAAACCTTTGCTGCTGCTGCCCAACTTAGAATAATTTCTATTTTTTGAGGCATCAAAAACTGATTAGTGATGCTAATACAATATAAAGTGTTAAATAAAAACGATCTAAAAATATTTTTTATTAGAAAGAAAAAAATTTATTTATTAATAAAGATAATAACAATTAAAAATTTGTAACATTACAAGTCGGTTTTATTTAATTAAATTTAAGATTTTTAAGTTATATCTGGTGTCCCACAACGATCAATATGCATTGTTGTTAAAAATACATATGTATATAATATGGTGGCTAATGCGACGAAATGGCTGAATGAATAACTATCTACGTTATGTCTTATAAGAAATATGCAAATGTGTGATGCATCAAAATATTCATTCTGATCAGGGGATTTATTTTGGAGATAAGCAGCCATACCAGTTGAGAACAACACAGCATTTCAAAAGTCAGCGTGCAGCATCAACGGCTATGCAAAAGTCATTATTTTCCACTTATTGCCAAAAAATTTGAGATTGGAAAAAAATTTAAATTTTCTTTAAAGAGTATATGTACAATTAGTATATTTTGTTAATGAGTTTTGTAAATTTTTTAATATAAACATATTAAAATAAAAACAAAATATATATACATTTCAAACAAGCGATTTTATTTTTGCGATTTCGTACACTTGAAAGTGGTATCACTGAAATATTTATTTCAACAACAAACACATGTTCATTATTTTATTTGTTTTTTTATTGTTTTGCTGTTGCTGCCTTCAAAATATTTATGCAGCCGATTGCATGGCAGCAAATATTGTCGGCTGCATATGCTGCTTGCTGTCATGCTGCTTGCTGTTGTCTATGTGTTTAATACTTTAGACTGCGTAACTTTTAAATTTTTATACATTATAGGAAAAAAACATTTTTTTAATGATTTCACATATTTTTTAGAAACTTTTTTGTTTTGCAACACTGGACTGCTAGTTGAAAGTTTGTTCCTTCAATTTACCCCCTTGACCCTGGTCTAAAATACTACACCGAGTTTACAGTCATTAACACTCCGCTCATAATAATAACTAGCGTATACTGTCGGGACACGATTATTCCTTATGGTCGGAACCAGAAGCATTACCGATAATCGATTTTCACGGCTAATCGAATAACAATTTTTACATACATATATAGAGTTTTTTTTATTAATATTAAATTAATTCAAGATAGCAATATCATAAACGGTCAATACTCACAAAATTTTTTTTAAGGCTCGTTAATTATTTTAACTTTATCTTCAATATTTAAAACGTTTCTTTGAATTTTTACCACTGGTAATGACGCCATAATAAATATGTTTGATCTAACCACCCGCACTTCTCAAACTTCAAAATTAAACTAATCGATTGTAAATGCTTCTGACTCATCGTATGCAAGCAAGGGAATTCCGCGTTTTCATCACGGATAATAGAGGTAATTACGGCTAATCGAAGCACACAATTTGAAAGTATTGCAAGCAAAAAACAATAGACTGATCTTTGGCCATCACCGTTAATCGGGGTTACCGGTTTACCGGAGTACGGATAAGCGAAGCCCGACTGTACATATAAATTTTTATATTTTTGATCAGCTTCGGCGACCTTTTACGGCGGTTATTTGAAACCTTGTGACTAAATTTTGCACCATCATTAAACATTAACCCACTAACAAAAAGAGGATAATGTCACAGCTGCAGAGGCCAGTGTTGTTAATAACAATCAATGATATTCGAACCTACTAGACAGTCAGTAGAATATTAGGCCAAGTTTTTAAAGGCACAACTATTTTCCAAAAGAAGAAACGACTCGGCTATTATTGGACGGCATTGTAGACGGGAAATATTTGTCAATTAAAAACTTAAAGGACGATAAAAGTTATTGGGAGACGAGAAAAAAAAAGAAGATGAGACTTTTTTCATTCTTCTGCTCATAAGTATAAAAACTATATATTTTTTTTCTTTTCTCGCTTTAAAGAAGTACGAAATTATATGTTTTTAATTTAAACAGTAGCCCCGTCTACTTAATCATGGGTTAAAATTTTCCAAATTTTTTTTCATCAACGTAAATACAATTGATGTGTTTTGTTAAAAACGAAAATGTTTAAAAATATGTTTAAATGTTTAAAAATAAACCTACACATGCCGCTAAAAAAAGGAAGGATACGCAATTTTTTTACACCACCAATTGACACACTGCTCGGATATAGGCTACCTAAACACCTTGAGAGCCAATATAGGTTGGTGCTGTGTTTGAGACAGAAATGTTATTTATTTTGCTCATAAAGCGTAAACATGTCAACCTTAATAAATTGGCTAATATGCATAATTTATGACAATTTTAAGAAGATATTTTGCTTTTTGTAACGCTTTTAGCGTCTTCCTTCTTCCTTGGTTACCAAAAAATAAATGAAAAATGCAAAAGCAGCAACATACTCGAATAATTTCTTTAACAAAATTCTAATGTATGCTTGTTTGTTAGAGTCTATGCAAATACCCGTAGTCGAACTGAAATTTTGGTAAAATTTTTTTTTAACCAAACTTTTTATGGGTTATTTAAGAAATTGCATAATTTACTCATTTTGTTGTTTTAAAATTTATCAGAAGCAAAAAAGAAAAGCATACCAAATAAGTCCCTTAGGTGTATTTGATTATAAATTGTACGATAAGAAAAACAGCATTAGTATCAGCAAAAATAAAGTAAAAAATTTATAAAAAAAAAATTTTTACATATATAATGGGTGTTTTTTTAAGCTCACTTAATAGGTTATAGTTGTTTTGTTTGACATTTTACTGTGGATATATATATAAAAAAAACCTCTGAAAATTGTTAATGTTTTTTAATATAATACCCCCGTTCGTCAAGTTTATCGTCCATTTTAAAATATATAAATAGAAATTGTCTGTATCTTCAAAGTCATATAAAATTATCTGTTTTAGTTATTTTAAAAATTTATTAATCAAACAAGTAGGAGTTATGGTAATGAAGTTAATGAGTAAAAAAATAATTTGAAATCTTTTAAGACTTCAAAGTTTTTGCGATTGAAAATTTCAGGCGATTTCAAATTCGATCGAAATTGTTTTCCATCACACACCAGAATATATTGTTTTCGGACCATGTTTACTTTTACTGACAATAAACACCTTGTATGAGGTAGACGCCGGAAGCACTGAAGAATATCCAAATCAATTTGAGGCTTTACTCAACAACTGGAGTTATGTTGTTCGATACAAGATACAAGACTTCAGGAAAGGATTTACTTTTCAAACTATTAAAGTTGTGCAGTAATTAAAGACAAACGATCGCTTTATACGCTGACAATTCGGCGAATGTATAGAAACAAATCATTCAGAATTAGTGCACCCAATTTCCATTATCACTAAAATCACATTATTTAATGCACTTAATTTCAATAACCACTAAATAATGCACTATTTTTTACTACCATTAAAAGTTGTGAGAAATTAAATCTAATGCAATAAATCCAACTCTGATATTTATGCTAATAGTAGACCTGTTTGCTTTTGCGTTTATTTTCTCTATCAATCAAATTTTTTCTATTCTTTTCTATTTTTAAAGCATCTTACCCGGATGTCCACTACCCTGTGACTGTCATTAAGGAAAGAATACCCAAGTTTTTTCTTGGAAAAGCAGAGAGCAGGTGGAATTCCATCACTACCTCTGCTGTTTCTAAAACACTTTGGTCTCGGTGTAACCGGGGCAAGACTCTTTAGGAGTCTTGGGGATTCCTCGTCGGCCCTTGTCCAAATTTAGAGCGGTGTATACGGGTCACTGGCTGATTGGTAGATAAGCAGAGAGGTTGCGACTTCCCTTTAATCCACACTGCAGAAGTTGCGGGAATACTTCTGAAAGAGAGACTGTGGATCATTTTCTTTGTAATTGCCCAGGTCTGGTAGTCAGACGTTTGAACTTTTTTGGGTTGCCCGTTTTCGATGGCTTGGCGCAATGTGCGAACCTTGTTGGCTGTAGTTCTTTTCCTTATTTTGCGTAATTTCAGTTTGATCCTGCAATGGTTTCAAAACGGCACCTTATGCTAATTGTAGTTGATCACGTTTTTAATAAACTGGTAATTTGACCTACCGACCTACCTACCTACCTATTATTAATTAATTTTTTTTATTAGATAAGAGCAATACTCAGAGGTAAAACTCTTACTTATGCAGTGCATTGTATTGGAATTTGAAAGTATAGAAAAATATGTAGATGTTAGGCGCCTTATGTCAATGGGACAAATTGCTGTCAATTTGATCACTCAAAGGACAGTGTTATACCTTTACTTTTGAATGATTAACATCTGTCGGTGGAAGTTAATGGTGAGTGGTGAGTGTCTTCATTAAGCAGGTTAGCTGTTATCTGCCCAGAAGGTGGCGCTGTAGTCCTGATCATCCGTTTCTGGTGGAATAGACTATAAATGTCAGGGATGGTCTTTTTCTAATTACAGAAACTAAAGCACTCTCTTAAGTTCTTTTAACAACTGCAATAGACTTTAACAGAAATTATATACATACATACATACATAATTAACCTTTACAACTCTGTGTCAGGATTATGGCCTAACTTCTCGCTGCACCCATGTTGTGTGTGTTAATTTTTATCCATGCCGGTACTCCTACGGTTTAATGTCGACTCCGAACGACAGATTTGAGAAGCTTGTTCATGGTAATCAGTTATTCTCAGAGCTTGTGCCAGAGGTCTAGTAACAGGTAGTCGCCGAACGAAATATTTTTTTTCATTTTGTTTGAACCGGAGCTCTCGTCTTAGTAAGCCAACACACTAGCCACTAGACCACGTCGACAGCTACAGAATTTATTTGCTTTTGTTTAATACTTATTTAAAACTCTGATCTCTTACATTTTCTAAGTAAATCAAGTTGAGAGATCTTTCAAAAACAAACTGTCACTCATCACACTCATATTAAATATTATCCCTCTAGGTGGGATAATCAACTTGTCGTGATGTAGAGGCTTACACTGGTATAGAGTCTCAACTGGCTAAGTTGGCGGAGAGCAATATCTCTCTGGCAGGGACTCCCATGATATCAAACTTGGCTTTGAGCTTGAAAAAAATTGGGTAATTTAAAAACAAGTCGAATAATATATATTTTTTTTTAATTTGATATTATATAAAATTTTATGAAATTTTCTTAAATATTCTAAATGAAAATATTATTACATAGTGAACTGCTTACGTATCAGGAAGTGAATTAAAAAATGATCTTTCGACCCTTTACGAGTACAAACTACAGAAGCAGAGAATCCTTTATTTTATTGATTTTTTATTTTATTAACCATTTCTTGTATATAAATATCAGCATAAATATTAAAAGAAAATGGGCCATAAATTTAAAAAATAAATATAAATTAAATATCATGGGAATGAAAGCAAACATAAAATCTTTCGCTTTTCAATTTTTTTTATCAACTTTTGTGCTTTTTTTCCTCCATCGTTAAGCAATTTTTCTGCTCAAATGAATACAAAAATTAACGATAATGTCAGAAGTTTATTTCTGAAAATTTATAGATTTTCCCTTTTTTATTTTTTTTTTGTTAAATTTTATTACAGTTTTATTATAATGCTCCCAAGAGTTGAACTTTTGCTTTTTTATGTCAGCATACCCCCTCAACACCATAGGCTTAAAAACTAAAACCAACCAGTTTGATTTAACAGAGTCATTAAAAAATAGAGGTTGGATGGGTGTTTATTTGGCATGACTTTTAGAACTGTACGAGTAAACCAGTTTTTTTTATTAAATTAGCACTTCATTGTTAAAATAAATATTTGAATAAATGTTAGTGAAGATAAGAAAAAGGAGGAAACACTTTGTTTTTAAGTAAAACAACATTATTTTTGATTTTATTGGCATATTTAATGATGAAGAGTTGTTGAAAAAGTTTAATTAATGTTTGCTTTTCCTCAGCAATCTCAACAACCATTTATATACCACTGACAGTTAAATGATTAATTTTTTTTTCTGTTTGGTATTAAAGCCTTATAGTTTAATGACAGCTAATCTTATAAAGCATTGAAAATATCATTCTGGTAACAGAGATAATTTTTAGATTATATAGGGTTGTTTTTTTAAGAGCATACATTTTACATGATCCACTAACTCAGTTTAATTTTTTACTCTCTGTTCTAGTAAACCTGGCCGCATGACGACAATTTTGGCTTTAATATTGGCTTCTAATATTTCAAGAGTTAAATAAATTAATGGCTTAAGATAGTCCCATAAAAAGTTATTCAAAAGTGCTATAACATATGACGTGCCAGAGAAAAGGAAACCTTCAGATATGAAAGTGTTCACCAACCTAATTTTTCAATAAATTGATTTATAAGTCTCCTATATGGCAAGTTGCGCCGTCTTGTTGGAACCAAATGTCGTTGATGCTTTGCCCATTCAATTTGGATATAAAAACCAAACATCGTGTTTAAATAGCACGTACCATTCACTATAATAGCAGCTCCCTGCTCCCTTCGGCAGAAGAAAGAACCGTTGTTAATGTCAGTATACAAACAGTAAATTTTAATGAAAGTAATGGAGATTTGTTAACGACTTGAGGATTGTCCTCGATCCGTATACGGCAATTTTTCGTATTGAAATAGAGATTTAACATGAGATGTGTTTTTTTTTTCACTGAGGCCAATACTCAAAGAGGTAAACCTCTACTTATGCTGTGCATTGTATTGTATTTTCTATTAAGCGCCTTATAAATGAGACAAATTACTGTCAATTGAGATGAGTTTCCTCACGAAACACAATTTTTCTATAGAAATTATTTCCTTCGGCCAATATCAAAAGAGCCGATAGAAATTTGGGTTCAGTTCTTGCACAAGCTATATATAGGCCAGTAAGTTAAGATCATTTCATAAAATGTACCACGTAGTTTATTGTCGAAATAATTGTATACATTCGTGTTTATTAATTACCCTATAAATGATAATCTGCCTTAAAGTTACTAGTATAACAATCATATCTCCAAATACTACTTCTGATGAGTACCCGAGGTTGAAGTATGCCATAGACATCATTTGCAGATTCAGGGAATCTTTGTGTTACGAAACAAGTCTTTCAATAGAAACTTAAGAAATGTAAGTTAAGCTTAAATATATCTTTATGTAAATTTAAATTCATTTTCGGTTTTTTCTGTCATGATAAGATATTATTTAAATGGCTTTGACCAATATTTCATCGGAAATAAAGTAGGTATGATAACACTGTGTGGAATTTTTTAAATCATGGAAAAATTCCCATGTAAAGACACCACCACGTGATAAAAGACCAAAACAAAGAAGACTAGTGTCTCCCAGTTTTGCTCATTTTCCTAAAAATTTGGGGCCTCGGTGTTATTTTTGCAAAAAAGTGATCATTTTCTCAGGCTCATATCTTGCAAACCGTTCGGAATTTGGGTTCACATTCTGAGGCAAAGTTGAACCTCATGTAGTACATTTCATCATAAAAGCTATATTTTCACCACCTAAGTTCTCATTTAAGTTAATTGTCAAAAAGAATCAGTTTATGCTTGCCTGAGTGTCAAAAACCATATCTGAGTTTACCAGATTCGGTGTTCCACTACATCTAAGACAACAACAAAGTTTCAGCCTCATAGAATTCAATCATCCGCTTTTGTCCACTCAATAATTTATACCTAAATCCTTACTTTTTTGCTGTCACTGCAGTGTTCTTGTTTTAAAGTGTTGACAGTTAGAATTTAATAATAAAAACGCTGAAACGATATATTAAAAAAATTAATTTTAGCCACCAAATAGGTTCGTTTGAACAATGTGCACTTTTGAAAAATAGATTTTTGAATTATTAAATTTTATTTTGGTTTTCTTTTTTTTAAATTTATTTAAAAACAAAAACAAATGTGTGGTTGCATTTTTCATTACATACATAAAAATACAACAACACATAACTGGTCCTGTAACTCTAGGAATATAACATTTACAACTCAGAAGGCAATAATTTTGAAAAAAGAAAATCTTCTGAGCTCAGACAAAAACAATAAAAAATAATTAGATTTTTAATTAAACTAACTGGGTGCGCTTCTGACATTAAACTCAGATGAGAGCGTAGGTGGTGTAAATATATAGCTTTAAGAACGATTGTTCGATTTTGTACAAAACACCAAAAAATTATTAGAAAAAGAATTTCCCTTAAGTCATATAAGTAAATAAAATTGTTTTATATTTTAAGGGCACTGCTACACGTTCAATAAATATCGCGATATTTGGATCGCGATCCATTTTAATGGATTGATGGATCACGAGCGTATGCTACACCTTCAATATTTATCGCGTCAGTATTTACGTTATTTTTGTGCAGTGCATATCGGTTATTAAAAAAATGCCAAGAGAAAACCAATTACAATTACCATTACAATTTATTAAAACAAACTTTTTACGAATGTAATACAATTTTTTATTTTTTATTTGTCAAATTTTTGTTTTTTTTATCTTTTAATTCGTTTTATTTACATATATATTTATTTAACGTATCACGATCTAAATCATGAAAATGCTAGACGTTCAATATTTATCACGCGATCCGCGATCTGCGATCTGGATTTCATATTTTAGGCCATTCTGCGATATGGATCGCGATCCATCAATATTGCATGCTACACGTTCAATAAATATCACGATATTCCAAATATCACGATATTTTTTGAACGTGTAGCAGTGCCCTAAGGGTTATTTAGAAATTTCTGTCGATTATTTTTTTTTTTCTTGCAAAATCACTTATTTTTTTTGTTTTATAAAATTTAAAAATATTACAAATTTATCATTTCTTTTGAAAGCCAAATATGTTACAAATAAAATAAATTATAAATGCTCATTTATTTAAAAGTACATTTACTTTTTATTTGGAAGTACCTTTAGCAGTGAGTACATTAACACCTTGTTTTTTGAAATCGGTGAAAATTGTTAATGTTATATGTATGTAAATATGTATGTATGTGCTTATGAATACATATACATACATATGTTCATACATATGAATATATTTTTTGGTATATGCATACATTTTTATGGACAAATTTAATTTTTGTATTTATATACTGCTTTTTTGTTTTTTTTTTTGTTTTGCCGGTGTCTAGACAATTCAAATGTTATTAATAAGATTCTTGTTTTGTCTGTTTTTGATGTATTTCTTTATAAGAATGAAATTAAAATGAAAATTTATTAAAATTAAAATTATGAACAAATAAGAAAAATGTATTATTTCTTTCGCCCCAACAGAATATTTATATTTGGATTTGTCTGCAGATTGTAATGAAGTTGTACTCTTTGGATTTTTTAAATAAATATGTTTATAACGGGTGATTCAAGTAGAGATACTATTTTCAATAGCTTCTTTTTTTGACAGATTACGTGAGTCGTGTCATGCTGTCATGTTATTTTTGCTTAGTATTGTTTGGCATTTCATAATGGAAAGACTTACGCCTGAACAACATTCCCAAATCGTTCAACTTTATTGCGAAAATTCACGTTCTTTGAGGAATGTGTTGCGTGCACTTCGCTCAATTTAAGGTCAGCTTAATCGGTCTACTGAGGGTACTATTCGCAACAGCATCACCCATTCTGAGACCCAGCATTCATTATTGGATAATATTCAACCGAATAGACCACGTCCAGCACGTTGTAAAGAAGGTATAGCGGCCGTAGCTGAGAGTGTACTCGAAAACCGTGGAGAGTCGATTCGTCGTTATGGAGCCATGATAACCGACTATTTAATGCCTGAAGAAAGAAGCTCGTGATCTCTGCGACATTTGATTTCAGCAAGACGGCGCCATTTTCCACACATCACATCAATTAATAGATTTATTGTAAGAACACTTCGATGAGCATATAATTTCACGTTTTGGGCCGGTCGATTGGCCACCAAGATCGTGTGATATCACACCATTAGATTTTTTTATGTGGGGATATGTAAAGTCTAAAGTCTTTGCGGACAAATCTGCTTTGATTCAGGCTTTGGTGGAAAACATCAAGGGTGTCATTAGACAGTTACCAGTCGAAATTCTCGAACGAGTCATCAAAAATTGGACTCAACGGAGGGACCATCTGCGACGTAGCAATGGCTAACATTTGATAGACATAATCTGCAAAAAATAAATGCTAAGTAATGTTCTTTCAAATAATTATAAACATTCCAGATTAAATTTATATATTCTGTTTTTTTTTTCTTTAAAAAAGTTGGGGAAATTGAAATGGATCCCGCTTTACCTATTCAAGAGTAAAGCGAGTCATATTCTTCTTCAATTAACATAAAGTGCAGTCATAGTGTTCACATTTTGACCTTGAAGATTTTATGTGTGAATGACGACGGTCAGCGGTATTACGAAAAGAGGTGCTTTTATCGTCTGCTCGTGGGCGTTGTTTTAAATGGGCCAATTCTCACCGGATGAATACTTATTTAAGTGAACAACTTTTGCTCTTTTCGATACACACTGGATGAATGTTAAATAGAATTAAATGTGAACGTATACACAGCTTTGTACGACGATCGATAAACGACTGAATAAATGCATATGCTTACTTTAAAGTAAAAAAAAGAAACTTAAATCATATGGACATTTATTTTTTTTTAAATCTTTTATTCGTTATTTGTGTAGAAAGTTTTGTCTCTAAGTTTTATGCAGATACTCGTACTTATTAAATATATGACCAAAACAATTTTTCATTTATCTGCAAAATATTAATTTAATTTTGTTTTGTTAATTGAAATACATTGAAACACAGAAATAAAAGTTTTTAATTAACATATTCATTTACTTTCATTCGTAATTTGAAAAATATTGTTCAACTCTACCCAAAAATATAGAAGCACGTGTGATTTATTATCTTAATTTAATTGTCCTCTACTTAATTAAATGATTCTTTTGTTATAGCGACGCATTTAATAAAAATAATTGGCCGTTTGGTGGAATACTAAAAAGAGGGGAAGTGAAAAATAGATAAAAGAAAAAAAAAAAAAAAATACATAAATAAATTGAATAGCAAAATTCTTATAGATAAAAGGTCAAGTGAATAAAGGGAAGAAGGCTAGCAAACAATATTTGGCAGTTGGCACAAGTACTGTGTATTATTTTAAAAAAAAATTAAATTGATGTAATAAAAAGAGAGCAGCTAAAGTACTAAAAAGTTTCTTCCTATTAGGAATTATATCAAAATTATAAAAATTTATATAAATGGTTAATTTTCTTTTTAAGGGCCCACTGAACTAATAAGAGGGTTAAATGTCAAACGAAATATCATACTGCAATGAATTTTAATATTAACGATCAGCATACGAACAGAACAGTATGAGAAGATTGACGCCTGAACAATGCAATCCAAATTATTTGGGTTTGTTTACCTTAACAGTTAGTCATCAATTCGTGAAACTTGTAGACGATGCTTTATCTTCAGTTTTTTTTTTGACTTCTAAATGGTTATTGGCCATCAGATGTGTGTGGCGTCATATTTATTTTACTTTTTGTTCTTTTTGTTACAATTTTTAATGAGTTTAATAATGGATAATTTTTTCGAATACGTAATTAATTTTTGTTTTTTTTTATAATTTCATTATACAAATTTTTTTTTTCATACTTTTTTATCTTGATTTGTTTCAAGACGTCATTTACATACTATTAAAGATAGTTATTATGGTATGTGCTTTAGTTTTATAGGACATAGTAATGTAACCATTTTTATATCAATAAAAATACGAGGAAATGAATAGAAATAAAAGAGTAGTTTTAAAAACATAAACCTAGAGAGAAATAAAAGCTGCTATTAATCTTAGAATGGTGGTTGTTTCAATTGGTATTGATGATGGTGGTTATAGGGGTTATACCAAAAATTCAGCTTGATATTGTGCTAGTAGATATACGTTGCTGTCGTAACCACTCAACAAATTCGTCCATCATTACAGGCCATGCCCCATCAATATCATAATTTGTTAAATCATTATTAATAGTGCGTGAAAATTCCAATATATTACACCATTGATCCTTATTTATGACTTTGTACTTTGATTGATCTAGGAAGTGTGCAAATTGTGTATACAAAAGCCAATGTTTACCCAGTAATAATTGTAACATAGCCTTTGCCGTGCTTACATCCATACTACGCTGATCGGAATCCTTAGCAAAATCATATGCATAAAGATATATACTTTTAAAAATATTTGGATCGTGTAATATACTCTTTAAATAATCCAACTTTGATTGCATTTTCACTGCAGAATCACATTCTAATTCGGTTAATCCCTTTAACCATTCATACTGACTAAAGAAACCCATTTGTGAGGCATTCATTTTATAAGCCAATACCAACATCACAATATTTTCAGGCTGAACACCAATATCTTGACAAAACTTTTCCATGCCATCAGGACCTAGTGTATCTGGTTCATCGGGATTTGTGTATTCTCTAAACCATGCTAAACATCTTTTGTGGCTGAATGTATCTTCGGCTTTTAGGTGACGTCTTTGTGCTGTTGATGTATAAGAATTGCGTTGTCTTTTAGAAGTTTGACGATCGTCTTCTCCTCCCGTATTGGAACGACGTTTACCACGGGGCATGACTAAATATTTGTGTTGAAAGGAAAGGGAATGGTTGCCGAAATAAACACAAAATAACACTGAATACTTTGTATGAAAATTAAATCCGTTAACCCAAATGAGTGAAACAAAAAGCCGTTTACTTTTACAGAGATAATTTTAACTTTCCGTTTTGAAGGATTTATTAGAGAAACACAGTTGCGTTTATCGTGAATTTTTATTGGCTTTTAATGGAATAGGTTGTTTGTGTAGCCACCGGCGTATAAACTTCCAATTATCCTTATAAAAATTAAATTTTTATAGTAATTTTTTATTTAACAATGTGACATGTGTTTGATTTTTGTTAAGGTGCGTAATGATTTTTTATGTAAACATTTCTTCAAAAATTTTTTAAAAACGATATTTTATAAGAAAAAATATTTGGATATATAATTAACTAAACTTTAAGAAATGAAAAATTAAAACATAAATATTTTAATAAAATAGTGGTTACGTTTTTTCGTCAAATATTTTTCCAATGTGACAGTAGCTTAACATACAGTGATTAATATATTTTCCTTTGAAAATAGTCATGCCGTGACACCGAGGAAAATTTGGTGTAAGTACTTTAGTTAATTTCGATAAAATGCGATTGAAATGTTTTAAGATTTACTTTGTGCCGGACTTGAAGCCAAATAAGAAAACTGGGTACAAATTGATATTGAGTTTCCATTCAAAATTTGATTCAAATTTTTGGTTCTATATAAATATGTAAAATTGTTTCATTTCAAGTATGGATAATCCATATATTTTTTGCCGAAATAAGCTGACATCCTTAGAAAGTTACGGTTTAGTGCACTTTATAAGCTTGTGGATTTATCTATAAAAATGAAATGGGTAAGTATTGCTACTGTTCTATATATACCACCTTAAAGTACTGATAGTAAAGGTATAAATACACAGCATGCGTTAAGGCGTTAACAGCGAAAACAATATACAATGTAAGTCAACTGTTTAACTGTTAACGCATCTAAAAGGTAAAATTTGTTTAACTTCTATACGTTAGAAGAGTTGCCAATTTCGCCAATAACTTGTTTTGTAAATTCAGAAAATCTTTAAATTCAGAAAATCCCAAAGTTACAGTCAATGGTGAAAGGTATAGAGACATGATTACATATTTATTTGTACCGCATTTAGCTGCCATTAATCTGGCTGCCATGTGGCAGTAATCCCACACAGTGATTTCCAGTTATACACACGGATTAACTTATTGAGTGTGATTTATCATCCATGTTGGGTTAACATTTTTTTTTTGGGTTGTCAAAAGTCACTGGAAATACTTATTTTGCCTTATTGAACAAATACGACCACATATGCTGCAAAAAATTTTGCACTTTGTAAGCGGTAGTCGTGGTGCAAATTTATACACTATAAAATTTGCAAGACACTGCGACCTATAAGACCTTTTGCTTCCTTTCTAGTCTACTTTTTGTTCAATAGTAAGTATATAGAATATTGTGTTAGTCTTCTAGTAGTGTACTGAATTCCCACCAAAGACTCTACCATGTTTTTAATTTGATCGTTCAAAACGTCTTCGCTAAGAAATACTTAGAATACAAAGTTACTATTGTATCGTAATAGGAAAATAAATAAATTATGGTTTGTTTGGATCATACGAATAATTACATGCATGAATCAAATTTAAGCCTTTTGGTTATTTCATATAATTTACATTTTATTATCGTCCTTATTTGAAGCTGAAGAAGAGAAGAAAACAGCTTTGAAATTTAGATTATCTGAGTTCTTTCAGTGATGTTTTACTGAAGAATTTGATCAAGTTTTGTAGAAGTACTTGCTTTTTTTATTATGAATTAATATCACTTAGCCCCATGTCTCTTATCGTTCTCTTTATGATTAATTATTAATATAGAAGCGTTTTACTATATTAATTTATTCATAAGAATAATTTTTATACTAAAAAAAACGAATGAGGGAAAGGCTTTGCTGCATTGGCAATTGATAAAAATTCACAAAGAATAAAAAATAATATTTTTTTCTATAATCATTAATATCAAATAGTGAATATCAGTGAACTTGTACTTTCGGCGTTAAATATTTTTGTAGTGTTCTATAAAAAAAAAGATATATAATTTTGTATAGAGCATCAGCATGAAGTAGACGACAATGAATGTTAGATAAAACAAACTTTTTGCTGTGAAAAGTGGAAAAAATATTTTGTTTTTAATTGTAAACTTAATATATTTCCTCAAATTTGATTGGGAAATTTCTATTTCTTTAGAGAACCAATAATATTAAGTAATATTTCTTGAAAGAGATAATTTTATTTTATGCTTTTTAGAATTGCTCAAGAGATATGTACATATCATATATAGTTTCGTACGATAAATTATGCTTTAAATATTTGATTATGATAAAAAAAATACATTCTGCCTCTTGGCTATACTTCCTTTAATAAAAATTGAAATAATTTTTTCCTTCAGTTAGGAACAAGTGGAGTAGTTTAATAAAACAATAAATTACTTTTCCATTGTCCACTAAAGAGTAACCTTATTTGTTTAAGTAAGTATAAGAATCTAAAGAAATTTCTTAAATGTTCCTTAAACAAATACCCTCATACACTAAAACGGATATACATGATAGTGTATGTTTGCATACATTTTGCTTAGATTACTTTAATATATTTATTTACTTATTTAGTCATATGAAATGTATATAATAGTAAGTAAATATTCACACACACACACACACTCTTAGTTTTTATTATTTTATTAAAAGATTGAGAGCAAGAAATAGTGAAAGATGAGCTTGTGTACAATTAAAATAATAATAAATATTAAGTTTGTTTGAAAGGTCATGTCTATTATCATCTTACTTGTTTTAATAGTAATAATAAATATCAAGGTCATCTTTGCTTTATTCAGTACAATCTTAATACAGTGAATAAGGACACAGAAAACGAGTAATGGAAGCATGTCATATAATGTATTGATGTAATAGTAATACTGGCTGAGTTTCAAATCCCAGCAAAGGAGATAAATTAGGGAAATTAAAATTTTCGGTTTTCTCAAAAAATTATTATTCACAAAAAAAAGATGCCCATCCCCCCAAATCAATCTTCAAGAAACCGCTTCCTGACATTTCTAGTCTATTGTACCAGAATCAATGATAGGGAGTACAGTGCCACCTTCTGAAGAAGATAACAGCTAACCTACTTAGTGAAGACGCTCACCACTAACAATTAACTTCCACCAAGAGATGGGGCAATTGCTGTTGATTATTCAAGGGTAAAGGTATAATAGTGACCTTTTAGTGGTTAAATTGACAGCAACATCTCTCATCAACAAAAATAAATTTATCATCAAAATTCCAATACAATGCACAGCATGAGAAGGGGTTTACCACTGAATATAGGTAAAAAAAAGAGTTTTGCTATAAGACAGTAAAATATATAATTTTCTACAACTGTACCATTTATGGTAAATTTGCTGAACAGCAGCATTTAGTAATATTGTATTAAGATTAAAAACTTTTAAGTTTTGTTACACCGAATTACAGTGAATTCGGCCAAACATTAATATGATCAAGCTTGCACATCACAAAAAGGTGAATACTTTTTATTTTACATTGGATATTTTAAACCGTGAATAGATAGGTCGAAATTGTGAACAAAATTCACCGACAGTGATATGAAAAACCAGTAGTACAATTCAGCAACTTTTAACGATTTTTATTCTGTTAGAATTTAAAGCCAATGTTGTTGTTTGCACTAACTATACCGCGATTCATCACTCCTCGTTAACGCTTTTAGTTAAAAACATAAATCAAGTGGCATCTCTATGAGAATAAAAATAAAAACATAACGAAAAAACAGTATGCAAAGTCAGTTTTCTTGTAAACTTCTTCAAAAATATGAGTGAATACGGATCTTGCATATTGTATTTTGATAATAACTTTTTTGAAAATTAAGTATTAATGAAATATGTATGTCAACTGAACAACCTATTAATAACTTAACTGATTTAATTTCAGATATTCTAGTAACATTGTATTATAGAATAAAAAATTTATTCTTATTTTGTGTCTATTTGAACAACACAAATACTTATATTAGTAGCTTTGGTTTAAAAGACGCTTAATTATAACATACTTACATACATAATTGGCCATTACAACAGTGTTTCATTGTTTTGGCCAAGTTTTTCGATAACTAAAGTAGTTAAAAAATTTTAATGAATAACAAAATCATCTATGTTTTCTGTTAAAATTTTTTAACAAAGCAATTGTCGTTAAAATTTCTTAGTAAATCGCAATGCAGAACGATATTACAGTATTGAAAGAGACCATGTTTTTATATAAATTAATTTGAGAATTTTGTTGTTGTATTAATGAAAAATTAAACAAATTTACTTAACCCTGCCGTTACACATGAAAGTACTTTCACGAAAATTTTAAAACACTCTCAAATTTTTACTAATACATTAAAATTTTTTTTCATTTTTGTTTTTGTATTTTTGTTTTTTTATTTTTTATTTATTAAAAAACAAAAAATATTTTTCGCCTTATTGGCAAATACAATGTAATATGAAATGTATGCTTTTGGGGATAAGCATGTCTCTATGGCTATTTCGTCTCTGCTAAAGAGACTCGTCAGGATACTTTTTCCCAAAGGTGTTATTCAAAACTATAAATACTTATGTTAAAATAGTTATAGACTAAATGCGAATCATATCCCATTTAGTATATAAAAACCAAACAAAAGTACATATTTACAAAGCAATACATGTCTGGTTTTCAAAAAATTCAAATTATAATTATTATAATACGTATACGGAACTTTCATGAAAGTACTTTCATGTGTAATGGCAGGATAAATGTTTTTTGTCAAATTATATTTTGTAATATTTTTCTATGGATACGGCAGTAAATAAAAAAAATTTTCTAAAATTCTAACCCTAGTATAACCCGGCTTCTCGAACGGGTACAGTAAAGGGTGAAGGTGATTATTTATGACGGTAGGGTATCCAACTCTATCCATTCATCAAACGCAATGTGGCGTGCATTTAACTGTTCTATCGGTACTACCATGTGAGATGCCCTGATGAATTAAGACCCTTAATTTTAAATAATCACATATTCGTACGTACTACTTGTGCCTCACTTACAGAACATCCTTTAGCAGTTGATTGTCGAGTGAATCGCAGAAACCATATTAGAGAGAATACGATCCTCATCCGCAAGCTTCGTATAAAACTTGTAAATAATAGGAAAGTTTGTTAAGAAATAATAAAATATTATTATTATTATCTGTTTATTGCCATTTGAATTTTTTTCCAACAAAAACATCATTTCAATTTGAGAACACCAATTTTGGACCCCATATTTTACTAAATATTTAAAAACTTTATGGATATTTTATAAAATTTAAAAATTCACTTTATCTAATAGTATAATACTTTAAAAAAATTTATACTTTTACAGATAACGTATGTTTACTGGTGTTTCTTTAAAATCTCATTTCTTAGCTTTTTCATTAATTACATTGCACTTAAGACTGTTGAGAAATTGTCGTTTATTTTATATTTTTAAAACTGCCACCTGTTCACTTATTGGCTTTATTTTTATTTCTTTTGTTGAAATAAAAACAACAATTACTTGTTTGTATTTGTTTTTGCTTACTTCTGTTTCTTTATAAATATTGTATAGCTTTTGTGTTTCCTTCGCTTCATGCTTTCGTTTCATTTTTCTAAAGGTGCTTAATTAATTGCTTTAAAAAGCAGAAATGCGAGTACAAAAGAAAATATTTTTATTTGCACTGAGACCTACAAAAATTGCAAAGCAAAATCAAAGATCACCAACATAAATATATTTTTTGCCAATTTTACTTCTTAAAGACCCACTGGCACATTTATAAATAAACATACTTTTTTAATGTGAAAAAAAAGAGAATTGGGTAAGAGAAAAAGTATACATTGTAAATTGGAACCAAATATTTGATTATTTATTTACTAAATTAAATTCTTATTATTGTTATTACGAGCTCAGTGTAGTGTCTCAGATCAGGGTCTCTGGTAGGAATTGAAGTCACAACCCTCACACTACCAGTCTAGCATCCTAAACACTATACTACTGGGGCACTCTAAATATATCTGGCGTTTTCTCTTCTTGTAGTTCTATATTTAAGCAAAAGTTTAATCAAAATAAATAATTTATTTAACAATTATTTCTACAAAGTAAGCCAAACAACATCTCTAGCAAAACATGCCAAAAAGCTTAAGAAATTGCAAGGACATTTACAAAATTTCGATGTCAAAATGATGCAATTCGCACTTCTGTAGTTCTCCTTAGTTAACAGAAAACTTGTTAACTAAATTTGATGCTATTTTTTTTTTCTGAGAATGTCTGAATTTGTTAATATAAAAACAATTCGTCATGCCGGTATTATTTCATATTTTAATTTGAAAAATCTTTGTTCAGCCATTACTGACACCGAACTAAATTTTATTCTCGTGCAGTCTGCTTCTGCGCTTGCGCTCATAAATAAGGCCGCATAAAATGCCAAGACTAACACAAGTGATCGATTAATTGAAGTGTCCATGCAAAAAAAAAAAAAAATAGAAAAAATATTTAAAATAGTATTAAATGATCGTCGGCTGAAGGTGCGTGGATAATCTAAAA
Source organism: Metopia argyrocephala (assembly GCA_963576795.1). Classification (NCBI taxonomy): domain Eukaryota; kingdom Metazoa; phylum Arthropoda; class Insecta; order Diptera; family Sarcophagidae; genus Metopia; species Metopia argyrocephala. Next base: position 54,474,533 of record OY756211.1, on the reverse strand, counting down.
TGACAAAAGTGCATACTTCAAATAAATTCGATAAAGAGATTATGACCAATCTTGCTCCTTGTGTATGCAAGCGAAATAGACATCATTGGGCATACCAAGCGAGATGTCACCGCAGCTTTTAATGCTATTGAACGTGAGTCTTTAATAATGGGTCTGGCTGTAAATGAGAGCAAGACGAAGTACATGTTGTCCATGAGTAGGGATGTTGAACGTATCGGATCGCGGGTTACAGCCGGCAACTATACATTCGATGTGGTCAAGGAGTTCATTTTCCTTGGCACCGCCATTACCAGCAAGAATGATGTCAGTCTGGAGATCAAACGAAGAATCACACTGGCCAAAAGGTGCTACTACGGTCTCAGTAGGCAGTTTAATAACAGAGACCTTTCTCGTGCGACGAAATTAACACTCTATAAGTTGCTTATTTTCTGTGCTTCTCTATGGTGCGGATGCATGGACGCTGTCTTGTGCCGATGCAGCGGTCCTGGGAGAGTTTGAGAGAAAAATTCTTCGCAAGATCTTTGGTCCACTGAAGCAAGGCGATGAGTTTCGCATTAGAATCAACCATGAGCTCTATGAGCTCCTAGGAGATGTGGTCGTTGTTCAGCGCATTAACATCCAGCAGCTTTGCTTGCTCGGCCATATTGTTCAAATTAAAGAGTCTGCTCCATCGAGAAAAGTTTTCGATGCGAAGGTCACTGGACGTCGACGAAGAGGACAACCATGTTTACGTTGGAAGGATCAAGTTGATGAAGCCATGTCATCAATTGGTGTGACCAACTGGAGAAGGCGCGCGCTTAACAGAGACGCCTGGAGACTAGTGTTGAGGCAGGCCGAAACCCGTTAACGGGTTGTTATGGCCAGCTAAGTAAGTAAGTAAGTATGAGCAATCTTAGTCGATTCGATTAACAATCCCGAAAAAAGAACTTTGTGAAGCTGACGTTCTTTTATATTCTTTAAAGCTAATGAAAAAGTAAAATAAATTAATTATTGATAAAAATATTTCCTAACAGTCTTAGTTACATTACTTTGTGATACTAAATAAATAAAATACAACAAAATAAAACAATAATAAATAATAAAATAATAAAATTAGAGAAATGTTTTATGTAATAAAAAAATATAAAACTATTTGTACCTCAATGATTTGCACAAGAGGCACAAAGCTCAACTTTCAGCTCGCCACACATACTTTTTCTATATTTCTTTCTCATTCGATATCTTTAGTAGAGACAAAATGTGGGAGTTTTCCTTGTGTTTACATTTCTTGATGCTTTTATATTAGGGTTTAAGCTCTGTACCATTTGTTCTAAAACCTGCTCTTAGTGTTGCTCCACTTCTGACTTTTAATTAAGACATATGTGGTATCACTAGATCTGAAGTTGTTTAATGAATTAAGTACTCGAAATGGGGTTTTCTCTTCACACTCAATATGCTGTGAATGTAGTTTACATACATAACTGCTAGCAAATGCCATGTTAGGTATGCCGAGAAACGTACACATCGGCCATTCCTAGACAATCTGTAACACCGTCTATTGTTTCTTTTTTACCTCTAACTTTACTGCCAAATGACTATGTTTTGTTTTGGTTGTAGCCTATTTACTTTCTATTCTTTCTTCGTAATATGTTTTTTGAAAATGGTATTTATATTCTTATGCTGAGCATAAGTGTTACTACGCCTTTCATCGCTAGTTTCCTAATGATTGTCAGTGCTTGCATTATTTCCACTATATTTATTTTCGACATTTTCTGAAAAATTTTCCTGCTCAATTTCATACGATGTGTAATTTCTTTAGGAAGCACTAACATATACATCACTATTATCGGACATGGTAAGAATTATTTGGATTTCTTCCTTAGATATCCTTGTTGAAGTTATTTTCTTAAACAAAAAAAATTACAATAAGATCAAATACATACATACCATTTAAATGAGTCACACAATACATCAGCTTTAATCGACAGCAAATTTGCAACTAAGACAAGTCTTTCAGCATAAGAAATGAGAACGATTCGAAGAGAAAAACAAAAGTTGTGGAACAAAAATAAAATAATGGTAGTCAGAACGACTAACATATCGTCGTGCGGTAGTTTATGTGCTCTATACGCTATTTTATATATCTCGAGTTAGTGATAAGACTTTAGGTTTTTGACACCAACATTTTTAAAATCTGCAATCCGTTTTCGGCTATATATCTCAGAAACTGGATGAGATACCCGAAAACTGATAGCAGACTTGAAGAATTTTGGGTCGAAAATCTAAAGTGGCATCATTAAAAAACAACTGTTTAAATTTTTTTCTAGTTAGTCTAATTGTATCTCTATATTATCTTTCTTCTCTTTCTTTCTTCTTATCACGACTATCTCCTTTAATTATGTATATGTCTCTATTATCTTTATTATTACTTGAATATTGTAATTATGAGTAGATTTTTATTATTATTTTTCTCCCTATTTCCCTTGCTTAGTGTTAAGTTTACTATAAGTACTATAATTAAAATATTAAAATATGTTACTACGAACCCTTTTATATAAATTAATTCTGTACTGTAATTATAAGAAATTTTCTTGTTGTGCAGAAATTCGTTAAATAAATAAATAAATAAATAAAAATATACAGGGTTAAATAGATAACAAAAAACAGTATTTAAAAGAAAATATTGCTACAATACCAAAAAATAGACAAGGTTAGGGAAAATCTTATTCTAGAGATCAAAATAAGAAACCTTGTCCGGGGAACCTTACCTCTAAAATTAATGCTGATGTTCCTTGTTTTGACCTAAAGGTAAAATTTTGAAAAATTCCACATCAAACTAAAAAATTTACTATTTTCCAATTAAAAAAACAGCACAAAAATTGCTTTCTTAGTTTACGACACTAGCTATACACACTATACACACTAAATTAAAGTGAATGAATAGCAATATCGATAATTCTGTTGTTTCCTGTTAAAAACAATGCGATTATCGTAAAAATATGTTACTGAATCGCACAACTGAAATGTGTTTCCTTGAATCGTTATAAAAATTTTTGTCAATACAAAATAAAAGTGAACCGTAGAAATTTGTTAAAATTGTTTTTAAAACCTTCTGCATATTATGTGGTCTTGAGTGCAACAACACAATATTGTTTAATAATACAAAAACGAATTCAATGCAGTTTTACTTTTTCAATCACACAATTTAAAAGAGGATTTGTATTAATTATTTTTTTTTTTAATTAACTTTAGACCGATTGCTTATTGGTTGGCTGGCCATGATTTTTTTTTTTTTTTCTTTTTTTACTAAAGTTTTAATTCCAAGCCTTTCACTCATCAGCCTTTAGTTTATTTAACTTTTTTATAATTCGTAACCAGGGTTTCGTTTGGTTTGTTTCACAAAATTGATTGATATTTAAGAGATATGTTTGACTTTTTTTTTTTTTTTTTTTTGGTAATAAGAAGATAAACTTTTTGTTGCTAAACAAAACTATAGGAAATTGAAAAACATAATATCTAAAATAAAATCATTATGATGTCAAATGGTTTTTCAATTAAAACTAACAAAAATAAGGAATTAAAAAGGAAAAGAATTAAAAGTAATGTGTACAAGTATTTTGGCACAAGGCAATAAATCTTTTTGATAATTTTTCTTTTTTGTTTGTAAAGCCCTTCAATATTTACAGTTTTAATTTTAAACAAAAAAAAAAAAGGTTTTTAATAAAACTTTTAATTTCAAATAAAACAAAAAGTGGACGACATGCCTCAATAACTTCTGATTGTAAAGGGATTGTGGAAACTTATTGATGTGTAAACAAAACAAACGAACTACTGAAGAAACATGAAAAGTGAAGCAAAACTTTAGAGCAAATAAAAATACTACCTTTTAGACATTAAAAAAATTAGTTTTTTTCTCTTTTTACTAATAAATTGTATTGTTTGATTCTGTAGATAAAGTGCAGCACATTTTTAATTAAAAGTCTTTTCTAAATAACTTTTGTTTTATTGGTTTCTATTAGTTCAGTATAAAACTTTGAATTATAGATCCAATATATTAGTGGGTAGAGAGCTAGTCTGCTAGTAAGTATGTGTTCTGTGGCTTGAATTTTCATCAAAATGTCTGGTCTGCTTTACAGGTTCGTAAGTAAGTAGTTGAAATTTATTTAAGCATTCATTTGTTTAATTTATAGTCTATTAATTTACAAATTCTTACAAACTATATGTGTGTATTAGATCGTACCACCTTATAAGGCTAATTTCACAAACGGCAATATTTATATTACTTAGAAAACAACAGACAAAAAAAAAGTATAATAATTGCTTTTTGTTTTTGAAACGAATGTTTTAAAGAGGCAAGAGGTGTAAAAAAAAGATATGATCTCGTTACATAATATTTAAAGATACGACTGTAACTGCTGACTGTCCTGATTTTAGCGGGGATAATTTCTTTTGAGGTACGGTCTATATATATATATATATATATATACATATATGCAATGTAATAAAATATTCTTTTCTGTTGTAAATACACAAATTATTTAATTATTTAAAGAAAATTAAATTTTAGACAATTTAATGAGAAATCGGCATACGAAAAATCTTTTAAAAAGTCTATCAGAGTTAGCACAGTTTGTTTTCAATCGATAGAGAGAAATAGTTTCGTGTAGAATGGTAACGAATGGAAATTTTTAATTAGAAAATTAGATCAGATATCTTATTAGTTATATTCAAACAAAGCATAACATTTAACGTGGTTTAACGATAATTAAAGTTGATAGCTTTATAGGAAAAGGTCGAACTTCATATGAAAAAAGCGGACTTTTCGTAGAAATAATAACAAAAATTGTTTTTTCCACTGAGTTAATTGCTTTAATATGAATTTTGTACATTGACTTCCATATATATTTAGTAATATTTCAGAACAGGACGAACAAGAGAAGTAAATTGTATGTTACTAAGTAATCAAATTCATTTTTCCCAGCTGACTTCTTGCTTTCTTGTAATATAAATAAAAAAATGTAAAAAATTTAGCTTAGGAATAGATAAGAATTCAAAAAGCTCTGAAAGTACCTGATTGCCATGAAAAAGCTTCTCAAGTCTATCGTTCGGAATCGACTTTAAACTGTAGGTCCCGGTACTCATGGATAAAAATTGACACGCAGACTATGAGTGCTGGGAGAAGCTAGGCCGTAATCCTGACACAGGGTTGTAAAGAGTATGTATTCCTATTTATAATTAATATTATAAATGACATGTATCTGATAAAAAATAAAATCAATTAGACAATTAAGAAAATCTATTTGTTTAAGAATAAAATGGCAGTAGAAAGGTTATTAGTATAAAATGAAATGAATCCTAGAAATTAATGGTAAATAGAAATAAGCAACTCCAATTGAGACATACGAGTATGAACAATAGTATTATCACCATCAAAATTTTAAATAAAAAACTCTCTCAGTTGAGTTGAAATGACTATATTCTGTAAAAAGGTTCATTTATGTTTCGATTTTATTAAAATACCAATAAATTCAATATTAACCGAAATGATAAAGTTTTAGATGTAAGCAAACAACTAACATGGTCACATTTACAGGTTTTACACATAATTAAAGCCAAGTTTTCGTTAAAAATAATACTTGGAAATTACAAATAATAAAAAATTAAAATTATACCTGTATTGTAGTGTATCTTTGCGGACACCGGGGCGTATGACTGTTCTAAAACTGTTTCACAAACATAACTCATACGCACCCATCCAAGTTGTTACATTACTTAAGTTTAATCTTAAGGTACGTTGGTTTTTAGCATATGAAAACAATGCAAATGGTTATCAAAAATAAATGTGACGTTGACGGAACGGAACAATCTGTATAAAATAGGATTTCTAAACGCTTTTACGTGACATTTTAATGCGAGTGATGGGATTATTTTATGTTAAATGGCAATGCAGCCCAAATACACTTTTTTGTACTTTCATAATTATATACAAATCAGTTTTTTTTTTAAGTGTACAAAAAGACTTTTTAATGCCTAAAGTCTTTAGATAATTATTGTGATATTTATGTGAAATTATTCACATAAATTTGTATGTGCATATAAAGTTTGTTTTTAATTGTTTTTAATTTATAAGTCCCATATTTTACTTAACATGTCTTCGACATTTTATGGGTTACACCGATCAATTATATACATACCAAATAAAAATTATTCGATTATCTAAAAATACGTATATGGGATGCATGATTGATTTACGTGCTAGCTGGTTACCGAGATAATTCAATTTTGTTTAAAAAGTTTTACTTAAAAATTCACGTTTTTCGTTTCCGGTCCACAATGAATCAATGGATCCGATTCAATAAATAATGATTTTAAACCAAACATTTACAGCTTTATTTATAATAAAAAATTAGCAGGTCGTTGTACACAGTGGCTAAGTTTATCATTCCTATACGTGGAAATTCTTACTCAAACGTACAAAATATTTAATTAATTGAATTCTATTATTAGCTATCAAATAGAAGGTATTGAAAGTTTTAATGATATCAGTCTCTAGCGGGCGATAAATTTGCCGGTTTTTTCTCCCAAATGCTAACGAGTTGCTAACTTTTCATTATACATACGGCCGTTAATATTCAGTAGTAGTATAAGAATAAATCTTTACGAAGCATAAAATATAAGAAGTAAATATATTAATATGCTCTTATTTTGGTACTTCTAGTACTTTTTTTAACTTTGTGTTAATTTAACAACATTCATCACTGCACTGCAGCTGGCTTCATATTGACATTTAAAAATGTATATTTCTTGGTTGTGCTGTGTTTTGTAAAAAGTAAGAAAAAAATATAATAAATTATTTAATTGGTATTAAAAAATCATATACTAAAATTACAAAAGAACTCATATTTATACAAATGGAATTCTAAAAAGTGAAAAATGTACTGAAGTCTCCATAAAAATAATATACAACTCAATAACCCTATTTTTCGTAGGAATACAGCAGCTAATGTTCAATTGAACAAAACTAGGACTTTCGTTTTATTTGTTTTTTTTGTTTTTGTTTTTTGAGCCACTAAATACCGTTTTTTTTAACTAAACCGAAATACTATATTGAAATACATCCACTTGAAGGTTAGAGAAAGCTTATTGATTTAAAAAGTTAATTTTTTGATACATACATACATAACTGGCCTTTACAATCCTGTGTCAGGATTACTGCCTAGCTTCTCGCAGCACTCATGTTGTGTGTGTAAATTTTTATCCATGATTACCGGGACCTACAGTTTAATGCCGACTCCGAACGACAGACTTGAGAAGCTTGTTCATGGCACCTAGTTACTCTCAGAGCTTTTGCCAGAAGACTGGCAAAATATTTATATTTCTTTTTTTTTTGAAGATGTCAGAGCCTGGATTCGAACCCAGGGCCCATGTCTTAGTAAGCCAACACACTAACCACTAGACCACGGCGACTACTAATTTTTTGATAGTTTTCCTTTAAATGCTGTAAATTTTTGTTCTAAGCATTTGGCTCATTCAAAGTTCAAAATTGTTAATAATGAGTATTAAGAGTTTTTAAACTAAGCTTAGTTTAGTAGGACTATCTGAGTACAGTATATTGTATATAGTATACTTTGCCCCTGCAAACCATCTATGAGGAATAAAATACCACAATTAAAAAAAAAACAAGAAACGGAAATATTTGTATATTCTCGCATTTCTCTCTGTCGCTTATTACTTTTTTTTTCTTCTCATTGTTTAACAGTTTTTGTGTCTTAAACTGTAGGTGTGTCATAAAAATTGACACACACAATATGGGTGCTATGAGAAGCTAAACCGTAATCCTGAAAAAGGATTGTAATGGCCAATGATGTAAATATATGTGAAACATTTCTGGATAAGTTTTATGCAGAAATGTAAGACATTGGATGCGTTAATAAACAAGTAACAGTATTCGAGCCACTATTGACCCCATTAGGAAAAATATTCACAAAGTGTTCTACTAAAATGGATCATACAACTGCAGTTGGCTCTGTCTTAAAAACAACCTCAAGGATGGGTGCACGACAATAGGCTATCCTGCACGACGAATAGACGACAGCCAGAACAATTCATCAGCGACATGTTCAAACAAATGTCGTAAAAATCGTGCACGACTGGCTGAGCGACAACGTCACTTATCTTGTCGTTCACCACACGTTGTATAAACTATGAAAGAATGTCGTCAATGCTCTGTTAATCATCGACAACATCAAGGTAATATACTACGGTGCACGAACACCTCCTTGAAGTTGTGGAAAACCGTTATTGACTGGTCTTATAGACATCCTTGACGACAATGTCTTGTACAAAATTTGTGCCAACTGGGACAGCAAATATATACAGATACAAAAATCAATGCAATAAAAAAATAGTTCCAACAATATTTCTGTCCTGTATTTTCCTTTTCAGTTCTCGAGCCCTTCCAAAATAACTATTTGGGAAACAACAATTTAAGTAAATATGTACTTTGCACTGCAATTATTGCTTAAATTGTCACTAATATGAAACAAACACCATATAATCCACATAAGTTATCATTGTAGCAACAATATTTGACAAAACAAATCAGTAAAAATTTAGAAAATTTTGATGGACCCCAAAAAGTGCACAAATATCTCAATAGATTTTCCAAATTCTGTTGAAAGTACATAGAGTTTTGTTAAAAATCCTAAGAAGCGATTCTACTTATTGTCTAGCGTATAATTTTTACAATTATTGAAATAATTAACTTTATCCTTATATGAAAATTCTAAAACATCTTTACAATGTCTATCATTGATGTTTGTATAATGGCGTAGGGGGTACACCACTATAAAATAGTTAAAAAAGGGGGTTAAGAATATGTAGGGTATATAGGGTTAAATAAATAGGCAACAAACAAAATATTCTTTTTGAAATAGGTGTATTTATATACATATATAAGGTTGTACAATATATAAACTGAGTGATGTAGATATTGAATTATATAGAGTATAGGTAGTTGCAATTACTTAAATTATATTATGGAAATACATACATACGTACTCACCAAAGAAAAGGGGGGGGATTGATTCCAAACCTCAAGATTTTTAATGTGTTATTTTAAAGATGGTCAAACGGTCCTTAATTGCCAAATTGCCTTCCAGATGTTAATGTTTTCCGTTCTGAGGTTTACAAGGAATTGATCAAGAATAAATCAAGACAAAAAATTAAAGTTATCTTGTCCGAACAAAATGACAAGTATTCGTTACTTGAACATATGAAAGTCAATTGGGCAATCACGAACATAGTAAATTTACATTAAATAATAAAAATAACAATCTCAATATATACATATTTAAATTTCAATAGAAGCAGTTAATAAATAACAATTTCAAATTCATATTCATATAATTCATTTTTACCCAATATAATATAAAAGATTCAATACATATATATGGGCAATTTAAAAAATTTTCGACAGTTTGATATTTTTTTTTTCGAAATTTTTTTTTTGGATGACACGAATGACGCTTTGGTCACGTGAAGGGTGATATTTTAGCATACCAAAACAGTTCGCGTTAATCATTTGTTGCAAACGGCGCGAAAGTTATTGAGGTTTTAAGTTAAAATCTCTAAAAAAAATTTAAAGTTAAATTTATTGGTTTATTTTAATAAATGTTGTATGATTGCATGAAACTCATTTCAAATTCATCAGTGCAGTCAAAATTCATCAATGCACTGATAAAATACATAAAAATATCAATTATAATTAAAATTTCTTAACATTAAAAAAGGCGAATTTTTGCAAAAATGTGAATGTTTCACCGATTGTTATAATACGTGTTTATATAACGCATAACTAATTTACAGAAAAACAATGTTTTAACTTGCAAATTTAAAAAATAAAAAAATTATATAAGAATTATTTTTGAGGTTAGGATTTTTTTTTTTTGATCTGTAAAATTTAAAATCATGAAAATTTTTTAATGCCTATTCCGTTTTATTATCAAGCTTAAAAAAACCTATCATTTACTGTTAATCGCGGCGGAATCTATACATAACTGCAGATGTCACAAAGCAAAATGTGTTTGAAGAAAAATGCCACTGTACCCTCTAAATATGGACCGAATTCAACCGTATTTATATATGATCTTTAGTTCACCGCCGCACTTCATTTCCAATAAGCTTTACATTGATTTTAAACCACGGATTAATTAAAAAAAACGCGAAAAAAAATCATGAAATTTCGCAAAATTTTTATTTTCTTATTATTATTATATTATTTATTTTTCAAAATATTTTAACGCCTTCTTGACGTTGAGATGCCATTTACTAAGAAGTTTAGATCACGCATTTCATAAACCATTTTTAAATATGATTGCAAATGTCAGGCGCGAAAAACTGTCATTTTTGAAAAATTTACGCCAATTCTATAAAAGTTTGAGGTCATCGTTCTCAGCAACTAGCAGCCTGACATCGACGTGATATGGCGCAAATTTTAGCAAATTATACCATCTTTTAAATACTGTTGACGAAATGCAATTTTCTTGAACGGCGCAAAAACGCTATAGAAAAAACTGCGAAAATTGAAAAATCGGAAAATTTTGGTTTCAAAAATGAACCGCTGTACAACTTTTTCCCAAATAGTAGTATGAGCATAACTTTTATAGTGTTAATATCTACTAAGTCTAGTGACTTTATTTTATATCAGTGGGCATCAGAAATTTAAAACTAAAAGTAGAAAAGTGATGAAATATGAAAAAACTCTTGTAAATTTCAAGCCATTTTTTGAGTTTTTCGATGTTTGAGTGCCCATAACTTTTAAAAATAAAGAACTGATGGTTTGAAATTTTGAATTTCCCAGTTTTCTAGTGTGGCCTACCATTCCCTTTTGACCGTTTTGGTCAATTCGAAAAACTGGAGAAATAATAAGCATCTGAACTCAGTTTCAACAAATGTTGAAAATTTTTGAAATTGCCCATATATACATATATATATACAAATTATTAAATTTTGGCAAATTTTAAATTGGACAATGTTGATAACAGTTAAGGTTTTAACAAAGTGTGCTTTCATATCTAATTGTTATAAAATTGGTACTTTTTAATAATAAAAAAATTATATAGAAAAATCAATAAATTTATGATAACAGCACAATAACAATTTTTATATACATATATTTCGTTTAGTGCCGAAAATTGATATTTAAAACACATTCACTTTGACTGAAACGCCATGGTCAATTAAATTTAAGAAAGAATATTTTCAACTCAAAAACCTGATACCAAAAGTTTAAATTTTTAAACTTATTTTTATTTCAGATGTTGCAAATTTTTAAAAGTTTAGCTTCTCATAAATATGTTTGGTAATAAGGTTGGTAAGAAATAGTTTAAAAATAAAAATACGAGGTAAATTTGTAGTAGAAATTATTTGGTGCGATATAGTACGCGAATTTAACAAGAGAATTAAAAAATAAAAATTAAACTCTTATAGTTTCATTTAAATAAAGACAACAAACCCTCGTATTAAAATATTTAAAACCACATAAAAACTAATTTCTATTTCAATAAAAATCAAAATGAAGCAAACAGACAACCGTTGTTAATTGAAAACAGTTGATTAAATCTATAAAAAACGACAACAACAAAAAAAAATCTACTAAAATGAAAAATAAAAAAGAAAATATATAAAATATTCAAATTTATTTTCATTGACCAAATATTGGTTTTAGTTTTTCATTTTTTCTTTTTAGTTGTTATTTCTATTTTATTAAACCAAAATTGTTTGGAGTTTTAATAAAAACGTTTAACAGTTAAATTGTATTTTTTTCGTTATTGCATATTTTTAAAATTGTTAAAAGGCAATTTAATTGAAAAAAACTGATTTTAAGAGAACGAGAAAAAACAAATTCAGTAAAAATATTTTAAATTCTAATGATTATTTCTTTTCATTTAAATACCATCGTAGTATGCTTCAAATTTAATTTTACTAAAAGTGACATGTTTACATGAAGCGCCTTATTTAAGTCTGGGGGAAAAATTTCGTTTACAATTCGTTAACAAATTATTGGCTTACAAACGAAGTTTCAATTTAAAAAAAAATTTTTTTCGCTTATTATCGAATGTCATAATTTGGCACCAGGAATTTGTAAAATGTGTATCGTCATGTTATATTGCAAAAAATACACAAAATTTCGAAATTTAGTTTTTTTATTAATTATGGTTTTTTTTTATCAAAATACATGCAAAATTTTAGATTCCTATTTCTAAATGCCAGAAGATATAACTACATACGTATTTATATGAAATCAAAATGAAGCAATACATACAAACTCATATGTTGTATATAGGGATGCTATCTCGATCCTTAAAATTATGATTTTCAGGATTTACAACATTTTTGATTTTAAGGTTTTTTGCTTTTCCGGTAAAAAAACAAAAAGTGTGGTTACGTCCGTTTGCATTTAATATGACGATATACATACGTACGAGTTTTAAATACTTTTCATAAAAAATCAAAAACTTACAGAGTGGAAGAGTGAAAACAAAGAATAAGAAAAGGTCCTAGTGTAGATTTCAAGTCTTGCTGAGAATATTGCTGAGATTGTAACTGAGTCAGTCTTTTTCCTATTTTAGTTTTGTTTAACTAATTCGTAAAAACTAATTACGACTAAAAATTGTTTTTTTTTTTAACATTTGTTTAAATTAAGATTACATAACAAAAAGAAAAAAAAATTATTAACTTTTCAACTAAAATCTTTAAAATACATAATATATGAAATGTATTGCTTTGGGGATAAGCATGTCTCTATGGCCATTTCGTCTCTGCTTAAGAGACTAGTCAGCAATACATTTCATATATTATGTATATTAAAGGTATTTGCCTATATGGCGAAAAATATTTTTTGTTTTTAAATAAAATCTTTAAATTTATAAGAATATTGTTCAACACTGTTCAGCACATGTTCACTCATATGTGACATCCTAGAGTACTTCGATCTGTATTATACAGAGTTCGGCATATTTTTTTTTTACTTGTAACGCCTACTAATACTATGCATTGTATTGAAATTTTTATGGGGAGGACAGTACGTTATGGCATAATATCTGTGGCAATATGGAAGAGTAGCTTAAGTCGAAAATTGAAGTTTTGAGATATCATCAATTTTTATTCTGTATGTTTTTTGCGAATAATTTATGAGCTAATATATTGGTACCATGTTCATTAGAGAAGAAGGATGAATATTTAAAAAAAATATGGTTGATTTTAGAAGATTTTACGCCTTTTCTACTTAAGCGCTTTATCGAAACTGAAATCGGCGTTGGACAGGTCCTTAAGTAACTTAAGCGCTTTTGTTGAAATAAAAAGTACGTATTGTGTAGTTTTAAGTAAACATAAGAGGATTTATTCAAGAACTTACATTCACTTAAGATAACTGTATACAAGAATCACATTTTATTAAAAAAAACTTATGTATATATAAGTTATATGATAAATTGATTCAGATTTTCGATTTTGTAAACAAATCTATGTGTACATAAGTTGTTTTGTTAAATGCATTATTGATTTAAAAAACTTAGGCTAAAAAGTAAACGTACATAACATTGATAAAAAATAGAATTTTTCAAAACGGACTAAACACATTTAAGCGCCTTTGCTTCTGTAATGCCCCAAACGCCTTAACTCAATTCTCTCTTATGTCGACTTAAGCTACTCTTCCCAATTGCCACAGATATATATTTCGTTTTCTTTTTTCTTTTGCTGTGAATTATTTATTCAAAGTTCACTGTTATACCGTCACCTTTGAATGATCGACAGTAATTGGCTCATCGTTACATGTTGATTGTGGTTAGTGCCTTTGCTAAGTAGGTTTTAGCTGTTAACCTCTACTTCCCAATAGGTGGCGCTGTTTCTTCTGATCATTCGTTGTTTTGTTGTGAATGGATAAGAGGAATGTTAGGGGAGCGGTCTCTTTGTAGATGAACTTAGCGGAGGGAGGGGGAAGGGGACACCTTAAGTTTAAATAATAATCAAAAAAAAAAAACGCAAACTAACTATTTAATTTTTTTATCTTTGCTTGGATTTGAACCTGGGCCATATAAGTTTTTATGCGAGCACTCTAACAACTATACCACACTTGAGAGCTTGTTCATGCCCATCAGTTACTCGCAAACAGGTGGTCGCCGAAAGAAATATTTTTCGGTATTCTTTCTATTTGTTTCAAACAATCAGACTGTCTTAGATCAAAGTTTATTTGGGAGGGGTAGTAACTTCTTGAAATCGTAAATTTACATTATGTTGATAAACTTTAAATTTAACGCCTTCAAATAAGTGGAAAATGCAACAATTAATTAAAATAAAGATAAGCCGTAAAGCATAATTAGTGTTTAAAGAACCATTTTTCAAATTGGTGGTAAATTGCTGATGTATTATCTATGAAAACATATTTTATATATTCTGACTGACGACTTTAAAAAAAGAGTCTAACTGACATAATTATAAAAAATAAAATTGGTTTATAGAGTTCTTATTTGATATATTTCCATGGAATAATTGTCCAATAAGCGTACAATAAGTGCTTATTTGACATATTTCCATGGAATTATTGTCAAATAAGCCTTTAACAAACCAATTTTACTTTTTATGAATATGGCTGTAAGTTTTATTTATATTGTAAGTTTGAGACTATGCGATCCGGATATGTTGAATTTTAAATTTTCGTTATTGGCTACATATTAAACATTGTTTCTTCACTTTGTTAAGACCACATGTTTTTAGTTTATATAGAAAAGTTCGTTGCTAATCGCTTTGTAAAGTTATCTATTAACTTTAATTATTTATTTCGAGCAGTTTTCGTCGAAATGAGTTTAAGGTATTCTAATCGGGGTTGTCATTGTTCATTATACCAATGGAAAGCTGAGAACCTTATCTTAACTGAGATATCCAATTTTCTAATAAAAAGTATGAATTGGAAGTTTCCCACACTTCCATGATATATTTTACTATTCGAATGGTCAAAATTTGTCCATATTTAGAGGCCATGAAAATAAAATTCGAATTTAATTTTCAAAACATTTTGGCAGTGTAGTTTGCTTAATGATCTTTTTTTCATTCCCCATTGTGAAAGGCCGACAGCTAAGACCAGAAATTTGTTGAACTGTATAATTATTGCGGGATTAAATTCTTAACGTATTCTATATCGATAGAATGATGACTATCACGTCACATACATATGTACAATATAATGGTTTTTTAAAATAAAAAAAATTGATTTATAGAAGACAGAAAAAGAACAATTTTTACCACAAAAAATATGTTTTACCATCACCAGTGCTGAGATAAGCAGACAAAAGCCACAAGCACGTATACCCACTATTGGTATTGAATGACATTTTTTCATGCTTTTGTTTATTTCCTTGTCAAAAAAAAAAAAACCAACAACAATAATAAAAAACATAGCATAAAAATACACTCGAACGAATCTCATAAAAAATCATTATAAAAGAAAACAAAAAGTATTATCAGTACAAATAATAATTACACGCTGTGACAACAAGAAAACAAAGAGAACAAAAAAAACTGAAAAGTGATACCAATTATTTTAACTTTACTTTAGAATACAGTGTAATAATACAAGTACTAAAAATAACAATAATAACTATTATAGTAACATGAATACAACAAGTTCAGCCACTAAACGAATATTATTGTTGTTCTCTTTTCAAGTACACATGGAAATATATTTCGTAAGAAAATTAAAAAGAAGATTAAATTACAATACAATAGCAATTTAGTTTTAAATAATTCGAAGAGAATACTGAAATTTTGGCTAAATTATAATAAAAAATTTTCATATTTTGAGTAACAAAGCAAATATTTATAAAATATGTACAGTAGTGAGGAAGAAAATGCAATTCGATTATTTTTTAACCCACACCATTATTGAACCTCCACCATATTTAACAGTTGGCAACTGATATCTGGGGGAATATCTTTGTTTTGGGGGATGACGAATGTAATTTAACCCATCAGAGCCTAATAAGTTAAATTTTGATTCGTCGCTTCACGCCACTTTGGCCCACTGCTCCTTTAACCAATGCAGATACCGTCTCGCAAAGTCAAGCCGTTTTTTCTTATTTACCTTACTTATAAGTGGCTTCTTGATTGATCTTCTAGCTAATAAGTTTGCCTCTTTTAATCGGTTTCTGGAAATAGAAACCCCTAATTGCTTGTTTGTATAATTAGCAACATCTACCTCCGTTTTCCGAGGATCAATTTTTACCATTTTTACCACTTGACAGAGAAGCAAACAACGCTTACTTATGCTTATTAATAAAATCTACAAGTTAACAAATAAAAAAAAACAAAAGAATAGTGGAATTAAAAACTGATATATGTTTTAAGTCTCGATTGAATATTATGTGATTTTTTCGCTACTGTATATATTTGTGTATGTTTCTTATATATTTTATTTTATTTTAAATCTAAACTTCAAACTATTGTTGATCTGCCAGGTTTTCGAAAACAGCTTGAACATAGCTTTGTTACTGTCACTTTAATGCTCAGAAAGGTATAAAACTATTGAAACAGTAAAATTTTTTAGATGAACCCCTACCCAGGGAATTTACAGCCTATTTCACAATGTCGAGTGATTGCTCTTTTTTGCTTGCTGGGCGAAAATAAAAATTGATTTTAATTTCTCTACATAAGAATTGTGTGCGAACAAAACGAATAAGAAAAAGAAAAGAGAAAAACGATGTAAAATGATTTTCATACAAAAACCAATTTCACAATGACGAATACAAGCGAACTCAAATGTCGAAATGAGTTACTTGTCTTTTTATTTTCGTTTGATGCCAAACACAAAATAGTTTTATACACATACTGTACAATAGATACGTACAAATAGATCTTAGACAACAAAATTATGCCAATTTCAGTATAAAAAATTCACATGCGTACACACATTTTTATAATACAAAAGCACACTCACTCTCATAAATCTTTTTGTTTTGGTTTTATTTCGTAATTTTTTATATCATTAAGCTGCCCATACACGTTACAATTGCAACATGAAACTGACCCAATCACAATGCAATTTACTTAGAAGATTGATTAATATGTGTTAGACGTTAGATGACAACTGAAAGAATATTTGTACATAGTAAATAAGTACTTTTAAACAGAATTGCTTTTGTTCACAAGCAAAATGGTAGTTTATTTTCTCTTCTTAAAGGAATTCATTCAAAATTTTTCAACTGGGTAAAAAAAAAAAATGGTGACTCGTAAGAGCAGGCGAAAGACATAGAAAAACCCAAAATAACTTTCTTTCTTATATCTTTCTTTGGCTCAGTGATTGTTGGCTTTGACATTGTGAAATAGGCTGTTAAACTGTTTCTGGCAACCATATTAGTTATATTTTGGGAAATATTTCTTTAGAAAGTATGCGGTGGTATTTCTAACACTGACGAGTAAACTTTTGTTATTTTATACAGACTTAACTGTTATTTAAAGCAAAAACGACTTTGTTTAAGAAGAAAAAGAAAGTTGCTTGATTAAAACAATGCACAGTTTAAGCGTATGTATAATAGAGAGTATAAAGTAATTTAAACACCACATGCTGTACTCTTTCTATTTATACTCTTATTTTCTGTTAATTATTTCCTAATTTTAATTTTTAAAAGAACCATGTAACAATACTTAATTGGTAAGAGACCGTAATACAAAGAAATAAAGGTATAGTATTTCGGTTGAAAAATATCTTTTTTCTGCGCATCTACGTCACACCAACCATACACAAAAACACAATCGCACAGACACTCGTCTTTTATATGGGAGAATTTTGTTTAGATTTTATTTTTTAGTTACGATGACATTAAAAAGAGAGAGCATTTAAAACGCACCTGCACAAAGCACTATCTTTATTTATTTGTATCATTGTAAAAGACTTTGCTTAAGCGCAGAAGTTCTCAGCGTTCTTGCTCTTTTTGTTCTTTTTAAAATTTGGTCGCAATTTTCTTATTCTAAATTCTTTCTATTCGTTTGCAACTGACAGTAATACTTAAGAAGGCAGAATATAAATTGACAAACTCATAAACGATCTGTATGATCTCGTATGAATAGGGTTGAATTTAAAACCCGCAAGATTCAATGTTGTTTTCTCGTGCGCAAGTGTATATTGGTGATTATATAAGTACTGTCTTATCACCTCTGGCTTTGGATAATGCAAATACGGAGTATGTGAGTGAATGCCCATGATGTTTTGGACTTGAAAATCAACTGTCCACTATAATGATAACATTTTTCAAGTAACTGCATTGGTTTTGGAAACAGTGCCAGAAATTCTCACTTTATCGATCGAAATTTCTAAATATTTACAAGACTTTTAATACGAAGTTGATTGTCCAGTGAGAATAGAGAATTCGTACTTCAGCCTTACTGTTTATTTCTGGAATAATATTCCGGCAAAATATTTTCTGTCAATTACAATATGAAGAGTTTCCAATCAATTTTCGGCAAACACTACATCCTCTTTTCCCCATCTCATAAACTATTTTGTTACGCCAGTACAATGCATTGCATGAGTAGAAGACCACCTCTGAGTACCGTCCTCATTAAGAAAAGAAATATTGTGATAACCAATAAAATCTTTACTTTTTGACGACAACACAAAATACAAAAATTAAAACATGTCGAACCTGTAAAGTAATAAAATTGTCTGTCTTCATGCTGCTATAAATTATATATAAATATATGTACATACATATGTACGTATGTATGTTTTTTTTTATATTTTATGGATCATTTTAAAAATGATTAAATTTACAGATTTTTTTCACTGGGGTAAATTATATAACATGTTTAAACAAGCATTCAAGTATTTATATTCATGCCTATAATAAAGAACATTTTTTTTTTTGTTAATCGCAGACACGTGAATGCCACTAATCATTCAGAATCATAAATTTTTATAGTTTTTTTTCCTTTTTTGGTATTTTACATGCTTTTGGCACTACCAATGCCAATAAGAAAAGTACTACAGACTCATCATTGCCCACAAAATAAGAAAAGAAAAGAACAAAAAAGGAGAAAGAAAAAAATAATCATAAAAGTCAATGTCATGGTATGTCTTAACGAAAATATTTTCACATTTTGATTTTCATTTTATCTTTTAGCCCAACAAAGAAAATGTAAACATAGGCTTTTTGCCGTTGACGGTTAGAAAGATACGAGTATTGAAATGGCTAGAGAAGCGTAAGCCCAAAAGAAAAATTACAATAAATAAAAAAAGTGCCTAAAACGTCTATTCATTTTAGCGAAATAAAAGTTAATGTTCTTGAAAATGTCAAAAGCAGCTTCAAAAGCAAAAGAAGCTAAAGCGGCAATTTGAAATGCTTTTCTCTGTCCTGTTGTTATTTGCGTTATTCACTGTTAGGGTAGAAATGAAATTTTACTTTTTTTTTTTTTTTTTGTTGATTTAAAGTGAAGGAAGAAGAAATTTTATAAACAGATAGAGAGCGTTTTACCGGTGTGCTATTATACTTATAACTGTCATTATTTTCATTTCTCATTTTTGCGCTGCTGCTGTCATCATCACCAACATTGCCATCATAATCGAAATTGTCATTGGTGTGAACATCAAACATCATTTAAACGGAAGGAACCATATTATTAATATTATGATTTTCTATATTTTTTTACTAAAAGTTTTTCTTTTAACTTATGCTTTACAGATAAAATCTTAAACGTATTTATTAGTTAACCAAGAGGAGTAAAAAATTATAAATTTATTTAAAAGCCTCTACTATAAGACTCATATAGAGACACGTTTATTAAAGAAAAAACTATTTGATTTTAATTTCATAGATTTCTTATACAAATGGCTAATTCAGATATATTTTGTAAATCGAAAACGACTGTCTATATTTGCAATTTTTTTAATTTAAAAAATTGTCTAGAACGGGTACGTTCTGTACATATGAATTTAAGTACAATTTAAAGCAACCGAAGTTCCAAATTACTTTTTTTTAAATGTGAAAATCTTTTGATAAATGCTTCTATTCATTTAATTTTTAACCATTAACGTGCTTTTTTATATTTATAACTCTTTGAAAAACCACTCGGTTTTAATTTCACTTAGTTTATAAATTAATGCCCGTATTCATAAAAATTATTTTGGGTTTATTGAGGGTTTATTTGACAAATTTCTATGCAATACTTGTCAAATAAACCCTCAATAAACCTAAAATAATTTTTATGAATACGGGCATAAAATTTCAAAAAGCTCTTTTAACACCAAATGTCCTCAACTTCAAGTGTGACAAAATTTATTTTAACTCTATTGGATAAATAGAAAGGGATTAATTAAGTACTAAAAATATTAATATAATAGGAATATTAAATACTTACAGCTCTTAGACTAACAATAGGTATTTGATAATTAAAATAGAAATACATTAAGATCTCACACTATTTTTAAAATTAATAGAATTTGACAAATGAAGAAGGTGAATGAAAATACTTTTTTAACATATTTAGTCTAAAAACACTTACATTGGTAGACATACAACTAAATAATGTACTTATAAAGGATTTTATTTTTGAGACATTATAAGAGGCCGTAACCCTGAAACAGGGTTGTAATGGCCAGTTATGTATCTATATATGACATTATAATAAAATTATTTTAGAAAAACGGATAATAAAAATATAATTATACATTTTTTCATTCTTGTATAGTTGGAAATATGTATTTCTTACATTTGTCTATCTTGTATTGCCTCTGTAAATCCAAATTGTAATGATAGTTTTCAAGATCTGGTATTCTTACTGAGAAGTAAGAAAAATTGTATAATAAAAATATATTTGCAGGACGCAAAAGGTGTGCCACCAAGTCATATTGTCATAGTATTTTATAATTTTTTTAAAAAACTTTTTGTTGGGCTGTCACTAAAAGCATCAAATAATGTTTATTATTTTGTTATACTTATATATTAGTAGCAGAAGACAGAGTTGAGTTTTTAAAGCTGCCGTCAGAGTATACGGAGCATTCAAATACAGACTACTTTTTATAGAGTGTCACAACTATGAGTTGGCACCACTGCTTTACCCACTTAATAGCTGATAGTTGCTTTTTGTTAAGTTTGCTTTGAAATTTCAACATATGTCGACTTACACCAGAGCAAAGCGTGCAAATTGTTGAAATTTTTAATCAAAATAATTGCTCTATGTATTCTATTGATGCCGATTTTAAATTTCCATTCAAAATTTTATTGTCCGATGAATCCCATTTCTGGTTGAATAGGTATTTAAATAAACAGAATTATCGCATTTTGAATGAAGAGAATCCACAAGCTTTTGTTGAGACACCATTACATCCACAGGAAATTGCTGTTTGGTGCGCTTTATGAGCCGGCGGAGTCATTGACCCATATATATCCAAAAACAATGATGGTCAGAATGTTACTGTCAATGGTGAACGGTATAGGAACATGATTGAAAATTTTTTATACCTCAATTACGTGGCATGAATCTTGCTGATATATGGTTTCAACAGGACAGAGCCACATGCAACACAGCGGGCGTTGTAATTGATTTACTCAAAGAAACTTTTGATAATAGAATAATTTCACGTAATGGCCCAACTAATTGACCACCAAGACCGTGTATTTAACACCATTGATTTATTTTCTTTGAGGTTATGTTAAGTCACTTGTCTACGTCAATACACCACAAACAATTGAACACCTGGAAGTCAACATTCGAATAGTTATAGGCGAAATACGGCCGCAAATGCTGCGAAAAGTTATTGAAAATTGGTGGCGGCCACATGGCAGAAGTTATATTTAAACATTAGTTTCATAAAAAATTTTCAATAAAGCCGTTATATTTATATTAAAAATATAATTCATTGCTTTATTATGATTTAAACTTATGTGAGCCTATAAAAAAAAGACGTATTATTAAAAAAAAGTATTTCCATTTTTTTATGACCTTACTTCATTGCTTTTCAAAAATTATTGTACATAGAAGTATGAATATTTAGTTTTGTGAATATTTTGTTTTTATAAACCAGTGCAACACGAAAAAAACTAACCATATGCGGACACCACTACGTGATAAAAGACTAAAAGACCAAAAAAAGAAAAAAAAAGTATCTCCCAGTTTTGCCCAAGGTCATAAAATTTTTTTATGGGCCCCCAAACATTTGAAGCCTTAATATCATTTTTGGAAAAAAGTGGTCATATTCTCAGGCTCACATCACATCGTGCAAACCGTTTGGAATTTTGATTTATTTTTATCACGTTGTGGTGTCCGTGTATGGTTACATTTCCATGACTTAAAAATTTATACACAATGTTATTTGTCCTCTAAGGGGTTACAGTCTTACTTCTCAAACCACTCGTGTTGTGTGTGTAAATTTTTGTCCATAAGTACTGGCCCTACAGATTAAAGGAGACTCCGAAGCTTTTTCATGGCAATCACAGCTTTTGTCGGAAGAATGCTAAGAGGTTTTCGCCGAAAGAAATATTTTTTTAAGATGTCATAGCTGGGGTTTGAAGCCGGAGCTTTTGACTAGTAAGCCCACAAACTAAGCACCAGACTACGGCAACTACATTATTTTTACACTCAGAGAAAAATGTTTCGCCCTTAATGTAGTTGTTTGGCCACAAGCGTATGAGTATTTTTTTTTTAAGAATAAAAATTTAAATAAAAAGTACTCGTAATATACTTATTTATGCACTGCCTGTTACAATATATCATTGGTTTTTTTAACGATTTTTTATTAAAATATTTTAAATTTTTTTGAAAGTTTGATAAACTTTTTCCTAATTTTGTTTGAAAACAATTTTAAACTTATTTCATTATGTTTTTATTTTAATTTATTTGGCCATAAATTCCCAATTCTATTAAAACATATTCATAAACGAAATTTCTTATTCCCAAAACCGATACTTTTGTTGTTGTTTATTTTTCTAAATATGTTACCATTTCAATGAGCAACGTAAAAAATCAACCATATTTTCCTTTGCACTGCTACAGCCAGTATCTACTTTGGCCATACCAACAATATTTCAAACAACAAAAGCAGTTTAAGAGCATTGCCTAAATGGAATATTCAAATTTATCAGTAGATATTGGAATAGCGACCAAATATAGGTTAAAACAGTTCGAGTAAGAGTAGGAGTAAGAAGAAAATAGACAGGCAGAGGAAAGAGTAGAAATAAAGGAAGAAGGAAAGCAGTAAAATATTACATTATTTATTTAAAGAGTCAGCGGCTATAACAACAAAAGAACGGGGTTTTATTTATTTATTATTACTTTTGTTATTGTAATAATAGATGTATATGCATATGAGTCAGCGTGTAAGTCATAGTGTCAATATAAACCACCCTCTCGCACAAACACATACATATACATTTATTGAATCAGAATCATATTTCGTTGGTAAATTTTTATGAGTAAAAAGTTGGCAACAACAATGCGAAACAACAACATTGAGCCTTCGAATGAAAGAGTAAAGAAAAAAATTAAGGAGAAGAAAAGAAAATAAATTGAAAAACATAACTCTTTTATACTTATTGTTATTACTGTTATTATTAAAGCTTATTATGGTATACTTTCAGGGATAATAATAAGCTGATGGCTGCTTCCACCAATACTACTGCTATTGGCTGTTCAGATTTCTTTGTTATATATTTTTTATGCGATATTATGATTTTTGCTTATTTTTAAGGATTTTTTCTTGTTTTTTCATATTTGTTTTTTTTTTTTTTTTTTCTTTTTGTATCCCAGTTTTTGTGTTGGTTTATGGTTTCATTTAAAAATAACTTTTTTCTTTGCCTATTATGCTTATAGTTTTTATAGACTAAATTCTCACTTCTATCGGGTCTACAATTGAATGTATTATTTTCATATTGCCTATATACAAAATATGTAGACGTACGAAATAAGTTTTTAATGTTAAAAAAAGATAAATAGATTATTATAAAAAGTTTTTTTTTCACTTTTACTTTAAATATTGGTGATATAATCATTAATGATGATGATTATATAATTTGAAATTGCTTTAAAGAGATGATATTTTATTTTACTGGGTTTATAAAGTTATGGTTTTAAAAATATGTATGTAGTTTTATATTATTTTTCAATAATTTCAATATGTCGATTGTTTAACAAAAAAAATTTTTTTAACGTTATATAATAAATTTGCTGGTTTTCTGTTTCTAATTTTTTTTTTAAGAAGTTTAGCGCAACATTGATTGCTATGTTGGCAGGCTGATTTGTTATTTGTGGGGTTTAATAAAATTGTGTAACTTTAAATAAATTATGTTAACCCATTACGTACCAAGCAAAAAAAAGTTTTTATATCTTAACAAAATTTTCGTGGCTAGTTAAAAACCGGCTAATATTTTTATTTTTATATTTTTTCAAGTTGGCAACCCTGAAAATTGCTGGTCGATATCTCGACCGCTGGGATAATTAGAGCAATAAATTTACTGTATTATATAATAAAAACTAAAAGTAAACTTACAGATAAATGAAAAATTCGATTAATTTATTGTAGTTTAACAGTTTAATTTATTTAAAAGAATAAAGGCTATTAGAAAACTATTTGAAATTTGTGTGGTAGATTTTGAAGCAATTACCTACATGCAAATTTACGTTGCACTTAGCACAAGTGTAGGCTGTATGATTCTTGCATATTTTGCATCGAGGATAGCAGCCCTTGATATTCACGGACATGTGTATGGCTCTTACTCTGGGAGATGAAGTGGATTGAGCATCCGGCGAGACTGATTCGTACAGCAACAGTGAATCTGTTATGGAATTTTTAAAATCAATTTGAGACCTGCATTTTTTGTTTGTTTTTTCAGCAATCATACAATGCAATTTCCATGCGTTGACACATGCGCTGTCCAAGCAAGTGACCCAAATGGCAACCACCACTTCTTTCCACTGATTCCAATCCTATAATTGGCAACAGCATTATCGTGTAAGTCAACCCTCCCATTTACTTATTGTAATAAGTAATAAGATTAGCTTGGGGTACAGCAATCTTTTTTTTTTTTTTGCTTTCTATCATATAGCATTACGTTTCTTATAGAATCCATTAGGTCATAATTCGTAGCCAAAGTGATTTTGCATTGTCTCTTCAACGAACTACCGCTATATATGTTTTTTGTCGAATGCGTAATCTGTATGATGTTTTACTAAATTTGTTTTGAGGCCAGCCTGTTTGATCGGATTGTACATGTTGCACAAAAACCTTTCTCTTTTAGGAGACAAAGCAAGTGGTATCCGGTGAAAAATTATCGAAATGTACAGTATGTTGTGCAGGATTCTTGCAAACCGACAAAAGACTCAAGACCACGCTAGCACCTAGGCCAAGTTGTTTATGATATGTATCCGTTGCTCCAGCGTATGGTGGAAATTGATACAAATAATCGTTTGATGAAAATAAACACCAATATTTGTAACCGCAGCGAATAGGTTTGCCTCTTATAAACATTAAAAAAAACAGTTAACAAAATTCCTTCCGCTAATTATACCACTGGTCGAGATCTCCACCAGCCATGTTCAAGCTACTTGGAGACTATCAGTAGTAAATGTAATAACTAATTTGTTAGCTATTAAAATCACTAAATGTTTTTTTCTCTCTTTATTATTATATAGTATTCGCAATAAGTTAAAAAAAGACTATTTTTGAACTATTTTTGTGCCCGCTCGGTGATACCTTAAAAGGTGAAGTGTGGAGTAAAAACATTTTAGATAATAAAACTAACACTCCAAACATTATTACAAATTAAAAAAAAAAATAATAATTTCAACAGCAAATATTTTTAAGTTTTTATAAAAATACACAAAAATTTCTTGTCGATTTCTCGACCAGTGGTACAAAATGGGATAAAGGAAAAATTAAAAGAATTTGAATATATTATATCCCTGGCTTTATTCATGTCCATATATACATATGTGTGTATATACAAATTGGTTGTCATGTGTTTAGCAATAACCGATGGTTTCAAAATGAGCCGGTTACCATGCTAATTTTAAGAGATATTTCACTTCCTTTAAATTTATCGATATATATGTATGTCGTTCAGAATCGGAGGTAAGGGTTTAGTTCAGGCCAAATAGAAACAATAGAGATTGTTTTTTTGTTCAGCTTTACGTTTTGAAATGTAAAACTTAAGGCCTCGTTACTCAAACGTAAACGTCAATGTTGCGGAACAGCTGTTCAGTTTTGCTTATCAAGCCTATGTGTAAATGATTACTCATACGTAAACGTAACGTTGCGTTGCCGGCGAATCCAATAAATTTAAAATTTTTCTTCGTTTTTACGTATCAGCTGTTTAAAAATTGTAAACCAATTCTAAAACACTAACTACCATTTGCTGAACTCGGCCGCAACGTATCCGCAACGTATATGTTTGAGTAAGGAGGCCTTTAGTATACTTCGGCATCTGAGCAGCCCCAAACATTATTTAGTTGCATTAAAACAAATTTATTGTTATTATTATCATTCAATTTTGGACAAAAAAGTTGCGAGATACTACGATCTATAATTAAAAACTAGCCTAAGCTCGGTGTGCTTCGCTACACGAATATCCACCATTTGTTCACATTTTACGCCTGATGATTTTTAGTGACTACGAAGTTATACAGACCAAATTCAGAATCTTTAGCTGTAAACAATCTCGAGATACATATATAGAAGTCAATAGTTTTTTCAGAAACTTAAGTTTCAACAGTTTTCAAGATGTAAATAAAATTAATATTTAACTTGTATGGAAGGTACCACGCCTACTTTTCCAATTTCTTCTCCTTTTTGATTGATCATTTTGCTTGACGATAAAGTCGTTCAGGCCAAATTTAAAAATTTTTGCGTAAGCCGTTTTCCAGATATACAAAAATCACTATTTATTTTGTTTAGGAGGATATCACACCCAGGTTCAGTTTTGAAAGAAAAGCATACCTTACCGCAAACCACACCACATTTCAACGACATCGATTTAGTCGTTTGTGCGTGATTGAACAACAAAAAAACAGACCTACAAACCGATTTACAATATAAATTATATAGATTAGTTATTATTATTAATTAATTTCTGAATAACTGGTTTGTTCAAGTTCCTATCGAACTCAAATTGTAATTTTTTTCAGTTTGCTGAATAGTTTTGTAGCGACTACTAAACTTTTGAAAAAAAGAAAATAAATTTTAAAAAAGCTTAATATGTAAATGCGACTAGAGTATATTCATCGAAATAATGCAGAATTCGGTTGCTCCTAAATAGCAATAAAAGAACAAATAAAGCACCGTTATCATTTTGAATGCGGATATATTTTTTCTTTTGTTTTCTCTAAACAGTGACAGAGCCGAGTATCAGGGCAGTGCATCCTATAAGATCTATTTGGCCCCTTAGAGTCTACTTTTTGTTCAGTAATTCTGAAATTAAAGTGGTGGATATATTCTTCAGTGAGACCATGTGTTTTCCGAAGCAAATCAATCTCAAACTATCAAGAACCCTATATGTATGCGGCTTTTTCTGATGCCTCCAGTAAAATAAGTTATACAAAAACAAATCAATAAATATATGAAACTAAAATTACCAGGATATATCCACCACTAAAGTTTCGGACCTGCTGGTGTTCGTAAGGAGGGCAGTTGGTCTGTTAAACAAACAGTAGACTCAAAGGGATACAATAGATCTTATAGGTCGCAGTGTCTTGCATTTGTGCTGGGTCTAAACCAGATAATAATAATAATAAAATTACCAGTGGAAAATCAAAACGTATGTAGATCAAGTTTCAAGTACATCACAATTTGTACTCGTTTTTATTTTTTTCACTTGTCCTTTTCTCTTAGAAAGAAGGAACATTATCAACTAAACTTACAAATATCTGAAAACAAACTGAGAAGTAAAAAATATATTAATGCCCGTATTTTAAATGTTTATTTGACCAATTTCTATGCAATACTTGTCAAATAAATCCTCAATAACCCATAATATTATTATGAATACTGACATGAAACTATAAATGTTGTTACTGGATTGTAGTAAAAGTTAAAGTCAAGTTTATAAAATTCATAGAATTCATTGTTAATTACATTTATACGATATAAATCCATACCAATAAAAATAAATAGACAGTTAATAACTTGTTAAAAAAGGGATATCTAATAATAAACTGGCCTTGATAATAATAAAGTATTAAAATGCCTTTTTTTGTTTATTTACAAAATAAATATTTTGAAATATTTTATTCGAAAATTTATACCAAAAAAAGACATAAAATTTTTATTAAAAAAAATTAAAAATGTTTAAATTTACTTACTCCACCTGCACAGAGGATGAAATAGCGAATGGCCCTTTATTGTTTTGGCAACTGGAGGCTTTAACGCACTGGCTTCTCAACGAAACACTCACAATGCATGAAGAATTTTCTAGCAAAAGTGAATTTATAAATGAAAACTTTAATGAAATTTATAAAAATGAAAATCATTTGCTGCAAATTGCAAATGCTATACCAACACTGCAAAATAATATTTCAAATGTGGAGCAAGAACTTCGAATAATTGAATATGATTTAAATAATTTAAATACAAATGTCGAACGCATGGGAAGATTAAGTCAAATGGAGCCATTTTGTACAAAAAGAAATTGTGAATGTGGTGCTTGTTTATGGTGTTGCTGTCAGTCTGAACGTAAAATATTTCTAAAAAAATTAGAGGATATAGAAATAATAATGTCACAACTGCCGGCATTAGAAGAAAAAATTAAGCAATTGGAAGCACACCGTGGAAATATAAATCCTTATGAAGAGGTAAGTGGTGAAATTTAAGAAAAAAATTTGGTGGCAAAAAAAGATTATTAAAGAAAAATGCAAACACTGTAATTATATTATAAAAAGTATTTGTGGTAAATCTCCATAGCTTAGAGATAGTTCTTTTAAACCTTTCAACCCGGTATATAATGAAAACTGATTTCGGTCGAAATTTAAATCGTCAGTATTTTTAAAGTCATATAAAACTTATCTCTTTTAATTTTTTTTTAATTTTAAACAATGAAAAAAATAGTTTCAATAGTCCTTTATGTAATGAGTATAAAGGAATTCCAAGCTTTTGTAGATTTGGAAGTTATAGCAACTTAAAATTTCAGTTGATTTTAATTTTGTTCAAAACCATTTTTCATTACATCCCAGAATGATTTTGTCAAGTCTAATTCCATAACAGTGTTTAGTGCTGTATTACTTTTTTAAGAATAATGCATTCTCTTTCGGTTTTCATTATAAGCTTACATCTTCTATTCTCAACATGATTTAGTTGTTTTCCAATGCAGTAACAAATAACTTTTATTTCTTTTCACAAATGGAAGAACAGATTAAATGGAGTATGTATAAACATATCTGTTTGATAAAATGGAAACCACTTCGTTAGAAACAATAATGCCTTCGAACAACTTTCATAATCTGTGTATTGCCTGCAAATGCTTTATTCAGTTACTCTGGTATGTGATAGAAAACGATTTCGATCGAAATTGAAATCGACTGAAATTTTTAAGCGCATCAATACAGAAAATTTCTATTTCGAACAAGTATGTATGAGTTGTATATTGGAACCGATTATTGTCATAAGGGTAGGTTTCTCATATGATAATTAATAAAAATAAATAAATGCAATCCTTAACAGTCCAGCTGCTGTGCAGTGAGTTGAAATTATAATGATATATCATGCGTTTTATATACAAAAAATTCAAAAGAGCGCCTCTAGTAATTCGTATATCCAATATACGAGTAAGTCTAAATAACCCAACACCAACGCTGTATAAATAATAAAAACTATATTCTTAAATCATGTTCATTATAATAAAAAAAAACTGTTTGTATTCTGGTGTGAATTTATTTTATTTTGCCCGGCGTGCTTCGCGTCGTGAAAGAAAAATTATTCAAAGCGGATTTAAGGTTAATAAATAGAAGTGGGCGGGGAAAAATTTCTTTCTATATAAAACTAAGTTGGAGCACGATGATCATTAGAATGAATAAATCCTCAAAATCGATCTAGCCGTTCTCAAGTGATGCGATGACCAACGAACAACAATGATTTTTATTTATATAGATTTGACAGCTTTTCGTACGAAATTTTGAACACAATATTAGGCTACATATGAAAACATCAATTGAAACTTGATAAGGTATCGGAAGAGATTAAGAAGAGTGATTATAAAAAGACCTTATATTCTTAAATATAAAAAATATTAAAATAGGTATATGACTAAACATTTGTTTCTGTTTCTGAAATATTTAAAATTTGTCGTTTACAACATTATTCATGGCTCACCTTCAAATAATTAATTTAAATTAAGAACAAACACAAAGCAAATGCATATTACAAAATATTAAAAAAAATTCTCTTTCTTTCAGATATTAGAGATTCTAAATTATCATTGTGAAACTCTTAGTAATACTGAGAAAAATTTGGATTTGCTTATAGACAAATTAACTACAACGGAATTGCAACTAACGAATATTGGTAATAATATTGATTTTTTAATATAAAAAAAGATATTTTTAATGTTATTCATGTCTTTCCATTTCAGCATAGAAAAACAAATTTTTTTCTTTTCTTTAAAAACTAAAAATAATAAGTGAAAAATATCTAAATTCGGTTGTTTTCTTAACATTAATAAAGCTCAAAGAAATAATTCTCTTTATTTATTGGAAATAATCTTTTAATTAATTTTTTTACATATATTTTTTACCTTCTATAGTAACAACTTGTCTACAATTTCAGGATTAGTAATTTTGTTTGCACTTACCTGGAAAAAGAAAAAGAAATTTAATTAATTTTTTATTTCATTAATGAATTATTATTTTAACAAAATTAATTTATAGAAATATTTAAATAATAATAATTAATAAGATTCCAAAGAAAAATTTTGAAATTTATAGATAATTTTTAAGAAAAACCAAAATTCATTTAACATTTAATTACAGTATGTTTTATTTCTTTAACAACACTCAAATGATTTTAAAATTTAATTAAAAAAAGAGGATTAATCAAACTGACGAGCTTTTCTTTATTTAAAAATCTTACATTCCTTG
This sequence comes from Metopia argyrocephala, assembly GCA_963576795.1. Taxonomy (NCBI): domain Eukaryota; kingdom Metazoa; phylum Arthropoda; class Insecta; order Diptera; family Sarcophagidae; genus Metopia; species Metopia argyrocephala. Next base: position 54,443,450 of record OY756211.1, on the reverse strand, counting down.
AACCAAAGGGTAAGTGGTTTATTGATTGATTTTTTTTTTACAATATATTTGTAACTGTGTTTTAAGCCAAAATGTTTTAAAAAAGAAAGAAAAAGAAGTATCTCATATATTTTAATTTTTTTACAAACAATAGTTCACCTAATTCTATTTTGACAGGGTAGTTCATTGTTACTAAATTCCACAAAAAAACATCAAATGTAAAATCTTTCCTTTTAATAAATTTTGTTATTGGTTAAGTTACCCGATCTGAAGGTCGAATAAATACTTGTAATATCTTTGTTTCAATATTTCGCTATTTCTTTGCGTATTAGTAAACTAACGTTATAAAATAGTTTTGCTTTATAATGATGTTATTTGAATCAGTTTTTTATTAAAAAACAAAAAATATTTTTCGCCTTATTGGCAAAATACATTCAATATAATTTGAAATGTATGCTTTTGGGGATAAGCATGTCTCTATGGCCATTTCGTCTCTGCTTAAGAGACTCGTCAGGACACTTTTTCCCAAAGGTGTTATTCAAAACTATAAATACTTATGTTAAAATAGTTATAGACTAAATGCGAATCATATCCCATTTAGTATATAACAACCAAACAAAAGTATTTACAAAGCAATACAGATTTTATTAATATTAAGCTCTTAAAAGAAAAAAAAATAGTTTCCATATTAAGTTTCAATTATTATCCAGTCAAATTGTTCACACAAAATATGCAATTGTAGCAGAAACTGATGTAATGATGCGCTCGTTCAAATTCTGAAAATATCTGAAAATGTATATGCTTATAACATTAGCCCGTCATTCAAGATCATATATGTATTTGTACTAGAATTTTTAAAAATTTTATATATTTTTACATATAAATAACTCCAATTTATGACAATGCATAATCAAGTGTGTTATATAATCCAATGTTGACGGAATTCAAGAAAAAAAAACTGGTTTTGGTATTACAAAATCTAATGCTGTGTTTTTATTTTTGAAACCTTGGGAATTTTTTCTCTAACCTCTGATAACCTATTCTAAATCGAATCTCCCCAGAAAATTGTTCTTCTTTTCAAGTATTTTAAAAGAATACGTCCGGACTTGTCGAAACTAACACTATGCTACAGAAGTGAAGACTAAATATATGGAGGGGTTCTGAAATAGCAATTCTGTTTTTGCAAAGCCCATAGAGTACTGAAATTTTCCTGGGGTAATCGTTCACCTTGGTAATCACTCATCTGGCCTAAATTTGAAGGGAACATATTCAAATGAATTTGCAGCTTGCACACAACATTTCATGTACTATCTACTCACAACGTTCACTATTTGTGTTTCCTAGAAAATTTTCACAAACTGAAACAAAACAGAAAACTTATGATATTTTGAAGTTGTAATATCGGGAATACATGTATTTCACTATATTTGCTATTAAAAAAGACACTTAACGAAGTGATCGAAAAAAACTAAAACTATTTGAGTAATCTTAGAGCTTTCACAAAACAGATTTTTTTTTTCAGAACCCCTTCCTTTTTTTTTGTGTAGCACCGTGTAATTCATGGCTTTTGTATCATGATATCGTATGAACGCACCTATTGCCATTGTTTGTTCAATTTTTTCAATCATGCCTCAGCCCGCGTATTCACAAAATTAGCCCGCTGCGAATTATTCTTGTTCCGAACATTGAAATGTCTATGAAAACGGCGATTTCTGACGACTAAGAAGATAAAAACCAAATCGCTGAGAGAGCTTAAGGCGTTCTGCTTCGATGAGTCAAAAAATTTCTGGTACAAGTGTATTTATCTGTTACGTGATGGAAATCGATTTCGATCAAAATTTAAAAGAAAAGACTCCTTTTAGTCATGACCCTTGTGACTATTGCCACTACATTCTTCATTATTAAAATTTTAAAATAATTAAAACGGATAAGTATAATATGACTTTGAAAATACATAAAATTTAATTTTCGATTGAAATCATTTTTTATTACATACCGAAATATCTCAAGAGGATTAAATAGAAATTGATGAATAAATAAATATTTTTTACGAAAAATGAAAATTCACCTTTTTAATTGTGCAGACCTCTGTATTTAATAAATATAAATTATTCGGTTATGTTCTGAAAAACCAATTCGAGTGAGATTAAAAGGAAGTTTTTTTCAAAGACAAATAAATCTTAATTGCTTAAATTATTCTATAGTTTTGATAAAGAAGAGTTTTAAGGCAATGGTCATTAGGCGAATGAACAAGAAAAAATGTAAAAAAAATTTTGTCGCCGTGATCTAGTGGTTAGTGTGTTGGCTTACTAAGACGATAGCGCCGGGTTTAAATTTCAGCTCTGACATCTTGAAAAAAAGAAATATGAAAAAATTATTTCTTTCGGCGACTACCTTTCAGCAGTCTTCTGGCAAAAGCTCGGCGAGTAATTGATTGCCATGAAAAAAGCTTCTCAAATCTGTCGTTCGGAGTCGACTTTAAACTGTAGGTACAAGTACTCATGGATAAAAAATTAAAACACAGCTAGGCCATAACCCTAATACAAGATTGTAATGGCCAATTATGTATGTATGTATGTATTCATGTAAAAATTTTCGTATTTTACAATTATAGCATTTGATCATTCCATTTAAATTTTACTCGAATTCGTTTCTCAGAACAGATTATTCGAACATGTAAAATATAGTCGAACATGACCAATGAAAATTTTCTTACTTGTTATTTTTTTTTTTTTTTTTTTTTTTGTAAACCTTGAAAAACAACTTAGAATTTAAACTTTTAGAAACCAAAATATTTATTTCCTTACATATTTCTTTTTTTAATTAATTGAGAAAATTTATACCAAAAACTTTCTGGTTGACCACAATTTTCTGTAGAATATTTGTTTGCACTACAAATAGTGTATTTCAGAAGAGTACGAGTACATTTATAAATGTATAGTTTTCTTCTTACTAATCACTAAATACACATTCAATTAAACGAAATTAAAATCACTTTAAAATATATTCAATTGTTATTATAAATTTTGTTGTAGTTTTTGTTATCGTTGGTGTTTTTGTTGTTCCTATTATAAAGTTCTAAATTAATTTTATTTTCTATTTGCCAAAAACTAATGATACTAAAATATTTACTAAGCACTACGGAAGGACTAAAAGTCAATAATTGAGTGGCTTTGAATTATTATGGGTATTTACTTATTTATATATACATATGTATGTATGTATTTATATGTGCTTATATGTTTTAATGCTCCTTGAATTTATTTACTTTATTTATTAAATTGTAAAAATTTAATAGACGATTATTTACTAGTAAATATTGCTTGTGTGTAAAATTAAGTAAAATTTGCAAAAAAAAAAAAAAAAATACCAAACTAATCATTAATAAAGTAATTTGAGGTAGACGAATGCATTGTTTCACATTAAATTTGTTTCTTTTTTTTTTTGTTGTAATCAATCAAACAAACCATCATCAATCACCTAATCTATCAATTTATAAACCAATTGCTTTGCGTATTATTTTTAAATATTTTATTTACTTCGCAAACATTTTAAAAGTCATTTAGTCTTTTTTTTCCAAGTATGTATTATAAAGCTTCAATAGATATTAAAAATTAAAAAAAAATATATATTTATTATGAAAACCATATACTAAATAAATTTATCTCAGCTTCCGGTCATTTCAATCATGTTTGCTGACGAAAGTACATTTTGTATTTTATGGTTTTCTTATTTAATTGTTTATCTTTTCAAATGGATGCCAGCATATGATAAAAACCTCAATTTTAAGTGCTATATGCTTAGTAAAGTGCAATGAAAACAAGGAAAACTAAAAGTTTTACTTGTACAACCACAGATGATTTAACAGATTTTTAAGATTTTTGTACAAAATCAAGTTTCAATTTATAAAATGAGGAGGACGGCACTAAAATACTAAGCTGACGTGTACTTAGATAACTGTATGTATGTGGGTTTAACGTGCGCACCGTCCTTAGACATATCACACGCCGCCCGTTGCCGGAGCGGTAGTTGAGTTCAATGCGCCCAACCACCGCCACTCGAAGCCGGTACCCTCCAATTCGGATATTACAAAGTAACACCGGTCAAAGGAGAGCACATAGCATCGAGTTGGCAATTTGATATCACCACTGTCTGGGTGATGATACCCCCTTTGCTGAGGGGTATCTATCTAGGTACTACTACAACCACTACGTGTACCTCCGAGGAGGACATCACCAATCATCAGGCCAGGCCTTTATCTCGAATGACAGAGAGTTGTCAGCACCGGGGGCTCCTGATGCCCGTAGTACCAGATTATGGCATCTCTGGTCAGTCCGTGAGAACACCAGATAATGAAGAAGAACGGCCATGCACCACATTAACGGCATTTCTCTGTCTATATTGAGCGCCAGACCACTCAGGGCTAGGTCGAACCCAATATTCCCCGGGGAATACAGGCTACTGACGTGACACTCGCCAGCAACCATAAATGTATCCCCGGGGGGGGTGTACTTAGATAAGACAAATACTTTGAAAAAAATTAGTTTGATTCTAAAATGGTGGCTTCCTTACCAAAAATGTCTAATGGGTCTTTTATGGCTGGCAGCTAACCTGGAGTCGGGTTGCCAGTTGCCAAAATGTTATTACAGATGGCAACTATCAACTGAAAGTTGGCAGCTCAGTTGCTAAATGGTAAATATTTGATGTTGATGACGTCGAAAATTAAAAAGTGTTTTTTTATGGAATTTTAACACAAAAAACGTGTATTTAGCCATTTGCCGTGGGATTTTTGAAAACTGCCTTTTGTAAAAAACCACATAAACGTATAAAACTGGCGGTATTGCATTAGACCAATTTTGTCTGCAGTCTTTAAGTCTTAAAGTCTCTACAGCAACTTCTAGAAGACGTTAATATTCCTTAAAAGTATAAGATGTAAATACACATACATGTATAAGTAAATTGTTAACTATCCATACTTTAAACATATTAGACATTTCTATACCTACAGTGCAGGCAGCAATTTTAGTGCATTATAATAGTCACTTAAATGCCACCGTAGTCTAGTGGTTATTGTGTTGGCTTGTTTATTTTTTCATAGTTGTCAATATGACAAAATGGCAACTGAAAAGGGTTGCCGTAAATAATATGAATTTTTAAAATTCCAATATTGGGGTATATGCTCCTTAACTTACGACTGTGTATTTTTCGCCCATTTTTACTCCATTAAAACAATTATTATCCATTTTGTGTATGCATACCAAGGGCTGTCAGACTTAGGAATCTTTTGTTGTTCATAAGAACAAAAGAACTGAACTTAAGATTGGGAATTTTGTGAGAGGTTAATAAAACGTCATATTTAAGTAGCCATCAGCTAGGCTGTTAAATACTTGTAATTTATTTTAAACATTACATTTCTCCAAAAAGTAAAAGTTAAGTACCATGATTAGCCGGTGAGCCTATAGTAGGGATAAGTTTTCATTCCAAGAGTAACGTTTAAAAATTCAGAAACTTATTTCAGTCGATAGATATGGGATATTCCAAGTCAAATCAACCAATGGTTTTAACCTACCCCCTCCGAATTTTATGATTTTTTGTAGAAATATAGTATATCATAGAACTAAATTAAATACAAAGTTTGGAAGCACTGATACATCTGGATCCGGAAATATGAGGTCTTGAAAATCGGAAAACAGTACAAAAATGCACAAAGTTACACTTACTTAATTGTAATTTTCTTGAAAAGTATTATAGCTACGCATCTCGTAAAAGTCGCATTTGGAAGGGTATTAAATTACCTTTGATTTAATATGCGACATGATTTTTTCTTTGAAAAAGTCAAAGGTCAATTTTCTTTATCTATAAGTCGGAAGCCTATATCTCCGAAAGCGACCTTTTTAAACATTTGAAAAAAAATTATGCCAAAGATAGTTTCGTTCTCTACAGTTGTGAAAAATTTCAGAGTGGAGGTATTTTTGGATCAAGAAATAAAAATCAAATCGCAAAAGAATGTGATTAAAACTAGTCTAATAGTGCTGGAATGGTAGACGATTTTTCGATTTCGATTAGCTGGAACCGCTTATTTTGTAACTTTCTACAAAAAATACATGAAACAAAAACGGGGGATGTGGGATGGGGGCAAATAGTTCTTCATCGGGGTCAAAGTTTGGCTTGAAGGAATAAAAATCCACAAAAAGCTTCACAACTGCCCTGGAGTAGCCCCTAGAGGGATAAAATGTAAGACCGACCCTTACTAATATATTACCCCCAACTTTTTTTTCGAACATACCTACCCCCTATCTCCACTCCCTAGAGTGGTAAGAGCACATTTTATTAACTTTGTAATGGAGCTTCCTTAGGGAGTGGAAATAGGGGGTAGGTATGTAGGTAGGGGTTAGGTATTTAACCCCAACTTTTTTTCTGATCATACCTAACCCTTATCTCTACTCCCTAGAGTGGTAGGAGCAAATTTTATATAAAAATGTAACTTTGTAATGGAGCCCCCTTAGAGAGCAGAGATAGGGGATAGGTATATAGGTAGGGGTAGGTATTTACCCCCAACTTTTTTTCCGAACATACCTAACCCCTATTCCCACTCTCTAGAGTGGTAGGAGCAAATTTTATAAACTTTGAACTGGAGCCCGCTTAGGGACTGGTGATACGGGGTAGCTATGTTCGGAAAAAAGTTGGGGGGTAAAATATTAGTAAGTGTCGGTCTTACATTTTATCCCTCTAGGGGCTAATCCAGGGAAGTTGTGGAGCTTTTTGTGGACTTTTACTCCTTCAACCCAACCTTTGACCCCGATTAAGAGCCATTTGCCTCCATCCCACATCCCTTCTTTTTGACTTATGTATTTTTTTGTTGAAACTCACAAAATAAGCGATTCTAGCTAATCGAAATCGAAAAATCGTATACCATCCCACCACTATTAGACTAGTTTTAATCACATTCTTTTGCGATTTGATTTTTATTTCTTGATCCAGAAATACCTCCACTCTGAAATTTTTCACAGCTGTAGAGAACGAAACTATTTTTGGCATAATTTTTTTTCAAATTCTTAAAAAGGTCGCTTTCGGAGATATAGGCTTCCGACTTATAGATAAAGAAAATTGACCTTTGACTTTTTCAAAGAAAAAATCATGTTGCATATTAAATCATAGGTAATTTAATACCCTTCCAAATGCGACTTTTACGAGATGCGTAGCTATAATACTTTTCAAGAAAATTACAATTAAGTAAGTGTAACTTTGTGCATTTTTGTACTGTTTTCCGATTTTCAAGACCTCATATTTCCGGATCCAGAAGTGTCAGTGCCCTTAAATTTTATATTTGTCTTAGTGTTATGATATACTTTATTCATACCAAAAATTAGCAAATTCGGAGACAGTCATTTCAAAAACGGCATATTTTAAGTTGAGTTGATATGGTTTAACCCATATAGAATGACATACTGATTTCTATACATTTATAGCCTTATTAATAATAGAAAATTAGCAGGTCGTTGTACACAGTGGCTAAGTTTGTCATTCCTATACGTGGAAATTCTTACTCAAACATACAAGGAATCTCTGACTAGTTATCAAATAGAAGATATGGGAAGTTTTAATAATATAGCTCTATAGCGGGTAATAACCTTGCCAGATTTTTGTGCCATATGCTAACAAGTTTCTAACTTTTCATTATACATATGGCCGCTAATGTTCTACAAGTTATCAATATAAATTAGTAAAGCTCTGACAAAAATCCCATAAAAGGTTTTTTTTTTCGAATTGTAGTGTGATGACAGAAGATATTAAAGTAATTTTTCGAAATAATATATAAAATACGTTAAAAAACTATGTAAATACTTAATAGCGGTAATCACGCTTCGTTTCAAACGCCTTTGCAAGTGTTGCAAATGTAGCAAAAAGTGTCAAATAATAACAACATATTAGCAAATATGTATACTAGGATTGCTTGTTTGCGTTTGCTACGAAAATTAATTACCGCTAATTAATTTAATTGTTTTAAAGCATAAATAATTAAAACATAAAAAGTCGATGTAAAATATGCAAATTGTTTACTTTGTGTTTTTTACAAGCAATAATAAGAAGTAAAAAGTAACTACAATTTTATATGAAATACTTAAACGTACTATACTGGCAGCTACTTTTTTAAGTAAGAATAATTGAATTTTTTTTTTACAAAAATTTTAAACTAAATTTATTTCTATGAAATCTCATGACTTTTGTGATTTTACGAGTTAAATAAAATTTATATTCTTCTATATATATTTTTTATGTTCAGATGTATACTTTTAGGACAGACCATAAAAAATAATATTTTTATCAAAAAGTAAATAAAAAAACAAAAATAAATTCCCTTGAGGCTAGATTGTATAAAACGAGAAACAATAACCACAAAAATGAATGGATGTGCTTTAAACTGAACAAAAAGTTATAATAAAGCAATACAACTAAAATTCCATAATATACAATCAATTTTAATTTAAACAAGGCAAACTAAATAGAGTGAAAAAGACGGAGAAACAAAAAAAAAATGATTATTATGCATTTTAAATTAAATTGTATACCCTTAGGCGTATAATAATTAATTAAAAAATAACATATTTTATGGCATATGCAAAAATAAAGCATCTGAAATTAAAGCTCTCGCAGCAAGTTCATTTGATAAAATGCTTTAAGCTGTTGTTTGATTTTTTAATTATAATTTTAATTACGAAAAGTTTATAAACTAACAGTTGAATAATGCCCTGACGAATTGTTAATTTAGTTCAATTAGTGGTAATGCAACACTGTCATCTTTGTTGTCACTTATTTGCAAATTTTATTAGTTTCATCAATAGGCCTATTCTTCAAATATGTACACAGCGCTCATTTATTGTCCATAAACTTGAAGGAAATTTTAATAGTAACTTACAACATTGAATGACTATGTTTTGAAAAGAACTAGGTTTTGTTAATTGTTAACGAAAAAAAGAAATAGAATACAACGAACAATGTAGTGGCAGTAGCCGTGGTCTAGTTGTTAGAGTGTTGGCTTACTAAGACATGAGCCTCGGGTTCAGTCCCCAGCCTGACATCTTAAAAAAAAGAAAAATAAACGACATATGAAAAAATATTTCTTTTAACGATTATCTCTCAGCAGTCTTCTGGCAAAAGCTCTGAGAGTAACTAATTGCCATGAAAAAGCTTCTCAAGTCTGTCGTTTGGAGTAGACTTTAAACTGTAGGTCCCGGTATTCGTGGATGTAAAATAACACACACAACATGGATGCTGCGAGGAGCTAGACCGTAAACCTGAAACAGGGTTGTAATGGCCGGTTATGTAATGTAATAAACAACGAACAATGAATCGGGTCTTATATTAAAAAGAAAATATATAACAACATTAGGTATTTAGGACATATTTAGTAAATTTGCCTAAGTGAGTCAGCATCAGTGTAATTAGATCTGAAAAATATAATGGAAATTGGTAAAAGATAACTTATATTTCTTGGGATTCATTAAGAGATACTTCGTTAATCAAAAAACAGGGCCAATTAAATACAATCTGTTTGTCAGTGAGTTAAAAGCCAAGTTCCTATTCCACTGATATTAAAATATAACTTTGTTCTCTCGCATAATTTTCCTACTTATTGTGGAGCAGGCTACCCAGATACAAATAGTTTAGACAAAAGATGGGATAGCTCACCAAGCGTACATTATTGACTCCGATAAAATTTATTGCTGCCTACGGTAAACAATTATTTCTAATTTTTTTTTATCTAAGCTTTACACTACATTCCCATATAAAACAATTTACTTTTTCTCTAAAGAAATAAAACTTCGTTCAACTCTTTGCAATAAAAAAAACGCTTTAAGTATTAATTAGAATACTCTTAAAGTCCTTAATTCTAAAACAATAGCATATTGTTTGTACGTATGTGTGACTAAAATAACAACTAAAACGTCTAGTATTACTGTCCCAGCTCATACATCTCTCCTTTAAAATAATTTTTTTTCTTTTCCTATACAGACGCCATCTTGATTTTGTTCATTTACTTGACGGCTAAATTTTAGCGACGCCACAATACAACTACAAACGCCTTTACATGCATATGCAGCACGTATTTTGTATTTTAACTTATTTTGGTCCATTTATAATCTTTGTTACCCCTTTTTCTCTCATTTCGCCACTAAACACTTGCCTGCTGACTTTTCCTTTTGAAAGTTTGGTTCTTGTTTGACATATAATGTCATAGAGGCTGTCACAAACACTAACCTTAACTCATTTATTGTCTTCCCTTTTTGTTGTTATTGTTTGTTATTATTATGTTGGTAGTTTATCATTTTCATTAGGAAAAAAACAAGCAAAAGAAGAAGAGAGAATTCAGCCTATTTTTATTTTTGTTACATTTAAAGATATTAGAAGTTGATAAAGACCATTAGAAAGAAGCCCAGAAATAATTTATTTAATTAAACGCTTAATAGAAAAAAGAAAAAAAAAATGAAAGAGAAAAAATGTCATTTTTATTTAAGAAATTAAACAAAAAAAAAAAAAAAAACTTTTTTTAGACAGTTTCTTAAGCCTACAAAATATTTTATTTTTACAACAAAATACGACAAATCCTTAATACTTTCGCTTAAAAGGCTTAAAAGATTTCTATCTCTAAACATTAAATGAAAACAGGAAATGTGCTTAATAAAGATTAATGGATTCTTTTCTAATAAAAAATAGTTTGGGACTTTAAGTTGTTTATTAAGTTCTGTTGGTGACATAAAAAGATTTTTTTTTATTTTTGCTTATCAAAACGAAAGATGTTAGATAAAATAAAATATGGAGCATTAAAAGTTAAAATAAATGTGGAACACTAAATATTCCAACATGACTCTAAGACCACATACGATTTTTTTTTTCTATTTTTTCATACAAAGTAGAAGCTAAGATAAGAGGCTACATTTAATAAAACATACTCATAAAGCATGCCAAAGTAAAAGGAGAAAGCTTTTTCAGTGAAATTTTTAACATTTATAATTATGCATGAAAACATCTGTTAATCTTACTAAACTTGGTTTTTATTAAAATTGGTTAAAAATTATGTCTTAATACTAAATATACGTTTGAAAACTATCTACACCTAATCATCTTTTAAACAGTATACGTATATACGTTGTAGTAAACAACGTGTAATAAAAACTGTGCAATTGTGAGACTGTATTAGATTTTTTTAAATTTCAGTTATAAGTTGTAATCAATTGGATTATTTGTTGAGATAAAAATTTAATATTTGTTTCGTCAGAAACGCCTTAATTAGATCAAAGTTAACTGCAATGAACATTTTTGGTAATTAAAGGAGAAATGACGTCCGTGCAGTTAACTTTGATCTAATTAAAGCGTTTCTAACGAAACAAAAATTATATTAAAAAATTTGATCACACCTTTCCTGGGGCTCGAACTTCGGGCCTCCAGCACATAAAAAATTGAATCATTAAGGTAATGACAAAAATACCAGAGTAAGAATTTGCTCGCTCTTTTGCTCATTGCGCATTGCGCACTCTTTTCTTGCGTCTCGAAAAATTGCGTATGCGCAAAGAGCGGAGCAGATAAAAAAGAGCAGTTGATTGCTCTTTTGGCTCTTGCTCTTTTTTGTAGGCGCTGCTTTTTGCGCTATGCGCATTTAAATTTTTTATTTGGCGCTTTGCTCTGCACATTGAGCAAAATGAGTAGCGCATTTGCGCATGCGCTTTTTATATCTACAGTGTCATATCAGCAACAAATTTTTTTTAATTTGCCATTCGAAAAAATTTTTATGTGCGCGTTACAAAAAATCACTTTATGCAGTATTACTGATGGGAATTTCCATCATAAATATACTTAAAAAAAGTTGAATGGGGACAATTGGCCGCTTCGTTCTTGTCATTTAGTGCCGATGGATTTTTTCACTGGACCCATTTGCAGGGCAAACCGCAACCAACTGACTGATGAAATTCGGCGCAACGCTGACGAAATAAACGATTCTTTGTTGTAAAATACGGTTTACAATTTTGTGAAAAGAGCAGGCGTCTGCCTACGTGCTAGAAGTAGACATTTGCTAGACTTTAATTCCTATTAAAATTCCCATACTTATACTTACTTTACTAAACATCTACAAAAACAATAAAAAAAAACAGAAAACTAAAGAAATATAAATACTTATCTTGCTTTAAATGTACCATAATATAAAGGTACCATAGTTTTTATACCAAACAAAACAGTGATATTGTTTTAACATCAAATGCTTTTATTTATAAAAGTAGTGGTAAGTTTTTTTAAGTAAAGAGATAACTTTGTAATAAAACAATTCACAGACAAATATACCATATACAAGGCTGTAGAAAGTTTTTCTGGTTTAAGACGACCAAAATGTTTAAGAAACTGAAATTATTTTTATAGCATACAATATGTGAATATATTTTGTGTGTATAATTTAAATAATAACAAAATATACGAAAACGACTTTCGCTTTTGTCTCGGGATAGAACACTAAAAGTTCAACTGTCGCTCAGTTTGTGGCAGCAAATAGTTCGATATGTAAGGCTCGTTAACGATATTAGTAACAAAAGGCACTATTTAAAATCATAATCATAAAGTCATAAAAGATTAAAGAAAAATTCTTTACAACAGTTAAATTAAAATTTCCTTCAAAGTTGTATTTATCACTACAAAGTGTAAAAGGTTTTCAGTTTTGTTTTGACTACAAAAATTTCATTTGTCAGATATGAGTCAGAATATGTGTTTCTGCCACAAATGCTTGGTTTTATTTCATTTGTTTGCTCTTATACAAATCTACTCAATTCGATTCTTTTTATTTTTGTATTCTTTCAATAAAACAAATATGTTGACAATCATAATAAAATTTGTTAACAGTTCTCTTTCTGCTTTCTTTTCTTTTCTGTTTTGTTTTCCTTTTTGTTCCAATTTCTTTTAGGCATTAATAGTTTAAAAGGTTGAGTTATATTTATTGTTCGATTATGACTTATTATCATTTAAATCATTTGATTGCATTATGTTGCCCAGAAATTAGAGTTTGAGGTTTAAGTTCAGACATACATATTTATTAACATTCTTCCATGCAATATACGTTTGCCCTTTTCATTTGTGATTTACTAGAATTATTGTCCATCAATTAGAGAATTATTTTTAAACTCCTGTTGTAATATTTATTATATTTCGTATTAATAATTTGTTCCTCCTTTAATAAATACCGTAACAACTTTTACATTAAGTAATTTTAAAACTTTAAAATTAGTCTTTACTTTACTGAACTTTAAATTATTTATTATTTTCTTTTTTTTACTTTACTAATTTTGCATACAATTTATTTTTTATTTTTTTTTTTTTTTTGAATTTCTTAAAATATATTTGTTTGTTAAAGTTATTTGCAACGAAAAGTTTTAGATTTCTACAAATGAATAATTAATTTAAAAAAAATATGCATTAATTTTCTTTGTTTTTTAAAACCATGTAATTGTACTTCAAATGAGAATTAAAGATTTTAAAAATTTTAATTGAAAAATTTGTAGAGATTTTATAGATGTACAACAAGAAATGTGTTTCAAGAGCAATATATTGTTCTTTAATTTGTTTATCACGTATAGGCCCCAGTAGTAATAATATGAAATCAGTGTATTAAGTAAAGCTCTGTTCAGACGGTTGTTAGATCTACCAATATTGTCAGAGCTGGCAATATGCTGACAATAACCTTACAATGAAAAATTGTCAGCACTAAATAAATTGTCTGTTTACACGATTGTAATAAAATTGTTAGAAAACTTACAATTTAATTGTCAGACAATTTTCTGACAATAACTGTTTCTGACAACGTTTGCAGAAAAAAAATTGTCAGTTCACACGGTAGTCAGATTTTCTATGTAGTAAAAATGTTCAACTTAATTAACAGACTAAACTTATTGTAAAATGTGTGTGAGAGAATTCGGAAATTGTGATATAAGTACTTATTTTATTAATTAAATTTAAATATACATATAAATTATGGATGTTTTTTTTTCTGACAATGATGCCGTTGTCAGGTGTTAATATTCTCGCATCTGACAATTCCTGACTATGATATGACAATAACAAAGAAAAGCGTTTACATGGTTGCCAGATGTCTGGTAATATTGTCAGTTTTTCCAATCTGACAATGCTCTGAAAATGTTTTATCTAGCAATGTTGAAACAGAAAAATTGTAAGTTCACATGATTGTAAGAAAATTTCTGTACATTTTTCTAACAATATTGTCAGATCTGACAACCGTCTGTACATAGCTTAACAATACATATGATTAGATTATACCCGTATGTACATATGTATGTATGTTAAAAAAAAAAGGAAAAAATTAGAAATAGTTAGAATTTTTTCAAAAGTATAGTTAACATATACACCAGTTTCTGTTTTTACACCACTTATTTTATGCGAATTTGATTTAACGCGATTTTACACACTTCTTTTTTATGTGATTTGGTGTGGTATAACGCGAAATATAAATTTATGTAATTTGAATAGAAAAACCTATTTTTATATCACATACATACATACATACATACATAATTGGCAATTACAACCCTGTGTCACGGTTACGGCCTAGCTTCTCGGAGTACTCATGTGGTATGTGATAATTTTTATCCATGAGCACCGGGACCTACAGTTTAAAATTGACTCCGAATGACAGATTTGAGAAGCTTTTTTATAGCAATCAATTACTCCCAGAATTTTTGCCAGAAGACTGCTGTGAGGTAGTCGCTGAAAGAAATAATTTTTTCATATTTCTTTTTTTTTGCAAGATAGGAGAACTGAGATTTAAACCCGATTCTGTCGTCTTAGTAAGCCGACCACGGCGACTTTTTTTTATATTAAGTTTATTAAATATTAAATTTGATACACATATAATAATTATAAATTGATTTTTTAGTTTGTAAGTTTTGGATAACTTAATGTAAATATATGCTTTAGAGCGGTTAGATTTATAGGGTTTGAAAAAATTTGCCGTATTCCAGAAATCAAATTAGGAAACCATACCTCTAAAATGTTCCTCAGATGTTCCTTATTTTGACCTAAAAGATCAAATTTTGAAAAATCCCACTTTGACCCATTTAAAGTGAGACAATCAAGTCTAAATGTATGATCGACCCCCACCAAATTTGAAGTATACAACATTTCATGCATAAAATACAGAGGTCTAATCGTCGCTGACGTGATCGAACGAGTGAACGTATCGAATAAAATTTCGATACCGATCACCTAATCGTGGCATTCGATTTCTATCGAGTCGTAAATTACAAAATGGTACTAGATACAAACATATACATATATGCTCATTAAATCAACAAGAAATTAAATGGAAAAAAGAAATTAAATAAGAAAACATTGTAAAAAAGGCAAAACATTAAATAAAAAGTATTAAAATGAAGTAATAAAAAGTTGAAGTGGTAAAAAGAGGCTGAAGAATTATTATTTATAGAATTAATGTTATCGTCGGACTCAGACGATGGGATTAACAGCATGTTTCCAGGAGACAATTATTGTTTTTAAATTGTCAAAACAACAAACAATAATTATTTTGGGGTTCTATAAGACAATAGTAATTGTTTCACACAAACAACGTAAGACTGTCAATTTTTCTGTGTGTAAATTGGTTTCTGTATAACAAAAGTAAATGTCTTACACAATATGAAATGTCAAAAATAGACGATCAGAAAAAACTCATTGTCATTGATTTGTTTGCTCTAAAAATTTGGTTTATTCAAAAAAAAAAAATTGTTTTTCATAAAATAATTATAAATAATGGATATATCTAGTGATAATGACATTAAAAAAGATATTTGTTTATAAAGCACTATATTCACAAAACACTATTTAGAGATACATATGTATGCTGTCATATACAAACAAAAATAATTTAACCACACAATTGGGTACAGACAATATTTTATCAGCTGACTCATAGAGTTACCATTTTATAACATAAAAAATTATTTTTTACAAGAAAAAATGTAAACAAAAACTATAAAATAAAGTAATGGCAATAATGGTGTTGAGAAAGCAAAATTGTATAACGTAAGCCAGACAAAAATATTCTGTTGTGTTACAGAAACCCAATTTGTTACGTTATTGTTAGTGTGACAATCGTTTGTATGGTGTTGTAATTGTCTGACGAACTATCCTTAACAGATAAATCGTAAGAAACTAAACAGAGTACCAATCGCATTTTATTAATATGGACATATTTATATACTTCTGCAGTTTTAAGTAGGATGGTAGAGTGACAAAAGTTGCATTTATCTCTATACTAAGGAGTTACAATTTACTGGGCACATATCAACTGCAGTACCACCACACCTACAGTAACTCTTTCTCTTCTTGCTAAAGATAGTTTTCCTTTCATTACATTTTTTTTTTCTTTAGAATAAACAATTTAACAAATAAACCCTTTTTTTAGAATAAACAATTTATTACTCGTACATACATGTGTTTACGATAGCCACATATGTATCGAATAAAAAAGCTCGATGAAACATTCGATCGATTACTCGTTAACGTGTGCTATCATCTCAATAACTCATGTGAGTTGTTCGATAATTAATGCCAAACTAAAAAAACTCGATCAAATTAACTCGATATCGAAAGCGACGATTAGACCCCTATATTTTTGTTAAAAGTCCGCACACTCTGTGTTATCATAAAAAATAGAGGGCGTATACTTTATATTTATTTTATAACTAAACAAGTATAGATCATATAATTGGGGCTCACATATGCTGGCAGACTACTGCTGCAGTTTGCAACGAAATCTACCTAAAGTCGTTCATTCAAGGACATTCTATAAAAGATCATTTGATAGTATTCGATAGAAATTTTGTTAACATTTGTATTAATTTTTTGTACTTTTTCGTCAAAATAATAATCAAGGCCACAGAAGTAGCCAATAATAGAATACCAAATTAAAGGAGACAAGAGTTGTGTTGACCAGTGTTACTTATAAAGAATTTCATAACATTCACAACATTGATTCCAATTTAAAAATTAAACTCCCATTTCTTTTTCTATTTTTAACAAAGAAAATTTATTTACAAGTTTTCGTTAAATTTAAATCAAAATAATTCTATTAAACTGTTAATAAACAATTTCTATGTCATTAAACCTAAAATTAAACCTAAAGGCAAATAGCAAAATTTCCAGAATTAAAAGATTTCACAAACAAAAAGAAGTGTAAGAAGTAGGAGAACTTCATAAAATAAATAAAGGAAATATACATAAATTAACAAATCTAAAAGATGGATAAACAAAACTTATATATATACATGTTTGTATATAGCGAAGTGTGTGAGAGAGAGAGAGAGAGGGAGAAAAGAACAAGTGCCACTTTAACAGGGGTAACATCGTAATTTTACAACACAAAAAAAAAGACAAGGACCTTAAAGTTTTCAGGCAAAACGCTCTGCAATAAGGGGACAAGAAATAGAGAAAAAAGAAGAATAAGTGCTCTGTAGAGTAAATCACTTCATTGTCATATTGCCGCAAGTAAATTGAAATTTAAGAAACAATCAGTAGTATTTGAGAGACCTATGCACTCTACTTCTTAATGCAAAAAAAAAAACAAGCTGTTAAGCCTTATACACAAACACACTTGACCCTCTCTTGTAATGTACAGTATCCTACTAACATGGTGGCACAAACCAAATTACAAACCGTAAATTGCCACAATAAGACTCGAATTACATATCCAATGAAAGAGATGAGAATGACACACACCAAACGACACTTGTACAAGCGAAAACAGACAAAGGGAGGAACAAAGAGGGTCAGGTCATGCCGAGGGTGTTTCTTTTTCGTTTTTTTTTTCTTTTTCTTTTAAAGGAAACTAAAGTGAGCAAAAATGTCACAGTTTTATTTTTTATTTTCTTCTTGCAAACACAGATTATATTCAAACTGCCCCAATGTCATTTGGTGGTCTTTTATGTCAAAAAGCAAAGCAAAAAAAAAACGGGCTGGGGAAATGACACAAATTATCCATTAAATTTTTTCAACACGCAGAACAAAAAGGAAACAAGAAAATTTGCAAAAACAACAAAAACGGTAATAATTATGTACGAGTTGAACAAAAATAAATCCGTGCTGCATGTACATTAAAGTGTGTTATGGGCATCAATGAAACGTTGCACTATGGGACTATACAAATACGCACATTTTAATTTTTCAATAATGCAAATCCGCAGTATTATAATTATTATTCTTACGAAATAATTGTACTTGTAGATCTTAATTAAACCTAATTAGTTAGTAAATAAGTAAAGACATAAATTTGCACTTTACATACATACATACATAATTGGCCATTACAACCCTGTATCAGGGTTACTGATTAGCTTTTCGCGGCACTCATGTTATCTTTGTTAGTTTTTATCTATAAGTACCGGGACTTACCGTTTAACGTCGACTCCGAACGACAGATTTTAGAAGCTTTTTCATGGCAATCAATTACTCCCAGAGCTTTTGCCAGAAGACTGCTGAGAGGTAGTCGCCGAAAGAAATAATTTTTTCAAATTTCTTTCAAGATGTCAGACCTAAAATTGAACCCGACACTATCGTCTTGCTAAGCCAACACACTAATCACATTTGCAATTTAGCTTGGTTTAACCAACTGATGAAAATGGTCATCCGTAACTTCGAAGTCTACTTTTTGCTATATTTTTAATAATGCCTGTATTCCAATACTAACAAGTGTTAGATTTTAATTTTCATATAGAATTGGGCCTAATAACTTATACTCTATAGGAGTAACCCAAGAAACGTACTTGTAATTGGTGGATGTCGATTATCAGTTAAATTTATTCAGTTCTAAGAAGTCAACTGAAAAGTTTGTTAGTTCATCGTGTTACTGAAATTTATGGGACAAAACTTGTTAAAGAACAGGTTTGTGAGTGAAAAATTTTTTTTTATTGTGACAAAATAGACAAAAAGAATTTCTTGGTACTATTAAGGGAAAAAATATTGCTTAAGTCCAGTCTTCGTTCGATAAATATAATTCAGACTTTCTAATTAAGATATGGTCTACCTAATTTGAAAGAGGAGAAATGAGAATCAACGAAGATGCAAGTAATAGAATCCCCAAGGAGAATGCCAGTAACGAAAACTTCAAAAAAGATCGCATAAAAATGTTGAAGATAGTAGTAAAAAATATATTGCGATAACTAAAATCCCAAAGCTTTCATAAGAATATTTCGATTAAAAGCGGAAAAGATTTGATGATTTTGTGTTCTGTTTAGCGGTATGTAACCATAACAAACTTAATTTTTCTGTAGAATTGTTGAAATGGATATAACGTGGCTTCCTCACCACATTCTAGAGTTCAATATAAAATATATATCCAAAACTTTATGAACTGGATCCAAATCGGGCAAACAGATAGTAATGCCTGATATTGGATTTATCTACTAACTTAGTAAGAAATATGCCACCAGCAGGGCGTCTGAAAGATGAAGTTACAAACAAATGGAACTATTTAAAGCAAAATAAGGGCCGTTTACATTAAGACAACGCACCGCTCCACCCGCTCATTTCACACAAATCCACGATGCCCCGAGATACGAAGTCGACTCAGTGAGAAGGTACAGAGCGTTCAGAGCATGCCGCCACTTTCCCCTAGCCGAGTACAATATAAAAAGCTTTCTTTTTTTTAAGCTTTTAGTATATGGTCGATATGTAAAGAAAAAATCGATATATTTTGTGATAATTCGATAGTACTTTGCGATGTAGTGCATCAAAAAAAAAAAAAAACATCGCTATTTTCTTAATATCCATCCTTACACCATAGTGATGCTCTTTAAAAATATTTCTTGAATAACATTAACAGATTATACTCGTATTAAGAACGAAAAAGTAATTTTAGTTAACAACTAAAACAGAAACTTTAAATCTTAAATATAAATTTAATTCTAAGCCAAATAGAGAATATATGTAAGAAAGAAAATTGACAAAAAGATTTGCTGTCGGGTAAAAATCATATTAAGAATTAAATTTACAACAAATAAAAAGAAATACATTTTTAATATTATTAGGGAACTAGAAGAGAATGTAGAAAATCTGACAGCAGTAGTTGAATTAAAAAAAGAAAAAAAAAATAAAGTAAAAAAATATTTAATTTTAAATCGATTTATTTGGTTGAATATTTATGTAAACCTGTGTCAAGTGAACACACAATCTAAACGAGTAGTAAACGGACACTTGAAAACCTTAATGCTTAAGAGAATACAAACCCTAAAGAGTCTGGCTTTTTAAAGGTCTTCCAATAAGTATTTTAAAATCTTGACGGTTCTTTATGTATGGAAATAGAACTTAAAAGGCGCAGTTATTGTTTAAAAGAAAAAAAATGTTCAGCGTTGAAAACAGTTCCATTAATACGCAAGACCGACGAATACATTCCATAAAATTATTATTTGGTATAAACAAAATTCTGGCGGCCTTATAACTGTTAAATGAACTGAATGTTATAAATATCTATGAGGCGTTATTTTAAAGTATTGCAATTCTACATATACACTTTGGGATCATAATATAAGTGATGTGAATTGGCTACCGAGTCGTGCAAAAAGAGTATAATCATGCAAGATTTTTAGTTGTAGGACTCTCTTAAGTGGCAGGTCTATGCGTATAATCCACACATAGATAATATAACTAAGGCCATCGATCAAATCCAGCCTTATTTTTGTGCCAGATTTAGGGGGTACTTTATCCAAAAAAAACTTACACGTACACTTGCGCTCTTATAATATTTGAAAGTAAATAATAATTTGTGTAATTCTTATTTTAAAAACAGTTAGCACGTAATGTAATACCCTTTATTATAAGGATAATCGTAATATTACTTTTATACTTATTTCTGTTGTTGTATTTTGTTTTTTGTTTTTTTCTCTGTTTTACTTCTTTGTATAGACCTTGAGAGGTCAATTTGAAAAAGAACAGCAGTATATTCCTGGATGTATTATTCAAAAAAAAAAAAAAAATATAACATGATGAGAAGTGATTTTTCTTATATAAAACTTATTCCCTTTCTTCTTAAATATAATTGCCAGAGTAGAATTAAATTTCAAAAAGTATAAGTGGCAGTGAAAGTGTTGGCATCTCAAATGAAATTATTATTGATTTCAATTTTCTTCTGCTCGTTGTTGTCTGCCATTTGCAGACT
Organism: Metopia argyrocephala; assembly: GCA_963576795.1. Lineage (NCBI taxonomy): Eukaryota > Metazoa > Arthropoda > Insecta > Diptera > Sarcophagidae > Metopia > Metopia argyrocephala. Next base: position 54,422,269 of record OY756211.1, on the reverse strand, counting down.
TTTTTCATATTCATGAAATTACAACAACAGATGCTTGTGTTTACAAGTGTATATATATCTTTATATATATACACAGGAATAGTTTTACAGACATCTATACACAGATATTCAGACATATAAGTACACTAACTAGTTAAATAACATAATGTTGAACACGTTGTCGATGATATAATAAAGGAAGTGCCATGTTCACATTGTTGTTGTCATAGTAGTTCTTGAAAAATTTCGGCAGACATACATACATATATTTATATAATAGACATTGTATTATACTTGTACATATAAAAGTTACTACAACAGGAAATTTGTTACTGAATTATCGGTTTTCGATTAAGACAAAATTCCATATATTCTTAATAACCACTGTATGTATTGATGTTAAATATTTTTGCTTAAATTTAAACAATATTTTCAAACATATTGTAAATGGCGATATGATGCTCTCTATGGCCACTTATTTGGCGTTTAAAAAGTGGTTCGGATACCTTTCCCAAAATATTTAGTATTCAGTCTACATATACTCTATAAGAATAATCCACGTAAATAAGACGCAAAGTTTTATTTGCAAAGAAGTAAGTTTGGTAGTGAGAAGGACAAGATGAACGGGGAAGACTACAGACTTTTTTGTACTACCCAAGTAGCTTTGTTCTTCATTTGTGGTAGTAAGACACATGAAAAACAATATTTAAAATAAAAAGTGATAAAACAAAGTTAGTTAAACCAAACTTTTATAATGAATGCAATAGAAATGCGAATTTATTGCAACCAGTAAGCAAATAGTACAAAAAACCAATAACAATACCTTATTCTGTAGCATATTTTGAAGCTTTAATGTATAAAAAGCAATATACTACTTCCATTATTGCTTACAATTTTATATATTGCTTCCAAATCTTAAACATATTCTGCTGGGTAACTAAGTATTTTTTTAAAGAATTGCTTTTTATAAAATATTCTATGCTTTTAATTTCTGAGTAAAATTTAGTGTATATTTAGCACTTTTAAGAATAAGAAGAACTAACTACACAGAATGTCATATGTTATTAAAAAAATTATTTATAAATAAAAGCACAGAAACGCTATGGAAAAACAGAAAAAACTAAAAAGCAATAAACATGAAATTTAATTATAAACCCACGCCTCTATACTATAGTTTTTATTATAAATCAACACTTGCCACAAATTGCTTTGATTTATTTTTCCGTTAACCACAGCGGAAGAGAATTGTTAGTTAAACAATAGTTTTATATTTTTTTCTAGTCATAACAATTAAATTAATGACTTACTTTTTTATTAGCTTTCTAATGTTATGCATTTAATAAAAATGATTTTTATCAAAAGGAATATAATTTGTTGATATATTTGTATAATTAATAGTAAGGCCCAAATAATGTTTAATGAGAAAAAAAAAATTATTTTGTTTGTAATGAAAAAATAAACAAATAAATGTAAAAAAACAAATAAAAGAACTATTTCTGCTGGCATTAAAAAGCAAAATAAATGAGGAAAAAAATCAAAAAAAAAAAAAGGAAATATTGTAAATAAAACATTTACGAAATATACTCAGTAGACATGAAAACTTGATTTATCTATCTATCTATCTATCTATCTATCTATCTATCTATCTATCTATCTATCTATCTATCTATCTATCTATCTATCTATCTATCTATCTATCTATCTATCTATCTATCTATCTATCTATCTATCTATCTATCTATCTATCTATCTATCTATCTATCTATCTATCTATCTATCTATCTATCTATCTATCTATCTATCTATCTATCTATCTATCTATCTATCTATCTATCTATCTATCTATCTATCTATCTATCTATCTATCTATCTATCTATCTATCTATCTATCTATCTATCTATCTATCTATCTATCTATCTATCTATCTATCTATCTATCTATCTATCTATCTATCTATCTATCTATCTATCTATCTATCTATCTATCTATCTATCTATCTATCTATCTATCTATCTATCTATCTATCTATCTATCTATCTATCTATCTATCTATCTATCTATCTATCTATCTATCTATCTATCTATCTATCTATCTATCTATCTATCTATCTATCTATCTATCTATCTATCTATCTATCTATCTATCTATCTATCTATCTATCTATCTATCTATCTATCTATCTATCTATCTATCTATCTATCTATCTATCTATCTATCTATCTATCTATCTATCTATCTATCTATCTATCTATCTATCTATCTATCTATCTATCTATCTATCTATCTATCTATCTATCTATCTATCTATCTATCTATCTATCTATCTATCTATCTATCTATCTATCTATCTATCTATCTATCTATCTATCTATCTATCTATCTATCTATCTATCTATCTATCTATCTATCTATCTATCTATCTATCTATCTATCTATCTATCTATCTATCTATCTATCTATCTATCTATCTATCTATCTATCTATCTATCTATCTATCTATCTATCTATCTATCTATCTATCTATCTATCTATCTATCTATCTATCTATCTATCTATCTATCTATCTATCTATCTATCTATCTATCTATCTATCTATCTATCTATCTATCTATCTATCTATCTATCTATCTATCTATCTATCTATCTATCTATCTATCTATCTATCTATCTATCTATCTATCTATCTATCTATCTATCTATCTATCTATCTATCTATCTATCTATCTATCTATCTATCTATCTATCTATCTATCTATCTATCTATCTATCTATCTATCTATCTATCTATCTATCTATCTATCTATCTATCTATCTATCTATCTATCTATCTATCTATCTATCTATCTATCTATCTATCTATCTATCTATCTATCTATCTATCTATCTATCTATCTATCTATCTATCTATCTATCTATCTATCTATCTATCTATCTATCTATCTATCTATCTATCTATCTATCTATCTATCTATCTATCTATCTATCTATCTATCTATCTATCTATCTATCTATCTATCTATCTATCTATCTATCTATCTATCTATCTATCTATCTATCTATCTATCTATCTATCTATCTATCTATCTATCTATCTATCTATCTATCTATCTATCTATCTATCTATCTATCTATCTATCTATCTATCTATCTATCTATCTATCTATCTATCTATCTATCTATCTATCTATCTATCTATCTATCTATCTATCTATCTATCTATCTATCTATCTATCTATCTATCTATCTATCTATCTATCTATCTATCTATCTATCTATCTATCTATCTATCTATCTATCTATCTATCTATCTATCTATCTATCTATCTATCTATCTATCTATCTATCTATCTATCTATCTATCTATCTATCTATCTATCTATCTATCTATCTATCTATCTATCTATCTATCTATCTATCTATCTATCTATCTATCTATCTATCTATCTATCTATCTATCTATCTATCTATCTATCTATCTATCTATCTATCTATCTATCTATCTATCTATCTATCTATCTATCTATCTATCTATCTATCTATCTATCTATCTATCTATCTATCTATCTATCTATCTATCTATCTATCTATCTATCTATCTATCTATCTATCTATCTATCTATCTATCTATCTATCTATCTATCTATCTATCTATCTATCTATCTATCTATCTATCTATCTATCTATCTATCTATCTATCTATCTATCTATCTATCTATCTATCTATCTATCTATCTATCTATCTATCTATCTATCTATCTATCTATCTATCTATCTATCTATCTATCTATCTATCTATCTATCTATCTATCTATCTATCTATCTATCTATCTATCTATCTATCTATCTATCTATCTATCTATCTATCTATCTATCTATCTATCTATCTATCTATCTATCTATCTATCTATCTATCTATCTATCTATCTATCTATCTATCTATCTATCTATCTATCTATCTATCTATCTATCTATCTATCTATCTATCTATCTATCTATCTATCTATCTATCTATCTATCTATCTATCTATCTATCTATCTATCTATCTATCTATCTATCTATCTATCTATCTATCTATCTATCTATCTATCTATCTATCTATCTATCTATCTATCTATCTATCTATCTATCTATCTATCTATCTATCTATCTATCTATCTATCTATCTATCTATCTATCTATCTATCTATCTATCTATCTATCTATCTATCTATCTATCTATCTATCTATCTATCTATCTATCTATCTATCTATCTATCTATCTATCTATCTATCTATCTATCTATCTATCTATCTATCTATCTATCTATCTATCTATCTATCTATCTATCTATCTATCTATCTATCTATCTATCTATCTATCTATCTATCTATCTATCTATCTATCTATCTATCTATCTATCTATCTATCTATCTATCTATCTATCTATCTATCTATCTATCTATCTATCTATCTATCTATCTATCTATCTATCTATCTATCTATCTATCTATCTATCTATCTATCTATGTAAATAGAAATCAATGTTATTCGTTAGTAATCGCATCAGTTGAGAACGGCTGGACTGATTTTGATGATTTTTTCTTTCTAATGACCGTTGTAATCAAACTTAGGATTTTAAGGAAAGAAAATTTTGAACCGCCTACTTTTATGCCGACTTTTTTGGATTTACCTAAAATCAGAAAACAGCTCTATTGATTTGACTAATTTCGATTTCCAATATCAATCCATTTTAACTTTTCATCGTTTCATCGTTTTAACTTTCACCCCTTACATTTTACATTTACACGAAGAAGTTGTTCTATGCGTTCCAAAGGTCGGTCAAACCTTTGTACAGAGTATTACGCATAACTTCAGCAAATAGAAAAACCGATTAAGACTGAAGCCCTTTGTTCTGTTCTAAGTTTTTTAAGATTATAACACAATGTAAAATGAATTTATGGTCGGTTTTGATTAGTGTTTATTTTAGTTTTTTCCTCATAAGTTCGACTTATATTGTTTTTACATGAAATAATACTTAAAGAGAGTGTTTCTGTTTGTACAAGAGTTTAATTGTTAGTTTTATTGTAACTGGGAGTAAGAATGTTGTTTGAGTATAAGTGGGAGGTTTGTTACGAGTATGTTAGCTTTTATGTTAAGAGAAAATCCATCATTATAAGTATTATTAAATATACAAAAGAATAAATAAAATAATAATTTTAAAGAAAAAAATAAGAAAGAAATAAGCAAAAATAAATAAAAATAGGAGTGATATTGTTTTGTTATTGTTGTAATAACAACAATTTACACAACAAGATACTTTAAAAGATATTGGCATATATGTCATGCCCACAGTTTCTTATTTCTATCTCATGCCACTTTCAGTCAGAATACAAGCACATAATGCGTAAAAGCATACAAAACATATGTAAGTATTTGCGAATCTGTTAACAAATACATGCACACATATTACATCTTTTATTTTATATTTGTTACGGAAAAGAACAAACAAGGAAAATGATAATAATAAAGATTTGTTCTCTTAAAGATAAAATAAAAACAAAATAAAATTAATAATAAAAAGAGAAAGAAATAAAGTTATTCATGCACAGCATGCATGTATGAATGATTGGATGAGTGCCTGATAGACTGCTTGCCTAAGGAGGTGTCATGATCTACGAGTTTTTGCAAACTTAAAATAATATATTACATACATACATACATAAGTATGTACATACATACAAACATATGTATGTAGATATAAACACACTGAGAAACAAAAATAATAAAAAAATGAATTAAAGAAAAAACAAACTACAACTCATTTTGTGTTTTCTATTAATTATGTTTCAGTTTTCTGCTTTTTCTCTTCTAAGAAATGGGTTTCACTAAAATATTTCAGTTCTGTTTCCGCTAAACTAGTAATTTACACCGATTGTAACTTTGTGGAATATATTCTCAAGTATTTTGGAAGAACGAATTGTTTTTATACGGGAAATATCAATTGTTTAAATTATTTTATTTGCCTTTGGAACAAGGCTTTTATGTTAAAAAACTTAAAACTTAAGCAGAAACTTTGTTGTGTAAAACTTCAAATATGAATACATACTATAAAATACTGACCAATACCTTAATTAATGTATTTAAATCAGAGTAGGAAAATAAACAAAACTGAACGTTTGATTTCATTTGGTTTTATTCTTTATAATGAGCAAGAATGATAAAATAAAGATTACGCCTTGCGCATGATTTACCGTTTGATGACGTAGTAGTTCCCTCGCAAAGGTTACCAAGTCTGTATCATATGTGAAATTTATAATTATTGCAAAATATGTATATATTTTGTAAAAGTTGCCATCCCTGTAATTAATTTACTCAGAGAGTTCAAAAAAAAAAAAAATTACATCGGTGCCTAATAAACAACGAGTTTCGTGTCAAATTTAATAATAAATAAATATAAATAATATTAAAATATTTTAATATTAAAATAATTAGAATTACATATAAGTGTTAAAATTTTGTTGTTTAAAAGCTGCAAAATTAAGAAAAATATAAAGCAGAATAAATTGAAAAGAGAAGAAAAAGAGCAAATATGAACTGTGCAGTGGGAAAATGCAAACAAAGTAACAGCAAAAAAAAAAAAAAACAAGAGAGAAGATATTATTTTTTAGCCAATGAGAACACAGCTTGAGTGACGTCAGAGTTCCTACATGAGCAGAAATGTTTTTAAGGCTGCGTGATGGCGTAATCTTTATTTTATCATTCATGATAATGAGTAAAACAAAAACAGTGAGAGCTATTGTCCCATTTAGTTTTGTATATTGTTTTTGTTTTGAGCACTACAAATACACTAACTCAAATGTCCGTGGGTACAACAAGAAATAAATGACAAGAAAAAGAAAAGAAGAAGAGAAAAAAGAGCAAATTATACGAATTTTACGGAATAACAAAGCAAGCACAAGAGCAAAAAGCGATTTTTTTTCGTTTGCGCTCTTTCTCATTTAGAAAGTATTTGTTTTGGTTTTGCTCATGTACAATACAATTAAAAAAAATCTTAAAAGTTTATGACTTTGTGGTAACGTTTGCAAAATGTTTTGTTTGTTGGCCCACTCTGATTTTAATATGGAAAAACTCTTGTATTTTTATTAATGTTTATTTATGTGTATTTGTTTTGTTAATAAGAGATATTCTCACAACATCAACTAAAATACTTAATAATCAATAAATACATATGTATTTTTCTGAATGAAACATATGATTTTGAATCCAAAAAATATAATAATTGGGGGATTCAAATAGTCGTTTTAGAGTCATATATCATACAACAATATAACGAAAAAATATGATTTCTGTGAACAACCCGTCATAGTTTAGTATATTATTTTTTATTTTATTTTTTTTTTATTATTTTTATAATTTTTTATTTTTCAATTTACGACAAAATGATAAAAATAGGTTGAAAGGTCTTATTGTTTTATGACTTTTTTATTCAAAGACCAACAAAAAATTTTTTAAACTATTTTAAAATTTTATGATATTATGACAATATGACTTGATAGGATACCATTTGAATACCACAAATATATAAGTAAGTATACATAATGATACAGCGTTATCTTCTTTAGCTCTACAAAACTTTGTCCAACGTTTACATCCTATTCATAGAACACGAATGGTTTTTGACATTCGTCTTTTTATATGTCGAACAATAACAAAAAACTAAAAAAGACAAACGTCAAAAACCATAAGTGTTCTATGAACAGTTTGTTAGACAATTCTGTTTTTTTGTCTTTCAAATTTCTCAAACGCATTCAAAGAGGTATTTATGTGAGAGATAATGATAGAAAGGTAGGTATGAAGAAATTTACTGGCTAAAAGCCTAAGATTTCTAAGCCAAGGTAAAGGAGAGGGCGGCAGTGTTGGTGAAGTTTCGTAATGAAAGGCTTCTGAAAAAGAATACAACCAGTCGAACATACTCCTAACAAGTGTATGAAATGTCTTTCTAAAAAGATTCAAAAGTTATGGACTATGAGATCCACATCTTTTTTATAATCTATCAAAAATCCGGCTGATCCTCGTTCATGTCCTAACAATGTACTTAATACAAGACTGTATTAGATTGAGCTTATTAGGCTAAGAAGGGCGGGCTTCAGTTAACCTAGCGCAATCAGACCAATCCGCCCAATGCATTGACTTCTTTTCTACGAAAAAATTTGTCCATAAATACAATTTCATTGTCGGAGTTTAGTCCTTATTCATCTTACCATTCCCTGAGGTTTGGAAACCACAAGGCAATAGGGCAGATTGAGAGCAATTCGTATCCCCACTCAAAGACTTTAGCCTTGGAAAATGCCAACATACTTATACATTTGCTTTCTTTTTTAATCGGCATTTAATAGGCTTAAAATGGATTAATAGTTTTCGATAACCAAAAGTATAAGTAATCTATGTATATTAAATCATGCGGTTTGACATTATAAAGGCATATGAAGTTCATTTACATAAAGATAAAACTACGCCAAAAGCAATTGTATGGACTACGATTAGCAACTCAATTAATACTAGCCCAGATAGTATTTGATCATTAGTGAATAATTTTCGGAGCTCTAATGTCTCTCACTACTCTTCTCAATCTAATAACATTGGAAAGTTGGCAAATCCTTGGACCGTTAAAAGTGACCCAGAACATTCTCAGACAGTAAATGGTTTACAATTTTGAAGAAATTTTGATTTTCTCATAAATATTTGTGACAGATTATTCTGACGAATTTTAATTATCATTCATTCATTATTCATCCATTTTTAAGAAATTGGCGGTTACAGACGTAAATATGTCTAAATTATGCTTAAAGGCATCAGGATCTGATCTGATTTTTGGTAGATTTATGCCTTAAGAGTCATACGATCTCGCTTTTGCAGGCACTAAACGCTGAATATTCACACCTTTTGGCGGTTATGAAGAAAGCAGTAGGCCTACTGCACCAACAATAGACTTGAAGGGACCCATTAAATCTTTTAAGTGGCAGAGTTTTACCATGATGTAATACTTAAAAAAAGATCAAAGGAAATATGCCTAAGTTACACAAACAAATAAAATTTAAATTACTGCCATTATTCTAAAGTTCTGATAGTGCAGAAAGCTATATTAAAGGCTATTATGTGAATGAATAAAAATAAATATCATTTTCACATTTTTAAAATTATAGCAATCTGAAATCAGCACTCAGGGGATAGTCAATAATCATGCAGTGTGTTATGCGGATCTTAAAAGCAGGTTATAAGAATAAGGAAAGAAAGAGAAGTAGTATTGGCACACTTTTACTTTAAATCTATTTATGTTGGACCACAAACAAACACTGTCACCAAATAACAAATATTCTCCATAATTCATGTTGCTCAATTCAATCAACCACTAAAGGATACACTGTGTGGGCACACCGAACTTATTTAAAAATGTATAAATATGCTTGTCTTTTATGAGACCAACTCACATTGTAGAACTAATAGAACAGCGAAACGCATGTCACATTGCGCCGATAGTTCAACGAATCGATAGAGTTGGAGATACTTCAGTGTACCTTTGCTCTTCCCTAAATAAATTTTAACCATCGGATTATTTAAAACAAAAATTTTTTACCTTAGGTTGGACAAGAATGTCAGGCGGAATTAACACTATTTCTTACATCACTTTAAAAATCCAAAACACTTTTCAAACTCACAACGTGTAATTATTCCAGCTCACATCAGAATTTTTTTAATAACCATAATATGTAATTGCGTCCGTCTTCTCAATTTACCTCTATAGTTTTTGCCAATACTAGAAGAAATAAAATTAAAAATCTGTAGAAATTGTTATTCAAAGGAATTTAAAACATGAAATTGTCAGTGTAGAGCATAAATTTAGTTATTAAATTAAGCAAACTATGTAAGTACACATTAAGGTAAAATGCAGCTTATATACTGCTGGAATAAACGTATTGAAGAAATGTTTATAAAACTCCAAACTTACAGAAAAAGAAGAAAAAATCTGAGTAGTTTGTAGTTTGTTTAACAACCCAATTTATATTTCCAATACTACAGAATAGACTGAAAAGCTGCTTAGAATATCAAATATATGACTTAAATATCATTTCATCAGTCTTCTCAATAAAAGCTGAAGTTCGAAAACTACAAAAAATATTTCCTTATAAAACAAACATGTTCTTGCTTAGCTTTTAAGGGCAATAAAATAAAAATTCTAAAGGAAATCATTAAAGAAAACAGCAAGAAACTAACTTTCTTGTAATATTATTAATTTAAATATTTATGTTTTTAAGAAAAAAATCTCTTATTTAGACGTAGCAAGCATTATAAGGAACTCTATGTTGTTTTTAATCCTTAAAATGGAAAAAAATAAATAAAAATCTGACAAAAAGCGGCTTTCAGCAATAATCTCTTCTAAAAGAAGTTCACTGTTACATTTAAAACATAATTTTTTTAATTCAAATAAAAGGAAAAGAAAAAAATAGATTTCTTGCCTACAACGCTAATACGAGTACCACAGGATAAAACAACATACAAACATTTTGATAATATAGAAACAAATAGAAGATAGTAATTTTCATAGATCTAGGCCTCTTCTTCTCCTTCTTTATTTCCTACATTTTATTTCCTTTACTTGATGAGAAACTACCATATGCAGTGGTAGGGAATGAATTAAAATGAAGCACAAACATATTAAGTCGTCGTGTATTTTTTGTGTTTATTTTGTTTATTTGCCAAGGACATCATTGACACATTTTCAAATCTAAACACAAACATACTTTAGGGTGAATTATTAAATAAAAATACACATAGACATACATAGATACCCATACATATACTACAGAATATACTTACACAATGAAATAAAAGAAAAACAACCTAAAAAAAGCAGATCAAATAAACAGAAAAATAAAAGAGACAATTTTAGCAAACAAGAAAAAAAAACAAAACAAAAAAACAGAGCATTACATCTGCTACACACGCACATTACATACAAATACAATAGCAGAAGTTAAAAAAAAAAATTTATAAAAAAATCCAATTTAATCACTGCCAAACAGACACAGAACGCAGAATTGTGTACACACAGATACTAAGAAATTATTAAATTATTATTATAATTTATATAAAAATAGATGGTGGTAATCACTCTTCGTTGCAAAGGTGCTTGCTAGTCTTGCAAACGTAGTAAACCATGTCAAACAACAACAATGTGTAGAGAGATATGCTAGGTTTGCTACATTTTCAAGACTTGTAGGTTCATTTGCAACGACATTTAAAACAAACTGTGATTACAGCTAATATTAAGTTTGTTGGAAAACCCTAATGTCTCTTATATTATTTTCTTATAAATTCTTCACCTTGAATTTTTAAAGGCAAGAAAGGTCATTGTACTCTATTCTTTACAATTTTAATACTTTTCGAAATATAATTTCAAAAGGAAACCATTCGACTGTAAATAAAAACAAAACCAAAATAACAATCAAATGACAAACAAAAAATTGCGATATTTTCTACTTAACCAATAACAGAAAATACTTTACACGTGCTTTTTTTTCAATAACTTTTAAAAGGCCATTGAAACATTCAGAAAATTTAAATCATTAAAAATCATTTTTTTTTTAATTTGTTTTTTCATTTTACATTGACAAATTTTACTAGTAGGGTTTGAAGTATCACTCAAAAAAGCTTTAATTTTCAAACTGAATTCATACCTTAAAAAGTAACATTTGCACAGTAAGTTACTTTGAAAAATGGGCACCAATTGATTACTTAATTTAAAAAAATTATAAATACATTGTTTAAATAACTTTTTAAAGATTTCAAAAAAAAAAAAAAAAAATATATAGTAACACCATTATTACGGCAAGCTGATAAAATTTTAACTTGCAATAAACAAAAAAAAATTTTAATTTTTGATAAGAAGCAATTATTTAATAAATAAATCAATTACCCGACATCTCCTTGCGTAACAAAATTATTTAAAATTATGTTTTCAAACTTCAAATCAAAACATGTAAAGTATAAAAATTTTTTGAAGCAGAGAAATATTTAATCATGTGTATGTGAAAGAAGTAATGGTAATGTAATGCTCGATTAATTTTTAAATACAATTTTTGTGTGAAGAAAAAATTTTTTTCGTCACTCCTGTAAATAAAAATAAAATATACAAATGTGTGTTACATGAAAAACATTACATGTGTGAATAGTAACAACCTCATTTATAATGTGTTTAACCGTCAATCCAAGCCTTGTTTTATTTCAAAAATAGACGATCACACTAATATGGAAAAAATTAGTAATGAATTTGTAATAAAATATACTCATTCATAAGATCTCAGTTTAACCAATAGTAAAACCCAGCGAAAGAAAAATTTGGAGCAGGGTGCTCCCTCGTTTACGAAGAAGAAATATTGAATAACAGAATTTAAGTGCGGACATACGAGCTGCCCAGACAAACACCGTAGTGGTTTACATTTAAAATTTTCAAATATTGGTCATCAGTTGCAATATGTAAAACCTGTTTTGGTGACTGGCAACTCAACTGAAGTTTATGTTACATATGCATATATGCTTTTACAAATTCAAGAACCACAAAAAATAAAATACAAATATCAGTTTTTTAATTAATTCTGCAAAATCAAATGGCGTACGATTAGTTTCTGCCAAAGAAATTTTAAATCAAACTAATGCCATAGGAATTATAATAAATAAAAATAAAATAAATAACTGAAATTTATAAAATATTATTATATTAAATCTACCAATTATAAAAATAAATCTTAATAAAATTAAAGCTAAACTAACTTCATAAGAAATTGTCTGAGCTACAGCTCGTAACCCTCCTAATAAGGCATAATTAGAATTAGAAGATCAACCTGCAAATATTACTCTATAAACTCCTAAACTTGTACAACATAAAAGATTTTATTAAGAAATATTTGGATCGAAATATTTTTAATTATGCTGCAATCTGCAGATAGATATTTAGATTAAAGTTTTATTACACACAGTACGTGCAGCATCATTTAAAAGTGTATCAATTTTTTTTTATCAATTTCTCAAACTACGAAGTACTGAGAAGATGCTCAAGATCTGTAAGCAAGTTTTACTAACTACTAAACAAGGTGTGCTGGATTCCACCCCCTGGCCAGATTGAAAACAATTCTGAACAGAGACATAACTTTAGGATATATATATAAAAAGCTGTTCATCTACCATTCGGTAATCGTGTTAAATTTTAGCTGCTTTCAATGAGTACTTATAAAAAAAATAGAATCGAGTGTAGCTTATTAAATGGAAGAAGTCCCTTTTGTCCCAGTGTACACGTTATGGAAAATAAGTAAGAAAAGCAAGTTCTTCTTACGCCTTATTTACAATTTATATTCAAAATATATTTGCCGAATTCAAAAAAACCTTGTATTCATTGTATTCGTTGTTTGATTGTACGCCAATACAATAGTTTAATATATATTTATGTCAATACCTTTACAATAGTAACAGAACAAATCTTCAAATTTGGTACATAGTCAAGATAAATCATAAGTTAAAAAATGACAAGAATTAACCAAGAAGACTTCATAGTCAATTATCAGGAAAACTGTATAAGGAACAAGACAAAGTTCGAAGTTTGGTACAAACGACTTTAATGCCAATATACGTTACCAATCAAAAAGTGGGCGATGGATTTTTCAAAGCGGCTCTCTCCTAACTCTCGAGTATTTATTTTAAACTTATTATTTCCATCAAATAGGTGTGCTGAAGCACGGCGTTTATCTACTATGACATATAAATGTTTAAGAAAATCTGTTGCCTGATCACAAAAACCACACTGACTTGTTGCATCCAAAAGTGAAATTACGATTTCATTTTTATTTCTGCGATAAAAATAAAGCAAAAATTAAAACCAAAAAGATTTTCAGCCCATTTATATTCCATCCTATTAAATAACAAACAATGGTTTTTAATGAAAAATGAAAGCAATTATTTTGTTTGTAAATGTTTTGTTACTTCCGTTTTGTTTTTTCTTGTTCCTTTTCTTTTTTTTTTCTTTATTGTATTTGTCATGTGTTGAAATATAATTGAATCAAGGGATACCCTGGCCATTTGTGTAAAAATTATTTCCAATAACATTGTTTTTAGAATCATTAGGGAAAATAGAAATGTATAAAAATAAAACTAATTATTTTTATGGTAGTTTTGTGTAGAGGTTTAGAACCTTGAATTGGCAGCACTGCTTTACTTGACAACTGAATTAACAGCTGATAGTTGCTTTTTGTTTATTTTGGTTTAAAATTTAATTTCAAATAAATTTTCCCCAGTGCAAAGCTTACAAATTGCTAAATTTTTTAAACTAATAATCCTGTTCGTCGAATTTATCATACATTTCGTCCAGTGTAAAGTGTATATAATCATTTTACAGAGCGTTTATTTTAACTAAGAATGTGCATCCCATAAGATTGTACAGTTAGCACTAGAGGTGAGCACAAGATGCTAAAATTGTACAGTATTGTATTTTTCTCATGAGCAAATACTGATTGTAGTTGCAAATATAAATAAGAGTACAGCAAAAACAGAGAACAAAAAACAACAGCACACAAAAGCCATTATACAACATTTTAATATACAGTTGGTTCAGAGTACAATATTTTTATTGTATTATTTTTTTATTCATATTCATTATTTTATTCATAGTGTGACAACTGCATTTCTTTTTAGTAGTTAATGGAAAACAGTGTTGCCACGACTTTTAAATTTTTGTAACCAAATTTCAGCAAAAATCTTACCAAATTTGTAAGTCCTAATTCTAATAGAAATAATTAAGAAAATTATGTTAAATCAATTATAACTATTTGGTTTTTTGCAATATAATGTAATATATATATACTTTGATTAATCTCTCAAGATATAATTTTACTTTCTGATTATATGGGAGAAAAGGCAAAATATATAAAACCTCTATTCGCATTCACTTTACTCAAGCTCATGAGTGTATTAAATAAACGCACAATAGTATAAAAGATAAGTTTAATTCTCAACCGATAATAAAGTCTTTTTCTATCTATTTGATTTTCAAATCGCATCAGTCACCTATTTTGGTAGATACACTCATTTTAGAAATATTGCTATGACTTTTAGAAGAATGCTAAAAGTGAAATTAAGAACAACAAAAGTGCCAGCCTAGACTACAGAGCTTTATTTAATTAAAATGTTCTTTAATGAAGGTTTTTTATATACTTAAGGTAGAAATTCGCAAAAATAGTAAACAACATACGTGTGTCATATTAATATTATTTACAAATTATAAAGTTATTATATTAAATTTAAACCGTTCAAATAAGTGTGGCTTTCTTTAGCCTCAAAATAAAAAGTAACCAGGGCGAAAAAAAAACACATCATGTACACACTGCAGAAAAAAGTAACCAATTTCAGTTAGAAATAACTAAAAACGGAAACGCTGAATGATGAAACGAAGAAATAAGGATAGTGCTTTGAGCAAAATCTAAAATGTAAACAAAATTCTTCCATATCAAATACGAGTGGCTGTGTGATTGTGTTTTTTGTTTCTGGTTGGTGTGACGTAGAATTTTAGAATTTAATTATTTTAAAACCGGAATGCGTTACATCATGGTAATTAATGCGAAAGAAAACATATTTATTTGTTTTAAAAGCAATTTTATTTATTTATTTAATCTATTTATTATTTATTTATTAATTTAATTATTGCAAAAAATTTAAAAGTTATACTTGATTTAAGAAAATTTTCTCAATTGTTTCTATCAGAATTTGGAGTAAATAATTTGATTATTTTACAGTAGTCTTTCGAACTGAGAGGTAGATACGTTCTGAAAAAACAGCGCGCAATCCGAAATCGCGCACTGTGAATCCTATTTTGTATGAAATTAGGGGGATACGTTCCAAATCCTAAAATTATCATGAAAATTTTAAATTTAAACCAAGTAGATAACTAAAAAAAAGACTATTCAATATTAACATAAAGTTTAACATTAACATAAAAAAAATAAAAATTATAAATTAATTCTTAAAAATTAAAAAAAAAGAAAAACTTGCAATCAGTTCATTGTACATGTTAGTATGTACATAATTAAAATGTAAATATGTAATTAAAAAATCTTTAAATAAGTTAATTTTCATCTTCTGATGAATTTGTTCTATTTTCCTCCAATGGTTTCGAAAAAAATTTGTTAATAGTGATTGCTTAATAGTAACAGGGGTGCGTAAGTTAAACTTGGTTTTTTTCTGCTACACAAACAATCACAATATGGGATAGTATGTGTGTGTACATACCCTGACAGCAAATTGGTAGTCGACTACAAATAAAGCTAACTTATAATTCACTTTTATGGGCTGACTATAAGCTAACTACATTGTCATCCAGAACTTACCAAAATCAAAGTGTTTATAGCTAGCTACAAAAAGTTAACTTTAAGTTAACGGCTAGGTAACTAACTTTAAAGTTAATTGAAAGTAATGCAGAGTCGGAGAATTGACTACTTCCTAGGACATCACAATGTTAAAATAGTTAGTTGTTTTCGTATAAAAGTAACCCAAGTTTCAACCACCACTACTTAAAAAATAGTTAGTTTTAAATTAATTGAAAGTTAACTGAATTGCCTCCAGGGTATTTTGCACGAAATATGTAATATGTACTAAAAAAAAAAAAAATAAAACCGCGCTGCTGCGAAACTTTTGTCGCGCAATGCGAAATTTTGGTGGTAAAAATAAAAACGCGCAAGTACGAAACCGCGCAGTTCGAGGGATTACTGTATTTTCATTTTGGTTAAATTTTTGCTGAAATTTGGTTAGAAAAAATTAAAAGTCGTGGCAACACTGATATCTACTTCTCTGGTTTATGTGTGCACAAATTCTTCAATGTCAACACTACTGAAAATCTTCTGACACTACTGTAAATTTATTGACACTAGGGAAATATGCTCTGACAATGACTGCAGTTGTACACTTTGAATAAAAATAAAATACATATTTCAGTGTTCTCTTAAAATCAAGAACAACAGATAAGAGAACACTTCAGTACTGCACTTTATGAAGAGTAAGCCACAAGACGTCTTGTGCTCACTTCTAGTTAGCACAGAAGAAACTGCAGCTGCTGTGCGAGGAAGAATTAAAGGAGATCCATATAAATCGATTCGCCGCCATACTCAGCAATATTATACAAATTTTTATTTTATAAAGCCCGTTTCATGGTTTTTAAAAATACACTTCTTTCATTTATTATGAATAATAGCAAAACAAATTTTTATTTTTGGTTTTGTTTTCAATATAAATTTCAAAGTATTTCTAAATGAATTTTTTACAGAATGAGGGTATTAAACTTTTGTAACTATAAAAAGGGACAAAAACCCACTCACTTTATAAATGTAGCAGCCAATTAAACCCACATGAGTATTGTTTTAGCTTACCCAGCGGATAGCCAACCACTCTTGTTCTTAAAAATTTTCTAAAACGAATTATTAATATCCCTTTAAAACTAAAAATGTTTTAGCAACAAAGAAAACAAAAATAACTTCTTTATCCTTTTAGTAAAACATTTTATCCTTTTTATTAAAGTTTGTTTTTTTCTATATAAAAAATCTAGAGAAATCTTGTTTTAAATATAATCCTTTTAAATAAGTTTTCTTTTTGAAATCTACGAATTTAAAAGCTTAACAACTTTAAAAGGATAATTTTACATTTGACATCCTTTTGTCAATGTCAATACCAGCATTGTGTTATGTGTCGAAATGTGGGCATGTTTTAATTTTTTTGTTTGTTTGTTTTTAATTAATAATCCATGGGATTTAATGGTAGTTTTTACTTTTATTTTAAAATTTTGTAAGATATTAAGAATTTTACATTTTTAATTTAAAAAATAATTTCCCTTAAAATATTATTAGATTTTTCTAAATAGTCATGATATTTAAATATAAGAAAATTAGGAATATTCGCAAATATGTATTTACCTCTCTCTCTCTCTCTCTCTGTAATACAATTTTTAAATCTGGAAGTGGAATACAAAATACTCAATGAGCATTGACTTTGTAGATATTTGCTCACTAAGAAAGGTTACAAAAATATTCCGAATATATCGTTTATCTTTCTAAAGAAAAACATTGCTATGACACGCTTTAATCGCTCTAAGCAAGGTTGATAAATTTTCGCTTGAATTTCCGTTTTTCAAGAGTTTAATATTTAAAACTAAATTTGAAAACGTAAAACTCTGTTAGCCCTACGACTAAATATAGCAGTTTTCTTAAATAATTTAATAAAACAAAGCAAATATATAGAATAGAACGTAATTTTTATGTATGTATGTATTATTGCATTTCTCTCTAGTAGAAAATGCTTTATACAATCAATTCTGTGACATTTCGTTCTGCCGGAGTTTATGTGCTCTATCTGCCATTTCATATTTTTTATATATCTCGAGGAAATGATGTCACTTTAGGTTTTCGACACCAACTTTTTCAAGTCTGCAAACCGTTTTCGGATATAAATGGTTGAAAACGGATTGTAGATTTTAAAAATTTTGGTATCAAAAACCTAAAGTGGCATCATTAGCTCGAGATATAAAAAATGGCAGATAGAGCACATAAACTCCTGCACGACGATATGTCACCAAAACTCTAGTTCCCAATAAAATAGACTACGGTCTTCTCCTAACTAGAAACAGAACCAAATCAACACTTAATCTTTTTAAAGAAATTTACCATCGAGCAGTTCGATAAACGTACGTTTAGAATAAGGCCTCTAAAACATATATTCGCAGAATCGGGTTTGGCATCCCTGGAAGACCGTATTCATAAGGCCAAGACAAAATTATTTCCTAGAATAATTCCATTATTATCGATCAAGACGTACTTGTAAATTCAACCGCCAAAAGAACGTACAGTTGTCGAGATTAATGATCAAATCCCTAGCCTTAAAGAAATACCCAGTTTCCCATCCGTATTTACAGCGGAGGCATCTATCATAATTGAAGCTATGAAAATAGCTCTTCGAAAGCAGGTCAAAACAGTAATTTGTACCAACAGCTTAGCAGTTATAAAATCAATACGCAATATAAAATCTAATAAACGGATTAAGGTCAACCACATTTGTGATTTTCTAATTCAAAACCACCAAACACTAAATATTCTATGGGTGCCGGAACACGTCAGTATATAAGGAAACGAATGGGCAGATAAAGCAGCCAAATTTGGTTGTGCTGTTCCTGTAGTCATGATGAATGAACTTAAAAAGACCGTTATCGGAAAATTAATAAGACCTACATTTTAAAGGTCTGCACGGGTTTGTTTGAAACGATTTTCAATACATTCTTAAATTTTCAAACACGCTTCCAACTCTCACTCGTAAAAACGAAACGAATAAAAAAACACAAAAAGTTGTTGTTGTCGTTAAAATGTAAATAATGAGAGAATGGAGACAAGAGAGTATGGAGACATGAGAGGCATGAAACATGAGAGTTGGAATGGAATGAATGGAGTGAATGAAATGTCTTCTTTGTAATATGATAGAGAAGAATTTCTTGCACTGGTTTTATAAGTATATACTAAAGAACTGAATAATAAGTAATGAACTGAATAATCTTTTATGTTATTTTTCTTTTTTTATATTTTTGGCTTTTTTGAAAATAAATACTATATACATATTTACAAAAACTTAAAAAAAAAGTATAAATAAATATTCAAAAAGTAATTGTTTTTTTTTTACCTTTAAATGCTTTAATATACACAGACTATTCTTCTTGCTGGATTTCAATTTGTTTGTTTTTATTCGCTTGTTTGTATCTACTACACACTATCGCATTTACTTCAATATATGCTTTCATTCACAAAAGATCTTCAAGACATTTCAAGACATTCGAATATCTCCATAATAATTCAGAATTATGAGAATAAATTTAGATTTATTGTATTCTATTCTATTCGTTTATTGAGGATGTTCGTTTAGTTTTGTTAGTTGCCTGCATAACGAATAGAATGAATATTTGTTTCGATGCTTGAATTTACTCTCAATTAGAGTTCACTTCTCGAATCATTCTAAATTGGCAGAAAAGCAAAACATTCATGCAGATATGAGGAAAACATACCTTGGCAAGTTCGTATTACTTTCACCCTTAGGAATTAACAAAAATTACATCCACCCGAAATACCTTACAAATGTCACTCGCCACCAAATTTATATATTCTCTCGCCTAGGGCTAGGACACACATTTGCTACTCACAATCACATACTCAACAGACAGCAATCTTGTTAAAAATGTAATTTGCTACTCACTATGTTCACACTACAAGAAAATCAGACGTTTCTTCTTTGGATCTGACTGTCCAAAGAAACTACTGGAATTTCTTACACAGGATACCATACAATAATGTGTAACTTGGTAAGTCAAAAAGGAATTGTCTTTTAATAACTTATAACTAACAATGAAACCAACCATTAGAACCACTGTTTGTACTTTATGGCTTTATTAAATAGGAAATTATGTAAAGTATATAAGTATTCACGTATAAGTATTCATATTTATCAGTTAACATCTAGAGCCGATTAGATTTAGTAATTAACTTCATAACTCTAATAAAGCACAATAAAAATAGTATTTCATTTTTATGTAATACCATCACTACATGCAAATATCTTCTACTCTTCATCCAATCAAGTTGATATACATTTTGATAAGTTTGTAGTGGATAAAAATTAATGCTAGTTTTTCAAATATTATTTCAACAATTATTTAAATAAAGAAATATTAATCTGATTTTTACACCTTTAGATTTGCTAATTTATTACCTTAATTTTTTTTTTACATAAACATACAATAGTAAAATGTAAGTGAAATAAAAGAAAATGTTGTGCTTTAAAAAAAACTTTCTTTTTTCCTTTTTTCAATATTGTATATGAGTTGTTAGGAAAAAAGTCAAAATTCACTTTCATATTAAATTGTTTTAAATATTATTCCCTTGAAATTTTTATAATTTTATTTGTTTTTTTCTTTTAGAGAACTTGTTTGGCAAAATTAAAATACACAAAAATAATTTTTTTCCTAAGTTTTGTCTGATATTTCAACAGAAAATAAGTCTTTACATATTGAATTTAAGATGTGTAAAGAAATTTTGTGTGTGTATTGATTATAAAAATACGAACATATGTATGTACTTTGTGAGTGCTGAACAAAACGTCTCTTGGGGTGTATGGTCAGAGAGCGATTGAAACTGTAAAGCCAGGTGAGCTAAAGACATATCGCACCTTTATTGCAATATATAAGTAGTCAGGTAAGAAAAAAATTAATAGTTCCAGTTCGCAAACAAATTTACATTTAATTCGGGTATTTAAAAAGTTCATTATTTTATTTTTAAGAACGATAAAGTTTAAAGTGTAGTCAATAAAGAAAAAACAGCTATTGAATTGTGTAGACATTCTCCGGACACAAATAATACTTGCGTAATTTGACCGAAATTCCAGCTGCATAAAAAAAGTCTCTGAATCAATAACTCCGCATACCCCTTCTTCCAACTGAGGATTTATTTATAAATGAAGCAAATGTTGACACAAGGTCTTCTGCTTTTGAGAGTAGGAAGTTCGATAAGTGCTAGACGATTTTCGTATGGTTGTGCAACTCTATTCGTATCCAATGAAAATTTCTGAGGCAAAAAATAAAAAACTGTTTTTATACAGATTCACTTTTATTTATATGAATTTTGTATTGAGGATCCCAACATATAGAAGCATACTCAAGTATTGATCTTACCAATGAAGTGAACAGCTGCTTTAAAACATATGGATCTCTAAACTTCTTTCCACAGAGCTTAAAAATTCCCAATACTCCCTTTGTGAGATGTGTGGGTTTAAAGCTAGTTCAGATCAGGAAATGTATCGACTTTTTCAATATTATAAATATCAATCTTAAAATTGCCGATAATAGGATTGGCTCTATAGAATAGCATTTATTTGCATTTTTTAAATTAAGTTCCATTAAATTAATATTGCACCACTCCTAAAAATTTTGTAAATCGTTTTGAAGTAGATCACGAAAATTGGTATCGTTGAGGTTAAGAAAAATCCAGGGACTGTAACGGTTATAAGTTATATCGAAAAACTTATTTTTTTATGGTTATTTTGAGAGTATTTCCAAAAAAGGTCAGCAGAAAAAATTACACGCTGCTACAAATGAGCAACTTTTTTTTATACTTGGAAAGTGACCTAGTGTAAGTTGTAGGCCTTATTGACTAGATCATAAATTAATTTTTAAAAGTTCGGAAACACCCTCAAATTTCGGAGTTATTCCGAAAAAACTATTTTCGGGTAGGTTCGAATACTTATGAACACGTAACTCAGTTGATTTTAATCCGATTTTAAATTTTTAAACGGTTTCAGAAAGAAGAAATATGTGCCTTTTTAAGTATGTACATATCTTTGTATATATATTACATTTTTGCAGTGTTATTTTTAATTATATCTGATTTTAATTTTATTTTTTCTAAATTTTTTAACTTTGGCGCCATTTTTTTAAATTATATTGTTTAGAAACATACCCTTATGTATATATTTTATTAAAGCTAATTTAGTTCTGAGTTAGACAAGCTTCCAATAAATAAAATCGAGTAAAAAATAAAAAAGTTATTAAGATTTTTCGAAAGTTAAAAATTTTGCTTTTACGAATATGTATTGATCAAGATACTACATTTTCTTTATTTTTTTTAGTCTTATGATTATGAATAAATAATTTTTCAAATTGCGATACATGAAGCAGTTCGTGAAACGCCTGGATAGGAAAAGCGATGCCTTTTTACACTTAAAATCAGTTTTCCTTATTGATTTCTAAACATAATTGTATTATTTTTTTATTTTTGTTGGACCTCAAATCCGCAAAATCATGCTTGACGAAGAATTCGCAATGAAATTAAATGTGTGGAAAAAATAGCATGGAGAAGCTTTATTAGTTTATGTGAAAATTGTTTGGGAAATGAAAAAAGTGAAAATTATATTGATGTAGTAAAGGAATTTCGTGAGACTTATGTAGAAATGGGATGCAGAATGTCCATTGAAGTTAATTTTCTGCATGTACATATAGATTTCAATGAATGATTTAAATTACTGCTGGTCACTTAAGCGAGAAACAGACGATTTGATGTACAAGCGAAAGAGGTCCAGCAAGCACTTTTAATCAAATATTCAACATTTCTAAATAGAATAATTTGAATACTGTTATTTTAAAATATTTATACATATAATCATATCATTAAAATACTAAAAAATAAAGAAAATGTAGTACCGTGATCAATACATATCTGTAAAAGCAAAATTTTTAACTTTCGAAAAAACTTAATAACTTTTTTATTTTTTACTCGATTTGATTTATTAGAAGCTTGTTTATCTCAGAACTAAATTAGCTTTAATAAAATATATACATAAGGGTATGTTTCTAAACAATCTAGTTTAAAAAAATGTCGCCAAAGTTAAAAAATTTAGAAAAAATAAAATTAAAATCAGATATAATAAAAAATAACACTGCAAAAATTTAATATATATACAAAAATATGTACATATTTAAAAAGGCAAATATTTCTTCTTTCTGAAACCGTTTAAAAATTTAAAATCGGATTAAAATCAACTGAGTTACGTGTTCATAAGTACTCGAACCTACCCGAAAATAGTTTTTTCGGAATAACTCCGAAATTTGGGGGTGTTTCCGAACTTTTAAAAATTGATTTATGATCTACTCAATAAGGCCTACAACGTAAACTAAGTCACTTTCCAAGTATATTTTCACTGTAGCACCGTGTTATTTTTCAACGGAAAAATAAAAGTTAAAAAAAACTCTTATAAATAGAGTTTTATTTTTTCGTCATAGAATAAAACTCATTTTATGAGTTTTATTTTTCCGTCATAGAATAAAACTCATTTTGTGAGTTTTATTTTTCAGTCAGAAAATAACAGTTATTTTTTGAGTTTTATTTTTCCATCATAAAATAAAACTCTATTTAGGAGTTTTAAAATAAAACTCTATTTAGGAGTTTTATTTTTTCGGTAATAAAATAAAACTAGTTTTTATGAAAAAATTTTTTTTACACCTAATCCTGATTTGACACATTATCGTCTGCAAACTATTACAAATGTCATTTCTATCATATTTTGTTCCGTGCAGAACGTCGTAATAGACGCAGTCATCGAACCCGCTTTCAACCTCCTATTCAAATATTTGTAATATTTTTAGCAAGTTCCGGCCATTATCGGTTGTAATTGTGTAAATTTGCCTTTTATTAATATTAAAGCACCCTAAAAATCGTTTAGCTTGAGATTTTAGGTATTCAGCTATAAAAAACAATAAATAAAGATACCACAAGCAACGGGATTAGAATCAAAATAAAATCGTTCATAAAAACGAGTTTTATTTTATGACGGAAAAAGTAAAACTCCTAAATAGAGTTTTATTTTTTAACTGAAAAATAAAACTCGAAAAATAACGGTTATTTTCCGACTGAAAAATAAAACTCAAAAATAAGTTTTATTTTATGACGAAAAAATAAAACTCACAAAATGAGTTTTATTTTATGACGGAAAAATAAAACTCTCTTTTTGAAGGTTTCATCTAAACTTTTATTTTTCCGTCAAAAAGTAACGGTTAAAATCTGATTAACCCTAGAATACTAACGTTATTTAATTCTACGTTAATACTAACGCTACGTAAATTTTACGTGCTATGGAATTTTTCCTTCAATTAATGTGGTTATTTCCGTAAATTTTTTTATTTTATTAGTTTTTGTTTATTATACATAAATTAAAGTAAAATTTATGTTAAGGTAAACAAAAACAATTTTAAAAGTAAAATTAAAATTCATATTTGGGATTAAATTATAGTTGAAACGGAAAAAATTACCATATGTATGTATATAATATTCCATAAACCAGTATCATATGTACATATATGTATATATCATCTCGTGTGGTCGTTTAAAATAATTCAAACCAATCATTGTGGTCCTGTATCTATCTTCCGAATAAGAAGTGTCAAAGGAAAGGTTAACAGTCAGATTATTATCCTTCAAAGTTGCAGACAAGAACAAGAAACCTAACGAGGCTTTCAATTCAACCAAATTTGTATCTGAAATTGTAGTTTTTTGCAATGTATATTTCTACCAAGCTAAAAAATTTTGAAATTTATGTGATTCAAAATTGTTTTCAATATATGTATCTTCCGTCATGAATAAATTAAATATACCTTTGGGTCTATAGCCTCTGTTGCTGTCGTCCTTGACCATAATTAAACATAAGATTATTATTCATAAAAACAGTGTCCAGCGCCCTTAGTTATCATCGTATCTTGCCGGATAAACACAGTATTTCTTGAAGCGCATTTGCCGCCTTCATTGCGCAATGGGAAGTTATTCCAAATGTATCCATTCTTGCCTAAAATTAAGGTTTTTTTAGCTACAGTTATTTCCTCTGTTTGGTTTGTTACTTTTTGGTAAATATGAAGTTTTCCGTGATATCTCAAAGACTTCTGTCAATTTTTTTTCGATATCATTTTCAACTGTTGCAGTGGGGTAGCAATTTTTATTCAGTGAAATTGTCGTTACTATTAAAATCCCATTTTTCTTCCTCTTTATCAGTAACGTCGCTGATGTTACCAAAGTCACTGGAGTTAACCAATGCCTCAACATCTTCACAGTTGAGACCACGTTTGGAATTGATCGGTTTTTACTTTTCTTTTTCCCTCAATATATTGTTACGAATTGTCCTTTAGAATTCGTTTTATTATTCAAGGGTTCGATATTTGTAAACTAAAACACCGTTACTTTTCGATTTAAAGCTTTATTTACACTCTATAACGTTTAAAATACAACTAACTCAAAACCTTAATGTGTAGCCCTATTTATAGTTCTAATGTTTTATTCTAGTAATTTCAATTGTTTCATGTATTAGTTATTACATAATTATACAACAACAATTTCATTTTCAATTATTAATTTTATATAATTTTCA
This sequence comes from Metopia argyrocephala, assembly GCA_963576795.1. NCBI lineage: Eukaryota > Metazoa > Arthropoda > Insecta > Diptera > Sarcophagidae > Metopia > Metopia argyrocephala. Next base: position 54,396,282 of record OY756211.1, on the reverse strand, counting down.
TATACATTTTAAACAAACATGTATTTGTGTTTGTAAGTTTCTATATACATTTTCCCCTATATGTATATTTGTTTTTGTAATGATTTATAATTTTATAAACATATTTGAGAATGTTCCTAATATATTTGTTTTTGTAATAATAACAGAAAAACCTACTTTAAAAGACTGTAATGACGATTTTTCTTTATAAAATTATTTCTTCGTAACAATATAAAATACTTCTACAAATTTATACTCTTAATACTAACGATACGTATATTTTACGTACGCAAATTATACTCTTACCACTAACACCACGTAAATTTTACGTATAGCCTTTTAATCTTCGCATTCTAAAAGCAGTTTAATGACTAGATATCCTTCGTTTATGTTTTGCATTGGTTCAAAAACTAATTAAAAAGAGCACTTGCGGAATTTGATACAGTTAGGCCGCTGAATGTTTGTCTAGCAACAATAATAAAAAAACTTACACGTAAAATTTACGTAGGTTAGTATTCTAGGGTTAATGATCACTTATGCGAGATCACCACAGATTCTGTGAGAGCTCTCCAAGACGATTAATTTGGTATATAACATCATATATGTCAGTCGACTCTAATACGATGATTTTTTTTAATTTAATTTTTAAGCAATAACTGTTATTTCCTGTCCCTGGAAAAATCTTAACGTCATCTGCATACATGACTACCTTGTGGGAAACCAGATGGAAAAGAGATAGCTTTCGACACACTAAAGCTCGACGACTGCGGTGTTTTAAACCTGTCATGGTTTGACCGACCCCTCTGGGTGGGTGCGTGGTATACTGTTTAGAGAGCTCGCACAAAAACTCAAACAGCCCAGGTTTAAGTCCCAGCAAAGGAGAAAAATTAAAAATAAAATATGCTTTGTTTTCAAAATTATAATTAATAAAAAAATAAGAGGTTCCCTCTCGACTCCACAAAGTCCATCCACAAGAAACCGCTCACTGATACTGTACTCTTTTCCACCAGTCATCAAAAAAACGAATGATCAGAAGAAAATAGCGCCAGCTACTGGGAAGTAGTAGAGATAACATAAGCCTACATATACCGAAGCTCCTTAACACAAAACATCCAACGACAGATGCTGTTGGTTATTCAAGGATGTAGATATAAACACTGGTCTTTAAGTGATCCAATCAATTGACAGCAATTTGTCCTCATTCGTAAAGCGTTAATAGGAAAAATTAAAAATTCCATCATACATACATACATAATTGGCCATTAAAACCCTCTATCAATGTTACAGCCTAGCTTCTCGCAGCAACCATGTTGTGGTGTTAATTTTTATCGGCTGGATGTTATGAGTCTTTAAATAGAGATCATGATGCAAAATGTTAAATAATTGGATCGTTTGATTCTTAATTGTTGAGAACGATGACAAACGGATGTTTTTTGGATTTATTTCAACACTTTGGCTTACATCTACTATATTCTCAATTGAACGATAAATTTCTCATTGATAAATTTTGTTTCTGTTATACTAAACTGAAAGCCGTTCTTTTTTAAAAACCTTAAATATAAGCTAGATGGCACCATAATGTCGTGCGGGAGTTTATGTGTCTATCCGCCATTTCATGGCACATAGTAAAATATAATCTTGTTTTATTAAAACTTAAATGATATCTCAGTTTTGAACACCTTTTAGATATCTTTTATCCATTCCTTTCAACATTTTGAAATATTAAACCTTTTCTTTGGTTTGTTTTGTTTTGTAATAAGGATGCGATACACATGTCGTATCTACTCGTTTATGTACAAAAAATACTTTCAGAGTTTCATATGTACATATATGATGAAATGTTATACCCCTCTTACTTTGCTGCTGCATTATTAAAATATTTTGATGACTATAGGCAGGCAACCTCTTCAATTTGTAACCGACATTTATAAGGCAAACATTTTTTATGAAGGATTTTTGTGACTTTTTTTTTTTTTGCTTTTCTGAACATGTTATCCTTTTTTGTACTAAAACATATTTTAAAGAAAATTTCGTATGGTTAACAAGGCACAGACGATTTAAGGCTTATACACATAAGTTCACAATACGAATATGAAGTGTAGGTGTATATTTTGTGTATTGAAATTCACTCATTAATACTGTTTTCCGTTTCCACATGCGGATTTTCTATTTATGAGTTATTCAACAAAATCTTGTATTCGTATAGGCATGTGTGTGTACGCCATTCGCAGCTGTGTTGTCATGGTGCTTTAACTGGCTTTCTTTTTATTTTTTTTTAACTGATATTGTGATTTATAACACAGTTTTATTCATTCCCTCACTTATTCATACCTTTTGTTGCATATGTTAAGCTGTGGGGTATTACAAAAAGTGTTTCATTTCGATTTATTTAACATTTTTCCTTTTTTTTCCTTTTTCACGTTTTGCTTTAATTTTCAATTTCATTTATTTTTTTTTTCTTTATCGGGGACTATTTTATTGGCTTGAATAATATTATGAGCCTTTGTGTAAAACATGTTTGTGTGTCTGTTGGTGAGTATAAAAGTGTATTTGTATTACTCACCGTTTTTACTTTGTATGAGTGTATATTTGTAAATTTTAACGGTTAAAGGATTTCCATTCTTCCTATACTTTCACTTCATTTTTCTTCTTTTGTTATCTAGGCATAAAGCAACCTGTAAGCGTAAAATTATACTCACAAAAGAATTTATTCAAAAGGTAGCAGATGTAAAAGTTAATTTTTTTATCGTCTTTTAAGAAATTTATTAATTTATGGTGAGAGTTTTAAATCTACAACTCAATGCCCGTACACGATGTTTACAAAATTAAGGTGGTACCCTAAAGTGTAAAGGTTTTTATTTTTCGTAATTTATTGATTGAATTAAAGAGTTAATGAAACAAAACAACTTAAGAATGACAAATAAGTAATAATTTAATTCACAATAAAGAAACTGATGTTGATATTTAGCGGTTTTAAAACTTAAAACGAATAAAAAATTTTTTCTCAAATCTAAATAAAATTTTTTTTTTAAATAAAAAAATGGGTTGGAAATGCCAATTGATTTTAATAAGAATTTATTAAACACTAAAGTACCAACACACCACTACCCGTCATCAAATAGCCTAATTGTCTTAATGTTTATCAATCACAACTCTAGAATACTTCTCTATGACTAATTATCGGCACCAGCATTTTCAAGGCCTGATTTATTATACCTAGCTTACAACTTATCTTTTATCATGATCTTCATACTATTGTTTAAGTGGGGTTAGATGAGAACTTTGATAACAGATGTATACTGGAATCAAACTTTTTCATTTCATAGTGTTGACCAACTAATGTCTTTTATCCAGGGGTGCGTGGTATAGTGGTTAGAGCGCTCGCATAAAAACTCAAACAGCCCAGGTACAAATCACAGCAAAGGTGAAAAATGAAAAAGATAGTTTGCGGTTTTTTTTAAATTATAATTTTAAAATAAGAGGTTACCCCCCTCCAAGAAGTCCGAGAAAACCATCTACAAAGAAACCGTTCCCCGACATTCCACTCTAATCCCCCTTAATCAATGTCAACAAAATACGAATGATCAGGAGAAAAGTGCCACCTATTGGAAAGTAGCAGATAACAGCTAAACCTACTAAGCCTACTTAGCGAGGGCACTCACCACACAATCAACATGCAACGATGAGGTATTTGTTGCTGATAATTCAAGGGTGAAGGTATAACAGTGGCCGTTGAATTATCGATTCACAGCAATTCTTCTCATTCATAAGACGCTTAATAATAATATAAGATAAAATATATATGTACTGCCCTTTCCAAATATTCCAATACAAAGCACAGCAATTAGTAGGGGAATAGTATTGGTCTCAAATAAAAAAAAAATAATGTAAATTATTTGTTTAAGACACGCATTCCACTCTACTCCAATGTTAACAAAAAAAGAATGATCAGGAGAAAAGCGCCACATATTTGGAAGTAGCAGATAACAGCTAAACCTACTTAACGAATACACTCACCACACAATCAACATGCAACGATAAGGCAATTGCTGTTGATCATTCAAGGCCTCTGAATAATCAATTCACAGCAATTCGTCTCATTCATAAAGCGTGTAAGAACAGCTTAAGTCAAAACATGAAATTTTGAAATGTCTCCAAATTTATGTAAACTTTACTATAAATAGTTCCTGCAAAAAATTTGTAATTTTACCTACCTACTTATGATATAATAAATATGCACTATAATATTCTATATATTATTTCTACCCTGAGTTTCAGAAAGCTACAAAAATTCGATTTTAATTTAAGCTTATTTCGACTTAAGCTATTCTTCGATATTGCCACAGATATATACTGCCCTTTCCAAAAATTCCAATACTATGCACAGCAATTAGTAGGGGTTTACCCCTAAGTATTGGTCTCAAATAAAAAAAATAAAAAAAAATGGCTCGACCGATTTTCATGAAATTTTGTGTTTATATCGGGTAGGTCTGGGAATCGGAATCTATTTTTCATACCCTTAAATGTTAAGGGTTAGCCAAGGGTCAATTTATTTATAAATAATGTATCGATTTCGAAGAAATTTTGAACTAGATAGATCTGCGTCGGGCAGAACACATATGGTTTCCGTTATTTTTTTTTTTTTCTTCTTTTTAAGAAGTACTCAAAGGTGACAGTACAGGAGCTATTTCTCCCTATCCCCAATTGTTTGAAGTACCTAAAACGGCGGACAATCATTCACTAAAACTATCAGTAGTGCAGTCATTAACATTGATAATCATTATGTGGTACCATAATCAGCACTGCTGAGCAAAACATTCGGTGCTCATATCAATGTTGCGTTTTGCAGTTCGGTGAAGAGTATCAAATAAATTTGAACAAAAAAAAATGTTTCCTAGAAATAATTTATATGACAAAATAACGTTTGCCGGGTCAGCTAGTAAAAATATATATTTTTGATTTTCAAAAGTTTTATTGAACAAATTTCTCATGAAAATTTCTTGTAAAAGTCTGTACTAAATGAAAAATATTTATTAGATGCTAAAGACTCGGGTTCGAGCCCCAGGAAAAGTGATCAATTTTTTAAATTAATTTTTTGGTAAGCAAAGGAGAAATGATGTCCGTGAAGGAATAATACACTAGCCAAACAGAACATATGTTTTCGACTCCAGCTATGGCAGTCTCATCAGATTTCTCAGTGTTCTGCGCATATTCAAGACTAAACATCAACTATTTTACTCACACTTTTCAAGAAATCACATACTGAAATTATTTTCTTTCATATGTATGCACATACACTTGTATGAGTTAGTCAAATTAAAGTCACACAACACTTTCATATCATATTCTCCTTTTCTCACCATCATTATTCCTTGACGGACATCATTTCTCCTTTAATTACCAAAAAATTCATTGCAGTTAACTTTGATCTAATTAAAGCATTTCGGACGAAACAAAAAGAAAAATATTTATATCGCAAATACATATGGCCACAAAATTTAATTTTATTTGTAACTCTCAATATCATTCTCACAATTTAAGTTATTATTGTGCTCATTTCTATTAGAACTGTTTCACAATTCCACTAATAATATTCTGTGTAGTCTTTGGAATAATTGCCGGCAAAGTTCAAATATATCTTTTAATTGATGAGCGCCTTCAATGCATGCACGAGTAACATCAAACAATATTGATTTGAATTTGAAGGCATCCAAAGCATTTATTATCTTTAGACATTCGCTAATCAAAGAGAAAAACCAAATTATACAATATTTGTACGAATGACGAACATTTTAAGGCATCACGTGGCACATTATTATTGCCTTAATTTAAAAGCCGTTGAGAAACACAATGCAAAATTCTACAATGTTTTATATTATGCAGGAATATAAAAGAAAAAATAAATTTCTTTATAAATAAGTATGCTTGTTTGTATATACATATGTATGCATATATTTGTTTATTAAATCATTTGTTTGTTTATTTTGTTTACATTATCGATAAATAATGTCATAATATAACGCCAAACAATAAATTAAAAAAAAAAAAACAAAAATAAGTACTAATTATACACTGCGGACATTTACCAACCCCCTTGCCGCTCTTTGTAAATTTTAATTGATGTATAAATTATATGAAAAATATTTTTTTTTTGTTTGTTTTTATTTTTATTTAATTTTTTTTTACTGCTGCCTCTTTACAGACAAAATAGACTAAAGCACATGGTTTTGCTTTAAATTTAAATTTTTAATATTCGTTTAAAGCAAATTTTCGTTTTATAAATAAATTTAAAAAAATATAAATAAATAAAGCACTTACCGCACACTTTGGCAATGGCCCCTCTGGCATTTTCACTTTCCAACCCAATAGCGGAGGAATGCATATCAGTGCCGACATTATCCAAACGGCTGCAATCATTAAAACTGCACGTACCGGTGTACGTGATTTTAGATAATCGACTGCTTTTGTAATGCTCCAATAGCGATCCAGCGATATTAGACACAAATTCATAATGGAAGCAGTGCACAACAGTACATCCATGGCTGAATGAATATCACACCACCAACTACCAAATATCCAATAGCCCATCAGTTCATTGGCCAATGAAAACGGCATTATGATAAGGCCCAAAAAGAAATCAGCTACAGCCAGCGAAGCTATGAACCAATTTTGTATATTTTTAAGGGATTTTTCCGTCAGTATGGCAATAATGACCAGCATATTGCCCACTATTATGATAATCATTAAAATGGTAACGATAATGGAGGCAATTACTATATGGGTGAGTGTATAGCCACTGGGATAACGACCATCCCAAATGACTTCGGTGATATTGCTGCCGTTTATGTTTGAAAATGATTGATTAATGCCATTCATACTGCCATAGGAAGAGGTGAGATTAATGGTTGAAGTAACGCCATTTAAAGATGTGCCATTATATATATTAGATGTTAACAGAAACAATGTATCATTTAGGTCAGCACCCTCAAGAGGGCTCTGTTGAGTTGAACCCCTTAAACTGTTAAGCGACGCATCGAGTAAACTAGTCACTGTATATTGACCATCAATGGTAAGTAAGGGCGGATTTAAAGTGGTGTTACCAGTTGCATACGTAGTTGTACTGTTTCTATTTGGTATAACTGCGCCACCACTACCTCCACCCGGTCCACCGCCCGCTTCATTTGGTGTAGTTGTAGAAGTAGAAGTGAATATGGCCAGAAATTCGTCTGTGCTTATGTTGCCTGTATTCAGGTTGCCCTCCAAGGCATTATTGTAATCCATGTTGTCACTGATTTTAATCGATATTTGTGCTTAATTAATACTGTTTTGTTTTTATATTTACAAGTTTTTATTTTACAATTTTTACATTTTTGTTGGACCCTTTTATTCTTTTATTATTAAATTTTATTCCTTTACTTGTTTGCTAAAGCGATTTGGATTCTGCAAAAATGTTTGATAATTTGGATTTTTTTAGTTTTCAGAATGTTTTATACTTATATATAATTATTTATTATTATAATAATTATTTTTTTCATTTAACTATTATTGATTTGGTAAGAAATTTTCTTACACCATTTTTGATTTAACTTTAACAATTCCTAAGTGCTGGGATTATATTTTACACATGTTTTCCATATTATTTTTTTATATATATATATTTTTTAATTTTTTACACTTTTCTAATTTATTTTAAATCTGAAAATAATAAAAAAGAAAAAGAGTTTTAATTATTTACATTCGGTCATAATTTATAAAATAAAATAATTAATTAAAATAATTCTGAGCATAAGTTAAATTTTTGGGGGAAATGCGTGACCAGTCTACCAGTCTTTTGTTGAAATATATCTTTTTTATCATTTATTCTTTCAATCAAAGTTTTTTTTGTTAATAATCCCGATTTTGATTTTCAAGAAGAATTGTTCATCATTTTGTATGCTTGTTGCTGGTATTTTCATGAAAAATTTCTATACACTCATACAATTGTTTTCCATGAGTTTTTAAAAAGTTGTATTGGTTTCTATCCTATTAATGTAAAGTGAATGCCTACTATTGAATAGATGAATAGAAATACAAAAAAATGTATTTATTGTCAGCAGGAAATTTATTTAAAAGAAAAAGATAACGAAGTACATAGTAAATATAGAAATAAAATTAATATTGACAGATTGATAAAAATATAAATTAAAGATACATTTTATTATTTGTAAATGGTTTTTTCTTCTTCTTATGTGATTTTTGACGTCTTCCATACAGCGTACCCTAGGTGTCTGCAAGAAAGTAAACAAAAACTGTTTTCAATACAGCATACAATGATACAGAAGCTTGTGAATTCGGCAAGTGTTACAAAAATAAAAATATTGAAGAAATAACAATTTTTTTAAATGGATATTTTGAAGTACATGTAAAAATAATCAGTTTTTAAAATTTGCAAATTTAAACTTTTGGTAATTTTCCTTCACTGGTTTGGGAAAAATTTAGTGAAATATTGAACAGTTTCGAGTTAATAAAGAAGGAAGAGAAAACTAAAACCATTTATTTATGCAATTTAAAAAAAAAAAATTTCGGATGTAAAATGAAATGAAAACACTAAATAAACTGTCAGATAATTAAAATTGCACCTTTTAAAACTATATTTATTTCCAACAATAATACTGCATACTTAAGCACTTAAGGAACTTAACTTACTTTCCTATGAAGACTATATAAATTTTTTCCATTCAAATTATTTTGTACTAATTGTAAGCGAAGCCAAATTATAAAATTAGCAGATATCCCTCATGTAGGAACAAACTGCTTCTAATATTATGTAAAAATAATTATACAGCTGACACCGGTCCATTATGTGAATGATGTTTATTTTTTATAGGACCATATTTATTTTATTCACCCCTATCGCAAACATTTTTTCCCTCAAAATATTTTCCCCTACAATAGACAGTGTAATATTTTGACAATCTAAATAGACAAAATTAATATCATGGATAATAATGAACCTAGACTTATGAACTTAGGTACAAGGCGTCACTTGCCCAATATGTACCACTGAGAAAAAAATGGGTGAAATTCGACAACTGCCACACCCAACTCCCACACAACTATATAAATTTATATCTACTTTTAATATTATTAGTGTTGTTATGCGATATATGGGCAATTTCAAAAATTTTCGACATTTTGATATTTTTTTTTTCGAAATTTTTTTTTTTGGATAACACGAATGACGCTTTGGTCACGTGAAGGGTGATATTTTAGCATACCAAAACAGTTCGCGTTAATCATTTATTGCAAACGGCGCGAAAGTTATGGAGGTTTTAAGTTAAAATCTCTTAAAAAAAAATTTAAAGTTAAATTTATTGGTTTATTTTAATAAATGTTGTATGGATGCATGAAACTCATTTCAAATTCATCAGTGCAGTCAAAATTCATCAATGCACTGATAAAATACATAAAAAATATCAATTATAATTAAAATTCCTTAACATTAAAAAAGGCGAATTTTTGCAAAAATGTGAATGTTTCACCGATTGTTATAATACGTGTTTATATAACGCATAACTAATTTACATAAAAACAATGTTTTAACTTGCAAATTTAAAAAATATAAAAAATTATATAAGAATTATTTTTGAGGTTAGGATTTTTTTTTTGAACTGTAAAATTTAAAATCATGAAAATTTTTTAATGCCTATTCGGTTTTATTATCAAGCTTAAAAAAACCTTTCATTTGGTGTCAATCGCGGCGGAATCTATACATAACTGCAGATGTCACAAAGCAAAATGTGTTTGAAGAAAAATGCCACTGTACCCTCTAAATATGGACCGAATTCAACCGCATTTATATATGATCTTTAGTTCACCGCCGCACTTCATTTCCAATAATTCACATTGATTTTAAACCACGGATTAATTAAAAAAACGCGAAAAAAAATCATGAAATTTCGCAAAATTTTTATTTTCTTTATATAATTTTTGCGTTTCAAAATATTTTAACGCCTTCTTGATGTTGAGGTGCCATTTACTAAGAAGTTTAGATCACGCAATACATAAACCAGTTTTAAATATGATTGCAAATGTCAGGCGCGAAAAACTGTCATTTTTGACAAATTTACGCCAATTCTATAAAAGTTTGAGGTCATCGTTCTCAGCAACTAGCAGCCTGACATCGACGTGATATGGCGCAAATTTTAGCAAATTATACCATCTTTTAAATACTGTTGACGAAATGCAATTTTCTTGAACGGCGCAAAAACGCTATAGAAAAAACTGCGAAAATTGAAAAATCGGAAAATTTTGGTTTTAAAAATGAACCGCTGTACAACATTTTCCCAAATAGTAGTATGGGCATAACTTTTATAGTGTAAATATCTACTAAGTCTAGTGACTTTATTTTATATCGGTGGACATCGGAAGTTTAAAACTAAAAGCAGAAAAGTGATGAAATATGAAAAAACTCTTGAAAATTTCAAGCCTGTTTTTTTGAGTTTTTCAATATTTGAGTGCCCATAACTTTTAGAGATAAAGAACTGATGGTCTGAAATTTTGAATTTCCCAGTTTTCTAGTGTGGCCTACCATTCCCTTTTGACCGTTTTGGTCAATTCGAAAAACTGGAGAAATAATAAGCATCTGAACTCAGTTTCAACAAATGTTGAAAATTTTTGAAATTGCCCATATGTATTTTGGGAGTTTTTACAATTTTTTTAAAAATTTAATTTCAATTTCAATTTATAGTGGAAATGTGAAAAAAATGTATGACGATCGCAAAAGTGAGCAAGATATTTTTGATTTTGATTTAACTTACTATAAAGTCAAGTGTTCACTTTAAGGTTTAACCAAATATAGTTTTACACTGGAACTATCCGAAATAAATATTTTACTTGAAAAAAAGGAACTGGTTTATTTTTGTCACTTTCTGCAGTGTAAAAATTTGAATGTAAAAGAATAAAAAAATTATGATAATATAATCATCGTACACTTTTTAATCGTAAACTAAGGTTACACAAAAACTACGCTTTTCTTTGACATCTAAACGCACTTGTTGACAACAACTGACTTTAAGGCTTACGTTTTTCTAATAAGACATAAAACAAACAAAAAACATGAAGTGCAGTTACATAATATACATAAATGACCTTTACAACCCTGAGTCAGGTTTACGGCCTAGCTTCTCGCATCACTCATGTTGTGTGTTTATCCATGAGTACCGGGACCTAGAGTTTAATGTCGACTCCGAACTACAGACTTGAGAAGCTTTTTCATGGCAATCAGTTACGCTCATAGCTTTAGCCAGAAGTCTGCTAAGAGGTAGTCGCCGAAAGAAATATTTTTTGTTTTAATATTTCTTTACTTCAAGATGTCAGAGCCGGGGCTTGTCCGGCTCTCGTCTAAGTAGTTCAATACAATAACCACTAGACCACGGAAGGGATGTTCCCAAACATTTATTTTTTATTTTCTCCAGTTAGTTTTAGGATTTACCATACTATGCAATGCTTTCACTTTTTTAAGTAATTTAATGAAAGATTATTTTCCCCATGAATTTTTAATCTTGTTTTATTCGGCAAACTTAATAAAAATTTTTAAGTATTTGAGTTTTTTATTTATTGCAGTATATTGCGCAGTTTAAAATATTTTTTTTTTCAGGGCTATTCCAGTAATAATAGAGCTCAAAGAGTCTTTATTCTTAAAAAAGAAAAAAAAAATTAATATTGCTGTCGGTATTAAGTTTTGTGACCGAAAAAAATATAATACTTAGGTAGTTGTACCTTTCAGGTACTGAAATTCAAGGAAAAACTACAGACTCATAACAAGTGGTTTTATAGGGATTATAAAGATATGATGAACAAATGTTGGAGTTCTGTTTTAGAAGTACTTAACACGTAATATTGGTAGTAATAAAAAAGAGTCCATGATTAGAAAAATTTTGTTTTTTAAGCGTTGTGCCGCTAATTTAGAAAGCCATCTGGGATCAAAGAATGTGCCAAGCCGTACAACTGCATCAATTCTAAACATTTTCAGTAGAATACTTAAAAGCACAACTTATTAACATTAAATTTAAACCAGTGTTCAAGTTTATGCGAACACTCTAGCAAATTCTCAAAGTCAGATTTATTGGAAATGAAGTCTCAAAAATTGGACTAATGACTCACAATCATATTATTTATTTCATATTTTCAGAATAACCCAGTAGTCTTGTGGGTAGTTTTCTAGAATGCTAGACCAAGACCCTAGTTTGCTCCTCTAAAGCGAGCTTATGCTCTTAGTAACTTCGATCGTAATAATTAATTAGAATATAATTTAAGGTTGTATTTTAATTTAATAAATAATTGAAAATATTTTTATATATATTTTTTGTTGTTGTTAAGAATATGTGTATGCAATAGAGAGCTATGATTTTTGTTAAAACAAAAGAACAATTTTCTTTTTATCTTATAGACACAAATTAATTAAATATAAGATATATATTTATCGCAAATACTTTTACTCTTAAATTTTCAAATCAAATTCAGATTATTAGAACGGTTAAAAAAATGAAATTCTAGGTTTTCTACAGAACCTAAAACGTTTTTGTGTTTTTTGTTTTAGCTTTAAAATACTTTAAAGTTATGTATCAACTTCTGAAAATATAATATTCTATTTTTTAATATTTTCATTGTTTATAATCAGCAGCTTTCTTTTTGCCGCCATATTAAAGTTACCCGTTTTTGTGATACACGTTATAATTTTCTATCAGCAAAAGTAGTCGCCGTAGTCTAGTGGTTAGTGTGCTGGATTACAAAGACAACAGCTCCGCGTTTAAACCCCAGCTAAGAACATCTTGAAAAAAAGTGAAAAAAAATATTTCTTAAAATTAAGACACACAACATGGATGCGCGAGTAGCTAGGCCGTAACCCTGACTCTGAGTTCTAATGGCTAATTATGTATGTATGTAAAAGAAAACACATCTCGATTTATTGCAGTATGGCAAAACTGTCTGCTCACACTATATCGCCATGTGCGCCTCATAACAAAAGGTGGATGAAAAATTAATTAATGTGTTACAAAAACTCACGTTTCCTTTTTCCTTTAGCCTGACGTCTTCTATAAAAAGTCTTTAACTATTTTTTACAAGATTCATTCATTTTAAAATCTAATTATATATGTGATGTCGCAGGCTGTTTTTCCATTTTTCCTAGCTTGTTTGTTATGAAATATATTTATATAAAAAATATTCTAACTTCTGTATTCATAAAAATAAAATAGTTTTATTAAGGGCTTATTTGTCAATTATTCCATATAAATATGTCAAATAAGCCCTCTATAAACCAACTTTATTTCTTATGTATACGGTAGTAAATTTCTAAATAATTTTACACAGGTTTGAACGAAATACACAGTGTGACCTATAATGCCCATATGCAAAATAAAAATTAAAGTAGACAATATTAAATATAGAATGTATTGCTTATGGGGATACGAATGCCTCTATGACCATTTCGTCTCTGGTGAAGAGACTCTTCAGAAGACTTTTTCTCAAAGATGGTATTAAAACTATAAACTCTTGTGTTACAAAAATTATACACTAATTGAAAATTATATCTCTAGAGCAGCGACGAAATAGCCATAAAGACATGCTTATCCCCATATATACAAAGTATTTGCCTATATATGGGCAATTTCAAAAATTTTCAACATTTGATGAAACTGAGTTCAGATGCTTATAATTTCTTCAGTTTTTCCAATTGACCAAAACGGTCAAAAGGGAATGGTAGGACACACTAGAAAACTGGGAAATTCAAAATTTCAGACCATCAGTTCTTTATCTCTAAAAGTTATGGGCACTCAAATATTGAAAAACTCAAAAACAGGCTTGAAATTTACAAGAGTTTTTTCATATTTCATCACTTTTCTACTTTTAGTTTTAAACTTCCGATGCCCACTGATATAAAATAAAGTCACTAGACTTTGTAGATATTTACACTATAAAAGTTATGCCCATACTACTATTTGGGAAAAAGTTGTACAGCGATTCATTTTTGAAACCAAAATTTTCCGATTTTTTAATTTTCGCAGTTTTTTCTATAGCGTTTTTGCGCCGTTCAAGAAAATTGCATTTCGTCAACAGTATTTAATAGATGGTGTAATTTGCTAAAATTTACGCCATATCACGTCGATGTCAGGCTGCTAGTTGCTGAGAATGATGAGCTCAAACTTTTATAGAATTGGCGTAAATTTGTCAAAAATGACAGTTTTTCGCGCCTGACATTTGCAATCTTATTTAAAACTGGTTTATGTATTGCGTGATCTAAACTTCTTAGTAAATGGCACCTCAACGTCAAGAAGGCGTTAAAATATTTTGAAACGCAAAAATTTTATAAAGAAAATAAAACTTTTGCGAAATTTCATGATTTTGTTTCGCGTTTTTTTTAATTAATCCGTGGTTTAAAATCAATGTGAAGTAATGGAAATGAAGTGCTGCGGTGAACTAAAGATCATATATAAATACGGTTGAATTCGGTCCATATTTAGCGGGTGTAGCGGCATTTTTCTTCAAACACATTTTGCTTTGTGACATCTGCAGTTATGTATAGATTCCGCCGCGATTGACACCAAATGAAAGGTTTTTTTAAGCTTGATAGTAAAACCGAATAGGCATTAAAAAATTTTTATGATTTTAAATTTTACAGATCAAAAAAAAAATCCTAACCTCAAAAATAATTCTTATATAATTTTTTTTATTTTTTAAATTTGCAAGTTAAAACATTGTTTTTCTATAAATTAGTTATGCGTTATATAAACACATATTATAACAATCGGTGAAACATTCACATTTTTGCAAAAATTCGCGTTTTTAATGTTAAGGAAATTTAATTATAATTGATATTTTTTATGTATTTTATCAGCGCATTGATGAATTTGGACTGCATTGATGAATTTGAAATGAGTTTCATGCATCCATACAACATTTATTAAAATAAATTAATAAATTTAACTTAAAATTTTTTTTTTTAAAGAAATTTTAACTTAAAACCTCCATAACTTTCGCGCCGTTTGCAATAAATGATTAACGCGAACTGTTTTGGTATGCTAAAATATCACCCTTCACGTGACCAAAGCGTCATTCGTGTCATCCGAAAAAAAAAATTGGAAAAAAAAATATTAAAATGTCGAAAATTTTTGAAATTGCCCATATACAAAAATTTTTTTTTGTTTTTTAATAATTGATGTAGACATTAATTCAAAATATGTATGGCAAATAAAGACTTTAAGTCTACTTTATATTTTTTGCATATGTCCGCTAAGCTTTTACTGGCTTAAAAAACAAGGAATTTTGTGTTAACAAAGGCATTAATTGTGTGAAGTTTTGTTAACTTCAGATATATTTCAGTGTGTTTTGTTTTCGATTCGCCATAAACTATTTATTTTTTTTTATTTTTGGTTATAAAAAAACTAGTGGTCTTTTAAATGTTTCTAAATGAATCGTCCGCGAGTTACTTTTAGTTTTGTTTATATATAGCTTTATAGACTGAGAAATGCAACTCATTAAATTAATGATGTGCTAGAAAAAGAAACGTTTTTTAAAACTTGTATAATCGTAACCAAGAATATGGCTTTTCCTATATTAAACATCTGGAAGGATTAATATAAAATCTTAAAGACTGAACCGCCTAACTATTACTTAAAAATAAATAAAAATATCGAGAACATTTTAAATTTTGCTTACTTTTTAAAGACATTTGATGATAATTTGTTATTTACGAAAGAGAAATTAGTTAATAGGAGTTCATATTAAATATTGATTTATGTTATTTATATGCAATTGTTGTGTTGTAACTACTACAGAGATTATATTATAATTAATGATTATGAAAATGGTTTGTTTTTTATATATATTATTTATATGCTAATGTACCCGTTTTTAACCGAAACTTGTGTTGTTGACAACTTTAATAATAA
Source organism: Metopia argyrocephala (assembly GCA_963576795.1). NCBI lineage: Eukaryota > Metazoa > Arthropoda > Insecta > Diptera > Sarcophagidae > Metopia > Metopia argyrocephala. The sequence goes on along the minus strand of OY756211.1, from coordinate 54,380,371 downwards.
TTTATTTTTAATTTATTTATGTTTTGCTTGTTTATTTTTAATTGTTTTTTCTTCTCTTTTTATTTTTTATGCTCGTATATGTAATTGTGCTATAGATATTATTTGCTTTAATTTCATTTATATTAAAAAAATATTTAAAATGTTTTGATTTATTAGCCTCACAATTCGAAAGCCAACCCAGAAAGCAATTAAAAAATAAAATAAACGAAAGAACAAACATATGAAATTTAATTAATTTATTTTAAAATTCTTTTAATATTTAACTAAAATTGAAATTTTATTTTTTTTTTATTTTCTATTTGCAGAAGAGAGTACAAAGATTTGTCTTTGCTTTTAACACATTCTATATGTACATGTAGTGGCACTCCATTATAGGCCAGTTGTCTGATTTATGATTTGTTTTTATGTTTTTCAAGCTTCTGTCGCTTCGTTGATATTAGTTTGGTTAATGGATGAAATTAAAAATCGTTTTTTTTTGTATAGTTTTGTTTTAACATTTGGCGAATTTATTTTTAGGCAAAATCATAAATAATTTATTAATTGATTATTTTCCTTTGGGCCAAGATTCTAAAAATAAATTTAGAAAAAATCAAATAATAGATTTTTTGCATACTCGTATGTGCACATGTACATAGAATTTTGAAAAGCGTTTACAGTTTTATTAGAATCAAAGCAAAAAATAGCCGCCTTAAAATACACGTATTTTGATTGCCTTAGTTTACACTTTAAGATGTTTTTTTGTTGTTGCTGATTTTGTTCATACAAAAAGTTTTATGGTTTTTTTGTTAGATGCCAGAAATTAAGAGCAAAAAACGACAAGAAAGAAAATTTGCATGTTAATCCATCAATTTGTTTTATTTATTAAAAAGAGCATATTCTTGATACAATAATTAACACTGAAAAAAGTACATACTCATCATGAACATACACACACACAAACACACACAAGAAATATTTATTTTAAAACATAATGACAAGCGTTAACAGAATAAAACATGTTTTGTTTGTTGATTAACAACAAAAGTTCATTAAATAGGCGGCGCTGTTAGCGGTAATTGTAGTAGCAGCATCAGCAACCACAACATGTTGAAAATAAAACAGTTATTTTTCTTTTATTTTCTTTTTTTCACACACACTTTTTGGTTTTCAATTTCTTAGAAAAATGTTCAAGGATTTTTTTTTTTGTGTACGGTGTGTATGTGCCGTTATTTTCTAAGTTTGGCTTTTTTTCTCTTAAATTTTGTGGTAAAAATTCTGTAATTTTTAATATATTTTTTTTGTTTGTTTCTTAATTCAACTTGTATTTTGTATTATATATAACATTTTTGGTTATTTCTTTTTTTTATATATGTACATATAAGTATATGTATAATTTTTATATAAACTCGCGAACGCGCTTTATTCAACGTCCTTAATCGTTTGAAATTCATAACATAACTGAAACTCGAAAAATTCTTAAACGAAAATCCTCAAGAAGACAAACATACAGTACAAAACAATAATAACAAAAACAGCAATATTTATAAAACATCTCCAATTTATCCCAAAATGCGTATGAGCAATATACTATATTTGCTTTATAGTAGCAGACTGGCATAACATCCACATTTGATATTCTCTCTATATTACGAGTACTATAGCAAAAGCAACAGTGTTGAAAACAAATAGTCACACTTGTGCTCTCCTATTCTCTATTTTTGTATTCCATTTGAATGTATAAAGAAATATGTGTTAGTAGTATCACACGAAACAATATAATGTAATATTTTATTTGTATAACGGCATCCACATTTTTCTTTTAATGCATTACAAGAAACTAATGCAAAAAAGCTTTATGTTCCACTCAATTCAAGAGAAAGAAAGCAATTTCAAAATTTTACAAACATATATAAATACATGCTCTTATTTTGCACAAATATGCATTTCTCTTAATTTCTTATATGGTCAACATGACAAAAACAAAAAAAACTTTTAAATTTTTAATATTCAAGCTATTCATGCTTAATTCCAATAATATTTAACAAACAAAATTAATTACTTTTGTGGAAAAACTGGTCTCTATGGTCATTTCCTTGTTGTTTCATAATTTTCAAATAAACTTTAATTAATTACATATATTTTAAATTCTATTGCCTTAATGAGAATCATTGAGAAAAGCCAAATAGAATGCACTGACTTAAGCAAAACAGAATTGTAAAATAAACGCAAAATGTTTTAGAGAATCCTTAGACTCATAGAGGCATTGAATTAAGTTTTCTTTTTTGTTCAATTTAAATTAAATGACAATAAAAGTACATATCGTCACAAGAATTAAAGAACGCTGTTACTGACAAAAAATCGAAAATACGTTTTTTGCATCATTTTTATTAGAAAAAAAAAATACGCATCGATTGGTCCCGGTCTCGGTCCCAAATTTCTATGATGAAAAGGAATTCACTTACGCCGTCTGCTTTTTGAAAAATACCAGTGTCTTTGTGTTGCTTTCATAGAGGTTTTTTGGCTCTGGTGAACATTTAATGTTTTGCCAGTTACAGCGTTCTTTAATTCTTGCGACGATATATGTCAAACGCCTTAGCAGCCTGCCGAACTTTTATTTAGATAATTAATTGCAATAAAATTTGCATAAATTCGAATGAAGATTTGTATAATTTTTTTTTGAAGAAACTGTTTTTATCATTTTTAGTGTGAGGAAAAAACGATCCCAACCGATATTTAAATTATTTTACGATTCACTCAACAGTTCCTTGAGTTAAATTTCAGCCCTGTAGAAAACGTGTGATCATTATTTAGAAATAGTTTGGGAAAAATGTTTATATTGGCGTGGATGTACACTTCATTTGAAGGATTTATTGGAATGCTTTTGCAATGAAGATGAAATTGAAACAATTGAAAACCTATATGATTAAGTCAAACGCTAAGGTTTAATAGAGCTTAACGGTGGAAGAGTTCAACCATGGCCATGCGAAATTATTACTACGGTGAACTTATTACCATGGTGTGATTGTTTACAATTCACTCACAGAGTCATTTGATAGCTCTGATGCTTCACTTTCATTCCTTCAGAGAGGAAAAGAAAAAAATCCATCTGATGGATCTAAGATGGACTATGTTGTAGGAGCGGGTGTCTATTTCATTGACTGAGAAGTCAGAAATCTGCACGTCTATCCAATATTTCGGGCATATTCCAGGCGAAAGTGCTGGCGATATAAGTGGCACATGAGCTACTAGCCGCAGTGTCTAGATTCAACCATAATATTGCTATTCTCTCGGGCAGCTAGGCTGCGGTGCCGATAATAGAATCAGCGGTGACTAAATCTAAACTCGTAGAGCAGAGTAGAAGCAGCCTTAACACCTTGGGAGTGAACCATAATAATACGGATGACGAAGCACCGAAATATAGTTGGTAAAGAAATGTCATATGCTGTAACGAGATGTGGAACTGCCATCGACATATCTTATGCAGAACTGATGTTCCCACCAATGAAAGTTGTAAAGAAGAGATTGATATGAAATAATGTCGGATCGCAGGTCCAAGGTGAACTGGTCTGACGACTTGCAGAATCTAGCTTTGGCTAAAATATGAGCTGTTGTTGAACTTGAAACATGGAACGTAAAAATGGATCACAGCTGTACTGTAATTAGTTTTTGGACTATTAGGGAGCAAGCAGCCAGTATGAATATTTCATTTAATAGGATGACCTGCCGTATGGAGGTAAAGTATTAGTTTTAGTTAAACTGATCTTTGATAATATTGGGGAGCTAGCTGATGTGAGCATTGGTCAACGCACGAACTGGATATAGTTTCGTGATGCATAGTCATGCGAGCGTGCTAATTGGTTATGGGGAAAATCACAAAAACCAACCAACCATGATAAAACGCAGGCCTCATACAAACTAAAAAGGAACATAAAGCTTTCGAAGTAGATGCGTATTTAGTATGAATGCATATTCTATACAAACCTGCCAAATAAACCATATAAAATTTGCTTAATGTCGCTAATTTTGCACTGAATTTTTGAATTGAAAAAATTATTAAAATCTTTTCAGGAGTGCTTTAAAACCTGAAGAACTTTATTATAATTTATTTTGTCTTGTGAATTGTTTTATTCATAAATATACTTTTCGTGAGAAATCCAGAATTAACTATACCAAGAGAAGACTTAACTCATTACAAGTATATGACAAAATATAATTCCTATATATGATTTCTATAAAAATGGTAAGTTAATTAAATAAAAAGTGTGATGACAGTATTCCCTGAATAATTGCCCCACGCTTAATTGCCTTTCACGCTTATTTACTTCAATTTCTAAATCCCCATTTTTTTCCATTACCATTTTCTAATAAAATTCCACGGTTAATTAACTTTCTCTTAAGGGCGTTATTCGGTTAATTACCTCAAATATGTTTTCCCCAAAGAGAAATTTCACTTAAAATTCTCTTGTTTAATTACTCAAAATAATTATTTTTTAAAAACTGTAGCTTAACTCAACTATGTTTATATAGGCATAAAATGTTGAATTTACTTTCAAACTACTTTTTGATGCAACCTTGAAATTAAAGTCTACCAAGTTCATGTATAAGTATAAAGTTACTTGCTTTTCACATGTATTCACGGCAGTGTATATAGGCAATTAACCGTATTCGTTTAAATGACTTCCACGCATAATTGCCCAAAAATTTTGACATTTTTGTCGAGGCAGTTATCCGTGGAATACTGTATTATGTACAGAATACATATAACTCTGATGAGACTACCATAGCTGGGGTCGAGAACATGTTCAGTTCAGTTATCAAAATTCGTTGCAAAAAAAAAAACAATTTAAATTCTTAGTAGAATTTAGTTTTGATCTAATTGATGAAATAAAATTAATTGTATTCTAACTGGGCGTCAAACTCCACCATGTAAAATATACATACATAAATAATTGGCCATTACAACCTTGTTCCAGGGCTTCGACCTAGCTTCTGGCAGCATCTATGTTGTGTGTCAATTTTTATCCATGAGTACAGAGCTCTTGTCTAGTAAACCAATATACTTACCACTAGAATACGGCGACTGCATGTATAACAAGACTCTTTATTTTAGCAGAAGCTAAAAAAAAGTTTTATTTGTACAACAGAATATACAAAAAAAAATTTTTTTTATTTCGCAGTTGTTTTGATCTTCAATGTTCACCTCTGCGAAAATCTGTCATTAAAGTAATTCTTTTAAATTTTTAATGAGAAAAAAGAAATTTTCATATTCATAAATATTTCACTAAAACATACACACACATATACATATAAATATATGTGTATGTCCCCAAACTAACAACTTATTTATTCACTTTCTATTCATAACAAAAATTTTTAATAATCTGTAATTTAATAGAAAAAAAAAGGAAAACTATACAAAATTCAAATAAAATATAAACTCTACGAATATAATAAAAATAAAGAAAATAAAATAAAAAAACTCAACTCAATTCAAAAATGGGATGAAACTTTTAATCCCATACTAGGGATTATTTAAAGGGTGACTCAAAAAATAAATTTTATAACCAAATTACAAGAAGGGAAACTTTAGTATAGTTGCTACCTTACCTGTAGGGAATATCAGTAGTACAACTGATTTCATAAAATATAAGTCTGTCACTTAAAATCGACCAGCAGATAATATCAATACTGGCTAGGTAGTTCTCTTGCAGCTTTTAGCTTTAGCTTTATTGGCATTCGTTATTGTTTATTTTCTGTCGAATTATCGTGATTACAATGAAATGTCAAAAATACAGTTTTTACGTAAAATGTAAAAACAAAATAGAACAGTTTTTTTTTCTTATAATGGGTGTTTTTTTATAGAGTGACACAAGTTTAAATCATAATTGACCAATGAAATATATTTCTAATATTAATATAACGGGCTTTATTGAAAAGAACGTTTTATTAAATTAATGTTTAAATATAATTGGCAGCCACGGCTGGCGCGTTTAAGGCTTAATTTGGAACACCAATTTTCAACAACTTTTCGTCAATGAATCCTCCGTCTCATAAAACGCACAAAACAGTAATTTCCTGTGGAAGTAATGGTGTTTCGATAAAAGCTTGTGGATTCTCCTCACTCCAAATGTGACAATTCTGAGCTTCATCGGAAAATAACATTTTGAATGGAAATTCAAAATCGACATCAATAGAATAGAACAATTATTTTGATTAAAAATTTCAACAATTTGCAGGCGTTGCTCTGGTGTAAGTCGATTCATATTGTAATTTCAAAGCAAACTTAACAAAAAGCGACTATCAGCTGTTAAGTGTGTGGGCCAATAAAGGCGTCATTTTGTGACACAAAAAATACCCCCTTTATTTAACACAAACTTTACTAAACGAAATATGTATGTACTATGTTGATCGATAATGTCTTGCCAGTTTGTAATAAAGCCATTATTCCAATTGTTTAGAAATCTTGGAATTTTTGAGCGTATGACAAGAGTCCACAAAATTTATATTTACAGCCAGGCCCACGATATCGAAAGAAAACTTAAGCGAAAGACACTCAGTGACTCACTGTGAATCTAAACTGCGGCCCACTAATTGTCACTTTATCGTTCGCTTTGCTTTACGTTACCAGCGTAATGCAAATAAACAACAAAGCTGCCATATTAACATATCAAAAAATAATCGCGAATATACACGAAAAAAGCGTTGAAATACTTAAATTGTACAGTAAAAAATGCAACCGTGTGCTAGTTTAACTTGACAAAAATGTAGTAAACAAACTTATTCCGATTTTGTTTATTTGTGTATATGTGTGTAAAAAAATTTTGTGTTACCAATCGCATTTATTTTTGGCGACACAAAAATTAGTGTGCCGCAAATCAGCTGTTTGTCGCTTAAAACTACACGATTCGATATCGTGGGCCTGGCTGTTAGTAATACAAATAAAAACCTGAAAATGCCTGGTTATACCATATGATATAGACATAAAAACGCAAAATCAAAAAATCAAGTCAAGTTCTTTCGTTGTGATCAAAATCAATCATTTTTCTAGGCTGTTAAAGATCACACTAAATAATTCTCTTTTAATTTCACCAGACACCTGGCATTTGCCATTTGGTTGTCAATCATGGTTTTAAAATCAGAAACCTTACCTTGAGAAACCTTATTTTGTTTTTCTCATTAGAGTGTGTGAACTATTGTTGTACGTGAATAACTTTTTATCGATCACTAGCATTAGTTTCGTTTTTTGTGTAGTCAGTTGTCTTCTAATAGTTGACACTTGTTTGATGATGAGTTGCTAGTTCGCTGACTAAATTCACTTTTCTTAAAAACCCATTGTTGTCAAAATTTTTCATGATCTCATAGACTTTTCGGTAATTGTTTGACGAGAGTGCAGTGCATGTTTATTATCAAAATATTCAGATTGAAAATGAACAAACCGCTTCGCTGGTGCATTTATTGTTACAGAATTTGCTTGCGACTCATTCTTAGTTTCTTTTTCTTTTTTAATAGAAAAGCAAAATATGACGGCAATATGTCGAATGGTTACCTGCATACATACATAACTGGCCTTTACAACCCTGTGTCAGGATTACGGCCAAACATCTCGCAGCACTCATGTTGTGTGTGTTACTTTTTATTTATTTCGAATGGTTACCCAATTTTAAATGTAAATAACTTTTCAGAAAATAACGTGATATTAGTGATGTCTGGTAATGAAGTGATACTTTAAATATTACCTTTTAAACAAACGTTTGCTTTGCCTGAGCCATCTAACAATAATATTTGGTACTAGATAGTGCTCTCATTGGTATGTCTGTACTTACATAAGATTTGACAAGATATTAAGCATACGGTCGTCATATGACACAGAAAATTTAAATATTATAATTTGTTTCAACAATTGCATGAAATCTGCACTGTGGTATTAAGGCAAAGCGAGAAATGCTGCAAAAAGTGATATTAAACCCTTGAAGTTTTATACAAATCAATTTCTTAAGAAAATCCTGAAATATTTTTGATCAAACACAACAAACACCTATCAGTTATGAAAGACAACACACTGTATCCCCACAACTGTTGAAATCAAGCGACGGAAATGAAAATCTATCGGCTATACTCTGCACAAGCCTCAAGAAGGTATAACTAGGAATGTCACCGACTGAAATCATCCAAAGAAAAGAAATAAAGGCGAAAACTTTAAAATGAAACTATCGATATTAATAAATCGTGATTGAGCTATAGTTACTGGGTCCTATTTCGCCTGTAAAAATTATAATAAAAAATCAGTTGATTCCAGGCTCACAGCCTAGTAACTACGCAAAGAAATTTTCAGTTCAAAAACAAAACAAAACAATTTTGTTATACTCTGTATTTGCTATGTTTGCTATGTTATGAGCTGCATAGTTTTTTGTTCATGAATAAATAAATGCAAATATACATGCATATGCATACTAAACACACACACAAGTAAATTTAAAATCATTAAATGCATATTTGTAGGTGTGTGTGTGTGTGTTTATACAGACATTAACATGTTTTTAAAAATGAATTGACATTACGAATAGAGAGCGTAAGGCAAAAATGACAAAACTCGGTAATAACAAGAATAAAAATACACTGCAAATGAAAGGTGTGCTGCCCCTTAATTAACACAGTTTTTATAGCTAAAAACCACTTAGACATACAAAGTAAAATATAATTCCTCACTCACTCTCGCTCTCTATGTAGTCAATATATCAAGTCATTGGTGCTAAACATATGGACATCAGCATAAATGTAGACACGCACAGACACACACCGGCATATATACATAAATTCATATAAAAAGTCCAGTCAGCTCTTTAACACTTAGATATATATATAAAGCACTAGCAACAATCATTAACGTGTATAACATACGACTGTAGAAAATTTCAATATTTAAAAGAATGTATTCGTGTTTATTTTTAAAACAAAAACTACATTTTAAGTAGCAAATTCAATAAAACGATTTTTGAGCCAAATAAAGTACTAAATGAGAGCTTTCTATAAATAAAGATAAGAAAGAAAGCAAACTATTTCGTGATAGTCTGCTAACTAAGGCAGCAAAGATATATTTTTGAAAGTTAGGCCCCGATTATCGTTTACAACACTTTTTTTTTTTTTTTTTTTTTTTATTTTGAGACCAATACTCAGGGGAAAACCCCTACTAAATGCTGTGCATTGTATTGGAATTTTTTTTTTTAGAAAGGACAGTACATATGTATGTATATTACAATTAATTATATTATTATTAAGCGCCTTAGGATCTAAATGTTGTAAACGATAGTCAAAGTATATGGTACAACACTTAGGTGTTGTAATTTATAATCGCAATTTTAAAAAATACAACCTAGATTTTACAATTGTTGTGAACCATAATCGAGGCCTTAAATTCTGGTGGTCTTAGTACCAGGAATCTAGCTACTTATTTACAAATTTTTTTGGAACATGAAGCACACAAAATTTATATACTGTTCATACAATACGAATTGTCTATAAGACACGAACAAATATACACAAATCACCGTGCGGGAGTTTATGTCATCTGTCCGCCATTTTATATATTTCGAGTTAATGATGCCACTTTAGGTTTTTGACACCAAAATTTTTAAAATCTGCAATCCATTTTCGACTATTTATCACCGTAACTGGACGAGATATCCGTAAACAGATTGCAGACTTGAAAATTTGGGGTCAAAAACGTAATGTGGCATCATTAACTCGAGATGTAAAAAAATATAAAACGGCGTATAGAGCAAATAAACTTCCATACGACGAAATGTCATGCAAATATGCACTCATATAAAGCGATAAGTTTGGGATTATTTATGTACTTGATTTGTATTTATATTCCAATAATAGAAACTATGATTTCTGAATTAAAATTTTAAGATTTTGCAGCCCAAAATTTATTGTTTTCACAATACACCCGTTTTTTAGGTAATGTGTGCGTCAATCAGTTCCCTTCAGTACTTTTGCCAGATAATTGAGGTGTTAGAGTGAGTGAGAGAGAGATAGAGAGAGAGAGGGATATCAGAGCTGGGATCAGGGGTGCCAGATGCTTTTAATTGAAAATCGGCAAATTTCGAAAAAAAATTCGGCATTATCGGCACTTCAAGGTAAAAAAATCAGCAAAAAATCGGCAAATTAAAACTTCCCGTTGTAGTGATTCATTTACCAGCAAACATAAATTTTTTTTTTTTCATTTAGATTGAGTTTACTGAAAATTCTATCCACATTTGCTGAAGATCGTGGAAGGATCATAATTTGTTGTACAATCAAGACAGCACTGGAAATGCAACTGTTACATCCCCTCGTTTTCAGATATTTTTTTTGCTAATAAGTCTACAAATTTATTTCAAGTCCTTCAAAAATTTTTTCAAAGTTCAAAGATTTTAACTTTCTGAATTCGGAATCTAAAATTTGTTTTTCTTTTCTAGCAATAAAGCTAGGAAATTCTCTCAGAATTTCCGTAAGAGAACTATTCTTGATCAGAACTTTCCCGGGGCTCGAACCTAGAGCCTCAAACACATTATTCTTATTTTTAGTAATTTTGTTAATTTCGTTTTTATGAAGTTTTGATTCAGATATTAACTCTTTAGCCAATACTCCCAAATACACCCCATCAAATTTCAGAAATATTATTTGTGTTCATAAAATCTGTTAAATAAATGTTTTTATTTTTTAGAATACCGTTTTTTGTACAGGTTATGTAGTTCTGTTAATTCACTTTTAAAAATTCTGTTAATATTATTTACTATTTTAAGAATATATTTTAAAAACGAAATATATTCAATTTGATTTGTTTAAACTTTTAATATTTTTTTTTGTTGTTGTATCAATTTGATCCACATTGGCAGCCAACGAAAAGTAAATTTTCAAGGCTTCATGTAAATATAGTATTCTAGATAGCCATCTGGATTGACTTGGATACAGTAACTTTTTTGGTTTTATTTCTAGCATCTTCTAAATGTTGTGATTCAATCTTTTTGGACTATTTGATACATAATTGTAGCAAATATTTCAGTATTGTTCTAAATTGTAAACGTACTAGAACAAATATAGTATTTTAAGCTTTTTTGAAAAAATCGGCATTTTTGAAGCAAAAATCGGCAGATCGGCACATTGATAAATTTAAAGTAAAAAATCGGCAAAATGCCGATAAATCGGCAAATATGGCAGGCCTGGCTGGAATATGAACGCGGAACTAGACATACTAGACTACTGCGGCCACATTGTATTGAGATTATAGCAAAAGAAAAAGTATATTTGTTGCTACAAACCAGAACAAAAATCAAGGGCAGTGCGAGCAAAATATATTACAATATTTTTTTTTATCGTATACAGGTAAACCTCCTGCAACGCGGTGAATAGGTTCCTGAAAAACTCCGCGTTATAGGAAGTCGCGTTGTAGGAGACTCTAACTCCATACAAAAATCAGAGTTTGGTTCCAAAGAAAAAAAAAAATTTCAGTAAGATATTGGAATTTGTATAGTAAAAATATGTGCTTAATATAATTTGTGTATTTATGTATTTGTTGAGTCATAAGAACATATAGGCTGACTTACAAAATGTTAATTGCTTTGTATTCGAACAAAGTATATTGTTTCATAAAGTCGCTATACAAAATATTTACAATGTATACGATTTAAAAATGTCGCCAATACGTATTTTTAACGCAGTAAAAAAGCAATCGGTTTTATAACTGATGCTTTGTTTGCTATTGGTTTGTTTACAAACATTAAAACGTTTGTGTTTTAAAAAAAAAATATATATAAAAACAAAAATTACAAATAATGACTGAAATACAAAAGTAAATTAATTTGTTTTTAATAAAAAATATATTAAAAAAACAGCAAATATTTATTTCTTTTAACATATTTCAGCGAAAAGAACCCGACTTTTGTGCAAAACGCAAGAAGCGCACCATTTTGTGGCAAACGGTCTTGAGAGAAATTAAGGAGGTGGATGACACCTTTCCTTTCTCTCGGGATGATATCATGATGATTTCTGATCATTTAAAAAAATTATCAAATAAAAGATTTACAACCGCCGTTTCCATTTTCTTGTTTGTCAGTAATAAAAATGGTGCATTGCAACATTTCTGTTTCATAATGAAAATGTAAACAAAGCACATAGTTGCATTGTTTCGGAACTTTGCATATGTAAGAAGTTTAAATACCGCAGTAGAACTGTATACAAACTTTGTATTCATACATTTTGGAAGTCAGCCATATATTATGTGTTTAATAACACTTCATTTATTTGAACAAAACAAAATAAAAAAAATTTTAATTCTACGTAAAATATTCAAGTTGAAAGATTTAATAAATTAAAGCCAAAATAGAACGATAACTTTCTACTCCTCCTCATCACTTAGTATGATTTGTTTCGAACGTTTTGTTTGTGCTAGTTCAAAATCTGAGCTTAATCCACTATCAGATTCGGGCATACTTTCGACGATTAATGGTCGAAAAAATCGTAGATTAAAGTTAGTTTGCTCTTATTTCGCAAATTTTTATAAATTTCTTGATAGGGTACTAAATTGTTTTAAAGATTTCGCTTAAATATTTCTGCTCTGTCACTTAAGGGGTCGTTCTCCAAAATGTATTCCTCCAACTTACTTATTCACCTTACAATAACTTTATCAAAACTCTTTTACGAAAAAACAACAACTGTTTCACAATTTTTTTTATAATTTAACTGGAATTAGACTGAATATTTTTTCGCAATTTTTGACACGCTTTAGATTGATGTTTTCATTTCCAATGAAGACAACAAACTACCAAAAAATTATTACATCAAATGAAAGCAGTATAAATCGAAGTATGGACAAAATGCAAAGAATTTTATTTAGGCAAGAAAACCTTTTTCCAATTAAAATAGTAAATAGTTGAAAAAATTTTCATAAAAATCGGGTTGTAAGTGTAGCGTTGTAAGAAAATGTCCGCATTTTGGGAACCGCGTTGTAGCGAAAACGCGTTTTAGGAAACCGGGTTGTAAGAGGTTTACCTGTATAAGAAAATAATATTGTAATCTACCCTTACATTAATCTGAGTCAACAAGGGAAACAAACGGATTTAATTACAAAATCCTGTAATATTTTTTAATTTCAACTAATTTATACTTTTAATTATCTGCCTTATAGTTCACCATAATTTTGACTGTGTCCAAATCAGTTTGCTAAAGTAAAAACATGTGTTTATTTTAAAAGCACATATAAGTACACCAATGGAAGCTTTTATGTTGATATTCATTTTCCTACTGGTAATTCCATTAAAAATTGGCTAAAAACTGAAGGTTTTTCATGAAAAATCGTGTTCAAAATTGTTTTAGATTATTAACTTTAAGAGTATATGGAAGGCTGCACTCATACATACATACATACTCGCATGTTAGTGTGTTGATATAATAAATTACATACATATGTATGTACTATGTACTTCTAATTTCAATATTGTTTTGTTTTTATTGGCTTAATGTTGATATTTCCATTATAAATATGCTCAACAATGCTGTGCTTAGTTCAGCATGATTACATTTTTACTCCTTTTGTCCCTTATTTTACGCAATTAATTACATTCAAAACATTACATTTTACTTTTTTTCCTTTCTTTTTCATTATTGCCAGAGAAAATGTTATAATTAAGCCAACATATGGATAAAATAAAATTTATTTTTTATTCTTTTTTTTTTCTTTGTTTAATAAATCAAATACGAAATTGATATTCTTTTATTCATATTGTTCTTTAACTACATAATTGTAAAAGTAAATAAAATATTTTATAAATTCTTTTCAACTTAAGGTTTTTATATAAATGCTGGAGAATATTATTAAAATGTGGGTGTTACATGAATAGGCAATCAATGTTTTATTTTTTTATTTTATTTTTAACATGTTTGATTTATTTATTTGGAAGTACTTCTTTGTTTGTTTAAAAACAAAAGTGTAGTAAATTTTAATACGCAATTGCATGACACAAAATAAATTATTAATTTAAAACAAAGCCTGGTAGGATTGATGTTTAAATGAGATAAAAATTAGAGACCCAAATCGATGCTGTAATGCGTTTTAAATAATTGATGATTTTCAACAGCAAAATTTCCTCTAATGCATACCCCCAGTATATATGATGAATAATACAGGGCGTCCATCGGAAAGGTATACTACTTTGCTTTGCCCCCATTTTGGTAAACATTAATCTTAACAGTTGATATGAAGTAGAGACGTGGCGAATTTGTTATGAAAAACTATTCGGTTAGCCAACGTGTTTTAATTGTTAAAACATTTCATCAAAATCAATCATCGATTACTGTGACGATAAAAAAGTTAAGTAAAATTTTTGGGAAAAACAACGTGCCAACAAGTCGCACTATTTATCGTGTAGTGAATGACTTCGTAAATAGGTTGACTGTAGCTCATAGTACCAAACATGTACCACAACGTACAGCAAGGCCGGATGAAAACATTACTTCTGTTCAAGAAAGTGTTCAAAACAATCCATAAACCTCAACTCGACGCCGTGCTCAGGAGCTTGGTCTTCAAGAAGAAACTTTGGCAGCAATATTGCATAAAGATTTGCATTTGTTTTCATTAAACAATCCGTTGATACTAAAGCTTCTTGCAAAAGACCATATACGCCGCCGTACTTATGCCAATAGAGAGGGTTGTCGCCAAAGACAACTACGATGTTCATGAAAAAATTAAAATAAGTGACGAGGCACATTTTCATTTGAATGAATATGTGAAAAACAGATTAGTCGGTTCTGGGCAAAAGAAAACCCTCAAAATATTAATCATTTACCTTTGCATCCAATAAAAGTGACAGTCTGCTGTGCAAATTGATCAGGAGGAATCATTGGCCTTATTTTTTTGAACTGAAAACGGTGTAATGGTAACTGTCAATGGGGAGCGATGTCGTGATATGATTGAAAAGTTTTTAACACCACAAATGCATACTTTAGGCTTGACGAACATGTGGTTTCAACAAGACGGTGCCACTGAGTGACCTCTTTAAACAAAAAGTTATTTCAAGGAATGGATATGTTGATATTCCGGCCTTCTTTTTGTGTTGATATCTGAAAAGCAAGGTTTATGCAAACAAACAGGAAACGCTGGAGCAACTTAAACAAAATGTTCGTGATGAAATTAATGAAATACAGAGTGAAATGTGTGAGAATTTAATAGAAAATGTGCTCGAAAGGCTGGTATTTGTGAGTCTAACAGAGGCGGACATTTATCTGTTATTGTATTCCATACATAACTTTCGACATTAAATAAAACATGTATCACTATAACATCCATTTCCTTTCATTTAATCAAGGAAAACAAACAAACAAAGTAGTATACATTCCCGGCAGATACCCTGTATTAGATTATTTTACAAAATGATCTACTTAAAAAGTCTTTTCAGAATTATAGGGGTGACGTTATCCAAAAATACTGTTAAACTATGTATTTAAAACAAGTATCTATTCAGCGCGGACAAATCCAGAGCTAAAGAAGAATACTGCTTCACTGCTATACTCGTTTAATCCATATCGGGTAGTAAGATCCCCAATTAATTATTTAAGCTTAATAGTAGGGAGATAACAAGGGCTGTGTGTATTCTCAGAAGCTATTGCGTACAGGATAGGCATGCGGAAAATATGCAATTCTTGTCTAGTTTTTAGATCGTTCGATACAAAAGGGAAAGGGAGAGTGTAGAATTATTCAATTTGTCTATCCATTTGTTGATAGTTTACGGGTGGTATTGCTCTACGATTACTGTTGTCAGATTTCAGGCTATACTTCAACATAATTTTGCGTTGTTGTGCTTTTAAACAAAGCCTCTCATTTTATTTTTCCGACCTACGAATCTGAGAATAGTGTCATCTGGTGTAAAACGAACGGCAAAGAGTACTCAAGTGAACTTTTATTAAAAAAGTAATTATTTTTTTATAGCCTATCTTGCAATAATCGATTAGTAACCTGCTGAAAATACTTAAGCAGTTTCTTGGTAAATTAATACAAGTCGCAAAAGCTTTGTTTTTCTTTCTTCGGCAAACTAATACATTCATCAGCCTCTCATAGTAAGCGAGCTGTAGACATTGAAAATGACAGATATTGGAAAGAAATAAATGAGTTATATCCTGGTCGATGTACAAAATTTAGAGGGTTCTTTGACTACCACATGTCATGAACAGTTTGCTGTATACGAAGGAAAATATGCGGAAAATAGACCGAATTTTTAATGGAGAGAACAAGTTTTAAATCTTAATTCTAAAATTTTAGTCTTAATTGTCTAACATACGCTAGAGATGATGTTATAGAATATTTCAAAATGGAGAAATAACTGGTAAGGACTCAGAAATATTACATCAAATATGTTGTTATGGAGAAAATGTTTCAAAAAACTTAAAAGAGTCAAAAATAAAGAAAACATACTACAATTCAGTCAAAACTGAGTATTAATTTTTAAATTTTAAATGATACAATTGAGATGTGTTGTATTATTTAAATAATTTCCCTGCTTTAGTGGTAAGTGTGCTGTTAAAGGATACGTTGGCTTGATTATCCTCAGAGAGATTCTTATTTAATATGGATTGCATGGCTTTTTTTCATTTCATATATAATTTAAAGTTAATTAATTAATTTAAAAAAGAATATAGAAACTTGCGAAGAACTCCAAGCAAAATGAACAAAATATTTAGCAGATATGAAATCAAAGATAATTAAACATTTGTTATATATAAACTTAAGAAAAACTTATTATTATTGTTAACAAATGCTAAGTTCTACCATTCCACACAATTAGTAAAAAAAAAAAAAACTTAATAATTTCTTTTATTAGCAGTAAATATTTAAACAATTTTTAAGGAATAACTTTTCAAATAAATTCTATTCAAAGGAGATAATCATACTCGTATCAACACGTTTTGTTACACTTTTAACTTTTCCCCTTGATAAAAGTGAGTTTTAATTATTTCTTCAATGCACGTTTCATATTTGCAAAGATAATTATATTTTTTTCTATTTTTTCCTCTCTATCTCTAATAAATATAATTTAATTACGGTTACTTCCCTATTATTTTTAATGATAAAAAGAAGATGAGAAATTTATTCTTTTATTTATTCATTAAACGCTTCTTATTAGTGTTTATTCATGCCACTAATTTACAACTAATAAGAGGCAATTTTCATACAACCATCTCTCCCATCCCCTGTCTAATAAATAGAAAAACCACGTATTCAGTCATATTGAAACATAAATTGACCATTGCGTCTGGTTGTTGGTGTACTGTCGATGAAACTATGACTTCAGTCGGAAGTAAATGTAGAAGATGTTACAATTATTATTTTATTATAGTGATTATTATCATCTATTCAGTTATAATTATACCCTACAATACGTTCTTTTGTATTGTGTTGAGAGGTGTAACTTAAAAAAAGTTGTTTTTTTTTTATTTAAAAGGAATTTATTAGTTATGAGATACGACTAATCATGCATGTAAAACCCACAGCAAACATCGATTTTTTACTACTCGGCTTTTTTTAGATGGATCCAGTTGCTTAACATAAATGTCGATAAAAGATTTGCCGAAAACATTCATCTCACGTCGTCCACAATTAAGCGGTTTCCTTCAGCAAATTTTGCGTCCCAAGAGATTAAACAAACCGAGCAGCGAAACACCCACGGTTATGGACGAGATCATGTATTGGAAACTGATTCTGATTTTTACCACAACGCTGCATGCAAGCTATTAAAAACAACCAAAACAGTAATTGTTTTGGTACGTTTTTTTTTTCTTGGCAATCAACTTCATCGATTCATACTACTTTTATGACTACTCGAAAAAAGAAAGCTGATGTCTAGCTTCTTTCGAACTTAATTGTATAATAAATACAAAAACGAGGTCAGGTTTCATTAGACCGCACCTATGTATGGTCATTTAAGATTAGGTATACGACCCACTTAGAGCAGATGTTGGACAATTAATATACCGCATTTTCATTTGACTGTGTAGATTGCAAAATTTCAATAAATGCTTATACGATGTTTTGTTTTTAAGACCAATACTAAGGGGTAAATCCCTACTCCTGCAGTGCATTGTATTGGTATTTGAAGATCACCATAGATCTAGATATATGCCTTTTTTTGTTGGTGAGACAAGTTACTGTCCATTTTGACCACTAGAAGCCCAGTGTTATACCTTCAATCTTGTCTGGTCAGCAGCAATTGCCCCATGTGCCGGTGAATGTTGAATCTAAGTGGCGAACGTCTTCAGTAGGTTTACTGTTCTCATCCCTGGCGCTGTACTCTTGATCAATCGTTTTTGGTAAAATAGACCGGAAATGTCAGGGAGCGGTTTCTTGAAGATGGACTCCTGGTATGGGGGGAGACCTCTTATTTTTTTAATTTTAGAAAAACCACAAATTTTATTTTATTGCCATCCCTATATAAAAGCGGCAAGCGTTTTCTAGCTGTCAAAATTTCTCATGCCCATACAATTTGTATGGAGCATCCCAAAATAACGCGGCGTCAACGCTTTGCAATTGGAAAATCCAATTTTGACAGAGCGTTTAATAGTAAAGTTGGTCGCAAAAGGCAACTAAAATGTAAACAAATAGGAAAATACAGAGTTGTGATATAAAGATATGTTATTTGCATAACCATGTTTTATTCGTAATGGCAAAAAATAAACAAAATAGAAGATAATAAATATTAATATAAAATAAATACATATAATATAATAAAAATAAATAAAATATTACTATAAAATTTAGTTTATGTTACAAATATCAATAGAGAAATGCAGTTTATTATTAAAATAGTCAGAATTGTTATATAAGCATATGTTTTTGTATTACCCCGTTTTTAATGTTTTGACAAAACGTTGCCGCTCTTATTTAGGGATGGCGGTTCAGAGTAAGCGCTGAGCGTTGGAAAACGTTCCGCTTGCCGCTTTTATTTAGGGATGGCTCTTATAATATTTGAGTTTCTGTGCGAGCGCTCTAACCACTATAGCACGACTTTACATTAATTCTTCTTTTTATTATTAGAAGTCTAACAAAACTTCGCAAAACTACGAGTATAATGATTTATTATGCTTAATAGAACATTAACACAACAAATTAAGGCTTAATACAAAAAATTAGTTTTTCTGAAGAAAGAATCCACGACATTCAAATTTTAAATATGACCCCGCGAATTTGGCCACGTTGTCTGTTCTTGACAAGCTGCTTTCTGGATGTACAATCCCGTATATATGTACATTATCATGTAAGCCTCATCAAACATAATATCATGCTTAAAGAGATGGAGTCTTCACAAACCGTTTTATAGATTTTCAAAAAAATTTTCATAAATATCGAAAATTGGGTGTTTTTTTGATCGTTAACGCTTTTTTAAGCTCTATCGAATAAAAAATTGAATGAATGGTTATTCAGGTACATAAATATATGTGATCGCAGTGGTCTAGTGGTTAGCGTGTAGGCTTGGTAAGATATGAGCCCATGAAAAAAATATTTCTTTAGTCGATTACCTCTCAGCAGCCTTCTGGCAAAAGCTCTGAGAGTAAATGATCAACAAGCTTATAAAGTCTGTTGTTCGGAGTCGATTTTAAATTGTAGTTTCCGATACTCATGGATAAATTTCAACACACACAACATGCCACACGGCATAGAGCCTTTCAATACCAACATTAGAAATGTCATTCATGAGGCACTTAAAGTACTTCGACTTGTGGATTTATTGTAATCATGTCATTATTCGAACACAAGTGGAAATTGAAAAATTAAACGTTTTTAGCAGTCGTCTGACAAAAAGCTCTGAGAGTAACTGATTGCCATGAACAAGCTTTTAACGTCTGTCATTCGGATTCGACGTTAACTTTTCGGTCCCTGTATTCATGGATAAAAATTGACGCACACAGAATTGGTGCTGTGAGAAGCTGGAACATAACTCTGAAAAGGAAGGGATGTAATGGCCAATTATGTATGCACGTATGTAAACAATTTAAATACAAATCAGCCACCGAAGCTGCGGAGAAAACTGCACGTTATTAATATTTCATACATATATAATGGTTTCCATACACAGAAATAAAAATTTCTAAAATAAAGTCAGTCCTCTCCATTTTTTTATGTTTTTGTTTTGATTTAAAAATCTACTACATTAAAAAGTTTGACGTGACACAGTAGTTATAATGCCAGCATACAATACGAAACCAACCCAATTAATTTCATCATGCATTTATAGGCAAAATAAGAGGCTTCTTTTCTAATAACTCCTCGAATTTTTTTCATTCCAGATGCCCAGGGAAAAATAATTTTTATGGTGAAAGTAATTGTTTGTTCTATAATACTTTATAAATTTAATAAATAATTTTTATTTTTAAATGTAATATTCAGTAAAATGTTTGTCTGCTCAATTAAATTTTTGGTTTGACTTTTTTCTGTATTTCAATAAAAATTTTAATTAATATTTTGATTACATAACTAATATTTTTCATTGAAAACATTGCAATTGTTCAAACAGGCTTTTCAAATATACTTTGCTTTATTTAAAGTTCAAAACTTAATGAACAAGATTCCCTCTCATGCCAGTAAAATTTCGTCAAATCATCAAATATTAGTTTTAAATTTTCATCCCGCTGTAGGATATAAAAAGTCCGGCTTGACGGGCTTTAATTCTCATATTTATTTTTATTATCTTCTTAACAGCGTTTTTTTATTTTATTGCTACTAATGACTTGCAATAAAAATGTGCGAATGTTAGACTATAAGCGGTACAAAAAAAAAAACCTTTGCTTATATGACCAATATTATTATTATTGATATTGAAAGCGATTTTTCATTGTTCACATTAATAAGTCTAATAAGGATCACCCCAAGGACAAAAATATAACAAAATTTATTATGAACTTTTTGTTTCTTCTTTATGACCTTTTTTTTCTTTTCTTTTCATTCTAAAAATCAATTTATTGATAAAATTAATGAAAAAAAGTTTTTGTTTCGTAACATTTCTGTTTTACGTGCAACCTTTTGTAAGTCAAAGACTCACCGTAAACGTATTAGGAAATGTTGCAGCAAAATAAAAATAAGAAGATAAAAGCACTTGAGGAATAAAAGAAATTTTAACTTTTTTAATTTAAAACAAAAACTTTTTTTATTTGGTTTGGTGTATAATATTTCTATCAAACAGTATTTGTTATTTATGTACTATAATCTGAATCAAGAAGTTCAATAGGAAAAAAGATTTCCTATAAGCTTTACAAAGCGGTTTGTATGTAGATATGTAAGTTGAAGATAAAATTGCTAACCTCAATAAATACTTTAGTCACTACAAATGTTAATATTCAATATATTAAGCAGTGCTGACCATGTGGGTACATGAGCGCCCAAGTTCAATTAATTTCTCATATTATCCATTTTACTTACTTGTGAAAGTTCTTAATAACGATTATATATTATCAACTTTTTTTATTTTGAGTGCTAATCTTAAGGTAACAAATTAGAATTGACTAAATTTGCTTTAATTACTGGCTTAAACACTAATTTCTGCTATTTTTTTATTTTATTTTTTTTTTTTGTGGCGTGTTTTAATTCTTTATAAATTAATTTTCTGCTTTAGCGGAAGTATAAAAGTACAAAAAAATATTTCTTGATTACTTCGGCTGCATGCTCCGGATGTTTTGTTTTAGCCTCGTTTACTTTTGAGGAAAAGAAATAAGTGATTAGTTGACATTTTTGCCTTATGAAAAACAGCGCGAGAATATACATATATTTTATGTGGTAACTATCAAAAATTTACAATTCATTTAACACTAATAGCACAGTGCAGCACTAAAATCTTGAAACCCCCAAAATCTGAAAACTGATGAGTTAAGTTTTTTTAAATTAATTTTTGAAGTTTTTGACTGAGGGGTGCATTTTAGTACAATTTTCAAAAAAACATATACTGATTCTTAAATCTATACCTCGTGAACTATTCGAAAAATTGCTTTTCTCTCTTCAGCAAATGTTTACCTCTTAATTAGATCTAAAAAAGTTGTATTTAACAACGTTAAGAGAATTGTTATATTGATTAAATAATCTGTTATGTTGACTTAATTCTAAATTAATCGATAGTAATTTAATTTCTTGGATGAATCGTTCATAGTGGATTTGCTTTTTGTGTGTAGAATACTTCATAATAGCCTTACAGATATGTGGTAGACATAAAATACTAGCATTCTCTACCACAATTACACCAACTAACAAACTAGTTCATAGCTAGTCCGTATAGTTTGTTCATGTATAAATGTGGTATTGTATTAAACACAGCTAAAACTAAAAATAAATTTTTCAAAGACTTCGAAAGCAAAAATAAAAAAGCTAAAATGTCATTAAATGTCATTTGATCAGCTGTATATTAAATTAATTAAAAATGTCCAATAATATACAAATATTATGCAAAATGCAAGAAGCTTTAAAAATAACGTTGATGTTTTTTATGTGAACCTCCATCCTTCATCCGACTCTTTTGAATCTGTATTTAAGATGGTCAAATTCGAAAGTCCTCTATTAAAATCTCTTTCTTTTTCATCATTTTCATTTTGAATAGCGTGAAAAGGAAACGGTTTCATTACAAATTTTGACAGTCGAAATGCTGAGTGTTCTCTAAACAAAATAGGAACTTCTACTGCTTGTAGGATCTTTGTATGTAATTGTCTCTTTGATAGGTTTCAATTTAGATTATTCGAATATTGATGAATCATTGCATTGCTCAGGAGCAACCACATTTATGTATGTTAACCAGTCATGTAAACAAAACTTAAACGTATCCAAAATCGTCTGTATTTCTTTTTAATTTGTTTTTTAAGTAAGATAATTTCTCCTTTTAATGCGATTGTACATAATAAGAGCATACCGCAAACAAATCTTTTTTTCCAAAAAATTATTTAATTAAAATTATTAATTAAAACAATCAAACATTTTTTTTTCCATTTTTCATAACATATGATCAAATGTCAAATGAAATCACAATTTATGGCTACCTGTATGTGTGTCACTATATTGTGGCATGTAACAACATGATATACGTACTATAGTTTCTATACCACATGTCGGTAAAATTGAGTCTGTTTCTGGACCCTCTTAATTTTGACAAAAAACGTATCTATTTCAAAATAAGTCTTACTGGCTCATTAAAGTTTTTTCCAAGCATTTACTAAGTGCTAAAATACTTTTTATCTCAAATGCAAATTAATTTGGGGGGATGCGTGGTATAGTGGTTAGAGCGTTCGCACAAAAACTAAGGACCCAGGTTCAAATCCCAGAAGAGGTAAAAAATTAAAAAGTTTGTTTGCGGTTTTTTCAAAATTATAATTTAAAAATAAGAGGTTACCGCTACCCGACATTCCATTCTATTCCACCTTAACCAATGTCAACAAAAAAACGAATGATCAGGAAAAAAGCGCCACCTATTGTGAAGTAGCAGATAACAGCTAAACCTACTTAGCGAAGGCACACTCACCACACAATCAACATGCAACGATGAGGCAATTGCTGTTGATCATTCAAGGGTGAAGGTATAACACTGGCCTTTGAATGATCAATTCACAGCAATTTGTCTCATTCCTAAGGCGCTTAATAATAATATAATAATATATGTACATATGTACTGTCCTTTCCAAAATTCCAATACAATGCACAGCATTTAGTAGGTCTCATTTATTGGTCTCAAATATAAAAAAAAGAGATATGGGGACTAAAAATTAGTTACTTGTAAAGTAATATATTAATAAAAAAAACAATTGACTATTAACAATTTTCGCACTGCTGTCAGTATTTAAATATAATTCCCAAAAAGTTTTAATTCATAAAATCATTCAATTTGCAATTTTTAATTCCTGTTAATTTTTAAAATAATCTAATGATCTCCTAAGAAATAAAAAACTTTACAGTCTTATCTTGACAAAATGTTTGCATTAAGAAGTTGTATGAAAAGTAAATACTTCCCAAAAAGAAACCATATGCCATGGCAGAAAGCCATACAAAATGTTTAAGATTAATATTGTTTAAAATTAATTTGGCACAAAATTAATTTGACCTGGAAAACGTCTGTTAATGTTTTTCCTTTTACCAAATGAACACATTGAGCTTCCCAGGCTTACCATGAAAATTATAGAGGAAAAATTAAAAAAAAAAGGAAAACAAATTGCTTTTTTTATTTTTGCTTAATTTGGTTAAAAAATTATTTAACAAGGCAACTTTGAAATGTTAACATTTTATTTTTATTTAAGGAAATCTTCAGTAGTGACAGTCAATTAATTTCGTATAAAGAGAAGACCTTTTTATAATAACAAAGAACAAAAAAAAAGAAAAAACAAAATAATCATTTTAAAATTCATAATTGTCTCAAGTTTGTTCATTTTTATTTCTTTTATTATTTTCTTTTGTTATTAATTACAGAACATTAAAATTAAGGAAAATTGTTTATGTTTTTCTGCTGTGTTTTAAAAATTATTCTCGTATTTATCTTTTTCTTTTATATTCTTGACTTTTCAACAGCTCATCTCAAGTGGACAACTGTATCTTTAACTGAAACCGTTACATCATGATTTGAACAACTGGCTGACTGGCTGTCTGTATAAATGGATGACTTGGTCGGCCTTGCTATTTAAATAAAAAATGTTTTTTTCTTTCATATTTTTTCCATATTAGTTTTTGTTGTAACCGTTCTTCATAGACAAGATAATCCACTTTGGGCAAGTGTTTAAGAATTTTCTCCTTCTCTCTCTTTTGTTTATTGTTTCCATTTAAAATGTTCTTGTCTGGTTTTTCTTAAGAAATTGTAGAAGACAATAAAACATTAAAATATTAAAACGATGACCGAAATAAGATTTTTCGTTTCTTTACAATTGTGGTGGATGAATTTATGACCATTTGCAGGTAGAACATCAATCAAGAAAATAAAAGCATTTGTTTAAAACAAAAGCAAAGCGATCTAATTCAAATATAATGGAAATATTTTGTAACACCCTAATCGTCTTAGAGTTATTGGCAATTGAAATAATGTCCTTCATTTTTTTATGTACAAAAACGTTATCATTAAGATTTATTAATAAAATCTGGAAAAGCCACAATAAAAAATTACATAAAAACAAACTCGATATAATTTTTAGTTAAAGTATACATACATTCGTACAATAAATTTTTTGTTTAGAATTCATCAGTGTTTCTTCTATTTAATTATTACCGTCCTATATTTGTATAAATTTGTATAACAGCACACTAAATTCATTGCTATTCTTTAGTAGAAAGATATATGGTGGGATAATATGCTACACTGAATTATTTTCACAACATTGACTGACATTTAATATCTAATCGCCAGTATGTCTTTTGGAATAATTAAACACAAAAGGCAATCATATCCGGCAGTCTTAAAAAGCCTTACATGTCAGCCTATATTTTTTTGTTGATTAAATGATCATGATCTTGGGATCTTATTAGATCATAGACTTAAGTTTTGTGAATATATTTCATAGATAGTGAACAAAGCAAATTGAGTTTTAGGATTTATAAAGCGTTGGTCAAAAGAATTTACTGACCCCTATATAACAAAAGAATTATATATATATATATCTTTGGTATGCCCTATTCTTGAATACGGGTCTATTATATGGGATCCATACTTCTTCACTTACGTTAACCTTATTGAATCTGTACAGAAACACTTCCTTTTATTTTGCTTCAGAGGTCTAGGATGAAACTCATTCGTTCTTCCTTCATATGAGAACAGACTCGCTCTTATAAAACTGCCTACCCTGAAAAGTCGAAGAACAATGCTAAGTTTATCTTTAGTACTAAGATAATACGTGGTGAAGTCTACTCTGAGTATTTGTTAAGTAAAATTATTTTTAATGTTCCAATTAGACAGTCCCGTAACTTTCATTTATTATATTAAAATTATCACCGTACTGTATATGCCAACAACGACTCCCTTCGTCAAATATGTTTAAAGTTTAACAATCTTTATCATTTAATTGATCCTTCAAAGATTAATGATTCTTTGTAGAGAAAAATTATTTTGTATTTAAATCATAATTTATTAAATATTTACTTATATATCGTTTGTAAATTTTACTTTAGTCTGTAAGGGACTGTTATCCATATACATAAATAAATAACTAAATAAAGTAGTTTGCTATGTTTGCTAGACATGCTAGGGTGTTTTCAACAAAAAGTGTTTACTGCTACAGTTTTGTTTTTTTTAATTATTATTAATATTAAATTTTATATAGACTACATGAGGTAAAAATTTTACTTAAAGTCAAAATAGTATTTGGTTTACTAAAACCTATAACGCTGAGAAGTCATCTTTTCCGGTGTAAATATCGAAGTTCCAGGTTAACCCCATTCTAAGACCAAAACTTTAACAAATTTTTATGCCATAACATACTGTAGTCGCCGTGGTCTAGTGGTTAGTGTATTAGCTTACTACTACTTACTCTAGGATCAAACCCCAGCTCCCAACATCTTAAAAAAAATAAATATGAAAAAAAAATTCTTTCCGCGACTACTTCTCAGCAGTCTTTTGCCAAAAACACTGAGAGTAA
Source organism: Metopia argyrocephala (assembly GCA_963576795.1). Taxonomy (NCBI): domain Eukaryota; kingdom Metazoa; phylum Arthropoda; class Insecta; order Diptera; family Sarcophagidae; genus Metopia; species Metopia argyrocephala. The sequence goes on along the minus strand of OY756211.1, from coordinate 54,353,785 downwards.
CTGATTGCCATGAACAAGCTCCGCAAATCTCTCGTCCGGAGTCGACTTTAAACTGTAGGTCCCGGTACTCATGGATAAAAAGTTAACACACACAATATGGGTGCTGCGAGAAGCTTGGCTGTAACCCTGAAACAGGGTTGTTATGGTAAATTATGAATGTATGTAACATACTGCTTCAGGGAAGACAGGCCCTTAAATTTTGCTATGAATTGGTTGATCAATTTTATGACGCAAACTATTGCTGTGACATTTTAAAAGTGCACTTTATATAGCTGACAGCTTCCGTTTAGATAATACTTCCTATGGTTCAGGAAAGTTAAAATAAATTATACACGTCTGACCTTTATAACGATTTCCAATTCTTTTTTTTTAATTCGTTTCCCATTTAGTAAGCAGTAATCAGAAATTTTTGGAAGTCTATTATATTTCTAACAAAATCTTACTTTCCGAAACGCCGTTCCTTTGTGCTGCACAAAAATGAACAACGCATTTTAGAAATAAACATTTAAAGACTTGGAGCCCAGTAGACTTTTATATAATTGAACAAAATGAACTTAATCTCTTAAGTAATGGAAAATCAAAGGAAAATATATCCGATAATTCTTTCCATACTACTAGGAATAGACTAAGACCTTAACAAAATAGCTCGAAAGTTCATTTAAATCATCCTCAAAATTCGAAATATATCAATAGCAAAAAAATCTTTGAGATCAGAATCACTTTTTTTTTATATGAGACCAACATTCTGGGGTAAACCCCTACTAAATGCTTTGCATTGTATTGAATTTTTAGAAAGGATAGTACATACAAATTTTTTCTTATATTATTATTAAGCGCCTTAGGAATGAGACAAATTGCTGTGAATTGAGGCAATTGCCTCATCTTTGCATGTTGATTGTGTGGTGAGTGCCTTCTCCATGTAGGTTTAGCTGTTATCTGCTACTTCCCAATAGGTGAGGCTTTTTTCCTGATCATTCGTATTTTGTTGACATTGGTTAAGGTGGAATAAAGTGGAATGTCGAGGAGCGGTTTCTTTGTAGATGCCCTTCTTGGAACTTTTTAATTTTTCACTTTTGCTGGGATTTAAACATGGGCCGTTTTAGTTTTTGTGAGAGCGCTCTAACCAATATACCACCCCCCAAATTGAAAAATTGAATTACTTATTTGATTTTTTTTAAGACCAATCTCAGAGAAGTAAATTCTTACTTTATTAGGTGCCTTATATCAATGAAACAAATTGCTATCAGTTGTTCAATTAAAAGCCAGTGTTATACCTTCACCCTTGAAATGATCAACAGCAATTGCCCCATCTGGTGATGTTAATTGTGTGTATTGTGGAGTGGTGAAGATCTTTGCTAAGTTCGTAGGTTACGACCCTTGCTTAGTTCTGCCCATTACTTAGCAGTAGGTAGCGCTTTCTCCTGATCATTCGTTTGATGCCAAAGCCAAAGGTGGATAGGGTAGAATGATATATGTAATATAAGCATTATACTATTTATTCAAACTATCTTTCAGAAGAAGAAACACAAATACGCTTATAAATGGAAAAATCAAACCATGATGTTTGGTAAATAGTTGCAGAGAGAAGCAATGCATGCACGTATTAAACTTACCTAAATTAGCAAAAAATAAACGAAATATACTTAAAACTACAACAGAGACATTACCCTATAGTACAAAGACAACGTAAATTGTAAGTTTATTGTTTTTTAAATTTCGCCTGCGATGTTTGATCCCCATGGTAGCGAAAGAAATAAACTTAACTAAAAGAAATTATGTATGTATGTAAAAGGAAATTGTGAAAATGACAAATTTTTTATTTTCAAATTTACTCATAGACAATCAAGCTTTGTGTACGTTGCCAAACTTGTTAGTATTCTCTTTATACCTGTTTTCCTTTGTGGCACAAGAGTTTACAATTACCATATTATCACATTATCAATCGATTATAATTATTATTTTACTAATTCTGTATATAATCGTTTTATTGTTGCAACATTTTATAAACTTTTACCTGCTCTTTCTTATGTTGATGCTATTGTGTGCTGTTATCATATAATACCAGAGTTCTTTAATGCTTTTATACCAGATAACAACAATGGTTAAACTATATATGTATATATATTCTTAGGAGTTTGTTTCTTTTAAAACTTAAACATTAAAAGAAAAAAAGACTACAAAAAATATTTTAGAATATGTTTCATAGCTTTTGGCCAAAGGAGGTAAAATAATAACTACAAGAATATGGCCAACAATAGAAAAACAAAATCAACATATTACGGACATAAGCAAAAACAAATTTATGTAAAATTATACCAACTCTTAACATAAAAAAATATTAAAATAAAAAAAAAATTTCTTTTTGAACATAATTTAGTTCAGACAAAATGCAATTTAATATATCCATGCAATCAGTATGTATATATGCCAAAATGTAATTTTTTCATATTTATTATTTTAAAGTAGAGAGTTGAACCAAATTTATTTTTATTTAAAATTTCTAAAAATTTCAAAACGTAAAGCATTTCATTGTTATATCGTCCCCTTAATAAAACAATAGTGTATAATTTTTTTATCATTTCGAGATAATGGAGTTTAAAATTTTTGTGTTATTAGACATGTGGGAAAACAGTAATATTTCAGAAAATAATCGATGTTTTTAAGTTGTGGTCATTTCAATATTTGGTGAAATAATCAGACTACTAGTAGATGATATTTCATTAATTTAAAAGTGCTTACTATTATATTTGTCAGTTACGCTATTTTATTTGTTTTATAATATGTATGAAAAGCATTATACACTATTTTATTTGAATCATTTATAACATTTATATTTGCCGAATTCACAAAACCCTTGTATTCATTGTATTCGTTGTTAGATTGTATGGCACTAAAACAGCTGTGCGCTTGTTGTTGGTAATTTGTATATAAACATTCGATACAACTCATACACTTTTTTTTCATATGTTTTAAAAAAGTTGTATTGGTTTCTGTGTTATTGTGAATGAAAAATATTGACAAAAATATAAACGCAAAAAAATTCTTTTTATTGTCAACAGCAAATTAAATAAAATAAAATAAAAAAATATAAAAATGGAAGAAAAATGTATTTTGTTTGTAAAAATCAACTTTTTAATGCAGTTTTCCTTTTTCTCATTTGGTTTTTGACTTTTAATACACAAAATACATTCATATACATACAATAGATGTTCACAAGCCAACATTGTATGCAATACATGAAACAGCGATACAAAACTTTGTGAATTCGGTAATTGTTAAAAAATTGTGTATACCAATAAACATCATTTTTCGATTGTATTTTGTTATTAAATGATAAAAATAGCGAATAATAAAAAAAGTTTATGCTTTTTATACACTATTTTTCTTTAACAACTAATTAAAACACAATACACTTACACAAATATTAATGAAAAATTTCAAATCACAATTATACGCTAATATTTCAATTGATCTTTTAATTCACTTTGTGGAAGTAGAATTTCACCAAATTTTGACCACATTTAGAATCAGTTATGTAGAGACTTATTACATACATAACTGGCCTTTACAACCCTGTGTCAGGATTACAGCCTAGCTTCTCGCAACACTCATATTGTGTGTGTAAATTTTTTTCCATGAGTACCGGGTTGCAATAAAAAATGATGGTGTACATGCGTATATACTATTTTTTTATTGAGGGGACGATATGGTCTGTCAATCCAATACAAAATACGAATACAAAATACAAAATCCGAGTTCGAATCCCAGTAAGAGTGATAATTTTTTTTAAATTAATTTTGTTTCGTCGGAAATACTTCAATTAGACAAAAGTAAAATTCTGTTAAAAATTTAGATTCTTTTGCAATGATTTTTTTCATAATAAAAGAAGAAAACAATGTTCGTGAAGGAATAGTACACACGCTAAGCTGAACATGGTTTCGACCCCAGCTACCACTGTTTCATCAGAGTTCTTCGTGTTCTGTATATCGTTGATGGAATTAAAGAACGCTGTAACTGACAAAACCTTAAATGTTCACCAGAGCCAAAAAAACTTTATGAAGTAGAACAAATACACTGGTATTTTTCATTTGGTAGACGGCGTAAGTGAATTTATTTTCATCGTAGAAATCTGGGACCGGGACCAATCGACGCGTATGTTTTTTCTGATAAAAATGATGCATAAAACGTATTTTCGATTTTTTGTCATTACAGCGTTCTTTAATTCCATCGACGATATATTCATGATAAACACCAACTTTTTAACTCACACTGTTTGTAAAAATCATATATTGGAATTATATTTATCCTTTTCTATATGTACAATAGGGGTACAACCAAAATAAGGCCCTATTACCACGCTGTAGCAGATGTTGTGCTGAAACGGAAAAATATTTCCTCAGGTCATTTCGGAACAAAAACGTTTAGCGTCGAAGCCGATTTCTGTAAGCCCTTTAAGATTTTTTTGTTTATTTTTTCAAAATTTTTTATTTTATAATTATTTAACTATTTACATTTCTTAATGTAATTATATGATTATAATCAAAATCACAATCTAAAAACTATATTTGTTAAGTGAAACTAACTTAAGATTAAAAGTTTGTGTTGATTTGCATTGGGGGAAAATATCTTGTACGACTTTGATGGCGCGTTCCGCACAAATGTTGCTGCGTTGTGATTTTGGAATTCTTGATTCATCTTTCACCCAATGTCTTAGAAAGAATTTCTGAACATTAGTAAAGCCCGAGAATGATTTGTTTAAGGCTTCGAAATCATTTTTATTGTAACAATGGTCTGAAAACCAAATGTTGTATCAAGAGCCGCATATAAATTCGCATATTGCGTATAATTTGCTAAGATATTTTGGAATTAGTATGTAAGCTAGAATCGTAAAAATTACTCTAGAACTCTATCAAGCATTACTATAGTTTTAAAGTTTATAAGTGTAAATTTATTGTGCTCCATACAGTAAAAAACTTATAATTTATTTATCATTTAATGAAATTATGTATAAAGAAAATATTTTAATTTTTTTAGAACTTACTGATCCCAAATTTAATTGCATTTGACGCGGAACCTTTTATAATCATATCGGAAATCTAAAGATGCAGTTCTTATTGTTTTTTTTATGCACTACATGGTATGGATAGGGCCATTTTGATATTTACAAAAATTCTTTTTATTTTCTTTTATAACAGTTTAGTTGTATTTTGATGACGGATAATAAAACTTCAAATTATAAGCCATTTATCTTCCTGTGTTTAGTTTTCTTCTTATTGCTATAAAAACCCCATAGACCACAAATGCTGGTCTCTAAACAAAAGAAAACTTAACATTTAGTTTTTTAGGTTTTTGTTGGTGTATAGCTGAGGTTGTTCTAATTTAGGAAAGTTTAAATTCATAAAAAATTGGAAGAAATATTTTAAGCTTCAAAAAAGGATTAAAAAATTCGAATCTTTTAAAGATTTTATATTTAATTTTTTTAAGAACAAAAAAACATTGTTTGAACCATATAGGGATATAGTTTTATTCCTTTTATGTGCGATAGAATTCCTGCAAGAATTTATACAAATTTTAAATAAAATATTAAGGTATATCTTGTGTTTCAATTTTAACTTATTGTGTTACTCAAGGAATTGCAAGTTAAACTACATTCATGACACTCCCTTATTCATTCTGTAACATAAGTAGTTAAATATAAAACACAAAAAATATTATATTTGCCCTCAACTTTTCTACGGTTAGAATTTTGTTGCTCTCTTGTTTTGCAACAAATAAAAAGTAATTTCATATTTATTTGCATAATGTGTCCGTTGTGATTTAACAGCACACAGAGTGGAAAGAAAGGAAAAACAAAATATTATAAAAACTATGTAATATCAGCACACTTTTTACTTAATTTTGCAACATTTATAAACATTTTACTTTCAGATTTTCTTCTATTGTTAAACATCATACATTTAAAACAGTAGAGTTAGTTAGGTTATGCTATACAGGTCAACTGCTACCCCTAAAAGGGAAAGTACCATTAAAAAACTAAATATGAGGTAACCCAACAACAAGACCTTCCATAACCGCAATATTAAATATAAGCAAAAGCCAATTGGTATGTTAGACGAATCTGCCCAAGTTCGATAATAACAAATCAAAAAAAAAAAAAAAAAAAAAAAAAAACAGCTTATTATCTCTTTCATCACTAACAAGTAGCAACTTTCGTAATTTTTTATTTATTTTTTACATACATATCTGTCAATTTTGTGACCGTCTTTTTACAACTATATGTAGTAACATGACTGTCTCAAAACATAACTACTTAGTTGTAAATTTAGCTGCAGGGTAATAGTGTCTAATTTTCGTACCATAGTGAAATTTGAAAATAAATCTATATTTTGTTTTAATAAATATTAGATTTTTTGTAATACTTGAATCGTTTTTTATTAAAAGTGCGTTTAACTAGGGATGTCAATCGCCATCTTGTTTCGTAGTTCACCCCCGTGAACGAAAGAATAGCTACGATCCGGATGAAGGCAAAATTTTATAATATCAGCCTTATTTGCATGCACTCCCCGACGGAAGAGGAGGATGATGCGGTCAAAGATCCTTTCTACGCAAAGCACGAGGATGTATATGATAGGTGTCCGGCACATGACGCCAAAATTGTCCTCGGCGATTTCAATGCGAAACTTGGACGTGAAGGTATCTTTGGCCCCACTGTCGGACAGTTCAGTCTCCATTATTCCACCTCGCCGAACAGCATGAGACTGATAGATTCGCAGCGGCGCGAAACATGTTAGTTTGTAGCACCACACTCCAACATCTCGATATCCATAAGGATACGTGGCTCTCTCCCGATCGATCTACCAACAACCAGATCGATCACATTGTGATTGATCGTGAGGAAATCGAGATGTGCAGGAGTAGAAATTATGCTCGAAATTGTTAAAAAAATATAAGGCGTCGTACTACTGGTTTTAAGCCCGGAGCAACCTCCTGCAGAGAAGAACATAGTAATCTGGTTACAGATGAACAAGGGACACTGATATTTCTCCAATCTACTGTAAAGCGATGATGACACAAATTCCGCCGCTTGAGATCCTGTGTCGGACCCAATCAATGATGACGCTGTGATCCCGTGCCCCAGCCATGCAGAGGTCAAGGTTGCTATATGGCGACTGAAAAACAACAAAGCAGCCGGACCTGACCCCCAGCCTGGCCCGCTGAACTCTTCAAGTATGGGGGCGATGAGCTAGTTAGGTGCATGCACCAGCTCATTTGCAGAATATGGCTGGAAGAAAGTATGCCCGATGATTGGAATCTCAGTGCCCTCTGTCCATTCCTGAAAAAGGCAGAGCCTAAAATATGCACCAACTACAGGAGTGTAAGCCTTCTCCCTATCGCATATAAGGTTTTTACAGACGTAAGTAAGTCCACCATTGACCAGATATTCACACTGCGCCAAATCCTAGAGAACACCCATGAAAGTCAAGTCGACAGACACCACCTCTTTGTCGACTATGAGGCCTGCGCACGATAGCCCGATAAGAGATCGCGTATATGCCGCAATGTCTGAGCTCCCTATTCCTTCAAAACTGACAAGACTGTGCAGAATGACGTAGAGTAATTTCTGCAGCTCCGTCAAGGTAGGAAGAGACCTCTCCGAGCCTTTTAATACCGTGCAAGGTTTCAGACAGGGCGATCCCGTATCCTGCGACCTCTTCAATTTCGTCATGGAGAGTGTGCTGCGAAAGGCGGGTGTGTATCGTAGTGGCACTATTTTTAACAAAATTGTTCAACTCCTTGCGAATGCAGACGATATAGATATCATTGGGCATACCAAGCGAGATGTCAACGGAGCCTTTAATACTATTGAACGGGAATCTGCAAAAATGGGTCTGGCGGTAAATGAGAGCATTACGAAGTACATGTTGTCCACGATTAGGGATGTTGATCGTATCAGCTCCCAGGTTACAACTGGCAACTATACATTCGATGTGGTCAAGGAGCTCATTTACCTTGGCACCGCCATAACCAGCAAGATTGATGTCAGTCTAGAGATCAGGCGAAGAATCACACTGATCAACAGGTGCTACTACGGTCTCGGTAGGCAGTTTAGTAATACAGATCTCTCTCGTGCGACGAAATTTACACTCTACAAGTCGCTTATTCTTCCGGAAGCATGGGCGGTGTCTTGTGCCGATGCAGTGGTCCTGTGGGTGTTCGAGAGAAAAATTCTTCGTAAGATCTTTGGTCCTCTAAGGCATGGCGATGAGTTTCGCATTAGAATCAACTATGAACTGTATGATCTCCTCAGCGATGTAGTTCAGCGTATTAGCATCCAGCAGCTACGCTGGCTCTGCCATATTGTTCGGATGGAAGAATCTGCTCCAGCGGAGAAAGTTTTCGATGCGAAGGGCACTGGACGTAGGCGTAGAGGACGACCCTGTTTACGTTGGAAGGACCAGGTTGATGAAGCCCTATCATCGATTGGTGTGACCAACTGGAGAAGGCGCGCGCTAAGCAGAAGCGCCTGGAGACTAGTGCTGAAGCAGGCCGAAACCCGTTAATGGGTTGTCATGGCCAGCTAAGTATGTAAATAAGCCAATCCCAGAATCCTGAAGCCGAAATACCGGAATCCCTGGATATTTATTTTGAGATCCTGACTTCCCGAAAATATATGTATGCTATATTTTTAGTTTTAAATTTTTTTTGTAAGAGTTTATCTCTAAAAAAGTTTATTTTGAAATTTGATGCAAAGAATATTTACAAAATCTTTTTTAAAACTAGAGATCCGATTCATCCTTAGATGATTACATAGTACTTGTATGTATAATATGTATGGAAGGTGCATAAGCCTATACAAAACTTCCAAAGGATCTTATGACGAAATGGAGACAAATATTGATAATGAAATAAAAATTTTTATTTTATATGGAGATAGGGGAAGTATTGGTATGGAAGTTGACAATTCTTTCAACAAAATTTAACTGTGACTATTGTTGACTGAACGGATGGAGTTCCATCAGTTGCTGGGCTGTTTCTAAGACTCTTTGCCCTCAATGTAATCGATGCTGGAATACTTCGGAGAGAGAGACAATAGGTCAAACATCTTTGTGATTGCCCAAGTCTGGCAGTCAGACGTTTGGGGTACCTTTTTCTGATAGCTTGGCACAGTGCTCAAGCCTGGATCCCCTCCACTTGATAGACAGCTTGGTTTGGCTGTAATTCCTTTTTCCGACACAGATTATCGGTCCTGTAATGGTATCAAAACGGCACCGTGTACTAATTGTTGTTGATCACGGTTTGGTTAACTAGCCATCTAACCTACCTACCTCCCTGTTGTTTTTCTTCTGTCCTATATTGGCAATATAATCACATGAAGACTTTCAGATGACACACTGGATACTTTAACTATTTTGAAATGTCTTTTGAGAGATGAAGAAAATGTAATAAATCATAGACTCCAACATCTTGAAAGAACAAAAAATAAATATGAAAAAAAAATGTTTCTTTCGAGGACTATCTCTTAGCAGATTTTTGGCAAAAGCTCTGACAACAATTGATTGTCATGAACAAGCTTCTCAAGTCCGTCGTTCGGAGGAGTCGACTTTAAACTGTACGAGTAGGTTGATTGATTATTCTAAGTTTTACCTCTATTTTTTTTCCTACTGATAGTATTTGTATTAGTAAGTTTAAATCAAAAGTCCACGCCATTTTTCCCTGTTCCCAGCGTATTTTTCTAGCTCAGCACAATGTAATACATGAGTAGGGATCATCCTCTGAGTGCTGGCCTCATTAAAAAAAATCAGTTCCTATTGGTATCCCTTGTTTTGGTGCTTTTTAATTGTAAATAGTTGACAACGCTGAATGGGAAATCAAAATTTTTTCTTGTTTCTCAAACATGTAAGTAAAGAAAAAAGGAATAGAAAAGCACATGCACGTAATTAAAAGATGATTTAACAATTCTATGATATTTTTTCGTTATAAATGTTAAACAAGTACGAGGGAAGTTTAACAATTAAGCGGTTTATTAATAAAATTTTTTAAATTAAGTTTTGCGGGCTTAAATGAAATTGTAATGTACTCGTAGTTTTCTAAAGTATACTGATCATATACAATATCAAAAAGGAAGTAAAGTAAGACCGTTCATTCGAGGGCTAGCCTTGGGGTAAGTTATATACTGTCTAAAATGCAATTTTTTATATTTTTCTTTTACCATAGAAATAAAAACAAGACCAGTAATACCAAGAGAATATAAATTTACATAAAATAAACCTTAACTTACTAGTTAAAGGGCAGGAAACAAAGCGAGTTTTTATTTTTTCTTGTGCCATTTGTGTTTCTGCGAAAACTAATTGGGATTCGAATATACAATTCTAAATAAACCCAGATTTATATTATAAACTCTTGGTAGCATAAAAAATACATTCTTCGTGTGAACCGGGACTTAATAAAAAACAAAATCTTTAAGTTTTGCTGGTTTAACTTTGTTTTATTATTATTTTTTTTAACATTTTCTGACATGTTTTCGTTATTCTGGTGTTTTTGTATAGTTTTAAGTCCTACATATCCTTGTTAAGAGTCTATATTTGTATTTTAGTTGAGATGAACTGAGTTGTGGTTATATCAACAATATAGTTGTACAAGAATTAACACTTACGAGTAGATTTTTGTTTTATTTTGTTTTGTTTTTTTTTTGTTTCCACAACAATGAAAGGAAATAACAATCAGGAGAAAAAATCTTACAAAAAATAAATTATGGAAAATGGAACATCGAAGACAAAGTCAGAATCAGCAAGAGCAATAACAACAAACAATACCCTTAAGGATTATAGTTTTTATTGCTGTTGTTTGTTGACTGCTTCTGTTTATTCTTATTGAGATTTGCTCTTGTGTTTCTTTCTACAAAAGGTTACTAAATGTCAAAACTATTGATGTGTCGACAATAAAATGTAAAACTTATATATATAAAAAAAAAGCAATTTCAAAATGTTTGATTCTGTTTTTACCTTAAACAACTAAATAAGTTAATGGGTATTATTGTTACGTTTGTAACACTATAATACAGTTGTTTATTAACGAAACAAAAATTAAATTATAAAAATATTGATCAGAACGAAACAAAAATTAAATTATAAAAATATTGATCAGAACTTTCCCGGGGCTCGAACCTAGAGCCTCAAACACCTTAAGTTGTTTATTAATTTTTTGTGTATTATTAGTTACATAAAAAATGAAATTGTTCCTTAAGTCATCACAGACACATCTTTATGTATGCCTCGATCAGAGACACACCATAGAACACAGCCTTTTGTAATAGATTGTCCGAAAGAACCATACAATACATTGTAGAGAAAACTTGTTTTTTTAGCAGCACTGGGGCCCTATTCTTACAATGTTACCACCCAGGAATAGTTTAAGATTATAAATCAGGAAACAGTTGCAAGGATGTGTTCAAAAATCAATACGTTTTATATATCTGTACATATTAAACATTCTGGGGCCTTATTCTGTAATTCTCTTAAGCTAAAATGCTAAAATTTTTGGATTTTTAAAACAGGCTGGGCCTTAGAATATATAAAATTAAAAAGTTTAGAGGTAATAGACATGAAGATTTTAAGTTACAGTAAGCTTTCAAAAATTGTATTCGTAGTCAAAAAGTTCTACATCAAGTTTATAAATTTTTAGCGATAGAGTTTTAGCTGAGGAGAGTTACAGAATAAGGCCTCTGGTTTCTTCTAGAATAACCTTCTCGAAGAATATAAAATAACGGTATTAATAAATTCAAATCAAATGTGCAGAGACATATTTATCTCTTTTCTGTTTCTCAAAACCTATCTGATACAACAGTACTATGCACGTTGAGGGTAGAGGTCGTACCCTGAGTCCTAACCATCATCAAATTTAAATGGTCTTTATTGCCAAATAGTAATATTTTATGTCAGAAAAAATGAAAATGCGACTATGCCCTATGCTTTTATACTATGAGTTAAACAATAGCAACTTAAATACAACTTTTTTGTACAGGAATTGTAATTATTTTGACATTTCCTTTTAAATATTATTTCTAAGCTTCCATTAAAAATTGTTTTGATTCGTTTTTGTTTATTTTATTTTTTTTTTTATCCAAAACATTGGGTTTGGTATCGAAATTCTATTGTTTCCGTTATTCTTTCAAATTGTAAATTTCCTTAATTAAAAACCACCCATTGGGAAATATTATATCGCACTCACTTTAAAAAAAGGTACTGGCAGACATACAGAAAAACGAACAAAAGCCATTCAAACTGATAGCACTTTCCACAACTTTGGTCACAATTACTTTATTTTATTTGATAGTAAATTCAATCATAATAGCAATGAATGTACGAATATGTATCAAAACAATATTATTAAACAAAAAACCATATGCACAAAGATATAGTAAAACCTCGATAAATTCCTAAACCAACTAAACAAAAATGTAAGCACGTATTCTCGTATAATATAGACATAATAATTCGTCTTTTAAAAAATGGGAAAAAATTTAAGTCCTGGTTAGATCGAATGCAGACCAATTTTTTTTTAAATATTCTGTACGTACGTCTTAGTCTTCTAGTAAGTTGTATTTGCATAATCGCCATGGGAAACCAGAATCACAATCATTAATTATCACAGCTTGACACTATTAAACAATTCAAAGTTTAACTGAATATTTGTTTTGTATGTACAAATAGTCTAACGTTTTTATAGGTAAACTCTTAGCAGCTTTCGGTTAGGTAGAAATATAGAGCTACTAAAAAGACGGAAAATTTAATAAAGATAGCAATACTAACGCCCAAACTGGCACAAACATTAGTAGAGCGATAACTTAGACGAAAGTAATAGGATGAGAGAAAACATAGTATTTTAGAAATAAATATAACGACAGAAAATGCTATCTACGCTTATAATATACATGGCCAGTGTGTGGTAGCGGAAAAAATTCCCTCGTGGAAGACGGGTAGCTTTAGTTGGTAGGTAGGCGAATAGGAAAAAGCCTAAAGTCCAACATAACTTTGAAAGTGACGACCTCAGGTTATGCGTTACCCAGAGAATAAAAATATAGTTTTCCAAGAATTTGCGAAAAATTATTTTGATAATTAGTACTAGGACTACCTTCAGTAAAAAAATAAACCACAAAATAAGAGACAAGACAATTTGGGTCACATATATTGGGTTAAGACTTCTATGCATGGCTTATAAAGTACTCTCCAATTTGCTATACCAAGACGTATATGGGCAATTTCAAAAATTTTCAACATTTGTTGAAACTGAGTTCAGATGCTTATAATTTCTCCAGTTTTTCGAATTGACCAAAACGGTCAAAAGGGAATGGTAGGCCACACTAGAAAACTAGGAAATCCAAAATTTCAGACCATCAGTTCTTTATCTCTAAAAGTTATGGACACTCAAATATTGAAAAACTCAAAAACAGGCTTGAAATTTACAAGAGTTTTTTCATATTTCATCACTTTTCTACTTTTAGTTTTAAACTTCCGATGCCCACTGATATAAAATAAAGTCACTAGACTTAGTAGATATTTATACTATAAAAGTTATGCCCATACTACTATTTGGGAAAAAGTTGTACAGCGGTTCATTTTTGAAACCAAAATTTTCCGATTTTTCAATTTTCGCAGATTTTTCTATAGCGTTTTTGCGCCGTTCAAAAAAATTGCATTTCGTCAACAGTGTTTAAAAGATGGTATAATTTGCTAAAAATTTGCGCCATATCACGTCGAAGTCAGGCTGCTAGTTGCTGAAAACGATGACCTCAAACTTTTATAGAATTGGCGTAAATTTTTCAAAAATGACAGTTTTTCGCGCCTGACATTTGCAATCTTATTTAAAACTGGTTTATGTATTGCGTGATCTAAACTTCTTAGTAAATGGCACCTCAACGTCAAGAAGGCGTTAAAATACTTTGAAACGCAAAAATTTTATAAAGAAAATAAAAATTTTGCGAAATTTCATGATTTTGTTTCGCGTTTTTTTTAATTAATCCGTGGTTTAAAATCAATGTAAAGTATTGGAAATGAAGTGCGGCGGTGAACTAAAGATCATATATAAATACGGTTGAATTCGGTCCATATTTAGAGGGTACAGTGGCATTTTTCTTCAAACACATTTTGCTTTGTGACATCTGCAGTTATGTATAGATTCCGCCGCGATTAACAGCACATGAAAGGTTTTTTTAAGCTTGATAATAAAACCGAATAGGCATTAAAAAATTTTCATGATTTTAAATTTTACAGATCAAAAAAAAAATCCTAACCTCAAAAATAATTCTTATATAATTTTTTTATTTTTTAAATTTGCAAGTTAAAACATTGTTTTTCTGTAAATTAGTTATGCGTTATATAAACACGTATTATAACAATCGGTGAAACATTCACATTTTTGCAAAAATTCGCGTTTTTTAATGTTAAGGAATTTTAATTATAATTGATATTTTTTATGTATTTTATCAGTGCATTGATGAATTTGGACTGCACTGATGAATTTGAAATGAGTTTCATGCATCCATACAACATTTATTAAAATAAACCAATAAATTTTCCTTTAAATTTTTTTTAAAGAGATTTTAACTTAAAACCTCCATAACTTTCGCGCCGTTTGCAATAAATGATTAACGCAAACTGTTTTGGTATGCTAAAATATCACCCTTCACGTGACGAAAGCGTCATTCGTGTCATCCAAAAAAAAAAAATTTCGAAAAAAAAATATCAAAATGTCGAAAATTTTTGAAATTGCCCATATACCAATGACTAAAGCCAAAATTATTCGAATTTATTTGTGCCTGTCAAATTGAAGCTGTTTTAATCAAATTTTAGATTTAATTATAATATTTAAGGCTTACTACATAAAACTATATATAACACTGTAATATGTATTTGGCCATTGAAGGCTTTTTATATTACCAAATAAAGAAAACAATAAAAAAAAATTCTTAAATAATTTGTGTGTTATTCAAAATCAACATCGGCCGTTACAATTTAGCCACCCTTTTCAACACAAATTATATAGAACAAAAAAATGTTTAGTGTTTTTTTGCAATCGACATAAAAACGTGCACGTATCGCCCATTTATGTCGGACCATTTTCCTAAAAACAAATCAGCGTCAGTATTCAGTCGAGCTCGATTTGCACAAGCCTCAATTATTGCAACGACCCGGTTTTTTAAATAGGATATTATTTTAAATATTGAAAATTATTTTTTTGAAAATATATTTATTGCAACATATCCTTTTTTTATTCATTTACAATACTTCTTTCTTCTTAAATTTCTTGTTCAGACACGTAGTTTTATCAAAGCGATCATATTATCAAAGGAATTACATTTGAACAACATTTCTTACCAGTTAGTGTAAAATACCTTCTAATGCTTATTTAACTCTGCTGTTAGGTCAAAAAAACTTTCGAATCTTAGGTATGGGACCATTTTGTCTACATTATTCTTTTTTTGTAATAATTGCCTGTTATAATGTCGAAATATAGATATGATGCACCCAGTTTGTGTTTGAAGTGTTTTAATAAGTTACCTTTATTTCTGGGATTCCCCTTTGTTTACATGTTTACATGTCATTCGCGGTAGTTAACTTCAGTTTATATTCAGTGTCTGACTTGTTTACTTTGCTAAAAAAATGGTAAAGCGACCATTAACAGCTATTAGAAAACGTGGAATTTGCAGCTGCTGCAAAACTAAGTGCGATAGCAAATGCATTATATGCAACAAATTTATTTGTAAAATGCAACGAAAGATCATTTGCTCATCATGTAGTGAGAAGATTTAATAAAAAAAATTAACGGACCAAAATGGTCCTAAACCCAAGATTTGTAATCTTTTATTTTTCTAACTTGCATTTTATCATTTTTGGTTGAAAGTTTTTCAGGAGTAATAAAATATAAAAATACCACAATAGCAAACGTTTTAGGTTGATATGTTGCACCATTTCTTAGTCAAGGCAAGAACAAAACAAAAATTGATCAAAATGGTCCAAACCTAACAGCAGGGTTAATGTAATATGTTTTCTGTCTTTCAAATTACGCGTGTGTTTTTACACCAAAACGTAGGATTTAAAGAAAGTTAATTTCTAGGCCAAGGTAACGATATGAAGATTGATATACAGACATACATAGGGTAACAAATCGTTTTCTTTATTAAAAATAGAGTGCAAACAATGGTCACTAAGTGTAACATTTTTGTAACCAATTTTGTTCAAGCTTCGAAAATCTGATATGTATGTACCATCCTCGTCGCCAATTGATATATTCTTGTGTATAATTTAAAACTCACACGTTACTGAATATTAACCAACAATACGCTTAAGGCCGATAATTACAACTTGCCGTTACTTAAAGGTATGATTTTATCAGACCGATAAACTGGTGTTTGTTATTATAAGTTAACTTTTACCTAAAGGTAAGGCAATATTCCCAATAACTTTATCGTTCACTTTAGTTTAAAATTTATTTGTAATAACAAAGACCAATTTATCGGCCTGATAAAATCCTACCTTTAATTAACGGCAAGTTGTAATAATGGCCCTAAATCTTCTATAATAAAAATAACATAACGCAGAATTTTCATAAGTATCCGCGGCATTGTGTGAGGAATACCTCTGTGTTTAGTTTTGGATTTTCTTCAGAGAATTTCCTTTTAAAAGTTTTCTGCAATAAATCATTTCACCAATTTTAGTTTTTTTTTATTATAATTCTAAGGGGATGAACTGAAAAAAGACTTCAAAAATTGCTTTCAATTTTCAATTAACTTTTCCGAAAATATTTTATGTGTTTTAACGTTTTTCTTTTCAATATTTTTTTTTTTTTTTCACACGTTCTATTATTATGACAACATAAGCACTCTGGCATTTAAAATATAGTGATTGCCTTATTTTATTCTCTGGCGTATATCCAATAGTTTATAGAAAGAAAAAAAAAAAAACACAAAAATTCGAAATCAAAATATAGAAATCAGAAAACACTTTCACAGATTCTCTGATAATAATGGCATTTAAATCCCTGCCTTTGGCTGTTGTAGCTCTTTTACTATTTCACTGATGCCATGCTGTTGTTGCCATCATTTTTTTCTTTTACAAATAAATTTTTACAATAAATTTTTAATTGCCTGTAAGTGCGAGTGTGAATATAAAAAAATATCTCTCTATGACTTAATTTGTAAAAGCAAACAAAACAAAAAAAAAAAAAAAACAAAATCCATATCGGATTTTTTAGTAGTTTCAGGCAAAAAAAAAGTCATAAAGAACAAAACACATTTAATAGATTAAATAGTTCAGCCATTAAGCCATTTTGTTGCTAATGCTTTAGAGCAATTTAAATAATTTACAAAAAGCTCAAACAAAAATTGTTTCAATAAAACACAAATCAACAGAGATTTTTTGCAAAACAATTTGATAACAATAAAAAATTATTTTAATTTTGTTTCGCAAACAAGAGATAATTCTCTTATGTGGCATAAATAAACAGATTTTCTAATGAAATTTAATTAAAAGAAAAAGTAGACTGCAAATATAATATTTTTTGCATTCTATTCAGTCATTTGCATATTAATATTAAGAAAAAAATTTGTTAGGCAGTGTAAATACTGTGGTTTTCCATCACATATTTAGACAATCCAAAAAATGTTCGGCATTTGTTTTACAAAATTTTATTTTTAATCTTTTTTTTTTTTAATGCAATTTGTACTACAAAGAACAAATCTTTTCTGTTCTCATATGTTACACTCAGTTAAATCGGCAAACATACATACGAGTACATATACCTATACTCGTATAAAGACTTGCATGAGAGACAATTTTTATTTCTATAATTCCTATTCAAAGGAAGAGGTGTCACGACAACACCCAGCCAAACCAGAATTGTTTTTAAGGAAGTTACGTAATGTCGAAAAAATTAATACTTATTTTTACTTTTGATTAAAAAAAACCTAAAGAATAAAGTATTTGTAAAGTAAAGTACCTAGACTAGAATAAGAGATTAAAGTATTAAATCAAAAATATTATTATAAAGAGTGTCCCAATTAGAACGCATTTTTAAATTTGGCGCGATTCGAAGTGTCATTGTTTGACATTTGAGCAATTGTTATTGTTTGCTAGTAGAAGGTACGAGGTTAGTAAAAATGGAGCGCTACACGAATGAACAACGCATTCTCATTGTGAAATTGTTTTACCAAAATGGTGAAAGTTTTGCGGCTATAGTTCGCAAATTGCGATCAATTTGGGGTCACAATAATGCTCCAAAAGAGTCAACTGTAAAGAAATTAAAGGATAAATTTGCCGAAACTGGGTCTGTTAGTGATATAAAGACAACAACGCCCCTTCGACCAGGTCGATCGACCGAAAATGTCGCTCAAACTCCATCCACCTCAATTCGACACCGAGCTCAGCAAATTGGTGTCTCCGAATCCACTATGCAGCGAATTTTGACGAAAGATTTGCATCTTCATGCATACAAAGTCCAATTGACTCAGGAACTGAAGCCAGCTGAGCAGGGACAGCGAAGGGAGTTCGTTAATTGGGTATTGGAGAGACAACATGAAAATTCTGATTTTGCTGATAAAATACAATGTAAAAAGCCATAACTAACCAAAAAATTTAAATGATTTTTTTCATTTTTAATTTATTATTTATTTTAAATCTATTTTTAAATTATTATTCTAAAAGAGCTTATAACAGTATGCTTTTTTGGCTAACTGCATTTTCTGGAGTGTCTTAGGCCATATTTTTGATAGTCTTTGTTACGACTTTCTTGGGCCTTTACTGACTTGGTCTCTAGGACTCTTTTAGCAGTATGATCCAACAGATTTTGCAGAGGTACACTCCTCTAACGATTTACCTGGCCGTCTAAGTAAACTTTATTGTAAATGTGCGTTCAAGCCAATTTGCATTTTTTTTTTTCAAATCGCGACTTCGCACTATTAGAATCCTGACATCTTTGTTTGAAGTTAGAGTAAAAGCCTTTATATATTGTATCCAAAATTTCACATGCTTTAGTTTTGTTTAAGCCAATGTGCGATTGTGGCAAAAAATGTTTTAATTTTGTTCTGTCTTTGTCAAACTCCAGAAACTTCGAGCATAAAACCCCATGTGAAATTTATTATCGCTTATTACTTTGCTAATGTAATCATACAAATCAAATAATCCTTTGTTTACTACTTTTTTTTATAATTCTGAGAATCATAAAAAAAGTCCTCAATGTTTTTTTCAACAAATTTTGTTCATATCTCGAGCCAATTTTTTAAATTCATACCTTTACTTAATTGTGAATTAAGGCAAAATGATTTATGATCATGATTTATATCTTATTTTGTTCATAGATTATGCGGCTTTACGCGAAAGTGGTAGAACTTGATACGTTTTTACCGTTTTGGATTATTTATGAATTAAAAAAAATTAAATTAATTTTTTAGGCAAAAAACAATTTGATTTCCTTCATATATTTATTTATAAATGCGAAACTTTTGCTTATGTAGCGAAACGTTATATAAACAGATGAAAGTAATTGTAATTCTTGATTTTTCTATATTTATTTCAGCAAAATCCGACTAGTGGTTCTTGAGTTATATTAAACAAGAAGCCTTATCAGAATTGAGTCGCAAATCAATCGGCTGAAAAATGCTGGACTGTGTAATGCAACAAATTGAGAGGTGGCACCTGGTGGCACTTGAAATTGATTAAAAATGTTAAAACAGGATTTTATCCTCAAAATCCCCAATGTGCGGCGCCACATGTCATACAGCCAGAGAAACAATTCAATTGCTACATCAGTCATTTCCCGGTCGTGTTATTTCGCGTTTTGGAGACAGAATTGGCCGCCTAGATCGTGCGATTTAACACCTTTAGATTTTTTTCTTTGGGGTTTTTTTGAAGTCGATGGTTTACGCGAATAAGCCGACGACGACTCAAGCCTTAAAAGAGGAAACTGGACGCTGCATTAATGAAATACCGCAGCATTTATGCAAAAAGGTCATTGAAAATTTCATTAAAAGATCGCGTGTGTGCCAGCAAAGCCGCGGCGGTCATCTGCACGTTATCTTGTTCCATATATAACCTCATTCTGTCTACTTTAGGATATAATAAAGATTCACGATTTTTTAAAAATATCTGTGTTTTATTTAAAATTTAAAAATTGCGTTCTAGTTGGGACACCCTTTAAAAGAAAAATTAGAGCAAAAAGAACAAATACCTAAAAGAATATTTTTAAGATAAGAAATAAATACATCTAAAAACATATTTGGCAGAATGAGAAACCTTTGTGCGTTGTTACTTCCTCTTGTACATTTAACGCTTAATTGCATGAATTTTTTTTTATTTTTCTCAAATAAACCACTGATAAAATTCATGCACAATTTTAAGAAAAAATATTTAAAAATATTTTATTATAAATATCTAAAACTACAGTTCAATGGCTATAATCTAATGCGAAATATTTCAGCAGCGACCAATTTACACTAAAGTTTTTGTACATTTCTTTTCTTTTTCTTCAAAAAAATTTATGATGGAAATTTCCATCACTATGCAATGAAGGGTTAAAATTTTTTCATTTTTGGTTGCTGGCCCACTACCATCTAATGTACCCCTTCAGCGGGAAAGAAGTTTACTACCTAATCTTAAAAATGTTTCTAATGAAACGGTACGACATCGGATTTAATGATAATCTCTTCACTCATACCTCCTAATACTGAGCCCAAATATTATCTGTCAATGCTACAACAGCAAAATGTTTACGTAATGGTACCTAAACCTTCCCAAGTGACACTGTTGAAGAAAACTATTTTTACAATTTTACATGAAGAAAAATTTGGGGCTGAATTTTTATAATAATAAAGACATTTTGAAGCTGAATGCACAAGATAGAGATCGATCGTTTTGTTAATCCTAAATTTTAGTCAAAAATACCTTTTTAAACAATAATGTGTATGCAAATAATCATAAAGTTACTCTTCCCAGGGCTATTAAACCAATTTCAAAAAACTAAACCTACGGTCACAAAAGCATATATTTGACGACAAAGACTTAACTACTATTTGCTGAAATATCTTTCTTCAATCCTTGAATAATATTTGCCATAAGATATTCCCAATAAAATAGTGGTTTCGTTCTTTTTATATTAGATGTTTGCCTAATGGGACCATAACTTAAGTACACATCACACATTATATAAAACTAACTATTACTCGTCTGTATCTATGGCATATCAAAATGTTCATAGAATGAATACGAAGTTAAGTGCGTTTTATGTAGACAGCTTTGGTTTTTATTTCGATATTATAGTTCTAACTAAAATATGGCTAAGTAATATGCTTAGATGATTCATAGCACACAAATTATGTGTTATAAATTTCAGATTTGTAGACGTGAGGGAGTTGAAGGAGATGGTGCTGGTATTTTTATTGCTGCTTCATCCTACCATCTGATGATTCCATCTAACGATATAACGATATTCAATTTATCTCAATGTGCATTACTATTATCTGGTGCAGACCTAGCATTAATGCATGACATTATTATTAGACACATACTTATATCTAACTTTATGAGGAGCCACACATTCACGTAATATGTGCTCTGCTGTCTCAAATACTTGAGAGCATTTGTCAGTGAGCGGCTGAGACACGCGGATGGTGGACTTACGTCCTTATTTATCATGTCGACTCTTCGCTCAATCGTCAGCACGGTGAGGTAGATAACTATCTCACGCAGTTGACGGGCCATGGACAATTTCGATCTTTCCTATTTAAAATAGGAGAGGCTATGAGCCCACATGCTTCTACTGTGGTACACAATCCAATTCCGCTTCCCACACATTTTTTGAGTGTGAGAAGTAGATATCGGTAAGTGGATGACTGGAGAGGGATCTTGGCAATTTGACTCCAAAAATCATCAGGTGAATCATGTTAAGAAACCCCGCCGCATGGAGAAGGATCGCCTTTTTTGTGAACTGGATCCTCCGACTTTGCAAGGTCGGTGGCACCATAGGATTAAAATGGACTGGAACATAAGGCTCCTTCCTGTCAAACAAACTTAAAAGCATCGACTGCGGCGTGCAATGACATTGCACTTCGAACATTATGACAGCGTCTGAACATAATAATGTAATAAAAATTTTACTGAAATCATAGATTTATGTCTGTTTCACTTTGTAACCGAAAAACGGTGTAATCCTGAATTTCTCTATGGCATCTCCAAAGATAACATATTCGGCTTTAAATTATTAAATAAAAATTTCATTGATTGCATTTAAAATTCCCGAAATATATTTTTTTTAGTTGAAACGCATAAATATAAATGTTTATGCGTATATTTTCTTGTTTTGGTAAATACAATTAAAACTTTCATTGTATCAATTAAAATATTAGTTGACTTTTTTGTCACCAAACTTAAATTAAGGATTTGTTAATTGGCGTTATTAATATTGTTTGTAAAGACACAATCAGTAAACAAGTAGAAGTACAAACGTATAGCAAAACTCTTCCCCACAGAAACATTGCAACCTATTCATGAAGCAGAATATATAAAAATACAATTTTTAAAACAAACTATGTTGGTTTCAGTCTTATTTGTCTAGACCCCAGCTGCACTGCAAAACTTTGTTACAAATATATCAAATAAATATTCTCTCGTCATTGTATAAATTCATATACAAAAACAAGCAAAAAAAAGTGTATGCATTTGATGAAATAATGCACTGCCTCTTAAAATTTAAAAAAAATCTTACAACACAAAAAAAGAGAATATTTTGTTGGTCATGTTAACATTAAAATATTGAAAAATTTATGGGATTTTTATGTAAATTTGTAAGTGATTGATACCAAGTGTGTGGGTATAGCTGATGAGACACTATTTACTTATTTGTTTTTTTTTTTAATGTTTTCAGCTTTTTACTTTCAGCTAATTTATAACATTGTATGGCAGCAAAGAACACTTTTATAGGATTTTTATGATTATCGAAAGCTTTTTATAGATTTTATTTGTTTTTTTTTTTTTTTTTTCTTTATCAGGTGCTTCAAAAGAAATTGAATGAAATGGAGTGAAATGATTGGCTTTTTAAATATTTGTTGAATTCAATAATGAAGACTTAAGACAAATCATTAAAAGATTTGATATTAAAAAGAAATTTCAGCGCACTTTTGTTTCACTTACCAGTTTACTTTTGATTTTATTGAAAAGTGTTTGATGTTTTTTATTTTCCTTTTTTTTTAATTTAAAAAAATTCCAACAAAAAAACAAGTTCGTATTTATCTCACTTAAACTGTCTTTGTATATACCTCTGTGTGTATATATTTACTCTTTTAAATCGAATGTACCCAAAGGATTTAAAATGAAAATCTGAAAAAGGTAGCACACACAAAAAAGAAACCATAAAAACGTAGAAAGGATTGAAACAAAAAAATAAAAAGGATATTGTGTTTAGGAAGTTATTATTTTATCGAAAAGAGTCTTTAATTAAACCTGTGCAGACAATACAAAAAAAATGTATATTTAGATAATAAAACTGTACGTGGATACGCATATGTATCTCTCGTTATCAGACCTTAACACGTTCAATATAAAAAAGTTTAAAAAACTAAAAGCCTATGAGTTTATAAGGGAAACATTAGAATTTTTTAACTTTTTTGTTTCCTGTTTTAATCAATGGTTTAATTTTGTGGGATAAAAAAGTTTTAGGTTGCAAGTGGAAAATCGATTAAGTGGTTAAAAACTCTGGCGAGTTCTACAATATAGTCATTTTTGCACTAACTTTAAAGAGCTTTAAGTGTTATTTTATCTGAATTTAAACTTGCATTTTTTAGCAAACTTAAGTAGTAGTTTTTTTTCTACTTTAAGTACATTGAATAAATGCTAAAATATCTAGCTTTAGACTGAAATTAAGAGTAATTCTTCACAATATTATATAGATTACATACTTACTCACTTTAGAATTCAACTTATTACAATGACTAATGTAAGAGATGGCGAACATTTTTTCCCTTTTTTAGTATTTTTGTTAATACACGTGGAACGAGTTCACATATCAAATTCCATTTGGTCAAACACACTGACTGATAATCTATAATACCTATTGGCAAAGAATGTTTCGATATCTCCAAAAAAAAATTGTCAAAAACACAATAAATTAAGTCTTAGTATTCGATTTCTAAATTTAGATAATTAGGGAACTATTAACCTATTCTATATTTAATCTGTTCTCTTCTTATACAGAAATAAAATATTTATTGAAATAATTAATTACTGTCAATTTGATCACTCAAAGGCCAGTGTTGTACCGTCACCCTATCTGTTGATGTTAAATCTGTTGTGAGTTGTAAAATGGTAAGGATCTTTGCTAAGCTTAATGGCAGGTTTTTTTTAATCCTCACTTAGTGCTGTCTATTGCTAGTATATGGTCGCTTTCTCTTGATCATTCGTTTTATAATTCAAAGGTGGATATGGTGGAATTTCAGGGGGCAGCTTTCTTAAGGATGGACTTCTTAGAGGTACGTGGAAACCTCTTATATATATATATATATATATTTATTTTAATTAGAACTTCGAATGATGTAAAAATTTTTGTTTTTAATATTCTCTACAACCGGTGCTCGATGGTGTAGTACGCTTAAAACATCATGAACGATCATGACTATAAAAAAAGAAGTCTTTTAAGAAAGACCATGATTATTCATTTAGACGTCAAGACGATACATTGCACCAAGTGAAAACTTATAAAAATAAATTTATAATTATAATAAAACTGAAATAATTTGTTTTTTTTTTTTTCATTAAAGTAAAAAAAAACTTTTAACCTGTAAAAACTCGCTGCCTACACAATAGCAATAGCCCAGCAAAAATTATCACTTACCAGTGCGCATCAATAATGCATGATTTTTATATAAAATGAGCCGCTAAAATGCAATACAAATGCATATTTATTGCAACCAGTAAGCAATTATTATACAAAATCAAAAATACTTAATACCTTATCCGATAGCATTTTTGGAAGCTTTAAGGTATGAATAAACAATATAATAAATAAATATTGCTTACAATTTTATTTATCGATTCCAAATTTTATGGCTTTCAAATTTGAAAAATTTTCTGCTGGGAGAGAAAGGAATTTGACATTGAAATGAAAAAATAATTCGTTTGAGAGAACGGAAAACTTATCATCTCAAATTAAGCCATTACGTAATCAAGCTTTGAGGATGCTCTAGTTACCACGGAAGTGTTGCTTTCATTTCAGAACTTTTTAGTTCGCTAATTTAAAATGGTGTAGTCACCGTGGTCTAGTGGTTAGTGTGTTGGCTTACTAAGACATGAGCCCTGGGTTCGACACCCAGCTCCGACATCTTAAAAAAAGAAATATGAAAAAAATATTTCTTTCGGCGACTACCTCTCAGCAGTCTTCTGGCAAAAGTTCTGAGAGTAATTAATTGCCATGAACAAGCTTCTCAAATCTGTCGTTCGGAGTCGACATTAAACTGTAGGTCCCGGTACTCATGGATAAAAATTTACACACACAACATGAGTGCTGCGAGAAGCTAGGCCGTAATCCTGACACAGGGTTGTAAAGGCCAGTTATGTATGTATGTAATTTAAAATGGAGGTTCTCGTTTTTATGCCTGACGCCATTGAATTAATATTAATATTAGTTTTAAAGATTTGTAAATTAAGTATACGAGAGTATAAAATAATGCGTTTAAAAAACGGAAAATAATTTCATAAAATATGCGGATACTATATTTTATATAATAGAAGAATCAAGTCTGAAGAGTGTGGGTTAAATTGATCGAAAAAAAAACTCATTAAAATCAATTATAAATACATTTTGCAGTTCAGTACTGTTCTTTTGTGATGGCACAAATACTTATAACGTCACATCAAAATTCAGTTATTTTTTTTCCATTTTTTTTTTACTTTTTCAATCCATGAAAAATTTTTTTTATAAACAACAGGGTGTGAGACTGGAGTTAAATATAACAAAAGTTCGTATTCAGCGTATTTAATCTGTATTGCCTATCATTAACCCAGACCCGGGCCAAAAACATTTCTTAAACTAATGCCACAATAAAGTTTCCATATAAAATAGATTTTTTTTTATCTTTTATATTTACAAACATTTTAAAAAGCACACACAATAAATAAAAATGTTTTCCAAAGTACCAACCAATTTACAAACTTTGAGTATTTGGTATCCCTTAGAGCAAAGGCAAAAAAGGGTTACAATCAAAACAAAACCCCAAAGGAGTTGAGAAAAAGCAAAACAAAAATTAAATTTTCTCTTCGACTAAATTTAAATATTTTTAGAATAAAAGTACTAGAATAGAAAAAGGCAAGAAAATACGCAAAAAGAAAAGAAAAAAAAAATTACCAGTGAGCCGGGAAGTGAACGAGAAAGTTTCGGTTTAAATATTTAAATGAAATGTTAATGTTGTTGTTTATGTGCCACTGGATGTTGAATTATGCTGATTTATATTAACACGCTTCTAAAAATAAAAATTCTTTTTCTCTTTTAAAAATTTGTTATCTTTTTTGAACTTCTTCTTTTCCGGTTGTAATAAATTCCCAAAAGAGAATTTTGAATGAATTTAATTCATTTGCATTAAACGGGTTGTGCTTCTGTTCTAATCTTACATCTATGACCGCCATTAACAAGAAAACTTTAAGTATTTGTCTACAATAAGCCCCTAAAGAGTAAAGAAAATAGATTACAAAGGAGTGAGCTAATAGAATTTATTGATGTAGAGCGATTGTATTATTTAATACTGTTGAAAAAAGCACACACAAAAATGGGCAGTTTTAATTTTTTCTGTTGAATAACTGCGACAAAAATTAAAACAACTTTTTTCACAATTTATCTACAGCCCTTTTTTTCTGTAAATAAAACGCTTATTATGCATTCAGTTTATTTGATTAATGATGTGAATACAAGAATTTATTTTAGAATTTAAATTCTTTCGAAGTAAAGTACTTTTTTTTTTCTTTTTCTGAAATATTCATACATAGCGTTGTTAAAAATTTAAAGGAAATTTAAACATTTCAAATGGAAAATTATATAACTGAAAGAATTTTATTTTAAATTTATTTATTTTATCATTATATATATACATATATCCGTAGATATATACTAGTTAAACTACGGCATATTTTGCTACTGTTTTTTAAATCAAATAGAAGGTTTAATATGGATAGAGCAACATTCGTAAATCCAACATCACTCACTATTTGATTGCCAACGAACTTCAAAAACGTTCACTTTAACCGTTCCCAAAGTATACAAAAATCTATATTTTCTTTGCACCATAATTACTTGTCCAGCTGATTATTTATTTGTATGGCCTATAAACCCTTTTAAAACAAATTAGGAAACTTCTGCTCAGGTTATACAAAACTCCTTATTTATTTTTTATTGGCGATTAGTTTATGTTCTGTTTTCAAACCTACTAAATATACACACAAAATTCAATAATAAATGGTCAAGCCTTTTCGGCTTGTTTGGGAGTGTTTTTACACGCACTGTGGCATGAGAATTTTGTATATTAGAAGGTTATTAAGAAATATTTTTTCCTTTACCCAAAACTAGGCAGTTTTGTAAAACTAATAGTTCAATTAAAGACGTTAAGAAAGCTGTGTATCAAGGAGGTCTCGTGACTATATTTTAATGGAGTTTTGCGAGATATTTCTCCGCTGTAAAACGGAATTTTTGCTTCCATTAGTAATTATGGGTGAGATATGTGTCTGCGGTTCATACCAGAGAAAAAGGAACTATTAAAGCAGGTCTGTGCAAAAATTAAAATTTCATAGACAATTGTTCCTTAGCTTAACTCACATGTATTCTTATGCTCTTGCTTTCAGTCGTCACTGAAACAGCGACGAGTTAACATTCGTGTTGGGTGTACGGTGATTTATTGTTTACAGTGGACACAAAATTAATTGCAATGTACACAAATATTTTATTATTATAAATGCGTTAGGTAATCCCGAATACCTTATTTTTTTTTACAATATTGTAAAATATAATTTAAAAGTTTTTCAGTGACATTTTCATTATTTTTATAAAATTGTTAATAAATTTAATGAAAACAGCAAAACTTAAAATGTATTTTTTGTTAAAAAATGAAAAGTACTTTTTTAGTTCTTTATAGCAGAGTAGTATTTATAAATTGTACTTCAAGTAATTAAATTTTTAAATGAAATATTACATAAAAATTTTAATTAAAAAAATTCATACAATTGCTGATACTGCTACTTACACGTTCAGCAGTGTAATGCTCATTTTCTCACCAACACAAATACATTTTTACTTTTACACAGGCGTGAATTAAAGCATTCCAAATAAACGAATACAGTTGCATCTGCACACAAAGTCATTGTCGAGTGTGTGTTTCTGACCTGCGGTAATTTATTATTTTATTGATTACACTGTGCTCGAATTTGAAACTTTTTTTTAACATTTTGGGCACCCTACTGATAAAGCTAATTCGAGTATGTACGCTGAATTTAAAGGCCTTAGCCGTTTTTAGAAGTTAGCTCTCGTATTCGGGATATTCGCGATTAAAAATTTGTACGTTAAATTAAAAAGATGGTATTTTTAATGCTTTTGGAATAATTTTTAAATTTAAATCATTTCAACTCTGTTGATTACACGACATTTTTATTTTTTCTTAAAAAATCTATTTATTTATTTTTTTTGGAGAAAAATCAATACAAAATTATAAAAACACGGTAATTTTTATTTGCGCAAAATAATTTTTTTATTAAATTTTTTTTTTTTTTGCTGTTAATTTATCAAATACACTTTATCGTTTAATTATTTCTTTATGATTCTTCTGTTTCAAGCAGTTCTTCTTGTAAGTTCTAGCAAATGTAACCTAACAGCGAATGCAATATTTTACCACTGTACCAGTGTTAAAGTCTGGCCGTCCCTTGATGGAATCCCTCTCCATGCTCGTCAGACTCAGCTGGTGATTGTTCAGAAAACTTGTTTGTATGAAATTGCCAAAAAAGAATCTTAAAGGACATTTTAACATTAATACGATGAAAAGCGGTAAGCATTTTTTCTATATGAATGCGCCAGTTGTCAGACCGATTAATTCCTAAAACGTTGTCTATAACCGCTTTCACAGATTTCCGGCTAATGCCATTGAATTCAGCGTACTCGAATTAGCTTTATCAGCAAGCAGCCCAGCTTGTTAAAATTTCAGACTTGCACAGTGTTATCTTCAAGGAGGAAAAACAGTCAACGGCGAGACTTATGCTAATTTATTGCAGCATTTAAGTATATAATAAAACGTAAGCAAAAAGGCAGTATTTGGCAAAAAGAAATGCCAATTTTGAAATCAATGCCATATGTCCTAGTTATAATCGTGACATCGATATTATTTAATATCGCATAAAGGATATAATGTTGAGAACTAATGACTTATTTAGCGGCGTTTTCTTTGTTGTGTACCAAAAAATATTTTTCCTATCTCTTATTAATTTCTTTCCTACAAACGTCTGAATTACAAAATACTTTTTTGTGTAACTAAAAACTGCTCCTTTACATTAGTAAACTTTTTTTCTTTCAGAAATTTAATTTAAAATATCTTAAGGTTTAAAAATGGTTTTAATTGCTTTTTAATTAAATGTATGTTTTTATTATTAAATTAAGATAAATATTTAAAGAAGAAAATTAAAAGAATTTAGTAAAATTAAAAACTTTTGTTTTTATTATACTCGTATTTCTTATCATCTTAAAAACATTTCAAATTAAGCCACACATTGAACCATACAAACAATGTTTCTTTTTTTAAATAAAACTAGAATATAGAAATTATATTGAGATAGTTTGAAAATAAAAAGAAAATAAATTTCAATGCCTTAAGACATACATCACATATGTATGTCCATAAGTTGACACGCATACATACATACATACTTACGAGTAAATTTTTTGTATAACAAAACAGTACAGTAAAAAATTATACAGAAAAAACAAAAAAGCCACATTAGCAGTTTAATTAATTTTTGTCAATTTATGTGATTTGAAAAATTGACATGCCTTTTAATTTTTTGTGTATTTTTACCTCTTCCAGTTATACTACCTATGTATGTAGATATCAGATAAGGCAATTAAAAAGAATTATGTCCTTTTGGAAATACGATACAGAGCTAAATTTTCGAGAATAATCGAAAATGATCACATTACATGTTTAATTATTTTTGATAATTTAAAGTGATTCAGATAATTTTAAATGACAGACATTTTTCAATTTTTCTATTGGATCCACTCTTTAAAAAATTAATTTTGTGAACCCAATTGATTGTTATAAAGACGTTGAAAAAATTCAAGAGATGATAGCAAAGGATTTAACAGACGAGAAACTTGAAAGTCGGATTGTGAAACTTCAAGTATGGTATCTTTAGACTTTAAAGAGATTATCACAAATTAGTTCATTAAGATTAAAAGACAATTAGAAATTAAGAAACCTAGTCTGACGAGCTTTCTGTTTATTTACATGGTCCTGTAAGTAGATTTAATGAAACCCCTTTAGAAATATGGACCTATAATAAGTTACTAAAATTGTAAAATATAACGTACAAAAACATAACAATAGTTGCCAGTTCCGTGCCATCTGAAAAGCTTTTTTTTTAATGTTTCATCAGTCTTGGAAGAGCAAACAAGTAGAGTGCTGGCTAGAAAGGTTAATAAAATATTATTTTTACAAACTCTAGGCAAAAAATATCGGGACTTATTAAATTATACAAAATTTTGGTAAAGCAAAATGTTTATTTTTATTGAAATTTTTATATTTTTTGTTTCCTGTGCTATTATATAAAAATTTTATATGATGCATTGATGTTTTTATTCGATAAATTTCAAAACATCGATGTAAGTACAAGATGTATCTCATGGAAAAAAACATCGTTGTGCGTTTTTCGTGAGGAAAGAGCTAAATTTAGCTCTGAAAATGCTAAAAGTGGCACATATTTATTTGTGCAAATCATCTGCGGTTTAAGCAGTTTGTTTAAGGTTGTGCAACAACTAATTTTAAAAAAATATATTGAGATATTAAGAATATATGCATATTTTACCGATTTGTGAATAGAAATGTTAGAGGAAATTATTACTTTGCCATTTTCCTAAATTTTTATTTGAAGTTATTATAAAGGAGTACCATAATTATGGTGATTTCTTTTTTTTCCAATTATTTCGATTACTCAATAAAACTTATGCCATATTTAGTAGAAAACAAATATTGTAGATAGTGTTGTTGGTAGAATATTATTAAAATTTCAATTCAGCATTAAAGAGAAATTATGGCTTAAATGGAATTCATTTGCCAGTAAACATGCCTTGGTAATATAAAGTAGTTCAAACAAGATTCAAACATCTCAAGCCTCGCTGTAAATATTCATTTTATTTCTTATTTATTTATTTCTTATTTTATTTTAAATCGGTATTGAGAGAGGAATTATTTTAGAAAATTTTATACTTTCAAAAATACTTATTATATTTTTTTGTTAAGACCAATTACTCAGGGGAGTAAACTTCTACTCATGCAGTGCATTGTATTGGAATATTGAAGATAGAAAATAGACAGGTAGATTTATTTTTTTTTTAATTTTATTGATCGCCATATGTCAATGAGATAAGTTGCTGTCAGTTGATCACTCAAAGGCCAGTGTTATACACTCACCCTTGAATGATCAACAGCAATTGTCGGTGGATGTTGATAGTGAGTAGTGACTGTCTTTACTAATTAGGTTATCTGTTATCTTCCCAGAAGGTGGCGCTGTACTTCTGATCATTCGCTTCTAGTGGAATAGATTGGATATATCAGTCAGCGGTTTTTCTTGCATATTGACAATTTAAGGGGTGGGGGGGCACCTCTTTCTTTTTTTTAAGTAATAATTTAGAAAATTCCCTTGTCCTTCGCTGGGTCCCCCCGGGGATACAGAAAAGGCTGCTGGTGATTGTCTCCATCAGTGGCCTGTTTTCTCCGGGGAATATCGGGTTGAACCTAGCCCTGAGCGGTCTGGTACTCGATATAGGCAGAGAATGTTGGTAATGTGATGTGCATGGCGTGTATGCCACGTGTGCTTGGGGTGCTTGTCTTTTAAGTACGCGTGGCTGGCATTTCTGGCGTTCTCAAGGACTGACCAGAGATGCCTTAGTCTGATACTACGGGCATCAGGAGCCCCCGGTTAGCCTGGGACTCCTTGTCATTCGGGAAGATAGGCTAATCGGCCTGATGGTTTGGGTGCGGTCCTTCGGGAAGTACACATAGTGGTTGTGGTAGTGCTAGGTAGAAACCCCTCAGCAAGGGGGGTATCACTACCCAGACAGTGGTGGTGCTAAATTGCCAACTCGGTGCTATGGGCTCTCTTTTGAGCGCCGTGCCCTCATGCATGAGTGAGATTAGAGGGTACCGGCATCGAGTGGGCGTGGTTGGGCGCATTAAACTCAACTACCGCTCCGGCAACGGGCGGTGTGTGATATTTCTACGGACGGTGCGCACGTAAAACCCATACACAGTTGTCCTTCGCTGGGATTGAACCTCGGTCGTTTGAAGTGAAATAAAAAACAAATTATGTTTTTTATTTAAAAACAATTTTAGCACAATTCTTATTTATAATTCTATTTATTTTGAAATAAATTTTTCTTAAGAAATTATGTTTTTATTTTGTTTAATTTTGCTACACCAAAAGTGTAATGTAACATGAGTAACATGGCACAGTCTAAATTGCGCTTTAGAAATTTTAAGTATTTTATTTTATTGCGTTTCCATTTAATTGCCTTAAAAATATTCATACCGTGTAGAGCACACACACACAGTCTGACCAACTATGACTTTTAACATTTTGTATGAATGAATAATTACACAAAGATATTAAATGAGGGATGAAACAGAGACTACTAAAATGAGTTTCATATTGTATTTACAAATAATTAAAAAAATTATAATTATTCGAAGTTAATAGGAAAAAAACAGCAAAACAAGCTAAAGCGATAAAGAATAGCAACTTTCGTTTTAAGTGCTGCTGAAGGCTCGGGTTCGAGCCCCAGGAAAGGTGTGATCAATTTAATTTTAATTTTTGTTTCGTCAGAAACGCTTTAATAAGACCAAAGTTAACTGCAATGAATATTTTTTGGTAATTAAAGAAGAAATGATGTCCGTGAAGGAATAGTACACTAGCCAAACTGAACAATTGTTTTCGACTCCAGCTACGGTAGTCTCATCAGAGTTCTTTGTGTCCTGTGTATATTCGAGACCAAACATCAACTATTTAACTCATACTTTTTAGGAAATCGCATACTGAAATTATTATTGTATGTACATACACTTGTATGAGTTAGTCGAAGTAAAGTCACACAACAGTTTCTATCATATTCTCCTTTTCTTACCATCATTGTTGTTCTTGTAATTGTCAACTTATTTGGATGAAACAGAATTACAATTTTATTTTGTTTTTGCCCTTTTTATTCCACCCTATCTACATTAGTCGACATGAATGATATGTACGACTGTAGCCGTGGTGGTTAGAGCGAAGCGCCATAGTCGAGCGCGAAGTATATTAAGTACTGAAGGCTCGGGTTCGAGCCCCAGGAAAGGTGTGGCTAGTGTACTATTCCTTCACGGACATCATTTCTTCTTTAATTACCAAAAAATATTCATTGCAGTTAAATTTGATCTTTTTAAAGCGTTTCTGACGAAACAAAAACTTTCGTTTTATTTCGTATTTATCATAAAACGTTTCTTTTTTTTTTTGTTTTTGTCAATGAAAATTTATGACCAAACTTCTCAAATGGGTATGATGATAAGTTTTAAATGTCTACTAAAGCCATTCTAATATCGCAATAAACTGTGCTGTGTTATTGAATTGAGCAGCAGCACCACAGTGCTTCGTTATGCCACAAGAAGCAAACATCAGTGTATTAATAAAAGTTTACTGAAGAGAAATTTAATTTAAATTAAAATCAACTAAATTGAAATAAACAACTCTATTAGTAGCATCTGTTGCAATAAAAGCGTTGTGTGTGTATGTGTATGAATATACCAAATACAGACGATGAAAGATGGTGGAATTAAGTGAGCAAATGAATAGCTGGCCAAGTTTTTAAGTGGGTGGCTGCAACTGATTGTATGAATGGCTGCTAAAGGTAACATGCTGATTTCTGTAGAGCCATAAACAATTTACGGTGTTCATGTAGAACTTTCTTCTAGTTGGGAGAGTATAACAAATATAATAATTTATATGAAAGTATGTTTTTAAAAAATATACGAGTAAGTATGTGTCAAATCTGCAATATCAGTCCCTTTAATTTAAAATTTTGACCATAGCAGAGTTAAGGAAATGGTTAAAAATGTTCTTCTTAATTATAATTTTAAGTAAATATCGAAAGGACTTTGTATTAATTTAATTGTTAATATTACATTCTGAATTTGTGTAACTTAAACTTTTCATTATGTAAAGTGTTTGACAAGACTTCGATTAACTGAGAAAATATATAATTCTAATACCTATATGATTTCCAGATCAAAGTGTGCATAAAATAGTTAGGGATTTTAGCTGAGTTCATAAATGCAGTTTGCAATGCAACACTGCAAAAAAATTTTCCTATAAGGTGAAGCAACATTTTACGGCAACACTGTTTTATCAAATAATGCAATGACATTTCAGTATATTTATTAATACGCAAAAGTTTTTAAAAACTGTTAACTTTTGTAAAACTGTCATGGATAAGCCTTAAAATAAGATATTCTGAAAAATAAAAAAAAAAAATTCCTGAAAAAACAATAATGAACACACACAAAATAGTAAAGTATTACAAATAAAAAAAAAACTATGCACAAATTAAATAGATGTTGCGCATTGAAAAGCATTGCCATGCATTAATGAACTTGCGCATTGCAAACTGCATTTACAAAATCAGTCTTTCATGAATATGTAGAGTTTACAATGAACTCTGATGAGACTATTGTCGTTACAGTCGAAAACCTTTTAAGTTCGGCTGGTGTACAGTATCTTCATGGAAGTTATTTGTTTTGGTAAATGAATCTAAATTTATTTAAGAGAGTTTAGTTTAGTAATTAGAACGGTTTATAACGAAACGTAAAATATAAAAATTGAGGTATATTTTACATTTATTTGCATAATATTTCTAAAAGTTTAGGTTCCAAACTTAGACACAATCTGGGCTCACCTCACTGCAACCTACTATAATAATGCAATTACTAATTAAAGGTTAGTTTTTGAAAAATTAAGGATGAGTGCCTTCGGCTTTCACATTCTCGGTGGTATCCTGGTTGCGAAACCTGGTTTGTTACTAACAAAATACAGAACGAATTTAGAGTATTTTTTAATCACTGCTTATGTAAGATCCTAGTTTTAGATTTATTAGTGCTTTTTTAAATATAAAAAAGATCTTTTTCCTCATAAGAAAATGTGGCTTCTTTGAGACCCCATAGCCTGTGAGAAAAACAAAAGTAAAGCATAATAACACCATAGAAAGGGTTGAGAAGTAACATCTCTTGAATGGAATAGATAAAACAAAGAAGTTAAAGTCCCTATGATAAGCAGCAAAAGACTTTTCTCAATAAATTATTTCTATTGATGTCATAATTTCAATTTTGTGACAATTTAGCTGCATAACACAGTGCAACATGTAAAAAAGTAACGATAGAAGACCGTGTCTCTCAGTTTTGCCCAAAGTCATAAAATTTTTTTATGGGACCCCAAACTTTATGGCCTCGGAGTAATCTTTACAAAAAATTATAATTTTCTCAGGCTCATATCTCGCAAACCATTCATAATGTTTTTTACTTTTTGAGGCAAAGTTGTAGCTCTTGTCAAGAAAAACAAAAATTGTGAAGATATAAAATAAAAAAAATTGACCTTCAAGACCAAAATCGCATAAAACTTAAAAGAAGACGATATTTTTTACCTTTTTTTCTCCTGTTGAGGTTCATAGATAACAAACAAAATTTAAGGAAACAATGGACTAAAAAAATTTACCTAAGAGCTTAATAAACAACTTTCTAAAACATTATAAACTTGCGCTTAGGTAGCCGCAAAAGTAAAAATTTCCCGAAAATTTTTTAGTGCAAAGAATTATTTAAACTCAAGGTCTATTTTTAAATAAAAATCTTTTATTTAATTATCGATATTTCGCTACTCCTACGTGTGGTGTCTTAAGGAATTATTTTGAAAATTTTTTAATTTAATTTCGTTTTTCTTTACTTCAAAATTGAAATACCATGCTATTTATTACAAAAATATTATCAAAAAAATACCTCAACAAGAATATTTGGTTCTAATTTTCCTTTCATATACTGATAGAGACAAATTATAATAAACTGCATTAAAAGGATTTTACGGCTTAGCAAAAAAAATTACAGGTAAATATTTTATTGTAATAAATTACTTATGTATGTGGAGTGTGTTATTGCAGCTCAATAATTCTTTCATTGTAGCTTTTTTTAGTTTTCGAAAGCTGGTTACAAGTTGCACACTCCACAGTATGTGGATTTAGTGGCAATCAAAAACGAGACTTTCACATTACCATTAGAAAATGAAAGCACTAACTACTACACTAACTGTGTAGTATGCGAAATTGCCGAAATCTCTATAGCACTATATATTATAAAAACCTGTTAACCACGATGAATATTTTAAAAGATTTTATAAATGTGATAGATTGTATCAGTAAAATATAAGTATCGGGTGTTTTTTCACAGTTACACAAGTTTTAATTATAATAAAAAACAGAAATATATTTTTAATATCAATGGAAGAAATGCAATTTCACTTTTAGAGTGTACAAGGGACCATCTCGATCACTATTTGGATTAAATTGCTCGCAATATACACTTCCGGATTTCACCAATATATCTTCGAATGTTGATCTCCAGGTGTTTAATTTTCTCTTGTTTATCGACGGAGACAAGTGGTTGTACATAATCCTCAAAGAAAATAATCTAATGGATATCTATTACACTATCTTGGTGGGCAATTAATTGGACCATTTGATAAAATTATTTTTTTTTTTTTTCAAAAGTTTGCTTTAAGTTCTCAGCAACTATTATGGGATGAATATGTTAAAGCTTGAAAAATGGCACGCACTTACCGTCATATGTTTTTCTATTTTTTTATTTTGTAGTCAGTACTGCCCTTTGTCTACAGTATTTGAGGTTTTTTTTACCTCCTCACTAAGTTTTTCCTTCATTTATTTTAAAAATAAAAATGCTTTTCTCTGTATTGTTTCCCTTTACAAAACTAATAAATTATTAGGTCTGTGTGTATGTATTCCCCGGAAAGGTATTTATCAGAAAGTAGGATGAATTGGAAAATCTGGGGAAGGGAATAATTCTGAGTCTGAATAACCCAACTTCCAGTGAACTTCAGGTCGAAAATGTTTATCGCTGGAGCAGACTTTTCCATCTGATTAATATGGCCGAGCCAGCGTAGCCGACAAACAACGCCCACATTGCCGAGGAGCTCATACAGCTCATGGTTGGTTCTAATGCGAAACTCATCGCCCTGCCTTAGAGGATCACAGATCTTCCCTCGAACACTCTCAGGACCGCAGCATCGCCACAAGACAGCATCCATGCCGCAGCACCATACAGAAGCAACGGAAGAATAAGCGAATTATACAGTGTAAATTTCGTCGCACGAAAGATATCTCTATTTCCTAAATGCCTACCGAGATCGTAGTAGCACTTGTCGGCCAATATGATTCTTCTCTTGATCTCCAGTCTGGTAATGACAGTGCCAAGATAAAAGAACTCCTTGACCACATCGAATGTATAGTTGCTGGCTGTATCCTGGGAGCCGATATGTCCAATGTCGCTACTCGTCGACAACATGGACTTCGTCAGGGGATGGATAGAATACTTTGAACAAGTCAGTCTGATTGTGGTTAACTTGACGATCTTTAGAACGGTCCTTGTTTCCCGTTGTATTCAAATCTACACACAGACTCCTCGTGACCCTCTTGAATGGCATGATAGCATCCGCTAGCACGTTAAATAATGTATGCAGCTTTGGCCAATCTAATGGACTTTCAATTTGGGTTGTGCGTATTGCTTAGAACCCAATATATAAAAGCGCTCTCTAATGAAAACTTCGTAACACAGCTCTAAATGGTCTGAAGTACGCCATAAATACATCGAAGTGTACAATAAGTTTGACCTACAGAGCCTTTATTTTCAAAAACAATTTCAACAATTTGCAACCATTGCTCTGGTACAAGTCTTTTCAAAAGAAAATGACAAACTAGAAATGTTAAATCAGTCGACAATTAAAGATGTGAACCTCTTAAAAGACACCCAGTTTTCTATGCACATGTATAGGTTTTAAAATCGCAAGCTGCACATATATTTCTTATAATTTAGCTTCTACTTAGTGCTTGATTGCACAATTTTCAGCCCTTAACATGAAACGTATTTTTGACATTCATTCCAATAACCTTAAAATACCTTAAAATACAGCATAGTTTTGCAATGTTAGAAAAAATTCTTTGACATTGTTAACAATATTGTTGTTTTTTCTTATTTTTCACTACTCTCGCTGCTTTTATGATACATACTCACATGTTTCACCATTATCGTCATTACCATCATCATCAACATCATTATTATTGTCTTCATTTACCTTGTTGCTGCATAAACATTCTTTTATGAAAGATTATTTTGCAAGCATTCTTTTCTATCTCCACGAGAAGACACTTTAGTTTAAACAAAAAATAAAATAAAATAGTTTTTTAAAATATTTTCATTTTCATATTTTTCTGGGTCTTGGAATTTCGATTGCGTCATTTACACTGAACACACACCCATCAACTCATGCAAAAACCTAAAAAACTTGTATTCTCTGATAACGTTGTGTTGTTGCTATTGCAAAGGATAAGAATGCCAACCCCTTCTTATTCTGTGGTATTTTTGCAGAAGAACATGTTCACTCCTATTTTGTTTTTGCTTTTTCATATATTTTCTTTTTCTTTGCTTTTTTTTTGCTCTTTTTTTACTTATACTTTAACTCTGCTGCGAATGCTTTTTTATTATTATAGTTTTTTTTTATATATAAACATTTTAGTTCTTCTTTTTTTGTTTTTATTTTATTCCTTAAGGCGTTAATAAAAAAATTTTTGTTAAATACATAAAAATATTGAAGGACTTTGAATAAAAAACGTACATATTTTCATGCAATAACCACCACCAACAAAAAACAAATAAAAAAAAGAAGAAAAAGAAAAGCAAAAATGTC
This sequence comes from Metopia argyrocephala, assembly GCA_963576795.1. Lineage (NCBI taxonomy): Eukaryota > Metazoa > Arthropoda > Insecta > Diptera > Sarcophagidae > Metopia > Metopia argyrocephala. The sequence continues at coordinate 54,314,519 of OY756211.1, read as the reverse complement.
AGTATCGCTGCTTGTCTTAAGATACTCGTAAATACAAATTTCTTGTTGTTAACAAATAGATAACAAAAGGAATGCATTTCTTTCTTTAAAATAATTTTTATTCTTCTTAAAACTGACGCGAATTTTTTAACGAGGGAGGTTTCATAAGGAGACGACTAAAGTGGATCAAATAAAAAATTTTAATTTAAAATTTAGTAAACCTTCACCAAAATAAAACAATTAAATCAACAAAACTTTTGTTCAAAAAACAGAAAGCGATTTTTAATTTAGAAACACTTTTTTCAACCCATACAATCAAATATGCTATTTGTCCGATTTAACCCCAGAACTGTAATGTTAGCCAACTCGACTAACAACACTCTTATTTTCATATGCAGCTTTTTATTTGAAAACACAATCAGCTTGAACTCTTTGTATTCTCAGTCCCCATTGTTCTCTTCGTGTGAACAGTCGCATTTTTTACCCAGCGGTAAATGGTAATCAATGAGAATTGAGAAGGTAATACAAGGAATGTATAATCTATTGATTCCGAAAACCTTTACCCTTAACACAGATCATGTCCTACGAAAGTAATAAATTACTTTTCTGTCCCCCGTAATAAATATTACAATACATTCTATGTTATGCATAAAGTTATTATTTACTAATAATTTTAAGGAATAAGTTCTGCATTGATGCAAATGATGCATTATTTTTAATGCATTATATTAAGTATTAATAATTAATGTATTTATAATATATTAAATTATTAATACTAAATTAATTTCCCCCATTATAAATAAGATAATAGTAGCTATTCGGAAATATTTGTTTCACTATTTACCATTTCAAAGCACCTGCAATTACGCTTCTATTAATAAACTCCCAATTTTATCATATTCATATTAAAAAAATTTGCAATAATTTAAGTTTTAAAATAAATATAAAAAAGATACGAAAAGCTATAGGTGACAAAAATGGTAAAATGGTGAAATCAATTTAGCACCGAATAGGTACTAAAATACATATTAATTAAACTTGCACATTAATTTTGTGTCTGCACTTCTGCGCATTTCAACACAAACTGCATATTTTAAAAAAATATTTTTTTTAGTAAAAAATAGCTGATTTTTTAATTATAAAAAAAAACAAACAAATCTACAAACAAATACACGCACAAACAATAACTTCTTTCTTTAATAGATGTGGGATTATACATGGTAATCTATATTTACTTGTGTGCCACATGAAATTACCTTCTCGACTCCGAAAGTAATAAATTCTAAAGTAATATATTATTTAATTGATTATAAAATAAGATAACCAATCTTTTCAAGCTCGGTAAGTTAATATTGTTTTGTTTTTTTTTTTTTAATTACTGAGCTTATGTAAGTCGATTCGACTAATGATTAGCGTTTATGAAATTTTGTTATATTTGGAATAAACATAAACTTTTTACAGACCGAAAAAAGAGTTTTAAAAAAGGATTGAGTGATGATGACCCTGAGGATGACGGCGTTATTGATGAAGAAGAAAGCGACTTCACTCAAGATAAATCGGACTCGGATAATGAAGATTAAACATCAGAAATCACAAGTTTTCAATTAATTGATGAATGTCCCTAAAATAAGTGCCTTAAGAAAAGACTCTATTCAAAATCTGCTGACTGCAAACAGTTCGGACACAAACACAACAAGTAAGAGAAGGCTAGCTCTGTTGATGCTCTGGGAATGAATGTCAATTGTAATGTCCTTTGGAACCGTTAAAGAAGGTTAAGGAAGAAATACTTTAATCCATATGAACCTCTTAGTATTTACAAAACCTTTATCCGACCCAAGATTGAATACAACTTAAAGTTCTTTGGGACCGAGTACAGCAAAAGGCAAAGGTGATTATCAATGACGTTAGGGTATCCAACTCTGTTAATAGAGAATCACAGAGAACATCCTTCTGTAGACGACTTTCGAGTAAATGGTATTACGCATTATAGAGAGAATTCGTTCTTAAGCCGCCCAGTTAGTTAATGGAATAACCTTCCCGCAAAAGTTTTTAATGTGAACCATGATGTTCATAAGTTTAAATTTCTTGCCCTTTTTCCATAAAATATTTCCCAGATTATCACAATGTACTGCATAAGTAGGTGTCATCCCCTGGTTACTATGTACCTCATACCTCAATGAAAACAAAACTATTTTCTTCTAAAAATTTCAGCGTTGGATAAGCAAATTTTTTAACCACATTCGTATAGTATGAGAAAAATGTTTTATATTTGTATACAATTTACTAATTAGACAAGAATTAGTGTAAAATTTAATATGAAAGGTTTTAAATATAAAGCTTAAACATTTTCATATACGTTTATTAGATTTACATAATGAGTACGAATAAATATAAAAAATATAGACAAATACAAAGGTTAAAGTCAACTGTTAATGCAAACATATTATCACCTAAAAACTAAATGATTTAAAGTAAAAATTTCATATAAAAAAATAAATAGTTTCACATAGACCAAATTCGATGCTGCTTTGTCTTATTTCGATTAACAGCTCTAGTCTTTCTTTTCCATAAACTTTGTTAAAATGTTGATAATTTTTTTTATTAAGGGTGGAAGGAAATCTTTTAATTAATATTTGATAATTTCAAGCTAATGTGCTTAAAAAGTTCTTTTTCGATGCATGAATTATCGGGGGATAATATGAAAGTATTTCACCAGTACTTTGAAAGAATGATTAATTTTTATATGAATCTGCGATTCAGTCAGCCTTTGAGTGGAAGCATTTTGAAAATGTTCAAAACAGGTATAGACTGTCAAAACAAAATACTAGCTTTGCACATTGAGAGATTACTTGTAAAGTTATACCATTTTTGTTTTATTAAAAGACGAAATTGAAAAAAGAGGAATTGAATTGTCTGAAAAGAATTCGAAAAAAGTGATGTGGTGTAGTGGTTGGATTACCGACTTCCAAGATGCTTTTCTACAAGAGAGTAGTTTCTGAAAACGGCGCAGTTAAAATTCATTTCAAAATTCTATATGACGATGCTTAGAAAGTAAAAAATGCTCAAAACTTGACAATGTTTACTGAAAAACAAAAATTTTAAAGTTTTGGGTGTGCATCTCAATGATAAATGAAAAAACCCGTCTGCTGTTAAAATAGTGAAAATAAAAACCAATATTACTTTGCAGATTTTTTAGCTATACAGCCCACAGCATATTTCACGGCAGATGTCAGCACTAAATTCTAACCAAATGCGTAGAGTTAAATCATGACTCATTCTTGTATTTATACACATTCGTAGTTTTTTCAATGGCTTAGAACCTGAAATATTCTCAAAATTTTGAAGTACTCATCTCAATTATATTAGCAATCTGACTGAAGTTCTCAATTCGGACTCTTCTTTACTCAGTGCATTCAAATGATACCCCCCATACAGTGTTTTAATTCAGTTGTTAATTGTTTTTTTTAATTGAATTGACTTTTTGCTAAACAATTTATTCTTCTACGAATACAAATTTAAAAACGGGTGCCCTAGGGGTCTAGTGGGTAGTGTTCTAGACTGCTAGTGTAAGGGTTGTGGGTTCAATTCCCACAAGAGACCCTGGGGCTGCGAAACTACATCGAGCTTGTGATCTTAGTCTTTTTTTTTTAAATATAATTTTTTTTAAAACACTGCAAATAAATTTTTTTATTTTTTTTCCTTCGCTGGGATTTGAACCTCGGTCGTTTGAATTTCTGTGCACGCGCTCTAACCACTATACCACCATTAATTGCTTTAATGGTTATTTCAGAATACACAGATGATGAAAAAGAAAAGCGATGAAGAATCAAAGAATGGTCAAAAGAATGGTTGAAGGACAAGAAAAAACTTCAAATGAAAATTTAATAAAGAAATTTAAAACGACAGAGCCATGTCATATTTACATACACTCCGGTTCACTTATTTAAAGGCACAAAAAATCCCATATTCAGGAGCCGGTATCTTTTGCAATTTTTATCCGATTCCAGAATTTTAAAATAGAAATTAAAGCTAGACATCTTGAGATATAAACAAAATCATGACAATGGTGGTTTCTTAACTAAGGAACCTTTTTTTGAGGAATTTATAAAAAAAATCTAAAAATATGGTATTTTTTTTTGGTTCACTTGAATAAAGGCACTTTGTTGTTTTTGTATTATTTTTAAAGAAAGCGGTGATTTTTTGTTGGGGGCATTTGTTTATTGCAATTTATTACATCTTTTTCGATTTATGAGTCAAAATGGCAAAAACAAATTGTTAAATATATCGGAAAGGGCTAAAATCGACGTATACCGTTCTGAAGGACATTCTAACCGCGCAATAGTTAAAAAAATTGGACGGAGCCCAACAGTTGTCGACAACTACATCAAGGACCCTGAGGGGCATGGGGCAAAATTTTAAAGGAAGGGTTTCGTTGTCTTTATCTACTTCTGAGAAAAGAAAAATCATCAGAATTGCTTCTAATTCTGCCTTATCCATGTCAAAAATAAGAGCTCAAGCGAGCTAGTCATCAGTACGCAGAGTTATTAAGAGCTGTGAGTATCTTAAATACCAGAAATTACAAAAAAAAAGCCGCCACTTAATGGTCCTCGTAAGGAAAAGCGTCTTCAATTCGCAAAAGACTACATGGTATGGGATGTGCAGCAAAGAGGCCATGTAAATGACCGGAAAACCGTTGTATTTACAGATGAAAATAAGTTTAATTTGGATGGGCCTGATGGCTACAACTATTATTTCAATGACCTGCGTAAAGAAAAGCGATTTTTGAACCAACATCACAGCCGAGAGGGCGGCGTTATGGTGTGGGGTGCTATTACGTACTATGGCACCATCGATCTTGAATTTCAAAGTGCAAAAATGACTGGTGCAACCTATAGAACGTTAATGGAGTCGGCTTTTCCGAAGTTCAATGAACTATTTGGTCCAATACCTTGGATATTTCAACAGGATAATGCCCTTATACATAACGCCAGAGCAGTAAAGGAGTACATTGCAAGCCTAAATGTTAATAATCTTGACTGGCCACCCTATTCGCCAGATCTAAACATTATCGATGATTAAGATGCTTGGAATGAAATTCCGTTGGATTACATCTATTCTCTTTATCTGTCAATGAAAACCCGTATATTTGAAGTTATTAAAAATAAAGGGGGTTGTATCCATTAATAATAGTTCTTTAATAAAGCAAATAAAGTAATAATAACTTAAAAAACAAGAAAAGCTGTTTTTCATTAAAGTTAGTTAAAGTGCCTTTATTCAAGTGAACCAAAAAAAAATACTAAATTTTTAGATTTTTTTTATAAATTCCTTAAAAAAAAGGTTCCTTAGTTAAGAAACCACCATTGTCATGATTTTGTTTATATATCAAGATGTCTACCTTCCATTTCTATTTTAAAATTCTGGAATCGGTTAAAAATTGCAAAAGATACCGGCTCCTGAATATGGGATTTTGTGTGCCTTTAAATAAGTGAACCGGAGTGTATATGTTTTATTTAAAAATAAATAAAAAAAAATTTTTCTTATCGTAATAAAACTACAAACTACAGTATATTCGAATTTAAGGACTTACTAGCCAATTTGAAAAATCAAAATTTTTTCATTTTTCTTCAACCAATCAAACTAGTCAACGGTCAACGCCTTGATTTGGACAAAAGCCGACTCATTTGCCAATTGGATTCATTAGTGTATAGGGTTATTATGAATAGCAAAAAAGCGATTCAGTGCCGATCTCTGGTTCACAATAATTGATCTAATAAAAGTGGTATTCATTTTGTTCATCCTTGTAGACCTTTATAAAAATCCAAAATATAAAACTGCCACTTTTAGCTACATTAATTTCATTTCCAGATCTTAAACAGGCCGACAAGACAAAGACAAAAAATTTAAAAATCTTTTAAAAATTTATTATTTTTGTACATATTGTAATCATTTGTTTCTTTGTAATTTTTTTTTCTTATAGAAGTGAATAACTTGTGGCACTTCACTTAACTGTATTATTGTTATTATTTTTGTTTAAAATGTAAAAAATAAATGTCTTTTTAAAATATTTGTGGTCTATCATAGAAAATTTTGCTTACATTTATTAAATTTTGAAGAAATTATGTTTTTTGTCTTCTATTTAAGATAACAAAAGTTTACTTATGCGTGGATTAACAATACGAAAGTTGCTTTTTAGAGCGTAAACTTAAAAGGAAACTTATTTTAAAACCACCATCAAAGTATAAATAAACTTTAATATTTTTTATCCACATTAGCCCTTAGTTGTTAAAAAAAGCAGCTTCTCAAAAACGTTATTTGATAAGGAAATAAAAAGGTTTCGCCCAAAAATTTTTATACAGCTTATACTTAAAGATATTTAAAAAGTTTAGTTTAAAGGTTTAAAAGAAATATTCATAACTTTTTTTTAGTTTTATCACATCGGAAAACGGTTGTAAAAGTATAGTTTTTATGTTGTAAGTAAACAGTTCTGCAACAGAAATTTGGTCAGTATGTGCTGGCATTATATAACACCACACTAACGTATGTACACGTACACAGAAAAAAATTGGAATTAATTTTAATTAAAATGTTTGCAGTATGCAATAAAAGTTTAATTGTTTTCTAATCCACAGCCGAATTTCTCATATTCAATATCATAATTAACTTGAAATTATTTTTAATTTAAAATGTTAATTGAATGAATTAAAAAGTTTAATTGAAAACTAAGTTCATTAAATACTTTAATTAAAATGAATATGAAAAAAGTAAATTAAACTGTTTAAATTACACTATTTTAATCAAATCACGTATTAATTAATATTTTAAAATATAAAACGTATTTTTCTATTTGATTTGTCATCAAAGTCATCATAGTTCATTAATCAATTAAGCATGTGGAAAGTGAATCATTAAAATAATGAATTAAAATTAAAATCAATTATCAAAATCAAATATGTAATAATTTTTTCTGTGTAATCGTTAGCTTAGATAAAACAAATAAAACCTTACATCCCAGTTTTACTTTTATTGCCTCAAAAACACTAGAGGGTGCTGAGCGATTGCCAAATTGGTTTATGGTTTTGTGTAGAGTAGGAGAATATAAATCACTTCATATATCAATAAAAAAAACATACTTGTGACACGCACTACATACCATATGATGCTGTAAAATAAACACGAAAATAATCATGAATTTAAAAATAAAACAAAATTCTATAAATACTGGCTCACTAAACGTATGTGTGATGTGATATTTCAACAAAACTATTTATAAACTGTTAGCATGTAGCCAAAGAAAAAATTTCCATGGAGGTCTCCTACATAAAACATATTCCTTTACGCAAATAGTGGTTATCTTTATAAAGGAGTGGTTTGAGATTATTTAAAAATATTGATTTTTTTCCATTCAAGTAAATGCCAAAAATTTTAATGAATCAATTATGCAAATGCGTATTAAAGGATGACAAAAATGATGGTGACTTGTTTTTAGCATTAAGTATTTTACTTAAGAAAATCTCATTAAAAATAATGAAAAATAAAAAGACGATGCAAAAATATAAAACACGTTTTGTTATACTAGAAGACTAAAAACGGTTTTTTTTATCATACAGTTTGTAGTGCTTAAAAGTATGTAAAATAATGTTCTATTTTCTGATCTTGGTTTGACTGTTAAAAGACTTACCTTAAGACGATAGTAGGAAAATATTCATAACAGGGCTATGTAAATGAAGCAATTTAGAAGCTACAAACTGTACTCGCATAAGGAGGGGTCAAAAATTAGAATTGAGCAACTTAAACCCATTTAGAGATATACTTATAGAAACCATAAATACCTAATGAAAGTTAAAGTTACTGTCAGTTAGGTCAAAGTCTAAACCCCTGAGGAAGACCGTGGAATGCGCAAATGTTCCTACGTAAAAAAATTTAAAAAATTATTTAATATTTGTGATTGTTCATGATATAGCAAATCGTTGGCTCCTCGAGTTTGTAGCAATTTCTAGCATTAGTATGCAAAATAAAGGTATATGAACTAATAAACTATTGGGCATAATTAATACAAAAAAAAGAATGAAGTAAAAAATGTATTTAAATTTTAATTAGTTTAGTATACAAATAAAATAATAATAATAATAATAATAATAAATACCCAATTGCAGAATTGAATTCTGTGTAATTGCATGTAATTTACATGCTGGTTGTTGGTAAGATAGAAAGCTGCACTTGGCAGCACAAGTGATAATATAAAATAACATTTGGAAATATAACAACAATAAATATTTTTTAATATTCCGTTTGTTTTTGATTCGTTGAAGAACCCCCTCTATTTGTACATCATCTTTGCGCCCATATGGTAACTGAAAAGTGCTAGCGAGATATAAATATGCACATAAAATACTTCTTCTTTTTTAAACATATTTTCTTGTAGTCACCGTGGTCATTTATGAGGTGAATTGGATATTGTATAAATAAAAGTGGAATAATATAGTATTACAATGAATACAACTAATATAGGTACATATGCATATACTTATTTAAATTCATATAATTAAAAATGTTCGTATAATAGCAAATGATTGCAGACTCTGTACAAAATTAAATTTCTAAATGACCAAAAAATTGTTCTTATTTTGTATTACATATGCCATCTCTTTCCTTTACAGGTTCTGTCATCAGTGCCTGTAGAAATTACGAACGTAAATCTCTCTTTCTCTTTCTCTCCAGTTTACAATTCCATTTTACCAAATTTTAATATAAAAAAATGTAAACAGAATAGTGATGCACAAACCAAAAAGAGGATGGTAGTATTTGATTACTTTATACATAAATTAAAAAATGTGCTCAGTGTGTTTTGGTATTTTTTTTAACAGCAGTAAATATTATTTCAATCACGTCTATTTTATGTATAATTGTGTTACTATTACATTATTTTTATGAATATTAAAAAATCACCGAAGTAACCGATAGCTTATATTGTACATCACTATGCTGAAATAACATCATTGTATTGCCAGCATGACATTAAAATCGTTTGTTAGTTAATTTGCTCTTATTAAAGGTTTATGAATAAGATTTTTTATTTTGAGCTTATAAGACAGATAACGTCTCATAACTAATGTATGGATAAGACCTAAATCAGGGAGTTATTATGAATTAGACTGAAAATATTTAAGGTCAGATGTATGCCCATTTTTTTTTGCGTTTTTTTAATGGGTGTTTTTTATAGACAGTCAACATTTTATTTTACCACCCACTTAATAGCTGATAGTTGCTTTTTGTTAAGTTTGCTTTGAAATTTCAATATGAATCGACTTATACCAGAGCAACGCGTGTAAATTGTTGAAATTTTTAATTAAAATAATTGTTTTATTCTATTAATGTCGAGTTTGAATTTCCATTCAAAATTATATTTTCCGATTAAGCATTGGGAATGAGGAGAATACACAAGCTTTTGACGAAATACCGTTACATCCACAGAAAATTACTATTTTGTGCGCTTTATGGGCCGATGGTGTCATCGGACGCAAATGCTGCGAAAATTTTTTGAAAATTGATGCTCCAGACTGCGCTTTCTACGCGCCAGCTGTGGCGGTCACATGGCAAAAATTATATTTAAACTGATATGAAATGTATGCTTTTGGGGATAAGCATGTCTCTATGGCCATTACGTCCCTGCTTAAGAGACTCGTCAGTAGACTTTTACCAAAGGTGGTATTCAAAACTATAAATACTTATGTTAAAATAGTTATAGACTAAATGCGAATCATATCCCATTTAGTATATAAAAACCAAACAAAAGCATTTACAATGCAATATATTTCGGTTTTTCAAAAAATTCAAATTATCCCCAAAAGCATACATTTCATATCATATTAAATGTATTTGCCAATAAGTCGGAAAATATTTTTTGTTTTTTATTATATTTAAACATTAATTTCATGAAATTTTCTCTTCAATAAAGTCCGTTCTATTGATATTAAAAATATATTTAATTGCTTTATTTTGATTTAAACTTGTGTTTCTCTATTAAAAACACCCATTACATACAACCCTGTGTCAGGGTTACGGCCTAACTTCTCGCAGTACTCATGTTGTGTGTGCTAATTTTTATCCGTGAGTACCGGGACCTACAGTTTAAGTCGACTCCGAACGACAGATTTGAGAAACTTTTTCATGGCAATCAGTTACTCTCAGAGCTTTTGTCAGAAGACTGCTGACAGGTAGTCGCCGAAAAAATAATTTTTTCATATTTCTTTTTTTCAAGATGTCAGAGCTGAGATTTGAACCCGGCACTATAGTTTTAGTAAGTCAACACACTAACGAATAGACCACGACGACTACATAAAATATTTGGATTTTTTTCAAATGAACTTGCCAACACTGGATGTAGGTTGCCATAACCTAATAAGATTTGACCATAATTTCTACCACTCGATAAGTATGTAATTTAAGCAGAGTTTTTTCAAGAAATTTTCAAACAACATATGTAACACAAAGCATATAATGTATATCAAGCAATCATTTGTTTCAGATTATTTTTTATAATTTAAAGGACTAATTTATAATGTTTTTGTAATTAAAATTATATTGTATTTAATATCAAGTTAATTATAATTACATTCCCACTTTTTTTTATAAGTAACAGTACCTTGTGCTTGAAGTCTTGAATGTAAAATACTAAAGACTCTATAAGTTAAAAAAATTTAAAGCACTTGTTTTTTTTTTTTTTTGTTTTTTATTTATTAATTTTCTTTTTTTTTTAATTTATTAATTTGTGAAAAATAATATTTAAATAAAATATCAAATTAAGTATATTCAATAATATTAGGTAAGAAAAGTTTTGTAATTTTTCATTAAAGTTTTACTTGAAAGCTTGATGACAACAATACATGAAACAAACACTTGTTACTTGAATATTTGATTTCTTCTACGAGTATCTGCTCCCACATTTATTATACTTCTACGTAGACAGACAAATCATAATTTATTGTTTGTAAGCGTAGAAGAGTGGAACTGTTTTAATATATACAAATAAATAATAAAATATGTTGCCTTTTTGTTGGCATGTTACCCAAACAAAATTTACATACAACAAGAAGTATTTGTTTCAAAACAATTTACATTTTAGTGACATCAGCCAAAATAAATACAACGAAATAGAAAACAAAAAATAAATATTAAAAACGAGTAAAAACAAAATTATAATCGGCTAAGATTTGCTTTGTGATACTCTACAAAAATATTTAAATTTTTGTTTCGTCAGAAAAATATTTAAAATTTTCTTTCGCTTTAATTTTTTTTTGTTTTTTTTGTGCAATGTTCCTGCATTCCTGCACACGAATATTCTGCAATAACCGTCTGATCTTACATACTATATTACTTAATATGACAAAAAACACTAGGAGCAGCGCTTTCAAAATAAAAATATTAAAAACAAAATCCCAATAATCCACAATATTGAAATATTAATTATTTTAATTAATAAATTAAAAAATAGTAAAACTAATAAAAAAATTAAAGAAAAGTTTTATGCGAATTTTGATGACATATTTCTTAAATTGTTCAGAAGAGAAAAAAAAAATTGAAGGGAACGAGATTTTTGGGCATCACTACTCTAAATTAATATAGGATGTCAGGGATCTTTTTCTTGCCAATGTATCCTCAGTCCCAATACTGCATATTTGACAGCATTCAAGTACGTAAAACTACTGGAATCTATTATTTTTAAGCACCGAACTTTGCAAAGTCTCGTCGCAATATTTGAAAAGGGTAACCGTTATACAATGGATGCAATCATCCGTTAGGTTTCTCGACTGTCTAAAGCATTTAATTAAAAACCGGTACAATATTTTGGAATTGCCTTGAAGGCAGAGAATTTAGACTAAAGCAGATACATTTCATGATAGAGACTGTATCAGGAATATGATCCTATGTATCACTTTCTTTGGAGTACCGCTTGGAATTTACGAGAAGTAGGTGAAATGCATTCGAGTCTAGAATGAACATTTTTAAACTCTCTCTCTCTCTCTTTAGAAGCAAGAGGTTTTCGAAATATAATCATTTAATGGATTGATAAGTGCAGTTTAACGAAACATAATATGTATTATTGTTTATCAGTTTATCATAACATTAATGACCACTAACTTAAAATTATTTTGTAGGATAAAATAAAAATTACTGACAACCAACTTAATTGACTAAAAAAAGCAGACTTACGCAAAAAAAAAAAACATAAAAAGCAAAAAATTATCTTAAATGTGATGAAAAATTGTAAAGGAGACAAGAGAGTAGCCATGTAGAAAATGTCTGTAATTAAAGCGTTATTCAAAGTCAGTTTACTGCTCAAATGATGAACTTAATTTGTAACAAGTTGTTGTTTAAATTCTACACAAAAAATTAAATGGCATAGCATAACTATTTGTTTTATTACCATATTTTGTTGTTAGAACTTGTTGCTAAATTTGTAAGTGATTTTTTTTAGGAGATATGCACACCTAAAGTGTGTGTGGCCATTAATACGAGACTAAAACGCAAACCATAATTGCGGTGTTCCAAAGAACTTTTTTTTTAAATTGTCTACATAAATAAAACATTTATGAAATTGTAGGAAATTTTAAAGTGATGAAAATTTACTTCTTACAATTATGCCATTAGTTCACAATCCTTATAAATATATACATATCGTCGATGGAATTATAGAACGCTGTAACTGAAAAAAATCGAAAATACGTTTTTTGCATCATTTTTATCAGCAAAAAAATACGCGTCGATTGGTCCAGGTCCCAGATTTCTACGATGAAAATAAATTCACTTACGCCGTCTGCGAAATGAAAAATACCAGTGTATTTGTTCTACATTTATGAAAGTTTTTTGGCTCTGGTGAACATTTAAGGTTTTGTCAGTTACAGCGTTCTTTAATTCCATCGACGATATACATATACATATTTGTGAATATAATATATGTATATTGCAAAGAGGAGCTGAAGCTGCTTGGAAATGCCTGTAGCATATCCTTGGTCTAGGTTCCGGGTCATAGGGATATCGTGGGGAATGAGAAAGCGGATGAGCTTGCCAGGAGCGCCTCTGCCGGAGGGGAGTCTGTTGCTTCCTACTCAGATGTCCACTGCCCTATGACTGTTATTAGAGATGGGATATCCAAGTTTTTCCTTGTGAAAGCACAGATCAGATGGAATTCCATCACTTCCTGTGCTGTTTCTAGGACACATTGGCCTCGGTATAACCGCGATGGGATTCTGGGGATTCCTCGTCAGTCCCTGTCCAAACCTATAGCTGTGTGTACGGGTCAATATAAAAATAAACGGCATATAAAATATAAATGCTTTTATGTAATGTATAACTGTAAGCAGTTTATTTAGTTTCCCTTACAGTAAACAAAAAAACATTTCATTGATAATATCTTATTTCGGGTACCTCAGGAAATGTTTATGAATTGAATCAAATGAAATATTTTTGCTGGGAACTGTAAAGCGGAATCTATATACACAAAAAGCAAAAAAATTTTTCTTAAAATTTGCTTAAAATAGACTTGAGTATTTCTCGTGCAGTGAATTAAGAATATTATCTGTAGAAACTATTTTCATTCATATTTTCATATAAATATTATTTTAACTGTCATATTCTCAGTTCCAAAAGGAAAACAATTTCCAATTGGGTTTGTGTACATACGAGCAAACATGATTTTTAGAAAAGTTAACGAAAAAAAAGAAAAAAAATTATGTTTCTTGTTTTTCATTTCTAAAACTTTTTATTCAAAAACAATTTTGTTTTTTAAATAATTTAAAAACCACCTCTGTTTTCTTTTATACATAATCCATATACTTACTTACTGTTGTCGCATGTTTGTCAAAATATACAAAATGTTAAACTTTAAACAACAATTTCATGTCAAGTTTTAATTTTGTTAGTTTTTGTTTAACAACAAAAACCATGTCTTCTCAAAAAAACAAAGTTTTGACTGATTTCGTAATGAAAGTATTCGTATGAGGTGGTTAAATTTTAAGGACTGATGTTGAATGTGAACCACACCTAAACGTCAAGTTTTTTTCTGCATTTCATTTGACATTTTTCAATTTCAGACTAACTCAATTTAAACCATAGAAAGATACACAATCGAGCAATGCGTTAAAGTTATTCAGGCTTATTATGAAATTGGGCTTTCAAATCAAAATGCATATCGTGCACTTCGTCATTTTTTTGATTTAAGTACCTTACTGTATTGCAATTTAGGAAGCTTTAAGACTTAAAGTTTAAGGTATGAAAGAACAACATAATGCCTCCATTATTGCTTACAATTGTATTTATTGCTTACAAATTCTAAAAATTTTCGGCTGGGATAGTTTTGTCTAATTAATACAAAATCTTATTATTAAGTCAGTACTTAGGCGAAGAAGGAAAATATTTAGCTTTATCACAAAGGTAAGGTGGGGAAGGGAGAGTCGCGTTAAAGTTATTCAGGCTTATTATGAAAATGGACGTTCAAATCAAAAGGCATATGGTGATTTTTTCGGTCAATTTAATCCTCCAAATGTGCTTACAATCGGAAAAATCGTGCATAAATTTGAGCACACCGGTTCTGTAAGAGATGTGAAAACACCAGTGAATGCTCGTACAGCTCGTACTGCAGAAAATATTGCTGATGTTCGCGATACATACAAAATTGGCCCTTCTCAGAGTTACGGTACAGCTTCTCACGAAATTGGAATCGGCATAACAGACTTGAGAAGCCTGTTAGTTATTCTCAGAGCTTCGGAAAGGAGACGGCTTACAGGTGGTCGCAGAAAGAATTTTTTTTTCTTTCTTTTTTCTTAGTAAGCCAACACACTAACCACTAAGCCACGGCGACATGCATCTTACTTGTACTTACTTTGGTCGCCACTCAATTAGAGAGCATTAAACTTAGATATGTGCCATTATTTTAGAATAAACAGAAAACATCTGTGAAATTTTGTTGTTTTGTTTGGCAATATGTGCCATAAAAATCCAAACATTGCATATAAATTTTAAATTTATAAAATTTGTGTGAAGTATTTCCTTTTTATTACACTTGAGATTTAATATGTGCATGTTTCTTTAACTGACTTTTTAGGGTACAGTTTTAAAAAATTTATTGAACTCACGTCTAAAAGGTTTTTAGGTGCAAATAAATATTTATTTTGGCAATTCAGATATTGAACACTTTCAGTTTAGGTGTAAAAGTATGTATGTACTGTTTTTGCAAGGTTTTACAATTATTTTTTGGCAGAACGAAAAATTGCTATAAAAAATAAAATTGACAAATAAATAATAGTCACGAAATGATGAGGTTGTAAAAAGATCGAAGAAAAAGTGCTCTTTTGAAAAATAAAACCGCAACCCTTTTAATCCTAAAGAAAAATAATGAATAATTTTTCAATAAAATGTTGTTTCGACTTTTAATTTTGTTATTTATTTAAATTCTAAAAAAAAATAACACAATTTCGTTGTATGTAAATGTGACAAATTGTACATGAAAAGGTCTTATACTTACGAGTATATAATCGTATGTAGTATATAAAAATCAATGTACATACGTATGTATGTATGCATGCTTATTTGCTTGTTTGACGTCAGTTGACAGTTAAATGGCTGAACTAAGTTTTTTGCAATTTGATAAAATATAAATTTATTTATAACAAATATAATCGAATTTCATGACCTACAATGCGCAATTGTAAGTGTGTGGTATAGTGGTTAGAGCGCTCGCACAAAAACTCAAAGGACCCAGGTTCAAATCCCAGAAGAGGTGAAAAATGAAAAAAGTTAATTTGCGGTTTTTTCAAAATTATAATTTAAAAATAAGAGGTTCCCCCCCTCCAGGAAGACCATCTACAAAGAAACCGCTCCCCTACATTCCACTCAATTCCACCTTAACCAGTGTCAACGTAAAACGAATGATCAGGAGAAAAGCGCCACCTATTGGGAAAATAGCAGATAACAGCTTAACCTACTTAGCGAAGGCAGACTCACCACACAATCAACATGCAACGATGAGGCAATTGCTGTTGATCATTCAAGGGTGAAGGTATAACACTGGCCTTTGAATGATCAATTCTCAGCAATTTGTCTCATTCCTAAGGCGCTTAACAATAATATATAATAATAATATATGTACTGTCCTTTCCAAAATTATAATACAATGCACAGCATTCGGTAGGGGTTTACCCCTGAGTATTGGTCTCAAATAAAAAAAAAAAAAAAAAAAAAAAAAAAACACGTGTTCGGCAATCTAAATGAATCTGCCAATTTGGCAGACTCAAAGAAAACACAAGCCTCCACGCCGGATTCCATATTAAATTTATCAGACCGCAATACCGAAATCTGTACAAACGCTGCCTGATTCCCATTCTTCCCTACTAGGGAAGAATACCCCGGCACATCTCCAAAAATCCAACTTTCGGAGGTCCAAAAAATCGTCCCCATAAAATCGACATAGCATGAAGATCTACAGGCAATAAGTGCAGAATGACGTTAAGAGCAGAACTGGGGCAAGTTCTTCATGCACCTGTGATAACTATACACGCAGTCCTCTGCACTCTTTGTAGTCTAGAGACAATATAGCTCTTGCGAAGGGCTACCCACCACAACAATCATAGGTTAAAATTGGTAAAACTACCTGATTGTGCAGCCAGAGCACCATCCGTAGTTTAAGTCCGCAGGGAGTACTGAACATAAATATCATCAAGCAAGCGCATTATGACAGCTTGATTGGCAATTCAAAATTTTGTGAAGCCATTTTGGCTTAAAATGCACGTTAAACTCTTTTTGTTACAACCATTAGAAACAAATATTTCAGACAAAAATTAAAAGGATTAGTTTTTAAATGAATGCACTTTCAGAAATTTGATTTTAAACACAAATTTGTCATAATTGGGAATGAGTTTATATTTTAAGATTATCTTAATGGTTTTTGTCATTATGTTTTAGAATGCAAAATTGGGAATATTGTGTAAATTATTATATGGTATATGTGAGTGGAATATCTTTCATATGTAGCAAAAAATCAAAAAAGGAGGAACGTGAATTCTATAAATGGAATGTGCTGAATCGAATGAAACTTATTTGGAATCGATCGGAGCATTTTTAGGGGGTAAAATTCAAGTTTTGTGTGATGGTATATTAAATTAACCTCTTGGCCTGTCCAGACCACGAAGTATTGTTTACATGCTTTTCGTATGTTTTGTAAAGCAAAATCAAACGACTTGGCTAAAAATAAGAGTATCCGCTCCGTAAATATGTGTGTTGTGTTAAAATTTTCTGTAAGAAAATTTTTTGCTAACAACTTGTGGTAGAGCCAAACATTCAAAAAATGTAATCCCCTTGCTTTGACCATGCGAGCTAAATAAACTTATAGTTCATTTCATTCGTGCTTTTGATTTGCAAGAATAGAAAACAAATCTGTCTGTGAATATTTGTTTTAGATCTTCAGTTATAAAAGTATTGAAAGTCAATAGCATATCAGGATTAGATATCGTTGACATGTTTTTGAATAAACCAGACAGATTCCAGCGTTTAACAACTGCTGCAAAAAAAAACCAGCTGAGGATAAGATGATAGCTAGCGTATCTATGTAATAGTGAGGAAGATGAAATTGAAACATTTTTTGAGAGCGAGACAATTGGCAGAGATTGTGCGTCTGATGAATAAATTAGGATTTTATTCTAGAAAATGGTGAAGAATATACTGATGATGAGGACGATGAAAATGAAAAATAAAAGGCTGAGGAAAATTCTGAACACGATGAAGGTATATCGCAACCACCGAAAACAGGCAGAAAACTCGCTCACAACATTCATGTAGCTATGAAAACTGGAACATTGTTTTACTTTCTGCCAAATCCAGTTCAAATTTTTAGAAAAATTTTTATACCAGAAATGGTGAGAAACCATCCGCAAGGCTAGTATTGCTATGAATAAAAAGTACCCGATAAAAGAACATATAGAAAGGGAGCAAGCTCACGAAAAAGAAATATATGCTTTTTTTGAAATGGTTTTGTTTGCTTTGGTTTTCAAAGGTGCAACACAGTCGGTGAAAAAATTGTGGGCACCTTATCATCACGATGTGTATAAAGTTACAATGTCGGAAAAACGACATCGACCGTTCTGACATCGCAAACTCTAGACCAATTCGCCAAGAATTTAACAAATCAGTACCAATAGACGATATAGATATAAGTACGTATGTATATAGATAGTTGAAAACTGTACCAATCCCAACCTCTTCCAAAAATTATCGGCCATTATGAGTTAAGTGCAATACAGCAACAAAAACAAAATGCAAAACTCGTTTCAGCTGTGGTTTATGCATGTTTGCAGCATGGTAATGAAACTAAAAACAATATTTGTGACGACTGTAATATAAAATAATTTATAATATTTATTTATTTAATAAATTGTATAATATTAAACATGAAAAATAAAATCGTGTAGTTAAAAGAAATGAATATCTGTTTAATAAAAATACACTTATTTACTTTTTATTTATTTGGGTTTTTTAGTTATTCTCATTGTGGTCTGGTCAGACCAAAAGGTTAACTTAGTGAAAAAAGTTACCGACAATCCTAGGGTTAAGAGAGACTAGACTCTATTTTCTCTTCTGTATAGAGATATTTCGTGCACTCCGAAACAAAAATAAATTTTTAAACGAACAAAAAAACACAAATTTATAAAATTTCACTTTCGTCATCATTTTACAATGAAATATTTCCAATCATTTACCCGAAAAAATTGTTTTATTTCAATTTCACTTTAAAAAAATTATTATTAATATACTACTAATGTAGGTAGGTTCACACTTTTAATAAAATTTATTTTTTATTAATTAAAAACTTCTTTAATTCAACCAACTACACAAAGAAATTTTCATAAACAAAAGAAAGAACGCAACTAAAAAACTCAAAAGAGAGAGAATAAAAATCTAGCATTAGACATTGTTGCCAATTTGACGTTTTTCCCGTCAAATCTGACGTTTTTGCAATGCCAATTACGGGAAAAATGGTTTTTAGCGGTTAGCGTGAAATCTGGAGTTTTTACAGCGCTTTAGCGTTTTTTTTAGCGTTTTTTTCCAAAGTTGAATTATATGGTATAAGTAAAAAAAATTCAACATGTATTTGTATTTGAGAGTCGAATAACGGTTAATGGTATAAGTACAAAGCAAAAATCTAAAACGTAAAGTTTAAATCTATTTCAAATGAAAGTAAAGTGTTGTGTTGAAAAGAAGAAGGCAGAAAAAGAAAAAAATCAAAAAAGTAAGTACATGACAAAAAAGGATAAAATTGTTACAACATAAATTATATGAATGTATGTAATTTTAAAACCTACATTTAAATTGAAATTCCTTTAAATAGTTATGGCACCGCAGTATCCACAAAAATTTCGCAACGAATGGCTGGACCATTATAAGCTAAAAGGATGGCTAACAAAAAATGAAAAAGATCCGATAAAATTTTTGCAGGTATTGTAAATGTGCCTTATCCGGAAATTTGAGCGATTTAATTAATCACGGAAAAACATAAAACCGCAACCTCTTTAAAAGGTTCATGTTGGCGGAAACTTGACTTACAACCCGTGATAGTTGAAAGCTCCAAAAAGCAGGAAATTGCATTGAACGTTTTGTCACTTCCTTGATCCAAAGCAGACAAAGAGTGTTTACCCAAATCAACCTAGTTAACACCAAAGTACGAAAAAGGCTAATAACCAGTACAGTCAATGATGTGCTTCGAGTAAGGAAAATTTACTTTTAACGCATTTATTTAAAATTATATAAATTTTATTTTAAGAATTCTCAAAAAGCTAAATAAATTTAAAAAAATATATATATTTCTAAATCTTTCCAATAATTAAAGGAAAATGAAAAAACTAATTATATAATTTGTTTAAAAAGTTTTAAAAAGCAATTTATTAAATTTTGTGGTTTTTTATTTTTATTCAATAAAATTTTTGAATATTGATTTAATACATTTTTGCAATATAATTTTTTGTAAACGAATTCAATTTTATTTACAGATACGGTCTCAAACTTGAGAATAAATGTTGTTTTGATTATGAATTTCCAAAATATGTTCCAAGCGAAGTAGGTACAATGGCCACTTATAAACAAAATGCTGAAGACTTGCACTATATTTTTGAAAATACCTAATTTTGTTTGTAAATGATTAAAAACAATTCAATAAAAAATACATATACGTGGAATTATTTAAATTTTATTTTACCAGCTATTTTTATTTAACGTAAATTCAATTTTTTCATATTATTTATTTGACGGTTATCTGACGGTTTTATAAAAAATTAATTTAGCGATTTCTAGCGATTATTATTAGGAGGAAGAATTTTATATATTAACAAACACAATTTTGCTATGAAATAATAAAAAAAAGGAGAAGCTATAAACTAAAATAAATAATAAGAATTTTAATATAGTTATTCGTTTACTTTTCAGTCTAATACAACACACAAACTGTGAAATCTATTATGACAGCATTGATTTAAATATTTCGAAATTATTAATACTTTTCTTTGGTGGTATCATATTTTCCCTAGCAAAATATGTAATATATTTTTGTAATATTTTTCTTATAATTGGATACTTTTTAAAAAGGTTATTCTAATTTGATGAACAAAAAAATTTTTCTCTTTTTAATATTTTCCTTCTAATTGGTCAGTTTTTGGAAAGGTTATTTCATTTAGTGAAAAATTAAATTAATAAAACCGAAGCAATAGATAAACTGAATAATAAAACTAAGAGACGAGGAAAAAAATTTTTTTTGATGACAACTTTAATACATTTAAATAGGAACATACTTTCTTTTGTAAAAAACAAAAAAAAAATACTTACTTACTTACTTACTTAAATGGCCATAACAACCCGTTAACGGGTTTCGGCCTGCCTTAACACTAGTCTCCAGGCGTCTCTGCTAAGCGCGCGCCTTCTCCAGTTGGTCACACCAATTGACGACAGGGCTTCATCAACTTGGTCCTTCCAACGTAAACACGGTCGTCCTCTACGCCGACGTCCAGTGACCTTCGCATCGAAAACTTTTCTCGCTGGAGCGGATTCATCCACCCGAACAATATGGCCGAGCCAGCTGGATGTTAATGCGCTGAACAACGCCCACATCGCCGAGGAGCTCATACAGCTCATGGTTGGTTCTAATGCGAAACTCATCGCCATGCCTTCAAGGACCAAAGATCTTACGAACAACTTTTCTCTCAAATACTCCCAAGACCGCTGCATCGGCACAAGACAGCGTCCATGCTTCCGCACCATAGAGAAGCACCGGAAGAATAAGCGACTTATAGAGTGTTAATTTCGTCGCACGAGAGAGGTCTCTATTACTAAACTGCCTACTGAGACCGTAGTAGCACCTGTTGGCCAGTGTGATTCTTCGTTTGATCTCCAGACTGACATCATTCTTGCTGGTAATGGCGGTGCCAAGGTAGATGAACTCCTTGACCACATCGAATGTATAGTTGCCGGCTGTAACCTGGGAGCCGATACGATCAACGTCCCTACTCGTCGACAACATGTACTTCGTCTTGCTCTCATTTACCGCCAGACCCATTTTAGCAGACTCCCGTTCAATAGCATTAAAGGCTGCGGTGACATCTCGCTTGGTATGCCCAATGATGTCTATGTCGTCTGCATACGCAAGGAGCTGGACACTTTTGTTAAATATAGTGCCATTTCGATGAACACCCGCCTTTCGCAAAACACTCTCCATGACAAAATTGAAGAGGTCGCAGGATAAGGGATCGCCCTGTCTGAAACCTCGCACGGCGCTAGCTCGATTTAGTTTAACGGGGACTCTTGAGACGATTGCTGTTGATTGGCCCGTTTGCTGCTTCTTGGTGGTGAGACGGACCTCGTTCTCTTCCTTGGTGCTTTGCAGTTACGTTGAAAATGGCCGCTTTTACCACAGTTAAAACATTTGGCTTTATCTTTTGGTTGGATTCCAGCAAGAATTTGCTTAAACATTTTCTCAACGTTGCTGAGGACGTCTTCTTTTTCCGGCATGGTTTCTATCGCTCTCACTTTATGCACCTGTGGCCTAGACATTATTCGTGCAGTCTCTTGAGCTAAAGCAAAGGCCACTGTGTCTGCAAAACTCGTTCTTTGGCTGGTACATACCGCAATCTTTACATCGGGGTCCCGGATACCGTTTATAAATGCTTCTATCTTAAGATGATCTGCAAGTTGGTTGTTTTCTCCAGGATAAGTTAGCTGCACCAACTTCTCTATCTCCATTGCAAAAGCCTGTAAGGATTCATTTGCTCGCTGCGTTCGGCATCTTAATTCCATGCGGTACAAATCTCTTTTATGTTCATCACCGAACTTACGATGCAGTGTTATCATCAGTTCATCATAATTGCTTCTGGAGTTAACAGGCATGGTTTCCAGGATATCTGCTGCTGCACCTTTTAAGGCCAAAACCAGCTCCAACGCTTTTACTTCATCAGTCCAACCGTTTATATTGGCCACTGTTTCAAACTGGAACTTAAAGACTGATAATGATTTGCTGCCGTCAAAGGATGGAGCCTTTATTCCACTTGAAACTTCTGGTATAGCACGCACAGGTATAGATCGTTGGCACTGAAGACTATGGATTTTCTCTTCAACTTCGTTTAGCTTTTCATCAACATTTTTCTCCATGTCAGAGAATTTTTCATCCACATTTTTCTCTAAATCGCAAATTCTTGCCTCGACGCCTGTGACTCTTTTGCTTATTGATTCGGATATTTCAGTCAACTTATCATTCGTTGCTTTTATCTCCGAAATAAGTTTATTATTGTTGGCTAATAGTGCTTTGTATTGAGCTTTGGAGGTTTCTTGTACTTCAGCTAATAATGACTTGTTTTGTGATTTAGTTGTTTTTTGCACTTCAGCCAGTAGCGTTTTATTTTGGGCTTTACATGTTTCTTGTACTTCAACCAATCTAGTTTCCATTTTATTAAACTTCTCCATCATTGCAGCCAGCATTGAATTAATGTCAACACTGCTCGTCTTGGCTTGTGTACATACTTCTGCTTCATCTTCATCATCGAATTCATAGGCGTCGATATCAATACCACGATGACGGAATTCTTCTAATAGTCTTCTTTGTAGCTCCACCTTGTTGCCAGTTGTCGGCAGCTCCAGCTTGTTCAACTCTCTTTTGAGTCGGTCCACTTTTAGCTCTTGGAATTTCATTTTTCTGTTCTTGCTATTCAGTTATCCTTTTCGTTATCCTTTTTTTTAGTTATCGTTTGCGTTATCCTTTTTGATTTATTCTTGCGTTATCCTTTTTCAGCTTACAATCCCACTTCTGACACCAATTGTTACGAATTGTCCTTTATAATTCGTTTTATTATTCAAGGATTCGATATTTGTAAACTAAAACACCGTTACTTTTCGTTTTAAAGCTTTATTTACACTTTATAACGTTTAAAATACAACTAACTACTAACCTTAATGTGTAGCCCTATTTATAGTTCTAATGTTTTATTCTAGTAATTTCAGTTGTTTTATGTATTAGTTTTTACATAATTTTACAACAACAATTTCATTTTCAATTATAAATTTTATATAATTTTCATATACATTTTAAACCAACATGTATTTGTGTTTGTGAGTTTTTATATACATTTTCCCCTACATGTGTATTTGTTTTTGTAATGATTTATAATTTTATAAACATATTTGAGAATGTTCCTAATATATTTGTGTTTGTAATAATAACAGCAAAACCTACTTTAAAAGACTGTAATGACGATTTTTCTTTATAAAATTATTTCTTCGTAACACTATGTATGCATATTTTAAAATACATTTTTAAAATAAAGAAAAAGCTAATAAAATTGCAACAACGGAAAAAATTAAACTAAAAATAGGAAATAAAAAAAAACAACGAAATTTTACTTTAATTTTAACTTTTGTAAGATTTATAATAGTGCATTTACACCAAACTCAAATCAAGTAAATTTAATTTGAAATCTCTTTGAAAATCTATAGTGTTTACACCGACATTTTTTGACAACTAGCAGGATTTTATTTTTATAAAAATAACAACCAAGAAAGAAATAAATAAACAAAAAAATTTTTTTCTTGTTATTTTATATTCAATAAAAAAAATAAATAAATAAAACATTTTGTTTACTTATTTTTCTATATTCAATGAAAAATAATTCAGAAGTCTTAAATTTATTTTCGTTTTTGTTTTATGAAGCATTTTTCAATTGTCAGTTTCTTAGTCGGAATTTACAATGTAGAAATTGAAAGACAGACAGGCAGACGAAATTTGTAGAAATAGTGACGAAAATGCGAAGAATGTAGTATACGAATGTTTGTACAGGACATTTTTCCTTTTGCTTTTCCACTTTTTGTTGTTTTTACTTCTTCTGTTTGTCTTCTAAGTTCTATTTTAGGCAAGAGCAAAAGAGAATTGAAAAATACCTGCCTTTCAATTTCCACATTGTAAATCCCGACTTATTGTAGTTTTGTATTTTTTAGTACAACCTAGAAAAAATACAGAGTTGCATCGGAAAGTATATTAGATTTCAACAAGATTTTGTCGAAATCAAGTAACGAAGTAGATTTTGTTTTATATGGGAAATCAAGTAAAAAACGACTAGATTTCAATTGAAATCTAGTAATTAGTTGATTTCAGTTTGGTGTAAATGCACTATAAAACTAAAGTTAAAACTTCAAGTACATATTTCTTACTAACTTTAAATAATTTATATATACATACATACATACATATTTGTATGTTATTAAAAAATTTTAAAAACGGTACAAACGATGAAAAAAGTACAAAAAACTGTCTTCACAATATCAAGATTTTTAATCTAATTTGAAATGTAATGAAGAAATAAAGTAAAATTAATAATTAATATCAATATTCATTTTAAAAGGATAAATTTCTTGGTAAAATCTAAAATGATATGCGATATATTTTTTGTTACCGTATTCACCGTAGTATTTTGGTTAGTGTGTTGGCTTACTAGGCAAGAGTTCCGGGTTCAAACCCTATCTTTGAAATCTTGCAAGAAAGAAATTTGAAAAAATGATTCTTTCGCGGACTACCTCTTAGCAGTCTTCTGGCAAAAGCACTAAGAGTAACCGTTTGCCATGAACAAGCTGCTCAAGTCTGTCGTTCGGAGCCGACGTTAAACTGTAGGACATGGATAAAAATTGATGCGTACAACATAAGAGCTGCGAGAAGACAGACCGTAACTCCGAAACAAGGTTGTAATGGCCAATTATGCACATATGTAGGTATTTGTATGTAATAATAAATACATATATACCTATATATTTAAAAGAACCGATTTCTTGTTAAAATCTGAAGGTAAATCAAATCCGGTATATTTTTTGTTACTAGACTATTAGTATGTAATTTCAAGACTTTTGCATATTACGTTATATAACTTTCGATAATCTTGGAGAGAGTTGATACAAATAAATGTCTTATTTTCTACACGTCAGATTCTCAAACTGATTTTCGAAGAACATTTTTTATATTTAATAATAACGAAAAAAATTTACATCTGTCATAATTTGTTATATTTAATCTATTTATAGATTCTATATATTTAATTATCCCCTAAAGAGACATTTTAATATTAGTGGAACAAATATTAATATTTGTTATGTTGCATTAATATTTCGTTTTTAAATCAATTTTTAAATTCAATATTTTAGAGAATTGTAGGTTCATTTTGTATATTTAATTTCAATAATCGTATCACTTCTATCATTTATCATCCAATGCAACTAACTACATATGTATGTATGTATATGGAAAAACTTTTAAGATATTGCAAAATTAGCCATTGGAATATAATTGTACTGATGATTTTCATATATGTAGTGCTAAAATAAATTACAATTGTACCAAGTTTTGCATCCCTGAAGCACATTGTATAGCAGTGTAAAATCTTATTATTTGTAGTTTTTGTGTCTGCTTTAGCTTTTGCCACAATGCACTGTGCTTTTACTTCTATTTGTTGATTTATTTCATTTGTATCATAACACACACCAACACTGCTGACCATGAGTAACAGCCTGTTTCTAGAACACGAATGGTTTTTGACATTCGTCTTTTTATATGTGAAACAACAACAAAAACACTCAAATTTGTTAGTGTTTCTCATATAAAAAGACGAATGTCAGAAACCATTCGTGTTCTAGAAACAGGCTGTAAGAAGAAGATCAAATTAATATCCAATAACAGCAATTACTCTAACTACTGTGAATAGCGCTGCCAGATAATAATTGAAGAAACTCGCAATTTCATCGGAAATTCAGTATTAAAAAACATATGGTCAATAAAATGGAACTTTTGTTTACTGACTTAAAACATTTTAATAAAAAAAAAATACTATTTTAAGCCCGATGGGATTTATAATTGTAAAAATATTATTATACGAAACACCAATTTGTACCCCATTATTGCAGTTTTCTTCTGGCAGTTAAACTTAAAATTAATTTTCTTCTATTTTGGTATTGTATGTCTTTATTTTAAATGATGGTAAATTAATACAAATAAATAGTACAGATGCTGTGAAACTTACGTTACAAAAAAGAACCTTTTTCTATGGAAGATTGAAAACCGTAATATGAGGCAAATATTTAAAGAAAAAAGTAATCTAGAACTAAATGAAAGGGTGCATTTTTAATAGCATCATCACTAAATTTTTGGAATCTTAAAGGTTCTCTTCATAAAAAATATTTCTATAAAGGTTTTCTAAAACCGATAAATTTTTTTAATTTTTTTTGGCGCCAAGGAGTATTGTCTGTTGACTTAACCTCGATTTTTTTGATTATTTCTAGTGAAAATATTTAAAAATTTTTTTTAATGAACCGTTTTTGTTTACAAAGTTCCGATCTAACAGATAAACTGCCGTTCTGGCAACACTACATTAAGGCAGAGTTAAGTTTGCTCTCTCACTTTCATTTTATTACATTCTTTCTTTAGTCTTCTTAAGAATTTTGTGAAAGGTGGGAAGGAAGTTTTTTTTAATTACATATGTAAATACTTTCTTTTGTTTATAAAAAAACTTTGATAATTTATTATTTATAGCAAAGTAAAACCAATTAATTTAGAAAAATATATTTAATTTCGGGTAAGAAAAAATTTAGGAATTTATTAACTTTTGTTTTTCCATAATTGGCTTAATTTGTTTTTGTTGTTTTATAGTGTTGCTTGTAAAATCGGCTGATGTTTTGTTGTTACGGTGTGTACATGTACGTGTTCGTTGGTATGTTTCTAGCTTGTGTTTTTTGGTGGTAAGCGCTATTATTGTTGTTTTGTTTCCAAGTGCGTTTTTCTATGTTTTTTTTTACAATTCGTCGGGATGCAATCACCAAGCCTATTTTTTGATGTGCAAAAACATTAAAAAAAACTGGATGCTCTCTTTGAGTTATTTTTTTTTTATTGAGTTTTATTTTTATTTGAGTTATTTTTGCTCGTGTAGTTGTTGTGAAATCATTAATAAAGAAAAGGAAAAACAAATGAACTTAAATTAAGGGTTACCGCTTTAAATTTCAAAAAGGCTCGAAAGAGGGTTTTTAACAGCAAAATTATTTAAAAAATTATATTTTGAAGAAAAGAGGGTGAATTTTTAATTTTAACGAAATAATATAATTTTGTTTCATTTTTATTAAACAGGAAACCACAAATTAACAATAATATTAAAAATTTTCTTTTCCACCAATAAAATACTTTTTGCTAATGAAAAAAGCTGTAATAGTCTTACAGCTTTGCAGTTTTCATAAAAAACTTTTTAGGTTTATTTGACAAGTGCTGCATAGAAATTTGCAGCACTCTTGTTGTGTGTGTCAATTTTTATTCATGAGTACCGGGACCTACAGTTTATTAAAGTCAATTCCGAACGACAGACTTGAGAAGCTTTTTCATGGCAATCAATTAGTCTCAGAGCTTTTGCCAGAAGACTGCTAAGAAGTAGTCGCCGAAAGAACTATTTTTTCATATTTCTTTTTTTCAACATGTCAGAGATGAGATCTGAACCCGGCGCTATCGTCTTAGTAAGCCAACACACTAACCACTGGACCACGACGACTACAATGAATATTTCATAATGTGTAAATAGCTACCATTAAACTATAAACAGAGCTCTCTAAGCTGAAATATTGTGTTATCTTCACATTTCTTTTAATTTATTTAAAAATAACCTCTTACCTTAAAACGAAGACAATATTCCATTGGGAAATGTTTTCTTATTTCAACGCTACATCATCGTTTCATCATCTTAACCGTTTTCTTATTTCACTGATGACATTTTTATATGTGATATTAAATAAAATCATTAAATTGAATCTTATGGTTGTGTTTACACAGAGTACTGCATCTGACTGCAATTATATAAATTGAATTTTATTTAAGTAAGACATAAAATGTCTTGTCTACGTAACACCAAACGTGTCCTTAACATACGAATATCCACATCAACTGAAATGAAAGTGGTGACAATATGGTTAAATTGAAATCAATGGACCACAAAGGAAAAACAAGGATTTTAACACTCCAAAAAAAAAAAATATTGAAGAAAAAAGCAAAAGAAAAAAACAAATAAAGAAATAAAGGTACAATATATACTATTGCCAAGAAGAAAAAAATTTCGAAAATGTATAAAATTTCAAAAAAATTATTTTTCCATTGTAAAACACTAGAAAAATTGCCAGATTCTTTAATGATATTAAAAATGGAAAAAAAAGAATACAAAATATTATATTTTTGTTTCAAAAAGAGAAGCAACTGTATTGCATTGATATGTTGCTAAAGAGTTTAAAATGATTTTCATCTTACGGCCGGCAGCCAAGAAAAATTAAAATTAATATTTCTTTTATGCAAGTGTGATAAGAAAAGTAGTACAATGGTAGTATTTTAAACTTGATAAACAAAGCAAAGGAGTTTTAATTTTTATTTAATTTCTTAAAACAAAACCTTACACCAGAAGCAATTTTTTTTTGTACAATATTCTTCTAAATTGGTCGAAGCATTCCAGCGGGAAATGGTAATCAATGAGAATCGATAAGGTAATACAAGGTATGTATAACATTGATTCCGGAAACCATTACTCTAAACACAGATGATGTTCTATGAATGTTATAAATTCTTTTAATGTCCCCCCGTAATAAGTATTAGAATTCATTATTTGTAATGCATAATTTTATTTTTTGTTTTATTAACTTGAAGGAATAGCGAGAAATAACAAATTGCTTTAATAAAATGTAGAACAATGAATTGTTTCTTCTTAAGAAGAAGAAGGTAATCAATATTTACTTGTGCGCCACATGATATTACCTTTTCGATTCCAAATGTAATATATTCTAAAGGCAGATATTATTTAATCGATTATTAAATAAGGTAATCAATTTTTTCCCGCTGGGATTGCTCACTAGAATTAAATAAGTCCAGTCATAGTTCTTTTGATCTCTGTCTGTCAGAAATAAAAATTTTAAAATAAATTTTATTTTATGACATAAAAGTAAAGTTCTCTCTCTTTTTAATACCACCTAAACCTTTACGGTTCTTCGTCCAAACATATTACTTCTTAGTATTTGCACAATATACTTTGAATACTAAAATAAAATCGAGAGGGAATAAGCTCCCCCTAATGTGGTTTCACACTTCAATATGATCAAATTAGGCGATTCACCCTTTGCTGCAACGGGGATACAAATTTACATTTTTTATTTTATTGGAGAAAACTAAATGTCAAATTATATAAATTAAACTTCATACTCAAATTTATGAAGCTCAATAGACGCCTTCTTGGACTACCATTCGTATATAATCTCAAATGTGTACCAAGGCGTATTTCCTCAGAAATGGCCGTAATATAATACGTAATCCGAAAGTACCGCTAGCTATAATGCTTATGGAACTCAATAGAGGACTCCCAGGACTACCATTCGTATACAGGGTGTCCCAGAACTCAACGTAAAGTTGAGACGTAATAAAAAATGAATAAAGAATATTTGAACTGAGTAAAAGGGGTTAGGAAAAATCGGGCTACTTGAGGTTTTTAGTTTTATACTCGTGTTTTTTTAGTATGAAACTAACAAGTATTGAACGATTTAACAATCCTGATAAAATGCACAAACTTTTAATGACACTTGCCATCCACTTTAGTATATTTTTTTAAGGAGGGCCTTTCAAAGTCGACAAGTTTTGAAAATTTTAAATTCATAGTTTAACAAATAGCCTTAATTCTAGAAAACCTGGGGCAACTGCATCATTATTTTTGTTCATTTAAATGATGATGGCCAGATGTCTTGACAAGTTTTATTCGAATGTATGTCTATGTCAACACAGCTTGAATATGTTTTTTAATATTATTTCTGATTTAATTTTTCTGTAACAATTTCATTATATATTAATATTATATATTTCTTTAATAAAATTTGGATTCATTTGTTAGTATCTTCTTACATAAATGTAGTATTATTTCAAACACAACTGTTTAGCCTACAATTTTGGCACCTTCATACAATTGCTATGGGAAACTGATTTCCTAGTGAAAGAGTTTAATAAGTTTTCAAAGATACTTCAAAGAAAATTATTATTTGAAACAATAGAAATATAATACAAGGGTTAAATTATTTAAAAAAATAATAAAAAATAATAAACTACTCAGCCACAGAATATCAGATGAAAATAATTTTTTTCTTTTTTGCAAAAGATTTTATTAAAAAATTTTAAAAGTTAAGCATATCTTGCTTCATCAAAAATTAGCTATCATTGACACTACAGTTATTTGAAATAATAAATAAAATCTGTATAATTAAACTAAATTTTCCTATGATGAGTTATGCGGCATCTTGATACTATTCTATATACGGCTAAATGAAAACTTAAGATGGCTTTGACTCAGAACAACTTTCTTAAAGATTTTTAAAATGTTATACTCGTATATAAAATATCTGTGTCGATATGGAAGAACAGCTTAAGTCAAAACATAAAATTTTGAAATATTCTGAGATTTATGTAAAAATTTGACAGAAGAATTTAATAAAATGAATAATTACGTCTGATAGAGAACTTCTCACTGATTAAGAATCCAAAAAAATTTTTGAAATCGGATAAAAATTATGAATTCTAGAGTCAATCAAAGTTGAAAATTTTTCGGACTTACAAAAAATGTTTAAATTTAAAAAAAATATCATCTTTTCAATTGCATATCAGGCAAACTATGCAACCGATCATTAATTTTTTGGTGTCGGATGAAAGGTATGTTAATTCCAATGAGACGATGTAAAAAGAGGGTTATTCGGTCCAATAATTTTTTTCAGGCGCAATTTTGCAAACACATGATATTTGAGTCTTTTTTGACACTTAATAGAATACAACAAAAAAAGTGACGGTTTGTGACGGGAACTATTAAACAGAGGTTGTTAAGTATTTAATACTCTAACTTATTTTCTTGAAATTGGGTGCCCGTACTTGCCCGCGTACATGAAAAAACAATAAAACTGTAACAATTTTTACTACAAAAATTATATATTTTTAAAGTATTCAAACAGATTTTGGGCAGCACTGAGATCCACTCTAATTGTATACCAAACTTAGTAGATGTGTTGGTCTTTAATTTATTATTTAGTTTTTTTACGCGTTTTCATTCGCTTACAACGCCCCCTAGCGGAAAAAATTTCGGAAAAGTTACCACTTTGATGAGTTCTATCTCCTGAACAAATTAAGATATTTTAGAAGTTTAAATTTGGGATTTTAAATAAAAAAAATGTAAAACACATGAATTGCAAAAAAAAAAAAATACTTAAGTACAAGTATATGTGTCATGTTGGGATTTTTAAGAATTTTTCAAACCGACAAAGTTTTATGTACAAAAAAAAAATAATCTAAATTTATTTTTAGTAAGTTTTTAATTTAAAAAGTATTAACATTTTGGACCATAGTGAATGAGCTGTTAAAATTGAACCTACAGCTAATTATAAAGAAATATAATTAAAGCAATAAGTATTTTATCTTGCACCTACCTGAACATTGCAAAAAAAAAAAAAACAAAAATAAAAAATATTGTAGTAGGCATCGGCAAGCACACACATTTTTTAAAGCTTTATTTCCAAATATTCTGTGCTAATAATGTTATCTAGTCTCAATATCTAGCCAGTGACAATCAAAGTGAAAAAAGTGTGTGGAAAAAAACATTAAAAAATTGTAAACAAAAAACTAGTGATAAAATTAAAATTAAAAATTTTTGCAACAAAATAGGTCGAAATGTGTCACTGTGCACAGTGCCGCAGTGGGCCTTTTACAATGCAGGTGCGGTTTTCTTGAAGCTAAACGAGATAAAATTCAAGTGCGTTTTAAACATTAAATATGTCCTGATAATTTCAACAGTTATGATTTTTGCAACGAAAAAAGTCAAAACGATGCACTGTGCCGGCCATGCCGGTTAATTACTCTAAAGCTAAAGGGATTATCTTTTAAATACTTAATAAATTATAATAATATCTTTATTACTTTAAAAGTTATAAAGATTACAACGAAAAACGTCAAAAGACAACACTGTGCACAGTGCCGCGAATGGCCTATCACCTTGAGGGTCATGCATTTTGAAGCTAGGGGAGTCTTCTTTCAAATTATTTTAAATTTTTAAAATATATTTATTACTTTAAAAGTTATGATTTTTGCAACGAAAAAGGTCAAAAGGCGCCACTGTGCGGCGGCGACATTGGGCCGTACTTCTTCCGTGATGATCAAGGCACATTACTGCGAATGGGAATCCCTACTAATTGGATGATATGGACTTGGAGGATATGTGGTTCCAACAGGACGGCTCCACAAGCCACACAGCCAATGTCACAATCAATTTATTGGAAACCAAATTTAGAGAACGTGTTATCTCACGAAATGGTCTAGTCGATTGGCCGTCTCGATCGTGCAATTTGACGCCGTTTATGGTCTAGGTCAACCAGCCAGCGACGATTGATGAACTTCGTACGAATATCGAAATTGCAGCTGTATCGGCCGATTTATGCCTGAAAACCGTCGAAAATTGGGTCCAGCGTCTGGACTTCTGCAAGCGAGCCAAAGAAACCCAGTTCCATACATAATGGCATCGAACGAACTTTTACAGGAATAAAGAATTTCATTGATATCAACAACTGTTTTTTGTTTATTTAAAAAAACACTTTTGTGGCGCTCTTATTGAAAAAACCCGATACTAGTATTGAAAGCCAATTTTATTCCCTTTATTGGGCTTTCGAGATGAAAAATAACGTTGAGTGGAACAATATTCAAACCAAAAATTGATCAAAATTTTTAAAATTAAAAAAAAAGTAAATTGTTTCAAAAGTTTAGTTCAAAAAGGTGTATTACTTATTCAATTGCGAAGACTAACAGAAGGTTGACAAATTCTCAAATTGGTCGAACCCTTCGAAACAGTAGTATAATTTTTTTTATGGTTTGAGTTCGACCTAAAAAAATTCTTAATCACATTAAGTTCTTCAGATGTAGTTGTATATGCCATCTTGAGAGAACTTTCATCATTCCAGATTAAATTTTTTGAATTCCAGACTGATTTAAAAAAAGCACTGTTTCCTCCCACTCAAACTGAAATTTTTGTTATTCGTTTTTCGTTATGTTCAAGACGTTACAAGAGATTTATATATCTATTCTGCGTAAAATAAAAATTTAATCGCTCATAAAATAAGCACTACTCTCAGAAAGATCAGTTAAATGATAAGAATTATTAAACTTGAAACCTATTTGGCGAAGGGAGTCGTTGATGGCGTAGACTGAACGGTGAAATTTTAAATATAATAAATGAAAGTTACCGGACGGTCTAATTGGACCAATAAAAATGACTTTACATAGCAAAAACTCAGAATAGACGTTACACGACGTATTTATCTTCAAAGAAAGGAGACACTAAGCATTTTTCTGGACAGCCATAATTTGGCAGATTGCAAAATTTTCATTTTGGCCAACCACTGTATTCTTACATATACATATTATTACAAATAAATAGTTTTATAACTCAAAATTATCATTACTCTTAGTTAGTTTTGTTTTTTACTATATCTACCACTTACGTTATATATGTACATAAAGTATTACAATAACAGAATACAAGTAAAACAATAGAGTATGTTTACAATTATAAATCATTACAATACCAAAATAGGTACATGTGGAAAAAATCAAGTAAATGAAATTGTTGTTGTAGAATTATGTAAAAACTAGTACATAAAAACAAAAAGTTTTAAAAATTTTAAGACGCCATCTATGGTATTCTTTGTTTCTCATACAGAATAATTTGATTTTGAGTTGCTTTTAGCAATTAAAATTTTCGCATTAAAACTTTACTTTTAGTGTTAGTATTAAAAAAATAATTTTTTTAGTAAAAAAGTTTATAGGATTTGTTTAATGTGTTTAATTACAAACTTATATTCCATATTGAAATACAGTAAAACAAAATTATTAATTTTTCTTATTTTAAATTTGATTAATTTTTGTTTAATAAATCCTCTGTTGCCTAAAATAATTTAAATATTTATAATATCAAATAAATATTTCCAATATATTTTTTTTCTAAATTGAATATGATTTATTAGAAATATATTTGTAAACGTGAATTAAATGGCCTCAAGTAAAATATGTGCAATAAATAAATTCCGCCTGCAATGAACGAGTATTTAAAAATTGCATTTAAAAAGTAAAACAAGTGAAATTTTATAATACTGTATTCAGTTTTTTTTATTAATTTTTTTTTGTTTGCCTTTTGCCTAAATTTCAATAATAACATTTCAATAGTTCCTTTTTGTTGTACCACTGCAAATACAATGTTATAAAATACAACAAAACATGGAAACGTGCAAATACATACATATGTTACACCTAACTCTTCTCTTGCACGGAAGGTACGGAACGTTATAAACTTTACATAAATTCTGTATATTTGTTGATGTAAAACATTAAATTATTAAAAACTATTTCTTTCGGCGACTACCTCTTAGCAGTTTTACGGTAAAAGCTCTGAAAGTAACTGATTGGCATGAACAATCTTCTAAAGTCTCTCGTTCGGAATCGACATTAAACTGTAGATCCTGGTTGTCATTGATGAAAATTGACACACACAACATTGGTGCTGCAAGAAGCTAGGACGTAACCCTAAGACAGGGTTGTAGTAGTCGATTATAAAAACATACATATATGTAAAATGCATAACGTGGCATCTGTATCAGCATCCACTGCAATATTAATATTAAGGGCCCCATAACAGCTGGAGTATTTAACAGCAAGGTTAGCTGTTATAATATATATTTTTTTATCCGTAATGCTTATTGTTTTTCTCTTTCTAAATAGAGATCAATGGAATAAATCAATGAATTAATGGATCATAGTGTAAGGCCTGAAAACATTAGACTTTGGAGGAGCCATTCCTTTGGAGTAGCAGTTGCATCGGTTGTTTTCAAGCAACTTATAAAATGTTATTACTGAAATTAAGTTAGAACGCAAACAAAGGTGAAGAAAATATGTATAAATAAAATTGAAATATTTTGTTATAAGCCGTCAAACAAAAAAATAAAAAATAATGGGCTAAAGTCATAGTCAAACAAAAAAGTCGGTTTTATTTAAATACTGTTTTAAGTTCGAAAAATGTTTTTATTTTGTTTGTAACTATAGTCAAAATAAAAGTATATTTTAAATCAAACCGGATTTGAATGGGTGCCAACTCAAATATAGAAATCGTTTTCATACATTTTTTTACAAAATACAAAAAATATTAAAACGGAAACCCAAAAAAAAAAAAAAAATTTTTAAATTGTTGAATTTTTAAATAAAAAAGAAAAAAATGGAAAAGGTAATATATTTTTAATTCGTATATGGAAAGCACTTTTATGAATGCATGCTTTTTTCTAGTGATATCGATATTCATGCACAAATCTATTCATTTATTATTTAATACATATTATACTGTTTTGTTAATTAATTCATTTACAGTGGTGGCCTTATAATTAGAAACGATGCTTAATCAAAATGAAATCAAAGTGTAATTTTTATTAAAACGATTACTAAAAATGACAAGCACCGCTATTCGAAAAGTACACACTCCACATTATTGCCGCTGCAAAAAAACTTTGGATTTAAAGCTTGCACTTTAAAAAAATTTTGATTAATTTCTATGTACTTGGTTTTTAGCTGGCCACGTAATTAGAAACGGTCAAGTTTTATTTAATTAATAAACTTTTTTTTATTATGAGTCCTAAATTTAAAATTCAGTAGATCGTATTTAAACAACCTTAATACGTTTTAGTTTTCAAAACTGGAAAAAACAAGTGATGTACTCCATAAATAAGGGAGGGCATCTACAAGGTGTATCCAATGGAAAAACTGTCAATGTGGGCTATCGCACGAAGGAATTTATAATCCAAAAAAGTGAAATTTGGTGCAGTTCACTTCTAAAATTAAACAAAAACAGTTTGCAACCCCAGCCAGGAAGCATAGTGCTAGAAAAACTCCTCAAGCAGAAGATAAGATTATTTGCAGCATCAGTAAAGGTAACCAATTTCTGAATTCACACAAAATTGGGATGAAACTGAGCAACAAATGAGAGAAGAAATATTTACACGCACAATAACAATGCGTTTATAAGCATTTTGGCTTTCGTAGAAGCATTGTATAAAAGAAACCGCATGTCGCAAAAAAATATTAAGAAACACTGAGGCTTTGCAAGCAAAATGCTCAACAAAGATGCATGTTATCTGAAATAGAATTCTCACAAGCAACGAATTTAAGAATATATTGTTTTAACCTGTCGAAAAATCTTACGTAAGATGTTCCTCAGTAAAATCCTTAAGACTTTAGGTATTTTGTTAAAACAGTGGTGGTGTATTATAACTTGGGATGATATATCGTGGTGTGGTGTGAACCCATTCTTAGAATAAAGGGAAAAGTTGATTAACATCAATATAAAAACAATTTAAAAAATGTAATAGAACAATATTTCTTTTGAGAATATACTCGTTCTCAACATGATAACGCCTCAAATCAAAATTCTAAGTTAATGACGTACTGGATGTCGTATAAAAATATTGACTTTTTGGACTTATTATCGTAATATTTTTATCTAAACCCAATTGAAAACTTATAGGCAATTGTAAAAAGGAATCACACGAACAACAGTCCAAAAAACAAAAAGTCTATTAGTTCCAAATGATGCAGCAAACCTAGGGAAACATGTCTCTGTAAACATGTCAGCATTTAATTCAAAATTTACAGAGAAGACAAATATTAGGCAATATTGTCAAAAATAAAATATGTCAGAGAATATCCTATTAAAGAATATATTAATTTTTATTTACTTTTGTTTCAAAAATTTTAAGTTTTGTGAAAATTATAAGACCAACATAAAAGTGGTATATTTTGTTTAAAGTTAATTTTTTTTACAAATGTTATCTCAGTTGTAAATATTTTTATTATAAATTCAATAATGATTTAATATTTTACAATTTATAGTATTTAGTTTTGGTATTGTGAACTTAATTTTAAAAATATATTAAGAAAAGTGTGTGCTGCTAAGTCGTTTCTAATTATATGGCCACCACTGTATACTCTAAGATTTTTTTCGTTATTGAGTTATGCGTTTTATGTTTTGCTGTCTTAGTATTAGTAAAAGCAGCTTTTATGAATCAATTTTTGTTTGAACTTTTATTCACACATAAGACGAGTACATATACATACATATATAAAAATGTAACTAATTAAAAAAAGCAAAATTTTTGTTAATTCTTAGAAATATGTGTGTATGAAAATTGTTCTAAATACATTTCCAGCCAACTACCTTGGCTGGACTCTTTATACGCACATGCTTGCAATCGATGTTACGTTTGAAAGTCACGCCAATGGGTGAAATTTTCTTTTTTCATCAACGGGTTCAGCACTATTTGGAACCGTTATGAAGTCCGAACGCAATAGTGCAATTTTTATAAATATTTTTTATGACTCTACCGACAGTTACCAGAGACATATTTTTTTTTATTTGAGACTAATACTCAGGGGTAAACCCCCACTAAATGCTGTGCATTGTATTGGAATTTTTGGAAAGGACAGTACATATATTATTAATTGCTGTGAATTGATCATTCAAAGGCCAGTGTTATACCTTCACCCTTGAATGATCAAACGCAATTGCCTCATCGTTGTATGTTGATTGTGTGGTGAGTGCCTTCGCTAAGTAGGTTGTACTAGGTTTAGCTGTTATCTGCTTTTTTCCAATAGGTCGGATTGTAGAAATCAGCTAAAAAATCTACTTTAAAGTACAATGCCTGCGAGCTTATTAGATTCAGTCTCTTATATTTTTTCGTTGGTGTTTTTTATCGCATTTTAAAATTAAATCGAAATATTTTGTTTTCTAAACAATTTTTGACGTCATTATATAAGCCGATAGCCGTTTTACTTACTAATGTCGCTTTGATGGGCATTTTTTCTCAAAAACCGCAATGTTGTTAAAACTTGGAGGCTATTATGGGAATGGGTAAGCTATTTGTACGTAAGAAACGTGTTGTTTTCTTATCAAACCTATACCTGGCAAAAAAATTCGCCATTATCCAGCTAAAAAGGCACAAACCTTTTCCTATAAATTTTGTGCTTTCTTTCAACTCGCAAATTCTCCAAAATAGAAAAGTACCTTATAATTCCATCAGTTAAGCACATTTTTATTTCACTTTATACACACTACCCACAAAATTATTTAATTTTTTAAAAATTCTTAATTTATAATTTTAGTTTTTGAATTTTAAGTTGGATGTTAAATAATTTAAAAACAACATCAGCATGTTTTAACTTTAAAATATTCTTTTTCATTTAAAGTATGTTTTATTTTGTCTATGGTTAACAAAAAGTGTACTTTAAAAAAAAGTCGACTTTATAACCCCTAAAGTATGCTTTTTTATTGACTATGACTATGGCCCAATAATTTTTCGTTCATAATATAAAAATTTTTTCTGAGCTAAAAAACCACCCCAAAAATCTAACAATCTTTGCAGATGATGTACCTACGAGTATGAAAAAACAAACAAAACAGTTTTTGAACGAATAATAGGTACATATGTATAAGTAAATATATATAAATATATATAAAATAATACAATGGGAAAACCATGCCGTTTAATAGATATGATCGGTAAAAAATCCGAGATTCAATTTTATATTTTCGTATTAACAGTCTTGGATTTACGAATAGGCACACTAGTCACATCCTAGGGTGGCAAATTTAGAGGGCGGCAAAAAAATAGCATGTGACAGAAAAAAAAAATTAATATTAAAAATAAATTTTGCGTTCCTCTAGGAACATATGTATAAAAATTAATGTACAGAAAAATTTATATAATGTCATATCCATCGTTTTGTATGTACATTAGGTTGTGGAGCCTGAGCCGGTTCCATTCGAATAGGGCTTAAAAATGTTCAGGCAAAATTTGAGCACAATCGGTCAATATTTAGAGGTAGCGGTAGTATAATAAAATTTCGGTGTTAGATAGAAATATTTAATACAATGATTGTTGTATGGTGATATTTATTGTTTATTTAAAAATTTAATTACACAAATAATTAATATAACTATTACCCAATTCACAAAATGTTATATTGTTGTAGATTATAGTTAAATAAATAAATAAAAAAAAAAAAAGTTTTCCAACTCTGGTGTATTGGTACGACATTTCGGAAACATAGGAAAAATTGTCGTACAAGTTGTAGTAGTTTTTGACATGGAAATTACCAACAACATTATGTACAATAGTTGTAGTTTGTCATAGTTTCTACCGATCTACGACAACTATAATTGTGAATTGGGTATATATGTTAAATACAAATTATCATATAGTTTTTTAAATAATCGATAGCCATTTTTACAATATTACCTTTAGAAACCCCAGGAAATTCTTTTCTATGGTGATCAACTAATCTAAGCAAATACTAGTTTTTCTCCTTATTTCCATAATTTCACAGTCATTCACAGCATTTTCTTTCATCGAAACAAAAATTGCGTCGTCTTTCCACTCTGTAGGATCCATTGAAAGAAATGACTGCGCCTTATCTTGGCCATCATCTCATAGTAAATTGAAAAGCATTGTTGACCTTTGGTAAGATAGAACTCAAGTCCAGTCTCTTTAAGGCTTAAGCTTTTGGGGTGCTGGAGATTTTTCATCATAATTTTTTTAGTTTCATATGTAACTATGGAATCGAAAAAGGCAAGCCCAATTAAATTCAGATAACTGCCATAAATCTCGTGAAATGTTTTACAGCAGCTTTAAAAATTTTTCATTGAGATAGTTTACGAGTGGTTTAAGGAGGTTTTGGACATTAAGAGGAGCATTTTTTGCCAAAAAAAAGCAATTTATCTAAATGATAAAATCCTACCTTTACTAACGGCAAGTTGTAATAATGTGATTTAATATTATAACGATATTTATTTCAACAACGATGTATAGACAGGTTCAAGTGTTTATATATGTATGAGAG
Source organism: Metopia argyrocephala (assembly GCA_963576795.1). Classification (NCBI taxonomy): domain Eukaryota; kingdom Metazoa; phylum Arthropoda; class Insecta; order Diptera; family Sarcophagidae; genus Metopia; species Metopia argyrocephala. The sequence continues at coordinate 54,274,021 of OY756211.1, read as the reverse complement.
TAGTTAAATTTGAATTCCTACATTATGTGTGTGAACTCATAAAATTTCTGTTGCATAATATTATATAAACCTGGGAACAATTATGGCATTCGACGTCGAATAAAATTTCTGTGTAAAATTTTTTGAAAGTTTATGAAATTTCGCTCGAAATTGAAAACTTGCGTCCTAAGTGTACTAATGTGCACTCCAATGCTTTTATAATATTGTATTTCCGTTTACAATTTCATTTAGTTCCTAGTTTTATTACGCTTTTTGTTTTGTTTTTGTAAACAGTACCAACATCAGCAACAACAATAATATCACAAGCAATTGCTGAATTAAATCCTAACAGATATACACATGCATTAGCCGTACAATTACAAATATTTATTGCATTTACTTTCTACACTCCAATATATGATTTCAGTTGCGCTACATTGAATTATTTTAGTGTACTAATTAAGAGGATACCAAGAAAGTTTAAATTAAAAATTCAGGGTGTCCGCCGAGAAGGTATACTACTTTGTTTTGCCGCCATTTTGGTAAACATTAGTCTTGACAGTCCATATTTGGCAGTCGTGAAACAGAAACGTGGAAAATTTATTATGAAAATATATTCAGTACACCAACGTATTTTAGTTGTTAAAACATTTTGTCAAAATCAATACTGGATTACTATGTAGATGAGAAAGTTACGTGAAATTTTTGCGAGAAACAACGTGCAAACAAGACGCGTTTATCGTGTAGTGAATGATTTCGAAGAAAGAAGGACTATAGCTCATAGGCGCAAGCATAGACCACAACGTTCCTCAAGATCGGTTAAAAATATTGCCTCAGTTCCACGCCATTCTCAGGAGATAGGTCTTTTAAGACTAAATTTGGCCACAATTTTGCACAAAGATTTGTGTTTGTTTCCATTTAAGATTCAGTTGATACAAGAGCTTCTTCCAGAAGACCATTCCCAACTGAACATTTTTCAAATTTGGAAGCAATAAATAAAATTCTAAGCAATAATGGAAGCATTATATTTTTTATTCATACCTTAAAGCTTCCAAAGATGATATAGGATAAGGTATTATTTTTGATTTTTTGTACTATTTACTTACTGGTTGCAATAAATTTGCGTTTCTATTGCATTTTAGCGGCTCATTCCATATAAAAATCATGCAATATTGATGCGCACGAGTAAGTGATTGATTACAATTTCTCCCTTACAAAATAGCTTTTTGGTAAGCATTAATTTCTGCTGGCTTTACGCCGCCGTACATATGCCAATAGGATGCTATAGCTCGCCCATGATAAGCCCAATTTTCATGAAAAAATCACAATGAGTGACGAGGCACATTTTCATTTGAATGGATATCAGACTAAACAGAATATGGGTAATGGGTAATGGAAAACCCTCAAAATATTCATCAGCCACCTTTGCAGTTGATCAAGTTTTCGGATTTACTGGCCATTTGACCTACCTATCTACCTACCACCTTTGCATTCATTAAAAGCGACATTCTGGTGTGCAATTTGGTCACGAGGAATCATTGGACCTTACCTCTTTTAAACTGAAAACGGTGTAACATTAACTATCAATGTTCAGCGATATCGTGTTATGATTTAAAACTTTTTAACGGCACAACTGTATGCTTTGGGGTTGACAAACATATGGTTTCAACGAGACGGTGTCACCTCGCATACATCCGGGATTACAACGGAATTACTGCGAGACCTCTTTCCACAACAAGTTATTTCACCGAATCGTAAAGTTGATTGACCTCCACGGTCCCCTAATTTGACTGCTCTGGACTTCTTTTTATGGGAATATCTAAAAAGGAAAGTTTATGAAAACAAACCAGAAACGCTGAAGCAATTCAAATAAAATATTTGTAATGAAATAAATGAAATACCGAGTGAAATGTGTGAGAATGCAATGAGAATGTGCTCAAAAGAGCTCGCATTTGTAAGGCTAACAGAGGCGGACATTTATCTGATATTGTATTTCAAATATAATTGCCGCCATTAAATAAAACATTTATCAACAAAAAACACATTCCTTTCATTTAATAAAAAAATAAAAGCAAACAAAATAGTATAACTTCCTGGAGGACACCCTGTACATACATATGTCTTTTCAAACCCCAGCTCTGACATCTTGGAAAAAAGATATATAAGATATTCCTGGCAAAAGGTCTGGGAGTAATTAATTGCCATGAAAAAGCTTCTGAAATATGTCGTTCGGAGTCGTCATTAAACTGTAGGTCCTGGTACTTATGGATATAATTGACATACACAATATGTGAGCTGTGAGAAACAGGATTGTAATAGCAAATTATATATATTTGTATGTTTTTCTTAGTTTCCATTTTTGTAGTTACGACTTATGAATATGCGTAATAATTATGTAATACATGGTTTATGAAATAAATCTTTAGGAAAATTCATTTTCTTCTTGTCTAAAGCGGTAGAACTTTGTTCAGATTCTACATATAACTTTTTACAAAAATAATCATTTAAATATACAAAAATTTTATATAGAAAACTTATAATTCTTTTCTATAATGTATACGTCACTAAGCCATTTGTCTATTAATTATTGTAAACGCTAATGGTACTCATACAACCAATTAGTGGAATAACAGCTATTGTGGCATAACTTTAATAAAATTTTACGAATAAAGTGGGTTTGCATAAAAGGCGTATTAGAATTTAATACGCTTTGTTAACAATTTAGCGATTTTTAATTGATTGAATTCAATGTTTGCTATATTCATTGTTGCTTACAAGAAAAAAATGTATAAAAATTTAATGCCTTTTTAGTGTAATAAAATATTGATTAAATATAAAAAGTATTGCAAAAATGTTAAATTTTTATATTAATCTTCATTTTGCAAATATACTGAAAAAATACAGCATTTTCAATATAAAAAGGAGTTAAAATTTTATCAAGAAATTTCCTACCAAATGCAATATTAAAATAATAATAAAAAAAATATTTTTATGAATAAATAAATCATAAAAAAAGGTTTTAGTACAACAATGAACAATTTTATTTTATTTTTACTCTTGTCATTGCTTTTAAAACCAAATTATAGTAATAAATAATCAAATTTTTTTTTTCTTTCATACAAAAATAAAGTAATTTAAATTCAATTAATGGCTTAATATTCGTGTAAAAAATATTTGAGCTTATTTGTTAAAATTAAACGTGATTTTTTAGCGATTGAAAATTATCTCAAACTTCAGCTCTGATATCTTGAAAAAAAAAAAAAAAGAAATATAAAAAACAAAAAAATATTTCTTTCGGCGACTACCTCTTAGAAGTCTTCTGGCAAAAGCTCTGAGAGAAACTGATAGCCATGAAAAAACTTCTCAAGTTTGTCGTTCGGGGTCGACTTTAAACTGTAGGTACCGATACTCATAGATAAAATATTAACACACACAACTTGAGTGCTGCGAGAAGCTAGGCTGTAACTCTGGGTAATGGCCCATTATGTATGTATGTCAATTGTATGAGAATAAAACATATTTGGGTTAAATATTGGTACTAAAACCTAAGCCGATCACATTAATAAATTTAAAATAAATATCAAAGCGGCAGTCGCGGTATCGTCTCGATTTCTTGAGTTCAGATGTTGTTCCACATGTCCCTTATCAATACATACAACGTTCTAAGCAACTAATGTTTAACAGTCTAAGGTCCATTATTACAACTTGCCGATAGTTAAAATTAAGATTTTAACAGACAGATAACTTGCTTTTTGTTGTTATTACAACTAAACTTTAACCTAAAGGTAAGGCAATCTTCCCAATAACTTTATCGTTCACTTTAGGTTAAAGTTTATTTATCTGTCTAATAAAATCTTACCTTTAACTATCGTCAAGTTGTAATAATAGGCATTAATTTACTACTTCTTATTCAAGTCAGTCTAAGCAAAAATTATTAATGGCCGGATCATTATTGTGTAAATCAATCATTAACTGGATACATAGGCTGGAATTTCAAAGTAGTTTTGTAATTACTCCAGGACTAATCTGAATTGATATATACTTACTTGATTCCGGCAAAAAATTTAACTTCTCTTAATCAATAATAGCACCTTATGTCAACCTATATATATAGGTTGACAAGCAGATATCTTTCCTCCTTCACCACTACAGCACTGTGATTTGTTATTTGAAAACAGTATTGAATTATAAAGGTGACCAGTATATTTTCAATATTTGAAACCTATAAGGAACTTTCAGTGATACCTTTTGTAACACATCTCATTAGTAATATATAGGGCAACCAAAAATATGCATTAGCATCTTTTTTTTTTTCTGAATATTACTGACGAAACAACCAAAATATTAACTCATTTTAGGAAAAACTGCGACGTTTAACCGCTATTTGTTTCGGCATATTTTTGCATATTTCGTCATAAATGTATACTTTTGCATTTTTCATATTTATATGGCATATTTTACAAAATTTAACATATCTTAGAAGAATTTACGTGTATTAACAAATTTTATTTTTCAATATAATGACAATATACTGACACTTCTGGTCGCCACTTAGTGGAAAAACAGATAAATATATAATTTTTAGATATGTTTTAAATTACAGTTCGTCTCATATTTCTGCATTAATAACTCAAAAAACACATTTTTGATGAAAAAACACAGTTTTTGAGTTATGTCATTCTTCTCGCAAATGAGTGATATGTAAATATAAAGGAAATTTATTTTATCTGGTTGGTGGCTAATTGTTACTCTTCATGTTCTCACATTTTTGAAAAAATATACGTAATTTTACGTCAACATATTTATGAATTATGAGTTTTATAGAGCATATTTTTAGCGCTTAAAACTGCTTGTTTAATGCATATTTTAGGCGCTTAAAACTAATTTTATAGAGCATATTTTTGGTTGCCCTAGTAATAAATATAATTTATATATAATTAAACAAAACTATACAAAAAAAGTTAATTACTTCATGGTGTTTCTGAACATAATTTTTCTTACAACGATTCAAATTTCAGTATCTTATTATTGTTGTTAAAATTAAGGCCAATTATTTTGTATTTGATATAATTTTTATGAAATCATTGTTAGACCAGCTGCTACCTTATATGTACTACAATTTTCTCTCTCTCTGTCGCTTAATACCCTGGCTTAAAACAATATCATTTAATATCGCTTATAATAATTGTTCTCTTGGAATGAAATATGTTTTTTTATTCAAAGTTTATAAATCAATTTTCCGTTTGTTTTTTTTTTTTTTTTTGTTTAACGGAAATTATTTTTCCTATGCAAACTTTATTTTATTAAATTTTTGCACAACAAACAAAATGCAATAGAAAGGTTTGAAAACATAAAAAATCGTTGTTAAATATTTACAAAATATTCAATATACTAACATATGTACATATCGTCATATTACATACATATCGTCATATTAAATGCAAACGGACTTAATTACACAAAATTTCCAAATTGAGTTTTTTATAATATATGGTTTGTTCTATCAGAATACATGTTCGTGCAAAATTTTAGATTCCTATGATCAAAAATGGAGATTTTATTAACAAAATTCAAGTGCGTGTATTTCTAAATGCCAGAAGATATAACTACTTACATACATATTTATGTGAAATGTTGTATGTATATAGAGATGCTTATCCTTATATCTCGATAATTTTCAGGATTTACAAAATTTTTGATTTTATGGTTTTTTGCTTTTCCTGTAAAAAGACAAAAAGTGTAGTTACGTCCGTTTGCATTTAATATGACGATATGTAGTAAAAAAAATTAAATTTCTTTCAATCGCCCTCAGTCTAATAATTTTACTTTCCGGTTAAAAATTACATACAAATTTTTTCAGTTTAATAAAAAATTGGTTTATTGTGTTTTTTTTTTAATATTCAATTATATTAAAAATAAATTACGAAAAAGACAAAAGAAAAATAACAATCTGCTTCTACTCATGATGTTCTCTCTATTCCAATCAGGTGTCTAGTTATTTTCCTTCCATTTTGGTAACAGATTGTTGAGAGCACATTTTTTATTACATTCACACATCTGTCATGCAGTATTTTATTAATTTCATCACGAATATTTTGTTTGACTTGCTCCAGCGTTTGTGGTTTTTTTTTTCTTGTATAAACCTTGCTTTTCAGATATCCCCACAAAAAGAAGTCCCGAGCGGTCAAATCAGGCGACCGTGGAGGCCAATTAACATCACGATTCTTTGAAATAACTTGTTGTGAAAAGAGGTCCTCCAGTAATTCCATTGTAATCCTGGCTGTATACCGTGTTGTTGAAACCACATGTCAGTCAAGTCCAAAGCATGCAGTTGTGTAACGCTGTTTTCAGTTTGAAAAAAGTAAGGTTCAATGATTGCTTCTGATAATATTGCATACCAAACTGTCACTTTGAATAGATGCAATTGATGAATAATTTTAGGGTTTTACATTGCCCAGAACCAACTATTCTGTCTATTCAATTTTCCATAAAAATAAAAATGCCTCGTCACTCATTATGATTTTTTCATGAAAATCGAGGATGTCATGGACGAGACGTAGCATCCTATTGGCATACATATGTACGGCGACGTAAATGGTCTTATGGAAGAAGCTCTTGTATCAACTGAATCTTAAATGGAAACAAAGACAAATTTTTGTGCAAAATTGTGGCCAAAGTTCTTCTTTGAGGACGAAGCTCCAGAACACGGCGTCGAATACTTAGTTAATAGATTGTTTTAAAAACTTTCTTTTGTTTACAAAATCCTTAATTAAAAATTCCTTTTCTAAATCGGTAGCAAAATGTCACTATCAATATAGGAATAATTCTTAACAACGTTTAGGTAGCCGCAAAAGTAAAAATTTCCCGAAAATTACCTAAACGATACTTCAACGGGGTTAAGAATCATTCCTAAGAAGTTCATATGTTTTAGAAAGTTGTTTATTTAGATTTTAGGTAAATTTTTGTGGTTCATAGTTTCGTTAAATTTTGAACGGTTTGCTACCAATGGACCTAAACAGGAAAAAAAGGTAAAAAGATCGAATTTTCTAAAGGTTTTTGCGATTTTCGTCTTAAAGATGATGTTGGTTTTGGTTTTATATATTCACAACTTTCGTTCTTCATGAAAAGAGCTACAACTTTGCCTCAATTTCCGAACGATTTGCAAGATATGAGCCTACGAAAATGATTACTTTTTTATAAAAATGCCACCAGGGCACCAAATGTTTGGGGGCCCATAAAAAAACTTCATGACTTCTTTTTTTTTTTTTTATTTTATTACGTAGTGCTGTCCGTATATGGGTTAAACCATATCAACTCAACTTAAAATATGCCGTTTTTGAAATGACTGTCTCCGAATTTGCTAATTTTTGGTATGAATAAAGTATATCATAACACTAAGACAAATATAAAATTTAAGGGCACTGACACTTCTGGATCCGGAAATATGAGGTCTTGAAAATCGGAAAACAGTACAAAAATGCACAAAGTTACACTTATATCGTATACCATCCCACCACTATTAGACTAGTTTTAATCACATTTTTTTGCGATTTAATTTTTATTTCTTGATCTAGAAATACCTCCACTCTGAAATTTTTCACAGCTGTAGAGAACGAAACTATCTTTGGCATAATTTTTTTTCAAATTTTTAAAAAGGTCGCTTTCGGAGATATAGGCTTCCGACTTATAGATAAAGAAAATTGACCTTTGACTTTTTCAAAGAAAAAATCATGTCGCATATTAAATCAAAGGTAATTTAATACCCTTCCAAATGCGACTTTTACGAGATGCGTAGCTATAATACTTTTCAAGAAAATTACAATTAAGTAAGTGTAACTTTGTGCATTCTTGTACTGTTTTCCGATTTTCAAGACCTCATATTTCCGGATCCAGATGTATCAGTGCTTCCAAACTTTTTATTTAATTTAGTTCTATGATATACTATATTTCTACAAAAAATCATAAAATTCGGAGGGGGTAGGTTAAAACCATTGGTTGAGTTGACTTGGAATAACCCATATGACTATTTTTTTGTATTGCACTGTGTAACCGACCCCTGAACTGTTAAATAAATAGTTTGCATATTTATTTTTGATATTTTTCTATTTTTGTGTAAAATATCAAAGATACATAGTTTTTTTAATTTTTAATTAAGTTATTAAAATTATAAATTTTGTACAAACGAAAAAGTAAAAGAGTACTACACAAATATTACAAAAATGGAAAATTAAGGTACTCTGTACGATATTTATTTCTGACCCTATAGTTTTTAAATTTTTGTCTTATCACGCCAACTCTGAGTTAGATAAGTTGCCATTTGTCATTCTTCTACCCTTTTACACTTCTACCATATGGGTATAGTGCTTACAAATTCTCCTTTTAAAATAATTTCCATACTACAGTATATTACCTACTACACATGGCATTAAGAAAAATAAATCCTTTTGACTTTAACTTTTACAACCATTTTATCTGCTTTTAATTGGAAACTTAAAATAGAGACAACACAAGAATTTATTTTAAATTTAAGCTTCTTGATTTATAATCCTTGTAATATGCTTTAATAAAACAATATCATAAGATTTCTGAAGAACTATTAATCATATTGTATTCTCCCGGTAATTATTGAAAAGAAAGGTATGTATGAGTTCCTTATTTCCTAAGAAACTATATTGGAGTAAAGAAATATGTATATGTACTCGTACATACATACATATGAACATTTCTGCCTTTATTAATTTCCCATGAAATCTTTAAGTAATTATTTAATGTGAATGTGTGTCTATATATGCGTAGTATTTCTGTCATCCTTCTTGTATGTCGAGTTTAAAAATATGAACATCCATATGTATCATCTTTCATTTCAGACAATTATTGTACATTTATGATTAATGAAGAAAAAATACAGGAAGAAAATAGAAAACAGTAGTGGTGTTTACATATGCACGTACATAGCAAAAGTTGTAATTTGAGGAAGAATTATCCGAATATTCCAACATTTTTCTAAATTTTATTTTCTAACGAATAACTGCTTTCTTATTTAAATAAAAATAAAAATTACTTAGAAGATTTTTGCCAAATATTTAAATGTTTTTTTTTTTTCAATACAAATTGAAATTTGAGTATATATTGAAATGGAGTCAGAATTATTACTATTACGAAAACGTGCATTCTTCCCTAAGCCTTAGAAAACCCATAAGTTTCGTAGTCGACAATACTCTTATTCTAGAGTTGTTAGTATAGGGAGGGCGTACGGAAACAGTTCGATAAACAATTTTTCTTCTAGAAATTAACCTTAATAGTAAAATTATTTATTTAAATTACAGAATATAGGATTTTAAACGTTTATAATAATTTTTTTTAACTGTTTCTGAATTTTATTCAATTAATGCCTTATCCTCGTGCGGGAGTTTATGTGCTCTAACCGCTATTTCATATTTTTTGTATATCTCGAGTTAATGATACTACTTTAGGTTTTCGACCTCAAATTTTTCAAGTCTGCAATCCGTTTTCAGATATCTCGTCCAGTTTCGGATATAAATAGCCGAAAACGGATTGCAGATTTTAAAAATTTTGGTGCCAAAAAACCTAAAGTGGTAACATTAACTCGAGATATATAAAATGGCTGATAGAGCACATAAACTCTCGCATGACGAAATGTATTATGAGCTACTATTTTGCTTTAAGTAACCCGCTTGCTTTCCAACTTAATTTCATTTTTGACTAAGTTTTTTATGTTATTCGAACATATTTAAAATGCCTTTTGTCCATACCTTGTATATAAATGGTATACGAGTACATCACTGCTTGGAAGGAGGCCTTTTTAGAAATAATATTAATATTCGTTTACTCTTGTATGCTGCTGACATTTTGATATTAGCGGATGATGTTGTAAATTTATAGTCGATGATAAATATTTAATTTAGAAAACTATTGTAAGAATTGGAGTCTGGAAGTAAATTTATCAAAATCCGAAATAGTTGTATTAGAAATGGCGGCAGGCTGGCAAGATCGGAGAAGTGGTACTTTATGAAAAAGGAAATTAAAATATCCGCAGAAAACAACTACTTAGAAGTAAAACTAACAACAAAAACGAAATTTGAAAAACATGTGTAAAAATATGCCATAAATACAACATGGAAGAATATTTTGGGAAAAAATGAAATAAGCTTACGGATGAAATGGAAAGTTTATAACGCAGTTTGTAGAGCAATGCAGATTTATGCAGCTCAAGTACGGGGTTTTTGATGTTCCAAGAAATTAATTTTCCTCAGCGATATTACATAAAGAATATTCTTAGATTGCCTAATTTTACGCCAAACTATGCATTAATGCTTGAAACAGGAGCAAAGCATAGTCGTATATTTACATTGAATTTACCCTTGGAATATCTAAAAAACCTTCTATTTAGGTATTCTAAAAGAAGACTGCCAAAACAATTGTTAAAAATATTGCTGGAAAGATTTATTTGGCGGAAAATATTAGTGTACATAGGCCGGGGCCGAATCCGACAAAACTACAATGAACTTGTTTTAGTACGGAGCTGCTAAACAATATAAGAATTAACAAATTAATCGAATCTTTATATAGAAAGTCTCAGAGTGATACCCGAATTTTAAAACAGCTTGATATTGCTAAAAGCAAATATTATATAAATAATGAATTCGAACAGGAGAAAATTATGTGGATTTTTAAAGCAGGATGTGATTTAATTATTCTGATGAGACTACCGTAGCTGGAGTCGAAAACAATTGTTCAGTTCCTTCACGAACATCATTTTTCCTTTGATTACCAAAAATATTCATTGCAGTTAACTTTGATCTAATTAAAGCGATTTTGACGAAACAAAAATTAATAAAAACATTGATCACTCTTCCTGGGGCTCGAACTTCGGGCACAAGAAATTCAAAACAATTTATGCCCAAAAATGATATCAGTTTTGTCAAATCAATCGGATTTCATTTTTTCTTTGTCCTGATGTTCAATCTCTTTAAAAGCAATTAAAGTCATTTACTTACCTAATATGAATTTTTAAACAATTTTCGAGAAAATATAAGAAAAATACTTAAATTTTCAATTATTTATTCTTCCTTGTTTTGATCTGTTAGCTTCATTTAGCGCCAAGAAGCTATTGTTTGTTTGTTTTAGATTACACTATCAATCGAGTACATCTTCGGGTAAATTAGTTTCGATAACGAGTTTTGTGGTCCGTGTTAAGAAAAAGTACTCGATATTGCAGTGGTTTTCCCCCCCTCGGAGCTCTAGTCAATTTGCTTAATTCGCCTATCTGCATACATAACAAAATCGTGTTTTTTGTTTGTTTAAGTTATAAAAAAGTAAATGTATTTTTCGACAGGCGCTTTATTACCATAGATCTAAAAAAATACTTCCTTTACTACTTGTGCAATACTGAATTTTTACTTCGTTGGGGGAAACCTCTTATTTGAAAAACCGCAAATTTATTTTTTATTTATTTCTCCTTCGCTGGGATTTGACTTTATCGAATTTAAATGTCTTAAGACAAGTTTGTGTTCTATCTTTCCTGAGAAAGGACTTTAAGAATTTCACGTTTTCCCTATTATTTTACTTTCTTTAGTGGTCTCTACAAATCCCTTCTTACTTCTACGTCTACACTTTCTTTCAATACTCAATAGATTTTTATGTATTTCTATAATGAGTGAAATAGTTTTTCGGTTAACACCTGCGAGTTTGTCTATTATTTTTTGAGGACGAAGCAGAGTTTCATAGAAAATTCTACTTATGGTGCAATGCTTGATGCCATCCTTTAAAGATAAAAAACCGATTTTGTAATAAAAATTAAACTTACACGTCAGACACATGTTTAACGAAAACGAATTAATTTTTTCCCTCACATTGAAAGATATAGGCCGCCTATATGTATGCAAAAATTTCTATTTATTCAAAAGAAATCCATTACATTAAAACATGTAAACCTATCTATAAGAATGCGAACATTTTATTTATTCGAATAACATTTAAAATTTATTGGCCTATTCGAACAAAAAACAAATTATGATTTTTATACTCACAACTCTAAATATGAATAATTTTACAACTTTATTACAAATACGCGTATATATAAAATATTTATTGGCGAAAAAGAAGAAGCAATAAAAGATTCAATATAAGTAACATACTCGTAAGATCTGATCCCACTTAATTTAAATCATAAAACCAAATTTAAATCAAAAACACTCACATATCCATGAAACAGAAGATGCATACACGCTTTCCGTACGCTTTCGGACAGACTTTTACTCTAAAATTGTAAAACACTAAATAAACTGACTAACTAATTGACAGACTGACTGACAGAAAGAATGTTTCTGTTACATATACTTGTGTAACTATTCAGGCAGTGGGAATTTATGTTGATTAAATTATGTTTGAGAAAACCACTTATTCATGTGGGAAACAAACAGATACGAATTAAGTCTTCCTAGAATACACTCATGCATTAATTTTAAGTCCTCAGTAAATTAATACAAAAAAAAAAAGAGAACAGGTACGAAAATTACTTTGAAATATAAAATATATTTCAGATTAAAATTGGATGTTCTTTTACAATTTTTCTTCAAAATACAATACAAAGTATTCTCTATTATAACTTAATATCAAGAAATACATTTAGAAGAGAGAAACAATTTTGGAAGATTAATTTTTTTAGTTTATTGCTAAAGAACGTAAAAGTTTTTATGAATATAAATCAAATCAGAAAAATTATATAATTGTTCGACCTGTTTCCAAATTATCCAAATAATAAGCAAATACTTTTTTCAAGCTCAAGGTCAAGTTTATTTTCAATTTAATCATCAATATTTCGATATCCTTCGGATATCATCTTCAGGATTTCTAAAAATAATAACAAATTAAACAAATAAAAATACACTGAAACCACTGTTCTAATAAGAAAATATCAGTTACAAAAACAAATATAAAAATACCGATCATATAACAATATGCAAAATGTAAACAAACTCACAACATCAGTAATAAAAATAAAACAACAATTCCCATAGGATCAAAATATAAACCAAAACGAACTTACAAAAATTATATAAAAAAAAAAAAAAACAAAATTAAAATTGATATATATGTGTATCACTGCACTGACGCTGTTACATTACATATTATACTAATTATTGTTAATGTTTCCCCTATTTATTATATATCTAAAACTATGAGCACAATTCTCGGTGTCTGTTTTGTAGTTTATTCTCCTCTCCTTTGGTGTATTTATTATATATAACATCTCCAAAGTAAACCGTTTTTTATACATATTTTCTCTCTGTAATATTTGCACCTTCTCCAAATCTGGTGAATGATTATTATCTGCACAGTGGTTCGCAAGTGCTGTTTTTTGTGTACTTAATTTTTCTCTATTTTTAAAATCTGATTTATGTCCTGCCATTCTGGTTCTTAGTTTATTTTTCGTTGTACCGACATACATTGGATTGCATTTGGTTTTACCATCTCCCAGACAATTTATTCTATATATTACGTTATATTTATCCATTGTCTCCAGTTTTGATTTTGTGTCGGTAAATAGTCGTCTAAGAGTGTTATTTGATGCTTGAGCAATTTTAAATCTATTCTTGTCCAAAATATTCGTCTTCCTTAATCTTTCCGAAAATCCCGGAACATATATCACCGATTTATATACTTTTTCAGTTTTCTCCTGTTCTACCAGTCGTCCTTTATTTCCTCTACATTTAGCTATAAGTCTGTCAATGGTATTTTTAGGGAAGTCATTTTTCTTTAAAATTTCTATCACTTTTTGAATATTTTGTAAATGGAATATTTCATCGCTGATAGAAAGCACCCGTTCAATAAAATTCATGGCAGTATTCATAATCATATATTTAGGCTGGCTTGAATTAAAATTTATGAGTCTGCCGGATGCTGTTGGCTTTTGATACCAATCAATTTTTAGTATTCCCTTGTCTCTTATAACCAGCGCATCAAGATAGGGCAATTTTCCATCAATCTCGTCCTCCATGGTCAATTTTATATTTTTATTAAAACTATTTAGTTTAGTCACGATTCCATCTATTGCACTTGTTTTAGCGATTACAAAAAGGTCGTCTACATACTTAATTACTAATTTAGGTTTTTCCTCCAAATCGTCCAAACATGTTTTTAGTAGTTCCTCCATAACAATGTCCGCAACAATAGGCGAAAGCGGCGAACCCATTGGTAATCCTCTGCATTGGGTATAACATTTGTCCTTATATTTAAAATATCTGTTGTCCTTCACACAAAATTTTAAAATTTTCAAAAAGAGGTCTTGCGGTATGGTCGTATACCCTTCTATTTCACCCCACTTACTCTCTATCAATCTAATAGCATAGTCCACTGGAATACTAGGGAAAAGTGACACCACGTCAAATGAAACCATCTTCTCGTCATCATCTATTGTACTATTGCTAACCTTATTTCTAAATTGCACGGAGTCCTTAATATTAAAATTTGAATTTTCTGTCAGCCTTTTTAAAATGTTCTTCACGTATTTGCCCAGTTTATCGGAGGGTGAGTTAATAGACGAACAAATAGGGCGCAATGGGCAGTCTTCTTTGTGTATCTTAGGTAGTCCATAAATTCTCGGAGCACATGCCACGTCACTTTTTAATCTCTTGCGTTCTATCTCGGATATATTTTTACATGCAAATAATTTTTTTTTTTTTTTTTTTTATATAATTTTTGTAAGTTCGTTTTGGTTTATATTTTTATCCTATGGGAATTGTTGTTTTATTTTTATTACTGATGTTGTGAGTTTGTTTACATTTTGCATATTGTTATATGATCGGTATTTTTATATTTGTTTTTGTAACTGATATTTTCTTATTAGAACAGTGGTTTCAGTGTATTTTTATTTGTTTAATTTGTTATTATTTTTAGAAATCCTGAAGATGATATCCGAAGGATATCGAAATATTGATGATTAAATTGAAAATAAACTTGACCTTGAGCTTGAAAAAAGTATTTGCTTATTATTTGGATAGTTTTTATGCATATTTATGAAATATTTCTTTAAAATAATTTAATACCCTTTTTATTAAAAAAAAACAAATATATTTTGTTACTTATTTACAATTTTATAGTATTTTTTACGAGTAATTACTCATAAATTCTGAACAAAAAAGTTTAATATTAACAATAGTTTTATAGAATACTTTTTCTATTTCATATCTTGAATTGGTTAAGAAATAAAATTTTAAAACGTTTTTTTTGCAATATGGTAAAGCCTATATAAGTACAATTTAATATTAATTTGAAAGCACCCAGATGTTTTCGAATGAAAGGACATTTTATTTATTACTCAATATTCGTTGTCAAGCGTAAACGATTGAGCTATACTTATTTCTGTACTTTAATCATAAGACTTTTGCCTTGTTCACAGCAACAATTTAAATAAATAAAAAAAAACTACCAGGTTGTACAGCCATAGTATCATTCGTGGCTTGAGTTCCCATTTTCGGTCACATATAGATCGGAAGGATTAAAAAGCAACATAACCCCTTTTCACCTGCTCTTTGATATACAGTCTCTAGTAAGATTTGCCGTTTAATATTACATCAAAATATTTAAGTCAAGATGAAAGTTGAAGAAAATATATTCCCACTGGTTTACATCTTCTAGTGCATAGTATTAGAAGAGTTTTTCTAAAAATAACTATAAGACCGTATCTAGTGTCCCAATCATCCAGCGTAGCTAAAGCAACCCTACAAGATCTCACTCATAACTAATCTGAAATGGAACTGAAACTCGCAGGATCAGGGCGTCCAGAGAACATCACGATGAGGAGTTCCTTTGTTAACAAATCTACTGTCACTTGCTTTTGTTAACACCACATTAGTTAACCTGCATCGCAGCAAGGATTGAAAAGAGATCCAGTTCAGTTGAAGGGACTCTCAATATCAACAAAGGCACTTCTTCCACTAAACCCACAACCTCATGCAGCTCATCCTCAGCACATCTACCCTTCACGCAGTGGCGTAGCTAGGTAACCAAGGGCCCTGGGGCAAATTTCAATATGTAAACTGATTATGTGTTATCAAATAAAAATATGAAATATACAAATTTTTTAAAAATGCTAAGCTAGTTAAGCTTTTTTTGTGCACTCCAGGTCCGGTAATAAAAATAATTAACAACATGAATTACAACTAATACTGGTGTAGGTTTGGCTAATAAAACGAAATAGAGAAGATTGAAGGGTTTATTCTATAAAGGTCGGGCCTATCAACTGACTAAATAACAAGTATATTTACAATTGTTTCCTAGCTGTTGTTTTCGAAAAAGTATCAATGACTTCGTTTAAAACCAGGCTTGATGCGATTTTGTTTTCAATTGCTATTAGCGATAAATGTCGGAGTCGAGTTTGACCCATATTATTTCTTACATAATTTTTTAGTATTTTTAATTTCCAAAATGACCTTTCAGCTCCTGCAGGAGTGACAGGAATTGTAAAGAATAATTGCTGTAAATACTTCCATTAGATCGAATTCTAGCACTCCATATTTGCTCATTATTTCCTTATATAATTGGTGAGTTAGTTTATCGGCGTCGAGTTATCTCCAACTGTAATAATTACGAATTTTCTTCAGTAGGCTTCTCAACCAACACTGCAGTTACCACATTAAAAAACTTGTCAATTTTGGGAAATTTTTGTTTACGATCTTCTCTTACTTGTCGTTGTTTGCGTTTAAAAGCACCACTGGGTTTCTTTTTTTTATCCATAGTTTTAGTTTTCTAATTTATTTAAACAGTACAATATTAGATTGTGCTCGAGTAGGTAGGTACCCACTGTTCACTGACGTCGTTAAAAGTAAAATAAAAGGAAAGAGAAAAACAATGATACGCTGTCGTGTGGGAATCCCCGGGAAAAAATTACAATCTTTAATGTTACCACATTTAATAGTGGAGACCATGAACGATCTACTGCCCGAGGACGTGAATTAATTTACCTATTACAGGTGACTACCATTTTTTCACGATTTTTCGCGTTATACATATAAGGAATCTGTAGATTTGACGCGATTTATTATTGACAATTGAAATTTATATCTTCACAATTTATGTTTTTCATGACCAGAGCTTCGACCTTGCCTCGAAAAGTAAATCAAAATTCCGAAGGGTTTGGAGGATATGAGCCTGAGAAAATGATTACTTTTTCCAAAAATGAGGCAACAAATGTTTGGGGTCCCATAAAAAAAAACTTCATGACTTTGGGCAAAACTGGCAGACATGGGTCTTCTTTTTTTGTTCTTTTATCACGTAGTGGTGTCTGTATATGGCTTTACTTCCTTGACTTCAAAAATTACACACAGTGTTATTGAAAGATTACGAGGATTCAGATGGTAATGATGGTGATAAATATGAATATTGTGAAGAGTTTTATATGTCGACTTGAATACAACGGGAACAAGGATCGTTCTGGAGGCCGCCAGGTTGACCCCAATCAGAGACTTTGCCTTGTCCGAAGTATTCCATCCATCCATCCCGTCGACATACAGCCTCCACGTGGCCCTCCTGGATAACATTCTAGCACCCGCTAGCTTGTTAACTAATGTAATTGTCCAATGTAATTGTCCAATCCCCTGGACTTTAAATTTGGGTTGTGCGTAGGGCTTGAAACCCACCACGTAAAAACATTCTTCAATGAAAGCTAAAACCAAAGCCTCTAAACGGACTCCCTTTTATGTTGACGAACTTGGCAAACGTTTTAAGGACTATGATTTAGGGATATGCACCTGGAATGTGAGAACCCTTTATAGGGAAGATGCCTCTATCCATTTGGCGGATGCTCTCACGAAATGTAGGGCTGACATCACCGCCATCCAGGAAATGCGTGGATAGGACAAGGTTGTACGAGGCAAGCAACATGTGACATCTACTACAGCTGCCATGAGAAGAGACGCGAATTTGGCTGCGGATTCGTAGTAAGTAAGAGACTTCGCCATCTTGTCTCGGAGTTCACCCCCGTGAACGAAAGAATTGCTACAATCCGAATGAAGGCAAAGTTTTATAATATCAGCCTTATTTGCGTGCACGCCCCGACGGAAGAGAAGGATGATGCGGTCAAAGATGCTTTCTACGCAAAGCTCGAGGATGTATACGATAGGTGTCCGGCACATGACGCCAAAATTGTCCTCTGCTATTTCAATGCGAAAGTTGGACGTGAAGGTATCTTTGGCCCCACTGTCGGACAGTTCAGTCTCCATAATTCCACCTCACTGAACGGCGTGAGACTGATCGATTTCACCGCTGCGCGAAACATGGTAGTTTGTAGCACCAGGTTCCAGCATCTCGATATCCATAAGGCCACCTGGCTCTCTCCTGATCGATCTACCAACAACCAGATCGATCACATTGTGATTGATGGAAAGCATGTATCCAGCATACTAGACGTGCGCACATTTAGAGGTCCAAATGTCGACTCGGACCATTATCTTGTCGCAGCCAAGATGCGACTGCGCATATGCGTAGCGAATATGGCACGTTCTAGTGGTCGAGGGAAGCTGGACATCAAAAAGCTGCGATCACAAGGGACAGCCAGGTCGTTCTCCGATCGTCTTTCTAATGAGCTCCATTGCATCCCGTCCTCTCTCGAAAGTATTGGTGGACAGTGGTCTCACATCGCTCACTCTCTGCGCAACGCTGCCGAAACAGTTCTTGGTTTTGAGCGTCCTCCCCTCAGAAACTAATGGTACGATGAAGAGTGCCGTGAGGCCACTGCAGCAAAGAACGCTGCCTATAGGCGAACATTGCAGTCCACCACTACAAGAGCAACGGCAGAAGTGTACAGAGAAAAGAGGAGGGAAGAGAGACGCCTATTCAGAAAGAAGAAAAGAGAGCAAGAAGGGCGTGATCGTGAGGAAATCGAGATGTGCAGGAGTAGAAATGATGCTTGAAATTTCTATAAAAAGATAAGGCGTCTTACTACTGGTTTTAAGCCCGGAGCAACCTCCTGCAGAGACGAACATGGTAACCTGGTTACAGATGCACAAGGAACACTAAGATTATGGAGACAGCACTTCTCTAATCTACTGCAGGGCGATGGCGACACAAATTCCGCCTCTAGAGATGCTGTGCCGGACCCAATCATTAACGACGACGTCGAGATCCCGTCCCCCAGCCATGAAGAAGTCAAGGTTGCCATATGGCGACTGAAGAACAACAAAGCAGCTGGACCTGATGGTTTGCCAGCTGAATTCTTCAAGTATGGAGGCGATGAGTTGGTTAGGTGCATGCACCAGTTCATTTGCAGTGTATGGCTGGAGGAAAGTATGCCCAACGATTGGAATCTTAGTGCTCTCTGTCCCATCCTGAAAAAGGGAGATCCCACGATATGCACCAACTACAGGGGTATAAGCCTCCTCCCTATCGCATATAAGGTTCTTACTAGCGTATTGTGTGAACGACTGAAGCCATTCGCCATCTCACTGATTGGAACTTATCAGTGCGGCTTCAGACCTGGTAAGTCCACCATTGACCAGATATTCACACTGCGCCAAATCCTGGAGAAGACCCATGAAAGTCAAGTCGACACACACTATCTTTTTGTGGACTATAAGGCAGCCTTCGATAGCCCAATAAGGGATTGCGTTTATGCCGCAATGTCTGAGCTCGGTATTCCTGCTAAGCTGATAAGGCTATGCAAAATGACGCTGAGCAACTCCTGCAGCTCCGTCAAGGTAGGAAGAGACCTCTCCGAGCCTTTTAATACCGTGCGAGGTTTCAGACAAGGCGATCCCTTATCCTGCAACCTCTTCAACTTCGTCATGGAGAGTGTTTTGCGAAAGGCGGGTGTACATCGTAATGGCACTATTTTTAATAAAAGTGTCCATCCAGCTCCTTGCGTATGCCGACGACATAGACATCATTGGGCATACCAAGCGAGATGTCACCGCAGCCTTTAATGCTATTGAACGAGAGTCTGCTAAAATGGGTCTGTCGGTAAATGAGAGCAAAACGAAGTACATGTTGTCGACGAGTAGGGATGTTGAACGTATCGGCTCCCAGGTTACAGCCGGCAACTATACATTCGATGTGGTCAAGGAATTTATTTACCTTGGCACCGCCATTACCAGCAAGAATGATGTCAGTCTGGAGATCAAGCGAAGAATTACACTGGCGAACTGGTGCTACTACGGCCTCGGTAAGCAGTTTAGTAACAGAGACCTCTCTCGTGCGACGAAATTAACACTCTACAAGACGCCTATTCTTCCGGTGCTTCTCTATAGTGCGGAAGCATGGACGCTGTCTTGTGCCGATGCAGCGGTCCTGGGAGTGTTTGAGAGAAAAATTCTTCGCAAGATCTTTGGTCCACTGAAGCAAGGCGATGAGTTTCGCATTAGGACCATCTATGAGCTGTATGAGCTCCTCGGCGACGTAGATGTTGTCCAGCACATTAACATCCAGCGGCTGCGCTGGCTCGGCCATGTTGTTCGGATGGAAGAATCTGCTCCAGCGAAAAAGGTTTTCGAAGCGAAGGTCACTGGACGTCGGCGTAGAGGACGGTTTGTTATGGCCAGCTAAGTAAGTAAGTAAGTAAGTAAATAAGTAAGTAAGAAGAGTTTTATATGTATGTCTGCTAACCTTTCTAATGAAAACTCAAAGTTTTATTTAAAAAATTGTGAAAAACAACATTTTTAGGGTACACATTGGTCATTGTAAGCTATTTCGGATACCTAGACACATTCAGATTGTATTAAATGTTAACAATAGTTGTTCAGACTTACAATGACTACAATTTTGTTATATATTGTTGGTGAAAAATTACGAGTCCCTGAAAAAAGTAAAAAATGAAATAAGTTTTTCGTATATTTTTGCAAAAAAGTGTAAGAGAAAATTATTCTTTGCACATAAAATGTTTTAAAATGTGTTCGGTAGGCTTAACAAATATAGTTAATCTTTTGAGATCCATATATAAAAAATTGGTAGTCAAACTGGCCAAACCGAGTACAGGGTTTTACTAACCTTTGGTAATACAGTCGAATCTATACTGTCAAGTCTGTACATTTTTCCAGGAGTCTTCTAAACAGGGAATTGAGACTTAAGTTATATTCTATAAAGTTTCCTTTATTTAGCAAAGTAACTTTTTTTAAACTATTGCTGCAATATAGAAGTCAGGTCGGTAAGTTTTTGGACTGCCCTCGTGTATAAATCAATATATTCAATATTTCAATTCATCTTAATGTATATACTAGAATCACCATATAAATAATTAAAAAAATGAGTTGTAAACTATGTTTGTTTAACTTATAAACTAAAATAAAAATAAATAAAAAAAAAACAAAAGAAATTACAAATTTATGTTTTATAATATTTTTCAGTTATTATATCCCTAATAAATAACAACTAACGAGGTTGTCATTGCATGGAAGATTAATGTGTTATTAATGACAATTGTTGCACATTGTAAAGAAATCCTTGTAAAAGATATTAATTTGCAACTAAAGACAGAAGTTGAGGCGGCAATATTAAGTTTTTAAAAGCACACTCATATTGAAATTTAAACTAAATAGAAAGATATATAAAAGAGAAGAAAAAAAAAACATAATTAAAGCCAAAGGGAATATCATATTCAATTATATTAAAAAAATAGAAATATTAAAACAATATACTTATACACACACAGTATATTTTTGCATGAACACATTTTTCATCAAATTAAGTATTTTATGCATTTCTTTTTTAGCATTTAAGATACATACTTACATATATCGTCGTCCCGAAGTTATCTGGACGTATATCACAAAATCAAAAAAAAATGAGTTATGACCATTTTTGAGGCTTAAATTATTAGATCTTTCGATGTGTTCAATCACCAGGACTTTATCTCTTAAATTTTCGGAGATATTTAAGGGCCATTTTGCCGTATATCCACGTTTGGTAAAAAATTTTATGTTATAATGACGTACGCGCCACTTTCGTGGATATACGGCAAAAAATGTATGGAATTTTTCAAATAAAAAAATTTTTCGTTATCTTGACGTACGTACATAAATGAATATATTTAAAAGATTTTTCATAAGAAAAAAAGATAAAACGTAATAAGAAATCATAAAGAATAGATTTCTTTAACTTCACTTTATTGCTGTTACATTAAAATTAAAGGACTAAATTAATAAAAAACTAATTTTCATTTTTTAGAGGTACATATGTATATAAAATAAATTTTAATTCAAAATTTATTTCATAAAACTTTTATGAATCAAAAGTATGTTTTTTAAATACACCAAAGATAACTCTAGAATCAGTATCTTAAGATATGTTATAACTTATGTAAATAGTTTTGAATAAAACTGAACATCATTGTATAGAAGATATGGGAAAAGGCTTTTAATATCATTTTTTTATATTCAGAAATATTTTTTTTTGGACATATACTGAGTTCCTTTTCAAACATTTCTTCTGATTTTGAAAAAACTCCTTTTCTCGCTTGTTTTTTTAAATTTGATGACTGAAATTCATCTTTACTTACAGATACTTTATAGGATAAAGAAAATAAATTAAATTTATTATACTTAATTGCTTTAATTTTAGTTAATGAAAATTTTGTTAATGCGCAATAACTGAATAAATTTTGAAATCTGTAGGTAACATTTCAATAATATTCAATTTAAACTTTTTGGAGTGGTAATTTTTTCATTTTATTATTAAATCTAAAGGACTGTGAATTTCTTTTAATTTTAGAAATCGATCTATTGCACTGTGGACCGAGTCAATTTCTTAAATTTGGGAATGTCCCGGCTCTGAAAATTTATGAGTAATTGTTTTTAGATTATTATTTTTATATAAAATGCCAAAACTAGTAGACAAAAATATTTTATTATTATTTTTTGGCACACAAGAGTCGCTCCAAAGAATGATATTCTCAATATGATTAAAATCCTTCAATATATTTTCCAAAATTTTTATTATGGAACTATCGATATCATTACCAGAGCGACCATTCTGTGCTTCGTTCCAAATGGCGCAGTAAGTAACATTTTTTTCGTTAGGATTCTGAGTACATACTCGTACTGTTGCTGTTATATTAAACACTGAAAACTTTCTTTTATAATAAAAGATGGATGAAATTCCTTTAGGCGGATTAAAAGTGCTTTGTTAATCGTAATTTATTTAGTACTGTAGTAATAAATACTAAAAGTAAGAATTTTGCTTACTTAAGTATGTCTCATATACGTCAAGATAATATCAGACAAAAAACAATCCAAAATTTCAATCGGTGTTATTTTGACGTATGTGCCAAAAATAAAGAAAATGTTCCCAAAAAGTGGCTTATACGGCAAAATGTTATTCTTTGTTTGGAGTTAAAAATGTTTAAAAGTTAAAAAATTTTCCCCATGACTTAAGAATTTTTTGTACTATTCGATAAAGAATTATTAGCACTACATCTGATAAAAATTTTGAGTCACCTTTTTCGACTAAATTTTTTTCTATAAACTGATAAAACTTTAAATTCAATTTCCCAAAAAAATATTTTTTGGAGTTACGTCAAGATAACTTCGGGACGACGATATGTATGCATATATATTATCTCATAATTTGCTTTTAATAACTATCACATAATTGGATTTTCTATAAAAGCAAAAAATAAATCAATCATTATAAATTAAGTTTAGTTCTAATTTATCCAATGAAAATGTGAATTTTGTATTATTTTTTCTGTAAAATGTTTAGGAAATGAATTTCGTTTTTGTTGCAAAATATCAGTTCATTTTATTTTTCAAGGCTGAAATCTGTTAAGTTTTTTCAATCAATTTACTTGTACACCCTATTTAGGTACATAAGTCAGTTTTCTATTATTCACTTGGATCAGTCTTAAAGACATTCTAAAGGATGGTTGCGTAGCAACAGACATCAGCCAGAACAATTTATCAATGACATTTTGAAACAGATTTCGCAAAAATTGTGCACGAAAATACATGACAAGATATCGTGCACGACCTCCTCCGCGATGTTGTCGACAGTCATTGGTGACATGTCGTAATAACATCCTTGACGTTAATGTCGTGCACGACGATTGTGTCAACTGGGCATATACATATGTATATGGGCAATTTCAAAAATTTTCAACATTTGATGAAACTGAGTTCAGATGCTTATTATTTCTTCAGTTTTTCGAATTGACCAAAACGGTCAAAAGGGAATGGTAGGCCACACTAGAAAACTGGGAAATTCAAAATTTCAGACCATCAGTTCTTTATTTTTAAAAGTTATGGGCACTCAAATATTGAAAAACTCAAAAACAGGCTTGAAATTTTCAAGAATTTTTTCATATTTCATCACTTTTCTACTTTTAGTTTTAAACTTCCGATGCTCACTGATATAAAATAAAGTCACTAGACTTTGTAGATATTTACAGTATAAAAGTTATGCCAATACTACTATTTGGGAAAAAGTTGTACAGCGGTTCATTTTTGAAACCAAAATTTTCCGATTTTTCAATTTTCGCAGTTTTTTCTATAGCGTTTTTGTGCCGTTCAAGAAAATTGCATTGCGTCAAAAGTATTTAATAGATGGTGTAATTTTCTAAAATTTGCGCAATGTCACGTCGATGTCAGGCTGCTAGTTGCTGAGAACGATGACCTCAAACTTTTATAAAATTGGCGTAAATTTTTCAAAAATGACAGTTTTTCGCGGCTGACATTTGCAATCTTATTTAAAACTGGTTTATGTATTGCGTGATCTAAACTTCTTAGTAAATGGCACCTCAACGTCAAGAAGGCGTTAAAATATTTTGAAACGCAAAAATTTTATAAAGAAAATAAAAATTTTGCGAAATTTCATGATTTTGTTTCGCGTTTTTTTAGTTAATCAGTGGTTTACAATTAATGTAAAGTATTGGAAATGAAGTGCGGCGGTGAACTAAAGATCATATATAAATACGGTTGAATTCGGTCCATATTTAGCGGGTACAGCGGCATTTTTCTTCAAACACATTTTGCTTTGTGACATCTGCAGTTATGTATAGATTCCACCGCGATTGACACCAAATGAAAGGTTTTTTTAAGCTTGATAATAAGACCGAATAGGCATTAAAAAATTTTCATGATTTTAAATTTTACAGATCAAAAAAAAAATCCTAACCTCAAAAATAATTCTTATATAATTTTTTTATTTTTTAAATTTGCAAGTTAAAACATTGATTTTCTGTAAATTAGTTATGCGTTATATAAACACATATTTTTTTTTTTTTTTTTTTTTTTTAACGTTTATTTAAAGAAAATTTCTATTATAATTACTACAAAAAACAAAATAGTATAATAAACAGCTTAAATCTATACACTGTCCCATAAACGAGCTCTCTAGTATAATACATATAGGTATAAATATATACAATATATACATTTTTTAAAACTAATTATATTCTTTTTACAAAATATATACAAGATTATATCTGTTCTTAATAACAATTATTTCGTAATGAAAATTTATACAAAAAACATTACAATAACAACTTTTATAATAAAAAAAAATGTCAGGGGTTAAAAGAAAAAATTACGGTATTTAACTAAGCCACCAGTATTTACTAATATTTAAATTTGGAAATATGTTCTTATCCTCACGAAAAAAGTTCGTATCGAATCTTCTGTTCTCAGCTGTCAGTTGATTGCTAGAGATAGCTTTAATATTTGCTCTTCTATATATATGGAAAAATATAGGGACGCCTGTGTAGTTCTGTATGAAACCGTTCTTATCAAGATACACGAATGCTTCAGGAGGAACATAACCACTTTGTAATGTTCTATATATATATTCGTCGTTGACATAATATGGGGCCATTATTAGGTTATTTTCATAATGGTCACAACAAGATCTGATATGGTTTCTAATAAGGTGTATGATGAAATTATCAATTCGACTAATTTTGGCAACATTGTAGAGTCTCGAATTACTTATATATTTCGTAAATTGACTATTTGGGGATCTATATAACGAAGTACATGCCCTTAAGCATCTTCTTTCAAATTTACGTATTTTTTCCATATAGGAGGGAGAAATATTAAACCAAATTTGACAACCGTAAGTTAAAACTGGGCGTATTAAGGTTTGATACATGAGAAGCTTAATATCACGTTTAATGTATTTAGACAAAAATAATTTTCTGTACATAAAATAAGCATTTCTAGCTCTTTTAATCTGGATGTTAACGTGTTCATTAAAATAGAGAAATTTGTCCAAATGGATTCCAAGGTACTTTACCGTTTGTTTATTAGGTATGGTTAGTATATATATATAAACACATATTATAACAATCGGTGAAACATTCATATTTTTGCAAAAATTCGCGTTTTTTAATGTTAAGGAATTTTAATTATAATTGATATTTTTATGTATTTTTTCAGTGCATTGATGAATTTGGAATGCACTGATGAATTTAAAATGCATGTATCATGCACCCATACAACATTTATTAAAATAAACCAATAAATTTAACTTTAAATTTTTTTTTAAGAAATTTTAATTTAAAACCTCCATAACTTTCGCGCCGTTTGCAATAAATGATTAACGCGAACTGTTTTGGTATGCTAAAACATCACCCTTCACGTGACCAAACCGTCATTTGTGTCATCCAAAAAAAAAAATTTCGAAAAAAAAAATATCAAAATGTCGAAAATTTTTGAAATTGCCCATATACCTTTTAATTATTTAATTTTCAAATAAGTCTTTCTAAATTAATCGTTTTTATGTAAAACTAAAAAATATTTCACATGTGAACTGAACTATTAATAACAGATGTTTTTTTATACAGAAATCATAAAAATTAATGCTTTTAATATTGTCATAAATTTATTTGTAGTCGCCGTGTTCTAGTTATTAGTGTGTTGGCTTACTAAGACATGAATCCAGGGTTCAAACATCTAAAAAAAAAAAAAAATTATGAACAAAATATTCCTTTCGGCGGCATGCTTCTCAGCAGTATGTATGTATGTATTTAAATTTAGTTGTATTATTGGCAACGCTACCTTATGTATTAGGTTTATATAGTATAAAGTTATGCTGCAAACCCAAATAAACGGTACCATTTATTTCAAAATTTTCGTTTTTCTTAGTTCATTAGCATTATTCAAAATTAATAAATCAAGATTGATGACAGACTTCTTTAATAGGCATCCAAAAAATGTATATAGATACATACATACCTACTATGATATTCTTTAAAACTTTAGCTTTCTATTTAAATCGGTATATAAATATTAAGGCACTGTCACACTAGGCTAATGCTTGACCAACCAAACAAGAATGAATTTTCTGAGTATGTTAACATTGCTTTAAAACTTGTCGAAAAATTATTCAGAATAAGTAATAATACTTCCATAATTAATAAAACTAAAAGTAATAAAAAAAACTAAATAAGTATTCTTATTATTTATTTCTTGAATTGCTAATTGCAATCATTTATTGAATCTTTTTTATATAAATCTATTTTGTAATTATTAATTATATCATTCTTAAGATTCTAAAATAGGTATTCTTTGTGAAAATTAACAATCGTTAAGAAATATGAATAAACACCAGCGGAACTGAACTTGTTTTTAACCCCACTACGAAGCTTAGAGTTCTTTGTGTTGTACATATTAAATTTTCTGCATTATCTATTGAATTTACCATCTACTGAAATTAGATTATGCGAATTATATGTATGTTTTACTCTATCTTATAAAATACTGGTTACGTCTTTTATGTCTAACATTTGCATAATGTGACCATAGCTTTAAACATGCAGGTTTGTTTATTTATTATTGAATTGAAAATTTGTTTAAGTCTTTGAGGACTATCAGTAAATTAACGTTTTAGAACAAATACATAAAAACAACTATTGAAAGCATATTATAGGCCAAAATATACAAAATATATATCGTAATATTAGGGTTTGAAAAATTAGCCTATATTTTATTGAGTCCTGAGACTAAGTTTACTCAGCTTTATTTGACAAACCTTTTTCGTTTAGTTTGGTTCGCATTATGTGTAGACTTCCACAGGAGCAACATTTGCAAATTGTTGAAATTTTTATCCAACTAATATTTCTGTTCGTCAATTTCATGGCGCACGTAATCGTCCTTCAGAGCGACTAGTTCTAATAGCCATGGATCGTTTTATGACCACATTTACTCCGATAATGTGCATGCCGTGATACGCAGCACTAAAGAAGCTGTAGCCACTGTATATGGAAGCATTGAAGAAAATTCAATTTAATCAATTCTTCGCCATTTTTAGTAATGCACCTCTACTTTATGGAAGATATTACAAGAATACAATGGCAGAAAACTTTTCAGGATTCAATTTGTGAAGGAATTAAGGCCAATTACCATAGTGTAAACCGCTACTTAGATAAATTGTATTTCATTTCATTTTTTATTAAATGGGTATATAAATAAGCAGAGTTGTTACATATGGAGTGAGGAAAGTTCACATGCCTTTCTCGAAACAGCATTAATTAGAAAATTATTGTTTTGTATTCTTTATGATGGTCAGAATGTTAGTGAAAATTGTGAATGGTATATGGACATTATAAGAATTCTTTTGGTTCCGTTTGTTCGTTCGTTCGGTTTTAACAGAACGCAGCCAAATGCTATACACCGCGCGCTATAATTGTTTAACTCAAAAAAACTTTAGATGAAAGAATAATTTTACGTAATGGTTTAATTTATTGGCCACCAAAATTGTGTCATTCAATTTCTTTGGATTATTTTCTTTCTATGCCGTGAAATAAGAGAATATTAAACACCTTGAAATCAACATTCGAAAAGTTATTGGCGAAATCTGAATGCATATGCTACTTCTGATAAGATTCTCCCGTCTCAGTCCCATACTTTGATTGTTTCTTTGCATCGAGTATAAAGTAGCAGATTCATGTCTTATCTATAGTTACTAGTGAAATATAGCTAAACTTTGTATTGACACATATTCGTGATGCAGGTTTTTCTTTCTTCTGAAATCGAACTGGCCAACCATTTTGCGGACAGATTATTCTTCATTATAATTGCCACCAATAAGCGATGTATAACACTTTTCCCCATTACTTTATAGATGTAAATGAACGAACAGACTTTTTCAAAGTAAAATATAGCCTGCCATACGTCATGTCCACTAGTTTTAAAACCGAAGTCGTAGTATAGAGATAAATTAACCCTATTAGCGGCTAAGAGTTTGTTGTGATTAAACTAAAGTGTAACAGCCTGTTCATAGAACACGAATGGTTTGTGACATTCGTTTTTTATATCTGAAACCACAACAAAAACACTTAAATTTGTTAGTTTTTTTTCATATAAAAAGTAGAATGTCAAAAGCCATTCGTATTCTATGAACAGGCGGTGATTGAAATAACCACCACTTCATATTCTAAAACAAATTGACTAGTCATTAGGATTTATTAGCATAGTTATGTTACAAATTTGGTTGGTTTTAAACAGAAATATGGAATTAATTAAGAATATAAAAAAATTTTTACAGTTGAGTCAGCGTTGCCAATTTAGTACATATTTTGCCTACTAGATATAGTAATTTCCAGAATATTTTGGTATAGAAAAAAGCTTATAAAGCAAACTTATTTAAAATTTTTTCAATAAACTAAATGTGCCTTGAAAATAGCTACAATGAATCTTATATAGGAGGTCAATAATTTGACTGATTTTCCAGTTTGAGATAAAAATGTTTTCCTCAAAAATGTTCAGTAACCCTGCCGGACAAAGCTGCTTTTCTTAATTGTTTATATCAAAGTTATGATTTAAAATTATGTGCCTTTTTGACATTTGGTTATTTAATTTTTTGTGCTAAAATTTGGTTAAAAAATATTAAACTGAGCGTTATTAATTTAGAGAATACCGAGAACGCTCTTCTCATAACATTAACCTTTGCAACTGAAGTTTGCTGAAAAAATGAAAGAAACCATTAAGGGAATAAGATTTTGAAAGGTAACATTCTGTATTCTGAAAGAAGTATTATGGTTTACAGTTTTATTATTCGAGTAGCGTAAATTTTTTAAAAGTATATTAAAAGGTTTACTGTAATATTTCCTTATTTGAAAGGAATTACTTTAAAATTAACAAAATACATACAAATATAAGGTAAGAGTAGATATATATAGGTATTCTTTTAACAAACTTTACATATACACATTAGCAAATCGAGAGCCAAAAAAAAAAATGAAAAAATTTTTGTTTTTATTTTCAAATTCTTTGCGATATCAAAATCATACACATTTTTATGCGAATTTATTACACAAGACCTGTAGAGTAGAGAGTGAATCGAAGAAGAGTGCGAGATTGAATTCAAATCCGTTTACTTTTCTCTTAATTTTATATAATTTATTATCGTCTTTACCTTATCAAGGAATTTTTGCTCACACTCATGACTTAATATGTCTTAATACGTCGTTATAACAGTCAAATGTTGTCTATCAATAGACTATTTCCTATCAACTGAAATTTTCTTATATTTCTTAATGCTTTTGAATATCGTATAAAGTAGAGTACGAGGGTAGTTTTATGTATGTAATGCTGAATTGTAATTGAATTTTATTGTTATTTAAAATTTAATATTCAGTTTAAATATCTTTTCTATATATTTATTAATATAAAATTTCTCCTGAAGCAAAAAAGAAAAAAATATTAAAATATACCTTTAGATTGAGATCTATGAGGAACCTGCATCAATTTCCATTTTGATAGATTAGTTTTTTTGTGCTTGTACTGGGTATAAATAAGACCAAATATAAGAGCACCGCAATCAAGTGTAAATTACTTATTGTGATTTTAATTTAATTTTATAAATCTGGTTACATTTGCTCTTCAGCTAAATAAATCACAGATCTATTGTCGTTAACTTAGAAACAATGTACCCATTAGTTATTTATAATTCAGTTTAAATTGAGTACAACCCAAGACACTGCGTCTTATTACATCTCTGGTGCACCTTTAGGTCTATTGTCTACAGCAGACCTAGTGCGGTGGATATGGCACCTAGCAAGACCATGTGCCTCCCTAAACATATCTACTTAAATCTTTCAAGAAACTCACTCTCACACTCTATATGAATCGCTGTTTCTGACGTCTGTCAGAAGACTCTATTTTGGCTTTCTATACTTTATAACACTATTAATGAATTTTTCTTATCACCTTAACACGCCTAAAACCAAATAGATTTTTCAATGTTCCAACTAAGTATTTGCTCATTTCCCAATTTTAAAGCATATCGACAACAGTTGTAATCAGTACTGCAGAGTAGGGCTTCTTCCAATTTAGGGTATTAGGGTTCCTTTTCCAGTTATACACAGCCTTATATCTGCTTATTCTACTCTATTTCTAAGAGTTAGACGTCACAACATGTCGTAGCAAAAGAAAAATGAGTCTAAAACGTTGCTGAAAAACAATGCTGGAATAAATATGTAACTGATAAGACATTAAAATACTTATTAAACTGCCCTCATATTAAAATACAGATGTATAGTATTTTTCCTGGGCATGAGAAAAGACATTTCTACACCTTTCGTATCAATAACAGAAAACCATAATACATATTAAACGTGACTTGAAATATAAATGTTTTTCCTTTTATTAATAAAGGAGGTATCGAAATTAATGTAAAATTTCAATATAAAGAAATAAATCTGTTTTTTATTTAAATTATAAAAAACATTAAATAGCCACAATTGCTGACTTCAGGATTTCATGCCAACGAAATGAGGCTGAGTTTTGATGATGCATTTATTTCACATTTTTTAAGTTTGACAATTCTTAAGCCTTTAAAAGTTATGTTTTATAATATAATAATAGCAAATATGAGTCATGCCATGGCACACCCTTTAATGTATTTATTACGAATATATGTATGTAGGTATAGAAATAAATTCTTTATACATATATATATAAATATACACTCAGACTCTTTTTTTTCCATCATTGTGTTTATACTACATATGCGAACAGGTGCATTTTTATTGCGTATATCCCAGTAAACACACATTTCGCTTTAATAGCAGCACCACATATCAATTGGAACAATATCTCGGTATCAGTTCTTTGTTCATGCTGTCAGTTTTTGGAATGCACTTCCTTATGAATTGCAGGTGATTAGTAACGCACATATATTTAAGAATATGGTTGGCAACTAAGTAAATGCGGATTTTACTCATTGATGGCATAAGTTGAATTTTTAGGTTAGATGACGTAATTGAAATATCAAATTCATTTTGTTATTTGAAAATCAGTACTTCAGCTGTCAATCAGTAAAAAAAATTTTTTGATCGGTTGCGTGGTTTTTATTTGGCGTCTGTTGATAAATGGAAAATCAAAAGGAAAATTTTCCTCATATTTTGTTTTTTATTTCCGAAAAGGAAAAAACGCTTCGCAAGCTCATAAAAAGTTATGTGCTGTTTATGGTGACGAAGTCTTAAAAGAACGGCAGTGTCAAAATTGGTTTGACAAATTTCGTTCTGGTGATTTTTCACTGAAAAATGAAAAACGCTCCGGTTGACGACCAAATCAAAGCAATAATTGATTCGGATCGTCACAGTACAACACGTGAGATTGCAATGAAGCTTCATGTATCACATACATGCGTTGAAAATCGCGTAAAGCAACTTGGCTATGTACGAAAACTTGATGTATGGGTTCCTCATGAACTGATAGAAATTCATTTAACACAACGCATTCACATCTGCGATTTGTTAACTAAACATAATGAAAACGATCCATTTTTAAAACGATTGGTAACTGGTCGGAAAAGATCGTGGAGCAAGCCAGGTGAACCAGCGCAAACAACATCAAAATTTAATATTCATTAAAAGAAAGTTCTGTTATCAGTTTGGTGGGATTACAAAGAAAATGTCTACTTCGAACTTTTACCACCCAATCGAACGATAAATTCAGATGTCTACATTGAACAACTAACAAAATTGAACAACGCAGTTGAAGAAAAGCGGGCCGAATTGGCAAATCGAAAAAGTGTGGTATTCCATCATGACAATGCAAGTCCACACACATCTTTGGCCACTCGGCAAAAATTATTGGAGCTTGGTTGGGATGTTTTGCCACATTCACCATATAGTCCAGACCTTGCACCATCTGATTACTTTTTATTTCGATCTTTGCAAAACTCCTTGAATGGTCAAAATTTCAGTAATGATGATGATGTCAAATCGTACCTTGTTCAGTTTTTTTCTCATAAAAACCAGAAGTTTTATGAAGGTGGAATTATGATGCTGCCTGAAAGATGGCAAGAAGTCATTACTCAAAATGGGCAATACATTACATAATAAAGTTATTTCGTTCCATGAAAAAATTGAATTTTATTTTCTAAAAAAAATCCGCAATTACTTAGTTGCCAACCCATATGTTATGTGTCATTTTTCATTCTGAAGAACTTTGAAACTGTTAACATAACATATTTATAAACTTGAATTCAAATTAGTAAGAGACAATTCTCTGCAGTGTGGTTTACCGTTAAATTTTTTAAATTTGAGTTATGGTGCAATAAAGGAATGTAGTCGGTTTATTTTAACCTTTATCTGCTCTTTGCGTCGAAAACGACGCATACCCAATACGATTTTTGAATTTTTATTAATATGGTCAGCTAAAAGTTCGTGAAATTTCCTGACTTTGTAGAACAAATAAATGTGCACATTTAGACTTATTTTCGTATTATAAATTTAGTTTTTTTTTATTGTATCTAAAAAGTTACGTTGTCTACCCTCATGCGTCGTTTTCGACACATATGAGAAAGCGTATGTTTTTTGGCGGGCAACTTTGTTTTTTTACAAGTCATTGTGCTTTTTATAGGTGATAACGTCATTTTTGTAAACAAAATATATCAAATAATTAAAAAGAAGTAAATAAAATATCTTTCAAGTGAAGAAATATGAGCTCTACTAAATGAAAACGAAGCTGAAAATAACTACAGTTTTTCTGATGTCAGAAATCCTGTAGTTAGTAGTAGTGTAGTCGGCCACAAGGTGGTAGGATTAGAACTGAAAATGTTATTGATCTTCTGCCCGCTGTCACACGAAATGCATCTTCTAAGGTATACAAATGCATTTGCCAAAGCTAAGTATGGCGATGATTTCTTGCAAATTGATTGCAGTTTGTTGCCAGCTTTTATGGGTGTTTTGATACAACTACTCGTTATACATGAATGCTGTAAATTTTTTTAGATCAAAAAATCTTTCAAATGCTGATTTACTCGATTCAGAGTATAGTCGTATTATGTTAAGGGCAATTATGTCGAAAAGCACTTTTATAGATGTCAATGCAGTTATTCCTTTGGATGAATATATTAGTTTTTACCTTTGCACAAATCAACATTTGCATTCACAATCAATAAAATACTTGTTTGATATATTGGTAGAAAAAATGAGTGTACAATTTTACAAAATATATTGCATAACTCTAAAAAAGTTGAACCCGGGTATTAAAAGGTTGCCAACAATTATGAGTTATTATAACAAGGCCACAGCCTTATTCATAGAGACGTTCCCATTAATTTTTTCTAAGAGTATTCATCAAATTTTAATTAGTTTTTTTATTTCAATATAGACTGTGTCGATATGGTCGATAAGATGCTTTCTTGCTACAGTTGCATAGCTGCATTGAATGCTTTAATTATTTAAAAAAAATTAATTCTTATTGCCAACCAATAAATAAACTTACAATAAAAAGGAATTTTCTAAGGGAACCGGAGTTATCCTTTGTATGAAAAATAGAACAGGAAAGCTACGATCAAGTTCATTTGAAAATTTTATTGAATTGCCATTTTTATCATAAGCACCGAAGAGATCAAAAAGCGTTCCTTCACAAATTAAAGGAACACAAAGGTGTTTGATATGTTTTGAAAGGAATTCTACTTCAAAAAATAACACGCATACTACTATTTGTTGCTTTTGTGCAAAAAGTGCATGTAAAAACATATATTTATTACCACAACGTATGTGTTAAATGCATTGATAATAATTCACTCTACTATATAATAAAATTAAAATCATTGTTTTAATATTAAGCAAATATAATAACTAGCAATTTTTAGTTTTCTCATCATGAGTGTTTCGCGTTTTTCTACTAAAAGCCATAAGAAATATATTGTGCGTCGAAAACGACGCCAGGGTAGACAATGTAATTTATTTTGAGGAGCAGATGAAGGTTAAGAGACAAAATTTGCCACATTTATTACATCATATTTTGATTTGGGTTTGCTGGGATCATACAAAAAACGCCATTAAAAATGTCGTATTTAAGATATATGTGAAATCGTATGTTAAAGCATAAATATTTTTTGTTATTATTTTCATATTTTTCGTGTACAAGTATGTACGTGTTTGGGTTCGTGCATCGCTATGGTGGTGGTGTGTATGATTATGTTTTATATATTAATGGGCCTATTTACTCGTTTGTCAATCATATCAATAAACAAATGAATGAAACAACTTTATAGGTTATGAATTTCTAATGATGCATGTCTTTTAAGATAATTAAGCTGATAAATGATAAATATTCGATACGTAAAATATATTTATTTTCTTGTATTTCCTAACGCCATTATTATATTTGTTGTGTTCCTTGTCTTATTAGTAAAAATCTTCTGCTTTCTTGGTTAGTGGTGTATAAGTGTATGAATGTGTAAAGGCGTGGATGGTATAAAGTTAGTATTATTAAGTAGAAGAAGAAGGGGAAGAATACTATATGTGTTATATTTGTATGCATAATTAAAATTTTCAACAAAACGCCATAAGCATTAATAACAACGAAATGTTATTGAGAATACTTTAAGAATTAAACATTTATTCCAAATGTTTTTAAATTTTGAAGGTTTGTTTTTAAGCTCAGCCGCTCAGTTTCATTTAATATTTTTTATATTATTGCCAGCAACTCCCAAAGGATAAAATTCAACAACATTATTGATTTCAAAAGGCAACGTTCAAAGGTAATGAAATGTTATAAAAATTAATGTTTTATGAATAAGTGAATTATTTCATGCAATCAGTCGAAAAGCTTTAGTAGCTCTTACATACGTGTGTATAATTTTTTTTTGCATTAATTGTAGAATATTTTACTCTAAGATGTTTCTAGGGATTAGAGTTGGTATTCTGAAATGTATCAAAATCGAATTTTATCAATGTTCGTTTTTATGTTTATCAAAGCGAATTAATTAAACAAATTAATAAAACGAAACTCAAAATCAAATCAGAAAAGGTTAGTTTTTAATTTTTGTTTTTCTATGTGCGCACTTTATTGGAAAATATTTGATGAAAAAAGCATAACCACTATTTTATGGAAACATAAAAACTTTGTTTTGTGTAAATCTTTCTTAAAAATTATTTTAAACATGATAATAAGAAGAACTAATATTTACACCAAACAAACTAAAAGCTCCAATTGAATAGTGGTTACGCTTTTTCCATCAAATATTTGAAGAATGTGAACGTACCTTTAGTTTAGTATGTTTCTTAGAGGCACAACAATAAAACATGTTTGCTTGTTCAGTGATTTTCTGCTGATGAATATAATGGATCAAAAAATTTGCATAATTTGTGAAATAAACTGGAATTGAGTCAAAAGCAATTGTCTTGCGAGATGCAAAACGAAAAAAAGCCCGGAATTATGGAACGAGAATTCATGGCTTTTGCACAACGATAATGCACCTGCTCACTCTTCATTGTTTGTTCCAAATATTTTGACCAAAAAGAATACCGTACCACTGCGATTTTTTCGTATTCTAAAAATTAAAAAGACCCATGGCTTTTGCGACGAAAACGAATTGCTAAGAGAGCTCAGCTTTCAACTTTTTGAAAAAATAAAAAAGAAATAAATATGAAAATAAATTAAACAAATACTACAAAAGCATAAAAATCTTTAAAATTCAGTTATAAAATTCATTTGTAATTCTGGTATACTATATACTCGATTAATCCAACACCAAAAAAAAAAAACAAAAATTAATATACATCAGGTGTTATGATTATAAGGTGAACTTGACATATCAGCTGCCCTACGAAACGCCATGTTATTTTTGGTACTGTTTTACTTTGTAATCTCACCTTATGATAAGTACGGCGTGACACAAATTTATAGCATCTATTTATGTACATTAACAAAAAAAAAAAAAAAAACAAATTTATAAAACCTAACATGAACTTAACTGACTTAGTAAGTTTTGATTCTTCTAACTTGGCTCTCGAGCACAATTTTTAAAAATTTTAAATTTATATTAATAAGTTTAGTTGACCTTATTATTTATTAATATGTAAGCTTTTAATTAAGCTTAAGGTCGATTAAATAATTATTTTTTCGATATTTCGCTACTTCTTTAGGAAATATTTTTTACAAGTAGCGAAATATCGAAAAAATAATTATTTAATCGACCTAAAGCTTAATTAAAAGCTTATATTTTAAATTTATGCTCATAAGCACGATTCGTGAAAAGAGCGAATCGAATAAAATGGTGCTCGCGAGTCAAATTTTTACGTACTCTGCTGATTGATGATTTTTCTTGACCATGAAGTCATTCTCAAAATATAAAAAAATCAATATTTAGTTTTTATTCAATTTTCTTACTTAGCAATTTCATTGATTGTGAAGTAATCCACAACAAATTCGGGAATTTTATCTTTAACCGTTCTCCAGATACTCAAAAGCTAATATTAATTTTGAATTGAGATAACCATGGCAGTTTTTTTTTTATTTTGATACCAATACTCAGGGGTAAACCCCTACTAAATGCTGTGCATTTTATTGGAATTTTGGAAAGGACAGTACATATATTATTATTAATTATTATATTATTATTAAGCGCCTTAGGAATTAGACAAATTGCTGTGAATTGATTTTTCAAAGGCCAGTGCTATACCTTCACCCTTGAATGATCAACAGCAATTGCGTCATCGTTACATGTTGATTGTGTGGTGAGTGTGCCTTCCCTAAGTAGGTTTAGCTGTTATCTGCTACTTCCCAATAGGTGGCGCTTTTTTCCTGATCATTCGTTTTTTTTTTTTTTGGTGACATTGGTTAAGGTGGAATAGAGTGGACTGTCATGGAGAAGTTTCTTTGTAGATGGTCTTCCTGGAGGGGGGGGGGATCTTATTTTTAAATTATAATTTTGAAAAAACCGCAAACTAACTTTTTCATTTTTCACCTCTTCTGGGATTCGAACCTGGGTCATTTGAATAAACTACATATTTAGTATAAACTACATATATAAGTATGTATGTATGTACGTATGTATGTATGTATGTATGTATGTACTATGATAGAAGCTGTTGTGTGACTTTACTTCGACTAAATCATACAAGTGCATGTGCATAAATATGGGAGAAAATAATTTAAGTATGCGATTTTCAGAAAAGTATGAGTTAAATAGCTAAATAGTCTTGAATATACACAGGACACAAAAAACTCTGATGAGACACCGTAGCTGGAGTCGAAAACAATTGTTCAGTTTGGCTAGTGTACTATTCCTTCACGGACATCATTTCTTCTTTAATTACCAAATAAATCATTGCAGTTAACTTTGATCTAATTAAAGCGTTTCTGACGAAACAAAAAATTAAAGCATACATTTAAATTGTATTAATAAGTTTAGTTGACCTTATTATTAGGTCTATTATAAAGCTTAATTAAACGCTTATATATTAATATATTTAAATTTTTTAAAATTCATCAACATTTTGTAAGTCGTTTTTAAAATAGCTTACAAAGGCAAATTTATACCCTAAATTTATACCCGCTATTTTTTAAAAATAAAAAAAATAAAATTTAAAAAAACATTAAAAAAAAAATTTATTTTAAAAAAAATGTGAAAAACAGAGTAAGAATTTGCTCGCTCTTTTGCTCATTGCGCACTCTTTTCTTGCGCCTCGAAAAATTGCGCATGCGCAAAGAGCGGAACAGATAAAAAAGGGCAGTTGTTTGCTCTTTTGGCTCTTGCTCTTTTTTGTAAGCGCTGCTCTTTGCGCTATGCGCATTTAAATTTTTTATTTGGCGCTTTGCTCTGCACATTGGGCAAAATGAGTAGCGCATTGCGCATGCGCTTTTTATATCTACAGTGTCATGTCAGCAACAAATTTTTTTAATTTGCCATTCGAAAAAATTTGTATGTGCAATCAATCATTGCGTTACAGAAAATCACTTTATGCAGTATTACTGATGGAAATTTCCATCATAAATATACTTAAAAAAGATGAATAGGAACATTCGCGTGCTTCTACTTGCATGAAGAAAATAAATTTTTTTTCACTCATTCTTCACATATGTATACTTAGAAAAAATTTGAATGCATATATTCGCGTGTGATTTTCAGAAACAATTTTGTTGTACTAATTTATGAGCGTGAAGAAAAAAATAAACAGAGGCCTTATTCTGTAACTCTCCTAAGCTAAAACTCTATTGCTAAAAACATATAAACTAGATTTATGACTTTTTGGCTACGAATAGAATTCTTGAACGCATACTGTAATTTAAAAACTTCATGCCAATTACCTCTACAATTTTTAATTTTATATATTCTAACGCCCAGCCTGTTTCAAAAACCAATAATTTTATGCATTTTAGCTTAAGAAAATTACGGAATAATATAAAATAGAAAATAAAAATAATATAAAAAAGAAAAAATTGTTTTATTATTTTACTCTAAGGTATGAAAATACTAATATAAATTCTATTTGCATTTAATTATTTCTTCTTTTTTTCATATTAAAATTACTGACTTCAAAGGTATTTTACACCACAGTAATTGCATTGCGCAAAAAACGAGTGGCGCAAGAAAGCTCAAAATTCAAATGCGCTTTCTATGCGCAGCGCTTGTAATGTGCAAAGCAAAAAAATGGCGCAGAGCAAGAACAACAAAAAGTTTGCTCTGCTCTTTGCGCAAAGAGCAAAAAAGAGCCAAAAGAGCGGCGCTGCGCTGCATTTTTACTTACTCTGGTGAAAAATAATAATTTTAGGGTATACATTTGTCTTTGTAAGCTATTTTGGATGCCTAGACACGTTCAGATTGTATTAATATGTTCACGAAAGTTGTTCAGATTTACAATGGCTACAGTATTGTTATACATATATGTTAGTGAAAAATTACGAGATCCTGTAAGTTATGCTGAAAAAAGTAAAAAAAGTAAAAATTTTTTCTTATATTTTTGCAAAAAAGTGAAAGAAAAAATTATATTTTGCACATAAACTGTTTTTAAAATTTGTTCAGTAGAGTCTTCACTACATTATTGTGAAACATAGTTAAGCAGTATCTGTAAGTTTGAGTTGACTGTTGGGCAAAAATTGAGGACACCTTTGTTTGAGTGATGCAGTGAATTTCAAACTCTTTTGAGGTCCATAAAAAATAATTGGTCGA
Source organism: Metopia argyrocephala (assembly GCA_963576795.1). Taxonomy (NCBI): domain Eukaryota; kingdom Metazoa; phylum Arthropoda; class Insecta; order Diptera; family Sarcophagidae; genus Metopia; species Metopia argyrocephala. Next base: position 54,233,683 of record OY756211.1, on the reverse strand, counting down.
CAATCTGGGTTTTACTAACCTAGTACAATCGAACCTATACTGTGGATTCCGTGCATTTTTTTTCGCTGTTGCACTGTGTTATAAGTCTTTACAATAACAAAATACATGGAATGGAGTCAAGTATGTTTCAAAATATTTAAAAATTGTGTATGAAATTGTTGTTGTAGAAATATGTCTATATAAAGGAATACACAGAAACATAGGAATTTACTAGAACCAAACATTAGGTAATATAAATAGAAACTCACATTATTCTTTTGAGCATTATAGGGTACATATGTATAAAACTTTTAAATCGAACAGTATCGGTGTTTTGGCTTACAAATAAACGAACCCTTGAATATAAAACGAATTCTAAAGAACAATTTGTAACAATATACACATACATACATATATGTATATAGATTTTGTTTTATATAAATTATTCTAAAAGAATTATTTAAAAAAGAAATAAACACAAGAAATAATGCCTTTACAGATTTTTAATGAATTAAATTTGAACAAAGACTAAATAAGCTAAATGATGCTTTTTGCATCAAATATTTGAAGAATGTGATCGCAATTTTAAAAGTATAAATATATATATGGGCAATTTCAAAAATTTTCGACATTTTAATATTTTTTTTTCCAATTTTTTTTTTGGATGACACGAATGACGCTTTGGTCACGTGAAGGGTGATATGGTAGCATACCAAAACAGTTCGCGTTAATCATTTATTGCAAACGGCGCGAAAGTTATGGAGGTTTTAAGTTAAAATTTCTTTAAAAAAAATTTAAAGTTAAATTTATTGGTTTATTTTAATAAATGTTATATGGATGCATGAAACTCATTTCAAATTCATCAGTGCAGTCCAAATTCATCAATGCACTGATAAAATACATAAAAAAATATCAATTATAATTAAAATTCCTTAACATTAAAAAACGCGAATATTTGCAAAACTATGAATGTTTCACCGATTGTTATAATATGTGTTTATATAACGCATAACTAATTTACAGAAAAACAATATTTTAACTTGCAAATATAAAAAATAAAAAAAATTATATAAGAATTATTTTTGAGGTTAGGATTTTTTTTTTTGATCTGTAAAATTTAAAATCATGAAAATTTTTTAATGCCTATTCGGTTTTATTATCAAGCTTAAAAAAAGCTTACATTTGGTGTCAATCGCGGCGGAATCTATACATAACTGCAGATGTCACAAAGCAAAATGTGTTTGAAGAAAAATGCCGCTGTACCCGCTAAATATGGACCGAATTCAACCGTATTTATATATGATCTTTAGATCACCGCCGCACTTCATTTCCAATACTTTACATTGATTTTAAACCACTGATTAACTAAAAAAAAACGCGAAACAAAATCATGAAATTTCCCAAAAGTTTTATTTTCTTTATAAAATTTTTGCGTTTCAAAATATTTTAACGCCTTCTTGACGTTAAGGTGCCATTTATTAAGAAGTTTAGATCACGCAATACATAAACCAGTTTTAAATATTATTGCAAATGTCAGGCGCGAAAAACTGTAATTTTTGACAAATTTACGCCAATTCTATAAAAGTTTGAGGTCATCGTTCTCAGCAACTAGCAGCCTGACATCGACGTGATATGGCGCAAATTTTAGCAAATTACACCATCTAATAAATACTGTTGACGAAATGCGACTTTCTTGAACGGCGCAAAAACGCTATAGAAAAAACTGCGAAAATTGAAAAATCGGAAAATTTTGGTTTCAAAAATAAACCGCTGTATAACTTTTTCCCAAATAGTAGTATGGGCATAACTTTTATAGTGTAAATATCCACAAAGTCTAGTGACTTTATTTTATATCAGTGAGCATCGGCAGTTTAAAACTAAAAGTAGAAAAGTGATGAAATATGAAAAAACTCTTGTAAATTTCAAGCCTTTTTTTGAGTTTTTCGATATTTGAGTGCCCATAACTTTTAAAAATAAAGAACTGATGGTCTGAAATTTTGAATTTCCCAGTTTTCTAGTGTGGCCTACCATTCCCTTTTGACCGTTTTGGTGAATTCGGAAAACTGGAGAAATAATAAGCATCTGAACGCAGTTTCAACAAATGTTGAAAATTTTTGAAATTGCCCATATATGTTTTATTTAAAAATATTTAAATTTTTCTTATCGTAATAAAACTACAAACTACAGTATATTCGAAATTAAGGACTTACAAGCCAATTTTAACAAATCAACATTTTTTCATTTTACTTCAAAAAGCCGACTCATTTGCCAATTGGATTCATAAGTGTATAGGGTGATTATGAATAGCAAAAAAGCGATTCAGTGCCGATCTCTGGTTCACAATAATTGATCTAATAAAAGTGGTATTCATTTTGTTCATCCTTGTAGACCTTTATAAAAATACATACATACATACATAACTGGCCTTTACAACCCTGTGTCAGGATTACGGCCTAGCTTCTCGCAGCACTCATGTTGTGTGTGAATTTCCCAGTTTTCTAGTGTGGCCTACCATTTCCTTTTGACCGTTTTGGTCAATTCGAAAAACTGGAGAAATAATAATCATCTGAACTCAGTTTCAACAAATGTTGAAAATTTTTGAAATTGCCCATATATATATCTATATTATTATATAAATATTTAAGTAGCCTACCCTATCATTTTCTGGATGCTTTAAGTAATTTGAAAACAGTTCAGGGCAAAATTAATTGAAAAAGTGAACTTAAAATTCTAAAAATTTAAAATTGATTCACTCAACAAGGTCTACAACATACAATAAAATATCATTTTTAAATGTATATTTTCATTGACATACCATGCTATTTGCATAACATTAATTAACTGTTTTTATTTTAATAATTCATTACTAAATTTGAAAAGATTATATAATAAATTTATTAATTTCCTTCACCCACCATCTATTTTTCATTTTTATGGTCATTGAAATACGAGTATTTTCATATAAGTATAAGCTTTTAAGTTGAAATTTATTATATTCATAAGTATTTTTTCAAGTGTTTTTGTTTTATATATAAAACTTTTTTTTTTATTAATATTATATGCTCACCAACAATTGTATAGAAATAATGGCATTTAATTAGTTATGTATGTATATATGAAAAATGAAATATTATATTGTGCTAATTTGGTAAATATAAATTTATTTGATTTCGAAAACTCAATTAAATTAAAATAATGAACACAGTGAAATTGGATGGTGGTGAAGTGGAAAACTTATACAGTTTATACAAAATAATCATTTAAATTATGAATAAATTAAAACGTTAATTCAGTGTTGCATTAAAAATGGAATGCAAATTAAGAAATAATAAAATAAAATACTGGTATATTTTAGCTTATAAATATGGTTGGAATATTTGATACTGAAAATTATACAGAGTGTTTTTTATAGAGTGTCACAAATTTGAGTTGGCATCAGCGCTTTATTTGACCACCCATTTAACAGCTGATAGTGGCTTTTTGTTTAGTTTGCTTTGAAATTTCAATAGGAATCAACCTACACCAGAGCAACACGTGCACTTTGTTAAAAATTTTTTTTTTTATCAAAATAATTGTTTTACTTTATTGATGTCGATTTTGAGTTTCCATTAAAAATTTTATTTTCCGATGAAGCCCATTTCTGGTTGGGATGTGTAAATAAGCAGAATTGTCGTATTTGGAGTGAGGAGAATCCATAAGATTTTGTCGAAACATCGTTACATCCACAGAAAATTACTGTTTGGTTCGCTTTATGGGCCAGTGGAATCATTGGCCCATATGTATTCAAAACCGATGATGGTCAGAATGTTACTGTTTTCGTATCTCAATTACGTGGTGTGAATCTTGCTGATATGTGGTTATAACAGGACGGAGCCACATGCCACACAGCGGGCGCTGCAATTGATTTACTCAAAGAAACTTTTGATCGAAGAATAATTTCACATAACGGCCCAACTAATTGGCCATCAAGATCGTGTATTTAATACCATTGATTTATTATCTTTGGGGTTATTTTAAGTCACTTGTCTACGTCGCTAAACCACAAACAATTAAACACCTGGAAATCAACATTCAAAGAGTTATCGGCGAAATACGGCCGAAAATGCTGCCAAAAGTTGTTGAAAATTGGTATTGCAGATTGTGCTTTTTAGGCGCCAGCCATGGCGGCCACATGGCAGAAATCAAATTTAAACATTAATTTCATAAAATTTTCTTTTCAATAAAGACCGTTATATTGATATTAAAAAATATATTTCATTGTTTTATATTGATTTAAATATGTGTCAATCTATAAAAAACACCCATTACATTCATATGTACATACACACATAATGGACCACTAGAATACTGTTTCAGGGTTACAGTCTAGCTTTTCTCAAAACCCATGTTGTGTGTGTTAATTTTTTTATCGGCGAGTATCGGGACCTACAGTTTGAAATCGACTCCGAACAACAGATTTGAGATGTTTGTTCATGGTAATTAGTTACTTTTAGAGCTTTTGCCAGAAGACTGCTAAGAGGTAGTCGCTGAAAGAAATATTTTTTCATATTTCTTATTTCAAGATGACAGAGCTGGAGGTTGAACCCGGAGCCCTTCTCATACTAAGCCAACACACTAACCACTAGACCACAGCGACTATAGTAACAAAAAATATATCGCATTTGGATAAAATGGAATAAGAGGACAAAAACAAAAATAAATTGTAATTCTGTTTCATCCAAATATTTAAAATGACAATTAAAAAAACTGCAATGATGGTGAGAAAAGGAGAATATGATAAAAACTGTTGTTTGACTTTACTTCGACTAACTCATACAATTGTATTTGCATACATATGGAAAAAGTAATTTCAGTATGTAATTTCTTGAAAAGTGTGAGTTAAATAGTTGATCTTTAGCCTTGAATATGCACAGGACACAAAGACCTCTGATGAGACTACCGTAGCTGGAGTCGAAAACAATTTTTCAGTTTGGCTAGTGTACTATTCCTTCACGGACATCTTAACTTTGATCTAATTAAAGCGTTTCTGACGAAACAAAAAGTATCGCTTTTAAAATGAATACTGACTTAACATTATAAAATTAATTATTACTGCATAACATAATTTATCCATAACATTTATAGCTTGAAGCATAATAATAATTTTTAGTTCCTCTTCTAAATGAACTGAAATATGTATTTTAATAAAATAGCGTCAGCAAATGCATCAAGTAGATATATGTTCAGTCATAAATATCGTACAAACACTTGATTGTAATTGGTTCAATTGGATGCTAGTGAGAGGTTTGCAGGTACGATTCTCGCCAGAAACTTTGTTTAGTTACAAGTACTTTAATTAAAATAAATAATTGGTTCGAATCTGCAAAAGATTACCGCTAGAACCGGAGAAGTGGAGTTTAGACATAAAAATCGTTCACTTGTTTTATTCATATTTTCTGTTTTAGATTTTAACCCTTAAATTTTAATTTACTCATTTAGTAAATATTTATATTCCTCACCTTTACCTTATATTCCCTTAATATTTCTTTATACGTTAAAACCTTCTGTTAACTGCCCACATATGGTTTAGTTCAGGAATGATATTTTTGCAACGAAAAAAACAAACAAAAAAATCTTCAACTTAAGCTAAACGGCAGGTTTTTTTAATATTCATGACTTCATATTAACACTTCAAAATCCACCTGAGACTACATATTCTACCTCGTTTTGTTTTTTAGTTGTAAAACTTTTGTGTTTTTTTTTTTTTTTTTGTTTTGTTTTATACCACAGTTTTAAATGAAATTTTAGGAAATGATATATAAACCAACTAGAGCTCTTCAAGATTGACCTTTTTTGGTGCTGTTAATGAAAGAGCACTCAAGCTTTAAGTACATTAGATGATGTAGGGGGCTACATGAACACAGACTAGAAATGGGAAAAAACTTATTTGAATTTTTTAAAAATTCACACATACATACCTGCATAAATTTTAATGTACAGTATATAAGTATATCATAAATATGTCTGTATACATATATATAAGTATAGAACATACGTGTACACTAAAGAAGGAATAAAAGGTTATGCCAGCAGATCTTATGATTGTAATATAATATTATCATAATTCTGTAATATTATTCGTATTAAAATTATTTGTAGCAAAACTTTACTTACAGTAGTTGGTTTAAATTATATTTACATTTACATAATAAGATACTGCCGGTAGAATATTTGGAATAACTTTTATTACAATAAAATGGGTGAACAAACACAGTTTCTCAACATCTAGCAGAAGATGATTGGTTTTATTTCCTGCATTTACTGTCCGTAAAAAAATTATTCAATATTGTTACGAATTGTCCTTTATAATTCGTTTTATTATTCAAGGGTTCGATATTTGTAAACTAAAACACCGTTACTTTTCGATTTAAACCTTTATTTACACTCTATAACGTTTAAAATACAACTAACTACTAACTGTAAACCTTAATGTGTAGCCCTATTTATAGTTCTAATGTTTTATTCTAGTAATTTCCAATTGTTTTTTTGTATTAGTTTTACATAATTATACAACAACAATTTTACTTTCAATTATTAATTTTATATAATTTTCAGATATCAAAAACAAAAAATATTTTTCGTCATATAGGCTAATACATTTAATATACATAATATATAAAATGTATTGCTTTGGGGATAAGCATGAACAGGAAGAATAGAATTTCAATTTTTTAAAAACAGAAATGTATTGCTTTGTAAATACTTTTGTTTGGTTTTTATATACTTAATGTGATTCGCATTTAGTTTATAACTATTTGAACATAAGTATTTGTATTTTTGGTTACCACCTTTGGGAAAAAGTCTCCTGACGAGTCTCTTAAGCAGAGACGAAATGGCCATAGAGACATGCTTATCCCCAAAGCAATACATTTCATATATTATGTATATTAATTTTCATATACATTTTAAACCAACATGTATTTGTGTTTGTGAGTTTCTATATACATTTTCCCCTACATGTATATTTGTTTTGATTTATAATTTTATAAACATATTTGAGAATGTTCCTAATATATTTGTGTTTGTAATAATAGCAGCAAAACCTACTTTAAAAGAATAGAATGACGATTTTGCTTTATCAAATTATGTTTTCGTAACAGTATTTAAGGTTTTTGGTAAAAGCACTTATGAAATATTAAATATTATCTTAATATCGAGCCATAATCGCCCCAAAGACGTAAGCGACAAAAAACACAATTTTACGGAAGGAGGTCTTTTTTTTTAATTAAACGATCATATCAACGGATCGCGAAGAAATTGAGTTTGTAAACATAGGTACTTCTGACCTATATAATGCATTTAGTTGATTTCATATACGTAAGCTGCTGTATATATTTCGGGTTATTAGTGTTGCCAGGTGCAATGTAACATTTCCATTGGAAAGCTTGACATTTTTTAGCATAATCGTACTTAAAACATTTTGACGTACGACCATTATCTGTACTTTTTACAGTGACTTGAAAAAAATTAATTTGGCAAAAAAAAAATGGAATTAACTCGGAAAAATTGAATTAATTTTCTCAACTCTCGACCTGGATTATCACGACAAGAGTGCATTGATGTACTTAAATCTTTATAAGTCGATGAAGCACCATCCTATAGCACTGTGAAAACTGGTTTAAAGAATTCAATCATGGCCAATGCTCGCTCAATGACAAATTCTGTAAAGGGCATTCAAAAACGGCCGATGTGCCTGACAACATTAATGCCGTGCGTGAATTGATAATGCAGGATCGTCATGTGATATACCGTGAGATAGAGGCATCCTTAGAAATTTCTCCCACCAGCATATACCATGAACACCTATCCGTAAGAAAGATGTGTTCTTGTTAGATTCCGCACAGTTTGACAATCGTTCAAAAAAAGGCTCGTGTGAAACAATGAAAGTTGTTCATGGAAGAAGCACTTCGAAACAAATGTTTGGCTATTTCTTCGGCAAATCTGGTCAGGTGGAGACTATTCCGCTTCAGTAACGTAGGGCGGTCAATTCTGAGTGGTACACCATAATTTGTTTTCCTGAAGTCTTCGGAGAAATTCGAAAAACGAACAAGAGAAGACGAATCATTGTTTACCATGACAATGAGAGCTTTCGTACTTCGGCTCAAACTACCGCCTTTTTGACCGGCCAAATCGTCAAATTAATGGGTCATCCACCATACAGTCCTGACTTGGCTCCCTATGACTTCTTTTTATTCCCACACGTCAAGAAAAAAATGGGTGGTCAAAGATTTTCGTCTCCAGATAATGCTTTTGAAGCGTTATAAAACCATGTTTAGGAATTGTCTCAATCAGAGTAGGAAAAGTGCTTCGATAGCATGCAAAAATGCATAAATCATTCTAGAGAATACTATAAAAAACCATTTTTGATGATAAATATTCGCATTTTCATTATTAGGCCAGTTATTTATATAGCCACCCACGTATTATCAGGAATTATTATTTTGTCACCAAATGTTTTTAAATAATTATATTTTTTTTAAATTTATTTTTAATAAATTGTCATATAAACTAGTTGAGTTTAGATCATATTCTTTAAATTTTGAGTCATCACAATATCCATATTTAAGCTTCATAATAGGATTGTTCAGACTAGTTCTAGCGTTGTAATGTAAATTGTTTACAAATTTTAATTTATTATATTATATTATAGATATTATTTTCTTTTATCATAGGATTTGGTTCTAACTTTCGGAAACAAATCTACAAAACCAAATATTGGAAATAAAAGCAAAACCCTATTGCTAAATTTGGACATCGCTGTATAGTCTGATAAATATTCGCATGTTACTCGCAACTAATTTCTTAATATATTTATTTTTCTTTTGCCATAAAAATTTTATTTTTAAATTAAGATTCTATTGAATTAAAATTTTGGTGACATTTTTTTACACTTTGAACTCTCCAACAACACTAAAAAAAATGTTTTTATTTTCCCATTTGATATTTTACACTATTTGGAATGAAAATGGTGAAAAGTTTTTGCACAAGTTTTGCATAGAAATGTGTGTAGAAAAAGAAAACATGAATAAGAAAGTAATAATAATCGAAATGTGACAAAAGAAAAGTCAAGTCACTAGAAATTTTTGTCATTTGTCACTTGCAAGATTACGTTCCTTCCTCTTCTGCCAGTTTTTGACTATATGCATCCATTTGACATATGAAATGCTTTGAATAAAGTTAAAAAAAAGAAAGAGAGAGAAAAAAATGTGCTTTCAAAACAAATATTTTTCTTTTTAGTTTTTATTTTTAATATTTTTAAAATGCCATTTAATTTAAGTTAAAGAATAATTTTTGTTACTGTGATGGCTGAAAATAAAAAGACGACATCTGTCAAGCGTTGTTGGCAAAATATGTTGCAATAGTGTTGGGAATTCTTTAAGTACGCAAGTTAACCTTTTATTGCTTAGAATTGCAGTATTGTAACATATCGGGAGAGCAGTTAATTTTTTTAGAAAATAATTTTATTTTCTGGTTTAAAATAAAACTTTCCAGATTTCAGGGCTTAACTGTTGGAAAGGCATATGTACTGTGAATCATTTGGAAATTAAACAAAGAATCAATTACTCGTGTTGTAAACTAAATATTGAATTTTATTTTTGTAAATTACACACACATCCATCACTCTTGTTATATTCAAATGGGGTTCTTTATTAGTGATTTAATCTTTCAACCGTTCCAAAAACGCTAAGTAATAGCGGCTGTAAACGATGAATACTGAACTTTAAACTTACCATCCAAATGTTGCAGGTCATTTGTGAGTGTTTCATTCATTTCAGTCTTATCAACCCCGATCTCCAAAAGGCTCGGCCTACGAACAAATGAATATGTTATTGTCATCGGTGAAGGAGTAGATAGCCACTGTATTTTGGGATGCACGCGGAATATTGCACATCGATTATCTTGAAAAGAAATCCACAATCACAGGAGAGTATTATCGTGCATTATTGGATCAATTGGTTGATGCAATCAAGGAATAACAACTACATTGAAACAAGAAAAAAGCGCTCTTTCTTCAAGACAACGTACCGGATTACACAACATTAGATAATATGCTAAAACTACGAGAAATCCACTTCGAATTGGTTGATCATCCACCTTATAGTGCAGATTTAGCCCCAGTGACTTTTTCTTGTTTCCAAACTTGAAAAAATGGCTCGCAGGAAAAAGATTCATCTCAAACAAAGAAGTGATTACCGAAACTAATGCGTATTTTGAGCAGTTCCCAAAATCGTATTATTCAGATGGTATAAAAAAGTTGGAAAATCGTCTTACTAAGTGTATTGAGCTCAAAGGAGACTATGTTGAGAAATGAATTATTTTTGAAAAAAAAATGTTTCTTTCCTACTTAGGTAACTTTAATATCAATCCGCCCTCGTATGTTATCATTTTCAAAATTTAGTTGTATTAGTAGTAATGTATATTGTTACATATAATGTAGTAATTATATGTAGCAATTTAGTTTTCGTTGCCTATGAGGCGGGTAAATAAAAGTCTGATATTTTTGTTTTTAACGAAAGCCATTCTTAGCTCTATGTATATAAAATTTGCCACAATTTTTTTAATTTTTTTTTTCTCTCTTCGAACAAATAAGATTTGCAGCTTATCAAAATGTTGACAGAACTTTACTGTTCAATAAAAAAAACAAAATTCTAACAAATTCTTCGTTTTTCTTATACACTGAAAAATTTTCTAAATACTTCAATTCAAGTTAGTTGTTGCACTTAAAATTCCCAATTCATTTTTTAGTTAATTTAATAAATTTTTTTTAAATAAAAACAAATAAATATAAATTTTCGTGAGTATGTTTTTATTTAAAAAAAACCGAATCACCTACAAAAAATTGCGTATTAGAACTGCTTCAACTGTTGGAAAATTCGCTGGCACAAGTGCATTATATCCAATGGGGAATATTTAGAAGGGAATACAACATAAATTGATAAATAAATAAATATTTTTTGAGAAAAATAAAAATTCACCTTTTGTATTGTACAGACCTCGTATGTTATTAAGAAATATTTTAACATTAAAACTATCGCTGAAGTAGTCTTCAAGAAAATATAGAAGAAACTGGCGTATAATCATATAAAAGCCGATTACATACATACATACATAATTGGTCATTACAACCCTGGATCAGGATTACGGCCTAGATTCTCGCAGCACTCATGTTGTGTGTTAATTTCCATCCATGAGACCTACAGTTTAAATTCGACTTCGAACGAGAGATTTGAGAAGGTTTTTCATGGCAATCAATTACTCCCAGAGCTTTTGCCAGAAGACTGCTGAGAGGTAGTCGCCGAAAGAAATAATGTTTTCATATTTCTTTTCAAGATGTCAGAGCTGAGATTTAAACCCGGCTCTATCGTCTTAGTAAGCCAACAAACTAAAATTCTTTATTTGTATTTGTAATTTTTGTTTTAGTTTAATTTGACATTTTAATGCTAAAATTTTATTTAATTTGAGAGGAGATTTACTTGTCTTCGACAAAAATGTCATTATTTGATTTATGAGTAATTTTTTCTGTTTCAAAAGAAAACAACATTTCTTATATTTTCTTTTTTTTTTTCTACAAAATGTTAAATCAAAATAAATTACTCACATTTAATAGAATGAATATTAAAAAAAATAATTTTTATTGATTGTTTTCTAAATGCATTTGATTTTATCATTCTTATCAAGTTTCTTCTTCTAAAAACATTAACAGAGATTTTGAAATTGAGAACCTGAGAAAACTGAAAGTGCATTTTATGTACTCGCCTAGAAACTATATTTCTTTTTTATATTTTTTATTACACTAACCTTTGGGGTTTTTCTAACATTTACTGGTAACAGCATGTACTGCAGTACTGTAAATGAAAAGTTTTTCTGTAGTTATTTTATTTATTATTATACGAGTACATGAAAAATATCCAGTCAAGACTTCTAAAGAACTTAAGTGAAATGCTACTTTAAAAAGTTTCCTTCCGTTTTTTGTTTTGTTAGAAAACAAAAGTACGAGTATATATTAAAGTATTAAAATATCTTTTATGTTATACGAGTATCTCTGATTTGATACTCGTATGTTTCGTAATATTTTCATTTTTCCATTCATTTATTTTTATACATTCAATGGGTTGTTTGTTCATATTTTAATAAAATGTTTTGTTTGTTTTCTGTTTTTGTTTTTTTTTTTGTTTAAAATATGAGTGTTGCAACCAACACATTCATTCTACTTGAATGTCGAGTCGAGTGTTGAACAATAACTTACAATTGAACTTAAAGAGTTTACAGGGTTTTAAAAAATTATTTGAATTTATAAAAGGACTCTGGGCTTTTATATATAATCCTTTGCCTATTTTGTAATTCCTCATACACACAAGCTTGTTCATGGCAATCAGTTACTATCAGAGCTTTTGTCAGAAGACTGCTGAGAGGTAGTCGCCGAAAGAAATAATTTTTTCATATTTCTTTTTTTCAAAATGTCAGAGCTGAAATTTGAACCTGCAACTATAATTTTCGTAAGCTAACATACTAACCACTAGACCACGCTGACTACGTGGATTTTTATGTTTGACAAGGAAAGCTAAAAGACTGATGACTAATGTTTTTAATACTTTGTTCATTTCCCAAAAACCTTCTTCAAATAGTTTTGTGTTAGAGTTTGCAATTTTTTTTTTTTATTTTTAAGGCCAGCACTCAGGAGACGGCCCCTACTCATGCAATACATTGTGCTGGTCTAGGAAAATATGTTGTGGGAAGGGGGAAAGAGGGAGTAGTGTTTGTGGACATTTGATTTAAACCTACTGATATCGTAATTGGCAGGAAAAACTTTCGCCGGAAGATTGTTCCACAAACGAGCGGTGCGGCTAAAGAACGAATTCTCTCTATAATGCATTGTGCGATTCGCTGAACAATCAACCACAAATGGGTGCGCTCTGAGAGAGGTACGTGTAGTCCGCAGGAATATGCGACCACCCGGAATCAATTCCCCTATCTCATCAGAGCACCTCCCATGGTAGTATCGATAGAACAATGAAACGAACGCCACATTGCTCCGATGCTCCAACGAATCGATAGAGTTGGATATCCTACCGTCGCTGATAATCACCTTCGCCCTTTCCTGTACGCGGTCGAGAAGCCCCAAAATTGATTTTGAAGCACCGGCCCATACATGCGAGTTGTATTTCATCCTAGGTCGGATGAAGGTTTTGTAAATATTGAGAAGGTCAGATGGAGTGAAGTATTTCCTGCACCGTTTTGGAAAACCGAGGCACTTGAATGCTTTTTTCGACACTCGAAATATGTGATCAATCCAACGGACATCACAACTAATTCTCATGCCCAGAACATCAAGAGCGTTAGCCTTCTCAATATTTACATTACCCATAGTCACAGATGGCAGTATTAAATCATCACAATGCCTATGCGTTATAAAACAACATTGGGTCTTGCCCGCATTAAATTCGACCCTGTTCGCGAGACCCCACTCGGAAATTTTTTGCAGGTCATTTCAGAGTGTGTCATTCATATTCTGCCTTCTCGCCCCGATCTCCAAAAGGCTCGGCCTACGATCAAAGGAATATGAGTGACAAATGTTTCTGTCATCTGCGAAGGAGTAAAAGGGATTAGAGGTTAGAAGGAGAAGATCGTTAAGGAAAATTAAAAATAGGGTGGGAGATAGAACAGAGCCTTGCGGTACTCCCGAATTCAGCCTGAACTCGTTGGAAGAGACACCGTCTATAACCACTCTTATAGAACGGTCTCTGAGAAAGCTCGTTATGAAACGACAGAAATGGTTACCGACGCCAAAGGCATCTAGTTTAGAAATAAGAGCATCGTGCCAGACTCTATCAAACGCTTTTGAGATATCCAGAGCAACAACTTTGCTTTCACCAAAACGGTGAATAGATCCACTCCATCGCTCAGAGAGTAATGCCAGTAGATCACCAGTGGAGCGAAAACCATACTGACGGTCGCTCAGAAAGTTATTGGACTCCAAATACCTCATAAGGTGGTGATTTATCATACTCTCCATAACTTTGGAGAGTGTTGAACACACTGCTATTGGGCGGTAATTTTCGGGATTTGTAGCCTCAGCCTTTTTAGGGATTGGCGTTAAATTAGGAACTTTCCAGTAAGATGGAAATACTCCGGCACGATAAGCCGCACTGAAAAGTTTATCTAATGGACGCGAAAGCGTCGAAGAGCACTGCTTCAGGACCAGTGCTGGTATGCCATCCGGCCCAGAAGATTTATGAATGTTGAGGTTTAAAAGAATCCTTTTGACAGCACGGGCTCGAAAGAATATATTAGGCACCGATACTCTTTGAAGCTCGGGCAGCGGTTGAACGCTCTCCGGCAAACATGAGTTTTTTGCAAACAATTCAGCTAAAAGGTTCGCTTTTTCAACCGGGTTTGTGAATGTTTAGTCATTCTGTATAAGAGTTGGAACCGAACTAGCGTTATTCCTTATCCTCTTAACGAAGGACCAAAAGCTCTTACTTCCCCGGAGGAAAGAAAGAACTTTAGCACGAAGACGCTGCTCGTGTAAAGCTTTTTCGCGTCTAAGTACTGCGGCACACGAAGATCTCGCCTTTTTGCGTAGCGTATCAGTATGCGCGTACTTATTATTACGCCAATTTCTGAACGCTTCCTCTCTGGATCTGACTGCCAATCTGCACGTCTAATTAAACCAGGATTTGTCTCTTGGTTTAATCGAAATATTTTTAGATGGAATATAGGTATCCATCTCCAATTTTATTATATTCACAACCATTTCTGCCATGGCATTAACATTTGAATCAAGGAAGCAGAGTCCCCAGTTAAAATGCCAAAAGAAATCGTTGAGCTCAGCCCAATGGGCCTTTCCGTAGTTAAAAACTGACCGTTTCATAGCTGTCGTTGAAACCTCATGAAGCCTGGATAACGGAAAAGAGGCAGAGATGGTACAATGATCCGAATTGCCGAGAGGTGCAAGAATATCAACATGATACTTATTAGGGTGCGAAGTGAGGAAGAGGTCAAGTGTATTATTCTGATGCCCATCAACACACGAAATGTGAGTTGGTTCATTCACTAGTTGCACAAGGTGATTGTGTGCAGCAAACAACTCAACATATTGGCCTTCTGGAATCGTGCGGCCAGAATGGTGAAGCCAAGACGAATTATGAACATTGAAATCGCCAGCAACAACAATTTCACTGTTCGGGTAATTCTCTAGGATTCGTGAAATGGAGTCAGAAAGAGAGTCGAAGCCAGAAAGGGTAACCTCTCTTTCTGCATTTAGACTTCTGTAAAGAAACCCGAAATGCAAAAGATGTACCCTGATTTTGAACTAAACCCAGAGGCAGTTAAATTCTGCATCGAGCATGCCATACGGTTGCTGGCATTGGTACACAACTTCATTGCGAATATAAATTGCAAGGCCCCTATGGAGCATGAAAAGGGATAGGAGGTGGTATCTGGAAATCCTGTGGATCAGCATCCCCAGAAACCTGGGTCTCACATAAGGCGAGGACAGCCTATGGATATGTTGACTTTAATAAAAAAATATTTGTGACATCAAATCCTACGACCTCAGTAAATTTATAAAATTTTGTCTTTACGACTTTAAATGATGAATAGCTTCAAACTCATGTTACGCCAAATTGTTCAAACTGCAGCCATTGTCAAACTTTCATCATTGGAATATGTTTTGTGATTAAGAACATGTATTTGTATCACTGGTATATTGTTCTTTCAGAGATAACTGCATTCAGTTACCGGACAATGAATTGCGTTTTGGTACTCGTTTACCAAAAATCTTACACGCAGGTAACCCTTGTCTATTTTAGGAGCTCCTGAGATGGGAACCCGATGACAACGCAGTCCAAACTATGATGAACCATACAGAATTTTTAAATGATCATGGTTGTCCGTTACTATATCTATGTGTTCTTCTCTGAAGGTCCTGAAACTTATGAAGATTATTTTCTGTTTACAATTATTAGCTGATATTGCTTTTTATCTAAAATTTCTCTTACTTGTGGGGAAGGAGTAAAGATTAAGTATAGGCCACTGGCTACAAGTTGTATTTGGTTCCATGTAATACCTAAAAAGACAAAAGATGAAAGTGTAAAAGGAAATAAAGTAATAGATGCTACGGTAGTTAATTTAAAGCCCTTCAAGTACAGTAAAAATGTAATGAGGATATAAAACACCCTTTAAGCCTTTTTAACCAACCACACAACTTATTTAATTAGACCAGGAAATTAGATTAGTAATCATAAAAATACGAGTAGTATCTCTATCAGGTTTATTCTTTGTTGTGACATAGCGTAATGCCCATTATGATAATAGAAAAAGAGGTAAAAAAAAAAATCATCTCACCTTTTCTAAACCAGAACTGGTATTGTGAAAATATCTGGAGCCGAATTACCGCATACGTGATCGAGTAAAATTTTTCATAAATTTTGTTTCTGGGATTACCGAATTCGTTATCGAGCAGGTACAATCGAAATTTTAGATTATGTCATACGATAACGAGTGTGTGTTCGAGTACCAGTTATTTATATTTCACTCGTTAGCTCTTCAACAATCGAAACATGATTTATTTAATACAACTGGAAAAAATAATGCAAAAATGTGAGTTTATAAATACATTTAAAGTTTAATGCCCGTATTCATTAAAACTGTTTTAGGTTTATTGAGGACTTATTTGACAAATTTCTATGCAATACTTGTCAAATAAACCTTCAATAAACCTAAAATAGTTTTTATGAATACGGGCATAAAACAATAACATAAAATTATAATCACTTTGTAAGACCAATATTAATAAAATAAATGGAAACCAAAAAGATGTTATGACCCAGTACATGATTGAGCATCCTAGTTTGGCCAAAAATATATTACCAAATTGCAGCCAAGGAAAAGCAACGTCCAAAAGATTATGGACCGAACTTTTTATTTACAATTCGGCTTATTGTTTTGCAAACCGCCCTTTGGCACATCCCCATCAAGTAGTCGTTTCCCGCCGTATGTTGAAAACCTCAACTAGCAAGAAGCGATAAAGCTACAACCAATTTCAGGTTTGGTGGCAGCGGGGTAGACATATGTCCTTCGAAAGATAGATCAGAAAGAAGAAGATTAAAAGCTTCTTGTAAAACCTTAAATCGCTTAATACATCTAAAATTAGATACCAAATTTTATAAAATAAAATTGAATGATGCAGTGTACTTACGCACTAGGCAGTAATGACATTTATTTTCTAATACGTACTGTATTATAATAGTCTTTAGAATCAGAAGACGATAACCACAACAAAGCGAATGTAGACATTGTATTTTTTTATATTTTGATTTGAATTTTGATTTTCACCAAAAATTAATAAATAATATGTTTATTTTGCACTAAACATTTGATATTTTCTCCAAAACATATGTTTTGACTATATTCCAATGTAAAACAAATCTTGTACATTTTGAAAAAATTTCAATATGTCAGCCATCGAATGCAGGAAGCCATGCATTAGAATGCAGGAATTCTTGCATTCGATACGTTACGAAATTTTATTCGATACGAAAGCTTATTCGATCACGAATGCGATAATTCGACCTTGAACTCGATCAAAATACGAACATAAGTAGCATATATATTTAGTAGAAATTCCGCTGGATAGTCTGGTGCGACTCAAGCTAAGTAACAGAAACTAAAATTTTGCTTTAAGATGGCCCGATTTAAAACTTTGATATTTGCTTCACGTACGTCATAGAACTGAATAGAATATTATAATTTTTTTTATTAAACTCTCAGGTACAACACCTGTTTGCCTGGTTTACATCTTAACGTATAGAGAGTTAGGCTTAGATACGGTGTGAATAACAACCTATGCATTGGAAACACTTGACTGTAGTACGCCCACTGAAAATATCAATCTGTCCATTATTTCTCACTGCTGAAGTTGACTATTATTAGTTAGTTGATATACGACCGTGAAATTTTGAAAGTCAGAATTTTGAAATTTTTTGGGTGTCAGATTTTTATACTTTAACCAGGATTCACTTGTTCTACTCTGCAACATTGTGAACTCAAGTTAATTTACTGCTTTTCTGACTTTAATAATATATTGCAGTTTTGCAAATGGCATCAAAACGATACTTCAGTCCTACCTATAGTAAATTGCGTTTCTAAATAACCCTGCCATCTGACCAAATTTCTTTCATACCTTGCAAATATAAAAGCGAAGTCAAATAGAAAAATTTTAAATTTTAAAATTAGTCCGCAATATAAATGCAATTCTTATAATTATTTACAAGTTGTGTTGGTTCTTCTTGAACGCCTTTCATTTTATTTCGTTGAATTTTTATTAAAATAGAACATATCCCAAATCTATTTAAATGAGCCGGAAACGGAAATAATCTCACCCTCTTTTAAAATACCCTGTAACATAAATTTCATTTTAAAACTACTTACGATTCTCTTTAATATATTCGAGTATGTAAGTTGTTTTGTACAACATGCTCTACATGTTACTGATGTTGCATGCAATACTACTTGTATTTTTTCTTAAATATTTGTTTTTTTATTATTGATATAATTGTTGTTGCTTCTGTACAGACATACTCCTACATATGTACCATCTTTGTACTATTTTACAAGTTGGTGTTGTTTAAAATGTTGTGATATTTTCTTTCATTGTTTGTTTCATTTAATTTTTCTTTTTAGTTGGCTGTCGTATTTATTCGCTTTTTTTATGATTTTATATAAAATTGGAATTTTATTTTTTGTGTGAAGAAACGAAACTCACACTTTTTGCCATTCGCCCAACCATCCAACCATCTAAAGTACAGAAAAAAGATGTTCATGTCATTTGCATGAATATAAAAGATTTATTTTTGCTTTATTTTTGCTTTATTTTAGGTATTATTTGTTCTGTTGCTGCTGCTGGTTTGCTGTTGTTTTTGTTTTAAATATTACAAGAAATTATAAAAAAAAATAAAATACTCATACCACACAATAAAGCCCTATTGCACTCAATATTTTCAAGCTTTACTTCCTATGTATGTGAAAAATTAAAGAATGCAGCAGCATCAGTGGCAGCTGTATGTAGCAGTTGGTTGTATTTTCAAGGGTTATTAAACAACTTGTCACAACTCATACAAATAGATAAATTATAAAGTCGATTTACATACGAATGTTATACAAATTTATTGGCAAACACACAAGAATAAAAACAAAATAAAAGGAAACCGACAAAATGAATGAGAACTTAAATGCGAATATCCTTTAAAAGAAAATTAAAAAAAAATAGTGTTTTCTTCCAACGAAATATAAAATTAAATGACTGTATCAAAAGATATAAATAAATAATGGAAAATAATTTGTATTAAAGTAATAAATGTGTGTGTTCTTTGGCTTTAATTCAAAAGGTCAAAGTTGAATTAAGCAATTCACTTGAGTGATGAGTGTAATCAAAAGATAAACTATATGTATATGTATGTATGTACTCGTTCATATAGAGCAAATCATTATAGTTCAACTGCGTCTAAACTAAGTTATACAGTACAACAGTACAACTGAAGAAATACAGTGTGAGCTCGTTTTGCGCAAGACCGCTGTTTTCGCAACAGACTATAGTATATATGTAAGTAACTGCAACTAGTTTTGAAAATAAGTCTCAAGAAGTGCAACATGTTTTTTTTATTTTACATATATTCACTATAAATTATTTTTTTTCACTCATTAAAGTAAAAAATAAAGCGGGGAATCACCGAGTTATTCCTTTTGTGTACAAGAGAGCCATATACTTACGTGTGAAATTTAATATGTTTTTACAAATTTGGGTCAGTTGAAGACTGAAGTTCAAAGTGAAGTGTTCATTATTTTTACCTACATACTGATTTTATGTTAAAAAACAATTCAGTACATACATAATAAATAAAAAACTTTTTGAAAATTTTTCTGTTATGTTCGATTAATCCTAGGAGGTATATCCAGGTCTGTCCAGACGTTTGGCATATAAAGGTGTGCAAACTTTTTTGTTTTTCATGTTAGAGACAAATCCTTCCATGACTTCCTGGAGCAACTATGAGCAACAATGAGCAAAAAATCAGGGCGATTGGGAGTCTTCAGGTTTACGTTAATCCAGGTTTACAAATATTTTGTCATAAATGGCATAACCAGGTCTGTGCAGACCTACATGGGATTTGTATGGAAATGCATAGACAGATGTATTAAAAGTGTGCTTAAATGCATTTTATGGTAGGAAAACCACAAAATGAACAATAAAAATGCAATTTTATACATCTTAGTTATCTATTAATAGTATTTTATTAATAATATGTATACAAAGGAATTTTATACACGGCATTTAACGCAGAAATACCTGGTATTTAAGACTAGTTGCCATGCAATGAAAATGTGTTTTTTTTTTGCTGTTTTTTGATCAACTCAAAACACAGCAAGCACGATGGTCTTTTGGCAGAGGATGCGGCATGGACTGGACGGTCATATATGGGCGGGCCTGCAGCTACCTGTAAACAAACAAAGTTTGTCAAGTTCGTCGAAGTCAACTGCATCGTACAAGTCAAGGGACGGTAAAATTTGGTCAACAGCTTCTCCGGCCACTGATAGACCTCGTGCACATGACTGTCCCATGGTGTGTCTTGAAGGTTACCCTATCTACAGGGCGACTATGTCTGGTAACCGATATATAATATTTCTCAAAGTATATTAGGTTTGACAATTCTTCAAATTTCTTTTCATTATTATGACTTGGTATGGCCCAATAATGTATGGAACAAAATATCGGAAAATGGCCGTCGCGACCACGCCGGCACTCCTCCATCCGATAAAACAAATTTTCGTTATTGCTAGCTTATCTACGCACACCTTTTTCTTCAAATAACCCTAAAGGAAGAAGTCGAACGCTGTCAAATCACATTATCTTGGCGGCCAACTGACATCGCCACCACGTGAGATAACATGGCCATTGAATTTGTCACGCAAAAGAGCCATTGTTTCGTTAGCTGTGTGGCAAGTGGCACCGTTCTGTTGAAACCACATATCGTCCATATCATAATGTTAGTCAACAAAGAGCGGGAGAGGTGCCATTTTTGGGCACGACGACGATTTGAGGTGGACGGCTCTTCAGCCACAGTCTACAGACCCGGTTTGCTGAAATTTTTGTACGATTTTTCCGATGGTACGCTCAATTCGACGATTAAATTTCGACAGAAAAAATCACGAAGCACACGAAATGTATTTTGATTTGAACGCCTATTTTCAGAATAAGCCTGAGGCCTTATTCTGTAACTCTCCTAAGCTAAAACTCTATCGATAAAAATTTATAAACTGATTTAGGACTTTTTGGCTACGAATAGAATTCTTGAACTCTAATTGTAATTTAAAAACTTCATGCCTATTATTTCTAAACTTTTTAATTTTATATATTCTAACGCCCAGCCCGTTTTAAAAACCCAAAATTTTAGCATTTTAGTTTAAAAGAATTACAGAATAAGGCCCTTGAGTAATTTTAACCCATATCTCGATTGAGTATCTTTCCACGGTTCAAATTGAGCTAGTCTGAAATTTAGAAGCGTATGAATGAAATGTAGAAAAAAACTTGACGTTAAGGTGTGATTTACATTTAACATCGGCCCTTAAAATTTAGTCACCCGATGGTTTGATCAAAACGACAATAACTTTTACTGCTTCTTCAATACAATATTCTTTCGGTCTTACGAATTATGTGTGTGTTTTTTTTTACCGAATCGTGGTTCGAAATAAGACAAATAGAGTAATTTCATTTTATAATTGCTAGCTAGTTCGACAAAGGAGTATCGCGAAAATAACTTTTTACAAATATTTTGTTTTATGTGTAGTAAATAATTTGATTATGAAGAAATAATTTTTTTTTTTGTAAAAATTTGGTTTTTTTAAGTGCAACAAACCAATTTTTTCAAGTTATAAAAATCGAGCTCGTACTGTATGTACATATGTAGTGTATATACATATGGTATAGTCATCATCCTCTTAAAAATTTATAAATCGGTTATTCCTTTAAATATTTTTAGACACCGACAAAACCGTTTGTTTCTCCTCTTTCAACTTTCATACTTAAATTCTCTGCAAAAGAAATTGTTGTGTTACGTTTTCTTTATGTTTTGTTTTTTCGTTGACCTAAAATATCGTCTTTATGAAACTCACAAGTACACAAATCCTCTCAGTTGATTTCAATATTGATGTACCGGATGTTTTGATTTATGGCATGTTGGTTAATAATACAAGTATTTCCTGTATTTTTTTTTTTTTGTTTTCAAACAAGTCAGGATTAATTTCAATAAAAATGTTTAGAAGTATTTAATAGGAATTATAAAGTTAAATGATTCTGGGAGATTTATTTGTAAAACTTGCAAATCAATCGGCTGAAGGTGAAATTATTGTAGAGCAAACTTTAATTCCAAATTTAAATCTACACTCTGATAACTTAATTTTTAGATTTTTGTAAAGTCTGCTATAAAGTGTGTAGTAAAATATATCAATAGCCAAGCAATTTAAATGGAAAAATTAAAAAAAAAAAAACAACAGTGTGATGTCGCATAGAAAAATGTTTTATTTTCTTTAAGAAGTAGTAGTTTTTCAGCAACTAGATTGCTTTTCAACACTTTTATTTTTGGCTAAACGCCAATGGACGTTATAGTGAAGTTAAATGTTTTTAACCCGGACTCAACTCCATTTTGTTATTAACGAATTTTACAACTCTGCCCTTATAGACTAATCAAATAATGTTATAAAATGAACCCAGTCTTTGCAAAAAAAAATTATTTTTTATTACAAACAATTTGCAGTTTTGAGTGCCAAAATTCCTTATTTTATTATTTTTTTTTTTTTTTCAATGCAAAAATAGCGTCTAATAAAAACCTGTAGCATTCAGTAAAAAACTGATGGAAAAAAATGGAATTGTAAACTGATTTTTGTCAATTTAACTGAATTTTAAAATAAAAATTTTCACACCCTAAAAAAAATTTTCATATCCTAAGGCAATATTTATTTATTCTAAAAAAATTTTCCAGCGGAAACAGTTACACGTTTATAGTAATGGACTTTGTAAGCTTTCTTCTGAGCTGTTGTCACTCTTTGAAGCTTCTGCATAAGCGAGTCTTTGCAGCTACTACTTTGTTCTTGGTGTGTTTACCGCAATAATAGTAATCATTTCCTGACTAACTACACTTTGTGACGTGACGTCATATAACATGCCTATCTATGTTTACCTATTAACAACATGCCAGTATATTTACATATATTACCTATTAACAACATCGTAGTGTAATATAATTCTCATCGAGTTGATGAAAGTAAATATGTATGTACATGTATAAAAGTTTGAGTTTTACCCAACGAAAAGGGAGTTGGTTGACGGTCAGTAACCCGATACAGACTCCTTAGGGAGCCGACACGTGTCGTAGATTATTTTATTACCGTAGATTTGCCGAGTGTAAGAGCTCCCGAATTTTTTTTTACATTCCTACTAACTGTAGCCTACGGGAAGAGCTTCCGAATTCTTCCTGCCGTCGTTTTTCTTTTATTACCGTAGATTTGCCTAGTGTAAGAGCTCCCGAATTCTTCTTACATTAGTACTAACTTTAGCCGACGACAAGAGCTCCCGAATTTTTCTTGCCGTCACTATTATTTTTACCGTAGAGTTGCCAAATATTAATCCGCTGTAACAAGAAACCCAATATCTTTTGTTTTATTTAGAAGTACCAGCGGCCCACCGATTTCTGAAGACAACCACCGTAATTCGACGTCCAATCGAACCATCACTCGAAGCCTGGACGTAAATCCGAATCCCGAGAACGTCAGTTATTGTAGTTGAGAAGACTTTAAGTATACTTAATACGGTTTTAGTATACATTTTTGTAAATAAAGCTTTGTTCATTTAATTAACACAAAGTTTCCGATTGTGTTTCATTTCGAAGGAAGTAGAACTTTGACTCCGAACCTGGACAACCGGAGTTATACCCCGGCTGGAAACAAAAACTGCAGTACAACTTTGCAAGTTAAAATTGGATAATATCATGAATAGTGCCGGCTTATGGTTATTTGGCCTGGCAACATTAAGTTGCTAATGTTAGAGAGAATGATTCTCATAGATAAAAAAAAATTATTGTAAACTTAGGAAAGCGTTCAATAGCCCTCAAATATTTTTTTTAAAAAATTAATGTGGAACAGTTCTTTATTATTTGAAAAAGAGAGTTATTTGCTGTTTCGACCGCCTGTGCTCAGAATAACAACAGGTGTTCATGTTATCGTTCTTCGTTTTTTATCTGTGATCCGTTAAGACCACGATATGGTGGTTAAAAATTAGTAAATCAATTTATTGTCTGACATTCAGAGTAAAAAAGTCTTTTTTTTTTTAATTTAATTTACAAAACCAAAGGTTTTTTTTTATGATATTCCCTAGAATGTGGTTGCGTAACATAGATACCTTATTTTAAAGACTATTTCACAGCCACATTCACAAACATTCACATGTTTTCTCACAACATGCTTTGATAGAATTACTTCAGTTCGATACTTGCTGCTGAGTTCTGGTCTTGTACGCGTCTCTCTCTAGGTAGATATGAGCTGACTATACTTTCACCAGAGTATTTTCTTTTACATACATAACAAGCCAAACCAGTACAGGCGTTGGAGTTTCTTACTTTTGATTTAATAAAGATGGGCGATTTGTTTAATTTCTGTACGTTTTGTCCACGCACACAGTCCCAATTATTTCACAAAGTGTTTTGTCAAAGGCAGCAGACAAATTGCTATGAATTGATCAATCAAAGGCCAGTGTTATACCTTCACTCTTGAATGATCAACAGCATTTGCCTCATGCACAGAAAAAAAAAGTGTTGTTATGGCAAATACTTTTTGCAGTTGAGGAAATTGTATTTGTCGCAAATAAAAAGTATTTGATTTAAATGATATTTTATTTGCCACAAAGAATTTCGTCGAATACACTGTATTTGTCGCAACTACAAAATTGCAGTTGACATAAATCAAGAGCAAAATTATTTGATCCAAATTGAATTTTCTTTAAGTTAAATGTAATTGCATTTAAAAATTCATGTCAACAGCTATTTATTAAAATCAAATGTTTTCTTATTTGAGATTACATGGAAAAATTATTTACGCCAAATACGGATTGCTGTTGTGGTAACAGTAGTCTTGTATTTTCAAATGCAATCCGCAGTTAGTTTTGTTTTATTGTTAACGCATTTTCTCTCATTCGTTTGAATTTTGTTTGCGGTATTAAAAACACGTGCGTGTGAAAAAAAGCAAATATGTGTGAGTGTTTTACAGGAGTATATCTTCGCCGTGGTCTAGTATTTAGTGTGTTGGCTTACTAAGACGATAGTGCCGGGTTCATATCTCAGCTCTGACATTTTGAAAAAAAAAGAAATATGAAAAAATTATTTCTTTCGGCGACTACCACTCAGAAATCGGCTGGCAAAAGCTCTGAGAGTAACTGATTGCCATGAAAAAGCTTCTCAAATCTGTCGTTCCGAGTCGACTTTAAAAATTGTATATAAATATAGTTTAAGTATTATGTACAATAATGTATGTATATTATATTATTTATATATGTTTTATAATATTATATATGTATGTATTATTATATTGTGTTCTCAATTGCCTTACTATGTATTATATTAATATTTTACTTAGATATAATTGAAATTAAGTTACCAATTCATTGTAAATACGTATGTATATTAGTGTGTCCCAAAAAAAAAATTTTTTTTGTTCCCCCACCTTTTTTTGAAAGCTTATAGGGTAAAGTATTTTTGTGATTTTTTTCAGATTTTTCGGAAGAGGTTTAGAGGTCGCTAAAATCGAATTTAACCAAAAAATCGGGGTTGCTCGACTTTTTTTGAATTTTGCGCATTACTCGGCCCATTAGCACGATTTTCTTTGTTACTAAGTCAATTTTTTTAAAGAAAACTGTGCAAACTTTACTTCTCTGTGCAGATATTATAAGTTTCGGTAATATTTTTGCTCATTTGAGTACCCTTGAAGTCATTTTTTTGTAAATTTAGCATAAATTTTAAAAATAATGCTTTGTAACTTTTAAAATTGCTATTGAAGTTAAAAAAACTAATGATTCAGTTTAAAATGTGGATAAATTCTGAGTCATTTAAAAAAATAAATATTGAATTTGCTCTCACCGTTCCAAAGTTATGCCCAAAAAATCTAGGCAGATTAATTCTCATACCCAAAAAAAAAATTAAAAAATTATTTTGTTTATTAGCTTTCAATTACACTGGTTTATAGCCAAAAAATACTAAGAACGCCACATGCCTAGATAAGTTAATTGGGACCTCCTGAGCACGAAAAACGCTGTCATGATTTTTTCCTAAGTACCGTTTTTTAGATAACGGTACTTTTGTGTTTTTCGGTGTATGGCCCCACTCAAACCCTTGTGGAGTCCAACCAAAAAGTCCGATCGAGATAAATAGCATATCGATGGAAAGGTAATTGAATGCCTTTTCCGTCGATATGCTGGAAAATTCTATCTGAGAAGAAATCACTGAGATATGGCACCTCAAAATTCAAAATTTTCCTATTTTTTACGTTTTTTTCAAAATTTTTCATTTTCATTTCAATTTTTTCCTACGTTATATTGAATATCTGGAATGTTTTATTCTTTTACCAAATAGCTTATTTAATAACCAATATTTTAAGCGTATTTTGAAAAAAAGCGGATGAAAAATAAAGTTTTTATTAAGGATTTTGTGGAACGACAATATTTTCATTTTCATTGCTCCCACAGTATATTCGTGATTTTAATTTAAATTTTTTACGTCGAATATACTGTGTGAGCAATGGAAATGAAAATATTGTCGTTCCACAAAATCCTTAATAAAAACTTTATTTTTCATCCGCTTTTTTTCAAAATACGCTTAAAATATTGGTTATTAAATAAGCTATTTGGTAAAAGAATAAAACATTCCAGATATTCAATATAACGTAGGAAAAAATTAAAATGAAAATGAAAAATTTTGAAAAAAACGTAAAAAATAGGAAAATTTTTAATTTTGAGGTGCCATATCTCAGCGATTTCTTCTCAGATAGAATTTTCCAGCATATCGACGGAAAAGGCATTCAATTACCTTTCCATCGATATGCTATTTATCTCGATCGGACTTTTTGGTTGGACTCCACAAGGGTTTGAGTGGGGCTATACACCGAAAAACACAAAAGTACCGTTATCTAAAAAACGGTACTTAGGAAAAAATCATGACAGCGTTTTTCGTGCTCAGGAGGTCCCAATTAACTTATCTAGGCATGTGGCGTTCTTAGTATTTTTTGGCTATAAACCAGTGTAATTGAAAGCTAATAAACAAAATAATTTTTTAATTTTTTTTTGGGTATGAGAATTAATCTGCCTAGATTTTTTGGGCATAACTTTGGAACGGTGAGAGCAAATTCAATATTTATTTTTTTAAATGACTCAGAATTTATCCACATTTTAAACTGAATCATTAGTTTTTTTAACTTCAATAGAAATTTTAAAAGTTACAAAGCATTATTTTTAAAATTTATGCTAAATTTACAAAAAAATGACTTCAAGGGTACTCAAATGAGCAAAAATATTACCGAAACTTATAATATCTGCACAGAGAAGTAAAGTTTGAACAGTTTTCTTTAAAAAAATTGACTTAGTAACAAAGAAAATCGTGCTAATGGGCCGAGTAATGCGCAAAATTCAAAAAAAGTCGAGCAACCCCGATTTTTTGGTTAAATTCGATTTTAGCGACCTCTAAACCTCTTCCGAAAAATCTGAAAAAAATCACAAAAATACTTTACCCTATAAGCTTTCAAAAAATGCTGGGGGACCTATAAAATTCGAAAAAAAATTTTTTTTTGGGACACACTAATGTATATATTCCTGAAAAATCTTTAATTTTATTTTTGTTTGTAAATAAAATCTAAAATTTAAAAAAATTTTTGACATTTGTCGAATTTTATTTGTGACAAAGACAATTGTATTTGTTAAAACCATTTTTGCATTTGCTCAATTGTATTTAATGTAATAGCAATTTTGTAGTTGCGACAAATACAAATTGCTATTGGGAACGATCCGAAAGTAAATTCTATTTGCCATTACTACGTTTTTTTTTCTGTGTGGTTGCATGTTGATTGTGTGGTAATGAGTGTCTTCGCTAAGTAGGTTTACATGTTGATCATTCGCTTTCTTGTTGACATTAGTTAAGGTGGAATAGAGTGGAATGTCGTTGTTTAAATAGTTTTTCAAAATTTGGAGTAGTTTAAATATTTTGGTGTCAAGCCTGACTTTAGTTTGCATTTATTGTCAACTTATAATCGTTTTTGTTTTATAAAATGTTTTGCTTAGTTTCACACCTTCCCCTTTATTGCTAACAGAAGATTATTTATGTCACAAACTTAGTTCAAAAATATTTCAATGAAAAATTGAGTTAGAAAATGTTGTATGAACTCGTATTACGAAAACTACAAAACAATCCCACAAAATACTACTAAAGTGCACAAACTCAACTACGTCAATAAAACTTGAAACATCAACCAGAACAACAATATTTTTAAACAACAGATGGTATTGGAAAAAAAAAATTAGTTTTCTTTTACAAACCTACCACAACGCAACAACATCAAAATAAATGACATTAAAAAGAGGCTCATTAATTATGTTGTGGCCCAATACCCATTACCAACATAATCATCATCAACAGCAAACGGTATCAAAATGGTGCAATAGCCTAAACGTGCAAAACATCTGTATCACTTCACTAATGGTAACAGGAAATGGCAGCAACTATTCTATATCTTACGAACATCTATAAGTGTTTTTCTTCAACTTTTTTTTTATTATGTTTTGTTATTTTGTTAAGTTAAGATTTTAAGGACAAGTTAAGATTTTCAAAATAATTTTTCAAGATTCAGGTGGGTTTCAGTTGTCACCATACTTAGACCCCTACTAATGGCTAAAATAAAAAGTTAAGGCGGACACATATATTTGTATATTATGAACAGTAGGCCTGGTATAACAAAAACTAGTGAGTGTATAAGTATCAAAATATTTAATAAAAGTTAGCATTTTCATACAAAGGCATATATTAATATAACTATATACCGTAACTATTGTAAAAAGATAGTAAAGGAAATCTTTAAGTATTCTTTTTTGACTTTAAAGGCCACTTCTTAAATTTGTTGTAAAAGAAGAAAGTGAAATTATAATATTAAATAATTTCAATTTAGATTTCAATACTTATTGACCAGAATTTGACTAAATGATGTCTGACAACTTTGTACAAAATCCTTTGTTAAATATTTGGTCGAAAATATGAACTCCTTTATGTTGTGAAATAGAAAATAATCCAACGAAGCCACATCTGGACAACAAGCTGTGGGATGCAGATATTCTAACTTAAATTCATTGATTTTGATATTGCAATACTCGTAAATGAATGAACTATACATTATCTTGACGAAGCAACACATTCGATTTTACCAAACAAGGCCTTTTATTCATTAATTTTACCATTCAAACGCTTCATAAAATTAGTGTCCTTCTTTTTTGAAGCTAATCAGAAAAAAAAAAAAAAAAATAAAAAAAAAACAGACGCAATCACCGTACCTGTATTTAGAAAGGTCTTTGAACACGCTTTCCCCTTTTCAATTCACTGCCTGCATTGCTGTGTTATCTTGGGAGGGAAGTGTTGGACATATATCTCATCCCCAGTTACGAATCAAAGCAAAAACTAGGTTTTAATATGGTAAAATATCATCGAACACCCTCAACATCTCCAGTTTTTTATTAGTAGTGAATGACTCACCTTATTACTTAAAAGCTTTGTTGAAATCAGTGTAGATGACATCCATTTGTTTTCGGACAAAAAATCCCCGATTAATTTCAGTTGTGAGATGAAGAAGGTTTGTCACCATGATATTCATGAAAAAGGAAAAATAATATTTTCTCAGTAATTATTTTCTCAATATTTTTTTGAAAATGAGGCTGATCAACAAGCAAGTGTTACTGGTGCTTGACATCGACACATTATAACACATTTCGCTCCGCCGTAACTGGATGCTAACCATATGTGTTTTCAAAAATACGTGGTACCATATGCCATTCGCGGTTCGTTGATCACAAATTGATTGTTTTTTGAGTTATTTGAAGTCAAAGGTCTATATTAAGAAGCTCACAATCCCACATGCATTACAGAAGAAAACCGAGCGCCGAATCAACGAAAGTCAATTACAGTTATATAGAAAGGTAATAAAAATAACAGTGAATGTTTGCATTTATCACATCAAAGTACTGAAGGTCATTTACGCCGGTGTGAGACTAAAAATTCTCTTTTATAAATATAAAATTTTGCGTTAATTTTAAGATTTATTTAAATCTTATACAAAAACATGAATGCGTGTTTATTTATTTGAAGTATATAGACTGCTGAACAAATTTTCTGGAACTTTTTACGGTATCTGTCTGTAAGTCTATAGCAGGCTATATAAATTTAAAAAATTTAAACTGGACAGGCCCACGCCCATACGAAGTAAGTATTTATTTGTTTGTGTATTTCAAATGGTAACAGTAAAAGTCTGTGTATATGTTACACATCACTCACACATACATACATAACTGGCCTTTAAACCCCTGTGCCAGGATTACGGCCTAGCTTCTCGCAGCACTCATGTTGTGTGTGTAAATTTTTATTCATGAGTACAGTCGAATCATCAGTATATAATTGGCCTGTATAAGTGTTAACCACGACACAAACTAGATATTGACTGATTGGTGTAATCAAAATCATAGGAAATACAAATCCAGAGGGCGTGATGTGACAAGTGGCCGTGGTACCTCCCATTCAAAATAAATTTTGACTTTATAGTTTATAACACATTATATGGACGGTAGTCGACAATATAAATTTATGCCTTGAGAAGTGTATGTATTTTTTTTTTTTTTTTGTAAATAATTTTATAGCTTACTTTAAACATGATTAATAAGTAAAAGCTAAAAAACTCGAGAAATTATAACAAAAAATGGCGTGTAGAAAAAATACAGAATTGGAAATTATTTATTAATAAACCATTCGTTTACATATTTGCGTATATACTTTCTATATTACATAGAGTATAATTAATTTTAATATATTTAGGGTAAACAAATAACTACAGAATAATTTCTTTAATAAAAGATATAAATAATATTGGGTTGGCAACTAAGTAAATGCGGATTTTACTAATTGATGGCATTAGTTGAATTTTTATGTTGGATAATAAAAATATCAAATACATTTTGTTATTTGATAGTCTATACTTCAGCTGTCAATCAGTAAAAAAAATGTTTTGATCGGTTGCGTGGTTTTTGTTTGGCGTCTGTTGAAAAATGGAAAATCAAAAGGAACATTTTCGTCATATTTTGCTTTTTTATGTCCGGAAAGGAAAAAACACTTCGCAAGCTCATAAAAAGTTATGTGCTGTTTATGGTGACGAAGTCTTAAAAGAACGGCAGTGTCAAAATTAGTTTGCCAAATTTCGTTCTGGTGACTTTTCACTGAAAGATGAAAAACGCTCGGGGTCATCCAGTTGAAGTAGACGACGATCAAATTAAAGCAATAATTGATTCGGATCGTCACAGTATAACACGTGAGATTGCAAGGAAGCTTCATGTATCACATACATGTGTTGAAAATCTTGTAAAGCAACTTGGCTATGTACAAAAACTTGATGTATTGGTTCCTCATGAACTGAAAGAAATTCATTTAACACAACGCGTTCACATCTGCGATTTATTAACTAAGCGTAATGAAAACGATCCATTTTTAAAACGATTGATAACTGGTGATGAAAAATGGGTTCTTTACAGCAATGTCAATCGGAAAAGATCATGGAGCAAGCCAGGTGAACCAGCGCAAACAACATCAAAAGTTGATATTCATCAAAAGAAAGTTCTGTTATCAGTTTGGTGGGATTACAAAGGAATTGTCTACTTCGAACTTTTACCACCCAATCGAACGATAAATTCAGATGTCTACATTGAACAACTAACAAAATTGAACAATGCAGTTGAAGAAAAACGGCCCGAATTGGCAAATCGAAAAGGTGTTGTATTCCATCATGACAATGCAAGGCCACACACATCTTTGGCCACTCGGCAAAAATTTTTAGAGCTTGGTTGGCATGTTTTGCCACATCCACCATACAGTCCAGACCTTGCATCATCTGATTACTTTTTATTTCGATCTTTGCAAAACTCCTAAAAATTTCAATAATGATGATGATGTCAAATCATGCCTTGCTCAGTTTTTTTCTCATAAAAACCAGAAGTTTTATAAAGGTGGAATTATAATGCTATCAGACAGCAAGAGGTCATTGCTCAAAATTTGCAATACATTACTAAATAAAGTTATTTCGTTCCATGAAAAAATTGACTTTTATTTTATAAAAAAAAAATCCGCAATTACTTAGTTGCCAACCCAATACATTGCCTTTATTGTTTTTAGTAGGTTTTTGCAAAAATTTTTTTTTTTAATAAAATAAAAGGAATATTTCATGCGAAAGTTATTTTAAGCATTTCTTTATTTTAAAAATTTTGTAATTTATAATAAAATGTTCCCACTGTGTTTACTTTTATCTCTCCATTTCCTGTATCATAAGACACGTTACAAATATTACACGTGAAAGTAATTTTTAAGTCAAAATGATTCATAGCATTTGTCCTCTTAACGGCAAATGGTTATATTTCATTTCATGAATCTGACAATGATTTTACAATTCGAGTTGACTAAACTGTAGTGTGAGTTTGTTTGTGCATACAAAAATCTAATGGTGACCCAATATGTATTCTCATTTTATACTCAAAACGCCTGGAAAATATTGAGTTGAGAGAAGCACACACACACACACACACACACACACATTCAGTCATCATGTATTTTACAACAACTGTTTGTTCGTCCTTTTATTAGGTTTTTTCATGTTTTGGTTAAGCAGTCATTAATAAGTCACTAAACTGTTTGTGCTTTCATTTTTTTGGCTTCTTTTTTTTTTTTTTTGATGATGTTCAATATTTTTTTTCACTCCCTTCCTACTGGTTGAAGTCTTCTATATGATTCTTAAATTTTATCATTTCATATTGTTTTTTCGTTCTACATTATTTCTTCTTTTTCATTTTATCAAAAATTTTCAAGTATTTTAAGAGAAATATGGGGCTGAGGTTGAATACTTAATGGTTTAAACTGGTATTTCGTATGTTACCGTCCCTGCAAAAGAGAAATGGGAGTATGTTTGTCTCCCTTTTATTGTGTAAATCATTTACACGTGAATGGCTCACTAATGCATTTTTCAAGTTTGCTGACCCACAATGTTTTTTCATTCGTATTGCTACAGCGAATTTTGTAGTTCAACACCAACGGTTATGGCTAATGAATTGGCAAGAGATGTTAATTAATGCCTATATGTAACTTATGTAACTTAATTTATGGCCTAAAAAGATGGTTAAATCCTCTGTTTTTATTTTGTTGAACTCATTCATTAACCATGGCAAGGCAACGTTTTACCCAAAACTTACAATTTATATGAATTTATTTCCGTTTGGGAATATTAAAAGCTGAACATAATTTTTTTTTCTATAATTCGTTAAAAGAATATAAAGGAGGAAACAGGAAAAACAAGAATATATTTTTTCTAAAGTATAAATTTCTTTGACTTCTGACAGTCTTGTAATGCAAATGCAATGGAAACGTAAACTGAAGCATTTTTATTATTTAAGTGCTTTTAAGCTTTTTAAAGAATTCTGTATTATCTGAATCAATTCAAGACAAAATTTTTTATGTTTTTGTAGTTGCATAAAAACTATTGTTAGCGATATTAATTATTTGACAGATGAGAATAGCAAATTGTGTTCACATTTCTGTTCAAGGCAAGTCATCATGAATTATTTAACCCCAGTGCAGCGCTTCGAAAGTGGAGAAATTTATTTAAAAAAAATATATTAAGATATTCGGGAAACTTATACAGCATTTCATCCATTTTATGATCATTATAATTGGCTCAGTGAGCAAGTAATTCAACCAGTAATTTTTTTTTTTTTTTTTTGCATTAATTAGTTTTTGCGATTCATTACCAGTAACACTGAAAGAAATGTGCGTATTACAGAGATATTGCTATTGCAGTGCCAAGTCTTAAAGAGAGGCCCTTATATATCATCGTTTCCAATCTGTTGGTGTTTGTCCTTTAACTACATACTTATGTATATAATTTTAGAGTTACGGCCGGGACCTACAGTTTAAAATAGACTCCGAATGACTGACTTGAGAAAATTATTCCTGGCAATCAGACACTCTCAGAGTTTTTGCCAGAAGACTGCTAAAGGGGGGTTTAGACGGTAATAAAAGTTGTTCGACATGACAAATTTTTGTGTAAAAGAGAATGAATAGTATCGTGTAAACTTGATATGTAATGAGAGTGTACGACATTGAGTGAAAATACGGATAAATATTTGACAGTCGTTTGACTCTCTTTGTTTTTTGAAACTTTTAATAAAACCATCGCATTTCATTAGATCAGGGATGCATTTTTATGTTTTTGTTTATTTATGTATGCATGTAAATTTTGTGTGCATGTGTTTTTCCTTTTTATGTTTTCATTTTACTTTGTTTTGTTATTTTACCAAACGTGTAAACGCAAAAAATATCTGTTGTACGATTTTTACTCTCATTTTTAAAATAAGGATGGAATTTCATAATATTTTCTCTTTGATTTTACGTACGACTTGCATTACCGTCTAAACCCAATTTAAGAGGCAGTAACCGAAAGAAACGTTTTTCTATTATTCTTTTTTTCAAAATGTTAATGGTGGGTTTTGAACCGGAGCTCTTGTCAACACATTAACCACTAGATTACAGATTTTACTTAATTAAAATAAAAATGATTTCATATTGAACATATTTTGGCTTAGATGTTATAATTTGTTTTCTTCTTTACAATATTTGGCACATCCAATGTGAATTAAAAGGACTATTCACAGTGTTGTGGAAGTTTATAGAAAATTACTATTCGTCTGTAATTGTGTGCTACGATGCCATACCGTTTAACCGACTGACGTATCATGTAACGCATGTGACGATTCGACACAAATTGATATTTCGGATAAAATTTATAAAGGATGGAATAGCATAAAATTGGCCAAAGGTTACTTTGTGCAAAAAAGTGAAGTTTTGGAAAAATTGTTTTCTTTAAAGAAAAAGTTTTTTCATTACTATTACGTTTTTGATTTTTTTTGTCATCAAAATATGTCTATATATTTGTTTTTCGTTTTATTATAAGCAATTTGAAAACTATAATTTATTTATTTATTTATCTATTTTTTCTTTCAGTAAGTGCAGTTTTTCCAACATCTTTTATCTGGGCCGTTGTTGCCAAACAAATACAGCTGAACTATAAAAGTAAACGAAGGTAAATTTAGTATCCTTATAACAGTTTTCTGGAAAAATATCTGAAAGTACATGATTTCTATGAATAAGCTCCTCAAATCTGTCGTTCAGAGTCGACGTTACAGTGCAGACCCCGGTACTCGTTGGTAAAAATTGATACACACAACATGGGTAGTGCGAGAAGCAAGGCGGTAACCCTCAATCTGAGCCGTAAGGGCCAATTGCTAGTCTTTCAATTTCTTCTTCTTCTTGGTAAGTCATTGAGGGCAGAACAAAATTTAATTTAAAATAAATGTTAAACATTAGCTGTAAGCAATTTCAAGATATTTAGAAGTCAATAGCTAGTTGATGTGGGAGGTACCACGCCTACTTTTCTGCCCTTTTTTTCTACTGATAATTTTTATTGAATACTAAAATTAATCTCACCAAATCAGGAACTTTAGTTTACACATTTTTCGAGATATAAAGAAATGAATATTTAACTTGTCTGACTGATGATTTGCATTAACCTTGAAGTCATTCAGAACGAATTCAGAAAATTTTGCTTAAACCGTTCTCAAGATATCAAAAATCAAATTTGTTTGTGAGGTGCCACACCCACCCGTGTAATTCCGTCCACTTTCTGGCTGATGATTTGCCTTGACCGTTATGTCATTCTGTCCCAATTCAGAAACTCAAGATATACAAAGATCAGAACCCTGTCCAGGTCCAATTTAGAAAAAAATAAACAGTCGCTCTTGAATTTTTCTTAGTTGAGTCTGTGTATGTTCCAAATTTCAACAAAATCAGTCAGTTGTTTAAGCGAGTTTAACCGACAAACAAACAGGTAAACAGACTTACAAACACATTTATAATATTAATACGAGTATATGGATTAATTCTTTAATGAACTAAATTACTTAAACAAAAAATACCCATAAGGCACCACTCTTTTTGGATGCTGCTATACTTATGACGCACTATGTAAAAATAAGTATATTTGTAAACTCATTGGCTTTATTTATAAAATTCCATTATAAATCAATTTAGACAAGTGCTTTAAATGGCTCTTTAATAATTTTAGGTAGATCTCATTGTTGTTTAACTTTTAGCTGTAAATTGTTTTTTGTCTTTAATTCTCTTAATGGCCATTACTGCTGTGTTTCAGAGCATTTCAAACGTAATGAAGCAGAGCACACATGTTGTTTTTCTTATAATTTTGGACACGCGAGCGCATACTTAATATAGAATAAATCAAAACTTTAATGCTCATACATTATATTAAACAATACATGTGTTTTTTCTTTTAATATATTTTAAAAGTTTTTCTACTTCATTGGAAAATTTAATCATTTTATTTCTATTATTCTGTCTGCTTTATCTGCAACATCTTCCCTCGATTACGAGTATTTTGCTTTGTATTTGTATTTTACCATCGCTTAGAGAAAACTAACGTAAGAAATCTATAAATTTTCTTAAGCTTTATTCAATATAATCGCTACAAATTGATTGTCAATAGTTTAAATTGACACTTACACCCCCTGTTTCATATTCAGACAGTTGGCTATAGTCACTGCTAAATCCAACATTTTATTACAATACTGACAACATTTTACCTTGTTGGGAATAAAGCATGAATAACATGCTGTTTTACTTACAATCCATGTGAATTGTTATCCAGCAACAGTGTATGTAACAATGTTTTAATCATTGTTTGAATTTGTGAAAATAAGAATAGAATATGTAAAAAAAGACACAGAGACAAATACAAAAACTAAACTAAAAATATATCAATAGCTTATTCTAAAAGTATCATTTAAGCTTTTTTGATTTATTTCCTTTTCTCTGTTTTACATCGTTTGTTTCTTATTCGTAGACAAAAGAACTGGAACCATTTGAAGTATTACAAATATTTTTATAAAGATTTTCATACACAAACACATTATTGGATATTACAATGTGGAATATTAAACTGAAGTAATAAACTGCAAAAGAATATTAAATTCAAATATGTTTTGTAACAATTTAATATGTTGCCTTAACAAATGTAATGCGATTTTCTTTCTCACACTATTACTGCCCATGATCGATGTACTTTTAATTTTCCGTTGGCAAATGGAAATTCGATCTATTAAATGTGTCACTGTTAATCTATATAGCACCTATATTTCGATCTTTTTTGTGTTTTTAGTTTTCTTACAATGGTTGCTAAGTTTTTGACGTTAAATGCGCAGTTATGCAGAATGATTTCTAGGATTTCATTAACATTTTCAGTGATTGGTCGAGCCAGATGGAATACTTGACATCAACACGATTAAATCACAAACGATCCTGCTCTTGTTTTATTTACAGCAAGACATTTAATTCATTTTTGTTCGAGAGTCTTTCGATGAACAAACATTTTTCATATACTTGGGAAAAAAAACGCGGTAGAAAACTACTGAAATCGATACCATTTGGTATTGAAATTGAGTTAGTCTGTTTGTGCTTACGTCGTTAACGGTTGGTATCAATATTTCAAGAACAACTTGGTATCACTTCATTTCCAACCGTTATTGTTCTGATAACACCCTGTTCCTTTCTTTTTACCAATTTTCCTAATTTCAATAAGGATGGGTGCGTGGTATAGTGGTTAGACCGCTCACACAAAAACTCCAACTGTCCAGGTTCAAATCCCAGCTAAGGTGAAAAATGAAAAAGTTAGTTTGCGGTTTTTTCAAAATTATAATTTAAAAATAAGAGGTCCGCCCCTCCCTCCCAGAAAACCATCGACAAAGAAACCGCTCCCCAACATTACGTTCTATTCAACCTTAACCTATGTCAACAAATGATCGGAGAAGAGCGCCACTTACTGGAGAAGTAGCGGATAACAGCTAAACCTACTTAGCGAGGACACTCACCACACAATAAACATGCAACGATGATGAGGGTATAACACTGGGGTTTGAATGATCAATTCACAGCAAATTGTCTCATTCCTAGTGCGCTTAATAGTAATATAAGGAAAATAAAAAAACAAAAAAAAAATGCAATTTCTGGAATAAATGTACTGTCCTCTCCAAAAAATTCCAATACAATACACTGCATTTAGTAGGGGTTTACCGCTGGGTATTGGTCTCAAGTAAAAAAAAAGCCAATGTTCTTACTTTGATACCGTAATCGTACTTTTATCAGTTTTGTTTTAATTTGATGCCATATCGTTCATGATTCTATAACAGATCGTTCCAAAGATAATAACAAACGTTCTTAATCTATTAATTTTTAGTATTTTGCAACTTTTGTTCTTGTTTCACGATTAGTTTTTAACGTGATACCATTGGTTAGCAATTTTAGAACGCATTTTTTCCGTCTATACTGTGAAATAGTTAATTCATTGTTGTTTTGATAAAAGGAATTATTAGTTCCAATAAAAACTAAATAACAATTTAATTTAATTTGAGTTCTTAATTTTCATTTTGTATTTTCTATTCACTATTTATATCTTTAGAAAGTAAATCAGACCGGCATTTGGAAGGATTAGTCAAATGACCAATAAATACAAATGTGTGTGTAAACAAAATATCAGATAAACGTCTGCCACGGCTATATCCGCGGGTACCCATAATGGGGAAATAATTGCGGTTTAATGTCGTTAATTTGCTGAATTATTTCATTCTTTATCTCCTGAAATGCTCGGGAATTATTGATGTACAGTTTTTTTTGTTTAAATATCTCCAAAGCAAGAGGTCCATACATCTCAAATCATTTGGTTTTGAGCCCACTTAATATCGTCACGACATGAGGTAACGTGAAAATTCCCGCACAATTGTTTGGTTGGCTATATGGCAAATGGCACAATCTTATTGAAACTACATATCCTCAATTTCTGGTCACAAAAAGTCCGCTGCCATCTCGCACTAGCTATCAACATTCACGATAATTGCTTTGTCGATTTCATTTTTAAAAAAATACGGGCCGATGACTTTTAATCGCTATTTCGGCTTTTCATTTGCGGAATTTTTTCTTTTTCTGAAGATAATTTTCTTTGTGAACCTTTCGGCTTGAAATGGTCAAGAGACTTCAGATAATGAGTCAATTCATACTTGTTATGGAAATTTAAATTTTTATTCAAAATTCGCATCAGTAATCGTTAAATGTTAAATTTTTGAGCAGGATGTTGACGACTTTTCGGCTACACTATGGTGAGCAACGGCAATGTTTTTCTCAGAACAAACTGGACGAACAAGAGCAGGTGTTGCCACATTTCCTGCACACTCGGTTTGCTGAAACTTGCTCACGAATCTCATGATTGTGGACACAATTCTTCGTTTATGCAGGCAGAATAATTACGAGGTGTAGGAAATGCATTTTGATTTAAACGTCCTTTTTTGTAGAGGGTTTAAACAATTACAATGCACTGCACAATTTTGTACATCTCCAATGTTGAATTTGTTTAATACTTGAACAAAGAAATGTCAAATTAACCTGCGTTAAGGTGTGACTCACAATTAACATCGTCCATTATTGTGTAGCCACTCTTTTTTGTCGTATTTTATTAATAATTTTTTGTTAACCATTTTGGAATTCTCTACACTGTATCTGTATTTATCATTCTCTCCTTACACACATTAGTGGATATGCTTTTTTGTTACTTTTTCTAAAAATAAGTACCAAGTATTACAATTTCTTATAGGTATAATATGTGTATGGGTGTAGATATGATTGTCTATTTGTCTTTAAATCTGATGTATTTGGAGAGAGAAAAAAAAGTAAAATTTATTTGTTATGCGCTTAAATCGTATTGTCAGTTAAATTGTCATTGATTCACTAAAAAAACAAAAATCCCAAGTAAAAAAAGGACACAAATATTATCGTCTGGTTTAAAAGATTGTAAGTGCGTATATATGTATGTAGTATTTGTATAGGTATATGTTTTTACATTTATTTGTTTAACGCCTTTATAGTAAAGTTTTATTTCTTTTTCCTCTCCAAATGTTTCGTTATTTTATTCAGTTTTTTTTTTACTTAAATTGCAATATTTAACGGGATTACTGTCAAAACGATGATTTAAAATATTTTATTTAAGTACTGCTTGCAAATAAAATATACGCACACGGGCTTATATTTGAACAGATAAATTTACAAGTGAAACAATTTGAAAACCAATACCAATACATTAACACAGACAGGATTATTAAAACCCATTATAAAAATTATTTTTTGAAACTGAATTTACAATATTATTTATTATTTTCAATTACTCAATTTCAGTATATTGATACTGATTTATTTGAAAGAAATTTTAAACAGAATAAAAAAGACAAAGAAAAAAATTTTAAAATCTTTGTGCATATGGTAAAGTTTTAAAACTAAAAGAAAAATAATTTTATTGCAGCTTTCTTTAAATAAAGGATATTTAAAATAAATATCCGTACATTTTATTTCTAATAATTCAGATATTATTTCAAAAGTTGAGTAATTATCGCAACCCTAAAATATACACCGTGTTTAATTTGGTAAGTCATAGAAATTTAACCATATACGGACATTTGTAATTCTGTTTCATCCAAATAAGATGACAATTACAAGAACAGCAATGATGGTAAGAAAAGGAGAATATGATAGAAACTGTTGTGTGACTTTATTTCGACTAACTCATACAAGTGTATGTACATACGGTAATAATTTCAGTATGCGATTTCCAAAAAAAGTGTGAGTTAAATAGTTGATGTTTAGCCTTGAATATGCACAGGACACAAAGAACTCTGATGAGACTACCGTAGCTGGAGTCGAAAACAATTGTTCAGTTTGGCTAGTGTACTATTCCTTCACGGACATCATTTCTTCTTTAATTACCAAAAAATATTTATTGCAGTTAACTTTGATCTGGTAAAAATTCTGATAAAAACAAAATTAAATTGATCACACCTCTCCTGAGGCTCGAACCCGAGTCTTCAGGACTTAACATATACGGACACCACTACGTGATAAAAGACCAAAAAAAGAAGACCTGTGTTTTCTAGTTTTGCTGAAAGTCATGAATTTTTTTTATGGTTCTCCAAACATTTGGGGCCTCGGTGTAATTTTTGTAAGAAGGGATTATTTTCTCAGGCTCATATCTTGTAAACCGTTCGGAATTTTTATTTACTTTTTGAAGCAAAGTTGTAGCTCTTGTTATGAAGAATTAAAATTGTGAAAATTTAAAACCACAAAATCTTTACCGTCACTACCAAAATCCCAAAAAACTTTAAAAAATTCGAAAATTTTAACTTTTATAAACAACTTTCTAAAACATATGAACTTCCTAGAAATGATACTTAACTATGTTCAGATAGCGCTTAAGTAGCTGCAAAAGTAAAAATTTCCCTAAGCGCTAAGATCCAAACAAACAATTTTCTAAAACATATGAACTTCCGTTCTGGTTGTGCTTAGGTAGCTGCAAAATTTAAAATTTTCCTAAGCAAAATTTAATAGGAAGCTATAACATTTGATTTATTGGACAATTAGATAAAAAATCATTAAATTTTGTTTTATTAAGACATCTAGAATAGGGTAAAAGTACCTCTACTAAGCCTTGTATTGTAGTAATAATAAAATTTGTTGAACCATACGAAATTTTAACACTAAGGCACAGATTTTAACTTCATAATTAAATGGCATTTAATTTTAAATGTCATTTAAATGCAACTTTGAGTTTTTCAGCGCAAAGTTAAACGAAATTTAAATGCCATTTAAATGGCCAACCTTGTCAATTTAAGTTTCATTTAA
Organism: Metopia argyrocephala; assembly: GCA_963576795.1. Taxonomy (NCBI): domain Eukaryota; kingdom Metazoa; phylum Arthropoda; class Insecta; order Diptera; family Sarcophagidae; genus Metopia; species Metopia argyrocephala. The sequence goes on along the minus strand of OY756211.1, from coordinate 54,191,507 downwards.
GTTTTACATATAAACATATGTTCTCGCCATCTTGTTTTTACGCTTTGCAAATTAAAATAAAACAATCGACAATGTTTTTAATTTTTTTATAAAAAGTGGCATATATGAATAAAACTCGTCTTTAAATAATAAAATTAATATATATTAGTTACTACATACATTGTTATTAATTGATGTTTATCAATAGTATTTTTATTTTATTTCTGGTGTTTTATTTTGTTGCAGCCAATCACAGCTGTTTCTGGAAAAAACTTCTGTAAACTTTGTTTACATTTGGTGGTGCTACCGTACTTTTGTCACAATTAAATACATACTTAAATATATGACTGGAAAACTAAAACTGTATTTAATTGCCATGTATGTTTAAATAAAAATTAACTAATTCCACATTTAAATATGAAGTAAAAAACTGGGCCTAAGAGGTTTCAATCGCAAATATTACGAAAACTTTGAATCAGTTTTTATTTTTTATTTATTTATTTATTTGTTTTTATTTTTTTTTTAATGGTCAAATCTTGCTTAATAAGAGTCCAAAAGGCAAACGGACTAAATTTTGTGATCTGTAGCAAATTTGATCATTATTTTTAATTTTCTTGAAATGTTTTTTATATGCTTATGTTTTCATAAATAAGTTTCTGAACTCAAGAATAATGTTATTCATGCTAAACAGAAAAGTTTGCAGTTGCAATCAGCACAGCTGTAAAAGATATTAATGAGCCTTCTGTTAACACAGTTCCTAGCCCCTCTTTTTCGAAAACTGTTAGAAATGATAACACTGCTGTAGATAATCTTAATGTACCTTCTGCTGATCCTGTTCCATCAACTTCTGGCATTGCTAAAAAGGCTTGTGAATTAACTCACCCAAGAAGTCTGGTTGTTATACCTCCAAATAAGTATGTCTTTGTCTCTCGGTTGGCGTACGATACTACTATTGAGGATGTTGAGTTTTATTTGAAATCCAAATTGGGAACTAATGTTAACATTTTTATTTCCAAGTTTTCATATGCGCAACCCAGAAATATAGCATCATTTAGAATAACTCTTCCTGCTAACTTTTATGACAAAATTGTCAATCCTCGCTTTTGGCCTGAAAATATTTTGGTTCGCGAATATGTATTTAAGGAAAACCCTGAATTTAAAAATAGAAATAGTACTCGTTTACCATTGGCAAATTCATCTGCTCCAAAAAACTGAATATCTCTAAAGATTATCTAAGAATTATATACCAGAATGTGCGTGGTTTGAATACAAAATTGTCAAATCTTTTGGTTAATAGTTACCATTTCACATATGATATTATTATCTTTACTGAAACCTGGCTTAATGATGGTGTTTTTGATGCAGAAGTACTTTGCAATAATTATGAAATATATAGATATAATCGTATGACTCGTAGAGGAGGTGGTGTTTTGATTGCTGTTTCTACTTTGTATCCGTCTGAAAATATTGCTGTTCATACATCTAATATCGAATTTATCGCTGTCGTTGTAAAATTAAGAAAGTCTAAAGTTTACTTTACTTGCTCGTATGTGCCTCCTGATTCTGACTCTTCAGTTTATTTTGATCATGTTACTGCGATTAACTCGGTTGCCCTACTTACTGAAAAAAATGATTCTATTTTTGTTGTTGGTGATTTTAATCTGCCTTCAATTTCATGGCAACAATCACCTGATGTGCCATATTTAATTCCGGTGAAAAATAGAAATTGTCATGATGAGTTTCTCAACAGCATTTTTGAATTATCGCTCTACCAAATTAACACTGTTTGTAATCATTTTGGAAAAATACTGGATTTGGTATTCGTTAACGATGTGAATGATTGCGCTGTATTACGTTCTGAGCCTGTTACTTTCCCTGAGGATCGATATCATCCCACAATTGAAATTAATTTTTGTATTCCATATGAAGTTAAATTAAAGCCTGTTGTGAGCAAAGTTTACTGTTTTAAGAGGACTAATTATAGCTTGTTTAATGATTTGATGCGAAATATTTGCTGGTATGATACTTTATCTATTCCCATAAATAACAAGTCAGATATCGATCAGATGATTACCAGTTTTTACCATATTATTTACTCATTTTTTGAAATTTGTGTTCCCAAGAAAGCTGTGCATACTTCTGTGGGCCCACCATGGAATTCCAGGCAATTATCTCGTCTTAAAAATCTAAAAAACAAATTTTATAAGAAATACAAAAGGTCTGGCTCTATTATTGATTACGGAAAGTATTCTGTCTGCCGCTCTGAGTACAACCTGCTTAACTACTCTTTATATAAAAATTATTTAATTAAAGTAAAAACCAATTTTATTCAAGACCCTAAGTCCTTCTACTCATTTGTTAACTCCAAAAGAAAATGTACTGGATTTCCTTCCGTTATGAAATTTAATAATAAAGAATCCAGCAATATTGATGTCATATGTGATATGTTTGCTGATTTTTTTGCAAGTACTTACTCTGATGTTGTATACAATAATGAGAACAAGTACCCTTATTCGTTAGCATCAAACCAAGTAATATCCTTTCCCATGTTTAAAGAGAGTGATATTTTGGAGATTATAATGAAGATTAAGGTGTCCTTTAGCTGCGGTCCTGATGGGATCCCGAGTTGCATTTTACATCGATGTGCGGATTCATTTGTAACACCACTTACTTTATTATTCAATACTTCAATAAAATATGGCTATTTTCCTGAGTTTTGGAAGGAATCGTTTATCTTACCGCTTTTTAAATCTGGTAATAAGTCACATATAACAAATTATAGAGGCATTGCTAAATTGAGCGTTATACCAAAAATGTTCGAAAAACTGATTGCTGATTTTCTTCGTCATAGTACTTCATCGTTTATTTCATCTTTTCAACATGGCTTTAGAAAGGGTTGTTCAACTACGACAAATATTCTTCATCTAACATCATTAATTAACACTGCATTTACTCAACGAAAGCAAACCGACGTCATTTACACGGATTTTAGTAAGGCTTTCGATAAAGTTAATCACAAACTTCTTTTAACTAAACTCGATTTATTAGGAGTTTCTAAGATTAGTTTAAACTGGTTTGAATCCTATTTGATGGGGAGGAAGCAGACAGTACGGGTTTACAATAGTGTATCCAAATATATTTGTGTTCCTTCAGGTGTTCCCCAGGGTAGTCATCTTGGACCTCTCCTTTTTTCCCTATTGATCAACGACCTTCCCAACGTTATAAACTTTGCTAATATATTGATGTATGCTGATGATGTCAAAATTTTTCTTTCTTTTAATAATTACGTTGATCACGTATATCTTCAAAGTGATTTAAATAATTTTTTCTTATGGTGTAAGCACAACATGTTGGAGCTGAATTTAAAAAAATGTAAATGCATGCGGTTTACTAGAAGTAATATAATTGCTGTAAATTATTCACTGGGTGGTCATCAATTAGAGTTAGTGGATTCATTTCTAGATCTCGGTATCTTACTGGATGAAAAGTTAAACTTTAATAACCATATAACTTTGGCTGTGAACAAGGCAAGAGGAGTTCTTTCATTTATAAAGCGGTGGGCTAAAGAGTTTTCTGATCCTTACATTACTAAGCAGCTCTTTGTTTCACTTGTGAGACCTATTCTTGAATATGGATCAGTTGTATGGGATCCTTACTACAATAGTCATATCACCCGAATTGAATCTGTTCAGAAACAGTTTTTGCTGTTCTGTTTGCGTGGTCTTGGTTGGAATTATTTGAATCTACCACCTTATAATTGCAGACTGGCATTAATTAAATTGCCTACGCTTAAAAGTCGTCGCACAATGTTAAATGTATCTTTTATGATGAATCTAATCAATGGTAATATTTGTTGTCAGTTTCTTTTGGAATCTATTAAATTTAATGTTCCTATCCGTAATTCTCGTCATTATATACCTTTGTTTGTTCAATTATGTAGATCTAATTATGCTTTTGCTGATCCATTTACAAGATTATGTCGTCAATATAATTTTTTGTCTGAATTTGTTGATTTTTCATTAAATACTAATGTTATAAAGCATAGAATAATTGTTTTTCTCAATACCTAAATAATTCTTCTTTTATTTAACTTATCATAGTTTTATTGTATTTCTAATTATTTTATTCATATTTTATAGATTTGTACATAGTCTGTAAGGATTAATTCCATTGACTAATTAAATAAATAAATAAATAAAAAATAAACAAACTTTCAAAAGTTACAAAAAATTCTTGATCACTTCAAATTAGTGTAAATCCCATTCCCAAAACAGTAAAAATATATTATAAAACCGTACTGATGGTCACTTAGTAGGTTACTGGAGTCCTAATCTATACAAAATGATGAACAATCGTACTCTTTACAATCTTATAGAATGTTTTTTATTCGATATTATTAGTCTCATCCTTTTTAGGAAATCAAACTTAAAATTAGAACTGAATTAAGATTATTCCCTATCCTCTTAATTAAGGACTAGAAGCTCTTACTTCCACGAATAAAAGAAAAAGATTTAGCACGAAGATATTACTTGCGTTAAAACTTTTCATGGCTTAATACTGCGGCAGACGAAGATGTCGTCTATTGGTGTAGCGAATTTGTATCTGCATAATTATTGTTGAGTCAATTCCTAAAAAGGAAATCTTTTGGCCACAAAAAGTATTTAAAAACATAAACCAATTTATGATTTCTACATAAAATGTGATTTAAATAGTTGATGATTTCCAGGAATTTGTACAGAACACAAGAAACTCTGATGAGATTTCCGTAGTTGGAGCTGAAAATAAGTTCAGTTTGGCTGGGGTACATTTACTGTACGGATATCATTTTCTCCTTTGATTGAGAAATCATTGTAAATTCGTAATAGAATTTAGTTTCTGAGTAATTAGTTCTTTTTAAAACGAAATAAAATTTTAAAAAATGGTTCATAACAATTTGTCTGGGATTCGAAATCGGGCATCCGGACCAAGTAATTATTTGTGTATAAAAAAAAGTATATTTTTAATAGTAATAGCCAATATTCCGAAATACTTCAATCAGATTTGAAGTAAACTTTAATTGCAAGTCAACTTTTTCCAAAAATAAAAAATAAAAAGTTAAAGAGAAGGTAAAAAGAAATGCAGCGGCCTTTGTGCTTTAATGCTTCAAAATGCTTTTGGCAACTGAAATACAAAAAAAAATATTTATATTTAACTGACAAATGATTGTCCTTGGCTTTATACAGAAATACAAAGGATATGCAAATTACAGTCAATTAAGTCTCTTCAAACTGATTGAAATACTAGTCAAAGACATTATTTTTAACATCCTTGAAAACATTTTTTTTTCTTTTGGTTTGTTTTTTGTGTAACAGAAAGAAACAGTTTGATAAATATGACAATAATTCTTCAAAATATGTATGTCAAGTAAGAGCCGTTTTTTATTAAAAATCACACAATCGTTGCCAACCATGATTGATATAAATGTTATGGACAATTTATAACCAAATAATATTGCTTATAAAGAAGACAATAGAGCAGGCAATGAAATATTATTTATTATAATGAACATATAAATTTTCAATCTTTTTTTTTTTTTTTTTTGTTCTTTCTTTAATTTCTTATTTTACGAAATATATGATATTTTTGGTTATAATTTTCATTTATTTCCTTGTGATTTTTTATTTTTTCTTATTATTGTGCTACTTTACACACAAGGCCATCATGGTAAATGGTAGAAATGAGTGAATGTATAAAACTTTAAATATATTTTACTGTGGCTGTTGATATTAATTTTCACGTTTAGTTCTAAAAAAAAAATTATTATGAGTCCACATTAAGTTAATGAGATGCTGTTTGACTTTTGCTTCAGTTACTGTATTTGCTACGTCATGGATATAAAAGAAAAGATTTGTAACACAAAAAAATCATTCGCTTCTATACTTTACTGTCAATTTAATAAGATATACTGTTTCTTACGAGTATACTCGTACTTTTCTTATTTGTTGTTGTTGTTTTTGTTTTTTTTTTGTTTCTTTAATCTCACGCTTTTGTAATTTTGCTTATTTCAGTCAATCATTCTTTTATTTTTCTATGGCTTTTGTCTTTTGTGGAGCATTAACAGTAATGACCGGTCATTAAGGAGGCTTTGCAAATTGTTAAGAGAATTATTTTATATTATTTCACTCAAATAACAAAATAAAACTTAATATCTTGTTAAATACTTTTTTCAACATTCCTCACATACTTAGTGTCAGTGTTGTTTGGTAATCTTAAATTTGGTTTACGAGTATTTTCATTATCCCTAAATATTCTTGTTTTGAGTTGGTGCTGCTGTATTTAGAAAATGTCAAAAGAGTGGGTTTAATTTATTAAATATGATACTAAAAAAGTAATAGTTTTTGTTTTGAATTGGTGAAAGTGTGGCAAAAGTTTATCACACAAAAGTTTATGGTGTCACGCAAACGCATTAAGGAAATGAGTAGGAAATTACAAATGACTTACAGTGGCTTATTTCACTAGAAATATAGGCACAATTAAAGTCATTGATTATATAATTTTATTTTTCTTAGATAAGAAGTAAATAATTATTGATGAATTATTAGGCCGTATTCCAATTGGCGACGTCGTCGTCGTTAACGACATTTTTGTAATAGATTAAAGGCAAGAGAAACCTTTTTCTCTTTATTCTGCTACAAAAATGTCGGTCGTCAGACGACAACGATGTCGCCAACTGGAATAAGGCCGATTATATTAATAATTATTAATAATTATTGATGAAGCTAAACAAAAGGATATGACATGATAGGATTTAATATCATTAAAAAACTCATATCCAAAATTATGTAAAATATTTGCAAAAATGGTATAAAATTTAGTAGTTGGTCTTGCTTTTAGGGATTCAAAACCTTGAGTTGGAATTACTCTCTTAGTTGACAACCGATTAACTCGCTAACAGTTTCTTTTTCTCCGCCGTTTTCTACTATGTCATTACGGATATATTTTACACAAGAGCACAATTCCCATAATTTATGGGAATAAGATGTTTGGGAGTAAAATTTTTTCCCATCCCAAAAAATCGGTATCGCGAATATATTGGGAGTTTCCATTGTGAATTATTTATAAATACTGTATAAAGAAAACTATTTATTTTAAATTACCTCTCAACAATTTTTTAAAGTAAAATATAAATAAAAAACAAAAATATTTTTCGCCTTATTGGCAAATACATTCAATGTAATATGAAATGTATGCTTTTGGGGATAAGCATGTCTCTATGGCTAATTTGTCTCTGCTTAAGAGACTCGTCAGGAGACTTTTTCCCAAAGGTGTTATTCAAAACTATAAATACTTATGTTAAAATAGTTATAGACTAAATGCGAATCATATCGGCCCCTGTTCATTAGTACATTGTGCTGGGCTAGAAAAATATGTTATAGGAAGTGGAAAAGAGGGCGTAGTGCTTGTGCACAATTGATTTAAACAAACTGATATCGTAATTGACAGGAAAAACTTTCTTTGAAATCGCTTCCAAAACCGATCGGTAGGATTAAAGAACGGATTTTCTCTATAATGCCCCCTGCTCCGCAAGGGGGGTACTACTACCCAGACAGTGGTATGCCGAATTGCTAATCTGATGTCCATGGGCTTTCTTCTGAGCGGCGTGTCTTAGGCATGACCGAGATTATAAGGCACCGGCTTCACATGACGCTGGTCAGACACGGTGAATGTGACCACCACCCTTACAACTGGGTGTAAGGGTGTGGTGTGTCTTATGACGGGTACGCACGATAAACTCAATCCAGTAGTATAGAGCCACATGTGACAAAACTCCTGCGACACACGAAATTTTTGGTGAAATAATAACCTGATTTAATGGTCTAATTAATTGGCTAACAAGATGTTATTATTCAACTCCACTGGTTTATTTTCTTTAGGGTTGTCTAAAGTCACTTCCCTATGTCTATAAACCACACATAATGGAACATATGAAATAAGGCATAAAATTTTAGAAAATTGGTGCGCCTTGTTTATTGAGCCTTGTATGTATGTACCAGTCAAGGGGGGAACATGGTCAAAATCATATTTAGCCCTTAATGTCATAAAATTTGCTATTCACTATATACTTTGTATATTGTTGTTTGATTATTATTGTGTAAATAAAAAAAACAGCAACACGGCATACTGTGCGGAGTTTCATATTAAACGGAAATACTACAACTTTAAGCATGTAGTTTCCCTAAATGCATAAATTTATTTTTATATTTTAATAAACATTATCACTATAATTTATATAATAAACTACAATACAAGTTTTGCAAAATGAAAACCCAGCAAACATTTTAATTCTATTTTAGTCTAAGCCAAATTCAAAATTCAAGTTTTACACAATGGAAAAAAAATAAATTATACAAGAACTGTCTAAGGCGTTAACAGAGGTTCCTCCTAATGGTTTCTTTATTTTATGAATTAACAGTTGTGTTTTGAGCGATAGAAATTTATGCATCACGGTTTACCAGTAATAAACAACTACAAGGTCAACCAAAAATAGGGAACAGATGCAAAAGTATTAACATTTATAACACAAATTTTTGTTGTTGATTTTATCGAACGATTGATTTATAACCACTTTTCAAGGCCATTGAATTGCTATGTTAACTTGGTTGATAATATTTGAATAAAATTAGTTAAAATAGACAGCCTTGTAGGTATATGGGAATTTTTGTTATTTTCCGTATAAATACAAATTAGAGATTAATTTTGTTTTCATTTTGCGGTTGTTTGTATGCTTTTTCTCATAGATTTTTGCCATTAAAAAACATAACATAATAATGATAAATCAAGTTTCACATATTATATGGCGAAGTTTTTAAAACCTCACACTGCATTTTTATTTTTAGCAGAAAGTCTTTGGTTAACATTAAACACATTCTTTATTGTACTCACATTTATTGCTACGATATTGGCATTTGACTAGTGGGTTTAGTGTCCGTCAGTCCCCTCTAAGTTTTTAAGTAATCTTGTTTTACCGTAAACGAAGTTAAAACGTCATTCGTTTTATATATTCTATAAAATGTTCAACCTTGGGCTGTCAAAATCCCATCTAACTTGAGATATTGTTGAATCGTCTTCACATTCCATTGCTACTGCCTCTAAACTCTCAGCCATCTTTGTCTCTTATTGCCAGAGTTACTAGTAATTTCTTAGGCAATTGTGGCAAATTTAAATCTTGAATGCGTAAATAATTCTTAAATAATTCGTTTTATTTTACAAACCAGTAATTTTAAATACTGCATTCCTACACTAACTTTATTGCAAATAAATGTCTTTTGAATGTTGAAATTATTTATTATTATTTTTTTTTTTTTTGTGGGTTGACCAAAGTGTTATATTTAATGGCGATGTGGCTGTTTTGCCTTCGCTTTCAACCAAATTTTGTAAAGGAAGCGTAATAAAGCATTATAGAATTTATTTTTTGTTTTTATTTTTTTTGTTTTTTTTTTGTCTTATAAATTAGCATTAATTGTTTAAACAAAGATAGAATGAAAATAAAACTGAAATTTTCTTTATTTTTGGGTTTTCTTACTCATTATAATTGTAATTATTTTATTTGCCATTTAAATTTTGTTAATTTTTTGTTCAGAGAAAATATTTAAAAATTTTAATATGCAAGAGAAAAGAAAATCGTTGAAGATTTTTTAAAATTCATAGTTTTGTATAACTAATTACAATAATTAATTCAAATAAACTTGACTTTAAATGTAGTCAAAAACAAACAAGTTTAGAAAACACAAAAAATTTAATTAAAGGGAAATTGGCAATAAAATAAAGTATTATTAATTTTTTAAATTTAAGCATTTCTTTAAAACTCAGTATCAACCGGGTTTTAACACAGAAAAAAAAACGAATGAAAAATATATATTCTAATCAATTTTATTTGTAATTGGATCAATCACCCTTATTTTATTTGAAGTCGGCAACAGCAATGGCAATTTTTTAAGCCACAGCAATTTTAAACAACGGCAACATCACTTCAATGTTATAGCGTGTTTACTCGTAGGCACGCTCTCTCATTCGTAATTTAAGCCCCAAACACTACCAAAGGGGGGTTTAGATGGCAATACAAGTCTAACGACATAATTTTTGTGTAGAAGAGAAAGAATAGTATCATGTAAACTTGATATGCAATGAGATCGTACGACATTGAGAGAAAATACGGGTGAAAATTTGACAGTCGTACGGATCTCTTTGGTTTTTTAAATTTTATAAACAACCATCAAATTTCATTAGTTCAGGAATGCATTTAAATTTTTTTTGTTTGTGTTAAATCTACTCACAATGGATGTAAATTTTGTGTACATGTGTATGTGCATTTTATGTTTTCATTTTACTTTGTTTTTGTAAATTACCAACCGTGTAAACGTAAACAAATCTCTCGTAAGATTTTTACTCTCATTTTTAAAATATATACAGATGGAATTTTATATTTTCTCTTTGATTTTATGTACGTAAAGTATTACCATTTAAACCAGGGACTGTAACGGTTATAAGTTATATCGAAAAACTTATTTTTTATGGTTATTTTGAGAGTTTTTCCAAAAAACGTCAGCAGAAAAAGTTATTTTTCAACGTAAAAATAAAAGTTAAAAAAAAACTCTCAAAAATAGAGCTTTATTTTTTCGTCATAAAATAAAACTTATTTTGTGATTTTTATTATTCCGTCATAAAATAAAACTCATTTTGTGAGTTTTATTTTTCAATCAGAAAATAACAGATTTTTTTTGAGTTTTATTTTTCCGTCATAATATAAAACTCTATTTAGGAGTTTTATTTTTTCGGTCATAAAATAAAACTATATTTAGGAGTTTTATTTTTTCGGTCATAAAATAAAACTCGTTTTTATGAAAAATTTTTTTTACACCTAATCCTGATTTTAAACATTATATCGTCTGCAAATTATTACAAATGTCATTTCTATCATATTTTGTTCCGTGCAGAACGTCGTAGGAGACACAGTTATCGAACTCGCTTTCACGCTCCTAGTCAAATATTTGTAACATTTTTAGCAAGTTCCGGCCATTATCGGTTGTAATTGTGTAAATTTGCCTTTTATTAATATTAAAGCACCCTAAAAATCGTTAAACTTGAGATTTTAGGTATTCAGCTATAAAAAACAATAAAATAAAGATACCACAAGCAACGGGATTAGATAAAAATAAAATCTGTATTAAAAAAGAGTTTTATTTTATGACAGAAAAAATAAAACTCCTAAATAGAGTTTTATTTTTTGACGGAAAAATAAAACTCGAAAAATAACGGTTATTTTCTGACTGAAAAATAAAACTCAAAAATAAGTTTTATTTTATGACGAAAAAATTAAAACTCTCTTTTTAAAGGTTTCTCTAAACTTTTATTTTTCCGTCAAAAAGGCGAGATCACCACAGATTCTGTGAGAGCTCTCCAAGACGATTAATTTGGTATATAACATCATATATGTATGTATGTCTGTCGACTCTAATACGATGGTTTTTTTAGTTTAATTTTTAAGCAATAACTGTTATTTGCGGTCCCTGATTTAAACCCGACATAATAGTGCATTTAAAATAACTTATTTGGAAGAAAATTACAAATTAAATTAAAAATAAAATTAATCAAACACATAATATTAAAAACACAATAAAGTGCAAAATTTTAATTAAACTGCTATGTGTTATGAAAACGAAATCTCACCATGTTGACACGAATAGAAATTTTCCAGGTTCGCTCTCTTATTCGCTGTTCCAGTGTTTTGCAATTTTTACCTTAGATTTGAGGTATATTTTTTGAGCTTTAGGAAGTTTTGGGGAAGAAAAAACTTAAAGGGAAAAACTTAGGAGGCAAGCAATTTACTCAGTATTGAAGTAAAACAATACAAAGTCTAATGACTTAAATCTTCAAATATAAAGTACGAATGACATTTTAAAAGAAAGTTTGTGCCATAGGAATGTATAAAAGAGGTATTTGCAACATTTGGGTTGATTACCTCTATGGCCTGAAATTTGCAACTAATTTGGTTAAAAGCATTGTATGAGTGGTTTAAATTTTATAATAACACCTACAGTATAAAAACAAATGAGAAAAAAAGTTTATTTAAAGGCAGTCATTTTTATTACTTTTAATGGTTTATCTCTTTTTGGGGATGCATTGAATGCTCTTTGTTTTCATTTGGATTGGTATAATCAAAAATCGCTAAAAATAATCTTTAGATAAAAATTTTTTATGACCTATTTAGTTGATACAGGTATTCTGTGCACATTAGTTGAAATTTGTACCCGTCATCTACGATAGGCCTAACTATTAAATATTGTTTAGTGAACTAGTGGAACAGCCCTCTTATTAAGAATAGTCCTCTTATTAGAATGACTAAAGAGATTGTAAAAAGTCTGAAGCATGGAAGGGAGATCACATATTATGATAAAATAATTTCTGTATTCGTTAAAACTGTATTCAATGAAAACTTCAGCAAAAGCCTCTAAACGGACCCCCTTTTATGTTGACGACCATGGCAAACGTTTTAAGGACTATGATTTAAGGATATGCACCTGGAACGTGAGAACCCAATTGGCGGATGCTCTCAAGAAATGTAGGGCTGACATCACCGCCATCCAGGAAATGCGATGGATAGGACAGGGTTGTACAAGGCAAGCAACATGTGACATCTACTACAGCTGCCATGATAACAGACGTGAATTTGGCTGCGGATTCGTAGTTAGCAAGAGACTTCGCCATCTTGTCTCAGAGTTCACCCCAGTGAACGAAAGAATAGCTACGATCCGGATGAAGGCGAAATTTTACAACATCAGCCTCATTTGCGCTCACGCCCCGACGGAAGAGAAGGATGATGCGGTCAAAGATGCTTTCTACGCAAAGCTCAAGGATGTTTACGATAAGTGTCCGGCGCATGACGCCAAAATTGTCCTCGGCGATTTCAATGCGAAAGTTGGACGTGAAGGTATCTTTGGCCCCACTGTCGGGCAGTTCAGTCTCCATTCTTCCACCTCGCCGAACGGCATGAGACTGATCGATTTCGCCGCGGCGCGAAACATGGTAGTTTGTAGCACCAGGTTCCAGCATCTCGATATCCATAAGGCCACCTGGCTCTCTCCTGATCGATCAACTACCAACCAGATCGATCACATTGTGATTGATGGAAGGCATGTATCCAGTATACTAGACGTGCGCACATTTAGAGGTCCAAATGTCGACTCGGACCATTATCTTGTCGCAGCAGATGAGACTGCGCATATGCGCAGCGAATATGGCACGTTCTAGTGTTCGAGGGAAGCTGGACATCAAAAAGCTGCGATCACAAGAGACAGCCAGGTCGTTTTCCGATCGTCTTTCTAATGAGCTCCACTGCATCCCGTTCTCTCTCGAAAGTATTGGTGGACAGTGGTCTCACATTGCTCACTCTCTGCGCAACGCTGCCGAAACAGTCCTTGGTTTTGAGCGTCCTCCCCGCAGAAACCAATGGTATGATGAAGAGTGTCGTGAGGCCACTGCGGCAAAGAATGCTGCCTACAGACGAACGTTGCAGTCCACCACTACAAGAGCAACTGTGGAGGTGTACAGAGAGAAGAGGAGAAAAGAGAGACGCCTATTTAGAAGAAAGAAAAGGGAGCAAGAAAGGCGAGATCGTGAGGAAATCGAGATGTGCAGGAGTAGACATGATGCTCGAAATTTTTATAAGAAGATAAGGCGTCTTACTACTGGTTTTAAACCCGGAGCAACCTCCTGCAGGGACGAACATGGTAATCTGGTTACAGATGCACATGGTGCACTGAGATTATGGAGACAGCATTTCTGTAATCTACTGCAACGCGACAATGATACAAATTCCGCTGGTAGAGATGCTGTGCCGGACCCAATCAATGATGACGTTGTGATCCCGTCCCCCCGCCATGAAGAGGTCAAGGTTGCCATATGGCGACTGAAGAGCAACAAAGCAGCCGGACCTGACGGTCTGCCCGCTGAACTCTTCAAGTATGGAGGCGATGAGCTGGTTAGGTGCATGCACCAGCTCATTTGCAGAATATGGCTGGAAGAAAGTATGCCCGATGATTGGAATCTCAGTGCCCTCTGTCCGATCCTGAAAAAGGGAGACCCCACAATATGCACCAACTACAGGGGTATAAGCCTTCTCCCTATCGCATATAAGGTTCTTACGAGCGTATTGTGTGAACGACTGAAGCCATTCGCCATCTCACTGATTGGACCTTATCAGTGCGGCTTCAGACCTGGTAAGTCCACCATTGACCAGATATTCACACTGCGCCAAATCCTGGAGAAGACCCATGAAAGTCAAGTCGACACACACCACCTCTTTGTCGACTATAAGGCAGCGTTCGATAGCCCGATAAGGGATCGCGTATATGCAGCAATGTCTGAGCTCGGTATTCCTGCAAAACTGATAAGACTGTGCAGAATGACGTTGAGTAATTCCCGCAGCTCCGTCAAGGTAGGAAGAGACCTCTCCGAGCCTTTTAATACCGTGCGAGGTTTCAGACAGGGCGATCCCTTATCCTGCGACCTCTTCAATTTCGTCATGGAGAGTGTTTTGCGAAAGGCGGGTGTCCATCGTAATGGCACTATTTTTAACAAAAGTGTCCAGCTCCTTGCGTATGCAGACGATATAGACATCGTTGGGCATACCAAGCGAGATGTCACCGCAGCCTTTAATGCTATTGAACGGGAGTCTGCTAAAATGGGTCTGGCGGTAAATGAGAGCAAGACGAAGTACATGTTGTCGACGAGTAGGGACGTTGATCGTATCGGCTCCCAGGTTACAGCCGGCAACTATACATTCGATGTGGTCAAGGAGTTCATCTACCTTGGCACCGCCATTACCAGCAAAAATGATGTCAGTCTAGAGATCAGGCGAAGAATCACACTGGCCAACAGGTGCTACTACGGTCTCGGTAGGCAGTTTAGTAATAGAGACCTCTCGCGTGCGACGAAATTAACACTCTACAAGTCGCTTATTCTCCCGGTGCTTCTCTATGGTGCGGAAGCATGGACGCTGTCTTGTGCCGATGCAGCGGTCCTGGGAGTGTTTGAGAGAAAAGTTCTTCGTAAGATCTTTGGTCTTCTAAGGCATGGCGATGAGTTTCGCATTAGAACCAACCATGAGCTGTATGAGCTCCTCGGCGATGTGGGCGTTGTCCAGCGTATTAACATCCAGCGGCTATGCTGGCTCGGCCACATTGTTCGGATG
Organism: Metopia argyrocephala; assembly: GCA_963576795.1. Classification (NCBI taxonomy): domain Eukaryota; kingdom Metazoa; phylum Arthropoda; class Insecta; order Diptera; family Sarcophagidae; genus Metopia; species Metopia argyrocephala. The sequence goes on along the minus strand of OY756211.1, from coordinate 54,176,299 downwards.
GAAGAATCTGCTCCAGCGAAGAAAGTTTTCGATGCGAAAGTCACTGGACGTCGGCGTAGAGGACGACCCTGTTTACGTTGGAAGGACCTGTCATCGATAGGTGTGACCAACTGGAGAAGGCGCGCGCTAAGCAGAAGCGCGTGGAGACTAGTGCTGAAGCAGGCCGAAACCCGTTAACGGGTTGTTATGGCCAGCTAAGTAAGTAAGTAAGTATTCGTTAAACTACTATCACATTAGACAAATAGTTGACCAAAAATACGTAAAAATTTAGTTTTATGTAAATATACCTCTAGAAATTACGAGTATTCAAAAATAAATAAGAAACAAGCTTTAGATGTTTAATTGAAAAAACTGAAATTAATATAAAACAAAAACCCCTGTAAAGAAAATTTTTAAAATTTATAACCGCAGACATAATCCAACTTAGCTCATGTAATTAAAAAAATCAGCATTTTAAAAAAACGAAGACCAAAGCACATAATTTTTAGTAAAAAAAAATAACTTCAAAATTTATAGGAGCCCTTGTACTTTTTTTGTTAGGGTTTACACCCATGATGCGCACTGTGTTGAAATGCGTGAAGATATAGTTCAATTATATGTAAGCTCCTTATGTCAATGGGACATGTTGCTGTCAGTTGATCACTCAAAAGCCAGTGTTATAACTTCACCCTTGAAATGATCGAAAGCATTTACTCTATCTGTTAATGTTAAATCTTTAGTCTGTTGTGAAGTGGTGAGGATCTTTATTAAGTTAAATGGTAGGTTTTTAATCCTTACTTAGTTCTGTCTATTACTACTTGCCAGTAGGTGGCGCTTTCTCTTGATAATTCAAAAATATGTGAAAAATTGCATTAAATTGATACTTATGAGTACTCGTAGAAGAAGAAAAATGTATATCATACGACTGTAAAAAATCAATGAAATAATAGCAAACACTTCCAGAACCGTTAACAGAGCGACTTAAAATATAACTTTTAAAATGTTTTGAATTTTCATATTTTTGTAATTTTCCCCTTATTAAAGAAAAACAAGACAAGATTGGCGGATAAAATTCGCTTATGCTGCTTTAAGAATATGACCTCTATCGATTCTCAAATCTCAAAAGTTCCTTTTAAAAGACTTGCTATATGACATGATTAGTTCTATTATACAAACTTACTTACAAAAAAAAATTATATTTTTATTTTAATTTGATAAAAAAAGAACATTAGTTTGAGGGAAGCAACTCTGCAATAAAAATATTTAGAAAATATATAGTATGTTACTTATATATCTGTATGTGCATATACTTTAGTTTCTGGCAGTGATAATAATTTTTTTTTTTACTAAAAACACAAATCAAACACAAGTTTTTTCATAACACATTTAAACAGGGGGAAAATATGTAAATAAATGTTGTTTAAATATGCATGTAATTGTAATTTCCTATACATAACATGGCCAAGCCAGATGTTGCAACAGCAAGGAAATGTACATATTTTTTCCTGTAGTTTTTGCGCACACAAAAATAAATATTAAATCTCTTTTGCCAGTGCTACCAGAAAATGATTGAAACTGATTTGTAAATTCATAAAAAAAATTCTGCTAAAATATTCTGCAGAACAAAAGAGAAATGCTAAATTTATTCCAGAAGTTGAATAACTTCTTCAAAGCCATTAGATTTTCGAGTAAAGCTGTAACTATTTGGTGCTAACTCACGATATTTGTTATACAACTGGGAAAGTCTAGAGAGACTGGATGGTATGGCTATGATTGGGGCCATGTGTAGCTGTCGAACTAAGGCTATTGATTTAACAGAGGCCTTATTCTGTAACTCTCCTAAGCAAAAACTCTATCGCGAAATATTTATAAACTTGATTTAGGACTTCTTGGCTACGAATATAATTCGTGAACGATTATTGCAATTTAAAAACATTATGCCTATTACTGCTAAACTTTTAAATTTTGTATACTCTAACGTCCAGCCTGTTTCAAAAACCCAAAATTTTAGCATTTTAGCTTAAGAAAATTACAGAAAAAGTCCACAGGTCTATTACCCTTCTACGTCTGTATTAAGAAGCGTTCAATGAGGAGTGTTTCATGGATGGGAATTGCGCCTGGACTGGAACCACAGAGTGAGTGTCGTTCTAGAGAGTATTCCGGATGACACGGTTGTGTATTCAGCCACGGAATGCATTGATCCTGAGTAGGTTTTTAATTGGAGATTCAGGGCTATGTTTCAGATCGCAGATACCTGAATTGATACCAGGAGCTTAACGTAGTTTTCGGAAAGATCATGAATTGACAGTAGTTTAGAAGCCACAGTTTTTTAACCTATTACGAAGACCTCGGTAACTCTTTTAGGCTGAGGCCTCGATTATGGTTCATAACAGTTGTAAATTTGATGTTGTATTTTTAAAATTGCGATTATAAATTACAACACCTATGTACACTACAACAATTTAAATGTTGTAAACGATAATCGCGGCCTAAGATTCAGGGCATTTCAACATAAAGCTGGTATAAGCTAACAAGAGGGTATCAGCGGGCCGCACATTGCTTTATTTTCTGATAGGCAGGCCTTGCTAACGGTTACAGATCTTCAACTGGGATCTAATCTGGTGCTGCCATCGATTTACTCGACTTCATTGGGAGAGCAAAGAAATTGTTATATAAGCATGGTTTTCGGCATGCTCTATTAAGTATATATATTAACAATTGGGACGGATAGTGCCGGTGGATAGCACTGTGCTCGAGTTTGACACTTGCGAAAAAAAGATCCCGAAAAATTTCGCTAAAATTTCCTATTTATTGATGTTCATATTTTATCAAAATTGCTAAATTTAAAATTAAAAAGTTGTCAGTGTAATTATCGCAATCTAAATTCTTTAAAGAATTTAACTTTGAAGCAATTAAAGCGCTTCTGACAAACCAACATATGTATGTATATCTTCTTCCTGTTAAAAACATTTTTTATTAAATCACTATTAAATAAAAAATTCTTTTTCATAACAAGTTTCCACCGCCTGATTTTTAAAAATCACGTCAGTCAGTTTTAAGTGCATTGTAACTCCGTATATTTGTAACTCTTAAAAATGATAATTTATAGCGATTTAGTATTTACTACGCAAATATCAATATACCATTCAGGGGTTTAAATATGTTCAGTGTATTATGACTGTCCTTCGATTTTTTTGGCACGTATTGAATATAAAATATTGACAATCAAAAAAAGTAAAACTAAATATTTAGTTTTTAAAACATTCTGCTAAAATTTATTACAGTTTCATTTTTTAAATTTGGGATATTCACAATGTGTGCTGTATTGTCATAAACTTGACTCTTTTTTTTATGAGCATGAAAAAATGACAAGATAATATGACTTTATAGGACACCTGTGAATACCCCAGTTAAAACAGTTTTCAGCTAAATTAATAATTGTTTTTCTTCTTCATTTGAACGAGTGAAACATAAATTTTAATATTTGTTTATATCCGGCAGCTGTTTAGTGACAAATTCACAATATAATTCGATGAAAATATGTGTGAATTATTTAATGCGATATTTAAATAATTATATTCTTTAATATTAAATTAAATTAAAAATTTACTTTAAAAAATGGATCAAATTCTGCTAAAAAAGCATTTAGCAGAATTTTTAATAGGCTAAATGCTGCTTATTGAAATATACTGCTAATTCTGGCAGTGAAAATGCTAAAATTACAATAATTTCTTTCACACCTACGTACATATGTATGTACTTATATACAGATGGACACACACAAAATACATAAACAGACGAATTTGTTCATGTCTGTTATGTGCTTAAATTATGCGAAAACTTACGCACTCATACTCATTATTCGATGATTATAAAACTATTGGGAATTAAATTGATTAAAATAATTACGTACTAACATACACACAAGTTTACATATAAAATTTAAAATTTTTAAATATCAAAATTCACATATTACTAGACAGGCGAACAGTATACGAGTAGAAATATACGGGTAGAATTCCATTAATGTCAGCGTTGTGCTTTTTAAAACCGGAACCCAGGAAAAGCAATGCAATCTTGAACAATGCTAACAGTATAACGATATTTTTTGTATTTTAAACTATAGATTCATTCATTTTTAAGACTTCAAACAAAAGCAACTTAAGCAATATCAACCGCATTAACAGTGTCAAATAAGCAAAAGCAGGAAAATACCCGTACCAACAAAAACAAATCCTTAAAATAAAGTTAAAAGAATGAATGAGTGAAGGCATGAATGGCTGAATTGAGCAAATGAATTCCTTTGTTGCTGTTATGCGTATATTGGAATTTTACTTCATTTAAACTCTTCAAGTTTCATTGCTTACGAAAAAAGAAAAAACAAAAAATGGTACAAAAATTTTAGAAAGATGTGGAAAAAAATATTAAAAATTTTTTTTCTCAAATACGTGACAATTTTTTCATGGATTCATCGTTTTCTGCTCTGTATTGAGTGCTGGCATGGAAAAAACAGAGAAGGGTTTTATTTTGCAAATAAAGGTCAGAGATTCCTAATTAAATTTAAAGATTTCATTTTTGTATAAAAAATGTTTTCTGATTTTCGCAAGTAAATCGGGTTGACACCATGTTTGTCATTAACATTTAAAAATTTCTGCAATTCATTAACACTTGAATGTGAATTTTAAATTACTTTTTTTATTTATTTTATTTATTTATTTTTTTTTTTTTGAAACATAATTGCATAATCCTAATCTAAATTAAGCTTTACAAGGCATGTTTTTAATTAAATTAGCGTGACAAAAGGAAGAGATTTTATAATATAATAGCGTGTTACACTGATAGGGTGAAGGTTGTGGATTCGATTCAATCCATAGGCTTTGGTATGTCACAATATACCGTGCATATGGTCTTAGTCACTGCATTTGTGTTAATTAGAATTACCGAATTCATAAAGTTTTGTATCGTTGTTTCATGTATTGCATACAATGTTGGCTTGTGAACATCTATTGTATGTATATGAATGTATTTTGTGTATTAAACGTCAAAAACCAAATGAGAAAAAGAAAATCTGCATTAAAAAGTTGATTTTTACAAACAAAATACATTTTTCTTCCATTTTTATATTTTTTTATTTTATTTTATTTAATTTGCTGTTGACAATAAAAAGAATTTTTTTTATATTTATATTTTTGTCAATATTTTTCATTCACAATAACACAGAAACCAATACAATTTTTTTAAAACATATGAAAAAAAGTGTATGAGTTGTATCGAATGTTTATATACAAATTACCAACAACAAGCGCACAGCTGTTGTAGTGCCATACAATCTAACAACGAATACAAGGGTTTTGTGAATTCGGCAAATATATAATTGTATTGTATCTTAAATACCTAAATAACAAAATATATTTTTATACAAAAATTTATATTCTTATATATTACAATTAAAGAATAAGTCCGTTCTTCTAAAGTTTTTCCACAAAAAATTGTTATGCATTTACAAACTCACTACATGGCTTGTTATAACATAATTATCTCTAGCTCAGAATATGTTTGCTTTATTATATTTTGAGACTTGTTACAAGTACTTTGAATGAAACCCATGACCCTGAATCTTATAAATTACATGCGTGTGGAGAAACGGAAATAAATTGTAACATTATTGCGTATATTAGCAGATTATGAACTAGCAAGTTTTATTTTCATTCTGAATTTCAGTTTAAATATCACACATCATCAGCGACACAAACTCAATACGTAAAGTGATCGCTGCTTGCTCGTATACCCATACCAAGTGCATTGCAGCGACAATCAATAACGTTGTACGAAATGTACTCGTAATATGATATCTTTTTTGTTGTTGTGTTGGTATTAATCACCTTGAAAAACTAAAAGAGAAAAGCAATTAATAAAGGTGCAGATCCTTGTAATTTTTAAGAAAAGTTGAATGAAATTACAAAAATGTTGAATCCCTTTACGATTGAAGTAGCGATGCTGGTCTGCTTTATTTGGAGCCAGAATTTATAGTGAGTCCCATCCACACAACCAGTAACACCGAGATAGCCTGTTTTTTCAAAAAAGTCTAATTTAGCTTCAATTTGTTCAACATTTGTCATTTCAAATTTAATCCATTGGGGACCAATCATTCTTTCTAAGACATCCAAAGTTTCAGAGAGAATCTTAGAAACGGCTGGCTGGGACAGTCCCAATTTAAAGTTGTTCCAGTACTAAATTGGTACGATCTCTGAGCTAAAAATCTTAATGTGGCTGCTAATTTTGCTGTTTTTGAAACGAATATTGATCTAACTCTGCTTTTCATACGAGTATCTATTGTTTCCAGCACATACTCAAAGGCTGCTTTATTAAGTCGAAAATAACTTTCAAACCTTTAGAAGAAATAACAAAATAAGCATTAGGAAATACTTTGATATTTATACTCACTTTTTATCTGATAATTTGAATATGTTGGATTTCTGTCTGAGTTGCTTTCTTTCTAGTATTAGATTTGCTTTATTTTTTTTTTTTTCGTCACTTAAGTCTGAATCAGAATTTGAATCGAAAATAAAAAACATTTTTCAACAAAAATACCAGACACAAGAACTAGTTAACTCAAATATTAGAGATGCGCCTTTCGTTTTGTTGACATTTTCGATAAACAGACGACATCATCGCATGAGAGTTAGAGAATACCAAATCAACGTCGATGTAATGCCGCCATCGATGAGAATTGATGACGCAAAAAAAAAACTTCGAAAACATTGACGACGACAACTGAAGACATTGACTACCTTAGACTACGATTGTATTATATCTGAAATCATTACACGGTTTAAAATTTTAAAAGAAACAAGCACATTTTTTTTAATATTAAAATTTCATGAGAAATAAATGTTGATCGATGGACCCTGCTATAGAGCCCTAAAAGAAAGTTGCAGCTTCAAAATAATTACATTTATCATAAATAAGGATTTATGTTCTCTTTACATAAAAAACCTAAAGGATTAGAGGAAAACAATTAAAACAAAATGTTGAAAGTCTCACCACGTTAAATCGTAAAGTTTGTTGCAAAACTATTGCACCTTTCTGGGTATAGTGAAAAAACTTTAGCTATTCTCATACAAATTTGGAAGACATATCCTTTATAGGAGGATTTTAAAGCAAGACAAGTTACTACTGCTCCTCAAGATATTAAATTGAAGTACCCATTATACAATCTTAGTTCTACGCAAATTAACATTTGAAGCTCTAATATGGATTGTAATAGGAGTGTAAAATGTTATCTTTCTTTTAAGTTTTATTAAACTTTATTTTATTTGTTTTGTTTTTTTAAGTTTTTATTACCAGTTAATGTTTTTTTTTTTTTTGCAAATCATACATACATATATACACCATTGGCCATTACAATTCTGTGTCAGGGTTACGGCCTAGCTTCTCGCCGAACCTATATTGTATATATAGAGAATCTTGTTCATGTCAATTAGTTACTCTCTGAGCTTTTGCCAGAAGGCTGCTGAGAGATTGTCGCCGAACGCACTAACCACAAGCCCACGACGACTACAAGTCAAAGTGTTTATACACTTAGTCACATCGTCACATCACTACACTTAACGATTAAATTTAAAATTTCTTCTCGTGCCTATTCTACGAAAAAGTATCAATATTTTGGTAACATTTTGATTGAAATAAAGACTAAAGAACCGATAGCGTTTTTTTATATTTTCTTAAGCTCTAAGCATTTTGTTCAGCGTTTTATCAATTTGTTTAAGTCTTGTAGTCAAGATCATCAAAATAGATATTTGTTTTGAAGTAGATATCATCGTTAGAATTATTTGTTTTCTGAAGCATTTTTTTCAGATTTGGAAACACGAAATAGTCAACTAAGCTTAATTCTAATAGAGCCATTCGTAACCCAAGTTTTTTACCAGTGTTTTTAAGTTGAAAATAGAAATTAATTTGAGGGAACCAAATTTGTTTAACAAGTTGCATAATGCAGTAAAGCGAACTTTAGTTCATTAACTTTGGTCATGACAGTAGTGGACAAAGGAGTTGGTTCAATGCCTCTATTAAGAAATACGCTGATCTCTTCCTTTTGAATTGAATGCCATCACTTAATCGCAGTGATATTTATTGATTCTAACTATCTGAGGCATTTCATAACAAATAGAAGCCATGACAAAAACTGCCTTCATCATCTCTTGCCCTGAATTTTTCATTAGCTGTGACGTGATGGATGTTGTGTTTAAGAGTCAAAGCAGCTGGGATTTGTGGCAGCAAAACATCACTAAACACTTTATTAAAAGATCTTTACGATGCTGATTTGGTTGCATAGTGATCGAACTCGGTACTTTTTCATCATCAAATTTTTTGTCAATATGCGATAAACTTTAAACATATTTTTTATAAATATAAGACTATTCACCAAATTAGTTTTTTCCTATTACTAGATTTGCCCGTTCGCTTTGTTCGTTCTGTTGAGAGTTGTATTATATCTCCCCATATATGAATAGATCTTATTATTCGTTTCTGTTTTGAATCCTTTTTTTTCTATTAAAGTGTTATTAAGAGATTCAAAAATTGTAACCTCAGGAAGCTTTAATCAATTTATTTATTATTCCTCCATCGAAAGTCTTTTTTTTTTTTTTTTTTTTTAAAATTTTAAATGACATCGCTTTCCAGGTATTTGAACATCACCTTTTTATTAATACTCCTGTTGAATAAAAATTCAGAAAGTGTACAATCTTCTGTGCATTACAAAATACTGCTTTAGCTATAATTAAATTTTCGTTCGTAATTCTTTTTACAGAAATTACACCGTTTAAGGATCTCTAAATTCATAAATATGCTTTTGTATGGGAGCATGTGGTGGAAGTGTATGAAAAAATTTGAAAACTAAAAGTATGCGATTATATGGGAACGTGCATGAATGCTAGCGTGAGTATGTGTATGAATATAAGTGAATATGATTTTCTGTCTTTCTTTTCTCCCTTTTTCTCTCTCACCTTCTTGTCGTTTATAAAATTCATAAAATTTTTTTCTCCTGCATTAGACACGTTTTATCTATTCATGCCTGTTCATATTTTTTAGTTATTTACCATCTACTGGCTTAAACGTCTAATCTAATTTCTCACACATTTGTCCTTTAGTTTCTTAGTGCTTAGTTGCTATTTATTTTAACACCACTGCTGCTATTGCTTTTCAGCTTCTGTTTAACTAACGGTGGCGAGTTGTTATACATTTTGTAATGAACTCACAACTTGTAAAACATAAATTTTATTTATTTTTTCATTTCATTATTTAATTTTTTTATATTTTTTATTATTACTTTTATTATATAATTTTTTCTTATTATTTGACCATTTAAGCGTAAAATAATTTTAAAAAAAGCAACCAATAATGGCCGAAAAAAAGGTCAAAAAGAACAAAGGACGTTAACATTACAGAGCTTAGAGTAAAAAACGCAATTGAATAGATTTAAAAATTGATTTTTTGTTTTCGTAAAAGAAGGAAAAAAATTTCACTTGATTTTTATTGCCAGTTAGTTTGGAAATGTATGCTCTTGTCCGCACAGTCAGAAGAATGTACTAGAAATTAATCCTCTTTTTTTAAATTGTTTTTTTTTGTGTGTTTTTAATGATGTAATTAGTCCCGAAAAATACATGTAAAATTAATTTTTTTATTTGGCGCAATAATAAGAAATAATAAATGTTTAAGAAATTTTCAAAATAAGTTATGAGACACACTGGTTTTGCAAAACTATTTATAAATCTTAAAATATTCCTTTGAAAGTGGTTTTTGTAATGAGATTATGCATTAATAAGCTTTCTGACTGTTGGTCTGGTTTCATTACACCTTCGAGATTGATTTAAATTCCGAAATATAGTCATGGCAGCACTAAATCTAGTGAACTCACAAATATTGCAGCATAATTAACTCTATCATCTTGCTTGGTAACGACAATTTCGCCAGGGACATGGGTTAAAATAAATGCATTCAATATCCCAACGTCCCTATTTTTTTTTTCAACCTCAACTAACAAATTGTGAGATCGATAGCTTTGCGCGAGTAATGTTTGGGAAAATGGTAGAAACCAGTTCTTGTTTTCCATGTATAATTTTGCAAAAATTATCGAACGAAGTAATTATGCCAGGCACCGTGGTCTAGTGGTTATTGTGTTGGCTTTCTAAGACGATAGCTACGGGTTTAAATAAATGTCAGCTCTGACATCTTGAAAAAAGAAAAATATGAAAAAATTATTTCTTTCGCCGACTACCTATCAGCAGTCTTCTGACAAAAGTTCTGGGAGTAATTGATTGCCATGAAAAAGCTTCTCAAATCTGTCGTTCGGAGTCGACTTAAACTGTAGGTCCGGGTACTCATCTTAACACACACTGCTGCGAGAAACTAGTCCGTAACCCTGAAACAGGGTTGTAATGGCCAATTATGTATGTATGTATGTAACATTTAATATAATTGAATTTAATTTATTATTTTACTAACTTAACTCTTTGAGGTTTGGTGGTTAGTTATCTAACCACCTATTGTTGCTTGTTTAAACTTGTTATCATTCAATCCATTGACAAATTATTTAATAATAATGTATCAATAAGTTTAGTCGACCTAAATAAATAATAAAATAAAATAAAAATAATAAAACATTAATCAAACCAAAAATGCAGCTGTTCTCTTAATAAAATTATATCGGAAAGACCGTGGCTGAAAGAGTTAAAAAGTATTCTTAAGGTAATTTGCTTATTTTTTCATATTTCTTTTTTTCAAGATGTCGGATCTGAAATTTGAACCCGGCGCTATCGTCTTAGTAAGTTAAAACACTAATCACTAGACCACGGCGACTACTAAAATTAAATGGCGTCTTCATTAAAAAATCCACATACATTATATTCAGATTTCAAACAAACTTATGATAAACCATATAGTTTCTAGTACATACCTTGAGCAAAAGATGTGTTATAATCAGGCAACACTTCGACAACATTTATTTGCACAAAATTGCCTCCTTTATAGAAGACGATTATTCCATAATGCGTTTATGAAAAAAATACTCTGTGTAATGTATTGTGCGAATTAGTAGACAAGTAACACCAATGGACGGGCCCTACGATCCTATATATTCGCGATTATTGAAGGCCAATTCTCTTATTTCGTCAAGTGAGCTGAATATTTTACCATTATTTATACGATCAAAAGGTTCTCAAAAAAGATATTAAAGTACGTTACCTTATGATACTTTTTTCAACTTTGTTCTGACATGACATATTGTGTGTGTCAATTTTTATCCATGAGTACCGGGACCTAGAGTTTAAAGTCGATTACGAACGACAGACTTGAGAAGCTTTTTTCATGGTAATCAGTTACTCTCAGAGCTTTTGCCAGAAGAATGCTAAGAGATATTTGTCGAAAGAAATAATTTAAATTTTTTTTTTCAAAGATGTGTTAAAGCTGAGGTCTGAACCCAGAGCTATCGTCTTAGTAAGCCAACAAACTAACCACTAGACCATGGCGACTAAAGTTATTTAAATCCAATTGGCACTTATCTTAAAAAAAACTATCTTGTTTTGCAGATCTTCTACAACAAATTCCAAATCTTTCCCATTATGTCGAAAGTTCGTTCACATTGTCAATAAAAATGGAGAAAAATAAAAAAATTAATTTGCGGTTTTTTCAAAATTAGAATTTAAAAAAAAAAGAGGTTCCCCCCCCACCTTCAAGAAATCCATCTTCACGAAACCGCTCCCTGGCATTTCCAGCCTATTCCACCAAGAAAACGAATGATCAGGAGTACAGCGCTCACCACTCACATTAACATCCAGATGGGGCAATTGCTGTTGATCATTCAAAGGTGAAGGTATAACACTGGCCTTTGAGTGATCAAATTGACTGCAATTTGTCCCATTGACATAAGGCGCTTAATAACATTACTTCTTTACATCTTTGTATATCTATATATTCAACAATCCAATACAATGCACTGCATTTAGTAGGGGTTTACACCTGAGTATTGGTCTTACATTAGAAAATGTATCACGACATTTAGCGATTGAAATCAAGCGAATTTGAATTTTTATTTCAAATTTTTATGGTACTGTCACAGCAAAATTGTGTTTAAGTACCTTAGTTATGCATTTCTATTTAACTTTTATTCTGTTGTAAAAGTTTGCCGTCCTATGTAGTGTATGGATTTCCGAACGTAACCAAATTAACACACTTTTAAATAAAAAATAAATCTGTAAAAACCATTACAGGGACAATAAGTATTTTAAAGCAATATTTGTAGCATTTTTATAGGCTTTAAAATTTTTATTACTTTCATTACTTATATATTAGTTTTTAAACCAAAGTAAAATACTTGTATAAATACACATATAAAAATTATTTGAAAAATTACATCCTTTTTCTAATAATTTTAAGAATATTCCATAGATATTAAATGTCATGCATAAATATATTTTAAAAATGCATATTTTACAACTTCAAAAAATATTCAATCAATCTTTTAACAATTTTATATTTTATTGAAAATATATATTTAGTTTTTAGAATTAAAAATATGCATCAATAACAAACTTTTTAGAAAAAAAAAATCTTACTGAATTATTTGCTATTAAAATAATAAAAAAAAAAAATAATAAAACAAAAAACTTCAGAAATAGCCATAAAAACAACTTGATAATTGTTCAATAAACTCTTATACAAATATTGGAAAAGTATTTTATACCTTTTTTCCAACTTTTTTAATACTTTGTCTCACACTTATGTAACTTAATAGAGAAAGACAGCACAGCACTATACGTATGAACAATATTTGTGAGCATGTGTTAATTATTACGTATTAAAACACTTAACGGTATAAACTTTAGAAAAATACATTATGTTTCCTAGGAAAGCACATATGTGGTAGCGATAAATTGGGTTTGTTGATGTAATTTTTACACTACAGAAAAACAAAATTATCAAATAAATCGTAATTACGCTGGATAAGAACAAAATAATGAATAATAGCGAATATGACAAAAGATATTTCATTGTGACTTGGTTTTTTTTTATTATTTAAGACCAATACCCAGGGATAAACCCTACTAAATGCAGTGCATATTATTGGAATATTAAACATATAGATATAGATGGATAGATGTGAAGATGTCAATGGGACAAATTGCTGTCAGTCCAGTGTTATACCTTAAAATTTATATGATCAACAGCAATTGCCTTATCTGGGTATTGAATGTGAGTGGTGAGCTGTTATCTTCCCAGAAGGTGGCGCTGTACTCCTGATCATTCGTCTCTTGGTGGAATTGAATATCAGGAAGCGATTTCGTGAAGATGGACTTATTTTTTTTAATAATAATTTTTGAAAAACTGCAAATTTATTTTTTCTCCTTAGCTGGGATTTGAACCTGGGTCGTTTAAGTTTCTGTGAACGCGCTCTAACCCCTGTACCACGACCCCCCCAAAGTTAAGTAGAAACTTCATATCGTCGCGCGGGAGTTTATGTGCTCTATCTGATATTTTATATATCTCGAGTTAATGATACCACTTTAGATATTTTACACCCAAATTTTTAAAATCTGCAATCCGTTTTCGGCTACTAATCTCAGAAACTGGACAAGATATCCGAAAACGGTTTGAAGATTTGAAAAATTTGGGGTCGAAAACCTAAAGTGGCATCATTAACTCGAGATATATAAAAAATATGAAATTACGGATAGAGCACATAAACTCCCGCACGACGATATATTAAAAGCCGATATGTTTTATGTAAGCTGATGGTAAATACCGGTGTTGCAACTTCTAATGGCAACGATTCAGGTGGTCTTGCTGCATGGAAGCGAAGTTTGGGCAGATGCAATTCAGGCTAATCAAAGAAACATTGCATCAGCTTATCGTGGTGCTTCTGAAGCAACACTAATGGTTATAACCAGAAAAATACCAAAGGATTTGTTAGTATAAGAACGAAAACATAAATGGTTTCAGCCAAAGCAAGGAGAGTTTGATGTTTCGGAATAGAGTATACAGACGGCAGCACAGATTACAGGAAGAGAGATATATACTATGAACATAATACAAGGATAGGAAAACAGTTTGGAGAGGTAGATTATACCATTACGCAACTCCTTTCCGAACACGAATATTTCCAGAAATACCTTGAACGAATAGGAATGACAAGTATTCCGAACTGTATTAAATGGCAGGAAATAACAGCAGAGGCAGAACGGCGAATTGTCCGATATTGAGAACGTAATATAGAAACTGATAGCAGATAAGGACACAAGGAACCTGATTGCTCGATAAGCAGGAATGTACAGTTTTGTGGTGGCGGCAATTCTCTTGAATACAGGAGGTGGTTTTAGTAGATGGAAGCTTAACTAGAGTACTACATAACTCAAAGATGACGATGCGACAGCTGGGCGTAACGGCTTTTCCACCGCCCAACAAAAAAAAATTAACGGTTTAAAATTGATATTTTTTATTGAGACCAATAATCAGGGGAGTAAACCCCTACTAATGCTGTGCATTGTTTATAAATTTTTTTTTTTGGGAAATGATAGAATAGAGTTTTTTTATTTAGCGACTTACAAATAAGACAATTTGCTGTCAGTTTAATGATCAGTGAAAGGCCAGTGGTATACCTTTAGGCTTGAATATTCAAAAGCAATTGCCCCGTCTGTCGTTGGATGTTGAATGTGATGAGGATTTTCTCTAAATAGGTCGCTGTTATGTACAACTTAACAGTGGGGGAAGTGATCATTCTTTTTTTAATGTGAATGCCAATGGTGGAATAGATTTGAGTGTCAGGGAGTGGTTTCTTGAGAATAGACTTCTTACCTTTTTTATGAGAATTTAAAGTATGTAGGTAATATACATACTTACTACATATGTGACTATTTACTTAGTTTTACCAAAACAGGTTACGTAGACTTAGGGGAATTTTTTAAAAAATGTATCTGGCTAGTTCTGATAATTATAGAAACTGTACAAACACAAATTGAATATATTTATGTATTATATAATTAAAATCTATGACACTAAAACAGTCGGCTATGATTGAGTTTAATTTTCTTATCTATTATTTTTCATAAGGTTTACAAACTTTTACTAAATGGGTTGAGTTGAGTGTTTTGTTTTCCGTTGTCAACTTTATTTAAAAAAAATATTAAACACATCGTAAAATGTTAACAACTTTTCACAACCAGCCATTCATCTATTCATCCATTTTAGCAGTCTTTACCTTTTTTTGAACATATAAATGACATCTGTTTTCACAGAAAATAATAGCAGAAAAACAAAAGAAACAAGAAAACTGAGTAAAACATTAACAAATCCTTTCTTTATGCTTTGATTGTTCATTGTCATAAATGTCGTTATCGTTGTAGATGTTTTTGTCATCACTGCTGCTGCTGCCAAAGTCTTAAAATAAGTTTTTCTTCAATTTTCATGTATTTCACTTTGTTTTTAAGTTACATTTACTTTACGAGCACTTCTTGTTTGTTCATTGACAGTTTAACTTGTAAATTTACAAAAGCACAGGCAGTCAATTCTCATGTAATAAAACATCCAAAAGCACAAATTGTTCGATACAGGAAAATAGAAAATTTTACAAACAAACACATCAACTTATTTTATAAATTTTAAAATATGTATGTAAGAGAAGAAGAGTAGCAAAGCAGGTGCTTTTAACAGATTTACGCAACCCATGAACTTTGTTTTTGTTTTTTCTAAAGTTTATACAGAAAAAGTAAAAATAATTTTCAATTAAAATATTTGTAGTATCAATTAAAATTTTGCAAAAATGTGACCTACAGTAAGTTTAACCCTGCTGTTAGGTTTGAACCATTTTGGTTAATTTTTATTTTATTTTTGCCGTGACTAAGAACTGGTGCAAGATATCAACTTAAATCGTTTGCTATTGGAGTATTTTCATATTTTATTACTCCTGAAAAACTTTCATGGTTGCAACCAAAAATAATAAAATGAAAGTTAGAAAAATAAAAAATTACGAAACTTTGGTTTAGGACCATTTTGGTCCGTTATTGTTTTTTTATTAAATCTTCTCACTACATGATAAGCAAATGATCTTTCTTTGCAATTGACATATAAATTTGTTGCATACGGTGCATTTGCTATCGCACTTAGTTTTGCAGCAGCTGCAGATTCCAAGTTTTTTCGTTTCTGTAATTTATGGTAAACCTCTTGTGGATGCTGTACAATCATAAATTAATGTTATTATTTTTGTAAAAAGCTTAGCTGAAAATTTATTTGTAAGGTGCTTAGATCTTTCTGTCATGCAGTCTTGAGCAAAAAATAAAGCTTACTGCCGCTAAAATTCTCAACTCATTGAAGTTTAATCGTCGATTTTCCATTGTTTTAGCAAAGTAAACAAGTCAGACCTTGAATATAAACTGAAGTTAACTACCGCAAATGATGAGTAAACTTACAAAGGGGAATTCCAGAAATAAAATTAACTTATTAAAACACTTCAAAGACAAACTGGGTGCATCATATATATATTTCGACATTATAACAGGCAATTATTAGAAAAAAAAAGAATAATATGGACCAAAATGGAACTATACCTATACTAAGTTTTTTTTTTAACCTAACAGAAGGGTTAACTCAGGGTTGATACCCAATATACAAAATTATCGCGCTATTCTACAGAGTCTTAAGTGGATTTTATTTATAAAAGAAGCATACACAAAGACATTTTTTAGCTGTAACACTTTGCTGTCCAGTGCTTATAAACAGAGGGCTGCTGTATCATTAGCAATATTTCTCCAATTGCTCTATTTCCCAAAATATGTGAAACTTACTACAGAAAAGTTATACTGATTCTGCATGTAGGGTTTCTGCGTTTCTAGATACAATGCAGTACATTGTATTGGAATGTGAAGATGTTTGATAGTAGGTTTTTTTTTCATAGATGTTTGTATATTTTGCGCCTTTTTGATGAAACAAGTTGCTGTCAATTTGACCACTCAAGAGCCAGTGTTATACCTTATACCAATTACCTCATGGTGAGCTTCTTCAGTAGATTAGCTGTTATCTTTCCAGAAGGTGGCGCTGTACTCCTGATCAATGGTTTCTGGTGGAATAGATTAGAAATGTCAGGGAGCGGTTTCTTGCAGATGGTCTTGCTGGACGGGGGGGGGGGGGGGGGGACCTCTTATGTTTTAAAAAGTTAATTTTTAATTTAAATTGTAATTTTAGAAAACTCTGGCTTATATGTATTCAAAACCGACGATGGTCAGAATGTTACTGTCAATAGTGAACGGTATAGAAACATGATTATAAATTTGTCCGTACTTCAATTACGTGGCATGAATCTTTCTGATGTGGTTCCAACAGGACTGAGCCACATGCCACACAGCCGGAGCTACAATTGATTTAAGTACTTAAAGACACTTTTGATGAAAGAATAATCTCACGTAATGGCCCAGCTAATTGGTCACCAAAATCGTGTGATGCAACTCCATTGGACTATTTTCTTTGATGTTACGTTAAGTCACTTGTCTACGTGGATAAACCATAAACAATTAAACACCTGGAAATCAAAATTGAAGAGTTATTAGCGAAATACGGCCCCGAATCCTGCGAAAAGTTGTTGAAAATTTGTGTTCCACATTGTGTTTACTACACGCCAGCCGTGGCGGCCACCTGGCAGAAATTATATTTAAACATTTATTTCACAAAACTTTCTTTTTAATAAAGCCCATTATATTGATATTAAAAATACATGTATTTCAATGCTTTATTATGATTTAAACTTGTGTCACTCTATTATATGAAAAACAACCTTTATATGAAAATGATGACAAGTTGACTGGAGCATGTAGAAGCTCTAAATTCGCCAGGCTCACTTAACACTGCAACATCAGTGTACACAAATGTTTTGTGTATTTTTAATTGTTGCTGCTCCACTAGACTATAGCTACTAAATGCTGCAAAATGGAAATAAAAAAATGTAATATTAACCCTTCTGTTAAGTAAAAAAAAATTTCAAGGCCATTTTGATCCATATTATTCTTTTTTTATAATAATTGTCTGTTATAATGTCCGAATATACATATCTATATTGCACCCAGTTTGTCTTTGAAGTGTTTTAAGAAGTTTCCTTTATTTCTGGGATTCTCCTTTGTAAGTTTACATGTCATTCGCGGTAGTTAACTTCAGTTTATATTTAGTGTCTGACTTGTTTACTTTGCTTAAACAATGGAAAATCGACGATTAACAGCAATTAGAAACTAAAACTAAGTGCGACAGCAAATGCTCTATATGCAACAAATTTATACATAAATTGCAACGAAAGTTCATTTGCTCATCATATTGGGAGAAGATCTAATAAAAAACAGTAACTATCAAAATGGTCCTAAACCCAAGTAAAAATGGTCCAAACCTAACAGCAGGGTTAATTGGAGCTTTTTACTACAATATTCTACAGATCGTAAGATTTTCGTGGCGTGGGCAATGTCGTAATATTAAATATTTCAGATTAAAGGAAATAATAAGGCCTTTTATATAAGACTTTCAACAATAAAAAAAACTTCATTTGTCTATTAAAAATATAAAATATACGATATCGTACTGCAAGCACAGCAACCAATATTCAGTTCAATAAATTTTTATTTTCTGTTAATCTCTAATAATGTTAACCACATCAAAGAATTAAAAAAAAAAAACAGGAAAAAATTTAGATTTTTTTTTTATTTTTTGATTTCAACAAAGACGCAAAATTTACAAATGCTTTTGTTTAATTTTATAGTATAAAGAATTAAAGATTATAGGTTGAAATATTAGTCAATATGCAAAGTTTTATAAAATATTTTGGTTATTAAACAATTTGTTAAATATTTTTGCTTTAATTTTCGTCAGACATGTTTTATTGTTACAGGAGGGTAAATTCAATGTTACAAAAACTCGCATATTTTTAAACTTTTTTTTACTTTCTATGTCAAGAATTTAAATGATTATTTAATAAAATTGGAGGATTGAAAAATTCTATGAATTTATTATTTTTTCCATAGAAAAGGAAAGAAAAATGCTAAAATTTGTGTAAATAATGGAAAACAAAGAAACACAATTTTAAAGGATTTAAAAAAAGGACATCCTTTTGTACTGAACATACTTTTTTAAAATATGCAATATGAGTAAATGTAGAAAATAATTGGGATTTTATGCAAATTTTTTAAACCGTTTCTCTGGGCTGTTGAAAATAAAAATTATTGTCTTGTATATAAGAAAAATAGGCAGCTTTAATTCTTTTTTATTGTCTTTTTTATTCTCTATGTTATATTGAACTTACTTATATGCAGTGAAATTGTATTTTTTGGGCATCTTCAACATATCCTTTTGGTGGTTTGGTTCACAATGCCAAAGAATTTTTGGTTTATTATTTATGTACATATTTTTGTGTTGCAAATACTCGTATAAATAAAAAATAATATATATAGAAAGTCAAGATACGAGATAAGCATTAGAAGGTTGTGAACAGTATTTCGAACAGCTTTTATAACAAAACCGAAATTAATTGCACTAAATTTTCAATAATAAATCACCACAGAAATTCATTATTGAAAATTTAAAATAAAAATCGTAAAAAAAAATTATTTTCAAAACTCAAAACTTTTAAAATATCTACATAGTTCAAAATGATTTTCATAAGTGTTAGATTCGTCACCTTTAGACATTACAATTTAAAATATTATTGCTATCAATTCGTCGTATTGTCGTTACTACTGGTAAATTCTATTTTACGGCCTATTCCACAATGTCGAAACAAACAGTCACTGAGCGAAAGGTTTCTCTATATCGTAAAAATAAAGTATTGCCAGTTGAAATTTTTTAATTAATTTCTTTAAAAGGAGAAAATAAACTACTATTTAGCTCGTGAACAAATGCAACTCTGGTTAAAAGTTTTTACTTGTACATTATTATTATTATTATTATTATTATCTGGTTTAGACCCAGCACAAATGCAAGACACTGCGACCTATAAGATCTATTGTGTCCCTTTGAGTCTACTGTTTGTTTAACAGACCAACTGCCTTCCTTACGAACACCAGCAGGTCCGTACATATCCGTTACAAATATTTTTCCATCTGTCATCCAACGCTTAACACATACTTATCAGAGATCAGCAATGAGTACTGAAAAAGTGAGTATACTCGAATCATGATTCATAATTTCTTGTACTTATACGCATTCATACTCTTGTTAATGTAACGGATACTCTACTCTTCTCAAAAGTTTGAAGTACTCATCACATTTATACTTAATAATACGTATGATGTTGTTGACTTCAACTCTCCTTAACTCAGTGCATACTGATAAGAAAAAATAAGTATGATTCGATTACAAACTGTTGTGTGTTTGCTCTGCTTACTGCGTTAGTACAAGAGTAAATTAATGCTATAAACACATTTATAGCTACCAACTATTTACCACACGACTGCAAAAGAAAAAGTTTTAGTTTAAATCATGAATCATGTCAAATAAATATTATGTTTTTGACTATGTAATTTATTATCTTTTTTTATTTTTCGTCAATAAAAAGAAAATAGATATGGTGTATATAATAATAAACATTCAAAATGTAACAATGTACATAAGCGAAAAAGCTAATGCGTATAGGAAATATTTTAAAGAAATTAAAAAATTTTTAATGATTTTATTTTTTTTATTTTTGTAAGCAGGTTTTAAAGAAATGGATTGCAAGAGTGAGATTAAGGAGAAAATCAGTGTCGGAGGTCTCCGATTAGTTTGGAAACATAAAGGCAATAGCCCGATATAGGCAATTTTCGTTCCAATAATCTATTTTACGAATACTGATTATAAAGATGTAGTTTGTTAAGTATACTATAAGTTTTTACAATGTAAAATTTAGAAAAAATTTAAAAATATTTTATTTTTTTTATGAATTTCTTTAGAATTTATTTATAAAAAAATTAAAAAATAATCACGGTATAAATAATAATTATGATATAATTGTGAGTATCATAATATATTATTATATTAAACTTAAACTTTTTCGCTTATTTTTGTTTATTATTTGCATGTTCATTTTTGTATACACCATATAAATTTTCTTTTGTATTGTATACGTCTATCGACTAAAACGGTAAATTTATTTTCGTATGATTCGATTTACTCGAATCAAGTGTGAGTATCATAAGTATTTTTATAAAATTATGAATCCAAGTGAGTATGAGTTTGATGTTAACATTGGACTCATATTTATTGCAACCTTTATTAATTAATCAACGTTGTGTGAGTATGAGTGAGTCAGAGTAGTTAAATTTCAACTACTTGTACTCACTTATACTTAAAATTTCATAAGTGCTTATGAATCGCTAAAAAGCGACTCAATGCTGATCTCTGATACTTATCAATATTCTAAGCAAATTGCATTCTGATTGGGTCTGTTTCATGTTGTGATTGTTACTTGTATGGGCAGCTTAATGATATAAAAAATGATGACATAAAACCAAAACAAAAGGGTTTATTTGTGTGCGTATGCTTTTGTATTCTAAAAAAAGTGTGTACGCCTGTGAATTTTTTATGCTGGAATCGGCCTTATTTTGTTGTTAAGATCTGTTTGTATCTATCTATGGTACAGTATGTGATTCTATGTGTATACAACTATTTCGTGTTTTGCATCAAACGATAGCAAAAAGGCAAGTGACTCATTTTGACATTCGCCTTCGCGTGTATTCGACATTGTGAAATTGGTTTTTGTATGAAAATTACTACGTTTTTCTCTTTTCTTTTTCTTATTCGTTTTGTTCGCACACAATTCTGATACGGAGAAACCAAAATCAAATTTTTTCGCCCAGCAAGCGAAAGAGAACACTCACTCGACATTATAAAATATGCTGTTAGTTTACCAACGTATGGTCCCATTATGACGCATATTCTACTTTGAATTTTGATTTTACATGGTACTCTTTGCCATGGATCTTAAATCTTTTAAAACGGCGTTAGTCCCACATATCCGGCATGTTTAACAATTAAGTATATCAAACTTTTAAATTCGGAGCTCACATGATTTGTCTGCAAAATATAACCCCATTTGTTTTTTTAATTGAAAGCATTTCCATTTGGCAAATCGATAAGTGCTATAAAGATGAAGCTTCTGAATCGCATAGATTGGGTAAAGTTACGCAATGCTTGATTGTTTCCTTTTTAACAAGCTGGTATTAAGGATGTGGCATATAATGGCACTAGAGTACTAATTGGATCTTTAGATAAACACGAAAGCCCACCAACCAACAGCATAATTTAAAAGCATAATGGTTTGGTAGACGAGATTAAAGCATTTCATTGTTATGTAGTAGTTTAAGTGCACTTCAGATTTAGGTCTGGGACGACCCTCGTAATAAATAAAATTTTTTTCTTCATATCTGCCAATATACCTTGAAATGTTTATGATTGTGAGTAGTTGTGAAAATCTGCAATAATTTATATGTATTTGTAAATGTTAATTTTGATTGTTTGTATTTTATTCTTGTTTGCCTTGGGCCAATTTGCAACTTGTATAAGGATTTCATGTCTAAAACAGATACGCACAGATTAAAGCTGATGTGAAGCAAACCCTTTCTATTACTTTTTTAGAAATAATAGCCCAGAAGGAGACTTACATATATAAGTAAGCATAGCTAAAATATGCAAATCAAAAAAAAAAAAAATAAAGAAATATTTATTGCCGAATTTATTATTTTAAGCAAAACTACAAATTAAAAGTATTAAATCAGCAGTTTCTTCAATATTTACTATTTTTTGACCAAAAATTTATATTTTTTTTATCAAAACAAAAGAAAAAAACTAGTAATGATGTCGTAACCTAGTGGTTAGTGTGTTGGCTTATTAAACAAGAGCTCCGCGATCAAAACTCAGCGCTGAATTCTTAAAAAAAGAAGAAATATGGAAAAACATTTCTTTCGGCGGCTACTTCTTAGCAGTCTTCTGGCTAAATCTTCTCAAGTTTATCGTTCAGAGTCAACACTAAATTGAAGATAGGTCGTTACCCTGAAACAGAGTTTTAATAGTCGATTAGGTATGTATGTACAAACTAAATATTGTTTTTTGTATGTCCTCAGAACGATTAAAGTGCATTTCTTATGTAAAAAAGCAGGCAAAATTATAATTTAAAAATAAGGGGTTCCCCGCCATACCCCCTTCAAGAAGTCCATCCTGAAGAAATCGCTCCCTGACATTTCCAGTCTATTCTAGCATCAGAAACGAATGATCAGGAGTACAGCAACAACTTCTGGGAAGATAATAGGTAACCTACTTAGTGAATAGGCTCACCACTCACATTCAACATCCAGCGACAGATTGTTCAAGGGCCTTTAAGTAATCGAATTGATAGCAACTTATCCCATCGACAAAAAGGCGTTTAATATAAGTATATGTATCTATAAAAAATCTATCTATCTTCAAAATTCCAATACTATACAGAGCATAAGTAGGGGTTTACCCCTGAGTATTGGTCTCCTTAATAAAAAAACAACTGTTTGTGTAAGCCATATTTAATTATTTTTTACAACAAATATTTGTTATTTATTTTAAGCTAAAGAGAAAGAACTTTAAGTTTTACTATATATGTATTGAATTTTTGCTGTTATTTATTTTACTACGAATAATTTTTAGTTTTCCATTCCTGTAAAAAAGAAACTCTGATAAAAGGAAAAATTGTATTGTTTAAGGCGGGTTTAGATGGTGATACAAGTAGTACGACAAACTGGGATTTGTTCATACAATGTTTGCCAAAAATTATAAAGAGTGCTCGTAGAATGTCTAAATTTTGCTCTGAGCCTTTAGTTAGCTCAATTAAAAAAAATATAAAGTTTCACTAAAATTGGCCACGACCACTACCCATCGCCCATACAACCCAAAATTTATTTTTGACCCAAAGTTTTTTAAATTTTGCTCGGAATCTTTGGTTAGCTCAGTTAAGAAAAATATAAGGTTTCATCAAAATTGGCCACGCCTACTACCCCCGACCATAAAAATCAATTTTAATTTTTAAATTTTTTACTTAAAAATTTTATGAATTTGGAAACAAATTTTATGATTTTATAAAAGATTATTAACTATTTAAACTTTTTTTAATTGATAGTATGGAATCTTACCTTTCATTTTATAATAGCGGGAGCACCTAGCACGACCGATAAACCTTTTTTTTCTTCCAAGGAAATTTGTAACCACAGCACATTATAGAACAAATTTTATTCTGTCATATCTTTTAAACAATATGAGCGAACTTTAAATTTTTTTTATTTAAATACGGAGAAAAATATATATTTAAAAAAATCATTATTTAAATCAGAGCAATAAAATTATTTTACGTACAAACACTATAGAAGTGCGTAAACAGTTTTCAATATTTTGAACTTAAATTTACATGTGAATTTACTTCATTATTTCAAAAACAAATAAACGATTGGGGGGGTCGTGGCATAGTGGTAGAGCGCTCGCACAGAAACTCACACGACCCAGGTTCGATTCCAGCGAAGGACAAATTAGAAAAATAAAAATTTGCGGTTTTCTAAAAATTACAATTTAAATTGAAAATTAAATTTAAGAAATAAGAGGTTCCCCCCCCTCTACAGCAAGACCATCTGCAAGAAACCGCCCCCTGACATTTCTAATCAATTCCACCAAAAACCAATGATCAGGAGTACAGCGCCACCTTCTGGGGAGATAACAGCTAATCTACTGAAGACGCTCACCATTCACATTAAAACATCCACCGACAGATGAGGCAATTGCTGTTTGATCAATCGAGGGTGAAGGTATAACACTGGCTCTTGAGTGGACAAATTTACAGCAACTTGTTTCATCAATAATAAAAAGGCGCAAAAATATACAAACATCTATGGAAAAAAAAAAAAAAAAAAAAAAAAACCTATCAACCATCTTCACATTCCAATACAATGCACTGCATGAGTATTGGTCTTAATAAAAAAAAAAAAAAAATGTGTAAAAAAAATTACTTACTACAACAAAATCCCACTGTGCGACATGTCAAATTTTTGTGTAAAAGTGTGTGAATGAACAGTATCGTGTAAATTTGTTACGTAATGAGACTGTACGACATTGAGGGAAAATACGGATGAAAATTGGCAATCGTACGGCTCTCATCGTTTTTGGAATTTTTTGTTTAAAAAACCATCACATTTCATTAGAACAGGGATGCATTTTTATGTTTTTTTTTTGTTTATGTTAAATGTATTCATAATGCATGTAAGCGTAAACAAATCTGTCGTACGATTTTGACTCTCATTTTTAAAATACGGATGGAATTTCATAATATTATATTTTCTCTTTGATTTTATGTAAGTAAAGTATTACCGTCTAAACCATCTTTAGAAAAATTTCCAAAAACGATGAGAGCCATACAACTGTCAAATTGTCCAAACGTATTTCATTTCATTACATATTGCTTGTGCACTATTATATTTTTCACTTTATCTGAGTTTTGGCACTACGTTATACAAAAAGGGATACTGTAAAACCGTATTATTTAGCAACATATTGACTTAAACTCTAAAAAATTATTGCATTTGACAACAATATTACTTTCAATTAAATTCCTCAAACGACAACAATTTTTTCATTTTATTTTTGTAATTACATTATTGTTGTATCCTTTACAACACTACTTTTATTACCTCAATAAATTTATTCATTAAAATGTCCATCAACTTGCAACGAATGTGCAAATACATGCGCTTTTAATATTTTGTTGTACTTTGTTTTTATTAAAGTAATCTTTTTATTTAATTTTTTTTTTTTTGTATTCGTTTTACTGCAAGTGCACATAAAATAAAATGGGAATCTAAAAAAGAAATCACCAACAGCGGAAATCATGCTGGTTGTAATCGCTGCTTTGTTACTTATGAGGGTTTTGTGTACTTTCCACTCGGTTACTGACAAACTGTAAGGTTAGAAAACGGACATGTTGGCCATTATAAATTTTAAATTGGTTGCAAGTTTTTTTATAAGCACAATTTTTCTTCAATTAAAGGTTTTTTACGCTACAGTTGGCGGATCTGTCTTCTAGAAAAATAAATCCACTTAATTTTATATTTTATTAAAGAGGTTGTTGGTACAAAAACGAAAATATCAATAAAACATATCTTAACAATATATTTTAATCTAATAATAAACACAAACTATATAGAGTATTCTAGATGATTAAACATTATTTTGTCAGTTGCAATGAAGGCTTTGTATGTGTAGACATACATACATATATGAAGTGTGCTACAAGTTCGTTTTTCACCAATCCAAACGATTATATAGTATTACTTTTTTCTAATGAATTTTAATTTTGTTTATTCGATTTAATTTTTATGTTTTGCTCAACATTCAAGTGGATTTGTGGTTCACAGTTGGTCACTAATGTATATCAGTCATCGCACTCTGTTCTTGCCCACAGCGGTAAAGACAGATATTTAAATCCTAAATTTAATACCGAAGTTTTAAGGTACATTCGTACTTGTCAAGTATTTAAGGAAAAAAGCATAATCATTATTTTATGGAAAAATTATTATTTGTTTCTTCAAATTTATTTAATTATAAATTTAAATGTTATGTATTGTGTTCAGCTGTTCTTAGTTTTTTGAGAAATGTTTACATAAAATAAAATTTTTGTTAGAAATGTTGCAATAAAATATTGGTTTGACTTTTTTCATCAAATACTCATATTTAACATATGTGAACATAGCAAGTAATTTTACAAATTACATACAATGTAAAATGAATTCATTCCTTTAAAGCCTTTAAATAAACACCACATAAGAGCTAAAAATAAAAATACTGTAGAAAAGAAATGCTGGAAATAAAACAAAACAACTAAAACTACTGCAATTGTCAGTGGACTATTGCAAAACTAACAAACTAAAAAAAAATATATGAAAAATCTAAAATATAAACAAACAAGTTAGATCATGTTGAAGGTGTTTTAAAAACAAAAACATCAACCAAACCGATTACAATTCGACAGCACAGTGTAGACAAAAACAAAGTGTTATTTTTTTTACATACATATGTACATACATATATTCGTGTAATAATAACTAAACCAAAAAGAAAGAACATATAAGCCAAATAGTTTACAGTTACATCTTTATATTTAACTAAATGGATGCATATTTTTTAATACCTGAAATATCAATCAAAGATATGGGAGAAAGTAAAAGTAGCTTTTCTCCATTAAGAGTACTGATATATATATCTGTGGCATTTTGATAAAACATCTTAAGTCAAATTTAAAAAGTTGAAAAAAATATTGTTAATGATACGAATTTTCATTAAAAAAACATTTTTGTGTACGTTTTAAAAGTTTTGTATTACAGAAGAAATTTTTTTTAATTTTGGTTTAATTTATTTTTTAATAAAAATGATTTTTTCCCCGAGTTTTTTTTTAACTTAACTTATCTTATTTCGACTTAAGATAGCCACAGATATACAGAGAATTCCAATGGCGCATTAATAACACATATCCGGGGATATTCATTAGGTTTAATTAATCAAACACCTGATCATCTATGACGTGTTTTTATAGTGTCACAATTTTGAGTTGGCATCACCGCTTTATTGAGCCACCCACTGAACAGCTGATAGTTGCTCTGAAATTTCAATATGGATGGACTTGCACCACAGCAGAGCATGCAAATTGTTAAAACTTTTAATCAAAATAATTGTTCTATTTTATTGATGTTAATTTTGAATTTCCATTTAAACTTTTATTTTCCGACGAAGTCCATTATATGGTTGAATGGGTACGTTAATAACCAGAATTTTAGTATTTGGAGTGAAGAGAATCCACAAGCTTTTGTAGAAATACCCATTACATCCACAGAAAATAACTGTTTAGTGCACCTTATGGGCAGGAGAAATCTTTGGCCCATATGTATTTAAAAACGATGATGGTGAGATTGTTGCTGTCAATAGTGAACATTATAGGAACATGATTAGAAATTTTTTCGTAACTCAAGTATGTGGCATGAATCATGCCGATAAGTGATTCCAACAAGACGGAGCCACACGCCACACAGCGGGCGCTACAATTGATTTGCTCAATGAAACTAATTGATCCCCAAGATCATGTAATTTAACCCCATTGAATTATTTTCTTTGGGGTTATGTTAAGTCACTTGTCTACATCACCATAAACCACAAACAATTGAACACCTGGAAATCAACATTCCAAGAGTTATCGGCAAAATACGGTCGCAAATGCTGCGAAAAGTTGTTGAAAATTGGTATTCCCAGATTGCGCTTTCTATGCGCCAGCCGTGGCGGCCACATTTAAGATATTATAGTTAACTATTAATTTCATAAAATTTTCTTTTCAATAAAGCCCCTTATATTGATATTAAAGCTAGATTTCATTGCTTTATTATGATTTAAACTCATATCACTCTATAAAAACCACCCATTATAAACAACTATTTCACTATTACAGCCGCACCCATTTCACATATTTCCTTAAAAATTTTCATTTGATTTTTTAGATATTTATCGCTAAACACATTTTCGACTATATGAGCAAATAGAAACCAGTCAATTAGCATCCGGAAAGAAATTAGACTACGTGTTTGAAAGAATCTATCAGCCAAAGAAAAAGATTGTAATATAAATATCGTTCAAGAATGTTCAGTACAAATAAAATATTTATTTTGGCAGATACGCCCAGCAAAAAATTTTTAAGATTTAGAAGCAATAAATAAAATTGTAAGCAATAATGGAAGCATTATATTGTTTATTCATACCTTAAAGCTTACAAATATGCTACAGGATAAGGTATTATTTTTAATTTTTTGTACTATTTGCTTACTAGTTGCAATAAATTTGCATTTCATATAAAAATCATGCATTATTGATGCGCATGTGTAAGTGATTGTTTAAAATCTCTCCCTTAAGAAGTAGCTTACTGGTAAGCACTATTTTCTGCTGGGCGAAAGCATAAAAAATAGTAAAGCTTATGGGTTTGGCTTCTGAAAAAGTGTACCAATACGATTTTATATTCTACATTTGAAGACAACCAACCAGTAGCATAAGAGCAGATTTTATTTAATGGTAATTTGGGATATGTAACCTTGTAATAAATTGAAATGAACTTGCGCATGCAGGTATCCTATAAATAAATTTCCTATCACTATTAGACGAAAACATAAAACTGTAAAACTTTGTTCTTAACCCTTTGACGACGAAGAATGTAAAATTGGAAATTTTAAAATTTTGTTTGCGGATTCTTAATAGGAAACATAATATTTCAAGACTAAAGTGTTGTCAAAATTTAAAAATTTTTACTCCTTATAGGAGAAAAATCATGGGACATATGTGTCCCATTCGTCGTCAAGTATAATTATTTGGGAATAAATACATTATAATTACGGCTCATTTTTGTCGCTATAAAAATAAACATGGGCATTATATAACAGTATAAATTAATTATATAAGAATATAACCAACAACGATTGTAATTGTGACTTAATTTCTAGTTAACTCTCGAACAGTTCACATGCCCTAATTTGTGATTTTATATACGGTTTGAAAATATATTTTCCTCCAACATATTTCAACATGTAATATAATTTTAAGAATGAGCAGATTGCGTCGGTTTTATAAAACTGAAAGTGAAATTCTACAGATTTTGAACGTATCGGATACTGAAAATGATAATAGTTTGATAGTTTGAGTTTAATTCACCAATAGAGTACTTTATAAAACTTTATTGTGAACAGAAAGGTATAATATTTTCCATAAGTAAAAAAGAGTTGAAAGTACTTTTTGGAATGATCTGCCGATACGGACTGTCAGCAATCTTTGATGGTCTACGATGGAAATATATTCAATTCCTTTTATTTCCACGGTTACGACTGGAGACCGTTTTAAAAAAATCCTTTCCCTACCTTCTTTGAGTCAAGCCAAATGCCATTCTAAAGATAAGCATACCGTAAAAATAAAAAAAAAATACCAGCCGAAATATACTGAAACAAAATATGCAGGACAAGCCTATAAGTTAAGGGTTAAAATTGTGGTGCTGTTGCATATATACACAGGAAAAAGGGAAAAGAGAGAGAGAGAGAGAGAGTTTAGCATTGGCGAATCTATTATTCTAGGTGTGGCAGCAGGACTGAAAAAAATGGAAAAAGTTACGATAACTTTTTGAATAGTCTAATATTACTATATAAAATGATGACCAATGGAATACGAGCCTGTTAAACTTTGCGACAAAATTGTGCACAAATGCCAAAATTTGATATCAATAAAACGTTTGAAAATGGAGGCATCCAGATCTTAATGTGAAATGTAATTTTATTTATAAAATGAGGTTCATATAGGATCAAATTTCATAAATCCAATCGAAACTGTAAATGTCAAACGACGCAAGGCTGGATCCGTAAATAAAATTACAGTGGCATGTCCAAAATTGATTTCGCAATATAATACAGGAGTGGGAGGCGTTGATATTATGGACTAAAAAATCGTATAGTGTTATGTAACTCCTGATTAACTTTAGTAGGAGATTATTACTTACAAGAAATGGAATAAAATGTGCTTTACGGCAAACAGAAATTGTTTTGAAATTTATCACAATTGAGTTCAATATTGTTTTAGTTTATGTATAGGTATAAGATATCATAATTTTAATTATATAATAAATTTAATTGCTCTTGCTTTCTTTGTTTTTCAAATATACAAGTTAATAAAATAAAAAAATATGCACAAAAAAATATCCCTTATTTTTACCGTTGACGACGAATGGGACACATATGTCCCATACTATTTTCGACCTCACAAAAAAAAGTATAGAACCGATTCAAAATCTATTAATTAATAAGTTTATAAAAGGCATTGGTACAACTAATACTAAAAGTCTGACCAACACTATCAATTCGAAACCGAGATATAAGTAAACAAAAATTGTAAAAAAAAAGATACGAATTTTTAAGTTTGAGCCCAGTTAAAACAAAAAAAACTTAATTTTAGTGCATATTCCAAAGAATGAATTTTTTTTTTATCGAACAACATTGATTACATTACAATTCCTTGGAAAATGGGCCTTTAATGACGAAAAATCCAAATGGGACATATATGTCCCGTTCGTCGTTAAAGGGTTAAAAGGTGTTTGTCAAATACATATCAAGCGCTTCTAAGACAGCTTGATTATTCTAGAAAATGTAAATTTTTTTTATTCCCTCAGTTTCGCCTTATATACTACATTATGATAAAATTTTTATTCATTAATAAAATACTCTCTTTTCAACCAAGCAACTGCAGACAACGACGTTAAAATACTTTTTACAATAGTTTAACAAATTTTGAAATAAATGTGATTACATTTTTTGATAATCTTGAAATCCGTGTTTGAATCACAGTTAGATTTTTGGTAATTTTTAATTAATTAATTTCTGTATTATCATTAAATTTCTTAAATAGATTGGAACTTAATTTTATTCAGTAATATTTTTTTTGCCCTGATTTTTCATCCCTTAAACAAAAGTACACCAACCGAACTGGACACGTTTTCGTAGCTGAAGTCGATTGTTATTTTCTCCTTCAATTGAGAAATCATTATAAAAATTTATTAAGTTCATTTAATAGAATTTAATTCTGTTGTAATTAAATTTTATATAATTTTTTTTTAATTTCGTATCGGGGAAAAATAAAAAAAAAATGTTAAGGTCTCTTGCTCTATCCGCAATTTTATACATCTCGAGTTAATAGTGCCACTTTAGGTTTTCGACCCCAATTTTTTTAAATCTTCAATCCGTTTTCGGCTATTTCATCCAGTTTATGAGATAAATAGTGTCTGTTTTGTTCTATATATATATATTCTTCAAACCAGAAATTTTTGTGCTATTTCTATCGATTTTCTCACAGCTACATTTAAAAAAAAGGTAATTAAAATCCGTATTTTTTTTAAATAATTTTTTGGTATACCTTTCAAAACTCTGCTTTTGTTATATAACAGCTTAAATCCAAAAATTTTTAACTAAAATATTATATTTAAATGTTAATAAGAATAGTCAAAGAGACTAGTATTAAAAAAAAAACAAAAAGAAAAAAATAGGAGAAAAAACCTCCAATGTAAACATACATACAGTATGTATAGGTACATACGTACGAAATAAAAGTCTGTTTTGTATTGTTTTTGTGTTGCCATTATGTTTTTGTAACTGTCAGTGTCATGTGGCTTTTCATTATAACTTTTTATTTTATTTTTTTAAACAATAAAGTACCATTAACACTTGTTGGTTATCTGACTGGCTGAATTAATGCTTAACTGTTGTTGTTGGTTTGTTAGATGAGGTTTTGTTTTTTAATTTTCAGTCGACATGTGTTCTGCAACTTGCAATGCATTCATGCATTTATTAATTTCCACATTTTACATTCAACAGCGACGTATGCATTTGGTTTATACGGGGATTTCTTTTTTTTTTTGTGACTGATATTTGTAAAAATTTATAAAAATACATGTTTATTACCCTAATTTTATTTTTAACTTAATGTGAAATATCATCAATTCAAATGGTATTTCATTTTTGTATAAATACAAGAAGAAGAAAAAAATTAAATGACATGAAATTAACAGTAATTCCAAGAACAAACCAAAAGTTAGAAATATACAATTTCTAAAGAATTTAAATGATCTCCCATATTGAAAATTGAATTACATTTACTGAATATATAATTAGTTTTTTTAAACAATAATTATATCAACAATAAAAGAATTTATTACATAAAAAATAATCTACAATTACGTTTATATATAATAAATTTTGTGTCTATCTGAAATATTTACGAAAAACACAATTTTAACAATAAATGTGTCCCTAAATTAGTGGTTACGTTGTTTTTTTTTTAATATTTAACAAATATATAAGTAGCTTTACACTTTATAATTTACAGATTACAAAAAAATAGTCAAAGAAAGAAATTATAAAAACTGTTTTTTATTAAAAAACAAAAAAATATTTTTCTCCTTATTGGCAAATACATTTAATATGATATGAAATGTATGCTTTTGGGGATAAGCATGTATCTATGGCCATTTCGTCTCTGTTTAAGAGACTCGTCAGGAGACTTTTTCCCAAAAAAAAAAAACTTTACTTTTTGTAAAATAAAATGTTGTACCCAAGTATGTGATATTTTTTTTTTAAGACCAATACTCAGGGGTAAACCACTACTCATGCAGTGTGCATTGTATTGGAATGTGAAGATGGTTGATAGGTTTTTTTTTCATAGATTTTTGTATATTTTGCGCCTTTATTTGTTGATGAAACAAGTTGCTGTCAATTTGTCCACTCAAGAGCCAGTGTTATACCTTCACCCTCAGATGATCAAACAGCAATGGCCTCATCTGTCGGTGGATGTTTAAATGTGAATGGTGAGCGTCTTTAGTAGATTTGCTGTTATCTTCCCAGAAGGTGGCGCTGTACTCCTGATCATTGGTTTCTGGTGGAATAGATTAGATATATGAGGGGGCGGTTTCTTGCCGAAGGTTTTGCTGGAGTGAGGGGGGATTCTCTTATTTTATTTAAATTTAATTTTTAATTTAAATTGTTATTTTAGAAAACCGCAAATATTTATTTTTATAATTTTGTCCTTCGCTGGGATTGAACCTTGGTCGTGTGAGTTTCTGTGCAAGCGCTCTACCACTATGCCACGATATGATATTTTGCTCGTTTAGATGAAGGGAAACTGCTTGATTATAAAGAGATCACAAAATTGTCTGAATTATGTTCAATAAGATTTGAAGCATATAAATGATTTTATAATGATTACAATTTTTATGTAAAACTGGTGTTCATCATCATTTTGTTCCTATTCGGCCTTATTCCAGTTGGCGACGCACAGTGTACCCATTTCATATAACGAGCGGCCAAAAATAGAAGGAGTTATCGTAGAGTTTTTAAATATCGTACATTTTCATAGAATATCTAAATTAGGAAAAATACAAATTTTTAGGACACTCGGGAGAAGGACACGCCCACTGCATAGATGTGGTGTACTTACAACAACTGTTGTTCTATACATTCATATAAAGAAAACAGTTTAAAAATTTACAAATGTCATACACGTAAAAATTAGCAATTTATATGCAGATTTTTTTTGAAATTGCAACAAGGATTTTAAATTCTGTTAAAAATCCTTTAGGTGAAAAATTTTCAAATTTCAAAATTTGTTTGATATTAGATACTTAGTTTTATTTTAGATAGTAGAGGATGTCTTCGAATTATTTCACAACACTTTTTCTGTTGCCTGATCTAGAAATCTTATTACAACAAAAGAAGCAACAAATAGTAATTCATCATTTGAATTTGAATCACTAAACTTTTGCTTATATGTACTATGACAAGATCTACCATCAAATCCCCATTTAATTTCACAAATTATATCATTTTTCAAATTAAAATTAAGTAAGTCTAAATAACTTTTAACCGTAAAGTTAAGCATATTTTGGAGTGGTATTTCTACTGACGTTTCTTTTACAACGATTCCCTCCAGAATATTTTTTTTTTTTTTTTTTTTTTTTTTAAGACCAATACTCAGGGGTAAACCCCTACTCATGCAGTGTGCATTGTATTGGAATGTGAAGATGGTTGATAGAAGTTTTTTTTTTTTTTTTTTTTTTTCTATAGATTTTGAATATTTTGCGCCTTTATTTGTTGATGAAACAAGTTGCTGTCAATTTGTCCACTTAAGAGCCAGTGTTATACCTTCACCCTCAAATGATCAAACAGCAATGGCCTCATCTGTCGGTGGATATTTACATGTGAATGGTGAGCGTCTTCAGTAGATTAACTGTTATCTTCCCAGAAGGTGGCGCTGTACTCCTGATCATTGGTTTCAGGTGGAATAGATTAGAAATGTCAGGGGGCGGTTCTTGCAGATGGTCTTGCTGGAGGGGGGGGGGGGGGAACCTCTTATTTTATTTAAATTTAATTTTTAATTTAAATTGTAATTTTAGAAAACCGCAAATATTTATTTTTTTATAATTTTGTCCTTCGCTGGAATTGAACCTTGGTCGTGTGAGTTTCTGTGCAAGCGCTCTACCAGTATGCCACGACCCCCCCAATATATTTCTTTTTTGCGTTTTTCAACGCATAATAAAACGGAAAACAGTCTTTATGCGCAGAATTAACAACTGTTTTCATAATTTTGTATTTTCTAAATGACAAGTTCATATCTAATAAAAGTGCTAACGATTTGTCCACAGAAATATATGTGTTCTTCTCCCGCGTAAGAACTTTATTGTAGGCTTTCTTTAACAGGTTTTGATTTGTTGATGACACCAGTTCAGCAAGTCTTTTCCTTTTAGTACGTTCAGAACAATCATTAAACTCTACTATTGGCCTATATTTCTTACTGGTACAAGGAACCTATAAATTCAAAGATTTTTACTTAAAATAAAAATAAGATAATTTCTTTACTTACAAGGTCTAAGTCTTCAACACTTGCAAAGAAATACGAATCCAGCCAAGTACCATTTTTTTCTTCAAACTTTTTCTTAATATAATTACTCTTTTTCCATTTAGTTTCTATTTTAAATAATATGAAATGAATTTCTTTTATCTTTGTTTCACTTAGTTTTATTTCAGAATTAAGTATTTTCTATATAACTAAGTAATTGCTGCAGATTTTGCATCAATAAATTTTTTGTGTCTAAGCCGGATATAAAAAAAAGTACGAATTTTAATACGTCTTGGCACTAAAAATTGTAAATATAAATCAAAGTTGGACGAAGTTGGAAATGAAACCTATTTTGTTTAAATGTACATACTTGTAGAAGTATTATATTAAAATATGGAAAAAGTATTTTTTGGTATTTTTTTTTAATTGTCCACTAAAGTTGTAATATTCATAATAATTGATCTGTTTCTTTTTGTTTGCTTTCTTATTAACGGTAAATTGCATATGAGTTACAAGTTGTAAAGAAAAGTATTGTTTTAATAACACACTTGTGTTACAATTATATTTTGGACTAAATTTTACTACTATATCAAAACCCTTTTTAAAACCAATTCTTTGAAGTTTGTATACTTTTCTATCATTTTTTCAAATAATGGCATACTTAACTACAACCTTCAACTTTAAATTATCATATCTTTTTTAAAAGTCAATATTATTTAAAAATTATTTTTGATTTATTTAATTCAGAATGCTACTAATAACATCAGATAGTGCTTTTCTTTTTATTCAGTATTTAGTTTTTTTTTATTTTTGGCCGCCCTCGTTACAGTGTGCGACGTCGTTGTCGTCTGAAGACATTTTTGTAGCAGAATTAAAAAAAAATGTTTCTTGCATTTAATCTATTACAAAAATGTCGTTACGCGACAGCGGCGTCGGCAACTGGAATACGGCATATTATTTGTGAATGGTCTTTCCTCTTGTTTTAAGGTCTTGATAATGTCAATCTATATATGACATTAACATGCTCTGCATTCACTTACTATACCCTTTATTTTTCTTTTAGAATTTTTGATGGTAACAGAAATTAAAAAAAACCCAGAGGTTAACAAATAAATTGAATTTAATAAATTATTTTTACAACTCTTTTTTTGTGTAACAAAATAATTTTTCTAAATTAAGGTGAACAAATGAATCTTAATTTTTTAACCAGTTACTATTAAATTTATTTTTTATCACAAAACAAAAAAAAAATAGGAAAAAAAGATGTTTTTTGTTTCTTATTTATCATTAATTTTCATATGGTCATAAACTCAAATTGAGACTTCTTATGGTTATAAAGCAATTTATTTTTGTTAAACATTTGCCATTACTCGTATGGTTTTGAAGGCTCATATTAGGAAAGAGGAATTTCAAAGTAAAATTTTAACATTTTGGACATATTACTACTCATAAGTCAACATTTACTTGACGTTTATTTTTATAAATTTTCTTTTTCTCTCTTTTACAATGGAAAGAGTTACAGTGCAAACTGAATAAATAAGAACGTACAAGTGGGCAATACCGTGCTGTATGTTACACTACTAAATACTGCTAAAATTTTATGTAAATTAATAAATTTTTATGCTTCATGGCAGAAGGTAATAAAATAAGTTTTCCGAGATTCAAAATAATTTTAATAAACTGTTTCTGGGAAAAGTGTACAAACGTTTATTGTAATTATTTTTAATTATAATTTACTTTTCATTCTTATATTTAAGAATTTTAAAATTTTGCAATACATTTATGTGAAGAAGCTAGCAGTGCATATATTTAAGCGAATGTACCTAGAAATTATGTTCGTAATTGTAAAAAAATAACGATATACTTTGAGAACATAAGATAGAATTAATTTTATTAACTATTAACCCGATTGTCTCTTTTTCTATACAATTAGATCAATTAGCAAAGCGCTAGAGGTATCTACTATAGCCGTTGTATCAACCTCTCCATAACAATGATTAATTCATTCTTCTATGATAGGCAGCAGTCGATAGGTACAGATACCTACTTTTAGTCGAGCTTTCCAATCTGCTTTTTCACTACTGGAGTGAATTTTTTTCTCATTTTCTTCATATTCTTTCTCGAGATATTGAAATTTAGTACTTTTTGTAGTTTTTCTTCAATAGTTTTCTGGCAGCTATGTCTGTTAGGATTATTCCCGAAATCCGCTCCAAAGTGTTAAGAAGTTCTTTCAGAAGATAGATTTAATATTGTTCTTAGTTACGTTCTCCAGAGTTATTTCCCAGATTAGTACCTCAAAGGATAGAACCGAGTTTAACACCCATGAAAGTAGTGCTCCTTAGCTCTGGTTTTGTCGTCCTACGCTTGACATAGTCGTGGCCAATGCATTTACAACAACAAACTGAAATTTAGTAAGACCGTCTATCGTTACACGAAAATATTTAAAAGTAACTAATAATTTAATCTCACTACTACCCACTTGGAATTTCAGTATTTCTTTCTATCTTTGGATGCTTATGAAAGGTGCCTTCGTTTTGTGAACCTCATCCAAGTATGTGGCATTTAACATTATTGCAACATTGTCTAGAAAGCTTGCAATTGTTAACTGTTCATTCTATCTATCCATCCATATATCTATCAAGTCCAATAACGTTATCCGAGTACCATATAAGATCACCTGTTGAGGTTAAACTCTAGCGACACCCATATCAGCAATGTTATTACCTCGAATGCACGCATTATTCGGAACTTATATCAGTGCTACATAGTGCTGTTAAAGTCAGGGCAATAAGCGAATGCAGAATAAGACGTACATACATACATACATAAATAACTGGCCTTTACAACCCTGTGTCAGGATTACGGCCTAGCTTCTCGCAGCACTCATGTTGTGTGTGTAAATTTCTATCCATGAGTACCGGGACCTACAGTTTAATGTCGACTCCGAACGACAGACTTGAGAAGCTCTTTCATGGCAATTAATTACTCTCAGAGCTTTTGCGAGAAGACTGCTGAGAGGTAGTCGTCGAAAGAAATATTTTTTTTTATATTTCTTTTTTCAAGATGTCGGTGCTGAGATTTGAATCCGGCACTATCGTCTTAGTAAGCCAACACACTAACCACTAGACCACGGCGACTACTGAATAAGAAGACATTAAAATTCCACAATGTGTTTTGCAATTAATTGGTACAAACATCTAGCGGGAAAACGGTCAAATAATTGGGCGATCTTAGAGATACCATGAAGTTCAGTCTGTCAGAGTACTCGTTCTACTTCCTTCTTATGTAGGATCTATAGATGTAGATCGAGTACTAATTCATCTGAAAGACTGATTCCGCTGACTGAACATCATTAAAAGGTGTTGTTATCTACCCCCATTTCTCGTAGGATAAATATGTATGCTTAATTCTCTGGGTTCCATTGTAGATTTCTCAGAAATATATCTTCTCCGGACCGGCCAAAAAACCTGTGCACCACACTGAAAATGATCAGTATGATCCAGTATCGTTTTTAGTGTTGCACATCGAAATTGAAATAAATTAAAAGGGTTCTAGTCAATTAAAGCAGAAAAAAGTAATCTACTATATTTATTAAAAATAAATTGCACTTGAAGTGTATTTTCTAAAGAACACTTCATGTGTACTCTACTTTTTTATCAATAAAGCAGAATATTTTTAATGAACATTAAAAGGAAATATAGAAAAATATAATGGTAATTGTACAATAAAAGATTTTTTTTTTTAGAAAATCTATATTCTGAGATGAACCAAAATTTCAAAGACAAACACATGAAATTCATTTAGTGTCTAAAAATATTTGAACAGAAAAGATAGGCGATTTACTCAAACCTCCTATACATGCAGTTAAGAAGGTACTTATTCATACAATACATATTTGCAATTACATATTTTACAGAAAATATTTCTTAAAATTTATTGTCAGTATACGAATTGTATAATAATCATGTGCACTTAAACTTATTAAGAAACAAGTCTTCAAGTTATTAAAACTCTTCAAAATTTTACTTCTTAAGTATACACGTTTATATATAAAATATATTTAATAGATAATTTTGATAAAAAACTAAATTTGCTTTAGAATTGTTCTCCAAGTTGTTACATATATCAGCTTAAGCAAACCATACCTCTAGCACTATACAGCATGTAGAGTATTATAAGAGGAAAAAGACGAAAATAAAATTTTTGTTGAAAATTTTGTTGTTCATACAACATAAAATATTGATTAATGAATTGTTTCTAATAGAATGACAGTAATTGATTGTTTAAAAACAAAAAAGAGAAGGAAAAGAAACTATAGAAATTAATAGAAATTTTAAATTGAATTCAGTTTGTGTTTTTCGAAGAAAATTTAATAAAAATTTATTGTTTTTTTTTTTCAAATAATTCACAAATAAAAATTAGAATTAGTCAAAACTCTCATCACCCAATGAAAAGTAAAAAAATAATGAAATTTTGTTGTAAAACCTAATGCCTAATTCCCCTTCTATATACTCTAAACAAGTTACTTATTAAACAGCCTCCTATTTCTATCTTATTTCCACACCATAAACTGCTTAATTGCAATATACTCGCACATATGAACGAACACCAATGCTTTGCTTGTTTTAATAGAGGGCTTACCAACGTAACCCAATTATATACGAATATTTTAACACAAACCATTATTAACATTTATTAGATCATATTGCCAAAAATAATAAAATTAACAAACATACACACGTATTATGTCAGCTTAGTAAATGAGTGAGAAAGTGATTGGCATTTGGAATGCATGACTGTGTGGAAATTTTTATTATTAGCACGTCCAATAATATTTGTAAATTAATATATAAACACCTTAATACCATAGGCATGTGGTATTTCATATTTAAAATATACAATTACTTGACAGGAAATTTAGAAATTAATATTAGATTATTGAGTGATGACAAAAAATTTAATCAAAAAATTATTTAAAGTTGTTGTGAGTGACTGAAATTTATAGTTCGCATCAATATGGTGGAGGAGAAAAAAAATAATAGTTTCATTAAGATGCACACTCGCCTTACCCAAAACACTCTTCATGAGGAAATTAAAGAAATCGCAGGATAAGGGATTATCTGAGACCTCACACCGTATTAAAAGGCTTGGAGAGGTCTTTTCCTATTTTGACGGAGTTGCAGGATTTGCTCAATTCATTCTGCACAGCCTCACTATCTTTGTAGGAATATCAAGCTCAGACATTGCATCATTATCAGTGATCCCTTATTGGGCTATTGAACGCTGCTTTATAATCGACAAAAAGGTGGCATGTGTCTATTTAATATTCGTTGGTATTCTCCAGGATTTGGCGCAGCGTTAATATCTGATCAATTGCGGAATTACCAGGTCTAAAGCCACACTTATAAGGTCCAAACAGTGAGATGACGAATGGCTTCAGTCGTTGACACAATATCCTCGTAAGAACCTTATATGTGAGGGAGAGGAGGCTTGTATCCCTGTAATTGTAAACTGAGCACCTAACCACCTCATCGCCTCCATACTTAAAGAGTTCAGCGGGAAGACTGTCAGATCCAGCCGCTTTGTTACTTTTCAGTCACAGTATAGAAACTTTGACCTCTTATTAGCTGGGCGACGAGATCTCAACGTCGTCATCATCGATTGGAACATCATCTTTAGACGCAGAATTTGCATCATTATCGACTTGCAGTAGATTAGCATTCCTTGTGTATATCTATAACAGGACTACCATGTTCGTTCCTAGTTAGTAAAGAAACAAGTTAAAATTACCAAAAAAAAAAATTTTGGTTTTAGTTAGTGCTCAATAAATTGTGCAAAATAACAAGAGAAGTACATGTGTGAATTCGGAATACTGTGTTTTTTTCAAGACCAATACTTAGGGGTAGTAGTCGCCGTGGTCTAGTGGTTAGTGTGTTGGCTTACTATGAGATAGGTCCTGGGTTCGACTCCAGGCCCTGACATCTTGAAAGCAGAAATATGGAAAAATTATTTCTTTCAGCGACTACCTTTTAGCAGACTTCTGGCAAAATTGATTGCCATTAAAAAGCTTCTCAAATCTGTCGTTCAGAGTCGACTTTAAACTATAGGTCCCGGTACTTATGGATAAAAATTAACACACACAACATGAGTGCTGCGAAAAGCTAAGCGTTAACCCCGACACAGGGTTGTAATGGCCAATTATGTATGTATGTCTGTGTGTAATACTCAGGGGTAAATCCCTACTCATGCAGTCCATTCTATTGTAGATAGATTTTTTTTTAATGGATATATATTATGGGCCTTATGTGAATGGGACAAATTGCTTCACCCTTAAATGATCAACAGCAATTGCCTCATCTGTCGGTTAAAGTTGAATGTGAGTGGTGAGCGTCTTCGGTAGGTTAGCTGTTTTCTTCAAAGAAGGTGGCGCTGTACTCCTGTGGTCTTCTTGGAGGGGTGCGGGGGGGAGGGGGAACGTTTTATTTTTTAAATTATAATTTTAGAACAACTGCCAATTTCTTTTATATTTTTTGTTCTTCGCTGGGATTGAAATTCTGTCGATTGAGTTTCTGTGCGAGCATTCTAACCATTGTATCACGACCTCCCCAAACTCTTCAAATTCAATTCTCAAAAACAGAAAAAGAAAAAATGGTCACTAATCTTCCGAAGACTCAATTTTTGTTTTCCTTGATAACTAATTTTTACAGTTTAAATTTTATAAAATTCCAAAACTATGTCAGATAGATTTCTTATATGAATCTAAGTGAGACTTATTGAGGCATCACATATGCGTACAAACTGATCTTCTTTCAAAATTTAGCTCAGTGTTAAACTATTTCAAACGTTATTTTTTACTGAGATTCTTTAATTTTTGTAATGCCAGTCATTTTTGCATCATCTGATTTGGTTCCAAGATTTATGGTTGCATTTTAATTCGTATTGCAAATTATGCGATTTAAATTTTCTTAATCGTGAATGAATAACTTAAAATGGAATTCAGCACACTATTTTTATTCTATATATAAATTCATTCAATCTCGAGTACAATCTAATAAATATCCCTTAAATTTACGCTTTAGTTCCAAATAATTCTTTTACTGTTCGCTGTGCTTATTGTTTTACACTATTTAGGATGATGTTGGAAAAAGTCTGAAAGGCAGCACACTTTCCAGAATACTTTTACAAAATTCATTACGTTAAAGTAAAAAAAAATGAGTGTCACTAAACAAATAAAATGATTGCAAACTGAAATTATTCTGTTGTTGGAAGTTTGTTCTTTTAATATAATAAAAAATTTTGTTTAACACCCACACACCTTATAACACTTTACGGCCACAATAGGTTTTGGAAGTTTACAAAATTATACTCCTTAACTTAAAACAAAAAACTTGGTCCTTTTTCACCTTAATGTTGTCTTAAGATTGTTGCTGTTCATATTTGTCTTTCATTCATATATTGTATGTGTATGTTTATTTTCTTTTCACCTGATAAAAAGTCTTGAGTAATTTATATAATTTATATAATAATCCTCTAACGAAGAAAATATACTTAAAAAAGTGTAAGATTTTGTTCTTTTTTTTACTTTTAATACACTGAAAATAAAAACTGGCTCTCCTATATTTTTATAAAATCTGAAGAAAACAATTTATACCCCATCAAAATTTATCACCCATAAGTTGTCTATAACTACAGGTATATGTATGTACTTTTATAAACAAAATTATTAATTGAAAAAATGTAAGCTTTTATTTTAACATACTCTTTTCTCGGAGTGTAACCGTAATGCATGAAACAGTTTACTTTTTTTTTTACAAATCTTATAATCCATATGGGAAATGTATGGGTGTATGTGTTTGTAATATGATTTCTTACTATGACAACATGTCATCGAAAGCAACATTAAACGAACCGGAAGATGCATTACAGTTTTTAAATTAAATAAGAAAAACTTAAAAAAACAACACACAAATAAACAACAAAAAAATACATTTTGATAAGAATAACAAAAATATAAGCGAGACAAGTCAATATAAATAGAAAATGATGACATTTTATGATTTCAAGTCTTTTAAAGAAGAACAAAAATTTTCGTGATTATGCTGATGTTTTGCATTTGAATGCATACAACACGGGTACAAAATTCGAATGTTGAATAAGAGAAAAAATGTAACTTTAAAACAATATTCATGTGATTTGTTTATATTTTATGCACTTGAAAGGATTAAAAAATTAAAGAATAAATTTCTTTAAAGAATGTATAAATTTTGTATAAAAATAAATAAATAAATTTTACAAAATTTCATAAAACTTGTCAGTTTCTATCGATTTTTTTTGATAGTCTGTTAAACGTATAATCAGGCTATTTACAATATTGGCCTTGATATTGAAAACATTTTATATTTAAAATTATAAAGCAACTATTTTTCTGTATTACATATTAAACAGTTCTGAAAACTTTATTAATTTATTCATTCATTGTAGTCGCCGTGGTCTAGTGGTTAGTGTGTTGGCTTACTAAGATATGGGCCCTGGGTTCGACTCCAGGCTCTGACATCTTCAAAAAAAAGATATATGAAAAAAAAAATATTTCTTTTGGCGGCTACCTCTCAGCAGTCTTCTGGCAAAAGCTCTGAGAGTAACTAATTGCCATGAACAAGCTTCTCAAGTC
Source organism: Metopia argyrocephala (assembly GCA_963576795.1). Taxonomy (NCBI): domain Eukaryota; kingdom Metazoa; phylum Arthropoda; class Insecta; order Diptera; family Sarcophagidae; genus Metopia; species Metopia argyrocephala. The sequence goes on along the minus strand of OY756211.1, from coordinate 54,132,204 downwards.
TGTCGTTCGGAGTCGACATTAAACTGTAGGTCCCGGTACTCATGGATAAAAATTGACACACACAACATGAGAGCTGCGAGAAGCTAGGCAGTAATCCTGACACAGAGTTATAAAGGCCAGTTATGTATGTATGTATGTATGAAAAATTTATTCATTTTAATTTTTTTTTAATACTTACATATAAAATGTTTCTTTAGCTATTATTATTATTATTATTATTATCTGGTTTAGACCCAGCACAAATGCAAGACACTGCGACCTGTAAGATCTATTGTGTCCCTTTGAGTCTACTGTTTGTTTAACAGACCAACTGCCTTCCTTACGAACACCAGCAGGTCCGAAACTTTAGTGGTGGATATATCCGTCAGTGAGACCATATGTCTCCCTAAATACATCCATCTAAATCTGTCAAGAGCCACACATTCACACAATATGTGCTCTGCTGTCTCCGATGCTTGTGAGCATAGTCTACAAACATCTACATTTGTGATCGCCATTCTCATCAAATGCGCTCTCACACTACAGTGACCCGTAAGAAAATCCGTTAGGATTTTCAGGTCTGGCCTTCTATACTTTAGAACATCAGACTTTTTTTTATTTTTTTTTATTTTTTTTTTTATTTTGAGACCAATACTCAGGGGAAAACCCCTACTAAATGCTGTGCATTGTATTGGAATTTTAGAAAGGACAGTACATACATATATTACAATTAATTATATTATTATTAAGCGCCTTAGGAATGAGACAAATTGCTGTGAATTGATCATTCAAAGGCCAGTGCTATACCTTCACCCTTGTATGATCGATAGCAATTGTCTCATCGTTGCATGTTAATTATGTGGTGAGTGTGCCTTCGCTAGGTAGGTTAAGCTGTTATCTGCTACTTCCCAATAGGTGGCGCTTTTTTTTCCCTGATCATTCGTTTTTTGTTGACATTGGTTAAGGTGGAATAGAGTGGAATGTCGGGGAGCGGTTTCTTTGTAGATGGTCTTCCTGGAGGTGGGGGGCCTTTTATTTTTAAATTATAATTTTGAAAAAACCGCAAACTAACTTTTTCTTTTTTCACCTCTTTTGGGATTCGAACCTGGGACCTTTGAGTTTTTGTGCGAGCGCTCTAACCACTATACCACGCACCCCCCAAATTGCGAACGAATCACAGCCTTGGCGTGCCTAAGACCCGACTGGGCATTCCAATGTTCCAAACATTTGTCAGTTTCCCATTCACTAACTTGACTGAGAATAGTAGAAAGCGGTGCTGCACAGCAGGGCTCCGGACCAATATAAGGCGTCGCAGATCCCCTCCTAGCTAATGCATCCGCTTCCTCGTTCCCGCTTATACCACAGTGTCCAGGTACCCAGAACAGCTGCACCCTGTTTCTAAGCGATAATTTTTGCAACGTGTCGTAGCAATGTTTTACAAGTCTAGATGTCATACCATGAGAGTCAAGCGCCTTTAAGACAGCCTGACTATCTGAAAATATATTAATTGTCTTGCCCTTGAGCCCGATATCCAGGTTAATCTCAGCACATGCGGTTATGGCCAGGATTTCAGCCTGAAAAACACTCAACGACTTCCCTAGTGGAATTGACAGGTTTCGATTGGGTCCATAGACGCCAGCCGCTACTCCACTGTCCATTTTGGAACCATCAGTAAACCAGTTTAGATCAGACTCACTCCGAGCCAAACACCCAGTAGACCAACATTCCCGGTCCGGTACCTCAACCTTAAATCTCCTGCTAAAGCAAAGTTCCAAAGGCATGGTATCCAAGACCGAAATTGGATTCCTGACCACCTTGTGAAGAATGGCGACGTTCCTTGACTCATTTCGAGGTGTTCTTACGAACACTTTTGCCGCCGGACACGCGGCCACCCTCATCACATAAATATGAAGTGGTGTTAATCCAATCAGGGCCTCTAAAGCCCCTGTTGGACATGTTCTCATTGCCCCGGTTACACCAAGGCAGGCAAGCCGTTGTATCTTGCCCAATTTTCTTATGGTGGTACACTCTTCAGTCTTTCTCCACCAAACTATTGCCGCATAAGTGATTATGGGCCGAACAATGGCGGTATAAATCCACAGTGTCATTCTTGGCGATAGACCCCAAGTCTTACCGAAAGAAAAGCGACATGCCCAAAGTGCCCTTGTCGCCTTAGCCTGGACAGCAGAAATGTGCGAGTTCCAGGTAAGTCTTCTATCCAGAATGACACCTAGATACTTAACCTCCTTAGAAAACATAATAGTGGTACCTCTAAAAGAAATACAGTCGCACGTCAGCTTATATCTCTTAATAAAAGGTACAACAAGCGTTTTTGAAGGATTCACTGAGAGTCCTTCTTGAGAGCACCAATTCGACACATCCCTCAGAGCATCAGCCATAAAGTCACACAATGTACTCTCAAATTTCCCACGGGCCGTTATAACAAGCTCATCAGCATAACTAATTATGCTGATTCCTTTTTGAGCCAACATGGTAAGCAAGTCATCAGCTACAAGCGTCCACAACAAAGGGGATAGGACTCCACCCTGAGGGCATCCCTTCGACGCCATAACGGTCAATTCCTCTCCATCAAGGGATGAGCTGATAATCCTGCCTCTAAGCATCGAGCCGATCCAAGCTATAATTGGCCTTTCCACCCCTTTCCGTTCCAAAGAACTAGTAATGGAGTCAAAGCCTGTGTTGTCAAAAGCACCTTCTATATCCAAGAAAGAACAAAGAGCAACTTCCTTGTCAGAAAAGGCTTTCTCAATACTCCCAAGGAGAGACAAAATTGCACCCTCAGTCGATCCGCCCTTCACATACGCGAATTGACTCGGGTGCAGGGGACGTTCCACAAGACACGTCTCCCTTATATAAACATCCACCTGCCTCTCCATTGTCTTCAGAAGAAAGGATGAGAGACTTATGGGTCTATACGACTTTGGAAGATCACTATGCCTACCTGCCTTCAGTATAAATATAACCGCAACCTCCCGCCAAGCTCGTGATATATAACCAAAACCGAAGCTGGCCTTTAAAATTACAAGAAGTTTAGACACTATTATGTCAAAACTTCTTTGTAGGAGAGCCGGAAAAATTCCATCTCTGCCCGGAGCCTTATAGGGTTTAAAGGAGCCAATAGCCCACAAAACCCTGTCCGGAGTGAATATTCTACTCGCGAAACTTTTGACCCTTCTGGTAACACGTACAGGTGCGGGAATATCCCAGCACCACCTCTCGAGAACCAGGAAAGTGCGTTCCCATCAAGAAATCCAAGGTTTGCCTTCTAGACTGAGGGTACCCTCCGGTACCTGTACTAAGGGACCCTATGCCATTAGAATGATCTATGGTGAGAGACTTTTGAAGGCGGGCCAATGCCGGTAAGCCCTCAATGGACTGACAAAATCCCCTCACGTCTCCCTTTTACACCTTCTAATCTCCTTATTGTACTCAGTGAGACTAACCCTATAAACCTGCCAACCACCTGTGCGCTTGTCCCTATTAAAGTTCCTCCTTACGGTTTTCCTCAGCTTTGACAAAGTGTCATTCCACCAAGGCACCTTACGAACAATAGAATGGTCACTATGACGCACACTAATGTCCAAAGAGGATTTTAATGTCGACTGTAGCTGATTTGCCGCCAGATCTAGTTCATCAACAGACTCTATAGAATCTGGCAGCCAGTCAACTTCTTTAGCCACATTTTCTCAGAAGCAGGTCCAATTTACCTTCCTAGAGACTATTGGCCTATCATCGGTTCTAGCAACGCTAACCAGATCAAATCTAATATGCATATGATCGGATAAGGAAACTTCGTCTGACACATGCCAGTCCCTCACAAGATTAGACGTGAATGTATCACACAACTTAATATCCAATACCTACGACCTTATGGCGTTAACAAATGTAGGTCTGCTGCCCCTATTGGCCACAGCCACATTATTGCTAACCAGAAAGTTGAGAAGGTAATCACCCCTATCGTTGTTGTCCGTGCTGCCCCATACCATATGATGAGCATTCGCATCACATCCAATTACGAAGTTGTTGTTCTTCTCCCGACAGTACCTGATGAAATTTTGGACTTCCAAGGGTGGTACACATTCCATATCCCCTGTGAAATAAGCAGAGGCGCATATTACCTCCCTTATACCAACATCAGTAATAAGTTTGACGCTTACAGCCACCAGGTCCCTAGTAATGAACTCTGTAATGGGAAAGAAGGTGAATTTGGAATTTACCAAAATAGCGGCCCGGGGCCTCTCCCCATCCGCATACACCAACTTACACGTCTTATTTTGAAGTCCTCTGACTCTGTCATTAATAGTCTAGGGCTCCTGTATGGGCCCTAGACAAATATCTTCAGAGGCAAATCTGCGGCTAAAAATGCCCGACGCACCTTTGGCCTTATGCAGATTTGCCTGGAGCACTTTGAAAGTACCCTCCATCATTTGCGCTCATTGGAAAGCGCCTCTGACGCAACTTTTCTCCCTGCCTGGCTCAAATGCCCAGCAAGCTTTGTTGCCTCAGCCTTAAGTGAGAAACCTGGGGATTTCCCTCTACCCTTCACAGGTTTGCTCTTTTCAGTACTGTACAGTACAGTTATCGGGGTAGTGACACTCGTGTCGACTACCCTTTTTATGTTTGCGAAAGACACAATTGTCTTCCTTATAGTTGATGCATAAGAGGCATCGCTCCCTAAATTATCGGCAATATTTTTCATTAAAATATGCGATACTCGGGTTAAAGAGTCACCTGCGGCATTGCCCGGCTTGCCACAGGAAGGCTAATTAAAACTGGAGGGCGCCTGGTATCCAGAGTCCGCATACGAGTAGCCAAGTACCCCTTGACGATACATCCCTCAGTGTATGCTGTTCCACCTTGGATTTGATGGAACGGTTATGAGGAGCGTCCACCTCCCGCATGATCAAATTTTACCTAACAGTCAGTAGAGACATGACCTTACTGAACTGTGAGTTGCGGTTACCACCCATAGATGGTAAAGATCACACTTCTATATGAGTTTCCAGATAACAGGACTGTACTAAGTGAAAACCAAAGTTAACACTTAGCAGAGTCCCCTGAATACTCATATAGCAAACCGCAAGCGTTGCTTAGTTTAGCCATGGTCAACAGTTGGCCTGAGTGGAAACGCAATTCCCACACAAATGTAGGACACGCGAGTCTCACCCAGACCCGCACCGACCATGTAACCAGTGGCCGCCACGTGGAGGTAGTAAGTCTTCTTGTGTCTCTGTTCATAAGGATCGTCTATTGACTTTGCCTTATGGGTCCACACCTGACCAAAAAATAATAAAATTTACAAAAAAACAAATAAAAAACAATTTCAGAAAAAGAAATATTATTGTAGATTGTCGATAGTATTTAAAACTATCGATAGTGAAACGCTACTCAAAAATTATCGATAATCCCTATAGTAATAACGATAGTTTCCAATCACTTTGCATGACTATTAACAATAATCTAAAAATGATTCCAGCAAAGAAACATACAAAATTTAAAGCTTTAATAGAAATTTTAAGCTAAGTACTATTATAGGTATTCCTAAAATTGATCTAAACTACATACATCTTCTATAAATGATTACTTCTTTATACCTCTTCTTAGTAGCATCACCACAGCAGAATTATCAAACTAAAGCGCCAAATTTTAAATTACCAATTTTGACAGCGATATTGAACTCAACATAGAGTATGGTATACGTATTCTATAATGCTTTAATTTAAAAGTAGACTGTGTCCAAGCTAGGTGGACTTGATAGGTACCTTTGGTTATTTATGCGGCATAGGCAGAAGTTAAACAGTTTTAATTAGAATACAATTTTTTCATTTCCTCTTGTATTAGTCTTTGAAGCTAAAATTTGAACCCAGTTTAGTGTGCATCAAAATTTGCATAAATTTATATTCTAAACGAACAATATAATAAAAAAAAATATTTTTTAAATCAATGCTTACTTTTGGTGGTCGTCATCAAAAACTATTTACTTTTGCTTACTTCTAATTACCATTTGTAATGAAAAAAAGTATATAATAGCACAAAATTTGCATACTTGAAGGCGTTTCTAATTTACTTTACTTCATCCAATTATGGCATAATTTTTCTAGCATTTCGGCAGGTAAATACCATACCAGGTGTAATGTTAATTCCCAGAACAAACCTACACCAAGTGTTCCAAGTGAGCAAATAGAAATTGGTTATCGTCCTATAGTTCTTTGCTACAACATTGAAGAAGTACGGCCCAGAAACTTTACCAAACACCACGTCATTAAGGGTGCATTGGCAACTTCTCTACTGTTTCTGTTGTTATCTCTTCTTCCTTACCATTATCGGCAATTCTTTATGTTAAAGCCTATTGAGCCAAAAATGAACTTTGTCGCAGAGTATAATTAAATTAAGTGCCAATAACCAGTGCCCATCCAGCTGAAGGGAAAAGCCTAATAAAATAAAAATTGGATATCCAGCGAGGAGGTGCGTGGTATAGTGGTTAGAGCGCTAGCACAAAAACTCAAACGGCGCAGGTTCGAATCCCAGCTAAGGTGAAAAATACAAAAGTTAATTTGCGGTTTTTTCAAAATTAAAATTTAAAAATAAAAGGTACACCCCTCCAAGAAGCCCATCTAGAAAGTAACCGCTCCCTGACATTGTACTCTATTCCACCTTAAACTTTGAAGTAGCAGATAATAGCTAAAAACCTACTTAGCAAAGGCACTCACCACAATCAACATGTAACGATGGGGCACTTGCTGTTGATCATTCAAGGGTGAAGGTATAAGACTGGCCTTTGAATGATCAATTCACAGCAATTTGTCTCATTCTTAAGGCGCTTAATAATATACGAAAACAAATTATATGTTCTGTTGTCCTTTCAACAAAAATTCCAATACAATGCAAAGCATTTAGTAGGGGTTTACCCCTGAATATTGGTCTCAATAAAAAAAAAGAAAAACCATAACAAAACACAATTAATATCAATATCCATGGTTATCAAGTGTGCCGACAAGAATTTTAAATTCAAAGTAACCAACTTTAACAAAAACAAAGGGCACGTTATAGGTGTAAGAAAGAGTATTACAAGAACAAACCATTGAAATTTTAAAACGGGATATATGCTCCACATGCAGTATGAAAAATGAATATAAAATAAAACTAAGCTTGTGAAAGTGTAATTATAACTGAAATGTCAAACAATATGGCTACAGCCTTCATAATGAGCAGCGTTTAAAATCTAGTAACTAATGCATTAAACTTGTATTAGAAATGGTTAGTATTATAGGAATCCACATTTTTCATTAAAGCTTTTTTCTACCACAAAATTACAAATAATATCTGGCATACTCGTTTACACAACAAATATATTCTTTACGGTTGTCTAAAACAGAAAAAGGCAAAACTTTTTTCTTCCATCAACTCTTCGAAATGTTTACTGCACAAAAAAAATTTAAATTTTCTGAAAATGCTTTCTAAGTATGACTACAAATAAATTAAGTGGTTAAACAGAGTAAAACAAAATAGAACAGAATGTTGGAAAATGAATTGTAAACCTAAAATATAAGTACTCGTATAACAACAGAAAATGTTATGCATGTTCAGTGCTAATGAGAAGCATTTCTCTAACCATATATTTCAAATTATTTTTAAGTGTATAAGTATATATAACAGAAAGCAGAGGTAAAAGAGGAAAAAACTGTAGTTTAAATTATTACCAGTAATAGCGGAAAAAGGGTTATTATGGTGATTTGTATTAAAAATAATATGTGGAATACCGCGTATGTACAAACAAATGCAAGCATATATCAGTATAAGTTGCTGCCATATGTTGCTTTTGTTGTACGTATTTGAATGTTGTTGCGGTAAAATATAATGTTTAAAAATTATTACAAAACAAATTTGTGAATATGAAAATCTAAACTAAATACTTGAATACTCTATAATCAGTATTGTTTGAATGTTATATGATTATTGCCGACGAAGGAAAAATAGTACACAATGCTTATGTCAGTCATAAAGCACAAAAAAGGAAGAGAAAAAAGTGGTTTATCCCATCACTTGACAGCCTTTACCTGAATTTTTCTTTCATTAAAAATTTTTTTTTATTTTTCTGGCAAAAACTTACAGTTTGAATGCCTCTGGATGCTATTTAGACCTGATAGACTTGTACTCTACACTCTACGAAACCGTAAAATATAAAAATCTATGTTCTAAAATTGTCTAACGAAATAAGTCAGACTTTGCACAGATTTTTTAAGCACGAAAATGCTATTAATGAATTACAATATTAATTTCCATATTCGTAATACATCAAGAAATACGCCTACACGATGTCCTGCAATTTACACATTTATGAGAGAAATTAAAGTAAATTGTATACTCGCATATATAAATAGCTAATTAAAATGCTATCAGCTGTTTGGTGTCATTCTTTGCAATAGAACTTCTACTAAAGTTTCTGAGACTCTAATGTCATTCGATAAAAGTAAATTACTTTTCAAATAATATGACGAGAATAGAATTCACCACATATCTTATCCTATTATGTAGCCTAAATTCATAACAATATATGGAGCTACGGCTGGCTCTACAACTACCTACTTTTGTTTGAGCTATGTTTTGTGTAGATTTATCTATAGCATCAGCAGAAATTGATGCAACAAATTAGCTGATTCTTCTCATTTTAGTAGTTCAGTTTGTATCTCTTTAGTCGTCACAAAACGCTGTCTAACGCTAAAAAGTCGTGAAGGACCATTCTTGTAAATTCGGTAGATGAGGTATGACTACAGTATTCTTTTAGGCAGTCCAAAAAGTTCGAATATGCTATGCCGAGTGAGCATGTCCATTATCATGATGCAAAAGATATGGTTTGTTTTTCCACAATTCCAGAATTTTTTTTTGTATTGCTTCATCTTCGAGATGATGACCATGTGGCATACATCCAAGGCATATCCCCAGGTAACCAATTGTTTTTGAATTGTTATTGTGCTTTTAATGAAACAGCTTCGTATTAAACCTGAGTTCTTCTTTAAATGTGCAAAATATAAACATAAAACCCAAATGTTGGCTTATTTTGTAATAGATTGCTTGCATATGGAAATCAAAAAAGGGTGTCAAAAATTTGATGTTCACCGAGTAGTCTTCCTTCCATAGTAGCAGTATTATTTTTTGGTAATTTTAATGATCATTTAGCTTTGGCTTATACAAACGTATTTATTTTGGTTTAGCTTTTGTGAATATACTTTCATAATAAATAAAAATATATCGCTTATTTAAGTCAATAATGTTATAACTTCTAGTTATTTTCTTTTTTTTTTGTTATTAATGTGCCATAGCTCTAAGTTTTTAGCTTGAGTTTATTTTTTTTATTAATTTAGAGGTAAAGATTACTTGGTGGGAAGCGTACCAGCAGATTTACGCACAACAAATTAGTCCACTGAGCCCATCAGTTGTATGCATTATAATAATCCCAAACATAAAGCCAAGGTGACCATTAAGTGGCTTTAGGAGAATAATATTAAGTATATGGAATTGTCTCCATAATCAAGGGATCTGAGTCCAAAAGAAAATCTACGAAGTATCTAAAAGAATAAAAGAAAACTATAACGAGTAGTTCAGTTTCGAAAAATCTAGAGGAGCTTTAGACAGTGGCGAATGAGGAATGATCCGAAATAATTTTACGAATTTTAATAATAGCATGCCAAAAAGCTTAAATGCGAAAATAACGTTTAGAATTTTTAATTTGAGACAACGTTCACAGAGTAGCAAAAATGTTCACAAAAATGTATTTATTATTTTACTTATATTAAAAAAAAAAATAACTTCTGAATTTAGTTTTGTATCATTTATTTTTAAGAAAATATGTGCTAAATTATATATAAATAAAAATATTAATAGAATTTAGTTATAAACAACTTTTATTGAAAGAAATTCTAAATTATATCGTCGTGCGGGAGTTTATGTGCTCTATACGCAATTTCATTTTTTTCATATATCTCGAGTTAATAATGCCAGTTTAGGTTTTCGACCCAAAATTTTTCAACTCAGCAATCCATTTTCGGATATCTCATCCAGTTTTAGAGATAAATAAGCGAAAACGGACTGCAGATTTTAAAAATGTTGGTGTCAAAAAGCTAAAGTGGCAGCATTAACTCGAGATGTATAAAATAGCGGATAGAGCACATAAACACCCGCACAACGATATGTTTTTATGAACAGTTTTGGAAGTCACTGTATATTTTACGAAGAAACAATTCTATAAACTCTTCATAAAATCATCATTACATTATTTTATATCAGATTTTGGTATTACTTCTAGCATTTAAGTTATATACAAAAATGATTACCATAACAAAATACACGCAGAACATTGGAGTATGTTTAAAATTACAAATCAGTACAAAAACAAAATATGTATATGTAGGTTTTAAATGTATACATGTAGGAATATCAAGTATGTTTAAATTTATATAAAACAAAAAATTTTAAATTAAATTGTTGTTGTGGAATAATATAAAAACTAATTCATAGAAGCAATGGAAATGACTAGAACAAAACTGCAGAACTATCAATAGGTTACATAATAATGTTTGAGTGAGTTGTGTATAAAATATTATCTAAATATATGTATAAAATTGAATGTGTGTTTGTTTATTTGTTTGTTTGTTTGTACCTTATAGGAGACCAAACCTCTAGACCGATCTTCCTGAAATTTTCACAGCATTTAACTGGAACTCTGGCATGATTAATAGGGTACTCTTTTTTCGACCACGCCCACTTTTTTAAAATTATGTAATTGCCCCCATATAGTTTTTAACAGATTTACTTCAAATTGTATACACATTATACTCTAGGCGAAGTATAAATAATAATTTATTACTCCACGCCCCAATTCACGCCCCTTTTCACACCAAATTTTGTTTCAAAGTTTCAAACTTTTTGTTCTATATACAAATTTGGTCCTTCTTTACTACGTTTATTAACGACTTTACCTCAAATTTAAAATACATTTGAATTAAAATAGTGGGATAGCCTCACTCTCTTTCTCCCACAATTGTCTGAAAAATATATAAATACTTTAAATTATATTATATAACGAGGGGGTAGTGAAGCATACCGAGTTCAGCTAGGAGAGTATAAATAAAGCTTTAAATCGAAAATTGACCATGTTTTTTAGCTTACGATAAAGAACCCTTGAATATAAAAAGAATTATAAAAAAAATCGTAACAATATAATGGTTAATATTTATTAAAAAGTTTATTTTAAATCAAAAATAAAATTTTGTGCTTGGAATCCAATAGGCTATAAATATCTTTCTTTTTTTAAAGTGTTTTTTAGCACAAAAAATTCTACAGTAACCATATTTTGTAATCATACATAAATATACCTACAAAATTCAAAAGTTAAGTTTTTGTATTATGATACTATTAAAGTGAATGAGCGATATGTAATGTTTGTTTCTTTTTCTACTTCTTATATGAATTTCACACTCAATATAATCTACAACGGCCTGGGTTGTTAATATGTTAACAGGCACAAAATAGCTTAAAACTTTAATAACTAGTACTGGTACATAGTGCATATAAGTATATCCGTTTACAAAATTGTATATTCAAAACACAATTTTTAGGCAACTATTTTACTTTGTGGAGGAAATAATTTTGATTTACAATTTTCGAAGACCCTATAATTTAAAATTTTAATAATTTTTGCTTAACAAGCAAATTTAAAGGAAAGAAAAAATGTGCCCGTTTTGTTATTTTTTGTTTTTTTTTTTAATTTTTCTAAACTTGTGCCTCCCTCATATGTTGCTTGAAAAGTTTATGATTATCATACATAAAATATATATTCCAAAATAAATCTAAAAATTTGTTAAAATTAAAAAGTGTGTTGAATACACAACGAAATATGAAAACCAAGCAGACCAAAAAATAGGAATGTTACTCGTATTGCACTACTGGATTAAAATTATGGCAAAATAAGCTTTATAAAACATAAAAGTGCTGTTCTTTATAGCTTGTGCAAATAACAAAACTGTTCTACAAGTATTGTTGTTATTGTTTCTTAATTTTCATCGGCAAATCATCTCTAACGATTAGGCCCATTTCTAAGTGAACGGGTATAAGAATTGTTGAATTTGGAACGATAGCAATCTACAGGAGGTGCAACAGTGACCGAATATGTTTCTGTTTGGTGTGCACTTTTAGCAGGCGGTATCCATTTTTCTTTGAGAGCGACGTTGGCTAGACTATCACTTTCAACGGAAAATGCTATACGTTTACGATTACCAGTCATAGATCAGTTTGATTGCCAGTTTTTAAGCTCTGAATGCATTCACACAAAATGAGTACACTGTTGTCAATTGTCACTATTTTATTCAAACAATGCAAGACGATACAATAAAAAAGTGAACGTAACGAATCTCATGCATTGCATTGATTGTTTCCTCTAAAGTCATCTAACACTAAAAAAGCAACGAATGGTATGAATGTTTGGCATGCCCATTGAATGAAGCGCAATATATTTTTTTAAGTATTTATGCTTAATATAAATGCCGATTGTTTTTATTTTTTTTAATGTGTGAAATCATTCGTTGTACTTGTAACAGCATTTCAAAAAAAAAGAATATGCAAAATCCAATCAACAAAAACCAAGACTGTGAATAAAGCAATAACAGTAGAAATTGATGTTGAATGAATACATAGCAAAAGCAACGAATGTATGAATACTTAACAAAGGTGAATACATTCAATCTGTTCTCTGTTACCAAGTTACTTTGGACTGAATTCAGTGATCTGGAGACCAACAATATGTGGTGTCACCAGGACGGCGCTATGTCCTACGCAACTTATGACTTATTGGATATTCCTCTCGAGCGGTTTATGGGCATGGTCATCTCACGTTTAGGTGATGTGAACTGCCAACCGAGATTTTTTCCTGTCAAACTTTTTCTTCTGGAGTATTCTTAAGTCGCAAAAGTATATATGTATGACGCAAATCAAAGCGGACCTCAAAACCAACATTTTCCATGCCATCGGTAAAGCTAAAGTTAAAGAAAATTAGACACTTCGCATGCGTTCCACACAGGGAAGCCGTAGCGGAGATTTTACTTTACAAATAATGAAATAAATATTTCCCTTAGGGTCGTAACTGAATAAAAGCGTACACCGTACGGCGTATAAACAGTTTAATTTGTATACGCCCGTATTACCGAAATACGTAATATATTAAAAAAACGAAAAAATTATATAAAAACAAAAGTATTGTTTTGTGAAATTTTTACTTTTGTTTGTGTTAGAAAAATAAATCCAAAAAATATTATTGTTTATTATTTTTTCAATTTTTATTTTATTTTTTTTTTTTTTTTTTTGTACGCACTGTCAAACTTGGATTTTTGAAATCCATAACGTACATACGCGACGTATTTCGGTAGCTCTCATATAAAATGTACGGGCATGAAACAATTTTGACAAAAAATTTACGCCGTACGCTTTAATTCAGGTACGACCATTGAACGAATAAATTTCGAATTTCTATATCTCATTTGTATTGTTTTGTGTATTGATTTTGTTTTGTGTTTTGTTTTAAATTTTTTTTTTAATTTTTTTCTTTGTTTTTTTGCTTTAAACTTTAAGCTAAAAATTCATATTTAATTTTTGGTATTTGTGCCTAATGAGTGTTTAAAAACTAGTAAAGCGTAAAAATCATTAGTCGTTGTAATAATTATTAAATAATGAAAACTTTAGCCACAATTAAAAAAAATATTACATTATTTGTTTACAAATTTATTATCAATTTTTTTTGGCTGTTATAAATTATTATTCCTGTACAATTTTACTTCTAACGATTTTGTATCTGATTTTTTTTTTATTTTTTCCATAAATATTGTTAATTAAACCGCATCATTTTTAACCACATTTATTGTAATTGACTTTATTTTTAAAATTTATTTTCAGCAGAATCATATAAATATTAAGCGTGTTGACTATATTGTTTTAACAAGGATTTAAGGTTAATTAAAATTTTGTAATGTTGTTTTATTAGATTATTTATTAGCAATATATTGGCTTTTAATTTGTAAATGTTGCTGTTACTGCAAAGTAAGTTTTTTCTTTAATTTAAAAAAAACGGACATTTTCATTACTAGCAAATAAGCAAATATATATTTTAAAATTCATAATGAGATTTAGTGAATAAATATTAGTTATTAGATTACTCGCAGTAAAACTCTTTGATAATAAAGCATTGCTTATGGCTGTGCCGTATGAAAATTTATGATCAATTATAAAACGAGTGTTGTATTTTTTTACCTGCCTGCATATTACAAGGAGCAATACATACATACATACATAACTGGCCTTTACAACCCTGTGTCAGGATTACGGCCTAGCTTCTCGCAGCACTCATGTTGTGTGTGTCAATTTTTATCCATGAGTACCGGGACCTACAGTTTAATGTCGACTCCGAACGACAGACTTGAGAAGCTTGTTCATGGCAATTAATCACTCTCAGAGCTTTTGCCAGAAGACTGCTGAGAGGTAGTCGCCGAAAGAAATATTTTTTTCATATTTCTTTTTTTTTAAGATGTCGGAGCCTGGTGTCGAACCCAGGGCTCATGTCTTAGTAAGCCAACACACTAACCACTAGACCACGGCGACTACAAGGAGCAATACTGAAAAAAAAAATGCACGGAATCCACAGTATAAATTCGTTTTTACTGCCAAAAGTAAACCCTGTACTCAGTTTGGTCAGATTGACTACTAATTTTTTTATGGACCACAAAAGATTTTGAAAATCACTGCATCACTCAAAAAAAAGGTGTCCTCAGTTTTTTGCCAACAGCTAACTCAAACTTAAAGATACTGTTTAATTATGTTCGGCAATAATGTAGCGAAGACTCTACTGAACAAAATTTAAATTATTTTTTGTGCAAGAAATAATTTTTTCTTGCACTTTTTTGGAAAATGTACGAAAAAATGTTTACTTATTTTACTTTTTTTCAGCATAACTTAAAGGAACTTGTAATTTTTTACTAACAATATATGACAATACATATTGAAGCTATTGTAAATCTAAACAACTTTCGTGAACATATCAATACAATCTGAATGTTTCTAGGCATTCAAAATAGCTTAAAAAGACCAATTTGTACCCTAAAAATGTTATTTTCACTATTTTTTTTAATAAAAGTTCTTTTTATTTTATTTTTTTTTTTCTTTTATTTAAAAAATAGCGGTAAATAACATTTCCAGCTTTGTCCAGTCATCAAGAAACGTTTAACGTCTGCTGAGCGCTTCTAAATTGTTAAAAATTATTTCAAGAATCATAAATATATTCCCAAAGATCATAGAGCGCTTCGTTCTTTTAACGGTCAATATAATCGGGTCCAGCGAGCAAATAATTTGTACAGTTTTTGTTCACTTGAGCTAATATTACTTTTACTGACACAAAACCTGCAACAAGAAAAATAAATATATGTAACGAGCGGAATATTACTTCTGTAGGGCGAAGTCTTGCAGGAGATGCCCAAAATATACGTATCGTTTTTCCGCTTTTAACCTATTGGTCTTCTTCCTCGCTAAGTGGAAAATTTTATGTGTTGATCTTGGCTTACTTAATAATAAAAGTGAAATGGAATTCAAATCATCACGGTTTATATTGAATTTTTCCTGATTGATTGGGCTGATTTTCAAATAGTCAAAGATGAGCATTTTTGTGTGGTTTTAGTGCTAAAGCTTATTTATGGTTAAATAGATCCGTTGGTAAGTAAAATTTTCGTATGTGATGCATAAACCATTTTCAAGCTCTTAACAAAACACCATTACATCCATTAACAGCGACTTTTTGATGTTTAATGTTTTCATGTTGCTGCATATATTACGGTAAATCGCAAGCGCTATGGGACCCTGCTGACGACATTTAGTTTTACAAGACAGTGATTTACCGTTACTTTTGTATTAAGCAGTGGAAGCCAATTTTCATGTCATCATTGATGTCAGATTTATTTAACTGATCAAATGAACTAAACAAAATTATCTACCAAATTACGAGTATAACTAAAAAAGTTAATTCCAACCAAATCTATGTCTTTTATTATCCTTTATAAATCTCAAGCTGTTCATAAAAATAGCCTTTTAGTAGCTGCATCATGTCATTAAATGTCTGAAACTATAAGAAAAAAACTCTAAGTTTAAGAGAATTTTTGAACCAAATGGTTTAACGACTATAATTTGTAAGCAAAGCTTTTGTTTAAAAAGAGATATTAATAAATTTTTTATAATCTGCAAATATTCTTACATAAATGGCCTCTACATAGACAAATTAGCAATCTTATTTGTTTTCCAATAATGCAACATAATTAAACTACTACACGTTTGTATGAACTACTTTGCGTATGAGTACTGCGTATTTGAATTAAAGGTCTCGTTACTCAAACGTAAACGTAAACGTTGCGGAACAGCTGTTCAGTTTTGCTTATCAAGCCTATGTGTAAAGGCCTATTTAGCCAAACGTAAACGTAAACCCGTAAATGTAGTCGTGTCAGCTGATCGTTTCTGTTATATGAAAATCTATACAAGTGGTTACTCAAGCGTAGAGTAACGTAAACGTATCGTAGCAACCTATTGAAAATAGAATTCTACGTAACTTTACGTGACATTTGCCAAGCAGTGTTGCGCTGTTTGTAATTGGAACAATATGGGGGTAATTTTACTCTTTAATTTGTTGGTACTTACATATTTTGGTACGTACATATATATTAAATAAATATAGTGTTTCAACATATATAGTATATAACATATACGTAAAATATATGTATATCATATACATAATATATATGTACATATAACCACAAAACATTGTAGTACTTAATATATGTATGTAAGTGGAAAACCAGAATTATAATTTAATTGCATATATTATTCTGGTTTTTCGACTTTTTTAATTAAATATTAATAACTATCCAAGCCAAGGATACTTTTTAATACCAGTTTCTTTATTTTTTATCGATATTTCGCTACTTCTTTGTGTAGCTTCGGCAAAAAAATTATTTTATTTATATTAAGTTTATAATAATATAATAACTTTATTGACCTCTTTTTTTAAATAATAATAAATCCCTTTTTCCGAGCTTAAGGTCTTTTTATATTAATATTAAATATTTATTTGTTTTCAATATTTCGCTGCCCTTTCGTGTAGCGTCTTCAGGAATTATTATTTTAACAAATAACAATTTTATTTTAACAAATTTTATTATTTTAACTAATAATAATTCCTGAAGACGCTACACGAAGGGGCAGCGAAATATTGAAAACAAATAAATATTTAATATTAATATAAAAAGACCTTAAGCTCGGAAAAAGTTTATTTTAAGTTTATTTAAGTTTATGTTTATATCTGTGGCAATATGGAAGAGTAGCTTAAGTCGAAAATTGAAGTTTTGAGATATCATCAATTTTGGGTAATTTTTATTCTGTATGTTTTTTGCGAATAATTTATGAGTTAATATATTGGTACCATGTTCATTAGAGAAGAAGGATGAATATTTTAAAAAAATATGGTTGATTTTAGAAGATTTTACGCCTTTTCTACTTAAGCGCTTTTTCGAAACTGAAATCTGCGTTGGACAGGTCCTTAAGTAACTTAAGCGCTTCTGTTAAAATAAAAAGTACGTATTGTGTAGTTTTAAGTAAACATAAGAGGATTTATTCAAGAACTTACATTCACTTAAGATAACTGTATACAAGAATCACATTTTATTAAAAAAACTAATGTAAATATAAGTTATATGATAAATCGAAAATCTGAATATGTAAACAAACCTATGTGTACATAAGTCGTTTTGTTAAATGCATTATTGATTTAAAAAATTTAGGCTAAAAAGTAAACGTACATAACATTGATAAAAAATAGAATTTTTCAAAACGGACTAAACACATTTAAGCGCCTTTGCTTCTGTAATGCCCCAAACGCCTTAACTCAATTCTCTCTTATGTCGACTTAAGCTACTCTTCTAAATTGCCACAGATATTTAAGTTTATAATACTCGTACATTACATACATGTATATATTGTACATACGCATTAATATCGTCGATGGAAATAAAGAACGGTGTAACTGACATAACCGTAAATGTTCACCAGAGCCAAAAAACCTTATATGAATGTAGAACAAAGACACTGGTATTTTTCAAAAGGCAAACGGCGTAAGTGATTTTATTTTCATCGTAGAAGTCTGGGACCAGGACCAATCGACCCGTATTTTTTTTCTGATAAAAATGATGCAAAAAACGTATTTTCGATTTTTTGTCAGTTACAGCGTTCTTTAATTCCATCGACGATATGTTCATATATATAAAAATAAAAGAATTTTTATTTAAGATACCTTATGCTTCAAATATTATTAAAGTTTAAATATAAAAGTTTAAACAATTACCATTTAAATAATTTTCGTACTTTTTTCGCGTAATGTGCACATATTTCCGTACTTTTTCAAACAATCAAAAAAAAGTAACAAACTGAATTGCCATCTCAATGTTTATGTATGACCAAAACAGCTGACACGTTTTTACGTTTGGATAAGTGCAACTACATTTACGTTTACGCTACATTTACATTTACGCAACATTTACGAATTCTACGTTTGGCTAAATAGGCCTTAAATGATTACTCATTCGTAAACGTAACGTTGCGTTGCGGGCGAATCCAATAAATTTAAAATTTTTCTTCGTTTTTACGTATCAGCTGTTTAAAAATTGTAAACCAATTCTAAAACATTTGCTGAATTTGATCGCAACGTTTACGTATCCGCAACGTTTACGCTTGAGTAACGAGGCCTTAATTCATAATTATGTTACGTATACGCTCTTGGGATTTATTAAGAAAATTATTGAATATTGAGTATTTTAGAGAATGTATCCAAATGATTTCCGTTAATTATAATCAGTATTTGTAGAATTTAATTGTATAAAAAAAATGTTTCTTTAAAAGAAAGAAGCAAAATATACAGATATTATAAACTTGTACGTAACATAAGAAACATTTTAAAATTAAAAGAAATATTCATACATGTACGACTATGTATAAACATACGAGTATACGTATACTACATCCTACTCGTACATCACAAAGTACTTATAACAAATACAAAATTTAAAAGTTACGCTATTCTGAGAGAGTGTGTAATACCATATTTTTGTTCTTCTTTGAAAACTTAAACAAACAAATTTTTTTGTAAGAGTTTACATTGAAATAAAGCAATATGTGTTATTATAAGGAGTTTTGTACTCATAAGCATAAGACGAAGGAAATATATAAAAACGCTTTTAAGTTTATAGGAAAGACATACAGTGTTCTGAATGCTTAAGCTAACTAGTAAATATCAATTTATTTTCATGTTTGGAAAACAAATAGTTTGCTTAGTAGTATGATGATAGAGTATACTATGAAATTTTTATTTTTTTAAACACTAATATCTAAACCATCAGTGTCTCTAGTTCTGACTTTGAAATAACACAACTACAAATAAAACGTTTGAAACAAACTCAAATCATATTTATTGATGAAGAAGACTAATGGCATGTTTCTATTTTGAAAGTGACTCAAAAATTTAGTTTATTTGTACACAAAAATTTTATTTCGGATTTCTATAAAACTTTATTGAGTAAACTCGTAAGAGCTGTCTATACATTCTTTTTCAGTGTGATATTTTTTATCACAATTTTGTTTATTGGAAAATTAAAAAAAAAGATTACTTGTAAATATATGCATAAAATCAAACATCCTTTTTCTAAAAGTCACTTAAGAAGAAAAGTGAAAATATAAAAATTTCATATTTTGATGAACTTTTACCTTAAAATAAAAAAATTATTTGCACAGGGTGTCCACCGGGAAAGTATACTACTTTGTTTTTCCACCATTTTGGTAAACATTAGTGTTTTTGAATTGAAAATATTAGGTAAACCAACGTGTTTTAATCGTTAAAATATTTTATCAAAATCAATTAGCGGTTACTTTGACGATGAGAAAGTTACGTGAAAGGAGTATCGAGGCACACTTTCACTTGAATGGATAGCCGGTTCTGGGCACTTGAAAACCCTCAAATTATTCATCAGTCACCTTGGGTCTCATTAAAAATGATAGTCTGGTGTGCTGTTTGGTCAGGAGAAACCAGTGGACCTTACATCTTTGAAACAGAAAATGTCAATGGGGAGCAAGATCGTGATATGATTGTAAACTTTCTAACTCCACAACTACATGCTTTGGGCTTCACTAACATGTCGTTCCAACGAGACGGTGCCACATGGCATACAGCCTATATTACAATGGAATTACTGCGAGACCTCTTTCTACAACAAGTTATTTAAAAAAATGGTGATGTTGATGTTGCCCCCTCTGCTCCGGACTTCTGAAAAGCAAGTTTTATGAAAACAAACCAGGAACGCTGGAGCAACCCACACAAAATATTCCTGATGAAATAAATGATACACCATATGAAATTTGTGAGAATGTAATAAAAAATATGCTTAAAAGGGTTCGGATTTGTGAGGCTAATAGAGGCGGATATTTATCTGATATTGTATTTCATACATAATTGCCAACATTAAATAAAACATTTAAGCCCAATATTACAACTAGCCGATAGTTAAAGGTAGGATTTTATAAGCTAAAGGTAAGGCAATCTTCCCAATACCGTTATCGGTCACTTTAGGTTAAAATTTCCTTTTACTAACAGAAAGCTCTGATAAAATCTTACCTTTAACTATCGGAAAGTTGTAATAATGGGCCTTAGCAATGTAAGATTTATTCCCTTTCATTTAATTAAAAATTAACAAAATAGTATACCTTCCCGGCGAACGCCCTATATTTTGCTCCAAATTTGAATTGAAAACAAATATCACTAACTACGTTGCTACAAATTGAGAGGAAATTAAAATTATAATAAAGTAAAAAACAAACAAAAGTTTAAAGGCAAATATCACTTTCTTCAAAAAAAGTCTTCAATGTTTTTTTTCATTTTCTAAGTTTTTTATATAAAAATCATAAATTTACAAATATTCTTGCAAAAAAAGATTTTCAGAAGAGGCCAGTTAATGCAAAAATTTATATATTTTTCAATTGAATTTTTTTTTGGCAAAAATAGATTTTCAATTTTAAATGTAAAAACTAATTTTTTATACTAGAAAAAGATGAGCAAAACTTCAAATTATAATCGTATATCATGGCAATAAGGAAATTTTTGTTCAAAGAGAAAACTCAAAGCGGCCCTGAGACGATCAAATAATTTAAATATCAAATGCACATGTATTAGCTTCGTGTGCTTGACGATTTAAAGGAGACGTACACATAAAAACGACAATCATAGTTTGCATTTTGATTTTGTAGTGTCGGTTTGCTAAAATGTTTTCATCGGATGACGTTTATGCATGACAAGAAAATTTTGCAAAGACTACTTACCTTAAAAAATATAATAACAAATAAAATGTTATGTGTTGTTGTGTTGAAAAAAATTCATAAAAAAATAAATACACACACAGAGAATTCACAATAAAATAAATTTTATATTTTTTAGCAGCGCGTGGATGTGTTCATTACTACAATATCAATGCAACTGAGATAGTGCTTCTCAATCACAATTGGAGACTTTTAAATAAAACGTCATCAAAGAAAAAAATCAGAACTTTCTGATTTTCATCAATCAAAGCCGACAATGTATATGAGTAACCGAAAAAGACCAAAAACACACACACATATATAGCGTTGATGAGTTATTTCACCGTCTCCGGAGGCCACTATACATACATGGCTGATCATTAGAATCCTTTTTCAGAGTTACGGCCTAAGTTCTCACTAATTACTAATTTAATATAGCAAAACCATGATTACATTTCCTTATATTAGTTTTTAATTGTTATTTCTAACAATTAAGCTATATAACTAAATTATTACAATAACAGAATACAAGTAGAAAAATCCTGTTTATTTTAAATTATTTAAAATTAAATGAACACATCCACGTTCATTAGTACAATATCAATGCAACTGAGATAATGCTTGTCAATCACAAATAAAAGGTCATAAATTAAAAAATCGGAACTTTTCGATTTTCATCAATCTAAGATGACAATGTATACGTGTAACCGAAAGATAACAAAACATGCATCGTCTCCAGAGGTCTTAACAAAATAACGTAAACAAATGTAAGGCAGACAATAGTGTTATAAAAACACAACTTCTTACGTACTTGTTTTTAAATCAATTTTGGCTCTATTTTTACTTTGATTTATTAACTTTGAGTTTAAATATTATAAGTAGTTTTGTTTAAATAACTAAATATTGTTAAGTTATAGATATGTTATGTTTTAAAAATAAATAAATGGAAAAGTATGTGAAATACAATATTCCATTTTATGATCTGGAAACAAGTCTGGCTTTTTTATTGTGTTAATGTCTTTCACAACGGGATTTCTTATAACGTGCCATTCTTTAGAAAAGTATCCACAGAGTTATAGGAGGGTTAGCTGTAATCAGATTTAGCTTCGATTAAAAAATTATATGTACATTGTACGAACAAACATATATACATAAATATTATATGCCACAGACATACTTTCTTAACTTTTTTTATAACCAAAAATTTAACAAATACATGAGTTTCAAAGTGAAGAAAAACCAAACATGAAATTTACATTTAATTATTTGGAAACAGTGAGTTAGAAATACTAATGAAATACAAATAAAATGTTAAAGTTAAAAGATTTTTAAAATACATACATGCGTACTTATCTGTGCTGACAAATACACATTGCAGACACTCCTGTACCCTGTTCTACAAAAAGCCAAATCAGTTCGTGTGTATTTTAAAATTTTCATAAATATTCCCATTATTAATGTCATGTCTTTATTAATTATATTCTTATATGCATACGCAGCATCACTGTGTGTGCTTTCTATTTTACACGCTCTAATTATTAAAGGATGATAACAACAGCCGTCAGTTGTTAAGTGATAATTAGTAATCAAAATAATAACAAAAAAATTTATTTTAAATATGTTTTTTTTTGGCTGTTGCCCAAAATAGATAAAAATATATGTTTTTTACATGTTTCGATAATACATTAGTTTTTCAATTAATTTGTCCTAATGAGTACTGAGTAAAATTATATCAAAAGTACTTTGTTTTAATTTACCTTTAATTCTATTGAAATACTTAATTTTAGTAACAGCTGTACAAAAAGATAGTTAGAATAGACATAAATATTGTTTTTTGTATTAGAAATGTAAATACAAATACTTAGTTATAATACAAGTTAACAAAACACACAAAATACCTAAAATTCTTAGCAAATATGTGCTTAAAGGTACGGTCATATCTAATTTAGCCAAACTTTGGTTACAAACTTTTTTTAGGGAGCAAACAACAACTCAGCTGACATACTGGGGACACAATTTTTTTTTAGAGCGAACAAAGACAAATAAGAAATACACCAACACCTTCTATTATTTCTGTGAATATATACAGGTATACCTTGTATAATGCGGTGGTAATGTTCTAGAAAAACTCCGTGTTATGTAATTCGCATTATAGAGTACTTGAGCTCTCTGCATATATCAGTGCTCACATATGTACTGAAAACGATTTTATTTATATCGGTTTCTGCGGCATTGTGGAAGTTCAGCGATATACAAGGGATAAGTGTACTTCTAAAATCCTACATTCGCACTCAACATCTCCCATTGGTTTTCCATTTACCTTTGCTTGAAAGACAATTTCCTGTGATCACCTGATATTGCGCATAGGGTTAAAAATGTGTTCTTACTAAAGATGGAAAAAAGCAATTCCCTTATGAAAGAGACAGTTTGAGGAATCCCAAACCCTGCTCACAATCACGTACTCTCATTATTATTTCTAGGATACTATTTTACGCCTAACTATTTATGAAGATACCCTTACTAATTTTGAACTTTATCGCCTCCTGTGTGTGCTCAATAAAAGCTTTGACTTTCGATTGAAATATAATTTCATGATGTTCAGCCTTTGCAATATATAATTGTTTTTAGCCTATCATCCGTTTTAAATTAATTTTCTTGTAATTGTCCACAACATGATTCCTTTTCCACCATTATGTAGATACTTAAAATTTAAAGTAAATATTCTGTAGACCAAATTTTACTTTACAGGAATATTAAGTACTCGTATAATGGTATAGGATGTTATTGATTAGCATCATAACCGCGACTATGCTTTTGGACTAAAAAGTCATAATTATAAAGAGATTCACGAGCAACATTAAACAATTTTTTTTTTATTTTACATAAGTTTAAATTTTATTTTGAGTTTGAGTTCGGTTATATGTCTTATTTTTTTAATATTTCGCTACTGACTTGTGTAGATTCTGAAGAATAATTTTTCTATTATATATCATCTTTGACGAAGACTCTAATCAACTGCAATTGTTTTTATTTATAGAGTTTTTTTCTTTAATGGCACGAGTAATTTAGCTTTATATATTAAATTTTATCTACGGATTACTTATTAGTTAGATTTACGAGATTTGTTATTAAGTCAGAATACTCTGCATCTGATTGAGCATATTCTCTCCCGTACTATATTCCGTAGCATCATTTTTCTTCTTTTCGATGCAAATGGTGCATGGTAATCTACCATGAAATGTATGCGAATGTATATATAGAGCTTTATATGTATTAGTGATTTTCTTTCATTTAATTGCGTGCATAACGAAAAACTATTTGTTACTTCACGATCGATCAAAGCCTAAATAAAAGCATTTCAATTCGTGTTATGCTCTTAATGTGTTGATAATGTGCTTTTAATGCGGGGCAGTAGACGGCTGAAATTTTACGCTATAAGTTATAATTTTAAGGCAGCACAATTACGTTGATATTAATATGCCAATTGCGATGGCCATCATCGGTTTCTTCACACCGATGTTCGTTTAAAACAAATTTCATTATTATGAAACAGAATTAACTTTCGTTTGGATATACTCGTATGTATGTATATGACCATCACCATTGTGATTGCAGTCGCCCGTATGTCGCTCTCACTCCATTGATTCTATACAATCTTTATTGTCTTTTTTTTTTATTTAAATTATATGTTATTTAAGCGAAGTTAAACCCTTTTAAAGTCATTTTGCCTTTATACTTAAGATGTTTCAAATTAACTATCAAAGCTTTGGAGATAATTTTACAAGATTAAATCATTATGTATTAATTAAAGTGTTGCGCAAATACATTTCTAATTTTCAAAGAAAACCCGATGCCTTTTAAAGTAAAATTATTGAATTTATACAGATTACATGATGCAGATAAGCCATTGGCAATAATTCTTTATTTGAATGACTTTCACATTAATCAGCCTTTTAGAGATTATTTTGTGCAAGTCTGGTGGTTTATGATGTCAATAAATTGGTTTGTTATTAAAAGCCTTCGAGATGATTAAAATAAATCATCATTGTAAGCGGTGTGTGTGACAAAGGAATAAATAATATCATTATTGTAGAAAACATAACCATAAGAATTATTTATAAATAAGCGTACTAAGGGGCGTTCGTACATGTACACAAAAATATTGATTTAAAGTTTAAAATTTAAAGTCGAAAATACTTACGGCAGTATTTGTAATGAAAAGTTAGCAACTCATTAACATGTAGAATAAAAAACTGACAAGTTTATCAACGAGTATAGACTGATATTATTAAAACTTTCCATACAGAGTGGGCAAACAAACAAAACATTATGCAAACGTTACCACAAAGTCATAAACTTTTAAATTCTTTTTTAATCGTATTATACATGAGCAAAACCAAAACAAATACTTTCTAAAGAGAAAGATCGCAAACGAAACAAATCGCTTTTCACTCTTGTGCTTGCTTTGTTATTCCGTTACATTCGTATAATTTGATCTTTTTCTTCTTCTTTTCTTTTTTTTTCTCATTAATTTTTTGTTCTACCTACACACATTTGAGTTAGTGTATTTGTGGTTCTCAAAACAAAAACAATATACAAAACTAAATGGGACAATCGCTTTCACTGTTTTTGTTTTGTTTTTGTCTTACTCATTGTAAAGAACAAAACAAAATGAGATCAAAAGTTTATTTTGTTTATTTTCTTACTCTGTTTCCATACCTTCTATTTGATAACTGAACAGAGAATCCGAAAAGTTAAAGAACTCGTACGTTTTAGTAAGAATTGATCGGGCATCCTCGCCGATCGTCCAGGACCTGACATTGAGCAGGGGTGATTATCAGGGTCATCATCCTTGAATGGAGTAAAAAGATCCTTTGAGTCGCAGGGTCTGCCTTTGGGTATAATTACTCTTTGATAATAATAATAGTAAGAATTTCTATGTTTAATAGTGATTTCTTTTCTACCATAAAAATGCCCCCCTGTTAATAGGGAAACTTAAAAAAGGTTTAACCAACCCTGTAATAATGGCGTTGATTATTTGGCGAGAAAAAAACACATATAAGAAAAAAAGGGAGCAGCATTGTTTTGATTGATGACTTCGTTGAAATAAAATAATTAAACCGTCTTCATCAGACGAAGAAGATGAATCTAGCAAATGATTCAGTTCAATCTTTGCACATAAAATTGAAGCTGCAATATTCCTATTTTGATTTGTATTAAAATTCCTATAAATGCTTCTTAAATTCTGCTATTTCTTTAAAAAATGTAAACAAAACAATAGAGTTGCCAGATTGCTGATTTCATGGATTAAAATTTATAACGCTTTTTTTAGAATAAAACATTTTTGAGAAACAAACACAAAATTGCAAATTTTAAATAAAATGACGCACTTTTTGGTAGAAAAGAAAACACTATAAGAATGACAAACTTAGCCACTCCGTACAAAGAGCTTCTGACTTTTTATGGCTGTTAAAATTTAACATTTTACTCAGGACCGTTACTGTTATGACTTTTACCGAAAAAGTCAAGAAAAAAAAGTTATTTTTTAACTTTAATTTTTTAAGGCAGAAATAAAATTTATTTCTTAACTTATATGTTTTAAGGCAAAAATTAAAAGTTTTTTTTGTCGTTTATTATTTTACTCAAAAAATTAAAGTTATTTTTTATCTTTTAATACTTTAAGGCAAAAATAAAAGTCTTGAATTAAGTATTGCATAGTAATACGCTAGTTTTATTGCCTCCAATTTATAGGTAATAACAATTTAATACATGACTTTTATTTTTGCCTTAAAATATTAAAAGTTATAAAATTACTTCTATTTTTTGAGTAAAATAATAAAAGTCAAAATTAAAAGTTATTTTTCGACTTTTATCAAAAAAGGCACAAATTTAAAAGTCATACAAAAATTTGCATGTACATCACCTATGCATCATAATGATACCAACCAAAATTTTCTACGATCATTTTTTATGTGTGCTTTTTTGATGTAAAATTTTAAAAATAACAGTTATTTTCTGTCCCTGATTTTACTTCCATATTTTGGTTTAATTTGTTTCATTTTGTTTGAATCTACAGTCTTTGTAACTTAAATCAGATATTTAGGAACCGGCCTCTAAACCTCAATGATCCAACAGAGAAATCACAATGGATGTAAAAAAACAAAAAAAAAAATTTATTGCTCCACATACACATTATAATACGAGCTGTGTAGGTCCTTAAAAAAGGCATCAAGGTCATTGGATAAAGTGATATCAAGCCTTGTTTTTTGTTAATTTTTTTTTTTTAATATGAAATTTAAGTTTTTTCAAAGTTTATGGGAAATAAACTCGAAAGGAATTTCTGTGATTTGTTTTGAATTACCATTAAGATGGAAGATTTCTTATATGGGATATTCCAAGTCAAATCAACCAATGGTTTTAACCTACCCCCTCCGAATTTTATGATTTTTTGTAGAAATATAGTATATCATAGAACTAAATTAAATACAAAGTTTGGAAGCACTGATACATCTGGATCCGGAAATATGAGGTCTTGAAAATCGGAAAATAGTACAAAAATGCACAAAGTTACACTTACTTAATTGTAATTTTCTTGAAAAGTATTATAGCTACGCATCTCGTAAAAGTCGCATTTGGAAGGGTATTAAATTACCTTTGATTTAATATGTAACATGATTTTTTCTTTGAAAAAGTCAAAGGTCAATTTTCTTTATCTATAAGTCGGAAGCCTATATCTCCGAAAGCGACCTTTTTAAAAATTTGAAAAAAACTTATGCCAAAGATAGTTTCGTTCTCTACAATTGTGAAAAATTTCAGAGTGGAGGTATTTTTGGATCAAGAAATAAAAATCAAATCGCAAAAGAATGTGATTAAAACTAGTCTAATAGTGCTGGAATGGTAGACGATTTTTCGATTTCGATTAGCTGGAACCGCTTATTTTGTAAGTTTCTACAAAAAATACATGAAACAAAAACGGGGGATGTGGGATGGGGGCAAATAGTTCTTCATCGGGGTCAAAGGTTGGGTTGAAGGAATAAAAATCTACAAAAAGCTTCACAACTGCCCTGGAGTAGCCCCTAGAGAGATAAAATGTAAGACCGACCCTTACTAATATTTTACCTCGAACTTTTTTTTCGAACATAACTACCCCCTATCTCCACTCCCTAGAGTGGTAGGAGCACATTTTATAAACTTTGTAATGGAGCCTCCTTAGGGAGTGGAGATAGGGGTAGGTATGTAGGTAGGGGTTAGGTAGGGTTAGGTATTTACCCTCAACTTTTTTTCTGATCATACCTAACCCTTATCTCTACTCCCTAGAGTGGTAGGAGCAAATTTTATATAAAAATGTAACTTTGTAATGGAGCCCCCTTAGAGAGCAGAAATAGGGGATAGGTATACAGGTAGGGGTAGGTATTTACCACCAAATTTTTTTCCGAACATACCTAACCCCTATTACCACTCTCTAGAGTGGTAGGAACAAATTTTATAAACTTTGAACTGGAGCCCCCTTAGGGACTGGAGATAGGGGGTAGCTATGTTCGGAAAAAAGTTGGGGGGTAAAATATTAGTAAGTTTCGGTCTTACATTTTATCCCTCTAGGGGCTATTCCAGGGAAGTTGTGGAGTTTTTTGTGGACTTTTACTCCTTCAACCAACCTTTGACCCCGATGAAGAGCCATTTGCCTCGATCCCACATCCCTTCTTTTTGACTTATGTATTTTTTTGTTGAAACTCACAAAATAAGCTATTCTAGCTAATCGAAATCGAAAAATCGTATACCATCCCACCACTATTAGACTAGTTTTAATCACATTCTTTTGCGATTTGATTTTTATTTCTTGATCCAAAAATACCTCCACTCTGAAATTTTTCACAACTGTAGAGAACGAAACTATCTTTGGCATAATTTTTTTTCAAATTTTTAAAAAGTTCGCTTTCGGAGATATAGGCTTCCGACTTATAGATAAAGAAAATTGACCTTTGACTTTTTCAAAGAAAAAATCATGTTACATATTAAATCAAAGGTAATTTAATACCCTTCCAAATGCGACTTTTACGAGATTCATAGCTATAATAATTTTCAAGAAAATTACAATTAAGTAAGTGTAACTTTGTGCATTTTTGTACTGTTTTCCGATTTTCAAGACCTCATATTTCCGGATCCAGAAGTGTCAGTGCCCTTAAATTTTATATTTGTCTTAGTGTTATGATATACTTTATTCATACCAAAAATTAGCAAATTCGGAGACAGTCATTTCAAAAACGGCATATTTTAAGTTGAGTTGATATGGTTTAACCCATATACAAACTTGTTTTTATACATATTTTTTCAAAATCGAACATTTTATACTGGTTAGAGGTTCGCATATAAATTCAAACGACCCAGGTTCAAATCCCAGCAAAACTGATAAATTAAAAAGTTTAGTTTTCGGTTTTTTTCAAAATTATAATTAAAAAATAAGAGGTTCCCCCACCTCCAAGAAGACCATTCTATTTCACCTTAAGCAATGTCAACAAAAAACCAATGATCAGGAGGAAAGCGTACTGGGAAGTAGGAGATAATAGCTAAACCTACTTAGCGAAGGCACTCACCACACAATCAACATGCGAAGATGAGGCAATTGCTTTTGATCACTCAAGGGTGAAGGTATAACACTGGCCTTTGAATGATCAGTTCACAGCAATTTGCTTCATTCCTAAGGCGTTTAATAGTAATATAAGAAAAATATATGTATGTATGTATATACTGTCCTTTCCAAAAATTCAAATACAATACATAGTATCATCAGTAGGGGTCTGTTTACTCCTGAGTATTGGTCTCAATAAAGAAAAAAACTAAAGTATTTTCTTTTTGTTATGTAGTCCTATTTGTAAGACATTTTACAAAGTGTGGAATTATCCTGTTATATAACCACCGGTATACGAGGAGTGACTATAATTGTTGTTTATTTGTTTAGAAGGTTTTTTTCATATTTGTTATGATGGTTTTATCCTAATTTTTCTATTAAGACAATTTTTAGGATATAGTTTGTGTGTGACAAAGCAAAGATTTTGTGTATTTTTAAAAAGAAAATAAAATTCTAATATCACATTTATAAACGAGTACCATCTAATCTTTTTTTCACCATAAAAAAAGAATTAATCTGACACTTTTAACAACATTGGCATGAAACTTAAAATAAGATGACAGACATTTTTTAAAACTGCTAAAATTTTTATTTTTTTTCCTTTTGATTTTATAAATCTTTAACAAAATGGATTATCAAACAAAGAAAGTGTGAAAACGAAGAAAAAAATCTTTTTATTTTTTTGATCCCTAAACGCGTTGCTTAAGAAACCTATAAAATAGAATTTGGTATGTTTTTGTGTTCTTTTTTTAAGGAAATAAAAATTATTAATAGTATTTATTTTGTAACATTTTGAGATGATTTTTTAGATTTATAAATTGTATTTTATTAAATTGTATCCTTAGCAACTTGTTAATGACTTGGATTAAAATTATTATTATTGTTTATGACGTTTTTGTTAAGGTTTATTGTACTTTAAGATATAATCCCTAACCTAATCGTACAAGTATCCCCGTCATATCTAGACGTTGTAAAGGTTTTCTTATGAAACGAAGCATAATAGACTTATAGTTTTGCTTTTTGGAAAATACGATTTTTAATTAAATTTTTGGATAAATGAATGTATGCTACTACGTCAAGAATCTTACAATTAGTTAGATGAAGTAAGGAAGGCAGTATGCATAAACACTTCTTTACAGAGAAAGGGACCATTGTGAATGCTTTCAGAAGCAATGGAACCTTTACAAAAACTCTCCAGGCAATTTATCTCACCAACTGGTCAATGCCTAATACGAGTTCTTTCGAAACAAGACCTTAACAGCTGCAATATAAACCCAAGTATATGAAAACTGCTTTAATGGCTTCAGTTGAAACAAAAAATTTCTTAAGTTAATTCACGATATTTTACTTGGAAACCTATTTAAGGAAATAATTAAAATTAAATTAAATATTTATTTATTTTAATAGTAATGATTTAAATATTATTTTAACGAACATAGATATAAGTATTTATTTTATTATTTATTTATTATTTCGAAATACAAGAAGTTTATCTAGTTAATTTTTAACATCAGCACACCTTGGTTAAAACACAAAAAAGAATTTAAGCACTAAAGTTAGTCACTATTTTAATTTGAATTGAATTTTTAATAAATAAGTATATTATTAAAAATCAACTTAATAAAGTTTATATGGTTAAAATTCGTGTTCTCATACCTTTCCAGGTATGTATATAGAACTTCATTTATCTAAACCAGGGGTGAGCAACCTTTTTAATCAACGGGCCACTTATAAATTTAAAAATTTTTTGGCGGGCCGCACATAAATACTAATAATTTACAAAACTCTATTTATAATAAAAATTAGAATAAAAAAATATAAAATTTAATGCCAAAAAAAAAGTATTTGCTTGAAATTTTTAATGAGAAATTTGACACTGTTTTTTGATACAACCTGATCAATATCAGCCGGAATTGATGGGGTAGGTACACATACAGAAGTTTCTAATCGTGCATTACTCAGTCTTGATCGGTGGTAATTGGTCGGTGGCCGGATTTATAAACATTCTCGATGTTTACTGAGAGAAATATATTTTTTACATCAGTATTATTCTGCATGTCCATCACTTCCCTTTGAAAGTCTTCGGGAACTATATCCACATCGATAATTAATGGTTAGGAAAACATTTTCATGGAAACTCTTTCTTCGTAATTGAAATTCGTTGATTAATGTGTCTATATATTATGTGTATTTTTGAGAAGCAGCAACATTTGTTTAGCGGGCCGCATAAATAGGTTGAAAGAGACGCAAGCGGCCCGCGGGCCGCGTGTTGCTCATCCCTGATCTAAACGATGTCGATTGCCTTTAGCTTTAAAGTACATAAACATGAGTTTTTAGTGTTGAAAGCATGATATCAATGTTTTTCGTATTGAAAATGAATATTCTGGAAGTGTGTTGCTAAATACATATTTGTTTAATACTGGGAAATCATCTTTTGGTATTACAAACTTGTGTTCTTTACACTTTTCTGCCGGTTTTGACTTGTGTTGTGCTTAAATATAAATAGAATTTTTCTTTTTTGTACCACTTCAGAGCTAGGTTTGATTTATTTTTTACTTGGCATTACTGTTTTTTTTTTAATTTGACCTACAATTTAGAATACCACCATCCCAGTCAAATTGTTAACTTCACAAGTTCAAAAATTTATAAAACGATATTAAAGTGATCATATACACTGAACTTTACCAAATTAAATATTCAGATTTTGTAAAACGAATTCCACGCAAATTAATATGTGGTTATTTTTCATTACAAATAATAATTTCAATATTATCATCCAGCTTAAGGTTATTGGCAATATATATGTATGCATAAATACAAACACGAGTATGAGTGAATAATTTTCATAAAGACACATAAAGAGAATTTTATAATAAAGATTACGCAAATCGCCTTTGAATTGACTCTGATAATTTAATGGCTTTTGCTTTAATAAAACATAAAATATTTCATTTATTACGTTTCGTGTAATAAAACACCAAAACCAAATAATGAATTGATGTTTAGAGTGAGAACAAACAAAATAATTTCAAAAAAGTTATTTATTTGGGTGCCAAGAGTATTCAACAGAGCACAGTTGGAAATATGGTCATCAAAATTGCACATAAAACGGACATTCTGCTTAAAGTTTCAATTTTTTCAAGAAAAAAAAAGAACAATTGTGATGAGCATTTCAAGTGTAACTCTCAATAAATTATAACAATAAGTTTTTTTTTTTGTTTCACATTCCCCTGCTGTACAAGTCACATACATTTTTTGTTTAACGGAAAAAGGAAATGTTTTCCATGCATAACTCCTGCTTGTGTTTCATGTGGTGATGCATAAAATTTACTCATGTTTGGTATACGCCCGTTTACAATGATGAAAACGTATGCGTGAATGTCTGTTTGTTATTTTGCCAACGACAAAATTCTACCAGAACAGATAGAAATTCAAATTACGCAAAGCAACTTTTGTAAATTCACCAACCAATCTTTTGACTTGAAATGGCCAAAAACATTGTAAATGAAAATTTATTTGTTTTTTTAAGTTTTGTGTTTATGTTTTCAGCAAATTAAAAATTTTAATGTTTTGAATTTAAATGAAATTTTTGGTTATACGAGTATTCATTTGAACTGCATAACATAAAGTTGTAGAAATTTATGTATCCTTTTAAGTGTTGTTTGCAGTATAGGATTTATGCTTTAATTGATTGTAAGAGGCTGAAAATTGTTTTCTTAGATTTTAGTGAAGTTGTTTTCAAATGAAAGTTTAAGCAAGAAAGAAGTGAAAATATCAATTTAATTTCATTTAGACAATATTGCATTTTTTGTCTTATTGAGCAAACCTAAGCATTAGACTGACTAGTCGTAAAAACTTGTTTTTCTTTAATTGGCATTTATGACTACAAACCTTAAGATTTAGGTAGCACCGATATTAAGAATTTAATATCAGTCTACATTTCCGTATATTCTTAAAAGTAAAAATGTGGCATTTTTATTTTAACAACTGATCGTCCTGCTGTCGAAATTTCGCCGTAATTAATTTTAATTTGGTTCCGTTTTTTTTATCATGTTTTCCCTGGTATTTTCTTTGTTTTCGCTTTTTCATGACTTTCACAATGAACCAGAGTAGCTTGATTCGTGTAGTCTATCCAAGCCAAACTTACTTCTATTCTTAAAATTGTTTGCAGATTAGAAAATATTCAAAAATTATTAAACTTATCTTTTTTTTAAGATGTCGGAGCTGGGTGTCGAACCCAGGGCTCATGTCTTAGTAAGCCAGCACACTAAACACTAGATCACGGCGACTACATTATATATAAATAATAATATTATTACGAATAGTTAATTGAAGTTATTCATCCAGACCTTACTTATTTACTTAGCAGACCATAGCCACCCGTTACCGACTTTCGGCCTGTCTCGGCACTAGTCTCCAGAAGCCTCTGCTTCCAACGTAAACAGGGTAGACCTGTACACCGGCGTCCAGTAACCTTCGCATCGAAAACTTTCCTCAGTATATTCTTCCATCTGAACATTTGGGCGAGATAGAATATCCGCTGAATGTTACTGCGCTAAAAAACGAATACGTCGCTGAGGAGCTGATATAGCTCATGTCTTCTACTAACCATGCCTTAGAGAACCAACGACCTGGTGGAGATATATACCACAGATACCTATAAACATGGTAGTCTAGTGGTTATTGTGCTAGGCTGCTAGTGAGAGGGTTATGGCATCAATTCCCAACTAGATATTCTGACCTGTGACACTACACCGAACTTAGACTAAGACAGCTTGAATACGTAAATATTTACATACAAATACACAAAGCAGTGTTGTCCTTTAGGCAATTTATGAGACTTTTTTCATTGCATTATTTTGCAAGACTACATTAAATTGAAATATTTCTATTATTTTATTTTTTATATATTAAATTATTACATATTATCTACCATTACATATTTTGTATTGATAGAACGACAGAAAACGCTAATTTATAGGAATAATTTTTTATACATTGAAAGTTGTCCTATGTTCCGAATCAAAATGATTTTATTAGAAATTAGAATATCCCACATTTCTGAGCTCATCTGTATTTCACTTCGCCATTACGGCAACTTTTGTCTATCAAAACTGAAGAATTATTTGCGCAATTAAGTTTTATTTGGCTTGAAAAACAGTAGATTTTAGTTTCACTAGAAATCAGGTAAAAAAATTCGTTTAGAAATACAACCAATAAAAACTAATTTTTTTAATTTTTTAATTGGGCGTAATTTTTTACATTTCGCATATACTGAATGCACTCTGAATACAGAACAGGTACGATTAATTATTCTTAAGACTGGAAAAAAAATTGAGCCTTTAAATAAAAATATGTTGTCAGTTTTTCGTCTTGTCGGGCTAGTATCGCTATAGAAGTAGAACTACATAACATACGTTGCGCCAATTGTATAGTTTCCACACCTATAAAAAATAGGTACCATAATGTGTTTTGTTTTTTTTTTAATAAAGTAAACTACTCTGAGAATTGGCAACGTATCTAATATATAGAAGTTGAGCAAACTTTAACTTTTAGATGTCTTGACAGTTGAAAAGTTGACTTACCTTGTACATTGTAATCGTTTTTAACGACTCACGTAACGCATGCGATGTACTTTTATCTTAAATATTTTAAGCGTTTAGGCATTGTATATGTCGTTGCTACATCTAACACAGAGTTGATAAAGTTAATAAATTGAATTTGCATGATCGTATAATGAAAGTGTCTTTCATATAGAAAAAAAATGCTGTGGGGCAATTACGGTATATCTGCATTAACTCCAATAATTTTGACAAAAACAAAAAAAAAACTAGCAAACCAGATATGGTAATGTAAAGTAATGAATATGGGGTAAATTCTAAATATTACCATTTTATACAGACAAGGTGAAGTGAGGGTGCTTCCTGCATCTTCTTGGCTCATCCTGTCCAGTTTTAAAGCAAAGTATGCCCTGTCGGAATTGAAGCTTAGATACTCGTACCTTCTGAAATCATCGAGCCCACTAGTATTGTTCCAATATTTTCTCACTTAAGATTATGGTAAGAAAATCTAAGAAAGTATAAACAGAGATTTTAGAGTCATTAAATTAATTCCCAATTGAAATTCTGTTAACTAGGCAATAATTCTTAATCGTTCTTCTCCTCAAGTCAAAAATTTACTTAATTCAATGATTTTACAAATAATAAGAAAGCAATTCTTTAAAAGTAAATAATTTAATTGCTTTAAAGAAAATAAAAATTTAATCATAAACGAGAATAATAAATAATTTAAATTATAAAATTTCAACAACTCATTTCATTATTAACACGGAATAAATACTTCTATTGTCGTTGCTTAATTACTTGTATTGTTAACATTTTTAACATTTTCTTCCCCCTATTTTCTATTTCAAGAATTCATTGGAGTTGTAATGAGTCAGATATTTTCAACACAAAAAATTAAGCATGAAATGCCACTGCTGCTTGCTTCTATACAAATATTTTATAAAGATCCTTCATCAAGGAGTCTGTTTATTTATTTATATGTGTGAACGGTATGTATGTTTACTTTTGTGTCAGCGAGCGAATTGTGTACATTCGTCAAGGACTTTCAATGGTGTCTACTTAAAATGGTCAGTCAGGATAAAATATTAAGAATAGTAGAGAGTAAAAATTTAGTTAACAATGGTAGGTATTTTAAGCATATTTTTAATACAAAAATTTAAAATGGAGACTAGAGAATTCATAGGGACATAGGACAAATGAAAAATCGTATAAGATAACAGTTACAAAGAATGCAATGATGGTGAGAAAAGGAGAATATGATAGAATGTGTTGTACTTGACAATAATTCGACTAACTCAGTAAAAGCATATGGATAGAAACATACTTGCATAACTGGCCATTACAAACCTGTTTCAGGTTTACGGCCCAGCTTCTCGCAGCACTCATGTTATGTGTGTCAATTCTTATCCATAACTACAGTTTAAAGTCGACTCCAAAAGACGTACTTGAGAAGCTTGTTTATGGCAATCAGTTACGCTCAGAGTTTTTGCCAGAAGACTGCTAGGATGTAGTAGCCGAAAGAAATATTTTTTTCATATTTATTTTTTTCAAGATGTCAGAGCTGATGTCTGTACGCGGAGCTCTTGCCTAGTAAGCCAACACACTAATGTATAGAAAAGTATAATTTCTACAAAAGTATGAGCTAAATAGTTTATTCTTCTTATGCATATTGTGATGGTGTCGAAAACATGTTCAATTTGTCCTTCACGGACATCATTTTCTTCTTTGAATATCAAAAAATCATTGCAAAAAATATAAATTCTTAATAGGTCTAATTAAAGCGTGTCTGAGAAAACAAAGGAAAAATGGAATTGTTTACAAAAATTTTTACAAATAATGAAGGCGAAACAACTTTCATATTTCTATACGTAGTTTTTGATTTTTTAATGCATACTGTGTTTACATTATTACACTATCTATTTTATTTTGATTGTTTGATATGTCGTGATACACAGCATTGAAGTGTAAACTGGCTTTAAACGAGATAGGACTTAAATTGCAATAGCCAAGTATTCTTAATGTTTTTCTGTTATATTTCTTTTAAGTGTATAGTTTATACAAATCATTTTCATTTGCTATTGTTATTTTCTTATCTTTCTATGTCAGGCTGCACTGCAAATTTTCAGTTGTTTCTCGGCCAGTCACCCCTTATAGAGCCATCTTTGTTACACTGTCATTATTATTTCTACTGGTCTTTCCTTTGAGGAACCAATAATAATTTCTTTCCAAATTACTGACGCATACTGGCCAGAATATCCTGCATATGATTATGAGGTACATATTAAATAGCTGTTGTTTTGAGTTATGTTGTTTGATTAGTATCAGAAATTTCTTTATACTGGTGTTGAATATTCTAAATTTGGTTAAAGGCGCTAATTTTTTAATTCTCATAACTTGGGTTTTCCCTACATACGAGTCAAAATACCAATATCGCGCGTTAACTTTTCCAAATGTCATCAATATTATTGTAGGGATCTCTGACGATTTATGTTGACCCTTTTCTTATCTCCCTGTTAGGAGTCTTGTGTATTGAAACCAAATAATGGAGTGCATCCAATCCCTTTTTTGGCACAGATTATTTGCTTCTTCATTTCACTCTTGCGTTTCATATTCATAATGATTTAAATTTGTTCTCAGTGACCAGGTGGTTGACGTCATCGTGAATATTCTAAGAGTTTTAATGATAAAGTAACTCTTCAAGTGAACTTTAATTCTTACTCCTGTGTATTGTCTTTTGTATTGGATAATTGTAGTTTTCTTTCTCAATTCGTGATTGGATTTGTATACTCTAGGTATCACCAATTTTTTACTCTACCTTAAGTAATTACTCGGTGCTTTCAAGCTCAATAGGCATCTGTGCATGCACGTAAATTGAAGCTTTATTTAAAAATTATTTATATCAGTGATCTTTTGTAAACGTTTTTCTACTATAGCAAAAAAAAAACAAACAGGACGGACAAGCAAAGAAGGACAAGATAGTAGCAAGGTAGTAGCATGGAACTACGTACTTGAAAAATTGTAGTTGGTTCTGTATTCATTCCTTAACAATTTGTATCATCAAGTTCGGCATTCAGGATACACGTTTTAATTGCTGTGTGCCATCATTAGCTTCGGAAAACTGCTATCGTTTTCTCAAACAGAGTTAGGTTGGATCTTCTTTAAGAGCACTTTGGTTATTTCGGAATAGTCAGCCGTATTGGTAAACGGTTATTCCCATAATAATACAAATATATACTAGACAAAGTTATAATAGCTTTTTTTCTCAATAACATTTCATTAATAATCTCTACTTGATAGT
The DNA here is from genome assembly GCA_963576795.1 of Metopia argyrocephala. Taxonomy (NCBI): domain Eukaryota; kingdom Metazoa; phylum Arthropoda; class Insecta; order Diptera; family Sarcophagidae; genus Metopia; species Metopia argyrocephala. The sequence continues at coordinate 54,093,302 of OY756211.1, read as the reverse complement.
TTTTTATGTTTTCTTTTAGCAGGAGTCTGTATTTTTATCACAATTTAAATGTTAAGAACATTCGTCCAGATAGTGAGAAGTGTAATTGTCACAATCTTATTACTGCGATTCTCTGGTGATCTCTTAACGAGTACAGACGTGTTTTCTTGCGACCGCATAATAATTAGTGTGATTAGTAATACACCCAAAAAAATATATAGGTTAATCTAACCAATTTCATTGGTTGGAATTGCACTAACCAAGAAAAAACAGTTAAAATAACTGATGCGAATTGTAAAATGGAATTTAACCAAAAATGTTGTTAAAGTACAACTTTTATGGTTGGGCAACATAAAAAAAACTGTAAAACTAACCATGAGTTACAGTAGCTTTACAATAATATTTGTAAAATAACAATTTGCTTGTAATAATACAATTGTAATAGTAAAAATACAACAAAATGAGGTAACTTTACAACAATAGTTGTAAAATAGCAGTTTTTACAGTAATGTTACTATTAAATTTGTAAAAGGATAATTTTTTTGTAATAATACTATTTTAATAGTAAAATTACTATTCTTTTTCTTTTCCCCATCCCTTTCTCTATTAAAAGATGTTTTTTTAGTTCATTTTAATTTATTGGAAATAATATAATCTATATAAATAAAAATCAATGTTGTTCGTTGGTCATCGCATCAGTTGAGAACGGCTGGACCGATTTTGGTGATTTTCTTTTTCTAATGATCGTCGTGATCCAACATAGGTTTTTACGGTTTTAATTTTGCCCCGCCTACTTCTAGGCCCACCTTTTGATATCAGAAAACGGCTCCATCGATTTGAATAATTTTTTTTTCAAATGTTTGTATTAATCCATTTTAATTCTTCATCGAGAGAAAAATTTGCCACGCCTACTTTTACGTCCACTTTTTTCTGTTTATCTCTAAATACTGGAGAAATACCTATATATATCCAAAAGAGATGGAACAGTCAGAGTACTCATCAGAACAGCCCTAGAATATAATACATAAAGTTTTAATAATTTTTTTTTTATTAAAATTTATATTTATTTTTATGACACTTATACTCACATTGTAATTTTTCTAGCATGTATCCAAAATTAAATTCGTCCAACAATTTGACTAGAAAGAGAACAAGTTGATGAAAAGGATTCCTGCTTTTCTTTTTTATCAATTTCAGAAAACATTAACTTTATACACATCTTTATAGTTCAATAATTTATTGTAAAATGAAAATTTTTTAAGGAAAAATGTTATACAAATTATGTATGTATGCATGACAGAAAAGAAAATGTATGGTAGTAAAATAGTTGGACAATCCTTTTTGTAACTTTACCTCTTAAAATTGTAAGTATTTGTTTATTATTTTAACCTCGGGGGTAGGTAAAATTAAACAATTAAATTTGTGGAAATAGATAAAATAACAATTTCCAATAGATATTTTTAACTACATTAGCATGATTATTTTAACTGTCATAATTTGTTTAAAAAGCTTTCATATTTCATATCGAGGTTGTACTACAAATGTTCTATGGTTATTTTAACCCATACAATTTGTAAATTAAAAAAAAAATACAATAACAATTTACATTGTAGGTATTGTTACTATTAGAAAAGGTTGTTTTAACCAAGTAAAATTGTTTGTTTATAAAAATTCCAAAAACAAATTACATTAGTAGTTCGCTTACTGTTGTGATTTGGTAGATGTAACCAATTAAAAAGTTGTAATCTAAAAAATATCAACAACAATTTACATTGACAATTTTTTAACAACCAAAATTGGTTAGATTAACCTGTGATATTTTTTTGAGTGTAGGTGTATTTTTGATAGAGGAAATTTAAATATTTGTAATAGGTACCTATTACGAATTTTTGTTTCTTTTATATTAGTTTTGCTCATTGTAATAAGTGGAAAGTGGATAGCACTGAAACTTATTACCTCCGGATGGAGAGGATCGGTGCCCACTTTAAGTGGCACCCCTTTGATGATGGAGCCTACCTTGGAAGGCCGTAGTGGTGGAGTTGGGTCTTTCGGAAACACCGAAAGGTGGTTTGCGGAAGCCTTAGCCCAGCTGAAGGAGGGACTGTCAGGAATGAGGTCCATTATTAAGGAGATGGGGGCAGCTGTTAAAAAGCAGCCAAACGTCAGCAGGTCCATTAAGGACTCTCTTCCAAAACTGGAGGAGAATGTTGATAAATTGGAGTGGCTCACCATGAGCTATTCGAAACCGCAACGTCCGGATTATGTAGCGGCTCCTAGATGTCTCACCAAGGAAGGTGGGAAGAGGAGGGCAGGTAGTCCACCATTGGTAGACGCGCAGAAGAGCGCAAAAAAGGCGAAAGCCAGCGAGGTCGTCTCCAAACCGGAGACTGAAAACGGTGCACCCGCGACAAGAGCAGCATCTCAAAATGCTGCCTCTTCAAAGGTGGCCCAAACCCCCGCCGGGAAAAAGCGCAACCGCGCTCAGGGAAAAGGTGCTCCTCAGGATACTGCTCCATCTAATGAGGATGGACCGAGTGGTAAGAGGGGCAATATGCAGAAGAGGAAGCGAGAAGCCAGAAGCGATTGTTCTAAAACCGGCAGCTGGTAAGACATACGCGGAAGTGCTTAGTGCCGTCCGATCGCAGGTCAAACCGGAAGCCTGTGGAGTGGCTGTTAGGTCAATACGGAAGACCAAGGCGTGAGAGCTTCTTGTGGAGCTGAAGAAGTCCTCCACTGAAGGAAGAAACGCCTTTAAACAGGCGTTAGAGAAGGCAGCGGGCGAGACGAGTGTAGTCAGAGAACTGGTCCCTATGAGTAAGGTAGAGATCAGAGATCTCGACGAGTGCACCTCTGTGGAGGAAGTGGAAGTGGCTCTCCAAGATATTCTTGTAGACTACAAGGGTGTTCTGGAGGTGTTTCTGACCAAGCCCAACATGAGGGGGCAACACATGGCTATTGCCAAGATGGAGGCGAAAGCTGCCAAGGTTCTCCTCCAAAGGAGGACAGTGAAAATCGGTTGGGTCAACTGCAGGATGCGCGGCAGAGTGGACGTCTCCAGGTGCTTTAGGTGCCTGGGGTACGGTCACCTTAGTGGAAACTGCAGCGGACCTGACCGAGGCAATATGTGTTTCCTGTGCGGGGTAGAAGGGCACAAGGCAAAGGACTGCAAGTCCCAGCCGACATGCTACCTATGCTCCGGCATAGGGGAAAGTGGCCGCAAACGTATTGCAGGTTCAGGCGCTTGCGGAGTATTCCGCAAGGCATTAGATGATGCTAAGCGGACAATATGAGGGTCATCCTACAGGCCAACATGCACCGCAGCAGAACTGCTCACGACCTGATGGGGCAGATCCGTCTCGAGAAACAAGCTGATCTTATTTTGATCAGTGAGCAGTACCGAGACGGATGTGCGCCTACGTGGTTTAGGGACAACCTCGGTACAGCGGCGATATGGATCCCGGACCCGAGACGCTTCTGTGTTTCGGCCCATGGCTCTGGAGATGGTTTCGTTTGGGTGAGAAGCGGCTTGGTGACTTACTTTAGCTGCTATCTTACCCCAAACGAGAGTATTTCGGACTTCCAAACCAAGTTAGACGACTTGGAGGATGTCTTACGGAGCATGGGAGGTCATCTGGTAGTGGCTGGAGACTTCAATGCAAAAGCAGTAGAGTGGGGCGAGATTAGAACCGATTCGAGAGGTGGGCGAATTTTGGACTTTATGTCCAGGACGGGGTTGGTTGTATTAAATAACGGCTCCGTGCCCACCTTTCGAAGATCTGGCCAAAGGGGGACCATTATCGATCTCACTCTGGCAACTGAAAACCTAGCGCCACTCGTGCAGGAATGGCAGGTGATCGAGGACTTTACGGCCAGCGATCACCAGTATATCACATTCCGTGTGCGTGATATTGCGCCAGCCCGGTCCATCCAACATCATGGACCAGCTAGGTGGAATGCCGCTAGGATGGACGTTGAAGCTTTGTCTCTAGCCCTAGAACGGGGACGTATGACCACAGAGGGGATCCGTAATGATCTTCCGCCTGTGGAGAGGGCTGATGTACTTGTGGACTCAACCATGAGTCTTATACATCAGGCCTGTCAAAGCGCTGTACCGAGGAGGGGTCCGAACGATCATGGAAGAAACGGAAATACCGCCTTTCACCTTGGAGGAACTGGAGTGTGCCTCTCGTTGTTTGCGCAGCGGGAAGGCACCAGGTCCTGATGGTCTGCCAGCAGAGGTGCTGAAAGCCGTGTCACGGAGTCATCCAGAGCTCTTGCTCAATATGTACAACGCCTGTCTAAAGGCCGGGGTGTTTCCCTCCCGCTGGAAGATGGCTAAACTTGTGCTTATTGACAAGGGCAAGGGACCAGTCGGCGCTCCTGGGTCCTACAGACCACTATGCCTGCTTGATAACGCGGGGAAACTCCTGGAGAAGCTTCTTCGCCCACGTCTGCAGGCTGCAGTAGTAGCGGCAGGCGACCTCTCCGAAAGACAGTACGGCTTTCGAAGGGGCAGGTCGACTGTGGCGGCTATCCAGGAGGTAGTTAATGCAGGTAGGAGCACGGAACGTGGAAACCACTTTTCACGTCCCGTATGTTTGCTGGTCACACTGGATGTGAAAAACGCCTTTAACTCTGTCCGCTGGCAGGACGCGTTATACGCGATGGAGAGAAATTTCAGGCTCCCAGGGTACCTCCTGCGTATCATGGGAGATTACCTGAAAGATCGATCCATACTCTATGACACGGAGGATGGCCGAGAGACGAAAGTCTTATCGGCAGGGGCGGCCCAGGGATCCATACTGGGACCCGACATATGGAACTATACATATGACGGGATTCTACGTATGGAGATGCCCGAAGGGACATTCCTGGTTGGTTACGCGGATGACATCGCGGCAGTTATTATTGCCAAAGATGTTGATGCGGCCCAACTGCGACTCAACCAGGTTATGCGTCGAGTTACTCTCTGGCTGAGTGACCACGGGTTGGAGTTGGCACTGACTAAGACCGAGATAGTGCTTCTTACTAAGAAGCGCATCCCGCTCATTAGAAGCATGCAGGTAGGAGAAGTTACAGTCCAGACGAAGAACGCCGTTCGCTACCTGGGGGTTAGTTTGGATAACAGACTAACCTTCTGGAGCGAAATATCCAGCAGAGCGGACAAAGCGGCCTCAGTAGTGACGTTGTTGAGCAGGGTAATGGCCAACATTGGGGGCCCTCTTCCCTGTAAAAGACGTTTGCTGCTGAGCACCGCCGAGTCTGTGATGTTGTATGGAGCTGAAGTCTGGGCTGATGCGCTCACGGTCGAAAAGTACCGAAAGCGCATGGCGGCAGTGCAACGGAGAGCAGCGCTCCGCATAGCGTGCTCCTACCGCACGGTATCGGAGCCGGCTGTCTTGGTGGTTGCCGGGGTCATACCCATCGACCTCCTCGCCAGGGAGCGACAATTCGTCCACCAACACAAGGACGAAATTGGAAGAGAAGGCGCACAATCTGTGGCAAGGTCTCAGTCCCTCCGTGACTGGCAGTTACGGTGGGATACTGAGACACGCGGAAGGTGGACTTACGCCCTTGTCCCTCAAGTGGACGCTTGGCTAAATCGTCAGCACGGTGAGGTAGATTACTACCTCACGCAGTTGCTGACGGGCCATGGGCACTTTCGGTCTTTCCTGTTTAAAATAGGAAAGGCCGTAAGTCCCACATGCGTCTACTGTGGAGCACAATCCGACTCCGCTTTCCACACTTTCTTTGAGTGTGAGAAATGGATGTTGGAGAGGCGTGCACTGGGGAGGGATCTTGGCATCTTGACTCCCAATACCATCATGGGAGTCATGTTAGGAAACCTTGCTGCATGGAGTAGGATCGCCTTTTTTGCGAGGGGGATTCTTCGTCGGAAGGAGAGAGACCTGGCAAGGTCGACAGAGCCGTAGGGTCCAACTGGACCGGCATATAAGGCTCCATCCTGAAGTAATGTCATAAATTGACGGTTCCAGGATGGAGCCTGGTGATATAGAGAGGGGTTTTAGCCGGTAGGCACGCAATAACTGCGTGGAGTCCGGCACGACGGGTGGCAAAAACCACCTAAGTGCGTAAATGCATTTCCCCTCTCACCAAAAAAAAAAAAAAAAAAAAAAAATCTTATTACTGCCCTGTGACAAACAAAATATTAAAACATACGAGTACAGTTATTCACCATCTGAGAGTAAATGCTTTAGAGTAAAAACAAAAAATCTTAATATTTTTCTACTAAAATTTTTTGCATATTGTCTAATTAACGACTTTTAATAATTATTTATTTTCCAGTTTCAATACAATCTTGAACTGTATTCCAAAGAGAGCATATACCATATTCACTTTCTCTCTGATGGTAATCGAACCTCTAAACTTCGCAGTAACAGTTTAGCTGTTGAGACAACTCACCTTTAACAACATTTTAATCTTTAACTTTTAATAACAACTAGCGAAGTCTCAGGCTGCTTCATCACTCAGGCAACGAAGTAATTTGGATTGAATTAAGAAACGTTTCTTGTTCCTGTTCTCAAGATCGGCACAAATCAATATCAAAATATTAACATTAGAGTTTAATTATTTCACTAACATTCTCATCACTGCTGTAAAAGTATAAACATAACGTGTGTTTTGTCTATGTGCATACATATCTGACAGAGTATGGCATTATTTTGGTAAACGTTTATACAAAAGGTGTTCGTTTGTTCGTCCAATATGTTGTGCCAATGAAAAAAACATAAATTTTTCTTGTTCTCTTCTAAAACTGTAAGTAAGTGCGTAAAAGTAAACGTTTGTGGCATGTTGGCAAAGAAAGACAACATCTCTTTTCCAGTCCTTATTAATGTGCCACATGCACAAACATATTTCTGTACACACGAGTACTTTTTTTGAAGTTGTCATGATTTCTTTATCTAATACTCTCTGTTTATATTTGTGGCTTTTATTTTTACCTTTTTTTTTTGCGTACACTGCAGTAAAAATTTCAATTAAAAAATTAATTTTAATCTTTTAAAATTTCCAATTATTTTTGTAGTTAAAACAATTAATTTTTTTAATTAATCAATTAAAATGTTAATTGATTTTTTTTTTTGTCAAAAATAATTAATATGTACTACCAATTTTTTAATTGATATTATTAATATCGTTTGTAAGGGCAAAATCAGTAAACTTTAATCGGCGGTAGAAAAGATTTTTAATTAGAACCGATTATTTATTCGTTCTGTGAATGTACCTGCAATAAAAATTCCAATATGTGAGTATAAATTCAATTTTGTGAATTTGAAAATTAATAAAAAAATATTCAATTGTAGTTAAATTTTATGGTATAAATTTAACACACACAATACCATAAAAACAGTTTTAATATTACCAAATGGAAGCCACATTTGTATTTCCCAATTTATCAGGTATGTGATGAAAATTGATTTCATTCGAAATTGAAATCTTCTGTATTTTCTAAGTAATAATTTCAAAACTTATCTTTTTTAATTATTGTAAAATATTAATATACAACGAAGTTGTGGCAAAAGTCATTAAGGTCATGAGTAAAAAAGAAATCCCAAATTTGAAAACATTTGGAATGTATAGCAACTTGAGATGTTATTGGAATTCAATTTCGATCGAATTGGATTTGCATCACATACTAGTATATTACGATTTTCATGGGTTTTTTTTTTTTTTTTTGTTATTTAAAAGTTCGTTTATAATTAAAAATATATTCGTAATAACAATAAATACATTTCCCCATTTCCATAAAAAATTAAAATAGGTTTGAAATGTATTTTAGAAAAAAATTGTATTTAAATTTGACTTAAAATTCCTTTAAAATTATTTAATTTTTTTTATGAATACGGTCAGTTGAGTTTTAAAAGAAATTAAATTACTGTAAAGTTCTAACCAGCATATTTTTTTTTAAAGACCAATACTAAGGTGTAAACCCGTACTCAAACATACATAATTGGCCTTTACAACCCTGTGTCAGGATTACGGCCTAGCTTTTTGCAGCACTCATGTTGTGTGTGTTAATTTTTATCCACGAGTACCGGGACCTACAGTTTAAAGTCGACTCCGAACGACAGACTTGAGAAGCTTGTTCATGGCAATTAATTACTCTCAGAGCTTTTGCCAGAAGACTGCTGAGAGGTAGTCGCCGAAAGAAATATTTTTTTTCATATTTCTTTTTTTGAAGATGTCAGAGCCTGGAGTCGAACCCAGGGCCCATGTCTTAGTAAGCCAACACACTAACCACTAGACCACGGCGACTACCCGTACTCATGTAGTGCATTTATTGGAATGTTAAGATGGTTGATAGATAGAGAATTTTTTGTATATTATGCGTCTTTTTTTTTTGATGAGACAAGTTGCTGTCAATTGCTGTTTCTTGATGATGGACTTCTTGGAAGAGGGGGAACTCTATTTTTTTTTTTTAATTATAATTTTCAGAAAACCGTAAACTTTTACTTTTACAATTTTGTCCTTCATTGGGTTCAAACCTCAGTCGTGTGAGTTTCTGTGCGAGCGCTTAACCACTATACCACGATAAAGAAGTATGAATCAACGATTTCACCAGCTCATAAACCACACCAAACAGTCAGTTTTTCTGGATGTAGCAGTGTCTCATCGTAGACTTGGAGACTGTTATCACTCCAAAGATGACAAATTCGTTTACTGATATATCTTTTCAAACAAAAGTGAGCTTTATCGCCATATAATTTCGTTATCGAAAAAAATCGATATCATCGTCTATTCTCATAGAAACTACGACTAGCTTTTGGTGATCAGTCGATCTACTCATGTTAAAATGCCAACTCAAACTAATCACCTTACAGTTGACAAAATTACCGCTAATTAAAGAAATATTGCCAACTTCAAATTCTGTACCTCTTTAAAAAAAACACCCTAAATATTTGTATTTTTCTACGTCACAAAGTATTGTTACCAATAACTTTTTTTAAATAGACTTTGATAGGCTATCATTCAATGGTAACTTTGGAGTACCGATTTTAATATGAAAGAAAATACAAAGGCTTTTATTAGAAGCAGTAAAAACGAACAGAAACAATTAATGAAAGAGAAAATATCGTCGCAAGAATTAAAGAACGCTGTTACTAACAAAACATTTAATGTTCACTAGAGCCAAAAAAACTATATAAAAGTAAAACAAAGGTACTGGTATTTTTCAAAATGCAGACGGCGTAAGTGAATTTCTTTTCATTTCATTTATTTTTATTTATTGAAGCCAGTACACAGGGGATGACACCTACTACTGCACTACATTGTGCTGGTTTAGGAAAATATAAGACGAAGGGAGGGTATGGTACGGGCCTTTATTACACTGTCTTCGGAGAGTGCCGCGGAACTCGTGAATATCGGGGAGATAAAAATTGGCTGGATTCGTACGAAAATGCGGCCTTCTGGCTCTATAAAGCGGTGTTACCGCTGCCTGGGAGCGGGACACACTCAGACCAGATGCCCTGGTCCGGATAGAAGGGACGTTTGCATCAGATGCGGGCTCCCAGGACATAGAATGAAGGACTGCGGAGGGGCCCCCAGATGCGTCCTCTGCGCGGATGCAAACCGGGGCCAAACTGATCATCTGCTGGGTTCGGGGAGATGCCCTATGACCAGGAAAATATGAGGGTTCTCCAGGCGAATATGCACAGAAGCCGCACGGCAGACGCTTTACTTGAGCAAATCGCTGCCGAAAGGGGGATAGATCTGGCCATTATAAGCGAACAATATGGGCGGATATCACGGGGATCTTGGTCCGAGGATGAAACGGGCACCGCTGCGCTCTGGGTGCCTGACGACACAAGACTCGGGATTACTGAACACGGGACCGGTCGTGGCTACACACACTTTCGGGTCGGGCGGCTTACGGTAATGAGCTGCTACCTCACTCCAAGTGACAATATGGAACAGTTTCTGTTGAAACTTAATGGAATTGAGGATAAGGTTAACGAGATAGGCGGACCCTTTATAGTTGCTGGGGATTTTAATGCCAGGGCTGTCGAGTGGGGTGACGCGACGACGAACACAAGGGGAAGATACGTCCTGGACATGGCTGCCAGGTTGGGTTTGATAGTGGCGAACACCGGAAATGCCACGACCTTCAGAAGACCGGGGTGTGAATACACAACGCCGGACATCACTCTGGTAACCGAGAGGTGGATCGGGTCCATTGGAGAGTGGCGCGTTCTGGAGGAGTACACTGGTAGCGATCACCAGTATATTACTTTCCGGATTGCGGAGGGAACGGATCTCATCAGGGCGCCGGTATTTAGGGGCACGCGTAAATGGAACGTGGCTAAGCTGAACCCTGATACGTTTTTGGCACATTTTGATAGACTCTCTTCCACAGACACAGGGGGAAATGTGGAGACCCTGGTGGACGCAATGACACAACGCATTATTCAAAGCTGCAACGCATCTATGCCCCGCATGGCGCGTCATTCGAGAAGACGCCCTGTGTATTGGTGGACACCTGAGATCGCTGAACTCAGGCGAGTCTGCCTACGTGCGAGAAGAAGATACACCCGGGCTAGACGGAACGGCGATGCAGTCTTGGAAGCTGAAGTTTTCAGACGATCCCGTAGCATCTTGAAGCGTGCTATTATTGAGAGTAAGAAGGCGAAATGGGAGGAACTTCGGAACGATCTGAACAACAATCCTTGGGGGCGCGCCTATAGGATCGTAAAGAGGAAGCTAAATGTGAACTCTGCTGCGCCACACCTAAGCAGTGCGGTAATTGATGGCATCGTGAGGAAGTTGTTCCCCTCACACCCACCTGTCAGCGCGGGGATGGAATTCCGAACTGATGACCTCCCCTCGCCTTTCACTGAGCAGGAGCTGGGTGCTGCTGCGGGGAGTCTTAAGGTAAACAAAGCTCCGGGCCCAGATGGGATACCGGCCGAAATATTGAGGCTATTGTCTGAGAAGCGTCCGAGTGTACTTCTGAAAGTATACAATGCCTGTATCGCCCAGAGTATCTTCCCTCGACAGTGGAAGATACAGGAGCTTACGCTGATCAGTAAAGGCAGAGGGGACCCGATGGAACCGACGGCATATCGCCCGCTTTGCATGCTTGACAGTGCCGGTAAGCTGTTTGAGAAGCTATTGCAGCGCAGGCTAGCAGATTCCGTTGAGAGAGCCGGGGGACTGTCAGAGAGACAGTATGGTTTCAGACCCGGCAAGTCGACTCTGGGTGCCATAGGAAATGTGGTCGAAAGTGTCGAACGCGCTCAAAGCGCGCGCTACTACCCCAAGCGTATAATTGTTTTGGCAACGCTGGACGTACGGAACGCTTTCAATAGCTTGCGATGGTCTGATATTATGGGGGCACTACGGGGAAGATTTCGTACCCCCGGATACCTACTGGGTATACTCCGGAGCTACCTGGAGGATCGCGAGCTTCGCTACGACACTCCGGATGGCCGGAGGGCTATTCGGATCACCTCTGGTGCAGCCCAGGGATCTATACTGGGCCCTGACCTCTGGAATCTGACTTATGATGATATTCTGAGAATTGAGATGCCTGAGGAGACACACCTAGTAGGATATGCCGATGATATAGTGGCGGTCATATCGGCACGGGATGTAGATGACGCTAGGAGGAAGCTCAATCAGGTAATGATAAGGACCCGCATATGGCTTGAGGACCATGGGCTAACGCTCGCGGGGGAAAAGACCGAGGTTATCTTGATGACGAGGGCTCATATACCACTCGAGATCAACATGCAGTTTGACAATATATCCCTCGTAACCCGAAGGTCGTTGAAATACTTGGGAGTGCAACTTGACTGCAGACTTACCTACTGGGCTCAGATACAATATGCTGCGGCCAGGGCGGCAAAGGTGACGGGCATGTTGAGTAGATTAATGGCGAATATAGGTGGCCCTACCCAGAGTAAGAGGGGGCTTATTATGGCGGCCACAAACTCGATACTGCTGTATGGCAGCGAGATCTGGGGTAATGCCCTGGAGAGCGGGACGAAGCGCAAAGTGCTGGAGGCAGTGCAGCGAACAGCGGCACTTAGGGTCACCTCAGCCTACCGCACGGTATCAGCGGTGGCGGTCTTTGTGATAGGCGGCCAGGTACCAGTGGATCTACTGGCGCGTGAGCGAAAAAGGGCTTGGGATGCAAAAAGGGCGAACGTCGTCATTAGCCCCGAGGAGCTGAGAATCCAATCGATGCAACAATGGCAAAACAGGTGGAACACCGGGACGACCGGCAGATGGACGGCAAAGCTCATTCCCTGTATAGAGAGATGGACCCGGAGGAATTTCGGGGAGGTTAATTACTTCTTGACTCAGTTCCTCTCGGGCCATGGTTATTTCCGGAAATACTTGTACAGAATGGGCAAGGTGGCTAACCCCTCCTGCATCTACTGCGGGACGTTTGATGACGATGCTGAACATACCTTTTTCCACTGCATTGAATGGCAGGATGAAAGAGACGCGCTAAGGGAGCAGATCGGGGATTTCAATCCCGGCAACATAGTAGATAAGATGCTTGAATGCGAGAACCTATGGAGATCCATACGGAACTACGCCGAGCACATACTCCGGAGAAAGAAGAGAGATCTGGATATTTTCCAGCGAAATGAGATAAGAAGACGAGCCGGTAGCTCGATACTGGCTCCAAATCTGGCGTCCCCAGACATGGGAGAGTAGAAAATGGTCCTTATGAGGACGACGCTCTGGGCCTTCCCGAAGTAGTGCGGAAAGCGGTTCCGGGAAGGTATTCTCACCAGAGGAGGAGGAGGGATTGTTTTAGTGGATTCACCACTCGAAGCAGCTGGTGATGATCAGCTGTAAGTGCGAAGGCATTTTAAACCCTACCTCACACGCCAAAAAAAAAAAAAAAAAAAAAAAAAAAAAAAAGGGAGGGTATGGACCTTTAATTTAAACTTACTAATATCATACTGATATGAATCAGAAAAAACAAAGGTCTTACTTAAAAATGTGAACCGCAAGAAAATCTGTTGCTGTTGAATTGTTATTCAATGGCCAGTGTTATACCCTTATCACTGAATATTCCAACAGTAAGCAACCCCAAGAGCCCCACAAAGTAAAGCTTAAAAAAAGTGCAGGAATAAGATATCAAAATGGTATTCGAGAAGATGTTGGTGCTGATTCAGGCCCTGGAATAATTCTTAGTAACTACATACATACATAATAGGCCAATACAACCCTGTTTCAGGGTTACAGCCTAGCTTCTCGCAGCTTTCATATTGTGTGTCTCAAATTTTTATTTATAAGTCGACTCGGAACAACAGACTTGTAGAGCAATTTCTTAGCAATCAGTTGCTCTCAGAGCTTTTGTCAGAAGACTGCTAAGAGGGAGTCGCCGAAAGAAAAATTTTTGTAAATTTCTTCTTTTCAAAATTTCAGAGCTCTTGTCTTTATTTAATTCTACGATATGTAAATATTTTTAAAACGACATTAATTTTTGAAAATAATTTTAATAGTTTATATACAGATTTCGTGATATTAATAATCAACCAACAGATTTAATTTAAAAAAATATTTAACCAACGTTATCTTCTGTCAAGATTACAATGAATTCTTTTGTAAAAACTGTTTGTATAAATTGGCAAAATTCCTATTCATTTCAAAGCATACTTTAATTTTTAGATTATGAAAATATACATGACTATGGCTGTATATGTAGAAATTACTGTTGCTGTTTAAATCAAATTTCTATAAATGAATAAGTGTGTTATCATATTAATTGCTAAAAATATTTTTAATTCGTTTCCCTTTTTATTGGCCACCTGAAAAAAGTGAGCAATTTAAATTAATTTGTTATCAGTAATTAAATTTAGGGATACTATTTGTTGCACAAACAAATTACATAAACAAAAAAAAATATATACATAATTAGTGAAAAATATGCTTTAAACACAAAATATACAAAATAATTAATTATTTAATTTGATTTCGTTTTTATGTTTTTCAATTTTTAATTAATATCTGATTAGTGATTTAAAATTAAAAACATTGACCACATATTCTGTTTTTTTTTTGTTTTAATTTTCAATTTTATTTTAATTAAGAATTTTAATTAAAATAAAAAAAAAATATAAAATTTTCAATTATCAGTTTTATTTTTTGTGTAATATGTATGCACTTTAGGACAATAATATTTTTAAACAGAGTTTAGAACTTTAGTTGTGCGTTTCGTGCCACCATTTATTCCCATTGCTCTGAACTTAAATTCATATTTAAAAACCACTCTAAGCTTTTTTGTAGTATATCGTTCTTTTATTTCATTATTTTTTGTATGTTTTATTTTCCAAATTTCTATACAAATCAATTTGATTTAATAAGCATACTATTGTATATACACTATCAAACAAAGAATGGCCAAATAAATCAGAAATTTATTTGAACAAGGAATTTATCGAAAAACGGCTGCTTTTAATTTCCACACCCTATGCTACATATGTTCAAACGTGAAAAATTCCTTATATAATGTAGGTAATTATATTTAAAACTAACAGATTTTGAGAACCAAATTCATTCTAACTAAAATCTAAATTAAAATTAATAACATTGTGACTTATTTCTGTTTTAAACATAAATGCAAAGCCTTGTCTTGCACTTACAATTACAAGCAAACCTTTTGTCCTATTCAAAAGGACATTTTCGTGTGTTTTGCATCTGGCACATTTCAGTATGTTGAACATATTGTCATTCAATATTACATAATAGATAAAGGTGAGAAGAAATACAATGTATACAAATTAATGCTAAAGGAAGAATTGAAAACAAACACTGACAGAGGTGTCAGACAAGATTACGTCCTCTAACTTTTTTTGTTCAATTTATACCCCGAACAATATCTATTTAACTAACCTGAAAATAAGACAATAATTTTAATTAATTACATACGCCGTAGTCTAGTGGTTAGTATGTTGGCTTACTAGAAAAGAGATCCGGATTGAAACCCCGGCTCTGACATATTAAAAAAAAAGAAAAAAAAAAACATTTAAAAAAAATATTTCTTTCAGCGACTACCTCTTAGCAGTCTTCTGGCAAAAGTTTCTCAAGTTTGTCGTTTGCAGTCTACATTAAACTGTAGGTCCTGGTACTCATGGATAAACTTTGGCAAACACAACATGAGTGCTGCGAAATGCTAGGCCGTAACCCTGAAACAAGGCTGTACTGGTCAGCAATGCATATATGTGTATTTACATAAGATAACTTAAAAAATTTAATGGAAATTTGCAGTGCATAACTCGTTTCTCGTTTTCACAAAATGTAACTAAAAATGTCAAGTGAAAAAAAAATGATTACTCTTTGTAAATATATATTTTAAGATATATGAAATGGCAGTTGTATATTGTACAGTGCGCCTCTAAATGATCAGGTTACTTAAATAAAGCATAGGAGTTTAGGCTTTTAGTCAGAGTAGGAAGAGATCTCGAATTGCGTTCGTTCCCTAAGAAGAATTCGTCTTGAGAGTCGAATTTAAAAAGCAGTCAGAATACAATTCGTTCGGAATGTTCATTGTTGTTTATAACCAAATATTAAGAACATCTATAGTCATATGCTATTTCGGTTTTTAGTGGAAAAAATAATGTGTTATTTAACAAGGTTTGCACTCGTGAGTCGAGCGTTAACATCGTGGTATATGTATTTTTTCGTTTTATGTGTGCCATCATAAAAAGCTGTGACAGCTTTCACTTAATTTTATTTGATAACATCGGTAAATATTTTGACAATTCTGTATTGATGTGAATATAGTTGAACTCTTTACTAAAGTGACCAACTATACTCATTTACTGAGTTTTGTACTCTTTTTGCGCAAACCGTACTCTTTTTAAATGTATTTGAAACATTTGTATTTCTGAAACATTTCTTTTGATTATTATACTTCAGTTGTATTAATTGAATATTTAAAAATATTTTGACAGTGATTAGAATTTCACGCGCGCATATTACTCCGTTCTTCGATACAATTGAGAGGCCGTAATATGTACCTGGAGAGATAAATAGATACTACAGACCTCTTTATCTAACAACGTTAAAATTACATTTGTGAAAAGAGATGGATATATCTATCTCTTCAATACTTGTGTACGTAATGCCCAGGCTGATTTTTGCTTGGCAGTCTTTACGCATGCGTAATATGTACGGCAAAGTTTTATGGGAATTCCACTTCTATTTAATTAGATTAGATTAAATTATTAAAAAAAAATTTGTGACGAAAAATTTTATTGTGCGAGAACAAAACGTGAGTCTATCGTAACCATGAATACTGCAAGGAAATGCTATCAGAAAAACTTGATTTTGTATCATATATACCCACTTTATCAGACGCATCGAAATACAATGAAATAAAACTAATTGAAGAAATGGAACGATGAGAAAATAGAACTTGACAAAAGATGGGTTAAAATTTTTCGGCATTTTAAAGTAGAACATATTGCACATGAAAATTTAAATGTTTTAATAGAAATTTCTTCTAATGCTGCTATTGAAGTGAAAAGTCGCAACATTATGTAAAAACATTATCTGCCGTCTTAACAGTCAATTTTTATATGCAAAATGAAAGTTGTTCGGATGTGGCTTCATTATTAGACGAACATCCTTATGTAATATGTTTTTGAAAGAAAATGAAGTTTTTATCGTTTTTACTTCTTTTTTTCACCTATGAAATACTTGCAAAGTGTTCTCTTTTCGAACAAAAAATAGTTGGTCACCTTACTCTACACTTGTTATACTTTATTAAATTATACATATTATACATATTTGCACTGTTCTCTAAGGGCTTTAGCTAATAAACAATATTTTTAAATTTTGGAAGAAAAAACTTTATTTTTTCCCAATTAAAAGTAAAGCATTTTTTTTAACAACAAAATATTAGTAAAATTATTTCACAAAAAACCAATTTAATTAAACAAACGAATTTTTTAGTAATTGATATAAAGAATATTTTATTTTAATTGGTTTAATAATTTGTGTGCTTTCTAAACAAGAAAAAAAAACTAGGGATCGAAAATAACAGTTATTGCTTAAAAATTAAACTAAAAAAAATCATCGTATTAGAGTCGACAGACATATATGATGTTATATACCAAATTAATCGTCTTGAAGAGCTCTCACAGAATCTATAGTTATCTTGTAAAAATAATCATTAATCGGATTTTAACTGTTACTTTTTGATGGAAAAATAAAAGGTTAGATGAATATTAATATATAACTTTTTATTAAATGCTGTACAATTGCTTGTAATAACGTTGTTTTTTTTATAGCTGAATACCTAAAATCACAAGTTGAATGAGTTTTAGGGTGCTTTACTATTAATAAAAGGCAAATTTACACAATTACAACCGATAATGGCCGGAACTTGCTAAAAATTTTACAAATATTGGACTAGGAGGATAAAAGCGGGTTCGATGACTGCGTCTATTACGACGTTCTGCACGGAACAAAATATGATAGAAATGACATTTGTAATAGTTTGCAGACGATAATGTGTCAAATCAGGATTAGGTGTAAAAAATTTTTTTCATAAATAGAGTTTTATTTTATGACGGAATAATAAAACTCACAAAATAAGCTTCATTTTATGGCTAAAAAATATAACTCTATTTTTGAGAGTTTTTTTTTAGATTTTATTTTTCCGTTGAAAAATAACTTTTTCTGCTGACCTTTTTTGGAAAATCTCTCAAAATAACCATAAAAAATAAGTTTTTCGATATAACTTATAACCGTTGCAGTCCCTGAAAAAAACTGTTGTAATTCGGCTCAACCAGAATACGTGACAATTACAAAATGTCACTGGGGAGAAGATTTGGGTTATATGGTGGCCTTACCGATATGGATAAAAATCTAATTCAACTTCCAGTTGATGTTCAGCCCATTCATCGTAATTGATGATCCGCTATTTTAAGTTCTTGTACCAGTTTGGTTCTTATACGCCAAAGTCTTATGTCAAAATATTCCAAGTAGTGTAAGAGTTGGGATCCAGTTACTGAGTATGGTGTTGTCGAATCTTGTCTTGCCCTGAAGTACTCAGGGAATGAGCTTGAATCTTGAATCGATCCTTAATATTGCGTATTAGCTGCTCATATGGTTAAATATGAACACAATAAACCTGACAAAGTGCTTTATAAATTTGACGAACAGATGACAAATTTTTTAAATAAAAATAATTATTGACCTTTTAGAGGCTATATTTGCATACCGTGTAGAACAACTAACCATAAGTTGTATTTTGTGTGGCGTATTTTAAATTGTAAATTAAAATATCTTCATGGAAATATATTCTCATAATTCAAAAATGCAGATCCAACAGTTGAGTTGTCCCATTTACTACTTGATTCCCTCATGGGGATACAGTAATGGCTGCTGGTGAGTACTCACGCCAGTGGCCTGTTTTCTCCGGGGAATATCGGATTCAACCTAGCCCTGAGTGGTCTGGCGCTCGATATAGGCAGAGAATGTCGGTAATGGTGGTTATGTGGTGCATGGTCGTAATGCCACACGTACCTTGGGTGATTGTCCCTTTAAGTACGCGTGGCCTGGCATTTCTGGTGTTCTCAAGGACTGACCAGAGATGGCTTAATCTGGTACTACGGGCATCAGGATCCCCCGGTTATCCCGGGACTCCTTGCCATTCAAGAAGGTGGGCTAATCGGCCTGATGGTTTGGGTGCGGTCCTTCGGGAAGTACACGTAGTGGTTGTGGTAGTGCTAGGTAGAAACCCCTCAGCAAGGGGGGTATCACTACCCAGACAGTGGTGGTGCTAAATTGCCAACTCGGTGCTATAAGCTCTCTTCTGAGCGCCGTGCCCTCGTGCATGAACGAGATTAGAGGGTAACGGCATCGAGTGGCGGTGGTTGGGCGCATTGAACTCAACTATCGCTCCGGCAACGGGCGGCGTGTGATATGTCTACGGACGGTGCGCACGTTAAACCCTATACAGTTTACTACTTGATCGAAAATGAAAACATTAAAGTTAGTTTACTATATTTTTACAATAGCATCGTTTAATGTCAGAATTGTATTGTTGTGTTTCTTCAGCTAAAAATCATATCGTCGCAAGAATTAAAGAACGCTGTAACTGACAAAACATTTAATGTTCACCAGAGCCAAAAAAACCTGTATGAAAGTAAAGAGAAGACACTGGTATTTTTCAAAAGACAGACGGCGTAAGTGAATTTCATTTCATCATAGAAATATGGTACTGGCACCAATCGACACGTATTTCTTTTCTGATAAAAATGATGTAGAAAACGTATTTTCGATATTTTGTTACAGCTTTCTTTAATGATTTGTAGCTAAAGAAACACAACAATACTATTCTGATATATTCTTATTTCATTTTGCTAGCGATTATTTTAATCCGTCGTTTAAATATCATACCATTTCCAACTAGAAATTTTACATATGTAACTTATATGCATTCTCTTCACCTTACTACCTTCTTCTATATTTAAGGATTCTTGGAATATGTTCTCTGAGTATAAATTAAAGGAAAAGTGTTTGGCACCTTTCGATTTGAAGATATCATCTTGAGCGGCAATATACACTATCTGCTGCCAATGTGTGCTATAAATTGCTTGAATTTCCGTTTTGTTGACAGCCAATTTTTAAAAATGTTGACGGGTTTGTCGATGCTAAATAAAACACAGAACGACATACATATGTAGTTTTGTACAGCCCTACAATTGGATACAAGAAATTACTAATTTGGTGGAAAAATTCGGTATTTTTGCCACATTTTTAGAAGCCGATTAATCGATTAAATTGACTCACATACAATATATGCTAAACAATACTGTGTTGACGATAACAAATACACATACATTCATACAATAGCAGAGTGAAAACATATTGAAAATGAATACCCAAGTATTGTGCCTCTCATTCACATTCACATTTTGAATTGTAAGCATATGTGTCTGTGTGCGTGTTTGAGTGACTGTGTGAGTATGTTTTCATTTACAAGAGGTTGTTTGTTTGCAAATTGTTTTGCTATACTTTTTCACAACAACTATAAAAGCAGCTAAAAAGAAAGCATAAAATAAAAGCCTATTTAGTTACACTCTTGTATGTCCTTTTTTTCATTGTAAGTGGGAACACTCACTGCTAAACTAAAATCGGTCTATTCCTTTTATATCGTATTTAAGTACATACTTTATGGTTGTATTTAAGGACATACTCTCTGTATGTAGAGAAGAATAATAGTGCGTGGGTGCGTGTGTATACATAGCTTTGTATTTTCCATAAATAAATGTTTCTTTACATTTAGATCTGCGTTATATTGTTGTTGCTTTGTTTTGAGGTTTTCTATACAAAAAAAAGAAAAAATAAAAATATCAAGAAATAAATTTTGTTAGTCAGGATATTGTTATATGCGTGTAAATATGTTGGGATTTCACTTGATTTTATTGTTCGATGTTCTATTTTTTTTTCCTCCTCATGAGTTTTATTCTCCCATTGTTATAGGTTTTTGTTAAATTTGATATATAATTTTTCCACATACACTTTTATAGTTTTATTATTATTATTTATTCTTCTTCTTCATCTTATTTTTAGCACTTTTATGACTCAATAATAGGTGTTTCACAATATGTGCAAATACTTATGCTTGACTAAATGCTAAAAGTATTTAAATGAGAAATAAAGATGCTTCTTATTAAAGTACATCTTGTTAAAGCAATTTACTTTCAAAACTTTTGTCTACATTTGAAATTAATTTTATTTTTTATAGTTTGAAAGTTTTTATTACAGTTATTGTATTGTGGGTTATGAGATCGTTTTAAGGTTGTTTTATGGAAAGGGTAATTAAGGTCGTTTTCTGTAATGTAAAATTAAGAGATTAGCTTCCACACAGTTCTGTATGTAAAGGGTCACATTGACATTAACTTTTAATAAAGTTGACAAACTAAGAATACAAATGGATTAAAAAGCTATTCAACTAAGTAAAAGTCTTTAAGTATTTAGTTTGCATTATAAAAATTTATTTATAGCTTTAAAGGATAACATTTTTAGTTTTCTTGAGAAAAACTAAATCTTAAATCGTTGGCATTTTATAGTAAGTTTTCTCGTTAAAAAAGACCATCTGGTCGAAATAGATGACTTCCATGTAGGAAGGATAATATTGGTTTTTATGAAATTGTCGCATTGAAATTTCGGCAGCCTGTAACATACTCTTACTTATTCTCTAATAGAATAGGAAAATATGAAGTTTATGCTATAATTTTGAACGTACTTATAGATAATCATTCTTAAATGAATGCGGTTGTAATAGTGTATTCTAACAAATTCAGCGTTTTATATTCAAACAAGCTACACTGATGCATAATGCCATAATAAATTCATCATAAGTTTGTTTTGCAACCGTGCTTCTCTGCCGATTGTCATATAAAAGCAACACTATGATTGACTGTTGTACATACATACATACATAACTGGCCTTTACCAACCTGTGTCAGGATTACGGCCTAGCTTCTCGCAGCACTCATGTTGTGTGTGTCAATTTTTTATACATGAGTACCGGGACCTACAGTTTAATGTCGACTCCGAACGACAGATTTTAGGTTAGATTAAGTGACAAATGTTATCATTTCATAACAAATGTCATAGATTTAACAGACAGATTATACTTATTGTAGAAGTGCATAGCATGCGTTAATTCGTCAACAACTAATGTGCGTTGAAGAATAAAATTTCTCGAGATTTAATCAAGAAATGAAAAAAGTCTAAAAACACGGTTTTTTTCCCGTAATTAAAGAATTTTACGGTGTTTTGAAAATACCACGATCGAATGCTTATTATTGTAGTCGCCGTGATCTATTGGTTAGTGTGTTGGCTTACAAAGACGATAGCGCCTGGTTTAAATATCTGCTCTGACATCTTAAAAAGAAAAGATATATGAAAAAATGTTTCTTTTGGCGACTACCTTTCAGCAGTCTTCTGGCAAAACTTCTGAGAGTAACTGATTGCCATGAAAAAGCTTTTCAATTCTGTCGTTCGGAGTCGACTTTAAACTGTAGATGTCGATACTCATAGATAAAAATTTATGCATACCACGTGAATGCTGCGAGAAGCTAGGCCGTAACCTTGACACAGGGTTGTAATAGCCAATTATGTGTGTTTGTATGTATGTATGGATGCTTATTATGCGCAGCAAGGCCTTCTAGAAAGTTACAACATGCTCTAGGTATTTTTTTATATACTTTACTGTGTGTGTTAAAAAAGAAAATTTTTTTAATTTTTAAAAATTCTTTAAAAATAATTCTGCTAAAAAGTTTAAAAAATTCATGTTCTACATGTCTGACAAAAATCTTTACCAAAGAGTATCCTTTGTAAGTTTTGTGTTTGCTAAAGTGCTGATAAATTGATAGAAGTCTGTTTAGAAACTTTTACAAAAAATTAATTTTATTTGTGTCACATATGGATACATGCTATTTTAATCAGTAACAACAACAGACTTATCATTCATTTTAACGAAGTGAAAACAAATAATCAAAATCTACCATCTACCGCCCCTATACAAATTTTTTTCCTAACAAAAAGTTTTTTTTTTTTTATTATTTTCATTCGTCGTACGTCTACAAGAAAAACTTTTAATTCAGCCTTTTCCACAAAATTTTCTGTTCTTTGTTTGTTTTAGTTGTATTTTGTATTTTTTGTTGTTGTTTTTTTTTTAATTTTTGTTTTATAAATTTACAAAATTAATTTTTATTCGACATCATTAAAAAAGTTTGTGCTGCCGCAACTACAACTAACCAGCCGGGACTGTCGGCCATTGAGCCAGCCATTTAAAATTTGAACGTGTTTATGTACGTACGTCTTACAAAAAAGAATAGAAAAAGCAGAATAACAAAAAAGAAAAATTAAGTAGAATTCCATAAACTAAACTTAACACTACAACAGCGTATTAAGTTGCCGCATTTTGTTTTTTAAACAAAAAATCTTAAAAAAAAATACTTTTTTTTTTGCTGTTGTTTTACTTTAAATCTCGCAAGACGTCTTAAATGAAAACAAACAACCACAGCAATCTAATCGAACTGAGTTGAAAACAACGCCAAATAAGACATGACAATACAATTTTAGATGAAGTCTGTAGAAAAACATACAAAACTTTAAACTCGTTAAGTAAAAAAAAAAAACTAGAATATGGATCGCTATTTGTTGGCTTTAAACATTAATGCATGCTTAGATGACTTTTTGTTGCTAAATTTTAACTAAAATAGGAAATGTTTACTTTCTGGAGGAACTAAAAAAGTTGCGGGAAAATAAAATAAAAAAGATTAAAGAAAAACTGTTGCGTTTCAATGTTAAAACTTCCTTTAGAAATATAGAGTTTGCTAGCAGCAGTTATGGCACAACATAATATTTAAACTCGCAAACGAGTATTTCTTTTGTTGATGCGAACTATCGATTTTAAGAATGTCAGACTGTGATGACAGTTTTGTGCAATAAGGGTTGGCAGGTCATCTTAAATTGTTAAGAACCAAAGTAGTGAAAACTTACTTTTAAAAAAATATATTCATGATGTTTTTAGAGCACTTTTTTTATTGAGACCAATACTCAAGGGTAAACCCCTACTAAATGCATTATATTGGAATTTTCGCATTATATTGGTACTTTTTAATTGGAAGTACTCACAGAAAAATAAAATATGCATAAATGTGCAACAATGGTTACATGTATCTACATAAGTTCATGTAAATACATTATGGCCATTTAAAAGTCGTCATCAATTTACTTATGCCGTAAGCTAAGTCATGCACATTATGTTTCGAGCTTTAGTGTTCTGAAGTAGACTCCTTTCGTCAGTTTAATTTAACAGGTCTAGATAACTTTTTGCAGGACTATATTATTTGAATATTGTAAGCCAATTGTTGTGGAAACACAATTTTTTTGTTTTGTTTTGTATTTTTAATACATTTTATAATTTTAAAATTTATAACTGCAACATAAAAAGTCGCTAATCAAAATTGGTCTGTTCTTTGACAAGAAACTTTATCATGTTTATATACTAGTTTTTGGTTGATTTGACATCCCAAATCAACCCATATTTTCGTACGGTTCCTATATTAAAATATTAGTGCATATGTTTGTGTATTTATTTATGAATAATTATATCTAATTTATTAATAGTTTGTGTGATTGTACCATGGGATGGATAATTGGGTGCAATATGACACGAGTCAATTGCCTACTTTGTCAAATTATATTTCCCACGGCAAGGAGTAGTGTAAACCACACACGATCACAGTCAGTGCAATTCAACAACAACAAACATTTAATGTGAAGTACGTCGCCAACGATCATAAACAGTGCAATACAACAACAACACACGTAGTATATAGAGCACTTGAACTAATACGGTCAGCGGCGTCAAAACAAAGCATTGTTTGTACAAATGCAGTGTAATTTGCGTCGTACTGTCGGCACTACAGACAGTAAAATCGTGCTACACAATACACAAGACACGATTAACGCAGTACAAGTAGATTTCTAAGAAAAGTTCCAAACTGAACTGATGAGCACATTGTAGCATGATCACGTTTGAGATGATTGATTGTATAAGATAATGTTTTACTTTTGACACACACGAGCAAACGACATAAGACACCATTTTGTTGGTGCAACTGACCGTCGACATTCACACATTGCACTATAAGTGCTAGCGCCTATAGAGGAATATCATGTTCTGTTTAAAACTCAGACGACATACGACACCTTTTGTTGGTGCCGTTATATGGGAGAATTTTTATTAATATTGCATACACACACAAACTGATATTGATTTGATAATAAACAATTTGAATAATATTGTTTTAATTAATAAACACACAAATGTAGTGTTCATGGTAGGATAACTTAGATTCTCATAAGTAGTATTTAAGCAGAGGAAAACCAAAAATAAAGAACACTTCATTTTCATTATTCTTATCATACAACTTACCAGCCATATAAATCTGAAATTCATATTATGAATTTACTATAATATCAGTGGCGTAAGTAAATTAACAGGATCACTCCTGCAAATAAATTAACATTTAAAAACACTATTTACATGGCGATCCTTTAAATTAATCAACTTTCGAAAACACTATTTACAACATATACCAGAAATTATATTTATAAATCAGATACCACGACATTATTACTAACAAAACTATAATAAAGAACCCCATTTGAACAATAGATACTCGTACATTCATAATTAGCAAGTGCAAACACCAATAATTTGCGAGTATATTTTTTTTTTTTCATAGGTACCGGGACGTACAGTTTAACATCGACCCCGAACGACAGACTTGAGAAACTTATTCGCGGAAGTCAGTTACTCTCAAAGGATTTGCCAGAAGAATTTTCTATCAAGATGTCAGAGCTGGGATTTGAACTCACAGCACTCGTATAGTAAGCTAACAAACTACATAGTAAACTAGGACAAGCTACTATATTTATATTTATTTTAGTTTCACAAGCTCCTTTTATTGCAGGAATAAATACCATCTTGACTTGGATTAATCTTAGTTTAGGTTTCTTCCCTTTTAATATCTATTGGAATTATTATGCTGGAATAACTGAAAGGAAATTTTAAATTTATTCAAAGATTTAGGGCGGACTTAACACATAAAAATACAAAAAAGCATTAATTTAGAAAGAAAAATTTCCTTATTTTTCAACATAAACTATTCTTGAGTGTTCAAAGCAAGAGGTACTAAATTTAATTGACTTTGATTATCGCAATATTGGATGTGTATACTTTTGCTTCCTTTTGATGATAGAGCATTCCCGCACTTCTTTTTTTATTCTGTCTAGAATCCTTGACGTCACACCTACATATTTAACGATTATCCAGTATAACTTTGTGAATTTTCTTCAAAGTTTCTGGAGTGAAAATCTTAATTAGTTGACTACTACGATTAGTCGGACCCTGAAGACACTTTGGTCAGATCTCGGCAACATCTCTTAAGAAACTCATTATATATGGATTCCCTCGAACGAACTCTCTCATGAGAGGGAGTGGACAGCGCTTTTTTTTTTTTTTACAAATTTCTTTATGTAATTTTTCCTGAGAGGACACCCTCTACTTGTTTGCCTGAGAGAGATTTCAATTTAGGTATGTTGGTATATTTCATCAAGGTTGCTTACAGTATTCCTCAATGTTGAATTTAATTTAATTTAACGTTTCATTGTTTAGTGTAGGCTTACAATTCCTTAATATGCTTTGATATGAATTCAAACATATTTCAAGAAGGGGTGTTAAATAAAATATTGCAAAGTTATGTTTCATTCTATCAATTTTCACTTGGCTGGCTTTTACTTTGTGTTGTATAAGTGAAAAGACCGGAAAGCTAAAGAGGCATAGTCATCGCTATAGTAGCATAAAAATAAAAAAACAAAAGTAAAATTGAATAAAAAAGAAAGCAATTCTAATAATATTTTTATTTAATTTAATTGTAACAAAGTTAAGCGAGTGATAAGCGAAATAAGTAAATCAATTTACATTCATTGTTTTTGTCATCAAGGGCGTTGAGTCTACTTGACAACAACAACATACAAGTGTCTCTAAACTTGTGATGTTTTGCTTTTCAGCAGCGTAATAGCATTGCTGACTGAACAGAAGAATGACACACTGATATACATTTTACAGAAATTGTTTAGTGTTAGAGTAAATATTTTATGTGATACCTGTTTGACAGGGTAGATATTCATTTCTAAATGGATAAAATTGTTAAATTTTGTCTTATTAAGTATATTACAGTTAAGCCAAAGAAAAAATGATTTTTATTAAATAAAAAAAGAAAAAAATTTTATGCAAATTTGAATTATACAATTGCTAACTTTTTCTTTCTTTTTAAAGGTTTTGAAGCGGTTTTTTGTCAGAAGTTTTATGAATATTAATACAATAATTTTGTGTTTAATTTACAATTTTACAAACAAAATTGCTTTAAACATTTTCCATAGTTTTGTAAGAAGCATTAGTTTACATAAAGAAAGGAATATAAAGTAGTCCAAGAAGTTCTACACACAATTTAGCGTTTGAAAATATTTTTTTTTTTATATTGTTGTCTAGAAATTAAATAATTTTTTATTATTTTTTTCAAAGGAAAGTGTACTTTCAGAAAAATACTACAAACAAGTTGTAGATACAAAACGTTCTGAGATAATCGAAAAATCTATTTCGAACTGTTTTGCTACTTTATATTAAAACAACATGATTCACCATCGACCTTTTTCATGTAATTTTTAAAAAAAATTTTTTTTTTTTTTTTGATAAAATGTCACACAATTTTTAACTTCCTGCTGTTTTGTTCCTAAACTAAATGTCTCGTTTCATTTAGTGAAAGTTGGCAAAATATTATATACTTCTAGTTGTTTATATTGTATTTACTTTTATTCTAAAACAGTACTCTTCACCCATATTACTCAGGTAACGAAATTGTTCGGATATTTTTTTAGTTCTTCTTACTCTCTTCGTGAATACTGAATTCTGGTTATAATTTAAATTAAAAATTAAATTAAAAAAAAGAGGTTCACCGCCCCCCCCACCGCCAAGAAGTCCATCTTCAAGAAACCGCTCCCTGACATTTCCAATCTATTCCACCAGAAACAAATGATCAGGAGTACAGTGGCACCTTCTGGGAAGATAACAGCTAATCTACTGAAGACGCTCACCATTCACATTCAACATCCACCGACAGATGAGGCAATTGCTGTTTGATCATTCAAGGGTGAATGTAACACTGTCCCTTGAGTGGTCAAATTTACAGCAACTTGTCTCATCAACAAAAAACAAAAAAAAGCGCATAATATACAAATATCTAAGAAAAAAAAAATCTATCTATCAACCATCTTCACATTCCAATACAATGCACTGCATAAGTAGGGGTTTACCCCTGAGTACTGGTCTTTAAAAAAAAAGGAAATTAAAAAAAATCCTTCCTAATAGCTGCTTGGAATGTAGCAAAACTACCTATATCGTTAATTCTTATTATGTTAATGTTAAATTTAATTTATCGTACTGTATTAACAGATATCACTTTTCGAATTTCTGGAAGCCTGTTTTTGTTTTATTTTCCTAACAGAAACCTAATTAATTATAAAAAAATTTGCACTGCTAAAAATCTTTCATAAAAAGAAATCTATAGGTTTTGTTTTCATCATGCTACACGACAACCACAATTTTTACAAAAATATGTGTGTGAGACAGAAATTGCGTATGTGTTTATGTTTTATTAGTTGTCAAGAGAGCTAAATTTGTTTGTCACTGACACTGAGAAGTTGTGATAATAAGCAAAATAAACTTTTTAATCTCATCTGTCAGTATACCACTGTTCTAAACTAAAATAGAACTACTGTACGTATAAGCATTATGAAATTATATTGAATACCAAAATGTATTTCTTATACGCTCTAGGGGTTTAAAAAGAAATATTTCCAATAATTCTTTAAAATTCTTTAGCATAAATTTCACTTGAAAAATCATCCGACATGCATTTAGTAGATTAACTTGTTTAGATTTAGCACACAAAAATAAAATGTTAAAACTATTTAGAAATTAACAATTTAACTGAAATCGCATTAAATAATTAAGAAATAGATTTCTTTTAAGCATTAAACACATAGACGACAGCAAGCAGCAGGCAGCAAGTTGTCAAAATTAGGATGTACACGTTTATATATATATAGTGTGTTGGCTTACTAGGACTATAGCGCCGGGTTCAAATCTCAGATTGGACATCTTGAAAAAAAAAGAAATATGAAAAAATTGTTTCTTTCGGCGACTACCTCTCAGCAGTCTTCTGGTAAAAGCTCTGGGAGGATTGCCATGAAAAAGCTTCTCAAATCTGTCGTTCGGAGTCGATATTGAACTGTAGGTTCCGGTAATCATGGAAAAAAATTAACACACTCAACATGACATGACATGACAACAAATTTTAATGTGAATAATTTTTCATAATTGCAACAATATGAAATCGGAAAATACTTCAAATGAAAAATTATCCACCATAGGGGTGATTAAATTATATGCCAATTATTATTACAAGCGGTGTAAATTGAACCCATGCGGTCTAGCATACTACCCACTAGACCAGGGGTGAACAACCTTTTTAATCAACGGGCCACTTTATATATTAAAATTTTTTGGCGGGCCGCACATAATGAAACACTTACTAATAATTCTCGAAACTTTATTTATAATAAAATTTAGAATAAAAAAATATAAAATTTAATATATAAATTTTAATGCAAAAAAAAACACAAACAAAAAAGAACAGAAAAAACGAAATTACTTGGAATTTTTAATGAGAAATTTGGCACTGTTTTTTCGATACAACCTGATCAATATCAGCTACACGTACACAAGTTTCTAATCGTGCTTTATTCAGTCTTGGTCGGTGGTAATTGGTCGGTGGTCGGATTTATAAACATTCTCGATGTTTACTGAGAGAAATACATTTTTTACATCAGTATTATTCTGCATGTCCATCACTTCCATTTGAAAGTCTTCGGGAACTGTATTCACATCGATATTTAATGGCTAGGAAAACATTTTCATGGAAACTGCTGTCTTCTCAGTTTCTTCGTAACAGAAATTCGTTGATTAATGTGTCTATATATTGTGTGTATTTTTGAGAAGTAGTAACATTTGTTTGGCGGGCCGCATAAACATGTTAAAAGAGCCGCAAGCTGCCCGCGGGCCGCGTGTTGCTCATCCCTGCACTAGACTACTGGGTTATCCAAAAGGTATTTTAGGGTAAATATTCTAAAAAATAATACCAATGTTTTTAAATGTGGCCTTCGGTAAAATTTTATATCGGCACTACCATGGTTGGTGCTCTGATGAAATAAAGTGAACCGCACAACATATTATAGAGAGAATTCGTTCATTAGCCGCACCGCTCGTTTATTGAACAATCTTCCAGCGAATGTCCGCAAACACTACTCCCTCTTTCCGATTTACCATAGCATATTTTCCTAAACCAGCACAGTGTACTGCATCAGTAAGGGTTGCCCCCTAAATGCTGGCCTATAATAATAAAAAAAATTAACAGCATTTTGAATAAAAAATTTAAATACTTGCCTAATATGAACATACCAATTCGCTTATTTGCCTTAATTTTTGTGATGAAACCAAATATTATACATTTCAATAACATTGTAGAGAGTAAAGAAACATTTTAAACAAAACGCGGGAAACGTGAAAATTAAGTTCCCTCATTGATATCATGAGGACCATCTGCCATTTTTTATGGATGTACGTTAGGTGCTGAAATTGTTTTTAAAAAAGGAAAAAATAAGTTCTTATGTTTATCCTTATGCTTTGTAAGATCGTTCAATAGGACAATATTTTTAGTAATATAAAAAACTGGCTGCTGAATAATGTGACCTGTAATTAAGAGAATTGATTCCTCTGGCCAATATAGGATAAAAATTTTACAGAAGGATCTCATAAATATAATTTCAAACAAGAGGAATCTTCCAAGAGCATTAATCACATAACCTATGGCTTTAAATATTACCAAAAAAACTCAAGTGCTTAATAGAAAATAACGCAAAAAATAAAAATACTGTAAAAATATTAAGTATTGATTTTTTTCCTAAAAGTTTCATAAAACGTTGCACAGTAAATGTACGCTTTTGTGTGATTATTCTTAAAAATGAAATATATTTTTGTGTTTTTAAATTTATTATTTTTACTATAAGCAGTTATTTCACTTGAGCAATAACATTTTATATTCTCTAAATTTGTATATACGTATACCTTCATAATTTACGAATTTTGATGATTTCAATACTCATCAAACAATTTTCACATACATTAAAAAAAAAACATTCATCATACGCTCCATATTTTTTTAACTAAAAAATATGTAGTTTTTTGGAACTTAACAAAAACATTTTTTGTTGACATCATTTTAATTGCGACCTTTGTTCCAAAGATTGAACAGATTAATAATATTCTTTCTAAGCAATTCAATTTAAGTAGATAATATTGACAATATACATACATACATACATACAGAATTGGCCATTAGAACCCTGTGTTAGGGTTATGGGCTAACTTCTATGAAATAGACAAAAGTATATATACAATTGTATATCAATGGGTTAATAGTATAAAAAAGCCGTAACTCGATTGTTTTTTACATTACAGTATACATTTTAATGAAAAACCCTAATACGATTTTTAAAATATATGAAATAAAAAGGGTTTTATTGCAATTTTAATCACGCGTTTTTTTTTCATTTTGGTTACATTATCGGTACAAATACTATGTGGTATTTTATTTATTATTATTTTTTTTTAATTTTTTTTTCTAAACCATATAAACTACTTCTTATATGAGTCCGACTGGTTGAGGTTTGGTTTCAGTCCTTGATTTAAGCAAATTACCAAGCAAAACATTCACCAATTCTTTTTAATTAAATATAGTTTTCTTAACTTTAACTGCTTTAACAAAATTTTCTTTGCTGTAAATATTTTACCAAAATACTTTCTGCTGTCACATTTTACTACGAATGACAGTTTTAAGTATTCATAAAACAAAAGAGAATAAACTAAAACTCTAGACGAAAAAGATTACTTTTTGCAAATAAACTGGTTTGGAAATAAAACAAATAATGAAAATGAAAGAAAAACAGACGCAATGCTGCTAGTGTGTGCAAACATTTAAAAGGTTTAATAATTTAAAAATTCGAAGGACATTCGTATGCAAAACAGGCTGTCACCCAAGAAAATTTATATACAATAAAAATAGACACACTTGCACGCAATTCCAATAAGGAAATCGTGCATATGGACATGAGTACGCACTCAAAATGAAACATGACACAAAGGCTTGAGGAGGAAGCAAAATATACGAATACGAATACAGACAAAGACAAAGATTGTAAGAAAGAAGTACATGAAAAATAAATACTCAAATATCAAAATTGATGACAGAAGCAAGAATGTTAATGGTGATGATGAGTTTGTTTTAAGTTAGTTTGTACAAACAAGAGTTGTATCTCAAGAGAATTGTGGGAAAAAGAGATTAAATGTCTGTAAAAAAAATTAAAAGTCATTTAATGATGAATAACAGAAAACAAAGAAGCATCCTTAGAAAACATGAACAGTAACATTATCAGCTTGATTTAATTTTCGTTTTGTTTTTTTTTTTTTTACTTGTCTTTTTCATTTGACTTTTCCCATTCATTTAAAAGTATTCATAAGGATTCCTTTCAAATTTACAATCACTGTCACAATAGAATTTCAAAAATAAAGCCGTATATGAGTCTACTTTGAAAAATATTTATACCTACTGGAGTATATTTAAATAAGAGCAGACAAATTAATTGCTTTATAGTGCAACTATAAACGAAATCTACTACTAAAACCCGGTTTACACTGTTGTATAAATTCTAAGATTTTCAATAGAAAAATTCAATGGTTTTTTTGCAGCGCTGTGAAGTTGTCAAAAAATAGTTCTAACTCCTACTCCAACTGCTTAAATTTTTAATGTCTGACATCAACTCCGATTCTCTCTCAATCTCGATCCGCATTCGATGATAATACTATATCTGTCTGTATTCTGTAGATTCAAAATCGTCATGAAAAGTCGAAAAATGCTTAGGTGAGGATGGATACATGATTTTATTGTCATTTGTCAGCTCGTACTTAACATACAAACTAAATATTAATTTTTTTATATATTTAGAGAACGGTAATTTCGAATTTTTTTAAAAACAACAAAATTATATCTGTGGAATTTTGAAAAAACGTCTTCTCTCGAAATAAGACAACTCTCCAAGATTTTTATAGTAAATATAGAATTTCCTTCTCCTTCTTTTGCTCTAATCCCCGTATTTCTACGACCTTTGGAACGCAAGATATGCAGTTGACTAATCGACTTCTTTCAGGCTTTCCCCCAAATTCAATTTGACAAAACGACTTCTTTCAGAGAATTAAGAATAATTTGAAAAATTGAATGTCTAAAAAAAATCTTATTTAATTTGTATTATTATTTTTTAATTATTTGCATATTGTATTGAAAAATTTAAGTATTTTTTTTTAATGAAACCAAAAAATTTTTTCTAGCTTAACTTCTTTCCTTTTTTTCATATTCCATTTTAACAAAACAACTTGTCTTGACTTAAGCGATTAAAATAATTTTATAATTTTTTTTAATTTAATCAAAAAAATTTTTTTCTTTAAAATCTATTTAACAAAAAGTCTTAAATTAATTTTTTTTTGTTTTAAAAAAAACTATTGCTTCTATAGTGAAAAAAAGGTCCCATAATGTTCGTTAAGTATTTGTGTATATTATCCAAGTTAAAAATTTCTTTAATTTTCTAAGCAATAACTTCTATTAGCCTTTTTAACTGTTTTTTTTTTCTCTACTGAAAAGTTGTTGATTTTGAAAGAAGACGTTTTGTCAAATGTCCACAGATATATGAATGAATGAAGATATGTTTTATTAATTTTGTTTCGCCTTTAAAATGCATTAATTATATTCTATAGGTTGTGTATTAAAACCTCTTAACTATAGAAAACGTATGTATTTATAATTATCCTACTCTTCTAAGCGTTCGATTATATCTTCATCACTTATTGCACATCCTTCGTAGTCTTTAACTATTCTGCCTCTTTCCAGATGTGATATTTTGCATTTATCTAAGCCAAAGCTCATACTTATCTCTATTTGGTGCATATAATTTAATATCATCTACACACATACAAAGTGGACTAGACGCATATCTTGCGTTCCACTTGGAAGGCTGACATTTATAACACCGCGTTACAAAAACGAGCTTTTGTTCTGTCCTATGAACCAAATATACTTTTTCGGAAAGGGGAGAAAAAATAAATAAATAATAAATAAAAAAAGAATTTTTTTTTATGTATAAAGTATAAAGCTCGCAGTGTCCGTCTGCCGTCTATGTGGAAGACTTTGGATCAATTTTTAACTATTTTTCCATGATCCAATCGAGCTGAATTTTTGTAGGCAAACTCGTGGAAATGTCTGTATCACGCCAAATTCTTTAAAAAAATAGATTTTTATCAATTATCAGATTTTCCTCAATTTAAAATTAAAAAAAAAAATTTCACTATTTTCAGCATAACTTGAAGGGACTCCAAATTTTTAAACTACTAAAGCGTTCCGAAAAAAAAAAAATTGTTTTTGGACTTATCCATCGTACTACACCAAAAGTATATTTGGTGCATAGAACAGAATGTGAGTAACGCGGTGTAATTGAGATTAGAGTGCAGCTGCACACAACATACTCTGTCGACTCTTCAAAATATAAACTAAAAGTAAGAACTAAACTTCTTCCTAATGTGATTACACTACTGAATAGTAAAAAAAACCTTTTACAAATAGTTTATTACCAAATTAAAGAGACAAATTGTGAATAAATTTTTAAACTGCTTTTAAATAAATTTTCAAAAGTGCAGATATGTCTTCATATGTAAGAGTATATTGTTTGTTTATTTGTTGTTTAACAAACTTTTCATTTCATTTGAAAACAAATTCAAGTAAGTATGTATGTATGTATGTATGTACGTAAATAAATTTATTTTTAGGAAATACTCATACAGATACAAATTCTAATCTTTAGAAATATTATATTTCACTTACGCTTTTTCCTTTTTATAGGCTTTCATTTCCTTCTTTTGAGAGGAAAAAAAAACATGAAATTAAATTACCAGAAATAAAAAGATTATCATAAAAAAATTGTGTGTGCTTTAAATTAAGTTTATAAATTTTGGTAAAAATTAAAACTAATTTTTAAAGCCTTTCAATTAAATATCAAATTTTTAAAATGATTTTACAAAATTATGAAAAATAGTATCATATTCGTGTGTTAAAACGTAGTCAGAAAATCGTAGGCAAAATATTGTTTGAAATTAAAGACATTTTTAGGCCAAATATTTTAAAACACTAGATAGTATTAATTTTCGTTTTCAATAAATGTAATAATACAAAAGTATTTGAATGTATTAAAAAAACAGAACTTAAATTAAATATAATACGAGTACAGTTGATCACGAAAGGGTTTAGACTAAGACGAATTAATAACACAGTGTGAACAGAAATAAATACTTGGGGTGTAATGCAGTTTCCAGCATAATATGTTTTCATTCGTTTTCGAACATAATATGTCTTCGTTCTTGGAATTTTTAAACAACGTCCAAAATCTTGCTTTCCCTTATTTTAAATCAAACAAACTACGACTTTTAAAAGTTTTGATATAGAACTGTTATAACTTACTTATCTTTTCACCTATCTATAGTTGATGAAACTGTTACTTTTAACAAAAGTCAACTCTCCTTTTTCGTGACTATAATTAAGAATTTTTCGAATGTTTTCATTATCATATTCTCTTTTCTTTGCTTCATATGGTCATTAAAATTTAAATTGAACTGAATTTCTGAAAAACGGAAAGAAAAACACAAGACTTCTACGAGGGCGGTAGTAAAACTAGTCGAATTGCCATAAAGACGGTGGCAGTAGTTTAAAAAAATATTTTGGTGAATAGTGGCGACCGTATGAAACATGTGCTTTAAGTTTAAAGGCGGCACACTGTTTCATATTTTTTTTTAAGAAATCAAAAGTAAACCATCGCTTCGTAATTCAATACTTGTTTTAAAGGTTTCACTACAACCGTGTTAAGTTCTACACTAGGGAGTCTGAACCTTCGTTTACGAATACTAAATATTGAGTAGCACAATGTAATTCGGGTCATACGAGTCGTAAGACAAAGATTGTAGTGGTTAACCATTTGAGGTATTCCGACCAAAAACGTTTAAAAAATTTACAAAATGGTATTGGATTATCTTCGACTAAAGATTTATAGGCCACCTGAAATGATAAACAGTTCTTACATCGTATATTATTAAACAAAAAATTTAAGAACGTGAAACTGTGGCCCACATGGTAGGAATGTATCCTCACAGTAAAACTCAAATATCGTTGGGAGTATTTGGCGAAATTTCAATTAACCCTCTGCAACTGACGTTGACTAATTGCAACAAAATAACTAACGCGGGGTCTAGCAGACCTTCTGTTTAAACTTTCTTCTTATACTTAAATTTCTGACGAGTATTTTCTTTGCCTTGTTTATTTATAACAGTTAATAGTTCTGAAGCTAATATAAAAGTAAAGTTTAAAAAATAAAAGTTCTTTAATTGTTATGAATTATCTTTTTTAGTTTTAATAACTCAGTTGGCTCTGTCTTAAAAACATTCTCGAGGATCGGTGCACGGCAATAGACTATCCTGCATGACGCATACATGACAGCCAGAAAAATTCGTCAACGACATTTTCAAACAAATGTACCAAAAATCGTGGACAACTGCCTGAGCGACATTGGCTCTGAGGTTGTATACAACGGCATATTGTAAAAACTATTAAAGCATGTTGTCATTGTTCTGTCTATCATAGACAACTTCAAGGAAATAGATTAAAAAGTATCGTGAACGAACACTTCCACGATGTTATCGACAACCGTTAGAGACATATCTTAAAGTTATGCTTGTACGTACGACGCATGTTACGCATGTACGACTATTATACCAACTGGGAAACAACAAAAAATATTCCTCTACTCTTAAACAGAAAAAAGAAAACATTTATTCTGTAATATTTAAATTATTTTTGTTTTATCTTTGAAAACATATGTTAGATAGATTCAGTTCTGATTTTAAGCTAAATTGTGAGATCGTTTTTTATACAGTCTAAAAGCAGTTTTACCATGGAGGGATAGAATACTGCAAACAAATAGACTTTAAACAGGAGCAACAGCTGTATTTTGTTTTTAATCTTATTTTGGTCGGTCATATATGCAAAGTTTTCTACTATTAGGTGCCTTAGGCTGAAATTTTGGAGGTGGATGAGGTAAGTCTTTTCCCAGAACTCGACTGATGATCATACACAATTCCTTTTTTTTTTATTTGAGACCAATACTCAGGGGTAAACCACGAAATGTAGTTCATTGGATTAGAATTTTTGGAAAGGACAGTACAAATATTATTATTAATTATTATATTATTATTCAGTGCCTTGGGAATGAGACAATTTGTCTGTGATTTGATCATTCAAAGGCCAGTGTTATACCTTCACCGTTGAATGATCAGCAGCAATTGCCTCATCGTTGCATGTTGATTGTGTGGTAAGTGTCTTCGCTAAGTATATTTAGCTGTAATCTACTACCTTGGTAACCTTCGTTGTACATAATTACTTTCATATGATCTAGCACCATTTCCCGAGTGATATTTGATAAGAACTTTCCTCTTCTCATCTTCTCATGTGGTCTGAAAGACACTATGGTAATTTTACGATTTATTAACGAGAGGTTTGAAAGACACTATCGCATATTCCAATAATACTGACGTCGTGGTCTGCTAGATACTTAAACCTTACCGCACAACTACACACATGCGTTGACGACGGCTGCTGTTTTCACATTGATCAACGTAGAAATATAAGCAGAAAAGATAACGAGCGTATAGAGATTGTAATCTGCAATTGTACGCAGATACACAAAAATTTTGATTTAGTGGTGTCTATCCGACTACGATATCAATTGCAGAGGGTTAAGCGAAGTTTTACACCAATGCGTAACCATAGAAAAGATATGGATTCACCTTTTTACACTCGAGACAAAGACACAATTAAAGAAATGAACTGGAATATAAGAATTGTGTCCAAAAACTGTAAAGTCAATTCCATCTACAATAAAGGTCTTAGCGTCTGCTTTTTGGGATGCACACTAAAAAGTTTTAATTAATTTTCTTTGAAAAGTCTTTTGCTGATTTTTGCTGCCATTAAAGGAGCAAGGCCGCATTTGCAAGAAACGAAGTTTTGTTTTGTGAAGATATCGCATCAATTCACAAATCTACTACTATGTAAATATAAATAAAATAGGGTTCGAATTGTTTCGTCACACACCTTATTCACCAGATTAAATGATGAGTGTTTTTTGACGCAATTTTTTTTATCTTTTCTGCTTTATTTCTGTCTATTCCGAAACGACCATCGTATACATAAATATATATTTAAATATAGATTTTTGTTGCCAATCGGCTTTTATCAAAAATTTTTTGCAATTTATATATTTTTTTAAATTTATAAATTTTTAATGATTTGTGTTGTTTCCCCTTTCTTAAAGAGCCACAAGAAAAGCCAAAGCTTGGGAACATTCAAGGGTACACAAACTTTACTATTCCAAGCAAATACGAAAAAGGAAATTTATATTCATACAATTTTTAATAAAATAAAAAACCACTTCATCAGCTTTAACCAACCATAAGAGGGGGAAAAGAAAACAAAAAGTGCAAACCAAAAACATTTTATTACACCCTACAAACATTTACATTTTGCCTTAATTTGAACATAGAAATGTTTTTGTTTTTTTCTAATTATTAGTTAATTTTTCAATCCTTGAGCACGTAAAATAAACATCCTCTAAAAGTCATAGCTTTTGAAGAAAATAATGTCATTACAAGAATGATAACTATTCGACATGTTGAAGTATAAATTTGCTGTCTTAAGGGAATTAAATTTTGATTATCAATTATAATAGGTAGGACTGGTGTAACTAACCATCAGAACATAATTGTACAGTATTTGTTTGGCCAGTTTGATGTATCACTTTTTAATTTTTTTTTTCTTATACTTGTGCTTCTGTTGTTCTGCTGCTATCCTTTATTTTGCTCTTTTACCCCAATAATCATGTGTTATTTTAATATTTACCTTTTTTTTGGGTTTGCCCTTCAAGTGTATGATTGAGAGACCAGTAAACATGTAAAAATATATGAATGTCAGCATCTCTATTTAAATTGAAGTTGGATATTTTTTACGCTTTTCACACATGATTACATTTGAATTTTATATGGATACTACATTAATACAGTGAGCAACATATGTTATGCACCACTTGAGATTAACATACGAATCAAAATTTTTAATTATACTTTTTATGCACTTTCTAAGTGCAATTTTTCTAATTTATTAATTGTCCTAAAATTGTTTGCTTTGGAAAGAATAGCACCAACATTTGTTTTAACTTTTTATGTACAAGTGTTAAGAAATATTTTTAAATCGATCTAAAGATCGTAAACACTTTAAAGTGGAAAGCTCTACACTAATCGGAAGGCCTAAAAGAATTTTTTTATAACATTACATATACTACTAATACCTTACACATTTTGAAATGTATATTGAAAATAACAATAACGGTTTGTTCTAAACGTATTAATTATATCAAACTTCTTCGTGACAAACATCGACTATTTCACACTTTTTCTAGAAATCATATATTGGAATTATATATGTGCCCATAATTATGAAAGTGGTCTAAGTCATATATTTCTTGTTTCGACATATTTAATGAATTGCATTTGAATAATTTAAAATATATTTTTACATTATGCAACATTTTTATTTATAATTTTATTAGCATTTATTAATGGAAATTTATTATGAATAGGAAATTTTGTGCGAATTTCATGTTTCATATTGTTTTTAAAGTCTGAATTGACTTAGACCATTTTCAAACTTAGCTGAATGTCCTATAAATTACTTAAAGCAATAAAGAACTTTAAGTTTTATTTAAAACAATAATTTGATTGAAATAATTCGTGAACATTAATTGATTATTTTTAAAAAGTAATTCATTTTTATCATTATTTTGAGTATTTAGGATTCTTAAAATGTTCCTGAAAAACTGGAGGGATGTACGGTAGTAAACTCATAATATCTTTATATTTTTCTTCCGATACTGGTCTAATGGTGGTGTATAATGGAAGTAAATTAATATTTCCGTATATTTTTGGTCTTCCTCTTTTAGGTGAAATATCCAAAACGTGAAATTTAGAATCATCTAAAGAAGTTTTATAAAACATTTTATAAGGTTAATTTTTCAAGAATCTCATCCATTGAATTTGTAGCTAAAGAGACAGATTCGCCCGCGGTATTTTTTACTCTTCTTGTTATTGATTCTTCTAGTGATTTCGTTGTAATAAAATCCGGCTGCAACATTTGCTTTATCGAAAATGTATTTCTTCTTCTGCACTTTTCTATTAATTCATAATAATGCCCAGGGTTATATAAGTAATTTGCTTTTTATTTTCATTTCTATCAACTAAAATTACGTTCATTTGGTAAAAAGGAATGACAAGATAACAAAAATTTGTGGTCTAATTTTTGACTTAGACCACTTTCATAATTAACACTAAATGAATTCCATATAATGTTGAAATTACAACCACTATCTAATGGTTCATTTTCGACAATTTCGTAAAAATTACATTGAATACATTAATGTCGTTTTCGTTTCTACCAAAATATGTTGCCTTTCATAAATTTTTCTCCCTCATCTTGACAAAATATTCCTTTTTAAAAAAACTATCCTTTAGAGCAACAATTAAAAATTTCGATTAAAACAAAACGAGATCAAAAAAGAATGTATGACATCCAATTTTTATTTAATATAATAACAAAATGTTACATATTTTTGTAGAAACGAAAACGCCATTAGTTTAAACTAATTTTTTTTAAATTTTGACTCAGACCACTTTCACAGTCATGGGCACATATTTCCTTTTCTATGCATACACTTGTAATGAGTTAGTCGAAGTATTATAAAACACAACATATTCTATCATTTTCTATAAACTGTTCTCACCATCATTGTATTTTTTTGTAATTGTCATCTCATTTGGATAAATCAGAATTAAATTTTGTATGTTTGTGCGTTCTTATTCCATTTTATCCACTTTAGTCGACATGGATGACCGTGGCCGTGTTGGTTAAATGGCATTCCCAAAGCAATCGTATAACATTGTTGTTATATGGTCTGGAAATCCGACTTCGAATCCCAGTACCAGTGATCATTTTAATTATTTATTTATTTTATTTATTTTTTTTAATACAAAATTTTTAACGTTTGAAAACGTTCTTTTTACAGAATAAGCCTATAAATAGCTTGAAAGAAAGAGACTTGAAGAGATTTAACTTTCTAGTTAGCATATGTTAATTTGATTGGAAGGGTCCTTTACTTATGTTCTTAACTGTACATAAATATTTATTTAAGAATAATAATTGAGGTTTTCCTTAAAAAAAATCCAAAAAGCAGCAGCATTTATTTGTCTTAAAAGTATTTTTTGTGGTCTGGAGTATATTTTTTAATGCATAATTTTATGAAAGTTTTATCGAAATATTTGACTTTACAGTATGAAGTCTACTGCGGTAATCACTCTGCATTGTAAACGCTCGAGCCCTAGCAAGTCTTGTAAGTGTAGCATACGAAATCAAACAGCAATTAAGTTATGAAGAGTGATAGAACGAGAGATTACAGCATCATGAGACATCATCATCATGTTTATTTTGTTGCTGTAGTCGTTATTATAATTAAGTAGCTGGCTACTTGGCTACTTTTGTAGCCAGCGAATTTTGTAGTCGTGTGTTCGGTGGTCGATAGCCTTGAATGTGTTTATACCACAAGAGTCAGAAAATTTTTTATTTCCCTCTTTATTTTCTCCCAAACATAGGAGAATCTACGTCATCTAAAGGGAAAAACATGCGCAAGGCGTAATCTCTACTTCTATCATTCTTGGATAGTTATGCTACGATTGTTATGTTTGCCAGACTTTTAAAACCGTTTGCAACGAAGAGTGACTACCACTTATATTTTTCTTTTATAAGCCAGGAAATAGGAAATAGGATCTAATTGTAATAAAAAACTATTTAAATAAACACGTTATTCTTTTAGCACAAACCAAATTGATACAAAAACCTAATAGAAAAACCCCAAATTTAAGCATTTTTGATGTACATCTGCTTAGCTTTATGGGATATCTTAAGAGTCTAAAAAAGGCAACATAAGGCCATATTCCACACCGTATCTGAAACATAACTGACCATCCATATATGATTAATGCAAAAGGACAATAGCTGACCAGCAACCCAAAGTTGAACAAATCCAACAATCAAGGGGGGTGCTTTCAAATAATAAAAAACAACAATAAAAATTGTTGTTGTGCTTACATTTGAGTTTTGGGAAAAAACATTTAAAAAAAAAGATTTTAAAAATTTTTTATGCATAAATTTGTTTGAATTTAACTGTCCAAAATTTAAAACAAAAACAAAAAAAAAGGATTCAATGATTGCTTGCATAGATAATATAGTGGCACTTTTATGTGCTTAATTTGTAAATAAGCTTAAAAATCATTTGAAACTTTATTACAGTTTCGACAAAATTTTGAAGTTTTCTTAAAGTGAATTTCGTTTTTGTTAAAAATTTATTTTAAAACCTTTAAGATAAAAATCAATAAATTTCCCTTTTAACAAAGTAAAAGCCGTTGTTATTCTGAAATAAATGTTTCTTTTTTTTTAATAAAATATGCTGTTGATAACCGTTTGTATACAAGTCTACATAGTTTAACTTGCTTTAAAAAGACTGTTTTAAAATAAAAAATACTAAAATGTCATACACATACAGTGTCGGATCAATCTAACGAAAATAAGTCATACTTTTACAGACATTGGTTCTATAGAACAGAATGCGAAAACGATCCATGGTTAACCGAATTAATTGCTCTGATGGACGATTATGTCGACCATAAAATGGACGGAGCTTGCGGTAAACTTTGCGAACCGAACCATTATTTTCGAAATAAATTTGCACGATTTGCAAGCATTGTTCTTTTGTCAACCTGTTCATGATGAAATGGCAAAGACTGTTTTAAAATAAAAAATACTAAAATGTCATACACATACAGTGTCGGATCAATCTAACGAAAATAAGTCATACTTTTACAGACATTGGTTCTATAGAACAGAATGCAAACTGTATTTTCCAGAAAGTACAATTCTGTTGGCAAAGAATTTAAATTCTAATGTAGAGGGATAAAAGAAACCAAATTTAAATAAAGCATTTCTGACGAAACAAAATAGATTTATGCTGAAACAAAACAACAATTTTACTTACTAGTCAATGTGGGTTAAGAGCGCATTATGAATAATGGCAACGACAAATTTATACGTTTGCAGATTGGGATTATAGGCATCAGAAATAGCGGAGCACGTATTATGTAACTCTGGGGTTTTTTCATAAATTTAGATAAATGGGCTTAGAGGGGCATTTGACTCTCTTATTGCAAAATTTAAGAATTCAGTACCGGGATTCAGTAACTTTTAACAATACGATATTCGCAAAAGAAGTTTCTACCGATACTGAAAATTTTTACTATAATATAAAAACGTTAGCCACTTGTTAAAAAAATCTCAGTTTATTCTACAAAACTGATAAATTAAACTAGTGGACCCTGTGCCTGCTTTACCAGGTAAAATAAAATACGAAATTTTTCACATAGGAATGAATGAACTTTAACCAGTCTCAAGACATAGAAGACATTAAGTTGGTACGGGATGTATCACATCCCCTCGTTCAATTCCACTTACATTTTAATTGTAGATTTTTATTGATTGTGAAGTCATCCTAGACCGTAAAACCGACACAGTGTTGTAATAGCCAATTATGTACAGGGTGTTTTTTAGAGGTATAGAACTTCGAATTGAAACAAAACACAAGAAAATCGTTTTAATGTCCATCAATTTGACTTTATTGGAAGGATAATTTTATGCCATTAATGTTTAAATATGATTTCGGGCATGTGGCCGCCGCGGCTAGCTCGAATAAAGCCAATTCTACCGGTCCAATTTTCAACCACTTTTTCGAGCATATGGGGCCGTATGTTGGCAATAACGCCACGAATGGTGGCTTTCAAATCCCCTAACGTTTCTGGTTTGTTGGCGTAGACGAGCGACTTCACATATCTTCAAAGAAAATAATCCAATGGTGTCAAATCACAGGATCTTGGTGGCCAATTGACAGGTCCATTCCGCGAAATTATGCGCTCATCGAATGTTTCCTTCAATAAATCGATTGTGACGTGCGCTGTGTGGCATGAAGCGCCGTCTTGTTGGAACCACAACTCATCCACATTCATGCCATCCAATTCGGGAACAAAATAGTCGGTTATCATAGCTCTATACCGGTCTCCATTAACGGTAACTGACTCTCCAGCATTATTTCAGAAGAAGTATGGCCCAATGACTCCACCAGCCCATAGAGCACACAAACAGTCAGTTTTTGTGGATGTAATGGCGTCTCAAGGGTCTCATGTGGATTCTCTTCACTCCAAATGCGGCAATTTTGCTTCTTGACGTAGCCATTCAACCAAAAATGAGCCTCATCACTGAACAAAATTTTGCGATGAAAATCAGCATCGAGATCAATCTCATTTTCGGCCCATACACCAAAATCACGACGCATTGCATGGTCTCGCGGCTTTAATTCTTGCACAAGCTGGATCTTGTAAGGTCGCAAGCCAAGATCTTTGCGCAAAATCTTCCATAAAGTTGATGGACAAAGCTCCAATTGCTGTGCACGGTGGCGAATCGATTCATTCGGGTTCTCTTCAACACTTTGCTCTACAGCGGCAATTGTTTCTTCGGTGCGCACTGTTCGACGTCTCTGCGGATGCGTATTATCACATAGAGTAAACGTAGTGCGAAA
Source organism: Metopia argyrocephala (assembly GCA_963576795.1). NCBI lineage: Eukaryota > Metazoa > Arthropoda > Insecta > Diptera > Sarcophagidae > Metopia > Metopia argyrocephala. The sequence goes on along the minus strand of OY756211.1, from coordinate 54,048,758 downwards.
ACGATCCATGGTTAACCGAATTAATTGCTCTGATGGACGATTATGTCGACCATAAAATGGACGGAGCTTGCGGTAAACTTTGCGAACCGAACCATTATTTTCGAAATAAATTTGCACGATTTGCAAGCATTGTTCTTTTGTCAACCTGTTCATGATGAAATGGCAAACCAAACTAAATATTAATCACTTAACAGCTGGCAAAATGGCCGCCAGTTAAAAAAGTGATGCCAACGTAAAGTTCTATACCTCAATAAAAAACACCCTTTATGTATGTATGTGAAGTCATCCAGTTCAATATACAGTTTGTGTGGGCGGTATCACGCTTATTTGTACAATTCCGCCCAATTTTTAAGTAATTTTTTTTAATTAAATGATTTGCATTGACTATGAAGTCTTTCAGACTAAATTCTGAAACCAGATATACAAAAACCAAGACCAACTTAGATAATATTAGGGGTTTACTTATCGCACACATGCGATTTAGATATTTAACCAAGCATTAGTGTACGCCCTATAAATCCCTGTAACTACCCTCTTCATAAGCTCGGTTGAAATCTGTCTACGAATTTATGCATAAAGTCGCCAACTTTTTTATATACTCGTATATAGATATGGCCTATCAGAGTTGTAAAGTCTTACAAGCCTTAAAAGACTAGACTTAATTGGTTAAACAGTATTATTGTGTCAGGGTTACGGTCTAACTTCTCGCAGCACTTATGTTGAATGTGTTAATTTTTATCCATGAGTACCGGGACCTAGAATTTAAAGTCGACTCCGAACGACTGATTTGAGAAGCTTTTTCATGCCAATCAATTACTCCCAGGGCTTTTGTTAGAAAAGTGCTGTGAGGTAGTCGCCGAAAGAAATAATTTTTTTATATTTCTTTTTTTTTTGTTCAAGATGTCAGAGCAGAGATTTGGGTTCAAATCTTCTTAGTATGACCACGGCGACTACTAAATCAATTACAAATATTTTATTATTTTTTGAAATTTTCTGCTTAACTTACGTTTATAATTTATGCCACGTATTAAAAAATAAAATATAAAGAAAACATTTAAAAACAAATTAGAAAAAAAAAATTAATTCATTATAAAAATGTATCCTTGAACAGGAAAAACTTAGACAAAACAACCATAAAAACCATCAAAATAACAGGAAATTACGGATTTATTTTGACAAGAAAAAAAAGTTAAATAGATCTTTAGAAACCCTCACAGTTAATAATTGTAATCACTTCCGGTGTGACTGATAAAAGAATACAGAAAACCATAAAAAAATTAAAAAATGTTTTTTTCGTATACCTTTTTAGTCATTTTTAAAGCCATAACGTGCGTTCTTATTTGGGCCCTTTTTATCATGCACGTGCCTCGAAAAAATAACAAATATTTTTAAGAAAAACAAATGATTTATTTTTTTTGGTTTTTCTTTTACCTCAAAACTTAAATTCTTTAAGAAAATATTAAAGAAAAAAACAAAACAAAAAAAAAGAACAAAAAAAAGGAAACCAAAATTTACATTCTGAGTATGAGAAATATGTTTCTCTCTGTATGAATAAAATATTTAAGTCCGTCATTTATATTACTAGTCAAAAAGTAAAAAGAGAATTTTCATTAAATAATAGAAAAAAATTAAGTTTTATTTTTCTTTTAAAACAAAAGAAAAAAAACGAAACAAATACAATCCACAAAGTGAATCAAACATTTGTTACTCTTTTTTTTTATTCAAAGAAAAAGGGGAAATTTTCTCTTTTCATTTTATTTGCTTTTCGTTTGTGTATCTCTTAAGTTCCACTTTTCATGTCGAAAAAGCTTTTAGGAAAATTTTGTAAAGCTTTAAGGTTTTTTAGATTGTATTTTAGATTTTTACTTAGAAAAAAGACAACAAAAAACAGTTTAACGTTTAACAAGCACAATTGCTTCTGTTAAAGGGGAAGGTGCTTAATGCAACCAAAAACGTATCCTTTTTCACTTTTTTAACCATAAGATTTATTAATTGATTTGTAATTTACAGCTATCTAAGTCTTGTTGCAGTAGTAGGTGCAGTAAGAAAATAGTTTTTTATGGTTTTCATAGTTGTTTAATGTCATAAATTCCTTTATTTCTTAACCTTTGTGTGTGTGACTGGATATTTTATATTTTAATTGCAGTTTTCATTGCCTACAGAATTTCTAGATGTTTGACACTCTCTGAGAATTCATAGAAGTGCAAACACTTTTCATATCGAGATCGATTGGTTGAGAGTGTTCATTGCGTATTGGGGTAGAGCAACCTGTGCAATCTTTGCTTACATTTCTTCTTTTAGTTTTTGATCTGCAAATGTTACTATTGCCCACAACTGTTATACGGCCAGTTTCGTCTCTATTTGGAATGTTGAAAGAATTTGTTTTAGCTGAATTGAGCTATTTTCCAAACATTGAAAACCTGGTGAAAGGCTTCGCAATTACTTTTGGGTTTTGAGCTTGTTGTTCAATATTTTCTTTGCTGACCAGGTCCTTCAAAATACTTCTCCGTCAATTAGTTAAAATTATGTGTGAATTGTTTTCAGTATATATAATATAGGCGGCAAAATTGCGTTTAAAAATAATGCTAACGGCCACTTAAATGTTCTTCTTTTCATTGAGTATTCGAATAATAGTTCGCCCATAATGTCAATCTATATTTCGTTTTGTTGCAATATATAGTAATCTCTGGTTTGACAGATAATGTAAAATAAATTTTACCTCTTCTGTGTACTGATGATCACGTTATTGCTGCTTTATTCTTCTTGAGAACGCATGAGCATAGTATTGCATCCTTGATAAATACAAACACTGTAAACATTAAGCTCCAGAATATTTTTTATTTTTAAAAATTTACAAAATTAAACATATAAGTAGCCTGCAAGAACTACATGACTGAAACTAATACAGACAAAATATTTTTACCCACACATTTAAACCTATAGAATCAGAAAGCATACTTATATGCAACAGTGAAACAACTAATAATTGTATTTTAGTTACATTTTCTGGGTTAATAAACAAATTTTGTGCCAATTGTTAATTAAAAAATAGTTTCACTTAAAATATATAAAGAAATCGTGACAGCTATTGGAAACAAATGAGTTTAATTGCTTAAGAAAAACACAAAATCTTTCTGGAAAGTTTAAAGTAAGTATTATGTATTCAGTTGTATTCATAAACATAGAATAAATTTTGTTTTAAAATTAAGGGAATACCCGTCAGACTTGAAGGATGTATACATTAGTTGGATTAGTTGATGAACTATTAGATTTGTTGATGAACTGTGACTGATATAATCTTCATGAGTGGTTAATCACTTCTGACTAATATTTACATCTTCCTTAAAATAAAAAATGCAGCAGAGTAAAGAGTTCAGATAAATTTTCAATAGCCAACATATTTAGTAAAGTAGAGTAGGATGCAAAATCACATATACACAAACATTTCCTTAAGAAAATGATAGAAACCACTGATGGGTATTTTAGTCAACCATGCCAGTCATATGACAGTTCAAATGACTGTCACTGTTCTTGCAGGGTACGTATATATAGGTATGAGGCAACATTTTTTATGGTAAAAATGCTTTCCTTTTTCTCACTGTTCCAATAAGTGTGTGGTTTAATGAACTTAAAGTTTGGGCAAGTTGTAAGATATTCAAAAAAAATATCAGTTATTTTATTTCTTCACGTATTTTTCCAATCACTGACCAGACATTTCTTTGGCGATCACCATCTTTATGTAATTAAATTCTTAGAATATGACATTAGTTGGCGTTGGAAAGAAATAAGAATTTCAAGACAAGCAAATAAATTAATACATATGAGTGATAAATAGAGAACATGGTACAGATTGCCACAAAAGTAATCAGTGAAAAAAAATTTGTTAAAAATCTCTTTAGCTATGCAAGCCAGCAGTTAAAGAACGTACATAGTTGCGACAAATCAATTGAGAAAACATAAATATTAGGCCGTATTCCAATTGGCGACGTCGTCGACAATTTTGTAATAGGTTAAAGGCAAGAGAAACATTTTTTCTTTATTCTGCCACAAAAATGTCGTCAGAGGACAACGACGTCGCCGACTGGAATAAGGCCGATTATGTTGTTGGGTTTGTGGTATAGCGGTTAGAGCTCTCGCACAAAAACGAAGGAGAAAAATTAAAAAATTAAATTTGTAATTTAAAAAATTTTAAAATTATATTAAAAAAAAATAAGAGAAGTCCCCCTCCCCCCTCCCCTCCTGTAGCCAGTGTTCAATAAACCGCTCACTGACATTAAAGTCTATTTCACTTTGAAACGAATGATCAGGAGTACAGCGTCTACTTCTGGGAAGATAATAGCTAACCTACTTAGTGAAGACTCTTACAACTCACAATCAAAATCCATCGACAGATAGGGCAATTGCTGTTGGTGATTTAAGGGTGAAGCTATAACTCTGGTCTTTGAGTGGTCAAATAGACAGCAACTTGTCTCATCAATAATAAGTCGCAAAATATATATCTTTATATAAAAAATCTATATATCTATTTATGTATCTTCAGATTCCAATACAATGTGCACTGCATAAGTAGGAGTTCCCCCTGAGTATTGTAAAAAAAAATATTATCTTGAGAAAACATTTGTTTTTTTTTTTTTGTCCGAATATATAATCAAAAGTTTGGACATGATACTAGTATTTACTACTTATGAAAACAAGTGAAAGGTGAACATTTGTAGTCGCCGTAGTCTAGTGGTTAGTGCGTTGGATTACTAAGACGATAGCTATGGGTTCAAATCTCAGTTCTGACACCTTGAAAATAAAAAGGAATATGAAAAAAATATTTCTTTCGGCGACTACCTCTCAGCAGTCTTCTGGCAAAATCTCTGGGAGTAATTGATTGCCATTCTCAAATCTGTCGTTCGGAGTCGACTTTAAACTGTAGATCCCGGTACTTATGGATAAAAATTAACACACACAACATGAGTGCTGCTAGAAGCTAGGCCATAACCCTGACACAGGGTTGTAATTGCCATTTATGTATACACATTTGTACCTATTCGGTCCGACTCGAGTTAAATAAACATTTTATCAGCAATTAAATGAATTACAATAAAATGTGCACCTATTTCATTAAAGTTTTTGTTTTTGTTTTTTCACTGCATAATACAATTTTACAAATACATGTATTGTATACCAAATACATTTAAAAACAAAAAAAAAACAGAAATGAAAATGTTCCCCCTTTTCTGTTTAATTGTATAATTGTTTGCCAACATAAATGAAATTAAAAACAATACACTTTAAATTAAAATTAATGACAACTGAAAAAAATTGCTACCAACATTCATTTAGTCAACCATTTATTCATTTATTCATTCATTCCAGTCATTCATTCAGTTCTTTTTTTTTTTTTTTGTTTTTATTCTGAGTTTGTCATTCCCTTCTTTTTAATCGTTCAGTTAATAACGAATTAAAAATAACAAAAAAACCATGACACAGAAAAATGAGAAAAATATTTTTAATTTTAATTTCATTTCAGACAATGACATTTGTTTCGTATGTATGTATGGGTATATTCAATTCAAAAATATTATTTAATAAATTCTTTAAATATTAAAAAAGAGGCTTAGAGGTGAAAAAATATTTCCTGGTTATGAGAAAAATATGAGTAAAAAACAAAGTCCTTTAATATAAGTGAAAATTAGGTAATTTAAAGGCCTAATTATGAAAAATAAAAAACAAAATATTGTCTCCTGGTAACTGCTGTTAAAAGTAAGCCTTTCTTTTGTTAAAAAATTATGTTTGAATTCAAAAAAGCGACCTTTGTCACATACATACGTACGCTTGCATTAATAAATTCTTTCAAAAATTAAAATAAATTTTAAATAGAGCAAAAAAAAAAAAACAAATAATGTTTTTTTATTAAAACCAAATAGATTGTTTATCTTCTTTTTTCGATTTTTTTTATGTTTGTTTTTATGTGACTAATTTTTTTGTTTTTTTTTGTTTTACTGTTTGTTTTGATTTTAATTAAATTATGTATTACATAATTCTGTTATTGACATATCTCGAATAAAAAGTACAAAACAGAACTTAATGATTGACTAGTTTATACGCTACAAAACAAACAAATATTACGATAAACACTTGCACAGAAAAGGTTCGCAAAGTTAATGGCATAATTTGAGTTAATTCGTAGTTATGACAGGCAGTATAGAATATCGAATAGTAATTAAAAATATTAGTATGGATTGAGTAGTTCATGACAAGCGTTCTTTTTAGATATCTTTTTCATATAAAAATTGTGTAGTTTGCTAAAAAATTTTAAATTTCCATGCGTTATTTAAAAAAAGTACTGAAATTTAAAATAAAAACGTTGCCCATTTTTAAAACTATTAATATATAACTAAAGAGGCGTGTTCCACAAATCACCTTTTGAAAAAGTGGTTTAAAATCACAAGAAAACCGTTCTCTATACAAAAAATCATCGATACTACAGCCGTGTTAAATTACATGCTTAGTTTTTCAGCTATTTTATTATTATTTGTTTTAATTCAAAATAAATCACTATAAACAAAGAGCATGATCTGATACTGTTTGATTTTGATTTACCAAAAACGCGACAAAAAAGCACAATTTTGAGATATTTTTTATTCAAAGAAATGTTATTGGCTTTTGTGATTTCCATTTTTTTAATTTATATTGTTACGAATTGTCCTTTATAATTCGTTTTATTATTCAAGGGTTCGATATTTGTAAACTAAAACACCGATACTTTTTCGATTTAAAGCTTTATTTATACTCTATAACGTTTAAAATACAACTAACTACTCACTGTAAACCTTAATGTGTAGCCCTATTTATAGTTCTAATGTTTTATTCTAGTAATTTCAATTGTTTTTATGTATTAGCTTTCACATAATTATAAAACAACAATTTCATTTTCAGTTATTAATTTTATATAATTTTCATATACATTTTAAACCAACATGTATTTCTGTTTGTGTGTTTTCTATACATTTTACCCCTACATGTACATATATTTGTTTTTGTAATGATTTATAATTTTATAAACATATTTGAGAATGTTCCTTATATATTTGTTTTTGTAATAATAACAGCAAAACCTACTTTAAAAGACTGTAATGACGAATTTGCTTTATAAAATTATTTCTTCGTAACACTGCCGCCCACTTAAGCCTGTTCGTCCCGAATAGGCTCATTTGCACCTCTCCCATAGCTCGCTAATCTTTCCAGGTGTACCACCTTCATTTTTGATCTCGGGCTATTCTGTATTCGGTAGACCACATTATTAATTCTCTTGATTATTTTGTAGGGTCCATCCCAGTGTATCTATAGTTTGGGAGACAATCCTTTCCTTCGCTGCGGGTTGTAGAGTATCACCAGTTGGCCTTCATAGTAGCCCTCAGTATTCACAGCTCTATCATATCTAGCCTTCATTTTCTCACTGTCCATTTTTAATCGGTTCCGCAGTAACTCATGCAGTTCATTCAATTTCTTTTGGGATTCACTGCTTCTTGTCCTCTTTTCGTTAGCTTGCATTGGCTTGTTTTCAACTAAAACATCCATTGTCGCTCTTGACTTGAATTGCTTCATTAGGACTCGGCTTTTTCTTACTGGACCTTTCGCTGATATACAATGTGTACAATTCGCTATCCAGTGGACTACAGCTTGTTTACATCCAACCCAATAGAATCGCCGCTTTAACTTTTTCATAGTTCTCATCACGCCAAGGTGACCACCATTCGGGTTATTATGAAACTCGTTTAAAACTTCATTCATTTTAGAGGATGACACCACAATTAAGTTGGACGTTGATTTGCCATTTACACTCTCCCATGCTCTCTATAAGCATCTGTCTATCAGTTTCAAGCCCTTCCACTGAGCCCAATACGCTTTCATTATAGGCCCATTAGCTGATATCTCATTGCGGGTAGGACGTGTATTATTTTCTATAGCTGCTATGATCTCTGCCAAAAATGGATCATTCCGCTGTGCCGAGGACCAATCATCATTGTCTTCTATTCGAGCTAACCGGATATCCACAATGGCTTCTTTTCTTTCAGACTGAATACAATGCTTACTTTTCGCTTTTTCTCTTCCAATAGAACTTGATTTTCTCAATTGAAATTGAAATTTTTGCCGTTAATGTATCCACAAGCTGTGAGATTGCTGTTTCCTTGCTGCATCATTGAAATGGAGATTGTGGGACACTCGCTTATTGGAGCCAGCACTTGCTCCTTATCGCTAACTCGATTTTGCTTTACGGTCTCTTGGGATAACTGCTGTCGATTGGCTCGTTTGCTGCTTCTTGGTGGTGAGACGGACCTCATTCTCTTCCTTGGTACTTTGCAGTTACGTTGAAAATGGCCTCTGTTTCCGCAGTTAAAACATTTGACCTTCTCTTTCGGCTGTCTTCCGGTAAGAAGCTGCCTCATCATTCTCTCAATATTACCTAGGACGTCTTCTTTTTCTGGCACAGTTTCCATGGCTCGTACCATATGCACCTGTGGCCTAAACATTACACGCGCAGTCTCTTGAGCTAAAGCAAAGGCCACTGTGTCTGCAAAACTCGTTCTTTGACTGGTACATACCGCAATCTTTACATCGGGGTCCCGTATGCCGTTTATAAATGCTTCTATCTTGAGATGATCTGCAAGTTGGTTGTTTTCTCCAGGATAAGTTAGCTGAACCAACTTCTCTATCTCCATTGCGAAAGCCTGTAGGGATTCATTTGCTCGCTGCGTTCTGCATCTTAATTCCATGCGGTACAAATCTCTTTTATGTTCATCGCGGAACTTACGATGCAGTGTTATCATCAGTTCATCATAATTGCTTCTGGAGTTAACAGGCATGGTTTCCAGGATATCTGCTGCTGCACCTTTTAAGGCCAAAACCAGCTCCAAAGCTTTAACTTCATTAGTCCATGGAAAATAGTTACTCCAAGAGCTTTTGTCAGAAGACTGCTAAGAAGTGGAATCGGAACTCTTGTCTAGTAAACCAACTTCCTACCTATTAAACTACGGCGACCACATTCAAAATAAATTTAGAATATCATAAAAAGAGACAATTTTTTACATTTTTTTATTTTTATTTCTTTTTTTTTTGTTGATTTTAAAAATTTTAAATCAGAAAAAACTTGCGAAACAGCACGAAATCACAAAAGTGATATTCAGAACATGCCTGAAAAGCAGTAATTTGTAATTAAAGAATTATTGAGACCAGCGCTCAGGGGAAGTTGGAGAGAGGATATGAACCTTTCATTTAAACTTACTAACATCATATCTACTTAATATCAGTCACAAAAAAAGTTGTTCTTTAAAATGCAAACCGCAAGAAAAGGGGTAACTGTTTATTGATTATTCAATGGCTAGTGTTATACCTTCACCACTGAATAATCCAACAGAAATCTACCCCAAGAAGCTCGCGCAGTAAGATTTAAATTAGAAGAGGAATAAAATATCATAATGATATTGACGATGACGTTGTTGTTATTCTCCATAATTCAGTCCCTGGGATAATTCTTAGTTACCGCTCCTCCTCTGCCTTTCTAGCATGGGAGACCCTGCCAGAGAGCTATTGCTCTCTTCCACCTTAGCCAGTTTAGTCCTTGCAATGTAAGCCTCTATTTAAAAAAATAAAATTCTGTACCCTACTTTATATGGCTTTGTCGAATTCAATGCAATACCTTATGCTTTGTGAAGAAATTATTCTTATGAAAAATCTCACTAATGAAGAATGGTAAAGCGATCAATTTTACACTTATATATAAATACGTTATTCTGCACATTTAATTCTTCATAAGAAAAGAAATCAGACTTTTTAAAGTATTTGTATGGGATTTAATAAGAAAAAAGGTTATCTCAATCACAAAAACCTTCGAAATTAAATATTATTATGGGCTTAGTATGATCTGACTTCTAAAGATGCTTTTTTAAAGGTTATATCAATAGTATTGCTGAAGACTCGAGTTCGAGCCCCAGGAAGAGTGATCAATTCTTTAAATTAATTCTGCTTAGTCAGAAACGCCTTAATTAGACTAGCCAAACTGAACATATGTTTTTGATTCCAGCTAGGGTAGTCTCATCAGAGTTCTTTGTTTCCAGTGCATATTCGAGACCAAACATCAACTATTTAACTCAAACTTTATATCAATAGGTTCAGGCAAAAAAAGCATAAGAGCCACTGATTTCTGAACACAGAAACCATAAAAAGTAGCTATTTTCCCTGAGTGTTATCCAAAATAAAAAATAAACTAATAAATCGGCATAGTTATAAATCAAAACGACTGTTATACTAGAATTAGAAAAATTTTACGACAGCATGAAAACTCCATATGATGACATATATTATTTAATTTTATTAAGTTTTTATTTACAAATGCAAGCCATGTTGTAGTATAATTTTTAGCAAAAAATAATTTTAATCCCTTTTGAGAGACTTTAATTTCATATTTAGAAAAACAAAAAAATTAATTGAAATTAATTATTTTACTCATATGTACGTGCTATGCCGCACATTAGAACCTATTACTTTGACATTTACTTAATCAATTAATCAATAACAATTGTAACTAAAAATGTCAAAAACATTAGCAAATGCAAACAATTTTAATTAATTTTGATTGTAATAAACAATTTATAGAAACATTTATTAAGCAAACAAACTGCGTAAAAAGTCACAAAAAAGGCAAATGTTTAAATTGTGCACTCGCACACATGTTGGAGACAATCAACTGGAAAATTTGAAAACAATAAAAGTTATTTCAAAATGTTTTTTTTTTTATTAAATGCTTATTAAAGGTGATTTAATTAGAAATATAAATAGAAACACAATTATTTTCATTTTTGTATTAATAGACACTAAATTTGAAGGGTTATAATTATTTTAAAACTGGCCGCTATCGAAAGGTGAAAATTGTAATGAAACTAAATAAATTATTGTTACGGATATGAACTCCGATAAAGAACTCTGACAACCATTGTAAAAATAACCTAAATTCATTTAAAAGAATATAGATTTGATGTATAAAGAAAACAAACATTAATTAAATCCGAAAATAATCACTAAAAACGAATATAACATTAGTCCTCAAAATAAATGTTTCTTTGAGCCACAAGAACAAAAATGGTTGAAACATAAACCTGAGCAAACCTGGATTTATTTATTTTTTATTTTATTTTTTTTTTTTTTTTTTCATTAGATCGCGACTTTTTTAATACATACATAACTGGCCTTTACAATACTGAGTCAGGATTACGGCCTAGCTTCTCGCAGAACTCATGTTGTGTGTGTAAATTTTTATCCATGAGTACCGGGACCTACAGTTTAATGTCAAATCCGAACGACAGACTTGAGAAGCTTGTTCATGGCAATTAATTACTCTCAGAGCTTTTGCCAGAAGACTGCTGAGAGGTAGTCACCGAAAGAAATATTTTTTTCATATTTCTTTTTTTTTGAAGATGTAAGATCCTGGAGTCGAACCCAGGGCCCATGTCTTAGTAAGCCAACACACTAACCACTAGACTACGACTTTTTTAATAGAAATGGCAAATTTTGCCCCGTTTATAATGCGACTATATTATATCAGAATTTAAATACATTTGACTCAATTTTATGGTGTGTAAACCTTTTTAGAATTATTTAGAATCTGGATTTCAAAAAAGAAAAAAGGTAGTTAAAAAATTTCAAGATTTTCGTCGGAAGCCTATATCTCCGAAAGGGACCTTTTTAAAATTTTGAAAAAAAAATTCTGCCAAAGATAGTTTCGTTCTCTACAGTTGTGAAAAATTTCAGAGTGGAGGTCTTATTGGATCAAGAAATAAAAATTAAATCGCAGAAGAATGAGATTAAAACTATTCTGATAGGGGTGGAATAGTACACGATTTTTCGATTTCGATTAGCTAGCACCGCTTATTTTTTGAGTTTCACAAAAATATACATGAGTCAAAAAGAAGGGATGTGGGATGGGGGCAAATGGCTCTTCATCGAGATCAAAGGTTGGATTGAAGCAATTAAAAAGCTCCACAACTGTCCTGAAGTAGCCCCTAGAGGAATAAAATGAAAGACCGACCCTCAACTTTTTTTTCGAACATACCTACCCCCTATCTCCATTCCCTAGAGTGGTAGGAGCCAATTTTATAGACTTTGTACTGGAGCGCATTTTGGGAGTGGAGATAGAGGGTTAGGTAGGGGTCAGAGTTGTAAATTAATCATTCTTTTTTGATTTCAATTCATTATGAATTAGCTAAATTTTGAATTAATTCTTTTCAACAAAAAAGAATTGAATTAAATTTGAATCAATTCATTTGAATTTAACGAACATGAATTGCAATTCATTTCCAATTCAAATGAATTGGGCAAAATGAGTTGCAATTCATTTGAATTAGGCAAAATGAATTGCAATTCATTTTTTAATTCAAAAGAATTGGTAAAAAGAATCGCAATTCATTTCTAATTCATTTGAATTGAAATGATTTGGAATTAATTCAAATGAATTAGAAAAGTAACTTGTAATTCAAATTTATCAAATCAAAAATGAATTGCATTCAATTGAAGTAAACTTGGTGTTTGGAGTTTGGTTCTTCAAGTACTTCTTATGAAATAAATGTAACAAAGAGAATTACTTATTATAAATAAGTAATAAATACTTGGATTAAAAGTAATAGACATAGATAAAGTACAGAATAGAAGTACTTGGAAAAAGGGTGATGTCTTTGCATTATTGCAATTGGAAATGTATAACAAATTCATTTTTCGAGTTAATTCGAATGAATTGGAAATGAATTGCAATTCTTTTTACCAATTCATTTGAATTGAAAATGAATTGCAATTCATGTTCGCTTAATTCAAATGAATTGATTCAAATTTAATTCAATTCGTTTTTTGGAGAAAAGAATTAATTCAAAATTTTACCAATTTGTTGCATGAATGATTCACGTATTAATTCAAAAATGAATGATTCGTTTACACCTCTGGTAGGGGTAGGTATTAAAGCCCAACTTTTTTCCCTCAATCAAAGGTAATTTAATACCCTTTCAAATGCGACTTTTACGAGTTGCGTAGCTATTATACTTTTTAAGAAAATTACAATTAAGTAAGTGTAACTTTGTGCATTTTTGTACTTATTCGGATTTTCAAGACCTCATATTTCCGGATTCAGAAGTGTCAAGGCCCTTTAATTTTATATTTGTTTTAGTGTTAAGATATATATATATTCGGAAACAGTCATTTCAAAAACGGCATATTTTAAGTTGAGTTGAATTCGAATATCTTCTAAAAAACGAATTTCAATTTCACTCGAATTCGTTTTTCAGAATATACCCGATTATCTCCACTTAAAGAAATGAATTCATTTGAGCTTGTTGGTATTTATATAAACCAAAAATAATTATCGGAAATTACAAGAAAGAGTGCTAAAAAACTGTTCCAATCGAATAGATATAATATATTCCATGCTGAAGGCTCGGGTTCGAGCCCTAGGAAAAGTGCGAACAATTTTTTAATTAATTTTTGTTTCGTCAGAAATGCTTTAATTAGATCAAAGTTAACTGCAATGAATATTTTTTGGTAATTAAAGGAGAAATGATGTCCGTGAACGAATAGTACACTAGCCAAACTGAACAATTGTTTTCGACTCCAGCTACGGTAGTCTCATCAGAGTTCTTTGTGTTCTGTGTATATTCAAGACCAAACATCAACTATTTAACTCACACTTTTTCAAGAAATCACATACTAAAATTATTTTTCCTTCATATGTATGTACATACACTTGTATGAGCTAGTCGAAGTAAAGTCACACAACAGTTTCTATCATATTCTCCATTTCTTACAAAGGGCAAAAAATTTTCACGAACTGTCATCCGTTAACAAATTGGAGTGTGAGTAGTCAGAAAAATGTTTAAAATTTAATAAAAAATTTATGTTTACTAAAATTTTATTGAATTTTATTAATATAATTGTAATTATTAATTTTTTTTTTTTTGAGAAACTATAAAAAACCCAATCCGTCACAAAAAGAGGTGTGAGGGCAGAATTTATAAACGAGTATCAAAATTTAAACTACAGGCAACCGACTATGCAGGGCTACCTGTTAGGGTGACGGCTAATTGTAAAACCGTGGAGTCGTATTGTCATCTAAGTTTCTAAGACATAGTTCATCTAGCACATATACAAACGCTTCTTTGGTTAAACGGAACCGTTTTATAAATTTGACATAATAATTTCATTAAACAATTTTTCAATATCAGTTTTTATTTTTTCGTCTTCTTCCCTGTGACAGTTCCACATCTATTGTGAATTGAACAGTGTTAAAAAAGTTAAAAACTATTGTGATTTTTATAGAAAATTACGATAAGTTTGCAATCGTATATTATAATTCCATTCCGTTCAATTGCCTGACGTATTACGTAATTGTGACGCAAAAATTAATTCAAACCATAAAATTTCTATTATCTACCCTCTTTGAAAGATGAGTTGAAAACAATCAAGGCGTTTAAGAGTGATGCGGTTATATACGTAAGCCAAATATCATCGCACTTTATCAAGAAAAGGTTTTTGAAGCAAATTTTTTAAAATTCCTAAAAAAAAAATTTTTTTTGTGTTGTTAAAGTCAATCTTGTCAGTTTTAGGTTTGAACTGAAACTATTTTTAAAACTGACAAAAGTACTTTTTTTTGTTTTTAAATCAATTAGATTCTGTTAAATCCCCGAATATTATTTTTCTTATTTTATGGTTATGGTTGTGTCAGAAATTTTTCTTTTTGTAATTAAATTGTTTTGTGAAATATTTTAGGCATCTTTATTGTATTTCCTTTTTAGTTGAAATTAATTTTTTCCATATTTCTTTCAATCATTTTGTTCATTTCCAATATCATTATCTACTTTCGAATTTCCATTATAATCTCTTTCATAATGATGATTATGATAATTATTAGTATAGTGATAATGATGTGTTATTTCACACAATCAACTGAAAATATCATTTAAACAACACAAGACACAAATTATTGAATTTAAATATTTCATTTCAATATATTTGCTCTTACAAAGCACACAAGAAATTATTTTCCTTTTGCCGTATTTCATACGTTTTCAGTTTCTGTTTGAGTTTCAGTTTTTTTTTTGGCTGATAGTCTTAAAATAATTGAAAAATCGCACAAAATAAAAACCATTAAACCACGAAGAATATTAAAACTGGAAAAAAAAACATAAAATAATAATTACGATAAAAATACTCGTAAAAATCGAAAGGAAAAATAAATATTTTCTTTTAATTGCGGTCGTTATTGTCGTTGCGGTATTTATTTTCACATTTAAACTTTTGTTGCTATATTTTAAAGTGCTGGGGAGACTGAGTGACTGAAGACAGATTTCAATTGTGGGCTGAAAGTGAATACTGAAAAACAATCATTTTTGCAAATAATGGCAAAAATACTCAATATATTTTCGTTAATTTATTTAATACTTATACTCGTATTTTTCATCTCCATACCAGCTGTACAATCATTGTCAACGTTATCAACGAATTCAGCTTCAATATCCTGTAAAGAATTAAGTAAGATTTAATGTTAAATTTTTGTAAATAATGTAAATACTATAAGTAATGAAAATAATACGAGTATGTAACATTTTCTGGCTTTATAAATAATTAATACTTTGGAAACACAACAGAATGCCAAAAGTTATTCGGATATGAGGGATTGATGTATTGAAAACTTAAAATAAAAGTAAATGTGTTGCTAAGAGAGTTAAAGTAAATATTTTAAAATCGAGTGGTTTTTATTAAAATAAAATCAAAAAATTTTTAATCAAGATTAAAAAAAAATAATTAAAAATTATTTAAAAAAACGTATCTTTTTGTGCCTAAAAGTCTGGAAAATATTGTTCAATTTCAATGGCTTTTTTATTTAAAATTTTTAGGCTTTTAATTACCTTGTGTTTACAACTAAAAGTTTTTCTTTTTTTTTGTGTCTGCCATCGTGTTACAATTTTTTTGCTCATTTGTTAAAAAAAATAAAACGTAAAACTATCACTGACTTTTTATGTTCAAGTTTCTTTTTTGGTACTTAAATTGCATTTAAACTGTAATTCAGATGAAGTGTTATTGAGGTTTTATGTCATTTCACTCTCTCCTTTATTTAACTTAATTAAAGAGCATTTAAATGGTTTTAGACAGAGTTTGCACAATGGGTAAGATATTTCCCAGCAATAACATGCAATTAACAATTGATTAAATAATTATTAAGCTATAGAAATTGAAATCTCTTATTACTGGTAAAGTATGAGGTCTGATCCAAAATTTACCGTTATTTTCAAATTTCGTGAGTTACGTATGTTAGATTTTCGCAATTATTTTTGCTGTTATGTTGGTACATATGTATGTGTGTTATATATGTTGTTAATATAGGCCATTATGGATTGCCAGTTTGTTTTTGATAGATAAAAAGGTCAGTCGTGTTTTGGTGTGCTCTTTGATTTTTTACTAGTCAAAAAATAGAATCAAAGAAACTGTTTTGTGTAAAAAATAAAATTTTTTGCGCATTTACAATGGCATTTGAAATGTTGACTGTGGTGTTTGGCGAGTCTACTATGAGCAGAACACAAGTTCCATTGTGGTATAACCGGTTTAAGGAAGGCCGAGAAAATGTCAATGACGATGGATTTTGCACCAAGATGACTTTTTGGCCAATAAAGAACCGTTATCATGTCTCAACCACCGATTTCATGGCAAAGCCTTTTGCTACGATTGAGTAGATAAAAGAAAAATCGAAACAGGACCTGTTAGCGATATTAAGCGCGTTTCGGAAGTGTTTCGAGGATTGGAAAAACGCTTGCATAAGTGTATTATATGAGGGGGATTACTTTGAAGGGGGCAAGATAGTTATTGATGAATAAATAAATACTTTTTGAAATAATTTAAAATAACGGTTATTTTTTTATCATACTTCGTAGGTATCAGAAAAGAGCAAAAAAAATTTTCTGTCCTCATTTAACATCATAACTTTAGTTTAGAATATTATATCCTGAAGGCTCTAGTTCGAACCCCAGGAAGAGTGATAAATTTTTTTAAATTAATATTGTTTCGTCAGAAATTCTTTAATTAGATCAAAGTTAAATTCTTTAAAGAATTTAGATTTTTGCAATGTTTTGATAATCAAAGGATAAAATGATGTCCGTGAAGGAATAGTACACTAGCCAAACCGAACATGTTTTCAACTCCAGCCATGGTATCTCATCAGAGTTCTTTGTTTCTGAACATCTTCATGACCGAACATAAACTATTTAACTCTCACTTTTCGAAAAATGCACATACACTTGCATGAGTTTGTCGAACTAAAGTCAAACAACAGTTTCTATCATATTCTCCTTTTCTCAAGGGCATTGCATATTATATTACTATAGCACGTACATCATTTTTTTCGTTGATTATTAAAAAGCTCATTGATAATTAAATCATAATGATTTAAAACCATAAACCAAGGCTTCCCCAAAGTTTTCCAAGCAAGAATATCAAATTTGAAAAAAAAATGTGTTAAGATTATCACGTTTGAGCTCAATTAACTTACCTCAGCTATATTAAATAGCTTTGATACCTTGTTTGCTTTCAATCCCTGAATTTACCACTTTATCGTGGACAAATCTTTTATCACTAAACCATCTAAATTTGGAGCAAATAAAATGCGTCATAATGCAAATCGAATTTTAATTAATTAATTTTGACCATCTAAGTTGTGAAAATATGCTTGTTCTTTGCCAAGTCTTGTCTTTTGTTCTTACTTTCATCACTTAAATGTTTAAAACTCGTCTTTGACTGTGTTTCTAATTGCTAAAGACAATTAATATATATTATGCCACACCCTCTCAAAAACAGACGTCAAATGGAATTTTCTCCCTCTTTTTTCGACACGACTCTTTCATGTGTTCACAATTCTTGACTATTTTGTTATGACGCAAAAACATTGCTTTATGGCGTCGAAACATTGCCAAACAATCTATTAAAACATCTTTTCGAGGCCAGCAGCCTAATTCTGTAATTCTCTTAGCTAAAGCTTACACTAAAATGCTAAAACGCTGAAATAAATTTACGGCAAATATTTTAGCAAAGTCGCTAAATTTGTATTCTGTAAGTCTAACAGCTTAGCCAAAATATAAGTTTTTCGCCGTAGCTTATTTGCTATCACTATACTATTCTCTTCTCTCATTGTTATTTCTTATTAGAGTTGCCTATGTTTAAAAAAATTTTTTTTTCTCTAAATTTATTTTTATTTTTTTTTTTTTATTTATTTTGGATTCAAACGTAAATTATTAATGATATTTTTAAAATATTTATCTAAATTGTATTATAGTTTTGCAACATGCATATGCATATGTATACTATACATAAATGATAATTAAAAATATAATCTATGTGAGGCATTTCGCCACTACAAGTGTGAATTTTTTTATTTGTTGAAAGATGGTAACACTACAAAGAATTTGTTTACTTTTGGGTAAATGCCGATTTTTGTTTTCTGTACAAGTTCAAAAAATAAGAAAGTATGAAATTGTTTTATAAAAATTTTATAGTTTTGAATATAATTCTTATAAAATAACTTAAGGCTTTAATAACACGGTGCTACAGTGAAAATATACTTGGAAAGTGACCTAGTGTACGTTGTAGGCCTTATTGAGTAGATCATAAATCAATTTTTAAAAGTTCGGAAACACCCTCAAATTTCGGAGTTATTCCGAAAAAACTATTTTCGGGTAGGTTCGAGTACTTATGAACACGTAACTCAGTTGATTTTAATCCGATTTTAAATTTTTAAACGGTTTCAGAAAGAAGAAATATGTGCCTTTTTAAATATGTACATATGTTTGTATATATATTAAATTTTTGCAGTGTTATTTTTAATTATATCTGATTTTAATTTTATTTTTTCTAAATTTTTTAACTTTGGCGACATTTTTTTAAATTAGATTGTTTAGAAACATACCCTTATGTATATATTTTATTAAAGCTAATTTAGTTCTGAGATAAACAAGCTTCTAATAAATAAAATCGAGTAAAAAATAAAAAAGTTATTAAGTTTTTTCGAAAGTTAAAAATTTTGCTTTTACAGATATGTATTGATCACGGTACTACATTTTCTTTATTTTTTAGTATTTTAATGATATGATTATATGTATAAATATTTTAAAATAACAGTATTCAAATTATTCTATTTAGAAATTTTGAATATTTGATTAAAAGTGCATGCTGGACCTCTTTCGCTTGTACATCAAATCGTCTGTTTCTCGCTTAAGTGACCAGCAGTAATTTAAATCATTCATTGAAATCTATATGTACATGCAGAAAATGAACTTCAATGGACATTCTGCATCCCATTTCTACATAAGTCTCACGAAATTCCTTTACTACATCAATATAATTTTCACTTTTTTCATTTCCCAAAAAATTTTCACATAAACTAATAAAGCTTCTCCATGCTATTTTTTCCACACATTTAATTTCATTGCGAATTCTTCGTCAAGCATGATTTTGCGGATTTGAGGTCTAACAAAAATAAAAAAATAATACAATTATGTTTAGAAATCAATAAGGAAAACTAATTTTAAGTGTAAAAAGGCATCGCTTTTCCTATCCAGGCGTTTCACGAACTGCTTCATGTATCGCAATTTGAGGTGTAATAGTGGCAAAATTATTTATTCATAATCATAAGACTAAAAAAATAAAGAAAATGTAGTATCTTGATCAATACATATTTGTTAAAGCAAAATTTTTAACTTTTGAAAAATCTTAATAACTTTTTTATTTTTTACTCGATTTTATTTATTGGAAGCTTGTTTAACTCAGAACTAAATTAGCTTAAAAAAAATATATACATAAGGGTATGTTTCTAAACAATCTAATTTAAAAAAATGGCGCCAAAGTTAAAAAATTAAAAAAAAATAAAATTAAAATCAGATATAATTAAAAATAACATTGCAAAAATGTAATATATATACAAACATATGTACATACTTAAAAAGGCACGTATTTCTTCTTTCTGAAACCGTTTAAAAATTTAAAATCGGATTAAAATCAACTGAGTTACGTGTTCATAAGTACTCGAACCTACCCGAAAATAGTTTTTTCGGAATAACTCCGAAATTTGAGGGTGTTTCCGAACTTTTAAAAATTAATTTATGATCTACTCAATAAGGCCTACAACTTACACTAGGTCACTTTCCAAGTATAAAAAAAAGTTGCTCATTTGTAGCACCGTGTAATTTATCTAATTTTAAGAAAATCGAAAGACCGTTAAATTAATAAATATTGTAAAGTCTTCTTATGGTTCCATTAGAGCAAGATGGTGTGGAATCATTAAATTATGATGTTAAAGAAACATTTGCAGTAACTTCAGCGTCTCTCTACACAATAAAAAATTTATTTATTTAAAAATTAATAAAACAAACTTAGTAAAAACCTACCAGAGGTTCGCCGACTTCTTCTTGTCCCACCAAAGATTCCTTCCTCATGATGGCAAATATGCGATCATCCATTTCAGTTAACTTGAAATTTTGGGGGCCATTAATGCCACTTCTCTCTAAAGAGCTTTAATGCTCTTGGAACTTTTATTTTACCCTGCTTCTGTTAAATGAAAAAAAAAAATGGAATAAAATGCTTAAACATAAAAGTTTTGTATTATAACTTACTGCATATTTGCCAAGCCTCTCCACTTTTGAATGCACCTCCCAATGCGTTAAGCTTCTCGGCTAAATTCTCCCATTGCTCAGCAAGGCTTTTTGCTCCCCTAAAATTTACAAATCTAAAAAAAAAATTAATATATTTACCCACTGCCTTCTCGTATTAAAATTCCTGTCGTTTCAGTAAGTTCAAGCACTTGACTTTCATTCGTTACAGTTCAAGCTACTTTTACAACCGTCCAACTCGTTTACGGACATTAATGAAGTAGCAGACTCCTGCATAACTGAATATATCTTTGAATTCTTTACATGTCAATAAATTCACTGTGTTCTTTATATTTGAAGTATGCAAATTTGGAACTTAAAATGTGTTTTTTTTTGTAAGTTTGCCATTAATCCCCAAAATATCTTCTTCCACACTAGTGCCATCATATATACGTCCGGTCGGCTAGTTTTTAGACCGGGATAGTTTCAGTTTCTTAGTTTTTAAAGACTACTTCTCAGTAATGAGCGAGATTCTGGAAAATTCTTTGGCAAGGAAAATTCTGATGAAACCGAATTTGTACTGCCCACTATGAAGTACAATCTATCATTAATCATTGGTCAACGCCTGGGTTATTTTTTGGTCATGCAAATCTATATTTGACCGAAAATGGGAACTCCAACTTAAGATGGTTTTCTGGATGTACTACCCGAGAATTTTATGTTTCCTTCTATTTTGAGTTTGCCTATGGCTGCCTATTTTGGTGAAAGATTCTTATTGACATCTTTATAACCATTTAGTTAGAAAGAGTATTGAGTCCTTCTTGTATGGGTAACAATTGTTCTTGCAGGACATGTTGCAGTGCGTCTTTTAACTTCATTCTGTTTTTACTTCCCATTGATTTTCAGAAACCTTTTGATTTCTAAAGACAATCTTCCAGTTGCCGACAATTGTGTAACTGGGTATCACTTTTGTATGCATGACCTATTGTTATGCTGCTGTCAACGTCATTCTCAGCTTTTTATCCATTGATCACTAATGGCTGAAAGCACAGGTGTTCTAGGAATAAGCAAATCTTAGTTGGTTTCTAAGAAAAATGGGTATAGACCTATCTGCCTAGAGAGTATATTCTGTCTCTTTAAAGGAAATTATGAAAAAAGAACAGAAGTTCTAGTGTTACAGTATTTGAAATTAGATGTGAAGTGTGGGAGACTAGTATTTTCTCAAAATTTAGCCAGTTTGCCATATGCTTTAGACATCCGGTGAAATTATAGGAAGTTTTTGTAATCTTACAGATACATTGAATATTAGCGGATAGGAGATCAGGGTGTGGGATTACAATTTTCTCACATAGTTAAGCTGCTATTAATGCCCTGGTATTCCATGATAGACACTCGATTTAAGTTCTACAATGTAAGGAGTAATCTCAAAACATAGGAGCATCGTTGGAAATTAAAGGTAAATATGGATTCTAATTTCTGCTGTCCAATGTCGCCCAAGAAGGAATCTATAAATATTCTCTTCAGGAGACATGGAAAAACGGGGGGGGTTACTTTGTAATTCGATTCGAATCGAAAATCGTACGAATTCGTAAAAATTTACGAATTTTCGAAAAAAAGTTTGTATTTATTATTATTGATTTTTCGAATGTGAAATTTCTTTCGAAAGAATTTTCGATTCGAATCGAAATACAAAGTAACCCCCCTGGAGTTCCATTACTTTCTGTATAATTTCATTATACTAGTGTAGGGCACTTAGACTTTAGAAGGTCTTTCACTACTTTTTTTTCCAAATTCATAGTGGCTTACACTATTCATTGCATAATTGGAGTGAGCTTAAGCATAACAGCAGTAGAAACACAATCTTTAATATTTTCTGCGTATAATTACTTCTGGCGTTTAAACGATTAAAGTCCATAGATGAATTGAGGTTCAAAGCGAATTGCGGATAAATGGTGTAAAATATAAAAATATATCTTTAAAAGAAAAACAAATAAAAAAAAATTTTTTTTTTTTTTATTATTCTTACAATAGACCAATGGAACTGTTATTCTGCGAAAAATGAAGGATACTTTTGCAACAGCAAAGATCAGACTAAAACCCAAACGAGATGGTACTACGATAAGGGACAATGCCGAAAATTCGCATATAAGGGCTGCAATGGTAACCGCAATCGATTTTGTAGTAAAGAAACCTGCATGAAAAGATGTCACGGATAATAATTCGAATGCGCAACATACCAACAACAACAACAAAAAACACTTTTACGCAAACATTTTTACTTTAAATATAAAAAAAAACTAAAATTTGTGTATATTTTTAAGCAAAATTAAATTACAAAATATTAAATTAAAATAAAAATAATTCTGTATGTTGCCAAAACATGATGAAATACAAATAATTTTTCAAATTAAAAAAAAATGTCCATATGGTTTTCATCACGTTTACGACATGATGTAGCAAAAAAAAAAAAAAAATAACGAAAAGAAAATTAAACTCGGAATAAAAAAAGGAAACTTAAATTTCGAAATAAATTAGAAAATCTAAAAATAATAAATCTTTGACAAAAGAATATAATAACTAAGTACATATGCATGTATGTGTATGTGTGTATATCTGTACATACACAATGTGGAATATATTACTTATATATTCAAATTTTCTTATAATAAATAAGTGCGGATTTCCATTTTGCGTATGTACATACGTGCATATGTACACACTTGTAACAAATCCATCCATAGATAACAAATCTATTTGCTTTCTATCATCATTTAAATATTTTGTCAAATAAAATGATACAGATTTTAACATAAAACATAAATCGTATCACAATGAATTGAACTGTCACTCAATTTATGTATTTTCTCTTTGCGTTGAATATTATGTCTGTATGTTGATTGGAAATGGTTTCTTGTCTCATTTTTTTTTTATTATTTTTTACTTTTTTTTTTTGCAGTGTTTTGCACGACAAATATTGTCATATTTGTTGTTGTTTTTTGCAATACTACGTATTTATGCTCAACTTTTAAACATATTTAAAATATGTACATACATAGTATATCGATAATTTCATTATGACGTACATATATGACCACCATACTAATAATTTATTTTTGTTAAAATTAAATAATTTAAAAATAAAATTATATAATAAATTAAACATCATTTTTGATATTTGAGTATAAAATCAACTGAAATAATTATATCAAATTTTAAAGCAACATTAGCGTGACGTAACTTAGGAACCTGTAGAAAATAAAATTTTATTGCAAAGTTAATCATGGATGGATGCACTATTTCTAAGCTGATTTTTTACTTTTCTAAGGTTACATTTGCGGATACAGTACCTTGAAGAATTTTTAAAGCTACTAACAATATTTTGATCGTCGGTAAAAGCTTACAAAAAGTGTGAAAAAAATGGAAAAACTAGAGTTGTAATTGAAAAATAATGTGTCCTGTGTATATTCCGACACAAAGAACTCTGATGAGACTACCGTAGCTGGAGTCGAAAACAATTGTTCAGTTTGGCTAGTGTACTATTCCTTCACGGACATCATTTCTTCCTTAATTACCAAAAAATATTCATTGCAGTTAACTTTGATCTAATTAAAGCGTTTCTAATGAAACAAAAATTAAAATTAAAATTGATCATACCTTTCCTGGGGCTCGAACCCGAGTCTTCAGCTCTTAATATTAATTGTTTTTTGTTTTTATCCATTTTTTATGTAGTTCTTATTTTGTTTGTTTTAAATGAATCTGTGTAATATGCCTTTTTTATGTTGTCTTACTTTTTTTATTTAAATCTTATTAGTTTAAATAAAAACATAATAAATATACACAGTATTACCAATAATTGTCTTTAATGTACTTAATTAAGTGTAAATTATCTGAATGGTGTTTATGATGTTACCGATAAAAAATGTTTACCATATAAAACCACAATCCCAGCGAAGGACAAAATTATAAAAAAAAAATTTTAAGATAACAGCTAATCTACTGTAGACGCACACCATTCACATTCAACATCCACCGACAGTTGAGGCAATTGCTATTTGAATATACAATGCGCTGCATGAGTAGGGCTTTACCTCTGAGTATTAGTCTTAAAAAAAATATGGATCTCTGGTCGATAGGGCAGCCTATTGATAAAACAAATTTCGGAACACTATATTAATTTATTTAACTCAGGGTTCTGTAAAGGTTTCGAAAAATAATTCTTTCCACATTGTCAATTTAATTAAATATATTTTAAACTAGCTTAAACCCAGCGTGCTTCGCTATACCTACCACTATCATTTGTCCACATTTTTCGACGGACGATCTTTCGTAACTACGGAATAATTTAGACCAAATTGAAAAACTGTAACTGTTGCTTGAAGCTGCCACGACTACTTATCCGCCCTTTTTTCTACCGTATTTAGAGACAAATAGAAATAAGTGGGCGTAAAAGTAGGCGTGGCAGATGTTTCTCTCGATGAAAACTTAAAATGGATTAATACAAACATATGAAAGAAAAATTAGTCAAAATGATAGACCCGTTTTCTGGTTTTAGGTAACTAAAAAAATTGGCGTAAAAATGGGCGGGGCAAAATGTTCTTTCAGTAAAAACCTAAGTTGGATCACGACGATCATTAGAAAGAAAAAATCGTCAAAATCGTTCCAACTGTTTTCAAATGATGCGATGACCAACAAACAACATTGATTTTTATTTATATAGATATATTCTACACTATTAAATTTCCTTATACATATATGCTCACCGCACAACAAGAAATATTAAATATTCCCATACCAACACATAATATGAAAAATTAATTCCACAGCACCAAAAAAATGAGCTAGGACAGCACTATTAAATTATACAAATAAAATGCAGCTTTTTCAGTGATAGCGTACAATCAAAACAAAATACACGTAAGAAATAATTTTATAGTACAATGTACCGACAGTTTGAATATATCTTGCACGTGGCTATAAAATTATGAAATTTGTAGCAAATCACGACTACTACGGTATTAATTTTAAACTCTGTTATTTTCAATAAAACATGTGTTGCTTATCGGGTTAAACCTGTTTCTGTTTAATTGACAACCAACTCGAATTTTGTATAAGGTGCAGGTCATTTAACACCGATATAATCAACCCGCCTTGTTGTAGAACAAGTAGAACTAAAAAATCTTTATTTCTCATTAAATGATGTTATATTGACGAAAATATGATCATTTTCTAAAATTTTAAATTTGCCAAATATTTCATCGAAATTCCCAAACACATCATATTGACAGGCGGCATCAGTACCACTGCAAAATAAATTCTTAAAACCAAAAAATTACCCAATTGTATTTGTGTTTTTTAATTTTATTTTTATGATTTGCTCTGTGGCATAATAATTTCCATAGTATGAGTAAACCAAAACATATGGTTTTGATTGTTTTTTTTTTATTTTTATTTTTCTAACTTAAAACAAAACACACAAAATATTTTGTGTATTTTTGTAAAATAAATTAAAAATAAATTGAATTTTAAATTATCTTTATATTTTATTAAAAAGAAAATATATATATAAAAAGAACCATGCTGCCGCTGAAGCCGGTTTTCTTCTTGACTAGTAAGTATCTGCGCAGAGTTGGTCTGCCTCAAGCCTTGCCAATTGGAACTGGTTATACTCATTATTGTGATTGTGGCAATAAACGTCCAATATATCCAGAGAAAGTACGTATGGGTTTTATACCCAATAGTTGGTTTGAATTTTTTTATCAAAAAACTGGAGTAACTGGACCGTATATGTTTGGTTTGGGATTAATCAACTTTTTACTATCGAAAGAAATTTATGTGTGTGAACATGAATTTTATAATGGCATTTCTTTGGCTATAATGTGTGTGGTGGGAGTAAAAAAATTTGGTCCTGTAGTTGCTGAATTTTGCGATAAAGAAATTGCTAAAGTTGAAGATCATTTTAAAAAAGGACACCAATTAGAAATTAAAACGTTGCAGAAAATGATTGAACATGAAGAACTGGAACAGTGGCGAGCGGAAGGAGCGCTTATGTTAATGGCTGCTAAAAAAGAAAATATTGCTTTACAATTGGAGGCTGCCTATCGTGAGGCCATCATGAATGTCTACAAGGAGGTTAAAAATCGTTTAGATTATCAAGTAGCCTGTTATAATATAGAGAATCGTATTAATCATAAGCAAATGGTGATCTGGTTAATCAGAGAAGTTATTGATAAATTGCCCAAGAATATTGATGAAAGCTTAAAAGAGAAATATAAAGGAGATTTGAGTGCCATAGCTCTGAGTATGAAATAATTCTGTTTCATTTAAATTATGTTTTCTACAGCAAATTTTATAGAAAATTTAAAAAACTAGTTTTATTTTTATAGTGGCTTTACATTTTTAACTATAAAATATATGGATGGAAGTTTTTGTGTTTAACTGAATTCATAACGATGTAATTTTTTTATGTTTACCGGAAGGTCTATAGAGCTTTTACTGTTTCCTATTGCTTTGGAAATCGTAAGTTTTCAATTGTTGCCTACAACGATAAATTTTCTGCCTTCGAATTTACTTGATGTTGGAAACGACCTACATTTTACAGGGGATTATCTGGCGGGTGATGAAAAATGATTTCAATCGAAATTCAAATCGTTTGTATTTTTAAATTTAAAATTTTGATAATCAAGGATGTAATGGCAATAGTCAGTAAGGTAATGAGTAACAACAATGAGTAGCAACTTGTAATTTCATTGGATTTCAATTCGATCGAAATCGTTTTTCATCACATTCCGGTATTACGGCAAATTCCAATTGTGTGTAATTTCATTTTGATGCGATCTTTTTTTTTTTAAATCACAATTGTGAACTAAAAGGTAGACGTAATAAATTCAGAAGGCTTTAAACTTAATCAAAGTTATAAAATTGGCAACACTGTTAAAAAAAATAAGTGCTTTTTTTTGTTTAATCAGAAAGGCATGAATTATATTAAGAATTTATAATCAAAGAAGAAAATGACATCCATAAAGAAATTGTAAACAAGCTAAACTGAATATGTTTTCTCAGAGTTCTTTGTACGATATGAAGAATGTTGAGGTTGTTAAACTACTCAAAATAATAGCTTTAAAAGTTCCTTTAAAATCACCAGCTAATTTAAAAATGAGAAAATATGTTGCTTAAATGCATTAAAAATTAGACACCTTGAACGTACTCAAATAACTAAAAATAACAGGGTGTGTAGTTACAATTCTAAGATCCAACACCTGCCATCTCTAACTGTTAGAACATATTTGGGTTCTACACTCATTGAAAGATTCAATCTTCATATCAAGGATGCCCTAACATCGAAACTGTGACATCTACTAAGCAAAAAGTGGCATCAATCTAACGAAAAATGCCATCACAAAACTTTCAATATTAAATTGTGTTATCTATGTATATAATAATTATAGTGATATGTAGTCAATCCCACATTTTGTATAATTATTAATTTTTGCTATTACATACATATACTGTATGATAATGCTAATCACGTAAGTTATGCTAATGGTTATTAAGGAAATTAATAAAAAATATCAATAGTTTTTCTTATTTTAAAATAATAAAGATTTGAAATTTTATCCGATTTCACTTTTATTCGTTTCTGTTTTCAAAACATACCCGTATACATATATCTAAATCTTTTTCTCAACTGTTAGTAAGACATGTTCTATTTATTTGATCGAGTTTAAAACAGTCTTATCATACTTGTAGTCGATGTAGATTGTTGTGTTTTTCTAATATTAATTACAATGTAATAAGAATTTAAAAATATTTTTAGAAATTCCTAAAATTATGTTCATTTTCTTTACCATATATTTTAATTACACACAATTTTACTTTCAACTCAATGTTATTGAGACCTAACAAGGTAAAACCTACGAGTAAAAGAAAAAATATTAAAGTTACATGGGAAATGAAAACTTAAAACTATAATGTATTGTTACATGGTTTGGAAAGCGCTCATTTTTTAAATTAAAATTGTTTTTCCAGAAACGCTTTAATTAGATCAAAGTTAAATTCGATTAAAAATTTTGTTTTTATGCAATGATTTTTTGATAATCAAAATTGTTCGAATATTGGCAAACAAGAAAATTTTATCATTACTTTGGTCTTTATAAATAACTTAGAAGGCTTCAACCTTCTCCAGATTTTCAATTTAATGAGACTTTTTCCTTAAACTGCATTAAAAAAATAAATTTTAAAACCCGGATTTAATTAAAAATACTTTGATATTACTGGTGTCGAAAAGGTCTCTTCAGTCAATTAATTGAGTTCTAACAATAAATTGTTGAGTGCTTACAATATATACAGTACCGAGCAAAAGTGGACACATGTTTCAAAGTTTCAATGAAAAGTCTCTGCAAAAATAAAACTACTCAAGAAAATACAACAAAACTTTTTGTATTTATTCAGTAATATGTTCCTTAAAAAATCCATAAACTAAAATTATAAAACATTGACAGCATTAACTAGCAGATCACTGGGAGTAGATGTGTTTATCTGTATACTTACTTCATCTATCCGCCTGTCTGGCAAAGCAGCCAGCTGTGATGTGTATGTATATCCATCATTTGGAATATCAATAATTTAGTTAAACGTTTGTAATGACTCGAATTCCATTTTTCGAGCGTTGCGAAGTAATTATGGGCGCCAGTTCGGCTTAATGTGCTAGAAATTGCCAAGTCTGTAAAGAAGTTAAAATAGACTGGAAGTGTTACGAATTTGACCAGTCTTGTACACCATTGCAATGTAGGCACTGCCGCAAATATACATATGTTCTTTTAGTGGAAGTTTGGGGTTTAATCAGAGTTTATCGATTCCATGACAGTTAGAGGAATTGAGTTTATGTTACATCCTTTATGACTGACTAATTCTGGATTTAGATTTGCAACTCCAGCAATAATTAAAACACTCTGAAAAATCGCAATATCGGAGATATGCTGATTGTGTGCGCTACAGCAGTAGGCTTCTAATTCAATTTTTTTTAATAAAATTTTCTACTATGTTAGTTCCTGGGATTTTGTTTTTTTTCTTAACAAAATGTAACTACTCTTTTGCCTATTTTCAAACCTTGTAAAAATTAAAGATAAACTTCATGTGTGTTTTTCAAGCTGCGTAATGAATATCGATATCGATAATAACAATTTAACTACTGAGAATATTTCGACATTCTGTTCAGTACGGTATCGCAAATCATCATGAATCATTTGTCTCGGAAACATCATTTTGGAATTACTATAATATCACGCTAAAACATGGTGATATTTGTCGAAAAATTTTTTCAGTGATGAAACTTGTTTCCTACCAAATCGCTAAGTCAAGAAGTAAAATTGCCGTGTGTGATGCGAAGACAATCCTCAAGCTTTAGCAGTCGTTATTTATTTCGAAAATAGCAATAAGCTGCTGTCATAGTATATGTCGTGCAATATCAAGCCACGCTTACAAATTTTTGTAGTAAAAAATTAAACAGGTAAATATTGAAGACATTTGGTTTCAACAATGGCGGCCATACGCCAATTGAGTTAATAATAAAATAACTTGCAGAGAACTTTCTTTCCAGAAGTGGTGCAGTTTATTGGGCACCTCTACCTCGCGATACGACATTTATGAATGAATTCACTATTTCAGAACCCTATAACCAAGACACCATTATCGACCTACAGGCAGATTTATTGATAAAACAAGTCAAAAATTGCACTGCTCAAATGAACCATTTAATTTGTGGCCATGGCGAACATCGATATACATATATTCCGGAAATCATATTTAAAGAAAAAGTGCATTGAAATTACCTACATATATCATTTCTGGCTTGTGGTATCATGTTAAGTTTTTAAAGTTTTTAAAAAGCGCTCTACATTACACCGCTACCATTTTATATTCAACAAGCGATATACGTTCTTTTTAATATTTAAAATATACCATGAATATTCTGCAAAGCATAAACCATAAATACTGCTTCTCATAAAATATTCAAAAATCGTATTGCAGCTAAAAAAAAAATAAAGATTACAGAGGTTACGTATGCAATTCTTAAAACAGGTTTTGAAATGCAAAATATTTTAAGTTGGAAGAATATTGAAAAACAAAGCATAACCATAACCACCTCCAATGGTGATAAAGGATTAAAAAAATGTAAAAAAAAGACTTTTTATATACAGATAGAAATGTAGACTATATGTTATATGTGCCCATAATTATGAAAGTGGTCTAAGTCAAAATTTAAAAAAAATGAGTTTATCAGTTATTTCATACCAAATTAGTTTAAACTAAATGTATACAATGTAATTTTTACGAAATTGTCAAAAATGAACCATTAGATAGTGGTTGTAATTTCAACATTATATGGAATTCATTTAGTGTTAATTATGAAAGTGGTCTAAGTCAAAAATTATACCACGAATTTTTGGTATCGAGTCATTCCTTTCTACCTAATGACCGATAAAAAAAAAGCAAATTACTTATACAACCCTGAGCATTATTATGAATTGATAGAAAAGTGCAGAAATATATTTTCGATAAAGCAATAACAAGAAGAGAAAAAAAATACCGCGGGCGAATCTGTCTCTTTGGCTACAAATTCAAGAGATGAGATTCTTGAAAAATGAACCTTATAAAATGTTTTATAAAACTTCTTTAGATGATTCTAAATTTCACGTTTTAGATCTTTCACCTAAAAGAGGAAGACCAAAAATATTAAATTACTTCTATTATACACCACCATTAGACCAGTAAGAATAAAGAAAAACATAAAGATATTATGAGTTTACTAGCGTACATCCCAGCAGTTTTTCAGGAACATTTTAAAAATCTTAAATACTCGAAATAATGATAAAAATGAATTACTTTTTAAAAATACTTAATTAATGTTCACGAATTATTTCAATCAAATTATTGTTTTAAATAAAACCTAAAGTTCTTTATTGCTTTAAGTAATTTATAGGACATTCAGCTAATTTTGAAAATGGTCTAAGTCAATGCAAACTTTAAAAACAATATTATCGTATGAAATTCGCACAAAATTTCATATTCATAATAAATTTCCATTACTTGAGACTAATAAAATTATAAATAAAATGTTGCATAATGTAAAAATATTTTTTAATTTATTTAAATGCAATTCATTAAATATCTCGAAACAAAAAATATATGACTTAGACCACTTTCATAATTATGGGCACATATATAAAAATATATACGGATCAATAAGAAAGTATGGTAAGCTAAATCATCCTACAGCACTATGTATTCAATTTTCCAAAATTCCCATGCGTACCAAATTAAAAACCTTATCTATTGATTTTATGTAAGTCAATGTACAAATCGCTCATTTGCTTTAACGTCATTATAATTTAAAAATTGGGATTTTTTAGAAGTTTTTTTTTTCAGATTGAGTTATAAAATGATCTTCCCTTTTATTTGTATTATTTTATTGCCAAAAAACAAAATATATCACTTAGCTAGAAAACTTCACAATGTTACCACCAATTTCCTAACGTCTGTTGTAACCTCATAGGACAGCAAACTTTTCGTTCAATTGCCAATATACTAAAACCTGTTTTGAAAGTGTCGAAAAATTTTATGAATGACAGAAAAGAAAATTGCCTTTTGTGAAGTGGTCGGACATTCTAATATTAGCCTATTTTGGTCAAATATCTTTTGCTATCAAGCAATGCCGTTTAAAGAACTGAAATTAAAAGTTGAGGTAATCATTCATAAAACAAATACATATTTTTTTATATTGAGACCAATACTCAGGGGTAAACCCCTCTGATGCTGTGCATTGTGTTGCAATTTTTTGGAAAGGACAGTACATTTATGACAGAACAAATATTTTGTTTTCTTATATTACTTAGCGCCTTAGGAATGAGACATATTGCTGTGAATTGATCATTCACCCTTGAATTATCAACAGCAATTGCCTCATCGTTGCATGTTGATTATGTGGTGAATTCCTTTGCTAAGTAGGTTTAGCTGTTATCTCCCCAATAGGTAGCTCTTTTCTTCTGATCATTCGTTTCTTGTTGACACTGGTTAAGGTGGAATAGAGTGGAATGTCAGGGAGCGGTTTCTTTGTAGATGGTCTTTTGGAGGGAGCGACCTCTTATTTTTAAATTATAATTTAAAAAAAAACCGCAAACTAACATTTTTAATTTTTCACCTTTGTTGGAATTTAAACCGTTTGAAATTTTGTGCTAGCGCTCTAACCACTACACCACGTTTAAGAATATCTATTTGGCGGAATTTTGGGGGTGAAAAATTTTAATTTGGGGATGACACACAAAAAGAAACTGTTTAGGAGGACGATAAAGTCTAACAATAAAGAAAAAAAATATTTTCAAAACAAATTCTGCTAAAACAGAATGCTTTTCAGTGAAAGAAAGTGCTAAATCTAGCTGTGAAAATGCTTAAAAGACAACAATATTCAGAGTTCTTTTCATGATTAGCTGGGCGAAGTTCTAGTGTAGGGCTAACAATTATGAACTCTTTCTCGACCCTGTCAGGTTTGAATATTTCAGTTACAAAATTTTGTTAATTTTTCCATTTAAAATTTAAAATAAAAAATTAATACCTTACGTTTACATACAAACATACTTGTGTATTAAAAGAAATGTAACACTGTGCTGTGTATATTAGACAAACCGAAAGGATTTTGTGAGCTGATTTCAGTTTTAAATATAAAAATTTACAAATCGTTATGGAGTCATTAATTATTTACAAAAATTGTTATGAAATTTCTCTGTAAAAAGTTTGTAAATTTCATTGGCTGAATAGGAAGCACATATTTTTATAACAAAACATTGAAGTGGTTTTGTTTCCAAAAAAAAAAAAAATATTATTTTTGTATTTCTTTTAACTTTTCTTTTTGTTTTATAACTTTAAGTTATTTTATTGTAGCACCTGACCAAAAATATATTAAAAACAAAAAATTGAATCCCTTTACAGATATACAAAGAAAAAAAACAATTTCTAGTACAAAATAAATCCAGTCACGTTTTTTCGAGCTTTTTCCACAGAATTAGAACAGGGAAAAAAGTTTGAATTGTTTTTCTTCTTTCTACAAAAACCAAGTAGATATCAAAAAAGTTTCCTATATTTTAAATTTCATTTTACAAATCAGCAACAGAACATTTGTTGTGAAAATGAATTTCTCCAAATACCAGTAATCTTGAAATCAATCAAAGAAAATGTATCAAAAATCAAAAAGTTTTAAGAAAAGGTGTTTTCTTTTATTTATTGCTCTTGCGGAAGTTCATTATAATTTTCTTGTAACCTTTGCTGGTTCTATTTTTCAAAGTGTTTATTTGCGGCAATCGAAAACTTTTCTTTTGTTTTAAATATCTTGAAGTCTTATGACTTTGTTAAGTTGTTAATGGATTTCATTTCGTGTCAGTTCGTTATTTCAACAATATGATGAAAGATAAAAAAACTTTAACAAATTGATAAGGATGAAAACAAATAGGGAACACTTACTGATTTGTTTTTGTTTTTCTATTTTTAATTACAAAAAGAAAATGAAAAATATCAAGATGGAGTGGTTTGAAATTACTTTTTATCATGTTGTCTTTTAAATATTGAGAAATTTTTTCTGTACTGGATGATGGTAATCGAAACGTAATTGCCATTGTTCGTAAAAATTTACTTAATTTTGTGCATTAATTAGTTAACTGGCTTTTTCTAGTTTGACAAAATGCAGTAAAACTATAACGAAGTATTTTTGTTTGTTTGATAACGTTTAAGATAACCTACATATATACTATTAAATTAAGAAATTCGAAAGAAATATAAGTTTAGATTAATATATATACTTACTTAAAATCTTCCAATCAACTAATCTTGGCCAATGAGGCACTGCAAACTTTGTAAACTGGTTAAAGTCTCAGCTCTGACATCTTGGAATAAGAAATACGAAAAAATTATTTCTTTCGGCGACTAACTCTCAGCAGTCCTCTGGCAAAAGCTCTAGGACTAACTGATTACCTTGAAAAATCATCTCAAATCTGTCGTTCGGAGTCGACTTTAAACTGTAGGTCCCGGTACTCATGGATAAAAATTAACACACACAACATGAGTGCTGCGATAAGCTAGGCCGTAACCCTGGCACACTGTTGTAATGGCTAATTATGTATGTAATAAATAATAGGATAAATAATAGGATTTACTTTAATGGTACTGTTTCTCATCCTCTATCGGTTCGGCCCATTAGTATTCGGTATTATATCTGTAGCAATATTGAAAAATTGCTTAAGCCGATATAAGCTTAAATTAAATTTGTCGCTTCCTGAAACTCAGGGTAGTAATAATAAGTCTATTATCCGTAGGAATCAAATTTTTTGCAAGAAGTATTTATAGTAAAATTTACATAAATTTGAGGACATATTGACACAGATATATTCGATGATGTTAAAATTTCGACTTGTACTGGAGATAATACTGGTTCGTTTTACTTAAATATCTATTACTTCAAATGGGCATTTTAAAGCTTCGATTTGTCTTCGGCGTTACATATGGAATGGAATTAAGACACAAGTGCCACCTGGAAGAAGTACATTACGAGGAATCCTTTATAAAAAGGGGAGAAATGGGTTACGATAGCACCTTCGTAAGAATAGTTGGGCCTTATGCCACTGAGTAAAAATGTATCAATACTAAAATACACTCTAGAGTAGGGGTTCTCACAAACTATTGCTTCGCGTACTATTTATGAAACTGCAATGATGCACGGGTCCTCAGATTTTTCGAAATATATACTTAAGTATTAGACCCCAAAAAATTAAACAATTTGGTATTTAAAAATTAAAAAATAATGTTTAGTGACATGAGTGAGGGAGAAGACGCTTGTCTGGGAAATATTTTACCAACTAAAGTGAGAAATGTACAAAAATAAAAAATACAAATGGATGCAGGAATGTTTTAGGAAGAGAGAAAATTTCACTCACCTTTTAAGCGAGCTGCGGCTTTATTATTATTTAAGAATCTTTTCCTCTATTTTGAAAGCCGTATTGTTACGCAAAAATCTGTTATTTAACATTGCGTAGATCTTTTTTCTATGAAAACCTCAAACAATCAGTAAATATATGCCACATACACGCTCAAAAGCATTAAAATAAATTAATACAGGTACATGTTAGAAACTTACAGAATTATCAAATAACTCGCAAATACAAACGAGCGTTTATAATAATCATTTGCCAGTGTAATAAATTTAAGCTACAGCCACATTGAGTAAATATTTGACGAAAGAAGAAAACATAATTAATTTGTTTTGAAAACATTTATTTTTTAATTTTTTATTTCTTCAAGTGTAATTCATTAAATAGCAAAATGTTTTGTTCTTAATAATATCGTGTTTTAATTAATTTTTGAGGAAATGTTGTTTTCGTCAAATATTTATCTAATGTGAAGTTACCTTTACTTATTTGTTTGGAGACTTCGAAACTACACAGCAAAAGAGTACAAATAGCCGGAACACACCAACGGTGAAATAAAACGGTCATACAATAAAGATCGGCAATGCAGTTTGTAAGCAATACATACATTTCTTTAAGTTGTATATGTGAAAAAAAGGATTTTTTAACAGACATATTTTTGTGAAAATATAATAAAAAAGTAATTTTAACAAAAATTTAAACAATGTGTTTCATTTAATAAATTTGCAATCACCGAACTCACGTAAGCAATCGTTTCTATTCAAAAGGTTAATGGAAACAAAAGGTTAAACGTAATAATATATGATAAGATAAACTTCTTATGAAAACCAAACTTACTTAATTTTTTTTGAACAAAGTTGTAGCCAATCAAAATCTTAGCGGAATTTTTGCCGTACCTTGTATTTTCAACATCCGCAAGAGAAATTATAAAAAACCATTTAATAACACTTTCATAACATGTTAACGTTAATAAATTTTTTATTAAAGATTCGTTCCATTAAGCTAACCTTTCGCTTTGTTTACATTGTAAATTGGTTTTTACAAAAAGAAAACACTTCTTGACATTTCGATTAAATTGTCTGAACAATGCAATCCCTTCAACAAATCCATATGAATACACGATATTTCTTTGGAATATAATTTTAAGAAATATCAGAAATATTAGTGAAAGAAACCATAGAGTCGTTTATTCTGCGATAATATTGGATGCAAATTTTTTAAATAAATTTTTCTTTTGTAAACTTTCATACACACATGCCAAAACTGAGAATTCTTTTTCAACTCAATTAAACTGATACTTGTTTTGTAAACAAAAAACAAAAATCTTTTTGTGGCAACCTAAATACAAGAAAATCTAGTGAAATAAACATTCCTTTCACAGTAGATTTTTAAAAAGTGCGAATAAACTGTTTTATAAGGGTAAACATTGCAACCCAAATACACGAACAACGAGTGTGGAATGCTTTTTTAGATATAAAAGAAGTACAATTTTATTATTATTTTTCTATAAATGCTGTTGTTTATAAGGGTAAACATTGCAACCCAAATACACGAACAACGAGTGTGGACTGCTTTTTTAGATATAAAAGAAGTACAATTTTATTATTATTTTTCTATAAATGCTGTTGAACATGCTCTCGCTATTGTGTATACCCCCATAGATATATAAATTCATATATGTATGTATACATGTATGTATGTGTGAGGCATGTATAACATTAAACCATTACTAAACACAACATGTAATAAACGATGCAAAAGGTTAAAATAAAAGAGAAAAAAAGCAAAACTGAAAATAGTAAATTCAAGGAAAATAGGGAAAATACTCTGACAAACAGTAGAAAAAACTTTACCAAAGTGGATAATCTGGAATATGGTTGCTACTCAGCATCGAATGGTTTACCTTAAACTCAAACTCTTCACTTGTCTTTTTAAAATAATTTGTTTTTTTTTTAACGTCATACTTGTCTTTCTCACGCTGTTTCTACGTTTTATAGCTTGCAAACTACAACCACAACTACTGCAACAATTACAACTTTATCTCTACGTACTACTGTTACCGTTCATATTACAATTACACTCAACTGTACAAGCAGCTTCAATGAAAAGAAACTATCTTTGGAAATGTATAAATATGCAGAAAAAATTGCATGAAATAGACGGTTGTTGCACCATATACGATCAACTAATGTTTGTACAAGTAGGTAAAAGTCTAGTTTAATTTTGAAAAGTTGCAAGCAGAGTTGTAAAAGAGTGTAAGTATTAGAGAATTGTTTTAAATTTTAATATTTCGAAAGGTTAGTTTGTTTGTATTATTTACTTACTTTTTATTTTATTATTATATTACAAATTAATTTTGCTTCGTCTTAAAAATGTCTTAGCTACACTCTAAACCACTTTTGCTGAAAATTAAGTCGATAATAGTAGGCAACACTTTACAGACTGTTTTCGACCTAAAATTAAGCATGTAGTTTTTTTTAGACATTTTGTTAGTTTTTAAGCAAAATATGTCTAAAATTAAACAAAAAATGTTTAAATATTTTAGGCAATGTATGTCTAAAATATTTATATATTTATTTTCAACACTCCTTAAATGAAAATGCCTGCAATACATATTTTTAATTACATTATTTAATTTATTAAAAATTATATGTCTTATAAACTATCTATATATTCTTATAAATATATATAAAATACATATATGTATATACATATGTCCATAACTGTCTTATCTTTTAACAAGTTACATGTTATTACATATACTTTACGTACATATTGTCTTTTTGTAAAAAAAGTGTCATAAGTTTACATGTACATAAAAAAGTTTAATTAAAAAAACATTTTTTCATATATAAAGGATTAAATAAATGATAATATTCATATAAAAAATCACTTTTTATATGACATTATCGAGCTTACGTATTAAAGTATTAATCTTTCTTAAATTATTTATATGACACTTTTTTCCTCTCATTTGCGAAGGATAAAATCTAAAAAAATATCGTAATGAGAATCCAAAATTTTGAGTAACAAAGCAACTATAGAAAAAGATCCAGTATATTGAAATCCTCCTCTTTCGAAGTAATCTCCTTTTCGAACCAAATGTATGCAGTAGATTTGCAACTTTCCTCTATTGATGTTTCTATAAATACAAAAGCTTTTTAGTAAAATAAAATAATTAATATTAAAAGATTTGCTTACCAAATATTGATATCAATGGCTCAAATTATATTTATTATTGCACATGCGACTTTTAGTAGAGTGACTCCATATGAAATTAACTGCATAGAAATTATAATTGGTATATATTTTAGTACACTAGCTAAACTGAACAATTGTTTTCGACTCCAGCTACGGTAGTCTCATCAGAGTTCTTTGTGTCCTGTGTATATGCGAGACCAAACATCAACTATTTAACTCACACTTTTTTGGAAATCGCATACTGAAATTATTACCGTATGTACATACACTTGTATGAGTTAGTCGAAGTAAAGTCACACAACAGTTTCTATCATATTCTCCTTTTCTTACCATCATTGCTGTTCTTGTAATTGTCATCTTATTTGGATGAAACAGAATTACAAATTTATTTTGTTTTTGCCCTTTATTCCACCTTATACATATTAGTCGACATGAATGATATGTACGACGGTGGCCGTGGTGGTTAGAGCGCAGCACCATAGTCGGGCGCAATTTTATGTTTAGTGCCGAAGACTCGGGTTCGAGCCTCAGGATCACACCTCTCCTGAGGTGATGTTTGGTCTTGAATATGCACAGGACACAAAGAACTCTGATGAGACTACCGTAGCTGGAGTCGAAAACAATTGTTCAGTTTAGCTAGTGTACTATTCCTTCACGGACATAATTTCTTCTTTAATTACCAAAAAATAACATTGCAGTTAACTTTGATCTAATTAAAGCGTTTTCTGATAGAAATTTATATAATTTTAGACAACAAAATTTTCAACACCAATTTAGACATTATATGAACCTAAATTTTGGGAAAAGTTTTAGAGTGTAGATCAAAAACTAAATTCTATTAAGAATCGTCTATTTAACGACAAGCGCTTTTGCATACATTTTAGTTTCTGGCCATAATTTGGGTTTCCCATATAAATACAGTGTTGTTCGATAAAATAGTGTCAACCACTACTTATAATTTTAAATATTTTAGCATTAAGTATACACTCTAAACCACTTTTGATGAAAATTAGGTCGATAATAGTAGGCAACACTTTACAGACTGTTTTCGACCTAAAATTAGGCATCTAGTTTTTTTAGACATTTTGTTAGTTTTTAAGCAAAATATGTCTAAAATTAAACAAAAAATGTGTAAATATTTTAGGCAATTTGTGTCTAATTTTCCCCCTTTGATATATTTATTTTCAACACTCCTTCAATGAAAATGCCTAAAATACATATTTTCAATAAAATTATTTAATTAATTATAAGTTATATATCTTACAAACTATCTATATATACTTATAAATAGATATAATATACATATAAATATATATATATATATATATATATATATATATATATATATATATATATATATATATATATACATATGTTTTGTCAGTTACAGCGCTCTTTAATTTCTACGACGAAATATAGATGATAAACTCTTAAACTTTGTCATTTTTTTCTGCAAATTTTGCAACAAACACTTTTTTGACAAGAATTAATATACACTTTAATATATTTTATAAACTAGTTAAAAATTAAAATAAACACCACCAGCTGAATACAAAACACTTTTTTTTAATATGTAAATGCTGTAGAGACTGCAAATTTCATTTTTAAAAAATTTCAGAATACGACGCGACTCTTTTGAAGTTTTTATTGCAAATAAAAACTTCTTCTCTTTTTCGTCGCTTTTTTACCACGTGTTCCAACCTTTTTACTTAAATGTTCTCAATATTACACATTTATAACTATTTTTAAGCAAAAGTGATTAATTTTACAAATTTTTTACTGATTTTAAGCAAATGTGCTTAATATTAAATATTATTTCGTAAATTTAAGCATAACTTGTTTAAACTTAAGTAATTTTGATAGCAAATTTATTTTATATATAATCGTAGACAACAACAAATTTTCAACACCAATTTAGACATTATATGAACCTATATTTTGGGAAAAGTTTTAGAGTGTAGATCAAAAACTAAATTCTATTAAGAATCGTCTATTTAACGACAAGCGCTTTTGCATACATTTTAGTTTCTGGCCATAATTTGGGTTTCCCATATAAATACAGTGTTGTTCGATAAAATAGTGTCAACCACTACTTATAATTTTAAATATTTTAGCATTAAGTATATTATTATCAATTGTTTTGTTTAATTGAGATGTACAATTGTAGTCGAAAAACTAAATCGAATGGCTTTTCGTTCAGTATTCTGTCAAGTATTCGATTAAAGAAAAAGTTTTTGTAAAATTTTTTTATATTTTACAATAGCAGATTTTTAACAGCTGCCATGAAGAAAAAAGTTGTAATTGTGTAAAAAAAAGACGAAATTGTAAAGCGATGAAATTCTGAAATTAATTGATTAAAAGCTTGTTTCTAACTACAAAATTTACGCCATTAAGACGTTAAACTCTTAGCACCTAATTATCTCCACTAAGTTATTTTTAAATGTATTTATCACGATTTTGCATTAATTTGGAGCGTTTTTCCATAATTTCTTAATAAACTTTAAGGCACTTATGTTTTAAACTTTATCTACTACTTAAATGAGAATCATATAAAAAAAAATCTGTAACACAAATAAATAATTTTAACGATTCTTTTAATATCATATTATGGTTGCAGTTCCAATACAAATGCAACATCAGGGTAAAGAAATCTCGTCGGTAAATGTGGGACTCTTTAAGGGTTGTGTAATGCATCATCATTTAATTAGTATCGCGCAACATGTATGTACTTTTAACTTTAAATCGCTCAGCAATACAATATTAGTTTCGGGCAATCAATGCAATTTAAGGCTATCTCGTCGAGTAGTCACTACTCGCATATAGTCTACAACGATATAAACAAAACATTGTGGTAATGAGTACAGACAGGCAACAAAAAATCCAAAAAAAAGAAAAACCGTTAGACAGATAGACGTTTCAAAACATTATCCGCAGCGTAATACATTATAATCTAATTAGTAACGTGCCATATGTAATTTAAAATCGCTCAGCAATACAATCAAAGTTTTAGTTTTGAGCATCACTTTTTACTCTTATTTTTTTAAATTATCATTTTGAAAAAAAAACCGTAGTGTAAATTTTTATTTTCCACCTTTGCTCAGATTTGAACCCATTGTTATCGCCGACTTTTTTATATCGTTGCAGTTAGCGAACGAATTGTTACCATTTAAAGTGTAGAAGCTATGAAATTCATCTTGCCGTTCACATGTGTGAGTTTTCTTTGTTTGTGATCTTATGTAAATTTTTTTAGTTTATGGTTTCTTTAAATTTTGAACGGTTTGCAACCTACGGACCTAAATAGGGAAAAAAGGTAAAAAAATCGAATTTTGCAATTTTTTTTTTTTTTTTTCATTTTGTTATTTTGATATTATATATTCACAATTTTTAATCTCTATCACAAGAGCTACAACTTTTCCTTAGAAAGTAAATCAAAATTCCAAAGGGTTTGCAAGATATCAGCCTGAGAAAATGATCACTTTTTTGCAAAAATAACACCAAGGCCCCAAATGTTGGCTTGCAAAACCTGGAGACATGGGTGTTCTTTTTTTAGTCTTTTATCATGTAGTGGTGTCTTATATGGTTATTTTTTTTACGTGTTGCACTGTGTTATATATAAAAATTCAGCAACCGATTTGAACTTTAGGACTTTTTTAAAAAATAATTTTTTTTTATTTGAGTGCTAGTTTTAAATTTTAAAGCTGGCAAAGATTTCAAGCATTACATTCCTACTACGCTAAATGGTCACTATTTTGGATTAAAAGCGTTAAACATGGTTCAGAATTTTTTTTAAATGGATATCCATATACAAAAATTAACAATTGGATAATTTTTAGAGCTGTGTGAAGGAATATTTAATTAAAGACTTGTGGAACTCCATTCTAAGTCGGTACATAGAAGTAATTCAAAATACTGGTTATTTTTTAAGTAGTACTTGGTAGTATAATTGAAGTTACTCAATTATTTATTCTTTACTCGGTAAACTCTTTGGACTTATTTAACAGTACAGCTTAT
The DNA here is from genome assembly GCA_963576795.1 of Metopia argyrocephala. Taxonomy (NCBI): domain Eukaryota; kingdom Metazoa; phylum Arthropoda; class Insecta; order Diptera; family Sarcophagidae; genus Metopia; species Metopia argyrocephala. Next base: position 54,005,926 of record OY756211.1, on the reverse strand, counting down.
AACCAAAGAATTTAAAATATTTATATGTTTATTTTTTTATTTTTCTTTTGTCTGAAGTCTTAAACTATGTAACTGATATTCCTATTTGTTATACTTATATGTCGTTATTGTGCTAATTTATTCTACACTACTGTTTAAACTACGACGAAGAGTAAAATATTTTCCTTTTAACCGGTTTTATTTGGCAACTGTTTTTGTTTTTCTTTCTTTTTAAGAATAAATGGCGAAAAGAAAGGTGATGTATGCCATTTTATAAAACGCATGTTTGCTTTTGAATAACGTGTCTATATGGCTACGCGTCAAACTTTTCTAATATTTTTCTTGTTTTTTACGGAAAAACTAGAGGAAAAAAATAAAAATTACAATTTTAAAAAACAAATCAAAGATGAGATGAACATTTTTAAATGGATTTTTAAAAGTGAAATATATGATGAGCTTAAAAAAGAAAATGTTTGTTTAAATAGAACTTAACTTGGGTTTAAAGCAAGAAATTTTTTTTAAGCAAAAATTAATCTTTTTTAGATATTTTTAAATATTTACTGCAGTATTCATAAAAAAAATATACAACAGGTTTATAAGAGTTTATTTGACTAGTATTACATAGAAATTTGTCAAATAAGTTCATAAACCTATATTTTTCTTTTTATGAACAAAGCAGTTAGTATTTCGTTTATGAAAAAAAAAACAAATTATTTTTAATTTTTATTTTTAAGAAATAAAAAACTTTTCTTTTTTTTTCTAAAAACTCATTGAACTGAAAGCTTTAAGTAATCTTTTTTGCATATTTATTTCTTTGAACAAAACAAATCAAATCCATTTGCTTTTAATCACTTCCCCATTTTGTTGTTCATCTTCATTTAATTTAATATTTCTATAATAAAATTTCCCTTAAAAAATGAGTTGTTGTTGATGATTTTGTCATTCAACAATAAATCAGAACTTTATATTTTCTGTGTCTTTACAATAATTTTTCAATCATTGTTGTATGTATTTGGTAACTGTCGTCTATTACAGTTCTGCTGTGTCTTTTTACGCTTCAATGGCTCATTTCCGGGTTCAAATTGTTGGCAGTCAAAAAGGTGACAAATTCTACTTTTTCATAATCATAACAAGTGGATAGGAAAAGTTATATTAAGAGAAAGAAAATAGAAAATACTTTTCTTGAAATATGTGTACGTAGAATTCGTTTATTGCAAATCAATTTAAAGGCAAACGAAAAAGAAAAAAAAAAAAAAGAAATGATTTGTTATTACAAATTTATATTGAAAATTTTTGGTGAATAACGATGAAGGTTGAAGTTATTTCATTGTTTTTGTTTTTTTTTTTTTTTTTGTATATATTAAAATTCAAAGATTATTTGTTAAAAAATGACGATTATTTTTTTTTCTTTTCTTTCCAGATGAACAATAGAAATCATTAAAATATTAAATATTATTCGAAAAAAGCAGGTAGGACAAGTTTTAAATAATTTATTATCATTTGTAGGAATGTGTGGCTGGGAATCCATATATATACATATACTTATATATTATAAATCTCTTTGTAAATCTGTTTGTCTGTCGGTCAATCACGCCTAAACGACTGAACCGATTTTGTTGAAATTTGAAGCATAGGTAAACTCAACTAGCTAAACTGCAATAGGGTACGCTTTATTTCAAAATTGGACGTAAGCGTGGTATTTCCCTTGGCAAGTGGCACCATCGTATTGAAACCACATATCGTCTTCATCCATATCTTCCACTTCGGGCGATAAAAAGTTCGTTATCATCTCACGATAGCGAACACCAAAACGTGTTGAGGTGGACGGCTATTCAGCCACACTATCAGGAACAGCAGCAATATTTTCTTCAGTACGAGATGTACGAACATACACTGGTGGCTTCACATCTACTGCAGAACATTTTGCTCAAATTTTTGCAGTATTTTTCCGATTGTACACACATTTGGACGATTAAATGGACCCATCAGGAAGAGCACCATATGAATTTTCATTTGAACACCCATTTTCATAATAAGTGTATTTCTCCATGGTTCAAATTGAGTTGGTCTGAATTTTTGAAATGTCATATGAAATGCAGAGAAAAAACTTGAAGTTTAGGTGTAGTTCACATTCAACATCGGCCCGTAAAATTTAATCACCCGATATATATGTACATATAAGTATCTTGAGACCTTTTACAGCTAATGTTTCTGGAATTAGTCTCTATTGGATGAAAATGGCTTTGTAGTCACTAAAAATCATCAGTCGAAAAATGTGGACAAGTGGTATGGTATTTATAGTGTAGCACGCCAGGTTTAGGCAAGTAATTTTAAATAAAACAAAAACAACTTTTCTCTGCTTAATGAAGACTTTTGTTACAATGCATTTTCACGCTTAATATTTATATAATACGAGTAAAAAGTTTGTCAACTTTTTTCAATTTTCTATGAAATATCAAACTATGCCTAAAAAATTTTGTTTTGTCTCAATTCCGATATTTTGGGCTTATGTAGAAAAATAGGTTGTATTTCACAAATTGTCACAATTTGTTCTATCTTTGAACAATCCTTTATATATAGCAAAATTACACAAAATTATAAATAAACCAATAAATTCATGCAACAACCAATAAATTACAAGTGCAAAATCTTGTAAACATTTTCAGCAAAGAAACTGTTAACAATGTAAGCTTTTAAAAATTATTTAAAACATAATTTTACTATTTGTACTTCTTCTTTTTTAATATTTTTATATTTTAAATCAAAAACATTTTTTAAAAACTGTTTTTGCCTTCCAGGTCTTTTTGTTTTAAATTTATAATATGAAGTCCAAATAAAAAATAAAAGCGAACATCCAATTTAAAATGGATAATAAAAAAATAAAATAAAAGCACAAATAAATCAACAAGAATATAAAATGAAACACCAATAAAATCACAAATATTATATTGTTTTAAGATATGGTTTGCATGCTGAAAAAAATTAAAATTCTTTTTAACCCTTAATTGCATGAATTTTTTTTATTTTTCTGAAGTAAGCCACTGATAAAATTCATGCACAATTTTAAGGAAAAATATTTAAAAATATTTTATTATAAATATCTAAAACTACAGTCCAATGGGTATAATCTAATGCCAAAATATTTCAGCAGCGAGCAATTTACACTAAAGTTTTTGTACATTTCTTTTCTTTTTTGTCAAAAAAATTTATGATGGAAATTTCCATCACAATGCAATGAAGGGTTAAGTTTAAATACACGTAAGTTTGTCTGATTTTTAGTGCAAAATTTAATTGAAATAGTATAGAAATAATTTGTTTAATAAACCTTTTATAAACCAAAAATATCTTTTCGAATATGGGGCTATGTTTTTATAAATTATAATGTGTTTCTTTCCAAACAACCCCGTATAAATTGTTAGCTTTATTGACTGAATGACTTTTAAATTTGCGAAATTTAGAATACATCCTCAAAACTAAAAAAAAAGTTTCTGCATCTCTTTACCAACAAATATACTTTGAATATATTCAATTCTCAATCGATTTGAAAATATTTAATGCTTTTAGAAATATGAATAGTAAAGTTTTTCAAATCTAATATATAAAATTCTCGTGTCTCGGTGTTTGTTGCCAAACTCCTCCGAAATGCTCTACCGATTTTCATGAAACTTTGCGTGTATATCGGATGGGTCTGAGAATCAGTCAACATGTTATACACTGTGCTACACCAAAAATATGCAGGGGTTCTTATATAGCAATTCTGTTTTGTTGAAGCCCATAGATTACTGAACTTGTTTTAGTTTTTTTTTGGTTTTTGATCACTTCCCGTATTCTCACAGTCACAACTTCAAAAGATCGTAGGTTTTTTGTTTTGGAACCGATTTTCAAAAAAAAAAATGTTTTCGAAAATCGATTGAAAACATTCTTTTTTCAATAATTTATCATTTTATTCACAATCTAAGTTGGCCGTAAAGAAGAATATTTTTTTATTAAGTTTGTGAGAAAAACATTCTAAAGTAGCTTTTGAAAACATGTAAATACATATAAATCGACTTTAAAATTAATGAGATATGCTAAGTTTTGTGGTAATATAAAATTAATTTTTTTTTGTATCGTAGCAGTAATGAATAATTATTCATTAAAACTGTCAGTAATGCTGACATTGACGTTGATAATCGTACCATATTCACCTCTGCTGAGCAAAACATATCAATGTTTATATCAATGTTTAATTTTGCAACTCGGTGAAGCATGTCAAATAAGTTTGAATTAAAAAAAAATATTATCCAAAATATTTCGAATTTTTGATTTAAAAAAAATATACATTCTTTGAGAACCAATTTTTTACTTATCCATTATCCAATATTATAAATCTCTTTGTAAGTCTATTTGTTTTTCAATCACGCTTAAACGACTGATTTTATATAAATTTGGAACATACATACATAAATTGACTCAACTACAGAAAGTGCAATGGGGTATATTTTATTCATTCAAAATAGGACCTGTTCGTGATACCTTCAATTCGAACTATATATTGATTTTTGTATATCTTGAGAACGTCTAACGATATGGTTACTGAATTTGGCTTCAATCAATTCATGGTCAAGAAAAATCTTCTTGTCGAAAATTGTGCGGAATGGGACAAGTGGGCGTGGTACATATTGATTTCTTTGTATGTTGAAAAGGATTGAAGCTAAAGTTACTGAATGTGGTGTGATTGATTTTGTATTCAATAAAAATTATCCCAAATAAACTAACTAGGGACTTCTATATATCTTGAGATCGTCAGCCAAAAAGGGCACGGAATTGGACAAAAGTGCGTGGCACCTTCCATACAAACTAAACACTGATTTTTAAATATCTTAAGAAGATTAAACTTAACAGTTTTTTTTTTAAATGACGAGTAAGTGCTTTTATTCGTTTGCTAAAGCCTGGTACTGAGTTCAACATTTCGTACGAAAAGCTGTCAAACTGCATATAGAAATGTTTCGTACGAAATGTTTGTGAAAAAAATGTTTCAAAAGTAGTACTCTGTTCATGCTGCGAAAAACATGTGAAATCTACATATCAACATTTTTTCTAACTGCAACAAGTTTAAGTCAACATTTTGATTCATGTACGGGACAACATTGTCAACATTTCTTTCGAACGAAATAAAATTAATTTTCCCCAGCCTACAATAATTTTTTTTCATTATAATAAGCAGGATTTTATAATAGAGTTTTTACTGTTGACATAGCTTTGGTGTTAGGTTATTTAGATTTATATTGGATATTCGAGTTATTATAGGTGGTCTTTTGCAATTTCTGTATATAAAATGCATGATATATCATTATAATTTCAACTCACTGCACAGCAGCTGGACTGTTAAAAAGTGCAGGTCTTAAAAAGAAGAACTGATAAACTAAAATACATGTAGATTCTTAGCCACAAACGAAAGTTTAATCAGTTCTTGTCAAAAGCAACAAAAAAAATTATTTTGCTAAACTGTGTTATTTGTAGTGTATAAAGGTGGTGCATGCTTTCAGGGATATATGTTGCTTGTAAAATTTTTTGAATGGAATAATAAATGTAGCTAAACTATTTTCACAAATTTGAGCTCAGTACCAGGCTTAAAGTATGTTAAAAGTTGAATGAAAATTGTACGGATATACATATACTACGAGTACATGTATAAATTAGTACGAGTATGTGCTACGATTGCATTTGTTCACAAGCAATAAATTAATTAAAAATTTTCATATGACAACACTTTATTTTTTGATTCGTAAAAGATGAAAAATTTTGTAATTTTTCCGAATTTGGTTCTTGGTTTGCTTCAATAAATAAAGTTAAAATTAATCCAAAAAAATATATATGATTACACGAATTGCTTGAGAGTCATGTATAGAATCACGGGTATGTCAAGCTAGTTTTGAAATATTTTAAAAATTTTTATTGATTTGAATTAATAAGTTTAGTTGACCTTATTATTGAGTAACAAATTAAATTTTTATTCAAAGTTTTACGAACTGTACAAAAAAACAAGCATGAGTATAGCAAACTTCTTTGTTACTTGGAAATGAACAACTGTGTCGTTTGACAAGTTAAAAAGAGGTTTAGCTGTTTGCAATCCTAGAGTTGACTTTAAAGTCAAAAGTATTTAAACAAAAGTCGACTTTAATTCTCTTAAAGTAAACTTTATTTCTGACCAAACATTTCAGTTTCCTAAAATTTTCAAAATAAAGTGTAAAAGAATAAAAAAGAAAAACATTGACACGAAAAAAAAAATTAACACAGATTTCAAAAAAAAATTGACATTTACTTTCGACATTCTTGTTTTCTTGTTCTTTAGACAATAAAGCTTTTAATTATTATTTATAGCAATTCTGTCAGTTGTATAAATTCATAATTCTTTGTCTGACTAGCATACGTGTAACAACAAATTGTGAGATTTTCTGAAAACCGTTTTAATGTGCTTTCTGTGGTAGAAACGCCCTTGTGAATGTGCACAAAATAACGCGATAATGAATTTTCTTTTATTGTCAAGAAAAAAAAATTATAATTTTCTTTTCACTTAAAAAAAAACACTCTCACTGTCATAACTCTACTAATATTTTAGAAAATTTTTGTTTAAAAATATGTTGATGGTATCGCTTAAAATACGTTATTCTTTATAAATATTTTTCTGTAACCAATAAAAATTCTTGTCTTTCATCGACATCGTTGTCAACATGAAATACATGTATTGACTGTCACCAACAAAACAGCCAACTCCTTTGTGGACCATCCCAATTAGAAGCGGTTTTCTTAATAATGATTATAATGCTAACAATGAGTAAACAATAATGATGTTAGATGAATATATTTGCACTTACTCGTACAATATTTAATGTAAAATATGACAAAATTGACATTCAATAAATGGAAGTGATGTTGCATGAAGAAAGTATCTCGTTATTTTCTTGGTTATATTGGAATATTTATTTTTGTTTTGCATTAATTTGTTACCCAGAATTCTCTAATAATTTTCAAAAAGAACAAAAAAATCTTTTCTCATTATGTCTGGCCTTGAAAAATGCACAGTGAATATAACACAGTAAAGAATTAAATCTTAAAAAAAGACAAGAATCAAATTCAAATTTTTTAATTTAAATATTTTTTTTTATTGTCAAATTATTGTATGTTTTAATATACTATTTAACATGTGTGGCGTTTTAGGGACTATTTTCAGGGTTATATCTGAATATGAATATGAATACTTGAAATCTTTAGCTTTTAAATTTTTTTATATCCAAAAATCTCCATTAAGCATATTCTGCACCAGTTTCGCTAACTCTTTAAACGGCTCAATAAGAACAAATATTTAACTAAAATAAGTTAATGTTAGAACATGCATCTTTATCAATATATTCCGAATAACTAACGAAAGGCAGCTTCTTCACTGTGACTCTTAAATTTTTTCGTCACCTCGTATTTCCAAAGCAGGTATTAGTATGTTGGAAATTGAACCAAAATTTAACTGTCCGCTATCCTATGGGGTTTCAGAATGAGTTAGGTAAAAATTTATTATACTTTTAGAAATACATTTGGATTATCTTATACTATGTTCACACCTAATGTATTTAAGCCTTAAACACCTCCATTTTGATATGTTTTACCATACATTGACATTTTATTTTGGGATTTGTTCAGTATGTAATTGATGAAACTGGCACTTTTTTATGGTTGTTAAACACATTAGCGTAGTGTAAAATGGCGGCAAATTAAGAAAAAATTAAAATAGTAACAACAATAATAACAACAGGATTAGTTGGTTTTTAAAATAATTTTTATTTTTTCTTATATCGCGCGGTTTTCTTTAATACATGGTTTGCTCACTTTTAAACAAATCATTAATTTTTCGTATACATATTTTTAATTTTCTCAATCAATTTGTACAAGCATCAATATCAGCCGATAAAACGTCATTCTTAAAAATCTCAAATATAATGTGAATGGTTATGTTTGATTAAACGCGTTCAAAAACACAAGTGTGAACATAGTATTAAAAACCATTTAGAATATGTAGTCTTATGGTTTTTACTACAAAAAACAAGTTTTTTTTATTTTAATGTTAAACTTTGTGGATGTGCACTAAGTTCTGCTTTAAAGTTATATCCATTATTCCCCTTATAAATATACTGACGCGTTTATCGAAATGTTTAAAAGTCACAAAAAACAAAATTCCTATATTAAATCATTAAGATTTAAAACAAAATTAAGTTTATTCATGTTGAGCAAAAATGCCCTAAAATCCCCTTAAATATATAATACTAAAAAAAAATATCGCCTAAACTGGCAACTGTGTATAAGAACTACCGAAAAACGTCACATACGTACGTTATGAGTTTCAAAAATTCAGATTTGGAAGTGCGTACAAAAGAAAAATTAAAACACACAAAAAAATAGTAATTGTCGAATTCACAATTAGTTGTTCATTCGTTGTGTATGCTTATTGTTACACAGAGGGAAAAAAGTCGTTCTAAAATTGTTAACCAATGGTATCAAATTAAGAACGAATCGTGAACAATATTTCGTTAACTTTCGGTATCAAATTAAACTTAATGTTTTATTAAAATAAGAACAAACGATGCAAAATGCTATAAATTAATAAATTAAGAACGTTCTGTTCTTATATTACGGACGACCTGTTATAGAATCAAGAACGATATTGAGTATCAAATATAGAATAAAACTGATAGAAGTACCTTATGTTATCAAATCAAAAACCATATTTGTATATGAATTTTTTTTTAGTTTTTTTATTATATGTACCTGTGTGTGGAAGTGTCATTCGAAAATAGAATACAATTTTTTTATTTTGAAATGGACGGGAGTTTTTTGCAAGAAAATTTTGGTAATACGGAGGAGCTGAATATTGAGGACAAGAATATCAATTGATATGAAAAGAATTTTTGATTTATTATTAAGTAAGTAAAAAAAAGCTGTAAGAAAAAATATAATTAACCGTTTTTTTTAAGGTGCCTATGTTACATATAGAAGTTTGCGGTACTTAAAAAAAGAAGATTTAAAAGAAGTGATTGGTTCACTCGGCTCGAATGGCTCACTCAGAGTATCAACCAAATTGATAGTAGCCCATGGTGTCCAATTTGCCCCATTAGCAGGAAAAGTCTAAAAAGGTAAGGCATCTTGAATACCTACTTTAAGTGTAACTAATACATCTATGTATACAAATAGGAAACTTCTTATGTACATCTATGACTGTTTATATGAATATAATTGTTCATCAATATTCATTGCAGTATTTGAAATCATTGTTGAATGAATCAATAAAGGTAATGGCTAATATTGAGTATGATAATCAAAATGGAGTTTTCGCAAAAGGTTTTAACAACCATTTTCAGTCATATGGTTTGGTTTCCTTTATAAAAATTTATATCTAAAACTGATTAGAGAATTTGTGGGTATCTACATTTATACTCAATTAATAATTCCAACCCCTATTTTAATTAAATATTAAGTTAATTATTCATATATATATGTAAATATACATATATCAAATTTTTTTATATAAGTATATGTATATGGGTTAAACCATATCAACTCAACTTAAAATATGCCGTTTTTGAAATGACTGTCTTCGAATTTGCTAATTTTTGGTATGAATAAAGTATATCATAACACTAAGACAAATATAAAATTTAAGGGCACTGACACATCTGGATCCGGAAATATGAGGTCTTGAAAATCGGAAAACAGTACAAAAATGCACAAAGTTACACTTACTTAATTGTAATTTTCTTGAAAAATATTATAGCTACGCATCTCGTAAAAGTCGCATTTGGAAGGGTATTAAATTACCTTTAATTTAATATGCAACATGATTTTTTCTTTGAAAAAGTCAAAGGTCAATTTTCTTTATCTATAAGTCGGAAGCCTATATCTCCGAAAGCGACCTTTTTAAAAATTTGAAAAAAAATTATGCCAAAGATCGTTTCGTTCTCTACAGCTGTGAAAAATTTCAGAGTGGAGGTATTTCTGGATCAAGAAATAAAAATCAAATCGCAAAAGAATGTGATTAAAACTAGTCTAATAGTGGTGGGATGGTATACGATTTTTCGATTTCGATTAGCTAGAATCGCTTATTTTGTGAGTTTCAACAAAAAAATACATAAGTCAAAAAGAAGGGATGTGGGATGGAGGCAAATGGCTCTTCATTGGGGTCAAAGGTTGGGTTGAAGGAGTAAAAGTCCACAAAAAGCTCCACAACTTCCCTGGATTAGCCCCTAGAGGGATAAAATGTAAGACCGACACTTACTAATTTTTTTGTGTTTTAATTGTTGGGGCTTAATGGGTTATTTGTTTGTAGATACTTAAAATAATAACAAGGCGTTCACAAAATAATAACAATGGGTAAAGTAATGAGAACGTTGCGTTATCAGAATGTGAACGGCTTGGTAACAAAGCAATACGGTTACGGTATCAAAGTAAGAACCATGCGTTATTAAAATAAGAAAAACTGATAACAAGAAGTGAAGAGCGTGTTATCAAAACAATAACGGTTGGTAATAAAGTGATACCGAGTTGTTATTGAAATATTGATACCAACCGTTAACGAAGTAAGCACAAACGAACTTAACTCAATTTCAATACCAAATGGTATCAATTTCGGTACTTTTCTACCGCTTTTTTCCCTGAGTGTAGTAATTTTCATGAAAAAACTTCCATACACTCACAATCGTTTTTCATGTGTTTTTAAAAAATTGTATTGGTTTCTATGCCATTAATGTAAAGTGAATGCCTATTATTGAAGAGGTAAATAAAAATACACAAAAATTTATTCATTGTCAACAGAAAATTTATTTTAAAAGAAAGAGATAATAAAGTATATAAATATAGAAATGAAATTAAAGTTGATAAAGTGATAAAAATATAAATTAAAGAGACATTTTGTTTGTTTTGACTTTGTTTGTAAACAGTTCCTTTCTTCTTCTTATTTAATTTTTGACGTTTTAAATACAATGTACATACATAAATACAATGATACAGTAGGTGTTCATAAAGGGGGGTTTAGACGGTAATACAAGTCGTACGTAAAATCAAAGAGAAAATATTATGAAATTCCATCCGTATTTTAAAAATGAGAGTAAAAATCTTACGACAGATATTTTTTGCGTTTACACGGTTGGAAAAATACTAAAACAAAGTAAAAGTGAAAACATAAAATGCACATACACATGCACACAAAATTTACATGTATTGTGAATAAATTTAATATAAACAAACAAAAACATAAAAATGCATCACTGATCTAATGAAATGTGATGGTTTTTTAAAAAAGTTCAAAACACAAAGAGAGCCGCACGACTGTAAAATTTTCATCCGTATTTTTTCTCAATGTCGTACACTCTCATTACATATTAAGTTTACACGATACTATTCATTCTCTTCTACACAAAAATTTGACATGTCGTACGACTTGTATTACCGTCTAAACCCCCCATTAAGGTGCTTTTACACTATTCTAAAAGTCTTAAGACTTTCATTGGATTTTGTAGAAAGAAAATCTAATGGTTTTTGGTCTGACTGTCAAAAAATCAAACGTAAAATGTTTTTATTACATTTTTCTTTTACACTATCACATTTCAAATAAAATGGAAACAACAGATGTTTGTGTTTTTTTCTTTCTCCAAGGTTGGACATGTTGATACGGCAATGTATGTTTTATTAATATTTCATAATGTAAGCCATATTTAATTATATTTTACAACAAATATTTGTAATTTATTTTATGTTAAAGAGAAAGAACTTCAAATGTTAACTATATTTTGTGTTTTTGTAGTTATTTAATAAAAAAAAAATAAGCAAAATTATGGCTAAAAATTTTCAGGTTTCCAACCCTGATTTTTTCTTATATTTGCGTAAAAAAGCAACTCTGATAAAATGAAAAGTCTAATGGTTTAGAAAAATTTCTAAAAATGATGAGAGTCATACGACTGTCAAATTTCTATCCGTATTTTTTGACAATTCATTACAAATTGTTTTCACACTATTATACTTTTTCATTTTATTTGAGTTTTTGACGTGTCGTTATACTCAGTGGGATAGTGTAAAACCACCTTAAGTAAGTAAACAAAAACTGTTTTCAATAAAGCATACAACGATACAGAAGCTTGTGAATTCAGCAAATATGTATGTATTTGTTTCAAAATTTAAAATTGTCTGAAATTTTATGAGTCGTGATGTATGTATACGCTTTTATTCAGGTAAGGGAATAAGTGAAATAATAAACATTGTTATACAAGAAATATCTCAATCTGAAAGGATTTGACAAGACTTACACTTTTTATCGTCTATTATGAGCGGGTAATAACTAGAGTCTTATGAACACACTGTTCTTTTTGTCATTCATATGCAACATTTTAATAATATTTTATTCTTCTTTTTGTTTAATGAATTCAGGCAATTTAATTTTTTGCATACTTACATATGTATGTAGACGTCTTTATTCACCACAGTTTGGCACGTAAAAATAATTATATTCTTTGTAAATCATATTTTCTTTAACAAAAATTAATATTAATTAAGTGTCTTAGAACACCACTTCAATTACTTACACATATATTTTCTAAATATATTTACAATACATTTTTACTCATTGCTCATACTTAAGTGGTATTAATTAAGACAGGCCAGTGAAAAAAGTATAATTACATATTTTAAAATGTGTAGTCTGTTTTTCAAACCACGTGCAATTTATAACCTCAAAAGATTTTTATTTAAAATTTTTCTTGCTTAAAAAAAGCTACTGACGAGCTACATATAAAATATGAATTGAATAATTGAAATTGAGCACCGCAACATGTTTTTATTGTGTTTAGTATACAACAGTATGCAATTGTGTTTCTTAAGTCTACCATCGTCTCTAGAAACATGATGAAGAAGGCATTAAGAGAAGATTGAATGTGTTATCTAATTCTTATAGCACTGCCAGTATTTTTCAGATGCTTTCAACACAGTTGAGTATACTTCTGTAGCACTCCGTACTAATGACGAATTGATATGCGTTGGTTTTTGTTTTTAAAGTTTGGTTCAATGGAACGATTAATCACAAATATTATTGTGCGTTTTCCATGTTAGTTTTAAAACAAATAAAATTCTTTAACAGTTTAAATGTGTAATGTCACACCTGCTACAGTTTTAATATGGCTATTCTGAGCAGGTATATGGGCAATTTCAAAAATTTTCGACATTTTGATATTTTTTTTTTCGAAATTTTTTTTTTTGGATGACACGAATGACGCTTTGGTCACGTGAAGGGTGATATTTTAGCATACCAAAACAGTTCGCGTTAATCATTTATTGCAAACGGCGCGAAAGTTATGGAGGTTTTAAGTTAAAATCTCTTAAAAAAAAATTTAAAGTTAAATTTATTGGTTTATTTTAATAAATGTTGTATGGATGCATGAAACTCATTTCAAATTCATCAGTGCAGTCCAAATTCATCAATGCACTGATAAAATACATAAAAATATATCAATTATAATTAAAATTCCTTAACATTAAAAAAGGCGAAATTTTGCAAAAATGTGAATGTTTCACCGATTGTTATAATATGTGTTTATATAACGCATAACTAATTTACAGAAAAAAAATGTTTTAACTTGCAAATTTAAAAAATAAAAAAATTATATAAGAATTATTTTTGAGGTTAGAATTTTTTTTTTGATCTGTAAAATTTAAAATCATGAAAATTTTTTAATGCCTATTCGGTTTTATTATCAAGCTTAAAAAAACCTATCATTAGCTGTAAATCGCGGCCGAATCTATACATAACTGCAGATGTCACAAAGCAAAATGCGTTTGAAGAAAAATGCCACTGTACCCTCTAAATATGGACCGAATTCAACCGTATTTATATATGATCTTTAGTTCACCGCCGCACTTCATTTCCAATACTTTACATTAATTTTAAACAATGGATTAATTAAAAAAAAACGCGAAACAAAATCATGAAATTTCGCAAAATTTTTATTTTCTTTATAAAATTTTTGCGTTTCAAAATATTTTAACGCCTTCTTGACGTTGCGGTGCCATTTATTAAGAAGTTTAGATCACGCAATACATAAACCAGTTTTAAATAAGATTGCAAATGTCAGGCGCGAAAAACTGTCATTTTTGAAAAATTTACGCCAATTCTATAAAAGTTTGAGGTCATCGTTCTCAGCAACTAGCAGCCTGACATCGACGTGATATGGCGCAAATTTTAGCAAATTATACCATCTTTTAAATACTGTTGACGAAATGCAATTTTCTTGAACGGCGCAAAAACGCTATAGAAAAAACTGCGAAAATTGAAAAATCGGAAAATTTTGGCTGTACAACTTTTTCCCAAATAGTAGTATGGGCATAACTTTTATAGTGTAAATATCTACTAAGTCTAGTGACTTTATTTTATGTCAGTGGGCATCGGAAGTTTAAAACTAAAAGTAGAAAAGTGATGAAATATGAAAAAACTTTTGTAAATTTCAAGCCTGTTTTTGAGTTTTTCAATATTTGAGTGCCCATAACTTTTAGAGATAAAAAACTGATGGTCTGAAATTTTGAATTTCCCAGTTTTCTAGTGTGGCCTACCATTCCCTTTTGACCGTTTTGGTCAATTCGAAAAACTGGAGAAATAATAAGCATCTGAACTCAGTTTCAACAAATGTTGAAAATTTTTGAAATTGCCCATATAACTTAATGTGCTTGATATTATTTTTTTAAATTATAAATTTTACATTTTTAAATTAAAAATTATAGGTCCCTATGCTAAGTCAAGGTTTTTTTTTTTATTTGAGACCAATACTCAGTAGAGGTTTACCCGTACTAAATGCTGTGCATTGTATTGGAATTTTGGAAAGGACAGTACATATATTATTACTGATTATTACATATATTATTATTAAGCGCCTTAGGAATGAGACAAATTGCTGTGTATTGATCATTTAAAGGCTAGTGTTATACCTTCACCCTTGAATGATCAACAGCAATTGCCTCATCGTTGCATGTTGATTGTGTGGTGAGTGTGCCTTCGCTAAGTAGGTTTAGCTGTTATCTGCTACTTCCCGATAAGTGGCGCTTTTTTTTCCTGATCGTTTTTTTTTTGTTGACATTGGTTAAGGTGGAATAGAATGGAATGTCGTGGAGCGGTATCTTTGTAGATGGTCTTCCTGGAGGAGGGGGGGGGAACCCTTATTTATAATTTATAATTTTTAAAAAACCGCAAAAACAACTTTTTCATTTTTCACCTCTTCTGCGATTCGAACCTGGGTCCTTTGAGTTTTTGTGTGAGCGCTCTAACCACTAAACCACGCACCCCCCCCCCCCCCAAAGTTACGTAAAAGTGAAGAGAATTCTAAGTTAATTTTGGATAGTCTTTTTATACATATAAAAAAATTAAAATTTTTGGTGATTATAATATACAATAAATTCGGAAGTACGCAAGGCTCAGTTCTATATCCTAACCTATTTTTAAGTTTTCTTAGTGGCCTTTTCCTTTTAACTTCCAACTCTATCTACTCCTTCGCAGATGACATTAAAATTTCTCACTTATATTCATTTGATCGTAGACCGAGTCTTTTGGAGTCCGGGATGAGAAGGTAGAATATGAATGAGACACTCACAAATATCCTGAAAAAAATCTTCGAGTAGGGTCACGCAAACAGGGTCAAATTAAATGCGCGCAAGACCTATTATTGCTTTATCACGCATAGACCTTGTGCTGATGATTTAATCCTGCCATCTTTGTCTATGGATAATGTAAATATTGAGGAGGCGAACGCTCTTGATGTTCTGGGCATGAGCATTAATTGTGATGTCCGTTGGAATGATCACATATTTCAAGTGTCGAAAGAAACCAACAAGTTTCCCGGTTTTTTAAAACGGTGCATAAAATGTAAATTAAGTCGCCGTGGTCTAGTGGTTAGTTTATTGACTTACTAAGACGATAGCGCCGGGTTCAAATCTCAGCTCTGACATTTTGAAAAAGAAATATGAAAAAATTATTTCTTTCGGCGACTACCCCTCAGCAGTCTTCTGGCAAAAGCACTGGGAGGAATTGATTGTCATGAAAAAGCTTCTCAAATCTGTCTTTCAGAGTCGACTTTAAAACTGTAATTCCCAGTACTCATGGATAAAAATTAACACACACAACATGAGTGGTGGAGAAGCTAGGCCGTAACCCTGACAGAGGGTTGTAATGGCCAATTATGTATGTAGCGGGTTTTTCAATAAGAGCGCTACAAAAGTTTTTTTTTAAATAAAACAAATCGGTTTTGGATATCAATGAAATTCTTTATTCCTGTAAAACCAAACCGTAATTTTTTCGGGATTCAATGATGACTCATGGGGTACGTGTGGATTTCTGCCATTCAGCTAGAAATGAGCCTCATCGCTGAAGATGATTTTTCGAAGGAAATCCGAATCATTTTCAAGTTGTTGCTCAGCCCAATTCACGAACATACGACTCTTCTAGTTCTTGCGACGGCTTCAGTTCTTGCGTCAATTTGATCTTGATCAAAATTTGTCACAACGACGTCACAGAGATGCCCAATGCTTGAGAACGACGTGTGAGAAACACATTCGAGGTTTCTTCAACTGAAGCCTTACCGACAGCAATATTCTCGACACTACGGGCATTTCTTTTTCTCTTTGGCACGGAAACATTTTGTGCTGTGCCTGTGGATTCAAATATTTCCACTAGACGCTCAATTGTCGATCTGCTACGACAATTATGACGACAATAAATTGGACGTAGCGCTCTTAACGTTGAGGCCACTGACTCCAACTTTCGGTAGTAAATTTTAATAATTTAAACTCGTTGTTGGCTCGTATATCTTTCCATCATGAAATGGCAAACCTTACTAAAGAGAAATGTCAAAAGAACGGCAAGAATTATGGCGTCGTGTGCTGTCCCTGGCGCTCTACTTTTCTAGCGTGATTTTTAAAAAACCCTGTATATGTAAAAAATAATTAACTCCATCGAACCTTCTCAATATTAGCAAGGCCTTTATCCGAACTACTATGGATACAACTTTTATGCCTACTTTGGGGCTTCTCGACCGCGTACAGGAAAGGGCGAAGATGTTTATCAGCGGCGGTAGGGTATTCCACTCTCTCAATTCGCTGGAGCATCGGCGTTTGTTTGTTCTATCCGCAATACCATGGGAATAGCTCCGATAAAATAAAGGATTTGGTTCCGGATGGACGCATATTCTTGCGGAGTATAGGTACCTCACTCAGTGCATATCCTTTTATGTATTATAGAGAAAATTCGTTCTTTAGCCGCACAGCTCATTTATGGTATAATCTTCTAGTGAATATTTTTCCTGCCAACTACAATATCTGCATGGGATAATCAATTGAGGAGCAGTAAGTGCAACAAGGATCAGGGAGTGCAACAAAAACATCACCTCCAATATCATTATGATATTTTATTCTTGGGGTTGATTGCTGTTGGATTTTTCATTGGTGACGGTATAACATTATAATCAATCAATAGCAACCGATTTCCTGGCGGTTAGCAGTTTCAAAGTTAGACCTTTGTTTTTTTTCTGACTGGTATCAGATATGATATTAGTAAATTTAAATCAAAGGTCCATACCCTCTTTCCTCTTCTCCTCATATTTTCCTAGACCAGCACAATGTTCTGCATTAGTAGGGGTCGTCCCCTGAGTGCTGGCCTTTGCAAAAGTAAAGAAAAAAAAAATGTCGAGAGTCTAAACCCATTTGTCTTGTAGAAATTGGGTGTGAGTCTGAATTAAGTAGAATTAAAACAACTATATTTAGTGCGAGTCTGATTTTAAAATATGTATATGCAGTTATGCTTCGAAATTAAATTCAATGGCAATTTAAAATTTAAATTTTTATTTAATAGTGACCCAAAAGCTAAACTTTTCTATATATTTACCTCAAAGTTTAATCCATATTATTAACTTTTCATTTCCTTCAATATTTTATTAATAGAATTAGTTTTAGTGGTTTTGTTTGAATTTTAGTTAATAAAACATAAAATAAAAAAAAATTTGTATTATTTATTCAGATTGAAAAGCAGTTTCCTGCAAAATGTATTTAGTCAGCAGCAAAATGGTTATCAAAACAGGCTTATCCGTATACAAAAAATCAATTTTATTTTTTTTTTTTTAATATAAAAGTATTTACATTTTTGTATTTATTCATTTTGTTCATTTTAATCTCAGTGGTCGCCTAAAGTTAAAAATTAAATTCAGTAGGAGTATTACGAGTACGGCGTATAAACGCTGCAATACGTCGTACAACTTGTTTAACTCTTACGGATACCTTTCATGTTTCCTGCAACAATTGCGCAATGTGATTGGTTTGTTTCAGACTGTTGAACAACACTTTAATCCGTTAAGAAGAAAGGCTACTTACAGGAATGTTACAAAAAGAGGATTTAATAAAATACAAATCTGTTCAAATAAGTTTTTTTTTTTTGTTCCTATTATTTCTTCAATTTATTTAATTTCATTTAAAAATCCATAGACTTTTATTTGAGTTGTTTTTGTTTCTTTGTTCTGGCTCAATGTTAAGGATTTGTTGGCAAAACGTGCAATGAATAGAGAAAAAAAATTAATTTTTTGTAAAATCTATCTCAATGTATGTATGAATGTATGTATGCGTGTGCTCTTTTACTGTTTTTCTAAAGGGTATACGTCCGAATTACATGCCGCCAACGTCATTCCATATTTTTTATTTTTAAAAAAAGAAAGAAATTCATTTCCATTGTCGGTATCACATTTCTTGGCTGTTGGTGTTTTCTTTTCTTTTCCATTTTTTTATTTGTTGGAATTCATTATTTCACATTTTTTGGTTTGTTATCCTTAATGTGTAGATTATTTAAGAAAAGGAATTTCTTGAAATTCTTTTTATTATTTTGTACAAAAAAATAAATAAATATTAAAATAAAATTCTAAATACCAACAATAATAACAACAAAACGATGAAAATAAAAATACAATAAAATCATATAAAATTAAAAGAAAGGAAAACTTACAATGAATGAAAGTATTTGGCATTTTGTGTACGAAAATGCTTTTATTCGTTTGTGCGAATTTTTCGCAAAAAACAAATTAAAATAAATGAAATAAAATAGAAATAAAGAAGAAAATGAACACAGAATTTTATTTAATTTTTATATCAGCTCTGAATATTTTATAATATTAACATACTACATAATCCCCTATAACAGGCAGCAGCATAGGACAATAAATTAGTGCAATGGAAGATACAAATCTTTTTATTTTAATTTGAACAAATGCGTTTTTGTGTTACAAACTTTGCTCCATTGAAATCAACAAGGAGAACATTTTTAAAGTCAATTCCTGACTTAAGTTACGGCCAATTATTTGACGAAGAAAGCATAACCAACTATATTTTTACAAAGATTTTTTGCAAAGTTTGATTATATGGAAGCATATATTTACTTACTTACCAACCAACCAACTTCGTTACCAACCAACTCATCGCCCCCATACTTGAAGAGTTCAGCTGGCAAACCGTCAGGTCCAGCTGCTTTGTTGTTCTTCAGTCGCCATATGGCAACATTTACCTCTTCATGAATAAACATTTATTTAAAAGTTTTTATTTAATATTTATTTACTAAATTAAAGTGCAATATTAAAAATATTTTAATATTTTAACTATAACGAGCGGAGTGACTAATACTAAGGAAAGGAAAAGTAATGAAAGCGCATGGCGGCAGTGCAACGGAGAACAGTGCTATGCATATCATGCTCCTACCGCAAGGTATCGGAGCCAGCTGTCTTCGTGGTCGCGGGGGTCATACCCGTTGACCTCCTCGCCAGTTCACCAACACAAGGGCGAAATTAGAAGGAAAGGTGCGCAATCTGTAGCAAGGTATCGATCCCTCAGTGAGCGGCAGTTACGATGGGATTCTGAGACTCGCGGAAGGTGGACTTACGACCTTTCTCGTAGGGTCCAATTGGATTGGAACATAAGGCTCCATCCTGAAGTAATGTCATAAAATGACTGTTCAAGGATGAAGCCAGGTGATACAGAGAGGGGGGGGCACAATTACTGTGTGGAGTCCGGCACGATGGGTGGCAAACACCATCTAAGTGCGTAAATGCATTTTCCCTCTCCTAAAAAAAATACTAAGGAAAGGGTGTCTGTGAGTTTTAGCAATAAAATTTAAGAAATAAATGTTTTGATAAAATACTGTTACGTCTTTTTGTACAAATATTTGCGTAATGTGACCATACCTTTATGAAAACAAAAACAAAAAAGTATGGTATAGCCCATTTACATTCGCCCTCAATTTAGTATCTATAAGAATTCGATTGAACTCCAACATGTTTTTACAAGATTTTCCACACAAAACGCAGTCTACTTCGTGACTGGATTTTGATTAAATGGGAAGGAAATTAGTAATTTTAGAAGTTGTTCTAAAAATTACCACTCTGTACAAGAAAAAAGGTAATTAAATATAAAAAAGCAAACAACAAAATGGAAAGTTTATCGGAAAATAATACAAAAAAATAGATACGAGGGCGAATTGACATTGAAGCTACCTAGCGCTAGATGGCAGCACAAACACAAAAACTTTTTCTTTCTTAGAAATTACGATCTGTCAGCAAAAATCTTTGCCAAATTCATCGATTAGTTTATTTGTTGTAGTCGTTTGAAGTAAGCAACTTTTGTGTTCTTGAAAAATGAAAAAAAGTGAATTTCGTGTAGTGATTAAACACTATTATTTGAAAGGCAAAACGGTGAAAAAGCCAAAAGAAAAGCTTGATAAACATTACGGCAAATCTGCTCCCTCAGATTATATGGTAAAATATTGGATTGCTGAATTTAAACGGGGCCGAACAAGCACTGCAACAATACCATCAACAGGAAGGCGAAAAGAGGTGGTTACTAAAGAAAATATCAAGAAAATCCCCGATATCGTTATGAATGATCGCCGGGTCAAAATACGTGAGATTGCTGAAAGGTAAACATATCATATGAGCGTGTGTTTGACATTTTGCATGAACATTTGCATATGAAAAAGCTATCGGCAAGATGGGTGCCGCGTTTGCTCAGTGTTGAACAAAAACGGGTTCGACAGATCTCTTCACAGCGGTATTTGGACATGATAAAGCATAATCCTGCTGATTTTTGGTGTAGATTAATAACTGTTGATGAAACTTGGGTCCACCACTACACACCTGAAACCAAAAATTAATCAAAGCAATGAAAGCTGGTGGAAGTGCTCTGAAGAAGGCGAAGACAGCGAAATCGGGTGGCAAGGTTATGGCCACTGTATTTTGGGATGCACACGAAATATTGCTCATCGATTATCTTGAAAAGGGATCAACAATCACAGCAGAGTATTATCGTCGAACGAAACTAGATGAAGGGCTGTAGATTCCCTAGTTAGATTGAAAGCTATGCAATATCGAAGTACTTTTATTACCTCTTAAATGAATGAATTAATAATGTTAGCATGTAAATAATAATAGAACCTGGAAGCCGGGAAAGTAACACAAAAATGCAGTTCACTTAACAAACAATCTGAATTCACATTATCATTTCAAAATTTTATTATACACAATACACTCCGGTTCACTTATTTAAACGCACAAAAAATCCCATATTCAGGAGCCGGTATCTTTTGCAATTTTCAACCGATTCCAGAGTTTTAAAATAGAAATGGAAGGTAGACATCTTGATATATAAACAAAATCATGACAATGGTGGTTTCTTAACTAAGGAACCTTTTTTGAGGAATTTATAAAAAAAATCTAAAAATGTGTTTTTTTTTTTTTGTTCACTTGAATAAAGGCACTTTGACTAACTTTAATGAAAAACAGCTTTTCTTGTTTTTTAAGTTATTATTACTTTATTTGCTTTATTAAAGAACTATTAGTAATGGGCACAACCCGCTTTGTTTTTAATAACTTCAACGAAATTTCATTCCAAGCATCCTTAATGGCCTGAATTAGTGACTGCTTGTCATCAAATTGTCTACCTCCTTCATAGATCTTACGAGATAACCAACCCCACACATTTGCGATAATGTTTAGATCTGGCGAATAGGGTGGCCAGTCAAGAATATTAACATTTTGGCTTGCAATGTACTATTTTACTACTCTGGCCTTGTGTATAGGGGCATTATCCTGTTGCAATATCCGAGGTATTGGACCAAATAGTTTATTGAACTTCGGAAAAGCCGACTCCATTAACGTTCTATAGGTTGCACCAGTCATTTTTGCACTTTGAAATTCAAGATCTATGGAACCATAGTACTTAATAGCACCCCACACCATAACGCCGCCCTCTCGGCTGTGATATCGGTTCAAAAATCAGTTTTCTTTACGCAGGTCATGGAAATAATAGTTGTAGCCATCAGGCCCATCCAAATTAATCTTCTTTTCATCCGTAAATACAACGGTTTTCCAGTCATTTACATGGCCTCTTTGCTGCACACCCCATACCATGTAGTCTTTTGCGAATTGAAGACGCTTTTCCTTACGAGAACCATTAAGTGGCGGCTTTTTTTGTAATTTCTTGTATTTGAGATACTCACAGCTATTAATAACTGTGCGTACTGATGACTTACTCGCTTGCACTCCAGCTTGAGCTCTTATTTTTGACAAGGATAAGGCAACGAAACCCTTCCTTTACAATTTTTTTCATACCCCTCGGGGTCCTTGATATAATTGTCGACAACGGTTGGGCTCAGTCCAATTTTTTTAGCTATTCCGCGGTTAGA
Source organism: Metopia argyrocephala (assembly GCA_963576795.1). Lineage (NCBI taxonomy): Eukaryota > Metazoa > Arthropoda > Insecta > Diptera > Sarcophagidae > Metopia > Metopia argyrocephala. Next base: position 53,983,188 of record OY756211.1, on the reverse strand, counting down.
ATATCCTTCAGAACGGTAAACATCGATTTTAGCCCTTTCCAAAAGATATAAAATTTTTTGTTTTGCCATTTTGACTCGTAAATCGACTAAGATGTAATAAATTGCAATAAACAAACGCCCCCAACAAAAAAATCACTGCTTACTTTAAAAATAATACAGTTTTTCAGTTTTTTACTTAAAATTTTAAGTGCCAAAAATGTGTATCCCACAAAAACTAGGGTGACTCCTCTTAAATTTTTTTTATAGTGAAATCGTCTTAAAACAATAAAATGATTGGTAATTTAGATGTTTTCTTTTATTTAAAATAATTCCGTCCCTATCTCACATATATTCATATTTGTATTTGTAGTAAACAGCTTTGAAAGCTCTTGTATTTTTATATTGACAGATTCTTGTGGCTTTGGAACGTAAGCAGAAAACATAGTTGCTGGCTAAATCTGATTGGCTGTTGAACCGTCATTGCTGCACCATACTCTTGAAAGTTATGCATTTTATGCAGATAAAGGCTTAAATATGAAAATAAAATGTTATATTGTAGAAATCAATATGGCTATATCACTGATCTGCTATTTAAAGCCTCATAAAGCAAAAAAGAAGTTATACATAAAAAATTACAACTTCCTTCCACTGTGTATTACATTGCTTATAAGCCATTAAATTATTTCAATTGAAGAAACAAATTTTTTTTTTCATTTACATGTGAAAGCTCACATTCATATCGGTTTAAATCGCTTTTTTACATTGATTTGTTTTTTCTGTCATTTTTTGGTTTAACATTCAAACCCTTAATATCAGTTAAGTTTTTAGAGAAAAATATTTGTGGCGCGTGTTATTGCAAGACTTTTTACAAATATTAAGTAAAAACTATATTAAAAAAAGCAATGGAAACGACAAAGGAAAATAAAAAGCAGAGAAAGCAAATGAAATAATCTTGCCAGCAACTACAGAAAACTACAGTATAATATAAATTGAAATCCATTAGTTCATAAATGTTTGTCTTATTTTTCGTTGTATTTTTAAGCATCTTTTCTCTCATTGCATTCATAGCAGATTTTATTACTTAAAATTCTTTCTTTTTTCTCTCTGAAGAATTTTCTTTGCAAATTTTTGGATTTATTTAAAAAAAAGTGGTTTATACGCATTTACACAAAGGATTTTTATTAAGCAAATTAAATTATTCTACTAATGCTGCTGCTTTTCTTAATGCACTCCATCTATTTTGGAATAAATTTCTGGGACATTTAAAAAAAAAAAAATATTTTTAGTGATAATGGTTGATGTATTTACAATTACTCTAAACTAATTATTCTGAATCCTTAAAAAGACAAAAGAAAAGGAAATTATTTCATAAAGTAAAATAAGTAAATGTTTTTAGATAGCTTTTGAACACTTAAAAATATTAAAATGAATTCCAATATACAAAAATATTTCTTTTACAGATTAATTCTTTAAAAAAAAAAATAAAAAATATATTGCCCCCTTGTTTTGGTTACACAATCAGAATAAAATTTAAATATACTGATTTTTTTGTTATTCCAGCAATCAAGTCAAAGCTTTTTTATCCATTTGTACGAACTGAAACGAATTGTATTTAAAGCAATTTATGGTTACATAAGCCGATTTGTTAAAAATATTTCTTATGTTTTTTATTTGGTTGTCAAATTGTATTTTATTGTTTATTGCATTGTTGAGTCCTTTATGACTAAAGCCACCCACCAAGGACAAATATATTAATTTTTGGCAGAATTTCATGCACTACCACGACGACGAATATGTTGCAACATGCAAATTTTTTAATTAGCGAGTTTTTTGTGATCACATAATGCAATAAACTTGAACAAATTCTACAAATAAATTTTTTTATTATTAATTATTTTTAATAATTATTAAGCAGAAAACTTCATCGTTTATTTATAGCAAAATTTTATAGCAGTAAAATCACTTATAAGTCTTTATATAATGGAGTCCTGGTAAACAATAACACACAAAATATATATGGCAATGGAAATGACTTCTTATAATTTAGGATTAGCAGAAAACGATTTAGCATTAAACTTATAACTCATAAGTAGGGCAACCAAAAATATGCTCTATAAAATTAGTTTTAAGCGCCTAAAATATGCATTGAAAAAACACTTTTAAGCATTAAAAATATGCTCTATAAAACTCATAATGCAAAAATTTTAAAACATGAAAAATAACAATTAGCCACCAACCGGATGAAATAAAATTCCTTTATATTTACATAATAATGCAGAACTGTAATTTAAAACATATCTAAAAATTGTATTTTTAACTCTTTTTTTCACTGAGTGTCTTGTACTTTTCCTATCAGTTTGGCTAAATTAAAATGTTGAATTGCATTTATCTCAGAATCGCTTTTTTTGGGTTATGCCACTCTTCTCGCAAATGAACGATATATTTATTTTAATTCCAAAATTAACAAAAAAATAAAAACATTTCAATCAAAAAACAATCATATCGCTCAATTTTGAAACATGAAGCTTTGTCGTAAAACGCTTTTGTACATCGAGAAACTTCTTTCGACATCAACGGAAGTAATTGGTGCAAATTTTAAAGCGAACGTTTTCTAGCATAATTTCTTGTGCTTAGCTCAATATGTTTTTGACTTCCGAGGTGTTGTTTTATGGTAAATATTTTCTTTGCTGACACTGGCTTACTGCAAACTTTACAAAACAGAATATTCATTCCTATTACGTTTTAAAATCGCGGTATTCCCTAATATATTATTTAGTCTGTTTGACACAGATTGCTTGATTTTCTGCATATTCTTACGCAAATTAAAATAATTTAAAAATCAACTTTTAATTAAATTTTTTATATCATATTGATCGTTGTGGGACACCAAAAATAACTTTAAAATCTTAAATTTAATTGAATAAATACCGACTTGTAATGTTAAACGTTTCTAATTGTTATTATCTTTATTAAAAAATAAACTTTTTTTTTTCTTTAAAAAAAAATATTTTTAGGTCGTAAATTTTTAACATTTTATATTGTATTAGCATCACTATTTAGTTTTGCTGCCTCAAAAAATATAAATTATTTTAGGTTGGGCAGCAACAGCAAAGGTTTTTGTCTAGGGTTTTGCTGAGCTGCCTTTAAAATAATCGTTTCCATATAAACGTGTGTATTTTAATTTTGACAACTGTCGTCTATAGCATTAAACACATAGGCGACAGCAAGCAGCAGGCAGCAAGTTGTCAAAATTAGAATACACACGTTCATATGAAAATGATTATTTTAAAGGCAGCACAGCAAAACCCTAGACAAAAACCTCTGCTGCTGCTGCCCAACTTAGAATAATTTCTATTTTTTGAGGCAGCAAAAACTGATTAGTAATGCTAATACAATATAAAATTTTAAATGAAAAACGACCTAAAAAATATTTTTTATTACAAAGAAAAAAAAATTTATTTATTAGTAAAGATATAAACAATTAAAAACTTTTCACATTACAAGTCGGTATTTATTTAATCAAATTTAAGATTTTAAAGTTATGTTTGGTGATCCACAAAGATCACTATGCATTGTTGTTCAAAATCCTTGTTTAGTATGATGGGAAATGCGATGAAGTCGCTGATTGTAAAACAAAGAACTAAACACGTTTTGTCTTATAAAAAATATGCAAATATGTGATGCACCGAAATATCTTTGTGAACATGTGATTTATTTTCAAATATGCAGCCGTACCTATTGAGAAATACACAGCATTTCAAAATTCAACGGGCAACATCAACGACGATGCAAAAATCAATATTTTCAAAGGGTTTTACACCCATTGCCAAATAATTTGAGATTAGAGCAAAATTTTAAGTTTTTTAAAAGAGTATGTGTAAAATTAGCGAAAAATATATTTTGTTAATGAGTTTTGCAAAGTTTTTTAGTACTAATAATATATAAAAAAATTAAAATAAAAAAAATATATACACTAGGGTGGGTCAATTTGTTCGGGACCGAAAAACATGACAAAGCGTATAGCAAGGTCGTAATCTACGAGAAATTCTAAGAACTTTTCCCAAAGAAACCATGGTTCTAAAATCAAAATCGAGCTTCCGGTTTTTTACGAGAAAATTTGGTGTTCAGGTCATCCGAAAATAATGCTATTTTTTTGGAAGTATTCATTGCAATTGGTGAATAGTTGACCTGTAACGCTGGAAGAGGGCTTATTTTAAAGGAAGTTATCTCAGCTTTCTATATCTGTCCTCATTTATAGAAAATTTTTTACCCAAATAATGGTTTTGGAGGTTTATGTCAAAATAATAATAGTAGAACTGTTAAAAACCTAAAACTATTATTATTGTGACATAAACGTCCAAAACCATTATTTGGGTAAACAATTTTCTATAAATGAGGACAGATATAGCAAGCTGAGATAATTTCCTTTAAAATAAGCCCTCTTCCAGCGTTACAGGTCAACTATTCACCAATTGCAATGAATACTTCCAAAAAAATAGCATTATTTTCGGATGACCTGAACACCAAATTTTCTCGTAAAAAACCGGAAGCTCGATTTTGATTTTAGAACCATGGTTTCTTTGGGAAAAGTTCTTAGAATTTCTCGTAGATTACGATTTTACTATACGCTTAGTAGGCAAAAAAATTGACCCACCCTAATATACACATATGTACATTTCAAACAAGCGATTTTATTTTTGCGATTTTGTACACTTGAAAGTGGTATCACTGAAATATTTATTTCAACAACAAACACATGTTCATTATTTTATTTATTTTTTATTGTTTTGCTGTTGCTGCCTTCGAAATATTTATGTAGTTGATATCATGGCAGCAAATATTGTCGGCTGCATTTGCTGCTTGCTGTCATGCTGCTTGCTGTTGTCTATGTGTTTAATGCTTATTTGTTTAATGCTTTATTTGAATGAAACAGAATTACAATATATTTTTGTTTTTGCCCTCTTAATCAATTACAAAAACTGCAATAATGGTGAGAAAGGGAGAAAATGACGTTACTTCGACTAACTCATACAAGTGTATGTACTAACATATGGAAAAAAGTAATTTCAGTATGTGGTTTCATGAAAAGTTTGAGTGTTAAAAGTTGGTGTCAAGTAATCAATATGAACAGTACACAAAGACCCCTGATGAGACTACAGTAGTTGAAGTCGAAAACATATGTTCAGTTTGGCCAGTGTTCTATTCCTTTACGGACATCATTTTCTCCTTGAATTATCAAAAATTTCATTGCAAAAATCTAAATTCTTTTTAGAATTTAACTTTGATCTAATTAAAGCATTTCTGACGAAACAAAATTAATTAAAAACAAAAAAGTTTATCACTTTTCCTGGGGCTCGAACTTGAGTGTTCAGCATATGGTAATAAAACTAATTTTTGAAAAAGATAAAATTATCTATAATAAGTCAAATATACTACTTATAAATTGATACATAAAGGAATAATCAAACAATATCAATAAGTGTCAATACCAGCAAGCAGCTTCAAATCCAATGAGGAGATTTTTAGCAAAAGTGAATTTAACTACTCGAAACTATTTTCGTTCCTTTGCCAATTGACTAGTTTTTCGGTGCTGATCAGCGCTGTTACTTTTTTTTATCGCCGATTTCTACATCGAATTTTTTGTTAGCAAAGTTGTGAAATCTTGGTGCCGACATACGGTATATATGAAAACCAAATTTTATATAAATAGTCAACAATATATGTATGTAAAAATCTTGTTTATATTACTTGACTTAAAATCAACATTAATCAAGTGTATACTTTCGACCTTTAGTTCTAACCTTATGGTTCTTGATTAAAGTCAAAACCTCTGCCCTCTCCATAAGAAACGATATGGATTTATCTTCATGCTTCACAGTGGAGGATTTAGGATTGCTTCCTTCTTAGGCAGATGTGGATACAAGAAAAAAACTTAATTTTTTTAATAATTTAAGTAGAGTATATAGTTTTTAATAATTTGCATACATAATTATTCTAAACTGTTGGGTTTCAGATAACCATAAATTTGGAGAACAATTAAAAAAATCAGTATAAATTTCCTGCCGTTTCTTACTAAGAGCTATAAACGATCTGAAATTACAAAGAAAGAATACAATAATTGTTTCGTTGCACTTCAATAAATTTATTGTCGGCATTGTTTTCTGCAGTTAAATCTAATGCATTAGTTATTATGCATTATTATTATTCTAAAGCCCTCAATTTGCCTTCTGCTTCAATTTTTCCCAAAGAACACGAAGTTTTACAAAAAAAAAAGTTTTTTAATTCCTTGCAAGTTGACAAGAAAAATTCGACTGCTTGAGTATAGACCAATATAGCCCAAGGCACGTGGTCTGCTTAAAGATTAATTGTTTTAATTTCAATATGTTTGGATCTGCGTCCAGTATTTTGCAAAAATTACCAAAATTATTCAACGGTTTTAACATTTTCATGTATGTATTTACAATTACAGGAAGCTGATCAACATATGCAATATCAGGTGTGAAATCAACAATAAGACCAAAATACTCAGCCAGTATTTAAAAACTAATTCAACAATTAAATTACTTCATATAACCTACAATAAGAGATTTTCATATTCGTTTGAAGTAAATAGTTGGTGAAATATTAATTTTATTTGAATTATTTGTACATTATTTTAGTTTTAAATAATGAGGCCCTAAGCCAGGGCCAAACCGACGTAGGCGTAAATCCACCACTGATGTTTTATCAATTCGACAAACTATCACCAATCATCGAACGACTATAACTATTTTTTTTCGTCACACCAAACTCATAGTCTAATCTGTATCTCTCTAAAGAATTCTAGTTACTCCACCAACGGTTTTACACATTGTTTGAGCTTCTGAACTCGAGAATCAGTATCCTTCTATATTCTGTATTTGTGTAAATGAAATCCTTAAACTATTTTTTTTAAACAAACAGCCGATGCTTTGTTAAGTGCTGAAGACTCGGGTTCGAGCCCCAGGAAAGGTGTGATCAATTTTACAGCCTGTTTCTATATTACAATCGTTTCGACAGACAAACAATCCATACACAAACAATTACGTAAGAAATTGGGTTTTTATAAAACAATTGTCTGACTTACGTTTGTTTACATTATTTTCTCTATTTTTCTCTTTAAGCTCAAATTCTATGATTGCCAGGGTATAGAATTTTCAGTTTTGCTCAATTTTTCTAATATAAAAAAATAATTTATACATATAAAAATGGCAACCCTATTTTTTGTTTACAAAATAAATTCAATTAGAGAAAATATAAATTTTGTTTTAGAGAAAAAAATAAAATATTACCTATTAATAAATTTTTCATTACAGGCCTCTTCTGAAAATTGCTTTTTGTAAAAAAATTACGAAATTTATGAAATTATGATTTTTATATAAAAAATTTATGATATTAAAAATAAAAAAAAAAAATAAAACAATTACATGGAAGGCCTTTTTTTAAGAAAGTGGTATTTGCCTTTATGATTTTTCTTTATGTTTTTCGAACTTTAATTTGCTCTCAATTGTATTCAGTTCTTATGTGGATCAAAATACAAATAATTTTACAATTTAAAAGTAAAATATCACCAAAATATGAAATTTAATATTTCCTTGTAATTTGAAACCAAGCGATTTTCAGAACAGGCCTGTATGATTTTGTTCGTACACAATCAAATTTTTTTGATTGTGTGTTTTTGACTTTTCTAACAAACGAAATTGTGATATAGAAACCACATAAAGAGACAATTTGTATACAGCTCTTACGTTTTTACTCAAAATTATTTTATAAAAACCCAAATGAAATTTTTATACACAAACAAACGAAAATTGTGTATCAATTGTATTATGGAAACAGGCCCTTACTCTATTTATTAAGCAATCTGGTGTTTTTTTACGCACGGAACAATAACAATGTTAACCTTGAAAAGGCAATATTTTATCAAATAGCTTTCCAATTGAGTAAAAGAAATTCTTCTCCGTTTAGGTTGTTTTTTTTTTTTATTCTGAAGTCTTCATTATGACTGCTTCTTTTTGTTAAACTTTTAATATTACGCTTTAAAAATTATATTTTCAGTGTTTCAAATTACCCAGCGGGAAATGGTAATCAATGAGAAACGAGAAGGTAATACAAGGAATGTATAATCTATTGATTACGGAAACCATTACCCTTAACACAGATCATATCCTACGAAAGTAATAAATTCTTTTACTGTCCCCCCGTAATGAGTATTAGAATGCATTATTTGTAATGCATAAAGTAATTATTTACTAATAATTTGAAGGAATAAATTCTATGATGCATTATTTTGCATTATATTATTAATTTATTTATAATATATTAAATTCTGCATTAAATTATTAATAATAAATTAATTTCCCCCATTATAAATAAAATAATAGTAACTATTCGGGAATATTTGTTTTACTATTTACCATGTTCATGTTAAAAACATTTTGCAAACACTTAAGTTTGAAAATAATTCCGAATAGCTACTATTATACATATTAATTAATCTTAATAATTAATTTGGTGTCTGCACTTCTGCACATTTAAACACAAACTGAATTTTTTAATAAAATACATTTCTTTTTGCGTAAAAAATAACGGATTTTTTAACTATGAAGAAAAAAAATAAAAAAACAAATAAATCCACAAACAAAAATATACGCAGGAACAATAACTTCTTTCTTCTATATATGCGGGAATGTACATGGTAATCGATATAAAAATAAAAAAAAAAAAACTAAATTATGGTTTTTTTCAACAAAATATACGAAAAAGAAAAACCAACAAACAAAAACTTCTTTCTTCATAGATGTGGGAATACACATCGTAGTCAATATTTACCTGTGTGCCACTTGAAATTACCTTCTTGATTCCAAAATTAATATATTCTGAAGTAATATATTATATAATTGATTATAAAATAAGGTAATCAATATTTTCTCGCTGGGTAGTTTTGCAATTCTCTTTTTTTAAACTTTAAATATTACCCCAGCGGGAAAAGATTGATTACCTTATTTTATAATCAATTATATAATATATTACTTCAGAATATATTACTTATGGAATCGAGAAGGTAATTTAATTTGACACACAAGTAAATATTGATTACCATGTGTATTCCCACATCTACGAAGCAAGAAGTTATTGTTTGTTGGTTTTTGTCTTTTTCGTATATTTTGTTGAAAAAAACTGTAATTTGGTTTTTTTCTTCTATTTTACATATCGATTACCATGTACATTCCCACATATATAGAAGAAAGAAGTTATTGTTTCTGCGTGTATTTGTTTGTGGATTTTTTTGTTTTTTATTTTTTTTTTTCATAGTTAAAAACTCCGTTATTTTTGACGCAAAAAGAAATGTATTTTATTAAAAAATGCAGTTTGTGTTTAAATGCGCAGAAGTGCAGACACCAAATTAATATTTAATATTAATTAATATGTATATTAGTAGCTATTCGGGATTATTTTAAAACTTAAATGTTTGCAAAATGTTTTTAACATGAACATGGAAAATAGTAAAACAAATATTCCCGAATAGCTACTATTATTTTATTTATAATGGGGGAAATTAATTTATTATTAATAATTTAATGCATAATTTAATATATTATAAATACATTAATAATATAACGCATTAAAAATAATGCATCATAGAATTTATTCCTTCAAATTATTAATAAATAATTACTTTATGCATTACAAATAATGCATTCTAATACTTATTACGAGGGGACAGTAAAAGAATTTATTACTTTCGTAGGACATGATCTGTGTTAAGCGTAATGCTTTCCGTAATCAATAGATTATATATTCCTTGTATTACCTTCTCGTTTCTCATTGATTACCATTTCCCGCTGGGACGCTTTAAAAATTATATTCTCCGTGCTTCAAATTAGCTTCAAAAAAGAGCTTTAACAATATTTTATTTTTCTTAATATTTTCTTATTCTTAATATTGCTCTCATCATATGTACTTATATATGACTTTTAGAAACTTATTTTACAACATTTATTTGCTAATGTTGCTCAATAATTTTATTTCGTTATATTAAGGAGAGTAGTGGGGAAGCAAACGTGTAGGAAAGACTAATTGAAGTGAATTTAGCCTCCAAAACATTGGTTTGAGATACTTTAGCTAATAAAGCTGTATTCACGTCCATTTATCAATGTGTCAGCCACAACGATTAATATAAAGTTGATGTTTTTTTTTCTCTCTTTATCTAATACTTAAAACTAAAAACTAACGAAACGAAAAATATCAAAACTAATTGTAAACTATGGCACACACTATATCAACATGTATAAAAACATATTTCTTTGGATTACCAACTTTGAAAGTTTGATTGCGTATGTTCTAAAGCTGCTGCGAATGTCTTTCAATGCTTAAGGAACGTTCACATTAGGTAAATATTTGAACAAAACAGCGTAACCACCATTTTATGAAAATATTTATTTATTTTATGATTTGTTTCTTGAAATTTAATTAATTAAAAATGTTGCTGTTATTTCTAGCATTTATTGTTGAACAACTTTAAAACAAACAAAAAATTTACGTGAAAAGAAATTTTTTCATAAATAGTAATTATGCTGTTTTCGTCAAATATTGGACTAATGTGACTGTACTCTTAGCTTTATGGTACGCATTTTGCTTTTTTCTATATAAAATTATTTTTCTCTGTGTGTATGAATGTGTGCATGCAAGAGTATTTCCTTGTGTGTGCATGTTCTTTGTAAGTATGTTTTAAAGTAATTTTTAGTTTGATTAAATTTTTCTTTCCTTCACATTTTTTTCCTACATTTTTGTATGTATTTTGGCAATTTATCCAGATGTTATTTTTGTTTTGTTTTTCGCAAAAATACCAGAGTGAAATAAATGTGTATTTTAGTGTGTGTGTGTGTGTGTGAATCAAAAGAGAAAGCAAGTCAATCTGCAGTTGCAATTCATTTTTCACAATTTAATTTGATTCATTCATTTATTTTACTGTTACACATTTTTTCCATATAAATTTTGTTATTATTGACATCGCAACTCTTGCCACTTCTACTTGAGTACGTAAAATAAAATAATGAACACTTTTAATAACCCAGTGAACCAGGAAATTTAACGTTGCAGGATAAGGCCAAAAATAATAAATTGACCACAAAAGAGCGTTGTTGTTTTAAACACTACTTTACAAAATACTACAGGCGACAAATCTTCAATAAATTTATAAAACTTTAAAAATTAAATTTGCCTTTTCTCAGGAGACCAGTACTGTAAGAGACCCCTTCTCAAATAGATCATTATACAATACTAGTGCTAGGAAAACATGAAAAAGAAAAAAAGGAAGTAAAGTTTGTGAAGATTTTATTTGAATGGGGAAATTTTTCCATAAACTATACTTGAGGCTAAAGAGCAATATTCCCTCTATATTAAATGGGTCGATTCACTGTAGAATCGACTATAAAGGGATGTGTTCTGTGAGAGGCATGAGTAGTATGTAATAATATGCAATAAGTAAAAGCTGAGATTATTATTTCGTCAGAGTATAACTTGTTTTACATATTTCCCCGATTAATACTATCCTTCATAAGCACCTTCGCTCTTTTCTGAACATGTTTAAAAAGTCTCAAACAACCATCCACACATGAGAGTTGTATTCCATATTTGGATCGAAAAGAGCTTTTGTAAATAGTAAGAAGGCCATATGGAGTGGAATATTTATTCTATCGTTTTATAAAACCAAGTTACTTGAATGCTTTCTTCTACGCCCGAGAAATATGGTCATTCGAACATCGAGATCGACTGCATTCTCAATATCTACATTCCGATAGTCACAGATCACAAAAAACCATCATCACCAACACCACAAAATTAAGTCTGCCGTGCATTAAATTCGATCCTGTTTACAAGTTGTAGATGCCGTGGTCTAGTGGTTAGTGTGTTGGCTTATTAGGATATGAACCCAAGGTTCAAACACCAGCTCTGAAATTTTGATAAATAAAAGAAATATGAAAAAATTATTTCTTTCGGCGACTACCTGTCAGCAGTCTCTGGCAAAAGTTCTGAGAGTATGCCATAAACAAGCTTCTCAATTCTGTCGGTCGGAGTCGACTTTAAACTGTAAGTCCCGGTACTCATAAATAAAAATTAACACACACAAGAAAGATGCTGCAGGAAGCTAGGAGTAATACAAAACATTGTTAAGGCAGCTGGTATTCATTCGGGAGACATTCTCAAATACATCAATCTTATGAACTGAATGCTGTGGTGCTGTGGTATTTTTCACAACGGAGTCGTATAATGCAAATTGTCAGTTGTGTTACGCGAACAATTGCCTAACGAATCTCCTAAAAGCTAGTGCTACGTTAAATGAACACAAGTGAGAAATATTATTTCCATCTGCGAAAATGTAGATATGTTTAGATATCAAACAGAAAAGATCGTTAAGAAACATGAAAGACAGAGTAAAAGAAGGAACAGAAATATATGGTGCTCCTTTATTTAACCTGAACTCGTTGAAAGATTTTCTGAGAATGGTCAGTATGGAAGAACAGAAATGTTTCCTGTCACAAAAAGCAGTAAGTTTATAAAAGAGAGCTTCGTACCAGACTCTATCAATGCGGTAAATAGAAAAAAATCTAACAGTCGGTTACTAACAGGTTAACAGTGAACAGAAATATTATGTCAGTCGCTTAGAAGCTTATTGGACTCTTTAAATACGTCACAAGAAAACGATTTATTATACACTCAAGGTTGTTGTAGAATATCGAACAAACTGACATTGGGTGTTAACTTTCAGTTTTACTACCATCACCCTTTTTAGGCATTCGCATTACACCAGCAATTTTCCAGTTAAATAAAAACTTACCGCCGCTCTATGACAGAATGAAAAGTGAAAAGTGTTGGAATCAAACTAGCATTATTCCCTACATTTTTAATAAAATATCTCGTGCGCAAAAAGTTAAAAACGATTGAAGAAATATGTGCTGGACAGCTTATAGAATTTACGCTGTAAAAAGCAAATAATGTGTATCAATTAATACACCGTTCAACTATCTAGCAACGTCCAATAAAAGACATGCAAACTTTGTGTACACACAAAAAAAATTGGTTGAAATTCAGTTGAATAATGAAATTTTTGTAAAAAGAAGAAGGTATTACATATATACATACATACATAATTGGCCATTACAACCCTGTGTCTTGCGGCACTCATGGATACCGGGACCTACAGTTTAAAGTTGACTCCAAACGATAAATTTGAGAAGCTTTTTCATGGTAATCAATTACTCCCAGAGCTTTTGCCAGAAGACTGTTGTAAGATAGTCGCCCAAAGAAATAATTTTTTCATATTTCTTTTTTCCAAGATGTCAGAGCTGAAATTTGAACCCGGCGTTATCGTGGTGGTAAGCCAACACACTAACTACTAGACCACGGCGACTACAAGAAAAAGGTAATACACAACAATAAAATATCTTTTATAAGCAAATTTTTTAAACTTTAACTACAGAAGTTGATTATAATTTTTCGATTCCTACACTGCCTATATAGATATGTATCTTGTTCAAGGCTTTAGTTGGTACTAAAGTTCTTTTGCATACTTATTTTTATTTGACGGTGTTTAAAAAAGTTTAGTTAAACTTGTAGCTGCTTCTTAAATATTAATTCATTCATTGAATCTAATTTTTTTGTATGGCAGAAACGAATTTTTAAAAAACGCCTTAAAGTATTCCTTTTTTTTTCTATTAAAGTTTGCGTCGATAAGCAAAAATGGAATAGACTGTTCTATATACATTCAAATATATGAATAATGATAATTATGTGCCTAAACCCAACTTATTTTTAAATATTTCGTAACCATTATAATTTGTTTACTGGGTTTCGTTCTCCACCTAGTAATGGTGGCCTGGTACATGTTATTTGTTTTCTCTATTGCGGCATTACATTTAAATTAATATATTTTTATTATATTCGTATATGGAAAAGGGGAACGCGTAAAATGAAATGAAAAGCAATGAGTAGTTCAAGCGATATTTCTTTTTCTGGAAGTTTCCACATTTTATATTGTCCTAAAATATACTTCATGTGTCGTTTCGATATCCTTATCCTTTGTTAGAATACTCGTATCTTCCGTAGAGCAAAAAAAATCTCGAAATGCTGAAATCTTAACACGATGCACAATTGCAGAGATCTCCATGGTTGAATTTGTTAAACACTGCAACAGAGAAATGACGAATTAAGATATGCAAAACACTTGACATGCATTACAATAACCACGTGTACTTTACTTTTACTAATTAATTAATAATTGTGTCTTAAACTTCCTAGAAGGCCATCTACAAATATACCGCTTCCGAACATTCCACTCTATTCCACCTTTGTCAATGTCAACAAAAATCGAATGATCAGGAGAAAAGCACCACCTATTGGGAAGTAGCAGATAAGTGCTAAACTTACTTAGCAAAGACACTCACCAAACAATCAACATTCAACGATAAGGCAATTGCTGATGATCATTCAAGGATGAAGGTATAACACTGGCTTTTGAACAAGCCTGTGCAAAAATAAAAATTTCATACACAATTGTGCCTTAGCTAAACTCACATGTATTCTTACGCTCTTGCTTTCAGTTGTCACTGAAACAGCGACGAGTAAACATGCGTGATGGATGTACGCTGATTTATTATTTGTAGTGAGAACAAAATTAATAGCAATGCACACAATAATTTTTAATTATAAATGAATTTGTAAATTCAATACCTTATTTATCATAGACATTCAAGAATATAATTTCAAAGTTTTTCAGCGATATTTTTATTATTTTTATAAAATTGTTAATAAATTGAATTTTTTGCTGCACAGAAAACAGCAGAGTATATAACTTAAGATATTCTAGAAAAGGTTTGAAGCCCCTAAAATAATAAATAAAAATGCGTGCTGACAGGAACCTATAATATACGACGACTATTATTTTGCAAAAAATTAAACCTTTTGAAGAACAAATTGAATATATTTCCCAGAAATGCAAAAAGTTTTTCAAGTTTTTAATTTTGTAATATTAATGATAAAAACTTTTAAGTATTCGTCAACGAATTAAAGCTTAAAATGTCTATATTGAGAAGGTTATATTCAATGAGCTGTATTTTGTTGTTGCTTTTAATCGTGTATTTCATTCAGGAATTATATTAAATTTAATTTCCTCAATTAAATGTTTTGTTTTATTTTAGCACATTTTGCAATTATTTTTAGAGAAAGAAACACAGTTTAATTTTACAAAATCATTGTCGGGAAAATAAGAGAAAAAAAGGAATATAATTTTTTTCAAGTCAGAATTAATATTTTTACTGGGCACCGAAAAATCCTCTTCTTCCGCAAGCAACTCTTTGTTAAAAAAACTGTAATTTTCTCCCTCTCTCACTCACTCTCCCTTTCTCTACAGCCCTGAATTCACTGAATCTTAAACTTTCAGAACAAATTATTCTTTCCCTATACCCATTACCAGTCAGCAAAATTATACAATTTTCTTTATTACAATAGAATTGTAAGTGTATTTGTATGGCATGTGGCGTCAATATGTCAACCATTAACACCAAATGTCAAAGTCAGTCATAAATTTTTACAACAAGAGATACTTTGTTTTTTCTATTTTTTTTACAGCAATTTAAACGTCATTATGGACTTTCCAACTCTTTCTTTTCTCGTATTGAGAGTTGGTAATTTTTGAACTTTGGTTTTAGAATTGTCGAGATGGCATCATACTTCGTTTCATTCTTTTAGTAGTTCATTGTTTAGGAAAATGCTTCGCAGCTTGATTTTATATAAACTAAGTCAATGAAATATTGTAAAAACTTTACCCTTTTCTTTCATTTTAAACATTATTTTTTACAACATTCATTTGGCTTTACTCGTCTCTTACTGTTCTCTCGATTAGTAGCCAAACTAATCAAACGGCATAACGGCTACTTAATAGAAATGCAACAAAAACGTTACACAATAGCAGCCATTTTGTAATAGTAATAAAGTTGTAAAGAAAGAGTACTTCGCGCTTTGTTTAATTCTGTTAATATTTGACCTTCAGGTATAAGTATGTGTTTGGCTGTATGCGCGTTTGTATGTCATTTATTGGCACAACTTTTAATCTGTAACCATAGCTGCCAGATTTGACGATTTATCGTCATTTTGACGATTTTACGACACAAAAATAGCATATTGACGATTTGACGATTTTTGGCCTTAATTTGACGATTTTTGATTATTTTGACGATTTTTGGAAACTCAAAATTTTCAACGGTTATTTGTTTGAATTTTTGTACTTTATTACAATTATTATTACAGTTTTTTCAACTATTGCTTTTGCAAATTCAATGTAGAATATTATTCATCTCTGAAATGATTTGTATGTACTTTTTATACAGAAAAATACAGAATTGGCTTTGAACATTCAAAATATAAATTCAAATGTAGAATATTATATTATTTCTGAAAGAAATTTTACGCTTTTTTTGCATAATACAATCCAAAATTGGCAACTGTTATATCAACCATTTAATGTTTCAAATTTTAAATTATATTTTTATTAGAAATAAAACCAAGTAAAATTTTAAGTCTAATTCAAACACGCTGGTTGTCGCTAGAATTAGTTGTAGTCAGTATTTTAGAATTTTTCCAACTTCTAAAAATGTACTTTCTTAAGTAAATTTTTTATCGGCAATGAGTAATTGTTTAAAAATCAATGTGCTATAAACCCAACATTTTTAATTTGGCAGATTGTAAAGATGAATCAAATAATTTGCTAATGAAAGAATTGATGAAATAGAATAGAAAAACTATTATTACTTATTTTATTAATTTTTACATGAACTGTGTGGCCGAATATTAATAAAATTTGATTTGACAACGAATATAGCTTTAAGTCTTTAATTCATAATAAAAGGAGAAATTATGAAAGAATTTAACAATTTTATTGAAGAATATGAAAGGCAAGAGTTAAGATCTGAAGTAAAATAATTAATTTAAATTAAATATAAATTTTTTGCCAAAATAACTTTACACTATTAGATAAAAAATATATATATCAGATAAATTTATTATAAATTTATTAGGAACAAAATTAGTTTTATTACATTATTGTGCAAACGAAAAACTTATTTTTAGTCAATTATTTATATCTAAATAAACAAATCTTAGAAACTTTGGAGGCCACTATGCTTACCAAATACCATTTAAATCTAAGGAATTGAATAACTAAAATTTTTAATGGTAATATATGTGCATATAGTGTAATAAATATAATATAAAATAGCATTTGTTGGTGTTTTTTATCTAGGTTTTAAAATTTTATATCCATTTATATGTACATTTATACTGTGAATTCTATTTTTCAGTTTTACTCACATAAAAACGAAAGTTTTTTCAAAAAAGTGATATTTTTTATTTGCATTTTGATGACAATCTTTTGACGATTTGAAGGAAAAATTTGATAATATTGACGATTTTTTTGTCAAGATTTTACGATTTCAAGGTCAATTTATCTGGCAGCTATGTCTGTAACACAAATGACAAAGTTTTTTCTTCTCTTTATTATTTTCCTTTTGTAAAGGCGTTTATGTGTTTCTGACTTTTATTTGTTTTATCGCGTTTACTATATAGAAAGAGAAAATGGTGAAGACATTATCTTGTGAGTGAAATCAAAAAAAAGAAAAGATTTTTGCTGCAATCTAAACCAAAGTGTACATTTATTTTTTTTTTATAAGAATCTCCAAATAGGGTGCGTCAAGTTTTACGATTGTTAAGCAAAGATAAATGCATAATGTTTACACTACTCTACAAGTCTTAAGATTTTCAATGTTTTTTGTGTGGTATTTCTGGTGTGATTGTCAAAATATGAAATAAAAAATTTTCTACCTGCATATTTTTTCAAATAAAATCAAATCTCTTCTGTGTTTGTTCTCTTTATGGATAGGAAAGTTGATAGAATTATACTATTCATTACTTTCTTCACAATCTTTATAAAAATAATTCAATGGTCGATTATTGAATAGAAAATTTGGCGACACTCAGTTCCTGTTCGGACACAGATATTGCTGCAAATATCTGTTTTAAATGAGAAAAGTGGAAACTCCAGACTGTATTTATGAGGATTCAACAGTAGACGATGTAGTATATAGTTTCTTTCATTGCGTGAGGTGGAGTAGAGAAGGAGATATTGGAGACAACAATCGGCATGTGCCCTGTCGACAATTGGTGCAAGAAATTGCTTCAAGATAAAGATGATTGGAACCTGATGGCAAATTATATTGAAGGTATTCTGAAAGCCAAAAAGAGAGATTTGGATGAGAGGACTACAGAAGATGGCAGACGGCGCACATAAATGCATGCACAATGTGGACACAGTCCTGCAGATTACAGGGCCCCAATTGAGTGCATAAATGCTCCCACTCCAAAGTAATATCAACATATTTTCGGAATGACCACAAAGAGGAAAAGTTAGTGGATGTAAGCCAAATACACGGAGGATAGCGACGGCTTCTTCTATGGTGCGGTTAGGTACATATGCTGCTCTTTTCAGCGCAAACAAAGACAATTTAAACATTAATAATAAAAACCCCAAAAAATGTAGTCGCCGTGGTCTAGTGGTTAGTGTGTTGTCTTACTAAGACGATAGCACCGGTTCAAATCTCAGCTCTGACATCTTGAAAAAAAAGGAATATGAAAAGATTATTTCTTTCGGCGACTACCTCTTAGAAGTCTTCTGGCAAAAGCTCCGAGAGTAACTGACTGCCATGAACAAGCTTCTCAAATCTGTCGTTCGGAATCGACTTTAAACTGTAGGTCCCGATACTCATGGAAAAAATTAACACACACAACATGAGTGCTGCGAGAAGCTAGGCCGTAACCCTGACACAGGGTTGTAATGGCCAATTATGTATGTTCGAGTATGCATTTAATACAAACCCCAGAGTTGGTAGGAAGTTATTACATTATATTTCAGGCTTGTTTTTAACCGTCGACAGCAAAGCCAAAGCAACATCGCTATTTCAACATCGTAAAATTGACTATCAATTGTCAACATTTATGTAGAATACAAACAACTGACAACAACTGGGACAAAGTGTTTGCTACGTTCCCTCCTTTTGAAATAAGTAAATTTTATTTTAATTTCAATAAACATTAATTTGTTTCAAAATTTTAAATTAAATTAAAAGACGTTGATTTATGTTAAAACGCTTAAACAGTTCAGGAAAAGAAAAATAAAGGATTGAAAATTCGCTTCATAAGCAAACAAGAAATATCTTTCTTTCTTTTTTAATTAAATAAATTATTTACGTACTACAAATATTTCTCTACGAGGAGTATTTATTAACATTTTTAAAATTTACAAACTTTTCTATAGTGTCTGTTGTTGGCAATGCATCTTAAAAAAAAATAATTAAAACTTTTGAATTTTAAAACAATTTATGCAGTAATTAGTTTTGTTTACTCTACGAGTATTTACCAAGGGTGGGAGTATACTCGTATTAAATAAATTTGTTTTAAATGCAAATTCAATTTATTTTTTTAATTTTATTCTAAAAATATTTAATTCTTGTTGTTTGTATTTAACCAAAAACCAAAAATTTTTGAATTGTCAATAAACGAATTTTAATTAAAAGTACAAAATGTAAAATATTTTATTAATTTATTACACAAGTAAAAACATAAATAACAACAAAATACTCGTTGTACGTATAAATGAAATCGTAATAACAGTGTACAAAAAATTAAATATTTAAAAAATTTATTATCATTTTGCATTACCATGTAACATAAATAACAAGTAAATTTCAACAAAAATCTTTTCATTTTGACCATTGTTGGGTTTTTGTTTTTATTTAATTTAGACACTTAAGTTTTTTTTATTTATTTATTTGAATACAAAAACGCAAATCACTTTGTAGTTATTAGAGTTTGTTTGGCGTCATCACTTGTGTCACGCCGTTGATGATTTTATGTATTTGTTTATTTAAATATTTTATTTATTTATATTTTTGCAAACGTTTGCCCTATTTGATAGGATTGCTTGAATTGTAATGAAATTACATTTTAATTTAATATGAAAATTGTTAGTGACACAATGGAATTAATGCGCAAATTTGTGTACTTTTGAAAAAAAAAAAAGTTCTTTTGCTTCCATAGAACAGTAATTACAGGCTCTACCACGATATTTATTTACTTATGGTGGCTTTCAATTAATGCGTCAACTACTGCAGGTTTTGTTTGCCAATATGTGTTGGATTACTAGAACGTGATGTTGTTACAATTACTCCGATACTTGTTTCGTTTTTTTTCAAATACGAGTATTTGTTAAATATTTTTTCAATGGTTTCAACGTTTTTATAATAAATTATGTGTTACGAGTATAAAAAATAAATACTTTAAATATAAATTTATTCGCGTATATGGAAAAAATAGTGATCTTGTAACGTACTTCAACATAAAAATCTTGAACCAATTGAGACCCCAAAAACTGAAGGCTTATGATGGTGGTAAAAAACCCTTAGCGGGCTTTAAACTATTAGCTAAGGCTTTTTTATAGTTAATTTTTGAAGTTTTCAACTTGGGGTGGATTTATGTACAATTTTCCAAGAATATGTACTGATTCTTAAGTCTATATCCCATGAACTATTAGAAATATTGCTGGTCTTTCGAAGACAATTTTAGTGCTGCACTGTGTAATTTAACAAAGAGTTTCCATACAAACTAAAATAGGCTTAAAGTGTGCTTTAAATAGCGATTACCATAAAACATAAAGTCGATTTGAAGTGCGTTTTAAGTAAATGTTTTCATTATACAACACATTTCTGTTTCTTTTCTTTTTGAAGTTTGTAAGGTTGAGATCTTAACTTTAAAATATGCTACACCTACAGGTAATATGATAACGACTGTTACTCAAATTACTAGGCTGAAATAACACCAGACGTAAAAAGTAGTGTGGTGAACACAATATCTAAGATTATCTGAGGATGCCGAATATTTCTAGAATATATTGGGAGCCACTAAACGGTCTCTACAAGTCGCTTATTCCTCCAGTGCTTCTCTATGATGCGGAATCATGGACGCTGTCTTGTGCCGATGTAGCGATCCTGTGAGTGTCCAAGAAAAATGTTTTTCGTTAGATCTTTGGTCCTTTAAGGCATTTTGATGAGTTTTGTATTAGAACTAACCATGAGCTGTATGAGGTCTTCGACGATCTAGGCGTTGTTCAGCGTATTAACATCCAGCGGCTACTTTGGTTCGGCCATTTTGTTAGGATGGAAGAATCTGCTTCAGCGAGCAAAGTTTTCGATACGAAGATCACTGGACATCGGTGTGTTGGACGACCCTCTGTACATTGGACGGACCACGTTGATGAAGCCCTGTCATCGATTGGTGTGACCAACTGGAGAAGACGCCCGCTAAACAGATGCGCCTGGAGAACTAAGTATGAAAGTAAGTAAGTATTGAAGCATTGTCTTTTTTATTTTATTAAGACAAATACTCTGGGGTAAACTAAATGCTGTGATTTTTTTGTTCGTTGTTGTTTGTTTTCTTATATTATTAAGCTCCTTAGGAATGAGACAAATTGCTGTGAATTGATCATTCAAAGGCTAGTGTTATACTTTCACCATTGATTGATCAACAGCATTTGACCCTTTGTGGCATGTTGATTGCGGTGAGTGTCTTCGCTAAGTACGTTTTTAGCTATTATCTGCTACTTCCCAATTGGTAGCGCCTTTCTCACTTTGCTGGGATTCAAACCTGGGCCATTTGAGTTTTTGTGGGAGCGTCCTAACCACTATACCACGCACCCCCCAATCATGAGGATTCCTTAACATGGTGATATTGAAGGTAACAACGTATTTAAAGAATTTGCCAAGGCCGGTTCTACAATAAATTCGAAAAAAATGCAGATGAACGAAAGATATTCCTTCGTATTTGCTAGAAAAAAAGATGGAAAGATGAAACACTTGTATAGGCAAATCTGACCGAATGAAACTTGCGTTAAATCTGTATAGTCTTCATATTAGAAATCGTAAAGCAGTAATAAAGGGACACTGAACCCTAGGTTGAAAATAGGTCACAACGACTCTTGCAGTAATGATGTGAAATTAGAGACACCGACGAAATGTTTCCCTTGCCCATATCCTGCAATTGGATACCTTAGATAAAAGATTTTGAGGCACCGAAAATGTTTACACGGAACTATTTCTTAAAATTATCAGTTTGGCTGGAGGATAACCAAGTGTCGTAGATATATGGAATAGGTATTACCATAGAACCTTTGCCTAGAGGCAGCGGCTTGTTTAACCCATTAACGCCCAAATGAAAACCAAGAAAAATTTTTAAAATTCAATATTTATTACTAGATTTAAACAACATTTTTTACCAAAAAAAACCAAAAAAAATATTCTGAGTTGTGTTTTTTCAGGTATACTAAGCTTAGTACAGCAGCACTTAATATGCTATAGCTCAAAAAATTCTATACGAACTAAACCGTTTTATATTGCTTTTATTAGAATGTGATGTTATCAAGTAAACAAACTGCCTCTTAACGTTCTTCAAAGTTAACTGATGTAAAATAAACTTCATAACCATTCACAATCTCACAAGAAATAAATCACCAAAATGAAGATTCCCAGATAACTAGCCAAAATGGAGATTCCCATAACTGATATTTTTCAACTATGATGTACAACAGCTACGTGGATGTTGCATGTACTCTCTTTGACTGATATAAAGCGTTTCGCGAGTAAAAAACTGCATTTTATACTTTTTACTTGAACTTTAAGTTGTGTACTATATATAGTATAGCGGGCGGAAATGGGTTAACCTAATCTAACCTCGAAAAATATTTTACCCCCGAACAGAGAGAGAATTAGGGAATAGGGAATATTTCTTAAATTATTTTTACCTTCGAAAGCCATATTTTTATTACAAATACGATATGCATTAAAAGAGAAGAAAAACTCCTCTCTATTAGAATTCCAGTGAAGAAACTATTGCTTCTACAGTTGTCTCATAACCCAGTATCCTATACCTACTTATATATACAGTACACTACATACATACATAACCATGACCATTGCAACCCTGTTTCAGGATTATGGCCTAGCTTCTCGCAGCACCCATGTTTTGTGTGTCAATTTTTATCCATGAATACTGGGACCTACAGTTTAAAGTCGATTCCGAACGACAGATTTGAGAAGCTTGTTCATTTCAATCAGTTATTCTATGAGTTTTTGCCAGAAGACTGCTAAGAGGTAGTCACCGAAAGAAATGGTTTTGTGGTTTAAACCCGGAACTCTTATTAATTAAGCCAACAATAATAACCTTTGTAGCTTAAGTTTGGTAGTTTAGAGAAATACTCTGCTGATGCCGATCTCACTATGTATTTAATTATGCTTATAAGCGCAGTTTACAAAAAAAAAAAAAAAAAAAATCAGATCACTTACAAAAGCAGAAGGCAAGTGTAAATACGACAAGAATTAAATTCGGATATTTTTGACACAAGCGTATGAAACATCCATGCATCAA
The DNA here is from genome assembly GCA_963576795.1 of Metopia argyrocephala. NCBI lineage: Eukaryota > Metazoa > Arthropoda > Insecta > Diptera > Sarcophagidae > Metopia > Metopia argyrocephala. The sequence goes on along the minus strand of OY756211.1, from coordinate 53,959,665 downwards.
CGATCAAGTTTTCCAACAAATTTATAAATAACAGCTACCACTGTATTTGCGATCGTATGCGGATAAGATAATTAGCCATTGTGTTGTGCTATAAGGCTACTCCACCTATATTAAGGAACTTTTAATATTCTAATATTTTCCGATTTTGTTTTTAAGTCGTAACAGTTGGCACTTCATTATTGTTTGTTACAACTGTAACAACTGTAACTGGCACTGTAACAAGTATTTTGTCTCTTCAGAACGTGACTAGTTTTCCATTTTTATGATCGAAAAGAGTTGCACTTTTGCTTTTTGTATTTTCCATTAAATTTTTCCGATCTTTCTCAATATCTATTGGTGCTCTCTCGAATTGAGGCAATTTCATTAAATTTATTTAACAAATTTTTGAGGCTTTGCAATTCAATTATGTTTAGACCATACCTTGGGAATAATGATTAGAAATCCTAATGATTAGCAATTGGATTAGAAATTTTAATTGTGTTGGAAAATTGATTAATTATGATTAGTTAGCCATTTTAGACGATTACTAATTGATTAGATTAGAAATAATCAAAAATCTAATCACAATTAGTGACGATTAGCATTTCTAATCAAATCTAATCAAAACTAATCTAAAAAAAAATTAATTAGATTTCTTGATTATTTTTGATTAGATTTGATTAGATCAAAACTATGTTCTGGATCACCTTCGTCGTTACATAATTTGGATCAGATTCAGAACATAGTTTTGATCTAACCAAATCTAATCAAAAATAATCAAAAAATCTAATCAATTATTTTTTAGAATAGTTTTGATTAGATTTGATTAGAAATGCTAATCGTCACTAATTGTGATTAGATATTTGATTATTTCTAATCTAATCAATTAGTAATCTGAAATTTTTATCAAAATTCAATTCTAATGATTAGATTATTTTATTTCTCTAATCGTAATGATTTCTAATTGTAATCGAAATTCCCCAGCTATGGTTTAGACTAAATGAAGGTTACTTTGTACCACATTTAGTGAACTGTCTCAGTTATAGTATAGTTTACCATCAACATGGCATTAATTTAACATTTCATTTCGATCTGGTATAAAGCATGTAAATAATGTGTTCTAAAATGGTGTTCTAAAAATGCAAGATATTGTTTTGTCAGACCCACCGAATGAATGCAAAGTCTGCAATGAACATTTACTACATACGAGTAAACATTTGGACCAAATTAGATCTGTATTGATCATAACCGAATGAGTTAAACTGAAAGAATCAATTAATTGAACAAAGTGACCGAATTTGTTTTATTAGTTCGTTCAGATCAATCGTTCGTCTCTTTATTCAATCCTAAATTTGTTGTAATTTCTTTGCTTCATTTGTTAGTTCAATATCTTACATGTTTTCTTTTCTTTGAGTTGAGACTTCAATTCAGTCAATCGAATGTTTGATTTATTGTACGTTTCTGCAATTTATTACTTATTTTAAATAATAATACAGTTATTAACTTTTGTATGACAATTTTTTTTTTTAATTTTAGTATTTTATATAATGTAATGCAGCTAAAATTAGTAAATATTAAAAAACTACTCTTAAAAAGTAAGTACTGCTTTTTATAATCCCATGCAGATTAACGTCAGGTTATGAGTCATCAAATCTTTTTTAATATCTTTTAAAAAAAATTAATTATTTTATTTGTTAATTTTTTGAAACAGTGTGGATTAAAAGCCTTTAAACAAATATTACACATGTATTTTTTATATAGAGATTATTTTTTATATATGTATATATATATATTTTCATTTAATAATTGAAAAGACAAAATGCAAAACGCAGGCAAAAAAAAGCCAATCATTTTTCATGATTATGAATTCATAACACATTTTCTGTCGTGTGTGTACATTTTAAATGTAATTTTAGTTGTTTTCGAATGGATTTTGTAACACTGTTTTACAAATTTTATTTAAAAAAAATTAAAACTTTTAAGACAAAAAATTTTAAAATTTTATTATCTTTTTTTTATATTGTCTTTTCATTAAAATTGTAGTTCTTCAAAAAAAAAAAAAAATTATTGTTTTTTTCTTTATACATAGTTGGGCTTGCATTCTAATTAGGGTTTTCTCTCGAGAAATTTCGCTCACCGAATTTTAGTTCTTAGAAGTTCCCATCTCTCTGGGCTTATTTTCTGGTTTCCCTGATACTTAAAAAAACTCTAGGAGCATTTCTCTAACTTTGAGATAACATACGAGTATTTACATTCCGTTGCCAATAAATTTAAAAAATATATTTTAAAGGCAGTTCTATTAATGTCTCTGTTTTTTTTTTTTTTTTTATTATGTTTTTGTCTTAAATAAAATTTTTATGTTTTTATTTTTTCATTAAAACGATTTTATTTTCTCAATTTTAGAAAAGAAGTAGCAAAATTGGAACAAATACAAAACAGTTATTTAATATGCTTTAACCTTTATGTTCAAATTGAATACAAAAGGAGAAATTTTTAAGTCAAAAAGATGATTTATTACTATACTAAGACACGGTTTTTTAGACGAGTCTATAAGTGCATTAATTGTTTAAAAAAATAATTTTTCAAACCAAGAAAGTAAATAATATACATACACTCCGGTTCACTTATTTAAAGGCACAAAAAATCCCATATTATTGTATCTTTTGCAATTTTTAACCGATTCCAGAATTTGAAAATAGAAATATAAGGTAGACATCTTGAGATATAAACAAAATCATAATAATGGTGGTGTCTTAACTAAGGAACCTTTTTTTGAGGAATTTATAAAAAAAATCTAATCTAATCTAATCACTTGAATAAAGGCACTTTAACTAACTTTTATGAAAAACAGCTTTTCTTGTTTTTTAAGTTATTATTACTTTATTTGCTTTATTAAAGAACAATTTGTTTTTAATAGCTTCAAATATACGGGTTTGCATTGACAGATAAAGAGAATTGATGTAATCCAACGAAATTTCATTCCAACCATCCTTAATGGCCTGAATTAGTGACTGCTTGTCCTCGAATTGTCTACCTCCTTCATAGACCTTACGAGAAAACCAACCCCACACAACTTCGATAATGCTTAGATCTGGCGAATAGGGTGGCCAGTCAAGAATATTAATATTTTGGCTTGCAATGTACTCCTTTACTACTCTGGCGTTGTGTATAGGGGCATTATCCTGTTGCAATATCCAAGGTATTGGACCAAATAGTTTAGTGAACTTCGGAAAAGCCGACTCCATTAACGTTCTATAGGTTGCACCAGTCATTTTTGCACTTTAAAATTCAAGATCGATGGTGCCATAGTACGTACTTAATAGCACCCCACACCATAACGCCGCACACTGGTTCAGCTTCATACGATTGGTGGCATTAATTATAAGGAGTGGACCTAGAAACTTGAAAGTTGGCACAGAGTATTATATTGACTAAATTAAGAAAATAAAATAGTTTCATGAAAATCAGCCACACCCATCGCCCACCGCCCATACAATCAAAATGGATATTTTCACATAAAACCTTTCGTATAAAAGCAAAAGTCTTAAAATTTAGTACATATACTACTTAGAAAAAACAAAAGAAGCATGCCAAGATTCATTAAAATCTGCCACGCCCATCGCACCGTCTTGCATTCTGTGTAGGCGGTATTTTGGTGACTAAAATTCAATTTTTTAAAACTATTTTTCACAAATCAAATAATACCGTTGCAAAGAAGAGTGTTTCACTGAGACAAATTCATAATTTATTTGATTAAAAAGAAATATTTTGTCTTAGAAAAAGTCTACAGAAGTCACTTAAATATTGTAAAACGAAAACTGAGGAAAATATTTACACAGTTCAGTAGCTTTCTTATGTCAGATATTTTAATTGATAACTTTTCAATGCCGTTTTTATTGAAATATAGCACTACCTTTATAATTCGTAGAAAAAATTGCTTAGATTGCGTATGTAGTGTAGGAGATATGACCGAATTAAAATTGCCTTCTAAGCCTCAAAATTTGCAGTTTTTCTTTTAAATAAAGGATAGGTCCGGCTATATTACTGGAACCCAATGAACCCTAAAAGCCTATTCTTTGAATTTACGCAAAAAAATCCACAAGTTTTTACAGATCGTTAAACAAACTTATGCATTTTCTTAAAATGGCCGGGAAAACTGCAGACAAGTTGCAATAAAATCTATTGCAGAGAAGTGCAATCCTAAGAGTATGCAACAGATTTTAATACAAACGTCTACTGAAATTACATGATTGTGAAAGAAATTTTTCCTAACTAATTTTAGTTTTTTAAACCGGAATTGCTTAGAAGCAAAAACGGGCAGCTGAATTTTTAATAAATAATTAGCTGAGACTTCAGGCTTTAATTTGATATAAGTATCTGGCTAAGGCACGTTGGTGCACAGAAGATGCAATCCATAGAATTTGGAGAAAATATATATTTTTGGACAATTTTTTGTAGTAAAAAAATTTTTTTTTTAAATTTGAAAATCTTTTTTATTTATATATACATAATAAATAACGTCCAATTGTATGAAAAAAAATCTTTTTAGTGTCATTACAAGAGTATTTTAAAAGCATGAAGCGATAAAATGTATCATATATAATACGGCCATTTCAATCGCAGTCACTTAGGTCAACTTTGAATGTCTCTGAACAAAAAAGTAATAAAGATATAAGCCTAATACTTTTGGTGCATGACAGTTAGATTGTCTATTATAAACTGTAAAAAAATCAGGTAGATCAGAAGGCATGAAAAAAATGAATTAATGCCGCTCTTGAACCAGTGTGCGCCGCCCTCTCGGCTGTGATGTCAATTCAAAAATCGCTTTTCTTTACGCAGGTCATGGAAATAATAGTTGTAGTCATTAGGCCCATCCAAATTAAACTACTTTTTATCCGTAAAAATAACGGTTTTCCAGTCATTTACATGGCGTCTTTGCTGCACATCCCATACCATATAGTCTTTTGCGAATTGAAGACGCTTTTCCTTACGAGGACCATTAAGAGGCGGCTTTTTTTGTAATTTCTGGTATTTAAGATACTCACAGCTCTTAGTAACTCTGCGTACTGATGACTTGCTTGCTTGCATTCCAGCTTGAGCTCTTATTTTTGACAAGGATAAGGCAGAATTAGAAGCAATTCTGATGGTTTTTCTTTTCTCAAAAGAAGATAAAGACAACGAAACCCTTCCTTTACAATTTTTTCCATACCCCTCGGGGTCCTTGATGTAATTGTCGACAACTGTTGGGATCCGTCCAATTTTTTTAGCTATTGCGCGGTTAGAATATCCTTTAGAACGTTAAACATCGATTTTAGCCCTTTCCGATAGATTTAAAACTTTTGGTTTTGCCATTTTGACTCGTAAATCGACTAAGATGTAATAAATTGCAATAAACAAACGCCCCCAACAAAAAATCACCGCTTACTTTAAAAATAATAAAAAAAAACAAAGTGCCTTTATTCAAGTGAACCAAAAAAAAAAATACCACATTTTTAGATTTTTTTATATGCCAAATATTGAGAGGAACATATAATCAAAAGAATTTTAAAAACCGATTATTCGACGAAAAAATAAGGGTTTATTTGGTAATCAAAGTGAACAAAAAAAACTTTGGGAAAATTTATTACTAAAAATTAAATTCTTTATTTTGATCTGAGATTTGGGGTCGAATATACTCGATTGTTTGTATTTATTTTATTACATAATTTTAAATTATTTATTGTTCTAAACAGTTAGTTTGTTGTGCTTCTGCTTTTGATTTAATTTTTCCAGAATGTTTTTTTTTGGGAATAAACCTCTAAGGTGCTAAAGCTTACAGACATCTCGGTTTACTATTTTTATTTAAACCCATTTTTCATAAATAGTTAAAACTTATTAAAAATAAGAAAATCAGTGTCGACATCGTTTTAAACTAAGCTACTATTTTCAAAATTTTTAATAAATAAAATAATTCTTCTATAGGGTGTTCTTATTGAGGTATAGAACTTTAAGTTGGCATAACTTTTTTAACTGGCGGCCATTTTGTCAGCTGTCAAGTGATTAATATTTAGTTTGGTTTGCCATTTCATCATGAACAGGTTGACAAAAGAACAACGCCTGTAAATCGTGCAAATTTATTTCGAAAATAATGGTTCAGTTCGCGAAGTTTACCGCAAGCTCCGTCCACTTTATGGTCGACATAATCGTCCATCAGAGCAATTAATTCGGTTAACCATGGATCATTTTCGCACTACGTTTACTTTGTGTGATAATACGCATCCGCAAAAACGTCGAACAGTGCGCACCGAAGAAACAATTGCCGCTGAAGAGCAAAGTGTTGAAGAGAACCCGAATGAATCGATTCGCCACCGTGCACAGCAATTGGAGCTTTGTCCATCAACTTTATGGAAGATTTTGCGCAAAGATCTTGGCTTGTGACCTTACAAGATCCAGCTTGTGCAAGAATTAAAGCCGCGAGACCATGCAATGCGTCGTGATTTTGGTGTATGGGCCGAAAATGAGATTGATCTCGATGCTGATTTTCATCGCAAAATTTTGTTCAGTGATGAGGCTCATTTTTTGTTGAATGGCTACGTCAACAAGCAAAATTGCCGCATTTGGAGTGAAAAGAATCCACATGAGACCCTTGAGACATAATTACATCCACAAAAACTGACTGTTTGGTGTGCTCTATGGGCTGGTGGGGTCATTGGGCCATATTTCTTCCGAAATAAAGCTGGAGAGTCAGTTACCGTTATTGGAGACCGGTATAGAGCCATGATAACCGACTATTTTGTTCCCGAATTGGATGGCATGAATGTGGATGAGTTGTGGTTCCAACAAGACGGCGCTACATGCCACACAGCGCACGTCACAATCGATTTATTGAAGGAAACATTCGATGAACGCATAATTTCGCGGAATGGACCTGTCAATTGGCCACCAAGATCGTGTGATTTGACACCATTGGATTATTTTCTTTGGGGATATGTGAAGTCGCTCATCTACGCCAACAAACAAGAAACGTTAGGGGACTTGGAAGCCAACATTCGTGGCGTTATTGCCAACATACGGCTCCATATGTTCGAAAAAGTGGTTGAAAATTGGACCTGTAGAATTGGCTTTATTCGAGCTAACCGCGGCGGCCACATGCCCGAAATCATATTTAAACAGTAATGGCATAAAATTATCCTTCCAATAAAGCCAAATTGATGGACATTAAACGATTTTCTTGTATTTTATTTCAATTCGAAGTTCTATACCTCTAAAAAAAAACACCCGTTATTACTAATCTAATAGAGCTGAAATCAAGATTCCGGAAGACGACAAATAAATACCCGAAATAAAAGCCCTAATTTGTTTATATATGATGTTTTTTTTACAAATTGAATTAATAAATATTAGTGATAAAAATATAAAGAGAAAAATTAATAAAATAAAAATAACAAAATATTGTGTCAAAATGATCACAATTCTAAATATTTAAAAAAAAGAATTCTTATTTTACATAGTTTCCTTTGTTTCATTATTTATTTAAAAACAAAATAAAATATTATAAATTAAAATAATTAAAATATTTATTGCAGTTAAAAAAATGTGATCAAAATATCAACATACATATGTATTGTATGAATAAAAATTAATAAAAATAACCTGTTTTAAATGAAAAAGTTTAAATAAAGGGCCCTTGGACATTTACGGCCGTATGTACTTATAACAACTCGTTAGTATATGGGACAAAAAACTGGCAAGTTTATCACACGCTATAGACTGATATTATTAAAACTTTCCATACCCTCTATTTGATAACTAGTCAGATAATCCAAAAAATTAAATACCTTGTACGTTTGAGCAAGAAATTCCACTTATAGGAATGACAAACTTAGCTACCGTGTAGAACGACTTGCTAATTTTTTACTATAAATAATTCTGTTAGACTCTATTTCGAATCAATAGTTGCTTCTATCAGTATTTAAATAAAAAAGGAAAAGGTCAGAATTTTATTGGTAATTCAGCTATTGGAGGTGGTTCGCATAGGTTAAAGTTTTATTACTATACTTGTTGAAAAATTCAGCACCAGCAATAAAAATACAACAGCCTTAAACTCAATTAATCCCCTGTTTTATTGCGCTTAAATTTCTGAATATAAAAGAGCATTAAGATACAAATTATGTATATAAAATATTTGTTTAATTAAATATCTTACTGCTCAACCAAATCAAAAACTTCTACTTTGTTTCGTGTCTGCAAACAAATATAAATTGTAAGTTGAATTTCAATATGTAGTGGGATCGTTTAATAAAGAAAATTATTCAAACAATTACTGATCGCCTTTTGATTATTTGACTAATCATAAAAGTTTTCTTTTGGCTGTGTTCATGAACAACAGTCATCTGAATTTTGTGGTCTAATAATGATTCATATTAGATTAAACAATTAACAGCAATACAGTCTCGACTTACGTTTTAAAACAAATGATTAGAGAAAATTAAAAATATTTTTTTTTTTATTTTATTTTTCACCATTCAATGATTTTATATTATTTTCATTTTATCTAAAATTCAATCGAACTACTGTACGTATGAGTATTATGCAATTAGATTAAACAATAAAATATATTTGTTATACGCTCTAGGGTTTTAAAAATGTTGAAGCATTTATTTCACTGAATGAACAATGTACATGCATTTAGCAGATTATATTATTTATAAGATTTAGAACAGAAAAAAATATAGAAGCTGTTAAGAAAATTAACAATTAGAGTAAAATCGGATTAGGACGGGTTTTCACCTATCCTGGAATTTTTCAGAATATTGGGATTTTTCGGAATTTTTAGAATTTTTATGAAAAATAAAAAATTAAAACTACTTATATTAGTTTGTATACATATATATTTGTTAATATTTTTTACAACTTAAAATCGTTTAAAAAGATTAAAAAAAACTTTCAATTCCATGAATACCAAAAATAACAACAACAAAAAAACCCAGTTGTTAAAATAAACTAAATAAGAAACAATTATTAAAATAGTCGGTATTTCAAAATAATCACTATTATTATTATTCATTAAAAATAAAATACATTTCATGATGAAATTATGAGGTGATGTAAACTTTGCGGCAGATGCACATTGTACAAAAACAGTGCCTGTTGTTTTTGGAAAAATATTGATTGTTTTAAAATTAACATCACCTTATTAGATGCGCCTTAATACATTGATTATGGGCTTATTTGACAAACTTCTATGAAATACTTTTCAAAAAAACTTTAAGAAATTTAAATTTTTACTTACTTACTTACTTACTTACTTACTTACTTACTTACTTACTTACATAGATGGCCATAACAACCCGTTAACGGGTTTCGGCCTGCCTTAACACTAGTCTCCAGGCGACTCTGCTAAGCGCGCGCCTTCTCCAATTGACGACAGGGCTTCATCAACTTGGTCCTTCCAACGTAAACACGGTCGTCCTCTACGCCGACGTCTAGTGACCTTCGCATCGAAAACTTTTCTCGCTGGAGCAGATTCATCCATCCGAACAATATGGCCGAGCCAGCGTAGCCGCTGGATGTTAATGCGCTGAACAACGCCCACATCGCCGAGGAGCTCTTACAGCTCATGGTTGGTTCTAATGCGAAACTCATCGCCATGCCTTAGAGGACCAAAGATCTTACGAAGAACTTTTCTCTCGAATACTCCCAAGACCGCTGCATCGGCACAAGACATCGTCCATGCTTCCGCACCATAGAGAAGCACCGGGAGAATAAGCTACTTGTAGAGTGTTAATTTCGTCGCAAGAGAGAGGTCTCTATTACTAAACTGCCTACTGAGACCGTAGTAGCACCTGTTGGCCAGTGTGATTCTTCGTTTGATCTCCAGACTGACATCATTCTTGCTGGTAATGGCGGTGCCAAGGTAGATGAATTCCTTGACCACATCGAATGTATAGTTGCCGGCTGTAACCTGGGAGCCGATCTGATCAACATCCCTACTTCGTCTTGCTCTCATATACCTCCAGGCAGATTTTTGCAGACTCTCGTTCAATAGCATTAAAGGCATCTCGCTTGGTATGCCCAATGATGTCTATGTCGTCTGCATACGCAAGGAGCTGGACACTTTTGTTAATATATTTTTTTGTGCATATATTTTTTATTAACTAAAAATTAATGTAAAGAAATTCTCAAGCTGAAGGTCTATCTTTAAATAAAAATCTTTTATTTAATTATCGATATTTCGCTACTCCTGCGTGTAGCGTCTTCAGGAATTATTTATTTATAAATTATTTTCAAATTTCAAAAACAGAAAAAGTGTATATGGGCAATTTCAAAAATTTTCGACATTTTGATATTTTTTTTTCGAAATTTTTTTTTGGATGACACGAATGACGCTTTGGTCACGTGAAGGGTGATATTTTAGCATACCAAAACAGTTCGCGTTAATCATTTATTGCAAACGGCGCGAAAGTTATGGAGGTTTTAAGTTAAAACCTCTTAAAAAAAAATTTAAAGTTAAATTTATTGGTTCATTTTAATAAATGTTGTATGGATGCATGAAACTCATTTCAAATTCATCAGTGCAGTCCAAATTCATCAATGCACTGATAAAATACATAAAAATATATCAATTATAATTAAAATTCCTTAACATTAAAAAACGCGAATTTTTGCAAAAATATGAATGTTTCACCGATTGTTATAATACGTGTTTATATAACGCATAACTAATTTACAGAAAAACAATGTTTTAACTTGCAAATTTAAAAAATAAAAAAAATTATATAAGAATTATTTTTGAGGTTAGGATTTTTTTTTTGATCTGTAAAATTTAAAATCATGAAAATTTTTTAATGCCTATTCGGTTTTATTATCAAGCTTAAAAAAACCTTTCATTTGGTGTCAATCGCGGCGGAATCTATACATAACTGCAGATGTCACAAAGCAAAATGTGTTTGAAGAAAAATGCCGCTGTACCCGCTAAATATGGACCGAATTCAACCGTATTTATATATGATCTTTAGTTCACCGCCGCACTTCATTTCCAATACTTTACATTGATTTTAAACCACGGATTAATTAAAAAAACGCGAAACAAAATCATGAAATTTCGAAAAAAATTTTTTTCTTTATAAAATTTTTGCGTTTTAAAATATATTAACGCCTTCTTGACGTTGAGGTGTCATTTACTAAGAAGTTTGGATCACGCAATACATAAACCAGTTTTAAATAAGATTGCAAATGTCAGGCGCGAAAAACTGTCATTTTTGAAAAATTTACGCCAATTCTATAAAAGTTTGAGGTCATCGTTCTCAGCAACTAGCAGCCTGACATCGACGTGATATGGCGCAAATTTTAGCAAATTACACCGTCTATTAAATACTCTTGACGAAATGCAATTTTCTTGAACGGCGCAAAAACGCTATAAAAAAACTGCGAAAATTGAAAAATCGGAAAATTTTGGTTTCAAAAATGAACCGCTATACAACTTTTTCCCAAATGGTAGTATGGGCATAACTTTTATAGTATAAATATCTACTAAGTCTAGTGACTTTATTTTATATCAGTGGGCATCGGAAGTTTAAAACTAAAAGTAGAAAAGTGATGAAATATGAAAAAATTCTTGTAAATTTCAAGCCTGTTTTTGAGTTTTTCAATATTTGAGTGCCCATAACTTTTAAAAATAAAGAACTGATGGTCTGAAATTTTGAATTTCCCAGTTTTCTAGTGTGGCCTACCATTTCCTTTTGACCGTTTTTAGTCAATTCGAAAAACTGGAGAAATAATAAGCATCTGAACTCAGTTTCAACATATGTTGAAAATTTTTGAAATTCCACAGATATGTAAACTCAAAAAAAAATTTTTTTTGTCAAATGAAAAAATGTTAAAAAAATCAAAAAATATTCTACCCAACAAACAATAATAAAATCAATTACACTGGTTTACAGCCAAAAAATACCAAGAACGCCACATGCCTAGATAAGTTAGTTTATTTAATGGATCTTCGCGAATGAGGAACCAACAAACAGTCCGGCATCATTTGTTCATCCCACCAGCCTTTGTAACGTCTCTCGATTTCTTCAATTTCCTGGTGAAATCTTTCACCTTGTTCATCACTTTCGGAGCCCAATTTCGTAGGGAAAATTTCCAAATGACTAATAATAAGCCTTCCAGAAGTTGCTGGTTTTTGATACCAATCAATTACTAGTTTCCTACCCCCTTAGTAGTATATCTAAAAACCAAATCTTCAAATTAAATTCTCTCTCCATAGTAAAGTTAATAAAAGGATTAAAATATGTACTTAAAATCTTCACAAGTTGTACAGCCATTGCTAAAAATAAAAATATTTCTACCAGGTAATGAGCATTAACTTAACTATGCAACAAAACTAAATTATATCTGTCACTCTTTAAAGATAATGCTTTACTTTTAAACATAAGTAGAAATAAATAAAGTTAAAAATTATATGAGAACAAAGTTTGGCGGTTAATAATGATAAAATTGAAGAATGCTTAAAATTTTTGTGTTTAAAGACAGCCTCTATCAATAGCTTTTAGTATGTGTTTAAGCGAAAGCTAATTCTTAGAAATACAGTATTTAAATGTTAAATTAGATGTTATTGCATAAGAAAATCTTACTTGAGTACTAAAAGATTTTTTATTTTGCTTAAATCCATTGGTCATTGATTTAAATAATAAATTAACCAATTTAACCAAATTAACATTAAATTAAATTATTTACCAGAAAGCAAATTCATGAATTTAAAATTGAAAGAAAAAATCCTAAGACTAGAAACAGCCTGCATTTTACTTATCACTAGTGGCCTAATAACATAAATTTTGTTCTATTTTATTTTATTTTATTTTCTTCAACCCAAAATAAAACTGCTTATGATAAATGATGTGTTGAATAGAAATTTTCAGTATGTACATACATATGTATGTGTGTATGTATGTATCTCTTATATATTTCTTATTACTTTTTTTAAACTCTTACTACCTATTATTTTACTATTTGTTCTCTTAATAGCTCCCAAAAGTATGCTAATAGTTGAAGTATAATAATAGTAATAGAGTTTAAGTTTAACATGGTCAATAAGTATGTATTTATACATACATATGTAAGTAATTTTGTTTATGTGCTGCCCTCTTACTCTTCTAGGCACACAACACATACATACTTAAACATGAATGTGAACATTTTTATAATCTTTGTACACAATTTGTCTAAAAATGTTGGCCTTCTTGTTCTTTATGTGTCATGCCTCTCCTTCTCTTTCATTTCATATGCTTCTGCTTTACACTTATGCTTGCATATTTAAATCTATACAATTTGATTTATAGTACTCTTTCTCTCAGTTAGTACTTCGAGTAGGTCGTTATAAAAATATTTTGCTTCAGTTAAAAAAGAAAAAAAATGCTTTAAATAGAGAGCGGATACAAGAGAATGACTAGTGAATCTTTGCATGTGTGCTCATGCATAAGTAAAATTATGGAAGTATTCTATTTGAAGGGTGTGGGTATTAGTGTGTACATGAGAAATGGGTGCTTGTGTGGTGCCATTTTGACTTTGACTTCTTTAGTAATGGAATATATGGAAATATTTGTATATATATGTGCATATATATTGTATTTTGGCACAGTAAGTCCAAAGAGTATGATTTTAATATTTTATTTATAAATAAAAATTTATTGAATTTTTCTTTACGTTGCCGTGGTCTTTTGGTTAGTATGTTCTCTTACTAAGACGATAGCACCGGGTTCAAATTTCAGCTCTAACATCTTGAAAAAAAGAAATATGAGAAAATTATTTCTTACGGCGACTACCTCTCAGCAATGTTCTGACAAAGCCTCTGGGAGTAATTGATTGCCATGAAAAAGCTTCTCAAATCTGTCATTCGAAGTCGACTTTAAACTATAGGTTCCTACTACATACTCAAAATTTTTATTACATTTTAAGTCGTAACTTTCTAACAACTTCGTAAACATTAATGAAGTTATAGCTTCAATATTTTTTTTTTATTCTTCAATTTCAGTAATAGCACTTCTTCCCTGAAGCAAGCTAAAAACTGTCATTGCGCAGAATGGTCCCAATAAATATGACCCCAATTTAAAAATGCAAATTAGCCCCATTTTTGGGACGAAATTTCATAATGAAAATAAACTCAAAAAAAATACGAAGAATGACCCCAACTGAATGAATGGGGGCACATTTTCATTTATTACTTTAGGGCTTTTCTTTATTATGCAAAATAACCCTAATGTAAATAAACGAAATATAACCCCAACTGAACGAAAAGAAAAATGGCCCCAAAATATTGAAAGTAAAAAAAAACATTGTTTATGTACAGTATTATTTATTGAATAATAGAATTTGTAATTAGGCGAAAACTTGTATGGAATCAATAACGTCCACTCTACAACAAGTAAACTTATACTTTAATTCATTTTCTTGTACAGCTGCGGCTTGCAGATAAAGATTGCATTCGCTACAAACTTTTAGGTGCTTGCAAGGTAACGTAACAATATCGGGGTTTCTATCGTGACAAACTACGCAGCCAGCTTGGTGTTTTTCTATACTGTTTTTCAACATCCGACGATCTTATAAAATTTAATAGCGAATGGTTTTTCATGACATTGCGTCTTAGAGCTTGACAATAATGAAACCTGTTTAGAATTATATTTGTTCTTTATATACGAAAAACTATCTGAAAATTTTTACCAAAAATCTCACCAGCTCCATTCACACCACTATTGATTCTCTCAAAGCATGTTCATAATCCGAATTTAACACAGCTGGTTCCATGTCAAACATATTACTTTTATTATTTATATATCGGCAATTCTTCATATGCCTTTTTTGATTTCTTTTCCATTAATACATAAAACAGTGGATAAATCTGTAACATCAAAATATAATTGAATAATCCTAGCTTTACATGAATTATTCCAGCAAACATATTTGACAATATCTTTATAGCTAGATTTCTTTTTAATAATCATTTTTTGATTCACTAAATATAATAATTTACTGCTATATTTTTTTTTCACAAAAAAAAAAAAATACACAAATTTTTTTTTTCGTCCGCTATTATACACTTTTTTACGACTATTGTCAACGCGTTGCACCAGCAAACTAATTATTTTCTATTAAATAATGTTAAAAATTCAACTACTCGTAAATCAAAACAATCATAAACCAAAACCCTTAACAGGATGTTTGTTTTCCTAAAAAACCGAATTTAATGGAAATGAAATTTGGCCCCAAATTTATCATCATACAAACTGGGGCCATTTTTCATTTCTACAAATTCGGGCTACATTTCATAACGCAATTCCACCCCATACATAAAAAATAAAATTTGACCCCAAACTTTTAAGGTTATTCTTCATTTATATTTTTTGGGACATTGTTTCATTTCCCAGAATGAAAACAGGCCCCACCAGATGAAAATTCGCCCCAATTATTTCTCTCTAATTTTTGGGGTCTTTTTTTCATTTTTCACTTTGGGGCCAAATTCCTTGGGGCCTCATTTTATAGCGCCCTAACAGCTACGTGGAAAATCTAATAAATTTGTCTATATACTAATTAACGCTAGTTCCATTAAAGTGACGTAAAAAACTAATCCAATTAAGAAGAGTCCACATTGAGACAGAAGCGAAGCACTCCTCTAGTCTGCTCAGAAATGATGTGCAAGTACACCCAGCCTTGCACAGTGACCTGTAATAGGTAGATTAAAGAAGAGTTTTTCACGGTCCAATGTAAACAATTACTTACTACACGTTTTCTACAACCTAAGCCAGCAATGAAGAAAAATTCCTCCAATATTTATAATTTGTCAGCATTCAACAAACACTTTTGCCTAAAGGACAGTTTAATGGAGGTAATGGGTATGCCATTTTTTAGCTAACCGAAAACAGTTTCAATGATAGGCGCTTTTCTCTGTAAAATCGTCTTTACTTAGGTGTATAAATGTATTTCTAATACAATTGTACTCACCCTAACAAGCAGCACAACTAACCGGACTATGGTGAGAAACCCATATAAGGTGAACAGTGCTTTCAACTATCCCATGCGAAATGTAGGAGTTTGAACTAATTTATAATTGAAAGTCCCATTCAAAACATAAACTGATGGGGTACATGTAGTAGTTTCAGCAGAACGAAGCCACATGCCACATAGTCAGATTTTTTGTGCAATAAGTAATTTTTTCGACACATAAAATTTAAAAATGTTATGATGCAGTTTTGTAGAAAACGGATTCTGTATGAAAAATCCATAAATTGTATCCCAAAATGCCTTTGAAATATTATAATATTAAAACCAATTGGAAGTCCTTTGGAATAAGATCAAATTTAACAAACACAAAAATTGAAAATAAGAATACGGTCAAATATCTGGGAATTTATCTGGACAAGTTTTTATACTATGATAAGCATATCATCAATACCATTAAGAAAGCCAGGAATGCGTTTTTTGTATATAAAAATTTATTTTATAACAAATTTCTAGAAAAAAGAGTAAAAATTATCATGTATCAATCATTAATTAGACCTATAATCACCTACGGTTGCTCCATATGGTTTAATATCTCGCCGTCCTATATTGAAAGAATACGCATATTTGAAAGGAAATGCCTGAGGGTGTGTACCTCGTTAAATAAATCCCATCAAAGCAATTACCTAAAATATGTATCAAATTCCAAACTATACAATGCCGCAAATATAAGTAGAATAGATAATTTTGTAATAAATCTTATTAGGAAACATATATTAAGGTGCACACAATGCAAGGATTTCAACCTGATCATGGCTCCTTATTACACGGATATAGAATACATTCAAAACACTATACAAAAAGGTTTTGTGCCCCCAGAATCCTTCCTATTCCTGGATAGCAAAAATGTCTTCCAAAATGATACAGGTGTTCCAGTTTTCTATCACTTGTATAGACGGGCAACCAACAAATCTATTGACTACAATAGAAGTGATGTCAATAACTTAAGGTTTGATACTTCTATCCCTAAAAGGGATAAACATTTCACACAGCAGACTTGCAGTGGAAAATATTGGTGGCTACATCTGCAGTAACTATTACATACATATATATACATAAATATATGTATATATTTCTTTTTCTTTTTTTCTTAGTACCTGAAAATTTTATAAACAATTATATAATGCAATGTTTTTTTTAATTTTTCATTACAAAGAATATATGTATACACCAGTTCTAATGAAAATTTAACTTTAATCAAAACTTATTAAAAATAATTAGGAAAAAAAATACCAGGCTTTACTAGAGTACCCCATGGGGGTCATTGTGAAAATTGTAAATATGTACTATCTATTGTTTATTGTAGTATTAAATAAATATAGTAATTGAAATTAAATAAACGAAAAAAAAAATGCCTTTGAAATAATGAAGCAAAGTCACATGTAAATTTAAATTTTATCTATCGTATACTATTTTTACGTAAGATAATTTTTTTGCTTTGATCTAAATAGTAATTTTTTTCAAATATAACCTTTCCTACGTATTTAAAAAAAAATTATAAAGTTCGCTTATATGGCTTAAAAGACATGATAGAATAAAATTTGTTCTATAATGTTCCTTGTAAGAAAAAAAGGTTGTTCGCTCGTTCTAGGTGCTCCCACTATAATAAAATGAAAAGTAAGACTACATACAATCAACTAAAAAAAAAGTTTAAATAATTAATAATCTTTTATAAAATCATAAAATTTACCTTCAAATTCATGAAATTTTTAATTAAAAAATTTAAAAATTAATATTAAAACTTAATTAGTTTTGGTAAAGAAACAAAAAGTTGTAGGAAAAAATATGATATGGGTTATATATATAGGCTCTCTGCCAAATTTCAAATTTTGACGAAACTTTATATTTTTCTTAATTAAGCCAACTAAAGGCTCAAAGAAAAATTTCAAAACTTTGGGACAAAAATAAATTTTGGGTTCTATGGGCGGTGGGTAGTAGACGTGGCCAATTTTCATGAAATTTTATATTTTACTTAATTCAGATAACCAAAGGCTCAGAGCAAAATTTCAACATAATACGTGCACTTCTTATATTTTTTGCCAAACATTGTATAAACAAACATTGTATGAACAAATCCCACCGACCATTGCAATTGATTTACTCAAAGAAACTTTTGATGAGAGAATATTTTTACATAATCATCTAGTTAACTGGCCACCGATATCGGGTTATTTATCTCTATTTTATTATTTTCCTCAGGGTTATGTAAAATCACTTGACTACGCCTATAAAAAAGTTATTAACAAAATACGGCAGTATATGCTGCAACAAGTTTGTAAACATTTTTGTCCAGATTACGTCTTATACGCATTAGCCGTTTCGCTAACATGGACAAATTAATATTTAAATACTTATCTTATAGAATTATCATTTCAACAGCATGTCTTATGAATACTAAAAATTTATTTCCTTTTCCGAAAAACAACCTTGCATAGTTGAATTTATCTGTTACTCGATTATATTTTGTAACACTGTGCTAGAGTAACCATGATGCAACAATTAAAACTTATAACAAATATATATAAGTATGTATGTACTACTTATACTTTTATATACATATATTTCCCTTTTTTTTCATACAGTTTGATTCTCATTGAAGCAAAAAAGATTTATGATCATCAAAGGATAACTTAAATTTTATTATTGAAGTTTATAATGATGTGATTGCCTTTTTGAGTAAAAATATATTCACCATTAGAAAGAAGAAGAAAATTCCATCAAATTAACATAAATATCACAAACTAATTGGTTCAAAAAGGTAAAAAACATTCTTATGAAATTGTATATGCTTACTGAACCAATTTAAATTTAAAAGAAATCATTGTTGTTTTTAATAAAAATATGTATTGACTGCTATTATTTCTCCCATTTTTTTTTCTCTCTTTTTTGAGAAAAATAAAATAGAATTTATCATCCTTTAGAGAGATTTTTGCACAAGCCATTGGAAGTAACTATTTTTTTCTATAATTATTTAACTAAAAAACTTTTTGTTGGTTCTAGGTAATTCAATACGTTGCAAAGGTCAAATGTTACATTCAATAATAAAGTATTCATATTGTTTTCTTATTTTCAATTAAAGTTGTATTCTGATGCATCACGAAAGACTGAAAAAACGGCTTAAACGTATTTTTTGTTTGTTTTCCTTTTGCTGCATTTCTTGTAACATTCTCTTGACTATCTTTAAAACTTTTCTAATTTAAAAAAGATGCGTGTTTTTTACCATTTTGCAAACATATCTGCCGTATTAAGCTAAAAGTGCAAGCACAGTTGTTTAAAGGAATACATTTATTTAGGAAAAATTTAAAATTGTAGTGGGTTAAGATAAAATGTGGGATAATCACCTTGTCGTAGTATGCAGGCTTACACTGCAAGGACCCAGCTGGCTTCTCTTAGTTGAGGAGCAGTAACTAAGAATTATCATCATCTTCAATATCATAGTCAACAGCCCCTGGGCTTTACAAAAATCGTATTCTTTTAAACGAAAACATGGAACAGCTGTTAGTGTTGCATTTGGAGCTCTTATGGCACCGGTGCATTATTGTTTTTTTATTGCTCCCTTAATTTAAACTTTACTGTGCGGCCTTCTTGTGATTGATTGCTGTTGGATCATTTAGTAGTGAAGATATAACAGTGACTATTGAATAATCAATCAACAGCAACCGATTTCCTTGCGGATTTTTGTTTTTTCTGTTCGATATCAGATACGATATTAGTAAGTATAAATCAGAGGTCTATACATTCTTCCCCTTATAATTTCCTAGACGGGCACAAAGTACTACATCATCACATTTTTAACTCTTTTTATAGTTATTAATAAAGAAGAGATCTTTGGACGAAGCAGGTTTGTAAGGGAGAAATGTAAAAGCTCCGCTTACTATCAAGCTTACGAAAGGCATGGACAAGTTATCACTTTCAAGGAATAAATTTTTGATACACAAAGTATTCAGCCCACATCATGAAATGAAGCATTATTAAACGAAGAGCATCGTCGGGACTAAAGACAAAATTTATACCCTGAATATGCCGTGTTTCCGCTTACAAACCTGTTTCCAAATAAGGAATTACGTAACGCTTGAAATGTATACTTTTTGTTTTAATAATTTGTTTAGAATTCATTTATCTCATAGTTTATAGAAAAAGTTTGCTGCTTTATCTCTGCAGAGGCAAACATCTGTTAAAAGAACTTTTTGTTCCATTTTTCTATTTTATTTTATCTTCTCAGAACTTCATCAAACTCCTCATATCTTCAGCTTTTATTTGGCATCGTGAAAAACATTTGTTCTCTCTCCTCTTCTTTGTATAATTCTCTCATACATCTGGCTCTTCTACGGGTTGTAGTGTTGCCATAATGTATATTAAATATTATTATTAAATATGGCCAGTAATTCTTTGAACTGAATTATAAGACTTTCTATAGCTTTCTTAAGTAAGAGATGTATGTATTAAAAATCTCCGCACGTTTATATTCTTTTCCTATTTTTTTCTTGTAATTTCAATTGTACAAATTGCAAATGGGAAAAAAACTCCCGGATTCAAACCTCTGCCTTGACATCTTGAAATGAATAAAATTGAAAAAAAAACTAATATTTCTTTCGACAGCTACCTCTTAGAAGCTTTCTCGCAAAAACTCTAAGTGTAACTGATTGCCATGAAAGAGCTTTTCAAGTTTGTCGTTCGAAGTCGACTTTAAACTCTAGGTCCCGGTACTCATGGCTACAAATTAACACACACAACATGACTGCTGCGAGAAACTAGGTCTTAACCCTGACACAGGGTTGTAATGACCAATTATGTATGTATGTATGTATGTATGTTTATTTCTGAAATTCGGAATTTGCACTTAAAAGCTAAAAAGAACTGTACAACTAGCTATCGTCTTTGTAAGCCAACACAGTAACCACTAGGCCACGGCGACTACAAATTTTAATTACTTTACTTTGCACATAAGACTTTCGTATATTCCAACAATATTGACCACAAATTTTATAATTTATTGCATACTTTTTTACAAATCCTTTAAAATAGATAAATTTGTTACATATTTTTTTTTAATTGCCAAATATTGAATATTTTTTTCCTCTCACAATATATACTAATTTCAACAGTCTGCAGCAATTTGAATAATTTGAAAAATTCTTAATAATTCCAAATATTTGCGATTAATTTTAGAATCAATTTTTTCAAATTTAATTTTAAGAGTACTTTTTTATTGAGACCAATCCTCAGGGGTAAACCCCTACTAAATGCTGTGAATTTCATTGGAATTTTATGGAAAGGACAGTACATTATGATAACAGAACATATATTTTATTTTCTTATATTAAGAAGAGCCTTAGGAACAAGACACATTGCTATGAATTGATCATTCAAAGACCAGTGTTATATACCTTCACCCTTGAATTATCAACAGCAATTGCCCCATAGTTACATTTGATTGTGGTAAGAGCCTTCGCTAAGTAGGTTTTTTAGCTGTTATCTGCCACTTCCCAATAAGTGGCACTTTTTCTCCTGATTCTCATGCGTTTTTTGTTGTCAAGGTGGAATAGAGTGGAATGTCAGGGAGCGGTTTCTTTGTAGATGCACTCCTTTTAAGTATATAATTTGTTTGTAATAATTTATTGATTCTTTAAAGATTTTTATGTGCTTTTATATTGAGGCTTAAGTACCTGTATCTATTCAAATAAATATTTTTTGTTACTTCTTCTAAAATTTTTACATTTTATTGAATGCAATTGTTTAAGATCTGGTATTCTAAAACTATAATATTGCGAGATAAAAGGAAACAAATTATAAGAGAATGACTTGTAGAAAATTATGTTTTGGGTCGTTTTAAAAACAAAAGTTTTACTCACTGCAGATGTATTTGCACGCAATGAGCTGAACGTATTAAAGCAACAGAAAAAAGACAGTTTTTTCTTTTTCTTATTTTTGTTTTCTTCTATTACATCGTGTACTAAGACCAACTGTCAAAATGAAATTTTATATAAATTTTTTCTTTCTTGTCGAACAAAAAAAAATTTCAATTTTCTCTTAAAGAAAAGAGAAATATACCATTTTGTTCATTAAAAATAAATTTAAAAATATTTTTTAAATTCTTTTGTTACTGCTTATTTACATACAAACATATACATACATAACTGGCTTTTACAACCCTGTGTCAGACCTATCGGGACCTACAGTTTAATGTCGACTCCAAACGACAGACTTGAGAAGCTTGTTCATGGCAATCTATTACTCTCAGAGCTTTTGACAGAAGTCTGCTAAGAGGTAGTCGCCGCAATAAATATTTCGTTTTTTTAATATATCTTTACTTCAAGATGTCATAGCCGGGGCTTGAACCGGAGCTTTCGTCATAGTAAGCCAGCACACTAACCACTAGACCAGGACGAATACTGCCTATTTCTGTCATAGGAAATTCTTACAATTTTGAGGATTTCAAAAATCATTCTCGTAAGTGAACGTTACATAAGAGACTATCATCATCATTACTTCAACCTCTCAAGTAAATTGAAGTTTTTATCTATTGTGTCTGCCCAATTACTTCGCTCTGACGATTTTCCAACCTTGATAGTTCTGTATAGGACATTTGGTAATCACCAACCCAGCAGACAATGTTTAAGATTTAGAGCGCAAAAATTAAATTTGTAAGCAATAATGGAAGCATTATATTGTTTTTTATACATTAATGCCCGTATAAATAATAAAAATTGAAAGAGTTTTATTAATTGCTTATTTGACAATTACTCCAAAGAAATATGTCAAATACGCACTCTATAAACCAATTTTATTTTTTATGAATACAGGCATAAAGCTTCCAAATATGCTAGAAGATAAGGTATTATTTTTAATTTTGTTGTACTATTAGTTTACTGGTTGCAATAATTTTGCATTTCTATTGTATTTTAGCGGCTCATTTCATATAAAAATCATTCATTATTAATGCGCACGAGTAAGTGACTGTTTCTCCCTTGGAAAATAAGCACTATTTTTTGCTGGGAATCAATGCTTCAATAGTGCCTCATCACAGAATCTGCACAAACTAATCGAAATGATTCCTATTTTATATAAATGTTGATTTAGTTTGCTGCTCCCAGTCTCGTTAAAATCCTGAAGTTGTCTCTAGAGAATCTAATGCAAGATTCAAATTTACTTCGATCATAGTTACCAAGTAGAAGTTTGTGATAGCGTACAACCAGTCTGGGGCAAGAAGAGATCCGTCTCTTCTTTTAATATATGTCCTTTAATATGCACACCCAAAGTTCTTCCTTCCGTTAGTGGCTTTGATGCTCCCTTTCTGATAAATTTGTCTGCCATTTGATTTCTCAGAATACCAACATGATCCGTGACCCAGCTTAAGCTAACCTTATATTCCCTGTTTCGTCGATTTCCATTCAATCTCATAGAATCCAAATGCTCGATTAGAAGCTCGACTGCCAGATAGTATGTCCACCTTCTGCCCTTTGCACCCTTTGCTCAGGTTGGATTGAGCGCATTGAGCGATTTTCCCCCTGGTCATAACGTAATCAAAACCTGTAGTGTGATTAGTTATTTATATAAAATTCATCAGTTGTCTTAAAGTACATGTTTGTATATGTACTGGAGTGGGCCAATTTGTTAGGGTCAGAAAAAATGCAACCGGAGCAAAATCAAAATCTACACAAAATTCTAAGAGTATTGTGAAAAAAAGTAGCGTCTGAAGTTAGGTTCCGCCGAGACACCAATTAAGATTATTATTATAAAAAAGGTAGATTGAAACACAGAATCTGCTAAAAATTTTTCGAATTCTTCATTACTAATCCATGCTTTCCTAAAAGTTTGATTATAAAAATTAAAAAAACTAACAACTAATGTCACTGCATGTACTACTAATCAACTTTGATATCTGTCGACGGAAGTAAGATTTTGATTGTAGATCCATTGTGTTTCATTGAGATTTTCTTGGAATATATTATATATCCCTTTATGTATAAATACAATGTATACAAACAAACAAATTAAATAGAATCTCACTTAATTATTATTATTGTCATTATCTAGTTCAGACACAGCACAAATGTAAAATACTGCAACCTATAAGATATATTGTCTCCCTACCAGCAGGTTCAAAATTTTGAACACATCCATCTTCATCTATTAAGAGCCGTACATTCAAATAATAAGTGCTCTGCTGTCTCTGATGCTTGTGAGCATGGTAGTTAGGTAGGTCAAATGGCAAGTTAATCGAAAACGTGATCAACTACAATTAGCACAAGGTGCCGTTTTGAAACCATTGCAGGACCATACTGAATTCACCTAAAATAGGAAAAGAGCTACAGCCGACCAGAGCTGCCTATAAAGTGGAGTAAAACAAGGGTGTCTAGGTTCGCAAATTGCACCAAGCCATCAAAAAAGGCACCCCTAAAAACTTCAATCGTTTAGCTGCCAGACCTGGGCAATCACAAAGGAAATGAACTACAGTCTCACTCTCAGAAGTATTCCCGCAACGTCTGGAGAGGGGCTGACGAGAAATCCCCAAGATTTCAAGAGTTCTGCCCCGGTTATACCTATGCTTGTGAGCATAGTCTACTAACATCTACATCTGTGATCGCCATTCTCATTAAATGCGCTCTCACACTACAGCGACCCAGCATTTTATCAAATTTGTTTGTTTAACAGTTTGTCATATTTGCAGTGTACAGACTTTTTTTCTGGGCTTTTTTTTATTATCATGACTTTTCGAGATATCACTTGTCTAAAATGAATAGAATTCCACTACATACTCGTTTATAAGAATACCTTTAACACGTTTCACCATATTTAGTTAAAAAGAAAAAAAATTAAAACTATCATCGTTGCATTTTAAGTTAACATGCGTTGGTGAGAATTCTTCCCTTACACAAAGTAGTTTAAAAACTCTGGCCACTACATGACAGAAAACTAAAACCTAATTTTAGTTTAAGCTATTTTTTTAGTTATTTTTTGTTTCTTCGTACACTACGTGTTTTGATAAAGTAAAAAAAATAGATGTGCATTTTCCTTCATTGTATTCTCTATTCCTACGAGTATACATATTTCTTTCTTTTTTTACAATTTCATTTCATTTGACAGTTAACTTTTTGTAGAATTTACTACTCTTCTATCTAGAATTTCAATTTTTGGTATTTTCTTTTTAATATCTACCAAAAATTTAATATCGAGTTAAGCAGTTCGGTTTAGAAGAAAAACCATAAATAAAAAAAAATAATAAAAATATATTTTTTTATTATCAAGGAGGGAAATTTCGAAATCTTGTGATCATTCGTTCAGTAAATCTCTTAGTCAATCCGGCAGTACTATTTTCTGTGCTTATCTTAACTTTATTTTTATCAATTTAATTTCAATTGGTAATGTATTTAAAATGATTATGCATCTGCTGATTGTTTTGTAATCCCCAACGAATTGTTTTATTTTTTTCAATATCTTCCTATGCCTATACGTTGTTTTCTAATTTGGCTTTGTGTTATTTTTTTTATTTCTTTTTTTTTTCTTCGGATTCCTTATTAAAATGAAATGAAATTAAAGCCATTATCATATTACAGCATTAAAATTTACGAATGTACGAGTCTGTCAACATTTACTTTATTTTCGCTATTTTTTTAGCAACACTTACATACTCTTAAATGTCAAAAGAAACGACAACACCTACCCACCTGAAGAGACATTTTTTAGTAGGCAGATACTTAAAGGATTTAATTATTCGTTTTACATGCAATAGAAAAAAAGTAACTCAAGTGAAAATTGAAATGTAAAATTGTTGATTTCAAGTCGTTGTAAAATTTATGAAAACGTTCATATAAAATCAATTTATTTAAGATTCTTTATGCTTTGAACATAAAATATTAACTAAGGCCCAGTTTTTAATGTAAAATTAGTTAATTTTAATTTAGACTTAAACGACATTTAAATACAGTTTCAGTTTTTTAGTCATTAATTTAAGTTTGTGTTTAATTGCGACAAAAGTACGGTAGCATCACCAAATGTAAACAAGCACCAGAAATAAAATAAAAATACTATTGATAAACATCAATTAATAACAATAAACTTAATTAATATATATATTAATTTTATTATTTAAAGACGAGTTTTATTCATAATATGCCAATTTTTTAAAAAAAAATTAGAAACATTGTTAATTAAATTTATTTAACATTTAAATTTAAATTCCATTTAAAAATGAAGTTAAAAACTGGGCCTAGGTAGATAACTAAATTTAAAATAAATGTAAGAAATCGGGTTTTAAATATTTTTTATTAACGTTTTCGTTACTGCGTTACGGTGTATACTGTAATGGTGGAATAACACGATTGCCTCAAATGCACCAGTTATGGATTCATTTTTAATGCCAATATTCCCTAATATTAAATCTCTTTGGTGTATTGAAATCTCACTTTGGTGCAAAAATAGCAGAATTCTAGATATGCCCAATATGAGCTCATATTGAGGCTTTTATGTCATCATTCGTCAATAAAAATGTGAAAAATGCACTTGCCCAAGTAAGCTTATTATGTGTGAAAATAAACGAAAGTTCAAAAGGCAAAACCTTAAAATTAATTGCCAACGTGCTCATATTAATTGACTAGTCTGAAATCGGTCTTATTATCAAAATGTAAGCCTTATTTTTTTATTATTTTTCCATAAGGAATTGAATCATTGCTTTCGATAACGATGAAACGTTATCGCATATTTAAGATTACAGTATTTCATTTCGAAAAAAAAATATACAAAATTTTAGATAATAGCATTCGATAGCGAGCTATCTATCTCTAAATGCTTTTCCTTACATATATCAATTTTGTAGTTTGTTAAATTGTGTAAAAAATATAAAAAAAAACTACAACTATTTAGACGAACATTTTTAAGGATGATTGTTAAAAAATACTTACAAAATGGAAAAAGCTAATGGTTGAATTCGGATATTTTAGAAAATATCTGCACCGAATCCGAAAGTAGGACTTTCCTTTCTGCATTTACGAGAAGAGTGAAGATGTGATTGACGACGCGGAGCATACCATTTTCGACTGCAGGCGCTGGCATTGCTGTCGAGCGGAACTGGTGTCCAAAGTCGGTAGAATTAGGGTAGAGAACAATGTTGATATTGTGGCGACAAACATGGCGAACTGGACCGCCATTGCAGAATACCTTAAATATATCCTAAAGCAAAAAAATAATAACCTTGAAGCATTTGAAAGTGCGGGTCCTGGATGCAGGACAACCTAGACGGAACTGGCAACCGTTCCTAAAAAGGGATCCACCTTGAAGTAATGTGGTTCCGAGGTGGTATTCTTCCCCTGGTTAGAAGAAAAGGAGAGTTTTTAGTCGGTGTACCCTTTTGGGCTAG
Source organism: Metopia argyrocephala (assembly GCA_963576795.1). NCBI lineage: Eukaryota > Metazoa > Arthropoda > Insecta > Diptera > Sarcophagidae > Metopia > Metopia argyrocephala. The sequence continues at coordinate 53,932,301 of OY756211.1, read as the reverse complement.
TCCGACATATCGTGCGAGGTGACGACCTCCGCGACAGCATAAAACTTATTCCCTCTTTCCCGTACAAAAAAAAATTTTTGAATTCATGTCAGAATAGCCAAATTATGTTAAGAAATTAAATTTTTTTTTGCAATGATTTTTTTATAATCAAAGGAAAAGATCACGTCCGTGAAAGAATTCTACACAAGCCGAACCGAACATCTTTTCCATATGATTTTATTGAATTTTCTGTACAATTGGAATTGTTTTTTGACAGAGAATGTGCTCATGTAATAATGATGCAAATGACCTTATTTAGCATTCGTAATCGATCGACATAGTAAAAACTAGATACAAAAATATTTATGTGTATATATATATATATTTTTTTTTAATTCAATGAATACATTTATTTACATTCTGTATTTAGCATACATTAAGGCAACAAGGACGTTTGTCATTTGCAATGGCATAGGTGATGTTATTCTAAGCGTTTCAAAGCTTTTTCCTCCTGCGTTTAATATAATTTAAAAAGAAAAAAAATACAAATTTGTATATATTTTCGTATTTAGTTTGTTCTGCTAAGTGAAGTACTCAACGCACGTTGATGTATTTACTAACACTTTATTATGTTTTTTTAATACATTTTTTTCTCACTTTTTGCTAATTTTTCTTGATTTTTTTCTTTTTTAACAAGTTTAACTGGATATTGTATATCGTAGCACTTTGCGTAATAAAATGCTTTTATTGTGTGCAAAAAAAAACAAAACAAAATTGAAATCAAATTTAAAATAAAACAAGAAAAAATATGAAACACAGAGCAAAGTGTTTTGAGCTAAAAATAATTCATATATTAAATAAAAACACACATACATACATACATAATTGGCAATTACCACCTTGCTTCAGAGTTACGGCCTAGCTTCTCGCAGCACTCATGTTGTGTGTGTCAATTTTTATTCATGAGTACCGGGACTTACTGTTTAAAGTCGATTCCGAACGACAGACTAGAGAACATTTTTCATGGCAATAAATTACTCCCAAGCTTTTGCCAGAAGACTGGTGAGAGGTAGTATTCGAAAGAAATATTATTTTCTATATTGCTTTTTTTCAAGACGGCAGAGCTGAGGTTTTAGCCCTGAGCTATAGTCTTAGTAAGGCAACACACTAACCACTAAAAACACATCTGCTCTAATATTACACTTTGAAGATGATACTTTTCCAAAAAGACTTTGATAAGCAGCAGTGGTTAACTAATTAGTTAATTGTATTTAACTCTAAGTATATAGAAGGTCAATTTCAAAATGCATTTTTTACGAATTCCGAATAAATTCCAGAAAATCTCCGATGTGAAAAGATCTTACTGTCTTCAGAACCATATACATATATTGCGCAATTCCATAGTATAGTATGCGCTCTCTAGTTTTATTCTTCTAAAACCAGAGTCAATGAACCTTCTGAATAAATATCCAAAATCGATTGTAGTTATTTCGCAGATAGTAGTACCAAAATGGAAAATTTGTGACAGGTTACATATTGGGAAAGTTTTCTTTGTAAGGTTTTGAATTTGATGGTGAGAACAGAAAGACGAACGAAGGAGAGTACAGACTTTTTAGTACTTTCAACGCTGTTTTGTTCTTCGTTTGTAGCAGTAAAAAAGCACAATAAACAATATGCTAAATAGATAACGATAAAACAAAATTTTTAAGTGTTAACTGTCCTAATGTCAGCAGCGAACAAAGTGCGTGGTATAGTGGTTAGAGCACAAAAACTCCAACGGCCTAGATTCGAATCCCAGCAAAGATGAAAAATTAAAAAGTTAGTTTGCGGATTTTTCAAAATTATAATTTAAAAAACAGAAGTCCCCTAACTCCAAGAAGTCCATCTACAAAACAACCGCTCCCTGACATTGCACTCTATTCCCCCTTAACCTTTGACAACGAAAAACTAATAATCAGGAGAAAAGCACCAGGGAAGTAGCAAAAAACAACTAAAACCCTACCTAGCGAAGGCACTCACAGCAATCAACATGCAATAATGGGGCGATTGCTGTTGATCATTCAAAGGTGAAGGTATAACACTTGCCTTTGAATGATCAATTCACAGCAATTTGTCTCATTTCTAAGGCGCTTAATAATATAAGAAAAACAAAATATATATTCTGTTGTTATACTGTACTGTCCATTCAATACAATACACAGCATTTAGTAGTGGTTTATCCCTGAGTATTGGTCTCAATGAAAAAAAAGAATAAAACTATTCAGTAATAATAAAGCTATTTTCCTTTTCTCATTAATGACACAAAAATTATGAAAAGATGTAAGATGAAAATCCTTTAAATATGTAATTATGTCCTGATATTATGACCCATGTTATCTTTCTTATTGCGAGATGTTAACAGATTTGAAAATGAATGATAGATGATAAATGTTAATCAGGATAAATAGAATTGAGTGTAATAAAATATAATTTTTTTTTTTTTTTTTTTTTTTTTTTTTTTTTTTTTTTTTGGAGAGAGGGGAAATGCATTTACGCACTTAGGTGGTTTTTGCCACCCGTCGTGCCGGACTCCACGCAGTTATTGCGTGCCTACCGGCTAAAACCCCTCTCTATATCACCCGGCTCCATCCTGGGACCGTCAATTTATGACATTACTTCAGGATGGAGCCTTATATTCCGGTCCAGTTGGACCCTACGGTGCCACCGACCTTGCAAGGTCTCTCTCTTTCCGACGAAGGATCCCCCTCGCAAAAAAGGCGATCCTTCTCCATGCAGCAAGGCTTCCTAACATGACTCCCGTGATGGTATTGGGAGTCAAGATGCCAAGATCCCTCTCCAGTGCACGCCTCTCCAACATCCACTTCTCACACTCAAAGAAAGTGTGGAAAGCGGAGTCGGATTGTGCTCCACAGTAGACGCATGTGGGACTTACGGCCTTTCCTATTTTAAACAGGAAAGACCGAAAGTGCCCATGGCCCGTCAGCAACTGCGTGAGGTAGTAATCTACCTCACCGTGCTGACGATTTAGCCAAGCGTCCACTTGAGGGATAAGGGCGTAAGTCCACCTTCCGCGTGTCTCAGTATCCCACCGTAACTGCCAGTCACGGAGGGACTGAGACCTTGCCACAGATTGTGCGCCTTCTCTACCAATTTCGTCCTTGTGTTGGTGGACGAATTGTCGCTCCCTGGCGAGGAGGTCGATGGGTATGACCCCGGCGACCACCAAGACAGCCGGCTCCGATACCGTGCGGTAGGAGCACGCTATGCGGAGCGCTGCTCTCCGTTGCACTGCCGCCATGCGCTTTCGGTACTTTTCGACCGTGAGCGCGTCAGCCCAGACTTCAGCTCCATACAACATCACAGACTCGGCGGTGCTCAGCAGCAAACGTCTTTTACAGGGAAGAGGGCCCCCAATGTTGGCCATTACCCTGCTCAACAACGTCACTACTAATGCCGCTTTGTCTGCTCTGCTGGATATTTCGCTCCAGAAGGTTAGTCTGTTGTCCAAACTAACCCCCAGGTAGCGAACGGCGTTCTTCGTCTGGACTGTAACCTCTCCTACCTGCATGCTTCTAATGAGCGGGATGCGCTTCTTAGTAAGAAGCACTATCTCGGTCTTAGTCAGTGCCAACTCCAACCCGTGGTCACTCAGCCAGAGAGTAACTCGACGCATAACCTGGTTGAGTCGCAGTTGGGCCGCATCGACATCTTTGGCAATAATTACTGCCGCGATGTCGTCTGCGTAACCAACCAGGAATGTCCCTTCGGGCATCTCCATACGTAGAATCCCGTCATATGTATAGTTCCATATGTCGGGTCCCAGTATGGATCCCTGGGCCGCCCCTGCCGATAAGACTTTCGTCTCTCGGCCATCCTCCGTGTCATAGAGTATGGATCGATCTTTCAGGTAATCTCCCATGATACGCAGGAGGTACCCTGGGAGCCTGAAATTTCTCTCCATAATAAAATATAATAGGTCTAACTGGTATAAGTAATATGTGACTAAATAAGTAATATTTATAATTAAATATTACTAATACGACTATGGTTAAAGAAAAAGAACATATTGTATTTGCTAATAAAGTTTATGTTACGAATGTTACCTAAACGATTGTGTCCATAGTTGAAAAGTATATACTCGAGAATTATTTATACTGCTAAAAAAAAAAAAAAAAAAAAAAAAAAAAAAATAAAAATAAATTGAAGTAATATGATTTTAATTGTTTTTGAATATATATTTTCGTTTAGAAAAAGATTAATAACTTTAGTATATATAGATCAAATTTCAATAAGTGATGTCTGGTCTTCTTCCTTTTTGTTTAATAATAATAATTTTCTATAATTCACGGTCCAGAAAGAAATGAGGTTTCACATTTGTTGATGTGAAAACGTATAGTTACTATAGAAGAAATCTTAACCTTATTCTGGTAATTAAACTCAGGGCATAGGTTCAATATAATATGGCAGAGGTGGGGAACCTTTTTACCATTAGAGGCCACATTTAAATTAGTCAGCAATGCAAGAGGTCGCATAAGCTGATTGACCTAAGAAAGTGACTTTTTGTAAAATTATTATAGTTTTTCTATAGATTTAACAATTTATTTAGAAAAAATAAACAATAATACTCCAAAATTTTAAATAGAATATACATTTAGAATGATATAAAAATATTATAAAAAAAATACAATAAAAAATATTTCGTTATTTTATAAGTTCGTGACTTATTTGGCTTTGATTTTGTTTGAGAGTAATTGTATATTTGATCAAGCTTCGTAACACACAGCTTTAATTTGTTTTTATTTTTGACATGAGAAAAAATATTTAGGGCAATTCGGCAATACTTTCTTTATAATGTCGAATGGGACCATTCACATTCGACAATTAAAATTCTATACATTCTTAAATACGTGTGATGAATTATCGATAACAACTGTCATATTTTTGTCACCACTGCTTAAAATTTTATTTTTATTATTTTATTAAATAAAAATACATGTAAAAACCATAAAATCTAATACAAACATATTTAGAAAATCTTCGTACTACCCTCAAAATATTCCCGAATGGCTTTTTCAAATTTCATTAGATGGTGAAGTCCTATAACTACAATAGTAGGAAGTATTTTTTACTAGAAAATTCAAAAATAAGAAATAATTCAAAGAATACTTCCCATTCAGTTATTTTTTTAAGATATCCCAATTCTTTCTTTAAAGTAACGAACAGCCTGTTTTTAGAACACGAATGGTTTTTGACATTCGTCTTTTTATATGTGAAACAACAACAAAAACACCCAAATTTTTTAGTGTTTCTCATATATAATTGCTGCTGCAAAAAATTTTCAAATACTCTAAGTGAATTTACATTTGAAACACCTTTCACGGATGTTTTATAATTTAATAGTAAACACTGCCTCTTCCAAATCATTTAACGCAATGGTTTTGTTAGAACTTCACCTGTGGCCTCCATTTGCCGTTTATTTATTACCAGTTTGCTTTTTGTATTAGTCTCGCCAGACCTTAGGAATAAAATATTTTAAATTTAGGATATGTGCGGATATTGCTATTACCCAGTTTGGAGATATGACAAGTCATTTCCAAATGGGATTTTACAGAAATTTCACAACTCATATTCACATGTAGTCGATAATTGGAAGTAGAATTCAAATTTGAGCCTTTGATTAGATCCACTTACCTTTGTCCATCCTGCTAAATCTCTAGCAGGAGGGACATTTATATTAACATTTTGTGTAATTTCTTTCCGTAAAGCATTTTGATCTTCTGGTCGTAATGTGCTGACTCATCTTCCAATGCCCTTATGTTCCATCATAAAATCAACGATCAATTTAAATTGACCTGACGTTGTTTATCTTTTAGCACTAAATATTGCAAAAACAATTTTCCAATAAGTTAACCAAATACTGTTTTTTAGAAAACAAATTTTTATATATTAATTTTTGATGCTTTCTTCTTAATAGATTTACTTCTAGCAAAATTCGGTAAAAAAAAGCCTTCTCTTTAATTATTCATGATATATTTTTTCCGATTGTTTATATAAAATGCAGCAAAATTTTTGACGAAGAAAAACGACTGGTTGTGATGGTGAAAACGTTTTTTAGAATATATAGAAATTGAAAAAAACGTATGTTTTCAAGTTGTTCATCCCTAACGTACTATAGAATTAAAAAATAAATTCTATGAGCGTATTTGAGGTGAAAGCGAGAATAGGAATTGCCCTGATTGTCTCGCAACAGTAGGTACTTCCGAAGAAGGAAAGTAAACGGCGAGCATGTTCTCGAAGACATGGATTACATAAACGTTGTCGAATTTTCAGTGAAGTGAAAAATTGTTTATTTGGATATAAAACCAACATTTCGGCAATACTCTGAAAAAATCATAATTGATTTCTGAAATCTCCGAATAAATAATTTTTCACTTACCTAAAAATTCTACAATTTTGTAATTCCCAATATTCATTCTAAATAATTTTTTCGTGCAACTGTCATGGCGTTAATGTACAATAGTTGTTTGAAACGAACTCTACTATTTTGTACTAGGTGGCAAAGGGCCGCACTAGAACCTCGCGGAGGCCGCAGGTTCCCCACCTATTTAATATGGTGTTTATATTAGATTGTTTAGTAGGAGAATATTGATAATAAATTCACTTTAAATTCAATATTAATTTATGATGGTTTAATGTAAATTTAAATGATTAAAAAAAACAATATTTTAAGTAAAAAAAGTTTACATTTTTTTTTATTTTTTTTTTTTGTTTTTTTTTTTTTTTTATTTTTTAATTAAAACCAACACTCAGGGGTAAACCCCTACTAAATGCAGAGTTGGAATGTTGAATATATAGATATACATAGATAGATGTATAGATGTTAAGCGCCTTCCCAGCAGAAAATTTTTTCAAATTTGAAAGCAATAAATAAATTATATTTACCCAATTCACAAAATGTTATATTGTAGATTATAGTTAAATGGTTGTAGGTTATAGTTATAAAATAAATAAAAAAAAAGTTTTCAAACTCTGGTGTATTGATACGACATTTCGGACACATAGGAAAACTTGTCGTACATATTGTAGTAGTTTTTGACATGGAAATTACCAACAACATTATGTACAATAGTTGTAGTTTGTCATTGTTTCTACCGATCTACGACAACTATAACATTTTGTGAATTGGGTAATTGTTTTTTATACATTAAAGCTTCAAAATATGCTACAAACTAAGGTATGTGATTGATTTGATGTACTATTTGCTTACTGGTTGCATTAAATGTACATTTCTATTGCATTTTAGCGGCTCATTTCATATAAAAATCATGCATTTTAGATGCACGTATGTAAGTGATTGTTCACAATTTCTTCCTTACAAAATAGCTTACTAGTAGGCACTAATTTCTGCTGGGTTATGTCAATGCAAATTGCTGTCAATTTGATCACTCAAAGGCCAGTGTTATACCTTAACCTATGAATGATCAACAGCAATTGCCTCATCTGGATGTTAAATGTGAATGGTATGCGACGTTTTTATATGTAGAGTAGCTGTTATCTTCACAGAAGGTGGCGCTGTACTCCTGGTCATTCGTTTCGTGGTGGAAATGTCAGGGAGCGGTTTCGTGAAGATGGACTTCTTGGAGAGGGACCTCTTATATTTTTTTTTTATTATAATTTTTAAAAACCGCAAATTTATTTTTTTATTTTTTTTTTTTTTCCTTCGATGGGATTTGAACCTTGGTCGTTTGAGTTTCTGTTCACGTGCTCTAACCGCTATACCACGACCCCCCCATAAAAAATATATTGCGATTTTTTTCCAACATTATATTCCAGTACAATTAGATACATGTTACGATTATCTTACAAAGATATACAGTCCTTTGACTATATTCTATCCAACACATTCGTTACATTAAAATTTAATTCATTTAATAACACATGTATACACTGTTTTGGATCTAAGCAACAAAAAATGTTTTTATGGTTATTTGTGACACTGAAACCGAATCTGTACTCCGTTTTTTTTATATTGTTTCTAGTTGTAGAGACAATTCATCTCCATTTTATTCACTAAAAAGTGTTAAATTAGAAATAAAGAGCAGCCGAACTGAGTCGCTGCTACTGTTTGGGATCTTTTTCACGAATTAAAGTCCATTAGTAGTCACTCATCATTCCGTCGTTCCAAAACCATTGATAACGTTTTTCAATTTTCGCCAAATCTTGCTGTGGTTGCTCTCAAAGTTTTTAGGAAAAGATTCCATATAGGAATACAGAAAATTTATTTTTATAGACATTCGACTGATCTTGCAATAATTTTGCAACAAACTGTCGATTATCTGCTTAAAATCCGAGGATTGCGATTACCGAGATGGTTTAAAAACATCTGGAAATTGTACCCATGCTTCTGTAATATTAAAAATCACTCTGTCTTTGTTAAAATATTTCAAAATAATATTTTGCGCAAAATATATTTCGCATTTCTTCTATTTTATTTTATTAGCTTGGATATTCCAATAATATTTATAACTTATGTGCCTGTAGTAGTCGCCGTGGTCTAGTGGTTAGTATGTTGTGGTTATTGGTTAGTATGCCCTGGGTTCGATACCCAGCTCCGACACCTTAGAAAACAAAATATGAAAGAAAATATTTCTTTCGGCGACTACCTCTCAGCAGTCTTCTGGCAAAAGCTCTGGGAGTAATTAATTACCATGATCAAGCTTCTCAAGTCTGTCGTTCGAAGTCGACATTAAACTGTAGGTCCCGGTACTCATGGATGAAAATTTACACACACAACATGAATGCTGCGAGAAGCTAGGCCGTAATCCTGACACAGGGTTGTAAAGGCCAGTTATGTATGTATGTATGTATGTGCCTGTTGGAGAAAAAACGATTACTAAGTTTTATTTCAACCAGTTTTAATACAAATAATTTAACAACTGCTGTTGGAACATTGCTTATTACAGCTTTATTTTCTTTACGATACTCGTATGGAACAAAGTAAGTCGCCACATGAAAACTAAATACATATTTTGAAAAGTTTGAGGGTATTTGTGTTACACATAAAAGCATCCTTTTTCGGAAAATGAAGTACAAAACTTTCAAATTTATTAACATATCTCCTGCGTGTTTTTGACATATCACAACAACTTGTACTTTTAAAACTTTAAATAAAAGGAGCTTTTCTCTAAACAAGAAGCACTTGCTAGAAGTTTATCTTATCTTATGTTTTACTTAAATTGTTTGAAGTAAATCGCTAAAACCAAATTCCCTTTTTTAAACAGAAATTAATAAAATTATGCACCAGGTAAAACAACTTATTGCATTAAAAATAAAAATGTTTAAAGGTTTATCACAATCTTCTTATCAAACTTAATGAAAGTATGGAGAGAAATGCACATCGATATATTAAAACTGAAAATTTTTTGTTTTATTTTAATTTATTTATTTAATATTTTTCTTATAAGAATATAATTCTTTTGTAGACCATAAATACGAATTCTGTAAATTATTTAAGATATAATTATATATGTACATATATACGTCAAATAGCAATATAAATTAAGTAAAAGTAATGGGAATATACAATAGTTTGTATAATTTGTACAATAATATAAACATATATAAACAGACAAATATTTTATTAGTAACTAAAAATTATGGCTCACTGAAAAATGGCCCCAAAGAAAAATGACCTCAACCCGAAAATGAAAAATGACCCCAATTATTTTAATGGTGCACAACAACACGAAATTTTTTATCCATTTTTCCCTTCTTTTTGGGGTCATTCTTCATTTCTTGCATTAGGACTATTTTGCATTATGAAAAATGGCCCCAAATTTTGATAATATTGCAAAATAATTTAAAATTAATTTTTCATAATATGAGTAAAATATAAAAAGGTACGAGATATCTTACAGAATTCGTTGTTCTGTTAGTAGTTTTTTGTAAATAAAATTAAAATTTTGTTTTCGTATTCATTCGTTAAGAAAATATAATCAATATACGTATAAGTATATTCAAAACAAAAAACGGTTTGGGTTGATACGGTCACAAAAATGTAAATTTCTAAAAAAAATTAAAGAAATTATTAGTTAAATTATTTCAGCTTAAGGTCGAATAAATATTTATATTATTTATTTTACGATATTTCGCTACTTCCTTGCGCTCAAATAATTTAACTAATAATAAAATTAATAAAAAGGTCAAGGAAAATAATATAAATATGTTAAAAAAATTAAAGAAACAATATATTAATATATTAAATAATAATATATAATATATTCTCCACAATCTGAATTAGATTTCATTGAAGCGTTTCAGTTAGAAAAAGTATTGACCAATTTCGTTATTTCTAGTGACGAACAAAATCCGAGACCATTTTATACAGCTTGCAATATAGAAGGAGGGTTCTCCTGAAGCATATTTTCATCGCAAAAGTCAATAGACCTCATAAGAAAAAATATTGAGGTGTCTGATAGGAAATATTTGATGGACGCAGCATTTAAAATTTTTCCTTTTTGGTGTTTTAATCAGCTACTAATAATATATGTATGTGTATTGAATATTTAGAAGGGGTAAATATATTTATTTTTTATTAGTTAATATTTAAGTATTAGAATTATTATTATTAAAAAAAATCGTATGATTACAGGACACACTTACAATGATAATTCATTGTGTATTTGAAATCGCTTAGTTTGTATTGATAATAGAAGTTATTTTTTTTAATTTGGAGGATATATGGCTCCGTAGTAAAAGAAATGATTTAAAGAAATTGTAAGATATCAGAGAAAACTTTATTTTTTTTTTTAATTAAAAATAACTTCTTATGCCTGCTTAAACTGCAAGCACACGACGGTATTGCAAATAACGTGGACAGCTTTAATTGTCCTAACTGCAGATCAAAAGTACAAGGCACTTTAAAAGGGTTTAATTAATGTATTTCTCTTTTTTTAATAGAATTAAAATTTGTTTAAAAAAGTAAGGACTTTTGTGTTAATTGGGACCATTTTTCATTTTTGAGAAATTAGTTTATTTTAAGTTATTTTTCTTTTTTTTAAACTTTGTTTTTTTTTTTTGGTAATTTTTCACTTTAGTTTGGGGCCAAATTTCATAATGATTATTGGGGCGATTTTTCATTTTGAAAGATTGCCCCAAAAATGGGGCCATTTTTCATTTTATGCGTTGGGGTCATTTTTCTTTGGGGTTATTATTCATGGAGCGTAACATTATGGCCTATGTAGATCTTCATAAGAAAATAAAAATAAATAAGAATATAATTTTAAGACGTATAGTCAAAAATAGCTTTCCTGAAACAGTTTTTCTTCCATAAAATTTGTATGTAAATTGGTAAAGAGTTCCACACATTAACAGCATTGACGAAAGACAATCAACTGGTATTAAAGTAGGGATGCTTGACCACAATTAATACGATATACATATATAGTAAGTAGATCTTCCAACAACTAATGTTTAATAACGACAGAGACGTTTCCTGTGATCAACCAAATCATAGCCCAGATGAGATCGTACATCGTCATAATGATGTACCAATGGAGCGATTTAAATTTATGTATTAAAAGTCACCTTTAATTTATGCATTAAATGCGAATGCAGCTTGCTATAGAATTCAGCTGAGTAGATAATTGAAGAAGGAATAATCTGAATAACTAGTTTCTTTTTAAACTCATCTAGTGTAAATTTGATATTCACAAATTCAAAAGAACTGGATATATACCGGGTTATCCATTTCGTGGTTTCAAAAGTATGGGACTGGAATTTGACATCTGTCAAACTAAGTTGTTAAACCAATTTTTTTCTTTTCAGTTGAAAGTCTGACATTGACGAAAATGGATCGCTTAACCATCACACAACGCATACAAATTATCAAAACTTACTACAAAAATGGTGATTCTGCCACAGCCACATATCGTGCTTTAAGAGGAGATTATGGTTTACATAATCGTCCAACTACGCAAGCGATTGGCAAAATTGTGCAAATATTGTAAGACCTGTGCATCATGGTTTCTCTCGTTCCGCTGAAAATATCGCTGCTGTAAGTGAAAGTGTTACCGAAGACCCGAATGTGTCGATTCTTTGCCGTTCTCAGGAATTAGGACTGTTTTACGGCACATTATTGCAGAATACGACTTATAGAATATGTGGTTTTAAGAAGACGATGCCACATGCCACACAAATCGAGCAAATATGGCTTTATTGCAAGAGACATTTCCTGGCCGCGTAATTTCTCGTTGTGGCGATATCAACTGGCCACCAAGATCATGCGAAGACCGTGTTTATGCAGATAAACCTTTAACTCTTGAGCATTTAAAAACTAACATCCGTCAAGTTATGGTTGAGATACCGACCAATATGTGTCAAAAAGTGGTCGAAAATTACCTCAAAATAATCAATGCTTGCAATAATTCGCGTGGAGGTCATTTAAGTGATGTAGTGTTTCACACATAAAGTGAATTATAATAAAAAAGAAATACCATGAAAAGTATATTTTATATGTGTTTTATTTACGTTTACTTTTGAAACCAGAAAATGGATAACCCTTTATTACATATTACACTGTTAATATGGTCCGATTTTATTGACAGAAAACAGTTTCGTATTTTCCCGGTATATTGTTGGGAAGTGGTTGTGATACTGTTATACCACAATTTCTTAGAATTAAGGGTAAAGTTATTATCATTTTCCCATTTGGCAATAGCAGTTCAATCTTTATTAAGTCTGTAGCATGTATCTGCTAGCAAACCAATCCTATTCGATATATATGTATGTCATATAAAGCTTAATATGAGCAGCATACATTGCAATATTCGATTCCCTAATGAACAGAAAATTTCACTAGAATATGGAGTACAACTTAAAGCAACAATTTTTATAATTAAAATTTTAAAATATTACTTAAGGGTAATTGATGTTTATTAGTAAACCTATGACCTACATAAGCGGTTTATTTCATTATATGCTCACTGTTTATGTATTTAATTAACCTGAGCTAAAAGTATTTTGCTTTTAAAGTTATAGGTTTTTGGTTAAACAAACACACATGCATTTTAATCGTATTAAAATGCAATAAATTTTAGCATTATTTACAATTAATACATTCAATGCGTATAATGCCATACGCAACAATTATGTATTATCTAATATGTCACATTTCAAATGCATTTTATCTTAAATGTCTATCCTTTAATTTAATACAACAATTTATTTGTGATAATGCAACAGATAGGTACTGTCAAGATTATGTTGCAATGTGTCACAAGTAAGCAACAGAAATGTTAAAAAGTTTGACAACCTCGTAGTCAATTTACCTTTAAATGATGGTTTCGTTTGCACTACATACACTCATATGCACTCAATCCCGTAGATATATTTTGTTTACTATACGGGCAAGTGAGATACTGTCTACCGTAACGTGTATACGAGTATTTCTTATGTTGTCAGTCACCAATAAAACAACTTAAGAAGCAAAAACCTGAACATATTGAGATTAAATTTGCAAATCAATTTGTTGTTGATAAGCCAAGAAGGAATATAGACCAATTTTAAAATGTGCTCACAAACACAACTGTGACTGCTTTTAAATGAGTATTTGTATTTGTGCATGGATTTAATCTTTTAACTTAAACTTATCTCTAGTAATATTATACAATAGAAGAAGACAAAATATACATATGTATACGAGTATGTACATATTTTATGTGTAAACGTTATATCTACAAATCAACAAATCATTGTGATTATATTGCATGAAAACTATAATTTGTGGCAGTTAAAGCAATTGTATGGCTTTTCTATACGCACATATACATATGTATGTACATAGCTGTGAGTATACATGTGTTTACGTGTGTAAATATTAGGCTGCTTATCTTTCAATGTCACTATCAATAAAAACCAAGAAAATCGACATTCAATTTGTAAGTTGTTCGTCTACTCAGCTCTGCTCAGAGACTCATATCTTCTTCTGTAGTTGTTGCACTTGCAAGTACTCGTACTAATGCTTTAATTTAGTTATTCACAAGTTAAAATTAGTAATCTATACTTGTATGCTGTATGTACGTATGTGAGTTCGTGGTCTAATCATTTGAAAAATTAATAGCAATATAAATAAGCATATAGTTTTTCTTTTCTTGAATAATTATTAGCAGGGTAATATAATTTTAACAGTTACATTTTTTTATTACAAAAAGAATATTATTTACACGACTTTTTAATCAATAGTATATTACCATCTAAAAGAGCTGTTTAAATGACATAAAAATAACACGAATAAACAAAATGTTTTTCAAATAAGAACTTTTCCAATAGAACTTAGCCAAGTGAATACAAATACGTAAAAACTCTAATTTCCTGGAAAATTAAAGTGGCCACTAGTCTAGTAGATAGTCTGCTAGACTATTAGTATAAGTGTTTTGGGTTCAAATACCACAAGAGGAACTGATCTGCGGCATATGGTCTTAGTCGCTCCACCCGTAATAATACTTAGAACAGAATTTAGAATTATGAATATTGTAATTCAGTAAAGAATACATACATATAATTGACTATTAATTGTTTCGGTATTCATGTCTAGCTTCTCGCTGCACTTATGTTGTGTGTCAATTTTTATTCATGAGTACCGAGACATACAGTTTAATGTCAACTCTGAACGACAGACTTCAGAAGCTTATTCATGCCAATCAGTAACTCTCAGCACTTTTGCCAGAAGACAACTAATTTCCATATCTAAATAAAAGCGGCTAGCGTTTTCTAGCTGTCAAAATTTCTCATGCCCATATAATTTGTATGGAACATGCCGCTGCAACGCGATGACAACGCTTTGTCATTAGATAATCCAATTTTAACAGAGGGTCCAATAGTAAAGGGGGTTGCAAACGGCAACTAAATTATACGCACTTGTGATATAAATATATTTTGCTTTCTGATGTAACATAATTAATTTAAAAAAATTGCTCGATTTTCCTGTTGTCTTCAGCATACAATGTACAATACGCTTGCTTCTGGAGCTGCGCTCTAACCACAGTCGTACATATCGTCGATGTAGACTACTGTGGATAAAATTAATTGAGAGGGCAAAAACAAAAATTAATTGTAATAGGAGAATATGATAGAAACTGTTGTTTGACTTTACTTCGACTATCTCATACAAATATATGTACATGTATATGGGAAAAAGTAATTTCAGTATGTGATTTCTTGAAAAGTGTGAGTTAAATAGTTGATATTTGGTCATGAATATGTACAGACACATTCATTCGTAGCTGGAGTCGAAAACATGTTCAGTTAAGCTAGAGAAAAATATGTTCGTGAAGAAGTAGTACTTCACGAACATATTTTTCTCCTTTGATTATAAAAAAAAATCCAAAATTCTTTATAGAATTTAACTTTGATCTAATTTAAGCGGTTCTAAATATCAACGACATTTGGGTTCCAACAAGACACCTCAACCTCCAAATTTGTACTGTTCACTGACCTCTTGTTCGAGCGATTTATTGTCTTTGAATTCCCTTTATCGGGTTCTCTTAAGATTCACGCTAAAAACTGACTACTTTAAAAGGCACTGGAGGCCAAAATTAATAAAAAAAAAGTAGTTTACAATTGGACTGATCGAATTGAGCACATATTTTGAACCACAATGGATATACATATGCTCGAAATCGTATTTATTTATTAAATAAAACTAGTCAGCACATTACAATAAAGAAATTTCAGTCTAACAATATTTCTATTTTGTATTATCGTCCTTAATTTTCAAAACAACACTCAGAATATAAAAATGAAATGTTTAATATTTTTTCTTAGAATTGTGACATATATTCTGATATGAAACTCTGCACTAGATTTCTTTAAAATTTTTCTGCGTACGAGGTATGTATATGATACTTTCTCCACATACTGTAATTATATCACAAATAAGAAAAAGAATACCACACGCATTTGTTGCACTCTTAACAACAGTTAAAGCTGACAGTCTATGTGTGGTGCCAAATAGTAATGAGAAAGTATTTGCCATTTGCCACACTTACTACTTATAAACTCTTATACAAAACGATGAGAACTACATATAAACAATAAACAAATATGCACAATGCATATGTATGTACATATAAGCATATATACATATTTCACAACGTATCATTACAATTACATTGTGTCATTGATTTATTAAAAAATAGGCTTGATAGCAAGCTAATAATAAAATACAATTTTGCTTTTCTGTTTCCTTTACAAAATCATTATTATCAACTATGTATGTATGTCGTTGTCATTAATTTTTTTTATTTTTTATTTTTTTGGTTATATGTTGTGTGATATTGATAAATATGAAGGCTTTTACGATTATTTCTTTATTAACATTTCTTTCAATGCAAAAAGTCAAGGCACCAGCAAGGACATTAGAATTTAAAAATGACAACAAGCACCCAGCAAATAGTAGATTAGTAAAAAGGTTGTTACAATTCATTGATTTATTTATTTACAGATTAATGGTTATAATGTGTCATAAAATTTGTCATTATTTGTATGGGATTTATTTTTTTTTTTTTATGTGTAGTTTTTTAATTACTTATATAGGAAAACTGTTGCTTAGAAATAAATAAAAAATGTCTATACGCTGTAATAAATTTCTATAAAATTAGCTGAACCCGGTGTGCTTCGCTACACCCGGTCGTTATAAAATAAAATTAAAAGTATTTATATATTTTGCAGACAGTTGTGGGAGAAAGAGAATGGGGCTACCCCACTAATTTATTTAAAATGTATTTTAAATTTGAGGTAAAGCCGTTAATAACGTAGTAAAGAAGTAGGTGCAGAAGTGAGCACACCCAAAAAAAAAAACCGCATATCAATTTGAAATTTTTTTCTTATCAAATCCACATTTAGTGAAAATATTTGAAATTTGATAAGAAAAATATCAATATAACGTGAAAAACGTTAAATTAACGTGTTTTAATGTTAGATTGATATTTTTAACGTTAGATTGATAGTTAAAATATCAAATTGATATTATAATGTTTTACATTGTCATATCAATTCGTAATATCAAATTAATGTCAATATCACTTCTACAAGAACATATATCAATTTTACATTTAAAAATGTAATTCATCAATTTCACATCGAAATTGATAAGAAAAATGTGAAATTGATATTAATTCTTTATAATGTGATATGAAAACATTACACCTTTTTATATTTCTCCGAAATGTGTTGCTCTATTTCAGTGGTCGGCAAAATTGAAAATGAACGTGTGGTAGGAAGAGTACGATAATGTACAAATGTGTTTGTTTACTCTAAGAGAACCTGTCAATTTCAAGTTCATGGAATAAACTGAGTAGCATCTTAAAAAAAAAAACAAAACAAACGATGTTGTGAACCGCTCATAATAAAAAATATTAATATTAATTTTAAAGTGTTAAATTTAAAAAAAAAAATTGGTAATACACAAGAAGTGGTAGTATATATGTCCGAAAAAGAAGTGGCTGATTTATTAAATCAGCAAAGTGAAGAAACAATTTTTACATTATCGGGCGAAGTCGACCCAGAAACTGTGGATAATGAGGGTAACAGAAAATTAATGGATTTACTCGAGGAGCTTAATTTAAAGAACGCATTTGATGCTCTTAATGGTAAGTAATATAATATTTAATTATTTTTATTAAAATATTGTTAATAGCAATGTTAAAACTAATTATCTCATCATGTCTCATGCTCTTAATACGGAAATGTGTGAAGTTATTGATATGAATTCATATATTTTTGATATAAAAATGTACAAATGATATGAAATCATATATTTTTGATATTTATGAAAGCGATATCGAATTTGATATTAAAAATGTGAAATTGATATGAAGTCATATAATTTTAATATTTTTTTTTATTTTATTTCAAAAGCTTGTGGTTTTACGTACGACCGTCTTAGATACATTAATAAGGACGATTTGAATGCGATTTTTTCTGAAACTTACAATATTGGTTTGAAGGCAGAGCTGAGGGAAAAGATATCTGTTTGGAAATTAAAGAATGTAAAATTGTTAATGTTATTATCGAACAATACTAAATTTTGTTTAAAAATCTAATCTAGTTTCCTAAGGGCGATATTACCACCGTAAGCTGTCATTCCAAAGTTCTGGGATAGGTCCAATCCCAAGATTTTGGTTCCAATTCAACATCGTCTTGTAAAACAAATGTTACTGGCTATACGGTAAGTGTTTATGTCATATGTCATATGTAGTAGGTTCTAAGAGCAAGTTTTTTGAAATATTAAATTTAAAATTATTCACAGGTGTGCCTATTCATTTGTATTATATATCAGATGGAACTACTCTCATTAGAAGCAAAGAATTTTAAATTTTTTTTTATTTAAATATAAGTTATTTTTAAAAAATTTACAATAAAACATTACTCTAATTATTACAACAAATTACTGTTTAATTTAAATAAAGGAATATATGTATGTGGGTTTGTATGTGAGTATATAAAAAAATTACATATAATATGAATTACACATTAAATCGTATCAAATTAATATTTTATTCATATCAAAATGATATTTTCACATATCAAATTAACATTTAAATAACGTCTATTCTACATTAAATCATATGATTTTGATATTTTATTCATATCAAAATGATATTTTATTCATATAAAATTAACATTAATCTTATTAATATTACATTTTACGTTTCACATGAAAATTATCAATTTTACATGTTTTCGTATCAATCCAAATATCAAATATCAAATTGATATTGCTTCAATATCAAAATTGATAATTTTCCTGTTGGACGTATTTTGTAGCGTAAAATTATCAATTTACGGTGGTTTCTTACAATTTTTTGGTTTAGTGCATGATCGTAAAATATTATCATGTAATAAGTATTCCTGAGTCAGAGCTGCACGCTGTGAAAATTTAAGATAGGGTGACAGGTCCAGCCCCCACCATATCACAAAAAAAGGGGCGTGCTCCGCCCACTTTTCTCTTGGCACGTATTTCTATTCATGCCAATACCATATATAGCAAATGCTGCTGCCGTTGGTCAAAAAATGCCCATGATATGACGATTTTAAGTTTTAGGTTATATGGGCGGTGCCACATCCCTTTGACCAATCAAAACTTCATATAGCCTATTATTCCTTCCAGAGTCACAGTCACATACTGTGAACATTTCAGGAAGATCGGTTCAAGGGTTTGGTCTCCTATAAAGCACAAACAAACAGACATTAATTTTAATAGATTTACATAGATTTTGTAGATATTAATTACAGCCAGCTTTTATGGTTAATATTGCTTGTTCCCTAAATCCGCTTTTGACGTATGTGTGTTACATAAAAAAAAACTTCCTTAAATAAAATTTAAGATAAACCGATTTACAAAGACTTTTTTTTGTAATTTGAGGGTTTATCATGTAATTCGATATGAAAAACAAAAATATTTGTATGTAGCATTTAAATCGAAATCCATTTGGTAATACGATCGAAGCGAACGAAGAGTTGTATAAAAAATGTAGTGGAAAATAATGTACTTGGGTATTGACGACAATAGTTCACGCAAATAAGTTCAGCTAACTAGCAAAATTATTGACAGTATACTGTGGCCTAATAACGGCTGTGAGAAGTACGATTGTAATAACAAGTAAAGCCTTTGGTCGCACCAATAAAGTTTGGCGACTTTCGTCTTAACTAAATGTCAGATTCTGAAATTCGAAAGTAAAATCTTAGAATTTTTCAATTTACGTCTTCTTTAAAAATCAAACTATGGTTTTTAGCCAACAGAAACCATTCGTAGTCCTCTAACTGAACAATATTTCGAACAAAGAGTTGTATGAAAAATTTAGTGGAAAATAATGTAAAAAACTTGGCTTAATTGTGCCCATAATTATGAAAGTGGTCTAAGTCAAAATTTTAAAAAAATTAGTTTATTAGTTATTTCATACCACATTATTTTAAACTAAATTTATTTAATGTAATTTTTACGAAATTGTCAAAAATTAACCATTAGATAGTGTTTCTAATTTCAACATTATATGAAATTCATTTAGTGTTAATTATGAAAGTGGTCTAAGTCAAAATTAGACCACAAATTTTTGGTATCGGATCATTCCTTTCTGCCGAATGACCGTGATTTTGGCTTAATAGAAATGAAAATAAAAAAGCAAATTCCTTATACAACCCTGAGCTTTATTATAAATTGATAGAAAAGTGCAGAAGAAGAAATAAATTTTCGATAAAGCGAATTTCGCAGCCGGATTTTATTTCAACGATATCAGAATCAATAACAAGAAGAGTAAAAAATATCGCGGGTGAATTTGTCTCTTAGCTACAAATTCAATGGATGAGATTCTTGAAAAATGAACCTTATAAAATGTTTTATACAACTTCTTTAGATGATTCTAAATGTCACGTTTTGGATCTTTCTCCTATAAGAGGAAGACCAAAAACATACGGAAATATTAAATTACTTCCATTATACAGCATCATTAGACCAGTATCGAAAAAAAACATAAAGATATTTTGAGTTTACTACCGTACATCTTTCCAGTTTTTCAGGAACATTTTAAGAAGCTTAAATACTCGCAATATTGATAAAAATGGATTACTGTTGAAAAATAATTAACAAATGTTCAGTTAAATTATTGTTTTAAATAAAACTCAAAGTTCTTTATTTCTTTAAGTCATTTATAGGACATTCAGTTAATTTTCAAAATGGTCTAAGTCAATTAAAACTTTGAAAACAATATTATCGAATTAAATTCACACAAAATTTCATATTAGTAATAAATTTCCATTAATTAAGACTAATAAAATTATTAATTAAAATGTCATATAATGTAAAAGCATTTTTTAATTTATTCAAATGTAAATCATTAAATATCTCGAAACATGAAATATATGACTTAGACCACTTTCATAATTATGGGCACAATTATGTGCTTTGAAAATTTTGGGAGTACGTTATGCAACCTTATAAGTACTACTCTAAAAAATATGTCAAATTGAGTTTCACAAGACCAAATACCGAAGAACACTCTAGAGATGGTTGTTGTATTTTATACAAAGAAACTCAAGTTGTCATATAAATACTCGTATATTTCAGTTTCAGTTTCTTCAATCTGCATATACTGAGATATGAGGTCTCCCACCAAAAATGACGCCGCGGATATATACTGTCAACATTTGGCTCATTGCCCAAATCAATTAGCCAATGTAGTTAGTAGCTTGATCTCCCTCTTAAAAGACTCCTTTCAAAAAGGCCGAACACATTTAATGCAAAAATTGCGTTTTTTTTTTATTATTTATTTATTTATTTACTAAATTTCAATACAATATTAAATTATATTCTAGTTAATTATAAGGAGCAGAGTGAAAGTTGTGGAAATCGAATCCACAACCCTCATAGTAGCAGTCTAGCACACTACCTGCCAGACCACTGAGGCACCCAAAAATTTACTTAAAACCAGTTAATAATATGAAACAGTATTTAAATTTTTAATAAATACATAAGAATCAAAATGAATAGTGCAATAAAAAAATGGTTAGCTTTTTTTTTTTTTTTTGCCAACTCATTGACTTATCTGAACATACCCTCTGTTTATTTTTCTAATGCGAGTAGAAATAGTAATGAAGTTGTTTGTTTACACAAATTAACCAAAATGTTATAAACAGTTAATAGGCATGTAGAATATGGAAAATTCTCTTAATTAAAGTGGAGTATTGAAAAAGTATACATATTGTGATAAAAGAAGGTTTAACAAACAGGAATTCTTTAAGATAAATATTATGGCATTGTTTGGGTTATAATCGCTCATGTGGCAGCAGATTTGTAGTTTCTCCACATAGAAATGCTATAGCTTTTTAAGATTTCAAAATAATTATTAACATTTTAATTCCAGTACTTCTCTCACACGTTAATCTCTTTTATTAATTTTTTTTTTTTTTTTTTCAAAATTTTTCTAAGAATGCATGCCTGTGTTAAACATACATACTACGATGTATGCCGTAGATCAGTACCCACGCTTAAAAATAAATATAGGGTGTTTTTAAAAGCACATTAAATTCCAGTTGATTGTACAGCGAATCGAAGAATACATTATAGAGAGAATTCGTTCTTTAGCCGCACCGCTCGTTTATGGAACAATCTTCCAGCGAATAATTTTCCTGCCAATTACGATATTACTCTCTCTCTGTCTCTTTTTCCATGAAACATTTTTAATTACATAAAATACAATAATGTCAAATTTAAAGGTTGTACCTAAAATATTTTAGAAAATAAGGCACTTTTTATGTTGAGGTTGTATGGGTGGTGGGGGTAAAAGTGGGCAAAAGTTCAAAATTTTTTTCCCGATAATGTTTTTTTTTTTTTTTTTTTTATTTAAGACCAATACTCAGGAGTAAACCCCTACTAAATGCAGTGCATTGTATTGGAATATTGAATATATAGATATACATAGACACATAGATGTGAAGAAGTTATGTTAATCGCCTTATGTCAATGGGACAAATTGCTGTCAATTTAATCACTCAAAGGCCAGTGTTATACCTTCACCTTTGAATGATCATCAGCAATTGCCCCATCTGGATGTTGCATGTGAGTGTTGAGCATCTTTTTTTTTATGTAGGTAAGCTGTTATCTTCCCAGAAGATGGCGCTGTACTCCTGATCTTCGTTTTCTTGGTGGAATAGGCTGGAAATGCCAGGGAGCGGTTTCGTGAAGATGGATTTTTTGGAGGTGGGGGGGAACCTCTTATTTTTTTCTAAATTATAATTTTAGAAAAACCGCAAATTAATTTTTAATTTTTTTATTTTTCCTCCTTCGCTGGGATTTGAACCTGGGTTCTTCGAGTTTCTATGCACGCGTTCAACCACTATGCCACGACCCGATATAACATTCAAGTATACCAAAATAGAAAGCTATACCTAAAGTATTACGAACAATACGGCATTTTACAAATTTCGATTATATGAGAGGTGGGCGTAAAAATGTGCGGATTTTCTTAATTTTTTTTAAAAAGACTGGAATTGTCTTAGAAACAATCTGTGCAAAATTTCAGAGCTCTACAATGACTTCTTGTATTTAATGGCGGCGTTGTCACACTGTGCGGCATCTTCTTCAAGAATTCGCACTACGGTAGCGATATACTCACATTTCTTTCATTTGTTGATACTCTTGAAACGGAAACAGTAGTGCGAACACGACCAATAACAACACTAATTGTTGGCTAAAAAGTCCAAGTGCTTTATGAACTAGATTTCCATATTTTAAAAACTCTGCTCTGATGTTAAACGTTTTGTGATGATTTGCCAAACCTTACTAACCAGATATGTATATAAACCCACTTTGATATTCTCCAACCATAGTAATCAATATCAATGTTACACCCTTTATATTATACTGATACGTTTTAAATCTGCTAGTGCTGCTGTAAGTGTCCTCATGGTAACTGTTAATTGTTGTGCAACATTTTAATACTTATTGATATTGACATATGACTCTTTCCATGAATTATTTCCTTTTGTGTTTCACTCTCTGGCACATTTGTTTTTTCACAGTATTTATCTTTGTATGTATAAGTATTTGTGGTGTAGTTAATGTTGGTAGTTAATGATTTATAAACATTTTTCTTCTTTTTTTTTGCCTTTAAAAAAATTTTTCTCTCATTTTCCAAGTGTGTTATTACAGATTACAAAGCGCTGCAGAGCAATCTGTATGTACTCTAGTCAGTTACTATCATTGCGCTGTATTATCTGCTTCTTTCATTAGCAAACACATACGACAGAATGTGTTGACAACTTAAACAAATTTTAATTAATTTGAAATTATGTGGAAAAAAGCAAACTATAAAAGCTGGTGGTAGAAATTAAATGTGGAACTAAATCTACACCCAGAGATACAGTTGCTTAAACTATTAGCCAATAAAAATCAAATAACGAATAAAGCAGTGAGCAAATAATTGGATGAAACTAAAATGTAGTTTTAATTGATTTACTCTTTATATACATATATAATTGATATCAAATAGTTGCTGTAGACAAAATAAAAATTAATTTTTATAAAAAATATATATAAAAAAAGATTAAAATTGTCAATAATGTTTGTTAAGAAATTGAAGAAGCGTATAAAATACGTTTTTACAATTTTACAATTTAACAGGGCTGAAGATCAAGTTGCACATACACGAACACAAAAAACGAGTAGTTCAATAAAAGTTTTAGGATTACTAGAAAAATAAAATTGGCCGTTAAATAGACGACCTTAAATAGAAAGCACAATAAATTCTAATTCTATTCTTTATTTCTCAATATACTCTCCTTTTAGCTAAATACAGTGATATAATAATTATATTAGCATCGAGGGCTTTTATATTATTGAGCACTGTCTTAAAATAGCCATCAATTAGAAACTCCAAGCCTTTATTGTTCAAGAATATTTTTCTTTAAGAAATCTCTTCAAGTTAGGAAATATTTATTTATTTATTTATTTATTTATTTATTTATTTATTTGTTTATTTATTTATTTATTTATTTATTTATTTATTTATTTATTTATTTATATATTTATTTATTTATTTATTTATTTATTTATTTATTTATTTATTTATTTATTTATTTATTTATTTATTTATTTATTTATTTATTTATTTTTTTATTTATTTATTTATTTATTTACTAAATTACAATACAATATTAAATTATATTCTAATTCTTATTACGAGGGGAGGGACTAAGATCATATTACTATGTGAATCGAACCCACAACCCTCACACTAGACGTCTAATACACTACTCAATAGACTACTGGGGCAACCAAGTTAGGAAATATAAATAACACGGTGCTACAGTGAAAATATACTTGGAAAGTGACCTAGTGTACGTTGTAGGCCTTATTGAGTAGATCATAAATCAATTTTTAAAAATTCGGAAACACCCTCAAATTTCGGAGTTATTCCGAAAAAACTATTTTCGGGTAGGTTCGAGTACGTATGAATACGTAACTCAGTTGATTTTAATCCTATTTTAAATTTTTAAACGGTTTCGGAAAGAAGAAATATGTGCCTTTTTAAATATGTACACATTTTGGTATATATATTAAATTTTTGCAGTGTTATTTTTAATTATATCTGATTTAAATTTTATTTTTTATAGGTTTTTTAACTTTGGCGCCATTTTTTTAAATTATATTGTTTAGAAACATACCCTTATGTATATAGCTCATTAAAGCTAATTTAGTTCTGAGTTAAACTAGCTTGCAATAAATAAAATCGAGTAAAAAATAAAAAAGTTATTAAGCTTTTTCAAAGGTTAAAAATTTTGCTTTTTCAAATATGTATCGATCAAGATACTACATTTTCTTTATTTTTTTAGTCTTATGATAATAATAAATAATTTTGCTACCATTACACCTCAAATTGGGATACATGAAGCAGTTCATGAAACGCCTGGATAGGGAAAGCGATGCCTTTTTACATTTAAAATCAGTTTTCCCAAGAAAAAGTGAAGCAAAAATAAAAGAAGGTACAAATCTTTATTGATTTCTAAACGTAAATTGTGTTATTTTTTTATTTTAAGGTATTTTTGTTGGACCTCAAATCCGCAAA
This sequence comes from Metopia argyrocephala, assembly GCA_963576795.1. NCBI lineage: Eukaryota > Metazoa > Arthropoda > Insecta > Diptera > Sarcophagidae > Metopia > Metopia argyrocephala. Next base: position 53,906,703 of record OY756211.1, on the reverse strand, counting down.
ATCATGTTTGACGAAGAATTCACAATGACATTAAATGTGTGGAAAAAAGAGCATGGAGAAGTTTTATTAGTTTATGTGAAAATTTTTTGGGAAATGAAAAAAGTGAAAATTATATTAATGCAGTAAATGAATTTCTTGAGGCTTATAAACAAATGGGATGCAGAATGTCCATTAAAGTTCATTTTCTGCATGCACATTTAGATTTGAATGAATGATTTCAAATTACTGCTGGTCACTTAAGCGAGAAACAGACGATTTGATGTACAAGCGAAAGACGTCTAGCAAGCACTTTTATCAAATATTCTAAATTTCTAAATAAAATAATTTGAATACTGTTATTTTAAAATATTTATATACTCATATCATGATAAGACTAAAAAAATAAAGAAAATGTAGTATCTTGATCAATACATATTTGTAAAAGCAAAATTTTAAACTTTTGAAAAACCTTAATAACTTTTTCATTTTTTACTCGATTTTATTTATTAGAAGCTTGTTTAACTCAGAACTGAATTTGCTTTAAAGAAATATATACATAAGGGTATGTTTCTAAACAATCTAATTTAAAAAAATGGCGCCAAAGTTAAAAAATTTAGAAAAAATAAAATTAAAATCGGATATAAATTAAAATAACACTGCAAAAATTTAATATATATACCAAAATGTGTACATATTTAAAAAGGCACATATTTCTTCTTTCTGAAACCGTTTAAAAATGTAAAATCGGATTAAAATCAACTGAGTTACGTGTTCATAAGTACTCGAACCTACCCGAAAATGGTTTTTTCGGAATAACTCCGAAATTTGAGGGTGTTTTCGAACTTTTAAAAATTAATTTATGATCTACTCAATAAGGCCTACAACTTGCACTAGGTCACTTTCCAAGTATAAAAAAAAGTTGCTCATTTGTAGCACCGTGTAATCTATGGGAACTAAATCTGTCAGGCAAGATGCGTGAACTGAAATTCGTTGTTATAGCACTTTCCTTTTGGCACATACAGACTTTTATATTTAGTTTCATCACTTAAGCGATAGACTATCTGTTTCCCTCCCCCTCCCCTCCCCTTTTTTAAGATTATCGAACAAAATTATTTAACGTGCACCCCTAAAAACTGGTATGGATCAGAAATGAAATGACAGAATTCTCACATTCCACTCTACTGCTGTATTTGTTTCTTTGTGTCGGATGTGAGGTAGTGGACCTATTTGTCATTGAAGTTAACTTAATTGCAGTGAAACATCGCCAAATACTCAACTGAGATATCGTCATGGCGGTGTTTTGTTTTATTTTGAGCAAATGGAGTACACCATAGATGTCAAACTGGCGGGCAGCAGGCCGCATGCGGTCCATGACGTATAACTTTGCGACCCACAGTATAAAAGTGAAAAACGAAAATTTAATTATGAATTTTTCTGTGGAATCTTTTTTTATAACTGGTACATTTAGTAAGAATCTCCCATTGAACAAAGAACTAAGGGAAGGAAAACCTACAAATTTGGTTACGAGGCGAAGATAGATGTATGCAATAAGTTACAGTCGTTTTGAAGGCGTTGTAAGTAAGTTAGGAGGAAAATATTAGTTTTTAATAATTTATATCAAGCCTTTGTATTTCGTATGTCTTTATTGACACCAAGTGGCAGTAAAACTAAACGAACATTATTGAATTAAACGATAAAATCATCTGCTTGACATGTAATAGTGCTATCAGTGCTTGCACAAAAATTATATAACATTAAATGTCACAATGAGGAACCTAAATCAGAATATGATAATGACGAAGGATTAATGAGACAAGATAAGTTAAAAGATTTTAAGTTGAGACTGAAAAAACAGCAGTTAATGTTTACTAAAGTGTTATACGAAAGTGAAGCAGCGGTGCGTGCAAGCTACGTTTTGTCGGAGTTGATAGCTAAATACTCGAAACCTTTTACCGAAGGTGATTTCATCGAAGAATATTTAATTAGGGTTGCAGAAATTATTTGTTCTGGAAGTCTGAAGGCATTTCAAGTAATCCTTTGTCTCCAAATACGGTTGTGGAAAGAGTTACTGATATGGCCAGAAGTTTAGGTAATCAAATTAGAACCAAATCATCTTCTTTCGAAGCATTATCAATTGCCTGTGACGAGAGCTCTGATATTGGTTGCGTTACCCAGTTAATTGTTTTTTTTTCGAGGGTTCGTGACAGGCTTCAACATTTACGAAGATTTATTGGAACTAATACAGATGCATGGCACTACTATCTATTTTAACTATAAAAAGTTATACTTTGTTTTTTTATATGAAAGTTCTAAGGCTTAAAGAACTTAAAACATATAATTTAACAAAAAACCTAAACTGTTGTGTATATTGCCCGTGCTGTTTAGAAAATACATTTGATATGGATGAACGTTTTGTAAAATAATGAATTTGAACAAATAAACAAATGTGTCTTGTGGCTAAAATTACATTTTATTTATTATATTACATTGAAATTTACAATATATCATCTAACTAAACAGATCTACTACTTTTTTTGGTAAGCAATCAATATATTCAATTACAAAACTATAACTACTTAATTAGAAGGAAGATTGATTTATTTATGCAGCACTACTGCCAGCATTACTTTAATGAGTTTCTGTAAATAATTTTACATTTTCTATAAATACGAACATCATGATTGAAAAGGGTTTGAAGTTCAAAATAATGTTGCACTTTAAATAAAAAAAATATATAAATTTTAATATTTTGTCAGTCTTAATGACACCGAACAAATGTTTTAATCAAGAAGTGTGGGGATATACTCCCATGAGTATTGGACTCAATAAAAAACAAACAAAAAATTGTCCAGTTTTCGGTTTAAAATCCCTACCTGTGATAGTGCATACATTTTTTAAATGTGGGTTTGTCGAACCTAAAATGGGGCGTTTTCTAGGATAGTTTTCCCTTTAAAAAATATTTAAAATCATTTATTTATTGTTTTTAGTTTTGTTCAATAATAAAAGCAGGTTGCTATACAACTGAGAAGATGTTTAAATTTTGCTATAAATTTAGTACGAGTACTCCATAGAATTTGTGTACTTTATAATTTGCAATTAAAAAAGAATATTTTTATTAGAATTTACTTACATATTACATACTAAAGAATGTAAAACGACTATATATGTACACAAAAATATTAAATTTCATAAAACAATAATTAAAAAAAAAAACAAAGAAATTAATGCCAAGAATTAAAATGGCAAGATGACAAATAATAGATAGCAGACATGCAAAATATCTGTCTTTTAGAAATATTCTCCTTGGCAAAATAGTAAAAAACAATTATTCATACGAGTGTCTTCTGTATGACATACAGTAAATGTAGATGTTACATACAGTACCAGTCATAACTAAGTCCTAAATTTTGCATTAAATATTTCCCACACAAAAGCATTAAACATTTTTTATTTAAAGCAAAAACTATGCTTATAATAATAATTTAAATATTATTTTTATATTCATATACATTTATAATAAAATAAACTTTAATGATGAAAAGAACTGGTGCTTTTACGCTTTTTCCATACAAATTGGCAAATAAAACGCTTCAGAATGCAGTCGTAAAATGGAATCTATTCAATTTTGACAGCGATTTTACTTATACGTGTACTGTCATTTTGAGACACAAATTATCTCAACATTATTGCCACATTTTTATTATATTTCATACATTTTGTAACAAACCCATATGTTTTTTTTAGTTTTGGCACAAAGAAAAATAAGAACAAAAGACAATTTGAAAGTTTAAATCAGAGTTGGGTTTATTGCATTGAATTTATAATGCATTATCACTTCCACTACCACTAAACGACTTAGTATTAATGCAGCAATATTCCAGCCACCACTAAATGCAGATGGAAATAATTAACCACTAAATAAAACCATTTTAGTGGTAGTGGAAAATTAATGCATTAATAATAAATAATAAATAAAAATAATAAATTTCAACTACCACTTAATTTGTTTTATTCAATGCACTAAATTTCCACTACCACTTAATTTATTTTTTTAATGCAATAAATTTCCACTACCACTAAATTTGTTTTATTTAATGCATTTAAATTCCACTACCACTAAATTCGTTTTATTTAATGCAATAAATTTCCACTACCACTAAATTTATTTTATTCAATGCACTAAATTTCCATTGCCACTAAAATTTTTATATTTAATGCAATAAATTTCAACTACCACTAAAGTCGTTTTATTTAATGCAATAAATTTCCACTACCACTAAATTTATTTTATTCAATGCACTAAATTTCCACCGCCACTAAATTCGTTTTATTCAATACATTAAATATCCACTACCACTAAATATGAAAGGCGATAATGCACTATTTTTACCACTAAATTTAGTGGATAATTAAATCTAATGCAATAAACCCAACTCTGGTTTAAATACATTAATAGTTTTGTGATTTGGTTATTATTACCAATATTTTTTAATGAGTTTTTTGTAATTTTTTGTTTGTTATGTCGACCTTTTTTTAACATGTTTGGGATCCATAACCTTATCTGCGATTGCGTTATACATATATCTGTATACGGTGCCATCGATTTTACATAAAGCTCCAACACCCTGAAAAACACTCTAAATTATCACAGTACCCCCAAGGTACTTAACAGTGCCACGTTAGTATCTAGAATGCAAACACTGTTCATCATGCTCTTTTAATACTATAGGAAGTTATAAAATAAACTATAGACTCATAGGAAAATACATTTTTCAACAGATTTTCAAGATGTTTCCATAAAAATTTTAAGACTAGTTTTCTTATTTTTGAGCGATACAAATACTTTTTTTTTAGTATCTAATGGTTTCTATGTATTTGGAAGAGAGTCTTTAGAATCGCTGATAAATTTTTAGATCATTTTCGTTTTGTAGTGGCACATTTTGATCGACCTCTGGAATAAATAGAGAAAACATTTTATTTTTTTTTTTGTTTTTAATAATATTAAAGATGATACGGTTAATTTTTCTAGCTTATTCATTAGATGGAGGCTCTTACTATGAAGCACTCCCTTTTTATTATCAATACTGCTGTTTGTTTTCTGTTTTTATTTGGCTAATTAGTGTTCATTCATAAAAAAAACTTTTAAGTTAAAAAAATGTTTAATACATCTCTTCTTTTGAGCTTAAGGTCTTTTTATATTTTAAATATTTATTTCCGATATTTCGATACCCTTTCGTGTAGCTCCATTAGGAGTTATTATTTTTAGTAAGCTGGTTGGCACGGCAAACGTTTCTCACCATATAAATTATTTCTATTAAATATTTTTTTATTTCAAACCCATTTCATTTTTCGACTGATGATTTTTAGTGACTACGGAGTAATTCAGACCAAATTCAAAAACGTTAATGGTTACTCAGTTCAAGATATACTGAATTCAATAGTTAGTTTGTTTGGGAGCTACCACGTCTACTTGCCTGCCTTTTTTCTACTGATAATTTTTAATAACTACAAAATTAATCACATCAAAATCAGAAACTTTAGCTTCAACATTTCTAAAGATACGTATGCATTAAGAAATAAATTTTTAGATTGTATGGGAGGTGTTACGCCCACTTGTCCAATTTCTCCCACTTTCTGACTGATGAATTGCCTTGCCCATGAAGGTATACAGACCCAATTCCGAAACTTCAGAATTAGCCGTTAAAAAATCAGTATTTTTAGATAAATAGAAAGAAGTGAGCGTAACAGTAGGCATGACATATTTTTCTCTCGATCAAAACTTAAAATAGATTAATGCAAACGTTTAAAAGAAAAATTAGTCAAATCGATGAATCCGTTTTTTGATTTTAGGTAAATCTTTCCGTAAAAACCTAAGTTGGATCAAGACGATCATTAGAAAGAAAAAATCGTCAAAATCAGTCCAGCCGTTCTCAACTGATGCGATGAACAACATTGATTTTTATTTATATAAACATCTATCTACCCTCCATCATCACAACTGTTTTTATAAAATTATGAATCTAAGTGAGTGTGAGTTTGATGTTGACATTGGACTCATACTTATTGCAACCTTTATAAGGAATCAACGTTAAAGTGAATATGAGTGAGTCAGAGTAATTAAACTTCTACGAAGTCTACTCACTTAGAATTAAAATTTCATAAGTGCTTATGAATCGCTAAAAAGCGACCCAATGCTGATCTCTGCTTTTTTCTATTAGCTTGAATCAGTTACACTAAAAGCAGAATTTGTTTATTAAATTTGTCCTACACTGTATTATATGCATATGTAGATAAAGGATATTATTAATGGAAAATATTTACATCTATTGAGATTTATGTTAAGTGTAGTTGCTGCTCTGTTTTAATATACATGCATATGTATGTACATAACACATCTTCTCTATTAATAAAAAATTGTGTCATTTATGTAGACATACATATGTATGTATGTGTGTACATTCATAGCATTGACTTCATCGTTTCATTTACATCCAGCATTTTCATTCTAAATGCTTCTTATTTCAAATGAAAAGTAAAATTCCAGTTAAAAATGCTTGTAATTTATTTAGTGGATATTTATATGATTTCCTTTCGGTATCATATGAAACTTGCACAGTTGGTTAAATAAATTTTTTTATATAGAATTATCGTAATATTTAGTTTTTTTACAAGTGATGATACTCGTAATTATGAGTGGATTTAATTAACAAACAATCGTACGAGAGCGATCGTAATTTGAAGTACATACATATATATCGGCAATCTTACACAGAAGTTTTGGGTTATTTTTGACGTGGAACTTTTTTTATGCGGTCCCAATTGATCGCCTAAAAAAATAATTTTTATTTATGCTACGAAAACTATTTTTAATAGCGTTTTGTAAAGTTTTGTGTAATTTTTTTATGTGATTATATTTATATGGCCTCTATCTAGCGCATTAAAACAAGTTTCTCTGTATAAAACATGTCTTCTTTATATTTTATATTTTATTTAAGTTACGTATTCGAATTTTAAATTAAAAAGTAATCATATATTGATTCTTTATATAACATACTAAACAACACTAGGACAAAAGAAAAAAAAACATACACACAAAAATTTTTATTTTTGTGCTTCTATTAAAAAATTAATTGTATTTATTAAAAAATTAATTGGAAATATTGAATGATACTAATTAATTTGTTAATTAAAATTATTTCAACAAAAATTTTTTCTGTGTATACAACATTTAGGTTTTTATAATAGACTTCAAAAATAAACACCCATTTTTGTGTGGAAAAAAATAGCCATCGCTGTGTAATTCAATATTGGCTTTTGCGAGGTCTTAAACTCCTTTCGAGTTAACACTTATTTTGCATATCGATAGAATATTTAATAATGAATCAACTGGGAACTGGGACGAGAGCCGCGTTATTTCATAATAAAATAAAAATAGTGTCGATTTTTTAAAGCGATTCTTAATCATGATATTCGGATACACCACTTCACGTACGAAAAGGAGAAATGGAGAATCCTGGCGAAAACAAGTCCATCTGTAGGTCATGTTTTTAAAAACACCAGTCGAATAATTTTATTATCCTTAAAAAGGATTAATGTTATTATATTAAAGTGTGAATGTTAAATTTTTAAAGAAAAACGAAAGGCCGCATTTGGCAAAAACTAAAGTGGTGTTTCGCTCAGAAAAAGCATCCATTCACGCATCCGCTATTAAAGTGAAGTGTCATTTGATGGTTGTCCATTTGAATTCCCTTGACACTTGTTACTGTTTATAAACATTGTAACGAAGTTTTTTTTATTGCAGCCAGCACTCATGGGATGATCCTTACTCATGCAGTACATTGTGTTGGTCTAGGAAAATATCTTGTGGGAAAGAGGAAAGAGGGAGTAGTGCCTTTTAAATTAAAAATTGGTGTTCAATTAAAATGATAATTTTGATAATAGAAAAACTATGCAAAAACTTCACTATTTTTATATAATTTTTCTGAATTGATGCAAATTTTATTAAAAAGAATTAATTTTTAAGCAATTACAGTATTATTTTGTGTCCTTTTAGACCACAGTTTTTTGTTAGTCAAAGGATACCAAAAAACTAAACCCTTAAATCTCTTTAAGGCAAAAAAGGAAGTTAAAAAGGACATAAAGAACAAACAAAGTTGATGACATGACACAAACATTCTCGTATAAATAGCAGCAACTCTTCGTATAGAAACCCCAAAGGATATATTTATGTATGTATGTCTGTAAGTAACAAACTAGATGACAGACAATTGAATAGAAAATACAGACAGACAAACAATTAAAGTGTCATCTCATATGACATTATGATGATACAAACAAACAAACAAACAAGCAAACACATAAAAATAAGAAAAGAAAATAAATTTTTACCACTACCACAGTGCACACTTAAAATGAATTTTAAGTAAAAGTTTTAAAACGAAAGTAACATTATCTTTTATAAGTATCAGCATAAATAGTCATTTTGAGAATAAGTGAAAAGCAAAAAAGACAAAAAGGTGTTATTTGCTCTAAAACGTGGGGGAAATACTGAAAAAAATAATAATGAAAACTGTCAACGAAATCACTGCCATCTATAGCATTCCTCTACAAAATCTCATAACAAAGCAATGAATGTCTGTTGTATGAGTAAGTGATCCTATGAATGACTATTGTTTTTCACAAAATCATTTTAAATCATCCATACAAATCCTCAGTATTCATACTTTTTTTTTAATTTTTAAACAATGTAGTAACCATGTGTCAATACTTTGATGGGTCAATTAAATTCAATTCAAATTGAAATGTAATTGGGGATCTCTCCATTCCGACTTATCCACTTTTCACATCTTGTGAAGCTTTTATCCTTTTATTTTATAAAAAAATAAATATACGAATAAGTACGAGTAAGTATTTCAAAGAAAAATTAAATAAAACAAATAAAATTTTTAAAATTGTTTTTATCGTTTAAATATGCAAAATCGTATTCCATATGAAAAAAACAGCAATTTAGTACAGGTTCAATTATATTGTTGGACCGGTACAATTATACTGTTCAATTATACTGTTGGATAGAAGCAATAAAAAACCTCAACTAGTTTTCGACCCCCGCTACAAAGGTCTTATCAGATACATACATATTCATATTTATTATTTTATTCAACAAACAGTTGAATTTGAACATTTTCACTACAAAAGGCCGGTAAGAATAACATTAGAATATACTCGTAATTCTCATAATCTTATTTCAATAAATTTTGATTTAAATATTAATATAAAAAAATATATAGCGTGGGTCGAAAACTAATTTAGTTCTGTCAGAGTTGTACATATGTATATATTCTGTAACGGATGTTACTTCTAATAATAATACCAGTATTGAGATCTTAAGACTATTAAAAATTGTATAATAAGTTTAAAGTTATTGCAATATTTTCCATTTGTACAAACTTGCAAAAGCTGACTTAAGACGTTTTGATGTCGACACAAAAAACAAATATCAGATACATCAGCTGATGCAAACTTTTTAAATAATACATTGATGAATGCCAGTTTACCTTTTTCTGGTAATTTAGATTCCAATTTGAGATTAAAAAAATTCTGATAACCAACGATATCTTGTAGAACAACGTTGTCAGATAAGCTTTTTTGACAATTCTAAAAACTGACAATCTGTGCAGCAATGTCTCATAGCCAGTTCATTATTTGCTTTGCAGTGTATTACCAGAACGGGCTATACAGTAAGATCTGGCATTCGTTTGAACAAAGCTTAAGGTTGTTCTTATGGCTATTTTGTTGGTTCTTAACAAACAACTTAAGGTACGGTAACATTATGGAAATAATTGGCGAACAATTTTATATAAATATTTTAAGCATACGTTTCGTTTTATGCGTTCATAAATATCAGAACAAACATTCAGGTATTTAATTTCTAAAACTTAAGTTAATAAACTAAACTAATTAAAAATAAGTAAATGATTCTATAATATACTTAGTTGCAACGTATTTTAATCAGTTATCGTATGTGCTTAATGTCATTTCTCACAGTTTATATATTTATTAAAAATATATATACATACTTATACAATACGACCACGATTATGAATTACTCAATTATCGGGTAACATTCTCGATAATCCAGGCAAGATAATTTGTAATTTTCATTTTTTTATCCATTTATTTTTTTTACTTTACATAGGCTAACCGTGATTACCTCTATTATCCGGGATTCTAACAAAAATATTTTTGTTGCTTTAGAACAGTTAACAATGTAAAAAAAAACGAAAAAGGGATATTCCCTCGTTTGAATAAGATGAGTCATAGAAAGCATGAATAGACGCATGCTTAGTTTTATTTAGACATTTAATAAGTTCTCCATTTGCCGTTTTATCGAATGAAGAAATTGTCCGCATGACAAATGCCTCAGATATTCTTGAGCGTGAAAATGAATCAAAAGAAGCAATACATGCATCCGGTATATTGGGCCAATTTTTTGAGAGCCATGGTGATTCTGATATTACAGAGCAATATAAAATCCAACTCTACCGCAGTCATAAAAAATTTTTTAAAAAAATGTATTTAAAAAAAAGAAAATAACATTAAATGAATTTGTCCAAGATAAAATTTACGTAAAATGGAATCCTTATTTATTCTCTACAATTTCCTTCTTTCCTAATAGTGTTTTCACACTGGGTGGTTTTAAATCAAAAGTTGGTTTGAACGCTAAAACTAATTTTTAAACCTGGTTTCACTATTCAAAATTATTTTTTTTAAAACCTCTTTTGAATTTGTTTTAAATATGTTTTAAGAAATACAACCCTGTTTTCGAAGTACTAAAATGAGTATTACCAGAATAAAAATGTTGAAACAGCTGATATTTTAAAAATAAAGCATATGTATATAAAACAAAACAAATAGGTATAAAAATAAAAATAAAACGTTTTTAATAATGTGTGCTGCTGAAAGAATTAAAAAAAGATAAAAGAAAAAGAAACATTTGGAACGACCACAACGATTCTATTAGTAATTGTAAAATTGTTTACTGCTGATATAAACAAAAGTGCATTTTTCTTTAAGCATCTTTTTACGATTTTTATAAATAACTACTTGATTTCCAAGCAGTTCTTCACTTTTTAGAAATAGATCCACTATTTTAAAATATTATTTTACAAAATACAAAATGATTTCAAATTTAGAACTAATTTTTTAATTTTTCATATTTATTTGTAAACAAAAACAGCTGTTGCCCAGCAAATGTTAAAACAACTTTTAAGAAGAGTTGTAATGTGAAAATAAAACCAGCTGATTATGGTTTTAATGTTAAAACCAGGTTTTAACTTTAGTGTGAAAATACTATAAAATTGTTATTTTTGCTTATATTCTTAAGTATTTTTTATAAATCCCTTATATAAACAAAAAATTAATAAAAAAAAAAAACAATAACTAAGAAAATTGATTATCCAGAATTTATCCGATCCCGACCATTACATATAATCGAGGTCCTACTGTATTTACTTAATTTTATATTTAAATTGCATTTTTGAGATTCGAGGTCTATTTGTCAGGATATTTTTATTTTAATGGAAAAAATAGAAAAACAAGAAACCAAAGGTGTTTAAAATGTCATGTTACATTGAGTGTCATTGGTTTTATCTGGTGAAAATAAGTCATTGTCCATAAAAGTGTTTTTAAAATAGAATTGTTGGTATTATTCAAAAGATTTTTTATTAAAAGCGTTGAATCGCTATAAGTAATGGTAACAAAAAACTGTTTGAAATAAGTATGTAGTTCATGTGCAATATAGAAAAGAAATTAAAACAGTTTATTTAAGTGGAAAATAGAAAAACAATTCAACCAAATTTCTTTCTATTCAGCAAAATCAAATATTATTTCCCAACTAAAAATATTTTGCAATGTATTTGAAGTTAAACAAATATTAAATATATATATCGAACAATTGTGATACGCTATTTTAACTCCCGTTTTTCTAATCATTTTTATTTTTTTTTTACATTCATTTTGATCTCAACTTAAGTGCTAAACTTTTCATTTATATAAAGTGCCATTTTAAAATAATTGAAAAGTAAAATCCATATTAAAAAAATAAAAATAAAATAAAATTCTTAATTTATTTTATCAATAACACTTCAAAGTATTTTTAAAATTTTTGCAATGACAAACAAAAAAACAAACACACACATGCATACATATGTACATAGAAAGTGGGAAAAAGGAAATGCCAACCGAGTGGAAACCTTTACCACAGAGAAAAATGGAAAAAAAAAATCTCAATAAATTGCGAGAAAGCAATGTATTATTGACAATCGATGGAGTACTAAAGAGATGAATTTCAGTAGCAATTAGTTGATGAACCATGAAAACAGGATGTGTTTTAAGTGTGTTTCCTTGTACTCGCATCGTCGTATAATATCTGTGAACAGTTAATTTGTTTTATCTTCTTTTTTAATTTTATGAATTTTTTTTTTCTTTTGCAATTGGAAAACTTTGGTCTTTTTATTCACAATAAAAGTTTATAAATTACATGTGATTGTGGTTTTATTTTGTTTTACTGTGCTTTTTGTATCTTATTGTCACCTTGAATATCAAATTTCTTATTTCATTTTTAATTTTTCTTTTTAAATTTTCAAAAGAAAAAAAAAACATTTTCTTTGTAAAATTTTTAAAATTATTTTTTAAAAAAAGAACCTCTTGAGCTATATTTACACTACCTAAGTTTCTCATCTGATTATAACAGATTATACATATATACATACATACATACATACATACATACATACATACATACATACATACATACATACATACATACATACATACATACATACATACATACATACATACATACATACATACATAACTGGCCTTTACAACCCTGTGTCAGGATTACGGCCTAGCACTCATGTTGTGTGTGTAAATTTTTATCCATGACTACCGGGACCTACAGTTTAATGTCGACTTCGAACGACAGACTTGAGAAGCTTGTTAATGGCAATTAATTACTCATAGAGCTTTTGCCAGAAGACTGCTGATAGGTAGTCGCCGAAAGAAATATTTTTTTTTTCATATTTCTATTTTTTAGGATGTCGGAGCTGGGTGTCGAACCCAGGGCTCATGCCTTAGTAAGCAAACACACTAACCACTAGACCACGGCGACTACAACTTCTTATAAATTGATCATAAATTGATCTTATTAAACTGCCAAGTGGAAATACTAATTAATTATGTAAATTACAGTGAAGGCAAATTAATTATTATCACATTCCATTAAAATTCAAATAATATTTTTAATAATTCACAATATTTTCAAAAGAATTTAGATATTAATTGAATTCAATAAAAAAAATATTTTTGTTCAAACATGTTTGAACAAAGTTAATTTTAACGGGTATAAATAATACAACGATATGCACATTTAATTGTTTCTCTTCAGAATTCATTAAAATGCAAACAATCAAAAGGCCAAAAAAAATTTAATTAATTTAACTGGCAACTTCTTTTAATAACTTTTTACTTTTAACGCCTCTTTAAATATCACGTTATTTTAAAACAGTGGTAAGTCAATAACATTTTTTAACAGAATGAAACAAAAAATAAACTGAAAAAAGTTTTTCAACTTTTTATTTTGTTTCTCATTAAAATGCAGAAAATTTTAGAAAATTTCCATTGCAATTGTAAGCGTTTGGAAGATTATGTGATGGTGAAAAATTTTTCAAATAATTTGAATGAAAACTTAATGGAAAATATTAGAATTTAATTAAAAAGAAATAAAAAACAAAAAACAAAAAATTGTTAGCAACTTTTTTTTATTGTTTTATTGTAAAGTAAAAACATTTAATGACAATTTTAATAAATTATTTTTCAAATCATTCCTAAAGAAAGTGTACAAAAAAGTTTAAAAATATTGAAGATTAAAAAACAAAATAGTGTTATAAAATTTCTGTATCCTGATAATTCTTCCAAAAACTTGGTCCACAAAATAGGAACATGTGTGATAAATAGTTTTATCGTTGGACTTAAACTTCTTTCAATTGAACTGTTTCTTTAAGTTTGGAAATATGAAATGGTCATTGGGGGGAATATTAGGCCACAATTGTACTTGTGCGATCACAACGAAAGTCGGTAAACCACTCTTTATAATTGCAGTCGATGACGCAGAGTCCTTATAGTACTTATCCAACCTTACATACATACATGCATAATTAACCATTACAACCCTGTGTCAGGGTTACGGCCTAGCTTCTCGCAGCATTCATGTCGTGTGTGTTTATTTTTATCCAAGAGTTCCGGGACCTACAGTTTAAAGTTAACTCCGGGCGACAGAATTGAGAAGCTTTTTCATGGCAATCAGTTACTCTTACCGAAAGAAATAATTTTTTCATATTTCTTTTTTTCCTAGATGTCAGAGCTTAGATTTGAACCCGGCACTATCGTCTTAGTAAGCCAACACACTAACTACTAGACCACGACGACTACACATATAAAAAAATCTTGCCTTGGTTTAACTGACTATTTTTTTTGATGATGTTTAATGAGCACTCGAAATTCACTTTTTTTCTTTTGACAGTAGTCTCTCTACATGTGGTGCTTGATGGGAGTAGTGTTGCATTTTATATAACTACGAGGGAAGTTCGAAAAGTCACGAACTTATTGACCCGCCCTCCTACATATGTATCACTTGAATATTATAGTCAGTGTAAATTATTGCTAGAACAATGAGTCGTAATTTGTTTGCTAACACAGTAAATCTCCTTGTCTATCTGCTCATAATCATGTAAGACATGTCAGTCTTAAAAATCTAATAATTTCATTATTAATGAGAAAACCCCAAAACAAGAAAACAAGGGTCCGTATCATGTCCTCACTTGAAATTTTTTTGTTTTGCATATGCAAAATTTGGATATTTTTTATCCAAAGCCAAAACTACATAAGTATTGCTTTCAAAAATTTCCTGTTCAAACTTAAATTGGTATTTAAAAAGAATTCATTAATTTTCCCATACAAGAAATTTCACAAAGTGTCGATTGTTAAGGAAAACAAAAACCATAAAAAGAAGAAAAAATAAAACTTTGGAATTTGTAACAAAACGCACAGTGTAGCAAAAGAGTGTTGTTGCCTAAGAATCTCTTAATAATGAGACAGAAAACCTTCAAATGACACAATTCACTGGGTAGATATTATGGTATACATGTACACTTATAGCAAAAATTTGATTTTATATTTTACCCAATACCGCCATAATATGGAATAAAGAGTAAGCGACTGCATAGTGGTATAGTGGTTAAAGTGCGTGCACAGGAACTTAAACGACCTAGGTTCAAATCCCAGCGGAGGAGAAAAATAAAAAAATTAATTTGCGGTTTTTCAAAAACTATAATTAAAAAAAAAAAGAGGTCTCCCCCCTCCAAGATCCATCTTCACGAAACCCTTTCTGACTTTTCCAGTCTATTCCACCAAGAAACGAATTATCAGGAGTACAGCGCCACCTTCTGATCATTCAAAGGTGAAGGTATAACACTGGCCTTTGAGTGATAAAATTGACAGCAATTTGTCCCATTGACATAAAGCACTTCACATCTATATCTATATCTATATATTCAACATTCCAATACAATTTACTGCATTTAGAAGGGGTTTACCCCTGAGTATTGGTCTTAAATAAAAAATAAAAAACTGCAAAGGTAACATACTAACTTGTAATGAAATATCTACCAATTTTTATATTCTCACCGAAAGTATATATGGGCAATTTCAAAAATTTTCGACATTTTGTTATTTTTTTTTCGAAATTTTTTTTTTGATGACACGAATGACGCTTTGGTCACGTGAAGGGTGATATTTTAGCATACCAAAACAGTTCGCGTTAATCATTTATTGCAAACGGCGCGAAAGTTATGGAGTTTTTAAGTTAAAATCTCTTTAAAAAAAATTTAAAGTTAAATTTATTGGTTTATTTTAATAAATGTTGTATGGATGCATGAAACTAATTTCAAATTCATCAGTGCAGTCAAAATTCATCAATGCACTGATAAAATACACAAAAAAATATCACATATAATTAAATTTCCTTAACATTAAAAAACGCAAATTTTTGCAAAAATGTGAATGTTTCACCGATTGTTATAATATGTGTTTATATAACGCATAACTAAGTAATTTACAGAAAAACAATATTTTAACTTGCAAATTTAAAAAATAAAAAAAATTATATAAGAATTATTTTTGAGGTTAAGATTTTTTTTTTTGGTCTGTAAAATTTAAAATCATGAAAATTTAATAATGCCAAGCTTAAAAAAACCTTTCATTTGCTGTTAATCGCGGCGGAATCTATACATAACTGCAGATGTCACAAAGCAAAATGTGTTTGAAGAAAAATGCCACTGTACCCTCTAAATATGGACCGAATTCAACCGTATTTATATATGTTCTTTAGTTCCCCGCCGCACTTCATTTTCAATACTTTACATTGATTTTAAACCACGGATTAATTAAAAAAAACGCGAAACAAAATCATGAAATTTCGCAAAAGTTTTATTTTCTTTATAAAATTTTTGCGTTTCAAAATATTTTAACGCCTTCTTGACGTTGAGGTGCCATTTACTAAGAAGTTTAGATCACGCCATACATAAACCAGTTTTAAATTAGATTGCAAATGTCAGGCGCGAAAAACTGTCATTTTTGACAAATTTACGCCAATTCTATAAAAGTTTGAAGTCATCGTTCTCAGCAACTAGCAGCCTGACATCGACGTGATATTGCGCAGATTTTGGAAAATTACACCATCTAATAAATACTGTTAACGAAATGCAATTTTCTTGAACGGCGCAAAAACGCTATAGAAAAAACTGCGAAAATTGAAAAATCGGAAAATTTTGGTTTCAAAAATGAAGCGCTGTACAACTTTTTCCCAAATAGTAGTATTGGCATAACTTTTATAGTGTAAATATCTACAAAGTCTAGTGACTTTATTTTATATCAGTGGGCATCGGAAGTTTAAAACTAAAAGTAGAAAAGTGATGAAATATGAAAAAACTCTTGTAAATTTCAAGCCTGTTTTTGAGTTTTTCAATATTTGAGTGCCCATAACTTTTAAAAATAAAGAACTGATGGTCTGAAATTTTGAATTTCCCAGTTTTCTAGTGTGGCCTACCATTCCCTTTTGACCATTTTGGTCAATTCGAAAAACTGGAGAAATAATAAGCATCTGAACTCAGTTTCAACAAATGTTGAAAATTTTTGAAATTGCCCATATGCATTAACCAAATAATCTGATGAAATCTTTGCATATTTCACATTCCTTGTTAACTTTTTTTCCAAATTTCTTAGAATTAAAAAGCAAGTTTTTCTAATTCCAAAAAAAATTTATGCTTTCTGAGAGGGAGAAAAGCTGAAATTCCCCTTAGAAAATATACTACCAAAGATATAATCTTGATATAATGAGTTCCCTATTAAAAGCTTATCCTGTACTACACTTTCTTACACGTAAGGGAACAGATTAAGCTGTATAAATATTATGCATAACACTTGTACTAATTACAAGCTGCTTCTGTGTAAAGGATGCTGTAAGCAGTCTTACAGTAATTCAAAAATCATCTTAATAAAATAATTTTCCTTCTGTTAACCGATTTTATCTTCCAAATCATAAGATGAATATACAATTACATACTAAGATATAAATACATACATATATGTAGGAAAATAGGGTATTTTCATGTTCACTGATTTAAAATAAACATAAATTTCAGTGTATTTTTGTCAGTCTTGATTAAATTTGCCTTAAAAACAGAAGCAAGTAATGTATTAGGACTGGATCGGTGTTAAAAATTTGGCGACAACGAAGAAGTGTATTTAGTGTTTTTTAACTTTTCTGATATCTGATATCTTAAATAAAAAAAAATTTGAAAAAGGTTCTCAATTCTGTAGGTTGGAGTCGACTTTAAATTCTAGATTCCGGGGCTCACGGATAAAAATTGACAGACACAACACGGGTCAAGCTAGGCCGTAACCCTAACCCAGGGTTATAATATCCAATTATATACTTATATATATGTATGTACGTATGTATATGTATGTATTTGGATAGTTCCTACTGTCAGTTCTCACATCTTTCCGAACAATTATATTGACTTAAGGTGACTGTCTAATGCAGCACTTGCAAAACCAAGACAATTTTGAGTTTTAATACATGTTTTGTTCCACTGTTGTTATTTTAACCCTTTGAATAATTTAACGCATTGTTATAGAAATTTTTGTTTATTTTGATTCACACTTCTTTCTCTATTAGGTAGGCTATGATGATGATTTTGAACAATAGCGTTGATTATGATGTTTGTCGTGGTGGTTATAGAGATGATTTTCATATTTTACTATCAGTACTGCTAAAGTCAAACCATGAATATTACAATGCAAAATATTGTTTTCCTTCCTAATACCACTGAGCATACTTTCTTAAAAGTAAGGGAAAAAAATTATATGGAAATGCTTTTACAAAAAATTCTCTGCATGGATATCAACTGATTGGCAACATTCGCATGTAAATTTTTGACTGAGAAAATTTGAATATGAAATTCAATTGTGAATTGGATTGTAAATTCTAAATTTTTTCTTCTTATTCTTCTAAACTAAACCTGCATATTTAGGAAAATGTGTAGGGCTTATGATGAAAGAGTTTCTTAAGCAATTTAGTAGGTTCTTCTTTTATTTGAACTTTTTGTTACGTTTATACTCGTATCTGTATGCAATTTTTCTTGAAGCCTGCAATTTCAAATATAGAATATTCAACCTTGCATTAGGGTTTGCTAAGCTTTTGACAGTAGAACGTTTGTTATTTTTTTTTTCTACTGAATTTGTGAAAGAAAGCAAAACATACTAATTTTGAAAAGTAAAAGTCAGTTTATCTCGACAGCATTGTGATGTACAACATAATATAATTAATACGAAACTTATATTTATTTGTAATATTTTGGATATTCTTAAAGACTTTTTTAGACGATGATTTTTAAATAATTTTGAAGTAAACATTCCAAAAGAGGAAAACTTTAATTTAAAACCATAAAATCTGTTAGAATGTGGAGACAGAGACACTGACATTGGTCACACAAAATTAATTTTAATTCTTAAAAATTTTAGCTGTTTAATTCCTTAAACTTTGTATGAGTAACACTGATAATAAAGGCAATGTTTGGCTAAAATACGAGTATAATATGATCAAAAAATTAGTCCTGACAGCTTCCATGCCAAAAAAAATAATTAATTGTATGTGTTTAGTGAATTCTACATCGTACTCTCTTTGAAATTGATGTATTGAATCTTAGTGTTAATGCTAGTAATTAGGCGTAAAAAGAATCTACTCGA
Source organism: Metopia argyrocephala (assembly GCA_963576795.1). NCBI lineage: Eukaryota > Metazoa > Arthropoda > Insecta > Diptera > Sarcophagidae > Metopia > Metopia argyrocephala. The sequence goes on along the minus strand of OY756211.1, from coordinate 53,887,356 downwards.
AAATAATGGAATAGTACTGTTTATTTTATAAATATTTATTTTATAAATATAATCATTGATTTAAATTAATTCTAATTTACACTCCGACACAAATGTACACCAACTGTACAGATTTTTTGTACATAATTAATTAAAGAATTTTTTCGTAATGATCATGTTTACGTTTCAACCTCGATTTAGAGCACATCCCTACATACATTAGTTTCCTTTACCCCAGCTCTGTTATTAGGTAAGTTTTCTCTAAAACACAGCCGCATCTAAACAAGTCGTTTATATGTTTTTTTATTGAGACCAATACTAAGGCGTAAACCCCTACTAAATGCTGTGCATTGTATTGAAATTTTTGTGGAAAGGACAGTATATTATAACAACAGAACACAATTTTTTTTTCTTATATTACACAACGCCTTAGGAACGAGACAAATTGCTGTTAATTTGATCATTCAAAGGCCAGTCTTATACTTTCCCCCTTGAATGATCAACAGCAATTGCCCTATTGTTGTATGTTGATTGCCGTGAGTGCCTTCGCTAAGTAGGTTTTTGGCTATTTTGTGCTACTTCCCAATAGGTGGCGCTTTTTCCCAGATCATTGGTTTTTCGTTGTCAAAGGTTAAGGTTAAGGAATAGAGTGGAATGTCAGGGAGCGGTTACTTTGAATATGGACTACTTGGAGGGGGGAGGGGTCCTCTTATTTTTAATAATAATTTTGAAAAATCCGCAAACTAACATTTTCATTTTTAACCTTTGCTGGGATTCGAACCTGAGCTATGCCACGAAGCCCCCCCCCCCTCCCTGAGAATTTAAAAAGTTATTAAGTATGTATGCAATGTGAGAGCGTGTGAAAAAAAGAAAGACACACTCGCAAATGATCTGGAGACAATGTCTGAATGGGGTGTAATTTAATGAGCACAAAACTCAATGTTGTTTTATCACGCATAGGCGTAGTGGTCATGATATGTAATCTGGACACCTGTGATTATGGGTAATGTTAAAGTTGAGGAAGCAGAAGCACTTGCTTTTATTCAGGCACAAAAATAAACTGTGACGTTCCTTGGAATGCTCATATTTTAAGGGTGTCGAAAACAACATTCAAGTGCAACTGTTTTTCAAAACAATTCTAGAAATACTTAATTCCATCTGACCTTTTTAATTCAACCCAAAAGGAAATACAACTGTCATGTATCGGGCAGGTGCTTCAAAATCTTTTTTGGAGCTCTTCGATCGAGTACAGGAAAGGCCGAAGATGCTTATCAGCTCTATAAATTCGTTGGAACATCGGCGCAATGTAACATGTGCTTTATTGTTGAATAGGTAATAACAGATTTTTACATACTAATCGTGCCTCTTACAGAGAAAATTCTTCTTTATTTGATTGTCGAATGAATGACGCAATGCTTTATAAAGTGAATTCGTCCTTGATCCATACTACTAATTTATGGAACAGAGTGTTTTTCCAACCAATTAATATATCAAAAAATTTCAATGTCAAATATTTCCTGCTAATAATATATATTCAGTAGTCGTCGTGGTCTAGTGGTTAGTGTGTTGGCTTACTAAGACGATAGTGCCGGTTTCAAATCTCAGCTCTGACATCTTGAAAAAAAAGAAATATCAAAAAAGTATTTCTTTCGGCGAGTACCTCTCAGCAGTCTTCTGGAAAAAGCTTTGGGAGTAACTGATTGCCATGAAAAAGCTTCTCTAATCTGTCGTTCGGAGTCGACTTTAAACTGTAGGTCCCTGTACTCATGGATATAAATTAACACACACAACATGAGTGCTGCGAGAAGCTAGGCCGTAACCCTGACACAGTGTTGTATTGGCCAATTATGTATGTATGTATGTAATATATATTCCCAACACTAGCTCAATGCCTTGCATGAATACAGGTTAACCAATGAGTACTGGTCTCGAGAAAAAAAATTTTATTTTTTAAAAGAACAACACTCCGGGGCTGACCCCTACTAATGCAATACATTGTGCTAATCTAGGAAAACAGGAGAAGAAGGGGGAAAAACGGTGCGGACCTTTAATTTAAACTTACTTATGTCATATCTGATAGGAGTCAGAAGAAAACAAAGGTCCTTCTTTTAAAATGGAAACCGCAAGGAAATCAGCTGCTGTTGATTGATATATTAAATGGCCAGTGTTATGCCTTCAGCAATAAATAATCCAACAGCAATCAAGCCCGCACAGTGAAGGGATGGAATGAAAGATTATACTTATAATGATATTAGAGATAATGTTGTTATTTTGCTCCTCAATTGTCTCTCTGGCATGGGAGATTCTGCCAGAGAGCTATTGCTCTTCGCCAGCTTAGTCAGTTGAGTGATTGTAGTGTAAGCCTCTACACCACGTCAAGGCAATTATCCCATTTAGAGGCAGAAAATTAAATTAAAAATAAGCATAACATTGAGCTTAAAAAAATAATTTCTAATTTATTAGATAAAAATTAGACATTTTATATTTTTAATAAAAAAGGTATATAAGTTAATCCAGTTGCCTAATTACTTAATTTGGAAAATAAGTAAAGCAACAAAATTAAATTGAGACTTGAACTAGTTTTTAAAGTGTTACAAACGTTTGCACAAACTCATGTTACTTATCTGTATCTGTATTATATGCCACTGAAGCAATAAACACAAGCGTGCTATGATTCGACCGTAGTGCGGCAAGTTGATTTGATTCGATTTCATTTCTTTTTTTAAGAGAAAATTACATTTGCATATTATTTTTGCGGAATCTTGAGTATTTCCTTATATATTGCCTACAAAATTCATTTTAACCATGAACTCTGTATGTTTATGCTAAAAAAGAATACACACAAACACTCACACAGTCAAAACCAGAAACGAATTCTCACAGCTACTAGTGTATGTTAAAGACATATAAATAGAAACATGTCTGTTTGCAGGTTGCCACTAAATTACACAGAGCATAAGCAGATCCTTAAAAATGTGTTCTCGTTTTCCAAAAGACTTTAATGGTATTCCTAGTTTTAGTGTTTTTACTCATTTAAATGTATGTTCTTACAAGTGAGGGTTTAAGTTTTCGTATGAAGATTTTTCAATCAATTGCCTGTTTGACTTCTGTTCTCTTTTACCAATTTTTTCTTTCTTTTTTGTCCGTTTGTTAAATTTTCAGTCTACATGTTGTTTCCTACTAATGCTGCTACAACTGCATTGCTTTTAGTATGAAAAACGAGTCCTTTTTTTGTGAAATTTCTTATGTAAATGTTGATTCTTTTCATTTAGTAAAGCAACTGTATTTGATACTAAAAATTGAAGATGTGGGGAAATGTAATTATTTTTATAAGTGTAATGTCAAATACGATTTAAAATTTGTTTTGTGATTACTGACTGCAGGCACACAAAGTCATCTAGAGGAACATATGTACATTGTGCATATACGAGTGTATTTAAAGATACAATTTAAGTGGAATTAGGTTTTGATTTTGTTAGTTAATATAAGTAATTTATGTTATTCAATGATGAACTATAAACATTTTTAAATGTATACGTTAGAAAAGAAAACGAGATTATTATTGGCATACACTGTGAATCATTTAAATATGGCATTGAATTTTATGGCAAACTATACACACACTTAAATTAACTCTAGTTTCTTTACAATTTTAAGAAGTATATTTTTATAAATTTCGAGTGAATATATGTAGTATTTCGGGGGCGCCGATATTTATGCTTGTGTTTGGGTAGAACTTTCTTTTAAAGCTTTTATTGAATTGCGAGTGAGCACTCAAATTGTCTAAACAATTGTATTAACTCAGCTTTCTTGGTTAATGTAGTGAATTTAATATTCGTATCACAACTCTTAACAAATACTGGTGTTCACTTTTTTTAGACCAATACTCAGGGAAGGGCTTTGTATTGAAGTTTTTGGACAGATATAATTAGTTGCTGTCAACTACTTTGATCATTCAAAGACCAGTGTTATACCTTTACACTTATATGATCCACAACAATTGCGCCACCTATCGTTGGATATTTATTGTGGTAAGGATCTTCGCTAAGTAGGTAGCGGTTATTTACTATTTTTCTCCTGATCATTAGTTTTTTATGCCAATGTCACAGGGGTGGAATAAAGTGGAATGTCAGAGAGCGGGATCTTAGAGGCAGATGAACCTCTTATTTTTTTAAATTAAAATTTTAAAGAACCGCAAATTTTTTATTGTTTATTTTTCTGCTTTGCTAAGGTTTGAAGTTGGGCTGTCTGAATTTCTGTGGAAGCACTTTAACCACTAGACAAAGTATATTACTTATGTTCTGGCGTCTAAAATTAATCATTCTTCTAATACTTATAAGAACTGGAGAACTTGATAAGATAAGACAGAAATATGATTTCCAGTAAATGTGTCTGCTGAGACCTGACTTCTGAATTTGAGTGTGGACTACTTTTTTCCAATGCATTTTACCTCTATCCAGAGGTTGTTATATAAACGACATTGAAAGTAATGGTTTCATAGGAAATAGAGCTGTATGTGTGTCTTATTTAATTCATTTTTGAAACCATTAAACGAACAAATCTGTTCTAGTTCAGAAACACTATAAATCTTTTCAATCGTTAATTAAACACAAGTGATGTATAGTACTAATGAAATGAAATATAGTACAAATTAATTAATTAGGCTAAAATAAACAAAGAAATAAAAAATTAGTAACACATAGAAGTATGCTAATTTTATATTTCTATTTGTATAAACAATGAAAAAATATAAAAAGCTTTTCTTTGTTGTCCTAAGAAGGAATTGAGTTTAAAAATATACAGATTTTGGATATAATTTGTTTACTATATTTTTTTTAAGATCAATACTCAGGGGTGCATTGTATTGTAATGTGACGATGGTTGATAAGATTTTTTTTTCATAGATGTTTGTATATTATGCGCCTTTTTTGTTGATGAGACAAGTTGCTGTCAATTTGTCCACTCAAGAGCCAGTGTTATACCTTCACCCTTGAATGATCAAATAGCAATTGCCTCATCTGTCGGTGGATGTTGAATGTGAATGGTGATCGTCTTCAGTAGATTAGCTGTTATCTTCCCAGAAGATGACGCTGTACTCCTAATCATTGGTTTCAGGTGGAATAGATTGGAAATGTCAGGGAGCGGTTTCTTGAATATGGTCTTGCTGGAGGTGGGGGACTTCTAATTTTTTAAATTTAATTTTTAATTTAAATTATAATTCTAGAAAACCGCAAATTTTTATTTTTATAATTTTGTCCTTCGCTGGGATTGAACCTTGGTCGTTTGAGTTTCTGTGCGAGCGCTCAACCACTATACCAGAACCCCCCAAAAATATTAATGAATTTCCTTAATTAATTTATTCACAGTGTACAAAATCAATTTAAATGGTTTAGTTTTATGTGATACCGCAACATTTGTGTTTACTCAGCACAGATCAATATATTTTATAATGATTTTATAAAAAAAAAAAAAAACTTCTCTTTTTTTTTGTTTAACCTTGATGATTTGTGGTCTATTTACCACTTAAAAACACTTATAAACTATAGAAACTTTTTATAAATTTTTATGTGTTAGTCAACAAAGATCTACAAAATGCCTAATATTTTAAATTAAATCTAAACACTGAAGTCGTCTGGATTTAGGGATAAAAATCGGAGGTTTTCATCATTTTATTTTGTATAAATTTAATTTTCTTTAAGATAGAATAAAAAAAAATGTTTATGTAAACTGATTATAACTATTATATTTTCCGGATTCAATTACATTACTGACTGTATCTAAAAGTTAATAATTGTTATGCAATTTTTTTCATATGATTTGTATTTATCAATTAGACTGTCACCGTAGTCTAGTAGTTAGTGTGTTAACTTACTAAACAAAAGCTCGGGGTGCAAACCCAGCTCTGACAGCTTGTAAAATAAATACATTTTAAAAATTATTTTTTTTAGCGACTACCTCTTATCAGTCTTCTGGCAAAAGCTCTGAGAGTAATTGATTGCCATGAACAAGCTCCTCAAGTCTGTCGTTCGGAATCGACTGTAAACTGTAGGTCTCGATAATACTTACTTACTTACTTAGATGGCCATAACAACCCGTTAACGGGTTTCGGCCTGCCTTAACACTAGTCTCCAGGCGTCTCTGCTAAGCGCGCGCCTTCTCCAGTTGGTAACACCAATTGACGACAGGGCTTCATCAACTTGGTCCTTCCAACGTAAACACGGTCGTCCTCTACGCCGACGTCCAGTGACCTTCGCATCGAAAACTTTTCTTTTCTCGCTGGAGCGGATTCATCCATCCGAACAATATGGCCGAGCCAGCGTAGCCGCTGGATGTTAATGCGCTGAACAACGCCCACATCGCCGAGGAGCTCATACAGCTCATGGTTGGTTCTAATGCGAAACTCATCGCCATTCCTTCGAGAACCAAAGATCTTACGAAGAACTTTTCTCTCAAATACTCCCAAGACCGCTGCATCGGCACAAGACAGCGTCCATGCTTCCGCACCATAGAGAAGCACCGGAAGAATAAGCGACTTATAGAGTGTTAATTTCGTCGCACAAGAGAGGTCTCTATTACTAAACTGCCTACTGAGACCGTAGTAGCACCTGTTGGCCAGTGTGATTCTTCGTTTGATCTCCAGACTGACATCATTCTTGCTGGTAATGGCGGTGCCAAGGTAGATGAACTCCTTAACAACATCGAATGTATAGTTGCCGGTTGTAACCTGGGAGCCGATACGTTCAACATCCCTACTCGTCGACAACATGTACTTCGTCTTGCTCTCATTTACCGCCAGACCCATTTTTGCAGACTCCCGTTCAATAGCATTAAAGGCTGCGGTGACATCTCGCTTGGTATGCCCAATGATGTCTATGTCGTCTGCATACGCAAGGAGCTGGACACTTTTGTTAAATATAGTGCCATTTCGATGAACACCCGCCTTTCGCAAAACACTCTCCATGACGAAATTGAAGAGGTCGCAGGATAAGGGATCGCCCTGTCTGAAACCTCGCACGGTATTAAAAGGTTCGGAGAGGTCTTTTCCTACCTTGACGGAGCTGCAGGAGTTGCTCAACGTCATTCTGCACAGTCTTATCAGCTTTGCAGGAATACCGAGCTCAGACATTGCGGCATATACGCGATCTCTTATCGGGCTATCGAACGCTGCCTTATAGTCGACAAAAAGATGGTGTGTGTCGACTTGACTTTCATGGGTCTTCTCCAGGATTTGGCGCAGTGTGAATATCTGGTCAATGGTGGACTTACCAGGTCTGAAGCCGCACTGATAAAGTCCAATCAGTGAGATTGCGAATGGCTTCAGTCGTTCACACAATACGCTCGTAAGAACCTTATATGCGATAGGGAGAAGGCTTATACCCCTGTAGTTGGTGCATATCGTGGGGTCTCCCTTTTTCAGGATGGGACAGAGGGCACTGAGATTCCAATCATTGGGCATACTTTCCTCCAGCCATATTCTGGAAATGAGTTGGTGCATGCACCTAACCAGCTCATCGCCTCCATACTTGAAAAGCTCAGCGGGCAGACCATCCGGTCCGGCTGCTTTGTTGCTTCTTAGTCGCTGTATGGCAATTTTGATCTCTTCATAGCTGGGCGACAGGATCTCAACGTCGTCATCATTGATTGGGAGCGGCACAGCATCTCTAGAGGCGGAATTTGTGTCGTCATCGCCTTGCAGTAGATTAGGAAAATGCTGTCTCCATAATCTCAGTGTCCCTTGTGCATATGTAACCAGATTACCATGTTCGTCTCTGCAGGAGGTTGCTCCGGGTTTAAAACCAGTAGTAAGACGCCTTATCTTTTTATAAAAATTTCGAGCATCATGTCTACTCCTGCACATCTCGATTTCCTTACGATCACGCCTTTCTTGCTCCCTTTTCTTTCTTCTAAATAGGCGTCTCTCTTCCCTCCTCTTCTCTCTGTACACCTCCACAGTTGCTCTTGTAGTGGTGGACTGCAACGTTCTTCTGTAGGCGGCATTCTTTGCCGCAGTGGCCTCACGACACTCTTCATCGTACCATTGGTTTCTGCGGGGAGGACGCTCAAAACCAAGGACTGTTTCGGCAGCGTTGCGCAGAGAGTGAGCAATGTGAGACCACTGTCCACCAATACTTTCGAGAGAGGATCGGGTGCAATGGAGCTCATTAGAAAGACGATCGGAAAACGACCTAGCTGTCTCTTGTGATCGCAGCTTTTTGATGTTCAGCTTCCCCCGAACACTAGAACGTGCCATATTCACTGCGCATATGCGCAGTCGCATCTTGGCTGCAACAAGATAATGGTCCGAGTCGACATTTGGACCTCTAAATGTGCGCACGTCTAGTATGCTGGATACATGCCTTCCATCAATCACAATGTGATCGATCTGGTTGTTGGTAGATCGATCAGGAGAGAGCTAGGTGGCCTTATGGATATCGAGATGTTGGAACCTGGTGCTACAAACTACCATGTTTCGCGCCGCGGCGAAATCGATCAGTCTCAATCCGTTCGGCGAGGTGGAATTATGGAGACTGAACTGTCCGACAGTGGGGCCAAAGATATCTTCACGTCCAACTTTCGCATTGAAATCGCCGAGGACAATTTTGGCGTCATGTGCTGGACACCCATCGTACACTTCCTCGAGCTTTGCGTAAAAAGCATCCTTGACCACATCATCCTTCTCTTCCGTCGGGGCGTGAACACAAATAAGGCTGATGTTATAGAATTTCGCCTTTATGCGGATCGTAGCAATTCTTTCGTTCACAGGGGTGAACTCCGAGACGTGATGGCGAAGTCTCTTGCCAACTACGAATCCGCAACCAAATTCGTGTTTCTTCTCATGGCAGCTGTAGTAGATGTCACATGTTGCTTGCCTTGTACAACCTTGCCCTATCCATCGCATTTCCTGGATGGCGGTGATGTCAGCTCTACATTTCGTGAGAGCATCCGCCAACTGGATAGAGGCACCTTCCCTATAAAGGGTTCTCACGTTCCAGGTGCATATCCTTAAATCATAGTCCTTAAAACGTTTGCCAAGTTCGTCAACATAAAAGGGGGTCCGTTTAGAGGCTATTGTATTGCTTTTCATTGAATAAAATTTTTACGTGGTGGGTTTCAAGCCCTACGCACAACCCAAATTTAAAGTCCAGGGGATTGGACAGTCGCCGCATACATTAGTTCACAAGCTAGCGGATGCTAGAATGTTATCCAGGAGGGCCACGTGGAGGCTGTATGTCGACTTGAATACAACGGGAACAAGGATCGTTCTGGAGGCCGCCAGGTTGACCCCAATCAGAGACTTTGCCTTGTCCGAAGTATCCCATCCATCTCTCGATAATAATGGATAAAAATTGACAGACACAACATCGGTGCCGCAAGAAGCTAGGCCGTAACCCTGAAACAGGGTTGTAATGGTCAATTATATACACACATATGTATGTAAATAGACTGTCAAGCTTTTTCATTTGAATTCACTTATGTCTGTTATATAACCAATATGGTAGTTTTTGTTTACAACGTTGAGAAACTCTGACATTTTGCAACACTGTTACACCGTTGATTATAAAAAAAAGTGTAATACTGTTGTTGATTCTTGTAAACAATTTGTCACATTTTCTTCGTCTCCTTTTGTGTTTTCATTTTTTGTCACTTTTTAAAATGCAAAATTAACAAGTTTTTTTTATACTAGCTGATAAGTTTTCATTACTCAATCTGCTTTTTTTATTTTGCACAAGACAAAATCACAAGTTTTACAATTCCATTTAGTTAATGGTTAAAATCAAAGAAGAAGGAGAATGTTAAAGCAATGATGTTGAATAAAAAAATCTGGTTATAAAAAATATTATAAGTTATTTGAATTTTTATACAAAATTGTATCCTAGACAAAATTTTTTGTATTTTTTATTGAAATTCGGGAATTTTTATTTTAATTATTATTTTCAATTAATTGAACTGAAAAAAAAACCTTAAGTAAAAAACTGTTAAATTAATTGTAGTCAAAAAATGATTATCAATAAATTATGCTTTTTCCTAGCTGTATAAAAAGAGACACTTTAAACATAAATAATTTGGTTGCCTGTTTTCATTCACAAATCCATACAGTATTACTTATACAAATTTAATTATACGTCCTGCGCATGTTTCTGGCTAGATCTTTTACGAGTTTAAGACTGATTTAAACAAATTTCTAATTTAGCTAGGTGTTTGTGTCTCTACCTACCCTCTACAAATATTGTTAGCAATCGTTTTTGAAAAAAAAAAAAAAATTAAAAAAAAACAACAAAAACAATTTATGTGGATTTCTTCACCTACACATCGCATACGTAGCGCATGCACCTGGCCAGATGCACGTGTATTTTGTATGGAGAATAAAGAGATTTATTTGCATTTTTTTATTTTTTTACGTTTGTTTACTTAAAGGAACTCAAAGTGAATTTTGTGGGTACTTTGCGTTGTTGCTGTTATAAGTTTCAGATATTTGGCAACGCCCTACTCTCTTCATAGTATATACTTTTCCAATCAGTTGAAAAAAAAGAAAAAAATATGAAAATTATAAAAAATAATGTTATTATAATATAATGTTATCAATAAAATTGCATATTTTTCATAAAAATTTATTGAAATACATAGTGCATGTGAGTGACGGAGGGTTAAACGATAAATAATTTTAAAATGCTGCTCTTTTATATTAAAAAAAAAACTCGTACATGTTAATTAGTTGCAACCTAATATTTTATTTAAATGCCATGATTCATGATATTCTAATGAGATTCAATTAAAATTTCAAGTCAAAATCTTGTGAAACCAACGAAAAACACTTGTGGGTTAGAAAAATCTACATAAAAAACAAAAGTGACTAGAAAAGAGAAAATAATTTCAATACAATCTCATCATTTGTTTAATTAAAAATAAACATTTCGAAAAATGCAATAGCTTGAAAAACCAAATGACGAATAAAACAAAAACTATAACAGAAATGGCAAAAGATTAAATTCTTTGTTTTGTAAAACACAAAACTTTTACCTTTAAACTAACGTACTAAGTTCTTAAACGACTATTTAAGTCTACGTTTTCAAATGGGTCATACCAAAGAATATAAATCATATAGAATGTGCATCACGTACAAGTAAAACAGGCCTGTGCAAAAATAAAAATTTCATACACAATTGTGCTTTAGCTAAACTCACATGTATTCTTACGCTCTTGCTTTTAGTCGTCACTGAAACAGCGACGAGTTAACATGCGTGGTAGATGTACGCTGATTTATTGTTTGCAGTGGGAACAAAATTAATAGCAATGCACACAAATATTATCTATTATAAATGAATTTGTAAATCCAATACCTTTTTTATCATAGAACATATAAAAATATAGTTTAAAAGTTTTTCAGCGACATTTTCATTATTTCTATAAAATTTTTAATAAATTTAATGAAAAAAAAACGAAACGAAAATTTTTTTGTTCGACAATTATTAGAACTTTTTATTTCTTTATAGCAGATTAGTACTTATATATAAATTGCTCTTAAAGAAATTAAATTTTAAGATGAAATATTACATATAAATTTTACTTAAAAAAAATTCATACAGTTGCAGAAACTGCTACTTACACGAACAGCAGTGTAATTCTCATTTTCTCACTAACACAACTACATTTTTACTTTTGCACAGGCCTGAAGTAAAATTTCTTATGGCGGGTCGTAATGTTGGAACCCGCAAAAAGAATTGTTACTCTCTTACTCAGCAAAGAGAATTCGTTTACTCTCTTACTTTGCACACACAACACAGTGTATAAGACGATAGCCACAACAAAATTTGTACTTCGTGTCTTTTTTTTTTGCTTAAGTACAGAAACGGTTTCATGCTAACAACAATATTCACATACAATACAATTTATGTGTGTGTGTGTCTTATTCATTGTGAGCTGTTTTCGTTTTCTAAATTTTAAAACTTAGAGAATAATGTTGTTGGTTCAAATATTTTTGTGTATTAAAGAATACAGTGCTCCGATACGACTATGTAAGCTAGTGTAGGGCAAAGCATATTTAATTTGTAGTTGCGCGAAGGAAAATACATTAATCTACATCGAATATATAGCGCCCTATTTAATATCGTAATAAAAGTGTAGTTAGAAATATATTTTATTATTATTATTTATTTAAGCTCAACAATTGATTTTATATTTATTTGAAATAAAAGGTTAACTAAACCAAAAATATAAAAAAACAAGTATATATTCATTAATGACAAATTTTCGAATGATAAATTGATGATTTTTCAATTATTTATAAGAAAATTCTATTTTTATTTTTAATTTATATATGTATGTATGAATTATATATATGTACGTATATATACATTTTTAAAAGAAAAGACACTTTAATTTTTTTATGTTAAAAATAAATAATAAATAAATAATAATCAAGATTAAAATTATTTCTTACTTTATACTTCAAAGCATCAAAAAGTATGTATATTTTGAGGATTTTCATCTCCATAAAAAGGCTAATAAAGTTAATTTTTTTTTAAGATTATTTATTGGATAAAATATCTAATTTTCTTTTTTTGGAACTTCCTTTTTCTGTAGTCCAAGAGCAATGCTTTCGAAGGAGAACCAATAATAGAAAGTCCAATACCTCTATTCTGTGTTGAGAACAAGTGTCGGCAAACCACTCTGGGGTCATTCGTTTACATGACTCAATAATAAAAGATTTTGTACCAATTTTTCGCGGTTCAGATTTAAAGACAGAAAAAGTGTTCTAATTTGTCTTGATTGAGGGACTTTGTCATTAAGAAATATAAATCACCACCTTCCCTTAAAATTTCATTTGTTAACATAAGAATTGAATTTAGGGTCAGTTTCATTTTATTTGAAAAAAAAAATACGCTTGTTTTGATCTACAAACTCCACCTTTTTTAAATATTCTAAAAAGAACTAAATATATTTATATACTTCATTGTTAATCTGAATTGCAGATCTGTAGCAATTATCTCGATAAAGGGAGCCACTATTAAGACAATCAAAAATTTTGCCATTTTTTCCATAAACTCAGCTGTTGATAAAGCCAATTCTGCGGAACATGTCTTAAATTTTGTGGTTTCAGACCTTGTCTTAATAGCAGCAGAAACAAGCCTGCTGAAAATTTGTGTGGCAAATACTACAAGCATTTTTCAAAAGTGTTAGGAAAAATATGTTGCCGTGTTAGTTTTGGGCACATTTTTGTTTTTGCATTTGCTTCCATTTCTTACAATTCCCTAATTACCTGAAAGCTTGCCGTCCCATCCGGGGTTTTTATGTCACATTTCAGCCACCCATTCCGCAAAGATTTAATTGAGTATGGGAAATCATAAAGGCAAAAAACATTTTGATCGCTTAATTCAAAAAACGGTTTTTTAGCAGATACTTTAAGATTGGAAAATCATTTTCGGTTAGTCGAGCCTTCATCACATATAAGGGCATAAACATTAATACCAATGCTTTTTAAAATATTTACATTTACTGTAACAATTTCACTTAAAGAATCTGCAGATAAACCGTTTTGGGAAGTAAAATAATTTAGAATGATAGCTAAACGGATGCAAGCAAAAAACATATTTTAATATTTCATAATGTCTTTAAATCTGAACCTCAAAAAATTGGTATAAAATCTTTTATTATTGAGTCATGTAAACGAATCACCCCAGAGTGGTTTGCCAACACTTGTCCTCAACACAGAATAGAGGTATTGGATTTGCTGCTCCTTCGAAAGCATTGCTCTTGGACTACAGAAAAAGGAAGTTCCAAAAATAGATATTCTATCCAATAAATAATTTTTAAAAAAGTAACCTTATTAGCCTTTTTATGGAGATGAAAATCCTCAAAATATACTTTTTATGCTTCAAAGTAAAAACTAAGAAATAATTTTAATCTTGATTATTATTTATTTATTATTTATTTTTAACATAAAAAATTGAAGTATCTTTTCTTCTAAAAATGAATATATACATACAGTTATATATTTTAAACATACATAAATTAAAAATAAAATTTTTTCAATTTTCTTATAATTGAAAAATCATCAATTTATCATTCGAAAATTTGTCATTAATGAATATATATTTGTTTTTTTTTAATATTTTTGGAATTACATTTTTTGGTTTAGTTAACCTTTTATTTCAAATAAACATAAGAATACTTGTTGATCTTAAATAAATAATAATAATAATAAAACATATTTTTAACTACACTTTTATAACGATATTAAATAGGGCGCTATATATTCGATGTAGATTAATGTATTTTCCGTCGCGCAACTACAAATTACATATGCTTTGCCCTACACTAGCTTACATAGTCGTATCGGAGCACTGTATTCTTTAATACACAAAAATATTTGAACCAACAACATTATTCTCTAAGTTTTAAAATTTAAAAAACGAAAACAGCTCACAATGAATAAGACACACACACACATAAATTGTATTGTATGTGAATATGTTGTTAGCATGAAACCGTTTCTGTACTTAAGCAAAAAGTAAAAAGACACGAAGTAAAAATTTTGTTGTGGCTATCGTCTTATACACTGTGATGTTGTGTGTGCAAAGTAAGAGAATAAACGAATTCTCTTTGCTAAGTAAGAGAGTAACAATTCTTTTTGCGGGTTCCAACATTACGACCCGCCATAAGAAATTTTACTTGTACGTGATGCACATTCTATATGATTTATATTCTTTGGTAAAATCAGAAATTATTTTTCTTTTCAGCTTTCTTAGCACGTTACCTTATAAGCTCGTTATCTTGTGAACAAATCTCAGCAAGTACATGTTAATGTCAGGATTTTAAATCCGCTCATAGATAATAGAGAAGATTCTCAGGGATCTATTCTAGAGACTCTTATTCTCTGTATATACTTCAACAATTTATCTAATAAATAGTGTTTTTCGATAGCTACATGAAAACTATCGATATCGATAACTATATTTCGATAGCTGAGAAAAGCAAACTGTGTTGATATTTCTGTTCAGTAACGCTAGCGCAGCTCTTCCAATTTGAAGAAGTTTACTTTGAAAAAGTAAATCTGTTCATGACATTGACACTTTATCTATTCTACGGTCAACATAATCGGCCTAGTAAGCAAGCAGTCCGTAC
Organism: Metopia argyrocephala; assembly: GCA_963576795.1. Classification (NCBI taxonomy): domain Eukaryota; kingdom Metazoa; phylum Arthropoda; class Insecta; order Diptera; family Sarcophagidae; genus Metopia; species Metopia argyrocephala. Next base: position 53,872,254 of record OY756211.1, on the reverse strand, counting down.
AGTTGTTGATCGTTTTTGCACTAATTTTTCTGTTATCGATTCAAAACCATTGAACAGATAAAGAAATTTGAACTGTGTACTGTAGCGCGAACACTTGAAAAAAAGCTTAAATTACAATTAGTCGTCGTTCTCAATCTGTTGGCCTTTGTCATTCGACTAAATTGAAAATTGTATGTGATTATCTTGGCTTACATACATACATACTTATAAGGGTAAGATTGTGTAAGAATTTAAGCCCGGTGACCATCGTATTTGCTGACTGAGCTCATTAAAACTAACCGAAGAAGATCATTTTAATAAAAGAATTAAATTTTCATCAATGAAGTGCACTTCTGGTTGACCAGTTTCAAATCGAACCGAAGACAATTCGCAAGCCGTTAACGAACGACTACTGCAAGTATTAAAATAGACTGTGTGATGCGGTTTATAGGCTGGCGGAATTATTGGTCCAAAAAAAGAGCAAAGACTTGCCAGTGAAATGAATGGCAAAATCAAAGAATCAGCTAAAGATCAACATAACTTAACAATCGGTTCGTTGCAAAAATAATTTGATGCGAACCTTCTTTCCCCAAGTAGTCCTTTATCTATGTCTATGTTTAAGTTCAAACCATGATTGTTGGCGTACGTCCATTGTTTTTAGTAAATAAAAATCAGAGTGATGAATGGTCTTAAAAAACACTCTAAAATTAACCTTAAAAATTCAAAATTATTTTTAATTTCTAAAAACAAGTTAAACAAACCCACATACGAACTGATGTCATTCGCTAGAGAACAATTATTCAGAAAAAATAAATAAATTAGAGAAAATTAATGTATGTATGTATGTATGTGGGTAATAAAAATAAATTCGAAACAAAACTATGTATTTGTGTGTATTGTAGTTTTTGCATAAAAAAATAATTTCCACCTTGAGTTGTGAACTCTTATGCAAATATGTGGAATTTATTCGACCATATAAATAAATTTAAATCCATTTAAACATAAATGATTGTATTTCAATGTGGTCTATATATTTCAATGTTTTTTTGCTAGAAAACTATTATTTGTTTCCCATTAGAATCTGCTATACAACATTTTAAGTAAACACTGTTTTCAAAATAAATAATTTCTTTAAACAATAGCTAGTTTACCTGTCTATTAAAAATTGTGTTTAATTGTCCATTCACTATTATTTATTTAAATTCAATTAAAAAAATGTATTGGAAAATTTAAATGTATTTCTATAACAAATAAAAATGTTTTCAATTATTTTTTTAAAATGTTTCAAATTCAGAAATAATGTTATTTAATATTTTATATATAAAAGTTATTAAGATTTTTGTTAAATCAAAATTAAAAAAAAACTACAATTTTTTGCCATTGCTGTATGAACCCTCAAGTTGTTACCATCCAATTGAAATTTCTAAAAATTATCCTTTTTTTCTACATATTGTCTATCGGATTTTTTAAATTCATTTTAATAGTTAAGGCACCCTTACACGACATGTTTTTTACACTGTTACTGTCAACTTTTACATGAGTAAACAGTTACATGTCGTGTTTGACTTTTGAAACATTGCTTGTGTAAAGAACACAAGGAAAGTCTTATGACAAAATTTCAATAAGAGCATGCTCTAATTTCGTATGTGCACACATATGATATTAAATTTCTATGCCTGTACAAACATTAGTCGGCAATGAGTTATGTGTAAAATGGTTTTTTTTTATAAATTGTATGCCTGAAAATTTTTTATTTATTTACATATCTAATTGTACATATACGTTTGTGAGTAAAAATTATAAACCTTATGTAAATTGACTAATTTTGACAAACACAACAAAAAACTTATGTATTTTAAACTTAAAAAACACGTGTAAAAAACATATCGTGTAAGGGTGCCTTTAATAAACATACTTTTTAGTTTTTCTTTAATTAGTTCCTTAATGGTGAGAAAATTCTTGTTCAAATCCAAGTAAGATTGTTGATCGTTTCTGTTAAGGGAAATGGAAAAATAGGGCATTAAAATAACTGATTATGATCGAATGATCGTTTAAACTGCATCATTAGTTTTTTTAATCTTTATACAAATTTTAAAAGTTATAAACCATTGTTTTCAATATTTGTTGAAAATTTAGGAAAAAACTGTTATATAATGTATCAAAATGTGCAAAATCATTGCCGAAACTTATTGTTTATGCACATAAAAATAAGGATCGGAATATTTTCTTTAACAATATTGACTCAGAAGCCGATAAAATATCGATTTTTTACCAATTCATAACCAAAATTTAAATAGAGCTCATAATAATTTAAATTCTTTACAGAATTTAACTTTGATCTAATTAAAGTGTTCTGACGAAACAAAAATATTAGCTATTATTAGGCTTTATTTTAATTTTAAAGATCGATAAATTATTTACTAAAATCCAGAAAATTTGCATACATACATAATTGGGAGTTAAAGGGTTATCCATGAGTACCAAGATCTACAGTTTAAAGTCGCTTTCGAACGAGAGACTTGAGAAGCTTGTTTATGGGAATCAGTTACTTTCAGAACTTTTGCCAAACGACTGGTAGGAGGTAGTCGCCGAAGGAAATATTTTTTCATATTTCTTATTTCCAAGATGTCAGAGCTGGTGTTTTAACCCAGTGATCAAGTAAGCAAACACACTAACTACGGCGACTACAGAAAACTTAAGTTCAATACGTTTTTTAATTAAAGCTCTAGATTATGGATTTATGGAGAAATAGTTTATACATTTTATATATGTATGTATAATATTTATGCATACATACATATATAATATACATATATGTATATATGTATATATGTATGTGTGAGTAAGTATTAGAAATCGTTGGGCAAATTCACACCGGATGAATAGCTTTGTATGAGCTAGTGATTTTGTGCTGGGTTGGGGGCTGTTAAAACTTTACTTCATCCATACATACACAGCACAACACAAATGCATATGCATTTATTTAATCACTTATCGATCGTCGTAGGGTTAACATCTTGGAATTGCATATATTTTTTTCATAATCATGCAATCAAATAAAAAAATCACTAAAACATACAAAACTATGTATACGTTTTCATATCATGCCAGAAAAATTGTTCTCATAAGTATTCATCCGGCGTGAATTGGCTCATTGAATCTATTTTTCCAACCATATACATGCATACACACATAAGTTATATGTACAGACTGTTACGAATTATTTTTTAGGAATTGCATAAATATCCGGCCGATACTTTCGTTTTAAAGTTTTATTTACATTCTATAACGTTTTATATACAAATAAATTAAAAAATTAATGTGAGTAGATTCTGATAATTATTCGAGAATTTTTTCCCGTTACTATGTGTTGTTGTTTTAATAACTGTATAACAACAACTCTATTTGCAATTTTAATTTTTATATAATTCTAAGCATATTTTATTCTTCAACTTGTAATTGGTTATATAAAATTCTTCGTAAAAATATATTTAGCTAAGAAAGTTTTATATCTATATAGCCACAAATACTATACTTTTATTTCGCATTACAATCAGTTTATTGTACACTTTCCATTTATGACATACTTGTAACATAAACTAAAACATTGTAAGAATATGTTCTTTGTAACTTTAGAAATAATTTGTGCTTATCTGTTTGTTTTTATTTTTTTTTTTTTTTTTTTTTGACATTTTTAAAGAAATTCTACAAACTTTATTTGTGTAAGTATGTGATTGTGTATGTATGTGTAAATGAAAAACATTTCATCAGAATAGCCCAAGAATTTCTGAAAATTTTATTTGAAATTCATTAGGAATTCTCAATTACTTCAGGGTATTTCAACAAGAAGTTTAAATAAAAAAATATATGTTTCTTAAGCAGAAAATATTGAATTAAAACAGAAAAAGTAATCAAAAGAGTAAACATGATACGAGTACCATTATATTTAGTTTTAAATTTATAAAATAATATTTTTTATTTTATTTCTTATAGTTTCTGTTAACTTTCTTTTTTTCATTGGCTTTAATATCTTTTTAAAAATATTAAAGGAAATTTAGAACATAATGAGTCAATCAAACATTAGTATGTATGTACATATATAGTACATATAAAACTAATTAAGGGTTAATTATAAAACACAAAAGGGCCATGCAAAGGCCTATTTTAATACAAGGCCTTCTACTAAAAGGTCTTTCTCAGTTCACGAAAGCCTTTTTAATTAAAACTATTAAATCAAATCAGAAAAATGATATAATTGTTCGACCTGTTTCCAAATTATCCAAATAATAAGCAAATACTTTTTTCAAGCTCAAGGTCAAGTTTATTTTCAATTTAATCATCAATATTTCGATATCCTTCGGATATCATCTTCAGGATTTCTAAAAATAATAACAAATTAAACAGATAAAAATACACTGAAACCACTGTTCTAATAAGAAAGTATCAGTTACAAAAACAAATATAAAAATACCGATCATATAACAATATACAAAATGTAAACAAACTCACAACATCAGTAATAAAAATAAAACAACAATTCCCATAGGATAAAAATATAAACCAAAAAGAACTTACAAAAATTATATAAAAACAACAAAATTAAAATTGATATATATGTATATCACTGCACTGACGGTGTTACATTACATATTATACTAATTATTGCTAAAGTTTCCCCTGTTTATTATATATCTATAACTATGAGCACAATTCTCGGTGTCTGTTTTGTAGTTTATTCTCCTCTCCTTTGGTGTATTTATTATATGTAACATCTCCAAAGTAAACCGTTTTTTATACATATTTTCTCTCTGTAATATTTGCACCTTCTCCAAATCTGGTGTATGATTATTATCTGCACAGTGGTTCGCAAGTGCTGTTTTTTGTGTACTTAATTTTTCTCTATTTTTAAAATCCGATTTATGTCCTGCCATTCTGGTTCTTAGTTTATTTTTCGTTGTACCGACATACATTCGATTGCATTTGGTTTTACCATCTCTTAGACAATTTATTCTATATATTACGTTATATTTATCCATTGTCTCCAGTTTTGATTTTGTGTCGGTAAATAGTCGTCTAAGAGTGTTATTTGATGCTTGAGCAATTTTAAATCTATTCTTGTCCAAAATATTCGTATTCCTTAATCTTTCTGAAAACCCCGGAACATATATCACCGATTTATATACTTTTTCAGTTTTCTCCTGTTCTACCAGTCGTCCTTTATTTCTTCTACATTTAGCTATAAGTTTGTCAATGGTATTTTTAGGGAAGTCATTTTTCTTTAAAATTTCTATCACTTTTTGTATATTTTGTAAATGGAATATTTCATCGCTGATAGAAAGCACCCGTTCAATAAAATTCATGGCAGTATTCATAATCATATATTTAGGCTGGCTTGAATTAAAATTTATGAGTCTGCCGGATGCTGTTGGCTTTTGATACCAATCAATTTTTAGTATTCCCTTGTCTCTTATAACCAGCGCATCAAGATAGGGCAATTTTCCATCAATCTCGTCATCCATGGTCAATTTTATATTTTTATTAAAACTATTTAGTTTAGTCAGGATTCCATCTATTGTACTTGTTCTAGCGATTACAAAAAGGTCGTCTACATACTTAATTACTAATTTAGGTTTTTTCTCCAAATCGTCCAAACATGTTTTTAGTAGTTCCTCCATAACAATGTCCGCAACAATAGGCGAAAGCGGCGAACCCATTGGTAATCCTCTGCATTGGGTATAACATTTGTCCTTATGTTTAAAATATCTGTTGTCCTTCACACAAAATTTTAAAATTTTCAAAAAGAGGTCTTGCGGTATGTTCGTATACCCTTCTATTTCACCCCACTTACTCTCTATCAATCTAATAGCATACTCCACTGGAATACTAGGGAAAAGTGACACCACGTCAAATGAAACCATCTTCTCATCCTTATCTATTGTACTATTGCTAACCTTATTTCTAAATTGCACGGAATCCTTAATATTAAAAGTAAGTAAGTTCTTTTTGGTTTATATTTTTATCCTATGGGAAATGTTGTTTTATTTTTATTACTGATGTTGTGAGTTTGTTTACATTTTGTATATTGTTATATGATCGGTATTTTTATATTTGTTTTTGTAACTGATACTTTCTTATTAGAACAGTGGTTTCAGTGTATTTTTATCTGTTTAATTTGTTATTATTTTTAGAAATCCTGAAGATGATATCCGAAGGATATCGAAATATTGATGATTAAATTGAAAATAAACTTGACCTTGAGCTTGAAAAAAGTATTTGCTTATTATTTGGATAAAAATATTAAAATTAGACTCGAAACTTTCTTTAGTCTTTATCGCATCAAAATTCGTAAATGGTTGTCATTTTAATTGACATTTTGGGAATAAATAAAAACAGTTTAATTAAATTTGGCATATACAAATGTACATAAAAAAAAATACTTTTTGTTTAAATCATTGTAGCTTAGCTATTAAATGTATATTTTATTTCTTTTTTTCAAACATGCCAAATGCTCAAAACACAGCAATTGTAAAAAGTGTGGTTTTTTTTCTTCAACATCAAAACAAAAATATACAGTTGAAACACTGTAGCTTGATGATGAACATTTTTCGTCGAATTCAATGTATGAAAGTTCATGTGTGTGGTTACAAAAATGTATTTTTGACACGAAAAAACAACATGATAAAGTGGACTAATTAGCCCAATTAAAATAAAAGAACTTGTGAAGCCAAAAAAATATACAGTGCTAAGAAGGTAGTGAGATGAGCGTGATAAAATAATTTACAACTTAACCAAACCGGTATGTGAATCTGCATCGCATGTTAACCATGCGACGGCATCTAAAAAGCTAATATGAAACAATAATGGTGAACTTGTCTCATCTTGCTGCATATCACACACACGCAAACCGGATACGCCTTAACGCTAAAGAATAATAAATCAGCTAAATGTAATGTGATCTGTGTGTAGCTTTAAAAGGAAACCATCTTTAAACTGCTAAAACAAAAGGGGATTAAATATATGTTATCCTCTCTGACTGAATACTTGAAAAGACTCTGGTTCCAAACAAGTGTAGATAAATGTATTTGAAATGTTTTATTATCCTCCCCAAATTGCTAAATTATGTGTATAAACCTAATGGCTAAAATATGCGCTTTAATTGGGAACTTTAGTTTTTTTTTTTTTTTTTGTGACAATCAGAAGATACTATTATTTCGTTAACGGCTCCGTCGATTTGACTAATTTTTCAATCAAATGCTTGTAATAATCCATTTCAAGTTTTCTTACTTACTTACTTAGATGGCCATAACAACCCGGTAACGGGTTTCGGCCTGCCTTAACACTAGTCTCCAGGCGTCTCTGCTAAGCGCGCGCCTTCTCCAGTTGGTCACATCAATTGACGACAGGGCTTCATCAACTTGGTCCTTCCAACGTAAACACGGTCGTCCTCTACGCCGACGTCCAGTGACCTTCGCATCGAAAACTTTTCTCGCTGGAGCGGATTCATCCATCCGAACAATATGGCCGAGCCAGCGTAGCCGCTGGATGTTAATGCGCTGAACAACGCCCACATCGCCGAGGAGCTCATACAGCTCATGGTTGGTTCTAATGCGAAACTCATCGCCATGCCTTCGAGGACCAAAGATCTTACGAAGAACTTTTCTCTCAAATACTCCCAAGACCGCTGCATCGGCACAAGACAGCGTCCATGCTTCCGCACCATAGAAAAGCACCGGAAGAATAAGCGACTTATAGAGTGTTAATTTCGTCGCACGAGAGAGGTCTCTATTACTAAACTGCCTACTGAGACCGTAATAGCACCTGTTGGCCAGTGTGATTCTTCATTTAATCTCCAGACTGACATCATTCTTGCTGGTAATGGCGGTGCCAAGGTAGATGAACTCCTTAACAACATCGAATGTATAGTTGCCGGCTGTAACCTGGGAGCCGATACGTTCAACATCCCTACTCGTCGACAACATGTACTTCGTCTTGCTCTCATTTACCGCCAGACCCATTTTTGCAGACTCCCGTTCAATAGCATTAAAGGCTGAGGTAACATCTCGCTTGGTATGCCCAATGATGTCTATGTCGTCTGCATACGCAAGGAGCTGGACACTTTTGTTAAATATAGTGCCATTTCGATGAACACCCGCCTTTCGCAAAACACTCTCCATGACGAAATTGAAGAGGTCGCAGGATAAGGGATCGCCCTGTCTGAAACCTCGCACGGTATTAAAAGGTTCGGAGAGGTCTTTTCCTACCTTGACGGAGCTGCAGGAGTTGCTCAACGTCATTCTTCACAGTCTTATCAGCTTTGCAGGAATACCGAGCTCAGACATTGCGGCATATACGCGATCTTTTATCGGGCTATCGAACGCTGCCTTATAGTCGACAAAAAGATGGTGTGTGTCGACTTGACTTTCATGGGTCTTCTCCAGGATTTGGCGCAGTGTGAATATCTGGTCAATGGTGGACTTACCAGGTCTAAAGCCGCACTGATAAGGTCCAATCAGTGAGATTGCGAATGGCTTCAGTCGTTCACACAATACGCTCGTAAGAACCTTATATGCGATAGGGAGAAGGCTTATACCCCTGTAGTTGGTGCATATCGTGGGGTCTCCCTTTTTCAGGATGGAACAGAGGGCACTGAGATTCCAATCATTGGGCATACTTTCCTCCAGCCATATTCTGCAAATGAGTTGGTGCATGCACCTAACCAGCTCATCGCCTCCATACTTGAAAAGCTCAGCGGGCAGACCATCCGGTCCGGTCGCTTTGTTGCTTCTTAGTCGCTGTATGGCAATTTTGATCTCTTCATAGCTGGGCGACAGGATCTCAACGTCGTCATCATTGATTGGGAGAGGCACAGCATCTCTAGAGGCGAAATTTGGTTCGTCATCGCCTTGCAGTAGATTAGAAAAATGCTGTCTCCATAATCTCAGTGTCCCTTGTGCATCTGTAACCAGATTACCATTTTCATCTGTGCAGGAGGTTGCTCCGGGTTTAAAACCAGTAGTAAGACGCCTTATCTTTTTACAAAAATTTCGAGCATCATGTCTACTCCTGCACATCTCGATTTCCTCACGATCACGCCTTTCTTGCTCCCTTCTCTTTCTTCTAAATAGGCGTCTCTCTTCCCTCCTCTTCTCTCTGTACACCTCCTTGTAGTGGTGGACTGCAACGTTCTTCTGTAGGCGGCATTCTTTGCCGCAGTGGCCTCACGACACTCTTCATCGTACCATTGGTTTCTGCGGGGAGGACGCTCAAACCAAGGACTGTTTCGGCAGCGTTGCGCAGAGATTGAGCAACGTGAGACCACTGTCCACCAATACTTTCGAGAGAGGATCGGGTGCAATGGAGCTCATTAGAAAGACGAAAGACGAGGACAATTTTGGCGTCATGTGCCGGACACCCATCGTACACTTCCTCGAGCTTTGCGTAAAAAGCATCCTTGACCATATCATCCTTCTCTTCCGTCGGGGCGTGAACACAAATAAGGCTGATGTTATAAAATTTCGCCTTTATGCGGATCGTATCAATTCTTTCGTTCACAGGGGTGAACTCCGAGACGTGATGGCGAAGTCTCTTGCTAACTACAAATCCGCAACCAAATTCGTGTTTCTTCTCATGGCAGCTGTAGTAGATGTCACATGTTGCTTGCCTTGCACAACCTTGCCCTATCCATCGCATTTCCTGGATGGCGGTGATGTCAGCCCTACATTTCGTGAGAGCATCCGCCAACTGGATAGATAGATAGATAGATAGTAATTAATTAAAATGGTAGCTTTTATGAAATTTTTAATTTTTTTCTTTCTAACTTACAAAAGTTTTCAGGTAAACTCTTCCTCATACCTCTAACACAATGAAAAACTTTGAAATATTCGTACTTTCAATTTTAATTCGTCTATTAAAGAATGCTATCAATTCTATGCCTTTCTGTATATTTTTAGTTATTTCACAACAATTTTTTTTTTACATTTTCGTATCTCTTTTTAAGATAATTGCTTAAAATTTTATCATATTTTTTTTTTTCTTTTTTTTGTACTTTTTGGTCATTTATATTGACATTGCTTCTATTATCTAAGCTTTGAGGAAAAAATTCCTTACAAGAATTTATTAATATATCTAAGCTGGTGTTTCAGCTTGTGAAGTGGTATTTGTATCAGTGTTATCCGGTTTAGGTTCCTCTGTTGAGCCAAAAACACACATGGGACATTTTTCCTTCAAAACAATGCGATATTTAGGATGACTGTACAAAAAAAGGAATCTGTTCATTTACTTCTCTTCAATTTTATTGTTAAATTGTTTGTTACCTTATGCCGTAGACAATAGGATTATAGACAGCACTTGTTTTAGCAAATGTTCCTCCCCAGATGGTAGCTGTAGGCGTTAGGCCATCAATTTTAAATAAACCGAAATAGCAGATTATCAAATAGGGTGTCCAGGCCATAAACCATAATGAGATTGTTGTTAAAGCTACTTTGGCTAACTTTGCTTCAGCACTCTTCTCACAATCTTCTGATGATCTCAAGGATTTGACATTCATTTTCTTGGCCTGTTCACGCATTGCTTTCTCATGAGCAGCCACCGCAGCAATTATAAACCAATACGAATAGCAAATCAAAAATAAGGGCGTATAATAAACCAATAGAGAATAAGTGATTAAATATGAACGTGGATTCCATTCACGGGTCATATAATCAATACTACATGCGGTTAGATTTCCTTCGGGCCTATAACTAAAACATAAGAAAATGTCTGCTTGTTTAACTCTTTAAAACCAATGTTTTCTGTATGTTCCACTCACCTATTCCAACCTAAAAGCGGCATAACTGTCCAAAATGTTGCAAACATCCATATGCAGACAATTTTTATAATAGCCAATTTTACAGTCATTGGTCTTCCCGATACACCCTTGACAATTACATTATAACGGTCTACAGCAATCATGCACATGGACCATATGGAAACACAACCAAACATAGAACCACATATAGAATAAATATCACACCACATCGGTCCCAAAATCCAAGTTTCAAAATAGAAATTTATTATCATAACCGGCGCTTGAGAAAGCATCATGCAAAAGTCTGAAAAGGCCAAATTTAATACCAATAAGTTTGCTGGAGTTCTTAAGGATTTAGTGCCACCAAATATATAGACGACTACACCATTGCCACAAAGTGATACAACCATTATAGAAAAAGTAAAAACACTCAATATTTGATTCATTTTCGTGTCCATGGGAGGAAAACGGCTCCAATAGGGATTAACCAAATGAGCCATATCTGGTGTGACCTATTAAAGGGCAATAAAAACGAAGTCATATTAATACATTTAAACCGAAACAAAAAACAATTCAACGAAACTCACCCTATCCAACACTGATCCATTTCCCATCTGAGCCTCAAATCTGGGAGATTTGAGGTATTCAGTCATTATCTTGCCAGTTTTGTTTTCCTTTTTTATCCAGTATTTCAAAAGAAAAAAACTTGAATTTTATGTGGTTGTGATTTTAGTTACAACATTTACAATATATTTTCCATTTAGTTAAGTTATGATATCTTTCTTTTCACTTAAAGCAGAGCTTGTAAATAAATTTTAGTTCGTCTCGTTATAAACTCAAAGTTTTCTTATATTTAATGGCTCAATTGTAACCTTTTTATAGCTGCAACAAATTATTTTCAAATTATTTTGATTGTGGTAGCTTTTCTTAATTCGATTAGTGTTACGTGCTGTGTAATGCTATTTACAGAGAATAGAAAAAAATAAAAAAATGCAACAACAAAAATGGCACGAAAAAGAAACTGATGAAACCAAAATCTTCTAAATCTCTTTTCATATGGAATTTAAAATGGCATAAATTGCACGCAATCACATAAAATGTGCATTATTCATACATTTTATTTTTTTTTCCTGGTTTTTATATTTTTTCTTTATACAAAATTGCTGTCTGCTGACTTATTGGTGTGCTGGACTATTGGGTGAGATTCACTTTTCTTTTTTATAAATTTAGAATTTTTTATTTCATTTAAACATTTTATGTTGAAGTGACAGGTTGTCACATGTGGTTTAAATTCTTAATATGGAATTTTTTTCTTCACAAAAATCTATGTAAGTGTCGGCTTTATGTCACTGAAGTAGATTTTCCGTTACCTGAAATTTTATGTTTTATATATATAAATGTTTTTTTTAATTCCACTTAATTTTGTGCCATTTTGGGAATTATGCGAAGAATGAAAAAGTGAAAAACAGATATGCAAAAAAGATAAAAAAAGTGTAAATATTTAAAACTTTTGTGGTGGCATATAATTTTTTTTATTTTTATTTAATATTGCTCATACGTTCAGGAACGACATATCATACACGACACACAGTGGGATTTGTTCATACAATGTTTGGCAACAAATATAAGGAGTGCTCGTAGAATATTAAAATTTTGCTTTGAGCCTTTGGTTAGCTCAATTAAGAAAAATATAAAGTTTCATCAAAATTGTCCACACCTACTACCCACCTCCCATAGAACCTAAAATTTATTTTTGGCCCAAAAGTTTTTGAAATTTTTCTCTGAGCTTTCAGTTGGCTCAATTAAGAAAAATATAAAGTTTCATCAAAATTGTCCACGCCCACTACCCACCGCCCATAGAACCAAAAATTTATTTTTGGCCCAAAGTTTTTGAAATTTTTCTCTGAGCCTTTAGTTTGCTCAATTAAGAAAAATATAAAGTTTCATAAAAATTGGCCACGCCCACTACTTACCGCCCATAGAACCATAAATTTATTTTTGGCCCAAAGTTTTTGAAATTTGGCACAGAGCCTGTATTACCTCAATTAACACCCACACTCACCGCCTATATAACCCATATCATATATTTTCCCACAACTTTTTGTTTCTTTATCAAAACTAATTAAATTTTATTTTTTTTAATATATTATTTAAAAATTTCATGATTTTGAAGATTTATGATTTTGAAGATTTTATGATTTTATAAAAGATTATTAATTATTTAAACTTTTTTTTAATTGATATTATGGAGTCTTGCCTTTCATTTTATTATAGTGAGAGCACCTAGCACGACCGAGCAACCCTTTTTCTTCCAGGGAAGTTTGCAGTCACGGCACAAATGCAGACCCAATTCCGAAACCTTAGCTTTAATCGTTCTGAAGATATACAAAAATCTGTATTTAGAGATAAATAGAAAAAAGTGGGCGTAAAAGTAGGCATGGCAAATTTTTCTCTCGATGAAAACTTAACATTTAAAGGAAAAATTAATCGAATCGATGAAGTAGTTTTCTAATTTTAGGTAAATCAAAAAAGTGGGCGTAAAAGTGGGCGGGACAAAATTTTCTTCCCATAAAAACCTCAGTTGGATGACGACAATCATTAGAAAGAAAAAATCATCAAAATCGGTCCAGCCGTTCTCAACTGATGCGATGACTAACGAACAACACTGATTTTTATTTATATAGATATTTATCTCTCTCTCTCTCTCTCTCTCTCTTTAGTAGTGCAGTTCCACATATTGCAAAACTGGCTATAACACAGGGGTTACCAACAATTTTTTGGTTGTGTATTAGTGAGTAAGAGAGCAAAAAGAAGTTGGGAGAATTTTTTTATTTACAGTCATAGAACAATTTTAGTAATATACGCTATTCTGACAATTATTTCATCAACATACTTACATAAAGTTAAAAATATAAATAAATAAATAACTGGGCTATACAATAAAATATTCTACATTTATACTCTTATGACAGTTTCGTATTTGTAGAATGTTTTTTATATAGGATGAACATAATTTATTGTGTTACTTACTTACTTACTTAGCTGGCCATAACAACCCGTTAACGGGTTTCAGCCTGCCTTAACACTAGTCTCCAGGCGTCTCTGCTAAGCGCACGCCTTCTCCAGTTGGTCACACCAATTGATGACAGGGCTCCATCTACCTGGTCTTCTTAACGTAAACATGGACGTCCTCTACGCCGACGTCCACTGACCTTAGAATCGAAAACCTTTTTCGCTGGAGCAGATTCTTCCATCCGAACAACATGGCCGAGCCAGCGCAGCCGCTGGATGTTAATGCGCTGGACAACATCTACGTCGCCGAGGAGCTCATACAGCTCATAGTTGGTCCTAATGCGAAACTCATCGCCTTGCTTCAGAGGACCAAAGATCTTGCGAAGAATTTTTCTCTAAAACACTCCCAGGACCGTAGTAGCACCTGTTGGCCAATGTAATTCTTCGCTTGATCTCCAGACTGACATCATTCTTGCTGGTAATGGCGGTGCCAAGGTAAATAAATTCCTTGACTACATCGAATGTATAGTTGCCGGCTGTAACCTTGCTTTGAACAAATAAATCTTAAGTCGGAAAATATTTTTCCAAATTTTTTTCCATAATTGCTTAATAAAAGCACCATTACTGAATGGTCTACCCTTTCTAACAATTTTTGAGCTTATTATGCTTGAAATCGCCATTTTCAATATAGGATCTAATTTTGGTTCATAAATTTCCTCTCCTACTAACCAATCTTTTAATAACACCAAAATTAGACCAGATCGTTTAAACAACAGTTAGGAGATAATTTAAAATTTGTAAGTATTGTTTTGTTACAAAAGTTTTAATAAGAGTTCTATTCTTTGTCCATTTGTTTGAAAAATACTAAAATACGAAATATATTTTATCAATCCTCTAATTGAAATCTTCCAGCGGTAACTCTGATTTTGTTGGATTCCTTTAAAAAGTGGGACTAAGATGATTGTTATACAAAAAGTTTTACTTTAAAATCCCTGAAATAAAGTTATTCTTGATATATCAGATGCAGTTAAAATGTTAGAGATAATTATGTTGCTAAAGATAATCTTATTCTTATGACGGCCTTTAAGATGATGTTAAACAAGTGGTAAGAAAAACTTTTACAGCCAGGCCCACGATATCGAATCGTGTAGTTTTAAGCGACAAACAGCTGATTTGCGGCACACTAATTTTTGTCGCCAAAAATAAATGCGATTGGTAACACAAAATTTTTCTACACACATATACATAAATAAACAAAATCGGAATAAGTTTTTACTACATTTCTGTCAAGTTAAACTAGCACACGGTTGCATTTTTTACTGTACAATTTAAGCATTTCAGCGCTTTTTCGTGTATATTCGCGATTATTTTATGATACGTAGATATGGCAGTTTTGTTGTTTATTTGCATTACATTGGTAACGTAAAGCAAAGCGAACGATAAAGTGACAATTAGTGGGCCGCAGTTTAGATTCACAGTGAGTGACTAACAGCCTGTTTCTAGAACACGAATGGTTTTTGACATTCGTCTTTTTATATGAGGAACACTAAAAAATTTGAGTGTTTTTGTTGTTGTTTCACATATAAAAAGACGAATATCAAAAACCATTCGTGTTCCAGAAACAGTCTGTAAGTTTCTTTCGCTTAAGTTTTCTTTCGATATCGGGGGCCTGGCTGTTACTTTCTTTAAGAGTCTACATTATAAATTTTATAAAAGCAATGTTTCAGGTTTAAAGGCAAAGAAAAACTATTTTTTTTTTAGTTTTTGCTTTTTCTTCTGTTATTGATGTTGTTTAAGTTTTTATTGCTTAACAATAATTGTTTGAGGCTTTTGTTATTAAAGAATTGGGTGGTTGGTAGTGAATTATACTGAAGAGTGCAAAAACAAATATTTTTTCTCTTTGATTGGTCATACACTAGCATGCACCTTTTTCAAGCTTGCTGTGTTGTTTCTATTGTTTTGATAACTTGCAATATACTTTCACAGGTAAGTGCAGTGTAATGGATTTGTGTTGTTGTTAAAAAAATATTAAAAAATAAATAGTCTAATACCAAGTTTTATGTTATACCGATTAACTTATAATCTTTATTTAAATCTGTATTTCTCTATGTTTTTTCTGAAAAAAATATTGGTTCCCCGTCAATATATCTATATTTTTCAAATGGTATCAGTAATAGTGTTTAAGTTTGATCCAGAGTATCTAATAATCAATACAAATTAGCAGTAAAAAAGTGGTCGTAATGTTGGTTTTTTTTATTTTTCGAAATTTGATACAAACAATTTAGTGGGACAAAAAAATTTAAGCATAATATGAAAAAATTTTACATTGAATTTGTATGGGAATATATAGGAAAATCTAAATGCCACATTTCCAATGAGCAGATTTTGCGCAAACTTCACATAAACAATCTACAGGTTATCCTCAACGTACCCTAGAATTTTGACTGGAGTCGACCTATCCGTTTCCACGGTTAGTGGTGACATCAAAATGTACATTAATTTGTATATATTAGATATACATATTTGGCTTGTGTAGATATTGGGGTTGTGCAGGCTTCTAGGGTAGCATTAAGTCGTGAGCAACCTATTATAATATCTTGATTCGTTTGTATGTATTGTTTTTGTTCAAAATGTTACTACTTTTTCTATATTGTCTTATTTTTTTATTTCAATGGATAAATATTGTGTGTAACAACAATTGCTGCTTTTGCTGCTTTCTTTAACTTTTTTTGCCATTCTTGTTGTTGAAGTTGCTTCTATTGTTGATAATGGTCTGTTTTTTTCTGCCTTTTCTATTTTTCGTTTTATTATTATAGTGCGTTTTTGAACTCTATTATAAATTAGCCCCGCTTGAATGCACATACCTTTTCTTATAAGAAATGTAAGAAAATGCTTCTCTGTTTATTGTTAATATTGGAAAATGAGAATGCGAACAAGAACAACTGCCACAGCAAGAACAACTGAAACCGAAATTAAAAACTATTGCATACAGCAGTGGCAATCAATAGTGAACAACAATAGAAAGAAGCAAATTTAGACGAACACTCGTCCCTATTTATCGCAATAAAAAATTTTAGTAGTAAAGTTACGGTCACATTAGGCAAATATTTGACGAAAAATGTAAAGCCATTATTTCTTTAATATATTTTATGCAAAAAATTCGCTTTGTCCAAACTTTTGTTTAAGAATTATTTAAACATAATTTTTAATAAGAAATTTTATTCCAGCAGAAAGAAAACTACAGACCAACAGAGTTGTTAATAAAATGGAATGAAACAAGACAGTCCAGACTTGCGCATTGCAGCAAAGAAAATTTATTTTTACTAAGATTTTAATGGCACAGCAACTCCCATCTATGCAGTTAAGTTAAATTTCAGTTCAATACTCAGGGGTAAACCCTTACTAATGTAATTTTTGTATTTTTTTGGAAGGATAGTAAATATTTTTTTTTTTTTTTTATTAAGCGCTTTGGGAATTAGACGAATTGCTGTGAATTGATCATTAAAAGGCCAGTGTTATACCTTCACCTTTGAATGATCAACAGTAATTGTCTCATCGTAGCATGTTGATTGTATGGTAAGGGCCTTCGCTAATTAGTTTTAGCTGTGATCTGCTACTTCTAAATCAATGTTGAGTATGTTGGTACTTGAGCGTCGAAGTAATATATAATCGGCCTTGCACGTAATTGTGTATAGCCAAATGAAAAAATTCTCATTTCTTGTCACTCGGTTAGAAAGTCACTTTTAAGACACAACGTGCTAACAAAGGGAAAATTTGCTGCTACATTATTTATAATTTTGCCAATAAGGTGTGCGTCACTATAAACTGTAACACATCAAAAGTCAAATAAAAACTGACTGGAGTAAGCTAGAGTTAAAAATAAAACAGTTTTATTTTGCATTTTTATTACAGATTTATATTCTGTATTATTTTATTTAAAAATTTATTTAATTTTATAAAATTTTTTATTTTATTCATTATGCCATCCATAAGCAAAGTTATAGTGTTTTCGGTGATTTTTTTGGTACCAGCTGTCCATTTATATCGAAAACTAGTAATGGTTTTGGGAACAGATGTACTCTTCTTTAGTTCTCTTTTGACCAGAGCCCAATATCATTCAATAGGCCGCAGCTCTGGGCAGTTTAGTGGGTTGGCCTCTTTTGGAACAAAAATAACATTATTTTTATTATACCAGTCTATTGCGCTTTTACTGTAGTGACATGTTGCCAAATCTGGCCAGAAGAATGTTGATATGTTGTGCTGTCTTAGAAATGGGAGCAACCTCTTTTGAAGACACTCTTTAATATAAATATCTGAGTTTATTGATCCCAATGTAACAGACGATGCACTTCTGTTGCCGCAGCTACAAATAGCCTGCCAAACTAGGAACTTTTTGGGAAATTTTGATAGTTTTTTAGTTCGGAACTCTTCAGAAACATTGCCTCTACTATCCGCTACATAAAACTCTTGGCCAGGAAGCTGCGCAAAGTCTGCAAAAACGTAAGTTTCATCATCCATTACACAACATTCGAACTTTTGAAAAAATTCTTTTTTGAGGAGTTTTGCTCTTTTTTTTGCTTCAATATTCTTCTTAGCATTTCTATCCGGAACTTTTTGGACTTTAAATGTTTTAAGGCCAGCTTTAGCTTTAACTCTGCGCACAAAACTTTCCGAACATTGCACGCGCCGGGCCACTTCGCGACCAGAAATGTTTGGAAGAGCCAGCAAAAGCTTCTCAACCTTTTTGGCTTTCGCGTCGTTCGTTACCAGTTTTGCTTTACCTGTTCCAGGCTTTCTTTCAATTTTTAGGTTTTTGTTGAACTTTTTGACCACTCTGGAAACACATTGCCTGGTCACGTGGACTTCCCTAGCAACTTTTGTATAACTCCAATATGGTTTTTTTGAATTATTTGAATAATTTTTGTATGCACTTGTCTTTGATTATCCATTGTGAACTAACTAACAAGTCAAATTTGACAAACTGATACATTTTAAAATCTGACACATTTTTCAAAGATATTGTTATTAAGAAAAATAATTTTGATTAAAGGTGAAAAAAGTTATTAAGAAAAATGGGTGTTACACTTTATAGTGACGCACACCTTATTATCGAATATTTTTTTTTTTAATTAATTATTTCAATTTTAACATATAAAACCTTAATTACTTTAATTTTCGATAACCTTTTAAAATATTTTAAAATGATTAAATTACATACCATTTCCCAAAGTTTTAGAGTCTCAAGTGTAATGCTTTAAATTGAAAAGAATCTTTTTATTATATTTTAATAAAGGAATTTACTGTTTGTATAACCGTTGGTCCATGTTGTTTAATACACCGTTTTTGTATTTCTAATTGAAGATACTCGTACAGTAGATGAACAAACAAAAATAATTTCATTCTTTAAAACGATTTTGTTACAGGAAAATATTGTAAAATAATAATTTTAACATACACAATATAAATTGAAATTCATTCTTAAGAAATACATATTAAAATATTTTTTAAGAGAAAAACATTCATTATCCTTCAAATAAAATAAAAACCACAATATTTTTAAAAACTTTAATAGAAGAAAAGAGAAACAGAACGAGCAGCAGGAATTCTTTAGTAGTTTAAAAGTAAAATACTCTGTTTAAATAAAAAGAAATATTCTTTTAGTTCAATGAATGAAGAATTTTAATGTAAAAATTTTTAAATTAAAGAAGAAATGAAAGTTACATTAAAAACATGTGTATACAAAAATAACACAAATTAAAAAGTAAGAAACTCAAACGGCCCAGGTTTAAGTCCCAGCGAAGGAGAAAAATGGAAAAATAAAGTTTGAGGTTTTCCAAAATTTACAATTTAAAAATCCTTGACAATCCAGTCTATTTCAACTTTGAAACGAATAATCAGGAGTACAGCTACACCTTTTAAAAAGATAACAGCTAACTTAGTTAATGAAGACACTCATCACTCACAATCAACATCCACTGACAGATGGGGCAATTGCTGTTGATCATTCTAGGGTGAAGGTATAGCACTGGCCTTTGAGTGGTCAAATTGGAAATAGTGGACGATGAATTATGTTGTGTTCGCCTATATTAGAGTAAATTCTGGACTCTCAGCTCTTTTTCTATACTGTTTCCCATTTGCATCAAAAGCATGGATACTTTACGTCAAAGACTGCAAATAACAGTTATTGCTTAAAAATTAAACTAAAAAAATCATCGTATTAGAGTCGACAGACATATATGATGTTATATACCAAATTAATCGTCTTGGAGAGCTCTCGCAGAATCTGTGGTGATCTCCCATAAGTGATCATTAATCAGATTTTAACTGTTACTTTTTGACGGAAAAATAAAAGGTTAGATGAAACCTTTAAAAAGAGAGTTTTATTTTTCCGTCATAAAATAAAACTCATTTTGTGAGTTTTATTTTTTCGTCATAAAATAAAACTTATTTTTGAGTTTTATTTTTCAGTTGGAAAATAACCGTTATTTTTCGAGTTTTATTTTTCAGTTAAAAAATAAAACTCTATTTAGGAGTTTTATTTTTTTCGTCATAAAATAAAACTCGTTTTTATGAAAGATTTTATTTTTAATCTAATCCCGTTGCTTTATTTTATTGTTTTTTATAGCTGAATACCTAAAATCTCAAGTTAAACGATTTTTACGGTGCTTTAATAATAATAAAAGAGCAAATTTACACAATTAAAACCGATAATGGCCGGAACTTGCTAAAAATGTTACAAATATTTGACTAGGAGGATGAAAGCGGGTTCGATGACTGCGTCTATTACGACGTTCTGCACGGAACAAAATATGATAGAAATGACATTTGTAATAGTTTGCAGACGATAATGTATCAAATCAGGATTAGGCGTAAAAAAATTTTTTCATAAAAACGAGTTTTATTTTATGACCGAAAAAATAAAACTCCTAAATAGAGTTTTATTTTATGATGGAAAAATAAAACTCAAAAAATAACTGTTATTTTCTGACTGAAAAATAAAACTCACAAAATTAGTTTTATTTTATGACGAAAAAATAAAACTATTTATGAGAGTTTTTTTTTTAACATTTATTTTTCCGTTGAAAAATAACTTTTTCTGCTGACCTTTTTTGGAAAAACTCTCAAAATAACCATAAAAAATAAGTTTTTCGATATAACTTATAACCGTTACAGTCCCTGCTTTGCGTATCAAAACTGCATTCCTTATTTCAATTTTGAGTGAAAATCGATGATAAAAATTAAATAACCAAGAAGACTAGCACAAGTTTAAAGTCCTAGGGAGGTATATACAAAAGTACTCAGTACTTTAAAGTCAAACCTTCCTGTTTGGGATGGAGTGATCTACATTTTTGAACAATAACTAAATCAACTCTAAATGGGCAATTATTAATTTGATTTTTTTTATGTGTTTGCGTTAAGTTTTAGGTTTTGGTGTGTTATGACATATACTCGTATAGTAAAATTTTATGACTTATATTTTTGGGGAACATTTCATCCCCGGTCCTGCCCTTTTTTGTGGTGTTTTTTACGATTTGTTAGAATAAAGCCGTAAAACGCAGTTAGGGGGTTAATATGTTCTACGAAAATAGTTGCCGTGATATTTTCTACAAAGTTGCTGAACATACCATACACCTCAGATGTAAGGAAAACATAGTGTTATACACCGATATGCTGCAAGAGTTGGTCAGAGATGGAAAATTTTAACCGCCTCTAAAATAAAATTCCGATGTGATCTGTCAAAACCCCGACACACGTATATATTTTATTAATCTCCTCTACCTGGATCAATCGTCAGAACCTCGTAATTTTTTTCGTGTTGAACAGTGTAATCGATGAAGTTTTATCTGAAGATCTTACCTAGGCTTTCTGTAATAGCTCTCCGTTTCGTTACTTTGATAAATTTCAAAACGTCGACCGGTACCAACCTTCACAGTTCCTCATACAGATACCTTTTCCTATTTTGTTTTTTATTAAGGCCAGCACTCTGGGGATGACCCCTGGTCATCATAATTGACAGGAAAAACGGTCATGGGAAGATTGTCCTACCAACGCACGGTGCGGCTAAAGAACGTAATCTCTATATAATACATTGTGTGATTAACTCGAAAATCAACTACAAAAGGATGTGCTCTGAGAGAAGTTCGTGTAGTCCATAAGAATATGCGACCATCCGACATCAAGTACTACTTCATTTTATCAGAGCACCTCCCATGGTAGAACAGATAGAACAAAGAAAAGCACGCTACATTGGTCGAAGATTTTGTTAATATTGTGAAGGTTAGATTAAGGTGAAGTATTTTTTACACCGTTTTAAAAAACGATTCATCAATACCGCACAAGTGCCTAGTATGTGCTCCGATAACAAGATATATAAACTATTTTCTATTTTAGCAACACCACTAAAAAGTTTCAAAGGTTTAATTTTTAATTTTAATAAATTATTTTCAAATAAAATAATTAAAACAGCTGTTAAAATTATTTTAAGTATTTAATGATATAATACTTTGCAGAAACTCCTTTAGTGTTAACTAGTAAATAATAGGAAAAATACAAATTTTTAATAATTGTACTCTGATAAATATTTATATCATTATTTTATTGTTTTGTAAGTATGAAATATATAAATAAATTATCCCGGAAAATCCCCAAAAAAATTATAAATCCCGGATTTGGCTTATCTATATCGTCTTCCCTAATTATAACACAAAATATTCGTATGAGTATTATTTAGTTGTAATGATATTGCATTACGTATACGCAAACTGTTTGATATACTTCTTTTTGCATATGGGTTAAACCACCTCAACTTAAAATATGACGTTTTTGAAACGAATTTTCTGATTTTTGGTATGAATAAAGTATATCATAACACTAAGACAAATCAAAATTAAAAGGTACTGACACATATCTGTCGGAAAAAAATACAAAAATGCATAAAGTTACACTTACTTAATTGTAATTTTCCTGAAAAGTATTATAGATACGCCTACCGCATTTGAAAGGGTAACATGATTTTTTTTTAAATCAAAGGTCAATTTTCTTTACTTATAAGTCGGAAGCCTATATCTCCGAAAGCGACCTTTTTCAAAATTGAAAAAAAAATTATAGTAGAGATGGTGTCCTTCTATACAGTTGTGACAAATTTCATAGTGGAGGTCTTTTTGGATCAAAAAATAAAAATCAAATCCGAAAGGAAGATATTTTATAGGAAGATTAAAACTATTCTGATTTTTTGATTTCGATTAGCTAGAACCGCTTATTTTGTGAGGTTCAATAAAAAAATACATGAGTCAAAAAGAACGTATATGGGATGGGAGAAAATAGCCCTTCATTGGCTGCAAAGGTTGGGTTGAAGGAATAAAAGTCCACAAAAAGCTCTACAACTGCTCAGGAGTAGCCTCTAGAGGTGTAAAATTTATGACCGACCCTCACTAATATTTTAACCTCAACTTTTTTTCTGAACATACGTACCTTCTATCTCCACTTCCTAGAGTAGTAGGAGCAAATTTTATATACAAATTTAACTTTGTATTGGAGCCCCCTTAAGGAGTGAAGATACGGGGTAGGTATGTGCACAAAGTTTATGCTTCAATTTAGCTATTTCACAAATATGTTTATGTGTGTATATATGAATGTTTACTTTAAAAATAATTTATTTAAACAAAATAAAATTAAAAAGTAAAATATTTCAACGGAAATTAAAAAAATTCAATTATTATATTTTGCTTTTTATAACACCGTTATTTGTTTGTTTGCATATATGTACATATATGTGTTTCGCATATTCTGTGTTAAAATTTTCTTCAGTTTCTCTCATTATAAATTTAATTTTTTGTTTTTTTTCAAAGTTCCAAGTTATGTGCTGTATGCAATTTAATTAATTTTCTTTCTGCATTCATAACGCTTTTCTTTTTTTTTTTTTTTTTTTGAAGTACTTCTGGTTTAATCTTTAAAGGATTTTATTTGATACGTTTTCGGTCATACGTTTTATTTACATAGAAGAGAAAATAATAATATAAGTAGAAGAAAAAATAAAATTAGAAAGCAAATGTGTTTAGAAACGCTTAATGAAAAAAATATATACTTACATACTCGCACATAGAAAATTAATGCTATTACTATTTAACAATATTTATTTATTTGTAATTTCAACAAATAAATTTTGTTCTAATTTTGTTTTACAAACCTTTTATAAATCAAAATTTTTATTGAAAAAATATCATTCTTTTATTGAGCTTTAAGAATTAAATTTTTTATTACAATAAAAGATGCGTTAAAATCAAATTGTTTCTAATATTATACTTTGGTTTCTAGCATATGAAAACAATGCAAATGACTATCCAAAATAAATGTCACGTTGACGGAATGGAACAACCTGTATAAATGTTTTCACAGAAAAAATTATTTTTTTAATTCAGACACGAAATTCACTGAGTTAATAAATTTTTTGTTTAATTTCGGTCCTACAAAGAAATTTGTGAATTCGAACAACAAATTTGTAATTTTTTGTTTGAAAAAAAAATTGCGATATTTTCAATAAAAATTTTGCGATATTCAATAAACATTTTTATTGGAGTCACAAAAAAGAATCAAACAAAAAATTTAATAGAAGTAGATAAAAGTTTTATTAAATATTACGGTTCTAAGCAAGCAAAAATTTTGTCAAACCAATTAATATATTTTGTGAAAAAAAATTTGTTTTTAGAGAAAAAAGTTGCCAATTAAAAAAATAAAATGTTTAAAAATGAATGCAAAACTGAACAAATAATTATTCGAGGCAACAAAATAATGTTCAGAAATTTGACAGAAAATTCAAATAATTTTTTTACAAATTTAAATTTTTTGTGGTAAATTTTTTTTATATTTTATTATTATTAATAGTATTATTAATATTATTATTATATTATTTATTTTAATGTAATATGAAATGTATGCTTTTGGGGGTAAGCATGTCTCTATGGCCATTTCGTCTCTGCTTAAGAGACTCGTCAGGAGACTTCTTCCCAAAGGTGTTATTCAAAACTATAAATACTTATGTTAAAATAGTTATAGACTAAATGCGAATCATATCCCATTTAATATATAAGTAAAAACCAAAGAAAAGTATTTACAAAGCAATACATTTCTGTTTTTCAAAAATTCAAATTCTATTTCTCTGTTCTATTTTATTTAATTTTTTTTTTATTAAATGTGTGAGCATAAATAAGTGTTGCTTACTATTTTAAAAGAATTATAAAAGCTTTAACTCTGAAAATGTGCGGAAATTTTGTACATAAAGAAAGCAGAATAATGTTAAATTAAAAGCCGCGTTTTTATTATATCATGTATTATCAACATTGATACTTTTAAAATACATTCAAACAAAATTATTAATAGAATCAAACAAAACTTTATTTGAAAACGAAATAAAAATTGAACAAGCGTTTGTTTCTAAATATTCCAGCAATAATTTTTTCTGTGTTACGTGACATTTGTGATGCGCTTTTTGTTTGTTTTATATTATGGGGGTAATTTTGGCACCATGAATAATGACCCCAAAGAAAAATGGCCCCAACGCATAAAATGAAAAATGGCCCCATTTTTGGGGCAATCTTACAAAATGAAAAATCGCCCCAATAATCATTATGAAATTTGGCCCCAAACTAAAGTGAAAAATTACCCCAAAAATAAACAAAGTTTGAAAAAAGAAAATAACTTAAAATAAAGTAATTTTTTAAAAATGAAAAATAGCCCCAATTAACACAAAAGGCCTTAATTTTTTTTTAATAAAGTTTTTATTCCATGAAAAAAAGAGAAATATATTAATTAAACCCTTTTAAAGTGTCATGTACTTTTGATCTTCAGTAACGGCAATTAAAGCTGTCCACGTTGTTTGCAATACCGTGTGCTTGCTGTTTAAGCACGCATTCATTGAAAACTTTTAAATGTTTACAGGGAATGAAAACAATATCATGAATCTTTTCTGCACACACGAAATAGTCGCTGCGTCCAGGTTTTAGATTAATTATTTCTTCTTCTTTAGATCTTTCCTTGTTCAATTCCTCATCCTCAAACATGTATGTTCTCTTGCGTATTCATATCTACCATTATATTGTTTGGACCATACACTATTCTACTGCGGAATGTGGTGGCATTGATTTTTACGTTCTTTAACAGATATCTTGCTTCCTCGATTTTATTGTTTGGCATAAGGACAAAAAATATGGGAAATATATGTAACATGAAAGTTATAAATGATAATTTATTGTGTATTTGAAATCGCTTAGTTTGTATTGATTATAGAAGTTATTTTTTGAATTTGGAGGATAGATGGCTCCGTAATAAATGAAATGATTTAAAGAATTTGTACGATAGCAGGGAAAACTTTATTTTTTTTTTAAATTGCGCGATTTTAAATGATATGATAATTTATTGTGTATTTGAAATCGCTTAGTTTGTATTGATAATAGAAGTTATTTTTTTGAATTTGGAGGATTCGCGCGATAAAATAAAAAATAAACATATTTACATACATACATACATACATACATACATACATACATACATAACTGGCCTTTACAACCCTGTGTCAGGATTACGGCTTAGCTTCTCGCAGCACTCATGTTGTGTTTGTCAATTTTTATCCATGAGTACCGGGACCTACAATTTAATGTCGACTCCGAACGACAGACTTGAGAAGCTTGTTCATGGCAATTAGTTACTCTCAGAGCTTTTGCCAGAAGACTGCTGAGAGGTAGTCGCCGAAAGAAATATTTTTTTCATATTTCTTTTTTTGAATATGTCAGATTGTGGAGAATATATTACATATTATTAAATATATAAATTTTTTGTGTCTTTAATTTGTTTAGAAATTTACACTTTGGTGACCAAATCAATCCAAACCTTTTTTTGTAATGACTAAACTATGTTTTTTATAATATACTTAAACGTACATTAATTATATTTTCTTAACGAATGAATACAAAAACAAAATAGAAAAATTACCCCAAAATTTCGTATTGTTGTGCTCCATTAAAATTTTTGGGGTCATTTTTTTTTTTTTGCGGCCATTTTTCAGGGTGCCGGTAATTTTACTTTTTGCTTGGTACTATTTTTAATTTGTAAACACACAAAAAAATTCTTTAATGAATTAAGTACATTTTCTCTTAAATTGAGTGAAATAATTTTCAATTTTGCTCACTTTTTCTAAAATAAAAAAATCATTTTTACATTACAAAATGGCAACCCAAAAGAGAATTTATATACAGCTCTTACGTTTTTACTCAAAGTTGTTTAAAAAAATCCAAATGAAATTTTTATACACAAACAAACAAAATTTGTGTATCAATTGTAATATGAAAACGGGCCATTAATTTGCATTTTGTAATCCAAATGCATACATATAAACTCGCACACCCCGTAGCATTCATACTGTGTTTTAATTTTCTGTTGAAGTACAAATGTTCATTCTATTCCAGTCGAATCATCTACATACATATACATATATGGGTGTCATCTACTGAACTACTTAATCAACCCAGGAATTCCACATGTATGGAAAAATCCTCTTTTAATTTTTTATCCTCTTCTACAATTACCTTAAATTGTATGTGCTTGGAACATAGAATTCGTCGAATCACAACACTAACTTTTCGTAAGCAACGGGACATAGAATGATGGGATGTTAATATCCACCTTGACCAATCACTTTCAAATCAGATGCTAATATTATTGCATTTGGAATTGATGAGGATCTCTTTGAAGCAATGAGATCGTATTGAATAGTTTTTAATATATGTATGAACGCATCTTTATTTAATCAAAAATTTTATATAAGGCTGCAAAACGAAATATCTCATAATGTTTTGCACATTTTACATACTCCTTTTTTCCTACCTGTGGCTATTTACGGTGAGTATATCGGATCTCTCTCTCTCTCTCTCAGAATTCTTCTTGTAACACGATCAATCTGTTCATATTCTTCTTTAAACCATATCGCGACCGAAACCATCTCATTTCATTAGATCAGGAATGCATTTTTATGTTTTTTTTTGTTTATGTTAAATGTATTCACAATGCATTTAAGTATTCTGTATATGTGTATGTGCATTTTATGTTTTCGTTTTACTTTGTTTGGTATTTTACCAACCGTGTAAACGCAAAAAATATCTGTCGTAAGATTTTTAAAATACGGAAGAAATTTCATAATATTTTCTCATTGATTTCACGTACGTAAAGTGTTAAGCATTAAACACATAGACGACAGCAAGCAGCAGAGGGAGTAAGTTGTCAAAATTAGAATACACACGTTTATATGGAAACGATTATTTTAAAGGCAGCACAGCAAAACCCTAGACAAAAACCTTTGCTGCTGCTGCTCAACTTAGAATAATTTCTATTTTTTGAGGCAGCAAAAACTAATCAGTGATGCTAATACAATATAAAATGTTAAATAAATGTGACATAAAAATTATTTTTTATTACAATGAAAAAAAAAAATGCATTTAATAATAAAGATAATAACAATTAAAAATTTTTAACATTACGACTAGGTATTTATTTAATTAAATTTAAGATTTAAAAGTTATGTTTGGTGACCCGCAACAATCAATATGCATTGTTGTTAAAAATACATGCATAATATGATGAGAAATGCGATGAAGTGGCTGAATAAATAATAACTACTTATACGAAATATGCAAATGTGTGATGCACCAAAATATCTTTCTGATTAGAGTATTTATTTGGAAGATAGGCAGCCGTACAAGTTGAGAAATACACAGGATTTCAGAAATCATCGGGTAACACCAACGGCGACGCCAAAATCATTATTTTTCAAGGGTTTTGTACACAAGGCCAAATAATTTGAGATTAGAGCAAAATTTTAATTTTTTTTAAAGGGTATGTGTACAATTAGCAAAAAATATATTTTGTTAATAAGTTTTGTAAAGTTTTTTAATACTAATAATATATAAATAAATTTAAATAAAAAAATATATGTACATTTCAAGCAAGCGAATTTATTTTTGCGGTTTCGTATACTTAAAAGTGGTATCACTGAAATATTTATTTCAACAACAAATACATGTTCATTATTTTGTTTGTTTTTTATTGTTTCGCAGCAGGCAGCAGCATTCAAAATATTTATGTAGCTGATAGCATGGCAGCAAATATTGTCGGCTGTATTTGCTGCTTCTGTCATGCTGCTTGCTGTTGCCTATGTGTTTAATACTTTACCGTCTAAACCCGTCTTTAGATATTTTATCTTCTCTACATACGGAATTGTATTTCATTTAACAGCAGAGAGCACTTGCTATGTTAGTTATGATTTATGAATAAGATTAATAATTATTTATTAATTATTTTTTAGTTTGGCTTTAGTTATGGTTTATGACTATGTGCCATTGTTACTAAAGATTTACCAGTTCCTTGTAATATTTGAGATCTTTAAGTGTATTTTTAATCAAAAGTTTATTTTCTTTTTTAATTTGTTTTATAATTTGTATAAACTGAAACTATATTTGTATACCTTTAAGGCATTCAAATGCACTATATAAGAGGATCTAATTAATTATTTCATTCTTAAAACATTGTTAAATTTACGGCAATGTAAAGCATCAAGAAGTACAATATTAATTTTTATACAAGTGCAGATATGTATAGGCTACAAGAAATAATAATTTCATACACTTAGATTCTTATAAATTTTACCTATTTCCATGCATATATGTAAATATACAAATATACATATATGAGCATACAGTCTTGTAAAGTATGAGTAATTTACTTTTAAATGTTTTTAAAATGTGAATATTTTAATAACAACAACTACTATTACGGTTACATACAACTGAATATGCAAGGACAGAGAAAATCTTGTCTACTTGTTTTCCTGCAAGCCTGTATAAATTTTAGTTTCAAAATTATTATGGTTGTTGTTATAGTACAAAATTATCTTAAGTACGTATGTATGCCTGTGT
Organism: Metopia argyrocephala; assembly: GCA_963576795.1. NCBI lineage: Eukaryota > Metazoa > Arthropoda > Insecta > Diptera > Sarcophagidae > Metopia > Metopia argyrocephala. Next base: position 53,842,518 of record OY756211.1, on the reverse strand, counting down.
GACCACCAGTTTACTCTCTTATGGCCATGTCAAGACTTTATATACAAAAGCAGTGTCTTAAAACAAACAGTTATACTTGAAACTGATACATTCATGAATGCATGTTGTTTAAGTTTTCTTTCATACATTTAAGTTCATATACACAGATGGATGGACAAACAAACTTTCCTATATTGTATGTGCGTAAGTATGTATGTATGTATGTATGTATGTATATACAAGACATGTTATGGATTTATTATTATTTTACTTCCATTTACTGATCTTGTACATGTATAGCCCAAAGTAAAATAGAAAATTATAATGAGAATGTTGTTATGCTTTCATTTACATGCAGGGCAATAAATTTTAAACAAAATTTACTAATTTACTAAGAAATAACTTGGCAATTTTATTATTTATACAGAATTTATTATTATTTTTTTTTTATTTACTTTTAATTAGAGATTTTTAATTCGAAAATGTCTTTAAATATGTTTATTAGAGTGTGGCTTAAGGTACGTTTATATTTGTCAAATATTTGATGAAAAAAGCAGCAACAGGGTTGTAGATGGCCCAACAAGTATAATATAGTTAAAGGTTACCGTATCAATCAATAAATTTTGTAGTCACGCAATTAACATTTAAAATGAGCCGTTGGTGCATTGGTTAATCATGTTATTCTACCTTAAAACAGTGTAATCCAAAAGGTTCGGTTTTAATATCTGAGAAGTGATATTATTATTGTTTGAAATCTGCACATTTCTTGTAAAATCCTTTTTTTTTGCACTGGAAATGAATACAAAAAATAACATACCTTTGACTTAGTCAGCAAATATGCTTAGTCCTTTTTTGAAATTTTTCAGGAAAAACAAAAAATTTTTTTTATTCTTTATTTTTACAATGGACTTAGCAGATTATCTTTCAATATTTTTTTATTTATTTTTTTAATTACTCTAGAAATATTTATGCATTTTGTCTTTCATTTGTGTTACAAAAATATGCTATATTATTTATAATTTTAAAATTAAAAAAATTAAAATTAAATGAAATCCTGGTAAGGGGTAGATCATCATAAAATTTGTGGTGGTCTTTTGGGTTAATTAAATTTTTAAAAATAAAAAATAGAATTTCAATTTTTAAAAACAGAAATGTATTGCTTTGTAAATACGTTTGTTTGGTTTTTATATACTAAATGTGATTCGCATTTAGTTTATAACTATTTGAATATAAGTATTTGTATTTTTGGTTACCACCTTTGGGTAAAAGTCTCCTGACGAGTCTCTTAAACAGAGACGAAATGGCCATATCCCCAAAGCAATACATTTCATTGATTATGTATATTAAATGTATTTGCCTATATGGCGAAAAATATTTTTTGTTTTTAATATTTTATGTTAAAAAATTTCATTTTTATAGAAACATTAAAAGATTGGTTAGTAGGAGTAGGTTAAGCATTTATGGAAAAAAATTTGGAAAAGGTGTAATTATAATACAAATATTTTCCGACTTAAGATTTATTTGTTCAAAGCAACACAATAAAAAAACATTTATAACTTTATGTAAGTATGTTGATGAAATAATTGTCAGAATAGCGTATATTACTAAAATGTTTCTATGACTGTAAGTAAATAAATTCTCCCAACTTCTTTTTTCTCTCTTACTCACTAATACACAACCAAAAAATTGTTGGTAACCCCTGATTTAAAGATTTTAATTTAGCCCTAACGTATAAGAAAACCATAAGACACCTTTGGTCGCTAATCAGTGAAAAAAAGAGATAAAAAAACAATTTTTTGATATGTTTTAAATTACAATTCGTCTTATATTTCTGCATAATTAACTCAAAAACACATTTTTTGAGTTATGTCACTCTCTCGCAAATGAGCGATATTATTTAACACCTACATCTTTCTTTCATTATTCGTTTGTGCATTTGTTCTATTGTTTTCCATACGACCTCTCTTCTTGCATTCCCTTGTTATGGTTGGCAAGTCGTAGGAATCATTGGAGCCACTATTAAATCCATTGGAAACAATTGCTTTAACTGTGTCGTCGGACTCAATTCCATAATCATCACATTTAAATTATTTTTGTCTGCAGAAAGCTTTACATTTTGCAAAAATTACAACATAGCTGCATTTCTTCTTTTGTAAATAAGATATTGTGAGTTATGTTGGAAGCACACTATATTTAAATTTCAATTTTCGTAAAAAGAAGACTTATCATGTTTGCTGTTTAAGCCAACTTAATTTTTTTTAAAGGTCTTTTTTATTTAAGTTTATTGATAAATTATAACTATACTGAAAATCAATATTGTCATAATGCTTCTGCTTTAAACATATTGTATTTGATATTTTTCTTTTAATAAAAAAAATCAGTAGTTGGCAGTTGAACCACTAAAAAATACCATCAACTTCTTCTAATGTAGTTTCCTTTTAATGGTAAATTGGTATCATACTCTTTCTGGAACAATCTGAGTATTATTTGCAGGCCAAATAAATGTTATTTTAACTACTTTACCGAGGGGGAAGGGAGGCTTAAGTAATATTTTTCTTTTGGATTTTTTATAAAGAATTGTACACTTCTATATTGGCCATACCAAAAAAAGAGTGTCATTGGTTTTGAATCAAGTATGATGGTGACATTTTGTAAGTTTTTTTTTAGATTTTTTTTTGCAGCAAAAACTTAACTGTTACTATTCCAACAGCCTGCCTGCAATTGACTTGTTGTTGATCTGATTTGCTTTTGTTATTCCTTTGAATATAAAAATGCTTTTCTCTTGGCTTTTAATAGTCAAATAGTACAAAAAAGCTTTTTAACAAAATTCTAGTGTGCATTCAAAAATTGGCTTTTAATATTGCACAGTCGACTCAAAGCCATAGGAATTCTTGTAAATTTATTATTTTTGTATTCTAAATCGGTCCGAGTAAGTTCTGGGATTGATATTAAATATAATAAATCATATAAAAAACATTACATACATACATAAATACATAATTGGCCATTACAACCCTGTGTCAGGGTTACAGCCCAGCTTCTCGCAGCACTCATGTTGTATGTGTTAATTTTTATCCATGAGTTCCGGGACCTACAATTTAATGTCGACTCCGAACGATAGATTTAAGAAACTTTTTCATGGCAATCAATTACTCCCAGAGCTTTTGCCAGAAGACTACTGGGAGGTATTCGCCGAAAGAAATAATTTTTTCATATTTCTTTTTTCAAGATGTCAGAGTTGAGATTTGAACCCAGCGCTACCGTCTTAGTAAGCCAACACACTAACCACTAGACTACGGCAACTAAAAAACATTGCTTGTTGATTAATATTTATAGAAAAATTATTTGACAGAAACTATTTAATGTTCTGCGTATAAGAATCACTTGCGATGCTTGCTTCAATGATTACAATTTTCGAATGATAATAAAAGCCTTCAGATGTGTTTTGACTTTTTGCAACGGTGACATAGCACTCCATGTTTTTTGTCAACAATTACAAGACGGATATCTAATCCAAGACGGTGCTTCAAAGTCTATTATGAGATTGTTTAACTTTTTCTTGAAATGGGCAAAAATGTCATGTACTGACAATATTTAATTCAATTCATTGAAGCACTCTCGCAATGTAGTGTGTGTTTTATTTTTCTATCAGCATTTATTTATTTATTTAATTATGTCTATGGATAATAGTTCCTTACAGACTAGAGTAAAATTTACAAACAATATTAAATAATAATGATAAATATTTAATAATAATGATTTAAATACAAAATAATTTTTCTTTTCAAGGAATCATTACTCTCAGAAAGATCAATTAAATGATAAAGATTATTAAACTTCAAACATATTTGACGAAGGGGTCATTGTTGGCATATACAGTACGGTGATATTTTAAATATAATAAATGAAAGTTACGGGACGGTCTAATTGGAACATTAAAAATAATTTTACTTAACAAATACTCAGAACGTACTTCACCACGTATTAATCTTAATAGAAAAGATACACTTAGCATTGTTCTTCGACTTTTCAGGGTAGGCAGTTTTATAAGAGCAAGTCTGTTCTCATATGAAGGAAGAGCGAATGAGTTCCATCCTAGACCTCTCAAGCAAAATAAAAGGAAGCGTTTTTGTACAGATTCAATAAGGTTAACGTAAGTGAGGAAGTATGGATCCCATATAATAGACCCGTATTCAAGAATAGGGCGTACCAAAGAAGTGTATAGTTGTTTTGTTACGTAGGGGTCAGTAAATTCTTTTGACCAACGCTTTATAAATCCTAAAACTCCATTTGCTTTGTTCACCATCATTGAAATATGTTCACAAAACTTAAGTCTATGATCTAATAAGATCCCAAGATCATTAACGCTTAACACCTTGTCCAGGATTTTATCCTTAAAATGATATGACGTATCAAGTTTCAGTGAACGATAAAATGACATGTGTTTACATTTATTAATATTTAAATCCAATAAGTTGGCATCACACCATTGTAAAAAATTGTCAATATCTCCTTGAAGTGCTGACTGACCAGATATGCTATCAAACGAATAAAAAATCTTAACATCATCAGCATACATGAGAATATTAGTATGAATAATAGCAGATGGAAGATCGTTAATAAATAATGAGAATAAAACTGGACCAAGATGGCTCCCTTGAGGTACTCCGGAGTGAACATCAATGATTTTAGACAGAATATTTTCAAATTTCACTTGTTGAGTTCTTCCAGAAAGATAAGATTTTAGCCAACGTACAGCATTGTTGCTAAAGCCCATGGAAGATAGTTTATAGAGCAAAAGATCGTGGTTAACTTTATCAAACGCTTTACTAAAATCTGTGTAGATAACATCAGTTTGACGATTGTTGACGAAGCCTTCATTAACTTTAGTTGTTAATTCCAGGATATTAGTATAACTTGAACAAAATTTACGAAAGCCATGTTGATATGAAGTTAAGAATGACACATTGGGTAATGTTTGGATGAGCACACAGAATTCATTTTTAGCTGCACGGTTCGCGATTATTTTTTCTGGTAATTCAAAGTGGTAGTTTTAAGGTGAAAAAAAAAAAAGACCTTAAACTCAAAAAAGAGATTTATTATTATTTGTAAAAAGAGGTCAATAAAGTTATTAAGTATCACAATATTTTAATTATTAAAATAATAAACACTTTTGACATTCACATCCATATAATCAAAAAGGGCGGCATATCGAAGAGTGCTTATAAAAGGTGCAATCCCAAATCCGCCACTGGTAATTAAGACAATAGGCAGATTTAAATCCAATATCGACAAACACTACTCCCGAATTCCTTCTCCCCGTAACCCATTTTCCTGACATTGATAATTTACTCCGTATGTGGGGGTATATCCTGAGTTCTAGTGGCTTGGTAACATAAAACTATATACACCTTTTCAATCAGCACCTTCTAAATTAACGTTTTTATAATCTTCAAATTCTACGGTCTTTTTTTAATTCTGTAAGCAATTTCGTTTTAATCTCATACCAAAATTAATATGTATTTCACACCATGACTTTTAATATTTGGGTTCACTGTTGATGGATAAAGTATATACATTGTGTTTTTTTTTTATTTTTTAAATTGTTGTTTTTTTCAACTAATAATGCTTTTTGATGAAAGAAAAATGCATCACATCAATAAAAATTATTTCATGCAGACTCCATATAACGGTCATCCATTTTTCCTTTTATCGTGAATGGCTTTCAAGATAAATTCCCAATGTTTGGATTGAGTTTATGGCATTGCGTTTTAATTTTTGAATTTTTCTTATTTTCCTCATTTTTATGTATAAACACACATACATGGGCTCACAGCTTATTTTATGCAGATTTTTCTTATTTTTTCTTTATAAAACTCTATAAAAACAATACTAAAAACTCTTATAAGAGAAAATATTATTCTTGCTTAACAATCTAAAGCTGTTTATTTTAATAATTGAAAAATTAATTTAATAATTAATAAATTAATTATTTTTTCTAACTCACAGCAGGTACAGCAGATAGGTATGATATACATATGATATAACATAATTTATGTATGACTGATTTAAAGCGCTTTGGCATAAATTTGACCACTTTTAGGGTAAAGCCGCAGCAAATATTCTCCTAATTCGTCTTCCTTGCTTTCTCTAATATATTTTTATTGAAAATTTTATTTTTATTTTTTATTTTATTACGATGGTTCTAATATTGGTGAAAACTTATCTAAAACATTAAGGATTGGAAACAGTGGTGGCACATATCGATGGTTTACTAACGCAACCTCGTAACTCGATTTTTTGCAATTTTGTGTTTTAACCGGAAAAGTAATCAGTTAATACCAAACAACAATTTTGCAAAGTTATAAGTGAAAATGTTTATTAGTTTTGTTTTTATTCAATATTATTCAACCTCGTATCTCAACTGATGATAATCTTGCACGCGTAACCTCGTATCTTAAAGTAAAAGGAGACGCATAATTTTACTGTCTTCACTAGAAAAATTACAAATAATTTTATTCTTGCTTTTATGTGAAATAATTATTAATGATTAACTCTTAGATTTATGGTATTTTAATGAAAAAACAAAATACTATGCAGTTTATTAACCATATCATTTACATATTTAAATTTATAAAAATTATGATTTTTTTCTTTATTTATTTATTTTATTATGATTTGAAAGTCGAATTGGTTCTAGAAGATAAATATTTCAAACTTTAAAGATAAAGATACCACTAACAATGTACATATATACATAAATAGAAAATGTTTATACATCAGCTCAAGATGTTTACCGTGATTTCTTAAAAAATTACAAACGTTATATTGCAGTTAATGAAAGAGCTAGCTATAGATTTTTTTATACAAAAAATATGTCAAATATAGCAATATTACAATTTCGAAAAGATTTTTGTGATATCTGATTCCCTTATAAAAATAAAAACATGTATGTAGCTGTGACGCCTTGTAACTATCAATTGCCTAATTGCACTTGTAATCAATAACCAGTTTGCACATGTTTTAAAATAACTTCTTATTAGAATTTATTATTATTTAAATAATTAATCATTGATGAAATATATCTTTGAATATATAAAATAATAAAACTAAAAATATAAATTAATCAATATAAGTATTTTATTAATAAAATATAATTTGTAAGTAAACATATCAAGTGTAATTATTTAAAATACACCATCTAAGTCCACATATCTATAGTGATGAAAATGTTATAGAAAAAAATCATGCTAGGGATGAAAAAAATAATGATAAAATTAAGGATGTTGCTGAAAAAATTAAAGCTTTCACGGTACATGTTTAAGCTGTGCAGATAATACCATATTTACTTGCAAGTGCAAAAAAAAGCAAAAATTAAAATGTCATCAGTTCAAAGTATACAACCTAGCTAACAGGTATGTATTATGCTACGTCTGGCACAAAGGTGAAGGCGGTATGGATGGAAACATTTTTGCTTACTGTCTAATTGATTTTCTTAAAACCGAAGTCGAGCTTACCATGCCGATTGTATTTTACAGTGCAGTGCTCAGTACCTTAATGTAACAATAGCTAATGCTTTATTTCAATTTACTGCAAAAAACAATGAAGATGCCTATTAAAAATATTTATTTAAGCGTAGTACCCATTCTGCTATCGAGAGGCGTACAAAAAACCAATCATACGCACCTTGTAATTTTGTTAAAAAAGAACTTGGATTTTAAGTTTTTTTTTTTAACTATTCTTCTACTGTATTACAGATAAGAGGATTGAAATACTGCAAGGATAATATAATGTTTAAACTATCTTTTGATAGTGAGTGGAAAATTCTTCTACAACGTTTAAATATGAAATATCCTATTGACGTCGAAATTAAGGTCTTAAATATAGATCAAAAGTACAAATATTTACAGTAACCAATACAATAAATACCACTAAAAAGTAAGTACATATATTTCGTACTGGAACTATGTCGAACAATACACAAACATTATTTTATTTTCCATTAAAATGTATGTAAGTTATCTATTTTGTTATAAATAATAAAAAATAAACAATACATTAATACTTACTATAATAGTAAAAAATATCAAATATAATTTAATTTAAAATATTTAAACAAGAGTATTAAACAAGTTTGCAAATGTGGTTTTATTAAAAAAAACGCAACCTCGTATCTTACATTTTAAAACATTTTTTCAGTGCAGCAAAATCGTATCTCAAAAAAGGGTGAATATCTTACAGTTAATTATTTTTAACACAATAGTTGTCTTGAAAATAAATCAAAAGTTTTACATTTTCTACGATTATGAAAAAATATCTTGTAAAAATGTTCAAATATTTGTTAGAAAAACTTTTTTGTCGCTCCTGAAAAGTAGTAGTTTTTCAGTTACGAGGTTGCGTTAGTAAACCATCGATATGGACTAAGTGAGATAAATTAATAAATGTTAATATACGCCCAAACTGTTACCGCTATTCATTACAACGCTGTTTCAGTGTTACGGCCTACCTTCTCGCAACACCCATGTTGTGTTCGTCAATTTTTATCAATGAGTACCGAGACCTACAATTTAATGTCGACTTCAGATTATGTAATAGAATTGAGAAAAGAATAAACAGCGAAGCATTGAGATTCCGTTACAGTTCACAAGTTTCTGCATTAAATAAGCTGTAAAATTCTTTGTTTTAGGTTATTTAATTTGAGATTTTTGTAACAAATAATGTCTGTTTGTTACAGAAGAGTATTTTCCATTTTTAATGTTGTCAAATTTTTTTCAAGTTCCTTTCAGTATTGTTTTTATAGATATCTGCTTATAAATATTACATATGTATGACATTGTGAGCCACTGTAAATACACCCTGCAGGCAAAATAACTGCTGTGTGATTAGAAGTGTACTAGTTGTTTTTTATTTCAAACTAGTTGCCTATCTGTCCTTTTTTCCTATGCCGAACTATCGATATTAACATTAGGTTGTCATAGAAGCCCAACAAGTTCATTTGTGCATAATTACGTACTAGTTCTATACTAGTAATTATTAACATATACATACATATACGTAAATATTAGCCTTTCTTCTAGTAATTTACTAATGCTTACCATTCCGTTCTATTCTCATAAAAGCAGGCCTGTGCAAAAATAAAAATTTCATACACAATTGTGCCTTCGCTAAACTCACATGTATTCTTACGCTCTTGCTTTCAGTCTTCACAGAAACAGCGACGAGTTAACATGCGTGGTGCATGTACTCTGATTTATTGCTTGCAATGGGAACAAAATGAATAGCAATGCACACAAATATTTTTTATTATAAATGCATTCGTAAATCCAATACCTTATTTATGGTAAAACATTTAAGAATATAGTTAGAAGTTTTTTAGCGACATTTTCATTATTTTTATAAAATTGTTAATAAATTTAATGCAAACACAAAACATAAAAAATGAAAAGAACTTCTTATTTTTTATAACAAAGTAGTATTTATAAATTGTCTTTAAATTAATTAAATTTTTAGATGAAATATTACATATAAATTTTAATTTAAAAAAATTCATACAGTTGCTGATACTGCTACTTACACGTTCAGTAGTGCAATTCTCATTTTCTCACCAACACAGCTACATTTTTCTTTTGCACAGGCCTGGTAAAAGAAACAACTTAATATCAATAGAGAGATCATAGCTAACAGAACTCAACGTTCGTAATATTTCATTCTTTTTTCATTTTTGACTCTTTTGGTCTAGTATATACTTATCTGTCAATTTTGCGAAAGTCTTTTTACAACTAGTAACATTACTGTCTCAAAACGTTATCAGTTATAACTTTAGCTGCAGGGCATGTATTCATATATGTGTATATGGCTCTATATGTTTGTATTCTTACCAGAGTTGTAAATGAATCATTCTTTTTTGAATTAATTCGCGAATCATTCATGCAATGAATTGATAAAATTTTGAATTAATTCTTTTCTCCAAAAAACGAATTGAATTAAATTTGAATTAGTAAAATGAATTGCAATTCATTTCCAATTCATATGAATTGAATTGATTTTGAATTAATATAAATGAGTTTAGAAAAAATGAATTGCAATTCATTCCCAATTCATTTGAATTGATTTTGAATTAATTCAAATGAGTTAAAATATGAATTGCAATTCATTTTACCAATTCATTTGCTGTTGAACGATTGTTTTCGTACGCATCTATTCTAAATATCCTTAAACGTGGAAATCTATTAGATGATAATTTTGAAAAATTATTATTGCTGAAAGTGAACGATGCATTCTAGTTTAATCTAATTAGTATTTACTTTGTAATTAAAATAATAGAAAAATTAGTTGATGCCTATAATTCTTCCTAATTTCATCTTTATTTGTAAAATATAATTACATTTTATCCAAATAATAATAAGCAAATACTTTTTTCAAGCTCAAGGTCAAGTTTATTTTTAATTTAATAATCAATATTTCGATATCCTTCGGATATCATCTTCAGGATTTCTAAAAATATAATAATAAATATAAACAGATAAAAATACACTGAAACCACTGTTCTAATAAGAAAATATCAATAACAAAAACAATTATAAAAATACCGATCATATAACAATTTACAAAATGTAAACAAACTCAAAACATCAGTAATAAAAATAAAACAACAATTCACATAGGATAAAAATATACACCAAAAAGAACTTACAAAAATTATATAAACAACAAATTTAAAATTAATGTATATATCCGAAGGATATCGAAATATTGATTATTAAATTAAAAATAAACTTGACCTTGAGCTTGAAAAAAGTATTTGCTTATTATTATTTGGATAATTTGGAAACAGGTCGAACAATTGTATAATTTTTCTGAATTGATTTATAATTACATTTTCTTAAATAAATATTACTTAAATATTAAACAAATATTACATACATAAGTATTACTAAAGCGTTTGTCCTTTAATGTTCGTGGGTCACAATATTTCATAAATTATTAATAGGTTTTAAATACTGAATGTCTTGTTATTCAGCGTATATCAAAAGCGAAATAAGTAGTACTTGAAGAACCAAACACCAAGTTTACTTCAATTGAATGCAATTCATTTTTGATTTGATAAATTTGAATTACAAGTTACTTTTTTAATTCATTTGAATTAATTCCAAATCATTTCAATTCAAATGAATTAGAAATGAATTGCGATTCTTTTTACCAATTCTTTTGAATTAAAAAATCAATTGCAACTCATTTTGCCCAATTCATTTGAATTGGAAATGAATTGCAATTAGAGTTTTTTCCCGAGAAATCCCGTCCCGGGAATTCCCGGGAATTTCAATTGTTAAAATTTCCCGCTTTTCCGGGATTTTTTTTCCGGGATCCCGGGAAAAAGAATTATATGTCAATAAATAGTAACTACAAAGGCGTGTTGGCTCAGACACGTCGTATTATCAAAATTTTCAAAAAAATTTCAACAAAAAATGCTATACTTCAAAAATATGTTGTCGCAGAACACAAGAAAGAAGTATGTCTCCAATTAGATATTGTAACTCGTTGGAATTCGTTAGTACCAATGATAGAAAAGTATCTGCTCATAAAAAATTCAATAAAAAAGAGCCTTATTGATTTAGAAATGGCTGAACTATGGGTTGAGGAAAATATAGGTGTATTAAACAACATGGTTAATTCAAATCAGAAAAATTGTATAATTGTTCGACCTGTTTCCAAATTATCCAAATAATAAGCAAATACTGATGAGACAGCAAATTAACACTATGTCTATCATTACATTTCTAATAAGATGCAGAAAAACGGGTATAGTACCGAGATTTTTAAACAATTTGACAAAAAATGTTAAGATAATTTTTGACGACAAAAGCTTGGCGAATAGAAGTATTAATAGGGCGTTAGATAATATAGTGGACAATTTTCAACGAAAACTCTTAAATCTTTTGATTAAAGCCAAACATGATAACTTGAAGGAAACTAAATTACAAATTGAGAGGCAGAAAGAAGTGATAAATGAAAGTTTGACAACGGAGGAACAAAATATTTTCTGGAAAAGTGAAGATATTATATATAAAAAGGCCAGTCACGAAATTAAACAAAGACACAAGAATAAATATGAACGATTGAAACATGAACAAAATGATGAACATGAAATCAAATTGAATAAAGGTTGGTTTATTAATAAGACAAATGTAGATATACCTAGAGCCTCCCAGTGGCTTCTATCACTGGGCGAAAAATTTGCCGTTCCAACAGAGAGGAAAGAATTCCCCCTATTTAAGATGATAGCGGATGTAGAGGACTGTATTCAAACTATAGAAGATAAGGAAGAGCAAGACACAGCAAGGACAAAATTCACATCAATGTTAGAGGATCATATGAACAGAAAAAGTCTATCAAAACGAGAACGGTTCATACTAAGCACAGTTCATCAGACAAGAAGTTTTCTTCGCAAGAATAAGAATATTGTTATACTGAAGGCTGACAAAGGAAATGTCACGGTTGCAATGGAACGTCAGGATTATGAGAGTAAAATGGATAGAATTGTAAACGACATCATGACATATAGAAGAATAAGAAAGGATCCAACATCAACATTACAGACAAAGAATAATAGGCTTGTGGATGAATTATTTTTATGTAAAAATATATCCGAGATAGAACGTAAGAGATTAAAAAGTGACGTGGCATGTGCTCCGAGAATTTATGGACTACCTAAAATACACAAAGAAGACTGCCCATTGCGCCCTATTTGTTCATCCATTAACTCACCATCCGATAAACTGGGCAAGTACGTGAAAAATATTTTAAAAAGGCTGACGGAAAATTCAAATTTTAATATTAAGGATTCTGTGCAATTTAGAAATAAGGTTAGCAATAGTACAATAGATGAGGACGAGAAGATGGTTTCATTTGACGTGGTATCACTTTTTCCTAGTATTCCAGTGGACTATGCTATTAGATTGATAGAGAGTAAGTGGGGGGAAATGGAGGGGTATACGAACATACCGCAAGACTTCTTTATGAAAATTTTAAAATTTTGTGTGAAGGACAATAGATATTTTAAATATAAGGACAAATGTTATACCCAATGCAAAGGACTACCAATGGGTTCGCCGCTTTCTCCTATTGTTGCGGACATTGTTATGGAGGAACTATTAAAAAGATGTTTGGACGATTTGGAGGAAAAACCTAAATTAGTAATAAAATATGTAGACGACCTTTTTGTAATCGCTAAAAGACGTGCAATGGATGGAATCCTAACTAGACTAAATAGTTTTAATAAAAATATAAAATTAACCATGGAGGACGAGATGGATGGAAAATTGCCCTACCTTGATGCGCTGGTTAGAAGGGATAAGGGTATACTAAAAATTGATTGGTATCAAAAGCCAACATCATCCGGCAGACTTATAAATTTTAATTCAAGCCAGCCTAAATATATAATTATAAATACTGCCATGAATTTTATTGAACGTGTTCTATCTATAAGCGATGAAATATTCCATTCACAAAATATTCAAAAAGTGATTAAAGTTTTAAAGAAAAATGACTTCCCTAGAAATACCATTTACAAACTTATAGACAAATTTAGAGTAAATAAAGGACGACGGGTAGAGCAGGAGAAAACTGAAAAAGTATATAAATCGATAATATATGTGCCTGGATTTTCAGAAAGATTAAGGAATACGAATATTTTGGACAAAAATAGATTTAAAATTGCTCAATCATCAAATAACACGCTCAGACGACTATTTACCGACACAAAATCAAAACTGGACACAATGGATAAATATAATGTAATATATAGAATAAATTGTCTGGGAGATGGTAAAACCAAATGCAATCAAATGTATGTCGGTACAACGAAAAATAAATTAAGAACAAGAATGGCAGGACATAAATCGGATTTTAAAAATAGAGACAAATTAAATACACAAAAAACAGCACTTGCGAACCACTGTGCAGATAATAATCATACACCAGATTTGGAAAAGGTGCAAATATTACAAAGAGAAAATACATATAAAAAACGGTTTACTTTAGAGATGTTACATATAATAAATACACCAAAGGAGAGGAGAATGAACTACAAAACGGACACCGAAAATTGTGCTCAGAGTTATAGATATATAATAAACAGGGGAAACTTTAGCAATAATTAGTATAGTATGTAATGTGATAACATCGGTGCAGTGATACATATATATATATATTAATTTTAATTTTTGTTGTGTTTATATAATTTTTTGTAAGTTCTTTTTGGTTTATATTTTTATAATATGGAATTGTTGTTTTATTTTTATTACTGATATTGTGAGTTTGTTTATATTTTGTATTGTTATATGATCGGTATTTTTATAATTGTTTTTGTTGTTGATTTTTTCATCAAATTCTTATTGGAACAGTGGTTTTCAGTGTATTTTTATCTGTTTATATTTTTGTATTATTATTTTTAGAAATCCTGAAGATGATATCCGAAGGATATCGAAATATTGATTGTTAAATTGAAAATAAACTTGACCTTGAGCTTGAAAAAAGTATTTGCTTATTATTTGGACAACATGGTTAATTTTAAATTTTATTAACAGTGATCATAAACATAGTTTGTTTTCTTATACTTCTAAGCACGTGGTAGTTGGATATGCTGAAAATTTTTATAATCGACTCTTTAGTGTACACAATTTCGGAGAAGTTGAAACTTTTGATGAGGTTGAAGAATGTTCCGCTGCAAAATAAAAAACATTTGAAGAAGTCTTAAATGCAGCCATTAGTGACGTAAATTGAGGTACTCAACCTACCTCCAAAAATAAATTCAAGGTCTCTATCAAAAAAGAATTGAAATTTTTTGAAGGAAGTGGCCAAAGAAATCAAAGTATTGCGCATTTGATTAAAGCACTTTTATCCATTCGTCCAAGTTCAGTAGAAAGTGAGAGAGTTTTTTCGATAGCAGGCAGTTTGTTAATAAAATAAGAAATAGACTTTCGGATGAGTCTATAAATCCACTCAGTGTATTAAAAAATTATTTTTTAAACCAAAAAACAAATAATGTTTATTTATAAAAATTTAATTTTTATACATTTTTCATTCTTGTATTGCTGGAAATATGTATTTCTTATATTTGTCTATTTTGTATTGCCTCTATAAATCCAAATTGTAATAATAGTATTCAAGAACTGGTATTCTTATTGAGAAGTAACATCCGTTAAGGAATATGATTTTCGATTTTATATAGAACTATTATATTATAATGCCCGTATTCTAAAAAGTATTTTAGGTTTATTGAGGGTTTATTTGACAAGTATTGCATAGAAATATGTCAAATAAACCGTTAATAAACCTAAAATAATGTTTATGAATACGGGCATAAAACTATTAATTGTTTTAAATAGTTGAAGAGTTATACTTTGATTTTGATCTCACATTACTCCTAGTTCCTATTTTTATTTTTAATAACGTATGTTTATTTTTTTTACTTAGTTATGTAAGTATTTACTTCGTGTAAGCCAAAATTTTTACGTTTCTAAATAAAAAATTTATTACTAAAAACAAATAAATTTTTGTATTTATTTCATAGGCCGGGATCCCGGGATCCCGGCAAATTAAAAAAAATTTCCCGCTTTCCCGATAAATACAAAACCCCGGGGAAAAAAAAAACTCTAATTGCAATTCATGTTCGTTAAACTCAAATGAATTGATTCAAATTTAATTCAATTCTTTTTTTTTTGTTGAAAAAAATTAATTCAAAATTTAGCTAATTCATAATGAATTGAAATCAAAAAAGAATTATTCATTTACAACTCTGATTCTTACCAATGCTATTGTTATTATTATTATTATTATTGTTTGCTCTTTTTTCCCCTAACCCAATTTCAGATATGAGCAATGATTAGCATAAATTATTCCATCATTATTATCACATTCAATTTGTTCAGTTGCCTCGTTTGTCTATCAATCGGCCATTTGATTGGTTTACAAATTTCGTATTTGAAAAATGATTCAATACAGACTGAAAACCATAAATTGCAATACAAAATACTTTATTTTTCATAGATAGATTTAATAGTAAAACTTAAAAGGCGATATGTATTCGTCAATGTTTTTTTTTTTTTCATTACTAAAATGCTTTTGTGATTCATAACTTTTTTATTGCATTTTATCATTATATTGACCGTTCGATTTGCATAAATTGTCTATGCGTTGCGGCATTTTATTTTTTTCCTTTTTTTTTTTGCCATTTTTATGGCCTTAATAATCTGTTGACCTCTTTTGTGTGGACTCTTGAGAGCAATTTTCCAAAATGATAATATTGTTTTATTTTATCAATAAAATTTTTATTTGACAGATTCTAATTGTGCAGCGTTTGTATTAAAATCTGTCTGTGTTTAAATTAAGGCTTAAATTTGAAATAATTTAATGTGTTCATATGCAAAAATATATATGTTCCATACGTTATTGGAAAGGATTTAAAAAAGCTATTTTTCTCTTCCATTTGCTATCTCACACAAAAATATATTTCAAAATAATAAATTCTTCACAACGTAGAAAGATAGTGGTTTTAATAGCAAGGGTTGGTTGTAGCATTATTTTATTTAATAAAAATTTAAAAAAGTCTGTACAAATAAAAACAAAAGTTAAGAAATGTTTTTCAAAGAACCGGGTTTCAAGTTTTTCGTACTTAAAAGCTAGGAACTTTTTTCTAATGCTTTAAAAAAAATACCTTCTAAAATTGTTTTATGTTTTTTGTAAAAAAAACTGTTCTCTCTGTATAAAATCAAAGGATTTTAAAGGCCCTCAAAAAGAGCTGATTTTGTTTCAATTTTACAATAAATTTTCTTTTTTTTTACAATTGTATGTGAATAAAATGGCTGTATTTTTTTAATATATATTTTCTATTCTTCAGGCAAATAAGAACATATAATGACAGGTTAGTACAGCATAATAAAAATATGCGCTTAAATATGGATTTTTTTAGAAAAGAATACACTATTAGTTGAAACCATTATTATTTCAGTTAAGAAATTACAGAAACAAAATCGCATTTTCAATAAACTAAATGTGGTTTATCAAAGCAAGGCACCAAATTACATATAGGCAATTGCAATGGCCAAAATGTATATGTTAAAGTAAAAATAGCATCATCACGCACCTTTTATGCCAGATTAAGCTCTTTTGGATTAGTTTCTATTTTCTGAGGGTTGTGGGTTTGATTCCCACCAGAGCAAAGGACTTAGTCACTCGTCTCTGAATAATTACATATTATATTAATATTGTATATAATAGTATTCGCCGTGGTCTAGTGGTTAGTGTGTTGGCTTACTAAGACATGATCCCTGGGTTCGACACCCAGCTCCGACATCTTAAAAAAAAAAAAGAAATATGAAAAAAATATTTCTTTCAGCGACTACCTCTCAGCAGTCTTCTGGCAAAAGCTCTGAGAGTAATTAATTGCCATCGACATTAAACTGTAGGTCCCGGTACTCATGGATAAAAATTTACACACACAACATGAGTGCTGCGAGAAGTTAGGCCGTAATCCTGACACAGGCTTGTAAAGGCCAGCTATGTATGTATGTATGTATATTAATATTGTATACTGATTTCAATAAATAAATAAAATATAAATTTAAAAAAATATTTCGTTTATAAAAGATTTTCGGCTGATGACTATTGTAAAGACTTAGACAGCTCTTACTATAAAGGGTATCGAAGCTATTATACATCCTTGGGAAAAGTGTACCGAAATAAAATAATGTGTATTGTGTTTACGTTATTTTGTCAGCTAATTTTTGAACCGTTCCTGTTGTACATTTGTTTGTATATTACTGCGAAAAATTTGACAAAACTGTACATATTTCTACAAAAACTACAAATAATATTGTTAAGCTCCCAGTCAGCACTTTTTGACTATATTCAGAAATTAAAAATTGGTTGATACTTAGCTAAGTTATTGCAAATTTGATGGAAAAAAAAATAATTGAAGAATGGAAGGAGGCGATTTGAATATTTCAAAAACAGAATCTAGTATAACACTACGATTCTCTTAAAAAAATAATATTTTTCCAGGGCTTTTTGTCACACCGTGTTTTTGATTGTGTTTTTTATATGAATAATTAACGAAGTAGGAAAACATCGTTACAAAATTACAAAATTTAAGTATTTATTGTGTTAATTTACAAAAGTTGTATTACCAAAATAATTTTATTCTTGAAGCTGAAGATACGTATGGTCTATATTTGGCTTGCAAAGCAGCTAGAGCTGCCATACTATCACGTAATAGAGCTGAACTACAATATTTATAATGCCAAATATCTTCTGGTATTTTCACTAATTCCTCACAATATTTAAGACCTTCTTGTACTGTTTGCAATATTTGTTCACCTTCTGGTTTAGCTTCCACAGGCAAAGCATCATTGATATACTCTTTAATGGCAGAAGTTACAACACTTGAAAATTTAAAGGCTTCTTGAATTTCCATATTAGCTCCTGTAGTACTTATGGTAACATTTTGGCATATAGTTGTGGCCAGCAAAAACTTAAAGAAACAACATTTTTATTAAACAAAATTTTATTTATTATGAAAAATATTTTTAAATTTATTTTACATTTAAAATCACACCAATCACAGATAATTTTAACATCTTGATTAAATATTTTTTTCTTAAGATTTCTTGGTCGATTAAAAAATGTAACTGAGCAATTCATTATAGTTCCTGTTTTATAAAATTTATCTTCTTTTAGTTGTTTTTTTTTTATTACTCTTTTTTATTTAAGATAAGATATCTAAATATGGGTTAACGATAAAATCTCGTAAAAAAATCTCTATTGTTAAACACAATTTAATTTTATTGTAATATGTATGTACGAGTATGTATTCAAATGCGAAACTACAGTCAATGACATGATATTTTACATTTTACAATAACATCGTTTTTTAGATAAACAAAAATTAATTTTAATTACTTTAGATATTAATTTATTTACAGATTTGAGAAGGTACGAGTATATAAAAAAAAGCGAATAACGCTGCACCTATAGGTTTAATTAAACACTTAAGCCGCGGTTACATTAGCAATTATTTGATGAAGAAAGTTTAACAACAGAGTAGATATAGATATATTATATATAGCAGATTTTCCCTTTTCGACTATTTGGATTTCTTTAAAAACAGTTTTATTAAAAATTTGTTTACGACTCAACTTGATTTCTTACCAAATTAAATTTTAGATTGCAAATAAGGAGAGTGCAACAGCTGGTATTTTCTCTTCCAAGGCTAACCAAAGCTCCACAACAGCCTTTCTGCCATAAATTTCGACTATTAAAAAAGTTTGTTCACTATTGTAGTCGCCGTGGTCTAGTGGTTAGTGTGTTGGCTTACTAAGCAAGAGATACAGCTTCAAACCCCAGAACAGATATCTTGAAAAAAAAATTATTATGAAAAAATATTTGTTTTGGCGACTACGTCTTAGTAGACTTCTGGTAAAAGCTCTAAGAGTAACTGATTGCCATGAACAAGCTTCTCAAGTCAGTCGTTTGAAATCGACTTTAAAATGTATGTTCCAGGCTTCATGGATAAAAATTTACACATGCAATATGGGTGCTGCGAGAACTAGGCCGTAATCCTAAAATAGGGTTGTAAAGGCCAATTATGTAAAATTGTATGTTCATAATTATCTCAAGTCGAAGCACGATATTTCTAGTCGTTCCAACTCACAACAGAATTATCCATCATAAACCTCTCTTTTAAGACAGCCTTTTTTAGATTTCCATACATTGTAGTTTCTACAGAAATAAATGGTCAGATAAGTTATTTCTTTGCTAAGACAAACGTTATCCTGTCTAAATGGCTTTACCGAAGGGATCAATTCAATGAGGTTTTGTCTACTAAAACTATGTACTCTTAAATTAGGACTAAAGAGTTTCTAAATACTGCAGGATATCGATACAGATTGGGTTAAATATGACATCAAATGTCTTAGATCAATCTTAGGTAACTACAGAAAAGGCGTATTTAAACCAGTGCTAGTGATCTAAGCGCTCAGCACGACGGCTGCTACTCATACAGTACATTGTGCTGGTCTAGGAAATTATCTTATGGGGAAAGAAGGGAGTAGTGCTTCTGAACATTTGATTTTAAGAACCAAAGCATATAATATTGTAGAAAACAGATGAATAAATATAAATCTATTTCATTCTCATTCTTTAGCCAACATAGATCCACACTGCTGACTGTAATTAAGTGCACCACAAATGAATATCAAATTTTTTACATTTGTGGAGTCAGATTTTTACAATTTAGATGTACCGCGAACGTTTTTAATAGGTATTATCATGAAAACACGCATATATTTTCTAAGAATTCGACGAACTCTGGCAATAGCATATGCCATATACTTAGCTTATATATTAGGGTATTTCATTTTTTCCAAAGATGTGTTTTTCATATGACTTTGCTTATGTCCCTAGTCTCAGTAATATAAAGGTTATATAAACTAAATTCTAAGAAGATTGGATGACATTTAGAGGTTGCACACTTTGCCATATTTGTAGAAATAAACCAAAAATACAATTTTTCAATATTAATAAAATTTATTAAAAACTATATAAATAAAAATTTTAAAATAATGTAATGACTAAAATATGAGATGGATAGTACATAATAGTTTGGCATAATAAATTTATTATGTAAGTATGTATAATTGAACCATAAACGTCCCATTTCTTCTTTTGTTCACTTGGTGACAACTTTTCTGTAATGTTCGACTACCCTCAACAAGAATTGTTGATTCTGCTGTATAATTTACAACGTTAAGAATACTCACATGTGTCCTAAGAGTTTCACTGAAGTATTCTTTGGCTTCGTGGATCCCAAAAATGTTGAAGAAGGTCTTTATTTTATTTGTTATAAAAGAGCTCAAGCTTATTCCTTCAAAGTCTACGTTTTTACCCGCTAATCGTTTCGTTTAATTTTAATTTCCATGTTCTCTTTCAAAATTTCTAATCATAGACCGACCAAATTTTAAAGATAGACCGACGTTTGTTTCCGATAGATACCAAAGATGCCTTTTAGCAACTGTGAGGTCTTTTTTTTGCTTTTGAATCCGGATAAGTGAAGATAGATAAGAGCTGTAGCATATCTAAATCATTCTTTGG
Source organism: Metopia argyrocephala (assembly GCA_963576795.1). Classification (NCBI taxonomy): domain Eukaryota; kingdom Metazoa; phylum Arthropoda; class Insecta; order Diptera; family Sarcophagidae; genus Metopia; species Metopia argyrocephala. The sequence goes on along the minus strand of OY756211.1, from coordinate 53,821,392 downwards.
AGCCCATCTACTTACAGTTTCCTCATGCCAAAAACGAACATATATAAGGCTAACAAATTATGCAACACGTTTAATTTTTTGTCATATTTGTTGGGCAATATTTAACTGTTTACTGAAGAGTACAATCTTAAATGCATATATTGCTTTTGCCATTCGTCTTGCGTCATGCGTAGCACCTGGGATCCTGAAACTAAAGACGTTTGTGTACCAAACTCCTAGGTAGAGGAGACATAGCTGCAGCAACTCCCTGATTTCCCTTTCTTAGGACATCACATTCTTAATCTAGCATTATCGTATAAACGATCTTATCTAATGAATTCCACAAGCATAGGAACTTTTGAAATGTAGAACTGTTTGGACTGTTATGTGTTTTGGCAAGCAAATGCAAAAAAGTAAAACTAACGCCCGTCTTTTTAAGATCGAACAAAGTACGCATACTTTTTAATATTATAAATGTCTTTATTTTGAGATAAAAGTGATCATTTTGTGCAATCTCTAAATGTCATCTAATCTTCTTAAAATTTAGTATATATAAGTTTTATATAACCGAGTCTTGGGGTGTAGGCAAAATTATAAAACACATCTTTGGAAAAAATGAAACACCCTATTAAACATGCACATGGTGTCTCATAACGGATACATTCCTTTTTCCAAAACTATAATGTAAAGTTACTCGGACTATATTGCACTGAAAAATACGTACATACATATATGTACGTAATATGTATTTGTACATATGTTTTTTTTTTTTGTTTTTATAAATTCATTTCTTCATTAATTTCACAATTTGTACCAAGTACGAGATATGAAAATTTGATAATTGTATTGACATCATTTCATCAGTTCCAATTACCTCTGCTATCTTCTCGTCATTTATAAAAAAAAACTCCTTGCCATGTTTCTATTACTTAAATTTTGTCATTTAACACACCTGAATACCAAACATAAAAAGCTTGTAGATGCATTTTTGCAACTTTTAAAAAATATGTATGGGTTGTGCATAAAGGTGGAAAATGTGTTTTGTAATTCCAATAGTTTATATACAAATTTATCGTATTGAGGCACCAGAACCCTGGAATCAAATGGTATTCCATATTTTTGAGAATGTGAAATTAATTATGTAGATACTTTTGAATTTGTTGCATGTTTTTAAATTAATATTTAAATGGTTTTCCATTAATATATCGCCTTCAAAAATAGTCATTATTTCTTACTACAAAAGAATTCACAATTTTTTATTTATTTTTGTTTTTCTCTTTTTAATTTCGATTTATTTTTACCAAAACCCATTTAAGTCATTAACTTGAAATTTACGAGCTACAAACTAATAATCTGCATTAAATATTTCATTATTAAGTCATGCACAATATATAAATTATAAAATATTTTTTTATTTTTGATTTTTTTTTTCTTAATTACTACTATAATTCTTTTATAATTACTTATTACACTTGGATAAATGGTTAAAATACAATTTAAAGTGTGAGTATTTAAGTATTAAGCATTATTATAATGCAGTTTAAAAACAAAAGCTTTTATATAGCATATTCATTAATAAAACATCTACAATGTTTGTATTATCAAATAAAAAATGTTAAATTATTGCATTTTGTGGATAATTAAAAAATCATTATTTTAAACAGCTATGGGATAAATTTCTCATTTTAATATATCATACGGCAATACACCTAAAAGCGAGGTAATATATTGTATCCATGCTGGAGTTTGTAACAGCCCACTCTTTGATTATATAAGAATTGATCAATTAAGTTTGTTAACAAAAGTTACCATATACATATTAATTAATATGCACACAGTTGATAGATACTTCGACATTGCTAGATCTGTTGTCCTTCTTAAAGTTTTCTGTTTGTTCAACAGACCTCCTAGCTTTTTAATTAACACCAGCAGTACTGAAACATTAGTGGTAAATATGTTGCCCATTGAGATCATGCGTATCCCTTGATACATTCGTCTAAATCTATTCATACAATGAGTATGAAAATATTAAAAAATCTGTATTTTTTTTTTTATAAGCAGCAGAATTGAGTAGAATTAAGAAGAACTATAGTTTTTCAAATTAATTTAGAGTTATTAATTCTAGCAGCCATATGAATTTTCATTTCAAATTTGGAAAAAATTTGAAATTTGTGTTATAATTAGCCGACTAGGTTGATCCCTACTAATTTTATCTACCCTACAAGTTTTTTTCTTTTACGAAATTATAAAATTCTAATAATCATTTTCCTTAGTGCCGGTTTCAAAAATGTTTTTCTTTAGTACATATTACCTGCTTTATAATCATTTCACTAAAAAACTGTAATTAAATACATTAATTAGGACTCAAACTCAATATGCATAAGAGCTAGCGAAAGTACAGTGAAAGTACAGGCTAGTAACCAACGTGTAGATTAAAGGGTGTGTCGGTCTGGGTTCAATTCCACCCGTCAACCTTGACTCGTCGTCGTGCCCAACAATTGAATATCTTATGAACGACAGTCATCGAATCTTGAATAAAGATTTAAATTTACATGCTTACAAGACTCAATTACCGCAAAAGCTGAAGCCTACTGACAATTATTTTAAGCGTCATCAATATGCCGAATGGTTGGTTTAACAGATAGAATGGCTCTTTTGTGTTTACAATTCAAGCCTTCTAATCTCATGTCATGGAGATATAAATTGGCCGTCACGATCATGTGATTGACAGCGTTAGACCACTTTCTTTATGGATAAATATTTAAAAGAAAAAGTGTCAATAAGAGCTAAAGGATGCACATTATTGATATTAAACTTTAATTATATCTCAGAGTCAATGCAAATATGGACCATAGAAGCCGTAGAGAGCATTTAGCCGATGTTTTGTTTCACACATAATTACCATATATCCTTCTATCAGAATAAAAAATATAAATAAATAATCTATTCTATAAAAATCTAATGGTTCCACAAGAATCTGAGGGAAATTTTCAAATATTTGGCGAAAACTACCAGATTTTAGTGAAAATATTTGGTCAGGAAAATTAAAGCCAAAAAATAATTTTTAATTTTGTGACTTTATTGAAAGAACTCATAACAAACATAACGTGAAAAAAATTCTACCACAAATATTATAGACAGCTCTCTATTTAAAATTACATACATACATACATACATACATACATACATACATACATAACTGGCCTTTACAACCCTGTGTCAGGATTACAGCCTAGCTTCTCGCAGCACTCATGTTGAGTGTGTAAATTTTTATCCATCAGTACCGGGACCTACAGTTTAATGTCGACTCCGAACGACAGACTTGAGGAGCTTGTTCATGGCAATTAATTACTCTCAGAGCTTTTGCCAGAAGACTGCTGAGAGCTAGTCGCCGAAAGAAATATTTTTTTCATATTTCTATTTTTTTTTTAAGATGTCAGAGCTGGGTGTAGAACCCAGGGCTCATGTCTTAGTAAGCCACTAGACCACGGCGACTACATTTAAAATTACTATATGTTTATCTATAAGAATCTAATGGTTTCCACTAGAATCTGATGGAAATTTTCAAATATTTGGCGAAAACCACCAGATTTTAGTGAAAATATTTGGTCAGGAAAATTAAATCCAAAAATAATTTTTAATTTTGTGACTTTATTGAAAGAACTCATAACAAACATAACGTGAAAAAAATTCTACCACAAATATTTTAGACAGCTCTCTATTTAAAATTACTACTTATATGTTTATCAATTTTAGAAGATTTAATTGACAATTCAACATTTTTAGAAAATTTCTAGAAGAAAAAGTTTAATTTGAAGGGAATATAGATTTTAATTCTACTTTGTTTGCAATTAATGGCTGTAATTGAAATTACATAATTCCAAAATTGATTGCAATCAAATTTGACAAATGTCTATCCAATTATAACTTAAATGCAAGTAAGTTATTTCGGAGGACCGTCATGTTTGGCAACCAGAAATAAATTTAATAACCAAAGTTTTGTATATTTTTGTTGTTAAAAGAGTTATTGTAAACGACGATATTGGACATGAGGTCAAGACGATTTTTTTTCTACTTATTTTTACTTAACTTTTATTACATTTCTTATTTCATTTTGTAAACCGAGAAAACGTGCACTAAATTTAATGAATTAAGGCGTTAAACCATTTCACCACACTTGACACTTTTTAAAAAGAAACGAAAAGAAAAACTATATTTATTTCTTTAGTGTATTTTACGAAACGTTGCATTTGCTTAAACTACTTAATATGCATTTCATAAAATGTTTCCTTTTTTTTCTTATGAAAATCACTTATTTTTAAAATCTTACGATTATTAACCAACTATACTGAATAACTAAATTTAACATTTGCCATAGAAGTTAAATAATGGGGTGACCAGATAAAACAATAGGAAGGACATGTTCCTAATAGGAACTTCCTATTCATCAAACTTTCGCATAGTTCTCAGTACTTAAAAACAGAGTTTGTAAAACTAGTACTTAAGGCCTTCATAAGCATTTTTTTCTCCATACGATCAAGATTGTATTTTATAAGATGCATATCATCTGTGGCATTAAACAACGCTGTAGCTGACAAAACCTTAAATGTTCACCAGCGCCAAAAAACCTGTATAAAAGTAGAACACTGGTATTTTTCAAAACGCAGACGGCGTAAGTGAATTTATTTTAATTGTAGAAATCTGAGACCGGGACCAATCGACGGGCATTTTTTTTTCTGATAAAAATTATGCAAACAACGTATTTTCGATTTTTTGTCAGTTATAGCGTTCTTTAATTCCATCGACGATATGCTTTGCATCTTTTTTTGTGTGATGGTGTGGTACTAATGTTGCCATTTTGATGCGACTTTCAAAAGTGTGACAGAAATCGATAAAATGTTCTTGTGAATTAATCGTATGACTGTGTATGATAGTGTATCATGGCCTTTAATGCCTAAACTGAAAAAAAATTGAAGTTTGAGAAAAATCGAAGCAAAATTATACCTGAATTTAAAATATTAATATTAACCACATTTATGATAAGAATGTGTTTCTACGTGTTTTTTAAGCTGGTTATATACTATCCCACTGAGTACAACGACGCACATTGTCGTGTTTTCTTATAACGAGCGGCCAAAAATAGAAGAAGTCGACGTAGAGTTATGAAATTTGGCACACTTGTTTATCTTAATGAAAGATAGTAAAATTGCAAATATGGAAAATTTCGGAACAAGGATTCGAATCCTTTCCATATATCTTGAAAATTAAAAATGTCATTACAGTAGAAAAAAAGGTTTTATCATTACGAAATATTGTACACTGATTACTTTAAACAACGTTAACGTTTCGGCCAAATATGGTCCAATTCATAGTAAGGACAAGCTCAGTTCAAAAATGTCCTTTTTTGAAAATTTAAGAAAAATTAAAAACAAAACGCAATTAATTTTGTTAAATTTTTTTAAAATTCAGATGAATGAAACCATATTAACACGATTTATCATATTCATTTTCATTTGTTTCATAAAGATCTAAAATATTAAATACTAAAAAATTAACCTATTTGAACCTAACTATCCACTGAAAATTATTATATATTTTATATTTAGATGGCATATAAAAACCCGTTAACGGGTTTCGGCCTGCCTTAACACTAGTCTCCAGACGTCTCTGCTCAGCGCGCGCCTTCTCCAGTTGGTCACACCAATTAACGACAGGGCTTCATCAACTTGGTCCTTCCAACGTAAACACGGTCGTCCTCTACGCCGACGTCCAGTGACCTTCGAATCAAAAACTTTTCTCGCTGGAGCAGATTCATCCATCCGAACAATATGGCCGAGCCAGCGTAGCCGCTGGATGTTAATGCTCTGAACAACGCCCACATCGCCGAGGTGCTCATACAGCTCATGGTTGGTTCTAACGCGAAACTCACCGCCATGCCTTAGAGGACCAAAGGTCTTACGAAGAACTTTTCTCTCGAATACTCCTAAGACCGCTGCATCGGCACAAGACAGCGTCCATGCTTCCACACCATAGAGAAGCACTGGAATAATAAGCGACTTATAGAGTGTTAATTTCGTCGCATGAGAGAGGTCTCTATTACTAAACTGCCTACTGAGACCGTAGTAGCACCTGTTGGCCAGTGTGATTCTTCGCTTGATCTCCAGACTGACATCATTCTTGCTGGTAATGGCGGTGCCAAGGTAGATGAACTCCTTGACCACATCGAATGTATAGTTGCCGGCTGTAACCTGGGAGCCGTAGCTGGAGTCGAAAACAATTTTTCAGTTTAGCTAGTGTACTATTCTTTCACAGACATCATTTCTTCTTTGATTACCAAAAAAATATTCATTGCAGTTAACTTTGATCTTATTATAGCGTTTCTGGAGAAACGAAAACGTTTTATGTTTGATTTTTTGACATTCAGACCAAAAATCGTTAAGCTTTTAAGTGAAACAATCCAAAATATTTTCCAGTTGTGATACTCATATTGAATGTATTTTAGCAAACTGGTCATTGTGGCGTATGATTGACGTATGTATTAAAATCGTTTAAACCAGAGACCAAAAGTAACAGTTATTTTATTTTCTGAGATTGAAAAAGTTGGCCATAGAATAATAAATAACTTTTACGTTGTTAAATAATAGTTATTCATAACAAAAACTTTTTTCCGTTGCTCATAACTTTTATTTTCGATTTATAAATTTTTAAGTTACCCTGTAAAAGTTTTTCTTAACCCTGCTACTACGTTAGGGTCATTTGATGACCCAAATTGTATTTTTCCGGCGAGAAAAGAAAAAAAGACCTTTACAGAATGCATTACTTGTAATAATTATGTCTGTCCATCGCACCGAAACACAAAACATAAGTTTATATAAAACCTACTGCAATCATCACGAGTCTTCAAAACTTTTTTCTTTTGTAAAAACTAATATTTTTATAATAAAAATATTTCGGGTCATAAAATGACCCAAAACATAAAATACGTAAGTTTTTTTTAACGTAGTAGCAGGGTTAAGAAACAACCACATCGTCATTGCTTAGATCATCAATTAGAGAGCTTGAAGTGGATTCAACCTCAGAAGACGAGGATGACAATACATCGTGAGAGTTACTAGCAGCCATAGCATAAATATACAGCTTTAAACCCATGAGGTTAGATGTAGAAGCCGATTTGTTGCATTATTGGGAAGAGAAAAAGTATACTTTTCCATTTTTACGTAAATTGGCTCATGTTGTTCATGCTGTGCCGACCACGCAGGTATCTGTTGAAAGAGCATTATCTGCTTTGCGGCTTTTGTTGGCAGATAAAAGGTGCAACTTGGCATACGAGATGCAATGAATTACACAAAAAAACAAATGAATTATTTTATTTTAGATAACTTTTATTCTAGTTTTTTTAGACTTTACATGTAAAATGAAATATATATTGCAGCTACCAATAAAATCCAAAAAATGTAATGAAAATTATAAAATTATAAATTATAACAAAATATAAATCGAATTTAAAAGATATGAAAAACGTAAAAATTTTTGTGTTAAGAATAACTCTTATAGAGCAACGTAAAAAAATATAAATCGAAAATAAAAGTTATGAGCAACGGAAAAAAAATTTTATTATGAATAACAGTTACTGAAAACAAAAACTTTTATTAATTGAAAATAACTATTATTTAACCCTTTACCGCCCGACGGTACTTACAAGTACCAATACATATTTCTATCGTTTGCTTACTACCCAGACCTAACTTTGCAATATAATTTTGTAATTTGGGCAAGTACCATATTTTCTACCAATTGCAATAAGCATCTCTCAGTCTTTTGATATATATTGCTAATAAAGTTAATTTTTTTTTGCACAGTTCTAGAGTTTACACGTGCTTGTGGAGTTTGAATTTTCAACTCAATTAAAACTTTTTATAAAATAGAAATGATGCGCATTTTAAGTTTTTATATTGTGAAATATATAGTCTTATAAATATATACATTGTTTTAAGACTGGCATAATTAATATTTTGTTATTTATGTTCATTTTTTTAACGTGGACTGGTAAGTACCGTTGGTCAATAAACGCACTTGTTATAAAAAAATTTTATATAAAATTTTTGTTTCTTTAGAAGATAATGTCAGGAATTCGTTATAAATATCTTGATACTAATCAGATTATGGTCATTTTGGAAGAAATTCCAGAAGACCTTAGTGAAAATACTGACATAGAAACTGACGAAGATGACGATGTTGAGAATTTTCCTCAAATTAAAGACAATCTCGGTAATGTTTAACACAACTGAAAAGTGGTGACGATGAAGATGTCGAATGTAATGCTAACGAGAGAGAGAGAGAGAGAGCTTTGCAGTATTAGAAAAATCCAGTCTAAACCGTATTTAAAGTGCAACATATGCGGTGTTTTTTTTATATGATCTTCAAATCTAATTATTTGGCACACATATTCCAGTTTTAACATATCTAATATGAATTAATTCTATTCTGTGTATAATACATGAAATAAAATCAAAAATTTTTAATAATAAAATCAGTTTGTTTCTAAAAACAAATTTAGCAAAACTATGCTCTATTTACCCAACGGTACTTCTAAGTACCAGGACTATTTCATATCCTTCCCAGTATGTCAAAAATATGAAACTTATTTTTTAAGAACAAATTATGCCTCAGACAAAAATTCTATACAAAAAATTTTAAATTTTTTACGATAAAGGGTCTTGGGCAGTAAAGGGTTAAAGAGAAAAAATTAATTTTTTCAATATAACTGTTATGGCACAATTTTTTTAAATATATCTTATAACTGTTATGTCTCTGGTTTAAACCCAATAAATTGTAAAAAAAATAATATATTCGAAAAATATGGGATTTTATTGTTTCACTCAATAGATTATACCTTTGTCAATTTTCGGTCGATTTTCTTCTGGTTGATGTTAGTTCTTGCGTAGAAGTATCATCTTGACATACATGAAGAGAAACAAGATGTTTTCTCGACGATTTGTACTTTTCCATCGGCACAGAAGCACTGTAAAATATGATTTTTTTGAAAATGTGCCATATTTTCATCAATATATTTTGAACCGCGTTATAAATCAAAAATCCAGTTATACATATTTGTTCGTCATCTCAATACCTTCCATTTGGTACCAAGAACGACCCAATAGGACATATCTATCTTGAGATATAATTTGTCAAGTGAAAAAAGGTCGAAAAAATGAGAAAATGATCATATCTCAAAAACTGTTCCATAAAAAAAATTTTAACCTTGATCAAATGTACATGAAAAAAATTTCATTTTGTAAACTAGTGTTATTTATGTTAGTTGTGTTGTAAATTTCGTTATATTCTGTGGTAGATTATAGCCAGTTTCCATATATAATTTTTCACAGAAATATAAGTTTTATTTTATAAATATTTCAGAAATTATTCGTTTTATCTCTATGGTAAATTTTGTTTCAGTCAGTGGTGCAACGACATGAAACGTCCTATATTTCCGTTTCCTTAAAAATTAAGTTTTATTGCATTCGATTAGCATGGACTCTAAAATAATAATAAATTTTAAAACATACATTTTAGTTGGGTACTCCAGTAGACTAGAGAGACAATGTGCTAGTCTTACAAAAAGTCACTTTTGAATATGGTCACCTCAAAGTTCAAACGCATATATCGCATTCTTTTAATGTTGTCGTTGTCCTAATTACACTAACTTTACTGGGTTCTTTTTTAATTTTTCGAATTTTAAAATGTTTTCATTAAAAGTCCAGTGTGAAATGAAAATTTCTATTTGCACATTATGTTTTCAGTTTTCTAGTCCGTTGACTATTGCATTATGATTGTTTGAACATAACCCCAGTCAAAGCGACTTCGGTTTTTTTCACTAATGGCTTTAATTACTAGTTCGCATGTTACCGCAATTAATATTTTATGTAATATACTTTAAATTTACACTAAACAACTATAGGGGATATTTTGCAAAATGAAGGAGTAAATTTTATGTTTTTTTAACTTCTTCATTTAATAGCCTTTTTATTAAATTTCAACTAATAGTTCACAAAATCCACATATTTATTAATAAAAGGGGGTTTAGACGGTAATGCAAGTCGTACGACATGTCACAGTTTTGTGTAGAAGAGAATGAATAGTGTCGTGTAAACTTGATATGTAATGAAAGTGTATGTCATTGAGAGAAAATACGGAAGAAAATTTGACAGTCGGACGGCTCTCTTTGTTTTTTTTTTTTGTAATTTTTTCAAAAAACCATCACATTTCATTAGATCAGGGATGCATTTTTATGTTTTTGTTTGTTTATGTTAAATGTATTCACAATGCATGTACATTTTTTTTTTTTTTTGGCATGTGTACGTGCATCTTATGTTTTCATTTTACTTTGTTTTAGTATTTTACCAACCGTGTAAACGCAAAATATATCTGTCGTAAGATTTTTACTCTCATTTATAAAATACGGATTAAATTTCATAATATTTTCTCTTTGATTTTACGTACGACTTGTATTACCGTCTAAACCCGCCTTAAAGGGTGTTTCAACAGTGACTTCCGAACTATGACAGGTGATAACGGATATCTTGTTTAGGCTACATCTGTCAAATTAGTTCTCATTTATTCAGTCTGTTCTGCCAAATCACCGAAACACAATAATAAAATAATTTTATCATAATGGGTCTGCATCATTTTGCAACTAACCCTGTATTTTATTAAGAAATCAACTTTATCTATGAGGTCCATTTCTGAATGAATGGTTGCGCGAACAAAAAAAATAAAGAAATAAAATAAAAAAAAATATTGCAAAAAAAATCTATCTTCAAATTTACAATAAAATGCACTATATGAATCGGAGTTCACCCCTAAGTATTGGCCTTATAAAAAAAAACTAAGTGATTTTATAAATCTTAAATGGTTAAAGCCTGTTTGGTCAGTCCATAATACAAAGAATTAAAACAAACTTATCTTTGGTCATACATCAAACTTTTAGTTAAATATACATACATAAATATGTGTGCATTTTTTAATTTATGGAGTTTGTTTTATGTGGAACAGCAACACATCCATTTCAGTTCACTAAACTTCAATCACCCATTATTTTTCAAATTGGTCAGTTTTTTAATGTGGTCGCAGTAGTCTAGTACATTGGTTTCCTATGACGAGATCTTCTAATTCAAATCACAGCTCTGACATTTTGAAAGAAAGAACAATGAAAAAATACTTCTTTCGGCGACCAGTCTTCTGACAAAAACTCTGAGAATAAAGCCCATGATACACTATCCTAACGAGTCGTACGATTTGTCAAAAAAATGGTGTGTGTTAAACAGATTTTTTGACAAATCTGTCCGAATTCATAATCTTTTAAAAAAATGTATAAATATATTTTTCTCCATGCGATCGGGGTTGCATTTTATAAGATGTTAGCAAAAAGCAACTCTTATTTTGTGTGATGGTGTGGCACTAATGTTGCCATTTCAATGCGACTTTTAAAAGAGTTACAGAAATCGATAAGATTTTTTTGTGAATGAACCGTACGACTCTATATGATACTGTATCATGGGGTTAACTGATTACCTTATACAAGCTTCTGAAGTCTTTGGTACTCATAGATGAAAATTGGCACACAGAACATGGGTGCTGTGAGAAGCTAGGCTGAAACAGGATTGTAATGGCCATTTATGAATGTATGTATGTATTCCAGTCCATTGTTTTGATGATTATCCTGTTTTGGTTACGTGTTAATACACAAATGAAGTATTTTTATATAGAGTGTTATGTGTGAGTAAAACCGACACTACACTTTTCGCATTTCTTTCAGATTCGACGTTAAACTGTAGGTTCCAGTACACATGAATAAAAATTGACGCAAGCAATATAAAGAACACAATTTTTGGTATTCAATATTTACAAAAAAATGTAAATTTCATCAATTTCATAATCTTTTTATACTGTTTTAACATGACAAATATAGGATGTTTCAATAAGACCTTTTAGCTTTAAATCTAAATAAAAAAGAATCGAAATTCCTCGAAATGTTTATTCGTTTGAAAGACTTATTGATGCCATTATGTTTGGAATACAACATTATTATCCGCAACGGCTTCTCTGGTAGGAACGCATAGGAAATGTTCAACTTCCCATGACTCTGTCTCATAAATCAGGCTGCATTTGACTGATGGCATGGGTTATGCTAGTATTGAGACCGAATGTGATTTACAGCTTATTCGCACACACCTGCGACTTAAGTAAGCTTCACAGGAAAAAATCTAACAGGGTAAAACTTATCTGAGATAACCATTCCCTCAACTCGCTCGTGAAAAATTTGTAATGTGGCATTAGCTGTGTGGCACGTAGCGCCAACCTGTTGAAATTATTTTGGAAAATATTGATGTTTTAACTCAAAATAAAAATAATAACAAAATATCTTCGTAGCAAGAATTTGAAGCCTGTTAGTATGTGTGTTCGTATTAGTAATATAGTTTTTTGTCCTATTATTTAAAATAAATATACAACTTTTTTAAGCTTGACCTTCTTTGATTTTTTTATTAATTCAATATTTCGCTACCCCTTTTAATGGGTTTATCGAAAAGTAGAAATTTATTTAAAAAAATTTTAAAAGCACAATAAAATAAATTTCATGTATTGCGAAACTTTATATAAGCGAAACTTTATTTTATGATCAGATAAATTTAGAATATATAAATTTGGTCACACAGTTTGGTATTTAGAAAAAATGCTTAGACAGTTAGATTTTATAATATCTTTTTTCAGTATACGATTTCATTTACTTTCATTTTTTAAGATCCCTTCTAAGCCATATACTAAGACTGATTATAAAAGTCTTTAAACTGCCGCAGCTCCACTACCTTCAGCTGGAGCTGCCGTTGCAGCGGCTTGAGCTCTAAGCATAGCTTCATTTTCTATAGCCTTCAGTTCATTTTTGGATTTTTGTAATTGTAAAGCAGAGCAACGTATTTGAAGCCAGGGCAGTGTAGCTATTGTAGAACAATTGTTGAAACCCTGTTCTGCACTAACCATTGTATCTAAAACTTGTTGTCTTAAGTCATCAGGCAAGTCTGGATTTGCCAAAAGTTTACCAGCTTCGGCCTCTAAAACTACTGTTTGAAAGAATTGGCCTGGAGATAAGCCACCAAAAGCAGTTTTTGGACCTAAACCCAAACCAAGTCCCAAATTAAGCTGCGCCTAAAAAAATATATCACGCCTTAAATTAAAATTTTTCTTTTTAATTAATTACGAGTATTTATTGAATTTACCTGTGAAAAGCCTAAGGCACAACATATTACAAATAGCGCTACTGTAAGTTTCATTTTAATGCCGTGTGAGAATAATTATTCGTTTCGAAATTCGTTAGTTAACTGTTAGCAAATATTTTCAATTGCATTGTTTTTATAGTTGTTCACAATTGCATTACGAAAATACTTTTTTAGTGTTTATTTTCTTTCACTCTACAAATCTTATCTTATTGTGGTTGCTGTTGTTGTTTTGATTCATCACAACCACCACAAAATAACTACTCGCACTTGTTTATAGCAAATAATTTACATCTGCTCTAGAATGTAAAATTTTACGATGTTGTTTCCTATTTGGTATAATTACGAGTATTAAGATTAACTTTTATCTTGTTTTTAAAATAAATCTTTGCAAAAATATATATGATTGATAATAAATATTACGCATGTTTGGTGACGTCAAATAAATTATAACTATTTTTTCAAGAGTTATAGGTTTCAAGTTATCATCCTTTAGAAAAATTAACATTTTTGGCCATTGTCTCTTTAAAACTATAAAACTATATTTTTTTTTAATTAAAAAAATTGTTTATAAAAAAATGTAGAAGTTAAACGCTAATATATAATAAAATTTATAAATTGATAAACTCATAACTTTCCAGAGTACTTAAATATTTTTTTTAATTAATAACTCTTATTTATATAAGTAGAAGAACTTATTTGAGCCAAATCCTCTGGATGAGACTGAATGCAGGCTCTGTCTTGAGAAGGAAGAGACCACAGAGCACATTCCGTGCAGCTGTGTGGCACAGAGAAGAACTAGGTTACAGATCTTCAACCGCTATCAAGTGGATCCGGTGGCAATCAGATCTGTTCATGTCGGTGTTTCACTTGACTTTATTTGGAGAGGGGAGAAGTTGTTATTTGAGTCGTATGGTTTCAGACCTGCTTATTTATATTATGAGTAACGATTGAGCCGAATGGTATCGGTGACCGATTATGGTTAACCAAGCATCTACAGCGTTCGGCAAGGTCCTGCCCATGAGGGTCATCATTTGAAAAGATTCTTTGTGTAGATACCTATGGCAATAATAAAGTATATACTCGTATGTATATATGTATCGAGTTATCAATTATTTCAAAGCCTCTGATCTGACAAGGCTGAATGTATATAAACACAGAAGAAGCCAAAAAATTGATATTTCCTGTAGCAGTAGTAACTACTTAGTACTTTATTGTATCGAAATTTTAATGCCGTCCGTATTTTTAATGAGTTCGTTTAAAGCATTGAAATTGGAATTGAAAAATGAAAAAAATTTCTCAACAACTGCTCACGGCATGGTTAGTTGGTGTAGTTATATTTCATTCAATAGCTGGAAGATATCGATCTTTAGGAGCCGTAATAGACCCAGTAAATACCATAAATATTGCAAGTCAATAATGAAAATTGTATATGTTCCTATAAAATGGCGGCTCACAATATATATGTATGTATATGTACATATATCTTTATATGATCAGTAATAAACACAATATATAATTTACAAAAAAAAAATAAATAACACATTATTAATTTTAAGAAAGAAGACCAAAAAACGTTGGTACGATAAAGCCTGGTTTAGGAAGTATTGTATTTATATGACTCTTATGTCCAAGATTTTATATGGCATAATTTCGTAAGTCTAAATATAGTATGTATACAATGGTATCAAATAAAATACATTTCATTTAGAATTCATTAGTCCGTTATGGAGCGGTAACAAAAAAAAATAATTTTTACCGTGATTTTTTTTAATTCCCGGAAGCAACTGCCAGAAAAACCTTTTGTTTCTTCATTTGAATGTATCTCGGTCACATAAGTTAAAGCGTTTGGTAATCGGAAAAGCAAAGAATCCCCGATGTTTTAGAAACTATGTGTGTCCTGTAAACTACAAGAGCACAAAATCAAAGATTGGTTTCATTACTCGTTCGTGCCTGAAGTTAGTTTGTTCTTAATGCACATTAAATTGTTTTTAATTTATAACTTTTTATTTAAGTTTCGGAATATCTAAAAAAACAGAGGCTTCCAGTAAAGGCTCTTTTATTATTAGACAATACCGGAGCATCCTCCAGAATGTGAGCTAATCTCTCAGGATGGCTGCATTTGCACTATGTTTTTGTATTATGTATATTTGTTTTTTTAATTACAAAAACATTAGTAGTAGAAAACTTTATATGTACATACATACGAGTATGTATACAATTCGTTTGAATTACAATTTTTTTTTTTGTTTCATATTCACGAAAATGTAAAAAATGGCAAAAAAAAAAGTTTGAATAAAATTTTATATAATATTTTTTTTTATAAAATTTCCAAATATGATTGAGTTTTAGCCAATATCTATTGCTGAAATGCATATTTTTGTTTTAAAATCGATCGAAAAGGTGAACAAATTTAAAAATGTGAACACCCTTGGTGAAAATTAGTTCACGCTTACGCGAGTTCACTGTATAAATATAAAAGCAACAGAATTTGTCACATCTTTTAGCAAAAAGAGTCACCCTGTTTTTTCTATTGCCAAAAATATGATGCCATAGTCGTTTCTATACTTAAGATAACCGTTAAATTTAAAAATATAAATATTAAAATGTTACGGTATAATTTTAAAGCAATCTGTTATGTAGCGAAGATTAATTATAAGATAGTAAAATTTATATACAAAATCTGGTTAGTTTATAAAAACAATAAAATTAAATCTATTTGTTGTAATTTCTTATAAAAGTACATCAGTATTGTTTTTTTTTTTTAATTTAATACAATTTTTTTCTTTAACTGTTTTAGTAAATCAATTAATAATATGTACCTATGTATATTTTTCTTATTATGTTTACATTTTAAATAATAAAATTTATATTATATTATATATATACATACATATACTCTGTATATATGTACATTCAATTATAGATATAAATAAATTTGAATTAAAAATAAAACAGCACCCGTTAATTATAACCACCCCCACGATTTTGTGAATATAGCCTTCAACTTGACATTTTGCAGAACACTGTAGTCTGGCAACACTCAATTTGCTTTTGTGCAGGAACTGTAGAATGAATAACAGCAGAAAATCAACAACAACAATAACATTTATTGTAGAAAATTTCATAGTAAGGAATAAGAAGAAGAAACAGTAGCAGAAAATTATCGATTTGCCATACACGATAAATACGAAAAGAGAAAAAGTGTTCAGGAACGGAGAAAAAAAGTTTAGAAGATAATTGTGTAAAAAGTTTTAATAAATAAACGCAAAGTAAATTGGAAATTATTTAAGTAAAAGCCTTAACAACAACCAGTCATACATTGCACAATAACAAAATAATAAGTAAAAGTGAAAAAGAAAACCAGTCAATTTTCCTCAATCGAAAAAATCTCTCTTTGAAGAATAAAAGGTGATTGATTTTTTCCCAATTTTGCTTTTTTTTGTTTTGAAATATTGTAATTTACGTGTGTGTATTATTAAAATTATTAAAGAGAGAAAGTTCAGAAAGTCCAGTTTGGCACTAAAAAGAAAAACTACATTTCAGAAACATCTAGAGGCGTTAAAAAAGGAATTGTAACTCAAAATGGCCTTTGCCGGACTAAAGAAACAGATTAACAAGGCGAATCAGTATGTAACGGAAAAAATGGGTGGTGCCGAGGGCACCCGACTGGATGTCGACTTTATGGAGATGGAACGCAAGACAGATGTAACCGTTGAACTGGTGGAGGAGTTACAGGTAAAAACCAAAGAATTTCTACAGCCAAATCCTACGGCAAGAGCCAAAATGGCAGCCGTCAAGGGTATTTCGAAGTTGTCTGGCCAAGCAAAATCGAATACGTATCCTCAGCCTGAAGGTCTTTTGGCTGATTGTATGTTGACTTATGGCAAAAAGTTAGGTGAAGATAATAGTGTTTTTGCGCAAGCGCTAGTAGAGTTCGGTGAAGCTCTACGGCAGATGGCCGATGTTAAATATTCACTAGATGACAATATTAAGCAAAACTTTTTGGAGCCTTTGCATCACCTGCAAACAAAAGACCTCAAAGAGGTTATGCACCATCGCAAGAAGTTGCAGGGACGTCGACTCGACTTTGACTGCAAACGCCGCCAGAGGGCTAAGGATGATGAAATACGTGGGGCTGAGGAAAAGTTCGAAGAATCATTGCATCTTGCCCAAATGGGCATGTTTAATTTGCTCGAGAATGATACCGAGCAAGTTTCGCAACTCTGCACTTTTGCCGAAGCTCTCTACGAATTCCATTCTCAGTGTGCCGATGTATTGCGCGGCCTTCAGGAGACGTTAGCGCAGAAACGGGAAGAAGCCGAGTCACGTCCCAAACCGGAGTTTGTGCCCAAATCCCTACTCGATTTGAACTTGGACGGCATGGGCAATGACACGGAGAGCTCGGGCACACCATCCCATCATAGGGTCACTGGTGCGTCTCCGCTGCCGTCGCCCATGCGTTCGCCTGCTAAATCGATGGCTACAACACCGTCACGACAGCAGATGACGCCCTATTGCCAGGCTTTGTACGATTTCGAGCCGCAAAACCCCGGCGAGTTGGGCTTTAAAGAAAATGAAATTATTACTCTGCTTAGTCGTGTCGACGACAATTGGTTTGAGGGCTCACTCAACGGTCGCACTGGCTATTTTCCACAATCATATGTGCAGGTGGTGGTACCCCTACCCAATGGCAATTAAATTTCATTTCATTTACAATTAAATAAAAAAAAACGAATTAACATCTAGATAAAAAGAAAATAAAAAGAAAACCAGGAGGCTGATGAATCAAGACATTAGAAAAAATTGTTTAATTTTAAAATTTAAAGTTAACCCTTGGATATCTATAATTGAACTATAACGATGATGAGAATGATAACATTAATTAGATGGAAAAGTGAGTTTTTATTTGATAACCTGTATATGCTTGTATAATTTTATATAATACATACGGAGGAAGCATTAAAAAATCTAAAAGAAAAAGAACCATACAAAATTGGC
The DNA here is from genome assembly GCA_963576795.1 of Metopia argyrocephala. Taxonomy (NCBI): domain Eukaryota; kingdom Metazoa; phylum Arthropoda; class Insecta; order Diptera; family Sarcophagidae; genus Metopia; species Metopia argyrocephala. The sequence goes on along the minus strand of OY756211.1, from coordinate 53,803,144 downwards.
AACAATAACTAATATACGAAATTAATTACTAAAATATAAAACAAATACAATTTAAATGTTAATTACAATTTATCTTTAAAATTACAAAAGAAAAACAAACAAATTTACTTCACATTTCGTTGTAAAATAGTTTTTTTTGTATCGAAATATTAAGTAAATTTGCAGAAAAGCAGTAAAATTGAAAAAAAATAAATAAATAAATTACATATTATTGAAAAAAAAAAAACAAATTGAATAAAAATTAAAATAAAACTAAGAAAAACTAATGCTTCAATTACGAAAATTTAGTAAATAAATCTTAGTGCTATTTCAACTTTTTTTATTTAATTTTTTGTTTTCGTTAAAATGCCATACATGATATTAATGTTAAAAAAGAAAAAAATCTATTATAGTATATTAAAATAAACTTTTTATATTCTTCTCTCCCTCTATCTTGATTTTATTCGTCTTCATATTTTTTTTTCTTTTTATTTATTTATTATATATATTACAATTAGCAGGTGTTTTTTGCCTGCATTTGACACTAGATTTACTATTTCATGTTATATTGATGAGACTTTAAGCAATGATAGCATCATCATTGTAAAAAACGTCCTTGATAAATAAAGAAAAATTTAATACTGCAGGTATATGCATGTACGAGAATTTTCATAGATTTGCTGGAAAAGGAAAAAAAACAAGTAAAATGCAAAAGAATAAATGTTTCCTTATTTAAAGCTATTTAATATATTATGATGTTTAAATAATATGTATTCGTAAAATGTGATCCCCTGACGCTTCTAAAGATTATAAATACATACATACATACGTATGTATATTTATTCATGTACATACGTATTTATGTGTATAATATTTTTAACCTTTTTTGTAGTTCCTTAAAAGATATGTATCTGCCATATTTTTTTTATTTCTGACTTCTGAGAAATATATGGAACAATATAATGGAACTTTCTTTCTTATGACAATTCAAAAATATTAAGTCATTTTTTGGAAATGGTATTGGAAACCGCTTCAAAAAAAAGAAAATTTATCGCAATACAAACATTCTTTAAGCTTAAGTTTTTCTTTATAGCTGTTTATAAAACAAAAATATTCAATATTTTTTTCCTCAAATACTTTTGTATAACTTTTTTTTTAGCTAAGCTACAACCTTTAAATAATTTAATTGTTTTTGTGTAAATCTTTAATTTCCTGAGTAAATCTAGTGTTAATATTTAGTAATTCATGTTATACTCCTTCTAAAATATTAAACCTAAAAGTTTCTTTGTATGTATCAATATGTTTTTAATATTTTAAGGATATTTCAAAAACAACTTACAAAATTTATAATTATATTATATAACTTTTTTAAATGTCCTTGATCTTTATTATAAAATAAGAATACAAAATGGAAAAAGAAACAAAAAACAAGAACTTTTTTTGATGTTTATTCTTATTATCTGTATTTTGGAGCTCATTATTTCTTTTACTTTATAAACAAGCAGTTTTACGCTATTAAATACGTACATATATACATAAATTTAAAAAAAGAAACCTTAAAGAATTTTTTATCTTAAAAACAGATTTAGAGAAAAAGGTGTAGACGTATTTGAAATTATGCCAACAGGAAATTGATTTTTTTTTAAGTACAATATTATCAGGACAACACAACATCACAAATATTTTGTGATAAACTAACAAGACTTAAACGGGTCAATTCAATCTTGTAATTTTCATTTTGTATATTTTTTACCATTTTATAATTTTTTTTTTTTATTTTATAAATTTGGTTTTATAACTAGACCCTATGGATTTAAAGTAGAATTTAGATCCTCTTGACAATAAATATTATGATTAACGTAATAAAACTTATTTTGTTAAAAGTTCTAATTGACTTAATTTTGTTTCTTTTTGTATTGAAATAATTTAGTAAGAAATTTTTTAATTTATAGATTTTGTTATTTAATTTTATTTAAATAACGCCATCGTATTTAGTATACATATTTTAATTTAATTTTAAAGGATTTAAATCATAAATACATAGTATTATAGACTGAGTTTTTGTACAAAATGTGACTTTTTTTAATAATTTACAACATGAAACTTTCTTTTAAAATGTAATTTTGATTGTTATAAAGTTTTGTGAATAAACTGCTTTTAAAAAGTTAATTATATTTATTTATTCTGTAAAAAATATAATACATTAATGCCCATTTTTTAAATTGATGCTATCGAATCATGCTAGTCTTTCCCATAATTATTTGCTTTGCAATCAAATAAAGCTTTCAAAAAGTTTCGCAATAAATAAAATTAGTTTGTTTTAAAGACAATTTTAAAATGTCTTCAGAAAGAAAATTAACTATAATTACAATAAATAAGAATCAAGAAAACATTAAAAAAAACTTCTTATTCTTATTATTATCTTATTATTTCAACATGCACTGATTTCAATAATATAAAGTGTGAGTTTTAATGTTTGTGAAAATGTATATCTATATCTGTAGGAGATATTAAACAACTTGCAAAATAGTCTGTGGTAATTGCAAAAAAATTAATTAAAAAAGATGCCTAAACAGCACTAAGCTTAGACCTAACGAAAATAAAAAATAACACAGTCTATAACATAAAAATAAACTAAATTTTTTAAATTAAGAGTATTTGTTGAAGGTTATATACCAGAAACTCCTGCCAATTAAAGGATATTCGCGCTTATATATGAATAAAAGACAAATAGATACATTAGCAAAAAAAATCGGTTGTTCTTTTTATTTTAAGAAGCATCAAAAAGTATTTTTTAAATCTAAATCAATATTTATTAATTTCAAAAAAGAATGTGACAAAATTAGAAGCAAAATATAATTCAAAATAGGAGAAATAAAGAGTTAACTTTGTATTCACACATGGGCACTTGGGTCGAATAAATAATACTTTTGAATGTAACAAGAGTTTTTTTTATAAATTCTTCAATAATTTATATATAAACAAACAAAACATTCTTTACATTTAACATTTGCTTAAATTATTAAAATAATAAAGTTGCATTTTAAAATCCTATTATTATTAATCCTATTTTTATAAATATTTTGTTTTTTATTTGAGAAATTATTATTTTGCCTATTATTGCCATTTATCATGTCTTTAATATTTATATATTTGCTTTTTTTTAATAACTTATACGCTTTATTAATTGAAAATCAAAATTGCATTCTTAGATAGATAAAAATAAAATCTGTTAGATATACACATACATATAAAATGCAAAATATTTTAGAACTGCTTGTTTAAAAAGTAAAATATATAGATATTTTTTATATAAATTAGGAAAAAAATTTAAACAAAGAAATATACATAAAAAGTCATTAAATTCTATACTCCTCTTTATCTTTATTATAAATGTGTGTTGTTTAATTTTGTTATTTATTATTAAATTTAAAATATACAATATATATAACTATTAAGGCTAAAAGAATACAGAAAAAAAAACAAACAAAAAAATAATTCAAATTAATATGAAAAATAATAATAAACTAAATTATATACATGTATATTTATTAAACTATATTTATTATTATTATTATAACTGAAGCAAAAAAAAGTAAAAATATAACAACAAAAAATAGACTCTTTAAATGAGTTTTCTCTAATAGAAACAATGGTTTGAATTCAATAAAAGTAGTAAATGCAAATGAGATCCTAAAACGTATGCAAAAAGAATAAAAAATGTTAAGAAAAAAAGGAATGAATGAACTTAGCCATAATTATATATTAACAATAATAAAATAAAAAAGAAACCGATTTACCATAAAGGAAATATAAAATAATAATAATGATAACTAATACTGTCTCATGTTGGAATATTAATTATATTATACACCCTTTACTAATTATGAATATATATAATATATATACTTACCTACCTATTTAAACAAGTAAAACAAAAACAATAATATTTATAAAGTAAAACACAAAATATTTAAACCATGGAAAGATATTAAACAGAGTTTCGGCAAGGATTATTCTTAACTGTTAAGCCTCTATATACATATTCGTATATTATATTACTACAAACAAAAATGTATGATTAAAATTTTTGAACAAAAAAGAACTTAAAAATATTTTGTCCTTTTATTTTTTGAAATTTAAAAAGTAACATGAACTCAAAACAATAATAATTGTAATTTGCAAAAAAAAAAAAAAATAAATAAATACCACAGTTATATTTAATAATGAAAAAAAAATATTTTAATCATATTACTTAAATCAAAAATGGCAAAAAATTATAATATAATGCATACTTTAAATTTTAAACAAAATCCTTAACAATTGTATAATTAATTAAACTTAACAAAATTAATAATGATTTTACACAATTTTATTCTGAATCGCATAGCTTAAAAACTTAAACCTTCCATTGTGTTAATCTTTTCCTAAATGTAAATGAAAAATACAAAATTTGTTTCTATTATTTTCCTATTTTTAATCCTCTTTTCTTTTTTTTAATTGAACCAATGAATTTATGTATAAACATATTCAAGAAATTTTTGTCACATGAAAAAATGTTTCCCTCCAATGATTTTATGTTTTATCTTTCAATATGTATATAAACCATGTTTTCTTTTTGTTAATCGTTAAATTAAATTTATTGTATGTATAAAGTATGTACGTACATATGTTTATACGTTTCTGAAATACAAAAATAGCTTTTTAAAGTTGCTGATATTACATAGTTTACAAATTCGAGTGTATACATAAAAAAAGCCAGACGTTACAAAATATGTGGAATAATATATAGGATAATACAAAAGTGGTTACCGCAGTGTACACTTTTTTGTTTGTTTTCTGTTGAGGCCAGTACTCAGGGGACTACACCTACTCATGTAATACTTTGTGCTGGTATAGGAAAATATGTTGTAGGAAGGGGAAAAGAGTGAGTAGTGTTTGTGAACATTTGATTTAAACTTATTAACATTGTAATTGATAAGAAAAACTTTCGCGGAAAGATTGTTTCACAAACGAACGGTGCGACTAAAGAACAAATTCTCTTTATAATGCATTGTACGATTGACTGAACAATTAACTACAAAAGGCTGTGCCCTGAGAGAGGTATAAGTAGTCCGTAAAAATATGCGATTATCCGGAATCAAGTCGTCCATTTAATCAGAGCACCTTCCGTGGTAGTACCGATAGAACAATGAAACGCACGTTACATTGCGCCGATGCTCCAACGAATCGATAGAGTTGGATACACTGCCGTCATTGGATAAGCACCTTCGCCCTTTCCTGGACACGGTCGAGAAGCCCCAAAATAGACCGAAGCACCGGCCTATAGTTAATAATAATAAAAAATCGATCTATCTTCACATTCCAATGCAATGCATAGCATGAGTAATGGTTTACCCCTGAGTATGGGTGTCAAATATTGAGCATAATATGGAATAATTTAAATGTTAGCTAATTAAAGTCTTTGTTGATGAAATCGTTTGTTTAAACACATTCAGACATTTTTTTGAGTATCAATATACAACCCCCCAAAAGGACACGTGCATTCCTAATTGTTTTAAAAAAAATATTGAAATTTTCCATCATTGCAACAACTTTAACTCATTTAGAATACATTGCTAAATTCGAATAATTTTGACATAAATGTTAAAATAGGCATAAAAAAAAACATTCATATGCTGCCAAAAAAAAACTTCAAAATTGCATAATATAATTTAACTCATCTGATTACAAAGTGCTTATTGGAAAGTTTATATACGTATGGTATATTGTAATCAATAATAATGAAAAATTCTAACTAATTTTACGTATTTTGTCAGTGTTATACGCGCTAAATAACAATTCAGCCAAAACAAACTACTAGCAAAATAAAATAAAATTGCTTCGAGAATAATTTAATTTTCACGACTTTTATATCATTACATAAGTATATGTAATGGAATTCCTAAATTCCAATTACTTCGTCAGTTTTGAAGTTATGAAAAACAATCTCAAAAATCAGGTGACTTTTATCATCCATTTCTCTAAATTCTTGTACCAGGCTAATGTTAAATGCGTGTTTCACCTAAATTGGGGCAGTTCATCATCACTTGAATCCATGAATACAACTAAATTTTTTGCATGTAATTTTTTATACTAGATATAAATATAGTACGACAAACCAATGTATTATATATCGTCGATGGAATTAAAGAATGCTGTAACTGACAAAACCATAAATGTTCACCAGAGCCAAAAAAAACCTGTATAAAAGTAGAACAAAGACACTGGTATTTTCATCGTAAAAATCTGGGACCGGGACAAATCGACGTGTATTTTTTTTCTGATAAAAATTATGCAAAAAACGTATTTTCGATTTTTGTCAGTTACAGCGTTCTTTAATTCTTGAGACGATATGTACATACATATATGTATATACGAGTGCCAGCAATATAAAATGAAATATGGCTTTAGCGGAAACAATAAAATGACCAAATTTCGTTTAAGCTGTACTTTAAGTAAATAGAACCTCAAATTAGTGAAAATAGTTGGATTTGAACTTCTATAAGATTTGATTCAGCTTTGCTACACACTTTAATAAATTAAAAAAAATGTATGTATACATACATATACAAATGTATGTATGTTGGTATATTAAAAAAAACAAACTGAAAAATATAAATAGTTGGCAAATGGATATAGGTATATAGTTGGATGTAATCTATTAAATATGCTCAAAACGACAAAGAATTTAAATTATGAGTAATTTCTATTGTCAAAGCATGTTTCATAACAATAAAAATATATCATGCGTTTGTATGTAGTACATACAAATGTATGTATATGCGTTAGCATCCTTTTAAAAGGAGATATCATATAAATGTATTTGTGACCTCGTTAGCTTTTCTTCCTTTTTTATTCCAACTCTTTCCTGCTTATTTTTCATTTAATCTTTTATCTGGCTTTTGCCTAAAATAATTTTCTTCTCTTTTACTTTACGTCCTTTAAGCATTCCACTATACCAAATCCACCCTATTATACATTCTACGAGTACTATCAACATACTCTTACAGTAGGTAGTATTGTTACTATTTGTAGTATAAAAGATAAAACACGTTATTGTGGGCGTATACTTTTTCATTCATTTATTCATGCATTCATTCATATATACAGACTTTCTTTCTACACTTTACTACTCTTCACCGGTCCATTACTTTATTTTTGTTTTCGTATAAAAATTATTATAGATATTTTTTTATTGACATTGACACTCACTTAAAACAAGTGTCATAATAGTACTGGTATTTAAAAATGTTTATGTAAGTAGTTGTGTACACATGTATACATATATGTATATATATGAACGAGTAAAAGGACATTTATTATAAACGGGTATTTTCTGAAAAACGAATTCGATGGAAATTAAGTTTGAATGTTCTTTTCAAAACAATATAAAACATTATTTATTTAAATTAGAGTACAATATTAATATTATATTTAATAATTCCAGGACGACTGACTAAGACTTCTGCTCGGTGTAGTGTCGCTGACCAGAGTCTCTGGTGATAATCGAACCAACAACCCTCACCAGTGGCGTAGCTAGGTAACCAACGGCCCTGGGGCAAATTAAAAAAGGGGCCCACTGCTGTGTAAAATATTAAATATACACATATTTTAAAAATGCTAAGCTGCTTAAGCCCTTTCTTGTGCACTGCAGAGCTGGCAATAAAAATATTAAACAGTAAAAACATAAATTACAATTATTTTTATATAAAGGTCGGCCCTACTAACTGAGTAACTAACAAGTATATTTACAATTTTTTCTAGCTTTTCGCAAAGGTATCAATGACTTCGTTTAAATCCAGGCTTGATGCGGTTTTGTTTTCTATTGCTATTAGCGATAAATGTCGGAGTCGAGTTTGGCCCATATTATTTCTCAAATAATTTATTATTTTTAATTTGCTAAATGACCTGCTTCAGAAGTGACAGGAGTTGTAATAAAATAATAAGATTGCTGTGAATACTTCCCTTAGGTCGCATTCCAGCACTACATAAGTATTTGCTCATTATTTCCTTACATAATTGGTGAACAGTCCACGATTGAGTTAGTTGAGGTAAGACAACCAAGAACGATTTCCTGCTTGCGGAAATAATGTACCTACTGCAGGTGGCTTGAATTTTTTCACGATATTTCGCGTTATACAATGAGCTGTAGCCAATATCTATATATGACACAATTTATTGACTTAACGGACACCAATATGAGTGGTAAAATTAAACCACTATACTGACCAGTACAAAAAAGTTTATTGACATTAGCATACTCCTGATAAAGAATTAATTTTTTAACCGTTATCGAAAAAAATCTTAACTCGAATTCACAGTAAAACGCACATCGATGAATAATAAAACGCACATCACTATCCGTCAAATTGACAGCACCGCCAACCTACAGGAAGAATTTAGGGAAATTCCCTAGGCATAACTTTTGAATTAATCTCAACTGAGTTGTCATGATTAATGTGGAGTTGCAACTTGCAGCCTGTAATTTATTTTGAAAGTGGGAGAAATTTCCAAAAGTTCAGTTAGATCGATATTTCTGGTAAGGATTTGAGGGCCCCGGGGCACTGCCCGCCTAGCCTCTAGGTAGCTACGCCACTGACCCTCACACACTAGCACACTGCCAACTAGACCACTGGGGCACCCATATAAAACTTAATTTCGCCAGTTATTCTATAGTTTTTATATAAAAAGCAGTTACATTCATGATTATTAAACAAAAGAATACAAAACGATTTTTTCATTTTAAAATTATAATAGTTTTAAATTTTATTCCATTTTAACCCTAGCAAACTAAACCCCGACTGTGAGGCACAACGTATGCCGTTTTGTTGCAGAGATATACTACTTCGTGTTGCCTGCGAGGCGAGGTTTAATGTTAAAGTAATAATTTTGACTACACCTTCTAATTAAAATTTTACATATTTTAGCAACAAAATTATTTTAAATCTTGAAAGTTTTTACATTTAGAGATGTGCACTTCTGATTAACAGATAAAAAAATGACCAGAAGAGTTGTCGTTAAGTAAAAGAGTAATATGGGATAATTTAGAAGATGTCGATTCAGACGACAGTCAAGTTGATCCAAATTTTGAAGTTGAAGAAGATGAGTTGGAAAATATAATCATAGGCCTCAAATTTAACCACTGCAGATTCGGTTACAGATGCTGTACAGAGAAAAGAACAACGTAATGATACTCCTATAATCAAGCTTTCAAAAATTTTTTTAAGTCATTGTTGGGCATTATTGATATTTTATGGAATGATAAATATGACCGTATTGAATAGTTAAATTCTAAAAATAACGCCAATGAGCAGAAGAGATTTTATGAAGGATTTTAGTAGGAATTTATGCCACCACTGGCATTCAAAGACACTTGAAGAAAGACCGTCTACGCGAAAACAGGTGTATGAGGCAATAAGCGACTCAATTCATGCTTGCGATTCCTAGCAAATAAAAAACTAAATCATATACATATAAAGAAATTCAAAAGTTAATGTGCAATTAATATTCATTAAGCAAGAAGAGTATGAGCTTTTATTGTTGAGCAATATGCAATATAATATATTGTTTAGAACATCGATCTCCAAATTGCAATCAATGTGATGTTGAAAAGAAGGCCAGAACTAATTGCAGTGTACAAAACAAAATGCAAATGATTTGTTAAAACTTTTTAATTTTAATGAAACCTAGTACAAATGTAAAATGATCTCATAAAAAAATTAAGTGCTGCCTTCTGATCGAATTTTATTGACTTTTACTAACAATTTAATGAAACATATTTTTGTTTTATAATTAAGTATGTCAACATAGAAATAAAAGCTGTCTTTTTAAATAAAAAATACGTAAAAAATTAAAAAAGTAATTATTTTTAAAAAAGTAGCCTCACAGGCGAGGTTTAGTTTCAACTTTTTAGAAAAAAGGTTTCATTTTCTAGGGTTAAATTACACTCGAGTTCGTTTTTCAGAACATAATCGAATAATGTATTAGGAATTTGTTCTTTTTTACAATATAGCATTTGAAAACTTAAAAAACGGAAATTGTGCATACATATCGCACTTGATCACTAAGAGGTTATTATCTCAAAATTTTTGAAATTTCACTTTTTGCAAGAAATCAACTAACAACACTGTTCACACTATGTTTCAATGGTGTTCACACTAAAACCGATTTTCATGTTTCGTACCAATTCGGAATGGTCTCTGGCCAAATAAGAAGAATAGCAAAAAAAAATTCTAAAATATTCCAGAAAAAAAAAATTACGTGTGTACTTTTAAAATACGGGGTTCACACAATGCCTTTCATGACTGTTCACATTAGAGTTGCATGATTGTTCACACTATGTTTCAATGGTGTTTACACTAAAACCGATTTTGATGTTTCGTACCAATTCGGAATGGTCTTTGGCCAAATAAGAAGAATAGCAAAAAAAATTTCTATGTCGCAATGATGTTCACACTAGAGTTGCATGACTGTTCACACTATATTACAATTGTGTTCACACTAGAGTTGGATGACTGTTCACACTATGTAGGAATGGTGGTCTCACTAGAGTCATGACTTTTCACACCATGCTGTTGATCAAATTAACGCTTTCTTGAATTATAGGGATGCCAATCCTTAATTACGATACTGAAAATTATGATTTTCAGGATTTACAAAATTTGATTTTAAGGTTTTTTGCTTCTCATGTAAAAAAAAACTGTAGTTACGTCCGTTTGTATTTAGTATGACGATATGTATAGAGCTTTCAGTTGGTGTCCACATTTTGTATTTTCGCCGACTTTTTCATCTGTTCGTTGTTGATATGTAAGCAAACATTGAAACTGAACGACTAAATTTCATACGTTTTAATCAAAAGAAATTACGTTCAGAAGAGAATATCCATTTGCGTGATGCAATTAATAACGATGGTAATGTAAACGACCTCGGAAAAATGGTTATTTTGCCTTCAATATGAATACGACACAAATGCATTAAGCGATTTGGTTCGAACTAATGTACCTTTACTAAATCCCCAACAAAAAGAAGTGTACGATACGGTGATGAACACAATTGATGGTGGAAATGCTGGCATGTTTTTCCTTGATGCGCCTAATGGCACTGGCAAGACATTCCTCATATCACTGATTCTGGCTACAGTTCGTGTAAGGTCAGAAATTGCCATAGCAGTTGTTTCTTCTGGAATAGCGGCTACGCTGCTGGAAGGTTGTAGATCCGCTCATTCGGCATTGAAATTGCCATTAAACCTTCAAGCGGGTGATGAACCAGGAACGTGTAACATAGCGAAACATTCAGCAATGGCTAAAGTTTTGATAGCAAGCAAAATAATTATCTGGGACGAATGCACAATGTCGCATAAACGTGCGTTAGAAGCTCTTAATCGCACCATGCAAGATCTGCGTAATGACGCAAGATATTTTGGCGGTGCGTTGATTTTACTCTCAGGTGATTTCCGGCAAACACTACCAGTATTACCACGATCGACCACAGCCGATGAGATCAATGCTTGCCTCAAATCATCGACATTGTGGCGTTATGTGAAGAAACTTCAACTGACGACAAACATGCGAGTTGCATTGCAAAACGATCCATTTTCCGAAGTGTTCTCCAATCAACTGCTAACTATTGGTAATAGTCGTATTCCTGTCGATGCATCGAATGGATTGATATCCTTTTCTCCGAATTTTTGTAATTTCGTCTCAACGAAAGAGGAGCTCATCAACAAAGTGTTTCCTAATATAATTGCTAACCATAAGAACTACGATTGGTTGAGTGAAAGAGCAATTTTAGCTGCAAAGAACAAGGATGTGGATCACATAAACTTTAAAATTCAAAATAAAATCGTTGGTTCCCAGTTTTCTCACATGGATCAGAGCAACTCTTTTGTACATACATTTATGCCGAGAGTGCAAAAACTAAAAATATTGTGTATTTTCTCAAAAATAATTTTATAAGTAAGACGAGTGTGAAATGTGCATTTCCTCACCTAACAGTTCATACTGTCGCATGAGAGTGAGTGAGTTTCAAGTCCACAGAAAGAATATAAGTAAACATTTTAGGTTAGCCAGCTATCCAACTATGGACTTGTGATTCCATTACAATTGCAAAGTTAAAATAAATAAATATATGTAAAATGAAGGAAAAAGTTGATAATTGTATTAGTTTTTGCATTGAAAACAATTTGGGAAGCTAAAACGTTGTCGATTCCAAAATTCATATGTAAATATATACATATGTATGTATGTGTGTATATTTAATTTGGTACTTTAATAAAATTAATATGCAGATTTTCAAGTATTTTCAAATCAATCATCAGTTTGCGCAGCTTTTATAGATGTCTTCGTAACTTAAATAGCCAACATAAGTATCCATCCAAGTCAACTTAGCAGTTCCCATTACAATGAACAAACGCAAATTTACCATATGTTGCGGTTTAAACGTTGGTGGCATCATTAGACCATACTCATTTTAAATGTGACTATCCAGGAAACTATTTGTCGGGAACAGATAGCTCCGATGGTCATATGTTCTAAATCAATCTCTAATACTTGTATGTATTAATTTGTAATTAATTATATGTACATATCTTTGGAATAAAAAAATATATTCACCTTTAATTTAAATTTAAAGTTTTATTAGGTTTAAAATATCCTCCATACGACTACATATGTAAGTACCAAATTTGTAAAATACTCAGTACATTTTTAATTATTTACTAGCTTATTGGAATTACCTAGTAATTAAAAAAGTAGCTTTACTTGGTAATAAATACCTTTTATTCTTATTCCTTTTCAATTACATCCAGTATGTGTAGAAATACACAACAAACTAAGCAGATGTGACAAACAGTAAGCATTTGAAAATGGGAATGATGTCCTTCTAACATCATTATTGTTTCTAAAGATAAAATTGAAGTGGTTCGGTACATTTCAAAAAATTACATCTAAGAAATGTTCTGCAGAAGATGTTCAGAAAAGGATTTTTATATATAAATTTTACTTCATACCGATTGCGAGCAGAATAAAGTTGCTTTTATCACTCAAGAACGAGAAAATGATTTCATCGATTTTGAAACAGAACATTTTTAGTAATTTAAACTATATAAAAAAAACTGTATAGAGATGGACCCAGAGCAGAAACCAACAGATATTTTACCAGCACAAACTTCACCTTAATTTTTAGATCTAGTGGGCAAACATTTTTTTATGTATGTATTTAATTGATCCGCATACATCTTTTTCAAACTTAGGCAAATATCCTATGAAAGGCGATGTAACCCCAGTTGAAGGATAATTAATAATCCAAGGAGACAAGGATTTTTTTTAAGACCAATAGTCAGGAGTAAACCCCTACTCATGCAGTGCATTATATTGAAATGGGAAGATGGTTGATAGATAACGATTTTTTTTTGTTCATATATTATGCGCCTTTTTGTTGATAAGACAAGTTGCTGTCAATTTGAGCACTCAAGGGCCAGTGTTATACCTTCACCCTTGAATATTCAAATAGCAATTGCCTCATCTGTCGGTGGATGTTGAATGTGAATGGTGAGCGTCTTCAGTAGATTAGCTGTTATCTTCCCAGAAGGCGGCGCTGTACTCCTGATTATTGGTTTCTTTTGGAATAGACTGGAAATGTCTGGAAGCAGTTTCTTGAAAATTGACTTTTTGGAGGGGGGGAATCTCTTTTTTTTAAATTATAATTTTATAAAACCGCAATTTTTTATTTTTATAATTTTGTCCTTCGCTGGGATTGAACCTCGGTCTTGTGAGTTTCTATGCGAGCGTTCAACCACTATACCACGACCCTTTTGAAAAACTTATTTTATTATTATTATTTAATGTATTTAATTTAACAGACCAACTGCCTTCCTTTTGAACACTAGTAGGTCCAAACTTTAGTGGTGGATTACTCTGCAGTGAGACCATTTGCCTCACTAGACACATCTGTCAAAATCTATCAAGAGCTACATATTATCATATTATATGTGCTCTGCTGCTTCTGATGCCTGTGAGCACAGTGTAAAAACATCTACTTATTTGATCGTCAAGCGCCCTTAAGGCAGCCTGACTATCTGAGAGTATATTGAGCCAATTATCCAGGTTAATCTCAGGACATACGACTATGGTTGGACCTCAGCGTGAAAAACATTCAATGATCTCCCTAGTGGAATTGACAAGTTTAGACTGGGTTCATAAAAATTAGCCCCAACTCAATTGCCATTTTGGAACCATGGGTATACTAGTTTATATCGAACTCTCTCCGAACCAAACACCGAGTAGACCAACATTCCCGAAACTTCATTTAATTGAAAGCAAATTACTCTTTTTAATAAAAAGAATGAATCGATCACCGTTCCGTTTAGTATTTTAAATTGTTACATACTATGTACATACCAAAATAAAATTAAAGTGGACCAAGAAGATTATTATTTTCACAACTTCCAAGTCACTACATGCATTGAATTAATTTTAATTGCATTCCTTAATTCGAATAAATTCATATTTTTTTTATCGTCCAGAAAATGAGCATGAAAAACAGCCCATTAGTGGTTAAGTGAGTGTTTAAAAGATTACTAAATTTGATTTTATACTCTACTCTTACAAGCACTGTTGCCCATTCCTGCATGCGGTCGACAATTATCCCATTCTCTGCAGGATATAGGCAGTGTAAGTAAAACTGACTGAATTTAAGTACATATTTCTCACACCACTTTAATACTGTGTTTTTCGTGTATTGAAATTTTTCCTATTCACGCTATCCCACTCTGAAATTATCTGTAGATCCCGCGAGAGTGTGTTATTCACGTTTTGTTTCTTGGCCTTGAGCTCAAAAGTTTTAGTGTATGACCAAACGTACATACATAATTATGTAATTGACAAATGCTGCCGCCATCTGTGAAACAATCGGCCTTATTCCAGTTGGCGACGTCGTTGTCGTCAAACGACACTTTTGTAGTAGAATAAAGAAAAAATGTTTCTCTTGCCTTTAATCTATAACAAAAATCTCTTTAGACGGCGACGACATCGCCAAGTGGAATACGGCCTAATAAACTAGGAAGTTAAAGAGAGGAGGCCATTAAGAAACATAGGACGTACTAATGCAGGAAACAGAATGGAAATCCAACAGGATGAGTGCATGGGGATCAAAAAGGCTGTGGTTTATATTAAATTGAGGGCGTAGTAAAATATACTTCGAATATCTCATCTATATTCTGGCGAGATTTTAGCGTAGTGACTAAGACCATTAGCTAGGTTTAGTGTCGCAGACCAGGGTCTCTATTGGAAAACGAACCCACAACCCTCGCACTAGCAATCCACACTAGATTTATTTGAATTTTTTTTAACATTTAAAAACTCTTCATACATACATATGAATAAAGAAATATATACATAAAAGTACATATAATATATACAACAAGATTTGTTAACTAATAGATATTTTACAGCTTGCGTTTTATACCTTAACCCATATCGTTCCGCTGTTCGATTTTTCGAACAGTAAATTTCAAGCGTTTTTGAAAAAATGTTTCTTCTCAGGGAAGACTACGAACTTATTTCTTTTAACAATTATATATTGTGATAGGTTAGCTACAAATATAGAAATAAAAGGACCTACCTACTTCAGTCCTTTTTTATTACAATGAGAAAGAAAAAACACTAATTTTAGCACAATTTAAAATTTTTAAAATTATGCATAAAATATAAAAAAATTAAAATTGTAGTTTTATTGAAAAACAGTCAAACTATTAAAAATAACACACAAATCGTTTTGGTTTTCGTATGCATTTTTATGATCTGCCTTCAAAAATCGGTGTTCGATTTATCGAACGCTGGGCACTATTTAGCACTTTTGTTTTTTCTAGAAATGGCTTTCTAAAACATATTGAATTACCATATTGTAATCTTTTTTCAAAATGTAACTAACGGAAAAAAGAAAAATACACATATGGTAGCATAATTATTCAGAGTATTTTTTGATGATGAGCTTTTAGGTATGATAGTCGAGGAGACAAATCGCTGCGTTCAGCAGAAGATCTGTTCTTTTGTACTAGACAATATCATGCTCCAACGATTTGTTGGCATTTTAGTATTATCTGGATATCACACTTTGCCTGCTGCACGCGATTATTGGTAAAATCACCCTACATTAGGCGTTCCTGTTGTGAAATTATGCATGTCAAGAAATAAGTTCTTGGATATTAAAAAATTCATTCACTTTAGCAACAATTTTGAGAAAAATGGCAAAGATATTGTTCAAATCAATCAAAATTATTTTAATTAGTGAATTTTTATAGTCACTATATTTATTTCATATAATATACGACCTTTGTATGCAGTTTGGAATCTGGGAGGTATATTTGTCGATTGATGAACAAATGGTGCCATATTTCGGACGACACTCTTGCAAAATGTTTGTACGCGGTAAGCCAATCCGTTTTGGGTACAATTTATGGTGTCTTTGCTCTTCAGCTGAATATCTTTACAACTGCGTACCATATGCCGGGTCGGCAGGCAACTATAACAAGGAAGTTGGTTTAGGAGCCTATGTGGTTCTTCGCTTATCAGGAAATATACAGTTTGCAGATAGGCATACTGTGTATTTTCATAACTTTTTTTACTTCTTACTACCTACTTACTGAAAACGATTGTGTGCAACAGGCACTATATGTGCAAATAGAATCGGAGGAGCTGAGCTGAAATCCGGAAAAGTTTTGGAAAGAGGCTGTCATGATTTCAAGTTTGATAGCAAAAATAAAATTTTAATTTGCCGCTGGCAGGACAATACAGAAATCACAGTTGACCAAGTCTACCCAACTGTTTCAGCGAAAAGATGGAAAAAGCAAAAGAAAAATAATGATGGCAGCATTATAGAACACGGTCGATTTGTGAATTATAACCAACCACAGCTATTGAAAAATTACAACAAAGAAATGGGAGGAGTGGACTTACACAATAATACTGTACAAAGTTATAGTGTTGCAATTCGAGCAAAGAAGTGGAACTGACCTTTATAAATCTACTTTAAATTCTTCGTTGGTAAATGCTTGGACTGTTTTGTCATCGCCAAGAAAATTAAAAAAATTAGATCGCAAAAGGAATTTTGAGTAAAACTTTCGTATTTTTTAATGACACAACAAGAACAAATAAATTCAGCTGGTGATGTAAGCGCTTTTGATTCTCCAATAAATATTCTTCCTGTAAGAAAAACTGAGCATCTTATAGTTAAAATAGAGGAAAACAAAAAGTGGAGATGTAAGCATTGTCATAAACCAAGCTAATTTTTATGCAAAAAGTGCAAGGTTGCGTTTCATACACATTGTTTTGAGGCATATCACGAAGAAAAATAATATATATTTTTAATATAAATAACTGTGTTCTTTCATTTTGATTTAAATGAATTAAATTAATTAATTTTTAGTTAGTTTTTGATTTAAATAATTTTAAATGAATTAGTTTGAGTTTAAAAAAATTGTTTTTTTATTATTTACAATTTTTAGGAACAATAAAACTAATATGCTAAATATTGCCCAGTGTTCGATTAATCGAACACCATTTTTCTGAAAAACAAAAAATTTTAAAAAAATTTTGACTTCAGATTTGTGTTTTCTTGTCGCAATTACTTTCTAAAAACCAAGTTTTAAAAGTCAATTCGAAAAAAAAAATTTCTCTGGGACGATATGGGTTAAGAAGGTGGTTGGTCCGTTATAATCAAACTTACAAAGAATTTAAAAATATCTATTCTCTTGCTTAATATACGTCTGGTAGCACTAATTAGAAAGTGTTTCGCAAACATTCACAATAGTTTTCTAATGCTGTCGTTTTTGTGTCGATAATACCGTTCCCTATTGTCATTTATCAAACTGTCATTTCATTGTGTGACGTTTCTCTCCCATTTACATTTTCTATCAGAGTTGCAACAGTAAATACCGTACGTGGACAATAACCGGACGGGTGTGATTTCTTATTTTTATATTTTAGTGTTCCAGTTAGAAAAATTACAAAAAGATTATTAAACATTCTATTTTATTAGTCTCCTTTAAAAATTCAACTACAGTAACTTACTAGTATTTTGTTAGAAAAGTAAAACATCAATTGAAAGAAAGCACAAAATTTTCTCGCATAAATAAGTTTAGAGCTTGTGTATATGTGTTTGTTTTACTAGGAATATAAAGAAAAATATAAAAAAAAGTGACGGAATTTTTCCAAAAATAAATTTTCTTTTCGTTTGCCTGCCAGACTACGTGAATCATTAGGAATCAGAAACATTTTATCAATAAATCTTTCGTTTGTGTATAATTTTGTGGGGCGGTAAAATCCACAATTGAAAAAATAGTGCTAAAATAAACGATAAAAAAAGAGAAGAGATTAGTAAATCCGAGAATATGTTCAGTTTTCTGAAGCGTGAAAAAAACAACCAAGAGGTGGTTGAAAATGTTATTGGAGAGTTGAAAAAAATTTACAAAAGCAAACTGTTGCCTCTGGAAGAACACTACCAGTTTCATGATTTTCACTCACCTAAATTGGAAGATCCTGATTTCGATGCCAAACCTATGATTTTATTGGTTGGTCAGTATTCTACGGGTAAGACCACATTTATACGTTATCTTTTGGAACGTGACTTTCCTGGCATACGTATTGGTCCTGAACCTACTACTGATCGTTTTATTGCTGTTATGCACGATGATAAAGAAGGTGTTATACCCGGAAATGCTTTGGTTGTAGATCCTAAAAAACAATTCCGTCCCTTAAGTAAATACGGCAATGCCTTTTTAAATCGTTTCCAATGTTCCTCTGTAAATTCTCCCGTGCTACAGGCCATTTCAATTGTAGACACTCCCGGTATTTTGTCAGGTGAAAAGCAACGTATTGACCGTGGTTACGATTTTACTGGTGTGTTAGAATGGTTTGCAGAACGAGTTGATCGTATTATTCTATTGTTTGACGCACACAAACTAGATATTTCCGATGAATTTCGCCGTTCTATAGAGGCGTTAAAGGGACATGATGATAAAATACGCATTATATTAAATAAGGCTGATATGATTGACCATCAGCAACTGATGCGTGTGTATGGTGCTTTAATGTGGTCTTTGGGTAAAGTCCTACAAACACCCGAAGTGGCGCGAGTATATATTGGTTCTTTCTGGGATCAGCCATTACGCTTTGATGCCAACCGTCGCCTTTTTGAAGATGAAGAGCAGGATCTCTTCCGTGATTTACAATCACTGCCCCGTAATGCAGCTCTTCGCAAACTCAATGATCTTATTAAGCGTGCTCGACTTGCAAAGGTGCACGCTTTCATTATATCTGAGCTGCGTAAAGATATGCCTTCGGTGTTCGGTAAAGACAGTAAAAAGAAAGATTTAATTAAAAATTTGGGTCAAATATATGATCGTATTCAGCGGGAGCACTCTATATCGCCCGGTGATTTCCCAGATATTAAGAAAATGCAAGACGTTTTGCAGCATCAAGACTTTACAAAGTTCCATTCCTTGAAACCACATCTATTGGACGTTGTCGATAATATGTTGGCCAATGATATTGCTAGATTAATGGAAATGATACCGCAAGAAGAGATGACCTTGGTATCAGAGCCTATGGTTAAAGGTAAATTGTAATTAAAAATGTTTCTTTAAAACTTACATTTTTGTTTATATGTTTCTATGCAAAAGTCATGTCAGTTATTACTTGTAAATAGTAAAACACTTTGATTTCAATAACACATAAATTGCACAAGGGAACTAAATGAATGTAATAACCAAAAGTACGTGATACTTTACATTAATTTTACAAGTCGTACAAAATCAATTTTATAAGTTAAAAAGTAATCTACAAAGTTTTATATAAGGTATTTATATTAAAACATTATTTTTTCATATTTTTTGTTATTAGTTCTACATATATTTTTGAGTAAAACATATACTTTTTTATGATATGAGTGCCTACTCTGTAATTCTCCTGAGCTGAATTTTTGTGTTTTCCAAACAATCTAGACGTTAAATATAAATGGGGATAATAGGCATAAAGCTCTTAAATCAAAATACACGTTCAAGAATTGTGTTCGTGGCTAAGAAGCGCTAAATCAAGTTTATATATTTTTAGTGATGAAGATTTATTTTATGAGAATCACAGAATTAGGCTGGTGTAGCGCCTGCCATTCCTAAAATAAAATCCAATTATAACGTACAGCTTGTACAGTTTATTTGCTATGCTTAATCACTTAAAACTTACCTCTTTCTTTAAAATAGTTACATTAGTTTGTTAAATTGCATATGTACTACTCGTAACTTTTTGTAGACTTTATTTATCAAAAATAGCATATTATTTACAGCAATCAAATATTTTAAACTACCATAAATTTACCAAGTACCAAAAGGTGAAAATAAACAAACCTTCTGCCCGATCACTTTATATATATAGGTATGTATGTACATACCATGTATGTATGGATGTAGGTATGTAAAACAAGTTCATCATTATTACCTTTTTACAATTAATATAAGGTTGAATTGATAAAAATATTTATAGACCGTTAAATTTTATTCACAGTTTATTTATTGCTTTTTCACTTCTTTCAATACATAGTATGTATGTATAAAAAATAATATAAATACAAAACGCAGAATATACTCGTATTACAATATTTTACATTATAAACAAATAATATATTAATATTTTGTTTGATTTTTTGTTTTTGTGGAAGAAATATTTTTAGTATAATACATACATACATATATTTTGTTTATATTTATATCAAAGTATATATTGCCACATTTGAAGGAATGTGGCCAACCATTTCAACTGAGAGGGACTAGCTAGCATAGAACATTTGTATGTATATGTATTTTACACTTAATTTGTTTTTAAATACATAGATATGAGTTTTAAAAAGTCATAAAACAAAAAAATAGTAGTTATCCAGCAAAATATCTAGTACATTACTATCAAGTGTTTCTAAATAATTGTTTCGAATGGAAATATTGTATGTAGATAGTATGTATAATTTAAACATGAAAATACTAACTACTGCTATTACTAATCGGTTTTTAAAATAACTAAGCTTTCATTTATTGGATAATTTTATGATCATAGAAATAGTACTTAAATTATTTTAAAATAAAAAAAAGAAGTCATGGTTTGTAACTTTTCAAAAATTTATTTTTTGTTTCTCATTGGAGCCAATGCAAGGAAAGTCTTTCAAGTGTAAATAGTTTTAATTTTGATTTATATAGTAATGTATGTACATATACTATTTGTGGTTTTAAAAGTGGAAATATGCTTCATATTTCATAGCATTTTGTTTCATTGGTTAATACTTCTTTTAGTCTTTAATAAAAAAAGTTAATAAAGAAATTTCAATCGAAAAGAGAATTTCATTTTTGTTTATTTATTAGTAAACAAAATCAAATTTAAACTTTAAATTACATCATACTTTTTTATCTTATCTTTTTTAAAATGTACAAAATAAATACAATTCAAGTTCGTCATCAAAATTCAATAATCAATTGTTCATATGTATATGTAGTATTGAATTAATTGTATATGCATATGTATGGTACATACATACCTGAAATGAATAATTTCTGCAAAATATACTTTTAATAAGATTTCTATTGTTTTTTTAATACTCATTAATTTGATAATTTGAAGAATTATTAACAAATGTCTGTAAACCTATATATTTTATAATAAGTTTTAAATAGTTAATTGCATTTTAGGGTGTTTTAAAATCATGTTTTATTATTATTTATCATTTAATTAAATTTCTATTTCTTTGTTTTTCTATTCACACTTATTCTCATGACTATTTATTTAAAAACATTTTACTTGTGTTTTTTTTTATCATTTGCCTGTTTTAACTGGGTCAATTACTAAAGTTATCAAACAAAGTAAAAACAGTTATGTCTATATATGAATCAGCTAAAAAATAAATAAAAGACAAAAATAATAGTTAAATTACAAGAAAAGAAAATAATACTGTCGTCGTTTTTTTGTTAATAAAGACAACTTTTATATTGAAGTTCTAAATACTTATATTATATTACTGCCTTGAAATTTCTTTTTAAATATGAATTTACCAAAATGTTTAAATTAACCACTTACTAAAAAAAATCTATAAATATTTTTTTTATTTATTACAAGTTTATTAAGCAGATTGTGTTCTAAAATTGGTTTAATCCAGTTTTCAATTTCAGTCTTAGCGCAAAATTGTACATCAGTTTGCATGAAAGTTATCAACAAGGCTCTATTTTCATTAACACAGTTCAATGGAATGTATTAAGCAAGAAATTTTATAGGAATCTTTTCTCTGTCTTACAGAGGTACGCACCACTTGGCATCACAGGTCATATTATTTCAATAGAAGAATTTGTGAAAGAGCTTGTTCAGACTGAGAGAACTGCGTCTTTAATAATGGGAACATTTACTTACTTCGAGATCACTCCTATTTTTTAAACTTATCCTAAGGATATCTGAATTGAAGCAATAGGCTTAATGGAGGATTAATTAAGGTTAATCTTTACAGGAAAGAAGATTATATTTTATTTATATTTTATATACTTTCTGATAGTTGTAGAGTATTTCAAACTGAAATTAGATCATTCTCATTGCCTTTTAATTTGTAAGTGAGAACTTTGAGGAGTGTACTGAAATGACTATCGTATCTGTTACCGTTTAGTAATACACCAGAAATTGACTACTGCATAAATTCAGAAAAGGCTGACGTTTACCTGCACAATAGGAACTTGTTGGGGTTCAGGCCACTGCTAAAATTCTGGACCGTAAGATAGATCATCCCTGAGCGAACACAGTGGAGTGAGCGAAGTATAGCGAATTATGGATCACTCTAAAACTGGCAGACTCAATATTTTTTCTGTGTATGAGTAGGAATAATACAAGGGTAATTGATACAATTACTGCTAAACTCCTGATAGCGGATATGATAAATGAATTGAACAATAGTTACTCAGAAGTTCGAAGAATTGTTCTTATACTTAAGCGCTGTAGAATGCAATGATTAGGGAACTACACACTGAAGAGAAGGTCATTAAGAGAGAACTTGATCTTATAGGGCGATCTAATGGTGTATGTATTTCGTTCTTTTATTTTTCATATTTTAAAATCTAACTTTTATGAAGAGATCACATTGAACCTATAAACATAGCTAAGCTAACCTTGCCATAACTTTAACTTTTTGTTGTTGTAAATAAAAAAAAACAAAACAAGTGTTTTTGTCAGTCACTAAACTGTCTATATTTCGAAATAATTTTTGTACACAATGTTAACATAGATGTAGGAAACATTTCTTTCATATTCAAATGGCAATTGTGATTTTTAAACGTACTATATTTTTTAGAAACAACTGGAAGCATTCTTTTTTAGTGTTCTTACTTACCCTTTATAATGAAATACTGAAATGTGGATAGCGCCTTATGTAGTTTTTTTTAGAAAATTGCTTTTGTTAAATTTTGTGAAAGAGTTGAGCTAAGAACTATTTCAGTATACTCTGGAATATGTGCTAAACATTTTTTATATATTCCTTTTTCTTCTTACCGTTTTCGTATTCGTCGCTGTTTTATCACTCTTTGGGCTATTATTAAAAATACTTAGAACATGAAGACCATAAACAGTTTCAAAAAATTTTGGTGATAAAATTGTAGCTTTTATATCTTAATTTTACAATTAATTTTTGTTTGGCTTTCGAAAAACACTACATCACATCTTTTAGAAGTGACATTATAGACTTTCCCGTATGAGCAAGTTCTTTAGGAATATTTCATTTTTTTAAGAAAAAGAATATGATAAAAATTAAATCTTTTGTCAAAAAGTAGATTTATAGTGCTAAGATGGTATAAAAAACCTTTAATATATTTTAAAATTTTATATAACAAATAAATATCCAATTATTTCTAAGTGTAGATCTAGGAGTTTTAATTAAAAAAATTATTTATTGCAATTTAATTGTGCAAAAATTATAATAAGATAAAATTTCAGTTAAAAAGTAAGTACTCGTAACTCAGTCGGCAACAGTTAGCCTTTGCACAAGTTATGATGTCACTATTTATTGTTTTTCTATAAAAATACGCAAGTCAAACAATTGATTTGACTCTTGAAAAATGTTATAAAAATGTAGTAATTGAAATATTTTATTTCCAATAATTGTTTTAAAAATAGTCATTCATTTAAAGGTTATTATTAAAAGTTGCTAAAATAATTTGTAAGCCTTTTTATTTTTTACTATACTATATAAATAAGACAATTATTGTTGAAAATCACACATGTAGTATAAGTACATACCACATTAATTTAAAATAACTATCGCACTTAATAAAAGTAGAATATGTTCTAAGAAAACATCACTGGTAGAATTGTTACCATAATGGACTTTATCATTCTAAATAAAAACAAAGTAATACCCTACTTACGCTTATCAATATACTTTATCAGTTTTTATTTTCTTATTTATATGTGTCTAAACATACATATTAGTTAGAAACCTACTAAGTTCTTAGTAACCAAAATAACTAAAGTTCCACTAAATACCACACAAAAATTATTTAATTTTGTACAATTTATATAAATAAATTTAAATAAGATTATGTAATTTTATTTAAAGAAGTTTCTCTATATTTTCGTTTTTAGAAACAATGACACGTACTGTTTGAAGATGTTCTTTATAATTGAAATGCTTTTCTTATTACTTATTTTAAAACATAAAATAATACAACAAAGATTTCGTTTTACATAGATAATGTTTTATGTGCATTTAAAATTTATTTAAAAAAATAGAATTGCTCAAATATGAGATACATAGTATATATCGTCGCAAGAATTAAAGAACGCTGTTACTGACAAAAAATCGAAAATACGTTTTTTGCATCATTTTTATCAGAAAAAAATACGCATCGATTGGTCCCGGTCCCAGATTTCTACGATGAAAATAAATGCACTTACACTGTCAGCGAAATGAAAAATACCAGTGTATTTGTTTTACTTTCATACATTTGTTTTACTTGCATAACCCCAATATGGTGAGTTCGGGTTAAAGAAATTTCGGGTTATGGTAGTTCGACTGTATGTTCATACATATGTAAATGCTAATACACAAACATGGAACAAATGAGAATCTGAAGTTAAAATTTCCGGGCTATATTATAAAAAAAGCCTTCTTAGAAAACAAGGAGTCTTCACCGATATGTGTTCTGGCATTATCTTAATAAAACACAACAACGTTTCTGTTGCCAATTTTGGCCGTTTTAATTGCACTAGTTGGTTCAATTTCTTTAAGTATTGAAAGTAGAGATCATACTTAATTGTTTACCACGTTGTACAACCTTATAATGAATAATTCCCTTCCAATTTCTCCAGACCTTACTTCGTTCTTTTACTTTTTGCCATATACTTAAATTGTCGTTCGTAATCCACTTTTTATCGCTTGTAATTATTCGCTTCAACAATGTTTCAACTCCGTTCTGTTTTAATAGTGAATCGCAAATAGAAATTCAGACCATTAAATTAAAAACAAAACAAACATTCTTCGTGTTCTCAACTCTTTATAAATGGTTGACAACTCTTTAGTAATGATTTGCATGAAAACGAGAAAACTAGATCGCTGCTGTTTTTTTTTTTTTTAATTAAAGCTTTGTCTCCGTAAACGTAACAAAAAAAAATATATGACGGTAATGTTCCGAATTTTTACTCAGCTTAAACGAGGATAACTCTTCACAGAATAACGCGTGAATAATGAAGTTTAATATGTGACCTCTTAAACAAGTTGTAGTGTTTTGTGATGTAATTAATGTTACTAAAGATATTACATTTTAGAGCCATCTAACGACATTTCGTATCCGATCTTTTTCGAGTATCCACTTTTAGAGGGAAAAAGCATAACCTAACCACTATTTTATGAAAACATTTTCAAATTATTTAATTTGTAAACAAAATACATTTCGATATTTTAAAAAAACTTTATTTAACACTTTATTTAACATTTCTTCCGAAACACATTTCATTGTTATAATTCATGCAAAACACCTTTTGCATTAACCTTGAGCCAAGTAAAATATTGCATATACAGCAGTTCCCGCTTAAGTGCGCATCAAAAAAAGCAAAATTTTCTGTGCATTTAAGCGGGGAATCATTTATCCGAAAACCCTTATAAATGCGCAATTAATGCTTTTATAAAAACCTCGTTTAAAAGACTTAATAATCATTTAAAATAGATTTTTTAATTTAAAGGAATACATACAACGTTTATTATATAAAGAATGATAACTAGGTACATACATACATATGTAATTTTTAAAATTTAAGCTATAGCACTTTTACCCTAAAACATGTAAACAACAATACAAAATTAAAAATGTAGATTTTTTTTAAGAAATTAAGATAACGTCAAGATAAAAAAAATCAACTTGGCAGCATTTTTATATGTGCTTAATTTTTAAGCAGTTTTAAAATTAACCGTTTATATAAGCGGATATAAATAAAAATTTGTATGGAATATTAATATTCGGTTCGAAAAAAAACACCGCTAAAATTACTTTTTAGAACTTATTTTTTTAACGCCTTGCGAGATATTTAAAAAACGCAAGGTTTTGATTACGCACTTAAGCGATTTTTTTGGTTTACATTTAAGTAATATGGGACAAAAAAATTAATCATGTAAACGAGGAATGCATTTAAACGAGGTCATTTAAGCGGGATGTTTTTGCATGTATGTAAAGGTAAAAATATTTCTTGTCAGCATATTTTGCGCATTTAAGAGAGGATATCGTTTAAGCGGGGAGCATTTAAGCGGTAACTACTGTAATAGTAAAATCACCAATGTGCTATTTAAAGTAAATTTTTATTTTAATTCTCCAAAATTTTAGATTAATCATTTTTCATTTTAATATGCCTACCTACATAGATATTAGAAAAGTAAAGAAAATAAAACTGAAAAAAAAAATAAACGATTTTAATATATAATTCATTATGTGCATAAAAATTATTTCTTTAACTAATCGTTGTTTCAATAAACGATATTTATTTTATTGTAACAATTTCCGTTTGATCCAATTTGAATTCGACATCCGTTTTAATAATGCAAAAGCATTGTGTTCCATATAATAATTAGTCTTTAAAAGTAAATTTAACTCGAGATAAGACATCTCAATGCGAAAGAAATTATCTTGAAAAAAAAACTAAAACTATACTCGTACGAAATTGTTTCAGTTTCCCGTATCACATTCTCTATTCAAAATAAGCAATAATTCCACTATTTATGCACGAAATTGTGCAATCATATATTCTAATAAAGAAGAACTTAAATTGCAAGTATACGAATATATTCATATGAAAAAAAATCGAAAAAAAAAAAAATAAATAAATTCAAAAACAGTCAAAGCTGACTAAAATGGCATAAAATACTGATCTTTCTTTACATGTACATATACATACATATGTACATATGTTGTGTATCAAGTGTATACACTTGCCTTAATAGGTTTATACTTTTTGTGTTTTACCTTTGCTAGACTATTTTATAATCTATTTCAATGTATTCGTTTTAATTTACTCCTATACTAGACAAATAAATTTTCATTCTATAACATTTGAATCAATTCAGCGCAAGTATCTATGTGTTTTTTTGCCAGCTTTTCGATTATGAATTGTTTGTTGGTTGCCGTTGTAGTTGAGTTTAATAAAAATTGGCGCGAAACTTGTGCCCAAGTGCAAGTGAAAATGTGTTTTATAAATGATAAGACGAGCGAGTTTTAGAACTTTTTAAGAACAAGTAAACAATATTTACTGAATATGTTTATACAGTGACTGCCTAAATTAAAACGTTGTCGTGTATTTTAATATTGTGGATTATTTCTTTAGGTAGAGAGACACAACGGTTCAAGTGTCGGTGTCGTACTTATTTATAGATTTGTATAAATTGTTTAGATCTCAAATTCATTCAGTTTACTTGAGTTGAGTTAAAAAAAAAAATCCACATATACACATTAATTTAACAACAACACACAGGAAGAAAATACTTGTAATATTCGTACTTACTTATTAGTATAACGAAAATAAATGGTTATTTTCTTCTTTTTATAATACAAAATTCTTTAATTTAAAGTTGAATATATTCAGGTTCAAATAGAGGATATTAATTTTAATTTAATTGATGTATTCAAGTGCAATAATTATTCTTGTCAGAAACATAAATTCTAAAATTTTAAATGAATTTTTCTAAAAAATCGTTTGATGACATAAAAAGCTCTTCAAAGAATTTTCCCAAATGTTTTCCTTTTAATTTTTAAATGGCAATTTTATTTATGTTTAATAGTTCTGAGAAGATTATAATGATTCGTAACTTATCAATTTATGATTTTATTTTTATATTATTCAACCATTTGAAATCAAAATTTTATAAAATTTGAGAATTATGGTTTACATTTTATGTTCATACACATATATAATACATACATATGTACGTTAAGATATATTATCGTATGTATTGTAAAATTAAATTTATTTTTATGTCAAGCTCAAACCGCAAAATAAAAAATGTTTAATATACAGGGTTTTTCAACAAGAACTTTGGTTTTCAGAACAAAATTGTACAAATAATTTATTTTTAGTAATTAAAATTTTTAGTGCATTTAAAAAAATATCCGTACTAGAATTATAGAAATAAATGAATAAAAATGATATCAACAACTTGTTGTATTTTACATTTAAAGTTGTTTGAAATTTTATTCGGTTTCAATTTCACTGGTTTTCGTTTTAGAGAACATACCCGATTGTATCCGAATCAAAATATGAGTATATATGTATGTATTTTACAAACAAAAAAAAATTATCGGCAGCTATTTGGAATACTTAATATATAATTCTCCATTATAATCTTTAATTTATTATTAATTTATTAATAACTTGTTTAAATTATAAACTTCTTAGAAAATCCATATTATGTTTTAATTTCGAGTTCCATTCGAGGATTCAAAAATAACAAAGTATGTATTTTGATATTTTCTGGTTGCATTGATGTTGATTTCAATGTGTGAGTCGTTGTATATAACAAACAAGTTGTAAACGCATTAATATGTACTTATGTAAAATTTTAAATTTATAATTTAAAAAATCAAAATACAGTACTGAAGTTGCGGCTATAATTGTTGTTGCGGGTATAATTGTTGGTTTCAGTGTTTGTAGCAAAATATGTAACACAAATGCTAAATGTGTATCATAAACACGTTCCAAAGTGTGTACCTTGCAT
This sequence comes from Metopia argyrocephala, assembly GCA_963576795.1. Taxonomy (NCBI): domain Eukaryota; kingdom Metazoa; phylum Arthropoda; class Insecta; order Diptera; family Sarcophagidae; genus Metopia; species Metopia argyrocephala. The sequence continues at coordinate 53,773,867 of OY756211.1, read as the reverse complement.
TATACTTAGTAAAAAATTCTTTTTTTTTTATTATTATTAAGGTCAGCACTCAGGAGGCGACCCTACTCATGCACGAAAGGAGTAGTGTTTATGGACATTTGCTTTAAATTTACTGATATCGTAATTGGCAGGAAAAACATTCGCTCAATAAAGCACTTTGAGTGTTTGTTGTATATCTTTACTATCTTCGTATACTTCAACTTGGAGACAAATATCCGATATATCTAGATGGGTAAAGATAATTCCTTTGTGGCAGTTGGAAAAAATCAATTCCCGTAAATGAATATGCGCATATACGAAATTTTCTATATACATATATATCTGTTTCTCCCAGAGTTCAAAAGCTTAAATACAGTCAATTTCAAGGGTGTTTAGCTAGTCTATATCTATGGTATAGCAGTTTAGAGAGTTTGTGATGTCGTTTATTGTAACTTGGCAATTGAACATTGCTAAGTGGTTTATTTTATTTGCGTTTTCACATGCTGTCGTTTGTTGTATAAGCAGTGGGTCTACCAATAGTATTGCATGTCGCATAAGAAATAACAGAAATATCCAAAGCGATTTCCGTTTCTAGTTGAAAAGGAATATAATTGATTTTTACGATTGTGATTCTCAAGCAATAACTGCAGTGTTTGGCCGGCTATGTGGCTTCTGGCGCACTCCTGCAGAAACCAAAGATCATTCGTATCACCATTAGCTAGTTATGGTCACAAAAATATGTTATCATGGTCTCATCATTTAAGGAAAAGCTTAGCTTTAAGTTCAGTTTTAAATAGCCACTTCACAAACGTTCGGCCCGATTAAGGTAGTGGATGTCGAAGGATGTCAGGGCAATTCTTGACATTTCATCATTTGACGGCTAATTAACTTCATTATCTCAAATTTACCCACCTTATATGGGTTTCAAAATATTTTGATATATTTGTTTGCCATTGAACCAACACTATCTTGTTTGTTTCAGACACCGTGCAAATATCATTAACCAACTCATGGTCCTTCATATACACAAATATACTGATTGCTTAGATGTCGATGTTTGACAAAAAAGTCTCTTTGGTCAAATCAGTTTGACAAACCAACTTTGACCGGCTAACAGTCGCTTAATACAATTTCTGAATAGATATAAGTTTCAAACTTATGCGTATTTAAGAGGATAATTAATACGCCCTATTAAATCCGCCTTTAATTAAAAAAATAAAATACTTGTTCGCGTGTTGTTTTTAATTTATAGAATCCAAAATTTCTGTTTAATATTTTTTGGAACTTTTATTATTAAGAAGTTTTGTTATTAATACTAAACAACTGTTATAGTTCGCAGACGTTATTTAATAATTCATATTTCAAACAGAAAACTATCATGACGTCGGTATTCTTTTTTTAAAGAATTATTATATACATATGTATGTATGTACATACATATAATCGTATATAAACAATATTTATAGTAAGAAATTAAGAATTAGTTAGAGGATTGTCACTTATATACGTTTAACTTGAATTTGGTCTATATAAAATGGACTCTTTTTGAGTATGAAGGATGTCGATTACCACATAAGTTGAATAGATATAAATTCCTGGGTTTCCTGGGTAATACGGTTCCACATTCACAATTTTTCAAGTCTTTGATTGATTGTATTGTTTTCTAAACTCTTTTCTATACTTTTTTTCCAGAATTTCGTGTTACCATTTTTTATCTTTCCTAATTTTTTCGTGACAATTTGCCACATAATTTTGATTCTCTGATCTCAGTAATTCTATTACTGTTTTTTTATATCGTTTATTGCAATATTGCTCTCTTGAAAAATTGTTTTCTAAAAGAAAGGCTAATTCTTCATCAGCAGATAACTTAGTTGGTGTGGTTCTTAAAATTATTTTTCGTACTTTCGAAGCTCTAGTAGGAGTACTGATAGTCTCTCTAAAAACCACTGCTTAATCTAATTGATTTTATTTATAAGCAGCGATTTTTAAAGGTTTCTGCTGTAATTTGTGTTTTTGTTCTCTCAGATGAGAGTTGAGGCCGTCCAGTCTCAAATTTCTACAACTTGTCCATATTTGAAAAAAATATTCGTCACTGCTCCTTTATATGTATATTACTTAAATATATTTACATATATGTGTTCATACATATAGTATATAGTAATATTATAGAAATGTATATAGCGGATCTTTTGTCATCTTTGTTATGTTTCTCTCACCATATATTGTATAACTTTGAAGTTCATCGTAAGGTAATTTAATTTTTTAATGGATCATAAATAAGTTCACCAACATTATATTATAGTTTTTAAAACTAAATTTTTATTCTGGACCCAACCGTTATTTAATAACTAATTTCGAACTAGGATTAGTTGTAGAAAAATTTATCATACTGTGTACTGTTTTTGGTATTTATGATCAGAATAAGCTGTCAAATCAATTCATACAAATATATTGATGTTTAAGAACACTATCAAACTATGCATGTGAATGCTTTGAAATTTTCATGAAAGTACTTTCATGTGTAATGGCAGGGTAAAAGTTCTTAAAGCTTATAAATATAAGATTTGCTGATGATATTTTTTTACTATTAAACAAGATATAATTGTTCATTTATTTACGAGTACAATTTTAATGAACTTTTTTTGCACTTTCTGCAAACCTTGTCTTATACTTTTATGCTAAATATAATTAACACTTTTATTCCAAATGAGGTCATAAAGTTTTTAAATATAGCGGGTTATTTTAAATGAATCATCCTTGTATGCATTTGCTAAATAATGACACATTCTGCATATACATATTTACGTAGTACTTTCCTAAGTTCTAGTAAACGGTTTTAGCGTTAAAATGATTTTGCGAAGCTTGGTTTTGCAATCACTAAATGCCATTTATTTGTAACATATGTACATACGCTGCCGATTACTTGAATAGGTTCACTATTTTCATTATATTCAAATAAATTTTTTCTAAAAGTATTTAAGTTTATAGTTGTATTATTTTCTAAAATGGTAAAATATTGGATTATATTAGTTTATAATAAAAAAAACTAACATGATTTTCAACACAATTTTTTGCGCCATTTGAATAGGTTCACTATCATTCATTTAAAAAACTAAAGAAGAAAATGATTTTTTTGTAAAACTTTTTTTATTTTTTAAGATTTCTCACAATGTTTTGATGATTGTATATTCATTCTCCTTTATTCGATATAACTTCAAGAATACCATTTGGGAGGGAGCTAAAAAGATTTTCAATTAATGATAATGAAATTTCGGAGCAAGCTTTTTTAATTCCTCCAATTAAAGCTTCTTTGTATTGTCTGCCGGACCCATAGACTTTGCGAGAAAGCAAACCCCATACATTTTCTGTAATATTTATGTCAGGGGAATATGGTGGCGTTCTGGCTTTGAATACACGCCTGTACAACCCAGGCATTATGTATCTGGGCATTATCTTGTTGAAATATCCAGGGAATTGGTCTAAAAATAGTAGACAAATATGGAAACGCCTTTTCAAGTACTATTTTGTAGTTATTCGCGTTGATTTTTAATGTTAGGAATTGAAGCTCACATGTACCATAATATGAAATCGCCCCCCGCACAGCTATTGAGACGACTAAGGTCGCGTTCCTCCTTACGTAGGCCGTGGAAATAGTAGTTTTATCCATCCGGACCTTCCAAATTAAACCTTATTTTAGTCTAAGAAGACAACACGATAACATTTATTTTTATCGCTCATGTGCACCATTAAGAGATGGTTTTTTTAATTTTCTATCTCTTTAAATGTTTAGAACTTTGAATAACACGTCTTACAGTGTTTATGCTAGCTGTGATACCCAATTTTTGTCTAATTTTTGCAGCAGAATGGCTTGAATTTGAGGCAGCTCTTATAATAGTTCTTCTATTCGCTTCTGTTGTGGCTTTTTTCGTCCGCCCTTTAATGTTTTTTCCGTAATCGGACAGATTTCTTAAAAATTACTTACAACATTACAACTATGGCTTAAACCAGTTTCTTTGAGTGCTTTAGTTTTACCTTTTTCTTCTTCAGTTAATCGCTTGCTGCGCCTCATTTTAAATAAAAAATTGTAGTAACTCACAAATATTTAAAATTTTAATTATACCGTCGAGGGTCAAAAGAAAACTAATTTTATTTCTAGTGGACCAATTCAAATGAACCAAAATTTACACCTCTTTTTGCAGCATTTTGAAGTAAAAGCAAAAAATAACAAATTTTTATTTATCTATGGTACCGTTATTTTTTCCTAAAATATGCTCATTCATAATATCTCTTAATTTAAGCGAAAAAAAAATTGTTCTCGTAAAGTTTATATGAAAAGAAATTAAAAAATAAGAGCAAAAATTCATTGGCAAAAATTTTTGTACATCTTGAGAACAGGTTAAGCTAAAGTTACTAAATTTATTCTGAATATCTTCATGGTCAAGGTAAATCAGGTGTGGTACCTACCAAACAAGTTAAATATTGATTCATCACTTCGCTGCACAATATAAACATTATGCGCTGCCACTGCTAATTACATGCTGCTGATGCTTCTTTTTACTAACTTTATTGTTTGCATTTATTTATTAATGCATTATTAATTTTTTTGATTATTTCCACATAGTATGTCTTAGCTTTCATTTTGGAACAGTTGAGAGTTATTTGAATTTTTGAACATATTGCCCATAATGTACAGAACAGTGATGCATTTACTAAAAGCCTCGAATGCATTTTCTTAAATTTCCTTCACTTCAGAACAAGGTATTTGATATTGGTTTTATTATGGTTTCAGAATATTGTACTTGCTATCCTTTTGGCGCGGAAATCATGTGGAATAGGTAATTTCACCGATTTTAATGTGTGTATCTTCTTTAAACCGTGTTTATAAGCTTTCATTTTTTGTGCAATAAAGAGTGCATAACCATAAGAATATCTCTGGCCACGTCTATTAAGATGTGCGTCACTATAAAGTGTAACACCCATTTTTCTTAATAACTTTTTTCACCTTTAATCAAAATTATTTTTCTTAATCACAATATTTTTGAAAAATGTGTCAGATTTTAAAATGTATCAGTTTGTCAAATTTGACTTGTTAGTTAGTTCACAATGGATAATCAAAGACAAGTGCATACAAAAATTATTCAATTAATTCAAAAAAAACCATATTGGAGTTATACAAAAGTTGCTAGGGAAGTCCACGTGACCAGACAATGTGTTTCCAGAGTGGTCAAAAAGTTCAACAAAGACCTAAAAATTGAAAGAAAGACTGGAACAGGTAAAGCAAAACTGGTAACGAACGACACGAAAGCCAAAAAGGTTGAGAAGCTTTTGCTGGCTCTTCCAAACATTTCTGGTCGCGAAGTGGCCCGGCGCGTGCAATGTTCGGAAAGTTTTGTGCGCCGAGTTAAAGCTAAAGCTGGCCTTAAAACATTTAAAGTCCAAAAAGTTCCGGATAGAAATGCTAAAAAGAATATTGAAGCAAAAAAAAGAGCAAAACTCCTCAAAAAAGAATTTTTTCAAAAGTTCGAATGTTGTGTAATGGATGATGAAACTTACGTTTTTGCAGACTTTGCGCAGCTTCCTGGCCAAGAGTTTTATGTAGCGGATAGTAGAGGCAATGTTTCTGAAGAGTTCCGAACTAAAAAACTATCAAAATTTCCCAAAAATGTCCTAGTTTGGCAGGCTATTTGTAGCTGCGGCAACAGAAGTGCATCGTTTGTTACATTGGGATCAATAAACTCAGATATTTATATCAAAGAGTGTCTTCAAAAGAGGTTGCTCCCATTTCTAAGACAGCATAACATATCAACATTCTTCTGGCCAGATTTGGCAACATGTCACTACAGTAAAAGCGCAATAGACTAGTATAATAAAAATAATGTTATTTTTGTTCCAAAAGAGGCTAACCCACCAAACTGCCCAGAGCTGCGGCCTATTGAAAGATATTGGGCTCTGGTCAAAAGAGAACTAAAGAAGAGTACATCTGTTCCCAAAACCATTACTAGTTTTCGATATAAATGGACAGCTGGTACCAAAAAAATCACCGAAAACACTATAACATTGCTTATGGATGGCATAATGAATAAAATAAAAAATTTTATAAAATTAAATTAATTTTTAAATAAAATAATACAGAATATAAATCTGTAATAAAAATGCAAAATAAAACTGTTTTATTTTTAACTCTAGCTTACTCCAGTCAGTTTTTATTTGACTTTTGATGTGTTACAGTTTATAGTGACGCACATCTTACTTGTATCTTTGTGGTTACTTAATTTTCGGAGCATTAGGCGAAAGTTATTTTCTCGTTTTAAAAATATATTGATTCTGGGGCCCTATTCTGTAATTCTCTTTAGCTAAAATACTAAAGTTTTGTGTTTTTGAAAGAGGCTGGGTGTTAGAATATATAAAATTAAAAAGTTTAGAGGTAATTGGCATGAACTTTTAAATTACAATAAGCGTTTAAGAATTGTTTTCGTAGCCAAAAAGTCCTAAATCAAGTTTACAAGAGTTACAGAATAAGGAGAGTTACAGAATAAGACCTCTGTTCACTTTTTCTCATTCGTCAAAGTATTATAAATAAAGGCTGTGGTTAAAATGTTTTTCTTGATGTGAGTGAACCTGTTTTTTTTCGTTGAAATCATGGCGATTCTATTGCAATTCCTTAATGGTAGTGCTATCGAACCTGAACTTATCTAGTAAATCGACCAATTGCGTTGTACAAATTTTTTATGTACAGATTTTTAATTAATGTTTCTTATATCGTTTGAGGGTTTCGTAAAAGTAGTCTATTCTTTGGGTTCTTTTCATTGTTTGAGAGTTTTTGCAGTGGAGAATTACAAATTCAACATTTCGACCATTTTCTAACTTTTCTTGAAATACATCGTCACTACTCTCACTACTACCAACAGATATTCAAAGTAACTATCCATGTCACACCACGTTTGTTCGGTTTTGTTGTTATTCAATCAATATCCCATACACGCATTTAACATCTAATTTCTACAATTTCTAACTGCATACAAGAAAATAATATTAAATAAATAATACAGACAAAAAATATTGTTAAATTAACCTTTTTAAAACCTTTTTCAATATCATTGTCAATGTTACACAAAATACAAAAAACAAAAGTGTATTCTTTTATTTTTAGTTTCAAAAATTTATTACAACGTCACTAAACTTTCGATTAAAAGAAAATCAAAAAGAAAAAAGTCAACCAAATATTTAGGCATTCATTTTATTTTATTCACGAAACCAATTACAATTGTTCATATTTTTGTATGTATATGTGTATATACATACATACATAAGATGTGTTCGTTTTTTATTAAAAAGTTCATTAACTTTTTGAAATATTATTTATTAAATGCGTGTTTCAAAGTATTTCTCATTACATAAGCTCTGTGCTCCAGTATATGCAGTTATTGATTAAAAAGCATTATATTTTTAGATACAAAAAAAATTAGTTATTGGCTTAGTTACTACATATGTATGCATGATACTGTACAAAGTTTCGTTTATTGAATTGAATTTCTAATGCATTATCATTTCCGTTACACTAAACGGCTTAGCATTATTGCAGCCACCACTAATAGTATGTGGAAATAATTGGCCACTAACTCAATCAATTTTAGTGGTAGTGGAAATTGAGTGCATTAAATGAAGCGATTTTAATAGTTGTGGAAATTCAGTACAGTAAATTAAGCGATTTTAGAAGTAGTGGAAATGGAGCGCACTAACTGAACCGATTTTAGTGGTAATCTAAATTTAGTGCACTAACTCTGAATGATAAGTGGCTGGCATTATTTATAATCTCACTGTAAAAATCTGACCGATACTACAGATGTGGTGAGAGCATTATAAAGTGATGTTCGACATGACTGGAAGCGTTTCAGATGTAGTCTGTACATCATTGCAATGTACCCACTGCTCAAAATATCGCTTCTGTTAGTGAAAGTGTGGCCCTGTCTTACAGCTCAATATGCCGCATTTGTATTTGGACTTGCACTTTCATCTATTTAGAGTCCATCTCACGCAATAATTAAAGCCGGCTGATCATTAACAACGTCGTACAAGTGCTGAATGGGTACTACAGCAACAGGTTTTCAGTGCCGATTTTTTTTTTTTTTTTCAAAAAAAAATGTTTTTCTTTAGTGATGAAACTCATTTCGCACCCCGTGGTTACGTTTCCAAGCAAAATTTTCCCATATGGGATTCGGAGAACCCAGAAGTAATTGTAGAAAAACCATCAACCGAAAAAAGTGTGTTTAGTGCGCACTATGGTTTACGTCAAAGGCCTTGTCTCAGCGGGCAATCCCCTAACGATAAAGTATTTGAGATATCGACCAAAATATACGAAAAATAACCGAAACTACCTTAAAATGATCGACTGCTACAACCAATCCAGAGTCGATCATTTAATGGCATTGCATTTCGTTCTTAATGGCAAGATTAAGGAATTTTAATGAAATTAGATTCATTGAAATTATAGCTTTATGTGTGTTTTACTTAACTTTGCCTTTGTAACTGAACAGTGGATAACCCTGTATATATAATTGGGTGAAAGTGGAAAAGTGGAATAAACTGCAAATTTGTCATTTGTTCTTCTAAATATTTAGCGAAATACTACTTATATTTATTGTATTGTAAAGAGATTTTCTTTTACTAATAATGTTTTTATTTTTTTATTTTTTGTTTCCTCTCTATTTTTTTACTTTGCTTTTGGTTGTTATATTTTAAACGTTTATATTTAATCCAAATGTTGTAAAGTTGTGTTCATTAACCTTAAGTGTTAGTGAACTTGTTGTACTTACATATGTATGTACATAAATAGTATATATGGCTATTTTTTGTTTTTCAGTTTTGAAAATATTTTTAAAAAGTATGCCATTTACTTTTCTGATGTCAGTAATTTGTAATGTTTTGGAGACTTTTAAAAATGAATGTACATACATATTTATTGTTAAGAATAGAAAGACGTGTTTATAGGTCATTTTTTTAAATTTTATTTATTGTATGTGGTGAAAATAAAAATGTTTTATTTCATTTAATAATTTAATATACTAGCATGTGTATGTATGTATATTTATAATTGTTTTTTTACACTTAATTTTAAAATAAGTAGCTTAATATCATAATACGTTTATATGCTGTTAAATACTAAACTGATGGTATCTATTGTTGCCATGCTTATCTTAAAAGTTTTGTCTTCAGTTATGATTTATTTAAAGTTTTTCTTTTTTTTTCTTTTAATTGTATTTACTTAAAAATTATTTCCTTTTTTTAAATACTTACTTTTCTTAACTATTTTATTATTTGATAGTATGTTTAGTATTTGTTTTTCCTTTTCTTTTTCATCGTTAATTTATATCACATGTTTAGCATTAAATTGCTAAATAATTTTGAAGGTGTGCTTTGCTTGCTTGTGTTATTTGATTTCTGCTTTTGGCCTCTTTTTCTTTAATAATTTTATTATTATTATTATTTTTTTTTTTTTTTTGCAATGTTCTAAATTTTTCAAGTTTCTACACTTAATAAGTTTAATGTGTTCTTAAAAGATTTTACGAAATACTTTTTTATTATCTGATCTTAATTTACTTAAATATTTTGGCAAAGTTCATTTTAAATAACATTGCCACTACGTTTTAAAATATTTTTTATTTTTTAGAAGAAACCATTTCCTCTAGTCACTCCTCCCATTCTGTAGAGAATATTGAGCCATTACATTTAAAGTTGCGAGAACGTTTAATTGAAGCTTTAGAAAATGTAAAAAATAAGAGTTGTAATAATTTTCAAAAATGTAAAAAGTAAGAAAAAATCTTATATATTTATTATGTACATATTTTCAACATCACTTTTGCACACTAGCTTAAATACAAGTTTTTTGTTTTTGTATTCGTCACGTTATTGTATGCTTTCAAAAACATATCCATTTTCCATATTTCCTAAACACGTTGACACTCACTTTAAGATCGATGTGTGCTTTTAAAAACATATCCATTTTTGTTCTTGCTTTTTAAAGATAAGAATATAGAACTGCTATAGCCGTAATTTATGTGTATCTGCAAGCAAGCACGCACAATGTTTCTCTATTACACAGTGTAACAAAATGGAAAAAACTTGAAATATCTGGGGTGTGATGCAACTTTTCTGAAAGATCTTGTTGATCATAAGAGTTCGTTATTGGAATTTTCGAAATATGTACTTCTACAATCATGAGTTACGTGTAAAAAATAGTTTTTTTTTTTGTTGTTTTTTCACTAAACTCTTCTACATTTAGTCCAGTGTTTACAAGTTCCATATTTCTATGCATTATCTAAAAGAAAAGACTCAGGACTTTCGAATGATATACAGTATCCCTCGGTTTACGTTGTTTCATTTTACGTCGTAAAATTTTTTGCTCGTTTAAATTTTGATTAGCGTCTCCATTCGTTTAAATTTTGATTAGCGTCTCCATTCGATTTACGTCGCCTCAGTATTTTTTACAAGTTATAGGTAAAAACAGGTAAATCCAAGTTTTTAATTTAAATGTTTATGAATACATATTATGTTTCCAGATATATGTAACTTTTTCAATCTGTATGCATTAATGTTTTGCTTGTCAAACTCAATAAGGTAAAATACATAATATGCACATACATGCATATGAACTAGGAAAATAAAACGGACGAAGTTTCTAGACCTCAAATAAAAAAGAAACCAAATGTACTTTTATTAAAATCTCAAGTATAAATTATTCACCGTTATGACAACGGGAAAGTGCAACGTTGACTGGAACTCGTTCTATGGAAACCCTTTATGGATTGAACCACCTCAACTCAACTTAAAATATGCCGTTTTTGAAATCACTGTTTCCGAATTTTCTGATTTTTGGTATGAATAAAGTATGTCATAACACTAAGACAAATATAAAATTAAAGGGCACTGACACTTCTGGATCCGAAAATATGAGGTCTTGAAAATCGAAAAAAAAAAATACAAAAATGCACAAAGTTATACTTACTTAATTGTAATTTTCTTAAAAAATATTATAGCTACGCATCTCGTAAAAGTCGCATTTGAAAGAGTATTAAAGTATTAAAAACTATTAAACATACCTACATACCTAAGGGGGCTCCAGTACAAAGTTACATTTTTATATAAAATTTGCTCCTACCACTCTAGGGAGTGGAGATTTACGTAATTTTGATTAACGTCGTCGATTTTCGGATTGGTAATTGTGTTGGCTTACTAGGCAAGAGCTCCTGGTTTAAACCCCAATTCTGACAGCTTGACAAAAAGAAATATGAAAACATATTTCTTTCTGCGACTTCCCTTTAGCAGTCTTCTGGCAAAAGCTCTAAGAGTAACTGATTTCCATGAACAAGCTTCTCAAGTCTGGCGTTCGCAGTCGACTTTAAACTGTAGGTCCCGGTACTCATGGATAAAAATTGACACACACAACAACGCTGCTACGAGAAGCTAGGCCGTAAACAGAGTTGTAATGGCCAATTATGTATGTATGTAACCACGACGTAAATCGTTAAGGTAAACATGAAAAATCGGTTAAAACATAAATATGTTATCAAGATTTCTATTATTCAATATCAATAAAAACAACAAAAATATTTCAAATTTTTTAAAATGTTTTCAAAAACAAAATTTTGAACGAAAGCATTAAAAAAGTTTAAAGTCCGATTTAAGAAAAAATCTGCAAAAAAAACACTAGACTTTTTTAAGCAGTCTCCTTTTTACTTTAAATTATCAATAATAGCAATTCTTTTATTAGAGACATAAGTTCGGAAATCTTTAAACCTTTTTGAACTATCAATGTGTAGAACAAACACTGAGGTGTAAAATACATGAGAGTTATATGATTAACTTGAAGAGTTATTTTCTCTAGTTTACCGAACCGTAAAATATAATAAAAAGTTCATGATTTAAAATTAAACTTTAAGTACAAAACTTGATATCTCTCTTTTTTTCTGAAACCTTGTTTTTAAGAAACATCAAGAGTAATTATTGAGATCAATATGTATTCCAATCATTATTAATATTAAAGTCAAAAGGTTTTTTGCTTTTTTTCTTAATTGGCATCACAATAAGAATCGCCTCTAATACAAAGCAAATCAATTGTAATTGTAAGATTTTTATACATACACACATACATTCATACATACATGCATATGTTTATTTAGTACATTATAGAACTTAGAGGCTAAACTCCAATTGCCGCCAATCATAATAATAAAAGTAGTCATTTACACAAATTGCAAAATGAAAAATTGCTTTAGTAAAGCAAACTTAAAATGCAACTACTTCAACAAGCCCCAAAAAAAAGTAGGCAAACAGTGAAACACAACTGGATAGATCAAATTGAAACGCTTATAAACGTACTCAACAAGTTACAAAGAAATGAAAATGCGTACAAACTCAAGTGGACAAAAGCATTTAAACTGATTCAATAAAGTAACTCATATACAGATACGATTATAATGTACTATGTACGCCAAGCATTATACGCTTACAATGCAATAAAAGGCCGTTTAATATTTGTTACAAATTGAAACGTTACAAAGTTTCAAGAATATATAAATTTAAGATCAAAAAAGATAAATTATTTCATAATTAAATATTTCATTTATTTAAACTATAATTAAATATTATAATTATAATATAATTATTGCAAGCCGAGTCATCGCCACTACATATGCTTTGTGTAGTACCTGCAGTAAATACAGAGAATTAAGGGCTTTAGAAAAAATCAATATTTATAGGAACATAAAAAAGAGGTATAAAAAACCCGAAAAACGTTTTTAAGACGGCACTGAAAAAAAAAATAATCAGGTTACATATCAGATGTTTATTTCGTTGCTGCCGCGTCATGCCGCATTACAAATTATTAAGTAGCTTACTACTTGACGGCATTTATAAATTTGTATTCGGTAGCCTGTAGTCTTGAATGTGTTTAAAAGCAATATGTATGTGCCAGCCGACTCTTAAGAGAATGATTTTTTCAATTTAATTTTTAATTGATAACTTTTATTTAAGGTCCCTGATTTAAACGCAAAAAGTAGATATTGATAAATAAATAATATACGTACAAACATATATAATAATAGTCCTGCCCTTTTTTCAATAATTGTGATTGAATCACACACTTGACTTGTTGAAGTTGTTTTTTTTATTTTCCAGAAATCTAATGTTGTTAGCTTAGTAGTAAGAAAAATATATTTTGTTTAGTAATTGCATACACTTTTATATAAAGTTCACATTAATTTTTAGCCATACATTAATGCTCTTTATACATATTTACATACAACATACTTACATATTAATTTTAATTTAAATTTATATATTTTAATTTATTTAAGGTGGTGCTTTCGAAGGTGTCATTGATGATAATGTTTCACCATTCGGTTATATGAAAGGTGAAGGTATTGATGCTGGTTTTGGTGAGCACGACTGGATTTGTAATAGAGAAAAAGAACGCACAGATATTATATTTAATAAACTCGGACCAGTTGATGGTAAAATTTCTGGACAGGGTAAGTTTATTACAATTTGTTTGTCCTTTTTTATTACAAAATAAAAAAAAATTATTTTTGTGTTTCGTTGCAGCTGCCAAGCAAGAGCTCATCAAATCGAAATTGCCCAACTCGGTACTTAGCAAAATCTGGAAACTTTCTGATGTCGATGGTGACGGTTTCTTGGATTCGGATGAATTTGCTTTAGCTTCACATTTAATTAATGTTAAATTAGAGGGCAATGAACTGCCTAATGTGTTGCCTGAGCATTTAGTGCCACCATCAAAACGTTGCTAATAGCTTTCTGTAACTTTATTGATAAAGTCAAAAGTGAACATCCTAAAAAAAACGTGCAGTTTGTATTTAAAATCAAGCTATGATTTCACATTTCGCTTTCGTTTATTCATTTCTTATTTGTGATGTCCATTCTTTTTTTATTTCAGAATGTTAAGAAATTGTTTTGCTAAATTAATGATTTTATTATTTGTTGTTGTCAAATTAAAAAAAAAAGTTGTATTTCTCTATTTTCATTAAATTTCGTTAAAGATAGCACTTAAATTGTTTAGCTGCAGTGTACAAAAAATGGTCTAAAACATAAGCTTTTCAAAATTTTTTAGTTGTATTGCAAAAAAAATGTAATTAAAAATGCATGAAATGTTTGTAGAAAGAAATGCTATCGGACTAATCAAAAGCTGTTATACAAAAAGAATTTTAAATACAAAATTATTTCTTTATATGTATGTATATTATTTATATTTTTTGTAAGTAAAAACGTAAAAAGAAATGAAGTATAACATCTTATTATTACTTTTATTGTTTATTAATCTATAAAATGTTTGTAAAAAAATGTATTTATATCTTAAAAAAAGAAACAAACTTGCATATTATTGATAAAACAAAAAAACCACACACACATGCACTTACCAACACAAACAAAATCCTAACTATTATTGTGAATGAAAGATAATAATAACAATTTACATATTAATTAAGAACTGTTTAGATAAACTTTTTAAGGATTTATACACTTATTTATAAATGCAATAGTTTATTTATTATGATCATATTAATTGTCAATAGTTTATTTATTATGATCATATTAATTTTCATTATATTTAAAAAACAAACAAAATATTTGTGCAATTTTTTTTAGGTTATTTTTCCTTTTTTTCAGCAACATACATATTTTAAGAAACCTTCATATCAAGTTTATTTTTTTTTTCTAATAAAACTGATTTTAAAAATCTTCAAAATGCCTTAAAAAATTTATTTTTGTAACAAACTTAGTAAAATTGATAATTATTAACGAATATGAAGATTTTTAGTCAAAACCATGTATGTATCTTTTGTATTGCTGAAAATATATTGATAAACAAAAACTTAACAATTTTGAAAGCGTTTTATTATTTATAAACAAACCACTTTTTATAAATTTTCAAATATTAAACGAATGCTTTAAGTCACTAGTTATTTAGAAACCTTTAATACTTTTTTGAAACCATAATTAATAATTACATAGCTTACATATTTAACTAATGAGATACAATGATTAAATTAAAATGGAATCAGGAGCTGTGTATAATATAACGCTAACTAAAAATCACGTTAGTTAAAAAACTGTTTACTGCGAAATCAGGCCTAAGTGTTCTTAAATGGATTGCATACTGTAAAAATTTGGGATCGAAAACCTAAAGTGGCATCATTAACTCGAGACATATAAAAAATATGAAATGGCGGATAGAGCACATAAACTCCCGCACGACGATATGTTCAGTTTGGCTAGTGTACTACTATTCCTTCATGGACATCATTTCTCCTTTAATTACCAAAAAAATTCATTGCAGTTAACTTTGATCTAAGTAAAGCTTTTCTGACGAAACAAAAATTAACTTAGAAAATATTATTTTGCTATAATTATACATTGTCTTTTATTTATAGGTCTAAAACTGTACAGATACAACACAATTTAAAATACTAATATGAAACTTATTACGGATTTCTAATGTTGGATGTATCTCTGCATACTATAGATCAGTGATTACCATTTCATAGCACAATTGTGCAGAGAGCATTCACACGTATTGCTTATGCTCTTTTATTTTTTTTAAGGTTTACTTAAAAAAACTGGTCGGTTACACTCAGAAATTATTTTATGTTAAAAATTCAATTTTTTTAGAAACATTGAAAGGTTGGTTAATCGATTATGAACCAAAATTAGATCCTAAATTGAAAATCGCGATTTCAAGCTTAATAAGCTTAAAAATTGTTAGAAAGGGTAGATCATTTAGTGATTGTGTTTTAATTAAGCAATTACTGAAAAAAATTTGGAAAAGGCCAAATTATAATACAAATATTTTAAGACTTAAAATATACATATTTGTTCAAAGCAACGCAAAAATTTGCATTCTACAAATACAAAACTGTCATAAGAGTATAAATGTAGAAGATTTTATCTTATAGCCCCGTTATATATATTTATACTTTTAAAGAATATTTTTTTAATAAGAAGAAATGGATTTTTTTTCCAGCAAATATATAAAACACATCCCCTAAATATAGTCAAACATTTATAACTTTACGTATGTATGTTGATGAAATGAATGTCAGAATAGCGTATATTACTAAAATATGTCTATGACTGTAAATAAATAAATTCTCCCAACTTCTTTTTTTCTCTCTTACGCACTAATACCCCAGCGGGAAAAGATTGATTACCTTATTTTATAATCAATTATATAATATATTACTTCAGAATATATTACTTTTGGAATCGAGAAGGTAATTTTACGTGGCACACAAGTAAATATTGATTACCATGTGCATTCCCACATCTATGAAGAAAGAAGTTATTGCTTGTTGCTTGTTGTCTTTTTTGTATATTTTTTTTTTTTTTTAAACTGTAATTTTTTTGTTATTCTATTTTACATATCGATTACCATATACATTCTCACATATATAGAAGAAAGAAGTTATTTTTTCTACGTATATTCGTTTGTGAATTTTTTGTTTTCTATTTTTTTTTTCATAGTTAAAAAATCCGTTATTTTTTACGCAAAAAAAAAAAATAATTTTATTAAATAATGCAGTTTATGTTGAAATGCGCAGAAGTGCAGACACGAAATTAATGCTTAAGATTAATTAATAACTATGTATATGAGTAGCTATTCGGGATTATTTTAAAACTAACATGTTTGCAAAATGTTTTTAACATGAACATGGAAAATAGTAAAACAAATATTCCCGAATAGCTACTATTATTTTATTTATAATGGGGGAAATTAATTTATTATTAATAATTTAATGCATAATTTAATATATTATAAATACATTAATAATATAACGCATTAAAAATAATGCATCATAGAATTTATTCCTTCAAATTATTCATAAATAATTACTTTATGCATTACAAATAATGCATTCTAATACTTATTACGAGGGGACAGTAAAAGAATTTATTACTTTCGTAGGACATGATCTGTGTTAAGCGTAATGCTTTCCGTAATCAATAGATTATACATTCCTTGTATTACCTTCTCGATTCTCATTGATTACCATTTCCCGCTGGGACACAACCAAAAATTTTTTGGTAACCCCTGCTATAGATATTCAATTTATTCTTGTTATTTATATTTTTTCTAATAAGGGGAATTTAAGACTTTCTTGAAGTTGTTGTTGTTGTGGTTTTTTTAATGCTATTACTAGCAAACAGAGAATACAGTAAAAAGTAAATTTTTCAACGTTATTATTTTCCTTTTTCATATAGGTATGTAATTCAAAAACTAATTATTTGAGCCCCGATTAGCGTTTGGTTTGTATTGGGTACAACATATAAAAGTAAATGTTGGAAACGATAGTCAAAGTATATGGTACAACACATACATACTTAGGTGTTGTAAATCATAGGCCCCGATTATGGTTCACAACAGTTGTACATTTGATGTTGTATTTTTAAAATTGAGATTATGATGTGTTGTACCATATACTTTGAATATTGTTTACAACATTTATTTTTATATGTTGTAGCCAATACAACACAACATTTAGTTGTGAACGATAATCGGGGCCATAATCTCAATTTTAAAAATGCAACAGCAAATTTATAACTGTTGTGAACCATAATTGGGGCCTTAAGGTATTGAAATGAAATTTCTATTATACCTATAATAACCCTAATGCCTGATGGTACATTACGTAAATATTTGATTAAAAATAGGGGTATGTGGTGGATGAAGATTATGAAAAATCTATTCTAGCGCCACATAAAGGAATAATTCACAGGCGAACCAAAGTGATATTTTTCGATACGGGGCTCTACATTAGCGACACATTGTGTAAAGATTCACTATGACTGTACATAGACAATGATGTCTCTTAGAACTTACCAATACGCTGACTCCTACGAGACCAAATCAACTTCAAACATACATATGTACATACATATATAACGTTTTGGAGAAATGCTTTAAAAATTCATGTATAATACCAATTAAAATTCATCAACTGTTATCGATGTTTAACCATTGTCAGCGTTTATCAAGATGATTCATCATAACTTTCGCAACTGAGACTTTATGAAACATTTAATTCCTAATTTTTGTTTTTCTAGAAGTTTTATTAATTACACGGTGCTACAGTGAAAATATACTTGGAAAGTGACCTAGTGTACGTTGTAGGCCTTATTGAGTAGATCATAAATCAATTTTTAAAAGTTCGGAAACACCCTCAAATTTCGGAGTTATTCCGAAAAAACTATTTTCTGGTAGGTTCGAGTACTTATGAACACATAACTCAGTTGATTTTAATCCGATTTTCAATTTTTAAACGGTTTCAGAAAGAAGAAATATGTATCTTTTTAAGTATGTACACTAGGGGGGGTCGATTTGTATGAGAGGAAAAAAGTCAACAAAGCGTATAGCAAAAACGAAATCTAGGGAAAATTCTAAGAAAATTTCTCGAAGAAACTATGGGTCTAAAATAAATTCGTAGCTCCCAAAAATCAATTTGAAAATTTTATGTCACGTTTTACACAAAAAATCATTTATTTTTTGAATATCTGAGTGATACATTCTTAATTGTTTTATTTGTTTATTATTATATGAATTATATATACAATGGTGGCATTTATTACTTATTATAGGGTTATTCAATTGTATTATAATACGATTTATGTATAATAATCGATCGGTTGCCCGTTTGGTCATATTTTAAAAAATAATTGCAAAAAGTAGTGTTTTTACGACAATTTTACACGCTGTCTTACCATTTGAAGTTATAGGAAAATTCCAATTAATGGCTTTTAATAGAAAATTGTATACCACCGTTTACCTTAGAATTTCAGCTTTCCAGTGGTAGCTTGGGCATTCTAATCGGGGTTGCCATTTAGTCAGGGTTCATTACAGAATTGAAAAAGGATGTTTTTTTGACAAGTTGTAAAATTAATGCTTTTTTAGAAGTAAAGACTATAAGAAAAATAGGATACTTTAGTTAAAATAGGTTATTGTAAATCACTAGTTAGGTCATTTTGGCAGCTTTCCATTGGTATCATGAATGCTTCGATCGGTTGTGCCGTTTGGTCATATTTTAAAAAAGAATTGCAAACGGTAGGGGTTTTACGACAATTTTACACGCTGTCTTACCTTTTGAAATTATAGGAAAATTCCAATTACTGGTTTATAATAGAAAATTGTATATCACCGTTTAGCTTAGAATCTCAGTTTTCTTTTTATTGCTCTTAGGCTCTGCAAGATCCACTGAGTGCGATTCTTTTGCAATTTTCGGATGATATCTACCATTTTCTTCTCTCGTCAGAGAGTTGTTGTTTCTGCCATCAAATGAGAATTCTACTAAATCATAATCATTGCGTTACTTTCTATGAAAAGCATCCCTACATTTCTATTTTTTCACGTGAAAGCTTAGATTTGCCCATAATTATTGGTTCCCCATTTTCATCGTTAAACAATGTCTTTGAAAAGTGATGTGGCCAGAAAAGAAGCAAGCTTATTCCCGATACCAAACCTATCACACGGCATAGCGAAATGGGGTGTATCGTACTTTTTTGTATGAAATCTTTTTTACGATGAACTTGGCTGTCCTGCAGTTGGTATGGAAAACTCCAGTTCAGACTCAATATCCATATGTGATGGACCAGGATTAAACGTTGGATCGCGACTAGCTAGTGGCAGTGTTGATTATTGGTCAACAATATTCGCATCAAATTCGGGAATGGTTAGCTTTCTTCTACTGTGCTGATCAATCATAAACTCTTGGAGGTCAATGGTTATTAAGCCACAGCAGGAAAACGATGTTTTTGCGCACTGACATTTCCCAATATAAAAAAAACGTCATCAATAGTTTGCAGAAATGTTAAAGACTTTGCTTGACATTTTATTTGATATTGATGTTTAGTTAGTAATGTTTTTAGTTTTTTCGAGACACTTTTTTCATGAATTAACGGAATATTTAGCTTATTCCTAATTTCAAACAATTTTTTGCCTCTTGTGGAGTATGAATTCTGTGCGATTGTTGTTTTTTTTTCTCAGCCTCGTCTGAAAACAAATAGTATTTCAATACGTTGCGAGTTCATTGAATTTGTATCAATTTCTGAATTGGTGTAATCAACTCACATTACAGACGTTTCAATTACACTGGTTTACAGCCAAAAAATACCAAGAACGCCACATGCCAAGATAAGTTAATTGGAACCTCCTGAGCACGAAAGACGCTGTTATTTTTTTAATGATGGCGGACTACTGTTGGTTCCTCATTTGCGAAGATTCATCTGAAAAAAAACGCAAGAGTTCAAGTCGCTCGTCATTTTAATTAAAATTTTTTGAATTTACTCCGAATATACTGTGTGAGCAATGAAAATGAAAATATTGTCGTTCGACAAAATCCTTAATAAAAATATTATTTTTTATCCGATTTTATTCAAAATACGCTTAAAATATTTTTAATTAAATAAGCTATTTGGTAAAAGAATAAAACATTCCCACACTTCTAGTCGAGGTGAATTGTGCCAAATGTCCAAAAAAAGACAAAAGCACTGCATTGATAACGGCATGCTGTTGTTTTTAAATTATTGTAAACAAAAATGCTAGTAGGTTTTAGAGAACAATTTAATATAACATCATAACTTGAACTCGATTTTTGGGAGCTACGAATTTATTTTAGACCCATGGTTTCTTAGAGAAATTTTCTTAGAATTTTCCGTAGATTTCGTTTTTGCTATACGCTTTGTCCGAAAAAAAAACGACCCCCCCTAATGTACACATTTTGGTATATATATTAAATTTTTGCAGTGTTATTTTAATTTATATCCGATTTTAATTTTATTTTTTCTAAATTTTTTAACTTTGGCGCCATTTTTTTGAATTAGATTGTTCAGAAACATACCCTTATGTATATATTTTATTAAAGCTAATTTAGTTCTGAGTTAAGCAAGCTTCCAATGAATAAAATCGAGTAAAAAATAAAAAAGTTATTAAGGTTTTTCAAAAGTAAAAATTTTGTTTTTACAAATATGTATTGATCACGATACTACATTTTCTTTATTTTTTTAGTCTTATCATGATATGATTATATAAATATTTTAAAATAACAGTATTCAAATTATTTTATTTGGAAATTTAGAATATTTGATAGAAGTGCTTGCTAGACATCTTTCGCTTGTACATCAAATCGTCTGTTTGTCGCTTAAGTGACCAGCAGTAATTTGAAATCATTCATTGGAATCTATATGTACATGCAAAAAATGAACTTTAATGGACATTCTGCATCTCATTTCTGCATAAGCCTCCAGAAATTCATTTACTACATCAATATAATTTTCACTTTTTTCATTTCCCAAAAAAATTTTCACATAAACTAAGAAAGCTTCTCCATGCTATTTTTTCCACACATTTAATGTCATTGCGAATTCTTCGTCAAACATGATTTTGCGGATTTGAGGTCCAACAAAAATACCTAAAAATAAAAAAATAATACAATTTATGTTTAGAAACCAATAAAGACTTGTACCTTTTTATTTTTGCTTCACTTATTCTTGGGAAAACTGATTTTAAGTGTAAAAAGGCATCGCTTTCCCTATCCAGGCGTTTCACGAACTGCTTCATGTATCCCAATTTGAGGTGTAATGGTGGCAAAATTATTTATTTATAATTATAACAATAAAAAATAAAGAAAATGTAGTATCTTGATCAATACATATTTGTAAAAGCAAAATTTTTAACTTTTGAAAAACCTTAATAACTTTTTTATTTTTTACTCGATTTTACTTATTGGAAGCTTGCTTAACTCAGAACTAAATTAGCTTTAATAAAATATATACATAAAGGTATGTTTCTGAAAAATCTAATTCAAAAAAATGGCGCCAAAGTTAAAAAATTTAGAAAAAATAAAATTAAAATCGGATATAAATTAAAATAACACTGCAAAAATTTAATATATATACCAAAATGTGTACATACTTAAAAAGGCACATATTTCTTCTTTCCGAAACCGTTTAAAAATTAAAAATCGGATTAAAATCAACTGAGTTATGTGTTCATAAGTACTCGAACCTACCCGAAAATAGTTTTTTCGGAATAACTCCGAAATTTGAGGGTGTTTCCGAACTTTTAAAAATTGATTTATGATCTACTCAATAAGGCCTACAACGTACACCAGGTCACTTTCCAAGTATAAAAAAAAGTTGCTCATTTGTAGCACCGTGTTATTTATTATTATTCGTTTATAAAAAACTTTCAAATAAATGTTTTCATAAAACAAAACTTTGACATAAACTATTTGAAGAAAAAAAATACTGGATATGTAATTTTTCCATTTATTGAAACAAATGTGTCTGGTTCTAGCCAATTAGTAGTAATTATAAATGTTGACTTCAGTATTTATAAAAAAAATATTTTACTTTTTTCAAAGTGTTTATTTGACAAATTTTTAAGCAATACTTGTCAAATAAAACCAGAGGTAAATATTTACAGCTGGTGGTGTCATCTCGTGATTCAATTTTATAATACTTAAGACATGAACCGAATTATTGTGTGTAAAAGTATATGGTAAAGGTGGTGTAGTTCTTGTTTAAAACACAGTTGCAAAATATTTTTTTGTATATTTGCGCATTGAAATAATGCTTAAATTAACAACTTGCTAAATTAATAACATTTATAAACATTAAAAACGGGTTTTTGTCTATCTTATCTTCTCACATAAAATGAGTAATATTTTCAGTGGCCACCAGCACAGAGTCAGTCGTTATTAGACTTTGGCAGATATAACTGTATCTCTGATAAATACAAAAATAACCACCATCATAAAATAAATTAGTTTTCAAAGCAAAATGGCAACATATGAAGAAGTTAAAGATGTTCCCAATCATCCAGAAATTTACTTGATTGATGTGAGAAATAAAGACGAATTAGCTTCTACGGGTGCTATACCAGGCAGTATTAATATACCATGTAAATATCTATATAATATTATAAGTTAATTTTAATAAAGTAATTTAAAATATTCTCATATACTTGTATGTAGTACCAGAACTAGAGACCGCTTTTGAATTGTCTGACAACGATTTCAAGACTCAATTTAATCGTCCAAAGCCTAATCCTGATACAGCTTTGATTTTCAGTTGTTTAAAAGGAGGCAGAGCCCAAAAAGCCGCTAATTTTGCATTAGATCATGGTTTCAAAAAGTAATTTTTTTTCTTTTAATATAAATTATAAAGTTTTATTTTTCAATGCTTTCTATAATATACTTATACATTTTAGTGCTAAACCATATCCTGGTTCTTGGACAGAATGGTCTCAAAGAGAAGGCTTATAAATATTGTACTCTCTGCCTAATACTCGAAACTCTACAAATTTGTTATTTAAAGAATTGTATTTTATTTATACTCCCTTTGCACTATTTTGTAAACAATCAATAAAATATCACAAATCAGCAATATAAACAAAGTTCCGACTAATAAGCAGCTGGTTGAGTGTCATTATTGTATAGGTATATTCTGAAAATCATGTGATTTCAAATCACAAGTGTGATTGGCAGTATGTAGGTATGTAGACAAGCGAACCTTTGGAAGAAATAAGTCTGGAATTCTCTTTTGTTTTTTCTTTTTCGTTCACACAGACAAACATTTTGTCGGCATGATTTCCTTATTATTGTTATTATTTGATGTTTGCTTTATGTATGCAGTGTGTTAAAATATAGCAAAGAATATCAACAAAGCGAATCGTGGAGTATCGAAAACAAAAACGATACCCTCTCCCCCACATTACCCTTTGCTAAAAACCCAATGTTTTCCTTCCAAATGTTTCATCGTCTAAGTACTGGCATTTTGTGCTGGTCTGTATTTATGTGATTTCAAATTTAGTTTTTCTTTTTTGATGTTTAAACTTAAGTAAGTAGTTTTTTTAATTTTAAACTAAAGTGAAAAATAAATATATTCGCTAAAACATATTTGATTTATACATATCTATATGGTTATTAAACAAATATTAATACAAAATTAACTTTTTATTAACCGTGAAAAGCATTCCTAAAATTACTTTTCAATTAACATGTAAATCGGCTCTATTTAATACAATTATATTCTTTCTCTAACGTTATATATAGATATATTAGGTATATTAGAATTTAACTTCCTTTAGCTCACCCCAACTTTTGCCAGTCCTCAATTTGACTTTTAGAGGTACATTTAGTTTTACACAATTCTCCATTGTTATGCTTAGAACTTTAGATATCTTTTTAGCTTTTTCTTCAGGCACTTCAAATATAAGTTCATCGTGCATATGTAATACTAAACGAACTGATTGTGGTTCGATACCTAATTTTTCACGATATTTTATTATATTTTTTTCCATTCGCAAAATAGCACTTTTTGCTATATCAGCTGCTGATCCTTGTATGGTCGAGTTGACAGCTTGACGTTCAGCTTGATCTGTAATAAAAGGCGACAACAAATGTTACTAGAAGATCTGTACGTGGAAGAAAGATCTTGAAACTAAAATATAAAAGCACTTCTTCGCAAGGACAATTTGTTATTGATTGTATTAGTCTTTGGATCCATTTAACAAATCATATTCAAAAGATAGATAGAAGAATACATAAATAAATAAATAAAAATAAATATGTTACACTTTTATGGCTAAATTATTTATATGTATACATACATATGTATATAAAAAAGAAGTAGATAAATGGGTAGATATTGGATGCCAATTGAAGTACAGTTGCGGTGCCAGAAAATGGTAATTACCAGTTTCCAAAACAATTTTTTTTAAGTTAAATTTAAATAATTTGGCAGCCAGCTACCGTTTGTAACACGATTTATGACAACTGGGTAACGATATCAAAGTTCAGTGGCCATCCATCATCAATTGATCCAAATATTTAAAAAAGGAAATCAGTTTAAGACAATTTAACAAAAATCTTTCCATTGTAATTTAATTCAATTCAATTCAAATTTATTGAGACTTTTTATACAAAAAGTTAACAAAAGTGTTTTAGACAAATTATAGTATGGAAATACAAGAAAACTTAAAACTATATTGTATTATTTTAATTAAATATTTAAGGGCTTTATATACGCTACACACTTAGATGATTAAAAATATTGTTTTTAGATTGTGTAAGTCAGTTAATTAAGAAAAAATTATACTGCTCAAAATAAAGTATAGTGCAAATTAACAGTGACAATTAGTTTGTCAGGAAAGGTTTATAAGCTTAAAACTAGAACTTAAAATAATAAAAAACAACAAACAAACAAAAAAAAAAAAAAATAAAACAGAAACTAAAAATAAAACATTAGCCCCTATTAGAGCCAGGTATAGATCTAGAGTAAAACTCTGGTAGACGGTAATCATTAGAATTAATAAGAGAATCTATGTCCTCATGTAACACACCAATCGGAGATAAATACAAACAGTTAGACCAATTTAACACAGATTGATAGAGAAAAATATTTCTCAGGAGTTCGTTTTCATGATTTTTCAAACGTAAAATATATTTTTTAAGCAAGAACAAAATATATGAGGAAAGAGGAATCACATTTGCTTTTTTGTATATTACAGAGTTAGAATATTTTTTAACAAAATTTTCGTAATGCGCATTTACACAAAGTCTTAAACAGCTACGTTCAAATCTCTCCAACTCCAGCATTACTGTTGGAGAGATAGAAAACCATATGGGAAAACCATAAAGCATTGCAGATCGAATACAAACTTTGTAAAGTAGTAATTTTGATTTTTGACTGAGGTGTCTGTTTATCAGCAATTTTATAAACATACCCTTGATTCGAATACTTTTGTTTTTAGCTAACCTCCCATGTTGATTAAACTTAAATAATTTATTTAATGTTACGCCAAGATATTTTATATCATCTTTGAAAGGTATAACCGAACCATGAAGAGAGAGATTCAACCTCTTACTTTGTTTTACTACATTTCGGGGGCCTTTTCCCGATGCATTACGAAAACAAATTGCTTCAGATTTTGTAGGATTGATTTTTATTCCCCAATCCTTATAAAAATTATCAATTAAAAAAAGATGATTCTTCACTTTTAATAAGGCAGATTCAGGGTTCTTATCGTGTGCATAAATTAGCGAATCATCTGCATAGAGTATTGCTTTGGATTCGTCATGTAAATGGGGAAAATCAGAAACAAGAATGTTGTAAAGAAAGGGCGCCAAAACTGCACCCTGAGGAACGCCACGGAAAATATTACCGAAGTTTGATCTTGTTTGATCAATTTCCACAAAAAATTCCCTGTTCTTGAAATAGTTATTAAGTAGTTTTATAATAAAAGAATCCAATCCAAGATTTATCAACTTAAATATAATGCCGTCATGATAAGCACTATCGAAAGCTTTTTCAATGTCTAAGGAAACAGCCACAGTACATTCTTTTTCCCTTAGATTACAAATGATATCATTATGCAAAAAGAATAAAGCATCTACGGAAGAGTGACCTTTTTTAAAACCAAACTGATAAATTGGCAGAGTATTTAAAATATTGAAATTTTCTAGCTTTATTTTTATAATAAACTCGAATAATTTGCCAATATTAGATAACATGGAAATAGGGCGAGAATTCTGAATCCGAAAATCATTAGATTTCTTCATTATCGGATATATTTTTGCTAGTTTCCAGATCCTGGGAAAATACCCGTTATTTAGGCAGTTGTTAAAGATAATTACTAAAAATTCAATAGCAATAATGGGTAACTTCTTAATAATGAAGTTAGAAAGATTATCTACACCGTATGATTTTTTAGAATTCAAATTTGCTATTCCACTAGTGACTTCACCAAAACTCGTAAAATGGGTGAGATCATAAGTATGAAGCGAGCTATTAGTATTAGAAAAACAACAAATAGTTTCAGTGCAGCTCTCGATATAAGAACTTACAAATTCTGGAACTAAGGAAATTTCAGCTATACGAGGAGAGGAAAATGAGTAAATATTTGAATAAAACTTTTGAAACTGATTAACTTTGTCAGTGACTTCGTAAAATGTATTATTATCTACTATAATTTTTTCAAAACACTTCGACTTATTATTGCCTATGATCTTATAAACCTCTTTAAAAGACTTGGGATCTGGTTTAAGGTTTTCTAATCTCTTATTAAAAACTGCGCATTGGTGCAACTCCACTTGCTCTTTAACAATTGTCTTTAGAAGCTGGATCTGTGCACTCAACAAACGATATTCATCTGAACTTCTATTTCCGTTTCTATGAAATATTTTTTTTAATTTCTTCTGCCAGTTATATTTAATCTTGAACAGTTTTTTAATATTGACGGGAATTATAAATTGTTTCTCCTTTAATACTATAACTTCTGAGTGCCTTTCCAATTCCGAATTAATACAGTCATTGAAGCGTGAGATTTTCTCATCAATTTCATCATTTAAAAGATTTCTTTCGGATGGAAGAATTAATTGCTCAAAATTAAGATGCACATCTTCACGGAAACGAACCCAGTTCGTTTTTTCAAAGGACCTAAAGGATCTTGGGGGGTCAATAATTAAATTAAACTCGGGAAATTTAATTGACAGCTTAAGAGGAAAATGATCAGAAAAACTAGATAAAGAAGTAATTACAAAATTAGTGTTAATTTGATCAATTAAATCAGAGCTGATTAGAAAATGGTCCAAAAAAGAGGGGCCTCCGGGAAAAGAAGGAGAAGAGCTACAAATTCTGGTGAAATTTAAATCAGAACTACTTAACCAATCAAATAAGGTAGTTCCATTCAAATTATTAAGCGAATCGCCCCAAGTGCAATTTCGGGCATTGAAGTCTCCACCAATAAATGAACCATCAAAATTTCCTGAGAAATTGTTTAAAACATCAAGGTCAGACAAAAAACTATCTCGAGCACAGTTAGTGAAAAAATATACACTTCCTAGAAGAAACTTCTTCTTTACCCCAGAAAACGAGATATCGATACTAACAAATTTATGTGGACTTCTAAAATTATCAATTTCTACATGTGAAAATTTAAAATTTTTATTTATAAGAATAGCAGTTCCTAAATCAGAAATATCCCTTATTACATTGTAATTTTCAAAAGAAATATTTGAGTTACAGCGAAACCGTGTTTCCTGTAAGAAGCATACATCAACTTTATGATATGAAAGTAATTTTGATAGTTCCAAACGTCTACTTAAATCAATCAGTGATCTTACATTAAAAGTTAAAAAAATTAAATTATTTCGGGCCATAATTAGACAATACTTCTTTTAACAAAACTCCGTAACTTCTTTTTGCCTCTTCATGGGGCATAGATTTGTATGAATTCAAAAAATTTAAAATTTTCTGTTCTAAAGAAAGAGGATTTTGATTACTAAAGTAGTTTCCTAACTTAAGAAATTCTTCAATAAGGGGAGGTGTCTTAAGATTATTGGTATTTGAATTTATTGGTTCCGTATGAAATAGACCAGCAAAAGAAGGTTTTCCACTTCCAAATTGGGCGTGTACGGCATTGAAAACACTTTCCTTTATTTCATTTTTCCTGATTTTAGCTTTTGCTAAAAGAGTTTTCTTATTCTTTAAATAAGATTTATAAACTGGACAGCCTTTGTAATTGGCTGAATGACCCGTTTCATTACAATTAACGCATACTGGAGTTGATTCACCTTTTATTACACTACAAGACCCAGGCTCATGTTCCAAATTGCATTTGACGCACCTAAATTTTGAATTACAATTACGAGCTGAGTGTCCCCATAATTGGCATCTGAAACACTGAATCTCCCTATTTCTAGATTTTCGGTTTTCCCATTTTACAGATTGATTTAAAATATATCGAACTCTAATTATTTCGTTAAAATTTTTACCAGGTAATAAAGTTACAACAAATAAACCTGTGTCAAATTGCATTTTGGCAGAAAACAACGTGACTAATTTAGTTACTTTTTCAACTGTATTAGGAACTAATCTATCAAGGGCATCTTTAATTACAGAAACATCAGTCAAATGATATAAGCCTCTCAAAATCATGGAAGCTTGTTTAAGTTCTGGCGGAGTAAAAGAATGAGATGTTATATTCTGTTTTCTTAAAATTTCCATCATCTCCAAATGTGCTCCTAAATCCTCAAAATAAAGTTTACTTTTATTTTGATTAGAGTTAACTATCTTGTAAACGACTTTTGGGTATTTTTCATTTAATTGGTTAACTAATTTGTTTACACTTACATTTTTTAGAATGATTGGAGGACAAAATTTCGATTTCCTTACCGGTCTACCAGTGTTTTTAACATTAGCTATATTGTTACTCGCAGACATATTGCACTGCTTGCTATTCGATTGAGCACTTTCATTCATTTCGATGTTAAGCTGTCCAAGAATTTCGAATCGATTCGAAGAAATTTCAGTTGTTCCAAACTTAGAAATGTCAATGTTAGAAATTTCACCTCCATGCTTTTTAAAAGTGATATTATTGCCTTTTGCGTCTCTTTTAGGTCGCTTAGAAACGACTTCTTGAAAGTCATCAGTATAAGAAGAATCGTCAGAAATTGACTCCATATCCTCAGTTTCAGAATGTAGATGAGAACTTTTCTCCAGCGTTTCATTAACAATAACGCCAACTTTGTCAGGAGGAACTTTTAGATTGGTTTGAGACAGGTTCACAGACCCATAAATTGATGAGATCATTATTTCCTTGCAATAAATCCAAGAAAGGAATTATTTGCAAGGCACCAGACACATATAATTATTAAAAAAAGATTCTTAAGTTGAAAAATATTAATTCTCAAAATGAAAAAAAAATTTTTTTTTTTTAATTTTTAATTATTTTTTGAGTTAACAAAAATTCAACCGTTTGCTATGAAATTCGATTTCAAAACCAAGGGAAAAACCAATAAACAATTTAATTGTTTATACTCATTGTAATTTAAAAAATTGTACAATATACACCTACATATAGCCATAATATGGGAAAAAATTGGTTATGTTCCTTTTTTTAATTTTGTTTTGAAAATCGAAATCGAATAAAATTTAAATAAGAGAAAAGCTCAGATTGTTATAATTCTTTAAAATATACAAGATTTTGACATCTTTTTTCATTCATTCACTTAATGACAGTTAAAATTATTTCTTTCATTAGTAAAATTGCAAAATTCGTATTTCAATCTCTCTAGATTTCGATTTCCAAAACAGACGCATATATCATGTACTTATATTATAAATTTGTTTGCTTTCATATATATGATTTTTTCGTTTTAAGCACTTACTTCTGATTAATGCTTCGCCACTATTGATGTGTTCCAAATAGCGTCGTCTGCCTGTTATTGTTTCAATGTAACCATTATTTCTGGCAAACTTTATAATTTTGTCTGTGTACGATCTAAATCAAAGTATTTTTTTTTACAAAACATTCTATTTTGAAATTATATTAAATATTACAACATACCGTATACCGGGATAAGCAGCATGAAATTGCTCCAACACCAGATTGGCTTCTGGTTCCGTACATTTTAAACTCTCAGCTAAAGCTCTTACACCCATACCGTATACAATACCATAACATATTTGTTTTGTACCATTTCGTAATAGTTCCGTAACACTATCTTCGGGTATTTTATTCCAACGTGCAGCTATAGCTACAAAAACATCTTTATCCGATTTCATAACTTGTAATAAAGCATTATCCTGTGATAAGTGAGCCAATATACGCATTTCCAATTGACAGAAATCTGACGATATAAAACATCGTTTAACATCCATAGGGAAAAATGCACTGCGGCATGAAATGGTAATTTTTTCTGAACCCATATTTACTTCAAAATCTTTAGCAACATTTTGTAGATTTGGTTCAGTCATCGAAATACGACCAGTTGAAGTAAAAGTAATACTTTGGCCATGAATTCTGTTAAAAAGAAATACAATTTTAAAAGCTTTATTATGAATCAAAACTAATAAATGAACGAACCAACCTTTCATTATTTATACATTTTAATAATGGCTGTATGTTTTTTGTTAAGGTAACACATAATTTACGATAAGTAATTATCATCTGCGATATAGGTGAATCAATTTTTTCCAAAATTTGTTTTGATGTGCTTATACGACCGTTCGATTTACGGTGCAAACCTAAAACCTTTTTTATAATTTCATTAATTTAATACTTTTTTTTACAAAACTTGCCTAATTACCCTGGCTACAGCTGATGATGAGCCCAAATTAAATTTCGAGCCATGCATTTCATAAATTTTAGCTTCTAGTTTTTTCATAGCATCCACCATTTGTTGGAATAATGTATGCATCGTCTGAGAACTAACTGGAAAGCCAATATATTCCATGTTGCAGAGTGATAATTGTAAAGGCATTTCAAGTTCTAAATTATATAATATTAATAAGATATTTGTTATTTACTTATATATATGACAATCGTTGCAGTAACGAAATGTGCTATCAACATCAATTTTACTCGACAACAGAAAATTGCAAGCGCGTATCATCAATAGTCATCTATGCCTCCAACAACTACACAAGTATCAATTTTCTGCTGTAAAGTTTAATTGACGTCGACAATAACAGGGGGAGTATTTAGTTTTTATTTATTTTACCAACAAAGAATTTATGCAGTTGTCCAGATCCTATGCGTTCTAGATTTTCTATTTGACCTTTTAATATATGTATTGTGACGCATGCTTCTATTGATGATCTAGAAAAATAGAAATTAAAATTAGAAAGTCATATTGTTTAAAAGCAAAAAAGGATTTTTCATTACCTAACCTTAGCTAAAATAGCACTGTCTGAGTCAAGACCATAACTACTGTACCCTCGATTACTACCACATAAGTTTACTAAAGAAGAACATTCTGGAGCAAATTGTTGAGCCTAAAATAAAACAAAATTTTACCAATTCATATTTTCGAATTTTAATATACATACATATACGTATATCAGAGTTGGGTTTATTGCATTACATTTCATTTTCCACTAAATTTAGTGGTAGTGGAAAAATAGTGTATTATCGCCTTTAATATTTAGTGGTAGTGGAAATTTAATGCATTAAATAAAACGTAGTGGAAATTTAGTGCACTAAATCTGAATGATTAGTGGTGGTAATGGACTATAAATCCATTGGGACTATAGTGGAATGCAAATTTAGCTCCACTCCACTTTCATACAAAGACATTATACTATTATATGCATACATAATTTAAGTCAATGTCCAAATGTATAGTAGTGAATGTTATTTCGTTAATTTGCAGAGTCCACCTGTATAAAGTAAATAATTGCTCTTGTTGTTTTAATCAAAATTTTTTGTATTTTCAAATGTAATAAATTATTCAATTCATTATCGGTCAGATTTTTATGGCGCGGAATGTTAATGTTACCAGCCACTAATCATTCAGAATTAGTGCTCTAAAGTTCCATTACCACTAAAATCGATTCATTTAATGCAGGGATTAGCAACACGCGGCCGCGGGCCGCTTGCGGCTCTTTCAACCTATTTATGCGGCCCGCCAAACAAATGTTGCTGCTTCTCAAAAATACACATAATATATAGACACATTAATCAACGAATTTCAATTACGAAGAAACTGAGAAGAGAGTAGTTTCCATGAAAATGTTTTCCTAATTATTAATTATCGATGTGGATACAGTTCCCGGAGACTTTCAATGGGAAGTGATGGACATGCAGAATAATACTGATGTAAAAAAATGTATTTCTCTTAGTAAACATCGAGAATGTTTATAAATCCGACTACCGACCAATTACCACCTTTCAAGACTGAGTAATGCACGATTAGAAACTTGTGTATGTGTACCTACCTCATCAATTCCGGTTGTATCGAAAAAACAGTGCCAAATTTCTCATTAAAAATTTCAAGCAAATACTTTTTTTTTTTTTTTTTTTGCATTAAATTTTATATTTTTTTATTCTAATTTTTATTATAAATAGTTTTGTAAATTATTAGTATTTATGTGCCGCCCGCCAAAAAATTTTAAAATTTATAAGTGGCACTAAATTTCCACTACCACTAAAATGGTTTTATTTAGTGGTTAACTATATCCATTTGTATTTAGTGGTGACTAAAATATTGCTGCATTAATAATAAGTCGTTTAGTGGTAGTGGAAACGATTATGCATTATAAATTTACTGCAATAAACCCAACACTGAAATATATAAGTATAAAAAAATATATGTATATTTGTATATAAAAACATACCAAATTAAATAAATTATGCATTTTATCAGGTTGTAATAGCCAGTTGGCTATTTTTGGATCTTCTAATTTAATCAAGATTTCATCAGGTTCCTTTAAAATTTTGCGTAAAGTCTTCATTTGTTCTTTGGCATCGAAAACAAGAAGAGTATGATCGGTAGATTTTAAAATCATTCGTAAGTATTTACATTTAATTTCGCCCGTTAGTCCTTTACAAGTGCCTTCTTGTTGCATGTTTATATAGTAGACAACATTTTCGGATATACAAAATGCTATACCAGCTAAATAACTTGTGTCATCAATTTGAAATTCGTACGATGATGTTGTTAAATCTTTTTCTTTCTCTGCAGCACTCATCTGGTTAAGTAAAAGATTGGCTCCTATTAGGGGTTTACGTTTGCCACACAGTTGTTGTATGCCTAAACAAAATCCTAAACGCTTATTGGCCATAAATTCTTTAAATGCTTCTTTAAAAAGATTCTGATCACCACAGATATCTATAATATCAATGGAGTTAAAAGAAGAAGATTCCGTATCAACTTTGGAACAATTCAGAATGTGAGATGCATTAAGTTGTATAGGATGTTTTATAAGAGAGTTTTCTAAGGAAACATCAGAAAATTCAATGCTTGTTGATGCTGAGGATTCCTTGGGTATATCAGCTATTTCTTCTGCTTTTTGTAACTTTGGTGTTTCTAAAGTATTTTTAGATTTTGGACTACGCATAATTTGTGTAGAACGTAATGATCTTAAAAAACGTGAAGCTTGCGGAGTGTTTGTTTTATTAGATGGCATATTTTCTATCAATTGTTGAGAACTGGGTATTTCATCTTCTGGACAATTATTTTTTGTTTCCGTCAGAGAAGGACGATCACAATTTTCGGCTTTTTTAAGCTCATCATTTATGACAGTGTTAATGGTAAAAGATTCCTCATTTATGTTGCTGAAAATGTCATTGTCAGGACTCTTAATAGTGTTTGAAGTTTTTAGCTTGGCTTTACTGAGACTAGCACAAGTTTGTTCTTCTTTTTTTATGGAACTTATTAAATGATTACGAGGACTTCTTCTAGGTAACTTTGGGGTTTCTTGTTTATTATAATTTGTTGCAGAAGTATTTGGAGTAATTGCAGAAGATTTTTGAAATTTTATGCTTTTATTGAAACTTTGTGGGGTGGTGTTTTTAGATGGTTTGTTATTGTTCACTGTAGGACATGTGGATTTGGTTTTACAGGTATTTTCTTTATCGTTTCTTGAAGTCCATTCTTGTTTTTTTATTTCTGATAGTTGTTTAGCCCGTAACAGTCTTTGAGCTTTTTTACTTGTGCTTGGTTTTTCATC
Source organism: Metopia argyrocephala (assembly GCA_963576795.1). Classification (NCBI taxonomy): domain Eukaryota; kingdom Metazoa; phylum Arthropoda; class Insecta; order Diptera; family Sarcophagidae; genus Metopia; species Metopia argyrocephala. Next base: position 53,739,370 of record OY756211.1, on the reverse strand, counting down.
TATATCTTTAACATTCGATAAGGATGTAGTAGTTGCATATGCTTTATCTTTAAATTCTACACAAGGTTTGTGCAATTCTGTACAGGATTCTTTCTCTGTACCTTCAATTTTAGCATTTGCTGATATTTTAATTACTTTAGGAGGACTAACATCTAAATTTTCTTTTATTTCTTCCATAGAATTAAGTTTCTTTAAATTGCGTTTCTGGTTTTCTTTTTGCGGCTCCAATTTTTTTGATAACACATTTTCTTCAATAGTCTCCATGGCGTTTAATAACTCAGAGTCATGCTCAAATGTTAAATTATTTTCTTTCAAATTATTATTTAAAATTAGTTTATTTGTATTTTCTTTTTGTTCAAATTTTGGCACGCTGGGGCATTTATTTTCCGTTTTATTTTCCGAGGTTTTTTCCGTCAGTAATTCTGCAGATATGTTTTTGTTTTCAATTTTGTTGGTAAAATTGTTATTAGTTTGTTTGTTTAAGTGATTTTCAGAAGCAAAAACAATCTCTTCACTAATTTTTGGGTTTTCGGTTTCGTTCAACCGAGTAATTGGATTCTTATCGCTTTTCATTATAGCTTCTTTTTGTATCTGCTCATTTTGCTCATTGTTTAATTCTAATTTGACTGAATCTTCGGTTTTCTTTTTGAGATTATGGTTTTCAACTGTTTTATGATTTTTAAAATCTTCAAATTTGTTTTCTTCATAAGACAAATGCAATACATTTTCATTATTATCTTCTATTTTATTACTGTCATTAACTCCTTGAGACCATTTAATATTTCCTACACCAATTTCATACTGAACAAATTGTCTAGCCTCTTTAATTAGCATTTTTGCAGCTGCTGAAACCGTAAGACCTACTTTACCAGTTATAAAAACAGTACGAGCTTCATTACGTTGAGCTGACTCAAATTCATTTTCATTTTCATATTTTTTAGCAGAATCAAAGCTTAAAGAATTATACAGTATTTTCTCTATAGTTAAAACATCAGCATTAGCCAATTCAATTAAAGAAGTAATACCATTATTAAACAAAGTTCTCGCTCGCTTATGATTTAGATCGGGTAGACGCATTAAATCCATTAAATCACGATGAATACCAAAATATAAACGTTCCTTAAATTGTGAAACGATTAATGAAAGTGTTTCCCATTGCAAGGAATTACAAAATGATGTAACAATTCCAGCAAATGTTGAAGCCATTTGTTGCAAGCTTTGCAACATACCGCGAGAACATTTGTATTTGACGGCAACATTATTAATAGGTTCTTCATTTACTAATTCTTGCAATGCCAGAGCTGTATAAAACCTTTAATTTTAGTTCGATTTTAATAGTTTTAATGTTTTCAAGAAAATTTAAAGGAGCTGATCGCAAAGTAAATAGCAAATGTACACTCAACTTACATTTTATGCAGTAGAATGAAACATTACAAAGAATATACGGTTTTATAAAAATTATGTTTATGAAAAGCATTACGCAAAAAAATAATGATAAATAATAAATAAATTTTTAATACATACGTCAATTTTAAACTAATATATGATTTAAAATTTTCCTTCACGGTAAAATATAATAGAATGCTTGATTTGGTTGACAGTTCAAAAACCGTCTCAAATCTTTTAAACAAGTCTTCTCTGACCAAAATTTAAGGAGCTGTATAATCACCATTTATATTGCCATCAACCACAATGTGAGTACAGTAAATAATGTAGAGCAATTTTTTTAAAACTTACCTTTTATGTATTTGCATTAATTTGTAATCTAATTTGCTCTGACCTCTCATGGCTCTAACTAAAAACGATTCTTTAACACCAACTAATTCGCCAACTTTTTTCATAGCCGGTGGTAATTTTTCCCATAAATCAAGAAACAAAAGCCAATCTAAATCTTGAAGTTGATAGCATACAGAATAGGGTGTTACTAAATACACAGCATGAAGTTCAGATTCCAATACAAAACAACGTCTTGATTTTTGTAGTTCGGCAAACAATATTAAGCCATCGGTGGGAGGCATTGAAGAAGCTTTATAAAACATTAATATTTTATACTTTTTTAAAAAATTTTTTAAAAGGAAAATCAAAATCATGAGATTTACCCAAACAAGCTTGGCCCAATCGAGTAGCCACATAGTATTGTTCTTGTGTTTCTTCATTACTTTGTAAACGTATAAATTCATATTCTATAAGGAAATCTAATGCACTGCCAATGTACTCGCAGCTTTCATCACAACTTTGTTTCTTTTCTTGAGCTTCGAGTTGCTTTTGGACACTTAGAAGTGTACAATTTACAAAATTATCAATATCTACTTTGCTAATTGCCACACCCGAAGATATAACTTCTAAGAGAGCGCGCTTCAGGTGAGTCTAAAATAGACATTCATTTTTTTTTTTTTTTTATTGTATTTATTTTTTAAACTTACACTACTGTCAAGGTCTAGACATGAGCATATTGGTTTTAAATCTGCTGTTATTAATTCTTTGCCTATACGAGCGTTACTGTCCGTACAAATTAAAATAGATTCACCCAAGGTATCCTATAATAACATAAAAATAAAAAATGATTAAATAGATTTAAAAAAATGTGAAATTTACTTTTCCAGTTCTCCCAGCTCTGCCAATCATTTGACGATACGTCAAAGAACTCATTTGTTTGCCACCAAATAAAGGAGATCGTATTAAAACACGACGTGCCGGCAAGTTGACACCTTGATAGTTAAAAAAAATATAGATAAAAATAAAATATTTAAAAATCATTAAAACTTACCAGAACTTAAAGTACTTGTAGCAACAATAACTTTTAAAGCGCCTGATTTAAAACTTGCCTCTATAATATCTCTTTCCTCAGTAGTTAAGCCAGCATGATGAAAAGCACAGCCATAAGTAATACATTTTTCTAAAACAGTATCTAAACCTAAAACTCACAGACAATTTTTGGAATATTAATTTTATTTGCAAACTTATTAAAAAAAATCAGCTTCACCTGTTGGTATATCCATCAATTGCTTTTTAACATTTAAAATAGCTTGACGATTTATTTGAGACCTTAATTTTGTACCCCATTCACCACCCTGTTTTCCTAAGAAATGTATTGCACCAGCCAATTGTGTAGCTAAATTTTCACACCAGTCTTTCGATGGACAAAATATAACAACTGAACAACCATCGATCAAAGTTTCAATAGATAATTGGGCAACGTGATCGGAATCATTTTGTAAAACTGGAAATGGTTCTTTAACATCCACAGATGGTTCGGTTACAGAACGTAATATTTTCATATTATTATCATAGATTTTATTGCCAATTTTGATCATTTCCTGTAAAGCCACTGGACGAAAATCGGTTATATATAATTCAGCGTCTAACCACTTCTTAAGCAAATTAACATTAGCTAGTGTAGCGGACATTGTTACAATTTGTATTTGTAAACCATATTTGCGGCACATGTACAAAATTTTAGCCAGTAGTAATTCCAATATATATCCTCTTCCCGGATCAGATATTAAATGAACCTCATCTACTACTACTGTACCGATTTCATCAATTTTACCTTGCTCTAATAATTTGTTAACAATTGAATTGGCTTTCTCTATAGTACATATGGCCACATTAATATTATCAAATCCTCCTGGCGGTGTATACCCGCCAAAAAATCCTTCAACTCTATAACCAGCAGTAGTTAAAAGGTCTTGTAAGTAAAACATTTTTTCACGCACAACAGATATAAATGGCAGTATAAGCAATACTTTTTTTTCGCGTTCCAGCACGGTTTTCAATATTAAAATTTCACTGACTAACGTTTTTCCAGCAGAAGTAGGAGCTGAATACACTAAATTGCAATGTTCAAAGAAAACCTATAAAAAAAATTTCGAAGGATAATGGAATTTTGTATGTTTTTGAATAGTTTTTTGTAAAAGCATGCCAAGTTATTGAAAACAACAAAACAACCGTATTTTAACTCTCAAATCCTGATGAGCCCCGGGAGTGAGAGCGTTTTTTTTTACTTTTATTATTTATTTTTTTATATATTGATTTTTTTTATATATGTATTGATCATTTTGAAAAGCTCTGAGAGTAACTAATTGCCATGAACAAGCTTCTCAAGTCTGTCGTTCGGAGTCGACATTAAACTGTATGTCCCGGTACTCATGGATAAAAATTGACACACACAACATAAGTGCTGCGAGAAGCTAGGCCGTAATCCTGACACAGGTTGTAAAGGCCAGTTATGCATATTGATCATTTTGATGTAAGTTAGTTACTGTATAGATTTATTTTATTTAGGATATTTCATTTTAGTCCTACGTTTTTTTTTCTTCATGTACTCTTTAAAATTGTCATATTTAATGTAAAGGCTCAATAAAACTTAAATTAAAACTTAAACCGTATTTTAAATAAAATGAAGAATTCCATATTAGTTTCTAAAATAGCTTGAGCCTTAAGTATTTAAGCTGACTAATAGTAAAGTACGAAAAATTATATTTCTAATATAGCCAAAGTGTAATTAGCTAACTTTTAGCTGACTTGAATTCGATTAATTCAAAACTGGTTTAAAAGTCATGCATAGTCAGACAATTGACTACAGGTCATGAAAATGGTTGAAATTAAAAATAATTAAATTTTTCAAGAACTACTAGTTGAAATGAATATAGGATTTGATTTTGTTTAAGCAAGGTAAACCCAAGAAAATTTCATAACAACAATTTATATCAGAATCGAATTTTATATTTATGGCCTGTTTCTGTATGACAAACAATTTCAAACGATTGAAAATTTGTATGAATGCTCAAAATGATTTGAAAAATTCGATCGTTTGAAATTGTTTGTCATACAGAAACAGGCCATTAATTCCGATAAATAACAATTCTGACTTGGATTCCATAAAAACCCAGAATATAGTGAATAAATCAACTATAAAGAAGTAATTGAATATTTACATTTATGTGTCTTTTTAATGTTTTTGAAGTAAAATAAATATTCACCCTTATTCTATTTAGCTTCGGCAAGACCAAACAAAAAGCATAAAAAATAGATCATCCCAATCTGCTTGGGATTCTATCGCGGTTCTCCAGATCATGTAGTTAATATATTTTTTTGCTAATGACTTAATTCCCAGCAGAAAATTTTTAAGATTTGGAAGCAATAAATAAAATAGTAAACAATAATGGAATCATTATATTGTTTTTTATACATTAATGCTTCCAAATATGCTACAGCATATTGTATTATTTTTCAGTTTCTGTACTATTTGCTTACTGGTTGCAATAAATTTGCATTTCTATTGCATTTTAGCGACTCATTTCATATGAAAATCATGCATTATTGATAAGCATGAATAAGTGATTGTTTATAAATTCTCCCTTACAAAATAACTTACTGGTAAGTACTACTGTATTTTCTCCTAGGTTTAAGTTTAAAAAAGTTTATTACTATTTACTCACTTTGGGATTGCTTAGACATTGCACCTGCCAATCAAACATTTTCTTCACTCCCTTCCGTTCGTATTCTGTTAAAACACTTAAAGGTAAATTCCAGGCTTTTATATGTTTTAATGCTTTCAGGTTGTCTGTCTCAACTAGAGCAGCAGATTTTACTTTTTCATTACTTTCAGAATAATTTTTGGTCACGTTACATGTTTTGTGTTTTTTAATCTCTTCTGGATTGTACGCTAATTGGGAAAGTTCTTGAGTAAATTTTAACTGTTCCGGTGACATACAACTTAAACTTATATTACGTTGTGATACATTTCCCTGAAATATTTGATTTTCCTTAAAGATTTTAAGACTAGTTTCTAACTCTTTATTTAGAAGTTCATTATTTAGTGCCTCATTACCTTTTGGAGGGCATATAAAATTACTTATCTCATGAAGAATTTCTGGAGGATCTTCAGTTGAATATTGATTATTAGCTATTACAGACGAACGACTGGAATCTTTCCACACGTCGTCATTTTCTTCAGTTTCTAGCAGACGTTTTAGATCTTCAGAAAAAATTGGCTTTTCAAATGAATTTTCAAAATCTTCTTCTTCAGTATATTTTTCTCCTTTATTTTCTATTCCATCACCTAACTTAAATGCCATTTCAATTTGTGATACCTTTAATACAGAATCTTCTTTTGTTTTCTCCTTGAGCTGTTCTTCTTTTGTAACATTACTGGAAAATGACAAGTCGCTACGGAAAAACTTTGAGTAACTATCTATAGGGATTTCATTGCTTTGAACTGGAACTTGAGGCAATATTGAATCCGACTTGCTTCGTTTAAACTTTCGATGTTGTAAAGTACCACCTTTTTCAGAGGCTTGTGTGGTATTATGCAGTAATCGTGACCTATTTCTGCAAACGGATAAAATTGTAGATTTAGCTTCTGATTTTGTCGGTGATTCTGAAATCACTTCTAAAATATTCCCCACAATAGGACAATTCTCATCTTGGATAGCATGATTAGCCTGACTTTCCAATTTCATGAATGTGCTATTACCAAACTCAAAAGATTGAGAGAAGGCCATTTTGTTAATTAAAATTGCCGAAATTATTATCACTTTTTGTTAAAAAAAATTAAAGAATTCATGTATCTGAAGACTTTAAATATAGCGCGTACATTTCTATATATTTCAGTGTTGCACGAGTTAAATCTTTTGTTTACAAATAACATAAGCAAGTTGGCAATACAGCTCTAGTCTACACTGCATTATTACATAAACTAAATACAAAGTCTATGTGAGCAATAATAGACATAGTGACCGTTGTGGTTATGATATTAGGTCTGTTTCTTTACTCTACATTGGGCGCCCGCGGGATCCCAATTTTACCAAAAAGCGTTCCCGTACACAAAATTTGGGTAAATGAGAGAATTTTTGAGAGAGTAACATTCTTCTTCTTCATGCACGAAATAGCCCGTACTTTTTCTTCGGGCTAGTTTGTGCAAGTAAACAAATAATCAGCTGTTTAAAAAATAATAGAAAAATGAAAGGTTCAAAAACTAAAAAAAATGTCAAAAGTTGAATTAAAAAATATTTATAAACCTGCAGTGAAAGGCTTATAGTATAATTTAATTCAATATTTATATAAAAAAGTTTATCTTTTCCTTAGTTAACATGTATAAGTCTAATTATTGTCGTTTGTTTTTGCGAAAGTACATGTTCAATATACGTGTGTGTGTGACATAAAGTTGTGTGTTTTCATATTTTTATGTGAATGGGTAAAATATTTGCTTTTTTGCGTTCCCGTACTTTTGGGCAAATTTGTCTCTTATAGAGAGAAATTATTGTTTACTCTCTATTTCTCGAACTTTACCCAAAAAGTAAAGAAACACACTTATTACTAGTCGATATCATATCAGTATATAGTGTATTGTAGAAGGGGTCTTACCACAAACAACAAAATACATTGACATTGGCAATACCTTTCTTTGGAACGCTGTATTACCAACATATTTGTAAACAAATCACAGCTGATTCAGTTCCTCAACAAAATAGGGATATTTTCAGTGTTTTAAACGATTTAGATCATTGGCTCAAATACCCATGATGGAAGACTTTAAAAGGCCCACTTTACCAATTGCTTCTAATAAAACCGAAAAGGCAGAAACAAATTTACACAAACCCAAAGAATCTGAAGAAACGATCAATGACGGAGATACAGTAAAACAAATAAATACTCAATTGTGTCCTTATAAAGTGCCCGTGTGGTCACAACAGCCCAGTAATGGAAATAACTATAGTTTCGAAGTGTTAAAGTCTGGACAAATTATAGAGAAAATAGAAGATTTAGAGAAAAAAGCATACTGGACTTTTGGCCGGTTACCGGAAAATGATATCGAAATGGCCCATCCCACCATTTCACGTTTTCACGCCATTCTTCAATACAGGCCCAAAAAAGCAGTAGATTCTAACGAACAAGATTCGAAAGATAATAACGAAGGCAAGTGTGCCCCTGAAGGATGGTATATATATGATTTAAGCAGCACTCATGGCACATTTTTAAATAAGCAGCGTATACCCCCAAAGGTTTACATACGTATAAGAGTAGGCCATATGCTACGTCTAGGAGCCAGCACAAGATCATATATCTTACAAGGCCCTTCCGACGATGAAGAACCTGAATCAGATTTATCTGTAACAGAACTTAAAGCCAAAAGACAACATGATCTTGAACAGGCCGAATTGTTGAAAAAACGGCTTGAAGAGGAGGCAATTGAAAGAAAAAATAATGAGGGCTGTAGTTGGGGCATGTCTGAAGACGCAGATGAAGAAACTGATTTAACACACAATCCGTATGCTGCTACTAATAATGAAGATCTCTTTTTAGACGATCCAAAAAAAACTTTAAGAGGGTATTTTGAAAGAGAAGGTTTAGAGTTAGTATATAAATGTGACGAAATGTCAGCTGGTTCCTTTGTTTGTCGTGTTGAATTGCCGTTAGATGATACCAATGGTCGTCCTATAGTAGCAGAGGTTGTGCATAAGGGAAAAAAGAAGGATTGTGTGCTACAATGTGCACTAGAGTCATGTCGTATTTTAGATCGTCATGGCGTTTTAAGGCAAGCCAATCAAGAACCTTTAAAAAGAAAACAAAAGTCACAAGAATCAGATTCAGATGATGACGATTTCTGGGACCGAACTGGTGATGTAGCAAGAAAAAAACAAAGAAAAGCTAATGCTAATACTAGCGTAACATTGACCTATGAAGATTTGGTAAATATTTAATAATGCTAAAATATTTAATAATGATAGAATATAATAATCATTTTTCTTACAGCTTAAAGAAGAAATCGATTTAGATAAACAAATAAAACAAATCGAAAACAGTATTGTTGATTATCAAGAGCGACAGAAACTTTTGAAAAGTAAAACTTCAGATGAAGGAGAAGATTTGGATGCATTTATGGAAAATTTACAAGCAAAGGATACAAAGCTGGATAAAACAGAAATACGCAAATTGAGGGTAAAATTTTATATTTTATGTCATAAATTATTTAAGACCTACATATATTTTTAATGTCTTTTATTATAGTTGGAAGAACAACGTTTAAAATCTGATAAACAAAGAGTACAAAAACTTATAAAAATTGCTAAGCCCTTAGATTTACCCTTTAGTAACCAACTCCATGAGCAAACACAATCACACAAAAAACAAATGGAAACGAATGTTAAAAAGCAACAATTACCAATAATTGGTAAACGTAACCAATTTAGCAAATTTAAAGTCCTAAAAGTGGACAAAAATACAGAAAATACACAGACAAAATCAACTAAGTTATTAAACTCAGATGAGGAGGAAGTTGAAGAGGATGATGTAACGGAGGACAACGTTAAAATTGACCACAAAGTTAAGGAAAATAGAGCTGAAAAACAGGATAAAGAGAGCCTAAGTGAAACAAAAGATAAGATTGATGAAATTGACGCAGAAGCAAATACAAGTAGCAACACTAATGTGTTGCAAACTAACGAAAAGGCTGAGGCGGTAGAAAATACTACATCAGAAAATCAGCAGAATAATAAAAAGCGTAGACAGCGTGTTAGACAACGTGGTAAGCGTCAGGAAGTTGATATAGACGATGATTTAGAATATGAATCATCAGATAAGTACGCTAAATGGATACCACCGGAAAATCAAACCGGTGATGGAATGACCGAACTTAATAAAAAGTTTGGTTACTAAATAAAGATTTTTTATGACAAGAAACATTTGTTTCTTTTCTAAAGTAAATTTATTAACTATAATAACGGGGTACTGCTTACAAATATGTTTCGTTCATTGGGTATTTATATTTGTTTATACTGGTCTTTTCCTTATAGCTATAATTCTCGAATTTTTCTATTCCTTAAAAATTTCCATAAGTCAGAATTAAAATTGGACATGAAATGATACCTCTCTCTGTCTTGCGTCCTTCTGAAATGTAAGACATTTGCATGCTTTTGAATGTATTTGCTAATATGAACATATAGCAAAAACTGCTTTTTCATAAACATTTTTTTTTTGTTTTTCTATTCATTCACTAAAGGGTGAAAAAAATAATAAAAAACTTATCAACTCAAGAGCTTGGGTTGTTTACGTACAAATTAAATAGTCTCTAAGATTTTTTGTTGGTTCGTGAAAAACAACAGAATACCAAGGCCTCCAAATCCCAAAGTATTCAATAATACATAAATGGATCATAATCAAGATAAACAAATGTGGAATATATATTTTATTCTTTTAATCTTAACGCAAACAGTTTTAACATTTTATGTTACTTTTTACGTTCATATTTAAATTCATATACTGGAGCAGAATCTTTGGTCCCCCGTTTCTTCTTCTTAGGTTTCAATAAACGTGGCTTTTGTAAAGCACGTTTTATTTCCAATTTTTGTTGAATAACAGTCAATTGTTTTTCACGTTCAATGCGCTTAGTAAGTTCTTGATAAGCTTGCTGTTTCAAAAGATTAGCTTTTTTTATTTCCTGCAATGAGAATAAATTATATTCTAAGCATTCTTTAATTTAACTAAATAAATGTATATATATATATACTTTACCTCTGGACTTAACTTGGGAATTTGTAATTTTTCCAAATCCTTTAATCTGGGTCTATTTGTTTTCCTTTCTAACATGGACGGATGAGTTTCCAAACGTTCTGCCAATTCCATACCACTTAATTCTCTACCTCTTACCAGACCTTCCTCATCTTCATCACTTTGAAGATTATCATCGAAAAATAAATGCTTGTTAGGAACAGTATTTGCAAAGTCTATCATGTGTAGCTGAGACTGCAAACGTTTAATCTTTTTAGCCTCCATGGTACGCTTCATAGCTACATACTTTAGATCTTGGGTTTCCATTAACGCCAACTGCTCTTTTGTATGCTCATCCTTCTCTTCTTCTTCGTGATGCTCACCATCGTGCAATTTCGAACGAATCATATGATGATAAAATTCGTCAGGATTTTTATTTAAGGCTCGTTTATGGAGAATTTGTAAGGTTTTCTTTTTACGTTCCGCATCACGGGCTCTTTTGCGATAATCTTTTTTCTTTTCCAATAAACCCAAATTGGCTCTTGATTCAGGTTGATGTCTCTCACGATGGACTTTTTGATTGCTTTTCGAAGCTTTCTTCCAAGAGGACATTTTTATTATCTTTTTAATAAATTTCTATAGATTTAACACAATCTGATTAGTGGATTTTTATTCGGTAAAGTAAATAGTAAACAATAATAAGCACATGTATAATAACAGCTGTAGTGATGCCACATCAATTTATTAAAATTATGACGCCTGATCAATATAAAATGGCCTACGAAAATTTAACGAGATCTCAAAAGAACTCGTTAAAGAACCGATTTTGTCCAAATATTACAGCCTGTTTTTAGAACACGAATGGTTTTTGACATTCGTATTTTTATATGAGAAACACTAACAAATTTTAGTGTTTTTGTTGTTGTTTCACATATAAAAAGACGAATGTCAAAAACCATTCGTGTTCTAAAAACAGGCTGTTAATCTTTACAAAAACGAACTGGTTACAATTAGTTTTCTTGTAAAACATTTGTTACAAAGTTACAATTCTTTACAAAGTTGAGAAAAACTTTTAACACGTTTGCTGCCAAAGCACTTTTAGGATTTTGATCGTTCAGTAGCAATGTCATTTAACAATTTTGGTCACCTGAGGCCAACAATTTTTTTTTGTTATTTTTTGTTTCTTAGAGCCTAAAAATAAATTGTGACTACTCGCGACTTTATTTTGGTCCCTAATTTTGCAGTTATAACGGTTTTTTGTGTCGCAAATTTTCGTGTGACATGGCCTGGGAGAACATAAAACATACACAGCGCCCATGGGAAATACACCAAAATGTTTACCATAGGCCAGAGAATCCAAGTTCCATGTAAAATTCCATATTAAAATGTAGGAAAATGTGCGACGTGGCTTCTGGGTAACATTTAGGTGTCGCATGAAAACGTGCAACGTGGCAGCCAACGTGTTAATGAAATTAAAGTTATCAATGGGTGATAATCTGTATCTGTGTATACATACATACATACATACATACATACATACATACATACATACATACATACATACATAATTGGCCATTACAACCCTGTGTCAGGATTACGGCCTAGCTTCTCGCAGCACTCATGTTGTGTGTGTTAATTTTTTCCCATGAGTACCGGGACCTACAGTTTAAAGTCGACTCCGAACGACAGATTTGAGAAGCTTTTTCATGGCAATTAATTACTCCCAGAGCTTTTGCCAGAAGACTGCTGAGAGGTAGTCGCCGAAAGAAATAACTGTTTCATATTTCTTTTTTTAAAGATGTCGGAGCTGAGATTTGAACCCAGCACTATCGTCTTCGTAAGCCAACACACTAACCACTAGACCACGGCGACTATGTATATATATTATTCTAATTTACAGATCTTGGCTATGACAATTTGGTTTAAATAAATTATGTGGCTAGAAATAATAAATACATACATAATTGGCCTTAACAACCTTGTGTCAGAGTTACGGCCCGGCTTCTTGCAGCATCCTTGTTGTGTGTGTTAATTTTTATCCATGAGAACCGAGACCTACTGGTTAAAGTCGACTCCGAACAACAGACTTGAGAAGACTGCTGAGAGATAGTCGCCGAAAGAAATAAATACATAAAAAATGATATTACATCTATTATCGGAGATGAAAACGGGGAGTTCCCTTGTTTGCATGCGATGATTTTGAAATTCGAAAATTGGGGGTAGACAGATCTAAATATTGTTACTATGGTATCGTTTCCAGTGGTAAAAAGACAAAGAAAGGTTATATATATTGAAGACAAAATTAAAATAATTAACGAACTAAAAAAATAATGTGAGTTTTAAAATGCTATCTTAAAAATATGAAGTTGGAATACTGACCGTTTATGACATTACTATCTTGAATTAATTCTTTTAATGTAAATATGTATGTACACCAATGCTCACTTGTTAAATAATAAAAATAATTAATAAAAACTATAATCAAAATTGCTTCTGGTCCCGACCATTACGGATAATCGATTTTCGCGGTTAATCGGAGAACAATTTCGATTATAGAGTTTTTTTTATTATTTTTATTATTCTACCTACCTATCTATCCAAATTTGAAGTTATTAAACTTTGTTTAATTTACATGTCACATATATGATTTATTGAATGAAATAAAACGCTGTAATTGTCATACTGGTAATTGAAATTAATTTGGTAACGCTATGTAAAAAACAAGAAGAAGAATAAAAACAAATCAAAATACACGTGCGGTTTTTACCTTAAATTATATTCGCAGAAATATTTTTTTAAATAGTTATTTTTTTGTTATAAATAAATAAAAATGGTTAAAAAGAAGATTGATAATCGTATAAGGGTTATGATTGAAAATGGTGTCAAATTAGGGCAACGAACAATGTTTATAATAATCGGCGATAAAGCCAGGGATCAGGTGCCGATTCTTTATGATATTCTTACCAAATCTACAGTGAAAGCAAGGCCTACAGTGTTGTGGTGTTATAAAAACAAGGATGAAGCTATATCCAAGTAAGCATTAAAGTTGAATTGTGTAGATTTTACAGTAAAATATTATTTTTTTCCCAGTCATGGTAAAAAACGTGCTAAGAAAATTGCTGCCGGAAAAATAGACATTAACGATGCCGACTTATTTGATACATTTCGGGTATCAACTACTATTCATGGACGCTACTACTCCGAAACACACGCTATTTTAGGTAGAACTTATGGCGTTTGTGTATTGCAAGATTTTGAGGCTTTGACACCAAACCTTTTAGCTCGTACTGTAGAAACAGTAGAAGGAGGTGGCCTCATAATACTGCTTTTGAAAACTTTAACCTCGCTTAAACAATTATTTACCATGAGCATGGATGTTCATAAACGTTTTCGCACAGAAGCTCATCAAACTGTTACTTGTCGCTTTAATGAGCGACTAATTCTATCTTTAGCAGATTGTAAAAGATGTCTTGTGGTGAACGATGATTTGACTGTGTTGCCTTTAAGTTCAAAAACTATTAATGTCGAACCAGTCAATGTAAGATATTTAAACATTTTATGCATCTATATTAAAGAATAACTTGTATTGAATTTTTAGCCAGCTGAAATACACAAATCCGAAAATATTGAATTTTTAGAAGAACTAAAGGAGAGTTTGAGAGATACACCACCTGCAGGTCCCTTGGTCAATTTGTGTAAAACTTATGACCAAGCCAAAGCTGTGGCTCAATTTATCGAAGCGCTTGCTGAAAAACAACTAAAGTAAGTAGTTTTTTACTGGTCGCTTTTTAATACATTGAACACCAAATATACTATACGTCAAATATCAAACTTTATACATATATGCTAACCGAAGTTTTTGTTAAGAGTCTAAAACGCTATTAATTATCGTTGTTAATATATGTATGTATTATGGTAAACATTGTGACTTTTTAAAATAAACTCCTTCAACTTTATGCTTATGCTAAATTGTTGTATATACTCAGCAATATATTATATGACAAAAATGAATAAAATAACAGGTTGAACGCATAACAAAATTGTATTCAATGGAATCGACGCATAATGCGTGGTTTTATATTACATTGGTAATATGTATGAACATACTATGATTCCGTTGTATATATTCCCTATTTGCTTGAAATAATAGGATTAAAAAGCTTTATTTAGAAAAGAAAGTTTTCGGAACAAAGGGTAAAACCCAAATAAGTTGAAACATTAACATATTAAATTAAATAGACTAATTTAAATTCAAGTAAGTCTGTGCGAGACGAAGTATATAAAATTAATTTATTTTTACATAAACATTTAGCTGATTTAATCATAAACAAAAATAAAAAATGGTACTGAGTTTTTAAAATAAATCTTGATTCTCTACAGGCCTCCCACTTCATTAACAGCAGCTCGTGGTCGTGGCAAATCAGCTGCCATGGGTCTTTCGATTGCTGCAGCCATAGCATTTGGTTATGTTAATGTTTACGTAACTTCACCACATCCAGAGAATTTAATTACATTGTTTGAATTTGTCTTAAAAGGTTTTGATGCTTTGGAATATCAAGAGCATACAGACTATACAATTATACGTTCCACAAATCCTGATTATAAGAAAGCTATTATACGAATTAATATTACACGTTCTAATCGCCAAACCATACAATATATTGCACCAAATGATACCCATCTTTTAAACGCTGCTGACTTACTATTAATTGATGAAGCTGCTGCTATACCGTTGCCTTTAGTTAAGAAAATGATGGGTCCGTATTTAATCTTTATGGCTTCAACTATAAATGGTTATGAAGGCACAGGAAGATCATTAAGTTTAAAATTAATATCACAATTACAAAAGGAAAACAATGCACCACCACCGGTAGGTTTAATCACAACAATTTAATAAAAATTCATAGGCTTATATAAAAGTACTTATATTTTAAGATCAAACTTGAGGAGTCTATACGTTATACTGAGGGAGATGATATAGAGAGTTGGTTAATAAATCTTTTATGTTTGGATGCCACCAACACTGTACCTCATATAAGTTCTGGATGTCCTACCCCCGATGCCTGTGAACTTTATTATGTAGATCGTGATGCCTTATTTTCCTATCATAAGGCTGCTGAGTCATTTCTACATCGTCTAGTATCAATTTATGTTTCCTCACATTATAAAAATAGTCCAAATGACTTACAAATGATGAGCGATGCACCCGCGCATCATTTATTCTGTTTACTGGGACCTATACAAAGAAAAGATCAGTTACCGGAAATTTTAGTGGTAGTACAAGTCGCTTTAGAAGGTGAAATATCTTCACAAACCATAACAGATTCTTTGGGTAGAGGTAAAAAGGCTAGTGGAGATTTAATACCTTGGAATGTATCGGAACAGTATGGAGATAAAGAATTCCCAAAATTATCCGGTGTGCGTATAGTACGCATTGCTACTCATCCCAACTATCAAAGGGTAAATTGTACAGGTTTTTTACGTTTGTTAATTAATTAAATAAATTTATTTTATAGATGGGTTATGGTAAAAGAGCTGTTAAGTTGTTAAAAGACTATTATGCAGGCAAATTTACTGACTTAAATGAAAACTCTCATCATGAAGAAGAGAATGGTATAGAAGAAGTAGAAGAAGATAAATTGGGTTTGCTGAAGGAACAAATTCGTCCGAAACGTAAAATACCCACCTTATTAAAACGTTTAAATGAAAGACTTCCCGAACATATAGATTACTTGGGAACATCGTATGGTTTAACACAGGAACTTCTGAAGTTTTGGAAAAATTTATGCTTTGTGCCTGTTTATTTAAGTCAAAAAGCCAATGATTTGACTGGCGAACATTCTTGCATAATGTTACATACTTTGGATAAATCCGGTCTTGTACAAAAGGTTAATGCTGAATGGCTTAGTCTTTACTTCAATGATTTTAGGAGAAGAATCATCAAATTGCTGAGCAAAACTTTCAGAGAATTTCCCACAAGTTTAGCTCTTTCATTGCTAGACAATAAATGGGTTAAAATTAATATCGATGAATTGAATAAGGAGACCTTAGATGTGTATTTCCTGCCACACGATTTACAAAGACTAGAATCTTATTCCCGCAACCAAATTGAATTTCGTTTGATTTTAGATTTAACAAACGATATAAGTTATTTATATTTCCAAGGTAAAATAAATGATTTACAAATTGATGCCTTACAAAAAGCTATACTCTTGGCTATTGGAGTGCAGGGTAAAACTGTTGATGGCATTGCTTCGGAATTAAATATGCCAGGCAATCAAATTTTAGCCAAGTTTTATGATATTATTAAGAAATCGTCGAAATATTTCTCTAATGTTATTGAAGGCCATATTGAAAGTACAATGGTTAGTGAAACTAAACTAAAGAGTGGCAAAGATTTTGAACCAATTTCATTATCACTTAATGACGAACTTGAAGAGACTGCTAAACAAATAACGAAAAAACAAAAAGATGAACTAAAACGTTTAAAAATGGAAAGTCTTAAGGAGTTTACCATCAAGGGTTCCGAAGAGGATTGGTCAAAGGCTTTGTCGGGAAAAGAAGGCAAATCAAAACTCATCTCGGTTAAAAGGTTAGTTAATATACATGCATAAGTTCTAATTAACATACAAGTGTATATTTAATATTTGTTTTTCTTTGACAGTGGCATTAAACGTTTAGATGAACCATTGGATTCTTCTTTAACAAATGATAGCAAAGAACCCAAAAAGAAAAAAATGAAATTTGGCAAAAAATCTTTGAATAAATCGGTGATTTAGAAAATAGGATTTTAAAAATACTATAAAAAATTAATACATTTTTGTGTATATTCCTGCATATCTGTGGCAATAAATAATAATGGCTTAAGTCGAAGTTTTGTCGAAAATTTTTAGAAAAAGATGTACATACATTTTTTTAAAACAAAACTGTTAATTTTATATATTAATAGTTAATATTCTGTGTTTTTAATTTTTTTATTTTCTGGCATCTATTCGCAGACAAACAAAAACAAAATAATTTTTATTGATAGTAAGGCGAGATAAGTGCTTTAGGTTATATTGAAAAATGCGGAAGACCGGTATACGAGTTTTAATGTTCAAATATTTTAATGCTGATGTAAGCTACCTTAAAAAAATTAGGTTAAGATGTTTTCGCTTATGTATTATTTTTCAAAATGACTTCAGTTAAAATATGAATGCGCATAGTTTTATTAATAATGACATTTTATATTTGAAATTTAGCTGAGTGATAGATCTCGAAGATGATAATAAAAATTAGTAATTAAATAAAAAAGCAATTATGTATTTATGTCAATTTAAGCTATGATGATTTATTGCTACAGATATACATATCGTCATCATATTAAATACAAACGGACCTAACTACACAAAATTTCGAATTAGTTTTTTTTTATTAATTATGGATCGTTTTATCAAAATACATGTTTGTGCAAAATTTTAGATTCCTACGATCAAAAATGGCGATTTTATTAACGAAATTCAAACGGACGTAACTACAAGTGCGTGTATTTCTAAATGCAAAAAGACATACATATTTATATGAAAACCTTACATACAAACTCATTTGTTGTATATAGGGATGCAAATCCTTATATGTCGATCCTGAAAATTATGTGATTTTAGGATTTACAAAATTTTTGATTTTAATGTTTTTTGCTTCTCCTGTAAAAAAACAAAAAGTGTAGTTACGTCCGTTTGCATTTAATATGGCAATATGTATTTATCTTTATTATTATTTTTTTTTTCAAAATGTTGCTTAGTAAAGTGATATCTGTTTTATTAAAAGAAATAAATTTTTGGAAAGTTTTAAAATATAATAATAAATCTCTTTTTTGAGGTTAAGGTTTTTTTTTTTTATTTAATACTAGCTTAAACCCGGCGTGCTTCGCTACCACTATCATTTGTCCACATATTTCGACTGATGATTTTTAGTGGCTACGGAGTAATTTAGACCAAATTCAAAAACTCTAACTGTTACTGATTTCAAGATATACTGAACTCAATAGTTAGTTTGTCTGGAAGCTACCATGTCTACTTGTCCGCCCTTTTTTTACTGATCATTTTTAATGACTACAAAATCAATCACAACAAATTCAGAAACTTTAGCTTCAACACTTCTAAAGCAGTGATGTCCAAAAATCTCTTTCCCTATAACGCGTGATAGGAAAACAAAAAAAAAAACAATTATGAACAAATAATTATGAAGTTGTAAACAGAAAGTAATTCAAAGATTCCCATTTTTGGTAGAAGTAAGCAGAGTCTTTTCACTGCTTCGTACACAAGCGCAAGTGTGTTTATGTAGTAGTGGACATCACTGTTCTAAAGATACCTATGTATAAAGAAATCAATTTTTAACTTATATAGGAGGTGTCACGCCTACTTGTCCAATTTCGCCCACTTTCTGACTGATGCCCATTAAGTCATTCAGACTCAATTCCGAAACTTTAGCTTTAATCGTTCTGAAGATATACAAAAACCAGTATTTAGACACAAAGTGGGTGTAAAAGTAGGCGTGGCAAATTTTTCTCTCGATGAAAACTTAAAATGGATTAATACAAACATTTGAAGGAAGAATTAGTCAAATCGATGGAGCTGTTTTCTGATTTTAGGTAAAACAAAAAAAGTGGGCGGGGCAAAATTTTCCTTTCGTAAAGACTTAAGTTGGATCACGACGATCATTAAAGAGAAAAAATCTCAAAATCGGTCCAGCCGTTCTCAACTGGTGCGATGACCAACGAACAACATTGATAAATATTTCCTGAATGAGCTACCTAGAGATGTAGCGAAATATGGAAATAATAATTATTTTAATTGACCTGAAGCTTAACTAAAAGTTCACATATTACTCAATAATAAGGTCAACTAAACTTTTTGATACAAAAAAAAAAAATAAAAATAAATAAAATTCAATGATAGTGGTCCAGTGGTTAGTGTGTTAGCTTACTAAGACTATAGCGCGAGTCAAATTTCAGCTCTTTCGGCGACTACCTCTTAGCAGTCTTCTGGCAAAAGCTCTGGGAGTAATTGGTTGCCATGAAAAAGCTTCTCAAATCTGTCGTTCGGAGTCGACTTTAAACTGTAGGTCCCGGTACTCATGGATAAAAATTAACACACACAACATGAGTGCTGTGAGAAGCTAGGCCGTAACCCTGACACAGCGTTGTAATGGCCAATTATGTATGTATGATGGAGAGAAAAAGTAGAATACTCGTACGAGTATGATGGAATGTGTTGTGTTTGACAATACTTCGACTGTTATTATACAATTCAGACCAACCACAAATTGAAAAACATTGAGACCTATAAGATGTATTGTGTATATTTGAGTCTATCGTTTATTTAGAACACTCACTGTCTTCCTTATGAGCACCAGCAGGTCTGAAACTATTGATAGATATGTCGGCCAGCGAGACCATATAAGTATACCTCCTTAAGGCCGAGTCACATAGAATCCGTCATACTTTGTACTTTGCTTTTTTCAACTGACTAGTAAGTTAAAATATATGTTCTCTTATAAGCTTTGTTCCATTCGGTACTTTTTAGTCAACGCAACGTATAAAAGTTGGGTAACTTTTAACGTACGTCGAGTATTAAACATTAGAAAAAAAGTTAAAATGATTTAAAAATAAATACTTTAAAGATATTTAAAATTTAATAAAAAAAATTGAATATAAATTAATAGAAGCTATGCAACAGTTTTTTTTATGATTGATCAGCGCTTTAGGGTGTCTACTAGGGTATTCAAACGATTAATCGTTAATCGATTAATCGAACAATTGTGTTCATATAATTGTTCGAATAATTAAAAATGGTCAATTTTCGAATAACGAATAACTCGAATAATTTCCTACGATTAATCGATTAATCCATATAAAAAAAATACTTTATTTATAGAAATAATAAATGGTATTAAGTGTTGTAAAATATTTAATAAATCTAATGAAAAACAAAAGAAATTGCAAACACATGTTATGCTGCAAGAAAAGAAAAAGAAATTCGTCTTGTACATGATGTAAAGCATCGAAAGTCGTCTTTATCTACCATGATTGAAAATTTTCTTCGTATTTATAAATACGTAAATTACGCTCTATTTGATTTTGGTTTGAGGACTTTCACAGATATGTGAATTAAAGTTTTATCAAATTTGAATAAAACCCCTAAACCACTTGATGTCGCTATTAAGGAGCTCGGCAAGGATTATGCTACATTGATAGATTTAGAAGGTCTTATACAATTTTTTATTAATACAATGGAAAATGCAAACAATCCTTTTTCAAATTAGTTATTAGAAAGGCTTAGGATTCGAATAAATGAAAGACATGTAAAACTACTTAGTACACTTATTTTATATCTAAATTCTAATACATTTTCACTTTTTTAAAATATTACACAAAATCTGAAACAAAAGATTTTGCAAACAAATTGTTTTTGAGAATGTTTTTAGAAAATATGGAACAAAATGTGTCAGATGATGATATGATTGCAGAAGATTTAATTGAAATAAACGAAAATAATCTACTTTCACAATTAAATGAAGCAATTAAAAGTGTACGAAATTTCAAAAAACCTAAAAGAGGCTGCAATGATTTAATGGATAATATCTTATATTTAGAAAAAACCAAAAACAGAACCGAAAAATTATATATTCTTTTCCATGCACTTCCCTCGATTTCTAAAACACCTACAATCAGCGAGAGAGTGTTCTTAAAATCGAGTTTTATTAAAACTAAAGAAAACAATCGGTTGAAGGCTAAACATATAAATTACATTACAAGACTACTTTAATAGAAGTGCATGATTTTTTTAACTAATTTTTAACTCATAATATAAATTATTTTTAATTACTTATTTAATATTTTTATTGCATACGAAGTAGTAAATTATTACTTTTATATATTAAATCGTTATATACGAGTATATGATCTCAAATATTAAAATTAATTAATGAATTATTTATGGTTTAGTTTTTCAATAATATGTTTGAAAGTAAAATATACCATCTCATTACATTTTCTACACTATAATAATTAAATTTTTAAAAAGTTATTACATTACATACTATGTTTTTGGAAATTATTATTTGTTTTTTTTTTAATAAAATGTTTTAAAAAATTGGTATGTTATTTTATATAAAACAAAATGCGATTAATCGAACAATTTTGAAATTTTATTCGATTAATCGATCAAGAAAAAAACCCGTATAATTACTCACTCGATTAATCGACCAAAAAAAAAAGTCGAATAATTGAATACCCTAGTGTCTACCATGCATCTTGATTCGAGAGAAAAAACATACGAACTCGTAAAATTGCCTACAAACGGTACCATGTAATACGTTTTTCATTTTTTATACAATTTAAAGATTTCCGTATATCGTCGATGGAATTAAAGAACGCTGTAACTGACAAAAAATCGAAAATACGTTTTTTGCATAATTTTTATCAGAAAAACAAAAATACGCGTCGATTGGTCCAGGTCCCAGATTTCTACGATGAAAATAAATTCACTTACGCCGTCTGCGAAATGAAAAATACCAGTGTAGATGAAATATCTTCCGTCGAGTGGAATACACTGTTCAAAACGGAGCCATGTGTTTTGCGTTATACGCTGCGGTAAACTTGGTTCAATTGAGCTGATTTCTCGACGAATATTTTCCTCTAAAGCCACAAGAGATTGGAGATTGTCATTACAAACCCTCTCTTTGAGATAGCCCCATAAAGAATCCATGGGAGTTAGATCGGGCGACCTCGGTGGCCGTGGGATGTTCCCAAAGCGACTGATCAGTTTTTAGGGAAAATTTTCCCAAAGTAAATTCACCGGAGCTCTGGCAGTGTGTACAGTGGCCCTATCCTGTTGAAACCATGTGTGTGAAGAGTGCGATGGATGAACCTGCAGGTTTAGCACAAAGAATTCCGTTATCATGCGTCGATAATTTTCACCATTGACATCGTCGCCTGGCCTGTAGAATTTTCGAAGAAAAATGGTCCAATTATCTCACGTGTGGATAAGGCACACCAAACAGTTACTCTGGGGCAATGCAATGGAATTGCAAAATGCAATCTAAATTCATTAAAAAAAATCTTGTTTTGCTCTAATTATGGCAGAATAATAATTATATTATTTTTATTATTATTTTTATTACAGGGTGTTTTTTTTTAGAGGTATAGGTCTTCGAATTGAAATAAAACACAAGAAAATCGTTTTAATTTCCATCAATTTGGCTTTATTGGAAGGATAATTCGGGCATGTGGCCGCCGCGGCTAGCTCGAATAAAGCCAATTTTACAGGTCCAATTTTCAACCACTTTTTCGAGCATATGGGGCCGTATGTTGGCAATAACGCCACGAATGTTGGCTTCCAAGTCTCCTAACGTTTCTGGTTTGTTGGCGTAGACGAGCGACTTCACATATCCCCAAAGAAAATAATCCAATGGTGTCAAATCACACGATCTTGGTGGCCAATTGACAGGTCCATTCCGCGAAATTATGCGCTCATCGAATGTTTCCTTCAATAAATCGATTGTGACATGCGCTGTGTGGCATGTAGCGCCGTCTTGTTAGAACCACAACTCATCCACATTCATGCCATCCAATTCGGGAACAAAATAGTCGGTTATCATGGCTCTATACCGGTCTCCATTAACGGTAACTGACTCTCCAGCATTATTTCGGAAGAAGTATGGCCCAATGACTCCACCAGCCCATAGAGCACACCAAACAGTCAGTTTTTGTGGATGTAATGGCGTCTCAAGGGTCTCATGTGGATTCTCTTCACTCCAAATGCGGAAATTTTGCTTGTTGACGTAGCCATTCAACCAAAAATGAGCTTCATCACTGAACAAAATTTTGCGATGAAAATCAGCATCGAGATCAATCTCATTTTCGGCCCATACACCAAAATCACGACGCATTGCATGGTCTCGCGGCTTTAATTCTTGCACAAGCTGGATCTTGTAAGGTCGTAAGCCAAGATCTTTGCGCAAAATCTTCCATAAAGTTGATGGACAAAGCTGCAATTGCTGTGCACGGTGGCGAATCGATTCATTCGGGTTCTCTTCAACACTTTGCTCTACAGCGGCAATTGTTTCTTCGGTGCGCACTGTTCGACGTCTCTGCGGATGCGTATTATCACATAGAGTAAACGTAGTGCGAACACGATCCATGGTTAACCGAATTAATTGCTTTGATGGACGATTATGTCGACCATAAAATGGACGGAGCTTGCGGTAAACTTCGCGAACTGAACCATTATTTTCGAAATAAATTTGCACGATTTGTAAGCGTTGTTCTTTTGTCAACCTGTTCATGATGAAATGGCAAACCAAACTAAATATTAATCACTTGACAGCTGACAAAATGGCCGCCAGTTAAAAAAGTGATGCCAACTTAAAGTTCTATACCTCAATAAAAAACACCCTGTATTTAAACGTTTGAAAATCAAGGAAGTTATGTTAAGGGTCAAAATCATGTACGGGTAAGAAGAGAATGGAAAAGATTATTTTTTCATTCGGCATCCGGTAAGGCTGATTACCCTTCGGTGTTCGGCAAGTCATGGTCAAAATAGAAGTGGGTACTAGCAAAAATAGTAGAGACAGTAATAATAGTAGTAAAAATAGTAGTAGGTGGTACCAAAAGTAGTAGTAGATGGGCGAAAACCAAATAGTAGATAGTAGAAAAATAGTAGTATGTGGTGGCAGAGATAGTAGTGGTTAGAAACAAGAGTAAAAAAAAATACTAAGGTAGTTGGATATATAATTGTGGGTTACGAGTAGAAACGATTAGTACGATTGGAAAAAACTCTAATTACAAATATAACATATAAATAATTTGCTTACATTTTAAAAGGTTAAGGCTTTATTTAAATTTCTTTTTTATCAATATAGATGCTACAATAATAAGGACAAAAGCATTTGAGGTTTTTAAAGATAAATTTATCTTTTTTAATATACTCGTATGTACATTTTTCTAAATTCGTTGCGTAAAAAAATTGTCAAAAGGATTCAAGGCGGGATGCGTGTTATAGTGGTTAGAGCGCTCGCACAAAAACTCAAAGGACCCAGGTTCAAATCCCAGAAGAGGTGAAAAATGAAAAAGTTAGTTTGCGGTTTTTTCAAAATTATAATTTGAAATAAGAGGTTCCCCCCTACCCTCCAGGAAGACCATCTACAAAGAAACCGCTCCACGACATTCCACTCTATTCCACCTTAACCAGTGTCAACGTGAAACGAATGATCAGGAAAAAAGCGCCACCTATTGGGAAGTAGCAGATAACAGTTAAACTTACTTAGCGAAGGCACGCTCACCACACAATCAACATGCAATGATGAGGCAATTGCTGTTGATCATTCAAGTGTGAAGGTATAACACTGGCCTTTGAATAATCAATTCTCAGCAACTTGTCTCATTCCTAAGGGGCTTAACAATAATATAATAATTAATAATAATATATGATGTACTGTCCTTTCCAAAATTCCAATACAATGCACACCATTCAGTAGGGGTTTACCCCTGAGTATTGGTCTCAAATAAAAAAAAAAAAAATTTACAATTTGTGACGAAAATAATAAATAATAGCAGATACATAAAAACATAGTTGGTTCAAAATTTCTTTATAATACAAAATTACAACTTTATGACGTTAATACATAATAGCACATACATACATAAAAACATAATTGGCCATTACAACCCTGTTTCGGGTTACGACCTAGCTTCTGGCAGCACCAATGTTGTGTGATTCAATTTTTATCCATAAGTACCGAGACCTACAGTTTAATGTCGACTCCCAGACTTGAGAAGCTTGTTCAGTGAAATCAGTTACTCTCAGCTTTTGCCCGAAGACATCTAAGAGATAGTCACCGAAAGAAATATTTTTTTCAAATTTCTTTCTTTACAGATGTCACAACTGGGGTTTGAACCTGATGTTGTAAAGAAGATATTGGATTATTCATAGCGGAGCCAGATAGTCATAAAACTTCACTCTATTAAAAAAGTTTTAACTTCACCTATTCTACATAATATTAGTACACTATGTAAATAACCCAAATATTTTTTATAGTTGCTGTATTAAAATATCTTTTGTCTTACATTAAAAGCTATGTTGTATGCTGGTTTTAGTATAAAACAAATACTTTAATATACACACATATAAGACATACCTACATACTAACTTTGTTTTTTATTTGTTAAATACTAAAAGACTACTAATACCACATAATGGAAATAATTTTCATTTCAATTAAAATTTTCCAAAATTTCTCTTCACTTAGCTTTTCACCATTGCTTATTACACTTTTAAAAACATAACATTCCTACAACATTAATTTCACAAAATTTCACCTATAACCCCCTTAAAATTGTTTTGCAAATATTTCCACAGCATTTCCCCTTTATTAGAAAGTAATGGAAATAAAATGAACCATTAGAAGTTCCAATAAAATATTCATTTTTAAAGCAATTGTATATTTTTCTCTACTTTTAAACAAAGTCAGTACATCTACATATATTAAGAAACTTTTTCCAGAAAACCAATGAAGTTCAATTTAGTAAGTAAATTACCATTGAATCTATAAGAACCATAAAAAGGACAAAGCGCGTTAAATTAAAAAAGAAAGATTTTATATATGTACATAGTATGTATATGAAAAATATATATGTATTTACATACATATACATATATATTTAAATATAAATTATGTTCAGTTGGGATAAAAATTAAATTAAGATAAGTAATATCGATATGAAAAATTAATAATTTTTTTTGGTAATAAGAAAAGTTTAACTGTACGCAAGTGACAAAATAAAAGTGAATTTATGTTTTTTAACAAACTGAATCCCTACTGATTTTCAAGTTCATATGATTGATGACAGTTTGTGACGTTTTTCTTCTCAATAAAGTTGACATATGTAAAAGAAAGTGAGTTTTAAGGCGCG
Organism: Metopia argyrocephala; assembly: GCA_963576795.1. NCBI lineage: Eukaryota > Metazoa > Arthropoda > Insecta > Diptera > Sarcophagidae > Metopia > Metopia argyrocephala. The sequence goes on along the minus strand of OY756211.1, from coordinate 53,712,927 downwards.
CGCGTTTGAAGACTAAAAAAAAAAATATTAATAAGAGAAATAGTATTCGGGCACAATAATTGAAACTGTTATCTCTTTAAGCGTTTATGCTCTTTAAACTAAAATTAAAGAGAATTTGAGAGAGAGATAGAGAACGCCTGAAAGTGTTTTAAATTAAAAAGTGGCATACTTTAAGGTTACAAACAATATTTTTTATATTGCATAAACTGTTCAAACAACACATATAAAACGGATCGCGTTGGTGTCAAGTGTTATTTTAGATTTAAAGTAAAAGAAATAATTTGTTTGAATAATAACTTATTTATTTGATGACAAACTTGCTTGCAATTGTTAAAGTTTAATAAAACTATATATATGTATATGTTATACCCTATGAAGTTGTTTTTATATACTAATAGAGCCCATGTGTGGTTTACAGTATAAAACACGAAATAGTCCGTCGCAAAAGACGTCCCTACGTTGGGGCGATAGTTGTGACCAGTAAAAGCTGTGTAGGCTAACCCAAGGCGTTAAAAAATACAAAAGTGTTTTCTTCGAATATTCCTATTTAATTTACTATAAATAATAATAATAAAAATAAACAAATATATCAATAAGTAAAAACTCTAAAACTATTTTATGATAACTTAATCGTAAACTACCTTTAAAATGTGCTGTGTTTTTAATTTATTTTTTTAAATCTATAATAAAACTAAAGAAAAAAAAGTTGCATAATTTTAAGCTAAAGATTTATTTTCCTGTTAAACATTGTGTGCTGTCAACAACATAATTTTGTGCGCTCTTGACATTTTCAACTCCCTTTAGACTTAGAGGTAAGAAAACAAAAAACGTACTAGTTAGACAGTAATATTATATTGGAATTTTGATTTCCAGTCGCTCTCTTATATTTCTCATACCTTTTGCTGATAGTCTATAGAAATTTCTGTTCCACAGTGCGCAAAAGTAATAATCAAGATAAATTTGTGAATGAATTTTTTATATACAACATAATTTGTATTACTTTATTTTTGGTATTGCATACATTTAGGATTATATAAGAGATTATATGAATATATCTAAGAGTATACAATTTTTTATTAAGAGAGAAAGTATTCACAAAAAATTTCTTTTAACATATACACCGACCAAATAAATTAATTAATTGGCGAAAATTGTAAACTTGATATAATTAACTTTTAAATACTTGGACCTCATGCTAAGTATTTATTATTTATTTATCCATCAAAATTATTTGTAATAGACAATTATTATTATTTTTTTAAATAAACAGTTGTGATGAAATTATTCAAATATTTTTGAAAAAGTTTTGTTTGTGGTCCTTAACCCTAGTAGGTATATCCAGGTCTGTGCAGACTTTTTGCATATACAAGTCTGTATAACTTTTTTGCTTTTCATGTTAGAGACAAATCCTTCCATGACTTTCTGGAGCAACTGTCTCTAAACACAATGAGCGAAAAATCAGAGCTATTGTGGATCCGGGTTCGGGTTGATCCGGGTTTACACATTTTTAGTCATAAACAGCATAACCAGGTCTGTGCAGACCTACATGGAATTTGTATGGAAATGCATAGACAGATGTGTTAAAAGTGTGTTTAAATGCATTTTATGCTAGGAAAACCACAAAATGGACAATAAAAATGCATTTTTATACTTCTTAGTTATCTATTAAGGGTATTTTATTAGTAATATGTATACAAAGGAATTTCATACACGGCATTTAACGCAGAAGTAACTTACATTTGAGAGTTGTTGGCATACCAGATTTTTGCAATGCATGTAATAAAAATGTGCTTTTCGCTGTTTTTTTTTATCAATCTAAAACACAGCATGCACGATGGTCTTTTGGCAGAGGATGCGGCATGGACTGGACGGTCATCTATGAGCGTTCCTACAGCTACCTGCAAACAAACGGGCCTTACGGTGTGCTGAAGATCTCGGGTCTTAAAAGAAATTTAAATATGAAGATGGGGTTTCGCATAGTGCCTATTACCCGGCCTTCACGACTCACCATGAGTCAGTTATTTGCACGAGGTCTACCAGAGGCCGGAGGAGCTGTTGACCAAATTTTACCGTCCTTTGACTTGTACGATGCAGTTGACTTCGACGAACTTGACAAACTTTGTTTATTTACAGGTAGCTGCAGGCCCGCCCATATATGACCGTCCAGTCCATGCCGCATCCTCTCCCAAAAGACCATCGTGCTTGCTGTGTTTTAAGTTGATCAAAAAACAGCGAAAAACACATTTTCATTGCATGCATTGCAAAAATCCGATATGCCAACAACTCTCAAATGCCAGGTACTTCTGCGTTAAATGCCGTGTATAAAATTCCTTTGTATACATATTATTAGTAAAATGCTGTTAATAGATAACTAAGATGTATAAAAATGCGTTTTTAATGTTAATTTTATGGTTTTCCTAGCATAAAATGCATTTATACACACTTTTACGACACCTGTCTATGCATTTCCATACAAATCCCATATAGGTCTGCACAGACGTCGTTATGCCATTTAGCGACAAAAAATCCTCATACCTACAAGGGTTAAGCGAATGTACAAAAAGATTTTAACATCTTGTCAGATTTGAAAATTATATAAATTTGCAGATTCATTCGATTTAATTTTCATTTGATTTTCCCCACATATAGAATTATTCTTACATTTTTTTGTAATAAAAACAAACATTAAATTTTTTTAAATAAAATTTGTTTCAAAATTGATATATTTTTATCAAAACTTTACTGTGTATTTTATGCTCTCTCTCTCTTAAACTAATATAAAGCAGAACTAGAAATTTATACTAATTATAATAAAAAAACTCTATCTGGATAACTACAGGGTGTCCCCCGTGAAGGTATACTACTTTTTTTTGCTGCCATTTTGGTAATCATTAGACTTGGCAGTTCATGTTTGGCAGTGGCGAAGTAGAGGCGTGGCAAATTTATTATGGAAAAATAGTCTGTAATCCAATGTGTTTTAACCGTTAAAACATTTTGTCAAAATCAATCACCGATTACTGTGACGATGAGAAAGTTACGTGAAATTTTTGGGAGAAACAATGTGCCAACAAGACGCAGTATTTATGGCGTAGTGAATGATTTCGAAGAAAGAGGGACAATAGCTGATAGGCCTAAGAATGGACCACAACGTACTGAAAGATCGGCTGAAAACATTACTGATTGTTCAAGACAATCCATCAACCTCAATGCCGATGCCGTGCTCAGGTGCTTGGTCTTAAAAGAACAACTTTGGCCACAATTTTGCACAAAGATTTGCAGAAAATCATTTATGTCGTCGTATATATGCCAATAGAATGCTACAGCTCGCCCATGATAACCGCGATTTTCACGAAAAAATCATAATGAGAGACGAGGCACATTTTCATTTGAATGGATATGTGAATAAACAGAATAGTCGGCTCTGGGCAATTTAAAATCCATAAATTATTCATCAGTAATCTATGCATTCATTAAAAGTTAAAGTCTGGTGTGCAATTCGGTGAGGTGGAATCATTAGACTTTGCTAATTTGAAACTGAAAACGGCGTAACGGTAACTGTCAATGGGGAGCTTTATCGTAATATGATTGCAAACTTTTTAACGCCACAACTGCATGCTTTGGGCTTGACTAACATATTGTTTCGACAACACGGTGTCATATCGTATACAGCCAGGATAACAATGGAATTACTGCGAGACCTCTTTCCACAACAATTTATTTCAAGGAATGGTGATGTTGATTGTCCTCCACGGTCGCCTGATTTGACTGCTCCGGACATCATTTTGTGGGGATATCTGAAGAGCAAGGTTTATGCAAACAAACTAGAAACGCTGTAATAACTCAAACAAAATATTCGTGATGAAATTAATGAAATACGACGTGAAATTGTGTGAGAATGTAATGAAAAATTTGCTCAAAAGGGCTGATATTGTATTCCATACATAATTGCCGACATTATATAAAACATTTATCAATATAAGATCTATTCCCTTTGAATACAGGGCGGATGCCCTGTTTTAACATACGACTGCGGATCAATAAGTGCCTTTCAAAAATAGGATTTTTTGGACCATTTCTTTAGATTTGGAAATAAGAAATAGGAAATAGTCACTGGAAACTAAATATGGCGGATGATGTACCAATTCGTAGCCCAATTCATGTTATTTTGTCATTGACACTGTACACGTGTTCACCTGTCCATTATCTTGATGAAAAACAACTTTTTTCTTGGCCATATGAGCTTGTTTTTTTAAATCATCGTTAAATCGGTCCAATAAGTTAGCATAATATTCGCCGTTTATTGTTTTTTCCTTTTAAAGATAATCGATATGGATTATCTCATATCACTCGGAGAAATCTATTATTTAGAGTGCTACTTGGTCTCTCTAGTGTTGTAATGGATCCATGTTTCATCCACAATTACAAAACGTTTCAAAAACTTATACGAATTCCGGTTAAACAAGTCCAAACAATAATTTGAAGTTGTCACCCGATTACGTTTATGGTCAATTGAGTGACAAAAATTAATGTTATAAATTCTTGTAACTAAATTCGGTGATAAATAAAATGTTTTACATTTATATACATACTTATAAAAGTTAGAAAATATAAGCACAAGCTAAGAATTTAAATAATTTTTTTAAGAATTTAAGGAATTTTTAGATATAAAGACTAACATGGCAAATATCAACCAAGTTATACCAGTATAAATGGAGAAGCTCGGATACATAGATACATACATAATTGGCCATAACAATGTTGTGTGCGTTAATTTTTATCCATGAGTACCGGGACCTACAGCTTAAAGTCGACTCCGAATCTGAATCTTTAAAAGTTGGCTCTAGATGTACATGTCACTCGATCATAAACTAAAAACACTAATTATTCTATATACATATCAGAGTGGGCAAACAAACAAAGCATTTCGCAAACGTTACCACAAAGTCATAAACTTTTAAAATTTTTTTTATTCGTATTGTACATGAGCAAAACCAAAACAAATACTTTCTAAATAAGAAAGAGCTCAAACGAAAAAAAATCGCTTTTTGCTGTTGTGCTTGCTTTGTTATTTTGTTAAATTCATATAATTTGCTCTTTTTCTCTTCCTCTTTTCTTTTTCTTCTCATTCATTTTTTGTTGTATATACCTACGCACATTTGAGTTAGTGTATATGTAGTGCTCAAAACAAAAACAATATACAAAACTAAATGGGACAATCGCTCTCACTGGTTTTGTTTTGTTTTTGTTTTACTCATTGTAAAGAACAATGCTATATATCGACTAAAAAACTATTTCGTACAAAGATTAAAAAACCCCATTATTGTTAAGCACGAAGGGTGCTGGCGTAGAGCAATTTTTTTGATCTGTGCTTTTGGTCGATGGCATTATGGAGAAAAATGTGTACAACGATATACCGAAGAGAGTCTTAGCACATGTTACAAAAGTGGGAAGAATGGGAAAAATTGGTTGGCGCAACAAAAGGTTGCTATTATCGAGTAGTCAGCTCAATTACTTACTTACTTACTTAGCTGGCCATAACAACCCGTTAACGGGTTTCGGCCTGCTTCAGCACTAGTCTCCAGGCGCTTCTGCTTAGCGCGCGCCTTCTCCAGTTGGTCACACCAATCGATGACAGGGCTTCATCAACCTGGTCCTTCCAACGTAAACAGGGTCGTCCTCTACGCCGACGTCCAGTGACCTTCGCATCGAAAACTTTCTTCGCTGGAGCAGATTCTTCCATCCGAACAATGTGGCCGAGCCAGCGTAGCCGCTGGATGTTAATACGCTGGACAACACCTACATCGCCGAGGAGCTCATACAGCTCATGGTTGGTTCTAATGCGAAACTCATCGCCATGCCTTAGAGGACCAAAGATCTTACGAAGAACTTTTCTCTCGAACACCCCGAGGACCGCTGCATCGGCACAAGACAGCGTCCATGCTTCCGCACCATAGAGAAGCACCGGGAGAATAAGCGACTTGTAGAGTGTTAATTTCGTCGCACGAGAGAGGTCTCTATTACTAAACTGCCTACCGAGACCGTAGTAGCACCTGTTGGCCAGTGTGATTCTTCGCCTGATCTCTAGACTGACATCATTTTTGCTGGTAATGGCGGTGCCAAGATAGATGAATTCCTTGACCACATCGAATGTATAGTTGCCGGCTGTAACCTGGGAGCCGATACGATCAACATCCCTACTCGTCGACAACATGTACTTTGTCTTGCTCTCATTTACCGCCAGACCCATTTTAGCAGACTCTCGTTCAATAGCATTAAAGGCTGCGGTGACATCTCGCTTGGTATGCCCAATGATGTCTATATCGTCTGCATACGCAAGGAGCTGGACACTTTTGTTAAAAATAGTGCCATTACGATGGACACCCGCCTTTCGCAAAACACTCTCCATGACGAAATTGAAGAGGTCGCAGGATAAGGGATCGCCCTGTCTGAAACCTCGCACGGTATTAAAAGGCTCGGAGAGGTCTCTTCCTACCTTGACGGAGCTGCAGGAATTGCTCAACGTCATTCTGCACAATCTTATCAATTTTGCAGGAATACCGAGCTCAGACATTGCTGCATATACGCGATCCCTTATCGGGCTATCGAACGCTGCCTTATAGTCGACAAAGAGGTGGTGTGTGTCGACTTGACTTTCATGGGTCTTCTCCAGGATTTGGCGCAGTGTGAATATCTGGTCAATGGTGGACTTACCAGGTCTGAAGCCGCACTGATAAGGTCCAATCAGTGAGATGGCGAATGGCTTCAGTCGTTCACACAATACGCTCGTAAGAACCTTATATGCGATAGGGAGAAGGCTTATACCCCTGTAGTTGGTGCATATCGTGGGGTCTCCCTTTTTCAGGATCGGACAGAGGGCACTGAGATTCCAATCATCGGGCATACTTTCCTCCAGCCATATTCTGCAAATGAGCTGGTGCATGCACCTAACCAGCTCATCGCCTCCATACTTGAAGAGTTCAGCGGGCAGACCGTCAGGTCCGGCTGCTTTGTTGTTCTTCAGTCGCCATATGGCAACCTTGACCTCTTCATGGCTGGGGGACGGGATCACAACGTCATCATTGATTGGGTCCGGCACAGCATTTCTAGTAGCGGAATTTGTATCATCATCGCTTTGCAGTAGATTACAGAAATGCTGTCTCCATAATCTCAGTGTACCATGTGCATCTGTAACCAGATTACCATGTTCGTCTCTGCAGGAGGTTGCTCCGGGCTTAAAACCAGTAGTAAGACGCCTTATCTTCTTATAAAAATTTCGAGCATCATGTCTACTCCTGCACATCTCGATTTCCTCACGATCACGCCTTTCTTGCTCCCTTTTCTTTCTTCTAAATAGGCGTCTCTCTTCCCTCCTCTTCTCTCTGTACACCTCCACAGTTGCTCTTGTAGTGGAGGACTGCAACGTTCTTCTGTAGGCAGCATTCTTTGCCGCAGTGGCCTCACGACACTCTTCATCGTACCATTGGTTTCTGCGGGGAGGACGCTCAAAACCAAGGACTGTTTCGGCAGCGTTGCGCAGAGAGTGAGCAATGTGAGACCACTGTCCACCAATACTTTCGAGAGAGGACGGGATACAATGGAGCTCATTAGAAAGACGATCGGAGAACGACCTGGCTGTCTCTTGTGATCGCAGCTTTTTGATGTCCAGCTTCCCTCGAACACTAGAACGTGCCATATTCGCTGCGCATATGCGCAATCGCATCTTGGCTGCGACAAGATAATGGTCCGAGTCGACATTCGGACCTCTAAATGTGCGCACGTCTAGTATACTGGATACATGCCTTCCATCAATCACAATGTGATCGATCTGGTTGGTAGTTGATCGATCGGGGGAGAGCCAGGTGGCCTTATGGATATCGAGATGCTGGAACCTGGTGCTACAAACTACCATGTTTCGCGCCGCGGCGAAATCGATCAGTCTCATGCCGTTCGGCGAGGTGGAAGAATGGAGACTGAACTGCCCGACAGTGGGGCCAAAGATACCTTCACGTCCAACTTTCGCATTGAAATCGCCGAGGACAATTTTGGCGTCATGTGCCGGACACTTATCGTATACATCCTCGAGCTTTGCGTAGAAAGCATCTTTGACCGCATCATCCTTCTCTTCCGTCGGGGCGTGAGCGCAAATGAGGCTGATGTTATAAAATTTCGCCTTCATCCGGATCGTAGCTATTCTTTCGTTCACGGGGGTGAACTCTGAGACAAGGTGGCGAAGTCTCTTGCTAACTACGAATCCGCAGCCAAATTCACGTCTGTTATCATGGCAGCTGTAGTAGATGTCACATGTTGCTTGCCTTGTACAACCCTGTCCTATCCATCGCATTTCCTGGATGGCGGTGATGTCAGCCCTACATTTTTTGAGAGCATCCGCCAATTGGATAGAGGCACCTTCCCTATAAAGGGTTCTCACGTTCCAGGTGCATATCCTTAAATCATAGTCCTTAAAACGTTTGCCATGGTCGTCAACATAAAAGGGGGTCCGTTTAGAGGCTTTTGCTGAAGTTTTCATTGAAATTATGTTTTTACGTGGTGGGTTTCAAGCCCTACGCACAACCCAAATTTAAAGTCCAGGGGATTGGACAATCGCCGCATACATTAGTTAACAAGCTAGCGGGTGCTAGAATGTTATCCAGGAGGGCCGCGTGGAGGCTGTATGTCGACTTGAATACAACGGGAACAAGGATCGTTCTGGAGGCCGCCAGGTTGACCCCGATCAGAGACTTTGCCTTGTCCGAAGTATCCCATCCATCCCAGTCAGCTCAATTACCAGACCTTAATCCCAACAAAAATCGGTCGTTTGGAGACGGAAGCTAAAATGGGCAGAATTTGAAAAAAAAAGTGGGCATTTATACAATTTTAAAGATAAATGGTTTTCCTATTTTTTTTTTTTAATTTTACTTTTAAAATCGTTCGCTTTATCAATTCTTGAGATGTACAGTAATCAATATTTATTTCGTAATGTAATATCTTATACAACATTGATTTTTGTACATCTTGAGAAAGGTTTATAGAAAATTACAAAAATAAATTGTAATTCTGTTTCATCCAAATAAGATGACAATTACAAAAACTGCAATGATGGTAAGAAAAGGAGAATATGATAGAAACTGTTGTGTGACTTTACTTCGACTAACTCATACAAGTATATGTACATACATATGGAAGAAAATAATTTCAGTATGTGATTTCTTGAAAAGTATGAGTTAAATAGTTGATGTTTGGTTTTGAATATATACAGGACACAAAGAACTCTGATGAGACTACCGTAGCTGGAGTCGAAAATAATTGTTCAGTTTATCTAGTTCACGGACATCATATCTCCTTTAATTATCAAAAATATTCATTGCAGTTAACTCTGATCTAATTAAAGCGTTTCTGACGAAACAAAAATTGGTTTATTTTAGTTTGCACAGATTCAATCGTGAGTACCCTTACTTATTTTATTTCAAAAATGCTTTTCTTTTTTTTAAAGTTTAGTAGGAATCTGAACTCTTATAAAGAATTCCGCTGTGGGAGTTTAATTTATTAACTCATACTTGTTTTTTTTTTGTATTTGCACAAAATTTCTTTTAATATATATTTTTTTTTGTACTTCTCTTCACTTCACTTCATTTCAGTTCAATTTTCCGTTTTTACTTTTTGTTTCACAAAAAAATTTTTTTTTCAATTTATACAAACATTTCAAGTGCAGTGATATTTCAACAGTTTTATAGAGCATTCATGACGATTATTAAAAGCATTGTAGGCGGTTCAGTAGTTGTCCTTTCAGCTGCTGCTATCGTTGCTCGTTCATGTTTAAGGACATGACATTTAATATTAAATGCTATCTGTATGTACATATGTATACGCTTACACGTAGTTCGTATGTACATATTTATGTACTTCATAAAAATACACTATTTTAAGTAAATTTATAAGTATGTATTCATAAAAGAAATAACTAAAGGGGTAATTTTTCTAATTCAATAAATTCCATTAATTTGTACGAGTATTCGTTGTACCATTTCTTCTGTTTACTACAGCCTTTATTAAAACCCCATTAACTGAAACTTTATTAACATAAAAGAAACTGCCAACAATTGAGAAGCCTTTACAAGAAAATGGGAAGATTTTTTTCTCTACAAATTATTGTATGTATTTCATGGTATTAATGGTTTTGAATACTCGTTAAGCGGAATATGAAAGGGGACTTAAAATAACAACAGCTTAGTAGAATAAAAAGCTTAATTGTTTTGATTAATGCTTGTAGAATAGTAACCTTTAGTAATAATTTTGTCATCATTTCGAAATGAAAAGCTTACACAAAGCAATGTGCTTTTCTGCAGGGCATTAATAGTTTAATTAAGAAAACATTAATTTAAAAATGCAATTTTTATTTTTATAACAAAAAAAAAAATATATATATATATATATATTTTCTTAATTATTTTAAATATAAAAAAATTATTTATACGCTCCCATAATTGGTTTTTGATATAGATCAGGTACTTAAACTCGTTTAGGTTCAGACTAATTTTGACAAAAAAACAATTAATATAATTATATTATACTTATTGTATGAATTTTAATAGCCTAAGATCCTAATACTGGTATTCTTATAAGAGTTAACATCCGCTAAGGAATATGTACAACAATTACAATTTTGTAAACTTGTGAAATAGGCCCCTAGGGCGTTTTTGTCTGAAAAATTGTGAATTTCGATGGCTTAATATAGAAAGGTCGTATCTCGTTTTTTTTCAAAATCGCTTTTTTTACATATTCTGGTAGAAAAGGCACAGATACACTTCCCCTAAAAAATTCAGGCTCCTATGTTGACGAATTACAGATTTGTAATAATTTAAAAAAAGCCCTATCTCATTTCAAAATTTTTTTTTGAAAGAAAAAGCCCTAACTCATTTAATATAATTACATTTTTTAGTTAATATGAAACAATTTTTTTAGTATTAAAAAATACAATGAAAACCCATAGCCAACTAATAAGATCTGTGAAACTCTACAACAAAAAGGCCCTCCTGCTCCCGAAATTCATCATATAATTATTTACTCGGATGGTTGCTTTTACCAAAACCGAAATGTTATTTTGTCAAATGCTTTGCTCGCTTTTTCAAAAGAAACTAATATATCGATTGAACAAAAGTACTTAATAAGCGGTCATACTCAAAAGGAATGTGACGCAACACATTCCCTAATAGAGAGAAAAATGAATAAAAGACAAATAAACTTGTCATCTCAATTGTTCAAATTATAACTGAAGCGCGCAAAGTTCCAGCACCCTTACATGCGCACCACTTACATTATGATTACTTTTTGAATTTTGAAAGTATTTCTCAGATATACATGTCCATTCGACCAGGTAAAAATGTCACTTAAGAAAATAAATTCTAAATATAGTTATAACCAATAAATCCCAATTTTTAGGCAGAAACTTGGCGATCCAACAGTAAATGTGCTACGAGCCCTAGCGTATGATTCGGTAGGACTAATTTATTTTAAAACTAACATTATAGACGAATATGAGCTGCTCCCACAGAGAGCAAAATCTGCTAATAATAATGTTTTCCCTGAACAACTTTATAAAGAAAAATTATCAATATAAAAAAAGTGGGACTATTTGCAAGATTTGAAAAAGTTCCTGCCGGAAGATTGCCACCGCTTCTATGATAATTTGCCTTATAAAAACTAGCATATATTTTTTACTTAGATTTATTTTTTGTTAATTTAATTTAATCTGTTTTGTTTATTTGAGAATGAGTTGTTTTATTAATATTATTTAGTTTTTAATTTAGTTCAAAAAGTCCAGTTTTTATTGAGTTTTTTCCTTCTCCTGTAATTACCCAAAATTTAACGACCTTTCTATATTAAGCCATCGAGTTATAACTCACAATAAAACAATTGGCTGAAGTTTGTTTTTTACATGGACTAATATTTTTTTATGTGATGTTCATTATTATCTTTTTTTCCCCAACTTTGAACTAATAAAAAAGCCCTAACTCTACATTAATATTAAACAATTTGAATACCAAAAAGCCCTAAGTTAATTTTCTCCTTAAAATGAACAGAAAATGAAAAAGTCTTTTCTTAATTGAATTCCTTATTTATTTTAAATAAAAACTGCATTTACACTTTATTTATAACTATTTTTTTTTAGATTTTATTAAGTTTTTTCCTTCTCCTGTAAAGTACTGAAAATTCGAGATACGACCTTTCTATATTAAGCCATCGATTTGTGAATAATTGGGTTTCATAAAAATACAATCACAAGTTTGTTTTACACTGTTTCATTGTTGCTTTTAGATGCTTAAACTGCAACGCGGTGTTTTCTCTTCTCCACACAAAACGTCTTCCATCTGACCCAAAAATATTAAATTTACTTTCGTCGTTAAAAATAAGTGTTTTCCAGAAGTCGTCAGGCTTGTTAACATAATTTTTGGCATAATCTAAACGCTATTTTATATTCTTTTTTGTTATAAAGGGTTTTTACGTGGAACACATTCCTTATATTGGTCACATGCAGAAAGTTCCGTACTGTTTGTGCTCTTTAAGTAATGTTTTAATCTTTTTTAACATTTTTAGCTATATCCACAGCACTTATTTTTGATTCCAGCTTCTTCCCAATCGAGCGTCTATGATTTTTTACGACCTCTTCCTGGGGCAATTAAGAATGAACTTGTCTTTTTATTTATAATTTTGTATCACATATTGGACAGATGATTTTGGTCGAGAAATATTTTTAGCGATTTCAAGATAACGTTTGCCTTTATTGTGCAGTTTAAAAATCAATTATTTGATGGCAATAGGAATCTTAGTATGATTTTTATTATTTGAACTAATATTAAAAGCTATTACAATGCACTATTCAGACAAGCCACTTTAAAAGACTGGGCAATTGTTTAATTTTACCTCAACTTCAAAAATTAAAGATCCGTTGTATTAAAGAAATCTATATTTCTCTCTTGTCAATAGTCCGATTTTATAAAAACAACAAAAATTAAATATATATATACATATTAATAATATATTAATTTGTGCCGTTAATTTGTTTAACTTTTTTTATGTATATTGTTATCGTATTTATAATGTATTTAGTACATGAAAAGTTACGCATCTGTTTCAATTCAGATTACTGTAGCCTACATTACAGTTCGAACTTGATCTTTATTATTACCTTTCGTTACTGTTTACTTACTAACAAACGTTCTAATTTAAATTGATGTAATCTTTTTTCTACATTGTTGTTTATTTTCTTTACAGATACAAAATTTTTATTTGGATTTCGATTTAAATGACAAACAAACTGCGATGAAATTATAAAAAAAAGTAAAACGAAGGAAAGGGGATAAATTTATAAAACAAAAATCATTTTAAGTTGTTCGAAAAAAGGAGAAAGAGCAGAGCAGTAATCGAAACAAATATTTCTACTACAATAAAAAGAGTATTAAGAAAAAAATAAAACTAGTGTTTTAAATCCGAAGAATAACAAAAGTAAACCCAAAACAAACATATCATTAAAAATTAAGAATAATATAAAAATCGACTTTTTTTTGGAAAAAAAAGAAAAAACAAACAAAGATAAATAATGATAAACAGAAGAAATTAAATTAATTATTTATTACACTGAAAACATACATAAACTTAAACAACAACAACAACAACTATTGTAAAATTAGACTTAAAAGAAAAGTAAACAAAATAAATGCTACAATACTATATACTGCACAACTACCTACATATGTACATATGTACGTCAACAGCAGCTGCAACAATAACAACAACGTAAATCGAAAGAAAGGCAACCATAACAAACCACAAAAGGGAGGATTATTTTTATTGACAAAGAAGGTTAAAATAAATCAAATATACAAAAAACATATTTTATAAACGAAAGACACCTACTTAACCCTCTTTTCACACCCTTACACATTATTTGCCGATAATCTATCTAAACAAGTAAAAAGTAAAAGTCTTTCAAGGTTTAAAAAAAATCTAAAAAAATTAGAAGCAACTATTTGCCTAAGTGCGAAGAGAGAGATTACTCGTAAAAGAAAGATTACTTGTTTGTTACGTGTGTGTTTACTTATTTGTTTACACGTAAGGAACTACCGTTAGTACTACTTGAACACAATGATTAACATCGCTGGTGTTGTAAGCATTGTGCTTTTTTATTTGCTCATCTTATTTGTGGGCATTTGGGCTGGTCGTAAGAAGCAATCCGGCAATGATTCCGAGGAGGAGGTAATGCTGGCTGGACGTTCAATTGGCCTTTTTGTTGGCATATTTACAATGACCGGTAAGTGTTTTTGTTAGTTTTGTGATCTTGAGATGAAAAGCGTGATAAAATATGAAAAAAAAAAAAATAAATTAATAATAATAATTTTAATTCAATATTAAGAGTGTTGCGATATACAATACAAAACTATTCGAGAATGTGACACCTTAAACACCCATCGTTCGACAACGCTCATACGTAAAATTAAAAAAAAAAAGAAATATAAAATACCTCTGAATTTAAATTCTGAATTTTTTACAATTTTTAATTTCGTGATCCAGATTTCTTTTTTAAGAGCATGCAAATATATTTTTTAAGACCAAAATTTAGGGGTAAACCCCGACTCATTCAGTGCATTGTATTGAAATATTGAATATATAGATAGATAGATGTTAAGATGTTAAGCGCCTTATGTCAATGGGACAAGTTGCTTGAAAACGCATCAAATTTCAAATTATTATAATTTTAAAATGTTCTTTTGTTGTGACCAATACTCAGAGGTTTACAGCCCTACTCTTGCTGGGTGCATTGTTTTGGAATATTTGAAGATGATATGGTTCATATTGTTCAATTTAAGCGCCTTATGTCAATGGGACATGTTGCAGTCAGTTGATCACTCAAAGGCCAGTGTTATATGTTCACCCTTGAAATGATCAACAGCAATTGCCCAATCTGCTGATGTTAATTCTTTGCCTATTATGAAGTGGTGAGGATGGTAGGTTTTTAATCCTGGTTTAGTTCTGTCTATTACTTCCCAGTAGGTGGCGCTTTCTCCTGATCATTTCTTTGATAATTCGAAGGCCGAAAGAGTGGAATGTGACTATGCTTTGATATATTCTTTTTGATTGGCTTATTGATAATTAACATAGTTTTTATGCTTATCAAAATCCTAAAATAATTTATTAATAAAAAGCCTGGCCGACATGGCCAGCACTGGTTTAAATAATTAAAGTCCTTTCTGTGTTTTTCAATATTATAGAATATAAAACTTACTAAAGAAAATGTACAAAAATAATATGTATATTCATACATATGTATGTAACAATATTACTCCACCTCTAAATATGCAAAATTTCTTAAATAACTTGCTTGAAAAGTTATTGAAATCAATTTTCTCACACATATTTTCCTTAAAGAACACTTCTAATCTACTTTAATTTTTTTATTTGATACAGCAGTAAATCTTTATAATACATTTATTAAAAAAATTTTTGAATGTTTTGTAAATATGTAAATATGTCTGTATGATAATGTTATAATAAAATTCTTTTATTACAGCAACCTGGGTGGGTGGCGGTTACATTAATGGTACCGCAGAAGCAATTTACACATCTGGCTTAGTTTGGTGCCAGGCTCCCTTCGGTTATGCTTTGAGTTTAGTTTTTGGTAAATTTACCGTAACTTACATAATAATTTAGATATTTTTCAACAGTTTATTTTTTATTTACTTTTCAGGTGGTGTCTTCTTTGCCAATCCCATGCGCAAACAGGGTTACATTACTATGTTAGATCCTCTGCAGGATTCATTTGGCGAACGCATGGGTGGTCTTTTATTTTTGCCCGCCTTATGTGGTGAAGTATTTTGGGCTGCTGGAATTTTAGCTGCTTTGGGTGCTACGCTCTCTGTGATTATTGATATGGATCATCGTACATCTGTTATTCTCTCTTCATGTATTGCTATTTTCTATACCCTATTTGGTGGTCTCTATTCAGTGGCCTATACAGATGTTATACAATTATTTTGTATTTTTATTGGCCTCTGGATGTGTATTCCGTTTGCTTGGGCTAATGAACATGTCAAGAGTTTATCATCTATGGATGTGGATTGGATTGGTCATGTGGATCCGGAACAAAGATGGTTTTATATAGATTATGGGCTACTGTTAATATTTGGTGGTATACCATGGCAGGTAAGTGTGAAAAAGAAATTCTGTAAAATGTGTATATTCAAGTCTCTTAGTACCATATGGAGCACACATCGTTTTAGTTTATCTTAATTATGTGGACCCATTTAAGAGTCTATTAACTTTAACTGACTTTTGACTAATACTCGTAATTAGTATTGCAGCTATGAACTAGTTTTTCTTTTAACTTTTTCTTTTAAATGTTTTCATTAATTTCTACATCTTCACAGTTTACATGTTCTTTAGCGGTTAAGTTTTATATTTTGTTTTGTATATTTACTGTCATTAAATTAAATTTAAAAATTTAAAAGTTTATTGAAGCTTTTTTACATACATATGTGTTTATCATACATTTCTGTACAAGTATATGCATTTTTTTATAACTGTTACAGTTTATAGGGTATGGTAAATATATTTGTAAAAATATTTAAATTATTCTTCAAAATATAGACATTAAGACCTTTTAGTTCTAGCACTGAAGAAGAATTTTGTACGTACAAAATTTGGGAATATGTGTTGTGTTTATACATACATATGGATATTAATGAACAACTAGTTATAATTTAGTTTTTTATTTACATGTAAAAAAAATTTAAATGTATAGCGTTTAATTGAAGTTCTTACATAAGTAATACCAAGTAATATTAAAGTTTATAACAAATAGTAAAGCAAAGCGCCAAATAGTGCGATAAAAGTGTACAAAAAGTGCTCGCATATAAGTAAATATACTGTTTGCTAACATAGTGCGTGGCTTACCGCATTTAAGCCAAACAGTTTAGGGGCGTAGGGCTTACTTTCTTATTACACAAAGCTGCAAAAAGTCGTCGTTCGCTGATGGATAGTTTTTGAGCTGTTCAGTTATTTATTTAACTAAAATTATAAAAACCTAATCGTCTTTATCCGGGTAATTTTTTCCCCCTTTATTGTATTTTATAGTTTAAAGAGCGGTTCATAAG
This sequence comes from Metopia argyrocephala, assembly GCA_963576795.1. NCBI lineage: Eukaryota > Metazoa > Arthropoda > Insecta > Diptera > Sarcophagidae > Metopia > Metopia argyrocephala. The sequence goes on along the minus strand of OY756211.1, from coordinate 53,695,783 downwards.
CATATAATTTTTAGCGCAAATTAGAATCATAACAAACATAGAATCAAAAATTAAATAGTGAAGATTTTCTACAATAAATTGTTAAAGGTGATAATCTGGGGTGTACAAGTCAGATCAAAGTCGAAAATACAATAAAATACAATACATCGAAAATACAAATCTAAAACGAATAGTCAAGCACACATCATAAATGGTTTCAAACAAATTAAAAGTAGTGATTTCGGTGTCAATTATTTAATCAAGATTAATTTTATAGATTTTTTAATCTTTAACATTTTGACAGACATAAGAAAATTCTAATGAGTTAAAATATGGATCCATTTTGATTAGAATATAAAAACATGTTTAAGGTATGGCCAAAAAGAAAAAATCGTTTCAAAACCAATTACTAAGTATTACAGCAAATGTAAAGCACTGTGTTTCGTGCTCTACTGAAGGATTCCTTTAGTAGGCTTTTGGAATTTAAGTAAAAAAGCTAAGGTAACCTTATCTTGGCTTTATTCGTGCTTTATAATTTAACTAAAGAATTCTAACTGAATGAAAGCAACAAATTAGACTACTTTCAACTAGGGTTTGCTGTTCGGTTTTAACCAAAATCAAAACCACGACCATACACTCGAAACCGAAAACCGAAGAGAAAACCGTAGATTTTTGACACTTTATTTAAATTTTTTTGTTTCTTTATTTTACTTTATCAAGGCGTAAATATTGATACATATATAATACATACATGGTGGGTCACTACAACTTTGTTTCAGGGTTACGGCCCAGCTTCTCGTTGCACCCATGTAGTGTGTATCAATTTTTATCCATGAGTACCGAGACCTAGAGTTTAATGCCGAATCCGAATGGCAGACTCGAGAAGCTTGTTCATGGCAAGTAGTTAATCTCAGAGCATTTGTCAGAAGAGGTAGCCGCTGAAGGAAATATTTTTACATATTTCTATTTTCAAGATGGCAGGTTTGAACCCGGAGTTCTTGTCTAGTAAGCCAACACACTAGACCACGGCGACTACAAATAAAAATAAATATTAATATTATTGAATTTTAATCCACATAAACAGTTCGTATTAATTGTAAAGTAATTTACATACATATGTATGTATGGATAGGTATTTCCAGACGAAACTACCAAAAGGAGTATAGAAATATCGATATAAACAAAAGATTTCTATTAAAAAAGGCCTTGAGCTTCAGCAATCACTTAAATTTGAATTAACTGAGTTGAAAAAGAATCAACCTGTATTATCCAGTTTTACTTAAGCATTTATATCCAAAACGAATGCCAAGAAGATTTAGACAAAGAGATGGTCATACTTTGCAAGAAGAATTGGAATATGCTGTTATAAACCCTCTTTCAGGTGTCAAACTTAACTTTAATAACTAAACTAATAGTAAAGGGTAATACATATATTTATTATTGTGTAACAGTATTGTTAGCATATGATAATGACAGAATGCTAAGTCCGTGAAAAATTCAGCAAAAATCTTCTACAGAAGCAAAGTAAAATGCTAGATTCAGATCGTACAATAAAATCAGAATACTAGACTCTCGAGCAGTACTAGAAACATTTAGATTCAAGTTCTACACAGTTTACTTAAAATTTAAATGACTCCAGTTCCACACAAAACTAATATGTATAGTGGTTTAGAACTTAATGATACCAGTTCTGTGCCGAGTATTTTCAATAAAACTATTTGTTTTGAATATTATATAACCAATGTGAGCCAAATTTTTACCCAGTATTCCAACTTTGGTTGCTCTATATTAGATATTGGAATGTTTGGCAACCAACCTGTTTTTGTAAGATGAGCAATTCCAAATAAAATGCTTATTTTCTTTTTTTTTTTTTAAATTGAGTTTTTTTTAACAAACTTTTTATTTTTTTTATTTCTTGTCTTATAAATACAGGCAGTAAAAGTTTTCGAAATAAATAATAACAAAATGCTAAAAATCACTTGTATAAATATTTAACATGAGGTTGAGTTGTTTTTTAAACTTCAAAACTTTTATTGTGTTTTATACTTAAAGACAAAAGAGTGAAATGTATTTAAAATACATACATACTCTTAATTCCACTCGTATATTCAATACAAATGTAATAAATGATACACCTAATCACTCTATAGTAGCAAACGCATTGAAATTAAAAAAAGTTTTCTAACTATTGTGTACGTTTTGTTGAATAGACACTGAAGAATCTGAAAATATTTTATCTGATATTCAAACCAGTATAAATTATTCTTTACTGTATAAAACAATGAAATTCATTAACACTGTTGTCTGTACTCTGTTGTTTATATTGTTGGGATCAATTCTAATGATAGTTAATGGACATCAACGAACCTGGAACAATATTAGAGCTACCGAAGATCCAATTAATACGCATGCAAAAAGGAGTGACACAAGATTTAAGCCATGGTATTATTAAATATTTAACATTTATGATAGATATTTAATAAAAATAAATAAATAAATAAATATATAAGTATAAACCATATAAACCTTCACATTTTTTTCAAAACGGTTATAAAAAGAAAACAGTTTCTTTTCAAAAACAACACAACACATATCCTAAGAATTATTACAAATTTATAGAGCTTACGGCCTATCAATTGGGAATAGTTTATTCATCGACACTTCCCTAATCCTTTGTGTAATGTATAATGGGTGTTTTTTTATAGAGTGACACAAGTTTAAATCATAATAAAGCAATAAAATATAATTATAATTTTTAATATCAACGGGCTTTATTGAAAAGAAAATATTATGAAATGTTTAAATATAATTTCTGTCATGAGGCCGCCACGGTTGGCGTGTAGAAAGCGTAATCTGGAACACCAATTTTCAACAACTTTTCGCAGCATTTGCGGCCGTATTTCGCCGATAACTCTTCAAATGTTGATTTCCAGGTGTTCAATTGTTTGTATATTATCGATGTAGACAAGTGACTTAACATAACCCCAAAGAAAATAATCCATTGGGGCTAAATCACAAGATCTTGGTGGCCAATTAGTTGGTCCATTACGTGAAATTATTCTTTCATCAAAAGTTATTTTGAGTAAATCAATTGTAACGCCCTCTGTGTGGCATGTGGCTCCGTCCTGTTGGAACCACATATCAGCAAAATTCATGCCACGGAATTCAGGTACAAAAAAATTTCGAACCAAGTTCTTATACCGTTTACTATTGACAGTTTATTTGTATATTAATATAAAAAAATAAAGTTTTAATTACAATTTTATTATTAATAATGAGCGGGGTAAAACACAGACAAAATGATGAACAATTGTAAAGAATTTTCCTTAACTGATCAATTTTGTAATTATATTAATAAACCGATCAAGTTTTTTCCATTTATTTGAATCAGATGTCAGCGAGTATAACATAGAATATAAGAAAATTCAACAATAAAAACATAAAAAACAAATCAATTCACATTAAAAAACTAACCACGTTTTTAAAAACAAAGAAAAGAAATTGTTTTCCTTTTTTAATTATATGAAGTAACTGTAACAAAATATCAAAATATCTTTCAAATGATTTGGTTGCCTACTTCTGACAGTTATACTCAAACATAACATCAATAAATGATTTGAATCAGAGTAGGAAAATAAACAAAACTGAACGTTTAATCTCATTTTGTTGTATTCTTTACAATAAGTAAAACAAAAATAAAACAGAAACAGTGAGAAAGATTGTCCCATTTAATTTTGTATATTCATTTTGTTTTGAGTACTACAAATACACTAACTCAAATGTGCGTAGGTACAACAAAAAATGAATGAGAAGAAAAAGGATAGAAGAGTAAAAGAGAAGAAGAAGAGAAAAAAACAACAAAAAAACAAAGCAAGCACAAGAGCGAAAAGCTAATTGTTTCATTTGCGCTCTTTCTCATCTAGAAAGTATTTGTGTTTGTTTTGCTCATGTACAATACTATTAAAAAAATTTTGAAAAGTGTATGACTTTGTTGAAACTTTTGCGAAATGTTTTGTTTGTTTGCCCACTCTGATTTGAATATGTATTTATTCGAACGCTTGAACCAGAGTAGGAAAATAAACAAAACTGAACGTTTAATCTCATTTTGTTGTATTCTTCACAATGAGTAAAACAAAAATAAAACAGAAACAGTGAGAAAGATTGTCCTATTTAATTTTGTATATTGTTTTTGTTTTGAGTACTACAAATACACTAACTCAAATGTGCGTAGGTACAACAAAAAATGAATGAGAAGAAAAAGGATAGAAGAAGAGAAAAAGAAAAGAAGAAGAGAAAAAAACAACAAAAAACAAAGCAAGCACAAGAGCGAAAAGCTAATTGTTTCATTTGCGTTCTTTCTCATTTAGAAAGTATTTGTTTTTGTTTTGCTTATGTAAAATACCATTAAACAAATTTTGAAAAGTGTATGACTTTTTTGAAACTTTTGCGAAATGTTTTGTTTATTTGCCCACTCTGGCTTGAACTCAAACATAACATCCATCTATGAGTTGAGTTGATTTGAAACAAAAGTGTAAGTTGCTTGCATGAAATTGTTTTTATTTGAACGAATAATTTATGATTTGGTTTGTTTTGTTGTAGGTAGTTTTTGTTTGAAAGATTTAAGAACAAGTTGTGAGTTCCTTGCACTAAAATGTTTTGTTGTGAACGATTATTTAAGAAATTCAGTAAATTCATGCAGACGTTAAAACTATTGCTAGAATCTAGATATTCATAGATAAATATTGCGAATCCATTGTTCGAACATAATATCAGAACAACACATATACGACAAATTCAATATGAAATGAATATATAATAGCAGGGTTGGATAAAGAAGGAATGAGTGATACATTTTTTTTTCTTTAGCTATATGGGGAGTGTCGAATGAACCATTCTTCGATTAGCTTTACATTTGCAATACTAGAAAAACATATTATGTAATTCACAAAATCGATTTCCGATTGAGTGTAAGTTAAATAGATAATGTAAAAATTAATATGTACAACACAAAGAACTCTGATAAGACCTTCGTAGCGGGGGCCGAAAACTAGTGCAGTTCCGCTAGTGTTTGTACATATATACACTGATGCATATTCCTATAAACGCATTTAATTTTTTTTCTCAATTTTTGTTTTATCTTTGTTGTTCTCATCCAAAAGTTAAACTAAACTTATTAAATGAGAGGCAATTTAACGGCACTTTTTTAATGTAAACAAAATTTTTTTCTTAGTCTTGTTGTTTGCTTTATTTATGCGATCAAATGTTCTTGGTGCTATTTTAGTTGGAATATTTCTATAAACGCAGACGTGAAAATTGCTTAAAAAAATACCAAAAATAAAATATAAATTTTTGATTCTTTTAAATAAAGGTATGTTTTTAATGACAATATCTCAATTTTACGACAAAATTTTCTCATTTAATTGATAAATTTAACAGTTATAAAGATGCCCAAAGGAACTTTTTTGTCCGATCAAGAAAAGATCCAAATAAAATTTTTTCATAACCAAGGATGCTCCAATATAGAAATTGGTTGTAAAATTAAACGTTCCGAGAGTGTGGTGCGTAATTTCTTTAAGAAAGGACAGAATTATGGTGTTCGGAAGCCTACAAAGTTAAATATAAAATTAACAAAAAGACAGATTAATCTTATAAACAAGAAGCAACCCGTAACAAATTGAATTCTATAATAAAGAACAAACTAAATCTTCCTGTGACTTCCAAACACGTTGCTCACATTTTACGAAAATATGAAAACATAAAATGGAAGAAGCCCAAGTGTAAGCCAATGCTCAAAAAGCACCATAAAGAAAATCGTTTAAAATTCGCACGAAAATACATGAAATGGGCAGAGGAGTGGAAAAAGGTAATTTTCTCGGACGAAAAAAAATTTAATTTAGACGGTCCTGACTCATACTCATGTTATTGGCACGATTTGAGATCAAACGATGTGCGGTTGTCGAAACGTAATTTCGGTGGTGGCAGTGTTATGGTTTGGGCCGCATTTTCTGCAGTTGGCAAATCTAAAATTTGTTTTGTTCTAACAAAAATGAACACCACAATTTATAATGAATTGTTGGAAGATGCTCTTCTCTCTTTTATGGATGAAAAAATGGATGAAGATTGCATATTCCAGCAAGATAATACTGCAATACACGTTTCAAAACAGTCTAGATCATGGTTTAACGAACACAGCATACCTCTGTTGGACTGGCCGGCTTGCACTCCGGACCTAAACCCAATGGAGAACTTGTGGGGATACATGGCCCGTAAAGTTTATTCCAATAATGCCCAAAACGAAACCATAATGACATTAACAGAACTAAAACTTAAAATAAAGCAAGCCTGGGAGGAAATTGATTCCGATCTCCTTAAAAAATTAGTGGAATCAATGACAGACCGTATTTTTGAGGTAATCCACAACAAAGGATCATCCACCCATTATTAATATTACTATAGAGACTGATAAATTTAAGTGCGTTTATAGGAAAATACCCTTAAACATGGCAATTAAACTCTAAAATTAAGTAAAAAAATATAAAATGAAATACAAATAAAGTTTTTAGTTAATAATGTTTTAAATGAAGTCTTAGTTGATTTAATAAAAATATTATTTTCCCACTAAAGATGTTCTTTTCAAAATTCTTTAAAAAAACTCATGTGCGTTTATAGGAATATGCACCAGTGTATGTATTCCTTAACGCATGTTAATTCTTATAAAGAAACCAGTTTTAGGTTCTCAAGACCGATATAATGATTATAGACTTAAACAAATAAAGATCCAAAGTTATTTTAATTGAGAATTCAAGAATTTTTAATAATCTTTATAGTAAAAGCGCATAAATCTATTTTTTATGGTTCTTACCAGAAAAGTCTAAAATTTAAAACATGTTTTTTACAGGTGTATTTCCAACGAGTTTTATCCAGTAAGACTGCAAGTCGTGCACAAATTTTATCCTATGTAGCGGCAGCTGGTTGTATTTTAATGGCTATCCCACCGGTTTTGATAGGCGCTATTGCCAAAGCCACAGGTATGTTTAAAAAGAAAATGAGAAAATTAGTTTTCAACACAATAAATTCGTAATTTTTTTTCATTTTAGTTTGGAATGAAACTACTTACGATGGACCCTATCCTTTAACGGTAGAACAAACTAGTATGATTTTACCGATGGTATTACAATATTTAACACCCGATTTTGTTTCGTTCTTTGGCTTGGGTGCTGTATCGGCAGCCGTCATGTCATCGGCTGATTCTTCCGTTTTATCGGCCGCTTCAATGTTTGCAAGAAATGTTTACAAATTGATCTTTCGTCAAAAGGCTTCCGAAATGGAAATAATCTGGGTTATGAGAGGTGGCATTATAGTTGTGGGCATACTATCAACTATAATGGCTTTGACTATACCTTCAATTTATGGCTTGTGGTAATTTTTACATTGGATTATAAGTTTCATGTAAACTGGTAAATTTTTTTAATGAATTTATTTCTTTTTCAGGTCCATGTGTTCGGATTTAGTTTATGTTATATTGTTTCCCCAACTTTTGATGGTGGTTCATTTCAAAAAACATTGTAATACTTATGGCAGTTTAGCAGCATATATTATAGCTTTTTTCATACGCTTATCGGGTGGTGAAGCTTTATTGGGTTTGCCGGCTCTTATACATTTCCCCGGTTACGATGAAGAAAACCAAACACAACTATTTCCCTTCCGCACTCTGGCCATGATGCTGAGTTTAATAACGTTAATTGTGGTATCATGGTGGACCAAGTAGGTTTTTGAATACATACTAACATATTGTTTTTTTTTATTAAATTTCGTTTAATTTTCTTTAGAATGATGTTTGAATCTGGTAAATTACCACCAAGTTATGATATTTTCCGTTGTGTAGTCAATATACCAGAAGATGTGGTAAGAGTGGGCGAACCAGCCGAATCAGGAGAACAGGTTAGTTGTTAGAGAACGTTAAAAAAGTATTGATATAATATTTTTGATAAATTACCTTTTAAGCTCTCAGTAATGGCTGGTCCTTTGGCTAGATCGTATGGTGCTGCCACAATGGCGGGCAAAGATGAACGCAATGGTCGTATCAATCCAGCTTTAGAAACTGATGACGATGATCTTCCCGTTAACGAAGCGAAACGATTAAATCAACAAACGGCACAAGAACAAGTACAAAAAATGTTAAGCAGTGCTACGGGGCAAAATAACCGTAGAGACAGCGATGGCGGAGGTGGCGGTAGTGGAATTACAGCAGTGCCAACTGCGGAACAAGACAATACTGCCTTTTAAAGAATAAAAAAACGACAAAATTCTAAAGAAAATAACACTATATAACTTTTTAGTTAAAAATATAAAGTGAAAAGTGTTTAAACGAACAAACAAAATAAACGATTAGAAACGCTCACTAGAAAAAAAAAAAATTAAATTTAAAATGAAAAATTTTGTCGAGTGGTAAAAACAAACACACCTTGTAGAACCTACACTTCAAATAGTTAAAACTAAGACGAACTATTGGTTTAAACCTAACAGAAATTTAGAAAAAACCATTAGCTGTAGGAAAAATCACCCAACAAAAACTAGTAAACTCTTATAAATAGAAAAAAATCATGTACATATTTAAACTTCAACAAAATAATAAACAATGTACTAATTTTTACTTCCCAGCGGGAAAAGGGAATTATTGAGAATCGAGAAGAGCATATACATACATAGAAATGCATAGGAGCATGGTCTACAAATGCATTAAAATAATTAAAAAGTTTTCAATTATTTACATACATATACTACATACATTTAAATTGAATTTCTGGGTATGAATCTGTTAATACTCGCATTTATATATACAGTTATGTACATATGAATGCATATTTATATTTCAGAGCTGTAAAAGAAATATTTATTTTTGAATGTACATGCGAATCATTTAAGCCACGAATGTATGAATGAAATGATATTTTGAATGCATTATATTTTCCAAAAAATTGAACTGATAGAAAAGAATATTTAATAAAATAAACATTTTGAATTAATTTATTATTCCCAAAAAATTAAATATAATTTTCAGTAAAGTAAAAGACACATATTTCACAGCACGCTACACAGCTATGTACTCGTATATGACTGAAAGTGCATTTGGTTTCAATTGTCGCTATATACTCAGCTGCATATACTAATTACTTTAAAACCGACAATATCATAAACAATTTTATACTCTGATTTCTTATTATAAGTATGCATTTCAGAATATTAAAAATAAAATTTCCTATTCTACGAATTGTATTAAAAATTAAAAAAAAAAATTGTATGCCCAGATTCAAAGTGTTTAGTTAGTTAACTAAAGTAACTAACTTTTAAGAATTTAAAAGCAATATATTCCTGTTTTATATACATTCCAAATTTCAATTATATTTCACATTCTGTTCACATTCAATAGTATAGTATAGATGAAATGTATTATGAGGATAAGCATATACATATTGTTTTTAAATTCTTTTGTATTGACGGTATTAAGTCTTTAGGAAAAAGTCTACTGGGGGTTTACTTTGTATTTCGATTCGAAAATACTTTCGAAAGAAATTTCACATTCGAAAATTCAATAATAATGAATAAAAAATTTTTTCGAAAATTCGTAAATTTTTACGAATTCATAAGATTTTTGATTCGAATCGAAATACAAAGTAACCCTCCTGACGAGTCTCTTGAGCAGAGGAAATGACCATAGAGACATGCATATCTCCATAAGTAATGCATTTCATATACGAGTATAATGTTGAAGACATTTACTTATATGGCGAAAAATATTTTTTGTTTTTTAATTAAAATGTTCATTTCAACAAAATATAAGAAAACGGCGAACAAATGCCAATCGCAGTAATGATTTGATGATGACAATATATAATTATTTTAAACAATATATAATTATTTTATCATTTAATATAACCGTCTTGATTTCAAAGCATTTTTTTAAATATATATACATATATAATATATACTACATATATTAAAAAACAAAACAAAAAAAAAAAAAAAAAAACAAAAAATCACCATATAGGCAAATACATTCAATTAAATATGAAACATATCGCTTATGAATACAAGCATGTCTCCATGGCAATTTCGTCTCTGCCCAAGAGATTCTTTAGGAGATTTTTTTCCTAAAGATGGTATTCTAAACTATAAACTCTTATGTTCAAAAAGTTATAAACGAGAATCATATCCCATTTAGTACAAAAATTGGAAACTTAGAATTTGAATTTTTGAAAAATAGAAATATAAATGCTTTGTAAATTCTTTTGACTGTTTTTTATAAAAGATACATTTCATATTTAAAAATATTAATTAAATAAAAAATATATTTGTATTACCTTGCCATTACTCATGAAAGTACTGTCATGAAAGTTCCGTATACATTTTATAAACAAAAAATAAAAAAACAAAAATACAAAAACAAAAATTAAAAAAAATTTGAATTTATTATTAAAAAATTCTGAGTGTTTTGAAATTTTCATGATATTACTTTCATGGGTAAAGACTAAGTTCGATATTGGTTTTTAGGAATGAGCCCTTATGTATTTATTTAGTTAAATTATTATATCAATATCACTAAAGTTCAAGACTTACTGACGTTCGTTAGGTAGCCAGTAAGTCTTCTGAGCAAACAGTAGACTCGAAAGGATACAATAGATCTTATAGATCGCTGTATCTTGTTAATGTGCTGGGTTAAAATTTTATAATGATTATGATTATATCAATTCCCCTTTTTTATGCTGGGTGAAACAGTGTTCCTCTTCCCAACTCCTTACATTTTGTTTTTTATATTTAGAGCATTTTCTAGGTTTATTATTATTAAAAATATAGAAGAAATTTGGTTTTTTTTTATTAAAGTAAGAAAAAAAAATAGTTTCAATTTAATGGCTTAAAAAAATAAAAAGAAGTTAAATATATGCTCAGGTATTCCAAATGATAACGTTTGTTAAAAGATTATATAATTTTTTTTATTTAAATTTACAAATATTATTAAATAAGTTGCTGATAAACTGTTTAATTGTTGTAAACTTTGCAAAGTTAAGAAAAATAACTACACTTAGAGAATTTACTTATATATGTATTATAGTTTCTGTTTATTAAATGTTTAAATGTTGATTAATTTTAAATACTATCTAGAAATTAAAGAAAAAAATAAATGCATATATAAAAAAGAAGAATAAATTATAAACTAGTACTCGTATATACAATGTAAGATCAAACCTAATACATATCAAATAATGCATTTGTGTATACACAAGTAATATTTAAAAAAATATTTACTTTAAAAAATACATATTCATATTAATACATACGATATATATACATACATGGGTATATAATACACTGAAAAAATACTTTATTATATTACGTACTATTAATTTCATTTGTTATGGTAGTATTTAAACTAAATATTATTAAATGATTCATTTCATTTAATTATACTATAATTTATACTATAATTTTCATATACATATATAATTCTAGTTATTTAATTTTAAGTATTTTATTTATTTAATTTAAGTAATTAAAAAATAATTTTTTTTGCCGGTGTTTTTACATTTTTGTAATAGAAAAAAAAATATTTTCTTGACTGAAATAAGTTTAGGAGAAAAATTTTGAATTACTATCATCAACCACCGCAACATGGGCAAAATAATAATAAAATTAAAATTTTTACATAATTTTTAAATAAAAAGTAAATAAGCAGGCAGATCTTTAATAATATTTGTATTTTAAATTAAATCCGCAAAACTGTATAGTATGATAGCAACCAACTTTTTTATTTTTCTTCCAACTTCTGTCTTTATATTTACAATTTCAGAGTTCTTTTAGTGGTGCAGAGATTGCGTCATTTAAGTATCCAACTGGTTTGCAACAAGAACGCTAGTGCTTTGTATATGAACTAATATTCTGCCACTATCACATCGGTATCTTTTGTGAAAGCATATGTCTTCCATATGGGACATTTCACTCCCATATTTTAGATTTCTACTATTATTACGCAAACTTCATACAATCAAGCAGTAATAAAATATGTTTTATTTATTCAATAAATTTCAAATGAATTTAAAATACACTTTTTTTGAAAAAAAAAAAAAAATAATTCAGAGCAAAACTCTCTGTAATTCTACAACACGTTGGACTATTGTTCTAAATCTTTTAAACGAGACAAGATATTGTGAAGAATTTTTATAAATTACAACATTTACTATAATTTGAAATGTATGCTTTTGGGGATAAGCATGTCTCTATGGCCATTTCGTCTCTGCTTAAGAGACTCGTCAGGAGACTTTTTCCCAAAGGTGTTATTCAAAACTATAAATACTTATGTTAAAATAGTTATAGACTAAATGCGAATCATATCCCATTTAGTATATAACAACCAAACAAAAGTATTTACAAAGCAATACATTTCTGTTTTTCAAAAAATTTAAATTCTATTTCTCTGTTTACAACATTTACTTAATATGAAAATCATACTTTTTCTAGCGTAACACTTTATAAATTATACCAAAAATATAGAATTTTATAAGATATGTTATGATACCAATAACACTTAGATGCGTTTCGTACTTTACAGCTTTCAGCGATTTAAAAAATACAACTTACAGGCCACGCTTTAGTGAAGAAATGTAAATCCATTTAATAAATAATCGGACATAAAGCCCTAATAATGTGGTCGTAGCTGTTTAATAGTTTAATAAAGAATTTTGTCTGTCTTCATTATTTGTCAAATCTTCTTTGAAGTTGTTCTTTAATATTGCACAACAAATTTTATTCATGGACCCGTATTCTGTATTCTATAAAAGTTTAACTGACAACGCTTTTAATATTTCAAAATTGGTCAACTTTGTTGTGTCAAGAGTATGTACTTTAACTTTGAAACTTGTAACACACATTTCTTTCTTTAATGCAACTTGCAAAACTTGACCACCTCTTGACGACATATTACTTACTTTGACCTTTAAGGATCAAACTGCAGATATATCAAGAAGAGAAAAAAGGTTCAGCAAAATAAACATGTAGAGAAAAGCTTTACTAATAAAAAATAATATAAAAATAATGCAAGACATAAGAGGGAGCGGTGCTATCGATGCGATTATTACCTTCTGAATTTTGAAACGATAATTAGACTTTGAGGCAGCGGTCCATAAATAAGAATTGTTTTCCATGTTGAGCCGTATAAAGGCCTTGAAAATATTAAGAAGGTTAGGCATATTATTCCTTCTTTCGACACTCTAAAAATATGATAAAATCAGCGGATGTTATTATCATGGCCAGAATATCAATAGAGCCTCATACCAGCATTACGCGTGAGAAAAAAATCATTGGATCAGAATCAGTCTGTATATTTTAAATTCAACACCCACATTTCACTTTCTTAGTCAAAAAATAATTGTAAAAAAATTCTAATTAATTTTAAAATAACTTTACAAATTTTTTAAAAAAATTTAAGATCCTTTTTTTTCATTAATTTATTTCAATAGATTTGAATAATTTCTTTAAAATTTTTGTTTCAAAAATTACGAAGATAAATTTTATCATAAACAAATAACAAAAAAGTGTCATTAAAAATTAAAATAAACAAATTAAGGAACAAGACCTAAAGTAACAAAATACATATCATTGTAACTGACTAACAAAACTTAGAAAAAAATTTATGCAGTAATAAAAATGTGAACTACTTAATAAAACTACAAACATATCATTTTAAATAAAAAAAATAGTGCTAAGGATTAGTACATACTATACTAAAATATTAGAATTCTGTATGTATTTATGATGTATTATATAAAAATAATATACATATACTATATATATAAAAAAATGAAATTTAGGCCATTTTACCCCAATAAAAACTAGTCAATACTATATGTAATATAGAATATAATTTAAAAAATAAATATTCTATAAAAAAATAGAAATTAGAAAGTTATAAATAAATTAATTGATACTGTATATGTTTTACTGAAATATATATTTAAAAATAAAAAAATGCTCGTTAAGAGTTAAACTAAACAGCAAAATCAAATCATGTGTGTCATACATCATCTAATTAGAGAAAAAAGTAATTTATAATGGCTAATTAATATGGATTTAAATGTATTTTTATATTTTAAATTAAATTTATTTCTTTCTTCATTGTAGAGACTGATCTTTTTTAAAGTATATTCTTTACAATTATGTGTTTATTATATAGAACACAGCTGTTTTTTATACGTCTCTTTCTACATCTACAAGAAGTATATACATTCTTACATAATTGGTCATTACAACTCTGTTTTAAGGTTACGGCCCTAACTTCTCGCAGCACCCATATTGTGTGCGTTAATTTTTATCCATGAGTACCGGGATCTAATGTTTAATTTCGACCTCCATCGAGAGACTTGAATAGCTTGTTGAAGGCAATCAGTTATTGTTAGAGCTTTTGACAGAAGACTTCTGAAACGTAGTCGCCGAAAGAAATATTTTTAGAGAGCTCGCACAAAAACTCAAACGTCCGAGGTTTAATCCCAGCCAAGGACAACAATTATAAAATAAAAATTGCGATTTTTCAAATTATAAATTAAAAAATAAAAGGTCCCCCCCTTCAAGTAGTCCACCCTCAAGAAACCGCTCCCTGACATTTCCAGTCTATTCCATTAAAAACGAATCATCAGGAGTACAGCGCCACCTTCTTGAGTATTGGTCTTAAATAAAAAAAAGGGTCAGAGTTATTGTCTAGTAAGCTAACACACTAACCACTAGACTTCGGCGACTACAAAATGTCTTACACAATATTAATTGCACACTCTGCGGAGTTGTCGCTCTGTTGAACTTCCTCAATTGCTGATGGTTTTTGACCCAATGCATGGGACAACATTTATTTCCTTTTGTGAACCCGTTTAACGATTTTTGCCATTTTGCCATTTAATTCAGTAACCTTAATGCACCCTTTATGTGGTTTAAAATTTTTATATTATAGTGAATTGCTATTAAATTTAGAATAAAATTGTATAAAATATTGGGCGATGATGTTTTTCCCTTTAAATACTCTATCAGGAAATGCCTCAATATTAAATCTAGCACATGATGTTGACACCCAATAATTAAGGGGATTTCAAACAATTTTGTAATCGAGTCAGAACCATGGTTGGAGTCTGTCAGTTTTTACACTAAATGTAAATTGCAAATGCAAATTGTTATTTTAATTGATTTCAACAAGTCGGCATAACGTAATATGCCTTATATTCGTCAATTATAATAATAAAACCTAATTTTACTTCCCTAGAAGCTTTTTTGTAGTCGCTGTGGAGTAGTGGTTAGTGTGTTGTCTTACTAAGATGATAGAGCCAGGTTCAAATCTCAGCTCTGACATCTTGAAACAAGAAATATGTAAAAATTTTTTCTTTCGGCGACTACCTCTCAGTAGTCTTCTGGTAAAAGCTCTGGGAGTAATTGATTGCCATGAAAAAGCTTCTCAAATCTCTCGTTCGGAGTCGACTTTAAACTGTAGGTCTCAGTGCTCATGGATAAAAATTAACGCACACAACATGAGTGCTGCGGGAAGCTAGACCGTAACCCTGACACGGGGTTGTAATGGCCAATTATGTATGTATGAATGTAAAGGCTTTTTTCAGTATTATGACCTGGTTTTTTCTTTTGATTTGCATTTATGGTGTAGGCTTATTAAATTCCAAATTGAAATCTGTACACCAGATTCAGACAGCTCTACACGTTATGCTGCCTTTCTAGTACATTTGCATTTATTTTTAAGAGCTGCTTTTATAGGATTATTTTTTGGTAATATCGTATGAAATGTCGAATTAAATTGTTTTAATTTTTCAATTGTCCAAAATTTTATTCGACAACGTATAACAATTTAGCTCTTTATATTTTTTGAAAATAATCATAGACCCCTTTATTCTTAAATATCTAAAATTTGTCTGAAAATTTGTTTCCTAAAATTAATAAAAAATTAAAGTAGAATTTAATTCAAAATTTGTATTGAAAATAAAAACTTCGAGTCTACTTACTTTATTTGTTTTTTTTGCATGTGACCATTAATCTTTATTCTAATATTGATTGGGGTTTGAGGTTAGACAAAAAAAAAACTGTAATTAATTGAAATGCTTTAAATCGATATTAATTACCCTCAAAACATTACAAAATTACACAATGACGTCTAGCGTATGTACATATGTATGTCCAGATAAATATAAAATATAATATATAATTAAAATAGCTATTTGTCCTCATATACATACATACATATATAGAATAATAAATATTAACTAATGAAGAAGAGTATTGTCAAAAAAAAAATTAATAAAAATCCTTATAGACCTGCCTCAAAATGTAATACGTACATATCCACATATAAAAAGAAAACTATAAAATAAACATACATAAGTATCTACATGCATATCAAATAAAATCTAAACGATACGATGTAAAAGAACTAATTATTAAATTAAAAAAAAAAACAAAAATCTTTTAAAAATCTATACAAAAATTACATGTTTTTCTTTTATTGTGAAAATGTTTATTTGTTTTTGCAATTAAAAAAATAATAAATTAAAGAATATAAATATTTATTGTATTGTATTTTTGCTATTGTTAATGTTTAAAACAAATTTATTATACATTTTATCTTCATCCTTATAAATAATAGGTAGTAAAACATTATAAAGACATAGAAAATTTATGTTATTTGTTTGTAGAAATCATAAAAGTCTGCCATTGTTTCATTAAAAGTATTTTAAATTTATTAAGAGCTTTTTAACAAGTACAGAATAGAAATTTCTTCAATTCTACTTTAATAAATGTTAAATATGTCTAATGACTATGGGAGTAAATTTATATATTATTGTTATAATATTACTTACTTTGTTATAATATTACGTTGGTTAAAATATTATTTTTATTTTGAAACTTATGTTATATTTAACTTTTTGTAGAACTCTTTTCAACAAAATTTTTAGTTTTTAATTAATAATTTTTTTGCATTCTGGTGCAGCTCGTAATAAAACCGTTCAAATATCATCATTCTAATAAGCTTTTAAGCTTTATTTTTCTTAGATTATTGTCACATTTAAAATATTTTTACTATAACTTATTGGATTTCTCATCCCCTTACAAATACGAGTACTAATGCAGTCGCATATGCTCTCGTAGATGATACTACTAAGTATTGCTTGTATTCTGCCCAGATATGTTCCCTGTAAGGAAAAGAGCCATGTTACCAATATTTAGCACTTCAAACAAAATTAAGTAAATTCCGTTCGGGAGCAGAGTTAATATGATCGTGTAAAACCCTCAGAGCCCGTATGCTTGACACCTCATTTTATCACAGTAATTAGAGACTCAAAGAAGTGCAATTGGTCAACGATCAGACCACAGACTATCCAATGAGTTTTACGGCTTCATTGGATGGTGTGATCAGCCTTGAGACTAAAATTTTCGGTGTCAAGATCTGTATTTCTACATGACTATTAATAAAAATGCTAGTGCTGATTCCGATGTCATCTCCTTTGCCACTTTTGAAGCGCATACAACTCTGCCTGAAAGGGGCTCAAAAATCTGTAGGACCTGTAAATATATTTCTATCCATTTTAAAATCGTATTTTTAAAAGTAGATTTCTGCACTGTTGCTGCTACTTTGTTTTATTAAACCTCAAATCTGCTCATTAAGGATGTTACTCGGTTACCTCAATCGACCAGTGCTGCAACAAGCTTTATACCTTATGTGTAAACCTTTTCGTAGTAGATAGAGAATTGTCAGTACCCCTGACACCAACACTTCTTTGCACTTTGTATTTGTACCTTTGCTTTGTACCTTATGTTGAAGTAGATAAAGTGGTGCACTACGACATGTCTTCAGTACCCCTGACACCAACACTTCTTTGCAAATTGTATTGGTAAACTTATGCTGTAGTAGATGAAATAGTGCCCTACGACATGTCTTTAGTGTCTCTGACACCAACACTTTTTTGCACTCTAATCAGCATAGCACTAGGTTTAGTATTGAGACGTTATCAATTCAATTTAAAACAATTTTTTGATGTATAAAAACTTATTTTTTAATATAGAGATACTTAAAGGAATTTAATGTAAAAAAAGGAATTTTAATGAAAACAAAACCTTTTAAGATGTAACCCTGTAAGGGAGGTATTTAAATTTATAGTTTAATTCTTACCAAATATATGGTCTTTGTTCTTTAAATATTGAATTGTACTTATACAACTTTCAATTTTGTCTTAGATTGAAAAAATCATAGCGCAGACACAATATACCGCCCTAGCACAAATGGTATGTAGGATATAAAAGTGCAAAACAGATGTTTCTGTATTCGGTCCATAAAAAAGTTCGTAATAAAATAATGAAACAAATAATAATTTGTAGTATAATTAAAAATACTTGCAGCGCTGGTTTAGAAGTATATGTACTTATATGTAAATGATAGGTTTGCTCCTAAAAATTGAATTAATTTTACATATCATCTGATATCAAAACATATCAATAATGTTGTTCATTTTAAATTAAAATAAATTAAATTACAATTTAAGTTCACTCCTAAAGGAAAACTATAAAATTAAAATTAAAAAAAAAATATTAAAATGTTAACCACCTATTAAATATACATATTAAATTAAATTATTTTATAAATAAATGTTATTATTCAAATACTATATTATATATTACATACATACATATTATTATATACATATATTTATAAACATGTATACAATATTCACAAACAAAGAGAACAGTTTTAAGTTTTTGTTTTAAATGAACAAACTATTAAAGCTTTTATAAGTACTATTATGGTTTTTGAGCATATTTTTGTTGCAAAAAAAAGCAATTAATTTCTGTTACTAATCGTAAAATATGAAAAATTGTTTAGTTAAAAAAAAAATAATGAAACAAAACTCTTATGTAAATTATGCATTATAAATGTTTAACAATTTTAGACAAGAAAATATAAAAAACGAAAAATAAAAAACAATTATTATAAAAAAAAATTATCAAAAAATAAAAAAAAAACATATTTAATAAAAAAATTATATATATTATTATGGTTTCTTTGTTGATGAAATCAAAATAAAAAGTAAAAAATATAAAAATTTGTTTCATTGTGTTGAAAAGATTTTGAGTTTCAAAAAAGAACCCAATTTATGGGCTTTTCCATTAAACTACCAACTTAAGTTTGTATTTGTATCCACTTTTCAGTTACTCTCAACGAAAAACAACATGCAAATTTTACTTTAGCATAAATATGAACCCTCGCCCAGTGGGTTATTTTCGTTTTAACAAATTAAGGAACATATTTCAAAATGGGTTAGAGATTATGGGTGCTAGAGTCGCTAGAATTTGGTAAAATTCTTATTTAAAAAAAATGTAGAACAATGGCAAAAACTTTAAACTCAAACTCATTATTAATTTATAATTTTCGTATTAAACATGTTTCTTTTATTTTTTTAACAATTAAAAACATTTTATTTAGTGTTATCTTGATTGATACAAATTTACGACTATAAGGAAGAAAAATATTGAAGTAGGCTTTAATTCAAAAATTGTATCGAAAATAAGAACTTCAAGGCTACTTCTTTGGCCCTTATTATTAACAAAGTACTGGGAGATTGCCAACAGCTTTAGTTTTTGAAATATACAGTTTTATTATTTTAAAGAAAAAGTACAAAAAATTAATACATATGTTAACAAAATTTCTATCGAGTACTATCAAATGATATTTTATAACATTTAATTAAATTAACGATCTCGTTTCAAACTTCAGTAGTAGTCTGTCATCATATGCGAGCCTTCCTTGATATCGTTCTTTCATTGTTCGAAGATCCTGATGAAACCTTTCACCCGGTTGCTCACTAAAATCATCAAGATTTTGTTGAAATCGGTCCAAGTGCGAGTGCAAGAAGTGTAATTTTATGCTCACGTTGCACCCTAGCTGTTGTAAGCTCAATAGCATGAGCTCATTCATCATGGTCATCAGATTTCTTTTTGTCTAGGAAATTACTCATAACTCGACTTCTGTCATTGATTTGATGAAACTAGGATCTTTCACAAGTTTCCTAATCTGAGGACCATCAAAAATACCAGCTTTCAATTTTTCTGTACCTAATCCCTGTACTTTTAACTTAAAGTATTCATGATACGCAGTTTTCACCAGGTCCGATATATGTATGTAGGTTTTTCGATATTTTTTAAATGTATATTCAACATATTATTGACGAAGCCATTTTGAAAACAACAATAGTATATATTTTAATGTTAAATAAATAATGAAAATCTTATTAAAAATAGTATGTGAGGGCAGTTTGCTATAACTTAAAAACAAGAGCTGTTACGGAAACACTGTTGAAGTATTGAAAAATACACGGCATTCTGATATAGAAACAAAAAAAGAAAAATCGCAGGAAACAATATTTGCATATAGCCGTTAATATACATATATGTATAAATATATGTATATATTTTGTTACGTATTTTAAGTACGTAAATGACTTATACATTTTGTTGGTTACTGCAAAAAGATAAACTCCTAAGAGCATAATTGGGTATACACATAATGTGCTATTAAGTCTTAATGCCATAAAGTTATAAACTTTTTATTAGTAGAGAACACTTCTTATTGATAAAAAAAAAACATCAAATTATGACAATATGAGATAATAGTACACTTTGTGAACACCCCAAATATGCTTTTAGAGTTACATTAAAGTTTAAAACTAGTATAGATTGAATTACAATTTAAGAATTATTTAACCCCAGAACTTTTAACCGGTCCCTGATGTTTTCAATTTGCGAAAAATTTTAAAGATTGATAAAAACCCGTATTCGCCTTTTCTTATTCCAGTTTTCTAAGCTATATTTTTTGAGAAAATTTGTTATTAGGAAAAAACGATATTGAAATTATGTAACTGCAATGCTATTTATTATAAATTATAATTCTCTCTTATTGACCAATTAGAATTGGCTTGAAAACAATCCTTTAAGAAAAATATCTAAAGGATCATTGGCATTGCATATACATACAAACATCGTATTTATAGCGACAGTTCACCATGTATGAATAATAGCTTTATAGTTAATATACAGGCATTTTATTTTGCGAACAGTCACTACCACTGACTTGCTTGCCCTCATTTGACCGAGAAAGGTTCGTCTCCATTATGTGAGGTTCATACCACTGCGGGTTAATACGGGCAACTACACTATAAGAACTATATAACACAATATGACAAACTTAGAGAACAATGCTTCTCAAGCACCAACTGAACGGAGGAGAAATGAGCCCTTAAGCTGCTACAGGCAAATCTACATAGGTCTGAGTGTGCGTCAGGCATACTTAGTTGTAGATTTGTCACTGAGAAAATTTTTCTAGCGCTTATACAGAAGCCGTGGGCTTTTAGTGGAAAGTGATGCGGAATGCGTTCCATCCTTGAAAGTACAGCACTTCATTAGGTTCTGTAGGGAAAATAATCACCACCTCATTATAGAATGTGATGGAACGAGCAATAGTTCTACTATTAAGTTTTAAATTCAAGTCTTCATTCTTTGCAAACAAAATCTTTTAAAGGGCAGAAGAAGCCCCACGGAAATACAAGAAATTACGTGGAAAATTTTTGTCGGATTAACATATTGATGAAAATAATTAATTTTTGTAAATTTATTTTTATATACGGTATATGATGTACATACATAAGTATACAACATACATAAGTAATATATGTATAACATACATACATATTAAATTAGTAAATTTCTAAAATAAAATTTTATTCAGTTTTCTACTCTTATTACTTAAGGTTAAAGTAATGATACTGATGAATGTGCCTTAAATTAACCTACTGACTTAGTAACATCTATCAGTTCTCAAATAACTTTTAAAAGAAGCGAAATGAATACTCAAAAAAAATGGAATAAAAAACGAATTAAATTTAAAATCAAATTAAATAAATACACATATTTGTGGGAAAATTATTTGGCTTTGTTTATTATGTTTTTAAAACAAAAAATAATCTGAAGAAGAGACAATTGTTAACGAAAAATGCCAAAATAATAACGGCACACTTACACTTACGTACTCATGTATATTGCCAGGTGTTCACAGACTATAATTAACTTTTCTTGGATAGCAAACTGTTGTCAGTTATTGTTTTTATTCGCCTACATGTTATTTAGGCGTAATTTTGTGTGTGTTTATACCACTCTTTACTATATTGGAAATGGTAAACAAAGTTTAAGATGGTGTTTGTAACGTTATCTGTAATGGAAAAAATTGGTAGCCTGTCGGCGAGAAAATAATTAAAACAAAGTTTTAATCTTCACTAAAGCTAAAGTCACCATATGCAAATATTTGACAAAAATGCATAACGATTTCGTTTCATATAAATATTCCTTTAAACATTATTTAAATACAAACTTAAATAAGAAAAAATATTTCGTTTCGGAATTAATGAAAAGTGAAGTAATGAAAATTTATGATTTTAATGTGTTTGTCAAATATCTTACTAATATGACCGTGGCTTAATAAGTGTAAATTTTGTGCAGGAAATGGTAAAAAAAAATTAAGATAGCAACTTGTTTAGACATTAACAGTCTAATTCATAATAACTCCTTAATTTAAGTTTAACAAATACATTAGTTATGAGACGTTATCTGTCTTATAAGCTCAAAATAAAAAATCTTATTCATAAACCTTTAATAAGAGCAAATTAACTAATAAACGATTTTAATGTCATTTTGGTAATACCATGATGTTATTTCAGCATAGTGATGCACAATAAAAGCTATCGGTTACTCAAGTAATTTTTTAATAATAGATGTGATTGAAATAATATTTACTGCTGTAAAAAAAAAATAACTAAAACAAATTGAAAAATTAAAAAAACATTTTAACTACAAATTTTTTTAAATTTATATATAAAGTAATCTATTACTACCTTCCTCTTTTTGGTTTGTGCATCACTATTCTGTTTACATTTTTTTATATCAAAATTTGGTAAAATGGAATTAGAAACTGGGGAAAAAGAGAAAGAGAGGTTTACATTCGTAATTTCTACAGACACTGCTGACAGAGCCTGTAAAGGAGAGATGGCATATGCAATACAAAATAAAAACAATTTTTGCCGATTTAGAAATTTAATTTTGTGCAGAGAATGCAATAATTTGTTATACGAAAATTTTTAATTATGTGAATTTATATATGTACATAAGCACCTATAGTTGCAATTATATTAATTGTATTCATTGTAATACTATATTTTTTACTTTTATTTATACAATATCCAATCCAACTCACAAATGTAATTTTATTGTACGGTTAAAGTAGGTAGAAACCTACAATAAAAATTTCTTATTTATAAATGGTTTCTGAGAATGTTATGACACTGTTTGTTGTTTATGAATACAAAATTAAGAGATCTTGCTTCTCAGGCTCTTATAAGCAGGTTTTATCTCATTATGAATAAGACTGTAAAGCTAGGCTTGAGTCTTAATTTACACTGACACTGTGTTGTAAAATTTTATAAAAATGGGTTTGCAATTGTCTTTTGTTGTCGCATAAAGTTTTTTTTAATTTAATTAGTAATAGTGTGGTCGCCGTGGTCTAGTGGTTAGTGTGTTGGCTTACTAAGACATGAGCCCTGGGTTCGACACCCAGCTCCTACATCTTAAAAATAAAGAAATATGAAAAAATATTTCTTTCGGCGACTACCTCTCAGCAGTCTTCTGGCAAAAGCTCTAAGAGTAATTAATTGCCATGAACAAGCTTCTCAAGTCTGTCGTTCGGATTTGACATTAAACTGTAGGTCCCGGTACTCATGGATAAAAATTTACACACACAACATGAGTTCTGCGAGAAGCTAGGCCGTAATTCTGACTCAGGGTTGTAAAGGCCAGTTATGTATGTAATTAGTAGGGCAACCAAAAATATGCATTAGCATCTTTTTTTTCTGAATGTTATTGACAAAACAACCAAAATATTAATTCATTTTAGAAGAAACTACGACCTTTAACCCCTATTTGTTGCGGCATATTTTTGCATATTTCGTCATTAATGCATACTTTTGCATTTTTCGAATTTTTTCATATTTATAAGGCATATTTTAAAAATTTTTATATATGTTAGAAGAATTTACGTGTATAACCAAATTTTATTTTTCAAAATAATGACCATATGCTGACACATTACTTAAGTATAATCTATTAAATAATAAGGGTACTCATGACAACGCTTAAAATTAAACTGTGAAATTGGGGAAATTCGCGGGAATGGTTCATGAAGCTCCTTCTTAAACTACTGTGCAATAGTTAATATCATTTTGATAGAAACGTCAAAGCACAAAACAAATTAAATACAAAGCAATTTTACATACATTTATGGAAATTAGCGTTTAAAAAAATTACTTAATAATTATTTCTCATTTAAAAATTACGTATTTTTCAACGTTGTACGTATTGGAGAAAAATTGTCATACATAATTGCATGATATAAAAAATTAAATTAAAAGTTGATTTTTAAATTAATTAAATTTTCGTAAGAATATGCGGAAAATCAAGCAATTTGTGTCAAACAGACTAAATAATATATTAGCGAATTCCGAGATTTTAAAACTAATAGGAATATTCTGTTTTATAAAGTATGCAATAAACCAGTGTCAGCAAAGAAAATATTTACAATAAAACAACACTTTAGAAGTCAAAAACATATTAAGCTCAACGCAAGAAATTATGATAGGAAACGTTTGCTTTCAAATTTGCATCAATTACTTCTGTGATGTCGAAGTAAGTTTCTCGATGTACAAGAGCGTTTTACGACAAAGCTTTATGTTTAAAAATTTGAGCAATATGATTGTTATTTATTGCAACAATAATTAAATTAATTTTTTATTTTTTAATTTTGTATTCTGATCTGTCTGAATTTTTTGACATTTTTTTATTTATTTTTTTGTTAATTTTGAAATTGAAATAAATCTATGGCTCATTATCGAGAATAGTGGCTTAATCCAAAAAGCGATTCTGAGATAAATGTATTTAAACATTTTAATTTAGCCAAACTGAAAAGTGCAAGACACTTCTGGTCCCCACTCAGTGGAATGAGAGATAAAAATATAATTTTTAGATATGTTTTAAATTACAGTTCGTCCCGTATTTTTGCATTAATAACTTAAAAGACACATTTTTTTGAGTTATGTCACTCTTCTTGCAAATGAGCCATATGTAAGTATAAAGGAAATTTATTTTATCCGGTTGGTGGCTAATTGTTTCTCTTCATGTTTTCAAATTTTTGAAAAAAAAATAAACGTAATTTACGTCAACATATTTATGTATTATAAGTTTTATAAAGCATATTTTTAACGCTTTTAATGCATATTTTAGGCGCTTAAAACTAATTTTATAGAGCATGTTTTTGGTTGCCCTAGTAATTAGTAATAGTGTTAGCTCAGTTTTAAAAGAGGGAAGTCACCTAATTTTGAGGAATTCCATTAGCAGGCTATTTTTAGTCGTCCATGACCGATTTTGGTTTTCTTGTTATAATTTTTTTTCACTAAATTTAATTGTTTTAATTTTAATAATATAGTACTTGCATCCGCACTTCTACCATTCAAACCAACCATGTACAAATGCATTTTTGTTATTTTGCGAATTTTTATGGATTTGAGTAATAGAAACAATAATAAAAAAGCAACAGTGTGTAAATATAATATTACATACTTGTGTATTAGATGGATGTCTCTGTGTCTGCCCGACTAATCTTTCCCTCAATCGTATTTTTTTTATCGGAGTATAGATTGTAGTTTCAGGCTTTATCGGTTGAACAATATAAAGTACTTCCATTTCATTTTTATGCTGTAATATTACACAATTTTTGATTTGCTTTACAACACAGTAACAAATATACATTTAAGAGAAGGAAATATATTTTTCTTTTCTTTGTCAACAGCAAATTCATTTTACAAATGTGACATCGTAAAAGTTGAAATTAATTTCGCTAAAGTAGAAAAATCGAGTTATTGAAATAAATCTGTATATTAAGTTATAGATTTCCTATAAAAGTACATATATGCTGCACAATTTTTTAAGATAACTTCAGCAAAGAGTTGCCGCTTCGTAAGGTGTAAGTCGTGAGACACTAGTAGAAAAAAATATTTGTAAAATTTTAGTATGATTGCATCTTTTCTTTAAAGAGCAATAACATGTAGTTTTTAACAAATTGCTTTAATGTTCTTTTGGAAGGCAAATAAATAAAATTTTTTTTTGACTCTTAGGCACTATAGTTTATCACTATGGTTTTATCTTAAAATATTTTTAGTTAAAAGGACACATGAGCGTATTATTGTGTTTTTAAAATTGTTGGTCTGGCAAATTTGTGATCCGAAGTGTCATTTATTTAGTGACAAGTTGGCCGTTTACGAATATGGATGGTTTAGAAACCGAAGACTGTGTAAATATAGTTCAGAAGTAGAGATTCAATTGTGGTAATTTTTTTAGCATTACGAGGTGATTATATTCATCCCAAACGATTGGGACTATCTTAAGGCACATGTAATATGTTGCATTTGGACTTGCTCCTTTTCCATGAATACGCTTTAGATATGTTGATTGGGCGCTAGAGCAACATAATTTCAATACTAATTTTTGAACAAATAGCTGAAAAAGGGATGCAGCTCATTTCTCAAATTGTAGTTCTGTTAACAAAAAAATTGTAGCGCTGGAAGAACCGTTATAAGCGATTTTCTTTTGGCCTGTAATTAAATATTATAAGCAACGTGACCAAATTTGGCTTTATGGAATTAGAAATTTTCTGTTCGTAAAATTTCCCCATGCGTCAATGTCAATTGGCAACCAATATTATGCAATTTGATGCTGTTAGATTTTTTTGCAGAGTTACGTCAAAGATCGTGTCTACGCGGATGTTACCTTCGTCAAGTTGTTACCGAGATACCATCAGAAATATGCAAAAAAGTGACCGACAGCTACCTTAAAACGATTAACTGGTGCAACCAGCCTAGGGACGAAAATTTAAATGATATTATATATTTGTATTTTATAAATAATGGCAAGATTCAAGCATTATAATGAACAATTACTTTAATCAGAATATGTTTATTTAATTTTAAAATCGAACTGTACTTAGAAAATATGCTTTATAAAAACGCTAGGCTGTAACCCTGAAAGAGAGTTGTAATGGCCAATTATTTATGTATGTATGTATTTTTTACCTTCAATTATGTCTATATAATGATAGAGATTTATATAATAACTACAATAATTTTGACCTCCTTGTTTTTATTTTTTATTATCTTCTAATATATAAAAATTAATGTACATTTTGATGTCACCACTAACCGCGGAACAGATGGATCGATTTCAGCCAAAATTCCAAAATTGCGCTAAATCGCCATATTGGTTTCCGAGATATCGCATTGAGATCTTCTTATATATTCCCATACAAGTTCAATGCAAACTTTTTTCATATTATGCTTAACTTATATCTTGAGAGCTGTTAAAGCTAAATTTTCTAAATTTCGTCTGAACGACTTCATGGTCAAGGAAAATCAACAATGAGAAAGTAGGCGTGGTACCTCCCATGCAAATTATATAAAAATATATTAATTTTTTTATATCTTGAGAAGTGTTAAAGTTGAAGTTTCTGAGTTTGGTGTAATTGATTTCGTAGTCATTTAAGATCAATTTGTGAAAAATGTGTACAAATCGTAGCGGTAGGTGTAGCGAATCACGCCGGGTTTCGGTTAGTTGTTTATAAAAAAAATAATTCCTAATGAAATATCAAAAATATTAGTCAAATATCGACAAATTAATTACTGTACTTTAGAAACCGAAATAAAGAAGCATTTTTTAAAAACTACAGACGGCTAAATAAAGAAATCTTTTTTTCTTTAGAAAATGCATTTTATTTTATAAGATTTCTATATTTCATAAAAAGTTTTTTATTTCAGAAAAAATAAAATAAAAAGTAAAAAATTACGTGAGTGATATTTTCAGTTTAAACACGTAAAGCACTACAGATGAGAGAGAGAGATTAAGACTTTTATTATTGAAGTGTATGTTTTATAAAAAAATAAAACACCTTCTCTTTTTGTTGTTCAATAAATGACTGCTTTATTAATTGAAAAATAATTTCTTAAATACTAATACAAAAAAATGGTTTTTAGAAAACTGCAAGTTTGCATTTGCGAACTTGCATTTACAAAAGTTTAATTCAAAAGAAATATAATATAAAGTGTGTGTATGTGTGTAATTCTAAATAAATGTTTTCTGAAATAGTAATTGTAACTAAAGAATAACCGGAAATACAATAAATGTATTTTTGGAGAACTGCAAGTTTGCGTCTGCAAAGAATTGCAAACTTGCGTTTGTAAAAGGCTAAATTAATAAAAACAATTCCAAATAAATTTAATATATAAAAACAATAATAACGTGTGAATTTTATTATGATACTAAAAAAAAGAATAAGTTGTTGATAAACACACATACACATGTTAGTATTTATTATAGTTATACAATGTCGTAACACCCCCACCGCTAGTTTGAGGCTCCGACGAAATAAATTACATACTTATATTTTTATATTATTTTTACAGGATTATTTATAGTTGTTTCATTTTTTAGTTGTACATTTGGAATATATACTTGTCTCTTTTTAAAGAGATATACAAAAATAGCTAAGATACATATTATTGCCATAATCGAGGCATCTATGCCAAAACTAACAATTTTAGAATTTTTGTCCTTATATAGTATTTGTTCAATTGTCTTTTCATATTCTATTTGTTTCAAGTATAAAGATTCAATTTTTATGTCAGCTAATGTTGTGTTACTATTCTCTTTGATTTTGGTTATAAGGTTTGGTAAGATAAATTTATCGTACAATTTTATTTTTATATTTGAAAAAGTTCTATTCAGTGCGTTTATTTCACAATTTTCAAATTTAATTAAGAAATTCCCATTTAACTTCAATTTAGCATTGTTACAATTATGGGATATAGTATCATTAAAATTTTTTAAAATTAGTATTCCTGGTATTATTTCAGTTATTTCTTTTTTATTAAGTATTTGCATTTTACAATTAGCCTCTTCAAAATTAAGTATATTAGTTAAACATTTGTCATTTATTATTCTTAGGTTTCTTTTTAGATTATCCTTAACATACGTATTATAAATGTTATTTCTTATATCTATAAGTACATTATAATTAGTTAACTCTATTGATTTGTTAATTTTATTAGGTATTGGTTCAAATGTCACCATTGACAGTGGGTCTTTTGAAAACTGAGGTATTAGAAGGATTATAATGATATTATTTTCATTAAGTGCTATGCTTACTTTGATATTTGTATAACTTTCAAAGTCTTGGATTAGGTCTAATTCAGTTTGGGTTAAGATGTCTGTAGGGATGACTCCTAATTTGCTAGAGAAAATAATTTGTCCAATATCGTCTATATGGTGGCGTAAAAGTGAAATGTCGTTATTGATCTGATATATGTGTTCTATAAATTTTATTTCGTCTTCTATGGTTGAAATTTCCTTTCCTATAGTGTTTTTGAATTTATTTAAATAGCTTTCTATTATATTTTGTTGGTAATTTATATGATTAGTAATATTTTGGATTTGGAGTTTAATTTGTGTGTTTACATATGTTAATTTATTCATTTTATTAACTAAGTTCTCGTCATTTTTGTATAGCGTTCTTAAAGTTGTATTTATTTGTTCCTCATCATCACTGTCCATGGTACCTGCTATGATTTTGAGACCTTTTCCTACAATATTTAGTAGTGCACGTTTTCTTCGAGAATGTGGGTTAAGATTTTCTATTTTTGTCTTTAATAGTATAAAATTTTTATTTATTGTGTCTAATAATTTTCTTGTTTCCACACTTGATGTCTTCAGGGTATCAATATTAGTCTTGATTATTTGTATTGTTTGTTCGTATTCTGTCATATTTATTATATGCAGCACTTTAATGTAGTGGTCAATGGTTCTAATTTCTCCTGTTTTTATTGGTATGTATCCGTTATTGTTCGATAGGTCTTGTAAGTCGATAGTTTGAGTCCTGAATGTTGGAACAATTGTTACTATTATTATGATCCATTTAATCATCTGAAACAAAAATTTATTTAATTGTTGCTTTAATTTTGGGGTTATTTTTGTCTTGGTATTTTTTCTTGGGTCTAACGTGAGCTTTATAATATTTATGTCCAGTACCTATCGTCTGTATATGGTCATCGTCTATTTTTTCCGCGCTAACCTTTCTATATTTTCTGTGGTTTTTTCCACCTCGTATCTCTTTAATATAATTCGGTCCGTTTTCTAATTCAAAATCTTTTCTGTTTTTATTTAACTTCTGAATATACTTTTCTTTTTTTGCTTTTATAAGATCACGAATTTCTATATATCTATTCTCGTGTACTTTGCCATTTACAAAATCAATCGGTTTGATGCCTGTTGTGCTATGTGTTGTGTTATTGTAAAAACCTATTATTCTTATTATTTTATCTTCCATACTTTCGTCTTTGTTATCTTTATCATGTCTTAGCAAGCGTATATGTTCATTGATTGTGTTGTGTAGTCTCTCAATGTCGGCGTTAGACGTATGGTTACTATTTGAGGTATAATGGATATCTATATTCTCTTTCTTTAAAAATTCCTGCATCGGTATAGCCTTAAATCCTAATTCGTTATCTACAATAATTTTGTCTATTTTCCCGTAAGTGTTAATTATCAGCAATAGTTTCGTTTTGAATTCTGTCCAACTTCTACCGTTTATTTGAAATGCTAAAGCGAATTTTGAAAATTTATCGATTGCTGTCATAAAGAGTTTCTTATCCAGAGTATAAAATACATCTATATGTAGTATTTCGAGAGGTTTAGATGGGGTTTCCGTAATTTTATAAGGGATTTTTGGAGGTTTCCTGTCGTATTTTTCCAAGTTGCATATTTCACAATTATTAATGAACTGAGTTATCCTTTGCATCAATTTCGGATTGTAGATTCGTGTAATTAATTCTTTATATACCGCCTGAATTCCTCTATGGTTTTTGTCAAGATGTTCGTCTTTAATCATTTCAGTTAACCGATTTTCATCTTCTATGTCTTCTGTTATGAGTGTGCATCTAAGTACCTTAAAATTTGTGTTATTTGAAAACATTTCTTCATAAACATCTTTAAACATTGTGTAAAATTCGTCTTCGATAAAAATAGCGTTTAGTTGTGTTGGGTTAAAATGGTTCTTTAGTATTGTAATGGCTGTTTCCCTGTCCATTTCTTTCATAAAGATTATTTTCCTTTTATTGTTAAAAACACGTTTATTTTTTATTCTCAATGATCCGGAGGTTGTTTTCGTTATAACTATTTGATTTTTAAATATATTAATTGGTGAAGTAGTATTTTTTATTGTTACGTTGTCACATTCTAGTGTATTTATGCTGGGTTCAGTTTCAATCCTTGACAAAGCATCTGCATTGCTATTCTTTGTTCCTTTTTTATACCTAATTTCGTAATCGTATTCGGACAGTTTTAATCTCCACCTAACAAGTTTTGAGTTGGGTTCCTTTATAGAGAAGAGCCATGTTAGTGGTTTGTGATCTGTTTCTATTATAAACTTGCGACCAAAAAGGTAGGGCCTAAAATATTTTGTAGCCCATATGATAGCTAATAATTCTTTCTCTATTGTGCTGTAGTTTGTTTCGTGTGTATTAAGGGTTCGGCTTGCATAACATATTGGGTGGTTATTCTGCGAAAGCACTGCTCCTAAAGCGTAATTACTTGCATCTGTTGTCAATGTAAATGTTTTAGAAAAGTCCGGATATGTTAGTATAGGATCATGCGTAAGTAGAGTCTTGAGGGTGTTAAAACTTTTTTCGTATTCTGGATCATTTATGTTTATTTTTGAATCTTTCTTTAAGTATTTAGTCATTGGCTTAGCGATAGATGAGTAGTCTTTTATAAATTTTCTGTAATAGCCTGTAAGTCCTAGAAATTGTTTAATCTGTTTTGTCGTTTTGGGTATTGGAAAGTTAACTACGCATTCTATCTTTTTAGGATTGGGCTTGACTCCCTCCGTTGTAACTATGTGTCCAAGAAATTCTGTTTCCTTTTTTAAGAATTCTGATTTATCCAGTTGGACCTTAAGGTTTGCTTCCTGTAACCTTGCGAATATGAGTTTAAGTGAATTTATGTGTTCCTGTAAGGATGTTGAAAATATTATTATGTCGTCCAGGTATACCAGACAGATTTTGTTGATGTAATCTTGGAGTATATTATTCATTAGTCTCTGGAATGTTGCAGGAGCCGTTTTCAGTCCGAAAGGCATCCGCAGAAATTCATAGTGTCCTCCTTCAACACTAAATGCAGTTTTGTGAATATCTTCTTCCTCTATCTCAATCTGGTGAAAACCCTTCGCCAGATCGAGTGTGGTGAAATATTGGCTTCTTCCCAATTTTTCAAGTATCTCGTCTATATTCGGAATGGGAAACTTGTCATCGATCGTTACTTCGTTCAGTTTACGATAGTCGATTACGAGTCTCCACTTTGGTTTTCCACTGGCATCGGCCTTCTTTGGCACGATCCAAATTGGAGCTGAATATGGGGAATTGCTATTCCTAATTATTTTATTTTTCAACATTTCTTGGATTTGATCTGCAACTTCTTTTTTGTGTACGTATGGGTATCTGTATGATTTCGAAAATATGGGTATATTGTTCGTAGTTCTAATTTTGTGTTTTATCGCGGAAGTAAATGAAAGTCTATCATTTTCCTGATAAAAAATATTACGGTATTTATTTATTATTTGTAGTAATTGTGATCTTTCTTCTTGATTTAAATGTCCTATTCTAATTTGGTCACCCAATGGTTTAAATTCTTTATCTTCGATTATGCTGAAATTTTCGTGATCTACCTTCTGCGTAGTCAAGCGACTGGTTTCAGATAATAAGTTTATCTCTACTTCTCCATTTTCCACGTTTAAAATACCTTCCTTTAGTATATATCCGCCGTTTTCTTCTTTATAATATATAAGGTCGGAATTGTCTGATGCTATTATTCTTTTTTTATTCAAATTTTCATTTTCGAAGTGCATTGGTAATTTCTTGTTACCGATGGTTATTTCTTTCTTTCCATAATCAATACAGGCTTTCAGTGGTCTCAATATATCATTACCTATTAGACCATCGTAAAAATTATGAAATTTTATTATATAAAATTCTAATGTTCTATTTGTCCCAATGTCGTTAAATTCTTCAAATATAGGTACTATGGCTTTCTCTTTTACGTAAATTTGATGCTGAAGAGTCTTAATTAAAAGTGGGTTAGTTGGATGAATTCTTTTCGGGTCGCAAATCCCTGGATTTAAAATTGAATTTGTTGCGCCTGTGTCTATTATAAGTTTTATAAAGCCTAACTTTGTTCTTATTGTTATAAATGGTAGTTTGTTTTTGAGGCTGATCCCTGAAAATTTTCAGCTACTTCTACTTTTCCTATGTCCATAGGTTCTGGTTGGTTTCTAAAATTTGATCTATAGAGTGGGGAATTTGGAGGATTAGGATTTTGTAGGTTTGCTTGTTGATGCGTGCGGTGTTGTTGGAATGGTTGTTGATAGTCTCTTCTGTTATTTTGGGGCATTGGTTGGAAGTTCCTTCGGTAATCTTGAAATGGTTGTTGGAATTGTTGTTGATAGTCTCTTCTGTTATTTTGGGG
The DNA here is from genome assembly GCA_963576795.1 of Metopia argyrocephala. Taxonomy (NCBI): domain Eukaryota; kingdom Metazoa; phylum Arthropoda; class Insecta; order Diptera; family Sarcophagidae; genus Metopia; species Metopia argyrocephala. Next base: position 53,662,063 of record OY756211.1, on the reverse strand, counting down.
CATTGGTTGGAAGTTCCTTCGGTAGTCTTCAAATGGTTGTTGGAATTGTTGTTGATAGTCTCTTCGGTTATTTCGAGGCATTGGTTGGAAGTTCCTTCGGTAGTTTTCAGATGTTTGTTGGGAGTTCCTGTATTGTGTGCTATTCCTACTTCGACTACTATCCTTTTTATTGTATTCTGTGTTATTTCCATTATTGTTCTCGGTATGTGCGTACCCGGCTTGGAACAGTATGTCCATAGCCTGTTCCAAGTCTTCTGGGTTCCTACAGAATAAGATGGATTTCATTGGCTCCGGGATTTTGCTTTTAAAGATGTTGAGGGCGGTGCGTTTGTTATTCACCGCACTCTGTCTAGTTGCTTCGGTTTCTCCTAGGATAACTACTAATTTGTTATTCAATCTGTGTAACCTGTTCTTTACATCGTTATAAAAATCTAAAGCGTTCGTTCTAAAAGTCACGCTTCGTAGTTCGTCGAAAAGTTCCTCGCAGGAACGTCTGTCTCCGAAATTATTTTGTAGTATGTTCCTTATATCCACCCAAGAAACTGCATGGCAATTTATTTCTATAGCTTGTTTAGCTTTACCCTTAAGTTTAGACTTTATAACGTCTGAAAATAATTGTTGAGAAAGTTCGTCATATGTTCTTAAGTGTGGGTGAATCCTGTCTATAAGGGTTATGAAGGTCTGTAGATCCCTATTGTCTCCGTTGAAGTCAGGTAAGTTATTAAGGTATTTTAAGGGATTAATTACTAATCTATTTTGCTCTTGGTCTACCATGTTTAAAAGAAATTTCTAAGTTTTTGGAGGACTCGAGTGTAAACAAAATTTTATTTGTGTATTAAAAAAAGAAAAATATATATATATATATATATATATAAATATATATTTATTATTTATTTTTTTTTTTTTTTTTTATTTATTACTTCCTTATATTCTAATATTTTTGACTCTTTTATTTTCTAGTTTCTTATACTTTTTCTTCGCGTGTTTTTTAATTAAGGTTATAATAGGTTTCTTTAATTTTTCAATATCTTCTTCTTTTGTACTATACAAAATAATCCTTTCTTTTCCTTCTTCTTTTTCATATAATAAAATTTTCATTGATCTTGTACATATACATATATATATATAAAAAAAAAATATTCTTACTTTAAAGTTGTTTGCTGGTGTTGAAAATTACACTGTTGAAGTTAAAGTTGATTAGGACGTATTTTCAAGGATGTATATTTGCTTTAAAGTTTCTTGACTATTAGGTTGAACCTTGTTGGTCTTCGTAAATTGATTGATGAACTGTTGTTGGCTGGTGTTGAAAATTATACTGTTGTCTGCTTGGTAAAAAAATTTTTCCACTGTTGAGTTTAAAGTTGATTATTTTCAAAGATGTATATTTGCTTTAAAATTTCTTCACTATTTCGTTAAAATTTTCTCACTAACTTGGAATATGTTTTTGTATTCGTTTTCACTTTTGAGTTTTTAAGGATATGTCTTTATATATATCTTGGCTTTTGTATGAATTCGTTTTTCACTTTTGGGTTTTAAGGATATATCTTCATATCCTGGGTTTTGTATGAATTCGTTGTTCACTTTTGGGTTTTTAAGGATATATCTTTATATCCTGGGTTTTGTATGAATTCGTTGTTCACTTTTGGGTTTTTAAGGATATATCTTTATATCCTGGGTTTTGTATGAATTCGTTGTTCACATTTGGGTTTTTAATTTTAATTCTTTATCGGCTTCTGTCCGAAAAAGGATATACGATCGCGTTAATACGTTCACACTTGAAATTTTAATTCCTTATCGGCTTCTGCCCGAAAAAGGATATACGATCGTGTTAATACGTTCACACTTTAAATTTTAATTCCTTATCGGCTTCTGCCCGAAAAAGGATGTATGATCGCGATTAAACGTTAACACTTGAAATTTTAATTCTTTATCGGCTTCTGCCCGAAAAAGGATGTACTATCGCTATTAAACGTTAACACTTGAAATTTTAATTCTTTATCGGCTTCTGCCCGAAAAAGGATATACTATCGCGATTAAACGTTAACACTTGAAATTTTAATTCTTTATCGGCTTCTGCCCGAAAAAGGATATACTATCGCGATTAAACGTTAATACGTTCACATTTGAAATTTTAATTCAAACGTGTCGCGATCCTACCGACTGCGCCACTTTTATTATTGAAGTGTATGTTTTATAAAAAAATAAAACACCTTCTCTTTTTGTTGTTCAATAAATGACTGCTTTATTAATTGAAAAATAATTTCTTAAATACTAATACAAAAAAATGGTTTTTAGAAAACTGCAAGTTTGCATTTGCGAACTTGCATTTACAAAAGTTTAATTCAAAAGAAATATAATATAAAGTGTGTGTATGTGTGTAATTCTAAATAAATGTTTTCTGAAATAGTAATTGTAACTAAAGAATAACCGGAAATACAATAAATGTATTTTTGGAGAACTGCAAGTTTGCGTCTGCAAAGAATTGCAAACTTGCGTTTGTAAAAGGCTAAATTAATAAAAACAATTCCAAATAAATTTAATATATAAAAACAATAATAACGTGTGAATTTTATTATGATACTAAAAAAAAGAATAAGTTGTTGATAAACACACATACACATGTTAGTATTTATTATAGTTATACAATGTCGTAACAATTAAGCACTATTAGTTAAAAATTAGGAAGACGTGTGAATATTATTAGACGCCATTTCAGCTAAATTTCTGCACTTTATGGCTATTGCTTATCCAGCTCCGCCAACATTACAAGATATTTGTATGTTTTGTAAAAATAACTCAGAAATGCCACTTTGTCATGTACTTATACTTTCGTAATATATTTTGAAAGAATTTTATGCTTATCAAAGTGATTTATTATAAAATATCACAACGGAAATATACGAGCATCTTATAGTTGTCATTTTCAACGTAATTGCATATGTCCATGGCTTTAAAGTGTAAAGAATGCCTACAAAAAAATATATATTGCTTAATATATATACATACATATAAAAATTGTATCCGATTATTTATTTTTTAAATTCGTTTTTATTCTTTAATTATTCATATATACATACATATATACATATACAATATAAAAATATTTTTGAATATGCTTTTTCTTATAAAAAAAATCTTAAATTACATTTAAACAAAGTCAAGCTAAAAGAAATGTATTTAATTCGATAAAAAATTAATATAAACATTTAATAGACCATCAATTGAAAAATTATTGGCAATGATAAAACAAAATGCATGTGGTTGTGAGTAAAAAAAAATATTCTATCGAAAAATTAATGCAAAATTAAGGCACGTTTTTAAATCAGAATTCATTCTGATTTAGTGTAAGTAAATATCTTTAATAAGTATAGCCACCATCGGAGGAATAGCCTTGGGGTATGGTATCTGGTACCATGCTGGGGGAAGAGTAGGAATAACCATCACTGCCGCTATTACCACCACTACCTGTCGTAGGGGCTCCGTATGACGATGAGGGAGCTGAGGGAACATTGTAAGAGGAAGATGAACCAGTTGGGGTACCATTACTGTAACCACTTGGTGCTGACCCTCCCTGTGGGGCACCATATGATGAACTGGGAACTGACGGTGAATTATAGCTAGATGAAGGTCCTGTGGATGATCTATAGCTAATGGAAGGAGGTTGTGCAGGGGCGCCGTAACTTGATGAAGGTGCTTGTGATGCAGCAGAGTCATAGCTTGATGATGAAGGAGTACCATAACTGGAGGATGGAACTTGGGCGGCAGGAGCACCATAACTAGAAGAAGGAGCTTGAGCAGCGGGAGCTCCATAACTCGATGAAGGCACTTGAGCAGAAGGGGCACCATAACTTGTTGAGGGAGCTTGAGCTGCGGGGGCACCATAACTGGATGAAGGAGCTTGAGCAGCAGGTGCACCATAACTCGATGAAGGAGCTTGAGCGGCAGGAGCACCGTAACTAGAAGATGGCGATTGAGCAGCAGGGGCACCATAACTTAATGAGGGAGCTTGAGCAGCGGGTGCGCCATAACTCGATGAAGGCGCTTGAGCAGAAGGGGCACCATAACTTGTTGAGGGAGCTTGAGCTGCGGGGGAGCCATAACTTGATGAAGGGGCTTGAGCAGCAGGTGCACCATAACTCGATGAAGGAGCTTGAGCGGCAGGAGCACCGTAACTAGAAGATGGCGATTGAGCAGCAGGGGCACCATAACTTAATGAGGGAGCTTGAGCAGCAGGTGCACCATAACTGGATGAAGGAGCTTGAGCGGCAGGAGCACCGTAACTAGAAGAAGGCGGTTGAGCAGCGGGGGCACCATAACTCGATGAAGGCGCTTGAGCAGAAGGGGCACCATAACTTGATGAAGGAGCTCGAGCGGCGGGAGCACCATAACTAGAGGAAGGAGCTTGAGAAGAAGGGGAACCATAACTCGATGAAGGTGCTTGAGCGGCAGGAGCACCATAACTAGAAGAAGGAGCTTGAGCAGCGGGAGTTCCATAACTCGATGAAGGCGCTTGAGCAGAAGGGGCACCATAACTTGTTGAGGGAGCTTGAGCTGCGGGGGCGCCATAACTTGATGAGGGAACTTGAGCGGCAGGGGCGCCATAACTCGATGAAGGTGCTTGAGCGGCTGGAGCACCATAACTAGAAGAAGGAGCTTGAGCACTTGGAGCACCATAACTAGAAGAAGGAGATTGAACGGCAGGAGTACCATAGCTAGCAGAAGGAACTTGAGCAGCAGGAGCACCATAACTGGATGATGGTACTTGAGCAGCTGGAGTTCCATAGCTAGTAGATGGAGGTTGAATTGGTTGGAAACCATTAGAAGATCCCTGAGATGGTGCTCCATAGCTGGATGAAGGTATTTGAGATGGTACACTATAGCTGGAAGATGGTGCTTTAGAAGGTGCTCCATAACTTGAAGACGGTGCTTGAGCTGGACTACCGTAGGTTTTAGATGGGGTCTTTGCTGGAGCACCATAACTGGAAGAAGGGGTTTTAGCAGGAGCACCATAGCTTTGAGTAGGTAACTTTGCAGGTGCACCGTAACTCGAAGACGGTGCTTTTGAGGGTGCACCATAAGTAGATGAAGGTCTTAAGGGTGCACCATAACTAGAAGAAGGTGTTTTGGATGGAGCTGCGTAAGAAGAAGATGGTGCTGATGATTTTGGTGGGCCATAGCTGGATGTAGGACGGCTAGCTGGTGGTGGACCATAACTGTTAGAGGGACGACTTGAAGTGTTTTTTTTAGGAGGGCCATAGCTCGAACTTGGTCCACTAGGGGGACCATAGCTAGCTGCAGGGCCTGAGGGAGGCGGTGGAGGACCATAACGTGAGGAAGGACTTCTAGGAGGTGGACCATAAGAAGATGAAGGACGTGAAGCCGGAGCAGGAGCACTAGCGTATGGACCTCCAGAAGGGGCGCTAGGAGCATAACCATTAGAAGCGGGTCCTGAAGCTGGAGGTAAATAAGAATTTGAGGGTGAACTGTAAGAAGGACCTCCACCATTACGATTGCCATTTCCGTTTCCATTTTTAGGAGGCAAATAACTACTACTTATAGGTGCTTCACGTTTAACGGCTTCTCCGCCCAAAGAGAGTAATGCGATGCATAATAGCTATGTTAGGGAAAAAGGATTTTGTAAAAATATTATTTTTTTCTATTGAAAAGATTTACCTTTGCGGTGGTGGTGAACAGTTTCATTTTGTTTTCAATAAATTTACGTTTTTCTACTCGAACTTAACCATAAATTTCTTTAAGTGTAAACTGCAAGTAAAATAAAAACAAGTTAAGTTGTTTAAAAAGTTTTGTAGAATATAATGATGTATAAATTAGTTATTAAAATAAATAGTGTTGAACAAATAAATTACTACAAATAGTCGCAAAATGTGGCAATTTTTTTTTTAAATAAGAAATCAAAAACAATACGTCATTAGGAGAGGATTGTCGCTTAAGATATTATTATTATGGTTTTATTCCGTATCACAATATTTTAAATTCCATTTCTGAAAGCCACTCTAATCTGTTACATCTAGTTGACTAAATTGAATGCGTATTCAATTTACCTTTTCTTCAGTGTATTTTCTTTTATTTGTCTTCTTTTATTTTGTATTTTTCTTTGCCAACATTTTACGCTACGTTTACCAGCCAATCTTTTCTAATGTTTAGCTCTATAGCTTCATAGATTAATTTATGGTAATAGATTTTAAACTGCGTTATATATGTACAAGAAAAGTTTAAGAAAACTATTACAAGATAATTTTTAAACACAAAGCGAGGTCACCAACGTTAAAAAAAAGTTTTTGCGTTGAGGCTGTCGTGGCATCATTACAAAAGCATTGTTTTACGAATGACATACGCAATATCATGATAAACGAAATGGTAAAAATAGTAGAATGGCAAAAAATACACCGACTTACTATAAATTAATAATTTGCTATGGATTTCAAATTGACATCTGAATGATTTAAAACTTCCCATATTTAAAGTATCGAAGTGCAATCTATTAAGGTCAATGAGCAATAATTAATTTTTCATAGTACGACAACATTAATAACTTAATGTTTTTATAGTAGTACTATCCATGGTATAATCATCATAAGGTAGTCCCAGTTTGAAATAGCATAGAACCCTGTAGTTTTGTAACCCTGCTGCTCTTAGAATTGTCAAATAAAAGCAACACTGTAGTTGGCCGTTGTACACAAATAAATATATTATTGTAAACAAACTCTTCCACTTCTTTTTTTTATTTTGTGGACAATTTTTTTAAAAGTTAAAAATTTTACTTTTGTGCTGTAAACAAATAGTTTTTAAAAAATATAATATGAATATTCGCCCGTAGTAAAATATAATTATCCCGAGGTACTTCATGGCGCATTGGATGGTTGCATCAACAGAAGCCCGGAATGAATAGATAAATTTTATTGTAAAAATTTATATTTTATTAAATATGCAACTTGAATTAAAAAAAATCATTTGTATTGAGTACATGTGTGTGTATGTCGGAAAATATAAATAAATTAATAAAAATATAAACGTTGTGTAATTTATATTGAAAACAAAAATAAAAAACTAAATTTGGTATTGATAATTTAAAATTTTAATTTATAATTTGTTGTCAAAGAAAAAAAATTAATTTCAAATTTGCTTAACGTCAAAATAAATAACAAAGAAGAAGAATAAGATTTTAACAATTCCAAGTAAGCAGCTGTAATTGTTTTGGTAAAGCGAGACTACCTTATGATGATTATACCATGGTACTATCATAGGCAGAGTAAATTGTTTAAGTAATCACAGTCATAAACATAAAACATAAAAATTTTTTTTCACTCTTTATCAGCGATTTGTGTATATTAATGAAGTTCAATGGATATCCGATACAATTTATAAAATCCTCATTTTGAATATTTTTTGGTTAAGTAAAAATTAGATATTTGTGTACAAAAATACATAAAAAGTATTATAAATTTAATAGAAACTGTATGCAAATTCTTAGAAATCCTTAATATTTTTATAAAAAGTGTTCATCAATTTTTATGAAACATTAAATTAATCAAATATATGCTGAAATAAGCGAAACCACTATTTTGTAGAAGACGTAGTTGAAAAATGTCGTTTTAAGCATTTCTTATACAATAATTCAAAAACAAGTACATAATTATAATACATAATATTTATATATTTCATATATTCACAATTTTTGTTCTTCTTACAAGAGCTACAACTTTGCCTCAGAAAGTAAATCAAAATTCCGAACGGTTTTGAAATTATCACTTTTTAAAAAAATTAATAGCGAGGTCCCAAATGTTTGGAGGCCCCTTAAAAAAATTCATGACTTTGGACAAAACTGGGAGACCGGGTCTTCTTTTTTTGGTCTTTTATCACGTAGTGGTGATATGGGACTGGAATTTCAAAAGTATGGGATTGGAATTCGAAATCTGTCAAACTAAGTTGTTAAACCAATTTTTCCTGAAAAACTGAAATTGATGAAAATGGATCGCTTAACTATCACAAAACGCATACAAATTATCAAAACTTATTACAAAAATTGTGATTCTGCCACAGCCACATATCGTGCTTTAAGAAGAGATTATGGTTTACATAATCGTCCAACTACGCAAGCAATTGGCAAAATTGTGAAGAAATTTGAAGAGACTGGAGCGGTTACAGGTATTGTGAGGCCTGTGCATCATCGTTTCGCTCGTTCCGCTGAAAATATCTCTACTGTAAGTGAAAGTGTTGCCGAAGGCCCGAATGTGTCCATTTCTCGTCGCTCTCAGGAATTAGGACTGTCTTACGGCACATTATGGCGTATTTTGCATTTAGATCTACACCTACATCCATATAAAGTCCAGCTCACGGAACAACTGAAGCCAGCTGACCATTCACAACGTCGTAGATACTTGGAATGGGTGCTTGAACAACAGGCGGCGGACGGCAACTTTTCGAACAAAATGTTCTTTAGCGATTAAGAACATTTTTCACTCGGTTAGTATGTTAATAAACAAAATTGTCGTATTTGGGGTTCTGAGAATCCTCAAGTAATTGAAGAGAGAATTCTCTGCACCAGCAAACCATGATAGCCCATTTTTTGTGGTCACAGTTCCTTAATCTTGACATCAGTGACCTTTTGTCTCAGCAGGACGACGCCACAAGCCACACAACCGGCCAAATAAATCAGTTATTGCATGAGAAATTTCTCATTTTCTCTAGGGCCATTTGAAAGACCAGGTTTACGTGAACAAACCACATACTGCCGAAGATGAAATTCGGCGTTGCATTGACGAAATAAGCGAAGCTTTGTTGTAAAATGTGGTTCAAAAAAAAAAAAAAAAAAAAAAAAAGCGGACGTCTGTCGACGTGCTAGAAGTGGACACTTACCAGAAATTATATTCCATTATTAATTCCTATTCCATTATTATTCCTAATAGATTTTGTTTAGTGATTCATGTAAAATATTTACCCCCGTATTTATAAAAAATTAAAATGGATTTTAAATTTGTTTTAGAAAAAAATTGTATGGAAAATTTGACATAAAACTCATTTTAAATTTACTTTATTTTTATAAATACGGGCATTAGCAAAGCCAAACAAAAAATGTTGCTTAACTGTTTACTTTTCAAATATTTTCCATATTTTTATAGCCTTGTTTTAGTTGCTACTTAGCGCTATATTATTTAAAAATCTGATAAAGGCAGAATAAAACTGTGTTTATTTTTGCTTAAAACTGCTTTGCTTTGTGTGTGTAAACGCATCTGTGCATATATAGATGCCCAGTTGTCTCTGGCTTAAATTCGTCTTCGAGGATGAGGGCGCGACAATAGAATATCATGCACGACGCATAGACATTCAATTTGTCAACAACATTTACAAACAAATGCCACAAAAAACGTACACGGTGTCGTCAATATTTTGTTCATTATCCTCAACTTCAAGAAAATAGACAAGAAAATATCGTGCACGAACACTCCTCAATGTTGTCGACAACCATTAATGACATTTTTAATAATGTCTCAAATATATCCTTGATGACAATGTCGTATACAACCATTGTGCCAACTGGGTTATATGCGTACTAGTATATTATATACATAAATACGATTGGTCATATGTTGGAAATTTCCTTATGCTAAATTAAGTTTTATGCCAAGTTATTCAATTTTATATTTCTTTCTTTTGTTGGCCTCTTCTATTACATCTTCAGGTACAAAATTTTAATTTTGTTTTCTTATTACTTTGCGGAATTAAATTAAAGATTTTTTTTACATATTCATTTTATATTCAAATTTAGTACATTTGAGTTATAATCGTAAGTGTAGATTTCAGTTTTTATTTCGATTTCAATGTTATTGTAAATATTAAAAGACCATAACCTGTGCACTTACTCGTATATGTGCAAGTTGCAATACGTTATGATGCGAAAATAATCATATGATTTTTATGATTTGTGTATTACAAATATGTGAAACATTTGACTCAGTTGATTTTATTGTTGTAATAAATCTGCATATACAGTTTTGTTTCTTTTATTTTTGATGCCATGTAATATATGCATGAGTTAATCATATTGGCTGTGCTGCCATAATTCCCAGTTATATTCCAATATCTACAACAAGTACTTATACATTTTCATGATTTTATTTATTGATAAAAGAAGGTTTTTTTTACCGGTTGATGTAAAATGTGATGTAAGTAATTGATATTTGATTTGCTAAAGCAGTTGAACATCGCAACAAAAAAATAAATGTTTCAATGGTGTCGCTTTCAATGGTCGCTTAAAACGCCCTTTTTAAAGTTTTCATTAATTTTAAGAAATTTAAAGAAGAAGAGAATTTATATATGAATAAAAAGGGAGAATTTATATATGAAAATTCATAAAGAATATTTTAGATTTATTGAGGGTTTATTTGACAAGTATTGCATAGAAATTTGTCACATAATCCCTCAATAAACCTAAAAATTTTTTTTATTAATACGGGCATATACATATGTATATATTTTAAATCCAATTCCTATTTATGATATTTTTATTACCTTCGTACACCTAATTCTGTTTTTACACTGTGTTCCTTTCCAAATTCACACCGTTAACACTTGTCCTTACATGTTAAACTTTAAGACAACAAACAATTTCCACAACATGTCTAATTTATTAAAAACTGGTCATATACGTGTAATTTGTATTGCATTTTTATAAACTACAATAAAATACATACAATACTCGTATTCCCCCGATTTTCGATGGCTCGGTATACGTAATTTCGAAGTTGCGAACATCATTAATAGGGCAACCAAAAATATGCATTAGCATCTTTTTTTCTGAATGTTACTGACAAAACAACCAAAATACTAATTCATTTTAGGAGAAACTACGACGTTTAACCCCTATTTGTTACGGCATATTTTTGCATATTTCGTCATAAATGCATACTTTTGCATTTTTCAAATTTTTTCATATTTATATGGCATATTTTACAAATTTTTACATATGTTAGAAGAATTTACGTGTATTACCAAATTTTATTTTTCAAAAGTATATGGTCATTATACTGACACATTACTTAAGTATAATCGATTAAATAATAAGGGTACTCATGAAAACGCTTAAAACTAACATTGTGAAAATTGGCAAAGCTCCTTTTTAAACTATTGTGCAATACATAGTTAATGCCAATTTGATAAAAATGTCAAAGCAAAAAACAAATTACTTACATACATTTATGGGAATTAGCGTTTATTTTTTAACGTTGTACCTATTGGAGAAAAATTGTCATAATTGCATGATAGAAAAAATTAAATTAAAAGTTGATTTTTAAATAAATTAAATTTTCGTAAGAATATGCAGAAAATCAAGCAATCCGCATCAAACAGACTAAATAATATATTAGCGAATACTGAGATTTTAAAACTAATAGCAATATTCTGTTTTGTAAATTTTGTAATAAGCCAGTGTCAGCAAAGAAAATATTTACTATAAAACAACACCTCGGAATTCAAAAACATTAAGCTCAGCGCAAGAAATTATGCTAGGAAACGTTTGCTTTCAAATTTACATCAATTACTTCCATTGATGTAGAAAGAAGAGCGTTTTTCGACAAAGCTTTATGTGATGATTGTTATTTATTGCAACAATAATTTAAATTAATTTTTTACTCTTTTATTTTTGTTAGTCTGAATTTTTTGACATTTTTTTATATTTTTGTAAATTTTGGAATTGGAATAAATATATGACTCATTTTCGAGAAGAGTGGCATAACTCAATTAAAGCGATTCTGAGATAAATGTATTGAAAAATTTTATTTTAGCCAAACTGATAGGAAAAGTACAAGACACTTCTGGCCGCCACTTAGTGGAAAAGAGATAAAAATATAATTTTTAGATATGAATTACAGTTCGTCTAATATTTCTGCATTAATAACTCAAAAAACACATTTTTTAGATGTCACTCTTCTCCTAAATTAGCGATATGTAAATATAAAGGAAATTTATTTTATCTGGTTGGTGGCTAATTGTTACTCATCATGTTTTCAAGTTTTTAAAAATATACGTAATTTTACATCAACATATTTATGTATTATGAGTTTTATAGAGCATATTTTTAAAGCTTAAAACTGATTTTTGAATGCATATTTTAGGCGCTTAAAATTAATTTTATAGAGCATATTTTTGGTTGCCCTAATCATTAATATGCTAAATAATTCGTTATACGAATACAAAATTCGACGTTATGAACATCGTCACTAAATCAGTTTTTAGTATTATTTAATTATTTTTTGACAACTACCCAGCAGAAATTAGTGCTTACCAGTAAGCTATTTTGTAAGAGAGCAATTGTGAAATATCATTTACACATGCGCATTAATAATGCATGATTTTTATATGAAATGAGCCGCTAAAATGCAATAGAATTGCACATTTATTTCAACCAAGAAGCAAATAGTATAAAAAATCAAAAATAATACCTTATCCTATAGCAAAGGTATGAATAAACAATATAATGCTTCCGTTATTGCTTACAATTTTATTTATTGCTTCCAAATTTGAAAAATTTTCTGTTGGGTAAGAGTTCTTTACACAAACAAATTTCGCTGTTTTTTTTGTACAGAGAGTAACATTTTTCTTCTTCATGTTCGAAACAGCCCGTACTTTTTTTTGGATTAGTTTGTGCAAGTAAACAAATAATCAGCTGTTTAAAAAATATTCGAAAAATAAAAGTTTCAAAAAACGAAAAAAAAAAAAATTAAAAAGTTGAATTAAAAAATATTTATAAACCTGCAGTGAAAGGCTTATAGTATAATTTAATTCATTATTTATATAAAAAAGTTTTTTTTTGCCTTAGTTAACCTGTATAAGTCGAATTACTGTCGTTTATTTTTTGTGAAAGTGCATGTGACGTAAAGTAAAGTTGTGTTTTTTTCGAATTTTTGTGTGAATGTGTAACTCAGCTGAAGGTAGGAGGGAAGCTAGTTAACTATTGTATAGGGTGCGTGTTTTATCGGTTTAAATTTGAACCACCGATTATTTTGAATCTGGCAATACTAATGCCACAAAATTCAGTATATTATGTCCGCTGAACAATATAAAAATTGATTTACACTTGAGCAACGTTGGACTTTATTATTTCCAAAACAAAGACAGTGGTCGGAAATTGCACTATAATGAAAAATTAAGCTTTTCGGATGAAGCCCATTTCATCCTGGTGGGTTCGTTAATAAGCAAAATTGCCGAATTTGGGGTCTTATGTGGTCTTACAGAAGCCAATACACCCTTTACTAGAGACTTTTTGTGCGGTTTGTAGAGTGGAGGCAGGCATTTCTTTGAAAATGAATAAAAATTTGTCCCATGGATGTTCGTTCTACTTCTGCCTTCGAATAATGCAGTGTCAAGAGTCTTACAACAAAAGATGAAAGTGTATGAAATGGAGTCTCGTTGGTTGAAGTTTTAATATTATGGACTTCGATACAAAATGCGTCACTTCTATCCGGGTTTTTCCGTTTATATATTTTTAAATTTTTCATACAATTTTCAAGTTCTTTCTATTCTTTCTTTACAATTTTTTTCATTACAGCTTTAGTATTCTCCATATTGCAGGAAAAAATAATTGTTACACTAAATGTAAAAAATGCTTGTCAATATTTTAAAGCTTTTTTATTTCATAAATTAAACTTTAAGTAAATTTTATAAAGTTAATTTCTTTTCTGAGTCAGATATTTTTGATTCTGCACGAGCTTTCTCAAAACCATAACTAAGATAGCAGTTTTTATCTAATTATATATTTGTCGAAAATAGTGCTAAAAGCTTGATTAAAAGGGCCATTGCAGATCTTTTTGAAAAACAGGCTTACTAAGATGATAGCGCAGGGTTCAAATCCCAGCTCTGACATCTTGAAAAAAGAAAAAAAAAATTATTTCTTTCGGCGACTACCTCTCAGCAGACTTATGGCTAAAGCTCTGGGAGTAATTGATAGCCATGAAAAAGCTTCTCAAATCTGTCGCTCGGAGTCGACTTTAAACTATAGGGAGTGGTATTCATGGATAAAAAATTAACACACACAACATGAGTGCTGCAAGAATCTAGGCCGTAACTGTGACACAGGGTTGTAATGGTCAATTATGGATGTATGTATGTAAAAAACAAAAACACAAAAAAACGCGCTGCGGGCGTTAGAGGCGCTTGATTGGCATCGCTCATTGTTTATTTTAAAGCATAGAGTACCCATTGAGAAATCAAAAGCAAAAATCAGCTGATTTTGTTTATTTACTATATTTTACCAAAATTGTTCTTATTGTTTTTGTTAGTGTTTCTTCACTGTATACATTATATTTTAAAGGGAATATTATGCTATCAGACCCAGGGTCAATGTATTAAATATGTTCAAATGAAAATATATATGCAATCGAGTACATCACGAGGCAGCTATTAGCTTAGTTTACTACTTTCTGTTTTGTTTTATTTAGAATTTCCCGGTTTTAAAATATTTCACTTTGGAAAAATATTAAAAATTGGTTAAAGTACGTTTTGGGAAATGAAAAATTAATTTTTTTTTCTATCTGCAGCATCAAAATCCAATTTTTATAAAATTCACTAAAAGTTCATAAAGAATTTAATTAATTAAAGTTTGTATAAAATGCACTAATCTAATGTAAATTATTATTATTTTTTTATTTTAAATAATTTTTGAAATCGCTGTTTTAAGTAGCTGTTGTTTAAATTGCCGCCTTGGAAAAGTAATAAACTTGAACATTTTTAATTTTTTAAAAATGATTTTTGCTTTTAAGCTTTAACTGCAGGATATAAATCATACTCTACATCTTCTTATTATTATTATAAATATGTATGTATTATGCATGTATGTTTTTTTGTATTTTTTTATCTTGTTTCCAGTTCATTTTTTACTGAGTAAATTTTTGTTTTCATCACTTTGTTCATTATTTGTATTACTTATTCTTTTTTTTAATTTAACACTAACCCAATTATTTTGGTGTTATCAATTTAATTCCAAAAATATAGATGGTATCCTGTCCTTTTTCTCTGTTTTAATCCAAAGCTTGCTGTTTCTTAAAAGTGTGTTTATACCGATAGTTGAATGTAAACTATGATTCCAATGTAGTGTCTGCGATGGTTTTTATACGAAAAATGTAACGATTTTTCTAATAAAAAATATATGAAAACAAAAACAATTGAAAACACTTCAATATTTTATGAAAAATATAAAATGCAATTTAAATCAAAAGCGAAACATCAACAATTAGAAAAATATATGAAAACAAAACAAACAAAAGCATCGCAAAGTTTACTTTTGAAAGTTTATTTTGTGTTGTTTTCTTTGATTTTCAGTGTTTTTTTTTGTTTTCTTTTCTCCCTCTCTCACTTTTAAGCTCATCTTCATTTTAGAGCAAAAGAGTCTTTTTAAAGTTTAACTTAAAAACATCTATTACAAATAATTTTTGTTGTGTTAAGGTACGTTCACATTTGTCAAATATTTGATGGAAAAAGCGTAACCACTATTCAATTGGAGTGTTTACTTTTTTGAATTTAATCTATAAAAAATTAAAATATTAGTTCTTCTTATTATCATGTTTAAAATAATTTTTTAAGAAATGTTTACGCAAAAGAACATTTTTGTATAAAATGTTTTCATAAAATAGTGGTTACGCTTTTTTCATCAAATATTTGCCAAATGTGAACGTAGCTTTAGTTTACACTATCATGGGTGGTAATACTGAATAGTGTTTTCAAGTTTGTCTAAACGTTTGAAGTGTTTTTTTTAGCTCATTTGATTTTCATAGATCGATGTAGATCAATCAATGAATGCATTTCTATCAATCATTTCAAATACATATGTACAAATGTATGTGTGGTAATATGCAGTAATAGCGTAAGTCGAGATAAGGCCAAATTAATCTACTATTTTGGGAACTTCATAGAAGTCAGGGTATAACTGTAGTGTCAAGTATTATAGTGCACATGCAGATGTTTAATTTACAGAAATTTAAATTAAATTTACACAAATTTGGGAATATTTTTTTTTCCACTTAAGCTGTTATTGTATACAAACACAGGTATGGTTTTTTTGTCTGGAATATAAAGTGAACCGCAAACAGTGCCATTTGCTATAATGAAGTTTTTTTCAGTTAATTTAAATTATAGTAAATTCAATTTTTTTTTAGGTATTGCTTAACTTTTCAAAAGGGCTTACAATATTGCCATGCGGTCACTAAAGCGCCGAATTTATATGGGGTCTATATTTGTATAATACTCCGCAGCCAAATAAAGAAACGATTTTCTTCCTTTTCTCTTTGCCTTACTAGATTATAAATTATAAAAAAATTGCTATAACAGCATACGATATAAAGTAAAAACAAAACTATCCCACAATTTACGTGGTTCAAATAAGTGTACGGAGTGACAATTTCATTGTTAAAGCTGAATTTTCTAAATTTGATCTGAACGACTTTATGGTCAAAGAAAATCATCAATCAGACAGTAGACGTGGTAGCTCCCATGCAAGTTAAATTTTAATTTCTTTATATCTTGAGAAGTCTTAAAGCTGAAGTTTCTGAGTTTGCTGTAATTGATTTCATAGTCACTAAAAATTATCAGTCGAAAAATATGTATAAATGGTAGCGGTAGGTGTAGCGAAGCACGCCGGGTTTAGGCTAGTTTTTTATATATCTCGAGTAAATAATGCCACTTTAGGTTTTCCACCCTGAATTTTTCAAGTCTGCAATCCATTTTCGGATATCTTGTCCAGTTTCGGAGATAAATAGCCGAAAACGGATTCCAGATTTTAAAAATTTTGGTGTCAAAAACCTATAGTGGCATCATTAACTCGAGATATATAAAATGGCGTATAGAGCACATAAACTCCCGCACGACGATATATGTATTTACGTGCTCTTGTGCTAAAAAAATTTCACAGTCAATCAATAACTTTGGGGGAAATCCGAACTATATTTAACAGAAACCATAACACAGTAAAACAATAAATGACAAGTAAATAGAATAGGTGTTGGCTGGAAGAAATATTAAATAATGCTCAGATATGATCAAAAGTGCTTGGTAAACTAAGAAAATCGAAAACCTGGACCATCAGATGAAGGTGTGCCGCCGAGGTCCAGGCGTCTATTTACTCGATATTTTGTTCCATATATAATTGAACCATACCAACTTACAATAATAAAAAGAAATGACAACGATTTCCTAAATAATTTGTGTTTTATTCAAAATCAATTAAATTAAAATTTAACCACAATTTACATGTCTTAGGCTGTATATTACATATAATGGTTCCTAGCCGTGGCTGTATTTATCAAATATGTCAAAAATCCTATAGAGAACCATCAATAAGTAATGAATACGTAAAAAGGAAACAGAAAAAGAAAATGCCAATTTGTATTTGTTATTATTATTTAATTTGGCTGTTATTTGTTGTGAGTTAAATATGTTTTAAGTAACGAGTTGGAAAAAATATATATAACTTGGCTTATTTATCTTCACACACATATGTTTTCGTTTTTTGAAGAACTAAAATGTGATTTGAATTCGACTTCTGAACGGAATAGAACTCCATGAAATGGCTGAATACATAAAATGTTCAAGAAATCTTATTTGATTGTGCATAAACTGCTAACAGTAATATTTTTTTTCGGTTGTAATTGAAATATTAATTTCAATTAAAATTGAATAAAATATTTTCAAATATTTGACAAATATGAACGTACCTTGAGTCTTTTCATTAGACATTTTTCATTTCTTAAATCTTTTACGAGTATAAACCAAAGGATAAATAAAATAAGAAAAAAGTACATACAGTCGTGTCTGGATATAGTGAACCTCCGCTTTAGTGAACACCTCGATATAGTGAACACCGAAATAATTACATGAAGTACTCCAAAAAGTGAACTATCGAAAGCCTCTAAATAGTGAACAAAATTTTAAACGTAACAGCAAGCATAAATTGAGTTGAATAATATTCCTTTGAGCTTACTTCGATAAAAAATATTACATAAAAAGTATGAAGAATGCCATGACATATAGGGTCTGCTGCAAGTTGTAATCACGAAAGTAGTTTTATACATCCTCTTCACCTGTTAATTCAGTTTGTTTGTAAAACATACATACTTCATTTGTACACAGAACATGATATTGAAAAGTGAAATACAATCAAAGGTGACAAACTAATTGATTTATATAATAATGCTGAAGAATAACGACCAGGGCGAAGAACAATTCGGAAATCCTATAAAAGCTACTACTAATTTATTCCAATGATCTGTTGAGCCAGCACACAAAAATGAATTTCGAGCTAATAAACTAAGGTAAAAAAATCAACCTTAATATAGTGAACAACCTGGATACTGTGAACAGGCCTTACAAAAATTAGTTCACTGTATCTGTGTAGAGAATCACACAGTTCTGTTTATTTGCTCTTTTTCGATAGACTAATTTGTTGTAATTCAAAGTAATTTAAACGCATTGTAAAATAGAAAAATCAGCACTTTCACAATTTTTTTTGTTTAATAATTTTAGTAAATTGATTTTTAAAATGATAAATTACACGTGTATGTGTCTGTATATATTATAGAGGGTGCTTTTTAACCCTAATAGAATTTATGAAAAGGTTAATGGAGAACCAAATATCATAAGTATTATGCTCACTTTTAGATATTTACCATCAGTATAGTCTGTTAATTTAAAATGAATAAAATGAATAAAATGACAGTGTCTAGCAACTGTCAAATAAATTAGCAAATATTAAGGGAAAAACCAACCGCAAAACCAAGAAGATGTGTCTTCCTTTATCTAAAAAACGTCAAACACAGTAACTTGGGAAATGGATACTAATTAAAGAAAATTATAGACATTATATAGACACGTCTTTTAGGTTGTTTCTCTTCATCGGCGTTTTTATATATTCAAAGCAAATCATCAAAGAATTGTAAGCACCATAAATACAGATTTCGATTCAAGCCCTTGCTATGGTTTATTTAATTTTTCAACGCCAGCACACGTCCAAAGCATCAAGATTTAGGTTAATCAGACGCCAATTTAAGGTCATCAAATCGTCATGCGGGAATTGATGTGCTCTATCCGCCATTTTATATTTCTTATATATCTCGAGTTAATGATGCCACTTTAGGTTTTCGACCCCAAATTTCTCAAGTCTACAATCCGAATCAATTTCGGATATCTCGTCCAGTTTCGGAAATAAATAGCCGAAAACTGATTGCAGATTTTAAACATTCTGGAGTTAAAAATCTAAAGTGGCATCATTAACTCGAGAAATACAAAATGGGGAATAGAGCACATAAACTCCCGCACTACTATACTCAGAGATGCAATATTGAGAGTAGATGAGCAGCTTTTTCTCTATAGCGGACGTACGAGATTTAAGCAAAATATTTCTTCAAAATTCAAAAAAAGGGGGATATGTGGCTCCATAACAGTTTATCTATTAAGAGGTTAAATTTATGCAGGTAAGGTATCTTTTGGTGTACTTAACTCTGAAATACATTCATACACGAGATAGTACAGCAACAAATTTGAGAACACTGCACTGGTACTATTTTTCAGTATCAAGTTATCGACAGTTCTTTGTTTACTACAAAAGTAAGCGAAAAACTCGAATTTGCTGGGGTAGTAACGGAAAATCCATGTCTCAACAACATCGCAAAAGACCAAAACGTATGCTTGCAATGACTGTAATTGCAAATTACTGCTAGAAACTCTTATAATTATTTGATTAAAAAATAAATACCTTAAAATAAAAAACTTGTTAAGTGTAGTTTTTGTTTCGGTTTTTAGCTATTTCAATGTAGTTTTAAAATCTTTATTAACCATATATTTTTATTTAAAGGTGATTTTTGCTGCAGGCTAGTGTAATTGCATATGACTTTTAAAAATGTGAAAACACTTACATTGCACGCAATAAATCAATAGATTTTTAATTCACTTTAAATTCCCTTAAAAAGTATTTACAAGTATTCTTAGAAATGAATGCAAAAAAACAAAGACTTTAATATAATCTGCAGAAACTTTTATTTTTCACTCACTCTAAACTACAACTTTCAAACATCAGCAAGTAAAAAGAAAAATAATGGCCGATACATTACTGCCTATTTTATTAAGCCATAATATTGGAATGGCCTTAAACTATACAGCACTGGGCATAGCATGGAAATTTGAAACTCTTTATGTGCTTTACAATAGCGAAACCATACCAAAGAGTTATTTATACCAAAACATTGAACACATATTTAAAGAAAAACCAGCATATTTTTCAGAAAGGCCATTTATAATAGCTGATGTCGAGTTTTCACAAAGAGGCCTACATGAGATGGGAGGATTTATGGCCAATCCATTGCTGATTATAATGGCAGCACATACATAAGATCCGGTATTTTTAAAGGCAAATCATATATTGAAAGGCAAAAAAGGTAGCTGTGCAATTATCTTACTCAAAGAAAAATATGAACAAAGTAAAATCGAAAGTTTATTTAAATCATTATTTCAACATCAATTTCGTCATGTGTTGGTTGTACTTACAAAGAGCGGTCATTTATATACTATGAAACCGTATCCTTTAGTGAAAGTATTAAATGTCACCGGTAAAAGTTTAAATGAGTATTTTTATTCCAGACTCAATTGGAATTTTATGGGTTACCGGATTGCGGTGCCTGTACAAATAGATGTGCCCAATATGTTTTGGTATTACGATGAAAAGTCCAAACGTATACAACTAGATGGCATAGGTGGCAGTCTATTTGAGGCTTTTATAAAGTCTATAAATATTACTATGGATATATATCCTTTATATGTAAATAATTCAAATTATTTAAATATAATCTATATAGAGAAGTTATTAATGAATAATAGCATTGAAATAAGTCCGCAATTTTCTACGACCTTGGAACGCAAAACTCTAGATTACAGTTATGCTTATATAACAACTACCCGTTGTATAATGTTACCCGTGGAGGATATGAAACAATTTGAAGTATCGCATGTTTTACCATATCACTGGAATATATGGACTTTAATATTATTTTTCATAGTAATGAGTGAAATATTGTGCCAGCTGATTATACGTTATCATCCAGCTTTTCAAAATAAAAAATTATACCAACGCTTTTACTTGCCTGGTACTATCGCCTTTTACATTGTTTGTGTTCTTATGAATATACCCATGCCGGATATAAAATTCTTTAATGTACGTAATGTACCCCTACCACGTTATATACGTACTTTATGCTGTTATATGATAATTACTTTTAGTGGGTTTTGCTTTGCCCAAATGTACTCCTCCACACTGACGTCTCGTCTAACAGTATCGATTCAAGGCAAACCAAAAACTACAGCCGATAAAATTATGACCATGAAACAACCTATTATGATCACCGAAGGAACCCGCAAAATATTTCTCATGGATAAAAGATTTGGACGGAATGCTGTACATAAAATGATAGTTGCCACCCCGGAAAATTTTCATAATAAACGCCAGAACATGAACACTTCTTATATGTATCCCATTAGTCGTGAGCGATGGCAAATTCTTAATGAACAGCAACTATTTCTAACTAAGAAACGTTTCTGGCTTTCAAATGTATGTGTCGGTAAATTTCCTCTACAATATCAAATGCGTTTGGATTCACCTTTCAAACCATTCTTGAGGAGATTCATAATGTATGTGTGTGAAGCGGGTCTACATGACTATTGGAAATCCCATATATTTGGTCGTGCCAAGCAATTGGATTTTGTGCATTATTTTAGGAATAACAAAAGTACGAAACAGAGCGATACACGTCAAAGTATTTCATTTACTTTAAAATATTTCACAATTTCAGTATATTTTTGCGGCGTTTTGTTAAGTTCTATTGTTTTTGTTATGGAGTTGGTTTTTAAGAAAATATCAGCAATTAAACGAGAAAAGATACACCGTAAGGTTGATCAAAAACAACGAGAAATTAAATGAATTGGAGTTGAAGTAGATTTCGTAATAAAAATTAAAACTTAAAAAAAAACATTTTTTTTCTTTTAAGCAAATTAACGTTGATGTATAATTAAAGAAATTGAAAAGTTTTAACTTAAATGAATATACATACAGACATACTAAAGCTGCATTGTAAAGAGATAATTTACTTTGCTGTTGTTTTCAAATATTTGCTATTTTTAAGTACAAAAATTATAGAATTACGAGAATTTCTAGAATGATAAGCAAAAAACAAAAAAAAAACTCTAAAATTTAAATAAATCAATGGGAGAATCTTGATCTGTAACTCAATTTCGTAGTCTAAATGAGAAGAATAAATAAAACTCCATTGTCTTTTATTCATTTTAAGTTATTCAGACCAAATTCAGTTACTTTGGATTTATTTGATCTCAAAACATACAGAAATAAGTATTTTGTTTGTAGGGGTAGTACCACGCTCAGCTCCAATTTTGAAAAAACAAAAACCATAACCTACATATTGCACTTTCGTCAAATGAATTTTTGAAAAAATGCTAAAAAATCGAGGGTTTTTTTGAACCAAGTAACTTTTATAAATGCTAGGGCATCATGGAAAATGCTAAATTGGCAAAACTGATTCTATACAAGCCACATTTCCTCATCAGTAGCAGTGCCTCTAGAATCACTGTAATGTTGTATGGAAAAATGATACGACTATCAAAATGTTTAACTGTTTTACGATTTTTTCTTGGGATTAAGCAACTAATTTTTTTCTTCCTCTGTTCGTACCTAAAATATGGCATTTGGAATCATCTGGGACAGTTATTTTCTCCTAAAAATCATTTGTTCTTTTTTTTCGTTTTAAAGTGACAAATGTATTAATTTCTTTCTATTTAATTTGTTGATGTATAGCGTTTTCCGTGCTTTGCTAGCATTGTACTTGACTCCTTTTATCACTATTAAATGGAACATTTCTAATTTCTCTTTTTCTTTCTTCTCTGACATATAGTGTTTTTAGGGTGTCTTAAGCTTAGCTTATTTTAAATTCTGTTGTCTTCTAAAATAAATTATTACTATTATACTACTGACTTAATAGAGTAAAGGATTTTGCAATTTAATAATAAACACTTTTGTTATCGTTAAGCGTTTACTATACTTCAACAATAATTAAATTGTTAAAATCAGAATAGCAAAATAAACAAAACTGAACGTTTGATCTCATTTTGTTGTATTCTTTTCAATGAGTAAAACAAAAATAAAACAGAAACAGTGAGAGAGATTGTCATAGTTAATTTTGTATATTGTTTTTGTTTTGAGTACTACAAATACACTAACTCAAATGTGCGTAGGTACAACAAAAAATGAATGAGAAGAAAAAGAAAAGAAGATGAGAAAAAGAAAAGAAGAAGAGAAAAAGGAGCAAATTATACGAATGTGACGGAATAACCAATCAAGCACAAGAGCGAAAAGCTACTTGTTTCATTTGCGCTCTTTCTCATTTAGAAAGGTTTTGCTCATGTACAATACCATTAAAAACATTTTGAAAAGTGTATGACTTTGTTGTAATGTTTTCGAAATGTTTTGTTCGTTTGCCCACTCTGGTTTCAATTAATAGTAATTTCTTTAAATATATATAATTGAACCATCCTAATATTATAATTTTCATATCTACTTACTTTGTAGTTTTTTGAATGACATCTTTCATTTAGTTACTGTCTGGATTTGTTATATATGATTGATACTCGTACGCACTTAAGAC
Source organism: Metopia argyrocephala (assembly GCA_963576795.1). NCBI lineage: Eukaryota > Metazoa > Arthropoda > Insecta > Diptera > Sarcophagidae > Metopia > Metopia argyrocephala. Next base: position 53,638,358 of record OY756211.1, on the reverse strand, counting down.
AACTGCAATAATTAAAATGTCTGTTCTTTCAAGGGAAAAAAGTAATTTAGTGTGATTACTCACAGTACATTACAAAAGTAGTAATTAATTAGCAAAAAAACAAGAGAATTCATTAAAATTCAATTATGATTCTAAAAGAAAAAACATATCAAGCAAATAATAGAAATTAATACCAAATTAATAAGTACGAGTATTTTAGTAAGTAATTAAAAAAATATGTACTGTTTTTTTTTTAATTTACTATGAAAACACCATAAACAGCTTTAATGTTACATACATTTTATATAATAAATATTGTTCAAACATGTTTGAACAAAAATATTTTTTTATTGAATTCAATTAATATCTAAAATTCTTTTGAAAATATGTATTGTGAATTATTAAAATATTATTTAAATTTTAATGGAATGTGATAATAATTAATTTGCCCTCACTGTAATTCCAATTGTCATTTTAATAAGTCTGTTTTAATAAGTTTACTTTTTCTTTGCATTTCACTAAAGTAAGTCACTAGTTAATTAACCATCATTGAAGCAACACATCAAAGAAATAAATGATGTATTCTAATAAAATATTATATATTCAGAAATATTTTGATGCCTTTTATTTCTTTACCAAATCCAGGATTGATTGGTGTCTCACCTACACACCAATACAAATATAAATAGTATAAATAGGCATCGCCATATTGGTATATCTCTTACATGCATTCGGTAATGCAAAAAACAATGCATCTAGACCAGTGGTCTTCACAAAGAGAGTCACACAAAAATACACTGAGAGATGAGATTGGTTGTATTGTTTTTAACAACTTGAATGAAATTTGTGAAAATTTTCGTTTTAAAAACCTTTAATTTTAAAATTTAAACTAATTTATTAAAATTATTCATGAAATAAATTGTTTGTAAATGCTATTAACAAATTTAAATGTACTTAGTTAAAAGAAATATAAACATTAATAAGTTTATGTTGCTTATTATCATAACTTCTCAGTGTCTGACAAACAAATTTAGCTCTCTTGAAAACTAATAAAACATAAACACATACGCAATTTTTGTCTCACACACATGTTTTTGTAATAATTGTGGTTGTCGTTTAACATGATGAAAACAAAGCGTATGGATTTCTTTTTATGAAAGATTTTTAACATTGCACATTTTTTTATAATTAATTAAGTTTTTCATAGGAAAATAAAACAAAAACTGGTTTCCAGGAATTCTAAAAGTGATATCTGTTAAAAAAGTACAATACATTTAATTTTAAACTAATATAATAAGAATTAACGATACGGGTAGTTTTGGTATATTTTAAGAAGCTGTTTGCAGGATTTTTGTGGAATTAAGCAACCCTGGTTGTAATATTCACGAAGAGAGTAAGAAAAACTAAAAAAATATCCGAACAATTTATTTACCTGAGTAATACTGGTGAAGACCACTGATCTAGACTGCCCTTAACGAGAGCCAATGTGGTATTCTTATACATACATATGTACGAGTATGTTAAATGATAAAAAGAGGGGTGATATATGAGATATTAATTAAAGTTATAGTAAATTAGTAAGAGCACAATCTTTTTGCTCCTATTAAGGACGTGAACTCCTTTCCTTTACAAGGCGGAATTTAAGTTTGCTGAACTCCTTAGGACCCTGATTAGAGTTCGAAGTTAAATTCTACTCTAGTGTGACGCCAGACTATCAAGGGCCAGATGCAAGCAATCTACTCCTTGAACTTAAACCAATGCTGTGATAGGTCGCCATTGAGAGTAGGGGCATTATATAATATTTCTTTTAAAATTTAGGTGGCATTTTTGTAAAAACGCTAAAAAAACCTTTTCGAGAATACAGTATACAAAGTTCATGTTCATACACTCTTGAGAACCATTAACTAAATTTTAATTTTCTTCAAAAAACGTATGACTATTTATTTTCGTTGTTAATTGAATTAGTGACTTTAGTAAAGTACCTCTTTGAAAATGTATCTGATAATGGATTTTGCATACTTCAGTTCGACATGCAATTCAATTAAATTTTTTTGTTATCGTTTGTGTAATTTGTAACGACACGTTTACGCTGGTTGCTGGGGTAGCGCAGCGGGGTCCAGTGTTACAGAAAGAAAATACAATTTGTTTTATATTTTCGTTAAATTCTATTTTTATTATTCAATTAACGTGAGTGAATAATACAAATTTCTGTCTTAAATATTTTGTCTTATGTTTAATATAATATTATCTTATTCTAGGTCAGTGATATATTATTTCATTTATATTACTATTAGTTGTGATCAGCAACTAAAATCTCACAATAGACTGTGTGTCCCGGTCAAACTCTATAATGTCACCGCGTCTTAGAGGAAGAGTCGTAAAAACACCATTTAACCGGCCTACGCCAGGTATAATGGTTGTTCTAATCGTCTGGAGGGTACCACTAGCGGACGGCTACACTCGATCCGTCAGTGAATACCATCCAGTCCGTCTGACCCTTCTCTGTCAATTCAATGGTAGTCCGTGTCCCCAACTTAAAACCTACACTAATGGGGCAACGTCACCATTAGTGTATAGCTTCAGTTTGTCTGTCTCTTAGTTGTCCGTCGTTGATTTAATTGTATACTTAAATTCACACAGTAGTGGGGCACCGTCACCAATATTGTGTTAATTTAAGTATTTATTTATAGCTACTTTATGTTAATAATTACGATGTCAAATATGGCCTACCAATATTTAACATCGACCTCACCAACCTGTAGCCTGAAATCAACTGACTTTCTTGTTCAATACGCATGCTCTATTTACACATTTCTCAGTGATAGAAAACAACATCAAACCACATTGAACATGTTGTAATGCATACCAAACAGCAAGTCTGTTTGCCTATTCGTTATGTATACCTTGTGTGTATACACAACGTGTATATAAAAAAAAGAATCCGTTATCCTTTATAAAATGTGTTTTTAGTTCGTAAACAACACAGTGGGCCCTGACATATCTATTATTGTACAAAATATAAATTTTTGCAATTAATACTAAATTGTATAAGTATATTTCAATGTAAATAAATATGAATCCATAACAAAAATAAAGTATAATAATATATAATACAATATAATGAAATAAGGTATAATAAAACATAGTAAAAATAAAATAATCCAAAAACTAAATAAATCCCTGACTGGACGACCCGGTGGACTTTGGTGTGGGCAAAAACAAGACTTTCGCCTTTTGTCGTCACAAATTTTCGGAAAAACTATTAATGTAAAACCCTATTTATTAAATAAATAATTTTCTACTGAATTTGCAATAATAGGAAATAAATTTTTATATATTTTTTTTTATTTAAGAACAATACTCAGGGGTAAACCGCTACTAAATGCAGTGCAATTTATTGGAATGTTGAATATATACATAGATATAGATATATAGATGTTAAGCGCCTTATGTCAATGCTGTCAATTGATTTCATTTTATTTATTTTAACCAGAGTGGACAAACAAACAAAACATTTCGCAAAAGTTACAACAAAGTCATACACTTTTCAAATTTTTTTTAATGGTATTGTACATGGGCAAAACCAAAACAAATACTTTCTAAATGAGAAAGAGCGCAAATGAAACAATTTGCTTTTCGCTCTTGTGCTAGCTTTGTTATTCCGTTACATTCGTATAATTTGCTCTTTTTTCTCTTCTTTTCTTTTTCTTCTCATTAATTTTTTGTTGTACCTACGCACATTTGGGTTAGTGTATTTGTAGTACTCAAAACAAAAACAATATACAAAATTAAATGGGACAATCGTTCTCACTGTTTCTGTTTTATTTTTGGTTTCCTAATTGTAAAGAACACAACAAAATGAGGTCAAACTTTCAGTTTTGTTTATTTTCCTACTCTGATTGAAACTTTAGTTTTTATTAACTATCGATTCATGTATAAAATTATTTTGTATTTATTTAATTTAATGTTAATGTTATTTTATGTAGGGTCTATGAAATGCTGTGCAACTAATGGGCTGTTATTGATTCAACCCCATTTTCTATGCGATTGTTATTGGCTAAAATATACCTTATTTCGACGCTTCTATATGGTTGTGAAATGTTTGCAAACTATTTTCAAACAACTTTGAACGGCCTAATATCTGCAAATTCATTTTTGTTCTTAATATTAAATTTTAAGATTTTTTGATGATGTTTTTGTTGAAAAGTTATTGCTTCAAAAAATTCTTTTTACATTTATTGTATAATTGTATATGCCAAATATTACATGCTTTCATCGAAGCGACAATTTCTTGCTTATTCCATAAACCTTTGGAATCGTCACCAAAATCTTCATAACATTGACAATGCTACCATACTCTTATCTAAAATAGGGTTTTTGTTTTTTAATATATTAATTCTTTATTTTTAATTACCTTCTAAATACGAGTACGTTGACAAATTTAATGTAATTTATGTTGCTATTACATTTTTTTACAATAATTTCATTTATTAGTTCGTTATTACTTAATAAATTAAATTAACAATATCTGATATCAGATACGATATAAATAAGTTTAAATCAAATGTCCACAAATACTACTCACTCTTTCCCCGTTTACACTCTTGTTTACTTCAGTTCTATTTGTTCAGTTCTTTTTGGATTTAAACTCTACATAACTATTCGGTTTTGCTCTAGCACTTTCATTAATGAGATATTCTATCTTCTTGTAATGGTATGTAGTTTATAAATAAATTAGCCAGTAAAAGGAAAGAAGATTTAAATCTTTCGCATATATTGCAAAAGGGAACTTAAAATTACTGTCCGTATTTACCAGCAAACATATTTTGTGCTATAAAGAATTTATTCCTATAAAGAAAACTGCTATTAAAAAGAAAACCCAAAGTTGTCAACTCATTATCTATTTCATGTTGTATGCATTAATAATAGATAATACGATGTGCTGAGGGAGTTTTAAATATTTGTTTTCAAACTATAAATTTATTACAATTTGTTTATCTTTTCTTTAACATATGAAACATATAATTAAATTAGAAAAAAAACTAAATGTATTGAATTATATTTCTGTTAGCAATACAAAAAAAAAAAAAACATTTTGTAATCAAGTCGTTACTGTTCAACAAAAATTTTGAAGTATCAGCAGTCATCAAAAGAGATGAACATCATTAAATGGAGATAAATTTATTAGTTTTTGTTTTATTTTTAGGAAATGTTTATTTTCTACATACATGTCTACGTTTCTTTCAAATTTGTTATAAATTGGTCAACAAGCGCTGCAAGAGTTGTTAACAGTTATCATTAATTTGCTGGTAATCTTTGTCTACTGGTCACATAATAATTATGAATGACAGCTAAACATGATGAAAAACAAACATTTTAAGTTTCTATCTATGAAATTATTATTACTCGAGTGATTTGAAATAATATGTTGGCATACGAGTACACCTATAAAAACTAATGAGGATAAACGTTTAAGTTTGACTGTTTGATACTCTATACTACAAAAAAATTTAACTTAAATATTAAGTACGTTAAGTCTTGAGAAGATTTACCGGTTTTGGCCGGTATGTAAAACTCTCTCACTATAAATTATTTTAACGGTATTACGTAAAGACTTCACTGAATGCCAATGGAAGACTTTGGATGTCTTATTGAGAACACATTACATGATTCGTGGACAGTTGCATGCTGATATATTCCCAGCTCGGTACGTGCCACTAGAAGGGTTAAACGTTTTGCGGGTAAAATTTTCACTCTGGCCAAGGTAAGTGTATTCCCGCCTCTCCCGGAAAAAAGTTTAAAATAATGCTTTAAGACTTTTGATACTTTTTAGGACCAGCTTTGGCTAGAGGTATGCCTTATAAGTTTGGTTGATAGATGGTCATATAAGAGAGACAAGCCTTGTGGAACGTCCTTCATGCCCAAGTCAGTTAACGTTCGTGAAGGACGGATTCACTTCAGGTGGATGAGTTTAATGTTTACAGGCAGGATCATGAGCTCGTCTCTTGAGGTAAAGAAGTTGCACGTGGTATTGCCAGAGAAGAAATTCATGGCTAGCTGACTATGATGGCTCATAAAGGCATCAGTATGTTTGGTCGATCTTGTTATAACGGCCCGTGGGAAATTTTAAAGTAAATTGCGCTATCAAGAACGATTTTCAGTAAACTCTTTACCGATAATTGCCGTAATTTTGACGAAAACATTCAAGTCATAACATGAGTGTATAGTACTTCTTCTAGTCGGTGTGGTCTAGTGGTTAGTGTGTTGGATAACTAAGACGATAGCGCTGGGTTCAAATCTCAGCTCTGACATCTTGAAAAAAAGAAGTTATAAGTCTTCTGGCAAAAACTCTGAGAGAAATTGATTGTCATGAAAAATAGTTTCAAATATGTCGTTCAGAGTCGACTTTAAACTGTAGGTCCCGGTACTCATGGATAGAAATTAACACACACAACATGATTGCTGCGAGAAGCAAGGCCGTAACCCTGACACAGGGTTGTAATGGCCAGTTATGTATGTATGTAGTAGTTCTTCTTATAGTAAGAAATGGAGTTAATCGCTGAGGTTGATATCAAGAATATATATTTTCATTGTTCGGCCAATAATAACTTGAAAAATAGTCATAAAGAAATTAAGCAAAATACAGAAGCTGGATGGTCCCAATGGGATGAGCTTATAGGCTCTCGATTCTCATTGTGAGATAAATAAATTTTCCATATATTTCTAAGATATATTGCAAAAACTAGCTCGTAGGTTTTTGATAACCTGAACATTTTGAAATAAGTGACAATAAGGGTCGAATTAAGTTGTTAGGAAAAGACTTGTGACTCTTCTATTGGTTCCAACACTAGAGGCACATGTCGTCGCTGAGCGACATATCGACTGCTTAAATTTAAGATGCAAAAATGTTCATTAAAATAGCAATAAGTTTGCTAAATCGAAACTAGACTCAAAGAGACATAACAAATCTCATAGGTTGCAGCGTTTTGCAATTGTGTTCGGCCTAGGTTTATAATGATCTCGTAATGAAGTTAAATTTCTTAACAATATGGCAATTAATAAACAGTAAATATAAAGTAGTCTTTTCTGTATTATCGTATGTAAGCCTAACAAGATATTGACGTTTTTTTTTTTTTGTTTTTTTTTTGATAATTTAATGTTTAAAATTATTTTTCATTTCACACTTCAAGCTCTTATCAAAAATGATGTGCATATTTAGAGAAAATGAATAATTACTTACAGCAATTTTTAAAAGTAATGCTGAAGGTTGTTTTCATAAACAAATCAGTCTATAATTTTAGGTTTCCAAAACATAATCACTTATAATTATTTATAGTTTTGTAACTGAATCTGTTGATTGCTTACCTAAAAAATAGAAGAAATTAAAATAAAAAAAAACAAATTAATTATTAAATGAATAAAAATATAAAAATAAAATGTTTAATTAGCTGATATCTCATAAAATGTACGTAAAGAAAACTGAAGTTTAACCACAAGACATATTATTTTTTTTAATTCATTATTTTACAAAACATTTGATTGTTACCAAATAATCCAATACGGTGATATTGATGGCCCGTCTAACTGTTTTTTTTTTTTTTCATTTAATTTTGATACCTAAACAGCAAAGACCAACTGCATAGCACCAGCTTAAGTTTGTATTTAATGATATTTTAAACTATTTGAACTTTAAACAAATAGAAACATTTTATATATACAGTAAGGGACAAAATTGTTCACAAAAATACTAAAATTTATAATATATCCAAAAAAGTATGTTTTATTCAAATATATTTTAATTTTTTTTTACCTATATAGAATAATGTACATCTAAAAAACTTAAAAAGAACAAAATTTTAAAAGAATGTGTGTTAAGAGTAAAAAAAATAAATATTAATTTAAAAATTGACATGTGAACAATTATGACCGTTGTTGAATATTGCATTGATTTTAGGTCCTAATATTTGGTATGTCTACCGTTTGCTTTTTTAACTGCCTTAATTCTTTTTGGCATACTTTTCACTAAATTCGTCAAGACATTAGGGTCAATACTTTCCCAAGCTTCAACAGCACGCTCCCAGAGTTCGTCTACGGTCTTTGGAGGGTCTTTTTGAGCAAAAATTTTTCTCTTTAATATGGACCACAGGTGTTCTATCGGGTTTAGATCCGGCGACTGAGGAGGCCAATCCAAAAGCTTGATCCCATTTACTTCAAACCAACGTTTTGTTATCTTCGCGGTATGCTTAGGATCGTTGTCCTGCATAAAGATGCTATTCTGTCCCGGATCTAAACCAAATATGTCGAGACTGGGAATGTATGAGTCTTCTTAAATGTCTATATAATCTTTAGCACACATTTTGCCTCTAATTCGGCGAAGTACTCCAAGTTGATTCCCGCGAAAACAGCCCCAAGCCATTAATGAGCCACCTCCAAATTTAAGTGTTTGGCAAATATTTCTTTCTTTGACACCAACACTTTTATCCGCCCATGTCCATTGTCGTCCGTCTGACCCGATTCTATTAATTTTTGTTTCATCGGACCATCTTACACTCATCCAGTCTTCAAAAGTGAATATTTCATATTTTTTCGCGAACTCTAGGCGTCTTAAATTAAATTTGGAGTTGGCTCATTAATGTCTTGGGGCTGTTTTCGCGGGAATCAACTTGGAGTACTACGCCGAATTAGAGGCAAAATGTGTGCTAAAGATTATATAGACATTTAAGAAGACTCATACATTCCAAGTCTCGACATATTTGGTTTAGATCCGGGACAGAATAGCATCTTTATGCAGGACAACGATCCTAAGCATACCGCGAAGATAACAAAACGTTGGTTTGAAGTAAATGGGATCAAGCTTTTGGATTGGCCTCCTCAGTCGCCGGATCTAAACCCGATAGAACACCTGTGGTCCATATTAAAGAGAAAAATTTTTGCTCAAAATACCCTCCAAAGACCGTAGACGAACTCTGGGAGCGTGCTGTTGAAGCTTGGGAAAGTATTGACCCTAATGTCTTGACGAATTTAGTGAAAAGTATGCCAAAAAGAATTAATGCAGTTAAAAAAGCAAACGGTGGACATACCAAATATTAGGACCTAAAATCAATGCAATATTCAACAACGGTCATAATTGTTCACATGTGATTTTTTAAATTAATATTTATTTTTTTTACTCTTAACACACATTCTTTTAAAATTTGTTTCTTTTTAAGTTTTTTAGATGTACATTATTCTATATAGGTAAAAAAAATTAAAATATATTTGAATAAAACATACTTTTTTGGATATATTATAAATTTTAGTAATTTTGTGAACAATTTTGTCTCTTACTGTATAATGCGCTAATTGTGTGTTTCGCACATCTGCCCACAAATGTTAAAAAAGTAAATTTTCATACAGCAGGTTATTGGAAAAATTGACAACGAATCTGACGTATAGAACTTAAAAAATTTTGACTTTTAGATGCGGTGAACAATTGACTTGTATTGTAAAGGGTGGTTAAATTTTAAGGGCCGATGTTGAAAAATTATTTAGGAAATTGTTGTCATTTCTTTTTATTATGATAACTTGGTATGGTTCAATTATGTATGTACCTCGGCGGTACACCTCCATCCGATGGCCTAAATGTTCGATGAGGCTGAGGTATAATTGAGGTTCTATGCCGTTAATGTACCGAATTACCCCACCCTTTAGCTTTTGAATTGTTGCTGGCTTATCGACGTACACTTTTTCTTTCAAATAATCCCAAAGAAAGAAGCCCAACGATGTCAAATCACATGATCTTGAAGGCCAACTGACATCGCCACAACGTGAGATTACACGGCCATTAAATTTGTCGCGCAAAAGGTCTATTGTTTTGTTAGGCGTGTGGAAAGTGGCACATATCGGCCACATCAATATCTTCCAATTCGGTCCATAAAACGTTCGTTATCATTTCACGATAGCGAACACCATTCACAGAAACTGCCCGAACGTTATCGCGAACAGCAGCAATATTTTCTGCAGTACGAGCTGTACGAGCATGCACTGGTGTTTTCACATCTCCTACAGACCCGGTTTGCTCAAGTTTTTTAACGATTTTTTCGATTGTAAGCATATTTGGACAACTGTGTATGGATTTATCGTGCGCACCGTCCGTAGACATATCACACGCCGCCCGTTGCCGAAGCGGTAGTTGAGTTCAATGCGCCCAACCACCGCCACTCGATGCCGGTACCCTCTAATCTCGATCATGCACGAGGGCACGGCGCTCAAAAGAGAGCCCATAACAACGAGTTGCTGAGGGGTTTCTACCCAGCACTACCACAACCACTACGTGTACTTCCCAAAGGACCGCACCCAAACCATCAAGCCGATTAGCCCAACTTCTTGAATGACAAGGAGTCCCGGGCTAACCAGGGGCTCCTGATGCCCGTAGTACCAGATTAAGGCATCTCTGGTCAGTCCATGAGAATACCAGAAATGCCAGCCACGCGTACTTAAAGGGACAAGCACCCCAAGTACGCATGGCATTACGGCCATGCACCACATAACCAGCATTACCGGCATTCTCTGCCTATATCGAGCGCCAGACCACTCAGGGCTAGGTTGAACCCGATATTCCTCGGAGAAAACAGGCCACTGGCGTGAGTACTCACAAGCAGCCATTTCTGTATCCCCGGGGGGAACGCAAATTAAATTGACCAAAAAAATCACGAAGTGCACGATATGCATTTTGATTTGAACGCCCATTTTTATAAGCCTGAATAATTTTAACGCGTTGCTAGATGGTGTATCTTTCCATGGTTCAAATTGAGTTAGTCTGAAATTGAGAAATATTAAATGGAATGCAGAACATCGGCCCTTAAAATTAAACCACTCGATATACTGTAACCGCTGCCAACAACATAACGTAAGCTATGCACCTTTACCTTAAGATACAAGCAAATGCGATCATTAAGTTGTCTATGAATGATCCGATCGATTATTTTAAAACTAATGGTTTATGAGTTATTGAGAGGTAAAGCTAGGTTTCTGTGATATAGACTTATTATTGACCCGTCCATATTTTAAAAGCTGGAATAGTAAACAGAGCGATTCAGTGTCGAATGACGAAACTCAAAGGGAGAAAGTAGCATTGGAAAATTGTAGAATCAAGAACAAATTTTCTTTTTAGCATTTTTCTAAATTAAAGTATTTGATTATATTCTTTTCATTGCATGCATTGGTTTATAATTCGGTTGAGTCGGTCTCGAGTTATAACATGGTGAACACAGGACAACCTCATTTTATATATAGATTTTCTGTTAAAACTCAATGCTGCCATGATTGTCTTTTCATATAAAAACCTTTTGTACTTTTTAATTTGTTCTTTAAGGTTATTAATTAAACATTTCAAGCCGATCGTTTATTAATTAATACAATTAAATAAATACTGCAATTATGTCGAGGTCATAATTAAAATCATATTTTTATTAATTGTTAAGTTTGCACTGGCTATTACAGTTACACTTGTGAAAAACTAAGTCCAAGTTAAAGAGAAAAACAATTGTCAATCGCTTGCAAGTGAGGTTACTTCGTTTTTAAATCGTTTGTTTTTTACCACAAATAATATTTTTTTAACATAAAATTTGCTACACTCAAGACAGATCTCACAAATATTATACAACAGCATACATATACATATTTATATTTATATTGTATCTGCTTATTAAATAATATATAATTTCATCTTGTTTTTTTAAATGATGTCAAAACCATTGGAGTGATTGATAATTGCTTTAAATTTCACTTTCAATATTGAAAATGTTGGTATATTGTAACAGTATATTACGTTTTTTTTTATTTCAGTCTAAGTCTATTTTCGATCATTCATAATGATATTTGTTTTTTTTTTACTAGTGGGTCATTTAAAAGTATTTAGAAAAAAAGACAAAATAAAACTAAATATGCTGACTAATACAATACCTGTACATAAAAGCTTAAGGGGTCTATTAAAACAAGTGTGAGACCACTATGTGGTGGTTAAATCTAAAAGTTATGGTGACCAATAAATTTTGTTTATAAAGTAGTTCAAGTGCTTGCTTTCTTATTAATATTAATAATAATGGTAGATGTTACAATTTCGGTTACAAAAATGTATTTAAGTTTACCTATAAATCTTTCTTTCTTTATTACATAAAAATAAATCTTATAAAAGTGTAAAGAAGGGCAAAGTTTGAAATTTATGAGACCAATTTTCATATTTATTTCTCGTAATAAAAATATGTAACATAAGAAATTATTTTGTAAATAATAAGGCTACTTATTCAGTTTCGCGGAATGTATTACTTTATAGTTTTAAATAAAATATAACTTAGCCTTTGAGGCACGCGGCTATATTTACAATTGCTGTCAGAAAATCAAAAAACTACAATGTGGCGTATTAACTGCTACTCGTAGCACTTTAGAAATCCTTTCACACTACACAACATACGCTATATTTATGCAATTTTAACTCAGTGAATATTTTCAGGTTCAATTTTAAGGCAGATATGAATGGAATTTTTACAGATAAAAAACGGATAAAAAAGGATATTAATGGAATTAGATCGAATAATCAATTTATAGAAAACTATTATGTTCTTACACAAAAAAATTTTAAATTAGTTCTAAAAATATACATATCAGCATATGTTTTGCAAATTTAGACAATTTGCAGAAATTCGTTGATAGCACCACTTTTCCTTAAAAAAAACCTATAAAAACAGCAAAAGTATTTTTTTTAATCGTATTATTACAATTTCGTGCTAATGGAGTAAGCGTCGTATGGTCGTTAACAAGCTCGCAAAAAAACTCAAACCGCCAAGGTTCAAATCACAGCAAAAGTGAAAAAATGAAGAAGTTAGTTTGCGGTTTTTTTCAAAATTATAATTCAAATATAAGAGGTTCCCCGTCCAGATTTCGATCTACATTAGAAAAGCGCTACTTATTGGGAAGTAGCAGATAACAGATACTTAGCGAAGGCACTCACCACATAATCAGCATGCAACGATGAGGTACTTCATTCAAGGGTGACGGTATAACACTGGCCCTTGAATGATCAATTCACAGCAATTTGTCTCATAACTAAGGCGCTCAATAGTACTATAAATAAATACAATTTTTTTACTGTCCTTTCTAAAAAATTCCAATACAATGCCCATTATCAGTAGGTGTTTACCGCTGAGTATTGGCCTCAATAAAAAAAAAAGGTTGTGCTAAGTAAAAACGTATAAACGCAGGAAAGAGTGTACTGCTTTCAGCATGAAATTTACCACGCGTCAGAAACACAGTATTGTAGTGTTGCTTTTCATATTCATATCCTGTTTTATAGGCTACGAACAATAAGTCCTTTATATTTCCAGTTGTTTTTAATGTTTCAAGTAGTATTGTAATTTTTTTAACCTTTTGGCTTGGCGGCAGTTTTAAAACGAACTTTCATTTTATCATTGAGCACATGACAGCTTTAAAATAGATATCTGATATCTAAACAAATGGACTTATGATTATTTTCTGTCTGTGGTGCCACTAAATAGCTTTTTCGCGATTTCAGTTATTTTTCATGTATTGCGTTTATAAAATCTCTATTTCATGCATCTTAATATATTGACAGCACTAAGTTGTACATTGTCGCCTACACAAATGAAAATTGCATTAAGTTGGCTACGGGCTAAAATGTTAATCGTATAGTCGATAGCCATGTTGCTGCTATAATAATTAATATCATATGCACACGGGTACTCTATTTTTGACAGCTAGTAGTGGACGGTCAGTAGTCTTTATTGTGTTTATACGAGTATTTCTCGATACCTTCAAGAATTTTGTATTTTATGTACAAATTATTAATACGCATGCAAGAACTTCACGAGTAAAGGCAACTTTAGCTAGCATATAAACAATATATTATACAAGACAAAGAATACAAAAAATAGAGACCGTGGCTGTATTTTTGTCGCCATTTACTCTCAACATAATTAGCCAGCGCATTAAGTATTATTTAGATCTCTTTAGATCAATGTAATCCAAATCTTTATTTTTTGTACACAATTTTGCTACAAAACAAAAAAAATTTAGACTTTTGTTTGGATAACTATGCTTTAGATATCATTAGTTTACATTCCACAATCGAGGAGCGGTATTACGAAGAACATTTTGTTGCTTGACTGAAGAGTTTATTTTTCACGATTTTTTACTCATGGGAAGACACTACTCAAGCAGAATATGCAAAATATGTTATGGAAATGAGAAAAGAAGGACTTGTGTTTGTGAATATTTGATTTAAGCCTATTATCTCTTATTCACGTCTGCTTTTAGACTATATTAAAGAAAAATATAGAGACCAAAAATTAGTAAAAAAACATATGATTCATAAAATAAAGGAAAAATAAGATTTTAGTTGGTTCGTCGACCGACGAGATTACACGCCTGGTAAATATAAATTATACGAGTATGTTATCAAAGGTTAGAACAAAGTTTAAAGTTTCCGAAAAAATTAACTTTATTTAAGTGGTCGATTTAATCTATAGAAGAAGGTAAAACTTTGCCATTAATTGTCTGTAGATTTAAAGATATATTTGCATTGCAGGAATTTTGACTTAAACAAAGAGATGATTATCGAAAAACCAAGGTCGGCGATGTTTAGAAATCTTATTATTTGGAGAGAATAAGGAAGCAAGAAAAACGCTGGATTAATTTCATTGAGCTTTCTATAATAACTGAGAATAAAAAACGAAGCAATTTTTTTGCTAAAATTAGTTCCGTTTTATTCATTTATTTATTATTTATATCCGCTTTTAGTTATTTGTTTATTATTTATTTTATTACAATTTAATAGGAAATACAATTTTAAATAATTACGAGCAAGGTGACGATTTGACAATATTTGCGCCCAAACAATACAAAATACTGTATTTTAAAAAAGTACTCTGTCCTATAAATTATGGTATAATTATTACATTTTATTTATAAAAAAAAACTGACATTCGATAACTTGAATTAGAAGATCTTAAGTAATTTTATTCACAACTTTTATAGGTTTCTGAGATATAAAATTTTTAGTTAAAATCTTAAAATTTGTTAGGTGCATTAAAAATTTTGTCAAAACTTGTTCAACCTGCCAGCATTTAAATAAATATTTTTAAAAATTTAATTTTTGTTTGGACCTTTATTATTAGGGCAATCAAAAATATGTTCTAAAAAATTTATTTTAAGCGCCTAAAATATGCACTGAAAAAACAGTTTTAAGTGTTAAAAATATGCTCTATAAAACTCACAATGCATACATTTGTTGATTATTAATTATTTGATTATGTGAATTTTTTTTGCAAAAATTTGAAAACATGAAAAGTATCAAATAAAATTAGCTACTAGCCAAATGAAATAAAATTTCTTTATGTTTACATATATATATATATATATATATATATATATATATATATATATATATATATATGTATTATATTTTAATTCCAAAATTAGACAAAATAAGAAAATATCAAAAAATTTAGACTAACCAGAATACAAAACGAAAGAGTAAAAAAATAATTTAAATTATTGTTGCAATAAATGACAAATGTTGAAACATGAAGCTTTGTGTATGAGATCGTAAAAGACTCTTTTACATCAAGGAAGTTCTTTCGACATCAACGGAAGTAATCGGTGCAAATTTAAAAGCAAAGGTTTTCTAGATTAAATTTTTGCGTTGAGTTCAATATGTTTTTGACTTTTGCTGACACTGGCTTATTGCAAACTTTACAAAACAGAATTTTCCTATCAGTTTTAAAATTTGGAGCTTCATGAACCATTCTCGCAATTTTCCCCAAATTTATAAATGTAAGTTTTAAGCGTTTTCAAGAGTACCCTTATTATTTAATAGATTCTACTTAAGTTATGTGTCTGTCAATAGGTAGTCATTATTTTGAAAAAATAAAAATTGGCAATACACGTAAATTCTTCGATATGTTTGAAGAGTGGCATAATTCAAAAAAAGCGATTCTGAGATAAATGCATTTAAATATTTTAATTTAACCTAATGTCCCATATTTCTGCATTATTAACTCAAAAAATATGTTTTTGGAGTTATGCCACTCTTCTTGCAAATGAGCGATATGTAAAAATTCGTAATATATGGCATATAAATATGAAAAAAATTTTAAAATGCAAAGCTATGTATTTACGGCGATATATGCAAAAATATGCCGTAACCAATAAGTGTTAAGAATCGTAGTTTTTCCTAAAATGAATTAATATTTTGCTTGTTATCTCAGTAACATCCAGAAAAAAAATGCTAATGCATATTTATGGTTGCCCTATTTATTATTATATGTATTTTAATGTTATATCGGAACATTTTTATATAATTCGACAACCAATACGTATTCTTAACTGTCATAACAGTACTACACTTACGGTTATTGTCTTTGACTGAAAAAGCTTTAACACCATTGATACAATTACGATTTATTTAACTTTGAAAAACATTTGATTTCAATTAGACTCGATTTTGCTTTACAGAACATATAACCGATTAAAAAATTTTTACCTATTTTTATTAGTCTGATTTTTTTACGATTTCTTTTAAAGTTTTTACGATTTTTTTCAAATTTCATATGACAGCCCTGTGAAGCACTTTAGCTTGCCAATAGTTTGCCGAGTCACCCTTATTTTTATATAAAAATATTTTGCTTTTAAATTCATTAAAACATATCTTTTGGGATTTTATTTAAAATATTGTTTTTTATATTGATTTTTTTGTTTAAAAACAAAATATTTATAATACAATGAGGAAATAAACATAAAATATATGCGTGATTAGCACATGTGTGACAAACGTGTAAACGACACTGAAATTTATGCATAAACATCAGAATTTTATTACAATTTTATTTGATTCATACTGGTATCATTTTTTAAGCTCAATTTTTTTAACAATATTTTCCACTTTTCGTTTATTTTTTGTGTTGATATAAAATATGTCAAATAAATTACTAATAATACCTTAAGGGTGTTGCCATGAATCTCTAATGACTTTAAGCAAGAAATGTATCTTTACAAGCATATGCTCGTATTGGTTACATTCATGTCAGTCAGGTTGATGGCTTCTTATTCGAAAACATTATATGGAATAGATGAAGCAAATTAGAAATAAAACGACCATATCAAATGAAATTTCAGCATCGATTTAAATCGAAAATGATAATGTATTTTTTATACGTACATACTTATGTATTTTGTTATGCATTAAGATATATAATGCATAACAAAATACTTGTACTTCTTTCGCTTGTTTTAAGAATTTTGTTAAAAAAAAATCAAAATGTCACGTTGCTAGTGCTGGTAATTATTTAACGCATAAAACTTTATTTAATAAAAGTATACTTTTTGACATTGCTCCAATTAAAAATAAAACTGATGGGAAAAGTTTTACCACAAGTGAACTTTTTTTTAATGATTTGTTTGTTAAAGAAAAGTCGAATTTTTTTTTAAATATAAAATACGTAGATACTCGTATATATATACATATTTATACCTGTGAATCTTTGACAAAACAGCTTAAGTCGACTTAAGAAACTTTTATAGGCTTTTTTTAGACAATAGCTGTGTTATTTTTGGGAAATTTTGATTATCAGATCTTAGAGATCTTAAGGATGTAATTCGATTCTATAGAAAGACATACGAATTCGCAAAATTTTCTACAAACAATATCGGGTAATACAATGTGAGTACGTCTTATTGTTTCTGTTTAGAATATGTAGAAATAAATATCAGTTCTTTTTGATTTGGTATTTATAAAAATTTAAAATTTATTTTCTTCTTTAAAGTTAAAAATTGCGTTTTTTATGTAACTCAGTTATAAAAATTAGTATTTTATGTTTATTTTATTAAATGTGTAATAGTAGGGTTTGTCGGTTTTTAAAATCCGGTTTTTTGGAGAAAATTATGAAATTCGAAAACCGGTTTTTAGTAAAAAATATCGGTTTTCAATGTATGAATAACACTTATAAAAATTTGAAAACGACAAATGTAGCCAAATGTACTAGATTGATGGAAACACTGTTGGAAATGGTTTGGTTTTTGGAATTATATCGGTGCGATAATTCTGTTTAATATTTAAGTATTAATAATTACCCTATATGGAAATTAACTGACACGAAACTAGTCACGTGACAGAGATATGTTTGAAATCTAACACTTTATATGAAGAAGCTTTTCACATTTTCAAGGCGATATCATAGCAAAGATCCAATTGTCATCATTTTGAACACCAGAGATCAGCAATAAGTACTGAAAAAGTGAGTATACTCGAATCATGATTCATAATATCTTTTACTTATACGCATTCATATTCTTGTTGATGTAATGCATACTCTACTCATCTCAAAAGTTTGAAGTACTCATCGCATTTATATTTAATAATACGTATGATGTTGTTGACTTCAACTCTCCTTAACTCAGTGCATACAGATGAGAAAAAGTAAGTATGATTCGAAAATAACTGTTGTGTGTTTGCTCTGCTTACTGCGTTAGTACAAGAGTAAATTAATGCTATAAACACATTCCTAGCTACCAACCATTTACCACACGACTGCAAAAGAAAAAGTTTTGGGTTAAACTATGAATCGTGTTAAATAAATACTATGTTTTGGACTATGTAATTTATTATCTTTTTATTATTTTCAGTCACTAAAAAGAAAATAGATATGGTGTATATAATAATAAATATTCAAAATGTAGCAATATACATAAGCGAAAAAGTTAATTTGTATAGGAAATATTTTAAAGAAATTAAAAAATTTTTAATTATTTTTTTATTTTTATAAGCAGGTTATAAAGAAATGGATTGCAAGAGTGATATTAAGGAGAAAATCAGTGTCGGAGGTCTCCGATTAGTTCGGAAACATAAAGGCAATAGCCCAATATGGGCAATTTTCGTTTCAATAATCTATTTTAAAAATATTGATTATAAAGATGTAGTTTGTTAAGTATACTATAAGTTTTTACAATGTAAAATTTAGAAAAAATTTAAAAATATTTTTTTTTGTTATGAATTTCTTTAGAACCTATTTATAAAAAATTAAAAAATAATCAAGGTATAAATAATAATTATGATATAATTGTGAGTATAATAATATATTCTTTTTATCTTCTTTAATACATTTCTTATAAACTTAAACTTTTTCGCTTATTTTTGTTTATTATTTGCATGTTCATTTTTGTATACACCATATTAATTTCCTTTTGTATTGTATACGTCTATCAACTAAAACGGTAATTTTTTTTTCATATGATTCGAGTCACTCGAATCAAGTGTGAGTCTCATAAGTATTTTTATAAAATTATGAATCCAAGTGAGTATGAGTTTGATGTCAACATTTTACTCATATTTATTGCAACCTTTATTAATGAATCAACGTTGTGTGAGAATGAGTGAGTCATAGTAGTTAAATTTCAACTACTTGTACTCACTTATACTTAAAATTTCATAAGTGCTTATGAATCGCTAAAAAGCGACTCATTGCTGATCTCTGTTGAACACTTTGATAGGTCTCAGATGTGACTAAACTAATCAGAACAGTGTCATGTACAATAATACGTGTTCTACTTAATTATGGTTTTCAAAAACATATCATGGAACTTCATTAAAAAAATTATTCCTGTATACTATCAGCCGTATGTATAATGAAAAATTAGCAACTCGTTAGTATGTGGGACAAAAAACTGGCAAGTTTATCACCCGCTATAGACTGATATTATTAAAACTTTCCATACCCTCTAACAATAGTCTAGTCTAACTAGTCAAATAATCCAACAAATTTAATACCTTGTACCTTTGAGTAAGAATTTCCACGTATTGGAATGACAAATTTTTTATTATACATAAGGCTGTACATACATATATATATATACAGTGTACACATATAAAATGCTTTGATAAATTAGTTATGTTTTTGAAGAAACAAAATTATCTTTTATTAAAAAAACACAACCAAAGAAAACTGTTTATGAAAAATATATATATAAAAAATATTTTTATCGAAAGGCCTAAGTTACGCCATTGAGAGCTCTTAGAATTTTCTTACTAAGAACGTTGTTTTTAATTGCACTAATGTAAAATTTTGCACATAAATTTATTTTGACACATTACGCCAGAATCAATCAAAAATTAGATTTTGAAGTTTTTGTAAGTTAGGGCTTTTCTGATTTCATATGACGATATATTAAAATATTTGATAATAAATCAAATATTATAAGTTTTCATAAACTAAAATTATTTAAAAATGTGAAACAAATTTTTTTAATTATTTTAATATCAACCATTAAAAATTATGTTTAAATACTTATGAATGGCCTTAAATGTAGACAAATATGAGTAAAACCTCCTTGAAAGGTGCTTTTTAAGCAAAATTATAAAAAAAAATCAATGTTAGCCGGGGGTACTTGAACTTGAAATTAGTAATTATTGTCATTTTAGTTTAACTTTTTTTTATTGCTCTAATAGTTGCAAAAGTGCATCATCTTTAAAATATTATGACTATTGACTGCACTGACATTCTAATGCTCGTATTAACAGTCACTCACTGAGAATTTCAAAATATAAATTTGTGCAACTCTTAAGTAAATATGTATCTTTATTGCCCTCAGTATGTCTAAATCTCGATTATAAATAAATAAGTTGTTTTTCTTTTTTTGTTCAAAAAATAAAAAAAATATAGCAATGATTTCCAATAAATACACACGTTTTAATATCAATTGATGTTGCAGCAGCGTAAGATTCATAGAGACATTTATCGCATATTGCTGCTGCAGTACTTGTGGCAGCAGTCATTACTATTGAAGTAGATGTTGAAATGATGATGCCTACCATTCACTTGACAATCACTTTAGATTTTTAAAATAAAATTGCAATAGTATGAAAAGCAGCAGTTTTTTTTTTAATTTCATTGATGACAATTTTTTATTTTTTGCTTTTATGTATTCGTTTTAGAGCACAAATCAAATCTATAATTCTCTTAAATAATTACTACTTTATAGAACACATTTTATTGCGGATATTGATTATGAAAAATAATTAAAATTAGAGAAATTAATTTGAAGGTTTTTACTTTTTAATGACTTAAAAATGATGAAAATAGTGTGTGATTTCATTATTTCAAAATTAAAGAACACATTCAGATTTGTTATTAATATTAAAATATTTTAAGAAATTTATTCATCATGTTTGAATGTACTTCAAATGCATGTACGTGTTTGGAAATATCACATTAAACATATAATTGTTGTTCAAGTTGATGTAATATCGCTTATTCACTTCAAAACAACACGATTTTTTGATTAGGTATACAGAAATATTTTGTATATATAGTTGATATTACAATCAAAATCTATTCAGAATTTAAAGAAATATATAAATAAATTTTTTTTATTGAGACCAATACTCAGGGGTAAACCCCTACTAATTCTGTGCATTGGCGCTTTTCTCCTGCTCATCATTTTTTCTTGCCAATGGTAAAGGTGGAATAGAGTAGAATGTCAGGAAGCGGTTTCTATGCAAATGGACATCTTGGAGGAGGGGACTTCTTATTTTTTTTGATTTAAGATTATGAAACACAGCAAATTTTTTCTTGTTCATTTTTTACCTTTGCTGGGATTTCAACCCGGGCTTTTTGAGTTTTTGTGCGAGTGCTCTAACCACTATACTCTAACCACTATACCATTGAACGAATGGTGAATGTGTAAGTGGAACTGCTTCTTCGTATGCAACAGTAAAAATTGGGTACTTGAATTTAAATGTGGTTGTACAAGTATTAAAGATGAACCACGTCGTGGGCATCTAAAAACTGTATGATATGGTTGTAGATGATCGGCAAGAGAAAGTACGTCAATGATCGACTACATTTAAGTTTGCATCGAGAATTATATATTTTCTGTAACATGGATGCTAGGCGTTGACAAAAGCACAATTGAATAAGTATCCCTCAAGCTTGGTTGAATCAATTTTAGCAAAATCAAATGAATTCTAAGCACAGTTTCATAACTGTGAGAATGGGCGAGAAAGTTCATAACATCGGTTTTCTGGTATTTCAAAGGTATTTTATTGTTCGAATTTTTTGGGAAAGATAGCACAATTAATTCGAAATATTATTTTAAGCTTTTGCATGAATTAAATTGAAAATTTTAGAAAAACGGCCTGTTTTAAAAAACTTTTTTTCATCCAACAAGGGTGTTTTAACAATGGTAAGATTGAATGAATCAAAATACGAGTTATTTGTCCACTCACACACTCAACTTATTTCCATCTGACTTCTAAACGCTTTCAAATTAAAAATATTTTTTTTTGGCTAACAAAAGTTTTACTTCGATTGAAGATGAAGATTATTTGAATCAGGTGATAGAATTGCTAGAAAAATTTTACATAAAGTGTACTAAGGTTTCCGAAGATCATATTAAAAAATACAATAATTTTAATAATTTAGCTCTTGTTTTTAGTTCTAAGGCCCATTTTTACAACTTGGCGTTAGTTAAAGGTAAGATTTTATCAGACCCATAAATTGGTTTTTTTTTTATTTTTGAGACCAATACTCAGACCTACTATAGGGTGTTTTTTTAGAGGTATAGAACTTCGAATTGAAATAAAACACAAGAAAATCGTTTTAATGTCCATCAATTTGGCTTTATTGGAAGAATAATTTTATGCCATTAATGTTTAAATATGATTTCGGGCATGTGGCCGCCGCGGCTAGCTCGAATAAAGCCAATTCTACAGGTCCAATTTTCAACCACTTTTTCGAGCATATGGGGCCGTATGTTGGCAATAACGCCACGAATGTTGGCTTCCAAGTCCCCTAACGTTTCTGGTTTGTTGGCGTAGACGAGCGACTTCACATATCCCCAAAGAAAATAATCCAATGGTGTCAAATCACACCATCTTGGTGGCCAATTGACAGGTCCATTCCGCGAAATTATGCGCTCATCGAATGTTTCCTTCAATAAATCGATTGTGACGTGCGCTGTGTGGCATGTAGCGCCGTCTTGTTGGAACCACAACTCATCCTCATTCATACCATCCAATTCGGGAACAAAACAGTCGGTTATCATGGCTCTATACCGGTCTCCATTAACGGTAACTGACTCTCCAGCATTATTTGAAGAAGAAGAAGAAGTATGGCCCAATGACTCCACCAGCCCATAGAGCACACCAAACAGTCAGTTTTTGTGGATGTAATGGCGTCTCAAGGGTCTCATGTGGATTCTCTTCACTCCAAATGCGGCAATTTTGCTTGTTGACGTAGCCATTCAACCAAAAATGAGCCTCATCACTGAAAAAAATTTTGCGATGAAAATCAGCATCGAGATCAATCTCATTTTCGGCCCATACACCAAAATCACGACGCATTGCATGGTCTCGCGGCTTTAATTCTTGCACAAGCTGGATCTTGTAAGGTCGCAAGCCAAGATCTTTACGCAAAGTCTTCCATAAAGTTGATGGACAAAGCTCCAATTGCTGTGCACGGTGGCGAATCGATTCATTCGGGTTCTCTTCAACACTTTGCTCTACAGCGGAAATTGTTTCTTCGGTGCGCACTGTTCGACGTCTCTGCGGATGCGTATTATCACATAGAGTAAACGTAGTGCGAAAACGATCCATGGTTAACCGAATTAATTGCTCTGATGGACGATTATGTCGACCATAAAATGGACGGAGCTTGCGATAAATTTCGCGAACTGAATCATTATTTTCGAAATAAATTTGCACGATTTGCAAGAGTTGTTCTTTTGTCAACCTGTTCATGATGAAATGGCAAACCAAACTTAATATTAATCACTTGACAGCTGACAAAATGGCCGCCAGTTAAAAAAGTGATGCCAACTTAAAGTTCTATACCTCAATAAAAAACACCCTGTAAATGCTTGGCATTGCATTGGAAATTGTAAAGGACAGTACAGATATTATTAATATTAATTATATTATTATTAAGCGCCTTAGGAATGAGACTAATTGCTGTGCATTGATCATTCAAAGGCCAGTGTTATACCTTCACCCTTGAACAGCAATTGCCTCATCGTTGCATGTTGATTGTGTGGTGAGTGTGCCTTCGCTAAGTAGGTTTAGCTGTTATCTGCTACTTCCCAATAGGTGGCACTTTTTTCCTGATCATTCGTTTTTTGTTGACATTGGTTAAGGTGGAATAGAGTGGAAAGTCGGGGAGCGGTTTCTTTGTAGATGGTCTTCCTGGAGAAGGGGGGGAACCTCTTATTTTTTTAAATTATAATTTTGAAAAAACCGCAAACTAACTTTTTCATTTTTCACCGCTTCTGGGATTTGAACCTGGGTCCTTTGAGTTTTTGTGCGAGCGCTCTAACCACTATACCACGCACCCCTCCACGCACTTGTTATTACAAGTTAACTTTAACATAAAGGTTAAAAACCAATTTATTGGTCTGATAAAATCCTACCTTTAACTAATGGCAAGTTGTAATAATGGGCTTAAGGCTAAGAACATTTCGGTACTATCCTTGTACTAATATTTCGAAATTTATCATGTTGTGTGTCTAAATTTTTATCCATGAGTACCGGGACCTACAGTTTAAAGTCGACTCCGAAAGACAGATTTGAGAAGCATTTTCATGGCAGTCAATTGCTCCCAGAGCTTTTGCCAGAAGACTGCTAAGAGGTAGATGCCGAAAGAAATTATTTTTTCATATTTCTTTTTTTAAAGATGTCAGAGCTGAGATTTAAACCCGGCTCTATCGACAAAGTAAGCCAACACACTAACCACTAGATCACGGTGACTACATTGGTGTCAATAAAACAGAATTTGTAAAAAAAGTCAATTTGCTTCCCGACCTCACATATGTCCACACCTTATATGCACTTGCCTACACAGTTAGCTCGCGGTAAGGTAAACTAATGAAATTCATATCATATGGTTTTGCTAATGAAATTCTAAAAAGAAATCAAACTCTATTTGTGTTACAGCATATAATGTAGTGCTAACTTAAGATTTGTTCATTACAAATTTCAAACATTTTACGTTTTCCTGATCCTGTTTGTTAACACAATTAGAAAATTTATTTATTTCCTACTGAACAAATAAATGGTGGACCTTTTTTTATTCTTATTATTGTAGAATTCGGTCCTTTTTTTAAAAGTTGCAAATTTTTCCATATTTTTCCAATGTTCAAAAACTTTGGATATCGGCAGTTCGAAAATATATTTCCAGTTTTATGCCTGACGAAAGACTACTGAACCCTGATCACTATTAATAAAACTCAAACTACTCTGTAGAATAGAGCGCACCATCTTACAAGGAAAAAACTTAAAAAAAAACTTTCCACACCCTCTATTTATAATTAGTCAGATAATCCAAAAAATTAAATACCTTGTACCTTTGAGTAAGAATTTCCATGTATTGGAATGACAAACTTAGTCATTGTGTACAGCAACTTGCTAATTTTTTATTATACATAAGGCTGTAATTGTTTAAATTTTTTATTAATTCTTAAGTATGAAAAAAAAATTTTTTTTAAATTATTGTTCACTAATTAGAACATTGCTGACGGAAGAGTTATTAGAATAGACCACGTGGTGAATTATGACTTAGAGTGTTTATATAAAAAAATTGGTGTTCAAATTACTGTATAGTTTTCTGTATTGGAAGTTAATATTACCGCATTGAGGAAAAATAAAAAGTGACAAAACATTTGTTTTCTTCTCTCCTGGTTTTCGTTGTATTAATTTAAAAATTGAACATCTCACTATTTTTCTCTTATAAAAAATCAGAAATTTCCATTATATATTGAATAGTTGTGGTTTCGTGTCTAATTTGAATTTTTTTATTTTTTTATTTCTTTATAAACTTTAAATGTTGGGAAAATATTTGAATATTTTCGCTCAAATACGCACATTTTCAAAAAATAAAAGGTGGTAAAGAATAAAAGTACATTTTATTGCGTCGTTAACATTAAGACAAACTAAGACAACTAGTGAGTTTGGCCAAAGCGACATTAAGAGTCACAGTGAAAAAATATATATGTATGTATGCCTATAATCATAAGTTTGTATATATTTATATGGTAAAATATGAAAGCTATATTTGGAAAAAGGTTCAATGTATTTAAGGGTCTTGAAAAGTTGAGGGCATAAATAATGTATTCAATAGAAAAGACTTGTCTAGGTTGTATGAAGTACAAGCACGTAAGAAAAAATTAAATATACTAATTGGAAACAATAAATAACCCATTAAGTGTATAATTTCCCTTTAAAATATTTATTTTGATTCAAAAAACAGAGTTGCAAACATTTTTAAAATTGTAATTTTTATTTCTTCTCTTAAAAATTTCTATAATATTTTTACTTAAAAAATTTAATAATACTCGTAGTATTATATTCGTTGGTCTCAGGTAGAAAGGCCCTAACTCACATTTTTTCAAAACTTCCTTTTTTTAGTGAATCCAATGTATTTTAGGAAATATGACTCTCCTCGCAAAAAATGTTTACAATATTATTAATAATAACGGTATTATAAGCAATTGTACAACATTTAATAAAAGGTTGTATATTAATAATTACAGTATCTGTTGTATTTTTACCTCCTCCTGTAAATTTTAAATTATTTGAGTTAGGGCCTTTCTACCTGAGACCAACGATATATTCTGTTATTAATTTAAATATTTGAGATTGAGGTAGGTTTTGAATAAATATATTACGTATATATTTTGCGATATATATATACATATATATATCTAATTATAACTATTAATAAAACAAACAATATTAGTAAAATATTTAAATTGAAAACTATTTAAGAATTAATAGAAATAACAATTTTTATTAGAAATTTTTATACGTGTGTACGTACGTATTGTTAATCTTTGTATATTAACAGATTGTATGTTTGGACTAAATCTACTGTGTCTGTTTTAATATTAGGAGGTACACTAATAATTTGCAACCTTTCTAACATCAACCATTTTTTATAAATACTTTCTGTATTTAATAGTGAAACATTTTCCAGCTTAAGGCACCATTACACGACATGTTTTTTACACTGTTACGGTCAACTTTTACATGAGTAAACAGTTACATGTCGTGTGTGACTTTTAAAACATTGCTTGTGTAAAAAACACAAGGAAAGTCTTATGACAAAATTTCAATTAGAGCATGCTCTAATTTCGTATGTACACACATATGATATTAAATTTCTATGCCTGTACAAACATTAGTCGGCAATGAATTATTTGTAAAATAGTTTTTTTTTTGTAAATTGTGTGCCTAAAATTTTATTATTTATTTACATATGTAATTGTACATATACGTTTGTGAGTAAAAATTATAAACCTTATGTAAATTGACTAATTTTAACAAACACAACAAAAAACTTATGTATTTTAAATTTAAAAAACACGTGTAAAAAACATATCGTGTAAGGGTGCCTTTAGGATAGTGATTAAATTCAGAATAGTGAGATGGTAGTGCCGTTTCATGCATTTTATATATTAGTTGTACTTATACTTCATTATGTTATTCTTTGTATAAAATGAGGCTTTTACCATTTTCCCACTTTATCTTTCATCCTGTTAAATGGTTTACCTATTGAATTGCAAGTTTTCTTAGTCATACTTGTCAATTTATATTTGTCAGAATAGAAATCATAGACTCATACATTATACTCTGCATTCCATCCTGTATGTTATTAACACCATCATTATAATCACGGTCTGTTCTAGAACTTTATCTGTTTTTCACTATACCGAACATATGGTCGATCTGAATATTTTTGAGATATTTGATATCAAATCTTATTACTGGTGATATGCTGGATATGACAATTAACTGTGATGCCTAATGGTAAGATTATATTTTTCAATTGTCAAAAGAAGGATTCAAGTGCCTTGGCATTTTGAAATAGTGTATAAAATAAAGTGTGTATTTTATAGAGGCAACACTGCTTTACTTTATAACAGATTGCATAGATGATAGTTGTCTTCTGTTTATTATGGAATGATATTTCACTATGAAAAAAGTTACATGAGAGCTACGCTTCAAAATTGTTGAAATTTTTTATCACAAAAATGATTTACTTCATTAAAGTTCCGAGCAGAAAATATTGCTTATCAATAAGTTATTTTGTAAGGAAGAAATTGTAAACAATCACTTACTCTTGCGTACCAATAACCCATGATTTTTATATAAAAAAATTAAAAAGTAATACTTTTGGGTGTATCATTTTTGAAAGCTTTAAGGTATGAATGAATAATATAATGCCTCCATTATTGCTTACAATTTCAATTGTTGCTACTAAATTAAGAAAAAATTCTGCTGAGATATAGCGCACTTCTGCCACTTTTTGACGTAAATAATAATTTTTCAGAGAGGCTAATTTGAATAAATATGGATCATTTTCAAACCACGTTTAGTCTTACCGATAATGAGCATCCCGTGGAGATGACGAATGGTGCGCATAGATAAAGCTATATCAATGCCCTTCATTAAGGAAAATACAAATCAATCAGTTCTCAGTCACTGTGTCACTGAGTTATGGAAGATTTTACGAAGGTAAAAGCTTTCAAGATTCAAACTGTGTACAAATTAAACCTAAAGATTATCATAAGTGCTACTAATTCGGTGTAGAGACTGAATTACTAATTACCACAAATTTTATTTACGTTTATATAGGGTGTCCTCCGGGAAGGTTCTTTTGTTTTGCCGCCATTTTGGTAAACATTAGTCTTGACAGATCATATCTAGAAGTCGTGAAGTAGAAACAAATTTATTATAGAAAAATATTCGGTAAACCAACGCGTTTTAAGCATTAAAATATTTTATAAAAATCAATCATCCAGTACAACCCCGATTTTCATGAAAAAATCATAATGAGTGAATGGATATGTGAATAAACAGAATAGTTGGTTCTGCGTAATAGAAAACCCTCAAATTATTCATCAGTCACCCTTGCATCCATTAAAAGTGACAGTCTGGTGTGAAATTTGGTCAGAAGGAATCATTTGATTGAAACTGAAAACGGCGTAACGGTAACTGTCAATGGGGAGTGATATCATGATATGATTGAAAACTTTAAAACGCCACAACTAACCACATCGCATACAGCCAGGATTACAATAGAATTACTACAAGGCCTCTTTCCACAACAAGTTATTTCAAGGAATGATGATGTTGATTTGTTTCCACGGTTGCCTGATTTGACTGCTCTGGATTCCTTTTGTGGGGATATCTGAAAAGCAAAATTGATGCAGACAAACCAGAAATGCTAAAGCAGCTCAAACAAAATGTTCGTGATGAAATTAATGAAATACCGCGTGAAATTGTCTGAGAATGTAATGAAAAATGTGCTCAAAAGGGCTCGCATTTGTGAGGCTAATATTGTATTCCATACATAATTGCCGACATTCAATAAAACATTTATCAATATAAGATCCATTCCCTTTCAATTAGTCAAAAATTATAAACATAGTAGTGTACCTTCCCGGCGGAGATCCTGTATTTATACGTTTTTTTGTCTATTACGTACACATAATGTGTACGTGTCTTTTAGTTTTTATGAACATTTTAAAATTAAAAGACTTGTAAAATTTAAAATTAATTATTTTCTTTAAATTTTGAATAAATAAATTAATTTATTTAATTTTTAAAATGCTTATAGATTTTCCACTCTTTCAAATTGAAGCGGAAATGATAAAAGTTGAAATATGGCACATGACCGCTTTATACTAAAAACATTGTCAAATTAAATTATATGTTAGTTTAAATTTTATTGCATAAATGTTTTCCTAATCTAACTAAGCTCCTTAAGATTACATCGACCATTCACTATTAATCCTTAACGTCTTTTCGGGGTTGAAAATTTTGATAATTATTAAATATATTGTAAGTAAAATGTAAAGCTTTATTTTACTATAGGATTAATTAAAGTCGGTTCAGTCTGATATGTTAATTTCGATTATTACACAGTATTCGTTTTTTTTTTTTAATTTTCAAGGTTTATCATTCTGGTACAAGAAATACTTTTGTTTGGTAACTTAACCAACATTGTCATGTCTTTTTACCTTTTTATGTTACTTTTTAATTCTGTTCCAAGCTTTCTCTTTATTGTTTCTATGTATGCTATCATTTAAATTTTTTTATTTTGGACATTCATGTGTGTACAATTCAGACAATGACGTCAATGCTGCCTACTTGTGGAAAACGAGAATATTATTAACTTGATAATTTTAATGAAACACATCGTTTTGTACCTATTTCAATTTAAAGTTGACACAAGAAAAGTAAGAAATTTGAAAAAAAAAAAAAAAATTTTAATTTTCATTAAAACAAAAATCCACAAAAAACAGTTTCTACTTGCTGTCGCTATTGAGAGCTCATAGTCAACCATTAATGTATTTTAAAAACAGTCAATCTCCATTAGTACTTTTGACATTTTCTGTGTCTTAATTTATTAGAAACATTTTTTTACTTTTTACAGGATTTTTATCAAACCTTTTTTATAAAGCTCCAGTCTTTAAATTTCTCAATTTAGAAAAAAAAATCCTTTACTTCAATTTCTTTATGGTGTAGAAAATATGTTGTTAAATTTTAGACAAATAAAACGTAGGGAAACTTCTTTAAAAAACCGAAATGCCAATACAATAATTTAACTTTCAAAATATTCTGTTTAAGTGAGCTCAGGTGTAAATCTTAACACTTTCGAACATTTCAATTGTTACGAATTTAGATTGATAGGATAAATGAAATTTTTGTTATGATGTTAGGAGCTTAAGTTGAAATTAAAAGAAAGTGCCTTTTAAAAATTAAAACGCGCCATTAACTATAGTTAAGTAATAACAAAAAGAGAGATAATTGAAAAAATAAGTTGAGTAGGGTTGTGCGAATAATGTCGAATTTAATGCGTGCAAACCCAATGTGGTTTTATTAGATATAGGTGTGGTGGTGATGATGCACTCTCGTCATATCTGACGATGGGTAATATAAATATTGAGAAGGCATACGCTCCCGATGTTCTGGGTATGAGAATTATTTGTAATATATGTCGGATATCGGTTGGATACCATATTTCGGGTGTTGAAAGAGGCACTCAAGTGCCTCGGTTTTTTAAAACGAAGCAAGACGTGAAGTATACGCATATCCATCTGACCTTCTTAATATTTACAAGACCTTTATCCGAACCAAGATGTAATACAACTCTCATGTATGGGCCGGTGTTTCAAAGTCTATTTTAGAGCTTCTCGATCGAATACAGAAAAGGATGAAGGTGTTTATCAACGACGGTAGAGTATCAAAATCTATCAATTCATTGGAGCATCGGTGCAATCACATATTCTACATGCCACACGTACCTCTCTTAGAGCACATCCTTTTGTATATGATTGTCGTTGTTTAGTCACAAGTTGGTTTATGAAAAAACCTTCCTGCGATAGTTTACCTATCAATTACGATGTCAATGAGTTCAAATCATATGTTCATAATAACTACTTCCTCTTTCCCCATTCCGAAAATGTTTTTTCATAGACCAGCACAATGTTCTACATCGCCTTAATATATCAAAAAAGGTAAGGAAATTATCTAACGATGACATTACATTTTGATAGGTGGCATTCATTAAAAAAGTCAAATTTTTTTTAACTCTGTTGCAAAAATCATAAATTTCGTACACCTGTGACTGCTTTCCTAATTGGGACGACTATTAGTAGTGTTTGTGGCCCAGACGCACGTGCTCAGTCTGTGATCCAAATCCAAATCCATCAGTGTCTGTACTCTAGTTCAGCGGCTGATGGTCTGCATCTGTCTCCTAAGTATCATGCAACTATTTTATGAAGTCAATCTCAGCTCAGTTTAGAATGAGAACTTTTCGTTGGACAAGAGAAAAAAGTTAGGGGCATTAGTCGCCAGAGCATATTAGTTCTTGGCATGTATGTTCCAATTATTAGTACTACCATATGAAATAGAATTGTTACACCAAATTGTTATTCACAGCTTTATTCACTTATTTATTTAAAACCATAAATGAATACAAAATTAAAAAAAAACATGTTATGTATGAAAATCAAATTTGGTTGCCCAAAAATTCGGTTTTTACAATGGATCTGATTTGTCAATGCAATTTTAATCAAACTTTTAAAGACATCAATGAATTTTTTTAGAAATGTGTGTTCTAGCCTACTGTTCGCTTACGAAATAACAGATGAAATAAACCCTGAGTAGAACAAAAGTACTCTTAGTGTATGTCCACACTCGGCGAGGCGAGTCGGCAACTTTTGTAGTTTGTAGACGATTACGGTGAGGGAAACAAAAGAAGAAAAATATTTGCCCGTTCTCGGCGATTCTTTATATTCCCTCATTCGTTTTTTTCTTTGTAGTTGATTATTTGACATTTCCTTTCATATTTTTTTTTTCGCGTTTTGGTGTACACGTCTTTTTCGTACAATCGCAGCGTTCGTTTTTTTTATGTTTTTTCTTTTTAATAAGTGCAGCGTTGCCAGTTTATGTGTAATTACACAAAAATGGAAGAGAACACTTTTTCTTTAAATATTTTGAGATCATAAATTTTTTATATAACTTTGTCTCATCATTATTTCAATTAAATTATTTATAATAAATTAATTTAATTCTTAATGTTTTTAAGCAGCCCATAATATTGGTCACCATACAATTTCATTTCATAGAAATCAAAGATTATTCAATACCAGAAACAATATAAATCTTATGATAGCAAGATGTCGGTTAGAAACTACGAAGCAACGCGTTCAATATATGGATAGTATGAAATTTAATAATCTCCCTCAAGTTATTAAAAATATCAAAAGAATTTCAATTTTCAAGAAAAGGATAAAGGAAAATTTGCTTCAAGACTTAGAAACTCTTTTCATATGATTAACAGCAATCGTATACAATATCCTTTAAATTAATAATTAAATTTTGTGTGTATATATTACTATTTTTTTACTTCTTTTATTTATTTCCTTTCTTTTGTAAATTATATAAATATATAGAATTAAATATCTTAAAATAAAATATTTGGGGTATTCAAATGCTCGTTTTAAAGTCATATATCATAAAACGAAAAAATATGATTGATGTAAACAACCCGTCATAGTTTAGTATATTATTTTTAATTTTATATTATTTTGTTATTTTTTATTTTTCAATTTATGACAAAATGGTAAACATAGGTTGAAAAGTATTATTGTTTTATGACTTTTTTATTCAAAAAACCAACAACAAATTTTTTAAACTATTTTAAAATTGTACAGTGCACTCGGGAAAACGTCAACACTCGTTTACGTCAACATCCCAAAACGTCAACCCTTAATTTTTTACATTGTCTACTCTAAAACGTCAACCAAACCACAAAGCTCTAAAACGTCAACTTTAAATAAAAGAAAATTTTGAATTTAGCAACAGTTAAAATACACAGATTTGTGCACACACACATCTATTTTATGAAATTAATTCAGAAATTCGGGATTCCTCTTATAAGTATGTACAGTAGTCTGTATTTACACATGTATAGTCTTTCTTATGTTCAGTTGCTTTTTTGTTTTTGTAAGTACATAACAGATTTTTTTAGATGCATAAGTATGTGAAATTAAAAATATGATCTCATTTAAAATGTGTTCTTTTAGTTTTAGTTAGGCTGAAAGCCTTTTTTGTTTCTTCTTGGGATTTGTTTGTTTGGTTTTATTTCATAATCAATAAAACCGTTTTAAAGCACACTATCAATATGTTTTTTATTAAAATTGTTTACATTCATAAACGTCAACAATTTGTTAAACGTCAACACCTGCGGTTTTAATTAGTTGACGTTTTCCCGAGTGCACTGTATGGTATTATGACAATATGACTTGATACAATATGACTTGTACATGTGTAATTCAAAGCTGTAAATATTTTACCGGCTCGCCTCAATAATGACTATGTGATGCTGAGGCAATCAAAATTTGATATGCTAATAATATAAAGGAATGAATAATAATAAAAAAAAAAAACAAAAACAAAAAAATTCGTTATGCATTAATAGTAAAACATTTAAATATTTTCAAGCTGACTATCAAAATTTATACCAATTTTAAAATATGTCCACTGGTGAGCTAAAGGAAACATTTTAGGAAATTATTAAACTATAAGTAAATTGTCTTTCAGTGGGGACAATATGCTTTTTTAAATATTAAGAATCATAATGAAATGTAAATTCTTCTGCCCGTATGCAAAAAAAATTAAAATAGATTTTAATTTAAAATTCTTATGGAAAATAAAGACTGAAAATTTACTTTGTTATTTTGTATATGACTGTTAAACTGCTGAATGTCTAATCGACACATAATACGTGAATACATAATCAAACTGTTAAAAGACATTCATTTTGTATCTGAAAAGGTATTTGGTTAAAATATGCTATCATTATAAGAGAAGGGAAGAGAAACATTATTATTTTTCATTAATAGAAAATTTAATTGTGTAGCATTACATTAAAAGAAAATATTTTGTTTATATCAACTGATTTTCATTATTTGCAGCTTATTTTATATGTAACATACCTTAATTTTAGGATAAATTATAAAAATATAAAATATGTCTTATCCTCTAAACTTCTTCAAAATTTAAGCGGTGCTCCCGAACTATTTCAAGTACTAGTTCTCATTAGCACTAGTATTCAACTATAAATACTTTAATATTGTTTTGGGCTGTTCCAATAGCTCTAGTAATAACTTTAAGGTTTTGTCTCCTACAGGGAAATTTATAAATACACTAATATTTATTCATATATTAAAATGATATACAAAAATAAAAAGCATTATATTCTATGTATGAAATATATTTCAGGCAATCTATAAAATTTTGTGTAATTTGTAAGTATTTCTGTGGCAACACGGCACAAATGTCAAATTGTAAGAAAAACAAGCAAAAGAAAACACAAAAATTGCTGAACAACAACAAAAACTTGGGCAACTAAACTCTTCGAGTGTGGACACGAAGACAAGTTTAAAACAGAATTGTTGAAGAATTGCCCAACTCTTCTCGCCGAGTGTGGACATAGACTTACATGAAAAAAGCGTAAACGAAATACCAA
This sequence comes from Metopia argyrocephala, assembly GCA_963576795.1. NCBI lineage: Eukaryota > Metazoa > Arthropoda > Insecta > Diptera > Sarcophagidae > Metopia > Metopia argyrocephala. The sequence continues at coordinate 53,603,301 of OY756211.1, read as the reverse complement.
AAGTTTTTGGACTACAGAACTGGAATACCGAAAATCGTTTTTATATTGTTAATTTCTGGCTTAAAAACTGTCACATGAGCATTGGTAAAAAATTTCTGAATTAAGCTTTTGATGGTTTATGCTGAAATTTCTCCGTTCAATGTACTTCTGTAAATTAAGAGGCATTACAGACATTAAACTTAATAAAATCATTGGATGTGGTTTAGCGGATTTTCCCACCAGGATCATTATTTTGAAAATTTTTTTACACAGTGGCTATAAGTTTTATCGTACCACAGTGGCACTAAATGCTGGTTGTACTCCAAAGTCCTTTAGGGTCATCTAAACTAATCAAGCTGCTGATAAATTTGTATTGCCGAAAAATTCGGAGGATTCAAGCCATTTTCTCTGAAAGGACTAAAGGATATAAAAATTGTTCAAAGCACAAGTCTTCTAAAGCTATACTTACACCACCTAAGTTCTCATTTGGGTTTTATATCAGAAGCGCACTCAGATAGACTCAGTTAGTTTAATTACAAATCTAATTTAATTTTTATTAATTTTGCCTGAGCTCAGTTGAAAATAGAACATTTTCTATTCTCAAAATTATTGCCTTCTAAGTTGTAACTGTTATAATCAGATGAGAACTTAGGTAATGTGAATATAGCTTAAGTGTTTATTATTTACTTTTCTAAAACAAAAAAAAAAAAAAAAACAAACAAAAAAAAAAAAAAACACCAAAAAATTAATATTGGCTTTTATTACTATTGAGGTCCAAGTAAGTATTAAAAATTGAAAAACAGTGACATTTCTTACAAAGTCATTGCTTTTTTTCCTTCACACAAAAAATAAAGCTTTTTTGATGAAAACTAAGAAATTCACCTCTTAAATATTACAAGGAATACCCCTCTCTACCTAACAAATAATGTATTGAAAACAGCTGATATATAAAAATTTTAAATGGAAATGTACAAAGGAAATGCAAAATAAATTCCAAAGTTGGGGAAAAAATGAATAGATTTCCAGTTTCACGGAAAACATTGACCCCACAAAAACCCACTCCAAGAAAATAAAGCCTAGAAAAGTACAAAAAAATTAAGAGAGCATTATAAATAAAAAGAGCGAAAGTAAGTGTGTATGTATTTGTGAGTGAAGAAATGAGAGTGAAGAATTAAAACAATAAAACTCCGCCCTTTTTTTAAAACGAAATAAAGGAAATTAAATAAAAGAAATGAAATTGTTTAGCGATTACACAGTTAGGAAGAGTGTGTGGGTTCTATGTATTAGACAAAAGCAAAAAAGATGAGAGTGTATATGTTAAAAGCCACTCCTACGCAGCCATGTTGTAAGATTTTCTTTTAAGCTACTGTTATTGTTGTTAATGCAAAGGATAAAAGCTACAAAAGTGGTTGCAAATTTTGAGGTTATTCAGCCATTTGATAAAGCTAGAAATTCAAAATGGGTACGAAAAGGAATGAAATGATTTATGGAACATTCGCTGTAAATTAGACATTAAACGAAAAGCACAAAAAATTAGGTTAAATTTCTGATAAAATGGCAGAGTGTGAAGGCGAAAAAAAAAATTTACCGATATTTTGCAATTTCTGTTATTAAAAGTTTTTATATTTTATATATTTCAGAAATTTGATAGGTTTTTTTATTTTGTAACAAGTTTGTAACGACATGAATAAGTATATTCTCTTACCTGAGCTGTATTGACGTGTGTTTATAGAAGTTCACTGATGCACACACACACACGCGCACGCCAACAAATCTACACCCGCTTACCATTTAAGTTAAGGTCATCGAAATGTCAAAAGTTGCTTTTTCTGAAATTTCTATCATATCTGAGTGTTTTATTTTGTATTATTTTTATTTCAGTTTTTGTTTCATGTTATTCATTTCTTTCATTTCCAAAGCGTAATTGTTCAAGTTTTCAATTCTTTTTTTTTTGTATTAAAGATAAAAAATAAATTAAACTACTTAATTGTGCATTATATACCTGTCAACATTTAATAAAGCTGCTGCACAGTGGGTGCCATATTATAATCAGAAATTAAATCGTAAAAATATTCACTAAAAAAATTCTGTTGTATTTATAAGTATAATTCGGTAGAAGAGAAATTTACTTAATCTTAAATAACCAACCTTAACAGTTTGATTTTGGAATTTTTTTTTTCTTTTTAATAACTATAAATATTAAACTAAATTTAATAAAATTTATGCGAATAACGTTCTAGCCATTTAAGAATTAATACATTGCAATGTGTGATATATTTGTTACGTATAATGAACTTTTTCCACTTTGTTCTTAGTTATGGTATTAAAAAAAGGAAACTATTAACATCATTGAAGATTTTCCGAAAGCATACAGCGTGAAATACACGACTACATGTAGTTTCTAATCAGGTTTATTTTTACTACCCAAAGCTTAAACTATTTAAACCCTAGGTGTAGAAATACTGTGATTGTATAAACAATACTGGTAAAGGTTTAACTTCCCACAAATAATTTTTGTTTTATAAAAGAGAGAAAACAAAACAGATAATAAAAAATTAATTACATGTAAAATAATAAATATTAAAAAAAAAGAACTCAGGACTTATTCTGTAACTCTCTAAAGCTAAAACTTTAGCGTTATAAATTTATAAACTTGTGTGCTGGAGGCCTGAAATTCGAACTCCAGGAAGGGTGATCAATTTTTTTTGTTTCACCAGAAACGCAGTTAACTTTCATCTAATTAAATCGATTCTGACGAAACAATAATTTATAAACTTGATTTAGGACTTTTGGCTACGAAAACAATTCTTGAACTCGTATTGTAATTTAAAACCTTCATGCCTATTGTTTTTAAAATTTTTATTTTTATATATTCTAATGCCCAGCCTATTTTAAAAACATAAAATTTTTGCGTTTTAGCTAAAGACTACTGACTTTTATTTTCAAGGAATTAACTAAAATAAATATCGCGGCGTATAAGGAATAATTATTAAACCGACAAATATCACTCATACGGTTTTATTTTAATTTAGCTCTATACCAGTGGTCGTCACCCATATTACTCAGGTAACGAAATTGTTCGGATATTAATTTAGTTTTACTTTCTCTCTGCGTGAATATTACAACCAGGGTTGCTCAATTGAAAAACAAATCCTGACAAACGGCTTCTTGAAATGCACCAAAATTTACTCTATCGTTAATTCCTATTATGTTATTGTTGAATTTAATTTACTTACTTACTTACTCAGCTGGCCATAACAACCCATTAACGGGTTTCGGCCTGCTTCAGCACTAGTCTCCAGGCGCTTCTGCTTAGCGCGCGCCTTCTCCAGTTGGTCACACCAATCGATGACAGGGCTTCATCAACCTGGTCCTTCCAACGTAAACAGGGTCGTCCTCTACGCCGACGTCCAGTGACCTTCGCATCGAAAACTTTCTTCGCTGGACCAGATTCTTCCATCCGAACAATGTGGCCGAGCCAGCGTAGCCGCTGGATGTTAATACGCTGGACAACACCTACATCGCCGAGGAGCTCATACAGCTCATGGTTGGTTCTAATGCGAAACTCATCGCCATGCCTTAGAGGGCCAAAGATCTTACGAAGAACTTTTCTCTCGAACACGCCCAGGACCGCTGCATCGGCACAAGACAGCGTCCATGCTTCCGCACCATAGGAAAGCACCGGGAGAATAAACGACTTGTAGAGTGTTAATTTCGTCGCACGAAAGAGGTCTCTATTATTAAACTGCCTACCGAGACCATAGTAGCACCTGTTGGCCAGTGTGATTCTTCGCCTGATCTCTAGACTGACATCATTTTTGCTGGTAATGGCGGTGCCAAGGTAGATGAATTCCTTGACCACATCGAATGTATATTTGCCGGCTGTAACCTGGGAGCCGATACGATCAACATCACTACTCGTCGACAACATGTACTTCGTCTTGCTCTCATTTACCGCCAGACCCATTTTAGCAGACTCTCGTTCAATAGCATTAAAGGCTGCGGTGACATCTCGCTTGGTATGCCCAATGATGTCTATATCGTCTGCATACGCAAGGAGCTGGACACTTTTGTTAAATATAGTGCCATTTCGATGTACACCCGCCTTTCGCAAAACACTCTCCATGACGAAATTGAAGAGGTCGCAGGATAAGGGATCGCCCTGTCTGAAACCTCGCACGGTATTAAAAGGCTCGGAGAGGTCTCTTCCTACCTTGACGGAGCTGCAGGAATTGCTCAACGTCATTCTGCACAGTCTTATCAATTTTGCAAGAATACCGAGCTCAGACATTGCTGCATATACGCGATCCCTTATCGGGCTATCGAACGCTGCCTTATAGTCGACAAAGAGGTGGTGTGTGTCGACTTGACTTTCATGGGTCTTCTCCAGGATTTGGCGCAGTGTGAATATCTGGTCAATGGTGGACTTACCAGGTCTGAAGCCGCACTGATAAGGTCCAATCAGTGAGATGGCGAATGGCTTCAGTCGTTCACACAATACGCTCGTAAGAACCTTATATGCGATAGAGAGAAGGCTTATACCCCTGTAGTTGGTGCATATTGTGGGGTCTCCCTTTTTCAGGATCGGACAGAGGGCACTGAGATTCCAATCATCGGGCATACTTTTCTCCAGCCATATTCTGCAAATGAGCTGGTGCATGCACCTAACCAGCTCATCGCCTCCATACTTGAAGAGTTCAGCGGGCAGACCGTCAGGTCCGGCTGCTTTGTTGTTCTTCAGTCGCGATATGGCAACCTTGACCTCTTCATGGCTGGGGGACGGGATCACAACGTCATCATTGATTGGGTCCGGCACAGCATCTCTAGCAGCGGAATTTGTATCATCATCGCTTTGCAGTAGATTACAGAAATGCTGTCTCCATAATCTCAGTGCACCATGTGCATCTGTAACCAGATTACCATGTTCGTCTCTGTAGGAGGTTGCTCCGGGTTTAAAACCAGTAGTAAGACGCTTTATCTTCTTATAAAAATTTCGAGCATCATGTCTACTCCTGCAATCTCGATTTCCTCACGATTACGCCTTTCTTGCTCCCTTTTCTTTCTTCTAAATAGGCGTCTTTCTTCCCTCCTCTTCTCTCTGTACACCTCCACAGTTGCTCTTGTAGTGGTGGACTGCAACGTTCTTCTGTAGGCAGCATTCTTTGCCGCAGTGGCCTCACGACACTCTTCATCGTACCATTGGTTTCTGCGGGGAGGACGCTCAAAACCAAGGACTGTTTCGGCAGCGTTGCGCAGAGAGTGAGCAATGTGAGACCACTGTCCACCAATACTTTCGAGAGAGGACAGGATACAATGGAGCTCATTAGAAAGACGATCGGAGAACGACCTAGCTGTCTCTTGTGATCGCAGATTTTTGATGTCCAGCTTCCCTCGAACACTAGAACGTGCCATATTCGCTGCGCATATGCGCAATCGCATCTTGGCTGCGACAAGATAATGGTCCGAGTCGACATTGGGACCTCTAAATGTGCGCACGTCTAGTATACTGGATACATGCCTTCCATCAATCACAATGTGATCGATCTGGTTGGTAGTTGATCGATCGGGAGAGAGCCAGGTGGCCTTATGGATATCGAGATGCTGGAACCTGGTGCTACAAACTATCGATCAGTCTCATGCCGTTCGGCGAGGTGGAAGAATGGAGACTGAACTGCCCGACAGTGGGGCCAAAGATACCTTCACGTCCAACTTTCGCATTGAAATCGCCGAGGACAATTTTGACGTCATGTGCCGGACACTTATCGTATACATCCTCGAGCTTTGCGTAGAAAGTATCTTTGACCGCATCATCCTTCTCTTCCGTCGGGGCGTGAGCGCAAATGAGGCTGATGTTATAAAATTTCGCCTTCATCCGGATCGTAGCTATTCTTTCGTTCACGGGGGTGAATTCTGAGACAAGATGGCAAAGTCTCTTGCTAACTACAAATCCGCAGCCAAATTCAAGTCTGTTATCATGGCAGCTGTAGTAGATGTCACATGTTGCTTGCCTTGTACAACCCTGTCCTATCCATCGCATTTCCTGGATGGCGGTGATGTCAGCCCTACATTTTTTGAGAGCATCCGTACTTTATTAACAGATATCACAAAAACTTTATTAATTATAAAAATATTTGCGATGTTAAAAATCTTTCATAAAAAGAATCCATACGCTTTGTTCTCAGCATACTAAACGACAACCACAATTATAAAAAAACATGTGTGTGAGACAAACATTGCGTGTGTGTTTATGTTTTATTAGTTTCAAAGAGACCTTTGTTGGTCAGACACTGATGATGTGATAATAAGCAACATAAATTATATAATATTATTAATGTTTATATTTCTTATAACTGCATATCAATTTGTTTCTAGCATTTACAAACAACTTATTTTATGTCCAGTTTCAATAAATTAGTTTAAATTTTAAAATTAAAGTTTTTTTTAAAAAGAAAATTTTCACTAATTTCATTCAAGTTGTGAAAAACAACACAAATAAAAAGCCAATCTCATCTGTCAGTGTATTTATGTGTGACTATTTTTGTGAAGACCACTGCTTTATACCTACCTAACGTTCTTCTTTGTTTTCCTTTAAGAATAATAAATCTGTTTAAAATTACAGAGCAAAATAAAAAGTAAAATAAAAATTTTCGTCTTTTCAATGAATTTTTAGCAAAAGAAGACAACTCCCAAAATTTTTCTAGTTTAAATTAAAAAAAAAATAAATAAACAAATCTTTAAGTAAAATCTGAGAAAGTGTTTAAAATCTACTAAAAAAAGTAGAATGCCTGCTATGAGAAGAGCTGTACGCACTATCAGTTTGGAATGGCAGTCAAAAACTTATTAGTTCGGATCGTTGCTTTTAATCAATTAACAATCATTCATGTTTACCACTAAAATCATTGTAGAAGAAAAAAGGTAGATTTGTATAATCCTCTTAAGTGCACATCGTTCGTTTAGCGGGATTCGCTCAAGCGAAACATGGAATAAAAATTACAAAATTAATGTGAAGGCTGTTACTAATATGTTTTTGAGATTTACAAATACCTATATATATATACTATGTATATAATATAATTTTTTTGCAAAAAAAATTTTTTTTTTGACAACACTGTTTTGGGCAGCTTAGCTATAATTTAACCTTGCATTTTATTGATTTTTTTTAATCAAAATTCATGCTCGATCAAGAAAGTGCATCGTGCACTTTTTCCATTTTATGTTCAATCTGAAAGAATGCATCACTCGTATTAGACTCTCAATATTATATTCATATTATATAATTGAAATAGAATCAGTGCAGAAACAATTTCTCTGCTTTAATTTTCGTAATTTTCAATAGTATCCAAACATTGCTTTACCATTATACAAAAGCTGTTATGGATTTATTAAACTAATGACACTTAAGAATGTGCATGAACATTTTAGGATAGGATAGGATAGGTTAGGATAGGATAGGATAGGATAGGATAGGATAGGATAGGATAGGATAGGATAGGATAGGATAGGATAGGATAGGATAGGATAGGATAGGATAGGATAGGATAGGATAGGATAGGATAGGATAGGATAGGATAGGATAGGATAGAATAGGATAGGATAGGATAGGATAGGATAGGATAGGATAGGATAGGATAGGATAGGATAGGATAGGATAGGATAGGATAGGATAGGATAGGATAGGATAGGATAGGATAGGATAGGATAGGATAGGATAGGATAGGATAGGATAGGATAGGATAGGATAGGATAGGATAGGATAGGATAGGATAGGATAGGATAGGATAGGATAGGATAGGATAGGATAGGATAGGATAGGATAGGATAGGATAGGATAGGATAGGATAGGATAGGATAGGATAGGATAGGATAGGAGGAAGTGGCAGCCTCGTAATGACAAGGCACACTTGAGCACGCATAGCGGCCCGTTGTGATACCACATGATATAGGGAGCCCTGATAGCCAGAAGCTCCACATAAGAAGCACTACTTCCGCACAAAATTATGCTGGAAACGAGTCAGAGAGCCTAATGAATTTGGCAATTGAACCAATGTCCCGGATGGACAGGTCAGTCAATCCATCGAGAAAAGGAGATCCTAATGTAAGAAATCTACGTCGGGCCAGAGATGGGTACTGGCAAATATAGTGAACCACAGTTTCTTCCTCCTCAATCGACCCTCGGTCACGACAGAAGTCGTTTGCAGGCAAGCGCAGCCTCTCTGCATGCCTGCCAATCACGCAGTGGCCCTTGAGGACGGATACAACGGGAGAGATGTCATTGGTGGCCCTTTAATATAATTAAAAAATTCAGATAATTTTCTCAAGATTTAGAAAATTGAAAAAAATGTATAAATTCTATTTCTTCTATATTATTTTTCAGGTGTAAAAATTTTTTTTTTTTTTGGAGAGTTACAAAAGCTTAAAATTTTCTAGGTAAATGATTAGATATACATACATATTCCTGATGATGCTGGCAAGGAAGTAGCGAAATATCTAAAAATAGATATTTAATAACTAAATTTTTTAAAAACCATCACATTTCATAATATCAGGGATGCATTTTTATGCTTTCTTTTTTGTTTGGGTTAAATGTATTCACAATGCATGTAAATTTTTTTTTGCATGTGTATGTGCATTTTATGTTTTCATTTTACTTTGTTTTGATACTTTACCAACCGTGTAAATGCATAAAATATCCATCGTATGATTTTTACTCTCATTTTAAAATTACGGATGGAATTTCATTATATTATCTCTTTGATTTTACGTACGACTTGTATAACCGTATAAACCCGCCTTTACCCAGTGTGTTATTTGATATTCTTTTATTTCTATACAGTACACACTGTATGTATATGACGACTATAATATCATGCTATGTTGTGTGGGCATTACAGACTAAAATAGTATTCGATAGAAATTTTGTTAACATAGTTCATACATATGAATTATTTTTTTGTATGTTTTCGTCAAAATAATAAAACTATATATTTCAAAAAGTAGAGCTGTCGGCAATCTCCCAGTATTTTTTTTATAATCAGGACCACAGAAGTAGCTAATAATAGAAAAAGAAATAAAAGCAACAAGATTATTTTAATTTTTTTTTTGTTATTCTACAAGAATTAAGCTCTGATCTTTAAAAAACTAAATTTAATACAAACGAAAAAAAATTAAAATTTTTGCAAGTGTAAGCATTCTACTAAAAATATACTTAAACAAGTACATTTATTTGTGGGTTTTTGTTTATATACAAAAAAAAAAAAAAAAAAAAAAAATAATAATAAAAATATTAAAAAAAAAATAAATAAATTCAAATATATTGGGTCATAAATTATTTTATATACAAACAAAATACACAGGTACACATACATATGTATGTATGTATATGCATATCAAAAATTCTCATTTAAATAATCTCTTATGTACGTATGTGTGCGCTTATGTAAATCCTTATGATCAAATATTGTTTGTATGACGCCGACATTAAATCAATGCCTTTACGGCGAAAAAAAAGAGTTTAAAAAATTGTTTTCTTCATTTTCCTTTAAAACTTACAAATCCAGCAACACAGTTTTTTTTCTTGATTTAAGTTCTACCACAAAAAAGAAAACAAAAAATACAAAAAGAAAACAACCAAAACCTTTAAGTATGATTACGTATGAGTGCTAAAAAATTTTCATTTATTATACGCTTCAATACCTTTAGCATAAACAAGAAACAAAACAAAAAAATTCTTCCATTACTAACACCAAACCCTTCGTATTCTCTTACAGATACCCTTAAAGTATGTATTTAAATGTATACGCTTTAGTCATAGTATTAAGAAAAATACTTTGAAATAAAGAAAAGCGAAATTAAAAGTGAAAAAAGTACATGCAAAAGAAATGTGATGAAATTGTCCAATTCTAAGAGTTATTTAGTTTCTCTTTATTTTTATTTATGATTTCGTTTAAAAATGTTGGTGTATCAACAAAATGTATATATGTATGTATATGCACATGGATTGATTAAATGACATGTTAAATGTTTACAACAATATAAAAATCTATAACAAAAATGAAAAAAAAAAATGGAATTAAAACAACGCAGTTACAATAAATAATTTATAGTGGAAGTCAACAACGATATTGGCTAATATGGTAATGATGATGGGGATGGCGATGACGACAAAAGCACATTTAATAGCAAAACAGAAGAGAAAACAAAAAAAAAAATTATAAAAACCAACAAATATGGCTGCCAAAATCTGTTATGTGGTATTCATACATATGTATGATTGTGTAAAGGATTATTTTATACACTTCAAGAAATTAAGTATGACATGGTGTAAAAAAAAATACATCCCTTTAGAAAAATATGTGTCATAAATTTTTTTTTATTTCTATCTGAGAATAGAAATTATGATTTAAGTTATAGCATGTTCTGTTCCATATTTTGTGTATCACTTAATGATATTAATTCGAGAGTTTAATGCTGAAAGATAAACTGAAATATTTTTTTTGTATATGAAACAAAAAGTTTCCCGATAATAAGATAGTAAAGAATTTTAAGGTACTTATATTTATAAAACATTTTTTTCTTAAGTTTTGGAATTTAGCATAATATTCGTTCACGATATGCAATTTAACAGCACCGTAAGGTTTACATTACATAAGGGTAAGGGTTACGGCCTAGCTTCTCGCAGCACTCATGTTGTTTAAAGTCGACTCCGAATGACACAGATTTGAGAAGCCTTTTCATGGCAATCAATTACTCTCAGAGCTTTTGCCAGAAGACTGCTGAGAGGTAGTCGCCAAAAGTAAAAATTCTTTTATATTTTTTTTTTTCAAGATGCCAAAGCTGAGATTTGAACCCGGCACTATCGTCTTAGTAAGCCAACACACTAACCACTAGACAAAGGCGAATAAACATTTTCATTAGGGGAGGAATAAAAGATTATAATGATATTGAAGATAATGTTGACATTGCTGTCCTTGATCCAGCCCCTGAGATAATTATAGGTACTGCTACCCAACTGCGTTTCTGGCATTGGACACCCTGCTCTCCGGCAGGTTAGCCAGTTGAGTCCTTGCAGTGTAAGCTTCTTCACCACGACAAGTTGATTATCCCACGTAGAGTTATTAGGAGTTTTTTTGAAACAAAATGTTTAAAAAGTAAAGTGTTTGGCCATTAAAATAAGAATCCTTAAGGATTTTTAATAGTAACTTAAGATTTTCAAAGTGTTTAGCAAATTTTATTAATTTTGCAGGCCTTTAATGTAGAAAATTATTCAACGAATCTATTCGTTTTTGGGCATTAAAATAGTTATTGAAACAAACTAAATCCAATAATTATGGTTTTCAATATGTATGTATGTATCCAGAAGGCTAAAAAATATTTTAATCTTAAAACATACACAAACTTACTAAAATAACATGACCGCAGAGATATATTCGTTATACAAAGATCACAAAAAATAAAAAGCAACAGCTAATAAAAGGTACAGGGTATCCGCCAGGATGATATAATGAAAGGTAATGGATCTTATATTGATAATTGTTTTATTTATTTCTTTTCTTTTTTCTTTTTTTAAATTGAATTAATAATTTATATAATATGAAATGTATGCTTTTGGGGATAAGCATGTCTCTATAGCCATTTCATCTCTGCGTAAGAGAGGAGACTTTTTCCCAAAAGTGGTATTCAAAACTATAAATATTTATGTTAAAATAGTTAGAGACTAAATGCGAATCATATCCCATATCATATCATATCTCTTAAGCATGCACTTCATATTATATTCATATATTTGCCAATAAGGCGAAAAATATTTTTGGTTTTTTAATAAATAATTTATATTTTTTAATTCAATAATATTTTAGATCCATCAATTTATTTATAATTTTTTTTTTAATTATTTAAATTTTTCTTTGTAATCAATGTACACCAAACATTTAAAATATCCCTATACGATTACGCCAATAGTTGTTTAAGAGAAAGAAATTGTAGCTCATTTTCAATAGAAGTCAAATTAACTTTTATTTTAATTTCATTTTATATAATACTATATACTACTTATATAATAAAATTAACGCCGGTGACAGGTTCATAGTTATATGGCGACGTTAACAGTATTAAGAGCAATATACAACAAAAAAAAAAAATCCCTTGGAAGGAACAAATTTATACAGAGAACACAACGTTTAAAACTTTCAAATAAAATTTTGCGTGAAAGGGGGCGTGGCGTAAGAAATGTTTATTTATACCTCGCCTGGAGTATAATGTGTATACAATTTGAAGTAAATCTGTTAAAAACTATATGGGAGCAATTACATAATTTTAAAAAAGTGGGCGTAAAAGTGGGCATGGTCGAAAAAAAAGTACCCTATTAATCATGTCAGAGTCCCAGTTAAATGCTGTGAAAATTTCAGGAAGATCGGTCTAGAGGTTTGGTCTCCTATAATGTACAAACAATCAAACAAACAAACAAACAAACAAACAAACAAACAAACAAACAAACAAACAAACAAACAAACAAACAAACAAACAAACAAACAAACAAACAAACAAACAAACAAACAAACAAACAAACAAACAAACAAACAAACAAACAAACAAACAAACAAACAAACAAACAAACAAACAAACAAACAAACAAACAAACAAACAAACAAACAAACAAACAAACAAACAAACAAACAAACAAACAAACAAACAAACAAACAAACAAACAAACAAACAAACAAACAAACAAACAAACAAACAAACAAACAAACAAACAAACAAACAAACAAACAAACAAACAAACAAACAAACAAACAAACAAACAAACAAACAAACAAACAAACAAACAAACAAACAAACAAACAAACAAACAAACAAACAAACAAACAAACAAACAAACAAACAAACAAACAAACAAACAAACAAACAAACAAACAAACAAACAAACAAACAAACAAACAAACAAACAAACAAACAAACAAACAAACAAACAAACAAACAAACAAACAAACAAACAAACAAACAAACAAACAAACAAACAAACAAACAAACAAACAAACAAACAAACAAACAAACAAACAAACAAACAAACAAACAAACAAACAAACAAACAAACAAACAAACAAACAAACAAACAAACAAACAAACAAACAAACAAACAAACAAACAAACAAACAAACAAACAAACAAACAAACAAACAAACAAACAAACAAACAAACAAACAAACAAACAAACAAACAAACAAACAAACAAACAAACAAACAAACAAACAAACAAACAAACAAACAAACAAACAAACAAACAAACAAACAAACAAACAAACAAACAAACAAACAAACAAACAAACAAACAAACAAACAAACAAACAAACAAACAAACAAACAAACAAACAAACAAACAAACAAACAAACAAGCAAACAAACAAACAAACAAACAAACAAACAAACAAACAAACAAACAAACAAACAAACAAACAAACAAACAAGCAAACAAACAAACAAACAAACAAACAAACAAACAAACAAACAAACAAACAAACAAACAAACAAACAAACAAACAAACAAACAAACAAACAAACAAACAAACAAACAAACAAACAAACAAACAAACAAACAAACAAACAAACAAACAAAACAAAACAAACAAAAAACAAACATGGCTCTATACCGGTCTCCATTAACGGTAACTGACTCTCCAGCATTATTTCGGAAGAAGTATGGCCCAATGACTCCACCAGCCCATAGAGCACACCAAACAGTCAGTTTTTGTGGTTGTAATGACGTCTCAAGGGTCTCATGTGGATTCTCTTCACTCCAAATGCTGCAATTTTGCTTGTTGACGTAGCCATTCAACCAAAAATGAGCCTCATCGCTGAACAAAATTTTGCGATGAAAATCAGCATCGAGATCAATCTCATTTTCGGTCCATACACCAAAATCACGACGCATTGCATGGTCTCGCGGCTTTATTTCTTGCACAAGCTGGATCTTGTAAGGTCGCAAGCCAAGATCTTTGCGCAAAATCTTCCATAAAGTTGATGGACAAAGCTCCAATTGCTGTGCACGGTGGCGAATCGATTCATTCGGGTTCTCTTCAACACTTTGCTCTACAGCGGCAATTGTTTCTTTGGTGCGCACTGTTCGACGTCTCTGCGGATGCGTATTATCACATAGAGTAAACGTAGTGCGAAAACGATCCATGGTTAACCGAATTAATTGCTCTGATGGACGATTATGTCGACCATAAAATGAACGGAGCTTGCGGTAAACTTCGCGAACTGAACCATTATTTTCAAAATAAATTTGCACGATTTGCAAGCGTTGTTCTTTTGTCAACCTGTTCATGCTGAAATGACAAACCAAACTAAATATTAATCACTTGACAGCTGACAAAATGGCCGCCAGTTAAAAAAGTGATGCCAACTTAAAGTTCTATACCTCAATAAAAAAGACTCTTTACAATATAAAAGTTTCCAACACACCATATATTTGTATTTACGTATTAATAAAATAATGACAATAAAAGGCAATATAAAGATGATGACGTTAATGGTGATTGTGGTAATTGTAATGATGTTGTTTATGTACAGAATAATGGTGGTGGTGAATTCATTATTAATTTAATGTAATTAATAAAGGACTTAATTTAATAATATAGCAAATGGCAGACATGAAAACACAAGTGATAAAATAAACAGTTAAAAATAATTTATTTATGGTGTAAATACTCGTATACTATTAAAGGCAGTACATGGCTAAAACAAAAATTAAAATTAAATATAAAGTCTCAAAAGGTCAGCGCATCGTATATTGACAGTTTATTAATTTCATGACATTTTACATTTTTAACGCAGTGACCTTCACCACAGTTTTGCAGCATGTAATTCTTTTCTAGTTAAATGCCGAGTAAAGTTTTATGTTTTTCACAGCCATTGAAAGCAACAAATTTATCGATTGGGGATGACAACTGAACTTAAGTTAAGTAATGTGGACTAATCGGGTATTTTGAGAATGTGACTACGATGTGTGGAGGAACTAAACAAAACTTAAGTTTCATTAATTAGAAGATCTGCTGTCGGAATATAATTTTAATCAAAAATTGTAAGTATATATGCTTCCGTCGAAAAATGTTATGTGCGAAATATTTAAAGAACTTCAAATAGTGTAACAAAAAACTATGCCAGTATTGTTGATCACATTGGAAGAATTTCAGTTTTTTATATAGTAGAATCATGTTTTAATTTTAAAGCCAACTGTATACAAACCCTCCAATTGTACTTAAAAAAAATCATGTTCATTGTAGAAAATAAAGCATCAAAAACATTTGCCAAGTAAAAAGAGCCCAGCACTCATTAAAAATATAGAAGAAAAAGTATTTATTGTATATATAAAAGGTCAAATATACCGGAAGAGAAATATTTCTACTCCTACAGCACATTATACTAGTCGTATTAATATTAACAGAAAAAGTTATTTCCAACTTTTACAAAGTTTTTATTTGAAGTAAACTCGACTTAATCTAGCACGTTTACACACACAATAAAATTAGTTAAAAAATCCAATCTAATTCAGCAAGCTATTCAAGTCAAGTGAGGCTTTAAACCTTTCAAATCTAGCATTGCTAATGACTGGAGAAGTCTCAGGAAAAAGACAACTACCACACCACCATACAGAGCAAATTTTTATAGCAAGATTCATGCAAAGGTGTTTATGGCATGCCTGAGTTTAGTACCCCCGCAAAGATAAAAATTTTTACCGAAATCCTAACTGATACGATATAATATAAGAATGAAGCTTTTCGAATCATTCACATCCAATTGTGGCTTCAGATAGGCTAATCTTTATGATCAATATTTTATGCCAAATATTGTGTTTTTATGAGCTTTATACTAAGTTCAGACATGAACTTTTATTGAGCCAATATACGGTTAATTGACAAAATTATTTTAAGTGTTCCAGCATACGGAATTTAGCTTACTCAATAATCATTGGACAGCTGGAAACCAGAAAACAACTCGCTACATTTCAAGAAGGGCTACCTCACTGGCATATATTTATATATCCGCTAATACTTAAAAAAAATTTTGATTTTATGGTATAAATAAATGACTTAACCGAAAGCTATAAAAAGTAAAAAACGCCATTAGTCAACCCAGAGAGAAATGGTAGTTAATAAGAATCGAGAAGGTAATACAAGGAATGTACAATCTATTGATTCTGGAAATCATTAGCCTTAACACAGACCATGTCCTGCGAAAGTAATAAATGTTTTTAATGTCCCCCCGTAATATGTATTAGAACTCATTATTTGTAATGCATAAAGTAATTTTTTAGTAATAATTTGAAGGAATAACGAGAAATAACGAATATTTTTATTAAAATGTAGAACAAAGAGTTGCTTCTTCTGAAGAAGTTATATACTTATGTACCACATAAAATTACCTTCTCGATTCCAAAAGTAATAAATTACGAAGGCAGATATTATTTAACTGATTATAAAATAAGGTAATCAAATTTTTCAGCTAGGAAGCTGCGAAGTCTAGTTGGAAGCAATTACTATTACTTACTAAGTATTGTTGGTGTTCAACTGATTATTTTTTTGAAACGGAAATTCAGTTAGTATGACTGAATAAAACCAGCCATTCCTCTCACAAAATCTCAAAAAGGCCAGGTTCGAATCCCAGCAGAGGTGAAAAATGAAAAATTTAGTTTGCAGTTTTTTCAAAATTATATTGTAATTTAAAAATAAGAGATCCCCTACTCCAAGACGTCCATCAACAAAGTAACAGCTCCCTGACATTCCACCTTAATCTTTAACAACGAAAAACTAATGATCAAGAGAAAAACGCCAACTATTGGGAAGTAGAAGATAACAGCTAAAAACCTACTTAGCGAAGGCATTCACCGCAATCAAAATGCAACGATGGGGCAATTGCTGTTGATCATTCAAAGGTGAAGGTGTAACACTGGCCTTTGAATAATCAATTCACAGCAATTTGTCTCATTCCTAAGGCGCTTAATAATATAAGAAAACAAAATTGTATCTGTTCTGTTGTCATAATGTACTGTCCCTTTCACCCTGAGAATTGGTCTCAATAAAAGAAAAAAAAACAGCAGCTTGTTGACTATTTCGATAGAAAAAGATACCGATATTTCCGGCATTGAGTACACCATACTAAACAGTCATTTTTAATAGATGTAATCGTAACTCGTTAATGGCTTAAGAAGAAACGCGTATCTTTGGCCATCTTCAAAGGAGCTCCATAAATTAAACTTATATGCAAGGCTAATTTTTGCATAACCTGTATTGTATAGAGCCATAAAACAAAATCTTTATGTAAAATTGTCGAGGTAGTCGAAAAACAATCGACATTTTGGTATTTTTTAAAAAATACAGTAGCAATATTCCATTTCCCCAATTCAGAAGCGTTACTGTAGCGCTGAAAGATTTATGATGCCTTGTCAAACTGTACTGATTAGAAATGTCAACCCATAGTTGTCAATATCAATAGTCTTCATGCAGCTAAAAACATCCATTAAGAAAATGAAAATTGAATTTGAATCAACTCTCTGTTGTTTCTTGTATACCGCTTTAAATGGTAGCGATTAATGATAAAAGATAAAACCAAAATGACATTTTTAATTGAAAAACAATAGAATAAATAAAATATTAAAGAGAATAATAAAGAAGAGAATGGAAACAATTATGACAATATTTAAAAGATTTAATTTTTTAAACTATAAAATAGGTAAAATTCTTCATTACATAAAAAGCAATAGGATTGTTACATTACTAGTATCTCATTAAATTCTTTAGATAATTGTTTAGAGAAAATATGTTTTTTCTATAATATTCAATTCTTTTGAAGTCTTTCCTTAACGAATTTTTAGATTCATCATAATGTTGCCTGTATTAATGTTGGAAACTTAAATGAATTTCACCCATTCCTTAATGGATTTTTTCCATTTAATGTAGATTTATGGAACATGAATATCCTGACAGACATAAAAAACTTATTTATCCTGCAAAGAATTAAAAACCGCAACGAAAAGTTAAAGAAACAATAACACTGTAAGATCAGGCCAGAACATGACATTTCAAATAAAGAAACAATTGTGGAACAGAAATAAACTGTCAGGTGAGTTAATTAAAAAAAGCAACAACAAAAAAGTTCTGACGAGCCAAAAATAGCACAAACATTCAAAGAAATTAGAAGAAACAAACACAGTCGACTGACAACCATTGAATGAAATTATATTAAAACCCATAAACATTCCTGGTGGTTTCTTTTGCCATACGAACAAAACACAATTAATTTATAATTTGCTTTCATATTTATTTTCAATTATAAAAATACCCTGAAGCCATAAATTACAAAAAGATTTCATGCAAAAAACTTACATGAAATTTCAATCATTGACAGATGTACACAGAGAGAAAATATTTGTGAGAGATTAATTTGTAAAAGATTAAATTGAGCCAAGCATAGTAAATGAATAACATTTACGAGGTTTTTTTCTGATTTACGAGGTTTGTTAAAAAGCTAAAAAAAAGTTACCTTTAGGTTTTCTAAAAAAAACGAAGATACTTAATTTAATAATACTTGTTTTAGTATATCGCAGGTATTGATATATAAGCACGTTTCAGCTGCACTGCTATAAGCCTAAAGATTCGAAGAGTGTATTGTGCTCGTCGATATTCTGCTGTACTAACTCATTAGTTACGAGGGCGGTGCCAGAATTAGACGACCTAACAAAGAAATCGCAACATATTTGACTAAAAGAAAAAAAAAATCCTAACAAAATCTCCGTTTACCCTTAAACACTTTTCCAAGCGATACCCTTCGAAACTGTTTAGAATCTTAAGATTGCTTTTAATTGTAGGCTTCACCTCTTCATTATTGGTAAATTGTTTATCAAAGGGCAATTTTTAAAGTTTTGAAATAGAAAGTATCCCGAGGAAGGTAAATCCGGCGAATAAGGTGAGTGTGGAAGCTATCCAATCACACTGTTAGTAGTGAATGTGTCATGATGAAACAACACTTTTTTCTTCGCCTACTGTGAGCATTTTCCTTAATTTCATCATATAAACGCAATAAGTAAGCACAGTAATCGTCGTTTAATATTTTGAATGCTCACCTCCTTTGCTTAAGATGTAGTGGTTAATGTATTGGTTAACTAGACAATAGCTCTGGATTCAAACCCCTGCTCTGACATCCTTCAAAAAATTTTTTGGAAAAATATCTTTTTCGGCGACTACCTTCTAGCAGTGTTCCGGCAAAAACTCTGAGAGTAACTGAGTGCCATGAACAAGCTTCTTAAGTCTGAGGTTCGTAGTCGACATTAAACAGCACGTACTCATGGATAGAAATTGGAACACAGAACATGGGTGCTGCGAGAAGCTTGACCATAAACCTGAAACAGTGTAGTAATGGCAAGTTATGCATGTGTGTATGTATATAAGACGGTTATTACATTCCAGCCCATTGGTTTGATGATTCCCCTGTTTTGGGTTTGAAGTGTTTTATCCATGGTTACGAATTGATACACAAACTCGTTCTTCTTGCCGTAGAGTATCGCCAAACACTTCATTGCAATATTTTTATGACACTCACCTGGCCGTCAATGTGCGTCAATATGCGGCGTATTTATATCCTATTTTGGTCTGTCTGTCACATCAGCTAGCTGACGTACTTGCAGCCAATAATTATCCGTAATTAAACTGTTGAAAACTCTAGGCTAAAGAAGAAATAAGTAGAGTCAATTCCAATTCCAATTCAAATTTTTCTTTTTTTTTTATTTAAGACCAATATTGAATATATAGATATATAGATGTGAAGAAGTAATATTAAGCGCCTTATTTCAATAGGACAAACTGCTGTCAATTTGATCACTCAAAAGCCAGTGCTATACCTTCACCTTTGAATGAGCAGCAATTGCCCCATCTGTATTTTGAATGTGAGTGATAAGCATCTTTTTTTTATGTAGGTTATGTTATTTTGCCAAAAGATGGCGCTGTACTCCTGATCATTCGTTTTCTTGCTAGAATAGGCTGGAAATGCCAGGGAGCGGTTTCGTGAAGATGGATTTCTTGGAGGTGGGGGGGAACCTCTTATTTTTTTTTAAATTATAACTTTGGAAAAACCGCAAATTAATTTTTTTTATTTTTCTCCTTCGCTGGGATTTGAACCTGGGTCCTTTGAGTTTCTGTGCAAGCGCTCAACCACTATGCCACGATGTTTAAGCGTAATGATTAGAAACAAATGTGGCATGTTAAAACCAAAGTCTATATCTCCTAAAAATAGCCCAATAAATAAAATAAAAAGCCCATAAAAAACATCTACACAAATAAAACTTCATAATCAGTGGCCGTTAGATGACACCTAAGAAGAGCAATAGGAATTAGAACCTCACACATGGGCAGAAATAGTTCATGTCTTCAGTATTACGATTAGGCATCTAATTATTTGGCGTTGCTTGTGACTGTTCTTAAGAAAACATTCCGCTTTCAATTGTATTTGGCGCATCATTTTCATTGGATTTGGTAATCTCATGCATAATAAGTTAAAAAGATACATCTTCAAATTTTTTCTAAAGTTTTTTTTTTCCACCTGTCGCGCAATAAACTGATACCTTCATAAAAAATTCCTTCATACTGTGAACCGAAACCAAGTAGTTTTAAAGTGAAATAATAACAAAGGAATAATAATGAAGGAATAAATTATAATTAAATAAAATTTACTAACCATGATGTCGTAAATGTTCATTTGAATAATGAAGAAATCCTTGATAAGTTCTTACTGTGCATACTTTTTCCAAGGGTCTCTTTTAAATAAAAAAATATACACTTTTTCTTAATTTACCAAAAACAAAAAAAAAACCCAAAAACCAAAAGAAATACTTTCATATTTAGGTTAAGAAAATTGTAAAGTTTTACAAACTCAAAAACAAATTTTTGAGTTTTGCAATTACTTAATTAAAATAAAATTAAATGTAAGGATCTGAGAAAAAAAAATATTTTTCTTGATAGACTTCTAGACAGACAGATAGACGTTAAAATGAGGCAAAAACCAAGTAAAAAAAAAACAACACACGAGTTCACACACTCCTAAACACACGCAATCTACCATTTGCTTATATAACTTAACACAACAATAACAATGTATGGCATACAGTCGTCACTCACAGCCACAACCACCTGAACAACCCTCAATTTCAAAACAGAAATAGAAACGAAAAAACATTCATTTTAATATGAGCCTTGTGGCAATTAAACTATGAAATAAACAACAACAACAATAATAATTAATTGGTAATATAAATAAGAACAGAACGACAACAACAACAACTACTAACACTACTGCGAATATAAACACCAAAACCAACAGAAACAAGCATATTACTCGTATTTCAATAGAAACAAAAGAACAAATTTATGGCATATTTTGTTGCTACTGCCCATGTAGTGTGTAAGGCCGTACCTTTTGTAAAGGTCGATAACGTTTTTACGTTTTGTATTCTCGTATTTCCAATCATTGTACCTAAAATAATAGTCCATTTTAATCGATTTCTTTCCACACTCATACATTGTATTACAATATCTATAGGAAATACTCGTATATATACATATGAGTACATTTATTCAAAATAAACAATATTACGATCTATTCCTTTGACCCACAATACGTCCCTTAAAGGAATGGCAGTAGCATGAATGGATGGTTAAACAAACAAAGTAAAGCTGTAGTGGCAGGTTTAACGTTTCTTTTTACAATTTCTTAACAAAAAGTTAAGAAATATTTCTAAATTTGTACGTTTATTTGTTTATTTTCTTTAACAAGCCCACAATTTATTGATTTCTTTTGGTTGAGAAGTTTTTTGTTTAGTTTTCTTTTCGTTTTAATTGTGTATTTTCTTATCGTTATTTAAATTTTCCATTGGTGGTATTATTTTTAATAATTGAAAAACATTTTTTTTATAATTGTATTCGTATATAATATTTGTTTTCTTTTAAAAATTATTAAATTAACACGAAATTTGTATTTAGAAAACCGTTGAATTTAATTCAAACATGTACTTGTAGTATACGACTATTACTTCATATAATTTGCATAAATCAATTAAAAAATAAAAATCTTTACTTGAATATAATTTCTAAAATGCTGGTCTGTTTAATGCCGATTACGATTAGTAATCAATAAAACTACACCCAATCCTGTTTTTACGCGAATAAAAACATATTAGAGAAATTATCAGTGTATGTGGTGCATAAATTCGTAGACGAGTGTTGCCACATACATACTTTAGACGACGGTTATAATACTCTTTTAAAAATCTTGTTATATGGCAGTATAATTCTTCATAATTCAGCCTTTAATAACCGCCAGTTCAATTCTGGATGGCTTCAAATGGCGAATAAATTAGCGAAACATTTTTTGACAAATTATTCAGGGTTGTCAGATAGTTTTCAATTTTTATCCCCAATTTCCAAATTCATATAACCAAAAATTACCAAAATCTTGATTAGTTCATCCCCAAAAATCCCCACATAAACTGCATCAATAATTTTGTATGTATGTGCATATGTTTTATCTGATATGTAAATTTAAAATTGGAGACTGTGCAGATCAACTTAAAATCTTGAGAACATTCTTTTTAAACCAACCTCTTGCTCGAATCGTTATTTTGTTGAAATACCGATCGCTGTGCCATTTCATATTTAGCGTAAGACATCATGATGTCGTTTGAAATATTTGTATAGTATATGGCATCTATTGTACATCAATTCTAAATAGATGTCCTGTGCCATAGTAAGGAAAACATTCCTATATAATAAAGTACTTATAAGTGGAGAAGTAATTGTGGTCGGACGAAACTAAAATTAGTTTGTTTATCTTCGAAAATAGTAATTTAGCTGTAAGAAGGCCCTCTAATACTAAATTTCTCCGCAATAGAAATCATTAAAACGGTGGCGGAAACATAATGATATGGGAATGTTTTTATTTATATGAGAAAATAAATCAAACTGAAACCAAGAGCTCACGTTGCAAAAATTTTATATGAAAGTATGAGTTTTAAACAAGTTTATAAGCAAGTCTTGAAAATTGAAATTCTATTGAAATTCTTCCGTTGTGTATAATGTAAGAAGTCTATAATATATAATTAAACGAGCAAACAAATTTTAAAAATCTCCGTAAACTTGTCGATTATCCCCAATAAAATCCCCATCCCAAAATGAATTTTTGTATCCCCATTTCAGAAAAAATCCCCATTTTGGGGATAAATCCCCTACTATGACAACACTGAAATTAAAAAACGAATAATAAAACTGAATAATATTGAAAAAGGTAAAATTTGTGCAAAAATAATATATTTTGGACCTTAAAAGGTAATTGAAATAATCTAATACAATAATATAAATATATACATATGTATGTATGTACACTTTCTTTGCACGGTATTTTTTGAAACGTATGTGCCGTGCAACAGGGTTTGGTGTATTTTTTAAAACGAATTGTGATCATTCTATAATCCTCTCGCGGAGTTATTGCAACACACAACTTGCCACGTAAAAATAAATTTTTCGGATTATGATATACATGAGCGTACTGTTTGGCGTAAGATTCGGAATTAAGGAACACTTTAGCGTAACTGTGGTCGCCGTGGTCTAGTGGCTGGGGTTTCAACCCGGAGCTCTCTATAGTACACCAACACACTACATACTAGATTACGGCAACCTGTGTAAACCTGTATGTTCAATCAAAAATTAGCAACCATTTAGACTAAGCACGTCAAACTCAAATCCTAACACGGGCCAAATGAAGAATATAAAAGTTTATGCAGCAAAAAAATAAAATAATAAAAGATTTAAATGTTTATAGTAAACTAGTTTTATCTTGAAAAGTATAAGAAAAGGTAAAATTAATATTTCTTTACAGATACTTTGCACTTTTTCTCTGCAACCATTTTTCTTCTTTTCTGACTTGTTCGCAGTGATTAATTTTAGAACTGACCCGAGATGACTGTCAGTAATTCTTGATCTGATTGGAGACTTATTTCCTTTCATAAGAGAAAATAAATAAATATTAAATAATAATAAAAAAATCAGCAAATCTGATTTCAAATTCAGTTTCCCCTAAACTGGATTTATACATTTTTTTTTGAGATCAATACTCAGGGGTAAATCCCTACTGAATGCTGTGCATTGTATTGGAATTTTGGAAAGGACAGTACATATAGTATTATTAATTATTATATTATTGTTAAGCGCCTTAAGCTACGGTCACATTAGGCAAATATTTGACGAAAAAAACGTAACCAATATTTTTTTGGAAATATATTATGCAAATATTTCTTTTTATGTAAACATTTCTTTAAAAATGGTTTAAAAACGAAATTAAAAAGAAAAAATATTTTTATATATAATTAACTAAATGTTAAGAAATAAAAAATTAAAAAATTAATATTTTCATAAAATAGTGGTTACGTTTTTTTCGTCAAATATTTCCCCAATGTGACCGTAGCTTTAGGAATGAGACAAATTGCTGAGAATTGATCATTCAAAGGCCAGTGTTATACCTTCACCCTTGAATGATCAACAGCAATTGCCTCATCGTTGCATGTTAATTGTGTGGTGAGTGTGCCTTCGCTAAGTATGTTTAGCTGTTATCTGCTACTTCCCAATAGGTGGCACTTTTTTTCCTGATCATTCGTTTTACGTAGACACTGGTTAAGGTGGAATAGAGTGGAATGTCGGGGAGCGTTTTCTTTGTAGATGGTCTTCCTGGAGGGGGGTTGGGGGGGGGGGGGGGGAACGTCTTATTTTTAAATTATAATTTAGAAAAAACCGCAAACTAACTTTTTCATTTTTCACCTCTTCTGGGATTTGAACCTTGGTCCTTTGAGTTTTTGTGCGAGCGCTCTAACCACTATACCACGCACCCCCCAGAATGCTGCATGACTGAAAAATGCATTAAATTTCTAATCCAGTTAGAAACCTACAGAACTCTCGTTGATTTCAATATCGAGATCTTATTAAATTTACCATTTTTTATAGGCTTCAGCACATTTTGTATTTTTATTATATGTTTACATAATACTTCCTGATGAAGAATATAATGGGTATGAAGAATGTTGAACCCATCAAATATTTCACTTATGTTTTTTTAGGAATAATGCTACAAAAACGTTGCTTTTGCTGGTCATTAAAGAAGCTCCATTAGTTGCTACAGAAATCAGTCTCGTATACGAAATTAAATATATATTCTCCTGTAATAGTGTCATGAATCGGTACTAGTTGCAACAAATCTTCGCAAATGTTGAAGTCTGTCTCGCACGCTCGAAAAAAAAAACAGTTAACTGGACAACGCAGCCAATATCAGCGCTCCCGTCACAGGCAATTAAAAATGCTTTGAAACAAGATGATTTGGCTTTTATTTGATTACCTAAACTTCTGGCCATATAAGTAACTCTTTCCACAACTATATTTGGAGACAAAGAGATTACTTACACACTTCAAAAACAAATAATTTCTGCAGCCTTAATTAAAGTTTCTTTGATGAAATCACATTAAATAAACGATTTAGCTATCAAATCCGACAAAACATACATAGCTTGCATTGCACCTATGCTTCATTTTCGTATAACACTTTAGTAACCATGAACTGTTGTTTTTTCAGTCCCAATTCAGACTCTTTTACGTTTTTTTGTCTCTCATTAAACCTTTGTAATTATCATATTCTGATTTACATATGTTCCTCATTGTGACGTATAACGTTATACAATTTTGGTACACTGATAGCACTATTACATATCAAGCAGATGATTTTATCGTTTACTTCTGAGCAAAAATACTCCAGTTCCCACTTTTATTGGAAATTTCGATGTTCTTGAGCAATTTTTCGTTTAGTTTTACTTCCACTTGGTGTCCATAAAGACATACGAAATACAAAGTCTTGAATTAAATTAGTAAAACTAATCTGGTATGTGATGGAAAATGATTTCAATCGAAATTGAAATCGACTCAGATTTCAAATTGTAATAACTTTCAAACTTGAAAAGATTTTAAATTCGCTTTTTACTCATCAGCTTGATGAACATTGCTTCTACTTCCTTGAATATTAAAATTTTAAACTAATTAAAACAGATTATTATTTTAATTTGAGTTTGAAAATACAGACGATTTCAATTTCGATATAAATCGTTTTTCATCACATACCGGAATATTTTCCTCCTAACTTACTTACGACTGTGTCTTTTTGCAGGACATTTATCTACGCTTTGTAACTAAATTTTTAGGTTTTCGTTTCCCTAGTTCTTTGTTCAATGGGCGATAATAACTAAATGTAACAGTTATAAAAAATGATTCCACAGAAAAATGTATATGTTATATCGAGTGGGCCGTAAAGCTAAACGTCGTGGGCCGCGAGTTTGACATCTATGATTTAGACAGATTTTCGAAAAAAAAAACTGATAGTACTTTTTAAAAATTTTATCTTAAAAAATTAAAAACTCACCAATTTTCTACAAAGAAATATACAATTTTATTTTAATATTTAAAGCCGTTCCCATGTTAGTGAAAAAAACACATGATTTGAATAAAAAACAAAACAAAAACTTTAAAGCTAATACTTTCTTTTACCATTATCTTTTTCTGATATTTTTAACTGAATTCTTAATAAAAATAAGAATTTAGCAAAATTCTCCTCTCGCATTAAAAAGTTTTCTTATTTAAGAAAATAAATCAAAATAAAAAAAAGAAATGTTAAAACGAACTTCCTCCATCTCTTCTTAGCAATTTCTGTGAGCAATTATAAACTATAATTCATTAGTGTGACAACAAAATATAAAGAAAGCCAGAAAATACAATAATAATAATAATAAAAAAAATCAAGGCTGCGCCCTCTTGTTTGCAAAAAAAAAAAGAAAAACTAAGAACGAAAAAAACAAATTTAACACATACACTAAAAGAAAATAAGTTATAAAAATAAAAAAAAAATCTTTTACTTCAATCCGGTTTTAAATTTACATGAAACACAGATACATACCATGCGGTATTAATAGTGCCTCCTCCGCACGCACTGTATTATTTGTACAGGATATTTTACTAATATTTTAGCAAAAAACTTTTTATTTCCTTGAAGTTGAATTCGTTTCAGTTTGCGTGTCTAAAAGTTATTTTTTTCAGAGTTTCATGTATTCAGCATTTAAATCGAACATTTTTAACTAAACTAAGGAAGAGCATTATCGCTGGTGTGAAACAAAACAACAAAACCAAATAAATTTTCTATTTAAATTTCTAATTTTAGCCTTAAAACGAAAGGCATAAAAATTATAAGTTTACTATGATTTAAGATTGTGTATTTAAACATTGAATATGCAGTTTTATTTTTCTTTTGAAGTAAAAAAAAAATATATATGAATTTTTGAAAACACAAGTGGCCCACATTAGCTATAGCTCTGAAAATCGAATGTTGCGGGTATGAGAAAACAACACTTTTTCATTGTTTATATAGAATATAATGGCAAAATCGAAAAGTTGCATTATCATTGGGCATTAGAATATTTTTAAATTTGTAACTCTGATGCGGTAAGTGTTAAAGCTGAGTTAGTGACAACGTATCGTGCACATCGACATCAGCTGTCAAAATCTATAACATAAACAAGACACAATGCCGCTTACTGAAAACGTATCGTATCGTGTTGCAAAGAAAATCTACAGAAATTAGATTGTTACGTTGCAAATACTAACTTGGCACTACTTAAAAAAACAAAAAGCTACTTAAGAAAGAACATAAAGAATTTGTTAACAATTAGGAAGAAAAAAATATTTTACTGCAAAACAATGGAACTCATTTTTTTCACAATTTTTCGTTCACAACAAAATCTTAATAGCTGACAAAACAGCTTGTTGCATTACGTTTTTTTTTATTTGAGACCAATACTAAGGGATAAACCCCTACTAAATTCTGTGCATTATTGTATTGGAAAGGACACTACATATACATATATTTATCTTATATTATTACTAAGCGCCTTATTAATGAGACCAATTGGTGATCATTTAAAGGCTAGTGTTATACATTCACCCTTGAATGATTAACAGCAATTGGTTTAGCGTTGCATGTTGATTGTGTGGTGAGTGCCTTCGCTAAATAGGTTTAGTAGGTTTAGCTGTTATCTGCTACTTCCAAATAAGTGGCGATTTTCTCCTGATCGTTCGTTTTTTGTTGACATTGGTTAAGGTGGAATAGAATGAAATGTCTCTAACTAACACTTAAAATTTACCAATTTTGTCAATACTAACGTTACGCCAAATGTTTTCACTAACTCAGCCTCTATTATGTTTGCTTGAAGACACAACTTGAGCTCAGGTATTATGATAATACCACAGTGCTCTAGAAAGGAAATCAAACGCTACCAGTAGCGCAACCCCAGTAGAAAATTTTTAAAATTCGAAATCACTAATACCCCAATACTCAGGGGTAAACCCCTACTCATTTTTTTCATAGAGGTTTATATATTATGCGCCTTTTTTGTTGATGGGACAAGTTGCTGTCAATTTAACCACTCAAGGGCCAGTGTTATACCTTCACCCTGAATGATCAAACAGCAATTGCCTCATCTGTCGGTGGATGTTGAATGAGAATGGTAAGCGTCTTCAGTAGATTACCTATTATCTTCATAGAAGGTGGCGCTGTACTCCTGATCATTGGTTTCTAGTGAAATTGATTGGAAATGTCAGGGAGCGGTTTCTTGAAAATGGACTTCGTGGAGGGAGGCAGGGGGGTTGCAGCCTCTTATATTTTTTAAATTTAAATTATAATTTTAGAAAACCGCAAATTTTTATTTTTATAATTTTGTCCTTCGCTGGGATTGAACCTCTGCCATGTAAGCAATAATGGAGGCATTATATTGTTTATTCATACCTTAAATCTTCCTTGCACGGTAAGGTATTATTTTTTATTTTTTTACTATTTGCTTACTGGTTGCAAAATCTATTTCCTTTGAGCTGCTCATTTCATATAAAAATCATGCGTAATTGATTGTTCACAATTTCTCCCTTACAAAATAACTTATCGGTAAGCACTACGCTTTGCTGGGATGAAGATAATGATATTTCTTTGCTACAACAAAACGACGTCCTAAATCACATTTGAAATTTCGCGGGTTGCCGTTTGATCCACGTTAGCCCTACATAATACATACGTACGTTGTAACGAATGAATACAAACAAGAGTTATTCGCATTTGTCTTATTATTTTTTCAAAACAGACTAACTCAAATACCTATGCATGGATCGGAATATCAATATTGAATATTTAACATATGTAGTACTCCTGTAATATTGTTTTCTGTTAGCTGTACATATGCACTCACCAAGTTAAAACTGATAAGTGTGAATTAATTTTTTGTAACAAATTGGTATTGTTCAATTTTACAATTATTTGGATTGCCATACCTTTATATTAAACGGGCGATTTAATACTATATGCAATGAAAAGATGACTTATACCTCTGCAAAAGGTGTAATTTTTTTAATTTGCATTTTATTGTACAGGGCATAAGACGCTGAGGATCCAAATGTGCTTCTCATTAGTTAAATAATGTTAGCAAGTTGTTACTGCAATTTACCAACTCATCACCTTCTATGTGAAATAGATTTGTCATTTTTTATCTGGAATATCAGCTTTTTTTGGTTGAGTGTTGCACACAAGGCTGTGTAGAATGGCATTGAGAAACTCCATCAAGATTTCAGACAATTTCAATTTCGCCATGAAGAGTGTTTGGCGAAAGAAGAGTGGTCATCGCAACGGTGCTATTTTTAATAAAGGTGTCCAGCTCCTTGTGTATGCAGACGACATCGACGTCATTGGAAATATCAAGTTAGATGTCACTGAGGCGTTTAATATTATTAAAAGAGAGTCTGGCAAAACGAGTCTATCTGTAAATGGGAGCAAGACAAATTATATGCTGTAGACGAGTAGAGGCATTAAACGTATCAGCTTTGAGGTTACAGCCGGAAACTATACATTCGATATGGTAAGAAGTTCATCCACCTAGGCACCGCCATTAATAGCAAACATGATGTTCCCCGGTAGATCAAGGCAAGAATCACACTGGCAACTACGGTCTCGGAAGGCAATTACTTATGTAACAGAGAAAACTCTCGTGTAACGAAACTAACACTTTGCTGTCGCTTATTATTTCGGTGTTTTTTATGGTGCCGAACGCTGTCTTCTGCTGAAGTAGCGATGAGAAAAGTTCCCCGCAAGGTCTTTAGTCCACTGCATCATGGCTTGGAGCTTCGCATAAAAACCAACCATGAGCTGGATGAGCTCTTTGGCGATGTGGATGTTGTCCAGCGCATTAAAGCCCAGCGTCTACGCTAGCTCGGCAATGTTGTTCGAATAGAAGGAGATGGTCCAGCGAAAAAAGGGATTGAAGATAACCGTGTTTACGTTGGAAGGGCCTGTAATCGATTGGTGTTACCAACTGGTTAAGGCGTGCACTAAACAGAGGCGCCCGTAGATACTCGCTCAGGCAGGCTGTATAACAAATTTTTATTGATGCTATAATCAAATACACATTATTTTATCTTTTTACTTTCTTACTAGTCGCAGCAATTATGAAATTATCTTCTTCATATTTTCAAGAGGACAAAACTTGTACAAACAACTTTTGTGTGTTCCCTCATTATTTCTTTATTAATTTTATTATTCCTTAAAATCTTGCAACATTTGAAATATCGTAACGTGCATAATAATGTATTTCAATTTAAATCTTTTGTACTTGTTTTTCTTTTTTGATGTGTTTTCATTTCATTTTCGTATACGTAATTCTTGTATCTTGCAAAATGTTTTATTTTTATTTTTTTATAATAAATTTAAACAATTTATAATAAATAATTTTTATTTTGTTATAAATGTGTCTGTTGGCCTTCAGCTAAATTTTTTTTTTTGCTTTTTATAGTCCACCTCCCTTTATGTACGTATACATATACATATACATATATATACATATATGTATATATACATATACATATTTATTTATTTATATGTATATGTATATATTTTGATTTATGTTATCACATAAATTTGCATATAAGTATGTATGTACCCATTACATTTGCAAAAGTAAAAATTTCATTTGTTATAATTTAAATACAATTTTACTCAAATAAAATTGACTTGAAAAATACAGATATTATTTATATATACATATATAATTTAACACAGTTTGCGGTATAACAATGTAAAGAATATTTCACCCTCTTCAGGTGTGTAAGTTATAAATGGAATGAAAAATAAATTCAGGCAACCAAAGGAATGGTCACATTAGGCAAATATTTTTTTTTTTTATTTGAAACCAATACTCAGGGGAAAACCCCCACTAAATGTTGTACATTGTATTGGAATTTTTGGAAATTACAGTAAACACATATATATTTTCTCTTATACTATTATTAACGACTAAATGAATGAGACAAATTGCTGTGAAGTAATCAATTAAAGGCCACTTTTAATGATCAACAGCAATTGCCCCATCTTTGCATGTTGATTGTGTGGTGAGTGCCTTCGCTAAGTAAGTTCAGCTGTTATCTGCTACTTCCCAATAGGTGCGCTTTTCGCCTGATCATTTGCTTTTGTTGACATTGGTTAATCTGGAATAGAATGAAACGTCGGGAAGCGGTTACTTTGTAGATGGTCTTCTTAGAGAGGGTCCTGAGATTAACTGACTGGTCTCGTACTCCTGGGTGCTGCGAGAAGCTATGTCGTAATGGGTTGTAATGGCCAATTATATATGTATGTATTAAAAATTCACCATTTTATTTACTCTCATCAAAAATCTCAAAAAAAAAAATTAATAAATAAAACTTTATTTATAGGGGAACCTTTTATTTTTAAATTATAATTTTGAAAAAACCGCAAACTAACTTTTAAATTTTTCACCTTGGTCGTTTGAGTTTCAAAAATAGAGTGTAATGAGGAAATCTATAATTTGAGCTAAATGGATCCTTTTACGAAAAATTACTTTCTTTAATCAACTAAGCACTGTTGTTCATCTAATTAATAAATTTTTCAATAAAGAAGATTATAAAAACATGGAATTATTTAATACTAAATTTTAAATAATAGAAACATTTCTCAAATAAGAATCTTTGTTTTTATTAAAGTGAATAACTTGTAATATCACTGAAATATGAGTATGCACATATATTTTAAACATTGTATATCAGCTTTTTATATCAGAATGTTAATTAAAGCTAACCTATATAAGGCTTCGGTTAACGTCAAAAGTTCTCACAAATGTAAAATAACATTTTCTATGGATTATATTTAAAATTATTTTACATAAAATTATTAAAATTTATTATTAAAATTCCCTGAGATTTATAAAATAATAAATTAACAAAAAATGTTGTGGTTCTCTGTTCTATATTGTGGCCAATTACTAATATGTAAAATAAACTTAAGATATTAATCTTTTGTTTCATGTATGTAATTTAGGCCAATGTAAAAAACTAGTAACATGATTTTCATTTTCTATGTCTTTTCTTACTCCATTTCTCTTTATCCGTCTCTCTCTCTCACTTAAAATCCTTGAATATGTATGTGTCAACAAAATAAAAAAAAAAGTAATTTCTAACGACCTAATAATGTAAACTGAAGCAAAAGTTTAAATTAAAAGAAAACATTTTCGAAAAAAAAGTTTCCATTTTTTTATAATAGGATTTTCCAATATAAAAAATTAAAAAGAAATAAAAAAGATAATATAATAATTGTTTAAAACAATTTATTCATTATGAAAAAAAATATATATAAACAACTTACACACATCCTTATAGACACCCATGTACATGCATACATACTACTTATACATACTAGGGATGACGAACAGGATTGATTTTAAATCTAATGCAATAAACTCAACTCTGAAAATTGTAAATGAAAGTACTAAAATATGTATGTTTCCTTAAATAAGTATATGTTTCTTTAAAGAAATATACATACATAAAGTCATAATCCTGAAAATGTAGGGATTTCGGGATTCGGGATATCCCGAACGTCATCCCTAATACATACTAGGAAATAAATTCTGAAACTTACATACGTATGTAACTAGAAACACAAACTAATCAAGATAAATATTATAAATGTTCTTTGTTTTCTTTTTTAATGTGTTTTTATTACTTCTTAGTTTTTATTGTGACAAATGTATTGGCAAATTAAGGTCTTCACTAATATGTGAGTGTGAGGGAAGAGGACTATTTAAAGCTATGTTCACGTTAGGCAAATGTGTAAACGTTTCTTAAAAAGTTATCTAAAAACAGATACGAAATAATTTATGAAGTTTTAAATTACTTAACAAAATATAAACAAAATATTTGTTTAAGTAATGATTTTCCTCAAATATTTTCCTAATGTGAACGTACCTGAAATGTTTTTAGTAAAATGGACGTGTATATGATTATTTGAAATTATAATAACTAATGAAAT
The DNA here is from genome assembly GCA_963576795.1 of Metopia argyrocephala. Taxonomy (NCBI): domain Eukaryota; kingdom Metazoa; phylum Arthropoda; class Insecta; order Diptera; family Sarcophagidae; genus Metopia; species Metopia argyrocephala. Next base: position 53,569,845 of record OY756211.1, on the reverse strand, counting down.
AATATTCCCTTATGAATTTAAATAAGAATTAGATTTTTTTTTTTTTTGTACAATTTTTTCGAGTAATTGTCATGCTCAAAAATTATATAGTAATTTCATTTTAATGTTAATTGAAGTCTGATTACCTCACACAAAATATTTGTCTAAAATATAAATATTTAGTTTTGTTGTAAAAAAATTTTAATTATTTTATAAGTAAAATATGTTTTCTCTTCATACAAAAACAAAAATGAAATACAATTTTATGACTTGAAGTAATACGAGTAACACACCTTGTGAATTAATGCCAATAAAGATACCAATTACCATCTGGTGTAGAAATAAAATATATAAAATAAAAAGTCACAAAAAATTGCGCTTGCTGTTGGCTGGACTATTTATTTTGTTGAACAGAACCAAGTGCTCGTATCAGGCTCCCGCATGCTGGGTCCCTGGTCATGTGGGCATTCAGGGGAATGAAATGGCAGATGAATTTGCCCGGAAGACAGCAGCTATGCTATTGATGGGGCCAGAACACTTTTGTGGAATAGGAAGGTAAGTTTGGAAAGGCATACTAAGTGAAAAAGAGAACAGGGCGAGACTGTCCTCAGATTTTACAAACTTTATCTTGGTAAATATAATAGGAAATGATTTGAGTCATGTATTTGGTTCTCTAGGAACAATTTGAAGGTACTATCGGCACTTCTGACCGGGTAGTGCAGACTCAAGGGATACCTAAACAGGATAGAAATCGCTTTGAGCGATAAATTTATTGGGAGAATTGCGTTACCTTTAGGGTAGTAATAACAAAAAAGATAAATTACCTGATAAAATCTTGTCTTTAACTAACGCTAACATGTAATAATGGGCCTTAAAGAGTTTGTAAAGATATTGACATTGAATATGAAAAAATTTTTGAGCTACAGCAAAACACAGTTTTTGCCAGCAGTAAAGCGAATTCTACAACTCTCCGTGTCACAAAAAAAACATTTCCTCCCTCAACAAAAATGACTAACGATATTGAAACCTTTCCTTACTGATCCATGCGCTGAATTATGGTTACTTTTTATACATAGACAAGCTTATACAATATCTACATTAGGGTGGGTCAATTTGTTCGGGACCGAAAAACATGTCAAAGCGTATAGCAAGGTCGTAATCTACGAGAAATTCTAAGAACTTTTCCCAAAGAAACCATGGTTCTAAAATCAAAATCGAGCTTCCGGTTTTTTACGAGAAAATTTGGTGTTCAGGTCATCCGAACATAATGCTATTTCTTTGGAAGTATTCATTGCAATTGGTGAATAGTTGATCTGTAACGCTGGAAGAGGGCTTATTTTAAAGGAAATTATCTCAGCTTTCTATATCTGTCCTCATTTATAGAAAATTGTTTACCCAAATAATGGTTTTGGAGGTTTATGTCAAAATAATAATAGTAAAGCTGTTAAAAACCTAAAACTATTATTATTGTGACATAAACCTCCAAAACCATTATATTGGTAAAAAATTTTCTATAAATGAGGACAGATATAGAAAGCTGAGATAATTTCCTTTAAAATAAGCCCTCTTCCAGCGTTATAGGTCAACTATTCACCAATTGCAATGAATACTTCCAAAAAAATAGCATTATTTTCGGATGACCTGAACACCAAATTTTCTCGTAAAAAACCGGAAGCTCGATTTTGATTTTAGAACCATGGTTTCTTTGGGAAAAGTTCTTAGAATTTCTCGTAGATTACGATTTTGGTATACGCTTAGTAGGCAAAAAAATTGACCCACCCTAATCTACATATATATAAAAGAAAGTGGCGTTAGTTACTACGCTTATAACTCAAGAACGGCTGGACCGATTTCGATGACTCGTACCAATTTGGAATGGTCTCTGGCCAAATAAGATTGTTTACATTAGAGTTGCATGACTGTTCACACTATGTTTCAATGGTGTTCACACTAAAACCAATTTTGATGTTTCGTACCAATTCGGAATGGTCTCTGGCCAATTAAGAATAATAGCAAAAAAAATTTCTAAAATATTCCAAAAAAAAAATATAACGTAAGTGTGTACTTTTAAAATACGGGGTTCACACAATGCCTTTCATGACTGTTCACACTATGTTGCTATGGTGTTCACATTAGAGTTGCATGACTGTTGACACTATATTGCAATGGTGTCCACACTAAAATCGATTTCGATGATTCGTACCAATTCGGAATGGTCTCTGGCCAAATAAGAAGAATAACAAAAAAAATTTTTTATATATTCCAGAAAAATGAAATAACGTAAGTGTGTACTTTTAATATCCGAGGTTCATACAATGCCTGACTGTTCACACTATGTTACAATGGTGTTCACACCAGAGTTGCATGACTTAAAAGAAATAACATAAGTGTGTACTTTTAAATACGGGGTTCACACAATGCCTGTCATGGCTGTTCACACTATGTTGGATTTTTCCCCACGAACTTGGGCTCCGAAAATGATGAACAAGGTGAAAGATTTAACCAGTAAATGGAAGAAATCGAGAGACGATACAAAGGCTGGTGGGATGAACAAATGATGACTATTGTTGGTTCCTCATTCGCGAAGATCCATCTGAAAAAAACGCAAAAGTTCAAGTCGCTCGTCATTTTAATTAAAATTTTTTGAATTTACGCCGAATATACTGTGTGAGCAATGAAAATGAAAATATTGTCGTTCCAGAAAATTCTTAATAAAAACTTTATTTTTCATCAGATTTTTTTGAAAAAACACTTAAAATATTGGTAACTAAATAAACTATTTGGTAAAAAATAAAACATTCCAGCTATTCAATATAACGTAGAAAAAAATTTAAATGAAAATGAAAAATTTTGAAAAAAACGTAAATAATAGGAAAATTTTAAACTTTGAGCCATTTCTTATCAGATAGAATTTTCCAGCATATCGACGGAAAAGGCAATTCAATTACCTTTTCATCGATATACCACTTATCTCTTTCGGTTGGACTCCACAAGGGTTTGAGTGGGGCCATACACCGAAAAACACAAAAGTACCGTTATCTAAAAACTGTACTTAGAAAAAAAAAAAAAAATAAAAGCGTTTTTCGTGCTCAGGAGGTCCCAATTAACTAATTTAGGCATGTGGCGTTCTTGGTATTTTTCCAAATTAATAATTTGTAAACCTGTGTTATTTTAACCATTTTTCGTCAAAAAGGAAAAATAAAAGGTTAGATGAAATCTTTAAAAAGCGAGTTTTATTTTTCTTCATAAAATAAAACTCAAAAATAACAGAAAATAACAGTTACTTTGCGAGTTTTATTTTTCTGTCATTAAATAAAACTCTATTTAGAAGTTATATTTTTTCTGTCCGTTGCTTGTGGTATCTTTATTTTTTTGATTTTTATAGCTGAATACCTAAAATCTCAAGTTGAACGAGTTTTAGGAGGCTTTAATATTAATAAAACGCAAATTTACACAATTGTAGTCGCTGTGGTCTAGTGGATAGTGTGTTGGCTTACTAAGACATGAGCCCTGGGTTCGAAACCCAGCTCCGACATCTTAAAAGAAAAAAAAAAAAAAAACGAAAAAAATATTTCTTCCGGCGAGTACCTCTCAGCAGTCTTCTGCCAAAAGCTCAGAGAGTAATTAATTGCCATGAACAAGCTTCTCAAGCCTGTCGTTCGGAGTCGACATTAAACTGTGGGTCCCGGTAATCATGGATAAAAATTTAAGCACACACAGCATGAGTGCTGCGAGAAGCTAGGCCGTAATCCTGACACAGGGTTGTAAAGGCCAGCTATGTATGTATTTATGTATGTAAATTTACACAATTACAACCGATAATGGCCCGAACATGCCAAAAATGTTACAAATATTTGACGAGGAGGATGAAAGCGCGTTGGATGACTGCGCCTCCTACGACGTTCTGCAGGGAAAAAAATATGATAGAAATGACATTAGTAATAGTTTGCAGAGGATAATGTGTCAAATCAGGATTAGCTGTAAAAAAATCTTTCATAAAAACGAGTTTTATTTTATGATATTTTTATTTTAAAATTTCAATAAAACTTATTGAAACCATAACCTAGTGTTTGATTTTTCATTTGCAAAATCCTCTTTTCTTACAAACAACCAGTTTTAGATTCTTAAGGCCGATATGGGTTAAACCACCTCAACTCCACTTAAAATATGCCGTTTTTGAAATGATTGTTTCCGACTTGGCTGATATTTGGTATGGATAAAGTATATCATAACACTAAGACAAATATAAAATTAAAGGGTGCTGAATCTTCTGGATCCGGAAATATGAGGTCTTGAAAATCGGAAAAAGTACAAATATGTACAAAATTACACTTACTTAATTGTAATTTTTTTTTTTGAAAAGTACTATAGTTACGCATCTCGTAAAAGTCGCATTTGAAAGGGTATTTGATTTAATATGCATCTTTATTTTTTCTTTGAAAAAGTCAAAGGTCATTTGTCTTTATCTATAAGTCGGAAGACTATATCACCGAATGCAACCTTTCTAAAAATTTGAAAACGAAATTATGCCAATGATAGTTTCGTTCTCTACAGTTGTGAAAAATTTCAGAGTGGAGGTCTTTTTGGATCAAAAAATAAAAATCAAATCGCAAAAGAACGAGATTAAAACTAGTCTAATAGTGGTAGAATGGTATACGATTTTTCGATTTCGAGTAGCTAGAACCGCTTATTTTGTAAGTTTCTACAAAAAATACAAGAGTCAAAAACGAGGGATGTGGGATGAGGGCAAATGCCTCTTCAACGGCGTCAAAGGTTGGGTTGAAGGAATAAAAATCTACAAAAAGCTCCACAACTGCCCCGAAGTACCCCCTAGAGGGATAAAATGTAAGACCGACCTCCAACTTTTTTTTCGAACATACCTACCCTATATCTCCACTCCCTAGAGTGGTAGGAGCAAATTTTATAAATTTTGTACTAGAGCCCCCTTAGAGAGTTACAGTAAGGGACAAAATTGTTCACAAAATTACAAAAATTTATAATAAATCCAAAAAAGTATGTTTTATTCAAATATATTTTAATTTTTTTTACCTATATAGAATAATGTACATCTAAAAAACGTAAAAAGAACAAAATTTTAAAAGAATGTGTGTTAAGAGTAAAAAAATAAATATTAATTTAAAAATTCACATGTGAACAATTATGACCGTTGTTGAATATTCCATTGATTTTAGGTCCTAATATTTGGTATGTCTACCGTTTGCTTTTTTAACTGCCTTAATTCTTTTTGGCATACTTTTCACTAAATTCGTCAAGACATTAGGGTCAATACTTTCCCAAGCTCCAACAGCACGCTCCCAAAGTTCGTCTACGGTCTTTGGAGGGTCTTTTTGAGCAAAAATTTTTCTCTTTAATATGGACCACAGGTGTTCTAATGGGTTTAGATCCGGCGACTGAGGAGGCCAATCCAAAAGCTTGATCCCATTTTCTTCAAACCAACGTTTTGTTATCTTCGCGGTATGCTTAGGATCGTTGTCCTGCATAAAGATGCTATTCTGTCCCGGATCTAAACCAAATATGTCGGGACTTGGAATGTATGAGTCTTCTAAAATGTCTATATAATCTTTAGCACACATTTTGCCTCTAATTCGGCGAAGTACTTCAAGTTGATTCCCGCGAAAACAGCCCCAAGCCATTAATGAGCCACCTCCAAATTTAAGTGTTTGGCAAATATTTCTTTCTTTTACACCAACACTTTTATCCACCCATGTCCATTGTCGTCCGTCTGACCCGATTCTATTAATTTTTGTTTCATCGGACCATGTTACACTCATCCAGACTTCAAAACTGAATTTTTCATATTTTTTCGCGAACTCTAGGCGTCTTAAATTAAATTTGGAGTTGGCTCATTAATGGCTTGGGGCTGTTTTCGCGGGAATCAGCTTGGAGTACTTCGCCGAATTAGAGGCAAAATGTGTGCTAAAGATTATATAGACATTTTAGAAGACTCATACATTCCAAGTCTCGACATATTTGGTTTAGATCCGGGACAGAATAGCATCTTTATGCAGGACAACGATCCTAAGCATACCGCGAAGATAACAAAACGTTGGTTTGAAGAAAATGGGATCAAGCTTTTGGATTGGCCTCCTCAGTCGCCGGATCTAAACCCATTAGAACACCTGTGGTCCATATTAAAGAGAAAAATTTTTGCTCAAAAAGACCCTCCAAAGACCGTAGACGAACTTTGGGAGCGTGCTGTTGGAGCTTGGGAAAGTATTGACCCTAATGTCTTGACGAATTTAGTGAAAAGTATGCCAAAAAGAATTAAGGCAGTTAAAAAAGCAAACGGTAGACATACCAAATATTAGGACCTAAAATCAATGGAATATTCAACAACGGTCATAATTGTTCACATGTGAATTTTTAAATTAATATTTATTTTTTTACTCTTAACACACATTCTTTTAAAATTTTGTTCTTTTTACGTTTTTTAGATGTACATTATTCTATATAGGTAAAAAAAATTAAAATATATTTGAATAAAACATACTTTTTTGGATTTATTATAAATTTTTGTAATTTTGTGAACAATTTTGTCCCTTACTGTAAGTTTCGGTGGTTAGTTAGGGCTAGGTATTTACCCCCAACTTTTTTCCGAACATAGCTAACTTCTATTCCTACTCCCTGGAGTGGTAGGAGCAAACTTTATATAAAAATTTAACTTTGTACTTAAGCCCCCTTAATAAGTAGAGTTCGGTTTGAATTTTTGCGTTTGCACAAAAATCATAGAATGTATACTTAAATTAAAATCAAAATAATAGCCTCTCATGTTTTAATAACTTGAAGCGGTGGTAAAAGGCTTTGAAAAATTATTTGGCATATATTCACAGCCTGCTTGAGGGTTTTTTACTAATACTTTTGTTCCTTTATCATAAGAAAATACAGTAAGGAAGTGAACGAAAGTAGTCGTGACTATTGACTTTCACTCCATGCAATTAATGGTATTGGAATTATGCAAAAATTACTATAATTTTAACACAAAAACAATGTTTATTTCAAAATATACGTCAAATTGATGAAAAATTTGAAAATAAATGTTTTAGCGATTAAAAAAAGAACGGTAATCTTTCTTTTGTAGCCAGAAAAAATTCAAATTGTATTTAATTAAACAAATACAAAAATCAAGTGAGAGACAGTAAAGTTTCGAAATAGTTTTTAACTGGCTGGACAGTATGAGTTCCCAATTTTTTTTTTCAAAAGTTTTAAAATACATTTTATTAAAAATTAGTCATTTGAAATGAAATAAAAAACAAAAATGAATAACACGAGAAAAATTGGTTATTTTTGTTTTCAACTGGTAACAGTTCGAAATGCAACAAAATACTTTTTTTTATTTTTAGTAATTGCATATGGGCTTGGCTACTTTACAAAAACATTATTTTTATCAATAAAATAATTTTATCTTAATTGATTAAAAATGTCGAAGCCAAGAAATTTGCGATAACAATGGAATCAGGGTCACAGTAAAAAAAGGTATAAAATCGAAAATAACTTGTTATTGCACTACAGTTGCCAAACAATCGTAAAGAATTTTTATTTTCACTAGAAAAGAAAAACGAAAAATGCATAAAGGTAATATATTTTAAAAACTTTCTGACCAATCGATTTCATTTGTTAATTTTTTATCATTATTTCAGTTTCTTTAATTGTCCTTTTGGCTGTAGTTGCCTTTGCTACTGCCGGTTACATTCAACCGCACTATGAACCGCAAGATATTTATGCTGAACCCAACTGTGCTGTTGTTACAGATCATTCACGTATGTTTCGTGACATTAACGACCCTACTCACTACTGGGTTTGTCCTGAGGGCAAAGAGAAGGCCAATTATATTCAATGCCCCGCCAATGAAGCATTCATGGAAAATTTGCAAAAATGTGTTCTCTGGTCAGAATGGAAGTGGGTTGAACCCTATACAAAATAATATTAAAATTTTAAATTTAAAATAAAGCACAATATTTTAAAAATGATTTTAAACCATAAAAAATTTCTGTTTTAAATTTGCCTTAAGACTTTGAAGTTTTATTTACTTTTTTTAATTATCAGTTGTTGAATAACACAAAAGCAGGAAATAAGTACGCACCGTATTGCACATTCGGTTCTATCGGTTCAATCGTTTAGGCCCGATATACAAACAGACGAACAAAAAGATTTATATTGTAAATATATATTGATTTTTTGTTCAAATTATTCGTCCAAAATAGTCGTAGACTATTAGCATCTTGAAAAAATAAATATGAAAAAATATTACTTTCGGCGACCACCTTTTAGCAGTATTCCGGCAAAAGGTTTAAGAATAATTGATTGCCATGAAAAAGCCTCTCAAGTCTGCGGTTCAGATTCAACGGTAAATTGTAGGTCTCAGAACTCAGGGATAAAGATTGACGTACACAACGGCTGTAATGGTCAATTATAACTATCAGTATATGTATAAGTACATATAAGTATAAGTATATATATATATATATATATATATATATATATATATATCTAAGTATAAGTATATATACCCCGCAGAAATTAATGCTTAGAAATAAGCTATTTGGTAAGGGATAAATTGTGAACAATCACTTACACGTGCGCATCAATAATGCATGATTTTTACATGAAATGAGCCGCTAAAATGCAATAGAAGTGCATATTTATTGCAACCAATAAGCAAATAGTATAAAAAGTAAAAAATAATGCCTTATCCTGTAGCATTTTTGGAAGCTTTAGGGTTTGAATAAACAATATAATGCTTACATTTTGGCTTACAATTTTATCCATTGCTTCTAAATGTGAAAAATGTTCTGCTATGTAAGTATATGTACGTACGATATAAAATCTGTGCTAAATTGAAATAACTTTTTATTACACTTGTAGTAGATGATAATTGATGCAAAAATAGTTTTTTTTTAATAAATAATCCATTAATTACACTGCAATAACCATTTATAAATATTTTATAGAATACATTAAAATGTACTAATTTTTTAATACATTATTCCTTTATAAACAATTATACACATAATCCTGTTTGTAAGAAGTACATACGTTTCAGGAAAGACCGTGTAAAAAACCTGCGCAAAAAAAAACACCACTTCTAATGATATAAAAAAATAATTCCAAAAAATATGACTAGTTTTCCACAATATAGACAATTTGTTTAAAACACTGGTTTATTTTTGTCAACCGTTTTAATTCAAAATAATGCAAACAAATCCAGTGTAAAACCAGTAAAAAGTATGCGAAGTGTGTATTAATCACTTAAGTTTTTTTTTTCTGGATGTCCCCAGTAGAACTTCTTATTAAAAAAAACTTTTTTAAGTAACTTGTCTTTAAACTATAGTTAAAATTCTGAAAGGCATTAAAAATCTATTTTAGTTTTATCATTCATTTATTTTCACTTTTTCATATCATTTTTCTTAAATTAAGCAACAGTTGGAGGATTTTCAGGTTTTTTCCAGATATAACTGGGCCAGGGAACGCACGCCTTTAGCAAATGCATGTAAGCTTCACCATCAGGACACTCTAATTCAACGGAAATTTCATTTAAGTTTTCACAATACCAATATTTTCTAGGATCCCAGTGATTAGGGAACGTTTTTCCAACTTCAGAAGGATCACGACAAGCAGATTGACCAGCTACAGCCAAAACGGTAGTAACAGCCATGGAGGCTAATAAAGCCAAGCAGATCACTAAGCGAATAAATTATAAAATTTTAAAGTAACAGTAAAATTAAGAAAATTCCATTTATATTTATATAACTTACAGTATTTCATATTGTGTGATGAGAAGTTTTACAAAGAGTCAAAAACGGTCTGTGCCAAATGTGATGGGAAGAAAGTTTTTATACTAAAAACTAAAGATTCGAACACACCTTCTATTTGCTCTTGTGTCGGCATATACATTTAAACTTATGAAAAATATTTGTAAAAAGTTTTTTTCTTTCTATTTTTTGCCCTTTTTGCAAAAATACTTATCATTTATTATTTAATTTAATAATTAAAAACAAGATGTTTTCATTATCATTTATTTTATATTAAAAATAAAACAAAAATACTATATAAACGATCATATAATTGAATTTAATTTATTTTTTTTTTTATAAATTTAATGACTAGTAGTTCCAAGGAAAACTACCCTACTTTTAGAAAAATAGCTTTTTGTCATTAATGCTAAAAAATAATTAAATTATAGGAAATAAGAAATTTCAAAATTTAATATAGAAAATTGCATCGAAAATTTCGAAAGTTCTAATGTTCTATTATTCATAGAATTTCAACTGAAGTGTTAATGCCACCTATAAATTATGAATACAGCCTTTAAGGGATTGCTAGGCTTCCAGCAGAAGAATTGTGGTTTCGAATCTCACCAGAGACTAGAGTCTGTTATACTACACCGAATGTCCGCTCTTTGAATATAATACCATTTACATATATGTTGTATTAATATTGTATTGTAATGTAATGGCGTTTTCTTTTCTGAAAAATATATAAAATTTTGTTTGCCTCTTGAAAATTTTTAGTTTTTTTCTAAAAACAATGTAACATGAAAAAGGGGTTGTGTGTTCTTTTTTAAAAAAATTGCCATCATTAAGTGTAAAAATGCAATTTTTCTCGCCCTCAAAAAAATTACAGTGTAAAAACAATGCACTAAGATACAGCTGTCATTTTTATTATTTTTTATTTTTTTTACATTCTTCATAAGCTTTTATTTAAATTTAAAATATTTAAATTTTTGTGATTTCTACCGAAGGAACGAGTTCGTTAGCCTTCTTATATTGTTTCTTATGCTTGGACAACGAAGGAAAGCATTCTTCGGATATGCTGAAAAAGGTTTAAAGTACCCAGCAGAAAATAGTGCTTACCAGTAAGGTATTTCGTAAGGGAGAAATTGTAAACAAACACTTACTCGTGCGCTTCAATAATGCCTGATTTTAATATAAAATGCCCGCTAAAAGCAATAGAAATGCAAATTTATTGCACCCAGTAAGCATATAATACAAAAAATCAAAAATAATACCTTATCCTGTAGCATATTTGGAAGCTTTAATGTATTTTTTTTCGTCGTGTATGGAAAATGCATTTTACGCATTTACCTAGCGCCGTCGCGCGGTGATATGTCGGCCTCTGTCCCTCTGCCCCTACCGACTAAAAACTATGACAGAGTATAAATTAAATTCTTTAGTACAGACGCAAACGTCAAAGTTATATATTATTTCAGACAAAAGTAGATCCTCCTTGTTTCTGCGAATGAATTGAAAAGAAGAGAACTTACACCTATTGACTTGTTCAAAGCAGTTTTTGGTATGACTCCATAAACCAAAGTATGCATTGAGGCATTTAGTGAAATTATGAAATGAAATGAAAGAAAGATTCTTAGATTTAGACAATAGACATGTTCCGGTAAAAATCATGCAAATCGAGAATGGAAATAATTTGTATGCAAAATCGTGTAAATCGACATAAGCCTTTTAAATGATTTAAAAAGTATTTGTTAATTTTTTTTTTTTTTTTTTGCATAAATTTGAATAAAAAAAAAATATTAAAACATGTAATAAACAAAAGAAATAAAGAAACATAAAAGCAAAACAGTTCATTCATACATAAATATTTTTTAAAATCCATTTCTTGAAATAACTTGTTGCGGAAAGAGGTCTCGCAGTAATTCCATTGTAACCCTAGCTGTATGCGATGTGGCACAGTCTTGTTGAAATCACATGTTAGTCAAACCCAAAGCATGCAGTAGTGGCATTAAAAAGTTTGAAATCTTATCACGATATCGCACCCAATTGAAAGTTACCGTTATGCCGTTTTCAGTTTCAAATAAATAAGGTCCAATGATTCCTCCTGACAAAATTGCACATCAGACTGTCACTTTTAATAGATGCAGAAGTGGTTGATGAATAATTTGACGGTTTTCCATTGCCACGAACCGACTATTGTGTTTATTCACATATCCATTCAAATGAAAATGTGCCTCGTCACTCATCATGATTTTTTAATGAAAATCACAGTAATCGATGTTTTAACGATTAAAACATGTTGGTTTACCGAATATTTTTTCATAATAAATTTGCCACGTCTCTACTTCGCGACTATTAAATATGAACTGTCAAGACTAATGTTTCCGAAATGGCGGCAAAACAAAGTACTATACCTTCCCGGCGGAGACCCAGTATATGAAGAAATTAAACATTCCTTGGCAGAAAGTTAAGCGTTTATAACATATCTGACTCAACAAAAATTTTAAGCTCAACTAAAATAATTGAATTGTAGGTGTTAATGTCTGGAAAAACTGAACCGACTGGTCACAGGAAATAAGGTTAGCTTCAAATTTTGATTAGTTATTATAACTATTGCTAAAATACATACTAATTTATTTAAATTAAGATATATTAAAATATTTTATTATTACTTTTCTAACAGATTTTTTAATTCCTAATTGAAAAGAAAACATTGAAAACAACAATTTCGTTTTAAATATTTACATAAATATTCATATCATTGATGTCTGCTTTCATATTACTAAATATAAAATATGTAATAAATGGCTTATAAAAAAGCAAAACCAATTACATAAGAAATCGTTCGAACGTATTTATTTTTAATAAAGGCAACCAATTAACAGTGGGATCTTTTACATACTCGTAATACTCGTATATGGAAAAATAGTTTCAAAGTTTATGATAAAAATGTAAACATATTACCCAGCTAAAAAAAAGGAGTTATTACCAGTAAGTTATTTTGTAAGGGAGAAATTGTATTGTTTACAATACAGTGCGCATCGATAATGCATGATTTTTATATGAAATGAGCCGTATATCGTAGTCGCCGTGGTCTAGTGGTTAGTGTGTTGGCTTACTAAGACGATAGTGCCGGGTTCAAATCTCAGATCTGACATCTTGAAAAAATGAAATATGAAAAAAATTATTTCGTTCGGCGACTACCTCTAAGTAGTCTTCTTGCAAAAGCTCTGAGAGTAACTGATTCCCTTGAAAAAGCTTCTCAAATCTGTCGTTCGGAGTCGACTTTAAACAGTTTGTAGGTCCCCATACTAATGGATAAAAATTAACACACACAACATGAGTGCTACGAGAAGCTAGGCCGTAATCCTGACACAGGGTTGTAATGGACAATTATGTATATATGAGCCGTTAAAATGCAATATAAATGCAAATTTATTGCAACCAGTAAGCAAATAGTACAAAAAATCGAAAATAATACCATATCCAGCAGCATATTTGGAAGCTTTCATGTATTAAAAACAATATAATGCTTCCATTATTCCTTACAATTTTATTTATTACTTACAAATCTAAAAAAATTTCTGCTGGGTATCTGCAGTAATGTTTAGTGCCAAAGGATACAAAAATTATAACAGTACATTTTCATTACATACTAAGGAAACAATTTTTTCCCTATATGGGTATTGCAACAAAATGGAATAAAATTCTTAAAAAATTGCAGTGAAAATCAAGTCGAACCACAATTAAATAAAGACAAAATTTGTATTCTATTTGTATTCATAATTTGCTTTTACAATTGTATTTCCTGTATGAAATATTAATTAAAACAATTACTCAAAACTTAAGGGGAAAAATAACACACAAAAATAAGTTATATATGTAAGAATCCATTATAGTGATGATTTTGTTTTATATTCTTATTTTGTAAATTGTTGGATATGTATGAAGATTTTACAACCTAACTGTATGTAGGGTAATTTAAGGATAATTTTTTGTGTCGTCCTTAAATTAAAAAAAAGAAACAGTTAATATACATATTTATTCTAGTGGGTACACTATTACTCTGGTAGTTCGAGGTTCGATTTCTAATCTGTTTTTACTCACTTCGCTGATTATAGGAACATAATTTTTATTATATTATATAATATATATAAAGATTTCATAAATTTTAATTTTATAATGGCTTTATATATTTTTTATTGTTAAGGTGACAACCCCACTCATGCAATGCATTGTACTGGTATAGGAAAATATGTTATGGGAAGGAGGAAAGAGTGAGTAGTGTGACAGGAAAAACTCTCGGGTGGTCCTTAAGAGTATGCGATTATTAGGAATTAATGTTCCTATTTTATCTGAGCACCTCTTGTGGTATTACCGATAGAACAGTGAAAAGCATGCCACATTGCGCCGATGCTTCAATGAGTCGATAGAGTTGGATGCACTACCGTAATTAATAAGAACCTTCGCATCTTCCTGTACTGGGTTGAAAAGCACTAAAATAGACTTTGAATCACCGTCCCCTAGATTCGATAAAGGTCTTCATTTCTTTTAAAAAACCGAGGCAGTTGAATGCTTGTTTCGACACTCGAAAAATGTGATCATTCTAACGAACATCACAGTTAATTGTCATGCAAAGAGCATCAAGAGAGCACCCGCCTTCTCAATACTTACGTTACCCGTAGGCAGGCCGTTCAAATGTTATGAATATGAATGACAAATGTTTCTGATCATTAAGAAAATGAAATATAAAATAGGAGACAGAATAGAGCCTTACGGTACTCTCGAATTTAACCTGGATTCGTTGGAAGTGACACCGTCCATAACCACTTTATAGCGCGGTCTATAGAAAACTACTACGAAAAGAAAACTATAATCATTTTGAGAATAGTTATAAGGTAAATACTTAATTTTTGACATTCTTAGCATTACTAAAATACGTTCTGAAATTTCTTTAATTCATTGATATTAAAATATTTATGTTTTATATTAAAAATATGTAGAAGAAAAAATTCCTTCATCTGAAATTAAGAACTACTTATTTAATTTCTATTACTTTGTTAATTTTGTATTAAAAAGTAAACCTTCATTTTTTAAACCTTCCCACTGTACAATAGCAAGAATATTAAAAAACAATAATATTTTGATTTCAGTCTGAAACAAAAGAAATGGCTCTTTAACTAAACGAACATAATGAGCATGAGAAAAAGAACAACAATAATTATAATACTTATATAAAGAGAAAAACAAACATGTAGGTAAATCATTAACACATACATACACACACAAACAAAGTGACGCAAATATTAATAAAAGAGAAAAAAAAGACAGACCAATTGGTAATAAGGATACAAACAATCTTACACATACACCGTAAAGTGAGAAATAAAACTGTAAATACATATAAACATAAAAAAAGAATAAATAATTATACAGAAACAAAACCAAAGAGTAATTTATTATTTTTCACTGAATATAATCAGCAGAAAACACAAAAGAGAATAACACTTAAACACGCACATATGTATGAATATTTAGAAAAAACCAACACAAAAACAAAATTAAAATTATTGTGGGCAAATAATTAAAGCAAACCAAGTAAAAAGTGTTTAAAGAGAAGAAAGTGACTTCATTACAAAAGAAAACGCAAGCGCATAACGAACATATTTTAGAAAATAAAGAGAGCGTAATATGTATGTATGTATGCGTGTAAATTTCAAGTATATGTCTTCTGTGTATTGTGCTTATAGCAAAGGAATGAAAATTATTACGTTTTGTAAGGAACGAGTGGGTGGCAATTTGGGTAGTCTACATAACTGTTACTGACTGGTACTAAAATTCCAGGCTAACATTGTTTTTGTTTTCTGTGGTTGGCACAATTGCTGAAAATCCATATCCGTATATACAGGCATGTGATATTTTCAACGTGTAAAAGCTACCAGACAGAAGTTACCTTTGCTCTGGCCTGGACGACAAAACATACACAAACGGTTGATCGTCGTCGTCTAGTGTTAAAAAAAAAAAACAAAAAAATTTAAAGCAAAAAAAACTGTAAAAAAATTTTCAGAGCTTCACACACAATTAAAAAAAAATATTTAATAAAAAATTTCCTTTTATTAAAACAAAAAAATTAATAAAAAAATAAATTTATGAAAAGTGTGAAGATGGAGTGTAAAGATATGAACTGATATTCTTGTAAAACAGCAAATATATTTTTTTTAAAACACAAAAATTAAAGAAATGTATTTAAAATATAAATGAAAAGGCCTTTATTATTTGAATTAAAAGAAAACTACAGTGGTTTTACAACAAAAGCTAATAAATAATATATATATTATATAAAAAAGAAAATCCTTTAACGAAAAAGAAAAAAAAAAATAAGTGCTTTGAAGAAAAGAAAAAGAAATAAAAATAAAATAATAAAAATTACAAAAAGAAATTTTAATTTTTTTAAGAATTCAATTTTGAAAAGTTTTAAAACAGTGGCGTCCAACGAGACCAATCCAAACGCCGCCACAGGCAGTGGCACTGGTGAAACGGCCGCATTATTTTCAAAATTTAGAAGTTTCTCTATTGGTAGTGGTCCGAACTCACCACAACGGGTTGTCTCAAATCTACGCGGTTTTATAACAAATCGTTTAAATAATATATCTACAGCCGATACAGGTAAGTTTAAGCAAGCAAAAAGTTATATAATACAAAGAAAAATAGCTCTTCTAAGAAAAAACGGGGCTCTACGAAAATCTATAATAAAAAAATTGCAGTACTAATGAACTGAACTGCTCGAAATATAATTTAAGAAAAAATTGTGTATTCATAATACACAAAAAATCCTATATACGTATTTCGTTTCAAACAATATATCAATATAAATACGATATAGGTATATACATATGAACCTACACATACATATGTATAAAGCTTATATACTATATTGCATATAATTTAGTTTTAAATCCTTATACATATGTGTATAAAAGAAGCAGACAAACAATAACGAAAATGTTATATTTGAAATACAAAATAACATTTTTAGTACCTATTCAGCGAGCATGGAATTGAAATTCAGCTGTTGTATAAGAAACAGCTATCAGCTGAGTACCCAATGATATGAACTGAGAATGAAACATAAAAAAAATATACTGACAAAATAAAATACATTTTTATACATTCTTTTGATTCTTTAATATAGTCCACCATTTTCTTTTTGTTGCTATCCTATCCTGTGTGTATGTATGTAATCAAACACATTATTTTAGTCTGACCCATTCCACTTACGTAACAATATATCAGGAATTAAAAATAATGTGGAATGACAATTTTTGGTTAGTTTTTAGAAAAAAAAAATTTTTTTAATGATTGTTTTTTAATATCCTATAGCTTATTTTCTAAATTGGTATGTTTTAAGGAGTTTATTTTACTACGATATAAAAATTAATTTAATTATTTTAATTTAATTAAATGTGGCCGTGTTAATAAAAAAATTAATAAAAGAAGATCTGCAATTTATTTAATTTTAAATATTATATACATACATACATATGTATGTATGAGTATTAATTTTTCTAACAAAAACATTTATCTGAATACTAAGTGCCTTTCACAACAATTAATATAAAACGTATGTATTTGAACTTGATTGATGAGAAAGACAAATTAAAAAAAATGTTAAATATTGAATAAAATTTCCAAAAATTTAACACAAAAAAAGGATTCCTGAAAAAAAAAATTATTGAATTTTGCATTTAGGGGGATGGGGTCGTAGTATAGTGGTTAGAGCCCACGCACAAAAACTTAAACAACCCAAGTTCAAGTACCAGCAAAGAAGAAAAATTAAAAAATAAAATTTGCGGTTTTTTCAAAGTTATAATTTAAAAATAAGAGGTTCCCCCTTCACAAGAAAGTCCATTTTCCATTCCAGTCTTTCTACCTTCGGCATTGGCATCAGATGCGAATGATCAGGAGTACAGCGCCACCTTCTGGTGTGATAATAGATAACTTATTTATACCGATTTCTTTTCTGGAAAGAAATGTTAAAACTTTTTTTGCCTTTTGAAATTTTTTTTCTTTATAAGCTTTTTTTTAAATTTGAAATATTAAAATATTTGTAATTTCGTTTTTTTCTTCTATTTAAATTTTCTTATATATATAAAATTTTTGGCATAAAACTGGGTTCAATAAATATAAAATATTATATTATATACATACATATATGTACATATATACAATCTATGAAAAAAGTTCCCCAGAGTTTTGGTTTAAAAAAAATCCGTCTATATTCAGGGGAGTTTATCTCTGAGTATTGGTCTGATGGTTTTAACTAATTCAAAACCCCCATTTTAATATACCGCATAGAAGATGTTATGAATACCATATAAGTGTCTTAAAAACACAAGTCTTTGAATCCCTTTACCTACAGCTCAGTGCCAATCAGGGACCGTAAATAATGATTATTGCTCGTTTTTTTAAATCATTTATTTTGAGCGAAAAAAATAAAAATCATAAATAATGATTATTTTAGAGTTTTATTTCTTTTGCTCAAATATAATGATTATGGCTGATTTTTATTACTCAAAAATAATCATTACCATTGAAGAAAATCTTTAAAACTCACAATATAATCATTATTATGTAATTTTTATTATAAAACTCATAATGATTACGGTCCCTGGTGCCAATCGTATAAAACTATAAACTATACGGTGTATGTCAAAAAGACAGTATCGAAAACGGTTATATAATTTTCAAACGGAATATAAAGTCAAACTTTTGACTGAAAAAAATATAATCTATATATTTGATTTACTGGAATGCATTACTTATTTTATTTTGCATTTCGTACAATTCTTTTTCCGTAGCATCAAAAAAAGCAATTGTATTAATTATTTAAAATAATAAGATTTAATCAGAGGGCTTATGTAGAAAGTTTCCTTATAGAATTAATTTTTTTTTTCAAAGTTTATTTAAACAAATTTTTGTATACTTATGCCCGTATTCATAAAAACTATTTTATGTTTATTGAGGGTTTATTTGACAAGTATTGCATAGAAATTTGTTAAATAAGTCCTCAGTAAACCTTAAATAGTTTTTATGAATACGGGCATTAAACTATAAATAAACAAGTAGTATATATGTATATAACTTATTATACATACATAATATAACTCATTATACATATGTATATTAATTTTACAATATGTTTTCTAATTAAATATCTTTTGTATGTATGAGCAATATATACATATGTACAATGTTTATAATGTTGGGTAATGGAAAAAAAATATTGAAAAAATCCGCACTTCTATATTACAAAAAAAAGGTCATGACTAAAGTATAGCCAAGCGATAAAAAGAAGTTATCAGTTAAGCCACCAATATTGTTTTTTGTTTAAGTTCGGAATTATATTTTTATCCTTAGAATATATATTTGTACTGAATCTACAATTCTCGATTGTGAGTTCGTTGCAGTGTATTGTCTTGTCATTGGCTCTTCCATATTTTTTTTATTTATTTATTTGTTAAAAAAAAGTCAATGGAATTTATCCTTACAGACTATTCACAAATTAACGATATATAAAAATTAACACAACAAAATTACAATTAGTTACATATTTAGAAATACAATTATTTTACGTTTTATAATTTTAGAATTTAAAGAAAAATCAATTAATTCTGACAAATAATTATATTGGCTGCATAATCTATTAAAAGGATCAGCCATATTATAGATAAATCTACAAAATTGAACAAAAAGAGGATTATAAAATCGAGAATTACGACAAGGAATATTAAATTTAACAGATTTTAAAAGAGATTCACAACAAATATTTCCATTAATCAGATTAATCATAAATGATACATTTAACATTATACGACGACTTTTAATGGTAGTTTAATAAATGCTAATCTGGAAGTATATGAAAGCAAATCAGTATAGTTCCAACCAAGGCCACGTAAACAGAATAACAAAAACTGCTTCTGCACAGATTCAATACGATCACTATGAATATTGTAGTAAGGATCCCATACTAGAATTGTTCTCACAAGCGACACATAGAGTTGTTTCGTAATATAAGGATCGGTAAACTCCTTAGCCCATCTCTTTATGAATCCCAGGACACATTTAGCTTTGCTTACAGTCAAAGTAATATGCTCATTAAAATTCAATCGCATGTCAAGAAGAATGCCAAGATCGATAAATGTTTCAACCATCTCCAATTGATTACCTCCAAGTGAATAATTAACATTAATAAAAATGGTATAATATAGGAATGCCTCTTTGGCTCTGGATAAATCCTTTACTGTCGAGGTATATTAAGACCTCAGGTGGTACATATCCACTTTGCAGTGTCTTGTATATATATTCTTCATTAACATAGTCCATAGAAATAAATAAAGTTATGAATACACACCATATGCGAAATATAAATCTGATCTATTTAAACGTTCCATATTCGGATATGTTTAATTATAAGAGTAATAAATAAATAATACTAAATATTTAGAGGCCTTATTCTGTACTTCTTCTAAGCTAAAACTCTATCGCTAAAAATGTATAAACTTGATTTAGGACTTTTTAGCTACGAAAACAATTCTTGAACGCGTTGTAATTTAAAAGCTTTATGCCTATTATCTCTAAAATTTTCAATTTTATATGTATATTCTAACTCCCAGCCTAATAGATCATAAATAAGTAAGCAGTTGAAACAGACAAGTAGCCTAAAAAAAAGGAAGTCTTTAAATTATAAACTTTTAATAAAAATCTTTTTTGTAGTTGCTGTAGTCTAGTGGTTAGCGGGTTGACTTACTAAGACGAGAGCTTCGGTCCAAGCCCCGGCTCTAACATCTTGAAGCAATGAAATATGAAAAAATATTTCTTTCAGCGACTACCACTTAGCAGACTTATGGCAAAAGCTCTTCGAGTAACTGATTGCCATGAACAAGCTTCTCAAGTATGTTGTTCAGAGTCGACATTAAACTGTAGGTCCCGGTAGTCATAGATAAAAATTGACACACACAACATGGGTGCTGCGATAGGCTAGGCCGGTATTCTGATACAGGGTTGCATATATGTAATAAAAATCTTTAAATATTACATTTAATACAATAGACCAAAACACTTCATAAGCGATTTGAGATCTCCAAATTTTTTGCGTCCTTCTTTTGCGATTTTAACTTATTTGGCGATTTCAAATCGATAACACAAAATTCAAGCATGTTACAATTTTTAGAACTTCTAAAATTATAAAATCTAACGCATTAAAATATTTATTACAATTTTCATTAAAGTAATTGTGTCAAACTTACTTAAATATAGTGTCTTCTAATAAAGACTTCCGAACTTTAACAGTTAATAAAGGGCATCTCGTTCAAGACACTTCTGTCTGATTAGTTGTGATTTTTTCAGTCTGTTTTGCCAAACCACAAGGAATGTGCAAATAATAAAATTGAGCAAACAAAAGTTTCGAATTGAGAACTTAGAGCGTCTAATGGATCTCCATAAGGTCACTCTTTTTTGTGGATTGTCGACTGGCGGCGTTAACATGTTCACATTGACAACTAAAATTAATGCGCCATGGGCAGACATTTCAAACATATTACATTCGACTCATAATGAAATCAATAGGCTTTTCAAACGAAAAGCACACTCCATTTAATTTAAATTAAAATATTAAAAGTTCTAAATGCCCGAAATAAACATTAGCATTAAAAATCCACCAATCCATGTAGGATTACTAGACAAGAGCTCCGGGTTCTGAGAGTAACTGACTGCCATGAAGAAGATTCTCAAGTCTTCTCATGGATAAAAATTGGCACACCTAATATGGGTACTGCGAGAAGCTAGGCTGTAGTTCTGAAACAGGGTTGTAATGGCCAATTACTTATATGTGTATGTATTAAAAATCCACCATTTTAGTTACTCTCATCAAAAATCTAAAAAAATAAGTCAAACTTTATCTTCATTAATTAAATAAATTTAATAATTATCATACAATTAAAATAAAACGAGAAAAACAAATAAATATGATAGAGACGGAATTTATTTATACACACAAACAACAATAAAATAATTTTTTCTAAAGATATGGAAAATAAATGGTATTGTATTTTTGGCACTTAAATTGTCATATTCCCTGTCATTTTAATTTGACAGCAAACATTTTGACATCTTAAGTAACATTTAGAAATTTTATTTTTCATTATTTTACTTACACTATGTATATGAGCTTTGAGTAATTGAAAATAAAAAAGAAAAAAACGTTTTAAAATATTTATGCCTTCGAAAAGTTTTAATATTTCAAAAATTGTATTTATTACAAAAAACGAAAGACAGTTAAAAAATTTTAATAAATATAGTCATTCAAGGTCGTCTTTGTAATATTCTACCCTATAATATACTTTGTTTTTGTATGTATTTAAAAGTAAGAAGAACTATTTACAAAAAAAAAATGGCATTAATAAGGCATCTATAGATGCCATAGTCTAAATTAAAAAAAATTTAAGTTGATATATACAAGGCTATAAGGGTTATAAAAATCACTAAAATTAAAACAAATTGTTTAATTTGGTACATTAGTTCACACGTTCTATTTATAATTTTTTAGACGTTACTAAAGCACGTTCTATGTATTCCCTTGAGTTCTAATTTTATTAAACTTGTAGTGTAAAAACATTTATTTTAAATATTAATTAATTTCAATAATTTTTAGGAACGCTATTTTTTTATTAATAAGTAAAACCAAAAACTACAATTTTTCTTTGCTGTCCAAAGTAAGAGTTGACTTAAAAAAAGAATAAATTAATTTATTAATCCTTTTTTTAACAATAAAAGATACATTACAAAATTATTTGTTAACAATACCAAACTTAATTATAGATAAGAAAGATATAGAAAGTTATAAAAACATATAAAAGAAGGCGCCCGTGCTCCCGGAGCTAACCAAAAAGATGTCTATAGCTATATATCAGTTTTAATAAACACAGTATAAACAAACAAATTTTTTCAAACAGTGATGTAAATATACTATTGGAGAAAATAGAGTTCAAAAGCATTTTTGGTTTATTTTATCAGGAAAGAAAGAATCAATATTACGAGTACTTTCAACATTAACAAATTATTTGAATTCATTTATTTAGTTATATCATAGTACACAAGCAAATTGCAAAAAAAAAAAAAATACTAAATGATGGCCATTAGGACTTGGCAGTATGATCTTCCGAAATATTTTAGTCATACTTAAAGTTAAGTTTTCCAAAATTTCTATATGAATCTTTTATCATTCAACTTGTATTTTTACCTAAAATGCTTGAAGACGGCCCACAAGTACTGAAGAAGGTTCAGATCGAGTCTTTGAGTTGACCGTTACAGTGTTTCAGTATTGTTTTATTAAAAAATAGTTCTTTGCAACCTTGCTCGTATGTTCAGGATCATAGCAAAATGCTTGCCAGTCATTTTTGTATTGATTTTGACCAGTCGACCAACCCCTAATGAAGAAAAGCAACCCCACATAATGAGACTTTATACATATAATATGTTTTACAGTATGATGAATATGTTTAGATTTAAGTTTTTGTGAAGGCTCACACCATACTCTTTTAGCACGTCTTACATTTTCAGTTCATATTTCGACTCATTTGACCAAATTACTCGATTCCAAAATGATTCTTGTATATTTACATATTTTTTTTTAACAAAGAGAAGATGCTTCTTTTAATTTATTGCTCGTATTGGATGTTCTTTCTTTGCATAAAAGCCTTGTATATCTCTCTGGTTGAGCCTTCTTTTTATAGTACGAGAAGAAATACTTACATTTAATTTTTCCTTGATCTCCCGAGGAGAAAAAAAATGGCTTTTTCAGTTAGCATTATTATGCGATCATCATCTAGCTTTGTTGTTTTGAGCTTTTTCCCAAGCAATCAACGTAATATTTTTGGTTTAATTTTCTCGAAACAAAATAAGCATAATATAAATATATTTGGAATATTATAGAAAATCTTTTGACAAAGTGTTTTCCTTGTAATGTAATCTTATCGTTCATGTTACTTTGTAAAATACCAAGAAGTACCGGGTCCTACAGTTTAATGTCGACTCCGAACAACAGACTTGAGAAGCTAGTTTATGGCAAGCATTTACTCTTTGAGCTTTTGCCAGAAGTCTGCTAAGAGGTAGTCGTCTAAAGACAGACACTTTGAGAAACACTTCACCATTTAATCTTCCATACAAAAATTAGAAAAAAAAAATAAAAAATTAAAAATATAGCGCAAAATAAAATTTTTAGGATACAAATTGGTTTTCTAAGGTATTTTGGATCATGTTCACGAAAGTTGTTCAGATTTACAATGGCTACAATATTGTCATATATTGTTAGTGAAAAATTACGAGTCCCTGTAAGTTATGCTGAAAAAAGTGCAAGAAAAAATAATTTTTTGCACAAAAAATATTATAAAATTTGTTCAGTAGGCTCTTAACTATTGTACATTATTGCCAAGGATAGTGAAGCAATATCTTTAAGTTTGAGTTAGCTGTTGGCCAAAAACTGAATACACCTTTTTTGAGTGATGCAGTGATTTTCAAAACCTTTTGAGGTTCATAAAAAAAAATTGGTACTCAATCTGACCAAACCGAGTACAGGGTTTTAGTAAGTTTTGGTAGTACAATCGAACGTATCCTGTGAAGTTCGTGCATTTTTCCAAAAGTCTTCATTTGTCGCATAGTGTTATACAGTATTCCGCGTATATTTGCATCCACAGAAATGTCAACATACTTGGGCAATTATGCGTGGAAGGCAATTAAACGAATACGGTTAATTTCCCGTCCCGTCACCGTGGTATAGTGGTTAGTGTGTTGGCTTACTAAGACACGAGCCCTGGGTTCGACACCAAGCTCCGAAATCTTAAAAAAAAAGAAATATGAAAAAATATTTCTTTCGGCGACTACCTCTCAGCAGTCTTCTGGCAAAAGCTCTGAGAGTAATTAATTGCCATGAACAAGCTTCTCAAATCTGTCGTTCGGAGTCGACATTAAACTGTAGGTCCCGGTACTCATGGATAAAAATTTACACACACAACATGAATGCTGAGCGAAGCTAGGTTGTAATCCTGACACAGGGTTGTAAAGGCCAGTTATGTATGTAAGTATGTATGTATGCTTAATTTCCTTTTTGAGGTAATTAAACGAATACCCTTAAAGGCCTGTATACACTGCCGTCAATACATTTGAAAAGCAAGTAACTTTATACTTATACATAAACTTGGTAGATTTTAATTGGAAAATTGTATCAAAAAAGTAGTTTGAAAGGAAAGTTAAGGGACATATGCCTATATAAACATAGTTGAGTTAAGCTACAGTTTTTAGAAAATAATTATTTTGGGTAATTAAACGAGGAAATTTTAAGTGAAATTTCTCTTTGGGGAAAATATATTTGAGGCAATTAAGCTAATAACTCAGTTAAGCGAAAGTTAATTAACTGTGGAATTATATTAGAAAATGGTAAGAAAACATATGGGGACTTAGAAAATATATGCTTGTGGTAATTATCCGGGGAATACTGTAGTAGCAATAATTTAAAATGGAATAAATATTTTTATAATTCTCACCAATGCACAGTGGCCGAAATACCCAATCTAGAGTCGCTTTAGCGAATTTTCCAAATTAAGAATTCGGCAAGCTTTATTTTATTTTTTGAAAATTTAAACTTTAACGGATTTTTTTCTGTTTTCTTTTTTGTTTTGTTCCTAATATTCGCACAGCTGTATGCATTCCAAAGTAACATATGTTTTAGCAAGTGCAATAACTAGTTTTGAGCTGTTTTTGAGCGCAATTTTGCTTACAGTAAAAAATTAATGCCCGTATTCATAAAAACTATTTTAGGTTTATTGAGGACTTATTTGACAAATTTCTATGCAATACTTGTCAAATAAACCCTTAATAAACCTAAAATAGTTTTTATGAATATGGGCATAAAACTTTAACTTTTTGATAAGATTTTCGATTTGATTTTAAATAAAAGGTATGTATTAAATAAAAAAAAATAGTTTTGTGATCTGTAATTGTTTGTTTTAGTGCTGAACAGTGGGAAAAGAAAATGTCCTTTGTGAAAGTGTTTTTAGATACTAAATTCAATTTTGTGTGGAATAAAAGTAGGGTGGATTCGATCGTATTCGGTTCACTGTTTGTATAGTTTGTTTAAATGGGTTGTTATCTATGTCAAGTTCAAATATGGGCTGCAAGTTTTTGCAAAGTTTTGATTTTTTCCGTTTTTTAGTTAGAATGGCAGAATCCAAACGCACCCTTTTTTTAATATGGCATAGTGAACCAGTGCCAACAAAAAAATTTTAAATGGTTGAAAATCATATATTTTCCAATGTCATTGATCGCTCGAAATATAGTGAAGAACAATACCACCAAATTCAAAAACAATTGAGAAATTTTATTAGCAAACTTATACAAAAGTGGAAAGAAAGTCACAGAGTTTTGGCTGTGTTTGAAGAGCGAAATAAGATGTGGTTGGATGATGACATTATTTTCCCTAATCCAGCCGTTGCACAACGTAAAGAGAAACCTTTTTCAGAGTGCACAAGTAAGACTCAAAAAAAAAAATTCCACCAATTGCCAATGAAACACCGAACCAAAAGTTAATGGTAGCGGCGAGCGTGAGTCTTTACAAAGCTGGAAAAAGAAGCGCATCACAGGTTGTTTCAAAGTTATGTTTAGAATCTGCAGTAGCTACAAAAATGCTTAAATCTGTAGACTCTGAACCAAAAGCACCTATTCCGTATACACCTGAGGAAGCTTTAGCTTCCTTTTATTACATCTAAATCAAAAAGCACTTCGAAATACTCAAAAAAACACGTCAAAATAGATGATGAGCTCAAGCAGCTTCTGTTAAATATAAATGACCTACCTGACAGCATTAATCCTGAAAGCTCCGACTCTGAATAGTTGCTTTTATTTATTTTTTATATTATTTTTTATTTTTTATTTTATTTATTTTTTATGTAAACTGTAAAAAAATATGAAGCAGAAACCTTTTTTTTAAAAATTACTCGTGTAATAAAATAAAAATGTTCTAACTTTTTCAAAATTCATGGTAAATATGACCTTCAACTCTTTACAAAAAATTTAGTTGGACACTATTATATTAGAAACCTCATTAGCTTTAAAATGAGATTTTATTGATTGTTGTTGCATAAAAATTGAGAAAGATATAGCTTATAGCGTTTTACTACCTAGGAACGATGTTATTGATTTTTTTCACTTTTCATGACCTGGTATCTCCGGAGCCATTTGGTCCACCAATCCCAAAGCTTGTATTCGTCTTAACCATGTAGAATACAATTTGTATACCGAATTTCGTGAAGTTTGGAGAGGGTCAGGTTCAAAATGTCTATTTTATTGGTTGGTTATATATGGAACTACCCATATACTTAAAAAAACAAACAAATTTTAAAATTTAATGAATTGGTTATATTTAAATATGTATATATAAATTAAAAAAAAAAAAAAAAACAAAAAAACTTTCAGAATTTTTTATGTTTTTGGAGTTATTAACAAAGCGCCGCTAGATTAAGTATTTCGGCCACTGTGCAATGCTGCGAAAGTAGTTTCTAAGATTTAAAAAATTATTAATTAATAGAATAATTTCTTAATAATTGTTTCTCATAAAGAGATATTTCCAATTATTGGGAAAAAAATCTATAACAAAAAGTGTAAGAAAAAAAGGATTAAACTTATAACAGATTATGTGACAAAGCAATGATAAATTTTAAGCCTCTGTTTTGTAATATATTCGTATAACAACAACAAAAAATAATAATCCTTTTAACAGTCGACACTTATGTTTTTTTACGTTGTGTTGTTAGTGGACGCAGTAGAACAAAAACAAGTGGATGCATAAAAGTCCACTTGAGTTTAAAAACATACAATGCAACAACCATCCTCTTTTACATGACAAAATAACCCTGAACATATTTTAAACAGACACTCACATTTTTTTCTAGTGTTGCTGTTGAGCGCACAATAGTTCTAAAGAAGAAGAAGAAAATATTAAAAAAAAGGGGTGGCTATTAAAATGTTTCATATAACGAAGGAATTTCATGCGTATTTGCAAGACAAATATTGTACACAGTAAACGATTAATATCATTATCAAATACAAACAAATAGCTGCTATCGTTTTGTATTTATCGGATTTCAGTGAAGAAAATATACTCGTGAAAGTTAATTTGGAATGCTGTGAAATTTATGGGACAGAAGGTTAAAGGTCTTATTCGTTTCGAGTGGTGGCACATTGACAAATGAGTTGGAAAGGCAATTTGTTAAGCCTGTTACAAGAGTATTGCTGGTTTTCTTTTACATTTCCTATATACGAGTACGAAACATTACACGAAGGCCATTACAAGAGGCTGATGAAAACGATAATAATGTAAAAATGTGTTGGTTGTTGTAAGTATAATGAAGCATGTTGCAATTAATTTTTTCTTTTTCGTTTTTCAATGTAAAAGGCTAATAATTGTTGCCAATATTTATGATTGCTTTTAAGTAATTGTTCAGGGGTAAAGAATGCCTACAAAGAATTCTTTTATAAATTACATTTTCTTAATAGGTTAAACTTAATATGAAATTACTATACTGAGTCCCTGTTGGCACTACTTGCAGCTTAATTTACTTTCAACAATTTGTTGCCAACTTTTCTTCTTTACTACGAGTATTATTTTACTCTTTCACAAGTATAACCCATTTTTACTCTAGGGTTTCGTGGTATTTTCTAGACATGCTTGTAAGCAAACAATTAACCTTAACATGTGCTAAGCTATTTTTATTTTTATCTTTATCAATGTTTTTACTTTTATGTCTAAATAGAGTGTGTTAAGCAATGTTTCTTTATTTAAAATTGTAGTGAACTTAACACGTTTGTCATCTAAAGACATGTATAAAAATAAAGTGAAGCATTAGAACTTTCTCAACAGTGTGCCACTAAACGCAATTAATGAACAAAATGCAATCCATAAAGTTACATATCGTCATATTAAATGAAAACGGACGTAACTACACAAAATTTTGAAATTGAGTTTTTTATTAATTATTGGTCGTTTTATCAAAATCATGTATTTGTGCAAAATTTTAGATTCCTACAATCAAAAATGACGATTTTACTAACGAAATTCATACGGATGTAACTACAATTACGTGGACAAGTGGGCCTGGTACCTCCCATACAATTTAAATATTAATTTGATTATATCTTGATAAAAAAGTTCAGTTTTACTGAATTTGGTGTAATTGTTTTCATAGTCATTATAAGTCATTAGTCGAAAAATGTGAACAAATAGTAGTGGTAGGTGTAACGAAGCAGGCCGGGTTTGGATTAGTAAGAAATAAAATGTAGTTTTATATTAAATTTTTTAAAGTTTATAGCTCGACCTAATATCAGTTACGATCTTACAATGCAAAGTTTCAAATTAAACCAAGCTTTTATGCTAAACTAAAATGGCTTCTTAATTCTTAGAATAAGTCAAACGCATTTGAAACAAATATTTATAGAAAAACAAATCTTTAAAGATTTTAATTTTGACTAAACGGTCATTAACAGTAAACTTTACTTTACTGATAACAATGTGCAAAAAATTTACTTGGAGTACGACTTTATTTTAATTGTTAGTCTAGTTAAGGAGACAAAAAACAAGTCAGTCATAAAAATGTTAAGCCTTTTATTGCGTTCAAAAGTTCATACGAAATGCTATCAAATTATATATAAAAATATTACATATATACATATATAACTGGCTTAGTTTCTCGCAACACCCATGTTGTGTGTGTTAATATTTATCCATGAGTACCTAGACCTACATTTCAAAGTCGACTCCGAACGATAGACTTGAGAAGCCAGTTTATGGCATTCAGTTACTATAAGAGCTTTTGCCAGAAGACTACTGTTTCAAGTATCTTTTTTTTTCAAGATGTCAGAGCTGGGGCCCATGTCTTAGTAAGCCAACACACTAACTACTAGACCATGGCGACTGCTATAAAAATATTTCGTATGCTAAATTAGAACTCTGTTTTGGCTGTGAAAAACGTGTGGAATTAATACATCCAAATTCTTTTCCAACTGTAACAAGTCTTTTTTATTGCAGAATAACATAAGCAACACTGAAGCCTGGTACTCTGTTCAATTTTGTGAAAAATGTTTAGCGACATTTATTTTTTCCGTACGATAAATTGCAACAAACATTCCTGAAAGGGTTCAATATCTTTTTGCACAACAAATAACACTGTTCAACAATATAATTTTTTTTCCTGTGACTGATTTCACTTTTATTTAAGCCTTACCCTACTGACTCGGGTACCCGAGCGGTCTTTATACTTAGATAAATAATCTTAAATAAAGCAAGACACAAATTTGAAGTTCCCTAAGTTCTTTCATCTCAGCATTTTTAATAAATTGTATTGATTTGTAGTCCTCCCGATTTATTTAGATTAACGGTATAGCATCTTAAAGTCAACTAGTCCTTACCCTCCGGAAGTGTACCCGGGTATCCGGAAAATAGTTTGTATAAAAAAAGTTTTAAGAATGGTATTTTTTATTTGGTTTTTGATAAAAACACATACAGGTATCCCTTGCATAACGCGGTACTTGTAAAACGCGGTTTCAATATAACGCGATTTGAAAAAATAATCGGTTTCAGTAGAACGCGAAATTTGGACTTTTATAACGCGAAGTTTAAAACATGTGTATTCATATTTGTTTTGAATGTAAACCAGGAATTTACCATTTCTGCTTTTAAGACATGTGTTAGTAACCGGGAATTTCCCATTTTTGTTTTCAAGACGTGTGAGTATACATACATACTGAATTAAAAATCTTAGTACAAAGTGAACTTTTGAAACAGAAACAGACTAATTGTTATGAAGTCTGTTAATAAACTTTTAGTTTTTTTATAATATGAATGTATGTACATAATTTGTTTTATTTTGTTTTTTGAATTTTGAATTGTTATTAATTTTGTTTTTATGGTTTTAATTTTATAACAAAATCTGAATTTTAATTTTGAGTTGAGAATATATGTATATTATTTCTTATTAAATGTGTAATTTATTTTTTAAAAAAACTTATTGGAACATAACCCCCAAATTTATATGAAAACTAAGTCTTATATACCGCGAAAACACATAACGCGGAATTTCCCTGGAACGTAACTATCGCGTTATACAAGGGATACCTGTATTTCACTTTTAATACGGACGAACTAATATTATTGCAAAATAAATCAAGACTCAGTGAAGCGAAGAGAAATTATTTCGCTATGTGTGCTGTAAATTCGTCGCTTATACCTTTATGTTATTCAATGAATTTTATTTATTTGGGTATTTTTCGGCTAGACCTGACATCATCAGTTACAAGGAGAAAGAAAGGATCCTTTACTAGAAACTACAAGGTTTTTCCCGCTCAGATATTTTTATAAGCTTGCACCATGCTGTCAAAAGTTTATTTCGCATGTGTTTACAAGAGAGGCTTATGTTTAACATTTTGGATAATGCTTCTTTAAACTATCATGGGCGTTTACAATACAAGACTTACTTTTGACACCATATATTATGATATGAATACTTGTGTTCACGCATATGTGCAATTATGAATGAGAAAGTTAAGCGTATCGCTAGTACAATGAAGTATGATCTCGTTCTATTTCGCCTACAAATTAGCATTTAAACACAGACTTAGACATGGGCTTAATGTTGTATAAGCTCCAAATATATTGATAGATAGAAAATTTCAAAACGGGAAACATACCATAAATTTGTAATTTACATTTAAATAACAATTCAAATATTAAACCTACGGTTAGGGTTAAGGACCATAATCTTGTGATATATGTATTTCAGTTTTGCAATTCTACTTTTAAAAATTTGTAGTTTTTATGCAATCGTTAATAGTCCCGATGCACCTTGTCCACAAAAATTTTAATTGAGTGTCACTTATACCAGCATAGATATATAGTTAAATTTCTATTCTAAAAACTTGCTCATTAAAATAAAAAAAGTGTTCAGTGTGGTGTAAATTTAAACAAACTGAATTTCCTTTATTATCAGTAAGAGATCTAAAAAATTTCTTTTTTTTATAACTCAATATTTTCATATTTTACAACCGTCAAAAAGTCATTTACCAAATATTTTCACTTTTACGCCAAGTAATTATAATCAAAGTAATTATATTTTATATCAAACAAATTACAATTCTTTCCGTGTACTAAGTCACTGTAAGACTTTAATTTTAAAAAGCAAAAGACTTTTAATGCCATGACGACATATACAAGTAGTGTTAATGGCGTACAAATGTGTTTTTTTTTTTTTTGTGAAATATTTATTTCAAGTGCACGTGGTCAACGTCACATAGAGAAATTCGCGTTATAAATAACCACAACAATTTAAAGCCTACAAAAGTAGACTATAAGCGAAACGTATTAAAAATGTAGGTTAATTGTATTTAAGTCTTTAAACCACCAAGAAAAACTTAAGGTGTGTTATATCCACCATTATTACATACCAATTTCCAATGGAGCAATAAATTTACTTAAAAAAAGCATACAAACAGATATCGATTTTTTTTTTCTTTTTTAAGAAAAAATAAAATTCATGACAATTTAAAATTAAATACACAAGTTTAGACAGGTATATAAACTACTATACATATCTGTATAAGTACTTATATAGTATGTAGCTAAGAATTTACATACATATTTACATTTTTTGTAATATGAAACTTTATTAAAATTAAAATCCGTGTGAGGGAGCTTAAAACTAAATAAATGTATGCAGTATTTCAGCATTTCAAATGTGCTCATCAGTTATTTATACGTTTATTTGCATAATATTGAGTCGTAGAAAAGATTTTGCTTTACGAAAATATTTTGACTTGAAATTATTTTTTTTTATATGACGAATTCCTGAAAGTATTCTATGATTTTTATGAATAACCAAATAACAAAAAAGTTCTAGCAAGTATTTCAGCATATTTAAATTTTGTTTAAGAGGGTTGTGTAAAAAGTTGTAACGTTAAGAGCTCTAACCCTCTTCTGAATTTGGATTAGAACTAAACGTCGCAACATTAAGAGACATTCTACACCATTTTGGAATTTCAAAAGAAAAGCAAAATATTGTTAAACTAGTTTTATTACAATTTATACTGGAAAGGTAGTCCTTACACAAAGACCTATACACCGAAAAACTAGATAGTGAAATGGTATTTCAGGACGTATTCTTAAATTGAAATATAATTCTTATTTTGATTACCCAGCAGAAAATTTTTAACATTTGAAAGCAATAAATAAAATTGTAAGCAATAATGAAAGCATTATATTGTTTTTTATACATCAAAGCTTAAAAATTTGTTACAAATAAGGCATTATTTTAGCTTTTTGTACTATTTGCTTACTGGTTGCAATAAATTTACATTTCTATGGCATTTTAGTGGCACATTTCATATAACAATAACGCACTAGTAAGTATTTGTTTAGCATTTCTCTCTTACAAAACAACTTACTGGTAAGCACTATTTTCTACTGGGTATATCCATTTGAATTATTTAATTAAGGCGTTATTCATAGTCCACGTCTTGAAAGTGAAGCGGGATAAAACAATCTGCATTTTAAAATGTTGCGTTTACGGTGCTGATAAGCGTTTGAAGCGGAAAACTTTTTACTTTCAGAATGAATAACTTTTTTGTAATTCCTAATTGTCGCTATAAATACAGAATACATACAGAATACAGCGCACCGCCTTGGTGGTTTGCAAAGTTCCTAAATTAGTTTATTTCCAAATATATTGAATTAATATTCTGAGCGTATGTCTTAGCCAGTAGATTACAAAATATTGAATACTACATAAATATATTATTTTGCATCCCGATATACTATTTCATACTACCCTACCATACAAAAAACAAGTATCACAATTTATTTAAAAGACTTTACTTTATTGAAAGTATGCACCTCTACTGAGATCTTCAGAATAATTAGCCATTTAATATACTTCAGTGGCCTTATAGCGTCTAATCTGGATATTCTTTTTGCTTTCTCTTCTTTGTCATTAACAAGATAACATATCGCTCATTTGTGAGAAGAATGACATAACTCAAAAAACGTGTTGCCTTCTGGGCATCTATGGTTTAAGGTTAACTTGCATATATCTTAAATATGCGATAGAACAGGATGTGTTTACTCGTACCTGAATCAATCTTATATACATTATGTACAATTGAGATTTTCCTAAATTTTTGTAAAAAGAGCTTCTTCATAGTATTTAAATAGTAATTTATAGTTAAAATTCTAAGTGCGGATACTGTTTTTAGAATTTATTTATGTATCTTTTTTACTGGAAGTGGTAATATTATTATTATTATTATTTTTATTTACTATCGTTATTTCAAGTTAAAAATATAAAAATTTTAATATATGTATATACATAGTTTGAGATTTTACTAGTAAGTATTGCAATAAAAAAAAGCTTATTCTAGGTTGAACTTAAAATACATATAAAGATATTTATCGCACATTAAAGGAAAAAGATAGCAAAAAACCTTATTAAAATTTGAAGAAGTTTTTATATCTACCCTTCAGATGAACTTGAGGAAGCTGGTGATACTACAAATTTCTTACTAAAGAATAACTTGAAAACCTGTTGCGATTTTCAAAGCTTTGTGTCATATTATTGATTACAGCCGTAAACATGTTCTGCTTGAATTTGCTATGTAGTCTGTTTGTTGAGTAAGGCCTTCATAAGTTAAAGATGATCTTTAAATTCTTATTTTGTATAATCTGAAGTGTGTGTCTTGGCACATCTTTTTGACCACACTTGACAACCGTAGGTCATTATTGCTCGTATGCACATTTTATAGAATAAAATTTTGTTTTTCAACTTTAAGCAAGACTTTCTGTTCAACAAAGGATATAAAGCTCTGCCGCAACGAATAGCTTTTTCGCATGTTTAAGTAATGTGGTGTTTAAATGTCAACTTTTTAAGTGGTAATATTTTATACCCCAGACTCTAAAAAAATTTTCAATGCAGTACGACTTTTTAAATTTTCAAATGTTAATAATAATAGCTTTAATAAGCTACACAGACAAAAATTATGGCAAAATAATATCAGGAACAAGTCTTATTTGAATTTTTTTTTTTAAATTTTAATACATATTGTTTTTATTTTACCCAGTAGAAAATTTTTCAAATTTAGAAACAATAAATACAATTGTAAGCAATGATGAAAGCATTATATTATGTGCATACGTTAAAGCTGCCAAAGATGCTATAGGATAAGGTATTATTTTTGACTTTGTATAATATTTGCTTACTGGTTGCAATAAATTTGCGTTTCTATTGCATTTAAGCGGCTCATTTCATATAAAACTCATGCATTATTGATGCGCACGAGTAAGTGATTGTTTACAATATCTCCCTTAAAAATAGCTTACTGGTAAGCACTAATTTTTGTCGGGTAGTAGCAACAATAATAACAATTTTATATATGTATGTATGTATACTTATATGTATAGGTATATATTTCAATTATTTTATTCTTTTGAGTTTTAGTTGCTTTTGTATGAAGTATTAAACAAATTTCGTTTCTTATTTTTTCTTTATGGGGAAGCAGCACTGCTTTTTTGAAATAAAAACATACATAACGAGCAAAAATTTTTTATTCATACAACATTGTACATACATAACATACATACATAACTGGCCTTTACAACCCTGTGTCAGGATTACGGCCTAGCTTCTCGCAGCACTCATGTTGTGTGTGTCAATTTTTTTATCCATGAGTACCGGGACCTACAGTTTAATGTCGACTCCGAACGACAGACTTGAGAAGCTTGTTCATGGCAATTAGTTACTCTCAGAGCTTTTGCCAGAAGACTGCTGAGAGGTAGTCGCCGAAAGAAATTTTTTTTCATATTTCTTTTTTTTTTTTTTTTTGAAGATGTCAGAGCCTGGAGCCGAA
The DNA here is from genome assembly GCA_963576795.1 of Metopia argyrocephala. NCBI lineage: Eukaryota > Metazoa > Arthropoda > Insecta > Diptera > Sarcophagidae > Metopia > Metopia argyrocephala. The sequence continues at coordinate 53,534,125 of OY756211.1, read as the reverse complement.
CCCAGGACCCATGTCTTAGTAAGCCAACACACTAACCACTAGACCACGGTGACTACGTGTACACAATAATTATTTCGTGGACGATTATTGTACGAATGTCTGCAATGTATACTACACGCGTAAACCTATTTCGTTGTGTTTTCTTGTTTGTAACTGCGCTTTTAAGCTTTAAAAGGAACAAACTGAGAAAAGTTAAAGTTTTGCGTGGTGTTTCGAATGCTAGTTCCGTTTTTATTATATAATTGAAAAGGACGTTTTCCTACCCAGTACAGCAATTTCGCCCAAGAAGGCCAAGGAACAACAATATTTTTAACAAATTTTATAAATATTTATGTTTGTTTTTGTAGGATATTTGCTCAATGCCATATATTTTTAATTTAAAAGTCATTGATTTCAATTACAATTAAATTTTTGGAATATTTGTTGTTCATAAATTATAAATTCCTGCATATATTATTTAATTAAAATTATTTAATTAATTTAGAATTTTAAAGATATTTTTATATATTTTCTTTTATAACAAAATAGTTAAAGCATTTTCAAATCAAAAAATAAAAAAATAAATAAAAAATAAAATAAACTTTTAAAAGTTTCAGGAGATAATACATTCACCCCCATTGTTTGTTATTATTATGTTTTGTTATGTTTTCAATACTCAGTGAATGTAAGAGGAAGAATATATAAATATTAAAAGCTTTTAAAAAGATGAAATACAGTTCAATCAAATTTAAGATTTATTTTAAAATAGAAATAAAAAATTGAATTCTAGTTTAAATTAAATATTTTCAAGTGTAAGTTATGTTTTTAAATATTCTAGTGAAAATACTTGAAACTTGTGCCATTGTTCGGTATGGTCCACCTCCAGCTCTTTGTTCTGTTTTTCAAATAGGCGGCAGAATTTGACTATTTAAAATAAAATCAAGTTGTTCATTTCATCATGGACGCTTTTCATAAGTCGTGCAGCACTAATAAATTCTTTAATAAGTTCATTTTTAAAATAGAACCCCAAAATTCGTCTATTACTTATTTGGTTATCTTTGCAAATCGGCATGTTATCCGTCGGTTGTGTTCCATCCTATTGAATTTCTTAAATGGCTCAGTAACAAACAAAGATGAAATTGCTGAATAATAACGGCCATTAAAAAAATTTGAAGAATTTCTTTGTTCATTAAATTTAGCGCTACCAGCAGCAATATGCATTTTTTTATCAAAAACTCTCTGGGCTGACTATATTTTAACTAGTATAAGAAAAATAACTTAAATATTTAATTTTTTTTTCCAACTCAATTCAAGGGAGAAAATCAATGTGAGAAATGAAAATATTTGGAGAGAAAACTTTACTTGCGATTTGGAGACTTTTGTTTGAATATGAATCTCGTAACATTTCCCATTGGATAATTATTCAATTACAATTAGAAAAAGTGAAAACATTATAAGCGAATACTTCTTTACAATCGCAATAATGGGAAAAGGGAAAATATTTCGAGCAAAAAATGTTTACGATGTTGTTTGTTTGTTTTGTACACGATTTCTCTAGCACAATTTGAAAGCCTAAACGACGTATCTAATGTTTGCAAATATTTTTTTACAAACAAAACAAGTTGTTTTAGATAAAATACTTCTTCTTTCTAACTGTTTTAAGTAAATGTGTTGCGTGAATTGGTGTTCGAATATTCGATGTCAATGGAAATTTTATTCCATAACCATTTCTTCTTTTAAAACTTGATTTTTCATTTAAAGCAGATTCATATTACGAAGTTTAACAATCAATTATATTACATATATACATACATAATTGGCCATTACAAACTGTGTCAGGGTTACGGTCTAGCTTTTCGCAGCACTCATGTTGTGTGTGTTAATTTTTATCCATGAGTAACGGGATCTACTGTTTAAAGTCGATTCCGAACGACAGATTTTAAAAGCTTTTTCATGGCTATGAATTACTAACAGAGCTTTTGCCAGAAGACTACTGAGAGGTAGTCGCAGAAAGAAATAATTTTATCAACCAACTTGAATGGACGTCGTAGAGTTGCAATTGTAATCATAAGAACAACATAGTATTATACAAGAAAGTGTCCTATATGTTTTAAATCAAAGCAGGTTATTTATGGTGACTTACTTACATATGTATAGAAAATATATAGAAAACAATTTAGCAAAAGAACATATATTTTGTCTCAAACCAATTTTTTTTTTCTTTTTAAAATCTTTTTAGGTTAAATCTCATACTTATATTTTACTGCATTAAGCATTGAAAAACTGTATTAATTTTTTGTGCTATAATATAAGAAAAAGAAAGTAACCAAAGTGTGCTGAAATAAATTTTTAAACAAAAATATTCTAGCCAGTTAAGACTCGTTTGTACATTTAAAGTTACCATCCTTTATAATACTTTCCTTTTAAGGCTTTGCAGCAACCTCATTATACGTTGCATACCTTAAGGCTTAATTCTTTTTAAAATTCAGCATTTTTTCTAACCGCTTTACAAATTATAATATTTCTTTTCTAACCTCATACCAACATTCTCATTATGGTCTTTGACACAGACTCTAAACAAAGGCAATAAATATAAATTACACTATCCGGATGCTATCAACAGCAGCATCTCATTCAAAGAAAAGGAATAACATACGTACAAGGCTGTTAAATGTTGCCGCATTTAGGGCGTACAAAAAAATTTTGAAAACAAAATATTAAAGAAAAACAGGATAATAGAACATTGTAGCGCAATAAGTTTATAGCGGTTTAATGTCAAAACAAAAGCATAAAATATTTTTACCCCTGCTTCTCTCTAAGTAGATAATAAGGCAAAGGAAGAGATAGAGCAGAGGTAATAAAGTAAAAGTCATACAAAGGGCTGGTAATACGTTAAAGAAAAAGGGAGTATTTGTAATAAATGATGCCAAGAGAAACAAAATTAAGTGGTTGAAGTTATGATAAGCATCGCATACAAGCTACAACAGTTTATGCCCCACAATAATGTGTTACAAACAATATGATTGTACGAGTTTTATATTACTTCTTATTTTTCGATATGCACATACATACATATACATTTATATACATTTATTTTGGATATAGAATGCTATAAGTTACTTAGAAAAAGCTAAAAATTTTCCATTAAATAATTTTTGAGGGATAACAAATTAGTACCCTGTCCGTGGGACTGCACAAGTGTCCATTGTACATTATAAGTTTGTAATACTATTTTTTTAGCATAAAAGTGTATCACATAAAATTGGTATACAAAATATAAAACGAAATATTTACTGGTCTTCAGGGAATTTTAACAGACGCACGGACAAAATGTGCAGCCTAAGAGTGAGATATACTTTTGAATATACAGTTCTGAGTTGTGTATTTCATAAACAAGACAGTCGTAAAAATAAAATGATATAAAAAAAATTGGGCAAAAGTTGCAAGTATATTAGATCTCAAAATATACATATTTATGACTTATATGTAAGTGTGAATAAAAAGCATGTATTTGAGTTATAATCTTTTGACGCCTACTTAATGATTTTATAACATTAAGTAATAAAAAGAGCTCTAGTCATTGCTGCGAATATGTCTTATTTTTAGTGCTAATTTAAGGGAAAATTATTTTAATATAATGGCCAGTGTATACTACAGGTTAATAAAATTGTATTTAAACTTAAAATTTAACTTTTCTTTATCTAAAATACTAATAAACGTATAATATTTGTTTAAAAAATACATTTCACAGAGTAGGAGTAATATTCCTAATTTGAAAACATCAGGAAAAATGTTGAATTAATCTCAGACACAAAAGGTAACTCTACGCTACGAACTTATGGTATTAAGTACCCAGACGTTTGACCAAATACTCGTAGTTTAAAATCTATATTACTTTTAGCAACACCCTCTTCACACGTTGCTGTATATATACTAAATAAACATTTTCAAATTTATATGAGTTGTGTTGAATAAATTTAAAATTTAACAAGTGCACGTAAAATTTAAAAATTAACACCACCATCCTCAGATTAAATTTGGAGTCTATTCTAAATAAATATTTAATATATTTATAAATATATAATGTAAGCGATACTCAAAATAATATTTAATAATAAAAGCGATAAAGAAATAAAATATTTTTCTCTTTGGTAATTTCGTCTCTAACCAATAGATTCGTCAGGAGACTTTTTTCAAGAATAGAAAAATAATATTTTAATTTGAAATATAGGAATATGTTACTCTTAAATTCTTTTGTTTGTTTTGTAAGTACTAAATGGGCTATAAATCTTATTTAAGATATAAGTTTTTGAACACGAGAAAAGGAAGAGTCTTCTGACGAGTCTCTTGATTAGAGACGAAATGTTCAGATAGACATTCTTATCTCCATAAAGGCACCCTTACACGACATGTTTTTTACACTGTTACTGTCAATTTTTACATGAGTAAACAGTTACATGTCGTGTGTGACTTTTAAAACATTGCTTGTGTAAAAAACACAAGGAAAGTCTTATGACAAAATTTCAATTAGAGCATGCTCTAATTTCGTATGTACACACATATGATATTAAATTTCTATGCCTGTACAAACATTAGTCGGCAATGAATTATGTGTAAAATAGTTTTTTTTTATATATTTTGTGTCTAAACTTTTATTATTTATTTGCATATGTAATTGTACATACACATTTGTGAGTAAAAATTATAAACCTTATGTAAATTGACTAATTTTGACATACACAAAGAAAAACTTATGTATTTTAAACCTAAAAAACACGTGTAAAAAACATGTCGTGTAAGGGTGCCTTTAATTGTATTGTATTATAAGTATATGTGTAAAAGAAACAAAACCACATAGAAATTCTACTTACATATATGCCCGTATTCATAAAAACTATTTTAGGTTTATTGAGGGTTTATTTGACAAGTATTGCATAGAAATTAGTCAAATAAGTTCTCAATAAACCTAAAATAGTTTTTATGGATACGGGCAATAGTCTTTAAGAAAATGTATGCCTGGATTTATATCACACGAAATAAATTTTCTTTTAAATGCGAGACATCTGTCAAGTGAAAACTAAATTACACTAAAAAAATACTGACGGTCTGTGTATAAGGTGTACCAAATATTGGATATATCGATACTTTTTAACTTTATAATAACCCCTTTTAAGTTCCAAGCCAACTATTTAATGTAGTTACTACACATAAGGTGTAGCTATTCTTGCTTGCGCGCCATCTGTTTATAGTTTATAGAAGATATGAACTAACTTTTGGTAAAATCAGTGCAGTAGATGTTGGTTTTATCGTTTATTTTTAAAACAAGTGTATTTATCTGACAAAATCGAAACTTTCTTCGAATTTATTAACTTTTAAATCGGTTATAATTTTTTGAGTTTTACACATAGAAATACAACGATTTATTTTTATTATCTTGAATATCATCATTTAGAGAACTATACATACTATAGAATCTACAGCTTCAAAACTTTGTTGGCATCAATAAGTTGTTAAAACAACGATCACATTAAAAAAATATTTCGCAAAATATGCGTAACCACTATCTTATGGAAACTTGTATTTATTTATTTATTGTTATATTACAATAGTGTAGTGAAATAGACCAGGGTCTGTCATGGGGCTTGAACCCACGACCCTCGCATTATCAATATAATACTCTACCCACTAGACTACTTGGGCACTCTTTTATTTATTTATTTTAAATTGGTTTATATCTGATTAAATAAAAATGTGTACGGAATATTCAAAGAAAGTAATTTTTATAATTACTTTTAAAAACTTTTCAGGGTTGCAGTCATCGCGACAGTATTAAATTATTTCAACTAGTAGAAATTATACAGTATATAGTCAGACAGGACAGTAACACCTTAAAAAATATTTGTTCGATATGCAAAATATACAAATTACCCTAAAGTATTGACTTTATTTCATTCACATGAGGAGATCGAACAACAGCGTGTAAAAGGTATAAGTAGGTTCTGATAAAAAGCTTTTGACGAAAACAAGGTTTCATAGGGTTCAAGGCTGTCATATAATACGCGTAACTTAAAAAATATACGGATAATGGTTCGCATTCTGATAGGGCATTGCAATATAAGCTCGTAAGGAAAGATCTAGTACAAATCTCCGAATTTTTCTAGGAAACGTGTGAACGATGAACAAAAAAAGAAATAGTCGATAGTGCATATCGTTTGAAGATGCCCGCATCTATGTAGATGAAGTTGGAACAGAGGGTTATTTGACCTGTTGGATTCTCTGTTGAAAACTGATATTAAGTTCTTTATGGGACTTCTGGCCGGAGACTATAATTCCATCCTTTCGAAATTAACCTTTCTGATATTCTTCACTTCTCTTTAAGGCTCTTTCTTTAATTCCTTTTTTAGGGCAAGCACAATAGGTTCTATGAACTTGCCCTGGCCAGTTAACCTAACTTCGGTTAACTTTCTTTTTAATTCAAATATATCGCATATGTTAATAAATTTTTACAAACCTGAAGTACAAACATTTATAGGAATTTAAATAACTTACGGATCGACTTTACATAAATAAACTACTATTGTTAAGATATGAATAATGCTTAATTGAAGCAATAAACGGTTTTTCCTTTACTTAATGGCAAATGTCTATTTTCAATTTAAAATATTTTTTAACAGCAAACTGAAATTATAATCATAAAACTGCTAAATTTTAATAGTTTTTTGCAATTAAAACTTAAACTCTAGCAATAAAGTTGAGCTAAAAATGAAATCTCATATTCAGATTATTAAAAATAAAAAGCAGAATTATCAACAAAATAAGAAAAGAAGTGTTGGTTTATAAATATTTTACTGCAAAAAAAGCCTGCAACATAAAAACTACATAATACCATTCACAGTAAGGAAATACTCGCTTGATAAGTTGACCCATCTTTGTTTACTTTAAAGTTCATTTAAATTATAGCAATTTTTTTTTTCTCTTTGATTTCTTTTTTCAAACATCTGGCTGTCTCTTTAAAAATTCACAAGCAATTTTTTTTTTCTTTACTGATGGTTCCATAATTTCTTTTTATTTCCTTTTACTTTACATTTCATTTTTTATGGTTTTTATACGTTAATAATTTATTTTGCTAAATAAACAGTACATATACTCGTATATTATTTTAGGAAAGAAAACCATATTCTATTCTAGAAAGAAGTACTGAGTGGTTAGGGAAGATTATGTGAAATAAGGGATATTCTTGTTTTTAACAAAATGGGGAAAAGCACACCTTTAATTATGTGAGAAAGAAAAATAAATCAATAAAAGTACAATGTTTGCGCTGCATAGAACAAACACATATAAATGCTCAGCATTAAGCTTGTTAAAAAGAATTTTTAAAAGTGAAAATTTCCTTAGTGTGTTCTAAAAGTTTTTCATAATTTAGATTTTCCGTTTTTTAGATTTACACTACCAAATAAGGAAAAAAGAAAAATAGAGCATAATGAATCGATTAAAGCATTTTAGAAGCTTTACTAAAAATCTATAACAGTATTTTATCATCTGCTGTTTTTATTCCTGAAGCAACTTTAGTACAGGATTTTTACTACAAAAAAAAAAATGAGAAAGCCTTTAAACTAGGGGCTTACTTTGTAAAACACGTGATGCGCTGGATTATTTCAATAATTTTAAATTATTTCCTATTTTTTTACTTTACACTTCAATAAAAAAAACTTTGTTACCACAAAAAGAACAACAACAAAATAGGGCATAATGAAATTATTATTACTAGTTCAGAACAATGATGTTAAATGGGATTTTCATTTAGTTACCAGAATATTGTTTAAGAGTACTTTTCCAATTAAAAAAGTACCAAAAATATAATTATTTATTTTCTAATAAAAAAATTAAATAGAATTTGTTCATGTGAGACAGACAAGGGATATGAGTCTAGATCTTAAGGGCTGGTTAGCGAAAGTTGATGTAGCTTAGACTGGCCCACTCTTGTATGGAGAGGTAAAAGTATAGTCCAATACTTTGTCCACAAGCTTAATTTTGTTTCTTTTATTAAAATACCGGGTTATCCATTTCGTGGTTTCAAAAGTATGAGACTGGAATTCGACATCTGTCAAACTAAGTTGTTAAACCAATTTTTTTCTTATCAGTTGAAAGTCTGAAGAAGTTAATAAAAATTATCCTGGGGGCTGGATCAGGGAGAACATCAACATCATTTCCAATATCATATAATATATTATTGCTCTTGGGGTTGATTGCTGTTAGATTATTCAGTGGTGAAGGCCATTGAATAATCAATCAACAGCAACCGATTTTTTATTTTATTTTATAGTAGGACCTTTAAATTTTACTGACTGATATCAGATATGACCCTAGTTAGTTTGTATCAAAGTTCCATACCTCTTTTCTCCCTTCCCACAAGCACTTAACCGTCTTTCCTCCTTCTTATTACATATTTTTCTAGATCAGCACAATGCTTTGCAGTAGTAGGGGTCATCCTCTAAGTGCTGGCCTCAATAAAGTAACATGCTTGAACTCTAGCATCAAATGTACGATTATTATACTGATGCCATCAAAAGTCAACATCCATGAATCGATTATGGTGAACTTCTTAAGCTTCGTCAAGATTTTCTTGCTGGTACAAATATAGCAAGAACAATGAAAATTAAGTTTTGTAAACCAGGCGAGTGCCATCTCGGTCGTTGGATGACGGAGGCGACCTATTGAATAAAAATATGTATGCTTCAAAGTCACTTTGATCTCATAGACGAGAAAAAGCAATCAGAGAGCGAAATAAATTTGCTTATAGGTCTTTTACATGGCCGATACTGGAATGAAGCTCTTTTAGCAATAAATGCTACTCTTAATATCAAAAACCTCCTTAAGCAACTCAAAAACTATCCCAGTGAAAAAATTTGTTAAAGCTGCAGTACGAGTAGTTCTCTGAATTTATTTGAGTTTGCCTTTTTCGATTCCGAAATTGATACCATTTGGTATTAAAATTGAGTTAAGTCCGTTTGTGCTTACTTCGTTAACGGTGGGTATCGATTTTTTTTTTTTTATTAACTTATGATATTTTTATACAATTGTTCACGATTTTACTACCGGTTGTTCTTGATTTGTTAACTTATGGTATTTTGTGCCATTTGTTCTTATTTTAATAACGCATTAAGCTTAATTTGGTACCGAAAGTTAATGAAATATTGTTCACAATTTGTTCTTAATTTGATACCCTTGGTTAATAATTTAGGACGCCATTTTTCCCTCTGTGTAAGGCTGAAAAATATCAAGCTACCCCTAAAAGCCGAAGCCTTAAAGAGACTGGTCAACAATGTTTTTCAATTTACTTTTCGATGATGGACTAGATCCTACAGAGTAAACTATCGCAACCTCTAAATATTAATCGATTGTGCTCAAATTTTGAGTGAAAATTTTTAAGTACTATTACAATGTACTCATATTATTATTCAATTTGGACTGAGTACAGTTGCAATACATGAAGATCTATACATATTCATAGAATATTCACTTCATCAAAATAAAATTTTCTAAATTATACTGCATAGTGAAGAGAGTATTGCTGAATAGCTACCAATAATTTGATCTTTTAATTTTGAATTTACGAATTTAATTTTTCCGTACTAAAAAAAATTACAGCATTTTGTAAAGACAAACAACATATTTAAGACCTTCAGAAAATTCTTTAGATTACTTTATTCACGAACATAATTAAAAAAAATAAGTATTGAAATACCCCGAAAACATTCAACAAACAAACAGCCTACCACAGTTTACAAACTGCCACATAACGTTACTGTAAAATTCTATTTTCTACAGGTTGCTACATGAGAGCAATGTTATTTATATAGGTATTATAATTATTTTTTTAAATTATAAATTCGAAAAACCATAAATTTTATTTCCATTTTCTTCCCTCTGTTGGGATTGAATCTGAGCTGTTTGAGTTTTTGTGTGAGCGCTCTAATCACTATACCACCCATCCCCCAAACCTAAATCTATTTATGATGATTTGCCACAGTATACTTTTTATACATGTCAAATAATAACCGCAGTATAAAAACTTGTTTGACACTTAAATCTATTTATCTAGAGATAAAAACAAAAAAAAAAAAAAAAACAACTCAAAGCCTGCGATTTTTCTGTTAACAAGTAACGCTTTTAGAAAGATTTTTTCTTACGATCTTTTATTTCTCATTTTATATATTGAATATTTCCATTTCCTTAGAAACCACACAAATGTTTGTCAAAATTATTTTTTATTTCACAATCTTCTGTTTAGTTTTATATTTCACATGAAACTTTTTGCAAAACTAAAATATTTCAAAGGATGCTTCATAATGTCAGTTTACAAAAGTTTTCAAAATAAAAGTTTTGCACATATTTAATGGAAAAGTTTCTAATTAAAATCTACTGCTCTGTGTGTAAAAGTATGCAACATTTCAATAAAATTTATGAAAGCTTTAAAGCAAGCATGTCAAACTCAAATACTAATACGGGCCAAATAAAGAATATAAAAGTTAATGCGGGGCAAAAATAAAAGACTTAGGGCCATTATTAAAACTTGCCGTTAGTTAAAGGTAGGATTTTATCAGACCGATAAATTGGTTTCTGTTATTACAAGTAAACTTTAACCTAAAGGTAATGCAAACTTCACAATAACTTTATCGGTCACTTTAGTTTAAAATTTATTTTTAATAATAAAAGCCAATTTATCGGTCTGATAAAATCCTACCTTTAACTAACGGCAAGTTGTAATAATGGGCCTTAAATGTTTATAGTAAACCAGATTTATTTTGAAAAGTATAAAAAAAGGTCAAAGTTTCTCTCTGCAACCACCTTTCCGACTTCGGGGGTAATATTGTTTACAGTGTTTAATATTAAAACTGACTAGGGCTGACTGTCAGTAATTTTTAAGTTTCCTAATAACTGTAGTCGCCGTGGTCTAGTGGGTAGTGTGTTGGCTTACTAAGAAATGGGCCCTGGGTTCGACTCCAGGCTCCGACATCTTCAAAAAAAGAAATATGAAAAAAATATTTCTTTCGGCGACTACCTCTCAGCAGTGTTCTGGCAAAAGCTCTGAGAGTAACTAATTGCCATGAACAAGCTTCTCAAGTCTGTCGTTCGGAGTCGACATTAAACTGTAGGTCCCGGTACTCATGGATAAAAATTGACACACACAACATGAGTGCTGCGAGAAGCTAGGCCGTAATCCTGACACAGGGTTGTAAAGTTATGTATGTTATGTAATAACTTAAATCCCCTAAACTGGATTTATGCATGTTGCATGACTAAAAAATGCATTCAATTTGTAATTCAGTTAGAAACCTTGAGTACTGTCGTTGTTTTAAACCTCGATGAAGAATACAATGAATATGATGAATGTTGGACCCGGCCATTAAAGCACTGCCATCAGTTGCTACAGAAAATAATTTCGACTAAAGTAAATTGTATTTCTGCAGAATATGCGTAATTAAATATATCTTCTCCTGTAGTAGTGCCATGCGTCGGTACTAGTTCCAATAAATCTTCGTAAATGTTGAAATGTTGTTGACACAGTCGCGGGCTCGAAAAAAAATAGCTAACTGGGCACTCACCCAATATCCATACTCTCGCCACAGGCAATGGATAATGCTTCGAAACAAGATGATTTGGCTTTAATTAGATAACTTAAACTTCTTGCTAACTTTCCACAACGATATTTCGAGACAACAAGATTACTTGAAATGACTTCACACTTCCAGAATAAACAATTTCTGCAGCCTTAATTAAACATTCTTTGATGAAAACACCTTCGGCAAAAGGTTTCGAGTTTTTAGCTATCAACTCCGATAAAACGTAGCTTGCATGCACTGCTGCTTCACTTTCGTATAACACTTTAGTAAACATGAACTGTTGGGTTTTCAGTACCAATTTAAACTCTTTTAAGTTTTCTTGTCTCATTAATCATTCGTCATTATCATTTTCTGATTTATGTTGCTCATTGTGACGTTTAAAGTTATATTATTTTGGTACACTGGTAGCACTGTTATATATCAAGCAGATAATTTTATCGTTTACTTCAAAGCAAAAATTAGAAATTTCGATGTTCTTGAGCAATTTTTCATTTAGTTTTACTACCACTTATTGTCGATAAAGACATACGAAATACAAAGGCTTAAAATAAATAAATAACAACTAATATAATCCACCTAACTTACTTACGACGCTTTCAAAATGACTGTGACAACGACAGGAGATTTGTTTTTGCTTTGTAACTAAATTTGAAGGTTTTCGTTTTCTTAGTTCTTTGTTCAATGGGCGATACTAACTATATGTAACAGTTATAAAATATGATTCCACAGATTTATAATTAAATGAGGCCCGCGTGTTTGACATCCATGCTTTAAAGCATATAGCAAAACTTTATATATTTCGAAGCAAAACTGTAATATGTTATGCATAAAAAAAAATAAAAATTTGTCAAGTTTATAAACTCTTGAAAGATTTTTATTTTAAGATCCCAAATGATATAAAAACAAATTTACCAAAATATTATATTTAAAATATTGTTTGGCTTTTCAAAGTTGTTAAAACGTTATCAAGGGAATATTAGCACAAGGTTTGATACAATTATTTGAAAATTACTTTTGTAGAAAACTTGTTTTTTTTAATATACATACATACATACATACATATACACGGAAATAAAAAATTTTAAATTGTTTTTGTAAGATCTACCTTACTATGTAATTTAATTCTAAATCAAGTAATTTCCTTTTGTCTGTATTGAAAAAAGAATTCAATTTTCCTTTAATTGTAATTTCATTTGGTTGCCAACAACGTTCATTATTTAATTTATTTTTATTTGTGATTATTTACAAACAATTCATTTATTTATTTTTTAAAGCATGCTTTTGTGCTCATAATATTTATTTTATGGCGTTTCCCTTTCTACCAAAAATTTTTACTTTTTATTTATTTTTCTGTCATCTTATTGAAATATTTCTAATTTAGATTATCCTTTATAGTATCCATTAACAAATAGAGATTACAAAAAAAACGAAACCACAAAAAGAACTTGGGTGTGCTATTATGTCTTATTGTCATTTTATTAATGAAAAAAAACAAATTTATGGCAAAAAGATATAACAAAAAACCTTTTTAATCACCCAATTATATAACACTTTCAGCCATGTCACAGATTTCGTTCGAAATGATTTTGATTCCGTAATTGCTTTCAGTTAAAAAAAAATTTATTGGAGCTTTGGATTTCGAACGTTTTTATAAAGTAGTAGTTTTATATAAATAAATTAATAACATAATCAAATGTTAAAGCATAATGTAACAAGAAGAAGAAGATGAAAATTAGGAATAAATTCCGTTTCGGCATGAAATTGAACTCTGTGACATGGCTGATTATATTTACTATACATATGTATGTAAATGAAATAATCAAATGCTACAATTTTTTGTAGCGAAAAAAAAACAGTATTACAGTAACACCAAACGATAGAAATTTTATGTATACGAGTACTTTAGCTTAATTATTTTACTTGTGCTGAACTTAAATTAAATGCAAAGTAAGGGGTGTTTTTTATTGAGGTATAGAACTTTAAGTTGGCATCACTTTTTTGACTGGCGGCCATTTTATCAGCTGTCAAGTGGTTAATATTTAGTTTGGTTTGCCATTTCATCATGAACAGGTTGACAAAAGAACAACGTTTACAAATCGTGCAAATTTATTTCGAAAATAATGGTTCAGTTCGCGAAGTTTACCGCAAGCTCCGTCCATTTTATGGTCGACATAATCGTCCATCAGAGCAATTAAATCGGTTAACCATGGATCGTTTTCGCACTACGTTTACTCTATGTGATAATACGCAACCGCAGAGACGTCGAACAGTGCGCACCGCAGAAACAATTGCCGCTGTAGAGCAAAGTGTTGAAGAGAACCCGAATGAATCGATTCGCCACCGTGCACAGCAATTGGAGCTTTGTCCATCAACTTTATGGAAGATTTTGCGCAAAGATCTTGGCTTGCGACCTTACAAGATCCAGCTTGTGCAAGAATTAAAGTCGCGAGACCATGCAATGCGTCGTGATTTTGGTGTATGGGCCGAAAATGAGATTGATCTCGATGCTGATTTTCATCGCAAAATTTTGTTCAGTGATGAGGCTCATTTTTGGTTAAATGGCTACGTCAACAAGCAAAATTGCCGCATTTGGAGTGAAGAGAATCCACATGAGACCCTTGAGACGCCATTACATCCACAAAAACTGACTGTTTGGTTTGCTCTATGGGCTGGTGGAGTCATTGGGCCATACTGCTTTCGAAATAATGCTGGAGAGTCAGTTACCGTTAATGGAGACCGGTATAGAGCCATGATAACCGACTATTTTGTTCCCGAATTGGATGGCATGAATGTGGATGAGTTGTGGTTCCAACAAGACGGCGCTACATGCCACACAGCGCACGTCAGAATCGATTTATTGAAGGAAACATTTGATGAGCGCATAATTTCGCGGAATGGACCTGTCAATTGGCCACCAAGATCGTGTGATTTGACACCATTGGATTATTTTCTTTGGGGATATGTGAAGTCGCTCGTCTACGCCAACAAACCAGAAACGTTAGGGGACTTGGAAGCCAATATTCGTGGCGTTATTGCCAACATACGGCCCCATATGCTCGAAAAAGTGGTTGAAAATTGGACCTGTAGAATTGGCTTTATTCGAGCTAGCCGCGGCGGCCACATGCCCGAAATCATATTTAAACATTAATGGCATAAAATTATCCTTCCAATAAAGCCAAATTGATGGACATTAAAACGATTTTCTTGTGTTTTATTTCAATTCGAAGTTCTATACCTTTAAAAAAAACACCCTATATTATTTCTAAACAAAACACATTTAATGGCATCATATTTATAACCTCATATAAATGTACTTATGTACTTATGCATACATAGATGTTATGTATTTAAAAGAATAATATTGAATTGACTTACCTTACCTATGAAGAATTAAAATTAAATCTATCGCCATGGAGTTATAACATAAAAAGGAAAAAAAATTGTTTAAGTTATTACTTAATTAATATACATATTAGTAGATGTATAAATGATACAGTTTTGTAGACAATTTAGTCTCCAATATAAAGTAATAAAAATATTTACACAAATATCAACATTGACCGATTTATTGAGAAAAAAACTAAGCTAACATATCTGTGGCAATTTGACAAAACACCTTAAGTCGAGATAAGATAGCAAAAATTAAAAAAAAACTCAAGGAAAAAACCATTTTTATTAAAAAATAAAATAAACCAAATTTAAAGAAAAACTTGTATAATACAAAATTTTAAAAGCGTATTTTTTATCAATGTTATGTACGTTTACTTTTTAGCCTAAGTTTTTTAAATCAATAATGCATTTAACAAAACAACTTATGTACACATAGATTTGTTTACATATTCAGATTTTCGATTTATCATATAACTTATATTTACATTAGTTTTTTTAATAAAATGTGATTCTTGTATACAGTTATCTTAAGTAAATGTAAGTTCTTGAATAAATCCTCTTATGTTTACTTAAAACTACACAATACGTACTTTTTATTTGAACAAAAGCGCTTAAGTTACTTAAGGACCTGTCCAACGCAGATTTCAGTTTCGAAAAAGCGCTTAAGTAGAAAAGGCGTAAAATCTTCTAAAATCAACCATATTTTTTTAAAATATTCATCCTTCTTCTCTAATGAACATAGTACCAATATATTAACTCATAAATTACTCGCAAAAAACATACAGAATAAAAATTACACAAAATTGATGATATCTCAAAACTTCAATTTTCGACTTAAGCTACTCTTCCATATTGCCACAGATATATAAGAGCAGGGGGATGGATGGGATACTTCGGACAAGGCAAAGTCTCTGATTGGGGTCAACCTGGCGGCCTCCAGAACGATCCTTGTTCCCGTTGTATTCAAGTCGACATACAGCCTCCACGCGGCCCTCCTGGATAACATTCTAGCACCCGCTAGCTTGTTAACTAATGTATGCGGTGATTGTCCAATTCCCTGGACTTTAAATTTGGGTTGTGCGTAGGGCTTGAAACCCACCACGTAAAAACGTAATCTCAATGAAAACTTCAGCAAAAGCCTCTAAACGGACCCCCTTTTATGTTGACGACCATGGCAAACGTTTTAAGGACTATGATTTAAGGATATGCACCTGGAACGTGAGAACCCTTTATAGGGAAGGTGCCTCTATCCAATTGGCGGATGCTCTCAAAAAATGTAGGGCTGACATCACCGCCATCCAGGAAATGCGATGGATAGGACAGGGTTGTAAAAGGCAAGCAACATGTGACATCTACTATAGCTGCATGATAACAGACGTGAATTTGGCTGCGGACTCGTAGTTAGCAAGAGACTTCGCCATCTTGTCTCAGAGTTCACCCCCGTGAACGAAAGAATAGCTACGATCCGGATGAAGGCGAAATTTTATAACATCAGCCTCATTTGCGCTCACGCCCCGACGGAAGAGAAGGATGATGCGGTCAAAGATGCTTTCTACGCAAAGTTTGAGGATGTATATGATAGGTGTCCGGCACATGACGCCAAAATTGTCCTCGGCGATTTTAATGCGAAAGTTGGACGTGAAGGTATCTTTGGCCTCACTGTCGGGCAGTTCAGTCTCCATTCTTCCACCTCGCCGAATGGCATGAGACTGATCGATTTCATCTCGATATCCATATATATCCATGCTGCCTACAGAAGAACGTTGCAGTCCACCACTACAAGAGCAACTGTGGAGGTGTTCAGAGAGAAGAGGAGGGAAGAGAGACGCCTATTTAGAAGAAAGAAAAGGGAGAAAGAAAGGCGTGATCGTGAGGAAATCGAGATGTGCAGGAGTAGACATGATGCTCGAAATTTTTATAAGAAGATAAGGCGTCTTACTACTGGTTTTAAACCCGGAGCAACCTCCTGCAGAGACGAACATGGTAATCTGGTTACAGATGCACATGGTGCACTGAGATTATGGAGACAGCATTTCTGTAATCTACTGCAAAGCGATGATGATACAAATTCCGCTGCTAGAGATGCTGTGCCGGACCCAATCAATGATGACGTTGTGATCCCGTCCCCCAGCCATGAAGAGGTCAAGGTTGCCATATGGCGACTGAAGAACAACAAAGCAGCCGGACCTGACGGTCTGCCAGCTGAACTCTTCAAGTATGGAGGCGATGAGCTGGTTAGGTGCATGCACCAGCTCATTTGCAGAATATAGCTGGAGGAAAGTATGCCCGATGATTGGAATCTCAGTGCCCTCTGTCCGATCCTGAAAAAGGGAGACCCCACAATACGCACCAACTACAGGGGTATAAGCCTTCTCCCTATCGCATATAAGGTTCTAACGAGCGTATTGTGTGAATGACTGAAGCCATTCGCCATCTCACTGATTGGACCTTATCAGTGCGGCTTCAGACCTGGTAAGTCCACCATTGACCAGATATTCACACTGCGCCAAATCCTGGAGAAGACCTATGAAAGTCAAGTCGACACACACCACCTCTTTGTCGACTATAAGGCAGCGTTCGATAGCCCGATAAGGGATCGCGTATATGCAGCAATTTCTGAGCTCGGTATTCCTGCAAAATTGATAAGACTATGCAGAATGACGTTGAGCAATTCCTGCAGCTCCGTCAAGGTAGGAAGAGACCTCTCCGAGCCTTTTAATACCGTGCGAGGTTTCAGGCAGGGCGATCCCTTATCCTGCGACCTCTTCAATTTCGTCATGGAGAGTGTTTTGCGAAAGGCGGGTGTCCATCGTAATGGCACTATTTTTAACAAAAGTGTCCAGCTCCTTGCGTATGCAGACGATATAGACATCATTGGGCATACCAAGCGAGATGTCACCGCAGCCTTTAATGCTATTGAACGAGAGTCTGCTAAAATGGGTCTGGCGGTAAATGAGAGCAAGACGAAGTACATGTTGTCGACGAGTAGGGATGTTGATCGTATCGGCTCCCAGGTTACAGTCGGCAACTATACATTCGATGTGGTCAAGGAATTCATCTACCTTGGCACCGCCATTACCAGCAAAAATGATGTCAGTCTAGAGATCAGGCGAAGAATCACACTGGCCAACAGGTGCTACTACGGTCTCGGTAGGCAGTTTAGTAATAGAGACCTCTCTCGTGCGACGAAATTAACACTCTACAAGTCGCTTATTCTCCCGGTGCTTCTCTATGGTGCGGAAGCATGGACGCTGTCTTGTGCCGATGCAGCGGTCCTGGGGGTGTTCGAGAGAAAAGTTCTTCGTAAGATCTTTGGTCCTCTAAGGCATGGCGATGAGTTCCGCATTAGAACCAACCATGAGCTGTATGAGCTCCTCGGCGATGTAGGTGTTGTCCAGCGTATTAACATCCAGCGGCTACGCTGGCTCGGCCACATTGTTCGGATGGAAGAATCTGCTCCAGCGAAGATAGTTTTCGATGCGAAGGTCACTGGACGTCGGCGTAGAGGACGACCCTGTTTACGTTGGAAGGACCAGGTTGATGAAGCCCTGTCACCGATTGGTGTGACCAACTGGAGAAGGCGCGCGATAAGCAGAAGCGCCTGGAGACTAGTGCTGAAGCAGGCCGAAACCCGTTAACGGGTTGTTATGGCCAGCTAAGTAAGCTAAGTAAGTAAGTAATATAAGAGCAGGACAAGTGGTCGAATTGCGTTTTTGAGAGTCGAATTTGAAAAGAATCCAGAATACAATTCGTGAGAAGAATTAAAAACTAATGAATTTAAAAAAAAATTTCGAGCACAAACCGATTCGAAAAGAATCAAAACAAGTTGGAAAGAGCAGATTTTTTAGTATATGTTCTCTGGGTAATTTGATATGCACATATCAGAGGTCTAAAGGAATGTATGTACATACATTTATTGTTTTTAAAGTACATAAAGTTTCTCACAAATAATACGAAAAAAGAAGAAAAGTCCTTTATTCAGTTTGACTTGTAGTTTCAGTTAAAACGTTAGCAGTTCGTAGCTGACTTACATATATAATGCTTTTTATATGTTCAGCTGGAGAGCGAGTGAGTACCAGCAAGATCGTATTATTTTTAAGTAAGCTTTGGAGTCATCTCTGACTTATTGTTTATTCTTTAAGTTTACTTTAGTTGTGATAGGATTTATACAAATATAATGAGATAAACCTTTAGACATCTCATTTATAGTGTATATGTAAGTTCAGTCTAAAACTAAAAGTACAATTTAAATTCTTTAATATTTTTTCTATAATATGACTTTAAGGCGAGCAAGGAAAAAGGGTAATTTTTTTGTGAAAGGGTCATGGTCTAAAGCATTAAGCTTGTACATATCTATAAATTAATTTTACAATAAAAGCAAAAGAATATTCACTATAAAGATGAGAAGCATTGTAAAAAGATTTTGAGATACTCGTAAGTAAGTACAGCATAATTTAATAAAGGGTTTACTGTCTTTATTAGTATTTAATAAACCAAGTTGGTCTCCTTATAGTTTACGTTAAGTTTAACAATAATTATTTCTATATAACAAATATATAATACACGCGGAACCCATTATGTATTGTTCACTTCCATTGCAAGTTTTGCAGAGGTAGCATACTTAGTTTATCGTCTATTACTTATATCACAACATATACGCTATGATTGTTACGTTTACAGAACTTGTAACGACATTTACTACTATGGGTGTGTTATACTATTAAAAACCTAATTTCTAGTGCTTTTCAGTCTTACAGTTACAACTAAAATATAAAGTTGCTTCACTTTATAATATACAAGTTGCAAGTTTTGTTGAGGTAGCATACCTAGTTTATCGTTTATTATATGTACGTCACAACGTATACGCTATGATTGTTACGTTTACAAGACTTGTAACAACATTTACTATACTATGCGTGTGTTATACTATTAAAAACCTAAGTTCTAGTGCTTTTCAGTCATACATATGCACGTGGCACAATAATAGTGTTAACTAATGATAAAAATAGACCAATTAAAATAATAAGTTTTATTTTTTATATTTTTATTTTTCTAAAGGATAGACACCTGACCTCAAATAGTAACAATTGTGTCCACAATTTTTTACACGTGAGTACAATAAAGCGGTAAACGTATTAACCAATTCAATAAATATTATATTTAATGAAGAACAAACAGAAAAGTAAATTTGTTAGAAACGAGGGTTAATCAATTCAAAATAAAACTTGAAATAATATAAATATATGTACATACCATGTATGTGAGTGTTCTTAATACAATTAAAAATTCGTACCACACACTTAGGAAATCCGCAAATAAAAAGGAAAATACGTAATTTTATTCGAATGGTTATAAAGAAATAAAATAAGTTTGAATTGTAAGTGTATAATTCAAGCGGAAGAATAATGTATGTTATGTCTGTGCTTTACTACAGTCTATGCTTTACTACAGTCGAATACATTTATAACGAGTACGTGTTATAAAAATAAATATTTATTTTGAATTACTACGTTTTGAATATATGTAGATGATTACAGCGAATATTTATTATACTCTACAAATTATACGCTACAAATTAAGCGTTTTTATAGCAATTAAAATTCAACAATTTCGTCTTTAAAATACACTGAATGTAAACTTATCTAAAAACCTCAAAAAATGAAATTCGGTGAACTTGCGATAACGTGAACTAATTTTTACCAAGGCAGCTCATATTTTCAAGATTCTTCACGATTTCGAACGTTTCTGAAACCTTCCCCCATTCCAGTGTATAAAAGCACAGGTTACCAGATGCAGCTTTGCAAACTACTTGACCTTTTACTTATTTAAAACAAACATTATATTAATCAAAAAACAATAATATTAATCGGATCTTATTAAAGTTTTTTTAATAGTTTCCAAAGAGTACTTTTCTTGTTGATATCCATTTTAAGAATCTTGGCAAAACATACTTTTTCAAGACGGACAGTAAATATTATTGTAACACAAATAAAAACAGGAAAGTCTTACAACGTTAAGCCAACACAAGAGTTGTCGCTTTTAAAAACCAAATATTCCTGAATATGCGTTTTTATTACGATTATCAAAATACGAAATTTTTTGTAATAAATTGAAAAGAAATTTTAGCTGTTACCTTTTATATACAACAAAAATATCGAAATACGAGAAATGATATCCAGAAGCATTAAAAACTAAAACAAAATATGAAAAAAAAAACATAAAACAAAACAAAAAACATTAAGGCCCAGTTTTTAACTTCATATTTAAATGTGAAATTAGTTAATTTTAATTTAAACTTAAATGGCATTTAAATACAGTTTCAGTTTTTCAGTCATAAATTAAAGTTTGTATTTAATTGTGATAAAAGTACGGTAGCATTACCAAATGTAAACAAATTTGCAGAATTTTTCGCAGAAACAGCTGTGATTGGCTGCAACAAAATAAAACTCCAGAAATAAAATAAAAATATTATTGATAAACATCAATTAATAATAATAAACGTAATTAATATATGTATATTAATTTTTTTATTTAAAGACGAGTTTTGTTCATAATATGCCCATTTTTTATAAAAAAATTAAAAACATTGTTGATTGTTTCATTTTTATTTGCAAAACGTAAAAACAAGATAGCGAGAACATGTGTTTTTATATGTAAAACTTAAATGAAACTTAAATGGACAAGGTTGGTCATTTAAATGGCATTTAAGTTTCATTTAATTTTGCGCTGAAAAACTCAAAGTTGCATTTAAATGGCATTTAATTTTAAATGACATTTAAATATGAAGTTAAAAACTGGGCCTAAGTCTTAAAACACATGAAGAAAAAACCAATTATTTTACTGCGAATAAAATTCTTGAGTACCTTGTAACCGTTTCCGACTGTACTCTACTTTATATTTTGAAGTACAGATATAATTATATGCAAATAAAAAAAATATGAATGAATAAATAATAAATAGAAAATAGAATTTTTATAAATAATTTGTAAATATTTTTTTTATAATTCAACAAATAAAGGCAGATTTAAATAAAGGAGAAGAGAAAAGGACGAAAACAGCGACATTACTGGGGGAATAGAAAAATATTTATGAAAAGATTATACTTGAGTTGCACGCAACATATAGTACAAAAAGAGGCAACCTTAACAAAAAATAAAATTAAAAAAGGCAGGACGACAAAACAGAGATTCCGTATCGTTTTAAATAATACCCCTTTATTAGAGAGAATATCGTCATAATAAATGCAAACGGACGTGACTAAACTTTTTGTTTTTTTTTACAGGAGAAGCAAAAAACCTTAAAATCAATCATTTTATAAATCCTGAAAATTATATGATATGTATATATCAATAAAAAACTCAATATCAAAATTTTGTGTAGTTACGTCCGTTTTCATTTCATATGACGATATGAAATAATAACCACATCAACAAAAAAATAAGTGTATAAATATGAAAGCAACGAGTCCCGACAATGTCCTGCTATGCGCTGAATAAAGCGCTTTTTTTAAATAACTAAATTGAAATAAAATTTGAATAAATTTCTAGACCACAGTGATTAATGGCTTAGGTCGATAAATACTGTAAAATGCTGACCTTCTAGAAAATATCTCTATCGAATTAAGAATTACGTTTCTCGGTTTCATTCAATTTTCATGTTATGTTCCTTACGTATGACTACACCTACACCAACATTTGTTGCATCAACAACTGCTTAGGAATTTTTTTATTTCTATCATAATGAAAAACTAATTCATTCTCTCTAAATTTTCTTTTAATAACATTAAATGTATCTTTATTTGTTACATATTATGCGAGATGTCGAAAAGCATTTTACTTACATGTGTTCTGCAACAACAGATTATTTATAAGCATTTAGTGGGTTACTTGCAAAACAATTTAAGAATCACTACTCGTTAAGCTTAAAGTTTTTGTATGAGTGAGTGAGTACACACGGCAATATTGTGTCATTAAATTTTCATGACCATGTCGACTGAGTGGTACTTCATTGAATATGAAAAGGTACAAATAAAATAGGTATGAAATAAAATGAAAAGAATAAGAAGCACACACACAAAATAACTTGAATTCTTTTTGTAATTCATAGATTTTTTTGGGGGTAGAAAAAAACGGTAACGTAGATATACTAAATATTGTACTGCTTGCTACTCGACCCCAACATGAAACAATACTTGAGTCAATTATCTACAACAATTTACTTTTTTTATGTATATGTACGTACTATATATTTTTCTTGGTTTTTTTTCGAGTGTAAAATAAATGAATAAATGTTCTTGTTGGTTTGAGTTTCAAATTTAAGGTTGAATGCATGTCAGTCGGGTTGATTGTATTTTTTTCTAATTATTTTATATAAATAGGGTTGATTTACACTGACCTGTTTTAAGGCCTTTAGATTGTTTTTCTAATAAAAGAAAATAAAATTCACGCATATTCAGACAGAAAGTAGTTAAGCATAGAAAAAAAGTCAAGTTGAAAAACGTGCTCAAAAATTCATTACTCGTAGAATACACAAGGATATGCATAGTGAATACAAAAAAAAAAAAATATACATACATATGTATGTGCATGTTTATATGCATGCATAAAGACACATTTATGTATGTACGTATGTATATACATAGTTTGCAATATTTGATAAATAATAATTTTGCTGTACGTGAAATCTTTCGATACAGTCATTTGGCTTAACAGAGCCAAGTTTAATTGAAAGAGGTTTCTCCAAGGCGAATTCAGAACAGGTGACCTTACTTTGCTATGTAAGCGACAGCTGATATTTAATCTAAACGATTCTCTTGTTTCTTTTTTTTTATTTTATTATTTGTTTATTCACTAAATTACAATACAATATTAAATTATTTTCTGTTCCGTTAGAAACGCTTTAATTAGATCAAAGTTAACTGCAATGAATTTTTTTGTTAATCTGATGAGACTATCATAGCTAGAGTCGAAAACAATTGTTTAGTTTGATCTAATTAAAGCGTTTCTAACGGAACAAAAATTAATTTAAAAATTTGATCACTTTTCCTGGGGCTCGAACCCGAGCCTTCAGCATCTAATATTAAATTATATTCTAAATAATTATTACCAGCGCAATGATTAAGACAATAAGCTCAGTGTAGTGTCACAGATAAAAGTCTCTAGTGAGAATCGAAACCACAAACCTCGCACTATCATTTTAGCACACTATCCACTGGACTACTTGATCACCCTTTTCTGTAAACTTAGCGAAATTTTATTTTCATAACAAGTGCAGCTAAATTAAAAGCATAAGTAAAAATCTGGGGGCTAATTCTCGCAGTCGATACCGTGCGAAATATACTCGAAGTTGAATTTTTTTTTAATTTTGGGATTCTCGCACTCGCTATCGAGTAAGTTGTATCGAAATTTCTTATGATGGCACTCGATAGCGAGTATACGATCGAATGTAACCGTGCGAGTTTTATTCGATACCAAATTTGGTGTCGAAATTTTATTTTTAAATAGTTCGTTGGACAACAAGTGTTTATTTAAGATTTTAATTGTTATATTAATTAATTATTCGTATAGATGTTCGTACTTTTTTGTATTACACTCTTTTTTTGCACCTTTGTAAAGGAGTTTTTACACAAAGTAATATTAAGTAATTAATATTAATTATTAGGTCGAATATAACCAAAATAAATTTCAGACAAACACAAACTCTTGCTGAGTTTATGTCTGAGAACAGCAATTTGGCCAAAGCGTTTTCCAAATACATGCCAAGGAAAAGTTACTGCTAACAGACTTTGACAAACTTTAACTAATAAATTAAATGCCTCCGGTCCACCGCTAAAAGATGTAAAAACTTGGCGCAAGGTAAATTATTAATTGTTTTCCACATTAACGTCCATGACCGCGATTAAAAAAGGAAAAAAATTGATAAATTATTTAATTTTCTTTGTAAGCATATGTTTTTTGTTAACATATTTGTAGTGTTGGCTAAGGCTTTTTTTATCTTTTACAACACTTTATTAAAAAATCGATTCGCAAGGTAACGAGTGCCATCATCAGAAAAACTCGCACGATCGAAATTAATTCCGATACGAATTTATTTCGATCACGAGTCCCAGAATTAGTCCCCTGAACTTTATTTACGTTTTTAATATTATTTGTTTCATTCATATTATTTATTAGTTTTTTTTACTGCACTATACATATGCTTTTCTTCCAATAACTTATATTAAATTTTTCTGTCGGCTTTGTTTTAACATACTTTTTTCCACTACAGTGTTATATTATTAGTTCTAAAATGTATATTTTTAGTACAGAATTGTATCACAAAGTCTTCTAGTTTTCAATAAAATCTCATGGCGAAATAAATAGATTAAGTTCTGCATCTTAGAAGTATACTAGATATTGATCGAAAATTCGAAAGTAGTAGATTTCCTTCAGATGTAAACGCATACTTAACGACATGTATGTATGTATGTTAGACAGTACCTCAAATAAAGTAGTTTTTCAAGGAGATTTCGGAAAAAAAAACTCTTTTTTAGTCGAACTTAGGGGTCGCCTTTTCAATTTTTTCGTTATATCTTACGCATTTACAGTCCGATCTTAAAGCGTGATATATCAGTGTTTTTGTCTCAAGAAAACCAAAAACATTGGCATATAATTTAAAAACTTTTTTAATTCTAAAGTGATGGACCAAAAAAAGTCTTGACAACACTGAAACTTCATGAACACAACCAATACATATGTATTGCTTCAGAACAAAAACACTTCATAATGTTTGTAAAGTAATGGTATAAACACAACAAAGGCTATCGAACACCGAACACACGACTACAAAAATCGCTGGCTACAAAAGTAGCCAAGTAACCAGCTACTTAACCCTAGAATACTAACCTACGTAAATTTTACGTGCACTTTTTTTTTAATTCGTCAAAATTGTATGGAAAACGATAACTGAATAATGTAAATATAGTAAAAATTATTTTTTTATTAAATTTATTTTATAAAAATAAATAAATTAATTTAATTAAAGTAAATAAATTGAAAATTTTCTAACTTGAAAAATTGCGTAAAAATTAGCGTTAGTGTTCTAGGGTTAATTATAATAACGACTACAGCTACAAAATAAACATCTGTTTTGACACATTGAATATAACCTAAACAAAATATTACTAATTTCTTTTTGTAAGTGAAATTGTGAGGAAACAAAAAACAACAAACGTCTGAAGAAAACTTATAAAAATTTAAGAAAACTAAAAATGTAATTAAATAATAAATTAAAAATGAAATAAAAACTGATGTAAATAAATGAAATATGTAAATGAAAACTAAACAAAAAATGTAAACAAATGATTTTTTTTTTCAGTGGTGCAACTTGCATTTTTTTCGCATTTTTTATGTACATATGTATTTCATGTATTGCGTTTTTTAAACACCTTTTTTATGCATCTTATTGTATTGGCAGCACTAAACTGTTTATTGTCGCCAAGAAAAATAGAAATTAGCCTAAGTTGGCTACGGACTACAAAAGTAGTCGTGTGGTAGGTAGTCGTGTTGCCGTTAAAATATTTATTCTCATATGAATACATGTATTCTATTTTTGACAGCTTGTAGTCGATGGTCGGTAGCCTTTGTTGTGTTTATAGCATAATTACGATTTTTTTTTTATTTTATATTCTGGTTGTGTAGAAATAAAAACACACTAAAAAAATTATATATGTAGTTTCGGGATTTGTGTACACTGTACAGTATGTAAAAAAATAATGTTACGTCTTGCCAGACCGAAATTAGTTTTCTTTTTACAAAATTTTGATTAAAAATTTTAAATTATTTTTCTCTTTTTAAACAATTTTGAGAATTTTTGTCCTTCAAAAGTATTTTACTTGGCTTTACATTGACGATAAGGGTGATTTTGTTATACTTATACAACATATATAAATCGGTTTGCATATGTATGTATATGTGGTCGTTAAAGGCAGCAACATATCATTTATGTTTTTTTTATAACAATTTCCTTCTCTACCAACTGTATAAAATGTTTAAAGAAAATATTCTGTCCTTTTTTTTCTTTG
The DNA here is from genome assembly GCA_963576795.1 of Metopia argyrocephala. Taxonomy (NCBI): domain Eukaryota; kingdom Metazoa; phylum Arthropoda; class Insecta; order Diptera; family Sarcophagidae; genus Metopia; species Metopia argyrocephala. The sequence goes on along the minus strand of OY756211.1, from coordinate 53,507,071 downwards.
CTTTTTATTCTTCTCGCATTTCCTTATATTTTAAGTATTAAATGAGAAATAAATTGTATGTTTGGGTTCGTTTCTATGAAAATGATTCAAAAACACGCAAAATTTCTGTTACTTTTAAAAACGAACCTTTTATTTTTTTTTTTTTTTTTGTTATTCTTATTTTCATTAAAGGAAACTCTGTAAATATGATACACTTTGATGTTGAAAACAGATACTGAAGGCCTACTTTAAGGTTAAAGGAAATATATAAAAATGTTCTTGAAAATCCCTGCAGATGTATTGATTAAAGCTGTATCGTGATTGATATTTTAATCATTGTAACAGAAAAACTGTGATTTAAAATTAATATTTATTTTACACATAGTTTCTTGGAAACATCACTAGTTTTTTTTCATTAAAAGGCCAAAAACAACCATACTCATGTATTGAATGGTGACGTAGTTACTATTTTTTTGTTTTTATAATTTAAAACAATAAATTATATCGTTTTAATATTTTAATGAAAGAATATGCAATTTCGTAATATATTTTAAATAAAAAAAATTGTTTTATGATTGAAATGTATGTTAAAACAGTGAAATGTAGATGTAAGAATAATAATTGTATAAAAAATTAAAATCAAAAAACGTTTAAAACAAGCAACAGCTTTAAAATGAAAAATCATAAAACATTTGTTTAACAATAATTAAATAAAAATCATTTTTAAAACCAAAATTATATTTGTAACTCTGCATAGAAATAATACAAAAAAAAAATATTTTTTTTAATTGTTAAAAAAATTAAACAAATAAAACTAGAGGAAATATATTCAAATTAAACTGCAACTACACCTTTCGCTGCACAGAAACAACATTTCAATCATAAATAATAAACGAAATTTAATTAAAGTTTTAAATAAAGAATAAAAGAATAAAGAATAAAAAAATTAAATTTAAAAATCGAGATATTTTTTAAAGATTTTTAATTAATGGAAAATAAAAAACCATATAAAAAAAGATAATCCTTTAAATAATTTCTTAACTAAATGAGAATTATTAAGTTTGAAAAAAAATTATTATATAAAATTATTAAAAAAAGTAAAACAAACGAAAAATAATAATGAAATCTTGTTTCTGTGTCGTTAAAGGTTGTGGTCAACACTAAAAGATAATCCTGCTATAACTCCGGCTAGAGCAGAGAGCAGTTTAATTACTCCTAAAAACTTTTCAATACAAAATGTGCCTGATCTCTAAAACAACATAGAAAAGTAAAATTAAAAGAAATTCATTACAACGGCTAAAAATAACATGGAGTACAATAAAAAGGATAACCCAAGCCGGAATAGAGCTGGTTTACAAGTAACTAAACTAACGAGTGTTTGAACTTGCAATAGTACAAAGCATAACGAAATTATATATTTATTTTGAAATATCGACAAAAAATTTAATTTTACAGCCTCGTTTAAGCCCTCGTCAAGTGTGTTTGGTATCACATTAATAAATATCCTACTCTACGTTTAGCAAAACAGTGAAATTCCATCAACATGTCGTTTACCATACCCCTTATTAATTTGGAAATACGTGAGGTTAAGGATATAGTATGGGAGAAAATACAGGAGCCCGTCAATCAAAGACGTTTAGTCTTGGTTATAGTATCGATAGCACTGCTATTAGACAACATGTTATATATGGTTATAGTACCCATAATACCAGATTATCTGCGAGAAATTGGTGGTTTCGAACCGCCCGATGCAACAATGGCACCGTTGCTGAGAGATAATGTTACCGGTAGAATAATACCAGTACACCATGATCATCATGGTCAAGATTCAGCAACAGGTGTATTATTTGCCTCAAAAGCTATTGTGCAATTGATGGTAAATCCATTTTCGGGCGGTCTGATAGATAAGATCGGCTACGATATACCCATGATGATTGGCCTAACAATCATGTTCTTCTCAACAGCGGTATTTGCGTGTGGTCGCAGCTATAGTGTTCTATTTTTCGCTAGATCTTTGCAGGGTGCCGGTTCAGCGTTTGCCGATACCTCAGGCTTAGCCATGATAGCTGATCGTTTTACAGAAGAAAATGAACGTTCTCAAGCATTGGGTATAGCCTTGGCCTTTATTAGTTTTGGCTGTTTAGTGGCTCCGCCTTTTGGTGGGGCTCTCTATCAATTCGCTGGCAAAGAAGTGCCATTTTTAATTTTGGCCTTGGTTTGCCTTATTGATGGCCTTATGCTGTTACTGGTAATGAAACCATTTAAAGAACAGTTGCAACAAAGTAGAGAAGTTAAACAAGAAATAATACCCATTTGGCGCCTGCTTATGGATCCCTATATAGCGGTATGCGCTGGAGCATTAACCATGTCCAATGTGGCTTTAGCTTTTCTAGAACCTACTATATCCCTGTGGATGGAAGACAATCTGACCACAGATAATTGGAAAATTGGTATGGTATGGCTACCGGCTTTCTTCCCTCACGTTTTGGGTGTGGTGATTACTGTTAAAATGGCTAAAAAATATCCCCAGCATCAGTGGCTAATGGCGGCGGGAGGTTTAGCCTTAGAAGGCCTTTCCTGCTTTATAATACCCTTTTCGACTTCATATCAAATGCTTATGATTCCTATATGTATTATTTGCTTTGGCATAGCCTTGATCGATACTGCCCTCTTACCTACGCTTGGTTATCTAGTGGACGTGCGCTACGTGTCCGTATACGGCAGTATTTATGCCATAGCTGATATCTCCTATTCAATAGCCTATGCTGTAGGACCCATAATTGCGGGTGGAGTAGTAGAAGCCATTGGCTTTACTGCTCTCAATTTCCTTATAGCGTTCTCAAATCTTTTATATGTGCCGCTACTAAGGAAATTGCGCAACATCTACGACTTCAAGCCATTCGAAAACGAGGCCAACATACTTATGCAGGATCCACCCAACAAGGAATATCAAACGTATGTAATGCACGATCAAAAGCCCATAGATGGTGAATTTAAAAACCATCTCGAGTATGGCGAACAATATCAGCAGAATCAACAAGAAACAAATCTAGATGAACAACAAGCCAGCTCTTATGATTATCAACCGCAAACAGGCTATCAACAAGATGGTCAATATGAACAGCAACAATATCAGCCCGGTTATCAAGAACAAGGTGGTGCTGGTATGTATCAACAACAACAAGCCTCAGAAACACGACATCTTCCTCAACAACGTGTAGCAAATCCCTTTCAACAACAGCAACAGCAAACGGATACCTCAAGAGCATTTTCAACAGGTCCTGCTGGTCCAGCAAATCCGTTTAGACAAGGATTTTAAGCTATTATCTTATACAAAATTAGTAGTTATTTATGTTTGTTTTTATATTTTCGATCGTTTAGTCTATAAATTTCGTTAAGTTTTCTTTTCAAAAGAACATAAAAATATTGCTAAAAGAAAAACAAAATAATTTTATTTCCTAAGTTTCTAGTTCTTTACAAAAATAACACAAAAACAAAAAAAGAAGAAAAAGAAGAAAAATAGGAAATGATATAATAAACAAGTGGTTCTATTACACTATAACCGTAGTTATCTTTTATTAAAAATTAAATTTAAAGCAAAAAAAAAAAGAAAGCTAAAAAACCTATTCTTATGTGTAGGTAAAAATATTAAAATAAGAACAAAATATATAAGTATATAAAATTTTTTTCAAAACTTAATTAAAAATTCACCTTTTTATAAAGATATTGTATTATACACACAAACTTATTGTTTGTTTACTTTCAATATACTATATACATATATACGAGAATATGGTAAATATATATAAAATAATTAAATTTACAAATAAGTTAATAGGTTACAGTAGGTACGAGTAAATACATAAGTAATAAGTAAAAATATACATACATATTTATAATTTAAAACCATATATCGTCATACATACATATCGTATATAGAAAGAAATTAATGAAATGTAATCATCTTGTTCAAGAAAGAAATGTTGAATGAAAAATACGTATTCATATAAAGGGTAAGTTATGTATGAATATTACTGAATAGATTATACATATATGTATGTACGTATAACTCACATTTCATTAAAATTTATTCATTAAAAGTCATACAAGTATAATTATAAAATGAAATCAATAGAAGTACCAAATCCTTTCACAAAAACAAAAACTTTTTATTTAGAAATATTCTCTTTTTATCTTTTTCGTACTTTTAAATGAAAGGGGAGATTTTGTAAAATGATTTCCTTAAACTGAAATGCAAATCAAGTAACTAAACTATGATTCATATCGCTTATAAAATGCATGTAGATAACTATATGAGCGTAAACATTGGAGAGGACATGGATCATAAGATCTGTGTTTGAATTTCAGTTAATGATAAATAGATTTTATTTTTAAATATCAATATATTGGCGATTAAATTAAAATTAATCTTGGCATTTTGCTTTTTAGTAATCGATCGCCTCATTTTCTTTGCGAGTTTTAACTACCAAGGTGAGTAGTGGGCCTTTAGAACTATCAGCCTTATAAATAAAAAACACATTTTTTACAGACCTATTGCGAAAATATTCTAAAATGGATTTTTAAATGCCGACGAAAATTTTAGTTTTAGGCCCATTATTGCAACTTGCCTATAAAGTTCAAGTTAAGTTTATTATCACAAAATCTTTGTAAAAAATTTAATTGTTTATAGAATTATTATTATTATAATTAAAGACAAAAGACATTTGTCTGTCCGATAACATCCTACTTTTAACTATCGGAATGTTGTAATAATTGGCCTTAAAATGGCATTTTAAATTTAATACAACAAACAAAGAAATCACATTCAAATCATATCTATAATACTTTCTCATATAAATATAAAACAAAATATGCGTATCCCTTTGCTGCTTGCCCAAAGTAAATATATTCACTGTCCTTTAGAAATTTGCTTATAGTATTGCTATACGAATAAAAACATACTATGGTATCGTGGCAATACTAAAAGGTTTAAACAAGAACTGAAAAACATCCAATATTATTTTATTTGTTTTTTATTTTATTGGAAATTACAGAACTACGGAATATATAAAGAAACAAACAATAATATAAAGGAAAGCAAAATTTGAATATGAAAAAATTTAGCCAATAAAGAAAGTTTTTATATATATTTAATATTAGAATTCAAAATTACCGATGTAAAAATTAGAAAAATAATTTTTTTTATTAAATAAATTAAATTATTTTACTTTTAATCGTCGTCTAATACTCAACTAAAAAATTTACCCTTAAAGCCAAATTAACTTGGTTTAGTTTGCTTATGTGGAATGATTAAGAACATGTGCTCGGTGTAGCAGAATTAGTGGGAACAAAATATTTTTGACAAAACACTTACAGTTTCGTTAATAACGGCTCGTACAGTTTTCTTAAATTGATAGACTAAAGCAAGGAGATTTTAACGTTGTACCCTGAATAATCTCGAGAAAAGGGGATCAACAGCCTCTAGTTTTTAATTAAATTTGAATTTTTTCGATGATTTTTCTTTTATAAAAAGAAAATCTGTAGAGTTTTAAATAAATTATTTAAAAAAAATATTTTTAGCGACTGTCAGATCTGAAAATATTGTCAGATAATACCAATGAACTGGCAATGATAAATTGCCATCATAATTTTTTTTAGCCAATCTCCCCTTTTAGATATTACAAATAAATAAAAAGTTTAAAAACCGTGATTATCTAAATATGCCATAATAATTATTATGTATATACAGCTAAAAAGAATTTATTTTTAATTTTCATTGAAATCGAAATTTAATTTAATTAACAGAATTTCAATTCTTGATGAATAAATAAGAAACATGAAAAACCATGACAAAAACCGACAGGCTAAATAACCAAAGAATTTTAGTATTTAAGACCAAAATATATCATAAACATATCAAAGTGTTAATTTTAAGGTATAACGATAAGTAAAAACTTAAAAGAAAAAACAAACATAAAATTAAAATATTTTAATAAAAAGCAAACTTTAGAATTTAAATATTAAACTCCAGCATCAATATCGTAAACATATCAAATTGCACAAAAACAAAATTTACAAAAATTAGGTGTTGGAGTTAAAAAAAAATTTAAATCATAAAATATATACTTATATATAAAAAAAAAATACTTTAGTATAAAAATTTACTTATAAAATTTTAAGTTTAAGCTATTAAAACTGGAACACTTGTGTTTGGATATGTGAAGTATTTTAATAGAAAGTTCTTAAAGTTTTTAGATAATATAACAACAACTTAACACGTTTTAGAAGAAAACCAATTAAAAGATTTCAATAATAGCACATTTATGACGAACGAACACAATTCATTTCCTCCGATCGTTCATAAAATGCATAAAACCCGTTTGTTGCTATTTTTTTTTTTGGTTAAACATATCCCAAGATTTTCTTAATGGCAATCGTGTGTTAAGCTTTTGCACTAAAGTTTATTCAATTTTTCAAAAAAAAATTTTCATCAATACTTTACTATAAATGAAATACGATAAATTATTTTTTATTGAGAAATGAAATTAAAATTTAACTCAATCAAGTGATTTTCAATGATACTCATATAATAGTTCATAGTTAATCCCCCTCCAGCAAGACCATCTGCAAGAAACCGCTCGCTGACATTTCTAATCTATTTCACCAGAAACCAATGATCAGGAGTACAGCGCCACCTTCAGCTAATCTACTGAAGACGCTCTCACCATTCAAATTCAAACATCCACCGACAGATGAGGCAATTGCTGTTTGATCATTCGAGGGTGAAGGTATAAGACTGGCTCTTGTGTGGACAAATTGTCAGCAACTTGTTTCATCAACAAAAAAAGGCGCAAAATATACAAACATCTATGAAAAAAAAAAGAACCTCCTATCAACCATCTTCACATTCCAATACAATGCACTGCATGAGTAGGAGTTTACCTCTGAGTATTGGTCTTAAAAAAAACTAATTCGTTCATTTTCTTTAATTAAGCGATATTCGTACAATTGGACAGGTTCGTTCATAAACCACATATCACTACTCGTTAGATCGAATGCTTTGTTTTTCAAAATTCATATATTACTGATTTTAAAAACCCACTTAATAACTCGGCAAATACTTTTCGCATAATTATCTATCATTACACAAAAACTAAACCTATATTATGAAATACTTATGCCTATGAAACTACCTAGCCTACAACAATTAAATTGTGGACGTTATTCGTTCTTCTTCATGAGTACCGAGACCTACAGGTTGTTAATGGCAATCATTTATTCTCAGAGCTTTAGTCAGAATTCTGCTAAGAGGTAGTCGCCGAAACAAAAATATTTTTTTAATATTTCTTTGCTTCAAGATGTCAGAGCTCTCGTCTTAGTAAGCGAACACACTAACCACTAGTATATTGTTACGAATTGGGCTTTATAATTCGTTTTATATTCAAAGGATTTTTTTTATTGTCGACTAAAACACAGATACTTTTCGATTCAAAAACTTTATTTACACGCTGTAACGTTCTATGTACAACTAACTCAAAGCATTAATGTGCAGCCCCTTTCACTCTAGTAATTTCCATGGTTTTCATGTATGAGCTTCCATATAATTCTACAACAACAACTTCATTTACATTCTCTAATTTTTATATAATTTTAAACATATTTGATTTTCCTAATTTTAAACATACTCGAATGTTTCTAGTATATTTGTTATTGTAATAATTTTTGTATATACATAACTTTAATGCTAGAAATAGTAACAAAAAAGGAATGTAGTTAGTGATGCTTTTGCTTTATACAATTATTTATTTGTAACAATATAATGATAAGATCGCATAGGTTTTATTGAGATATGCAGTAGTGAACTTGTGGAAGCATTAATTAATGTTTACCAAAACTATGCAAGTTTTAGATTTTTTCACGTCTTTGAAATTTGCCATCTTGATTATTATTTTCTTGTTAATTTTAAGCATTTTCTCATTATAATTTTGCCATATAATGAATAAACTTCAAATAATGTTAACTGTACATACATACATCTGTATATAATGGGGTAAATAGCATCGTCTGCTAATAGTTTCTTGTCATTATATAATTATACATAAAATGATAAGTAATTTTCTAATAAAAGATAATCGAATACAAGATTTCCAGTTAAATAGCCAAATCATATTAAATATACGAGTACATACCGATATATTTTAAAGTAAACGTAAGACACAACCAAGGTAACGATACATATCAGAGTCAATGTGACTCGCCTAGTAAAAATTACCAAAAGTGATATTAAAACTATTGCTATTAAGATTCTAGATATACATATACATAAATACTATACATATATTTAAAACAAGAATTAAAAAAAAAAATCTGCACTGTATTAAATAAAGCAATTATTGAATATATTTTTAAGCTTTTAATATATTTATATTTAAAAGATATACAAGTATTATTATTTTGTCTTGTAAAATATTGTTTTTTTGAAATTGTTGTAATTGTATATAATATTTTTTAGACATAAATTGTGTATATTATATTAAAATAAATTTAAAGAAAAAATGTAATTATAACCAACCTACCATTCAATTAATTATTTAGATAATTTTTATGCTTAAAAAAATAAAAAAACAACTTACAACTTTTCAATATACATTTATATTTCGAATTGTTTTTATAAATTTTAAAAATTCTGTTGTTGAAAAAGCATAAAAATTCGATTAAAACCAAATCAATTATAAAAAATTCAATTATTAATTAGCATATGCTGTACCTTTTATATAAAAATATATGTGTATTTAATAATATTATTAGAAAATACAAAATGCACTGAGTTTCTTTTTACAAAATTAAAAAATAAAAAAACCAAAAACCTTATATTTATTAAAACTTATAAATATACTTATGGCCTGTTTCTGTATTACAAGCAATTTCAAATGATTGAAAATTTATATGAAAAGTGCTCAAAGTTATTTAAAAATTTAGTGTTTTTCGTACAAATTTTCAATCGTTTGAAATTGCTTGTCATACAGAAACAGGCAGTTAATAATTTTATTTCTTAACTAACCAGTATATTGATTCTAGAGCTACAATTTAAATTAATTAATACAAACAAAAAACGATTAAAATCATTGTATACCATTAACACATATCAGATAATACGGCCATTTTTTATATTTAAAAAAAAAACCAATAAAATTATACAAATTTTAATCAGTTTTTGTATATCATTTTATATTCTCTGCTTAAGATACATGAAAACTCTTTAATAACTATCGTATATGATCTTATAAATATTAAAAAATAAATTATTATAAGTTTTAAAACTCACTTATCTCGTTTCACCTCATAGAGAAAAGAAAACATACTCCACTTACACTCAAAAAAAAAAGTATATAATAAATATTTATTATATATTTTGCAAACAAAAATAAAAATCAATATAAAAATATAAAAAAAACAAAATAATTATATAAATAATTATCACAAGAAAAATCTCCCATCAAAAAGTTTCAATTAAACAAAACATAAAAAAATAATAAGAGTTATCAACCAATAAATATAAAAGAATATAACAAAAAATTCATAAACAAATTAAATATATACATACATACATATGTATTAAAAAAATAAAATTAAAAAAAAATAGTTATTAAAATCATGTACATAAAACATAAATATATGCATACATAAAAAGTAAAATAATAATAATAATAATAATGATAATAATAATACTAGAAAATGTTTATAATACGAAATATTAAAAATAAATAAATGAATTATAATTAAAACAATAAATAAATACCCTCAAAAAAAGCAAGCAATATTAAAAATTAGAAAAAAATTAAACAAATAATGAAATATCATTAGAAACACTCATAGAAATAGAACTACAAGAATGCTTAATTTACAATTGACGAATTCACCACAGAGTAGGAAAATAAACAAAACTGAACGTTTGATCTCATTTTGTTGTATTCTTAACAATGAGTAAAACAAAAATAAAACAGAAACAGTGAGAAAGATTGTCCCATTTAATTTTGTATATTGTTTTTGTTTTGAGTACTACAAATACACTACTCAAATGTGCGTAGGTACCAGAGATCAGCAATGAGTACTAAAAAAGTGAGTATACTCGAATCATGATTCATAATTTCTTGTACTTATACGCATTCATACTCTTGTTAATGTAATGGAGACTCTACTCATCTCAAAAATTTGAAGTACTCATCACATTTATACTTAATAATACGTATGATGTTGTTGACTTCAACTCTCCTTAACTCAGTGCATACTGATGAGAAAAAATAAGTATGATTCGAATACAAACTGTTGAGTGTTTGCTCTGCTTACTGCGTTAGTACAAGAGTAAATTAATGCTATAAACACATTCCTAGCTACCAACCATTTACCACACGACTGCAAAAGAAAAAGTTTTGGGTTAAACTATGAATCGTGTTAAATAAATACTATGTTTTTGACTATGTAATTTATTATCTTTTTATTATTTTCCGTCACTAAAAAGAAAATAGATATGGTGTATATAATAAATATTCAAAATATAACAATGTATATAAGCGAAAAAGTTAATTTGTATAGGAAATATTTTAAAGAAATTAAACAATTTTTAATTATTTTTTTTATTTTTATAAGCAGGTTATAAAGAAATGGATTGCAAGAGTGATATTAAGGAGAAAATCAGTGTCGGAGGCCTCCGATTAGTTCGGAAACATAAAGGCAATAGCCCAATATGGGCAATTTTCGTTTCAATAATATATTTTAAAAATATTGATTATAAACATGTAGTTTGTTAAGTATACTATAAGTTTTTACAATGTAAAATTTAGAAAAAATTTAAAAATATTTTTTTTTTGTTATGAATTTCTTTAGAACCTATTTATAAAAAATTAAAAAATAATCAAGGTATATATAATAATTATGATATAATTGTGAGTATCATAATATATTCTTTTTATCTTCTTTAATACATTTCTTATAAACCTAAACTTTTTCGCTTATTTTTGTTTATTATTTGCATGTTCATTTTTGTATACACCATATAAATTTCCTTTTGTATTGTAAGTATATGTCTATCGACTAAAACGGTAAATTTTTTTTCATATGATTCGAGTCACTCGAATCAAGTGTGAGTCTCATAAATATTTTTATAAAATTATGAATCCAAGTGAGTATGAGTTTGATGTCAACATTTTACTCATATTTATTGCAACCTTTGTTAATGAATCAACGTTGTGTGAGAATGAGTGAGTTAGAGTAGTTAAATTTCAACTACTTGTACTCACTTATACTTAAAATTTCATAAGTGCTTATGAATCGCTAAAAAGCGACTCATTGCTGATCTCTGGTAGGTACAACAAAAATGAATGAGAAGAAAAAGGATAGAAGAGAAAAAGAAAAGAAGAAGAGAAAAAAAAACAACAAAAAACAAAGCAAGCACAAGAGCGAAAAGCTAATTGTTTCATTTGCGCTCTTTCTCATTTAGAAAGTATTTGTTTTTGTTTTGCTCATGAACAATACCATTAAAAAAATTTTGAAAAGTGTATGACTTTGTTCAAACTTTTGCGAAATGTTTTGTTTGTTTGCTCACTCTGATTCACAAGACTTTTGCATCGTTCTTTTAGACTACAACAGTGTATGCAATTGTTTTTCATGTGTTTTAAAAAAGTTGTATTGGTTTCTAGGCTATTAATGTAAAGTGAATGCCTATTATTGAAAAGAAGCATAACAATACAAAAAAATTTATTCATTGTCAGCAGAAAATTTATTTAACCTTTAACTACTGAGGCAGTGGTAAATTTTACCCTCTCCTTAGATTTTTTAATTTATTTTCTTCGGTTGAGCGCTGTTGAGTACCTGCTTTGTGATACAAAATCTTTGATTTTTTTATTTTTATAATCCTATTTATATAAAAATGTATTTTCTTGTTCTTTTAAAAATAAATTATTAAAAAAAAATTTTTTTTGGCTATTTGTTTGGTAAAACAAAAGGCGGTAAAATTTACCCCACGTCAATAATTATGACAAAATATTTCACCTCAGTAGTTAAAGGTTAAAAGAAAAAGAGAACAAATAATAAAAATAGAGAAATGAAATTAATGTTGATAAACTGATAAAAATATAAATTAAAGATACATTTATTTATTTGTAAATAATGATTTCCCGTTTCTTGTGTGATTTTTGACGTTTTCGATACAACGTACATAAATACAATGATACACTAGGTGTTACAAACAAGTAAACAAAAATGCATACAACCATACAGAAGCTTATGAATTCGGCAATTATTTTAACTTTTATTTTTTTGTTTTTCTTTGGGTAATGACAAAAATTGCTAACTTATTGCCTAGCGAACATTCTATTATAGTTCTATTATTACGTTTGTAGGAGCTATTTTATTGAGCCAATCCTCTTGCTTTGCTATACGCGGATAAGTGGTTTAAAAATGATATGAAAATCTGCAATTGTATTTTCGGCCTTAAAATAACGGGAACGTTTTATCTACCACATAAATATATTCATAGGAATATACATACATATGTATTTATAATCAAATCTATGTCTCAAGATTTTATGCATAATTTACAGTGTTTACAAAACACCAGTAAAAATTAAAAGATGACTTAGAAGCAATCACCTCCCATTTTAAATACATTCCCTCGCACAAGAGCACAGACAAGGCTACAGCAATAAAATTTTTGTTGAAGAAACCTAATAGATTACTCCAAATGTGTGTGATGGAAGCCGTGCGTGTACGTCTGTTAAAGCAGATGTTTGTTGGAACAAAATTATAGAGTGCAAATGAATTCAAATAAAACTAAAATAATATTCAAATTGAACAAATAAAACCAATTGTTGACAATTCTTAGTCACTAATTCGATAATTTGTTCCATATCGTATTTTTATGAAAAATTTTTTTTTAATTCTATATTTCACTATATTTATATACATACATATATGGCTGACTTCATAAATGCAGTTTGCAATGCAACATTATGAAGTCAGCTTATATATAACAACACTTCTTTTAACTCTAAAAGAGTTCTGTAAAAACTATTTTTATAAACCGACACTTATGGCATATTTGCGTCTATACGCAAACAAGTATTTTCAAAAGAAAATGGTCTTTTATGATACGAAATTTTCCCATTGTCAGGTTCGTTTCTTGGCTAATGGATTTTTCAGGGAAGATACCTTGACCTACAGAAAGACATGTTTACAATGCTTGTTTTCTTGCAAAATTTAAAACCAAAAATACAATAAATCAAATAGAAAAAATAAAATTTGGGGTTTAATACAAAAGTAGTTCTAAAAACTATAATACGAGTAGGATTACGAGAGAGCAAATCTAACCACGTAATCATATTAAAATTAATAGTGAAATATTCAGCTGCTACTGAATAACTCTTTATTGTATAATTGTGTATATATTTTAGTGGTGACAACTGTCAAGTATTTCACATAAATTTAAATTAAATTTCTTCTTCAAAAATACTTTTTGAACCAAAATAACCATGCGTTTACACGTATGCCTATCTTAAATAATATTTGGAACTTTTCTTTGAAATAAAAAAATTAAATACAGCGTTAAAAGTGGTAGAGTAGTATAAAGAGTTAAAGCCTTTATTTTCAGTGCAAATAATGATGACTTTTATTTAGTTTAAATAATATGATAATATGATAATATGATAATATGATAAAGAGAAATTGTGTGAAGTAAATAAAAGAATTAAAATAAGGAAAAGTTGCAAAATCCAACTCATGGCTTCCTGTATGCTTCTACAATAAACAACTGTGTTTTACACAGCCTTCTTTGGAACGTACCCAATGTGTAAAAACAGAATTAGGTTTATATAAATATCAAACTTTTTATTTCAAGCGAATTCTTAAAACAAAAGAACATACTTATACTTATAATATTTTTGTTTTTCAAAATATGTATTATTTCTTAAAACCAAGTAAACGAATTAAAATGGTTTCCAAATAAATTCAATTTTTTAAAGAGATACATACATTATACAAATCAAATAATCTTCTAATAAAAAAAATTATATGGATATTTGTTTATACCTCTTAAAATCAATAAAAAATAACAACATTTAAGAGTTTGGGAGCTATAGAGGCATTTACTAGATGAAACAAATACCCTTTTGTGTATCTTTTGTGCAACAAAAAATTATAGAAAAATAAGTTTAAAATGTTTTCTTAAGTTAATAATAATAATAGATAATTTAAACCTTTTATTGAATACGAGAATACATATATAAAATTTTTTAGTTAACTAACCAAATAACCAGAATTATTAAAAAAAAACAAATAAAAATATATATAAAAAATTAATAAATAAAAGAAATCATGTAACATAAAATGCATAACTGTACTTGTTTTCAAATTTTTACGTTGACAATTAATATAATAAACTATAAAAAAAAACTTAAATTAATTAAACTAGAGATGACTAAGAGCCGGCAATGTGTAATATTTGTAGTAGAAGTGAAATAAATTAAATCAATCATCTAATAAACTTTTAATTTTAATTAAAAAAAAAAACCATAAACAATAATATAAAAACCATAAATACATATATATATAAACAAAATTAATCGCAATGATTTATAGTCTATTGCAATCTATAGTTTAGCAAATATCATCATAAATACACTAGGAAAACGAGAGAAAAATTATGATCGCTTTGAAGTGTATAGTTCAAATATTGTATAGAAAGGAGAAGTTAAAAGTTATAAAATCAATGGCCATAAACCAAGCAAAAGTAAACTACGCTTAAAGCAAGAAATAAAATAGAAAGCGATTTCATAAAATCTAAAAAAATATATATTCCAATATTGGTTTAAAATGTAATTGCAAGAAAAAATATAAATACTATTAGAAAAGTTTCATATTCTTATATAATAAATTTGAATTTTATTTGCATAAAGAGATGTTTTTAAGGCAAATAATACATACTCTCATATTTGTGTTGTATATCTTAAAAATTTGTTTTAATTTTTTTTTTTTCAATTAAATTTTTTGTAAAAATATTTGAAATCTGTCTCTTATAAATCGAAAATAATTTTATGAATATAGAGGTTAATACTGAACTTTTATTTTACAGGGAAAAATGGTGAAAGTATATACAACTTCTGCAATGTAAGCAAAACTCCATTCCCTGGGATATTTTAAATCCGATTATAGAATCTGGCAACAAAAAATTCGTAATTAACTGTCGTTTCATTTGTCTAAGATTTTCGAGTAAAGGTGCCTCCATTTTCTTAATAAGCCTCGAGGAATCTTTCGTTTAAAATAAACCCAATGAGATGTTATGATGTCACTTTTTTTTCTATTCATTCTACTCATGTTGTGCATTTTGCTGGAATTTGTATATGGAGATAGATATCTTTTATTTTCTACCAAGCTCCTTGCTGTCAATTGATCCCTCAAAGGCCAGCTTTTATACCTTCACCCTTGAATGCTCAACAGTATTGCCCTCTCTATATCATTGGGTGTTGATTGTTTGTGGTGAGGGGCTTCGCTATTGTAGGTTTACTGTTATCTACTACTTCCAGGCTTTTTCTCCTGATCATTCGTTTCTGATGACAGGTGAAATAAAATGGAGTGTAAAAAAAAGTAGTACTTGTACGCCTAAGAAAACTCTGTCGATCTTTTTTCGTTATTCGTAACCTATACAATATGTCGTCTTGTCTACAATAATTCATGACTTTTTAGCTGAGGCTGGTGAAAGTTCCGATGACAATATATAAGTGACCGATTAATGATTAATAACATCTATGAGGTTAGTTTTTGGATGAACTTCCTGTGTGTCGTTATTTCTTGCCAACACCTCTAAAAAATAAAATAAGATAACGAAACATAACCTTACCCGGGCATATCATGCAGGGATCAATTGGTACCACACTATTTGCCTGATTCTGCTTCATTGGATAGTTTCTTAAACTAAGATTGTATTCCAAATTTCATCACGGTGTTCTTTCTTTAATTTACTTAGTATGCTGAAAGTACGATGTATCATAGACTGAGACCAACCAAAATGTTGCTACAATATTATTAGTGGAATATGTCAGACAAGGTTTTTTATGGATTTTGTTGGCTATGCTAAGCAAAAATAATCGAAAGCAAGCATAGCGTCGGGCTGTGCAGTAGTAGTGACTTTAAATATTTTTTGTTGATTCTTAGTTTTATTAAGAATTTACGTTATATGGGTCATATTCGATAGCCGTGAGTTTACTCGTAGGCTCTGTTCAAAGTGGAGCAACCCTGAAACAGTCTAATGTACATCAAGGTACATTACACTTTGTTACCATTGATCACTCTCAGGGAATGTATTACACCGAATTCTGCTCACTCTAATGCTAACAGTTCCTGCAAAATTAGAGAATGGCATATGATCCGACTTACACAAAATCACAAAGTTTCCAGTAATTAAAGTAAAATACCAAATGGATTCCACTCAAATCCTTAAGGACATTAAGCTCTCTTTTAAGGCATTGATGTATATTCTAAAATAGGTGGTATTAGGGTTAGATCAAAGAGGCAGGTATATCATCCTGTAAGCTAAATGCAATTGAGAAGACATGAAGATCTCAATACCTTGAAACCGACAACACTGACTGACACAAGACTGTTCAGAAGAATTCAGTAGTCGAGGCCTCAAAGATCAATATGACTTTTGACTACGACTATGGCGTAAGCCTTTGCAATAAAAACCTGACCCTATACCCCTTTTCGCCTTTAATTATTCAATGTGGATCAAGAGCGCATGCCTCTAAAAGGCTAATCTCACAGCTCAATTATTTCTTGAAAATATATTACTTTCAGAGGTCCTATTAAAGCTCTAACTAGGTGCAAAACAGCCCCTTTGTTGTCCCAAGCCGTAATGTCATAACCAATGCGATTGCTCCTCAGTAGGCCTAAAATAAATTTCGAAAAAATATAAATATAAAGAGCAATGTGTTTTGCAAACTATTTCGAATTTATAGAAATTTTACTTAAACAAACAAAATAGAAATATTATTGTACTCTATAGGTATATTAGAATATGAAGCTTTTCTTATAAAAATAAAATAGCAACGTAAATAGTTCAGTGTTAAAATGTCTAAGGCAAAGTATTATATGGAAATATATATATATAAAATACGGATTAGAAGAGATCACAGCTTTGCAAAAAAAAAAAAAAAAAAAGAAGATTTAAGTTCATGAACTATTAGATAAAGAGGAGAGACTCTGTAAAATTAACTACGAATCTCATCAATATACATATACTATATACATACATATATTCAGAAGAAGATAATAAGTGCATATATTAACTACATAATACACATATTATAAATCAATAGATTAAAATAAGTAGTCATGTAATAAACAAAAAATAGCCGATTATATTGTATTAAATATAATAATATAAATATACTATTTACACACTGTGTATATGTAGCTGATGTTTACGGTTAAGTTATACAAAAAATATATGTTATTTAACATAAAAACATATATAAGTAGAAAGAAAGAAATTAAATTAAATAATATAATAATTATTTAAATAAACGGGCGAACTTATAAATTAACTGACGTATTCATAATAAATAAAAAAAATAAAAGAGGTTTATTCAGGTATGTGATGTGAAAAACGATTTCATTCGAAATTTAAATTTTTTGTATTTTCAAAGTCATAAAAAACTTATCTGTTTGAGTTATATTAAAATAATAATAATGAAGGATTTACTAAAAATAGTCATTATATTATAGCAACTTGAAATTTCATTCGATTTCAATTTAGATCGAAATCGATTTCCATCTATTACCAGATTAAGCGCTTATTTGACAAATTTGTATGCAATACACTTGTCCAATAAGTCTTTAATGAACCTGCGAATTTTTTTTTATGATTACGGTAGTAAAAGTGTAATTTAAAAATAATTTCAAGTTATAAAATGAATTTTCATACCAAATTTGTTTTAGAAATCTGTGTTGTAAATTAAAAGTACATTTTATAAATATGGGGTTAAATATTTAGTAGTAAATATTAAATGAAAAATGTTTTACTTTTCCAAAAACTTCCTTTATTAAATTTTAAAAATAAAACAAACAAAAAGAAAGCAAAAAAAAAAACTGAAAAAATAAATAATTATAATAAATATTTTTAAATACTAACTATTGTATTCATAAAAAATATTTTCCGTTTATTAAGGGTTTAGTTGGCAAATTGCTATGAAATGTTTGTCAAATAAATCCTTAGTATGTACACTTAAAATAATTTTAATGAATAAAGCATTAAAATGTTTTCTAAAAATTTACATCAGTTAACCTATTAACTACAAATATAACAGCTTTAAATTTAAATCTAAATTAGAAAAACAAAAACCCAAATATTTAAAATTAACGCTGTGTTCTATTTAAAACTAAAAAAATGTTTGATTTCTCCTTCTAAATGTTCTCCAAAGTTCTTTAGTTCTTTAATAACATTTTTGGTGAAACAAAACTGAATATTATATTTGAAAACTACCATTAATATGTTATTTAAATATTAGATAAAAATGTATGAAATAAAAAATAAATTTATTAAAATAATATGTTCGTAAACAATTATTATTAACATATACATTATTATTAAATGTTATATACAAAAATATATTAAAAAGAAAAACAAAACAAAAAAAAAAACAAAAATTAATTAAAACTTAACAAATAACCAATTAAAAACAATTGCAAACAAGTGTTAAAATTAAATATTATTTAATGAAAAAAATATATAAAATTTAAATTAAAAAAAAGAAAATAATAAAAAAAACATGTAAAATTCAAAAGAAAAAGTAAATGAAAGAACAAAAAAATAAATTGAAAAATATAATTGTTAACCAAAAACTAAGATCGAGTTTTTTTTTAATATAGATATAAATAATTGAATTGGTGAGATTTGGCTTTAGAATATCTCTAAATCACTATATAAAAACAAACTGCTAATTTTGACAAAAGTTTAAACAGATGTTGCAAAGACCGAGAAAACAACAAATTGACAAATTGACACATAAAAACGCTGCAGAATACAGTTGTGAAATAGAATCCATTTTATTTTGACAGCGATGTTTCTTATGTTCTCATTTTGAGACACAAATTCTATCTACACTTTTATTAAATTTTATAGATTTTGTAACGCCGGCCACTCAGTTAAAACTGTCAGTAAAAACTATACGTATGTGGTGATAACTGACACTTCAACTCAACTGTTCAGTTTAACTGAGAAATTTAAAATTTTTATATTTTTAATTGACAGTTTCAACTGAAGTGAACGTGTGTGGGGGTTCAACTGTACCATTCTCAGTTCAATTTGTGTGGAGAGAGAGTGCGTATCATGTCGCCTAAATAGAACCAAGAGATATTTGATTTTATTGCAATATATAGATCTGAACCTTGCCCATGGCAAGTTAAATCTAGCGAGTACAATGATCGCGCCAAAAACTGAAGTTTTGAACTGCACGTGTATGTACATCTCAGTTCACAGTTAAGTCTGTCAGTTATAACTGAAGAGTTGAAACTGACAGTTAAAACTGTACGTGAGTGCCCGGCCTAAGTAAACTCATATGTTTTTTAGTTTTGATGCAAAGAAAAATAAGAACAAAAGAAAATCAAAGGAACATTTGAAAGTTTAAAACTATTTATCTATATAAATAAAAATCAATGTTGTTCGTTGATCATCGCATCAGTTGAGAACGACTAGACCGATTTTGACGATTTTTTCTTTATAATGATCGTCGTGATTAAACTTAGGTTTTACGGAAAGAAAATTTTGACCTGCCGTGGTCTAGTGGTTAATGTGTTGGCTTACTAAGACATGAGCCCTGGGTTCGACACCCAGCTCCGACATCTTAAAAAAAAGAGATATGAAAAAAATAATTCTTTTGGCGACTACCTCTCAGCAGTCTTCTGGCAAAAGCTCTGAGAGTAATTAATTGCCATGAACAAGCTTCTCAAGTCTGTCGTTCGGAGTCGGCATTAAACTGTAGGTCCCGGTACTCATGGATAAATAATTTACACCATAGATGCCCAGTAGTGGCTGATATCAGCAAATTAAACTCACACGTATACTTACGCTCTTTTGTTTGATCGCCCATCAACCAATATATAATATATATTATATATATCAATAATAAGACACAGAAGTTCTGCAAGTGTAGTTTGTCTCTCCCACTCAACATGCTGATTTCCTCTTGGTTGATTGACGATCAAACAAAAGAGCGTAAGTATACGTGTGAGTTTAATTTGCTGATATCAGCCACTACTGGGCATCTATGATTTACACACACAACATTAGTGCTGCGAGAAGCTAGGCCGTAATCCTGACACAGGGTTGCAAAGGTCAGTTATGTATGTATGTAAATTTTGACCCGTTCACTTACGCCAACTTATTTTGATTTACCTTAAATCAGAAAACGGCTCCATCGATTTAACTATTTTTTCTTTTTTTTTTTTTTTCAAATATTTATATTAATACATTTTAAGTTTTCATAGAGAGAAAAAATTGCCACGCCTACTTTTACGCCCACTTTTTTCTACTCATCTAAAAATCGTAAAACAGTTGCACCGATTTAGCTAATGATTGTCGTGATCCAACTTAGGTTTTTACGGAAAGAAAATTTTACGCCTACTTTTTTGATTTACCTTAAATCAGAATACAGCTCCATCGATTTGACTAATTTTTCTTTCAAATTATGATATCCTAGAAAAGCAATCGAATAAGTTTTATTTTTTTTTTTATTACTGGTTACCTGAATATTATTTTATCAGCTAAAATGTAAATATAACAATATTGGGTTCACAGCATATATGCACATAAAATTAAAGACCGAAATGTTTATTTTGACAATATTGACTAAGAAATCGAGAAAATATCGACTATTTACCAATTCATAACCAAAATTGAAATAGAGACCAAAAAGCTCTATTTTTTGACTAAAAATTAATTTACGCGATCTCTAAACCACTTCTGAAAAATCTAAAAAAATTCTCAAAAATACTTTACCTTATGAGTATCCAAATTAAGAATGATCTTCTAACAAATTCAAATTTTTAATATTTTTTTGGGACACACTAATGTACATACACATGTATTTTCAAAGCAAATGTAAATCAAACATACTCCAAACCTACATACATACATATCGTCAAATTTAATTACACAAAATTTTGAAATTGAGTTTTTTATTAAAAATGGTTCGTATTATCAAAGTACTAGATCGTGCAAAATTTTAGATTCCTATGATCAAAAATGGCGATTTTATTAACGAAATTCAAAAGGACGTAATTACTTACAAGTGCGTGTATTTCTCATTTTTTGTATATAGGGATGCCAATGTTTATATCTCTATATATCTCTAGGATTTAAAAAATTTTTGATTTTAAGGTATTTTGCTTCTCCTGTAAAAAACAAAAAGTGTACTTATGTCCGTTGGCATTTAATATGACTTTATGTATGTATAGAAATAAAATTTAAAAAAATTTTTTTTTTTAATTGTTGTTTTTCTCTTTTTAACGCATTTTAAAAATCGAACGCAAACATTTTTTCTAATTTGGACAGGACAGCGTCTGTCGGGTCAGCTAGTAAAGTAATAATATTGTGATTTGTTGTATAAAATGAGTGATATTATAGAAAAAATAAGTAAAGGAGTGCGTAAACATGATTAAATTATAAAATATACTTAAATTCAATTCTTAGCAAAAGCTCTCATAAACTTAATTTTTTAATAGCTTTACATACAAGATATATAAAAACATTAAATGAAGCTGCAGCCGTTAAGTTACGTTTTTAGCCAGTCAGGTGGCGCACAGTTCAAAAAAATAAAAAAATAGGAAAACTCTTCTAATAATGAATAAATAACGTAAATTTTGAAAAGCACTCAATTTAAGAACGTCTTCTGGACTTAAAAATCTGCACACATAACATTATAACTGCACCGCACTGATCCAAAGCCGCCACCGTCTTTACATTTGTGCACGAGCCGCCGCCGATTGGAATGAATTTTATCGGTTTATTTCATAAATAGCATAATATATTGTATTTTTATACAAATATAATTGTATTATTTTATAGGTTTTTATATTTCCATTTAAATTAATAGTTGTAAATAATCTCCCTATTTTTAGCATTAGGTTTTCTTATGGTATTTTCATCCCTGTGCTTAAATTACATGTTTTATTAACTAAATATAACCGTTCACACTATATAAAGTGTGATTTTTTAAGAACTATAGGAAAGTTTAAAAAAAACACATAAAATTCAACAAAAAAAATTTATGAAATCTTTATTTGAATCGATAGTACGGTCCATATAATTTAATGTTTGAAGATTATTTCATGCAAATGTTGACCGTGACTGCGCCTCAAATGGTCCATCCGCTTAGTCCAATTTTAGCATACTCTTTCCAACATTTCGGCTGGTATCTCACAAATAAATGCTTTAATGTTGTCTTCCAATGCGTCAATTGAAGCGGGCCTGGCTGTATAGACATAAGCTTTTATATAACTCCACAAAAAATAGTCTAAAGGCGTTAAATCGCACCATCTAGGCGGCCAATTGACCGGTCC
This sequence comes from Metopia argyrocephala, assembly GCA_963576795.1. NCBI lineage: Eukaryota > Metazoa > Arthropoda > Insecta > Diptera > Sarcophagidae > Metopia > Metopia argyrocephala. Next base: position 53,484,484 of record OY756211.1, on the reverse strand, counting down.
CAAACGTGAAATAAAATGTTCACCTAACTCGCCTCTCAATAAGTCCATTGTAACGCGTGCTGTGTGGCATGTGGCACCGTCTTGTTGGAACCACATGTTATGCAAGTCAAGGTCTTGCATTTTGGGCAAAAAAAAACTTGGATATCATCTCACGGTAGCGCTCATCATTCACAGTTACGTTACGATTCGCATCTTCTTTGAAGAAGTACGGTCCAATGATGCCACCACACTCTACGTAAGCGTGTTGGTGGTTTAATGTCCAACAATGTAAATTTGGTGCGAAATTTTGACACAATAGGCTGAATAGCCGCTTCAGTGGGTCGATTAAACTGGCCATCAAATGAAAGAAGAGCGCGATGAACTTTCCTAACAGAGCACGCATTTTGACAATAAAATTCAAAAATTTGCAAGCGTTGTTCGTTTATAAGACGATTCATGGTTAAATTATAGACAAAACTGAAGATGTTTGATAGTGAAACAAAACACGAAACGTGCGTCAGCTGTTTAAACCAGTGTTCCCAAAAAGATAATAGCTAAAAAATCACCCTTTACAACATGTTTAAGGATGATGTTTTATAGCTGATATTGGTGCTGGTACAAAATTGTAAACAAGTTTCAGAAAATTAAGAATAAGTATGTGCATATAAGTACGAAAAATTGGAAGAGCTCAATTATTGATGAATTATTGAAAGAATGAGTAAAAAAAAATAAAATTTTATTTTCGATCCACCGTATTTTAAATAATTTTAGCGTTTTTAAAAAAAGATATGTACAATATTTTGCATATATACATATGTACATATAACTACAGACGCACAAACTTTCGTTATAATCGAAGAAAACAAGCATAATTTTTCGAATCTCTTCTTGTGAAACTATAGATTTTTGAGTACAATTTAACAAGTACGACCTCAAAATCTAAAGACGATGATGTGCGCGAACTGGAAATTAATTTTAAAACCATAGTCTCTTGGCAAAACTTTCTTAGAATTTTCTGTATTTTTCGATTTTTCTAAACGCTTTGTTGGTGTTTTTCCACCAATACAATCCGACCCTAATGTCCAATGGTATAGGTATATGTATATATTTTTTCCATGTATATTTTCAATATTTTTATGTAAGAAAAGAAAAAATTTCAGAAAACCTACATTACATTAATACAAAAACCTAGTAAAACAAAACTTAGTATGATTAGGTTTTGAAAAATATTTCATGTTAATTATACAGCAACTCTATTAACTTCAAAAAATGTTCTAAATTGACACAAAATGTGGATGAAGAAGTTTTATATTCTTGGGTATATGTACGTATATAATGCCTGTGGCTTTGCACATCTGTTTTTGCTATTTTCACGCCCTCACAAATGTTTTTGGGTTTGAACCACGAAGTTCACATACATATTGCAGATATGAGAAGGGAATAAAAACAGCACATCATTTGTAAACATTATGATGTTAAAATTTCCTCATGAACGGGTATATCAAGTGAGGGAGGGTTGTAAGATGGTTTTCATTATTCTATGTTTGATGTTTGATATTTACAAAGGGGGATTTTGTATGGAGCTTAAAAGAATTTTGTAACCGAATTTTCACTTGTTGTTGATTTTTCATTTTTACCATAAATAACATTTATTTTTCTTGTTGTTGTTTGTTTATAATTTATTTATGGTTTAATACTCGTATATGTATATCTCTTTGTTTTTACTTCATGTATTAAAGGGAGTTTTTACTTCATTTTTAGGTGTAGCAAATTCGCTTCATCATCATAGCCATCATTGCAATATTATTGTTCAACATTATTAACACATTCATGACGATAGCAGAAATACGAGTAGATGAACAAATGAGCAAATGATTTCAGTTTATAAAAATTGTTCAAATACGAGTAGCTGAGTAAATTGGGTAAAAACAGGGAGAGTAGGCATTACGAACTGAATTTGTTCTTGGTAATCAAAATATTTGTTCAAACTTCTGATAATGTTGACAAATAACTATTTGTTACAAAAAGTTTAGAAAAAAAAATCTGGAAATAATTAGAAATTTTGTTACCGTATGTGATAAAAGACATTAAAGTTATTGACATTCAACAAAGGAACATTGAAAAGGCAATCACAGTGATTGGAAAATGGATAAAATAAAATTTAATTTAAGTAATTCGTGTTTGAATTATAATTATAATTTTCGTAATTTTTTTAATTCGAAGAAGTTTTAATGTAATGGTTTATATAGGAACCATGACATTTTTTATTAGCACAAATATATGCATTTTGTAGGATTTCAAATAAGATTTTATTTTTCTTTTAATTTGTTAGAAATTCAGTACCATGTTAACCATTAAACTGATGCCCTTAGCCAAATATTTATGTTCCAATTTCTTTTAATATATTGCTTTTATAGAAAGTCGAATATTAAGAAAATTTCTAACTGATTGTTAAAATCAATTTTAATTGAAATCGTAGTTAAACTACAGTTTTACTCTCTCTCGGTAGAAGGGATTTTCTGCGATTTAGGAAGACATATGTACATTTAAACAATTTTTTCCCAAGTATTTCAACTTTCTTTTTGAGAAACTCTTAATGTAGAAATACATAACAAACTTTGCACCCGTTGTGCGTCTCAAACGTTATTTTATATTCATAAGGAAAGTTACACGCACACAGAATTGGCAACGTATTTAGCGTATAGAAGTTGGACAACTTTCAGATGCGTTGACAGTTGAACAGTTGATTTGAATTGTACAATGTAATCGCTGTTAACGAAGTAGCGCACGCTAATTGTTTCTATCTTTAGTTTTGCAATAAAAAAATTCAAATGAACAAGCCTAATAAATTGATCAAGTGGTTCATCGATAAGCGATTCACAAATTAACCCAAAAACCGTCATGTAAAATCAAAATTTTGTATTCAACTTATCTCAACTTTTAATAATAAAATCAATTTTTGAATTAATATTCAATGCAGTATGAATACAAGCTAATTGGCTTGTTTATTTTTGTATGTATATTATAAATGGTCCTTTACCATTATTTGCATTATTGCAAGCACACATAGTCTTGTATTCGATTATCATAAAATAATAAATGAGTTTTATATTTCCAGCTTCAGATTCTTTTATTTTTTATAAAAGAAATAAAATAAAATTGCCAGAAGACATACAAAAGCAAAATTAAACTATTCAACTGATGGTCTTCAAACAGTACTCGTAGGCCAGTAAAATTGCAAATTGACGTAAAAATGGAAGTTACGTGAGCATTTTAAATACAATGATTGAATGTTTGCAGTTTCCATTAGCAACTTGCTTGTAGATTTTAATAGAAAAATTTACTCTATTCTTCATTTGGCTGTGCACTTTATACGTTTTTTGGGGTTGATTATTTTTCTTTTACAATATGTATAGATAATATTTGGAATATTTCTAAGAACTATGTGTGAAGCATAAGTACGTATAAACGTATCCTGATAGTATTGACGAAAAAAATGTCTGTGTGAAATTGAAAATAATAAAAGAAAAGTGAAAGACGTGATTTTCAAATCAGTCTGTAATATCTATATATATTAAAACGTGAAGGAAAAAAGACTTTCTATTTCTATTTTTTGAAAAAATTATGGACGGGGAAGTATAAAATTGATCACAGTTAAAATTTATACCAAAACGAAATGCAGAAACTAATTGGATCGAAATCACAGTCATGAAAATGTACAATTTGGTCAACTATAGAAAAGTAAAAACCTACTTTAAATATTAAAGCACACATGGAAAAAATATTTCATATTTGATTTCAATTGAACATTTAATTGATTTTGGTTTCAATTTTAATTAAAACTTTAATTGGACTATATATGTCAAATCATAGCAATCCTCTGGTATTAAAAATAATGTAAAAGCCATTTCAAATAGTTGTAGGCGTGGCAAAATAATGAAAAAAAAACTATTTTTGGAATTGATGTAAGTTATCTTTAATCCCAGAAGGCCAATGGCACTACTTTTCTTTTTGAATGAAAGAAGCACAACTACAGCGTCAGTCATATATAAAAAAACGTTTAAGTCAATTCCTACTTAGAACAAAAAGAAGTATTTTTTGGTATATTTTATTGGACCATATGAATTAGGGCCGCAGGAAATAAAGCCCAATCTATTTGTTAAGAACGTAACCACAACGATTTTAAGGTCCTATTTTATCTTTTGGTTTAATATAATTAAAATTATATAACTATTTTATGTCTGAATATCTATTAAATATTGAAATAAAAAAAAAAAAAACTTTTTAATGCAATCAAAAAAATATTACGAGGGTAGTCGCCGTGGTCTAGTGGTTAGTGTGTTGGTTTACTAAGACAAGGGTCCTGGGTTCGACTCCAGGCTCTGACATCTTCAAAAAAAGAAATATGAAAAAAATATTTCTTTCGGCGACTACCTCTCAGCAGTCTTCTGGCAAAAGCTCTGAGAGTAAGTAATTGCCATGAACAAGCTTCTAAAGTCTGTCGTTCGGAGTCGACATTAAACTGTAGGTCCCGGTACTCATGGATAAAAATTGACACACACAACATGAGTGCTGCGAGAAGCTAGGCCGTAATCCTGACACAGGGTTGTAAAGGCCAGTTATGTTATGTATGTATCTATTAAATATTGAAATAAAAAAAAAAAAACTTTTTAATGCAAAAAATATTACGAGGGTTGCCTTTTATGTTTCGGGATTTGGCACACCAATCTGCATTCATTTTTGGGAGTTTTTTTTAACACTAAAATTGACATATTTTAAACCGGTTCTAAAAATATTTTAAATTAGTTTTTTGGCTTAATTAATGAATTAATATTTAAAAAAACTTTACACAATCAAGTTTGAATTACATACTGCCAAGGTAATAAAATGTTTGTGAACTTTTAGTAGAAATTTAAACAAAATACGTTACATTTAAAGTAGTAATTGTGCTTAATACAATTTCTAAAATTTGTAATAATTTTGAACCTTGGTAAAAATAAATTCGAATTCTGCCAACTCCACCATATTGTTACATATTTATTCTTGCCCAATTACTTCATACTCTTATTGTAGCGCCATTTAATTACCATCACACTGTTGAATAAAAATTTATTGAGGAAGGACGCTGATCTTCCACAAAAGAGATCAAGTCCCGAACAGAGGTCCAGGTAACAGTAAAATTATCGAAGACGGCAGCTAAGTATAAAAATTAAGGCGGGGCTTTAAGGGGTTATATCGATTGTTTAGGATTAGTAAAAAAGAATTATCTTTTATAATCTGTTAAAACCTAATGGACTTATGAATTTTGGTCTCAGCTATGATATAAATTGATTAACAGAAAAAGTCTTGTCCTTTATTAATGTCATACACCCATTTTTGATGAATTGAATTAATAAGGGTACTCACGAATAGCCTTGCAAACTGTGCAAACGATGCAAAGTGTTTAAAAATACATCATAATGACCGGCAGCACCACGTCAAATATTGCAAATACTTAAAAAAATACAATTAATCACGATCTATAGCCATTTGCACAGCAAATTTGTTTTATTTTAGTCTGCACAGATACAATCGTGAGTACCCTTAATGTGTTGTAAACTTTGAATTTATTTATTGCTAATTTTTAAATTGAAAATTTTCTTCATAGGCTTAAAGAAAGCTGAACACTTTAAGTTTGAAGAGGACTAAATAGAAATACAATAGAATTCGGAAAATTAAAAAGGAAATCAACAAACAAAAATGCTTTTTATGCATTTAAACACAATGTATGCAATAACATTTAGGCTTTAAAAAAATTTTTACTTTGAATTCGGCAGCCACCATCAAGCTTTTTAAGGAAATCGTGAAATGAACAGAATGACTTCCCCTAATAAAGCATTTGACAAAAACAAAAAAGAAAAACATAAAATCCCCTCTTAACTTGAAACAAATACAAAAACAAAGATATAAAACAGTAAAATGAAACAATAGAGAGTCTCACTGGGCGACCGATAAAGATGAAAATAAAGGTTAAAAACAAAATGTGACCCCCACAAGCAGGCTGGTTGTACCAGTTATACATATAGATGGATGATGGGGGACTTTTATTTAATGTTGTTGACGGTACAATACCATGTTTCTGTGGTTTTATTGTAAAGCCCTTAAGGCTACAAACTTACAACTTTTACAAGTTTAATAAAAAAATTAAATAAAGAGCTCAACGAAATAGGGGATGAAAATGAAAATATTTGTACGGCAAGTGGGTGTTGTAATGGCAACAGCACAATCCATTGTAATGGGACATCACAAAAAAGCTGGTAAAAAATAAATGATGTATGCCAGAGCGTCCGCATTTCAAATGATGCTGCTGCTGACTGGTTGTTTTTCGAACATAGATTTTTGTTTGTGCTGATTACTCGTATTTATCCTTTTATTCTTTTGCTTTAATAATATATGTAGTGTGTCTCTCAGTTTTTTGTTTTTTATTTTTTTTTTTAATAAGAAATTCGTTAATGCAAATAAACGTTTGTTGTTCTACCATCGTCAGATTTGTTTTGGCATTTAAATGTTTCTCTTTCATTTTCTCTGGTTGATTTGTTTTTGTTGTTTAAACGCCTTTTACATTGGCAGCTTTGCAGGCAGAAAGACTACGCGTGAAACTGGCATTTTATCATGTTTTGATTGTAATTTCTGTACCTTAAATGCCGTTGTTAATGAGGGGATTTTATAAAAATTGTGAACCACCCGTCTTAGCATTCGTTTGAAGTCATTTATTAGTAGAAAACAAGGATTACATTTTTATCGCTTGTCTGACAGTCAGCAGGAGGTTTCAATCATTTATTTCGTATTTATGTATGTATTTTGACAATAATTAAAGTCCCTTCTTACTTAACACACATTATATAGCGAGATTGTTTCATTTCTTTGTTTTAGTGGCAATTTAGCGTGATTTTTTAAGCTTCATTTGGTAAGTCGATTAAATAAATATTATCACATGATATAAAACCACTAAGAAATATATTTTTAACATTGTATGGGCTTATAAATCGTCTTAATTTTGCAACAATACCTTTTATTCTAATCTCATGAGGGCTGAGCTATAATCTGTCTTTATTTGTCTTCTCTACTTATTATAAATTTTCCCTCATTGGCTCCAATCAATCGTCATTAATATTCTATTTATTATCTGGATACGGATTGGTCTTGTTTTGCTGGTATTTCTGATTAATGCAGAAATGACAAAGTTCTAAAATCCAGAGCCACTTAATAGCACACAGAGCTTTTTTAATGAGTAAAGGTAGAAGTACATAGCATGCACTCTGCCAATTGTGTCTTTCGCAGGTCTGTCCAAAAAAGTTAAAATAGGGAATTTTTGTAAAACAAGTTATTGGTAAAATTGGCAACGCATCTAACGTATAGAAGTTAAAATAATTATAACTTTTAGATGCGTTAACAGTTGACTTACATTCTACATTGTAACCGCTGTTAACGCCGTAACGCATGCTGTGTACTTCCGTCTTAATGGCTATGTTTTGTTATTTGACGGATTTTTTATATTTAAAATGCCTGATTTGTCTTTCTACTGTGATTAGCAATATGTTCACATAAGCCAACTATGGGAGATATAACAACGCCAAAGCCCACACATACATACGTAGTTTCGTTGGAACATTACAACTTCGAGTAATTTGGTAAATATTTGATAGCTCTCTAATTTTCTGCAGCTGGATGATGGTCCGAAGGTTGTTAATATGATCACTACGAGGTAGACGAATTATAAGACTGGTTGGTATGATAATGATGGGAATGGTTATGAATATTGTGGTAACTATCTAATAAGAGAGATGATGAGTTAATGAGACTACTAAGCATAAGACTTATATAGCATGCGCGAGGGTGGACCTGCAGCATGTTCTCTATTTGTGTTCTAGGCATCAGAGTAGTACGATAAGATTGTTAGATTTCTTTCCGTTTAATATCAACCATGTCATGGAACGTAATTTCGATCGGAAGTGGTTTTAATTCTGTAAAATTCAGTTTTTTGAAAATGGTAAATTTTTTTAAATAAGAACATTGTTAACTTTGAAACAAAAATATGTATATATAAATACCAGCTTGATCATATAAGGTGACTCTATCTATCTATAGAAATAAAAATCAATGTTGTTCGTTGGTCATCGCATCAGTTGAGAACGATTTTGGACCAATTTTGACGATTTTTTCTTTCTAATGATCGCTGTGATCCAGCTTAGGTTTTTTGCCTCGCCACTTTTATTACCACTTTTTTGATTTACCTTAAATCAGAAAACGGCTCTATCGGGCGAAATTGGACAAGTGGATAAGTTAAAAATTTTTTTTAGAAGTTAAAAATTGACTTTTTTATACATATGTACGTATCTTTAGTGTTGAAGTTAAAGTTTCTGAATTTGGTGTAATTGATTTCGTAGTTATTTTATTTTGTCAGTTAGAAAAATGGGCGGACAAGTAGACGTGGTAGCTTCCAGACAAACTGACTATTGAGTTCAGTATATTTTGAAATCAGTAACAGATAAATTTTTTAATTTGGAATAAATATTTAATTTTCTAAAAATTAAATTTCCGGAATTGAAACCACTTTCGATCAGAATGGAGTTCCATGACATGGCTGTATATTCTTCTTTCTATTACAATGCAAGTCCCACTTTATAAACTGGCACAACCTAGAGAAAGCTTTACTCAATTGCGTTGGGAATCACGCTGAAACTGGGATGGACAAGCCAATTTGGATGATTTGAGTAAAAGAGTTTTACCTCTTCAACTACCACACTCCACACCAAGTCTTATAAACTCTCTTTTCTGGTGACATTATTGCTCAAAAATTTAGTTCTATGTGCAATGACTGGATCTTTCATAATTGATTGTAAAAAGCCGTGCTTTGCCAATTTTGAGCGATGTTTTTATATTAATTTGAACAAGTCTCCTGACGAGTCTATAGAGCAGAGACGAAATGGCCAAAGAGAAATGCGTATACCAATGAGCAATACATTTCATATATATAAGTAATATTGAATGTATTTGCCTATATGACAAAAAACATTTTTTGTTTCTTTCATTTTTTTTATAATTCTTCCAAGGTTGGTACAATTTCAATACTCCAAATTCATTTTAATCATCTACACTTATATATAACATTGACTTTTATATATATAACTTTGACTTTTATAGTTTGTTTGTGTGTCCGACGTTAAAAAACTCCTAAACCAATAGAACGGTCATTTTGTGATATGTGTATGTCATGATGAAAATTTATAGGTGCAAATGAAATGGACATATGTAGTTAGAACGTAGGACGTAGTTATAATGAAAACTAAGTAACTCAGTAAATACTAATCAAGAATTAATATAATTTAGTAGGTGTATACTTAAGATAGTTGTTGTCAAGTCTACATAAAAATGCCACGCCCACTTATAACTAGGAGTTTACCTACATACACTGGACCAATGAAATTGGACACATACATATATAAAAAAAATTTTCTAGGCTACTACAAAAAAAAACATGGTGGAAAAGGGCGTAGTAAATTAGATAAAACCTAACTACTCGGTAAATACTTATAATAATCATAAACGAATATAATTAGAAGATCTATACTTGGGAAAGTTGTCTAAAATTTTACAAAAAATGGGTTCACCGCTACTTACACTTTAAGAAAGAACTACTTTAGTTACAGTAAATTATTTACATTAATTTAATACGCGCATGTATATTTGTTTTTTTTTTTTTAACAAGGAAACTATTAAAAATAGAAAAAAATTGATACTGGATTTTTCGAAAATTAAACTCTCAATCAATTAACAACTAAACTGATAATTGAATTTTAATTGCCATATTATTACTAAAATTTGCAATTCAACTAAACTTTTAAGCTTTTTGTCTTATTTCATTTTTATCTCTATTACTGTTTACAACTCTTGTTCAGAAGTGGGGTCTGAAAGTGAAACCAATGATTTTATCAATTGTATCTTATATAAACTTTTCATGTGGAGCTGATGTAAACTGTGTGATTTCAACCCGTTAAACTTTTTCTTGTAGATTATTCTTAAGTCACAGATGTATGCAATAAACCACAAACCACAGCGGGCCTTAAATCCAACATATTCCAATCCATCAGTCAAATTCAGCATGTCATTTCGAATGCGTTTCACTAGAGAGAAGCTATTGCTGACATTTGACTGATGTTATATTCCACAATCAATGATGTTCATAAGCACTGTGTTTTTATTTATATGCGTGTAGTTTACTTAAATTTTACTATAATACAGCAATTTTAAAAAATTGTCCGATAAATCTCGAGTTTTCTTATTGAGACACAATTAACTGACCCTTAAGTTATAAAAACTGTTTGACATTTTTGTTAGTATTTCATTAATCAAATATTAACAGACAAATTGGCGAAACAAAAAAAAAAATTACAACTTAAATTGCATTTGTCTGTCCAATATAATTGAATATTATTCCACATTAGATGACTTTTCAACACAACCGTACTCAAATACATTTATTTATTAATATAGGCAGATAGCAAATAAATTGATTGATCAATCAGATTATTTTTTTTTTTCTAAATTAACGTACAATAGCAACGTCCAATACAAATTCCTTTCCTAAAAATTACAATTACAGTAAAAAGCATCAAAGAAAAAAAAAGATGAGGGAAAGATTTCATTCATATGGATTTGGATTAGGAAAACATAAAATATTCATGAGTCATAATAGTTTAATAGAAAGAAGTAACAGGAAGAAAAATGAAAGGAAGGTAGGTCGTAGAGGTAAAAAAGAAAACAGGAGCATCAATGTTACGAGTACACAGAAAAAAAACGTAGTAATGGCAAATGATTTTAACCTTACCGCAAATAGAATTTACATTCGGATCGTTCCCAATAGCAGTTTCTATTTGTCGCAACTACAAAATTGCTGTTAACTTAAATACAATTGAGCAAATGCAAATGTGGTTTTAACAAATGCGATTGTCTTTGTCCCAAATGAAAATTGACAAATGCAAAAACTGTCCTACCAAATACAATTGTCTTTGTCACAAATACAATTCGACAAATGGAGAAAATGTCCTACCAAATGCAATAGTCTTTGTCACAAATACAATTCGACAAATGTCAACATTTTTTTTTTAAATTTTTACATTTTATTTACAAATAAAAATAAAATTAAAGATTTTCCAGGAATATATAGACACGTATGTACAATGAATTGGTAACTTAGTTTTAATTATATCTAAAATATTAATATAATACATAGTAAGGCAATATAATTGAGCACAATATAATAATACATACATATATAATATTATATAACATATATAAATAATATAATATACATACATTATAGTACATAATACATAAACTATATTTATATACAGTTTTTAAAGTCGACTCCGAACGACAGATTTGAGAAGCTTTTTCATGGCAATCAGTTACTCTCAGAGCTTTTGCCAGCAGTTTTTTGAGTGGTAGTCGCCGAAAGAAATAATTTTTTCATATTTCTCTTTTTCAAGATGTCAGAGCTGAGATTTGAACCCGGCACTATCGTCTTAGTAAGCCAACATACGAAATACTAGACCACGGCGAAGATATACTCCTGTAAAAAACTCACACATATTTGCTTTTTTTTCACACGCACGTGTTTTTAATACCGCAAACAAAATTCAAACGAATGAAAGAAAATACCTAAACAATAAAACAAAACTAACTGCGGATTGCATTTGAAAATACAAGGCTACTGTTACCACAACAGCAATCCGTATTTGGCGTAAAAAATTTTTCTCATGTAATCTTAAATAAGAAAATATTTGATTTTAATAAATTGCTGTTGATATGCATTTTTAAATGCAATTACATTTAACTTAAAGAAAATTCAATTTGGATCAAATAATTTTGCTCTTGATTTATGTCAACTGCGATTTTGTAGTTGCGACAAATACAGTGTATTCGCCGAAATTCTTTGTGGCAAGTAAAATATCATTTAAATCAAATACTTTTTATTTGCGACAAATACAATTTCCTCAACTGCAAAAAGTATTTGCCATAACAACACTTTTTTTTCTGTGTAACTTTAATTTCTTAAATATTTCTTTTTCTTCATTTTTTACAGCTTTTATTTAGACTAGACAGTTGCTGAAGCCAAGTTAATGTTATAAAAGTTGAAGATGCAGTCTTGTGAAGCTGTATTTAAAAAAAAATATTTTTTGTTTCTTGTCGGTATTGAAGATTATATTTATTAGATTAATTTTTAACTGAAGCACCGATATACATACAGACGTACCTGAATGTATGCCATGTACTGTGTACTCATATGAAAGTAGCAGAAGTTTTTGAACTCTTTTTAAGGGATGTGTTGCGTACAAAAGTGACAGGTTTAAATTTCAAGTTTTTTTTAGTATTTGTATAAGAGAAAGAACAAAATAAAAAAATAACATAATAAATCCATTTACAAACATAAAGTACAAATAGAAAAGAACATATATATATACATATATATATACATATATATATATACATATATATTTATATGTATGTATATTATCCTTCCGTAAATTCTTCATATCCTTATTTTTATATACAACAAAGTGTATATGAGATATCACCAATATTTTATTTTTTTATTTGAAATTCTTTTAAATTATGACAGTGGTTCTAAAACTAGCCAAATTGATGTCTAAATGGAGGCAGTAGTTTAAAAAAATTACTTTGGTGAATAGCGGTATCTCTATAAAACATATGTTTTGGGACACACGGCGCTACATTGTTTAGTTTCCTTTTTGTTTTTAGTAAAACAGCATTTTTAGTAAATCAACATTGAAAAAATAGGTCACTACTGGGTAACTGAATACTTTAGTTTGAAAGGTCTCTGTCCAAGCGATATTAAAATTAAGCCAGATTCTACTGGTAAGTATTTGATAATCGTAGGCTCGTGGTGTGTGAGCGGGCTTAAGAAAACGAAGATGGTTCCATGACTAGGCTTGATAATAGCGGATGTTCCATAAAATGCACCTAGAGAAATTTTTATTCATTATCTCTAAAAAGGAAAAACAATCAACGGACCCATGACTCATGATGGACCCATGTCTCATCCATTGATACGAATCGATGAAAAACCCCGGTTTTATTGAAAAATTTTCACCATCCTGTTTTTTTCTATTGTCAGCGAATGCGATATCCATTTTAGGCACTATTTTTTAGCATTAATTTTCCTTCAGTGTGCAATGTATAGAAGTTTCTGAAAAGCCAACTATCTTACGCACTTTCATTCACCACCATTGCTGCTGTGAGCATATCAATTGAAAACTGAATGGCATAAAATATCCAAAACTAAAGTTTCAGACCTGCTAGCTTTCATTAAAAAGGTAATAAATCTTCTGAAGAACCACTAGACTCGAAGGAACGCAATATATGTCATACACCGCAGTATAATGCAACTGTTCTCGTTCCAGTTTGAATAATAAAACTAAAAATGGTAAACCCATGCAATCGTTGGGAACCCCGCTAAGTCCCTGATTAATGTTTATTATATGCAAGAGGGTCTGTTTTTTCTCAAACATTAACCTGGGCGTGGTAACACCTATACAAAATAAATAGTAATTTTTGCATATCTTGAGAACAGCTGAAACTAAAGTTTCTGTCTTTGGTCTAAATTATTCGTAGTGACTTAAAATCATCAACCGAAAAATGTGAATTAATGGTAGCGGTAGGTGTAGAGAAGTAAGACGGATTTAGGCTATTATTATTATTTCATTACTTTTCTTTTCAATCATTTAGAAAAATTAATAGTTAAGTAGTCTGTGGTTAGTGTGTTGACTTACTAAGACGATAGCTTAGGGTTCAAACCTCAGCTCTGACATCTTGAAAAAAATATATATGAAAAAAATATTTCTTTCAGCAACTACCTCCTTCAAAAGCTCTGAGAGTAACTGATTGCCATGAAAAAGCTTGTCAAGTCTGTCGTTCGGAAGCGACTTTAAACTGTGTGAGTGCTGCGAGAAGCTAGGTCGTAACTCTGAAACAGTGTAGTAATGGCCAATTATGTATGTATGTGTTTTTTTTTATTTGACACCAATACTTAGGGGTAAACCCCTACTAAATGCAGTGCATTGTATTGGAATTTTTGGCAAGGACAGTACATATACATATATTTTTTCTTATATTATTATTAAGCGCCTTAGGAATGAGACAAATTGCTGTGAATTCATCATTCAAAGGCCAGTATATACCTTCACCCTTGAATGATCAACAGCAATTGCCTCATCGTTGCATGTTGATTGTGTGGATAGTGTCTTCCCTAAGTAGGTTTAGCTTTATCTGCTACTTCCCAATAGGTGGCGCTTTTCCCCTGGCCATTCGTTTTTTTTTATTAAAATGGAATAGACTGGAATGTCGGGGAGCAGTTTCTTTGTAGACGGTCTTCTTGGAGGAGGGGAGAACCTCTTATTTTTTAAATTATAATTTTAAAAACCCGCAAACTAACTTTTATCATTTTTCACCTTTGCTAGGATTTGAACCTGGGCCGTTAGAGTTTTTGTTGTAGCGCACTAACCACTATACCACGCACCCTTAATCATCCTTGCAAGGTATCGGTTAACTCCTTCGAGATTATACGGCATTACTACAATAGCAAACTATTTCCAAGATATATTGAAAAAAGAAACTAAGAAACTCAATTCGAAACTTTTTAAATAGCGTTTACTCGGTTTATTCAAATTATAAACATTTTATGACAAATATTAAAAATATCAATTAAAATATAATAGTAAAACAAGTATGTAATTTTGATATATTCTAAATGATGACAAATTGATGAATTTGGAAACAGTGAATTTTAACAATTTCTTACAAATTCAATACTGCCTGCCAATGTCGTATTAAAAATATATATTTTTTTGTGTTCTTAGAATGAACACTTTTTTAAAAAAGTAATAAAATATGCACATTTAAACACTTGATCTTTGCTTAATTGGCTTAATTATATAACTTCTTTTATATTTTCTGCATAAATTTTTGTTATCTCTTTTCTAAAAAATAATTATATTCTGTTTTCTTTTTTTTTTTTTTTCTTCCTGCATTAAATCGTAAAACTCAGTTGACAATATAAAAAAAACTAACGTTAATAATTAAATTAATAAAAAGTGGTTTTCCTTAGCAAACCAACAAAAAAGGACAATTAACATTTACGAGTTTACATAAATTTCCTTCAACCCACCAACTAACGAAAATTAAATAGAAGGCAAATTTTTACAGGGATAACTATTTTATTAGAAGAGTACAGCAGTGTTTTAGATAATAAAATACAACAATAGCAATAAGAAAAAGTAATACAATTTATTATCCCTTTTTTATATTATCTTTAATATTGTGGCACTATTAACTGAGCTCAGACTTCTGTTTTTACATTCTACACTTGACTCTGAGACAATAAAGTCACGTGGCGACAATTTTAACGTCCGCTACTTTTTTCTCTACGCCATAAGCCGGTTGTGCCTACCCTAAGGGCTTGTGATAGAAATAGAAAAGACATCAAAGGCACAACTAAATAATTACAGTGCACAAAGGAATTTCTGCTACTGCAGGTTTTTCTTTTCTCTCTATTATATTATTATTTTTGCCTTTTTTCTGGGATTTTCATTCTCGCTCTCCTTTCTATTGTATGTATTGTTTTGATAGTAAATTAATGCTGTTGTAAATCCTGTATAAAAAATTTTGCTTTTACATTAACACGCTAACAAGGTTTGTTACCAGAAAGCGTATCGTTTACAAAATCTGGCACATGGCAAACCAACCTAGTCGAAAGCCAACTCAATCCATTACAGACCTAAAATTACGTTTACATTAGACACTGCTGTTGTGACAGTTAAGAATACGTGTTGCTTGTCAAAAATGAGACGTAGGCGTGCAGACAATATTTATAAAAATTAACTTTAAACGAAATATCGCATAAAAGTCTTGCATAATCTCTGAAAATTTAAAATTAAAAATTTTAAAAATCTACATAAAAATTATGGAAATCGCCGACTTTTACATTTTTTTCTCCTACACAAAGGGAAAAAATGTTCTAATATTGCTAACAAATGGTATTAAATTAAGAACAAATCGTGAACAATAGTTTGTTAACTTTCGGTATCAAAGCAAGCTTAATATTTTACCAAAATAAGAACAAACGGCACAAAATACCATAAGTTAATAAATCAAGGACAACCGGTAGTAAAATTATGAAATTGTATAAAAATACCATATGTTAATAAATTAGGAACGATCTGATATTGCATTAGGAATGACCTGTTATCAAATCATGAAAGATTCGAATCAAATAAGGAAAAAACTGATAAAAGTACGGTTACGGTATCAAAGTAAGAACAGACAATAACAGTTGGAAATAAAGTGATACCGACTTTTTATTGAAATATTGATAACAACTATTAACGAAGTAAGCACAAATGGACATTTAACATCCACCGAAAAATGGGGCAATTGCTGTAGATTATTCAAGGATGAAGGTATAAACACTGAGTGGTCAAATTGCAGCTACTTGTCTCATCAACAAAAAGGCGCATAAAAAAAAATAAATCAAATTCCAATACAATGCACTCTGGGGTTTATCTCTGAGTATTGATTAAAAAAAATAGTAACAATTTAGGTAGTTTTCTATCGCTTTTATCCCTGAGCGTACAAACCACAAAATCCAATATAAATAGGACTAAATTTAGTAACCTGTTCGTCTTTTGTTTTAAGAATTTGATTTAATTTCTTTTTCTAAATGTACACAGAAACTTTTAAATTAAAGCCTGAGTTATCTTAAAGATAACTTATAGTCGGAAATAACCAAAAACTAACTCGTTTGCAGAGAATTTATGCTGGCAAAGTGTTGAGTAATGAGGACCACGTGTTGAATATAATTAATTATTAAAAGAGCCGTCCAACTCAACCCGTCTTCGTGCCCAACTCACGCTCGTCGTTAATGAACATTATGATGTGGACGATATGTGGTTTCAACAGGACGGTGCCACTTGCCACACAGCTAACGACATAATTGCTTTTTGCGCGACAAATTCAATGGCCGTGTTATCTCAGGTGCTGGCGATGTCAATTGGACGCCAAGATCATGTGATTTGACACAGTTGTACTTCTTTCTTTGATTTATTTGAAGGAAAAGGTGTACGTCGATCAGCCAGCAACAATTCAAGAGCTAAAGAATGAGATAATTCGGCACATTAACGGCATAGAACCTAAATTATGCCTCAGCGTCATCGAAAATTGGACCATCGAATGGTGATGTATCGCTGAGTTCGCGGCGACTATTTGGTCGATATTTTGTTCCATACAAAATTGAACCATACCAAATTATCATAATAAAAGGAAATGACAATAATTTCCTAAATAATTTATGTTTTATTTAAAATCTACATCAGCCTTTAAAATTTAACCACCCTTTAATAAATCTAAGAATAAGTTATTATACTCGTATTACTAAATGGAAACTTTTTGAAAAATAAAAAAAATCCTACAAAGATAGCCTATGTCTTTCACAAAGAAGTTATACCCATATTTTTATACAATTTTTAGGTAACCATAAGCTAGCAAATATAGAGTAAGTATTTGTGTAGGTACTGAAGTACTAGTCGGTAAAATGAGATCGATAATTTAAACATTTATTTTACCTATAAGTATGAATCAGCTACTATTGTTAAACTATATGGCAACAATCATATGTATTTGACGTTATATTTTATACAAAAAATATTTATCAAATAACGATTTTATATATATTTTTTTTAATTTTATTAACAAATTGACTTATTATTACTTTTACATTTCTTCCAAAATGAAACTGTTAATCATTCCATATTTCAATTTCAAGAAATTATTCTTCTTTTCATAATTAATTTTATTCTCTATTCCTCTATTCCAGACTTTTTTAAATTATTTTAATATTTTTTTTACTGTTTCATACAATATAATTTGATTTGTTTAAACAAAAATATTTATCTAAAAAATAAACAAATCGGAATCCATAGCATAAGATACACCATAGATAATATATCGGATATGTTTTATCTGGAGATAGAAATTAAAAATTTCAAAAATATTAAAATTTTTTTCATGGATAAAGACATTGTTAAAAGATCATTTAATTAATTAAAAAGGCTGTTAAATTTTAGTTTTTATCCAGTCAATAAAAAATTCCCTTTTTTTAGAAATAGATCAAATAGCATACTTTTCTAATTTAGTTCTAATTTTCCTTTAAAGTGTTTCAAGTAGATACACAGCAGAAATTAATGCTTACTAGTAAGCTATTTTGTAAAGGAGAAATTGTGAACAATCACTTACACGTGCGCATCAATAATGCATGATTTTTATATGAAATGAGCCGCTAAAATGCAATAGAAACGCAAATTTATTGCAACCAGTAAGCAAATAGTACAAAAAATCATTTGTAGCATTTTTGGAAGCTTTAAGGTATAGAAAACAATACAGGGTGTTTTTTTAAAGGTATAGAACTTCGAACTGAAATAAAGCACAAGAAAATCGTTTTAATGTCCATCAATTTGGCTTTATTGGAAGGATAATTTTATGCCATTAATGTTTAAATATGATTTCGGGCATGTGGCCGCCGCGGCTAGCTCGAATAAAGCCAATTCTACAGGTCCGATTTTCAACCACTTTTTCGAGCATATGGGGCCGTATGTTTGCAATAACGCCACGAATGTTGGCTTCCAAGTCCCCTAACGTTTCTGGTTTGTTGGCGTAGACGAGCGACTTCACATATCCCCAAAGAAAATAATCCAATGGTGTCAAATCACATGATCTTGGTGGCCAATTGACAGGTCCATTCCGCGAAATTATGCGCTCATCGAATGTTTCCTTCAATAAATCGATTGTGACATGCGCTGTGTGGCATGTAGCGCTGTCTTGTTGGAACCACAACTCATCCACATTCATGCCATCCAATTCGCGAACAAAATAGTCGGTTATCATGGCTCTATACCGGTCTCCATTAACGGTAACTAACTCTCCAGCATTATTTCGGAAGAAGTATGGCCCAATGACTCCACCAGCCCATACAGCACACCAAACAGTCAGTTTTTGTGGATGTAATGGTGTCTCAAGGGTCTCATGTGGATTCTGTTCACTCCAAATGCGGCAATTTTGCTTGTTGACGTAGCCATTCAACCAAAAATGAGCCTCATCACTGAACAAAATTTTGCGATGAAAATCAGCATCGAGATTAATCTCATTTTCGGCCCATACACCAAAATCACGACGCATTGCATGGTCTCGCGACTTTAATTCTTGCACAAGCTGGATCTTGTAAGGTCGCAAGCCAAGATCTTTGCGCAAAATCTTCCATAAAGTTGATGGACAAAGCTCCAATTGCTGTGCACGGTGGCGAATCGATTCATTCGGGTTCTTTTCAACACTTTGCTCTACAGCGGCAATTGTTTCTTCGGTGCGCACTGTTCGACGTCTCTGCGGATGCGTATTATCACATAGAGTTAACGTAGTGCGAAAACGATCCATGGTTAACCGAATTAATTGCTCTGATGGACGATTATGTCGACCATAAAATGGACGGAGCTTGCGGTAAACTTCGCGAACTGAACCATTATTTTCGAAATAAATTTGCACTATTTGCAAGCGTTGTTCTTTTGTCAACCTGTTCATGATGAAATGGCAAACCAAACTAAACATTAATCACTTGACAGCTGACAAAATGGCCGCCAGTTAAAAAAGTGACGCCAACTTACAATTCTATACCTCAATAAAAACACCCTATATAATTATTGCTTACAATTTTATTTATTGCTTTCAAATTTGAAAAATTTTCTGTTGGGTATGTGGAAGTAGAAAATACAAAATACATATTGTGTTTTATTTTAAATCTTGCCAGTTGCCCCTAATCGCATATCCTGTATCAGAACCAAGAAACTACTTTATAAAGAGAATCGATTTCTATATTTCTATTCAAATTTTATAAATTTGCATCTTCTTCCTCTAAACAATATGTATGGAATATTGTAAATTGTTTTCCTTTTTCCAATTTTTTTTTATCTTTTTTATTCAATAAAACCTTTTTTTATTAAATTTACTTTTCAACAATAATAACAGTTCTATTGGAATAAAAATAAATATTCATTTGCAATTCCATCCTTTAATAAAATTACTTTATTGAAACTATGGAAACGTTATAAAAAGATTTTTAATAAAAAAATAGGTAAAAAAAGAAAAACTCAATGCTCAGAAAACTATAAAAGTGAATTTTGCAAGATAGTAATTTTATTAAGAAATAAACTTGAGTTAAAAAAGGATAATAAAAAGAACAATCAAATATATCTAAACGCCAAGAATTTTTGATTAAAAGTTTTTTAGTATTTATAAAACATTTGCAGAAATACCACAATATAGTTTGTTTTAGTTCGCTTTAGTTAAGTAAAACTAAACTTTTAAAATTATCTTTGGGTTGTTCGACTAGGAAACAAATTGGGAAAATTTATTGGGACAATTTTAAAAGATAAAATTAAATTAAGTTAACTAAGTGGCATTTTAAAAAGTATTTAATGTTTTTAAGAACAAAAATAGTTTACAAAAGAACTGTATATAAACTTAAGTCAACAAAAATTGGTGGTTACTTTAAGATAGTTTTGTAAGGGAGAGAAGAAGTTTCTCCTTATGACGGTGATTTCTCCGCTGCAAACCGTCCCACCATAACAACTGCTTGCCACATGGGGGAACAGAGCAATCTAAATAATTATTTATGGGTAATATTAATTACAATCACCTTTAATGTAAGCGATAACTGTAGGCAGTTAATTTAGTTTGGCTTAGAATAATAAAAAAATGTAATGAGCTTTCAAAAGCACTAGATAAGAGTGTAATTTAGTTTGGATTAGATTTTAAATTATATAGACAGCAAATGTTATATCTACCTTATGTCGTTTTTTTTTTCATTACTAGTTTCCAAACCAAAAAAAAAAAAAATAAAACCAGAAAAACTAAATTGATATGAAGAAAGCGAAACATCAGTTTATATTACAATTTTGCAAATTCCCTTGAAGGTAAATGTTAGAAATGTTGTCTCAAGTTACTCTACCCAAAAATCAGCTTCAAAGAAAGAAATACGAATTCATATTTTTTCCAAGAGCAATTACTTAGCTACTATCTACTTACTTAAAGGCTTATTGGACAAAATTCAATGCAGTGATTATCAAATAGGTTCTTAGATACGGCAGTAAGTCCTTACTTCGCCCAAATAGAAAACATTAAGTAAGATTGAAAAATTTTGATATTATCAAAAAATATAAAGATTGAAACAAAGTTCAATTTTATGAGAATTATAATTTTTTCCTAATTAAAAAAATTTGACGGAACAAGAAAAAATTATAAACAAGTTTTAAATATATATCGTCAATGGAATTAAAGAACGCTGTAACTGACAAAAAAACGAAAATACGTTTTTTGCATCATTTCTATCAGAAAAAAAAATACGTGTCGATTAGTCCAGGTCCCAGATTTCTACGATGAAAATAAATTCACTTACGCCGTCTGCGAAATGAAAAATACCAGTGTATTTGTTCTACTTTTATACAGGTTTTTTGGCTCTGGTGAACATTTAAGGTTTTGTCAGTTACAGCGACCATCGACGATATGCAAATTATATTAGATTTACTAACTTGCATTATGAATCTAATCAAGCATAATAATAATATATAAAAATATTGAATGAAATAACTAAAAAGATTGAATAATAAAACACTAACAAAAAAAAAACGATAGTGCCGGGTTCAAGTCTCAGCTCTAAAATGTTGAAAAAAAGAAATATGAAAAAATTATTTCTCTTAGCGACTACCTCTCAGCAGTCTTCTGGCAAAAGCTCTGAGTGTAACTGGTTGCCATGAAAAACTTCTCAAATCTGTAGTTCGGAGTCGTCTTTAAAGTGTAGGTCCCAGTACTCATGAATAAAAATAAAACCACACAACTTGAGTTCTTCGAGAAGCCAGGCCGTAACCCTGACACAGGGTTGTAATGACCAATTATGTATGTTTGTATGTATGTATTAAAAAAGAAGAAGATCTAGCAAAAGGAATTTAAAAATTCAGTGCGACCGAATTAAATATTAGCTTAAGAAATTACGAAGAGAATTACGGATGTATTTCAAAGTGTAATATGAGCATGCTTAAAATATACGCAATAAATTTTTCTTCAAAATATTACATTATTTACATGTTTAATTTTAAATTTTTCATTTTAAAACCTTAATTTAAATTAAATTCTAAAATTACCATGACACTACAATTAGAAATTAAAATTTTAAGGTACATACGTACAATGTATGTAAATGTGTATCCCTAGTTTTGCCTCAAAACATACATACATACTTATAATTGAATTGTCTCCCACTATGAACGAGTCTTAAATAAATATTTTCCTTTCTAAATTGGATACAGTTTTTACCAATGGCAACAATTCAAAAAAAAGGAAAGGGTTCGATTCAAACAATAACCCAACTACCGATAGCGTTTCAATATACCTATACACATACATATAAGTACATGTTCTCGTACATTTAACCAAATTCATCATATCTCGTATTATTAAGCTGAAGAGAAGTGGCATAAATTAAAGCATTTTAACACGTGACATAAATGTTTTAAAATCCCAAGGGGCAAAATCTACAATAGCAACGTTAAGAACAACAGCCAAAAAAGAAAAAACAGAAAAATAACAACCCCCAAAAATTATGCCTGATTTAGAAAAATTAAAAAAAAATTGTAAAAAATAAAACTTAAAAACGACAACAACAACAACAAAAAATATTTAATATTTGAAATTACTTTAAAGTCTTTAAAAATGTATTTTTATGTTGAACATGAATGAAGCCAATAAAAACTTTATTTTAAGGTCTTTGAAAATTTATTAATTTTCTTTAACGATTATCATTGATTAATTAAACTCTTATGTTGTCTTCTTAAATTTAATAGTATAGTCTATACTAATCACCTCAACTATCAAAATGTGTAGTTATGAGGTCAGATTTTGAAAGAGTTTAATCAAAATTTAACAAATTTTCTAATAATTTACATTATAGGCCTTAAGCTCTTCTAAAATTTATAAAAGTAAGACATTTGTTCCATTTCCTTGTGCTTAAAGTTTTTAAATAAATTCTTTGAACTCTTTTAAAACCTGCCTTTCACTATTCAAATAGAAAACAGGGGACTGAAACTATAATTAATTAAAAAGAAAGCGATTAAATTGGTAAACTTGCCTATTGATTCACCACAATTCTTGGCCACAAGAAGGCCAAATGAACCAGCAAAACAAATAAAACTGACTCATGCATGCACACCACTATACGTATGATGATATCAAATAAAAGGAAACCCACAACAGAGACAATAATAATAAGAAAAAAAAGGAACCACATTACAATTACGATTAATCTGTTTTGTCACCAGGACACAAAACAAAAGACTTTCAAAGAATAAATCGTAAAATCTTCATATTACAAAACCAAATGAGTACATACAGCACAACTAAAAGTAATTGAAGTAAATTAAATCGAAGTCGGTCAAAATGAATTACACAACTATTGTATATTGAATTACAAAAAAATATAATTTATGCTTAATAATGATTTACAATTAATCAGAAAATTAAAAAAATACAAATGCCAAATAATTGTATTTGTTAGATAGAATTTTTAACAAAGTAATCTCAAACTTTGTAAAATTATTTATTCCAAGAGGTAAAAATAATGATTAATTGTTTTATCATTCTCTTTTGTTTTCTTAATCACCATTTATTTCATTCTTTTTTCTTTTTAACTACTTTTAGGATGGAGGGATTCAATTCTGTCAATACCCAAAAAATGGCTTTCCACTGCAGAATCGGTAGACGAATATGGATTTCCTGACGTAAGTAAAATACAAAAACACATATTCAATTTTAAATAAGTGCATGAAAGTGTGCTTACAAGGTGACCTCGTATTCAAAGTGCTCTTTATTTTTATATAGGGTGTTTTTATTGAGGTATAGAACTTTAAGTTGGCATCACTTTTTTAACTGGCGGCCATTTTGTCAGCTGTCAAGTGATTAATATTTAGTTTGGTTTGCCATTTCATCATGAACAGGTTGACAAAAGAACAACGCTTGCAAATCGTTAGGGGACTTGGAAGCCAACATTCGTGGCGTTATTGCCAACATACGGCCCCATATGCTCGAAAAAGTGGCTGAAAATTGGACCTGTAGAATTGGCTTTATTCGAGCTAGCCGCGGTGGCCACATGCCCGAAATCATATTTAAACATTAATGGCATAAAATTATCCTTCCAATAAAGCCAAATTGATGGACATTAAAACGATTTTCTTGTGTTTTACTTCAATTCGAAGTTCTATACCTCTAAAAAAAACACCCTGTACGTATGTATAGCTTTTGTCAAAGGTGCATTGATTTTTGTGTATATTTCCTTTTGAAACAATTTTATTAAATCTTCTTCAATAAAAAATGCTTACACTCAACAAAATAGATGTATCAAACTAACGATGTACTATCGATAGCAGCGATGATTATTCTTGCAATCGGTTGTGTTTACCTTCGTTCGTGTAATATTTGAGAATAATTGATATTTTTACCGGCTATCGATAATATAAGATTCACCACTAAAGCCCTAATGATATTGGCTCATTTGTAGATTCTATTTCTTATAAGGTTTGCTATTAAGTCATATTGTCAAAAATTAGTTATTTCTTTATTAATAACAAGTTTTGTTATCGATATAAGCGTTACAATTTTGTGATCATAAGACAAATAGCACACCTTTAACATATTACAGAACAACACATAATTTTGGGATTCAATTCTGATAATTGAACGTAAATGTAGCTCCAAAAACAAGAACTTCTGAATCATTCATCTTGTCAGTTTATGGCTGAAGAGTGAGAAAACCTTTTGATCAGAGTGAATTATAATACATTTTAAAACCTGAAAAACAATGATTATTTCAATATAGGAAATAACAGGTGTCCAAAATTACATGAGTTTTGTTACATATCGTCTCAAAATAGACAAAGAGGATCTAAAAAACTTGTTCACTGAGGAATTCCAAACAGCGTATAGTCATTATTTTGATGAAACAGATTTAATTGATGTAGTCAACATGCAACGATGAGGTAATTGCTGTTGATCATTCAAGGATGAAGGTATAACGCTGGCCTTTGAATGATCAATTCACAGTAATATGTCTCATTCCTAAGGCGCTTAGTAATACAAGAAAACAAAATATATGTTCTGTTATAAATGTAATGTCCTATCCAAAAAATTCAAATATTACGGCGAAAACAGTGTGCAAAAGTTGTCCCAAATAATGAGCTTAATAATTTTGTACGGTGTATAATAATATAAATTAATTATTATTGTTTATTTATATTTTTGGCCAAAATAGTTTCTTGAATTTTCAAGGGAGTCGTCTATTTAAATTCATAATATATGTATATTTAATTAGAAATAGATAACTACTATTCTTATTAACAAACTTAAATATGTATAGTCTAGTTTACATATAAACACATTTACATTACATATACTGAAAACTTCGCAACCCGTGTAGGTTATAACTTCGCACAATACAAGAAAACAAACTTACAATGTTCACAATAAATTCTTTTGTATCTAATAATACAGCTGTTGAACTGTTGACATTTATATACATACATATTCGTTAAAACAAACAAATAAACTTCATAATACAACAATAAAGTTTTAGAGAAAACAATTGCTTATTATATTTTATCATATCTGTGGCAATTTGGAAGAGTAGCTTAAGTCGACATAAGAGAGAAATGAGTTAAGGCGTTTGGGGCATTACAGAAGCAAAGGCGCTTAAATGTGTTTAGTCCGTTTTGAAAAATTCTATTTTTTATCAATGTTATGTACGTTTACTTTTTAGCCTAAGTTTTTCAAATCAATAATGCATTTAACAAAACAACTTATGTACACATAAATTTGTTTACATATTCAGATTTTCGATTTATCATATAACATATATTTACATTAGTTTTTTTAATAAAATGTGATTCTTGTATACAGTTATCTTAAGTGAAACTAAAAAAACTTAAAACTTAAAACTACACAATACGTACTTTTTATTTCAACAAAAGCGCTTAAGTTACTTAAGGACCTGTCCAACGCAGATTTCAGTTTTGATAAAGCGCTTAAGTAGAAAAGGCGTAAAATCTTCTAAAATCAACCATATTTTTTTAAAATATTCATCCTTCTTCTCTAATGAACATAGTACCATAACTCATAAATTATTCGCAAAAAACATACAAAATAAAAATTACACAAAATTGATGATATCTCAAAACTTCAATTTTCGACTTAAGCTACTCTTCCATATTGCCACAGATATATACATACATACATACATACATAACTGGCCTTTACAACCCTGTGTCAGGATTACGGCCTAGCTTCTCGCAGCACTCATGTTGTGTGTGACAATTTTTATCCATGAGTACCGGGACCTACAGTTTAATGTCGACTCCGAACGACAGACTTGAGAAGCTTGTTCATGGCAATTAGTTACTCTCAGAGCTTTTGCCAGAAGACTGCTGAGAGGTAGTCGCCGAGAGAAATATTTTTTCATATTTCTTTTTTTTTTTGAAGATATCAGAGCCTGGAGTCGAACCCAGGGCCCATGTCTTACTAAGCCAACACACTAACCACTAGACCACGGCGACTACATTATATTTTATCGCCAGTTTATAATTAGCGCTCAAATTGTCTGTGTCCTCTCTGATGTTCATATGTATTTTTTGTTGTAATTCTTAAGCTCTCTGTTTATTATTATTGTTTATATAGCTTTTTAACAAATAAAATTTTTTAAATACCAAATTGAATTTTGTAAATTTTTCTTCATTGTTCCACCTTTTGGAACAAGATCTCATAAAGTGCCTTCAAATGGAAATTTTGTTTACGAGTACATATTAAACTTTTGCTATTAATAGTTTGGTATTGAATACGTAGTTCCCTAGCAATGGCAACACTGCGTATGCGTACATTTTTATCAATTTTTTTAATTGGTTGAACAGGGCCAGTTCCATCTTTAACATCAAAATTATCATATCGAAAATAAAAAAAGTAAAAAAATCTCTGCTGTTTTTGTGGTTAAAACATCGTCACCATAAACTTCATAGTAAATTGTTTTTAATTCTATTTTATATAGCACGCCTGAAAATGAATTTGTGTTTATGGGTTTGTTTATTTGTGTGAAGTAAATGGACAACTAAACAGCGGAATTTGTTAAATTAAGCCTTTGAATATCTAGGCGTTACCACGCCAATTTTGTGGTGGGAGAGCTTGGGAACGTTTTTAAAAAAAGAAATAACTAAACTCAACTATGGATATCTAACAACTGCTTTATTTTATTTCTTTAATTTTAATTCAACTTATTTGTTAACATAATTTTTTGTTAATTCAGCTTAAAAATGCATTTTACAATTTTTGTTTACTTATGCTAAATATTAACAGTTTTTCTTAATTATTTTATATTAATATTGGACGGTTGCAATTCCTGGAATTGCGACCGAAAAATAATTTTGTTTTTTGAACTTAAACGGAAGTGAGTTTGCTGTTACAATTTTTATTTTATTTTGTGTCAATTATGTTTTTTATAAATCATCAATAGTGTCATTTTTTATATAAGTGTGTGTATGTGAATTTGTATATGTAACTCGCCAGTACAAAGTAAATATTTATTTGTAAATATCTTCAAAATCGTAAGAATTTCTAAATTTTATCCAAACACCGTCATAGTTACCGTAAATCGTCAGTCAAAAAGTAGGCGGAATCGGAGAAGTAGATATGGAGTCTGTTAATTCTAAATTTTTGTATATCTTAAGAATGGTTAAAGCAAAAGTTTTCAAATTTAGATTAAACGACTTTAGAGTGAATACATATTTTTAGATAGAAAGTGGGTGATGGCCGATTTTTGAAAATGGCTCTCTCCATGCTTACGTACGAGTATATCAAATTATACATTAAATATGGATAACAAAGTACACCGGGGAGTAACCAGTTAAAAAATAAAAAAAAAGTTGCTTGATTGAACTCTTAAAAATTACGTTTTTCGTTCAATTAAAAGCATTTTGTCATTATAACAATACTTTTAAAAATAAGCATTATTTGAATTAAAAACATTAATGCCCGTATTCATAAAAAATATTTTAGGTTTATTGAGGGTTTATTTAACAAATTTCTGTGCAATACTTGTTAAATAAACCCTCAATAAACATAAAATATATATATATTTTTTATGAATACGGGCATAATTGTATAAAACACATATGTGGGTATATAAATCGATACCTTTTAGTACGACATTTGAGTCATATAATTAGAAAAGTCAATACAATATTTATTTCTAAGCAGTTTTAGTTTGTAAGGCCTTTTTAAACACTCAGTATTTATTTTTTCCTAAAATAAACTTTTCGTATTCTTAAAATAGCAAAACAACGACAACAATAGAAATTCAAACATCTTCCAAACTTTTATTTTAAGAGTACAAGTATTAAATCAACAGTGGCTGGTTCATGCATATATTATATGTGTGTACCAGAGACAAATTTTGATACTGTGTTTGTTATTGTAATTAATAATGCAAATACGGTTTACAAATACTGACAAGTTTAATTTGTACACACAGAAAATATATTGGTTGAAAATTTCCTATAATCACTAAGTTTGCAAATAAACAAATAATTAATTGTTAAGTATTGTACGTTTCAAAAAAGTAGGTTTACATTATCTATTACTGTACAATGTTTATGGTGTCTATCAAAAAAGATTGGCAGACAAATAATCGTTTGTGACAAGAAAACAGTTTTCTCAGTGTATATGTGCAAACAAATGTACATAAACAATGTTTTCATTTTATTTTCCTGATTTTCTTTCATCAGAATATTTAATCTTGTATTTCAATGTTATCTCCCTCATACTCGGAAGTCATTATATTGCAAAGGGGAACTGTTGAACACCGCTAGCTTACGTAGATGGCAAATAAAAAAAGTCACTTTTGTTGTTGAAGTTTTTTTTAATATTCTTTCTTCAATAAGTTGTCTTGTAAAGGGTGGATCAGTCAAAGAATTTCAAAATTATGCAATTCTATTCACACGTTTAAAAAAGTTGTACCTGTTAATGCTTACAGTTATCAATTTTTATCGAATAAATAAAAATTTGTATTGTCACTTTATTCGATTTTATGGTGATAAAATAAGTGATAAAAATATTGAAATCACATATTTTGTAAAAAGTAGAAATAGAATTCTATTGAATTAATAAAATAGGGGTAGCTTGGTAGGTCAGATGGCTAGTTAATCAAATCGTGAACCATTAGAACAAGGTGCCGTTTTGATATCATTAAAGAACCGAACCGAACTTATCTGAGTCGGAAGAAGAACTACAGCCAACCAGACCTGTCTATAAAGTGGAGTAAAACGAGGGGGTCCAGTCTTTAGCATGATACCAAGCTATCAAAAAAAGGTACCCCAAAAAACTTCAAACGTCTCAAAACGTTTTACGAGGGCGGTACCAATACTTGGCAACCTGGCGTTTAGGTTTAGGCATTATATTCTTCTTCTCCGAGTCTTTTAATACCGTGCGAGGTTTCAGACAAGGCGATCCCTTATCCCGCGACCTCTTCAATTTCGTCATGGAGAGTGTTTTGCGAAAGGCGGGTATGCATCGTAATGGCACTATTTTTAACAAAAGTGTCCAGCTCCCTGCGTATGCAGACGATATAGACATCATTGGGCATACCAAGCGAGATGTCACCGCAGCCTTTAATGCTATTGAACAGGAGTCTGCTAAAATGGGTCTGGCGGTAAATGAGAGCAAGACGAAGTACATGTTGTCGACGAGTAGGGACGTTGATCTTATCGGCTCCCAGGTTACAGCCGGCAACTATACATTCGATGTGGTCAAGGAGTTCATCTACCTTGGCACCGTCATTACCAGCAAGAATGATGTCAGCCTGGAGATCAGGCGAAGAATCGCACTCGCCAACAGGTGCTACTACGGTCTCGGTAGGCAGTTTAGTAATAGAGACCTCTCTCCTACGACGAAATTAACACTCTACAAGTCGCTTATTCTCCCGGTGCTTCTCTATGGTGCGGAAGCATGGACGCTGTCTTGTGCCGATGCAGCGGTCCTGGGGGTGTTCGAGAGAAAAGTCCTTCATAAGATCTTTGGTCCTCTAAGGCATGGCGATGAGTTTCGCATTAGAACCAACCATGAGCTGTATGAGCTCCTCGGCGATGTAGGCGTTGTCCAGCGCATTAACATCCAGCGGCTGCGCCGGCTCGGCCATGTTGTTCGGATGGAAGAATCTGCTCCAGCGAAAAAAGTTTTCGATGCGAAGGTCACTGGACGTCGGCGTAGAGGACGACAGTGTTTACGTTGGAACGACCAGGAGCAACTGGAGAAGGCGCGCGCTAAGCAGAAGCGCCTGGAGACTAGTGCTGAAGCAGGCCGAAACCCGTTAACGGGTTGTTATGGCCAGCTAAGTAAGTAAGTAAGTATTATATTCTTCCTGTTTTTTACACTTTGAAAATAAACCATCCCAGTAAATTTGTTAACATAAAAGGTATTAGTAATTGCTATATAATTCATTTGAGATATTTCAGTCCAATTAATATCAAAATATATCTAGATCTACTCGGTGGAAGTTTGTTTCTTCATTTACGACAACAAAACATTAAATAACAAAAATTAAATTGAGGCCGTAAGAAATGCCAACATGAACACCATAGTGGTTATGCAATTGACGTGTACAAGCTAGCAACGCTTGAGAAAATTCATAAAATGGTACTGGGTGGTCATTTGCTGAAGATGCTTAAAGTAGCTTAACGGAATCTTTTTCACTAGATTTAGCGCTCTTGTATTATTTCCTATTTCTAAACTTTAAAAAATGACAAATCTGAAAACGTTCACTCTGTGGTTGATGGTTAATTCAAGAGCCTAGACAGTTTTATTATATTATTTTTATATATGTGTTATACATAATATTAAAATCAGTGCATGTAGGCAAGTGGTAAAACGAATGATCAGGAGAAAAGCGCCACCTATTGGGATGTAGCAGATAACAGCTAAACCTACTTAGCCACAGCTAAACCACACAATTAATATGCATTGATGAGGTTTACCCCTGAGTATTCGTCTCAAATAAAAAAAAGGGTGCTTAAAGCTTCTCAAAAGTTTAATATATGCATTAAGATCCAAATTCCGTAGGAATTGCAGACAAATAGTTAAATTAATTTAAAATACGAAAGGTAAAGATTTTAAATTATTTAAATTGTTGTGTAATAATTTCATAGTTGAAATTTAACTTATATTGATAATTAGACCAATATTTAAATAGCATAAGTAACCACCTAAAATATTTACCCTATTATCACTAACATATATTCGTACTCTGTTATTTTTCTATTTTGTTAAGTTATTACTGTCACCAAGACAATTGTTCTATAGTAGTCGTATACTTAATGCGGTATTTCTTTGTACATGTCTATGTGTTGATATGTTTTTAATAAAACAAACTTCTCATATATCCTGTTTAAATGTCAATTGCAAAAACTTCCAAAAAAATACAGAAAAAAGGAAACTGAATGCAAGATGGTATTTTTTATTAAACAAAAGAAATGTTACAGAAAAATAAAGTTGAAATAAACTACAGCATTAAATTGTTGTTGGAAAATGTAGATATTGTATAGAAAAATAATGTACAGGTTAATTGACAAATTTAAGTTCCTAATTGACAAGTTAAATAGTGTGCTCCAGCATTTCTATTGTCAACAGTTTATTTGCTGATAGAAGTAGATATTGTCAATATTAATTTAAAATTCGCAAATAATTATGAAAAAAAACATTAATCTAAACGGTAACTTTCTCTTCTTATTATATTTATTTTACTATAACAGTTTATTAAACAATTACGCATTTGATATTTTTTGCTTTAAGTTCTTGATATCAGAAATAAAACATTTTTCAGTTAAAAAAATTTTTTTTATATTAAAAGTTTTTTTTTATATTAAAAAAAGTTTTTTTTTATGAGTAAACTATTTTTACCAGAATAAAACTTTTTGAACGCCATGTTTTGTCTACTGTTGAAAAGTTTCATGGCGTTCAAAATAGTGCTGTCAAATTCTGCTACTTTTCATTACTTAATAGTATTGAGTATTTTCATTTGGGTACTCAATACTACTCGATACCTTTAACGGATTTTAGTTTTAAGAGACAACAATTTCATAAAGTAATGTGTTGTTAGACGGAATTTTGTTTTGGACGTAAAAATTTAAATTTTCAATACAACATAAAATACAACTCGTTAAAGTATTGAGTAGTTACTTTTAAGTATTGAGTACCCAAAATTAATACAAATACTCGGTACTCATTATTCAATACTTTGCCAGCACTAGTTCAAAATAAGCCACCTTGATTTCGATGAGTATGTTTTAATCCACTCAACAAGGCTACATATAAATTTTAATACCTATTAAAACTTTAATGTCAAGTTAGAAATTGGGCAAAAATTATTTAAAGATATTTTTTTCTTGTTTATTGCCTGTGGCAATTAAAGCAATCAATTTTCTATACATACATACATAATTGGCCATTACAACTCTGCTTCAGAGTTGCGGCCTAGCTTCTCTCAGCACCCAAGTGGAGTGGGTCAAATTTTATCCATCAGTATCCAGACATACAGTTTAACGTCGACTGGGGGATTGAACCCATAGTTTTTGTCTAATAAGTCAGCAAACTAAGCACTAGACTGCGGCGACTACAATTTTCCATATGTTACGAAATAAATGACAGATACATTTCGTTATAAAAGCGGATTACATAAAACCAGCTACGACTTAAAATAATTAAAAAGATGAAAAAGATTGGTGATTCACGGATGTTCTGTGAACCGGGAGCTAGTGAACATGAAATGGAAGCTAAAGCGAATGGTATATTCTGATATTCTGATCACTTTCTGCTTATATATGTAAAAATAAATTTAGTGCCTCAATTATGCTAGTGGTCAAGATATGGACCAGCCATATTTAAGATAATTTGTGGCCTCCTAGGGGCTTTAAAAGAGAAAAAAGTTTGGTAAAAAATCCACATGGGAAAACCAAAACACTAAACATAATTATAAACGATAATTAAAAGTTTATTGCCACATTTAGAGTTTTGGTAGAAAATGGGCTAAGAAAGTTACACCAAAATTCAAAAATAACATCAAGCTTTGGTAAAAGTTAATCAATAATTGGAAATTATTGTGCAAATATTGAAACTTTTGTAATAATAATATAATACCAAAACTATACACCGCTGTTTAGTATCGAATCTATCGATCTTACTTACTTACTTAGCTGGTCATAACAACCCGTTAACGGGTTTGGGCCTGCCTCAACACTAGTCTCCAGGCGTCTCTGCTAAGCGCACGCCTTCTCCAGTTGGTCACACCAATTGATGATAGGGCTCCATCTACCTGGTCTTTCCAACGTAAACATGGACGTCCTCTACGCCGACGTCCAGTGACCTTCGCATCGAAAACTTTTTTCGCTGGAGCAGATTCTTCCATCCGAACAACATGGCCGAGCCAGCGCAGCCGCTGGATGTTAATGCGCTGGACAACATCTACGTCGCCGAGGAGCTCATACAGCTCATAGTTGGTCCTAATGCGAAACTCATCGCCTTGCTTCAGTGGACCAAAGATCTTGCGAAGAATTTTTCTCTCAAACACTCCCAGGACCGCTGCATCGGCACAAGACAGCGTCCATGCTTCCGCACCATAGAGAAGCACCGGAAGAATAAGCGACTTGTGGAGTGTTAACTTCGTCGCACGAGAGAGGTCTCTGTTACTAAACTGCCTACCGAGACCGTAGTAACACCTGTTGGCCAGTGTAATTCTTTGCTTGATCTCCAGACTGACATCATTATTGCTGGTAATGGCGGTGCCAAGGTAAATAAATTCCTTGACCACATCGAATGTATAGTTGCCGGCTGTAACCTGGGAGCCGATACGTTCAACATCCCTACTCGTCGACAACATGTCCTTCGTCTTGCTCTCATTTACCACCAGACCCATTTTAGCAGACTCTCGTTCAATAGCATTAAAGGCTGCGGTGACATCTCGCTTGGTATGCCCAATGATGTCTTTGTCGTCGGCATACGCAAGGAGCTGGACACTTTTATTAAAAATAGTGCCATTACGATGTACACCCGCCTTTCGCAAAACACTCTCCATGACGAAGTTGAAGAGGTCGCAGGATAAGGGATCGCCTTGTCTGAAACCTCGCACCTTATTAAAAGGCTCGGAGAGGTCTCTTCCTACCTTGACGGAGCTGCAGGAGTTGCTCAGCGTCATTCTGCATAGCCTTATCAGCTTAGCAGGAATACCGAGCTCAGACATTGCGGCATAAACGCGATCCCTTATTGGGCTATCGAAGGCTGCCTTATAGTCGACAAAAAGATGGTGTGTGTCGACTTGACTTTCATGGGTCTTCTCCAGGATTTGGCGCAGTGTGAATATCTGGTCAATGGTGGACTTACCAGGTCTAAAGCCGCACTGATAAGGTCCAATCAGTGAGATGGCGAATGGCTTCAGTCGTTCACACAATACGCTCGTAAGAACCTTATATGCGATAGGGAGGAGGCTTATACCCCTGTAGTTGGTGCATATCGTGGGATCTCCCTTTTTCAGGATGGGACAGAGAGCACTAAGATTCCAATCGTTGGGCATACTTTCCTCCAGCCATACACTGCTATGAGCTGGTGCATGCACCTAACCAACTCATCGCCTCCATACTTGAAGAGATCAGCTGGCAAACCATCAGGCCCAGCTGCTTTATTGTTCTTCAGTCGCCATATGGCAACCTTGACATCTTCATGTCTGGGGGACGGGATCTCGATGTCGTCGTTAATGATTGGGTCCGGCACAGCATCTCTAGAGGCGGAATTTGCGTCGCCATCGCCCTGCAGTAAATTAAAGAAGTGCTGTCTCCATAATCTTAGTGTTCCTTGTGCATCTGTAACCAGGTTACCATGTTCGTCTCTGCAGGAGGTTGCTCCGGGTTTAAAACCAGTAGTAAGACGCCTTATCTTCTTATAAAAATTTCGAGCATCATGTCTACTCCTGCACATCTCGATTTCCTCACGATCATGTCTTTCTTGCTCCCTTTTCTTTCTTCTAAATAGGCGTCTCTCTTCCCTCCTCTTCTCTCTGTACACCTCCACAGTTGCTCTTGTAGTTGTGGACTGCAACGTTCTTCTGTAGGCAGCATTCTTTGCCGTAGTGGCCTCACGACACTCTTCATCGTACCATTGGTTTCGGCGTGGAGGACGCTCAAAACCAAGGACTGTTTCGGCAGCGTTGCGCAGAGAGTGAGCAATGTGAGACCACTATCCAACAGTACCCTCGAGAGAGGACGGGATGCAATGGAGCTCATTAGAAAGACGATCGGAAAACGACCTGGCTGTCTGTTGTAAACGCAGCTTTTTGATGTCCAGCTTCCCTCGAACACTAGAACGTGCCATATTCGCTGCGCATATACGCAGTCGCATTTTGGCTGCGACAAGATAATGGTCCGAGTCGACATTTGGACCTCTAAATGTGCGCACGTTTAATATACTGGATACATGCCTTCCATCAATCACAATGTGATCGATCTGGTTGGTAGTTGATCGATCGGGAGAGAGCCAGGTGGCCTTATGGATATCGAGATGCTGGTACCTGGTGCTACAAACTACCATGTTTCGCACCGCGGCGAAATCGATCAGTCTCATGCCGTTCAGTGAGGTGGAATTATGGAGACTGAACTGTCCGACAGTGGGGCCAAAGATACCTTCACGTCCAACTTTCGCATTGAAATCGCCGAGGATAATTTTGGCGTCATGTACCGGACACCTATCGTATACATCCTTGAGCTTTGCGTAGAAAGCATATTTGACCGCATCATCCTTCTCTTCCGCCGGGGCGTACACGCAAATAAGGCTGATATTATGAAACTTTGCCTTCATTCGGATCGTAGCAATTCTTTCGTTCACGGGGGTGAACTCCGAGACAAGATGGCGAAGTCCCTTACTTACTACGAATCCGCAGCCAAATTCGCGTCTCTTCTCATGGCAGCTGTAGTAGATGTCACATGTTACTTGCCTCGTACAACCTTGTCCTATCCATCGCGTTTCCTGAATGGCGGTGATGTCAGCCCTACATTTCGTGAGAGCATCCGCCAATTGGATAGACGCACCTTCCCTATAAAGGGTTCTCACATTCCAGGTGCATATCCTTAAATCATAGTCCTTAAAACGTTTGCCAAGTTCGTCAACATAAAAGGGGGTCCGTTTAGAGGCTTTGGTTTTAGCTTTCATTGAAGAATGTTTTTACGTGGTGGGTTTCAAGCCCTACGCACAACCAAAATTTAAAGTCCAGGGGATTGGACAATCGCCGTATACATTAGTTAACAAGCTAGCGGGTGCTAGAATGTTATCCAGGAGGGCCATGTGGAGGCTGTATGTCGACTTGAATACAACGGGAACAAGGATCGTTCTGGAGGCCGCCAGGTTGACCCCGATCAGAGACTTTACCTTGTCCGAAGTATCCCATCCATCCATCGATCTACTATGATTTTAAACAAAAACTTTTAACATTTTGCTAAATTGTTTTGACTGCCACAATTCATATTTATTAAACAGTATCACGAAGAATGATGATATAGGCTGTTTGTTAAAAAAAAATAACAATTCTAGACTTTATAAGTTTAAAAACATTAAATTCGTTGGAAAGAGCTTGCCGAGGTTCTTGTCTATGATTAAATCTTGTGAAAAAAATTTAATTATTTTGCGAAAAAAAATGTAAACGTCTTATAAATGATCAGGGTTATCAGATTGTTTCCAATTTTTATTCCCACATTCCAAACTCTCATCCCCAAAAATGTCAGCTTCTTTAATTATTAACTATTCACTGTAGAAAAATATTTCTATAAAATTTAAACGTTAATTTCAATTAAAAAAATTCTACAATTTTAAAATTTTGTTTTTTTACTATAGATGTCATTGTAAAAAAATTTTTCAGTCAACCCGATTTAGGATACCAGTATAGGGATTAAAATTATCACTACATTATTCACTG
This sequence comes from Metopia argyrocephala, assembly GCA_963576795.1. Lineage (NCBI taxonomy): Eukaryota > Metazoa > Arthropoda > Insecta > Diptera > Sarcophagidae > Metopia > Metopia argyrocephala. Next base: position 53,447,316 of record OY756211.1, on the reverse strand, counting down.
TTCCTTAAATAGGCATTTATTTATAAAACACATTTCAGCAATTCATATCGCATTTCGTTTTGTGAATTTGTAGTTAAAAGACGTAATTAAAAACGTTAATAAATATTGAAACAATCATTCGCAATTTTACCTTTTTTTCCAATAAAATCCCCATCTTCTTTATTTCCATTAGTTTGGGTATTAATTTCCTAATCTGAAAACACTGTAAATTGTAAGTGCTATGAGTTAAAGACTGTCAATATAATATAAAACTTTATAATCAACAAAAAAAACGTTTATAACAAAAGGTGAAAGCAAAAAATTCCAAATAAAAAAGTTACAAACAAAATTTGGAAACATTTTGTTTAATCAATAAATGTCAGATTTTTACAAGATTAGTAAGCCGGTTATAGAATTATGCAAAGTGTGAATATTTATTTGTCAATTCTTAAGCTTCACTGATACAATCAAACTAATTTTAGTTTTTAATCTTTTTCACAAAACAATTGATAGAATTTTATACGTGAATGAAAAGAATCCTACATACATACATATCGCCAAGTTAAATGCAAACGCACGTAAGAACACTTTTTGTTTTTTACAGGAGAAGCAGAAAACCTTAAAATCTAAAATTTTGAAAATCATAATTTTTAGGATCGAGATATAAGGATTAGCATCCCTATATACAACAAATGCGTTTAAATGTAAGGGTTCAATATAAATATGTATTTAGTTATGTCTTCTTGCATTTAGAAATACAAACACACACATGTAGTTACGTCCGTTTGAATTTAGTTAATTAAATCTCCATTTTTGAACGTAGGAATCTAAAATTTTGCACGAACATGTATTTTGATAAAACGAACCATAATTTATAAAACAAAGAAATTTCGAAGTTTTGTGTAGTTACGTCCGTTTGGATTTAATATAATGATATATACTTATACACATATGGTGGATATATTGATAGATACGATACCTACTCGTAGATATGCATATGAATATTATTAAACGCTGAGGTTACAATCGTGGTGTACGCCTTACAAAATCATTATACAAAAACTTTTCTTACATAATACAAGCGACAATAAATAGGGTCCAACAGCACTATTATTTTTAGCCAGAATACTCTTTTGTTGAGTGATATACACTTCAAACGGTTGCTTAACCTTAGTTGTTCACCGGCGCTTTTATCTGATAACAATAGTTTTATCAGAGCTATGCATTATTAAAAATTTTTATTATTAAGATTATTTTTATTGTTTAAGAACGAATTTAGCTTTTGAACTTATCCGACTCATATCCAAAACGAAAAGCGTCTTCTAGCACCATGATTATAAAATCTACCTCGACTAAAATCTTAAAAAAAATAATTCTTAACAATTTATTTCATAATATGTGGTATTGGAGCTTTGGTGCAAACAAGCCGGCACAATATGTTATTAAAAGCAAAAGCGAGTCAGTTTGCATTATTAGACATCTTGGCGACTGCAGAATTTCAAATTAAACTTTCAACAATTGATTGACTTGATTATAGTTTCTTTAGATCTGCTTCGAGTAATACTTTTCATCTTCTCGAACAAACTCTAATAATGAATAAGAATAAAAGAAATTAAGCTTATCCTTTTCCCATTGATAGATTTTAAGGTAATCCGCCTAAATTTTGTTTTAGATTTTTTTTTTTTTAATTTTTTTATCTAAAATTAGAAATCATAAAATGCTTTTTATTTTCGAGTATTTTTTATTTCGTTCTAAAAAAATTATTATTGTTTTCGTTTGAAAGACAACTGCAAATTTTTACCCTACACTTTTTAAGATGTCATTCAAAATTAAAGAAAGCCTTCGTTACTAAACAGTAAATTTTATTTAGTTATTCTTAAATAGTCAGAAGTATAAAAAATCTCTATAAGATGACAAATTACAAAATAATGCTTACCTATAATTTACTTTGTAAAAGAGAAGAGGACATTTACTTAAAAAATAGATTACTTTTGTATTAAACAGAGTGGGCAAACAAACAAAACATTTCGCAAACGTTACCACAAAGTCAAAAACTTTTAATTTTTTTTAATCGTATTGCACATGAGCAAAACCAAAACAAATACTTTCTAAATGAGAAAGAGCACAAACGAAAAAAATTCGCTTTTTGCTCTTGTGCTTGCTTTGTTATTCCGTTAAATTCGTATAATTTGCTCTTTTTCTCTTCTTCTTTTCTTTTTCTTCTCATTCATTTTTTGTTGTACCTACGCACATTTGAGTTAGTGTATTTGTAGTGCTCAAAACAAAAACAATATACAAAACTAAATGGGACAATCGCTCTCACTGTGTTTGTTTTGTTTTTGTTTTACTCATTGTAAAGAACAAAACAAAATGAAATCAAACGTTTCGGTTTGTTTATTTTCCTACTCTGGTATTAAATGACCCTCTAAAAAGCTTTTGCAACCGCTAAGCAAATACATATTATAAAAAAATTATAAATTTTAATTATAATACAATATTAATACCAGATGTATTGTGTAATAAATAACATTGCCATTAATTGTCAGCTGGCAACGCAACTCAAGTTCAGTTGCCATCCATAATTGACCCATTAATCAATGTATTAACTTTCATTATTAACATACGTTATACACCGACATAAAGAACAAAAATAGGGTTTACAATATCCTACTTATGCCACCCAAACTTCAAAGTACTCGTACTTTACTATTTGTTTAAGGTGTTAACAATTGAACAAAAATCTTTTACTTCTAAAATTAGATTTTCAAAATACAAGTGAATATCAAAGTTTCCAAAAGTACGTATAGAGTGACCAGATGAGTAATAGGAATTCCTCGTATAATACATTGGTTGTGTTCCAGAAAAATTCCGAGCTATGTGTTTCTTATTGTAGAAGACTTATGCGTTTTGAATATGTTCGAATTGAAACATGTAAGAGAAACCGATTTCGTTAATTCGCGTTATATGGAAAGTGCTTTCAACAGGCGTAAAACGATGTTTTATGAAATGGTGAATACTACTAAATATTTTGACAACTGGTAACTCTGTGTATTGCAACCCTCCTAAATACGAGTACTTATTTACTTTTTTTTTTTAATAAAATACACAAAAAGGTAATTTTCTATTTTATATGCACAGCATCAACACCAAGGGGGAAAAAAAGTTGATCACATAAAGCAAAAAAAAGAAGAAACAAGGTTAGGGAAAACTACAATTCTTTATTAAGGTATTAGTGCTTAAAAGAATAAATTCTTGTTCATGCATCGTAAAATCATGTCATTTAATAAAACATAAAGTCTACAAAATTATTTTCAACAGCTATTATTACAAACTGTTGTTGAAATATTTGAAGAAGGAAATCATAAAAAATCAAAATCAATATCAATAAAAACTATGCCAAAATTCAAAAATTAAACTACGAATTGTGACTTTTTTCTGTTTGAAATCCTAAAAAAAGGTTCGCTAAAAAGCAATGAAGTACTGATTTAGAAATAGTCGCCGAAACTGAGGCCTACTTTGAGGCTAAAGAAAAGTTGTAGTACAGAAAATTGTTCGAAATTGAGGCCGATTTTGAGGGTAAAGAGAAATAATAGTATAAAATCAAAAAATTATATGACCGCTGTTATCATTTTATCGTTCCCAAAGGCAATTAATATCATAAATAAAAATAATACAATAATGTGATACCAGTTGCGAAAATTATACAAATCTAAATATTGCCACACAAACTTTTACAAAAAATGTAACAAATTATAGACTAGTTATACTAGATAAGGGTTCAATATTACAATATGTAGCTTAAAAAATCCAAACAAAGTAATGATTAGAACAACTACATGTTATGTGAAATAAAATATTTTAAATACTTTGTAATAGAATTTTAATACTAATTTCAGTACATAATGAAATCATTTCATTTTTTTTTTCTTTTTTGAAAATCATACCCTCGACTTTCGTACTGATAAAATTGTAACGCGGCATTCTTTTGTGGCTCTGTGTTTCTCTTAACAAAAAATAAAATTAAGCCATGTAAAACCTGTAAAACACCAGAACATCTGAAACATTACATTGTACACAATTATAGAAAACTACCACTAAATTTCTTTATCTGTTTCTATCATATCCTAAACCCATAAAAACAAGCTATGTTATGCATTAACTCGAGGATGTTAAAATATGCAGACAACATAAAACTCATTTCAAGCAAATAAAGCAAACTTTTGGAATCCTTTAGGGATTACGACAATAAAAAAATTTTTTTTGTTTTTTAATGAAAAAATAAGCAAAAATAACGAAAACAAATGGAATTGTAAATATTGCGAAAAGAATACCATTTGAACACAATAGAAGAAAATTTGCTGTCACTGTACATACATACATACATACATACATACATACATACATACATATGTTTTTTTTTTTTTTAAGACCAATACTCAGGAGTAAAACAAGTTGCTGAAAATTTGTCCACTCAAGAGCCAGTGTTATACCTTCACCCTCGAATGATCAAACAGCAATTGCCTCATCTGTCTGTGGATGTTTTTAATGTGAATGGTGAGCGTCTTCAGTAGATTAGCTGTTGTCTTCCCAGAAGGTGGCGCTGCACTCCTGATCATTGGTTTCTGGTGGAATGGATTAGGAATGTCAGGGGGCGATTTCTTGCAGATGGTCTTGCTGGAGGGGGGGGGGAACCTCTTAATTTTCTTAAATTTAATTTTTAATTTAAATTGTAGTTTTTTTTTTAGAAAGTCGCAAATTTTTATTTTTATAATTTCGTCCTTCGCTGGGATTGAACCTTGGTCGTGTGATGTAATATGTACAATACTTATGTATTTAAAAATACATCTATATTTTTCACCTTCTCTTTCTAGTCTTTTATTAAAACTGTATAGAAAATAATTAATTATATATAACATTTTTATAAATTTCAGACACTTCCCAAGGTACCTGTCCCACCGCTGGAACAAACAATGTCCGATTATATACGGGCATTAGAACCTATTACAACACCAGCCCAATTAGAGCATACGAAGGCTCTTATTAAAGAATTTACAGCACCAAATGGTTTGGGTCCACGTTTACATCAATATCTGATAGATCGCAGAGAAAGAGAAGAAAATTGGGTACGTATTTATTAACTAAATATGATAGAAACATCGGTAAATAAATTTGTATAATTTAAAAACCTTAAGCTTAACAAATTTGCGACAGTTTTCACCAAACAAAAAAGATTAATAAAATTTGTTAAAGGTGTCCCAGTGGTCTAGTGGGTAGTATGCTTGACCATCTATTCCCACCAAAGACTCTAGTCTGCGACACTCCGCTCGTAATAATTAATTAGAATATAATTTAGTATAGCATTGTAATTTACTAAATTTATAAATAATAAAACTGGGTAATTTTCAAATCAAAAATTTCAGAAGCCTATAAAATGCCTATAAAATGTTTAATGTAAAGGTTTTTCTTGTCAAAAGTCCTAGACTAAACTTTGCTACATAAAATTATACACTAACAACATTTGGTTAAATGTCAATGACAGTAGCTTGTGTAGATAAATTCTCGTATATTCAATACTACAGACTATCGACTGCAACCAGTCAAAAATAGCATAAAATGCAAGCTTTATCCTTCTCATCACTGACTGATTGCATTTCACCGACGGAGACATTCATTCATTCATTTGTTCATCTGCGTTATGTTTTTTATTTTTTTATTTCTCAATCATCAGTATTAAAAAAGTCAAAAACAAAACAGAATAACAATAATTATGAGTAATAATAAACAAAACTACTTTCATTCGCTGGCTTGTTAATTCGAGTAAATACTCAAATTGCTGTGGATTTCTTGCGAATTATTTGTAACAGTTTACCGTTAGTTCTTACTGAGTAGCACAGCAGAATTCAGAATTTAAATGTAGCGCAGGTTATTGAAGGCGGATTGGATTAGTTCATTTCGTCTGAGACAAACAATTTTTTTCTTCGCTTTAAAGTCAATACCGCATTTTTGAAAAATGATCCAACTACATGGCCTGCGGATAACAATTTTAAAACTGCTTTTTAAATTGGTAATGACATTAACGTGGTAAACGATACAGCTGAACGAGCGGTGAAATTGATGCAAGACTGCAACCCAATGCTCACAAAAGACGAGGAACAAAAACAATATATCAACCCACTTGCGCGAAATTATCGTATATGCCAACTTCTTCGAAATTGCGTTTTTGATGCATTTTTGTTTTACATTCAAAGACACGTCACCTGAAAAAAAATTGTAGGCGAATTCCACTTCTTTGCTCCAAAAATTGACTGAATGCTTTATTTTTTATTGTGAGCGATTTTATCGTATCTGCCCATGAAGAATATTTTTTATATCATTTACGGATATTCCGAAAATTCTACTAACAAGACTGCAAATAACTTTAATTTTACCTTTAATTTACAAAATCTGACACATTTTTTAAATTGTTCAAACTTCGTTGAAAAAATTAAAATAACATATTTACTTTCCGGTCATACAATAATGCCAGTTGATTCTGTACATGATTCTGTATGCCTGCGTACAGTAACATTTGGGCGCCAAGTGAATGGCCCACAATTATTCGCAACTAATCCATTGGGGTACAACTGTATTGAAATAGGCCACACAGAGTTTGAAAACTGGAAGTCCTTTGCAGATCTGTTACTATCAAACAAAATTAAACTAAACATAAATAAAGTTCGGATAGCTTTATTACATAAAAAATCAAAATCAATTGAACTCATTTACGGATATTCCGAAAATTCTACTAACAAGACTGCAAATAACTTTAATTTTACCTTTAATTTACAAAAGTTGTACAATTCACCTATGTGTATCTCTTTACAAAAATACAATGATTTGAAAAATCTATATTTAAAAAATAGCATTCCGTTAAAATTCCACTATGAGTATTTAAATTTAAAATATTCTGTACGCGAAAAAGACGTGTTAAATGAAAGCGACGAAGAAGGTTAACTCACATATTATTATTATTACTGGTTTTTTTTTAGTTTTTTAAATGAATTCATGCTTCTGTTAAATATAGATTAAATTTTTTGTTATTTTGTACCATTATAAGTTAAAAAATAATGAACAAATACATAAAACCACAAATAAATCTTTGTTTGAAATTATATATTTCTTACACTGACAAATAATATCGTAAGTACCATTTTCTACATACGCATCTTCGAAATGTTGTAAGCGAAATTATCGTATACACTAAAAAATACGTTTTTCTCGGAAAATTTTAACTTTTTCACCAGAATACTTGTTAGGAGTAGTTATATTAGTTAATTATCTAACCACATTTAAATTTTTATTTTGATATTGCAAGCGAAAGCAGAGAAAAGTAGAAAAATGGCTCTCCTGTAAAATTTGGATTTTGGCACATACTACATAATACATAATTCGGCGAAAAGGGGCCGATATATTGCAAGTAGTCAAAAACTATCAAAAGCAATTTCCTATGAGCACGAATGAGATTTTAACACAAAAATTTGTATAATTACACCATTTAATAAAACAATAATTACCAGGCAAAGAATGCGAAGATATGTGAAAATTTCGCTGTTATTTTCTAATTTCGTTTTTTCTGGATTTAATATTAATGTTAAAGAAAACTAATATGGAACAACATTGTTCATCAGATATAGCGCAAGAATATTTGTGAATAAGGTTTTTCTCTAAAATAAATATTACTGAAGTTATGAACAATTAAAGAGAGCCATAGTGAGAAAAATAGCATTTTCAGCAAACTTTGTGGGCTGAAGGCACGCCCAATAATTATGCAAACGATCTAAAATTTTTTATATATATTTTTTTTCTAATTTGGAATCAATCTAAGGGGTTTGCCAAGTGAAAATACGAAAAAAGTAAAATAACGGCCACCCTAATGTAACATGCACAGCTCATGGGCTTCATTACTTCGCATATATTCGAAACCAATGTAAAAAGGTAAACAAATTCTTTGGACATGTAAAAAAGTATTTTAAAAGCTCGAGTTGATATATTGAAAGATATGTATCCGGATTATCCACTACCGCCCGAGCCAGTTATATCTCGTAGGGTAACTTGGTTTGGGCAGCTAATTATTACGTCAACAATTATGAAAAACTTCTAGCAGTACTAAGAGCCTTAAATACTACAGACCTTCAGTATATTAAAAAGGCAATAGATATATTCAAAAATGTAAACACAAAAGGCGAATTGATTTTTTTTACTTCATATTTTGGTTTGTATTACAAAACTTCAAGCTACTGGTCTTAGATTAGTTGAGCAATATGCCATACTAACTGAGACCGTTCAAAATAATAGTAAAAAAAAGGGTGTAATAGGGCATTTACACCAAACTCAAATCAACTAATTACCAGATTTCAATTGAAATCTAGCCGTTCTTTACTTGATTTCCCATATAAAACAAAATCTACTTCGTTACTAGATTTCGACAAAATCTTGTTGAAATCTAGTATACTTTCCGATGCAACTCTGTAAGTTGTACTAAAAAAATACAAAACTACAGTAAGTCGGGATTTACAATGTGGAAATTGAAAGGCAGATATTTTTCAATTCTCTTTTACTCTTGCCTAAAACTTTTAGCATATAGAACTTAGAAGACAAACAGAAGAAGTAACAACAAAAAGTGGAAAAGCAAAAGGACAGATGTCCGGTACAAACATTCGTGTACTACATTCTTCGCATTTTCATCACTATTTCTACAAATTTCGTTTGCCTGTCTGTCTTTCAATTTCTACATTGTAAATTCCGACTAAGAAACTGACAATGGAAAAGTGCCTCATAAAACTAAAACGAAAATAAATTCAAGACTTTTGAATTATTTTTCATTGAATGTAGAAAAATAAGAAAACAAATTGTTTTATATATTTATTTTTTTATTGAATATAAAATAATAAGAAAAAAAATTATTTTATATATGTACATAATATATATGAAATGTATTGCTTTGGGGATAAGTATGTCTCTATGGCCATTTCGTCTCTGCTTAAGAGACTCGTCAGGAGACTTTTTCCCAAAGGTGGTTACCACCTGTTTATAAATAGAAAATTATTTTATTTATTTATTTCTTAATTGGGTGTTATTTTAATGAAAATAAAATCGTGCTAGTTGTTAAAAAATTTCGATGTAAACACTATAGATTTTAAAAGAGATTTCAAATTAAATTTACTTGATTTGAGTTTGGTGTAAATGCACTATAATACAAAATTTAACGTTGAAACTAAGCTCAAACAAATCATAGCGAAAAACGAAGGTAGTAAAATGTGTATACAAGAGATAACGTTTTATTTTTGAAAACTTGAGGCAATAGTTTGTAGTTTATTGCAATGGCAGTAACTGTCATGCCGGAGTTTATGTGCTCTATCCGCCATTTCATACATCTGTAATCCATTTTCGGCTATTTATATCCGAAACTGGACGATATATCCGACAACGGATTGCAGACTTGAAAAATTTGGGAGTCGAAAACCGAAAGTCGAAAGCGGCATCATTAACTCGATATATATAAAAAAAATGAAATGGCGGATAGAGCACATAATAAAAAAAATGTTATATAAATATTTTTTTGCAAAGATCTCATAATAAATAGAAGTAAATTTTTCCCTGTTGCAATGGTTTTTGTTTCGTTGTTTTTTATTTAATTTTTAAGTACACAAATGTTATTGCAGTTTTGAACAAAGCTAGTTTTTTAGAAACTAAAAGCCGTTTCTGTATTTTTTTAAACCATATTTTTTATATTTTAGATCATATTTCAAAGTTTTTACTGCATATTTTATGAGCATACACTTTTTAGAGCATATTTCCCTGGTCGCTACTTTAATCAGAAGCAAAAATTTTATAATAATCAGAGAAGTATTTATGCTCACTTTTTTGTTTTATCAAACTTAAATGCCTTGTGTAATTCAATCAAATTAAATTGAAATTACGTTAATACTATAATTAATAATTATTTCTTTTTGTAGATAATGGTTAATCTGATTTTTTAATTGCGATTTGATAATAAATTCTTTGTAAATAATAAAATCGAACCCATTTTTAAGGGCAAGCAATACAAAAATTGATTAGAAATATTCTTTTAACACTTTCTCACAAGTTGAGGTCTGTAACACATATCTTCTTTGGGTTAATCTATGTGAGCAAAGTCCTATATATAAGTATACAGTCTTGTTTTAAATAAAAATTTCCTAGGGCATTCTTTTCCCTTTCCCACATTCACATTCTTCACTCTTTTTTATGTAAGAAATTTGTTAAAATCAACAACTGGTTTTTATTTTTATCATTCCTCTTTATTTATTACCTGGGAGAAAATTCTACGGAAATAGGAGTATGTGTAATTGGGCTGGTAGAGAAGTACTTCATAAACATACATAGTTAGTTAAAGTAGCACTAACAAAACATGTAATTTAAAATAATAATACTTTTATTTGAACATAAATGAGATTTATTTATTTTTTTTTTAATTAACTTTAAATTAATTTTAAATTTTTCCGTGTTCTTCTAAAGGGTTTTAATCGTTCTTCCAAAACTTTATTAATTGGCAAATTTAGAGTTTAATCAACGGATGGTGGAGTTATTTCTACTGTTGGGGGTGTGGGAGGTTCAACTGGTGGTGTTGGAATACCTGGTGCAGATGTTGACATTACAGGTGGTGTTGGAACACCTGGTCCAGGTGTGGGTGCTTCAGTTCCAGGTGTTGGTACAGTAATAGGTTTTTTTGTTGTTGGTGTTGTTTCTGTAGATGAGCTGGTTGTACTGGCTGTAGTAGGTTTAGTTGCAGCTGGTGTGCTTTTAGTTGTCGGAGATACAGTAGTAGGTTTAAGTGTGGTTCCACTAGGAATACACTGAGGTTGACCATTTGTTTTTAAATATTGACAATCCGGTGCTGGTATAAATTTACTACAATCCGTGCACTTTTGTAAGAAATATGAGAAATATTTTCCATTTGGACAGTTTTGTAAAGTGGGATTATTATAACCAGCACATGAGTAGTATTTACTAAAATCCTGATAATATGGCCAATCTATTAATATATCATTACCGGCGCAAGTTGGTACGAAAACTGTACTATAGTCAACATCATAGCCACATAGCTGAGCAGCAGAGATGTATTGGGCTAAAGCCACAACAAAACCGCAAACGAAAACTTAAATTTATAATAAAAAATAATATTAAAATTGATAAATATATAAAATTAAATCGTTCACTATTACCTATTTTCATTTTTTATATTTATTGTACGGATTGCTCCCTTTTGTTTGCTAACGTTGTTCTTTAAAGACGCTTTCGTCAACACTAATTCATTGTTAAAATTCATACGCTTTTTATTCGATTTTTGCCAATTTGATTTTTTGGTTTATTCCCATTATCACGTTGTTTAAGAAATTGATTCTAAATTTTATCTGCCTAAATTTTTCTTTTTTTTTTTTCTAATTATACTGTTAATTTTAATCATTTCGTTCGTATTTTACAAATGAATATCACTGATTTCGCTCATTTGACATATACATTTATTTTTCAATTTGTTGTGTCAATTTTTAAATTGTTTAATCGTTAAAACATATGACAATACGAATAGCAAGATTAAGTAAAGAAAACAAAAAATAGAAAAAACTCGTACGTATTCATTAGCCACTTTATTTCGTAAAAATATTTAATATCGCATTAGACTTTCCTATAACTAAATAGCAAAGAAAAGCAAAAAAACATTGATAAAAATATTTAATATCGCATTATTATTTCCTTTAACTAAATAGCAAAGAAATGCAAAAAACATTGATAAAAATTTTAATTACGATTTTTATAACGGAAGCAATTTAGCAATTAATAAAAATTTAGTTATTTAAGAACATGCAATTCATTCACATCAAAAGAAAATTTTAAAACAAAAATATTTTAAAATAATGCAATTGTAATATGAATATGGATAAAAAGTAAAAACACAAACTTGTAAAATTAAAAATTAATTTTTCATTAAAAATTTACTCTAACTAAAAAAAGGAATTGTGTGAAGCACGCTTTAGATAGCCTCTGAGGTTGCAAATATTTATTGTAAATTCAAATTTAACAATTTACTAATAAACACGAATTATAAATTTTAACAAACAATTACAAAAAAAAATGTGAATAGGTCTGTTTCTTTACATTTTGGGTAAAGTTCGGTAATTAAAGAGAGTAAACAATAATTTCTCTCTATAAGAGAAAATAATACACAAAAGTAGGGAATCGCAAAAAACCAAATATTTTGCACAAAATATTGTTTGACATATAACATATGGTTCAATTTTAATAAATTGTATCTGAGTTAAAATAAAAAAATTAAAAACATTTTCGTTTAAAAAAAAAGGACAAAAATTATAAATAAAATTAATGGAGCTGCCAACTATTTGCTGTTCTCCAAGAACTTACCGTCAGGTTAAAAAAAAAGCAACCCGCTTCATGAGCCACAAACCACAAAAACAGCTGAATATGTTTCGGCTGGTAAACGTTTATCAGTGCGAATATTTCTGTATTCTTCACTTTCCGAAAATCTTTCTGATAAGCTTAAATAAGTCCCAAGAGATGCGAAAGTGTTGCCGAATCTCTTGATCACTGTATAAAGGAACAACTTCCTGCAAATAATTTGGAATTCTGTTCTTTTGTTGAACTTTGAAAAACATTTAGGGACGCTAAATGTGACCTAAAATATGATCATTATTACTTGATTCACTGGAAGTATCCAAGAGCTCAAGAACGATGGTTTGTAAAATACCTACTTCTGCCATTGCGTTAATACAACAAGCAGTAGAAAATAAACATGTAAACATACGTGTTTATTTGTCCACCACAACTTTTTAAATCCTTCTTAATATTTTTACCAAATTTTTTTTATTTAAAAAATAATCAGGGTTGTTGTAGAATCCCAGTCAGAATTGTCATTTATCAGAAATGAAAATCGATTCTGATTTCAATTGGTGTCATGAAACCGTGTGGATTTTGGCTTTATTCGAAAATAAACAAAACCCATAATCGAATCAGCTGTTTTTGCTTTGTTCACATTTTTTTAGAAATATTTTATCAAAAAATTTTTTTTCTTTTGGTGTTGAACATATTTTATAAAGAAATTTAAATTATACGGAACTAAAAATGGTAGAGGCTGTCGTTTTATTTTTATTAATGAAGGAAGAATCGAATGAAAAAGGTAAACGAAAGATATTGAGAGATTACAGCAATCCCTTGGAACTTCCGGAGATAGCGTAAGTACACATTGCAACAAAGTACGAAAAGTTGAATTGTATGAAAGTTTATTAAAGATTCGTAAGTCAATACCGTGTGAATAAAGAAGCATTCCAAATGTTGATGAACATTGTTGAAATTCACTTGCCTCCGTCAAATATTTTGTGTGTTATTCAGCTAGCAGCAACATTCCAATTTTGGCAGAAGGCAGTTATCAAAAGTCAATTGGAAACGATTCTACCGTTAGTTTAGGCCGGAATACGGTGTTAATTGTGTTGGCCAATGTAATGGATGTTTTCCATTCCATCCATATCTTTTGGATAAAAAAAAAATTTTTGTTAAATAATAGTGTCACATTTAAGAAATTTAAACATTTTAACTTCTTCCATCCGTTGGCATCTTTGCTGGGTGGTCCAGCACTGTGTAAGTTCCTGCCAGAGAGACTCAACTTCAGCCTTATCTCGTTTTGTATAACCCGTTGCGATATCTTCGTGTTCCTCCATAAATTTTACAAATATCCCATTTTGAGTTATATTGTATTTCTATGTTTTCCCCTACACACATAAATATATTTTATTTTTATTCGACCTTAAGCTCAAATAAATTAAATAATAATAAAATTAATAAAAAGGTCAAGGAAAATAATACACATAAATATATTTTATATAAAATGAAATTTAAATTAATTTTACTTGCATTGTGCAGCAAAATACGTTTAACCGCCTACAACAAAAATCAATACAAGTGTATTTCTGATAGCTGAAAACTGATCGGATTGTTTCTGACAAAAAACCGATAAAATCAGATTCGATGACACCAAATTCTGACAACAATTCTGATTCGAATATAAAACCGGTATCATCTGTTTCTGTGACACCAAAATGAGAATTCTGTCGGTTTCAATTCTGATTCTGATAATAATCAGATTCTACAACAACCCTGAATATAAGTTTTAGTTTGTTATTGCGTACCTTTTAAACAGCTGATATTTTAAAAATTTATCCAATTTATTAGAAGAAAATTTCTCAAAATTTTCTCAAAATTTTTCTTATTTACCCAAATTTTGTTATAATTGGGATTCCGTGTGCGCCCAATTTATAGTAAAGAAACACACCAAATATTTGAAAAAGAGTCGGCTACAAATACATATGCGCAGTCAATTACCACCAACAACCCTGGCTCCTAATTTGGTACACAAACTTAATCACCTATAATCATAGCCAAATGGTAAAATCATAGTCTCTTTAAAGCACCTTTCAATTAAAAGTCTACTTTTATTAATTTTGTAATCATAATGAAAATTCGGGATCTACTAAATTAAACCAACCTTAAGTAGGTGCCACATTTCACTCAATTTATATCAGGATTTTTTCATGCTTCAGTTGCATGACATTGTACATGACTTTTTCTTGTGGAAGAGAGGTGTAGAAAAGGCAGAGGGGCTGAAAAAGAATGACGAATTCTGTTTTTCTTGCATGTTTTTTATTTCTCTTTTTTTTAATTTTTGTATTCTTTTGAAGTGTCAATTGTGCTTTTTTAATATAAAAAAAAATTATTAAAAGTAAAATATAATAAAAAGAAAACTATTAATTTACATACATAGGTTCATAAATTTAAAACCAGGATTATAAAAAAATATGAGAAAATAAAGAAAAAATAAAGAAAAATCTGCAGAAAAAAGAAGAAATCAAATGTGATGATGTGGAATAAGGAGTTCGTAGAGCTCTTGATACTACAGTAGTAAGTAATAGTTTATTTAAAAAAAAGATGCATACTTTAAAAAGCATGATGTGATTGCCAGATGATTTTGGAAGATTATTCAAAGAAGTATAAATTTTATTCATGCTTTTAAAAAATCATGATGTGAATTGCGTGGTCATTTTTTGGAGAAACTTTTCAATACAGTCTGCAACAAAACACAAGCCAATGGCATTTGTAAACAGCTGATAATAAAAATAGCAAAAGAAAAATAAAATTATATCAGAATCTTTATTAGTTTAAAGAAAATGTAAAAAAAAATCAAATGTCCGCAAACACTACTCCCTCTTTCCTCTTTCCCATAACATATTTTCTTAGACCTGCACAAGGTACTACATGAGTGGGGTCCATCCCCTGAGTGCTGGCGTTAATAATTAAAAAGAAAATATATAAAAATGTCCCGATTAAAAAAAAAATATGTTGAAGAAATAAGAAAATATAAATTTATGATTTTATGTGGCTCTAAGTTCATAAGTAAGCATATGTACGTTCTTGATAAGAACAATACCAGTTAAAAGCGAAAGAAGAGCTGAGGCATCAATTAAAAATTGCGAGAATGCATAGTAGCGAAGCAAGAGTATTGTTAATAAGAAAACAAATATTCGCAAACAAATACGATCTAATTTATTTACTTATTTATTTCCTGATTTGTATCAGTATGTAAACAGAAAAGAGCTGTTGGTTGAAATTGAATAATATATATTTTAACTATATTGTTACTAGCCTTAACACGGCATTCTTCGCTACACTAACCACAACCATTTGTCGAAATATTCCGACTAATGATTTCTAGGGATCACGACGTAATTTAGAACAAATTCAGAAGCTTAAGCGTTAAACGTACCCAAGATTCCCACTAGAGACTCTAATCAGCGAAAGGGAAGGAATTGGACAAGTGGACGTGGTACCTACATAACTTTAGTGATTTTCTATATCTTAATAAGGTTAAAAATAAATTTTCCGAATTTGGTCTGCTTTATAAGTGTTTCAATAAATGAAGTTCAAATTATTATAAGAAAACAAACATAATGGCACTATTTGTTTTACATTCATGTATAGAATCCCGGACAATACCGAGTAGGTGAAGCAAGTTAGAATATAATTTAATATGTATTGTCAATATAGTAAATAAATAATTAATTAAACAATTGTTCAATCAATGCTTTTATATTTATAAAAATAAAATTTACTAAATATTTCTTTGTATGGATTCATTTTTATTTAATATGTTAAAAGTAATCGATGTTTGCTTTAAAACTGACATTATTAAAAACAAGTATACCTTTATTTTACAAGTAAGCAATAATAAAGACGACATTTATAACAACACTCAAGCTAAAAAAAAGTATATTTTACTAACTGAGGCAAGTTATATATAACAGCAGATCATTATTTATTTAGTTAATTTATTTATTTTAATCAAAGTAATACAAATCTATGAAGGCCAAATAAACGTATTACATAAGTAAATATTCATATGCTAAGACTAAGGTATTAATTAATTAATCAATAAAAATAAAATATAGCACACATAAAGATATAACAATGGTAAATATAAAAACTAAAGTTCTTTTTTTCCACTCAGAATTTTTGATTAAGAGATAAGAAAACTCACTTATGTCAAAAATTCTGCGAAATAGAGGTTTCTCTTTGAATTAAAAGGATAGAAACGATTTTTTATGGGAGGTAGATGAAATAAGAAATCAATTATAGATACAAACAAAAGAGTTCCTTTTGGAACCATTCAAAAATTTAACAAAAATAAAATTGTATGTTGTAGAAGCATTAACACACTTGTAATTTTACATTTATATGCCAGTACTCGTATAAGTACAGCTTAATTCTTCAACTAAGAAATAAAAATTAAATTTATTTCAAGAGCAAAAAAAAGGTTTATTAAAGGCTAAATATCTTAGTAATAAATAAGATGAAAAATAGACGGCAAACAAGTATGTACTCAAAATTATGTGGTTTTAAATCACACTTGTGTTAATTTCATATTGTTCTACAAATGCTATTTACTTGTTGGCTCACAACAGGAGACGATCTCCGAAGTCCAACTATAAGTTCGTTTTAAATAACAATCATGTCATATCACATTTTGTTAGCTCGAACGGTAATCTTCACCCATATTATCTTGTTTGGCCAAATAAAAAGAAACCCTAATAATTTGATAGTGTGCATGCTCGGTATGCAATCATGCGTAAATAAGAGGGTGAAAAACGCACCAAAACTTATCGCGTTCTTGTGCGGCAATAAAATTAATTAATAATAAACAAAATAATTAACATAAGTAAATTAATTTTTCAATACATTGCTCTTCTCTACAATCCATGTACTAATCCTAATATTCCTTTCTTAATTTCTTCTACCATCAAGCGTACACACTGTGATTTAAGCATGGCCAACACTACTAGCCGCCTTTTTATACTTGTTCTCCTCTCTTAGAGGAATGCTCGAAATATGTTTTAAAATTGGCCATTGTTTCCATTGCAATATCTTTCATCTGTTTTATATATACGTTCACATGTATATACATAATATCTAGAATTAGTGGACAGGAGGACAATCTTTAGTGTCAAATTTACTTACACTGCTTTGTTCCGCTTATCGTATGTACATATTATTAGGTTTA
Organism: Metopia argyrocephala; assembly: GCA_963576795.1. Taxonomy (NCBI): domain Eukaryota; kingdom Metazoa; phylum Arthropoda; class Insecta; order Diptera; family Sarcophagidae; genus Metopia; species Metopia argyrocephala. The sequence continues at coordinate 53,429,699 of OY756211.1, read as the reverse complement.
TATCTTAATATCAATAAAATGCACAACAAAAATAAAAAGAATTAAAAAATTCACTCAAAATTGTTACACGTCGGCTAAATCAATAAAAAAAATTAAACTTTCACAAATAATAATTATCGTACCTGCGTAAAATAACAATGGTCAAGGGCATGAAAGATCTACCCAGCTAGCTCCAAAAGATATTGTGGTTCTCAACCCGTATTCTACGACGCGTAAACATATAACACTCCCCACATGCCATAAGGGAGTGTGAAAAAAAAGTGATAAATTTGTAAAACAAATGCACAAATATATAAAAAACCATACACAGCGCTGATTAGCTTTTGGTGACAAGATGTCATGGTCACCATTGGGTACACTTAGCCCTCCCCTAAGCCATCGACAGATTGGATACCCGTAATTTACTCTGTCCCTAATATATATGACCACGTGCTCTTCACCCGCTTACCATTTTACGCCAGCATTCTCCTCCTTCCATTTCACCTTCTTACAAAATCATTTTCTCTTTAAAATTTCTTTAATAATAATAGAATTTTAACTTTATTGGACATTAATTTATAATTAATGTTTTATAGATCTGACAGGATAAGGTAAAGAGAATACTTATTTATGTATGTAAAATTTTTTGTTACAATTAGGATAATAATAAAGGATTAAAGGTAGGAGATAAAGCATATGTATGGTATAATATAATTTAATATATAATATACATGTATGGTATAAAATAATTAAAAGTAAAGACTTATCGTATGCGCCACCGGTGTCGCTGATGATGATGCTGCAAATTGATGGGATTGGTGTGCTGTTGCTGTTGTTGCTGATCGCGCAGGATGAAGCCACTGACGATATTAATGATGACGCTGCTGATGATGATGTGTTTTTTAAGGCTATTGATGATGTTGTCAAGCTGTTGATGACGTTGTTGAGCTATTGCCGATGTTGTTGTTGTATGTGCTCATATTATTGTTGTAGTTTTGGTGTGTTTGCTGTTGCAGAATTTGGTGAAATGTATGATGATTGTTTGCTGTTGTTGTTGACAAGTGTATGCTGACTGTCTTTTGAATGTTTTTTAAATTAGTGTGCTTGTTGTTTATGTTGAAATTTATTACGATTTATTGAAGAAGTACAGCAGTTTTTATTGTAATTGTTATTGTTGCTACCATTGCTATTATAATTTTGGTTTTTCATTTGATTACTATTACTGCTATTGTTATAATTTTGATGTGTTTTTGATATGTACATCAGATTTTAGCTCTGACTTGACGATCAAACATATACAGGTCCACACTTTTGATAATAATACCAATAATGCACAAAATCTCAATCGAATAAGGGGAAAACATTGGTAAGCAGAAAACTTATCAATGTACAACATAAATGTTTACTTAAAATTATGTTAGGATTTGACAATGTTTCATTAAAGTACACCTGATTATGGTTAATTTCTTTCAATTTTCTTGTTATTTTGTTAATATTAACGCTAGTAAATTCTTTTTTACAATATTAACATTTCACTTATAATGAATCCCGTTTTCTTTTTCTTTTTTTGACTTGAAATCTTGTTTTCAAGCTAATATTTGAAAAAATATACAAAAACGAGAGACACTTTGTCTGTCTTGCAAAACATTATTTCTTTTTTTTTTTTCTACAATTTGATTGAAATACAACACCGGACTCAACCGCACTAAAAAAAATCAAAGCGTCACTTTCTTTTTTTTCCTTTTCTTTTTGCCACCATTTGTAAAAAAAAAACGTTTAAAAATCTTATTTTATTTCGCGACGATCTGCACCACTTCAAACTCAAATAACAATTGACCAAAAAATGATGGCTGTCAAAACCATCATACCACACCCTAACAGGCCTGCCAACCTGCAAATGTCCTTTTTTCTTCTTTTTCTTACTTTCAAAAAGATGGCGATCACGAAAATCGCGCCACTTACAATACTTATTGGACAAGTGCCAACTGGGGGTTGCCAGATGAAAAATATCGCCAGAGTTGGAAAAAACAGTAGCAACCAAGTTGCCACTATAACAATCCGTAACAAACCTGCTTCGGATCGAGGTTCAGATCGATGAGAGAACAGGCAGGATTGGACTGGTATAATATATGGGTAAAAGAAGAAAGAAGATAATGCTGTCGTTTAGACGTGTGGCTCGACCCACGACTCAGAGATAAGGGTCTCATGCCCTACCGACTGAGCTAGCCGGGCAAAAAAAAAAATTCATCATGAGGATAATCAGAATCCTAGGGGCGAATATCCGAAGCATGATACTTGCCTATATAATTTCCCTGTAAATCTTCAAGCTCGTACAGGGAGTTACCCATTTTCCTTCTAATTCTGCATTTTACATATTTCGGGCAAAATTTCGCGTTGACCGCCCTCTTGAAGTCACTCTGCACGTGATTTTTTCTAAACACCTCCTGACCCGCAATAAAATTTACCGGTTTGCATCTAGTATTGTATGTTCTGCACGCTTTTTCATGGGCTTTGTTCAGGTTTCTGCAGATTTTCTCCCGCATAAGGTGAAGCTTATCGGCACGTTGAACTACTGTGTCATCCTCAAGCATATTAAGCTGGTCTAAAATTTGATAACTCGATCCGTTCAAGATCATATTCTGGCCAAAGACGGCGAAATAGGGCGAGCACTGTATAGCCGAATGGAAGTCGCTGCGTAATATCTGTAAAATCCTGGGTATTTCTCTGTCCCAATTTGTGTGGTCTGAATGATCCTTAAGAAAGTATCGCAGCTTGGTGATTATTTCTCTATTTGCTCTCTCTGAGGCGTTCGCCTGTGGTGAATAAAACCCTGTGGTGATATGGGTAATGCCATGAGCTGAGAAAAAATCTAGCATCTCCTTTGAGGTGAACTGCTTAGCATTATCGCTATGTATATACTGTGGGACGCCAAAAGTGCAGAAAATACTATCGTAGAAAAATTCGATGACGTTGGTGGATGTTGCTGACCTTAAAGGCTTCAAAAACAGAAACTTAGTTAAGTGATCCATTACAATGAGAAGCTGAGTATTCTTTGCGCTAGTGCAAGGGTATGGTCCTAGGAAATCGCAGTACAATCTTTGAAAAGGTCGAGTTGTCAGGATCTGGTTTCCCATAGGAGGGCGTAATACTTGATTGGTTGGCTTTATAGATTTGCAAACTTCGCACTGAGCGATATAAGCCCTTACATCTCGTGCCATTTTTGGCCAGAAGTATTTCTGCCTGATTCGGAAAAGGGTTTTATGTATTCCTCCGTGACATCCTTCTTCATGAGCGATTTTTATTACATTTTCAGTCAGTGATTTTGGTAGCCACAGTTTCCACAGGTCTTCTTCGTTATCCTCTCCGCTTTGGAATTTCACGCGTTTATATACGTAGTTATCTAACAGACACAAGTCGGGAAGCGCTCCAGAATTTTCCTTTATATTGTCCCTTAATTTGTTATATTCGCAATTATCGAATTCTGACGACGTCATGTCGATTTCAGGCGAGTTTCCGTTCAGATGAAGTTCATCCACATCGAATCTAGAGAGCGCGTCAGGGACTACGTTTAAGGTTCCTTTTCGGTGTTCCATGGCGAAATCAAAGTGTTGGAGTTTTAGACTCCACCGGGCCAACCTGCCACTCAAATCTCTTTGGCTCATAAGCCAGCGGAGGCTTGAGTGATCCGTGATAATTTTAAAAGGGAGCCCCTCAACATACTGCCTAAAACGCTTGATACATACTATGGCCGCTAAACATTCCATCTCCGTAACGGTGTAATTTCTCTGGGCCTTATTTAATTTTTGAGATACGAATGCGATAGGTCGCTCTTTACCTGCATCGTCCAATTGGTATAGGACTCCACCTACTCCAACGCGAGACGCGTCGCACTGAATTACAAATCCCTTAGAGAAATCTGGCTGGGCTAGTACGGGTGCATCTGATAATGCGGATTTCAATCTCTCGAATGACTCGATGGCTTGTGGCGATAACCGGAACGGTTTGTTGGACTTCTTTAAGCAGTCAGTGAGTGGTCCAGCAAGGTCGGAGAAATTACCAATGAAGGATCTATACCAGTTCGCCATCCCAATAAAACGTCTTACCTGACGAGGTGTTCGGGGAACAGGAAATTCATTAATGGCCTCAACCTTTTTAGGGTCTACTTTCAATTCTCCACCTCCTATAATGTAACCGAGGTATTTGATTTCGCGTTGGCAAAATTTACTCTTCCCCACGTTGATTGTCAAACCTGCTATTCTTAAGCATCCCGCAACCTCTAATAGTAGCTCCATATGGGTCTCAAAATCATGGCTACACACTAGTAAGTCGTCCAAATATATGAAAACATTCTCCCTCAATCTCGCAGGAATCACCTTATCCATTAGTCGACTCATAGTTTGAGGACCGTTGCAGACGCCAAATGGCATCACCCTGTATTGGTACAGCGATCTCCCTGGCACGGCAAATGCTGTTTTCTCTTTTGAAGACTCCGATAATCCGATTTGAAAGAAGGCGTCCTTCAAGTCTATTCCACTGATGAAATGAGTGTCCTTCAGTCGGCTAAGAAGGCCGTTGATATGAGGCAAGGGGTAGGAATCCTTTTTCGTAAGGGAGTTAAGTTTTCTACAATCTAAACAAAGTCTAACCTTACCAGGTTTACGGACAGTTACTATAGGGCTACACCAAGGGGAATTCGACTCCTCTATCACTCCGAGGGCCAGTAGTCTATCCAACTCTTCATATACTTCTGTTTGCCTAGGAGGCGAGAGCGGATAATGCTTCTGTTTTACGGGTGCTGCATCTCCCGTGTCTATGTGATGCTCGAGGAGATGAGTTCTTCCTAAGCCTAATTTTTCGTACGATGGGAAATGAGAGATAGCGTCCTCAAGACGTAAATTTTGATCTGGGGTCAAGTCATGAAAATTCGGGCTATGTTCTTTAATAATTTCGGCGCATGAGATATCGGGAAAAATTTGTGGGGCGAGAGAAAAAGCTTTCCAAAAGTCCACTCCAAGGTAACCAATTTGAGCAAGGCCAGGTACAATATAAAAAGCGATCGATTTCGTCACACCCTTGAAAGTCACAGGCAATCTGCAATAACCTGCTACCTCATTTCGAGAACCATTCGCGGTTGAAATTTCTGCCCTAAAATTTTTCAGTTCAATGCCGTTTCTGCTTACAAAGTCTTTACTTCCTTTGCCCAATATTGATACATTTGCCCCTGAGTCCAGCAAGCATAATAATTCTTCATCTTGAATTTTGATTTTCGCGTACGGTCTTCCGTCCTCATTAGTTGTTAAACAAGTTGATTCAACTGCTCTTCTAAAAAATTTTCTCATCCGATAACGTCGTCTGCAATTAATAATTCGCCTCAGTGATGTACTACGTTGTTGAAAAAGATTGTGCTTATTGCTATGGTCATTACAAGTTGACTCTGGTGTATTCAGCTTAATTCTTTGGTTTTGTATATCCGGTGTAAATTTTGGCTGGTTGAGAGATAAGTCCTCCGGTAAAGGCTTATGCTCCACACAGCGTTGAAACTCGGGTTTTACTTTGAAGAACGAGCATCCCCGGTCGCCCACTCGCTCCGACGAATGTTTCCCTTATGGGGGTTGTCACACTTTACTGTTGTCACTCCTCTCTGGCCACACTTGTAGCAGAAAACCTGCCGCTTCTCGTCGGGACAATATATATAGCTGTGTCCAAGCTCGAGGCAATTCCAACACTTTATTTTAGAATAATCGCCAGCCACCCAAGTTCTGCCGATTTTCAGCGCTTCTACTTGTGGATCCACCTCCACTTCGGTATCTTCAGGGGTTGCTTCAGCGGTGATTTCATTTACCTGGCGTTGACGAGTCGAGCTGGAGTTCTTGTTCTCCATCAATATTTTCTCGGCCCTTCTGGCCAAGTCGCGAAGATTTCCTAAATCACTTGCGCTCGCTATGAAAAGCATCACTTTAAGGTCTGCATGAACGTTCTTCTTTATGATCTCTATTAGGGCGTCATCTGTTAAGGGGTTGGTCAGCCGAAGGTTCCATCGAACTATAAACGAATGGTAATCATCATAGCTTTCCTTAGGTAGTTGTCGTCGCGTGGAGATCTTTAGCAAAATCTCGTGGTCACTTTCCCGTGATCCAAATTCCTTCAAAAGCGCAGTCCTTAACATTGGGTACGTAGCTCTTTGGTACTGCCTAATGTAGTCCCAATAAAACGTTTCTGCCTTGCCGGTCAGGAAAATGTGAAAGTTGGACATCAGATGGTCGTGAGGACATTGTGACCGCTCTACTAAGGTATCCAGCTTAAATAGGAAATCTGAAACGCTGCCTTCTCCGTTATATGTAATTTTCCAATCCTTCAGCTTGAATCCCAGGTTGAAGGTAGCATATGACGATGAGGGTGTATGGGATACCGCTGGCTGATTGTTAAAACCAGGTGTTGCCGAATCCGTCCTATTGTTACTTGTTGCTCCCATGGTTTCTTTGATTGCCGCTAATTCACGTCTAAATTCGTCGCGGGTGTTCTTCACAGCTTCCTGGAAGTACGATAGCAGATCGTCCATTGTGGTGCCGCTTGCTGCCTGGTTTGCTCCTCCCTTACTTCCACTGGTGGTTGCCATTTCCTCTGGCATCTCAAGATTACCTCGCTCGGTATTTATTGCGCTTGAAATCGAACTCCCTAGAGACTCCGTATCTGCGCCCGTCACTGATGCTGAAAGCAATTCGCGGCCGAAACTATCGACGTATTCCTCCGCTCTAGCAAATTGATGTGATTCAATGGAATGAGACACGGGTGAGGATCTTAAGGCCCTGACGCTCGAGTCGGTTTGTGAACCGCCTGAATCTATATTGCGTAACCTCCCTTTGCCCACGGGAGTTGTACCTCTGCCTCTGCCCTGCGTAGATAATGAGCCCCGAGTGGTAACTGTCACCGGCTCTTTCCCGGATAAATTTACCAAATTTGGGTTGGTGAGTTTCCTGCGAGGGGAGATCCTTGAATTAGCACTCTGCCTAGTGTTCGGCATGAGCGCAAACTTCCACTGTTAATATCGCGGCCTGACTCTTGGGACACGACAATTCAAAAAAATAAAAATTCCCTATGAGTTGAGGATGATAGAGTAAGCAACAGTCTAAAAAAAATTCACCAAAAGAATCAACTAATGCGCAACGAGTTTCAAACTCCAATGCGAGAGAAGAAAAAGAAAAAAAATGAAATCTGCAGTGTGGCTGAAGAAAACGCGGTGTAAAAAAAAAAACAGCTATTAAAAGTGGTGTGTCAGATGCGAGATATATATATATGTATATATATATAAATATATATATACAAAATGGAAAAAGAAATCAAAATTCAAAAAAAAAAAAATAAAATAAAAAAAAATATTATAAGAAATAAAAAAAAATTTTGCAATATTAGGGTTAATCAAAAGAAAGCAAAATACGAAAAAAGAATAAAAAAAAATAAACAGTGCTAGGGTTAATCAAATTATAACAAAAAAAAATAAATTTTTGTGTGTAAGTGAAAAAAAGGAAAGAAAAATCAAAATTGAAATTGAAAGAAAATTGAAAGCAAATTGAAACCAAATTACAAAAAAAAATATAAATAAACAAAATCAAAACTTATAATGAAAAAATGTTAAAGAAAAAAAAATAAAATTAGAAAAAGAAAATGATTGTTAATAAAATAAAAATAAAAAAAATAAAAAATCAGTTAATAAGAACAAATAAAAATTTGTTACCTTGTATTTATCTGGTTTATCTGTATCCAATATAATGGAGGAGGAGAATGCCAGTTAAAACGGTCATGTAGCACGTGGTCAATGATTGAAAAAAAAATACGTCAAAAATTTCAAAATGCAAAACAACGCCTAAATTAAAAAAACTATGTATGTATGTACACCTACAATGAATGCCATGTCGCCATGACACCATATCTGCACGCGTCTCAAAAAAAAAATTCCTTTACATCCCAAGTACTGCGTCATATATCACACGATATGTCGGCAAAACCCGAAACTATCGCAACGGACAACCGGTAAACCAGTGTACCAGTCCGGACTTATAGAGGATCGGATATTACCGCATACCGCTAAAATGACGCCAACTCCCCGCCAGTCACTGGACGACTCCTATCCTCGACGTCGCAAATGAAACTTCCAAAACAAAATCCAGAAGTCATGACTTACGTAAAGGTATAATAAGACTCCCCAGAAACGTAAAAAATAAGTGATGACGGTTCTCCTCTGACATTGCAATGGAATTTCCAAAATGTCAAATCCAGAAACCATGACTCATGCCAGAAAATGAGATACCCATCAGTGATGATGAAACACCAAGTTAAAGAAATGAAATCTAATTACTTGAGAATTGTTCGAAACGCATGCCAAATTCAGGAACTGTACCGAAAACGCATTCAAATCAACACCGGCGACATGTGTGACACGCGTCCCGTTAGTAAACTGCAATGTAGTCACATTGCTATGACGCCGCGTATACACACCCGCGTGATAAAAAAAATGAACGCCTTGCCGTTATGAGGCCACGCGATAAACCGTAATGACGCCATGTTGCTATCACGTGTCGACTGTACACAATTTGCCATGACAATAATAAAACGTGTCCTGAATTTGCACTGAAATAATGTAAATTGATAATAAAAAAGAAAATGGCTTCTACTTATGCTTTCCGTTGGGCGCCATATATGTTACAGCGCCAACCTGTTAATTAAAGGTTGATCACTAATTCGGATTTACGTTGGGCGCCATATATGTTACAGCGCCAACCTGTTAATTAAAGGTTGATCACTAATTCGGATTTACGTTGGGCGCCATATATGTTACACGTCGGCTAAATCAATAAAAAAAATTAAACTTTCACAAATAATAATTATCGTACCTGCGTAAAATAACAATGGTCAAGGGCATGAAAGATCTACCCAGCTAGCTCCAAAAGATATTGTGGTTCTCAACCCGTATTCTACGACGCGTAAACATATAACACTCCCCACATGCCATAAGGGAGTGTGAAAAAAAAGTGATAAATTTGTAAAACAAATGCACAAATATATAAAAAACCATACACAGCGCTGATTAGCTTTTGGTGACAAGATGTCATGGTCACCATTGGGTACACTTAGCCCTCCCCTAAGCCATCGACAGATTGGATACCCGTAATTTACTCTGTCCCTAATATATATGACCACGTGCTCTTCACCCGCTTACCATTTTGCGCCAGCATTCTCCTCCTTCCATTTCACCTTCTTACAAAATCATTTTCTCTTTAAAATTTCTTTAATAATAATAGAATTTTAACTTTATTGGACATTAATTTATAATTAATGTTTTATAGATCTGACAGGATAAGGTAAAGAGAATACTTATTTATGTATGTAAAATTTTTTGTTACAATTAGGATAATAATAAAGGATTAAAGGTAGGAGATAAAGCATATGTATGGTATAATATAATTTAATATATAATATACATGTATGGTATAAAATAATTAAAAGTAAAGACTTATCGTATGCGCCACCGGTGTCGCTGATGATGATGCTGCAAATTGATGGGATTGGTGTGCTGTTGCTGTTGTTGCTGATCGCGCAGGATGAAGCCACTGACGATATTAATGATGACGCTGCTGATGATGATGTGTTTTTTAAGGCTATTGATGATGTTGTCAAGCTGTTGATGACGTTGTTGAGCTATTGCCGATGTTGTTGTTGTATGTGCTCATATTATTGTTGTAGTTTTGGTGTGTTTGCTGTTGCAGAATTTGGTGAAATGTATGATGATTGTTTGCTGTTGTTGTTGACAAGTGTATGCTGACTGTCTTTTGAATGTTTTTTAAATTAGTGTGCTTGTTGTTTATGTTGAAATTTATTACGATTTATTGAAGAAGTACAGCAGTTTTTATTGTAATTGTTATTGTTGCTACCATTGCTATTATAATTTTGGTTTTTCATTTGATTACTATTACTGCTATTGTTATAATTTTGATGTGTTTTTGATATGTACATCAGATTTTAGCTCTGACTTGACGATCAAACATATACAGGTCCACACTTTTGATAATAATACCAATAATGCACAAAATCTCAATCGAATAAGGGGAAAACATTGGTAAGCAGAAAACTTATCAATGTACAACATAAATGTTTACTTAAAATTATGTTAGGATTTGACAATGTTTCATTAAAGTACACCTGATTATGGTTAATTTCTTTCAATTTTCTTGTTATTTTGTTAATATTAACGCTAGTAAATTCTTTTTTACAATATTAACATTTCACTTATAATGAATCCCGTTTTCTTTTTCTTTTTTTGACTTGAAATCTTGTTTTCAAGCTAATATTTGAAAAAATATACAAAAACGAGAGACACTTTGTCTGTCTTGCAAAACATTATTTCTTTTTTTTTTTTCTACAATTTGATTGAAATACAACACCGGACTCAACCGCACTAAAAAAAATCAAAGCGTCACTTTCTTTTTTTTCCTTTTCTTTTTGCCACCATTTGTAAAAAAAAAACGTTTAAAAATCTTATTTTATTTCGCGACGATCTGCACCACTTCAAACTCAAATAACAATTGACCAAAAAATGATGGCTGTCAAAACCATCATACCACACCCTAACAGGCCTGCCAACCTGCAAATGTCCTTTTTTCTTCTTTTTCTTACTTTCAAAAAGATGGCGATCACGAAAATCGCGCCACTTACAATACTTATTGGACAAGTGCCAACTGGGGGTTGCCAGATGAAAAATATCGCCAGAGTTGGAAAAAACAGTAGCAACCAAGTTGCCACTATAACAATCCGTAACAAAATATTAAACAGCCAGGGAAATTTTGCTCGACATTATTTACATATTTGATTACTTTTTTCATTGGCGATAAGAAACAAACCCAAATCGTGATATTTTAACAAAAAAATTTTTGTTATAATTTAGTTTCCGTTAATATACAGAAAATGAACACGTCTTTTACTAATATTTATGCACAGTACAGTTTTACAAATACTACTCACGAATAAAAATCATATTTTTGATATATTCTCTTTATGTCTACCCAGCGGGAAAAGATTGATTACCTTTTTATAATCAATTATATAATATATTACTTCAGAATATATATATATGTATATCATCGAGAAGGTAATTTCATGTGGTACACAAGTAAATATTGATTACGATGTGTATTCCCACATCTATAGAAGAAAGAAGTTATTGGTTTGTTGGTTTTAGTCTTTTTCGTAAATTTTGTTGATAAAGACCGTTATTTTGTTTTTTTTTTATTTTACATATCGATTACCATGTACATTCCCACATATATAGAAGAGAGAAATTATTGGTTCTGCGTAAATTTGTTTGTGGATTTTTTTGTTTTTTATTTTTTTTTTTTCATAGTTAAAAACTCCGTTATTTTTTACGCAAAAATTAATGTATTTTATTAAAAAATGCAGTTTGTGTTTAAGTGCGCAGAAGTGCAGACACCAAATTAATGTTTAAGATTAATTAATATGTACATAAGTATATTAGTAGCTATTCGGGATTATTTTAAAACTTAAATATTTGCAAAATGTTTTTAACATGAACATGGTAAATAGTAAAACAAATATTCCGGATAGCTACTATTATTTTATTTATAATGGGGGAAATTAATTTATTAGTCATAATTTAAGGGTAATATAATATATTATAAATACATTAATAATATAATGCAATAATTTTGAATGCATTATAGAATTTATTTCTTCAAGTTATTAATAAATAATTACTTTAGTAATTACAAATAATGTATTCTAATACTTATTACGGGGGGACAGTAAAAGAATTTATTACTTTCGTAGGACATGATCTGTGTTAAGGGTAATGGTTTCCGTAATCAATAGATTATACATTACTTGTATTACCCTCTCGTTTCTCATTGATTACCATTTCCCACTGGGTACATTAAAACCGCTGCCATTTTTTTATATCTTCTTTTTTTTAAGAGAGAACAAGATATTTTCAACATTTAAATAACTGAAGAAATTTGTATTGAAAATTTGATTTAACACTCATTTGGAACTAATTTTCTTTGTAACAAATACGAAGCTCAGTGTTTATTTCGTTTTTGTTTTTAAAGAGTTCATTTCTTAAAACTAAAGGGTTATTTTTTTTATAATTATTAAATAGAGGGATCCCCATAAGGTACAAAAAAATTACAGCTTTCTCAGGAAATATCAGAGTACATTTGCACCTCGATGGGTGTGTTAATCCCCAAAATGTTTATATTTAGAGTTCAAAAAGCACAGGTGTGATTGGCGTACAACAAATGCATTCAAAACCAGATGTGGCCAATATGTAGTTTAAATAAGGTGGTGCCATATTGCACCATACAGACAATGAAGCAATTCAATTACTTCATGATATTTCCTGATCGTGTACTCTTTCGTTTCGGTAATCAATAGAAATGCAACACTAGAGATCATGTAATTTAATGGTATTAGTTTTCTTTTTATGGAATTATTTGAAATCAAAAGTTTATGTCAAGTATCCCAAAATTCTGCATCAATAAAAATTTAGTCAAAAATCTGCAGAAAAATCATGCAATATTTCAATGAAAAGGTTCCGAGTGTGTTGTTCCGTAAATAATCCTATTCTCTGTACTTTCTAAATCAATGAAGAAATAAAAAACCTAAAGACTTTTATATTTAATTTAAATCTTGCGTTAATTTTCGGACACCCCTTATAAGAAGTTTAGTAAACTAGTAAATTTTCCCGGTGCTGTCCAGTGGAAAATTTAAAATAGAACTCATCGATAGATGTTAAAGAAACATACATACATGGATAAATAATTGGCAATTACCACCCATGTTGTGTGTGTCAATTTTAATCCATAAGTACCGGGACTTATAGAGTAAAATCGATTCTGAACGACAGACTTGAAAAGCTTTTTCATGGCAATCAATTACTCTCAGAGCTTTTGCCAGAAGTCTGCTAAGAGGTAATCGCCCAAAGAAATATTTGTTTCTATATTTCTATTTTTCATGATGTCAGATCTGAGGTTTGAACCCTGAGCTATCGTCCTAGTAAGCCAACACACTAAAGAAAACTTAAAATGTCAGAAAAAATTTGAACTTCATAAAATGTAAGTATGAATGCCACTACAATAGGCAATAGCATTAATATCAAATGGCATACATGCTCAATTACCAAGAAGAATATCGTATCGGCAGGTAATTAAAATGAGTTCTTTCTTTTTGGAATATTTTCCTCTTCAGAGTTAAATACAAGTTGGAATTATTTGAGGGGCGAATGGTATAGTCTTTAGAGAGCTAGAACAAAAACTCAAACGGCCCAGATTTAAATCCCAGCAAAGCTGAAAAATTAAGAAGAAAAAGTTTGCGATATTTCGTAATTTTAATTTAAAACAATTAGAGGTCCCCCGCCTTCCAAGAAGTCCATCTACAAAAAAGCCTCTATCTAAAATTTCACTCTATTCCACCGTACCGTGATCAGGAGAAAATCGCCACCTATTGGAAAGTAGTAGATAACAGCAAACAATGCACAACATTAGTAGTGTTTAACCCAAAACAATTTGGATAGACTAAACTTTGGTAGTTATATAAGGTAATGTAATTGTGTGACGGTGATATTCTACCTTAACATGAAACTCCCTATTTGGTACAAAGTGAGAGTAAATTGAAAGGAAAAGGAGGGAAAAGAAAGTAACATTAGCTAATATTATTTTTTTTTTTCAATAGAATAGGGTTAGCAAGACCAGCACAATATCACACGTTTTTATGTAAAATTTCTAATTTAACTGTTAAAATAATAAAAAAATTAAATTATATTTTAACATTTTCTAATTCTGATTAGCTACTTAGAACGGATGACAAAGCTGGGTAGAAGAGATGAATATGACACAGAAAAAACGAGATGTGTTTAATAAGTCTTCGACTGACTCATTAGTACATATATGATTTCTGTAGAAAATGTGAGTTAAAAAATCGATGATTATCATCAATATGTACAGAACACAAAACACGAGGAACTCTTATAAGACTTTCACAGCTGGAGTTGAAAACATGTTCAGTTAGGCTGGATGTTATTGTTTTCCTTTAATTGAGAAACCATTGCAAAGACTATTCTAAATTCACTTCACTTAGTTCTGATCGCTAAGAAATTTTAGTAACAAAATAAGGCCCATTATTACAACTTGCCGTTAGTTAAAGTAGAATTTTATCAGACAGATAACTTGCTTTTTGTTGTTACAAGTAAAATTTAACCTAAAGTGATCGATAAAGTTATTGGGAAGATTGCCTTACCTTTAGTTTAAAGTTTACTTGTAATACCAAAAAGCAAGTTATCTGTCTGATAAAATTCTACCTTTAACTAACGGCAAGTTGTAATAATGGGCCTAAGCCTTTTTAATTTTTATAATTTTGATGTTAAAAATGTCAAGAGATGTGGTTGTTAGTATTCGCTTTTATGAAATTCTATAGTCACAAAACATTTTTCTTTCTTGCTTTAAATTAAAAACTTTGGTAGTTATGTATACTTATATATGTAAATCGTATAATAATAAATTATTTATAATATTTTGTACATGCATATAAAATTCTTTGTATGTATTGTATTATTTGATATCTCCGCCTGTATTTATTTTACACTCTATATTTTTAATTGATTTTATATCTAAAAGATAAAACATTGACAACATCTAGTAGTTACTTAGGCTTTGGGTGTTTTTTTAGAAGGAGTTTTAGAACTTTTAACTGGTTTCTTGGGTTTTTTAGCAGGTGCCGGTGCAGGTTTTTTACTGTTTTTGGAGGGTTTAGCTGAAGATTTCTTTTTCTTGTCGGCAGAGGGTTTCTTATCGGCCAATGGTTTTTTACCAGCAGGACCATGAGGTTTCTTGTGGGTGTCTTTTTCTACTACTGGTGGTGTAGGAGCAGGGGTGGGAGGTAATGGAGCCAAGGGCAAAGGTTTTTGCACTGTTTCTACAGGTGGCATGAGAGATTGTTCATCTTTTATGACTGGTACCTGTTCGTATTTCGGCTCTTCGGCAGTTACAACCGGAGGTTTAGCTAATTCCACAGATCCTGGCATTTGATGTTCTGGGACGAGATTTTCGTGTACGGATGGATTCAAATCAGTCAAAATTGGTGGATGAACGTCATTGGTTAATTCCAAAGGTGTTAAATAACCCTCATTATTAGGTTTGCTAAGCAAAGGAGACGCAGTAGGTAGAATTTCTAGTGGTGGAGCTGGTATGTATCTATTGGGAGAGGTGCACGATTGCAAAGCGAACGTAAATATTTCACCAGGATTACAGCTGATAGTAGCCTGTTTGCCAAATAAACGTGGACACACATAATATTCCGAGTTACTTTCGTAGCTGGGCCAACGTATGCCAAGTTCTGATTTGGCACACGACAATTTATAACTGCCCTGGGCAACAGCAATAAAACTCAAAGTGGCAAATAAAAGTCCGGCTACTAAAAAGGATACATGACTCTTAATTTTTTGAATACCAATTTAATTCACTTAAAGTTTTTTCTTACCTTTCATCTTAAATTTTTCGTATAGCCCCGTATCCGTTTGTAGAAGATGAAAATAATGAACTACTTTGATTTTATAATAAAATCTATTATTTATACCATCTTTCGGCAGGGAAAATTTTTTAATTATTTAAAAAAAAGAAATAAAAAAGCTTACCAAAATAAAAACAAAAACAAATTTTGTTGATTTTTTGTCAATGATAAAAGATATAAAAATAAAAATTGTAAAAAATTAAAAAACTTCGTTTTCCTATTGAATATATTATATTAAATTGTTGTTGTTTCCATCTTCAAACAAAAAAAAGATAGTACCGATTTTTGTCTACTTTTTGATTTTAAGATAAATTAAAAGTACAGATAAAAAATTTCGGATGATTCAAAACACAACGACTTGTCATGATGTCGTTTGGAAATGAGAGCTCGTAATATTAAACGCAATATCAGTCCCTGATGATTTGGTTAAACATACTATAGAATGACATCTTAGGAGAATACCATTAAAAGAGAAGTAAAAAAAACGTAAATATAGCATGAAAATAGAACCCACAGGAAATATATTTGCTCAAATCCTTTCCATTTCCAAACGATAGCAGTGTAATTAGATCGCTACTTAATTTTCGAAAAAAAAAAATATAAGAAATTGTTGAGTCTGGCCGAAACAAAATTTTGATTGAACTTTGTTTGTAGATGTTTTTTTTTAATACAACTGTTCTTCTTTCGACATAATAAAAAAACAGTTGTGTGATAGTTTAAATTTAAATTTAAATATTATTTACTTGCAGGCATATTATTACTGGTTAAACGATATGTACATGGACATACGTTTACCTTTGCCAATCAACTCTAATCCGGGTATGGTTTTACCCCCACGACGTTTTACTACAGTTCATGACGTTGCCAGATTTGCAGCACGAATACTAGATGGCATTATGTTACACAAAGAAATGCTTGACAGTGGTAATTTGCCTCAGGAACGAGCAACATCACGCGAAAAGAATCAACCGTTGTGTATGGCTCAGTATTATCGTTTGTTAGGTTCTTGCCGTCGTCCAGGCTTACAGAGAGACTCACAGTATTTGCCAAAACATAAAACCGAAGATGAGCACGTGATTGTATTCTGTCGCAATCAAATGTATTGTATTGTCTTAAAGGCTCAGGATCGTGGTAAACTTTCCGAAAGTGAAATTGCTTCCCAAATCCTATATGTACTAAGTGATGCACCATGTTTACCCTCAAAACCACCACCAGTGGGTATTCTAACAGCCGAGCCAAGATCACGTTGGGCTGAAGACCGTGCCACATTACAGTTGGAAGAACATAATCATCGCAATATGGAATTAATAGAGACGGCTTTAATTGTATTATGCTTGGATGAACCATTGCCAATGACATTTAATGCACGTGGCTTTGCAGGAGCCACACCTTCGGTACACTATGCTGGTCAGCGCGATGAGACAAATATGGCTCATGAAATGATTCATGGTGGTGGTAGCGAATATAATTCTGCTAACCGATGGTTTGATAAAACAATGCAAATAATTGTATGTACTGACGGCACTTGGGGCTTGTGCTACGAGCATTCCACCTCAGAAGGTATAGCAGTGGTACAATTGTTGGAAAAAATTTATAAAAAAATCGAGGACAATCCATCGGATAATAGTGGCGTGCCACAACATCATTTACCACCGCCCGAACGTTTGGAGTGGGAAATAGCTCCAGAAATACAAACACGTTTTCCTCAAGCAATCCAAAGTGTTGACAGGTAAATCTATTATGTTGTTATTTTAATTGAAAAAAAAAAAAAACGTTAATTACCGTTCATCTTTTGTTTAGAGCCATAGATAATTTGGATTTTTATGTTTACCGTTATAAGGGTTATGGTAAGAATTTTATTAAAGCTTGCCAAGTAAGTCCTGATGCCTACATACAACTATCCCTACAACTGGCATATTTCAAGTCAGTATTATTTAGTTTTATTATTTTACATTTTAAAAACTTTTCTTAATTTTTAGATTATATGGCTACCTGGTTGCCACATATGAGAGTGCTTCCACTAGACGTTTTCTTTTGGGACGTGTCGACTGCATACGTAGCGCAAGTACAGAAGCTTTAGAATGGGCTAAAGCCATGTGCCAAGATGAAGGAGCTAATGTGGCATTGGAGAGTGATCGTGAAGAGGAAGAGGATTCTCGTAAAGTTAAATTTAGCATATATAGCGTAAGTTTTCCTATTTAAGTCTTTAATTTTTCTATTAATTTTAATTGCTTTATATACAATTAGAGGGATCATTTACGTGAATTATTCCGCTGTGCTGTGGCTCGTCAAACTGAGGTAATGGTGCAAAATATTTTGGGCAATGGCATTGATATTCCTTTATTGGGTCTAAGAGAGGCTAGTCGCGAGGTAACTGGTGAACTACATGAGCTATTTACTGATGAATCGTATCAGATATCACAATGTTTCCTGTTATCTACCAGCCAGGTATATATTGTTAACAATATTCTCGATTATTTATCATCACTTTTAAGAGGCTATTGCACCTTAAAAACTTTTAGAAAGTACTCTCTTTTTATTGCACGTTTAAATACAAGCACCATATTGATAAGCTAAAGAACATATAACAAGTTTTAACAGATTCCTTATCAGAATATATGAAGAATGTAAAATCATCAATTTAGTGTCTGAAGTAAACGCTATAGTATCACCAAAATACCTTAACAATAAGGTACCTATATATTTCATTAATAACATGGTAAGAGGGACACAAATATTTATCATAACAAGTAACTTTCGAATTTTTGAAACAATTGTGTATCAATTGAAATACATACCCAAATATAAAAAAGGTTTTGAGAACAAAAATTCAATTTATCAAACTTCTTTTTTTATAAATGAAAGCACATATGTATATATTAAGTTTTCAAGAAGAAGGGAAAATAATTAATAATTGGACACTGAAGAATAAATAGCAAAAGGCTGTGGACAAATTGGTTATGAGGGGATCCGTGGGGTTCGGATACTGTGTAATAATGCCTTCTTTTATTCACAATATAATTGATGACTGGAAACTTCCGAAATGTTTAAATATCAGAAGCTTAAGTGCGTTTTTTAAAACGCTATTGCAGTCTACAATTGACTCGGCTTAAATTGTAAATACCACAGCCAGCTGGTCAAGTTTTTAGTGATTTGTTTCAGTATGTAATCCATTATTGTTTTCTAAGTTACTAAAAGCATTAAAATATTGCCTAGGAACAAACGTATGACAACAAAATTACCTGGAAAGTGAGAAGTAACTTAAGTTTATTCAGTTCTGTAGCACAGTGTAATCAATGCAACCGAACCAAATTCAAACCGATCATTACATTTCTATCCTCCGAGAAGGCCAACTGGACTGGTCTCATGAGGAGCTACCTGATTGAAAATATTGAGGCGATAATAGATATTTCCCTTTTGTGCATATTTGTACATCGTGTCAATGCTAGATCTCTCTAACTTCTTAACATAACTGTTCTAAACAGTATACCTGACCGTATGGCCAAATGTTCAGTGAGGCACTATACAATTCCTAAATTTGTTCTTGGTCGACAGTTTGGGATTATATCCACTTATCTCAGGCAATAATTGTCGGGTGAATTTTGCTTGGAAAGTTATTTTTTACCTTATTCATGGATTTAAGTTCATGCAAGTAAATAACCAATGGTTTTTAGTTTGCTCTAGGAAAAATCTACAAAGAGATAGAAGACTTTCTTCGATAGCTGCACTGATATATTATTCATGATTTGACTACCTTCAGTAATTAAGCGCAACATATATCGTAAGTCCCGAGGCGTTTTTCAATCATCAGTGAAGAAACTGCTGAAGTACTGTGAAGTTCCAAGTTCAGAGCCCATTTGTGAATTGAAGAGAACCTTGGGAATTCGCCAAAACAAACAGTGGTTAATTCATATTCCTATAGAGAATGAATGAATCTGACGGATCATTTTAATGATGTTAGCACATCTCTTTGATTAAACGGAGTACCGGCTCTGTTTGAAAAATATAACACATTTTGTGCAAAAACGATTCTCTAACTAGAACCAGACTGCACTTCTTCAATCGTACTAAATCGTATAGCAGAAAAATTTGACATTGATGAATACTTTCGGTCTATGCTTTATATATGGGAAAAATCTGTGTAGAGTAGGGCTAGTAGACAAGTCAGCAACAATTATTTAGAGGCAAATTTAGGAAAAAACATAAGATATTTTAAGTGACAGTATCTGCTTTTAGGCATCATGGCTAATAAAAGTAAAATAAGTTTGTAAACGAATTACGCAAACTTTAGCAACCCTCCCCTTTTGAATTCAGAAAGTAAAATTATAAAAAATCAAAATAAAAGCACTTTTCGTTGCTAAGCCCTTGCAAGTCCTGCAAACATAGCAAACTATTGCAAACAATAACAAAGCCTGCAAGGGTGTTTGCAACGAAGAGTGATTACCGCTAATGTAAAAATTTTTAGCGCCTTTTTTAAACATTTTTGAAATTAAAATTTTATCAAAAAAAAAAAAATTCAAGGGCCATTACTAAAGCTATACTTACACCACCTAAGTTCTCATCTAATTATAACCGATTATAACAATTACAACTTAGATGGTAATAATTTTGAAAATAGAAAATGTTCTATTTTCAACTGAGCTCAGGCAAAAACAATAAAAATTAAATTAGATTCGTAATTAAACTATCTGAGTCTATCTAAGTGCGCTTCTGATATAAAACACAGATAGGAACTTGGGTGGTGTAAATATAGCTTAAAGAATCAAGTTTTAAAACTCTTTGGGTTAAAATGGTTTTTTTTAATTTTGTTTTATTAATGTTGTTTTTATAATTTATTTGGCACTTTTTTATATACATATGAGCACTATACATAAAGGCATAACTGTAAAGCACAAATTAACATTCTAAATATTAAGTGTTTATAAACTGCACCCTACTATTTGCACTCTTTTCACAACATGTGTAAGTTTAAATTAAAAAGAAAACTAAAGTATCGAACAATCCAAACCAAAAATAACAAAACTATATATTTCCAAACATATAACAAACCAACTCTATAGGTGGCTTGTAGCACAAATAGTTTTATGGGCTACGGACCGGTAACTCCAAAAGGTTATGGTTGTTCATACAATCCACATCCTGATGAAATTGTCTTCTGTGTTTCAGCATTCTATTCATGCGAAGATACAAGCGCTTCACGATATGCAAAATCTCTTCAAGATTCACTTGATATCATGAGAGATTTATTGCAAAATTAAAAAGATTGAATTTTTATCTTCTTCAAAATAATAACGAAAGTTAATAAACAATAAAAAAGAAAAATTCAATAAACTATGAACAAAACAAAACAATACATATCAGAAACTGTACCTTGAAAAAAATTTTAGAACAATTATACACAACAAATTAGTTTAATAAAAATTACATAGAGGAAGTAAAAACAAAATAAAATATATTGTATGTTATTATTACAAATAAAATATAAAAATAATTTAAAGTTATACCTATACATATATACAAATCATATGCTTATACCAACATATGAATAAAATAAAATACAAGTTAATATTAATAAATACTATATACATATATTACAAAAATTTTAGTCAAAAAAGTACAATACATACACGCAACACATAAAAGTATTTTAGAAAAAGAGTGTTAAAGTTTTCAAAAATCACATGAAATATCATATAAGCATAAACAAGACTAGAAACATTTATGTGTTATGAGTGTTAAAGTTTTCAAAAATCACATGAAATATCATATAAGCATAAACAAGACTAGAAACATTTATTAAAATAATTTAAAAGCTTATAATAGACCAATTAATCAATACATTATTAGAAAAATATTATTTACAACAACAAATTTACTGTTTAAGTAATTGATTTAGACAAATTATGTTATGAATTAACAAATTCATTTTAGTTAAATAGAAAATTGTACCAGTCCATAAAATGTTGCCAATTTTACGCTTCAAAAACTATTAAAAAGTATACAGAAGAGTTTATTCACATTTAACAGCATCTTCTTCTGTAGTATTACATATTTCTATTTAAAAAAGAATAATAATAACTTTTTTCTGAACGCAACAATTTTAGACATCAACTTGATTTTGGGTTTATTTTAAAATTATATATACCGGGTGTCAAATTTGAGGTAAGGATGTAAACTAAAATGTCGACAATTGAGTTGTCATCCTTTGACATTTATTTAGTAAAGAGTTGGAAAGCTACACTATCATTATTTGCATCGAACGTATGTGAATTGACTGTTTGAAAAACTAGACGAAACCAACAAATTTTTCCCCAAATTTTCTCGCTGACCATTTAGGAATGTAAATTGGCCACCTCGCTGTAGCGATTATTTTCTCTGGGGTCACTTAAAAGACCGCATTGACTTGAAAAAGCGCAAACATTTCTCTCTCTGAAAGAGAAAATTTGGCGATGCAGAGCGAACGCCTGCCAACATGCTAGAAGTGGACCTTTGCCAGATATAATATTCCCATATTTCTACTTTACATTGCTATCAAAAAAAACTAAAATTGTGAAAAAAAATGTGTCTTTAAGCCAAATGACTTCCTAACGTCAAATTTGCCTTCCTATATATGTGCATTTTTATATGAAATAGCACATCATTCAATTATCCATTGTAATTCACTTGTTCAGATAGACTATTGGTATGATAAAATGAATTAAACAATTTACCAAAAAGAGATAAACCCTACATTTTGAAAACAATTTTTTTTATTGCTACTCGTTTTAAGTAAAGAAAGTAAAATAGTACTTTTTTTACTATTATTCCACGGTGCAACAAAAAGAATTAAATTAGAAATACCTGTAATACAATATTCTTGTTGGTATTAAGGTCGAGTACAATAACTATCTGGATCGACCCTCCAAAGTTAGACTCGATTGGGGCACTTTAAATGGGTCAAAGTGGGATTTTTTCAAAACTTGTCCTTAAGGAACATCAGAAATCATTTTGGGAAAAAGTTTCTTATTTTGATACCTAGAATACGATTTTCCTTGTCACTTGGGCGATTTTCAAATACGGGCATTTCCTGGGGTAACGAACGTACGTTCGTACGCTTTTGATGTACAAAGAATATAGAAAAACAACTTTTCCTAGTATTTTATTTTTGCGATTTGATAGCATTTTAGTAGGTCTATATGTTATGCAAAAGATGGATTTCATCGAGTTGAAGTTTTCATAATAATAGTTATTAACATGTGGTCACGAACGTCCGCAAAATAGAAGTCAAATTTAGCTGACAGTAGTGAAATGTAAAATTGTGCAAAATGCAACGGAATATTCAAAAGCGATTAAATAATTTTTAAAGCATACTAATGTAGGTCTCTATCCAGTATTTACACAATAAAATATCTCTCTTGGTTTTCGTTTAATTGGCTTAAGTATCGGTCGCGAACGTACGATGTTTCCATATGTTTTTTTATTATTATCACCATGCTAAATCCCATAAATATCGTCAAATTTCCTTAACCAAAAACTTAATCCTCTATTTATAGTGTGTGGTAACTAGTACTGGCAAAGTATTAAGTAATGAGTACCAAGTATCGAGTATTTTTACTAATTTTTGGGTACATGTACTTTTACATAAAAGTTGTGTTGAAAATTAAAATTTTAACCAGCAAAACAAAACTCCGTCTAAAAATACGTTATTACGTTATTACAGTAAAGTAATGTTCAACAAGCTAAATAAAAAATTTTTGCAAAAATTCACTTACTAAGATTATATCTTCCTTTTATTAAGTGGTGACACATACATATGATATTTTGGTAATATAATTAAGTTAGCACATGCCACTATTCGTTTACAGATACTGATAAAAGAATAAGAAAACTTCTCGAGAACGTAATCCTTCTGATAAATAGATTTTAGAAAAGCACTTACAGTTTTTTTTAGTATTTGTTTTATTAATAACATTATTCAATATGAAATAATGAAATTTTAACAATATTTATGATATTATTGTTTTTATTCAACAGGCCATTAAAATTGGGCTTATTTAACGTCCTCATTACAGAAAATCCAATGCATCATTCTGATACTGGAATATTCGGTATATCATTTCACTTTTAAAGTAAAGTTGGAGACATCTTATCAATTATAAATTCATTGCTTATAAAACAAATTTTCTTACGGTCGCGAACGTACGAAATTTTGCAAACAAAAAAAGTCTATTCAATGGTAATCCAGAAGTTTTTTTAATTATTTACAAAAATTGACCCCGAAATTAATTAAAATGTGGTATGTCTTTGCACCTATTGACATTTTATGCAAAGCAATAACAGCAAAATGATGTTTTCGGTCGCGAACGTACGATTAAAACCTAGGCAAGAAACAAAGCAAAAATTAACCGTTAATCGAACTTTTTTTTTCTGACTACACATTTCCTTTCTTAATTGTTTGTAAAAGAAAGATTTTGAAGAAAGTGTGCAAACATAATACATTTTTTGCATGTAAAATAAATAAATATAAAAATGTCTTTAGAAGTAGACTGAAAATGAAATTTGAAATATTCCAGTTTCTAGCCCAATTTTCTCAAGTAAAACATCTGAGATATGCTAAGAATCCAATTTATTATAAAAATATAGACTCTTTTTTATAATTATAAGCAATAAAATGCTATGATTATTAACATATTTTTTTTGATCCTGGTTTACCATTTTGAGGAAATGCCCATATGTATAGAAATTATGAACTTCAAAATTTAAAATTCGGTTATTCTGAGCAGTATAATTTAGAACATACATAAGTTGGGCTTTGGAGATGCTTGTAAAATTTACATTTTGCTGCATTTGACAATACCCAATAAAACACTTGCACCTGTTTCACTTTTTTTTTGTGAGGTATAAATTTAATTCATTTTTTAAAATTTGTTAAAATGAATATATTTCTACAAGCCATCACACTAAAATATGTTATAGAACCGACAATTTTATCATTTCGAAATATTCTTTAATCCAAAATGAAAGAAATTTGCATTAAAAATAAAATATTTTCTACAAATTCTGTATACATCTTGTATCTATTGGTATTAGGAAGGCGTATAAAACTTTATAACAAATTAATTGTACATGAGCCTACAAATTACTTATACATATACGATATATATACATATATTTGTACATACATAAATATATACATTTATATATACATACATACATATAAATATTTTTGTTTTTGTTTTATAAAGACACACCTGTAATAAATAAATATATGCCAACAAAATAGTTCCTAAAGATCATTTTCTCATCAATTTAACTTTTAAGTTCCTTTTAACGCATATTCGAAATAGTGCTCAAAATTTATTCTGCTCAATGGAATAGCAGAAAAAGAAAACGTAATATCTATACTCCCCCTTCAAAGTACCTTAAAAAGTGAAATTTTAAACATTCTCGTTTTGTTTAAATATCGAAAAAAATAAAAATTAAGATAAACACAACATATTGATAATGACAACGACAAAATATTTTGTTAAAAAGTTATAAAGTGATATGTTCAATATTGTGTTAAAGAAAATGTTTGTGAAAGCAAATATATATTAGTTTAAAGAAATTTTTAATTACTATTCCCTTATAACTAAAAAACAAAATTTTTATCACAATTTGTTTTATAGCATTCTTGAGCTACAAAACTATTATCGTTATAAAAATGTTTTATGAAAACATTTAAAATAATACTCGTATTTCGTTCATTTAAGAGTCAATTGCCTACCGACAAAGTAATCACATATACTCAGTTAAATTGAGACAGCAAAGTTCATTATGACTAATTTTATTTTACGGCGAATTAATAAATTTAAAATTAAAAATAGATATTTTTAATCTTAATGCGAAAACAATTTTATTTACTTACTAATAAAAGCAAAAAGTTTTTGACAGTATTTATTGAACGTCTCGTTAGAATAACATAAAACTCTTATTATTAAAATAAAGTTTTCGAATAGCACTCAAAATTCTTTGGAATAAATAATTGAAAATAAAGTTAGAGAGTGTAGAATGTGCATTTCGTTCTTTTTTTAAGTGCAAACAAAGTATACGAGAAGATTGCAAATGTTTTTAGCTTTAGTGAAGATTGTAATATGACTGACTTAATATCATTAAACCAGAAATTATGGCCCTAATTATGGTCTACAACATGAAACTGGTTTATAATTATAAAACTGCAATTTTCTGCACCGTTTTTTATTCGATAAACCGTTCTCTAGTTATAATGCCATGTGGGCAAAACTTGCCACGCCCATTATAACAAATTTCGACTTGGTGGAAAATAACTAAAAACGCAGTTTTGCTCAGAACATCAAATCCTTTACGTTTTTACTACTTTAAGTAATATTACGCGTATTTAATAGAAATGAATTTACACAAAAACAATAAAATTAAATTGTAAAAATATTTGTTTGTCATTTTTAGTTCAGATGAGGTAGTAACTGAAGAAATTGTGGTAAAAGAGTAATCTGCTTGGTGAGATGTTATCACTGAAATTATTATGTATTTATAAAAAGCTCTCATTCGGGGTCATTGTAAACTATAGGTCCCAGTACTCATAGCTGGCACATTGATGCTGCGAAAAGCTAGGCCGTATCCCTGAAACAGGGTTGTAATGGCCAATTATGTATTTTATATATTAAATTATGCCTGAAATGTCACAAAACCATAGTTGTAAAACTTAATGCATTTCATTTTATTTATTTCATCTATTTTCTTAAAAGTGGCAACATCATTTCCTTTCACGTTGAAAGTAAAAATTCTAACTTTTCACCCTGATTTTAGTTTAGGTATGATAAAAATACAACTTTCGATGAAAAGTTTTTCCATTTTCAATAAAAAAAATTTGAAATAAATATCCTAATTTTATGCAGACCTAAATATGTGGACTTAAATGGTTTTCTCAATTTTATTTATAAATTATCGAATTACAGAACGTAATGAGCTGTTGTAAGATTTTTACAGTACTGACAACATTTAAAAACAAGTGTTGTAAATCATAATCATGGTTATTGAACACAGACAACATAAAATACAACACTTATAATAGATGTTGTAAATCATAATCGCAATTTAAAAAATAATTAACAACTGTCGTAAACCATAATTGGGCCTTATAACTAGAAAACAATCAACCTAAAGTAATTACTAAATAATAGTTTTCAATAATAACTGAATACATTTAGAAATATGTATTTTAGTTTGAAATGTGATTTTAAAAAAAAAACTTATATGTAAACTTTGATTTAAAACTTATTTTAAACAAATTCGCTAGATGTTCCAGTTCAAAAATCAATGCTGTTTCAAAATTAAATGACAAGATTTCCTGATATTTGTTTCCACAATGTCAAAAGCCTAAAATGTTTTTAATGTTCTTTCTGAATGAAACAACATTCTCGGCGAAAAAAAAATTTAGAATTTGAACTAGTGAGGCGTTATCTATGATGTAGTTCTAGTTTTCTTTTTTAAAAAATTATTAATTAAATCCCATTTTTTTTTTCATGACATGAAACTACAATATGGTAAAATCTCTGTGTCTTGTAAAAGGAGTGCTGCGTAAACACGAGTACTGTATTCATATTGCCAAGAATTCAAAGATAATGGATGCGTATCAAAAGGAAATTTGCGTTAACGGTTATTTACGTATGCGATAAAAGAAGATGAGTGATTACGGTCTCTAACTTTTATATTTTACATAATTTTTGAAGCATTACCTAACCTTTTCTTGAACTGCACAGAAATTACATTAATATTTCTACATAAAATTATTCAATCAGAGTATTTACCAACAACATTTTTTCTGTAAATGTTGACTTCTATTTGCAATAATTTCAAATATTATCTTCTTTCACACTTAGTTATTTCATTACAAAAAATGTGATGCCGAACAGCAACAACTTGTAAGAACCTCTACTTTAAAAGGTCACTAACATCGAAAAAATAAAATGTCTATACTTTTATACACAAAATTTGATTATTACGAAAACGTTGTATGAAAATATACCCGTACGAGTAATTAAAAAAGTGTTGAAGGAAAAGTTATTTGATATTATCAAACAATTATTGTACATTTTAATTTTTTATTAATTAACAAACTAGCTTAACTTTCTTCCTTCGTGTTACCTTTTAAATTAAAATACGTTACTGACATACCTTATCTGTTGAATTCAAAAATATTGGTACCATTTCATTCATAACTGTCAATTAAATTGATAATGTTTGTTCAGACATTATAGACAAATAAATATTGCGTTCTTGAGTATGTTGTATGTACATATGTATATACATACATATGTATGTATACCTGTATCAATTCTTGTCTTCATACACGAGTAGTATGTACAGTGTACTCTCTCTTTACGGACACCTCTCTTAAGCGGACACCTCTGACAGACGGACACATTTTTTAGTCCCAATAAAATTCTTTGGGGTTTTAAAAACTTTTCTCTCTTAAACGGACAACCCCCTCATAACAGGACGAGGAAACTTATCTCCACCCCAAAATTATTTGAATTTCCGCTAACCGGACAGCTTACAGCACGGCGACACAATTTTTTTTCAATTTTTTAAAATTTTTTGTTATTCATTATGTTTTTAATTTAATAATACGTGCATGTAAAAGGAGGAATCCCGAAACGATAAAAATTCTGTGTGTTATGTTTAATGTTGTAAATATGTATGTGCAAAAATTTTAAGATTCTTTTTACAAATTTGAATCACAATGTCTAAAGAAATTAAAGAAAAAGTAAATGTTTTTGAAATTCATAAAAATTAAAACTGTAGTGTGCGCGAGGAGTTAGCAAAGAAATGCAAAATCAGTTAAACTTATACTACTGATTCAGTCCTAAATAACCATTATACTAATAAAAAAATTTTTTTGGTTAAAAATAACCATTATATTAAAAAAAAAAAATTTTTTTTGGTTAAGAATAACCAATATCAAAAAAAAAATTTTTTTTTGGTTATTACCCTACAAAATGCAACATTTTTTGTATATTTTGGATGATACAAAGGAAGCTATTGCAAGAATGATTAAAATCAATAAAAAGATTTTACAAATTCAGGATGTAACCAAAATTTTTTTTAGGTCAAATGGTTATTTCTAACCAAAAAAAAGTTTTTGATTGAAATAATGGTTATTCTTAACCAAAATATTTTTTTTGGTTGATATAATGGTTATTTCTGACCAAAAAAAGTTTTTAATTGAAATAATGGTTATTCTTAACCAAAATATTTTTTGGTTGATATAATGGTTACTTATAACCAAAAAAATGTTTTTCTCATTGTAATTGGTTACGGTAACCAAAATAATATAAATGTACTGATAATGGTTAAAAATAACCAAATGCAGATAAAGGGCATTTTTGCGTAACCTTTTTCTCAGAAAAAATAAATAACAATTATTTCCGGTCCCTGCTACTGACACTGATATCAAAACCGAAAGTCTTAACATTGACTAATTGTTCTACGAATGGATTGTAAAGGCTCGATATAATGGCATACCTCTAATGATGATATCGGTATAAGACCCAAGAAACTCTGGCCAACTCGTCTTAAGATGAGTTAGAAAGCGAGATTCTTATTAAACCATTAGAAAACAAAAAAGCTTTTTCTTTAATACACAGGGATTTAGGAAGCGAAAGATATTGATATAAAATTTTTAACTTGATCAAATCCAGTTGATATGTAATGTTATAAACTATTTTCTTTTAAATTTCACAAGAACATTAATGAAAATTTAGTTTTTGTCTTTCTTTTATGTGCATATTTTTGTTTTGGAAATAAAATTGTTTAAATATTACTATATTATATATTATTAATTATTCTTTCTATGATTTTTCTCATAAGCGGACACCTCTCATGAGCGGACAAATTTGTCAGTCCCTTAGGTGTCCGTTTGAGAGAGAGTACACTGTATATTATTTTAGGTACATTTTATATAAAAGTACTCTTTTTAGTAACAGATAAAAATAGTGCTCAAAATGTGAAAATGACATCACTTACCTAAAAAGAAAAAAGAGAAAAAAATTTGTGAAATTTGTAGTTCTTTCTTAAGAAAAAAAAAAAAGAAAGCAAATTAAAACGTGTTAAAATATCACTAATGATTCTTAAAATATCAATTAAGAACTTTTTAAAATAATTTTTTCCTTATCTTTTAACACACGTACGTATTATTAGTTCCATGAAATTGTTAAAATTAAAATGTTTATGTTCTGTGGATAAACAAGCAAAATAATTTATCAACTCGAATTGACACGAAACACGTTTTTCAAATTTAAAAAGGCTAGTGGCTTCAAAATTTCGTTGTTTTATATAAGCCAAAATATTATTTAATTTTTTAAAATAAAATCAATCGAAATTAAAATCGAATAAAATATTAAATTAAATACTAAAATCGTAGAACCAAAAAATATTTTATTCATTATTAAATTCTGTATTAACACTATCACGCTTAATATGACACATCAGCAAGTATTCTTTTAGCAGTTTTTATTTTTTATTTTAATATTATACAAAAATTTGCATTGTTGTCTACTACAATGACAGCAAAACTAAAGCAAATTTTAATTTATTACTCATTACTTAGCGTTACGATGCTACTGTTCGATCACACTAAAAATTGGTAGTTTTTAGATGTTGAAAACGAATTTGGAAATTTGGTTGGTTTGTTGCAATATTCTTACTTTTTTGAGGATTTCTTGTTCCAAAAACATTGTTCGAAATTTTAAAAGGTTGTGACAAAAATTTCCTTTATATTTGCATACGATTATATGTATTATATTTTAATTCCAAGTTTAGGCAAAAACAAAAAAAATGTCAAAAAATTCAGGCTAGCAAGAATATTAAACAAAAGAGAAAAAAAAATACTTTAAATTATTGTTGCAATAAATAACAAATTTTGAAACATGAAGCTGTGTCTGTTTGATCGTAAAACGCTCATTTACATCGAGGAAGTTCTTTCGACATCAACGGGAGTAATTGAATTTTGGGAGTTGAGCTCAATATGTTTTTGTCTTTCGAAGTTTTGCTTTAAGGTAAACATTTTCTTTGCTGACACTCGCTTATCAGTTTTAAAATTGGAGCTTCATGAACCATTCTCGTAATTTTCCCCAATTTCACAAATGTTAGTTTTAAGCATTTTCAAGAGTACCCTTATTATTCAATAGATTATACTGACAGCAAATATACATTTTTCTACTACTGAAAGCGTTTCGAAAAATTGCATATAAATATTTTTGTCGTAATTAGGTAAAATTGCCAGCCGCCTGTAGGCAAAGCACACTTAGATCCTTATTAGGTCCCGTTGTGATATTACTCTATCCATTTTCTAAAAAACCTGATAATATCACGAAGGTGTGAGTTCTGTTTAAATAATCTCTAGTCAAACAGGATATGTTTATAAATTCAGGTTGTCCGAGAATCTGTCTTCTTAGGTCCCTTAGTGCGGGACGATGACAGAGAAAATGTTCCGTTATTTCATATTCGGTACAGCTTCTACAGAACCTACTGGCGTGAGTACCTATGTGCCAATGACCCGTTATCACCGCCATAAGGTTTCTGAGATGGATCTATACAGATTTATAGCAATTATTGTACTTAAACTATGTAAGAAATATTTAATCACTTGGTATTATGTTTCAACATAATCTTAGTAATTTTAAAATATTTATGAAAACTATTAAAAAAAATTTCTATATACTAAAACGGTGACACATAAATAAAAAAAATAGTTAATTCGATGTACTTATCTTACAGCAATAATTGCACTTTCTTAGTAAAAACGATTTAAAAAGGTTTATTTCAGTATTGTGACTAATTCTCACACCCCTATAAAGCAATATTTCTCACTCTTTAATCATTTAAACAATTAAAAAGCTGGGTTATAAATCAATAAAACGCTATTAAGTGGCTGTAATAAAATTGCTAACTAATTATTTATGTTTAAATTAATGATTAACACATATTTGTTAATACTCGTACTTATAATGTGAAATCTTTTTTTTTTTTTTTTTTGTTTTTTTATGAGCAGAAATAAATAATTACAGTTGATAATAATAAAGTAAAGCTAAGTATATCAACTTAAAGCAAAGCCGTTTAAAATTTCGATGAATAACCATGAAACTAAAGAACTAGATATTATTTCTTGTAAAACTTTTGAATTTTCTAAGTTTATACTAAATGCTGATTTCCTAAAAGCAGTTTTCTGGTATACAAAAATATCTGCATACATATATATATATACATATATGACTTCAGCAGTCGAGTTAATGACTATCTTACACTCCGAATTTTGAAATTATAGCATATTTTATAAAATGTATGTATTCCGTATAATAAAGCCACTTGCACACTATAATACTGTATATTATAGGATATCAAAAACTCTAATATAATGAAAAAGTATATAAGTGTGTATGTTCATTTACTTTGCACACAACTAAAAAGTGAAAAGAAATTTTTAAATTTTCTCTTAAAAGTACTAAGAAGTAAAATACTCATACATAATACATTTCCAATGAAAATTTGAATACAAAATCATTTACATATATCAGTACTTGTGAAAACTTTAAAGTTTTTTTAAGATCTTATACTTATAAACTCAAATAATGTTTGAACATTAGGACGAATCTGTTTTATAAAACTTTAACAACTGATTTTTCACAAAATTCATTCTCTACACAGTGTTAGTCTGTAAATAAGGAATAATTTGTAAAAAAAAAATCTTTTTAATAAGTTTACATTTTATGAAAGATTTAAATTTCTGTGGCAATTTGGAAGAGTAGCTTAAGTCGACATAAGAGAGAATTGAGTTAAGGCGTTTGGGGCATTACAGAAGCAAAGGCGCTTAAATGTGTTTAGTCCGTTTTGAAAAATTCTATTTTTTATCAATGTTATGTACGTTTACTTTTTAGCCTAAGTTTTTTAAATCAATAATGCATTTAACAAAACAACTTATGTACACATAGATTTGTTTACATATTCAGTTTTCGATTTATCATATAACTTATATTTACATTAGTTTTTTTAATAAAATGTGATTCTTGTATACAGTTATCTTAAGTGAATGTAAGTTCTTAAATAAATCCTCTTATGTTTACTTAAAACTACACAATACGTACTTTTTATTTCAACAGAAGTTACTTAAGGACCTGTCCAACGCAGATTTCAGTTTCGAAAAAGCGCTTAAGTAGAAAAGGCGTAAAATCTTCTAAAATCAACCATATTTTTTTAAAATATTCATCCTTCTTCTCTAATGAACATGGTACCAATATATTAACTCATAAATTATTCGCAAAAAACATACAGAATAAAAATTACACAAAATTGATGATATCTCAAAACTTCAATTTTCGACTTAAGCTACTCTTCCATATTGCCACAGATTTAAAGAAATATTTATTTTTGCCTATTTTGTTTCAATTACCTTTCCGAGTACTAATATCTTCTCACAATATGTTATATAATACTAAAACAACAGTTGAACTTCCATAACTCGAATTTCTCTAATTTGAATTTTCTTTAACTTGAAGTAATTACATTGGATAATTTTTCTATAACTTGAAATATTTTTATTCTTTTCTTGGGTTTCTTTGATAAACAATACCTCACATATTTGTTTTGAAGGTAAATTATCTAAATCCTGTTAGCTCACTCGATATATTTTTGCAAATATCTACTCTTATATTTGCTTATTTTAGAAAACATAGCAAAACATAAATTCTCAACTCGTTTATGCTTAAAAATTAATATTTTTATTACAACAAAAGTTTCTAACTTTTGATGGTTTGTTTCCTGTTAAAATTTAAAGTCTGTTTGGCTGATTGCACTAAGAATAGTACGATTCAGTAACTCGTTATTAAGGCTAGAAATTGAAAATTGAAATTAAGTGACATCAAACAGAAACATAAAGAAAAAACAACACACAAAGAAAATCTAATTGAAATAAATATTTGTTTATATTGTTTTCTTAAGCGTTTTTTTTATATTTTTATTATTTATTTCATAACAAAGTGTGTCGTGGAAAAAATACTCCTAATAAAGTATGTTAATTAGATATCCTAGAAAAGGACTTGTTTTTACATTTGCATTTTTATGTTTTTTTTAACAACTAGAAAATGCTTAAATTGCAAATCATTTATTTTATTTTTAAACAAAAAATTGTCATTAAAATTTCGTCGTGAATAGCATATTACAGTAAAATCTCGAAATAGTTAATCGAAATGTTCAAAGGGTAATTAACTTGTACAGAAAATTAGATTTAATTAGTAGTGGCAGTCACTTTAGCAAACATATTTTTGGGTGCAAACAATATTAGTTTGCACGAATTGGTTAAAAGAATCTGTACAGACATGCTTTTTTTTTTTTTTTTTGTTGTGAGTCAGTTCTGGATTATTTTCGTGCGGGTATTGACAAAGTTTATCACATGGTTTTGATCAGACACTTCAATGCTTTGTCTTTGTCATGTAAGTTCCAAATGGTCATTAAGTGGACCATTTAAAAAATTTTACACCGCTCAGTTAACGTTTTAGAGTGGCACATTAAAATACCGTTTAATTATGCAACTGTTTAGCTATTACGCCATTAAAAGTTTTTCGAAGTTCTACTGTATTGTAAGCAAAAAAATTATTTGAAATTGTGAATAAAAAGTATTTTAATGTAGTATGTAACTATTTTATACATTAATTTAGATCTGTATTCAAAAAAAATATATTTTTTATTTATAAATACAATTTGTATTTTTTCACAAGCATACTTTTATGAATACAGGGGATAACTTTTTAAAATTTAATCAAATTAATTTTTAACCAATATTTCGACTTAATATTATGTATTAAATTTAATGACTTTCATAAGTGTTAAGAAAAAAATAAAAATAAAAATTTTAAACAAATAAAATGTACTTTCGACCGTGACAGGACTCGAACCTGCAATCTTCGGATCCGAAGTCCGACGCCTTATCCATTAGGCCACACGGTCATGTCCAACTTAATCGCCTAATACTGCACATAGACACATTGGCTTTATTCTGTTCATCTCTTTTGTTTAATTTTATAATAACTGTTATACTATTAGTATCTTTTGTTTAATTTTATAATAACTGTTATACTATTAGTTTCTGTTATTTACAGTTGGCAACATTTAAAGTGAAATATGTATTAATAGATATTAGTATTGCCAACCTGAATTAATTTTTTAAATTACACATTGTGATTTTATTTACGTTTTAAAGAAAAACTGAACAAAGAATATACAATAATTTTTGTTATTTATAAATTATACATATATTGAAGTAGATAAACACACATATTAGATACAACATATCAAGCCATTGCAAAAAAAAAAAGAAAATATTTACATATTTACATACATACATATGTACATAGTTTATAGAGAAACAAACATACTATATATATTACAAGAAAAAAAATTAATATATGTTTGTGTATACACATAAAAACATATATAAATAATTAAAAAGTTATAGTAAACTTGTAGAAATGAAAAACGAATTAATTAATAATTACACAGTAGGTATACAGTAAGGGACAAAATTGTTCACAAAATTAATAAAATTTATAATATATCAAAAAAAGTATGTTTTATTCAAATATATTTTACTTTTTTTTACCTATATAGAATAATGTACATCTAAAAAACTTAAAAAGAAAAAATTTTAAAAGAATGTGTGTTAAGAGTAAAAAAATTAATATTAATTTAAAAATTCACATGTGAACAATTATGACCGTTGTTGAATATTCCATTGATTTTAGGTCCTAATATTTGGTATGTACACCATTTGCTTTTTTAACTGCCTTAATTATTTTTGGCATACTTTTCACTAAATTCGTCAAGACATTAGGGTCAATACTTTCCCAAGATTCAACAGCACGCTCCCAGAGTTCGTCTACGGTCTTTGGAGGGTATTTTTGAGCAAAAATTTGTTCCTTTAATATGGACCACAGGTGTTCTAATGGGTTTAGATCCGGCGACTGAGGAGGCCAATCCAAAAGCTTGATCCCATTTTCTTCAAACCAACGTTTTGTTATCTTCGCGGTATGCCTAGGATCGTTGTTCTGCATTAAGATGCTATTCTGTCCCGGATCTAAACCAAATATGTCGAGACTTGGAATGTATGAGTCTTCTAAAATGTCTATATAATCGTTAGCACACATTTTGCCTCTAATTCGGCGAAGTACTCCAAGTAGTTTCCCGCGAAAACAGCCCCAAGCCATTAATGAGCCACCCCCAAATTTAATTTAAGACGCCTAGAGTTCGCTAAAAAATATGAAAAATTCACTTTTGAAAACTAGATGAGTGTAACATGGTCCGATGAAACAAAAATTAATAGAATCGGGTCAGACGGACGACAATGGACATGGGTGGATAAAAGTGTTGGTGTAAAAGAAAGAAATATTTGCCAAACACTTAAATTTGGAGGTGGCTCATTAATGGCTTGGGCCTGTTTTCGCGGGAGACAACTTGGAGTACTTCGCCGACTTAGAGGCAAAATGTGTGCTAACGATTATATAGACATTTTAGAAGACTCATATATTCCAAGTCTCGACATATTTGGTTTAGATCCGGGACAGAATAGCATCTTAATGCAGAACAACGATCCTAAGCATACCGCGAAGATAACAAAACGTTGGTTTGAAGAAAATGGGATCAAGCTTTTGGATTGGCATCCTCAGTCGCCGGATCTAAACCCATTAGAACACCTGTGGTCCATATTAAAGGAACAAATTTTTGTTAAAAAAGACCCTCCAAAGACCGTAGACGAACTCTGGGAGCGTGCTGTTGAAGCTTGGGAAAGTATTGACCCTAATGTCTTGACGAATTTAGTGAAAAATATGCCAAAAATAATTAAGGCAGTAAAAAAAGCAAATGGTGTACATACCAAATATTAGGACCTAAAATCAATGGAATATTCAACAACGGTCATAATTGTTCACATGTGTATTTTTAAATTAATATTTATTTTTTTTACTCTTAACACACATTCTTTTAAAATTTTTTTCTTTTTAAGTTTTTTAGATGTACATTATTCTATATAGGTAAAAAAAATTAAAATATATTTGAATAAAACATACTTTTTTTGATATATTATAAATTTTATTAATTTTGTGAACAATTTTGTCCCTTACTGTATGTATGTATATTATATTGCATTAGAAAATGTTAACGAAAAAAAATGTTATAAATTAAAATTAAATGTACTCAAGCATACGTACATACATTTCTATGTTTGTGTGTATGTTACAAATTTGCTGTGTTTCAAACTACATACACATATGCATATATACAACTACTCATATGCTTAATAATTATTTAAAAGAAAAACTTAAACTGTGTTCATTGTTGTTGGTAGCCTATTATGCATTATGTATGACAAACACATATGATTTCAAAAATAAAAATTATTTAAATACTAAAAAAATACTAAAAATATTTTGTTAAATTGATTTATTTAACTACATTGTTATTGTTTTAAAATATTTATATTGACATATAAAAGCAAAAAAAACTAAGATACATATTTATGTTATAACATATAGTAGTAATGAGAAAAAAATTGTTATATGTACCAACCTATTAAATTTTAATTTTAAATTATTCAAATGTTCTATTGTCGTATGTTATATATTTTCAAATAAATATGTTCAAAACTGTTCAATTAAAAAAAAAACAAGTGTTTAATATTTCAAAGCTTAAATGCGCTAAAAGGTAAGTATTTATTCGTATTTAAATTTTAAAGCCAAATGATCGCACATAAAATTGATTTTTTATATTTTTAGACATCACATACATACATATGTATGTATGTATGTACGTAGAAAACAATTCTAACTCTTTAAATTTCTACTAATATATCCCAAATTCTTTCTCTTATAATATTTACACATTTATACATATGTATGTATGTATATATAACATGCTAAACAAAATAACAACAAAAAAATGTGGAACGCTTCACGATTTTGCGTGTCATCCTTGCGCAGGGGCCATGCTAATCTTCTCTGTATCGTTCCAATTTTAGTATATGTTCTGCCGAAGCAAGAACGAAAGTTTTCGATTTTATTTTGTATTTATATTTAAATTTGTATGAAAAAGAATATGCGAATTATAAGCAAAAAAATTTAACAAAGCTGTACATATGAAAAAAATTTTTTATATGCTAAATTGTTTACGTTGCCAACCATATTAATGTGTATTAATATAGTCGGTACCTTATGTAGCTGAAGGTCTTTTTTTTACAACAAGGTTCTAATCTCATTTGAGTAAAATTAAAAAAAAAATTACATAAATAATAAAAAATGTTATAGTTTTTTTATTTTTTTTTTATTTGTTTTAATTGTAAGATTTTTCTAAATTATTCCTTTAATATATCAATTACATTTTTTAAATCAAAATTAATACCTAAGAAAAATGCTTAATATCAAGTGATATTAATATACCTTGAATGTATAATTTTTTTTTATATTTCATATTTAATTTTATATAATTTTTTTAAACCTATAATTTTCCTTTAGAAGAAAGTCGATGTGAAATTTTACTTCTAAGAAGCACACATAATTAAATTCTTTTTTATTAAAAACACTTTTTTGTATGTATGTATTTATAAGATATACATACATATTTACCTGCGTATACGTACATACATATGTATGTAATTGCTGAACAAATTTGAAAAGAAGTCTCGCACGTGTTGTTTAATAATAAAAATTCCCAAGTAACCAAATTACGAGTATCTGTTATTATCAATTGTAATTAGAACATTGAAGTTGAAAAATAGATGTCAACGCTTTTGTATTGACTATCTGTTAGGGATGCCAATTACAAAAAATGCAATAATAGTAAGAAAAGGAGAATATGATAGAATGTGTTGTGCTTGTCTTTATTTTGACTAACTCATACAAGTGTATGTACATATAGAAAAAAAATAGTTTCAGTATATGATTTCTTGAAAAGTGAGAGTTAAAAAGTTGATGTTTGTTGATCATGAATATATACAGAACACGAAGGATTCTTATGAGACTACCGTAGCTAGGGTCGAAAACATGTTTAGTTTGGCTAGTGTACTACTATTCCTTTACGGACATCATTTCCCACCTTTGATTATCAAAAAATTCATTGCAAAAAAATCTAAAATCTTTATAGAATTTAACTATGATCTATTAAAAGAACTAAATTTAAAACTAGATTGTAAATCAAGATGGTATACTCTATATGCGAAGTGCCAGCAGTTTTGCCATTTATAAATACCTATAAAAAAATCGTGTAGTGATTGAAATCTACAGTTTTTCTGATAATAAATTTAATTTGATTAAACAAATTATAAATAATCGTAGTTTAAACCCAAATTAAATAACTCTTGAAGCACTTTTTCGAAGAGATATGACATTATGTAAACCTGTTGTTCCAATAACATTTACGCTAAATGAAATATTCGCAATTAGGTGTGGTCTTGTTAAAGATTTGTACAATTCACTTTACAAAAGGTTAAAGTGATTAAAAAACTAGATTTTGTTAATAATTTGGATATGACGTTAATAAAATCCGAATTAAAGGTATTAATCTTGGGCATCATTAAAAGTTCTGATTTAAGCAATTCTATATAAAAAAAAATTATGACACCTTTCTTGAACAGCAGTAATGTTTTCAGCCGATCTTGCAGAACGTTGTGGCCAGCTTGGGCCTATCAGCTAGAGTCCCTCTTTCTTCGGAATCATTCATTGCACGATAAATAGTGCGTCTTGTCACATTGTTTCTCCAGTAACTTTCTCATCATCACAGTAATCGATAGTTGATTTTGATAAAATGTTTTAACGATTAAAACACGTTGGTTTACCAAATATTTTTACATAATAAATTTGCCACGTCTATATTTAACAACCGGCAAATATGAACTGTCAAGACTAATGCTTAACAAAATGGCGGCCTTCCCGGCGGACACCCTGTATTTCTATGAAATATTTGTAAAATAAACCCTTTATAAACAAAGTTTTTTGATTACGGGTCCTTATGTATATTTCACTTTTTCAAAAGCTATATTGCTGACTTTTTAATGTTTTTGAAATTTTTCGAAAATTCTAAATATCATATTTGCATTTTGTCTTGCCTCTATAATTCCAACTTTTAAATAAAAATACTTTTTTGTTATTTGAATTCTATATATTTCGAACCTTTCGGTTCATCTTCAGGATTGACTAGAAAAATTATATTTTATTTACAATTATATTTAAAATAATAGAAAATAATTTTACCTGATATTGTATATACATATTTCTTTAAAAAATTCTTTATGAATGAAAGAAATTTTTATACATATGAATGAAAGAATGTTTGATAGTTTTTTATGATATAAAAATCAATTTGTTAATCTTTATTTGATATTAAATTACACATGAATTTACATAATCTTTCCTACCACTTTTATAATTACAAGCTACTTTTTCAAATTTAACTATTTGGTCAACTTCATGTACTTGCAACTTAATTTTATTTGATTCTGTTTTTAATATTTTAGCATTATTAAAATCAAATTCATGTTGGTTTAAATATCATAAACTTAAAAAATGATTTAATAGTATTCTTTTTTGGCTCAAGTTTATTAATTAGATTAGTATATTTATACTTTTTCTCTATTAAATATCAAATTTATAGGTCGATTATGGCTGATAATGGATGGCAGATTTCCAATTACAGATGGAAACTGTACTGAAAGCTGGCAACTCAGGTGCTAAATAGTGAATATTTTTCTAACTACATATTTGTGGTTGCTGTGTTGGTATTTTTGATCATAAGGCGTAAAAAACTAAAAGTATATTTTTTTTATTTAATTTATGAAATTATACCATAGACAACGTGGATTGAGCAATTCCCAAATTTAAACCGTTGCAGTGGGATTTCTGAAAATTGTCTTCTGCAAAAAAACTTAGAGCCGCACAAAATTTTAAAACTGGCGGTATTGCAATAGATAAATTTTGTCTGAAGTCTTTATATACTTAAAATCTCTACAATGTAGCTAACATCTTTAGGAGGACGGAAATATGCCTTAATCCTATGTATATTACTAACTATCCATATTTTAAACAAAGTAGGCATATTTTTACCAACAGTGCAGGCAGTAATTCTAGTGGATTAGAATAGTCACATAAATACCATCTAATAGATGCTACCTTCCTTTCTTCTCCTTTAACATCAAGAAAGAGATCCACCGCATCCACATTTTCATAATACTCACAGCACAAAAATCAACGCAATTGTTTACTTTTCCAAAGATGCCTATATGTCAAAATGGCAACTGAAAACATTTACCGTAAATAACATGAATTTTTAACTCAAGTTGGGTTGCCATCCATAGTCGACCCATTAATTTTATAAGAAACCGTATTTTTGTTATACTGCATTTACACCAAACTCAAATCAACTAATTACCAGATTTCAATTGAAATCTAGTCGTTTTTTACTTGATTTCCCATATAAAACAAAATCTACTTCGTTACTTGATTTCGACAAAATCTAGTTGAAATCTAGTGTACTTTCCGATGCAACTCTGTATTTTTTCTAAGTTGTACTAAAAAATACAAAACTACAGTAAGTCGGGATTTACAATGTGGAAATTGAAGGGCAGAAATTTTTCAATTCTCTTTTGCTCTTGCCTAAAACTTTTACCATATAGAACTTAGAAGACAAACAGAAGAAGCAAAAACTACAAAAGTTGAAAAACAAAAGGTAAAATGTCCTGTACAAACATTCGTGTACTACATTCTTCACTTTTTCGTCACTATTTCTACAAATTTCTGTCTGTCGTTCAATTTCTACAATCAATCCCGACTAAGAAACTGACAATTGCAAAGAGCCCCATAAAACTAAAACAAAAATAAATTCAAGATTTTTGAATTATTTTTTATTGAATGTAGAATAATCAAAAGAAAAATTGTTTTATTTATTTATTCTACTACTTATTAAATATAAAATAATAAGAAAAAATATTGTTTTATTTATTAATTTTTTTATTTGCTGTTATTTTTATGAAAATGAAATCCTGCTAGTTGTCAAAAAATGTCGGTGTAAACACTATAGATTTTCAAAGTGATTTCAAATTAAATTTACTTGATTTGAGTTTGGTGTAAATGCACTATTACTAAATATTTATGCAATCTGATTCCTCTACTTATATAGATCAACCTTTTTTCAGTACTCCTTTTTAAGCGTTTTTTAAATCTTATGTGATTTAACGTAATTTGTTTTCTTATTGAAGTAGTTATTTTTGTTAAAAAAAATAATTTTATGTAATTTTATTAATTTTATATTTTTTTAATTAAATCTATAGGATTATTAAATTCCGTTTAGTATTTATTTCCCGATTACCATCCCTACTATCAGTGCACATTAATATGGTATTAAATATGTGAAAATTTTTACACACACAATTTTTTTATTTTCATATAAACAGTTTTGTTACTTTCTTTGCTTATAATTCTCATATGCTTTTTCATACAAATTTTAATATAAATGGGAAATAAAAACAACCAATTTTGTTCTTGCTTCGGCAGAACATATACTAAAATTGGAACGATACAGAGAAGATTAGCATGGCCCCTGCGCAAGGATGACACGCAAAATCGTGAAGCGTTCCACATTTTTTTGTTGTTATTTTGTTTTAGATTTTATATACATATGTTTATTATGACAGTTTGATGATAAAGACACCACGTGTTACTCTTATCATTTGAACATGAACCGTCTGTACTTTCAAATATCTAAAAGAGAAAACCGATTCATAAACTGACACTTTATGAGTCATATTAGCTTTTTGTAACAAACCTCAGTAGAGGTGTAAAATAAAAACATGATTAAAAGAGAGCTTAACTCCCAAAGTGTAAATTTATTTATTAGAAAAGCTCCTATCGAAGAGATTAGGTATAAAAGGAAAATATTGTAGAGGGTGAAGGTATAATATCTTGATGTGATTATGTAACCACGAAACAACTACATAGATTTCTTTTAATTCTGCTGAAATTTTGAAATTTCTCTTGCTTTCTAAATCGTCACTTGTTAGAAGTTACTCTCTGTGTAATGGCAAACTTAGGTTTGCCGGTCGGGCCATGAAAAAGCTTTATCTTATCTTAATACTTTTAATAACACATAAAAAATTTGGAATATTGCGACCGTGACAGGACTCGAACCTGCAATCTTCGGATCCGAAGTCCGACGCCTTATCCATTAGGCCACACGGTCAGCTGAGAACTAGCTTGTTTAGAATTATTTTTTATACAAATATATAGCATTAAATTAATGAAACTTAATAGCTGGTATTAATACTTATAATAGACCAAATTATAGGATTGATAGAATTTATAATACAGTCTATATAGTATAGTCCAAGGTTTTCAACTTGTTTTGAAACATTTAAAAATATGTTTAGATGAGTGGTTACATATAAATCATTATAAGAAAGAAAAAACAATACAAAATAATAATGGCGAAATAAAAGATTTAATTCCAAAGTACCGAAATTAATTGATCTCGACCGTGACAGGACTCGAACCTGCAATCTTCGGATCCGAAGTCCGACGCCTTATCCATTAGGCCACACGGTCTATATCGCCGCTGAGCTAAATATTCTTTTTGTATTCAAGGCCAGTAACAATTTAAAAACCATGTTAAAGTTTTCTAAATACATC
This sequence comes from Metopia argyrocephala, assembly GCA_963576795.1. Classification (NCBI taxonomy): domain Eukaryota; kingdom Metazoa; phylum Arthropoda; class Insecta; order Diptera; family Sarcophagidae; genus Metopia; species Metopia argyrocephala. The sequence goes on along the minus strand of OY756211.1, from coordinate 53,386,443 downwards.
ATTATTGCCACATTTATTAAAATTTTATTAATCACCTTTATTTTTTATAATTTTGCTAAAAAACACTTTTGTATTCAATGCCCGTATATGTTCTGACAAGGTTTGTGTCTACAATATGGTGTGATACATTGCATCGTGGTGAACAAAGTAAGTGGTGAATAAATATAACGCGGCACAGTGGGTTTAGTCAAAATACTTAAAAAAGTGTAAATATATTTATAATAAAAAAGAAAAAAAAAAGTAAACAATATAAAGCTTTTGGCTTACATACATATGTATTGCTGTAAACTATGAATATGAATATCAGAGCAGGAAAATAAACAAAACTGAACGTTTGATCTCATTTTGGTGTATTCTTTACAATGAGTAAAACAAAAATAAAACAGAAACAGTGAGAAAGGTTGTCCCATTTAATGTTGTATATTGTTTTTGTTTTGAGTACTACAAATACACTAACTCAAATGTGCGTAGGTACAACAAAAAATGAATGAGAAGAAAAAGGATAGAAGAAGAGAAAAAGAAAAGAAGAAGAGAAAAAACAACAAAAAACAAAGCAAGCACAAGAGCGAAAAGCTAATTGTTTTATTTGCGCTCTTTCTTATTTAGAAAGTATTTGTTTTTGTTTTGCTCATGTACAATACCATTAAAAAAATTTTGAAAATTGTATGACTTTGTTGAAACTTTTGCGAAATGTTTTGTTTGTTTGCCCACTCTGATGAACATACATACTAAAGGTCTGCATGAATGTTTTGCTTTTCTGCCAGTTTAGAATGATTCGAGAAGTGTACTCTAATTTAGAGTAAATTCAAGCATCGAAACAAATAAGCATTATATTCGTTTTGCAGCCAACGAAACGAAACGAACAGCCTCAATAAACGAATAGAGTAGAATAGAATAAATCTATATTTACTCTCGTAATTCTAAATTATTATGGAGACATTCGAATGTCTTGGAATGTCTTGAATTTTCTTTGTGAATGAAAGCATGTATTGAAGTAAATGCGATAGTTTGTAATACAAACAAGCGAATGAAAACAAACAAATTGAAATCTAGCAAGAAGAATAGTCTGTGTATATTAAAGCATTTAAAGGCAAAAAAAAACAATTACTTTTTGAATATGTAGTTTATTTATAATTTTTTTTTTAAGTTTTTGTAAATAAGTATGTATGTATTTTTAGAAATTAAGCCAAAAATAAAAAAATAAAGAAAAATAACATAAAAAATTATTCAGTTCATTACTTTTATTATTCAGTTCTTTAGTACTTATAATACCAGTACAAGAAATTCTTTTCTATCATATTACAAACAAGACATACTATTCACTCTATTCATTCCATTCTAACTCTTATGTTTCATGTCTCTCATGTCTCCATACTCTCTTGTCTCTATTCTCTCATTATTTACATTCTAACGACAACAACCACTTTTTATGTTTGTTTTATTCGTTTCGCTTTTACGAATTAGAGTTGGAAGTGTGTTTGAAATTTTTAGAATGTCTTGAAGATCGTTTCAAACATACCCGTGCAGACCTTTAATAGGCTTTTCACACCTGAGTACATTTTGTAGAAACGCATGGAAGATGATGAAAATGTGAAACATGAGTTCACATTTGCAACATCTAACATCTACCATCAATTCAGCTGCAAAAAAAAAGATGAATGTATAAGCTTTTTAATAAAAATAGGACTAGGAAATGGATTTAAACATAAAAGAATGAAAACAAATATGTATGTTGGTTCAAAGAACACAATTATAGTTTTTTCTTTAAAAATAAATTATTAACAAAATAAGAAAACAGAAAAAGTTTATTTTATTTTCACCCAGGGCATACATACATACATGCAGTGGTTCCGGGGGGATGACTGGTTGAAGAAGGACGAACGAGGATAGGGTTTAGCACGTAAGCGTCTTGAGAGCGTGGACAAGTCTCGAGACGAATCGTGCATATTGGCTGCCCGGGCTGCCAATATCTTATGAAGATTCCCTAGCCTTAGCTCGTACAGCTAAAAAGAAAAAAAAACATACATACATACATACGAAGTGTCTTGTCAATAAAAAAATTTTTTTTTTTTAAATGTATGCATATAATATTAAAAAAACAATTCACTTTTGACAAGAACTGAACACAAATAAGAAAAATAAAAAATTGTCATTTGCCATAATGTAAAAGAAATACACAATTGTTTATACTAAATATGTTTTCATTAGTGATGACACAAAAATAATCGATTTTTCGATAGTTATTCTAGTGATAACACTTAATTTTAAGAGAGATGTTGAGTGGAACAAAATGATTTAGGAACATTTCGTGGAGATGTTGAAAGATGTTGAATTTTAGCCCTGTACAATTCTTATGGGAAAATTTCAACATCTTCGCAAATTGATGTTAGATGTTGATAAGTGTGAAAAGCCTATAATACATACATACATACATACATATGTATTCTTGGCGGTATTATATATGTATAAAAAGAAGAGCACGCTTGTTACGAAAATCTCATAAATGGTTCCAAATATATTTATTTTTCTTTTTGAGTTTTATAATCCATTTATCGATTTATTTGTTAATATATTTTCTTATTATAGTCTATCGCAATTTAAAATATTTTTTTTTTTTAATACAGATAATTTGCCATTTTACGACTTTATTTTAATAAATTGATGGAGTTGTATACAATGTCCTAAATTTTAACCCTCTTCTGTGCGAGGTAAAGAAGCTTTAAAGTAGATTTTAAACCAGGGGCCAAATAAAATCACTGCATTTAAATAGTAAGAAAAATAAATCATTTTTTACGCCTCACTGTGCGGCCGAAGACAACATTTTGCGGCCAAAATTCGAAAAAAAAAGTTTCTAAATAGAGTTTTTCCAACGTTGAGTTGGCTAAAGTCATCCCCTAAGAAGTGAAATCCGCTCATAGTAACGAGCTATATCTTAAGTCTCCCCTTTTTTCTTCAGTTGCAGTGTGGCCTTCATAAAAACATCATATTACTATAGAAACACGGGGAAAGTTATATACGTGTGAAAGCTTCTGTAGTAAGGGAAATCTAACAAAACCAAATGGAATGTACATCTACAGGTTAGTAAAATACGTAAAAACTTAAAAAAATTTCCATACTTTAACAAACAAATTTTTAGCAGTAGAAATTTGAGGTGTATTTTCTGGGCTTTTTTTACATAAAATTTGAGTTTACAAATCATATAGTAGTAAAATTCTATGGTATGCTGCCTTAAAACTTATTAGAGGTTACTTAGAAAACTATTAGTTACTGAATAAAACAAGATTTAGCTGCGACCTTCTGCTACTTTAGTTTTTATATAACTTTTTGTGGAATATAATTTTTTAGTAAAATACATACTATGACAATCAAAACTATATCTGAAGATAGGGTTGCCATTCGTACTGATTTTACAAGTACACGTACTGGTTTTTATTCAATGTACTGGTTTATGCATAACACCCAAATCAGTACGCAAATCTACTAGTTTTTTAAAATTTTGCCTCTAAATAATTTTACTTGTTTATTATTGGTTTACTGCCCTTATTGCTTTTGATTTGCTATGAATCACCCATTTAAAATTCAGTCTTACGTTTTATTTTTGTTTACTCTTAACTTACCATATACTTTGTATTCAAATAAATAGAAGTGTCATTAGTGCGTTTTAAAAGAAAATGCTGCTTTTGCTTTCGTTTGAAATTCAAAAACAAAAAAATTTAAGGGGTTTTAAAATTATAACCTATAACAATATGGCTAGATAGGAGACCTCGTGAATAATGAGGGTATTCATTATTTCAATTATTGACAATAATTTGTATGAATTTATAATTTTTTTGTGCATTTACAACAAATGTGCCGATAAATGACATTACTTCTATCTATTTTTTATAATTTGATGTGATTTTTTTGTTATATGTATTTAGTTAAGTTCTTGCCTTAAAAAATAGAAAAATGAATTATTTTTAATGTATAATTTTCTTTTTGTTTTAATAATCGTGTAAAACTTATGAATTCAATAAAATTTTGGTTCAAATTTTGTGTACTGGGGCCGAATTACCGCATACGTGAACGAGCAAAATCGTTCGTAATTTTTCTTTTTGAGATTACACCACTCGCTATCGAACAAGTACTATCGAAATTTGAGATGATAGCATACGTTAACGAGGGTATAATCGAGTGCCGGCTGTTTACATTTTACTCGTTTGCTCAAGACTGATCGAAAACATTTTGTGTGCAAAAAACGTATGTGCAAAAAAAAAAATAAAATAAAATATAAGTTTATTATAATATTTAAAGTAATATTTAATAATATTATTATTAGATTTATATTTAATAATAATATTATTATTTAATATTTAAATTTTAAAACAATCAAAGAAAATTATAATTGTTTATAATACTAACATCAACAAAATAAATAAAAAACAAAAAGATGTTATGGCGCAGTACATGGTTGATCATCCTAATTTGGCCAAAAATATGTTGCCAAACTGTAGCCAAGAAAAAGCAACGGCCAAAAGCTTATGAGATGAACTTGCTCTTAAGCTGAATTCTTATGGAAGATTTAATTTACTTACGCATTAGACGGCAAGGACATTGGATCGCTTTTACACCTCAGACGATGAGCACAGTGATAAGAGTGTAGTCATTTCTTTTATAATTTTTGGTTTTTAATATATTAAAATTCACTTATTTATTTAGATAACTTCAAAAAATTGGTTTTGTTTTTTTTTATTTTGTATTAAACATATACACACTTTTTGTTCTTTTTAGTGTCATTCACCTGAGAATGATAAACATTGTGTAAAAATTTCGATACGTCTGCTATCGAATGCTATAATCCATCCATTCGATACGTGACGAAATTTCATTCGATACGACAGCTTACTCGTTCACGTATGCGGTAATTCGGCAACTGGTTTTTTTTCGAATGTACTAGTATTTTTCTTACGATGTACTGATTTTTCCAATTTCAAAAATGGCAACCCTATCTGAAGATATAATTTTTTGTTAAATTTATTCCAGATATTAATTTTTGTATAATTTATCACCGTAATTTAACGATAATAAAAAATATGTACCTATTTCGTAGGTTCCTGAGTTATGCTAGAAAAAACTATCATCAAAAAACAATGAAGGATGTGTGCAAGAGATTTTTAGGAGCTTCTGACCCATACATTTCTTGTTGTAGAAAATGTCCAACTAAACAGCTAAAATCTTTACCAGCAGATGCTATTATTTATTTATATTTATTCCATCTTTTGATAAAAAGAGGAGCAACACAGTACTGATATTATCTCTGCCTCTGAGTCAGACACAGATGTAGATGGTTATGATGTTGATGATAATAAACATTTTTTTATGTAATTCTTTTTTACAATATTACGCCCGTATTCATAAAAAATATTACAGGTTTATTGAGGGCTTATTTGACAAGTATTGCATAGAAATTTGTCAAATAAACCCATAATATTTTTTATGAATACGAGCATTAGTGTGTAATTTTTCATATAATTTAACAAGTTGTACTCTAAATAATTCGAAAGTCTACTTTCGTTTATAACCTATAATTTTCAATTTAAATAAAAACATTCGTTAAAACTTGAAAAATGTTTGTTTTTGTTCATTTATTTTGTATAAAAGGTACAAGAAAAAACTTTAGAAGTCTTTGCATGACGCCATATTGAAACCGCCATTTTGAATTCGGTAATTCTGACGATGGATTCGTGATCAGCGAATTCAAAAACCCCCTAGTGCGAGGTTTCAGGTCGATTAATTAAGTTTTTGAATAATGGCCGCAGGGTTCAGCCTTGGGCCGCACTGTGCGCCGTTTCAATCCAAGACAGTTGCATGTTCTTTTTGACACACAAAATGTAACATTGCATTCTTATATTCAGAATATCAAAAATTTCTAATTAGGACTATAATTTTCATTAGGGAACGTTAACCACAAAAAAGAAGAGCATTTATCTCAATTAAGGTAACCTTACACGACATGTTTTTCACACTGCAAATATCAAATTTTATATGTGTAAACAACTACATGTCGTGTGTAGAAAGATCAATCGCCGTCGCTGGATTATGTTTGGTATCATTACATGGCTTAAAGAAATGTTTTATAGAAGTAATAAATTAATTGTGAAAATAAAAATTAAAATTAAAAACATATGTACATAATTGTACAAGCGATAAACCTTAGTGTGTTGGCTTACTAAGACGATAGCGCTGGGTTCAAATCTCAGCTCTGACATCTTGAAAAAAGAAATACGAAAAAAAAATTTTTTGGCGACTACCTTTCAGCAGTCTTCTGGCAAAATCTCAGGGAGTAATTAATTGCCATGAAAAAGCTTCATAAATCTGTCGTTAGGAGTCGGCTTTAAACTGTAGGTCCCGGTACTCATAAATAAAATAAAAAATTAACACACACAACATGAGTGCTGCGAGAAGCTAGGCCGTAACCCTGATACAGGGTTGTAATGACAAATTATGTATGTATGTATGTAAATACCAAAGTTGGACTATTTAATATAATTGTTAGGTTTTATTTCAATGATGGGAGAAAAGTTTTTCTTTCAAATCAATATACGAGTATATTTTAATTTTATTTTAAAATTTAAAACAGGAATATTAGAATTTCTAATATGGTTCAAAGCAAATTGTCTTTAAAATTAAGATAGTATATGAATATACAAAACAAAGTGACGTTGGTAGGCATTTTCTGGATAATTATCTACAATATGATGTCAGAAATACTTGGGTTTTTTAAATAATTTATATTTATCAGAATTTATCAAAGCTAGCAAATAAGTTTTTACGAAAAGAAATTTTAATTAAATTCTATTTTCCAAGAATTTTTTAAACGTGTGTATGATTATTATAGATATTTAAATATATAAAAAATTACCATTGTATAAGCAAGATAAAACCTATTTATCTATTTAAACGTCTTCTAAACAAATCACCTATAAAAGCTGAAATATAGCGATAATTCCGACAGTGAATTACTAACTTTGTCTTCAACTAGTTGATTAAGTGAAAGAAAACCTAAAACCAACCAAATATGAAGTGTAAGTGTCATAAAAGTTACAATTGTTAAAAAGTATACTATATTAAAATGTTTTTATTTTTTACTTAAGTTTTCCATTTCATTCTGAGCCTATGCATGATGTGCATATTACTAAACACTATAACAATAGCTGCACCTTCATATTCAGTGCCTACAGCTCCACCTACACCTGGTTATGGTACTGGAGAAGGTACTACACCATATGATGGACCACCAACTAAAAGTACACCCATCGCTACACCACCAATTTATACTGTTACCCCAATATATCCCAAAAATAAAAAAACCAAGAGTACTTAATCAATGAAGTTGTAATAAAGAAACATTTTTTGCGAAAGTAATTTTTTGCATTTCATAAAAAAGCCGTCTTTATTTCATAGTTGAACTACATCTGCCATTATCCGTACATTAGTGTTTACTAAAGTCCACTATGTTCAAACCATGTGGAAAATTTGGGACTGTAATATTTTTTTATAAAACGTAATAAATTCCGATGATTACCAGTTAGAATCAGAGTAGGAAAATAAACAAAACTGAACGTTTGATCTCATTTTGTTGTATTCTTTACAATAAGTAAAACAAAAATAAAACAGAAACAGTGAGAAAGATTGTCCCATTTAATTTTGTATATTGTTTTTGTTTTGAGTACTACAAATACACTAACTCAAATGTGTGTAGGTACAACAAAAAATGAATGAGAAGAAAAAGAATAGAAGAAGAGAAAAAGAAAAGAAGAAGAGAAAAAAACAACAAAAAACAAAGCAAGCACAAGAGCGAAAAGCTAATTATTTCATTTGCGCTCTTTCTCATTTAGAAAGTATTTGTTTTTGTTTTGCTCATGTACAATACCATTAAAAAAATTTTGAAAAGTGTATGACTTTGTTGAAACTTTTGCGAAATGTTTTGTTTGTTTGCCCACTCTGGTTATAATTGTTACTCGTAATATACTGCACATTAAAATTCAGATAAATGAATTTGTTACTGTATTTGCACAATTACACTGCTATTTAAGAACACGTTTTGAGTAATCACATTGGAAGATAAAGGATAGGTAAATAGTAAGTAGTTAAGATTGATTGTAACAACACGCACTGGATTACGGGTATGTTCTGTAAATCGAATGAATTTTCAAATTGCTATAATTTGTAAATTTGACAAGTTTTTTTATTTTGTATTTTTATTCATACAATTAATGACCAGTAACATAATTTCCTTCAATATCAAAACTTCAAAGCAATTTGGGCAGATAAGTTTTATTTTTCTTTGAAGAAACCCTTGATTTGGTTTTCGGAACATATACAATTTGATTGCGTAATTTGTAGCGTATTTAGCTTTTTCTTATAAATACTTTGCAATGAACTGATAAGAATGGAAATCCCAATAAATTTTGAAATGTTTTGCTTTATTTTTGGAAAATGTTTGTAATTTGTTGTTTTTGTTTTCAATTTATTAATTTTTTTTTATTTTCAGGCCAGCACTCAGGGGAAAATATGTTTTGGGAAGGGGGAAAGAGTGAGTAGTGTTTGATAAAATAAACACTTTAATATGGTAATTAACGGGAAAAAATTCTTCGGGAAGATTGTTTTATAAACGAACAGTGCGGCTAAAAAACGAATTCTCTCTACAATGCATTATGCGATTTATGGGATAATGAATTGCAAATCATGTGCTTTGAAAGAAGTACGAGTGATTCATAAGAATATGCGATTATTCGGAATTAATGTTCCTATATCATCAGCCGCCGTGGTCTAGTGGTTAGTGTGTTGGCTTACTAAGACTATAGTGCCGGGTTCAAATCTCAGCTCTGACATCTTAAAAAAAATATATACCTATATGAAAAAATTATTTCTTTCGGCGACTACCTTTCAGCAGTCTTCTGGCAAAAGCTCTGAGAGTAACTGATTGCCATGAACTAGGTTTCTCAAGTTTGTCGTTTGGATTCGACTTTAAACTGTAGGTTACTGTACCTACCCAAGGATAAAAATTGACAGACATAACATGGGTGCTGCGTGGCCGTTACTTTGCAACAGGGTTTTAATAGCCAATTATGTATGTATGTATATCATCAGAACACCTTCCGTGGTAGTATGTACCCATAGAACAGTGAAACGCACGCCACAAAAAATATTATTGCAATCGCAATTAAAAACAATTAATTGGTATTGCTTGTTTGTAGAATTCTAATAAAAACAAAAAGATTCTTGAAATTCTTTTCCAACACTCATTCAATAAATGCAACCTTCAGGGTTTCAATCAGTCTTTGATTGAAAAATTTTTAACAGCAATTAAAATAATGTTCATGTAACTATTGAATTTTAAATAGAATAATAACCATTAAAAAAATATATGTATATCGTGATATTAGCCCTGCGCCTACTTCACTACTACTTCAAGACGATATTATAAGGAAGGGAATGGATTATTTTTATTGGATCCTGAGGCTATGTTGATCTCTTTTAACAAATGGCTGCTAATGAGAGAATTGTTTTTCAAATAGAATACAAGGGTGTGAAGATAAATTCTAAAGTTAAATACGTCCCACACGCATATTAAATGTATTCCACACAAATGTTATATATAAAAATTTTTTTAATTTTTTTATTTTTTCGCTAAAAATTAAAAATTAATTATTGTTTTAAGCAAATCATGGAGAAAACAAAATGTGTTTTCATATTTCATTAAAGAAAAAGATAAAAGGTACTTTAATTTCCTTGTATAACAATATCTATACCGAAGTATTTATGGGCTCTAAGCGGCATTTCCAAAGGACATGAATAAGGTCTCGATATATCACTGGATAGGCCTAAGAGAGAAGATTCCACCCATGCATAAATCATACCCAGAAAAAGTTATTGCCAAAATAGTTTTCACACATTGGTGAATGTTAAACTGATTAATAGACGTATTTCCAAACTACATGAATAAGCTTCCAATATGTCATAAGAAAGGCCAAAGGGAGTAGTTTTCAACTGTATATAGACCATACGAAGTTCTTTCTCAGATATATATAAACTTAGTTTAGACCTATTTCTAAAAGACATAAATGAGGTTGCTATATATCGTTGGATAGGTCTAAGAAAGTAGATTCCAACCTCAGATAGAACATATCCAGTTGTTTCTCATTGTATTGTAAAAATTGTATCGAATTTTTTTTTTTTTACAAACCACAAAACAGAGTTCATTATTTTGTATCGAAAGAGTATTAGAACCTTATCAGTACTATAAATTTTGACGTTTTGTAACTCCCTCATGTAGTTTAAAGTAATATTATCCAACTTTTACGAATTATTAATTTAATATATTTACTGCCGCATACATACACATACACAATTATCTAGATTTTAATCTGCACAATTAATTAAGTCATTCATATATTTAAAAATTGATAAACAATATAAAATATTTTAATTAATTTATTTAACGTTGAACCTAATTATCGAATGATAAAATTTTTTGGCAAAATGAGCAGTACCTTTTTGCCTTCTACAATAGCATATCGAAAGTGATTTTCGTTGGAACATAAGGATTTCCTTTTATTATAATTAATACGAGAATGTTTAAAATACGCAACTGATGATTTTATTTACTGATGAAAATAAAGATTGATTTGAAATTGTAAATTGAGGTGGACATTTACACAAAAATTTTTTTGTCATAATAGCCTTGATTGACTAGGCTCATGTAAAAATATTGATGTGTTTTGTTCTTACACGATTTTCAATACTCTATGAAGTTTATTTAAGCCCCACAGATTTTATATAATACATTAATGCCCAGATTCACAGTGTAATTTGCTGACTAAAGTGGTTTAGTTAAAGCTACATTATTTGGAGCTTTTGCTTCAAATTAGTTTGATCTTTTTTTCATTATTAGTTGCGTAAGTTAAATAATCAGAAATCAAGGCTTAACTAATTCTAGTCTAATCTATGTAACAGAAATACACAACACATATTGTGGCTTTAAGTGTTTTTATCAGAAAATTTAATTATTTTTATTAATGTGTCACTTTACATCATTGCATAACAATCAGGGCTTTTTACGTGGTCCAAACGGACCAAAATTGCCAGTTTTTTGTTGGTTACAACTATTTTTGATGCTTTAATTATTAGATCTTTCGACGTACCCAATCCACAGATCTTTGTCTCTTAAATTTTCTGAGATATTAAGAGCTTTTAGTGGTGTTTTTTTCGAACCGAATATAAATATTCCATACAAATTTTTGTTTATATCCGCTTATATAAGCGGTTAATTTTAAAACTGCTTAAAAATTAAGCACATATAAAAATGCTGCCAAGTTAGATTTTTATTTATCTTGACGTTATCTTTTTAAAATTTTATGACTTTTTATAATTTAATAAAATAATAAATGTTGTGAATATGGCTGAAGCGAAGGAATGTAATTATTTTTATATTTTTTGAATTGTTTTTAAAAAGATAATTACATATTTATTTTATAAAAATTCTAAGTAATGCCCAATTTAATTTCTTAAGCACTTATGCGTTTTTTTCGAAGCAGTTTATCTAAACGGCTATAGGTTTCGAAAAAAACACCACTTTTGTTAAAAAATTTTATGTTATAAGGACGTATACGCCACTTTTGTGGATATACGACAAAAATGTATGGAATTATTTAAATACAAGAATTTTGCGTTATCTTGACGTGCGTTCATAAATGAGTATATTTGAAAGATTTTTCATAAGAAAAAAAAAGAAATGTAATAAAAAAACACCATAAAAAATGATGCCTGACGACACTACACGAAGGGGCAGCGTAATATTGAAAATAAATAAATATTTAATATTAATATAAATTTCTTTAACTTCACTTTATTGTTGTTACATTAAAATTAAAGGACTTAATTAATAAAAACTAATTTCAATTTTTTAAAGTTATATAAAATAAATTTTAATTCAAAATTTTTAATTTAATTACAGAGTAAAGAAAATAAATTGAATTTATAATATCTAATTGCTTTAATTTTAGTAAAGTTTACGTTCTGAAAATTTAGTTAAAGCACAAGAACCGAATAAATTTAAAAATTTAATTTAAAATTTTTGAAGTGGTAATAGTGTTAGCTACGCCATTGTGCTTAAAAAGAAATAACCTTGAAAAAAAAAAGAATATTTAATTGTGGCTTATACGGCAAAATGTTATTTTAAACATTTACTACATAATATATAAAGTCGAAAATGTTTATATTAATAAGTATCTGTATGACATGAAAATTAATTAATGTACTATGTACTACTATGCGATATTTTTTGAACATTTTTGGAAGAAACAAAATTTCTCGTGTGGCAACGTTGTTGATAGTAATGGCAAAACACTAATTCTGTTATACCCAATTCACTCACCAATGACTAAATCACACAGCTTATTAGAAATCTCCTATTGATTTTATACCTTTTTTATTTTCACCACACTTACTGCTACATTTTTTAAAATTCACCTTCAAACTAAAGTTATTAGAATATATTTGTAGGCTTCCCCAATCAATATTCATTTGCATTTTCATAATTTTATTTTTTTTTTCTCTTAATGCAATTTCAAAAGTAACAATGGCAGCCCTAACATGGGTAACAAACTTACCAAAATATCTATTATTTCGCATTTGCTTTTCAACACACTGCTTATGATCTCGCATTAAATTATACCACTTGTATAACTAATTTTGTTTTATTTTCCAGTACAATAACAACATAATGCATTTTTTTTTCAAGTTCACCAAAAGTTCACTTGCTTTTTCACAATTTTTTTTTTCTCTTTTTTAACGCTAATTTTATATAATATTTTAAATCAAAGACAAATTATATAAATTATAAAACATTTAAAATGTTTTTAAATATGAATTTTAAAGAAACTCAATTAATATAATTGATTATTGCACTTTTAACTGAACAAATGTACACAATACCACCGGCTTATTAGAAAAACGAAACTGAAACAAAAGCACTTTTGTTTTTTCTTCATATGTACTTAAGTGTTGCCAAGTACAAATAAAATATACTTTTATATGAAATTTTTAAAAGATCTGGAAATAAAATACTGTTATGAAATTATTTTTTTAAAAATCACTATATGTATTCGTTTTTTAACTTAATTGACTCGATGTGCATATGTACATACATACAATTTGAGTTAAAATTACATTTAAAAATGTTTTTAATCCACCCTTCTCTATCAATATTTACGTAAAAAAGCTATTTGTAGTGCAATAGAAAACACTAGCTTGAAAAAAACATCTTAAAGAACAATGTTGATGACTAACGATTCTAAGTTCATTTAAACTTTTTTCTCCACATAAATGTTCACTGGAAGACCAATTTTATTCTTATACACCTAATTCTGTTCTGTGCAAACTTGCGTAAAAAAGTATCGATATAAAATAGGTTTCTGACACATTTCTAGATTTTAATTTTTATGAACACAATTTTTTCTTGTTGAAAGTTCATGAACTTTAAATATGTATGTATAGCTACACTCGAATTTGTGTTGTGTTGAAATGTGTCGAACAATACGTGAACTATACTTGTATGTACGTGTCTTCAACCAAATATTAAAACTAAAAACACTCATGTTCGTGATCGGTGGTTGTTGCTTTGACTTCTGTTTCTTACATTTATGTAAGATATTTGTATTCAGTGTGTGTGTGTATTTTTTTAATCCTGGATTTGATTTATTACACAATTTTTGATGGCCTGTTGTGGACCTATAAGGTAATGTCATTAGAAGACTTACTGCCTCTACGTGGCGACCAATGGTAATTGATTAAGTTTTGAATCAGCGAACCAAGACTAACCCCCTTGTAAGGTCAAGATAGTTGGTAGCAGTGCTGAGGACTTTAATGGCTGGTTACTGATTAAAGAATACCAGTTCCTAACAGCTTCCATCCGACGCCAGGAAACGGTTCAGATTTAAGAGTAGTTGCCCAATCTGTTTAATCCGGCACTGCGCTGACCCATTGCGGAACACTCGTGGAAACAGAATTGAAAAAATTAAGATAACCCAAAAAAGGACGAAACAGAAGTCGGCCTCATACATATCGCGGGTACCAGCCATAGTACCTCTGTGCTTCAGTAGACCAAATCAACAAACCACACCTATCGTGTGAATGTGTAGCTGACATAAGCCTAGGAAAATGTCGCCCGTTTAGGTAAAAAAAAGTACACTACCAAACATTCTGGCAAAGATCACAAAGAATGGTTCATGTAGTAGGGTGCTTGTTCAGGAGGTTGGTAGAGGAGTGCAGATATGTACTGCACACGCTGTGCCTTTTCACTGAGACAACTTAATCGGGACTCCGGGACATCATGGATTTGAGGGGGCAGATAAATTAGTTCGGAAAGGTTCTGCCTAAAGGATATCCCGTGTTGCCTCGGTAGCACCTCCGTTTGGGTCTTTAAACAAAGTTATCCTCGGTTTCTTATATAGGGAGGCAAGTGCCACGTGCATGGTAAATTACTAATGCAGAATCTCGAGTTTAACTTGGCCTGCTTTTAACATTAGATGTACTAGATCCGTGTTGTGTCACAGTATAAAAGGTGTTTCCAAATTTGAGCCTGTACTTACTGGATACTGGCTGATTGGAAGCCAACCTTGCCAGATAGCTATTCGGCAATAATAATGGAGAAAATTTTTATTTTTAATCAAGATTATATTAAAGCCATTTACATCTACAGTATTCCCCGGATAATTGCCCATATTTTTTCTTACCATTTTCTAATAAAATTCCACGGTTAATTAACTTTCGCTTAATTGTGTTATTCGTTTTATTACCTCAAATATATTTTCCCTAAAGAGAAATTTCACTTAAAATTCCCTCGTTAAATTACCCAAAATAATTATTTTCTAAAAACTACAGCTTAACTCAACTACTACTATAAAATTTTGACATTTTTGTCGAGGCAATTATCCGTGGAATACTGTATCATAAATGTTTTTTCCCTCGAAATACGTTCCTTTTCTTATAATTGCAATTGTAAATAAATTTTCCCTTGTATTGTTTTCGCTTGTTTTGATAATAAATAAAAATTTTAAAAATCTTAAAAATTAAAGGCCTGGTTAGCCAAACGTTGATGTCGTAAAAACGGTACGTACGTTAACGTACGTACGTATGTGCAGTTATACAAACGTGTCATATGTCAACAGAAAATGTAAATAAAAACAAAACACACAAAAAAATTATAAAGGCATTCATTTGCCTGTACCAATAATATTAATTTTTCGTCGCCCACTAAAAACAAAATATAATAATTTTTTACTTTATTAATATTGATTATATAATTTATTATATTTTTTTTATTTTTCACAAAACAAAGCACAAATAAAAAATTTTAATTTTTAAATGGCAATATGAAGCCAGCTGTTTAGAGCAGTGATGAATGTTGTTAAAATAACACAAAGTTAAAAAAGTACCAGAAGTACCATAATAAGAGCATATTATATTTACTTCTTATATTTTATGCTTCGTAAAGATTTATTCTTCTACTACTACTGAATATTAAATTTTTGGTTTAAAGTCATTATTTATTGAATCGGATCCATTGGTTCATTGTGGACCGGAAACGAAAAAAGTAGAACTTTTGTAAAAAAAATTGAATTATCTCGGTAACTAGCTAGCACCTAAATCAATGATGCATCGCATATGCGAAAATTAGAAAATATTAGAAAATCGAATAATTTTTCATTTGGTATGTATATAATTCGCCGGCGTAACCCATAAAATGTCGAAGATATATTAAGTAAAACATGGGACTTGTAAGTTAAAAAGAATTAAAAATAAATTTTATATGCATATAAAAATTTAAATTATTCACATAAATATCATAATATGTATCTAAAGACTTTAAAAATTAAAAAATATTAAAAAAATTAAAGTCTTTTTGTACGCATAAAAAAGAAAAAGATTTGCTTATAAGCATAAAAGTACAAAAAAGGGCATTTGGGCCACATTGCCATTTAACATACAATAGTCCCATCACTCTCATTGAAATGTCACGTAAAAACGTTTAGAAATTCTATTTTATACAGATTCTTCCGTCCCGTCAACGTGACATTTATTTTGGATAATCATTTGCATTGTTTTCATATGCTAGAAACCAACGTACGTTGCGTTACGTTACATCAACGTTCGGCTAATTCTACCTTAATAATTGGTTTAATAAATAGATAGGACTATTAAAAACCGTGAAAATAAAGAGAAAAATACATAAATGAAAAATAAAATTTAATAGTGAACATTTGTGTACAATATTAAATTTATCTTGTTTAAAAAAGTCGCTCAGCATGCCTGAGTGCAATAAATGCAGGCAGGCTATCCGTGGTGATACGGGCATAAAGTGTATGGGAGTATGTGAAAAAACATATTATGTATCAGTAAAGTGTTGTGGAATTGATCAGTATTCGGCACAAATATTAGAATCAAACAAATTTATACGTTTTGTTTGTGATGACTGCATGCAGTATATACACAATGTAGACATGGTACTGAGAAATTACAAGAGGATGTTCATAAAAACAAAAAAAGAAACAAAGGTGGAATATAAAGATGAGTTTAAGATGTCATTGAAAGAAAATGAGGTTGAAATTAAAAAGCTTTTAGATGCCATTGAAAAGAGGTACGAGGAAAGATTAAATAAAATTATTTCATATCAAAGAGCATGTGAAAAGAGTGTTGATGAGGCAAAAAAGTTATTTGGAAAAGTAACTGAACTTGAAGACAACAACAAGAAAATGTGCCAAACAATAGAAGAAAAAAGTAACAGTATGTGCAAAGAAATAAAAAATGTTATAAAGGAATCCAACAAGAACCAAAACAAAACATATGTAGGATATGCAAAAAAAGCAGTGTTACCAGAAATTGAAAATAAAAAACAAACACCTTTGATTTTAAAACCTAAAGAAAGACAGACAATTGAAAAAACAAAAGAAGAATTAAACAAAGTTAATCCAACGGATTTAAAAATAATTGATATTGAAAATCGAAAGAATGGTACAATTGTAATACACAGTGAAAATAATGATGAGAGAGAAAAAATAAAAAATGCTATTGAAAATAAATTAAGTAACAGATACGAAATTAAGGTGCCCAGCCCAATAAAACATAGAATTAAAATTACTGGTGTTTCATTTAACTACAAAGACGAAGAAATTATTGAAAAATTAAAAAAGCAAAATTCACACATTTCAAATGGAAATATACAATTTATTGATAAATATGAAGTAAAAAGAAAAGATAGATCAAGTTTTAGTATTAAGATAGCGGTGGACAATGAAACATATAATAAAATTATTTTTGAGAAGAAGGTTAAGTTAGGGTGGGAGAGATGTAGAGTGTATGATGGAACTGAACTAGTTCAATGTATGAAATGTCGAGGATATAATCATTTAGTTAAAGATTGTAAAAATATGTTAACCTGCTTGAGATGTCATGGAGAGCATAAAACAAAAGAATGTTCGAGTAGTGTTGAAATCAAAAAATGTATTAACTGCATAAAAATAAATAATAAGCTTAATATGGAATTGGATGAAAATCATTGTAGTGCATGTAGTATAAACATGCATACAAATATAAACAAAACCAAATTATTAAAGTATGAGAGCCCAAAATAAATATAAAAGAATTTAAATTTAGTATTATATTACAAAGTGACTTCACCGAAAATAAAAAGAACAAATATGTAATTATGCAGAGTATGCAATATCAAGTGGCTTGCGTCAACTGATGTGGGTCGCTGGGTTTGCATTACGAACGTGAATATGAATATGAGATTTAACTAGAGTAGGTCATTAACATGTAAACAATTAAAATATTAAATGGTTAATAAGAATTTATTGGAATAGGTAGGGGAAATAGAATAAGCAATATTGGAATAAGTAAGAGAAATAGAATAAGCAATATTGGAATAAGTAAGAGAAATAGAATAAGATATTATTGGAATAAGTAGGAGAATAATGTAGAAAACATAGAATTAATTTAGTATATAAGATCATGAATTTTGTTAATAAAATCAGAAATAATTTAGAATTCAAAAACAAGAGTTTTCTTTTATTTCTCATTAAACTTCGGCAATTAACTTTGCCATCATATAGAGCCGCCTGCTACTCTAAGGCTCTTTAATAAAATAAGAGTACTATAGGTATCATTTAACACACACAATAACATCCTATATTACATGCCGATCCCCTTATATTACATGGCGATCCTGCCCACATACGATCCTATATTATATCCTGCCGACCGAAATTCAAAAATTAAATTATATACGAATATAATTAAATAAAATTATATTAAAAATGTATATCCTGATGAAGAATTAGAGGCAACCAGACAGGAGACGAAGTAGAAGTTATTGATATGGATGATGATAAAACCGAAGAAGAAGATGATTGTGAAAAGGAGAAATCAAAGTTATTGAATGAAATTAAAAATTTACGAAAAGAAAATTAAATAAGAATTTTATATAATAATTAGTTATTGAAGTTATTGTAATAATTAAAATTTAAAATGGGCGGATGGTTTTCAAAAGAGGCCATCATTGTAAATGAGAACAATAAGGGTGTGCTTACACTGACTCAGGATCATATGCAACAGATAATACTGATCCTTTTAATTCTGTTGGTGCTGGGAAAAATAAATGAATACTATAAGGAATATATGAGAAAGAAAGCAGTCAAATTTACTAACAAAATAGAAAATGTATAATAAATGGATAGATTGATAAGTATATATAAGAATTTAAAGAAAAGTCCTAACAGAAATTATACAAAAAATTATATAATAAATACTTTAAGAGTAGTTGAAGAATTAAAGTTTATTGCATTAAAGGATGAAGGTTGTCCAATAAAGGACATTAATGAAATTGAGAAAAAGATTTTATATTATTTGAGAACAAAAGACAATACAGAAATGGCATCGTTTGGCATACTCGACGCTTCCAAAATAATACCAGAGTTCAATGGTGACCTAGGGCAAATGAACAACTTCATAGGTATAATAGATTTCTATGCTGATACACTTAAGGATAATGTAGAGGTTAGTAAGTTAGTCAAGTTCGTACTAGCAACTAAGTTGACGGACAAAGTAAGGAACAAATTGGTTTCAGAGGAAACACCAAATTCTCTAGAGGCATTCAAGAGCACTCTTAGGAAGGTATTCTCACCAAGAAAGACACTCTCTTCGGTACATACTGATTTAGCAAAACAAACACAGGGCAATAATTCAGTGACACAGTTCGCTAATAGAATAGAATCGCTCATAGCCTGCCTGAATGAGCTACAAATTACGGAACTAGGTTCCGAATGTAGGGAAACAATCATTAAAATGAATGATCAAGTGGCACTTAGTACCTTTAAAAATGGTTTGAATGAACCACATAGAGCTACTGTTTTGGCAGCTAGACCCAAGAGTTTAAATGAAGCAATTCAAATAGCCTCAGAGGTGGTTGCACCACCACATTCAATTATGCAATTCAGTAGAAACAGGAAATTTTCTCATAACGGAAGGTTTCGTGGTAATAACATCAATACTTACAGAGGTAATAACCGAGGTAATAGTAATGACAGCCCTAATAACCATTATAGGAATGATAACAATTCAAGAAGAAGTAATTTCCATGGTACCGGCCACCCGAGAAATAATAATTACAACAATTACAATAATAGCAACCAGAGAAATGGTAATTTTAGAAATAGAAACCAAAGAAGGGTATATGTTACTCAGGAACAGGGAAACGAAATAAACCCCTGCAATCCTCAAGAGTAAATTCAACAGAAGATGTAGGGGAACCAAGACAAAAATATTTAAAAAGTTATGCCTTGAAAACTTATGACTCGCACGCAAGTGCACCACATTTTGTACAATTGAGAACTGATGAAGGACATTTAGTGAGATTTTTGATAGATACAGGTGCAGATATTTCAGTGTGTAAAGAGAATTTTATAGGAAATAAGGAGATAAAAGAACATAATGCTTGCAAACTAACGGGTATTGAAAATGGAGCAATACGGACAATGGGTACTTCAATATTGAAACTAGTATTTCCGGAAGATTTAATAGACCATAGATTTCAAATTGTAAACTCAAACTTCCCAATAGCGTTAGAAGGTATACTGGGTAGAGATTTTTTTAGTAAATATTTGGCAAAAATAGATTATGAAACATACACTTTATCTATATTAATAAACGAAATTGAATACGTATTACCTATGAGAGCAAACATAAATAAATTTACTATACCACCTAGAACAGAAATGATACAGGCAATAAATGTGCAACTAGAAGAGGATAGTGTTGTATGTGCAAAACAAATAAATGACGATATTTTTGTTAGTAATACCATAATCCCAAAATATGGGACAAAACACATTAAAATTTTGAATACTTCAAACAAAGAGGTAACAATTTCACAATTAGATTTGCAAATCAAACCTTTGTCAAATTATAACATTCTTTACGAAAGGAAAAGTCATCCGAGGAAACAGAAAGTTGGTCATCAAAAAGCTAGATGGGAAAAATTAAAGAATTTGTTAAATATAGATACAAGCGATATTACAGCAAGAAAGACCATAGAAGACATATGCATGGAATTTCAGGATGTTTTTCATTTGGAAGGAGATCATTTAACAGCAAATAATTTCTATAAGCAAAGGCTACAAACTACAGACGATACACCTGTTTACACTAGAAATTATAGATTACCACAATCACAACAGGAGGAAATCGAAAAACAGGTTCACAAATTAATAGAGGAAGATTTAGTAGAACCATCTGTTAGTCCTTATAATTCTGCATTACTTTTAGTTCCAAAGAAAAGTGACAACGATGAAAAGAAATGGAGACTAGTTGTTGATTATCGTCAATTAAATAAAAAATTGGTCAATGACAAATTCCCATTACCTCAGCTAGATGATGTGTTAGACAAAATAGGAAGAGCAAAATATTTCTCGACACTAGATATGACAAGTTCATTCCACCAGATAGAATTAGAACCAAAATCAAGACCACTTACAGCATTTTCTACAAATAATGGACACTATCAATTCAAGAGACTACCCTTTGGTCTCAAAATATCGTCAAATAGTTTCCAAAGAATGCTGACAATAGCATTAACAGGTTTAGATTCCAATGCATTTATCTACGTAGACGATATAATTGTTTTTGGATGTTCTTTGCAGCACCACAATAATAATTTAAGGAAGGTATTTCAAAGATTAAAAAGCCACAAGCTTAAATTAAATCCAAATAAATGTAATTTCTTGAAACCAGAAGTAGTTTATTTAGGACATCTTATTACAGATAAAGGAGTGATGACAGACCCAAATAAAAGTAAAGCACTACAAACGTATCCAATTCCAAAGAATACAGATGACACAAGAAGATTCGTAACTTTCTGCAATTATTATAGACGTTTTGTTAAAAATTTTGCTCAAATAGCTAAACCACTTAATGAGTTACTGAAGAAGAACCAAAGTATAAACATGCATACACAACCAAACATATATTTGTTATTGTTTACATATGTTTGGTTGTGTATGCATGTTTATACTACATGCACTACATCATCATACAAACGACAGAGAGTGTCCGGTCTTTCAGAATAAAATGAACAGCAAAATGAAAAGAGTAGGTCTAACAACATAACAATTAGACTATATATTGCAGTACAAACAAACGTACAAGGGCTGATTAATAACTTCAACCAAGTAGAAATATTAGCTTCAACTGAAAACCCAGACTTTCTAATATTATCTGAAACGCATATGACAAGTGATATTGAAGAAAATGAAGTCAAATTAGAAGGATATGATAATATTATGTTATATTCTGCGTCATCAAGAACTGGTGGTGTCATTATATACTGTAAGAAAGAATGGAAAATAACGAAGATAAGTGAAAGAATTGATGGTGTGAAGTACTAGATTTTAATATGTAAGGCTAAATATAAGAATTATAATATAATAATTGGTGCAATATATCGATCACCTAGCTATAGAGAGTCAGAATTCTGTGATATATATAACGACTGTGATATTAAGAATAATAACTGTGATATTTTAATAACTGGCGACTTCAACATAGATTGGTCTAAAAATTCAGCACATAAAAATAGAATTAAATGTATTATAAATGATAATGGTTTAAAACAAATGGTAGAAAATTATACACGATGCACAAAAATGTCCAATAGTATTATTGATTATGTTATATGTAACTAACAATTATTACATTTCAGTTAAAAACAGCTTGACAAATAAGATAGCAGACCATGAAACAATAAACATACATATTGAAAAAATAAATTATTGTAATCAACAAGAAGAAAGCTACAATGAAATTTTTAATTACAAGAAAAATTTATTTGAAAATGAATTAGCCAATAAATTGCATTATATAGAATCGAATGATATTGATAACATAGTAAAAATGGTCGAAAAAAGTTTGATAGAAACAATACAAACATTTACTAACAAAAGAAAAATACAAAAATGTAATACAGTTAATAAATGGTTTAATAGTCAATTACAAGACATGAAAAGAGAGAAAGTCTTAAAATATGTATATGCAAGCAAAATTAGAAAATAATACTCAATCATGGGAAAAATATAAAAGAATAAGAAACAAATATAAAGTCATGATTGAAAATGAAAAAAATAAATACATTAATAAGAAAATAAGCAGTGCAATAGATCAGAAGCAAATGTGGAGAGAAATAAAAAGCCTTGTATTTAATAAAAGCCGAAATATGATAAAGTCGGTGATATTTGATCAAGTGGAATACAATGACAACCAAATTATAGCTAATAAATTTAATGAATATTTTGTGAATAGTATTAAGGATGTAAGAGATTCAATTGAATATGTGCAATATAAGAACTCAACAAGGCGTAATGTTTTAAGTAATTTTAAATTCCGTACAATAAATATTTTACAACTTAAGGCAATAATAGAAAAAATGAAGAACAAAACTGACTCTAATAAAATTTCTAATAAAATGATACTTGACAATTGGCACATAACAGGCGATATATTATTAAAAATTATTAACAAATCATTTGAAACAGGAGTGTTCCCGTACAAATGGAAGGAAACTATAGTTTCACCAATAGAAAAAGTAAACAAAACATTAAAATGTGAAGAGTTTCGACCAGTAAATATACTTAGTACGTGCGAGAAAATTTTAGAAAAAGTTGTAAAAGAACAGCTTGAAGAATATATAAAAAATAATAATATATTATCGAAGTTTCAATCTGGTTTCAGAAAAAATTATGATAATAGAAGAAAAATTATGGCGATTTTTATTGACTTTAAAAGAGCATTTGAAACAATTGACAGACAAATATTGTTAGAGAAATTATACTTGTACGGAGTTAAAGGTAAAAAATTGAAATGGTTTAAATCATATCTAAGTAATAGAAGACAAATCACAAAAGTTAATGGCACGTTATCATCAGATTTTAAAAATGAATTTGGAGTCCCTCAAGGATCTATTCTTGGAGCTCTATTATTCATAATTTATATAAATGATATGCCTAATATATTGAATAAGTGTGAAATTGTGTTATATGCTGATGATACGTTAATATACACAATTGCTGACGAGGATGATAAATGCAGATCAAATTTGACACATGATATGAATGCACTTAGTAAATGGTTAAAAATGAACAAATTAAAACTAAATGAGAAAAAGACGAAATTAATGGAAATAAATATAAATAGTAGCCAAGATTTTACAATGAATAATAGAATAATAGAAAAAGTAGATTCCATAAAATACCATGGTTTTATTATAGATAAAAAATTAATGTTTAATGAGCACATTAACTACATATCTAACAAAATTGGTATGAAAGTTGGGTTTCTAAAAAGAATTAGAAGTAAAATATCCAGAGAGACGGAAATAAATGTATACAATACAATAATCAAACCTCATTTTGAATACGGAGCAACACTTACATATAGTTGTTGTAACAACACACATTTAGAGAGGATGCAAAAACTTCAAAACAAGGCTATGAGGGTAATTCTGAAATGTGATCGCTACTCCCATATACAGAACATGCTGAATGAATTAAGTTGGATGACAATTAAACAAATTCTTCAATTTTCTACCTTAAAATTTATTAAGAAAATGAAAGATGGAAATGCACCGGAATATCTGACTGAGCAACTGAGATATGTAGCTGAAGCTCAACCGTACGAACTAAGAAATTCTGATGATTTCTATATTCAAAGGGCACCATCAACAAGGATTCAAAAAACTATCTTCTACAAGGGACTGAAATTATTTAATGCTCTACCTTTGAACATAAAGCAAGAACAAAATTATAAAGTTTTTGTTAAAAAATGTATAAATTTTGTAAAATTTGATAATAACTTGATTGATTTATAATTTGGAATGCAACTTAAAAAGTATTTTTAATACTTCTTAAATAAATAAATAAAAAAAAAAAATTCAATGAGAAATGATATCCATGAAAAAATCTCATACATATTTAAGTATAATTCCACTAATAGCAAATATTTTTTCTCTCAAAATATTTTAATTTTTCCATTGATTTTTTTTCCTTGATTTTTGTTGGCGAAAAATGCACATTGCTGAAGGTATTGTTAAATTTAATGGACAAAGAAACTTGACAAATTTTCTTTCAATGACCGTTTTCATCTTTCTGTGTTTTTTGTGCCAGTTAAGGCACTCAATAGGGTGCAAAACAACCGACTGATAGCATACGGTTTTGTAAAGGTTACCAAAGATGTGCTGCACGACTTTTGGAGTTCTCTTATATCTTATACAAGAACATATTCGTGCTGGACGTCTTATATAAAGTGTCCATGAATTTAACATTTTGGTTTATCTAAAACATTGAAAATTTTTTTCTTTGCACATAAGTATGTACATACATATATGTATACATATAAATTGTAATAATCAAATTCTTCCGCTAATTTGAAAAAGGCAACAGGAAACCGGAGGCGGACCAACCTGAACAATGGTACATATTTTTTAACATTTTCACTAGAACATACAACTGAACAATATTCACACCTATCGTGAATAATTTTTCGTGTGAAATTTTGTCACATTCCACATTATTGCAACTATGAATAAATTCCCCTTATAGTGAATTTTTATTTTTCGCCCCAAATGTGGAAATTTTTCATTTTTTTTGTTCACTTTGATTTTGCCTGTGGAATTCATACATAATGTAGGTCCTTTTGTGTCTAATTATACATTTAATGTTGATAAAACGCAATTTTAGGGCAAAATCGGAAAATTAATTTCAAAGTAACATTCTTCTCAATGAGATGCAAGGTAACAGGTCAATTGCACGTGGATTTGTAAGGATTTCTAAGGAAGTGGTGGCAGACTTTTCGGAAAGTTTGCCAGAAGAGCTAAATAGTGTTGGCGCTTCTATAAAAAATGTCACGAAATGGAAAAAGGTGATAACTGATAATTGGTAGAATGGTTTTTGGTTTTTTAAGTCTGTAATGCTGGACAATAAACAATATGTTGGATAATTCCTAGGGATTACATTGGTCACGCAGCTCTCTACAAACAATTCGTGTGTCCTTTTTTAAATCCTTTTGCAGCAAAAGTATAGCATTGAAAGGAAACATTTCCCTTTTTTATATTTTTGTATTAATTGTAATTATTCAAATTTTAAAACAATTTTTTTTTTTTCATTTTTTCATTCGATGTGCACTGATAACATACTACATTTTGAACAGCTGCTCAAGTTATGGATACAATTGTTCACGTGAAACTCCCGATACTAATTTTCTGTTCGGGTGGCATAAAAATTTCACGCGAACAAAACTTTCAGTATTCATTCACGTTGTATTTAATTCAGAAATCGATTTTTTATTTATATTTTACAAAAAATCTTAAATTTAATTAAATTGCATTTCATCTTTACAAACGTTTTTATTATTTGTTTTTACAACAGAACAAAAGTTCACATAAAATTCATGATAACAAATTGCCCTTCATGGCGAATAAAAATTTGAAGGGAACAAATTTCTTCCATGTTATTGACGATAGGGGTGATTATTGGTCTTGTTTATTCCTTCGTATTGCCTCCATAGTCAGTTTTCTCATACTGTGAATTTATTTTGACATATTTACATATATTTAGGCAACTTAACACACATAAGTAGAGCAACCAAAAATATGCTCTATAAAACTAGTTTTAAGCGCCTAAAATATGCATTGAAAAAACGTTTTTTTAGCGTTAAAAATATGCTCTATAAAACTCATAATACATACATACATATGTATGTTGATGTAAAATTACGTATATTTTTTTTTCAAAAATTTGATATCATGAAAAGTAACAATTATCCACCAACCAGTTAAAATAAAATTCCTTTATATTTACATATCGCTCATTTGCGAAAAGAGTGGCATAACTCAAAAAAAACAAAAAAACATTTTTGCAGAAATATGAGACGAACTGTGATTTAAAAATCTAAAAATTGTATTTTTATCTCTTTTTTTTACTGAGTGCCGACCAAAATTGTCTTGTACTTTTCCTATCAGTTTGGCTAAATTAAAATGTTTATCAGAATCACTTTTTTTGAGTTATGCCACTCTTCTCCCAAATGAGCGATATATTTATTTTAATTCCAAAATTAACAATAATATAAAAAAATTCAAAAAATTCAGGCTGACAAGAATACAAAATGAAAGAGTAAAAATTAATTTAAATTATTGTTGCAATAAATAACAATCATATAGCTCAAATTTTGAAACATGAAGCTTTGTACATCGAGAAACTTCTTTCGACATCAACGGAAGTAATTGGTGCAAATTTGAAAGCAAACGTTTCATGTGTTGAGCTCAATATGTTTTTGACTTTCGAGGTGTTGTTTTATGGCAAATATCAAAGTCTAAGAATTGGGAAGACAACGCCAAAAGTATTATTCAATGATTATTTAAACATTTATTTAGCCCTTAATTTTATTCAAAATATTTTCCCAATTCACAAAATGTTATATTGTTGTAGATTATAGTTAAATGTTGTAGATTATAATTAAATAAATAAATAAATAAAAAAAAAATAAAAAAAAGTTTTCCAACTCTGGTGTATTGATACGACATTTCGGAAACATAGGAAAAATTATCATACATGTTGTAGTAGTTTTTGACATGGAAATTACCAACAACATTATGTACAATAGTTGTAGTTTGTCATAGTTTCTACCGATCTACGACAACTATAATATTTTGTGAATTGGGTAATTATTTTTTTAACAGTAAACGATTATTTTTAATTTAGCCCAAAAATCAAAAATCAAAAATTTTTTATTGTCTTTTATTGAGGCCTTCTACAAAGCTGCTTAAATTTGAAATTTTTTATTAAAAGTTTGCTATATATTGTATGACTAAAAATAAATATTTCTTCTATTTGACATTTACATTTTAGTTGTGTATAAGATTTAAAAAGTTATTAGCAAAATAATTTTGATCGTTTTTAATTATTTAAAGCTTTTTGTATATAAAAAATATTTGTTTATGATTTGGCTTTAAAGAACATTCAACTTTTATAGTATTATAGCAAATAGTTACATAAGTATACTATGTATGTATATGTATATAAATAAAATAATTGAAAATATGAAACAAAAAGCTTAATACAACACTCATAAATACGCACACAGTATACTTACATACATATGTACGTTAAATAAGTAAGAGCAATTTATTTTTAATAATAAACCCTCAATCAATTTTATACAAAAATTTAAAATTGCAATAAACCATTAAGGCCCATTATTACAACTTGCCGTTAGGTAAAGGCAGGATTTTATAAGACCGATAAATTGTTTTTTGTTATTACAATTTAACCTTAACCTAAAGGTAAGGCAATCTTCCCAATAAATTTATCGGTCACTTTAGATTAAAAATTATTTGTAATAACAAAAAGCGATTTATCGGTCTTATAATATCCTGCCTTTAACTAACGGCAAGTTGTAATAATAAAATAATAAAGTCTTTTTACATATATACTTATTTTTAAGAAAATAAGATAAAACATAGGCTAACATAAACGTGAATCCAAAGACTATAAATATATAAAGATGTTACACTCCCTACATTTTTATTTGAAAAAAATTTTGTTCATATTTAGAAGCGGGGGACAAGTATGTGGTCAGCAGAAAAAAACCAATTCTCATTTTTTGCAAATGTTAATCATGAGAGCATATCTCTCAACAACAAAATCATACATGCATGCATGCATATTTACAATATACATTTCGAATTCAAATAGAAAAACAAAATAAAAGAAACTGTTTTTACACATACATATGTACATATTAATATCATACATTAACCTTTAATTAGGCGCATTTAGAAAATCATATAATTAGTCGTATGGGGTCCCAGTGTTTACTGCAAGTGTAGGATTACAAAAAAGAAAAATGAGTATGTTTTGTTAAATTTTCAGTTATTTATTTTAATAATACATAAAAAACAAATAAACACAACATATTTTTCGTTTAAAAACAAATCCACCAACATTTTTTTAATTTTAATATTTCCTGAC
This sequence comes from Metopia argyrocephala, assembly GCA_963576795.1. Lineage (NCBI taxonomy): Eukaryota > Metazoa > Arthropoda > Insecta > Diptera > Sarcophagidae > Metopia > Metopia argyrocephala. Next base: position 53,357,830 of record OY756211.1, on the reverse strand, counting down.
CCCAGGCGCCTAATTAAAGGTTAACACCGCAATCATATATGCGTATGCTTGTGTGTATTTATAATGCACATTGCCAAATCAAATAAAATAAATAATTTTTTTAAGAACACTTGGTTTCGTATAAAATAAACGCGCAACTAACCTAAGCCAAAGTCAATGTGATCGACTGTGCAATAGTAGGAGAAGAATACGTGATTTATTGTTGCACACATGGAATTATGTTGATCTGCACCGAATTATAATGTTATTATCTTCGAAGAATTCTCTTATTACTTACAACATGTGAAATTAAAATAAAAAAACATTTTTTCAATCTTTGGTTATTAATTGTTTTATTTGTATACCGCTGACATATCGTCGCCCCGAAGTTATCATATTATTTTAGTTATCATATTATTATCATAGAATTTACATACATACATACATAATTGGGCATTACACCCTGTTTCAGGATTACGGCCTAGCTTCTCGCAGCACTCATGTTGTGTGTGCCAATTTTTATACATGAGTACCATGAGCTAGAATGAACATTTAGCCGATATTTTGCTGAATATATAGCACAGCAAATAACTTACGTTAAATTTCGTATGGATATAATTAAACCGTCAACAATTTTGTCATTTCCTTCCGAAATGTTTGTTCACAAAATAAATTAAGAAAATGAATCGGACTTTGGTAATTTGTGTGCTCCATCGGACTTATTTTTCGAAGTTTGCACAATTCATATAAAAGTCTTCGAAAAAATATTTTTGGAAAACAAACTTATGAAAAACATATTTATTATTGATCAATGCGTAAATTGTATCAAAAATACAGTTTATTCCTTTCGGTTTGAGGATAACAACGTTTGTTACAACCATAGAATGAAGATGCTAAATTTAATTGTGCTTATATTATTACAAAATCATTTGACATGGGAAACACATAAATACAAATGAGCGAGTACCAAAAAGGTTAAAATTTTGGAACATTAAATATGTCAGCGGTATACAAATAAAATAAACAATAACCAAGGAAAGAAACACTGTTTTTTATTTTAATTTCACGTGTTGTAAGTATACTTATTAAAGAATTCTTCAAAAATAATAACATTATAACTCGGTGCAAATCAACATAATTCCATGTGTGCAACAATAAAGCACATATTCTTGCCGTACAATTACACAGTCGATCACATTGACTTTTGCTTAGGTTAGTTGCGCGTTAATTTATAGGAAAATAAGTGTTCTTCAAAAAATTATTTATTTTATTTGATTTGGCAATGTGCATTATAAATGCACAAACGTTTACACATGTATGCAGATATGATGTATATTGTAAATACACACACGTATTCATGCATATATGATTTCGTTGTTAATATATTTATATGTTTGTATTAATATGAATATGCTCTCTTCTCTGTATAAAACCGGTTTCTTTTATTTTGTTTTTATATTTTTTATACGTTGGTAATACACACATGTACACACATGCAAGATGAAAATAAGTTCTCTAAGAAGAATAAGCTCTCTTTTAGTTTTGTTTTTGTAAGTGGAAGTAGCGCTACGGACATCACTAAAATTTGGAGCTAGCAGTTCATTGTATGGCAGTGTGACATCTTTATATATTTATAGTCTTTGGTGAATCTTAAGTATTTAATAGCACAATGCAATATACAAAAAACAAAAAAAAAAAACAATTTTAAAATAAATCATAAAATCAAATTATTGCATTGTGCGAGGTATACATATTTAATTTTTAATCAACAAACGAAAATAATTTTAAAATGCTTTTCCATTAAGATCTATCCTTAATGACGTCTAGTGCGTTAATAATTTATTTTGTTTTAATATTACGTCTAAATGAACGTCGCCCTTGTTCAGCTAATTGTTCGGTATTGAAGTCTTCATCACGTCCATACTAAAAATATAAATTTAAATATAAAAACAATTTAAACATATTTTTCATTTTTTAGCTTTCACTTACTTTACAGAAATGATGTTCCAGCAACTCCAAAGCTGTTAAACGATCTCTGGGATCATGTTGCAGGCAATGATCTATAAATTCATGGCCTTCTTGAGAAAGAGTTTCAGGAGCTTCAGGTTTCTCTCCCATGCCAACTTTAAACATTATTTGGAAATTTGAATCAAATTGTGCCCAAGGACGCTAATTAGAAGATAAAAAGTAATATTAAATTCAGTTTCTCTATGAAAAAGCAGTTGTGTATTTACTTTTCCAGATGACATTTCGACTACAACACAACCAACAGACCAAATATCAGCTGCTCGGCCGTGACCATCACTATTGGTTTTCGTAAAAACTTCAGGAGCCATATAAGCTAAAGAAATAATAAAACCGAATAAATTTTGAAAGCTCTCCTTTATTGGCATTGTTTGAATAAATTTACAATTTAACGCTTACCTTGAGTACCCACATAGCCTTGCAATTCGCCTGGCACTGTTGTATGAGCCTGGATTTTAACTGCTGAACCAAAATCACCTAATTTTAAACTGTTGCCACCTGCTACCAAAAATATGTTAGCTGTCTTTATATCTCTATGGACAATACCATGTTTATGTAATTCAGCGACGCCCGATAAAAGTTGGGCAGTAAAACGTCTTGTTAGACCTTCGGGTAAACCACCTGTCAATTCCACTAAAGATTCTAAAGTACCCTCAGAACAGAGTTCCATAAATATTAACAATTCCTCACGGTGTACTTCAATGCCATAGTAACGTACTAGATTTTCATGTTTAATGCCCTCCAAGATTTTCAATTCTTCAGCAACATTTTTAATAACTCTAGTCTCTCCAGGCAGTATGGCAATTTCCTTCATGGCCATTAATTCACCAGTATTGTTATTAACTGCAGTATACACTTTGCCAAATCGGCCTTGGCCAATTTTTATGCCGCGATGCCAGCGGAAATTAACACTACGTGCTCGTATTTGCACTTTATCACAGGTATTTAGAGCCTTTATTTGACCTATGAGATTACGTTCTCTTAGACGTTCATCCAAATCCAAATCAAGACGATTAACAGCATCACGTATACGTATTTGTCGTAAAGCCAAAGAAGCATCAGCGGATACTGATTGTCCACTTATTTGGGAATTTTGTGATGACTGTGTCGCCAATGGTGAAGATGATTTTGCACTAACTGATGGTACTATTAAACGTAAATCTTCAGCTGGTGTGTTGGGACTACTTAAACCCAAAGATGAATCAGTTGAATCCAATGATTCTGTGCGTTGTAAAAGTTCTTCTTTATGACTAAATTGGGGATGAAGGAATTTATTAAATTGAGGAGACTGTTGGGCCATTTGATTAACTATAATACCGGCCGACATAGGCGATCTTGTTGGTGTACGCGAGCGACTAGTAGCCGGTGATGAAGTTTTTCGTGTTCTTGGAGAGGCCTTCTTACGGGTTACCTTTTCCGGTTCAGAAGTTATGCCTATAACATGTGATATACAGCAATCCATTTTCTTTTTCAGATTTTCAAATTCCGCTTCATCTAAATGTCTTGTTATTAAAGGATCACAGGCAAGAATTAAAAATTCTAATCCCTGCGAAGCCCATCTAGGACGCATGCCTCGTCCTCGTTCACAGCGCTCTGTTACAAATTGCATCCACATTTTGGCAAATCTTATTATGCCCAACGCTAAATCTGTTTCCAAGTCTAAATTTTTATTGTCCATTATACGATGTTCGAATAGACGTATAACATCTTTGTGATATTCGAAGCCAAATTTATAGCCTTGATGCAGAATTTCTCGTGTGCGTGATAAGACCGCTTGGCGATCTTGTTCCTACAAAAATAAAAAAAAAATAAAATAATATTTTAATAATTACGGATTATCAAGGAAGATTTACTTACATCCAAATCCATGACATACACTGGCGAACATCTATCCTGAACTCTTTCAATAATTTTTATTAATTTATTGCGCACATCTAGAACATCTCGTTGTAGCAGCTTAAAAGCTTCTTTAATTTCTCCACATACAAAATCACCCGGATGACCAGCATCTACATCATGAACGAAGTGTTCGCGATGGAAATCGGCTGACTCTACATCACGACAAAAAGTTTTTGCAAAAAATAATACTTTTACGGAACTTTCACGTTCAACTGTGAAAAGTGATTGTGTTTCACGGCATATAGTCAGAACCTGCCATTTCAATTCAGTCTCAAGATTTTGCTGTGTACCATCGATTTGTATATCCAACTCGTGAGATCTGTTGACTAAACGTTCAGATATACCTTTAAGTAAATTGCGTATAATGGTGCAGAATTTTTTTGCTGCCAATGTATGCATGCCCGTTATCATGGGCGAAATAAGTTTTGTAAACATCCACTCCTTTTCTAAAGCAGACTTTTGATTCGATTCTGGACACGCAACCAAAACCAATTGGTCAATGTAATCTAAATATAGTTCGAATACTTTACGTACAGTAGCATCATATTGATTTAAAATACTCATATAGCGTTCCAATTCTATTTCGTTTTCAACTAACGCTGTAGTTATATGACGTTGATATCTTTCACGATGCGTTAAAGCTAATGTTAAACCTTCTCTTAACTCCTTCATAAGCTGTTCCAAACTTAAAGGGTTTGGCTTTGGTGGACGAGTTTCCAAGCGCATGCGTAAAAATTCATGCATAAATTGTAAAGGAACGCCGCTCAGAAATACAAATATCGGAATGTAAGTAGGCAAGTTAATGGATTTATATTCTTCACTCCAATAGCCATAACGCCTCAACTCTTCGATTTGCTCCCGACTTATATCGGGTTCTAAGCGTGGAACATCTTCTTCGATTTTTTCAGTCTCAAAATCATAGTCTTCAGTACCAGGTGTTTCTAATGATATCTGGGCTTTACACATTACTACATTGTGTAGCTTGTGTAGAAAAGCTAACGATTTGGCCAAACCTCGCGATTTAAGAACATTTTCAATAAACTTACGATATAAAACTGAAGATTGCTCAGGATTTGTTCCACTGCCATTACGTAAAGGCTCAACACTAAATATGTTGATATCATGCATGGAAGTTTTGCGAAATGGCGAAGAACAATGAGTTAAACCATCGGATATTTGACTTATTTCCGTAGAAGAGGAACTATAAAACGAAAAGAAATTTAAACATTTAAAAAATGGTTTAAAAACTTACAGTACGGCCGGATTATGTAGCACCAACCTTCCTATGCATTATTACTTACTCATTACTGCTTGTGGTGTCTCCTGGGACATGGGCGACGTCATTTAATAAAAATTGTACCTTATGGCTGGTAGTTTGCCCATTATTATTATTTGCGCCAGATAATTTCCTTTGTGAAGTAGCAGATGATTTGGTTGAATCTATAGAATTCATGCCTGAATCATCATATTCTAAACCGGAAGCTGTTGAATTTCCACTACTTGTCTCTGTGGCGGCGGTGTATGAAGTTTGTACAGGCCATGAAAATCGTTCGCCCTGTAGACGTGCCAATATTTTACCCAATATGGTTAATTTTAATCTTGCCTGTTTTGTAATGTTATACCAAAGACACATGGTTTTTATACGACCCACAAATGAATTGCTTTTATAAATGGGATGAAAAGCTCCCATAGCTTGTGAAGACGGATATAAAGCCTCGGCGGCTTCTAGACGTGTCAGAAGTTCTTCTACTTCTTTCATGGCTATTTCTTGTTGTTCCGCACAGTCTTTACAGTACAGCGATAGACACCCACTGCAATTTTTATTTTGCGGTTGAGGAGCTATAAAAAATTTTGAATTAATTTTGTTATACAAACTATATACGTATAAGTACATATCGTTGTGCGGGAGTTTATGTGCTCTATCCGCCATATCATATTTTTTTATATATTTCGAGTTAATGATGCCACTTTAGGTTTTCGACCCCAAATTTTTGAAGTCTGCAATCCGTTTTCGGATATCTCGTCCAGTTTCTGAGATAAGTAGCCGAAAACGTATAGCAGATTTTAAAAATTTTGTAGTCAAAAACCTAAAGTGGCATCATTAACTCGAGATATGTTAAATGGCGAGATATGTTGTAGTCGCCGTGGTCTAGTGGTTAGTGTGTTGGCTTACTAAGACATGAGCCCTGGGTTCGACACCCAGCTCCGACATCTTAAAAAAAAGATATATGAAAAAAATATTTCTTTCGGCGACTACCTCTCAGCAGTCTTCCGGCAAAAGCTCTGAAAGTAATTAATTGCATTAAACAAGCTTCTCAAGTCTGTCGTTCGGAGTCGACATTAAACTGTAGGTCCCGGTACTCATGGATAAAAATTTACACACACAACATGAGTGCCGCGAGAAACTAGGCCGTAATCCTGACACAGGGTTGTAAAGGCCAGTTATGTATGTATGTATGTATGTATGTTATATGGCGGATAGAGCATATAAATTCCCGCACAACGATATCTATTTCATGAAAATTAAACAAATTTTGTTTCCATATTTGTACTTACAACTGGCATTACTATCCGAACCCATACCGCTATCCATACTGAGATCACTTTCTTGACGCTTATAGCGTGGTTGGAATTTATAATTGATAATCTGTGTCAATAACTCTGAAACGTCTTTCCGTGCGGCAAACAAATATTTATCTTGTTGTTCGGGTGTACGATCAGCCTGCCAAGCTTGCAATTCCAACCAAATTAAATCTTTCACTTCTGTCTGCCAGGTATGTTCTTCATGGGATAACTATAGAGTTTCGTATGTATTAAAAATAGTTTTCAATAAAATTTTAATAAAATTATTACTTTATTATCTTGACGATCAACGCTGCCTAATTTAATTAAATTTGCAAAAGTCTCATGAAATTCTTTTCGTATTTTGAAACCCGGTGAAGCATGAAATCCCGTTTGCAATTGATGTGTAAACGCTAACGGTGGAGCAGAAGAACGACATCCTATAGGTCGTGATGATACACTCATATATCGATTACATGATTCTACCACTTTCGGCTGTTGATAGCGCATTTGAACTTCTGTATTAAGCGGAGTGCATTTATCCATTGCCTCCAAATTGTAAACACTGTTGTTTTCATTGAAACTATTGCCACGTGCATTATAACTGCTTAAAACTGCACTATTTGTAACGGTAGCCAAAGAATTTTTCAACTCACGTTCAGATTCACGCAGTAATGCTTGTGCTCGCTTATCTGTTCGTTTGGCTGAGCCACTGCTATCCTCGTTGACAAACATTTCATTAAGTATAGCACAATCCATAGTATTGCGTCTTAAGACGCGACAACGTGCCATACGTGTCATACCTTTTTTGGGTATCACAGGTGATTCAGCACATCTAAATGTTGAAAAGAAAAAAAAAAACAAATGAAATAAAAACAAAAAGGATTTACATTTACTTTCAATTAATAAACTTACGCTCCCACCGATGTCACAGCCTGAGCTCTTTGTTTTCTCTCCCAGTCTCGAGTTTTATTTTTCAAACGTGTTCGTGGTGGTGTTGTACCGTATTCTTCAAATCGTGCCGCCAGCAAATCATCTGGATGTGCTGAGGCAAAGTCTTCATCAACCACCGTTGCATTGCGGTAATTAATCGGTTTGGAGGGTGTTTGTTTAATGCGTATCTCAACTCTGCAATATAAGGAAAGCAAAAGCAGAAAAGAATTAAATTTTTATCAATCGAACGAAAAATAAAAGAAAAACTCCCTTTGTTAAATAAAAGGGGAATTTTCAAGCTTTTGAAATAAGTATTTGCTCGTAATATTATTGTGACTTCCAGGGAGAATACAATAAAGAATATTGAAATAAATATTCTTCTAATACGAGCAAGAACTTTTAGCTTTTACACAATTTATGTGTATAATGTTTGAGACTATTTTTTTAAGTAAAAGGTAAATATTTATATATACATATTTACGCACATATGATTTATTTACTTCTAGGTTTCGACAGCTCACGAAATATATGCTTATATCAGATTCAATCAGTGTCAACACCACAAGTATTAGAAATTCTATGACTCTATGTTTTTGTCGTTAAAAAATAAATTTTAGAAAATTGCTACTTATTTATGGAAGTTAATGTGATTATAGTTGCGAGAGAATAGTTGTTATGGGCTTTAATGCCTCCCTAAGATCTACCTTCTTGTTCAGTTAAGAAGGAAGGCATGGAAAATACTAAGCCTTGATCAGAAAGCTGGGTCCATTGTGATCGTCTTACATAAGAAAAAAAAAACAAGTAGTACCAATAGCGAAAGAAAGAAGAATGAGAAAAGCGAGACATAGCACCAAACACAGAAATCTACGATCACTATCAATTAATACTTAAAATCACCAACTTTTCTACCCGAGACCTCCTAGAGACTGTTCAAAATGAGGCTTTATAACCACCGCATTCTAGTACTCTGAAGTTTTGGTCAATAACAGAGTATAGACTCCACCAATTTCAGCTTCTATACAACCTCTGAGATTTCGTTGGCCGAGTTATCATATCCCCTATCAGTGAATGATCAGTAATCATAACCATACTTAGAAAATACTTTAAGTCTACCATCTACAGACTACACCATAATACTCTAGACACCCTTCTTCTTTCTTTTACGCGTGGTTCGCTATGCTATTGCTGTCTTAATGTCTGTTTTCGTCAAAGGAATGTATATTTCGAAGCGTCTCCGAGCTACGAGTAGTTTGTGGGCTATCTAATAGTACATGTAGCCGTTAGAGTCCTAAGGCAATTTGATTTCGTTAGATTTATTTTGGAAGAACTCTTTTAGTCGAGGTTCTATACGAATAAGCCATAAACTATGGCGTCACCCAAAGCCAACACAACATATGTCATCAATCCAATCCAACTTGATTTATGCACGAAGATGAAATGAAAAATTGAAAATTTTTGATGCGAAAATAAAAAAGTATCAATGATTTATTTAAATTAAAAGATATGAATCATGGAGATTGAACTTGTTTTGACACTGTGCTAAAAATGTGTACTTTCATCCTAATTTATATACGTTGCCATACTATTCTTCCGAATATTTAAAATCAGATAAGCCAACTAACTATCTAATTGCAATACAATTTGCACCATTAATTTGTAACCTCTATTGACCATTGTTAAAAATTAAAACTATATTAGTTCTTCTACTTGTTTATATATAAAACTTTAATTGATTTCGTTCAGTATTTCTGATGCAACATTTTTATACAAATTTGCAATCCTTAAATAGACTGAATTATGACAAAATTCACCATATTTTTCAAATCATTCACCTGTTTGTGTCAATCAACAAATCAATACTTATTAAATACCAATTAAAGAAAAATTACTGAATAAAAGTGAAGGGCATTCAAATTTAGTTTTATTTTTTTTTATGTGATAATTAAGTTATCAGTTCCAACGAAATGCTCTAAAGTGTTTTATATTCAATATCAGCACCAAGCGTTACATTTGTATAGATAATAGAAATAAAAGAACTAACATGTATGCCATTTTATCGTGTAACATACATACGAGTATTATACGTACAAATGTGGTTGACTTTATACTCGTAGTTGTTTTAGTAAATGACAGATAAGATTGTAAAAAAAATTATACTTTAGTTTACAGATAGGCTATGTTCAATAACCGATCAGCGGTTATGGTTAATGGGATAATTCTGGAAATAAAAACGGTTTTGGATATCAATGAAATTCTTTATTCCTGTAAATGTACGTTCGATGCCATTATGTATGGAACTCGATTTCTTTTGCATGGCCACTACGAGCACGCTTGCAGAAGTCCAGACGCTGAACCCGATTTTCGACGGTTTTCAAGCATAAATCGGTCGATACGAAGTTCATCAATCGTCGCTGGCTTGTTGGCATAGACCATAGACTTAACTTGGACCCACAGGAAATAGTCTAACGGAACATTTTGTACTGTGCATGTGGATTCAAATTTTTTCCCTAGACGCTCAATTGTTGATCTGCTAGGACGATTATGACGACCATATATTGGACGTAGCGCTCTTAACGTTGAGGCCACTAACTCCGAAATTCGGTAGTAAATATTAATAATTTCGACTCGTTGTTGGCTCGTATATCTTTCCATCATGAAATGGCAAACCTTATTGTAGAGAAATGTCATAAGAGCGGCGAGAAATATGGCGTCGTTTGCTGTCCCTGTCTCTCCACTTTTGTAGCGTCCCTGTTAAAAAAACCCGGTACTAGAATCAAGTTACACATACAATTCTATATGTATTACGTGCTTAACTTATAAAAAATTAAAGAAAAGTGGTAAATACACTTTTAATAAAAACTTGCTTTAAATAACTCTTTTCGAAAAACTTCGATTTTTCTTGAATATGGAGTATTTTCATCTGGCAATTGCGTGTGAACATCATTTCGATAAGTCCATTAAAAACTAAATTGATTAAGCTTAACATGAGAACAGGGTATTAAAAAATAATTCTCCTCCACAAATTAATTTTTCAATAGCCTAGTTTTCAAAGTCCTTTCCTTAAAATGTAAATATAAATTATTTAAGAACTGATACGAATTTAAAAATACTACGTATACGTATATAGGGGGCGTTGGGCGTGGCGTAGGGGTTAGATCTTTCGCATACAACGCAAAACAACCCAGGTTCAAGCCTTTGCAAAGGTGAAAAATAAAAAATAACAAATTTGCCGTTCTGTGTGATTTTAATTAAACAATTAGAGAAACTACCCCCTGACATTCCAATCTCTTCCACCTTTGGCATGCCGTCAAAAATGAATGCTCAGAAGAATAAGCGCCAACTATTGGGAGGTTAACAGCTACTATTTACCTAGCGAAGATACTCACCACTTCATAATCAAAATCCAGCGACAGATGGGGCAATTGCCGTTGATCATTCAAGGGTAAAGGTATAATACTGGTTTTTGAGTGATCAGATTGGCAGCAACTTATCTAGTGGTATTCCTAAGGCGCTTAAAGTAAAGTACATATGTATTTGGATTTTGAGCTAACTTTTTCAAATTGAGTATGCCACTGGGTTAACTATACAAACCAATATTAAGTTTGCAATGTAATTAATTAACACTATTTCTCAGATAATAGTAAAACTTAAGGTTATGCCTGATTATCTATCTTTTTTTACACGAAATCCGTAGCAACTCCATCAAGTGTTATTAACCTTTTTGAAATTACCAGGGCTGTGGAGTCAGAGTTATGAAATCGGAATTGAAGTATTTTTACATGACTCTGACTACACAATTTCCATACGCACATAAAAAAAATTCAAATATATTTTAAAGTAAAAATTCTTCAAAATTAACGGCGTAATAGTTTAAATATCGGTGTGAATAAGTTATTGCATCAACTACCCACAGCAAAATTATCACTGTTTTTGTTTTTTACATATGTATGTCAATGGACGAGTACTTTCAGCATCTAAGTCGGAGTTGAAAACTAACAAATTTAAACAGTTGGAGTTGATATTACGAACGTAAAATTATTTTTGACGACTCCACAGCCCCAGAATTTACTATGCGGGATATTAGATAAATTTATACTGATTGCAGTAAGGCCTTGAAAACACAAAATTTTCTTCAAAAGCTTGCATTGATTGATATTCCTGCTACAATCTATCTTTCCAAACTTTTAGTATAAAACTGTGTACATTTCTTTTAGTGTCTTGTTGTTGCTAAATAGATGGTCACTGATTCTTACTTTACAAGACAGTTCTTCTACTCTTCATTTCGAATACCTACTTACTATTGGTATCGTATTGATTTTTGTTACTCTCTTTGTGTGTCTTAGGATGGAATTACAGTAACGGACTTCCCTCGTATATGGCTAAGATGAGTTTATTTAAACTCCCTACATTGAAAAGGAGTAGTGTAGTTTTAGATGTTTGTTTTGTTTATCACGTTGTTACACTCCTAAACTCTTTACTTTAAAAAAACATTTAATCCTCAAAAGTTTAGTATGATAAGACATACCAATTTTACATTGTAATTATTCGCTTAAAATTGCCTTTAATAGGAAATAACTTTGTCGTGTTTGCAGGTATGTATTTGGTATTTTAACTTTACTTTTTTTTGTCGTACAGTGTAACTTTATTACTCGTATTTGACAATCATGCATTAAACAATAAATCTTATTTCTATGATATCATATATTCTGCTTAGAATTTGCAAATTTTTTGATGGCATTTAACTGCTGTAATGTGTTCATAAATTATGAAATGATTTATTTAATATTAAGAATCTTTATTATAGTACGAGTGTATTAGGGTTTTCACAGTCATACAGAAATTATATATATTACCGATAAACATAATACATTCATGTAAGAGTAAATAAATTACTTTAGAGACTGTAAACCCTCTCAATGATATGATATATGGAGTCGTTACTTTAGAGACTGTAAACCCTCTCAATGATGTGATATATCGAGTCGTTAAATTCTAAAGTGAATAAATAAATATTACACTGATATCATCACTGTAATGTTTATATACAGCATGAGGATGACAATGCATAAGTTTAAAAAAAAAATATTTTTGGCATTTAAATTAAATTAAATTAAATTAAATTACATCTTCCATAAAATCACATAAAAAATAAAAAACAACAAAAAAAAACAAAATATTTTCTTAATAAATGAATTTGGATAAACAAATATTTGAAACTGTAATTTTATAGGTGATTTAGACTTTACAATTGTAAAAATTTTAAACACTTAGGCCCATTGCCGATAGTTATTACCAGTAAACCTTAACCTAAAGGTAAGGCAATCTTCCCAATAACAGTAGCGGACACTTTAGTTTAATGTTTAATTGTAATAACAAAAAGCAATTTGGGGGGTCGTGGTATGGTGGTTGAGCGCTCGCACAGAAACTCACACAACCGAGGTACAATCCCAGCGAGGGACAAAAAATTACAATAATACAAATTTGCGATTTTCAAAAATTATAATTAAAACAGCTCCACCTTCTGGGAAGAAAACAGCTAATCTACTGAAGACGCTCACCATTCACATTGAACCCACCGACAGATGAGGCAATTGCTGTTTGATCATTCAAGGGTGAAGGTATAACACTGGCCCTTGAGTGGTTAAATTGACAGCAACTTGTCCCATAAACAAGAAGGCGCATAATATACAAATATCTACAAAAAAGAATCTATCAATCAACCATCTTCACATTCCAATAGAATGCACTGCATGAGTAGGGGTTTACCCCTGAGTATTGGTCTTAAAAAAATTATCTATCCGATAACATCATACCTTTAACTACCGGCAAGTTGTAATAATGGGCCCTATTGCGGTATTCATAAACTTATTTGACAAGTATTCTATAGAAATTTGTCATATAAGCCCTTAATACCAAATTGTTTTCGCATTCATCTGTACAAATTGCAATAGATTTTCCAGATAATTTACAAATTGTTTTCTAGCGCAGTGGCCGGCGAAAATCATCTGGCTAAAACTGTGAATATACTCGTAGTTATGAACAGCAATGCCGTCAAAATGCTTTTTAATTCCTAAAAACGCCAAATTTTTAGGTCTAATGTCAAAAAAAATTAAAAATTATTTTAATTTTTTAAATATACTATTGATGCTCAAGAATTGTTATAAATACCTTCACTGCATTTAATAAGGGCTTATATGACAAATTTCTATGCAAAAATGGTCAAACAAGCCCTTAATAAATTTTTAGGATTAGTAGTACAGCAGTTATATTTTTTTAATAAAAACTTACTGTAGCTATTTTATTAATGTAAAAGTTTACAAAAAGTTTTGGTACCAAACAAACTAATTTAGTACTTAAACGGGTATGTTCTGAAAAACGAATTCAAGTGAAAATAAAATTTCAATGGTCTTTAAAGTATTTAATTCTAACGCTATTAACAATTCAATTCAAAAATGTATTTTTTATTTGTGTTTGTTTTTAATTAATTATACAAAATATGAACTTTAAATTTTTCTTTTACTTCTAAATAAGTTTGTGAAATGCAAGATAAAATTTTCTATATACATATTTCGAATAAATATGCAGTTTGAAATTAATAGAAATGTATTGATTATGAAACTTAATTACTATACATATTGTATTTTTAATACCAGTAATAAAAAAAAAGAAAACACTTACTTTTTACGTCGCATTTGGATGACTTTTTGATGATGAGCAATTGTTTTGTATAAATTATGAAAGTTATTTAGTTTTTTAGAGATTATTTTACTTTCAAAAGGTTTTATTTTTTGTATAATTCAGTTCATTTGACTGGTGAATTCATTGATTGCACTATGATATGTTTTTTAATATGCATATGTATAGGTATGTATTATATATAGTACGTTTTTAAAAATATTTCTATAAAAAAATAAACGAATTAGAAAACACTAAACCCAACCCATTATATTCAGTTTTTTTTTTTTTGTTCTTATTAAAAAAATTGTTTTATAGGTATTTAATAGAAAAACATCTCAAATTTACTATTTGTGAAAAAAACACTTATTAACGAATCGAAAGTAAAGCAAAATGAAAATGAAAATTTTTTCAAAACATACCAAAGCGTTTGCACCGTGAATGCGAACGTAAACGTGAAGAATGGACGAACAAATAAACACAAAAATATATTTTCAAACTCATGGAGAAGTTTCGTTACATATTTGAATTTCCATATTATAAGAGTAGAAAAATAAAACCAAATATGTATGTAGTATATACAATAGTAAAAAGATACAACAGCATTGACCGAATATTATAATACTCTATAGGAAATATCTTAAAAATTTTATTTCTTAATATCGGTGATTCTGAAATAACTCTAGTAACTAGAGTCTAGTTATATATACCAAAGAAAGTAACGACAGTAATGGTGATCAGTGAACGAAAATAAAACCAAACGATTGATTTCACAAATCTAAAAGCCTGCTTCACGGTATCGTAAGATTGCTTTCACTCACCTCTTTACATTTTTAATTGTGTTTGAAAAGAAACTTGTTTCAGGCAAAAATATAAAAATAAAAAAAAAATTATTAATAAAAAAAAGTAAAAATTAGATAAAAATGTTCTTTATTTTTAATTCGGACTCATCCAGTAGCAAAGAAAATAAAAAAAATAATAGTTGAAAGAAGACAGCTTAGACAAGTAAGTCAGACATACTATATTATTTTCGGCTAAACAAAGTCTTGGGTATAACAAATTTGAAATAGTAAAGCAATTCAAAACTATCTTTATACAAAAAAGTCCGTAACCCTGACACAGGGTTTTAAAGCCAGTTATGTATGTATGTACATATGTATATAAGCCATTGATTTGATATATCATGAACAAAACGTCGGCAGCGCAAATGTCAGAATTTTGTTCTAATTTGTGTATGTGGTGACTACGTATGGTTTAGCAAATCCTAATTATGATTTTTCATCAAGTGCATTTCGTTTACTTCTGCGGTTGTGAATGTAAAAAAGATGGCGTCAAGTTAAAAATGACAGTTGATGGTAGCACATAGTTGTTCGAATAATTGTTTTACCAACGACGGTCGACAAAGTACATGACATAGATTTAGAGAGTCTACACGAGCTAAATCGATGATCGATCAAAAATTTGTTCATGATATACCAAATCTATGGCTCGTAGAGACGGGGTATAAGGTAAGACAAAAAGAAATTTGGTTTTAAGAAACCCATTTTTCAATATGTTAAGTACAAAGTTTAAGTTAAATGAGAAAGTTAGTCAGTCACTGGATTTAGGGGAACGCGTAAAATAAATTTAAATAT
This sequence comes from Metopia argyrocephala, assembly GCA_963576795.1. Classification (NCBI taxonomy): domain Eukaryota; kingdom Metazoa; phylum Arthropoda; class Insecta; order Diptera; family Sarcophagidae; genus Metopia; species Metopia argyrocephala. The sequence continues at coordinate 53,342,123 of OY756211.1, read as the reverse complement.
TTGTATATGTAGTACATATATTTCATTTATTGTTATGAAGGTTAACAAAGAAGTGTAAGTAAAATGTGCACAAGAACATGACTTTACACACTAAAATAAAAAAAAAACTACAAAAGTCATTTAACAAATGTACACTACTCAGTCACATGTTGCTCTGTTAGATTTTTTTTCATGAAAAATAAATATAATACTTAATAAGCAGCAAAAAAATAATATATAACAAATAATGACTATATGTAATAGTTATTAAATATCATGTAAAAAAACCAGGCAAAATATTAAAAAAAAATCACATAAATAATGTTAACGACCGCATAAGAATAGAATTAAAGAAAGAAAAATAAATAAAACAAGCCGACCGGTAAAAAAAATTTTTTAGCGAATACTTTAAAATTCACACTCACATTTGCACTGTTATGGATGGGGGTTAGGGTAAGTCTGAATACGAAACGTAAAACATAAATATACAGAGATTATAATCGGTGACAACACTGGGGGGATATATAAAAAAAAAATATTTATTTTAGTAAAATAATTATAATCGATGACAACACTGGGGGGGGGGGGGGGGGGGAAGTATAGGAAATAAATATACAAAAACAAAACAAACAAATATATGTATATTCATTTTAGTAAAATAATTATAGGGTCATTTTTTTTTAGTTTTTAATGAAATTTTTAATTCTGGTTTTTAATGAAACAAAAAAAATGAATTATAATTTTTTTATAGCCTATAAATTATTAATGTAAACTTTAAAAATATTTTAAAATTTTTTTTGATATAATTAAAAAAAAAACTAAAAAATATATTTCATAGAAAATATTTATACATACATAAATATGTATGTATATAAAACAATAAATTGATATATCCGAGCAAAAACAAAAAAAAAAAAAAAATAGAAGTTCTTCACAAAGCATAGCACTTTCATTTCATACCATGTATTTCTAAGTTAAAAATGAAATTTAGCAACTTTTGAGTATATGCACATAAAATTAGTCCAATGATTTGAATTGAATTATTCGTTAATTAAAAAGTTAAGAAGAAAAATCATAGTATTACTCGTATAACATAATTTAACAATATTTTGTTATTATTACACTGTCTGTTATATTTTTAATATAGTCTAGTATGTAGTATGTTGGCTAACTAGGCAAGAACTCCGGGTTCAAACCCTAGATTTGACATCTTGATTGAAAGAAATATAAAAAAATATTTCTTTCGGCCACCAAGGCTTAGCGGTCTTCTGGCAAAAGCTCTGACAGTAACTGATTGCCATGAACAAGCTTCTCAAGCCTGTCGTTCGTAGTCAGCATTAAACTGTAGGTCCCAGTACTCATAGATAAAAATTTACGCTCAAAATAATTGTTAAATTAATTCAATATTAGTATACATATATAAAAACAAAGCTTTTCTGAAAAAAAAAATTCAAGAAATTCGAATTTTTCAGAAATTTAAATTGCTCGGTGCACAAAGTGGTTCTAATTTTTGAGATTCTACGGTACTTGCATTAGTATTATTTTAATTCTCTTTAAGAATTACCGGTATTTTTATTTAAATAAATATATACATACATATATATAAATAATTTACCCCCGTATTCATAAAAACAAATAACTCTGATTTGAACATTTTAGAAAAATATTGTATGGAAAATTTGACTTAAAATTCATTTCAAAAATTATTATTTTTTTTTTTTTTTTTTTTTTTTGTAAAAGCAAAATAAATTTTAAAGAGTCATCACTTGAAACGTTCCACTGTGCAAAGTGAATGTCATCTTTTAAGATTGATTGTCATAAAATAAATAATAAACATTTACACCCCAACCCGCCAGATACTTAAGACTGGTGTGTTGGAAAAGATTACCAAATGTGGATTTATGCATTTAAGCAAAATTTGGTTTACCACAGAATCTGGCTTGACATTTATGTATGTATATGGGCATGCCAAACTTTCAATTTTGTTTTTATTAATTTAAAGAGAGTTTCTTGTGTATACATACAGCAGCGTTTTTGCTTAATTTACATAACTTTCCTCTTTTTTGATTATAATTAGAGTTTTTTCCCGAGAAATCCCGTCCCGGGAATTCCCGGGAATTTCAATTGTAAAAATTTCCCGCTTTCCCGGGATTTTTTTTCCGGGATCCCGGGAAAAAAAATTATACGTCAATAAATAGTAACTACAAAGACGTGTTGGCTCAGACACGTCGTATTATCAAAATTTTCAAAAAAAGTTCAACAAAAAATGCTATACTTCAAAAATATGTTGTCGCAAAACACAAGAAGGAAGTATGTCTCCAATTAGATATTGTAACTGGTTGGAATTCGTTAGTACCAATGATAGAAAAGTTTCTGCTCATAAAAAATTCAATAAAAAAGAGCCTTATTGATTTAGAAATGGCTGAACTATGGGTTAAGGAAAATATAGTTGTATTAAACCACATGGTTAATTTTAAATTTTATTAACAGTGATCATAAACATAGTTTGTTTTCTTATGCTTCTAAGCACTTGGTAGTTGGACATGCTGAAAATTTTTATAATCGACTCTTTAGTGTACACAATTTCGGAGAAGTTGAAACTTTTGATGAGGTTGAAGAATTTTCCGCTGCAAAAGAAAAAACATTTGAAGAAGTCTTAAATGCAGCCATTAGTGACGTAAATTGAGGTACTTAACCCACCTCCAAAAATAAATTCAAGGTCTCTATAAAAAAAGAATTGAAATTTTTTGAAGGAAGTGGCTAAAGAACTCAAAGTATTGCGCATTTGATTAAAGCACTTTTATCCATACGTCCAACTTCAGTAGAAAGTGAGAGAGTTTTTTCGATAGCAGGCAGTTTGTTAATAAAATAAGAAATAGACTTTCGGATGAGTCTATAAATGCACTCAGTGTATTAAAAAATTATTTTTTAAACCAAAAAACAAATAATGTTTATTTATAAAAATTTATTTTATATACATTTTTCATTCTTGTATTGCTGGAAATATGTATTTCTTATATTTGTCTATTTTGTATTGCCTCTATAAATTCAAATTGTAATGATAGTATTCAAGAACTGGTATTCTTATTGAGAAGTAACATCCGTTAAGGAATATGATTTTCGATTTTATATAGAACTATTATATTATAATGCCCGTATTCTAAAAAGTATTTTAGGTTTATTGAGAGTTTATTTGACAAGTATTGCATAGAAATATGTCAAATAAACCGTTAATAAACCTAAAATAATCTTTATGAATACGGGCATAAAACTATTAATTGTTTTAAATAGTTGAAGTGTTATATTTTGTTTTTCATCTCACACTACTCCTATTTCCTATTTTTATTTTTAATAACGTATGTTTATTTTTTACTTAGTTATGTAAGTATTTACTTCGTGTAAGCCAAAATTTTTACGTTTCTAAATAAAAAATTTATTACTAAAAACAAATAAATTTTTGTATTTATTTCATAGGCCGGGATCCCGGGAAATTAAAAAAAATTTCCCGCTTTCCCGGGAAACACAAAACCCCGGGAAAAAAAAACTCTAATTATAATGCATTAGACTTAAGAGACGTTATTCTTTAAAAAAAAGTTTTGTTTTATAAGACTCTGATAAAACAATTTTTAATACAAACTTTCAAACTATTTACAAAACACATGTAAGTGAAAAAAGAAACTTTAAATTAAACACTTTTTCATGTTTCATTCATACACAAAGGATTAACAAATAATTTGTGCCGTGCTGTGAATAAATATTTTATTTTTCCATTTTATTAAAGCTCTTGATGGTCTAGTTTAATGGTGTATACAAATACAAATTAAAAATTTATAGAAATGTATCTACGTTTTGAAAAAATTTTCTTCAATGGTTTTTGTTTTGAAATCATCTATTTTAACATTGTGCAACAATTTTAATAATTTTTTTTTTAATATTTCATTTTCATTTTTTTTTTGTTAATAATTAAGTAAAATGTAACTTTAAAATAAATACAAATAGCAAGTATTTATTAGATTTAATAGTACATATGTACATGCATACATGTGTATGTATATGTACTTAATTATTATTATTATTATTTGTGTAAATCACATTTTGTATTTGTTCTATTCCATTATACATTGTGTACAATAGGGAGATAATTTTCAATATTAAATATTTTAAATTCTTTTTTTTTTTTTTTTTGTTTTAAACTTTATTAAATTTGTTTGAATACTGTGCCATCTGCTATTTTTGTTGGTATTTGTGTGTACATATTTAATTTATTTAATTATTATTTATGATTTGCTGTATGTAGGTATGGTTTCGTTTTTATCTTCTAGTAATTATATTTACTGGTGTTGTTGTTATTTTTTATTATAAATGCTTTGCAAATTATTCGCACACTCATGTCTTTTTTCTTTTTTTTTTTTTTTTTTTTTTGATCGAAATTAAAATATTTTTATTAAATTTCTACGAACCGCACATTCTCACTTGATACCGACAACTAAAAGTTAATTTGAAAATTGGTGAGTATTTTGTTCATTATAATAAAAGAATGGAAATTTAGTTACAAAGATAATGAATTGCTAAGAGAAAATAAAAACTTTTCTATATTCTCTGTAATTGATAGTAATAAAAACTTTTTTTTTCTCATAAATAAAAGTTTGTTATATGGAAATTTTAAAGAGTAAATTATTCAAGAAAAATAAAGAGTTATTTATTTGCATAATACCAATATATCGGAGGCAGCATTGTCGTTTTCGTTCGATCACACTAAAATTGGTAGAGTGGTTGAGTTATTGAAATTTTCTTAATTTTTTTGGTAGATTTTTCTATAATTTTAATGAAAATTACTGTTTTCATTAATGTTAACACAGATTTATATCTCTTTCTACAATTATAATTTAGAAACGTAAACAACCCTGCGAGGTATGTCAGCTAGTGATGTAAAAGTAATGAGTATTTGAGTACTGAGTACTCAATACCATGAATATTTACCGGTACTCAATATCAAATAGTAACTATTCAATATTTTTAGGGTTATATTCTGTAGTATGTTATTGTATGTTTTCCTTAAGAATCCTCAGAAATAACACAAATCTGTGTATTAAAAAAAACCAAATTAACAAAAGGGATAGAAAAGAAGAATTTGTGGCAACGGATTAATTTACATTTTAAAAATTGTGTTAAAAAGTTTTAAATAAAATGGCCTTCAGAAAAAGAAGGATTTTCTTTGTGAATTACGCCGTGGCTGCACGTGGTGAACGGGTTAAACAAAAGCAGTCTCAGGTTAAACCTGAAACATACATAATCTAATATCTTTGTAAAACCCTTCATGAACTTGTCAACCTAGCGCACCACAGCTGAAACACACGTAGAGAGGGAGAGAATTAAAGTAAGCGTATAGGGGGGGTCGTGGCATACTGGTAGAGCGCTTGCACAGAAACTCACACGACCAAGGTTCAATTCCAGCGAAGGACAAAATTATAAAAATAAATATTTGCGGTTTTCTAAAATTACAATTTAAATTAAAAATTAAATTTAAATAAAATAAGAGGTTCCCCCCCCCCTCCAGCAAGACCATCAGCAAGAAACCGCCCCCTGACATTTCTAATCTATTCCACCTGAAACCAATGATCAGGAGTACAGCGCCACCTTCTGGGAAGATAACAGCTAATCTACTGAAGACGCTCCCCATCCACCGACAGATGAGGCCATTGCTGTTTGATCATTTGAGGGTGAAGGTATAACACTGGCTCTTGAGTGGACAAATTACCAGCAACTTGTTTCATCAACAAATAAAAAAAAAAAAAAAATTCTATCAACCATCTTCACATTCCAATACAATGCACACTGCATGAGTAGGGGTTTACCCCTGAGTATTGGTCTTAAAAAAAAAAAAAAAAAAAAAAAAAGAAGATAAATGCCGAAGAATTGTACCGAAGCAGGAAAATCTATAGCACAATGAGAACTTTGCAAAACGATTATTTCACATGAAGGTATGTGCTGTGATCTTGTATTATTTTTGTTTTAAAATATTACGTTTATAGGAGGAGACAGTGCTAATTTAGAAGCATTTGGACTCGAATAACTCATTAGCTGATTTAATGAAAACAATTGAAGTTAATGCCGTAAAAGTAGAAATAGATTTATAGAACGTAGAGTTTAGTGTATATTTTTTTTAAAAACCTTTAACTGATTAGATTTTTTACTTGCTTCGAAAAGTGTGGGGACATACAAGACGAAATTTCATTCGTAGTCCCCGATAATGTCGTTAACATTTTAGCAGCTATAAAATCTGCAGGTTGGTGCTGCTTACCATTTCTTTTACTTTCAAATAAAAAAAAACACATTCAAGTATTGAGTAGTATTGAGTACTCAATATAAAAAGAACCGAGTAGTATTGAGTAGTCAAAAGTAACCGCTTTTCACATCACTAATGTCAGCTGGTATGTTAATTGCACCTTATAATCATTACCCTATGAATTAAACAGTTGTTTTAGGTGCGTATTTTCATGACATGCTATAGTGGCGAATTAATTCGAGTGGAATTGATTTTTAATAAATTAAGTTTAAGTACTGAATAAGAGCTCAAGAAAACGAAAATCTTCTTAAATATTTTTAAATATTTTTTGCTGGGAATTAAATTTTTGAGTAAAAAATATTTTGGTTGACAAAATGCAAATTTATAACTTTACATATAATTTTTTTTATGATGTAAGTATTTGGCCCAATCAATAAAAATTTAGCATTTAAACAAATTCGTTAGCTTATCTTCAATAGAAAAGTGATGCATTCCAAACTCTCATTACAACAAAGTTCTCTCTTGGATCCAAGAATGCACAAATTTTGTATGGGAAACCTAATATGCGTAGACATTTGTCAATGTTTTTCCTTACCAGGCAGACGTTGTTCTACCCGTGCTTATTTAATTTAGCGAGATATTATTAGTCACGTTCCTTTCTACTACGCCCATGCTTAGTAATCTATAAAACACTTTCATGTAAAAGAACATAAACATTTCGAATTTCATTGCTGTAACTTAAGTAAATAGTTTACTAGCTATGTGAATCTCTTAAGGCGGACAACTTTTTGTTTTTGTTTTGAACCAACATATTTCGTAGACATACAATACATAAATATATAGATTTTTATATACTGTTTCAAATTTGATTATGTACCCAGTTGGCTCTGTCTTAGACATCCCCGAGGATGGGTGCTCAACAATGGACTATTCAGCAAGACGTATAGACGACATCCAGAACAATTCGTCAGCGATATTTTTAAACAAATGTCGCAAAAATCGTGCACGATTGTTCAAGCGACACTTTCCCTGAGCTTGTCGTCGACCTTACATTGCATAAACTATACAAGCGTGTCGTAAATATTATATTTATCATAGATATCTTCGAGGAAATAGACTACAAACATCGTGCACGACCTTTTTAAAAAAATGTTTATGTAAAAAATATTTATCTAAATTGTTACCATAAAATTATGATTACGGTTTTTTCACCAAACATTTGCTTTAAGTTACTACTACATTAATCAATTACAAAAGTAATTACGAGTATTCTTAGAAATATTTCTATGATAATCTACATTCTAAAGTCTACCTTGAAAGGAATAAACGTTAAAAATAAATTCTTTACTTTTATACTTATGTTTTATAATTATATACCTCGTATTAAATTTCAGCACTACAGGATACAATTCAACCTTATATAGACAACAGTTGATTACTTATGTTCATCATTTACGATCTATAAGACCTTAGAGAATAAGAAGATTATATTGTTGACAGAAGGTAGAACACATTTTATCGCTCTTTTAAAGAAGTGTAACACATAAAGCTTTCAAACTTAGTAGGAATACGATCTCCTTACAATATTACCTGTACCTGATTCTGTACCTGTATTTTAAATATACACAAAAACAATACTTTTCTAGGCAAAACAACGTTTGCCGGGTCAGCTAAGTAGTTAATGAATAAAATTTTGTAACAAAAAATTTAAATTTGTATGTACTTGCGAAGTGATACCATTTTTTGTGGTAGATATACTCGAGTATACCACAAATAGTAGTCGTGGTTGTAAAGGCCAATTATGTATGTATGTATGTAATATGTATGTATGCATGCATGTATACCACAAATATGCTTTTGAAATTTACTAACCACTTTTAAACTTTGAGTTACGGGTAAAAACCCAATTTTTCAGTGTGTTTGTTGTTGCATTTAATATGTTCTAAATTAGTCAAAAATAAACCGTTTTAGATTTTTTTTTTGTTAAGACCAATACTCAAAGGTTTACACCCCTGCATTGTATTGGAATTGGAAATTATACGTTTTTATTATTTCAATTAAGAGCCTAATATCAATTGGACAAGTTGCTGTTACGAGTAGTTTATCATTCAGGCGAGTACTGTAACTTCACGCTTGAAAATGATCAACAACAATTGCCCAAGCCTATTGCCCCCATCTATTCTGATAATTTTTTGTTTATTGTGAAGTGGTGTGGATCTAAGTTGCTGTTCTGTCTATTACTTTCCAGTAGGTGGCGCACACTGGTTCAGCTTCATACGATTGGTGGCATTAAATATAAGGAGTGGACCTAGAAACTTGAAAGTTGGCACAGAGTATTATATTGACTAAATTAAGAAAATAAAATAGTTTCATGAAAATCAGCCACACCCATCGCCCACCGCCCATACAATCAAAATGGATATTTTCACATAAAACCTTTCGTATAAAAGCAAAAGTCTTAAAATTTAGTACATATACTACTTAGAAAAAACAAAAGACGCATGCCAAGTGTCATTGAAATCTGCCACGCCCATCGCACCGTCTTGCATTCTGTGTAGGCAGTATTTTGGTGACTAAAATTCTATTTTTTAAAACTATTTTTCACAAATCAAATAATACCGTTGCAAAGAAGAGTGTTTCACTGAGACAAATTCATAATTTATTTGATTAAAAAGAAATATTTTGTCTTAGAAAAAGTCTACAGAAGTCACTTAAATATTGTAAAACGAAAACTGAGGAAAATTTTTACACAGTTCAGTAGCTTTCATATGTCAGATATTTTAATTGATAACTTTTCAATGCCGTTTTTATTGAAATATAGCACTTCCTTTATAATTCGTAGAAAAAATTGTTTAGATTGCGTATGTAGTGTAGGAGATATGACCGAATTAAAATTGCCTTCTAAGCCTCAAAATTTGCAGTTTTTCTTTTAAATAAAAGATAGGTCCGGCTATATTACTGGAACCCAATGAACCCTAAAAGCCTATTCTTTGAATTTACCCAAAAAAATCCACAAGTTTTTACAGATCGTTAAACAAACTTATGAATTTTCTGAAAATGGCCGGGAAAACTGCTGACAAGTTGCAATAAAATCTATTGCAGAGAAGTGCAATCCTAAGAGTATGCAACAGATTTTAATACAAACGTCTACCGAAATTACATGATTGTGAAAGAAATTTTTCCTAACTAATTTTAGTTTTTTAAGCCGGAATTGCTTAGGGGCAAAAACGCGCAGCTGAATTTTTAATAAATAATTAGCTGAGACTTCAGGCTTTAATTTGATATAAGTATCCGGCTGAGGCCCGTTGGTGCACAGAAGATGCAATCCATAGAATTTGGAGAAAATATATATTTTTGGACAACTTTTTGTAGTAAAAAAAAATTTTTTTCTTTAAATTTGAACATTTTTTGCATTTGCATGTATATCATAAATAACGTCCAATTGTATGAAAAAAAGTCTTTTTAATGTCATTACAAGAGTATTTTAAAAGCATAAAGCGATAGAATGTAGCATATATAATACGGTCATTTCAAACGCATTCACTTAGCTCAACTTTCAATGTCTCTGTCTCAAAAAAGTAATGAAGATATAAGCCTAATATTTTTGGTACATGATAGTTAGATTGTCTATTATAAACTGTAAAAAAATCAGGTAGATCAGAAGGCATGAAAAAAATGAATTAATGCCGCTCTTGAACCAGTGTGTGGCGCTTTTCTCCTGATCATTCGTTTGCTATGTCAAAGGTGGATAAGGTTGAATGTAAGGGGAAGGCTTTCTACGGATGTACTTCTTAGAGGTTGGGTTGAGGAAACTCCTATTATATATTTTTTTTAGTTAAAACCTCGAACTGCTGCACAAATTTTTGTTCTTTATTTTCTTCTGGGACTGGAACCTGGTCAGCTTTGTGTTGTAAGTGAGAGCTCTAAGCACTACACTACGCCATTTGTGTGTATTTCAATGCACAAATACTTTTTTTAGTTCCCCCCAAACCTCTTCCCCCCCTCCACCTATTTTTTTTTGCTCGACAACAGCTATTAGAAAAATTATATCACTTTTCCATTGTTTTTTGTCGCAGCGTGTGATAATATAACAACAGTTTCGTTGAATCTCTAACTAATGCTGCATTCTACTTTAGAATTCATTATACAATGTCTCTATTCTCATACAATAGTTAACTGTTCTCATTATCAGAGTCAAGGTAAAATTTTAACAGTCCATATAAATTTTTTTTTAATTCTTAATTCATCCCAAGTAATATGTTACATTTTGCTTAATATTTGTATAATTGCAGTGCTGCTTTATATTTACTAATGCTGGCAAAGTATTGAATAATGAATATCGAGTAATTGTACTAATTTTTGAACACTCAATACTTAAAGTAACGACTCAATACTTTTAGAATTATGTTTTTTATCAAAGTTGTATAGCAAATTTAAATTTTAACGGCCTAAACACATCTCTATTAAAAAAAATTGAACACTAATTATAAAACCTCGAAGAACAAGCGCTGTTTAGCGTTATTATAACAGAGTTGATTATTAATATGTTAAATGAACTATCTTGTCTGTAGACTCTACTAAAACAATTAAGAAAATTCTCGTGAAGGTAGTTAGATTTCAATGAAAACCCCACAGTACTTTTAATATAATTTTTTTTAAATTAATCACATTTTTCGGAATCAATGTAGAGTCTTTCATTATGCGACTATTTAACTTTGGTGTCGAAAGAAATATCGAATCACAAAAACATGCGGATTTGAGAACACCATTTTTGGAATTATGGGGTTTCAAAAAATTTTGCGTTTTCAAAACGAATCGAAATCTGGAATATAACAGGAAAAATTAAGTTTACATATAATTAAAATTAAAATTTATTTTTTATTAATTTTTAAAATGTTAAAAATTCATAAAAATCTGTTAAAAGTACGGAAGAATATTGAATACTGAAATCAAAAGTATTCAATACTATCGAGTAATGAAGAGAAGTTCTATTTGCCAGCACTAATGTTTACACAACTCTCAAGTCTTATCATTTAAATAAAAAATAAGAATACACAAAATAAGATAAGAAACAAAAATTTTTAAGGAGTTTCACCAATTTGTTGCTTAAAAAAAATCTATTGATAAGAATTCGCGTTTAATTTACTATGAGTACGAACGAGAATAATAAATTTGTTGGCCCTGTTACGGTTTGTTTTGCGTTATTAAAGAAAAAAAAATACTTTTATCTAGAATTTTATTTTAAATAAAATATTTTTGAGATAGAAAAAAAAACAATAAAAATTAAAATATATTTATACACATGCATTAACATAAGGTTCTTGAAATTTTAATGATCAGAATAGACACACTTTTCCATTTAAACCCAATCTACTCATACATAAATCTTAATATATTTTTGCGTTTAATACTTTTAAAACGGCTAGACTAAGAAGATTTATTTATTCTTTTTTGGATTTTTTTTATTATTTTTGCCTGCCTCACTTCTTTTTATTGTAAAAATTTTGGCCGTAATCTCGTTTAAATTTATGTGAAAGAATGAACATGTTAAAAAGTAATATTTTTTTCCAGGAAGAATAAATATAGATTTTGATTAACCTAAAGCAGACTCTTAAAAAAATTATTAATTTGTTCCTCAATTTACTTAAAAAACGTATAAAACACTTAAAAAAATATTGGGTTAAACTGAAAACGTCAACAACTATGTGCGTATAAAAATTTGTGTGTGGCGGCAATTCATAGTCTAAATGCGTTCAAGTTCTAAAGTAATTGACTCATATTTTGAATTGTGTAACATGTTAAAAACAATATTTTATTCTTAGTAATTTTATTTATAAAGAAATATATACATATATGTAAATAAAATTCAAATGCGCTATAATCTTTCTATCGACACACTTTAATTGAGATTACTTAACCTTTTTTAATTAAGTTAAGTGCTGAAATTAACAACTTGACTAAAACTGGCTTTTTTAATTCTCTTTTTCTGTAGATAAGTCGAAAAAGTTAATAATGCAGGAAAAATTGCTTTATTAGACTTGTCTAGGATGATGTCTCCTAGTGTTAGGACTGTAATTGGCATAAATCTTTAGTCAGGGTTATATTTGACCTTTGTTCCTACCCCCACTTTCACAAATTTCACACATTTATGTTTTTAAAATTTGAACATCTGATCATGTTTAACAAGCGAAATACAACTTGTATACTACACAGAAAAAATTTGTTTTAATTAAATAATTTAATTGGTTTTATTAACTTTTTAATGTTTTTACATATTATTTAATTTTCTTTTCTATTTTTTCTGTGTATTTCTATTTTTTCTGTGTATGTTCAGACATGCACTTTTATTGCGTAAATCGCGATAAACGACATTACAAAGCTCAATTTCCATACAATATTTTAACTAGTTATTGTTCAATAAGTACGAAATTATTATAACAATTTGGTAGGTACGTATGTAGATCAAATGGCTAGTCAACCAAAAACTGATCAACTACAATTAGCTCAAAGTGGCCTTTTGAAACCATTGCAAGACCAAACTGAAATCACCTAAAATAGGAGAGTGGAGTAAAACAAGGGGGCCTAGGTTTGCAAACTACGCCAAGCTATCAAAAAAGGCACCTCAAAAAACTTTAAACATTTGACTGCCAGACCTAGGTGGTACTCACAAAGAAAATGAACTACGTCTCACTCTCAGAAGTATTCCCGCAAATTCTGCAGTGCGCATTAGAGGGCAGACCCAACCTCTCTGCTGTTTACCGATCAACCAGTGACCCGTATGCATCGATATAAGAGTGGAAATAGATTGACGAGGAATCCCCAAGATTCCAAGATTGCCCCGGTTATACCGAGGCCAAAATGTCCTAGAAACAGCACAGGAAGTTTCTTTAATGACACACACGCGCATATTGAACATGTACTTTCGCAAAAACAAACGACAATAATTAGACTTATACATGTTAACTAAGGCAAAGATAAACTTTTTTATATAAATATTGAATTAAATTATTATTATATATAATTATTATTTTTTAATTCAACTTTTGAAATTTTTTTTAGTTTTTGAACCTTTCATTTTTCTATTATTTTTTAAACAGCTGATTATTTGTTTACTTGCTCAAACTAGCCCGAAGAAAAAGTACGGGCTATTTCGTGCATGAAGAAGAAGAATGTTACTCTCTCAAAAATTCTCTCATTTACCCAAATTTTGTGTACGGGAACGCTTTTTGGTAAAATTGGGATCCCGCGGGCGCCCAATGTAGAGTAAAGAAACAGACCTAATGTTGTCTATTAACCGAATATTGACTCAATAAAAGTGCATATCTGAACCAGCGTTGTCAAATTGGTGCGTTTCGCACCATTTTTGGTGCTTTTTTAAAATTTTTGTGCGAAAAATTAATTAGCTGGCGCTTGATGCGCTTTTATTTAAATTTCGGTGCGTTTTTTAATTTTTGGTGGCACCAAAGCAAATTTAACGTAACCTTTTGTTTCAGTGTGAGAAAAAAATCTTTGTACAGTAGAATACACCCGTTTCAATACTATTTCAATGAATAATGCAAAATTTTTACAAAAAAGAAGAGAAACAATTATACCTTGATACGTGGACACGTGCATACATACATATCTGCAAACATTTTATCTGCACTTTAGTGCCAAATTCATTGCTTTCCTAAATAAAATTCAAAATTGTTAAGTATTCTTTTAATAAGTATTTTCTGAATTATATTGTAAAACCCTATTTTATTATCACATTTTTAATATGAAAATATTGAACTAAAATAAAAAAATGTTATGCCCGTATTCATAAAAACTGTTTTAGGTTTATTGAGGGTTTATTTGACAAGTATTGCATAGAACTTTATCAAATAAGTCCTCAATAAACCTTAAATAGCATTAATGTTTCAATAAAGGAATAAATACTGAATTATTTTAAGGATATTTTTAAAACATTTTTTTATAGAATTTTGAAATTAAAAAAAAATTTATTATCTGGAACAAATCAAAAATTTTTTTAGTTTTTTATGTTTGTTACTTTATTTTCTCAAACCTTTGAACTGTAAAATATTGTTATACTTTTAATACAAAATTATTATAATTTTTAATAATAAGCATTCGAAATATAAAAGAAATTCTAAACTTGGTGCGTTTTTCTTTAAATGGTGCGATTTTTTCTCCATTTTGTGATAATATAACAACTGTTTCGTTGAATCTCTAACTAATGCTGCATTCTACTTTAGAATTCATTAGACAATGTCTCTATTCTCATACAATAGTTAACTGTTCTCATTATCAGAGTCAAGGTAAAATTTTAACAGTCCATATAAATTTTTTTTTAATTCTTAATTCATCCCAAGTAATATGTTACATTTTGCTTAATATTTGTATAATTGCAGTGCTGCTTTATATTTACTAATGCTGGCAAAGTATTGAATAATGAATATCGAGTAATTGTATTAATTTTTGAACACTCAATACTTAAAGTAACGACTATTATCTGGAACAAATAAAAAATTTTTTTAGTTTTTTATGTTTGTTACTTTATTTTCTCAAACCCTTGAACTGTAAAATATTGTTATACTATACAAAATTATTATAATTTTTAATAATAAGCATTCGAAATATAAAAGAAATTCTAAACTTGGTGCGTTTTTCTTTAAATGGTGCGATTTTTTCTCCATTTTGGTGCGTTTTAAAATTTCAAAGTGGACAACGCTGATCTGAACATATTCAATTTTATGGAAACATAGGTTTTAGTAAAATTTTTTAAAATTAATTTCCGTGCAAATTACGATATTCGGTATCGAAAGAAATTTCGCAAAATTTTAAAACAATTTATATATAAATATCGTTCGATATCGTATGCTATAATTTACAAACTGGTAGTATTTTTTAATATTAAAATAGTTATTAACATTTACATGTACAATAAAAAATTACTTTTTTCAGCAAAGCAACATTATTAAAATTATTAACAAAGCGTTAGTGCAATGCCTTGCTAATAATTTAAATATTAACCAAAATTTTTGCAAAAATAAATTTTTAAAATTCTATTATTTTATAACTTACATTTTATTTATGATTGGTATGCAAATACTCACGTATCAAAAACTATTTCTAATCAATTTCAGTTCTCTTTTTTTTCTGTTACTAATCTTTCTCTGTGATATATATAAAAATTATTTATTTATTTGTTTTTTTTTTAATTTTTAATTGTGTTAATTTATTAATATTTCACAACTTCATTACAATTTGCCTTATGTGTTATTAGAGTTCTTTTATAAATCGGGGCAAGAAAAATATTCTATTTGGCACAGAAAGCACTGTTTAAGGTGCTAAATATTCAAAAAAGTAGCCAACCATAACTGTGGTGTATTTAAAAATACAAGGGATTCTATTTACCTTTCTATAATATATACATACTTATATATACATACTTATGTACATATACACATTTATTAAAAAAAATTAAATCGTCTGCTAAGTATTATTTATATACTTATGTGTATAATAGAACTGTTAATAAACAAATATTTAAATAAGGCAATACTACACAACTCTAATTTGAAAAATTTAGATTTATTTAAAATTATTATTTAAAAGAGTTTGTTATGACTGTATGTGGCAAAAAAAGTAATATTTAAATACATGTTTGGAAATATTGTGGAGTATAACAAGAATCTGTATTTTTAATTTACAAGACACTTTCAAAATATTAAATTATGGTGAAAAAATCTGGTTTTACACTTAATAGGTAATCGAATTTTTGTCATGTAGTACATTGTGCATTGCTTATTGGAAGAAGGAAGATTAGGTTAAGGTAAGTTGCACTTTTGGCTCCACTTGGAGACTATGTGGTTCCATGTAAGCGTCCTAAAAAAAGAAAAATAAAAAACACGGAGAGAAAATGGAAAGAAAGAAACTGGAAATCTTGTTTTTAAACGTTTTATTTAAATTAAATTACGTCGTGATAAGAAAAACTTTCGCCGAGAGATTGATTGTTACACAAACAAATCGTACGGCTATAGAGCGTACGAATACTCTCTGTAATACATTGTGTGATGCAATAGACAATCAACTACTAAAGGATATGCTCTGCTTGAAGGACGACTTCTCATTTCATTATTTCGTCGGAAAAATTCTCACACCCCACATAGCGACGTTGCATCAATGAATCTATTAAGTTAGAAATTCTGCCATCAAATGAACCTCTTTGACCTTTCCAGTACACGGTCGAAAAGCCTGAAAACAGACTTTGAAATAGTGGGTCATACATGGCAGTTGTACTCTGAGCCGTATAAAGATCTTGTAAGTATGAAAGCCAGAGGGAGTGAAGTATTTGCTGTCCCGTTTCCAAAACCGAGGCACTTAAATGCTACCTAAACACTCGAAAAATGTCATACTTTTAACGGATAACTCTGAACTGAATATCAAGAGCATAAGCTTTCCCAAGACACCATCACCAAAAAAAGCAAAAAAGCCTTTCGCTCAAAAATATGCAGCCTACGTCTAAATGAAGATGACTAACAAATGCTATTGACATCCAAGAAAAGGTAGACAGGGTTAAAATTAAGAAAGAAAAATTAAGTAACATTAGAAATAGAATAAAAGATAGAGGACAGGCTTGTGGTACCTCTCAATTCAAACTAACGTCGCACAGAGGGGTATTTTGATGATCTGAGCGGCCAAAATTATTTGAAGTAAATTGACGCGTTCTGGAAAGTGAATTCATAAATAATCACTTATATTGTGCGGTCTCGGGGAGAGCTCAATATAAATCAAAGGAAGTGCCTACAGACAACAAAAGCACTAAATTTTGAAATTAATGTACAGTGTTAGACCCTATCAAACGTCTTAAATATACTCGGTCAGCAAACTCTCTACGTGCTTTGATAAATCCGAACCAACTGCTATTGGGTGGTAGTTTTTATAGTTACTAACTTCACCCTTTTTAGAAATTGCCGGTTACAAACCCTTTTAGTTAGATGTGTAGAATTTGTGCCAATAAGACGTACAGGACAGATAAGCCAATTGTCGTACAAGCATCAAAGAGCCCTGTTTCAGGACCAGTGACTTCTTTATATCGAAATAACCAGAAAAATATAGCACTCTCACTGTTTTGTTTTCTTTCTATCACACCGTGTTTTTAATTGTAAGCCAAACTTTGCTTTTCTTACTTTTACTTTGGCACCCTTTTCTTTTATAAAACATCTCAGAATTCAAAATTTTCATCAAAATCTATTAACAACCAGTTACTTTATATACACCAATCATGGCATTAAGAAAATATTTAACATTTATTAACAAAACGATATAAAATAAATCCCTTAAAAATATCATACCGGTATGGGAATAAAATACGTTAGAATTCAAAAAAATCATCTTAAACATGTCAAAATCACTGAAAAAAAAATTGAATTTAAAATGTCATTCACCCAATATACTTGTAAAATGCTGTTAAATGTTTTTAATTGCAAGCATAAAGAGAAAAAGGGAAATAAAATTTAAACAAATTCATATAATAAATGTCTACATTTATGCATAAATTCCTAAAATAACTTCATAATCAACACTTTCACACAAAATATTACCTTGAATTCAACAAGAATAAAACGAAAATTGGAAATACTAAATAACAAAGAAATAATAATTCGGATGGGAACGTAAAACTTTCCAATGAAAAAAATAAAAAAAAAAATTAAGAAAAAACCCAAACAAAAATTTTTAAACTTGATTAGTGATTGAAGTAAATTTTTGTTAATATGTATATATAAAATAATACCAGTTTTAAATGTTTATGTGTCTCTCAAAATTAACGAGACTAACAGGCGAAAAAAATAACCGGCTTTTTTCGCTAAAAGAAATTAATAGGAGGACCATACAGTGAATTGATAATAATTGTGTTATAATACTTATCAAAGCCACAAAATAAATAAAATAAAAACAAATTTGTAATGATCTCAGTATTACACGCAAAAATAAATAGAAGAACTTTCCCCATTAAAAAATAAATACAAAAAGAACCAAAGAATTGCCAAAGGCAACTCTAATTACGTATGTATGAAGTTTTTAGTTTTCAATAAAAATATAAAATTTGTATGTTCTATGTATGTATGTACGCATCTATTTAAAAAAAACAATGTCCAGAGTGTATGAACATGTAACATTATAAATTATAAATGTTACAACTTTGAGTTATAATTTCAAAATAGTATATTTACAATATATCACTTCCATCAAACGTGGTAACACAAATTAAGATAAGTATTGTTGAGTACAAGAATCTATTTTTGATTTTTTAAAAGATATCAGAGCTGGGATTTGAACTCGAGCTCTTGTCTTAGTAAGCCAACAAACTAACCGCTAGACCACGGCGACTACTACCACAGGATACTTTGTGCAAAAAAAGCCGGCCAGATTCTTAAAATATAGTTGTGCGTTATTTGAAAAATTAAAAATGTGTTATTTCTTTATTACAACAACAAGATGACAAGACATACTTTTAACAAACTTTACGGAAATACCAAACAAAAATTATAGCTTTTCGGTGAAAACAAATTTATCATAAAAAAACACGATAATAATAATCAAAATTTATAGCGAACAAGTTTGCTATTTATCAAGACAACGATTTAAAGCACACATCAAGAGTTCCAAGGCTTTCGTTAATTCATAACTGTCCAGAGCTAACCGAAACACATTCAGCTAATTTAACGTTTTTGGAAGAAATTAAGCAGAAAAATTCAACATATTAGTTCATCAAAAGGCAAAAATAAAAATGTTATATGAGGAATTTCATCGAAACTCGGAGCTTTATTATTTCAGAGCTTTTTAACATGTTATGTTTCACTGTCAAGATTCAAATCTTGAACATTATTATAGGCCATGTTAGACTATCATACACAGTCATACGATTCATTCACAAAAAAATCTTATCGGTTTCTGTCACACTTTGAAAAGTCGCATCAAAATGGTACATTATCACACAAAATAAGATGCAAAGCACATGCAGAGTTGCTTTTTGCTCAAATCTTATAAAATGCAACCCTAATTGCATGGAGAAACAAATGTTTATGAATTATTTCAAAAGATTATGATTTTTGTTCGTTTTAATTATTAACAAAACTATCTTGTTTCTTTTGTCAACAAAGAAATAAATTCCATTAAAGTGGAGTGTAAAACAAATTTCTTTGTTTTTAAGTTATTTTAGTGCACAATTTATAAAATTTTTTGGTTCATTTATTTATATAAACATGCGTGTTGTTGCCACTTGGTGTCTTTTTAACAAATTTAATGCCAGAAGTAATCGGTTCTTGTTCTGGTATTACCGTATAACTTTATTTTAAAGGTAAGTTGTAATAATAAAAAGCATTTAAAGCTCACTTTATTTCTCCCGTTAACGAAAGTTACCTTTATCTATCGGACATTTTATAGGCAAGTTGTAATAATGGTCTTTACAATGTTGACTTTTAGACTACAGATTTTCTTTTTGATTCTTTCCTTATGTTTATGGCTATGAGTTTGTTTAGACCCTACATATGCGGTAATAGTATGGGTATTCTAAGTGGAGCTTTCGTTTCATTCTATTCTTTGTTGAAATTTAAAGTTTAGGATTTTTAGATAGTTTTATAAGGAAGTGTGTTTCTAGGTAATGTAGACTTAGAAATTTTAATTGCACAATTAAATGTTTTTCTAAATAGATTCCTAATAAAAAAAAATAAAATTACTTTTTGTCACTCTGTGTTTCAATAACTTTATTTTGAAAAAATATTTCCTTTTTCGTTCTTTTTGAATGAAAGAAAAAACCATAATAACTTTCTAGGTTGCTATTTAATTTTTTTGTTTTACAAAAATTACAAGTTTGGATAGATAATTACAAAAAGCTTATTTTGAATGAAAAAATGTTGCTGCCAAAAAATATACTAAAATCCATAACTTAAAAAAACACAGATTTAAAAATGTTGGTTTTAAATGAATAGAACCGCGTTAAAGTATAGATTTTTTCATAAGTTTTATTTTTAAATGATTTACCCATTTTTATGTTCAAAGTTACTAAACACATTTTTGCAACCATGACATACAAAATCATGCAAAGTAAATTCAAATATGTTAATACGAGTAAATAAATGTTGGTTGTTTACTTTACAAAATATGTTAATATTATGCGTTCTACATTTTCTTTTCTTTATATTTAATGATTTATAAACAAACTTATTTCTTTACATGTTGTACACACACTCTTTGGCTGATTCTTTCAGAAATTTTACGAGGTTAATTCATAACTTCTTACTATGCGATTTCTTATTTGAGTCGCTTTATCTGAAGGTGTTAAAGCTTTGTAGTTGAGAGTGAATATTATTTACAAAAAAATAATAACACGATTTTATTTACTTTATATTAGAACACTTTATTTCTGTCAAAGACTCATACTATCTTCAGTTTACATACTACCATCAAATTTATTGACATTTAACAACTTGTATGCACTTAACAAATTTGATCATATCGTAGGTATTTAACCAGGTTTAAAAAAAAAATTATAAAACGCCTTTTTCAAAACCAAATACTGAAGATCATATGATTTGATTAAAAAAAAGTTATGGTGTTTTTGAAACAGCTAAGATCAGCCTAATTCATTTTTAATTGGTATGATTAAATATGGACCGTAGCTTTGACATCTTAACTGAAAGAAACATGAAAAATATTTCTCTGCCAAAAGCTCCGAGAGTAACTGATTGCCATGAATAAGCTTCTCAAATCTGTCGCTCGGATTCGACGTTAAGTCGTGCCTTTTTAGAGTTTCGTAAACAAAAGAAAAAAATAAAACATTCATTTTTAATTATGGATAATGCCAAAATCCATAAAACCCAGGAAATTCGAAATATGGTGGATAATACTAACTGTACGCTTAAATTTTTACCACTTTATTCTCCTATGTTGAACCCGATAGAGAAAACATTTTCTAAGCTAAAATTCCACGCCCGATCATTATTAAAGTGACATTACCACAGAACATAACATAGTAAATGTATATAATTTTTTTTTTTTTTTTTTTTAAGACCAATACTCAGGGGTAAACCCCTACTCATGCAGTGTGCATTGTATTGGAATGTGAAGATGGTTGATAGAAGGTTTTTTTTTTTCTTTTTTTCATAGATTTTTGTATATTTTGCGCCTTTATTTGTTGATGAAACAAATTGCTGTCAATTTGTCCACTCAAGAGCCAGTGTTATACCTTCACCCTCAAATGATCAAACAGCAATGGCCTCATCTGTCGGTGGATGTTTAAATGTGAATGGTGAGCGTCTTCAATATATTAGCTGTTATCTTCCCAGAAGGTGGCGCTGTACTCTTGATCATTGGGTTCTGGTGGAATAGATTAGAAATGTCAGGGGGCGGTTTCTTGCAGATGGTCTTGCTGGAGGGAGGGGGGGGGAACCTCTTATTTCATTTATTTTAATTTTTAATTTAAATTGTAATTTTAGAAAACCGCAAATATTTATTTTTATAATTTTGTCCTTCGCTGGGATTGAACCTTGGTCGTGTCAGTTTCCGTGCAAGCGCTCTACCACTATGCCACGACCCCCCCTAAATAAAATAAAAATATAAACAAAATATATATATACTAAGAATATTTCTCCCACAAAAAACAATTAGAGAAAGTGTCGCACAAATTAATCAAAATCATTGTGCGAACTATGTTATGGATATGGTCATGTAAAGCGGTCAGTGGACAAATTCTTCATTAATTTTAACAAGTATTATATAAAAATTAATATGTTTAATGTTTTATTTTTTTTTTCTTTTGTTTTCTATTAAATTCTGTAACTGGTTTAATATAATTTGAAAAATGTTTAAATGAATTTGAATAAAATTTCATTTATTGTGAAAAAAGTTTCATTTATTTTGAAAAGAGTTTCGTTTTATTTGAAAAAGGTCTCGTTTAATTTGAAAAAGGTTGCGTTCATTTTGAAAAAGGTTTCATTTATTTTGAAAAAGGTTTAATTTAAACTGAAAATGCTAAATATGGAAATTCGTTATATGGCGATTATAATACACTCAAAGTAGACCCAGAATACAGTGTTCTTATAATTGCTTCGCAATAAAGAAAACTTCGTTATACAGGAGTTCGTTATAGAGAGTTTCGACTGTATTTCTTATTTAACTAAACCACAAATTCAATGATCTACTGATGTTTTTATTTTTATTTTTCTTTTTATTTTAATTTTTTATTTTTAAAATAGCAAAAATAGATAAACAATCGAGTCTGTTTACAATAATGTTTTCTTTACAATATCTTTTTGTAAACCAATACATACGTACATTAGAGCATACCACCTTACAAAAAAAAAGTTTCTCCTTACCGCCTGTAATTTGAAGTATTTTTGCAAAGAGATTTCGAACGTACGGGTCTTCTCTTCAGTCTTTTCGTTATATCTTAGGCACTGACAGTCGGATTTAAAGTAAAGTACATATGATATAACAAATTATTTTGTTTCGAGAAGACTAATGTGTTGCCTTTAAGAGCTATTGACCTTAATATTGGTATTTTCGAAACAAAAACAATGAAATAACAAATTTTTTTGCCGAACATAGGAGTCGAATTTTTAGTTTTTCTATTATATCTTTGGCATTTAAAGTCCGATCTTTAAGTATGATATATCAATGTTTTTGGTCTTCTCGAGACATCTTCATCTAAAAAAGTTTTTTTTAGAAATCTCCTTGTAAAAATACTATGTATAAGATGTGGTACGGGGAAACTTTTTTTGAGGTAAGGTCTAACGTACATATACATATGTACATATGTATGTATGTGTACGTTAATACATGAGTATGTATAGAAAGAGAGTTGTATTAACTTTTATTACTATTGTTTATAAACAAATAATAAAAGCATGTATACTCACTCGGTAACGTCATCATCTTCATCGTTTTTGTTGTCGTCGTTAGTGCTGCCAAAAGCAGCAGCAGCGGCATCAGCAATATTATGATGAATACCGGTTAAATCTAAGTATTTGGTTGTTGTTGCGGCATATAATTTACTTTTGGCTGCGGCCACTGGGTCGTATGTGTTAATTTCACTAATGCTGCTGCTTTCACTATTGTCGTTTGTGTTGTTAGTGGTAGCAGTGCCGCTGCTGCTGCTGACGCTGTCACTTTTATTAATGTTGTTTATATTGTTGTTATCGTTTTTATCACTATTATTGGTTTCTTCTTCATCGTCTTCGCTATATTCTGTTTCATTTCTGCTGCGAAGTGAAACGAAATCATTTGGCCAAACACGTAATTTTCTTCGAATATTTGACATTTTTTGCTTTCTTGTTTGTCTTTTTATAAAAACAACACATGTACAACACAGCACTTGATTTAATTTAATTTCTTACTTTTTTATTTTACTTTTTATAAATTTCATTAAATAAATCTATTGTGTAGTGAGAAATACTTTTTACAAACATATAATTGGCCCCCTAGCACACGTGCATAATTTTATTTTTGAGATTTTTTTCTTTTTAATCACAATTACACAATTGTGAAATTTTAATTTTTTGTATCTTTTTTTGTCACAAAAAAAAAAAAGAAATACGCACAACCCGTCACTTAACCATTTCGTATCTAAAGAACCGCAGCTACTAAAGCCATATTAAGACGCTACTAAACTGCTATCTTTTATCATGTTTATTTCTTTAACTTGTGACAGCTGTTTTGCAAAGAGAGCACACTTCAGTTAAAGAGAAGAGCGCTTTTAAACGCAAACAGGGTGTTTCAAAAAAGTTTGAGCTTTCAGCTTCTTTAACTGCATACTTCATATAAATTTTAACACGATAAACGTTATAATTCAAATTTAAAATAATAATTATATGTTGTGTTTACCGTAAGCCTCCTTTTTATTTATAAATAACAAACTTTAGTCCAGAGAGAACGAAGAGAGAGAGAGAGAGAGAATTCGATTACACTTCGGTGTTCAAGTGGCCACTGGTCAGCACTGCTTTAGTCAATACTTTTGATAAGCACTTCTTGGTGCAATGCCAAAGCTGCACTTTAATTTAGAGAAAGAAAAATATCACAAAAAGCAATGAATTTAGTAATTGACGTATGATTGTGTTGTTTTTGTTAACCAACAAAACACAATGGCAATTTAATTACGCCTTCTATTGACAAATGGGTTATAAATTACTGCAGGATTTAAAGTATTTATTGTAAGTCATTGATGCGAAATATTTATATTCATTCAAAGCATTAAATATTGTAAATTCCATCCATTGTATTGTATCTTCAACATCTATTCGGCTTAGAAGTTGATTCATTTAAATCGGATGCAATGAATCCATTTAATAACACTTTCAATGGCATTTTGGATATGCAAAATAGTCCTTTAACATTGTTGGGCTTCTACCCGTGTGGTTCTCAATTTCCTTCCTTTTGGATAAAGCAAGTGCAAGTGTTTTTAAAAATGTTGCTTGAGTGGCTCAGACCATAGTGTTTTTATATCACGTTATAATTTTTGTTTACTTACCGGAGCGGTGTTTATATTAAAATCACTGTTTTCACATCGCACACCCCTTTTTCGCACATTAAATTCTGTAGAACATATTTAAGGTGATCTTCGGTACCCAATTGATGTATTTGTCATCGGAATGATATTTAGTTTTATTTTATGCAGTAAAACAAAACCTTCCGCAAATGATACGAGTAGTTTGTTGGTTTCGATTGCTTAAAACCATTTTGGTCCAATAATAATAATAATTGTCATTGATGTCACACAACGGTTCCTAAGTGATGCATATGCCAACCAGAATATTAGATCATTGATACGTATCGTTAATTTCAGTTGAGCATGCGTTGGTTCAATCTTATATCTGGTGAAATAAGCAAGCGAAAATATTGTTTTTTTTTTATTTATTTTTTTTATTTTGCTTTTTTTATAAAACAATGAACGTTAATTTATATTAAACTAGCTAAAATCCGGCGTGCTTTGCTTTTACTTATATCGTTCTCTACATATATGTATAGGCATCAATAGTTAGTTTGTGTGGGAGGTACTACTGCTTATCCGCTTTTTTTCGTTTAATGATTCTTATTGACTGTGAAGTCGTGCACACCAAATTCAGAAACTTTAGCTTTAAGCGTTCGCAAGATATTGTTTCAGTAGCTGAATCAATCTATATCCCAAACTTGAATAAAACCGGCTGACAAACAAACAGACTTACAAAGAGATTTATAATACGAGTAAGTATGTATATGGATAATCTGAATAAAAATATGTATTCATACACATATTTTGTTTCCTAGAAAGAAATTTGTTTGGCACTTAACACTATCAATCGATAACTGGTTTAACTTTTTTATACAAAAAAAGAGTTTTATTTTCATACATTGTTTCTAATCTTTTTAAATATATTAAAGGCATTTTCTTCCTTAATTACAAATTACATAAATCTCTTGTTCAAAAAAGGAGGAGTGGAAAGGAAATATATGTAGCTGATATACATACATAGTTATTCAACAACCCCTAATTCATATAATTTATTATTATATACGAAAACGTACACAGGACAAAAATTGTTTGTTCTAACTTTGTCTTTTTAAATAAAAATTATTTCATTTCATTGTCGATATTTGGATACTCATTTCTTTAGCATTGACAGGAAACATGTATTTTATTTTATTTATTTTAAATTAAAAAAAAACAAACATGCATATTCAACAAGTTATCCTCGACAGCAAAAACGTAAACTAGAAGTATTGCGTTATTTTTGTGGAGGAAAATAAACGGTTTAGATTTAGTTTTTTTTTTAGATTTTAAATATGTTTTTTATATGTATAAAACTTATAAAATAACTGACACATATTAAAAAAACATATAAAAATCACAAAATCCGTTTTTAAACATTTTATCTGATCTTTTTTTTCGCCAACAAATAACAGTTGAGAATCAATTTATGAAATTTTTTTTAACATCATTATGGATTCGGTAAAAGCACCCTAATAGGAGTCATTTGGTGTAACAAACAGTGATTTATACAGTTCAATTTTTAATTGATAACCATTGTATTGTTGACTTACTAAGACGATTGTGCCGGGTTCAAATCTCAGCTCTGATATCTTGAAAAAAAAATATATGAAAAAACTATTTCTTTTGGCGACTACCTCTCAGCAGTCTTCTGGCAAAAGCTCTCGGAGTAATTGTTTGTCATGAAAAAGCTTTACAAATCTGTCGTTCGGAGTCTACTTTAAACTGTAGGTCCCAGTACTCATGGATGAAAATTAACACACAAAACATGAGTGCTGGGAGAAGCTAGGCCGTAACCCTGACACAGAGTTCTAAAAATATATACATATATTAAACAGTTTGTACACAGATTTACGCTGTTGCGTGTGCTTTCCTTTCACGCTGACATCAAATGTCATATATATATGTACATGCCTCAATCTTCCAGTACATGTCTAAATTATGACAATCTTGTCATGTATATTCATTTTAAAATTTAAATTACTTTCCACAGAGAAAATAATCCAGCGGTGTTAAATCACATCGCCAAATCGCGACCTGGAAATTTTTCATGCAATAACTGAAGTGTTTGGCCAAATGTGTGACTTGTGACGCCCTCTTGCTAAAACCTAAGGTCACTGATGCCAACATTAGCTAATTGTGGCTACAAAAATCGGTTATCACTAAAGATGATTTTTTTGAAAAGTACATTCTTTTCGTTCAGTTTTTAAAACAGGCAATTCACAAACGTTTGACGCAAATAATAGCGTTCCATGATTAAAATTTCCCAACTTTTATTAAATAAATGTCAAAGGATTGCAGCTCAATTCTTGACAGCCAACTTAATTCCTTACCTGAAATTTGTGACCGTTTTTTAAAAATTCAAATATTTGTAATAAAATTCATATTTCCTGACGAAACAAGAAATTTTTTATAAAAAGAAATGTTAAAAATAATTCATACTATATAAAAGTAACTAGTTAACCCGGCAAACGTTGTTTTGCCATATAAATTTGCTATAGGAAATATTTTTTTAGTTCAAATATATTTGATACTATTCACCGAACTGCAAAAGTCAGCATTGATATGAGCAATCAATATCTGCGTTACTAATAATTTTAATAAATGATTATCCTCCATTTTCGGTACTTCAATTTGATAGTTGGGGATAGGGAGAAATATCCCCTGTATCGCTCCTCTGACTACTTATAAAAAACGTAAACCATAATTTAAAATTTCATCGAAGTCGGTACGTTATTTAGATGAGGCATAAATTTTCCCTTGGGGCGGGTCACCTTAACATTTAAGGGTATGAAAAGTAGATATTGATCGATTCTCATACCTACCCGATATACACACAAAATTCCATGAAAATCGGTAGAACATTTCCGAGGAGTTCAGCAACAAACACCGCGACACGAGAATTTTATATATTAGATAACATTAGTGTATGAAATGTCATAGAATTTTAGAAAGATAACGTCAAGAAAAAAATCCAACTTGGTGGCATTGTTATGTGTGCTTAATTATTAAGCACTTTTATAATTAACCGCTTATATAAGCGGATATAAACAGAAATTTGTATGGAATACGAGTATTAATATTCGGTTCGAAAAAACACCACTGATGTTAAACAAATGAGTACCGAAATATTGTTTTTGAAATATAAGAAGGGGTTGAGCCGAGGAATTATATCATAATCGAAAGAAACCTAAAATTCGTAAAACTTTACGAATGTGTAATAAAAAAAAATTTACTTTACAAGGCCAATGTGTTTATTTAAAAAATAGTGATAAATAACATTTTTAGGGTACAAATTGGTCTTTGTAAGCTATTTTGGATGCCTAGACACGTTCAGATTGTATTGATATGTTCACGAAAGTTGTTCAGATTTACAATGGCTACAATATTGTCATATATTGTTAGTGAAAACTTACGAGTTAAGTTAAGTTATGCTGAAAAAAGTAAGAAAAATAAAAAATTTTTCGTACATTTATGCAAAAAAGTCCAAGAAAAAAATTATTTTTTGCACAAAAGCAGTATATTTAAGTTTGAGTTAGCTGTTGGCCAAAAACTAAGGACACCTTTTTTAAGTGATGCAGTGATTTTCAAAATCTTTTGAGGTCCATAAAAAAAATTGGCAGTCAATCTGACCAAACCGAGACAAGGTTTTACTAAGATTTGATAGTCAATCGAATCTATACTGTGGAATCCGTGAATTTTTTTAGCTGTTGCACTGTGTAATTAATGTAATTAATAATATTACAATATTAAAAAAATGCTTTAATAAATGTGTTATTTTGTCGATAATTAACTAATGAATGGTTTCAGAAAATTTCCCTTTAATTTACAATATACACAGAAATTTTTTCAGTGTATTTATATTTTGTATGACACGCGTTAGGGGTTGTTTACTCCTAAAGCGTGGCATTATTGGCCAATAGGAAAACGTTATCAGTACATAAGCATATCCTTTACAAACACTTCAAATTCTCACTTGTCACAAAAACAGGTGATGATAAAGCAACATAAAGCAACCACCAACAAAGTATTACGAGTATTGTCGCCTTCTATATGAAGATTTTGTTCTCTAAAATAGTATTAAATTTTTATTATTAAGGATATTTTTATAAGGCATGAAATTTGATACGAATTTAACGTTAGTTTGTCAACAACAAAAAGCATATTGGAGGGAACTAGAAGGGACTTTGTTACTTTCTGTACTTTTAACAATGAGAGAGAGAAACACCAAGACAATAAAATATATTCACCAATACCAAAAGTTCTTTTTGTCGTTGCTTTTGTGGCATTATTTAAAATAAATATTGCTTGACCACTCTATTAACAAGGATAATAAGGATAATTTACTCATTGTTACATTAGACATTAATGAAAGAGGGTGTCTATCTCACTTGGTCATAATTTTAACTTTAGACATATTAAAATTTAGTGTTTGTTAATTTACTCGTATTATATATAATTTGCCAAAATATCCTTGGAAAAATAATTAAAAGCTTGCAAAATCAACAAATAATTCAACATTATTTTATGCAACATAAAAAACCGTTTTAGTTTACACTGATTGTATCGAAATAAAAAGGTGTAGTAGTAAAGCAAAAAATAAAATGTTGCCTTTAAATACTCAAACACAAAATCTTCATAATGGAAATTATTTAAATAGTGACACAAATATTAACGGAAAAACTCAAATAAGACCCTCGTCACCGCGTCAATTTTTCGCACGCATATATGGTCATCTAGAAAACGACGGTAATAACACTGCTGATAACAATGTTTGTGAAAATATGACAATCAACCCGACGGGAAATAAAAATTTAAGTTCGAATGAAAGTTCTTTTCCACAATTACCTCAGTCGACCTCACCAATATGCGATATAAGTTATCAAAGTGATGGCGGCGGTAGTACATCTTCTCCAGATATTTCAATAAGTGATGAAAGGTGTGTGCACGTGTGTGTATTTTTGTACAAAATAGAAATTTGTAAAAGTGTTATAAATTGTTTTTTTTTTATATTTATAGAGTGGATAATAATAATTGTAAATCATATAATAATACATCATATACAATAGCTCAGGATTATTGCAAATCGGATTTAAATACTGTTTTGAATTCATCATTTGTGGGTTTACCATTTAGTTTTCCAAATGAAACTCCATTTTCAGCAGGATTAACAGCATTTTGTAAGTAAAAAAAATTTAAATTATAAAGACTGCTAAGATAGTTTTCTTATTTCATAAAATACCTATGACAGTGTTGTGGGGTCAAGTCTTTTACTAAATACAGCACTATAATAAATGTTGTCTTATTTGGATTAGCTTCGCATTTCTATGATCTACTGATCAAGAATTTAAGATAATTATAGTCTGAACTTTTCCAAAGTCGGCATATTGATAAAAAATTTTTATTTTGTTTCTAATTATTATATTGGTCTTGAGATCCTAAAACTGGAATATTTATGAGAAATAAACTCCCTCATTGTGTTTGGCGTATTTTTGTCGAATTTCAACATTTTTGTAAAAGATTAAAGACAGATTTTGTTAATTTTCTTTAATCTTGTACAAAAATGTCGAAATACGACAACGACTACTCCAAACACAATAAGGCTGAATATCCGTTAAGAAATATGTTATAAGCACTAGCGGAACTGAACTAGTTTTCGAAGGTCTTATCAGAGTTCTTTGTGTTGTACATATTAATTTTCACATTATCTATTTAACTCACCATCTATTGAAATTAGATTATGTGAATTATAAGAGTTAAACTCTTTGAATGAACAAAACAGTGTCCTATCAAGCCATATTGTCATAGTATCATACAAATTTAAAATAGTTGTTGTTGGGCTGTGAATAAAAAAGTCATAAAACAATAACGGCAGTATGTATAATTAAAAATTAGGAACTCGTTGGTATATGGGACAAAAAACTTGCAAGTTTATCACACGCTATAGACTGATATTATTAAAACTTTCCATATCGTCTATTTGATAACTAGGCAGAGAATCCTAAAAATTAAATACCTTGCACATTTGAGCAAAAATTTCCACGTATAGGAATGACAAACGAAGCCACTGTGTACATCGACCTGCTAATTTTTTATTATGAATAAGGCTGTAAGACTTTTCGAGCTATGTTTATCATAAATTCATAAATTAGCATTAAAATATAGAATTGAATGACTAAACTATTTCGTTAGCCGACGATAATATATACAAACCGCCCTCAAAATATACGAAGCGTAGAAAGATGGTATAATAATTTTCACTTTCATTACTTTTAAAAAAATTACAAAAAAAATTAGTTTCATAAATACATAAAAGGGGTTATCCATTTTGCGGTTTCAAAAGTAAACGTAAACAAAATACATATAAAATATTTTTTTCATGATATTTCTTTTTTATTATAAAGTTTGAACGTTGACATTATGCGTGAAATACTACATCATTTAAATGACCTCCACGCGAAATGTTTTCGACCACTTTTTGACACGTATTGGGCGTTATCTCGGCCATAACTTAACGAATGTTGGTTTATCTGCATAAACACGGTCTTTCGCGTAGCCCCACAAAAAATGTCTAATGGTGTCAAATCGCATGATCTTGGTGGCCAGTAGATATCGCCACAACGAGGAATTACGCGGCCAGAAAATGTCGTTTGCAATAAAGCCAT
Source organism: Metopia argyrocephala (assembly GCA_963576795.1). NCBI lineage: Eukaryota > Metazoa > Arthropoda > Insecta > Diptera > Sarcophagidae > Metopia > Metopia argyrocephala. The sequence continues at coordinate 53,310,685 of OY756211.1, read as the reverse complement.
ATTCGCTCGAGTTGTGTGGCATGTGGAACCGTCTTGTTGAAACCACATATTCTCCAAGTCGTATTCTTCAATAGCAGGCAAAAAAAAGTCGGTTATGATATGACCATAACGCTCCGAATTGACTGCGACAGTCGTTTTCGAAGAAGTAAGCTCCAATCACACCTTCGGACCAAAGAGCGCACCAAACAGTGATTTTTTCTTGATGTAATGGTCTCTCTTCAATTACTTGAGGATTCTCAGAACCCCAAATACGACAATTTTTGTTTATTAACATACCCACCGAGTGAGAAATGTGATTCATCGCTGAAGAAAATTTTGTTCGAAAAATTGCCGTCCACCGCCTGTTGTTCAATCACCCATTCCACGTATCTACGACGTTGTGAATGGTCAGCTGGCTTAAGTTGTTGCGTGAGCTGGACTTTATATGGATGTAGGTGTAGATCCAAATGCAAAATACGCCATAATGTGCCGTAAGACAGTCCCAATTCCTGAGAACGACGAGGAATCGGCAACACTCGTGTTGTGTGTGGTAATTTTTGTCTATGAGTACCGGGACCTACAGTTTAAAGTCGACTCCGAACGACAGATTTGTGAAGCTTTTCATGGCAACCAAGAGCTTTTGCCAGAAGACTGCTGAGAGGTAGTCGCCGAAAGAAATAATTTTTTTCGCATTTTTTTTCAAGATATCAGCGTCTTATTAAGCAAACAAACCAACCACTAGACCACGGCGACTACTACGCCTACTAAAATAAAAAATAACATACTTAACTCTGACGGGTTTTTCTCAGCAATCATAATTTTTCGTGTTCTTGTTTTATGATATATCACTTTAAAACGACCATTTGAACCCCCCAAATATATGTATATGTATTTATAATTTGTGAATAAATAAATACGCAAGATATTTGTCGTCTTGTAGAGAAAGAAATTTTGTACATTTTATGGATAAATTTTTATTAAACACAAATTGTAAAATTTTTCTATTATACAATAAATAAATTTGAAAGTAAAAACTTCTAAATTAATAGAAAAATATACTATGATTCAAAGAATTCAAACATAAATTAAATCATTATTTAAGTATAATAATGTATTTGGCTATCTAAACTATAAGTATATAATTAAATAACATGTGCTTTAAGTTAATTATTATAAATTAATTTAATAAATAATTGTAGCAATTTTGAAGGGAAAACATTATTTTTTCTTTGTTTCATCTTGTTTCTCATTTAAATCTGGTGTTTTTCTCTTTTGTTCTAAATTATATTGAATATTTTTTAACTCAATAGCTAAAAACATTTTCAAATTTGGATCTTGAATTTTATTTAAAACTAATTGACGAGCCTGCTCACAGTTTCCATCTAAAAGTTTAGCAACTGTTTCCGCATATTCTATCCAAACGCAATTAGGACAGCCAGACATGCAACAGGTGGTAGGTTCGGGTGGAAGCTGAAAGTAGGAGATATGCAACAAGTATATCATAGAAATATTATTTCAAACTCAGTTATTTTATTAAAAAACGACCGGTTAAGTGTAATTTTTAAATAATTATTTTTGTGTTTAAAATTAAAAGCAATGCATTCAAGCGAGGGCTGTTATATTTACATATATTTTGCAATATATTGTGTATTAAACGACTTTTTGGTATCGGAGTTAATTTTTAAATTTATATTTTTGTATTGAAAATAACAAGAAAAGCATTCGAATTAGGGTTGTTATATAAATTGGAGGTACAAAAATTCTTTGAGCTTCCGCTTTGTCTTGCGCTCCGTGAAACTGGTGCTTGTTCAAGAGGGCATTAATGGTGTCTGTCATTTCTAACTTGAGTTATAAGATCTCAGAGTGCATACAATTTTAGCAACTTTTTTTATCGATTAGAATTGGTTACGTCCAACTAGTAGTCATATGAGTGTGATGTTTCACCAGTACATGACTGACACGTTTCAGAACTAAATATCTAAATCCGGGATATTAAGAGTACAAAAGACTTTTGAGAGAATTGCACTATTGAAAAGTTAAAAACATATTTTACCCAACTAGAAGACACAAATAATGCTAATGAAACATTTATACGCACATAGTAAAAAAACGTAATAATCTCTGAAAGCTGGGGCAACAATTATAATTTAACGGTCCCTCCTACCGGATTCTAATTAAGAAAGAAATTGCATCGTTCAAACTAAAGCTGATGCTTATCGGTTCACTCTATAAGCTTGCACTACAAATATCATATTTAGGCCCATTATTACAACTTGCCGTTAGTTAAAGGAAGAATTTTATCAGGGAGATAAATTGCTTTTTGTTAGTACTAGTTAACGTTAATTAACGGCAAGTTGTAATAATAGGTCTTAAAGTTTTACAAAACCTACAACTAGTAATTATTCTTGAATTTATCAATAACATTTGATTATCAATTACAACTACTAAACACCAGTTAATAAATAAATGGCAATTATTAATTACTGTAATTAGTAATAAGACAAAATAAATCTAATGTTTGTTGATATATTCTACAAGGCTTTCTCTGTGAGTATAATATTTAAATTTTCTACAAATGCTGAAGCTCAAAAAAAAATTGTCACAAAGGTTTGTTTTCAATAAATAAATTTAATTGTATTAAATCACGAGTTTGTAAGAACATGTTCAAATGCGTTTTGTCAGAGAATGGGCGATAATTTCACAATGGGTCATACTCTACAAGAAGAATTGGAATATGCTATTAAAAACGCTATGCCTATAGGTTATAGCTTAAACCCCGCTCCTTTATTTTATCGGTTATAGCAAACTCTAATTGTGACGTCCAAGCTTGTTTATGCTTTTTTACCTAACCAGTATGTAAAACATTTCCTATTATCATATCGTTGTTGGTGATTATTTTTCTCAGAAATTTAAGAAGATACAAAAAACTGCATCCCTCTAACTTTGCATTTAACAGGAAATACTTCAAAAAAACATCAATACACATAGTATGGACATTAGTATTATTTTAGAAACTTACAAAAAAAATTCTAATTTAGTTTCTGATAGGACAAGGACCAGATTAGGCGTACATTGTAAAATGTTACCATTTCGCAAAATATAACCACATATATATTTAGAGCAATTGGGTTAATAAATCATGATAAAAAAAAGCAAATTTGTTTTCATTTCATTTTTATAAATTTAACAAATATCGATATACAGAAAAAATGTAAAAATTATAATTTCTTGCTTAATAACTTCGAAAGTACAGTAGAATTTCGAAAAAGTTAACTGGTGTTAAAGTTAACCACTCTGTTAGGTAAATAGTGTAAAAAGCGGCAGTTAACTTTTCTTTTTTTAACAATGGGGAAAACCATGGTATAGACAATGTTGTCATCAGTATCGATGACATTGAAAATTGGAGAAGTAATAAAACTACAGAAGATAACAATGACTTCGAAGTACCTAATAATGATAATAATGGGTCAATTATCGAATACGAATAAGCTCTCGAAAACATTTAAAAGCATAAAAACAATAACAATGCAAATCAGGTGGCAAACCACATCAATATCCGCAGAAAAATTATCAAGACCTGTTAAACAAAAGCAAAAAGAAAAAATTAGAAACAAGTCTGATATTATTTGTCAAGGGTGACTTTGAACAAAATTTACGTTTTGTACATAAGTCAACAAGTAAAAATTGGACATGCTAGATTTAAAAAGTAATGGGTTTTATATTTTATTTCTTTTTTTTTATTAAGACCAAAATGCAAGGGTAAACCCCTGCTAAATGTTGTGCATTGTATTGGAAGTTTTGTAGAAAGGACAGTACATTATGACAACAGAACATATATTTTGTTTTCTTATATTATTAAGCGCCTTAGGAATGAGACAAATTGTTGTGAATTGATCATTCAAAGATCTTCCACAGCAATTGCCCCATCGTTGCATGTTGATTGCGGTGAGTGCCTTGGCTAAGTAGGCTTTTAGCTGTTATCATCTACTTCCCAATAGGTAGCGCTTTTCTCCTGATCATTCGTTTTTCGTTGTTAAAAAAAACACTTAGAAAAGTTAATAGTTTAGAAAGATTAATTACCCTTGGAATATTTCGATTAACTTTTTCGAGACTCTACTGTATATTGATCAGTAAAAAAGAGTATCATATACATGCATATATTTCTTTAAAAAACTTACCTCTATGTCACTCGGAGTTTCACTGAAGTATCGTAAAATGTGTGAACAAAAGATTTTGCTAGTTTGTAAAATTACATTTTTAGAACCAGTTCTAGTTAAGACAGGATACATTTCTTTAATAAATAAAAACATAAATTATTTTTTTTTTTTTTGTTTTTTTTTATTTTATTTTTTCTTCTGATCATAAAATTTCTCACAACTCACAGGTGTTAAACGATAAAAAAAATAAAACAAAAAAAAAACAAAAATTAACTAAAATATTAAAAATTATAACGAAAAAATTTAGTTCCGGCAACCAAACGAGACAAAAAAAACCGAAACTTAAAAAAAATTTAAAAACTTCTATAAAGATATCAAATTTCACAACTAAAAAGTGTGTTCAAAAAAATACTAAAATCGGAAGAAATATAAAGAAAAAAATGTTTTTCATATGGATTAAATCAAGTGGAAAACGTTTTGTGGTTGTGGTTATTTCATTTAAAATATGTGTATCATGCAATCAGTCAAACCTGTTAGCCAGGATTTATATTTAAAAAAGGATTTTTAGTCGATGCAAAAATATACAAAAAAAAAAACACACACACACAACATAATATCATTAGGAAAAAATTAACATTGTAATTGATCTGAAAAGGAAACCTAAAAAACGTAAACTTTTTCAGGATTTGTAATTTATTTTCGAGCAAATATACGTATTACATGCTAATGAATATAAAGAATACGAGTAAAGAATAAAATTAACGAGTTTTATATTACAGATTGTTTTTGTTAATTAGTTTAAAAAAACCCTTAATCAGTTCTTATTTAAAAATCAATCAAAGGGTTAATAACTATTTCTTAGTGATTTCAATAATTTGACAAAAAAAGCAAACGAAAGGACGTCGTGATATTATTATGCCTTAGGAAATGGATTAAACTCGGCTTTAAGGTTGAATAAAACTTAATATACTAGCGTACCTCCTCAATTTTCGATAATAATCAATCAGGTATGTTCTGAAAAACGAATTCGGGTGAAATTAAAATCGAGTATTTTTTCACAGGCATATAAAACTTAATTGCCCAAATTATTTTATAGTTTTGATATTTAACCCTCTGCGACTGACATGATATAGTTCTTAAAATTCTAATGACGTGGTAGTCTACCAGACACCATTTCCATGGCTTATATTTTCCAAAGTTCCGATTTGCAAAACTAAAAAAACCAATTTTTTTATTGTTTATGACTATAAGGTATTATTTATATAATTAGTTTTCTAATTTATAGTGAAAATTCGTGTTTATTGTTATTAATCGGCATGGTATGCATTTTCAAAATACTATTTTGTGTTTGTTGGTGTCTGATAGACTACCACATCAGTCGCAGAGGATTAAAGAAGTTGCGTTAATGATCATTAAGCAAATGACTAAAAAAATTATCAAAAGATTTTAACGTTTTTATAAAATAACAATTTGAAATTTCATTCGATTTCGATTTCGCTCGTATTTCTGTTACAGAACATATCCGTTTATGTACGTCTTTATTACAGTGTCCTGTCAGTACGGTATTCTTTGGTTCAGATTTTTGTATAATTATATTCTTTTCGTGCACTTCTAAAGTGAAGCCTATTTACAAAGTTTGAAGTCTGTTTTACAAATTATTACTGCTTTTTGAACAAAGCATGTTTTTTAACTATTCTAATAAACCTTAGATAAATTACACTTGTGCCAGCGATTTTTCTAAACCTCGAAGCAGTTTTCATATGGACTTTTTAGTATAGCCTTTAGCTCTGTTTGCAATTCAGTTTTTCTTTTTTCTTTTCAATCCTTAGAAAACAAAAAACAAAGAAGGTGAGTACGGTAGCTGAGGGCATGATTACAGTTTTCCTTTCACCCACAAAATTTTGAACAAGCAATGACAAGTAAGGTGCATTATCGTAATACGAAAGCCAAGAATTGTTCTTCAAACAATTTCGGATATACAATATATTTCCATACTGTTTCCCGCAATCGGCGCATAAATTCAAGATAATTTATTAATTATTCGGTGATTCACCCTAACAATTTTCTTTACCTTATCAACATTTTCATCACTTTTTGATTTGGCGAGCGTCGTCATTCACATCTTGTCGAAATTGTAGCAGTTAAGCTTGTACCTCTTATAAATATTTTAGACCGTTTTAGTTAAATACCTTTCCCTGAGACTTTCCTTTAAATTTGGGAACAACAAATAGTAACTCATAGACTGGGGCAATTGAAAGAGCAACTCGTAGACTAACTTATGTATGTATTTTTTCCATGAACACTGCACAAGTAAACACTCTTGTATTAATCTGGTTCAAATTATTTTTTTCTTGTGTTCGTTTTATGAATACATACTTGTTAAATCGATCCAATAAGTTGGCGTAATATTCCCTATTAATTGTTTTATAGGGTACATTGGCCTTTTTTGGCGCCAATTCACACCGACTGCTGTTTGGTCTCTGATGTGTCCTCTTCCTCCGCGGTTACAAAACGGATCCAAAATTCGTCTATATTTTTTTTATTTAAGACCAATACTCAGGGGTAAACCCCTACTAAATGCAGTGCATTGTATGGGGATATTGAATATATACATAGATATAGATAGATAGATGTGATGATGTTAAGCGCTTTATGTCAATGGGACAAATTGCTGTCAATTTGATCACTCAAAGGCCAGTGTTATACCTTCACCTTTGAATGATCAATAGCAATTGCCCCATCTGGATGTTGAATGTGAGTGGTGAGAATCTTTTTTTATGTAGGTTAGCTGTTATCTTCCCAGAAGGTGGCGCTGTACTCCTGATCATTCGTTTTTTGGTGGAATAGACTGGAAATGTCAGGGAGATATTTCGTGAAGATGGACTTCTTGGAGGGGGTGGGACCTCTTATTTTTTTCTTTTCTTTAATTATAATTTTTGAAAAACCACAATTTCTCCTTCGCTGGGATTTGAACCTTGTTCGTTTGAGTTTCTGTGCAGGCACTCTAACCACTATACCACGACCCACCTCTATTGAGGTTGAACAACGCTAAACACTACTGCGAAGGTGTCACATGAATGGGTTTGTGATTGATTGTACATTAACACGGCACTCAACTTGCGGAAAGCTTTTCCATACCCAAGTGATCAACGAAAAATAAAATGATAAAACTGCTGGGGTAAATGATACGTGTAAACCAATTTTTATGATAACTTGTTTTTTATGATTTTATTCATATTCTTAATATTAAATCTAGAAATAAGATATAATCCAGCAAAATATTATTTAAAAAATAATATACTACTCGTATCTAGATGCAACACGCACAACTAAAGGATAAGCGTGTCATTGGCGATCACGCGTTTCGAGTGAAAATTTAAATAAATTGCTTTCCAGTAAAAAGAATAAATAGAACCCTGTCGTAAAATTGACTATCTTCTTAAACCACTTCTAATTTGATTTGCTGGGAATAAAACTTTATTATGTTAATAATCTGTAAATTTGTTTTTTATATTTTTTTTTTAATCTTCCACTAATCAAAATACAATATAAAGGAAAGAATTTCCAAATCATCTTTATTACAACTTTTTAATTTATATTTTATGCCTCAAGAAATTTTTATCAATAATTTTTCTTTTATTTTTTACCAAACCCCAAATAAAAAGAATAACAATAACAATATTAAAAATAATTTTTCCATCATAATAATCGTTGCAACAGAATTGTTTTGTAAGTGCCTAGACAAGCATATGAAAACGTTAAACGAACAATAGAACAAAAATAACGACAGACAGGCAACATACTCGTATTTATAAAACACACAGATGTTGGTATTGTGTGAAAATTCCCGGATCAGTTAAAGATTTCAAATTCTATCGTAGCTGAGAAAATAGGTTGGGTGGGATTGTTTTTTTTTAATTTTACTGATTATTATACGGTTAACAAGTGTTAAATGGAATGTCTACAACATATGATTTGTTAGTTTAATAGAAAATCAACAAATACTCCATTTACATGACCATTATATGTATATTTATATGGTGGGACATCAATTCTTACTTAAGTATTCTATTATTATGGTCTTTAATTGTTAACCACTTTTTAATCACACGCAATTCTATGCGTTTGACTCTAACGAGGGATGTAATCACATATTAAAAAAGGATACACACATAAGTAATAATATTCTCAAATTCATTTGGTTTTTTTAATAGATTAATTCTTTTGTGATGTCTTCATTAGGAAATACATAAATATGCGTGTTTATTAGACATTAAAATTAAAAAAGAAGTAGTTGGTGGGGTTAATAAATAATATTTTTTAGTAGTTGTTATTTAAACCTTTAATTACTTGTTAGTGATTATTAACTGTAACAGTTTTTTTACTATTTTTTTTATTTTAAAAATAAACAAAAATTTCATAATGTATAAAAATCAGAAAATTTATTTAATTTCAGTGGCTCGCCGCCGTCGTAAAGAGGGTAGACAACGTCGTCAACGTACCACATTTAGCAACGAACAGACACTTCGTTTAGAAGTAGAATTTCATCGTAATGAATATATATCACGCAGCAAACGTTTTGAATTAGCGGAATCATTGGGTCTTTCCGAAACACAAATAAAAATATGGTTCCAGAATCGTCGTGCCAAGGACAAACGCATCGAAAAAGCTCAAATTGATCAGCAATATCGGTGAGTAAAAAATAATGTTTCAAAAATTAGCAACCTTTATAAAGCCAGAATACGTAGTATAATTTCAATAGTTTCAAACCTGTGTCCTTAAGCATCTCAACAAAGATTTTTGTGCTTTTTATTCTTTCAGTTATAAACTTTAATTATTTGCCGATTTCTTGTACAGACGCTACGTCTTAAAATACACGGACTTGAATAAAACTGATTAAAAGTGGCACAGTTAAAAGACATAAAGCTGTTTAGTATCAAATTTTATTTCGAGTTCAGTCTTAAAAGTAATTAAACATAAATTGATTATTTGTGAGCAAATCAACCCAACAAAATATTAAATTTCAAAATTCTAGTGAAATCATAGAATTATTTCTATTCCTTCCAGTTTGATTACTTAAATGTCTTATTAAAGAGCTGTTTATATAAAAAGAAATTATTGTATAAAATATGTATACCGGTATGTGATGAAAAACGATTTCATTCGAAATTGAAATCGTCTATATTTTCAAAGTTATATAAAACTTATCACTTGTATGTTTTAATTATTTTAAAATGGTAATAATCGTGAAAGAAAAACAAGAATTTCGAATCTTTTCAGATTTGAAAGTTATAGCAACTTGAAATTGCAGTCGATTTCAATTTCGATCGAAATCGATTTCCATTACACACCAGATAGTTATTTTCATAAAATAATGGTGACGCTAGCTTTTTAAGTCAAATACGTATTTGCCTAATATGACTGACCTTAAGATATACATATGTATATAGTACTTTATTCTTATTATTATCTGGTACAGACCCAGCACAAATGGAAGACACTGCAGCACTCATGTTGTGAGTGTCAATTTTTATCCATGAGTACTGGGACGTACAGTTTAATGTCGACTCCGAACGACAGATTTGAGAAGCTTGTTCATGGCAATTAGTTAGTCTCATAGCTTTTGCCAGAAGACTGCTGAAAGGTAGTCGCCGAAAGAAATATTTTTTTCATATTTCTTATTTTTAATGGGACCATTATGTCTCCCTAAACACATCCATCAAAATCTAACAAGAGATGCTCATTCATATAATGTCTATGTATGTGCTCTGCTGTCTCCGATGCTTGAAAGCATAGTCTACAAACATCTACAGCTGTGATCGCCATTCTCATATAATGCGCTCTCACACTACAGTGACTCGTAAGGAAATCAGACTTGCACCCACATCACGGTTGAATCACGGCCTTGCCATGCCTGAGACCCGACTAAGCGTTCCAATGTTTCACACATTTGCCAGTTTCCGATTCTCTATATCATGGATGGCCAAACTTGAAGGATGTGAGGGCGCCACGGCGATGAAATTAGTAGTCACGGTCGACCTTTTTTAATTCTAATATAAAAAAAAAACAATTAAATTCATAGAAATTTTATTTTTACATATAATAAAGCTATTATATTTGCAACAAATAATAGTGAATATAAAAATAATAAATTCAACAGTTAAAATAAATCAAACTTCTTTTATACTTTTTTTAAAGATGCGCTCGAAACTTGGCACTGCATATTTTCTGCAAGTTTTTCATATTGTGGCTTATAAGAGCTTATAGCTATTCGCAAACATGATATCATGTGATCATCAGTCAAACGCGAGCGATGTTTTGTTTTAATGGCATTCATTGAAGAAAATGCCGATTCGCAGAGATAAGTGGAGCCGCAAAATGAGGTGAGATACGCTGCTACTCTCCAAATATAAGGATATTTTTCTTTACAAATCAGGCTCCAAAAACTGCTTGGAGTTGAACTTCTTGATTTTAGGAAAACATCGCATGTTATTGCCAATATTTCATTTTCAAGCTGCGCTGGATTAGTATCCAAAAACTCTCCAATTTTTACAGCTATATTTTCTACATCGATGTCATCTTTAAATGGATATGACATAAATGTAACAACATCTTCAAGTTTAACGAAGTCCTCAAATCTTTTATTAAATTCATCTAACAACAAAGATACATCATCAGCGTATTGGTCGTAAGAAGTTTGTTGGCTACCCCTAGATTCTTCTGCCAAATTATTGAAATTTTTTAAATCACCTCGTTTTAATTGAGCTACAAACATAGTCTGGATTTACACGTTGAAATAATTTCATTGAAATTTTAGTGTAATTTCGTTTGAACTTTCATTGGAATGTACACAATGAAATTTTTTTAATGAAATTAAAGATTGCTTATTTTTCGATTCTTTAATAATTTTTTTTTTCTAAACTTAAATTTTTCAATCTACAATTTAATATTTTTAAGCGCACTTGTTAGCCATTTAAAATAATATAAAAATAAAAGAAAATGTAAAAAAAACTGCAGTTAACTATTACGAATTATAGTACAAAAGAGAATTTCAGAGTACATGAAAGCTCGTACCACTTACTATTCCTGTCTCTTTCTCTCACCCACAAAATGAAAATTTCAATGAAATTATTTCAACGTGTAAATCCAGACATAGACAGTTTTTGTTTAAATGTCTTTACTTCACTGAACATTTCAATTATGGTCTTGTCTTTTCCCTGCAGTAGTAGATTTACTTGATTCAACTTTTCTGTGATGTCACAAAGGAAAGCAAGGTCCAAAAGCCATTTTTTGTCTTCAAGTTGAGGATAGATTTCTTCTCTGGTTGTCAAAAATAGTTTAATTTCGGATAAAAGATTTCTAAATCTTTTTAAAAATTTAGCACGGCTAAGCTATCTTACATCTGTATGCAACAGGAGATCTCCATGTTCACTTTCACATTCATCTAATAAAGCTCGAAACTGGCGTCTTTGTAAGCTTCTTGCACGTATGGAGTTGACAATTTTGAAGCAAACATTAATAACGTCCACGGACTTCAATATTTTTGAACATAAAGTCTGCTGATGGATAATACAATGATAACTTGTAAAACTTGGTATTGCTTCATCATTTTTACATAGAGAAACGAAACCAACTTTTTTTCCAACCATAGCAGGAGCTCCATCACTAGTAATCGATACCAACTTATGGATTGGGAAATTCACACGGTTAATAAAATCTTTAAATGAATTGTAAATATCTTGACCTCTTGTTTGTCCCTTCATTGAAATAATAGTCAATAACTCCTCTGTGGCAGACATATTATCGAACACCATTCTAACAAAAACGCATAACTGTGCAGTGTCGGTAAAATCTGTCGATTCGTCAAATTGCAAGGATAGAAAGGTACATTTGCTAATATTTTCTTGCAAAATCTCTTTTAAATTTTGACTCATTGTTTCTGTTCTACGCATTACGGTATTCCGTGACATTGAAATGTTATTTATAGAAGCCAATATGTCTGATTTATTTTTAAAATTATTAAATAGTGTTTCAGCTGTTTTAACGAAAGCTTCCTTCCAGATTTCACCATCTTCAAAGGGTTTCTTATGTTTTATTAAAGTTTCCACAGCTTTGAAAGATGCTATGGTAGCTGCCTTGGAGGTTGTATTATATTTTGCAAGACACGACTGTTGCACCGATAATTGTGACTTTAACTGTCGAACTTTTTCCTTACGTAACTCAGTTCCTGGAGGGTAGTCAATTTCGTATTTCTTGTGAATGGTTCGATAATGTCTTTCAACGTTGGCTCTTTTTGGAAGTGCTACCGTTGAATTGCATATAATGCAAATACATTTACCTTTTATCATAAAGAAAAAAAATTCCTCCTCCCAGTCATTGTTAAAGTGATATGTTTTCTGTTTTTTGTTACTTGTACTCGCTGAACTCATTGTGAAATGAAAAGGAATAGCTTAAAATTTTTTATTTATATGTATGTTTTTAAATAATAATTTACTGTTTTTAATTAAATGTTTTTTTATATAAATCAGTTAAAATATTTTACTTTGAAATTGACATTTAGAATTTGAAATACTTTAGTGTTGCTAACTTTATAGTGTTATTCTACAATTAAGCGATTTTACGGTATTTTTGCCTTCAATGTAGGGTTTTTTTTACAAAATTAAAAGTATCAACATTGAAATAAATATAAACACAAAAACAAACAAAAAATATTTTGTTTAAATTTATTATACTCCACTCTTTCTAGCATTTGCTGTTTCTTTCTATCAATGCTATAACAATTCAATACAAAAAAAAGTAGGTGTCATACGGGCTTTATGTTATTATTGTAACGACTCGGCATATGTAAACTTTCATAAAAAATTCATACTACATAGGGAAAAATTTAATTCGGTGGACGCGGGCTACTTTAAATGGCTGAGCGGTCGACCAGTCGACCGCGGTCGTCGTCTTGGCCATCCATGCTCTATATAGTACTCTAAATGATTTCAGTATCTTGGTTTTTGAAAATTCGTTTTTATTTATTATAAAATAATAAAAAGGCAAACATTTTATTATACATACATAACCTTTCTATTTCCTGTTTTAATATTTTTTACTCTTTAAAAAGCCAATAAAGCAGAAAATAAACGGAAGTAAAAATATTCTCACAAAAACGGTAACAAAACATAAAAAAACAATGATTAACAGACGTAATTAAATTAACACGATTTTGAAATTTTACGACATTTACTGGCACAAATTTCCCATTAAACTATAAATAATTAAACAAAACTTAAATTAAGGGACATAAATGTCATTCTTATCTAATCTTATCTTTTACTAATTATTTAATGATTTTCCAATTATTTTATTACTCATTTTTTTATTTGTTATTTAATTCTAGAAACTTTGTTGTGGCCAATGGTTTTATGAATTCCTTAATGGGACATCATGCGACACCATATCCACCAACACCGACGGCTACAATGATAACGAATTTACAACAGAATTTTTATACACAACCACCACCTCTACAACAGCAACAGCATTTAAATGTTGCACCACTAACCAATACAAATCCTATAACAAATAGTCCTTTGGCACAACATAATACTTTATCATTGTCATCATCAAGAAAAGTGGATGAATCTCTGATAAATGGAACAAATTCTATGAATACCAATAATTCCCATGTCTATAGCGCTGATGTAACCGCAGCCAATACCAACGTTAATTTAACAACTAACAGTAAGAGTTTTTGTAATGGAGGTGGAGTCAGTGATAATGGAAGTAATTTTAATTTTAATAAACTTATTAATTCGTGTTAAGATTATCACAAATAAAAATTAAGAAAAGAAAGAAACATATTTAATTTATCTTTAAAAACTTTATAAACCTTTAAAATTATTTTTAAAACTTTTTGCAAAAAAATATACTCATAATTAAACTTTTTGTGATTAAAAATATATTTTTTCTTAAAGAAAGGATAAAAACAGATAAACCTATGGGTTGGTTTCCTTTTTACATTTATCATCTTTTATGCTTGAAAAAATTTCTCATCTCATCAAATTCAAGTCAATTATTGAAATACTATAGACAGAGTAAAATCTTTAAATAGGTAAAGAAACAAAGAAGTAAGTGGGCAGAAAAAAACTATCTGCCTGACCAAAAACAATACTAATTGTTACACAGATGTACAGAAAAAAGTGTTTCATTCGAAACAAAAATTGGGATGGATAAGTATGAAATATTCTTATTCGGTAAGTACTTTTATTCAAATAACATCCTAAGAAAATACGAGTATAACATACATTAAATTGATAATGCACTGGTTCAATTTATGTGAAGTATGCATGATTTTAAAATTAGCATGCCATTGAAGATAATTGAGAGAAATTAAACTCATTTTAAATGGCTAAATCGACGCGTATTTTTTTCCTGATAAAAATAATGCAAAAAACGTATTTTCGATTTTTTGTCAATTACAGCGTTCTTTAATTCTTGCGACGATATGTGCATACACATGTGGTCAATAAAATAGAAACGACTAAAATTTTTCTTAAAAATTTGTATTTTCAAATTTTTTATGAATAAAAATTAAAAAGTATTTCATAAATATTAAATTCAGCATAAAATTATGTAAAAACAACAAAAAAGTTAGGAATAAAAATTATATATAAAAGTTAACAAAAAAACAAAATTCATTTGGTCACAAAAATAGGTACGGTTAAAGAAATACAGAAAAAAAAAACAAAATACTAAATATAAATTTATACAAAAAAAGAAAATAACAGAAGTATTAACTTAGTATCCACTATGGCCACCATTATATTTGAGTACATTATTGATTCTGTTAGGCATAGAGTCGATAACTTTACGGCAAGTTTCAACTGGCGTGTTGTACCATATTTTTTTAACTTTTTGTCACAGTTTACTCTTAAGGTAGAATTAGCCACACGTAACGTAACGTATCTTAACGTTGACGAGTCAGCTGATCATTTATTTTACATGCAAAGTAATGGCAGCGCTTACCGAATAAAAAATGTAACGTAACGGCGCGTATCAATCTGTAGAAAATAGAAATTCTCTACGTTTTTACGGAACAATTGCAAATAGCTGGTTTATTTAGGCTTGCCAAACATCCTTTTTTAAGCTGTAAGGGTAATTTTTTTTTGTTCAATGTACTTATTTCTGCATAACACCCAAAAAAGTACGCGAAAGTACTTTTTTAATCTTTTGTATTTCTTTTTTGTTCTGAACATTTGAAACTAACATAAATAATATTAAAGAACATTTGCCAACAAAGTACTATTATTTTGAAAAGGTCTGTGTTTTCAGTCTCAATTCAAAAATTTCATTTCGTAATTCTACAGAAGTTATTGAATAATTTTTTGTCAATAACATTGACATGGATCTACTGTTTGATGAATTTATTTATTTTAGAATTTGGGTTATTGCAATAGATTTAATTTTCCACTAAATTTAGTGGTAGTGGAAAAAATAGTGCACTTAATGAACTAAATTTCCACTACCACTAAAATGGTTTAATTTAGTGGTTAATTATTTCCATCAGAATTTAGTGGATGCTGCAATATCGTTTAGGACAGTTTAGACGATAATACTTTATGTACGTAAAATCATAGAAAAAATGTTATGACATTCCATCCGTATTTTAAAAATAAGAGTAAAAATTCTACGGCGGATTTTTTTACGTTTACACGGCTGGTAAAATACCAAAACAAAGTAAAATGAAAACATAAAATACCCATATACGTCCACACAAAATTTGCATACATTGTGAACACATTTAACATAAACAAAAAATAAAATAAAAGTGCATCTCTGATCCAACGAAATGTGATTGTTTTTTTAAAAATTGAAAAAAAAAAAAACAAAGCGAGCCTTACTACTGTCAAATTTTCATCCGTATTTGCTCTCAATGTCGTACGTTCTCATTACATATAAAGTTAACAAGATACTATTGTATTCATTCTCTTCTACACAAAAATTTGACATGTATTACCGTCTAAACCCGCCTTTAGGGGTAGTGCAAACGGTAATGCATTATAAATTCAATACAATAAACCCAACTCTGATTTATTTAAAATCATTTACTTAAAAATTATTAAAAGAAAATTAATAGAATTGTTAAATACTAGATTGTTTCAAAATTTTGAAAAGAATTTGTATGTTTATATTGGCTATACCGCATTCAAATGCGGCGTCTGAAATAACATTCAGTTCGAGTTTTGCCCTTTTGGAAGAAGGAAATGAACAAACAAACTTTTAATAGAAAGTTTGGAATGTGAATTGATATTTGAAACTAATTTTAACACATTTCTGCCAAGTTTTACAATTTTCTAAAAACTAACATTGGTAAAAATAGCATTGTAAACCAAGTTCAAAAAAACTTGTAAGTATATATTTGTAAAAGTTTTTACAAATACATGAAAGTATATAAAATATACAATAATTATAAAAAGAAAATAATAAATATTAATGCCCGTATTCATAAAAAATATGTTAGGTTTATTTGACGTACATATATCTATGCAATACTTGTCAAAAAACCTAAAATACTTTTTATGAATACGGGCATACAATTTATTTTTAAATGTATACAAAATTATTTCACATTTGAAAAGTAGAATAGTATAGACTAAAATTTAAAAATAAAAATCCGAATAATTTTGAGCTATTACTTTGTCGTAAACAATGGTTACGATCATATTTTTTGTATTATTGTTTGCTAGTTTATTTTTCCTAATGAATTTTAAAAAAGTTTTTAATAAAAATCCAATGTATTTTTTTACTAAAATGTACGTTTTTTTCCCTCAATGTACTTTTTTCAATTCAATACTTGGCAACCCTACATTTATTATACACATTTTCAGGATGAGTATTGCAAAGAAAAGTAAAAATATTAATAGGAAAGAAATTTAAGAAATTTTTAGTAAATTAAAATCCGCATCCATATTTATTTATTTGTCTTTTAATTATTTGAAAAAAAACACTATTAAGTACACTATAAACAAATTACTATTTCACAATATATTTTCTGTTTTGTTGTTGTTTATCTCCAAAACATATGACACGTTTTTAAATGTTCTATAAGTGCACTTACATTTCTACGTTAGGGGACGTTACATTACGATACAGCAACGTTTGGCTAACCAGGCCTTTAAGGTAGAATTAGCCAAACGTAACGTAGCGTATCTTAACGTTGACGAGTCAGCTGATCATTTATTTTACATGCAAAGTAATGGCAGCGCTTACCGAATAAAAAATGTAACGTAACGGCACGTATCAATCTGTAGAAAATAGAAATTCTCTACGTTTTTACGGGACATTTGCAAACAGCTGGTTTATTTAGGCTTGCCAAACGTCCTTTTTTAAGCAGTAAGGGTAATTTTGTTTTGTTCAATGTACTTATTTCTGCATAACACCTAAAAAAGTACGCTAATGTACTTTTTTTAATATTTTGTATTTCTTTTTTGTTCTGAACACTTGGAACTAACATATATAATATTAAAGTACATTTGCCACCAAAGTACTATAATTTTAAAAAGGTCTATGTTTTAAGTCTTAATTCAAAAATTTTATTTCGTAATTCTACAGAAGTTATTGAATATTTTTTTGTCAATAACATTGACATGGATCTACTGTTTGATGAATTTATTTATTTTAGAATTGGGGTTATTGCAATAGATTTAATTTTCCACTAAATTTAGTGGTAGTGGAAAAAATAGTGCATTATCGCCTCTAATTTAATGCACTAAATTTCCACTACCACTAAAATGGTTTAATTTAGTGGTTAATTATTTCCATCTGCATTTAGTTGATGCTGCAATATCGATTAGGACAGGTTAGACGATAATACTTTACGTACGTAAAATCATAGAAAAAATATTATGACTTTCCATCCGTATTTTAAAAATTCTACGGCAGATTCTTTTACGTTTACACGGCTGATAAAACACCAAAACAAAGTAAAATGGAAACATAAAATGCACATATACTTCCACACAAAATTTACATACATTGTGAACACATTTAGCATAAACAAAAAATAAAATAAAAGTGCATCTTTGATCCAACGTTTTTTTAAAAATTGAAAAAAAAACAAAGCGAGCCTTACTACTGTCAAATTTTCATCCGTATTTGCTCTCAATGGCGTACGTTCTCATTACATATAAAGTTAACACGATACTATTGTATTCATTTTCTTCTACACAAAAATTTGACATGTATTACCGTCTAAACCCGCCTTTAGGGGTAGTGCAAACGGTAATGCATTATAAATTCAATACAATAAACCCAACTCTAATTTATTTAAAATCATTTACTTAAAAATTATTAAAAGAAAATGAGTAGAATTGTTAAATAGTAGATTGTTTCAAAATTTTTAAAAGAATTTGTATGTTTATATTGGCTATAACGCATTCAAATACGGCGTCTGAAATAACATTCAGTTCGAGTTTTGCCCTTTTGGAAGAAGGAAATTAATAGAAAGTTTGGAATGTGAATTAATATTTGAAACTAATTTTAACACACTTCTGCCAAGTTTTACAATTTTCTAAAAACTAACATTGGTAAAAATAGCATTGTTTACACCAAGTTCAAAAAAACTTGTAAGTATGTATTTGTAAAAGTTTTTACAAATACATGAATGTATATAAAATATACAATAATTATAGAAAGAAAATATTAAATATTAATGCCCGTATTCATAAAAAATATCTTATTGAGGGTTTATTTGACATATCGTCGTGCGGGAGTTTAAGTTCTCTATACGCCATTTCATATTTTTTATATATCTCGAGTTAATGGTGCCACTTTAGGTTTTCGACCCAAAATTTTTCAAATCTGTAATCCGTTTTAGGATATCTCGTCAAGTTTCGGAAATAAATAGCCGAAAACGGATTGCAGATTTTAAAAATGTTGTTGTCAAAAACCTAAATTAGCATCATTAACTCGAGATATAAAAAATGGTGTATAGAGCACATAAACTCCCGCACGACGATATATCTATGCAATACTTGTCAAAAAACCCAAAATACTTTTTATGAATACGGGCATATAATTTATTTTTAAATTTATATCAAATTATTTCACATTTGAAAAGTTGAATAGTATAGACTAAAATTTAAAAATAAAAATTCGAATAATTTTGAGCTATTACTTTGTCGTAAACAATGGTTACGATCATATTTTTTGTATTATTATTTGCCATTTTATTTTTGCTAATGAATTTTAAAAAAAAGTTTTTAATAAAAATGTATTTTTTTACTAAAATGTACGTTTTTTTTCCCTCAATGTACTTTTTTCGATTCAACAAATGGCAACCCTACATTTATTATACACATTTTCTGCATGAGTATTACAAAGAAAAGCAAAAATATTAATAGGAAAGAAATTTTTAGTAAATTAAAAAACTGTAGACTAACACACAAATCCGCATCCATATTTATTTATTTGTCTTTTAATATTTGAAAAAAAACACTATTAAGTACACTATAAACAAATTACTATCTCACAATATATTTTCTGTTATGTTTTGTTGTTGTTTATCTCCAAAACATATGACACGTTTTTAAATGTTCTATAAGTGCACTTACGTTTCTACGTTAGGGGACGTTACATTACGATACAGCAACGTTTGGCTAACCAGGCCTTTATGCTATGTTCACACGACAATATGAAACACTTGGTTCGCTCTCTGAACCACGATTGCGAAACTCACCGTTCAGACGACAGTGTAGTGTTTCATTTTGGCATTTCTCTTTTATGTATACCACAATGTATAATATACATACCACACACATACATACATACTTACATATTTAGGATGGAATTTTGGTTTTTTATGTTTTTGCTTATTGCTTTTCTGATTTTTATATTACATATTTACGTAAATTAATTTCCTAGTTCTTTATTTCTAAAAAAATTTTCATTTTTAACAAATTATTATTTTGCTTTTTTCTGTTTTGTTAGTTAGTTAAGATAAAGTAGCGATAAATTGTTATGAAAATTAGAGATGATAGTAAATTCTTCGAGGTTCGCAACAAGATTCAAAACGAAACACGAAGGTTCGCTCTCACAATTTTGTATGGGGAATCTACTTGTTTCAAACAAGATTCGGTCGCGAACCGCGAATGAGATAGCGAACCTCGATATTTGCTATTCCTGTGAACATGGTATTATTTTGTATATTTTCTTTTGTCAACCGATTTTTTAGATCTCCCCAAAGATTTTCGAATGGATTTAGATCCGGTGATTGGCTTGGCCACTCTAGAAGACGGATGTTATTTCCATCAAATCAAGAACTTACTAATCTGGAGGAGTGTTTGGGGTCATTATCTTGTTGAAAGACCCTGCGCAGTGGCATCTCCTCTCTAGCAAATGGCAGCATGACTTCCTCAAGTATACTTTTGTAGACTTCTTTGATCATTGTTTCGAAAATAACGAAAATAGGACCTACTCCATTCCAAGAAAAACAACCCCAAACCATTATGTTTTTGCCTTCGTGTTTAACTGGTTTTTTTGCATAACTTGGGTCAAATTCTTTCCCCTTAGGGCTTCTGACATTATGCGCTGCATCATTTCCAAATAAATTGATTTTGGTTTTATCGCGCCAGAGAATATTAGGCCATTTTTTGTTACCTTGACTTGTGATTTTGTGCAAACTGTTTCCTCTTCTGCAATTTTTTTTTCTTAGAAATGGAACTTCTTCCTGGAAGTATAATGTCACATAGATGACGCCGCACAATTCTTGCCTATATTTAATTAACTATTTCGCTTTCGAAGGCATAAAAGGATCTCGCTTAGCTAGCATCGAAATGTAGCCATCCGTAATAGCGCTAGTTTTCCTCACTGTACCTCGTTTTTCTACGACTTTTCGAGGCTTGAAGCATTAAAAACGAAATTTTTAATTCGCCCAAGCGCATCAGCTATAAATTTATATGATTTTTTCTGTTCCCGAAGCTTTTGAATGAGTCTTCTCACCTCAATGAACAATGCGCTCTACCCATCTATTGATAATATTAGTATAAAACGGAAGTCTAGTTACCTCTATATTAAATTTATTTTTGAAAACAAACATCAAAATGTTAATTTTATGACAAAATTTGCAAAAATCTTCACACGTTCCTATTTCAATGACCAGAAATTTTTCTTAGTATTTTAAAAAACCCTTTCATTGAAAGTTAACGGAATTTGTTATGTCAAAAGAAAACGCAACTTTAAAAAATTTGGCGATTGGCAAAAAAGAGCCATGAAATTCGCGTTAAAGGTCGTTCCTATTTTAATGGCCATATGTGTATGTAGAATGCATAAATTCCTACCAGCTTCAACTACAGCAGCTTTCAAACTAAAGAAATACAGCTGAGAAGTCCTAACTAAACTTAAAATTATTTATAACTTTAACCTATGCCATATGTATATAATACTGTCTTATTTCTCTCATGTGGTTGTTTTAGTGTTAATGTTTACATTTTTTGCCAAAAAAAATTTTTAATGCATAATGGTAACCTCTAGCAGTCAATAATTTGGTAATACGAATGATAAATTCATAATTTTTTGCAATAAATAATGTTTTTATTTACTTACCTCTTTCGTATATATATTTACAAATAAAATAATTTATGTTTAAAAAAATTTTAAAAAATTAAACACCAATTTCCACTATTGCAACCGTAATTCAACTATATAAACAGCTGGCTACAGTAAAGTTGCAAATTGACCGACGCAGAATTTTTGTTTAACTTATTTATTGCCAGATCAACGAATTTTGTTATATAGTTAAAAAAAACCATATTATCGACACATATTCAATATTTTTATATGTATTTTATCTTTTACGTACTTTTGAAGCCGGTAAAAGTTTTTTATTAAGCTCTCTGGATAGTTGTATAAATTCTTACTTTTATTTCTACTGTTTTATAGAATTTTAATTCATCTTTGATTTTTCATGTAATTGCGTGTTATACGAATTGCCAGAAATAAAAATTGAATATATAGGTTTTCCGCATATGGCATCTTTGTGCTAGACGCCATCTTAATATTTAGATATATAGAAAGGTTTTTTGTAGAAAATCGATACAGAATTTTTGTTAAAGGAGAAAAACGCGTCCTTTAATTTCATATTTTGAATTATTATTAAAATATTCAAAAGAAAGATAATAGACAAAGGAAAAAGAAATGTTAAAAGTAAATGATATTAAACAAGAAAAAAATCGTAGTGACAGTGACGATTCTTTGGAAATTATAGAAAATCCAAAAGATGATGTAAGTTTCGTCAATGTGCCTTAAGGATAATCATTGTTGGAAGGCGTGGTTTTTTAATAGTTATTTTTTGGTTTATAAAATAATAGGATATTTGTGAACTGGAACATTTGAGGAAATTGTTCATTGGTGGTCTGGCTCCTTATACCACCGAAGATAGTTTAAGAGATTTCTACAGTCAATGGGGTAAAGTTGTTGATGTGGTAGTAATGAAAGATCAAAACACTAAAAGATCAAGAGGTTTTGGTTTTATAACATACACCAAATCCTACATGGTAGATAAAGCCCAAGATAACCGTCCACATGTAATTGATGGCAAGTGAGTATACATTTTAAACTCAAAGGAAATATATTTTATTTCAATTGTATAATTCGTCTATTGTGTACTTTTAGAGCTGTCGAAGCAAAACGTGCCTTGCCACGTCCAGAACGTGAGGCACAAGAAAATAAAAGTGCCTCAGTTAAAAAATTATTTGTTGGTGGTCTTAAAGACAATCATGATGAAGCATGTCTAGAGGAACATTTTTCGCAGTTTGGCAAAGTTGTGTCGGTCAAAATTCTAACTGATAAAACTACAGGCAAAAGACGTGGTTTTGCTTTTATTGAATATGATGATTATGATGCTGTTGATAAAGCAATACGTAAGTCATTTTTCCTTTACTCCCAAAGTTATAAAAATATACGTTTTTATTTATTTTTAAACAAAACTGGACTTTCATATAAAAAGCAACGGTGTACGCCACTAATCTTAAAACGTCGCTAAATTGTAATCCAATAATTTTAACTCATAAAATTTTTATTTTAAACGAATTTAAAAAATTGTGCTATACTAAAATATTTTGGCGTTCCATTCTGTGTTTAACACGTTCACACCGGCTCGTACCACCGGTGGCTTGCACAGAAACATTTAGTTCGCGCCCGCCCGATAGACCGAAAAGCTTTCAGTGCAACCGCCTATGGGCAAGAAATATGAATTGCAGTGCCGGCGTGAACGTGTTAAAAAAAGTTTTTAATGCGAAAAATTTATTGGAAAAGTGTGCCTAGTAGAATAATGCGTGGTGCGAAGGTTGCGATGCGTTATCTTTACATTCCAATTTTTCTCATATACATTCAATTGTAAAAATAGCAATGTTGAAAAACTCCCGGAGGATTTATATATATATTTGTGCTGATTATTAACAATTAATAGAGTATGACAGGCGATTTTAGAAAAAGCGAAACTACAGCTTTGAAATTTCTTATTTTCCATTTTAGAAAATACATACATACATACATTTTGACTTACCCTTGTTGAATGTGTCTACGTAATACGTAATAAAATATATCAGAATCGTAAGCAAGTTCCTACGAAAATAATAAAATTAAATACTTTAAATATTTACTTACAAGCTATCTCAAGCTCATGTAAATTGCTCAAAATTAAAAGTAACATGAAAAAAGTCAAACATATATGTTTAATGAAATTACATTGTCTCAACTCCCCTAAAGTATTAAGAAATACAAAGTAGTGTTTTTTTATAGAAGATTAAAAAAAAATTTGTTTGCAGCAGTTTAAAAGAAAATCCGTTTTAAGGAAAAACCGCTTAGAAACAGATTTTGCGTTAAAATGCACATACCTAATTATACAAAAAGAAACCAAAACATATTCATTTGTTTTATTTTTAATTCAATAATATTTTAAGAGTTCGTTTAAACGAGATAATTTTGCATTTATCCGAAGTCCTTTTAAAGGAAAATTCCGCTTATAAGAAAAACAATGCTGTTTTTTACGTTTTCGAAATTTACCGAATTCGACTGTATACTGTTTGAAAAAATAATAGAACCAAAAGCTTTTTTTCTCAAATTTTTTAATATATTAGTCAAGTTTAGTTTTGTTGAAGAAATGTATGCAGTTTTGTTATTTTATTATTATTTTTCGAACTATTATTATTGGACTAAGGTACCGTAACTGTGAAAAACATTCCATTAAAGCCTAGCCTTTCCTTTTTTTGCTTATTCTAACTTTTTTGGTTGCCACATAATTTGTAGGTTTTTCTATAGATATTTTAACTTCTAATGTCTCATGATCACTGATTTTCATTTTTTCATTTATATTAACTATAATATTTTCCATATTAGTAACGGCATAATCAATGAGCGACGATGTGTTGTATGATATACGCGTTGGATACGCAACGATTTGATTAAAATAATGAGATGGCGAGTGGCTCCAATCAGTCACACAATGCATATCGTACGGTCCCCCTTTTTCAGGATGGATGTGGCATACTTCCCTCCAACCATATCCTGCGAATGAGCTTGTGCATGCACCTAACCAGCTCATCGCTTCCACACTTAAAGCGTTCAACGGACAGACCGTCAGGTTCAACGGTTTGTAATATTTCAATCGCGGTATGGCAATCTTGACCTCTTATCAACCCTCACCACACCTTGTCATCGCCTTGCATTAGACTAAAGAAGTGCTGTAACCAAATTACTCAGTATGCAAAATAGAAGTCAACTTTAGCTGACAGTAGTGAAATGTAAAATTCAAAAGCGATAAAATAATTTTTAAAGCATACTAATGTAGGGAACGTACGAAACTTTGCAAACAAAAAAACTATTTAATGGTAACCCAGAAGTTTCTTTTATTTATATACAAATAGGTGACACCGAAATTAATTAAAATGTGGTATGTCTTTGCACCTATTGACATTTTATGCAAAGCAATAACAGCAAAATGATGTTTTCGGTCGCGAACGTACGATTAAAACCTAGGCAAGAAACAAAGCAAAAATTAACCGTTAATCGAACTTTTTTTTTCTCCCTACACATTTTCTTTCTTAATTGTTTGTAAAAGAAAGATTTTGAAGAAAGTGTGCAAACATAATACATTTTTTGCATGTAAAATAAATAAATATAAAAATGTCTTTAGAAGTAGACTGAAAATGAAATTTGAAATATTCCAGTTTCTAGTCCAATTTTCTCAAGTAAAGCACCTGAGATACGATAAGGATCCAATTAATTATAAAAATATAGACTCTTTTTTATAATTATAAGCAATAAAATGCTATGATTATCAACATACTTTATTTCGATCCTGGTTTACCATTTTGAGGAATTGCCCATATACTATTTTTTTTATTATACTATATACAAAAATTTATCTTAAAATACATATTTATTTTATTTTTAATATATGTAGTGCAAAAAACTCATTCCATAAAGTATGTAGTAGTGGATGTGAAAAAATCAATTTATAGCAAGGAATTGCAAAAGAAGAACGCTTTACAAAATAGTGGCGGCGGCAATAATATGGGACCACAGGATAATAAAATGAATATTAAAGGTCATCCTAGAAACAATATGCCTCCACAAACATCACATCAGCAAATGCCTCCCTACAATGAGAGACCACCACCAAATTACAATCAATGGGGCGGTCCACCAGCAATGCCGCCACCAAATTATGGCGGTTATCAACAGCCACCAATGCCTCCGCCACCACAGCATCAACCAATGCCTAATTGGAATTATCCACCTGCACCAAATACATGGAACGCACCTCCTCAACCCCCTGGTGCACCTCAACCGCCACCACAAGCAGCATGGAATAATAACCAGTGGGGTTGCCCACCTCCAAATGGACCACCCTGCCCACCAGGACCTATGCCTCCACCAAATCAAATGCCACCGCCGGGCACACAACCGCCACCAAATTGGCAACAACCACCGGTAGTACCTCCAGGAGTACCACCGCCAGTTGCTGGACCTTCACCATCACATCATCAACAACCACCAGTACAGCCACAAGTGCCGACACCAAATTTTGGCACCGGTTATCAGCAAAGTTATAGCGGTGGTCCCACAAAACATCAGAGTAATTTGAATTCAAATCGTATGAATCCGTATAGTGCACCGCCAAATGCAAATAATACATACAGTAAGTATTATTAATTTTTTTAATATATTAAAAAATGGTGAGAGAATAGCATGTTATTGAAACATTACCACAGTTGATCAAATTTTGCGGCGATATTTCGATAACAGTGTCTTTAAAGTGATCCGCGCTTTTGTTCAAAAAGATTGTGTTGTTAAAGTATACTAAAAAGCAGCAGAAATAGGAATCGATTATAGTCAAATCATATGATTGTGACTGCAGTATTAAAACAACCGGTACTTTATGAAAACGGTTTAGAAATACTTACTTCAAAAAAATGTGTCTTCAAAACCATCAGTTTCGACTTTCAGAAAAAAAATCGGTTTAAGCTACGTTTCCATTCGCCAATATTTGTTTTTTTCTTTTTTCAAATATTTTATGCAGAAGATTTGTTTTATGTAAACATTTCTTTAATTTTTTTTTTAACTAATAATGACCAAATATTTTCCGAATAAACCTTTTTTAAAAAGTTAATAACATACAGTAGAATCTCAACTATTAGAACCACTGTGTGCACCGGGCAATTCGAATTTCTGATCGTTTATATTTTTAAGAAAATAATAAAATTATAATAAAAATAGTTGTGTAAACTTTTCTTTAACACAAAACAATTTTTATTTATTAATATTAAATTAATTGGACAAATTAAATTCATAAAAAATTTTCAAATCAAACAAAATCAAATCGGACAATCGACTGGACCATTTCGTGAGATAACACGTTCTCCAAACTTGGCTTCCAATAAATTGATTGTGACATTCGCTGTGTTGCTTGTGACGCCGTCCTGTTGGAACCAAATGTCCTCCAAGTCCATATCATTCAATTGGGGCCAAAAATATTCAGTTATCATTGAACGGTAGCGATTCCCATTTACAGTAACGTGCCGGTCTTGATCATCACGGAAGAAATACGGCCCATAAACCGCACCAAACCGTAATTTTTTCGGGATACAATGTAACGTACTTATAGAGTACGTGTTTATTGCTGCCTGACCAATAACGTATATTTTGTTTATTGACAAAGCCATTCAACTAGAATTGAGCCTCATCGCTGAAGATGATTTTTCGATGAAAATCCGAATCATTTTAAAGTTGTTGCTCAGCCCAATTCACGAATATACGACGCTTCTGGTGGTCAAGAGGCTTCAGTTCTTACGTCAATTTGACCTTGTAAGGATGTAGGCCAAGATCTTTTCGCAAAATTTGCCACAACGACGTCACAGAGATGCCCAACGCTTGAGAACGACGTGTGAGAGACACATTTGGCCTTTCTTCAACTGAAGCCTCAGCGGCAGCAATATTCTGGACACTACGGGCACTTCTTTGTCTCACTGGCACGGGAACATATTGTACTGATTTTTTTCCACTAGACGCTCAATTGTTAATCTGCTAGGACGATTATGACGACCATAAATTTGATGTAGCGCTCTTAACGTTGAAGCCACTGACTCCGAATTTCGGTAGTAAATTTTAATAATGTCGACTCGTTGGCTTGTATATCTTTCCGTCATGGAATGGCAAACCTTATTGAAGAGAAATGTCAAAAGAGAGGCACGAAATATGAAGTCGTTTGCTGTCCCTGTTGCTCTACTTTTGTAGCTTCCCTGTTGAAAAACCCTTTACCAAATAACACGGAGGACTAACTTACTTAATGCATTCAATTTAAAAAAAAGTATATAAATCAAAGCTGATGTCCTATGCAGCTAGCGTTCTTCCATGTATTTAGTATTCTTTAGATTAAAAAACTAAATAATAATAATAAATATACAAGAAAATTTACGTTTTTTACACTTACATAAATGTAAATGTAATACATTCTACTATTTACTTAAAAACACCCAGGTCAAGGATCACAACAAATCGCACACAGTACGTCATTTAATTTTATTAAATGAGGGTGGTAGAACAAAACGTGCCTTTTTTGTTTATCTTTTTCTTAGAGATTTTTTATGTATTTGCATTAAATTGCCTAATTTTTATTGAAAATCATATTTGCATTTTTTTTCTATGAAAAGGGAAGAAATACAAAGCAGATACTTTTTCAAGAGAAAATTGGTTTATTTTGCTTGCTGAGAAGATATTGATTGAATTTCCAAATTAAATGATATATTTTATTTAAATATGTATAAAATTTTTTTTGTGCAATAATTAAAACCCGAAAACCGACACTTTGAAAAAATCTCCGCTTTATATACACATATGCAGTATATAGATTACAACAAATAAAAAGCCATAATTGCTATCTAAACCCTTATATATACATACATATATACTTACCTTATTAAACATTAATTTATTATTAAAAAATTTTTAATTTAAGACAACATGCCACCAGTTCCTGGTTATGGTAACTATAATTCGGGACCGCCTAATGGAAATCCCCCAGTTAACAATAATGGTCCAGTACCAAAGCCCATGAGTAATGGAAGCGGTCCCTCTTCAAGTAGCAAATATAGGCGTTGAGATATGGATAAATTGAAAAACTTTTAGAGAAAAGGTAAGGCGTTTCTATTTTTTTTCTTTCTTATTCGTCGTTTATTTTTTATTTATTACCAACAAAATAAATAATAGACCTGATCCATCTCCTGGCTTTAGTATTTTAGTATGTTTATTGAGATTTAAAAAATAGACAACATTTGAAAAATTTTAAATACAAAATTAAATTCGACAAATAATATATTTTAGTAATGTATACACATTTTATAATATTTTATGTATTCAAATGTGTTTTGTATTTAATACACTCAAAATCAATCTCATTAAAAAATTAAAAAAAATTCAGTCTAAGTATAGTAGACGCTTTATTCAGATACGAATAATTAGGCTTTTTAAATAACTTAAAGTATTTGCAAACATAAGTCTATTTTATGTGTCAATAAGTTCGAATAGTACTTCAATATTTAGAAATTTTATACACGCTATTTAGTTGCAGTCCTAATAATATAAATGCTATTCTTGTTTTTAGGTTTTTTAAGTATATTTAGTTAGGAATATTACCGAATTAAGAAAGGGTAATGAATTAAAAGTTAATTTACTGTTTAAGACGTGTTTTTATGTTTTAGATATTTTTAGTTTTTCTGTGTATTTTATATTTCATTTAAAATTGTTTTACATTTTTATAACGCTCTCTTTGAAATTTATACAATTACATATAATTACTGTAAATAATGTATAATTTATAAAAATTCTTTTTTTAATTTAGGTATGTGTGCTACAAGCTCAAAAATATTAGAATTCAAATACAAATTAATAATAATTTAATATTTAAAAGTGGTCACATATGTAATGAATAAGAATCAATAAGTATGTATGAAGAAAAACTAAAGGTTACAATTAAAAAATAAAATATCTTATAATTAATATCTGTATTAACATAGATCAAACATTTTTTTAGCAGACAAATAAAAATTAAAAGCCTAATATTTATTTCTCATTAAATATTAATTCACAGAAATCCACAATATAATTTAAATAAGCCGTGTACTGTATTATATTAGTCTATGTGTTAATTAAAAAAAAATCACAAACTAACTGCTGCATTCATAAGAAAATATTATAGGTTGTTCAAGGGATTATTTAACAAATATTGTTAAGAAATTTGTCTGATAAGTCTTGAATAAAATTATTTTATTTATTATGATTATGACAGTAAATTTCTAATCGAATAAAAAGTTCGAGTTATAGAAATTCTTATTCGATTAGTCACATATACTACATTTATCATGAAACCACTTGAACTGCTAACAAGTTTTTAAGTTTTTAATACAAAATTTTTTAAGTCAGCATTATACTGTAAATTTAGTAGGAGTACATACATACATTAAATGTAATGTCTGTTAAAAAAATACATATGTATGTAGTTTTAGAAAAAGAGTTATGTCCGTAAAAATAAACCTAAAATAATTTAAATACGGGCATTAATCTAAAAAGAAATTTTTAAAGTCTCTTGGAAGAAAATTTGTTTTGTATTAAAATTAATATTTTTTTTAATGCGAAAAAAAAAAATCAGGAAAAATTTTAAAATAATTTAATTAAATTAAATATCATTTAGTCTTCTCTGATATATTGAAAAGTACCATTTTCAGCATTTTTTTACCTTTTTTTCTCTGTTTTACTCAAACAAATCATAGAGTTAGTTATAGTTAGGTTATGCTGATAAACAACAAATGAATGCTCTATGAATAACTAAACTAAACTGAATTCGAGTTTATTAAATACATAGCTGTCGATTAATGATTCTTTTTTAAATATTTGATAAAAACTTGGTTCTTAATGAAAATTTTACAAACAAACTATCCCAAGAATAATTAAAAAAAGTAGTACCATGTTTAAAAGCATTATTTTAGCTCCCTAAAAATGTTCTTTATTTTAAGTGCTGTTCCTTTATTTAATAGGAGCAGCGAAATAAATGTTTTTGTTTTTTTTTTTCTTTTTAATATTATTCTAACTTAAAAAAGTTATATTCAAGCATATATTTTATTGTTTTATATACATATTGGCAATTATTTACACTTAGAAATATTTTTTTTTTATTCATAAACCATTAAAACAACGTTTATATTATATATGTATGTATATTATTTAAATCCAACGAAGTTTTGATTTAAGTTAAGACGACAAATACATTTTTTGTCAATTTTATATAATTTTACCAGTGTAAAAATAAAATTAAAGAAATATTTTTACAAAGTCTACGGAACGGGAAAAAATTATTACAATCTTACTAGATTTTATTTAAATATTTCTTTAAATATTAAATTGCGATATTTATCATAGTTTTCTAGTTCGTTTATAAAACAATACGGATTTTATTTACTTGCCATGACAAATTTATGACATCTTAAGTAAATATGAGCCCTAATTATGTTTGGCGTATTGTCGTATTTCACTTTTTTCAGAAAAATTTTGCTTAATTTTATTAATTTAAGGCAATGTCGGAATACAAAAACGACTACGCCAACTACTATAACGATAGTTTTCACAGATTTTGTAAAATTTATTTTGTATACATTTAATATTATAAAAAAAATATACATATTTGTATGTAGTATATAGAAAAAAGTAAAACATAAAATTAATGTACAGAAATAAGCCTATTTTATGTTTGCTACTAAAAAATTCATAACTCTAATACATAGTTAAATAAGATTATCAAACCTACTTAAAATAAGACTTTTTTAAACATACTAGTTTAGCACACTCTTAAATTCTCTAGTAGTTTCTTTATACTTTAAATGTATTTCTATGTAAACTTTTAAACTGGAGATATCCTTGTTATAATAAATAATAAAATTAAAATATAAAATATATGTATTTTGTGTAAACACTATATAAAATTTTCATAATAAAGCAGTTAAGTATAATGAAATTAATATAAAAACATATATTTTATTTATATAGATTTTGTAACAATTTTTTCATATAATATAAAGTTATATATATTTTTCAGTATCTTTTTTATATATAGGGAAAAATATAAGAACTTAAAAAACTTAAATAGGTTTAATAAACTTTTTACTTTATAAAAATTATCACAAATATACTGAGCTTGAAGTCTTTATATTCATCTCTTATTATGTATGTCGCCGTCGATACGCTCATAAATTTATTGTAACCGTCACATTAAAGCGACACCGCTGTCACGCCGACGCCGTAATGCTGTTATGTAAGACAGATGTATCAGTGTCGAGTTATCGATTATTAAAAAGAAAAAATACCATCCGTAAATATTTTGTCTGTTGTGTGACACTAATTATAAAGTTTTATTAAAAAATTTGTTTTATGTGTGAATCCAGTAAAAGTTCTGATGAAGAACACGAAAAAGATTCACTTAGAATACAAAGAAACATTGTAAGGCAAAAGTCAGACATAATTTTCCGAAATCTTTCCTTACAGCATCACCTGCAGAAGATGGGATGCCTTGAGCTACACGCACCAGCTTTAGTTGTTATTAAACTTCATTAAACGGGCTACAGCTTCTTCCAAAAGCGAAAAGTGTTGTTGCTTTTAACTCCCGCCACCAGTAGCGTTATTTCGGCTCTGTTATAAGCCATATTCTTTTTTTGCAAAGTGCATTTGTAATATCTTCAAACTTAGTAATAAAACTTCAAATTAAAAAATGTCTTTTTCAAAACGTTTTAAGCATACTTTTTTGCCAACCATCCATCGGCAGCTCTTACTGGTGGTCCCATTGAATTTTATTCTAATATTTTTCCAGTCTTTTTTTAAATTGTTCACAGGTTTCCCCGGCTTGTTTTTTAAGTTCTTCAATTTTTCGAAGCGTTCGTAATTATTTATTTTTATTTATTTTTTTTTTTCATTTTGTTCCGCGTTGCTTTTAATTATCAGTGAAAAAAATATTAACGGCAGTTTTGTACATATGTCATCGCCAAAGACTGTATAGAGAAATTAAATCAGTGATGTCCACTACTACATAAACACACTTGCGCTTGTGTATGAAGCAGAGAAAAGACTCTGCTTACTTCTACCAGAAATGGGAATGTTCGAATTACTTTCTCTTTATAACTTCATAAATATTTCTTCATAATTCTAAGTAAAGTACATAATCGATTGTCCGATAGACATGTGACCGATCTATTAAGAATAAAGGAGTACCGAGGTCACATAAATTTGGAGGAAATAATGAATAAGTATTTCAGTTAAATAAAAATGATACAAAAAATATGCACTATCCATCCCTGCACTATGTTGGAGAGAAGCTAAAATCTTAAAAGAGCAAGAGAAACAATATTTCTTTTTATTATGTACGTGTTTGACTTCGACGCAAGCAGAATTTGTTTTCCTATCACGCGTGATAGGGAAAGAGAATTTTGGACATCACTGAATTAAATTCACATTTTGGTTGCTTGTCGGCGTCATTTGACTTACATAATACCAAATGCTCGACAGCAGTAATCGATAAATGCCGACATTGACTTTCATAGTGCCCAGAGTACGGCGTCGTCGACTATATGTGTCGTCGGTGACTTAATAGGGCTGATTATATAATTTAATTCGCCATTTCAATACTCTGTCAGGATATATTTGTGTATACATGTGTAGACATAAATTCAAATCTATGTGCATCTATCTGTTTATAATTCCCTGATAAGTATTAGAAACTATATTTTAACATCAAGATCTAAGTGTTTTTATTGTCGATATTTTCCAACATTTTTACCTGGATTTCTAAAGACATACCGGTATGTGATGAAAAATGATTTCGATCGAATTTCAAATCGTTTGTATTTTCAAAGTCATATAAAACTTATATATAAATAGTCAGTAAGGTAATAAGAAAAAATGAATTCCAAATATGCAAGGAGTTGGGAGTTGTAGCAACTTGAAACTTCATTCGATTTCAATTTCGATCGAAATCATTTTTCATCACATCCTGGATAATAATCTTTTTCAGAGTTGTAAACGAATCATTCATTTTTGAATTAACTCGTGAATCGTTCATGCACTGAGTTGGTAAAATTTTGAATTAATTATTTTCCCCAAAAAACGAATTGAATGAAATTTGAATCAATGCATTTGAATTTAGCAAACATGAATTGCAATTTATTTCCAATTCAAATGAATTGGGCAAAATGAATTGCAGTTAATTTCCATACATATTTCTTCGTGTTATGTGGTAGTATCTTTTGTAAAATTAGTAAAGTTCCAATACCAGTTCGTTTTCATAGAAAATTTACGAAAAAAATATATAAAATTGGCATTTCTGTCAGATCATCCAAGCATACCAACATTACGAATTTGGAATTTACGATACAGCAACGCGGATGTGAGCATACCGATTCTATGATTCATAACAAAATTGAACGTACGACGGATTCTAGCATAGGGGTAATTGAAATGGCAGACTCAAGCGAAAACCAAAGCCAATAAAGATATCATGCAAAGTTGTATTATTTTAAAATTAAAACAGTTTTTGTTGAAAAGCTACAACAATGTTTTTAAACCATTACATTAAGACAATAGGAACAGCCCAATAATATAAAGACTTCAAGCTCAGTAAATTTGTTCTTATATTCATATTTCATTATTTATCTGATTTTATACTGAACAACATGTTTTTAAGTAGCGAAAATTAAATGTGATCAAAAATAGTTATCTTCTTCTTTTCTAATCATTGAACAGCATAGTATTAAATAATTATAAAAAAACTATTTATTTTTAGTATAATATTACATATTATACATTTTGCGAATTTCAATCCTTATTGGATCTATATTAGGATCATAAGACTAATAAAAATTATGAGTCATAGTCAAAAGAAACTTAATTTTTTTATGTAATCAAAGGTGTCTTTTAGCTGGTTTTACTTTCTGCAAATAGAAAAAAAATAGTTTTTTAATTGCCATATTATAATACTCGTAAAAAGGATCAATAATTGATAAAGTTTATTGTTAACATCTGAAATTAATTTTATTTTTCCTATTTCCTTTACTTTAAACCATTCACAGCCCTTTCTTTTTCTAAAAAAATTTAAAAATGTAATAATATTAAAAATATATGTACTATATGCGATTTGTTGTGATCCTTGATCTGGAAATGTTTTAAATATACAGTTACGAGCAGATAAATAGGTTCACATCACATTTATTGATAAATTCGCCTTCAAATAACTTAAACAGCGGTAATATACAATAAAGCGATATTTATTACATTAAACATAAATAATCACATAAAATGTATTTAATTATAATAAAAAAAAATTAGAAAAATTGATATATTTAATATATTAATTGATGCCTGTCGAGCAAATAAATAGGTTCATTGAAAAGAAAATGACATTTTTATACAAAAAAAGTGCAATTGCAAGAAAATTTCTAATATTTTGTTGAAAATCCCTTATTTTGAATCACCGCAGAACATCTCCGGGGCATTGATTCGACAAGTGACTGACAAGTCTCTAGTGGAATTGAGTACCACGCTTCCTTCACTTTTGTCCACAAATCTTCTTTATTTTTAGCCTTGAGTGGTGCAATTTTGTCCTTAACGATTCTCCAAAGATTCTCAATGGGATTTAAATCCGGCGATTGTGAAGGCCACTCCATTAACTTTATATTTTTCTTTTGGAACCATTTTTTTACGATCTTAGAAGTATGCTTGGGGTCATTGTCTTGCTGGAATTCATACTTTAAAGGCATTTCCCACTCGGCATACGGAAGCATTACTTCTTTAAGAATATGCAGATAAAGATGTTTGTCCATATTTTCCTTGATCCAGAATATTGGCCCAACACCGTACCAGGAAAAACAACCCCATATCATTATGTTGCCGCCTCCATGCTTTATTGTCTTCGTGGTGTACTTTGGATCATATGCTTTATTTTTTGGACGCCTTACCCATGTTCTTCCATCAGGTCCGACTAAGTTTATCTTGGATTCATCAAACCATAGTATGTTTCTCCATTTTTTTATACCTTCCGGGCCGGCCCATTCAGCATGTACTTTTGCAAACTCAATGCGCTTTTTTCTTTGTCTGTTATTAAGCATTGGAACCTTCTGGGCCGATCTTCCGAATAAATTTTTTTCTCTTAAACGACGTCTAATGGTCCACTCTCATACGGGAAGCTTTAACTCATTTTTCAGCTGAACTGCGGACATAAAAGGATTACGAGTTGACAACATCTTAATGCAATCATCGTCTCTTTTCGAGGTTTTTCGCTGTTGACCCCTTTTAAGTTTTTGTTTTGGAGGCTGCAATGCATTTCTTATCATAGTCTGCGATCTCCCAAGAATTTCAGCAATTTTCCGTTGGCTATAACTGCGGCTGTGTAGATCCTTTATAATCTTTTTTTCCTCTTCACTACAATGTTTAGAACGTCCTATTTTTTAAATTTTTAGAGGTATTTGCTTTAATAAGTTCTATTAAAAGGCTGAATTTAAAGTTTTCTACAATAATTTTTATAATTTTGGCGTTTAACATTTTAAACTAACAAATTTTTCAAAGAAAACCTATTTATTTGCTCTTTGATTTTATACGGTTTTTTCTTTTTTTTAAATTTTGGGCAATTTTTTACATAATAATTTAATTATTGTGATGCAGTATTAAAAGTGGGTATTTGCTTTAGTAATTAGCGAGTTTTCCTTTTTTATTGCTGTAATGTAAACTATAGTCAAACAAAATTGATTTATCATTTTGATGTGAACCTATTTATCTGCTCGTAACTGTATATTATACTCGTATTTACATTTATATACGTGTAAAAACGTTATTTTATTGTATTTCTTTACTTTTAAACCCCCACATTTCAAGTTATTCTTCCGTGTTATTTGATAGTATTTTTTTTAACTTATTAAAGTAGTATCTTTTGTAAAATTAGTAAAGCTCCAATACCAGTTCGTTTTCGTAGAAATTTCACGAAAAATATTTAATATTGGCATTTCTGTCAGATCCAATCATACCGATATTACAAAATTTGAATTTACGACAGGGCAACGGGATTATGAATTAGCATATCATTTCTACGATTCGTAACAATACGTACGACATATTTTAGAATAAGAGTGCACATACAATTTGGTAATGTTGCCATACATTTATCGCAATAATAATATAGACCGAAAACCTAACTTCTCTATTCATAAAAGAAATTTTAATTCCTATGCATTACTTGCCAAATAAACCTGTAATATTTTTTTAGAATACATCAGTAAAACTATATTTAAATGCCACTTAAGTTAAAATTAACTGATTGCGAATTTTAATATGAAGTTAAAAACTAATGTTATTTTATATACATACTTACATATCTAAATTAGCAGAATTTGGCTCATTTGTATATATAATTTTTGTTTTTTACTATTTTATGTATTTTTTAATTATTAATTTTAATTTATTTTCTCCCCCTATCCCAACACAACAATATTTTTTCTTTTCAGTCGGATATTGAATTTTTTCATTGTCAAGGTAAGCACTTTTTATTATTTACATTTTTTAAAGTAATATTAATTTAAAGCTGATGTCAGAGTGCGCGCTATAAGCGAAGCGATACTAGAAGCTATAATATTCATGCTATACTTACATATACTACAGGATGTCAGAGTGGAGACTATATTAAACAAAGCGACTTGTTGTGTGTTTAAAATACTTTTTTTATTCCATCAATCTTTTTTTTTAAAAATGGATTCAGATTCACTTACTTGGTTGTTTCATTATTGTTTCAATACTTTTCCAGTTATTTTCCACGAGAATTCTGTTGTGTTATTTGCTTGGTCCCAAAGCACAGGCCGCGTGAACACTTCTGTTATAAACTTTTCAATATCAGTATCCATTATTTTACAAATATCTTTTAAAATTAATGGAAAATTTAAACACGCACAAATAATAAATAATGAAATAAATAAACAATAAAATAAACAAATGAAAAATGTCAAAGTACAATGTAAACAAACAACAACGAAGCGATGCCATGCTATAAATCATTTCACAACCTGCTTTGTCGCTTTGGCTCTCTTGTAGCTTCGCTTTGACTCTGACATCTTTTGAGTATTGACATAAGAAAACACAAGCAGAGGTTTGTAGCGCATTGTAGTGCGATATTATAGCATCGCTTATAGCGCGCACTCTGACATCAGCCTAACGAATATAAAATTAATTTTTATGAATTGGGTTAAATTTTTATTGATCTTGGAAAATGACATTTAAAACCACTTCAAAAAATTTACTTTAAATTGTTAAATTAAATACGGTAAAATTTATATATAACAAACAACGAAACTGTTTAGACTTTTAGATTATAAAAGAAATTGATTAATTTAAATTTTGATACGGGAAAAAATGAATGTTTATCATATTGTTGGATAGCAAATAATTTCTTGCACTCTCTGATATACTACATACATATGCACATAATATATACAAAACAAAATCAATGGTACATTATTTTTTCACATCTGCTTTAAAATCATGTATGCATCCGTTTATAAAACAAATAAATGCAATGAATGATTTCATATCACTTATTATTTTTTTTCTTTTGCCCTCTTGAAACAAAAAAAAAAACATTTCTCTTCCAGCATTCTTTCTTCTCTTTGATGCCATTGGAATATTTATAAAACTTGTAAATTTATGTATATTCATCTGTTGAATACTACA
Source organism: Metopia argyrocephala (assembly GCA_963576795.1). Classification (NCBI taxonomy): domain Eukaryota; kingdom Metazoa; phylum Arthropoda; class Insecta; order Diptera; family Sarcophagidae; genus Metopia; species Metopia argyrocephala. The sequence goes on along the minus strand of OY756211.1, from coordinate 53,272,259 downwards.
CTTGCTTCTACTCTCTACATATGACCATTTCCAAATTAGTTTCTTTCCATTTTTCTGATCGTTTAGTTTATTTAATCGGCGTTCTTTGTTTTAAACATACACTCCTGTGTATACTTGCATGTGTTAATTTGTATACATTATTTCATTTTCGTCTGTTTTTGTCGGCTTTATTTGCAACATCTGGATTATACTTAAAAGCATAAAAACTTATTTTTAGCAAGAAATGTAAGTAAGAAAAAAATTGTTTTTTTAAGATGTTATTTAAAAAAAAATTCTAATTTGGTTATATTTCCCGGAGAATTTTATGCTCAGTAACTATAAATGCTAAAGATTCTATTGAACTTTTTCTTGTTCGTTTTTATAAAAAAAAAACTTTTGTAAGGTTTAAAAATAAGTTACAATTTAATTAAATTTATTTTGATTTTTTGTATTAAATACGTGTTTCATATACATACATAATTGATTTTTCGTTAAGGATATCACATAAAACCGAATTTAAAGTAAAATTTTTTGTCGTATCAAAAAAATAAAAAAAAATTATTTAAAAAACCAACAAAAAAAATAATATGACTTTGTTTCGTTAGTGGTAAATAAGTACACAAAAATTAAAATTTACAAAATATGTACATTTAATTCGTTTTTAATATTGAGTATAGTAACCATTTAGTATATCTACAAGCTTTTTTAAATCTAAATTGGTTGTTCTGAGGCCTTATTCTGTAACTCTCCTAAGCTAAAACTCTATCGCTAAAAATTTATAAACTGGATTTAGGACCTTTTGGCTATTAAAACAATTATTAAACGCTTATTGTAATTTAAAGGCTTCATGCCTATTACCTCTAAACTTTTTAATTTTATATATTCTAACGTCCAGCCTGTTTCAAAAACCCAAAATTTTAGCATTTTAGCTTAAGAGAATTACAGAATAGGGCCCCTGGTCTTGTTCTCTTTCGATTGTCGTTTAGCCACTTTTCTTTTCAAATAGATCCACAAATTTTTAATAAAATTAGGGGGCTAATTACGGCATTCGATATCGAGCGAAATTTCGTACAATATAAAAAAAAAATTTCATATAAATTTCGTTCGATATCGAATGCCGTAATTTGCCCCCAGGTTGGGCCTTTTTCACAGTTTCACATACGAGAACCATATCCAATGTACATTAGGGGTATAACCATTTTTTTTTTGGCATAGTACTAAACAGGTGTATATTTTCATAATTTTATACGGTGTTTTTTTATTAATGTTTTTTTTTGTTAAAGAAGGTTAAAAATACGTTTTGATTTGCGGAAAAATCTCTTACCATATATGTATAATAGGGTGGGTCAATTTGTTCGGGACCGAAAAACGTGACAAAGCGTATAGCAAGGTCGTATTCTACGAGAAATTCTAAGAACTTTTCCCAAAGAAACCATGGTTCTAAAATCAAAATCGAGCTTCCGGTTTTTTAAGAGAAAATTTGGTGTTCAGGTCATCCGAAAATAATGCTATTTTTTTGGAAGTATTCATTGCAATTGGTGAATAGTTGACCTGTAACGCTGGAAGAGGGCTTATTTTAAAGGAAATTTTCTCAGCTTTCTATATCTGTGCTCATTTATAGAAAATTATTTACCCAAATAATGGTTTTGGAGGTTTATGTCAAAATAATAATAGTCAAACTGTTAAAAACCTATAACTATTATTATAGTGACATAAACCTCCAAAACCATTATTTGGGTAAATTATTTTCTATAAATGAGCACAGATATAGAAAGCTGAGAAAATTTCCTTTAAAATAAGACCTCTTCCAGCTTTACAGGTCAACTATTCACCAATTGCAATGAATACTACCAAAAAAATAGCATTATTTTCGGATGACCTGAACACCAAATTTTCTCGTAAAAAACCGGAAGCTCGATTTTGATTTTAGAACCATGATTTCTTTGGGAAAAGTTCTTAGAATTTCCCGTAGATTACGATTTTGCTATACGCTTAGTAGGCAAAAAAATTGACCCACCCTAATGTATAAACTATAATGAAATTTCATATTTGAAATATTTTTTGTTTTAAATAAACATATTAATTTTTCTTAACCAAAAAGGAAATTAAACATTTTCAAAACTTCATTGCTGTTGGTGTGTGAACTTTTTTGACCTTGCAAAAAAATAAATTTACGTTCCCTTATGTGGGACTGTGCTATGCCAAATTTGATATAGTAAAGAATCGGTAAAAAGTTATATCCCTAATGTGCATACATATGTGTATACAGTAGATTCTCACAAATTAGAACAACTTTGTGCACTGGGCAATTCGAGTTTCTGAAAAATTCGAATTTCTGAACATTTTTTTTATTTTAAGAAAATTATAAAATTGTAATAAAAATTCTTGTATAAGCTTTTTTAAACATAAATCAATTTTTATTTGTTAACATTTAATTAATTTAACATATTAAATTCATAGAAAAGCTTACAAAATTTGCTTGATATTATTGGTATTGAATTGGTTTTTAACATAAAATCAGTATGAACACTTCACTTTGAACTTCAGTTATTAACGGACCCAAATTAGTACAAACATATCAAATTTCACAAGCTTTTGACCGACCACCATTAATAAATCGGTGATTTCCCGTTTTATTTTTTATTTTAATGAGCGATAAAAATAATTTATAGTGAAAATACAAAAAAAAGTACAAAAGTTAGAATTAGAGTATCAAATACATTGAAATGGCAGGTTCTAATTTCTGGACGGTTCGAATTTGTGAGATTCTACTGTATTATATTAAACCTGAATTTTCTATTGCCGCTTGTCAAATTTTTCTTCAAAACTACTAAACATTGGTGTTTGTCCATCTTTATAAATAAAGTTGTCCAATTATTTAATTAGCTTTGTAACTTTCAGAGTGGCAAAAGAAAACCGTTTTTCTATCAGTTGTGTTACATGAGTTCAATTCCATTGGAACACAATTAAATAATTTCTAACTTTTGTCTTTTATCCCAAAAATTGTTTTAGTTTTTTAAAGAAATAAAATATGGTTTGAATTCCGTTTCCGAAATGAATTGAACTCTCTGACAAGAATATTTGCAGAAGAAAACAATGGGTATAATCTTGCTACTCTTGACAAGTATTCGTTGCTCAGTAATAAATGCGAAACAATGGTACCACATTTTTCCTGAAGCTCTCTAGCAATTTTTCTTTCACAAATTTGGGGTTTTTGATAATTTTTCTACTAAGTTATATACTTTGTACATTTTTTGTATTTCCACTATGCTTAAAAGGAAAAAATTAACTTTGTAGGCATTGCGTATTATTGTAATGCATCAAGAAAATAAGTGGTAATATAATGATGAAAAGTATTTTTAAATTGGTAATAAAGTTAATTTTGTTGTTTGTATAAGTACTTATTTATTTTTGACTTACTGTGTTTTATGAGTTCTTTTATCAATTAAAATAAATTGTTTCTCTCAGTTATAAAATATTAAATTTTTTTTTAAATTAAATTTACAGCTATCATATCAATTTTAATTTAACAACTATACCTCACCGTTCATCAATGCATAAATGTATGGAAATTATTTTGTTTTCTATTGCTGATTTGTAGCCACCTTGTATATCGTTGGTCTCAGGTAGAAAGGCCCTAACTCAAATAATTTAAAATTTACAGGAGGCGGTAAAAATACAACAGATACTGTAATTATTAATATATAACTTTTTATTAAATGCTGTACAATTGCTTGTAATACCGTTATTTTTAATAATATTGTAAACATTCTTTGTGAGGAGCGGAATATTTCTAAAATGCATTGGATTTACTGAAAAAAGTAAGTTTTGAAAAAATGCGAGTTAGGGCCTTTCTACCTGAGACCAACGATATGTTTTTCTTTATTGTATAATTTAGATGCAATAATTAAAAATATTAATCGAAACAATCGTTATACAGTAGGTAAAAATAAAATGTTTAAGAAGTATCCAAGGTCTCCCTGCCACTTAAACTATTAAGTAAATTTTTTATATCAATTTTCATTAGTCTTTAGATCCTAAAACTGGTATTTAAATGCGAAATTACATGCGTTAAGGAATATGTATGACTCTAACGAGACTGATGAGAATTCGTACCTGTTTTTGCCAGACAAAATAAAAAAAAATTTCTACATAACGAATAAAATTTAACCGTTCTGTTCTCAAAGTATACAAAAATCAATATATAGTTTAGTCTTGGCCATAAAATCATTCAGACAAAATTCAAAAACTTGAGCTTTATCCGTTTTCAAGATATATAAAAATTAAAATTTAGTTTGTATGGGAAGCACCACGCCTTGTATTTGTTAATTTAATTTACATACATTGGCTATTGGTTTCAACTTGAAGTTGAAGTCAATACAATTTTTAGTTTGCTGTTTTCTTTTTTATTGCTTCTGCTTTAACTTCGTAATCAACTTGAAGTTAAAATCAGTCAAACAAAAAACTTTTGAAAATTTCGATTGTTGAAGTTCTACAGTTTTTGTTTTACTGCCGTTTTTCTATTGCTTTAAGTGCGACTGTTTGAATTGCTATATCCCGAATCCCAGGATTTTTTAAAATCAATCCCGTTCGTCATCCCTATTACAAGCACATGATGTTGTACATAAATATAAAGCTTTAGCTTCAATACCACCTCTTACATATCTTTATCAAAACCAAATCTTATTACCTCAGTTATTATTTCTTTAAATCTTATTAATTACACTGGTCTACAAAGAAAATTTCACACGAACAAACGTGGTAAAAACGTAAAGAATTTGTTGTCCTGACCAAAACTTCGTTTTTAGTTTTTTCCATCAGATCCAGATTTCTTCTAATGGGCGTATTAGATTTTGGGTCCCTAATAAGGCGATTACACTTCTATATTACATCATAACTCAAGAATGATTTATGGGATTTCAAAAAAAGACGACAAAAGATGTACAAAATTGGTATTAAATAATTTTAACTCAATTTTATGCTATGTTAACAGTTTTAGAATTATTCTGAGTTTAGCGTTGAAAAAAAGATGTCAAGCTCCTCCTAAAGAATATTTTATTACAAATAAATTAAACTGTTGTATATCTCGTCGTCGTGGTCTAGTGGTTAGTTTGTTGGCTTACTAAGACAATAGTAACGGGTTCAAACCTTAGCTCTAACGTCTTGAAAAAAAAGGAATATAAAAAAAATATTTCTTTCGGTGACTAACTCTTAGCAGCCTTCTGCCAAACTCTTAAGAGCTACTGATTGCCATGTCGTTCGGAGTCGACTTTAAACTGTAGATAAATGTAGATGAATAAAAATTGTTACAAACAACATGAGTGCTGCGAGAACCTAGGCCATAACTCTGAAACAGAGTGGTATGACCAATTATGTATGTACTTATATGTATATCTCGTGAAAATCGATAAATGATATAAATTTATTTTTTGTTTACTTTAATCTAATTAAAGCGTTTCTGACAAAACAAAATTGATATAAAAAATTATCACTCTTACTGGGATTCGAACTCGGATTGCCATACCAAATAACAACAAAGTTAAACATTTACATATGATGAAACAAAATTTATATATGAAACTAAACCCACCAAAATAAAATGGAAATGGCTTAAAAAGAATGTAATTCCCATGAACTTTTAAATCGTGACTCAAATGAATTCGTTTTAAATGCATTTCTAAATTCCAATATGTTGGCATCCTAAAAATTAGCAAGAAACACTAGCTCTGAAATCAAGTGATTTACAAAAATGCAAGTGACTTATATTTCTCTAAATTCTCCCATAAACACATAATATGCAATGACACCATAATGATAAAATCATGTGCATCATAATTTGAACTCACAATATGTACAACTGCAGATTTTGTTAAGAATATTAATGAAAACAATGTTACTGATTTAAATTACTAAAATATATGTTTATACAATCGTTTGAATTTAAAATCTGGAAACATTTTTTAGTAATTTTTGCAAACAACACGTTATTTTCTTACAAATAATATAATATTTTACAAACAAATCTGTTGTACATAAGCTCTCAATATCAGTTGTTTCATATCATTTATTTGTGCATTTTAATATTAAAAACCTTATTTTGTACAATAGTCCCAGATAGCATCAGCGTTTCCATTATACAAATAGAATTCCATAGAGTAATACTACACAAATATGTCGAAAATATAATTGCAAATTTTGCAATTTAGATTTATTTCTTTAGCTTTTCTAAATATAAATAAAATTGATACTCGTAATACATATAGCGTATGTAAACATTTTTAAACTCAAGAGAACATAAAAATCAAATTCTTAGAATTGTAAAAGAGATTTCATCTGAACAGAATTAAGAATAAGAGAACATTTTTTTAACAATACGAGTAGGTAGGTATATATAAAATATTAATTTAAAAATAAAAAAACTTAAGACGTTTTTTCTGTTAATCAAAAATTATTAAGTAGAATAACTGAAGTTTGTATAAAATTAAAAATTTAAAAGAGTGAGTTTCCATCATTATTTGTAAGTCATGAAAGTTAAATGATTTCTTTGGAAAAAGATAATTAATTTTGGTATACATAACTCTATATATCACAACAGCTCAATAATAGTGGTGTTTTTTCACATATTTATAAACGCTTTGAAAAGAACGGGCTAAACGCTTAAGAAATAAAATTTCGCTTTATTCATAACATTTCTATAAAAAAAATTTAAATATTTGGTTAAAAATAATTCAAACAATATAAAAATAAGAACATTCTTTCGCCTCAGCCATACTGAAAATGTATAACTTTTTTTTTAGTTTATGGAAGGTAGCGTCGAAATGAAAAAATACCAAATTGGCAGCATTTTTATTGTATGTGTTTCATTAATTTCCCCCCGGGGATACAGAAAAGGCTGCTGGTGATTGTCTCCATCAGTGGCCTGTTTTCTCCGGGGAATATCGGGTTCAACCTAGCCCTGAGTGGTATGGAGCTCGATATAGGCAGAGAATGTCGTTAATGGTGGTGCATGGCCTTAATTGCCACGCGTACTTGGGGTGCTTGTCCCTTTAAGTGCGAGTGGCTGGCATTTCTGGCGTTCTCAAGAACTGACCAGAGATGCCTTAATCTGGTACTACGGGCATCAGGAGCCCCCGGTTAACCTGGAACTCCTTGTCATTCGGGAAGTGAGGTTAACCGGCCTGATGATTGGGTGCGGTCCCTCGGGGAGTACACGTAGTGGTTGTTGGTAGTGCTAGGTAGAAACCCCTCAGCAAGGGGGGTATCACTACCCAGACAGTGGGGATGCTAAATTACCAACTCGGTGCTATGGGCTCTCTTTTGAGCGCCGTGCCCTCGCGCATGAGTGAGATTAGAGGGTACCGGCATCGAGTGGCGGTGGTTGGGCGCATTGAACTCAACTACCGCTCCGAAAACGGGCGGCGTGCGATATGTCTACGGACGGTGCGCACGTTAAACCCATACACATACACAGTTGTATGTGTTTAATTATTAAGCACTTTTAAAATTAACCGCTTATTTAAGCGGATATAGACAGAAATCTTTATGGGATATTTATATTCGGTTTCAAAGAAACACCACTAATTTTATGCTTAACTTTTAAAATATTCATGACATAAAAACTAATTTCCTATTGAAAAATTTTATAAATAACAAATTTATTTTAATAACGGAAATATGTATTTTAAGTTCACAAGAATTATTGTTTGTACATACATAGTATATATACATTCATATATGCATGTATGTGAATACTGATTGATAAGGATTATATAGTATAACCTCTATTACATAGTTTACATTTATAAATTAACGAACACTTTATTTATATATAAAAAAAAGTATTTTTAAGTGCGATTGACAATTTTTGAAGCAAAATATTTAATTTCAAAAAAGCAGATCTTGTTAATATACTTATAAATAGTTTGCAGCTTAACAAAAAAAGATCAGTTAATCCTTATCTTTTAAAATAATTGTTATTTTCATGGCCATGACATGCATACATCTACAAATTATGTACATACAGTGGCTCACAGAATAATTCAATCAGCCGCTTTTAAGTTTGTAAATTATAATTTGAAAATTTAATGTCGAAACAAAAGAAATTATTGAAAATATGTACATTATTATTAACTGGTTCAGTACATGTATGTACATACATATGTACATAGTATGCTCCAAATTAAAGAAATTAAGTTTACAATTTTAAAAAAGCAATGCTTTTATATAGAAAATCAATCCAAATTTTTGTCATACTCAAATTTTTTTATTATGTTAAATTTAGCCTGCACATTTATAAACATATATTACTACCGTGCGTTACAGTCAACCAATTCTTTAAATTAAAATCCTATCGAGTCGTACGATTTGTCAAAAAAATTGTGTGTTCAGTCTGGCATAAAATGCATCTGTATGACAGATTTTTTGACAAGTCTGTCCGACTTCATAATCTTTTGAAAAAATTTATAAACATTATTTTCTCCATGTGATCAGGGTTACATTTTATAAGATGTTAGCAAAAAGCAACTCTGCATATGATATGCATCTTATTTTGTGTGATGGTGTGGCACTAATGTTGCCATTTTGATACGGCTTTTAGAAGTGTGACAGAAATCGATAAGATTTTCTTGTGAATGAATCGTACGACTGTGTATGATAGTGTATCATTGCCTTAAGTCTGTTTTCAAGAAAGCGGATTCGAATTTTCCTTTATTTTTCTAGTAATGTAGCGCTGCTCATCACTTTTGTTAAGAGATTTTTTGGGTGTTTTATGTTTTCTTGCACAAACCGAGACATTTCCTGAACTGTAAAATCACAAAATAAACCACATCAGAAATTTTTTTAACGGGAATGTTCGTTTTTAAAATGGCTATTAATCACGTCCCTCAGTTCTATAGTAGTGCATCATTGCAGTGCTAAATAATTTGGACTAAAAACTTATTTAAATAACTGTAGACATTACTACAAGAAATAATGTATGACTACTTATGTTTTCGAAAATTCTGAAAATTGTACATTTCAGACTGAAAAAAGTTTTATTTATCTAAAGTGTGGAATATATTCTATAACCCTTTAATATTTTTTTCTTTTCTACATTTTGTGTAATTTCGAAATTATTTACAATTCGAGTAAAACTTTTGGTGGTTGGTTGAAATAAACTGTTAGCGACTGTTTGATCATAATATTTTATTAGTACTTTTTATACAAAAAAAAAAAAAAAATTAAAAAAATAATTATAAATATAATGAATATATACCATAAGATCTCTAGAGAACTATTGTGTATTTAAACAGACAGAGCATATTTATACAGTTATGTATAAAATATATAGCACTTACAATCTGTTATTAAAAAACTAAATTGCAAATCCGTACTCAGTTTTTTTGTAATCACAGTGTATGCTTATATAGTGGTGAAACACCAACAAAGGTAACAAGAACAGCACAAGTTTGCCTCCGCTTAAAATTAAAGAGATAGCAAATAATAACATAATACTTTATATATCTATATATATAATTTCGTTGTTTGTCCGGATGTATGTCCAATTCTCTTTCCGCAGCTTTTTCAAGCCGTATAATGTCACAAAAAGCTGACATTTTGCATACTTAAAGCTAATTTGCTCCATATGTGCAAGACGGAGACAGATTTTTGATATTTTTGGTATAATATTGCTATTGAAGGTATAATATTAATATCCCTTTATTAATTAATAAACTTCGTCTTCCCACGCGTTAATAAAAAATATTTTCTAAACAAAATAAACCAGAAGAGCATAAAACCAAAAATAAAATTTGTGGTGTTTTCGAAATTATAATTTAAAAATAAGAGGTTGCCCCCTTCCAAAAAGTCCACCCACAAGAAACCGCTTCCTCACATTCTATTTTTTTCATCCTGTCATCAGAAACGAATGATCAGGAGAAAAAGCGCCACCTACTGAGAAATAGTAGATAGACAGCAAACCTACAATAGAGAAGTCCTCACTACACACAATCAACATCCAACGATGGTGCAATTGCTGTTGATCATTCAAGGATGAAGGTATAAACACTGGTCTTTGAGTGATCAAATCAATTGACAGCAATTTGTCTCAGAAAAAATCTATCGCCATCTATAAATTCCAGTACAATGCACAGCATGAGTAGGGGTATACTCCCCTGAGTACTGCTCTCAGTAAAAGAAAAATAAAACTTTTGTTTTAAATTGTGGCAAGATTTTTTTACTTTTTTTCAGTTTGGGGAGTTATTTTAAACCTCTCATAAAATATTCTATAAAAATGTTTGTTAATTGCATGTATTGTACTCACAGTGCACTATTTTTTAGAGCACTACTGTTATTTTATATGAAATGTTTATGCATACATGTATGTACATATGCATACGTGTTAATCAAAACCATATGGTTGACATATAATGTGAGAAAGATAATTATCATTGAAGCAACAAAAATAATATTAATTTTGAATTAGGATTTTTGTCTTTTAAATGACGAGTTGAAATTGATATTTATGTTCCACATTATGGAAACTCGTATCTCAACTGGTAATAATTTATTGTTTTAAATTACAATAGATGTTCTCATTCTTGGTAGTAAAGTACCCTTGTACGCATTGTAGATACATATTTTACAATACATCGCCAAAGCAAGCGTATAACAATGTTGTTATATGGTCTGGAAATCCAAGTGATAATTTTTTCAATTAAATTTTGTTTCGTCAGAAATCCTTTCTTAAAAAAAAAAAATTATCTACAAATAATTTTTACCAAATTGATAACAGGATTTTATGATCCCCAATAATCTTACAATTAAATTATTTAAGTTATTCGATTTGATTTATTTATTACTACAAGTTGCTCATTTATTGCTTATTTGTCGTTTATGGATGACAAGCGAACTGTAGTTGAGTAGAAAGTACAGTTAATCAGTCCGCCATTTTTCCGTACTCGGGCTCTATCCGCCCATTTACATGCCCTATATTAAATGCAAACGGACGTAACTACACTTTTTTTTTACAGGGGAAGCAAAAAACCTTAAAATCAAAAATTTTTTAAATCTTGAAAATCATAATTTTCAGGATCGAGATATAAAGGTTAGCATCCCCATATACAACAAATGAGTTTGTATGTAAGGTTTTCACATAAATATGTATGTAGTTATGTCTTCTGGCATTTAGGAATACACGCACTTGTAGTTACGTCCGTTTGAATTTCGTCAATAAAATCGCCATTTTTGATCGTAGGTATCTAATATGCCATAATTAATTAAAAAAAACTCAATTTCGAAATTTTGTGTAGTTACGTCCGTTTGCATTTAATATGACGATATGTATTATGAGAAAGGTTCATTCCTTATGTAGAAAATTTCTTATTTTATTTTGCCTGGCACAGCATTAACAGTTGAATCGTTGTTTTCATTTGTTATACCTTTTTTCAAACCTAGCAATTCGACTACAATTTGCATATTCGAACCATTGTTTTTTTTTAATTTAAGGGTAGTTTTATAAATTTTTACGTTTACATCTAATATAATAAAATTTAAACCTTTAGTGGTTGATTTGAAATAATTAAAAACACATTCTTCTATACAATAAAACTTTACCTTTTGATGCTAACCATACCTTGCATGTAAGTAACCCTTGCATTTATTTTTGTCTGTTGAGAAATGTTTCCATCTGTCTACTTGTATAACAGCAAACAAAACAATAGTATTACAAGAGATACAACTATTTCATAAAAATTAAAAATTTTGTTTTTAAACAAATAAATAATACGACTTGTTTTTTATTTACTTGGAAATCAATCTATTGCACATTGTTACTCTTTATTGTTTCAAAAGTTGGGAAGCTTGGTTTTATTTTGGCTATTTCAAGTCTTTAAAAAGTTTCCAAAAAACCAATCACAAACAAAAATGGTTAGAAAATTCATACTTAATAAATTTCTAAAACTTTTCACAATTACCAATTGCTGATTTTGATTTTTTTTTTTCAATTTTATCAAACAGTATTTATTTATTCATCAATAACTATCTTGTCCCCTTCAAAGTAATCCCCCTCAGATATAATACACTTATGCCAGCGTTTTTTTCAATCCTCGAAACACTTCTAAAACGCGCTTTTTGGTATCGCCAACAGCTCCTGTTTCGATTTTTCTTTTATCTCCTCAATTGTAGCAAAACGCCTTCCTTTCATCGGTGTCTTCAGTTTTGGTAAGAGGAAAAAGTTAGCAAGGACCAAGTCCGGTGAATGCGGTGGTTGAGTCATGATAACGGTTTTGTTTTTGTCCAAAAAGTAACGCACAAGCATCGATGTGTGAGCTGATGCGTTTTCATGGCGCAAAATCCATGATTGGTTATTCCACAATTCTGTGCGTTTCTGACGAATTGCTTGTGTTCTGCTCATAGTAGACTCGCCAACCGCCACAGTCAACATTTCAAATGTCCTTGCGCATTTAATTTCATTTTTTACACAAAACTTAATACAGTTTCTTTGATCCATTTTTTCGAATAGTAAAAAATCGAAGAGCACACCAAAACACTACTAACCTTTTTATCTGTCAAAAACAAATTGATAATCCAAAATGGCTGATATTACCAACATATACAACAGACTTGTGTACCACATCGAACATACCGATGGTTTACTAACGCAACCTCGTAACTGAAAAACTACTACTTTTCAGGAGAGACAAAAAAGTTTTTCTAACAAATATTTGCACATTTTTATAAGATATTTTTTCATAATCGTAGAAAATTTAAAACTTTTGATTTATTTTCAAGACAACTATTGTGTTAAAAATAATTAACTGTAAGATATTCACCCTTTTTTGAGATACGATTTTCCTGCACTGAAAAAATGTTTTAAAAAGTAAGATACGAGATTGCGTTTTTTTTTAATAAAACCACATTAACAAACTTTTTTAATACTTTTGTTTAAATATTTTAAATTAAATTATATTTGATATTTCTTACTATTATAGTAAGTATTAATATATTGTTTATTTGTTATTATTTATAACAAAATAGATAACTTACATACATTTTAATTTAAAATAAAATAATGTTTGTGTATTGTTCTGACATAAGATGTGCGTCACTATAAACTGTAACACATCAAAAGTCAAATAAAAACTGACTGGAGTAAGCTAGAGTTAAAAATACAGTGCACGCTCGCTAATGTGAACTAATTAAAACTGGCGTTGTTCACTTTTACGAATTGTTCACATTTCCGAATACCGAAAATTTTACAACAGAATTATACCATATTGTAAACAAAAATCAATACATATTTATGAATTTTTTTATTTTTCAAATTATATCAAATTATAATTAAATTTGTATATATTTATTCGTATGCATATGTTCATAATTACTCATACATATACATATGTACAGTCATGGACATAAGTATAGGCACAAGCAGTACTTTCAAATAAAATAAAAATTTTTTCGTATTCCCAGACTTAAAATAATAATGTTATTAACTGATTATGACTACAGGATATGTACATTAACAAAATAACAAAAAAAACTAAAACAAATTAGTTTCAGGAACAAAGCAATATCAAAAAGTACTAAATAAGCTCAGTTTTCTATAGGACAAAATTATAGGCACAGCCATTCTTGTGCAGGCAAAAAGTCATACAGAAGCTTGAATTAATATTTTGTTGGCAATCCATTTTGTTTTATAACAGCCTTTAACCTGTCTGGCATGGAATGTACCAATTTTTTGTGAGGTCTTCGCCTATTTTATTCCATTCTCCGATCGACGTTGCCATAAGATCAGCTTTGCTTAATAACTTCTCTGTTTGAATTCTTCGGTCCAATTCTTCCAAAAAATGTTCGATGGGATTTAAGTCTCGGGACTGCGGAGGATTTGGCAAGCCATGTGCGGTGTTATAAACAAGTCACTACTTCACGTCGCGAGCCGAATGTTTCGAATCAGTATCATGCTGGAATGTTTCATATTTCATATTTTCATTTTCATATTTTCATATTTAATTTCATATTTAAAGAAGAATTTTCCCCTCGCTATCAAAAGATAGTTTAAACATTATATTATCCTTGCAGTATTTCAATTCTCTTATCTGTAACATGATTGTTATTTTCATCACTATAGATATGTGGATTTAGATGGTGTATTTCAAATACATAATTACACTTGATATGTTTACTTACAAATTATATTTTATTAATAAAATATGTTGATTAATTTATATTTTTAGTTTTATTATTTTATATATTCCAAAATATATTTCATCAATGATTAATTATTTAAAGACACAACCTTATTGCACCGATGCCAAATGGAGAAGAAGGAAGTTACTTTTTTGCATTCTAATAAGAAGTTATTTTAAAACATGTGCAAACTGATTATTGATTACAATTGATAGTTACATATATAAGGGAAACAGATATATCAAAAATATTTTCTAAATTTAAATTTAAATATTGCTATATTTGACATATTTTTTGTATAAAAAAATCTATAGCTAGCTCTTTAATTAACTGCAATATAACGTTTGAAATTTTTTAAGAAATCACGGTAAACATCTTAAGCTGATCTATAAACATTTTCTATATATGTATATATATTTTTAGTAGTATCTTTACTGCAGTAGTATGACTCTATTTTGGCTAACTTATTTAAAAAGTTTGAAATATTTATCTTCTAAAACCAATTCGACTTTCAAATCATTATAAAATAAATAAAAAAATCATAATTTGTATACATAAATTTAAAAATGTAAATGCTATGGTTAATAAACTGCATAGTATTTTGTTTTTCATTAAAAGACCATAAATCTAAGAGTTAATTAATCATTAATAATTATTTCACATAAAAGCAAGAATAAAATTATTTGTAATTTTTCTAGTGAAAACAGCAAAATTATGAGTCGCCTTTTACTTTAAGATACGAGGTTACGCATGCAAAATTATCATCAGTTGAGATACGAGGTTGAGTAATATTGAATAAAAACAAAACTAATGAACATTTTCACTTATAACTTTGCAAAATTGTTGTTTGGTATTAACTGATTACTTTTCCGGTTAAAACACAAAATCGCAAAAAATCGAGTTACGAGGTTGCGTTAGTAAACCATCGATACGTAACTCACGAAATTTGAAAATAACGGTTAGTTTTTTATCAGACCTCGTATAGTATAGCGTTCAACCAATTTGAGTCCCAAAAGTCAATAATTTTATTGATTCACCAGTTGACAAAAAATTAAAATATATACCATGTAAACAATGTATTTGTATGTATAAGTATATCATGTGTATAGAGAAAAGCAAGCAAACACAATCCACAATAAGAACTTTTAAATTTTATTTAAAAATATTTTTTTTGTTAAATTTTAATTCGAAAACCCCGTTAATCTATTTATTACAATAGAATACTTCTTATTTTAAACATTCTTATAATCGAAACATAAGCTATCTTAGTGAATAGAATATGCTTTTTTTAATTCTTCTAATATTATAGAATTGGTGGTCAGGTGTGGATCTATAAGGTAAAGTCTATGTACGATCCTTATGGACAACCACACAAGAAGACTTACTGCCTCCAAGTGGGCGGCCACTGGTAACGTGCTCGAGTTTGGGTCTCTTGGGAAGTTTTAACTACAGAGAGATGCGTTCCTTCTCTTGAGACCTATACTCGTTCACGGCTAAAGTGAGCAACGCTAGCGGTTTGCTGTATGGGTATTCGGGGGACTATGCTAAGGTTAACCATTGGTTTTCAGTTAGTACAGTCCTGTTATCTGATAACTCATATTGAAGTATGATCTCTACCATCTAAGGATGGTAACCGCAACTCGCAGTTCAGTTAGGTCATGTACCTGCTGAATGCGGGTGAAAACTTGATCATGCGGGAGGTGGACGCTCCTTATAAACGCTCCTCCTAATCCAAGGTGAAACAGCATACGCTGAGGGATGAATGGTGAAGGGAAACTTCGCCACTAGTATGCGAACTCTGGATACCAGGCGTCCTCCAGTTTTAATTAAATTCGCCTTCCTGCGGCATGCCGGGCAATCCTGCAGGCGACTTACACACCCGAGCATAATTTAACATATTTATGGATACTTATAAACAAAAAAATTTAAAGAGCGATGCCTCTCATGCATCAACAAACAGCAATGCAGCAGTTAATTCTACTAGTGATCAATCCAGCAGTCCAGAAGCCGGCGCTGCAATTAAGAACTTTCCTATGCCGTTAGACACCACTACTTATGTTCAGCTTAAGCCATTTGAAAGACGACGTTTTAAAAGAGCAATCCAAAGTGGAAAAACAAGGGAAGAGGCTCTGAAAATTGCCAAGGAATGCGTTGAGAAATTGGAAGAGCAGACACCATGCGATACTATAACAACACCATGCGATACTGGCAACAAACGGCAACGGTCAGAGGATAGCTCACAACAGGTTATCACCATAAAGCGGAAAAAACCTATACTTGTTGGCATAGTCCCATTTGATATTGACAATACCCCCTTGAAACCTGGACAAATGAAACAGATTCAAATGACGATTAACGACTTATTGACTGAGCAGAAAGCCCAGGAGATAAAGCCACATCTTACAAATTGCCTGCACAGAACTGGTTGGATGACTTTTGCAAGCAAAGATGAGTCAGCTGTGGAGTGGCTTAGTCTTAATTGCGATAAAATTGGACAGAAGTGCAATTTGAACTTGAAGGTTGTGAACAAGGATGAGTTCCCCAAACCGCACATCATCCGTGGCTACTTCCCTGATAGCACTAAAGTGAGCACGGAAAAGATACTGGCAACTATAGACTCGCAGAACGATGATTTGCTCATATCAACCTGGCGGGTTACAGAGAGAGAGTTGAAAGGAGCCATGATTCATCTTATAATTGAAGTAGGGGATTCTGTGCTTAATCGGCTTAATGACATTAAAGGAAAAATATTTTATAGACTTGGAGTAGTCCGGTTGATCTTAAAAGAGAAACAGTCTAAAAAATCGCGAAAACGGAAAGTGCTTCCTGTTACCCCGAAAACGTCAGCTAAGCGTGCTCAGCTGAACAAAAAAAAACGTTGTTCCTCCAAGGACGCTATCGTTCAGCCAAGTAATAGTCCTATAAGCTATACGGAAAACAATCCAGGGTGCTCGCGTAATGTTAAGCACCAGGCACGGACTAGCAAACGCAGGAAACTTTCCAATAATCGTAAATGAGTAGCACTCTTAAGGTGCTGCGGGCAGATCTACATATGAATAAAGAAGCGTCAGACATATACAGTTGTAGATTTGCCAACGAGAACATCGCCACAAGTTCTTGTGTCAAAGAGGTAATATGTGCCTCTACATATTTCTTACCACCCTTAAAAGACCAGAACGAACTTAAGGGTTCTGTCGAGCTAATAACCAACACTTACTAATTGTGATGCGAATAACTATCACATGTTATGGTGGAGTACGGATAATAATACTAGCGGTGAGTACCTTCTTAATTTTTTTAAGAAATAATAATGTGCGATGAGAATAGAGGTAGCGGTCTTACATTTAGTAACAGCTTACGGTCAAAGGCGCTGGATATTACCTTATACATTTACGTCAAGTTTTTTAAGCGGCTGTCATATACCATACAAGGTATCCTTATCCGATCACTTGCACATTAGATTTAGATTAGTTAATATTGCTACACAGAAAAAAAAAAGTGTTGTTATGGCAAATACTTTTTGCAGTTGAGGAAATTGTATTTGTCCCAAATAAAAAGTATTTGATTTAAATGATATTTTATTTGCCACAAATAATTTCGGCGAATACACTGTATTTGTCGCAACTACAAAATTGCAGTTGACATAAATCAAGAGCAAAATTATTTGATCCAAATTGAATTT
This sequence comes from Metopia argyrocephala, assembly GCA_963576795.1. Lineage (NCBI taxonomy): Eukaryota > Metazoa > Arthropoda > Insecta > Diptera > Sarcophagidae > Metopia > Metopia argyrocephala. The sequence goes on along the minus strand of OY756211.1, from coordinate 53,254,432 downwards.
TCGTTAAGTTAAATGTAATTGCATTTAAAAATACATGTTAACAGCAATTTATTAAAATCAAATGTTTTCTTATTTAATATTACATGGAAAAATTATTTACGCCAAATACGGATTGCTGTTGTGGTAACAGTAGTCTTGTATTTTCAAATACAATCCGCAGTTAGTTTTGTTTTATTGTTTAGGCATTTTCTCTCATTCGTTTGTATTTTGTTTGCGGTATTAAAAAAAAACGTGCGTGTGAAAAAAAGCAAATATGTGTGAGGTTTTTACAGGAATATATCTTCGCCGTGGTCTAGTATTTAGTGTGTTGGCTAACTAAGACGATAGTGCGGGTTCAAATCTCAGCTCTGACATCTTGAAAAAAAGATATGTGTATGAAAAAATGATTTCTTTCGGCGACTACCACTCAGAAATCTGCTGGCAAAAGCTCTGAGAGTAACTGATTGCCATGAAAAAGCTTCTCAAATCTGTCGTTCGAAGTCTGTATATAAATATAGTTTATGTATTATGTGCTATAGTGTGTGTATATTATATTATTTATATATGTTTTATAATATTATATATGTATGTATTATTATATTGTGCTCTCAAATGCCTTTCTATGTATTATATTAATATTTTAGATATAGTTAAAAATAATTTACCAATTCATTGTACATACGCATGTATATATTCCTGAAAAATCTTTAATTTTATTTTTGTTTGTAAATAAAATCTAAAAATTTAAAAAAAATTTGACATATGTCGAATTGTATTTGGGGCAAAGACAATTGTATTTGGTAGGACAGTTTTTGCATTTGGGGCAAAGACAATTGTATTTGGTAGGACAGTTTTTGCATTTGGGGCAAAGACAATTGTATTTGGTAGGACAGTTTTTGCATTTGGGACAAAGACAATCGCATTTGTTAAAACCATTATTGTATTTGCTCAATTGTATTTAATGTAACAGCAATTTTGTAGTTGCGACAAATACAAATTGCTATTGGGAACGATCCGAATGTAAATTCTATTTGCGGTAAGGATAAAATCATTTGCCATTACTACGTTTTTTTTCTGTGTAGTATTTATCATAGGAAGATAGTCTCTAGAAATATATAAACTGGACATTTTCGGCCAAAACGTGGTTAAAGAAATTGATTAGAGAATCAAACCTCTACAGCCTATTAATGGCTTAGATCTAGCATCTAGTCACCGTTCTTCAAAAATTAGAATATCTTATACTAGTGTAAACCATACTGACATACTTTAGGTGCAGAGTTGGAATAGCATTTTAGCAAAATATTTATTTGTGTTTTGTAAATAGTACCGATAACTAGAATTTCTTATAGCGACTTAGTACTTAATATAAGCTGCGTTGAAGCAGGACTATCGATATGGTTTTCGATGCATCGATATTTTAACGATGTTTGCAATGCATCGATAAACATCGAGCATCCGTAGTTCAGATTTATAAACATATTTTTTATAAATATTTATTTTAACAAAATGTCAAAAACACTATTCAAAAATAAACTGCACATTATTTTACGTACTGTTCACAAATCCAAAAGCAATATGTATGAATTAATTTTACTAGTTTCTTTGATTTAAAACAAATCAATTTTTTTATGGAGCGAACTCCCACTTTATTTAACCAGTAAAAATTTAGAACTAAACTAAAATACCTCAAACACAATTCTTATATTACCCTACAAGCCAAGCATACCACATTATCACCTGATGTTATTCCTGGAATTCGTATTCGCTGATTAGGTCTATTTTATGGGAAAGGAAAAAATTCAGTCTGTTTTTGCGTTAACTTGTATATAGTTTTTATGTGTTTGTGTATTTCCACACAACCAGAATAAAATTCAAAAATTCTTCCAAACGGGTCAAAATTAATATTTTAATTCTTGTTCCGTCAGAAATTTAAGGGGAATGCAGAAGCTAGACCGGCAATTTGGTATTAGAACATAAGTTTTATCTTACTTACAAGGGTTTCAGATTAATGAAACCACATAACAAACAATTTTTCAGTTTTCAGTAAAGTTCTTCTGATGAACGAAGAAACAAATTTATTTATTTTGTGTTGTGGTGCAACATCCCTTGTAGTTTTAGCGATAGAAAAGAATACGGAATTGGGTTCGCAGACGAAATGCATGCGGAAATCTAAGGCATGCTGGTGTCTCTGAATGTAGCTCTTCTTTTCGATGGCAATCCCAGCTCACTCTGAAGGCACTTATCATACTTGCCAATATCAAATTCTATTAGCATTATTAATTAGCATTAGCCATGTTAAATGGCTCTTTCGGATGCCTAGCTTCGAATTTTTCTCTTGTGAACCGGGTGACACTCTTTCTATGCAAAATTATAATACCAAATATAAAGCCAAGGTGACGATTAAGTAGCTTTAGAAGAATAATATTAAGTGTATGGGATTGCCCTCCACAATCACGGAACCTCAATCCAACAGAAAATCTACGGAATATCTTAAATAAAAAGTTATAACGAGAACTTCAGTTCCGAAAAATCTAGGGGAGCTTTGGACAGTGACGAATGAGGAATGATCCCAAATAATTCCACGAATTTTAATAGCATGCCAAACAGGCTCCAGTAGTGCGATTCAGTAACATATTTATACGATAATCGCATTTTTTTTAACATAAACAACAGAATTGTCGATGTTATTCATACATACATACCAGAGTTGTGCGTAATCAATTATTTTGTGTAATTAATTACATGTAAATTACACAATTACATGTAATTGTAATTCTTTTTTTTTCAATTACATTTACTTTTCAAATAATTGTAATTGTAATTACGCAAGTCAATTACATTTGTAAGTAATTGTAATTCAAAAAACTCAATTACAAATTACAAGTAATGGTAATTGAAAAAACTCAATTAACAATTACATGTAATTGTAATTGGAAAAATTCCAATTATAATTACAAGTAATTGAAAAAATGTAATTGGCTTCATGAAGTAATGGTAGAAAATAAAGTAATCATTAGTTTTTGAAGTAATCATTAAAAAAAAAATTATTTAATTACAATTACTTTTAATTATATTTACATTTTTATAACAATAAGTCAATATACATTTTAGTTACATAATTTGTTTTACATTACAAGTAATTATTTTGTGTAAATTACAATTATAATTACTTAGTAATGGTAATTGAATTTTTTCAATTACAATTACTTGTAATTTGTAATTGAAAATTTTCAATTATAATTACATGTAATTGTAATTCAAAAAATGTAATTGCATCAATTACAATCAAATGTAATTGTATTTGAAAAATTTTCAATTACAAATTACATGTAATTGTAATTTAATTGGCCGGAACAACTCTGATACATACATACATACATACATACATACATACATACATACATAAATAACTGGCCTTTACAACACTGTGTCAGGATTACGGCCTAGTTTCTCGCAGCACTCATGTTGTGTGTGTAAATTTTTATCCATGAGTACCGGACAGTTTAGTGTCGACTCCGAACGACAGACTTGAGAAGCTTGTTCATGGCAATTAATTACTCTCAGAGCTTTTGTCAGAAGACTGCTGAGAGGCAGTCGCCGAAAGAAGTAATTTTTTTTTTCAAGATGTTTTATTTTAAATTAAAACTTATCGCAATTTTGGATAGCTAGTCGAGTAGACTTTGCTTCTCATAACCTCTACCAATCTTTTTGGCATAGATTGGGCTAGTTTGTTAGACTCTTCTTCGGTTGTAGCGTTCAAGTTCCGCTGCATTACCTTTTTAAGCATAGCGTTGAAGTAATTTGTTTTCTTTTTTTTTTCAATAAATCTAAGAAATGCTCAGTAGAATTGATTTCCAGTGATTGGAAGAGGCTTGTACAATTGTTTTGTAACGTTATATAAAAGCCGTACGTTTTAGGTGATTATCCTGGCGAAAGATAAATTGAAGCTGTAAAATCAATTTTTGTGATGAATTACCTTTTAAAATATCTAAATACCCTCTTTTATCCATATACATACATACATAACTGGCCTTTACAACCCTGTGTCAGGATTACGGCCTAGCTTCTCGCAGCACTCATGTTGTGTGTGTAAATTTCTATACATGAGTACCGGGACCTACAGTTTAATGTCGACTCCGAACGACAGACTTGAGAAGCTCTTTCATGGCAATTAATTACTCTCAGAGCTTTTGCCAGAAGACTGCTGAGAGGTAGTCGCCGAAAGAAATATTTTTTTTCATATTTCTTTTTTCAAGATGTCGGTGCTGAGATTTGAACCCGGCACTATCGTCTTAGTAAGCCAACACACTAACCACTAGACCACGGCGACTACAAAAGTATAAAAAGTTTTAGAATAATATAATTTTTAACTTAATATTTACATAATGCTTCGTACTTTTGTAATTGTTTGAGCTACATCTAAATAAAATGATACTTTACAGCTTTTTTTTCTAAACAAGAAATAATGCTTTTAATTTTTTAAATTTATTTTGCATCACTAATCATTTTGCAAGTTTTCTTGCAGCTCTGAAATGAACTCCCGATAATTTTTATATTTTGATCGTGGAGCAAATCACAATCTAGTGGCATGATTTCGATCGCATCGCTATCTTAAAGAAAATAGTTCAGAATCAAATAATCAAAAAAAAAACAATCAAATCAAATAAATTAAAAATTAATTTTTTCATAAAATGTGACCGTTGCTTTAGACTTCATTCAAAATTGGACCTAGACATGGTATATCGTGAAATCGGTTAAAGCTTAAGTTACTGAATGATTTTATGGTGATGGCAAATCATCAGTCAGAAAATGGGAGGCGAAATTGTACAAGTGAGCGTGGTACCACCCATACGAGTTTACTATTCGGCCTTATTCCAGTTGGCAACATCGTTGTCGTCTGACGACATTTTTGTAGCAGAGCAAAGAAAAAATGTTTCTCTTTGCTTTAATCTATTACAAAAATGTCGTTACACGACGACGACGTCGCCAATTGGAATACTGCCTATTATTTTTTTTATATCTTAAGAATGGTAAAACTGAATATATCTAAATTGATTTAAATTAATAAGTTGAGAGGTAGCAAAGCACGGTGGAGTCTAATACCAATAGCCCTGCGGATGGCCTACAGTCCGGACAACACCGACCTATTAATAAATAATTTAGGGTTTGGCGCTAAATACTGTTTACAAAGGAAATACTGCGGATATAAATACATACTTACATTCCGACTCATACCTACTCATTGGTTGGAATTTCTCTTAATAAAAGGACGACAGCAATTTTTAATAAATCTTAAAGTAAAACATAGACTTTTTTTTTCTTGCTTACATTTTTTTTTTGGAAATTCCATACCTATTTGAACAATTCCTTATAAATTTTCTTTAAATTCTTTTAGTATTAGGTATATTCCTGCTGCCATAAATTCAGTCAATTTTTTGTTTCTAATAAGTCAAAAATTTTTAAATCTGCACGTTTTTTGTGCCATAACTATGTATCCATATTTGTTTTATTGGGGAGTTTGTTTAAATTTTCTCATTTCAGCCATTTTTACTTTATTTTCCACAAAATTACCACATACAACTCTGCGTTCGTTTCGATCAAATTAGAGAGTACCAAAAGCTACATACAAATATTTTTGTTTTCCAAATCAAGTTACATGCTAGACCCCTTGGTTTTCAATACGTTTTATATTCCTGGGGCAGCATTTCCCATTAAATTGTTAGTGGAAACGTTATGTGTAATCTCTTAAATTTTGTTGATAGTACTTTCCTTGCCACAAGTCATGTTTGGTACAGAAAAGATCTCTTGACATTTAAAGAGAAATTTCTTCCATCCATTTTCGCTATTTCATTCACAAGTAGGTATAAATGTAGTATGTGTTTAGAAAAAAAGTGAAGCAAAAACTAAATTAATTAAAAAAAATTACACACACTAGCACTTGTATGAATAAAAAAATTAATCTAATTTAAGTCTAAAAAATTATTTCGTTTCATACATTTTTTTAAATGGGAGCAACACAATAGTTTAGAAGAGATTAGAGTAGAAAAGTACGCTCTCGTCTTATTTCTTATCATACTATTTAAAGATATTTTAATTGTAGACTTGCTTGAAAACTTTTGAAATTAACATTTTCAAAACACTTTGAATTTTAGAACCATGAAGTGGTCGCTACTAATGCTTATTGGCCTGTTGGCTCTTACTTCTTACATTAGAGCTGACGAAGAAGATGTCAGTGAATTAGATGATTTGGATTTATTCGATTTGGATGAAAGTGATGAAGAACTGCTGAGACAATTGGAAGAAAAAAATCTGGTAAGACATTTAAATATTTTTCTTACTAATTTGTAGCTTTTTCCAATAAAAATTGTTTCTATTTTATATAGAATAAAGATATTGAACGTGAAAATGAAATTGCCTCTAAATTGGTTGCTGAAACTAATCAAATATTAAATCCAGTTATTGAAAGTGAGTATTAAAGAAATAAATACTTTACGGAAGTTATTGATAAAAATTTTAAAATTTACCACCTATAATGTGACCTTGACTTCAAAAATGTTGATTTAAACTAATCGTAATTATTAACAATGATTTACTCAGATTACGAACTGTTCGTAAATATAATTTACAAACATATCGTCAATGGAATTAAAGAACGCTGTAAAAAAACGCTGACAATAATTTACAAACATATCGTCAATGGAATTAAAGAACGCTGTAAAAAAACGCTGACAAAACCTTAAATGTTCACCAGAGCCAAAAAACTTTCATAAAAGTAGAACAAATACACTGGTATTTTTCATTTCGCAGACGGCGTAAGTGAATTTATTTTCATCGTAGAAATCTGCGACCTGGACCAATCGATTCGTATTTTTTTCTGATAAAAATGATGCAAAAACGTATTTTCGATTTTTTGTCAGTTACAGCGTTCTTTAATTCCATCGACGATATGTTCTAAAGTTTTATTAAAATTTTATTCACTACTGCACAACTTAATTGCATTTAAGGTCTTCAACTGATTAGAATCTATTTGTTAATATTTTTTTTTTAATTCTGACGATGTTACATAAAGGATTATTTATTTATTTAGTTAAATTCTAATGCCCGTATTGACAAATTTCTATACAATACTTGTCAAATAAACCCTCAATAAACCTAAACTATTTTATTCGATAAAACTTTCTTATTCGATTGTAAAACTGCAAATTTTTTAACTTCCTAATCTTAATATCGCAATTTTTTATATATATTATTTTTTTTTTATGCAACAAAAAAAAGTTGATCCCTGCGAGAAAATGCACTGCGGAGCTGGTCGTGTTTGTCAGCTGGAAGGAGTTGAGGCTAAATGTGTTTGTATACCTGAATGTCCAGAGGAGACCGATGTACGTCGCCGAGTTTGCACCAATAAAAATGAGACCTGGTCCTCTGATTGCTCCGTTTACCAACAACGCTGTTTGTGCGACACTAAGTCTCCTGGTTGTCTTACACCCGACAATAGCCATTTACACATTGATTACTATGGGGAATGTCATATTCAAAAGGAATGTACAGAAGAAGAAATGAAAGATTTTCCACGTCGTATGCGTGATTGGCTTTTCAACGTTATGCGCGATTTGGCTGAACGTGATGAACTTACCGAACATTATATGCAAATGGAATTGGAAGCTGAAACTAATATGACACGTCGTTGGGCTAATGCTGCCGTTTGGAAATGGTGTGATTTGGATGGTGATACAGATCGTTCTGTCTCACGTCACGAACTTTTCCCTATCCGTGCTCCTTTGGTCAGTTTAGAACATTGTATTGCCCCCTTCTTAGAATCGTGTGATTCCAATAATGATCATCGTATTACTTTAATCGAATGGGGTGCATGTCTTGGCTTAGATGCTGTAAGTATTTTCAATTTCTTTTGTCAAAATTGATTTTATAATCATTCATTTCGTTTTCTTTTCTTCTTTTTATTTTTTTTTCATTTCTTATCACAGTCTGACCTTAATGAACGCTGTGATGATATACAAAAAACTGTGCCTCATTTGTTGGGTTAGTTTCGTCATCGCAACGGAAGTTGTTCTTTAAACGCAATATATGAAGCATCTCTTTTCTTATTTTCATACAGCGTTAGTTTTTAAATCAGTGTGTTGGTTTATAATATATTTAAAAAAATTATATGAAATACTTTTTCTAATAAATAACTTTTTGATTGTAGTTAAAGAGACGTAGCACTTTTTACTCTTTAACGTACTCTTGTATTTTTTAAACGCTTATAATTTAAATAAAGTTCATAAAAATGTTTCAATTCTTTTAATAGTTAAACAACGTTTTTTAATTATGAGATTACATAGAAATCAGTGCACTTTACAAACACTTACATATGTTGATTATGTATGTACTTGAAATGGTTATCTTAATACTCGCACTATACCAGTACCATATTACATTATAGAAATGTAATCATTAGCCTGTATAGAACTTCGCGGCCACCCTGCCTTATAAATATTTGAACAAACAAAATTTAGTTTTTAGCTCTAAATGTCATCTTAAAAAGTAGCATATATGAAAATATTCAATATCATGACAAAAGTTGTTCGTTTCATGTCTCTGAATAAAACAATAAATATTTTCTGGTTTGATATTTTTTATGGGAAAATTTTATATAAAGAAAGTAAAGCATTTATAATAGTAATTGGTTATGAAGTGAGTTTTAATAAATTCAATACAAGATGCAAGAGCGGTAATCACTCTTCGTTGCAAACACCCTTGCAAGTCTTGCAAACATAAACTGTATCTAACAATAAACAAATTCTCCCATAAATGGTACTACTGCTTGTTTACAAAGCTTGCAAGGGAGTTATCAAAGTAGAGTGATTACCTTCAGGGTTTTATAATTTAGAAAAAATATGAATAGAGGAGAATATATAAAATAAATATAATTCTAGTAAAATTGACAATCTTCTTGAACTCCATTTTTAACGGTTGACACAAACCTCATATTGGAAATTATTCAGTTAAACTTTTATAGCCTTAAGAGATACAATTAAAGTTTGTTTAAATTAATATAATTAAAGTTGTTTAATTTGTTCGCTTTCCGATGTATGTATAGTGAGGGTATTAGTCGTCAAAGAGTGTATCACTGACTTCGGTGTATTACACAAAAGCGTGCATTCAATCTCATTTTGCCAATGTTTTTTCAATATTATTTTTTTTATAACAAATGGAAATTAATAATTTTATGTAGTTGTCAATTTATTTTCTGCTGACCATAACACCAACATAACTTATATATAACTTTTCTCGGCTAAAATCATATTTACTTACGCTTCGCCAATTCCAATGGATTGTATTCGTCTAATTGCCTCCAAGAGGCAATTAAGCGTATTTGTTTAAATGACTTCCACGCAGAATTGCACAAAAATGTTTACATTTTTGTCGAGACAATTATCCGTGGAATACTGTATATAAAATAATAGTAATAAGTAGAAATTTATGAAAATTTTAATACACTCCGGTTCACTTATTTAAAAGCACAAAAAATCCCATATTCAGGAGCCGGTATCTTGCAATTCTTAACCGATTCCAGAATTTTAAAATAAAAATGGAAGTTAGACATCTTGAGATATAAACAAAATCATGACAATGGTGGTTTCTTAACTAAGGAACCTTTTTTTGAGGAATTTATAAAAAAAATCTAAAACTGTGGTATTTTTTTTTTTTTTGGTTCATTTGAATAAAGGCACTTTAACTAACGTTAATAAAAAACAGCTTTTCTTGTTTTTTAAGTTATTATTACTTTATTTGCTTTATTAAAGAACTATTCCATCATGGGAGTCATGTTAGGAAACCTTGCTGCATGGAGTAGGATGGCCTTTTTTGCGAGGGGGATTCTTCGTCGGAAGGAGAGAGACCTGGCAAGGTCGACAGAGCCGTAGGGTCCAACTGGACCGGCATATAAGGCTCCATCCTGAAGTAATGTCATAAATTGACGGTTCCAGGATGGAGCCTGGTGATATAGAGAGGGGTTTTAGCCGGTAGGCACGCAATAACTGCGTGGAGTCCGGCACGACGGGTGGCAAAAACCACCTAAGTGCGTAAATGCATTTCCCCTCTCACCAAAAAAAAAAAAAAAAAAAATTAAAGAACTATTAGTAATAGGTACAACCCCCTTTGTTTTTAATAACTTCAAATATACGGGTTTTCATCAGGGACCGTAATCATTATGAGTTTTATAATAAAAATTACACAATAACAAAAATTTTTTGCACCATTATTATTATTTTTTAACAATCTTTGTATATGGGATATTCCAAGTCAAATCAACCAATGGTTTTAACCTACCCCCTCCGAATTTTATGATTTTTTGTAGAAATATAGTGTATCATAGAACTAAATTAAATACAAAGTTTGGAAGCACTGATACATCTGGATCCGGAAATATGAGGTCTTGAAAATCGGAAAACAGTACAAAAATGCACAAAGTTACTATATAATATAAAATAAGCGATTCTAGCTAATCGAAATCGAAAAATCGTATACTATTCCACCCCTATCAGAATAGGTTTAATCACATTCTTTTGCGATTTGATTTTTATTTCTTGATCCAGAAATACCTCCACTCTGAAATTTTTCACAGCTGTAGAGAACGAAACTATCTTTGGCATAATTTTTTTTCAAATTTTTAAAAAGGTCGCTTTCGGAGATATAGGCTTCCGACTTATAGATAAAGAAAATTGACCTTTGACTTTTTCAAAGAAAAAATCATGTTGCATATTAAATCAAAGGTAATTTAATACCCTTCCAAATGCGACTTTTACGAGATGCGTAGCTATACTACTTTTCAAGAAAATTACAATTAAGTAAGTGTAACTTTGTGCGTTTTTGTACTGTTTTCCGATTTTTCAAGACCTCATATTTCCGGATCCAGAAGTGTCAGTGCCCTTAAATTTTATATTTGTCTTAGTGTTATAATATACTTTATTTATACCAAAAATTAGCAAATTCGGAGACAGTCATTTCAAAAACGGCATATTTTAAGTTGAGTTGATATGGTTTAACCCATATCCGTCATGATTTTTAAATTTTTGATTTTTAACGTTTTCTTCAATGGTAATGATTGTTTTTGAGTAATATTAATAAAAATCAGCCATAATCATTATTTTTGAGCAAAAGAAATAAAACTCAAAAATAATCATTATTTATGATTTTTATTTTTTTCGCTCAAAATAAAACCAACTTTCAATTAATGACTTTTTTTGAGGTTGTTTACATTAAAAAATTTGGTCAGAACTAATAAAAGAAAAAAAAATATTAAGAAATGCTTGTTCATTTTGTTACATAAAATATAATTTTCTTTCACAAAAATTATATAATTATTTTTTTTCATACATCATATATAAAGTCGTAAATTAAAAGTGAGTTTTATTTTGAGCGAAAAAAATAAAAATCATAAATAATGATTATTTTTGAGTTTTATTTCTTTTGCTCAAAAATAATGATTATGGCTGATTTTTATTAATATTACTTAAAAATAATCATTACCATTGAAGAAAACGTTAAAAATCAAAAATTTAAAAATCATGACGGATATACAAAGATTGTTAAAAAATAATAATAATGGTGCAAAAAATGTTTGTTTATGTTTGTTCTAAGTGATTGATTTTTTGATTTAAAAAAATGAACAATAATCATTATTTACGGTCCCTGGTTTTCATTGACAGATAAAGAGAATTGATGTAATCCAACGAAATTTCATTCCAAGCATCCTTAATGGCCTGAATTAGTGACTGCTTGTCATCAAATTGTCTACCTCCTTCATAGACCTTACGAGATAACCAACCCCACACATTTTCGATAATGTTTAGATCTGGCGAATAGGGTGGACAGTCAAGACTATTAACATTTTGGCTTGCAATGTACTCCTTTACTACTCTGGCGTTGTGTATAGGGGCAATATCCAAGGTATTGGACCAAATAGTTCATTGAACTTCAGAAAAGCCGACTCCATTAACGTTCTATAGGTTGCACCAGTCTTTTTTGCACTTTGAAATTCAAGATCGATGGTGCCATAGTACGTAATAGCACCCCACACCATAACGCCGCCCTCTCGGCTGTGATGTCGGTTCAAAAATCGGTTTTCTTTCCGCAGATCATGGAAATAATAGTTGTAGCCATCAGGCCCATCCAAATTAAACTTCTTTTTATCCGTAAATACAACGGTTTTCCAGTCATTTACATGGCCTCTTTGCTGCACATCCCATACCATATAGTCTTTTGCGAATTGAAGACGTTTTTCCTTACGAGGACCATTAAGTGGCGGCTTTTTTTGTAATTTCTGGTATTTAGGAAACTCACAGCTCTTAATAACTCTGCTCGCTTGCACTCCAGCTTGAGCTCTTATTTTTGACAATGATAAGGCAGAATTAGAAGCAATTCTGGTGATTTTTCTTTTCTCATAAGTAGATAAAGACAACAAAACCCTTCCTTTAAAATTTTTTCCATACCCCTCGGGGTCCTTGATGTAATTGTCGACAACTGTTGGGCTCCGTCCAATTTTTTTAGCTATTGCGTGGTTAGAATATCCTTCAGAACGGTAAATATCGATTTTAGCCCTTTCCTATAGATTTAAAATTTTTTGTTTTGCCATTTTGACTCGTAAATCGACTAAGATGTAATAAATTGCAATAAACAAACGCCCCCAACAAAAAATCACCGCTTACTTTAAAAATAATACAAAAACAACAAAGTGCCTTTATTCAAGTGAACCAAAAAAAAAAATACCACAGTTTTAGATTTTTTTTATAAATTCCTCAAAAAAAGGTTCCTTAGTTAAGAAACCACCATTGTCATGATTTTGCTTATATCTCAAGATGTCTACCTTCCATTTCTATTTTAAAATTCTGGAATCGGTTAAAAATTGCAAAAGATACCGGCTCCTGAATATGGGATTTTTTGTGCCTTTAAATAAGTGAACCGGAGTGTATGTATTGGTAGCTATTCGGGAATACAAACTTCACCATTTACTATACTATTGACCCTTATAATTTTCCATTTGTTAAGCATTAGCTAAGTTTTTTATATCTCAACTTGTTTAAACTCTAAACTTCTTAAAAAATCCACCTAGAAAAACTTAAAATAAATAGCACACAAGGAATTAATGAAGCCATAATTATGATAAATAGTGAACCGAGTATTCCCGAATAGATTTTTTTATATTCAATTCAGTTTATAATTATATTATCATAAATTTTAATGTTAAGTTTAGAAAAAGGTATCATCATCTATATAAATAAAATTCCTGGGGCTCGAACCCGAGCCTTCAGCACTTAAACATCAATGTTGTTCGTTGGTCATCGCATCAGTTGAGAACGGCTGGACCGCTTTTGAAGATTTTTTCTTTCTAATGATCGTCGTGATCCAACTTAGGTTTTATCGGAAAGTAAATTTTGCTTCGCCCACGGTTTTTGTTTTACCTAAAATTAGAAAACGACTCTATCGATTTGACTAATTTTTCTTTCAAATGCTTGTATTAATCCATTTTAACTTTTCATCGAGAAGAAAATTTGTCACGCCTACTTTTACGCTCACTTTTCTAATTATATCTAAATATTGATTTTTGTATATCTCCAGAACGGTTAAATATATGAGTATGTTCTGCAAAACGAAGGGTAGTGAAATTGAAAGAGACTGTTTTTTTTTTTATATACAAAAAAACTGTATTGTGGAAATTATATTAAAGTTTTATAATTAGGGAAGGTAGTTATGTTAATATTCATTAATCCAATGAATAAAAAAATATATCAAAATGTTAAATTTGAAAGTTATAGCAAACTGAATTTTCATGCGATTTCAATTTCACTACTTTTCGTTTTGTAGAACATACCCGATAAAGTATCGGAATTGGGTCTGAGTGACTTCATGGGCAAGGAAAATCATTAGTTAGAAAGTGGGCGTGGCACCACCCATACATACATACATGCATAATTGGCCATTACAACCCTGTGTCAGGGTTACGGCCTAGCTTCTAGCAACACTCATGTTGTGTGTGTTAATTTTTATCCATGAATACCAGGACCTGCAGTTTAAATTCGACTCCGAACGACAAAGCTTTTTCATGGCAATCAATTACTCCCAGAGCTTTTGCCAGAAGACTGCTGAGAGGTAGTCGCCGAAAGAAATAATTTTTTTATTATTCTTTTTTTTAAGATGTCAGACCTGAGATTTGAACCCGGCGCTATCGTCTTAGTAAGCCAACACACTAACCACTAGACCACGGCGACTACGACACCTCCGGTACAAGCTAAAAATTGATTTCTTTATACATACGTATCTTTAGAAGTGTTGAAGCGGAAGTTTTTTAATTGGGTGTGATTGATTTCGTAGTCATTAAAAATTATCAGTAAAAAGAGGGCGGGCAAGTAGACGTGGGAGTTTCGAAATAAACTAACTATTGAGTTCAGAGGCCTTATTCTGTAATTCTCTTAAGCTAAAATGCTAAAATTTTGGGTTTTTGAAACAGGCTGGGCGTTAAAATATATATAACTAAAAAGTTTAGAGGTAATTGGCATGAAGTTTTTAAATTACATAAAGCGTTCAAGAATTCTATTCGTAGCCAAAAAGTCCTAAATCAAGTTTATAAATTTTTAGCAATAGAATTTTAGCTTACGAGGGTTACAGAATAAGGCCTCTGTATTTCTTGAAATCCGTAACAGTTAAAGTGTTTGAATTTAATCTGAATTACTCGGTAGTCACTAAAAATCATCTGTCGAAACATGTGGCCAATGATAGTTGTAGGTGTAGCGAAGCATGCCGGTTTTAAGCTAGTAATAAATAATAAAATTTTAATATAAGTATATATGTATCTAGAGTAAATTAATTTAAAATTTTTCCAAATCGATTTGTCCAGAATCTATATCTATATATATATATATATAAAAGAAAGTGGCGTTAGTTACTACGCTTATAACTCAAGAACGCCTAGACCGATTTTGATGATTCGTACCAATTCGGAATGGTCTCTGGCCAAATAAGAAGAATAGCAAAAAAAAAATTCTAAATATTCCAGAAAAAAAAATTACGTGTGTACTTTTAAAATACCGGGTTTACACAACGCCTTTCATGACTGTTCACAATAGAGTTGCATGGCTGATCACACTATGTTTCAATTGTGTTCACACTAAAACCAAATTTGATGTTTCGTACCAATTCGGAATGGTCTCTGGCCAAATAAGAATAGCAAAAAAATTTTTTCAAATATTCCAGAAAAATGAAATAACGTAAGTGTGTACTTTTAAAATCCGGGGTTCATACAATGCCTGACTGTTCACACTATGTTGCCATAGTGTTCACATCGCTAAGAAGAATAGCAAATAAAAAATTTCTATGTCGCAATGATGTTCACACTAGGGTTGCATGACTGTTCACATTATATTACAATTGTGTTCACACTAGAGTTGGATGACTGTTCACACTATGTAGGAATGGTGGTCTCACTAGAGTCATGACTTTTCACACCATGCTGTTGATCAAATTAACGCTTGCTTGAATTATAGGGATGCCAATCCTTAATTACGATACTGAAAATTATGATTTTCAGGATTTACAAAATTTTAGATTTTAAGGTTTTTTGCTTCTCATGTAAAAAAAACTGAAGTTACGTCCGTTTGTATTTAGTCTGACGATATGTATAGAGCTTTCAGTTGGTGTCCACATTTTGTATTTTCGCCGACCGTTGATATGTACGCAAACATTGAAACTAAACGACTAAATTTTATACGTTTTAATCAAAAGAAATTACATTCAGAAGAGAATATCCATTTGCGTGATGCAATTAATAACGATGGTAATGTAAACGACGTCGGAAAAATGGTTATTTTGCCTTCAATATGAATACGATACAAATGCATTAAGCGATTTGGTTCGAACTAATGTACCTTTACTAAATCCCCAACAAAAAGAAGTGTACGATACGGTGATGTACACAATTGATGGTGGAAATGCTGGCATGTTTTTCCTTGATGCGCCTGGTGGCACTGGCAAGACATTCCTCATATCACTGATTCTGGCTACAGTTCGTGTAAGGTCAGAAATTGCCATAGCAACTGTTTCTTCTGGAATAGCGGCTACGCTGCTGGAAGGTTGTAGATCCGCTCATTCGGCATTGAAATTGTCATTAAACCTTCAAGCGGTTGAGGAACCAGGAACATGTAACATAGCGAAACATTCAGCGATGGCTAAAGTTTTGATAGCAAGCAAAATAATTATCTGGGACGAATGCACAATGTCGCATAAACGTGCGTTAGAAGCTCTGAATCGCACCATGCAAGATCTGCGTAATGACGCAAGATATTTTGGCGGTGTGTTGATTTTACTTTTATTTGATTTCCGGCAAACACTACCAGTATTAACACGATCGACCGCAGCCGATGAGATCAATGCTTGCCTGAAATCATCGACGTTATGTGAAGAAACTTCAGCTGACGACAAATATGCGAGTTGCATTGCAAAACGATCCATTTTCCGAAGTGTTCTCCAATCAACTGCTAACTATTGGTAATTGTCGTATTCCTGTCGACGCATCCAATGGATTGATATCCTTTCCCCCGAATTTTTGTAATTTCGTCTCAACGAAAGAGGAGCTCATCAAAAAAGTGTTTCCTAATATAATTGCTAACTATAAGAACTACGATTGGTTGAGTGAAAGAGCAATTTTAGGTGCAAAGAACAAGAATGTGGATCACATAAACTTTAAAGTTCAAGATAAAATCGTTGGTTCCCAGTTTTCTCACATGGATCAGAGCAACTATTTTTACATACATTTATGCCGAGAGTGCAAAAACTAAAAATATTATATATTTGTTCAAAAATCTAGCTAGTAATATTCAAAAAGTCTTTCTTTTTGGGTCGATTATGGATTGCAAGCGAACTTTTATGGAGTTGCCCCAGTCACCAAAAATGGTATTACAGACGGCAACTGGAAACGAGTGCTTTAAAATTTTACTTATAAAAAATTTTATTTCGGCAACTAGAAATGTTTTGTAGTCAGCTGAACACGCAACTATACTTCGGCTGCCATCCATAATGGAACAATTGAAATATACCGCGTTGCTGTTTTCTTAATAATAGGGGGTGTAACATACCAAAGAAAAATTGCCATTTAGAAATTAGGGTGCTATATATCGCTTATGTAATATTTATAATAGACGGCAAAATTGGTAGTTTAGCTTCGAGGTAATTATAATTTTATGTAGAAAAATCAATGTTCTTATTTTTATTTATTGTAAGATCTAAACCAACCCCATTTATTCTATTTGAGTAGGGGTTGATAATTACGGAACTTCCACCTTACAAGTACACTTTAACATTATTATTGGCAAATCTATGAAGCAATAGCCTAAAGAATATAAGACAACTTAAGAAAACAACTTAAGAAAACATCTTCCTGGGTAACCCATTCAAAACTAAAATATTTCTTAGGCACGGTGTCAATTGGAAGGTTATTACATATAAAACAAATGATCGCTTATGGCATTGATATACAATCGAATTCGGTTATAAGAAAATGTAGAAAAACAGAATTTGTTTTTCTTATAAGGGGAATTTTCCTTTAAAAGGGCTTCGGATACATAAATGCAAAAATATTTCGTTAAAACGAGCTCTTACAGCCTGTTTCTAGAACACGAATGGCTTTTGACATTCTTCTTTTTATATGTGAAACAACAACAAAAACACTCAAATTTAAAAAGACAAATGTCAAAAACCATTCGTGTTCTAGAAACAGGCTGTTAGAATATTATTGAAATAAAAATAAAACAAATCGATATGTTTCACAAAAATTCAAATTCTGACAAAGTTAACAGACAAATTATAAACATTTTTAGCAATAAATACAAAATACTTTTGAAAATTTAGGTATGCACATTAGGGTGGGTCAATTTTTTTGCCTACTAAGCGTATAGCAAAATCGTAATCTATTGGGAAATTTTAAGAACTTTTCCCAAAGAAACCATGGTTCTAAACTCAAAATGGAGTTTCCGGTTTTTTAAGAGAAAATTTGGTGCTCAGGTCATCCGAAAATAATGCTATTTTTTTGGAAGTATTCATTGCAATTGGTGAATAGTTGACCTGTAAGGCTGAAAGAGGTCTTATTTTAAAGGAAATTTTCTCAGCTTTCTATATATGTCCTCATTTATAGAAAATTGTTTACCCAAATAATGGTTTTGGAGGTTTATGTCACAATAATAATAGTTTTAGGTTTTTAACAGTTTTACTATTATTATTCGCATTCGGTGAAGATGTTTTCTAAAATATCCGTGACGCGATATTTGGTGTAATAGTTCACCTCTCCGAATTTTCGATTCATCCATAACCCTATAGTCGGTATGAGTCTCGCTGCCCATCTTCCTCGTTCTTCAGCGTTCCAGCGTTGGTACTCTGTCTGATGGAACTGGTTACGGGAAGGCATCCCGTTTTGGCCCTATATATTATCGTCCGCTCTTCGGCTAGAAGATTCACAGGGATTGTGCCGGCTAGAACTGCAGGTCCTGACACTGTGCGATAAGCCGAGGTGATTCGCAAAGCAGCGACTCTCTGGACAGATGTCAGCAAATAGGCGCGTCCTTTTACCTTTAACGTCTCGGCCCAAACTTCACTTCCATATAGCATTATGCTATTTCCGGCCTCCATCAATAGCCTCCGTTTCGCCGGCAACGGTCCTCCAATATTTGCCATTAATCTGTTGTCTCACGAACATCTGAGCCTTATCACTGGCATATCGAATCTGATCTGCAAAGGTTAATCTAGGATCCAACCTTAGACCTAGATACTTAACCGAACTCTTAGTCGTAAAAGTTTCGCCTCCAATATTCATGTCCACTTGCAAGGAATTATGACGTCCGGTTATCAACAGCAATTCTGTCTTGTGGGTGGCCAGGTCTAAGCCGTGGTCACTTAACCATCTTTTCGTACTCAAATGACCCGTGTGAGCTTCCGTTGCGCCTCGTCGGTGTTCCTGGCTGTGATGACAGCTGCAATGTCGTCTGCGTAACCAACCAGGAAAGTACCCTCTGGCATGTCTTCTTTGAGGATTCCATCATAGCTAGCATTCCATAGATTGGGCCCCAAAATGGATCCTTGTGCTGCTCCTGATGTTATCTGCTTTGTTCTCGATCCCGCGGTTGTAGAATACATAAGACGCCTGTTACTTAGGTATCTCTCAACCAACCCCAGGATATACTGCGGCACTGAAAAAATATTTTCCAGCGCATCCAGTACGTCGCTCCATCTAAGACTATTAAAGGCGTTCACATCCAGCGTTGCGAGTAAAACCACGGGTCTTGTGAAGTGGCTGAACTGCCGTATAGCCGTGGCCGCCTGTGTCACTTCTTCCAAAGCACCAATTGTGGACCTGCCAGATCTAAAACCGTACTATCTAGCGGATAATCCACCGCCGTTCGCGATCGCTGCATCAAGTCGTGGTTTCAAAAGCCTTTCAAAAAGTTTTCCCGCTGTATCCAGCATGCACAGTGGTCTATATGAGGATGGGACTTCCGGATCGCCATTTCCCTTGCGAATTAGTAAAAGCTGTTATCTTTTCCAAATTTCCATAAAGGTGCACTCTCTTAGGCACGTGTTGTACATCCCCAGTAATAATTCCGGTCTTCGACTAGATATCTCTCGCAGTATCTCAGGTGGTATGCCGTCGGGCCCGGGTGGCTTTCCGGGTTTTAGGCCAGATGCTGCTATATTCAGTTCCTGTGTGGTAAAAGGAATAAACTCCGTGGTGTACGTATCTCTCTCGCCTTACCTCATGGGTCGGGAAAAGCGTATCCACAATATTCCTCATTGCATGGTCACTCATAATCCCCACTGGTTTTCTGGTGTTCAGCTTATCCATCAGTGCTTTTTTGAGCGCTATTGCTTCCTTCAAAGATTTCCTTGCCTCTTTAAATGCTTGCGTTTCATCGGCGGCTATTCCACTACGCCTTGCTCTGGTACACCTTCGCCGTAGACATAAGCACTCTCGTCCTAGGGCCGCAATGTTCTCTTCTAACGTATAGAAGTTAAACAAATTTAAACTTTTAGATGCGTTAACAGTTGAACAGTCGACTTACTTTGTATGTATGTATATTGTTTTCGCTGTTAACGCCGTAACGCATGCATGTATTTCTAACTTTAGTGTTTTCATCCGGCAGGCCCTGTTGAACGCTGTTTATAGTTGTGTATTGAATTAGGGGTTACCAAAAATTGTTTGGTTTTGTTTAGTGAGTAAGAGAAAGTGAAAAAAATTAGGAGAATTTATTTATTTACAGTCATACAAAAATATTAGCAAAAATTAAAAAACTCTGTAACTGACGAAACATTTAATGTTCACTAGAGCCAAAAAACCTATATGAGGGTAGAAAGACGACACTGGTATTTTTCAAAGCGCAAACGGCGTAAGTGAATTTCTTTTCATCATAGAAATCTGGGACCGGGACCAATCAACGCGTATTTTTTTTTTTTTTTTTTTATAAAAATTATGCAAGAAAACGTATTTTCGATTTTTTTCAGTTACAGCGTTCTTTAACTTTTGCGACGAAATATGTATACTTACATAGGTAGTATGTACATCGCAATTTTCATTTATTCCGAATTACATATCATTTAACTGATTTTTGGCATGACCTTCCTAACATAAGCCACTTCAAAGCAATACAGACATCTTTATATAAATATAGAAGTTTATTTATTGTTTCAAAAATGGAGAGCATTTTGGCATTTAGAAAAAGTACATAGATATGTATATACAATAGAACAGCAGTTCAAAACATACAACCTCGTGTATATTTTTAAAAAATGGAAAAAATTGAATTTCGGGTGCTATAGGAACTCTGCACCATCGATTTCAATGGTACAAAAGTGGTTTACTGACTTTCGTTGTGGTCGCAGAAGTTCGAAGGTACTAAACGTTTGGCACGGCCAAATGAGGTCAATACAACTGAAAATGTTGAAAAAATTCACGATATGGTGTTGGCTGATCAAAGAGTAAAAGTGCATGACATTGTTGATGCCATTAAGGCATTTCATATGGAAGTGCGGTTTCAATTTTAAATGATCAGCTGGCTCTAAGAAATCTGTCTCCAAGATGGGTGCTGTGTTTGCTCTCAATTAGCCATAAATGAAATCTTGTAACAACTTCAAAAACATTGTTTGGAGTTGTTTAGCCGCAACTCGAATGAGCTTTTGTCGCGTTTTGTAGCTGTGGATGAAACATTACAACACACCGGAGACCAGGCACCAGTCTAAACAACAGATTTCTCTGGGTGAACCGGCTCCGAAGAAGACCAGATAAGTTTGTCGGCTAATAATGTGATGGCAACAGTTTTTTGGGATGCACGCTCGATAATCTACATCAGTTGCATTCAAAAGGGAAAAAGAATAAACGGTGAATATTATGTCAACTTATTGGACCGATTTAACGAAGATGTAAAAAAAACGATCCAATATGGACAACAAACGTTTTTAAAAAAATAATGAACGTGTGCACTGTCTATGGCAAAATTACATGAATTGGGCTACGAATTGGTACCTTATCCGCCAATTATCCTGTATCAGCCCTGAATGAATATTTCTTATTTCCAAACCTAAAAAATGGTTCTGTGGAAAGAGATTTAACTCCAACGATGAAATTATTGATCAAACGAATGCCTATTATTTGATGGACTCGAGGTCTATTTTTTGGACGCGTATTGAGCTAAAAGATAATTTTGAAAAATATTTTTATTTTCATGCAAAAAAAATCTATGTTCCATTCAAAATCTCACGGACTTATTGATCCGCCCTCATTGTAAATAGTCTATACTATCTGAGATTTTTACTCATATTTTATCCAAGAAATAAAAAATATTAATAATTAAGAAAAGCGCATCCATTTTTTTTTTTTTTTTTTTATTTATTTATTTAAGGTTTTTATCTAAATTTAATCAATTTTATATTAATTTTTATTTATTTTAAATTTTTTTTCAATTAAATTTTAAAATATTAAATATATACTTGTGTGTTTGGAAATTTGTCTTCTTTAATTACTTGCAAAACATTTTATTTTTTACTTTGAAGTAATGATAATTTGAAGCATAAAAAAACTAAACTTCCTTCATAAGATGGAGAAATAAAAATAAAACAAACTTTTTAAATAAATCATTTAATAAATGAACTAGAAAAATAGTCAAATAAGAGGTCTGTTGTATAATAACAAACAAACAAAAGGAAAATATATACGAAATCTACTAAACGGGTATTTTAAAATAGGAGTTGTTGTGTGTAGTCGTTTTTTAAAAATATAATGAGAAAAAATATTTTATAAAATGTGTTTTTATATTAATGATTTATAAAGTTATTATTAGAAATTAAAAAAAAATATATATATATTATTAATTAATATTAATACCCTTGCGAAAGAATAACAGTATTTTTTCTCTGCGGGTCTTGTACGTTATCTTCTTTCTTGCCAATTAGGGATTTATGAATGTGTGGAATGACACCACCACCAGCAATGGTGGCTTTAATAAGACTATCCAATTCTTCATCACCACGAATGGCTAATTGTAAATGACGGGGTGTGATACGTTTGACTTTTAAATCTTTGGAGGCATTACCAGCTAATTCAAGTACCTGAAATAAAATTAAGAAACATATGTTATAATACATTTTAACAAAGTGGATTGATTTTTTTGTTGGTGTTGTTTGTGGATATAAATTAAAAATTTCTTTGTTATTGGGATGCTTTAAAACAAAGTCTATTAATATTATAAAGTTATGTGGCGCAGCTTTATTACGGAAGGCTATATCGCGATGCTAACTAGCTAAGCGAAAGCTATCGTCCCTGAAATAATCATATATCAGAAATAACTGTGCAGCGCCGTCTATGACATCAACGTACAAGGAAGAATAGCTCACAAAGACAAAGGATAGTGTTTATACCTTCACCCTTGAATGGTCAACAGCAATTGCCCCATCGTTGCATGTTGATTGCGGTGAGTGCCTTCGCTAAGTAGGTTTTTTAGCTGTTTAGCGTCAAAAAGGTATATGGAAATATGGTATAACACATCTGTTGAGACTTGCTGTAGACGCTTTGGCCGCTTATAATTTTTATACTGAAAACAATCTTCAGATAATTTTAACTAGTCGGCGGAGAAGTTTTTTGAAGAACCTAGTCTGCAAAGAAAATATTGAACAAAGTTCAAAAGTAATTGTGAAGCCTTTCAAAAAGTCAGCAATAAAGAGGTGTTTGGAAAAAAGTTCAATTAAGCTGAAACAAATTCTTTCAACATTCCAAACAGAGAGGTGGTATAAAAGTTGTGGGCAATAGCACTTGTAGATCAAAAAGTAAAAGCAGAAAAAAAAAGATTGCGCAGATTGCTCTACCCCAAATTGCTATGAACGCTCAACCAATCGTTCTTTATGTGAGCTGTGTTTGCACAAATCCTAAGAAATATATGTGCATACATAATACTTTTTATTTATTTTTTTAGAATGAATTTGTAGTTTTGTACTTCTTTTTATACATTGATATTCTGTAAATCTTGTTTTAAAAAGTTTTATATTGTAAATTATTCTTTTTTTTTTTTTTTTTTTTTGAATAGAGGAGTGTAATATATATAGGTACACTTCCAATGAATTTCCATTACAAAAAACAAATGAGCAGTCTTTAATTCGATGTGAGTCTGAAATAAATCACCCAAATTAAATTTGTTTTATATATTTTGTATAGTGGTACCCAAGGTACCCTGTCACCCTGTTGAGGGTGTAAAATATAAATTAGGGTACAATTTTTACCCAATCTGTACCGAAAAGTATTTGTCAAAAACTAATATAAAAAAAGTACTCAGAGAGATTCAGGCACATGAAAATTTCGTCTACAATGAAAACTGCAATTAAATTATAAAGTTACACTGAGGGTACCCACACACATAAGGGTTAACCGTACCTATTTTTGTGACCAAGTAAATTTTGGTTCTTTGTTAACTTTTGTATTTAAATTTAATTGTAGTTTTATGTTGTTTTTACCTACTTTTGTGCTGAATTAAATATACAATATACATATTGAATAGTTTCTAATGTTTGTTCATAAAAAATGTGACTAGAATTTTGGTCGTACCTTCAAAAGCAAAAACAAAATGCCCTGTTGTTTTTAAATTTTTATACCTTGCGCCACCTCCTTTACTTCATCGTGGGACAACTCAAATTAAATAAAAATACAACCACAGAAAAAGATATTGTCAAAAAACAGCAACATTTTTTTTTTTTGAGTAAAAGTGAAAACATTTCTTAAAAACAAAACAGACTAGAAAAAATAAACATAAAATGTATTTATCAGGGCATGTTCTGAAAATCACTTTTAATAAGAGTAATTTCAAATCACGAAAAATGTGTTCTCAATATAAACAGGCATGTTCTGAAAATTACGTGATTTTTAATCACATACCTGAAAATCGTTTAAAATTTTGTATTTTGAAATTATCAGGTAAATGCTTGTCTTTTTTAAACAACACCAAAAAATCACATGATTTTCAGAACATGCCTGAATATTCATAAAAAATTTTTGATTTGTTTACATTTTTCACAAACTACTATTATGTATGTACGCAAGACTAACAAAATTGTATGTACCATTCATTTAACTAAATTTGTCAATTATATTTAATATAATAATAATATAATATATAATATAATATAAATTTGTTTTTTTTTTTTTTTTTTCATTTTGTCATTTGTTCATACAAATTAATAGATTCTAATATAGCTTATTATTAGAGTTAAATTATTTGAGCTTAAGGTGGAATAAATATTTAAATTATTTATTTTTCGAAATATCGAATATAATAAATTAAATAATTTAAATATTTATTTGACATTGAGCTCAAATAATTTAACTAATAATAAAATTAATAAAAAGGTCAAGGAAAATAATACAAATATACTAATATAGCTTACAGATTGGTTATTGAAAGAAAGGAATCTGAGGGCTCTATAAACGAAACAGGAAAACTTTAACCTTATGATTTAGAACAGGGGTGAGCAACCTTTTTAATCAACGGGCCACTTATAAATTTTAAAATTTTTTGGCGGGCCGCACATACAAAAATACTAATAGTTTTCAAAACTCTATTTATAATAAAAATTAGAATAAAAAATATAAAATTTAATGCCAAAAAAAAGTATTTGCTTGAAATTTTTAATGAGAAATTTGGCACTGTTTTTCGATACAACCTGATCAATATCAGCCGGAATTGATGAGGTAGGTACACATACACAAGATTCTAATCGTCTTGATCGGTGGTCGGATTTATAAACATTCTCGATGTTTACTGAGAGAAATACATTTTTTACATCAGTATTATTCTGCAAGTCCATCACTTCCCTTTGGAAGTCTTCGGGAACTGTATCCACATCGATAATTAATGGTTAGGAAAACATTTTCATGGAAACTGCTCTCTTCTCAGTTTCTTCGTTATTGAAATTCGTTGATTAATGTGTCTATATATTATGTGTATTTTTGAGAAGCAGCAACATTTGTTTGGCGGGCCGCATAAATAGGTTGAAAGAGCCGCAAGCGGCCCGCGGGCCGCGTGTTGCTCATCCCTGATTTAGAAGAATGAAAATCACTTCTAAAAAGTAAAAAGCTCATGATATCCATCGTATTTTGAAATGACCGTGTTTTGTAAATAATACTTTAAACTTAATTGAAGTATGTTCTATATACAGGGAGTTTAGAATGAAATACTTCGGGAAGCTTTTTTGGGGGTCTAAATGAAAATACATATAAATAATTATTATCGAATGTTCATGAATAAAATCATTTCATATTAATTAAACAATTTGAAATTTCTTTAAAATATTTTATGTATTACATAGAAATTTATTTAAAAAAAATTAAAATCAAGTTGTATTAAAAAATTTATGTAAATATGTAGTTTAATAATGTATGCAAATATAGCCTACATATTCTTAAGATGTAAATATCTTTACATAGGTATGCATACATAATAACCATGTATTGCAGAACTTAAGTAAAAAAATGTTAAATTATTTGGAACTCTGTTAAAATGTGAATCAAATAATATATTAATAATGTTCAATATTAAAAAAGAAAAATAGATTTTCTTTTACAGAATACTTCTGTTTATAGCACTTTTAATATTTGTTTACAAAAAAGTGTTTTAAAAAATAAATGGTAACCCTTGTTCATTTTAAAAAACGAAAACAAACGTCAATAAAAATGGCGGGCAAATGACGCCACAAAACAAACTTAAGAAAATTGTGGAGTTGATAGGATTGAAATATTCTTTCTAAACACACCACAATTGTGTTGTTCAACCAATCACGTTGCGCGACGGTTGAACGAAATATGAAATAATTTTAAAGACATGGGCAAATTGAGCGAAAGTTGAACGACTATTTGCAGTATCTATGGGGCGCATAAAAACCAAATAAAATGTTTTAGTACAGCAATACCAACACACGGTGCATACAAAAACATAAACAATGTAAGGGTAAAAGAGAAAAAAATATTTGGCGCGTAAAGATTATGATGACATATCATATGTAATTAATACAAGAACTTATGAAATACTTAAATGCAAGGAAATTTACTTACTTCAGCAGTCAAATATTCCAAAATAGCAGCAGAGTAAACGGCAGCGGTGGCACCAACGCGACCATGGGAAGTTGTACGACTCTTTAAATGACGATGAATACGGCCCACAGGAAACTAAACAAATAAAAGTAGATTAGTTAGATAAAAACTATAATTTCTTCTCATTTAATCAATTTATATAAATAGCATAATATTATAACAGACACCCTGTGTTTAGCTAAACAGAAACAAATACAAGCAAAAATGGCGGGAAAATTTCGTTGCCATAAAATGTTTATCTGTCATAATGATTTTGCGCTAATTTTATAATTATAACGTACCTGAAGACCGGCTCTGGCAGAGCGTGAAACCGCTTTGGCCTTAGCTTTTCCTGAATCTTTACCAGCTTTACCACCAGCCTTAAAAGCAAACAAAAAAATAAATAAATAAAAGCACTTAATGCCACACGCACCGATTATTGATAAACAACAGCAATTAAAAATATCATTGTGTAGTGACTGCAGCTTCTCATATTGAATTTTTCTTTTAAAAAACACAGAAAGTGAGGTTATAAAACAATTCACCTTTTTTTTCTTTACTTTATAACAATTTGATATTTGTATGATTCAATATATTTTTTGTATGCTTTCATTTTGCATTTTTATTATATACTTCTTTTCCACTTTTCCATTACTTTTTATTTCTTTACACGCACGCACGCTCCCAACAATTGGCCCCATTCACAATGACATTTTCTTCTGTTTGCTGCTGTTGGCAGATAATAAATTTCATTTTAAGAAAATTACCATTATTATTCTATATTAGAAATGCTTTTGTTACTAGATATTTCTTGGAATGAATATTTAATTATATATTCCTTATTTTTCTTCTCAAATTAAGAAAAAATGTCACACACTGTTCACTACCGAACGATACGAATTTCCTTTAACGAATGTCGGCAGAGAGACGCGGAAAATGCAAATAAAGTAAAAATAATGGCCGCCGCAGAGCCTTTTGACTTGGCAGCACTTTTACATTTCGTTAAACTACGAAATACCAGACTGTTTGGAAAATTTTAACTATATTTTGACATTCGATCACAATCCCTCGCACACTGAATGTAAGTTTTGTTAAATACATTAAAGTTAATTTAAAATTATGTTATTTTTAATGTCTACGTTACTTTTTTGTACATATTTAATGCCGGCCATTTATATTGCAATAATACTCAATTAATTTTCTTGAGCACTTATGTTAAAAAAATCTCATTTGGTTGCCAATTGAATTTGATATTTAGAAATTATATATTTAAAATTTTAGCAAATTTTAACTAAAATAAAGTATGTACAAATAAATATATAACAGACCTCAATATCTAAATAAAGCTTAAATTTATTTAAAAGGAAAGAACAAAAAAACAAATTAAAATACATAAATAAATTTACATAATTTAGAAAAATTAAAAATTGTTTTACTCTATTCGTGTAATACGCAACTGAATTTAAAGAAAAGTAGTTTTAAAATCAAAAAACCCGAATTCGAGCCCCAGCAAAAGTCATCATTTTTAAATTAATTTTGTTTCGTCAGAAACGCTTTAATTATTTCAAAGTTAAATTCTATAAAGAATTTAGAATTTTTGCAATGAATTTTTTCATCAGAAAAGTTTTTATTAGATTTAATAGAAACTGTTGTTTGACTTTACTTCGACTAGCTCATAAAAGTGTATGTAAATATAAAAAAAAGTAATTTCAGTATGTGATTTCTTGAAAAGTGTGAGTCAAATAGTTGATGTTTTGTCATAAGTATGTACAGAGCACAAAGAACTCTGATGAGACTATCGTAAAAAATTGAGACTACATTGCAAAAAATCTAAATTCTTTGAAGAATTTAACTTTGATCAAATCAAAGCGTTTCTGATGAAACAAAAAATAATAATTTTAACTAAATGTTTATAAAACTAAATACAAATTCAAAAAAACAACAATGAACAATCTATTAAATAAAATTTAAATCAAAATTGTGTATTTACAAACATAATTTCGCCTTTCCTTTTTTTCAAGTTATGAATTATCATAAAGACGTGTTCCCATACATTTAACTCCCGTCTTCACTAAAAATAAAGTTGCCAGCAATATGTGATCAGCTCCTGTTAAATGCATGAGAAGGCAAAATATTTCGATATAACAAAAGTATACTGAAATAAGAATAGTACAAGTTCAAACAGAAATATATTAATATTGAATAACAATTACAATATTACATTTCAGATTGTTTTAGCTTACGATCACAAATTGAAAAGTGTCGTTTAGCACAATTTACAGCCAGGCCCACGATATCGAATCGTGTAGTTTTAAGCGACAAACAGCTGATTTGCGGCACACTAATTTTTGTGTCGCCAAAAATAAATGCGATTGGTAACACAAAATTTTTTACACACATATACATAAATAAATAAAATAGGCATACGTTTGTTTACTACATTTCTGTCAAGTTAAACTAGCACACGGTTGCATTTTTTACTGTACAATTTAAGCATTTCAGCGCTTTTTTCGTGTATATTCGCGATTATTTTTTGATATGTTGATATGGCAGCTTTGTTGTTTATTTGCATTACGTTGGTAACGTAAAGCAAAGCGAACGATAAAGTGACAATTAGTGGGCCGCAGTTTAGATTCACAGTGAGTGACTGAGTTTCTTTCGCTTAAGTTTTCTTTCGATATCGTGGGCCTGGCTGTTAAAGTTTCACGAGGTCTACTCACAACCTAAACGCAACATACAACTTACGAATTTATTTAAGGTGGGTTTAGACTGTAATACATGTCGTACGACAAATTTTTGCACAGAAGAGAAAGAATAGTATGGTGTAAATTTGATATGTAATGAGATTGTACAACATTGAGAGAGAATAAGGGTGAAAATTATAAATTTTTTAAAAAACCATCACACTTCATTAGATCAGGGATGCATTTTTATGTTATTTTTTATTTTTGTTAAATGTATTCATAATGTATGTAAATTTTGTGGGAACGTACATATATGTACATTTTATGTTTTCATTTTACTTTTGATATTTTACCAACCGTGTGAACATAAAAAAATCTGTGGTAAGATTCTTACTCTCATTTTTAAAATACGGATGGAATTTCATAATATTTTCTATTTGATTTTACGTACGTAAAGTATTATCGTCTACATATTGTTACGAATTGTCCTTTATAATTCGTTTTATTATTCAAGGGTTCGGTATTTGTATACTAAAACACCGTTACTTTTCGATTTAAAGCTTTATTTACACTCTATAACGTTTAAAATACAACTACCTACAGACTGTAAACCTTAATGTGTAGCCCTATTTATAGTTCTAATGTTTTATTCTAGTAATTTCAATTGTTTTTATGTATTAGCTTTTACATAATTATACAACAACAATTTCATTTTCAATTATTAATTTTATATAATTTTCATATACATTTTAAACCAACATGTATTTGTGTTTGTGTGTTTTCTACACATTTTACCCCTACATGTATATTTGTTTTTGTAATGATTTATAATTTTATAAACATATTTGAGAATGTTCCTAATATATTTGTGTTTGTAATAATAACAGCAAAACCTACTTTAAAATACTGTAATGATGATTTTGCTTTATAAAATTATGTTTTCGTAACAATGTATTAACTGTCCTTTAGTACATTATCAGCCAGGTCCACGATATCGAAAGAAAACTTAAGCGAAAGAAACTCAGTCACTCACTGTGAATCTTAACTGCGGCCCACTAATTGTCACTTTATCGTTCGCTTTGCTTTACGTTACCAACGTAATGCAAATAAACAACAAAGCTGCCATATCTACATATCAAAAAATAATCGCGAATATACACTAAAAAAGCGCTGAAATGCTTAAATTGTACAGTAAAAAATGCAACCGTGTGCTAGTTTAACTTGACAGAAATGTAGTAAACAAACTTTTTCCCATTTTGTTTATTTATGTATATGTGTGTAAACAAATTTTGTGTTACCAATCGCATTTATTTTTGGCGACACAAAAATTAGTGTGCCGCAAATCAGCTGTTTGTCGCTTAAAACTACACGGTTCGATATCGTGGGCCTGGCTGTTAATGTAATATTTACACTCCGGCAGCACATAAATTGTAGGTAATGCCAAGTTACTAGGCATTATAATAATTTAACGAAACAAAAATTGCAACTCTGAACAATCAATTTGCAAAAAATGTCAAAACAAGTTTAAAAACAGAAACGGCGCAGCTGAAATTTCCTTAAAAAAGGGAGTTAAATTTTGTGCTGTGATTAAATTACAAGCTTAACAAAATTTATAGCAGAAGATATAGCGTTAATAAAACTATAAGTACACATTTTAGGATAATACTGTCTAAAATCGAACAAAATATAAAATGCCAAAGGTTGCCGTGAAAAGGAATGTTGGAGGAGGCGCCAAAAAGCTTGCATCTGGAGCGAAGAAATCAAAATTGTACAACATGCCTGAAAAAATCAAGGAGGGAACAATTTTACGCGACTTGATGAAAACAGAATGGAAAATTGGACCATCTATAGGTACTGGAGGATTTGGTGAAATATACTCGGCATGCAAGAAGGGAGAGAATAAATACGACTATGTTGTGAAATGCGTAAGTATATTAAAGGGAAATGTACATATATGTATGTACTTATAATCTTTGCCACCGCAGGTATCACGCTCTGTGTTGGAATTGCTTTGACTGTATAGGAATTTAAAGGAATGTTTAATATGTTGTGCTTTAACATTCATTTATAAAAATCTTTTAATTATATTTTGTTCATTGATGGTTACCGAACTATGTATAATTCGGCCTTATTCCAGTTGGCGTCTTCGTTGTCGTCTGACGACATTTTTGTAGCAGAATCAAGAAAAAATATTTGTCTTTCATCTATTACAAAAATTTCCTTTCGCGACGACGACGTCTCCAATTGGAATAAGGCTTATTATTTTATTGAGAATTGTAGCTTTTCATAGTCGAAATGAAATATATCCCTACAGGGTTTTGAGAAAAGTTTGAAAACTTTTTCTTTCCTCCTACCTTGCAATCGTTTACTATTTATTTATGTTCTTTAAACATATTTTCTGCTTTTTTATCATATCTAATCTATCATATACATACATACATTATCCATATAACAATAATTGTAATAATATATATTTTTTCATTTATTTTATGAATCATCCAACATTTATATTGAAGGAACCCCATGATAATGGTCCATTATTTGTGGAAATGCATTTCTATATGCGCAATGCTAAACTAGAAGATATACGTAATTTTCAAAAGAAACATGGACTCAAAAGTTTGGGTATGCCTTATATGATCGGTAATGGTTCCGCTGAAATTAATGGTATTAAACACCGCTTTATTGTTATGCCTCGCTATGGAAGCGACGTGGCTAAGCATTTTTTAGCAAACAATCGAAAATTACCTGAAGGTACATGTTATCGTCTAGCACTACAAATGCTAGATGTTTACGAATTTATACACAGTTGTGGCTATGTTCATGCTGATCTTAAAGCCGCTAATATTCTGTTGGGTTATGGCAAGCAACAACAAAATCAGGCCTATTTGGTAGATTTTGGTTTGGCTTCACATTATACCACTAGGGAATATAAGCCTGATCCAAAAAAAATGCACAATGGTACAATTGAATATACCTCACGTGATGCTCATCACGGTGTACCAACCATGAGAGCAGACTTAGAAATTTTAGGTTACAACTTAATAGAGTGGTTGGGTGTAGAGCTGCCTTGGGTAAGAGATAAAATATTGACATCGCCTACTAAGGTGCAAAAATCTAAAGAAGAATTTATGGCCGACGTAGGAAAGAATCTTAAACTGCTTTTTCCCAAAGGTGTACCTTCTGTGCTAACAGAATTTTTAAAATATGTGGCTCAAATGGAGTACAATGAAACACCAGATTATGAAAAGTGCCGAAAAATGTTTACAGTAGCTTTAAAAAATCTAAAAGTGTCTGCAAGCGGTGATTTAGACTTTAAAATTAAAACTCCTATTTTAAATAACTCTTATTCCCCAACTACTAGTAAGGCTGCCAAAGCAATTACAAAGAAAAAAATTAAAAAAGAATCTTCTCCTTCAGAGGAGTCTGATAACGAAGTTATAAATGCTAGTGATGACGACGATGACGACGTTATTTTTTTAAATCACAAAAAAATTATAAAAAAAGAAACAAAACCGCCTTTAAAAACTTCAGTTAAACTTACACCTAAGCAGAGACTCTTAGCAAACTCTTCACTTAAAAGATCCAAAGGTGATTCCATCAACGGTTCCGAATCTTCGCCATCACCCTCGAAAAGAAATAAACTTAGTGCTAAAAAGTCACCATCAAATGGAAAAATTTCGCCCCTAAAACAGAATACCCCACTTAAGAATTTATCATCGTCAGCCTCAAAAACGAAGCAAACTCCATTAAATGCCAAGGCAAATATACGTATGTCGCCGGCCATTACAATGTCTTCATCTTCGTCCCGTCCAGGTAAAACCATCATTAATGATCGCGTGACACCGAATAGAAAGCCTACCAAAACTTATGAATTTAATTTTGAATTAGATGTTAGTATGGATGCAAATGTTATAGTAAATGTTAAACGTAAAAAGAAGCCACTGCAACCATCACAAGAAGAGCAAAACTCTTCATTACGAAATACACCATTGCAAAAGAGTTCAAGTTCTACTCCCGTAACTAGAGTTAAAGTGCGTAAAGTTGCAAGCGGAGATGATAATACTGATAGTCCGCGTACTCCTGCAGTAACTGTCAAAAAATCAAGAAGACTACAACAGATATCATCTTAGGAATAACACGGATATACAAAAACATTCCGTAAAAAAATTATGTTTTATATTTTTAATTTTTTCTTATGAATACACCATCTACTAATCTGCTGTGAAATGTATTAAACTGAAAAATCATCGCGCTAGAGTCGACTGCTTTTACTGAATTTCTGATAATATTGAAAAAATTTTCCTAAATCGGATTTTAATTGTTATATTCGACGAAAAAATATATGGTGCGATAAAATCCTTATTATTCGTCAAAAGTAACAATTTTATTTGTTTCGTCATAAAATAAAACTCGCTTTTATATTAAGGTATGAAGAATAAAGGACGACAGTTTACCCTAAAATTTAAATCATTTATAACTGTTACGGTTCCTGGTTTTAAATAACTAGACTAAGTTTGTTCCTAAGATATACTTTAAATAATAAGTTGGGTTTTAATTGCCTTGCTACTTAAAAAAACCAAAAATGTGTTTAAAACGATAATTACTAGAGAATTTTAAAGAATGCATTAAAAATGAAAAAAGACTCAAAATAACAGCAGCTATAAACATAACGTGAATCTTAAATATGTGTCAGTATTGTCGCCTATCTGCATACCTCTAAATACAAAAAAAAAATCACTTAAAAATAAAATTGTTTATACCAAAACTAAACTGAAAAAATTCGAAAACGAATTCGAGTAAAATTGAAATCGACAGTTTTTTCAAAGAGGAATTGAATTAAACTTAATTGCGGGAATTATTCTATATTTTTGATATTTAAAAAAGTTACATTAAGCGAATGATTAAAAAATCTTCACATTTTAATATTATAGCAGTTTTAAATTTCATTCGATTTTACTTTCACTCGATTTCCTTTTTTAGAACATACGTGAATATTGGTAAATTAAAAACGTTATTAATTTTTGGTTTTCTATACTTTTTAAAAAGTGCTTTGTTTGTTTTTTTTTTTTTCTATTGACTTCAGAAATTGAATGAAAGATAAATAGTTAATACACATGTGGAAAACATTTTGATATATAGTTAAAATTTGGATTGAAATAAACAAATAGAGTAATATAGAATGTTAAATTTAAATGACTGAAAAATGATTTTGCTTAATTATAAGAGTAAAATCCAGTACCTATTAATGAAAAGTTTTAAAAACCTTAAAAATAATACAGTAGATGGTGTATCTTATTTTGTAATTTATTATTATTTAATATAAGATATTAAATTAGTTCATACTAAAAATATTTACAAACATATTTTCTTCATTTTCAGCAACCATTTTATATTCATGGATTATATAATTAAGGTTTTTGTTTAATATCCATATATTGTTTATTGCTATAAACGAGTACCTATATCTTATGACTTAAACTATTTAAAAAAATGTCTTGTATATATTTTGCAAGGCTACATAACATAATTAGGAATTTAGTTTTCCTTTTTAATTTATGGTTAATAACAATTTGTATCTATTTTACTTTTTGGTATTTTATTTTTGCTTAAAAATTTATAAAACAAGTATGCATTTAAATGTTGTTTTCGTAATTCTTTTTTTATTTATAACAATTACATAAGTTTGAATATATTAAAAATAAAATATTTGTGTTATTCTTTCTTAAAATGTTAGTGTATCCTAAATGTATGTACATACATACATATGTTACAGATTATAGTAAATATTTATCAATTTTATTATTTTACCCATATCGTCTTTAACCTTTACTTAATTACTAAAATACGCTTCATTATTATACTCATGTGTGAACTTATCGATCTGAAAAAGTTGTAATACCGGGTATCATATGTTCGCTGTAATCAAAAGTGGAATTTTTTTTAAATACAAGTTTCCTCTAGAAAAATATGTAATGGGAAGGAGAAAAGAGGGAGTAGTGCTTGTGGACATTTGATTTTAATTTACTAATATTGTAATTGGTAGGAAAAACATTCGCGAAATTCTCTATAATATATTGTGCGATTCACTGGACAATCAATCACAAGAGTATGTGATCTGACAGAAGTGCGACTACATACATACACACATAACTGGCCTTTACAACCCTGTGTCAGGATTACGGCCTAGCTTCTCGCAGCACTCATGTTGTGTGTGTAAATGTTTATCCATGAGTACCCGGACCTACAGTTTAATGTCGACTCCGAACGACAGACTTGAGAAGCTTGTTCATGGCAATTAATTACTCTCAGAGCTTTTGCCAGAAGACTGCTGAGAGGTAGTCGCCGAAAGAAATATTTTTTTCATATTTCTTTTTTCAAGATGTCGGTGCTGAAATTTGAACCCGGCACTATCGTCTTAGTGAGCCAACACACTAACCACTAGACACGGCGACAGAAGTGCGACTAGTCTGCAAAAATGTGCGAATATCCGGAATTAAGTCCTTTATATTATCAGAGCATCTTTCATGGTAGTACCGATCGGCCACATTGTGCCGATGCTCCAACTAATCGATAGAGTAGGATACACTACCGTCACACGTTGGGTTGAAATTCCAAATAATGGCTCTTAATTGAAAATTAATATTTTTAAAAAGTAGTCTATTAAAGGTTTATAGTAAAGAAAATTGTGCATCACAAACTACAGTGTACTCTCTCTCAAACGGACACCTAAGCGACTGACGAATTTGTCCGTTTATGAGAGGTGTCCGCTTATGAAAAAAATCATAGAAAGAATAATTAATAATTTATAATATAGCGATATTTAAACAACTTTATTTCCAAAACAAAAATATGCACATAAAAATAAGACAAAAACTAAATTTTCATTAATATTCTTGTGAAATTTAAAAGGAAATAGTTTATAACATTAGATATCAACTAGATTTGATCAACTTAAACATTTTATATCAAAATCTTTCGTTTCCTAGATCACTGTGAATTAAAGAAAAAACTTTTCAGTTTTCTAATGGTTTAATAAGAATCTCGCTTTCTAACTCATCTTAAGACGAGTTGGCCAGAGTTTCTTGGGTCTTATATCGATATCATCATTAGAGGAATGCCATTATGTCGAGCCTTTACAATCCATTCGTAGAACAATTTGTCAATGTTAAGACTTTTGGTTTTGATATCAGTGTCAGCAGTATAAGTTTAACTGATTTTGCATTTCTTTGCTAACATCTCGCGCAAAGTATGGTTTTAATTTTTATGAATTTCAAAAACATTTACTTTTTCTTTAATTTCTTTAGACATTGTGATTCAAATTTGTAATAAGAATCTAAAATTTTTGCACACACATATTTACAACATTAAACAGAACAAACAAAATTTTTATAGTTTCGGGATTCAAACTTTTATATGCTCGTACTATTAAATAAAAAACATAATGAATAACAAAAAGCTGTAAGCTGTCCGGTTAGCGGAAATCCAAATAATTTTGGGGTGGAGATAAGTGTCCCCGTCCTATTATGAGGGGGTTGTCCGTTTAAAAGAGAAAAGTTTTGAAAACCCCAAAGAATTTTATTGGGACTAAAAAATGTGTCCGTCTGTCAGAGGTGTCCGCTTAAGAGAGGTGTCCGTAAAGAGAGAGTACTCTGTATATTTTTCATTTTTCTATGTTATTTTTGAAAACAGTGGTAAAAACTGAAAAAATATTGTTTTTAATAAAATTTTTGTATTTTCCTAGTTAAAGGTAATATTGTTCAGTGGAACCTTTAACCTCAGTTATTTGGAAGCTCAAATATGTATCTCCGTTAAATATTTTTGTTGTAGAAATATTTTTCAGAAAATTGGTGTAAAAAACAATGATTCGTGTATGCTTAGCAATGCCACTCACTGCATTAATCATGTAAATGTGTACCATATATATATGTTTAGTATATAGTTTTGCAAGCAAGGTACAAAAAAGGAAAAAAGTAGTGAATGAAACCTGATCAAAAATACGGATCGAGTTCACACAAAAAGCGGACTTATAGTAGACCAACCAAAACCAGGGTTTTGAAACTCAAATGACGGGAATACAGCCAGACGTTTTTTTTTTTCAAACTCCCGAAGTTTCTTCGGAAATTACAAAAACCGACGTCAAGAAGGTGTATACTATTTTAGATGGTATGTCGTGCAGTCATCAGATTAATGTTGAAAAATTTATACATTTTGCTTTATCGATCGCAAAATAGTTTGTTGAAAAATAGCCATGCTGCAATATGTCTCCCACTTTACATAAACTTTTAATACATCGTCCACAGATTATTACTCAGTTATTGGAGGAAGCGCAGGAACTTCGTAATAAAGATTTTAAATCATACAGAGAAGTCAAATAGATTTTCAATAGATTTTTAATAAGCTCTGATCGTATTATTAGTAATATGAGCAAATATAAAAAAGTAGCGTGTTACCACAGCAAGTAAGTATTGGACCTTCTAATATTACCTAAAATTTTTGAAGAAAATAATTTCAATAAAAACTTTTTAATAAATAAAATCAGTTTGGGCTATTTCCGGGAAAATTTTGTATGGGGGCTATACGAAATAATTGACCGATTTCGTTGAATTTTTGTACGTTAAGTTACTAACCAAAAAAATCAAATGCGCCAAATTTCATTTATTTGTCTTTAATTATGGAGGTTGCAAAGCTATTTAAATATTCTTAAAGGCTGACAAACGAACATTCCTGGAGTTTAAAAAAAATTTTTTTAACTAGTAATATATATATATATACTATATATATATAACACTATGAAATTAAAAAATAAGTGATAACTCTAACACCTGAATTAAGAGCCGTTTTCACCATTCATACGACTATATGTAGATAAATTTTAAATACATATTAGTACAACTTTGAATACAAAAATTTATTTGCAATTTTTTTTAACAGTTTGGTTTGTTTTTTGTTATTACTCATAATTATGGAATTAAAAGCTCTTGGTTCTTATAATTTTAAAAGATTTTTATTTAAAAAAAAATTATAAATATAAATAGTACATACATATGTATGTATATAAAAATTGACTAAGTTTTATAATTTTTTACTTTTCAAAAAGTAACGCGAAATCCCTAGATTTTAATTTATATCCCGAATCCCAGGATTAGTGAAAAACAATCTGCTGTTGTACAAAAAGGTGGTGACTAATTATAAAAGAAAATATTGTAACCGAGTTGGCAGCACTTTTATACCTAATCAGCTGTAACACATGTTGTATTTGTTTTAATATTTGTTAAAAATTAAAATAAATAACAAATATGTCCACAACAAATGAAATAGAAATATTATTAAAAAAAGCTGTCACACTTTTACATTCATCTCATGCAAATTCAGCTACTGAATTAAGGCTGCTACTCGACGAAGAAATTAAGAAACGCTATGGTACCGAAAAAACTATTACAAATAATCTGAGTAAAAAGCAACTAGAGGATGAAGCTAATTTTCCTGGAAGAGCTGCTACACCACCACCACAGCCCGTTGAAACTGATGAAGTAATAAATCTGGTTCATTCTCCTGCAAAAACTATATCAGATTCTCCAGATACAATTGCTGATTCCGATGATGCCGTGAGTGGTGGTGGTGGAGGCATTGGCTTACTGTCGGCCACTGCTGATGACGAAACAAATCTTAAAGAATTTGGTGATTTAAATTGTTGTGTTTGTGGTGAAATAAGATTCACTGCCACGAATCGTTTAATAGAGTGTTCTAAATGTGGTGCTTTGTATCATCAAGAATGCCACAAACCGCCTATATCAGATGAAGAAGCTTCAGAGGAACAAGGTCACAATTGGCAATGTGAAAATTGCAGCACTAAATTGCCAACAAAACAAGACGGTGGACCTTGTACTTCAAGCGTAGTGGTAATACCCGATGAGCCAATGCCTTTAATTCCAACGTCTTCTGTGGCATCTATGAAATCAAAATCTTCGGCCACTTCGTCGCGTTCATCATCTTCATCGAATTCATCATCGCCTTATCACAAAATAGAACAAGTGCAGCTAGCTACTGCAGTTGTTCCAGGCAAGTCATCTTCAAAAACGCATCGTGAAGAGCGCACCTCAACGTCTAGTAGCAGCAAAGTTACTACTTTAAGTGCATCTACAACTTCATCATCAACAGTAAAAAAACATTCATCGTCTTCATCTAGTAAATCGAAATCTTCCAAACATCATGAGAGTAAAAGAAAGTCTAGTAAATAGAAATGTTTAATATAAATATGTTATAGTTAAAATATGTAACAACAGTTTTTATATTTAATAAATTTTTAAGGTCTATGTTTTCTTTATCTTTACTAATTAGTATATGGAATAGTATTCTTGCTTTAACAGCGTAGGTGTAATAGTTCAACTATAGTAGGCAGAATGATTTAGTTCATCTAATACTAGCAAAGCCATTCAATATTTCAAACTCTTCAGAGACAAGGATAAGTCTGAAAAATACGTAAACTAAACTAGTGAGATGTTACATCCCTTCCTGTATATACGAGCCTTAGATTTGGTATATCATGAACAAATTTTTGGTTCATCATCGATTTGGGTCGTGTAAGCTCTTTAAATCTATGTCATATTCTTTGTCGAATATCGTTGGTAAAACAATGGTTCAAACAACTATATGCTACCATCAACTATCATTTTAACACCCCGTCTATACGAGCCATTAATTTGGTATATCATGATCAAACCATCGGCAACGCAAATGTCAGAATTTTGTTCTAATTTGTGTATGTGGTGACTACGTATGAACGATTTACCAAATCATAATTTTTTAAAAAAGTTGATGCCTTGTCGCACATTCAGTTAACTTTAAATTAACTGAAAGCTAACTATTTCTCAAGTAGTGGTGGTTGACACTATCATTACTTTTACATGGAATTAACTATTTTAACATTGCGATGTCCTAGGAAGTAGTCAATTGTCCTAGTCTGCATTACTTTCAATTAACTTTAAAGTTAGTTACCCAGCCTCTAACTTAAAGTTAACTTTTTGTAGCTAACTATAAACTTACTACTTAAAGTTAGCTTTAAGTTGGTTTTTTAAATTCACTATAAATTAGTTAAATTTAATTTAAACAAATTTTTTTTTTAACTTTTTAAATTTGACTTACAATGTTTTGTCAAAATGCCACAGGTTTATTATTTAAAAATTCTAAGGTATATAAAAAATAAAATAAATTTGGTGAGCAGTATGTTTGCCAATCGACTTGGCTCTCTCTACTTAAAATATACTATACAGCAGGGATGGCGAACGTATGGCACGCGTGCCCAAAGTGGCACGCAGATAAATTTTAGCTGGCACGTATAATATAAAATAAAATAAAAATTAAAAAAAAAATTAAAATTTAATGCATAAATTTTGATATTTAAAAACAAACTTCCAGATTTTTGGCGCCTTTATTCATAACGTTAAAATATAATTATATTATTTGCGTATGTAGTAGAGGTGAGCACAAGACGCTAAAATTGTACAGTATTGTATTTTTCTTATGAGCTAATACTGATTGTAGTTGCAAATATAAATAAGAGTAAAGTAAAAACAGAGAACAAAAAACAACGTCACACAAAAGCCATTGTACAACATTTTAAAATACTGTTGGTTCAGAGTACTCTTCATAGTGTAACAACTGCATTTCTTTTTAGTAGTTAATGGGAAACAATGTTGCCACAACTTTAAATTTTTTTAACCAAATTTCAGCAAAAATCTTACCAAATTTTTAAGTCCTAATTCTAATAGAAATAATTAAGAAAATTATGTTAAATCAATTATAACTATTTGGTTTTTTGCAAGATAATGTAATATATACACTTTGATTAATCTGTCAAGATAATATTACTTTCTGGTTATATGGGAGAAATGGCAAAATATATAAAACCTCTATTCGCATTCACATTAATCAAGCTCATGAGTATATTAAATCAACACACAATAGTACAATGATGAAATGAAATTAATGTTTTTAACGGATATTTCCAACCATTTAAATGAATTAAATATTAAATTGCAAGGTCCCGGAAAATCAATTGATGTAATGTTCGATATTATTGAAGGTTTTGAGTCTAAATTAGTAATATATAAACGCGATATTGACAACAATAATTTTAACCTTTAACTACGGAGGTGAAATATTTTTTCATAGTTATTGACGTGGGGTAAATTTTACCACCTTTTGTTTTACCAAAAAAATTAGTAAACAAAAAAAAATTTTTTTTTATTAATTTATTTTTAAAAGAACAAGAAAATACATTTTTATATAAATATGACTATAAAAATAAAACAATCAAAGATTTAGTATAACAAAACAGGGACTCAACAGCGCTCAACCGAAGAAAATAAATTAAAAAATCTAAGGAGGGGGTAAAATTTAACACCACGTCAGTAGTTAAAGGTTAAGTATTTTCCTTTGTTGAAAGATCACCTTCAAAAATTTTCTATTCATGGAGTCTATGAAAGTAATATAAATTTTTATAGCCAAGTTATAAGTGACAT
Source organism: Metopia argyrocephala (assembly GCA_963576795.1). Lineage (NCBI taxonomy): Eukaryota > Metazoa > Arthropoda > Insecta > Diptera > Sarcophagidae > Metopia > Metopia argyrocephala. The sequence continues at coordinate 53,212,604 of OY756211.1, read as the reverse complement.
ACAAGACAATTTTGTTACGAGATTGCCAGATATCAAAAATTTTAACCATTAATTAACTTTATTAAATATCCAGACAAGTTTGATTTGGAAACTGCTAAAATAGATCAATTAGAATAGTTAAAGTTGTCGAATTTAGAAATGCAATTGGCAGAGTTTCAATCAAGTTCTATTTGGAAGCAAAAATTTATAGAGTTGAGGCAAGAAATAGATAATAATGAAAAAAGAAAAGATTAAATGAAGAAGAATACGAAACCATGAATAATATGTTGTTCAAGACACTGTGTTCGCTTCCAGCAACATTTAATGCGATGAAGAAATTGTTTTAAGCTATTCTAACAATATTTTCATCAACGTATAGCTGTGAAAGTCTATTTTCGATTATGAATAATAAAAAATCTGATGTACGAAACAGACTTATCGATGAATGTGGGGAGGCTACTATTTCATTGAAATTGTCAAACTATGATCCAGATATTGATGCATTATCGAGAAATATTCAGCAACAAAAATCCAATTAAAAAATATGTCTGCGTATTATAGAAATGAATCTATATATATTTTTAAAATGCATGTATTTTTATTAAGTAAAAATAATTTTTATTGGCACGCATGTATTTTCATTTTATAAAAATAATATTTATTGGCACGCAGTCAAAAAAAGGTTCGCCATCCCTGCTATACAGTGTTTGTATGTATGTTTAGTTAATGTAAATTTTGCATTGCGTGGTAATTGGCTTTAAGTTAGTCTATACAAGCTAACTTAAAGTTAGTGGTAGCATATAAGTAGCTTTTTGAACAATTGTTTTACCAACGATGGTCGGCAAAGAACATGACATAGATTTAGATAGTCTACACTAGCCAAATCTATGATCAACCAATATTTTGTTCATGATATTCCAAATCTATGGCTCGTATTGACGGGGTGTAATTTGACGCTATCTTTTTTACATACACAACCGCAGAAATAATGGAATGCTCGTTAAGAAAAATTATAGATTATGATTTGGTAAACCATACGTAGTCACCACATACATAATTTAGAAACAAATTTTACATTTACGCTGCAGACGTTTTGTTCATGATTGACCAAATCGGTGGCTTCTATAGACGGGGGGTTAATATCGCCTGGTATTATTTTGCTTTTTGAATATAAGCATTTGTTTTATATTAAAATCTGACCATTTTTGCATTTGTTTATCGTTTTTCAATAACAAAATAAACTAAGCAGTTTTAACTTTTTAACTAGCATCACTGGTTGTAACGGAATTTCATATGAAATTGTGGGCTTATAGTCAAAATCTGCCTTTTAACAAGAAATCTCACATCTACTGCATAAAATTCTTTTATGTGTATTTAGGATTTAATAATCATTAAATAATTAAAATACATTAAGCTTAATATGTGACATTTTTGTTTTCAAAAATAATACTTCAAAATACAACACTGTAGGAAAATTCACTTAAGTTTTATTTATTTAATTAAGGCCCATATACGTTTTGATTTTTTGTGCAATAGGCAGAAAATAATAAACTTTATTTTCGTCCAACCGTTGGGCAATGGGGTTTTTGGATTGAATCATGTTGAATAACACGGTTGGAACGTCTACGGCCAGCAATGGAAATATGTACTGATATTCTCTCTTGAAGTTTTTCTTAATTTTTTGCACCTGCGTCAGTTCTATCGAGTTTTTCTTATTGCGCGGATTGTATTTGTTGATTTCCTTCTTATTGGACTATTGCCGTTTTGTGGTAATACAAACAGTTAACAAAGAAATTGCCGTAGAAAATAAACAAAAACAACAATAAAATTATATTTTGTACTATATATGTAAATATTTATATGTATAGGTATTATTCATTCAATCTTTAAACAAAATATTTCAATTTATAATACGGCTAGTGGTTTCGTGTTACACTAACGGTGTTTGTCGTCTATTCGTTAGTACCGGTGGGTCGTAGTGTTACATTTTGAGTTTGATAAAAAAGTGTTAATAAAATAATATATGTATGTATGTACATATGTAGAAGAAAATAAGTACACAGAAATACGCACCAGTTATTTATTGATAACAAGTGATTAATAAAAAAAGTAATAAAAATATTAGTGTTCTTTGTTTAAAAAGTTCTAAAATTAAACCATTGAAAAATAAAATTTATATGCATTTGTCGTATAATTAAAGTGAACTCAACCGAAAATAATCTATTGAAATTTTAAGTTGTTGCTTTCGAATTATCACCTCATAACTATCATAATCATCATTGGCAGTATGTCGCCAATTTGGTGCCTTTTTCTTTTAATAGGATGCATGGCTTTCAAGGTCATTTATGCCGTGACAAGTCTTGTTGGTAATGAAAATCCTTTGGTAAGTAACATTTTATTAAACACAAACAAAAGTGTACCGAACAAGAAAGGAATCGTTATTCCGTTTTAATGCAATTGTTTATTTTGTTGGTGCATTGTTTTTCGTAAAATATAATGATTGTTGTTGCTGTGATTTAAAGTTTTTTTTATTAATGTGGATTTTGTTGGATGGAAATTTAAGGGTAGGCGTCACGTTAACGGTTTGTTGTGATTTTGCTTCTTCATATGTTTTTGACATATCTTTTGTTTTGTTTACTTTTCCTTTTAATTTGTAAAACTGAGAAGAGAAAAAATATAATAGAATTAGTGTTGCCAGAATATTTTAACACATACTGGTATGTGATGACAACGAATTTGGTTCAAAAATTAAATCGTCTGCATTTTCAAAGTCATATAGAACTTATTTTTATTTATTTATTTATTTATTTTTATTATTATAACATTTTGTATTTACATTGTTATTATATCGTATTAATTTAAGAGATCAGCAATATGTATGTATATCCCTTTTCTACTATAACAATATGTTCTGATTTTATATAACTAGTGGATACAGTCATTATTGATTTGAGGGAAACATTAAGAAAAAAACCTTTCTTAAGCAGTTATTTTATAATAAAGAAACTAAGACTAAAACTAAAAATTAAAAAAAAAAAACTAAGCTTAAGTAAAAAGTTAAAATTTATGAAGATAATTAGCCCATTTATGTGTTGGAATTCCGAGTGTTCCCACTTTCTAACAATATTTTCCGTTAAATAATTTAATTTCAAATTGACAGAAAGAAATTTAGCTAAAGCGTGCAATCTTCGAGTCGAGTAGTGCTACGGGTGCGCAATATAACATAAGTAGGTGAAAAACGGATTTAATTAGGATTTTTTTGTACTCAATTGAAAGATTTAATTTCCTGTTTATGCAGGAGTATAACATATATGTTACTCGGTTAGTTTTATCTATAATGCCTACACGAAATGTGGTTTTTAAAGTTTAGTTTTTTTGCCAAGCATAACACCTAGATATTTATATTGTGGCAATTGAATTTTAGTGAAGTTTGGGGAATAAAGCAAGATTTACGCTTCCTCGTAAAATAAATGGTTTTAGTTTTACTTGGGTTTATTAAAATTTTCCATTTTGCAAGTTTTTATTTATTTCAACCAAGGCTGGTTCAAGGTAGTGTAGAAGTATCTTCTGCAAAAATTGTCGTGCAATGGGAAAGAGATGGTATATCATCAGTGTAAATATTATATAAAACAGGTGATAAGTAAGACCCTTGTGGGCATCCAGCATTTACATGAATATCACCTGATCTTTTTCCAACAAAATGAACATTGGAGGTTCTACCACTAACACAATTTTTTGTACTACTAGTATTGTGTTGTCTTCTAAAGTCAAATTGGATTGAGGGGAAATTATTATTAAAATCACCATAAAATAATAATAGATATATAATAGAAATGTAAAATTTTGCACAAACATGTATTTTGATAAAACGAACCCTAATTAAAAAATGAGTCAATTACGTCTTAAATATGATAATTATTTTTAGTCTCTCTTTTGTATTTTACTTTTTACGTACCGTTGTAATTGCCCTTAGAATAAAACTTTTTTTATTAGTTGATACACTAAAAAAATGTCTTATGTAAATATTTTGTGTCAGCACTCCCTTTATTTTGCACACAGTTGTATTTTGATAAAACGAACCAAGTTAAAAAAAAAACTAAATTTCGAAATTTTGTGTAGTTAGTACGTCCGTTTGCATTTAATATAATGATATGTTGGTGGGCATATAGGTTGGGATTGAAAGCATTATCCTTTTTAGGGATTGGTGTTCCATTAACAACCTTTCAGGTAGATAAAAGCACTCAGGCACACAAGCGCCAAAGAGCAGTGTTTTAGGTTCAGTGTTCACTTTTATATGTTGAGGTCTGCAAGAACTGTTTTAACAGTAAGGGCTCAGTGACTGATACTCTTTCGAGCTCGGCAAGCGATTGAACGTTCTTTGGTAATCGTGAATTACATACATACATACAGTGGTGGCCATATAATTAGAAACGACTTAGCAGCACAGATTTTTCTTAATATATTTTAAAAATTAAGCTCACAATACCAAAACTAAATACTATAAATTGTAAAGTATTAAATCATTATTGAATTTATAATAAGAATATTTACAGCTGAGATAACATTTAAAAAAAATTAACTTTAAACAAAATATAGCATTTTTATGTTGGTGTTATAATTAGAAACGACACAAATGTTTTCACAAAACTTAAAACTTTTTCCATAAAAGTAAACAAAAATTGACATATCCTCTAACAGGATATTCTCTATATTTGTCTTCTCCGTAAATTTTGTATTAAATGCTGGCATTTTTACAGAGACATGTTTCCCTAGGTTTCGTGCATCATTTGGAACTATTAGACTTTTTCTTTTTGGACTGTTGTTCGTGTGATTCCTTTTTACAATTGCCTATAGCTTTTCAATTTCGTCTAGATAAAAATTTTACGATGATAAGTACAAAATGTCAATATTTTTATTTCGAAATCCTGTAGGTCATTAACTTACAATTTTGATTAGAGGCGTTATCATGTTGAGAACGAGCATATTCTCAAAAAAAATATTGTTCTTTTACATTTTTTAAATTGTTTTTATATTAATGTTAATCAAATGTTCCCTTTATTCTAAGAATGGGTTCACACCATACCACGAAATATCATCCCAAGTTATAATACACCACCACTGTTTTAACAAAATACCTAAAGTCTTAAGGATTTTACTGAGGAACATCTTACGTAAGATTTTTCGTCAGGTAAAAACAATACATTCTTAAATTCACTGCTTGTGAGAATTCTATTTCAGATAAAATGCATCTCTGTTGAGCATTTTGCTTGCAAAGCGTCAGTGTTTCTTAATATCTTTTTTGAGACATGCGGATTCTTTTATACAATGCTTCTACGAAAGCCAAAATGCTTATAAACGCATTGTTATTGTGCGTACAAAAATTTCTTTTCTCATTTGTTCCCCAGTTTCATCCCAATTTTGAGTGAATTTAGAAATTGGATACTTTTACTGATGCTGAAAATAATTTTATCATCTACGTGAGGAGTTTTTCTAGTCCTGGGCTTCCTGGCTGGGGTTGCAAACTTCTTTTGTTTAATTTTAGAAGTGAACTATACCAAATTTCACTTTTTTGGATTATGAAAACCTTTAAGCGATAGCCCACATTGACAGTATTTCCATTGGATACACCTTGTAGATGCCCTCCCTTATTTATGTAGTGCATCACTTGTTTTTTCCAGTTTTAAAAACTAAAACGTATTAAGGTTATTTAAATACGATCTACTGAATTTTATATTTATAACTCATAATAAAAATAGTTAATTAATTAAAGAAAACCTGACCGTTTCTAATTACGTGGCCAGCTAAAAACCAAGTACTTAGAAATTAATCATATTTTTTTTTAAAGTGCAAGCTTTAAATTCAAAGTTTTTTTGCAGCGCCAATAATGTGGATCGTGTGCTTTTCGAATAGCGGTGCTTGTCATTTTTGTAATCGTTTTAATGGAAGTTACACTTTGATTTCATTTTGATTAAACATCGTTTCTAATTATAAGGCCACCACTGTACATAACTGGCCTTTACAACCCTGTGTCAGGATTACGGCCTAGCTTCTCGCAGCACTCATGTTGTGTGTGTAAATTTTTATCCATGAGTACCCGGACCTACAGTTTAATGTCGACTCTGAACGACAGACTTGAGAAGCTTGTTCATGGCAATTAATTACTCTCAGAGCTTTTGCCAGAAGACTGCTGAGAGGTAGTGGCCGAAAGAAATATTTTTATCATATTTCTTTTTTTGAAGATGTCAGAGCCTGGAGTCGAACCCAGGACCCATGTTTTAGTAAGCCAACACACTAACCACTAGACCACGGCGACTACGGTAATCGTGAATTCCTTGAAAGTAATCCGACTAGCATTTAATATTTCTATAGACATTTATTAAAATCTGTGAAAAGAGACATTTTATATATAATTCTTTATTTAAATTAGTTTCAACAGATTCTTGTAATACGTTTTAAAATACATATCTGGATTTGTATTTTATATACATATGTGTATGTATACACTCTGTATGGCTTATTTTCCTAAATAAATTTAAAGTATATACAGTTTGTCAATAATGAGTTTGCACATTAAAAATAACCAGAATTTATTTACAATCATTTGTAATTTAACTGTACTTTTATTACCAAAAATTTATTTTTTATATGTATACAAAATTTATAGGTGTTTACAGGGATCGTGTAGAAAAATATCTTGGAATCAGTTTAAAATAAGAAAGAAATACAACAAAAACAATTTTTTACATCATTTTACACTGTCAAGAAACTCTTTGCACAAAAATTTTTTCTTTCATTTAATGTTAATAGGGACTTAATAACTTGTCGTTTTTACAACTAAACGGTGATTTACTGTAATAATTTAAGCACATTTTTTATAACAATCACTTTTTAAATTAAATTGCACTGTATTTTTGTATCATAATAATGTAAATTTAATAATATAAAATTAATTTTTGGTAATAAAAGTACAGTTAAATTACAAATGATTGTAAATAAATTCTGGTTATTTTTAATGTCCAAACTCATTATACATATACATATAAACATATACATAAATATATATTTTTATGAAGTATATTTTGAAATAAGTTTCTTTGTATGGCTTTTTACAGATTCTATCAACAAATGAATGTTTCATAAAGGAGCCAGTCTATGGTCATAAATTTGATTTTAGTGCCTTACATTCAGATTTCGCCCATATGGCACGAAGTGATTTAGGTGATATATTTGAATTTAATATCTGTGGAAATATGACCAGAACTTGTAATGGACGATCTGATGTTGCTGCATGCCTTAAAAGATTTGATAATAAAAATGAATATGTTTTAGGTAAGAATTACAAACATACATATGTATGTATGTATGTGTATTCAAACAAACATGATTGAACCTATTTTGGATTTTATATAGTATATTTTCAAAATTTTTATTTTAGGTACTCAACATCAACTAAATTATCACAATGGTAAAATGTACTTTAGCTTTACGAATGGTGAAAATTGCTCAAGCTCAAGTAAAAAAGACGAAAACTATCAATTGCATGTGTTTTTGGGTTGTGATTATACTTTGGATAAATATCAATCGCGGGTTACTTCTTATGTAAGTAAAGCCATCATTTATGAATTCATTTTTTACATAAATAATATCCCAGCCAGCATTTGTTGGCATCTTTTTTTTTATCAAATTTGCAACGTTTTTAAATTATTGAGTGATTAAAAATCCAGGGGAAAAATACAGCATTCGGCATCGAACGAAATTTCATACAATTTTAAAACACTTTACATAGGAGTTTCGTTCGATATCGAATGCCATAATTTGCGCCCAGAATATGCAAATAATTTCTGGTCATAAAACGTTGTATAATACAGTTTAAAAAAATATATATTTTTTTTCCCGCTAATTTTTCTGATTTTATATACAACGATCGACGCCTTTGACCATTGTGTTCGAAAAAGCTTCAATTATTACTACGAAATTGTCTCTAGGGCATTTTTATTTATTAAATAAAAATGTTAATTTTCTAAAAATGTAGAATCAGAGGTCAAATGGTCACATTCGTGATCGAATATTCTTCGGTATCGTATTACAAAATACCAGAGTTTTTATCAAAATCAAATTATCAGAATTGTTTTCAATCAAGCAGTTATCACTCTTTTAGAAGTCATATTTTGTATGAACACATATAATGGCTTAAACTCTCATATTTTAAATGCTACGATGGTATACATATATATGTACATATGTAAATAATCACTTCTTCACTTCTTACTATAGTTTAAATCAAAAATTTTTTATACTTAGGGCTAACTTGTTTTCGAGTCATATTTTAATAACAAAAAGTTCTCCAAGAGTATTTAGCAAGGTTATCTTTGAAGAAATAAACTTCTAAACACTAGGTGGGATGTATAAACACATACATATTTGGATGTAATATTGATAATTATGAAATCTTAAAATTTATTACAGTAAAAATTAATTTTATTTAAATTTCTAATATTATATATTGGTCCTCTTTGTTATAAGTATTATTCTCCGACATTAAAAGAACTTCTTCCGTGACATCGCTGATGTTAGTTTTTAATTTATTTATATCTGTAAACAGAAAGAAAAAACATATGTATAATCGCATTGTAAATAGTTGTTGAAGTTCATTCATAAATCATAACTTAGGTCGAAACAAAAACTAAAAAATAATTAACAAATGAATATGATCTTATTCATAATTCATAGATAACGCAGCAATTGCTCTCAGCTGGCATGTGAAATGCAACTCTGGATTTTGACATATACAGATTATTACTACATGTCGAACATTTTCTAAAGGCTATATACTAGAATAAAAAGCTTGAGGATCTATTAAAACCAGTACTTGTTCTTTACAAAAAAAACATCAATTAAAATAAAGACCTGTAAAAATAAAGTTCTTCAATAAAATAGTATTGGTCAAAGCAATGGATCTCACCTGCTCACCTGCTGCCAATCATTCAAGGGTGAAGGTATAACACTGGCCTTTGAATGATAAATTACCAACAACTTGACCTATTTTTAAGTCGCGTAATAATAAATAATAATTTACCCAAGAGTATTGGTCTTAAAAATAATACCAAAAAAAGAACATCTCTAGTTTATTTTCTGTTTTGTGTAAGTTTTTTTCTGACACAGTAGAAATGGAAATATTTTATATGTTTTAACTCTTTTCAGGGTATTTTTAACTGATAATAATTAAAAATCTTTTATTATGTATTAAGTCTTTTATTAAGACTTCAAAAATTATTCACTTTTCAGATAGAGTCTGACATATGAAAATATACAATTGAATTAATCAGCTCTTAAATGTGTTACTTTACTCGAAATGAAAGTAATGATAGTGATCATTTTTTCAATAAATCTAGTTCTATTTTTTATTTTACAACCTCTCAAGGAAAAACAATAATTTTTTTTTCAAGAATTTGGAGTGAAAAATTGTAATTTTTACAAGGATTAAATCAATTTCAAATACAAGCATACTAATTGGCATTTCAACCCTGTCAAGGTTACGGCGTAGCTCCTTACAGCATCCATGTTGTGTCTGTAAATTTTTATCCATGAGTACTGGGACCTATAGTTTAAAGTCGGCTCAGAACGACACACTTGAACGCTTGTTTAATGCAATCAGTTACTCTCCGAACTTTTGTCAAAAGACTGTTGAGATGTAGTCGCCGAAAGAAATATTTTTTTCATACTTCATTTTTTTCCAAGATGTCAGAGCTGTGGTTTAAACCCAGGGGGCTCATGTCTTAGTAAGCCAACACACTAACCACTAGACCATAGCAATTTCAACTGCTTTCCTAAATACAAGTCGATTCGTTTTTATTGCAGTCTTAAAAATTAGCATTCAGAAAACTGTTCAACACAATAATTTTACCTATTATAGAATATCACCGATTTGGGGAACATGCATGGGTTCTCATTATTTTGTTATTAAAAAGTAATATATTTTTGGAGCAGCAGCAGTCTTCTGGCAAAAGCTCTGAGAGTAACTAATTGCCATGAACAAGCTTCTCAAGTCTGTCGTTCGGAGTCGACATTAAACTGTAGATCCCGGTACTCATGGATAAAAATTGACACGCACAACATGAGTGCTGCGAGAAGCTAGGCCGTAATCCTGACACAGGGTTGTAAAGGCCAGTTATGTATGTATGTATGTATGTATATTTTTGTTTTGTTAAAATTGTATATATTTTACTCAAATTAAGCTACTTCGTCATTACTTGCATCCATGATTTCATATCGTTTCTGTCGCTTAATATTTTGTTGAGACTTAGATTTTAAAATTAAACTTCATGACTAACTTGTATATTTCCTTCAGAAAAAAAAAAAAATATGAAATTAGGGCAGTCACCAGCAATTCTAGAAAATCAATGCCGAAAAGGAGATATTATATTCGAAATGTAAGATAATCAAATACACTTTTAATACTTTTGTATTTAGAATTGCTTTAACACAAAATTAATTTTTACTTACCTGTATTTAAACCACAAATGTTTATAGCTTTTAAATGTTCGAGTAATGTTGGTTTGCTACAAATATGTTTTAAAAATTCATTATTAAAATTGTTATCGGAATGTTGAAATCTCAGCGATATGTTATTATTTTCATATAATAAATTTAACCAGAAATCCAATATGTTACAAGAGATTTTTCTTACAAAATGCAAATTAATATTTCGTAAACTTGTTGTTATAGTTTTATAATCCTTGTTCTGATATTCACTTTGATTTTCGAAAAATTTTGGGATATTAATAAATTTAAGTGTTAAAATTTTCAAACATGTTTTCTGTAGAATTTGAATTAAATCTGATAGTTTAAAGTTGTAGCTGGAGTCCTCTGTTATGTGTAAGAATAATTTTTTCAAACATTTAAATTCCATTAGATTTCCAATTAATAAATTCCGGTCTCTTGCTTTCAGTATTTTAAGATTGGGACATTGTCTGGGATTTAACCATAGTTGTTTTGAAAAATCCACTGACCAATTTAAAGATGTCAGCTTTTCGAGTTTATTTTCATTTGAATGAAATATGTCCTTAATTTTATTAAGAATATTATAGTCTAAACCTATATGCTCCAGGCCTGGGTTGATATTGAAGTACTCTAATTCACCTTTGTAACGCGAGTCTAGAGATGTAAAGCTTTTTAAATTCGTTTGACATAAAATCTTTTGAAAATCGAGCCATGTAAGACAAAAACAGTTTCGCAATTCAATTTCCTTTAAACTATAAACTGGCATAAATTCTGGTATATTACATTTTTCCAAACTTAAATACTCCAAGTTTAAGCAGGCAGTGTTCAGATTGCTAAAGAAATCTTTCGGCATAAAAAAGTTATTTGCTGCTATGAGAGTTAATTTTTTTAAATTCGTCAAATTTGTTAAAATATTTTTATTAAAAACACGAAATGTATTCTCACATACAAATGAGCCAATAGAAAGTTCTTTTAAAGAGTTAAATGTTGTAACATCTGTTTGGAAATTCTCTTTCATGACAAAATCTTCTATAAAAACATTCAAGACCAATTTTTCTAGTCTTACATGAATCAATAAGTCTATTACAGTATTGCAATTAATCATAATATTGTCATCATGAATTTCTAAGGTTTTTAACATTTTAAAATCTTTAAAGGTATAAGTTGATAGCCAGTTTCTATTATCCGCGAAACAGTTTTTTAGATATAATTTCTCCAAGTTTGGATAATCATCACTTAGGATTTCAAGAAAATGGTTCGGATTCGCTGAGTTATAGTCTTGAAAAAATAAATGTTTTAAATTTTTAAACTGCAGTCCCTTTAAATATTCCATATATTCACAGTGACTGTCGCCAGTTTCATTATATCTTCTGTTAAAAATAATTGATAAAGCTTCCAGTTTTTCGGCATTTATATTTAACAATTCCTTAAAGTCATAATGGCTTAATAAGACACGATATTCTTTTATTAAGACATTTAGGTCTTGACAATTTTGAACACTTTCCTCTTCGTTACAAGACACCATATAAAATCTATTGGTTTTCGAAACTTTTAGAATTTTATATTCATCTTTAAATATAGAATTTTTGATTATATTGTAAAATGATGAATTAAGTTTGGCTACTTTAAATTGATCTTGCAGTTGTAAATATTTGAATATCTTTACTAGAATGTTTTTGGGTAATTTTTCCATTTTGAATGAATTTCGCCACAAGTGCAAAACCACTTAGTTGGTTGTAGGTAGGTAGATCTTAACTAAACTGACTGCTGAGAAACTTATGAACTTCAATGAATTCAAAAGGTATGGGTTTGTGCTAAATAAATTAAAAAAGGTACATATTTGTAATATAGTACACAATATGCAATAGTACCAATTTTAATTGAGACATATTTAAGTATTTAGGAATAAATAGAATTACTTTACGCTGCATCGACAACTGTTATATTCTGTCACCAATATTGTTGTGCAACAATCTAAATTCCACCCATCACTTTGAGTAATAGCTGGATATGGATGACTACGGCCGTTATTACAGGCCATTGTAGTATACGCTTAATTACTTGCAAATGGGAAAGGTGAAATGTAAGCTGCCCGATGATTTTTAGACTGCGGCTTCAGCTTCTAGGGAAATATGCGATTCAAACTCTTACAAACATTTTGTGCAATAAATATTAATTTAATATAAGAACTGAAATCCACTTTAAATAAGAATGCTTGAAATTGAGAGTATGCCCGATTGATTTAGAGGGTATCAATAAAGTTGCATTTCGCTCCTCAGATTTATTGAAGAATATTTTGTCAATTGCACCCTTATTTGAAAATTAAAAACATAAGATTGACTTTAATAAATGGGTATAATTAAACTAAAATTTTTTCTTAATCCGCTTAGATTGAATTTGGGATTAGTTTTAAGCATTTTTAATTAAAACCTATATACACGCACTTTTTTTGCGCTATTTTGGTGGTATTGTTACTGGGTTTTTACCCAGTCTTCTCCCTTATTTTTGGAGTTTTTTTTTTTAACAAAGAAGTTAATGAATAACCTAACGAGGTGGAATTTCTTATGGCAATTAACATTTTAAACAAAGAAGTTAATAAATTTTACTTAAATATAATATAATAATAAAACTTAATTAACTCCCTATATATTAAATTATACAACTACGCTCGTATATAAAAAAACTAGGCTTGAAGTGCGCTCAAGGTAAAAATATATACATTTATATACATATTAATAAATTCTAAAGAAAATGAAATTATTTGGTTCTATTTACAGAGACCAAAAGTACTATTGTACTACAATAATATTCTCTTCACTGCTACTGTTAAGAAATTTTTTATTTGAGTATGTTATAAATAGTGAGAGCTTATCTCAATGATGTTGCCTGATGAAATTACTGTTTGTAGTTACTGGACTTCTAAACGTTTAATACCCAAAATCCCTTCAATTATAACGCTATTCACATAAACAAAGTTTGATAGAAAAATTATTAAAAACAATAACGCTTCTTGGAGCCAATGAACTGTTCTAAATTACTATTTTATAAAATTATGAAAGTAAAGTTAATCGATTTGGACATTAAACCAACTATAGATAGCTTTATATTATTTTATTTTTACTCTCAAAAATAAATACAAAAACATTTACATCGAGGTATCGAAATGCATTTTAAATGATACAATACTTGTTTCATTGCGCAATTGGAGGATCGAATTTTTAATTCCACAGAGTAAATATGTTTGACTTTCAAAAGGTTTTGAGGAGTCTTCTACTGTATACAAATATTTTACCAAAAAAGCTTAACCGCTATTTTATGGAAATATTTTAAGCAACCAATTTTAACAACTATATTTTTATATCATTACAGGCACCTGATGCATGCTCTTTTTATATTAATTTTGAAACACCATTAGCCTGTTTGCCCGAGCCAGATAGTGTTAAAGATAATATATGTAATGTGCGCGATAGCATTACAGGTCATACATTTGATCTTTTGTCACTAAGCGATTATAATTACAGGTAACGCGTTACATATTAAATGAATCTCTTTAAATATTAATTGTTTAAAATATACTTCAATAGGACTACTGATCGCCAGGGTAATGCATTTGTTATAAATATTTGTAAACCTGTACTGTATGGTGAAAATGCTATGTGTCCGGCCGATAGCAGTATATGTTTCTTGAAACTGCAGGAAAAGGATTACAGAAAAAAGTATATGAGTTAATTTTCTAATTTTATTTCTTATTTATAAGCTATTTAATGTCTTTTATTTACAGATATATTAATTATGGTACTGTACAGTCTAAGCCTGTATTAGAAGATGGCCACCTTATAATGCGTCATATTTCACCAACAGCATGCAATAATACCCACAATTATACATCGACCATATATTTCCATTGTGATAAAGACGTTAAGGTAAGCATACTATTTTATAAAAAGGTTTCGCAAAGTTACTCATGACAAAGAACTTGCTAGAAAATTCTTAGTCGATAACTTTTAAAATAATTTTATTGCGAAATGAGATAAAAACATTTCATTAAAAAATTATATTAAATATTAATGTTTTGCTCGTTGAAAAACCAAAACGTATCGCAATGTTTAGAGGTGGTTTTGTCGTAGGCTGAAGTCGCTTTTTTTTCACAGACTATATCAAGTTCTTTTACATAATTTATTAGGTGGCTTAAAAACGTTCATCACAAACATTTATTCCTTAAAGGTCGGAATAAAACTTTATCGAGGAATTTTTTTTCTTCATCAGTTATAAAACTTTCATCACAAACATTTATTCCTTAAAGGTCGGAATACAACTTTATTGAGGAATTTTTCTCTTCATCAGTTATAAAACTTGTAAAATAGTAATATTTAAAATTTTCTTTTGAAATTAAAATTTTAAAAAGTTAAAACCATAATATATGGGTTCCAAATCTGATATCACAACCCGTAATTTTTTTTTTGAAAATAGTGATTATAAGTTTGCCATTCTAAGGTTTTTTTGTTTTCAATATTTCCACGAGTAAAGGCATCGTTAAGAGCATGCAAATCAACAGCAACATTGTCCTTTTTTTTTGTAATAGACGTTCGTATCTGTTAAGAAATGGACTTTAAAACTTTAGCAATAATACCTACATACATAATTGGCCATTACAACCCTGTTTCAGGGTTACGGCCTAGCTTTTCGTAGCACCCATGTTGTGTGTGTTAATTTCTATTCATGAGTACCGAAACCTACAGTTCAAAGTCGACTCCGAACGACAGACTTGAGGAGACGGTTCATGGTAATCAATTACTCCCAGAGCTTTTGCCAGAAGGCTGCTGAGAGGTGGTCGCTGAAGGAAAATTTTCTTCATATTTCTTTTGTTTTCAAGAGCTTTTGCCTTAGTAAGCCAACACAATAACCACTAGACCACGGCGACTACAGGCAACAAAATTTAAAATATTGCAACTGTATAAATTAATTAATTCTATTAATTCTATTAGAATTAACTATTAGCTGACTATTAATGGAAGTTGGAACTGTCAAAATATATTGTAACTCATTAATGTAGAAACTGTGTCGTAAACTTGACAAACCTCTATGTTTTGGAAAACAAAAACAAATAAAATTGAAATTTCCACCTCTATAGTTTTTAAATCTGTCAAAAATAGACAGTATTTTTATTATTTCGCTGAAAGCACTTTACACAATTTTTTAATATCAAAATTTTAAAATATGTAATTGAAAATATACCCGATTTCCAGAATATAACCGTATATTTCATTAGTTAATTTGTTTTGAACTCAGGGAATTTTTGAAAAAAAAAAGAAATTAAATAAATAAAAAAGAGATAATTTTAAAGCCATAAAAACATTTATTACAGGACAGTTGCATTGAACTGTAAGAATTCTCATGATTCCATAAAATCACCAAACCCATCAGTTCAAATTATTCGTATTTATTTATCTTGATGTTTAATGTTTTTCATCAAACTGAAATACAAAACGAATATTTTATAAGTGTTTGTGTTGTTGAAAGAAAAATTTAATTTGAATCTACTTGTTTTTTACGATTTTATTGTGAACTTTTGTTTATTATTTTGTGTGCATATCCACTTGTATGGATTTTCTTAAAATTATTCCCAATACATTCTGATTGAAACATTTTTGTTTGTACAAATATTTTTTGATTTTTTCTTTACTAATTGGATTTAAATTTCTGTATTCTCTTTTACCACAGAACGCCCATCCGGAGTTAATGGGTTTACATGGTTGTTCGTATGAATTTTCGTTTATTACCCCATTGGCCTGCAATGATTTACCACCATGTACTGCTATTAAGCATAGCAACGAAATGTGAGTATACATTTATTATACATTCACTTATTTCTACGTGATCTTATTCATACATCCATCCATCCATCCAACCACGTTCATCCAAACCAATTCATATACATATGATGTCCAACCATCGATTTCTTCATTAGTTTGATTTGTTCTTAAAAAATTTTTCTACTTTTTACTCGTTTTATCTTTGTATACGTTATAACTTGTACGTGTGTGTGGATGTGCGCAATAACAGCATTAATATGAGTTCGTTAATGAATAAACCATTTAAATTGCAACAGGATAATCAGAATTATGTAGTCTCTGTGTGTTCATCAGCTGGTAATCCGTGTATGGAAAATGATGGTAAGTTGGAAATTAACTTGCAATTTTACATATTTATGAGTATATATATGTATACATATGTACATATTTACTTATTTTATATTGTACGTATGGGTATAATTATCTACAATTATTTTTTATTTTTTGCCCCTCTTTTTGGCAATCTGACATTAATTTTTTCTTCTTTGACATGATGCATAATGAATACATTTCTTATTTTTAATTACAAAAGTTAAGATTTAAAAGTTCAGATTTAAATAAACAAATCAATATTGTATTTGTTTAAGCAGTACAAATGCTTAATATGGGAAAAAATGTAATCGGATAAAAAAACAATTGAAAGAAGAATTGAAAGAAGTTATCTTTTCTTAAATTCCTAAAAAGTATGAAATTTTAATTTTTTTCTTTATAATCATATACTTAGATTTTCATGCAGGTAAATTTCATTTCGTTTTGCATTTGTTAACTTATTTACTAGTTTTATTCATTTCTTCCTGTCGTTTACATTTTAAGATGCTGGATCGATCATTAGAAAAAAAAAATATAAATTATCCAAATAATAAGCAAAAACTTTTTTCAAGCTCAAGGTCAAGTTTATTTTCAATTTAACAATCAATATTTCGATATCCTTCGGATATCATCTTCAGGATTTCTAAAAATAATAATACAAAAATATAAACAGATAAAAATACACTGAATATCACTGTTCCAATATGAATTTGATGAAAAAATCAACAACAAAAACAATTATAAAAATACCGATCATATAACAATACAAAATGTAAACAAACTCACAATATCAGTAATAAAAATAAAACAACAATTCCATATTATAAAAATATAAACCAAAAAGAACTTACAAAAAATTATATAAACACAACAAAAATTAAAATTAATATATATATGTATCACTGCACCGATGTTATCACATTACATACTATACTAATTATTGCTAATATTTCCCCTGTTTATTATATATCTATAACTCTGAGCACAATTTTCGGTGTCCGTTTTGTAGTTCATTCTCCTCTCCTTTGGTGTATTTATTATATGTAACATCTCTAAAGTAAACCGTTTTTTATATGTATTTTCTCTTTGTAATATTTGCACCTTTTCCAAATCTGGTGTATGATTATTATCTGCACAGTGGTTCGCAAGTGCTGTTTTTTGTGTATTTAATTTGTCTCTATTTTTAAAATCTGATTTATGTCCTGCCATTCTTGTTCTTAATTTATTTTTCGTTGTACCGACATACATTTGATTGCATTTGGTTTTACCATCTCCCAGACAATTTATTCTATATATTACATTATATTTATCCATTGTGTCCAGTTTTGATTTTGTGTCGGTAAATAGTCGTCTGAGCGTGTTATTTGATGATTGAGCAATTTTAAATCTATTTTTGTCCAAAATATTCGTATTCCTTAATCTTTCTGAAAATCCAGGCACATATATTATCGATTTATATACTTTTTCAGTTTGCTCCTGCTCTACCCGTCGTCCTTTATTTACTCTAAATTTGTCTATAAGTTTGTAAATGGTATTTCTAGGGAAGTCATTTTTCTTTAAAATTTTAATCACTTTTTGAATATTTTGTGAATGGAATATTTCATCGCTTATAGAAAGAACACGTTCAATAAAATTCATGGCAGTATTTATAATTATATATTTAGGCTGGCTTGAATTAAAATTTATAAGTCTGCCGGATGATGTTGGCTTTTGATACCAATCAATTTTTAGTATCCCCTTATCCCTTCTAACCAGCGCATCAAGGTAGGGCAATTTTCCATCCATCTCGTCCTCCATGGTTAATTTTATATTTTTATTAAAACTATTTAGTCTAGTTAGGATTCCATCCATTGCACGTCTTTTAGCGATTACAAAAAGGTCGTCTACATATTTTATTACTAATTTAGGTTTTTCCTCCAAATCGTCCAAACATCTTTTTAATAGTTCCTCCATAACAATGTCCGCAACAATAGGAGAAAGCGGCGAACCCATTGGTAGTCCTTTGCATTGGGTATAACATTTGTCCTTATATTTAAAATATCTATTGTCCTTCACACAAAATTTTAAAATTTTCATAAAGAGGTCTTGCGGTATGTTCGTATACCCCTCCATTTCCCCCCACTTACTCTCTATCAATCTAATAGCATAGTCGACTGGAATACTAGGAAACAGTGATACCACGTCAAATGAAACCATCTTCTCGTCCTCATCTATTGTACTATTGCTAACCTTATTTCTAAATTGCACAGAATCCTTAATATTAAAATTTGAATTTTCCGTCAGCCTTTTTAAAATATTTTTCACGTACTTGCCCAGTTTATCGGATGGTGAGTTAATGGATGAACAAATAGGGCGCAATGGGCAGTCTTCTTTGTGTATCTTAGGTAGTCCATAAATTCTCGGAGCACATGCCACGTCACTTTTTAATCTCTTACGTTCTATCTCGGATATATTTTTACATAAAAATAATTCATCCACAAGCCTGTTATTCTTTGTCTGTAATGTTGATGTTGGATCCTTTCTTATTCTTCTATATGTCATGATGTCGTTTACAATTCTATCCATTTTACTCTCATAATCCTGACGTTCCATTGCAACCGTGACATTACCTTTGTCAGCCTTCAGTATAACAATATTCTTATTCTTGCGGAGAAAACTCCTTGTCTGATGAACTGTGCTTAGTATGAACCGTTCTCGTTTTGATAGACTTTTTCTGTTCATATGATCCTCTAACATTGACGTGAATTTTGTCCTTGCTGTCTCTTGCTCTTCCTTATCTTCTATAGTTTGAATACAGTCCTCTACATCCGCTATCATCTTAAATAGGGGGAATTCTTTCCTCTCTGTTGGAACGGCAAATTTTTCGCCCAGTGATAGAAGCCACTGGGAGGCTCTAGGTATATCTACATTTGTCTTATTAATAAACCAACCTTTATTCAATTTGATTTCATGTTCATCATTTTGTTCATGTTTCAATCGTTCATATTTATTCTTGTGTCTTTGTTTAATTTCGTGACTGGCCTTTTTATATATAATATCTTCACTTTTCCAGAAAATATTTTGTTCCTCCGTTGTCAAACTTTCATTTATCACTTCTTTCTGCCTCTCAATTTGTAATTTAGTTTCCTTCAAGTTATCATGTTTGGCTTTAATCAAAAGATTTAAGAGTTTTCGTTGAAAATTGTCCACTATATTATCTAACGCCCTATTAATACTTCTATTTGCCAAGCTTTTCTCGTCAAAAATTATCTTAACATTTTTTGTCAAATTGTTTAAAAATCTCGGTGCTATACCCGTTTTTCTGCATCTTATTAGAAATGTAATGGTAGACATAGTGTTAATTTGCTGTCTCATCAGTGCTTTTTGTCTGTTTATGTTCCCCTTAAGGTAACTATTATTCTGTTTATTGTTGTTGTAAACCATAATTCGGCGTGCTCTCCGTTTTTTAAATCAAATCAGAAAAAATTGTATAATTGTTCGACCTGTTTCCAAATTATCCAAATAATAAGCAAAAACTTTTTTCAAGCTCAAGGTCAAGTTTATTTTCAATTTAACAATCAATATTTCGATATCCTTCGGATATCATCTTCAGGATTTCTAAAAATAATAATACAAAAATATAAACAGATAAAAATACACTGAATATCACTGTTCCAATATGAATTTGATGAAAAAATCAACAACAAAAACAATTATAAAAATACCGATCATATAACAATACAAAATGTAAACAAACTCACAATATCAGTAATAAAAATAAAACAACAATTCCATATTATAAAAATATAAACCAAAAAGAACTTACAAAAAATTATATAAACACAACAAAAATTAAAATTAATATATATATGTATCACTGCACCGATGTTATCACATTACATACTATACTAATTATTGCTAATATTTCCCCTGTTTATTATATATCTATAACTCTGAGCACAATTTTCGGTGTCCGTTTTGTAGTTCATTCTCCTCTCCCAGTGGCTTCTATCACTGGGCGAAAAATTTGCCGTTCCAACAGAGAGGAAAGAATTCCCCCTATTTAAGATGATAGCGGATGTAGAGGACTGTATTCAAACTATAGAAGATAAGGAAGAGCAAGAGACAGCAAGGACAAAATTCACGTCAATGTTAGAGGATCATATGAACAGAAAAAGTCTATCAAAACGAGAACGGTTCATACTAAGCACAGTTCATCAGACAAGGAGTTTTCTCCGCAAGAATAAGAATATTGTTATACTGAAGGCTGACAAAGGTAATGTCACGGTTGCAATGGAACGTCAGGATTATGAGAGTAAAATGGATAGAATTGTAAACGACATCATGACATATAGAAGAATAAGAAAGGATCCAACATCAACATTACAGACAAAGAATAACAGGCTTGTGGATGAATTATTTTTATGTAAAAATATATCCGAGATAGAACGTAAGAGATTAAAAAGTGACGTGGCATGTGCTCCGAGAATTTATGGACTACCTAAGATACACAAAGAAGACTGCCCATTGCGCCCTATTTGTTCATCCATTAACTCACCATCCGATAAACTGGGCAAGTACGTGAAAAATATTTTAAAAAGGCTGACGGAAAATTCAAATTTTAATATTAAGGATTCTGTGCAATTTAGAAATAAGGTTAGCAATAGTACAATAGATGAGGACGAGAAGATGGTTTCATTTGACGTGGTATCACTGTTTCCTAGTATTCCAGTCGACTATGCTATTAGATTGATAGAGAGTAAGTGGGGGGAAATGGAGGGGTATACGAACATACCGCAAGACCTCTTTATGAAAATTTTAAAATTTTGTGTGAAGGACAATAGATATTTTAAATATAAGGACAAATGTTATACCCAATGCAAAGGACTACCAATGGGTTCGCCGCTTTCTCCTATTGTTGCGGACATTGTTATGGAGGAACTATTAAAAAGATGTTTGGACGATTTGGAGGAAAAACCTAAATTAGTAATAAAATATGTAGACGACCTTTTTGTAATCGCTAAAAGACGTGCAATGGATGGAATCCTAACTAGACTAAATAGTTTTAATAAAAATATAAAATTAACCATGGAGGACGAGATGGATGGAAAATTGCCCTACCTTGATGCGCTGGTTAGAAGGGATAAGGGGATACTAAAAATTGATTGGTATCAAAAGCCAACATCATCCGGCAGACTTATAAATTTTAATTCAAGCCAGCCTAAATATATAATTATAAATACTGCCATGAATTTTATTGAACGTGTTCTTTCTATAAGCGATGAAATATTCCATTCACAAAATATTCAAAAAGTGATTAAAATTTTAAAGAAAAATGACTTCCCTAGAAATACCATTTACAAACTTATAGACAAATTTAGAGTAAATAAAGGACGACGGGTAGAGCAGGAGCAAACTGAAAAAGTATATAAATCGATAATATATGTGCCTGGATTTTCAGAAAGATTAAGGAATACGAATATTTTGGACAAAAATAGATTTAAAATTGCTCAATCATCAAATAACACGCTCAGACGACTATTTACCGACACAAAATCAAAACTGGACACAATGGATAAATATAATGTAATATATAGAATAAATTGTCTGGGAGATGGTAAAACCAAATGCAATCAAATGTATGTCGGTACAACGAAAAATAAATTAAGAACAAGAATGGCAGGACATAAATCAGATTTTAAAAATAGAGACAAATTAAATACACAAAAAACAGCACTTGCGAACCACTGTGCAGATAATAATCATACACCAGATTTGGAAAAGGTGCAAATATTACAAAGAGAAAATACATATAAAAAACGGTTTACTTTAGAGATGTTACATATAATAAATACACCAAAGGAGAGGAGAATGAACTACAAAACGGACACCGAAAATTGTGCTCAGAGTTATAGATATATAATAAACAGGGGAAATATTAGCAATAATTAGTATAGTATGTAATGTGATAACATCGGTGCAGTGATACATATATATATTAATTTTAATTTTTGTTGTGTTTATATAATTTTTTGTAAGTTCTTTTTGGTTTATATTTTTATAATATGGAATTGTTGTTTTATTTTTATTACTGATATTGTGAGTTTGTTTACATTTTGTATTGTTATATGATCGGTATTTTTATAATTGTTTTTGTTGTTGATTTTTTCATCAAATTCATATTGGAACAGTGATATTCAGTGTATTTTTATCTGTTTATATTTTTGTATTATTATTTTTAGAAATCCTGAAGATGATATCCGAAGGATATCGAAATATTGATTGTTAAATTGAAAATAAACTTGACCTTGAGCTTGAAAAAAGTTTTTGCTTATTATTTGGATAATTTGGAAACAGGTCGAACAATTATACAATTTTTTCTGATTTGATTTAAAAAAATATAAATATATTTTTTCAAACCTTCCAATTGTATATTAAGAAAGCATAATCTTATCTCATCCGGGAATTAAAATCATTACAGTGAGAACTCGATTTTCGCAACTTACATAAATCTCACCTCTTGCAATTACCAAACAGTTTTATTGCTTAGTCTACTTGTAAATAAATAATTTTTTAATAAAAAACTATCTCTTATGGCATATTTTTCAAATGGCGGCAATTATTCTTGGCTGCAAATAGCCTTGCAAATCTTGCAAACTCAAAGAAACCTTGCATATCTGTTAGATATTGTTGTTGTTTTATGAGGTTTGCAACGAAAACTGATCACTGCCACTGTAAAAAAAGTTTTCAAGTTGCAACATTGACGTAACAAGTAATTATTTTGTAATAAATATAATAAAACTATCCTATACTTTTAATTTACTCTCCTGTGAACAGACAGCTAATACATTTAAAGTAGTATGTATTGAAGAAGCAGAAAAAAATTTTTGAGACAAAACTACTGGGGAAAACTGTTCTTAAAATTGAATTCGTTGACTAAAAAATTGAGAAAACTATAGGTCGTATTCCAATTGGCGACGTCGTCGTAGTGTAACGATATTTTTGTAATAAATTAAAGGCAAGAGAAACATTTTTTCTTTATTCTGCTACAAAAATGTCTGACGACATCGACGTCGCCAACTGGAATAAGGCCGTATGTTTCTGAAAAGGAAAAACAAGAATATAGAATTGATGCAAAATTATGTTGAACTTACAAAGAATCGTTTTTGAAAATAGCTGCACTTATAAAATGTAAAAAGTTTACGAACTTTGGCATATTGCAACAATCATGGGGGGGGGGGGGGAGGGTCGTGGCATAGTGGTAGAGCGCTCGCACAGAAACTCACACGACCCAGGTTCAATCCCAACGAAGGACAAAATTATAAAAATAAAAATTTGCGGTTTTCTAAAAAAATTACAATTTAAATTAAAAAACTAAATTTAAGAAAGTAAGAGGTTCCCCCCCCCCCCCCCTTCCAGCAATACCATCTGCAAGAAACCGTCCCCTGACATTTCTAATCCATTCCACCAAAAACCAATGATCAGGAGTACAGCGCCACCTTCTGGGAAGATAACAGCTAATCTACTGAAGACGCTCACCATTCACATTAAAACATCCACCGACAGATGAGGCAATTGCTGTTTGATCATTCGAGGGTGAAGGTATAACACTGGCTCTTGAGTGGACAAATTTACAGCAACTTATTTCATCAACAATAAAAAGGCGCAAAATATACAAACATGTATGAAAAAAAAAAAAAACCTATCAACTATCTTCATATTCCAATACAATGCGCTGCATGAGTAGGGGTTTGCCCCTGAGTATTGGTCTTAATAAAAAAAAATATATCTTTTTTTTTTTGAGCTTAAGGTCTTTTTATATTAATATATAGGGCAGCGAAATATTGAAAAGAAATAAATATATATTAATATAAAAAGACCTTAAGCTCAAAAAAAAAAAAAGAGATATATTATTATTTAAACAAGAGGTCAATAAAGTTATTATATTATTAAAAAAAAAAAAAATCATGGAATAATCACCTTGTCGGGGTGTAGAGGCTTACATTGCAAGGACTCAAATGGCTAAGCTGGCAGAGACCAATAGCTCTCTGGTAATGTCTCCCATGCCAAAAAAGCAGTTGAGAAGTAATTACTAAGAATTGTCTCAGGGGCTGTATTACAGAGAACAACAACATCATCTCCAATATTATCATAATCTTTTATTTCTCACCTAATAAAAACTTTATAGTGCTGCAGGCTTCTTGGAGTTGAATGGATTTTTTAGTGGTGAAGGCATAACACTGGCCAATGAATAAGCAATCAACAACAACTGATTTCATTGCGGTTCGCTTTTTTAAAGTAGAAGATTTGTGTTTTTCTTACTGGCCTCAATAAAAAGAATTCAGGGGTTGTGAAAATCCTGTAAATCTTAATTTTTTGGTCATAGTATCGCAAGGTTACTTAACACATACATATGCATATTTATTGTCATAAACTTTACCCCCTTGAATCCTGAAAAAACGGTATTAAATGTTATCTATGTATAGTATATAACGGCTATTTTTTTAGATGCGTGAGAAGTGTCGATATTAAACAATGGATGTTAATAAATTTATTCACTGAGATTTGGCTATAACAAAGCGGTTTAAAGCGGTTTACTCGCTGGCGGTGTTATCGGTCATTATTTTTCTTAAATGAGCATGAAGCTCATTACTTTTATGGGGCTATGTTAAGCCCCTGGTTTTGGCAAGCAAATCAGCAAATCCTGAAATTTGGGAAGGCAATATTCAAACTATCGAAAAATTCTGTAAAAATTGGACTGACATACTGAAATCATATTTGAAAAGTAAATACCATGAAATTGTCTACACGATTGTAATAAAAAAAATTCGTTCTAAAAACATTTCTGTCTTGTATTATTATTTTAAGTTCTCAAGCTCATAAAACACCAAACTCTCTACATGCATATAAGTACATACATATATAGCCACATTTGTACATACAAACGTATAGAAGACAACTGTACTACGATACATGCTTTCGTTTATTCTAAATAAAAAAGAGAACAAATTAATTAATATTTAATATACAGTCATGCATAAAGACTAATAAAATACTACTTTTAAATTCTATTAAATCCTTCTAATAAAACAAAAAGTATCAGCCTTATCTATCAGCCCAGCTCATTTAAACCATATATTTTATATGCAGGTACTGGCTATAAAATAGAAAAACATTCAAAATCACGTAAATAATTTGTTTATGTTGCCAATGTATACGAATCTTGAAAACAGGCAATTTTTCTACACTGCCATGTAAAAATGGGCAATCAAAACCCCTTAGCATAGGGGTTTATTTGTGTACAGTTAACATGATAAATAAATAAAAAAAAATTATAATATAATAAAATTGAATTCACATTCAAGCAACGTGAATAACGTTCTTTATAATCCTGCCGAAGTAAAACTTAGCTCAGGGCTATATTAGGGTGGTAATTAGACATTTACTTAAAGTCTTAATACTACAAATTTAAATTGCAAATATATGTTTAAAAAAAATTTGGAAAAAAGCAAAGCTAATTTTATGTTGTTAAAAAAATTAAAAATGTTAGAGCTTTTTCGTAGACCGCCTTAGCACGTCGAAATCCTCAACGGATTCTAGGGTACTTTACATATAAACTTTACCGCCTAATGTGCAGTCTGTCTCTTCTCACAAATGTCAAGTGGTGTTAAACCAAATAAGACTCACAATGCTATTTTTGGCAATTATCTTGTTGCTATAGTTATACGGGGATAAGCAAGTCTTTGCATCTTGCTTAATTTCGTTAAAGTGGTAGCTTCCTCAGGCCTTCTTTACTAAGCGATTGCCTTGTAAGTGATAACAGTAGTATAAGTATATCCATAACGTCATTCAGGGCGAAAGACTCCATATCAAGTCTCAATCAGTCTATACGCAACGTAAAGTAGCAGTAAAGAAGCCATAAAATAACGTACGTATTAGCTGTTTTTAAGTATGCATAAATAACTAAAGGGAAATGCACAGAAAATAAGAAATAAATTATAATATGAGCCAAGATAACGTTGAAAATCTAAATTCTATCAAAAATTTTAAGATCTTTGTAATGAATTTTTTGATAATCAAAGGAGAAAATGGTGTCCATTATTGATTTGTCATTATGATTATAAAAAAATTCACTGCAAAAATCTGAAACTTCTTTATAGAATTTAATTTTGATTTAATTAAAACGTTTCAGACGAAATAAAATTAATTTAAAAAATGATCACTCTTTCTGGGGCTCGAACTCGGGTCTTCATCATATTTTAAGATCTTTCGTTTTACAATAACAGAACGTCAATTCTGATCAAAATTCGAATTCAGTATTTTGTTACTATAGAAAACAAAAAATTTTATAATAATAAACTTTTAATTTTAAAAATGATTTCAATTCCAAACAAAAAATAGATTAGCACTAGTACGTAGGTATGTCATATCGATAGTTATCCAAATCCTGATCAACTACAATTAGCACAAGGAGCCTTTTTAATACCATTATGGGACCGAACCGAACTCATCTAATTCGAAAAAAGAACTACAGCCAAAAAGAGTTGTCTATATAGTGGAGTTACACGAGGGGGTCGAGGCTTGAGTATTGTGCCAAGCTATCAAAAAAGGCACCCCAAAAAACTTCCAACGTTTGACTGCTGAACCTGGGCAATCACAAAGAGAATGACCTATTGTTTCTCCCTCCGAAGTATTCCCACAATTTCTGCTTTGTGAGTTAAAGGGCAGACCCAGCGTGTTTACCGATCATCCAATGTATTTAAAAATTATCTTAAAATTCATCAGTATGAACATTCTGACCAATATAAAAAAATCACTGAAGGACAACAGCGAAGACGTATTTTATAAATAGGAAATTGAGAATTTTAAAACTCCAAATGGGATATATTAAAATTACTATTTCTCATATAAATTTAAATAAATGAATTATTTATTTTAGCCCGTCACGTTTTTAAAGGTTTTTTTTCTGATTTTCTGTGTACCAACGGATGGTTCCTTTTCAAAAAAATGTATGCAACCTCTATACTGCTCCAATCATTTTAGTAGTCAGTTCAATTTTAAAGAACTTCTCAAAGTCATAGAATTTCGCGATCCTGTCCGAATGAATGAATGATACCTATAATATTAACGAACTCCCACCGAGTCAGAAGTGAGTTTCATCAATGAAGCACATATTGTACGAAAAATCAGGAGTGAAAGCCTGTTGCCCTACGTAGCACACAATCGGCGTTGTGTTTATTGGCGTTGTGTATTGCTAGCCGGCTTTAATTGTTGAATAAGTTGAACTTTATATGATTACGCCATATAGTCGACAAAATCGAATTATACGCCACAGAAGCAATATTTTCGGCAGTGCGTACATATGCTGACTACATGACTTGTTTGACTACATTTGTACCGCTTCCAGTCTCCTCAAATTTTTTTATAATCTTGCCTATTCTTTGTACAGTAGGTCGATTACAATGATCCAATAATGATCGAAAAGTGGCCACATTCTAAACACCACTGTTGTAGAAATTTTTAGCTATTTTTAAATGGCAAACCTTTCACTAAATAGATGACATTTCAGATGAATATATATTACAGCTGACAGATTTGTAAGACCGGTGGATTCGAAAACACAATGCATAAACTGATATTTTTGTTTGAATCTCATACACAAAACAATAAAAAACAAGACTTGCATTGTTTGAACAGACACTATGTCTAAATAAATATTCAACACAAAGCGCTACACTAGTTGATTGCAATTTAATCGCGATTGCGCAATAGATGAATAGTTTTTTTTTAATTATTACCTTTATAAAAATTAGCACTACCCTAATAAACTAACCAGGCAATTTGTATAAAATATCTATGTATGTTTGCATGTTATATTAAGTTAAAAATACACCGAAAATTACATTCATTTTGACTATACCCTTCAGATAAAAAAAAAACCAAATGTAAAAATTGAAAAATAAACAAATTCGCCATAAAAAAGGGAATCAAATTTGTATCTAAAAAACGTAGAAATAAAGAATAAAATATAAAAAAAATTAAATTGAAAAACCATTGAAAAGGCAACATATCATACCTTTTTAAACCTTCAGCGTTGGTTTATCTCTTTGTTTTTTAAACAAATTTTCACAAATCCTTTTAGAGATTCATATAAAAATATATAAAAGCAATAATATGTATAAAAAATAGCTTTAAGTACGGGGTTATTTTTATTTAGACGATACCAGTATGGAAATAAAAAAAATCAACTTCATAATGTATGTACAAATGTATGCATGTAAATACTTAAGTACTCGAGCCAATTTTCAATCAGTTGTATTTTGTTTTTCTTTTTATTACGAAAATTGTTTAAGAAAATACAAGTTTGTTTAATTTGATAGTAAATGTGCTCTTTTCCAATACCTATAATTTTATTTTTTTATACAAAAGTTGAGGCCATTGTTAAATATTAAAACAAAGATAATTTACTTAACCCAAATACAAATTTTAATCCCTAAGAGTATAATTAAATGAGTGTCTCTTATACCAAACTATGGAAATGAAAACTTATTAATTTATTTTTAAAGAACTGGAGAACTTAAAGTAATAATACAATACAAAAAAATTGTTGGAATGACATTTTTGCATTATAATTTAGTAGAAAATTTAATTTAATTTTTTTTAGGATTATATATGCATATTTTCGCGGCTATGAGTCCATTCTATCAGTCCAATTTTTGACGACTTCTTCGTTAAATCGCACAAAAAAGGGAATCAACGCACAACGACAACTTCTGTAAAGCAAGTTGTCACCAATTTGATTTAGCAGTGAGCGCATGGATCCAAAATTCATTGATGTTTAGGTGAATAATTTTTGAAAAAGAAAATTCATTCAGCATGGCTCGATAGTGCTCGCCAGGGTTGTGGATGAAATATAATATTCTATTTTTGAAATAAAACATTAAATGACTGATAGTAGATACTGTGTGTTTTAAAAATAATATGTACGCATTGCTCACTTACATGAATAGTGGCATAGCTATAAAACTGCATTTCGAGAAAAATTGCTTTTTTGTGTGTTTTTACTTTTTTTTAATTACGAAATGTGTTATTGGGTAAATAAAAACTGACTTAAGTATATAGCTGAGACTTCAAAATCAAAAAATATACTGAAAAATGTAAAACAAAATAATTTTCTCAATTCTTAATTTATTTTCGTTCAATATTTTATTTTATGCACATAATTTAAATTTTTTAATAATTCTTTATTTATTAATGAAAGCCAGTAATAATTTTGGTATAAAATAGTTACAATTCATTGAATAGAGTTGTTCTAATACTATTCCAAACATACATAAATAATAGAAATTTAATTTTCTTATTCGATTTTGATTTATGGCGATTTTCTTTATTGCCACTGAGTAATGAACGAAGAGTATACGTTGAATAACATGTTTTATGTTTGTAATATCTCAATAGAATGTCTTTTTTTTGCATTTTTATAGAAACAAAACATTAAGGCCTTGCTATAGCATTTTGCTTTGAACGGAAACGGAAATACAATCGCATTTCCGTTGAAGCATTGAAAATACCGCTTTTATTTGCTTTGTATTTTCCCCTTATGTATTGTAAGTATGTCAATGAATATGCATGTAAAACAGGGAAGATAGCGTTGTTGAGCTTTATTTGCATTGCATACCTATAGTATATGTATGTGTGTATGTATATGTCCGTCTATTTAATTGCCTACAACATTGCAGTTACTGTATCGAAGGCCTTGCTATAGATAGAGTGAACGTATATTGGATTAATGAATGTACAAGTAACGCTTAGAAATATTTGGTTTGTATTGGATTTGTAGCACCAGAAAGTATAGGAACAACATTTTTCTAATTTTTAGTTTTTGATTGTAGGGTATTATTATGTTTATGATTTTTTGTTCAGTATTTTTTTGTTACGTTTTATTAAAGTTATTACTTTAACTATTTCTTGTTTTGTTGCAACTGTTTTTTATTTCCATTTGTTATCCTTTTTTGCTTCATTTCCTTTGCTTTTGTTATTATCGCTGGAGTCGAGCTTCTGTTTTGAATATTTATGTAAACAATAATAACGCTGAAAACACGTCGAACAACATTTCATTTGTTAAACAAATAACAATTTGCTGTAGTTGTTGCATTGCCCTTGGCATGGTTGATGTGAAAACCTAAACTGGCTGTTTCTCAATTTTTTTTGTCGCGTTCTTTTCCGCATCCTTTTACTAAAAACAAATTGTTTGTTTAACAATGTTAAAAATAAAAGGATAGCAAAAATGTTCATTACAAGTCTTTGCGAATGACTTGATGACTTAATAGAGAAAATGTATTTCTTTAGATATGCTCATTTGCTAATACAAAAACTATTCAATATTACGAATGAATGCGTTTCTTATCATGCCTTTTAATTCTTTGTAGGCGGATTTGGACAAGTGGGCATGGTATATCCATTACTTTTTTTTTCTAGAGAACGATAATATTAGAAGTTTCTATATTTGGTTCAAATAAATACCTCACTTTAAAAGTGGATGGAATTGGATAAGTGGGAATTCCGAACGAAATTTATCTAATATTTTGCACTACGGAGAGACAATAGAACATCTACTAATAAATAAAATTGCATGCATATTGGGGTATCCGAAATTTACTTTCTTTGGATGGTATTGATGGTATGTTTTTTAAGCCCGATAGAATTTAAATGATGAAAAATAATATAAAATAAAATTTTATTTCAAAACGCTTTCACATTCGGAAGATCAATCCATGGCATTAATATTTGAAATTGATTTCCGGCATGTTCATCGTTGCTGCTCTTGAGATAGCATATTGTGGACGTCTCATTTTGTTACTTTTGTGTGCAAAATTTTGTTCATTGGCAAACCCATTAAACAAAAATGAATGGACGCTATATGCACCATAAAAATTACGAAGTCTCCTATAAATTGCGCGAATTGAGGTTTGGCAGTTGAAATTAATTGCATGATATGATAGCCTTGTTTGAGCGTTAATATATTCATGATGATTTGAGTTTTTTGATCATAAATTCAAGTCTCTTGATTTTTGTACTGGAAAACGAGACTTACTCCAATATTTATAAAAAATTAAAATATATTTGAAATGTATTTTAAAGAAAATTTTTATGGAAAATTTGACTTAAAACACATTGCAAATATTTTCTGAATACCGCCCCTAAAGTCTTGAGTACATACATACATACATACATACATACATACATACATAACTGGCCTTTACAACTCTGTGTCAGGATTACGGCCTAGCTTCTCGCAGCACTCATGTGTGTGTGTAAATTTTTACCCATGAGTACCGGGACCTACAGTTTAATGTCGACTCTGAACGACAGACTTGAGAAGCTTCTTCATGGCAATTAATTACTCTCAGAGCTTTTGCCAGAAGACTGCTGAGAGGTAGTCGCCGAAAGAAATATTTTTTTTCATATTTCTTTTTTTTTAAGATGTCGGAGCTGGGTGTCGAACCCAGGTCTCATGTCTTAGTAAGCCAACACACTAACCACTAGACCACGGCGTATGAGTATGAAACATAATATTAAAGAAATAAATATTAAAAAGTTAAGATCACTATGACATTGACAAAAGCAAATATTTTGTATTACATTTTTGCTTAGTTCTTTAATTTATCATTCGTGAAAATATTTATTTTAACTTAAAACTTTTCTTCTTTTTGATCCGCTAGCCCAAGGGTTCTTAAATAAGGGTTCGTAAAAATTTTCGAGGGGGTCCGCAAAGAACTCTGAAACATTTTAACTATTTAGTTAAAATATAACAAAAATCTGTTTCTGCAATGACAATAAAAAATTGTTTCTGTATTCTTCTTTTGTATTCTGAACAACAAACTCTATCGAAAATATGAGAAATATTAATAAAGAACTTATGTATAAGTAATTATATATACATTGAAAAATTATAGAAATGTATGGTATTAAATAATCTATTAGGAGGATAATTGATCATATGGCAGAGGCTATTAAAACAAAAAAAAAATACTTCTCTCCTATTTTCATCAGTCGAAATCAAAAATCGATCCCGTATGGGTGCAGAGAATTATATAAAATGTTCTATTTCTGGAGTGGGATGCATGGTATAGTGGTTAGAGCGCTCGCAAAAAACTCAAACAGCCCGTTTTTTTTTAGAGGTTCCCCCCTCTCCAAGAAGTACATTCATAAGAAACTTCTCCCTGACATTCCACTCTATTTCACCAATTATTAATAAAACGAATGATCAGGAGAACACAGGGAAGTAATACGGAGAAGTAGTAGAGAAGAGTTCTCTGTGCTGTGTTGCTTTTTTTGCCGCTCCGTATTATTTATTGTTTTAAGTGGTTGTAACAATTGTTTTAATATATTTATTGGATTTAATGTGACCAGTGAGCTTTCATATTGTTGGCGACAAACATTTTATCCTGTTTTATATGGTTTTATTTGGATAATTAGCAAATATTTTTTGCATTGTTTGCTATCATATACATATTTATACATATATATTATTTGTTTGGTGAATATACTGAAATTTGCATTTCTGGAAGCAGCTGATCGTTTTTAGTACTCTTAGTTACATCTGCTATTTTACAAAGTTGCTGTTTTGGAGTTTTATATTCAAGCTGGTTTGTGCACTTGATAAAGCTTTTTAGTTTCGCCCTATACCATAAATTTATTTAGCTGAATAATATCAACCCAGCGAACATTTTTTTTCACGTCATAAATTTTTGTAATTTCTTTTACTAATATGGATTGCTTGAGCCCAAATTGTAATATTACGGCAAATGATAGAATGATTTCTTGTTGGTTGTGCTTAGGCAATTTCCACGTAAAATGTACGGCACTTAAACCACGTGATGCAGATGCACTTTTGGATCCAGCAAAGTCACTACACTGGACTTGTTTTAATTGCAAGAAAATCAATATCGAATTTTATAAATTTTTTAGAAGCCAAAAGAGTGAATTTGATCAACTGCATAAGGAGTTTTTGTCTGTACAATCTAAACTGGCGAAATTTGGGGATTTATTTAATAATTTCCAAGGCTTGGAAAAATTTATTAATTTAGATTGTAACAATTCTCCTAAAAAGAGGAAAAGAGCAAATAAGTTACCCGAAATTCCCTCTTTAAACATTGTATCTGTCCCTACTTCTGCAAATTCAGTTGCTAGTCCTGGTTGTCCTGCTTCATCAATATCATTAAATAATTTACCCATTCCTACTCCTGCTAATTCGATTGCTCTTAGTGCTGGTCGTTCTACATCTTCACCATCAAATGTCGTCCAGTTAAACTCTCCATCAGGTAATATAAATAAGGAGTCTTCTACCACAATTTCCTCTATATATACTACCAAACCAAATGACGGTACATTAGATAACCAAATTAGTCATAAACCGCTACAAGCTATCCCACCACGGAAAACTGTATTTGTTTCAAGGTTGACATGTGACACAACGGCAGAGGATGTTGATTATTATATTAGATCTAAATTTGGTCGAAATATTGATATTCGCATACAAAAATTTTCATTTTCTACACCCAGGTCCATTTCATCGTTTAAAATATCCACCTCACATGTTGATTTCAATGTTATTGTCGACTCTAACTTTTGGCCTGATAATACTTTAGTTCGCGAGTATATATATAAAGAAAAAAATATGTCTAATAAAATTGGTGTACTTCCTCATCATGAACAAAATGCTTCAAAAAACTAAATTTAATATCAACTGACTCAATATCATTACTCTACCAAAATGTTCGCGGCTTAAGAACAAAACTGTCAAATTTATATTTGGAAAGTTTTGACTGCAATTATTATATCTTGGCATTTACTGAAACTTGGCTTGATTGTTCATTTTTAAATACTGAAATACTTTGTAATAAATATTGTATTTATCGTCGTGATCGTGGCTCTTATGGTGGTGGTGTCCTCATAGCTGTTTCTAGTACTATTTCATCTGAACTTTTTATATTTGATTCATTACCTAATATCGAGTTTATAGCTGTTATTATTAAACTTAAGAGTCGAAGAATATTCATAACATGCTCATACATTCCCCCCTCATCACCGCAAGACTTATACATCCAGCATGCTGAAGCTGTTAGAATAGTTGC
Source organism: Metopia argyrocephala (assembly GCA_963576795.1). Lineage (NCBI taxonomy): Eukaryota > Metazoa > Arthropoda > Insecta > Diptera > Sarcophagidae > Metopia > Metopia argyrocephala. The sequence continues at coordinate 53,177,848 of OY756211.1, read as the reverse complement.
CTGTTCTGCCAGTGAAAATGACTCCCTGATTATTATTGGTGATTTCAATATTCCTTCCATATGTTGGAATTTTGAGAATGGATACTATATTCAATCAACGATTAATGATAGATTCACTGATTTTTTCAATATTTTGTATGATATGAGTTTATTTCAAATTAATGGAATACTTAATGACTATTCTAAAATTCTTGATTTAATATTTGTGAATAATACGGACGAATGCTCTATTAACCGTTGTGATCCTATCTGCATTCCTGAAGATCGTTTTCATCCTACCATTACATTGAATATCTATGTACCAGCTGAACTACGTAAAACACATCGTAATAAAGTATTTTCTTTCCATCGTACGGATTACAATAAATTCAACAACTTATTGTCAAATGTTGCTTGGGATTCAATAATTTCTGGAAATAACCTTGATGACATTATATCAAATTTCTATGCTGTATTACATCACTGCATTTCTGAATCGGTTCCTACAACATTCGCTCTTAATAATAAGAGTCCACCATGGAATAGCTTATACTTAACTAATATTAAAAACAGGAAGAATAAACTTTATAAAAAATTTAAATTATCTGGCTCTTCTCGTGATTACCTAAATTATTCAATTGCACGATCTAATTATATCACTGCTAATAAATTGGCCTACAATAGCTACATACACCGAATGAGAAGAAATATAAAGAAAAACCCAAAGGCTTTTTATAAATTTATTAATTCTAAACGTCGTGCCAATACATATCCCAAGTATTTAAAATTTGGTTCTCGTGGAGCTGAAGATGATATATCCATAAGCAACTTGTTTGCTGAATTTTTTGCTACAACTTATTCTAAAAAATCATTTAATAATCAAACCTGTTATCCGTATTCTTTATCTCAATCATCAAATATACATCTTTCGAATATCTCTTCTGAAACTGTTCTATCTAATCTACTGTCAATTAAAAGTTCACCTACCCCTGGTCCTGATGGTATACCTACCTGTATTCTTAAGCATTGTTCTGAAAATCTTTGTGGTCCCCTAACGGCAATTTTCAACAAATCTATTGATTTGGGTTATTTTCCATCTGATTGGAAGAAGTCATACATAATTCCTTTGTTTAAAGCTGGCAGTAAACTGGAAGTTTCAAACTACAGAGGCATAGCAAAATTAAATGCGATTCCAAAACTCTTTGAAAAAATTGTGACTGACTCTTTATATTATCAAATATCGTCACTCTTAACTTCATATCAACATGGCTTTCGTAAACTTTGTTCAAGTTATACTAATATCCTGGAATTAACAACTAAAGTTAATGAAGGCTTCGTCAATAATCATCAAACTGATGTTATCTACACAGATTTTAGTAAAGCGTTTGATAAAGTTAACCACGATCTTTTGCTCTATAAACTATCTTCCATGGGCTTTAGCAACAATGCTGTACGTTGGCTAAAATCTTATCTTTCTGGAAGAACTCAACAAGTGAAATTTGAAAATATTCTGTCTAAAATTATTGATGTTCACTCCGGAGTACCTCAAGGGAGCCATCTTGGTCCAGTTTTATTCTCATTATTTATTAACGATCTTCCATCTGCTATTATTCATTCTAATATTCTCATGTATGCTGATGATGTTAAGATTTTTAATTCGTTCGATAGCATATCTGCTCAGTCAGCACTTCAAGGAGATATTGACAATTTTTTACAATGGTGTGATGTCAACTTATTGGATTTAAATATTAATAAATGTAAACACATGTCATTTTATCGTTCACTGAAACTTGATACGTCATATCATTTTAAGGATAAAATCCTGGACAAGGTGTTAAGCGTTAATGATCTTGGGATCTTATTAGATCATAGACTTAAGTTTTGTGAACATATTTCAATGATGGTGAACAAAGCAAATGGAGTTTTAGGATTTATAAAGCGTTGGTCAAAAGAATTTACTGACCCCTACGTAACAAAACAACTATACACTTCTTTGGTACGCCCTATTCTTGAATACGGGTCTATTATATGGGATCCATACTTCCTCACTTACATTAACCTTATTGAATCTGTACAAAAACGTTTCCTTTTATTTTGCTTGAGAGGTCTAGGATGGAACTCATTCGCTCTTCCTTCATATGAGAACAGACTCGCTCTTATAAAACTGCCTACCCTGAAAAGTAGAAGAACAATGCTAAGTGTATCTTTTCTATTAAGATTAATACGTGGTGAAGTCCGTTCTGAGTATTTGTTAAGTAAAATTATTTTTAATGTTCCAATTAGACCGTCCCGTAACTTCCATTTATTATATTTAAAATATCACCGTACTGTATATGCCAACAATGACCCCCTTCGTCAAATATGTTTGAAGTTTAATAATCTTTATCATTTAATTGATCTTTCTGAGAGTAATGATTCCTTGAAAAGAAAAATTATTTTGTATTTAAATCATTATTATTAAATATTTACTTATATATTGTTTGTAATTTGTACTCTAGTCTGTAAGGAACTATTATCCATAGACATAATTAAATAAATAAATAAATAAATAAAAAAAACATAAACCTATATATAGCAAAGCATCACACCACAAACTTTCAAACGACAGATGGGGAAATTGCTGTTGGTCAATTAAGGATGAAGGTATAAACACTGACCTTTGAGTGATCAAATCAATAACAATTTGTCCTCATTCGTAAGGCGGTTTATCATAGTCCTTTGGGGTCTTCAGCCTAATTTTTTTTTCTGTTACTAATTCAACTCTCGACCAGGTACTGATCTAGTGAGCGCAAATTGATATATGGGTGTGCCAAAAAATATGTAAGTCGGCGCGTATATTAATATTTCCTACTTGGTCCGCGAAGCAATAGCTTGTGGGAACCCCTATGCTGGCCTCAAAAAAATTAAATGACATTTTTCAAAATAAGTTAGAAAAGTAGATTTAAGAGAGATCGTCGTAATAATAGGAAAATAAACTATTTTATTTGAGTCACCTGGCTCATCTGTCATAAAATGTATTGCATGTCGTTTCCCGAGTTATTAAAGGTATCTTAAAAAAAATTAGAATATTTTAAATTTAGGCATTTGTTAAATTTGTTAAGACACCGATTTTTATAACGTTACCTGGACAAAGAGAAAAACTCGTTTTGTATAGCTAAAGCGCAATAAATCGGCAACGCTGATAAAAAAAATTATACAAATTACGAAAACAAAATATATTTGAGTGCTTTTAGAGCTCATGTCTGGCTTATGGGATATAATGATGTCTTTGAGGACTTAAAAATATTTATTTTCCCGGTCAGTGTATTTATTTAAGTCGTTTTAAATGACCACCTACATACTAGACCCAGTGATATTTGTATGTTTAAATAAATTTTTAATATTCACTTGGTACACTTGGCTTCTGTTATTGCTGCAACACATGTTGTGTATAACTCTTATCTAAATATAGCTTTAGGAAATTCAAATACAATAACAATGACACTTGAAACAAGTTAAAAATGTTGAATTACAGAATGCGTAGTAAACGTCGATACAAAACTTAAATGTCTATTACAAAGCATTTCATAAAATAATTAAAATCAATCAAACACCTTTGGTTTGATTATTTTAATAATAATTTTGTTTGATTTTTAAAATTTTCAATGGCACTTCTAATTAGAATTTTTGTAAGAATAATTTTATTTCACATTGTAAACACAAGATAGCGAAATTTGCTCTATTGTTTTAAATGCTTATTGTTGTCTTTTCGTATGGCCTAAAAATTTGTCGGAAAAAAATTTATATAAGAACCTATTGTTTTGTGCCATGTTCAGGATTCCATTCAATTTCCTTCTCTGTATGTCTGTTTGCCGGCTGTCGAATGCTATTGTTGAATCCTGTCGCAGCATATTGGAATACCAACGTAACGTTTTATTTTTTCAGTTTTTTTTAACGTTTCCTACTTCTGTTGACTGTTATTTTTTTTCTCGGGTGCTTTTTTATTCTAATAAATTTTTACTGCAGTAGAATTTTAATTGCTTCTATGGTTTTTTTTTTGTCGATGGGTTTTTGTTTTTGACATGTTATTTTTTGCAGAGATTTTAATATTTGTAGAGACAGTGAGTGCCATACATTTTAATGATTTTTTTTACAGCCCTTAGGTCTGGTTTAAAAGCGTAAAACCTTTAACCTTTTTAGGGACGATTTTTTATAGCAAAACAAAAAGCCTTAATTTTTTTTATCTTCGTATACATACCTCTAACAGTATGCACAGTAATAAAAAAAACTACTTGTCTTACTAAAAGAGTTTATAGAAAACAATATTTGATACATTGTTGTTGACAGTAAATTTCAGTATTAAAAAAAACAAACATTCAGATATTGCCCAATTATTTAAAAAAATACCTATGTACATACATGCATACATAGATAATTGGCCATTACAACCTTGTTTCAGGATTACGTTCTAGCTTTTCGCAGTACTAATGTTGTGTGTGTCAATTTTTATCTATGAGCACCGGTAGCTACAGTTTAACGTCGATTTCGAACGACAGACTTCAGAAGCTTGTTCATGGCAATCAGTTACTCTCAGAGCTTTTGCCAGAAGACTCCCAAGAGGTATTCGCCGAATGAAATACTTTTTTTTAAGATGTCAGAGCTGGGGTTTGAATCCGGAGTTCTTATCTTGTAAGCCAATACAATAATCACTAGACTACGGCGACTAATAAATTTAAATTTAATAAATTCTTAACTCAAAACGCGATTTTTTTAGGTATGAAGTAATATTTATAATGGACCGCTTACTAATGCTTTGCTTATTTGCTACTGATATAAGTATATGTACATATACATAAGTAAATGTGTTTACTTTCTACTATTGATTATCAAATGCTTAGTGCCATAGACTGCCCAAATGGGACTTAGACGTGCTTAAGCAGTAACTACTTCACAGTTTGGAATCAATTCTTATGTTTTAAAGCATAGAAGGCCGGACCTAAAGACTGAGTCACATAGAATCCGTCATATGTTGTACTTTGGCTTTTTAATTGACAGCAACGTAATAACGTATGTGGTAATTACAATCAGTACTTTGATGGATTCTAAATCAAAAATAAAAATTTCATTTCTTTTAACACATATTTTTGTAGGATAGTTTATAAAAGCAAATTTATAAAACCGTGGTGTGAAAACGCAAAAAGTGGCGATCATCAAACTGCTTAATAAACAGTAGACTCGAAAAGACACAAAGGATCTTATATTTCGCAGTATCCTGCAGTTGTGTTCAGTCTAAATTGAATAATAATATATATTGTTTGTATCAATAAATAAGCTGATGACTACGGAGTCGATAGCTTATTTATTACTCGTATCGTGACCCTTATTAACCCGTACGGACCATTGCGTAATTAGGATCAGCCCTTCCCGGTCGGGTGAGTAAGTGTGTGGTGAAGACAGTTCGCAAAAAAAAAAAAAAAAAACGAGAAATGTTTTCAAAATTTGAAACAGTAATAAGGGGTTACAGAATATGTACTACATTGGTAAATATTTCTGTTTAGTAAGCCAATAGTTAAAATTAAAGGTGGGCAAAGGACTCTAAACACAATGTACCACAGTAATTTATTTGAATCACTCTTTTTTTCTTAAACAAACAATCTAGCAAACATCAGCATTAGTTTCCCTAGAATTATTTAATCATACGCTGTAAATCCATAGAAACATTTCGTTTTATTTGGAAAGTTCTTTATAAAGAAATTAAACTGAAAAGTATTTAGAGTATTACTATATTATTCTTAAACAATTTATTTTTGTATGGTTTATATTTAATTCTGCAAACATTTGTCTCATTAATCAAAATAAATTCCAATTGAGTTGAATTAAATTGAAATTATAAATTAATGTTGCTGAAGATTACAATAAATTTCCAAAATATTTAAACACGTTCTACTAAATGAAAATTCATTCAAATCATTATCCAGCATGAGGTCCTTTAATTATAAGTGTATGTGGGGCTGTATGTACATATGGCTGTAAGTATGTAAATACATACCTCATCTGTATCTGTATTTTTGGTTTACAAATGTAAAGTACACAGATGTTCAGCATGTTATGCTTACGTGCTAGTCGTTGTTTTTCCATGCGAACAATCCTTTTGTTTTACAGCTACTCTACGCCATGACGATGTTTATGTTGACCGTCATCGTCCATTGTCATTTTCATCGTCATTGTCATTGTGCTTCGACAAACATACAACGAGCCAGTGGATAGCATGAGATGTTGTTCTTAGAGCAGCTATTGATGTTGTTGAATCAACATTAAATGTTTGTATTGAACAAAAAAAAAAAAAAAAAAATGGCCACTATGAAACATTTTAGGCCATTTACTATGATTTGTAATCGTTTTATGGAATATCATCAATATCCTTCCTATTCTTTCATCCTTCATCCATTCTTTTTTTTTTTTTTTCTTAAAATATATAAAGTTTTGCTCTAATAAAATCACTCATCTGTTAAGCAATAAAAGCCATTTATTTTTAGCCACTTTGTAATCTGGTAGTATAGTATATAGAGAGTGTATATTTTTCTTTTGAATTATGCTATTTTCTGTAAATATTTCCGTTTTAAAGTGAAATCTGATAAAAAAGGATAATATTTTCTTTGAAAATTTTACACTGTTGAAGAATTTCGTTTAGTATTATTTTTTTTTTGATGGGGTATGGCACTTTGCAAAATAAAGAGCTTGTACGAGTATCTGTGTAATATATTTGACGTTGATGGGAATTATGCTGTTTTAAGATTAATGGTCGACAGTGATATGCTATTTTTAAAAATAGTTTAAAATCTAGTAGGTTTCTAATAAAAATTAAATTTAATTTAAAACGCAGAACTTCATGTTACAATAAAGGAATTCTATTTGGGGTATTCACAAGGTGCTCTATTATGTTCTATTGTCATAAAGTTGTTATTTTTTTGTTAATAAATTTTTTTATTACTAAAACAATTCAAACTTTGTGACAATATGACACAATAGCCTACCATGCGAATACTCCAAATATCAGTTTTTATAATTTTTAATATTATCCTATTACAGCGGCTTGTTTTTGCTATATTTCAAAGTATAGAGAGTGCTCGATTTGAACTGCTGGCAAACGAATTTTATTCGTGTGAGTTAATGTTTAACATTAAAAATAAGTATTCTTGTGGTAATGAGTTTAAAAATAACCCTGCAAAAAGTGGACTATTCTGGTAACTACTCATCTGGGTTATGTAGTCCAATTTTTTTTGCAGGGAAAACTCAGTAGTGAAAGAGGAATTCAAATCTGAAGTTTTGCAAGTCGTATTACCCAAAAAGATATACTTTCTTATAATATGTGTAAGTGCTGGTATGCAATCGTGCATACATACATGCACAGGGTGGGAAAATTTGAGGTTAGGAAGTAAATTGTCGGTCAAATAATGAAATTTCAAGAATGAAGCTGTCGTCCTTTGAAATTTATTTAGTAAAAAGTAGGGAAATTTTAACCACGTAACACTACACTACCATTGTTTGCGTCGGTCGGACGTTTGTGAATTCGCTTTTTGAAAAACTGGACGAAAACAAAGCATTGTTCAACAAAATCATCTTTGGTGATGAGACTATGATAACCGGTGTCGGTGCCACAAGCCACTCCGCCTGCCAAACAATTCAATTATTACAAGGGGCATTTTTCGGTCAGGATTTGATAATGTCAATTGGCCGCCTCGTTATTTTGATTTAACACCTGCTGCATAACTTTCGCTGGGGCCATTTGAAAAGCTGGGTTTACGTGAATAAACCACAAACAACTGAAGCTCTGGAAAATGAAATTTGGCGCTTCTTTTACTTCACCATTTGTGTCATAGTTTAAAATTTACTTTTATATCTAATATTAAAAAAACCATATAAAAAACTGTTAAATACGTGTAGTAATAAATTGTTAATTAAGGCGTTGAATTGAAATTCCTTATTTTTCTTATTGAGCAATATTTTGCCGAAAATAAGGCGGTTATTCTATGAAACCTTTTAATAAAAACACCTACAAACGACCAATAACATTTCCTTTGTTAACAAAATAAAATTTTTTTACGAAGTATTTTCAAATACTTCAGAGTTGTTCAGATATTATTGGCGACCATTTTTTGTTCTAATGCATGCTAATTTTTGTTTTAAAAAATTGATTCGAAATCTATAAAAATTAAAAACGACATTTTACTATTTATTGAAAAGCATTTTTAAGAATATCGCAAAAGTACGAATATATTGGATTAGTTTCGCTAAGCCGGTTTCCTTTGTCTGGTTCTCAATGTTCTCTTATTCTCTTATTAAATATGAATGTATTCGTAATGGATTTAATAAGAATAAATCTTTGATAATCTCATATAGTACATAATAGGACGTTGGAAAAACTCTTTCATTTCGTCTACATTTTACTGTTATAATATTATATACTCTTATATATTTATTGATGTTCAATAAATGGGCATATAAGTACATATACTCGTATATTTAAGTTTGTTGGTCATGTTTTATTTGTTTTAAATGATTTTTGAAACTATTGAGTTAATTTTTCTACTTGATTGCATTTAAGATGCCACTGCATCTCTAAGAAGAAGTTATTCCTTTTGGTTTTTCTTTTCTTAGTCATTTTATTTTGTGGTGGAATAAGTTCTTTAAATTGATAGCGATTATGCGGAGTATAGTTTGAACTTAAAATTTATAGGAAAAGAAAAATGAACTCAAACTGATTATTTAAAGTTTAAAAACATTTTTTTATTTTTTTTTAGCAATTTAGTTTTGTTTTGCATTTAAAAATGTTTCATTTTATTCTGTCTTGTACGCATTTATAGGCGCTTGTCTTTACACAAATCAAACGGATGGTTTGGGCATTTTTAATAAGAATTTGCGCATCAATCAAACTGGCACACCGTATTTGTTGTATGAAAATGGTGTTATTTGCAATGACAAACCCAATACTAAATGGTCAACAAAAATTGAGTTTGTCTGTGCCAACAATGGCAGCAATGGCAACAAAAAGAACAGCAATGCCGCTATTGGTGAAGGTCCAAAAATAATTGAAAATTCTCATTGTCAACTACTGATACAGTATCAAACTGAGCTGGCTTGCCAGGAACAAATCGAATGCAAAGCCAAAGTCTATATCGAACACTCAGAAGATGTTGCCGATATGGAAGTAATCGATTTAACACCATTGATAAGTACAACCGATAATTATGAAGCTGAAATAGATTCAGAGCTATTAAAAGAAAAACAAATGAGCAAATCGACTAAGGTAAGTTTCAATAATAATGTAAGTGGATTTTGGGTGGGTGCTTTTAAAGAAATAAATCTGTCCTTAAATGGATGTAGTAGTACAGATACAGGATTATTATTATTATTATTTTCTTTTTTTTTGGAATCGATAAATTAAAAAATACTTTAAATAAGAGGTTTGATAAAACAATACGGTGACTTCTTTAATAGTTCTCTTTTTTTTGTAATCGATAAATTAAAAAATACTTTAAATAAGAGGTTTGTTAAAACAATACGGTGACTTCTTTAACAGTTCTTTGTTTGTTGTGAATTTGATGATCTCAGAAAGCGCCAAAAAAAGGCTGTTAAGGAGGAAACACAATCTTATATAAGATATAAAAAAAAAACTGAGGAAAGTTGTTACAGACGTCGCATCTTGGAATTGAAATTTCATATCAGATAACTTTGTTCCCAACTGTTTAATTTAATTAATTCCACAGAACTGACGAATCGATGAGTAACTGTAAATCAAAAACGGCCGTAATTATAAATGATCAAAGAGTATGTCTATAAAGTTCTAACTAAGGCCGAAAACAAAAGAAGATACAGTGCGAACTCGATTACTGCAACTCTCGTTATGCGCAACAACTCGATTAACGCCTGAATCAAATGCATTGTAAACTCAGTCAACGCAACTTTTTAAAAAATTTACCTCAATAAACGCAACTATTAGTTTTAGCTCTATTTTTTTTTTGTCCTCTGGATAGTTTTTGCATTATTTTACAGTTATTTTTTGGAACAGTTTTGATAAAAACAGACAAGCAGAACGTGTCTGATGTTTTTTATCAGTTTGGTAAAAAGATTTTCGCGATCAGTCACAGTATTAAAAACGCAGAAAAATGGTGAAGGTGACAAAGTGCAGTAAACAAAAGAGTGAAATTTTGAATAAACTTGAAAAAAATATATCGGTCAAAGCATTATGCCAGGAATACAATGTGCATTAGGGTGGGTCAATTTGTTCGGGACCGAAAAACATGACAAAGCGTATAGCAAGGTCGTAATCTACGAGAAATTCTAAGAACTTTTGCCAAAGAAACCATGATTCTAAAATCAAAATCGAGCTTCCGGTTTTTTAAGAGAAAATTTAGTGATCAGGTCATCCGAAAATAATGATATTTTTTTGGAAGTATTCATTGCAATTGGTGTATAGTTGACCTGTAACGCTGGAAGAGAGCTTATTTTAAAGGAAATTTTCTCAGTATCAACGGTATTCTTGTTTTAGGCTCAATCTCAGAATCTACACCTTGCTTGGTGATCCACCTGTCTACGAGTATATATGTATGTACACTGCCGATCACTTGAATAGGTTTATTAATTTTTGCTCTTATATTTTAATTTTTCTTCATATAAACTTTAGAAGAATAATTTTTTTTCACTTAAATTAAGAGATATTATGAATAATCATATTTTAGGAAGAAAAGAATAACGGTACAATAAATTAAAATTTGTTATTTTTTGATTTTACTTAAAATGCTGCGAAAACAGGTGTAGATTTTCGGTCACTTGAATAGGTTCACTAGGAATAAAATTAGTTTGCTTTTGACCATCGACAGTATAATTAAAATTTTAAATATTTGTGAGTTACTGCCATAATTTTTTATATTTTTTATGTAAAATTCATCCTCACGTGGAAGTGGGTATACCTCTTTCCTCCGTTAGTCTCCTTATTAGAAGGAGACATTTATTGGACGCGGACCTAGCCTGGTCGCGGGAGGAGTCTTGCCAAGTTGCTAGACTCACCTGGCCTAGGCTGGACTTGAGGCGTACCAATCAACTCTTTAAACTAGACCGCAGGGACATCTCCATCCATATTCCCCTGACTTAAATATTATAGAAAATGTATGGGGCTTGCTTTCTCGCAAAGTCTACGAGTCCGGCAGACAATACGAAACCAAATAGGCTTTCAATGGAGGAATTAAAAAAGCTTGGTCCAAAAATTTTATTATCATTATTTGAAAACCTTTACAGCTCCCTCCCAAATGGTATTTTTGAAGTTACATCGAATAAAGGAGGATATACTCCTTAATAAATCATCAAACATTGTAAGAAATCTTAAAAAATTAAAAAAGATTTACAACAAAATAATTTTTTTTTTAATTTTTTAAATTAATGATAGTGAACCTATTCAAATGACCCAAAAAATTGTGTTGAAAATCATATTCGTTTTGGGAAAAAAATTACTAAAATTCAGTTATTAATTATTGAAACAAGATTTTTTTTATAAACACACATAATCCAATATTTTACCATTTTAGAAAAAACTTAAAACTTAATTACTTTTTCTAAAATGTAATGAAAATAGTAAAGCTATTCAAGTGAGCGGTAGTGTATCTTGACATACCAAACTAATCATAAATCAATTGACAGCTAACAAAATGGCCGCTTTTTTTTACCATAAGAGGTGAACAGTTCTTGTACTGTTTGATATAATTTTATAAAGCAATGTCCTCATATCAGCAGGTGCTTTTCAATTATGTTACTTCACTTAGTAATTTGATTTATAAATTGGCAAAAGATGCAAAGAATACGAGTATGTGCAACTTTGAAATTTCGAAACTAAAACGACAAAAAAAAACCAAATACATACTTTAAAATTTCAATTTGCTAAAGGCGTTTGCTTATTGCCCTGACAACCATTTTTATTAATCTTCTTTACATTCTCTTTTCTCTTTGTGACTCTTTAAATGATTGTAGTTCATGTTATTGTGCTTTAATTTAATTCGTCCTATATACTAAATTTTCTAAAATTCTTTACTATATTGCTCTTTATACCTACATACATACTTATAACAGGCTTGTAGTCCAATTTTAATTATGCCTTTAAAATGTCAAAATATCTTCTTAGTTTTTTACTATCCTTTTAAAGTCCTATCTTTCCTTTTAATTGTTATTTTTTCAATTTTATTATATCCTGTTTTCTCATTCTTTTTTTTTTTGCAGATTTTTCTGAATGTCTGTCGACCATTAGTGCCTAAATATGGTTTAGGCTGTCCAGGTGGTACAGCCGTATGTATGGGAAAAATTGATAGTAATACTGGTAAGCCGGAAGAAGAACAGGTATGTATTTGTAAACACAACTACATATAAGGGTATACTTTCTATTTCCTTGTTTTATACTGCATGTAGGTATGGATGTATGAGCTTGGGAGGGCTAGTGTGTGTATTTATACAAACTTAAATCTTTAAGCCGTTTATCTTTAGAATTTTCATGTATGTGGGTATTACAGTGAGTGCGTATTTTGGTATAGTTTTTCTAATGCAAAAGTATTTTTTGAAATTTTATGAGACCAACTAATTGGTTGTAAAGGAAATAAGTTTTGCTTTTGAAAGATGATGGTTTTCTAAAATTCTCAAAATAATCTCCAACAAGCTGACATGTGGCAAAAGTGTGAAAATTAAAAAAAAAAAATTGAAAGCAAATCATATTAAATTGAGGCAAAGCCAAGCAACGATTACAGCGGTCATACAATTTTCGATACTTTTTTAATAGTATATTATCTCTCCTTAGCCTCGAAATAATTGGGTCTCGGTTCCGGCGATTACCATTCCAGCAAGCCTCCTTTTGTGGTCGTCAAACAGGAAACAGTTTTTGATAGCCAAATCGGGAGAATATGGTGAATGAAGTAGTAATTCGTAGCCTAATTCACGCAAATTTGCCATCGTTTTTATTGATTTTTGAAAGATTGCATTGTATTAATCGATGATGATATAATTGTATAATACTATAGTAGTTAAAAAAAAATCAATGAAATGAATAATCGCACTTTTGGTATAAAATTTACTTGTACTGACCGGTGTGGATTTTTTCCACTAGTTGTGACTTAAACTTTGATTACCCAAAAATAAAAGCTTGTTTTTTTTGTGATAAATTCAGGTATTTTCATTTAAAAAATTAAAAATTTGGGAAAACAAAACTTTATAATTAAAACGAAATAAATACTTAAATTTTATTTTCAAAATAATAATAAAATAAGCCGATAGAAAATACTCCTTCGCAATCAGTATATGTCGGTTTGCATTGTGAAACAATAATATATTTGCGGTTTTTCTATAGTGAAAAAAAATCTTAGTTTAAGACTTTACAACTATCAGCTTTAGGTTTGACATCTTGTAAAAGCTTTTTTTTAATACAATATTCAAATTGTTCTTGCAATGCCTGACCATATCCTTCTTCATTGTGTAAATCTTCTTGTAATTCGTTTTTTGGGTAGAAACACTTTCTATGTTGATTATTTTTTTTTAATTTAAATTTTTTGCAACCTTGTAATTGAAACAAGCTGTTTATAAAAATTAAAATTCAATAATATTTATTAATATTTACGCTTTGCAAAAAAGAAAAAAAAATTAAAGACACAAGTGGCATAGTGTAGTGGTTAGAGCTCTCGCTTACAACACCAAGTGGCCCAGGTTCGAGCCCCAGCACTGGAGAATATGAAAAACAAAAAATTTTGTGCGGCATTTTCAAGATTTAATATCACATAATAATATATAAGAGAAAGAAAACCACCCCCTGACATTCCACTCTAACCACCTTTGGGCTATCAAATAAATGATCAGGAGAAAGCGCCACCTACAGAAACAGACAAAACTGAAAAACAAAGATCAAAACCTATCAACAACAACTAAGCCAAGATCCTCACCACTTCAAAACAGATAAAAATTAACATCAGCAGATGGGGCAGTTGCTGTTGGTGAAGGTAATAGAGTGATTAACTGACAGCAACTTGTCCCATAAGCCACTTAAAAAGAAAAACAAAACTCACTTTCCAAATTCCGAATTCCTGCATGAGCAGGGGTGTACCCCTGAGTATTGATTGGTCTTATAAAAAAAACGACTGTTTCTTCGTCGATTTTCTGTTTCCAATAGTTGAAAATAATACCACGAGCAGTCAAAGAATTACTCCGTGCCTGCACATTTTGCATTTGGCTCACAACATGAGTGCTGCGAGAAGCTAGGCCGTAATCCTGGCACAGGGTTGTAAAGGCCAGTTATGGATGTACAATCATTTAAAATTACTAAAATTGGATTATGTTCTGGACATGAGAACCAAAAATATTAGATCCACCTAATTGCTTATTCTAGCGTAGTACTCGTATTTTAAGCAGGTAATTGTTATATAGTCGATTGTGTATCGAATGGCAGAATGAATTAGAGAATAATTTATATATTAGTCACACAATCTCTTTCTGGAACAATATCCCCGCGAATTTTTTCCTGTTATTAGTATATAAACAGGGTCAAATCAAATGTTCACAAACACTACTCCCTCTTTCCTTATACACTGCATGAGTACTGGTCGCACTCTGACTATTCATCTCGCAAAAATAAAAAATCATAAATTTATTTTATTCAATATTTGTTTATATTTTTTTTCTGTTAGTCATATGACCAACATATATTTCGCATTACTTGTATCTTCATAGCACCATGCAATTCCTTTGACACAGTCTTACTGTTACTTTAAACTTCTGCGTTAGGTTGGTTTCAAGTGTTCATAAATTTGAGATTTTATTTTTATTTAAACAGAAAAAAAGAAAGAAAACTGGTATTTCTTTCTCTAATGTCCACAATGGAGATTTGAAAACTAAAGTGGGAAAAAGTCATAAATGCCCATAAAATAATTTTTTTAAAGTTTTACGAAACTGTTCGATTACAAGTAAGAAATAGTATGTAAAAATACTATTTCATATGAATTTAGTTTGAGTTACTTAAGTATAGACAAGACTTAATTCTATACAAAACAGCAGGCAATACAGAATTATACGATGGCCATTGAGTCCAAATATTAAATTGGTACTGCACTACTATAATAATTAACAGCGTTATCATTGTTACTCTAAATTGTAATTTGACTGCTTTTTGATCCTTTTGTAACGTTTAACCCTTTTTAGGCTGAACAACACCACATGGTCTCCATATCCATCAGTTGCGCGCAGAACAGTATAAAGTCAGCTTTCCAGTATTTTTAATAGATCCATTTTATTTTTTATGTATCCATTAAAAAAAATACACAATATATAACACAAATATCAGCCATTAATAAAATTCAGTCAGAATTAAAAGCAAGGATTAAATCCTATGAACAACGCCTTAGCCAAGATCCTCACCATTTTACAACAAACAAAAATTAACACCAACAGATGGAGCAATTGCTGTTTATCATTTCAAGGTTGAAGGTATAACATTGGCCTTTGAGTGATTAACTGACAGCATCTTGTTCTATATAAGTCGCTTAAGTGGAACTATATGAACTACTTATACCACTTCAAATATTCCATCTGTGGGCCTTATAAAAATAAAAATTAAAAACGTTAAACCTAATTTTTCAAAGTGAATCACCGTAAATGGTTTGTCTAATACCGTCTACCGGTCCACATTCCTTCGACAACAGCACGCCACTGTCAACGCAAAGCACTATCTGTTTGTAATTACCAACTTATTTTTTTTCATTTTGTGAGATCCTTTTTTGTCGAAAGCAACCCTACACTAGATGTGCTTATTACTGCTAAGATTCCGACAGCGACAAAAGTGATCGTGTCGTCGTATTGCTGCAATGTTGCTAAAATATTTGTTTTATACGAGTATCTGTGTGGTTTTTAGATTTGACATATTGTAGTTGGTAGTCTTCTGTGGTCTATGTGTTTAATGCTTCAATTATAAAAAGTATTTTGTTTTATATTTCAATACATATGTTCAGTTTTTAGTTTTATAAAATGCTTTTTTTTTGTAATTCGTCGAGCTTTAATTTCTTAAAGCATATGTATGTTTCTTACATTCATTTATATGTATCACTTGGTCCTGTTTTTTAAATACCCTACACCACCATTAGTGGTGTGTGTTTGAATTTTGTGCCATATTAAAAACTCAGTTTAAGTCACATTAGTTTGAATTTTATTTTGAAAAAAAAGCAACTTAGGCCTTTTGAATATTATAAATTAAAGTACAATAACACTATATTATCATTTTCTGTTTTAAAAACTGCCTACTAAGTAAAACTAACGCTAGAAGAGTTATATAAAGTGTTTTCACAAATATGTTTTAAATAATAAAAACAAAAAAAAAATCCATCTTTGATGTTTAATAAATATTGTATAAAAAAAGTAAAAAGAAAACTATAATTTTTAAATTAAAGGTTATATGGATACTTAGCCACTACTTCCTATGCGGAATAGATTATTGCAAAGGTGCATTACCATGTAGGGTATTTCATAGTCGAGCTTGATCAATTATAACTGTTTTACGTATTTTATAAAAAAAATATATAGTATATACGTATGTATGTGTATGTATATTTTGTGCAACTTAAGCAAAACACAGCACAAATACCATAAAATAGCAAAACTTAAGAAAACTGTCACATAAGTTTTTTTTTTCACATAAGTTTTTTCCCTTTTTTTCACATTATTTTGTTAAAAAAAACTGAAAATGTGGAAATTAATGTGGAAAATAATACATTGTTTATGTATATGTGTGTGTAAAAACACTTAAGTTTAAAGTAGATGATGTCACAAAAGTTTGTCTCTGGTGAGTGAGAATATAATTTTAAAAAGTATATTTCCGTTTCCTTTGATGACAGTGGTATAAAAAACTAAAGAACAAACAAGAATGGTCAAATAATAATTTTAACTGGAAATAAATTTATGAACTGTAGTTCATAATGTCAAAATTATTTAAAATTATCTACATATATTTGAAAGTTTAATCCCGTATCGAGTCAAATAGAAATCTTACGTCTTCAACGCTGTTGGGTAATCTCACTACACACAACTTAAAAAACTGCCCGTAGACTATTGTTGTTAGTGTTATTGGGCTATTTTGGCTAACAGAAATTCCATCTCAAATACACAATCTAAAATTTTACAGTCTTTTCATTATGCGCCAGTAGAAATCTTGACATCCATAAGAATTCCAGATTTGTAAAGAACCTGACGTCATCCATTAATTGCTTCTTTGAATGCAAAATTATTACACTTTGTAGTTCTAATAATAATTTTTCGATACGAAAGATTATTAGCTCGCGAGTTGGACGATTTGCCTTCAAGTTTAAATTTAATATGTGAGATAAAAATTAAAGAAACAGTTTTGTTCATTAGTTTAAAATGCCTATTTTTTATTTCAAATACTGATGTTGATCCAAAAATTCTGACTTTTTTAGAAATCTTGTATTCCCAGATTTTAAATAATAATTTCGATTTAAGTTGGTTGACAGAAATAAACTTGACCTTACAGTTTTATTTTCCTTTTACACTAACAAGTGTAAATTACACTACTTGTATAAATTATGGAAAACTTTTTATATCATATACATACATTTGATTTTTTAATATTTTACAGAAATTATATTTTTTAAGTTTTTGAAAGTTGTATAATCAATACAAATAATTCACTGTCTATATACATCCTTTAACTTTATTTGTTTGTACGCAATGTTCTCTGGAACGTATTTACTATATAAAAACAAGATTATGTATATGTACATTATTTGTAAAAAAAAACCTTACAAAGTTGGCATAGCTTTAGGCGTTTTTAGTCAAATATTTTTAGTATGTTGCAAAATAAGGAGCTCGTACTAGCTTCTATCAAGGTGGTGTTTAGAGCGTCGGTGTATACACCCACTCCCCCCACTCATTCACGAGATTATGATATAATCTTATAATCTTTATCATACTAACCTTGAATAGTGTGGAACAGACTGCTTTTAGTTAGTCATTTGCAGGTTTGCTAGCCTTATCATCTTTAGAGATTGGTGTTGCATTAAAAACCTTTCAGGTAGATAGAAGCACTCAGACACGCAAGCGCCTAATAGCAATGTTTTAGGGTCAGTGCTAGTATACCATCCGGTCCACAAGACTTTTGTATGTTGAGGTCTGCAAGAACTGTTTTAACAGCAAGGGCTCAGTGACTGATACTCTTTCGAGCTCGATCACCGATAGAGCGTTCTTTGGTAATCATGAATTCTTCGAAAGTAATCCGACTACAATTTAATATTTCTATAGACATTTATTAAAATCTGTGCAAAGAGACATTTTATATATAATTTCTTTTAATTAGTTTCAACAGATTTTTGTAATACGTTTTAAAATATTTGGATTTGTATTTTATATATACAGTCTGTATTGCTTATTTTCATAAATAAATTTAAAGTATATACAGTTTCTCACTCATGAATTTGCACATTAAAAATAACCAGAATTTATTTAAAATTATTAGTAATTTAACGACATTTTTATTATAAAAAATTTATTTTAATTATATGCACAACAAATTTGTAGGTGTTTACAGGGATTGTGTAGAAAAAATCTTGGAATTATTTTAAAACAAGGAAGAAATACAACAAAAACAAATTTTTACTTCATTCTTTACTCAATAAACTCTTTGCACAAAAATGATTTGTTTTTCTTGATGTTGATAAGGACTTAACGACTTGCAGTTTTTACAACAACTATCAGAATGTATATAAATAATTGACTATGAAGTTTAATGTTGCAATTATATAATTACACAAAAAAGTTTCAATCAATAAAATATTCCGTTTTTTATTGAAATTTTTTTTAAATAACTCGCAGTCGTGTTGATTTCTGATTATAAATTTGACAATCATATTGAAATCGTTGGTTGCAAAAATCAGGCAATTCCCCCAACTATGCCCAATCAAAGTAAAAACAAAAAAATGTTTGATTAATCATTGAAATTACATCATGCGTTTTAAGATTAAATCTACAATAAAGTCTTCTCTACATCATTAGCAGTAACAGACCACTTTTTGTAAATTTGTGTCCAATGTTAAACGGTGCATTTAATTAGGAGCACTTTAAAAACATTTTACAAGTTTTTGTTGCATTTATTTTCACTTACATTATTACAGAGACAAAATAAAAGTTTCAAAATAGTGAACAAAATGCAAACGTGTTGTAAATTGCAGCAGACAGAGTTATTTTTTATATTTTCTTTACTTTTCATCTAATTTAATTTTTCACTATTGTGTATGCAATCACTTAATGACCATTAGATTTTAATTTTTTATTTTTTTTTTACAAAAAAGGAATGCAGAAAATTATAAAATTTTTTTGAATATTTTGAAAATGATGTTTTTATTTTCGTTCTCATTTTATTTTTCTTTAATTAAATTTTATTAATTGCAATTGCGAAAGTTAAAACAAAAATGTAAAGAAAAATTCTGCATTGAATTAAAAACAAAAAGAAAAAAAATCATTAAAATTCAAACAAAAATGTTTGTTAAAAATAATTAATGCTGCTGGCAAGTATACTTAAAAAAACACCTTAAAGTGTGGCGTTATTGTTTTTTTTTTTCTGCAAGCGAATTGAATTATTTCTATAAAACCTCAATGTACCTGTTTGAATGCCATTATAAAACAATGAGGATGTAAGAAAAAAAAATTTCGTTTTTTCTTTAATCGATTGCTTGCTTACAAACCTCAAACAAATTGAGGGGATAAAATAAAATAAAAAAAAAATGAAACCAATCAATGAATCATCGTCAGCAGAATTACTGGTTTGTTTTCTCAAATGGTGAAAATTTCGTTGGCATTTCATTAATTGAAGCTGAAATGTCTGAGTACTTTATGTAAAATAGCAGCGTAAGACTGCAATTTAAAATTTATTTAATGAAAATTCAAAACAAATAAACATGGTGCTCTTTAATATTTTTCCGAATTAGAATAACCAAATTATGCTTTACTTCATATTGAGCCGAGGATGATGAAAATCAGATTGCTTGAATACATTCGAAAAAGGAAAATGCCTACGTATTCCCTACTTGGCACGTTTGATTGGTTTCGGGAAAAAACATGTTTATCGAAAATAATAAAATATTCATTTATTAACCAACAAAGATATTCAATATATTTTAAAAAAGAAACGATTTATAAAAGTATCAGAAATTTTTAGAAGATAATGACTCGTAGTCGCCGTAGTCTGTTGGTTAGTGTGTTGTCTTACTAAGACGAGAGCTCCGGGAATGAAATATGAAAAAATCTGTCTTTCGGCGTCTACCTCTTAGCAGACTTCTGCCAAAAGCTCTGAGAGTAACTGATTGCCATTAACATGCAACGATGCCAACATTGCCCTTTTTACGTTGTTTTCAGCCCTTTTTAAATGAGCGCAGCTTGTTTTTTTTCATTTAGCCCTTTTTTTCAAAAAAAGAGCTGCAATGGCCCTTTTTGATGTCGTTTTTAGCACCTTTTTGCGAAATATATAGATGAAAACTGCTATCTCGGTTATAGTTTTGAGAAAACTTGTGCAGAATCAAAAATATTTTACACAGAAAAGAAATTAATTAAGGAGAACTTGATTAAATTTAGTAGAAGTTTAATTATGAAATAAAAGCAAAATTACCCACAAGTATTGGAAAGCATTGTTAAATTTAGTGCAACAAATATTTTTTCCTGCAATATTGAGAATACTAAAGCCGTACTTAAATAATTTGTCAACGGACTTGAAAATTAATTGAGGAACTTGAAAATTCTATAAGAAATAAAACTATATATGTAAGTGGAAAAACCTGGATAGAAGTGATTACATTTGGATCGAAGTAAATCATTTCAACAATTCAACCAACGAGAATCCATTTCAAAAACTATCATCTTTTGTTTTAAGACTTTTCATACTGCCTTATTCAAATGCTGAAGTAGAACGCACATTCACTGTTATGAATTTCTTTTAGAAATAAAGTACGAGTAGCTTAATTCACATAAAATTTGGGTTAAAAAGAAAAAAAGTGCTGCTGTTCGGATTACGAAATATCGGAAAAAGTCTGCTTAAAAATTAATTCAAACGAAACATTTAAGAAGACAAAATATTATTGTTTTGTGAACTTTAAGAATAAGAAGCCGACAATGAAATGTTATGAGAAAGTAAAGATTTTTTTTACTGAGACCAATGCTCAGGGGTGTAAACCCCTACTCATGCTGTAGATTGTATTGAATTTTTTTTGCTTTCAAATATCACTTTTGTCACAAAATTAATTTACAATAAAATTAATTTAAAAGACGTGAAATTTAAATTTAGCTCCTTTTAGCCTTTTTTAATATGTTCTTGGCTTTTTTTGCTTCTATAAAGTTGGCATTGCTGTGAACAAACTTCTAAAGTCTGTCGTTCGGAGTCGACATTAAACTTTAACGTGGATAAAAATTGACACACACAATATGGGTGCATGTATGTAGTGTTTAGTGGCATATTCGTTTATTTTAAACATAATAATAGCTTTCGAAACAGGTATAAGACTTTTACTGTTACATTTAAATTTTGAGCTGATAGTTTTAAACCAGTTGCCCAGCGCACTTATTAAGTGATCTACATGAACTCCCCATCGTTAGCCTTTATTTATAATAATTTTCAAAATTTAAAACTTTTCAACCTTAATGAGACTTTCAGTTGAATATTGTATAACGCATTTACAAACCCGAAGTTTGTGTTTCTTTGCCGAGAGAGTTGCTTCTGAAAACTCGCCTCAGATATTGAACTTCTAAAAGAGGATACAAAAATTGTTTCTCTTTGCGAATAAATTATTTTTTTAAATCATCAGCATAGGCAGAGTAGACAATATTTTTATGGCGAGAAATTATCAAGAATTAATTATAACTTTATTTCACTATAATTTTATTTACTCAGATTTTTATGAAACCCAGTTAGAGTATAAAAGCACAATTGGATGTTTTTAAAAATAATAATTAAATAAAAGTTTAACAAAATCATCGTTCTAGGAACGATTTTCGTACGTATACCTTGTTTTTTCGTTATACACGTTTAAGATTTTTTCTCTAAATTTTATATTTTGGTTTGGCTTCGCTTTAATACAACTTATCAGCATAGGTATTATAGGAATATTGATGGTAATGATGACTGAATGAATAGCTGACGTATTGATAAAACAATTTTTTCAAACTGAGATATACATTTTTTTCAAACCGTTTGCATTTATTTTTGTTTTTCATCCAATTAACCAGGTTTTCATACACTTTAAGCCACTTTAAACTACTTAAAGTGTTTCGATATGCAATTGAGATTTTTTTAAATTGCATGAAGGCTAAAACTAAATAAATTAAAAGTTTTATTTTATATTTTTCGCATGTATTTTTTTGTGTGTAGTATTTGGTTTTGTAAAAAAAAATGATTTTGAGTAGATGTTTTCTATACTGAATGATATTCTGCGCATAATTATGAACTAAACAACAACATAGGCAGCTTTAATGCATTGAGGTTTTTCATCCAAACAACTTTTCAAAGGAACGATGATCAATTTCGCCTAAATATGAAGGAAATACACAAATTGTAGCACATAATCTTATATTATTTATACGATAATACTGTCATTATTTATACTGGCGCAAAATTAGTCATTTTCTGTCTTTTATTTTAGCGTGGTTATAATTTATCCTTTAAAATTTTCTTTCAAAATTGCCGCAACCGTTTTATATATTCAATAATCATTTCGAGTGATTATTCTGATTATGTTTTTTTTTAAATATTACAAATGGTGAAATTTTTCAAATGTTTCACCTTAATCGAAAATCTTGGGAAAAAAATCAAAACTAATTTAAAAAGAAAATTCTTTATTTCTCAACATATTGTCAATGGAATTAAAGAACGCTGTAAGTGACAAAAAATCGAAAATACGTTTTTTGCATCATTTTTATCAGAAAAAAATACGCTTTGATTGGTTCCGGTCCCAAATTTCTACGATGAAAATAAATTCACTTACGCCGTCTGCGAAATGAAAAATACCATTGTATTTGTTCTACTTTCATACAGGTTGTGTGGCTCTGGTGAATATTTAAGGTTTTGTTAGTTATAGCGTTCTTTAATTCCATTGACGATATGGATATGTTCAGTAAACCGAAAGCGAGTAAATCGGAATCGATTAATTTTAAGCGAGTGTTTTTCAACGGCAAATAAAACTTATTCTGCGCCAATTGTTTTAAAGTTTTTATAAAAAGAAAAAAAACTAAAATTAGAAAACTTATCAAAGTTGAAAACTATAGCAATTTGTAGTTTCTTTTGATTTCAAAATCCCTCGTTTTCGCTTTACTCCTGATTAATTTTCCTACTGGTTATTGTGGCTTGAGATCGCATTTACGGACAATAGCGACATGGAAAAGCCTAAAAAATATATATTTTCAAATGTGTGAACCCAACATAGGTAGCTTTAGACGATTGTGTTCAAAGAAACCTATTGTCTCGTTGTTAAAACCATGTAAAATTTATAAATTGTATGTTCTTAAATCATATGTTAATTATCCATTTCTTTAATTAATTTAAGACATTAGTGCTTAGCTGGCAGACCCCTGCATGTGTAGGTTTCATATTTTGGTAAGACATCATATAAGCATGTCATTCTTAAATTGAGTATCAACTTTCAGTACGTACGTACATATTTCCAAAAACATTCCTGTGATTTGTTAAAACACCCATACGAAAAACAGTGACGAATTTTATCTGGACTTGACTTGATATACAATTTAGGGTATTAAATTGTTTAGTTTAATCGAAAATGAGATTTTAACAATCTTTTTTATACAGTTAAACCTCGGGCCTCTATTAATCGTTAACTCTATTAACCGGCATGCGGTTCTGTTTCTGTTTTTTATTATGCAAATCTAAATCCGGTGGTTCCCCTTTTTGATTTTGCATTCTCTATGACAATTTGTATGTATTTTATAAAAATATGTGGTATATTTGTATCTGTAGTTACATAAATCGAAGGTTTAGATAAAAATATAAAAAAACAAAAAAAATAAATTTCTAGTGCCGGTCACACGAGAGCCGGATAGTCGAGGTTTAACTGTATTTAATTTTATTTCAGGAAAACTTTCTATACATCCATATAAAAATATAAGGATGCTAAGATTGTATATTTTTTGCTGACAAGTTGATTTATATATTTTTTTTTTTGACAAACAATTAATTGCAAAGTTCAGCAAGAAAATCCTTAACATAAATATTAACTTATCTTTAAACTTAAACTTTCTTTAAAAAAACTAAATAATAAAAAAAGGAAAAGCAAATACTCTCAGCTTTATAAATAACAAAATTTTTTTGTTTTCTTTTTTTATATCAACAGAATAGAACAATATTGTTAAGGAAAAAAACTACTTGACCAGAGTAACAAAAAGTAACTAAAAAGAACAAAAAATAAAAAACTTCTTAAAAGTTCATCTACTTTATGTTAAGTTTTTAATTTTTATTGCATACCAAAAAATAGAAAAAAAAACAAAAAATTTTTATCAGTTTATTTTTTTCTTAGCCAGTATTATGTTGAGGTTTTTTGTGTATCATCCATGTCAGAGCCATTTTTGGCAAAAGAAAAATTTCTTATATGAATATAGTTCAACTCATTGAAATTGTAGGCGGTTTCTTTTTTAGTCCTATTTTTACCTTTTGTTACAGAACTAAATTTTATACGGAGTAGAACTATTTGAAAAGTCTGAAAAAAATTGCAAAATTAATCATTTAATTTTATTATACTCGTATTTATAAAAAGGATTAAATAGATTTTTATCTTCAAAAGAGTAAATTTAATGAATTGAATTAACCTCTTAATTAAAGTTAAAAAGTTTAGGTATAATACTTATGTACATTTTAACAAACTGTTGTTTTATACTACTATGATAGTACGTATGTATGTTAACAGTTGTATTACACCCGTATGATCGAGTCACATAGAATCGGTCATACGTTTTACTACTTCTAACTTCAAATTCTGAGAAGGCAAAATATGAATGACACACTCTCAAATGACCTGCAAAGAATTTAATTCGCGCAATACCCAATGTTGTTTTATCAACCATAGACGTTGTGATGATTTAATCCTACTATCAGTGACTATGGGTAATATAAATATTAAGGAACCGGACGCTCTTAATGTTCTGGGTATGAGAATTAATTGTGTTGTCCGTTGGAATGATCACATATTTCGAGTGTCGAATGAAGTATTCAAGTACTCTTGTTTTTTAAAACTGTGGAAGAAATACTTCAGTCCATCCGACCTTCTCAATTTTACAAGACCTACATCCGATCTAGGATGGAATATAACTCTTATGTATGGGGCGGGGCTTCATAGTCTATTTTGGGGCTTCTCGACCGCGTACAGGAAAGGGCGACGGTAGGATATCCCACTCTATCAATTCTAAGGTAGGTGCTCCGATGAAATAAAGGATCCGATTCCCGATGATCGTGTGTTCTTGCGGACTACACGTACCTCTTTC
The DNA here is from genome assembly GCA_963576795.1 of Metopia argyrocephala. NCBI lineage: Eukaryota > Metazoa > Arthropoda > Insecta > Diptera > Sarcophagidae > Metopia > Metopia argyrocephala. Next base: position 53,152,339 of record OY756211.1, on the reverse strand, counting down.
AGAGTACATCCTTTTGTAGTTGATTGTCCAGTGAATTGCACAATGCATTATAAAAAGAATTCGCTATTTAACCGCAGCCTTCGTTTATGGAACAATCTTCCAGAGAATGTTTTTTCTGCCAATTAGTATATCATCAAATGTCCACAAGCACTACTCCTTCTTTCCCCCTCCCCATAACATATTTTCCTAGATCAGCGCAATGTACTGCATGAGTAGGGTCCGTTCACTGAGTGCTGGCCTTAGTGATAGAAGAAAAACTAAATTGAACCCCATTACTAAAGGTCCTTGCCTTCAACTATTGAAAAAAACATGCATTTTGTTGTTGTACGGCTAGCGTATAAACTGGTTTTATACAAAATGCTGTATCTGATACTTGTGCACTTTACACTATGTTTTGTCTATTACATACAAAATTTCGCTTTTGTTTCTGTAGATAAAAAAAAAAACTACCATATCTAAACAAGAGCGGCAGTTGTGTATTATGGTGTTAAGTATTCCCATTTTGTATCACCCAAACTATAATAACGGAGCGGCAACGATTTTTTTTTAATTTTTATTTTAGTGGATCATATTACCCTAGATGACTGTGAACGTATTATTTTTGTAAGAAAATTTTATAATTAACGCTGCCTTAATTACAAAATAAAAAATACCGAAAGATTTATAAAAAATATTTTTAATAAAAAAAAAAGATTTTAGTAAAAATAAATAAAAATATTTTTTATAAATTAATTCTCGACTATAAAGTAATAACTACCAAATAGTCAAAGAAGAAAAGAAATCAAAAAATGTACCTTTAAGAAAGATGTAACTTAATTGGCGATTTTGGCTCCAAATATCCGTTGATATTTTTAAATGTTTTTTATTACAGGAGTGTAAAATTAATATCAAAAATAAAATAATCAATCAAACAGAATTTTAATTTTTTGCAACTTATAGCTTCTTTGAAAGCATATGCTTTCTTAATTTATTAAGCTATTTAGTTTTCATGTATTAGCCACGCCCCTTTTATCCACTTCTTATTTTAGTAACGTCCAAAGGTTTAGCATGAAAAAATACATTTTATATATGGCAAATTCCATTGCTGTAGCAATTTCCTTTTTTTTTTTTTTTTTTTTTTTTTTTTTTAAGACCAATACTCAGGGGTAAACCCCTACTCATGCAGTGTGCATTGTACTGGAATGTGAAGATGGTTGATAGAATTTTTTTTTTATAGTTTTTTGTATATTTTGCGCCTTTTTATTTGTTGATGAAAGAAGTTGCTGTCAATTTGTCCACTCAAGGGCCAGTGTTATACCTTCACCCTCGAATGATCAAACAGCAATTGCCTCATCTGTCGGTGGATGTTTACATGTGAATGGTGAGAGTCTTCAGTAGATTAGCTGTTATCTTCCCAGAAGGTGGCGCTGTACTCCTGATCATTGGTTTCTGGTGGAATAGATTAGAAATGTCAGGGGGCGGTTTCTTGCAGATGGTCTTGCTGGAGGGGTGGGGGGGGGGGGAACCTCTTATTTTATTTAAATTTAATTTTTAATTTAAATTGTAATTTTAGAAAACCGCAAATATTTATTTATTTATTTATTTATTTCTTTGCTTAAGTCTATGAATATAAAATTCGTACAGACCATTATACATATATACTTCATTTACACTTATAATATCAATTATTCAATGCTACTATAATATTACGTTTTATCAAATAATAATTTAACGAAAAATCAATATAAAAATAAAGTTTATTAAAATCTCTGCAGCATCTAGTTAAGGGATCAAAGTTGGCATAATTTGTTCTAAATGTCTTTATGGAAAGCGGAGCATAATGTCGTGTATAATTTTTATAATTTTACGTAGTTTCTTGTGTGCTTGTTTTAAAGGTGCGTTGCGTCCATTTTATTAAATTACCAGTAAATATAGACTCTTCTTTTTAATTTTATTCCTTTCCTAATTTTTCTTGTGTTGTGTTTAATTTTGAAAGTTTGATTTTATGTTATATTATCTTTTCATGTGATCAACCATAGAACCATAATTCTGAATTAGAACCATACTCTCGTTGGACCCAGTTTGGTAATTACTACAAGTTTTGTTTGCTGTAGGCAGAGGGTTTACGTAGTTTCTTGTGTGCTTGTTTTAAAGAGGCGTTGCGTCCATTTTATTAAATTACCAGTAAAGATAGACTCTTCTAAAGCATGTATTGATTTCTAAACGGGTTAAGTAGTTTTCGAGTTATAAAATGACAAACATGGGACAACTGATTTTTATATATGTATGTATGTATATAGATATTACATTTTAAAAGTTTTGGAAAATATTTCAGTATAAATAAATAAGTGTACATGTGCATATCGTCGTCCCGAAGTTATCTGGACGTATATCACAAAATCAAAAAAAATGAGTTACGACCATTTTTGAGGCTTAAATTATTAGATCTTTCGATGTGTTCAATCGCCAGGACTTTATCTCTTAAATTTTCGGAGATATTTAAGGGCCATTTTGCCGTATATCCACGTTTGGTAAAAAAATTTTATGTTATAATGACGTACGCGCCACTTTCGTGGATATACGGCAAAAAATGTATGAAATTTTTCAAATAAAAAAATTTTGCGTTATCTTGACGTACGTACATAAATGAATATATTTAAAAGATTTTTCATAAGAAAAAAAGATAAAACGTTATAAGAAATCATAAAGAATAGATTTCTTTAACTTCACTTTATTGCTGTTACATTAAAATTAAAGTTCTAAATTAATAAAAAACTAATTTTCATTTTTTAGAGGTACATATCTGTGGACATTTGACAAAACGTCTTCTTTCAAAATCAACAACTTTTCAGTAGCGCAAAATACAGTTAAAAAGGCTAATACAAGTTATTGCTTAGAAAATTAATGAAATTTTGAACTTGGATATTATACACAAATACTTAACGAAGATTATGCGACCTTTTTTCCCCTCTAGAAGCAATAGTTTTCTATAAAACGACAAAAAATTAATTTAAGACCTTTTGTTAAATTTTTTTTGTTTAAATTTTAAAGAAAAAAATTAGCTTCCACCATACAAGTCGTTTTGTCAAAATTTTTTTGATTAAATTTGAAAATTATTTTAATCGCTTAAGTCAAGACAAGTTGTTTCGTTAAAATGGAATATGAAAAAAAGGTTGAAAGAAGTTGATCTGGAAAATATATTTGGGTTCTACTTTTCCCTTCAATATGCAGATAATTAAAAAATAATAATAAAAGTGAAATACAATTTTTTATAGACATTAAATTTTTTAAATTATTCTTAATTCTCTGAAAGAAGTCGTTTTGTCAAAATGAAATTGGGGGAAAGTCTGAAAGAGGTCGATAAGTCAACTGCATATCTTGCCTTCCAAAGGTCGTAGAAATACGGGGATTAGAGCAAAATAAGGACAAGGAAATTCTATATTTACTATAAAAATCTTGGAAAATTGTCTTATTTCGAGAGAAGATGTTTTTTCAAAATTCCACAGATATGTATGTATATAAAATAAATTTTAATTCAAAATTTATTTCATAAAACTTTTATGAATCAAAAGTATGTTTTTTAAATACACCATAGATAATTCTAGAATCAGTATCTTAAAATATGTTATAACTTATGTAAATAGTTTTGAATAAAACTGAACATCATTGTATAGAAGATATGGGAAAAGGCTTTTAATATCATTTTTTTTATATTCAGAAATATTTATTTTTGGACATATACTGAGTTCCTTTTCAAACATTTCTTCTGATTTTGAAAAAACTCCTTTTCTCGCTTGTTTTTTTAAATTTGATGACTGAAATTCATCTTTACTTACAGATGCTTTATAGGATAAAGAAAATAAATTAAATTTATTATACTTAATTGCTTTAATTTTAGTTAATGAAAATTTTGTTAATGCGCAATAACTGAATAAATTTTGAAATCTGTAGGTAACATTTCAATAATATTCAATTTAAACTTTTTGGAGTGGTAATTTTTTAATTTTATAATTAAATCTAAAGGACTGTGAATTTCTTTTAATTTTAGAAATCGATCTATTGCACTGTGGACAGAGTCAATTTCTTAAATTTGGGAATGTCCCGGCTCTGAAAATTTATGAGTAATTGTTTTTAGATTATTATTTTTATATAAAATGCCAAAACTAGCAGACAAAAATATTTTATTTTTATTTTTTGGCACACAAGAGTCGCTCCAAAGAATGATATTCTCAATATGATTAAAATCCTTCAATATATTTTCCAAAATTTTTATTATGGAACTATCGATATCATTACCAGAGCGATCATTCTGTGCTTCGTTCCAAATGGCGCAGTAAGTAACATTTTTTTCGTTAGGATTCTGAGTACATACTCGTACTGTTGCTGTTATATTAAACACTGAAAGCTTTCTTTTATAATAAAATATGGATGAAATTCCTTTAGGCGGATTAAAAGTGCTTTGTTAATCGTAATTTATTTATTTAGTACTGTAGTAATAAATACTAAAAGTAAGAATTTTGCTTACTTAAGTATGTCTCATATACGTCAAGATAATATCAGACAAAAAACAATCCAAAATTTCTATCGGTGTTATTTTGACGTATGCGCCAAAAATAAAGAAAATGTTCCCAAAAAGTGGCTTATACGGCAAAATGTTATTCTTTGTTTGGAGTTAAAAATGTTTAAAACTTAAAAAATTTTCCCCATGACTTAAGAATTTTTTGTACTATTCGATAAAGAATTATTAGCACTACATCTGATAAAAATTTTGAGTCACCTTTTTCGACTAAATTTTTTTCTATAAACTGATAAAACTTTAAATTCAATTTCCCAAAAAAATATTTTTTGGAGTTACGTCAAGATAACTTCGGGACGACGATATGTTTACAGTGGGACCTCGATTATCAGGGTTAATGTACAAAACAGCATCATCTTTGCTTTATATTATAACCTCTATTATCCGTTTGGTAGTCGCCGTGGTCTAGTGGTTAGTGTGTTGGCTTACTAAGACGATAGTGCCGGGTTCAAATCTCAGTACCGACATCTTGAAAAAAGAAATATAAAAAAAATATTTCTTTCGGCGACTACCTCTCAGCAGTCTTCTGGCAAAAAGCTCTGAGAGTAATTAATTGCCATGAAAGAGCTTCTCAAGTCTGTCGTTCGGAGTCGACATTAAACTGTAGGTCCCGGTACTCATGGATAGAAATTTACACACACAACATGAGTGCTGCGAGAAGCTAGGCCGTAATCCTGACACAGGGTTGTAAAGGCCAGTTATGTATGTATGTATGTATTATCCGTTTGTTAACCCCACCATAAACATTCTTTAGTGTTTAATGCTTTTGTAGGTGCGCGTGCTGGTATTTTCTTATTTGTTTTACTTTTTTTCATTGTACAAATAAAATATTTTGTAACTTTTAGAATTTTTAATGGCTGATTGAAATAGTAAGTCATTAAGAAGAGCAAGAAAAGTTCTTTCCTTTTAAATTAATATTTTTTTAATAAGGTGCTGGTCAAGGAAAATATGAGGGGAAGGGAGAAAAAGGGTATGGACTTTTGATTCAAACTTACTAATATCATGTCTGATATCGGTCAGAAACAAACCAACGTCCTACTTAAAAAATGTGAATGAATTTGAGAAATAAAAGGTTATAATGATTTTGGAAATAATATTATCGTTATTCTCCTTCATCCAGCTCCTGGGATAATTCTTAGTTACTGCTTAACAACTGCCTTTCTGGCATGTTGGTGCGCGTGCCATATATAGTTTCCACATAACGTACCCTTGCGTTCCCTATAAACGAGGTTCAACTGTATTTATATTTTCCCATTTGTCCAATACATTTTCAATAAGTTTTTTCATTTATGACTTTATTTATGTTATATGACCCGTTTTTACTTCATTGACTTGTGTTTTTCACTTTCTCTCTCTCCCATAATAAATGCAAATAAACATTTTTATGACTTTCTTTCTTTTCATAAAAAAGAAAAATCCTTTTAAAAATATCTGTTTTTTCAAAATCATATTGTGGTAACGTGCACTTTAAAAGTTCACAGCAATTCTAAGTGGTACGAAACTATTCTGACCTTTTCCACTTTGATTCGCAAATACGTGTCTGATGATGTTCTTGTTTTATGCAATTTCTTCATTTGTTCTTTCGCAACCACAATTTTCTTTACTGTTGACAGACGAACAAAAAAATGTGCAAAAAATTTTCAACATTTATTTGTCTTTGAAATAAAATATGTAAGTAGAAGTTATTCTGTAGAATGAAGACACGTTCAGTTCTAATGCTATTTTATATTTGACACTAAACAATTTTTGTTGATGTTAATAAAGTGCTAAAGATAAATAAACGTTGTGCTAGTTAGACGATGAGGATAAATTTAAAAATTTGAATGAAAGTACTGCAGTACTTGTTGTTGGAAACTTGTTTATTATTATGTTCTTATTTTCCAGGAAAAGTTATCTGTTATTTCCTTCAAGAAACTTATGAATTCACCTTTTTCCAATTATTATGATAATGATTTCATATAAATTCAAAGGATACCTACAGTTGAATTCCCTATCCAGTAAACATGTTACCAGGTTTAACTAGATAGGATATTTGAGTTCCAATCCCAGACAGGTTGTGGTGAACATTTTTTTATCATTTTTGTTTCATCATAATACGTTTTTATTAGATCAGAAACTAAATTCTATAAAGAATTGGGATTGTTTTTTGCCATGAGAGAAAATGACATTCGCGAGGGAATTATACACAAGCTGAACTGAACATTTTTTCAAGCAGTTCGTTCAGTACGTGTCTTATAAAATATAACTTGCGAGAATCGAAGGCAAATGACCATCAATCTGGCGACAATAACGGTTTTTATTTCATTCGAAATGAACAAAAATCTGCAGTTATGGTGAATTTAATTTAAAATTATTCATCTAAAAGTCAATGGCATTTGATTTCAACAGGATGGCGATACTTGCAATACAGCGCGCTATACAATCGATTAGTAATTGAAAATTCAAACTGGTGGCAACTTTTTTTACAGAAGTGGCCCTCTCGATTGTATCATTTAACGCCTTTGTATTAATTTTTATTAGAAATGTCGATCGTCGATCGTTTATGCTGACAACCACTACCTCTTGAAGCAATAGGAGTCCATATTAAGTAGACTCTTAACGTCATACTGCCGAGCTGATTGAAAAAATTAGTAAAAAATGTGATTGATCGAATAGACCATGTGACTTGTAACTGTGATAAAATTATATTTATAAAATAAATGTCATGAAATTATTTATATAAAAAAATTTTTATTCCAAAAATTTTCTGGCTTGTATTATCATGTTAAATTCTCAAGTTCTTAGAAAAATTGTGAAGAAAAAAAGATTGGGTTTATAGAGGAATATTAGCATGTTAAGTTTCACAATTGCATTAGAAGATAAAAGTACTACAAAACAAACCAAAAAAAAAAAAAAAAGCAAGGCCGGTCCTTACGAGTACATTGGCCAACCTAACAAAGCAAACATAATAAATTCGGGAAAATAATTATTATTTCTCAACATAATCTCATTTTAGCTGGATACGTTCTTCCCTGTTATGTTCAATAGCTTTAAACCTATTTTATAGTAGGAACTGTTCAGGTTATTCAAATAGTCATGAATCACAAACTCCACTTCAAACTTATTGTTGGGGCATCTTTTATCCGTACTACCAAACCATTTCTTTTTAGGTTTAGAAATAGTAAACAATGGAATTCGCTTCACTTCTTTTCCACGTAATTCTCTCATTTCAGTCTAATATTTTGCAAATGGTGTAATGTGGTAGATTTATGTACGACTTTATTGCGATGAAACGTTTCCAAACACTCAATTTAAATATCTGCATTACACGGTTTTGAATTATTGTAAGCGAATGCAGCACCTATTTTGCACATAGCTTTCTTATTATAATATTTTCCGTTTAAATGCGATGTATAGCAGTTTTTGAAAGGCCTCGCTCACGTACATATCTCAGTTTGTCGACAAATAATACGTTATTCGTCTTGGCAGCTCGTACGGCCTTGCTTAAATTCTTCTATCCAAAATTTTATAGACCTAAATGAAGGAGCAGACTCTCCCACAATAAAATCTAGGTGGGTTTTAATATTGGCTGGATTGGGACTGAGACTTATCAAATGAAAGTACACACTGAATTTTACATAAGAAAGACCAATTTTTCACTGTGATTTTGAATTTATTTTGAAGTGTCTAAGAAATGTAACTGAAACATATGTTTTATATAGTTGCCACTATTCATCAAATTATTAATTTTATTTTCATTGTATGGGCTGGAAATCCGAGTTCGAATCCCACCCAGTAAGAGTAATTATTTTTTAAATTTATTTTACTTCGTCAGAAACGCATGTTTTCGAAAATATGTTCAGTTTGGTTTGTCTACAATTCCTTCATGGACATAATTTTTTCCTTTGATTAGAAAAAAAAAAAAAATTGCAAAAAAATCCAAATTCTTAATCGAAATTAACTTTGATCTAATTAATGCGTTTCTGACGAAACAAAATTAATATTGTTTTTATCGGTTGCGCCTCATAAAAGTGTTTTTAAAGAGCGCCATAAGAGTTGGCATCACTGCTTTATTGGACCAGCCTCTTAACAGCTAATAATTGCTTTTTATTAAGTTTGCTTTGAATTTTCAATATAAATCGACTTACACCAGAGAAACGCGTGCAAATTGTTGAAATTTTTAATCAAAATAATTGTTCTGTTCGTCAAATTCAAATTGACGTCGATTTTGAATTTCCATTCAAAATCCTATTTTCCGGTGAAGCTTATTTCTGGTTGAATGGGTACGTAAATAAGCAGAATTTTCGCATTTGGAGTGAGGAGAATCCACAAGCTTTTGTCGAAACACCATTGCATCCACAAAAAATTTGTATTTGGTGCGCTTTATGGGCCGGCGGCGTCTTTGCCCCTATATGCATGTGAAAAGTTGTTGAAAATTGGTGTTCCAGATTGCACTTTCTACGCGCTAGCCGTGGCGGCCACATGGCAGAAATTATATTTAAATATTAATTTCATAACATTTTCTTTTAAATAAAGCCCGTTACATTGATATTAAAAATATATTTCATTGCTTTATTATGATTTGAACTTGTGTCACTCTATAAAAAAACACCCTATATAAAGTATATCAAGACCGTCCTCATAATATGCTGTTAATAGATTTAAGTTTTTTTCTCACCTAAAGTAGTCTTGTTATCAAACGTATGTACTTCTATAAGTGCTGTAGATATACAATGTATATAATCCAAAACTGCATAAGTTATCACATACATAGTTAAGAAAAATTTAACTTAATGTCTATTTGTCAAACTATAACACGCTGTTTTTTTTTAATATATTCATTCTTAACTTACATTCCATTAGTATTACCACATAAATTGAAATCATTATCATTTGTATGATTATTACAACTTCAGTAACTATTCGAGTGAATAAAAATTACGTGTCTATAAATTTATGAAAAAAAAGTGAAGAAAAAGAAAAGCTGCATTAAATCAAGTATTCAAAAGCTGATTTTCTAAGTTCCCTTGCGATTATTTTTTTTTAAATCTTTTTTTTTTACTTTTCTTCTCACCAAATGATGTGGGCATGTTTCGCTCGACATTATTATTGGAATCGTAAAATAGAAAATGTGACACATTTCGATTGATTTTTATTACTGAAGGCGACAACACACACCCATCCATACCTGGACTAGATTTTTTTAAATTGTATTAGAAATCACTCTATACCCCACGTTACTTCTAGCACCCCTATACAAAGATTTTAAAGAATAAAAGTTTGATGTGGCACTAGGTATAGGATCCATTATAGTAGAAAAAAAAAGATAAAGAATTATTAAAAAAAAAAAATAAATTGAAAAGGTATAAAACTTAAAAGTGCAATTGCGGTTAAAAGTTGTTGTTCATTCACACAAATTTTCTCACATCGTATTTATTTAAACACTTACATATACATATATATACCTATATATACATACATATATACAATAAATTTAAATGTGTGCAAAAATATATATTTTATTGAAGCATAAAAACATTTTATATTTGTAGTGAATTCATGCACTCAAAAACTCATGTTTACACTTAAACAAAATTCTAGGAAAATACAATTTAGTGAAATTTTTGGTTCGGCACAAATTGTGTAAACTTTTTTGAGCAGACTTACATCGACCTGACATTGGAAAAGTTAATTTTATATCGGGTGGTGTGTGATATAATATGGCCATTTTTCAATCGTTTAAAAGACTTATTGACACTATTATGTATTTGTGGAATAACAACGATCCCTGTTACATGTTATCTGGATCGAAGGCTTAACTGCTTAAATTTTAAAATTTAATTAAATTACAATCCCAGTAAGATTGGTAATTTTTTTAAAATTAATTTTGTCGCTTTAGTTAGATAAAAGGTAAATTATATTTACAATTTAAATTTTTTGGCATAAATTTTTTTTGATAATCCAAGGAGAAAATGAAGTCCGTGAAGGAATAGTACACAAGCCAAACTGAACATATGTTCGACCCCAGCTACGTTAGTTTTATCAGAATTCTTCGTGTTCTGTACAGTAAGTGAAATTGACAGCTTTGACAATGATTGTGTAACTTCCGCAAAAATGAGAACAAAAAAAATTTCTTAAACAAAAAATGCAATTAAACAAAAACCGTTTCTTCGGTTTAGTTCAGTACATACATAAGTATTGCCAGATTCGAAATTAAACCCACTCGATATTTTCGAACTGCCAAGTTTTTGTGTAATTTCGTCTCACCCTTTTTTGATTAAGGCAAACAAATTTTAATAATTTTGTTAAAAACATATTTTATGCATTAATATAAACAGCCATACATTGGATTATTTTCAGTAACAAACAAAAATTTTTAAAAATTATTGAGCCCAGTAGGTTCAACAATTTTTTTTTTAAATTCGTTAATAAATGGGGTCAACATGTTTTTTAAATGTTTAAGGGTAATAAATTTTTCGACAATAAGAATAATTAAACTGTTGTATATCCTTTAGTCACATAATACATATTGAATAATTTAATTCATTCATTCATAAACAAGGTACTATAGTATTTTGACCTGTAGATCTATTGTATTGTGCCTGTATTATCCGGGCGGAGGTTCATGTGTGCGAAAATGTCCACTTTAGCGATTGTCGAATTTCATTAAAAAAGTATAAAATTTTACAATATAAAACTATGTTTATCACGCTTGAAGTTGAAATTCCTTAATTCTATTTTTATATTGAAATATAAAACTAGAACAAAACGAGATCACGAGAAAAGCATGGTTGCGATATTTGTCGTTTTGCCAAATTTCATGGATTTCAGTGGTACCATCAACACAAGAAACATTGTCAAGCTAAACACAACATAAAGGTTAAGAAAACATCAAAGTCATATGCAATAAAAAAGATTGTTCACGTCATAGAGCTTTCTGAGTTTGTTCACGTTACAGATGTAAACAATGTAAACAAAAGCTTGTTCACGTTAAGCAATGTTTACTTTAGACGGTGCTCACGTTACCGCGAGGTATAAAAAAGTAAATAAACAGCATTACATTTCAAATAATAAACAAATATTGTGTCATTTTTAAAATTTTGGAGAATTTTAAAGCTTTGTCTGTGAAAAATTAAACTCAAATTCTGGCCACACTAAACATTAATGAAGATTACTATTAAACTATTCAAATTATTCTCGTGCAGCTCTTTAATATATCCTTTTAGAAGTGTTTAATAAATAGATACAAAAATATGCTAATTTAAAATATGATTTATAGTTTGTTTCATTTAGATTTATTCGATCGATAAGATCTGTTTCCTTCTTCATTACAAATGTTTAATGCTTAATTTCTTTGAGTGTATTTGCAATATAAGCACTTGTACCCCTCATTTACAATAAAAATACATTTCTTGCCCAAACACATACACACACTGCTTTATTTCCCAGCAAATATACAGGTTTAATTTCAAATTTGAAAAAACTAGAATTTTGTTGATTGTTCTTAAATTTAAATGTGTGGTAAAAATAAAAAAAATGCTAAAATTTTTTTCAACTTGAAACAATTTTAAGGACCTTTTCCATGATATTCCCAGTAATGGAAAATATTATATAACGTTTCGATCACATGATTTTAAACCAAGACTTAAATAAATCGCACTTGTTTCCATCGCACTTTATTGGGATTTTGTTATCTAGTGATAATGTATGTACTTCGTCCTTCTAGAATTTTTGTGGTTAAGTAGTTTAACTAATTGACTGAATCATAACCAGCTAGGTCTGGGTCAAGATATTTCTCTAACACTTCATTATTGATCAGCTCTAATTGTTGAAATAGCTGGCTGATTGTACGGCTTGTAATAAGATTCTTCCTGTCTGGTCCCAAACGAAGAGCACATCACGACCACTAACCTTTGCGTTCTTTATTTTGAAGCCATTGCCTGAATTTTAGTACGTCTCAATCGTCAAATTGTGTCCATGATGCACTGAGATGGTACAGTCGTTTTTCATAGTAAATTGATGTTTTACGACTATTTAAATTCTTTGTGAAATTTATAATAATGATGGCGATAAGTTCTTTAGACTCCTTAACATGGCGGATACGTCTTCTGTTATTAGTTCTTGACAGGACATAGGACGTGTTAGAGGCTCGGTTGCTTACTCAAGTGGTTATTCTTAATTATATTTTCGAACTTGGTCAATGTGGAGGTTCATAAACTGAAACAAATTAATGTCGAAGTGGATAGTGTGTGAGTGAATATGCAAATCCTTTACTTTATTCTATTTTAATTGCTGTACCATATTCCTCTTTCATCAATAACCAACGTAAAATAGATATGCGTATTATTTATTAATATAATACACAACTAATTTTGCTTTTACTATCAATTATACTCAAGTTTAATTTCTCAAACTTTACCTGCGCAACATGTGAAAAAATAATTAAAAAAAAATGTTTTTTTTCTTTGTTTAACTTCAAGTATATTGAAAATACGTTGTACCTGTTTGCCAAAATTATAAAGAATTAAACAAAATCTAAATCTATTCTAATCGTGTTTGCTGGGTTTATACTTTTTTATGCGCTACTCTTGGATTTTCTGTACATTTAAGTTTTCGAGAGTTTTATTTTTACAAACAAAATAAAAAGAGAAAAAGAATCCATTGAATGTTTTTAAGTATTTGTAGTGGTTAAATGCATTTGTGCCCTCTTCCTGGATAAAAAAGTATATTTGTATGCTTGCCTATATGTGACTGCATATCATGTATGCATTACTGCAATTGTGTGTGTGTTGAATTGTATTTCTAAATTCAAGTACCATTTGTTTAATACAATGGCTACGGAAATGGTGTACAACGTACCCAACAGTACTCACATATGGTCGTATTTAAATCATAGAATATCCATTAAGCCTAAACCACTTTACTCAACCAAACCTTCAAAATCCATTACAGATATACGCAAGCATAAGAAATTTACTTGTAACGACATATTTTATGGCGACAACACGAAATAATCTTCAAGACGTTATATGCAAAAAGCCATTTGCGGCCTTTAATTGTGGGACAAAATGACAAATTTTAAATTAAATTCAGCTGTGGAGAGAGCTATTATGGCAAAAAAGCGTTCTCTGCATTTAAAAACAGTTTCATGACGGAACTCTGGAAGCTTGTTGTTTTCTTAAAGATTTTTGTCAAAATCACTAAAAGTGTTTGAGTTTATTAAACATCTAAGAAATTGTTCGGTAAATAAATTAAATCCAGAAGACGTTCAAAAGTGTAAAAAAGTGTGCCTTAACTACTGTTTTATAATTAAAGTATATTACGCAACTAATTTTGCGATTCTGTTATAAAGTACAGTCAATCTTGACAGGAATAACTCTCGCTGGAAAATGGTGCCATACGGGTACAGTTTGGCTCAAGAATTCGAATTCTATCTATAGTGCATTGTTCAATTCATTTGGAAATCAATTCAAGAAGTATTTAAGTAGTTCCTGCAGATCTAACTTGTCTTGGTGTTCTGTAGTGTCTACTGAAGGTTCATCACTCTGATTATCATCAAAAGTTGGGCCGATTTAACAGTAACAATTCTCTACTTGGCACTTGTTAAATTGCCAGAATCATTTTGAATAGTATCATTTACTCAGAGGAGTTCAAATTCGAATTAAAAAATACAAAACTTCGACAACGAGTGTGATGCGAAACAATACAAAATCTGAAATCTAAAAACATCTTTCACCCTGTTAAATAGGAAGTTGGAAGTCTCATTACTTGGGGCTGTTTTTTGACGCTGCTTTTGAAAATAACTTAAAAAAATGACAGGTGAACACTAAATTAAGCTGGACAATCTTAGTAGTAATGCTAAGAAAATGTGCTTTGAGGCTTTTATCCTTTTATCCTGTTCTTAGAATAAAAAACATTGAAGTATTGAAATGGCCAGTTCAAAGTCCCTAGATAAAACCAATTGAACATTTTTCGACCATACTCGATAACTAATTTCCAATGGAATTGCAGATATACCTGCAAACATTTTGTTATGAAATGCAATCAAATGGAGAGCCATTCCAACAAAAAATTCTTATAAATTTGACTTTAAATATACCGAAATGACTTAGAGAGGTTATTTTTAATAAAGGTGCTGCAAAAAATATATATTTTTTGGAAAATTAAAATTTTTGTAATAACAATTGAAAATTATACCTTATTTTGTTCGATCCGAAATCAGCTTTTTATGCTTTGTTCTCCATTCCAACCCATGAGTCAATTTTCCTTTCAAGATTACTTCTAACTCTCCATATTTTCGGCACTCAAAAAACATATGCTTGGTATCCTGTACAGCGTAGTCGCAGTGTAGACAGAGCGGTGAACTACAAAGTCGAAAGAGATGTGAAGATTGCCTGTATGGACCATGCCCAGCCAAAAATTGGCATAGATAAAGTCCATATCACCATGGCCGCGTTTAAGCCACTCACTCAAATTGGGAATCAGATAATATTTCCACCTACCCTTGGTTGGGTTTGGCCACCTTCTCTGCCATTCTTGTATACTTTTGTTCCTTGCTTCGGCTGATGTATACTCTTTGTCCATCATAGATTCTGTATATTTGTTTAACATAAATTATGTTTTAAAACAACTTTTATTTTACAGCTTTAAAGTTTACATGGATAGTTTTATACTTTATTTTGTCCGATAGTGTATTTGCAAATTAAACAAAAAACTACTCTTTCAATATGTTGAATATTATCTTGTATTCGTTTTTGTTTCTTTACATATTCCTTAAATTTTGTTATCAATATGAGATTACTTTCTAATATCTTTCGTCTGCTAATGCCACAATGCAGCATATAAATATAGAAAAGTTGAGAAGATTTAATATATGTGTGTATATGGATGGATATGGATATCCTGTAAGAAAAAGGAAACAGAGTTTCATATCTGCGATGTATGATGGTGTCGCAGTTATTACATTTTGTAACATACTCTCACCCTCTTTTTCCTCTCAGTTATGTTCTTCGCAATTTAAAAGGTTTTTCATATATGTTTTTTGTTATTTCCCTGTTCTAAAATATACGACATTTTAAATCACTTGCAGCTTTAAAATTATAAATGTGATTTGCCACATTTCTTTAAAATTATTGTTAATGTCTATGTATCTGTTTTTAGTGATTTGGTTTTACCTTGTCAAAGACACAAGGGAACATTTGGTTTTTGTGTGTAAAACAAAAATCAAAATCAATCAGGAACGCATTCAGTTATTTATTAAGGGAATTTACAGTGAAACAAGTTTATAATGACCTACACTTGTGTAGTTCTGATTTTGTTGCCAGCAATTTTGCATTCATTTCAACGCTCATAATGAAGAGGGTTATAAAGAAATTTTCTTAAAGTGTAAATATTTTTATAATAAATAAATAATAATAAATCTCTTTTTCCGAGCTTAAGGTCTAATTATATTAATATTAATACGGATGTGTCGAATTTCGCTTAAAGTTAACTAAATTTTGTGGTTTTTTAGAATTCGTTATAACTTTGTTGTACTGCTTTATAAAATAAAAAAAATTAAATACTGGTAAATCGATTTTTGTTTACCAAATTTGTGTACAAAACCAGGGTTTTTTTTTTGTAATATGTGATATATTATAAAATTTAATTTTTCCTTAAAAGTTAAGTTAGATTAAATGGAATAGGTATATATCGCACACTTAATCATAAAGAGTCACAACTCAAAATTCACAAATTTTCACTAGAGGCAAAAAACGGCTTTACGAAAATTGGTTGTAATTTTATTATCAAATTAAATTCTACACTAACGAAAACACTTTTAAAAAAAGGTTTACTTTCTTTTAATTTTGCACTGCAATTTTGGTAATAAAAACTAATTTTGAGTTTTGACTCTTTAGTTGAAAATTTTTCATTAAATAGTGGGTATTATATTAAATAGTGCTAAAAGCAGGGGTGAGCAACCTTTTTAATCAACGGGCCACTTATAAATTTTAAATTTTTTTGGCGGGCCGCACATAAATACTAATAATTTACAAAACTCTATTTATAATAAAAATTAGAATAAAAAAATATAAAATTTAATGCCAAAAAAAAAGTATTTGCTTGAAATTTTTAATGAGAAATTTGGCGCTGTTTTTCCGATACAACGTGAGCAATATCAGCCGGAATTGATGAGGTAGGTACACATACACAAGTTTCTAATCGTGCATTACCCAGTCTTGATCGGTGGTAATTGGTCGGTGATCGGATTTATAAACATTCTCGATGTTTACTGAGAGAAATACATTTTTTACATCAGTATTATTCTGCATGTCCATCACTTCCCTTTGAAAGTCTTCGGGAACTGTATCCACATCGATAATTAATGGTTAGGAAAACATTTTCATGGAAACTGCTCTCTTCTCAGTTTCTTCGTAATTGAAATTCGTTGATTAATGAATGTGTCTATATATTATGTGTATTTTTGAGAAGCAGCAACATTTGTTTGGAGGGCCGCATAAATAGGTTGAAAGAGCCGCAAGTAGCCCGCGGGCCGCGTGTTGCTCATCCCTGTGCTAGAGTATAATGTGTAATACTTGGGTGGGACATTTTTCACAGCAAAGTGGATTTTGCAATTAAAATTTTTCATTAACCGCAGTTTTATTTGTAAATGAATGTGGAAAAATAGTTATATAAAAATAGACACAACTGTAGTTTTCCAGATAAGGAAGACAGTAATGCCCACCATATTTTCGTGGTCGGTAAAGGTGGCAGCTGTGAACCGATTTTTGGAAAAACGCGATTTTGAAAAATTTTGAGTTGTGACTCTTTATGATTTAGAGTGCGATATATACATACATATACATATCGTCGCAAGAATTAAAGCACACTGCAACTGACAAAAAGTCGAAAATACGTTTTTTGCATTATTTTTATCAGATTTCTATGATAAAAAGAAATTCACTTACGCCGTCTGCGTTTTGAAAAATACCAGTGTCTTCTTTCTGCTTTCATACAGGTTTTTTGGCTCTGGTGAACACATTAAATGTTTTGTCAGTTATAGCGTTCTTTAATTCTTCGACGATGTATTGAGTTTCTTTTAAATATAGAAAATTGAAGTCGGTAATGAACAAAATTCTCTTATTTAAAGATTAAATTTAAAGACTTTTGCAATGCAAAGACTTACGCACTAAAATGATTGTGGTGTTGCTTATGACACATATGGCATGGTTCTGCGTGTATGCTTTCATTTTAAATATTATAGGTTGTCTGAGAAATAATCTTGGAATTGAATTTAATACCGTCCTGTTTATATATAAGGTCGTTGATTCGCCTCCATATAATTTCAAATTATACTATAGATTAGTGCTGGCAAAGTATTGAGTAATGGGTACTGTGTATGGAGTATTTGTACTAATTTTTGGGTACTCAATACTTAAAAGTAATTACTCAATACTTTAAGAGTTGTACTTTTCTTCGAAGTTGTATAGAAAATTTAAATTTTAACGGCCAAACAAATTTCTGTCTTAAAACACAATACTTTATGAAATTGTTTTCTCTTCAAAATAAAATCCGTTAAAAGTATTGAGTAGTATTATGTGCCCAAATGAAAGTACTCAATTCTATTGAGTAATGAAAAGTAGCAGAATTTGACAGCACTACTATAGACAGATATAGTGGTTATAGCGCTCGCATAAAAACTCAAACAGCCAAGGTTCAAATCCCAGCGAAGGACATAAATGAATACAATTTAGCGGTTTTTTTTTAAATAAGAGGTTCCGCCTCCAAGTTGTCTACCACCAAGAAACCTCTCCCTGACATTTTCCACTCTATTCCACCTTTGGCAGGATTTAAAATGAATGATCAGTAGTATAGCGCCACCTTTTGGAAGATAGCAGCTAACCTACTTAGTGGAGACGCTCACCACTTATAATTAACATCTAAAGACAGATTGGGCAATTTCTGTTGATCAAAAAAAAAAAAAAAAAAAAAAAATTCAAAGGCGAAGGTATAACATTGGCCTTTGAGTGATCGCAAAAAGCTTGAATTTTAAACATTATAATGATGTTATATAAGGTGGTCGCAGGGAAAAGTAATAAAAAAAAAACAAAGTATTTTGTTCTAGCTTTTGGTGCGTATATAATATATAAAAGAGCTGACGAAAGTGCACTAAATATATACAAAAAGTAGGCATAGTGTAAAAAAACAAAAAGGGCAATTATTATTCTCACGTTTACTTCAAGTATTCCCGAATTGCCCTGAATATTACATTCAATATTTAAAAAAAATCCAATTTTTTTAATAAATATTTTTATTTGCGTAAGAAAATTATTTGCCGTATTCGTAATAAATAAAATACGTTTATTAAGGGCATATTTGACAGTTATTATCTTTCAATTTAAGTTATAAATATCATATAACTTTATAACTTATATATAACATATAACTTAGCTTTACTTTTAGCTTTTAGTTTTTATTTTAACTCGTTTTAGTCCTTTTTTTACAAGTGATTTAACTTTAATTTATCTTAGAATTTGGTCACACTGATTTCTGGTGGAAGAAGTAGAAGCGGTGGACTGAGATTAATTCGCCTTAAGCTTAACTTAAATTTTTATATATACTTTAATTGTGTTCAACTATTTGTTAGCTGAAGTAGACTGCTTTTAGAAATATTTTAAATGCCTTTAAAAGAGTCTTCCTTTAAACAGATTTATTTCCTTTACTTCATCGAAGAATACATTTTTTCTCGTCTCTATTTTTTATTCGTTTTCTTTATAAAACAATAATTAAAAGGATTTCAATTAATGGACGACCGTTGCATTTTCAAATAAATCTTCAAAAGCCGGTTGAAGTTCCTTAAAAAGAAAAAAATACAAATAAAAAATAAAAATATTGAAAAAACATTTCTAAACCATCTTTTAACCACCAATAAACACAAGAAATGAAGCCAAATGTTGCAAACACCAAATAAACACACTTCTACTTGCATAGAAATTCACATATATGAAGATACCAACCAACACTAGACAGTAATAGCAGTTACAGAGCAGAAGAAGGATACAAAAACTGTAGAAACTACAATTTATAGTCAACAACCATCAAACCAAATCAAATGGAATCGATCGACCAACCAAAAACATAAAAAAATCTATAACAACTTACATCATCTGTATGTGTTATTGTGTTGCAAGTGTAAATTTATGTGTGTGTTGAATTTCAAGTTAAGAAAAAGAAGAAAAAAAAAAAAAAACAAATCATTTAAAGAAAATTGTATACAAACGAGTATTTAATGTTAGAAACGTGCTGGTATTGCTACTGCTGTAACACTACATTCTAAAAACAGTTGAGGAATTTAATCAATGTTTATGTGTGGTTGTATTTACTGTGGTCAGGCGACCCATACATACATACACGGACATGCAACTCACATTCTTCCATCTTTGCCTTGATGGAAGATGGATTTCGTCTGTTATTTGTTATTGGTGTTTTTGTTGTTTTTTTTTTCTTCTTAAATATGGCATGAAAAATAGTAAAGGAAGAAACAAATATATGACCGAATGAATGTTTTAAAGGACAAACTCATTTAAAGGAAGGAGGAAAGAAAAAAGTGGTAGAGGTCGAATAAAACTTGATAACAAGTTGATAACAGCCATGACCATGAGGTAAAATTGTTTAAACTTTAAAAATTAAAGACGACAGAATTATTTCTTCTTTTTTTTTGTGTGAACAAAGTTCATTAGAAGTACTCAAATAGAAAAAGAGAAAACACAGACAGACGATCTATGATAGAATTACCTGACGTGCTGTTTGTTATCTGTAAACTTTTTAAATGCTTTCGCTTAAGAAACTTTTTGCGAATTAGTACAAAAATAAATTCCCCATTTCACGTAGTTAAGGTACGGTCTGTCACATTATGCAAAAAAAAAATTTTTTTTTATTTGAAATTAATTAAAAACGAATAATAATGCAATAAATAAATAATAAAAAGTAAATCTAATATATAAAATTCTTGTGTCGCTGTGTTTGTTGCCAAACTCCTCCAAAATGGCTCGACCGATTTTTATCAAATTTTGTATGCATATCGGGTGTGTCTGATAATCGGTCAACATCTATTTTTCATACCCCTAAATGTAAAAGTGACCTGCGCCAAGGGAAAATTTATGCCTAACCTAAATAACGTAACGATTTCGATGAAATTTTAAACTGTATATGTATGTATATCTGCGTACTTTAGAACATATATAGTTCAGGTGTTTTTAAGAAGAACTCAGAGGGGGCGATACAGGGGATATTTTTCCCTATCCCAAACTATCAAGCTGAAGTAACGAAAATGGTGGATAATCATATATTAACACATTGGCATCGGGCGATTTTTGCTCAGACTTGTCTATAAATCGGGGTATTTTTATTGGAACAATATCACTATCTGAATCGTCTTCAAATTCGTTATCTGTACTTCCACAATCACTGGGTACGTCTGATAAATCATTATACATTTCACTTTCAAATATATCATCCATATCCATTATGGTAAAAAATAGAACTAAAATAAATACTTAAAAATTACCAGCAAAGTACACAAATGAAATTTTTTCGTTTCCTGATGTCTAATTTTTTTAAAAATGAGTTTTTTCCTTTTTCCGATGACTACGTAAATTATCTGCAAAGTGCACAAACGACGTAAGTAATTTTTTTAAAAGTGAGACATCTCGTTTCCCGATGTCGACGTAATTTTTTTAAAAACGAGAAATCTCGTTTCTCGATTGCAATGTGTTAAAATTATTAGTAATGCAGACATTGATTGCTCATATCAATGTTGACTTTTACAGTTCGCTGAAGAGTATCAAATATATTTGAACTAAAAAAATGTTTCCTAGATCAAATTTATGTATATGGCAAAACAACGTTTGCCGGGTTAACTAGTGTTTATATAAAATTGTAGTGACTCTCTTTTCCTCAAATATTATGACCGCATTCATATCACTTAGAAATACATATGTGTCAAAGATTTGGGCTTGTTTGGGGTTTATTTGACAAGTATTGCATAGAAATTTGTCAAATAAGTCTTTCATAAACCTATAATTTTTTTTTTATAAATATAGGGTGTTTTTTTTATTAAGGTATAGAACTTCGAATTGAAATAAAACACAAGAAAATCGTTTTAATGTCCATCAATTTGGCTTTATTGGAAGGATAATTTTATGCCATTAATGTTTAAATATGATTTCGGGCATGTGGCCGCCGCGACTAGCTCGAATAAAGCCAATTCTACAGGTCCAATTTTCAACCACTTTTTCGAGCATATGGGGCCGTATGTTGGCAATAACGCCACGAATGTTGGCTTCCAAGTCCCCTTACGTTTCTGGTTTGTTGGCGTAGACGAGCGACTTCACATATCCCCAAAGAAAATAATCCAATGGTTTCAAATCACACGATCTTGGTGGCCAATTGACAGGTCCATTCCGAGAAATTATGCGCTCATCGAATGTTTCCTTCAATAAATCGATTGTGACGTGCGCTGTGTGGCATGTAGCGCCGTCTTGTTGCAACCACAACTCATCCACATTCATGCCATCCAATTCGGGAACAAAATAGTCGGTTATCATGGCTCTATACCGGTCTCCATTAACGGTAACTGACTCTCCAGCATTATTTAGGAAGAAGTATGGCCCAATGACTCCACCAGCCCATAGAGCACACCAAACAGTCAGTTTTTGTGGATGTAATGGCGTCTCAAGGGTCTCATTTGGATTCTCTTCACTGCAAATGCGGCAATTTTGCTTGTTGACGTAGCCATTCAAACAAAAATGAGCCTCATCACTGAACAAAATTTTGCGATGAAAATCAGCATCGAGATCAATCTCATTTTCGGCCCATACACCAAAATCACGACGCATTGCATGGTCTCGCGGCTTTAATTCTTGCACAAGCTGGATCTTGTAAGGTCGCAAGCCAAGATCTTTGCGCAAAATCTTCCATAAAGTTGATGGACAAAGCTCCAATTGCTGTGCACGGTGGCGAATCGATTCATTCGGGTTCTCTTCAACACTTTGCTCTACAGCGGCAATTGTTTCTTCGGTGCGCACTGTTCGACGTCTCTGCGGATGCGTATTATCACATAGAGTAAACGTAGTGCGAAAACGATCCATGGTTAACTGAATTAATTGCTCTGATGGACGATTATGTCGACCATAAAATGGACGGAGCTTGCGGTAAACTTCGCGAACTGAACCATTATTTTCGAAATAAATTTGCACGATTTGCAAGCGTTGTTCTTTTGTCAACCTGTTCATGATGAAATGGCAAACCAAACTAAATATTAATCACTTGACAGCTGACAAAATGGCCGCCAGTTAAAAAAGTGATGCCAACTTAAAGTTCTATACCTCAATAAAAAACACCCTATACATCAGTTAGTTTCTAGAATTTATATTAGATATTTTCCTTGTCGGGGAAAAAAATCCTTAAGAGTTTGGAACGTTTTGTTTGCGCTGAACGTATGTGAATTGGCCGTTTGAAAAACTGAACGGAAATAACGCATATTTTAATAAAAACATCTTTAGCAATGAGACAGTGATAACCAATTTTTTTGGCTACAATTGTCTAATGTTGACGTCGCGACAAGTCACACAGTTGGCCAAACAATTCAGTTATTTCATTAGAAATTTCCCGGTCCAGATTTGGCGATGTCAATGGGTCGCCTCGTTCTTGTCATTTAATGCCGCTGGAATTTTTTCTCTGGGGCCATTTGAAATACCGGGTTTACCTGAACAAACTACAAACTCCTGATGCCGTGAAAGATGAAATTCAGCGAAACGTTGACAAAATAAGCAAAGCTTTGTTGCTTTTTGTTACTTTGTGGTTAAACATATGAAAAGAGCGAACGTCTGTCGACGTGCTAGAGGTAGACATTAGCCAGACATCATATTCCCTTATTAGTTCTAATATTTCTACTTTAGATTTTAAGCAAATTTAAATTTGCCCATCCTATGATATACGGTTGATCAGATTAGGTTTTCCATCGAACGTTGTCAAGGAAATATACTGCAAAATTAAAAAGAAAATTTAATTTTTTGAGCAAATCTCCTACATCCTGTAAAGATTCTCCTGTAGACATAGTTAAACGTTTAAAATGACACAAAAGTTAATACCCTTAAAAAAGTAAATGATTGATACTCGTAATGAAGTCAACATACGAAATGCAAACAAAACTAAAATGATAACATTTGTAGACTTTAAAATTTCGTTTTTCTATTTTGATTGCATGTACATGAAAGGTAAGCGATTGCTTTACTGTTTACTCGAGATAAAATCTATGCTGACATGTTAAATGCTTCTTAGGATTGCATTAAAAATGAACACATAAAGTAATTTTTACAGGACTAAAGGTAAATTTAAACAGAAATACAAAATCATTTGAAAAATTTAAGGAAAATTTTACATAAAATTCAAATTAAATTTAGTGGTGACATCTTAGACAATCCCAATTATGAATAGAAATTCTCTCAGAAATAATTCCTTTTTGTCATTTCTTGTATTTTGGATTATAAACTTCATTGAAATTTTTAATTTTTATAGGAAATATATGAAAATTATGACTAATAATTATAATATTCTTGCTCATATTAAAATTTCATCAACTCATTATGAATTGCTCTGTCTCTTTTTAATTAATTTCTACTTTATGTTCATCCGATTGAGTTCAAATATATTTTATGTATTAAAACAGGTTTCTTAAAAAATAAGCCATTAATTACGTTATAAAATATTTTTAAGAATGTCTAAATATAAGCTAATCCTCTTTTTGAAAGCTAAAAAAGACGGCAGTAGGTAATGCATTACTGTGATTACACGACGTTCAATAATCTTAAAATAACAATTCCGGCAAATGAAAAAAGAAACAAATTAATTTAGTTCTTAATACGAGTATACTTATATACTTATACATGATAAGTTTTATTAATTTACACAAGTTTCCATAATCTTCCATGATCTTTTTTGCACATTATTGGTGTGATTCACATTTTATCGCCGTAATCAATGGATTTTGTACAGTTAACAGAGAATGGTAAATGAAAATCTAGTCTCTTAAGTTTTTCAGTGATAATTTATATGGCACCTAAACATCAATCTTGTTTTTATATCTAGTTTTCTTAAAATGTTTGCCAATTGTCTAGAGATGAATGCGGGGCCGCTCAGAAACGTCAACGGTGCTTATGATCGGCCCTTTTTTGAATTTTTCAGCATATTGAGGATTAGAGCTAGATACGTCTTTAACATCTAAATTATAAGATTGAAAACGCGCAAATCCCTCATTTGGCGATTTTCATCGCCATATCCGTTAGCTTTATATAATTTTTTTCAAATTTTCAATAATTTTTTTAAACGTAGATAGCTTTTGTGAGACAATAATGCAAATGTTTTCTCATAAAATGAAGCTTCAAATCTCATCTTTTGAGCAAACTATAGTGTTGCGTGCTGCAATTAATATTACTAGATATATTACATTTTAGAACTATATACCGAATTCAATCTCTTTTAAGATGTACATGTAAGGTTGTGAATGTATATAAATAGAAATCAATGTTGTTCGTTGGTCATCGCATCAGTTGAGAACGGCTGGACCGACTTTGATGATTTTTTCTCTCTAATGATCGTCGTGATCCAACGTAGGTTTTTACGGAAAGAAAATTTTGCCTCGCACACTTTTGTTTTACTTAAAATCAGAAAACGGATCCATCGATTTGACTAATTTTTCTTTTAAATGTTTGTATTAATCCATTTTAAGTTTTGATCTAGAGAAAAATTTGCCACGCCTACTTTTACGCCCACTTTTTTCTATATATCTCTAAATACTGATTTTTGTATATCGTCAGAATGCTCAAAGCTAAAGTTTCGGAATTTGTTCTGAATGACTTCATTGGCAGTCAGAAAGTGGGCGAAATTGGACAAGTGGGCATGACACCTCCCATAAAAGTTAAAAATTGATTTCTCTTTAAATACGTATCTTTAGAAGTGTTGAAGCTAAAATTTCTGAATTTGGTGTGATTGATTGCGTAGTGACTAAAAATTATCAGTAGAAAAAAGGCCGGACAAGTAGACGTGGTAGCTTCCAGACAAACTAACTACTGAGTTCAGTATATCTTGAAATCAGTAACAATTAAAGTTTTTGAATTTGGTATGAATTACTCCGTAGTTACTAAAAATCATCAGTCGAAAAATATGGACAATTGATAGGGGTAGGTGTAGCGAGGCACGCCGGGTTTAATCTAGTTTATAAATAAAACTTAATTTTTTATGAAACTTGCAAGGCAGTCAATCCTAGTCGATCTAATAAGTTATAATTATTATTTTTCTTTTTAAATTATTGTAAATCATCCATCATATAAAAAGGAAATTTTATATGACAAACTTGTTCTAAATTTTTCTCAATATTTTAAATTTATAAAATAATTTTAATAGGACCAATATATTCCAATCGCATGTAACTGCGGCTTCAGTTTGGCCACTGTTTCTTTAGATATGCCCTTTGGTATCCAATGAAATGTTGCATTTTTGAGATAAAGTGATTGTTTACGAATTCATTTAAATATTTTTGATAACATTTTAAGACGCATACAGCGATTGTTGAAATAATAGCACCGCCAATATATTTAACATATTCCAAAATTATTTCAAAAAGTTTCAAAATTTGATACATACAACTTCGTTGTCAACATATGTCATCAATGAAAAAGTGGTGGCGAAACACATACATACATACATAATTGGCCATTACAACCCTGTGTCAAGGTTACGGTCTAGCTTCTCGCAGCACTCATGTTGTGTGTGTTAATTTTTATCCATTAGTACCGGGACCTACAGTTTAAAGTCGACTCCGAATGACATAATTGAGAAGCTTTTTCATGGCAATCAATTACTCCTAGAGCTTTTTCCAGAAAACTGCTGAGAGACCACGTCGACTAGCGAAGCACGTCGGTTTTTAATTAGTGTACTAGAAATTCTGCTTTCCCTATTCCGTTTTTTATGAGTTGTTTATCGGTAAGAAATAAATCTAATGAATTTATGATATTCACAATTATCTGTAATAGTGCTATTATTTTACCAGTAGTTGTTAGTTTGAATTTTTCACTTATAAGAAAAAAATCCCCATGTTGTCTGAGATTGTATTTTTTGAGCATCTGTGCTGAGATTTTCTTTATTCTCGTTATTTGTGTTTCGTTTAAGTACATATGTATGTACATTGTACAAATATATAGTACATAAGTATGTGTCTGGAATATTTTTGTTTTATTTGCTTACAAATCTTTATCAATTTATTTATTTCATTTTAAAGATTTATTGTTGTTATTGTTATTATTATTTATATATATGCTGCCTTACAAATATTTTCGTATAAGCCGATACAAACCTGCAAAAGACACACACATTCGTTTCGTATACATTTGTCTTGTATTTTTTTGTGTAAGCATTCACATTCTCAGATTTTTTTTTTGGTCCAATAAGATGGATTGCCAAAAAGTGTTTTTAAAAGAAAAGACACATTTATTTTATTTCCAATTCCTTTTGGGTTTGGGTTTGGGTTTGGTTTTATTTTTATTTAATTTTTTTTCTACTTTAAACAGTAAAATCCTATTTATTTATTCTCTTATATTTCCGTTTCTTGTCTTTTTAATCTCCCATTTAAAAATGAAAGAAAAAAGAAAATGAAAGAAAAAAGAAGAAGCAGCTGGGAAAATGTTGATGAAAATTAAATACGAAAATCATAAGAAGTTTGTTTGTTGCTGTTTTATATTCATTTATATAAATATTTTGTTGTTGTTGTAGTATTTGTTTTAAAATCTTGTAGAAAACTTGTATGTATTTCAGTTCATTTATCATTTGATTTCTGCAAGGAATTCAATTTATTTATGGTTTCTCTGGTACCCACTTAATATATGCTTGTCAGATTTATTGCTTTACCCTGTTTTGTAAATGATTATGAACGCTAGAGTACTAAAAATTGCAATTATGCAGATTTAAACAAGTTTTTAATATTTATATAAATAAATAAATAAATATCGTTTAATTTTGTTAATTTTTCTTTTTCTTTTTTAGAGTCTGGGTTATCCTATGGCTTCATTAGTTGCTGTTAATCGTACAAATGCACAATTGCGCTATTTAATGGGTGATTCCTGTCCGGATGATAAAAATATGCAATTGTCTTCAAGAATTGACTTCTATTGCGATATGCGTGCAGGACGAGTAAGTAAAATCTCATACTTATATTTGTGCTTATAGAAAACGAACGAGAGAAGAAATTTTTTGTTTTTAATTTTAATTAGATGTATTCCATACTTTTTGTGATTTGTTTTTTCTTCTGAACGTACATTTGGTTGCGTAATCCGAGATTTTTTGCCGATTATGAATGACAACTTAGCTTAAGTTGCGCTGCCAGCTGGCATACAGCTATTTATATAAAGTCTGCAGACAAAATTGGTCTAAAAGCTTGGCTCTAAGGTTTTGTGTAGAAGGAAATTTTTAGATTCCCCACGAAAACGATTTTAATTAGGGAATGGCTCAATCCACGTTGTCTGTGGTTTAATTTAATAAATTTAGTCAAAAAGTGTACTTAGTTTTTAGTATTTTCGCTTTATGATATATACCTTTATAACAATCACAAATACCATTTTAGCAACTGGCAATGCAACTCAAATTCGGTTGCTATCCATCGATCCATTAAATCAATAGTAAATAATTGTACCTATCAGAAATTAGTGCTTACCAATAAGCTATTTTGTAAGGGAGAAATTGTAAAAAATCACTTACTAGTGAGTATCAATAATGCATGATTTTTGTATGAAATGAGCCGCTAAAATGCAATAGAAATGCAAATTTATTGCAACCAGTAAGCAAATAGTACAAAAAATCAAAAATAATACCTTAACCTACAGCATTTTTGGAAGCTTTAAGGTATAAAAAACAATATGTATAATACTTCCATTACTTACTTACTTACTTAGATGGCCATAACAACCCATTAACGGGTTTCGGTCTGCTTTAACATTAGTCTCCAGGCGTCTCTGCTAGCGCGCGCCTTCTCCAGTTGGTCACACCAATTGACGACAGGGCTTCATCAACTTGGTCTTTCCAACATAAACACGGTCGTCCTCTACGCCGACGTCCAGTGACCTTCGCATCGAAAACTTTTCTCGCTGGAGCAGATTCATCCATCCGAACAATATGGCCGGGCCGGCGTAGCCGCTGGGTGTTAATGCGCTGAACAATGCCCACATCGCCGAGGAGCTCATACAGCTCATGGTTGGTTCTAATGCGAAACTCATCGCCATGCCTTAGAGGACCAAAGATCTTACGAAGAACTTTTCTCTCAAATACTCCCAGGACCGCTGCATCGGCACAAGACAGCGTCCATGCTTCCGCACCATAGAGAAGCACCGGAAGGATAAGCGACTTATAGAGTGTTAATTTGGTCGCACGAGAGAGGTCTCTATTACTAAACTGCCTACTGAGACCGTGGTAGCACCTGTTGGCCATTGTGATTCTTCGTTTGATCTCCAGACTGACATCATTCTTGCTGGTAATGGCGGTGCCAAGGTAGATGAACTCCTTGACCACATCGAATGTATAGTTGCCGGCTGTAACCTGGGAACCGATGCGATCAAAATCCCTACTCGTCGACAACATGTACTTCGTCTTGCTCTTATTTACCGCCAAACCCATTTTTGCAGACTCCCGTTCAATAGCATTAAAGGCTGCGGTGACATCTCGCTTGGTATGCCCAATTATGTCTATGTCGTCTGCATACGCAAGAAGCTGGACACTCTTGCTAAATATAGTGCCATTTCGATGTACACCCGCCTTTCGCAAAACACTCTCCATGACGAAATTGAAGAGGTCGCAGGGATCGCCCAGTCTGAAATCTCGCACGGCATTAAAAGGTTCGGAGAGGTCTTTTCCTACCTTGACGGAGCTGCAGGAGTTGCTCAACGTCATTCTGCACAGTCTTATCAGCTTTACAGGAATACCAAGCTCAGACATTGCGGCATATACGCGATTCCTTATCGGGCTATCGAACGCTGCATTATAGTCGACAAAGAGGTGGTGTGTGTCGACTTGACTTTCATGGGTCTTCTCCAGAATTTGGCGCAGTGTGAATATCTGGTCAATGGTGGACTTACCAGGTCTGAAGCCGCACTGATAAGGTCCAATCAGTGAGATGGCGAATGGCTTCAGTCGTTCACACAATACGCTCGTAAGAACCTTATGTGCGATAGGGAGAAGGCTTATACCCCTGTAGTTGGTGCATATCGTGGGGTCTCCCTTTTTCAGGATGGGACAGAGGGCACCGAGATTCCAATCATTGGGCATACTTTCCTCCAGCCATATTCTGCAAATTAGTTGGTGCATGCACCTAACCAGGTCATCGCCTTCATACTTGAAAAGCTCAGCGGGCAGACCATCCGGTCCGGCCGCTTTGTTGCTTCTTAGTCGCTGTATGGCAATTTTTATCTCTTCATAGCTGGGCAACAGGATCTCAACGTCGTCATCATTGATTGGGAGCGGCACAGCATCTCTAGAGGCGGAATTTGTGTCGTCATCGCCTTGCAGTAGATTAGAAAAATGCTGTCTCCATAATCTCAGTGTCCCTTGTGCATCTGTAACGAGATTACCATTTTCATCTGTGCAGGAGGTTGCTCCGGGTTTAAAACCAGTAGTAAGACGCCTTATCTTTTTACAAAAATTTCGAGCATCATGTCTACTCCTGCACATCTCGATTTCCTCACGATTACGCCTTTCTTGCTCCCTTTTCTTTCTTCTAAATAGGCGTCTCTCTTCCCTCCTCTTCTCTCTGTACACCTCCACAGTTGCTCTTGTAGTGGTGGACTGCAACGTTCTTCCATAGGCAGCATTCTTTGCTGCAGTAGCCTCACGACACTCTTCATTGTACCATTGGTTTCTGCGGGGAGGACGCTCAAAACCAAGGACTGTTTCAGCCGCGTTGCGCAGAGAGGGAGCAATGTGAGACCACTGTCCACCAATACTTTCGAGAGAGGACGGGATGCAATGGAGCTCATTAGAAAGACGATCGGAAAACGACCTGGCTGTCTCTTGTGATCGCAGCTTTTTGATGTCCAGCTTCCCACGAACACTAGAGCGTGCCATATTCGCTGCACATATACGCAGTCGCATCTGGGCTGTGACAAGATAATGGTCCGAGTCGACATTTGGACCTCTAAATGTGCGCACGTCTAGTATGCTGGATACATGCCTTCCATCAATCACAATGTGATCGATCTGGTTGTTGGTAGATCGATCAGGAGAGAGCCAGGTGGCCTTATGGATATCGATATGCTATAACCTGGTGCTACAAACTACCATGTTTCGCGCCGCGGCGAAATTGATCAGTCTCAAGCCGTTCGGCGAGGTGGAATTATGGAGACTAAACTGTCCGACAGTGGGGCCAAAGATACCTTCACGTCCAACTTTCGCATTGAAATCGCCGAGGACAATTTTGGCGTCATGTGCCGGACACCTATCATATACATCCTCGAGCTTTGCGTAGAAAGCATCTTTGGCCGCATCATCCTTCTCTTTCGCCGGGGCGTGCACGCAGATGAGGCTGATATTATAAAACTTTGTCTTCATCCGGTTCGTAGCTATCCTTTCGTTCACGGGGTGAACTCTGAGATAAGATGGCGAAGTCTCTTGCTAACTACGAATCCGCAGCCAAATTCACGTCTGTTATCATGGCAGCTGTAGTAGATGTCACATGTTGCTTGCCTTGTACAACCCTGTCCTATCCATCGCATTTCCTGGATGGCGGTGATGTCAGCTCTACATTTCTTGAGAGCATCCGCCAATTGGATAGAGGCACCTTCCTTATAAAGGGTTCTCACGTTCCAGGTGCATATCCTTAAATCATAGTCCTTAAAACGTTTGCCAAATTCGTCAACATAGAAGGGGGTCCGTTTAGAGGCTATTGTGTCGGTTTTAATTGAATTTTTGTTTTTACGTGGTGGGTTTCAAGCCCTACGCACAACCCAAATTTATAGTCCAGGGGATTGGACAATCGCCGCATACAGTTAACAAGCTAGCGGGTGCTAGAATGTTATCCAGGAGGGCCACGAGAAGGCTGTATGTCGACTTGAATACAACGGGAACAAGGATCGTTCTGGAGGCCGCCAGGTTGACCCCAATCAGAGACTTTGCCTTGTCCGAAGTATCCCATCCATCCCATATTTCCATTATTGCTTACAATTTTATTAATTGCTTCCAAATCTTGAAATTTTTTGCTGGGTATGTGCATTAAATTAATATTCGAGTATTTGATGGTTTGAACTGAATAAAAATATATTTTCCTTATCGAAAACAAAAGTAAGAAAAATATTTGGGGTGGTCAGAAAGTGTTCTATCGTATTGTCAAAATTTGTTGTATTTTTTATTAATAAAAAATTTTTTTCTTACTAATGAAAAAGTTACAACTTTATAACAATAAGACAAAATAGCACACTCTGTGAGTATCCCAAATATTTATAAAGTTTGGTCTTTAGCCTAAAATTTTGCATAAGCGAAAAAGGTTGTTACTGTTAGGTTCTTTCACTAGGACCACAAAAATTACTATGGTAATAAACACTAAGGATGAATTCAAACTTAAACACCGCAGCACCTACACCATATTTATAGTTTTGACTGATAAACGTCTAACTTCAATAGCTTTCGGAAACATTATCTGTAGCAAAGCACCCGTGAAGATAGTGTCATCAGTTACTTTTTAAATAGTGATTCATAAAAATAATATTTTTACGATTTCTAAATATAATTTTTTGCACTTATAACTTTTTAAAAGCTCTTAATGTGTTAAGTGTTCAAATCTAGATATGTTATTGTACTACTTTTCTAAAGTAGGCGCACCGAATACAGCTGCTATCCGTAAAACTCTTGATGGAAAAATCGCAGAGTTAAAATTA
Source organism: Metopia argyrocephala (assembly GCA_963576795.1). NCBI lineage: Eukaryota > Metazoa > Arthropoda > Insecta > Diptera > Sarcophagidae > Metopia > Metopia argyrocephala. Next base: position 53,119,858 of record OY756211.1, on the reverse strand, counting down.
TGTAATTCTTGTTATTTTTATGCTCGGAAGATTTCTTATTCTTTTTATGCTCAGCACTTAGAGGATGACTCTTACTAACACATTGCATTGTGCTGGTGTTGGGAAAGTAGTTAAGTGCAAAGAGGAAATCGAATGTATAGTATTCGAACTCTCGGGAGAATATTGTTTCACAAATCAACAAAAAAAAAGATGTGTATATGCATACATACATATGTACATACAAACATAATTGGCCATTACAGCCCTGTGTCATGGTTACGGCCAAGCTTCTCGCAGCATCCATGTTGTGTGTGTTAATTATTTATCCATGAGTACCAAGACCTACAGTTTAAAGTCGATTCCGAACGACAGAATTAAAAAGCTTTTTCATGGCAAACAGTTACTATCACCACCTTTTTTTTAAATTGTCAGACCTGGGGTTTGAACCCTGGGCTCATGTCTTAGTAAGTCAACACACTAACCACTAGACCACGGCGAATACTAAATGTGTACAGAGAGAGAAAATTATTTCTTTCTTTTGTCTGAATGCTTCACTTTGTGGTATCCATAGAACTATGAACCACATGCCAGAATGCGACGACGCTCTTATGAATTAATAAAGTTGGTCTTATTCTACTGTTACTAATAAACAACTGCTCCCTTTCTGTACGCTTCAGTTGTATGTTATAAAGAACAGCTATAGCTACTCAGTGGTGCCTGTCTATCGACTCATGGGGACATAAAAGTTTATATGCCCTCATGTAAAAAATGAGAGAGCTGATTAAGTCGCCAAAAGGAGTGTCGGCGGGTATGGAACCTTTTACATCTAACGAAATCAAGGGAAAAGTTTAGATTTTCCTCGAAAAAGCAGAGTACGGTTGGAGTTCTTTCACATCTTGTTCTATTCGGAACATATACAGTCATTATTTATTTCATATGGGAGGTACTATGCCCACTTGTCCTGTTATGCTCTCTTTTAGACATTTCAGATTTGTTTTGTTCGGAAACTTGTGCTATTACCGTAATCAAGCTATGCAAATGCGTTATTTCGTTTGTGTGGGCGTGTTACCTCTCTTAACACTTAGACGCATGAAAAATGTTTTTCGTCCTATTTTTACATCCACCGAATATCAAAATATCAAACAAAATTTTATAAGAATAGTAAAGCCATTCCGGAGAAGCTTTGTTATAAGCATTGTGAGACGAAAATTTTTAAAAATATTTGCTTTTCGTGCCAGCTGTTAAAAATCTGTTTTCGTGTACATTCAAATAAAAAAAAATTCAAACTAACTATTTTTCGAATGCTTGTCATAACACCAAAAGTCGTGATGATTTGTGGTAAGAAGTACACAGTAAGTTACAATACGAGTATTGTAAGAAATTGCTAAGGTGTTAAGTATTGAATTAAAATTAAATAATAATATTATTTTAATAATAGCAGAATTGTTTATTATCCAGCTATATTTAAGATTAAATTTTATTAAAACCACTTGCTCTCGTTCATTTAATTTAAAATTCCCATAATGATATTGCACTCCATTTCATTACTTACAATTCTCTCTCTACATGTAATTGCAAAATTTATTGGCACTAATTGCTCTGTGCGTCTTGCAGCAAATGCATAGGGGAATAGTAATGACATAACCAGAGTAAAGAAAAAAAATGAGTTCAGCATTGATATCATCATTATACGAGGACGACGGCAACAGTAGCAATAATTACAGCAGCATTCGTAAACGCCATTATTATTAATAATCGATTATTATGATTGTCGGTTGGCTGATTTAAATCGTTTGGATGTGTGTATTACTGGCTTTTTATGTTTTTTAATTCCCTGTCCATAGCAGAAGCATTAAAGTAAAGAAAATTAAATAGAAGAATAACTGTGGAGCCCATATACTCCCGCTGTTATGTTGGTCGACCCCACTTGTATTGTATTGTATTGTATTGCAGAGAACAGTTGCCGTTCCATAAATGTTGCTTGCTGTAGTAGTTACTTGTTTTACTTTTCTTTTTACGATTTTTGTTGTTGTGCTTTACTGTTGACACTTTGTCTGCAATATGTACTGCAACAGCAACCATCTTACGTCGCCCCTTACAGACTGACCACAAATTTATTTTTCATATCATTTCAATTGTTGTCGTTTGTTGAGCATTTAAAAACAGCCCGTCTGTTGTACGAATATGTTGTTTGTATTCTATTGTTTCGATGAAAATAAAGTGCTGGCATTGGTTGGCTGGCTCATTGTCAATAGTCTTGTTTGAATTAAATTTTTTTCTGTAGATTCTTAAAACCAACTTTTTTTTAATGTTTTGTTGTTTTTGATCCCACCTGTGGTGCTTTTCATATGAAGTTGTCAGCGACTATTTTATCGAGTCCTTCATTTTACTGCTGGCTGTTTTCTTTCTTAGTGGTGTTCTTTGTTTTTTTTTTCATGTCAATCCTTTGGTTCACCATTGTTTGTTGACTGCTTCTGTTTATGATTTAAATTTTTCTTTTATGTTTAATGGAGTAAAATAATAACGGGGATGTAGATTTTTTACGCCTTCTCAATATCTATTTAATAGAAAATGGAAAAGAAGCAATTTAGTTTCTTTAAAACCATACACTTGGAGTTGTTGCAGATCGGTTTCAGTCGCCACTGTTATGAAAGTTTATATATAAACACTATATCTAATTGTGTTCATTTTTGGCGTAAACTTTTTTTGAACGGCAATAGTCGAAGTGCTGAGAATAAAATTTAAATTTTTAGAACTTTATTTATTAAAATTGACACAATCGTACGCATTGTTGGAAACTTACATATTTATTTGTTACAATTCTTATTTGAATAATTATTTTAAATAAAAATTTGCAAGACTACTAAGTTAACGCAAGATATGAATTAAATATAAAAAAGAGTTTTAGTTTTTAGATTTTTATTTTTTCATGGAATCATAAAGAGCATAGGATAGGATTTCATATCGTGATATCGAGCACCACTAACAGTTTCTGCTTAACTAGTCTTCGTTTCAAAAATCAGCATCAGAGGAGTAAAAGATCATAATGATATTGGAGGTGATGTTGTTTTTGTTCTCTTTTCATCCAGGTACTGGGATAATTATTAGTTATTGCTCTTCAACTGCCTTTCTGGCATGGGAGACCCTGCCAGAGAGCTATTGCTCTCCACCAGCTTAGCCAGTTGAGTCCTTGCAGTATAAACCACTACACCACCACAAGATGATTGTCCCACGTAGATGATCGGTGTGTTTAGCGTCTACAAATGACCCAGTCTCTCTGAACTTCTCAATTTATCTTTTTACAGTTGACGATATTAAAACACTATTTTGACCATATTTTGTAAAAAATATTTTAACTTCGACCGTCAAATTTTCATTATTTTTAAAATATTGTTCTATAATGAAAACACATTGTTGATCTGTCTAAAATTCAATTTTTTCTAACCGAAAACGCTCAAATGTTAAATAATGTTACCATTTGATTGAAATTATGCGACACTACACCGAGCTTATGGTCTTACTGCCATCCTTGAATAAAAGCGGAAAGCGATGAAATTTCTCATGCTCATACAATTTTTATGGAGCATCCCAAAATATCGCGACGGCAACGCTTTGAAATTTTAAAATCAAATTATGGCAGAGCATTTAATAGTGAGTAGTGTAGCCGGCTTACTAAGACGATAGCGAAGGGTTCAAATCTCAGCTCCGACATCTTGAAAAAAAAATATGAAAAAAATATTTCTTTCGGCGACTACCTCTCAGCAGTCTTCTGGCAAAAGCTCTGGGAGTAATTGATTGCCATAAAAAAGCTTCTCAAATCTGTTGTTCGGAGTCCACTTTAAACTGTAGGTCCCGGTACTCATGGATACAAATTAGGACACACAACATGAGTGCTGCGAGAAGCTAGGCCGTAACCCTGATACAGGGTTGTAATGGCCAATTATGTATGTATGTATGTAAACGTGAAAAATATATTTATATCTTTTGTCTATATAGTATATAAAAATGAAGGCTATGTACATACGTCGCACATTAGGGATTTTGAGAAAAAAAGTCAAATTTTCAACATACTCTTCATGCAATATTCAGTGATATTTTGACATTTTAGACTAAATGGTACAATCAAATCAAATAGAATTACTCCGATATGACTGCGAGTTTTTTTTTTATAGCCGTCTCAAACTCAGTACTTGTATGTTTTACCGAACCAACTTAATTTAAACCTAAGAATTTCAAAGCGAATATTCTTTTATTATGTGAGCTAACATTTTTCTTTTTATTTTTTATTTAGGTATGATATTTCAGCATACCAAAATTGGGAAAATAAACTCTGCACAGACTTAAGACTTTTTTTGTTTTTTATTTTTATGACCATATAACAAAAATCACTTTGTTCTCCAAACACTTGGACCTACAATTTTAGCCATACTTTCCCACAGTTGGAAATCACTCTTAATACATTGTCTCATATGTGTTTTAACATTTTTAATTAATTTGTAGCATTACAGAGTACAACATTTTTCAGCTGGTTGATTCGCTCTTTTGTTTAACATAACTCAAGAACCACTAGTCGGATTTTGTTGAAACAAATATAGAAAAATCAAGAATTACAATTACTTTCATATTTTTATATAATGTTTCGCTATATAAGCAAAAGTTTCGCAGTTATAAATAAATGTATGAAGGAAAACAAATTTTTTTTTTGCCTAAAAATTTTTTTTTTTAAATTCATAAAAAATCCAAAACGGTAAAAAAGTGTCAAGTTCTACTACTTTCGCGTAAAGTCGCATAACCTATGAACAAAATGAGACATAAATCATGAAAATCAATGAACGCGTTTCGCTTTTATTCACAATTAAGTAAAGATATGAATTTAAGAAATTTGCTCGAGATATGAAAACATTAGAAAAACATTGATGACTATTTTTTGATTCTCAAAATAACAAAAAAAAAAAAATAGTAAACAAAAGATTATTTGATTTTTATAATTGCAGTAGCAAAGTAATAAGCGATAATAAATTTGCGTGGACAATTAAAAGGAAAAAAGGAAAGTGCACTTTTTATTATTTATTATTTGGGTTTTTCATTGATCGATTTTCGTCATTCAACAAGTGCCGACTAACCGGAAAAGTACAAGTGATTTTTCTCCGGTTTTTTAATTATAATTGAAACTAAGGCCCAATAGTTTTACGACAATGGAAGTTTGAGTTTGACAAAGACAGAACAAAATTAAAACAGTTTTTGCAACAATCGCACGTTGGCTTAAACGAAACTAAAGCATGTGAAATTTTGGATACAATATATAAAAACTTTTACTCCAACTTCAAACAAAGATGGCAGGATTCTAATCGTGCGAAGTCGCGATTTGAAAAAAAAATGTAAATTGCCTTCAACGCACATTTACAATAAAGTATACTGATACTGAATGTCCTACCAGTTCTGCACTTGGTCGGCCACGTAAATCGATTGAGGAGTGTACCTCTGCAACATCTGTTGGATCATACTGCTAAAAGAGTCCTAGAGACCAAGTCAGTAAAGGCTCAAGTAAGTCGTAACAAAGACTATCAAAAATATCGCCTTAGACACTCCAGAAAATGCATTTAGCCAGAAAAAGCATACTGTTATAAGCTCTTTTAGAATAATAATTTAAAAATAGATTTAAAATAAATAATAAATTAAAAATTAAAAAAATCATTTAAATTTTTTTGTTAGTTATGGCTTTTTACATTATACATAACGATATAAATTTCTCTAACTTTCTTTATTTTGATTACTTTTGTGTATTATTATATATAAAACTAAATTTGTGTTAAAATAGCAACATTTTTTGACAAATATATACATATATAAGTATTTAATATATAGCTTAAACGCCTGCACCTATTTAAACTAATCTTACTAAGGTGTGCGTCACTATAAAGTGTAACACCCATTTTTCTTAATAACTTTTTTCACCTTTAATCAAAATTATTTTTCTTAATCACAATATCTTTGAAAAATGTGTCAGATTTTAAAATGTATCAGTTTGTCAAATTTGACTTGTTAGTTAGTTCACAATGGATAATCAAAGACAAGTGCATACAAAAATTATTCAAATAATTCAAAAAAACCATATTGGAGTTATACAAAAGTTGCTAGGGAAGTCCACGTGACCAGGCAATGTGTTTCCAGAGTGGTCAAAAAGTTCAACAAGGACCTAAAAATTGAAAGAAAGCCTGGAACAGGTAAAGCAAAACTGGTAACGAACGACGCGAAAGCCAAAAAGGTTGAGAAGCTTTTGCTGGCTCTTCTAAACATTTCTGGTCGCGAAGTGGCCCGGCGCGTGCAATGTTCGGAAAGTTTTGTGCGCCGAGTTAAAGCTAAAGCTGGCCTTAAATCATTTAAAGTCCAAAGAGTTCCGGATAGAAATGCTAAGAAGAATATTGAAGCAAAAAAAAGAGCAAAACTCCTCAAAAAAGAATTTTTTTAAAAGTTCGAATGTTGTGTAATGGGTGATGAAACTTACGTTTTTGCAGACTTTGCGCAGCTTCCTGGCCAAGAGTTTTATGTAGCGGATAGTAGAGGCAATGTTTCTGAAGAGTTCCGAACTAAAAAACTATCAAAATTTCCCAAAAAGTTCCTAGTTTGGCAGGCTATTTGTAGCTGCGGCAACAGAAGTGCATCGTATGTTACATTGGGATCAATATACTCAGATATTTATATCAAAGAGTGTCTTCAAAAGAGGTTGCTCCCATTTCTAAGACAGCACAACATATCAACATTCTTCTGGCCAGATTTGGCAACATGTCACTACAGTAAAAGCGCAATAGATTGGTATAATAAAAATAATGTTATTTTTGTTCCAAAAGAGGCTAACCCACCAAACTGCCCAGAGCTGCGGCCTATTGAAAGATATTGGGCTCTGGTCAAAAGAGAACTAAAGAAGAGTACATCTGTTCCCAAAACCATTACTAGTCTTCGATATAAATGGACAGCTGGTACCAAAAAAATCACCGAAAACACTATAACATTGCTTATGGATGGCATAATGAATAAAATAAAAAATTTTATAAAATTAAATTAATTTTTAAATAAAATAATACAGAATATAAATCTGTAATAAAAATGCAAAATAAAACTGTTTTATTTTTAACTCTAGCTTACTCCAGTCAGTTTTTATTTGACTTTTGATGTGTTACAGTTTATAGTGACGCACACCTTATATGGTTTATATTAATGTTTTGTTAAAATTCGAAATCACATGTTCTTTGTTGTGTATAACTTGAGAACGTTTAAAGGTACAGTTTCTGAATTTGGTCTGAATGACTGCATGGTCAAGGCAAATAATTAGTCAAAAAGTGAGCAGAATTAGACAATTGGACATGGTATCTCCCATCAAAATTAAATAATTTTTTTGTGTATCTTAAGAACGATTAAAGTTCAATTTTTTTTGTGTAGAAAATTTCTTATTTTCTTTTGCCAGGAACGGGTGCACTAGTTAATAATGAAATCAGTAAACAAGTGTTTTTAAAACTTTTTTTCAAACTTTCAGTCCTTTAATTAGTGATAGTTTTTGCTTTTAAAAGACACTTTAATTTTTGGCTTTCCTTTTTCTAATTATTTCAACATTTTTATGTTCCAAATCAGCACCAGGTTTCTGCCACACTGATGTAAGATTTTTAATAAAAACCAAAAAACATATTTTGCAGAAATAGAGTGCATTACAAGTATTTTTTTTAAAGAATTTCCTTAACTTTTCATTATTCTTTTTAGAAGGACTCAAGGAAAATACTTTTTTCTTTTCAACCACTGTCATTTTAATTTTAGTAATTTGTGCGTTGCTACTGCTTTTAAAGCTTCAATTCAGTTTTAGCATTTATACTGACGTCAACAACATTAATGCTGTCGCAATTTTTATCACTGCATCGCTTTAATCGTCATCGCCATCATCATTACCATAATGAACTTTGCTATTGTTTGGCATCTGCATAATATTATGTTGCATTGACGCAATTTTTTTTTTTAGTGACCGACCTCGGCGGTTTTTCTTTTGTAATCCACTACAAATTCATTAGTTCATTGGTTTTTGATTGTTGTTGTATGTTATTACTTTATAATTGTTATTTTTGTTGGTGCAGCATCATACACCCTCGATATCTTTGTCTTCTTTCGTATCATTATAATGAACGTCTTTGTGTCCTTTTGCCCTTTTTGGTGCTTTCTTTCTTTATAAAACTGTTGTCTGTTAGGCGTTTATTGTGTGGCTGGTGGTCTGTCTCTCGTAAACGAAGTACAAACAATTTTGCTGACATTCCATTATATTGCATTTCATTTCATTTACTTCGGTTTCTTTTGTTGCATCTACTGGTCTATAATATTTTATTGAGTGTAAAACTATTTAAAGTCTTTAGATTAACATTCTCCCTACAGCTTAAGATGAATATCATGTGGTTAATAGAATAGTTGGTAGGGGTATAGGGAACTATAAAATAATTTGCAAAAACGTTAAAGGAATTTAAAAAATTCAGCTAAAGCAGAAGTTTCTTGATGATTTCGTGCTCAGTTTGCGTTAAAAAGCATAACTTGAAGTTATTTTTAATCTATGCCAGCACTTTTTTAGATTGCTAAAGTAAGTAATTACGTTAAGCACTTTATATCTTTAATCTTAACAAATTTTTATATTTTAATGTGTCACTGTGGCAACAATTAAATGTCAAAAAAGGGCGAAAATCCAGATGTTTTGTAGAGTAAGGGTACAAGGGCAGACCAATGGCCAGGAGAGTGCGACAAAAATATTTCAAAAATTATTGATATATGTACTTAAATACTAAGTGATTACATTAGAGTAATCTCAAATAATAACTGTTCTATAAAGCACTGCGATAAAGAAAGAGATGATATCTTAAGTTAAGCGACTTGTATGAAGCAATACACAAGGATGACGCATTTCCCGTTTCTATTGCGCATGTGTCTACGTCAAACGTGCCCAAACTCTTACGCCGAATAGTAGTAGATTGGATTTAAAATCTTCCTCGAAATCAACATCGTTTAGTAAAGTCGATTTCATTTGGTATGGGAAATCTCGTTGAAATCTATTATATTTTGATCGAGATCTCAAAAATACTAGATTTCGTTGTAATGTAAATGCACTATAAAATGTATCCAACAAATAGTGGTTACGCTATACATATGTATCTACTTATGTTCACATTTGTCTTATATTTACTAATTTTCTTCTTCTTTTATTTTTTAATTGTCTTCTTTTAATTTCTGTTTTTTTCATTTTTCAAATAAAACGTTACTATTTCACTTTAAAAACAGAACAGAATAGGAATTATCTACGACAGACTAGGACATTTTATAATTGAGAGAGATAAAAACTAACGGATCTGTGCAAAGAGTCATCTGTTTATACATTATTCAGGAGTAACTTGTTAACTCTCTTTTATGTCTCAGTCAATACTAAAAAATTTAAAATATTTTTATTTATTTGTGTTGTTCATATTAAACAAATATTCTTTATTAAAACGAGGCTGGCCATATGAGCACTCAAGCGAGTATAGTCGTTTTTTATTTGACCAGCAATGAATTCAAAACTCCACAAAGTTGCTACGATGTTTCTCGTACATACTTATGTTTCTATGATGCTTTTCTTTTTAAAAAATCTGGTTTGTTTGGCTATGTATGGCTCTGTAATTTTAAATATTAATTTTATATTAAGTATGTATGTATTTATACATTCGAATACTTACCGAGCTGGAAAGTAATATTTTATATAAAATTACTTTTAAAGTTAGGGTGAGTTCCAAAACGTCATTTGCAATGCAACTGAACGATGTCATGCATTCCTCTAGGCAACCATGTAATTAATGACAAGGTCACAAGCGCCTAAACCTATAATGAAAGTTATCAATACGCAAACAAAAGCAAACTGTGTATTACATATTTTGCTAATGCGTTTTTACCTACATTTACATATAAACAAAATCAAGTGCAACATGGCGGATAAAAGCTAAGAGAATATTTTTGTGAATATAATTTCTTGTTATTTTTAAGAGGCCGTTTATGGCTTACAACAGTTGTAAATTTGATGTTATATTTTATAAATTGCGATTATGAATTACAATACTTATCTTCAGTTTTGTATTTTGTTGTTGTCTATGTTCACATACATCTTAAAAAAAAAATATGAGAAAAATATTTCTTTCGGCGACTACTTTTTAGCAATCTTCTGACAAATGCTCTGAGAGTAACTGATTTCTATGAACAAGCATCTCAAGTCTGTCGTTCGGAGCTGACTTTAAACTGTCGGTCCTGGTACTCATGGATAAAAATTAACACACACAACATGGGTGCTGCGAGAAGCTGAAACAGGGTTGTACCGCGATTATCATTCACAATAGTTGTTTTTAACTGTTCTAAACAGTGTCAAAATTTTACAACAGTTCACTAACTGTTGAGCTGTTGCAAGGCACGTTGAAAAAAGAAAATGAAAAAAAAAAATTCTAAGTGCAATATAACAGTGCTAAATTTGCTTTTGCAAATTTTAAAAGTTAGAAGTACATAAAAAATTTTATAGAAAAATTACTAATAAAAGGATGATGGAAAAACTGGTGGAGTTAATGACAATAAATCCTGACATTGACTGTTACAAGCTACCATTTGGTGTTTTCAAATGCCAATTTTATAACTCAGGCTTGTATTTTTAACATCTAGCTGTTGTAACACTTGTGTACTTATATTGTGAACTATAATCGAAGCTGATTTTGCTACCAAAAAATACATACGAGTAATGCAATAAAAGGGTTTCAAAATTTAAAAACAATGCAACGTGTTTTTATTACAAAGTAAACAACACAGTTGATTATTTTGTATTGATATGGTAGTAAAACGGCATCACTGTATTGTGTTTTGATATTTTAGAATTCACCCTTATCATATACATATTCTCAGTTCCAATATTAAAAAAAAACATAAACTATTTATCGATATAAGCTTTGTCTCATTGTTTATTGAAAAAAAAAAAAATAAATAAAAAAGGTTTAAATTATTCGCTTTTTCTTAAACGTATACACATAAAAAGGGATGATTATATTGGAATTTAAAATGCAATAACTTTATCCTTTAAACTTAAAAAAATCACATTTTACCGTCATTAATAATTCATCAGTTTTGTAAAATACTTGTCTATTCCTTAGCCATTGTGAACTTTGTAGTTCCACAAATTTTTTAGATAGAGCTGTTATTTTTGTATCTGCCATGGATATTGATTTTTTTACTTTTATTTATTAAAAATTTTTTTTTTGTGTTTTAGGGCACTCCAAAATTACATTCAATTGCTGACTGTCATTATGAATTCATTTGGGCCACAAACGTAATTTGTCCACCACACATGTGTAGTTTCGATGAGAAATTGTGTGAAATTAAAAATACTGAATTGGGTGTCAGTTATAACTTGAAAAAGGCTTCATTTGCCAATGAAGGAAAAATACAGGTGAGTAGTTTACGAGGATAGAGTTGAAATATATTTTTTTTTATAAATTATAAAATTAATTTTCAAAGGAAGCTTTTTCGTTCAATGATTGCGTTAGTAAAACAAATATCGTCGTGCGGGAGTTTATATTTATCCGCCATTTTATATATCTCGAGTTAATGATGCCACTTCAGGTTTTTGACAACAAAATTTTTAAATTCTGCAATCCGATTTCGACTATTTATCTCTGAAACCGACTTGAAAATATTTGGGGTTGAAAACCTAAAGTGGCATCATTAACTTGAGATATATAAAAAAATATGAAATGGCGGATAGAGCACATAAACTTCCGCACGACGATATATTACATTAACAAATAATAAAGGTTTTAATACGAGTGACACTGTATGGCAAAAAAAATTAAGTTGTAATACCTAAGAAGGAATATCAGTTCGTAAAATGTGTCAAACACCCTCAAAATATTGAGTTACGGATAGAAAGGTTCTCAGTTTCTTAACAAATAAACACAATATTTTTTTTGTATCGAAGAACTACTTAAATTGTATTAAATAAAATAAATTATTTTTTTTTTAATTCCTTTTATCTAACTATACATACATATTATCACGATATAAATCTAAGTTACATAAATGATCACCCATCTATCAGTGATTCAAACACGAATTTCCAGATCATTTAGAAAAAACATACGTTTTGTTAACTAATGTCTGTGATTCCCTTATAAAAAAGTGTTTTTATTTCAATATTTATTCAATATTTTTATAACTCCAGTATTATTTTGGTAATAGCTGGGTTCAATACTTTTGTTAATATTTTGAAATAACAGCGGTAATCACTCTTCAGAATATCGCCCTATAACTATAGTTTCGTATTTATCAAAGGCATTTGAGCAAAAATCTTGCACAAATAGAACGAGCAAACAATCTGGATTTCGCGCCGGACACAGTTGTGTTACAGCCCTTGCAGATGTAACAGAAGACATTAGAAAGGAGCTAGACGATTTTCACATGGTTATGATGGTCATACTGGACCCTTCCAAGGCTTTTGATACCGTCACGTCAAAAGTTGGAAAATATGATGCACATCTCTTCCTCATTTTCCAAGTTGATATGCTCTTATCTACATCTACTTCACTGCCCGTAATTAGGGGCGTCGCTCAGGGTTCAATTTTAGGGCCTTTGCTTTTCTTTTAGGCTCAGATTAATACTTGCTAAAACCTATTTCAAAAGCATATCAAAGTTTAATGTTACGTTAAATAACATAGCAAGATATGTTTTTGGGTTGAACTCTTATGGGAACTGCCATCATGTAAGCTACTATACAAGGCATACTTTAGGTGTTTAGTTTGATGATTTAATGAGATTAAGAGCCTTGATATTTTTGCATAAAATAGTAAATTCTGGTTGACCTAAAGAACTATATAAGCGACTCTGTTTCAGTCGATATCATAGGAACAAAGTGATTATACTACTAATCACTCATATCCACGTTTATATGAAAACCCTAGAAAAAAACCTTTCCTGCTGCTGCTCAACTTAGGCAAAATTCTATTGTTTGAGGCAGCAAAAACTGATTAGTGATGCCAGTAACATATGAAATATTAAATAAATATGAGCTTAACATATTTTTTTTTATTAGAAAGAAAAAAAGTATAATATTAATAATTTATTGTATTTATTAATATGTATGACACCTTAAAACTTTTTTATTATAAGTCGGTATTTATTTAATTGAATTTAAAAGTTATGTATATATACATATGGGCAATTTCAAAAATTTTCAACATTTGTCGAAACTGAGTTCAGATGCTTATTATTTCTCCAGTTTTTCGAATTGACCAAAACGGTCAAAAGGGAATGGTAGGCCACACTAGAAAACTGGGGAATTCAAAATTTCAGACCATCAGTTCTTTATCTCTAAAAGTTATGGGCACTCAAATATTGAAAAACTCAAAAACAGGCTTGAAATTTACAAGAGTTTTTTCATATTTCATCACTTTTCTACTTTTAGTTTTAAAATTCCGATGCCCACTGATATAAAATAAAGTCACTAGACTTAGTAGATATTAACACTATAAAAGTTATGCCAATACTACTTTTTGGGAAAAAGTTGTACAGCGGTTCATTTTTGAAACCAAAATTTTCCGATTTTTCAATTTTCGCAGTTTTTTCTATAGCGTTTTTGCGCCGTTCAAGAAAATTGCATTTCGTCAACAGTATTTAATAGATGGTATAATTTGCTAAAATTTGCGCCATATCACGTCGATGTCAGGCTACTAGTTGCTGAGAACGATGACCTCAAACTTTTATAGAATTGGCGTAAATTTTTCAAAAATGACAGTTTTTCGCGCCTGACATTTGTAATATTATTTAAAACTGGTTTATGTATTGCGTGATCTAAACTTATTAGTAAATGGCACCTCAACGTCAAGAAGGCGTTAAAATATTTTGAAACGCAAAAATTTTATAAAGAAAATAAAACTTTTGCGAAATTTCATGATTTTGTTTCGCGTTTTTTTAATTAATCCGTGGTTTAAAATCAATGTAAAGTATTGGAAGTGAAGTGCGGCGGTGAACTAAAGATCATATATTAATACGGTTGAATTCGGTCCATATTTAGAGGGTACAGTAGCATTTTTCTTCAAACACATTTTGCTTTGTGACATCTACAGTTATGTATAGATTCCGCCGCGATTAACAGCAAATGAAAGGTTTTTTTAAGCTTGATAATAAAACCGAATAGGTATTAAAAAATTTTCATGATTTTAAATTTTACAGATCAAAAAAAAAAAAATCCTAACCTCAAAAATAATTCTTATATAATTTTTTTTATTTTTTAAATTTGCAAGTCAAAACATTGTTTTTCTGTAAATTAGTTATGCGTTATATAAACACATATTATAACAATCGGTGAAACATTCACATTTTTGCAAAAATTAGCTTTTTTTAATGTTAAGGAAATTTAATTATAATTGATATTTTTTTGTGTATTTTATCAGTGCATTGATGAATTTTGACTGCACTGATGAATTTGGAATGAGTTTCATGCATCCATACAACATTTATTAAAATAAACCAATAAATTTAACTTAAAATTTTTTTTAAAGAGATTTTAACTTAAAACCTCCATAACTTTCGCGCCGTTTGCAATAAATGATTAACGCGAACTGTTTTGGTATGCTAAAATATCACCATCCACGTGACCAAAGCGTCATTCGTGTCATCCAAAAAAAAATTTTCGAAAAAAAAAAATATCAAAATGTCGAAAATTTTTGAAATTGCCCATATATACTTATATATTTCATGTGTTATACAGTTAAGGGCTAAAGCTAAGATTATATAAAGATGCTGTACTCAATACATTTGAATTTTATAAAAATTTCCTGCTTTATAATGAGAGGAACAAAGTGATAGAGAAAGAAAAGCCTTCAAAGCTTCAGACGTAACTAAAAATTTATCTTTTTTGTGGTTTCTTTTCAACTTTTTTAGATTTCAAACGACAAAGATAAATTTACGTTGGACTTTTGCGATTCCAATGCTGTGCATAAGGCTGTAACGGATTATAGCCAGGGTTTAGTGAATCTATTTTTCATTACTAATGGTTCCTGCAATTCATATGGTGAGTTTTTGATTTTTATTTTACATTTACTTCTTCGGGATTTGTTTATTTAGGATATTTCTTTTATTCTCCTCATATATTTATATGCTTTTATATTGAATATATTTAAGTTCAAAGTTCATTTATTATTATTCTTTTGTTTGCTCTTGTTTAATATATCACGTGTTTTCATGCAAAGTGTTTGCAGTTTTTTTTAATTTCTTTTTTGTTTTTGAGGGGTTTTATTTTTTATTCAATTTAATTTCCTTTTCCTGTTTTTTAAAACATCCTTTTGGCACAAGTATTTCCTTCTGGTGTACTCTGCTTTCTCTCAACACAATTTTCTTTCTCTGATTTTTTTTATTATTCCATTTTCATTTTGCTCAGTGTATTAAATCAAAATGTGTTTGTGGTAATTGTGCTGCTGTTGTTTCTTTTTTGTAACTCCACTTAAAGTTTACCTTTAGCCGTGCAGGTTTTTTCCGTTATTTATGCTGCTAAAACATGTTTTTGATACTGTATGTCTGTGCCTGTATTTGTTTTGCAATGATTTTTTTTCTTAATGCCTTGTGCCTTGTCTTGGTGCCGCACTTGGAGTGCCTCAATATTTCCTTTCATCTTAAATGAATGACAAGATGGCTGGCTGGCTGGCTGGTTGGTTGGCAGATTGTCTATCAATTTATTTCTTTGTTATTGTAACGATTATTCCTGCTACTGATGTTTCTGCTCCTGTTCTTTTACATCTGTTGTTATACTTTTTTTTCCTTTATCGTCTACTTGTGTGTATTTTAATCTTCAAATGCGATTTGAATTGGCAATCATCCCAGTGCGCTTTTATCTATTTTATCTGTTTTGTTTTTAGCCTTTGTAGCACCACTACATAATTTACTTTGTATGTTGTGATGGACCATTTTTGCAACATTCTTTGTTTAAACTTCAGTGCCAAGAGAAATATTGAATTGAATTTTTGGCGCTTTTCCGTATTATTTCAGATGAATTAAGTTTTGGGGGGCTGCTTTAAGGATAATTTTATTAAACATGCGTTAAAGTAATGATTCTCTAGTCAATTTAATTTTAAAACAAACTTTTGGCCGGTATAGTCGCATAGTAAATATTTTTTTTTATGTAAACCAAACTCAGCAGATGGTTCTCTGTACTCATTATTTTTAAACTAAAAAATAAAATTGTTTTATAGAAAATAATATAAAGTATTGATTTTATTATATGATTTTTTTCATGCCTTACAAAAAACCATAATTTCTTGATGTTACATACACATACATGCATACATAACACAGTGCAACAGCGAAAAAAATGCACGGAATTCACAGTATTGGTTCGATTGCACTACCAAAACTTACTAAAACTCTGAACTCGGTTTGGTCAGATTGACTACCACTTTTTTTTATGAACCTCTAAAGATTTTGAAAATCACTGCATCACTCAAAAAAAGGTGTCCTCAGTTTTTGAGCAACAGCTAACTCAAACTTAAAGATACTGCTTAACTATGTTCGGCAATAATGTACTTAAGACTCTACTGAACAAATTTAAAATATTTTTTCTGCAAAAAATTATTTTTATTTGCACTTTTTTTCAAAAATGTACGAAAAAATTTTTACTTTTTTTATCATAACTTACAGAAACTCGTAATTTTTCACTAACAATATATGACAATATTGTAGCCATTGTAAAATGAACAAATTTTGTGAACAAATCAATACAATCTGAATGTGTCTGGGCATCCAAAATAGCTTCCAAAGCCCAATTTGTACCGCAAAAATGTTATTTTTCACTATTATAAACCCTTTTTTTATTTTTTCTTTTAATATTTTTTTTTAATTTTTAAATCACTATCGTCTTAGTAAGCCAACACGTGTTACACGTGCCTAAATTGTTCAATAAATTTTTAATATATTAGTCGAAACAAAAATTCTTTAAAATTGGTGACATCGGAATGAAGAGGAAGGTTTTTCTTTTTTTAAGACTATTAGTTTATTGAACTACCTAAATCAATTAATATATCATTTAAATTATTTTGACATTTTACTTACATATGTATTAGTACAAATACAGTCGAGGGTCTCAGTTGTATTGTTATAACTCATAAGGGCCAAATTATTAATCTATTTAGAAATAAAAGTACTTTAATAATTTATTACGCTCGATGGATTTGAAGAAATTTCAGTCAACTTTAGATCACGGTTGGGGTGTACTTATTTGATGATAAAACCAATCATTGAACGAAAACCTTTTCTTATTGACAGAGCTAACTCAAGTGCCTAATTCGCAATGTGAGAAAGTAGGAAAAAGCTTTCTTAGTAGGGCTTATACTGCGATTAATCTTCAAGCTGCAGTTTTAAGGATGATGCATGTAAATTCAATGGTTCGAGTTTTACTCATGGAGCGAAAGATGCCTTATATAAATTACCTATTAAGATGAAAGATGCAGTGACGAAAGATGAACAACGTAGTAATTAGTCTTTATCAAATATAATTCTAAAGCCGTTAAAAATATGATTTTGAAAATGTTTAGAAACACAGGAAAGTAACGTAGGCATAGAAACAATTTAAAGTAAAATTTAAAATAAACGATCAACGATAGATAGATCACTGTTCTTTAAATTAGAAATTAAAGGTAAAATTCCATGGTACTGATTGCAACAGCATTAACACCCACACCAGTTTTAGTAGTCCGTTTATTTTTTGCACTCAGAATCATCAGATCCGATCTGAGAGCATCAATGAAGCCAAATTTGATTCAGGATTTTAAATTTCTAAAGCCAATTGCACAGTAATTTTTTCGTTTTAGATTTATAGATTGAAATTTTATTATTTTAAAATTTATTTTACACCATTTTGTTTATTACACACTGTGTTACCAAATAGCTAATATTTTCTATACTTTTAAAGTGAGTTGATGTAGGTTGTAGGTCTTGTTGAGTGCACCATTGCCAATTATTCTTCAGTTAGACAATTTTTATATAATATTTACATCAGTGTTCGAAAATTTACCTTATAAAACGTACTTTAGTGTTCTGTACTGTAGAATATTTAGTACAGAAACACTAAAATTTTGTTGTAAATTTTTTTCAATTTTTTTATTTTAAACTGATTGATAAAAAATGCAAAAAAAAAGAAAATATTTTGAAATTTGGGGAAAAATAACCCAAGATCACTAAACCAAAATGTATACAAACACTAAAACTGTACTGTTTTAAAACAAAAAACAGAACAACTTATTCTGGTTGTGTAGAAATACACAAACACTAAAAAAATAAATACCGTTATTGGATTTGTGAACCGTACATATAATAATGTACAGTTTATTTTCGAACACTGATTTACATGATTGTGTATGTTATATTCCATATGAGGCACTACCCTACAGACAAAATAACTAGTATATGATTAGAAATATAGTAGTTGCTTTTTACTTCAGACTGGTTGCCTATCTGTCCTTCTTTCATATATCGAACTATCATTTTAACATTAGGTTGTCATAGGCGTCCAACTAATTTATTGTACTAGTAGTATACTAGTAATTATTAACTAGAACATGTACTATATAAGTAATTATTAGTTTTTTAACTAGTATTTTTAAGACAGCTTCCTTCGTACTAGTTGCGTAATTTACTAATGGTTGACATTATGTTCCAAACAAAGGACTATATTTCTATTCTCATAAAAATAACAACTTATTATCATGAGAAAGATAATCGCTAACAGAGCGCAACATACGTAATTTTTCATTATCTTCTTAGAAAACAAAATGTGTCAATTTTGAATGTCTCAAAACGTTACTAGTTGTAACTTTAGCTGCAAAAAGCTGCAAAGTCTGACTTTGGTTTCTTCTATCAACTTGTCTTTTTGTAATATATATTTATACCCTAAATTAATGCACTTCTACTACATACATTGAAAACGGGTTTGAAACGATTCACCTAGTTTAGTTAAAAATAATTAAAAAAATCGTCAACAATATTATCTTCAAGCACTACTTACATTGGTTTTAAATTTGCCTAGTGGTTTCACAGATATGGTTGAAGTTTTAATAAGGACATCGTTTGTTGTTAATTGATTATTCACCACCGAATAATCCAACAGCAATCCCTAACAAGCTCGCACAATAAAGTTTTAATTAGGCCATTATAATGATATTGGAGATGATGTTGTTGTTGTTCCCCCTGATTTAGCCCCTGGGATAATTCTTAGTAACTGGTCCTCAATTACCTTTCTGACATGAGAGATTCTGCCAGAAAAATTTTGCCCTTCGTCAGCTTAGCCAGTTGAGTTCTTGAGTTCTCTACACCAGGACAAGAGCCGTTCATTAGTTTTGTACCGCAATCGTAAAAGTGAAATACCTACCCTCGTATTTATTTTTTTTAATTTTTGCATTTATCAGACTCATAAAAAGGTCTTAAGCATTATTTAGCGACATAACACCTTCTTACCTTCTTTCCATAACTGTTTTTCCATCAAACAGCACAATACGTTTTACGAATAGGGGTCATTTTGCTAGAGCGCTGACTTCGTGAAAATAATAATTACGGCATGACGGCTCCTGCCAATATTTTAAGTGCTTTGAGACGCTTATTTTATTTTTTAAACCAAATGAAAACCAATCATTTATTTTTCTGACAGTAACAAATCCTCCAGCATTTAAAAATACACACACACACATACATAAGAATGTACATACATGCGCATAAACATACATACTTACATAAGTATGTCTGCATGTCGATAACAAAAAAAAAAAAAAAAATCACCCAATGTATTATAGCTAAAAATTCGTACGTTTTTTCTACATTTTAGGCATCTTTCTTTATATATGTATTTCGAAAAATAAAAACATGTTTGCATCCATTTTTTGTTTTAATTGAACCGCTAACCTGAGAGAATGTATTGCCAATAGTTCAAACAACCATTAATCGAAACGCAATATTTCCTCTAAATGGATGAAATTAATTTTAACATCCAATAGATGATAACTGTTGCATACACTTTAATATTTTGTTTTCAAAATGTGTTTTTTTATTTTATTTTTTTGTTTTCTTTTTTTAATTCCTTTTTCCTGTCATCAATGCTTTGAAAGTTATAATTTTTAACTTCAGTTAAAACTTATTGTTCGTTGCCTTCTTAATGCTGTGGGAAAAGTAAAACAAAAAAAATAAAAAATAAATACACAAAACCATCCAGTGTTGCAGAGCATTTTCGAAATTTATTGAAATTCACTTAATATTTGGCTACAATGGAATTCATGTTAGTTTTGCTGCAGCTTTTGCTCGTCTCATGGTGTTAATTTTCCTGCAACCGTCTGTTCTGTTTTTTTCGTTTTGAACCGGAGGTTGCTTTAGATCAGCTGGATATTTTTCTGTTGTCAGTTTCGTTTTTTGCATTGGTATTAATACTGGTACTGCATTCTTTTTTTTTTTTTTGTATATTTGCAAATTTTTTTTTATTTTTTTTGTTCATGTTGTTGCTGATGTTATATGTACTTATGCCACCATCATGTTAAAGATAAAAATGTAAAAAGTTTTTTCATGTTTTCGCATTGTGTGGCATATGAATATTTAATATTGGCGTCATCATGCTGTTGCTGA
The DNA here is from genome assembly GCA_963576795.1 of Metopia argyrocephala. Lineage (NCBI taxonomy): Eukaryota > Metazoa > Arthropoda > Insecta > Diptera > Sarcophagidae > Metopia > Metopia argyrocephala. The sequence continues at coordinate 53,099,206 of OY756211.1, read as the reverse complement.
ATTTTTATACTCTCTCTCTATCTCTTGATGCTCATAATGGTGGTATTGTCGTTTTTGTTTGTTTGTGTAGGAATATCCTTTATTTTGGGGAGTTTCCTAGCAATGGCGACATCTACTTCCTTTTCAATAATAGGGGTAGTTTTTTAAGTATTTTTTTAACTTCACATGTCCATACATATCTCGTATAAGTATGTGTGTATTTAAAGATCTTTTGGACTAAAAAGTATTTCAATTCTTCCGCATTGATAAGTAATTCTGTAAAAATAGAGAATGTGTGTAAGGAAAAAAAAAGTAATTCACATCATGCTGCTTTGTATATCCACATCCGTTTCTCTTGGTACCCTACATTTTAATATGAAAGGAACTCAAATAGTTGAAGGTCAGTTCAAGTAAATTTAACGGAAATTAAAGGGGAAAGAAAAGAAAAAAAAAGATACTCATAAAAAACTTTTTTTTTTACATATTTCGTTTTGGTTACAATTTATAGTTCTAGTTTTTTCATCTTTCGTTAATTTTTGGTAATTTTTTCTGTATTTAGATATACATACATAGTTTGTTATTACTACTTTATAATATGTTTTATGGCCAATGTGGCTCGATATTCCTATGATGAATTAATAAATAAATAACTGTACATTTCATAAAATGCGTCAATAAAGTCATAATAGAATAAAGTCTTTCAAGAAAGCTGTTTAAAGTTTTTTTTTCCTAAATGAGAATTTTTCTTTTGTGCTAGTTTACAAGACAAGAGCTCCGAGTTCGAAACCCAGTTTCGATATTTTGAAAAAAAAAAAAAAGAATATGAGAAAAATATTTCTTTCGGCGAGTATCTCTTAGCAGTTTTAAATGCTTGCCATGAACAAGCTCCTCAAATCTATCATCCGGAGTCGATTTTAATTTGTAGGTTCCGGTACTCATTGATAAAAATTTGACGCACACAACATAAGTGCTGCGAGAAGCTAGGCCATAACACAGTGGGATTTGTTCATGCAATGTTTGGCAAAAAATATAAGGAGTGCGCGTAGAATGTTAAAATTTTGCTCTGAGCCTTTGGTTAGCACAATTAAAAAAATATAAAGTTTTATCAAAATTGGCCACGCCCACTACTCAAAGTTTTTGAAATTTTGCAGTGAGCCTTTGGTTAGCTCAATTAATAAAATATAAAGTTTTATCAAAATTGACCACGCCCACTACTCAAAGTTGTTGAAATTTTGCAGTGAGCCTTTGGTTAGCTCAATTAATAAAATATAAAGTTTCATAAAAATTGGCCACGCCCACTACTTTTAGCACGACCGAGCAACCTTTTTTTTCTTCCAAGAAAGCTTGCAATCACGATACATTATAGAACAAATTTTATTCTATCATATGTATTAAACCATATGAGCGAACTTTATAATTTTTTTTAAATTCGCAGAAAAGTCTATATTTGAAAAAAAGTCACCATTTAAATTTGAGCAGTAAAATTATCTTACATACAAACACTATAGAAGTGCGTAAACAGTTTTCAATATTTGGGACTAAAATACATGTGACTTTACTTCATTATTTCAAAGACAAATAAACTTTTTTTGGAATACAATTTATGGATTCTTCATACTGAATCAATTTTCTACAAAAATGCATCATTACATTTTTAAATATTATGTATCGAAAAATTACTTATTGCAAGAAAAATCCCACTGTGCATAACCCTAAAACAGGGGTTGTCATGGCCAATTATCTATGTCTGTATGAAGGAACATAAATTTAGTTTGCAAAAAAAAAAAAAAAAAAAATAGACAACCTAGTTATACACATAAATTCTATATCCACAATCATACTCCATAAAATGACCCACTTTTAGCTCGATACACTTTTCCCCACCAATATAATTAATAGCTTAGAATAATCATAAACCAACTTCGCATTGTTATCTAGGAATACCATCCAGAGATGTTTTTTTTTCTTGTCAAATGCGGTAGTTTTTCTTAGATTTTATTAATTGAACGCCGCAATTCGTTAGAATACGGTTGTGGACGTTGATTGTTTATCTTTTTTCAGGATAATAAAAGTGGTCTCATGTTCAATAAACAGGTATGAGCTTACTTACGGATGAAAGTCTATTTACTTTTAGGAAACAATTCCTCGATTTCAGACCACTATGTTGATTTTACCTTTATTTCCGTTGTAAAGTAGTCGACAAATCATCTTAACATTTATTACTAATCGATCTAAAAACTCAACTTTATTGCAGTGAAACGTCGCCAAACATTCACTGATATTTCTTTACGACGTTGTTTTTGTTATATTGTAACCAAACGCGGCACTCCTCTTGCCTATATCTATTACATCATAAAACTATTGATTAACAGTTTCTAAATGTTAATGCTCCTTTAGTCGAGTTGTTGTGGTAGTAGTATAGTGTTAGTGTAGTTGTCATTTTAAAAAATTCAGGTGTAATAATACATAATAATTTTTCCTTTATAAATATTAAAAAAGGTTTTAATTTAAATTTAAAATTTATACCAATTTAAATCGTAAATAAAAAGAACAATTAGATTTTTTCTTTTAATGATTTTATTGAAAAACATGCAACAATAAGTCCAAATGTTAAAAATTGTCACTATAAAACGCTGGGAAAAAATCGATTTAAAAAAAAACGTAAATCGCAATTACTTATGCCTTGGACTGACTTGACTAAAAAACAAAAGCAAAAAAAACCAAAACGGAAAAACAAATAAATCCTACACACACAGAATTCATTTAACCGTATTGAAAACAAACATTCAGTCACAATCATTTTATTTCAGTTAACCATTCATTTATTCGCTAGGACTCGCTATATATTGTGCTGTTTTCATTATTATATTTTTTCAACATTTTTTTTTTGTTTTTTAAGAAAAAAGATGGATAAAAAAGTTGAAATTGAAAAAACAAAATTCAAGAAGAAATAATAGGAACAACAGCAGTACAAATAGAAATGCCAATGCAAAAGTCATCTTTACTTACAACCGACATTTTTAACGGCCAAATCAAATGTGACTTTTTAGGCTGAAAAAAAAAACAAAACAAAGTAAATAAAAAAAAAACGGATTGTTTTGTGATTTCAGAATTTTCGTTTTAGGCGTCATCATCATCATCGCCAATGTTGTTGTTGTTATTGCCATCGAATGAACTGAAAAGCATAAAAAATACAAACAAAAAACGGATTTTCCAGGCTTTTAAGCTTTTGTCATCAGCGAAAGCTGAAATTAAAAAAAAAAAAAAAACTATTAAAAACGAAATATAGTCGCTGTCTTTTTTATCCCTCTCAATAGGATTAAGGTTAGAAGGTTGAGTGAACAAATTCGAAACGCCAAAAAAAAAAAAATCAGTGAAAGTTGTGGCGAATTTTATTTTTTTTTCGGTTTTAATTTTAATGGATTTTTAATACCTTGTACTGCTATAGTGAATTGAATGGACTTACATATTTGATTTGGATTTTTTTTATATCTTCTATTTGTTCTACTGATAGCATTTTTTTTGACAAATTAATAAAATTCAACACGAGTAACTCTATTTTAGTTCTCCAAAAAGTGTAGTCTGAATTGTAACTTTACGAATACCAGGGCTTCTTTTTCACATTCTGACAGTAATCAGCGGACAGTTTCTTTTTGACAAGAATAATGTTGCCCTTTAGTTCAGACGCAGGTAATTTGAAAAATTCTAAACTAATAAAGCGAGGTTTTTGAAATTTTCATGCATTCTTTATTACATAAAATGCCTAATTATTTAGAACTTGCCTCCAAAAAAGAGAAAAATATAGAGTTCTTCAACCGTTATAACCCATAATTGTGTATAAATTATTTAAAAGAAATATTTTTTCAAATTAACACACACAACATGAGTGTTGCGAGAAGCTAGGGCGTAACCTTGACACAGGGTTGTAATGGTCAATTATGTATGTATGCATGTATGTATATATAAGTACATATCGTGGTAAGAATTAAAGAACGCTGTAACTGACAAAAAATCGAAAATACATTTTTTGTATCATTTTTATCAGAAAAAAAAAAAATACGCGTCGATTGGTCCCGGTCCCAGATTTCTACGTTGAAAATAAATTCACTTACGCCGCACAGTGTAACAGCCCCATAGTAACCGCAGCAAAAAATGGTTTTTGGCGTGTTGTCCAATTTGGATGAAATTTTCACAGTATATTAACAGGTATATGAGTAACAATTTCAGCCTCATAACTTCATTACATTTTGTTCTAGAGGAAGTCAAAGTTGAGGTATGCCAACGCGCTTGAAATATGTTAGTTCAATATGTTATATTCAAAAGCTTATTAATAAAAAAAATACGTAATAAATATAACTTTAAACTATTTTTTAATTTAATTTAGTTGTTGTGGAATGAGTAGATGAAAATATTAATAAAAAAAAAACACAAAAAAAAGTTTCTTAACAACAGATTTGTTGTGAAAAAATTGAACATTTTGCATTTTCAATGGACTAGGAAATATAGAGCAGCCCCTCGCCCTAGGTGAAGACTTATATCAAATGAAAGATTGAAGTCTCAGCTTTCATATAAAGTAAAGAACATATAGCAAAAGTTTGCAAAAGTACTTTAAACATACAAAAAACTGAAAAAATACGCATTCTGTAGCTATACGTATGTTAGCATGCAAGAGCATGTTTACAACTTTTTACTTTTATTTTTTTTAAATTGTTTACAATTTTTTATAATAATTCACTTAGAATGAAAATGAAAAAATTAGAATACCATGATGATATTAAAAAATTATTGATAAAATGAAAAACAAAATTTTTCTTTTTTATTGCATTTCAATTGGAGGTGGGCGTAATAATGGGCGTGTTATTGTAATTTTTCCATGCAACATCTTAAATGATATAAATTACAGTAATATCAAATTTGAAGGTTGTACCTAAAATATTTAAGAAAATATGTCTAAAATATTTGAGGTTGTATGGGTGGTGGGGGTAAAAGTGGGCCAAAGTTCAAAAATTTTTTTTTTGGTAATGTTTGTAACAATATAACATTCAAGTATACCAAAATTGAAAGTTATACCTAAAGTATTACGGACAATACGGCATTTTACAAATTTCGATTGTATGGGAGGTATGCGTAAAAGTGGGCGGATTTTCTAAATTTTTTTTTTAAACTGGAATTGTCTCAAAAATAACCTGTGTAAAATTTCAGAGCTCTACAATGACTCCTTGTATTTAATGCCGGCGTTGTCACACTGTGCGTTGTGGTATAACTGCTAGGATACTTGGACTCAACAAATAGAACTTCACAAAATATTCTTTAGATCTTGAAACTCACTGCTTTGGTTAATTAAATTTGTGTGAACCAACCCAAATTTTTCTTATAATAATACGAGTATCTGTCACTTTTCTTTATTCTTTCATGTTTTTTTTTCATATATTTGTTAATATCAGATTTACTATAATTTCCTTTATGTATGTCGTTAATCCTATCGTATGTCTTTAAATTATCTCAAAGAATAGTAATTAAAATTAAAGAACTTTTTAAATAAATCGTTGTCTTAATCCTATTTAAATAATAAAAAAAAGGAACATAAAGATTTACAAAAAATCGGCGTCTTTTGTACACCTTAAATAGAGCCCCGCAGACATATGCCCACTTATAACCAAAAAAACTTTTAAAGACGAACACATTACTTTTTTTTAAATTACAATAAAAAATGTTTAACATTTTGCAAACAATGACAGTATAATGACTTACTTTTCCTGACTCTTTCATTTATTTTTCCTTTTTTAATTTGTTATTTTCTCTCTGTTTTTTATTTATTTATTTTTTGTTTTATTTTGTTTTGTTGATTAACAAGTTTTTATAAAAACTAAAATAAGACAGCAATTTAAGATATATTTTTGGTTGTTAAATTTAGTTTTGCTTTTTTTGGATGTTATCATTATTTTCTTGTTGTTCTATGGTTTTATAAACAGACAGGACAAGACAAATTCTACGTATAATTGTTTACGTTGTTGTACAAATAATAAACACACTGAAAAAATATATGCACACAGTTTCTTAGAATTTCGAATGTGAGTTAAAATGTTGTCAAAATTCAAATGTTGGAAAAGTCTAATAAATAAAATGAACTTTATACATATTAATTATGAAGTTTCTATCTCTTCAGTTAATTAAATGATCCTTTCCTTTATGGGTCTGCCAAGTTTTGTGACATTTATACAGCGGATGTAGATACATAGCGTCTTCTTATTGCAACCACACCTACTTACTTACTTACTTAGCTCGTCATAACATATTCATTATGTTAGATTTGTAAGAGAATTGATTTCAAACAAAAATGTTCCTCTTCTCAATTGGCCAACACGTGGAGACGTAAATATAGTTGTGAGATTAGCTTTCTCAGAAGGTTTATAAAGAGGGAAGAAAATTCAAAGATAAATATATACAGGGTGTTTTTTTTAGAGGTATATAACTTCAAATTGAAATAAAACACAAGAAAATCGTTTTAATGTCCATCAATTTGGCTTTATTGGAAGGATAATTTTATGCCATTAATGTTTAAATATGATTTCGGGCATGTGGCCGCCGCGGCTAGCTCGAATAAAGCCAATTTTACAGGTCCAATTTTCAACCACTTTTTCGAGCATATGGGACCGTATGTTGGCAATAACACCACGAATGTTGGCTTCCAAGTCCCCTAACGTTTCTGGTTTGTTGGCGTAGACGAGCGACGTCACATATCTTGGTGGCCAATTGACAGGTCCATTTCGCGAAATTATGCGCTCATCGAATGTTTCCTTCAATAAATCGATTGTGACGTGCGCTGTGTGGCATGTAGCGCCGTCTTGTTGGAACCACAACTCATCCACATTCATGCCATCCAATTCGGGAACAAAATAGTCGGTTATCATGGCTCTATACCGGTCTCCATTAACGGTAACTGACTCTCCAGCATTATTTCGGAAGAAGTATGGCCCAATAACTCCACCAGCCCATAGAGCACACCAAACAGTCAGTTTTTGTGGATGTAATGGCGTCTCAAGGGTCTCATGTGGATTCTCTTCACTCCAAATGCGGCAATTTTGCTTGTTGACGTAGCCATTCAACCAAAAATGAGCCTCATCACTGAACAAAATTTTGCGATGAAAATCAGCATCGAGATCAATCTCATTTTCGGCCCATACACCAAAATCACGACGCATTGCATGATCTCGCGGCTTTAATTCTTGCACAAGCTGGATCTTGTAAGGTCGCAAGCCAAGATCTTAGCGCAAAATCTTCCATAAAGTTGATGGATAAAGCTCCAATTGCTGTGCACGGTGGCGAATCGATTCATTCGGGTTCTCTTCAACACTTTGCTCTACAGCGGCAATTGTTTCTTCGGTCCCGACCATTACGGATAATCGAGGCCCGACTGTATAAAATTGCATATTGTTTTTATAACGAAGTATGTATAGTCTTTGTTCTTGTTTGGAAATCCATATCCGATATCTTTGGATTCTTTAACACTCCTGAAGAATCGACAGAAGAAAACTCTACAACGATCGGTATTGGAATTTACTTAGGATTACAAAAATAAGAACAACAACCTAAAGGTCTCTTTCAGAAACAATTTTAAGAATTGTAAACACTAAGATCAAGTTTATTGATCCAATTATAGATAGGTTATGAGTGGGTCACAACTTCCTTTTTTAAAATAATTTCAATTATACAGTTTTTGTTGAAACGTATCGTAATGCTTCTGGTCCCGACCATTACGGATAATCGATTTTCACGGTTAATCGAGTAACAATTTTGATTATAGAGCTTTTTTTTAATATTTTTATTATTTAACAAGTGAACATTGGTGTACATACATACATATTTACCTTAAAAAAATTAATTCAAGATAGCAATGTCATAAACGGTCTGTATCTCAACTTCGTATTTTTCAGCTAACATTTCAACACTCACATTACTTTTTGAATGCTGGTTAATTATTTTAACTCTATCTTCAATAATTAAAACGCTTCTTTGTCTTTTTACCACTGATACCGATGCTATATTAAATATATTTAGATGTAACCATCCGCACTTCTCAAATATCAAAATTAAAATACAATAATTACTTGTAAATGCTTCTCACCCATCGTATGCAAACAAGGAAAGTCCCCGTTTTCATCACGGATAATAGAGGTAATCACGGTTAATTGAAGCAAACAATTTGAAAACATTGCAAACAAAAAACAATAAACAGATCTGTGGCCATCACCGTTAATCGGGGTTACCAGTTAACCGGATTACGGATAATCGAGGCCCGACTGTGCTATATATGTTCGGAATCCAACTAATTTTGGTCGACGTTGTTTGACAACATTTAGTAATTCGTTGGTCTCAAGTAGAAAGGCCCTAACTCGCATATTTGAAACTTTACAGGAGAAGGTAAAAACACTTTTAAGACTGCAATTGGCAAAAGTTAATTTTTTTTTTAAATGCATGTTATTACTACAATGAAAGACGAATTTGGTTTTAAAATTTTTTTATTCATTTTTAAATATATATGAAACAAAATTGAGATAGGGCTTTTTTAGTCTCATTTCAGAGTATAAATGTAACTTAGGGCTTTTTTCTATAGCATATGGTTTTAACACTTTTAATTTGTAATTCTTTGAATGTTTTCGTTCGTCTACTACAAAGAGTTCTTAAGAATCGTTTAAGTTGTTTTGTTAGCCTTTAGACGTTTTTGTTGCAGCAATACAAGAGAAGCAACAACGGCAACAGCAGACAGATCATTTAGTCTGCTAATTAAAAAGTAGCAGAAGACTGATTAATTAGAATGTAACACTATGTTTGTTACGATGAGTATTTTTAAAAAGTTCAGAAATAATAAAAAAAAATATTTCAGGCCCTTATTATGAGTTGCATTAGACGTTCGAGTGTAGTCGCAGGAGTAAATCGAACAAATTTGCATTTGGTATTATGAAAAGCAAACGATATGAAAAGTGCTACTGTGAATTTTCCTTTTTTTTTCAATGTTCACAATACAAGGGCAGTTCGATATAGTGATGGCGGTATAAACAGTAAAAACTAGTGATTAAAAATTTGTCATCAAAGTAGCAAAAGTCTTTAAGTATTTCAATTACTGCAACTTTTTCTGTTTCTATAGATCTAAATTAAACAATCTTAGTTAAAGTAACAGTTCCCGTGCTTTTATTGCTTCTGTTTTAACTTTCGAATAAACCGAAAGTTAAAGTCAGTCAAACAAAAAACTTTTGAACATTTCGATTGACGATTGTTTTGTTGCAGTTTTTGCAATTGCTCTAACAGTGACAGCTTCTTTTTTTTAAGCATTAGAAAATAAGAAAAAAATATTTCTTTTGGCGACTGCCTCTGAGCAGCATTCTGGCATAAAGCTCTGAGAGTAACTGATTGGCATCAACAAGTTTCTCAAGTCTGCCGTTCAGAGTCCACATTAAACTGTAGGTCCAGGTACTCATGGATAAAAGTTAAAACACAAAACATGGGTGCTGTGAGAAACTAAGAAGCAAAAGCAATAAAAAAATTTAAAAGTTTTTAGACGCTTTGTCTAATACAAACTTGCCTTCGTCGTATGAGCATATGTTAAATTTCATTTAGATCTGACAACTCATTTGTATCGATACAGTTTGAAGTTTTTTCATTTATCAACATCGAAAAAACATCGATTCTCTTTATGTGATGAATCGAGGTTAAAAATTTAATGCAAATACTTTATAGCCCACGTCAAATGTCATTATCAACTCTTTATTCCACAACGATAAGCAACAACGTGAGATCAAAGCAACAAATGAATTAACCATTTACTATAATATTTATTGCAAATTTATTTAAAATTGGAAAGTGTACAAAATCTATATATTATTTGGATGTTTTCTATTCATCATGTTTTATTATTGAAGTTGTTGTCGCGAAAAAAGTGCAAAATTGGTCTTTCAAGCGATGTCAAAAGAATTGGGTTCGATAGAAAATGTAACTCCTGTTGTAATAGCACCCACCTAAAACCCGCGATCAAAAAAATTAAATTTACAGCCAGGCTCACGATATCGAAAGAAAACTTAAGCGAAAGAAACTCAGTCACTCACTGTGAATCTAAACTGCGGCCCACTAATTGTCAATTTATCGTTCGCTTTGCTTTACGTTACCAACGTAATGCAAATAAACAACAAAGCTGCCATATCAACATATCAAAAATAATCGCGAATATACACGAAAAAAGCGATTTTGTTTATTTATGTATATCGATGGTTTACTAACGCAACCTCGTAACTGAAAAACTACTACTTTTCAGGAGAGACAAAAAAGTTTTTCTAACAAATATTTGCACATTTTTACAAGATTTTTTTTAATAATCGTAGAAAATGTAAAACTTTTGATTTATTTTCAAGATAACTATTGTGTTAAAAATAATTAACTGTAAGATATTCACCCTTTTTTGAGATACGATTTTGCTGCACTGAAAAAATGTTTTAAAATGTAAGATACGAGGTTGCATTTTTTTTAAATAAAACCACATTTACAAACTTTTTTAATACTTTTGTTTAAATATTTTAAATTAAATTATATTTGATATTTTTTACTATTATAGTAAGTATTAATACATTGTTTATTTTTTTTTATTTATAACAAAATAGATAACTTACATACATTTTAATGGAAAATAAAATAATGTTTGTGTATTGTTCTGACATAGTTCCAGTATGAAATACATGTACTTATTTTTTAGTTGTATTTATTGTTTTGGTTACTGTAAATATTTGTACTTTTGATTAGATAATGAAATTTCTTCTATATATAAGACCTTAATTTCGACGTCAATAGGATATTTCATATTTAAACGTTGAAGAAGAATTTTCCACTCACTATCAAAAGATAGTTTAAACATTATATTATCCTTGCAGTATTTCAATCCTCTTATCTGTAATACAGTAGAAGAATAGTTTAAAAAAAAACTTAAAATCCAAGTTCTTTTTTAACAAAATTACAAGGTGCGTATGATTTGTTTTTTGTACGCCTCTCGATAGCAGAATGGGTACTACGCTTAACTAAATATTTTTAATGGGTATCTACATTATTTTTTGCAGTAAATTGAAGTAAAGCATTAGCTATTGTTACATTAAGATTCTGAGCACTGCACTGTAAAATACAATCGGCATGGTAAGCTCGACTTCGGTTTTAAGAAAACCAATTAGACAGGAAGCAAAAATGTTTCCATCCATACCGCCTTCACCTTTGTGCCAGACGTAGCATAATACATACCTGTTAGCTAGGTTGTATACTTTGAACTAATGACATTTTAATTTTTGCTTTTTGCACTTGCAGGTAAATATGGTATTATCTGCACAGCTTAAACATGTACCGTGAAAGCTTTTATTTTTTCAGCAACATCCTTAATTTTATCATTATTTTTTTCATCCCTAGCACGATTTTTTTCTATAACATGATTGTTATTTTCATCACTATAGATATGTGGATTTATATGGTGTATTTTAAATAATTACACTTGATATGTTTACTTACAAATTATATTTTATTAATAAAATATGTTGATTATTTTATATTTTTAGTTTTATTATTTTATATATTCAAAAATATATTTCATCAATGATTAATTATTTAAAGGCACAACCTTATTGCACCGATGCCAGATGGAGAAGAAGGAAGTTACTTTTTTGCATTCTAATAAGAAATTATTTTAATGATTAGAAGTAAAATTAGGCAATTGATATTTACAGGGCGTCACAGCTACATACATGTTTTTTATTTATATGGGGGAAACAGATATATCAAAAACCTTTTCGAAATTGAAATATTGCTATATTTGACATATTTTTTGTATAAAAAAATCTATAGCTAGCTCTTTCAGTAACTGCAATATAACATTTGTAATTTTTTAAGAAATCACGGTAAACATCTTGAGCTGATATATAAAAATTTTCTATATATGTATATACATTTTTAGTAGTATCTTTACTGCAGTAGTATGACTCTATTTTGGGTAACTTACTTAAAAAGTTTGAAATATTTATCTTCTAAAACCAATTCGACTTTCAAATCATTATAAAATAAATAAATAAAAAGAAAATAATAACTTTTATAAATTTAAATATGTAAATGCTATGGTTAATAAACTGCATAGTATTTTGTTTTTTCATTAAAAGACCATAAATCTAAGAGTTAATCATTAATAATTATTTCACATAAAAGCAAGAATAAAATTATTTGTAATTGTTCTAGTGAAGATAGTAAAATTATGCGTCGCCTTTTACTTTAAGATACGAGGTTCGGAATCCAACTAATTTTGGTCGACGTTGTTCTACAACATGTAGTAATTGTAATACAAAATTTTGGTGTTTTATGTCGTTTTGAAATACAATTCCGAGAGTGTATTAAAATATTATTTGTAATTTCGAAAAATTTAATGTTTGTGCTTGCTTGCTTTTGTCAGTGTACTTGGAATACACTTTTAGTAAAACTTTGCTACTACTGCTACTGTAATATTTATTAAAAAAATAAAATATTTATTTTGTTTTTTTGTAGAATGAATATTATGTTGACACATTAAGCCTACTTAGAAAATGGTGATTAGAGTGTATTTAGAAGATGATGATGATAATGATGATGGCAAAAACAGTTGTATGTTTATATTTAAGCTCTTTGAGCTGTTACATTTTGTTATTGTTGTCAGTTTTTGGGGTTATTATTTCGTTTTTGTTTATTCATTAAAGGAAAAAAAGCAAAATAAAAATAGAAATATAAGTCTTGTGTTGCTACTACGGCTTTACTTGTGAATACCTAAAACAGAAACACTATTTTTTTTTCTTTTTTGAAAGAAGACTTTGTTTATGAAGTGAAGATAGCAAAAATAATTACGTATACAGAATTTATTTAGGAATGTTACAGACTACATGTCAGAATTGACATTCATCATAATTGAAATTCTATTTTATTTTGTAGGGTATCACATTTAGTTCTTTCTCTATAGGTACATATGTATTTTAAATTATCTTAACATTTATTGTTTTACTTCTGTTTTTTACAGGTAACATTAACGTACAAATGCGTTTAATTTGTAGCAGTTCAACAGAAAGTTCAACATCCTTTAGTGGGGTAAGTACTTGTTTCATATTCTTATTTTTAACATTTTATTATTGCTATTGTTGTTTTATCTTGTTTCATTACTTTAACTAATACTTACGGATAAGAATATCAGCTGCAGTTTCTTCCATCCTTCCTGATTTTAACTATTGAATTTTAACGACTTTAAATGGCACTGATAATGTGAATGTTGTTGTTGTTGTTGTTGTTGTTGTCAGTCTAAAACTTTAAAACATACTCATCACACATTCGTTTATAAAGATGTTAAGAGCGTGTAAGTAGGGAAAGAGCAAAAACAGAGGCCTTTTAATGGCCTTATATAACAATATATTATTAGACATTTAAAGTACGAGTATGTTTAGAAATAATACTAACAAAATTAAGTTGGTCGATTACGAATGTAAACCAACCAATCAACCATAATTATCGCATAAGTAAAGTGATTTCTAATGTTACAAGGGTTACGTTTATAAGCTTATTTAAGGATCTAAAACAAACTTCTGTAAAATATTATCAAATATTTAAATATTGTTGAACATTTTTACTTTATGATTTGATTTTATGATGAAATTGTGTTAAATTCATTGTATGAGGTTTAAGGCCTTGTGATAAGGCCTTTTCGACAAGTGGGCTAGTCACATAGTAATACTGGATATTACGGCTATAAAAGCTTGTCTCTATTTTGCCTTTGGGTAATGCTTAAATGTATTTAATATTTTATTATATTTCGTATAAAATACTTTTATACTTATGCTAGTAAGTGTCGTTTGTTTATTACTGTTTAAGATTAAATTCATTTTAAAAGCTTTTTAAACATATTTTTGGCATATGCGTAAATTATTGACACTATATTGTTATATTACTTTAAGTAACTTTGTAAATATATATTTTAAGTAAAATTTTGGCCACAGGAGCTCAGCATAGTCCATAGAGATCAGTTTAGCTCATTATATTCTGAAATTTTTTAAATTTAATTTCTCTTAACTGTAACGGCAAAACTGCTGCTATCTGCTCCATCATTTAGTGTTTGTTGATAGCAGAATTCTTTGTAGTTTCAAAGGAAAAAAGAAATAAAATAAATATGACGTGAGTAATCAGCATTACTCTTAAAATAGCCGCCAGTCGTAAATTGAAATGGTCGATTTAAGTACTTATAGTTGGTGATTAGTATAAAGTGTACAGTGGTTTGTGCACAGAAAAAAATCGATTTCAATTAACATATTTGTGCTACATTTGTGTTACCAGATAATTTGTTTAATAGTCTTGCCCTTACAAAAAATATTATTAATGAGGGATTAGTAGCGGTTAACGGATTAGTAATTTAGAGTTTTATGAAAAAAAAATTTATTAAAGTTTTAATTGATACAATTGATATTTTTAACACAAACAAGATATTAACTAAAATAAATACATGTATTGATTAAAAAATTAATTAAAAGAATTAAAATATACCAATTCACTTTTTAATTGAAACTTTTTCTGCGCGTTACAAAATTTTTCCCTCATAACTACAGACATTGAATTGAATGTCTGAGTTTTCTTTTAATTGAAATTACAAGCAAATGTTTGTGCTGCTTTCTAAAGGCCAGTTAACTTTATACCAAGAGTCATTGAAAATTATATATTTTTGTATTCGAAAAATTAACAAAGTTTAAGGACAAACCGCGACAGATAGCAAATATTTGTAGATGCACTGATACGTGTGGATCAATCATTATTTGTGTTCGTTTTTGAAATTGAGATAGAATTTTTAAATTATAACAAACTGGTAAGTTTTATTAAAGAAATTTAAAATATCTTTTGGATTATTGTGCCATTAACAGCTATTATTCTCCAAATGCATTCTCAAACTTTAGCTCAAGCTACTCAAGTATGTATGTATACATGAATTTAATCTAAAATCATTGTAACACTATAACACATCCCTTTAAAAAAAAGTTTTTAATGCAAGTTCTTGTTCGCTTTTCTTCACTTTTTTTGTCTCTTTAAAATAGTTTTTCTTTTTTTTTTCTCTTATTCCCTGGCAGACATGTAAACAATATTAGGTTGAACTCCTTCATTCTTGACGTCATCTTCTATTTCTTCAGCTGCTGCTTCTATTTAACACTCGTTAAACTTTACAGCTTTGAGTTTTCTTTTTTTTCATTTCATTCCTCTACACGATTGTCTTTAAGGATTTCTGCTGTCTGTGTGTACGTTTAAAGTCGTCTGTTTATTCATTTTCATTTACACATGAGCCAGACGTTCTGCGTTTTTCATGCAGGATACGCATTGTGCTTAAATTGTTATTGGTATTGCGGCAGTAACGTTGTTGATTTTTCACTAAATTGTTATTTAATAAAATACTAAAATATTGTTGATATCGTTCTAGATAAACGATTGAAATTTACTGTAAAAAATAAGCGCAAACATTGTTTAAAGTTAAATTATTATCTTAATAAATAAAAACCACATACGTATTAGTTTTGAGTATTATAAAATATTTATATATAGGTTGAACCACCTCAACTTAACTTAAAATATACCGTTTTTGAAATGAGTGTTTTCGAATTTGCTGATTTTTGGAATAAAGTATGTATATCATAACACTAAGACAAATATAAAATTAAATGGCACTGACACATCTGGATCCGGAAATATGAGGTCTTGAAAATCGGAAAAGACTACAAAAATGCACAAAGTTACACTTACTTAATTGTAATTTTCTTGAAAAATATTATAGATATGCATCTCGTAAAAGTCGCATTTGAAAGGGTATTAAATTACCTTTGATTTTTTACATGATTTTTTTTTTAAAGTCAAAGGTCAATTTTCTTTATCTATAAGTCGGAAGCCTATATCTCCGAAAGTGACCTTTTTAAAAATTTAAAAAAAAAAATTATGCCAAAGATAGCTTCCTTCCTTACAGTTGTGAAACATTTCAAAGTAGAGGTCTTTTTGGATCAAGAAATAAAAATCAAATTGCAAAAGAATGAGATTAAAACTGTTCTGATAGGGGTGGGATAGTACACAATTTTTCAAAAAAAAAAGGGATGTGGGATGGGAGCAAATGTCTTCATCGGGGTCAAGGATTGGGTTGAAGGAATAAAAATCCACAAAAAGCTCTACAACTGCCATGAAGTAGCCCCTATAGTTGTAAAATGTTAGACCGACCCTCACTAATGCTTTACCCCAAACTTTTTTTCCGAACATATCCACTACACAAATACAATAGTGGAATACATTTTGATAGCTTCCATATCTATATACTCGCGACGCACTTATCATAAGGTGCCTTTTAGATTACAACAAATAAATCAATAACAAAAATAACATGACATTTCGATGTTTGTCAGGGTAAAGGACTGTCAAAAAAACCACAGCCAAAAGTATGAAAACAAAAACAATTTATATAAAACGAAGACAAAATTGACAACTCCATCCACAAATTGTCTAAAAAAAGTAGCTCAGCTGGTAGGTCAAATACACCTTATAATCAATGCGCAAATACATTTTGATACCTTCAACCAGCAACAAACGACTGGACAGCTGTTTGACTAACCGCGCCTTATAATCAATTCGTCTTGGTGCCTCTTTAAATGTAAAGCATATATAGACGGTCGTCTAATTGTAGGACTTCCCTCGTATGTATATTTATTTTAATATCTTAAATCTAAAAGTGCTTTAGTTCAAATTAAATTTCAAAAGTATTAGTTTATATATATGTATATAAGTACATACATACACACATACATATGCATGTATTATTTGCTGATTTTTGTTATAAAAGAAATAATCTTTAAATATTTTTAATTTAAATAGAAATTTATTCATGCTTTTTAATTTTTCTTTTTACAAATCCTTTTTAATTCCTATTTATTACATTTCCAATCAACTCAATAGCTTTAACTTGGTTTCGCAAACACAGAAATAATATTAAAAATTTCAAATCGTATTTGGAACCTTTTTAAGAAAATTATCTTTTACTGGATTTCAATATTTAATCTGTTTTTTTTAATGCTGTTCTTAGGAAACTTTAAATCTACAAATTTTTTAAACTAAGTAGTTACAAACAGACAACATAGAAAAAATAGTTTAAAATTTTGTCTAAAGAAATTTATTTCGTATTTTGAGAACAAAAAAAAAAAAGTTGAAATTTAAATAAGATTTAAAAATAAGAAATATAAATTAACACATACATACAGACATTATCTCACTATTTTTTCTTTAAGTTGATTTATGTCATCTTCAGTTAGTTTGTGAAACTTTAAACTTTTTGAAGACTTTATTTTTGTGATCTGTGATTTTGTAGCTACTTAGAGTGGATTTGTTCAATTTGTGGTATTTTTCAACAACAAGAAAAAAAAAAAGAACCGAAGCAAAACATTTCAAAAAGAAATTTAAATCCAAGTATGTTTTCTTCTAAAGTTTTATAAATAATGAGTATATTTCAATACTCCATAACACTAATGGTTGTTTATCTTATTTGTTGTTGGCCGTTACTCTGTTAGTCCTACTACCAAAATAGAGACTAACTTTTTTACTTTAAATATTTGTACCTTTGCTTACATCCTTCAAAATGTACATATAAAAAGTTATTAAAAACGTGTTTTTGCTGTAAACCGAAAACGAGTTGGGTTGAAATTGAATGAAATTTTTTTGTATATATTTTTTTATTTATTTGCTTAGTGACCATCAATATAATATGTTTGATTATCAAAACTGTAAAATAATTGGTTCCATTAAGTTTTATTTGTCCTAAAAAAACAGCCCATACCTGCTTATAGATTTATAAATCTGTATATAAGCTTTTGTAAAAAAATTTGTGTGGAGTAGTCGAATTATTATTCAATAAAGTTTCCCAAATTTATATTAAATTGAAAGCCATACAACTTTTTGTCAAATTTAGAATGAACCGTTATAACGAGGTCTTTCCGTCAGTCAAACAAATTACGCTGACGTGTTTGTGAGCCAACATGATAAGCAATCCGTCACCAAATAAGGTCCATAACAACTAAGTCATCATGCTCATCTTCTTTCCTTCATGTAACAGTCTGATAATCCTGCCTCTAAATATTAAACTAATTCAAGCAATACATCTATAACCCATTTCGGTCTTATGAACTAGTAACAAAATCCATAACCAGTATTGTCAGAACTAACTTTGATATCCGCGAAAGCACAAAGAATAACTTCCCTAACAGAGAATAATTGTTCAGTGCTTTCCAGAAGAAACAAACGGTCCGTCGGAACTGAGTACAAGGGACGCTTCTATAGAAACTATAAGAAGGTCACTAGCTTCTTTTGCTTTGGTAAAAAACTAACTGCGACCATCCGCCACACTTGTTGGATGTAAGTCAAACAAGAGCTGGTTTTAAAAATTATCAATATTATTGACAAGATTATGTCAGAGCTTCGTTGGAAGAAAGTTGAAAAAATTATAACATACCTGGAGTCTAGAAAGTTCTAAAGACAAACAAACAAACAAAATCTTGTTTGGACTGAATATTCTATCCGCAAAGCTGTTGAAATCTAATGAGGAGAGAATATCCCAGTTTTTGCGTACCGTTTAGTAATCAAGAAAATTTACTGATTAACAGACAAACATGTACTGTTTTTTGTGTATTTTGCGTATAACGACTACCGTCTATTTAAGACTTTTTTTTTAATAAAAAAGCTTTGATATTAATTTTTAAGACAAAAAAGTGTTCTTTAGTTCATTAAATTTTTATCCACATTTAACAGCTTAAATCCATTCTTAAATGAGCAACAACTGAAACTAATTTTAGATTACTTGAGAACACTTCTTCGTCTGTTTCCAATTAAACTTAAAAATTAAAATTCTCTTGCTACAGGTACTTTAATTTCTTTTTCTTTTTACCATTTATTAGCACATTTTAATGTTTTGCTGCATTTATGTACCTTTATTGTTGTTTTTGTTAATTACAGAGTAAACAGTAAACGATTCTAGCTGTAGGTGTAAATCTGTTTTTTTTTCCAGTACCATTTGTGTAACATTGTTTTTATTTTCTTTCATTTTTGACATTAAAAAACCGCAACAAAGAGGTAATTTTTTTCATTATGTTTTTGCCTGTTTTTTTGTTTTTGCCTGCTTTTTTTATCTAGATAATCTTTTATGTTAAACAAAGTAAACTTGTATTATTTTTATATACCCTACGATTAGAAGAGCAATATACTTAAAACTTAGAAACAAAATTTTTATGCTTGAGCCGTAATTAGAACTACACACCATCATACAAGGAGCTATAAAAGAGAGCTTTCATGAGCCGAAGCTTAATCGGTTTCTTTTCATTCCTTAAGAGATAATAAAAAAAAAATAATACAACTTTGCTCTTTTTGGCCCACATATTGAATGTTTTTTGGACAATCAAAAATGTGATATTTGCATCGGCTATCACTTTTATATCTTTTGCACAGAACATTTGGCTTTGAAACATTTGCAGGTTCTTTAGTCAACGATGATGATGATAATGATAACAGGAAGGTATTATCATACCGCCTTGTGTTAGAAAACTGTATTGAGTTGTTTTACCTTGATTATATGTATATTGAATCGACTCAAACTTATTTTTATGTAAGTTGGTGTCTTGTGCCTTCCATTTAGTCTCCAAAGGATTCTGCTTTCAATCAAATGAACATGAATGACAAATGTTACATACATACATAATTGGCCATTATAACCCTGATTCTGGGTTATGGTCTAGATTCTAGCAGTACCCATGTTGTGTTCGTCACTTTATCCACGAGTATCGGGACCTACAGTTTAATATCGACTCCGAACGACAGACTTCAGAAGCTTGTTTATGGCAATCAGTTACTTTATGAATTTTTGCAAGAAGACTGCTAAGGGGTAGTTGCCGAAAGTTATATTTTTTAATTTTTTTTTTTGTTTGTTTTCTGGGAACCTGGAGCTCTTGTCTAGTATGTCAACACAATAACCACTACACTACAGCGCCTACAGTATTTAATATTTTAAATATTAAATATGCTTATAAACCAGATAGAAAAGCTTATTTAGCTTAGAATATAAAACAGGGCTTAAGAATACTGCTGCTTTCATGTAAACTCATCTTTACTCACTAATTTGTAATTAAAATCAAATTTAAAAAACATTCAATTTTTTTAGATCAAATCATGTTGTTATGATACATTCTTATATTGAATTACTTTGGTCTTATATCGAATCTTTCATTAATCACTTTCTATCTTTGAATTAAAATAAAAAACATGTGTGTCAGATATCATCGAAATTTTTTAATCGCCACTGCTTCTTTGGATGGAGTGCATCCTATAATGTGAAATTTTTCATCTCTCTCTCGCATACATTATTCTGGATTTAAATGATGACCTGATATTGTATTTGAAGACTGCTGTGGCTTAGTCGCATACACCTGCGATTAGAGGATGCCACAAAACAAAGCCAAATGAGGTCAAATCGCACGATCTCGGTGGCTAGTTCACATTACCTCCACTTGATGTGAACATGCTTTAAAATCACTGGTGCAGAATATGCGTCTGAGCGGCGTCTTTTTAAAATCACATGTCGTTGGTGTTGAGATCATCTGTTCTCAAAAAAGTATGCATTGGAAGTTCTTGGATTTCATGTGAATTGATACTCGTATTGTTCCAAATTCGACAATTTTGTTTGTTTTACGCACTCATTTATCCCGAAATAGGCCTAATCGTTGAAAATTATCTTTCGATGACAATTTGGTTTAAGTTGCCCGGATAGACAACACATTTATGTAAAACAAATTTATATTTCGAAAAAAAAAAAAAAACTGACTCTAATTTGACAGATGTAGCTTCAACAAGTTAGCTGTTGAAGTTCGTCAAAGTTCGAAAGTCAGTGTTGGAAGACCCTATAAAACTTAAAGTAAATTTATTAAATAAATAAACAATATAAGTCAAGGAAATAAAATATTCATTAAAACCACAAATTCGTTAAAACTTCAAATTCTTCCATTTTGAAGAAAAGTCAGTACTCATCGCTGTGTTTCTTTCATGGTGAATTACAACTCCTAAATTGCCTCTAGCTGATCTGTTTTTCTGTTCAAATTCGGTTTTTCTGTTCATTTTTGGGCTCTGTTGCTAAAAACATTTTTTCGAAAGAAAGACATTTCTTACACAGTACAGAATTTGAACACAGAGTTTAGTGATATGCAAGTATTGTACTTCTTTTAGTCTATTTATGATAAAATGAAAATTGTTGGCATCACGAATCTTCTGTTTTTACATTTAATTAAATTAAATATATGAAACGGTATTAAAAAATTTTATTTCAGTTGGGAAACTTAAATCAGTTTAAAGTTGGCTTTTTCTCTTAACAATTACCTCCTATTTACCTTAATTGTTCTGCCTTTTACCTATATTGATCTATATTTAATCGTAACATCTATACAATACATGATGTTAAGCATAATTTAGTCGTAGTGGACCAACATTATTATTTTGCTTTTCTTTTCTTAAGCAAGCCCACTGCTTCCCATAAATCTTTTTTTTTGGTGTATACGAGTATGTTTTTAAATCCGTGTCTGCCAGTTGTGTAAATTTATGCTGTTGGGGTGAAAATGTTTTGAGCTTTTTGCACGGCCATGTGAAATATTTTTATGCCTATCTTGTGTTGTTGTTATTTACATTGTTGTAGGTATTTTTGTATTTATGCCACATTTTAAGAAAAACAATATGCATAATTTTAACCCTACGTCTTTATTATCCTTGGCACCTTTTCTCTGAGGTTATTTTTTGTAAATAATTTGTGTATTTTTTTCTTATTTTAGGTTATATAGGGTATCTTTCTTGTTATAAATTTGCCTTTGAATGTTTCTACCTACACTCATAGAAAAAATGTGTTGTTTTTTTGTATTAAGAAATTTAAATTAATGAAGGTTTTTTTTTTAACTGCCATAGTCCAGAAAATTTGGTCTTGTCACCATTTCTAATAAGTATAGGGTGTTTTTTATTGAGGTATAGAACTTTAAGTTGGCATCACTTTTTTAACTGACGGCCATTTTGTCAGCTGTCAAGTGAATAATATTTAGTTTGGTTTGCCATTTCATCATGAACAGGTTGACAAAAGAACAACGCTTGCAAATCGTGCAAATTTATTTCGAAAATAATGGTTCAGTTCGCGAAGTTTACCGCAAGCTCCGTCCATTTTATGGTCGACATAATCGTCCATCAGAGCAATTAATTCGGTTAACCATGGATTGTTTTCGCACTACGTTTACTCTATGTGATAATACGCATCCGCAGAGACGTCGAACAGTGCGCACCGAAGAAACAATTGCCGCTGTAGAGCAAAGTGTTGAAGAGAACCCGAATGAATCGATTCGCCACCGTGCACAGCAATTGGAGCTTTGTCCATCAACTTTATGGAAGATTTTGCGCAAAGATCTTGGCTTGCGACCTTACATGATCCAGCTTGTGCAAGAATTAAAGCCGCGAGACCATGCAATGCGTCGTGATTTTGGTGTATGGGCCGAAAATGAGATTGATCTCGATGCTGATTTTCATCGCAAAATTTTGTTCAGTGATGAGGCTCATTTTTGGTTGAATGGCTACGTCAACAAGCAAAATTGCCGCATTTGGAGTGAAGAGAATCCACATGAGACCCTTGAGACGCCATTACATCCACAAAAACTGACTGTTTGGTGTGCTCTATGGGCTGGTGGAGTCATTGGGCCATACTTCTTCCGAAATAATGCTGGAGAGTCAGTTACCGTTAATGGAGACCGGTATAGAGCCATGATAACCGACTATTTTGTTCCCGAATTGGATGGCATGAATGTGGATGAGTTGTGGTTGCAACAAGACGGCGCTACATGCCACACAGCACACGTCACAATCGATTTATTGAAGGAAACATTCGATGAGCGCATAATTTCGCGGAATGGACCTGTCATTTGGCCACCAAGATCGTGTGATTTGACACCATTGGATTATTTTCTTTGGGGATATGTGAAGTCGCTCGTCTACGCCAACAAACCAGAAACGTTAGGGGACTTGGAAGCCAACATTCGTGGCGTTATTGCCAACATACGGCCCCATATGCTCGAAAAAGTGGTTGAAAATTGGACCTGTAGAATTGGCTTTATTCGAGCTAGCCGCGGCGGCCACATGCCCAAAATCATATTTAAACATTAATGGCATAAAATTATCTTTCCAATAAAGCCAAATTGATGGACATTAAAACGATTTTCTTGTGTTTTATTTCAATTCGAAGTTCTATACCTCTAAAAAAACACCCTATACCAATAGGAAGCAAATTTTATCGCTGAAAGTAAAATATTAGCTTAATTATATCGTCGTAATATATTGTGGTAAAAGTAAATTTAATATTACTTACTTACTTACTTACTTAGCTGGCCATAACAACCCGTTAACGGGTTTCGGCCTGCCTCAACACTAGTCTCCAGGCGTCTCTGCTAAGCGCACGCCTTCTCCAGTTGGTCACACCAATTGAAGACAGGGCTCGATCTACCTGGTCTTTCCAACGTAAACATGGACGTCCTCTACGCCGACGTCCCGTGACCTTCGCATCGAAAACCTTTTTCGCTGTAGCAGATTCTTCCATCCGAACAACATGGCCGAGCCAGCGCAGCCGCTGGATGTTAATACGCTGGACAACATCTACGTCGCCGAGGAGCTCATACAGCTCATAGTTGGTCCTAATGCGAAACTCATCGCCTTGCTTCAGTGGACCAAAGATCTTGCGAAGAATTTTTCTCTCAAACACTCCCAGGACCGCTGCAGCGGCACAAGACAGCGTCCATGCTTCCGCACCATAGAGAAGCACCGGAAGAATAAGCGACTTGTAGAGTGTTAACTTCGTCGCACGAGAGAGGTCTCTGTTACTAAACTGCCTACCGAGACCGTAATAGCACCTGTTGGCCAGTGTAATTCTACGCTTGATCTCCAGACTGACATCATTCTTGCTGGTAATGGCGGTGCCAAGGTAGATGAACTCCTTGACCACATCGAATGTATAGTTGCCGGCTGTAACCTGGGAGCCGATACGATCAACGTCCCTACTCGTCGACAACATGTACTTCGTCTTGCTCTCATTTACCGCCAGACCCATTTTTGCAGACTCTCGTTCAATAGCATTAAAGGCTGCGGTGACATCTCGCTTGGTATGTCCAATGATGTCTATGTCGTCGGCATACGCAAGTTTTTAATTAATGCAAAGTATATATGAAATATCATTTCATTTTTATGAAAGGACATTCGAACATCAGACTAAATTTGCCAAATGGCAAGTGTTATACTTATACATACATTTTTGGCCATTACAGGCCTGTTTCAGAGTTATGGCCTAGCTTCTCGCAGCACCCATGTTGTGTGCGTCACTTTTTATCCACGAGTACCGGGACCTACAGTTTATCGTCTACACCGAACGACAAACTTGAGAAGGTTGTTAATGGTAATCATTTACTCTCAAAACTTTTACCAGAAAACTGTTAAAGGCCATGAGTCGTATGATTTGTCAAAAAAAAAAAAATAATCGTGTGTATTAAAAAAGTATAATAGTGTGGCATAAAAATGCATCTGTGTGACAAATTTTTTGACAAGTCTTTCCGACTTCATAATCTTTTGACAAAATTCATAAACATTTTTTTCTCCATGCGATGAGGGTTGCATTTTATAAGATGTTAGCAAAAATTAACTCTGCATATGCTTTACATCTTATTTTGTGTGGTGGTGTAGGACTAATATTGCCATTTTGATGCGACTTTTAAAAGTGTGACAGAATATTAGAGATTTTCTTGTCAATGAATCGTACGACTGTGTATGATAGTGTGTCATGGCCTTAAATGGTAGTCGCAGAAAGAAATAATTTTTCATATTTTTTTTTTTCAAGATGTCAGACCTTGAACCTGGTGCTCTTGTCTAGTAAGCCAACATATCCATTAGACTAAGGCGACTACAAGTAATACATAGGCAGCATGTTATCTGTTAATCAGTCTTTTTAATTCGTGTACAAATTTGTCTCTTCCTAATGTTGTAGGAAAATGCTTCACTGTTTCTATTCAATAAGGTAGCCATTATAGTGCTGCTTACGCTTCCTCCCCAGATTCGTCTTATGTCGACTTACTTTCAGTTTGCTTTTAACGTATTCAGTTACCCGAAAAGCTCAATGTAGAGGTTTTTTTATTGTTGACAGTAACAGTCAAAGTTCAAAAGATCCCTAATTTTAAAATTACTAACTTTTCTTAGTGTTATTTCTGCTAATTTTCTAAATATTTCCATTTTAAATTATTGTGAAGCCTTAGTTTTATTGTTATCCGTAGTTATTAGGCCTCACATATTTTCTTCGAGTGTAATATATAGGTTTTTTTTATCACTTTTCAACCCTATGTTGATTTCTTTAGAATTTTCTTTTCTTTTCAAAAGGTGTATAATATGTATTATTTTAGAGGAATTACGCTTACGGCCACATTACAATTAAATATATATCCAGTATTTTTTTTTTTTGGCTTGTTTTTGTTTTTCTTTGTGGGTGCGTCTTTAAGCAGTCTGTAATCCTCGATCCTGCAGTGAAGTGTGCTGTTGCTATTTGTGTCAGCTGCTCCTCTTAATTTTTTTCACGTTATTCTGTTTTCGTTATTTAAACTTTTGTTTTATAAAATAAAAACAATGGCCGGAGAAAATAAATGTTCAGATTTAAAAGAAGTTTTGTTTATTTTAAGTAAACAAATCCTTTGATGTTCTTTTTTGTTTTTGCTCTTCCTTTCATTGTAGTCGCTGTTGGTTTTTTTAATTGTCTTAAACAGACTGTAAAAAACATTTCTTGGAACATATTTTTTAAGCTTTTGAGTTGTGAAATAAAAATAAAAAAATATGTAGAAAAAAAATTTGTTTTTAAACTTTTAAAAGAATGTTATAGAATTTTAACAAAATATTAATATTTTCTTAATTTTAATTAAATGTAATGTTATAAAAAGGATATATATGAATACTATTATTAATTTTTTTTTAAATGTTTCACATCATTTACTATAATACTTCTCCTAGATATGGTTCTTAAAGGCATGTCATAGAACAGGTTTGAGAACCTCTCTAAAACCTAAAATAAAATTCTGCGCTTAAAGAAACACTATCACTCTGTATAAAAACGCTTTGATAAATTGGTTATTTTTTAAAACTTTTAAAGCATTTAAATGATATTAAATGATTGTTCACTTCTCTGCGATCACTATTACGAACTTTTGGTTCTACTTATTTTGATAAGTCTTGGTCAAGTACGCTTAATTAATTGTCTCAGTATTTCCCGCAGGGTATTTTAACTAAGTCCTATCATAAATTGGTGCGACTAACTGGAGAAGGCGCGCGCTAAGCAGAGGCACCTAGAAACTGGTGTTGAGGAAGGCCGAAACCGTTCAACGGATAAGTAACCGGCCAACCTAAATTAGAGCATTAAGCGCAACGTAATTAAGGCTGTAATGAGTAACTCAAATAAAAGCGTCAACGTTGTTTGATAACACTGTGGAACAAATTCTGGTTAGCAAAAGTTAGGTCGATTCTGAGAGTGAGGGGTGAAAATAGAGGCTAATTTAGAAGACTCGTATCCCGGCGTTTGTTTATGTTAGTTCGAATTTTTTTTAATCGACCTTCGAACTTTGCAGTCAAATACCGATTTTCAGCATATTGTTTATATAGTTTTTTGGCTATTACTCGTCGACTAATTGATATTTTTTAAATCTCTAAAAACCAAATTATTGCTAGAGACCTGTGCAACAATTAAATTAAAAAAAATTGATTTAGAAAATTTTTGTTGCGCTTATGAAGCAAACTGTTGGAAAAATTATTTGTTTTCCATGCTCTTTGAAAATATTTTCCACAAAAATAAGTCTTTTTTGCTTTCTGTTTGATCTATGATATGCTTCTGAGTTTCTTCAATAAATTTCATTTGAAAAGGAAACAATCATAATAAAAAACTTGCGTTTTCCAGCTTAATATTAATTTACTTCTCATTTTTATGTACCAATTTTGTTCAGTGTTGGTTTTTAAGAAACATTGAAAAAGAAATTATAAAAATTTAGAAAAAAATATAATTTTGAAATGTTGCCATTTAGCACGCGGCTCTGGATCAACATCATTGCTCTCTCTAATATCTTGGTCATCGTCATCATCATCAGAAAGGTCGATAATTTCGTCCAACAGACATTGTGGAATTTCATCTTCGCCTTTCCCTTCTTCCTCTTTTCCTCGTCACCTCTTCTTCAAAGGTGTTTTTATACCACCAACAAATTTTAGCGAGTATTGCATGTGGAGATTACTTTACTCTGTACCTGAAACGAAAATAGTTTTCAATCATTAACATGCTTAAAAAAAATCGCGTTATATCGAAATCGCGAAACTAAAGTACCGCGTAAATCAAGGTTTAGCTGTATGTATGCAAGTCTTACGCTCAAAACATCGAATTATTCTGTGTAACGCCTGCTAACCGATACATTATCAGAATTTTTGCTAATGACGCAATTTTTTTTTATTTAGTTTTAAAGTTGTATTGAATTTAACATTTTTCTATCCAATAAATTTCTAACGCTTCCAAATGTTTAAAAATAATTTTTGTAGCAGTTGGGACATAACTCACGCATTTGGCTTACTTATAATTTTCTGCCTTTTCAAACGTACCTATTTTTACAAAGTATTGAGCAGTTTTTACGAAATTCCAACAGTTGATTAGTTTTACAGTGCATTTTTTCAAAAGAAATGAGTATTCTTTGTTGAGTTTATGTCCTTAAAGCTCATTTTCAAATGTCGGCATATACATATAATTAGGAAAAAAAAAATAATATTGATTTGAAATCAAAATCTGATTTCATTTTGCAACCGACAATTGTTATATACCAAATAAAATTACAATTCGGTATAGGCTCACTAACTTTTAATATGCATTTGTCAATTATAAATTATACGTAATTAGTAATTAGCAATTGCCAATTAATAATTACGTGTAATCAATTACGAACACATGAGTCGAGCCAATGTACTTTTTTGCCTCTAAAATAAATTTTCTATTTTCCTCTTCTAACTGCATTAAACATATGCTTCTCGTGTTTGGTAATGCAATTACAAAAAAAAAAGAAGAACATTTAAAACTTTAACTTAAATTTACTAAAGCTCAAAAACTTTGATAATAGAATTTGAGTTCAAATTATACCAGCTTTTCCTTAATAGGATTTCAGTGTTTAGAAGTTTATGTTTTCCATTCGAGAGTGTGTGTATCCGTTTATAAACCAGTCAGTGTATAAAAAGCGTAAATATTAAATGTAACTCTTTTAGGTTTTCCATTACACATACACATGTGAGGGCATGTGTTACGATTTGAAACATCTCAGTTGAAAGCATACAATTATGACATACACATCCCTATACTTACGCACACACACACAAGCATACAATTGTTTATTTAACAAATATTGTTTGAAAAATATTTAGCGACACTTGTAAAAAGAAATAAATTCATAGACATAATATGTATGTATGTCTGTATTTGTTTAAGTGCAGACATACAAACACACAAAACATTCCTTTTTTATCCTTTTATTCAATTCTGTCGTTTACACACATGCTTTTATACAAAACTCACTAAAATATTCATGTAAATCTGTTAAACGTAAACACTCAACAAATAAACAATAGCACACAGTGAGAAAAATAATTGTGATGTGGGTGAGAGACAGAGAGGGAGAGAGAGCATGAGCTGCTGTGAAAAGAGTGAAAAATAATAATAAACTCTATCAAATATAACGAATGCTTGTAACCACAGTAATTGAAATATTGAAGCGTTATAATAACCATAACCCAACCAAGAAACAAACCAACCTGAAAGAAATCGCACCATGTATTTTACACTGAAAAAAACAAAGTTTCCAAAAATTCTATATTTTTCTCTAATATATAAAATTCTCGTATAGCCGTGTTTGTTGCCAAACTCTTCCGAAATGGCTCCAACGACTTCATGAAATTTTGTGTGTATATCGGGTAGGTCTGAGAATGGGAAACATATACTTTTCTTACCCTTAAATGTTAAGGTTGATACAATAAGGCACAATTTATTTATAAATAACGTACCGACTTCGAAGAAATTTTAAACCAGATAGATATCTGCATACCGCAGATCACATATGGTTTGGTTTCAGAAAATTGTGCACTTGCCGATAGGGTATTTTCAAATAAAAAACTAAATTTTGAAATTTTTGCTGATAGGTTGAGTTTGGTCTTTATGGTAACGAAATATATTTGAACTCAATATATATTTCCTAGAAAGAATTTATACGGCAAAACAACGTTTTCCGAGTCAACTTGTTTTGTTATATTAAACTTAAGGTTATGGCAAAATGTTAAGGTGTAACCACTATATTAATATTTATAGTTTAAAAAAATTATGAGAAATTGTACTTATTTATGTTTACATACAGTTGTGTTCAATAAAATAGATTCACTTAGATCTAACATCTTTGAGTAAAACGTGATTAATTCTTTTGTTTGTAAATAAAATGAAGTAAATAATATAAAAATACAAAACTTCCAAAGATAAAAACTTAAGAAACGATATATTCATAAGTATTGTTAAAATCAACTGATTTTGCTGTTCCAAAAAATAGATTCACCAAATTTGATGGCCCAAAAAACGTCTTCTTTATTAATTAAATCAAATTATATCTTAATTGTTGTTTATTTGCCTCAGTACTTAGTGTAATTAATTAATTTAATAAGGTCCAAGCAGCGTTTTGGAATTGAGTCCATAAGTCCATAAGAATCTTTAAAAAATCCTTCAACTTTTCTTTATTAGAAGGCTTTCGTTTTCGAATTTCATAAAATTTCAATAGGATTTAAGACTTAAAACTGTGTAGATCAGATTAAAACCTTGCCGCCATTGTTTCCAAACCAACCTTTTGCTTGCTTTGATGTGTGTTTCGGGTCGTTATCTGTTTTATAATAAGACATCATCCTTTATAGTAAAAAGAAGTCTATCTGAACTGCTATCGAATTATAAGCCATCATTTTTGTGGTCCAAAACACTGGTCTAAAAACTTGCCATTACTTTAATCCCTCCATGCCTACAAGTACTTCGTTAGTAACATTGATTTAGGGGTCAACAGACAAATTTCATGCCATCGGAATTTACAAAACTAAGTTCAGATTCATTCGATAACAAATCTTTTTGCTAAACTTAAATCAAGTTTTTTAATTTTTTCCAAAATAATTTTTTTTACGGATCAACAGGATTTTAAGCCTGCTTTCACTGGTTTTCTCTGAATGATGAATTTGATTATGTCACTTGTACAATTGGAGTAGACTTATTAGCAATATTTCTTAAATTCTGTTACTATTAAATCGTTTTTTATACTGCTACGTTTTAGTGGAATGGCGTGTACAATAGAGCGCACCACCTTACAAAGAAAAAAGTATTCCCGTATCGCCTTTAATATAAAGTATTTTTGCAAGGAAGTTTCCAAAAAAAATTTTTTATTTTCTTTGCCGAATATAGTGGTCGCCTTTTTAATTTTTTCGTCATATTTTAGACATTTACGGCCGTATTTATAATGAAAAGTTAGAAACTCGTTAGCATGTAGGACAAAAAACTGGCAAGTTTATCACCCCCTATAGACTGATATTATTATACTCTGCAAGATCTTTTATTTAAACTGGTTAGAGAGTCCAAAAATGTATAACCCGCGCACGTGTTTGAAAGGAAGGAATGACAACGTTAGCCACTACGTACAGCGAGCTCCTAAATTTGTATTACAAATAAGTCTGTTACAGTCCGATCTTAAAGTATGATATGAAATCAATATTTTTGTCTGGAGAAGATCGAAAAACGTAAAATTTTTTTTCTTAGGCTTGCAAAATGTCGTCAAATTCAAACTTTGAGTTATCTTTGAAAATTTGCCATACATGTATGTATGTGTATGTATGTATTAATTTAGCTATAAACTAAATGCGGCACTACTTTAATACTGGTAAGAGAAGTTTTAAGTTATTTTATAAGTATTTAAATTTTTTTTATTAGTAATTATAAAATTCCTAACAGTTTAAGGCTCATTATTACAACTTGCCGTTAGTTAAAGGTAGGATTTTATCAGGCAGATAAATTATTACTATTACAAGTAAACTTTAACCCAAAGTAACCTATAAAGTTTTTGGGAGGATTGCCTTACCTTTAGGTTAAAGTTTACTTGTAATAACAAAAAGCAATTTATCTGCTTGATAAAATATTTCCTTTAACTAACGGCAGGTTTTAATAATGGGCCTAAAGGAGATAAATATTTCTGTTATCTAAATTGCTTGATAAATTATACCTTTTTTTTCGGTGTATGTATTCGTATGCATGTGTATACATACATACATACATACATACATACGCGTACATATATGGTGTATGCACATTGACGTAAATAATATTCTTAAATTATATTTTTCTAATGGCATGACAATACGTTGGTAGCGAAATAGCACTTATGGTGTAGAATTTTTCATATTCATCGTTACCTTCGTTTGACAAACAAATAATATTTCCACACAAACACACACACTCACTAACGTTTACATATTTCCATTTACACATCCGTATAATCCTTTAGCAAAATCAGTGGTTGTTGCACTGTTTTCTACGATTTTTATTTGGTTACAG
Source organism: Metopia argyrocephala (assembly GCA_963576795.1). Classification (NCBI taxonomy): domain Eukaryota; kingdom Metazoa; phylum Arthropoda; class Insecta; order Diptera; family Sarcophagidae; genus Metopia; species Metopia argyrocephala. The sequence goes on along the minus strand of OY756211.1, from coordinate 53,067,468 downwards.
TTTACTATGGTTTACACAACGTATATTTGTATGGTTGTTTGTACGTACACACATTTACGTATGAAAGTATGTACTTACTGTGTACACTCATACATATATTTCATTGTATTTTTAAATAAAATTTTAATATACATATGTATATACATCTCTCTCTCTTTCTCTCTCTCATATAAATAGTATTTTTGGTCATAAAATGAAATTACAAAACCAAAAATATTACTCTTCCGATACGAATGCACGTATAAAAGTTTATTCACTCAACGAAATAAATTTAATTAAAAGTATACTTTGAAAAATTTTATTAATTTTTTTATTTAAAGCAAAAATTTATATTCAAACACATCCGCACATATGTAAGCATATCTGCCTGTTTGCACATAAACCCATACATATGTTACATATTTATTTCCCTTCCTGCTCTGTTCTGTAAATCTTAAATTCGCACACTTTACTTTAAGTGCTTTTCGTATTTTTGTATGAATATTAACTGTGATAAATATGTCAAAAAGATATTCTCTTTCCTTGTAAAGCAATCACATAAGTATACGAGTATACTTGCATACTTTAGCTGGCTTTATTTTTCACGTTTTCCTTTTTGTATTCATTTGAAATCTGAAATCTGTGTGCGATTATTTCAATCATTATTATTTTAACAATAATTTTACCTTTTTACGTTTTTTCATTTGCACTCAATCAATTTTATCGTTTGAACAATTTTATCCTTTTGCATGCACATGCACAGTCTGCCACTGTTCAAACTATTTATTTAATGATTTTGTAAATATTTATTCAGGGAATCGTATTCGCCAACGTTGCTGGTTAATTTTACCTTTATTCGGTTACATTACAGGAAGAGCTTAAATTGAATTCACATTTTTTTTCAGTGCATATAAGCTTTCCACTAGAGTGTCCTTACATTCCTTCTGGAATTGTAGGCAATTTTAGTGGTTTAACAAAAATTTTTGTATAATGGCGAAAGTAAATTAATTTAATAAGTTAATCTGTATTTTTCAGTTGAAAACTATTTAATTTTAAATATTGTATTTTTATTTATAATTAATTGAAATGCATTTTAATAATTAATTTTACCATTAATGGGAACAAATATAACACAAAGTTTTAAAGTGCAAATAAGAAAAGAGGTCTGTTTTAATTTCGGCGTTTGACAATAGCGGCAGTCAAGATTTAACCAATGTCAACAGAAAAACGAATGATTAGGAGAAAAGCTCCACCTATTGGGAAGTAGCAGATAACAGCTAAACCTACTTAACGAAGGTACTCATCACACAATCAACATGCAACGATGAGGCAATGGCTGTTAATCATTCAAGGGTCAAGGTATAACACTGGCTTTTGAATGATCAATTCACAGCAATATGTCTTATTATTAATGCGCTTAGTATTATAAGAAAACGAAATATATATTCTGTCATGAATGTACTGTCCTATACAAAAAATTCCAATACAATGCACAGCATCAGTAGGGCTTTCTCCTGATTATTGGTCTCAATTAAAAAAAATTGCCGGGGAGAGACAATTAAATCATTATAAATTTGCATAGCGTACGACTGACTATAACGCAAGTTCATATATTTCGTTTTATTAATGAGTGTGCGTCAATTACTTGGACCGAGTGAACACCTGCAAACATATGACTCATTCGACTAATAGGTACTGTGTCTAATAATAATATAAGGATCGTGGATTACCAGTAGAAGTTCTGGCCATAACCTTATAGCTTTCAACCCGCCTATCTCATATTACACAAAATAAAATGACTATTTTTTAATTTCTGCAAATGTGATCTGAATATTTCTGGTTTTATGGTCATATCTTGAATTATAGTATCCCTCTTTCTCACATTTTAGTATTCCTAATCAAAATTTTAATAACCCATTCGTTATTGAGTACTCAATCCATACATTGAGCATTTATTATTTTCTTTTTATTTTATAATTAATATTTCGTAGGGTAACTCTTAATTTTAATAACATTTAAATATATGTTTGACATACTCTCAACTAAGTGCCTTTAGAGAGATTGAGAAATAGCCTTCTTTTCAATTTATCAGCATTTTTGACCTTCGTTTTGCTTTTAATCTTCACTTCACAAATTGACAATTGGATTAAGACCACGGGATTGAGCTGGCCATTTTAAAACATTTGAGTTTTTATCCTTGGAACAGCTTTTTAGAACCCATGAAGTGTCATGCCATAATATGAGAATTTTTCCTTTCTTTATGCTATCATTGTATGTTCTTTTACATTTTTGTAAACATTGGACTGATCCTCAAAATTAACTCAATACCATACATACACATACATAACTGGGCTTTGCTACTCTGTGCTAGTATTACGGCCTAGCTTCTCAATACCATGTGAAGAAAATGTCGCCTCCACCATGCTTAATTGTTTCGGTAGTATTTCTGGGATTGCGTTGTTGGTTAACTGGACACCATATATAACGTTTTCCATATCGACGATGGAATTAAAGAACGCTGTAACTGACAAAACCTTAAATGTTCACCAGAGCCAAAAAACTCATAAATGTAGAACAAATACACTGGTATTTTTCATTTCGCAGACGGTGTAAGTGAACTTATTTTCATCGTAGAAATCTGGGACTTGGACCAATCGACGCGTATTTTTCTGCTGATAAAAATGATGCAAAAAACGTATTTTCGATTTTTTGTCAGTTACAGCGTTCTTTAATTCCATCGTCGATATCATCATTAATGTTTGCTTGCTTTTTATTTCTACAAGTCAGCCTAAATTCAAACAAAACAGATTGTGGTTTCAGACTTCGCTAGGTGCATCATAGCCAGAAAGCTAGAAAAAGTACGGTGGACTCGGTATGTAGGTATCTCTGGTGACCGTAGGAAAATTCTGGTAAATTTTACACCCTTTGTAAACAATTTGGGTGCCAAAGTTGTTTTCCAAGGTGGCATAAAGTCTGCGAGTTGGTACTTTTAGACTTTCGAACAACAAACAATACCGCTTCTCGGTTATAAATAGAAACATGGAGAATATGACATTCTGTAGATTTCCATTTATCAAAGAAAATTTTTTTTTTTTAATTTTTTAAGTTCCCACACAAGCAAACCACCATCCTCATCATTAAACTTATACGACAGAATTGGTGTCATCTTTAATTAAATTTGTTTTTATTCCATTTTACATTAACTGTGTAAATTGTTTTTCCTTTTTTTGTATTTACTTATATTTAAAATATGTTGTTTAATTACAAATGCTTAACAAATGTTTGATTTGAATAAACCTTTTAAACAATTCTTTAATACGACGAAATAGGACCAAAGAAGAGCAGATCTACATAATTTTCATTAATGTGTGTAAATTAATTTAAAATTCTTTGTATTGGTGTAAAAATTGTCATTTCGGATATTCATTGCGGGTAAACACATCTCATTCTATATCATCGCTTTGAGTTTCAATTTTAATTTGTCATATTAAAAATTACTTTTTACTGTAACCACATGATGATTGTTATTTATTTAAATGTGCAACATACGTTCTGAGTAATTTATATTTACTTAATCGCATACACTCGTACATAGTGATTACCACTGATATAATATATGTAATGCTTTTCTGATAATTAGACTGAAATTATGAATATTGAAAATACTTAACCGATACAATTTCTGACACTCATGTACAAATAAAAATGAATTCAAAAGTGTGTCATTGCATTATAAGATATTGCGGTTAAGTATGCATTAGGCATTGCTGTAATGACATGTTATAAATCAATTTAATAAAATCTATGTGATAAAAAGCACTTGAGAATTATTAACAATTTTATTTATATTACTTTTATTTCTTATATATTTACTCTGCTCAGGTAACGATTAACCCAAAAGTTGTTGGGAAAATTGTTTTTAAAGTTTTCCAGTCAGTTGATAGAATACGAAATGCTTACAACACACATTCATATAGAACAAATGCCATCTTTGTGGTCTAGAAGCGTAACTATTAACCGATTCTTTTAGTTTTTGTAACACAAAAAATAAATAAAACATACGGCATATTCCTGTCATTTACACTTCCGCCGATATACATATATATTAGCAGCAGTTTTCTTTTTGCCGCCACATTAGGATTACCCTTTTTTGTGCTCAAAATACGAAAGTGTTGGTGTTAATTTTTTTTTATTGGGACCAATACCCTACTGATGCTGTCCATTGTATTGGAATTTTCTGGAAAGCACAGTAGATATTTTTTCTTATAATATATTATTATTAAACGCCTTAGAAATGAGACAAATTGCTATGAATTGATCATTCAAAGTCCAGTGTTATATCTTCAACTTTAAATGATCAACAGAAATTGTCTCATCGTTGCATGTTAATTGTGTGGTGAATGTCTTTGCTAAGCAGGTTTAGCTGTCATCTTCTACTTCCCAATAAGTTGCACTTGTTTTCGGATCATTTGTCTTTGTTGTCGGTGGTTAAGGTGGAATAAAGTGGTAAGTCAGAGAGCGGTTCCTTTTTTGAAGGATTTCTTGGAACCTCTTATTTTTTAAATTATAATTTAAAAGAAACCGCATACTAACTTTTTAATTTTTCACCTTTGCTGGGTTTTGAAACTGATCCGTTTGAGTTTTTGTGCGAGCGCTCTAACCACTATACCACCCACCCCCCAATTTTACATTAACAAAAGTGAATTAGCCAAGTTTTATTGTTGAATGGCAATACTGTGTGTTGACACTTGTGCGCCACATAACGTAAGGCGGCCTTTTAAAGATTTAAAGCGAAATTAGAAAATATGAACGAAATAATGCAGAGGTCATAAAGGGTAAATTTTCTGATATTACTTATATTTCTATACTTTTGGGTGTTAGTGAAGTAATAAACAGTAGTGAAGTTTTATTTTCAAATAATTTTGTGCAGTTTTCTAATCAGAGTGGGCAAACAAACAAAAAATTTCGCAAACGTTACCACAAAGTCATAAACTTTTCAATTTTTTTTTATCGTATTGCACATGAGCAAACCAAAACAAATACTTTTTAAATGAGAAAGAGCGCAAACGAAACAATTCGCTTTTCGCTCTTGTGCTTGCTTTGTTATTCCGTTACATTCGTATAATTTGCTCTTTTTTCTTCTTCTTTTGTTTTTCTTCTCATTCATTTTATGTTCTACCTACGCACATTTGAGTTAGTGTATTTGTAGTGTTCAAAACAAAAACAATATACAAAACTAAATGGGACAATCGCTCTCATTGTTTTTGTTTTGTTTTTGTTTTACTCATTGTAAAGAACAAAACAAAATAAGATCAAGCGTTTCGTTTTGTTTATTTTCCTACTCTGTTTCTAATATGTGCTCAATCTAAAAAGTGCAGCAGAACTGTAAACAGACTGTGTTCCCGTTCATAGCTAATGGTATGATTTTAATAATTACATTAAACATTATTAGGGAATATTTGTAAATTCTTTACCAGCCATTATAAGTTTTTATCTACAAATTTCAAGTTTTGTTTATTTGATTTTTTTTATTGCAGACCTTTTTTGCACAAGAAATTATTGATTTTATAAAATATTTTAAAAACATTCTAATGCAGGAAATAAAAATGTTCCATTACCCTTCATTCTAAGATATTTGTTTTGAGTATTTTTTGCTATAAAAATATTGAGTAATTATTTTAAATTATAACTTTTCATAAATAGAAAATTAAAATGAACAAATGGCAGAATTTCTATCAATCACTTGTCTTTAAAATAATTTGTGATAAAACATCTGCACCACATTGAAAAGCAAACAAAATTTCGAGATTATCTTAAACAATCAAAATTAATTAGTTAGAGTTTTACGTGTGGCGTAATTTACTAAACCTTTGAGAATTCGTTTATGTAAGTGTATATAGAAATAATATATGTATGTAAATACGAGTAAACATGTGATTAAAGTATTATATAAGAGTGAATAAATATATATCTCACGATTACTGTACATGATTGAATTGAGAGACTCTAGGAGGGATACGCACACCCACTCATTATGTTCGTATTTTGAACGTTAAGTTTTTGTGTAACAGAAAGTAAATGTTCACAATAAGATTACAATAAATATACAGTGTTGCTCATAGCTCAAATTTAACTAATTTTTATAACTTCATTGCCTACATAAATACATCTGCTTTTCAAGAACTATGTATATAGCGGGTTTCTTTTAAATTCTTTTATTGAATTAAAAGCATATTATTGACAAAATTATCACTTGCTGTAGATCTTTAGGTAAGTTCTCTAGCGCATTTGAATTTTTTTTTTTTTTTGGTGAGAGGGGAAATGCATTTACTTATGCCACCCGTCGTGCCATACTCCACACAGTCGCTGTGTGCCTACCGGCTAAAACCCTACTCTATATCACATGGCTCCATCTTGGAACCGTCAATTTATGACATTACTTCAGGATGGAGCCTTATATTCCGGTCCATTTGGACCCTACTGTTCCACCGGACTTGCAAAATCTCTCCTTCCGGCGAAGGATGCCCCTTACAAAAAATGTGATACTTCTCCATGCGGTGGGGTTTTCTAATATGACTACCGTGATAGAATTGGGAGTCAAGGTGTCAAGGTCCCTCTCAAAAAATGTGTGGGAAGCGGAGTCGGATTATGACCACAGTAGACGCATGTGGGACTTACAGCCTTTCCCATTTTAAACCGAAAGTGCCCATGCCCGGTCAGCAACTGCATGAGATAGTAATCTACCTCACCGTGCTGACGATATAGCTAAGCGTCCACTTGAGGGATAAGGCCGTAAGTCCACCTTCCGCGTGTCTCAGTATCCCACCATAACTGCCAGTCACGGAAGGACCGAGACCTTGCCACAGATTGGGCGCCTTCCATTCCAATTTCGCCCTTGTCAAATTTAGCAATTGCGGTGATAATGTAGTTCAGCGAGTCCTTTTAATTGTATACTTACAAATATGGGTTGATGAATAACATTGCTAAGCTAATGTAAACAATAGTGAACTGTATATACACTTGTTGATAAAAGTCTGTCTACACAATTTGTATTATAAATAAATTGTTATTATTAATAATAAAGTCAAATTTTATAAAAATTAATTACGCAAGCTGGATCCAGTTTGTCGATAAAAAATATTCAATTCCGAATGTTCAGCTTCGAAATAGCAAAACATTTATACTTTTGAGCCATTTTGAGAATTAACAAAACTCACGATAAGTTAATCACGCTCCTTTGATTTCTTCTGGCGTCTGGATCAACTTCACTCTACAAACATTTAAAATAATTTTGTTTCTTTTCTGGTGTTTTCGTCGGAAACTGCTTCGTAGCCTCATGCTAATTTAGCTTCTCGCTAAATTTAACAAACCACTCCTCAATGGTTAATTTTTCTGAGGCAGAGTACAAATAATCTGGTATGTGATAGACATCGATTTTAATCGAAATTAACTTCAAATTCTGTAAAGATTTAAAATTCTTTTGTAACTCATCACCTTAATGAATATTGCCACTACTTCCTTAATAATTGAAATTTTAAAATAATAAGAACAGGAGAATTTTATATTACTTTGAAAATACATTCGTCACATACCGGAATGTTTATCAAGCCAAGTTATGCCAAAAGGTGATATTTTGTTTTGACTACTTTTACAAGATAATAAAAGCTGCTTCACTCATAGTACTGTACCTTGTGAACCAATTGTCCCTCACCTGTCAAATTTATGTTTTGAAGTTTCGTACTGACTATGGATGAAATTTCAGTAAAGCCATGTACGAACTTTTCAGCTAACTTATTACAGTATAACGTAATCAATAACCTTTTAAATTTTTTCCCTTCAAATAAGACACAAATAGAATAGTGGTTTATTATTTCAAGTTGCTTTTTAAATTAAATTGAAGTTTTTTTCATAAGTTTCTTAAAGACTGTCTTTGTGCATATCACAAAGTAAGTACTACAGTGTAGCAGTAATTACATGTGATATATCTTCCTTACCTGCTGCTGCTGTAGGGTATAAATTATAAAATTTAGATTTAACGCCAAAAGCATGTGTTTGTCTCATTTGTATTCTTTATGTGATAACGATACCTACGTATGTACCTAGATGATGATGTGGCATGAATGTAATTGTGTCTTTCTGTATCACATACATATCTGTATAAATGGATTGAAGGTTGTCGCCGCTAACAACAGTGATGATGATAATGATGATGTTCAAACTGTATTCGTTTTCTAATTAGAGAGTATATTGTGTAATTAAAGAATTATCACCTTTGGAAACAAACCATAATCGTTTTAGTTTGATTTGTCTCTGTCAACAATTGTGACAGACAATCTCATTTTACTAATTATCACATAAATATAAGAGAATACCCACTTGGTTGATACGTTTAAATAAGAATGCCCCCATATAAACATTTTAAATTTAAATTTAAAGTCATAAACAATTTATTCCATATAAATAAGTTTTTTAAGTTTTAAAAATTATATTCTTTTTTTACTTTTTTTTACATTCTTTAAAAATAAAAAACAATTCATAATTTGGAGCAATAAAAATATAGTTTTTTTTTGCTTAATTTATTATACTTTCAATCCATTCAATTTAAGTTGTTCTTGATTTTTTTTTCTTTTTTTATTTTAACCAAAATCAATATATGCAGAAAAAAAATAACTTTTTTAAGTTTTTTAAAAACTTTTCCACTTAACACAGTGTGTATCTAAAATGATTTCCTCTTTTCCCATCTATCTCTACCCATGCATCGTGGTGTACAGTGTATACCTCCTTCAGTACTTCATATGCAAATTGTGTAGTTTTTTCCTTTTGCCAACGTACATCGTGTTGCAAGTTAAAAGTTTTCATTTTTTATTTTTATTTTTTGTATAGTTTTGTTTAAACAGAACAAAAGGTGGCATGATGGTGTCATCTTCAGTGTAAAACTTAAAACATTATGCCATTCATAAGACAACTTTTTAAAAATTGTGTTTTATAAAATGTTTTCTAAATATGTATTAGAAACATACAATCTTAAAGTTTTAACTTTGATTGAGTTTTTTAGATTATAAAAACTATAATAAAAGCGAAATTTAATTTGAATTTTTTTTAATAGATTTTTAATAACTTGATTTTGATTTATGATTCATATATGATATATATTTTCATGTTACAATATGTAGACATTATATTCATATATACATACTAGGGTGACCAAAAAAATCCGATGTCGGAATTTTGTTCGTCTGGGCCCCACAAAACGACTGCCCTTTACAGATATTGAGATCTAGAGCTTTGATCGACGAGCGGCACGGGTTAACGTTGTTTAATCGAGCTCAAATTTTGGCTATCTCAATATCTGGAAAGGGCAATCGTTTTGTGGGGTTCAGACGAACAGGATTCCGACATTTTTTTTCCCAATATGTTCATACTATATACATTCATATCGTCGATGGAATTAAAGAACACTGTAACTGGCAAAACCTTAAATGTTCACCAGAGCCAAAAAACCTGTATGAAAGTAGAACAAATACACTGGTATTTTTCAAAACGCAGACGGGGTAAGTGAATTTATTTTCGTCGTAGAAATCTGGGACCGGGACCATTCGACGCGTATTTTTTTTCTGATAAAAACGATGCAAAAAACGTATTATCGATTTTTTTCAGTTACATCATTCGTTAATTCTTGCGACGATATACTTATGCCCGTATTCATAAAAACTATTTTAGGTTTATTGAGGGTTTATTTGACAAGTATTGCATAGAAATTTGTCAAATAAGTCCTCAATAAACCTAAAATAGTTTTTATGAATACGGGCATTATACTTTAGTAGGGACATAAATATTGTTACTACTTTGAACGTACCCATTAGAATAATAAAATTGAACATACCCTTTTATTATCACCTTTATAGCGTTAGTAAGTTGAAGTTGTGTTAACTTCCGTATCGCGGTTATAGCAGTTTTTGAGTGTGCAAAAAAAATGATATTTTCAAAACGCTCCGCTCGCTCGGCATTAGTCGCATGTTCGCTTCCAGGTGCAAAACATTTTTCGAGAGATATAAAAGACCACCCCCTGTTGGGCCGCCCACGTACCGTTCGAATGCAGCAAGTAATCAAAGCCGTCAAAGCAAGAATTCAACGAAATCCTCTCCGGAAACATAAATTCATGGCCCGTGAGATAAAAATCTCACAAAAGTCAATGAGTCGTATTCTTAAAAAAGACTTGGGTCTTGAAGCTTTAAAACAGCGTACAGGACATTTGTTGACTGCAGCTTTAAAAAAAAAAAAATAGAAAAATCCAAACGTCTTTTGGTGAAGGACGCTGATAATTTGCATAGAAAAATCTTGTTTATGGATGAAAAAAACTTTTTACCATACAGGAAAAGTTTAACAGAACTCATTCCATGGGTCGCAAAGGATCATCTGCCAGCTGCAGTCATGGTTTGGTGGGGTGTCTCTTACGATTTGGGGACTAACATGAATTTCTGTGAACAAGGGGTCAAAACATCGGTCTACGTTTACCAAGAAACCATTTTGGAAACAGTTGTGAAGCCGCTTAACAATTCTTAAAGCAGCCTTTTATTTTCCACAAAGATTTTGCACCAGGTCATAAGGCTAAAACGACACAGACATGGCTTCGAAACAATTTGCCAGCTTTTATATACTCCGAAGGTTGTTCATCTGGCAGCCCTGATTTGAATCCTTTGGATTCCAAAAGATACCATAACATTGATTCCCTTAAGACAGCCCTGGTTCGTACTGTAGCCAATTTATTAATGGATAAAGGTGCGTGCAGCTATTGATGACTGGGCAATTCGACTTAAGGCGTGTGTGAAGGCCAAGGGCGGACATTTTAAATAAAACTAAGATTTTCGTATTTAATGCATTTCAATAAATATTTAAAAAAGATTTGTTCCAAAACCATTTATTAGGCTTTGTTTTATAGCCTAACATATTATAGGTAGTACAAGTATTTATATCCCTACCAAGTATACATCGAAAATACGTTTTTTGCATCATTTTTATCAGAAAAACAATACGCGTCGATTGGTCGATTCTTCAATGGAAATAAAATCACTTACGCCGTCTGCGTTTTGAAAAATACCAGTGTCTTTTTTCTGCTTTCATACAGGTTTTTGGCTCTGGTGAATATTTAAGGTTTTATCAGTTACAGCGTTCTTTAATTCCATCGACGATATGTCCCCATTTTTTTTTTCGTTTTGATAATTTTAAGAATTTGCTTAAGAACTATTACCTATCTTTCGAGTGAATTTAACTTTGTTGTAGTTTTCTAAAGTGAAAATTATCATTATTCTTTTGTGAACAAAACAAATAAAACTTAATTGTGAAAGTATTAAGATTATCAGGTGATCTAACGTCTAATGCCTCCTTCAAATATATTAATTGTGTTCAGCGTAGCTGGCCGACAGAAGCCATCAAAGCTCTACTGTATTTACATATGTGTGTATATTGCCATACTAATTTCCTAATATAGGCAACAATGTCAAGGCCGTTTATGTTGATATCTGCTCTGTCTTCTAATGTTTGGTATATTATAAACAGCTTTAAAATTTGAAATTCCTCCTACGTATCTTGGATGCTTCATTTTCACAAAAAAATAGGTTCGGTTTCATTGCTTTGGAAATGCATAAAATTCAGGCTTTCGGGAATGCATCCCAAAAAAAATTACATCCCAAACATTGTAAGCACATTGTATGAATCGAAGACCATAGCACTTCCAATGACATTGTAAAGGAGGAAGTTAACTTTAAAGGAACTATTAGAGTACTCAAAGCATGGTTTATCCAATTTCCACTTTTCCGGCTTAAACCTGAGAGTTTATTTAAACCGTAGAAACTACTATTGTGAACATCCAAATTACAATTTAGAGCTTTGTTGTCTGCTTGAAGCAGTACAGAAAAATGCTTTTTGAACTTCCGTTGGCTTACTTTTAATCGAGTCAATAGACTCTTCCTGTAATTATGATTATAAGAAAAATCTTAGATAGTAAAAGAAATCAGACCTCCATTATTTTTGTTTTTTATACTATTAGTTAGCCACCATAGTGTTTAGGTTCAAGTAGTTTCTAAGCTATAAAGATTTAAGCGGTCATGAACAGTATATCGTCAAAGGGAAATTTTTACTAATTTGTATTCTTCAAAAATTACGGGTGAACAAGTTTGCTTTTGGATAAAGCAGTCTTGTTTTATCTTCGGTCAGAAGGAATTTTTTTTTTGGTATCCAAATGCAGTATCTTTTTTTAATTCTTGATAAATCGATTTAGTAAGTTAGCAAAATATTCATCAGTGACTGTTTTACCAGTTTAAAAAGAGTGAATATGGATTACACTGCCTACATTAAAAAAAAACGGTTGTTATTAACGGCCTGATTCTAGAACACGAATGGTTTTTGACATTCGTCTTTTTATATGTAAAACAACAACAAAAACACTCAAATTTGTTAGTGTTTCCCATATAAAAAGACGAATGTCAAAAACCATTCGTGTTCTAGAAACAGGATGTAACTTTTGTGTTTACTGACAAATCTGTCTTGACCTTCTTTATCGCAAATTTACTTTACCACTGTTTTCACTGCTATTTGTTCTTTGTTGTGTGAAGTTGCCACACTTTTACGTTTGTAGTCCAATGTAAACAAACTTAATACCAAACTTGTGAAAATCGTTTGCGTACCAAAATGTTGAATTCAATTGAAACCACTAAGAAATGCGATATTTATAAATCTCGCGCTTTCAGTGTTCGAGGCCAACACCATGTATTTCCTTTTTTAATGCAGAAATCTTAAGTAAATTTAGTAAATCAGTTTTTTACCGTTTAAATTGATAAATTCAAGTTCGCATAGTATTCCAATAATTTTGTTTTCGAAGACATTTATGTGGGTTTTTTAATGAAAACTCCATTGAATTTTAATTTTATTGAATTAAAATTGATTATTTTATTAACGTAAAATATAAAACTTAAAATATATTCTTAGGGTAATATGCTTAGGTGTTTAATGTTCAACGTCCAAAACTCAACTCTCCTAAACTTCAAACAAAACTATTGTCTACTCTTTTATTCGTTACTATTGTATTACGTTACTGTTCGTTACTATTGTAGTGTACAGAGTTGTATGCCTAAAAGATGTTGCCACTCTTTATAAAGCACTCACTGTTAGCGATTCCCACATTTATATTTGCAAAATGAAATGACGCAGCTTATTAAAATTTTGACAAAATTCAAATGACAGCTGTTTGACAGAAAAAAAAAATATACGAACTTTTTGTTCCGCCGTGCATTCTCAGCCAAACCAAGTGTTTGTATTAAAACTTTTACGCTGGGATTTTTGTTTCGTGGTAATAAATTGATTTCTATTATTATTTTTTTCAAAAGTAATTTTTAAGTTAATTAAATTGGAAAAATAAAAAAATATTCACTTTCAAAACTTATCTCAGCTATAATCCAAAATAAGAAAAAACTGTCATGCTCAAAAGTAAACAAAAGCCACAATATCCTTTTAGGAAGCTACTGGTGATATTTCTGTATTTGTTTGCAATACAATTATGTAATTAGCAATAGATTTGTCATAGGGGTACTGTTTCCTACTTGTATCCTGCATTACACTTAAATAGAGTTAAGCCACTATTATGGCAGATATACAGGCATTGTTTTACAAAATCCTTTGCCAAAATAGACACACACAAAGAATGTCATGTACAGCTTTATTTATTCGTTTTATATTCACATTCACATTTTCTTTTTTCTTCTATTTCCCTTATTTCCTTTGAAGTTATCAAAACTCTTTTAAAGCTGATAACCACATTTTGCTTGGTAGAGCTGGTTCAGAGTTTATTTCAAAAAATATCGACTTAACCAGTAGTTTTTAGAGTTTTATATTCGTACGCCATTATTTTGTAAATAAATTATATTTTTAATGTGCTTTGCATGTAATTTAAAGTTTTAAACAGTTTTAAAATTTGTTAATTGTCACGTAAAAAAAGTTTCTTTTAGAAAAATTTTCACATTTTTGTTTGTGAAATATAAAATGCAGAAGCAATTATGCGTTCTGCTGCATTTTTCTTTCATTTGTGTAATGCTAAGCAAAGTTGCTTGAATATTCTTAATTGCTTTGATAGTTTTTTTTTGTTTGTTTTTAATTAAGGTTATGAATTATGCTTAATTTGTTTAAAACAGACGTATGCACTTGTAAATAAAAATTAAATTCTGCATTACATTAAGATATATATGTATAAATATATATAAACTAAGTTACATATTCTTCTCGACATCAATATGAGGTTTTACAGTTTTATTTTATTTTACAAAATCATTTCGTTTCATGTAAAAATTTCATATTTTTATCTTTGTACTAGCTTAAACCCGGCGTGCTTCGCTAAACCTACCACTATCATTTGTCCCAATTTTTCGACTGATGATTTTCAGTTACTACAGAGTAATTCATACCAAATTCAAAAACTTTAATTGTTACTGAATTCAAGATATACTCAACTCAGTAGTTAGTTTGTCTGGAAGCTACCACGTCTACTTGTCCGCCCTTTTTTCTACTGAAAATTTTTAATGACTACGAAATTAATCACTCTAAATTCAGAAACTTTAGCTTCAACACTTCTAAAGATACGTACGAGTATGTATAAAGAAATCAATTTTTAAATTGTATGGGAGAAGTCACGCCATTTGTCCAATTTTGCTTACTTTCTGACTGATGATTTGCACTACCCATGAAATCATTTAGACCCAATTCTGAAGCTTTAGCTTCAACCGTTCTTAAGATATACCAATATCAGTATTTAGAGATAAAATAGAAAAAAGTGGGCGTAAATTTTGCTCTCCATGAAAACTTAGAATGGATTAATACAAACATTTGAAGGAAAAATTAGTCAAATTGATGGAGCCGTTTTCTGATTTTAGGTAAATCAAAAAATTTGGGCGGGGAAAAATTTTCTTTCTGTAAAAACCTAATTTGAATCACGACGATCATTACAAAGAAAAAACCATCAAAATCGGTCCAGCCGTTCTCAACTAATGCGATGTCCAACGAATAACATTGCTTTTTAAGTGCTGAAGCCTCGGGTTCGAGCCCCAGGAAAGGTGTGATCAATATTAATTTTAATTTTTGTTTCGTCAGAAACGCTTTAATAAGATCAAAGTTAACTGCAATGAATATTTTTTTGGTAATTAAAGAAGAAATGATGTCCGTGAAGGAATAGTAAACTAGCCAAACTGAACAATTGTTTTCGACTCCAAGAAATCGCATACCGAAATTATTATTGTATGTACATATACTTGTATGAGTTAGTCGAAGTAAAGTCACACAACAGTTTCTATCATATTCTCCTTTTCTTACCATCATTGCTGTTCTTGTAATTGTCATCTTATTTGGATGAAACAGAATTGCAATTTATTTTGTTTTTGCCCTTTTGATTCCACCCTATCTACATTAGTCGACATGAATGATATGTACGACTGTAGCCGTGGTGGTTAGAGCGCAGCTCCATAGCCGAGCGCGAAATATGTTAAGTGCTGAAGGCTCGGGTTCGAGCCGCAGGAAAGGAGTGATCAATTTTAATTTTTGTTTCGTCAGAAACGCTTTAATAAGATCAAAGTTAACTGCAATGAATATTTTTTTGGTAATTAAAGAAGAAATGATGTCCGTGAAGGAATAGTACACTAGCCAAACTGAACAATTGTTTTCGACTCCAGCTACGGTAGTCTCATCAGAGTTCTTTGTGTCCTGTGTATATTCGAGACAAAACATCAACTATTTAACTCATACTTTTTAGGAAATCGCATTCCGAAATTATTATTGTATGTACATACACTTGTATGAGTTAGTCGAAGTAAAGTCACACAACAGTTTCTATCATATTCTCCTTTGCATTTAACTTTGATCTTATTAAAGCGTTTTTGACGAAACAAAAATTAACATTGATTTTTATTTATATATATTTACATTCATATAAAACCAAACTTTCAGAAATACAAAAGAAAGTAATTGTTTCATTATATATTTGCCTAACGTGATATACAGATTAACTACGTAGGCTGCTATATATGTATATTTCTGGCCTGGCAACACTTAGTATGCAATCTGACATTTCCATTGAAAAGTTTGACATTTTTTTAGCATAATCGTACTCAGCATGTTGTGACGTACGACCATCACTTATGTTGTTTACAGTGACTTGAAAAAATTAATTTGGCAAAAATATTGAATTAAGCCGTGAACATGACTAGTGATTTATTTAAATTTAAAAAAATTAATTTAAATTAAAAAATAAACTGAGTATTTTTGTTAAAAAAAAAAAAAACATAAAAAAATTCCATAGAAATTGACGGATTTCTGTCTATATCAGGCCTGTACAAAAATAAAAATTTCATACACAATTGTGCCTTAGCTAAACTCACATGTATTCTTACGCTCTTGCTTTCAGTCGTCACTGAGACAGCGACGAGTTAACATGCGTGGTGGGTGTACGCTGATTTATTGTTTGCAGTGAGAACAAAATTAATAGCAATGCATACAATAATTTTTTATTATAAATACATTTGTAAATCCAATACATTACTTATCATAGAACGTTTGAAAATATAGTTTAAAAGTTTTTCAGTGACATTTTAATTATTTTTATATAATTGTTTATAAATTGAATGAAAAAAACAGAACTTAAAAAATTTTTTTTTGTTAAAAAATTAAAAGTACTTTTTATTACTTTATAGCAGAGTAGAATTTATAAATTGTTCTTAAATTTTTATATGAAATATTAGATATAAATTTTAATTTAAAATATTCATACAGTTGCTTATACTGCTACTTACACGTTCAGCAGTATATTCTCATTTTCTCACCAACACCACTACATTTTTACTTTTGCACAGGCCTGGTCTATATGGATTTGGCAACACTAATACAAACTAAACTTTTATTTTATCTTTAAAAATTGAATCCAATGAATCCAAATGTGTGTCACTTGTGATGACCTTTCGAACATTATCATAATTTGCTATTTATTGTATATATTGTTTTGTTTTTAATTTTAACACTTTTTAAAATTTCAATTTCTATCAACATCGACTCTATTCCTCAACGGTATATTTGCAAACAAATCATTACGTTGGTGTGTTACATGAGGCATAGCGTAGCGCAATTTTTCCCAAAACCAAGGATCACCCCATTTTAAATAAGTGTTCATTTTCAAATATGTCTTCAAATCTTCATCCAAAGTATCGATATTGTCAATGTCTTCATAAATTATGACAATAACCTTGGCTCTGTTCTCTGTTAAGGCAGCCTGATGGGCAACTTTAAATTCTAGTTTTGCCCAAACGGATTCTATGAAATGTTTACTCAAGATGATAATGGTCTTCTTGGACTCTGCTATAGAACGTAGTATCTGATCGGGTATACAATCGCCAACAGACCAGTCACGTACATGAACACATAAACGAAATTGAGGTTGGCCATTTTCCAATTCCGGTACTAAAACATCCAATACAAAATCTTCATCTTTTGCTGAGTACGAGATAAAAGCATCGTAAATTTTATCCTGATCCAACTCGTCTACAGCCACCAACCACAGGCACATATTGTGGGCATAGAGCCAGATTTTAATTTCTGTTTGAAATTTGTAGTACAAAATCAGTATCAAGCTGAGAAAGGAGGTGAATATAAATAATAATATGCTTAAGCTTTGATCCTCTTCACAGAAATCTTGCAAATCATAAAAGAATGTCGGGTTTTCGGTATTAGCACAGGTCATATTTGAAAAATCCTTGAATAGTTTAACATTATTTTGGCAAAAACGTAACAAAGGACGCGCTTCACAATCGCAAATCCAAGAGTTATTAGACAAATATATCTGAGACAATTTACTGTTATTCATGAACTTCAGAGTGTCGATGTTTAAGGTTTCCAAAAAGTTATTTCTAATATCCAAATAGGTCAAGTTCAGTGGTAATTGGCTTCGTTCTATTTGCTTCAAGAGATTGTCTTTTAAGAGTAATTTTGTAACATTAGAATAACCTGGCATCTCTAAAGTAGTAGGTAACCTGCTGAGTTCGTTATGCTGCATATTCAGTTCTATACCTTTTACTGACAGTTTTTCTATCGTAGGCAATTGAGGCACTGTCTTTAACAGCCTATTCGAACAGTTTACAACAAGTAATTGATCAAATGATCTGATGTAACATGAGCATTTGCTCGGGCAATCTTGTTTGTGTTCACATATTAGAGAAGAAAGTTCTAAATTTTTGACAATTTCTCCTTTAAGATCGTTTGGTCCCCAACATGTTAAGTTTTTTATCAAAAGCTGAACACTCTCCATTAGCATGTATTCAGTGTTGGGTTTTCTAAAAATCTCTACAAAACTTTGTAGCTCACAATCACATTGTATGGGATTATAATTTAAATCCACTTTTAAGCGTAGATTTTGAAAATCTTTGACGTCATTCGTATAATTTGTTATATAAATGGTTTTAATTTGATTGTGTGTTAAAATTAGTTGCAAATTATATTTAATAAAATTAATTAATTCCGCATCGCTTAGGGTCATGATGTTATTGTAACTCAGATCCAAAACTTCCAAATAAAATGGCACAAACCAATCGTTGGGTATTTTTGTGATTAAATTATGGCTTAAATCCAGAGTTTTTAGTTCATGGTGAAAGCGAAATGGCCACAGTAAATATGTGTTCTCCGCGGTTAGTTGATTATTATTTAACAGCAATATTTCTAATCGACTGCAGCTATTAAAGAGATCGCTGAAAATCAAAGAAAATATATGAATTAGGTTTTATAAAAAATATGTGTTTTCTGAATTATACAAATTTGATGAAAAAAGGAATATAACAACTAAATAAGACATTTTGTACTGAAGGAATAAAATTTAACCATTCTCAAGATATACAAAAATCAATAGTTAGTTTGTATGGGAGGTACCACGCTCATTTGTCCATTTCCGCTCACTTTCTGACTGATGATTTTCATTGATTTCGAAGTCATCCAGACTAAATTCAGAAACTTTGTCTTTAATCGTTCTCCAGGTACGCAAATGTTGGTATGGGAAGTATCACGTCCACTTGTCTAATTTCAAATTGAAATTTTAGATTTAACCGTTCTCAGTATATACTACACAAGGGCAACTCAGAGACGATTTGGGGCTTACCTATCGCACATATGTGATTTCAGAGTTTAACCCTCTTTATAAGTTTCGTTGAATTCGGCCAACGCGTTTAAGTGCTATGTGGCGACATACATAAATTGCATTTCTTTATGAAAATTGAAGGGGTGCCGAAGAATTTATTTATGTAATATAAAAGTGTTATTCTGGCTTTCGTGAGGATATAAATTCTTATCTGTCCTAAATAGGGAAACATTTTATAGATATATTAATCATACAATTTTATTTGATCATCATAATCTATTCAAAATTTATAGTTCATTGGTAGACATGCTAGAACATTTTGGTTTTAAACAGATGATTGCTGTGACACACTTTTTGTGTATCAGTTTGATTCTATGAACTTGAGAAAAGAGTTGTCTATCAGAGTCTATTAATAATTCAGTTGAAGTATATTTCCTGTATTGAAAGTGAAGAATTGTTTTCTTTCGTTCTAAATTTGCTAACTTGTATACATTTGCTAGATGTTTGTCCATTTCATCGCAAACATCGATGTTTTTAATTCAATGCATCGATATATTTTTTCGGTGGCTCGAAAACCATTCTTATAGTTTTGAGCTGTTTTCACCCTACAGCCCTGCTTGAACGCTGCTTATAATTGTGTATTATGTCCATGATTTATTTGTTTATTTATTATTTATTTATTTGTGCTAAGTCACAACAAGAATTGAGAACTATCAATACTATTTGGAAATCATAAACAAATTGGACAAAGTGGTAACATTTTATGTAGATACTATATGTATATTTGCAAATAAGTAGTTCGCTAGTCCTGATTTACACTTACGAAAATTAAATGACAGACATGTTTTCAATTTTTCTATTGGATCCACGCTTTAAAAAAATAAATTTTGTAAACTCAATTGTAAACTCAAGTCGATTTAATGAAAACCTTTAAGAAGAATGGGCCGATTTAGAATAAGATACTATTCATAAAATTGTACAATGTAGCGTACAAATACTTAACAATGGTCGCCAGTTACGTTTTTTCAAAAGCTTCATCAGTTTTGGCATAGCAAAGTAGAGTGCAGGCTAAAAGGGTTAATAAAATATTTTTTTTTGCAAACTCTAGACAAATAATATTGGAACTTATTAAATTATCTTATATTTCGGTAAAACAAAATATTTATTTTTTGTTTGTTTTGATATTATATAAAAATTTGATACGTTGTCGTCGTCGAGTTGATTGCACCACTGGTGCCATTTGTCATACAGCTAACGAAACAATGGCTCTTTTTTGCGACAAATTCAATAGCCGTGTTATCTTACATGGTGGCGATGTCAATTGGTCGCCAAGATCTTGTGATTTGACACCGTTAGACTTCTTTAAATTTAACCACCCTTTATTTTTTTTGTGAGCCTCCCTAATTTTCAAGCTTTAAGTCCTTGCTAATGTGTCAGGATAGGATAGGATAGGAGGAAGTGGCAGCCTCGTAATTACAAGGCACACTTGAGCACGCATAGCGGCCCGTTGTGATACCACATGATGTGGGGAGCCCTGATAGGCAGGGGCTCCACACAAGAAGCACTACTTCCCCAGAAAATTATGCTGGAAACCAGCAAGGAGCCTAATAAAGTTGGCAATTGATCCAATATCCAGGATCGACAGGTCAGTCAAGCCATCGAAAAAAGGAGATCCCAATGTAAGAAATCTGTGTCGAGCCAGAGATGGACACTGGCAAATATAGTGGACCACAGTCTCCTCTTCCTCAGCCGACCCACAGCCACGACAGAAGTCATTCGCGGGCAAGCGCAGTCTCTCCGCATGCCTGCCCATCACGCAGTGGCCCGTGAGGATAGACACAACGGAAGAGATGTCCCTGCGGTCTAGTTTAAAGAGTTGATTGGTACGCCTCAAGTCCAGCCTAGGCCAGGTGAGTCTAGCAACTTGGCAAGACTCCTCCCGCGACCAGGCTAGGTCCGCGTCCAATAAATGTCTCCCTCTAATAAGGAGCCTAACGGAGGAAAGAGGTATACCCACTTCCACGTGAGGATGAACCTCCGGCAGAGACGTACCCGTCCCAGCCAGTTCATCCGCAGTACAATTACCCGCGATGTTCCTGTGACCAGGAACCCAGATCAGATTAACGATGCACTGTCTCGAGAGTGCCACAAGGGCATCGCGACAGTCGCCGACAATTTTGGAGTTTGTGGTCAAACTCGACAGGGATCTGACCGCCGCTTGGCTGTCAGATAATATGGTGATACTGGCAGTGGGAGTGCCACCCTTGCAGCGTGACATATAGCCATTATTTCGGCCTGAAAAACGCTGCAGTAATCAGGGTGGCGAAGGGATATGGAGAGGGCGAGCATCTCCGAATAGATCCCACACCCCACTTTATCTCCAATCCTGGAACCATCAGTATAGACTTCCAACTTCCAGAAAGGTTTTCTTTTAAAAAAATCTGTTTTTCTCTTTAAGATATTAAAATTGGTATTTTAATCCTACTTAACATGCGGTGTGTATTTGTCTTTTCTATAGGGGTTTACCCCTGAGCATTGGTCTGGAAAAAAAGTGCAGCATTTTATTTTGTTTTATTTTGGAAATATTAAATTTTTCAGTAGTTTATATAAAATCTGTTTATTTTGACAAAGTGCCAGGAAAAAAGTAGAAAAGGCAAATTTTTTGTTGTTGTGTTTTATTAGTCCAAAAATGTGTTTTATTTTCTTGAAGCTAAATATAAAATAAATTGAATCGTAAATGAAGATGCATATGCCAAAAAAAAAAATATATTACTTACCTGGTTATATTAGTGAGATTATTAAAAGAAACATCAAATAGTTCCAAATCGGTGGCATGCTTCAATAAATCTTCTGGTAGAAACTGCAAATTGTTTTCTGATATATTCAAATATTTTAAAAATTTTTGATTTACAAAAATATTATGCGGCAATTTCATTAATTTATTATCGGCCAATGACACTTCAACAAGATGTGCAGAATTTTCAAATATATCGGGCAATATCTCTTTTAAACCACAGCTTAGTTCGACTTTGTCTAAACGGGGCAAATTAGCAAACAGTTTTAAGGGTAAATTTGCTAAAGGAACTTGGTTGTTTATCAAATTAAACTCTTCCAATTTTATATTGTTTATGAAAAGTTTATCTGGTAGTGTAGAAAATCGGTTGCCATTTAAATTAATGAGTCTTAATTTGTCCAACAAATCGAAAACGCCAGGCTCAAGAGCTTCTAAAAGATTGTTTTCCAAGTTCAAGCTCTGTAAGTTTGTATTAAAACGAAAAAGTTCCTTTGATACATTTGCCAATTTATTATCATTTAAACTCAGCTCAATTAGTTTGGTTTGATAACGAAACATATCATATGGCAAATATTGAAGACTTCTGCCCAGTTTTATAAACTCAACGTTGATTAAATTTCTAAAAAGATTTACCGGTAACGACGTTAAATTCGAAAATAAGTCCATAGATTCCAAACTTTCCAGCTGACTTTCATTGAATAAGTCTTCAGGCACATAAGTAAGGCTATCCATTATAAGTGTTAAATTTCTTAAAACATTTAATTGTCTGAAGTTTATTTTATTTAAAATGTGTCCCTGCTCTTTTGTATTGTGGTAGATAAGAGTTTGACATTGTATGATGCCAAGTTTTTGTAAAATCGTTTTAAGGGGCTTTGTTACCGCTAAAGGACAATCCCATATTTCTACGGCAGTTATATAACCCAGTGTCAGTGTTGGCAGTATTTTTTCAAAATCATCGTATTCAACATCAAAACATTTGATTTTTGTTCTATTACCAGGCCCCAATATCACATGCAATCTATCGTCAATAGTTGGACATTTGATTAAGTAATAATTCAATAGCATCATGCCGGTTAGAGAACAATTTGAATTTTTTACTTCAATGCTTAACTGGCGAAAACTGATGCAATAGAGCCTCGAAACATTTAAGATTATTATGAGCAAAATATAGATATTCGTTGAAATATTAAGACACTTCATATTGGTTTATTCTGCATTTTAATAATGCAATTTCTGAAATAAAATTCGTTATAAAATTATTGCTTAAATACGTACATAAATATACATATAAAGGGAATCTTCCCTTCTTTTCCTCTGAAAACCGAATGAAACTTATGCTTATTGTCGAAATGAGGGAACATTTAATAATTGACTGCATTGAAATGAGCGAAATTTTAATTCATTTAAAAGAATGAAATTAAATGACTTTTCTGAACTCTGAAAAAGTTTTAAGTTCCAATATGAAAAGTGATACACCAAAAGACAACAAAGAATATATCCATATACATATATTTTCATGCTAACCCAAGGCTAAGAGTAAAATTAATCACAGGGTTACAGACATAGACACCCATATTCATTAGTAGCTATCCCAGAGTAAGTTATTACAATTTCAAAAGTAATAAATGAGTTCGCAAGCTTTCTGATTATTCCTGAATAGTAGTCGCTGTGGTCTAGTGGTTAGTGTGTTGGCTTACTAAGACATGGGTCCTGGGTTCGACTCCAGGCTGTGACATCTTCAAAAAAAAGAAATATGATAAAAATATTTCTTTCGGCGACTACCTCTCAGCAGTCTTCTGGCAAAAGCTCTGAGAGTAATTAATTGCCATGAACAAGCTTCTCAAGTCTGTCGTTCGGAGTCGACATTAAACTGTAGGTCCCGGTACTCATGGATAAAAATTTACACACACAACATGAGTGCTGCGAGAAGCTAGGCCGTAATCCTGACACAGGGTTGTAAAGGCCAGTTATGTATGTATGTATGTATGTAATAATAATACATACATACATACATACATACATAACTGGCCTTTACAACCCTGTGTCAGGATTACGGCCTAGCTTCTCGTTAATTTTTATCCATGACTAGCGGGACCTACAGCTTAAAGTCGACTCCGAACGACAGATTTGAGAAGCATTTTCATGGCAGTCAATTACTCCCAGATCTTTTGCCAGGAGACTGCTGAGAGGTAGTCGCCAATAGAAATAATTTTTTCATATTTCTTTTTTTTCAAGATGTCAAAGCTGAGATTTGAACACGGCGCTATCGTCTTAGTAAGCCAACACACTAACCGCTATACCACGGCTACTACGAGTATTATTATTAGTAAGCAAAAATTTTTTAGACGAGGGTTATATAATCTTAATTATTACAATTCTTTTTAAAAAATAATCCAATTGATTACTAATCTTAATCAAGCAAGAATAATTTTGCACACTAGAAAAATTTGAATACTTTTACTTTGTTATTGTATTTTTTACTAGATGGTCGTACATATTTACAAGGATATTTAACAAATAGCTAATCAAGTTTAACGTAAAAGAAGTAAAATTAAACAGAAATAAATATTATCTGGTTATTTTTTCTTGTATCGGATGGGTTTTATCGGTTTTATTGAATTTGGCAATACTTAAATCATTCCATTCTGTCACAAAATTCAGTATACGAGTATTGTCTTCACTGAACAAATGAATCGATTTACGCTTGAGCAACGTTATAGGATTTATTGGAAATTTATTCGAAAAACAAAGAAAAAAAAAATAAAAATACTTTCAGGTCATTATTGGCCCATATTTCTTTGAAAGCTAGGCCAAAGGGGTGGGGCGGGGGGGTCATGGTATAGAGTTAAGAGCCCTCGCACAAAAACTCAACCGAAGTTCAATTTCAAAATTTGCGGATTTTCTTAATTATAATTAAAAAAAAAATAAATAAATAAATAAGAGGTTCCCCCCCTCCAAGAAGTCAATCTTCAAGAAATCGCTCCCTGACATTTCCAGTATTCCACCAAAAACGAATGATCAGGAGTACAGCGCCACCTTTTGGGAATATAACAGCTAACCTACTGAAGAAGCTCGACACTCACATTCTACATCCATCGACAGATGGGGCATTTGCTGTTGATCATTCGAGCGTGGAAGTATAACACCAGCCTTTGAGTGGTCAAATTGTTAGCTACTTGTTTTATCAAAAAAAAAAAAAAAAAAAAAAAAAAAGGCGCATAATAAAAAAATAAAATAAATCTGTCTAGTATCTTAAAATTCCAATATAATGCACGGCATGAGTAGAGGTTTACCCTGAGTATTGGTCTTAAAAAAATGGAGACAACACCTATCGCAACAATGATAACTGATGTTTTTGTACCCGCTCTTCATGGATGTAAACAATATTTGGTTTCAACAGGATAGTGCAACTTGCCATACATCTCATTCCACATTCGATTAATTGCATTAACCTCAATGATTGTGCCCGTTTTAATATTCAAAATGATGATGCCAATTGGCCGCCAAGAAGTTGAGATTTAACACCGTTAGACTATTTCTGTGGAGCGCCTTTTAAGACAATTGGCCATTTGAAGGGCTTATACACTAAAAAAGTGCTCGAAAATTTGCCCGATTGAATCGGATACTGTAAGGCAAGCAGTGCGCGAGCAATACAAATTAAATACTATTCCATTTCCAATCGGAACTAGTGTTTTTCACAACAGAAAAATTAATTTGGCATAATTTCAATTGTTTTATATCTAAACATAAAAACTAATTTAAGAAGCAATACACTATTGCATCGTAAGCTTTACTGATGCCATTTTTTCAGGAAATTTACTGTGAATTGTTTGCAATAAAAAACATTTGACTTAAATTAGTGATGCCAAGTTTTGCGTTTATGAATGGCATAGAGGCACCAAGCGTATCCTTACTTTTATTTTGTCTAAATACAATACAATTTAAATTTGATCTTGATTTTATATCTCAAAGTTATTATTTATCTTTTTATAACATGGAATTAAAGAACATACAAAACCTTAAATGTTCACCAGAGCCAAAAAACCTGCATGAAAGTAGAATAAAGACACTGATATTTTTCAAAACCTAGACCTCGTAAGTGAATTTATTTTCATCGTAGAAATCTGGGATCAGGGCCAATCGATGCGTATTTTTTTCTGATAAAAATGATGCAAAAAACGTATTTTAAATTTTTTGTCAGTTACAGCGTTCTTTAATTCTTGCGACGATATGCAGAGTTCGTTTTTGCTGACATCTTATAAAATGCAACCCTGATATCGCATAGAGAAAAAAATGTTTATGAATTTTTTCAAAAGATTATAAAGTTGTATAACAATCTGTCATACATTTTTATGCCACACTGTTAGACTTTTTTAATACACACGTTTTTTTTTGACAAATCATACGACTCGAGAGGATAGTGTATCACGGCCTTTAGTGATATTCGTAGGTAAATAAAATATGAGAAATAAATCGTTGCATCGGTTCTATTAACTAAACGTCTGCATAAAACTAAGTACTTCAACTTCGCAAATAATCGTTCACAACAAAACATTTTTGTGCAAGCAACTCACAACTTGTTTTTAAATCTTTCAAACAACTACATACAACAAAACAAGCCAACTCATAAATTATTCGTCAGTTATGAGTTGTCTGATTTTAAATGTTTCGTGCTTTTCAACTTCCTGCTTCAAGTTGTTGATAACACGATACGCACAATCACGATGATTTGCTTGCTTACATATTCGTGACTTTTATGTGTTCAAAATCAAGCTGATTTGATTTTAGGTGTTTGCATTAAGTTTTGGGTTTTGGTGTGTTCTGACATATATAGTAAAATTTTATGGCCAACTTTTTTGTAGAACATTTCATCCCCGTTCCTCCCCTTTTTCGGGGTGTTTTTTACGATTTCTTAGAATAAAGCCGCAAAACTAACTTATGTTATGTTATAATATGTTCTGCGAAAATATTTGTCAGGATATATTCTACAAAGTTACTGAACATACCATACACCTCAGATGTAAGGAAAACATAGTTTTATACACCGATATGCTGCAAGAATTGGCCAGAGATATTAACTGCCTCTAAAATAAAATTCAGATTTGATCTGTCAAAACGCCGACACACGTATGTATTTTTTTAGTCTCCTCTACTAGGATCAATCGTCAGAACGCCGTAATTTTGCAAAAAGTTTGAAAATGTTGTACGATGTTATATTTGCCAAAGGTATATGTTAGACAGTAGTTGTAAAATAAACGAATGTTTTGAAATGCCATTTGAATCAGCTTTTTTTAATATCGATGTTTATATAAGACATTTTGAATTCCAAGTTATAAAGCCAAGGGGTTTTCAAACAAAATAAAGTGGTACTCATTTTAAAAAAATTCAGGCAAAAAGAAAAATTAAAAAAAATAAAAAATTAAATGTTATCTTAAGGTTACGTATTTTTTTTAAGTACTGGGTCAGAGGGATGTAGAAGACGTCTTTTCAAAAATTGCTCATGACAATGAATAAGGAAGTCTTTTTGCAGTATTTTTAAAATATACATATTTATTTATATGTTTTTTATTTATTTTTTTTAATTTGTTTTCTTAATTAATAATTACGTTTTATTACAATAATAATTCTATATATTTATGTATAGATATTAGAGCTTAAAAATTAAGGGTGATGATTTATGCATTATATTTAACATTAATTTTATTACGTAAATAACTATGACATAACTATACTTAATAATGTATGTACTTTTATCAGCTGTTTTTTTATTACATATTTGAGAATTTTTATTTTATTGTTTTACGAGTATGTAGATGAGGAATAAATACATAAATAGTAAGAATTTAAATACAATAATACATTTACCCTCTTTTTTTACAAATACATACATATATAGTAAAAATAAGATCTTTTGTATAATTTTTGTTTTATTAAAATATGTACGTTTATACTCGTATTTTATGGAGTGATAAAGATTCAGTATGAAAAATTGAGATTAAAAAAGTTTTTTTTTACATAAAAACTAATTCATTAAATAGTAACGAAATTGTTAAAACAAAATTTAAAAAGTTTAAATAAGTTTT
Organism: Metopia argyrocephala; assembly: GCA_963576795.1. Classification (NCBI taxonomy): domain Eukaryota; kingdom Metazoa; phylum Arthropoda; class Insecta; order Diptera; family Sarcophagidae; genus Metopia; species Metopia argyrocephala. The sequence continues at coordinate 53,039,462 of OY756211.1, read as the reverse complement.
TTACTAATTAACACAAAACTCTATTGCATTTAAAAGGCGTGCTTTTTTTTACAAAATTAGAAATTTAGAAATTAAATCGTGACAAACACTAATGGTAATATTATATTTACATTATTATGCTGTAATAAATTTGAATTTGTTCTGGATTTTTTGCATTCAGTTTTACAATTTATTTTTTTCATATTTTAATTTTTAAAAAATTTATTTTTATATATAAAATGTTATATGTTTATACATAGAAGGCAATTTTTTGTTGAATTTTTTTTTTTGTTTTTCTTAATTATGATCTATAAATTTGAACCATTCGAGTTTCAGAGATTCAAAATTATTAAAAAATAAATTTTATTTTTTTTTATTTTTTATTTTGTTTTCTTTTTTTGTTGGTTTTAAACATCCGTCCAATTGAGTGAGATTCCTAACTTACATGCTCCATAAAAAAAAAAACAAAAAATTAAAACTATAAACTTATATTTGAGCTTTGAATTAAAGCGAGTGTTTAATATAAATTATAGAAACAATTATATTTTTAAAATATAAGGACCTTAAAGTTGGCAGTTAAAATGAAATCATATCTCTTAAATAAGTATTTCATAACATTAAATTACAAAAACAAAAAAAAAAAAAAAAAACCATTTTTTTTTGTAAAATTGTAAACCGAGTTCTATATTTAAAAATAACTAAAACTAATGAAAGCTTTTTAAATTGTACCTGTGAAAATGAGCTTAAATAGCTGAAAATTAATGTGCAGAAAATATTTTATTCGAATTTCTGAAATATGCAGTTTGAACAAATCAAATGTGTTGTTTTGTGATTGTAGTGCCGATTGCACTTTTGTCCCCGTCAGTCAGTCTGTTTCTTTGTTTTGTTTGTTTTACATTTGCTTGTGTCTTTATGTGTTTTAAATTGTTTAGATCCATAATCTAATTTATTTGCTGGTGGTTTTCCTTAAGCGTCTCAATGTTTCATCGATAGAGTACATCATCAAATTGAAACATTTCCGCCTTCTCCCAATTCTATACATCGCTTTGTTTGGCATTTGTGTTGATAATAAAAGCACCATTGATATGACAGTTGGGTGTGGCTTTACCATTTGTATAATAGCTGGGTGTTTTGCCATTAGCAAACATTACCGCTGTCTGCGGAGCTCCTACACCATTCAAATGTGCCACTAAAGGATTTTTTGTGCTTTCACTGGGTGGTGTGGTTAGAGTTGGTGTTACTGGGGAGGGCTTTATGAGCTCTAATTTATCATCAGTTGAGCCTTTGAGAGGGTTTTTTACTAATCCTTTAATATCACTATGTGCATGAGGCATGGCATAGCGCAATTTGCTCCAGAACCACGGATCGCCCCACTTCAAATAAGTATTCATTTTAAGGTATGCTTTTAAATCTTCATCTAAATTGTCCACTTCTATGTCACCATATAATATCACTATAATTCGAGCTCTACCCTCATTGAGAGAAGCTTGATGAGCAGCATTAAATTCCATTTTGGACCACATGGATTCTATAAAATTTTGCGAAAGCACAACAATAGTTCTTCTAGAGTCCTCTATGGATCTAACAATTTGATCTGGTATACATTCGCCTACCATCCAGTCGCGTACATGTACACACAACTTAAAAGGTGGTTTTCCATTTTCCAATTGGGGTACCAGATAATCAGCTATAAATTGCTCATCCTTATGGGAATAAGAAACAAAAGCATCATACTTTTTATCTTTATCCAATTCTTTTTCGGTAACAAACCATAGGCACATATTGTGGGCATAAAGCCAAATCTTTATTTCTTTCTGGTATTTGTAATACAAGGCAGCCAAAGAACCCATAAGAAGACCCATTAGTGCTATTACTATACCCATAGCTATATATAGTTCATTATCGGAACATATATCATTAATGGATAGTTCACTAAAGTACTTTGGTTCTAGAAAGTTGGAACAAGCTGTTTTCGAAAAATCTCTGATCAAATTATATTTGGCTTGAACAAACATTAAAAATGGTTTTGCTTCACAGTTGCACTTCCAAGGATTCTCCGATAAATATAGGGAATTTAATGTGCTGCTTTTATTGAAAAAGTTTATTGTTGTGACATTGAAATACTCCAATTGATTGTGTCTCACATCCAGCTCGGTCAAATGTAAAGGCAAGTGGTTGCTGTCTATGCTGGTGAGATTATTTCTGGCTATAAAAAGTTTTGTGACTTCTGCATAACCGGGTGTTCTAGCCAAAGGCAATTTCATCAATTGGTTATTTTCGATATACAATTCAGTTGCGCTAAGTTTTAATTGTTCGATTCTTGGTAATCCCGGTATTTTAGTAAAATTACCATTGGAACAATTTACCATTAGAACCTTGTCCAATAATCTAACCCAGCAGTTGCAGCCAGGCGGACAACGTTTAGGTTTGGTGTCTTCATGATCCAAGGGACACAATAAATCCTTGGGATTAACATATTTCACTGGCTTATCTTTCAAGTTTTCAGGTAGACTACACACCAGACTACTAGTATCCAATACTATATGTTTCCGCAGATGCTGGGCTCTTTCACCCCGTAGATATTGCACAAAACTTAACAGAACACAATCACATTGTACCGGATTGTTGTTCAAATCGATTATTATCTTTTTATCATTTTTTGTTATTTGCAGAGATTCAATAGATTCTAAATTGACCATTCTCAACTGATTGTGGGTTAAATTCAATTTTAATTCATTTTTGGTCAAAAATTGTAAATCATTTTCATCCATAGAAGAAATGTTATTGTAACTCAAATCCAATTCCTCCAACTCGAGCAATTGGAATTTCCAATCTCCATAAATGTACATAATAGAGTTATTGCGCAAGTTAAGTTTGCGCAATTTTATTGCATATTGAAAAGGTGAACCAAGACCTGTTTCTATATTTTCCAAAACACTACTGTAGGGTTCTATGAGACTCAGTTGATTATTTTCCAAATTAATTTCCTGTATATTCTGAGTGCTGGCAAAGGCGCTTAAGTGTATGGTGATCAATCTATTGTTGCTGAGATCTAATGTTTTCAGATTTGTAAGGGATGAAAAGAGGTCCCTAAAAAAGTCAGAACAGAAAAACAAAATTATTTATTAGTTTGACATTCATTCAGCGCTAAAATTATTGTATTTTTAAATTTGTATTCTTAGTTACCTTTGAATTTCTGTTAGTTGGTTATTAGATAACTTTAAAGTGGCCAATTTCTCGGTGTTTCTGAATAATTTTTCCGGCAGTAAAGTCAAATGATTTTGTGATAAATCCAATTCGTTTAAATTGCTTTGGCTCTCCAATAACTCCTCAGGAAGATTGCTTAACTTATTATCACGCAAGAATATAGTTTCTATAGCTGAAGAATTTTTAAATAAATTACCCGGCAACGATTCCAAGTCACATGTCAAACGAACATCTTTTAATTCCGGCAAATGGGCAAGAAGTTCCCCCGGTAAACTACGTAATGGCACACGATTATTGATTATTCTTATTTGTGATAAATTGCGGTTATTTTTGAATAGTCCTTCAGGCAATGCTTTTAAATGATTACTATTCAAACTTATGAAAGTAAGATTTGTTAATAATTCAAAGACATCATGACGTAATGTTTCTATGCCATTATTACTTAAATCCAATTCTTTAAGAGAGGTAATGCCTTCAAATATATTTTTGCTGAGATTACGCAATTCATTACTCCATAAATTCAAGACTTGCAATTTATGCTGGTTATGGAATATACCCTGAGGCAGCGATTTTAAATGATTATAACCCAATTCAATAAAGATGAGATTTTTCAATTTGGAAAATATATTCACGGGCAAATCCACTTTATTGGAACGTAAATCTATCCAAGTAAGGTTTGCTAGTGAGGGATCATAAAACAAATCCTCAGGCATATGCAGCAATCTGGAGGAACTAAAACGTAAACGTCGCAAGCCATGTAAACCACTTAAATGTTCTCGGGTTATGTTTGTGCCCAAATCATTATAGTTATCGAAAAGTAAAGTCGTATATTGCTTGGCACCTAATTGTTGTGCTATACTCGCTATAGATAAATGACCCGGCAAGGGACAACCTTGAATTTGCACTTGTGATGTATTACCAATGGCCATATTGGGCAATAACTTGTAATCCTTATAGTTAATGTTATAACATTCGATCATAACATGATCTCCTGGGCGTATTTTGATCGATAATTTAGGATCATTTACAGGACATTCAATATTTATATCTGAAAGTATAGGTATGCATCCACAATGTGATTTTGTCGCCAATTCCATGCATTCTTCACGTAATTTGACTGAAGATCCAGCCAATGAAAGTGACAGATGTGTGCTAGCCATTAAGATGAGGAGGTAAATAATGCTACAGGTAGAGCTTCTTAACAGCAGAACTCTACTGCTTTTACACAGACCATTGAGATTCATTGTGTAGCAAGTTTACAGATAAGAAAACAAGAGTTAACGTTTTTATTTTTGAAGTTTTTGCCAATCAGTTTTGAGAAACAGCTGAAAGTATAAAAAAAAACTATTTAAAGTGCCTATTGAGATTTCAGTAACTATTTACACAGTGAATTTACAAACCCAAAAACCAAAATAAAATATAAAAACAACTACCACAACAATTATCATTAATTTGAATAATTATAAGTTATTGAATAAAAAAGAAGCCTAAATGTATACAAAATTTCGAGTTTTTTAAACGCTCTTAAAGTATACTGTAAAAATATTTTTCTTAAATTGTTTTTCTGTATCAAAGAATATAAATATGAAAATGACATCCACACAGTGTTAAAAAAAATTAAATTTCATATTTACTGGTATTATTAAGTCATAAATAAATAATTTTAATATCACTTTTTTTTATTTTTTTTTTCATTTGTGTTGTTGCTGCAGTTAAAAAGCAATAAAATTTTTAACTGCATAAATTTTCTGTTTAAATTTTTTTACGACTTGGTTAAACATAAAAATGTCAGATAAAAAATACTCCTATCCTACAAAATAAAAAGTTTTAACAAAAAAATTTTTTAAACATTTTTCTACATACTTAAACATATAAAATTTTCTTTACTACTGCATATCTCTAGGCTGGATAGAGTAGTACGTAAAGAGAAATTGCAAAGTTTGTGTTTAAATAAAACAATAAAAAAAAATTACGAACAAATTATGTACTTCCTTAACAAAAATTTATATTTTAAAAAAAAATTTATATTTTAAACAAATTAAAAATATTAAAGAATTTTTTAATACCAAATTTGTTTCAGTGCAAGTTTCAAGTCGTCCTCCATCTAAAAGTATGCCTAACAAAACAAAATAATTTTTTTTTGGTTAACCACGAAAAAGGAGAAAAGATTGCTTGCTAGTGGTTTAATGTTAAATTATAATCTTGGAGAAAGTTTTTAACATAATAGAGCTAATTCCTTATCTTTTTTTTTATTACTCATTAGCCAAGTAATGTCCTTTAAATATTTTTAAGATAATTGCCAACACTTAAGAAAAAACATTTTTCCTTTTCCCCCTGCCAAGCGTTTGCTTGTTGTCAAGTTTGTTTTGAGTGTTCACAGCAAGCAAGACAAGATCTATTTTTACCCTTTTTTCTACCCCAAATGTTTTTAAATCATTAACATTTTTATACCGAGGAAAAGGAAAATAATTTACTTTTTTTGTGATATAGAATACAGTAAGAAAATAGTCATGATGCCTGCTTTCCCTTTAACTATGCTTTACGGTTGGTTCTATTTTCATGTCGTTTATTTCAACGTGTTTAATAATTAATGAGGGTGTTAAAAAGGTATTTAAAACAGTCATCTTTTGTTTTGAATGCTTTTTTTTTTATATTTTTTAAGCGTGTAATTTAATTTTTATAATTAAAAGCTTGGCTAATTGTCAGCAACTTTATTTTGTTAAAAAAAAACCAAAAAAATATTTGGAAGAAAATATGTCAGTAATGGCTGAAAGTGGTTGTGTGTAAACTTGAAAATGAAGGCAAAGCATTGAAATTTTAATGGGCTCTGAATTGGAATGGATTTTATTTAAAAATTAATAAATGGCATTTCAATTTTAATTAAATTTCCAAAGCCATTATGCCACAAATTAGTTTTTAATTAACCAACGGCCGTATGTATGTATAATGAAAAATTAGCAACTCGTTAGTCTATGGGAAAAAAATTGGCAAGTTTATCACCCGCTATAGACTGATATTATTAAAACTTTCCATACCCTCTATTTGATAACTAGTCAGTTATTAAAAAAAAATTAAATACCTTGTACCTTTGAGTAAAAATTTCCACGTATTGGAATGACAAACTTAGCCACTGTGTACAACGACCTGCTAGTTTTCTATTATACATAAGGCTGTATACAGCAGAAATTAGTGCTTACCAATAAGCTATTTTGTAATGAAGAAATTGTGAACGATCATTTACACGTCCGCATCAATAATGCATGATTTTTATATGAAATGAGCCGCTAAAATGCAATAGAAATGCACATTTATTGCAACCAGTAAGCAAATAGTACAACAAATTAAAAATAATACCTCTTCCTGTAGCATATTTGGAGGCTTTCTATAGATTATTTTTATTTATTTTATTTTTAACTTACACACCCATTTGTTTAGATATAATTTGGATCATAAGATTGAGAATACAAGCCTTAATATCCAGCGGGAAATGGTAATCAATGAGAATCGAGAAGGTAATATAGGGAATGTATTACCCTTCACACAGATCATGTTCTAAGAAAGTAATAAATTTTTTTCATGTCCCCTCGTGACAAGTATTAAAAATCATTATTTGTAACTCATAAATTTATTTGTTGATATTAATTTGAAGGAATTACGAGAAATAACAATTTTTTTTTAATAAAATATAAAACAATGAATTCCTTCTTCTGATGATGTAGGAACACACATGGTATGGTAATTAAATTTACTTATGTACCACATGAAATTATCTTCACGATTCCAAAAGTAATAAATTCTATAGGCAGATATTATTTAATTGATTATAAAATAAGGTAATCAGTTTTTTCCCGCTGGACATATTTTCATAGTTAACAAATTTGCTCGAAGAAAAGCTAAAGAAATTTTAATGAAATAAAAATATGATTTTTTCCTTTAATTGCCCAACAACTACAAGACTTTTTCCATTAATCTAATCAGACACTCTGTAAGCGTTATTTTTACCAAAAAATCAATCACAAACAAAGTCTCTTGTCAAACAAAAAACCAAGATCTCTATCCAAAGCTCCAAACAACAACAATCCGAGTAAAATGTAGGGTAATTTGTTATTCGATCAAGTTTTAAATACTTGTCTTGTCATTGCTAGCAATTTAAATTTCAGACAAAATATAGCTTCAGCAGTTAATGAAGTAATTATGCAAAGCTTACTAAGATATGCACGAGTATGTAATAATTTTAAACAATAAAACTATTGTTTAAACTAAACTCTATAAGATAAAAGTAAAAGTTTATTTAAGAAAAAAAAAAAAAAAAGAATAAAAGAAAGTAAAAGAAACAGTAAAAGGTTCAAAAAAAAAAAAAAATCAAAAACGTTCCCACGATCTTCCACACAACATACAATTCACAATTTGGGTAAAACGCTCATTGCAAATTCATGTGATCAGAGCAGTCACTGATGCTTTAAAAATTTCCATAAAAGTAAATTAAACATTTTACCATAATTTTTCTTGGGTTACATTCTCCACTCACTAAATAAATCCCTGTAAGATGCTGTTAAAACAAAAATATATATGCTCTGATCATTATTGGACTTTTAATATTTGATGATTGCATGCAATTGGTTGTGTGAAAATGCTGACAATTTTTTGCCAATTATTTTTGATATTTTGTTTGCCAATTAAATGAAATTTTCTATTCAAATTTATATTAAAAAAAAAATAAATTTATTGCAAACAAATAATGTCAACATGGTGGTTACTAAGCAAGAAAGAAAAGTGAGAATTTTGTGTTGTACTCGTAAAACAAAAACAGACACCAAATTTAAAATTAAACAAATGCTTACGTTTCTTTTGTGGCACCAAGAAATTAACAGTCAAATGAAAGGAAAGCGATTTTTATAAAAAATTTTGACCAATACTTCGAAACATTACTCGGAAATATTACTTGTGGTTTAAATTTAATATAAAAAACAAACAACTTTATTTTTCAAAATTTAATATACTTTTAAAGTTTAGAGCTCAAAAAATGTAGGCTAACTTCATAAATGTAGTTTGAAATGCAATTTATAGTGTTCAAAAGTCCGTTAGTTATAGTTTTAGCAATGACTCAAGTTCATTAATGCATGTCAATACTTTTGGATGCACAATATCTGTTAAATTTGTGCATTTTCTTATTTATAATACTTTACTACTCTGTGTGTATTCATAGAGTTTTGACAGGAAGTCTTTTTTCTACCAGTTATTTGTAGAAATAAATGCAATTTTATGATAGTTTTACAAAAGTTCAAATTTTTTGAAATTTTCAAAAATTGTCGCAATAAACAAAACTTTTGCGTGTTCATGAACATGCCTTATTCAGTAACTCTTCTAAGCTAAAACTCTATCGTTAAAAATTTATAATTTTGATTTAGGACTTTTTGGCTACGAATTCAATTCTTGAACGCCACGTATTGTAGTTTTAAAGTTTCATGCCTATTACCTCTAAAATTTTTAATTTAATTTATTCTAACGCCCAGCCAAACCTAAAAATAAAACCATTTTAGAATAAGAGAATTATATAATAGGGCACCTAAAATGTTACTTCATTATTTTACAAAGCACGAAACAGTGTTTCCATAAAATATTTCTCTGCAGTGTTGCATTCAAAACTGTATTTATGAAGTCAGCCTTCTTTTTTTTAACTATTCACTTAGATAGTATGAGTTAGTATGTAAATATGTACAGATGTCCATACAAACATACATATGTATATACAATTATATTTATTATGATCTTTACTACCACTTTTGTATAATTAGATTGTCATCATCTATGTGATCATTAGTAACAGCATAGAATAGAATAGCTGGGTTGTCGGACCAATGGCATGTCTATATTTTTCTATTAATGTTTAAATAAGTATAACATATGTACATATGTATATACATAGACATACACTATGTATTGTATGTAGTTATAAAAGTTATTATGCAAGGAATACAATCTGTATTGTACATATTTCCACTTGGCCAAATGTCATGAGTATTTCTTTCTAATTCTCCATGGAAGTATGCGTGTAACAGTATAAAAGAATATCCTTTTTATTTTTGTTGGTAACAGTTAAAGTATAACTTGAAACATGCACAATCATGTCTAAATGATTTAGTCATTCCTATTGTGGGCTTAATAGTGCATATTTTTTTATAGTCTGACTTTAATGATATGCTGCTGCTAAATGGTAAAACATCTACTTCTGTATAAGTAACTGACTGACCGAGTAACTTATTGACTAATCAATGAGCATGCATGCCATAAAAATATGTATGCACATACATACATATGTAGATGTGTATTGAATGTCCTTGCAGTGAACTGTTTAAATTTATTGCTATTTAACAAATGAAACGTAATGATCATTATGACATCAACATTACAGATAAATCTCTCTATAAGTAGCACTTATATGAGGTCCAAGTTTACTGACATACGCTTTGACACATACAGACATATGTGTATGTTTGTATGTATACATTTAGAGGTCATTTTACACACATGCAGAAACTTTATTAAAACGAGTTTAAAATATTTGCATTTTAATTCTTTATCATTTTAAATTTTGCTTAACTAGAAATTACATCTTATTTTATACTGTGATATGAAATGTCTTTTGTTTTTGTAATTTATGTATCGATAATGCTCATATTCTACACAAAATATTACTTTATTTTACCTTTTGAATAAAAACATGATAAGAACTAAAATTAATGGAATTATTCTTGAAACTAAAAGCGCCTATTTTTAGGGAATTTCTACACGAAACATAAAACCAATTCTGCAAACATTCTTGAAATTGTGATGAACAATTTAAAATAGCTGAGAATTGTCTTCAATTTCATTTTTGTTAAAATTCTATTTCTTAAGAGCAAAATGCACTAATTTCGAAAAACCTTTACAGTCATTTTAGAAAAATATTTTATGGAAGAAAGATAACTATTATTTTATAGATTTATTGCCATAGATTGTCTGTTTAAGTGAAATTAGTATGATTGTCGCTGTTGTCTTAAGACAATTTAGCAGACAGCATTTTCTTATAAAAATATTGTGACATAACCACGACCTATGTAGTCGCCGTGGTCTAGTGGTTAGTGTGTTGGCTTACTAAGACATGAGCCCTGGGTTCGACACCCAGCTCCGACATCTTGAAAAAAAAAAGAAATATGAAAAAATTATTTCTTTCGGCGACTTCCTCTCAGCAGTCTTCTAGCAAAAGCTCTGGGAGTAATTGATTGCCATTTAAAAGCTTCTCGAATCTGTCGTTCGGAGTCGCCTTTAAACTGTAGGTCCCGGTACTCATGGAAAAAAATTAACACACACAACATGAGTGCTGCGAGAAGCTAGGCCGTAATCCTGACACAGGGTTGTAAAGGCCAGTTATGTATGTATGTATGTAACCATGACCTAGACTCGTACGTATGTCATATGTACCTCAATGGCAATAACGCTAATTATTATTTTTACTATTTTACAAGACTTTAGGTATTACCATTAAAAGCAATTAAATTTTTGCTTAAATATAAGCAAAACTTTAAATAACTTACAGCCAGAGTAAGTAATTTGTTTCATTTTAGAAAGAACCCAAATTGATTGCTGTCGTTATTACTTTATTTAAAAACATGTTTTTGATTTTTAAATTACACTTTCCTAATCAATTTATTTTCTGTAGAATTTACAATTAAAAGTTTTTTTTTTGCCATTTATTGCTTTAATTAAAAACAGACTAAACAATTTTAATTGTTAAACAAATAGTAGATTTTGTAAATTGTTGTCTAAAATTTGTAAAACATTGGAAAATTTAAATTTCAATAAAAAATAAAAATAAATCTAAAATGTGCAATCAATCATTGTGGAAGCATTTATTTTACTTTCCTTGTTTTTTTTTTTTTTTTTTGTTCTTTTTTTTAACATTCAATTTACAATGAGAAGGGATAAAACAATTAATATCCCTGTGCTTTTTAGTTTTTTTCTACTCTAAAAAATTTTGCAGACAAAATAAATTGATTTGCTGCCATGGTTATGCTGTTGTGCTGTTTTTTAAGTTGCTTTTAATTAAAAAAGCAACTAAAATAAGAAATAAATAAATGTTGTAATTTTACTCATGCATATAAATGTATTAGAAGTAAATAGTTATAGCAATACATATATTCAACTTTTAGACAGAATTCTTCGAATTCTTCTAGTCCTTTTCTTAAAGTTTAGCACTAAATCTATAAATATAATCGGTGTCTGTTTAATACAATTTTAGATAACAGTTTACAAGAGTAATACAATAATTTGCTCGAATTAGTACATATATAATTGGCCTTGACAACCCTGTGTCAGGGTTACGGTTTAGCTTCTTGCAGCACCCAAGTTGTGTGTGTGTTAATTTTTATCCATGAGTGCAGGGACCTACAGTTTAAAGTCGACTCCGAACGACAGATATGAGAAGCTTTTCCATGGCAATTAGTTACTCTCAGAGTTTTTGACAGAAGACTGCTGAGAGATAGTCGCCGAAAGAAATAATATTTTCATATTTTTTGTTTTGTTTAAGATAACAGAGTTGGCGTTTGAACCCTGGGGCTCATGCCCTAGTAAGCCAATACACAAACCACTAGACCACAGTGACTACTCCCGAATTAGTACAGTTCTTTTTTTAACTCGATAGAAGTTACGGAATACATAATTGTCAAACGAACAGAGTAAACTTTTTAACATTTCTAATCAGTGTATTCTGTGGCAGCACTGTGGGGCACTTTAATAATGCTACCAAGTTATGCAGGGACTACGACTCTCGTAGTTCACATGAACAAGTTTAAATGTAGTTTTGTATTTATTCTCTGGAGAAACGCAACAATTTCCTGATAATATTTCACTAAACGTGTGCAAAACTTTAGTCAATAGTCACAAGAAAAAAAAAAACCACTGACAACAAAAAACGAATGATCAGGAGAAAAGCGCCACCTATTGGGAAGTAACAGAGATAACAGCTAAACCTACTTAGCGAAGGCACTCACCACGAACAATCAACGTCCAACGGTGAGGCAATTGCTGTTGATCATTCAAAGGTGGAGGTATAACAATGGCGTTTGAATGATCAATTTATAGCAATTTGTCTCATTCCTAAGGCGCTTAAAAAAATTCCAATACCTTACACAACATCAGCAGAGGTTTCTCTCAATAAGAAAAAAAAAGATATCGTTTAATATATAACATCAGAGTGTGTATATCGAACTTTAACTCACTGTATATGTTGTTATGCATATGTGTGTGCACATACAAATATTTATTTGAACTTAATACACACCAATTTTCAATATTAAATCCTTAAAATTATTATTATAATTAAAGAAATGATGTTCTATAAAACAAATTCTATTTATTGCTATTTTTATAGTGAAAATAGAAAAAATATGAAACAATTTTTTTTCTTTTTGCTTGTTAAAGAAATTATTTTTATTATTGTTGTTATATTTCTAAATATTGTATTGTCGCTTCTATTAGTTTTCGTAAGAAAATTTTCTATCATTAATTTAATTGCTTGTTAGAGAGCAGAAAATATTTTAAACAAAAGAACAGGGAAAAACTTAAAATTAATTGCTCTCTTGATTGCAATATACGAGTGTTTTAAAAGAATAATTATAATTATAAGGGAAATATAATTGTTTTTAAAAAAGTATATGTTTTTGTTTTTTTATGTGTTTTAATTAAAACTAAATGAAGCAAAAATTTTTATAAAAATGTTTACGTTTTGTAATTTCGATTTAGTTTAAATACAAACTGAAGCTTTAAAGAGTAATTGTATGGAAAAATAGAAATCCTATTAAAAATTCTTTACACAGTAGTAGCTCATTTCCAAACACCTCTTTCCTTAACAACACTTACTTAAAGCATCAAAACCATAAGCATTATGGCATTTAAATACACGTTAATTTTTTCCGTTTCCTTTTTAACTTTTTTTTTCTTTTTTTTTTTCATTTCTATGCAACATCAGCTCAGGCTTTTAGTGTTGCAAAACATAAAAAAGAAAAAAAAAAAAAAACAAACGAACAGTTGTGGTAATACTTGTAGAAAGCAGTCAAAAAAAAAATATATATTAAAGTAAGACGTATTTTTTCTAGTACTCTTGCTTGAGAGAAAAAAAAGAATGCAATGGTTTTTCTGTCCAAGACTGTTTTTTTTTTCTTTACTTGAGACAATCTCAAAACTGTTGATGCACCAAACTTAAAATAATATTTTGCAAACAAAAGTTAAATTAAAAAATTAGATGAACTAAAACTAGATAAACCCCGATGCACTTTGATGGCCATTAAAAGTAATTTAAAATCTGTTAAATAAAGAACATTCGTCATCGAAAATTCCAATTTAGTTTACACTGGCGACAAAAATGGTTTGTATAGTTTAATTTTCTGTGAAGCATGTTTTGATTAAAGGACTGAAGACAGAATCTCTTATAAAACTATCTACACTGAAAAGTCAAAGAACAATGTTAAGTGTTTCTTTTCCTTTAAGTTTAATACGTAGTAAAGTCTATTTTGAATATTTACTAAATAAAGTTATTACAAAAAAAAAAAAAAACCAACTCCCTTTGTCATATATATGTATTTGAAGTTTAATAATCTTTATCATTTAATTGATCTCTCTGAGAGTAATGATTTTTTGAAGAGAAAAATTATTTTGTATTTAAATCATTAATTATTAATTACATTTGTAAAGAACTATTATTCATAGACATAGAAAAACAAATAAACGAATTATGTATGGCAACCGAACTACAGCTAGTCCCTTGCCAACTGGCAACCAATAAAATTACTAGTTGCCGAAAAATATTTTTTTACAACTAAAATTTTAAATTATTTGTTACGAGTTGCAGTTTCTATTTTTTTTAGTACAAGCTAGGCCGTAACCCTGACAGGGTTGTAATGGTCAATTATGTATGTATGTAGATGCCGTTTTTTGGCAACTGGCAAACAAACTAAAGTTCGGTTTGTATTCCACAATTGACTTAATAGTCACGGCAATAGGTACCGTTTACATACTTAGTTTTCTGTAGTTCAGGTAGATTTTTTTTAATTTGTCTATTTTAAATGTATTGCATTGCATTAATAAGTACTATATAATCGTTTTGTAGAATATTTTATAGTTACTAACAGATTAGAGTATTAGAAATAATTAAAAATATTAAAAAAGCATTCAGTGATAATATTAAAAGTTCCAATATGTGTAGACAGAAATAATAGAAAAATAATAGAAATTAGAATTAATATTATTTTATTATAATAAAATTTAATATTTTATTATTATAATAAAATTAATAATAAAACAAACACTGAAATAATTGCCTTAGTACTTCGATTTATTTTTGTAGTCTAAAATAACTCTTCCATTAAAACTTACTTTTTAGTGGCCACCAAAGCTTGTTTTTAAAAATATTTTAGTAAAGCCTACATTTTTTTTTGCATTGAATTGTTTAGAATTGAAAGAAAAAAAAAAAGGAAATAAAAAAAAATGATAACAAAATATTTATTTTTGTTTTTGTGTTTACATTTATTTCACTATTGATTGCTTTTATTTTGTAAAAAAAAGGCTATCTTGAAGGCAAAATTGCCGTAAAATCGCTTTATTGGAGTATAACACAAAAAGTAAGCAGAACTGAAGTATTTGAAGTTCTAAATGTCAATTTTAATGTAAAATGTTTTAAATTGTTTTTGACAAATTCAATTTTTTATCCATTACATCCGCAAATATTTTGACAATTTTGTATTGATATGACAACATTTGAACTCTTGAAAATCGTTATACTATCTTATTATATTATAATGGCACTGCTTTCCAAATCTCTATCAATACCCCAAAAAAATATAACGTTATAAGATGTTTAAGAGTATAGTTTACCAACAGTTTTTAGTTTTGTGGTCTCAAATAAAAAAAAAATATTTTGGATAGGATTATTTTTTGTAATTTAAAATAACTTCGATTATTTTTTTATTATTTCTAATGAAACAAGACACTCTAATTACTTACGAGTATTATTATTTAAAAGTTCTGGTTTCCTCCCAATCCAATTTATTGTGTCTTGATTCTTACTATTTTTGAGAAAACATGAATATTTTTACTTCCTGCAAGATATTTCTGAATTCCATTTCTTTTATTATACTATTTTCCCTTGTGGATCCTTTAAAATTAGACGTTTAGTGGTGGTTGACTACACTGCACATTTTGTAAATTTTGAGATTAAAATGAAACTCCCAAATTATACGAGTATATTATTTTTTAAAACTTCCCTGCCTATAATTTTACTCCGTATTATTTGTCTCATACATATGTAAGGTGTGCGTCACTATAAACTGTAACACATCAAAAGTCAAATAAAAACTGACTGGAGTAAGCTAGAGTTAAAAATAAAACAGTTTTATTTTGCATTTTTATTACAGATTTATATTCTGTATTATTTTATTTAAAAATTAATTTAGTTTTATAAAATTTTTTATTTTATTCATTATGCCATCCATAAGCAATGTTATAGTGTTTTCGGTGATTTTTTTGGTACCAGCTGTCCATTTATATCGAAAACTAGTAATGGTTTTGGGAACAGATGTACTCTTCTTTAGTTCTCTTTTGACCAGAGCCCAATATCTTTCAATAGGCCGCAGCTCTGGGCAGTTTGGTGGGTTAGCCTCTTTTGGAACAAAAATAACATTATTTTTATTATACCAGTCTATTGCGCTTTTACTGTAGTGACATGTTGCCAAAGCTGGCCAGAAGAATGTTGATATGTTGTGCTGTCTTAGAAATGGGAGCAACCTCTTTTGAAGACACTCTTTGATATAAATATCTGAGTTTATTGATCCCAATATAACAAACGATGCACTTCTGTTGCCGCAGCTACAAATAGCCTGCCAAACTAGGAACTTTTTGGGAAATTTTGATAGTTTTTTAGTTCGGAACTCTTCAGAAACATTGTCTCTACTATCCGCTATATAAAACTCTTGGCCAGGAAGCTGCGCAAAGTCTGCAAAAACGTAAGTTTCATCATCCATTACACAACATTCGAACTTTTGAAAAAATTCTTTTTTGAGGAGTTTTGCTCTTTTTTTTGCTTCAATATTCTTCTTAGCATTTCTATCCGGAACTTTTTGGACTTTAAATGTTTTAAGGCCAGCTTTAGCTTTAACTCGGCGCACAAAACTTTCCGAACATTCGCCACTTCGCGACCAGAAATGTTTGGAAGAGCCAGCAAAAGCTTCTCAACCTTTTTGGCTTTCGCGTCGTTCGTTACCAGTTTTGCTTTACCTGTTCCAGGCTTTCTTTCAATTTTTAGGTCTTTGTTGAACTTTTTGACCACTCCGGAAACACATTGCCTGGTCACGTGGACTTCCCTAGCAACTTTTGTATAACTCCAATATGGTTTTTTTGAATTAATTGAATAATTTTTGTATGCACTTGTCTTTGATTATCCATTGTGAACTAACTAACAAGTCAAATTTGACAAACTGATACATTTTAAAATCTGACACATTTTTCAAAGATATTGTGATTAAGAAAAATAATTTTGATTAAAGGTGAAAAAAGTTATTAAGAAAAATGGGTGTTACACTTTATAGTGACGCACACCTTATATGTACGTACGAGCATAATGCAACAATTTTAATGTATTAAAAATGTTTCTTGCACATTTGGTTGTGATAAAAAGCAAAAAAGCATACAAAATCTAAAGCTTTTGTTTTGAGACAAATAAGAGGAACATAATAAAAGGAAATGAATACGAAAAACACAAAAGCGGTTAGGCGAGAGCAAGCCACTGTATCAAAGGCGAATAAAAGTATATATAATAAATGATTAAAATGCATAATATATGTGTTGCATATACATAAGTTTGAGGCAGCCAGCCAGGTGGAAATTTTAACATATAGAAATAATACAAAAAAAGGATTTGTTTTTTATTTTTACAAGAATGCCACACCATTTAAAAGGTATTATACGTGTGCTAGCGATACATACTGTGTAGAGTTGGCAAAGTGTTAAACGGAATAGTGCAAAAATTGTCACATAGTACATATAACACT
The DNA here is from genome assembly GCA_963576795.1 of Metopia argyrocephala. Lineage (NCBI taxonomy): Eukaryota > Metazoa > Arthropoda > Insecta > Diptera > Sarcophagidae > Metopia > Metopia argyrocephala. Next base: position 53,022,198 of record OY756211.1, on the reverse strand, counting down.
CTCCCACTACACACACACATTCTCCTTTGATTTTGTAACAAACAACCCCACAATTGTGGAAGAAAAAAAAATATTTTTTTTTCTGTTTTTGTTTGTGGTACAATTACGGTCAGGAAGCGTACATAACGAATGAAAATTGTGTGAGTGAACAAATCTAAAAATATATGCATACGAGTACATACATACATCCATACATACATACATATATTGTTTTTTATTTTTAAAACAGATTTACACTTTTTAGCTTTTTATTCGATAAGTGTTGGATAAACGAGTTGTGTTTATGTGCAAACATAATAATCTGAGTTTTAAAGATTTTTAAGAAAAAGAAAATTAAATTAAATTACTCATATGATAAGGATGAAAAATGTAATTTTTAGTTAAAAGAAACACAAAGCAAAAGTGTAAAAAAGAAATAATTTTATATCTGAAAATGATTTTTATTTTTTTTTTGTTATAATTTTTACAATTACACAAGTATATAAACTACAGACGAGTATAAAGTATTATTATCCTTGTATAGTTAAATGTGTAGAAATGTATGTATGGTTTTAGTTAAATTTATATAACCGTATATATGTGTGTATGTATGAGTGTACTTAAACATTTATGCTTACCATATATGCATTACAACACTTACAATTTATGATTTTAATGAATTTCCCCCAAGTGTTAAAATAAAAGAAAAATAAAATATTATATTCATATACTATATACGAGTACATATGTAAAGGGTCTTTCATTAAGCGCTTTTTATTTTAAAATTTAAATCAAACAAAGTGCGTTGTGAGATATCATCCAAATATTTTATTCAGTTGAAAGGCCTATTAATTGATGTCAGTATGTGTGAAATATACGAGTTACACTTTTCAAATATTCACTAGGACGTGTTTGGGTGGAGCATATACAACTCATATTTAGAGTTACGGTCTAGCTTCTCACAGCACCCATATTGTGTGGCTCAATTTTTATTCCTGAATACCGGGACCTATAGTTGTACGTTCAATTCGAGACTTGAGAAGCTTATTCAGGGCAATTAGTACTTTCAGAGCATATGCCAGAAGAGTACTAAAGGATTGGAGCACAAATACCGCAACTTAAGAAAACCCCACAAAAAAAAAAAAAAAACTTAACGAGTTCAAATCGCATGATCTCTTTTGCAGTTCACATCACCTCCTCTTGTGACGACTATGTTCTTAAATCGACCTATAGCCTTTGTCATTGATAATAATGGCCTGGCCAATGTCGTTCTATAAGAAAAAAAGGGCGATGATACCGCCAGCCATCCACACCAAATTGTGACTCTTTGCGGATACATTGCACGCTCTTGGATCTCATATAGATTGGTATCATCCCCAATTTGAACATTTACTTGTTCATGTACCCATTCGTTCAGGAATAGACCTCATCGCTGAAAACGATTTTTAAATGAAAAAAGTTGTACGTGTTGTTAAATGCTGTCCATGGTGATTTTAACGTTATCAATTGTCAAAGTTTAAAAGTCGCTGCTGGAAGACCCTCTATGCATCTACATATGTTAGTACAAAAAAATTCAAATGGAAATACAACACTATGAACATACTAAAATCAAATCATATCAAAACATTTTTTTTTGTTTGTTAATTTTTTTCATTGAAATTTACCAAAGAAAGAAAGAAAAAAAAAATATTAAATATGAATACAAATATGGATAATGGTTTGTGGTAATTGTTAAAAATGAAACATAAAAGAATAGTAAAAATTTAAATTAAAAATGAAAACAGAAATAGAAACACAAATCAAATATCTACTTACTTATCGGGTTTATCACAAGACAATAGAAAATAGAATTTGCATATAAATATCTGAAAATAAAAAGAGAAATATGAGCATTAAATATAATATTTGGCAAGATTTTAAAATGTTTAAGTGTTAATACGTGTATGAATATCAAATCTTTAAAAGAAAATCATTACAAAATATGTAAATAATCAGTGCATAATAAAATTTATGCTAGTATTTATATAAAATATACAATTTGTAAATTATTAAAATATCAATTTAAAAGTTTTGATTTATTATGATTTATAACAGTCGTTAGACATTTAATTTGCATTCGGTACTTTGGTTAGCATGTTATTTGCACGAGTATATAAAACAGTACATACATACATACGTAATATATAATTGGCCTTTATAACCCTGTGTTAGGATTACGGCCTAGCTTCTCGCTGCACAAAAAATAGCAGTCAAATGTTGATCAGTGTTACATTTCTAATTACGACAAAAAAAAAGAGAGTCTAATTGCAAAGGATCAGAAGAACTGAACGTGATCATATACTTATACATACGAATGTATCTACTTTGATATAATGGTTTATAATCTTTTAAAGATTTAGACCCGAAGTAACTCGAGGGAGGTAAGCCGGGCAAACTGTACAAATTTGAGTTAATTAGAGCGCTCTACACAGTCCAAACTCTGCACATTCGAGGTAATTTTAGCGTGCCAAACAAGCCAAAGTTAAGTGTATTGCCGTAATTTCTTACTTTCGAAAATAATCGAGAATTGGTAAAATAATACTTAGTGGTAATCACCCTTCGCTTTTTTGGGAAATAATTTGCCTAATGTGACCGTTTTTTTTTGTTTTTCATAAATTGTACGTAAAGTAACTTCTAATCTAATGTCGCATATGAAGTTTCTTTTATGTCTACACTTTTTTTTTATTACAAGCACCACACCTGCCCAATCGACCTTTTGTCTGCCCACTACACTTTTATCTACACTTGAACACTCTTATTATAACCACTGCATAACCCCTAATGGTAGGCTCTGCCTTCAAATATGTGACTATATTGTGATTTTCTATCTCATGTTGTTACTTCTTTATAGTTAAAATTCCAAAAAAATTTTGTTTAATTTCAACTGATGTATTTTAATTTAATTTTCTAAGCAAATTTTATTGTAAAAACACTTTTAAACAGTGCATATAAGCCTTATGTGTATGTACTTTATAATCATGGTTAATAATTTTAATTACAACAATAAAATAAACATTTTTGCATTATTATAGGCATTGTATGTAAATTACTTGTATAGGGCAAACCATGCATCAATTTCTACATTATTAAGTCAATTATACTGCAAATTATTTAAAGTGCTCATGTAAATTATAATAAATGAAAATTATTGCAGTAGAATAATACAAATTTGTATATTGTTTTAATGCCTGAGAGTATATTTACATATATACTCCTTGTATGTAAACACATACAAGCCATTAAATAAAAAGTCAGTCACCTACAAAAATGATTACAATTATAAATATAAAATAAAATATTAACTAAAAATAATAATATTAATTTGCTAAATTAAACCAAAAAATATATGTAAAATCATAATGAAAGGCATTTTGGTACATTAAAAACGGAAATTAAATATGCAACATCCAGTAAATTCTTCAGGATATTAAAAATGTTGCATACTTTTAGGAATTCTACAGAGATTTACAATTTATCTCTCTACTTCATGCATCATTGCATTAAACTTCTTCTATCCAACATTCATCTTAAACGTTTAATTTAATATTTGCATATTTAAAAATAAAAATTCATAAAATAATTTTTCTTCTAAGGCATGCAAGCATAAATTGTTAAAATTTTCGTAATTATTTAGTCATTATTTGATTATTAAAATATACAACCTTACTCATATATACATATCATTTTATTTGCTGTATAATTAATGAACAATTATGTATATGAATATGGAAATGTGAAATGCATATGTATTTATTAAATAATATTATCATTTTAATTTGCCCCCCCTAACACTATCTTGTCGTAATACAAGTATTTGATCTAATCAATATGAATTATAAATTATTTTAGATTTGAATAAAATTTAGTTTTAGAGTATTCTAATTATATTATTAAAAATAAATATACTATGTGTGTATAACTACTCAAAAAATATACATATGGTTGAATTTATTGTTAGGTTCTACATATGCATGTACACACATACATACATGAATAACTGACTGTATAAATATAGGTATATTTAGGATATATTTATAAAATATTTAGCTTTTGACAGAAAATAAGCAAGATAAAAAGTAATACAAATAATACTTCATGAAAGACTTGTATCAGGTACACATATTTTCTTACATAAAGTTTCATTACGTTGGTAACCATTTATCGTTATAAAAGTTAAATCAAAAAGCATCTTAAAACTGTTTTTAATTTGTAAGAGAAAAAAAAATATTTCGAAAACTTAAACCTTTATGCCCGTATGAAAAAAAAAATTAAAGTAGGCTTTCGGGTATGTTGCCTATGATTTTGACGCGTTTTGAAAACGCAAATTTTTTTAGATCCTCATAATTCTTAAATTGTTATTCTCAATTCCGCACATTTTTTTCTCAGCTTTTAAAAAGATGTTTAGAAGGTTTGTTTTTTAATCAGGTTTTGCATTAAAATGCCAAAGGCCTCTATGTTATTTTGTAACCAATGAAACAAAAACTTATAATGAGTGCTGAAGACTCGGGTTCGAGCCCCAGGAAAGGTGTGATCAATTTTAATTTTGTTTTCGTCAGAAAACGCTTTAATTAGATCAAAGTTAACTGCAATGAATATTTTTTGGTAATTAAAGAAGAAATGAAAACATAAATTGCGCCCGGCTATGGCGCTGCGCTCTAACCACCACGACCACCATCGTACATATCATTCATGTCGACTAATGTAGATAGGGTGGAATAAAGGGCAAAAACAAAATAAATTGTAATTCTGTTTCATCCAAATAAGATGACAATTACAAGAACAGCAATGATGGTAAGAAAAGGAGAATATGATAGAAACTGTTGTGTGACTTTACTTCGACTAACTCATACAAGTGTATGTACATTCTGTAATAATTTCAGTATGCGATTTCCAAAAAAGTATGAGTTAAATAGTTGATGTTTGGTCTCGAATATACACAGGACACAAAGAACTCTGATGAGACTACCGTAGCTGGAGTCGAAAACAATTGTTCAGTTTGGCTAGTGTACTATTCCTTCACGGACATAATTTCTTCTTTAATTACCAAAAAATATTCATTGCAGTTAACTTTGATCTAATTAAAGCGTTTTCTGACGAAAAAAAAACTTATAATTCCACAAACAATATTTATTAACTAAACATGAGTTTTATGATATAATTAAAAATCAAATTGTCTCCATTCCCAATTTTTGTTTTGTATGTTCTTTCTACACAGGTGATGCAGAGTAAAATTTTATATATTTTTTTTATTAATATTTGTGCGAAAAATTTTTTTTTATTATTAAATTGAATAAAGAACACTTTAATCTAAAAACCAAAATTATGTTTTTGTTCAAAATGTTATCACAAATTGGAATAAAAGTTTATTCGTTTTATTTTTACCAACCCTTTAATACTCGAATTAAAAACGAATAAAAGTATGTGGATATGGAATGAAGAAGAACAAAAAGACTGAAGTAAATAATTTTCGAGTGAAATCTCTATTCTAGCACCTACTAGTTAAATTCAAAATTAAATGTTATGATAAAGACTTTAAGTCTACTTTATTTTTTATGCATATGGTTGTTAGATTTTATTTTCCGCAAGTGTCTTTAAGATTTATTGCTTTAAATATTTAGTTTTCAAAAAAAAAAAAAAAATAACACTGTGTGACAAAAACGTTTTTAACAAAAATATCTGAAAAGGTATATTTTTCTAAGTTTGCTAAGTATGCCACGAATTTGTTTTTGAAATTTGCCTAAAGACTTAAAAATATTAAAATATAATAAAAATTTGTTTTAGTTTTCACTATACTAGTTTTAAAAGGAGTAAAACTTTTCCGTGCATTCAATTTTCCGTGCAAGTGTTGAGGTTGTTTCATGGTCAAATTTTATTATATATTAAGTGTGTTGTGTAAAACCATACCTAATTTTAAAAATCACAAAAGAACTTGAAAGAATTTGCTTTGAAGAATAAATTTATTGAAGTGATCAAATTGACAACAATTTGTCAGGGTTTACCCCTGAGTATTGGTTTTAAATAAAACCAAAAAAATAAACTTACTAAAAGGAAAAAATAATATCCGTTAAGAAATTTTATGAACTCATTATGATTTCGGGCCCTGCTTCGGTGGTGTCTTGAGAGTTCTTTGTATGCTTTACGAGTACATATTCGTGACAATTCGATATCGAACTCAATTTCGTACAATTTTAAAACAATTAACATAGAAATTTCATTCGATATCAAATGCCGTAATTTGCCCCAGATTCTAGTTATATTCGACGATTTCTATTTATTAAGTTATATATTTTTGTCACACAGTGTAGTTTTCTTCATAAACACCTTCATTCTAAAGAGAAAGTTTAAATATTATATATTTAATTATTAGCCACAAATCGATATTTAATTAAATCTAAGGATTTAAAAAATTTTATAGATTAGAGGCTACCTAATAATACGCATTATAAGAAATTAAAATTACCCACCCAACTTTGAGGTAAAGTTCTGTTACAACTGCAGAATACAAATATTTTTGTAAAAAATTATCAAACTGCTTTGATTTCTGTAATAATTTTTAATAAAATTGAATATTTAAAACAATTTTAGAGCAGAATTAATCAACTAAGAAATAATAAAAATATTTTGTTTTTACAGCATCTTGAAAATATTTCTGTTGAAACCATCTATTTGTATTGTTTACTGGTTTATATGACTTTAGAAAGGCATAAGAAAAGAGTTATTGTATAATATGTTATGCAGAATGTGCAAAATAATACATATTACGTATTTTTAAGGAATAATAATTCATTCATTTAAAGACTTTATATGATAGGAGTACACAGAGATGCTTGCATCTCATATTTCTCTCGTAGCAGAATTATATAAATAAAATTTTATGCTCATTTATTAATAATTTTTAAACCTATACATACATATGCCTGAATAAATAATAATTTGTTTGTGTTTGTAATTTAATTATATCTACACAACAATAGAAGACATATGAGTATATAATAAAGTCTAAAAATAGAGATGTATAGAGTCAGAACAAATACTAACACACAAACACATATACACACTTTGAAACAAATACATAAATTTGTAGATCCTACAAATTATAGTTGACGTGTGAATATCTTGCAAAATTACTTTTTGTTTAAGAAGTCTTAACTTTTAATTAAAAAAAAAAACAAAAACAAAAAAAAAAAAAAAACCCAGAACACACATTTCATATATTGTCCTGCGGGAGTTTATGGGCTCTATCTGCCATTTTATATATCTCGAGTTAATAATGCCACTTTAGGTTTTTGACACCAAAATTTTTAAAATCTGCACACCGTTTTCGGCTATTTATCTCCGAATCTAGACGAGATATTCGAAAACGGATTGCAGACTTGAAAAATTTTGGTGTCAAAAACCTAAAGTGGTATCATTAATTCGATATATATAAAAAATATGAAATGGCGAATAGGCCACATAAACTCCCACACGAAGATATACTCGTATTTATTTTAAAATATGAATTTTATGATATTGCAATTTAATTAAATTTTAATTGAAATGTTGTAAAAACCAAGAAAATTTAAGCGTACAATTTAGGGGGTATTTACAACTAAATTTATTATGAAGCAGAATATCAAAAAAACACATTTTTCAGAACATTATTAGACTTAAAAAAATTTCTTAAAATAAAAGGAAATTAAAACAAAATTTTAAGCAATTTAAAAATGTGTCTTTTAAATAATTATTTTTTTCAATTTAAAAACCAGTCAAAGTGCAAACGGCAGCCTTAAAGGTATCCTACAAAAAGAGACAGTAAAGAATTCCATGGTTCATTACTTTTAATACCTTTTTAAACACTACATTACCTTTATGTCTGTTATATTAAGTCAGAAAATTTTGACACATAACAGTATATCTACGTATAAGTACAGCCAGTTACATTAAGGTGTGCGTCACTATAAAGTGTAACACCCATTTTTCTTAATAACTTTTTTCACCTTTAATCAAAATTATTTTTCTTAATCACAATATCTTTGAAAAATGTGTCAGATTTTAAAATGTATCAGTTTGTCAAGTTTGACTTGTTAGTTAGTTCACAATGGATAATCAAAGACAAGTGCATACAAAATTATTCAAATAATTCAAAAAAAAAAACCATATTGGAGTTATACAAAAGTTGCTAGGGAAGTCCACGTGACCAGGCAATGTGTTTCCAGAGTGGTCAAAAAGTTCAACAAAGACCTAAAAATTGAAAGAAAGCCTGGAACAGGTAAAGCAAAACTGGTAACGAACTACGCGAAAGCCAAAAAGGTTGAGAAGCTTTTGCTGGCTCTTCCAAACATTTCTGGTCGCGAAGTGGCCCGGCGCGTGCAATGTTCGGAAAGTTTTGTGCGCCGAGTTAAAGCTAAAGCTGGCCTTAAAACATTTAAAGTCCAAAAAGTTCCGGATAGAAATGCTAAGAAGAATATTGAAGCAAAAAAAAGAGCAAAACTCCTCAAAAAAGAATTTTTTCAAAAGTTCGAATGTTGTGTAATGGATGATGAAACTTACGTTTTTGCAGACTTTGCGCAGCTTCCTGGCCAACAGTTTTATGTAGCGGATAGTAGAGGCAATGTTTCTGAAGAGTTCCGAACTAAAAGACTATCAAAATTTCCCAAAAAGTTCCTAGTTTGGCAGGCTATTTGTAGCTGCGGCAACAGAAGTGCATCGTTTGTTACATTGGGATCAATAAACTCAGATATTTATATCAAAGAGTGTCTTCAAAAGAGGTTGCTCCCATTTCTAAGACAGCACAACATATCAACATTCTTCTGGCCAGATTTGGCAACATGTCACTACAGTAAAAGCGTAATAGACTGGTATAATAAAAATAATGTTATTTTTGTTCCAAAAGAGGCTAACCCACGAAACTGCCCAGAGCTGCGGCCTATTGAAAGATATTGGGCTCTGGTCAAAAGAGAACTAAAGAAGAGTACATCTGTTCCCAAAACCATTACTAGTTTTCGATATAAATGGACAGCTGGTACCAAAAAAATCACCGAATACACTATAACATTGCTTATGGATGGCATAATGAATAAAATAAAAAATTTTATAAAATTAAATTAATTTTTAAATAAAATAATACAGAATATAAATCTGTAATAAAAATGCAAAATAAAACTGTTTTATTTTTAACTCTAGCTTACTCCAGTCAGTTTTTATTTGACTTTTGATGTGTTACAGTTTATAGTGACGCACACCTTACTAGGATACCTGTTATGTGTATGAGTAAAAGTATTTAATATAATGTATTTACATAAAATCATTAAAGCAGATACATACCGCACAGTACAAAATGGTAACTGTGAATATTTATGTATGTATGTGTTGATGGATGTATGTAACGCCTTCGTGGGTAGACACCGAGGCAGACAAACATAATTATACTATAAGTATAATAGTATATTTTTATGATATTTTCAGTTTTATTCTTTTTTTGTTTTGACTTCCTAGTTAAAAGCATCAAAGTTTTCAACACATGCATATTAACTGCTTGAAAATAATCATATTAAATTTACACTTTTAACACTTAAAAACTTAAGAAAACTTTTGTTTTTTTATTTTTATAAAGGAATATGAACAAAAAACAAATTACTATGAAATAACCTTACTTACTTCGTATATTTCCTTTTTTTAATATTATGAAAGGAAATAGGATGTGGATATACTTTTATAATATTTGCACTCATGTGTGGCATAAGAAAGTGAGTATAAAAGTTTGCTGCTACCGGTAGTGTAATATTGTAGATAGATAACGATGATATTTTTTTTAATTCTTGGGAACCAACAAACCACTCATCTCTATGTATTGTAAAAACATATATGTACGTGTACACATATATATATAAATATGTACAGTTTTATGAGCAAAACATATTGTTGATGTAAACAAATAAAAAGGACTTCAGCTAATAGTTTTTATAATAACCATGCATATGTACAAATAAATGCCTATAGTTCCTGTATACCTATATTAGAGCAAAGCCTTCAATATTTATCCGTAACCATACGTTTTACAAATGGTTTTAAAAATCTATAAATAACAATTTTACCATTCAGAAAGAAATAATTTTCATATTTTGATTATATAAGTATACTAGCTGAACCCGGTGTGCTTCGCTACCCCCTCGTTATATACATATTACAAAAAAAGTATTTTGTATAGCAAACATTATTAGTGGTGTAAGTAAGTATCTGAATTAAAAGAGAAGGGGGCGTAGAAGTGGGCGTGGTTCATAGTTATATGACAACGTTAACAGTATTAAGAGCAATATATTACCAAATAAAAAAAAAAAATAAAAATTTCTACATAGAACAAAAAGTTTGAAACTTTTAAACAAAATTTGGCGTGAAAAGGGGCGTAAAAGAGGGCGTCGAGTAATAAATTATTGTTTATACTTCGCCTGGACTATAATGTGTATACAATTTGAAATAAATCTTTTAAGAACTATATGGGGGCAATTACATAATTTAAAAAAAGTGGGCGTAAAAGTAGGCGTGGTCGAAAAAAAAGTACCCTATTAATCATGTCAGAGTCCCAGTTAAATGCTGTGAAAATTTCAGGAAGATCGGTCCAGGGGTTTGGTCGCCTATAAGGTACAAACAAACAAACAAACAAACAAACAAACAAACAAATAAACAAACACACATTCAATTTTATATATTTAGATATAGGAGTATTTAGTTCAAGTATATGGCAATATTAGCAGTTGAGAAAAGGATTTCAAGTTAAAAACACGTAGTTTAGCAATTTCTTACAATTTTTATTTAGTATCGTAACTTTTTCGATATTTAAGATATCGGGGTACTACGGGCTCAAAAAACGGAAATATGAAAAATAAAAAAAAATAAAATGCCAGAAGACTACTTTTTAGCAGTTTTCTGGCAAAAGAGTAACAGATTGCCATGAATTAACTTCTCAAATCTGTCGTTCGGAGTCGACTTTAAACTGTAGGTCCCGGTACCCATGGAAAAAAATTGACACACACAATATGGGTGCTTCCAGAAGCTAGGCCGTAACTCTGAAACAGAGTTGTAATGGTCAATTAGGTATGTACTTATACGTACGTATGCATGTATGTACACAAAAATTCTAAAAAAAAAAAATAATCCAACGCTGATGCTATGAAATCCAGTCCAGTTCCCAATGATGTCTGTTTTTTATTGTCGTCTTCAAATTAAATTTCAGCAGCTTCAAATTTATTAAGTAGCAATATAATATATTTTTTCATTATTTGTCAAAGGTAAAACACACATTTTTCACACTTTTTGACAATATAATATAGGCTATTTGAACAATAAAAACTTTGTTGGAAAACATAACAGCTACTTGGGTTGGTTAAATGGCGATTAAGATTTCAACTCTTTTTTTTATATTAAGACCAACACTTAGAGGAGTAAACCTCTGCTCATAATGTACATTGTATTGGAATGTTGAAGATAGATAATTTTTTTTTCTATGAACCGCCTTATGTCAATGAGATAAGTTGCTGTTAGTTCATAATTCAAAGGCCGGTGTGAATGATCAGTGAAATGATCAACAGTAATTGCATTATCTGTCGATGTTAAGTGTGTATATTGTGAAGTGGTGAGAATATTAGCTAAGTTGGTTACGATCTTTGCCTAGTTTAGTCTATTTTTTCCCAGTAGGTAGCGCTTTCTCCTGCACAGAAAAAAAAAAGTGTTGTTATGGCAAATACTTTTTGCAGTTGAGGAAATTGTATTTGTCCCAAAAAAAAAGTATTTGATTTAAATGATATTTTATTTGCCACAAAGAATTTCGGCGAATACACTGTATTTGTCGCAACTACAAAATTGCAGTTGACATAAATCAAGAGCAAAATTATTTGATCCAAATTGAATTTTCTTTAAGTTAAATGTAATTGTATTTAAAAATGCATGTCAACAGCAATTTATTAAAATCAAATGTTTTCTTATTTGAAATTACAGGAGACAAATTATTTACGCCAAATACGGATTGCTGTTGTGGTAACAGTAGTTTTGTATTTTCAAATATAATCCGCAGTTAGTTTTGTTTTATTGTTTAGGCATTTTCTCTCATTCGTTTGAATTTTGTTTGCGGTAATACAAACACGTGTGTGTGAAAAAAAAAGCAAATATGTGTGAGTTTTTTACAGGAGTATATCTTCGCCGTGGTCTAGTATTTAGTGTGTTGCCTTACTAAGACGATAGTGCCGGGTTCAAATCTCAGCTCTGACATCTTACAAAAAACGAATATGAAAAAATGGTTTCTTTCGGCGACTACCACTCAAAAATCTGCTGGCAAAAGCTCTGAGAGTAACTGATTGCCATGAAAAAGCTATTCAAATCTGTCGTTCGGAGTCAACTTTAAAAACTGTATATAAATATAGATTATGTATTATGTACTATAATGTATATATATTATATTATTTTTATATGTTATATGATATTATATATGTATGTATTATTATATTGTGCTCTTAATTGCCTTACTATGTATTATATTAATCTTTTAGATATAATTAAAACTAAGCTACCAATTCATTGTATGTATGTATTGTATGTATATATTCCTGAAAAGTCTTTAATTTTATTTTTATTTGTAAATAAAATCTAAAAATTTAAAAAAATTTTGACATTTGTCGAATTGTATTTGGGGCAAAGACAATTGTAGTTGGGGCAAAGACAATTGTATTTGGGGCAAAGATTATTGTATTTGGGGCAAACACAATTGTATTTGGTAGGGCAGTTTTTGCATTTGGGACAAAGACAATCGCATTTGTTAAAACCATTTTTGCATTTGCTCAATTGTATTTAATGTAACAGCAATTTTGTAGTTGCGACAAATAGAAACTGCTATTGGGAACGATCCGAATGTAAATTCTATTTGCGGTAAGGTTAAAATCATTTGCCATTACTACGTTTTTTTTTCTGTGTGATCATTCGTTTTATGCCAAAGCCAAAGGTGAACAGAGTGGAATTTCAGGGGCGGCTTCTTACTGATGAATTTCTTAGAGGGTGAGGGAGAGAGGGGGGAAGGATTTTTTTCAATAAAACTTCGAAATACCGCCAATTTTTGTTGTGTTTTAAGCCAGCGCTCTAACCACTACACTACTATAAAGCGGAATATAACAAGGGGTTTCAGTGTAGCCCACATCCTTAAACATTCTGTAAATGACCAAAAATTTTTTTTTCGAAAGTTATCCGGAAATTAATTAATCATTTAGTATTATTTATCAACTATTGATTATGTGCTATTATATCTTATTGGCATAATGAGATATTTTTCTATTAATAAACATTTTTTTACTGCTAAAAAAGACAAAAAGACATAATGAATTCTCTTAAAAGTTTTTTTTATGTTGCAAATTTAGAAAGTTAAGAAATGTTTTTTTTTCTATAATTTGTTATATTAAAATTTGTTTCTTCAAGTAGATGCTAATTTTAATAATTTTCACATTTCAGCTTTCAATTTAACAGATAGTTTAACTTTTAAAATCATACTGAATGATAAAATTAAGTTTCTACTCTACAGAATTATTTAAAGTTTGTTCTATGATAGTTTGCCACTTGAGTATGGATAAAACGTTTACATGTGCCAATTAAGCGGCTAATGAACTAAATACGTTTTTAACACTTCATCCTTTCAGTTTTTGTTTTTTTTTTTTTTTTTAATTCTCTTATATAATATAAAATAAAAATTCTTTTTCTATAAAAAATAAAAAAAAGGAGAAAAAGAGTGCAGAAAACTTTTTCTCGGCTGCGTTTTTCTGATTATGACTTGAATAGCTACTTTTTCTTAATTAGTTTTATAAGAGTTTCAATTTTATAAAATTAAAAAAAAAAAAAATAAAAACATATTTTTGTTATTGTTATTGCAGTACGAGTAATATTACATTAATTGCTTTTCAGAAAACACTTGTAGGAAAAAGAAATTATAAAAGTATGTTTTTTTTTCTTGTAGTATCTCTCAGGATTTCTTTTATTTACATTCTAGTCTGCGCTGGCCTTTGTTTGTACAACAGGAAATATAAATTGAAATGGTTTTGTTTGTGTGCAGAACAGGAAGTGAGAGGATTAGATATGAAAACATGTACTTTTTTCGGAGCCTATATTTTTGTGCATGTAAATATGGTTAAGCAAGTGTCGACTGGCATTATATAAAAGTTTTTAGTGTTTAAACTCTTGAGACAAGTAGATTTTATTATAACACTAAGTATGGATTTTTATGACTGAAATACAACACATACATATGTATGTATGGGTGTTGTTTAGTTGTACATAGCTGTGTATTGACCATATTTTCTTTAAATAAGAGTGGATTTTTTGTGTGTGTTAATTCCTTAAAATATAAATCATATTTACATACTTAACAATTGCTATCACATTTAAAACCATTAGGAGTTTAATGCACGCCTAAAGTTGTGCCTAAAAAATGTTGTTCTATGTAGCAGAGAGCATATGGAAAAAAATTTATAGTTTTGCATGACCGCGTGGAAAATTATTTATATAAATAGTTATTAATTTTTTTATTTTTAATTAAATTTTGGCGTTTTAGTTTCGTTTTCGTATGATGTAAAGTAATTTATTTTTATAAAATGAAATTTGAAATTTAGTTGGAATATTTTTATCTCTATGCTGCATGCCGAAGTACTATCTTATTTTTAATTTGCTTTAAGCCTGAAAGTAGCGTTTGAATAATTTTTATCTTAACTATACACTGGTGATTCATTGCCTGAAACTATAATCTGTTTAATAAATTCAGTAATAATAAAATAATAGTTGCTCATACAAATATTGTATAGTTTTATTTGAAATTTTCAATTTATTTGCAATTTTATTTAAACAAAGTTGAATACAAACAAATAAATTAATGTAAAAAATATATAAAAAAACTTGCTTAAGATACTATCTAATATAAAAAACCCAAAATATTTCTTTTTAAAAAATTACTTTCATATTAGGAGATCTATTTGTTAAAAATTATCTAATTTATTTTTAAAAATGCTACATGCACTTATTTAAAATACAGCTCAAATTCAAATGAATTTAATCTACTTTTAATATAAAAAAGAAAAAAAATTAATAAAAATATATGTACATTCTACAGATGACGACCGGGATATCCCGAATCCCGAATCCCGAAATCCCGAGATTTTTTAATATCAGTTCCGTCCGTCATCCCTAGTACATTCGTATGCATGTTATAGCATACTTGAAGGCTACGGCTGTAGTCGCCGTAGACTAGTTTAAACCCCAGTTTAAACCCAATCTTGAAAGAAAGAAATATTTCTTAGCAGTCTTCTGGCAAAAGATCTGAGAGTAACTGATTGTCATGATCAAGCATCACAGGTCTGTCGTGTATATTATATTAAGAGGTTCAGGATAATATGGTTCTTTTTACTTTAGATATATATTTGAATTCTGCATTTGTTTTTATACTTTTTATTTTATATATCTTTGACACTAGTTGTGTTTTTTTATATTTATTCGTTTGCCATTGTTTTAGAGTATGGTGATGAGAACAAAGTTCTCGAACAGTTATATTATCCTATCATGCTATTAAGCTACGTTCACATTTTATGAAAAAATTTAGGTTTCTGTAAGCGTTTGTTAAAAAATTATTTAAAAACATATAACAAGAATATTTAAATATTACATGCTGAAGGGTCGGGTTCGATCCCCAGGAAAAGTTATGAATTTTTTAATCAATTTTGTTCCGTCAGAAACGCTGTAATTAGATCAAAGTTAAATTCTTTATAGCATTGTTTATAGCATTCTTTATAGAATTCAAATTTTATCTAATTAAAGCGTTTCTGACGGAACAAAAAAGAATACTTAGATTGAAAATTAATAAAATTTGAAGCAACAATTAACAAACAAAATAAATGTTTCGTCAAATATTTGCTAAATGTCAACACAACCTTAGAATAATTAAACTTTTTGTACAGTTTACAACTTTGGCTTTGTTTAAAATTTTGCTAGACACTGTAATAAAAGAGATTATGTGGTAAATTTTATTTTTTTACATTAGAAAAACTTTATTTTAATTAAAAAATAATAATCCTTTCAATACTTTTCAGCAATATATGAATTATTTACTCTACAAAAATAATAATAGAGGCTTATAAAATATGAGTATTAAGTGAACGCGTTAAACTTTTTTCATATTTTTTAAAAATTACGTTTTTATATACGATACGAGGAAAATGACAAACAAAAAATTTAAAAATATTAAATATACTATTCTCCATTATAAAAGCCTAAAAAATAAAATATCACATTGTTTTGTTGGTTTTAATCGTTTCTGAATTATTCGTTTACAAGTTTTAACAATATTTATTCATAAATTCCTTTATGAAAATATGTCATAAACATGTTGTTAATACATATATAAAATATTTTATATATACATATTTATGCAAAACATACGTATGTATGAATATATACATATGTATGCATTATTTATTAATATAAATACCTGGGAAAAAAGGCACAATGAAAGAAGAAACTCTTGACAACATATTTTGAAGTATTAAGTTAACAAATATATTAAATTTTTTGTATGGCAAAGGACAGAAAGGATTGAAATAAAGAGAATATTTAAAATATATTCATAAGTAAGAAATAGTAAAAATATGCAATATATTACAATTCTGTAAAAGTAACCCATACTTTAAGTCTTTTTTTAAGTCAAATACTCGTAGACATAAAAATGTATTTATATAGTCGCCGTAGTCTAGTGGTTAGTGTGTTGCCTTATTAGACAAGAGCTCTAAGCTCAAACCCCAGCTCTGACATCTTAAAAAGAGAAATATATAACAAATTTGCTTGTTTTCTTAACTCTGATAATAAATAAGGAAATTTAAATTTGAAATTTAAAAATTACCTAAAAGTATGCTGTAACTTTACAAGAGCCTAAAATTATGTTTTTAAATATAATTAAAAAAAAAAATTATTTGCTTGCAGTCATGCTTGAATTTTATTTTTTAATTGTAATTATTTTTCTTTTTTTAACAAGTTGTTAATTGTAACAAATGTTAAACGATTTTGTTTATTTTTTATTCTTTCTCAGAACTTGTAATTAATCTTTCGTTATTTATTGCTGCAGACTGTTGCTAGTGAATATTTTTTTGTTGTTGTTTATTTTTATTGTAGAATTTTATATTTTAATGTCCACAATTTCATTTACATAAAAAATATTTTTTGTTCTTATTTTCTTTTTTTAATTACGCCCTTATTTATCTTTTGCTGCATAAGCAAATCATTAACGAGGAGTCAAGAGAAAAACAAAAATATTGTAAATCGAAAAATTTAAAAATAAAGCGGCGTCTGTTAAAAAATAATAAAAAAAAAAAAATATCGCACAAATTACTGCCTCTTTGAAGTTATGTTACTACGTTTTTTAAATACATATGCATATATTTTTATATACAATATTTACTTACATATAAGATATACGAGTATATGTATAGATGTGTTTAAATTTCTTTACGCGAGTGACTTTTTTTTTTAATTTATTAAAAATATATAGCGGGCTGTTGAAAAAAAAACAGTAGCATGCCTTTAGGCTTTACTTTGTTTTTAATGATTTTCTTTTCATAGACATACGCGTAGCATACATATGTTGCTGGAATGAATAATGATAGAAGTCGACGACATCGATTTGCTGATATGCATGTCTCTGTTTGTGTGACTTATAATTTTTGTTCTTTTTTTTTTTGGTTTTTCAAAGTAAGCGATAAAAGAATGATTAAAGCAACTTAACAACAGTTTATGCTAAATATTCTATAAAATTGTACTCTCAAAGAAATTAAATTTCTTTGATATAACGAGTATTAAAGGTTTAGTTGAAAAATTATTTAAACAATTTTAAAGTATGCATTTAGGAGAAATTGTTTTGCTGTTGAAAAGTATGTTATAAGAAAAACTGTTTTGGTATTTAATTAGTTTTAAACACAGAGCATATTTTTAGGATGATTTTCTTTATTAGAAAATAAAAAGTTCTCTAAGTTTGATGTAAAATTTGAGCAAAATAATTTAGTAATTTGCAAAACAATTTTTTAGATATTAGTATGTAATTGTAACTTGCAGCAGAGTTTAAGGCGTACATTTTGTTGTTTTTGTGTCTGTTTCAAGTCATTGTTAATATAAAAAAAACTTAGACATAATGTTATTTATTTTAGCCAAACAATTATTTCAACTACAAAACTTATCTCTCTTTAATATTTTAGTCTACTTTAAGGCTTTTTTAAGGCAGTTTTATATCTAACAATAACAGTTGCCTCTGTTACAGCTAACAAAACGCATTAGGCAGATAAGAACTCGTAAAACTAAAAATGAATCGTATAAATTATACAAACTATATGTATATATAGACGTAATACTGTTTACTTGAAAGAGTTGAAGATGAAAAACAGAAACGGAAAAATAAGCTGTTGCATTTCCATTTAATTTTGCAGATAAACTAATAACTTTTTTTTCGAGGTTTTTATTTATTTTTTCGCTAAAACCTTATATTACAACAGACAACTACTTAAAGAGAGATTTAAGTAAGATAAAAGAGGTAAAGAGCACGAGCTCTGAAATAAGTAGTTGTTGAACTTTTATTTTGTTTTTTACTATTTAGGAAGTAAGAAAACTGAAAAGAAATAAAATTTTTTTTCTGTAAGAAATGCGCACAAAAATATTATATTTTTACAATTTTTCCATTTTATTCTTAGAAAAAGTTTAAAACTTAGAAGAAAGAACAGCATCATAGTAATAATATATGTACATATATACTTACATATATACTCTTATATATACATTTCTTTTGATAAAATTATAATGAAAGTGGAGATTCCGGGAAATAGATTTTATCATAACTTTGGCTTTATTTTTAATAAAGAAGAAAGATAAGGCAGCCAGGAATTGTAAAACAAAAACAAACAGTTACTTTTACTAAACTTGCCAAGGTGGAAAATTGCAGATTATATGCCACCAGAGGAGATAATGATAATAATAATGCCAAAGAGAGCTTGTTTGTTCACTTACATTTCGCATATTATTTTAGAAAATTGGATCGCAAACAACGCTTTATTTAAAAACACAAACTTCTATACATATGTACTTGTACAATAAACAAGAAAATAAGGTTGTCTACTACGACGTCGTTAAAACAAATTTCGTTATATACAGAAACAAAAAAAAAAAAAAACAACAACTTTAAGAAAATGTAGATACAGACATGTAATCATATATTTAAATTCACTTAAGCAAATTACTTGTTTCTTATTATCCTTAGCTGGCAACATATTTGAAAGTGTTGCAAGTATGCTAACTATTATTTGTCAATGCTAAAAATTATTTGTCATTTTCTTTTTTTTATTATTTTTAGTGCAATTTGTTGTACATTCAGAAAACTCCTGAAATATGTGAATTTTTGGGTTTAGCCAAACCACCACTCTCTACACAAGCAACTACTACTATTACCACCACTAGCACAGAATCCTCAAGCCAGACCACAGAATCCAATAAGAAACCCAATACAAATGATGATAATGGTGATGGTGATGATAATAATAAACATCCTGCTGAGAGAACAGGATCCGTAGGAAGTAAGTGTCTTAAGAAATGTTTTTGTTTTTAATTTCCTATAATTTATTTGTTTGTATTCTATTTATTTACTATGAAAAATAGCAATATTGGCAACAATATTATCGGTTACCTTCTTTGTGGCCTGTCTGGGTTTGTTTGCGTTTTCTCCAGAACGTCGCAACAGTGTAAGACGTCTATTTAATAGACGAACCATAACGGCATTATACAGGCGGGTAAGTAAACTTTGTTGTTTTGAAGAACAAGTACTTTCGCAAAGTACTCAAATTAAAAAAATTAAACAAACATATCTATAGAAAACAAGTGTACTTATAATATTATATGTATGGTGCGACATTTACTTTTACCCTTAACCAATACATCATTATACTTATTAGCATTTTCTTTTTTATATATATTTTTTACTTATTTTCGTTTATTGTTTTTTAGGTACCCAATAGCGAAGAAGGTAATTTACTACTTAATCCTAATGGTGAATTCACCGAATCTGATGATGAAGACATGCTGTTATAAAAGAAACCCTCCGAAAGAAGAAATTAGATTCTTTTTAGTACATTTCCCTATATGAAAGCTATACGTATTACCTTGTTTATGCATAACAAAATTAGTATATACTATGACTTGTAATGTAATTGGAAAATAACACGTGTGTAGAAGGAAAATATATTTTTCTAATTTAAATTTTTTTTACTTAAAAAGATTTAAGAGACCCAAAAAATTGTAACAAAATGAAGCTTATGAAGAACTGATTTAAAAAACAAAAACTATAAAAGAAAAACCAACACCAAAGATTTATTTATATTCAAGAGTATATTAATAAACTAAAAAGACAATTACAAAATAAAAGAAAATAAATTAAAGTTGTATGTAAATATCTTTGTATTTAAGAGAATATATTTATACTTTCAACTTATTCATAAATTCGTGAAAACTTTAATGGTATTTTGCTGATAACAAAAGAAAACAAAAAAACAAAAACCCATAACAAAAAATCTTTTTTAAAAAATAATTAATTGGTGATAGAAGATCTATAAAATTTAATCAAATTCTATTCTATATATACATATATCTATATATAAAAACAATTATTTATAAGTTTTTAATTCATAAATATGCATTTTTTATATATGAGTACTATTATAATACAGAATATACGAAATATTTTGTTTCTTTATAATTTTTCATATTTGTTATTTTTTAATGCATATTTTTTTAAAAACGTTGTATTATTTTTTTTTTATATAAATACTGAATGTACTTAATTTTTTCTTTTATATGCACTCTATTTTTAGTTAAAATTAATTTTTATGATAAATAAAACTAAAGTACATACTTATATTCATATGTATGTATGTATTTCAATATAAAAGAGTGTTTATGTTTAAATCAAGAGCTTTTCCACATGTCCAGCACATGTGGAAGTGGTTTAATACCGTACCATTAGACATCGTGGCTCGTAATCATAGTCAAACACTAACATCGGTTTAAAAACAAAAGCCAGTTTTCTTAATTTTTTTTTTTTTGTAACCGTAGTCTAGGTTACCGTAGTCTAGTGTGTAGTATGGTTTACTAGACGAAAGCTCCGAATTCAAACCCCAGCTATGACATCTTGAACGAAAGAAAAACAAAATAATTCTTCCGGGGACCACCTCTTGACAGTGTAACTGTAGTGAAAATATAAGTATGTTTTAATTTGATGCCACTTCAAAATTTATAAAAAATTTCATACAATAGGCAACAAAATAATACATTCTAGACAAATGCATCTCTAAATAGCTGATACTAAAAATTACAAAAGTAAAATAAAATGCCAAAAATTTTTAAATATTTTATTGAAAAAAAAAAGCTTTTCGATAAAAACAAGTTTGTAATGCAAAAACACGAAACTTTAAAATAAACTTTTACGTTTAGCAAAAGTAAACTTTAAAAAACTCAAAAACATCAATATATAATGAGTATCACTTTCTGACATTCACTTTCGTTTACAAAAAAAAATTTCGGTGATTGATAATTAAAAATTTCAAATCACATTAAAATTTTTGGGCTTTTTGGCATATCAGAATAATATTTGCGAAAATTATCACTAAATTTAGTATAGTGGTTAGAGCGCGTGGACAGAAACTCAAACGACCGATGTTCAAATCCAAGCGAAGGAGAAAAAATAAATTTGCGGTTTTTCAAAAATTATTTCTTCACGAAATCACTCCCTGACATTTCCAGTCTATTCCACCAAGAAACGAATGATCAGGAGTACAGCTCCACCTTCTGGGAAGATAACAGCTAACCTACTGAAAGACGCTCACCACTCAACATGCACCGACAGATGCGGCAATTGCTGTTTATCATTGAAGGGCGAAGATATAACACTGGCCCTTGAGTGGTCAAATTGAGAGCAACTTGTCTTAACAAAAAGGTGCCTAATGAAAAAAAAAATTATGTATTGCATGAGTAGGGGTTTACCCCTGAGTATTGGTCTTAAATAAAAAAATAAAAACGCATCTGAAAAAGTGTTTGGCCATCTGAAACTGATTAGTTTTCAACCTGTCAACGTAGAATATCTCTCTTTATGCTGCAATTAAGTGATTCGGATATGAAAAGGTTAAGTTACATACATAAAAAAAGATGCTCACCACTCACATTCAACATCCAGATGGGGCAACGTGTTTATCATTAAAAGGTGAAGGTATAAAACTGGCCTTTGAGTAATCTAATTGACAGCAAATTGTCCCATTGACATTAGGCGCTTAATATCTTCACATTTTTGTATATCTATATATATAACATTCCAATACAATGCACTGCATTTAGTAGGGTTTTACCCCTGAGTATAGGTCTTAAAAAAACTATGGATGCAGTTAGGTCGGAAACTCTATTACTTTGGGTGTCATAAGTGCAAAATCATATCGTATGATGCCCCTTAATATTATGTCGGAATACTATACCATGCTCAAATGGACGAGGCCGCAATTTTTAATGTAATCTGTCAAGGAAAATTCCTATTTTTATTGTTGTAGATTTTCGTATCACACGATTTGCTAATTTATTTTAAAAATTCAATATAACAATATGTTTTTATGTTGAAAATAGATATATTTTTAGGACGGGAATCGCTTAATAGGACGAATCGCGTAATAGGAGAATAAACTGTGCTTTTAAAGTCGCTTTAAAATAAATTCGAGTAAAAACAGAATTAGGTGTATTTGAATATGAATGTTTTTATACTCGTTTGATATATACGCATATTAAACATTTCGTACTTAATTTTTGTTTTACTAAAATTGTTATTACGAGTATATATATAATATATATAATAATATAAAATTAATTAACTTGAATTTGGCTTTTCCAACATATTGTAGATTGACAAAACCCACAGACTGATTTCTCATTAAATTCCTAATATCCATATGTTTATTCTAAATGAGTATGAAAAGTCTTTCATTATCTTAAAATAAAAGCATTTACAAATTAATATATTATACATACATATATATTCTCAATAATTACGAAATTTTGATATGAACAGGCATGAAAGATGATACTAAAATTTATTAATAAATATACATAGTCGTATACATACATATGCATATATGTATCAAATAAATACATATGCCATTCTAATATAGCACGTTTGTACAATATCCCCAAGTAATTTGTATTTTTTTATAGAACATATCCTGTGTGCGAACAGAGAATTAAGAAAGTCTATGGTTATGTGAACTTTAAGAGTTTTGCTATAATTTAAGAAAAATTTTTGTTTCTTTATTCACATTTAATATTGATTTCTATTGACGCGCTAATGGATGACAGAATTTTGTTTGGGGTGTGTGTAAATGAACATGTTTACCATGCTATCAAATATGAAGACAAAACCTTTACAATTTTAAGTTATTTTCAAATTCTGTGGGGTTTAAATTAGGATTTTTTACGGCCATAACGAATATTAAAATGTCAAAATTAAAAACAAAATATTTTTAAAAGTTTGCAGTTTAATTTTAAATGTAATATTCTAAAAAAATTATAAAATGGACTGTGTGTTATTGTGGTCGGAGGATTGTAATGAAGAAATAGAAACCCTTCCTGAAAGGGTAAAACGCAAAATAATTCGAGATTCTTCTGATATAATGAGTCTAAGTGAGAAGAAGTAAGATAAAACATAATATTAATTTATTGTTGAATGCTTTACTTCAAATTAAGTTTTTAGTTTTATAAAAAACTTTAGGCTAAATAAAGCTGCTTTTACGTACATATGTCTTAAGTACCATTGAATAAGTTTTAAAACCAGCAGAGAAGTCAACAGCTATCTTAACTTTAATAAAATTGGCTGCTACTCTAAAAGTTTTGGCGCAAGGTATATACCAACACCAAATTGGCCAAGATCGTCTTCTGGAATTATCCCAATCATTCATTTCTAGTTGTTTGTCAGATGTATGTGAAACAATTGAAAAGGTAATTTGTCCAAAGCATATCGTTTTTGAAATGACGGAAGATAAAAAGAGAGATGGCAAAAGATACTTTTTTGAAAAATGTGGAATACCTGGTATAATTGGAGCTGTCGATGGAACACATATTCAAATAATTAGACCCAAAAAAGATGAGCACCTATATTTCAATCGCAAACTAAAATACAGCATTAACGCTATGGCGGTAAATACTATTCAAACATGAATAAAATTACAATAATGTAAATATATGAAAAACTTTTTTGTAGATATGTGATCACGATATGTACATCAGGGCTGTCAATGGACGTTTTGCTGTAGCCAGTCATGATTCCAGCGTTTGGAATCTGTACCAGGAGAGACAGTATTTAAAAGAAAAGTATATACAAGGTGATACTGGAACTAGAATACTTGGTAGAATCCAGAATGTTTATTTTAAGCCGTATCGCTATTAAAGTAATTTTTATTTTACGTGATTCCGGATATCCCCTAGAACCTTGGATTATAACTCTATACAGAAATGCCATTGAAAATTCGACCGAATAATTTTTTAATGACCAACATTCAAAATTGAAAGAACATTTGGAATGTTAAAATCAAGATTTCGTTGTCTTTTAGCAGCAAGGGAATTACACTATTCTCCACAAAAGACTGTTACAATTCTAAATACTTGTTGTGCATTACACAATATATGTTTACAGTTCAATATTGATGTTCCTAATTTTGAAAATAATTATGCACCTTCAACTTATTCTACAAGTAGCGGTGTAGAAACAGAAAATAACTTCACTAATATTGCAAAAAGTATTAGAGATGAAATAAAGAACAATATGATACGAACTTAATAAAACATAAAAAAAAAACAATTTTTATTTAATAAAACTAAAAATACTTGCAAATTCATTTAAAAAAAAATCATGAGTTGAAGGGCCAGCAGCGTTTAAATCCATAGACAATCTTGCCCACAAATCGTTTGATTTGTTTTTAGCTTTGGAAATATTAAGGTGGACTTTTTTATCATAAAGTCCACCATTATCTTATATTGTCTTTGTTTTGTGTCTTTGAGCCACAAGCGTAACAAAAGTTATTTGGAGTCGGGCACTGCATTTTTTCTCAGATGAAATATATAGAAATACGATGCATGGGTCGAAAAACTATTTTTTTTTTTCGGAAAGCTTTAGTAGTTCAAAAATTTGGAGTCGCTTCAAGTTATGCTGAAAAAAGTGAAAAAAAATTTTTTTTTTTAAATATTCAGGAAAATCTGAGAATTGATAAAAATCTATTTTTTTTAAATTTGACGTGATACAGACATTTCCACGAGTCTGCCTGCAAAAACTCAGCTCGATTGGATCTTTCACCGGCGGAGAGTACGAGCTTTATACTTTATACAAAAAAAAAAAAAAAAAAAAAAATTCTGACGTGTACATGAAAATCGCCGATACACGTTTATTTTTATTTTTTCTCCCCTTTCCGAAAAGGTATATTTCGTTCATAGGACAAAACAAAAGCTCGGTTTTGTAACGCGGTGTATTTATAAAAGGCAATAAAAATAGGACAAAATTTGTGTTTTTTATTAATATTAGGAACTTTGGGCTTTACTCAGCGCCAGTAGGCATCGTCGGATCGAGCTAAAAAATTAAGACTTCATCTCTCAGATTGTAGTAATATACCAATTAAAGAAAAACATTTTTTGCATTCAGTCTAATATATCATATTTTTATGTACTCGTATGTATGCTTCTTCTAATTAATTTTCTGCAGCTGTATTTTTAAACTTTAACAAAATGTATAGAGTTTCTTCTGCTACAATATTATGTGGCAAAACTGTAACTATAGCTTTTATTTTTCTTATAATTTCATTTGATTTTTCTTTTTTAGAATAGAGCTTCCAAAACCATAGAGAAGAATAAAACAGTATCATACTCGAAGAAGAAGAAAAATTCTTACTTACTTCTTACTTTCATTTACAATCAATTCTATTCTTGTTGTTTCTTTCACTACAATTGCTTTTCTAAACCAAAACAACAGCAACACTTCTCTGTTTACAATATTGTTTATTGGTTTTTCTGTTGGTTCTTATAGGGAATAAGTAAAAAACTTATATATAGAAAATGCTTGACAATAATAAAATTGTGAAAAATTCTACAACGTAAGTAAATACGAAATATAAAACCTGCATACCCAGTCAACGTTGATGGCACAACATTTCTATATTCGTTTAAAGATATACTAATAAAAAGGTATAGAGGAAAGAACTATCTGAGGAGGAGGCTGTGGTATAAAAGCATGATGGAGTGAGAGATTGTAAGCCACAAGGATTCAATCTGTAAAAGAAAAGTAATACGGTATTGTTAGGTTGCATGAAGTAGCAACATATTTTAGCCGTGGATGCGGGATGCGACAATATAGAGTGGTATTGAGCTGTTTGGATTATGTGGCTGTTACTTGTATTTTGTTGGTTGATGTTTCCGTTATATTTGTGTTACTATCATTGTTACCGTTTCGTTATTGTTGCTCTTGTTAGTACTTGTTGTGTAAAAAAAATTGAAAAACAGCCACAAAACCCTCAACAGACACGTAGTTTTTCATATGTAAACACGCCGCAAATACAAGATTTTTTTTGCTGTATTCTTAAGTAGTTGAATGAAGCGTTAAAGTGTAAAAAAATAACAGCAGCAAAATAAGAGTTTGATTTAAATTTAAGATTGCTTTTTTTTAAAAAATAGAAACGCAAATATTTATTTGGAATATTCCATGTAATTACATACATATATACATACATAATGTAAATGATGATATGAGTGGTTTATACATGTTTTCTGTTTTTTGTTATGAAAGTATCGAAATGCGATCCAAGCGTTTGGTTCGAATCATAAACTATAAAAACGATTCGACCAAATTAGATATTTCTCTCCGCAGGTTTCCTTGCAAAGGTTTAGGCAAATTGAAAGGCCTAGAACTTATTAATGTGCTGTTGCCAGTTGTTCTAGCTCAATATGTGTACAAATAAGTTGTTCGCTGTTTGTCGTTTTGCATCTTGAGAACTACTGAAATAATTTACAAAAGAATCTATGTTTTGGAAAGAGGTATTTCCAACTATGATTTGGAACAAAAAAAAAAAAAAAATAAAACAAACGGGTCGGCTTTCTTCAAGAGATGCTTATAATTGTAAACTGCTTCAGCTACAGAAAGAAGAAGCTTTATAGATTACTCAAAATGGGCGTGGTAATTTAAATTAAATCATTCGGTGAATTAAATAACAATAGCCAAGGTAAAGATATTGAATAAAAGAAAATATATGTGCCGCTGCATTTGACACGCTGTTGTCAAGCAAAACATCCTTAAGTTAAGCTCTCAATTTTTAAGTATCTACATCACCTTATAGCATTGGAATACGACTGATTGTAAATATTATGCTACGAATGACTTCTCTAAATACTTTACCTGCCGGAAAATTTAATTGGGTGCATCTCATATACTGAGACTAATTCCCCCTTGTAGCTATTGGATTGTTGCAGGAATAAGATATCGATAATAACGATAATAACGATAAACACAAAAACTACTACACTAATTTTTTTTAATCAAAATTCCGGGCATGTTTCCTACGGAAATAAATTAGAACGTAATCGACAAATAAAAAAAAAAAAAAACTACTCTACCTATTTTATCAAAACTCCGTACATCTGGACCCATGGACAAGTTTATGTGAACTATCGTTTCCGATAGCTGGCGTCTCATTTACAAAAAAAAAAAGATAAACTAAATACTTTACTAGTTAAAACGAAACTGTAGTAAAAAGTTTAGGTTTTTCTAAAACCTGAATTGAATTAAGAAGAAAAGTTGAGAAATTTTAGCATTAATTTTTATAAATAAAACTCCACCTATATATAGGTTAAACCACCTCAACTCAACTTAAAATATGCCGTTTTTGAAATGACTGTCTCCGAATTTGCTGATTTTTGGTATAAATAAAGTATATCATAACACTAAGACAAATATAAAATTAAAGGGTACTGACACTTCTGGATCTGGAAATATGAGGTCTTGAAAATCGGAAAACAGTACAAAAATGCACAAAGTTATACTTACTTAATTGTAATTTTCTTGAAAAGTATTATAGCTACGCATCTCGTAAAAGTCGCAATTGAAAGGGTATTAAATTACCTTTGATTTAATATGCAACATGATTTTTTCTTTGAAAAAGTCAAAGGTCAATTTTCTTTATCTATAAGTCGGAAGCCTATATCTCCGAAAGCGAACTTTTTAAAAATTTGAAAAAAAAAAATTATGCTAAAGATAGTTTCGTTCTCTACAGTTGTGAAAAATTTCAGAGTGGAGGTATTTTTGGATCAAGAAATAAAAATCAAATCGCAAAAGAATGAGATTAAAACTATTCTGATAGGGGTGGAATAGTATACGATTTTTCGATTTCGATTAGCTAGAACCGCTTATTTTGTAAGTTTCTACAAAAAATACATGAGTCAAAAAAGGGATGTGGGATGGGGGATTTGGGCAAATGGCTCTTTTTCGGAGTCAAAGGTTGGGTTAAAGGAGTAAAAGTCCACAAAATGCTTCACAACTGCCCTGGAGTAGCCCCTAGAGGGATAAAATGTAAGACCGACCCTTACTAATATTTTACCCCCAACTTTTTTCCGAACATATTAAATCAAAGATAATTTAATGGCCTTACAAATGCGACTTTTACGAGATGCGTAGCTATAATACTTTTCAAGAAAATTACAATTAAGTAAGATGTGCGTCACTATAAACTGTAACACATCAAAAGTCAAATAAAAACTGACTGGAGTAAGCTAGAGTTAAAAATAAAACAGTTTTATTTTGCATTTTTATTACAGATTTATATTCTGTATTATTTTATTTAAAAATTAATTTAATTTTATAAAATTTTTTATTTTATTCATTATGCCATCCATAAGCAATGTTATAGTGTTTTCGGTGATTTTTTTGGTACCAGCTGTCCATTTATATCGAAAACTAGTAATGGTTTTGGGAACAGATGTACTCTTCTTTAGTTCTCTTTTGACCAGAGCCCAATATCTTTCAATAGGCCGCAGCTCTGGGCAGTTTGGTGGGTTAGCCTCTTTTGGAACAAAAATAACATTATTTTTATTATACCAGTCTATTGCGCTTTTACTGTAGTGACATGTTGCCAAATCTGGCCAGAAGAATGTTGATATGTTGTGCTGTCTTAGAAATGGGAGCAACTTCTTTTGAAGACACTCTTTGATATAAATATCTGAGTTTATTGATCCCAATGTAACAAACGATGCACTTCTGTTGCCGCAGCTACAAATAATCTGCCAAACTAGGAACTTTTTGGGAAATTTTGATAGTTTTTTAGTTCGGAGCTCTTCAGAAACATTGCCTCTACTATCCGCTACATAAAACTCTTGGCCAGGAAGCTGCGCAAAGTCTGCAAAAACGTAAGTTTCATCACCCATTACACAACATTCGAACTTTTAAAAAAATTCTTTTTTGAGGAGTTTTGCTCTTTTTTTTGCTTCAATATTCTTCTTAGCATTTCTATCCGGAACTTTTTGGACTTTAAATGTTTTAAGGCCAGCTTTAGCTTTAACTCGGCGCACAAAACTTTCCGAACATTGCACGCGCCGGGCCACTTCGCGACCAGAAATGTTTGGAAGAGCCAGCAAAAGCTTCTCAACCTTTTTGGCTTTCGCGTCGTTCGTTACCAGTTTTGCTTTACCTGTTCCAGGCTTTCTTTCAATTTTTAGGTCTTTGTTGAACTTTTTGACCACTCTGGAAACACATTGCCTGGTCACGTGGACTTCCCTAGCAACTTTTGTATAACTCCAATCCGGTTTTTTTTAATTATTTGAATAATTTTTGTATGCACTTGTCTTTGATTATCCATTGTGAACTAACTAACAAGTCAAGTTTGACAAACTGATACATTTTAAAATCTGACACATTTTTCAAAGATATTGTGATTAAGAAAAATAATTTTGATTAAAGGTGAAAAAAGTTATTAAGAAAAATGGGTGTTACACTTTATAGTGACGCACATCTTAAGTATAACTTTGTGCATTTTTGTACTGTTTTCCGATTTTCAAGACCTCATATTTCCGGATCCAGATGTGTCAGTGCTCCCAAACTTTGTACTTAATTTAGTTCTATGATATACTATATTTCTATAAAAAAATCATATAATACGGCGGGGGTGGGTTAAATTAATTGGTTGATTTGACTTGGAATATCCCATATACAAGTGTGTTTACTACCTACTATTTAGAATATCTCATAATTAAACATTAAATTCTATATATTTCAGTAATACTATAACACATGTATTCAATAAATCTTCATCGTCAAACGTAATAATGTATTTCCAATTACTAAATCAAACTAAAATATAATTAAAATACGGCATTCAATGAACACTTCTATTCTAAAGGGTGTTTTTTATTGAGGTATAGATGGATGAGTTGTGGTTCCAACAAGACGGCGCTACATGCCACACAGCGCACGTCACAATCGATTTATTGAAGGAAACATTCGATGAGCGCATAATTTCGCGGAATGGACCTGTCAATTGGCCACCAAGATCGTGTGATTTGACACCATTGGATTATTTTCTTTGGGGATATGTGAAGTCGCTCGTCTACGCCAACAAACCAGAAACGTTAGGGGACTTGGAAGCCAACATTCGTTATTGCCACGTTATTATTGATAAAGTCTGGCACGATGCTCTTATTTCTAAACTAGCTGCTTTTGGCGTCGGTAACCATTTCTGTCGTTTCATAACTAGGTTTCTCAGAGACCGTTCTATAAGAGTGGTTATAGACGGTGTCTCTTCCAGCGAGTTCAGGCTGAATTCGGGAGTACCGCAAGGCTCTGTTCTATCTCCCACCCTATTTTTAATTTTCCTTAACGACCTTCTCCTCCTAACCTCTAATCCCATTTACTCCTTCGCAGATGACAGTAACATTTGTCACTCATATTCATTTGACCGTAGGCCGAGCCTTTTGGAGATCGGGGCGAGAAGGCAGAATATGAATGACACACTCTCAAAAGACCTACAAAGAATCTCCGAGTGGGATCTCGCGAACAGGGTCGAATTTAATGCGCGCAAGACCCAATGTTGTTTTATGACGCATAGGCGTTGTGATGATTTAATCCTGCCATCTGTGACTATGGGTAATGTAAATATTGAGGTGGCTGACGCTCTTGATGTTCTGGGCATGAGAATTAGTTGTGATGTCCGTTGGAATGATCACATATTTCGAGTGTCGAAAGAAGCATTCAAGTGCCTCGGTTTTCTAAAACGGTGCAGGAAATACTTCACTCCATCTGACCTTCTCAATATTTACAAAACCTTCATCCGGCCTAGGATGGAATACAACTCTCATGTATGGGCCGGTGCTTCCAAATCTATTTTGGGGCTTCTCGACCGCGTACAGGAAAGGGCGAAGGTGCTTATCGGCGACGGTAGGGTATCCAACTCTATCGATTCGTTGGAGCATCGGCGCAATGTGGTGTGCGTTTCATTGTTCTATCGATACTACCATGGGAGGTGCTCTGATGAGATAGGGGAACTGATTCCGGGTGGTCGCATATTCCTGCGGACTACACGTACCTCTCTCAGAACGCACCCATTTGTGGTTGATTGTTCAGCGAATCGCACAATGCATTATAGAGAGAATTCGTTGTTTAGTCGCACCGCTCGTTTGTGGAACAATCTTCCGGCGAAAGTTTTTCCTGCCAATTACGATATCAGTAGGTTTAAATTAAATGTCCACAAACACTACTCCCTCTTTCCCCCTTCCCACAACATATTTTCCTAGACCAGCACAATGTATTGCATGAGTAGGGGCCGTCCCCTGAGTGCTGGCCTTAAAAATAAAAAAAAAAAAAAAAAAAAACATACGGCCCCATATGCTCGAAAAAGTGGTTGAAAATTGGACCTGTAGAATTGGCTTTATTCGAGCTAGCCGCGGCGGCCACATGCCCGAAATCATATTTAAACATTAATGGCATAAAATTATCCTTTCAATAAAGCCAAATTGATGGACATTAAAACGATTTTCTTGTGTTTTATTTCAATTCGAAGTTATATACCTCTAAAAAAACACCCTGTACTTATACTCGTACCATAATAAACAAAAAACAATTCTATTACAGACTAGTTTCAATTAAATATTGGAGAAATATTTAAGTTTAATAGAGAGAATAGTCACTTAAGAAATCAATACTACAATATTTAGTAGAGAGTGTGCAAATAAGAAGGGCTGTATTAAGAATTCTATATTTACTTTGACAGCTTTAAATCATCACAGTCGTATACCCCTATTTAGTTCTATAATGTAGAAAATAAATGAGAAAAGTTTTTAGTTAAACAATACCATTTCAATATGTAAGAGTATGTATGTATGTTGCAAACAACAGAAATAAAAATAGGAGAAATTATTTTCTAGAGATTTACATATACAAATCTGTGGCATTTTGACAAAACATCTTAAGTCAAATTTAAAAAGTTGGAAAAAATGTTGATAATGATACGAATTTTTATTCAAAAATCGTTTTTGTGTACGTTTTTAAAATTTTGTATTATAGAAGAAATTTTTCTTTAATTTTGGTTTATTTTATTTTTTAAAATAAAATATTTTTTCCTCGAGTTTTGTTTTTTTAACTTTTTGCTATCTTATCTCGACTTAAGATGTTTTGTCAAAATGCCACAGAAATACATTAACACTATTTATTTTTACATAATATTACATTGTATCCGGCAAAAATAAAATACACTGGTCTGCAAAGTCACAAGAAAAAAAGTGGTAAAGAGCTCTTAAAGTTTTGTTGAATTCTACTTGTGATAGGCGGAGAAGTACACACGGAATTTTATTGCCTCTGAGTGAGTCTCCCTGGTAATGTGCTTGAGTCTGAATAAAATATAGCAAAGTCGTCACATAGTGAAATGTACAAGATAGGAGGGACGTGTTATTTTTTTTAAGAATCAGCACTACTTCTTGGCTAAAAAAGTGACGGTGTGCTGTATACGCTTTCGAGAAGTCTCCAATTTTTTTCTTAGTACTGTCTTGTTAAATAAAAATGTGTATGTGTATACAGTCAAACACTCTGGTAAACGTATAGAGAGAGCTTTCTCGTTTACAATCCGAAGGTATAAAAAACAAAAATAAAACAAATTATTTGATCTATTCAAGATTTCCCAGTGTTCGCTCATTTTCAAACTCCATAGATCTTTTTGACGATATTGTATTCTGATACTAAGAGCTACACTGTATCTACCGGAGGCATTTACCGACAAAAAATACAATTAAAAATATAATTCGTATCATCCAATTTTTGGTGCAATTGTTTTCTTCACTTTCCTCATTTTAATTGATTTGTTAGCAAGGGCAAAGCTAGTAAGTAATTTGATTGGTAGTACAAATTTATGCCTATATTCATAAAAAATATTTTAGGTGCATTATGAGCTTATTTAACAAATTTCTATACAAAACCTGTCAAATAAACCCTTAATAAACGTAAAATATTTTTTATGAATACGGGCATTATTATTTAAAATGGTTAAATTAAAGGTAGTGATGGATAGTGTTATGCCGAAGAAACAAAAGCGTGGATGCAAAATCTAGGAAAAGATCCATGAAACCTTACAGTGATCCGGAGACATACTGTGGTGCACCCATTACTATCATTCTCAAATTAATTAAACTATTCTGATATGTGACAGGTCGGTTTTGATATTCCTGATAGATTTTCTGACGGGTCATATAGAGAAGAGCGTTTAAACGGGTAGTTTTTAAGGTCACAACAAGAATTATAAATATTTGTAGATTTTCTTTAGAAAACATACATATTTGAAGAAACAAACAAAAATTATTGTAACCACTTTTTTGTTTTGTTTTTGCCAGAAACATTTTTAAATTGAATATGAATTGAATATACTGGTATTTCTATACATGGCTTCTTAAGTTTACTTTTATTTTCATGTTCTTCTTCTTTAAGTTTTCTATCTACTTGTTTTTCTTTCGATAGATACTCGTCCATATATCTGCTTAGAGAAAATGATATTTTTTATTTACCATATAATACTAAAAACTATTAGAGATTTATTTGGAATGAGGAAAAACAAATGAAAGTTTTGTTGAATGTTACTGAGGGAGTAAAAATTCTAGAAAACAATTACACATTTATTCTGTTTTCTGGTTTATTAATATATAAGCAGAACAATCAAAAGGAGAATATGTCGCTCACAAATGATAAATAAATAAATGACACCACAACTTTGTTGCAGTATTAAATCGTGCTTTATATCTATATAAATATATACAGATGTATGTATGTACTTATATATAATTATTTCTTTTTTTTCTTTCAATCATCGTTTATTTGAGTATATTTGTATGTACATCTGTACTGAACTTGTACATTGTACATGTTTGTTTATTTGTTTGTATAGAAGGCGTGATTGATTGCTTTGAAATTTCAAAACCATATTGTTTCAGAAAAGGATGCCGCCCATGACAAAGTAATTAAATTTAATTATATATTTTAAGAACTGCTTTGGAAATTTCTTGAAAATGTGCGTAATGATGTAATAATGTTTAGCAAAAAAAAAATTAACTGCTAATAACAATGTAATGTAACTAACTAACTAATGTAAAACTGGTAATCGTGACAAAAATCTATTGTAATCAGAGCTGGTAAAATAGTAACTCTTTTGTAAAGAAATATAAATGTATATACATATGTATATTACGAGTATAATATTGTATAAAATATGAGGTCTATATTTTTAATATTACTTAAATGGCATCTGCAATTGACTATATTATTTCATCAAGCCACTAGCAAAATTTCCAAAGTAATTTAATTTAACTATTATTTAAAGTGTTTTGTTTATGTGAAAAAAAGTTCACCAAACATGCAGAAAAAAACGATGGTAATTGTAAACAAATCTAGCGGTTTGGCTGTTAATTCATAAGAAGTTATGATCACTTTTTAGTCGCCGTGGTGTTGTGGTTAGTGTGTTGGCTTACTAAGACGATAGCGCCGGGTTCAAATCTCAACTCTGACATCTTGAAAAAAAGAAATATGAAAAAATTATTTCTTTCGGCGACTACCTCTCAGCAGTCTTCTGACAGAAGCTCTGGGAGTAATTGATTGCCATGAAAAAGCGTCTCAAATCTGTCGTTCGGAGTCGACTTTAAACTATAGGTCCCTTTACTCATGGATATAAATTAACACACACAACATGAGTGCTGCGAAAAACTAGGCCGAAACTCTGAAACAGGGTGGTAATGGCCAGTAATGTATGTATGTATGTACTTATGGTCACTTACAATACTTAAGAAACAAAACTGACAGTTTGTCTCTCTTATAACAATGAAGCTGGCTACAAAAGCACACCAGTGTTAGTTAATTTAACCATTAATGCCGCAATAATTTGAAGTTAAAAACTGTTCCCATTTACTAGTTTTTGTGACATACCATTTGGAATATAATTTAATCAAATAAAAGTTTTGTTTTAACAAAACTGACGTTTCATAGTTACCTTTTCTGTGACAATTCGAATTATAGGTTCTACGAAACTCACCTAAAAAAAAGACAAGAAAAAATTGCATAATTAATAATGTTTAAAACGAATTTATCTAAAAATTACAGAAACAAAAAAAAAAAAACAATTATGAAAGTTTTACTGTAATATCATAAATTTAATAAAAAATTATATTAAAAAAAAGAGAAAAAATTAAGAAAAACTGAAAGGAATCTTGTTTTTAATTAATGCTGTTAAAATAAATATTCTCCAAAACTTAATAAAGCTGAAGGAACTTATAATGATGTTACAAGTTGTAGAATTACGAAATGACATGATAGTGTCATTAATAACTTAAGCAGCTGAAATACTTTTAAACCATTGCAACAATAAAGAAAAACAAAAAAAAATATACTTCATCAGTGAGAAAACAAACGAGAGATAAATTCCAGGCAAAAAGGCAAAGGACTGTACATTAAAGCACATAAAAGAAAGTAAAATCTGAAAGATAATAAAATGTTTTAACTGGAAGATTCATCAGAAAGTCATAAGGATGCAAAAAAAAATAACAAAAAAAAATTAAAAAAATAACACTCAAAGATAAATGAATGATAAGAGAATGACATGGAAAGAAACAGTTGCCTGGACTGGAAATATAATTTTCTTAAAATATATGAAAATGCAAAAGAATTATTTAAAAAGATGTTGAAACATGATAATTTTTAGAGCCAATTAAACAAGAATCTATGTATTATGATTTCTTGGGAATTAATTCTTAAAGTAATTTTAGTTTTCAAGTAAAGCAGGACAAACTTAAAACTCTTAAGGTATTTTCGTAACACTCTTAACGATTTCCGCTCACAAAATCCCCGAAAAAAAGATATGTTGAAAATTTATTTTGCTATTGGAGTAATTTTAGGACGTCATCTCATGATATGTTTGTGCGTGGTGACAGTTTTGTTTACAATTTTTTGCCACAAAATATTTGTCTGACAATTTTTTTGTCACTTTCAGTAGATAGTGTTTGTTGTGTGCTTAAACTGTGTGTAAACCTTTCACAGCTGATCAAACAATTCAAAAACGTGAAAATCTAAATCAACACATACGAAGAAATGTTGATTTAAATCGAGTATCGTTTCATTACGAATGGCAAATTTGACTACAGCTCGTATCCTTCCGTTCAAATTGGTAAAATGGAAGTTGTGTGCAATCATTACGATGCATTGAAATGCCTGGTTTGTTCTAAGTTGCAAGGTTGAGTTGGCACTATTGCCCTTACTACCAGTGCCATTGTATTCTTTGTTTCGTGGTGAAACACGAAATGACTATGACGTGGTGAAATGACAAGCAACGAGCGATGAATTAAATGATAAGTATGATTACCAGGAACATATGATTTTAAGCTTGTGAAACTTTCATAAGTCGGCGTTGAGGACTTTCACAAGCAGATGTAATCTTTTCGGTCAAATTCAGGCTGACTTACATGGGACATGGAGCTGGGACATGAAAAACTATGTAGATATTTACCCAATTCACAAAATGTTATAGTTATCGTAGATCGGTAGAAACTATGACAAACTATTGTACATAATGTTGTTAGTAATTTCCATGTTAAAAACTACTACAACATGTACGACAATTTTTCCTATGTTTCCGAAATGTCGTGTCAATACACCAGAGTTGGGAAAACTTTTTTTTTATTTATTTTTTATTATTTTTTGTTGTTTGAAATGTTTTTCTTCTCTTCTTCTTTTTAAATTTTTTATTCAAGAAATTTGATAACACTGGATAACATCTACAACAATATTAACGACAAGGTGTTCACAAAATTAAATGCCATTTAAATATAATCTACAACAATATAACATTTTGTGAATTGGTAATTGTAAACTCGTGTACGGTGTAACATATCATATATAATGGCATCCGGCTTAAAGAGGTAAAATTTGTTACAAACCTTTAAGGACATAAAGAGGACTTTCGAAAATTGTTTTGGAATCAGAAAAAATAATTATACTTTATAAGAACTGATGAACGTACTAACGAGGAACAAAGTCCCATTTGTGGTTTACTAGTTTAGCTTCTGTTTTATTTTTATAGTCTCATGTGTATATACATGTATACTGTATTTTATACTCTAATTAGCTTTACCCAACCGATGTTTCCCGGGATTCTATACATAACTCTTGACAAACAATGATATGAGTTTTCTTCTAAGAATTTTAATTTCATTTTTTTCATAAGACTACAATATTTAGTTTGCATGCTAAGTACGACGACGACTTGTTTAATTTCCCCGATTTTCGGACTGATGATTTGTCTTGACTATATACTCACTCAGACCAAATTCCGAAACTTTAACCTTAACTTTATCAAGATATTGTA
The DNA here is from genome assembly GCA_963576795.1 of Metopia argyrocephala. NCBI lineage: Eukaryota > Metazoa > Arthropoda > Insecta > Diptera > Sarcophagidae > Metopia > Metopia argyrocephala. The sequence goes on along the minus strand of OY756211.1, from coordinate 52,984,216 downwards.
TACAAAAACCAGAGTAAGAATTTGCTCACTCTTTTGCTCATTGCGCATTGCGCACTCTTTTCTTGCGCCTAGAAAAATTGCGCATGCGTAAAGAGCGGAGCCAATAAAAAAGAGCAGTTGTTGGCTCTTTTGGCTCTTGCTCTTTTTTTGTAAGCGCTGCTCTTTGCGTTATGCGCATTTAAATTTTTTATTTGGCGCTTTGCTCTGCACATTGAGCAAAATGAGTAGCGCATTGCGCATGCGCTTTTTATATCTACAGTGTCATGTCAGCAACAAATTTTTTTAATTTGCCATTCGAAAAAATTTTTATGTGCAGTCAATCATTGCGTTACAGAAAATGACTATACAGTATTACTGATGGAAATTTCAATCATAAATATACTTAAAAAAAGATGAGTGGGGACATTCGCGTATGTTTTTAAGAAAAAAAAAACAGATTTATGATACTCGTTTATTTGCATGAAGAAAATAAAATTTTTATCACTCATTCTTGACATATTTATACTTAGAAAAAATTTGAATGCATATATTCGCGTGTGATTTTCAGAAAAAATTTTGTTGCACTAATTTATGTGCGTGAAGAAAAAAATAAGCAGAGGCCTTATCCTGTAACTCTCCTAAGCTAGATTTAGGACTTTTTGGCTACGAATAGAATTCTTGAACGCTTATTGTAATTTAAAAACTTCATGCCTATTACCTCTACACTTTTTAATTTTATATATTCTAACGCTCAGCCTGTTTCAAAAACCCAAAATTTAAGCATTTTATCTTAAGAGAATTACAGGATAAGGCTCCAGTTTAATATAAAAAAGAAAAAATTGTTTTATTATTTTACTCTAAAGTATATGAAATTACTAATATAAATTCTATTTACATTTAATTATTTCTTCTTTCTTCATATTAAAATTACTGACTTCAAAGGCATTTTACACCACAGTAAATGAGCGATGCGCAATTGCGCACTCTTTTGGCTCTTTTGCGCATTGCGCAAAAAAAAAGAGTGGAGCAAGAAAGCTCAAAATTCAAATGCGCCTTCTATGCTCAGCGCTTGTAATGCGCAGAGCAAAAAAAATGGCGCAGAGCAAGAGCAACAAAAAGTTTGCTCTGCTCTTTGCGTAAAGAGCAAAAAAGAGCCAAAAGAGCGGCGCTGCGCTGCGTTTTTACTTACTCTGACAAAAACACTGCATAGTTTGTATGGGGGGTACCACACCTTATAAAAAAAACATACCTTGTTGCACTTTCGGTAGTTGAATCTCAAATGTTAACATTATCGGTTAGTGGTTTAGACGTGATTGACTGACAAATAAACTGACTTACAAATACTAGATCCATATATGATTATAACTCTTGTATTAAAAGATGTTAAAGTTCATACAGTGTTTTGCTTTTTTTTTTAAGACCAATATCCAGGGGTAAACCCCTACTTATGCAGTTAATTGTATTGGAATTTGAAGATAGATAGACAATTTTTTTAATAGATTTTATATATGCACATATGTATATGTGCCTTTTTGTTGATGAGACAAGCTGCTGTCAGTTTGACCAGTCAAATGGCCAGAGTTATACCTTAACACTTTGAAAGATTAACAGCAATTGCCTCATCTGTCGGTGGATGTTAAATGTGAGTGGTGAGCGTCTTCGGTAGGTTAGCTGTATTGGTTCCAGAAGGTGACGCTGTAATGCTGATCATTCCTTTCTGGTGGAATATACTGGAAATGTCAGGGAGCGGCTTCCTTAAGATGGATTTCCTGGAGGGGGGGGAACCTCTTATTTTTTTAAATTATAATTTAGAAAACCGCCAGTTTTTATTTTATAATATTTTCCTTCGCTGGGATTGAACTTCTGTCTTTTGAGTTTCTGTGCGAGCACTCTAAACTATACAATTTTTAGAAAAATCGATTCCAAAAGGCCTTAAGTATTTTATTTATTTATTTACTGAATTACAATACAATATTAAATTATATTCTATTTTAAATAATTATTAGATTGCAGATCTTGTATGAATCAACCCCCACACTAGTAGTCTAACATACTATATTATTCAATATTATTAATAAAAATCTGTTATTTTATTAGAATATGTTTTTTTTTTCTGCTAAAAATTCAATATCTTCAAGTTATAAAGTTTTTGACTTTCCTTTAAAAAGCAAAATATATAGCAGGTAATAGACTTTTACATTTTAGGTGACGGTTTGCTGTTCAATTTAGGCATTTATATATTCAATTTAACAAGATTTTATTGCATTACAATTATCGTATCAAAAACTTTATAGGCTCCCAATCACTTATATATGTTTGTATTTTGGTGTAGAGTACTATATTTGCACATATAAATAAAATATAAAACAGCTTTTAGTGTTCTTTTTGGTGTTGTTGTTTGAAATGTTTTTGCGTTCATTTAACTACAAAGACTTTAGATTACAACAACTTCACTGTGAATTGTGAACAAATGCTGCATTTGTGATTTATGGCACTTCAGCACAATAAAAGCGGCATTGAAGACTTCAAATACGAGCAAAATTATTGGACTAAAATAAAGAATCTTTTGTGTGTCTACAACTTAAATGCTACTGAATGGCGGTAGACAACACAGAGAAAATGTAGAAGTACTCGTATTTAAGATAAGAAATAAAAATAAATTATCACGCATTTAAATTAAATGTATACTGGGGGTTTAATGCAAAAAAAAAAAAAAAAAAATGCTTATGAAGGCGACTTAAAAATAAAAAAATGTTTGTCTTTATCATACACTCAAAGTCAACATATTATTATAATTAGACTTGGCTTCCTATAGCAGAAGAAAACAAACCAATTATTAAGAGATTAGTTGTTAGCAATGCAAATAGATGAATGAGTATATTAGCATGTCATAAAAATGTTTCTGCTATTGTTCAAATTTAAAAATTAAAATGCAAAAAGAAAAATAAAAAAAAAAAAACAAGTAAACAGTATGAGAAAAAAAGTGGATTGTGAAAAATGCATTTCAATGACAACAATGACGTTTATTATCGCGATAACAATAGAGTGAAATATTTCATATAACTGTCTTCGTTGAACGTACATTCACTTCATCAAGAGGTTCATATGGAAATGAAAATGTGGACAAATTTTGTATATTGGAAAAGAACACCCGTTAAATATTCAGCCCCTACACCCTACACTTACATTTGCATATACAAATACACATTAAAGCACGTGTAATTTTGTGTGCTCAAAAGTTGCAAGTTGCAGTAGCTATTAACGTCACATTTTCATTTTTACTTTTAAACACTTTTTACAAATGTACGAGTATATGGGCAGCAAACGAACACATTCATCTGTGTTCTCAAACGCATGATAGCATAGCATGCATCAATACATCTAGACATACATAAATATTTATTCTAGCAATATGGCATATATTCGTCTATTAATCGATATATGTACATACACATGTACATGAACACATGAAAAGAAAACATGGCGGCATGCAACTTTTGCCACCATCAGTAATCATCTTGAATTGAAATTGCAACAAAGCGTAAATTTCAATCAACTCATAATCATTATTGCCATCACCATCATACTCACTCATCACTTTCAACGTCATAATCTTTATCAATACCAACTACACATATTCGTTCTGTCATTTAAACATGCAACACTTACTTGTACTTCAACTTATACAAACAAATCGTTATTGTACGAGTTTGTTTGTATGACTGCGTACAGTGTTCAGTGCAGAAAATATTATTTTTAAGTGTTTTTCACTGTCTTCTACTTTTATACATTGCCACCGTAACCTCTTCTGAGCAGTCAAAGTCATGGTTGATATGTTTATGAGAAACTCAACAACGCTAAATACTTTGTTTGCATTTATTATTAAAAGGCAATATTAAGCATAGATGGTGGTTGGAAAGGATTATAACTCTCTGCTTTAAATACTGTTTTTGAGATGCTTTTGAATTGCATCATAAATTATCATGTCGGGAAAAATTTAGAAATTCTTTTTCTCATTAAAGTACACATTCTGATGATCAAGAGGTTTTTGTTTTGCCAACATTTGTTAAAAAAAATTTTATACTACATATATCGGGATTGATCATATGATCAACAATAATGGTTAATAAAAAGAAAAAAGGAACAAATACTTTATTGATACTCTGAGGCATTATAATAAAAAAAAAGAAAGAAAAGAACACAGAACATTTTGCAATGCCCATTCGTATTCATGCATGTTTTCTTGTTCACACAAGCATGTACAAGTATGTCCGTCTATTATATGTCTCATTAGTAGTGCTGAACACTTCTTTCATACAATTTGCTCATTCTTTTTTGATTTGCTTTGACGACAGTGTAAGACTAAAGCATCAACTCTTAAGCATTCATCGTTCATTTAATAGACTCTACTCGTGCAAGATAAAAGAACAATGGAAACATATTAAAAGCTTAAAAAAAATTAGAGCAGAAAACAAGAGTTATTTCAAACAAATATATTGCATATGTTGCCACAGTAAGAAGTTATGCAAAATACAAATAAAAATGCACATAAATCAACAACAAGAAAATGTAATATTCTAAAGAATGCGGGCAAAAAGGTCCTTTTAATTTGAAAATATGTATTAAGTCAAGAGAAATTTATCATCATTACATAAATTAATGGTTTTTTTTATTTTGCAACAAAGTATTTAAAAAATAAGATCATGTGTTAGCGGTGGCTACGTTCATCATATTGTGCACCCACTGTTTAATATTTTTAATGTTCCAGGTTATTTGTTAAAACCATGCAAGGTGCGCTTGCTTACTAATAAACAAAAGCTTAATGCACATTGTTGTTGCAACTGTGGCCAAACAACAGTTATGCCATTCTTATTTTTCATATGTCTATTGGATCACAAAATTATTTAAAAAAAAATTTTTAAGTCCTTTTTGTGTATAAAATATTGCTAAAATTTAAATTGTATTTTATATTATAAAATATGTTATTATTATTTTTTCAGGAAAATAAAACTCAGTTTTATTCGAACTGATGTGTGTTTAAGATCATTTGAAATGTCCAAAGAATTGAGATTTTCCACTGTGTATATGGCAACTTAACACACTTTATATTCATATTGATTCATTATACTGGAACCGTATTACAATTTAATCCCAGTAAATTTGATATTGATTAGTCTCATAGTTAATAAGTAAAGTGAAAAACGAAATCAAAAGAATTGTTCTGCTCTAAAATTCAAATTTGACCAACGCTAATTTTTTACGAAGTTTACACGAGATTTTAATAAAAAAGGGAGTAATAAATATGAATGTAAATATCGAGTTTTTCAATAAGAGCGCTACAGAAGTTTTTTTAAATAAAGCAAAAATGGTTTTGGATATCAATGAAATTCTTTACATACATACATACATAACTGGCCTTTACAACCCTGAGTTAAGATTACGGCCTAGCTTCTCGCAGCACTCATGTTGTGTGTGTAAATTTTTTTTTATCCATGAGTACCGGGACCTACAGTTTTTAATGTCGACTCCGAACAACAGACTTGAGAAGCTTGTTCATGGCAATTACTTACTCCCAGAGCTTTTGCCAGAAGACTGCTGAGAGGTAGTCGCCGAAAGAAATATTTTTTAAAAAATTTTTTTTTTTAAGATGTCGGAGCTGGGCGTCGAACCCAGGGCTCATGTCTTAGTAAGCCAACACACTAACCACGAGACCATTCTTTATTCTTTATTCCTGTGAAAGTACGTTCGATGCAATTATGTATGGAACTCGATTTCTTTTGCATGGCCACCAATTGCACGCTTGCAGAAGTCCAGACGCTGAATTGACGAAGCCATTCAGCCAGAAATGAGCCTAATCGCTGACGATGATTTTTCGATGAAAATCCGAGTCATTTTCAAGATGTTGCTCAGCACAATTCACGAACCTACGACGCTTCTGGTAGTCAATCTGCTTCAGTTCTTGCGTCGATTTGATCTTGTAAGGATGTAGGCCAAGATCTTTTCGCAAAATTCGCCACAACGACGTCACAGAGATGCCCAAAGCTTGAGAACGACATGGGAGAGACACATTTGGGCTTTCTTCAACTGAAGCCTCAGCGGCAGCTATATTCTACATTAACTTCTTTGTCTCACTGGCACGGGAACATTTTGTACTGTGCCTGCGGATTAAAATTTTTCTACTAGAAGCTCAATTGTTGATCTGCTAGGATGACTATGACGACCATAAATTGGACGTAGCGCTCTTAACGTTGAGGCCACTGACTCCGAATTTCGGTAGTAAATTTTAATAATTTCGACTCGTTGTACTTATAGTACTGTACATACCATAATATAATGTTCGAAATATTTTGCAAGTCTGCAATTTAAACCAAAAGTTTGTTCAATTCAAAAGTTATTGAATGTGATATTTAATTAAAATAATAAAAACAACATCACCAACTACAACTAAAATACTGGTCATATAAGTTGTTTGATAGTATGAGTGCACTTGGTATATGAGAACATGTGCCCAATTCGTTTGAAGAACTTAACAATGGTTTTATGTTTCAAACCAAATAAAGAATTTTCTTTTAGCTTAAATACAAGTCATCCCAACAAAAAAAAAAAAAATAAAAAAACAATTTAAAAGCAGTTGATCATGTTGACGCTGATGACCATAAAAAGTGTGTTCTTTTCTTAAGAAAACCTTAAGAACTGAACATTTAAAAACTAAAACATTGAGTAGTTGATTTCAATTGCTTTTTATCATCATCGCATCGGTATCATTATTGTTTGTGCCATTATACACACCGTTTGAGCAACTTTATATGCGACAACTGAAATAGCAAAAAACAGTTAAAAAATTAAGAAAAAGTTGAAAAAAAATTGAGCTAAAAGACAAATAGAATATAAAACAACATAATATGACAATAACGAGCACAAAACTTTGTTTGCAGTATAGAGGGCAGTGTTGCCAGATTTCAAATTTAGAATTACATTTTATTGTGTGTTATAAAAACATAATGAAGGAATAAATAAGAAAAAAATTATATATAAATATTAAAAGCTTATGAGGATTTCAGATTAAGTCATTTCAATGAAGAAGTTGGTTTTAAAGATAACATTTAGCATACAAAAATATTTTCCTAAGTTTCAATTAGCCTTGTCACATCATACAAGTGTTGTCTAGCCATAACTATAAACTTCATTTGTTTATTTATTTCTAACAAATTGAATAAAAATGAAACAGATATTAATAAAAAAGAAAAAATTACGAACAACGAAAGATTAATTTGAAAAAAAGATTTATTTTTCAAACAGATTTTAATGGTTGTGGTGAAAAACCAAAATACAATTTATACCTGCTGTTTGGTTATGGCTATAGCGAGATGTCAATACATTAATATCCGTAAGACTGGTTGGAACAGCAGTTTAATATAATTATGGGTGTGCCACATCTAAATGAACTTTTGAAACCAACTTGAAAGCTCTTTGAATTGGTTTTAAGTGGATTTTATGAAAGTCAACCTTATTTTCGATGTATCAACATGAAAATTTTGAGAGGATTCTGTATAGTGTTGTATTTCCAGCAAAAATGCTACAGATTTGATATTTATCAGTAAGAATACAGAATGAAAACAAATTCGAAGAAAGAAAAAAATCATGGTTAAATACCATGATTTATTATCATACACAGTCTTACGATTCATTCACAAGAAAATTTTATCGATTTCTCTGATACTTTTAAAAGTCGCATCAAAATGGCAACTTTAGTGACACACCATCACACAAAATAAGATGCAAAGCATATGCAGAGTTGATTTATGCTAACGTCTTATAAAATGCAACCCTGATCGCCTGGAGAAAAAAATATTTATAAATTTTTTCAAAAGATTATGAAGTCGGACAGATTTGTCAAAGAATCTGTATACGGATGCATTTTTATGCCACTCTGTTATACTTTTTTAATACACACGAATTTTTTGACAAATCGTACGACTTGGTAAGATAGTGTACCACGGCTTTCAGAGATATCCCAAAAACTATACATACATACATAACTGGCCTTTACAACCATGTGTCAGGATTACGGCCTAGCTTCTTGCAGCACTCATGTTGTATGTGCCAATTTTTATCCATGAGTACCGGGACCTACAGTTTATTGTCGACTCCGAACGACAGACTTGAGAAGCTTGTTCATGGCAATTAGTTACTCTCAGAGCTTTTGCCAGAAGACTGCTGAGAGGTAGTCGCCGAAAGAAATATTTTTTTTCATATTTCTTTTTTTGAAGATGTCGGAGCCTGGAGTCGAACCCAGGGCCCATGTCTTAGTAAGCCAACACACTAACCACTAGACCAAAAACCGCAATGATATAAAAAAGTACAATTAAGATTCTGGCATTAAGCTGGCAATTGCATCATACTCATGTACGAGTATTATAGGTATAGTATATAGTATTATATTATTGTTTTTACAATATTCGAGGTGTATTTGAGATTCTTGAGGTCTTTGTATACCCATTTACGAGTACTCTCTATAATGGTATTTTATTAAATTTAAATTACAGAAATTGATTAGCCAATGTTTAATTCTAAACGTCTCACAGTTACTATAATAAAAAAACTGTTTTATTTTTTAAGTGGTATTTTATTAAAAATTTTAAAACCAAAAAATTAATTATATTTGAAAGTACATCCCATAATTTCATGATGAAAACAGTTTGTAATTTAACAAAAAGTCTATTCATTTCAAAGGTTATTGTATGTGACATTCAATTAAAATAATCAAAACAACAACAACAACAGCTACAACTTCATAAACAACAATGACAACAAGCATGCGATTACCAAAATACCATTTAATACACTGGTCATATAAGTTTTATGATTTTATGACTGCACTTGGCATAGGAGTACATGTACCATATTCGTATAAAACTTAACATCATTATGTTTTCAGCAAAAAAAGGATTTTGTTTTTGTTTAAACACAATACACCACAACAAAACAAGAAAAAAAATTGATAAAAAAAGATTACAAAGAAAAGAAAAAAAAAAGGAGAAAACCTAATGCTGATGTTGACGCTGATGATGTTCTTATGAAAAACATTGAAAACTAAATACTTGTATAAGAACAGTGTAATCATTAGAGCTGTATTGCTCATGAATGAACGGGTCAAATTGAACAAGTCTTTTAACTTACATACATACGTACATAATTGGGCATTACAACTCTGCTTCAGGTTTACGGCCTAGATTATCGTAGTACTCATGTTGTGTCTTTTAAGAAAACACGCTAACTACTAGACTAAGGCGACTTAAGTAAGCTGTGTTAAATCAGTTGGTTCATTCGTTCCTTTGGTAAGACGTTTGCTCGTTCATTTCATGGAATTACATGTTTTTGTAAATATTTAGCATTGTTAGACAATAAAGTTATTAAATTCTTTCAAAAAAACTTTTTTTTATTAAAACCAAAAATTTATGTGTCAAAACCATATGCATCAGAAACAACTAGAGCTTCCTAAAAACCGATAAAATTAAAAATTGCGGTTTTGGTTTAAAATTGGCTTAAATCGGCCGGTTAATGTTAGGTTTTTTTCAATTTGGTAAGCTACAATTACATTTATTAATAAAGGAACATTTTGTAAAAAACAGTATAAATAAAATAATGTCTTAAAATATTAAAACTCTCACATTTAAGCATGAAGGCCCTGAAAGAGCGTTTTTAATAGCGTATATCAATGGTTTGAATATATTAAATTGAATATATTACAATTAAATTAGTACAATCTAATTATGGATGGATATTTTTTTGTGTAATGTTTTATAATTTTAATTCATACTTGTAATAACATTTAAAAATTTATATAAATTTTTTTAAAACTATTTTTGAAACACAAATTTTTCTGATATACACTTCTTTTAACACTTACAGAACAACAAACTAACCCTGATTATTAAACATATTTCCTTACATCTTATATGTATAGCTTACTACCGCAGGGAATAATTACATAAACATCCAAAACTAAATGAACTCTTCCTAAGAAATAATTTTGTATAAAGTACCCACAGTTACAAAATATTAGAAAAATTTATTTAAAACAAAAATATTTTTACATAAGTATGTAGTGATTAATTTCTCTCTGGAATGCTTCAAATTAGTGACGGGTTCAAATCTCAGCTCTGACATCTTGAAAAAAAAGAAATATTAAAAAATATTAATATTAAAAACTGTTTCAAAAACTGCTTTTTTGTTGTGATCGAAAATTTTAGGATTTAAGGATAAATATGATAGGTATTGCTGTCTGATAGATTTTGTTTAAATATATAGAATTACGATATTTCAAACTTACTCTTTATCCAAAACCGTCCTAGAGGTTTTTTAGACATTTTATTGTGGATAATAGCACAAGTAATTGAATGAAACTTTAGTTACATTAGTAGGTTTCAAATAGAGTTGTATCGATCAGAAAAGAACGGATTGAATCGAACAAACTGACCAATTGAACGAAGTGAACTAATTATTTAACTCAACTGTTTTGGATCAATTCAGTCATTAGTTACTTTCGTTTAGAATAGTATATATATATACTAGATTAGTATATATTGTTATTTGTTAATAACGTAATACATGCTTAGTAAATTAGACAAAATGGAATAAAGGAATTTCGCCATGTTAGTTGCTAAAATAAATGTCTTTACTGAACAGCTGGAGCAATTGAACGACACAAGCAGTATAAGGACAAGAACTAAGACCAAAGATTGAACGAAGAAAAAGAAACACATCGTCTTCAATGACCGAACGAAAATGACTTGTTATTTAATTGAACGATTTGGACCATGGTGATGATTAATTATAGCATCGGTATCATTATTGTTTGTTTTATTGCACACACTGTTTGTGCAACTTTAGATGATACCCATGTTATAGCAGAAAACAGCTTTTCTTAAAAAAAAAGAATAGTTGAAAAAAAGTGGAGATGAAAAGACAAATAGAATTTAAAACAACATAATATGACAATGACGAACATAAAACTTTATTTGCAGTCTAGAAAGCCACAGCAACAAAATGTTTCTCTATCTCTGAACAGAGTACAAACGAGATAGAAAATGCAACCTTTTTTCTAAATGAATTCGTTAAATCTAGTAAAGTAGTGAGTATAATAAAAAAACAAAACAGAAAAACTGGCATTAATACAATATAAAAGTAGATGAAGATATATGGTTTGTTGGTTTGGTTGGATAGTTACAACAATTAAGTGGCAAGAACTACCGATTTTCAGGTTAAGCCGAATTAAAGCAGCCAACATTGCATAACATATACATAAGCCTTGACTTAATTTCTTAAACAAATTATAATGCAACACTGAATTCCGTAATGATTTGTGGCAAAGTATTCGTTTACAGAATGTTATTGCACCAAATGTGTTGCTATTGTATTTCTACTTTAAGTGCAACACTCCATTCGTTTACTAAATTCGTATTCGCATATTTATTTTTCTACAGTGATCTGTATAAATAATGCAATTTAAGTAGACAATGAGTTGTAGTCTGTAGGAAGTGACTGAATGAATGAGTGGTTTATTATATGGTTATGGTTGGCTGGTTTTGGCTAGAGGTTCGTATCACTTTTTCTTGTTTTCTTGTTGTTATCATTTCCTTTTTTTTGTGTTTGATTTTGTAATGATGCTGCATTTAAATTACAATTTTATTAAGCTCGTTAAGGGAGGATGTTAACTTCGTTAATTCTAGTCTATTTCTTTATTAATGTCTTTAAAAGTAAAAAAATATGAGAAACATGTTTTTGTTTCCTTTTATTGCAACATTAATTTAAATTTTTTTAATAATTATTTCAAGTCCAATAAAAGGCAGTATTTGAAATACTGATGTCCGAGTATTTGTGTGATGCTACACATTTTATGGATTAGAAGAAGAGGTGACACTCAAACAGCTTTATGTCTAAAAATCGAAAAAAAAGAGAAATACAAAATTCCACATTAAAGAAATCATTTCTCTAAGTGGATTGGTATTTTAGCATAATTTATTATGCATTAATAGAACTTCAAATCACGATGAACTCGCGATAGTGTGAACGATATTTTACAATTCATACTGGAGTTTTGTTTGTGAGCTCTAAATTTAAAAAAAATATACACCAGCAAGACGGACATGAAGTTTTTTATCAGTAGCTGCAGAATTATTCAATTCTTTTTTTAGTTTTGGTTTTGAGCTTTTTTTACTTTTATTTAATTTTCTGTCTGGTTCCCTTTAGAGTTCCCAATGAGAACTTAATGCAATTGAACAAAATAAGATGCAGGAATTGCAGCGTTTTTGGACTTTATGCCTAATTTCCAAATTCTTGTCCCCAAAAATACCCTTAACTGTCCCAAAAGTCCTTAAAATAATCTTGATTAAATGAGTATGGATTTATTTTGTACTAAATATGTAATAGGTATAATCAAAGTTTTAATATTCGTATTAATAGTTAATAATTAATTACTTAATACCTATCATTTCAAATATATCACAGTCAAAATCTTCTGATTCATCAGTTTTTCGTTGTTCATAATAAAGTCACAAATGACCATGCAAACAAACTCTAAACAGGGTCGAATTTAATACTGTTTTATCACTCACAGGCGTGATGTTGATGGCACAATCCTGTTGTCTATAACTGTGGGTAATGTAAATATTGAGGAGACGGATGATCTTGACCTTTTGGGCATGATAATTAATTGTGATGTCCGTTGGAATGTTCAAATATTTGGGGTGTGGAAAGAAGCATTCAAGTGCCTCACTGCATCTGATCTTGTCAATATTTGCAAGATCTTTATCCGCCCCAAGTTGGAATACAACTCCCGGTGCTTCGAAGTCTATTTTAGGGCTTTGCGCCTGCGCACAGTAAAGGGCGAAGGTGCTTATTAGCGACGGTAAGGTGTACAATTCTATCGTTGGAACATAGCCGCAATGTGGAGTGCGCTTCACTGTTCTATCGGTACTACCATAAGATGTGCTCTGAAAAAATAAAGGATTAGATTCCGGATGGTTTCATATTCTTCCGGACTACAGATACCTCTCTCAGAACACATCTTTTTGTAGTTGATAGTCCAGTGAATCGCTAAAGTATTATAGAAAAATTCGTTCTTTAGCCGCACTGTTTGTTTGTGGAAAAATCTTCTCGTGAAAGTTTATCCTGTCAATTACAATGTTAATATTTTTAAGTCACTCTTTCCGTCTTCCCATAACATATTTTCCTAGACCAGCATAATGTACTGCATGAGCAAGGGTCATCCCCAAAGTGCTGGCGTCAATAAAAAAATGAAATTTCTCTTCCCGGTTATCTATATTGACCAATTGAAATATTGGATTATCAAAGTATGATGATAAAAATTGGAAATGTTGAATTCATATTTCTATTTATATTCTATTCTATTGTAACTATATGCCCACCGTTTCGACAAATCTTCTTGTTCTCAAATAAAATTACGATAATAATTGTATATGAAATGGTGATTCTGAATGTAAACACTGAATTAAAAATTTCAAATTAACAATATTGGTAACTAACCCATTACAGCATAATGTCAGATAAATCGGACACAAGTAAATTACAAATATTTCCTATTAGAAATAACATTTTTGGAAAATTTTTGCTTTTAAGCAAAACATCAGTTAATATTTTATGTTGAAAATACCGTTTGTACTATATATGATATTCTTTAAAAAAAAAACTTACTTAAAACATAAATCTTTATGCGTAATGCGTTAGAAAGAAAAATATACAGAAGGCAGATTGGACTATTATATACAGAAAAATTTTTGGGAATTGGCAGAAATTGGTTAGTCCCAATTAGAAAATAACGAAATCCCCAGTTTAGGGATAAATCCTCAGGCATGCAAAAATATATGTTTTACGATATCGTGAAATCATATCTTTTGTTTGCTAATCACAGAGTGTTTTCTTTCTTGGCTTGTGATTCATACCTTCCACTAAGAGCCTACAAATTATCAATAATCTTTTTGTCTATTCTTTAGTTGGCGTTATCATTGTTCATGCCGGCAAATGTATTTATAAAAGCAGAGGAGTTACAAAATCAAGTTTAAAATGGTTAAAAATATTGCACATGCAATCAAAGGAATTTGATTAGCTTGTACGAGTATTTAGCTTTTTAATAACGAAAAATATTTCCCATTAATTTTAAATTTAATTTCATACAGTATCTGCAGAAGACCAGGCTTTCATATTTTTTTAACGTATAATACGAAAGAAAAAGTTAAAGAACTTCCTTATAAATTTTACTTTGTCTTGTTAAAATGTAACCGGAGAGCTTTTGTATCCCACAACCATAAATATAATTCCAATGAAACCTTTAAATGATCTCAAGTATTTCTTTCAATTCCTTATTTGCTTTTAACTCTGAAAGGCAATGTTCTTACTTGTGCGCGTATATAGAAAATACAGATACTCCATATTTCAATGCTTAAGATTTTATCTTTAAAATTGTTTCGTATGTATCTTTCCTTTTTACATACTCGTATACGAGTACGTAATGTAAAGACTTGATTGTGGTTCTTTTTTTTAATATTTTCGTTGGTTGACTGACTAGTTTGCTGCCGGCAGCTTAATTTCTTAAGATGGGTGTTGCAATATATTGCATTAAACTTGCGCTTCTAAAAATAGTTTTATGCTGCTCTTTACAACACATTTGACTCTTCGTTTATTGCTCAATATCGCATTTCTTTTAATGACAACTTTTTCGCTTTTGCCATAAATTATAGAAATCGTTAAGCATTTTATTCGTTCAAAGTTATTTATTTAAAAAATGTGTAGGAAAAAAAGAATAAAAATTAATAACAATATGTTTAGACATACATACATACATATATATCTACTTGTATGTTCTACTACTTTTACTTATGAATTCGATTTGTTATTAATTACGAAATTAAAAGTGGTCTAATTTATTAGTATGTTGTAAAACGTGTGACAAAACTAGAGATGTACCGGGTTATCCATTTCGTGGTTTCAAAAGTATTGGACTGGAATTTGACATCTGTCAAACTAAGTTGTTAAACCAATTTTTCTTCTTTTCAGTTGAAAGTCTGACATTGACAAAAATGGATCGCTTAACTATCACACAACGCATAAAAATGATTAAAAACTTACTACAAAAATGGTGATTCTGCCACAGCCACATATCGTGCTTTAAGAGGAGAATATGTGTTATATAATCGTCTTACTACGCAAGCAATTGGCAAAATTGTAAAGAAATTTGAAGAGACTGGAGCGGTTACAAATATTGTAAGGCCTGTGCATCATCGTTTCGCTCGTTCCGCTGAAAATATCGCTGCTATAAATGAAGGTGTTGCCGAAGACCCGAAAGTGTCGATTCCTCGTCGTTCTCAGGAATTAGGACTGTCTTACGGCACATTATGGCGTATTTTGCATTTAGATCTACACCTACATCCATATAAAGTCCAGCTCACGCAACAACTGAAACCAGCTGACCATTCACAACGTCGTAGATACTTGGAATGGGTGCTTGTACAACAAGCGGTGGACGGCAAGTTTTCGAACAACATTTTCTTCAGCGATAAAGCACATTTCTCACTCGGTGGGTATGTTAATAAGCAAAATTGTCGTATTTGGGGTTCTGAGAATCCTCAAGTAATTGAAGAGAGACCATTACATCCAGAAAAAGTCACTGTTTAGTGCGTTCTTTGGTTAGAAGGTGTGATTGGACCTTACTTCTTCGAAAACGACGATGGAACGACTGTCACCGTCAATTCGGAGAGTTATGGTCATATGATAACCGACTTTTTTTTTGCCTGCTATTGAAGAATACGGCTTGGAGAATATGTGGTTTCAACAAGACGGTGCCACATGCAACACAACTCGAGCGGATATGGCTTTATTGCAAGAGACATTTCCTGGCCGTCATGGCGATATCAACTCTCCACAAAGATAATGCGATTTGACACCATTAGACTTTTTTTTGTGGGGCTACGCGAAAGACCGTGTTTATGCAGATAAACCTTCAACTGTTGAGCACTTAAAAACCAATATTCGTCAAGTTATGGCTGAGATACCGCCCAATATGTTTCAAAAAGTGGTCGAAAATTACCTCAAAAGAATCAATGCTTGCAACACTTCGCGTGGAGGTCATTTGAATGATGTGGTGTTTCACACATAATGTCAACGTTCAAACTTTATAGTAAAAAAGAAATATCATGAAAAAAATATTTTATATGTGTTTTATTTACGTTTACTTTTGAAATCGCAAAATGTATAACCCTTTACATTCAAGAAATTTTATTTAAGCACTCAACCAGTCTTCAATGTTGTATCACCGTTAAGGCAGTTTCGCACATTCGATGTCCGATTTTCTAATTCTGGATTATTAAACGAGTACCCTTAAAATACATATGATGAACACATAATAATGTGAATTTTTGTAATATTTAAGTTAGGTTAGTTTTCATTGGCAGCCGCCTTCAGCCAAAGCACACTTGGGTCCTAAAAGGTCCCATTGTGATACCACTATATCCACAATGACAGAGAAAATATTCCGTTGTTTCCTCTTATTTTTCGTTTTTACAGCTTCTGCAGAAGTCATTGTGAGGTATTTTCAACTTGCGGGCATGAGTACCTATGGGCCAATGACCTGTTCTCACTGCTATAAGATTTCTAAGATGGATTCTGTGTAGATTCGACGTGAACTTCGTTCTACCCATATCCAAATTTGTCTGGTTATTAAGCAAGTAGGTGCATTCTTAAATCTTTCTTCTGCGGTCAAGTAGAGTCTGTGCGAGATTAGCCGTTTTCCACTCAGCAAAGGAATGCCGATCGCAAGCCTGAATTCGTTATTAACATTCATATGAACAGAATGCCGAAAAGGATTTGAGAAACCTTTGCCAAATAAAGGAGTATACACTGTACAGTCAACAAATAATAAAAAAATTTGGTGAAATAATAAATTAATTCTCATTAATGCTGTATAGAATACTCGTATATTCAAAGAAGCTGTTCTATGTCTTTAATTAGTTTTTAACTCAATTGTTATGGTTAAAATCTAACAAAACTTTAATTTAGTGTTCTAACATAAACTTTTCACAGGATTTCTAGAGACATTTTCCACGGATCAGTAGTCATGTTCTTTTGTTAATTCAATATCTGTTTGATAAATGACCCGAGTTGAAAATACATTCACTCATTACTCTACTGGCGCATTCTAATTTACCAGATAAATTCTTTTTAATGCTATAAAATTGAATTCTTTATTTAAGTGATTCGCGGTGTATTACTAAGAGACCCTTATCAGCATAAATAAATGTAAATGTTGCCATAGACAAACATTTTCTTCAACAACTTTATTTTTATAATAAAAAATTCATAAACAATTTTCTTGTTATAAAAATCATTAACGAGATACAAAAAAAAAACAACACTTTGCAGCCTATTGTTACGAGCATAAGTCATGCCATAAACTATGAAAATAAGAAATAAATGCAAAACAAGAATCATCTCTTTATCTTATTCTCAATTTGGTAAATCTCATCATCAAGTGTTTTTTGAATAGCAGAAAAAAATAAGAGAAAAAAAACCTGAAATGTCAAACCACTTTTTCTATATTCACTTGACTTTATTTCCGACTCTACATAATCGATTATAAACTACGAATGTACGATTTTCTTCTTTTTTTTATACTCATTGTTTATATTTTTGTGGTGATTGTCATCATTGTTATAAAGAAGTAAATAAAGATGGGAAATAAAAAAATTGTTGAATTGTTATTTCCTACAGGAAAAAAAAGAAGAAGACAATGAAAAAGATGTGAATTTTATAATAAAATAGCGAAATAAAAAAATTGTCATGCATTGTTTTCTTTCCAAGTGTTTGCAACTCAGCTGAACGATGAAGTTTTTAACCAGTGCAACTTTTTCTATTTTATCTCCCTATCCTGTTTATTTTATGCTTTTTTTTTTTTGTTTTTTTGGTTTCAATTGTTTTCTTCTATTGCAAAGTTATGCCATTAGGAAGTTGTTCATACGCAAAGTACTTTGACTTGTGTTTTAATTTTGTATTTTTGTGTGTCTTGTTTTTGGCATTCCGTCCTCTACTCGTTTTACCCTACACGGTTTCTGAAATGAAAGGGTATAATTTATTTATGGTTATATTTGCAATACTTAATACTTTAATAATGAATCAAATTGCTGTCGTTTATCCATAAAATTTATAATAAATTATATAAGAATTGAATATTTTTTTAAAACAATAAAAAAAAAACATTGAATGCTTGATCAGAATGAATTAAATTTAAGTGTTTTTAGAACTCTTTATTATGTCAATTTTGACAGTTTCACTAGCTGCCAAGGTTTTTAATTTAAGGGTATTACTATGCCAAGTCAAGCTAAAAAACTTGTTTTTTTTATCGGAAATTATTAAATAATCTCCCATTTTGTCTGTTTGCAAATCACTTTCAATATGAATTTTTCTATAAAACACTAGGTTCAAAAATATTTGTTGTTTAATAGAATTCATTACTTTTGAGGATTTATTAAAAAAAATAGTCAACCATAACACATTTTAAAGGCAGAAATGCATGTTATTAGTAGTAGAACAACTAGACGAACCGGAAGATTTATCTTTATTTATAAATCTTTTGAGCTTATCAAGCAATTGCTGACAACACTTAAAAGCCTGTGAACGATTCGAATGCTGATGCTACAATAATAGGCAATATTAGGAGGTTGCTAAAAAAAATTCTCTCACTTAAAAACACAATAAAACACTTAAAATTAAAAACAATGTCGCCCTTAGCGCTCCTAAACTTATTATTGGTGAGACCGTTGATATGTATCCAGTAAACTAAGAGCACATACCTAGAGATACTGGTCACGAGTTTTAATTTAAAAATAAAAACTATAATTAAGCATTTAAGAATTTAAACTAAAGACGACATAGAATTTTTGTTAAGCCACTTTCTAGCAATATTAGTTGATTTGCTAAGGCCGCTTTTTTTGCGATTTGTTATTGATCTCTTCTTTTCCTTATTAGTTCATTTATTAATACTTTCAGAAAGCTTACAAACTTCGCGCGAATTTTTTTTTTCAAGACCAATACTATGCCGTTAAACCTATGCATTGTTTTTATACTCATTTTGTACACATCAACATGCAAACTTAACATGTCAACACATGTGACACATGTGACATATTTTTTTTAAGACCAATACTCAGGGGTAAACCCCTAGTCATGCAGTACATTGTATTGGAATGTGAAGATGGTTGATAGATAGAGATTTGTTTTTGTTTTTAATAGATGTTTGTATATTATGCGCTTTTTTATTTTTGTAATTTTGTCCTTCGCTGGAATTGAACCTTGGTCGTGTGAGTTTCTGTGCTAGCTCAACCACAATACCACGACCACACCAATTAGAATTAGATAAGTAAAGAAGAAAAATGGTACAATAAATAAATTGAGACTTAGATTTGGCCGAATTTGATTAAATTTGCTGCTTAATCATAATTCAGAATAGGACATCATTTAGTTAGAATTGAAGTACTTAAAATTTCTTCTTATTGTACTTTTTGTTTTTATTTATTTGTCATATAGTTTTGTAAAGTGTTTTTATTTGCCTTTATTTGCATATTTTATTTATTATTTTACTTTCTTTCTTTGGGTGTATGTTGGTGACATATATACATAATACAGTATATATTAAAAAAATCTTGCATATATATATACGAATATAAACACAACTACCAATATACGAGTATGTACATACATGGATTGCCTTGGTATTATCTTGTACTGAATATAAAGTGGTTTTGGTACCCAATAGGAATGAGAAAAAACTTTTTCAATTGTTATTTGCTTATTGAATAAATAAATTGAATCGCAAAGTTAAGATAAGATTAATGAAATCATACTATACATACATATATGAAAAAAAAACGTAAGAAAAAGCATTTATATGAAGCACAAACTCTGTTATATCTTACCACCAAATAAATTACTTTAACAAGGACTTCATTAGAATTTTATGAAGAGAATAAAAAATCTGTGTGATACTCTTCATTGGATTCAAATTGATTTTAAAAAGTTAATTTAAAATTTGTTTTTAGAGTCGTATAAAATTTAAAATCGAATAGAATTAAAAAGAAATTAGAAAATATTTAGAAGACTAATTAATAAAATTGTAAAATTGCAAGTAATGAAAGGACATTTATCAAAATTAATTTAAACCAAATTTAAAAATATCTAAATCATATTATTAAAGTTGCCCCCGAACACAACATCTTTTATTTTTACAAAGACTGCAGCCTGTATGCATAAATAATGAATGTTTTAGGTTTATTGATACGAGCATGTTTTTTAAGATTGATTGGCTGACAAAAAATTTCGTTGTTACAACGAAACTGTTTTCTCAGTGTGTCCTAGAATATAATACAAATACATGGGCATAACTGAATATAATTGCTTATAGCGCTTGTTTTTGAAGAAATAGTCAAACAAAGTTCCGAGTGCTCTTTGTGGAGGCATTGTCACTAATAGACAATTTGGTCTAGTATAAAAATTATATGGGCTATAAATAAAGTAAACAATAACCAATATTTTATTGTCTTAAATATTTAGCTTCTTAATGAGTGTCATAATATGGCCGAAATTCTAATGCAAAATTAAGTAGGGTTGTAGTAAAAACGAGAAATTTTAATTTATGTAATATTTAAATTATTAGTTGTCTTTGAGATCGGTTTCCGTTTAATTTTTTCTAATTTTTTAACTTTTAAAAAACAAAAAATATTATCGCTTTATTGGCAAATACGTTAAATAATAATATAAAAATTATGCTTTTAGGAACAAGCATGTCTCTATGGGCATTTTGGGAAAAAATCTTCTGACGAGTCTCACAAGCAGAGACGAATTGGCCATAGAGTCATGCTTATCCCAAAAAGCATATATTTCATATTATTATATATTTAACTAATATTTAATATTTTTAAAAGTAAATAAATACTTAAAAAAACCTGAGGCCTTATTCTGTAATTCTCTTAAGCTGAAATGCTAAAATTTTGGGTTTTTGAAACAGGCTGGGCGTGCGAATATGGAATATACCAAGTCAAATCAACCAATGGGTCTAACCCACCCCCTACAAATTTTATGATTTTTTGTACAAATATAGTATATCATAGAACTAAATTAAATACAAAGTTTGGGAGCACTGACACATCTGGATCCGGAAATATGAGGTCTTGAAAATCGGAAAACAGTACAAAAATGCACAAAGTTATACTTACTTAATTGTAATTTTCTTAAAAAGTATTATAGCTACACATCTCGTAAAAGTCGCATTTGAAAGAGTATTAAATTACCTTTTATTTAATATGCAACATGATTTTTTCTTTGAAAAAGTCAAAGGTCAATTTGCTTTAACTATAAGTCAGAAGCCTATATCTCCGAAAGCGACCTTTTTAAAAATTTGAAAAAAAATTATGCCAAAGATAGTTTCGTTCTCTACAGTTGTGGAAACTTCAGAGTGGAGGTCTTTTTGGATCAAGAAATAAAAATCAAATCGCAAAAGAATGAGATTAAAACTAGTCTAATAGTGGAGCGATGGTATACGATTTCGATTAGCTAGAACCGCTTATTGTGTAAGTCAAAAACCAGGAATGTGGGATGGGGGCAAATGGCTTTTCATCGGGGTCAAAAGTTGAATTGTGGGAATAAAAATCTACAAAAAGCTCCACAACTGCCCTAAAGTAGCCCCTAGAGGTATAAAATGTGAGACCGACCCTCACTAATATTTTACCTCCAACTTTTTTTTTGAACCTACCTACCCCCTATCTCCACTCCCTAAGGGGGCTTCTATTTTTCATACCCTTAAATGTTAACGTTGACACAAGGGACAATTTGTTTATAAATAACGCACCGACTTCGAAGAAATTTTGAAGAAAATAGATCTGCGTACCATACGATTGACGTTTTTTTTTCGGAAGTATTCAGAGGGGGCGATACAGGGATATATTTCCTTCTATACCCAACTATCCAGCTAAAATACCGAAAATGTCGGATAATCATTTAATAAAATTATTAGTTATTCAGGCATTGTTTGCTCATATCAATGTTAACTTTTGCAGTTCGGTGAAGAATATCAAATATATTGGAAGTAAAAAAATGTTTCCTAGAGCAAATTTATATGGCAAACAACGCTTGCCGGGTAAACTAGTTACAGTATAATATAAATATTATGTTTAACTATTAAAAGATCACTGACAAAATCTTTGACCGGTATAGTGTGACAGACTCCTATCACTAGCAGTCTGGTACACTACCTACTAGAGTACTGGGGCACCTATTTAAAGAAATAAATTATAAATTTTGTTGCAAAAAATGTAATTATTTAAATTCGTAGTTATATTTCTTCAATTTCGAAAAAAAAACATTAAATTAAATGATTAAATTATTTTCTTCAGGAAAAATTAGAAAGCCAAGTAAAAGCATATAAAAAAAAGAAATTCAACTGAATTGAAAAAATGTAGAAATTAAAAGAAGTAAATTTGTGTTCTCAAGTGAGTTTTGCAAGACGAAGTAAATAATTAAAAATGAAATTCTGTCACTCAGACATAAATATATACAAACAGACTCTGCAATTCATCAAGTTTATTTTTAAACATTTCAAACCAAATTATATAACAAAAATATCTCGTCGTACATTTTTTTGTGTGTAGACAAACAGTTTATATAACGAGTATACAGAACAGCTTCTATTCTTGAAAACAAGTAAATGTAAAAAGGAAACTTTTTATACAGACAAAAATTATTAAACAAAAGAATTTTAATACTCGTAATATTCGTAGTATTTGTACAAACTTTAATGCAGTTTTTAATTCCTTTCCAAATGATATACATAAATACATAATAATATAGCACATACATACATACATACATATATGGTGAATGAATAAGAATAAATGCTGTGAATGCTGAACTCAATTTTCAACTTAATTTTGTGAAAACCCTTATTCATATTTTAATTTACCAATTAAGGAATATGTCACAATATCACCAAATCCTGTGATTTTAGGCTTTCTTAATTAAGGAAACAACACAGTTTTCAAAAAATTTTATACCAAAATGGGGTATTCCGAAATACTACGCCGGTCCTAAAACTAAGCGAATTACGTACAGAAAGTGAATTAACCAGGATTTTACTCAGGGGGAATCTGGTCCTTCGTTTACGACTATAAAATATGTATTATAGCGATCGATTATTTGAGGCGTCTACTCCTGAAACTTGCATATCTTGAGAACCGTTAAAGATAAGTTGCAGAATTTTATCTGAATGACTTGATTGTCAAGGCAAATTGTCAAAAGTGGGCATGAGACCTCCAGTACAAACTGATTAATAATTTTTTTTATATCTGGGGGTCTCTTAAAGTTCTTTCCTTACGTAGAAAATTTCTTACTTTTGTGTACCTGGTCAAACAAGCACGCAGCCTGCTAGTTTTTTTGGTTAAGACCAATACTCATGCTCTGAATTGTATTGGAATTGCAAAGAAAGCGTTTTTTAATCATCTTATGCCAACGAGACAAGTTACTGTTAGGTGATCTCTCAAAGGGAAAAGTTATACCTTCATTCTTGAAATGAATCGTAGCAATTGCCCCATCTCTTCGTGTTAATCTTGGCTAAGTTGTTGTTGGTAGGTTTTAATCCTTGCTTAGTTCTGCCTATTACTTTCCAGTAGGCAGCGCTTTCTCTTAATGATTCATTAGATATATCAAAGCTGGATCGAGTGGAATGTCAGGGAGCGGCTTTCTTTAAGATTGGACTTCTTAAAGGTGTGAGGGGGGAGGAACTTTGAAATGCCACACAAATTATTTGTTCTTCATTTTTTCCAGTGCTGGGATCCGAACCTGGGCTACTTTGTCTTGTGAGCGAGCGCTCTAACCAGTACACTACGTCAGCCTCAGTTTGTTATAGAAACAGGGTTAGTGTCTTGTTTGTTTAAAAATTGATAATAAACCGTATTCTTGAATTAAATTTGGTTACAACCAACAGCACACAGACGTTCTAAACAAATTTGTATTGAGTTTTATTCTTCATTGATTTACTGCCGTATTCATAAAAAAATTATATGATTTTTAAAGCCCTATTTGACAAACTTTTATGAGATACTTGTCAAATAAACGCTTAATAAATTTAAAATATTTTTTATGAATACAGCAGATAATTTATGTTCACACATACTTTAAAATTGATTGCCTTCATATACAACTCTGTTTTGTCCATATTTGTGTTCATAAATTTTATATTTATTTTATTTAAATTGTTATTTTTTATTATTTTTATGGCATTAATTCTGTGTTTATTTGTTTTTGTTTCTCCTTTTTATTTTGCATAATTTACTCTTAATTTGCATAATAAATAAGCGTTTAAAACTTTAAATTACGAAAATATCAACAACTGAAAATGCAAATTCACGATTAGAGAGTATATATAATGGCACTATAGATTAATAAAAATATTTTTTATTAAAAATAAACGCATAAAAATATAAAAATTATTATAAAAGAAACATAAACAATTTAAGAAAGTTTATAATTGATTACTAAGAATTTTAATATTAAGCATTAATAAAAATTTTAAATTTTATTAAAAGAATGAAGGAAATTGTGATAAAAAATACTAAAACCATTAAAATTGTTCGTTAGATTTAATAAAAGTTCCATAACACAAAATATTAAAAAAAGCTATTAAACGTTTTTAATTTTGAGTTAAAATCAAATTTTAAAACTTGAACAAATGCAGTGGACTGCTTGTAAATAAGTTTAAAAAGAAGCTTACTCGATTGAGAAAGAATCTCTCAGCGAACAAAGACTTGTGGACAGATACAGAATTATTTTGTATTTTTAGTAAATAATTAATATATATTTTTCGAATAGATATTGTATAATTTTTTTTAATAATTTTCAGATTCTAATACTGGTATTCTTATGAGAACATCCGTTAAATATTATGTACAACAGCACTAACAGAACTGAACTAGTTGATTGAAATATACTTTTTCATTGCAGTGGCAAAAAATATATAAAGTGTGTTTTAAATTTATAGTTGTATTTTAAACAGAACCAATATTAGGATTTGTTTATGACTACGGGCAAATTATGCAACACTGCAGAACATTACATCCTGTTCATAGCAGGCAATAAACAACTTGTTTTCAACTTGTGAAAAAATGGTTTGGTTTTATGATTTTCAAGCACAAATTTCTCATTAAATTAACAAATTAAAGAAAGAATTTTCGAGATTCAAACAAGCGTGAATCCCTTTATTGATGTTATAAAGAATTTACCTACTGAGAAGAAAATAATTTTTTTTTGTCAATAACATTATATAGATTTTCTTTATTCGCATTTGAATTTTTTCTAATGCAAGTATTGGACGTGTCAGTGACGATTTCACAAAGTGTCACAATTTCACAAAGATGGCTTTTTATTTGGAAACTAAGATGTGTACGAAGTGTTAATTTATTTATTGTTATTATATTAATGGCCTCAAATAATAATCTCACAAAGAAATCTCAGATAAAATAAAAACGTAAAAGTATGTTGAGTACACTACTCATTGGTTATCAACCTGCCTTTTGCGTAATCATTGATAATTGAAGTTCTCTAAATCAATTTCAACTATCATTCCTAAATTAGTCGTCAGCCTTTATATATAAAAGCCAAATGTGTTTATTGGGAATAACCGCAGATCAAGATATGTATTTACATTTATATGTCTTCTTCTTTCTTCCATTAAAACTTAATTTTATAAATGATGTTTCTGATGAGAAAAAGTCAAACGAACAGGTTCAAAACTCAGCAAAGGTAAAAAATGGAAAAAGTTAGTTAGCGTTTTTTTAATTATATTGGGTTGGCAACCAAGTAATTGCGGATTTTTTTTGTAAAATAAAAGTCAATTTTTTCATGGAACGAAATAACTTTATTATGTAATGTATTGCCCATTTTGAGCAATGATCTCTTGTCATCTTTCAGGCAGCATCATAATTCCAAGTTCATAAAACTTCTGGTTTTTATGAGAAAAAAACTGAACAAGGTACGATTTGACATCATCATCATTATTGAAATTTTTACCATTCAAGGAGTTTTGCAAAGATCGAAATAAAACGTAATCAGATGGTGCAAGGTCTGGACTATATGGTGGATGTGGCAAAACATCCCAACCAAGTTCCAATAATTTTTGCCGAGTGGCCAAAGATGTGTGTGGCTTTGCATTGTCATGATGGAATACAACACCTTTTTGATTTGCCAAGTCGGCTCGCTTTTCTTCAACTGCATTATTCAATTTTGTTAGTTGTTCAATGGAGACATCTAAATTTATCGTTCGATGGGGTGGTAAAAGTTCGAAGTAGACAATTCCTTTGTAATCCCACCAAACTGATAACATAACTTTCTTTTGATGAATATCAACTTTTGATGTTTTTTCCTTTCCGGAAATAAAAAAGCAAAATATGACGAAAATGTTCCTTTTGATTTTCCATTTTTCAACAGACGCCAAACAAAAACCACGCAACCGATCAAAAAATTTTTTTTACTGATTGACAGCTGAAGTACCGACTATCAAATACCAAAATGTATTTGATATTTCAATTACGTCATCTAACCTAAAAATTCAACTAATGCCATCAATGAATAAAATCCGCATTCATTTAGTTGCCAACCCTATAATTTAAAAATAAGAGGTTCCCCCCTCTATTCCAAACTTTGACTACAACAAAAAAAAAAAAAAAAAGAATAAAACGAATGATCAGGAGAAAAGCGCCACCTATTGGGAAGGTAACACATAACAGCTAAACCTACTTAGCTAAGGCACTCACTACAATATTGAATTGAATGCTCAATTCACAGCAATTTGTCTCATTCCTAATGCGCTTAATAGAAAACAATGTGCATGCACTGTCCTTTCCACAAAAATGCCAATACAATGCACAACATTAGTAGGGTTACCCCTGAGTATTGGTCTCAATAAAAAAAAGAAAAAAGTCTGCGGTTTATGAATTCTATTTGTGAAGTACATAAGTAGATACCTAATGTTTGTAAAACAACACCTCATACGTAAAATTAATTGTGAATATTTGCTAGGAAATACATACCATTTTACGTTCAACCCCGTTTCTTTTTCTGTATTGAGAACATATTTCTCTTTATTTTTATTATTTTTTTTTTGTTACTTGCCTCTGGATATTTATTTATTTACTCGTATGTATGTATGTGTTGCAAATAATAACATGTTGCAATTTAGATGCTTTGAGTGTTAAATTCCATTCTATTGAAAACAATTTTTGTATTAAATTTACAATTTAGTTAGTTTTAAATTTATGTTCTATTTTTATTAAAATTTTAACTTTAAAAAGAAGAAAAAAAAATATATATATATACAGTGAACTCGCGGAAACGTGAACTAATTTTTACCAAGGGTGTTCACATTTTCAAATTTGTTCACCTTTTCGATCGGTAAGATTTTAGGACAAAAATTTGCATTTTAGCAGTAGATATTGGCTAAAACTCAATCAGATTTGGAAATTTTATTAAAAAAATATTGTACAAAATTTTATTCAAACTTTTTTGCCATTTTTACATTTTCCTGAATATGAAACAAAAAAAAAATTGTAATTAAAACGAATTGTATACTTACATATAAAGTTTTCTACTGCTAAAGTTTCTATAATTAAAAAAAATATAATACAAAAAAGGGTTATGAATAGAATTAGAATTCAGTGTTCAATAAACTCCTTTTTTCCTAAATAGTACTTTTATTGGAAGAAATCACTTATCTTTTTTTGATATGTGTGTTTTTCAACCATCTTAAGTATGGCCTTCTCCTTAAAATTTCTTAACTACACATGTGCATGTTTTGTTGAAATAGATAGCTAAATATGTATGTATGTATGATGTCTTATGCTGGGATTCCCCAAATTTAAACGAATTCAAGAAATAAAACGAATAAAATTTTAAAAACAATAAAAAAAATTGTTCAGGTTTTAGAGCTATTTCACCTTGTTCACGTTTTAGAGTAGTCATGCTTCCGGGTATTCACGTTTTCGCGAGTTCACTGTATATATAAATGGAGCAAAATTTTTAATCAATATTTAAAATCAATGTTTCTAATTTATTTTATTTATTTTTATAATAATTTTTCTAATTGTGGTTTAACAGTTTTATTTTATTTCGTTTAGTGGTTTCGCAACATTATTTTTGTTATTGCTGCTGTTTATTAAACCTTAAAATGAAACACATACTGATGACGAATGCAACAAATTGCTTTCTTTTGTGATGCATATACATACATTTGTATGTAGGTGGTATAATATTTTTAAATGTGTGTGCAAGGGTATGTGGGAAAACGTACGTTAAAATGTTAGTTTTTGGACATTTATGCCAACTTAACATTGGTTGACCACAATTTTTTGTTTCCTTTTTTTTAATAATTGAAAAATTGTGGGTTGGTGCAGAAGTATATGCGAGATCGCTATCCGCAAAGTGTTTAGTTTTAAACGTATTCGGTGGCGATTGCGGTTACAGTTTTTTCTCGGTTATTTAATTAATATTTTTAGTTGCATTTTGTTTAGAGTTGTGAAAACCAAAACCAACATATAATTTGGTTTTGGCAGCAAATGTTTAATGAGATTTTTGTGTTCTTACAAAATATTTTAATATTTATTTTATAATTCTTAAAATTAAAATTTTTAATCAATAAAGTAGTGCTTCATTTTGAAATAAATTAAGAGCAATAGAAATGGGAAATTAAAATACTATGATTACGGCTATTAAGCACACAAATAGTATAAGATTTTATTTTTTTTTTATTTTTACTGAGACCTTTACTCAGAGGAGTAAACCCGTACTTATTTTGTGCATTGTACTGGAGTTTGTAATGATAGATAGATTGATATTAAGCGTCGTACAAATGAGACAAATTGCTGTCAATTTGATTAGTCAAAGGCCAGTGTTTATACATTCACCTGTCATTGGATGTTGATTGTGGTCAGGGTCTTCGTTATGTTGGTCGCTGTTATCTACTACTATCCAGTAGGTGGCGTCTTTTTCTCCTGCAGTGGTCATATATGTAATTATTTACACCAGAACGGATTTGGCAATCAGACGTTTAAAGTTTTTTGGGGTGCCTTTTTTCGAAAACTTGGCGCAATGTTCGAACCTAGAACCCCTTGTTTTATTCCACTTTATAGACAGCTCTGGTTGGCTGTAGTTCTTTCCTCATTGCAGTCTGGTCCTACCATGGTTTCAAAATGGCACTTTGTGCTAATTGTAGTTGATCACGTCTTCGATTGTCTAGCCATTTGACCTCTCTGCTTATATACACAGTTTTGCATCCATATGTTGTCATCACTAACACTAAGTTACTAGTATATAATTTTTTTTAAAGTCAATTCTTACTTCAAACGATAATTTCATTTTATTATCTTTCATTTATTAATATTTTTTAATAAAAAAAAACAACAAACGACAACTCATCACGTATTGTATGCGAAAACCTAAAACAAGAAAATCTTTCGTGATCAGAGTTTTATAAATAAAAAATATTTCGGCACAGAAACAATTCAGCAGTCGACGGAAGTTATTGACGATGTTCTTTTCATTATCAGAAGAATGAAGGAGAACTGGTATACAACCTTAACAGAAAAATAAGGTGATAACAATAGAAGCATTTCTCAGTATTAGTTACAGAGCAACTATAAAGTAACTCAGTAAGATAATAGGAATCATGCTGACCGTTTAAAATTTGTTACAAAAAAAATGTGCAAACTAGTTTGGTGGAGACTGTAATTAAGTAATTTGATCAGAAAAACGAAATATTTAATCAAAAATCATTTATATCTATTATCTAAGGCATTGTCGGCATCAATCCAAGGCGTCAGCAAAATATTGGCTTTTGTATAGTCCTTTTAGACAACACTTGACCACACAAGATATCTATTTGCAAAAGTATATACAATTTCCGAACGGAGTGTAGCTTATAAAAAAATATTAAAAAAAGCACATAAAAAAGAAAGAATTTTTTTTTATTTAATAATTTAATACTTTTTTAATTGTCGGCTTTAAAGGCTTACTATGCAATAAATATATATTTGTTTTTATATATAAAATTTTATAACACATTTATTTATAAATTTTTTATGATTTGTATTTGCATTGTTTTTTTTTTGCCATTGTAGTATGCGTTTGATAATTTTAATTTGTGATATTTATTTAGAAAAAATAATTTGTTTTTAATTATTTAAATTAAAACTTAAAATAAGAGCATTTACATAATGCCTTTATAAAATGATTTGTCTGTTTCATATAAACACTAGCAGTACAAATTATGATTTTTTTTGTTTTAACGTGACTAATAAAGAAAAGAAAAAATTACGAAATGTGATGAAAGTTTAATATAAACCCTTTTGGAACCTTGAATTTGATAGTTGCTTCAAATAAAATTTATTACCACCACAGATAAAATGGAATAAGAGAGCAAAAACAAAAATAAGTTGTAATTCTGTTTCATCCAAATAAATTACAAAAACTGCAATGACGGTGAGAAAAGGAGAATGTGAGAGAAACTGTTGTGTGACTTTACTCCGACTAACTCATACAAGTGTATGTGCATACATACGAAGGAAAATAATTTCAGTATGTGATTTCTTGAAAAGTGTGAGTTAAGTAGTTGATGTTTGGTCTTGAATATGCACAGACACAAAGAACTCTGATGAGACTACCGTAGCTGGAGTCGAAAACAAAACGAAAACAAACGATATTAACACACTAGTAGTATCAACAAATTTTGCAAAATTTTAATAGAAAACATTTTGAATTAAATTTTTACACAAAGTATTTTGCTCATAAAGAGCAAATACTCGTTTATGTATATTTTTTTTAAAGCAAACGGAATAATTCGCAGACTAAGTCATTTTTAATATATTTTAGATTTCTGTAGAAATACGCGCGCCACATAAGATACCATTGTTGAGCACGAATTTTTTTTATTTTATAAAACCATATATCACTAAAGCACCAGGAGAACAGCAATACACACGTCACATTGCGCCGTTGTTCCAATAAACCTATAGAGTTGGATATTCTATCATTATTTACAAGCAATTTCAGCCTTTCCTAGAGTCAAACTAGATTGAGAAGCACTATTTTAATTTAATTTTAAATAAAAAAAAAACAGTAGTTAACTAGTGGGTTAATATTGTTTGCTGTTGTCTGCAGATCTATTTTCATGTAGTATTTAAAATTGATTTAATATTTTATGTACATATTTAAAATATGGCAACATATTTGTGGAAATTAAAAAAAAATAATATATGCATATAATTAAATAATAACGTGTTTATACGTTTAAGACTTTTTATTTTAAAAAGCATATTTTTAGAACAGCATTCAAAGTATTAAAAAAAAAATTAAAAATTAATAAATAAATCAATTTATACGTTAATTAGTTGTGTGGAAATATAAATTGAATATACATTAAATTTTAAACGTAATGATAAGAGAGTTCAAGTGGTATTATAATTTTTTTTAATTCTTCCTCGTATTTATTTATTTAAAGCATTATAAATAAAGACTGAAATCAGTAATAATG
Organism: Metopia argyrocephala; assembly: GCA_963576795.1. NCBI lineage: Eukaryota > Metazoa > Arthropoda > Insecta > Diptera > Sarcophagidae > Metopia > Metopia argyrocephala. Next base: position 52,952,601 of record OY756211.1, on the reverse strand, counting down.
AATAATACCAGTGAAATGAAAATTAGTTTAATTAATTTATAATGAATTTATTTACAATTTGACATGTAAAACAGAAAACGAAAAAAAAAAAATACTTCTGTATATACAAATATAATGACCTTGTAAAATTCCTATATTAATGCATTGTAAGTGATATGCCGCAATCATTTTATTTAAAATTAAATTTAAATAAAATTTAAAAATAAAGAGCAACTTTATTAAAAATATTTATATAATTACTCTCTTACCTTTAATTTATTATTGTTAAAATTAATACAATGAAGAATGTATTATTGTTGTAAAAAATTGTTTTTGTATGCAATTAAGCTGTAATGAAAAAACAAAAGAAAATGTTTTGTTAATATAATTTTCTTAAATGTGAAAATAAATAGTGTAACTGCTAGCGTATACTTAATATTAAAAACAAAATATTATTGCGTATACGTTACCTGTGCCAGTATTACTAGGGCAAACAAAAATATGAATTAGAATTTTTTTCTGGATGTTACTGACAAAACAAGCAAAATATTAATTAATTTTAGGAAAAACTGCGACGTTTAAGCTCTATTTGTTACGGAATATTTCGTCATATATGCATACTTTTGCATTTTTCAATTTTTGTCATATTTGTTTGGCATATATTACAAATTTTTATATATCGACGCCAGAATTAAAGAACGCTGTAACTGACAAAAAATCTAAAATAAGTTTTTTGCATCATTTCTATCAGAAAAAAATTAATTCTTACGACGATATACAAAAAAAAAAAAAAAAATTAAATCACAACTATAATTTTCTCGTGATCTCGTTTTGTTTTAGTTTTATATTTTAATAATTCAAATAACAAAATAATTTAAATTTAAATAACAAATTTAATTTATACTTTTGACATGAAATTCAACAATCGCTAAAGTGAACGATTTCGAAAATGAACATGAACTCCCTTGGTTTTGATTAGTTCACGTTACCGCGAGTGCACTGTGAAGTAAGAAGAATGGAAAATATTGAGTATAAAAGGATCAACTATAATATATATTCATTTAAATATAATGAAACTACAAGAAACTAACTCGTTCGCATCAATAACGAATGATATTTATATGAAACGAGCCGCTATAAAACAATAGGTTTTAAAACCAGTAAGCAACTATCAATTTTGTGTAGAATTTTTCGATGCAATTTAATTTATTGTTTTCAAATTTTAAAAATTTTATTCTGGTTAAATAATCGAGATAAGTTTATTTAGGAAAGCTTTTAGTTAAAACGCTGAGTTTGCTCTTGCCGACAAACCCAACAAAAAAGTATGCAAAACCATTGGTTTTAATGTATTCCCAGACCAATCAAAATAAAAGAAATAAATAAATAGAAAGCGAAAAATGTTAAGAAAAAAGCAAGAACATTCACTTTTATTTTCACCCTTTGCTATACTTGCATTTTAACATCCTGAACATTAGACTTTTGGTTTCTTATTTCAATTTACTAAAAACAAGAATAACAAAAAAGAATCGTTTTACCTTAAAAGGTAATAGAAAATAATAGAAAAAAGAATTAAAAAAACATCAGCAACAAAAACTTTTGTGACAATAATAGGAGTTTGAATTTTTTCTCACTTCACCAGGCTGTAGGAAAAATAAATCCAATTTCAGTTCAAACTTACATGATCTGAAACACATTAAAAAAGTGTTTTAAAAATCAGTTTATGTGATATCGGTTACTGGTGCAAAGGTCTGCTAAAAGTCGGCTCGATTTTTTATGTGAAAGAAAGGACAAATAAAAGGGAAATCTAAACTAAATAATAAAAATGTAAACTAGAAAAAAAAACTGTTGTTTTTTCTTTCTATAGTTTTGTTATTTGAGAGAGCAGAAGAATTTCCGAATTAAATGTTTTCTTGTTGAATAGATTGCTTCCGAATATCTTACAAATTTGAGACACAAACCATTTTCTATAAAAGAAAAAAAAAAAAAAAAAAAAAAAAAAAAAAAAAAAAAAAAAAAAAAAAAAAAAAAAAAACAATATTAAAAAAAGGAAACAAATAATATCAAAATGCAACTGTTTTTCCTTTTTGTACATACATACATATCGCCTTTAAAGTGATTTTTATTTTTATGAGAAGAAAACGGAGAAAAAAGAAAGGAAACAAATTTCTACTCTATAATATCCTTTTTCTTATGAAGAAATAAAATAAATTTCCATAGGCCGTAGGTCATAAATAAAGTTTACAATATTGCCAAGACTTTAAAGTTTTGTCAATGTTTTTGTATTGAAAAGTGAATATTTGAATATTTTTTGTTTGTTTTTTTCTTATTGTTATTGGGTAATTTGAGAAATTTGAAATAAGAGAAAAGGATACTTATTTGAAATTCCTTATAATTGAAATGCGATTGAAGTGCCATTAAATTTCTAAGAATTAAAATGAAAAAGAATTTAATTGCTTATTTAGGAGCTTTATTTATTTTTTCTTATTAAAATTTTTATACATACATAATGTGTATATCAGCAATACAAATACGAATTTTATATGAAGTAAAATTTTATGTCTTTATTTATTCAATTTATTTCTTCACTAAAAGTATGTTTACGAGTATTAATAACATGCAGTAGACAATAAAATTCAAAACTCTACGAAATATTAGAATTTTTTTATAAATCAAAACATCCAAAAAACGTATTTAAATTAAAATTTCTTTATGAAATATCTATCTGCATAAAAGTGGTCTATAGTGGATTCATAATTAAATATTTTTAAAACTAAATTATTTTTGTTTCGTCAGAAACGCTTCAGTTAGATCAAAGTTAAATTCTATTAAGAATTTAGATTTTTTAATGATTTTGTTTGTAATCAAAGAGAATCTTATGTCCGTGAAGGGATAGTAAACAAGCCAAACTGAGCATGTTTTCGATACCAGTTACGGTAGTAACATTCGAGTTCTTCGTGTTCTGTACACAGTCATAACAAACATTAAGTATTTAACTCTCACATAGAAATCATATATTGGAAAAAAGACCTTGAGCTTGAGAATTTCATTACATCATATATTGGAATTGTAATTTTTCTTTTCTACAGGTATGTATATGCACAACAGAGTTGGGTTTATTGCATTAGATTTCATTTTCATTCCACTATAGCGCGAGAGGATTTCTAGTTCATTACCGCTAATTATACAAAACAAGTGCCCTAAGTTTCCACTACCACTAAAATCGTTTGATTGCCATGAAAAAGCTTCTCAAGCCGTTCGGAGTCAAATTTATACTGTAGGTCTCGGTAGTCATGGAGAAAAATTAACACACACAACAAAAGTGCTGCAAGAAGCTAGGCCGTAACTCTGAAACAGGGTGGTAATGGCCAGTTATGTATGTATGCATATACTAAAATCATTTTATTTAATGCATTATATTTCCACTACCCCTGAATTTGTTTTATTTAATGCATTAAATGCATTAAAATACTTTTATTTAGTGTTTAATTATTTTCATCTGCATTTGGTGGTGGCTGCAATATTGCTGCATTAATACTAAGTTGTTAAGTGGTAGTGAAAGCTATAATGCATTATAGGATAGGATAGAGAGAGTATAGACCATTTAGCGTTACCCAGGGTGCACCACGAGGAGGCGGTCTATCTACACCCCAAGTTAGTCGAAGTAAAGTCACACACAACACATTCTATCAACATACACATGCACAACATACATACTGGGATTCATTGTGTTCTATATGTACATATAAGTATATCCGAAGTTCAGCTAGTTTGGAAGTTTTTTTTTATTTATTCAAATTAAGTAATTAAGAAAAGAGGACGAAAACTAAGTAATTTTTAGTTTAAGAAGTCAAAAGAGGTACTTCGCTATATTAAAAAAATTAGAAAAATATCAATAATTTAGAAAATGAAATCATACTGAGTGAAAATGGCGACTCATGCTTTAGTGTAAAAAAAGTAAACGTATGATATCGAACAAAATGCGGCTCTGGCTGCTTACCAAATTGGTAGATCTGAGGCTTTATTCTGTTACTCTCCTAAGCTAAAACTTCATTGCTAAAAATTTATAAACTCGATTTAGAACTTTTTGGCTACGAATACAATTCTTGAACTCGTATTATAATTTAAACGCGTCATGCCTATTATCTCTAAAATTTTTCATTTTATATATTCCAACGCCCGGCTTTTTCTAAAAACCCAAAACCTTAGCATTTTTGCTTAAGAGAATTACAGAATAGGGCGCATGGATTGCTTTCTGATACAAATACGCACTTGGTGAAGCGCAATATGATAACAAAGAAAAGTCAGAATACCAACTATGCTTGGTCGGAAATCAGGTTAAAAAAGGTATGCCATAGTGCAATAAGAACAGTCTAGCACAGGATTGCCATGATAAAGCTTCTCAAGTCTGTCGTTCGGAGTCGACTTTAAATTGTAGGTACCGGTTATTCATAGATAAAAATTGACACACACAACATGAGTGCTGCGAAAAGCTAGGCCGTAACTTTGATATAGGGTGGAAATGGGCAATAATGTATGTATTATGTATTAATTAGTGTGGAAAGGTAAGTTCAAATTTAACTAGTAAATAATGGTTAATTATAGAGTTGTGATTATTTAAATTTTGTGAATGTGATATTATTATTAGTCATTAGATATTATATTATAATATATTTACTGAGTTATGAGTTAAAGGGTAGACAAATTTTTTTGAATCGTTTGCAATATGCTTAAATGTAACCGCATTTAGATAATTTAAGATGTGGAACGATACAAACAAAATGTAATTGAATGGCAAAATTAATGTTGTTTTAGTTTAAATAGCTTATAATTAAGCTCTGTAGAAGAACAAGGGGTACCTGAAATAGTATATGCTTTTTAGCTGATTGGTTAGTAGACAACACTGGTTTAATTTTTAATCAAATAGCAAAATACTATAGGTATGCCTTTGGAAAGGTACCAGACATGGTAAAACAAACACTTTTTTGATATAAAAAAAGTTTTATGTAATTACGAAAATTACAATACCCAGTTCGATACCAACATTTTATCACGATTCGTTATTAAATGGTGTATTATGCTGCCTTCCACTTAAAACCCTGATTTATCGATGTAATAGTGTTAATGAAGAAATACTAGAATCTTTTAGATTTGGATCTATTACAATTTTTTGATTTGTTTATTATGTAAAAGCCAAACAAAAATTTTGCAAAATTAGCAACTGGCAACACAACTAAAATCTTGTTCTTTTTATACACATGGATCTAAATTTATTAAGTTGTCACTATAAGACATATTTTTCTTCACTTTTTAATAAAAAAATTTTTCATAAACTTGCTATTGCGCAACATAAAAATATGTATTTTTTCTTGACTTTAGTGCGCTGATAAAGTGAAACCTCTAAGACGCCAAACAGTGCATACGGAAGAGACTGTATCAGCAAAATATTACTAAAGACTTAAATCAATAAACTCAATGCCGGTCTCAGCAGCTTATGAGCTATTAAGATTGTGCAAGAATTTAAACTAAAACGATCAAATTGTTGAGATTAGTTTTGATTAAATGGGTACGAATATTAAAAAAGCTATCGTTTTTGAAAAGAAGAATATTGGAACCACACTAAAATTTTGTATAGACATAAAATATTTTATAAATTTAGCCCAAGTTTACTGTTTTGGATCTAACAGAAAACCATAACTAATTACTATTTCAATTTCTACTGATTTGTTTCGTTTTTGATGTCAAAATTTTAATTAAATTTAACTGGTTTATAGTAAACGTTCTGAAGCTATATGACTATATCATAACATACGTACATAAAAACATAAATTCTTCTGAAAAATTATTAAATGAAAACGAATGAAATATTTTATTCTTGTTTTATTTGATAAAATATTCAATTATTTTCAAAAACTCTTTCAAATAAAACAACTCCAGTTTGTACTTCTGTTACAAACAGAATTAAATATTTTTATAGACTTACAAGTCATCATCATCATCATCTGCATACGTTGAGGTTATGAAAATGGCAAAAAAAAAAAAAAAAAAAAATAATACTTAAAAGCAAAAAAAACAAAAAGTAAAAAAAGTATTAAATTTCTGTTTTATGTGGCAGACGAAATTGTAGCAGCAACATATGTGAACTTTTGTTGAATTTTACATGTAAATGAATAAAGCCTGCCAACTGGGAAGTATTCTTTATATAAAATATATTATTTTACACACAGAACCACTACAATTTATTATAGAAACAAAAAAACAAAAAAAAAAAAAAAAAAAAACAAAAATTATAAGAAAAAAATTACAAAAGATTCAATTTATTTTAACAATTAGAGAAATAAAAAATTAAAAGATTTTATTTGTTTTTTGTTTTTTCTTTAACTTAAGGATTTGTGTGCTTTGATTGCTAAGCAAACATATCAAAAAGAAATACTCGTATGTAAAGAAAATCTTTTTGGTTGTTTAAAACTGACTATTAAATGCGATACATTTCTGATACAAATTTGTTGGTTATGAACTTTTATAACTTAATATACAAGCAATCTTATTAATTTTTAGAACCTAACTTTTTTTGATATTAACCAAAGTTGTAGGAGTTTGATCCAAAAACAAGGCAAATTTTAATTATTAAATAAATCAATAAAACCCGATCTTTTTAATTTTGAGCAATTGTTTTCTATGAGCTGCAACTTTTAATTATGCCACATGAAAGCATTGTTAACTAACTTACTTATATTGCCATAACAACTCGTTAACAACGTTTCGGCCTGCCTTAACACTAGTCTCAAAGCGTCTCTGCTAAGCGCGCGCCTTCTCCAGTTTTTTTAGAGGACCGAAGATCTTACGAAGAATTTTTCTCGCGAACACTCCCAGGACTACTGCATCCTTGCTTCCGCATCATAAAGAAGCACCGGAAGAATAAGCGTCTTATAGAGTGTTAATTTCGTCGCACGAGAGAGGTCTCTGTTACTAACCTGCTTACTGAGACCGTAATAGCACCTGTTGGCCAGTGTGATTCTTCGTTTGATCTCTAGACTGACATCATTCCTGCCGGTAATGGCGATGCCAAGGTAGAAGAACTCCTTGACTATATCGAATGTATAGTTGTCGGCTGTAACCTAGAAGCCCTACTCGTCGACAACATGTACTTCGTCTTGCTCTCATTTATCGCCAGACCCAATTTTGCGGACTCCCATTCAATAGCATTAAAAGCTGCAGTGACATTTCGCTTGGTATGCCCAATAATGTCTATGACATCTGCTTACACAATGAGACGGACACTTTTGTTGTTTTGCCATTACGACGCACACTCGCCTTTCGTAAAATACTCTCCATGACGAAATTGAAGAGTACTCAGGATAAGGGAATGACCTCTCTGAAACCTCGCACGGTATTAAAAGGCACGAAAAGGGTTTTTTCTACCTTGAAGGAGCTGCAGGAGCTGCTCAACATCATCCTGCACAGTTAACTAACTTACTATATAAGAATTTATTAACTGACGGAAAATCTGTTTACGAGCTCAAAAGTAAAAACGAATGCCTGTATTTATAAAAAATATTATAGATTTTTTTTTAGCAAGCTTTCAAAAATTTGATATTCATCGTTACTCGTGTTATTATACACGCACTGCAAACATCACAACTAAAGCTATTGTAGGGTACAAGTAAGAGGGTAAAAAAACTGTGTATATGAAAACATAGTAAACGTAAATGTTATTTTTAAAAATTTAAATAAAAAGAGGATTTTATATAAAAATTCTCTGCAAAACAACAATAACGTTCAAAGGACTAAATTAAAAACCAACAAATAAATTAAATGAGTTTTTGAAAGTTGGCAACAAAAAAAAAAAAAAAAAATCCTTCAACGCAAAAGGATTTACTTGAATACAATAAATGAAAGGCGTTTCAACCAACAATTTAAGTTAAAACAAACAAATTGCAATATAAGTTTATACTTAAAGTTTATACGCTTTATTTTACAGGAATATAAAATACGAATAGGTTTCTTTTCCTTAAAAAACAATTTCTTTCATTAACAAATTCTTTAGAAATAAAATACACATTTCATTAAATATTCAGGTGTATTCTATGAATTTTACGATAATGAGAGAGATGAGGGCTTTTATTTATTTTCTTTTTATAGAAAAAAAAAATAGAATAAAACATAATTTGTACTATAAATCTTGTATATATTGGTGTCAAATGAAAGACATGCATATTTAAAATTTAATGAACCATAACAAGAAAAGACGAAAAGGTTAGATTTTTAGGCTTTTTCCAACTGGTGTATTTAGGAAAAGGATTTCTATAATTTTATTTGTGCTTTTTACACAATTTGTCAACCAACCATAAAAATCTGGAGCATTATTTGTTACGAGTATATATCAGTTAAGGAATATATATTTGTCTGTATATATACAAATAAACATATATTTGTCTCACTTTGTTTTTGTGTTCTTGAGTAAATGTACATTTTTCTCTTTTACAAACTTTTACACACACACACACATATATTTATGACTACAATACCTACATAACAACATCAAATGAAATATACAATTTTTAAAATGACACCCTATTGAACATTGACAATCCAGCAAACAATTGTAGAATACAAAATTTTAAATTATAATTTTAAAAAACAAATACATTATAGGTATTTAGTTTACTTTGATTCGATTATAAACTGTTTACAAAGCCGAATGATGGAAGGGGAGATTAGTGTTTGTGTACATTTGATTTAAACCTACTAATATCGTCTCTGATATCAGTCAGAAAAAAAACAAAGCTTATACTTTAAAAATGCGAACTGCAACGAAAGGTGTTGCTGTTGATTGATTATTCGATGGGCAGTGTTATACCTTCACCACTAAATAATTGAACAGAAATAAATCAAAAGAAACCCGCACGGTAAAGTTTAATTTAAGGGACGAATTAAAAAACAAAAATGTGCCGCTAATGGTGCCATAAAAGCCCCAAATTCGGCACTACCAGTTGTCTCACATTTTCGTTTGTAAAACTATCGACTGTTGTTGTTGTTGGCTCTGACATTCATTGCTGTTCATAGATGACAATGATATTGAAGATGATGTTGTTGTTGTAGAACGAATATTCTACCATAAAGACAATGTAAATGCCATCTTGCGACAATTATTTGATACATACATATTTGGCCATTACAACCCTGTGTCAGGGTTACGGCCTAGGTTCTCGCAGCACTCATGTTGTGTGTGTTAATTTTTATCCATGAGTACAGGGACCTACAGCTTAATGTCAACTCCGAACAACAGATTTAAAAAGCTTGTTCATGGCAATCAGTTACTCTCAGAGCTTTTGCCAGAAGACTGCTGAGAGATAGTCGCGTACAGAAATATTTTTGTTCTATTTCTTTCTTTAAGATGTCAGAACTGGGGTTTGAACCCTGGGCTCATATCTTAGTAAGCCAACACACTAACCGCTAGACCACGGCGACTATTATTTGATTCTGTTTAAAATAACTTTATTAAAAAACGAAAAATTGTCACTGGAAATGTAGGTCTTCAGCCACAAGAGAATTAATAAAAAGCTTCTATTAAAACGTGCGTTGTATAAATTCATTCATCTTATTGAGGGATATTCTACCATTGTCATCAAAATTATTTGTAACTTTAACTTTTACATATATAAAGCAGGACTCAGAGTTTGATAATTAAACATTAAATTATTTAAAAAATTTATTGATTATTGATTTAAAAGAAAAGTATCATTCTAAGCTTAGAATCACAAGTGTTCCCACTAATTAGCCTCAATTTAAATGGCTCAGTTGCCTGTTGGCTGATGAATTTGAATGTATACTTTTCTAAACGTAGCGCTGCAAGATGTGCACAAATAATAAATAATTTCTTGCCAAAATAAATTGAAATAATAATACATGCACGCAAGTGCATGGTTACATATCATAACTACCATTCAAAGTCGTCTTATTAATTTTTTTTAATTAAAAAACAAACAAAAAAATTATAAATTTCGCTAAAATGTTTGCTGAACTTCTAGTAATATTTGGTTTTGAAAAATTTTCACACATACGAGTACGAGACATCAAGCAAGTCCACGTTTGCTTTTAAATTTCAACAAAATTATTATTCTCACTTCATGTTTTATACTTTTTTTTGTATTTTTATGATTTTAATATTGTTTTTATGAGTTTCTCCATTTGTTTTTTATGTAAAAATAAAAAATGACTTTTGTGATAAAAATAAAAAACAAAAAAACAAAAAAAGGTTTCATTAAATTTTTTTCTCAGCAATATTCATTAAAAAAAGAGCGCTTTTGACTATGAAAAAAAATCCTGGTCATTAAGGATGCCATTTGCAGCATAAAAATAAAACTGAAAAATAGATTTTCAGACAGGAGAATAAAATTGAATGAAAAAACACAATACATTTAATTCATTCTATTTTTTTTTAATCCCCATTAAGATGTGATGATTTTACATTAACACCCAAAACAGAAATGATAAAAGAAATATTTTTATTTTATTCACAAAAGAATTGCCCTTTTAGTCAAACGAAAAAAGAAAATCAGAGACATAACTTGCTTTACAATATAATAGAACAGAAAAAAAAAATTTCTGTACTGAAATAGATTTCAAATGCAAAGTCATGAATTAGAAGTAAAGTGTTCATTGTGGATTAAACAGATCTGGCACATATTTTAGCGAATTGAATTTATTTCCCGAGATAAGAAGAGAACAATAGGAAAAGGTATTTATTTATTATTGTAGATAAGGCAAGAAACCATTATTTCAATAACAATTTATTTCAACAAATGTTGCAAAAAAGGGTATAGGTTATAAGGGAAAAAAGGACAATTAAATACTAGATGCTGTGAATTGTTGAATATATTTTTAATAAAAGAATCCGATGGGGGGTTATTAAAAAGGATAGGGTTAGACAAATAACAAATAATTATAAAAGAATTATTATCAATAAGATCAAAATGATTTTGTTTTGTAGAAATCCAAACAGATATATAATTAGTCAAGAATAAAGTTTACTTAAACTGAAACAAAAGTCAAAATTATTATTTCCTACAGAAATGAAATTAAAAAAAAGCCAAGATAATCATTTCATCTCAACTGTTTCTGTTGATTATTCAATGGCCTTAACCACTAAATAATAAGCCCGCACAGTAAAGTTTAAATTGAGGAAGGACTAAAAAAACAAAAAATGTACAGCTAATGGTGCTATTAGAGCCCTAAATGCGGCATTTCCAGTTGCTGTTTCCCCGGATATATGTTGTGGAAAACGAATTTGAGTAAAATCAAAATCGAGTGTTAAATTGTTATTGTTAATTGCACAGACTATTTCATAGTTTTAATGTTCAAGTTATGTTAATGGTAATGAGGCGAATGAAAAGTATTTTTTGTTCTTTAAAATAAAGGGGTATAGTAGTTAGAGCGCTGGCACAAAAAACTCAAATGGCCCAGGTTCAAATCCTAGCAAAGGTGCAAAAATGAAAAAGTTAGTCTGCGGTTTTTTCAAAACTATAATTTAAAAATAAAGAGGTCCCTCCTCCAAGAAGGCCATCCGCTCCCCGACATTCCACTATATTCAACAAAAAAAAAAAAGGAATGGTCAGGAGAAACGCGCCACCTATTGGGAAGTAGCAGATAACATCTAAACCTACTTAGCGAATGCACTCACAACACAATCAGCATGCAACGATGAGGCAATTGCTGTTGAAGGGTGCAGGTATAACACTGGCCTTTGAATTATCAATTAAAAGCAATTTGTCTCATTCCTAAGGCGCCTAATAATAATATAAGAAAAAATATATATGTATGCACTGTCCTTTCCAAAAATTCCAATACAATGTACAGTAGGGATTTACTCAGGAGTATTGGTCTCAAATAAAAAAAATACAACATTATGTATCATATTTTAAAATCAGAGCTATTTCAAATTCATTCGATTTAAGTTCCACTCGAATTCATTTTGGAGAACATACCCGAATATTATTTTATTACTGTGCTGGTCACGCATCACGTGATAATGCTCGAAAAGCTGTTTGAAATGCTGAGTAAAGTTTTCATATGAAACACGTTGTCCACGCCCACTTAAACGAACACTTTTATTAATTTTAAAAATACTCGTATATACTGTACGTAAAACTTTGAAATTGTCTCTTTGTTTGTTTATTAAGCTAATAGACTAGGTTACGCTACAGGATAACCGATCATTATGAAGGTTTTTAGATACACTTCAAATGGTGGTTATAACAAGGGTATAGCAAGTAAATAAAACTTAAAAAATACCCAGGAATTTCAATTTTCTTAAAAGAAAAACAGTTTCTAAAGATACAGCAATCTAAGTTGGTACATATATACGTACATATACACAAAATTATGTCTTTTAAAAGAAGATGAATGGGCGTGGTGAGAGTGGGTATTGAAAATTAATAAAAATTATATAATAGTATTATTATAATAGAAAAATAATCATAACCTAATATATAGGAACACATGACATAGTTATCGGTCATCCTATAAAATATGCACTTGCCGTACTCTAATTTAGTTTAAAAGAAATTAATTTCCTTACAACTAGATTCCTCGATATCAATTTTAAAAAACACATATTAAAAGTCTAAAAAAAAAACAATAAATGTTATACAACAATCAATACTTAAACATAAATTTTTTACACATTTACAAAACAATCAAAATAAAATTTGTTAATATTTAGACAGGACAACGTCTGTCGGGTCAGTCAGTAGTTTTATAATTAAATCACTGTTAATGTTAATTAAAATACAGGAAATAACTTGTTTAAGTTCTATTTTCAGACGAGTGCTAATTACAAATTGTAAAAGCGAAAACAATTGCAAAAATAATAATTACGAGTATTATGTTTTTGTGTAAAGAGGAAGTTGCATAATAACACTTGCCTCAATACATTAAAATAATAAGCGTATTAAAAGTGTGTAAATGAGTGAAGAAATAAAAATATACATCCACACATATAATCAAATTAATATATTCATAAACAAACAACAAGAAAGACTATAATGATTGTGATTCTATTTGTGGCAACTCAACAATAGCGTCAGATACATACATACTTGCGCTACCAAATTCATTCATTTTAAAGCTCAGCTCTAGGAACTCTAAACAAACTGTACATACATATACATATATGTACAACAGCAGGAAAAAGTATATAAGCTCGTGAAAATTATAAATTTTCTTTGTCATATTGAAAGGAAGAAAACCCATTACTATAGAGTACAACAAAAACATTAAATACAAAACATCTATTCGCGGTTTATTAAAAAAAAGAATAAAAAACTAATAACAAATTTTTCTAAAATACAATAGAACACATAAACAGTAGAAGGAAGCGCAAAACAATTGTATAAAAAAATAACAAAACAAACTGTTTTTGTAAAGGGAGTTTCATTAAAATAAGTCTGTGTGTCAGTCAGCATAATACGAGCAGTTTGTGTGTTCCAAAGTACATGAAGTATGAGTTGCATAGTAATTATGTCTATAGAATGCTAATTTATATGAATATGTATGAACACAGTTCGCTTAATGTATTCGCGTAACACGGGTTTTTTTTTTCTTTTAACCAATATAGTATGCATTAGAGTTCTATTTAGGCAGAGCTTTAAATAAATTCATATTTTAATAATTCAAACTTTAGACTGTGAGCAAATTTTTAAGGGTCAACATTAACATGTTAAAATTTTTAAACTGCCTTCATAAGCTTAACATTAATAAAAAAAATGTATATAAAGTGGTGTTCAGTCAAATTGATTTACATCTAATCAATATTTTATGAAAGAGAAATTGATAAATAATTATTTTTCTAGAACTATTGGTATTATGTGTTCAATTCCTTTTAATAAGTGTAAATCAGTGCCTCGTTTCTGTATTACTCGACTCGAGTAATTTCTCACATGAAACGAAAAAATTGAAAGAAAAACGATGTGAATTGACACAAAAAGTGCTGTTTCTCACATACGTGTTTCTGTATGTAAAATAATGCGGGAACTATTAGTCATTTATGTCGTTTTCCAATTATTATTGGAAAAATGTGAGTATAAGTGTTTCTGTATCTTTTTTTTGTGAAAACTGAACCGAATGAACTGTCAAAATAAACCGCATATTAAATCGCACCTTTTTTTGCAAACAAAAAAAAATTTTTTTTGTATTTTCTGCCTTTTTTTAAATAATATTGTGTGGTTTTTTTTTAATAAAAATAATATTGTGTGTCTGAAATACAAATACATAAATAATGGAAGCTAAATCGACGGAGAAGGCAATAATAAAGGGTACAATTTTTTTTATGCCTTTGAACATACAAATGTATGTATGTGGACTTATTTCATTTAAAAGATCCAGAGCTGCTTCCCTGCTTAATCTCCAGAAATCTCTAAATCGTTGCTCCGGAATATTAAACGAATGAATAGTAAATCTTAGTTGGAGAGGATCAACTCGCAACATATTACGCCGGTCATTTATTTCAGCAGTAATTATCACAACACTATACATTTTTTTTTAATTTGATTTTTTTAAATTTGATTTCTTTTAAGTTTAATTTTTTTTTATTAAGTTTTGTTTAGCGTAAATATATCTATTTTTTTTATAGTTTTGCTTTTTTCTTTATATAAATTTTTCTTTTATTGGTTTGTTTACATTTTTCACAATTAATATTATTTATTCTACGTTTTGCTTTCGTTTGACACATTTTAACTGGAAATATTCCAGTTGGAAAAGAATTTGTTTTGATTGTTTTCGCATGCAGATACACTTTTTTAACGACGATTCGAAAAACGATCTTTTTTTATGTAAAAATGTAAATCTTGAGATCCTAAAATTGGCATTATTTTTAGAAAAATTAACATTCGTTAAGGAATATGTAAAAACACTACCGGAACTGTACCGGTTTTCGACCCTCGCTACAATGGTTTCATCAGAGTTGTTTGTGTTGTACATATTAATTTTTCTATTATATATTTATTTTATATTTAGCCATCTATTGAAATTATATTATGTGAGTACTATGTTTTTACTCTTTCGGATGAATAAAATATAAATATATGACCTGTGTTTTCCGTATTTGTGTATCATTAAATACAATTTTCAATTCTAATTGTTTTTCTCTTGTATTTTACTCAGCTTTTTTTTCTGTGGTTATGAAATCTTTCAAATGTCAAAAAAATACTATGTAAACGAAATTTCTAGTACTTAAAAGACAATTTTGAATAAAACTTAGTACATGATTTCACTATTTAAAATATCTGCTATTTGTATCAATAATTATGCTGCAGCAAAACTACTTGAAAAAAAATCGCCTAGTTTATTACACATTTTTTGCTCCTCTTTTATATTTTTTCATTATTATTCACTCTGTAAATGTTTAAATATTTATATAAACGAACGAAAGAATTCATGAACGAACGAGTGAGTGAATGGTGAAAAAATTACTGTAATTACTTACAATAGTGATGTAGCAACAATAGTATTGTAGAGTAAAAGAAACTTTTTTTTAAGCAGCAGGAAGGTGGGTAGATACATAGGCCGACAAGAAAATATAAAACATATAGACAGGCATGCAACTTGTTTTTTTGTCTGTTTGTTATATTGAATGACGGCTGGCTAGATAGATAGACAAGCAAACAAATAAAAAGTAAGACTGGCAGTTAGGCAGAATGGCAAACAGATAGACGAAAATGAGTTTAAGCATGGAAGTAGACACTAAACAGACTTATAGTGCAACAAAAATCTAAAAAAAATAAGTACAAATAAACAAGTTGCAAATAGAAGATTCTAATTTAGAACTTCATTATTAAATTGCTAACAAGAGTGAACAAAAAAAAAATTAAAATTAAATATTAACAACTGTTGTTGCCTACAATAAAGAACAACCAACACTGTAGTCATGTCGTCATTGACTGTCTGAATATTTTCTGTTGTTCTTTTTTATTTGCTTTAAAATTTTTTTTTAAGTCTACCTCTTCTTTTAACTTTGTACGATACCAAGTCATTTGCGCTTCGTTGCATTTGAAATGTGTCAGTGAACACAACAAAAATTATCACTAAAGCAAGAGAAGAAAGAAAATATTAAATAATACTTTATGCCCTCCTACGGTTTTTATCATCAAAAAGAAAACAATGAGAACAAGGTAGTTAATAAAAATGTTACCAAATCTACAAAGAAAAAAGGAAAGCAAGGCAATATTTAAACAGCACGAAATAAACTATGAAATATGAAAGAAATGCATAAAATGCTCTAAATTATATAACGGGTGTTGCAAATAGAAATGTGCTGTGAAAGGGAAAAATAATTCAGTACTTTGACAAGAAATAAAGAAATTTAAGCTTTACAAATATCACATCGGCAGCTCCAGAATTAAAATACCTTTTAGTGATGGGATCAGCTTAGGTATTGAGTACTGAATATGCTTGAACATGAGAGGACATCAGTGTGGAGACTTTCATTCAACCTTCTTTATCCCTTGGGTACAACAGAAGTCTGACATTTTAAAAAGAATTATGAAAAAATTATTTCTTTCGACGGCTATCTCTCAGCAGTCTTTTGGCAAAAGCTCTGGGAGTAATTGATTGCCATGAAAAAGCAATTAACACCTTAACAGAATGGAACAGGCAACCCCTAGCACCTGCAGGTCCTTCTGTTCCAAACAGAAATCACATACAGTGCCACTCAAGGAGCTGGCCTGGTTTCTTGAAGTGTTGATGATAAATGAATGATGGTCGCAATGCATATGAGCATTTGGACCTAACCAAACCTTTATTACATTACATTACCTTACAACTTGCTGATTTCCTGGAAACCCTCATTGAGCATAAAAATACAAAATAATCAGCTTGTATTGTATCTCGTTGCTTTTATGTTAAAGCCAAATTCTGCTATTCTTATTGAATGTTTCAGTTGCCAAATGGATTAACTTAATTTTTTTAAATTTTGATATTTGGCCCTTAACTACATATATTATACTAAAAAAAATTTGTATGACCGTAAGATATCAACATAAAATGAAAAACACAGGAATTTGTAAGTTAAAAGTAAATAAAGTGTTTAAATATTTTAATCTAATAAAACTTTTAAGAGTGGAGTTAATTGATTTGGCATGTAAGGCATTGAATTATCGATATATGTACTAGTTTGAATTCAATAAAACTACCGATTCTCGTATTATTTTTTTTTCGAATGTTACAGTTGGATCAATGATAATTAGATCCAAGAGAACCAAACAATTAATTTTTTGTAATGAGTAATTATTATTATTTTTTGTTGTTTGTGTTTAAATTACTAATGCAGAAATTTTTTACAAATAAAAATCGAAATATATTTTTACTGTGTTTATAATAGAAAAACAGAATAATATAGGAAATCTTTTGAAAGTTGAATGCTGTACAACAGATCTTTTGGTCCAAGTACTTTTATTACCTCATATATAAATGAATGAATTAAAATTCGGAAATAAGTGTATTTCATATGGTAGTGTCATTTGTAAACCTCAGAAACAAAGAGAAACACATAAAAATCGAAAAACTGAAAACGAGTAGCCTTATGTCAACCACAAAAACCACAAATTTCTATTCGCAAAAACTGAAGAGCAAATTTAATAATAATCTTTGTGGCAACATCATAAAAAAAATATATTAAATCCCATTATATTCTGTCCCTCAAATTGATTTCCACATTTTTGTATATGTTCACTTAATTATTTTAAATTGGGGATACCAAATAATTTCTTTTTCGTTTGCTTTAAATTAAAGACCATATTGAAACACCCTTTATAACCAAAAATTAAAAGAAAAAAAAATTGGGTAATTTTTACGAGTACTTACTTGTATTAAAACTCCATTGTTTTAGTCCAAGAGAAGTGGAAAGTAAAAAATCTGTAATTAAAAAAACACAGTAAGAAAAAAGTTCAATTTTAATTAAAAATGCAAATAAAAACGTCTTTTAATGCTCGTATATAAAATATTTTTGTTTTTTGCTTTGTAATAGAAATAGAAATTTATGAGACTTAAAGATAACACTGTGCAGTAAAGAAAAACACTAGTTTTTTAATTTTTCAGGCATCTCCAAAATTTCTAGACTTTGTTAATTGGTTGACCCAACTTCAACGAAAAGATCTCACTTAGACCACAGGTTAGTACTATTGTGACAACTAATGACAAATATTTTCTAAATTTGAACTGGTTTGTAATTTTGTAAGTATTTACAAACTTAATCAATATCTTAATCGTCAAAAAAAAAAAAATTAAAACAAAATTATGATGCTGTGCTTTGCTTGAAAGTAACCATGTTTTTACAGAATTGCTCCGTTTATACAAAATTCCTTAAAATCATCTCCGAGTCGAAAAATTATAAAACAGTAATCACAAACACAATCTCGTGCGAAAGTGTACATTTTCTAAATCCACTTTTAAACTTTAAGCCATTTGATATCGAAAAAAAAAAATTTCATGACTTTGCGCAAAATTAGCAGATACGAACGGGTCTCTTCTTTTTTTGTCACGTAGTGGTGTCGTATATGGTTATTTTTTTCTTGTTGCACTGTTTAATTATATTAATTTTTTTTAATTATTGCAAGAAAAATCTATTTTACGAGTTAATATCATTTTTCTGAAATATCTGAATATTGTTTGTGTATTACTTTATCAACAAAACAGTATCGAATCAAAATACAACCAAATTTAAATGAAAAAATTTGGTTATTTTCAACTTGAACAAAGGCTTAAATCATGAAATCTTTCCATGAAAATATACGATAACTTTTTATTTCAACTTCTGTATTACCTCAAAATAATAAATATTTGTTGATAAGAAGGTAGCCACTATATTATTACGAAAATGTGGGTGGTATAGTGGTTAGAACTTTCGCACAAAAACTCAAACGGCCCAGGTTCAAATCCCAGCAAAGGTGATGAATGAAAAAGTTAGTTTGCGGTTTTTTTTTAAATTATAATTTAAAAATAAAAGGTCTTCCCCTCCAAGAAGACCATCTACAAACATCCATCCCCGACATTCCACTCTATTCCACCAATCAATAAAAAAAAAATCTAATGATTAGGAAAAAAGCGCCACCTATTGGAAAGTAGGAGATAACAGCTAAACCTACTTAGCGAAGACACTCACCACACAATCAACATGCAACAATGAAGCAATTGCTGTTGATCATTCAAGGGTGAAGGTATAACACTTAACGCTTAATAATAATGTAAAAAAATTCCAATCCAATGCACTGCATTTAGTATGAATATTGGTCTCAAATAAAAAAAAAACAATTTGTATAATCTTGCAATGGATGTTTTGCCTGTAACCTATGACACTGTCTCTCAGAATAATTAATTCATTTTATAGAAATATCTTTTTCATCCCCTCTTGTCAAATAAATTCACTACATTTTTCTTTTAATAAATCTCTAACAAATTTCGTTTCTTTTTTTTCAAATGTTGTGTTGTAAGATTTTTGGTTTTAACTGTTAGATTTTATTATTTTATATATTATTTTTTAACTTTTATTTATTATAATTTTCTTTTTTATTATTATAAACACAAAAATTAAATTACATTTATGGTGCAGTTTATTATTGTTTTGTGTATTAAAGCATGAAATTAAAACTGGCCATTCAGTCAGCCATCCAAGCGCTAGACCAACAAAGTTAAACAAATTAAATAAAAAACGAAATAAAAAAAAAAAAAACAAAAAACAGAATTGAAATTAAAAACATAAATAAAGAGTGTAGAAATTTAACTGTAATATTAACAGTTACAAAAAAAAGGTAAGACGAAAGCAATAAAAGTATTGAAGTACGATAACAAGATACCCTACATTACATATTAAAATACTTGTAAGCATAAGTTGATTTATCATTACCATAGTATTTATGGACAATCTGTTAATACCTCTCTGCGCTTTTAACGAATAACATTTTAGCAAATTATTTTAGTACACTCGTGGGCAAACAATTGTGTCAAATAATAATACAACATCTTTTCAGATTAGTTAATTGTTTGTTGATAATATGCAATATTTTTTAAATACAAATTACGCTGATTCACTTCTAAAACTGTAACAAAAAGAAGTTTTTTCAAAGTAACAATTTGTTTCTCAATATCGAAGAATGGGACGAAAAGTAATTAACTTGTTTAAACTTGTTTTTTCTATGAAAAAATATTGGATTGTTTATTTGGAAATATTTGATACAACTTTTGTTAGTAATACACTAGATGTCATAATATACATAATATCTCTGCTTCTGAGAGAATAATCGTTTGAAATTAGTTCTAAAATTTTAGATCTGCTGTTTAAACGTTAAAAACATTGACGCTATTGCTGGGAATATTCATAAGAGCCATAAAGTATTTTAAAAAATGTAATACTTTTTATGTAATTCAAAATGAAAAAGACAGAGTAAAATAACTTAATTCCAAGGCATAGTAATAGTCAGAATGAAAAGACTTGATTCTTTCTGTACATCGGCGCAAATAAGATCGCATATAAAACAATGTTTGAATATCATTAAGATGAAAGTTAAGAAAATGTCTAACAAATGATAATATTCAAGTTCGTAAAGCTAAAAATGAAAGAACATTGCAACCCAGTATAGAAATTTTTGAAACTAATACCCCGAAGTGATGAGTGTCTTTCGAAGTGACATCAGCTCCTATGTATGTACGATGCACAGTGAATATATATTTGGATCCAAAATAAACAAAAAAACGTATAAGCAAGTACAACTATCAGCAAAGTTATACAGAATTTTCATAAAAAATTTATTTATTAAGCCTTTTAATAATTTTATTAAAATGGGAATAAAACCATAAAATAATTTATAATTAGAAATATTTTATGTTTATAGATAAATATATGTAGTCATCGTAGTCAAGAGGTTGGTGTGTTAGCTTACTAGACAAGAGATCAGGGTGCAAACCCCCATTTCTAAACTTTAAAAATAAATTAAATATGAAAGAAACATATATCCTTCGGCGACTACCTCTTAGCACATTTTTGACAAAAGCTTTGAGAGTAACTAATTACTGGAGTCCATATTAAACTGTAGGTCCCGGTACTCATAGGTAAAAATTAACACACACAACATCCCTGCTGCAAGAATCTACGCCGTAACTCTGAAACAGGGTTGTAATGGTCAATTATGTATGTATGCTTGTAGATGTTCCATTTATAGTGAAATAAAGTAAAGTTTAAAAATAAAGTTCAAATTGCTAATCGCCAAAGGGAGAAACAAAATTAATAAAATGCAAACATTTGTTAATAAAATCAACCCGCAATATCGAATATTTCAATAACTATGCATGTACATAAGTGTGAATAAATTCTCTTATATTCATTGAAAAACTCTCACCATCACCCTTCATTCTTATTTAAGGTGAATATTATTTACTAAACTACTGCATGATTTAAAATATTTAAAAAGTTATAAAATTTCCTCATATTTCATATTTTAAAACTCTTAAATAATATTCAAATAGACCAGCAAAGCAATGTATAATTATAACTGCATACAATTAAGTAATTTTTTGTTTGTTTTTTTGTTTGTAAATTATTGTATTTGAAAAATTGCAAAGAAAAATTAAAATAAATTCAACAAAAATACTCCAGTAATTTAAAGAGACAGACCTGCATATTTATTCGTATATAATTTATGCAACAACAATTTTAAACTTTATTTAGGAATTTCTTTTTTCCCTATTTCCATGTAATGTAAAATAAATACCATATACAGACATTCAAACACGAATTCCTAATTTCGTAGTTTTTTTTTTCTTAAATAAACGTCAATTTAAATCATATACTACGAGTAGAGGTAAATATTTCATTTTTTTGTTGTTTTTGAATTTTGAAGTTTTACTGCATATCAGCAGGGATATACGAGTACGTATAGTGTAAGAAACAAGGTGTGTGTACAGGTATGTGTGTATAAGTTAAATTAGAGCCTCAAGCCAACAATTTAATATTTTTTTCTAATTTCAGTGTTAGTGTTTTTACTTGAGGGGTACACACATGGTGTCCTTTTATTAACAAAAACAATCTCTCTCCTCTTGCATTCATTTCTAACTTCTTAGGTGCAATGGTTTTTATTTACAAAACAGTATAACGTGTCTCTTTATTAGGAAATAAAAGAGAACGGTATTCATATACATATATGCGGACACATACAAACATGTATGTACTCGTATATTGCAAAAACCCAGCCAATATAAAATCCTGTGTTTAAAATATTTATGATGCCTTTTTAGATTACTACTCATTTCAAATATCAAGTCTGTTAACGCCAAAAAGGCGTTAAATTTTTTATATAATTTACATACTGATAAATTTGATGTCAAAAAGTCCAGGGGGAAAGTTACCGCATTTTATGTGAGTTTTAAAATTTAAAAACAACTCTAAATATTGTTAATATTACATATGGAGTAACTGTTCTTCTCTTCTTAAGACTGTTATTTTTTGAATTCACTTTAAAGCAGTGATGTTTAAAAGTTCTTTCCCAATAACGTGTGATAGGTAAACAAATTCTGCTTACGTCGAAGATTTTCTTTTTTTTTTTTTTCTTTTTAGATTTTAGCTTTTCTCCAACATAGTGCAGGGCTTTTTGTATAATTTTTATGTAACTGAAATAATTATTCATTATTTCCTCCAAATCTATGTGATGATAAAGGAATGTTTTGACAAAGTTGTATAGCGTCCTTACATGTCGCACCAAAACATTTCAAGACATTGCAAAAAAAGGACCATCATCAAATGGGCTTCATTGTTTTGTTAGCGCTAATGCTACAGTAAAATATGCTTTCTTTAGAGATTTGCGATTTTGGTTCAATAAATTATCAAAGCTAGTATTACTAACATTACACATGTTATTAGTAATACTATCTTTTACTCATACGATCACATCTTTTAAGTAGTTTGTATTCCCCATGACATGTAAGATAATGACGTTTTATGAAGTAATATTTTGATAAACTCAAAACACAATTATATACTTAGTATAACACATTGTGCATTACAATCATTATTTTCTATAAAAAAGAATTTGCTTTCATATTCCTCTTTAAACATTTTGCGCGCGTGGTGTTGTCTCAACAACTGATAAATGAATGTAATTCAAACATTCCCATTTCTGGTAGAAGAAACCAGAGTTTTTTCTCTGCTTGAAACACAAGTGCAAGTGTATTTATGTAGGAGTGGACATCACTGCTTTAAACCGCTTAATGCACTTACAAATTTTTACGTTTAAATTATGCCTCACTTGATTTTAAGCCAGTTTGTTTGTTGGGTAGTATCTCCATATACTTAGTGTAGTGCTTAATTTGTTTTTTTTTGTATGAAATGGTGCATTTAATACAAAAATTTTGAAACGGCATTCTTAGTCCTTTGTTGTTGTAAATATTATTGCTGTAGTGATTTTATCGCCTTTATTGCAACGTTTTGTTGTTATTTTCTTCCCTATTCAGTTGTTTGTGTGTACTGTCGTTTTATATTTCTTTTGTCGTTGATTTTTTACAAAAGTTTTTTTTTTATGAATTGTGATGAATTATCGTTGCATGTTATAAATGTTTTACCGTTGTTTAGTTACATTTTCAGTTATTTGTTTTCTGTAGTCTTTGAAACAGTAGGTGACAAAATTATTAAATTTTCACAGATGACTTTTATGGGCTTAAAGTGCGTTAAGTCTTAAAATTTAATCTTTTTAATTTAAATAAATCAACTTTTTTAATCTAACTTGTTTACACATGCAAATTCAGATTAACTTTGACATTTTATGAATAACTTTTCAAACAACTGTTAGCGTATCAAAACAAAAAATGATAAAACGCATTTCTTCATACGCATAAAAAATATTTTTTTAATTGGTTAATTAAAATAATTTTGTATATTTCATTTGTTTCATTATTAATTAACATTATTTAAAAGATTTTTTTTAAATTCTTCTTTTTCAAATA
Organism: Metopia argyrocephala; assembly: GCA_963576795.1. Classification (NCBI taxonomy): domain Eukaryota; kingdom Metazoa; phylum Arthropoda; class Insecta; order Diptera; family Sarcophagidae; genus Metopia; species Metopia argyrocephala. The sequence continues at coordinate 52,928,643 of OY756211.1, read as the reverse complement.
TTACTTTAAAAATAAAACTCGTGGTATTAAAATGTAATAGTTTTTGCATTAATACGAGTATAGTGGTTAGAGCGCTCGCACAAAAACTCAAACGGTCCAAGTCAAAATTCCAGCAAATGAGAAAAATGAAAATAAATTGCGGTTTTAAAAAAATTATAATTTAAAATTATTATACATTTTCGAATTAAATTCGAATATTTTAATGGATCTTTATTATACTTATTGTATGAAATTTAATAGCCTAAGATCCTAATACTGGTATTCTTATGAGAATTAACAGTGTTAGTGCTAGTGTTTGTACATATTCCTTAACGGATGTTAATTCTCATAAGAATACCAGTATTAGGATCTTAAGCTATTAAATTTCATACAATAAGTATAATAAAGATCCATTAAAATATTCGAATACCATTTCAACAAATATTTGATTAATTTTTTTAATAATGTGAATATACGCTATTGTAGCAGAGGAAGCGTGGAGAAAAGTTAGCAATTGTCTTAAAATACCAGAGAAACTATAAAAAAACAGTTTTCGTTTATTGTCGCTATTTTTTAGCTTTCAGAATTCTTATTAGATATTCCGTATTTTTTATGTATTATTTAAGAATTTAAGAAATCATACATCGTCGTGCGGGAGTTTAATTGCTCTATCCGCCATATTATACATTTCGAGTTAATGATGCCACTTTAGGACTTCGACCATAAATTTTTCAAATCTGCAATCCGTTTTCGTTTATCTCGTCCAGTTTCTGAGATAAATAGTGTATGTTTAGTTCTATATCCTTCAAACTAGGATTTTTGTGCTATTTTTGATAAATTTTTTCAAAATGCATTTTTGGCATATAGAGCACTTAATCTTCCGCACGACGATATGTTAACTTGCGAATAAAATGTGATATTAGATATTGTAGTCGCCGTGCTCTAGTGGTTAGTGTGTAGGCTTACTAAGACGATAGCGCCGCATTTAAATCCCAGCTCTGATATCTTAAAAAATTATTTCTTTAGGCGACTACCTCTCAGCAGTTTTCTGGCAAAAGCTCTGGGAGTAATTGACTGCCATGAAAAAGCTTCTCAAATCTGTATTTCGGAGTCGACTTTAAACTGTAGGTCCCGGTACTCGTGAATAATAATTTATGTGATACTTTTCAAATAAACCCATAATAAATTTTAAATATTTTTATAAATACAGCAGTTAAAATTTGAAGCACATGTAGCTGTAAAACTGTTGCTTGTAAAATAATACAGGCTGAATTCAGCTTAGTTAAAAAAATACTTCTGTATAGAATTGAACTTTCCTAAGATGAATTTATATGGGACGAGAACATCACTCTTAAAATGAAATTGAATTGTTTTTATTAAAATAATATTGTTTCAAATTATCAGATACATATTTTAATTTGGATTATACATTTAATTTTAATATATAGAGATTGAATTATTTTTTTAATTATTAAGAATTTTTTTCTTTCTTTTTTAGCACACATTGCTTCTGGAAATACATAATAATTCTATACATGGTATAAAAATTAAAATGCATTAGAGTAAAATTTATATCTGTAAAATTTTTCGATATAGAAAAAAACTTCACTGTATGGACATTTTTTATAAGGAGAGCACTGGAAAAAAACGATGTTTTTTTTAAATAATTCTTTTATAAGACGATGTTCTTTTTATGGGAGTTTACAGATAAATTCAACTGTATTATTCAAAAGATTTAATCTATTCTCTCAGTGTAAAAATTCCGGAAAGCCTGTTATTTAGTTGCAAATTAAGATTTTCAAGGTGTTTTTAGAAACAAATTCTTGTTATACTTGCTACTATTGTTGTCAATAAAAATATCACTCTTCAAGTATTTCAATTGTACATTTTCTTTGTGACACACTGTTATTTTACTCTAGAGGCCTTTTATTACAATTAGTTTTTATACTTTTATTGGACATTGTTTCTGCGTAAAGAAATGTAAAGAAATTATTTATTTGTAAATTCAGTTGCTAAAGATTGCATTATTGTGATAACGAAGAAAAAAATTTCCACTTAAAGGATTCCAAAAAACAGGTGTAATTGTTAACAGGCTCTTTTAATAGAGTTTTTTTTATAAAGGCTATTCTTATGAGTCTATTATGAATGGCAACCGAACTGCAGTTCCATTGCCAGCTGACAAAAGAATAATTTTAAAATATTTATTTCCAGTTGCCATGTGTAATACCGTTTTTAGCAACTGTAAACTCCACCAAAGCTTGGTTGGTATGCATAAACGACCAATTAATATAATCAGATTGATCAATGCCTAATAATATATTTGAGCCTTGCTTTGCTATATGGTAATTATATCACAACTCTTATTAGATCCATTAATTGAATTAACCAATCGTATATCTTGAAGGGACTAAGATCCAAAAATTTCGTCATACAATAATAATCAACTGATGCAACTGCTAAACTAAAACAATTTTTTTTAAACACTACTACTCATAACAAAAATGTTGCCCATTAAACAGGATGAACAAAGTTGCTTGCCTATTGCAGATATACATGTACTATGTATATAAATATTCACCGATCTTGTAACGAAGTCTAACTTTCATGTTCACAGCAGAGTTATGCAATAGAAAACAATCGAAGACGAATAAATTAATATTCTATTTAAGAACCAAAATTCTGCTCTTAATAAATCAACTAATTCCTGTTGCTAAATAAGAAACTTGTTTTTTATTAATTAATATTTTGTCTTTATTTAGGCCTTATGAGAGGCCATACTATTACTTATCATTAGTAATAGAAGTGTATGGCTTCAGAGCACTAGTTTTCTAAAATTGTGATTTGCATTTATTTTGTTTACCCTGTTCTTTAATGTACTGTAAATACATATGTTTTCTAAAGTAAATTAAGACATTAATAACATTTCTGAAAATTTATTACCTCTATAGTGTAATTTATGCCAAACGATTAATTTTGTTTAATAAATGCAAATGTTGCGTAAATATGTCAGATATACAATATTTTTTAAATAATTATTCAAACTTAGTTTAAATATTTTTTTTACTTGATTATTTAAATATGTAACGTACATAAGTATTTTTTTCCATATGTGGTAAAAGTGTCATTAAAAATGGCAAATTTGTAGGAAATTAAAAGTATATTTAAATTCAATGTAAAATTTCTTTCAAAAGGTACACAAATAATTTAAAATTGCTATTTATTCTATATTTCAAGGAATTTGTTTTAATTCATCCAATATTATAAATTTGAAATAATTTTTAAAAAAAGCATGAAATTTGTACTAAATAAAACTTTGCATATCTTACCGTTTTTATACCTACACAAAAGCGCTGCATATTTTTATGCTCAAAAATATTATCTTTTACAGACAGATTTATATATAATTTCCATGGATCAATGCTATTTTTCTTTTCATAATTACTTTTATAATTTAATACTACATACGTGTATGTATTATTATATCTATACTTAGTCTGCTCAGGAAATATTTGGTTTCTTTGCAACCCCGTTTTTAGATTTTTTTTTGTGCATGATTCTAAACAATCATATGGTGTAATAAATATTAAAATTTATAAACCTTAAAATTAAAACAATGTAAAGAATTATTCATTAATGCCTGTATTCATAAAAATTATTTTAGCTTTATTGAGGGTTTATTTGACAAGTATGCATAGAAATTTGTCAAATAAACTCTCAATAAACCTAAAATGTTTTTTATGAATACGAGCATAAAATTTTAAACTTCGCAATTAGAGAAAGAATAAAAAAAATATATACTTCAATTCTGTCTTGTTATACCAAAAACATTTTTTTCATTTAAAGAAATTAAATAAGAATTTTTTTGAAGACAACCATGAATAGAAGTGTAGCACCTTTACTGTCCATAAATCATTTACAATACAGTGTTAACATAACACGCAAACATATGATCATTATCAACGTTTATTTTAAAATTTATAAATCATTTTTTAAGGGTGCAAAAGGAAAACATTAAAAAGTTTATAATATTTGAAATATTATTTTTCATTTGTTTGGATAAAAAGTAAAAAAATTGTTAAAGTTGTGAAGTAATTGCTATTTAGAAATGTTAGTGCAGAGTAAAATTAATTTCTGATGCCATAACAGGTGTATACATCACTAGTCATTAAAATGAACTCTGGTTGTCAAAGAGTATCGTTGTGTTTAATTATCTAAATCTTTCATTATTCATCGCTTTACTTATGTTGTAATACCCACAATTTTAAAAGACTTTCTTGAAGTTTGAGTTTCAACAGAGATATTCCAATTATTCTTTTTTATATATATGGAAATTTACTAATACTCTCACCCAATGTACATGTGTAGCTCTTGTATGCACCTCTGATTACATCAGACATTTATCCTTTAAACACATAATTCGTGGAAGACCATTGTAAAATTTTTCAAATTGTTCTAAATGCTTTAACTTTGATACTATTTTCATTTGTATTGCGCCACTAACTTTTTTTGTTTTACAAAAAAGAAAAAAGTAAATTACTTTAGACACGACTATAGACGGGAAATTTATGCAAATTTGTCTTGATTTTACATAAGGGACAGAGAAGAATGTATGTCTTTTGTATGATAAATTGCAGCAAACGGAACTTTGTTTAAAGTTTTTTTTTTTTGTACCAAACTTGTTGCCGCACATTAATACCTAGTGATAGACTATATATCGCACACTAAATCATAAAGAGTCACAACTCAACATTTTCCAATGGGGTAGGGGTGGCGTGGTTAGAGCTCTCGCACAAAAACTCAAACGTTGCAGGTTCAAATCCCAGCAAAGATGAAAAATTAAAGAGTTAGTTGGCGGTTTTTTCAAAATTATAATTTAAAAAAATAAGAGGTCCCCTCCCCCCTTCCCTCCAACAAGACATCCTACAAAGTAACCGCTCCCCGACATTCCACTCAATTCCATCTTAACCAATGTCAACAAAAAAAAAACTAAACGAATGATCAGGAGAAAAGCGACACCTATTGGGATGTAGTAGATAACAGCTCAACCTACTTAGCGAAGACACTCACCACACAATTAACATGCAATGATGAAACTGCTGCAATTGCCTTTTTTTAAAAGTGTTTTCATTAGTGTAGAATTCAATTTGATTATAAAATTACAACCAATTTTCGTAAAATCGTTTTTTGCCTCTACTTAAAATTTGTGAATTTTGAGTTGTGACTCTTTATGATTTAGTGTGCGATATATGCAATCGAATGTATATACCTGTACTTAAGCAAAAACATTATTTTAACGTATGATATTTTATTATTTCTCTAATAAATTGTTCTTTCTTGCTATTTAAACACAATTTATGAACATATTTAAAAAAACTCTTCTTTTTATTTTGAATACTTGGCCTTAAGTTTAGAATTTATTTTCGTTTGAGCAAAGGCATTTGAATAAATTTGTTGAATATTAAATTATAGTCGCCTAACTATATCAGTATTTCATCTTTGTTTTCCTTTAAATGTATCCTAGTAATTTATTACGTACGTACGTGGGGTAAAAGTACATCAGAACTTTTCTATCAACCACAATTTAAATAAAAAAGCTACATTTGATAACATACTCTTATGAGGTTTGGCAAAATTCTATTTTTTCTCATAAAATATTTATTCATTCACCACTTTCTATTAGCCTTGATTTTTCCAATTGTTGAAAAAGTTCAGATATGCACTTTTTGGTACTTTCTTTTAAGGGAACAGGTAAAAGCTTCGAGGATTAAAACTGGTGTATTTGTTATCTGACTGAGGCTGGATAACAGTATTTTTTCCCTTTAAAAGATTGCGAATAAGCAATGGCAAGAAATATTTTATTTTAGCTTAAACAACATTTTCATAGGTTTTTAATATGGTAGACCTTCATTGAAAAGCTCGTAATACTTGAAACAATTTTCCTGAGTCAGAGTATAATCACTATATATCACATACATACATACATAATTGGCCATTACAACCCTGTGTCAGCGTTACGGCTTAGCTTCTCGCAGAACTCATGTTGTGTGTGTTAACTTTTATCTATGAGTACTGGGACCTACAGTTAAAAGTCGACTCCGAACGACAGAATTGAAAAGCTTTTTCATGGCAATCACTTATTCTCAGAGATTTTTCCAGAAGACTGCTGAGAGGCAGTCGCCGAAAGAAATAATTTTTTCATATTTCTTTTTTCAAGATGCCAGATCTGAGATTTGAGCCCGGCTCTATCGTCTTAGTAAGCCAACACACTAACCACTAGACCACTGCGACTACATCACTATATATCACTCACAAATCACTCAAGTGCTTTTAAGCACATAATTATATTTTTTACACAAAATTTTATGCAAATTCTTTGATCCATTTTTTACACAGCAGAAAAAAAACTCTTCTAACTGTTATGCCTCTTACAAATAAACTAAACTAAAGAGAAACAAACTTAAGTAAAAATATATATCCAAGACAAGCTAAAATATCTTTCATATAGAAAATACATGCATTTTATTGACACCAATGTAAAGTAGGAATACGGGAATTGATAATGGAATATGATCTAGCAAAGAGACGTCCGCTCTCTCCTTAAAATTTTAAACAACATTTTGCAACAAAGCTTCGCTTATCTCGTCAATATAGCCACAAATTGCATCTTTCAGTGTGTCAGTTGTTGGTGGTTTGTTCATGTAAATCTAGCTTTTATTAAGCCCCGAGAGAAAAAAAAATCCAAGAATGAAGCTGCCAATTGACATCGCCAAATCGCGATGTTCTCATGTAACACCCCGTCTATACGAGCCATCGATTTGGCACATCAGGAACATTATAGCGGCTGCGTAAATGTCAAATTTATGTAGGTGGTGACCACGTATAGTTTACACAATCAGAACACATAACTACAAAGATTTTTTTCTAGTCAATTTATTAGCTTTTATGTAGACATTTGACATCCTAACCCTAAAAATTGAAACTATTTTCATGCATCAGCTTTAGTTTTTGATATATAGCATACAGATATTTTGTAGCAAAAGATAGAAGAAAATTACTAAAGAAGTATTCAGTTTTCGAAAGTAGCCGAAAAGGAAATTTTTAACGATTTTCTTGCATGAGCAGCCTATCTCTAAATCTCGTTTTAAGCTCTAGCAACAATCTACCATCATACACAGAGGGAAAAAAGGAAAAAAGGCGTTCTAAAATTATTAACCAAGGGTATCAAATTAGGAACAAATTGTGAACAATATTTCGTTAACTTTCGGTACCAAATCAAGCTTAATGCTTTATTAAAATAAGAACAAATGGCACAAAATACTAGAAGTTAACAAATCAAGAACAACCGGTAGTAAAATCGTGAACAATTGTTTAAAAATATCATAAGTTAATAATAAAAATAAAAAAAAAATAAAAAAATCGATACCAACCGTTAACGAAGTAAGCACAAACGGACTTAACTCAATTTTAATACCAAATGGTATCAATTTCTGTAGTTTTCTACCACTGAATGTATGCACGTCCCATGTGCCCTTGTATCGCGCCTTCATTACCCGAATTACCTGGTGAAATCTTGCTTCTTGTTCATTTCTTAAGTGGCCGAGATTTTCAGAAGCTTTAGGCTCATGTTTCAGCCAAGATCTTTCATACATGACCAGATATGTTAGACCAGGTCTTGGTAGTTTGGTGCTTTATTGTTACCGAGGAAGTTTTTCATCATTTTCTTCATGATATAACAAATCTGTGGTTCGTACAGACGGGGTGTATTAAATGAATGGCTTGACCGGCTGTATAGCTTGTGGCAGCACCCTACTAAAATCAAACGTCACTAATGTCAACATTAGCCAATTGTCCCTACAAAAAATCGGTTATCATGGTCTTATTATTAAAGATTATTTTGTTGAAAAGTGCGTTGTTTTCGTTTAGTTTTTGAAACAGCCAATTCACAAACGTACGATACAAACATTGGTAGTGTAGAGTTCGGTGGTTAAAATTTCTCAACTTTTTACTAAATTATTAAGATGTAATTAACTGTTTGTTATAACCAAGAGTCACAACATCAATGTGATAAAATATCTGTATTATAAAATATTTTACTAAAACAACAATTAAATATATTGTTGTTCCAAACATTTATAATTCATTCCTTTCCTTCTAAATCTAACGAAAATATTTAAAATTAAGAAAGAAGGTTACATTAATTTTCCAAAGTTTACGTATGTATTAAAATGAACTTGGGTTGCTAAACATTTTTTTTTCTTTTGAACCCATCCTTTCCGTTAGGTATCCAGTATGACAGACTTAAGTGATTTATATTCAAATGAAAGCCTATTATGCTACAAAATAAAGATCTTCGTATAAGTAGGAATTGTGACAAAAGAATAGAAACATTTGTTGTTAATACAAGGAATTCAAGGAAAAATAGCCTGTTGCAAAAATTATATCTTTATTATATATGTATTTTACGCTACAAAACCTGACATATACATATGTAACTATGACCCTTCTAATATTATGCCAAAATGTCATTCGAATAGAAAATATACCATTAAACCTAAAACGACTATCAACTATTATCAAATATTGTTCAGCTTAAAGGCTGGAAACACCTATTTAATGTTCTTTTAAATTTATGTCCAAAACAACAATGCAACACAATTACTGAATTGTAACCACAATCAATAGAAATAGTTGTTGCGGACATATCAAGTTGACTGCATGGCCTTTAAAACCAAAGATGCACAATTCAACATCTAAATGCCACAAAATATGTTGGATTATGGAAAAATTTATTCTTTTATACTTTTATTTATTTTTTCTTCTTCTTTTTCCATGATTAACTAAAATGAGAGATTTTGAGGAAAATAATTTCAATATTGCAAATGAAGAATTAAACCACACAAATATTTTTTTTTATTAGCTGTCCTTTCATTTGCGCATAGTTTTTTTTTTCTATTTTAAAGTTTAAGTTTTAATTTAATATTGCAGTCATTGAAAAAGCCAGTTCTATTAGAATTATAAGCCTTAATGTAGGGAAAATTAATGTTGAAAACATATTGGAGTCCGGAAAATGCTTCATAATTTGTTAAAATTTACATTCACGTACTTATGTATACAAACATACATACACATACGCTTATATGCAAATGAATGACATAAAGCCGCCAGCCATACTTCTATGACTCTCACGGTTAGCTTCTGAGGACTTTGTATATAGAAATTAATTAAATATTTTGTATACAAATATCCAAAAGCATATATACGACTTATTAAATTGATTTTAAAAGGATTTTATATATCGTCATGGAAAATCAAAAAGGCCGTACAAACAATTTTACAGGAGAAGCAACAAAAAATGAAAAATACACCAATTTGTTTTGAACTGAAAAAACCAAAACGGTTCGTTCATTATAAAAACAACAACAAAAAAAAAAAAACGAACGGTATATAGAAAAAACACAAGAGAAGAGTGCTTGTATTTACTTTTTCTCAAAAGACGTCAATTACCTTTTGGTTTATGAGTTTTTTGCGCTTGCTCTTAGGGCTTTTTGTATTTTATCCACAAAATCATCGCTTTTTGTTGTAAAGGGGTAATTTGATACGGTGCATCAGAATCAATCAAAAAGTCGATTTTGATTACTTTGTTACTTAAGGCTTTTTAGATTTCAAATGAAGATATAACTTATAGAAAATATACTTATTTCTTTATTAAATATAGCGGCTTGACGTTTAACAAATTTATACTGATTTTTATAGAATCAATTCAATACTAATATTAACACATAATTCCCCTAGATCCAAGTAGAACATTGAACCTTGAGTAACTATTCCAAACAGCAGTTGACCACAGACGAAATAAAATTAATCAAACTGATTGGCCTGAACAAAAACAATTTAAGAAAAGGTCATAGGAGTACACCAATATACTAATAAAGTGTGAAATGTAATAGAAATAATTATTTAAAAGAAGTATATAAATTAGACAAGAGGGCCTGGCCTGGTATCTCTCATACGAACTAAATATTAATATCTTAAAAACCCGTAAAGCTAAAGCTTCTGAATTTAGTCCGAATAGCTCTATACCCAATACAAATCATCACTTAAAAATTGGGCGGAATTGGAAAAGTGGGTGTGGTACTTTTACATAATCTAAGTATACATTTTTGCATATCTGGAGAACTGTTAAAGGTAAAGTTTCGGAAATTGGTCTGAATGATTGCACAATTAATGAACATTTTTAGTTTGACTGTGGGCAAAATAAGAAAAGTGGTCATGGTACCTCTATTTAGACTAGATATTGATTTTTGTATATGACTATGGTTAAAGCTAACGTGGGCCTGGTGGCTCCCACAAAAAATAAATATTGATTTTTAAATATCGTAAGATTTCTTATTTGGCCTGCAAAGCCTGGACCCTGGCCGATAGTAGATAAATATACATATATGTATATGCATTAGACTTGTGTAGTACATGAACGACCTAGTTGAATTGTACTACTCTTTCAATAGAACTAAGTGAGCCACTCTTTTTAATGAGCGCTCTTAGTTCAGTATGTCTTTTTAAGTTTTGTTTCCTTCTAGTACATGCTTCTTTTGACTATATTTCACTCATGAATCTCTTTCAACATATCTCTTTCTCGTTCAATTGTCAAATACATACAAACATATACACACATACTTTGGGGGTGGGATATTGCATATAAAAAACACAAACAGTGCTATCACTAAGCATTTTTTGTATCCAATATTTGTGAAAAAATCACTAAACGAAAAAGGAATAACTGCTTACATTTTGGTTTTGATATACTTAGTATGCATGTAAAAGGAAAGGAGCCGTTCAACTAGAAGAACGAACTAGTTCATCTTTACTTTTTGAACTAAAAAGAGCGATCACTTAAGTGAACTATTAAGCACAAGTCTAATATGCATATATAGTTTGTGAACTAATAATAGAAATTCTAGGAGAGGTATACACAAACATTTTTTTTTTTTTAAATATGTCAATTGTAATTTATTTTTGATATGACACTAAATGTTAAACATACACTACCTAAGATAGAGGCTTGCATGTCATTCTAAATTTTAAAATTTCTTATAATATATCGTCGATGGAATTAAAGAACGCTGTAACTGACAATACCTTAAATGTTCACCCGAGCCAAAAAACCTGTATAAAAGTAGAACAAAGGCACTGGTATTTTTCATTTCGCAGACGGCGTAAGTGAATTTATTTTCATCGTAGAAATCTGGGACCGGGACCAATCGACGCGTATTTTTTTCTGATAAAAATGATGCAAAAAACGTATTTTCGATTTTTTTCAGTTACAGCGTTCTTTAATTCCATTGACGATATGCACTCTTGTTTATTTAAATTAACATGCATACCTATATTTCCAAAATTATTTACTTTTGTATATTTAGGGCTATAAAGAATTTAAGTGCGTGGCTTATTATTATTTCAAAGAATAATCTGTGATACTTTTAATAAAACACAAAAAATTTTTTCCTACATTTTGTAGAATTCAAACAACTAAAGTAGAGTAATAATAAATAATAAACAGGATTTAATAGATATTTACTACTCGTTCAAATAAAGTATGTTAATAACATCATTTGTATTGAGCGTTCTTATTTAATACATTTTTCAAGGATACTATAAAGCTATATGTGTTCCCTAGTACCCATGCACAAACCAAAATGAGCAGTTATAATATAAACATACTTTTAATTCAATATACTTATACATCCAAATAAATACATACATATGTGCGAAAGAAAGGGTAAAAAGGAATTTTGTGCTTTCTTTTTTTTTAAATAATGAAAAACTAAAACAAAAATGCCTACAAAAATGTTTTTTGTTTAACACGCAAATCTCATAAATTTTCGTTTTTCCTTAAAGCCAAATACTATATTAAGCTTTCATATGAAAATGTATGTGCATTAAATATATACATGAAGGTATGTGCTGTATTGCACGTATGCTTGAAGCTAGACTTCAAGGTTGCTTATGCCTTAAATTACTTTTTTCTAAATTCTTGCCATTGTTAAAAGTGGGATTTAAGTAATCGAATATTTATTTTTTCAATTTAACAAAAAAGGCTCGTGTGGATTGCTGCAAAGAAATGTTGAAAGTATGCGATCGCGTTGCTTCAAAAAACGGATTTCTCGCAGGTGTTTGATAGAGTCTGGCAAGATGCTCTTATCCGCAAAGTAGCTTTCTTTGGTGTCGGTAACCATTTCTGCCGTTTTATAACGAGTTTTCTCAGGGACCGTTATATATTCGAAGAAAATCTTACAAATTAAATAATTGCTATAAAAATTAAAAAAATAAAAATAATCGAATATGTATTTTTCATTAAATAGAAAAAATGTACTTAAATATTTGCCAAATTCGAATATTCCACAACTCTAAAACGCTGGTGGCTAACCATAAAATATTTTCTTTTTTTGCTTTTCTTCTTTTTTAGAGTTCGGGAAAATAACTCTGCTTAAGTGGTATTTTATAAACAGCACTCTAAACATATAATTTGGCAATAAAAAGTAGTATATGTCACAAAAAAATTTATTAACTTGGCCTTAAAATGAGTCGTTTATAAGATTAAATAGACGACGATAAATACAATATGTATGTATATGCAAATACAAACAACTACGTTGATAAAAATTACTAAAGTTTTGTAGACATTCTTGCTGAAATTGTTTTCTTAAATTATTTTACTGTTCAAAAATTTTTTGTGTATGTGGTATGTTAAACAAATTTTAGGATTTGCAGTAAGCATAACTTCTTATAACTGTCTGATTGAACTTTTTAAACTCAATGTCTGTCAGGCCAAATAATATAGTCCTTAGTTTTATCGTATTAAAGCCTTAATTTCAAAAATTTTTTATTGAGAAAATTATTTATTTGTTGTTAATTTCTTTTTTATTAAAAAACAGAGAAATAGAATTTAAATTCTTTTAAAAACCAAAATGTATTGCTTTGTAAATGCTTTTGTTTGGTTTTTATATACTAAATGGAATATGATTCGCATTTAGTCTATAACTATTTTAACATAAGTAATTATAGTTTTGGTTACCACCTTTGGAAAAAAAGTCTCCTGACGAGTCTCTTAAGAGAGACATGCTTATCCCCAAAAGCATACATTTTATATCATATGTAAAGAATTTTAATGAAGGCTACTTCAGTTTTTAAAATAAAGAAAAATCAAAACTATTTAATCAAAAATTATGAACAAATATGTTCTATTAATAATTTTTTGTTTTTCTCGAATCAATTACTACGGACAATAATAAAAATTGTACCTATTTTATTTTCATTTTATTATTGTTTGTAAAAAAAATAAAAAATAAAACATTTGCATATTTTTAGGCGTTTTTCTGTAGTTCTTTGCTAAAGTATTCAAAACAGAACTCTTTAAACATCAAATGTTATCCATTATGAGTTTAAGTCAATTTTATTCAAACCTAATTAGAGAGTAGCAAAGTAGATCGCCATTTCTAACATCTTGAAAGAAAGAATATGACAAAATATATTTTTCGACGGCTACTTTTAAGCAGACTTCTGGCAGAAGCTCTGAGAGAAACTGATTGCCATGAAAAAGCTTCTCAAATCTGTCGTTCGGAATCCACGTTAAACTGTAGGTCCCAGTACTAATTAATAAAAAATTGACGCATGCAACATGGTTGCTGCGAGAAGCCAGGCCGTAACCCTGAAACAGATTTGTAATGACCAAGATTTATACAGAGAAAGGTATAGAAAGAAGAATTGTGTGTGTGAATGTTATAAAAGTAGGAATTTAAGAAGAAAATTATTTTCGCGGTTCCGCTTTATTTTAAGATAACAATTTCTTATATAACTTTGTATTATTTAATTCAGTTTGCAAAATTTTATTTTTAATAATTTGTGTATCGCAATAAGTTAACGCTAATAGATCAGCATTTACTTTCACAGTATTAAAGCAAATTAATATTATTTTTTTAATTATTGCCAAGCCATTGATCATAATTTATAGAAAACATTTTACAACAGATTTTAAAACAAATTTTAATTCACCTGCAACTTTATGTTGCTGGAGTGCATATTTTTTTTAATTTGTTTTGAAAAAGAATTTGTTGGTGAAACTATGTTGTAACAAAGTTTGGTTTTAAAAAGTTTTTATTGTATAGAAAATACTAGAATTTTATGATTTATAATAAAAAACAAACATTTCTTTTGTCGAATTTTTGTTTCGACTAAAAATTTTATTAAGGTCCTAAGAATAGGTGATAAAGTTACATTTTATAGCCTTTCTTAACAGCAATAAAATAAAGAAAAGTAATTTTTCTTAGTATTGCCGAAAAATAAGATTAAATTGTATATATTTTTCATTTATTTTTTTTTTCTAACAAAATGTTTCGGATTAAATGGTATGTTTGTACGAGTATAGTCTCCTTTACCTAAAAGAAAAACAACTTTGAAAAATTCACATTCTATTTTTTTTATAAAACTTTATTAGTCCCTCAACAAAAATAACATTCCAACTGCTCTTGAAAGAAAAAAAAAAAATAGTCGTTAAAACCGAATAACTGAAAATGACAATCAACAAAAATAACAAGAAAAGTTAGAAAAAAAGAAAGAAATTCCATAAAATCTAACAAAAAGTTAAATAATAAAAAAAAAAAAAAAAAATACAGAATAGAAAAAAATATGGGCAATATAATAGACAAATAAACAAGTAGTGAATCAACCCCAGCAAATATTAAAATACAAGTGTACGTACGAGTTGGGCAAAGATGGTTGAGTATTGTCGGAAAGACCGGCCTATTTACAAAACATTCTGTAAACAAAAAAGTTAAATTATGACGTTGACATTTTTACAAGTGACAACATACAGACGACAGCAATAAAAGTTTAGTATTTGAATAATAAAAAAATACTCTTTTGTTGTTGTTGTTGTTATTGTTTATTTTAATATTTCTACAATTTAAATAAGATGAATGTCCAATAGCAATAAATTCTTTACAATTCATCTACAAATAATGTGATGTAACTGGTGGCAAAATATATCGTTCGTTTGGTATTATTGTAATAAAACGAGCCATTATTAGCAGCAGTTTACATTCATACATTCATTAGATTTTAACACTTTATAAATATTTCTTTTTTCAAGACATTCAAACAATTGACCTAAATTTCAATGATTCTCATCAACAATTCATAGGTTTAAATAGTATAGTTTTGTGAAGCCTGACTAAGAACGAGCAATAAAAAATAGCTGTTGCTGTCTAGTTAAAGATATTTAATTTTTAATTAAAAAAAAAAATTATTAACTAGAATATCCCATCTCAAAACATTTGCTCGTCAAATTTGTTGAACTTTTCGAAATTAACACAAAAAACTACTTAAGATACTTCCCATTAGGCAGTTTATTTATATTCATAAAAAATAAAAATGTTTCCTTTTGTGAAAACGAAGTTTTTTTTTCAAGAATTACAACTTGCCTATAAAGTGTCCGATAGTTAAAGGTAACTTTTGTAAACGGAATGAATAAAGTGACCTTTAAATGCTTTTCATTATTACTTCTTACCTTTAAAATAAAAGATATATTTTTTTAAAATACGGCTATACCAGAACAAGAACCGATTACTTTTGGCATTAAATTTGTTTAAAAGATACCAAGTGGCAACAACACGCATGTTTGCATAAATAAATAAACAAAAACAATTTAAAAATGTTGCACCAATAACAAAGAATAGTGTTTTACTTTCCATTTTTATTGAATTTATTTCTTTGAGGACCAAATAAACAAACTATTTTTGTAAATAATTCAACGAACAAAAAATATGACGAACAAGATATGGTAAGCTTAAAAGTTTAAACCTCACGTTAAAAGTTAAACGTAATACCATGTTCACACGAATAGCAAATATCGAGGTTCGCTCTCTCATTCCCGGTTCGCTACCGAATCTTGTTTGAAACAAGTACAAAATCGTGAGAGCGAACCATCGGGTTTCATTTTGAATCTTGTTGCGAACCTGGAAGAATTTGCTTCATCTCTAATTTTGATAAAAATTTATCGCTATTTTATCTGAATTAACTAATAAATCAGAAAAAAGCAAAATAATGATTTGTTAAAATAAATATGTAATATAAAAATTAGAAAGGCAATAAACAAAATCATACAAAACCAAAATACCGTCCTAAATAAGTAAGTATGTATGTATGTGTGTGGTATGTACATTATACATTGTGGTATACATGAAACAGAAATGCCAAAATGAAACACTAAACTGTCGTTTGAACGGTAAGTTTCGCAATCGTGGTTCAGAGAGCGAACCAAGTGTTTCATATTGTCGTGTGAACATAGCATAAGGCAATCTTCCCAATAACTTTATCGGTCACTTTGAGGTTAAAGTTTAGTTGTAATATCCAAAAGCAATTTAACTGTCCGATAACATCCTACCTTTAACTAAAGGCAAGTTGTAATAATGGGCCTTAAAATAACAAATATTTAAAACTTTTTATTACTTTGCACATTTTTATGCCATTTCGTCTTATTTTTTTTAGTAATTTGCTTAAGGCTTAAATATTATGTCTAAGGCAGTGAAGCAGTAATTACACGATTTTTTATTGAAAAATTTACAAGAAATAACATTATTTGTATGACAGCGCCATCTAGCGTCAGATTTAGATAGAAATAAATAACAAAAATTGAAATCTTAGACCCTACGAAATTTTCAATAATCGTTTCTGGTTAGACTGCGTTCCAAAATCACCAGCTTGAAATGCGTGTAAAAATATCTTGCACTGAACAAAAAAAAACCTTTCAGGATTTTGTTACGGATAATGTCCGTATTTTTTATTTGCAATTAGAAAGTTTGTTTCATATGACAGTTGATATACATATCCGGTATTGGTTCGCAATCTATTCAAATTTATTTATTCAATTTTTTATTACAATCAATGCCAATTTAAATTTGAAAGAATGCAAACAAATTGATGAATATCATTCGCCTGATGTAGTGTAACACATCAGAGCCTTTGATGGTACACACATATCATAGTCCTGCACTAAAAGACTAGCACACTACTCACTAGTCATTATTTAATATTTGAAACATTAGTTGACTTTATTAGGCATTTGGTCAGTCAGTAACATAGAGATTTGCTAATATTAAAAAATAATTGTAAAGTAATGGTTTGAAGCAGTTTTTAGGTAGTGGTAATATTCTATATTAATAACCTCATAGCAAATTATTTTACATCATATTTTATTACTTAAAAAATTAATTAAAGTTTTCTTATTGATTGAAACGAACTCACCAACGTTCCATCAAAATAATTCAGCTATTTTATAATTAGTCTATGCTTCAGAAATTTTTTTTTTAATTTTATCTCGTAATACCAATTTTTTACAGCTGGAAACAAAATATTGCATTTCGAAGAATTTAATTTGTCAAATGTTGACAGTACTTTCATAGAATTCGATTTGATCAGAATTGGATTTAAAATAGGGCGAAAATATGGTCTTATTAATTTAATGCCATACCATAATATTGGCTAAAATTAGTTCTATTTCAAAGATAAAGTATATGAATTTGGATTTTATGACAAGAGAGTGTGTTGTTTTGTTTTGCATTTGAATCCAATTTCGACAACATTGGATACTAAATATTACACCCCAAATTATTTGTTTATTTACTAAATTATAACACAATATTAAATTAATTAAAGTTCTAATTAATTCCTTACAAATACCATAAGCCCCAGACTATAGCCTCTATTAACAATAAAACCCGCAACCCTCACCCTAGTAGTCTAGCACACTAAAAAAATAATATTTGATTTAAAAATCTATTGAAACGTAAAATTTAACAACTTTTATCTAACAGAAAAACTAAGTGGGATTTAATGATACATTCAAATAATATTTTATTACTAATTTTATAATAACTTTACTTACTTTTTTGTTTTGATAAACAATATAGAATTATTTGCAATTACCTGTAAAGAAATAAATAAAATATTAAGTACAGTTGTAAATATTATAAGCAAATGAATATATAATTGTATTTAAGGAATAAAGTATTAAGTGTTTGGTGGTATAAAATAAGGAACAAAGAGATAAGAAACCAAACCGATGTATTAACTAAGAACCCAAAAGACAATTAATGTTTTTCGTGACTTTATTTTATTTTTTGATCATCAATTTCATACAAATTTTAAAATAAAATAAATTCCCAAAATAGTTGTTAGACTTTTTTAGTCAAATATTTGCATAATGTAACGTGTCTTTAAAGAGCTTCGTGATAGTAATCTCTTCGGACTTACTAAAAGAATTCGTAACAAATATATAAAATTGTTTTTCTTATAGCAGACTCATCGTCGTTACAAAGTAATTAAAATGTATTTCGAATTTTAAACAAAATTTAATAACCTTTGTCGTCTTCCTTATTTTAATTTTATTTCCTTACTTTTAGGGTACGAGTAGCTAACGTCTCCCATGTTCTGTCATTAACAGTCTCAAGCGAATGAAACCAATACGAACTGTTTTATATTCTGACACCCACATACGACATATTTTCATTTTAATTTATCCTAAAATAACTTTTGAAATGTGAGTGCGTAGCTTTCCAAATAAAAATTAATTACAAAATTAAAAATATTTTTTATTTTAAGCAGTTTTATAAGAAACATTTTAAACAATTATTTATATACTGAATTAAATTGCGTTCTTGATGGCATTAAAGAAAAGAAAAATAATGACTTAATTTGAAAAATTCAAACACTGCTACACTCCCTGTAGAGTGGGTGCATGAAATACAAGAAATAATACAAAAAGAAAAAAAAAAAATAAAACAAAGCAGTTGCGCTTTAAAAAAAATGCTAATGATGATAAAAGTCATTACAATCAATGTTAATAAGATATTAAAACCATTAACATTATCGTTATCATGGTAATGGTATCAATGGTGGCCATTTATTTGTAAAATCCAGTGCTAGTTGTCTAGATTTTTTATGCGATATTTTTTATTTTTTTCTATTATAAGAAGGCATTTTGCCAAGTTAATACTCAAAATAAGGTACAATGACACATGAATACGTACAGTATTTTGTATTGCATGACATAAATAAGCTAATGAATGAAGCCATGAATGAATGCATAATCCGGCTGGTCCAAAAGAAACTGTAACATGGGCAAAAACTCCAAGTCATTGAGCTGTGCTGTTGTTCTATTTAGACCATTCACTGAATTGTGTAGTACTGCTCTACAAAAAAACATGCAACTTTCTTTGTTGTATTTAGAATACGAGTATGTTAAACATTGTTTAGTTTTACACTCTTAATTAGCGAAAATATGCAATTGTGGTGGTACTTCAGTATAACAACTAATTCAACAACAACTATATTTTATGTAAAAAAAAATTACAATGAAGCTATAAAGCATAAGCTACACTTAAAGTTTGATAGTTTTTGTGCAAAAATTAAAGTTTTTTTTACAATTTAAACAAAACAAAAAATAAAGTCAATTATAAGAGAAGTTTCATATTTAGTCTAAATTAGCTAAAAAAATTAATATGTAAAAAAATTTATATAAAAAAGTGTGGGTATAAAAAAAATTCTTAAAATTAAACGTTATAATTTTATTGGTGAGATTTAAAAGTTTTGATAAGTATTGCCACTATCCTTCTTAAAGATATATATTTATATGACGCCTCCCCTCCAAAATGAACCTGATAATAACACTCATTTTTTCATAACGCATTGGACTCTATTTAGATGAGGCTAACATTTTAAAAACCTTGAGCTACACACCTTAGAAACGTCGTTTGAATTAATTTTATCTACGTTTGTATGTATAAGTATATACAAATTGAGGTTGTTTGGAGGTTAAAAAACTCCGAACTGCTAAGGGCATGTCGATGAGGAAGGTTTATAGTTACACATACTAAAATAGTTAGTACACTAATAAAAAGTAAATAACTTTGTCAATCGGTTCCACCATTTTGGCGTTCTATATGAAATCAGACTAATCAAGACACTCGGGTCCTATACGCCTATTTATAAGTCCTATACTCCTATATTCCTCATTATGCAAAAGTCAAATTACTCTTCGATTAAAAATTGAAAACTTGCATTTTTGGTCTTTGGGAATGCGCTTGCTTATGTATTCGATACGAAATTGTTGTTGTTTTACATGTTATTTTTCTCGAATTAGCTGCTTAAACTACAACATACATAATTGGCCATTACAACCCTGTTTCAGGGTTACGGCCTAGCTTCTCGCAGCACTCATGTTGTGTGTGTTAATTTTTATTCATAAGTACCGGGACCTACAGTTTAAAGTCTAATTCGAACCACAGATTTGAGAAGCCTTTTTTTTCATATTTCATATTTCTTTTCATATTTCATTCTTTCAAGATGTCAGAATTGACATTTTAACCCGGCGCTATGGTCTTGGTAAGGCAACACACTAATCACTAGACTACGGCGACTACAAATCTAACAAGTGATTTGCATCATAGACCTAAATTGCCTATGTTCATATTACATTTTCGTAATAAAGTGAAAAAAACCTATTAAAAAGAAACAATTTTTTTAATTTTTTGTATGATTTTTAATAGTCTTAAGACGAATATGTACCAACACTAGCAGAACTGAACTAGTTTTTCACCCAGCTACGAAAGATCTCATCAGAGTTGTTTGTGCTATACATATATATTTTTATATTATTTGTTAAAGAACAATCTATTTGAATGTTATTCTCACTAGTCTTTTTCTATTTGAACTAAAAATTTTTCCAAGAACAATGTTTTTTTTCGGAAATTTCAAACCCGTACTGATCGCAGCAGTACTATGCGAGGTTTTCCTGTACTTGGGATAATTATCGCTTAGAGCATATATTTTTTTTTTCTTTTATCAATATTAATTAAAGCAAAACAATTTTCTAGACTTCCTCTGATTTGAAAACAAATAGAATAAATAAAATGAACAATATGGCCGCTATTAGCCATTGAGAGTTATTGATATACTATAACTCCACAAAACATTGTTGTGTATATAGATTTTATTTAGATACACTTAATAAGTGGTTGCTTCCAGGGTGACGGCGCTTCAACATTCACCCTTTAGTCAATAGCATTGGAATAGTTTGTTCGCCTCAAATTTGTATTCCCCGTAAAGGGAAATTTAATATCATTAATTTTATGGGCACTTTTTCTCTGTTATCAATACTTAGTGAATGTAAAATAAAAAAGAAGAATAAATCTAAATAGAAATATTAAAAGTTTCTGTTAATATGAAATACAATTTAATCAAATTTATGATTAATTCCAAACAAATAAACAAAAATTGGATTTCTGGTTTAAATAAAATATTCTTAAGTGTATATTTTTAGAATTAGTGCCATTGTTCGATTTGGCCAACTTGTTGTGATATAATTTTTTATCTGTCTTACCGCATTACATTGCTATAGTACAACGTTTAAGAAAAAAAAATCAAATTTTTCAATCAATGCGCTTTTAGTACATGAGAGCGCCAGCATTCTGTTCTTCTACAAGATGTAAGAGAACTCCAAAATCCGTCTGCCACATCTTTGGTAACCTTTACAAAACCACATGCTGTGTGTAGGTTTCTTAACTGAGTATTTTAAACGGCATAACAAACCGCATAGCAAAGAACACTGAAAGTAAAACAGTCAAATTTCTTTGTCCATAAAGTTTAACAACATCGTCAGCAATACACATTTTTCTTTTCTTATTCTACAAATAAAGACACTTTGGGGTATATTTTTACTGATATAGCCCTGAAATAAAATAATATAAACAGCAATATATAATATAAGTTAAAAAACTCAAACATTTACATTCGTTTCTTTAGTTCACCGACAAAAAGCAGGGAAAAATTAATATAGTTTAAGGGAAAACATATTTACGATTATGGGGAATTATGCGTGAATGTAAAATTTGTTCATGGAAATCAATAACAATATAATGGAAAAGATATTTGCGATTTCAATCATGGGAAATTGGAATATATTTCGAGGGAAAAAATTTTTACGATAGAGGTGAAAATGAATTAAAATTCAAACGGTTTATGAGAATTGGTAAATGAAATTACTCCCGCTCTTTTTCAACATAATTATGTGAACTTGAGATAACAGTTTTAAAAATAAAATGGTGCGAAATATATCACATTTTTTCCAATATTTCATATTTGATAAAAAAAAAAAGAAAACCATTTCCTCTGCGACAGTATTTTAAACTCTCATTTCGTTATGGAATACGCCAAATCTATAATTGTAAAGGTAAAACATGAATGACTGATTATACTGATTATCAAGAAGTAAAAGAAAATATAAAATTTTTTAAAGGCAAAATAATTTCGAAAAGTCTGTTTTATGTTTGCGTGCGTGTTAAGCGTACTTAAGTACGTATTAGAATATTGGTTTTGTTTTGCATATTTTTTCTATTCATGTTATTTTCTCCAAAAGATTAATAATGCTTGAATGAAAACTTTATATGCCATGAAAGCTTGAAAACAAGTATGTATTGTTTGCATGTTTAAAAGGATAAGCAGCAGCAATATGAGATCCTGTTGAAAATAGCAAGAGAATTTGATATGTGATATGTAAATCAATTTAAAACGTATTAAAAATATAAAGCCGATAACCAGAACACAAGTAAAAGATATAAATTTAGTGATAAAGATTGTGTGTGTGTTTCTTTTTTTATTATTTTAGCAATTTATTTCAATATTTAAGTTTAGAATCAGTAACTAAAAATTATTTCTTAAACCGTAAATTAAAAAATAATCTTTGCCTTATGAAAAGTAATATGTAGTTTGAAATTTTTTCTAAGAAAAGCCTTTTAGACGTTTTCAAGATAATGTGTACGACAGTTTTACACAATACTATCATAACTCGAAGATAATTATTTTTTTCTTTTAAATGTGCCGCAAAAAAAAATTTAAAACTAATAAAATTGAAGCATTAACATATACCTACAAATAAAATCATGTTTTTGTTAAGTTTTTAATTAAGAAGAGAAGACTAAAAAAATAAATTAAGTCTATAACCTTTATTAGGAAGATATGTGTGGATATAGAGTAGTTCAGAAAAAGTAAATTGTGCCAGACAGTAAAAAGCAATACAAAAAAAAAAAATATATTTTTTTGCCACGCCTACAAATACTACCTTTTTTGTATTTTGTTTACTGTGTCGCTATTTTTGGGGCTATCATAACATTTTGAATATCGGTGTTCATGGCTCTGTAAAAAAAGTTTGTTAATTTATATGGATTTCTAAAATATAAAAAAAACCAAAATTCGCACATATAGGTACTTACTATATGCTATACAGTTTAGACGTTATTATTGCGGTGCTGTTCGAAACTCGATAAACTTTTTTAATGAAGAAGCTCTACAGTTGTTTTTTAAATTTAAATTTAAATTTAAAAACAAAATGAAAGATAGTGCTAGCAGATTAACGGATCATTTATATTTGCCCTTTTATTAAATCAACATTGTATTATACAGTGTTTATAGTTTTATAAACTCCAGTTAGATAATTAATACGGAATAATGCAGCGAATATTTATACAACAGTATTAAAAATAAAACCATTAGGCACAAAAAACAGTCATAGACATGGCATTCAACACAGAGACCTACAGCAGCTTTGCCAATTTGCAATAGCATGCTAAGATACTATGATGACTTTTCATTACAATGCAAAACACAGTGTTTGAGACGACATGACATAGCATATCATGACATGTTTATATTACTATTTTTTTCGGCGACTATCTCTTAGCAGTCTTTCATTAATATTTAAGACAATCAACACACCCAACATGGATGCTGCGAGAAGCTAAGCTGTATCCCTGAAACAGGTTTGTAATGGCCAATTACGTATGTGTGAGTATGTATGTATCTAATGCAGCATGTTTTCTAAGGCTGTACAAAAATTATACATACACATACATTTACTAAATATTCCAATTAACTTTTGTTCTGCCAGATATACTCGAATAATAAAAATAAGAAAAATTTTTCTACTTTTTATTCAAAGAAATATGACATTCTCTTGAAAGTAGAGATAAAAAATTCTTGTTGGTTTAAGAATAAGAAATACAAGTACTCTTGCATCTATATATTTATATAATAGGAGATATATTTCTGACGAAAAGTACAAATTAAATGCTCTTAAAAATGATGCAAATAAATTATCATGTTTGTGGGTGACTGATGAAAAAAAGCACAGGTTTTTTATAAGAATTTCTTAGAAATGTTTAAAAGAAAAAAAAAAAAAAAAAATAAGTAAATAAATAAATCATCATCTTTTTTATAATAAGAAAATATTTATTTACAAGAAAACATTTCCTGAATGAAATGTCCTTAAATCATGAAGTATAAATAGAAAATACTTATAAAAAAAATAATGGAACAAAACGACAATTTATGATTCTTATGCAAAACATTCGAATTTTAAACATTTTGTTGACAATTATAATTGATATGGAAAATTTTTTAATGAAAAGAAATATACACATAGACATGTGCATATACACAAAATAAGCTATTTATGTATTTGTACGAGTAATTGCTAACACGGCTTTATAACACAAAGCTATTTAAACCAGACGGAAAATTAAAATTTTAAGGAAGTTTGTCTCCTGGTTAAGCTTTGAAAATCACAAAATTTTTACTAAAAAAATCAGTTTGTAAAAAAAGTAAAAAAAAAACAATTACAATAACAGTGGCCTGCCAGATATAACAATACTCGGCTTGTAAAAAAGTTAGTGATTTTTTGTCACGGAACAAAACCTAACGCAAACAAGTATGCATTTCAAATATATTTACTATTGACCAAATATGAAATTTATAATGGAAATTATAATAAAATTCAAAATAGTGGACTGCCAAACTGGCTTTACAGATGTGTCAGAAGGCCTATACGAACCTGTGTATTCTTAGTATAGCCGAACTTTGAATCAATAAACCTGAAGAAGTTTGTTTATGATAAAATGAAAGTGAATTAATCCGGCATTAAGATGGGGGCGTGCATAACAGGTCAACTTTTTGGCTTAAGAATTAGGCATTTAGCATAAAATTTATAGTCCTGCTTCCTCTCGAATTTGTCCTTATTTATTCAAATAGGTTTACTGTAATCATTTATTAATGTACCCTAATTTGCTAGAGTTTGAAACAAAATTAATTATGTATTACAAAAAACTGTTTTATAAGCGTAGAAAACTTAATAAATTATTATAATTTTCTATAGGATATGGGACATTCCAAATCAAATCAAATTTTCTTTACCAATGAGTCGGAAGCCTATATCTCCGAAAGCGACCTTTTTTAAAAATTAAAAAAAAAATAATGCCAAAGCTAGTTTCCTTCTCTACAGTTGTGAAAAATTTCAGAGTGTAGGTCTTCTTGGATCAAGAAATAAAAATCAAATCGCAAAAGAATAAGATTAAAACTATTCTGATAAGGGTGGGATAGTATAAGATTTCTCGATTTCGACTAGCTAGAACCGCTTATTTTTTGAGTTTCAACAAAAAAATACAGGAGCCAAAAAGAAGGGATGTGGGATGGGGGCAAATGGCTCTTCATCGGGGTCAAAATTTGGGTTGAAGAAATAAAAATCCACAAAAAGCCCAAAAACTGGCCTGAAGTAGCCCCTAGAGGGGTAAAATGTAAAACCGACCCTCCCTAATACTTTACGCCCAGCTTTTTTCCAAACATACCTAACCCCTATCTCCACTCCTTGGAGTGATAGGAGCAAATTTCATATAAAAATGTAACTGGAGTCCCCCTAAGAAGTGGTAGGTTATGACCGCTACTCATGCCCTGCGTTGTACTAGTGCTAGTAAAATATATTGTTAGGAGGGAGAAAAAGAGAGTAGTGTTCCAGAACATTTGATTTGAACTTGTTCATACTATATTTCGTGAGAAAACCATTAGTGGGATGATTATTCCTAAACGAACAATGCGAATTCTACTTATATTAAATTGTGCAGTTCATTGTACAGTCGGAATAAATGTTTTTATTTCATCAGAACACTTCCCGTGGTAGTACCTATAGAATGTTCAAAAGTAAGCCACATTGCGCTAATGCTCTAATGAATCGATAGAGTAGGATACCCTATAGTCACTGATAAGCATCTTCGCGCTTTCCTATATACGGTCGACAAGCCCCTGCATAAATTTGAATCACCGGCCCATATATGAGAGATGTATTCCACCTTAGGTTGGATAAAGGTCTTGTAAATACTTACCCGTAACACACAGATAACAAGATTACATCATCACCACCCCTCCTGCTTGATAATACATCATACAGTCTTGCATGCAGTTAATTCGATTCTGTTCGCGCGACCCTATTAAGAAGTGGTCTGTAAGTCATTTTTGGTTTCTCACCTTAAAAAAGGCTCGGCCTATGATCTCATGAATATGAGTGATATGTTTATTATAAAGTAAACAGGCTGACGTATATAAATTGATTATCAAACAACTAATAACCCTATTTGACAGTACTAATATTCACGAGCCTTGGCCACTTTTTTACAATAAGTGCATATTTTTTAACCGATTTCTAAATGCATTTCATAAAGAGCAAATAAATTTTCCCAACGGTAATATACTGGTTCAGTCAAGTATAAAAAATATTATTTAATATTGTTCCCAAACTTCTATTTGTAGATAAAAACTTATTGCAAAATGAACTTTGCTTAAATATTAGTTACCGTTTTCTTCTATATTTCAAAGTTTAAGATAAAAATACTTGTTATCAAAAATGTTTTCTGACGCTAAATATTTATTGTATTCGTATATTTGTGTTAGTCGAAAAACGGAAGAACAAGCCAATTTTTTCATTCATTTCGGGCTTTAATTAAATGTAACAAACATTTAGAAATATAAAAATGTGCAAAACAAAACTTTAGCAAACTTCCATTAAATGATAAAGTTTTGTTGAAATATGAAAAGAAGTAAATAACAACAGTAACAGCAATAACGCAAAAAAAAAAATATTAAATAATTTGCTTTCCGAAAGTCATTGTTATTATTTTATAAATTTGTTTTCGCATTTATTTGTTGAGTTGTCATATCATTAATTTTTACAAATTGCAAAACTATTTTCTCATTTCCCTGCTTTCTATTTACAGTTTTTAGCATATCTTTGAGAGTGGGGACACAGTGTTATAATTTAAATGGAAGTACACACACACACACACACGTGCAAAAATGTTCAATACTAATGTATAAATAAACAAAATATTATTTATGTTTGTTTTGCTGTTTATATGTATTTGGTTTACTGCATTGTATTTCCGTTTCCCGTTTGAAATGTTATTTTGTGGGTGTGGATGTGTGTCTTTTCTGTTTGTTTTATTTGGTCAAATTGCTGTAATGTGCCATTTTGTATGATTTGGTATTTTTAAGTATTTTTGCCCTTTTTTTACTTGGGTACGATAACAAGTGTGCGGGTTATTGCTGTTAATATTGCTATAATGGCAGCTTATTTTATTTTAGTTGATGTTGTTGCCTTTGTTATTACAATTATTATTATTATTGCTGGAATAGTTGAAGTAATTTTTTATAGTTTTAATTGTATTTGTTGTTAAAATTACAAATAGTTTTGCTGCTGCTTGTGTATAATAATTTTTTTAAATTGAGCGCTACACTGTTAGGGAAAGTCATATTAAGTTAAATGGAAATAAATGGTAAACAACTTGAGTAGTGTAATATTTCCTTCATATAAAACAGCATCTTAAATAAAGCAGAGTCTAATAAATCTAAATCCTTTATTGATTTGTTTGGGTCATTAATAAGCAGTAATACTTTTCTGAATTTAATTATATAAACAGCTTTTAAACTAAATTAAATTTGCCATATATTAAGCATAGTTAAAGGTTAACATATAAGGTGGTGGTAAAGAATTAGGAACAAGTCGATAAAAACTGTGACACAAGTGAGACGATTTGGTCTCAGCTGATTGATTTTTGTAAGCCTCCAAAAACTGTCAAATATTATTCTTTTACATTTAATTTTAATTTCTAAATTATTGTTCTTGAAAGTTAAACACTATTCTTAAAAATTGAAAATTAAAAAAGGGCCATAAGTTTGTTTCGGATGGGCGTAAAATTTCATGTTCAAATTTTAAATCTTTTAAAATCGTTTTTACAAGCTACTTCGAATATAACAGTCTACGGACGCAGTGCATGGAAAAATTATATATGTATCAGTTTCAGTAACGCAAAATCAAATGAAATTTTATTTACATTGGAAAATATTAAAAAATTTGCAAGTTTAAATAAAAACTTTTCACAAATTGAAATACAAAAAATTGGCAAAGTTATTATTAGAATTTCAAACATACATATATTTTTTTTATTAAATTTTAAAAATAATGTACAATAAACTTCCTGTTGAAAATATTGTTGTTATGTGGCCTTCTTGGATGAAACACCTGGAGCGGGTTGAAGACATGCCCATGCCGTCTTAATTATTTATTAAGACTGAAATTTGTTCCCTGTTTTAACAGTATAAGTAATTCGAAAACACTGTAACTTACAGTATTTTTCAAGAAAGCATGAATTTTTAAGTTCTACACACATAAAAACTTAATTGTCTTGTTCAGTAATTTAGGTGTGATTATGGTCGGAAAATAAGAATGTGAGTCGAGGGTTAAAACAAGATAAGAATAAATTATATCCTAAGATTCAGAGGTCGTCAATTTTTATTTATGAGTATATTTTTAAACCGAAGACAAAACGTTCGAAAAAATAAATATTGTAGTTTCTGTCTCTCTCCGGTCTTGCAATAACTGCAAGTACTTGGGTGATTGACTCACATTCGCAACATTGCGTTCACTTTTGTAGATACGAAGATATCTTGACATTGCATGTATACTGTCAGAAATAAATTTAGAGTGCGAAAATATTCTGCTGCCCAGGAGAAAATTTGTCAGATTTGGAAGCAATAAATAAAATTGTAAGCAATAATGGAAGCATTATATTGTTTATTCATACCTTAAAGCTTCCAAGTATGCTACAGTATAAGCTATTATTTGTGATTTTTTATACTACTTATTTGCTTACTGGTTGCAATAAATTTGCATTTCTGTTAAATTTTAGCGGCTCATTTCATATTAAAAATCATGCATTATTGATGCGCACGAATAAGTGATAGTTCATAATTTCTCTCTTATAAAATAACTTACTAGTAAGCACTATTTTCTGCTTGGTGTAGCCTTGCAGATTAGTCAAGAGAATTGAATATTTAGCATGCTGACTCTTTAAGGTATTCAATCCTGAAGCTAATTTTAAATATTAAAAATTTTTGAAAAAATACCATTTTAAATTTAATATCAATTACATTTTATTTTATTTTAATGTTATGACAAGACTCAAAGCAAAAGTAGTATCTCAATTATATTCGTTATGCACCACACTTATCAATCACTTCAATATGTTCTTGTTTTATGGCAGTTGTTATTTATATTTTCATTGTTGCCATTATTGCGAGTATTTTCGAAAACAAGAAAATTTTGTTATAAAAAGCTTTATATCTTTTTATTTGTTATTGTTATTGTTATTGTTATTTATTAAAATGATATCATAAAATTGTTAAAGGATTTCTTTATAGTCTGAAATACCGAAAACTTAGGAAAAACAATTTATCAAAGGGGAGCAGTCTGAGGGAAATGCAAAGCAAGTTCATTCACTTGCATTTGTATGAAATTTAAATAATAAATAAGAAAATACTTAAAAATGTCTTTTGTTCAAATAAATTTTTAACACTACACTTGTTTGTGTGTAAATGTTAATGTAAGTTTATGCATTATTGTTAAATAAAATTTATTAAAAACAGATATTTTTATTATTCAATCTAAATTGAAATTCTAGATTTTAAAACAGTATTGCATAAATAAAATTTAGGCAAATTTCCTATAAAAACTAAATATTAATTTATAAGTAAATGGACAACAAAAAAATTCGAATACACACAGAAGAAAAAAAAACAACATGTAAAAATTTTGTTTTTAAGTTGTTATTAATTTCTATAAAAAATCTGCAATTTTACATTAAAGACCCATATTATTTGAAGAATATGAAAACCTAAAATATATGTATCTATTGTATATAGTGTACCTATTTTTGGCTTTCGTATGATATCGCCGCATAATGCATAAATGCGTGAACTGAT
Source organism: Metopia argyrocephala (assembly GCA_963576795.1). Taxonomy (NCBI): domain Eukaryota; kingdom Metazoa; phylum Arthropoda; class Insecta; order Diptera; family Sarcophagidae; genus Metopia; species Metopia argyrocephala. Next base: position 52,898,475 of record OY756211.1, on the reverse strand, counting down.
TTCAAACAAACTTATAAAGAGGGTAGGTACTAGGACCTATGCGATTCATATTAATGTTTAGGTAAAATCTGAAATTGCATGTGTGTTATAAGTAAGCCCCATATCGGCTCTAAGTTATTCTCAAATTGTGTAGATCTTAATCACTTAAAAATTGGGCGAAATTAGACAAGTGGGCGTGGTACATCCTATACAAACTACATATTGATTATGGTATATCTTTATTACTCATATAGAAAATTTTTTATTTTATTTTGCCTGGCAAAGAAGGTACATGGTCCGCTATTATTTGGGCCTGTGCTAAAAAAAGGGTTTATTGCATGTATAGAAATTATTCTACACTAAAATTATGATCAATTTATAATTGTATTTAAAGTTTGAATTTAAAATACTTATCTGTATCTGCTTATACTCTTAAATTTAAGATACATATTTAAATACATATATTTACCGAATATAGAACTTATTGTACTACAATACATACATTTAAAAACTAGCCTAATGTCAGAGTTGTAGTCGCCATAGTGTAGGGGTTAGCGTGTTGGCTGTCTTACACCAGAGCTTAGGGTTCAAACTCCAGTTCTGTTAGCTTAAAAAAGAAAAAAATATTAAACAAATATTTTTTTCGGCGACTACTTCTTAGCATGAAAAAGCTCTGAGAGTAATATAAGTCTGTCATTTATATTCGACGCTAAACTGTAAGTCCCGGCACTCATGGATAAAAATTGATGCACACAACATGGGTGATGCGGAAAGCTAGGCCGTAACTCTGAAAGGGGGTTGTAATGGCCAATTGTGTATACATGTGTGTACATATATATTTAAAAACATATTTGCACAATTTTATTGCTTATTTGTTAATTTCTTTTCCCGTGTTCTACTTACTAGTCGGTTTTCCAGGGTCAACATCAACGAGTTCATTGCATTTTTTAAAGAAAATTTGATAAGACAGTTTTTGTTACTCCAACTACCGGTTAATCTAATTATTTTTCGGATAATTATTGGATCAGAATTTTACACAAGAAAGTCAGTAATTGATACTTGCATACATATGTCTTACAATTTTGAATATTATTTTTTAAAACTTATATAAAATGTATATACATATTTATATTGTAGTATGACCCAATAATTCCCTTTTCCCATAATTGGCTAATTTATATTTTGATATTTTCATTTACATTAATAGACTACAATATTAATTTAATATGATATTAAATTGATTTGAAGTCGAACAATATTATTACTTTTTATTATGAAATAATTCTTATGTTGTTAACATGAAATGTTAATGAGGTAAAATTATTACTAGAACATTTGACAATGGTTTTCTCTTCAGCAATAAATTTAATATATTGAAACTTAAATAAGAATTTTTAAAAAATACTTGAAAGATTCGAAAGTATAAAGCGGTTTCACTACTATTTCGCCATGATTGGTCCATGTAATTTGCTTGCTACGGGTATATTTTTCCAAATATAAGATATAAAAATTAAAATTATTAAAAAAAAATAATTAAAAAGCAGAGGACTAATTAAAAATTTAAACTCTATTATACTATATGAGTTATGTTGCAATAATATGCGATATACTTACTTTACAAAACAAATAGAATACAAAATAATTTCATCTGCAGATACCAGAACACGCCACATATAAATTTATATATTTAATTAAAACAAATTTCCACACTTTAGCCATAAGCAGTTTTACTTAAATTCAATATGTTATTGTTATTTAAAATTTATAAATTTAATTATGAACAATGCAGATGGCGTTGTAGACTCATCTACTAGACGACCATAAAGCAAAACAAAAATATAAAAAATAACCACATCTATACAAACAATCAGACAGAAAAGACAAACTACAGAGACCCTGAGAAACCCTGAGAGGAAAACTTTCACAAATATATCTACACATACTTGTTCTTAGGCTTTAACAATATTTTTATAAAACATCGATTACTTTGCAAATACACAATGTTGCCAGAATTCCAATTTAATTTTACACAGACAAGGCTTAAAATGATTAAAAGTTTATAAATTGCGCAAACTAGATTTATTATTTAGAATGTCATGCTTTTTACTTATGTACATATAAATATGTAATGTACACGCTGTTGCCAAAATTGACAATTTCTCTGCATTTTGACGATTTTTAATAATGATTTGATGATTTTGACTTTTTTTTATATAATTTTCTTGTTGTTGACAATTTCTGACAACACTGAATATACCATATAAATATTTGTGTTGTATACATATTTTTATTAATTACCCTGTAGAAGATGAGGCATTAATTGCTTTAAGGCTCCTAAGGAGTACATTTTGCAAGCAAAATCGCGTTTGAATAAAAGTAATGGACTATAATTATTTTAAAGGGACTAATTTAAAAAATGTTTTAGTTGTTTTTTATAGATACAGATCAACTTTTAGACTTTACTTATATTTTTATTTTATTTGAGACCAATACTTAGTGGTAGATCCATACTAAATACTGTGTATTGTATTAGAATTTTTTGGTAAGGACAGTACATTTATGAGAGAACATACATTTTGTTTTTCCTTATATTACTATTAAGCGCCTTAGGAATGAGAAAAATTGCTGTGAATTGATCATTCAAAGGCCAGTGTTATACCTTCACCCTTGAATGATCAACAGCAATTGCCTCATCGTTGCATGTTGGTTGTGTGGTTAGTGCCTTCGCTAAGTAGGTTTAGCTGTTATCTGCTACTTCCCAATAGGTGGCGCTTTTCTCCTGATCATTATTTGTTCCGAAATAAGACTGTTATGATCATTTATTTCATAACAATCTAAGAACGATTTGTCCGATTGTGAAGAAAACACGAACAAATTATAATAAAATTGTGTTATATTTTCAGAGTTATTTAACAATTTTTTTTTCTTCCAAATATTGTATAAATAAATTATGTATAAGCACAAATATTTTACATTCTTATGAATAATCGAATAAAATAAGTTATAAATCATGAGAATCGGTTCAGTTACTGAATTACTTACTTTTTGAATCTTATAGATTCAAAATCTTAAAAAAGAAATATAAAAAAATATTTCTTTCGGCAACTACTTACCTCTTAGCAGTCTTCTGGTAAAAGCTCTAAGGAAAACTGATTGCCATAAACAAGTTTCTCAAGTCTGTTGTTTAGAGGCAACGTTAAACTCTAGGTCTCGGTACTCATGGATAAAAATTGATGCATACATTATTAGTAATGTGAAAATCTAGGCCGTAAACCTGACACAGGTTTGTTATGGCCGGTTATGTATGTATATACGAGTATGTATATATAGCTATAATTAGCAGTAAAATTTTCTCTTAATTTTTTTAACAAATTTTCTCTTGGCTGCTGTTTCAACTAAAAATCCGTCTAGATAAATATTTAATGTCTTTTATGTAATCACACAGTTTAGCAATAATTTAATTGAAATATTGAAATGTTTGGCTATTAATTTATATCGTTAAATATTTTTTGAATTAATTAATTTTAAAATGGGCTATAATAATAATAAAATAAATAAAATCTCCATTATATAAATTGAAATTACAAAAAAATTTTATGGTCTGAAAATAATTCAAGAAAAAATATTTATCCCATTTTGAAGTAAATACATAGAAATTGGCAACGCTGCAAATACAGCAAAGTATGAAACTAAAAGAAGAGAGAGAGAGAGAATGCGAATATTATAGCCTTTAGATATGTAAAAAAAGGAAATAGGAAACGGTATTCATAATATTTCATGTACGACCATCTACAAATATAGAGAACTGCATATGGTACGAGTAGTTGTTGTATTTTAATACTCCTATTATTATATATTAATTTACACATTCATATGTACACACATAAATAATTAAAAACACATCTACATACATTGAACACGAGTATACATATACAAGTATATGTTTTCATTCATATTTAAATAAATAAATTTGTTTATTAAATTTCATACTCGTATCGTTTCTATACATATGTATGTATAGACATAATAATGTTTGTGTGTATGTAAAACTTTTGCTTTATACATATAAATATTAAAAGTTATGTTCACAAAATTAGAAGAGGAACATAAACATAAAAACTCAAAAATTTAAATACGAATAGCAAACAAATTTTATCTATTATTTTTGTCTTACATTAAATTTTAAATTTGGGTGCCTTTGGTTTTAAAAACTTTTTCTGTATTTATAACTACTCTCATATTTATAAAAAATCCGAAATTTTATTCTGGACAATAAGTCATGGAATAGGAAGTCTGATGTTGTGTTATATATTTCATTTATTGCAGTGGGGAAACTTGATTTCGTTTTAGGGTATTATTTAGCCAACCATAATAATGAAGAATAAATATAAAATTAATATCCATAAAACAGCACAGGTTCAAATCAATGCAAAAGATAAAATTAAGCACAAAAAGTCTGGGGTGTTAGATGTTTTAATTTAAATAATTTTAAATTTAATTTAAAAAAAAAACAAGAGGTTCGTACTCCCTGTCCAAGAAGTCCATTCATAAGAAGCCGCCCACTCCACTACATATATCACCTACATTGGCACCAAAAAGAATGTTGTATATGACAGCTACCTATTTAAACAAAGATCACCAGTACTTCAGAATACAAGGAGTAGTCTCTATCTATCGAAAGATGGGGAAATTTCTGTTGAAGTCATCTATTGACAGCAACTTGTCACATCGCCATACTGTGTAACGTGAAAAGTAACAAAAAATACTCAATCTGTCTTCGACTTCGATTCCAATACAATGCACATCATGACTAGGGGTTTACTTCCCTGAATATTGGTTTTAGAAAAAAAAAATTTGGCGTTACAGTGAGATAAACTGTGTGACCATAGTTTATTAAAAGAGACAAATATACGGGTATTTTCGGCATTATTGTGTAAAAATCGTGGAACAGCGAATTTCTTGAAATATTTTGAATCTGTTTTGTGTTTAATGCTGGAATTGGACTGATATGAAACTAAAAGAGATTTGTTTATATCGTCGATGGAATTAAAGAACGCTGTAACTGACAAAACCTTAAATGTTCACCAAAGCCAAAAAACTTTTATAAAGTAGAACAAATACACTGGTTATGCTTAAGGTTTAAGTTTAAGTCACACTGTAAGAGCAATATCGCTTGTTTGAACCAGATGCGTTGCACCGAATTGGAGTTTAAAAAATAAAATATTAAATACAATTACAAGAAAATTATAAATTCATATTACAGCAATTGTTTGTATGTTTAACCAAGATATATAATAATGGATAAAAACAAAACTTTTGATAACATACATTAGTGTTGGCGTAGTGTAGTGGTTAAAGCGCTATCTTACAACACTATATCTTCACACATTACAATACAGTGCACGCATTGAGAGGGGTGTAAACGCCTGAGTTTTGGTCTTATAAAAAAAATATTTAATTTCTAAAATTAAATTTTGAGTATTTTGTAAGGCATTAAATTTTTTTCAACATTTTTGAGATTTGAGATTTTGAGAAAGATTTGTTTTTTAAAATAAAGTCACTTCAGGGGATGCCGTGTCTAAAGGCATTCCTTAAAATAGGACACTGTTAAAGGAGAAACGCAATACTCAATTCTATTATATTGAGCACAGCTGTAAGTATGCCTGAGTGTCCTTAATTCAATAATAGCACAATATAAAATATATTTTTTATTGTTATTTTTGTACTGTTATTATTAAACAATATTCATTTGCACAGTCAATAATTATGCTATACTCGCAGTTTTAAACACTGAAGTGGCAAAAGTTATGCTGCATGTATAACATATGAACAGCCAGCCAATAGGGAAGTGTTAATTTTCATTTAACGAATTGTTCTATGAACGCAATATAACACGCAGTTCATAATACAAATAAATGTAAATAACGAGAATAATGCTTCATAAAATAGCAACAATAAATATATATTTTTTATGAGAACACTAAAAAATTATCATACAAAAAAACTTACTCTGATATAGTACGTATACATACAATTATATTTTAATCATTTATTCAGCTGTTTTATGTTTAAAAAACAGTTGAAGAGAGTCGAAAATAATTTTTTTTTAATAATTCAGTAACAGTTTTAAAAACATCATTCAAAAATCATTAGATCCCCTAAAGTTGCAACCAGGCTCTACTGTTTTTTTTATAAATTTCCTAGTATGAGAAAATAAAAGCCTTTGTATGTATTTTAACAGGAATATCTTCATAGCTTGGCATATGTTAAGGATGTGACTCTGATTGCTAGCAAAAGCAAATCGACAGAGCACTACTGTTAAGAATTTCCCTAAGGATCCTTAAATTCAGGCAGTGGATATGGCGTTTTCAAAACAAACAAAAATATTAATTAAGTTTACATTGGTATTGCTCATTATCATTGGAACCTCTTTTTATAAGGCATTCAAAAGTAATTTATTTGTCTAGCGGAAAAATAAAGGTAAGTAAAGAATTCATTATAAATAATTTTTATCCATTAATTATTAACTAAAAATCAACTTTTAAACTGCAATCAGCAATTTTATTAACACACAAATAAAGAGATAAAATATATTAAATACTATGCTTAATTTTAAATATCGTAGTAGCAGTGAGAATTTAAAAGTATTAATATTTAATATCAATCAAATTTTTAATATCTCTCTTTAGTGTTATAAAGTAATTAATAAAATAAATTTTAAAGCATTTTTTCATTTTTTTCAATACTCTTTTTTATATTTTATTTTGAAACATATGAAAACAATTTATAATTATACCCTAGAGTACAATGTAAAGGGAATATGAATATTCTTTGCATACAATATGTAAACGTATACATTTTTATTTAAATTTTTAATACATAAATGTTAAATAACTAGCAGAAATTTAAAAGAGTACAGTTTTAAGATTTTTATAGAAAGTACTTGTAAAACTCTTTTAAAATTTGAAACTGTCTAATCCTGTCTAAGTTGGAATTGGACATATAGAACTTAAAATGATTTCATTCTTTGAAATTCTATTCATATGGATTAAAGTGAAATGTATTCAATACTCATAGAAGAAGGGATGTTTAACGTGTACGTGGTACGTGTAAATGATTATGATTTTATGATGATTTAGAACAGTTTTAAATATAAACTACATTTAAAAACACCCAACATCTTCTACCCAAAAAAGTTCGTCAAAAAAAAAGACAAATAATATTTAAATAAGAGAAGACGCAAATATTTCCAAATGTTGAAAGTAAACATTTAATGCAAAAACAGGCAAAAATACAACAAAAATGTACGCTACAATTTAAAATTTAAAAAAATGTTTTTTATATCTTTGGCCATATGACTTAAGTCGACATAACTTCAAATTCTTACGAGCTTCATAGAAGTGAAATTGCAAGTAATCTGCAAAAAGTAATTACTAGAAAAATTAACACAAGTTTAGGAAACGGGCTGAATTTGCAATGAAAAAGGATATATTTTTATGGGAAACAACAGTGGTAATAAGAAAATATGTACGCCAGACCATTGAGAGTCCTACAAATTAACAGTACAGTTAAGAAAAATATCTGGCATCAAATTCTAATGTTTAAAGTTCCTTATCTTAGTGATAAGTAAAGATTTTTTTATAATACGCCAGCTCGAGTGAATACACTCTATGCAGAAAGTTGTCCTACAGCCGTATACTGCAACTTTCGAAAAAAAGCAAACATCTTATCGTGCTAAATAAAAGCTAGGAAAATATACTACGAGTATAATATTTGTAATATTTTGTTAAAACCAAAAAAATCCACTATATAAATATGTGAAAAACTTGCAAACACAAGAAGTCTCTCCACTAGTTGGTTGTTATAAATCCCTCCAGGTCAGAAATCCTGGAGTCCGAAGCCTCACTAACTAATCACTAACTGCCCACAGTTGTTCCTTTTGATTTGAGCAATTATCATACAGAATTATTATGAAATCAATACTTCCCTTATTCCGGCGCTCTTAACTCTCAATTTTCAAAAAACTCGAAAGTCAAGAAAATAGTGCTAAGTATGCAAAAAAAGCATTAAATTTCTCCCTTATATTTCTGTTATTTTATTAAAATCTGTTGAAAATTTTTAAGAAGTTAAAAAAAAGAAGTTAAATTCAAAACCTTTTTGCATCGGAAATTTTAAAAAGAACTTGATACTAAAAGCATTGTGTTGACAACACTGATGCTGAGTTTTGTCTAGTTTTGTCTTGCAACTGCATTTACAACAAAGTGTGAGTGAGTACCACTATTGTATTAACTTTCAAATTGTAATTAAAATTTATTTTTTTTTTTTTTTTTTGGTTTTTATCAGAAAACGCTTTAATCAGATCAAATTTAACTGCAATGTTATTTTTTGGTAATTAAAGAAGAAATGATGTCCGTGAAGGAATAGTACACTAGCCAAACTGAACAATTGTTTTCGACTCCAGCTACGGTAGTCTCATCAGAGTTCTTTGTGTCCTGTGTATATTCAAGACTAAACATCAACTATTTAACTCACACTTTTTTGGAAATCGCATACTGAAATTATTACTGTATGTACATACATTTGTATGAGTTAGTCGAAGTAAAGTCACACAACAGTTTATATCATATTCTCCTTTTCTTACCATCATTGCTGTTCTTGTAATCGTCATCTTATTTGGATGAAACAGAATTACAAATTTATTTTGTTTTTGCCCTTTATTCTACCTTATCCACATTAGTCGACATGAATGATATGTACGACGGTGGCTGAGGTGGTTAGAGCTTAGCACCATAGTCGGGTGCGATTTTTATGTTAAGAGCCCAAGACTCGGGTTCGAATCTCAGGAGAGGTGTGATCAATTTAATTTTTGGTTTTTATCAGAAAACGCTTTAATCAGATCAAATTTAACTGCAATGTTATTTTTTGGTAATTAAAGAAGAAATGATGTCCGTGAAGGAATAGTACACTAGCCAAACTGAACAATTGTTTTCGACTCCAGCTACGGTAGTCTCATCAGAGTTCTTTGTGTCCTGTGTATATTCAAGACTAAACATCAACTATTTAACTCACACTTTTTTGGAAATCGCATACTGAAATTATTACTGTATGTACATACATTTGTATGAGTTAGTCGAAGTAAAGTCACACAACAGTTTATATCATATTCTCCTTTTCTTACCATCATTGCTGTTCTTGTAATCGTCATCTTATTTGGATGAAACAGAATTACAAATTTATTTTGTTTTTGCCCTTTATTCTACCTTATCCACATTAGTCGACATGAATGATATGTACGACGGTGGCTGAGGTGGTTAGAGCTTAGCACCATAGTCGGGTGCGATTTTTATGTTAAGAGCCCAAGACTCGGGTTCGAATCTCAGGAGAGGTGTGATCAATTTAAATTTTTTAAATATTTAAAAATTCATTAAATTTTACAGGTACTGTAATGTAAGTTCATACATACGAGTATGTATGTAAATGTGTAATAGTTAATAAAGAAAATATTTTAAACTCAAAATGTAAAATAATTGCAAAACTTATTATCAACTATTTAATAATGTTAATTTTTCACTTAAATACTCTCTTCAATTTCTTGTAATTTATTGTAATGTATTGATGAAAATATTAAACATTTTTATAGTAAAATTATTCAATTTTAAAATAATGTATTTAATGATTTTTATTAAAATAAATATCTCACCTAAATTTAATTGATAGCAAATAGATGGTAGAAGAGAGGTTATTAAGCAGAACGGTTTAAATAAATCCTGAAAAGAAAAAAAAAAATATAAAATTAATAAAAATAACAATAAAAAAATTATAATTAATTTATTACAATTTAAATATTTGTAAAATATGTATTTTTAATGATGGTATTAATGATTGTAGAAAATACTTTTATATATACTTAAATTAAAAACATTAATTTCAATTAGTTTAATTTTTTTAAGCAAATGTTTGTTTTCTAATAAAAGCACAAGGAATTTTTTAAGTATATACTCGTATTATGTATTGGAGGCAAAAACAATTTAAAAACCCTTCTGCTAATTTGGACATTTCACATATTTTTGAGGTCAGATAATGTATTTTATATTTTGTAATTAAAAATAATGTATTTGTTTAATTTAGCCATATTTTTTGTGTAATTTAGGTGAAAACGCTATAGGTTTTTATAATGTTTTTTTTATATATTTATATTTAGGTTTTTATAATGTTTTTTTTTTATATATATTGTTAAGAACATACATATATACATTTGTTATTTTATTACATTTATTTATTCAGAAAAACAAGAAAACATATATTCATACATACATTTATATAAAGTCAGTTTATTTTGACACAATTAATAACAAATCGCTTACACAATATTTTCTTTATATAGTTGCTTATTGCACATTTCGTTTAGTTTATTTTTTTGTATTAATTTGTTAATTGCATACGTAGCATTTAAGTTCATTAACCACTGCTAATAATAAAAAACTGTTTGTAAACTTATTGTTTTAAAAGGTTCATTAACACCATTTGAAATTAGGTCATAATTTGTGTAAAGTTAAGCATTTTTATTTTCATTTAATTATTCTATGCTAAGCATTTTATCATATATTAATTTTATATAAAAGAAGGTAAAAAATAAAGAATCTTTTAGTCGTTTTTTAGTAATCAATTTTGTTTTACTATCTGACGGCCTCCTTCAAGTTACAAGTGCTTGTAAGGAATATCATTGGATTTTAGTGCCAGTTCAAATTTATGTGTTTGAATTGATCACCACTAAATCCTCCCAATTAACATTTTGGTGACCCCGACGTGATCATCATCATTAAGTTCTGAGTCCCCAATTAACATTTTGGTGACCCCTCCATTAAACACGCACCTAATAAAATATATATATTCTAAGTTCCCCCCACCAGCGGTAAGGGCTTAGAAATAACTGCATTTCAACAAACACCAATTCACACGTTGTGAATATCATCATCAACTTTCAAGTTCCCCCCACCAGCGGTAAGGACTTGGAAGCAAAAGAAAACAAATTTCAACAAGCATTTGATTCAACAGTAGCGCAGGGCTACATTTATACATTTGTTTGGTGAACAATCTCTTCACAGCAATAGATTCAACAGTAGCACAGGGCTACATTGAAACATTACTGAAGTTAAACAAAGCGCACAATGGCAACAATTCAAGACCTTGTAGCACAGCAGGAAGTAAGGGCTAGTAATATTGAAAAAATCATTTCAATTATTAAAAAATGCCCATTAGATAGAAGAACTGAAGAATTTTATCAGAGCAAGCGGAATGAACTCATTTCCGTATGGCAGGCATTTGAAAAAACGGAAAATAGAATTCGTAATGATGCCACTTTATCAGAGGAAGATCCTTATATTGTAATGGATCTATACAAAGCAACAGGAGAAAAGTATAGCTCTACAATTGAATATATTGATTCACAAATGAAGAAACTGACAATGTCAAACACTAAGCCAGTACCTACCGTAAGAGAGAAGATATCAGAAGACATATCAATTAGCCAGCATGAGCCAAAAGAGGAACCAATTCAGGGGTTAACGAGAAGGATAACTGCTCGTATGACAGCACTCAATCGTCTCCTATATGGCTTGGATTCAATAGAAGGAAATCAGCCGAAACAGCTTTATGAATTGAAAATAGATACTATAAAGAATTTATGGACTCAGATACAGGAATTATATGACAGTTTGTGGCAACAGACTGAAGATCCGTCAAGGTTGGGACTACATCAAAGTAAAATTGATAGCCTGGAAGACTTGGTTCAGCATCATCTGGTTAAACTTGCAGTATTAAGAGACAAATGCAATGAGGGCGCAAATCAAGCGTCACAACTAGGAAGTGACATGACAGTCTACGGTTCTCTACCACTTCCGAAGGTAACAATTCCTCAATTTAATGGTGACTGTTTAAAGTGGCGGCAATTTTATGAACTTTTCTCAGAAATGGTGGACAAACAGTCCCTCCCGAATGTCCAGAAAATGTGGTATCTTAAAACCAATTTATCGGGGGAGGCTGCAAGACTGATAAACCACCTTGCCCTAACAGAAGATAACTACAAAACAGCATGGACGCTTCTTCAGGAACGTTACAACAATAAAAGAGTTCTTGTAGCCACATTGGTAGAAAGAATCCTGAATCAACCAAAGGGAGCATTATCTACTACTGCAATCAAGGCTCTTCATGATACAACAAAAGAATGCATATTAGCGCTTAACAACTTAAATATCGACACATCCGCTTGGGATGCCATTCTAATTCAGATAATGATGAAAAAATTGGATCACACACTATACATTCGGTTTGTACAATCCTTGTCAAAACCAAAGGAGGTACCTACCATTAAAGAATTATTATCATTTCTGGAGATGCAATTTGAATCCATGGAGTCGATCGGGAAAACATTAAATACCCATCAAGGTTCAAGCAAAGTTGTCTCTTCCATAGCATCAGTGGAGAACAACAGCAATTGTAAACTATGCAACAGTGCTAAACACCCTATTTATCATTGCAAGCAATTCATAGCAATGACAGAAACTGAAAGACTTAAATGGGTACAACAACAGAAACTTTGTGTGAACTGTTTTAAGTCTGATCATCTAGCCAAAACTTGCTCTTATGGCAACTGTAAAAAATGCAATAAAAAGCATAACACGTTATTACATTTATCAAACAATGTTCAAGGCACATCAAGAGCCTCAAGGCCAACACCACCTTCAAGGCATGATGTTACACCAGCCAATACAGCCGCAGTTTCCTCAGCATCAACAGAAGACAAGAAAAACGTAATTTTAGCCACAGCAAGGGTTATTATCAAGGCGGCAAATGGCATGTCAGATGAATTTAGGGCCGTACTAGATTCAGGCTCTCAAGTAAATATTGTTACTGAAAGACTAGTAAAAAGATTAGCACTTAGAACAACAGAGACCGCTTTGTCTATTGACGGTGTTGGAAGAATTCAGAAAGAGGCACATCATCGCGTAAATATGAAAATGCTATCTCTCGATCATAAATTTTCAAGTAACCTGGAAGCCTTTGTTTTACCAACAATTATACCAGCGCAGCCAAATTGTAATTTGGATATTTCTAATTGGAAGATCCCACAGGACATTCACTTGGCAGATCCGCATTTTAATAACCCAGGAAAAATTGATATTCTTCTAGGTGCCGAGTTTTACTTTAGTCTTATGCAACCTGGTACAATAAAACTCTCGAACGCTCATCCTATACTTCAAAATACTTCGCTTGGCTGGATTGTAGGCGGCTTACTGAAACAACCCACAAGTGATCTCTCATCCAGACCGTTAACATGTGCAGTTTTTGACAGTGAATCCTCATTAGAACAAACAATCGAAAAACTATGGAAACTCGATGAGATAGAGTCCAATGAAAAACCAATGTCTCCAACGGAAATCCTGTGTGAATCTCACTTCAATCAGCACGTTCAGGTAGATTTGAATGGTCGCTTTCTTGTTAACCTCCCGTTTAGTGAAAACACAACAGCATTGGGTCATTCTCATCAAATGGCATACAATAGATTTATTAGTCTAGAGAAGCGGCTTCAGAAAAACACAGACATTCAAGAGCAATACATTCAGTTCATGAAAGAATATGAAAATTTGGGACATATGCAAAAGGTCAACTTGGATAACATATCAGATCCAAAATACTTTATCCCACATCATTGTGTTTTAAAACCTGACAGCACATCAACAAAACTTAGAGTAGTTTTTGACGCATCTGCAAAAACATCGTCAGGCTATTCTCTAAATGACTTAATGTACACTGGGCCAACTATCCAAAGCGAACTGTTTTCTATTTTGCTTCGTTTTCGAATGCCGAAATTTGTATTTACAACAGATATCGAGAAAATGTACAGACAAATATTAATCAGTCCAGACAACTACCAATACCAGTTGATCATATGGAGAGAAAACCCTTCATCACCAATTAAATATTATAGACTTAATACCGTAACATACGGTACACGAGCAGCTCCTTATTTGGCTACAAAATGTTTGCAAAGAATTGCAGAGGAAAACATGGATCGTTATCCACTTGGATCTCGAATGTTAAAAGAGAATTTCTATATGGACGATGGTCTTGGTGGAACCGATAATTTAAATACAGCTGTCGAAACTCAAAAGGAACTAATAACTATTCTGAAAAAACACGGTTTCAATCTAAGAAAATGGTGTTCAAATACGTCAAGGTTACTGAAAAATATACCACATAGTGATCGAGAAGTCAACTTAGATTTCGATGACAATGTAAGCAAGGCAGTAAAAACATTGGGATTACATTGGATGCCTCAAACTGATCAATTCTGTATTAAAGTAAAAACTAAACATCTTCAAGTAATATCTAAACGCACAGTTACGTCTGAGCTCGCAAGGTTATTCGATCCCCTTGGCCTGCTTGCTCCTGTTGTTGTTAAAGCAAAAATATTTATTCAGCAATTGTGGCAACTTACATTAGATTGGGATGAACCATTACCTCAAGATCTTTGTGCTACTTGGACTACATTTCGAAGTGATTTAGAAGACCTCAATAACTTCAAAATACCGCGGCATATATTCTATGATGAGATTCCCAGTAAAACACAACTACATGTGTTTGCAGATGCTTCGGAAAAAGCCTTTGGCGCAGCGGTATATATTCGCTCAATTATAAAGGATGGGCGAGTAGCTGTACGCCTACTTTGTGCAAAATCAAGAGTAGCTCCCTTAAAACAACAAACTCTACCTCGATTAGAATTATGTGCTGCAGTAGTAGCAGCTCAACTTGCTAACAGAGTAAAAATTGACTTAAAGCTTCAAGATCGGCCTATATTTCTATGGACTGATTCTGAAATTGTGCTTGCCTGGATAAAATCACAATCATCTCTATATAAAACATTTGTAGCTAATAGGGTATCAACTATTCAAACATTAACATTGCCAGAACAATGGAGACATGTACAATCGAAGGATAACCCTGCCGACATTTTATCGCGAGGACTTCAGCCATCAGATCTGTCTAAATGTGGACTATGGTTTTATGGACCAATGTTCCTTCATGGAAAGGAAGAGCTGTGGCCAACGGAAGTCCCTTCCCAACGTTCTTTTTTAAATAACATGGAATTAAAAAAGGTAGTTACGGCAGCAATAGTAACGACGGACACCGATTTCATATATACAATTGAGCACAAAAATTCGTTTAGAAGGTTGCAAAGGATTTTAGTATATGTACTTAGATTCATAAGAAACTTACGGACACCAAATACACAGCGACCAACAAATATATCACCCTTTCCCAAGGAACTAGACGACTCTCTTCTTCTAATTATTCATGCCATACAAGCCTCAGATTTTGCAGAGGAAATAAAACAATTGAAAAGCAAAAAACCAATTAACAAGCATAGCTCTATAAGCAGTCTTTCGCCAATTTTGGATGAAGGAGGTATTCTTCGCGTAGGAGGAAGATTGAAACATTCCGAGCTACAACCAGACGCAAAGTACCCAATTATATTGCCTTATAACGATCACTTGGTAAAATTATTATTCACAATGATGCATGAAGAATGCAAACATTGTGGACCTCAAGCGTTACTAAACACCATAAGACAACGGTTTTGGCCAATAAAAGGAAAGATAACAGCTAGATCAGTTATTCAAAGGTGCATAAGGTGCACTAGAGCGCGACCGCAATTGTATCAACAGGTAATGGGCAATCTACCAAAACAGAGAGTAGTTCCTGCACGACCATTTATAAACTCTGGTGTAGACTATTGTGGTCCATTTTGGATACACCATAAGATTAGAGGTAAAAAACCAACCAAGGCCTATGTAGCGGTGTTCTGCTGTTTTGCGACAAAAGCAGTTCATTTAGAGCTTGTATCTGACTTGTCAACTGAATCGTTCATTGGAGCTCTTAAACGATTTATTGCTCGTCGTGGTCACTGTCAGAATATATATTGTGATAATGCTACCAATTTCGTCGGAGCAAAGAATAGTTTAGAAGAATTATCGGAAAATATATATTCCGACAAGGCACAGGAAGTAATCATCTCTGCCTCCAGCTCTAAAGGCATACACTTTCATTTTATCCCACCAAGAGCACCGCATTTCGGAGGATTATGGGAAGCTGCGGTGAAGTCAGCGAAACACCTTTTGGTACGCAGTGTGTCAACTGAAGCCCTAACCTATGAAGAATTAGAAACAGTTATCGTAGAAATCGAAGCAATTTTGAATTCACGTCCTCTCACGCCACTCTCAAACGATCCAGACAGCCTTGAAGCATTAACACCAGGTCATTTTCTCATCGGTGAGCCGCTAATATCACAAGTAGACAGCAGAGCTAGGACTCTTAAGACATCCAGTACATCTCACTGGAAGTTAATTTCGCATATAAAGCAGCAATTCTGGAAAAGGTGGTCTGCAGAATACCTACAGGAACTTCAACAACGTCACAAGTGGAAGCATAAGGTCAGTCATCTCAAAAAAGGTGATATGGTTATCATGAAAGAGGATAACTTGCCCGCGATGAAGTGGCCATTAGGGAGAATTCTAAATGTGTTCACTGGTGATGACGGTGCTGTAAGAGTGGCTGAAGTAAAAACATCAACAGGGGTATTTAAGCGAGCTATTCACAGACTGGCCCCACTATTTCCAGAAAATGATAAAGAAGCTTCAACTGAACCAAAACCAACGCTAGAGCGATCCTTGTCCGAGAAAGATAAAGAAGAGACCATTCCTACAAAACGATTCAAGGCTTCAAATAATCCGATAATACTAACTGTATTAGTAACACTGTTGCTAATGCCTGTGGTTCTGTGCAATAACTTACGGGTTACACAATTTCAAAATGATCCAGGGCTGTATTTCGAAGGAATAGGAACGGTAAAACGAAATACGGCGGAATGGAAAATGTTGGTGTATTACGATCTGGCACCTTTTTTGTCAGAAATAAAATCCTTGTCATCAGGTTTACAAACTTTGCAGCAAATATGCTTTGAAATGAATAAAAACTCGATGTGCGATATCCTAGTGAACAACATAAAACAAATCAAAAATGAATTACTAGAAGAAAAAGAATTACTGACCAACAAACGTTTCAAAAGATCTCCATTCAATATAGTTGGCACTATTGCGCGTTCACTATTTGGTGTTCTTGATGCGGACTACGCAGAAGAAATGTCAAGGACTATCAATAGAGCAAAAATCGAACATGACCACGTTACTAATCTCTTAAAAAATCAAACATCAATAATTGACTCAACCATCAACATCATCAAACAGTATGAGATTAACACTCAGCAAAAATTGAAAGAGATCTTAGAAATGATTGAGGAAACCAAAAATAAAATAGCTTACCAAGTGAACAACTCGCAACTGTTTGGAATTCTCTCAACTCACTTGACATTAACAGCAATAAATCTACAGAGAATAGAGACCGAAATCATTGATGTACTTACTGATACTCATAATGGAAAAGTAAGCCCGCTTTTGTTGGCTCCTCATCAACTAAGGGAAGAGATTAGTATCATCAAGGCTAATCTTCCACCGTCACATGCTTTACCAACAACAAGTGAAAACTTAATTGAATTATATAAGCTTATGAGTGTCAAGGGAGCTGTAACAAAATACGAAGTCATTTTTGAAGTTAAAATACCTCTAGTTAATCAACAATTCTTTGAGCTGTTCAAAATAGTGCCAGTCCCATCAATAAAAAACAATACTTTAATTTCTATCAAACCAGATATATCATACTTGGCTACAGATGCACATAGAGATGAATATATACTTTTTAAGTCAGAGGATGTAGCAAATTGCATCAAAGCTACAGATGACGAATACATTTGTAAAAATGAGCAGTCTAAACTCAGAAAAAATGCAATTGTCAATCCCTGTGAGATTAATATTTTCAATAATCAATCAACCGTCAATTGCAATCTTAATAGAATTCCAGGAACAACAGTTTGGAGTCAATTGACTGATAAAAATAAGTGGATTTTTGCAACTACTACCGATATTGAAGCGTCAATGGTATGCGGCATGGAAACTACGCTCATTACAATTAGAAATACAGGAATAATGGAAATAGGCCCCAATTGTGTAATGAAAAACAATTTTGCAACAATACAAGGTCACTTCGAAGCATCAAATAATGTACATACCTCCTATGTAAGATTAAAAAATATGGAATCGATAAGCCAACCACAAGAAATAGAAAGGGTGTTAGTTAACACTAAAACAACCCAACACAAAGACTACCAAGAGGAGCTGAAAAATCTCCAACAACAATTAAATGAATCAACTTTAGAACACTTACCACAACTCATCAACTCAAAAAGTCAACATCATCATGCAGTTAGCTACACTTCGCTAATTTGTTGCATCATTATCGTACTGGGTCTAGTGAGTTGGAAAATACGCTCGAAATTCAACAAAACATCTCAATTTACACCCAAACCAGCAGCGAGATCACAACCACCAAAAATAGATGTTGCAGAACCCTGAAACCAACCAATAATTCCACCCTATCTGCATTATTTGAACGGTGTTCAACGCGGTGGAGAATGTTAAGAACATACATATATACATTTGTTATTTTATTACATTTATTTATTCAGAAAAACAAGAAAACATATATTCATACATACATTTATATAAAGTCAGTTTATTTTGACACAATTAATAACAAATCGCTTACACAATATTTTCTTTATATAGTTGCTTATTGCACATTTCGTTTAGTTTATTTTTTTGTATTAATTTGTTAATTGCATACGTAGCATTTAAGTTCATTAACCACTGCTAATAATAAAAAACTGTTTGTAAACTTATTGTTTTAAAAGGTTCATTAACACCATTTGAAATTAGGTCATAATTTGTGTAAAGTTAAGCATTTTTATTTTCATTTAATTATTCTATGCTAAGCATTTTATCATATATTAATTTTATATAAAAGAAGGTAAAAAATAAAGAATCTTTTAGTCGTTTTTTAGTAATCAATTTTGTTTTACTATCTGACGGCCTCCTTCAAGTTACAAGTGCTTGTAAGGAATATCATTGGATTTTAGTGCCAGTTCAAATTTATGTGCTTGAATTGATCACCACTAAATCCTCCCAATTAACATATATATATTTATATTTAAAAGCATATAACAAAATTTTGCTTTTGGAAATAGAAATAACTCAACCATCTTATGTTAATCGGATATATATAGAAAAAAGACAAAATTTCTTACTTAAACCACCCATCAAAAGCACACTCAATGTCTTACATAAACCACTTTTTATTTAAAAATGTAGTGTTGAAAGTATTTTTCCAAAACTGCTTGAAAATTTAACTGCTCCATAAGCCATCGAAATAAAACTGAGAGACCTTTATTTGATAAAAGTACAGTCAGATTTACTCGCTTCTAGACTGAAAGAAAAAAAAACATGCTATCACCAGACACTAAACTACCAAGACCAACATATGTTGTCATGGATGAAAGATCTTAGCTGCAACATGATCGTAAAGCTCCATTATCTGCACTCTCATCTGGATTATTATCCTGAAAATCTCGACCGCTTAAGTGATGAACAAGGCGAAAGATCTCATTTGGAAATTCGTACAATGGAGGCACCATACAAGGGCGGGTGAGACGTATATATGCGGCCATATTTTTTTTTGTGGCGGTATTCTAAGAAGCCGAGACTTCGAAAATTTAGGCTTTAAATAAAATAAATAACAATTAAGTATTATACATTTTTTTTGAATTCTAAATTGGAATATTTATTGCATAATTTTTATTAGTTGTAGTTGAAAATTTTCAGTAATAAAGACTGTTGAGTATAACTTTAAATTATTATTCCCATAATCTAATTTCAATAGATTGTGATTTTCAGTCGAATTCAGATATAAGCACACCGTCTAAATGAAAATATCGGATAATTGCATAACAATTTTACTTTTGCTTTCTATTAAATTCAAATGTATTTAACTCCGTTTAAAAGAAAATAAATTTTAAAGAAAAATCGCTTAAAAGAAACAGATTTTGCGTTAAAAAGCACAAAATTATCTAACAAGAACTCCGCTTAATTGCAAATACGAGTATTAAGAATTTATCGACTACAAAAAGATTTTATCACCGGCTCATTTCTTTTTTATTTTGTGCATATCTGCATTTTCAAAAGTATTTTTTATGACAAGAATGTTTATTTATTGCTAAAATTTTGTATAATTTGTCTATTAATTTTGCCAGAATTTGATTTTTTCTAAAACATAGCAATTTGTTTTATTTTTATTTCAATAATATTTTAAGAATTCGTTTAAACGAAATAATTTTGCATTTATCCGAAGTCCTTTTAAAGGAAAATTCCGGTTATAAGGAAAACAAATGCGGTTTTTTACATTTTCTTATAACCGAACTCGACTGTACATAGATACTAATTTAAAAATATGAATATGTATAATGCAAAGAACTCTGACGAGACCATCGAAGGTTTTACATATTCCTTAATGGATGTTACTTCTCATAAGAATACCAGTATTAGTATCTTAAGACTATTAAAACTCATACAATAAAATAAATTACTTTAAGATATTTAACAAGAATGTCAGACAAAGTCTTAAAACAAAAATACGTGTTGAAATGATGATCAGCTCCGTCATCATGCAGTATGTCAGACATAAAACTTAACCACATCAACACGAATTTACTTCTCTTATGTAAGTAAATAAAAACTGTGTTAAAATTGTAACGTAACGCTTCATCAGAAATGAAATATATAACTGTTGCATCGTGTAAAAGTTAGTAATAAACATTAATAGAAATTCGAGGTGAAAAGTAGGTGTCTGTAAACTCATTTAAAGGAGGCAAATACCAACAAAGTAATTTAATTTTATATGATAAAAGAAGTATAAAAACAAACATACGAGATAATCAAAATCTTGTATGAAAGACAGACTGCCAAAGATAAATTACAGCGCAAAAGAAATAAAATTGTTATGATGACAATAAAAATGATTGAAGAAATAAAATAAAAATTTAATTTTTTTTCATGATAATCGTGTTCTGCTGATGGTGTTTTAAAACCGCAGAATGGCAAAAGAATCTAATGAAAATTTAAATAATTTACTTTTGATAATTTTTTAAAATCTTATTAGAAAATTTCAATCAAAAAAGCAGACTCGTGCTGACTTATTTTATGAGAAGAGCAAGAAGACTTTTTTGTTTTACAAGTATTTATTGTATAAAGAATTTGAGTTTTTACTTTGTGGCCTTTTCTTTGATTTTCAAAAAGAAACCCTTCAAAACGAATTTCGTTTTTTTTTATTTGTTTCTTTTTAGGTGCTGTTTACCGAAGTATTCTCATATTTCGTATACAAAACAAACGTTAAAGTTAAAAATTCTTAAAACAACGAAATTTTGCATATATTTTTTGTTTATTTCTGGTCTATTTCCTTTTCTACTTTCAATAAAAAATTTTTTTGTTGTGTGTTTTAGCCAACAATTGAAAAATAAATAAAAACTCGTAAAATGTTCAATGGCTTTTTTAGTTTAAAACGTACAGAAAAAAATATTTACGCTCTAAATGGAAGCTTAACAAATAATAATATTATTTGTTGGTTTTTCTACTATTTTCACAATACTTTTTGTTTTGAAATAAAAAAAATATAAAACAAATTTTTCTAAAACTCCCCACAAACCAAAAAAAGAAAAAATGTTTTAAGCAATATAAATAAACTAATAAAGACTCAATACCAATTGCCAACCCTGGTACTCGTATAGTAGTAAAAAAAAACAGCGGAAATGTAGAAAAAAAATTAAACCTAAAAACAATTCTATCGGATACTGGCATATACAAAATAAAAATAAACTCTTAAAAATAAAAATTAAATATCTAATCTACTTACATATATAGGATGTATCGATAAAAAGTTTGTAGACTTAAAACATAAATTCACACAAATATGAAAACATCCAATTACTTACACAATGGCAGTGAATGAACTTTTACACAAATTACAAAGTGTAATAAAATAAGAAAAAAACCCTGATTTAAAATTCCTAATTGTCAAAAGCAATTATAAAAGGCTTAATAACTACATTTTAATTTATATTTCTAAATGATTTTTATAGAAACCCAATAAGCAAAGAGCAAAATCATTGACGAAATAAATCTCAAGTAAATCTATAATTAATGAATCACCTATAAATTTAATATGTCGTTGTCATACTCATAGGACGAAAGTTATTCAAAGACTTGAATATAAAACATTTTGCTAAAGTCAGGTTTAGACGGTAATACTTTATGTATATAATATCAAAGAGAAAATATCGTCGCAAGAATTAAAGAACGCTGTAACTGACAAAACATTTAATGTTCACCAGAGCCAAAAAACCTCTATGAAAATAGAAAGAACACATTTGTATTTTTCAAAACGCAGACGGCATAAGTGAAATTCTTTTCATCATAGAAATCTGGAACCGGGACCAATCGACGCGTATTTTCGATTTTTTGTCAGTTACTTAATTACTTACTTAGATGGCCATAACAACCCGTTAACGGGTTTCGGCCTGCCTTAACACTAGTCTCCAGGCGTCTCTGCTAAGCGCGCGCCTTCTCCAGTTGGTCACACCAATTGACGACAGGGCTTCATCAACTTGGTCCTGCCAACGTAAACACGGTCGTCCTCTACGCCGACGTCCAGTGACCTTCGCATCGAAAACATTTCTCGCTGGAGCAGATTCATCCATCCGAACAATATGGCCGAGCCAGCGTAGCCGCTGGATGTTAATGCGCTGAACAACGCCCACATCGCCGAGAGCTCATACAGCTCATGGTTGGTTCTAATGCGAAACTCATCGCCATGCCTCAGAGGACCAAAGATCTTACGAAGAACTTTTCTCTCGAACACTCCCAAGACTGCTGCATCGGCACAAGACAGCGTCCATGCTTCCTCACCATAGAGAAGCACCGGAAGAATAAGCGACTTATACAGTGTTAATTTCGTCGCACGAGAGAGGTCTCTATTACTAAACTGCCTACTGAGACCGTAGTAGCACCTGTTGGCCAATGTGATTCTTCGTTTGATCTCCAGACTGCCATCATTCTTGCTGGTAATGGCGGTGCCAAGGTAGATGAACTCCTTGACCACATCGAATGTATAGTTGCCGGCTGTAACCTGGGAGCCGATACGTTCAACATCCCTACTCGTCGACAACATGTACTTCTTCTTGCTCTCATTTACCGCCAGACCCATTTTTGCAGACTCTCGTTCAATAGCATTAAAGGCTGCGGTGACATCTCGCTTGGTATGCCCAATGATGTCTATATCGTCTGCATACGCAAGGAGCTGGACACTTTTGTTAAATATAGTGCCATTTCGATGTACACCCGCCTTTCGCAAAACACTCTCCTTGACGAAATTGAAGAGGTCGCAAGATAAGGGATCGCCCTGTTTGAAACCTCGCACGGTATTAAAAGGTTGGGAGACGTCTTTTCCTACCTTGACGGAGCTGCAGGAGTTGCTTAGCGTCATTCTGCACAGTTTTACAAGCTTTGCAGGAATACCGAGCTCAGACATTGCGGCATATACGCGATCTCTTATCGGGCTATCGATCGTCGCCTTATAGTCGACAAAAAGGTGGTGAGTGTCGACTTGACTTTCATGGGTCTTCTCCAGGATTTGGCGCAATGTGAATATTTGGTCAATGGTGGACTTACCAGGACTTTGTTAGTTACAGCGTTCTTTAATTTTTGCGACGATATTTTATGAAATTCCATCCGTATTTTAAAAATGCTCTCATTACATACATATCAAGTTTACACGATACTATTCTTTCTCTTCAACACAAAAATTTCACATGTCGTACGACTAGTATTACAGTCTAAACCTTCCTTAATAAAGAGTTGCTTTAAAATATTAAATTCACCTCTTAGAAATACATATATTGTGTTCACTGAAAAGGCTATGATTTTGGAATAACATTCATTTCTTTCATCTCATAAATAAACGTAATTTTTAAAAGAATGAATATACATGTATGTATGTATGTACTAACATACATGTATGTATATACAGTATATATATATAAATGAATAGAAACACATTTTAAAATAAACAAATATACCTATTTCAATTAAGAAGAGTGAAATATGCTCAAAATTATGGTACAGCCCACCCAGGTGGGTTTCGGGTAACGACGAGTATAAAATGAAAAACTCAAAAAATCTTCTAGTACACCATGAATATATTTAAAATTTAATTATTTTTTAGTAAAACTTAAAAAGTTAGTCACTGAGTCAAAAGCAATTTTTGTTTCGATTAAAATTCAGGAAATTATGGACTATTAAAAATTGCGTTCCAGGAATGCGAAGGTTAAAAACAACATCTTGTAATTAAAAATTAAGAATTTAAAACTTTAAGTAATTATAAATATGTAATTAACCATGACCATTTTTTTTTTTTGATAAAAACTCTAATATCACCAGCATAAAAAGAAAAAAGAACATGAGTGCTGCCAAAAGCTTAGCCGTAATCCTGACACGGTTGTAAATGCCAGTTATATAATGTATGTATATAAAAAAATTTTTGTTTTTAATAGAAATAAATTACATGCCATACATATCGTCAAGGCCACGAAAAATTAACTCCATAGATTTTTTTTCTGTCAAAATATTATTTTTATTTATGGTATTTTAGGATTATTTATATTAAAAAAAACTACATCTCAAATTATGCTTTAATTTTCCAAAACAATTTTTTTTAAGACCAATACTCTGTGACGACAAAAGGCGGGTACCTTGTTTTTGTCCACACCGTCTCTATTTCCACCGACTGGTCCAGAAGATTTGATATATTATTATATTATACAATACAATAGTATTGAATTATACAGAGTTATTTTATTATTTCTTATTGCAAGTATTTTTTCTTATATATTAATGACATAAAAATGTTTTGTTTATTGATTTTATAAGTCCCACTGTGCAAAAGGAATTTCATATAAAATTGTCATGAAGGGTTATTTACTTTATTTGTTTGTTTCTATTAACGGTTGTTATACGACCAGCGTTGCCACAATTGGTAGAATTCTACCAAAACTGGTAGAAAATTTTCCGTTTGGTAGGATGGTAGGCTAAATATGATTTTGGTAGATTTTAGCAGAAGCTAAAATGAACTGTATTGCCCATTATAAACAATCTTAATAAAGAATTTCAGTCGAAAAGTTCAAGATTGCCGTATTTATATTTAAGCATAAAATCTAATTTTTTGCTCATATTATGCAACTTTATCAAAAAAGATTTAATACACAACACTGAAACTGATTTTAAAAATACTAATAATCACACTGATGTTTCAAAATTTTTTATCGGTACAAAAGCCGAAATGTATACTACTCAAAATCTTAACCCGTAAGAACTTTTTGATGTTAAACATGAGATTTTGCAATTTTACATTGAATTACAAACCAAATCTATGATTTGAATTTAATCGAGAAGATATTAAATTGTTACAAATAATTACTGCTGAGTAAGTATTGTCAAAAGAAGACTTGCCTATGTAAATTGTCTCTCGTTTTAAAATGTTCTAATCTTATAGACTGTGATCCAGAACGAAAATTTTTAACACCTTTCCTTAATCAATACCAAATTGAGAAACAAATTCGAAATCGACTGAAATTTCACACAGCTAAAATTTGCAAATC
The DNA here is from genome assembly GCA_963576795.1 of Metopia argyrocephala. Classification (NCBI taxonomy): domain Eukaryota; kingdom Metazoa; phylum Arthropoda; class Insecta; order Diptera; family Sarcophagidae; genus Metopia; species Metopia argyrocephala. Next base: position 52,872,785 of record OY756211.1, on the reverse strand, counting down.
TGACAAGGTTTCAAATTCTTTTTTACTTATGTGTATTAATTATTTAATTATGTATTGTTAAGAAATTGAATTGTTTTTGTTATACGTTCATTTTTTGTTATATGTATTTTCGAAGAACTGAATTTTTTTCGTTATATTTTATATTTTTTGTTATTTATATGTACCAATACATGTAAAGGTGATAATAAAAATTCCATCCCAAAAATGTATTCTTAAATGGGTTTTGGCAGATTTTGATTAATTATGGTAGGTTTTGAAGGAAATTCTGGTAGAATTAAAATTTTTTCAGTGGCAACACTGTATACGACATACAGAGTACATTCAAAACCTCTCTGCTCAGTGGTGGTTGCTTACTCTCTTAATGATATTGTGTAGAGTATGATACAACATGTTTGATGTGTGAATGTGCGAACACATTTGTTGGCATTTGTCTATTAATATTTTTGCATTAATAAGCAAGCGCAACTGAGTAGAGAGTTAGTTGGTGATAAGCTGCTGATAGGTGAGGTCGGTTTTATTTATTTTAAATAAAATTGACTTTCGCTTAGAGAAAAATAAATTATTATACTAGTGGCGTGGTAGACCACACTAGCATAAAATTTATTTATGAGTGGCGCATCGACAACTGACTGAGAGAGACTGTAGAACAATTGTTCTGTGCGTAGGCCGTACAATTGTTGTTCGGGAAAATCGTGGAGGCTAAGGAACAGTAGGCATCCTGTGCGTATGCCGTTTGGCTGTTGTTCTGGCACCTCCACTGGTTTAATTAGACAATTTGATCTGGCGTCCGTTATTGGGACATCAAGAATCACAGTCATCCTGTGCGTATGCCGTTTGACTGTTTTTCTGATCTTCTCAATAAGATAGGACAAATTTGATCTGACGTCCGTTATTGGGACATTAAGAATCACAATCATCCTGTGCGTATGCCGTTTGATTGTTATTCTGATTCTCCCAATAGATTGGACAAATTTGACTGACGTATACTAACAGGCTGTTGGAGCAACGGTCATTCTGTGCGTAGGCCTTTTGATTGTTGTTCTGACACCCGTTTACTTCATTGGACAGTCGTACTTGACGAATATTAATTTAGCCGGCTTAGGGCATATAATTAATTCTTTTTTTTTCATTTTATTAAATATTTAAATTCTATAATAGTTTAGTGAGTAGAACTATTTTTGTAAATAAATATTTAAACAAACTTCAACGAAGTGTTTTTTTTTATGTAACCACTGGACGCCGCTGAACTACCCCAGCAACCAGCGTGAACGTGTCGTTACAACTCAGAGGTAAACCCCTACTTCCCAGAAGGTGGCGCTGTACTCCTGATCATTGGTTTCTGGTGGAATGGATTAGAAAGGGAGCGGGAGCGGTTTCTTGCAGATGGTCTTATTTTTTATTTTTTTTAATTTAATTTTTAACTTAAATTGTAATTTTAGAAAACCGCAAATTTTTATTTTTATAATTCTAGCCTTCGCTGGGTTTGAACCTTGGTCGTGTAATTTTCTGTGCGAGCGCTCTACCACTGTGCCACGACCCACCATGACTGAAATAAGTAAAGACTTTTTTATTTTCCGACTATAATGTGTTTTTATTTTACAGAGTGTCCTGGCTTTAGTTCAAAATACTGACACAAAATTTTTATCACATTTCTGGAAAAAATTTCACAAATATTTCACAAAAAAAAAAAAGAAAAACAGAAGTCAATTCGACATTTGTCGTACTAAATAGCCGCTAAAACTGAAAACTAGGGATAAATTACAAATTTTCATTTTAATGATGTAAAACTGGTCCGATTTTAACCCTCAAGCTATACACATCATTTATGAAATAATTTAATTAACTAACACTCTATCATACTAAAATCAGCTCTAAAGGGCAAACCCGACTTACGACTATTTTTTATGAGATTAGTGCGAAAAGTGTTTTTTTCTAAATATCTCCCCAGGGTTGTATCTTAAAACTCGTCTACTATTAGTTTTTGGCCGTTTAGGGTCCCTCTATTAACTCAAAAAAAAAAAAAGACTCGAAAATCCTAACGAAATTCGTACATGTGACGTTACTGACACTGCTTTTATGTCATTTACGTGATTAAAATATAAAATATAAGTTCACCTTTTGGATAAAAATCATCTTTCATCCTTCCCTTTTTAAAATATTGGGCAATAATAAACATGAACTCTTTTCAATTCACTAATTTTTACAAAAACGCTCAGTAACCTCAAAACACACTTCCAAAATCCGGTGACGTTACTGACGACTTAACATGGTCATAACTTCACAACAAAACGAGATACACAAAAATTGTCTGCGTATGAAACAACAGTTATGACGAGAACTTTCATATGTTGGGAGATATAATTGTATTTTGTAAAGATACTATAAAAATCTTGGAAAATTGCCTTACTTCAAGAGAAGACGTTTTTTCAAAATTCAACAAATATTAATGTACCATGTACTGTAATTACGTGAAATGAAAACTTAATAGCTTCGATAAAATTTTAATTTTCTGGAATTACCTACAAGTAATGATCTTTTAAAAGAAAGGAAACAGATTCTTTGCATTATTTCTAGGAATTAAATTCCCGAAAATTTTGAAATTTTTATCGAGATAATTATGTTGGAAAAAGATCACATGTCATTTATTTTATTACCTGGTGACAATTAAAACGTTTGTGATCTAAATAACTGAAGCAGGTAGTGGATAGTGAGGGATCCTATATTACTCATGACTTAAATTGACAAATACATATGCACCAACATATGTACATACATATGTACATACATTTTCGATTTTCCAAATTTTGATTTAATTTGTCAAAATCAGGTAAATTTCAAAGGTATATAAGACATAAGGAAGTGTGTTCAGTTTTCAGTTTTAGTCTTTTATCAGTGTTGAAGGAGGGAAGTATTAAAATACGTGATTGTTAAAGAGGTGAGAGTTGACAAAATTGTGATCGTCATTAATTAAAATTATTGTGAAGAGAATGAAACAAATTTAACCATTACGATCATTACTGCAACTTGCCTATAAAGTGAACGACAGTAAAAGTTTTTTTTTTTTTTAATGAACAGTTTTTTTTTATAATATGCTGTTATACAATATAATACGTTGTGTTAATTTATATACAGTGCTGGACAATTCAATGGAAACTTTTTTTAAAATTTACTTTTTCATTGTTAGAAGTCGAAAAACAAAAACAATTTCTGAAAAAATTTAAAAATTATGTAGGTATTTTATTCTACACATTCTGTTTAATATATTAACAGATAAAAAAATTTCTTAAAAACAACATTAGTGGTGTTTTTTTCGAACCGAATATAAATATTCCATACAAATTTTTGTTTATATCCGCTTATATAAGCGGCTAATTTTAAAACTGCCTAAAAATTAAGCACATATAAAAATGCTGCCAAGTTGGATTTTTTTTTATCTTGACGTTATCTTTATAAAATTCTATAACATTTCATAAATTAATAAAAGAATAAACGTTGTAAATATGGCTGAGGCGAAAGAATGTAATTATTTTTACATTGTTTGAATTGTTTTTACAAAAATAATTACATATTTTTTATACAACTTGTGAGTAATGCCCAATTTAATTTCTTAAGGACTTATGTTGTTTTTTTCGAAGCAGATTATCTTAGCGGCTATAGGTTTCGAAAAAAACACCACTATTATTCCAAATTTATAAAAAAAACTAAAACTGTTCGATTTTGGTGTCTTGACAAAACAATGGAAACTTAAATTTTTCTTCAATAAAAATCTTTGGCCTATTTTTAATAATTAATATTTTGTTGGGTATCCTTTATTTTTGATGACTGCATCACAATGACGATGCATTGTCCTAATTAATTTGTCAATTATTTCTTTTGGTACTTTTTGCTATTCACTTAAAACTGCAGCAGATAAATCGTCCTTTCATGTGTAATTATTGCATCCTATTGTGCGATCTACAATTTTCCATAGATTTTCTATGCGATTGAGATCTGGGGATTGGGCAGGCCACTTCAAAACACGGATCTCATTGGATTGTAACCAATCAGTTACAACCCTAGAGGTGTGTTTTAGATTATTATCATGCTGAAATCTCCAAATTAGTGGCATATTCTCGTCCGCATATGGATACATTATGTTGTTTAAAATAGTTCTGTATCCGACTCCAGTCATTGTATCCTTAATAGTATGAGTTGGACCTATTCCTTGCCCAGAAAAACAGCTCCACACCATAATATTGCCACCTCCAAACTTAACTGTCTTGTATGTGTACTTTGGGTCTAGTCGATTTCCTTTTGGCCGCCTTACAAATGATCTTTCATCACTGCCCTTAACTTAAATTTGGACTCGTCAGCAAAAAGGATAGTGTTCCATTTTTCTTTAGACCAATTTATGTGCTCTTTGGCAAACTTTAAACGAGCAACACGGTTTTTCTCCGTTATTAGAGGTTTTTTTGCTTTTAAAAAAAGTTTCCATTGAATTGTCCAGCACTGTATATATGAAAAACAATGCTAAACAAACAATATTATATAAAACATGTCAAAGTTTTTGCATTGTATTTGTTGATGGTCTACTTGTATGCTGAACAAATTAGGTCGTTTTCATTCTAACTTCTATTACTTTTTTATTTAATTTAATTATCAATCTATCTATCTATATAAAAAATTGTCCTGCTTTGGAGGAATTATCACTTGTAGGTTGTGCTGCGATAGATGATGATTCGATACTGACTATAGCCAAAGGTTTCCCCAATGTTATTCGTTGGTCAACGCATCAGTTGAGAACGGCTAATCCAATTTTGACGTTTTTTTCTTTGTAATGATTGTCGTAATCAAACTTAGGTCTTTCGAAAGAAAATTTTGCCCTCGCTTTTTTTTATTTACCTAAAATCAGAAAACGGCTCCATCGTTTTGATTAATTTTTATTTCAAATGTTTGTATTTATCCATTTTAAGTTTTCATCGAGAGAAAAATTTTCTACGCCTACTTTCACGTATACTTTTACGCCCACTTTTTTCAATTTACATCTAAATACTGACTTTTGTATATCTTCAGAACGGTCAGAGCCAAAGTTTCAGAATTGGGACTGAATGACTTCATGGGTAAGGCTGAGCCGGCTTTGGTATTCCAATTCACAGCAGTTTGTCTCATTCCTTAGGCGCTTAATAATAATTTATATTAATTTTATATTTATAATAATATATGTACTGTCCTTTCCAAATTCCAATACAAAGCACAGCATTTATATAGTAGGGGTTTACCCCTGAGTATTGGTCTCAAATAAAAAAAAAAAGCAAATCATCAGTCAGAAAGTAGGCGAAATGGGACAAGTCAGCGTGACACCTCCCATACCAATTGAAATTTGATTTCTTTATACATACGTATCTTTAGAAGTGTTAACACTAAAGTTTGGTGTGATTTATTTCGTGTTCATTAAAAATTAACGTGATAGCTTCCGGGCAAAGTACATCGAAATCAATAACAGTTAAAATTTTAAAGTTTGGTCTAAATTACTTCGTAGTCACTAAACATCATCAGTCGAAAAATGTGGTTAAATGATAGTGGTAGGTGTAGTGAAGCACGGCGGGTTTAAGCTAGTTATAAATATAAAGAATCCAAATATACTTTTAATAACAATTCAACTCTACGGTAGTATATACAAAACCCCTTTCAAATCCCCTCTTTTATGTCTTATTTTTGTATTATAAAAAATAAAATTATTATGTATGTGTGTGTATAATATATGTATGTATTTATATTTGTTTTTCAGATAGTTTATAACCAAATAGTTAATATATTGATTAGAGACACGGCCTTAACTGAAGGGACGAAGATGAGCACAATCAATAAAATCTCGTTGTCAAATTTGTTACCTGAACTGTTACTATACATTTGCAAATATTTAGGGCGCTCTGATTTGCAACAACTATGTTTGGTGGGCAAGCAGTGGCATGATATTTTGCATTTTAAATTCACCCAAAAATCTAAATTCGTCATTAAACGATGGAACATAGCAATGTTATGTAAAATCCTTCAAAATTATGATGATTATCACAGATTACAATATTACAGTATGGAAATACATGAAATAGAATCAAATGATGATTTGCAACCGATTTTAAAATTATTGGGGTCAAAGATACGCACGCTACACCTGTATAGATCCCCAGTTTTTGATATTTTAAATGATTATTTCCCAAACTTGGAAAAATTTAGTATCAGCGATATACCCATTATACGAAGCAACGTTTTGGTTTCATTTAATCTAGGAAAATTTAAAAAATTAAAATCTTTGGATATTAAAAGCCGTAGTATAAATGATGACATAGTCAGAAAGTTTATGTGGGAACTAACTCAGAAAGACACCGCGAAAATAGAAACGTTATGTGTGAATGCTCTGCGTGACCAACAGGAAAATTTTATAAAAATTATGCAGCTGCATAGTGAAACACTTAAGCACTTAGAACTCGATTTTTGTGGACATATCGAATATGATTTGAATTGGAATGAGGCGTTTGCAATGTTGAAGCGTTTAGAGGTTATAAAATTTGGTGGAGTGTTCTCTGTCGAATGGTTACGCGAAATAATAGAATCAATCCCTAAAAACATACCATTACGACATTTCTGCTTAGAAAATACTGTTCAACGGAACTGGATGGAATTATTAGCTAATAAATGGCCTGGGTCTTTGATAAGCATGGAGTTGATACTTTTTTATAATCAGTTTAATATGGATATTAAAAATCTGATTTATTTTCGTCATAGTCTGCGTAATTTAATCATTAAGGATTCCCATGAAATTTCAGTTGACGACTTATTACAAGGTATAGCTTCGGAAACGAATACTGTACTTAGAACATTGGTATATGAAGAACCTCGATATTGTGATAATAAAGTAATTAACATGCAATTATTAATTCAACGTGTGCCTTGTTTAACCAGTTTAAGTTTGAAATTTAATGACGATTGTGTTGATGATACTGTTCTCAGTTGTATCTTTCGCCATCTATTGCATTTACAGCATTTGAGTTTGGACGGTTGTATAAAAATAACGGATAATGGCCTACTAGGTTTTGGTGCCAATCCTGCTCCGATTACTAATCTTAAAAGCTTGCAATCACTGAGTTTTAGTCACAATACTAGAATTACAGACAAATCTCTTATCGAGTGCTTTAAGTGGATCGAATTACGCAAACTCACGTTTAGCTATTGCAGTGGCATCTCTTCCAAGGGCATTAGAGAATTGGTAAAAAATTGTCCTGCTTTGGAGGAATTATCACTTGTAGGTTGTGCTGCGATAGATGATGATTCGATACTGACTATAGCCAAAGGTTTCCCCAGACTAAGACTTCTTTATGAAATATGGCGCAGGCTGGACAACGATACAGACTACTTATTATGTACATATGGATATAATGGGCTATTAAAACCCTGTGTCAGGTCAATACGCTAAACCAAAAAAAAAAAAAAAATGCTTGAGAACTTCGTCTCATTATTAGACTTATTTTAATCATAAGGAAAGAAAAAAACTGTTGTGTAAAATATATTCTACATTATTTACCTTATTTAATTACTATATAATATTTATTTTGTGATTACCCTGTTACTAGTTATAAGTTATTCATACTTTATAAATAATATGTAGCTTTATTAATGATTATTCAATAAAGTCTATTCATCTACATACATACATACTTACATGGTGTCAGTTGTCATATAAAGAAAGTCAAAGTCATTGGAAAAATTAAAAAAAAAAAACTAAAATAAAAACTAAATTTTTCTTAAAATTGAAGTCAGTGTTAATTCAAAAAAAAAAAAAAAAGTATATATATATAAAGGTTGAAATGAATTCTTCTAACGATTGCACGGCTTAACCTCAATGAAAGTAATATGTCGGCTACTTGGAAAACGTGGAAGAATCAATTTTTTGAGGGAATTAATATAAGCACAGCAGACGGATCAAGGAAAAGTGGCATTATGTTGCACCACCTTGGGCCAGAATGTTTGACAATTTTTTTGATGTCAATTTTTTTTTTTGCAGATTTAGAAATGCCCATTCCTCGAAATGTGTCAGAATTACAAAGATTTTTTGGTAATTTTATTTCAAATTTATCGTCTAAAGGCACCCTTACACGACATGTTTTTTACACTGTTACTGTCAACTTTTACATGAGTAAACAGTTACATGTCGTGTGTGACTTTTAAAACATTGCTTGTGTAAAAAACACAAGGAAAGTCTGATGACAAAATTTCAATTAGAGCATGCTCTAATTTCGTATGTGCACACATATGATATTAAATTTTTATGCCTGTACAAACATTAGTCGGCAATGAATTATGTGTAAAATAGTTTTTTTTATAAATTGTGTGCCTAAAAATTTATTATTTATTTACATATGTAATTGTACATATACGTTTGTGAGTAAAAATTATAAACCTTATGTAAATTGACTAATTTTGACAAACACAACAAAAAACTTATTTATTTTAAACTTAAAAAACACGTGTAAAAAACATATCGTGTAAGGGTGCCTTAAGAACAGACATCTTAGAGAATTGCTAAGAAAAGATGTACAGTGGCACTGGTATAAAGTTCAAGATGATGAGTTTGGGGATTTAAAAAATGAAATCACAAGAAGTCCTGTTTTAACTTATTTTGACCCCCAAAAAGAATTGGTGTTGCTATTTTGCATAATAGGCAACCAATAGCATATGCGTCTGCCTCACTTACAAGTGCTCAAGAAAATTATGCTCAAAGTAAAAAAAACAGCTTTTTGCGATTATTTTTGGCCGCGTTAGTTTTCATCAATATACTTATGGTGTCAAAGTGTTTGTAGAGACAGATCATAAACCACTAGTTTCCTTATTTGACAAACCTTTGCACAAAATTCCTGCAAGGCTTTAACGTTTTATGTTACGTCCATAGATGGGCATTTTTCAGTACCAGTACTTTTTCAGTATTTTCTTTTTTTACTGTTTATTGAAAAAAAATCAGTATTCAGTAAATTTTACTGTTTACTGAAAAGAGAAATCAGTATTCAGTAAAAAGTACTGTTTACTGAAAAGAGAAAGCAGTATTCAGTAAAAAGTACTGTTTACTGAAAAGAAAAATCAGTATTCAGTAAAAAGTACTGTTTACTGAAAAGAGAAATTAGTATTCAGTAAAAAGTACTGATTACTGAAAAGAGAAATGAGTATTCAGTAAAAAGTTCTGTTTACTGAAAAGAGACATCAGTATTCAGTAAAAAGTACTGTTTACTGAACAGAGAAATCAGTGTACAGTAAAAAGTACTGTTTACTGAAAAGAGAAATCAGTATTCAGTAAAAAGTACTGTTTACTGAAAAGAAAAATAGTGGCACTATTTTTTTTTAATTATGTGTTATTGGGTAAATAAAAACTGATGTATATAGCTGAGACTTCAAGTTCAAAAAATATACTGAAAAATGTAAAATAAAATAATTGTTTCAATTCTTAATTTATTTTCGAAATGCAATTTTTAAGTTATGCCACAATTCATGCAGTGAGCAATGCGTACATATCATTTTTAAAACAAACAGTATCTACTATCAGTCATTTAAGGTTTACTGAATTTTTTTACACAGGTTTTTTTACAGGTTTTTTTCTAGTGCTACCAAGTTTTTCTTTTGTTTTATTGAAGTTTTCGATAACTTTTTATCGTCGTCTTCGTTTTATTTCAGGAATACCATTTTAGAAACGAAGCGATATAAAAACGACAACTGAATAAAAACGACATTTAAAACGATAACGCCAACGGGAATAGGGCCGTATATACATAAAAACGAAGCCCAGGTTTTCACTCATAACTTTATAATTTTTTAACGGTTTGACAAATTTTAACAACAGATGTTTACTTTGCTCCTCAGGTATTTTAAATATATTTTTTTCTTCAACAAAATCCATTTCATATATCAATATCAATATTTACCCCCTTTTGTAAGGCGTTACCAAAGTCAATTCAACACGACATAAATTTTTGCCTATTGTGCAGTCGTTGTCGATAACCTTGGATTGGTTATGTTTCAGGTTGTTTTGTTAGGCAGCCAGACCATTTTGCATGAAATTTAGAAAAAGATTTACGGTTATTAAAAAAAACTTAAACATTTTAATCATATGTATGGTAAATATAAATTAAGACTTGTTGTTTAAAGAGGTTTTAATTTAATGCTCATCAGAAACTACAAACCACAACGGTCAGGCCACGGATAGATATATACAATGTGTTGAATACAATAGCGGACAATTGTGTTACCTTATGTAATTATGCAGAGCTGAAATATTGTATAACACAAAACTATCAACATTATTAAATATCGATTACAAATATAAAAACAAATCACAGTTAAATCGATAAACACCATTTATAGCATTTAAATTCAGTTATTCGATTTGTGTATTATTAAGGGAAGCAAACAGACAGCTAGACTGCCAGCTATTAAGTCAATTTGTCTTGTTGTCTTTTATTTCATCAATAGTTACAACAATATTATTTATAGATTTTTATAACATTAACTGCACATTTGTTGTTGCTATTGCCTTTGCCATTGTATAACTCTACTTTTCTTTTGTCTTAAATAAAAATTCCCAAACGAAAGGGACGCCAGAAGGAAGACAATGCGACAAAAGTGGGTGTAATTTTCGAACAGTTGTAATGTGTGTACTAATATATGGAATTTACGTATTTACATATTACCATAGATATATGCCTGTACACATGTATATCGTTGGTCTCAGGTAGAAAGGCCCTAACTCAAATAATTTAAAATTTACAGGAGACGGTAAAAATACAACAGATACTGTAATTATTAATATATAACTTTTTATTAAATGCTGTACAATTGCTTGTAATAACGTTATTTTTAATAATATTGTAAACATTCTTTGTGAGGAGCGGAATATTTCTAAAATGCATTGGATTTACTGAAAAAAAGTAAGTTTTGAAAAAATGCGAGTTAGGGCCTTTCTACCTGAGACCAACGATATGTGGCTGTGGAAGAGAAATACAAGTATTGAAAATTACCATATACATACATGCATATATACATATGTATGAACTCTTATGTTACGAATACAACTCCCACATGTTGTTTCAAAATAAAACAGTGACAGCTAAAAGAAATGTAAAATAATAAATAGAAAAAAGGTATAAAATAAATACTGAAAACCAGAAAAGAAACTAGAAACAGAGAGAAAACGTAATATTAAATCAATACATATTGTAAACATAGAAAACTTAACATTATCTAGAGTTTACACATAAATATGTATGTATGTATATCTGAGTTTGAGAGTGCATATATAAAATGTAAATTTCAGGCGTTACTTGCTCCAAATCATTGGGTAATAACATAAAAATTACAATAAAACGTCTGAGTTTCCGTTTACATATGTATGTTTACTTAAAAATATAAAAACATAAATGATTTTTCCTAAGCTCGTTAACTAGGCCTACTCCTAACGCGATTACGAGTATTAACCGTTAAAACAAGAAAATAAAGAAATACAATTTTCACAATTTCTTATGATTGCATTTCAATTACAAAGAGAACAAACCAATGCCAACTTAAAAATAAAAATTTTAAAGAGTTCTGTGTGTGAATATTCAATTCAATTATTTTAAAGATCCAAGACGCCACACTGACAAACACAAATATAGCACTATTACACAAGGACAATTGTCATGTCATTAGGTATTATAAACAAGCCAAGCTTGACCGCTTGAAGTATTTAGAACAACTCTGTCAAGCACAGTGCAAATGTCATTTGTATTTTTGTTAACAAGGCAAACAGTTGGTTTGGCTAGACCGCATATTTTGGAAAGAATTTACTGAATTGAAAAACCTTTAGAAAAATTAGAAAAAAACTTAAATTGAGGTTATGTAGTTATTGTAATTAAATTTTTCTCAAAAAATTTGTGTGTGATCATTTTGATCTGTTAGCAAACCAGGTGCCAAATTGCGGCATTCGATATCGAAATTTCATACAATTTTAAAACAATTTACATAGAAATTTCATTCGATATCGAATGCCGTAATTTGCCCCCAGTTTTTTGTTCAAATTTTTTATTTTGTTTTTTATGACAATTGAAGTACCAACTAACTTAGAGGCCATCGTAAATACAAGTTTCACACTTTATGGTATGCCTCTAAACTAAGAAATTTGATTTGAGGGTGTTAGTAAAATACAGACTAACGGCCGTATGTATAATGAAAAATTAGTAACTTGTTAGTATATGGGATAAAAAACTGGCAAGTTTATCACCCGCTATAGAGTGATATTTTTAAAATTGTCCATACCTTTTATTTGATAACAAGACAGAGAATCCAAAAAATTAAATACCTTGTAGGTTTGAGTAAGAATTTCCACGTATTGGAATGACAAACTTAGCCACTGTGTACAACGACCTACTAATTTTTTATTATACATAAGGCTGTAAGAGTTTAATAGTGTCATAGGTATTTGAGAAATTATTAAAATTTTTGGTCAACAAGTTTAGGTAAATGTAAAAGTTGTTTGTTTATTTCTATCTAATACAATACGCTTTAATAAAGATTTTTTTTGCAATTCTAATTCTAAGTCGTATGTAGCATGTAGGCTTACTGGACAAGAGCTTCGGGTTTAAGTCCCAATTTTGACATCTTGAAAGAAAGAAATATGAAAAAATATTTCTTTTGCCGCCTACTTCTTAGCAGTCTTTTGCCAAATCTCTAAGAATAACTGATTACCATGAACAAGTTTTTCAAGTCTGTCGTTCGGAGTCGACTTTAAACAGTAGACTCATCGATAAAACTTGACGCACACAATGGGGTGCTGTGAGAAGCTAGGCCGTAACTCTAAAAAAGGGTTGTAATGTATGTATAAATATAATTAGACTTCCCATGAGTACTTTTAAATGAAGTCTTAACAAATCGGGGTCGGGAAACATAAATTTACTTTTTTCTTAAACTGTGCATAGAGACCGATTTACCTTCCTCATAGGCATGTGATAGAATTCGAGGAACATATCCAATACGAGTTACTATATGCGGGAATACTTGTTAGAGTGCTTATTTATGTATAGTACTACGTAAGCGTTTCCATATTACTCGTAGTTTAGGTAATTTAGGGCGTTCACTAATTTTCTTCGGAAAAATGGTATTTTAAACATTGAAAATTTCTATTATCTTTAAAACTCGTTAGTTTATGCGCAATATTTTGCATATTTCATATATTTTTGCATATGTAATAGAAATCTTGCAATAACTGTTTCTCCTGTGGAAGTTTTATAGTTATAGTTTATATATAAATAATTTAACTAATGATAAAATGAGATACAAATAACGACGTAGGAATACAAAGTTGTGAAACATAGTTTCAAAATTCAATAGAATTTTTCAAAACATCTCTTACTCCCACATAACGTCAACAAGGTCGACGACAATGTAATATTCTTAGTAAATAATTTCCATTTATTCAATTAATTGCCTATAATAACATATAATATAAATAACATCACAGTCTATATACAAATACCTTATATGGATAAAAATCTTCTAGTGACATGACATGAGCAATTTTCCTAAACAAAATCGGTTTAGACATTACCACACTACGCAACTTTTATTTTTTTTATAAATATGTCAATAGCAAGGCAAATATAGTTTTTCGTTTTGATCAAGAAAAGAAAAAAAAAAAAGAAAAACATAAGTTTTAATACAAAAAAAAAAATCAAATTTTCTTTCATTACCTGCCAACCACATATACCTAAAAGATACATGATTGTTAGATGAGATAAACAAATTATAATAAAACTACAATTCACTATATATGAAAGTATTTTGTTATAAAGAAATCCATAGACAAATGCTTCTAAACCCATAAATGGTTGACCAGCATCTTCATTGCCATAATACCAACAGTAAGAGAATTCCCATACTAGTGTTGTAAAAAATAATGGTTTTTCGAAAAGTATAAGAAGTTGAGTTAAAATGTATTTAAAAAGGAAATCGATTTTGTAGTTATAAACGATATGATGACCTTAAAAAATATGGCTTGTTGTTTAACTTAAAGAACAAAGAGAACAACAAATACGACAATATTTTTAACACAGAAAACCCTTATGTTACACATAAAAAGACTTACAAACTACTCACAAGACCATTATAATGGATGAAATGATGAAAAAGGAAATTACGCCTTTGAAGATAGCATTAAAGCATGTTAGCATTGATACTAACATAGCGTATATACCATATGTACGAGTATGTGTGTTACCAAATAATTGTCTGACTGGTCTTGAAAGCCTTAGAAATGGTAGAGATTTTACAAATGATATCGTGATAAAATGTTGGAAAATTTTCTCAACAATACAACTTTTGTTTATTAAATATTATAGTAGAAGATGAGCTGACCAAATATTTGAAATATTCTCAAGCACACATACATACATACTCTTTTCATTGTGTTAAATAAAAGGACATATAGGCGAGACACATACTTATATTCGGAAATGGTACTAAAATATACATATAAAGACAATATCATTATTTTATTGACTTGGCCTTTTATTTACACTTCAGAGTGTAGGTTTGAGAGTGTGTGCATATGCCCAGCAAACATACAAGTTTACTTTCAAATTATGGTGAACTTAAATTCAACTGCTTTCTGAAGCTGTAAGCGCTTAAAAGCCAGTTGAAAAAAAATGCGTAACATAACTGGTAACAAGTGGAAACTGTTTCTATATTGCACACTAATTTATTAGTTAAAAACGAATAAATTGCCCCATTAGTTTAGTGAGTGTGAGTGTTGTGGGTCCGAATCCAAACAGAGACTGTGGTTTGCTGAATTACACAAAAGCTTGAGTTTTAAGGTTGAGTTAGTGAAAACATTTAGCGTAAATTTTAAGTATTAGTTAGTGAAAACGTATCGCAATAAGCAGTTTAATCAGCTATTAAGATTTTGTTGTTTTTTAAGTAATGCCAAGTTGACATTTGCAACGAAAAAATCTAATTTCTGTAGATTTTCTACATGACATTGACTTCGATACGTTTCCAGTAGACAGCATAATGTATTGTTTATGTTACAGATTTTAACAGCTGATGCCGACGTACACGATGCGTTTTCACTAATTTAGCCTTTAGGGTTAACAATATATTTCAAATACGTGTTCTTGTGGTTTGCTGGGTGTAAGTTACACATGCCAAATGAAGAGAGACATTTTCAAATTTCAATAGTTTTGTGTAATGATACTGAAAAAACGAGTTCATATGTTTTTGCAATAGGCTTAATTTCAAAATTTAGCAATAGTCGTCAGATTATGAAGAAACAATAAATGGTTTATAATAAAACAAATTATTATAAATAAATCAGAAAAAAATATACAGATATGTATGTGAAAAATATGATTAATGCGTAATATACACAAATTGTATAATTTATATACATATGTATAATTATATGTAATTAATGTTTTATGGCAATATAACTCGGATTTTAAAATGATATTGGGAAGAGATGTTCATTGCAATTAAGCGGATTAAAAATATCTCAAAGGCCAATGATGTCAACAAGGAAAATGAATAAATTACCAGACTCTGATATTGTTTACCGTTAAAAAATAATCATTTAAAATTCTATTAATTCACCATCGATAATGTTACCAGATTACACTCTTATTAAGAACCCATATTATGTTTTCTCATTTTGGAATTGTAATTGACTAATTCTCGTTAGTACACATTCATGACATGTACAACTACAGCCGAGGTGGTTAGAAGGCTTCGCCAAGGTGTGCGATAAAGATCCCAGCCGTCTTGAATTTTTGCTTATTAATATTGTTTCGTTATAAAACACCTAATTAGATCAGAACAAAATTCTATTAGATGAATTTAGATTTTTCTTGCAATAATTTCTAAATTTCATTTATTATTATTTCTGTTATTGCCTAAAAAATCGTAAAATTTACTTGTGTTTGTGATGAACGTAATAACATAAGAAACTTATAATTTCAAGTCCAAGACAGATTTTATTAATAAATTTTGCAGCTTAATAACTGCGACTCTAGAGTTAAATACCATTACCTGAAAGTGTATACCTTCAGCCAAAAAATCAGCTATCCATGCCCATATCAGATGTAATGACTTTTAAAGTAAGAAAAGAACCCAATTTTATTCATTTCAAAGTGTCATCCTATTTTTCTATAGTTTATATATATTTTTGACGGAGCAGTATTAGGCGTAGAAGCATATGACGCGATCTCCTCCAATTTTTTTATGAAATAAAAAAGCTGACAAAAGTAAAAGGTATTTGCTAAGCCTTTAATTGTAAACAATAACACCAACAACTTTTTATTCGAAATATTAAAACATAGCATTAATATTTAAATACGATTATAGGCGTATGGACACCGCAGCTGTTCTTAACACCCCGTCTATACGAGCCATAGATTTGGTATATCATGAACAAATTTTTTATCGATCACCGATTTATTCGTGTATACTCTCTAAATCTACGTCATATTCTTTTTCGACCATCGTTGGTAAAATAATTGTTCGAACAACTATGTGCTACCATCAACTGTCATTTTTAGCTTGACGCCATCTTTTTTACATTCGCAACCGCAGAAATAAACGAAATGCACTTGATAAAACTCAATATAGCACCACACACAAAAATTAGAACAAAATTTTGACATTTGCGCTGCCAACGTTTTGTTCATAATAACCTACTTAGATTAATGCTGAGGTACATTTTAACCACGATCGTCTCAGTTAAAGGAGGAGTGCAATCGTAAAATATGAAAAAATGTTGGACCAACTTTTATGCCCGTATTCATAAAAATTATTTTAGGATTATTGAGGGTTTATTTGACAAGTATTGCATAGAAATATGTCAAATAAAGCCTCAATAAACCTAAAATACTTTTTATGAATACGGGCATTAGTTTTTAATCAAGAGCAACCCAATCACACCATCAGGGCGACCAATTAACTGTCGGCAAATGTTGATTTCAGCTGTTTAATCGTTGCAGTTGTAGCCTGGCTGCCAGCGGTTGAAACTGCTTCTCGCCCGAATCAATGTTATTTATATTTTTAAACAAAAAATCAGTACTGCTTGTGCGGTAATGACCTACGCTGACTTAAATTCATTAAAAAAATATCATAACTAAAGAATCCTCTTGAGTAGAAACAACATTAACGGCAGTGCATTACTCGTTATATAATGGAATCTGTAGGGTCTGTAGTGGTGTAATTCCACTCTTAATGTGGAAAATTTGTTTATTAGTAAGCCTGCTAAACCGAAAAGAAGCCCCATTACTAAATATCGATAAATGACGTGTTTTTAAAGTAAATTTTGATAATTTAGTAGTGTTGTACAAACGTAATGATTTTCAGAGTGTAGTTGATTTTTTTAATAGTACGACAGCTTCGGAACTATAAGATTTATCGACATCTTGCTTTTTTCTTGCTTTTTAAGTATTTAATGACAACTCTTTGAAAAAAGCAAAAACAGTTGTAAAATAAAAATTATTCTAGATGCCAAAATTAATTCAACACATAAATAAATATGATACAGAGTGTAAAGGAAGTACTTAATTCGGTTTTTCATTAAAATAGGTGTGAAAGTTTAATTCTCTAAGTAATCTAAAATTTCAGTGAATTTTTTAAACTCATAAATTCGTTTGTAAATACAAAGATTAATCTAATATTATATTTTTTAAATCAATTAAATCTTGTTGTATCTTTCTAATCGTTGCAACTACAACGTTTCAGCAGTTTTCAATATTCTTTCTCAAGTACCAACAAAGAGTAATAGAAGGATTTTAATACCAAAGAAAGTTATAGCATAAAATCCTACACTATAAGGTATTTATAGTGTAGAAGCTTTATCACAAATTTAACATAAATATTCCTAAACACAGAAAGTTAACATGATGACATTTGGGAAATCTAAGACAGAATGAGGCAAAACATAAGTGAAGTCGAACAAACATTTTTATTGAACACAAAAAAAAAAAAAAATTTAAATTGATGAATAAGAGAGTGACTTTCGTGCAAAAGTATTAAATGTCACATCTACCACATAAAAGAATTGCATTTATTTATGAGTTAAAATATTTCTCTCAATATTTCATTCTGCATATGCAGGGAAATATATGGGCAGGGAATATGTTTAATGAATGTGAATGTTGTCATTATATAGAAAAAGGATCTACAAACATAGTCGCAGTAGTTGATATTATTTGAATACATACTTTAGCACAATATTAAAGAGATGTCTAGGAAAAAAAAATATAAAATATTTGTTCCAAATGAAACATTACCGGCAACCCAGCAACTGAAACTAAAGATTTATCTATTGAATTTTCTTTTTTTTCTTTTGCTATTTTTTAAAGCCATGTATGCCCTTCCTAACTCAATATAGAGTTGAATATATTCTAGATTTCCCAATAGAGTTAAAATTAAAAGAATTCAATCTTTAGCAATAAGAAATACACAAAAGTCTTTTAGATTTTGAAAGTGATGAAAGTAATGGAGCGAATGATTAGGAGAAAAGCGCCACCTATTGGGAAGTAGTAGATAACAGCTAAAAACCTACTTAGCGAAGGCTCTCACTGCAATCAACATGCAACGATGGGGCAATTGCTGTTGATTATTCAAGGGTGAAGGTATAACACTGGCCTTTGAATGATCAATTCACAGCAATTTTTCTTATTCCTAAGGCGCTTAATAATATAAGAAAACAAAATATATGTTCTGTTGGCATATTGTACTGTCCTTTCCACAAAAAATCCAATAAAATGCACAACATTTAGTAGGGGTGTTTACCCCTGAGTAGTATTGCTCTTAATAATAAAAAAATACATAATATACTTATACGCAGTCTATGTTTTTAAAATATTAATATTATTCTCCCGGTGCTTCTCTATGGTGCGGAAGCATGGACGCTGTCTTGTGCCATTGCAGCGGTCCTGGGGGTGTTCGAGAGAAAAGTTCTTCGTAAGATCTTTGGTCCTCTAAGGCATGGCGATGAGTTTCGCATTAGAACCAACCATGAGCTGTATGAGCTCCTTGGCGATGTAGGTGTTGTCCAGCTTACTAACATCCAGCGGCTAGGCTGGCTCGTAGAGCTGCAAAACAATCGATAGTACTATCGATAGTATCGATAGTTTCATTTTTGGCTAACTATCGATGGTTTCACTATCGGTAGCGATACTATCGGAAAATTTTAAAAGTAAACTTTTTCAACGCAGGTTTTTTTGCCGCCGGTAAATTTTTTTATGTATGTTCTAATTTTTCAATAAAAATAATATATTTGCATTTATTTAATGTAAAATAAATTAGAGTCAATATTTCAAAAAAGTGTTATCCTATTAAATTAATATAACGACAGCGGCGAATTATTGACGGCACAAAAATAATACAAAGAAGTTTTAAAGTAAAAGTTTCTGGTATTATAAATAGTATTTCTGAAAGAATAAAGAATATTGAAATAAAAAACAGTTTTAAAAAATGGGGAGATCCCTACAATTATCAGAAAGGAAGTATTATTACAATACTATTTAAATGTATGTACATATGTGTCCAATGGACACATCCATAGGAGTGTGTATGTCTGTCTGTGTTTAATAGAATATGGCAACGAAAACATTGAGGTAGACAACAATGATGAAGAGGGTATTCAAAAAAAGATACGTAGGACGTATTCAGATGTTTGGACTTATTTTGAAATAGCCAAAGATAAAAATTGTGCTAAATGCCGTTTATGTGGCAAATATTATAAAACTAGCGGCAATACTACATATTTATTAGATCACCTTAAACGTTCGCACCCTAGTTTCAGAGAAGCGGAAAAGCCGATTACGACCATAGACCAAAAACGGTCAAAAAACTCCTGTTCATTAACAAAAATTATTGGGTAAACCTGGTATAACTTATAAATACCTAAATTTAACGCTTCTGTATCTAATTTTATTTATGAATTGTTTTTTATAATCCCTTTTAATTAGAATTTTGATATTTACATATCGACGATGGAATTAAAGAACGCTGTAACTGACAAAAAATCGAAAATACGTTTTTTTCATCATTTTTATCAGCAGAAATACGCGTCGATTGGTCCAAGTCCCAGATTTTTACGATGAAAATAAGTTCACTTACTCCGTCTGCGAAATGAAAAATACGAGTGTATTTGTTCTACATTTATGAAAGTTTTTTGGCTCTGGTGAACATTTAAGGTTTTGTCAGTTACAGCGTTCTTTAATTCCATCGTCGATATGTAGAATGTATGTTTTATGTTTTGAACGTTAAAGCCTTTTATGGTTAACGCTAATTTAAAAAAAAAAATTTTCTCAAATTAACAGCTTTAATTAATTTTTTTTTTTTTTTGGCAAATAATTTGAGTTTTTTTGTTATTTTGTAATAAAATTGAAATTTATATTACAATAGTATACATATGTATGTCTTTTATTTAAATTAATACATTTATTATGAAAGACAGTTGAAAGCGAATAATAACCCATATACATACATGGTACTTGCTATATTTTAATAGAGTTTTACTTACTGAACTTCCGATACAAATTGAATTCTACTCATCCACTAGATTTTAGAAGAACCTAGTAAAAATATACCCAAAAATTCGTATTGCTATTCTAATTTTCTCAGAAAAATAGAAAACCGATAGTATCGATAGTATCGATTGTTTTTTTTAAACTATCGAAACTATCGATGGGGCCGACTATCGATAGTTTTGCAGCTCTACTGGCTCGGCCACATTGTTCGGATGGAAGAATCTGCTCCAGCGAAGAAAGTTTTCGATGCGAAGGTCACTGGATGTCGGCGTAGAGGACGACTCTGTTTACGTTGGAATAAATATGGATTAATAATAATGGATTAAATATGGATTAAAATTTTCCGAAATGGCTTCTTTTTTTGAAAGAGTTTAGTTTAGATCAAGTTTAAGAAAGATTTTGTTCCTTTAAAATTCTGTCACATAGGAAGTAATCTCTAAACATATGAGTGTGTCTTTTAAAGAATGCAAGAGGCAATGAAAGTTAAAGTTAAAAGCAAAGTCAGCCAAAAAGGCGTTTGAGTTGACACAGTGACATATGCAGCAGCACTTTTGCTAATACTCTGTGACATGGCGCGTGTTTTTTATTGTTTTTTTTTTTATAGAATTCTTTTGTTTCCTCTATTCATCTTCTAAAGAAATGTTATTGTAACTTTGGTGAATATGTTGAGTGTGTTTCGAACTTTCTAGGAATTAAAATGGTTGCATTAGAGAGTCTTTTGAAAACTTCTATGGGAATTTTAGTAAAAGTTCTTTTATTCGTACATTTTTTTTTTTTGCTTTTGCTTTGCGAACATAAAAACTGCATCCAAGGCATGGCTGACAAGCACCAGCTGTATAGAATCGTTTTAACCATAATTCAATGTCCAATAATTGTATTGTGTCTTTGACACAGGGAATATTTTTTTTGTGTAGTTTCAATAGTTTATTGAATTTTTGTTTAGTTTTGGTTTTCTTTTTGTCCTTCAATTTTTAATATGTTCAAGAATTTACTGAAATATTTTAGGAACTGCTTAATAAAGCTGAATATGTTATTTTTTATTATTTTTTTGGTTTGACTACGGAATGTAGAAGTTTTTTGCTGAATTAAGTATAATATTGTAAAATAATTCTAAAGCCAATAAATTGAATTTAAAATATATTTTTAATCGAAAACGCATTTGTTTTTATAAAATGCTGTTAGAAGTATTTAATGCATTATTTATTAACTCTTTAGTGATGAAATTTTTCAGCAGACTCATGGATAAAAATTAACACACACATGAGTGCTGCGAGAAGATAGGCCGTAACCCTGACACAGGGTTGTAATGGCCAATTATATATAGTATATATGTATGTATGTATGTATTTGAAAAGTTTAAAGCTTTAAGCCAACGAAAAAATATGTGTATATTTTTCTGTAGTAATATAAGAACGTTTAACTTTTTGGAGAAATGCGAAATACAGAACATAGAATCTCATTTGAGGCAATTAAATCCGTTTAGCTTAAAACAGTATGCCATGAAAGTTATATAAAACTCTTAAATTTTTCAAACAAAATATGTGAAATAAATAGAAGCGATTACAGTTTATTATTTTGAACTTCGATTGAATTTATGAAAAGAATATTAAAGTCATTCCATTGTTTAAAAATGCACTTAGATCATAAATTTAAAATGATGGAATGGATGTAAGTGTATATCTACTTTCATATAGTAATTAGGAGGTCAACTTACAAGTAACGTTTGCCAAAGTATGATTTTAATTTACAATGTAACTTACATACTTTATTTATATATGTATATGTAATTAAAAAATCATTCCACAGTGACGGATGATAATTTTAGTACTTCTTTGATTCTTTGGGCGTTTAACCTGGAGTGCTTTCGCACAAAGAAGGATAAATTAAGGTACAAAGAGAGAAGTTAAAAGCTTAAGATCTTGTACAAAAATAATCCCCATAAATATTTCATAATATAACTTTGATAATAAAGTTTACCTGAGGCTTTAACTTACACCATTCAGACAAGCTGAGACAAAACTTTATTCTACAAAACTTATGTATCTTCTCAAACTGCACTTTAAGAAAAGAGATGCAATTCTGTTGTAATCAATTTCTTAAACACTGATACATATTAAAACATATTATATTAGTGATTTGCAAAATCTGTTGAATAAAATTAAGCTTTTTGAAGTGCTTAAATATTTTTATTATGTAGGCAACACTAGATCAACAGATATAAACATTAGGCTATCTTGCCGACAGCGCACACAGGGTTAGAATAGCCTGTTTTCATGGATTAATTAAAAAAAAATTAAGTATCGTCAAAATTTTTTATACCCGGTTAGAGTATATAAAATTCTACATCAGTTGTCGTTAAAATAAAAGTCAAAAGTGCTTTGGTGTTTTTGTAGCGAAACTTCAAAGTCTAACTTTATAAAAATTTTTGTGCAAAAAACGCTAAAAAAAAGTGAAAATTTTACCGCTGAAAATTTTATTTATTTTTAAAAGTATTGCAAAAGTTAACAAATTTTCAATGGAACCATCAAGTTCAGGTTATTTTGCAAATACTTTGTTAGCACTTGTGTATCAAATTGTGTGTGGAAGTGTTTTAGATTTAGTTATTTGTATTGGAAATGTCAAAAATATTTGCATTTTTATATTTTAAATGGATATATAGTTATTATTCCTCCACATAATTTTTAATTTATATTAAAGAGGACATAAATCTCTATTATATTGCAAAATTTTACGCTGCCTTTTTGTGCCTTTTAGAAACTATGCATTGGTTAATGCAAGTTTTGCAGCAGTCAAATAGCTAATAATCACATTGATCTCGCGACTGCTGCTGTTGTAGTGTGTTATGTTTTGTTGGTTCCCAAGTCACTTTTTTTCTTACTGATCGAAAGACCTGTACATGTAGACAATTTAAGATTTGGCCTATCTATTCTTCATGACTGGGTTCGATTTTTTGAATGTCTTTTGCACGTCTTATGTACGCAATACAGGACGACATTTTACTGAAAAGTATACTTGGTACAATATGCCACTAACTTTGCACAAGTATTTTATTCACGGACCCGAAATTGTGTCAAATGCCATTTTACCTATTGGGCAGTTATCAGAAGAAGCGCAAGAAGCTCAAAATAAAGATTTTTAAAAATATAGGGAGTTCCATTCACGAAAGTACAGTCGCGAAAAATCAAACCAAGACATTTTTAATATGTTTTTGATATCCTCTGACCCAATTATTTCAAGCAAGCAAAAATTGCCTACGACGACGGTTCAAAGTTTGCCAGAAGAGAAAATTGATTTAATTGTACCTGCAGCTCCGAACAAGAACTATTTCAGTGATGTTGAAGTTGCTGATGCTGCTGATAATGATAACGATGATGATGATTATGATGATGGTGATTATGATGATGCTGATAATGATGATGGTGGTGATGATGTTGATGATTAACTTTAAGATGTAAAAATGTAATGTTTAAGTTCTCATACTGTACTCTTTGCACTATATACCTACACTGATATTTGGCATTATTTAATAAAATTATACTTAAATATACTAAGAAAACATTATGTGTTACTTATTTAAATGTTATTAACTGAAAAATAAAGAAAAATTATCCGAACATAGCTTCCCTGATTTGATCCAAGAAAAAATGCTATTCTAACCCACTGTGCAGCGACAAAGATGAAGTCGTGGTATTATAATTAATAAACTTTACATACATATGAATATACGAGTATATAATTTAAAAATTCAATTCTGATCTTCTTAACAGACCTACCACACACAAACATTATTTTTTCAATTATGTTTATTTAACTGTATCAACGTGTTATTATTATATATAAGGTAAGCACTCAAAAGCTCATCAATTGAATCTAGAAAAAAAAATTATACGTGAGTTTTGGAGCATATACAGGACCAATAAAATATATCGATTAAAAATTGTTCGGCACTTGTCCAAACAAAATGCTGGAAACTCATATAAATAATCGATTTACGTTTGAAGCTTTTACATTGAATTATATTTAGAAAATTGTATGTGACATTAGTTTTTATTATTTGGTGAAACATTCAATAAGTTGCCAATTATCTTTTAGTTTGCAAAAAAAAAAAACCCTCGTATACATTAGACGCAGAGTCCACAAAACCCGAAATTCTTATGTACTTTATATGTATATATCTGTAGAAATATATATACAAATAATAATAGTGGTAATAACTCTTCGTTCCAAATGCTCTTGCAAATCGTGCAAACGCAGCAATTGTAGAATATATGCCTATTTGCTATAAAGAGTTATTACAGCTAATAAAAGGTAAACAAAATTAAATTCTTCTTTACTGTCTCAGGTAAAATTGACTTCATTTTGTTTTTATGTGATATCTATAACAGCTTTTTCTGAATATTATATTTTCCAACATAGCACGACAAATAAACAACAATTTTGATTTTTTTCGTATGACTGAAACATACATATCTTTACTTAAGGAAAAAGTCATATTGTTTAAGTTAATTCATTCAATATTTTTTGAAATGTTTCTCACTTATATTAATTGCAAAATTAAAAAATTATATACAACTATACAAAAGGATGCAACATTTATAATGCAAAAGTTAACTCCATAAAATATATTAAATGGTTTATAGAGTTTTGTGAAACTCAAAACAGATTTTTAGAAAATACATTTTTATTTTATATTATACAAAAAAAAAATTATTGATGCTGCAATAGTAACAATGTTAAAGAAATTATATAAATGTGGTATAAAAAGCCACAAAATAGTAATAATAAATTTTAATATTTAAGTTTTTTTGTTGTGGTTATTTATGTTATATTATTGCAACCCTGTTTCAGGGTTATGGGCTGCATGTTGTGTGCGTCAATTTTTACCCATGAGTAACGGGACCTACAGCTTAACGCCGACTACGAATGACAGATCTGAGTAGCCTGTTCATGGCATTAATTTAATCTCAGAACTTTTGTCAGAAGACTGCTAAGAGGTAGTCTCCGAAATAAATATTTTTTTTTCGTATATCTTTATTTTGAAGATGTCAAAGCTGAGGTTTCAACCCGGACTAGACTACGGGGACTACTGCAAATTTAAAGATATATGTTTAAATGTTTCATATTGTAAGTCGATAGCTTAGCTTCTTGTTTATGGTACAATTTGAACATTTTCTAAAATATTAAGAATATTAATCTATAATTGATTCATTATTATGGGTTGTTCATACCTCGCCTAGATCTAACCAGTACTTCTGAATAAGACTATTTGGCTAGTTGAACTTATACATATGCACTGCAATATCTGCATTGTAATGTAAAACGTTACAGAACATATCCACTGCTTAATCATATGAATGATCACGAGAGCCAATTATCACGTTAACTATAGACTTCAAGAGTTTTTAAATGTACACCGATGTTTTTTTCTCACCTACATTATGTAGAACGCCATTGTTTTTTTGAGTAACTTACAGCCTACAATTTTAGACATACAGTAGACCAAAATATGAAAGCATGAATATTAAAAAAAATTAATTTTCAAATTACGATAAATTGTGATTAAAAAGTGGTTTAGCAAGCAATTAATATAAAAACAAAAATTATAAAAAAAAATTAAAAATCAACAATTTCAATTTAATGAATTTATGAATCTGCGAAAAAACTCATATAAGAGAAGTGTTAGCTGAAATAAAGATTTTTTAAACCTCGGCAAACCTTATGTTTTCTCAGATAGTGAAATCTAAACTTTCCAAATATTGTTACGCCACATTGCAACGACCATCACCCCGAAATAGGGATTAGCTGTTTTTCGTACCTTGGCACAGTGGAATAAGTGACAAGTCTGTAGATGCATTTCCTGGTCCGATGCTATGCAACACTGCTTTTCAGAGAAAGCCAACGATAAGAGCATTGAAACGATCAAGCAGGTCTTAGACATACCAAAGTGGTGATCAGATCACGATTTGGATATAAATCTGAAGTTCTGAAATATAGAAGGCCTGAACCTGAAACTTTTAACGAATTTTCTTACATGTGATGGTAATTTTAAAGCGCATTTAAAGAGAATGGCGATTACAGGGCCATATAATGCTAGACTGTGCTCACATATAATGTGAGTGTCTTGCTCTTGATAGAATTAAATAGATGTGTCTAGGAATGCATATGATTTCGCTGGCGGACATATCCACATTTAGTATTCCTGACCTACTGGTGTTCATATCATAGGCAATAGATCTGACTTTAGTCATAAATGGACACAGTAGAACTTGTAGATCTTATATTTATAGTAAGACTAAATTGAATAAAAAATGTTTGTCAATTTCTCTTTAATTTTGAGCAAACCAATATAAATTTTGATTTTTGTTGTTGTTAATTTTATGCAAGTCTAAAGTTGTGAATATATGTGTATGGAAGACAACAACTGGCAATGCTTAATAAAAGAAACGCAATATGAGAACATATTTCATAAAAGAGGAATACTCAGTGTTATAATCAAATAAAAACAAAATTAATTCGGCTATTTCATGTACATGCATATTGTTACGAAGAAATAATTTTATAAAGAAAAATCGTCATTACAGTCTTTTAAAGTAGGTTTTGCTGTTATTATTACAAAAACAAATATACATGTGGAGGAAAATGTATATAAAAACTCACAAACACAAATACATGTTGGTTTAAAATGTATATGAAAATTATATAAAATTAATACATAATTGAAAATGAAATTGTTGTTGTATAATTATGTAATAACTAATACATAAAACAATTGAAATTACTAGAATAAAACATTAGAACTATAAATAGGGCTACACCTTAAGGTTTAGTAGTTAGTTGTATTTTAAACGTTATAGAGTGTAAATAAAGCTTTAAAACGAAAAGTAACGGTGTTTTAGTTTACAAATATCGAACCCTTGAATAATAAAACGAATTATAAAGGACAATTCGTAACAATATGTATGTAGCTGCAGGTGCATAGCTGTATAGAACCGCGACACTCTAAATGCGTTTCTGCTAATCAAAGGTAATTAAAAATTTATAACGATATTTTTAAATCGAAATCTGAATGATGAATTATATTTCAGCACGTAGTTTTACTGTCTTTACGAGTGTCTTTATAGTGACAACATAGCTCCGATTTTTTTTTTTTTAATCTATAAAATTATGTTTAAATGGATTTACAACTCAAAAATGTTAAAATAAGAAATGTTCACAATAACGATTTTTGTTTGTTAAATGTTTGACATAAAATGAAATAAATGTTCGATTCGACTTCAATTAAACGTCGTTTGCAACGCGTAATTGGAGTGTTTGTTATAACAATTTATATTTAAAAAAAAATTATTAAACTATTCAATACGAATGAAGCACTGTATTGTAGGGTACAATGTAGTGTAACATTAACATTTCCAGCTATAGCATTCGAATTTGTTTATTTTAATAAAAAAAAAGTTTGTTTTGTGGGGTGTAATTTTTGAAATTTTTTGCTTTTTGGCTCTATTGAACTTTGGGGTTTTACTTCTATACAAATTTACAACTTTAAATACACACACACTCAGGCATACACATGTATAGTATTTGTTCAATGTAAAAATTTCATATATAATGTGTATGTATTTACTAAACAATAACAACAACTACAACAACAACAGACAAAAACAAAGAAAATGTAACAAATTTACAAACATTTTGCTGTCAACAGAAAAGTTAAACTTTTCATGTTCACGTAGTTTTTGAGCCCCAGAAAAAGAAAACAATTTTGTTAACATTATTGCTGCGGGAAAATATAAAACAGTGGTTCAGAGATTTTATATATGTATAAAAGTTGTTGGGAAACGTTAAAAGGATTTCGTTTTTGTATATTTGCGTTTCTGCTTCTTGTTTTCGGTTTTGTTTTTTTTTGTTTTATTTCTTCAACATCTTGTTGAGCCATTAAAATACCCATTCAACCCTCTTTAGTTGTTTCAAGCTTGTAAGTATTTGAATGGTTTTTATTAAGAGGGTGACTCTAATATAGGTAGAAAGGTATGAAGGTTTTGTTTTTCTTATTGTTATTGTTTTTTATTTTATTATTTTACTTATATACTATATTTTGTGTTTAATACAATAAAGTTTGTTTTACTGTTTGTCGTATATTTTGACATTTATGGTGTCAAGTCACAAACGTATACAAACAGTTTTCGTTGTAAGCCAAACAGTAAAAAACAGTGGGCTAAGATAGTATATGTATGTACCTGCAAATGTATAACGCAATCAAATGTAACTCACCAAACCATCAGTAATTTCTTAATGTAATTATATTTTAAATAATAATAAATAATAAAGATACAACAGCATTCAATAATCCAACCGATTGCTGATTTTTTTGCATTACGCAATAGTTGACCAATTTAAGTTCCCTTCCATTTCACTGTTTTATTCACACAAACTTTCAACAGAAAACATATAGTGAACAAATAAATAAAACTCCTGTTATATAAAATCCTTAAGGGGAATTCTTATTCGTTTATGTCTGTTTTTTTGTTTACGAAAATAAATAAATTTTGTTATGGTTGATGAGTAGCAACAAAATTGTTTCATACAATTTCATTTCAA
Source organism: Metopia argyrocephala (assembly GCA_963576795.1). Taxonomy (NCBI): domain Eukaryota; kingdom Metazoa; phylum Arthropoda; class Insecta; order Diptera; family Sarcophagidae; genus Metopia; species Metopia argyrocephala. The sequence continues at coordinate 52,843,623 of OY756211.1, read as the reverse complement.
ATTTTTACAACTTGATTATTACAAATAAATACAAGACGTTTTTCGTATTGCTTTTATATTTTTTAGTAGAGTTTTTTATGAAAATAAAAATAAAAATTTTCATTTATGCTCGTAGTCAGTATTTTGTCGCTTAACAATATTTGGCCTTAAGACTTTTTGGTTTTAACAATAATAGATAATGAAATAAAGAAATTGTTTTTTTGTTATAAATTTATGGTTTCGTTGTTGTTGTTTTCGCAACTATTATTATTATTATTTTTTTTTTGTTATTCAGTAGGTGTAAAAAAGGAAATTTAAAAAGTTTTGAAGCATCTTTTTATGTTTGAAAGTAAAGGCAATTCAGCTTAAATGTAAGTAAATAAACAGTGTGAATCTGCAGACTTCAAAAATAATATTTTGGATTTATTGTCAAACGGAAATCAATTTCATTACAACTCTGTGTGGCAGAAAATATTATATTGCCGTCATTGTAATATGTAGTTACTAAAGCAATTCACAAGCCAAACTTAAAGAGATTACTTGTCATTATCTACATTTTTTCTTTTTATTTATACAGTCGACTTCGGATATAGCACACCGTTTAAATGAAAAAATCGGATAATTGCAAAACAGATTCATTAATTTTTATTTTCCATTAAATTTAAAGGTATTTACTTCCGTTTAAAAGAAAATCTATTTTAAAGAACAACAGCTTTAAGAAACAGATTTTGCGTTAAAAAGGACAAAATTGTATATACAGATCTCCGCTTAATTGCAAATACAGGTATTAAGAATTTATTGACATTTATTTTCAAAAGTATTTTTTATGGGAAAAATGTTCATTTGTTGCTAAAATTGTTTATAATTTGTCTGTTAGCTTTATAAGAATTTGCATTTTTCTAAAACTTATCAAATTGTTTTATTTTTTATTCAATAATATTTTAAGGGTTCGTTTAAACGAAAAAATGTTGCATTTATCCGACGTCCTTTTAAAGAAAAATTCTGGTTATAAGAAAAACAAATGCTGTTTTTTTTACATTTTCTTATAACCGAATTCGACTCTATACATATGTATATACAGTATTCCCCGGATAATTGCCTTGACAAAAATGTCAAAATTTTTGGGCAATTATGCGTGGAGAGCATTTAAAAGAATACGCTTAATTGCCTCTAAGAGGTAATTAGACGAATACGCTTAATTGCCTCTTAGAGGTAATTAGACGAATACGCTAAAATTCGTTAAAGGTGTAATTTTCTGAACATATACAATTATATTGTGCATATGTATGTAACAAAGAAATAATTACAGAAAATTAAAAATTCAATAAACTTTTTAAGTTATTTATTTTATTAAATAATAATTCATAGTTCATAAAAAAGTAACAAAACATAAACTCAACAAAAAAAAAAAAAGTAAAAAGAAATAATAAATACGTCTTACATAGTTGATATGTTGCATTTAAAATCTGCAGCAAGCTGATGTCTCGTTTTTTTCTTTTTTTTGTAATAAGAAAATAATTAGAAGCTTTTGCTTTACTGACAAAGCTGTGTTACGTGGAGACATTTCTTTACAATATTAAATATTTATTTGGCTGTTAACACCTGAATAGTAAAACAGTTTTTTTCTATTTTGCAAAATAGTAATTGAAACAAACAAAATCGTAAAGACACTGACATCAATATGTACATACATATGATAAGCAGGTGACTTTATAAAGAAACTTGGTAGACTTTTATTGCAAGGTTGTATAAAAAGATAGTTTGAAAGAAAACTTAACGGACATTTTGTGCCTCTATAAACACAAATGAGTTTAGCTGCAGTTTTAAGCCAATAAGTACTTTGGGTAATTAAACGGGGAAATTTTAAGGGAATTTTCTTTTTCGGGAAAATATATTTGAGGTAATTAAGCGAATAAGGCAATTAAGCGAAAGTTAATTAACCGTGGAATTTTATTAGAAAATGGTAAGAAAAAAAAAACGGGGATTTAGAAACTGAGGCAAATAAGCGTAAAATGCAATTAAGCGTGGGGAAATTATCCGGGGAATACTGTAAAAGTTTAAACTTATTAGGTCTAGATTTCAATAAAGGCAATTAAATCAACTTTAATTGATTCTTCCCAATGTTTCGTCGATTTTTTGTCGACGTAATTAAATATAAAAATAAATTAAAATTATAAATTATAATTTTTAACACCTTGTTATAAGGTCGCTGTTAAAAAATGCATTTGTGGTGTTGGACATCTGATTGTAATAAAATGTATCTTTAAAACAAACTGTTCACATTATAACTTATAATTGTAATTTGTTTTTAATTTATTTTTAAATTTAATTAATTTAGTTTGTTAGCTTACTAGACAAGAGCTCCGGGTTCAAATCCCAGCTCTGAAATCTTGAAAAAATATGAAATATAAAAAAATATTTCTTTCGGCGCTTGTGTTTTATACAGGAATTTGTCAATTTAAAAACAGTCATATAAGGTACAGTCAACTTAAAATCACTTTCTTAACTTTCGATAATTTGATTTTAAACTTAGGTGCCCAAGTGATCTAGTTGGTAGTGGACTAGACTGCTACTGCGAGGGTTGTGGCTGTGAGACTCTGGTCTACGACACTATAGCGAGAATATGGTCTTAGTCACTCCGCTCGTAATAATAATTAAAATATTATTTGATATTGTATTGTAGTTTAGCAAATAAATAAAAATAATATCATAAATTTCAAGATTTTTATTTATTTTAATGATATATGAAAAAAATATTTCTTTCGGCGACTACCTCTCAGTAGTCTTCTGGCAAAAGCTCTGAGAACATGAACATAAACAAGCTTCTCAAGTGTGTCGTTCGGAGTCGACATTAAACTGTAGGTCCCGGTACTCATGGCTAAAAATTTACACACACAACATAAGTTCTGCGAGAAGCTAGGCCGTAGCCCTGGCACAGGGTTATAATGGCCAATTATGTATGTATGTATTAAAAACTATCAATAAAAAAGAAAGTACATGAAAATAAAAAAGAAAAAGTTGCGGTTTCGAATTTAAAAATTTTTTGAGTTTTTAGAACTGTTAATGAAATGCTTGAAAAGTTCTTTTAAGAAACGGAATTGGAATCAATATATGTTTTATTATTTTTACTGGTATGAACATAAAAAATAGTTTATTAAATTGTTATTATTTGACTAAAATATATGTATTTTAATTGATGAAATCTCAAAAGTTTTATTTACGTTTCGTAAAAATAAAGATATTATAATTTTTATTACCACATACATGATATATGATATGTTTTTTTAATACTATTATTCGAATAGGCGTATAAACAAAATTTTAAAATATGAGTTTACAGAATAGATTTAAGTTTTCTTTAAAATAATATAAATTTTTGCTAAAGTAAAAAAATAATGAATAGAAACATTTTATTTTTAACTAATTGGTCTCTTTGCTTATTTATTTATTTTGCCTTTTTTTTGTTATTTTATTTGTATAAAAACAAGTGTTTATTATAAAAAGTTTCTATAATCAATTCCTACGTATGTATGTACTACATACTATGTAGGTTCTTAACAAAAAATATTATTTTAGTTACATTTTATTATTGCTTATAAAAGAAAATAAATTTGCATATTTTAGGGCGTTTTATATAAGATTTTTTTTTTTCTCAATAAAACAAACCAACAAAATATATATAAATAAATAAATAGAATTATTTATTTAAATTTAAATAATGAAGTAACTACCAATACAATTAAAAAAAATTATTTAAACTTGATTTGATAAATATTTTACGAGAAGTAACGATAGAGAATTTTAAAAAATTTATGTAAATAGTATGTTGGATATAAAAAACGAATGCGAACTTACTGTACGAATTTAAATTTAAAATTTAATTAAATTTAAAATTAACTTAATTAAGACGTTTAATGTAGTCGTAGAATGTAGTTTTCACATAAACAAAATTTTCACCGCTACACAACAAAATGTAAACGTTGGTCTTTTGTTATTAGAAAAAGTTTTTCTTTTTGATTTGATGATATGGCTCTCTGACAGTCTGTAAATAATGACTATGCCACTTATAGACTGAGTAAGTGAAGCACTTTAGTATTAAAATGATAATTTTTTCTTCTGGGATCCTTAAAAATAAAAACTATAAACGAAAACAGCCAAGTCCTTAAAAGATTTCTATCTAAAAAAGAGAAAAAATTGCTTTTATTATTGGCAGGATAATATTGTTTTAACGGCGGTAGCGTCTACGGCAACAACCCATTTGACTGTCTATTGTCAACGAGAAAAAAGTTTTTATTTATTATTCCCCGCACCATTAGAGAACGTTTATACTTTTTGTTGGCTCTTTCTTGTTTCAGTATTCATGACCGTCTTTAGAAATGATGGTAAAAAACGATATCTAATATATGAATATTTAAATACAGAGTAAAAATAAGACGGAGAAATAAAGCTTTTGTTAAAGCTAACAATGAGGTTTTTTAAGGTAATTTGAAAAGAATATAAAAAAACGCAAATTTTAAAATCCCAAACCTTATTTTATGAATTTCTTTTTTTTACCTATAGCAGAAGTTTGATATTGAAATTATTGAAAAGGAATCCCTAATACAGTGCACTCGGTATAATGTTAACTAAATAAAAAGCGGGTGTTGATATTTTTCAGATTTTTGTCATTTACGAATATTTAAATTTAAGGTAAAAAGCATATTGATACTTAGTACAGTTTAAATAGTTTTAATTGCTTAATAATTAAAAAAAATTTAAAAAAAATTCAAATTTAAATAAAACCAATAATTTGTCATGTTTATGCCCGTTTTGAAAACGTTTTCTTTCACTCAAACCCATGGCATAAACAGCTATAAGAACAGTTTTGAAATTTCGAAACGTTTTCATTGATACTGCTTTCAAACCTGTTTGAGTTAGACTTAGCGTTTTTAAAATTGGGTATAAACGCATACGGTTTTGAAACCAGCTATAAAGAATGTTCTGTCAAATTTGATGGGGTTACCAAATTCTTCCATTGGTTGTTTTTATTATTCTATGTGTATTATTATATAAAATATGAAAAAATTAAAATTAGAATTATTTAGAAACAGCTATTGGTTAAAACAGATTTAAAAATGTTTCGACTCAACGATGTGTATGAAGTTATCGTTATAAGTGAAATCGTTTTCTGTCGAATTGATTCAACAGTTGAACAGTTATAAACTAATGCTCGTATTCATAAAAAATAAAACAGTTTTATGAATTGCTTATTTGACAATTACTCCGTAGAAATATGTCAAATAAGCACTCTATAAACCAATTTTATTTTTTTTGAATACGGGCATAAGTAAATAACACTTTATATAATCGTATTTGTAATTTTATACATAGTGGGCAGAGCATTTAAACGAAAACGGGTTGAAAGTTTGGTAAATTTATTTTTGTATTGTGAAATACAATTGTTCCAATTGGATATGAAATATTATTAAATTCCATAAAATAAATATACGAAAGCGGGTCAATACATCCTTGAGTTTTGGAATGAAACACAGTTTTTTTTTTGTTTGCAAGAAAAAAAAATTATCTTCCAAAATTATCTAATTTTAGCTCAATACACTAAGTCCAACGTTTCTCCAATGTTTTTATCCCTTCCAAAAGCTATTAATTTTCAAGGTCCATAAAATAGACACTTGTTTGATCAACAATTTTATCGTTCGAGCCAAGTCTCTTTCTACCGAGCAATTTCTCTAAGTTTGAGAATAGGAACTAGTCACTGAGGACTAAATCCGGAGAGATATAAATTCTAAGCAAAATTCATGTAATTTTGCCATTAACATGTGTTCACCCGTCCAATATCGTTTTTTTTTTAATCCTCGTTATATCAGTCCAATAAGATGGCATAATATTCGCAGTTTATTGTTTTTTCATTTTGAAGGTAATCGATGTGCATCCCATCGTGTTGCCATCACCTTATTGGCCGATATACTAAGCTTGCCCTTCTTCGGTGTTGGTTCACCCAGAGATACCCAATGTCTAGACTTCTGTTTGGTATCCGGAGTTATGTATAAGGTTTCATTCACAGTTTTAAAACACCGCAAAAACTCATTCGAATTGCGGATAAAAAACTCCAAACAATCCTTTTAAGTTGTCACATGATAACTTTCTTAAACCTAGCAGAACATTTAACATCGAAACGATACTGATATATGAGATGCCTATTGAATCAAGAATTTCACGCACTTTTAATTGTCGATCGTCCAACACCATATCGTAAATTTTTTCGATATTTTCGGGTATATTGACCTGGATTGGCCGCCCAGAACGTTCAGCGTCATTTGTACTTGTGCGACCATAATAACAGTTAGTAAACAACTTTTGTACCGTTGAAATCGATGGTGCAGAGTCTCTATGGTATTAGTCAAGTTTATCCTTAGTGTGATTGGCCTTTTTTCGAAAAAAATAATGTTTAGTGAAAACCCGAAATTCATTTATTTTTTTTATTTTTAAAAGAATACACGAGGTTGTATGTTTTGAACAGCTGTTAACATGCATATATACATACATAACTGGCCATTACCACCCTATTTCAGGGTTACGGCCTAGCTTCTCGCAGCACTCATGTCGTGTAAATTAATTTTTATAGATGAGTACCGGGACCTACAGTTTAAAGTCAACTCCGAACGACATATTTAAGAAACTTTTTCATTGCAATCAATTACTCCTAAAGCTTTTGCCGGAAGACTGCTGAGAGGTAGTTGTCGAAAGAAATAATTTTTTCATATTTCTTTTTGTTTTTTCAAGATGCCAGAGCTGAGATTTGAGCCTAGCGCTATCGTCTTAGTAGTCTAACACACTGGACCACGGCGAGAACAGCTGTTAAACGCAAAGTAAATTACGAAATTTACTCAAAACTTTACAGTAGTCTACTAGCAGTTGCCACTTAATGGGAGCAGTGTTGCATTTAATATGACTACGAGGGAGTTCGAAATTTCAGGGACTTTTTGATCCACCTCCGTATGTACATAAGCACATATTGCAGATGTAAGTGATTCAACTAAAACTTAAATTTTATTTCATTTAGAGTTGATGTTTTAGAACTTTATGGTTTGGTTAATGTTTTAGAGTAGATCATGTCAAAAAAACTGGTTGACGTTTTGCGAGTTGGACGAAATCATCAACAGTTGATTATTCCAATTGCACTATATTTTAAAAACAATTACATCAGTTGCTATATAACTTTTTGTAAATTTATAAGCATTCAGCGCTTATTCAGAATCGCAATATAAAAAAAATATCATATTTGTTCTTTTTTATATTGTTTTTCTGCTTTTGCACTTATTTCTCCTTTTATTTCTTTTTAGCAATCACTGTAGTTTTCTTTATGGTTATAAAATCAGAGCTTTTTTTTTCAAAGCGTGTGATATTATCTCTATAGAAATTTATATATTCAGGTAGTAGCTGCATCAGTGGTTGACAGTTTTTTTTTAAGTTCATTTAAATAAAATCCATAATAAATATTTATTTAAGAAAATGCTAAACAAATAAACCTTCTTTTGGCAAATAATGATGACAACAAGCAGATAATATTTCATTCATTCATTCGCTCAACCATTCTTTTATTCATTTACTTATTCATCTCTCTTTTTTATAGAGGAGCAAATGTTAAATAAAAAAATGAAACCGGAGGAGATTCTGTTAAAAAGATTTTTATGCAGCATTACAAGAGAAAAAGGGAATATTTAAATTTAAGAAAAAGAAGGACAGTAAAATGTGACAGCTTATGAAAGAGTAGTTCGTGCTTTTTATTTTCCAAATGAAAAGATTTGTTTTTTCGTGTCATATTTTTCATAATCAAAATTTATACTGTGGCTTCAAGTAAATAAATATTAATATTTGTTGTTGTTTTAAAAGTGCAGTATGATTTTTAAATAATACTCGTATCAAGATTAAAAAGGTAATAATTTTTAACAAACAAACAGAACGTCAAGTTAAATGTAAAAGGAAGAATTAAACGTAAGGATATAAAATATTACAACACTGATTGCAGATCGTATGGGTAATTTGAATTTTTTTTTTTTGTCTAAGCACAAGGGAAAAACGTCTTATGAACCAAAATACAAAAAGCGAAAGTAAATAGTAAAGTAAAGCTTTAGAAAATTGGTTTATAATACGAGTAATTTCAACCTATTAACAGGACACAAGGAACTCTGATGAGACTATCGTAGCTGGAGTCGAAAACATATGTACAGTTTGGCTAGTGTACTTAACCTAATAACGTTTTTAGATTTTAAACCATCAATTAGATTAAGATTAATCAGTAAAAAATACTAAAAAAACGTTATCGAATGAGAGGCCAAGAGTTTACTCTGGCCTCTATATTTAGAAATTGTGTTGATTTTAACTGTCATAAGTAGAAATAACGTCGCAAAGTCAATTACGGAGTAGTAGAAATGAACTGAATTGAGGTCGAAAAATCATCTTTTCCCTGAAGTGCTGTTAAAAATATAAAGACCTTGTAAAATATGCTTCTGAAGCACTCTTTCACGCGGGAAGAAATTACACCCTGAAAAACCATTTCTAAAAGCAAAGAGTGTAGTTATTTACGTTAAACATACCTGGTTAATTTGTATACTTTTTTTTTAATAATTGTTGCCATGGAGCGGCGTTTGCTAATTTTCTATGATCAGCATCTAAAAAGTTAGTTTTACTCGGGATTTTATAAATCGACAATAAAAATAATTTAGAGAACAAACTTAGCGCTTCACTTTTTTTGTGCTCTTTAATTTTTCAAAATGCGAAATTTTTAAGCTTGGTTCCAAAATATGAAAAAGCACTGCTTATAAATTGATATATTTATAATTTTTTTCCTAATTAATATTTTATGGTGGTGTTTCATTAATCCGAAATATTACCAAAATTTTTCAGATTTTTTTTTCTTTTTTTAAGACCAATACTCAGGAGTAAACCCCTACGCATGCAGTTCATTGTATTGGAATATTGAAGATAGGATATAGATAGATTTTTTTTTTAAATTTTATTGAACGCCATATGTTAATGAGATCACTCAAAGGCCAGTGTTATACCTTCACCCTTGAATGATCAACAGCAATTGCTTCATTTGTCGGTGGATGTTGATAGCTATTATCTTCCCAGAAGGTGGCGCTGTACTCCTGATCATTCGTTTCTGGTGGAATAGACTAGATGTGTCAGGGAGCTGTTTTTTTTGCAGATGGAACCTCTTATTTTTAAATTATAATTTAGAAAAAACCGATTATTTTATTTTAGAATTTTTGTCCTTCGCTGGGATTGAACCTCGGTCGTTTGGATTCTTCATATTTTTGTTGTTTTTGACTTATGCATTCGCTTCAGAAAATTAGACTTCAGTAAGTTCATAATACAAATGCATATCATTTCAAGCATTTGAATTGGTGAATGCTGGGTATTATGTCTGACAAAAATGTTTCGATATGATACACGAATGTCCAATTTGACAATTTTGGCAGATAAGTAATTTTTGAGTATACACTAAATTTTCTCTGCAGTTTGTTTAAAAAAATATATCTTACCAGTGCAGAGAGCATGTATGTATTTCATATCATAATTCAGTATGAGTATGCAGTTTTGCTTAAACACCTTCAAATATAAGTACATAGTTCTGTGTCATTGTGTATGTGTAGGAAAATAAGAATCTTGTTTGCTAAATTCACAACAAAAGACAGTCAGTTGATTTAAGATTGTGTGAAATTGATAGGCACGTATTTGAAATTAGTGTCTCTGGGCACAATTGCACTCGTTTTGTAGATTTTCTGTTCCCACGTTAGGCACAAACATAAAATTTTCTTGTGATTTTCTACGTATAAGTAACCTAAAGCCCTTTTAATGAAAATACTTGGAAAATTCATCTGTATACTTTGTGGAAGCGAGTAGTAGTAGCAAATCTATTTTGTATTTTCTTTGTTTTTCTATAAATCTCACCTTTGGTATTAAATTTTCATTTGAATAGAGACGATTTCATGATTATCTTGAGTTTTGCACGAAAATAAAAATAAATAAAAATCTTATATTGTACCAAAGCTATGAAAAGTGTTTGTGAATTTTTAAAAATTTACATTCACAGGGCCATAATCATGTATAAGTATTCATACATTAAGATTTTTTGCCGTATATTCGAATTTGGGTGTATAAACACCCACGGTCTCTTAGATGTTAAAGAGGACATTGTATTGTTTGTGTTTTTTTTATGAAATTTCTTGTTCAAGATCTGAAGAATTCTCAGGCTTAATCTGAGAAACGATATAAGAACATGAAACGATATACTCTAGAAGAGTAAAATGACGGGAAAAGAAAAAAGAAGATCACAAAAAAAAAAATTAGCCTTACTAGCTGATTTAGTATGTAAGATTAGACTTAGATGAGTTTAAAAATAAAACACATATAGCACAGCAATTTTCTTTAATATTTTTTTCCGTTTCTAATTCCTAGTACAATATTCACTGGATAATTACCTCGAAAATAATTTCAAGATTTTGGGTTCACACTGCGAGTAACGTATTCAAATTTTTTAATTCATTACTGTCCAATAACAGTAAAGAACTTATGCGCTGTGTATGTATTTCATTAAAAGCGATTTTAACATTTCATTAAACAATAACACTGGTCGACAAAATAATGTTTTTTTATTTTTGTGTCACAAGAACAAAAGTAATAAAAACGTAAAGTTTTTTTTAGCAAAACTGCGTTTTTAAATAATTAAAAATTTAACACAATTTAATGTTATGTTAACAGTTTTTATGGTATTAATTAGCATCGGAAAAAGAAAAAAGTACATAAGAAATTTCAAGATATCGCAACATATATAGCAATTTCTTATAGTTTCTCTTAAGGGTAATTTTATTTTAAATGAACTAAGCCATACTTAATGAATATTGATAAAAAAATATATTGATTTTATTAACATTTAAGCAAAAAATCTCTTTCTTATTCAAAGATACTCATACTTAAAAAAAAAAGATTTTTCTTGTTCATATTCGAATTATTAAAATATTTATTCTTTGGTGAATATGAAACTCGACGGATTTAGAGCCATATTTAAATTGAGAGATAACTATAATAACGAAAATATTTCTCATCTTGTGAAATATAATTATTCGTTGGCGAAAATTCTAGGACTAGTGAATAGCAGAGTTGTAAACGAATCATTCATTTTTAAATCAATTCGCGAATCATTGATGCATTGATATGTAAAATTTTGAATTAATTCGTTTCGCCAAAAAAAGAATCGAATAAAATTTGAATCAAATCATTTGAATTCAGCCAACATGAATTGCAATTCATTTTGAACAATTTAAATAAAATTTTCATTAAGTAATATTTCTAAAAGTGCGCTTTTGGGCTCCTTCATCCAGCAAATTACAGCCGAATTTTGATTATTCGGCTAGCACAGAACTTGTCTAATATAAAAAGACAACTTGCAAGTTTTGTGTGTCAATTTATATCCATGAGTACCTGGACAGACTTGAGAAGCTTGTCCATGGCGATCAGTTACTCTTAGAGCTTTTGCCAGACTACTGCTCAGAGGTAGTCGCCGAAATAAATATATTTTTTATATTTTTTATTTTTTTTTCAAGATGACAGAGCTGGGGTTTAAATCCCTAGCTTTTGCCTTAGTAAGACAACTAAAGAACCACAAAACTACGGCGACAAAAAAGGGTTGTATTCACACAAAAAAGGGTGTAGATATCTGTATTTAAACCGGTTACCAGATTAAATTATATTTATAATAGAAAAAAGAAAAAAGTTTACAAATTATATTCGTATTAGATTAGTTACACTGTATACTAATACCAAAGTATTTTACTTTTACTGGATTTGGATTTAGTTCTAATTACAAATGTAGCAATTGTACCAAATAGAATTGTTTGAATTTAAAAATTGATCACAAGTGTACTTAAAGTGTACACGAGAATACAAAAGACAACCACCTATATAAAGAGTAAATTTTAAAATTTAGTTTAGTGCTTGTATTCAAGGGATATAAGTACTTGTATTATAAAAAACAACAAAAGCTTTTTTTTTCAAAATACTTTGGTATTTTCAGTAAATTCAAGTGTGTATTCTATTTAATATTGAAACGTAAAAAAAATTTAAGAACTTGCATTAAATTTAAGTTTTTGAAGAAAAATGAATGTCAGTTCTTAAATTAAAAAAAATAAATAAAATAAAATTAAAATATTCGTTGTGAAATAAAAAATTCACCATAAAGGTAGTGAGTCAAAAGAAGTACTCGTATAAACATTAATACCATTGTCTACACGAGCACTTTACCATTATTTTAATGACTATAATTATGTCGACATTTTGTTGTTGTTTCTTTTAAGCAGTCAGTTGAAAAGATTTAAAAAAACAAAAATAATAATAAAATACAAAGAATTCTGAAGAAGATCCTGCCTCATATTCAAAAATCTCTCATTTAAAAATAAATGATTTGCACAAAGAACAAACCGAGATAAGGAAAACAGGATATCACTTAACGCATGAATATGCTTCTAAAGGATTTACTTTTTTTTCCATCAGCTCGGGCTTACGTTTACATCGCAACAGTCTGAATGTGGGAATTATTGATGGATTCATTTGTTTATTAAAAAAACGAGTATTTAACTTACGGCAATTCCAGTCGGTATGTGTATGATACCATTATGGCTTTGAGATAAATCTTACCTGCAAGTAGAAAAAGCAAATAAAACGACAAATGTTAATAAGAAAAAATAAAAAATTTCCATAAATAAGGGTACAGATAATCCTAAGTAATAAATAGAATCGTTTAAATATAATAAAAATAATAAAACAATTAGAAAGGTTAACTGAATATATACATAGGTATGTATGTCAAGATGCAAGTAAACATATAATAAAATACTCTAAACTCTGCTAATAATATTGCCCTATACTTGAGACCATTTCACATCATTTAAATTCTTTTCGGGTATGTTCTACGCAAGACATATCTAATAAGATGTTGCTAAATATACATCTTTTGTATTTGATAAGTCACAATGAGGCCTACACTTCTACTCATGCAGTGTAGCCTTGTATTGGAATGCAAGATAGATTGATTGATTCTTTTTGCTATTAATAGCCTTATGTCAATGACACAATTGCTGTCAGTTAATCACTCAATAGCCAGTGTTATACCTTCCCCCTTAAAAATATTCAACAGCAGTTGGCCCATCTGTTGATGTTAATTTTTGTTTGTTGTGAAGTGGTGAGGATCTTGGCTACGGTGTTGTTCATAGATATTTAAGGTGGTTAGAGTGGAATGTCGTGGGACGGATTTCTTTGGGATGGACTTCTTGGTGGTGAAGGAAACTTCTTAGATATTTAATTTGAATTTTAATTGAATTAATTTAGAAATTTGGAAATACCGCACACATTTTTGTTTTTCATATTCTCCAGTGCTGGGGCTCGAGCCTGGGCTGTTTGGTGTTATAAACGAGCGCTCTAACCACTACACTACGCCACCCACAAAGTTCAATAAAAAAACTCAATTTGATTGTAGGTTTTTGTTTAGTAATAATTAAAAAATTGTATCATATGTGTTCATAAAGTTCATAAAGTGTTTATTGATAGTTTGTAGTGACATGTCTTCAAACGAAAGTGTTTCGAATTGTATGAAACATTGCCGGCTCTATAAAACATGAAATTCCAATCGGGACAAAAAAACAGCTGCTTTCAAAATAAATGCCGCAATTCCCTTAAACATTTTTTATGAGGGCATTTTTCTTTCTTCCTGAACCATTATTTCATCCATTTATGTTTTTGATTTTTGAACTTTTTCTCTTTAGTTGGTAAAATAATTGCTAGACAAGCTTCTTCTTCCTCATTTACATATGTCACTGAACATTATTTTTTAATTGTTTAATTCCAAATTGCAAAATTTTTTGGAATTAATTTTACAATTTCTGAACTACACATGTGTGTGTTTTGTTTACTTCTCCATATATGAATATGAACTTGCATATATTCTTTTTGTGTATATTGTAAAAATTTTTTCTTAATACATATATCATCGTGCGGGAGTTTATGTGCTCTATCCGCCATTTCATATTTCTCGACGGAATGATGCCACTTTAGGTTTTTGACACCAAATTTTTAAATTCTGCAATCCGCTTTTGGCCATTTATCTCCGAAACTGGACGAGATATCCAAAAACAAATTGCAGACTTTAAAAATTTTGGGTCGAAAACCTAAAGTCGCATCATTAACTCGAGATATATAAAAAATATAAAATGGTGTATAGAGCACTTAAACTCCCGCACGACGATATGTATATATTTTGTTAAATTTGCGCAAATTATTGAAAAGTGTAAACCAAAACGACAATAATAAATACAATAACATTAAGTAATTAAAAACTAAGTTTGTGCTATTCAGTTTGCTTTTGCTATTTATGTAAAATATTTGACATTGTCCCAATATAAGCGTATTCAATAAGGTGATGTTAATTCTACAACAGCTAACATTTTTCCAAAATATTTTTAAAATTTTTTTTTTAAATTTAATTCAGGCTCAAAATGTGAATGCTTACAAACCAACAAACAATAAAAACTTACAATACTCCCTTGGTATATCAACAAAAATTTAAATATTTTAAATGTTACATAAAATTATATGTGACAACTTTAAATAATCAGGAAAATATTAATTTGGTAACTCAATCTTCTTTTTTATTTAATATTAAAGTTTAATATTCTACTGAATAATGTTAATAATAAGGATTTATGTGATATTATAAAAATAAACTAAAAAAAATAGAGTTAAGATTGACAATCGACAAAAGTATATCTTCCAAACCGTCTGACACATCTTCTGGTCACAAAATATTTCTAATTTTTATGGGTATTATTTGAATAGATTTTCTAATGGAATATTGTTTTTCGCAACAATAGTTTTTTAATTTTAGGCCATATTTAATGTGTATTAACCAATAAAATGTGCTGAGTGACATTTAATTTCTCATTTTTGTCTTAAAATACCTCATCACAGTAAATGATCTCTCAACTTTTATATTTGAAAATTGAAAACTCAATAAGTTGGTAACATTACTATTACTTCTATGTCTTTTATATACCAGAACTTAGGGAACAAGTGGCATTATATTATTGCATTATTTAAGACATTTTCAGCAAATTTTTATATTTGTTGACAAATTTGTTTTCTTTTTATATATAAATACTTTAGTTTTTCTTTTCACAATTTTTAATGTTGCTTTTCTTCGAAATTATATATTAAACAACAATAATTATTTAATACAGAATCAAATGAAACTCTTCACCGTTATATTAATCTTATTTGTCAAACTTTTAACAAACTACATATCTAATATATAAAAATTAATGTACATTTTGATGCCACCACTAACCGCGGAAACGCATGGATCGATTTTAGCCAAAATTCCAGGGTACGTTGGATTAGTCTGAGATATGTAGGAGATATGGCATTTAGATTTTATTATATATTCCCATACAAATTCAATGTACAATTTTTCAAATTATTCTAAACTTATATCTTGAGAGCTGTTAAAGCAAAATTTTCTACTACATTTGGTCTGAACGACTTCCTGGTCAAGGAAAATCATCAATCAGAAAATAGGCGTGGTACCTCCCATGCAAGTTAAACATTAATTTCTTTATACCTTGTGGAGTGTTAAAGCTGAAGTTTCTGAGTTTGGAGTAATTGACTTCGTAGTCATTAAAAACAATCAGTCGAAAAATGTGTACAAATGGCAGTGGTAAGTGTAGCGAAGCAGGCCGGGTTTAGGCTAGTAAGTATATAAATTCCTCGCAAGTTTTCGTATTGTCTGCACTTTACGTTTGAAATACAATGTTAACTAATATTTGTACTTCAGCTAGAATAGATGCTAGGTAAGTTATGTAAAGATAATTTTTGGTGTCATTATACATATTTTTAGTTGTAAAATTTCAAAAGACTTCTGCTTTTCAGTATTAAACACATGTTTTATATTTTTAGACTGATTTTTCAAAGGAATAGCCATCTAGTTGTAACTGCAAAAAAAAAAAATTATTCAATTTTAGTACTACAAAACGTATGCAAAAGAGTAGGGAATGTTGAATTAAAAAGTTTTTGTTAAGTTTAGTAAAAATGCGCCAAATTATCGCGATTTTTATTAAACGTATTGTGCCAGAAGAAAAATGGGAAAATGTTTAGTTGCTTTTTTAATACACAGGGTACCCACAATTATATAAAACAATCAGAATGAAGTGTTTCACTGCTCTGATTTATTTTATTTACTCTACTTTTAAAATAGTAAAAAAATATATTATTAAAAACAAAACAAAAAAAATTTCTTGTTATATTATTGTTATTCAAATTTTATAGAAAATATTCTACAATTTTTCCAAAATGACTTCTAAAAAATCTAGAGCAGGTAAAGGGAAAGCATCACCTGAAAAAGTATACGAACTGATAACATTGGAAGATATGCAAAATAAGGAAAAAAAATATCAAAATCATATTGCGAATTTAAGAAAATGTTTGAAATATATTGAAGGTAACATGTGTAACTAAAACTACTTAAGATAACAAATGCATATCTTTGTACAGCCACTGTATTTAAATAAATTGAATTCCTTTAGATGCAACGGCCATAGAAACTGAAATAAAAGCTCAAGATTTGCTTAACAAAAAATGGTTAGATTACGTAAATTGTTGCCCTTTGCCCAAACCCTACATACCACCCGATATTCGTTTAAGTATGGAAAAATTAAAGTTTTTCGAAAACAAATCCGTAGAGGAAATAATTAATTGGTTATTAGCTGTAAATGAGAGAAGCATTTTGTCACAGGATATCTTTGTTAAAAATGTTACGCGTAAAGCCCTTTTTGATACAATTAAACCGAATTTTGGCTACGAATACAATGAGAAAATTGAATTCTGTCTTCAGGTTTTAAAACGCATCGAATATTTTTTGCTTAATCAAGTGGAGGTCAATAAATGCTCTTTGTCGGTGTTGCAAGATATAAAAGAATTGCGTTGGAATGTACAGAAAGAAATTCAAGATTTTTTTAATCGTTTTACCTATAGAATTTTATCATCCGAACAGGCCTATATGAAGTATGGTACTATAAATTCTAGAACGATAATTTTTACTACGTCCTTTCTTTTAGTTCTGTTGATGCCTTTACAGCCGATTATAGCTTTGAGAGTGAACATTTTCAAATACATATTTGGTGTTTAAAAAATGTTCCCATACGTTTTGATCAACTAGAGTAAGTATATAGTTTGATTTTATAAGACATAATGATACATATATGATCTCTTTGTTATATTTATAATAAAATATTAGAGAACCTCATTTGATTGCACAATTGGAAAGCGTTAAAATAAGTCTTCAAATCCCAGCCCATAAGTTACAGCACAATTTTACTATACGTGCTATACGATTTAATTTTGACCATATCAGTGAAAAAGCCAAAAGCTTCGCACAAGAACAGGTGGAAATTAAAACAAATTTAAATGCTGGCATAGAAGTATTACCCGAATGTTTATTAAATGAATGGCAAATGCAATTGGATATACAAAATCGTATACGAACGGAAATGCAAGTAAAAAGACAGGAATATGAGGAACAATTGCGTTTATTTCAAGAACAACAAGAAAAGAAAAAACGGGCAGAAATAAAGGAAGAAAATGAAGAAAATAAAGCCCCAAAAAAGAAGAAAATTTTAAAGCCTACAAAGGAACCTCCACAACTGAGCGACGACATGTACCCAAATGTTTGGGAAGATTTTCTTCAGGCAGAACAGAAGCAGTATGAAGATTTTATTAATTTAGTTTACAATCCGGAAAATATGGACTTGAGCCCAGATGAGGTACACGTTTTACTCCATATGCTTAATTTTAGATGGTTTTTTATTTATTGTATTTTTTGTTTGTTTGTTTGTTTGTTTTTTAGATAAATCTTAAAAAATATTTTATATTGGGTGGCATTTATCAAATCTATAAAATACGAAAACCTTTGCATTTTGACTTTCAAAGTTTTGATATGACGTGGCACAAGAATTACTCCAATTTAGTTATAGATAACCTCGCTTTAATTAAAGCCCATTCAAAATTACAAAGTAGGCATTCAACTTTCACAACAAAACACTTAACTGCACGTTCTCTATCGATAAAAGTTGAAAATGTTAGACCATTGATTGAAAGTCACTGGTATATTATGATTATAGAATTGCCAGAATATCTCTGCTATTGGGGTACGCCAATAGTGTGTCAATATAAAACTGTTACCAAAACCAAACAAGTAGACATGCTAAACACTCCATCACGTACAGAGCTTACTTCTGTGGCTAAAGTGTCTTCAAAGAATCGGTTTAAAACCTCTGTAACCGTAACGACTGATGTGGCAGCTACTGATACGTCAATTTCGCAAACTCAGAAATTACGGCTTAACTCGTCAATATTAAATGTGGATAAACCTTTACCGGAAACTTTTTTTCAAAAATCTCTTTCCGACATATTTTTAGCAAAATCTGATGGTTTGTCAGAAACACCAGCTCGTGATGGACAAGGTGTTTTGAATATTTACGATTTCCCTTTGACTACTAACTTAAACAAGCCTCATATTAGAGATATACAACGCCATGTAATACCCCGTTTAATTTCGTCCTTTAAATTTCCTAAAGAAATTCTAGAGGATGAAATTCTGGCTGAAAGCCAGAAAAAGGCCAAAAGTAAAGGTGGCGTGTTATTACGCAAACGTGCAGATTTAAATTCAAATCAGGATGCAGAACATGCAAAAGGGTTTTATTTTGGTCCCAAACAAAATAATCCCGAAAGAATTGTAGCTGTTTTCTCAGCTGTTGAAGCTGTACGTCTTCTACAAGCTGAAGAAGATGAAGAACAACCTATTTCGTATGAACCCAAATCATTTGCTGAATTATTGAAAATAGTTAATGAAATTAAATGGCAGTACAAACTTCGCCCGCACAGTATATTAGACTTGAAACCTTTCAAATCAAAATTTCCCGTAGTTAATAAACGTATAGAAAGCATGCTAAAAAAACTCAAAGCAAAAAGTTCTATTCCCAATGCACATACTCGTAGCCTTTCAATAAGTAGAAGTCGTCATCGATCATTACGTGCAAGTCAAAAGAAATCAATTATTTTTAAAAATCTGCATAAGGCTGAATCTAACATTGAAAACCCTTTGCCAAATATAGAAAGTATGGAAGAGAATAATTTACCAAAAGAGGACGAATCACAAGAAGAAGAAGAAATTCAAACCTATAGTTACGATTGCTGGACAACACAGCATATTTTGAAATCGGAATTTGACCGAGAAAAACGCACTATTACAATACATACTGATCGTTTAGGTAAGATTTAAACAATTTTTAATTATAATGCGGATTGATTTTTACTTAATAAAAGTCTACTTTTAAGACGCTTCTTAGACAGTCATTTATGTCAAGAGTTTAATGATTTGTTGATTAATTGCATTAGATATTTAGATAAATTCACTACATATTAATATACTCTTTCTCACAGACGTCATTCTATATATGTGCCATTGCTCTGCTATGAAACCTTTTAATTATTTTCATTGAAATTGAATGTTAACAAACTCTGTTGCCTACGTTACAAAATATTATCCTGCATATTCATAAAAATACTTTTAAGTTGTAAAAGTTTTATTAAACAAATTTCCTATGAGAAATCGTTAGATAAGCCTTTTATAAATTAAAAATTATTTTAATAAACAATAATATAGCATAACAAGTTTGTTCATTTAAAACTTCAGGTTATTTTGGTTTGGCCTTTAAGCGTTACGAACATTTTCCTTTTAAGTTTTGGAAATTAGAACCAAATCCAGATAAGTAAGCTTTTCTTTTCTTCTTTTTTTATTTTCCAATTAAACAAACTTTGATATTATACTTTATATTATTCAGCCCAGAAAATGAAATAATATTCACTTTGGATACACAATATGTGCGTTGTGTTCTTAATATATCTGAAGACGGTATAAAAGGTCATGTTACCGAACCAAGTACAAAATTCATCAGGAATCCTAAAATGTATTTGAGACTCGAAAAGCCCATCAGTGATTATGTGGAGTTTAAGAAAATGTTTAAAGAGAAATATTTAAATATATTTGCAGATCATGATGCTTGTTATTATATAGAAAATGGTGAGTTGAAAAATTTTAATTAACTAAATAACAATTTTTCGAATTTGAGTAACAGTAAGCAAAAGCAATTATAGTATAGTTTTGCAATATACAATTCTGCAATAGATTTGGTTTCTAGTCAAACAATAAAAATTTAGAGTCAACGGCTCTTATTTTAACAGCAATTTTTTTTTCTCAATCTCAAACTGTTTTCGAATTTTCTTTGTTTGACTTGGTTGTCTTCTGGTCTGAGTTGAACTGAGAAATACTAGCTATTTTTATTTATTTAAAAATATAATAGAAAAACATCTGCATACTTTAAGGCATCTTTAACATTTTTCCTTTTCTTCTATATAAAATTAAAATAAATGAGATTTTTATTTGAATTAATCAATTAATATTTGAAAAACAAAGTCAATATATTTTCGTTGTAAATTCTCTTGCAAGTCTATATATGTACGACTTTGTACCCCTGTAAGATTTTGCATATCAGCCTACATTTTGTTGTTCTTTGACATGTGTTTTAACATACTTTTTGTAGATGTACATACGAGTACTACAAAGCTTACAACGAGATTTACAATGAAGAGTAATTACTGCTTACATATTTTTAAATCAATTGTCATACACAACTGATAAATACGAATTGGATAAATCAAAAGAATATCAATAAAGATTGAAAATACTTGCAATTCATATATTTACACATACATACTATGTATGTATGTATGTATGTATCTACATATACATATATCCCTGCAGAACATATGGGAGTACATAATCCATTTAAGTTTATAGGGAGTAGTTACAAAATAGACCATTGTAATGCAGACATGGACCATGTCATTTTAAAACATGTAGTAATTGCTTGACCGAAGTCCGTTCGTTTATTTACAAAAGCTGATTTTAAGCAAAAATGTAACTTACTTGGAAACACAAAAAAAAACATAAGCCAGTTTTAAAACTAGCAACCGACATCCTTATGTACAATAAAAAATTAGCAGGTCGTTGTACACAGTGGCTAAGTTTGTCATTCCAATACGTGGAGATTCGTATTCAAAAGTAGAAGGTATTTAATTTTTTGGATTATCTGACTAGTTATCAACTAGAGGCACAAGAGGCTTTTGCTGAAGTTTTCATTGGAGTTTTTTTTTTACGTGGTGGGTTTCAAGCCCTACGCACAACCCAAATTTAAAGTCCAGGGGATTGGAAAAGTTCTTCGTAAGATCTTTGGTCCTCTAAGGCATGGCGATGAGTTTCGTATTAGAACCAACCATGAGCTGTATGAGCTCCTCGGCGATGTAGGCGTTGTCCAGCGTATTAACATCCAGCGGCTACGCTGGCTCGGCCACATTGTTCGGATGGAAGAATCTGCTCCAGCGAAGAAAGTTTTCGATGCAAAGGTCACTGGACGTCGGCGTAGAGGACGACCCTGTTTACGTTGGAAGGACCAGGTTGATGAAGCCCTGTCAT
The DNA here is from genome assembly GCA_963576795.1 of Metopia argyrocephala. Taxonomy (NCBI): domain Eukaryota; kingdom Metazoa; phylum Arthropoda; class Insecta; order Diptera; family Sarcophagidae; genus Metopia; species Metopia argyrocephala. The sequence continues at coordinate 52,822,007 of OY756211.1, read as the reverse complement.
CGATTGGTGTGACCAACTGGAGAAGGCACGCTAAGCAGAAGCGCCTGGAGACTAGTGCTGAAGCAGGCCGAAACTCGTTAACGGGTTGTTATGGCCAGCTAAGTAAGTAAGTAATTATCAACTAGAGGGTATGGAAAGTTTTAATAATAGCAATAAAGCGGGTGATAAACTTGCCAGTTTTTTGTTCCATATGTATACTAACGAGTTGCTAATTTTTCATTATATATACGGCCGCGGATGTATTTCATATAGTACTAACAAACGCAAATTCGTTACGAAGCTAACGCTATGTCTATACTCCATGGAGTAGTAACATAAACTAGTTTTTAGATTACCCTCATGTAATGCATAGCTGGACTACGTAGTCTTCGCCCAGGACATTGCTAATATTAAATGAAGCATATTTTTTCATTCATTTGGGCTATGTTTGGACTAGTCCTAGTCTTTTTTGTACTACTCTCTAAGCCCGTGTACGTAGTAGCCGTATTTTCTGCAGGGATACAAATAGGAAAAGTGATGGCAAATATGATAACAAAAAAAAATATTTTTCATTTATAACCGAGTTATACTTTTAAAACGAATTTTTGTTACTTATAGATTCTCGTGTGTGATGAAAATCGATTTTGATCAAAATTGAAATTGCTTGAAATTTCAGGTTTTTTCTTTTCTGATTTGAAACTTCTTTTTTATTTATTACCTTAATGACTATTGGCATTACATCCTCGATTATTTTTCATATTCAATTTCGAACGAAATCGTTTTTCATCACATACCTGATTATTACCTGGATATTTACTAAATTTGTACTTAATATGACTTATTTTCATTCTTAGAACTGCAAATAAACAAAAAGATTTTAAACATACAGTTTGCTTTTTGAATAACATGTTTTGTTTTTTTCTATAATTTCTAATATGCAGGATATTTTTCTGAAAAACATTTGTCAACCGAACTGCATACTTACAACTGCATGGCTATTAATAGTACCCAAATGAAATTTAGTTTTTCCCAGTGGAATCGTTTGGCTAAAAGACGTGATATCATTTTAAAATTTCTACAATATCAGGATTTAGAAGAAAATACTGTGGAAGTGCGTATAACACCTGAAGAGGCATTTTTTGTGGAAACAACAGAACTCTGTTCCGAAAATGTGAATGTAATAAATTTACATTATAATTTGACTTGGAGAAATATAACAGTAAGAAAATCAGCATTTCAGTTATTTAAATATAAAATTTTTTATTGTATATCTTAAATTCTATTTCCAGTCCTATAGTGATTTAAATTATTTGATAAATTCCATGTATTTAACGGCCAATGAAATGAGATGTAAAAATGCAAAATTAATTAATTTTATACATACTTTACTTTATGAAATAAGACCTTTAAGTTTTTCATAAAATTCAAATAAAAGTTATTAATTTTTTAGAAATCAAACGACAACTGTTTTGAAACAACTTACTACGTGAAAGAATAAAATTAAATTTTAAATGTGGTTTTCGTATATTTTGCAAATAAAAACCGAGTGAAATTAAAATCTAATGTAATTTAAAATTGTTTTTTTAAATTTTTCAAGATTTAAAAGATTTTGAATAAGCTTTTCATTATTTTTTTATAATCGTTGTTTCGATGACAAATAAAATAATATATTTTATTGCTAAAAATTAAATAATTTGGCCATTTATATATTATTTGTTTTTAAAAATAAACACTAATATATCTTTTGTCTCAAATAGTGGTCTCCACAAATGCATTAGAGATTATTTGTGTGAAAATAAATTCGAATTTGAAAAGCAAAGAAAAACAAAGTTAACAGAGCTCTGTTAACGAAAAAAGTGTGTTTGCTAAAGAAAGATGGTGTGTGTCTTTGTTTTTTAAATTCGAATTTATCTTCGCGCACATTTAGAGATTAATAATAAAATAGAACGACCTTAATTAAAATCAAAGAGCATTTTATGTTGTTCTTAAAGTGGATCAAAAAGGTGGGAATGACTTCATACAATTACATCAAATATACAGCAATAGCATAAAGAAATAAAATTTTAAGGCCCTGATTATCGTTCACATCGCCTAAATGCTGTATTGTATTGAGTACAACATATAAAAATAAATGCTGTAAACGATAGTCTAAGTATATGGTTTAATATACACGTAGGTGTTGTAAGTCATATCGCAATTTTAAAAATACAACATCAAATTTACAACTGTTGTGAACCATATTCGAGGCCTAAATTTATAATTTCTAATTATAATTTAAAAACTAGAAAGTAAATTGCATTTATTCAACTCCTAAAAGCTACCTGGAATGTTTTGTCGCTGTTATATGTAGCCCGTACTTATTATGCAATATTCTTAGAAGTTTTACTATTTTCATTCTAATCTGTTACTCTATTTTAAGTTAAACTTTTTAAACCTCAACTATTACGAAACAATTCTGTACGAATTATCTACCCTTGAAAACAATATGAATAGATTTAAATGATTTTTTCGTATTCTATAATGTATTTTATCTTTCGGAAATGAGTTTTTTAAAACTAAAATAAAAGCCATATTAGAATTAATTATAAATACTTTTCACTTGAGCACTTAGAAAAAACAACCAAAAACAATTATCGTTTATTCAAGTGTTTCTAACTGAACATCAAACACTAATATGTTTCTTCATTAGAAGTATAAAAAGTGAGCAGTCTTATCTTTAAATTTAAATCTCAAAATATTTAAGAAGTTTTCTATAATTATGACTACAAATTTTTTTTTTAGAAAAAAAATGCATTTAAGAAAATTGAAATATGCATTAAATATTTTTTGGAGATACCTTATCAAGCAACTAACTGTATACAATATGCGAGTATGCCCAGGAAATTATAAAAAAATAAAAAATAAAAAATGAACACTAATGGTTTCTAATCATTACTGACGATTATCATCGTGATCGTTAATGAGTGCTGCACAAACGAGCGGTAAATAAAAAGACACAGTAAAACTTAATTATTGTTTATTCATAAATATTAAACAATATTTAAATACTGAAGCAAATTGTATATAAAAATTTGTATTTATTTTTATTTACGTACATACATATTTACTAACTAAACAGAGGCAAATAAATGACGAAGGCTTAGGAAAAAGAAAGACAACAAAATCTTATCTGTGGGACTAAATCAATAAGTAAGAGTTTTAAAACAAAATTATACCACAAAACATTAATTGTCGCAGTCATAGACTGTCATATTCACTGACATTTTGTTATGACTTATACACAAGTCACTGACTGACTGACTACTAACTGAGTGATATTCATTTTATGATAACCTTTCGCCGTTCCAGTTCTTAGACACAATATTTTTTCTAGATTATAATGAAAATTTATATATTAAAAACTTGTGACGATTTAAATTAAAAAAAAGAGAAGAAATAGTCCGTCTCTTTATTTCAATGTTCTTTTGATGAGTTTTAAACACAACGTTTAACTTGTTTTTTAAAAGGTTTCTTTTTCTGTTAAAGAAAAAATGTAACACACGAAGTCGTATTCATGCTCTTGAAAAGGCAGTAGGCGTTTTTGTGTAATTAAAATGTATAGAAAAAATTTAAGAAGTTTTTTGTCGTCATATTTATTTTTCTTAATATATGCCAGTTTTTGTAAAAGTTTAATTACCAGAGTCTTAAAAGAATATTTGGCTCTCAAAACCATAGTTAAATTTGTCAATTATGAATGGGAACTGAACCTTTTAGTATTTAAGATTTTTTTTATTGAGACTAATACTCAGAGAGAGACTCTACTGATGATGTGCAGTGTATTGGAATTTGAGGATAGATACATACATAGATTTATATATACATAGATAGGTCTTTTTTAGTTTTTACAGAAACTACTTATAAATTTTAAGTTGCTAATTGGCGACATTAATACTGTTCGTTCGTTTGCCATCTATAGTTCTATAATTGACTTATAAGACATTTTGGCTAGGGATTTAGAGGTTGGAAAAGTTTGATGTGTTGGTGATTTCCGTTATATTGAATATTTATCTATTTTAAAATAGAAAAAATTAAATTCCGAAAATGAAATCTAGAAACACAACTATTTTAATAGGTAAATATTAAGGAGGATATCTTTTAAAGATTTTTCTATATAAAACATTAATTCTTTTAAAGACTTTTGCTTTCTAACCTCTCAACATACATATCGTCGATGAAATTAAAGAACTTACTGACAAAACTTTAAATGTTCACCAGAGCCAAAAAACCAGAACAAAAACACTGGTATTTTTCAAAACGCAGACGGCATAAGTGAATTTATTTTCATTATAGAAATCTGGGACCGCGACCAATCGCGGCGTATTTTTTTTTTCTGATAAAAATGATGCAAAAAACGTATCTTCGATTTTTTATCAGTTACAGAGTTCTTTAATTCTTGCGACGAAATATACAGAATTTTAAAATTTTACTTATATTGCATACTTCAAATCATAATAATTTCCTATTTTAAAGTAATTTGATAGCTGTTTGTGTCCAAAGAATCTTCTTTTATACTTATATAAACAAACTATTTGACCTGACAAACGTTGTTTTGCCATATAAATTATTTCTGGGAAATATGTTTTTAGTTCAAATATATTTGATACTCTTCACCAAACTGTTAAACTCAACTTTGATACTCGTCCCAGCATTGAATATTTTGCTCAGCAGAGTTTAATATGGTACAACCCAATGATTATCAACGTCTGCATTACCGATAGCTTTAATGAACGACTGTCTGCTGGTTTAGGTATTTCAGTTTGATAGTTAGGGATAGGGAGAAATAGCCTCTGTACCGGCCCTCTGAGTGCTACTTAAGAAGAAAAAAAAAAAAAAACGTAAACTATATGTGTTCTGGGGTACGCAGAATATAAGTTTCTTCCAAATTGGTATGTTATTTATAAATGTGCGTTGTATAGTGGTTAGAGCGCTTGCACAAAAACTCAAAGGTCCCAGGTTCAAATCCCAGAAGAGGTGCAAAAATGAAAAAGTTTGTTTGCGGTTTTTTCAAAATTATAATTTAAAAATAAGAGGTCCACCCCCACCCCCTCCAGGAAGACCATCTACAAAGATACCGCTCCCCGACATTCCATTCTATTCCACCTTAACCAATGTCAACAAAAAACGAATGATCAGGAAAAAAGCGCCACCTATTGGGAAGTAGCAAATGACAGCTAAAACCTACTTAGCGAAGGCACACTCACCACACAATCAACATGCAACGATGAGGCAATTGCTGGTAATCATTCAAGGGTGAAGGTATAACACTGGCCTTTGAATGACCAATTCACAGCAATTTGTCTCATTCCTAAGGCGCTTAATAATAATATAATAATAATATGTACTGTCCTTTCCAAAATTCCAATACAATACACAGCATTTAGTAGGGGTTTACCCCTGAGTATTGGTCTCAAATAAAAAAAAAATTTGGTCACTCTTATTACTTAAAAGTATGAAAAATATATGTTGATCGATTCTCAGACCTATAAGATTTAGACACAAAATTTAATCAAAATCCGTTGAGCCATTGTGGAGGAGTTTTTTGCGAAAAACACAGCGATAGGAGAGTTTTACGTATTAGATATTTTGTAAATTATAACGTTCATTTTGCCTTGAGCAAGGTAAACTATAAGAAGTCAAACAAACAGAGATACTGCGAAAGTACAAAGATTATAGATTTTCATCATCAAAATAGTTAAGCCAACAAGTTTAACTTTATAATTTATCAATAAATTTTATAAAACTAATTAACTATTTAAGGCAATTAACTAGTTAAAGCAATTAAATGTGGCAATTTAGGTTTTTGTGTCTATTACTTGGGGCTCTTGCTATAAACACAGATCTCTAAACGTTCTATTGACGTAAACATTTTTTTTTATCTTTATCACAAAACTACAACAAATATTTCTCCTAATTGTTTCAGTATATTAATAAATACTTTTTGTATAAGTATTTAGAGAGTTTGCTCGTTTTCTGGTACGATTTTAATCGAAATTGAAATTGCTTGAAATTTCATGTTCCTATAACTCTAAAATCTGCACAGAAGTATTTCGTGTATGTGATGATTGCATTCTTTTATTTTTCTTTCAGTACTTAATTTTCATTTAAGAAACCATTAAGGGTTTTGTTTTCCCATTCGTTTAACGTTTAATTTTATTTTAAGGTATTTATTTACTTTTCCTATTTTTGACGCAGGGAGTTTCTAAAAAAACCTTAAGATACAGCCCATTATGTGTGTATATACCATTGCTCCCTGTCTGTCCACCTCCTTTTCTATTAGTACAGAGTTCTGTACAAGTATGTAAGTATATCAAACCCACATAAACTTAATGTGATTTTTTCGTATATTTTTTTTTATTATACTCGTATTTATACACTTTTTTTTTCTTTGGAGAGTATGTAGAATTCTTTTTTTTATAAAAACAAGTTAGAACCCTAAAGTTTATTAGTTGTTGTTTTTTATATTTCTTTCTTGACTGGGTTCTTGAAAAAAAGTTTATAACAGAGTTTTGTAGCAGTTTTTTTCTCTACTTCTTTTTATAGAATATTCAAGTTTATTTTCTCTATTTCACCTTGTTTTATACAATTGTTTGTAGAGAAATAGAAAATTTTAATTTATTTTATCCGGCTTTAGCCATGAAATGTGTTTGATCTTAAGAAGGTTTTCTAGTTTTTAGTAAAAATTTTTAATTTTTTTCGTATTTAAAAACGTATGAAACAAAAACAACAAAAGAAACAAACAAAAAACGGATCTTTTGATTACAATTCGTTTCCCAAAAGTTACAGGTCTATTTATGTTTGTTGTGAGAAAGTGTTTTTCTGTTGGGGCTGTTTTATCTGTGTGAAATAAACGTTCATTTAATGAGGTTGACCATTAATGCGGTGTTAGTCTTGTGTTTTATGTAATTGGCCTCTGGTGTATAGTTTTGTGTAATATTTCTTTTTCTTTCCTTTTTTAAGTTAGAATATTTTGTGTTTGTTGTTGTTGAATTTTAGTGGTTTCAAAGGTGGTTGATCGAAAAAGGTTTTTATAATTAAGTAAAGAATCTTAAAAATATTTGTACACAACATTTTGGGAGGACAAATTCTTTATGTGAGTTAAGCCATTAAAGAATAATAAGTTAAATTTAGGGCATTTTACTTAGTGATTAGTTTAAAGGTACATTTACGTTAGTCAAACATTTGACAAAAACAAAACCAATTTCTCAAAGACGCCCTTAATGCTATAGATATGCTAATTTTTTTGTTGCTGTTATAGGCATAAACTTGGTGCACAGTAAATTCCAAAGCCAATTTCAAATTCTGATAAGCCGATATAAAGACACACGTAGATATTAATAAAATAGCATTATTATGTGGAGTGTACTTCACGTCGAAAAGTGAGTGAAATTTCTTAGAATTACCGTTATTTTGCTTCTTTATTATAGAAAGAATTGGAAAATTGAATTTTTTATTTTTACTAAGACGATAATGTTCATATACATACATTATTTAAGCGACTATTATTTTCATTTTTGGCGAATTCTAACATATTTTGACATTTTATTTTCAAAGGTTAGATCTCGCATTCATAAAAAATAAAACAGATTCTAATTGTATTTTGAAGTTGATTTGCTATAACAAATATTTTATAATACGATTACATTTCAAATCTGTTTCAACTTTCCATGAGTAACACCCAATATGAAAAAGTGATTTAACGAAGTTTGACACTGAATAGGAAAGGACAAAAGAAAGCTTCCCACCCTTCTTCCTCACCATAACGTATGCAGATAAACCTATTATTATTATAATTATATAATTCTTTGAAATTTAAAATTTCACTATTACAAAATCATTATATATTTATACATATTTAAACGAACACGCATAATTATTTTTATTATCACATAATAACTCTGTTGTTATTTCACTACGAGGATGATTCTTTTTAGCTCATATCATTTTTGTAATGTAAGTAATTAATTTAATTAATAGAGCGTTCCCACTACAATCCACAAAAAGGGAATGTTTTCGACAAATACGTCATTTTGGTATTTGTTTTTAAAGCAATTTGCCTGTTTAAAAATAAACAAATAAATTTTCTTTAAAATGAGTTGAAAAGGAAAATGAGAAATTAACTGTATCTTCGATTATATTCCAGAAATTTTTATTTTATTTATTTTATTTATTCATATATTTTTGAATATGTCATTCAATATAAATGGATGACTTAGAGTTGCATTTTTAATTATTAGGGCAGCACAATATTGAACAGACATTTTCTACATGCTTTAGAGGAATGTTTTTTTGTTTATGAATGTCTTTTTATTTAATAAGAGCAATACTTAGGGCTAAACCCCTACTCATGCAGGGCATTGTATTGGAATTTGAAGATACATAGATCGATAGATTTTTTATTTTTTATGTATGCGATATACGCCTTTTAGTTGATGAGACAAGTTGCTGTCAATTTGACCACTCAAAGGTTAATATTATACCTTCATGCTTGAATAATCAACAGCAATTGCCCCAGCTGTAGGTGGATGTTGATTGGGAGTGGTGAGCGCCTTCACTAAGTAGGTTAGCTGTTATCTTATCAAAACTTGGCACTGTACTAATGCTCATTCGTTTTAAAGGTGGAATAGATTGGAAATACGTCTTTACGAAACATATGTATGTTTGTACAAATACTTGAAATCGTTCGTTTTACGGCACAGTCCAACATATATTAATGTATATGCTGATACTTTTCGCTCGTTGGCTTAATAATAATATAAACCGATTGTCACCAAATAAAATTGTACATTAGCTTTTAATAATAAAAATTAAAAATATGTAATTCAATCAAACTTTTTAAATATATGAAATTTTAAATATAGTTTAAATCATGTTAAGCAGTTGGTTAGACAAAATAAGCAACTCTTTGGGATCAAGCTTCAAAACACACTGAATTATTTTTAAATGTATGTCCTACATTACTACAAATTTACACAAAATAACACTGAAGCTCTACATCTTATGCTGGTGTTGTATTATTTTCTAGTTTATCATTCTTTATAGCTCAAATAAAGTTCCTTAACCCTGAAACTTTCCTCACTACAATTTTGTGTAAACAATGCAGTGATTTTGTGTGCTCCAACAACCGTTTAAAACTTCTAATAGTGAAAAATATTTCTTTAGTGAAAAATACACCAACTATTTGGTGTGGTTGCATATTTGATAAATTATTTTGAATATATGAAAAGGCCACCATAACACAAATAAATTATGCAAATTATTTATTTTCTGTTTGTATAATTCCCTATTACAGCAACGGCAACCGCTATTGTTTGTAATGTAAATCATAATTTAAATGCATAACTTATTATAAAAACAAAGAAAAATGAAAAATTTTTTATTGTGGTCATAATTAATAAAATTATTTATTTGATATTTTCACTTTATAATATAAAATTTTTACATATTTTCACATGAAGGTGTGAGCATAAAAATACCACTAAAATACATAAGTATGCCCCAAAAAGGCTGAGTATCTGTTGAAAAAGTGTTTCATGATTAACTGTACTTACAGTATAAATAAATTAGAGAAAGAAAAGAGAACTAAATGCGGTATTTCCATAAAAAAAAATATTTAATAAAGTTCGTATAAAACACTCGAACAGTGCATGTTTTCGACTCCAATACAGAAATTCTCATAAGAGTTATTATTACAATCATGAAATTTTTAAAAATCATAATTTATTTAAATCACACTGTTTTTATAAATAGAAATCATCTATTAAAATTATGTTTTTTTTATCACAATCTTCTTTTTCTGTCCATAATGACATTTTATTTTTACTACTTTCTTCTTAAATGAGAAATCATTGCAACAAATAATTAAAATTCTTAATAGAATAGAACCTTGTTTCTGAAAGTCTTTATAAAAGTTTAAAAAATTTTACAATTTTTGCATTCCCTAACAAAATTTCACTCTAATTTATCAATACACGAGTATGATCCACTGTCCTCAACAAGATCCACTGCCATTAAACATAAATGTACGGTTATATTTAGTCATACAATTAAGTTTCAGAATTTTTTTAACCGTCAGTCCAGAGAGAAATATGTTCATAATTTCACTGCTAACTTGCGTTACAGCTGAACCGTCTTTTTGTTTCTTTTTTCATTATTTTATAGTGGAAAGAAATACCCAAAACATAGTAAATTGTAATAATTTCTCAGTTTATCACGTTTAGAAATTTATGAACACGTAACTAATGAAAAAGTATCATAAAAAAAGAAATATTAATGAAAATATGAAAAATAGTTGTTGCTCTGGTTGGTTGCTGTTAGTTGGTGATTCATTGCGCATAGACAGTGGCACATGTTGTTGCACAACACAAAGTGTATAGTGAAACAAAGTAGCAGTTGTTCAGTGTATATAATAATATAATATGTACATATGTATCACCACAAACTTTTGTGAGAAATACCACATTTTTCTAGGCTTGTGTGAGTTGAAAGTAATATTTAATGAAAAGTGAACAGTAAAAGATTTGGGTTATTATTGTTTATATATTTCTACCCTATATTTTGTACAACAAAAGTTTACACACTACATATTAGTGTCCTTAGTAGACAGTCCTAACGGTGCTAGAGAATGTGCCACTATTAACTATATAAGTATATTCCAACGATTTAAGGTTGCTCACAAGCATATCTTAAGTTACCCTTTTCGTTCGTGCATAATTTATTAATTTTTTTATTTACATATCCAATCCGTCACGTTAGTTGAATATGTGGCGAAAAAGTAGAACCACTAATTTGTGAAAACATTTGTTGCAAAGATGTTGGAGTCACTTGCAATTTTGCTTATCGTGCTTTTTCTTTGTTTTCAGAGGCAATAAATTTTTAAAGGAGAGCATATAAGTTCGGAAGTATCAAATATTCCCATATATTCAGCAAAGGGTCAAAACAACACGCTAACTATTAACTATTAAGCAACTATAATTACAATTTGGTGTCTGAAACAACTTTAGTTTTTGGGAAATCCACATATTAGTGATAACGGCGTCAAAAGATCAGATAAAATAATACCGTATTTCACAATATCAAAGGACAATCTCAGCAAACAAAAAGGTTAAGGAAATAAAATATTTAAAAATGTCTAGTAAAACCAAACAATTAGAAATTCAAATAAACTTTCTTTCGCTTTAAAAGTGACAACAACATTTTTTCGACATCGTGAAATAGAAAAAAAATTACACCGTTTTATCTCCAGTGCAGACCTGAAACCTTCGGAGCATAGTCAGCTGTAAATGTTATTCAAGTATAAAATCTGTCAATTGGGGTGCGTTCTGCGATGGACGAATGGTCTATCGAATTTCAGTCATGCTGGAAGGCAAATGATAAAAATTTTCAATAGTTTTTCTTATTTATACATTCCGACATTAGAAATTATATTATCTGTCGTATTTGTTGGAAATAAAATACACTTGTTAAGGCTTATTTGAAGAATTTCTGTACAATACTACACAAATAAGATTTTTAAAAACTTAAAATATTTTTATGAATACGATAGTTAATTAGTAACTGACTTAAAATTGTGTACCAGAGTTTTTGTAAATAATAGGCAATTATAATGTAGTCGCAGTAGTCTAGTGGTGAGTGTTTTGGCTTACTAGACAAGAGCTCAGGGTTCAAACCCTAGTTCTGACATCTTGAAAAGAGATATAAAAATTTCTTTCAGCTACTACCTTTTAGCAGTTTCTAGCAAAAGCTCTAAGAGTAACTGATTGACACGAACAAGTTTCTCAAATCTGTCGTTCGGAGTCGACTTTAAACTGTAGGTTCCGGTACTCATGGACACGAATTGACACACACAACATGGGTGCTGCCAGAAGCTAGGCCGTAACCCTGAAAGAGGGTTGTAATGGCCAATTGTGTATGTATGTCTGTATAATAATCCAAAAATTTTATTAATTTTTTTATTTCGGCCCTGTCATAAATTAAAAAGCAACATTACGTGATAATTTGTTAATCATCACGTTAGGCTGTTTTTAAAATAAGTGTGCTTCACAAACAGTATACATACATATGTATATGTAGATGATTTTCAAACACAGCATCATAACTCGATATGGATACGGAAAAGTAATTAAAAAATAACGCATCAGAATTTTCTAAATTAGTGAGTGAAAATATTTGCAAGTCTTTATTCAATATTATGCAAACTTTTATCCCAAGTGAGAAGAGTTTTTATGTATGTACTAGCTCAGGGGTGAGCAACCTTTCTAATCAAGGGGCCACTTATAAATTTTAAAATTTTTTGGCGGGCCGCACATAAATACTAATAATTTACAAAACTCTATTTATAATAAAAATTAGAATAAAAAAATATAAAATTTAATGCCAAAAAAAAAAAAAAAAGTATTTGCTTGAAATTTTTAATGAGAAATTTGGCACTGTTTTTTCGATACAACCTGATCAATATCAGCCGGAATTGATGAGGTAGGTACACATACACAAGTTTCTAATCGTGCATTACTCAGTCTTGATCGGTGGTAATTGGTCGGTGGTCGGATTTATAAACATTCTCGATGTTTACTGAGAGAAATACATTTTTTACATCAGTATTATTCTGCATGTCCATTACTTCCCTTTGAAAGTCTTCGGGAACTGTATCCACATCGATAATTAATGGTTAGGAAAACATTTTCATGGAAGCTGCTCTCTTCTCAGTTTCTTCGTAATTGTAATTCGTTGATTAATGTGTCTATTTATTATGTGTATTTTTGAGAAGCAGCAACACTTGTTTGGCGGGCCGCATAAATAGGTTGAAAGAGCCGCAAGCGGCCCGCGGTCCGCGTGTTGCTCATACCTGTACTAGCTGAACCCGGTGTGCTTCGCTACCCCCTCGTTATATAATATAATTTAAAGTATTTATATATTTGCAGACAGTTGTGGTAGCAAAGAGTAAGGCTAACATACTATTTTAATTCAAATCTATTTTAAATTTGAGGTAAAGTCGTTAATAAACGTAGTAAAGAAGCACCAAATTTGTATATAGAACAACAAGTTTGAAACTTTCAAACAAAATTTGGCGTGAAAAGGGGCGTGAAAGGGGGCGTGGGGTAAAAAATGTGTATTTCTACCTCGCCTGGAGTATAATGTGTATACAATTTGAAGTATATCTTTTAAAAATTATATGGAAGAAATTACATAATTTTAAAAAAAGTGGGCGTAAAAGTGGGCGTGGTAAAAAGAAGTACCCTACCTCTCTAAAACTTTATTCTTTACTCTAAAGATTTTCTAGATGAAGAGTTGACAATTAAACTATAACTCTGTAAATTGTGTGATAACATTTAGGTTAAGGTAGAATACATATTTTAAATAATAATAATAATAAAAAAAGTACCAGATATAAAAGTTATGAATTTTGTTTTCCTACTTGCTACAATCTTACAAATGAGACTGATTCAAGTGACAGTTTTATGTTGGCAATTGCTTATACATACATATATATATTAATAAATTATTGAAAATTTGTCTATGTCCAGCTGACTATCAAATAACAAAATACGGAAAAACATACAAATTTCCAGGCTGTCTTTATAATTTTTTTAATTTTTATTACATCATAAAAATAAGTTTTCTATTGATTTTTTTAATAATATACTGCGAACAAATCCTTCGCTATCAAGTACACCTCCTTAAGTTTTTGTTTTTTTAATAAATCCAGAACGTAATTCACAACCTACATAAAGAAATTTTTGGTTTATAATTAACGGCATTAAGGAAAACTATTTATTAAAAACAAATTAATTGATATACAAAATATATTGTCATAACTTTAATACGTATAATTAGAAAATGAGGTACACACGACACTAATATTCAATTTAATTGAGTATAAAACAAATTAAACAATAACACTTTTTTCAATTCTAAATGAGACGCACCATCACCATAAGAAATAAATCTAAAACTTAGTATATCAGTATTTACAATGAAAAAAGAAAACACAATGGAAAATATATAATTTTTTTTTATACAAAAGTTTAAACCAACTAAATATTACATACTCGTATGACATCGGGATTTGATGGCAAAGTCAATATAACTCAGAGAATAAAAAAGAGTGAAAAATAATATGTTCAGTGTGTACGAGACCATATCTTTAGGGCGTTTATATGTAAATGTATATATGAATGTGTAAGATACAATGACCGACCTAAAATACTTTGTATGCCGTAGTAAATATTAATGTTAATGATTTCATTCTATAAAAAAAAACCTTTTAGGCAGGGAGAAATACAACATAACTCTATACAGATATTTCATATTAAAAAGAAAAAAATAAAAAAAATAAAACAGAATAACAAATAAACCAAAAACACTGGATAAACAAAAGGATAGACAAACGTCTGAGAGTCTCTTAGCCAAACGGCAGCAAGCCAGCTTAGCCATACGGTCAGGTTTACATGTCAATTAACTTGGTCGTTAGTCTTTAAAAGAGATATTATTTGAATGGGTACCACACACAGACAATCTGAAATAATAGACAGGGAATATTCGTAGTCCATAATATATAATTTTGCTTAATAGGTTGGTAGAGATAATACCAAAGATTTATTTTTTTCCTTTTCTCTATTTGTATTATTTAAAGTTGTAATAACAATAATCATTATAGAGTCAATAAAATATAATAGAATGTCTATGAGTGGATCATAGTGTAAATGATGGGTTTTCTTTTTGGTAGTATTTAAATAATATCTTCAGAAAACAAATAATTTATATTGTTGATTAAAAAGTATTTATTTACATTATTTTTTGATTGATTTTTTTTTTCTCTATTAAGGTTTTACTTTAAAATAAGTATAATATGCATTGTACACATGAAATTTGTATTAATATACAATAAGTATATTAATTTATACTTGAAAAATTTTAAAAGTTATTTTATAGACTAATATTGACCCAAATTAGGTTTAAAAATAAATCAACTTAAGTTTGCTAACCTTACATCAGAGCTTTAAAATGGTGTCCAAGTACACCATTTAATAGTATGCTAGTATGATTATATAGGGGGGGGGGGGCATTCGCTCCAGAGACTCGAGGCTGTTCCATTATACGGAGCTTAAAAGCCTTCTTTACATTGCCCACAATTAGTCAGAATTTAAATTGATATTAAATAATAATATTAAATACTAAGAATTGGAAAGTAAGTTTCTATAAAAGCACTAACTAACCAAAATTTTAAAAAGTTCTCTTAGAAATCGGGGTTAAAATAAAAAAATTACAACCTCAAACAAATAAGAATGACACAATTTCATACACTGGCTTTCGCTCAGTTTTCATACGTGTTAAAATCAGCTTGTCGTGGTGTAAAAACTTACACTGGAAGGAATCATCTGGCTAAGCTGGCGCAGAGCAGTAGCTCTCTGGCAAGGTTTCCAATTCTAGAAAGGCAGTTGAGGAGCAGAGGCTGCGTCAGGCAGAACAATAACAACTTCATCTCCAATATTATTATGATATTTTATTTCTCCTCTAATTTGAACTTTACTGTGGGGTTGATTGCCATTGGATTATTCAGTGGTGAAGGTATTGTATAACACTGGCCATTGAATAATAAATCAACAGTTGCGGTTCGTCCTTTTAAAGTTGGTTCTTTGTTTTTTCTGACTAATATCAGATATAATATTGGTAAGTTTAAACCAAATGTCCATACTCGTTTTGCCCCTTCCCATTATATTTTCCTAGACCAGCACAATGTACTGCATTAGTAGGAGTCATTCCCTGAGTGCTGGCCTCAATAAAAATAGAATTCATCATTGAAAGATACTCTACTTAAGTTCCTTCATATCTGCTCCTTTCTTCAAAACGCTAGAAATTCTCAAACTTTAGTACTAGTTATGTTTGCCCCCATATACATATATCCCGGCCACGTACATATACGTGTATAACATCGTATATTCTGAAAACCGAAGGATGTGTGTATGTTAATTGTAAAGAATGACAGTTACTGTAGAAATTTAGTCCTAAAAAATCTAAACAGTCTCGTAATTTTCTACTTTTTAAGTTCATAAAATAACAAACTTAAATTGATTTTTAAATGCCATTATGAAAGAAAGCAATGGTAACATGCTGTTTTTTATCAAATTAATTTAGCTCAACCTGAAATTTTTCTTTATACCTGAGGCAGGTAGGTTTAAATTTTGCACCATTAATTTCTTAATTCTTCTTCTTTTAGCTAAAAGAAAACTTACTACCCCTAAAATATTATTAATGACGACACTTGATATTCAGAATACATATGTAACTACCCATTATAATGTACTTAAGTACTTAGCGGAATAAGTCTGGTTTCTAATGGAGATTTAAAAACTAAAGTCATAAGGACTTACAGTGTTAAGCGCAAAATATTTCTCTATTTGTTGTAGTTTTAAAACTGGATACAAAAATATTAGAAAACTACAATAGAAAAAATTAAATACAAATTTTAAAATTAAATTTTAAAAATAGGATTTAAAGAGATTACAGTATATACCTACACACACATATTTTCCATTAATCTTCTAATAATTCTATATTCTCTGAACATAAAAATATAGAAAAAAGAAACAAAACAAAAACATGTTTAAAAGGCATAACATGTTTAACGAAATCTTTACACCTTCACGCTTAATAGAGCGTTTACCCCCTTAAGAAATATTAAGTGAAACACAGACAAAAAAAAATAATAAAAAATTAAGATAACGCTTAAAGTTAAATTAGTTTGTGTTGCTTGAAAACAGATATATTAACAAAATAAAAAAAAATTATTTTAAATTATGATTTAAAATTTAACATAAAAATATCTATTTTTATTTAATACTCTTCCCTACACCTCCCTAGTCACGCTAACTTCTTTGTAGTTTTTGGCTATAATTTATTTCTGTCTAATGGCATATAAAAGTATAAAAGAAGAATCTTTAGGCATTTAAATAATATTTCTTAACTTTTTTTTAACTTAAAATTTAGTTGTTGCTGCCATTTCTCTAAGTATTTTATTACTTAGAACAATTTTTAACCATTAATCAAAATGTTTTCTCATCTTTTCTTTTATTTTATTTTTACCATTCTTTTTGCCACTAAATCAAATTGTATGAAGTTGACAGGTTTTATAAATTCTTTTCTAATGCTTTTTTGTGTGTCTTTTTATTTTTATACTTTTCGTCTTTTTCATATTGTTCTCGAATTACTAGAAGATTGATTTGGTAACACATACCAGAGTCATGCAATGTATGACAAATGCAATTTTATTTTGAAATCTTTAATGTTAATAAAAAATGATTTTCAAATGCAATATTAAAGTGTTTTTCAACATTAGCTGCAGACTTTTTGAGACTGCAAACATTATCGTTTAATATATCGCTCTTCAAAGCTAGTTTTTTAGTTACATAAATTTATTTTTAATAGTGAATAACGGTTTTATAAAGACTAAAAAACAGCCGAAACAGATACAGAAGTTATTATAGGACTCTGTACCAAGTAAATTACTCAGTATTAATGTTTGAAAGTTATATTTCGTATTCTTTTTTTATTTTTTTTTAGAATAAAAAATAAGTCAAACTAACTCTTAGGATATTAAGATAGTGTTTATTTATATTACTATTTGATTACTGTGATATGCTAAAGTCGTTTATCTGCAAAGGTCCTGGTCCCGAAATCGAAAGCATACGGCAACGCAACTATTGAGATTCCTATAGAACACATGTTAAAACCTTAGTAGGTTTGGAATTTTATCATGGCTTGAAGTAATTTTTTAAAAGCATGGATTTAGTGTTTCGTTAAAAAATAGCACGATTTCTCGATGGATTCTGTTTTTTTTATTAATGTGTTAAAGTGAACATGTATGTATGTTTTAGAGGAATAAGAAAATAAAAAAGATTATAAAAGTGACTAAGAAAAAGGTAATAAAAAATTCATGATTTTGGAAACTTAATACAAGCTCTAGAGGATTTTGAAAGATTTTAAAGAAAATTAAAATGGTGTTATACAGAGTGATAGAAATATTTTTGAATTTATTATTTACTTGTATACTATATACATGTTATTTTGATACGTTGAAATACCCGCATAGAGAGGAATTATTAGGCAAGAATGAATTGAAATAAATTTGTTTTGTTTCGTTGTGTTTTTAAAATACCTGCACAAATACATAAATGATTTATTCTTTGCACACATACCTACATATGTATGTATGTACGTGTATATATAAAATAATAAAATAATCGTTTATCTTTATTCCTCAAATTCCCTTTTATAAATATAAAGACATACATATACACACTACATACGAACACAGATATGTAGATATTCATACAATCATACAAATGGGTCTCTTTGTTCAAAGTATTGCATACATTAAGCATTTACCCAAATTTGTATGTCCACTTTTTTTTTAATTTATATACCTTTTTTCAAGACTTTTCAATTAGGGCTTAAGTGCTTTATAAGGATTTACTGTTTCCTGTAATTCTCTTTTAAGTTTTGGATTGAAATTTAATATTAAGGATATTTTACTAATTTAGAAGTAGTCATACGGTTTTCTATCTTTGTACGAAATTTTATTTATTTATGTAGGTACGAATAATTAAAAAAAAATATTTTTTATATAGACGATAGTATTAAAGTAAACACGCTTAATATAAGCATATAGGAAAGACGAAAATTTTTGTCGCCAAAAATTGTTCATTGAGTTATCCGAAAGTTGTGTTGCCTATTTTTGGATATTCTTATAAATATTAGTAGGTATTTTTTTTTTCATTAAAACCAGCACTCAGGGCATGGCCCTACTCTTGCACTACATTGTGTTGGTCTAGGAAAATGTGTCATGTGAAGAGGGAAAGAGGGAGTAGTGCCTGTGGACATTTGATTTAAACTTACTGATATCGTAATAAACGAGAGGTACGACTAAGGAACAATAACTACAAAAGTATGTACTCTGAGAGATGTACGAGTAAGTACAACTAGATTGGGTTTAACGTGCGTACCTGTCAGAGACTCACCACACGCCAACCCGTTGTAAAGGGTGGTGATCAAATGCGCCGCGTGTGACCCTCTAATTTCGGACATGTCTCTGACACGCCGGTCAGAGGAAGGCCCATGGACATCGAATTAGTAATTTAGTACCACCACTGCCTGGGTAGTAATACACCCCTTGTTATGGGGTTTCTATCTAGCACTACCACAACCACTACGACTACTCCCCGAAGGGCCGCACCCAAACCATCAGGCCGATTTGCCTCACTCACCGAATGACAGGGGAGCCCAGGCATAACCGGGGGCTCCCTGATGCTCGTAGTACCAGATTAGAGTAGGTTTCTCTCGTCAGTCCCAGAGATGGTCAATAATAAATTACCAACCTCTCTGCCTTTAGCTAGTGATAGGCCATCCAGAGCTAGGTGAACTCCATATTCCCCGGTGAGTACAGGCCGAGTAAGTACACAAAGTATGCGATTATGCGGAATCAAGTCCATTATTTCATCAGAGCACCTTCCATGACAGTACCGATAGAACAAAGAAACTCACGCCACATTGCGCCGATGCTCCAACAAATCGATAGAGATAGATACCCTACCGTTGCTGATAAGTAACTTCGCACTTTACATGGTCGAGAAGCCCCAAAATAGACTTTGAAGGATCGGCCATTATATAAGCGCTGTATTCTATCCTAAGTCGGATGAAGATCTTGTTAATATTGTGAAGGTCAGATGGAGTGAAGTATTTCTAGCACCGTTTTAAAAAAACGAAGCACTTGAATGCTTCTTTCGACACTGGAAATAGCTGATCTGTCTAATGGACATCCTAATTAATTCTTATGCCCAGAACATCAAGAGCGTCCACATCCACTCGAGATAAAGCAACATTGAGTCTTACTCTCATTAATTCGACCCTAATTGCGCGAGCCCACTTAGAGATTATCTGTAGGTTAGTTATAAGAGTGTCATTTAGTTTCAAATAAAAATTACTATTAGTTGGATAAAAGTTTGGACTGCTTCTTTCGTTTTTTTCCTTCTTTTAAATTAAAAGAATAGTTTTGTATATTATTTAGAATAAAGTTTTAAATTAATTATCCAGGGCAATGCAGCAATAAATGTAGGGTAAGTTTGGGTAATGTGGACTATCTTTACAATTTTTGATGTTGTGACTACAATATGATGAGAAATCTAAAAAAAATTGTGCTCCCGTTTATTGATAGATTTGTTTCCTAAATACTTGTAGCTCTATTTAAAAATTATGTATACATTTTACAGCAAAGAACGCTGCTTATAGACGAACATTGCAGTCCACCTCTACAAGAGCAACGGTGGAGGCGTATAGAGAAAAGAGGAGGGAAGAGAGACGCCTATTTAGAAAGAAGAAAAGAGAGCAAGAAAGGCGTGATCGTGAGGAAATCGAGATGTGCAGGAGTAGAAATGATGCTCGAAATTTTTATAAAAAGATAAGGCGTCTTACTACTGGTTTAAAGCCCGGAGCAACCTTCTGCAGAGACGAACATGGTAACCTGGTTACAGATGCACAAGGAACACTAAGATTATGGAGACAGCACTTCTCTAATCTATTGCAGGGCGATGGCGACACAAATTCCGCCTCTAGAGATGCTGTGCCGGACCCAATCATTAACGACGACGTCGAGATCCCGTCCCCCAGCCATGAAGAGGTCAAGGTTGCCATATGGCGACTGAAGAACAACAAAGCAGCTGGACCTGATGGTTTGCCAGCTGAACTCTTCAAGTATGGAGGCGATGAGTTGGTTAGGTGCATGCACCAGCTCATTTGCAGAGTATGGCTGGAGGAAAGTATGCCCAACGATTGGAATCTTAGTGCTCTCTGTCCCATCCTGAAAAAGGGAGATCCCACGATATGCACCAACTACAGGGGTATAAGCCTCCTCCCTATCGCAAATAAGGTTCTTACGAGCGTATTGTGTGAACGACTGAAGCCATTCGCCATCTCACTGATTGGACCTTATCAGTGCGGCTTTAGACCTGGTAAGTCCACCATTGACCAGATATTCACACTGCGCCAAATCCTGGAGAAGACCCATGAAAGTCAAGTCGACACACACCATCTTTTTGTCGACTATAAGGCAGCCTTCGATAGCCCAATAAGGGATCGCGTTTATGCCGCAATGTCTGAGCTCGGTATTCCTGCTAAGCTGATAAGGCTATGCAGAATGACGCTGAGCAACTCCTGCAGCTCCGTCAAGGTAGGAAGAGACCTCTCCGAGCCTTTTAATACCGTGCGAGGTTTCAGACAAGGCGATCCCTTATCCTGCGACCTCTTCAACTTCGTCATGGAGAGCGTTTTGCGAAAGGCAGGTGTGCATCGTAATGGCACTATTTTTAATAAAAGTGTCCAGCTCCTTGCGTATGCCGACGACATAGACATCATTGGGCATACCAAGCGAGATGTCACCGCAGCCTTTAATGCTATTGAACGAGAGTCTGCAAAAATGGGTCTGGCTGTAAATGAGAGCAAGACGAAGTACATGTTGTCGACGAGTAGGGACGTTGATCGTATCGGCTCCCAGGTTACAGCCGGCAACTATACATTCGATGTGATCAAGGAGTTCATCTACCTTGGCACCGCCATTACCAGCAAGAATGATGTCAGTCTGGAGATCAAGCGAAGAATTACACTGGCCAACAGGTGCTACTACGGTCTCGGTAGGCAGTTTAGTAACAGAGACCTCTCTCGTGCGACGAAATTAATACTCTACAAGTCGCTTATTCTTCCGGTGCTTCTCTATGGTGCGGAAGCATGGACGCTGTCTTGTGCCGATGCAGCGGTACTGGGAGTGTTTGAGAGAAAAATTCTTCGCAAGATCTTTGGTCCACTGAAGCAAGGCGATGAGTTTCGCATTAGGACCAACTATGAGCTGTATGAGCTCCTCGGCGACGTAGATGTTGTCCAGCGCATTAACATCCAGCGGCTGCGCTGGCTCGGCCATGTTGTTCGGATGGAAGAATCTGCTCCAGCGAAAAAGGTTTTCGATGCGAAGGTCACTGGACGTCGGCGTAGAGGACGTCCATGTTTACGTTAGAAAGACCAGGTAGATGGAGCCCTGTCATCAATTGGTGTGACCAACTGGAGAAGGCGTGCGCTTAGCAGAGACGCCTGGAGACTAGTGTTGAGGCAGGCCGAAACCCGTTAACGGGTTGTTATGGCCAGCTAAGTAAGTAAGTAAGTAAGTAAGTATACATTTTAAGTCAGAAATTTAAAAAAGAACTTCAAAAAGCTTAGCAAAAAAGAAAGAAAAAAACTCGACCACTCTTCTGGACCACATTAGACGAATTCCGTTTTTTTAAATTACTTATTATTTAAAATATTATTTAAATTTTAAAGAATCGCTTGATCTTAAATAAATGTACCAGTTTTTGTGTCATATTTTACATGACGAATAAGATCTCTCAATAAAAATTGCCTATTACTTACATGTTTAAAAAAATGTAAATTAAATTATGAAAACGCACAGTATAAAAGTCAGTTATAAATATTTTTTTGAATATTAATGGAAATAAGAAAAAATAAGCAAATTATGATAAATTTTAAATATATAAATACCTGTACTGTTTAAGTATATGGTTGTGGTATATTAAATGGAGTTTAAAATTATATTATGTTCTTATTTTGCTCAATTTAAAAGTTAAATAAAGTTAATAATGCATATTACTTGAGTTACAAATTAAATTAAGTCCAATATATTTTTATTTTATGAATTTTATTTCAAACTATTTTTTTGTTAAACTATGTGTATGTGTGTGTGTATGTCCTTCTCGCAATTATTTTGATATTAACTACCGATTCAATAATAATGCATAATTATTATCATTAATAATAAATTAAATAATTTCAATCATAACTTACCTTAATTAATTAAGTGATTAATGTTGCAGCAGTAGTTATTGCAGAATTTAATTTAAACAACTTTGTTGTTTGTTGCTGTTATACACATAAAAAAATCCATTTAATTAATTCCACATAAACTATGACCTGACCTTCTGTACAGAGAAAGAAGAGTCAAACACACACAGTAGTGGGTAGTCGGGGTAAAGAGCATAAGGGTATAAAAAAGCCTCTGTGTTTAATAAATTACTCTTTGAGAAAGAAAAATGGCAAATGCATGCATGCAAGTTTAACCGCAAAATAGTTGTTGTTGCCGTTTTTATTTTTTATTAATATTATTGCACTATAAATAGAGAGAAAATAAAAAAGATTGATAAAAGAGTATAACATTATAGCATGTAAAAGATTAATTAAATAAATAAACAAAAAAAAAAACCTTTTACGGTACAGAGTGTGGTGGTTGTAAAAAGCAAAAAGGTGATGAATGATGGATTTGTAATAGGAAATAAACAGAAAAGTGTTTTAAACCCACAAATACTGGTTTCTATACTGCTCGTCGTTACAGACTACTCTAAACTGCTATAATGAGTATTAAAATTCATAATGATGCTTTATTTTTTCATATATGTACATATGTATGTATGTTCTTATTTTTTTTATTTAACTAAATTAAATTTAAAAAAAGTTACAATCGGTCTCATAATTTTTGTTTTTGTTTTTTCATAATAGGTATCGATTAAACAATTATTATTTTAATATCTCATGGTTTCAAATCACGACCGATTTTTAAATGATGCAAATGATTTTTTGGTGTTCTGAAAATCAGGAACTTTTTAGTTTTTGTAAGTGTTCATTATTTTAAACCTTAAGCTTTTAATAGGGTTGTCAGATTATTTCTCATATTTAAACCTGAATTTTAAATTTCCATTCCTATAACCTTGTTTTTATCGTCCGCGTCTATATAATTTAAGAGTTAATTCCATTAAAATTTATTATTAATTTTTGCTCCTCTAAAAGTGTTTTTTGGTCCACAACTTTTATTTGACGTTTTGTCGTTTAAGAAGATCAATTAAAAGGAATTTAACCCTAATTCATTGTTTTTAAAATATGCATTTATTATTTACAGAATCTCCAGCAATTCGCATTGCAGTTTATATCGTAAAGATAGGATAAAAAGATGTAACTATAATGTAAATTTTTATCCCTGTTTCAGAAACGTTATCGCCATTTTGGAGAATAAATCTCCTAATCTGACAACACTGAACTTTAAGGCTTTTTGTTTTGTTTTAAGTTCTCACAGATTCATTGCTGCAACTTGCATTGAAATCTCACATTTATATTTCAAAAATTTGCCACTCTATGCTAAATATTTTAGAATATTAAAATTTAATTTAATTTCATTTAAAAACTAATTTTCAATGAATCGAAAAATTTCAGTACGATACGAATGTAGGTTAAAAAAAAACTAACAAAAATTAGAATTAATAAGGGGATGATTATTGCAAATTGTCAAAGGACCCACTATGAACATTCTGACGAATATAAAAAAAATTTAATACTGGAGTTGGTAAAATTCATTCCAAAAGAAAACATCGAAGACATATTTTTGAAACTGCGATATGAACATTTTAAAAATTCAATTGGGACATATTAAAATTGCTATTTTTTTCTTACGCTTGGTGTTGTATTCAATTTTGTGAAAAAAGTTTAGCCACATTTATTTTTCCGTTCGAAAAATTTGACATGCAACAAATATCTTTAAAATATGCAACACTTTTTACACAACAAATAACACAGTTCAATAAAATATTTTTTTTGCTTTTGGCAGTAACTGATTTATTTTTCGTTTGGGCTCAGAATCTACATATATTTTAGTTTTCCAACTCTTCTTTCTATGGAATCCTTAACAGTCTAGCTGCTGTGCAGTCAGTTGAAATTATATTTTATATACTTACATACATCAATTTCAAAAGAGCGCCTCTAATAATTCGAATATCTAATATAACTACAAAAACCCAACACCAACGCTATATAAATAGTAAAAACTCTATTCTAAGATCCTGTTCATTATAATAAAAAAAAAATTTGTAGGCTGGTGTAAATTTATTTTATTTCGTCCAAAAGAAATGTTGACTAAATTATTCCGTACGTGAATAAAAAGGTTGACAGAAACGTGTTGCAGTTAGAAAAAATGTTGATATGTAGTTTACACATGCTTTTCACAACCAGAGCATACATACATAATTGGCCATTACAACCCTGTGTTACGGCCTAGCTTCTCGCAGCACTCATGTTGTGTGTGTTAATTTTTATCAATGAGTACAGGGACCTACAGTTTCAATTCGATTGCGAACTATAGATTTGAGAAGCTTTTTCATGTCAATCAATTACTCCCAGAACTTTTGCCAGAAGACTGCTGAGAGGAAGTAGCCAAAAGCAATAATTTTTTTATATATTTTTTTTTCAAAATGTCAGAGCTGACATTTGAACACGGCGACTAAAAGTACTACTTTAGAAACTTTATTTCACAACTATTTCATACGAAAAATGTTTACTATATGTAATTTGACAGTTTTTCGTACGAATTATAAATTTAAATGAATGAATTACACTGGTTTGAGCCAAAAAGTACCAAGAACGCCACATGCCTAGATAAGTTAATTGGGACCTCCTGAGCACGAAAAACGCAATTATAATTTTTTCCTATCTAAATAACGGTACTTTTGTGTTTTTCGGTGTATGGCCCCACTCAAACCCTTGTGGAGTCCAACCAAAAAGTCTGATCGAGATAAGTGTCATATCGATGGAAAGGTAATTGAATGTCTTTTCCGTCGATATGTTGGAAAATTCTATCTGATAAGAAATCGCTGAGATATGGCACCTCAAAGTTCAAAATTTGCCTATTTTTTACGTTTTTTTCAAAATTTTTCATTTTCATTTCAATTTTTTCCTACGTTATATTGAAGATCTGGAATGTTTTATTTTTTTACCAAATAGTTTATTTAATTACCAATATTTTAAACGTATTTTGAAAAAAATCGGATGAAAAATAAAGTTTTTATTAAGGATTTTGTGGAACGACAGTATTTTTATTTTCATTGCGTAAATTAAAAAAATTTTAATTAAAATGACGAGCAACTTGAACTTTTACGTTTTTTTTCGGATGGATCTTCGCAAATGAGGAACCAACAATAGTCCGCCATCATTTATTCATCGCACCAGCCTTTGTAACGTCTCTCGATTTCTTCCATTTCCTGGTGAAATCTTTCACCTTGTTCAGCACGATTTCGCGGAGAAAATATTCAAATGACTGAATAAGAAGTGTAACTTTTTAACCTAAAAGTTAAATAGAATAAATTTTCAAATAATAACGGCCTTTTTGTTATACATGTTTTCACTCAACGCTTACCAATGGCATTGAATTTTTGCAGTAATGTATCGATCTTTTCAGCGTAATCAGGACTTCTGTAGTTTTCCAAAAAGTTGTGAACGATGTCCTGGAATGCCTCTCATGGCTCGAAATGAGCTGGACCTAAACACTCATTAAATGCTTGGTCACCCTACAGACTCCGAATTTGAGGCCCATCAAATATACCAGCTTCAATTTTGTAATTCATGGCAAGACTGTATTTAGGAAAATTTTTCACAATCTTTGTAAATAACCCAAGCTTAATATGTAATGGAGGAATTATTATCTTCGCTTGAGGAATGAGTGGGTCATTTTTCATATTGTACTATTTGTGCGTACGTCCATTTCGCTCAGCCCAAACTTTTCGGGTGTAGTGATTCTGACGGTCACAGCAGTCCCAAAGACATAGAAAACATAGAAACTTCGTGTTACCCCTTGCACTTCTTATTCAGTCATTTGAATATTTTCCCCACGAAATTGGGCTCCGAAAGTGATGAACAAGGTGAAAGATTTTACCAGGAAATGGAAGAAATCGAGAGACGTTACAAAGGCTGGTGGGATGAACAAATGATGGCGGACTATTGTTGGTTCCTCATTTGCGAAGATCCATCCGAAAAAAACGCAAATCATCATTTTAATTACAATTTTTTGCATTTACGCCGAATATACGGTGCAAGCAATGAAAATGAAAATATTGTAGTTCCACAAAATCCTTAATAAAAATTTTATTTT
Organism: Metopia argyrocephala; assembly: GCA_963576795.1. Taxonomy (NCBI): domain Eukaryota; kingdom Metazoa; phylum Arthropoda; class Insecta; order Diptera; family Sarcophagidae; genus Metopia; species Metopia argyrocephala. The sequence continues at coordinate 52,794,991 of OY756211.1, read as the reverse complement.
TCATCCGATTTTTTTCAAAATAAGCTTAAAATATTGGTTATTAAATAAACTATTTGGTAAAAAAATAAAACATTCCAGATCTTTAATATCACGTAGGAAAAAATTGAAGTGAAAATTAAAAATTTTGAAAAAAGCGTAAAAAGTAGGCAAATTTTGAACTTTGAGGAGCCTTATCTCAGCGATTTCTTATCAGATTGAATTTACTAGCATATCGACGGAAAAGGCATTCAATTACCTTTCCATCGATATGCCACTTATCTCGATCGGACTTTTTGGTTGGACTTCACAAGGGTTTGAGTGGGGCCATACACCAAAAACACAAAAGTACCGTTATCTAAAAAACGGTACTTAGGAAAAAATTATAATTGCGTTTTTTGTGCTCAGGAGGTCCCAATTAACTTATCTAGGCATGTGGCGTTCTTGGTATTTTTCCAAATTAAAAATTTGTAAACCTGTGTTATTAGTTTTAATCCAACGCATTTTTGAGCGTTTGGCAATTTTCTCTAAAGCTTTTGGTATAAAACTCTTAAAGTGGCTTTTTACGTATATTTTAATAAAATGGCGTACAAGAACTAATATTTAATGTAAATAATCAATTTATTTCAAAAAATAGTAATTTAAAAGAAAGAAAAGAATAGGTGTTTAGTTTTTTTATACATTCTATGTACATACATTTTATAGGTACGTGTATGTAAAAGACAAAATGCAGTTTTAAGGATTATAGACGTGCGAGCATGTTGAGAAGTACTATAATCATACATAACCAGTCCTTATTTCTATGCATTTTGTACTTACATATATGTATAGGTTACTTTGGGTTTTTTTTTAAATTTGAATAAAATTAACTTTAAAAGTCCAAATTACAAGAGCACGTTTTACCATAATTTATTTGTTAAAGAAAAAAAAATACACATTTTCGTTTGGTTTAAATATGAAACAAATTGTAAATTATTGCCTTTTAACAGTCCAACTACAACGAAATTCTTTCATTTCAACTCGAATTCAAAAAGCGAACATATTTGTTTTTTTTATGTTAAATTTTAAATTTGAATTTTTGTTTCAGGTAAAAAAAAATCTGAAAAAAAAACAAAAAAACTTTACAACTGCGAAGGTGTTCTTAACGAAAAACTTTTTATATATTTTTTTTGGTTATAAATTTGTATTTAAAAGGGTTCTGTTCAAACTGTTTTCAGAAAAAAATTTATGTTTTAAAGGTTATCGATTTTATATTTTTTCTTTCTTTTGAACCATAATTTTTTTTTGTCTTTTTTTACATAAGTTACAGAGAAACATTTCTTGACCTATTTAAATGTTCTTATGGAAACATTCTGTATGTTTAATAACTAAGATGTGGGAGTTTTTTATGACTTTTTAGATTAAATCTGCCTTTCATCGTCATTAGTTATGAAAAGCGTGTCGTTCAATAACCAAATAATCACATTCGATTAGTTTTGTTATTCTCTTGGTTTTTTGGGGGACGTATGTAGTATTTAGTCATCCACGGTTTTTTTTTTATTTTATAATCACTTGTTTGTTATTTCTTTCCCCGTATTTTATTTATCAGTTTTGTTTACAATTTTATTCAATTTTTTATTTTATATATTTTTGCAGTAGACTGAGTAGAGCTTAAAACCAATGCTGTTATTTATTTCATTTTTAAGTCATTCTTCTCTCGAATACGAAGTGTAAGAGTATAATAAATCAAGTTTTAAGATTTTGCTTAACGGCTCTCTATCTTATTTTAAAAATGAACAGTGTGGCCAAAGGAAAAGTTTTTTTTTGGGGCTAAAGTAAATTTATTATACTAATATTTATTATACTTTTTGTTCGTTATTTTGTAGAAAACAATTTGGTCTTACTATGGTTGTTGTAATTCGACATTTTTGTAATAGATTAATGAAAAATATTATCTGCTGCCTTTAATCTATTACAAGAATATCTTATTACAACAACTGTAATAGAGGTGAATGCCAAATTACATGGCTGTTTATAAATCGTTATAGACAATTTTCTATATAAAACAAAATTTACATAAAAAACAAAAAGTGTAAATAAACATTTAAATCGATTAAATACCACTGAAAAAGTTTTAACTAGATTGCGGTATTTTTTATTATAATTTTAGAACTGGAAAGAAAAAGTTTAAACACTCTTGCCAATTTTCTGCTAAATTTTGACCAGTAAAAATCGAATTAGAACAGCTTAAGAGCTTTCAAATGGTATTAATAATGATTTGTCTGCTAAGGTCACAAATTTGTTTATTGGTTTGAATTCTAGAACAATTTATTATAACAAAACACCAAAAAGGCTAAATAACGAAAAATTTATGAGAATATAAATAAAATTGTAAGGTTTTGTCCATGTTTTAATTTGATTACCGCAGTTTTGAACATCAAGCGTCTGTCAAAAATTAGAATAGTATTCAGAATAACATTTTAATCAGATTTGAATTGAGCCTTACTTTCGAAAAACTTTTCATTTTAAATATATTTTTGTGCTTTTACCTATTTTTGCAGAGGACAAAGCCAGTATGTTTATTCCAATATTTGCACGACTTTCGTTTCCTAAAATTCCGGTATTTACATTTAGTATCTACACTGAATATATGTATGTATGTAGCAACAAATCACAATTACAAGATAGAATAATGGTGACTTTTAAATTGTTAACCAACTTTACTCGGAAAAATTTATAATTTTCTAAAAGAAAAAAATTAACAATTTAACAAATTTTTTAAAGCACACGTTAACTGAACTAACTCTGAATAGATATCTGATGAATCCAAATTTAATCTAACAATTAAGGATACAGTAAAACATGGAGTAGTTTTTCGACATATTGTATCGGTCCACTTTATAGAATAAGTGTCACAATGGACCGTTTTCTGTACAACGGCATTTTGTTAAACATCATGCTTAATATCGCAGAGGAGGAAATAAAAATATAATAAAAAAATAAAAATCAAGTGGCGATGTCAATATGACAACGACTCCAAACATATATCTAAATGTGTTAAGGAGTGGGTTGTTGAAAATAAAATCGAACTCTTGAAAGTGGGTGCATTACTTTAATCATTAATCATTTAATCATTACTTTAATAGATTATATATTTTGTTAAGGGGGATTTTTTTATTTTTGTTTTAGTTTACTTTAAATATTCATTATTCTTAATTTTTAATATAGCATTTCATTTGAGAGAATTCCATGCTTTAGTTTTGTCCGATATTGTATATATATATGTATATATACTTTTTTAATAACTATGTATGTATATACATACTTAAATAATAATGGGTTTATTTTCAAAATATACACAAACTCTTTTAAATTTGTTAGTCTAAAATACATAAAAAATCATTTGATATTTTACCAACATACATACATACATAATTGGCCATTACAACCCTGTATCAGGGTTAGAGCCAAGCATTTCGTAGCACCCAGGTTTTATCTGTAAATTTTTTATGCATGAGTACCGAGACCTAAAGTTTAAAGTTGGCTCCGAACGCCAGATCTAAGAAACTTGCTCGTGACCATCAGTTACTTTTAGAAATTTTGTCAGGAGACTGCTAAGAGGTAGTCGCCAAAAGAAATACTTTTTCACATATTTTTTTTTTCAAAATGTCAGAGCTGGGGTTTGTACTCGGACTTATTGTCTTATTGGATTACGGCGACTACATATTTGGCATAGCATACTTAATAAGTGGAAAAACATATTCAAAATTCTAATTATACAGAAAGACAATAATACCCCAAAGAAAAATAATATTACTCTGAGGAGTTCACAAAATTAAGATTAAGAAGTTCCATTATGGGCAGAAACATTGACTTTATTTCAATTTAATATTTCTTATCAGCCATTTTAAAACTAATTTTCGCTTAATTTAAAATTATAAATTTATTATAACGTCACATTTTATAATAACACATATTTATTTTGCGGTTGTACATAAATTTTTATTTACTTTTTATAGAGTAATAGCTATTTAAAGAATAGGTTAAGTTTGTGGTGTCGATGTACATAACACATCTGCAATACACCTAATGCACGCTTTAATAAAAAGAAAAATATGAAATACTGAGGTAGATAAGTATATAACTGAAGCATTTAACTAAACGAATTATGTATTAAACTAAAAAATTTTTTGTACCCTAAGTATAAGGCGGTACTACTGACTGATACTATTATACCTATTGGTTTGCAATTAAATTACAAAAGATTAAAACTTATACCATGTTCACACGAATATCAATTATCGAGGTTCGCTCCCTTATTTACGGTTCACAGCCGAATCTTGTTTGAAACAAATAGATTCGCCATATACAGTTTTGAGAGCGAACCATCGTGTTTCATGTTGAATAATGTTGCGAACCTATAAGATTTTGCTATCATCTAAAATTTTAATAACAATTTATCGCTACTTTATCTGAACTAGTTGACAAAGCAAAAAACGCAAAACAGCTATTCCTGAGGTTTAAAATTATTAAATTTTTTTTTAGGAATAAGAGAAAAAAATATGAAATAAACATAACTAGATATACATACATATAAATATTTATATAAGAATCAAAACAGCAATTAAATCTAATACAAATATGAATGTATACATACATATATACGTTACACACTGCGATATATATATGTTTGTACATGTGTATGTCCATAAAGAAGAAATGCCAAATATTATACACTGTTATGTATGTATGTACTCCTACATTAGCGCATGATTCGCATCATTTCCTAAATATTTTGTGACATAGGACTTCACATAGCGTGCTAGTTTAACAATAACATCTTTTGTACACATATTGTATTTTTACTTTAAAATTTCTTTAACATATTAAGGTCATGTAACAATTTCCTAAAACTCTGTTTTTATTTATTTTTTTTTTTTTTTTTTTTTTGGCGCAATAAATTCCCATCAAGAAAGATTCACAAGATTACCACAATATATTAATAAAAAAAAAAGAAAAGAAACAGTGTCAGAAAAACAAGACACAAATCTTTTTAATGTCTTCTCATACTCTTATACCTAAAGACAATTTTAAAGGTACTGGTTGGCAAATTCAACTCTGTATGTTTGTTGGCGCTGAAGGTAATGTGTATTTCAAAAAAGGCAAGACAATATACGAGTATATATGTTTGTATTTATGTTACCATTAGCCTCTACTCTCTATCACTTGTATGCATATTTGTGTTGTAAAAGTTTTTACGTATGCAAAGAAAAAGTTAAAAAAAAAAAATTATTCAAGTAATTTAACACTTTGCTACACTTCACTGAAATTTAAATAAATCTTTATTTCAAACTTTTTTCTCTTCTGCTTTTTTTTCATTTAGAGTTAAACAAATTTACAGGAAAAAGGAAGGTAATTTGGCATTTACATGATCTGTTTTGAAGTGACAACTGGGCGCTATGTAAAGTACGTGCTATTTTCGCTTTTTCAAATATTTGTATTGTTTTTATTTTTTATTTTTAACTACGAGTATGTGTAAGTGAATATAAAATTTAAATTCAATTTTTAGTTGATTGGCATATCCAATTTAAGTTCGTTTTTATTTTTTTTTATTTACGGTAAATTTTATTTTGCAATAAATTGTTAAAGAGAAACATTTCAGTATGGCATCGTTTGGAAATGATTTTGGTGCAAAAATTTAAATATAATAGATAAAGATATTATAATATATTTTGTTTTATAGATTTAAAACATCAAGAAAATTTAAAGTGGTGCAATGATATGCAACAAATAAGTATATTACAAGGGAAAATTTACAGCCTGTTCATAGAAGAAGAATGGTTTAAGACATGAAACAACAAAAAAACACTTAAACTTGTTAATGCTTTTCGTATAAAAAGTCGAAAGCTTTAAACCATTCGTATTCTATAAACAGGCTGTTAGAATAAAATATATATAAAACTTTTTTTTTAAGTGCATACATAAGTGGAATATATAGAAAATACTGAAAAAATGTTATTGACAAATTATAACCAAACCTAGATGGAGATAGTAATTGTGTAACTTTTATTCATTCTTTGCTTTTTAAATTATCTCTGTGGTTATAGATTTTTATTTTTTATTTGTTTTGTTCAAAAACTTCAGTCTAAAAAAAGGAAAAAAGATCTTAATATTAAGTTATCCTTTGTACCAAAATTTGCCCAGGATCCAACAGAACAGTACTAACAGTTTTCTTCTACTTCTAGGGAAGTTAAAAATTCTATCAATCTGTTTTATGATTAGTGTCCTTAAAATGTTGTTAATTGTAGTGATGTTTTTCGTATTAACTTATGGACCGCTTTCGTCAAACTTGTGTTATATCTTGTCACAAAAGTTGTTACTTCATTTGTATTGAATATCATTGCAATTGACAGCTTATTGGTTCTGCCAAATATTACCATTTCACTTTGTGGCACTAGTTACTAGTTATGGTGTCGATATTCCACAGTAGTGCTATGTTCAACGGTCACTATTTTTAGTCCGATTATAACATTTTGTACACCGGTGTTCATGGCTGTGTAGGGACTACTTTTTTTTCGCAAAAGTTTCATCAAAATAATGCGGCTTTATTTTCATTCAAAAATATTTAGCATTAGGTTGGTTACGAACCGAGTCTTTAAAATTCATGACTAGAATTTGACGTGGTAATAAAAAACTATGATTGGACTCAAAATGTCAACACAGTGAACAAAATACAAAAAAAAAAAGCGGCAAAAAAAAGTCCACCTAAAGCTTAATTAAAAGTTTATATATTAATCAATAATAAGGTCACCTAAACTTATTGATACAATAAAAATAAATATTTTTTTATTTGCTTTTACATTATTATACTTGTGGTTAATAATGGCATAATATTTTTTTCGAACCACTGCAACCTATGTAAATTTTATAGGAGAAGAAAATTCATTACAAAAAAGTAAGTTTTATTATTTTTTTAACATACTTTGTTTAGATTAAATTTATTCTCCCTTATGTATAAAATTTCAGAAAAAATAGGCATCGCTAAAGATTATGATCAAAATTTGATTTAAATGAAACATACCTACGAGGAATATGACAATATTGAAGAATATGAAAATACAAATTATTCTTCTACATTAATACAGTAATGGAATATGCGATCTTTTTACTGTCTTTACTTTGTTTTTTTAGAAAATAAAAAGTTACCAATTTTAAAACAATTTATATAGAAATTTCGTTCTATATCGAATGCCGTAATTTGCCCCCAGGTAACTTTTTATATGTAGATGTAAAACTATAATACATATTATCAAAGCTTTTTATTCAAAAAATAAAAAAAACATCTGATCTTTAAAAAATTATTTTATTTTAAGTAGTAAAGGTCGAAAAACTAGAATAATAAAAAGGACAAAAGAGTATGAAAATTTTAAGGTTTTAAGCATAATTATTTGAATGAAATTCACAAATTAAATTCTTTTTTAAAAGACAGATGGAAATGGAAATTTTCACGTCAATGCTTCACTGTGTCACTTTTTCTGGTTTTAACCCGTATTTGTTTTTATATACATACATACTTGTATAATAAATAAATGTAAATCGAAAGAGGCAGGGCCGTTACCCTGAAACATGGTTGTAATGGCCAATTATGTACATATCCCTCATTTGCGAGAAGAGTGGCATAACTCAAAAAACACATGAAGCGAACTGTAAATTAAACATATCCAAAAATTTTATTTTTATCTCTTTTTTTATTAAGTGGCCACCAAAAATGTCTTATACTTTTCATATAAGTTTACCTGAATTAAAATCTTTAAACGCATTTATTTCAAAATGGCTTTGTTTGAGTTATGCCAGCCTTTTCCAAATACGGGCCTATTAAAGGTCAAGATTAATGAAATGTTTGGAAAATCAAACTGCACTGCAGTACTTTATCACCTGTAAAACGCATGGTACCTTTTAAAATGTACATATATAAGTATGTATGTATATAAATTGTAATATAATGTTGAAGTGTAATGAAGGTAAACTAAAGTAAGTAAAATACCTAACCGTTGTTATTATTTTCAATCGTTTCCTATATACAAGCATATGTATATACTTATATGTGAAAACGGAAAAGTTTTTTGTATTGTGTTTGCGTAATAACAAGAGAATTACAAAAACACAAAAACTCATTTATATGCATATCCCAACAAACCAAAAGGCTTAGGAATAGTTTGTAACAAACTTATTACCATAAACCTTAAGCTTATAAAAGTGTAGTGAATATTATTGTGAAAGGCTTTTTAACAATTGTTTAAAAAACAAAATTGAACCTTTGTGATAATATTTCTACTCTATAGTATATAACAAGTTTAGAAGTCTAAGCTTATTCAACATATGTATGTATATAAAACACTTACAAAACTATTTCGAGCATAACACTTTTGCAATTATATTTGCTAAACTGTTGTCCGGGCTAAGTGTATAGTGCTACTTCAAATACACCAATACCCTGATTTGCATCGCTTCAGTTTGCGTCGCTTCGAAGTTGCGTCTTTTTTTAATTTTATCCAAAAATCTTCAAGATTAACAAATCTAACCACAGAATTTGTAATCGATTTAGATGGTTCAAGCTCAGAATAAACAATTAACACATCTACTTATATAGACTTTTGCTTTAATTCTATGAATTCCTTACTTTTAAATTTAATATGTATGAATTTTTGTTATGTGTTTTAAGTTTTTTATGAATTGTTATATTTTTATTTTAATAAAATCTGTTATTTAAAAAATAATAAGAAAATATTTTGATTTAAAAATCCTTTTTCTAAGGCAAAATGTTTAAGACCTGTATTGACTAAACGAAAATCAAATACGTAAACAATTGAAAATTCTGCTTCAGTTTGCGTCGTTTCGGTTTGCGTCTCATTTTTTCAGTCCCAATTAGCGACGCAAACCGGGGTATTAATGTACTGTTACTATGTAAAGCGTTTTTAAAACACTATTTAAAATTAATATTTTTCACTTTAATAAATCTATCATACGTTTGCTTATGAAAAGTTGTGGAAAATTGTTTATAGTAAGCTTATTCCCCAGTTCAGTTATATTTCGCTTTCGGAATGGTTTTTTTGGTGTACAGTATGTATGTATGTATGTATGAGGGTAATTACGTATGATTGTGTTTGTATTGGCAACACGTGGTTATATTTGTTTTGTTAAAGTTCTGCTTCACTCTTACTTTTTTTTACTATTTCTTTTTTTTTTTTACTTTACACTTAGTGCAATTTATTTTTTATTTTTCCTTTATTGTGAATTCTTTTTTTGTAGATTAGAATATTTTCTTTTCTTACATATTTGTATAGTATTTTGTTATTAAAACAGATACAGTTATTGAAATGAGGTATGATGAATGAATTTATGAATTTATGCTTGTGCAACATTTAACATTAAATATAAAACAATTTATTTTGTGGGACCGAAGTAGCATTTCAGACATACACATGAACTTTTCAAGTGTTCTGGTTTTATTTTTCTTGGCACCTATGACATTTAATGTTATTCGCGGTGAGACGAAACCTTCGTGAGGCTACCACTGTAAATTTTTACGCTTGTCACTAAATTCAATCGAGCCAAACCTGTTATTATTGTGGCTTACAATTTTAATAATAATGCTTTCATGAATGTAACAAAATTCAAAAAATTTTTTTAATACTGACGTTTTTATTAAAAAGAGTTTTTTTGTTATTTTTGTAAATTGAATAAAAAAATTATTTTATAAACAAAATTCAACACAATTTTTCTGAACACTTTTTCTACAAAATCAAAAGCATATGTACGACTTAAAATACATACTGCTTAGAGTAGGACTTTAATTTATTTATAACCAATACGGTTACATAGTTAACACTGGTGGTCGTAGTTAAAAAAACTTTTTAAGGATTTTTTACACAGTACACACATCTTTTCAATTTTTCCATTTTCATATATTTGTTTTTGCATTTTTCAAAACCTGAAATGTTAATTAAAATCTAAAATTGCATGAGAGAAAACTACATTAAATAACATTAACTACGAAAAAATAATTAATTCCTATAATTACAAAAAAAAAAAACAACAAAAACTGTTAAACACTTGTTAAGATAAAATAAAACAGATAAAAAAGAAAACGAAACAAAGTATGCATTACAAACGTAATAAATATATTAAAATAATGACAAAAAATAAATAAATAATGCTCACTTATACCTTAACAGAGAGAGAAATTCCAACAATAACGACAAAACAAAATTACGCGATTAAAAATACTAAAAACGAAAATTTAACCAACAAATGAGAAAACGACAATAATGTTGATAAAATAAGTCAAATATGTAAATAAAAACAAGAATACGAATACGAAAAACAAACTGGTTTTAATCAAAAACCCCAAAGCCATTAAAAATAATAACAAAAACGTCTTATTAAACCAAATGTTGGATTTCAAAGACACAAACAATAACAAGAAACAAGGGAGGAAAAAAATAAACAAAAACAAAATATAGGTACTTCTCTAAGCAAGGTGTTCTCAAAATACGTACTAAAGTAATATAAAGAAAAACAAAAGCAATCTAATGAGAGTGACAAATAAATAAAACAAATAAATAAAAATCAAAACAATACAAAAAAAAACAAAAAAAAACTTAGTAAATTCGTATATGTTTGATCATGCACATTATAATAATAGCAAGTGCATTTAAAAAGAAAACAACAACAATAAATACCTTATTCAATAGCAGGTTTTTAATGGGAGAGCAAGAATAAATTGATGATGATGCTGCACGATTCGGGGAATTTATCAGTTAGATTACATACATATATATTTATATTATATTTTAATTTTAAATAAACTCTTGTTATTGATAATGTAACACTTTTTTTTCTCCAGATTTTTCCACAATTTTTTTTTCAATTTGTTAACACCACAATTTAATTTTTTTTTCTTTGAATTCGTTTAAACGACATACACTTTAATAAACACAAAAATCCCACAACTAAACACTTAAAAACGCCATTAATTTCGTTTATAATTAAATATTTTAAACACGTTAATTCTCTGCTTCTTTTTGTATTATAAAATTTACCAAGCTGTTTCTATTAACTACTTGGATATAATTTTTATTTATTTCTTTTTTGTTTTTGTTCAAACATTTACTCTTTATTGATATTTTTCATTTTAAATTTTTGCCACTTTTTTTAGCAACACAGAGTTACTAAACTTTTATTACGAAAAAAAGTTTTACGTAGTTTAAAGTTACCGTTCCTACGCACGACCGCTTCGACGTCTCATAGATAACTGAACTGAGTTTAAAACTGAAAAATATTTCATTTCTTTTTAGAGCATTACTAAAAAAACATTAAAATACAACAAAAATTCCAATACATAACAACATATGTTGAGAGAGTATATGGCAACAAGACAGAAAATTGTAATAGATTAAACAAAACTCTCTCTTTTTCTCTCTCCATCTCTCTCTAATTATATTTGTATAATAATACTTTAGTACAGGTTTAGTAAAGTGTTAATAAACAGAGTTGTTAATATGGAAGTTTTTAAACATAAAAATCTATTGGCGTTTTAATTTTTACAAAAAATGTGTAACATTTTACTATTATATTACATAAAAATAAGATGTTATACATTCTTTTTTGATCTCGTTTTATTGTAATCGAAATTTTTAACTATTGATATAAAGGATAATTTTTTACAAAGGCAATATTTTGTCAAGATGAGAGATAAAAATAATTTTACTAAAATTTCTTCTTTTTTATGATTATCCGTTACTTAATCCTAAACTATCAAAATATTATCTTTTAAAGTTTTTATAAAAAAATAGGTGGTTGTGGTTATAATTTAATGCATGAAGTGAAACATTCGCAACTATCGTGTTTGGCGTAGTCGTTGTCGTATTTTGACATTATTGTCCTAATCTTTTACAAAAATACGACAATATTACGCCAAACACTAAGTATGTTTTTAAAATTCCAGGTAAACGCTTTATCATTTGTTTATACTGAGGTTAGTTTTTAGTTAAAAAAAAGTATTGTCAACTCGTAATATTTTCCTTAACTCCTTAACTAAAGCATATCAGAGGTTAAGAGTAATATTATTAAGTTCCTTCATTATAATATTACAGTTTTGTTAAATTATATAAAAAAATACATTAGAATGAAAAAAAAAATAAATAAATAAATGAAGAATCCTATAGAAATAGCACCATTTCGTCAAGGAGATTTTTTTTTGATAGATGAAATGCGCTTGACGCTTGAACTGTAAAAATATTATTAGGAAAAGGAGGTCGGTAACAATATTCTTTAGCATTGCTTTAGTACTGCTATAATAGAGAATTAATTGAGGTTTCTGTTAGCTCTCAAGCGCTCTTCATTTGGAGTTTTTGAACTATTTGTAACAGTTAGTTTGTTTATTTATTTATATTACAATACAATTTTAATATTATATTTAATTATTCCGCGACGAGTGACTAAGACCTTTGTTCGATGTATTGTCACAGACATGGATCTCTGGTGGGAACCAAACCCACAACCCTCGCAGTAGCAGTCTAACACACTATCAACTAGACCACTGGGGTACCCAACCCTATTTATAGTTTTTCAGTTATATTATTGGTTAAATTATTTGGTTTATTTATTTTTTGAAATTTCCCTACTTCTTTGCGTAGCATTATATGGAAATAAATATTTATGTTTGGCCTTAAGCTCAAATAATTTAACGAATAATAAAATTAATAAAAAGGTCAAGGAAAGTAATACAAATATGTTTTCGAGTTTTTTTTTCACAGATACCAAATCATATTTTAAAAACTAATAAAGAAAACGTTTGCTGAACAGTAAAGATTTAATGTTCTAAAATCGACTTTACTGCTTTCTAAAAGAGTTGTCAACACTATCTATCTATTAAGAGATTGCAAGAGAAGAAATCTAAAAAAAGATAAATACCGGCTTTTTCATTTTGCTTCTTTTAGGAAAACAATTTTGTAGCATGATATATATTTCTTATTTAAATGTTTTAAATATTATTATTCTCTTCTTTCAACTTCGGTTTTGTTGTTGTTAATAATTGGTTTGTTTGACTCTTTAGTTGTTGAACTGTTGTTGCTATTGTTCTAAAAGATTGTTTCCTATGTATGTCACATCAAAAAAGAAAGACACGTGCTGATTTTTTGCTTTTGTTCCAGTTTTTTAAACATCAAAGGTCAACGTCTGCAATTTTTTTTGTATTGTCTGTTATTGATTACAAGTTGTAATATTATAGAATTGCTTTTTTATGGGTATTTAAAAAAAAACAAATATTTTTTCTTAAATTAAATTTTCTAAATACTGTTTGCCCTTAAAAAAGCTTTGTAAGTTTATATGTATGTATGTGTTTAAAATTTATTATCACCCTAAGGGTATGCCAAAGCTTTTTCTTAACTAGTTTGCATAACAAATATTTGGATGATATTTCTCATATATTGAATTGTGTGTATGTGTTTGTACATTAAAGTCACCTTTGCCATTCGACCGACCGACCGATTTTTATGAAATTTTTCCAGAATTTTATTTAATATGTAATCAAGCGCAATTTGATTCAATTAACCGATAATATTCATCGTTAACATTTTAATCGACTTACAATAATACATACATATGTACATACATACATTCATACATAATTGGCCATTGGAACCTTTTTGTAGTCGCCGTGGTCTAGTGGTTAGTGTGTTGGCTTACTAAGACATGACACCCAGCTCCGACATCTTAAAAAAAAAAAAGAAATATGAAAAAAATATTTCTTTCGGCGACTACCTCTCAGCAGTCTTCTGGCAAAAGCTCTGAGAGTAATTAATTGCCATGAACAAGCTTCTCTAGTCTGTCGTTCGGAGTCGACATTAAACTGTAGGTCCCGGTACTCATGGATAAAAATTTACACACACAACATGAGTGCTGCGAGAAGCTAGGCCGTAATCCTGACACAGGGTTGTAAAGGCCAGTTATGTATGTACAATAATACATACATATGTACATACACACATTCATACATAATTGGCCATTGCAACCTTTTTCCAGAGTTATGACCTAGCTTCACACAGCACCCATACGGTTTTCATCAATTTTTATCAATGAGTACTGGATATAATTTAAACATGTTTAAATAAAGAATTATAAGACAATAATCCAATTAAGTAATTCACATATCGCGGGCAAGAAATCCATTATCTACTCAGGGCTCGAATCGTCACATACGCATGCAATCAATTGAAAGGAATTGTAATAGTTTTTTCTTCCAGAAAACTGTGAATAGTACCTTTAATTCACAATAAATATGAAACTGTCAAAAACAGAAAAAAATTATTTGCTGTATTTATAATTATATTATATTAAGGGTTTATTTAACGAATGTAGTAGGCATGGTCTACTCGTTAGTGTTTTGGCTTACTAAGCCTATAGCAGTGGTCTTCACAAAGAGAGTCACACAAAAATACACTGAGAGATGAGATTGGTTTCTTCATTTGTATCGTTTTTAATAACTTGAATGAAATTTGTGAAAATTTTCTTTTTAAAAACCTTTAATTTTAAAATTTAAACTAATTTATTAAAATTATTCATGAAATAAATTGTTTGTAATTGCTATAAACAAATTGAAATGTAGTTAAAAGAAATATAAACATTAATAAGTTTATGTTGCTTATTATCATAACTTCTCAGTGTCTGACAAACAAATTTAGCTTTCTTGAAAACTAATAAAACATAAACACATACGCAATTTTTGTCTCACACACATGTTTTTGTAATAATTGTGGTTGTCGTTAAGCATGATGAAAACAAAGCGTATGGATTTCTTTTTATGAAAGATTTTTAACATTGCAAATTATTTTATAATTAATTAAGTTCTTCATAGGAAAATAAAACAAAAACTGGTTTCCAGGAATCCTAAAAGTGATATCTGTTAATACAGTACGATACATTTAATTTTAAACTAATATAATAAGAATTAACGATACGGGTAGTTTTGGTATATTTTAAGAAGCTGTTTGACAGAATTTTTGTGAAATTAAGCAACCCTGGTTGTAATATTCAAGGAGAGAGTAAGAAAAACAAAAAATATCCGAACAATTTATTTACCTGAGTAATACTGGTGAAGACCACTGGCCTATAGTACCGGTTTCAAATCTCAGCTCTGACATCTTGAAAAAAAGAAATATAAAAAAATTATTTCTTTCGGCGACTACCTCTCAGCAGTCTTCTGCCAAAAGCTCTGGGAGTAATTAATTGTCTTGAAAAAGCTTCTTAAATCTGTCGTTCGGAGTCGACTTTTAATTGTAGGCCCGGTACTCATGGATAAAAATTAACACACACAACATGAGCGCTGCGAGAAGCTAGGCGGTAACCCTGATACAGGGTTGTAATGGCCAATTATAAATGTATGTTTTTTGACAAACTTTTATGCAATACTTATCAAATAAACCCTCAATAAGCCTATAATATATTTTATGAATACATCACTATATCTTAATATATAAAAACGTTTGTACCGGGTAATTGTTACAAAAACTCAAGAACCGCTGGACCGATTGACACTAAACTTGGATAATATATAAATTTAGTCAGGAGCCAGGTTTCTTTTAAGTTTAACAACGATAGGTGGCGCTATTGTCGTAATATTTAAATTTTTTACTTATGGTACGATTTGGCTCAAATTCACAAAATATATTTACTAAACAAAAATAAGTATCCTTTTCTTTTCTTGGCATTCAAAAATAAAAAATTGTCAATATATTAAAAATTTTCTTAAAACAATTTGTAACAGAATTTAAGTTTCAATAAAAAATAATAATAGTTTAAAATTCCGGAAAATCCTATTTGTTTTAAAATAATGCCGACCCGATCTAGAGGAGGAAACATTGGCAGGTACACACGACGCTCCCGAACCGAAAGAGATCAACGAGCAAATTTTACACATAATCAACATTTACAACGAAATATCGAGCTTTATGTCCAATTTACCGACCTCCATACTTTGGTTTCAAATAACCTCAAAGAAATAAATCTAATCGCGTTAAATCACATGATCTAGGGAGCTAGAAATGAGAGATTATACGCCCGGGAAATGTCTAATGCAGTAATTGAATTGATTTAGTCTTACCAAAACCACATATTGGCCATATTAATAGCATGCCACTACATCAAGCACCCTGTTAGTTGATCCTTGAACAGTATCATTAAAAAAAAATGCGGTCTAATGACACTTTTTGCCCCAAATGCGCAATTAATAATTAATCATGTTTTAAGTTCTCGTGTTTACAGTTTTCTTCTTGTTCATGGCAATCAGTAACTTTATAAAGAAGAAGATTGCTGGGTGGTATATATTGTTTTATTTTTTTACAAGAGCTGGGGTTTGAACCCAGAGCTTACATCTAGTAAGCCAACACACTAACCACTAGACTACGGCGACAACTAATATCTTTAACAGAGGCCCTGTAATCAATTAAAAATTAAACTGAAAATATCATTGGCTTAGAGGCGTATGATAAATAAGCCAAAAGAATCGTACTAGTGTGGTACTCTTAGCGGATCTGTTATAATTGTTATTTTTATATGATAACTGTTGCTTTTCGATAAAATAATTTAAGGTCAAATAAAATCTTTAAAGACAAAGTTTTATTTTACCATCATAAAGAGAAACTCATTTCAGGGTTTTTAATTTCCTTAAAAAATTTTGAATTTTTTCTTAACAACTTAAAGAGTAATGCCAGTACATCGATGATTATTAACATTTTAAAATAATTAAAATAGATATGTTTTACATGACTTTGAGAACACAGACAATTTCAATTTCAAGAAATTGTATTGCACGTTTTATCAACTTCCTGTATTTAAAATCCAATCAATTGAAACCAGAATTTTCCTAAGATGAGAATCTGACAAATTGCTTTTGACACATTTTTAATTTATTAATAAATTGCCAAACAGCCAGACTCTTGTAATGTCTACCTACCACCTAAAGCAATTAAAATATTTTTTTCATCTGCTCTCAATGAAAATTATAATTATTTTTATGAGTATTGATTATATTATTGAACGAGTATTGTACTGCGTTTTTTTTATTTTTTGTTAACAATTATTATTTTCCATTCGTTTATTCAATAATTTCGTTTCATTTCTTTCTACATAATCCCAAAATTTATTTGATGTCATATTTTCTTTTTCGTCCTCAGAATTTTCCTTTCTTCAATTTAGAGTGTTGTTGGCTCATTAATATTTGAGGCACGTTTCCTATGAATGCCGTTGTATTATTTTTTACTTGTTCGTGTATTCATTCTCTAGAGTTTTGTTTAACAAATCAACAACAAAAGCAACAGAAGCGGCAGCATCAACAATAGCAACATGATCGAAATTTTGCTATATTTTCGATTTAAATTTTATTGCTCTCTCTGCCCCTATTTGAAGGATTTTGTTTTGTCAACTCGTCTAACATAAACCAACAATAGCCATAAAAATATATAAAAGTGCGAGCAAGAGAAAGAAATAGAGATTAAACAAAAAAAAAAAAATGAAAAGAAAATTTAGATGAACCTGTAATAAAAGTCTTTATGAACTCAATGGTAAAATTCAGTATTTTCGTATAGAGTAATAAGTATTTTGTTGACATTTAGATTGATTGGTGCATAAGAAAGAGAGAGAGAAAGTTAGTTTTATAAATATGTACACCTATCCATACATATTTATATAATCACAAATTCACTACCCAGTTGGCCTTATCTTTAAAAAATTATCGAGGAATTCTAAATTTCAATTGAACGTCACGTAGAACACTTACGTTTACATTAAATAGTACTTTCGTGCCATTAAAGAAATGTATTGGTTGTTAAAATTACAAAAATGTTTCTTTGTGACCTAGGCATTCAAATAACTTTTATTTTCTCTATAATTCACACCATTTTTTACAAAAACTATCTATCACTTCTCGTCGTATAACATAAAAAATAAAAGAAAAAAAAAATGCATTGACAAAAACGAGAGTAAGAGTATTTATTTCAATACAAAATACAAAATTTAATATGAAATTTATATAACTAATTAAATTTAGTCTATACTGAAACAGTTTTTCTTTTTTTGCCTCATAAACCTGCAGTGGAATTCGAATATAGTTTTATTAACTCGATCGATCATTTCGTTTGGTAATAATTTAATATGTGGCGTTATTGATTCTAAGAGTCTACTTACTCATTAAGAATTTATAATTCTTAGAAAAGATTGGAATATACTCGTATTTTAAGATAATTTTGTAAGGGACAGAAGCTAAATTACCCTTTACAAAGATTATTATGGATGGAAAAATTTCTGTATGCCCAGTTCCGTCTTGAAAGCAGTCCCACCTGCTTTCATATAACCTAAGAGTGTTATATGAAATCTTAACTACAAACGGCCTCTATGTAAGGGATATCTATAAGCAGTTAATATTTTTAATTGAGACCAATACTCCGGGGAGTAAATCCCTATGAAAGGATAGGGTAGAGTTCTTTTTTATCTTTAAGCTCCTTATGAATGAGACAAGTTCTAGTCAATTGAATTGATCACTGAAAGGCCAATGTTATACCTTCGCCCTTAAATGATCAACAGCAATTGCCCCATCTGTCGTTGGATATGGATTGTGTGTGGTGAGGGGCTTCGCTATTGTAGGTTTACTCTTATATACTATTTTCCAGTAGGTGGCGCTTTTTCTCCTGATCATTCGTTTCTTATGGCGGGTGGAATATGCCTAGCTTCAATTTGAAAGCCGTCCTACAATAAAACCTGGTCCCACATAAAAGAACAGAGTTATAAAATTTTAACTATAAACGGTTTCTATGTATGGGATAAGTATAAACAGTTAATTTAGTTTCGTTCACAATAACTAAAGACATAATTTCAATGGTATTAATTTATTCCATACTTTTCGGTAAGTTTTCATAGTAAGCTAATAAATCCTCCTTTCGAGCCTCCAAAATTATGAAATATTTTGGCTGAGAATCCTGCTTGTCCAACTAAATATTGCATTTCTTTACATCGCAATTCTTTTGTACAAATTACGCAATGTTTGAGTCAGTTCGGATAATGTGTATCGAATTCAATGCCTTTTTATATATGGGATATTCCAAGTCAAATGAACCAATGGGTGTAACCCACCTCCTCCGAGTTTTATGATTTTTTGTAGAAATATAGTATATCATAGAACTAAATTAAATACAAAGTTTGGGAGCACTGACACATGTGGATCCGGAATTATCAGGTCTTGAAAATCAGAAAACAGTTCTTATTATACTTACTTAATTGTATTACTTAATTGTTATACTTACTTAATTGTAATATTCTTAAAACGTATTATAGGTATGCATCTCGTAAAAGTCGCATTTGAAAGAGTATTAAATTACCTTTGATTTAATATTCAACATGATTTTATTTTTGAAAAAGTCAAAGGTCAATTTCTTTACCTATAAGTCAAAGCCTATATCTCCGAAAGCGACCTTTTTAAAAATTTGAAAAAAAAAATTGTGGCAAAGATAGTTTTACTTTTTTTTATTTTTTATTTTTAAGGCCAGCACTCAGGGGACGGCTCCTACTCATGCAGTACATTGTGCTGGTCTAGGAAAATATGTTGTGGGAAGGGGGAAAGAGGGAGTAGTGTTTGTTTGTTTAAACCTACTGATATCGTAATTGGCAGGAAAAACTTTTGCCGGAAGATTGTTCCACAAACGAGCGGTGCGGCTAAAGAACGAATTCTCTCTATAATGCATTGTGCGATTCGCTGAACAATCAACCACAAATGGGTGCGCTCTGAGAGAGGTACGTGTAGTCCGCAGGAATATGCGACCACCCGGAATTAATTCCCCTATCTCATCAGAGCACCTTCCATGGTAGTATCGATAGAACAATGAAACGCACGCCACATTGCGCCGATGCTCCAACGAATCAATAGTATTGGATACCCTACCGTCGCCGATAAGCACCTTCGCCTTTCCTGTACGCGGTCGAGAAGACCCAAAATTGATTTTGAAGCACCGGCCCATACATGAGAGTTGTATTCCATCCTAGGCCGGATAAAGGTTTTGTAAATATTGAGAAGGTCAGATGGAGTGAAGTATTTCCTGCACCGTTTTAGAAAACCGAGGCACTTGAATGCTTCTTTCGACACTCGAAATATGTGATCATACCAACGGACATCACAACTAATTCTCATGCCCAGAACATCAAGAGCGTCAGCCTTCTCAATATTTACATTACCCATAGTCACAGATGGCAGGATTAAATCATCACAACGCCTATGCATTATAAAACAACATTGGGTCTTACGCGCATTAAATTCGACCCTGTTCGCAAAACTCCACTCGGAGATTCTTTATAGGTCATTTGAGAGTGTGTCATTCATATTCTGCCTTCTCGCCCAGATCTCCAAAAGGCTCGGCCTACGATCAAATGAATATGAGTGACAAATGTTACTGTCATCTGCGAAGGAGTAAATGGGATTAGAGGTTAGGAGGAGAAGATCGTTAAGGAAAATTAAAAATAGGGTGGGAGATAGAACAGAGCCTTGCGGTACTCCCGAATTCAGCCTGAACTCGTTGGAAGAGACACCGTCTATAACCACTATTATAGGACGGTCTCTGAGAAAGCTCGTTATGAAACGACAGAAATGGTTACCGACGCCAAAGGCAGCTAGTTTAGAAATAAGAGCATCGTGCCAGACTCTATCAAACGCTTTTGAGATATCCAGAGCAACAGCTTTGCTTTCACCAAAACGGTGAATAGATCCACTCCATCGCTCAGAGAGTAATGCCAGTAGATCACCAGTGGAGCGACCTCTACGAAAGCCATACTGACGGTCGCTCAGCAAGTTATTGCACTCCAAATACCTCATAAGGTGGTGATTTATCATATTCTCCATAACTTTGGAGAGTGTTGAACACACTGCTATTGGGCGGTAATTTTCGGGATTGGTAGCCTCACAGTTTTTAGGGATTGGCGTTATATTAGCAACTTTCCAGTTAGATGGAAATACTCCGGCACGATAAGCCGCACTGAAAAGTTTTCTACAGTTGTGAAAAATTTCAGAGTGGAGGTCTTTTTGGATCAATAAATAAAAATCAAATCGCAAAAGAATGAGATTAAAACTAGTCTAATAGTGCTGGGATGGTATACGATTTTTCGATTTCGCTTAGCTAGAACCGCTTATTTTGTAAGTTTCTACAAAAAATACATGAGTCAAAAACGAGGGATGTGGGATTAGGGCAAATGGCTCTTCATCGGGGTCAAAGGTTGGGTTGAAGGAACAAAAATCTACATAAAGTTCCACAACTTCCCTATAGTAGCCCCTAGAGGGGTAAAATGTAAGACCGACCCTCACTAATATTTTACCTCCCACTTTTTTTTCGAACATACCTACCCCCTATCTCCACTCCCTAAGGGGGCTGCAGTACAAAGTTTATAAAATTTGCTCCTACCACTCTAGGGAGTGGGTATAGGGGATAGATATGTTCGGAATAAGAGTTTGGGGTAAATACCTACCCCCTACCTACCCTCTATCACCACTCCCTAAAGGGGCTTAAGTACAAAGTTACATTTTTTTATAAAATTTGCTCCTACCACTCTAGGGAGTGGGGATAGGGGTTACGTATGTAGGTAGGTATGTCACAAATTACTGTAATACTTCACAAACAGCAGATCGTAGAAAAAAGATTGAATAATAGTAACGCTAAATAAGACAAGTCGTCAATGACTTCTTCAAACTAATGTTGCAAAAGTATTATATGACAAATTTTATAATTTCTTAAAAACTTCGTTACCAACAATGTCATCACGATATTTGTGCCATTTGGGTAGTATTATCACAAATACTTGCACATTTTAGCAGGATATTGGATTGGTAATAAATATTTTGTATACATATGAAATGAATGAATGATTTGAAGAAGGAAAAAAAAGGAATTGAAATTAGAATCTGAACTTTCCAATCAGTTATAATTTATTCTGAATGAGTATAAAATTAGGTTTCAAATTAAATATATTTGATTTATTGTAAGCTCATTTACCATACAATACCAACACATGCATACATTGAGATATATTTAGACATTTATTGTAAGCATACAATATTGGATCAAACTAAAGTATGAAATTCAAGTAAAGAAAACGTTGTTTAATAGCTTTTACCACTTTATGTACATAAAGATACTTGCCTGTTCTGTATTATGAGTGGAATCAACTCGTGTGGAATTATGAAATTAGTGGGAATAAAACAAAAATTTGGAAACAGGTTTTTGTTAAAATTTAAGAACAAATAATAGTTTTTATATTTTATAGCAATTTTTGTTCGAAGAGTTGTGTGAATATTACAGGAAGTATTTAAGGAAATCCTTAAAATTATGGGTCACAAATGACTTTAACACTAGAGACAAGTTTTGTTAGTAAAAAAAACATAATTCGGTTTGATTTCAATAACATGGTCCTACACGTAATAAAACGAAAACAATTTTTTTATACGGAAATGAAATAGAGAAAAAATTCCGATTTCGGGTTAAATCTTTCTGATTGGGAATACTGACCATCACAGAAATAGTTTTAAACAAGGATTATCTTTATCAAAGCAAACACATATTTTATTAAATTAATATTTAAGGTAGAACTATCTAATTTAAGTGGTTGTTTTTTACAAGTTCTACTCACTGGAAAGGTTTGGAATAACAATTCTCTTCAATAATTTCATTTTAAAAATTCCCGATTTTCCTTATTATTATCACTTATCACAAAAACTATAATTAGTATTGTAGTCGCCGTGGTCTAGTGGTTAGTGTGTTGGCTTACTAAGACATAGGCCCTAGGTTCGACTCCAGGCTCTGACATCTTCAAAAAAAGAAATATGAAAAAAAAAAATATTTCTTTCGTCGACTACCTCTCAGCAGTCTTCTGGCAAAAGCTCTGAGAGTAACTAATTGCCATGAACAAGTCTGTCGTTCGGAGTCGACATTAAACTGTAGGTCCCGGTACTCATGGATAAAAATTGACACACACAACATGAGTGCTGCGAGATGCTAGGTCGTAGCCCTAACACAGGATTGTAAAGGCCAGTTATGTATGTATGTATGTATAATTACAATAAAATCTATATTAAAATTATTTATAAATGTGTACCTACAAATTATATGTATGTCCGTCTATATTAAAAAAATAAAACCTTTAAAGAAAAAGAAGAGTAAAAGGTATATACTATTATTCCTAGTTATATTAATAATAAAACTTTAATTTTACAACTTTTTGCACTTAATTTTAACAAACAGCGAAGTTCTGCATAAACCAATGGTTTAACACAGTTGCCACTAGGCATACAAATATTTAAATAAACATGTTCTCGTAGTATGAATTTAACAAAACTCACAAGATATCTTATACTGTCGTGTAAAAGTCCGTTTTTAATTTTTATGTAAATGTTTTTACAGCAATAAAATACACAATACATACATAGATATATATGTACACACATAGGTAATGATATTTGTAATTTTGGAAAACTTCAAAATAAATTTAGATTTTTTCTCCGAACATGCCATTTTGTGTGCTGACCTTTAAATTTTATTAAAAGAGATACGAGTATCATAAAAAAGAATTCTTAGCATATGTATAATACTTTTCACACCTTTATAAAACAAAAATAAGAACAAACATATATTCATATATGGGCAATTTAAAAAATTTTCGACATTTTGATATTTTTTTTTCCCAATTTTTTTTTTTTTTTTGGATGACACGAATGACGCTTTGGTCACGTGAAGGATGATATTTTAGCATACCAAAACAGTTCGCGTTAATCATTTATTGCAAACGGCGCGAAAGTTATGGAGGTTTTAAGTTAAAATTTCTTTAAAAAAAATTTAAAGTTAAATTTATTGGTTTATTTTAATAAATGTTGTATGGATGCATGAAACTCATTTCAAATTCATCAGTGCAGTCCAAATTCATCAATGCACTGATAAAATACATAAAAAATATCAATTATAATTAAAATCCTTAACATTAAAAAACGCGAATTTTTGCAAAAATATGAATGTTTCACCGATTGTTATAATATGTGTTTATATAAAACATAACTAATTTACAGAAAAACAATGTTTTTACTTGCAAATTTAAAAAATAAAAAAAATTATATAAGAATTATTTTTGAGGTTAGGATTTTTTTTTTTGATCTGTAAAATTTAAAATCATGAAAATTTTTTAATGCCTATTCGGTTTTATTATCAAGCTTAAAAAAAACTTTCATTTGGTGTCAATCGCGGCGGAATCTATACATAACTTCAGATGTCACAAAGCAAAATGTGTTTGAAGAAAAATGCCGCTGTACCCGCTAAATATGGACCGAATTCAACCGCATTTATATATGATCATCTTTAGTTCACCGCCGCACTTCATTTCCAATACTTCACTGATTAACTAAAAAAAAACGCGAAAGAAAATCATGAAATTTCGCAAAAGTTTTATTTTCTTTATAAAATTTTTGCGTTTCAAAATATTTTAACGCCTTCTTGACGTAGAGGTGCCATTTACTAAGAAGTTTAGATCACGAAATACATAAACCAGTTTTAAATAAGATTGCAAATGTCAGGCGCAAAAAACTGTCATTTTTGACAAATTTACGCCAATTCTATAAAAGTTTGAGCTCATCGTTCTCAGCAACTAGCAGCCTGACATCGACGTGATATGGCGCAAATTTTAGCAAATTACACCATCTAATAAATACTGTTGACGAAATGAAATTTTCTTGAACGGCGCAAAACCGCTATAGAAAAAACTGCGAAAATTAAAAAATCGGAAAATTTTGGTTTCAAAAATGAACCGCTGTACAACTTTTTCCCAAATAGTAGTATGGGCATAACTTTTATAGTGTAAATATCTACAAAGTCTAGTGACTTTATTTTATATCAGTGAGCATCGGAAGTTTGAAACTAAAAGTAGAAAAGTAATGAAATATGAAAAAACTCTTGTAAATTTCAAGCCATTTTTTGAGTTTTTCGATATTTGAGTGCCCATAACTTTTAAAAATAAAGAACTGATGGTCTGAAATTTTCAATTTCCCAGTTTTCTAGTGTGGCCTGCCATTCCCTTTTGACCGTTTTGGTCAATTCGAAAAACTGGAGAAATAATAAGCATCTGAACTCAGTTTCAACAAATGTTGAAAATTTTTGAAATTGCCCATATATGTACCTGCATGAGAAATATTGCCTTGATCACAGAGTATCACAATAATGGTCAATAATACTATGTTTACACGACACTTTGAATTACTTTATTTGCTCTTCCAACATCTTACGCGAATAAACAGATTGTATTTTTGTAATTCGCTTACTATTATTTTAGTAATTTAGTAATAATTATATGTATGTATATAATTTTGTTTTAACTTACTACCACCATCCCTAATTGGAATGGGATGGAAAATTGGAAAGTTTAGGGACCGTCCTCGTATAATTACTTATATAATTGCTATAATTTTTTTATCACTTTAACAATATACTTCTAAGTTCTATATGTGTTTCCTTCTCTATGAACTCCTGAGGCGGTAGCAGTCCATTAACTGTTAGTAAACCACTATTCTATGCTTGGAAAACGGATTTCTCAATTTGTACTGTAATAACTTTATTTATAATGAAAAGTTAGCAGCTCGTTGTACATAGTGGCTAAGTATGTCATTCCCATAAGTGGAAATTATTACTCAAACGTACGAGTTCTTTAAATTTTTTGATTCTCTGACCAATTAGCAAATAGAAGGTAATGGGAAGTTTTAATAATATCAGTTTATAGTGGGTGGTAAATTTGCCAGTTTTTTGTCCTATAACGAATTGCTAACTTTTCATTATAAATACAGCCGTAAATTTTTTTAATAATTTTGAACAACTCAAAATAAAAAATAAGTATTCATGCAATTTTTAATTAAAATATCAACACGTTATTGCTTTTCCAAAATCGCCAACATAAATTAAGATTTTTTGCATTTCTTAATGAACTCATTGAAAAGAGCACCAAAAAGAAAAAAACCTCCACCCTCCTTTACCAGGTACTAATAAAGACACCAGTACCAAAAATACTTTAAAAGAACGCACCAATTTATAATGAAAAATAAAATATGAAGGACTGAATAAATAAAAAAGAAACCACAAAATCTTAGAATACTAAATTCTTTCCTAAATGGAATTTGTGTGTTCACATACTCGTACACAATTAAGCCAATAAATAATTTTTTTAAGACTATTTTCTTTCAGGAATTTCAATTTATACTTCATTACTTCCTTAAAGGAATTTTTTTTTTAATATAAAAAAAGTAAAAACAGGAACAACAGCCCATAAGGCACAACAGGTGACATTCGCTTTTGTTTAGGCACGTTTTATCGCAGTCATTATCATAAAATTAAATTGAATAAAAAAAAGACCATAAAAGGAAATTTACGACTAAATAATTACCTACGGATATAAAAGAACAAATATGTATGTAGCAGCGATTATATAAGAGTGTATTGGTTTTTTTTAGGAAAAGCCCAATAAATATCTACTTCTTTTTATACTTTATATTGACAGTTTAATAATTATTTTTCTTAATAAACTTCTGGTTATTAAATTTAATAGCTTGAACAAAATTTTTTTCTTTTGTTTTCAACTGAGAGAATTACCTGCTACTTATTTTATTTGTATATTAACAAGAGTGTTAGAAAAAATAAAAATAATTTATTTAATGGAATTACTTATTTAGAAATTGCCTATTACATATTGGACCATTGTAGTACTTTTATTCGTTGGTTTAGTTTTCATAAATAAAAAAATGCATCACTTTTATAGTGAAACTGTCATGCTTAAAATAAAACAAAAAACTTTAAAAAAAGCCAAAAACAAGTATTTATAGTATCGTGACCGTAACTGTTTTTTTTTTTTTGACAAAAGCTTGACATTTTGTATATCATTTGGCAGAAAATGTAATGTAAATTCAAATACTGGTTTAACAACCGATAGAAGTAATTTTGAATGAAAGTTTCTTACAAAACTTATTAATAATTATTATTTAAAAGTAAGTTATGGTGCAAAGGAAAGGTTGTCCATCACCTGTTTTCCAACACCAACGCAATGCATATCAAAAGTAGGAATCGTCCGCTAAATGCTAGTCTTATCGGAAAGAGAATCATCCTGGTGGCAAATTACAGCATACGTTATCGAGAAAAATTTCATATAGTTTTGAAAACCTTTTCATAGAAATTTCGTTCGATATCGAATGCCGTAATTTACTCCTTTAGAGATCGTTCAGCTTATATGGTTTTCGTTTCGTCAGAAACGCTTTAACGGCAATGAAGTTATATGGTTTTCTTCACCTGCAAGTAGGCTGTGGGCAAAACATCAAATTCCTTGTCACACTACAAGTTAATAGTTAAACCAGCAATTCTCTAAGTAGCAGCTATTTACTGAAAATCAATAAAAAAATTAACTGCAAGATGGGATAAAAAAGCAATTTTCTATTATTTGCTATAATTGTACTGCGGACAACATCCACAACATCTGAACAAATGTTTAATCACTGTAACACAATGCAGAGTAGAAAATCTACAAGTACAGCCAAGCTTACAACATATGCCTTGCAAATTTTAATATTATTTACTATACGCAACTCTATTTAGAAGTTGGCCCCAAGGTAAAATATGTGATTAAAGGGTTATGTTGTGTCATACTTTTTTTCACAAATGATATAATATTTGAAAACACCATCGTCTACCGACAGCATCCGACCGGAGGACTGTTTAAACCTAAAACATATGTCTTAAAAGGTTTCCACTAGTTAGCTCAAAGTAAACTTTTTCTAACCACTGTCGCTGTTTGTTCGTCAAGTCAAATGGTATTTAGACTGCCCTCATAGAATAAATATTTGTGCTTGGTTGCAGCAATTTATATAAAATCATTTAAATTCTACTCTATTTGAATATACATACATATCTACGTATGTATGTATGTATGTATGTGAACTTATCTATGTTAAGTCCAGATTTTAATACATTTTTTATTTCTTGGTCTGTACCACTGTTGTCTTTAGTTGCGTGTTTTTTTTTAGTATTTTATTTTGGTATCACTTTGACATCAAAGTTTATTATTATCTTGTCAATACGTTTATTAATGGCTTTTTTCTTGTTTCTCTTATAATTTCCCACTTGGACGGTTCAACAGATGAAAATGTAGAAAAAACGTGACAAAATTTTATTTTCTTAATATATAAGTGAACACAATGGTTGGAAAAATAAAAAAATACATAAAAATTTAAGTAAAAAACTTAAAGGATTCGTTTAAATAGACAGAATAAACGACCACCACCATCACTCTTTTGTGAAGCAATTGTCGGTTTTTTATTAATACCACTTGCTGAGTACTATTCAGGGCAGATATTTAAATAAATAAGTTTTTTATTTTAAATCTTTAAGAAATTTAAGTGATACAATATACAATACAACGTATGAGTTTTAAGTTGAATTTCCTTTTCTATAAGAAAGTGTTTTCTCGTAGTATCTCGCTCGAAATACTATACTTGTTTATAACGAAAATGCTAAGTTGTACTGTTGTTATGTATGAATCAATACGAAACCTGTCGAATTAATGCCTTAGCGCTGTAAAACATAAATAATATTTTACTACACAGAAAGAACAAGAACAAAATAATACACAAAAATATGTTTTTAAACCAAATTGTAGTTTTTCATTAACCAATAAAATACATTTTTTATTATGACCAAACATATATAAATTAATTAAACTATTAAAGGATGAAGAAGATTTCTTGATGTTCTGATTTAAAATAAAAAAAAATTCTAAATTTTTAAATGCATTTTGTGGTAGATTGTTATTTAACTGTCAAGGAAATTGTTTTAAACCAAATTAGTTTTTTGAACATTTTTCAACCATAAAATATAATTTTATTTTAATTAAAAAACAAAATCTAATTTTTGTGTTTTTAATTAAAGAAATACATACTTATATACTTACATACATACAATTTTTAATTAATTGTATAAAATACACACATATAATCATTTTAAACATAACATTATATCGATTGAGTAGTTGCTTTCAAGTAAAAACTCGCAAGTCATTCCTTTGGTATCGACTGACAACCATTAGAAATTTCATAACGTTCTATTCGATAACGAGTAAAAGAAAATACTTATATGTAAGTACTTACTACTTTGGAATAATTGTTGTCTTACTAAGACATGAGCCTAGGGTTTAAACCCCAGCTCTGATATCTTGAAAAAAGATATATGAAAAAAAATATTTCTTTCAGCGAAAACCTCTTAACAGTCGTCTGACAAATCCTCTGAAAGTAACTGATTGCCATGAAAAACCTTCTCCAGTCTGTCGTTCAGAGCCGACTTTAAACTGTAGGTCTCGGTACTCATGGATAAAAAATTAACACACACAACGTAAGTGCTGCTAGAAGCTAGGCCGTAAGCCTGACACAGTGTTGTAACGGCAAATTATTATGTAACTATGTATGTACTTTTGCAGAATATACAAAGTCGACCGAACAGCGAGTAAGATCCTGTAATATCAAATATATAGAACATTTCTATTCTGAGGCGAAAAAGTAAATTTTTTAGAAATAAAGGATTTTTTTTTTGTTTTTGGTATCCCAAAATTTAATAGTTTACTGGGATATAAAATTCACAAAAATTTCTTTCTATTTTAGCTAAAAAAAATCCATAAAAAAATCTAGAACAATTTTTCTGCCATTTTGAATTTCAATAAAGATTCTTCAATTCAACTGAAATTTATTTGGTTTAACCAAAAATTTGAAATTATTCAATATGACAGAAAATAAAAAATGCTTTTTGTTATTTTTACCCCGTTGAGTTTTTTTATTTGATGTTAAATTTTGTTGATTAAACAAAAGTATTCTTTATAGAATTTTTATCATATATTTTTTTAATAAAATTTATTCGAATCAATGCATTTCAGTAAAATGTACATGCATATTATCATTATCGTTAATGAAAGGAGGTTTGGAGATCATTATTCCACTTAAATTGCTTTAGTAAGAAATTAAAGGTGAGTAAAACAAAAATTTAAGAATTAGTACAAACATCTGACGCTGAATATAAAAACAATAAGTGAACAAAAAAATTATGCTAAAGTATGTGATAAAATAAAGTTGTAACTTAGTTTTACTCCAGGAACTTTTCTGATATTAGAAATTGAAAAGTATCGGAAAATATTTTTTAATCATAATGTGAAATAGTTTTTCTTACTTTCGGTTTTCATATTGAGGCCGGTACTCAGTCTCAATCTTGAAAAATATGAAGGGAAGGGAGAAAGAGTGTGGCATTTAATTTAAACTTAATAATATCGATCTGATATCAATCCGAAAAAAACAAATGTTGTTTACGAATCTCCCTGCCACTTGTTAAAAGTTGTTTGTTGAGTCCTCAGATATTGTGTTCCAGTACTACAATAATTTAAAATTCACCGCCAAAATACATCAAAAGTGGCTAAATGATAGCAGACTGAAAGTAATGTCGTGGTCATCGCTTGAGCAGCTCTGGGAGAGCTTAAAATGAGTTTAGTGGGACTCAAAACTGATTTGAATGAATTGTGAGGGCATGTGGTTAAAGCCTGGGGAGGAAAAACTCCCACTATTTACCAGAGTGTAGTCAAAAGCATGCCACGAAAAATTAAAGCTGCAATAACTGCCAACGGTGGCTATACAAAATATTAATTGATGTAATTTAAGAAATTTCATATGTTTTAAACAACACAAAAAAATTGACCACATGCACCTTTTTCATTTATTCGAATATAAAAATTAACGGTTTCATAGACTGCACTCCTAATGCACCCATTAAAATGAAGACACAATAATAAAAAAATAAGTTCTCTATGAACAATATCGGATATGTGGTTTTGGCGTTGTAAGCATTTGAACATAGTATTTAAACACGTGGTCAATTGTTTGAGTCATTGTATGTACATATGCTTTTCAATTATCTGTTTTTTCTTTATCAAACAAATGCTTAATAATAAAATTTGTTTAGTAAAAACCATCGATGGTCACTGTGTCACTTTACTTTCTATGTCTTTGTGTAATACCTTACCCAGCATTTGTGTAAATAAATACGATCTAGTAAAAACTTTTTCAAAAATATAAACAAAATTTTTAGTACGCACAGACCTACTTATTTATACATTTACATACTTATGTGTCAGGTATGTACAATAATAGAAATCAGTTGTCAGAGGGATTTTAAATCACGAAAAAGGTGTTCTGAGCACAAATTTGTTTAAAATCAGTCAGGTAAATACGTGCCGATATCAACTCATTTGCCTTTTCAAACACTGTTGAGCTTACAATTCGGCGAAAAATGGAAACCAACATATAATAACGAGTGATTTTTTTTGTGGCACTCGATATTAAATACGTATACCTAGGCAATCGGTTGTGAAATTGATATGCCAGAGCACGTGTTGTAAGCGTCAGTTCAGTACAATTTTTATAATGGAGCATTACACACCAAAAGAACGCGCTGAAATAGTGAATTTTTATTTTCAAAGTAACTTCTCTGTTACACTAACGCAACGTGCGTACAGAGCAAAATATCGTGGTCGAAAAGTGCCCACAAGCAATACAATTTTGCGTCTTGTGGCAAAATTTAATGAAAGTGATTTTGTGGCAACTTTCAAGTCTAAAATTAAAGCACGTCCTCGTCGAAGTAGTGATGTCATTAAGGCTGTACGAGCAGATGTTGTGAAAAGCCCCGTAACATCATATCGTCGATATGCTCAGCAGTTTGGTGTAGCTCCAATCAACTTTTTCGGATATGAGCTGGCTGAAAATGGCATGGAGCATTACTGGTTTCAGCAAGACAGCGATACATGGCATACCGCTGGTGAAACAACAAATTTATTGCGGCAAATGTTCCCCGGCCGCTTACTTTCAAAAAGTGCTGATTATGACTGGCCGTCTCGATCACCAGATTTGACTGCTCTTAACTTCTTTCTGTGGGGTTTTCTTAAAGGTAAGGTTTATGTGAAGAAACCGGACTCACTTCAAAAACTTAAGTTTAACATACGTGAAGAAATCGCAAAAATCACACCTGAAATGCTAGAAAAAGTGATGAAAAATGCCGAAAAAAGTGCTGATTTGAGTGTGGCAGCTGGAGGAAGCCGCTTACCAGATACAATTTTTAAAAAGTTACTGAACAAATTGTACAAGTCCATATTATAATAAAATAAACAAATCATAAGAAATTCTCTACATTTTGTTAATTTTTTCCAAAAAAAAAGTTCAGGTATCACAAAAAAAAAAAAAAAAAAACAGCCTGTATCACACCTGAAATGCTAGAAAACGTGATTAAAAATACCGAAAAAATGCTGATATGTGTGTGGGGCTAGAGGAAGCCACTTATTTTTAAAACACAAAATGATAATTTTATAAAGGAAAATTTGCAAATTTTCATTTTTAATAATTTTCATAAAAATCTGTTGCTTTGTTTACATTTTGCATTTTTAATTTGCTTTTATTTTTAACAAATCCTTTAGAGTTGCCAGACTATTAAAATTTTATTTTATATATCATTTGACTAATTTCGTCAATTATTAAAAACAAAACTTTATGAATTTATGAATTTTGTTGCGTCAGAAAGGCTTTAATCAGATCAAAGGTGAAAATAATGTCGGTGAAGAAATAGTATATTAGTACATCGCCAAACTGAACATGTTTTCGACTCCAGCTAAAAAGCGTTACTGACGAAACAAAAATAATTTAAAAATTGATCACTCTTCCTGGGGCTCGACTCCTGGGTCTCCAGTATGTCGTAAATTTATAAAATTACTTCATGAAAATTAATGTATTGTTGTAGTTTTGTTAGATTTGTTAATCTTTTTTAATACAAGTATAATTGTGCGATTTTAATGCAATGAATCTGGCAGCACTATAAAGGAAATAACAAAGCGAATTATTTATAAGACACGGACAAGATTACAACAAACTCAATATTGAAATATATTTCGACAACCAGCTCATGTCTCCATATACTGCAATACTTTTAGACAACTTCAACAAACAATACACATTTAGACAGCGTATGGACTAATCGACTTTAAAGAAAATCGAATCATATCACTTTTTCAACCACCAGTTTTTTAAATGATTAAACATAACTAGGGCATGACGTTTTTCTCCATACAAATTGACATATAAAAACGCTTGAAAATGAAATGAATGTCGTGAAATAGAATCTATTTTATTTTCTTATGCTCTCATTTTTAGAAACAAATTCTTTCAACAATGTTACCACACTTTTATTAAATTTCATACATTTTGTAAACAAACCTATTTGTTTATTGTTGTTGGAGCAAAGACAAATAAAAACAAAAGAAAATTGAAAAAAAAAAATTTGAAAGTTTAAATAAATTAATACATTTTGGAATTTTTTGAATAAAATGAGTGATATTTTAGAAAAAATAATTGAAAAAGTGGGTAAAGATGAATTAATTATAAAATATAAATTCCATTCTTCGCGAAAACTCCCATAAACTTCATTTTTAATAGCTTTACATACAAGAAATGTAAAAACCATAAATGACAGTTCGTGAAGTTGCGATCGTTGTTTTAATTTTGGGCATGTTTTCTCTGAGAGTCGTTTTTGCCTGGAGTTGAGGTCGTATTCTGTTTAATCATTAAGTCTGTATGGGTTTTATTTTCTAATTTTAAGGGATATTAATATACTCGTTTATTTTGTTCTAAATGATTTTATTCTTTTAAATACATACATACGTATGTAGGTATAAACATTTCAGACAACAGGTAGACAATAATGGCCTGTAAACAGTTTTTTGTTTTTGTTCCCAAATTAAGAGACAGTTTTCTTTATTTAACTTGTCGATTATTATTTTTTCTTTTTGTTTATTTTCTACTACGTTTTTCCCTTGACACGTTTTCATTAATGCTAAAATAGCGCTGAAAATGATGTTCTTCTTTTAGTGCTGTTTGTTTTTCGTGCTCATACTATATTCCGTTTAAAAATTTCCTGTCTCCCGTTTTTCAATTCTTTTGTTTTATCTTGTTTTCTTAAAACCATAATAATGAATATGAGAACTGGAAAAGTATATTTTGTGTTCGCCAATGATGCGTTTCAAATGGTGGTATTTGTTTTTTTTTTTTTTTTTTTTTGAGGGACTAGAACAATGCTGTCTATGTAGGCGCTTGAGCGCCAAAGTCAAATCAGCTTTACATACAAGAGTATACAGCGGAATGAAAAACTAAATGTCTTTCATTCTCTCCTTACCCAGCATAGGACTAGAATATGTAATTCAATACTTTCATAGTTTTAAAGTGTTTTTCTTTAGTATTTTTTATTTGTATTTTTTAAGTTAAAATTTGTTGTGTTTTGTGGAAATACTACAGAGGGACGGTATGGCCTTGTCATTTAATGAAGTTCTATTTTTACAGTTGACATAAAATAAAATCCTTAACACATGCGCAACATATGCTGTTGCATTTTGAAACGTTTGATTTTGTTTTTTTTATATTTAATTTAAAATTTTTAATCTAAATGTTGCGTCTTGTATTTTTCACAGACAATTTACTTATTTACTCAGTATTATACAAAGTTTGCAACATAATTGGGAGTGATGTAAAGTAAGAAGTTTATTTTTAGTCAGCAAACGTGCTATCATACCATATACTACAGATGAAACTCCTTTTATTTATTATTCTTTTGTATTTGTTTTGATATATTGTAGAGAGCAATA
Source organism: Metopia argyrocephala (assembly GCA_963576795.1). Classification (NCBI taxonomy): domain Eukaryota; kingdom Metazoa; phylum Arthropoda; class Insecta; order Diptera; family Sarcophagidae; genus Metopia; species Metopia argyrocephala. Next base: position 52,760,221 of record OY756211.1, on the reverse strand, counting down.
TGTACTATGTATTTTAAGAATTCTTTTTTCCATGTTATCTCTTCCCACAACATGAAAAGGTCATATTGTTTGATAAATTAATATTTTTTCCTTGAGCAAAAATTATTAAAATTTGCACAGATGAGATACTCTCTGTGAGAGATCGTTGTTTGAAATTTGTCAAAATTTCAAGAAAATTTGATATTTGTATGTACACACATATGCATGCACACACATATATAATACAGATGGCAGAAAATCATATGTGGTATCAGCTGGTGTCCCGCAGGGTTCGGTACTTGGTCCAATACTCTGGAATATCATGTACGATGGTGTACTGAGACTTGATCTTCCGGACGGTGCACAGATCATTGGCTTCGCAGATGATATTGCATTGGTAATTAGAGGAAAACACCTCGATAGGGTCGAGAGGGTGTGCAACGATGCCGTCGCTATGGCCAGAGGCTGGATTATGAGTAAAGGTCTCAAACTTGCTGACCATAAGACCGAGGTTCTACTTGTGAGCAGTAGGAAGAAAGTAGAATCTATAACGATAACTGTAGCTGACCAGCGGATTAGATCTAAGCAGGCGATTAAGTACTTGGGGACCATGATTGATCACAGACTAACATTCAAGGAACATATGGAGTATGTCAGTAGGAAATGTGCTTCAACAACCTGCGCACTTTCGAGAATCATGCCCAACCTGGGCGGCCCGAAGCAGGAGAAGAGGTTGTTGCTGTCTACGGTCGTTAGATCTATTGCCATGTATGCAGCCCCTATATGGGCAGAGGCTTTTGGCAGGAAGACATATAGAATGGGATTAGACGGAGCCTACAGAAGGTGTGCTCTTAGAGTTGCTTGTGCTTATCGCACAGTATCTTCATCAGCTGCGTTTGTAGTCGCGGGTATGATGCCGCTACAGTTGGTAGCGGGTGCAGCGCACCCCGGCCATTCGAGTGACAGCGCAATGGAAAGATGGCAGCTTGATTGGGTCACCTCCACAAAAGGAAGATGGACTTATAGACTCATACCGAGTCTGGCGGAGTGGACAGGGAGGAAACACGGGTGGGTAAATTTTTACTTGACCCAGTTACTCACCGGGCATGGATGCTTCAGAGCATACCTTTTCAAATACGGGCATGACGTTGGTGATGTATGTCCAGAGTGCCCAAGCGAAAGGGAAACAGCGGAACATGTCTTTTTCTGTTGCCCACGATATGAGAGTCAACGAAGTTCCCTGGAGAGAGCTACACGATCGCCGATCACGCCCATTAGCATTGTTGGATTAATGCTAACATCTGAGGAAAACTGGGACTATGTTTGTGCCTTTGCAAAGGAAGTTCTACTAAAACAGAGAATAGCGGAGAGGGCAAGATCTGCGCAACGGTAGAGCAGCATTAGCTAAACACCACCCCCTGAAGTAATACTTGACAGTGGTCCCGGGAGGATGATTGGTTGGAAGAAGGACGAACGAGGATAGGGTTTAGCACGTAGGCGTCTTGAGAGCGTGGATAAATATCGAGGCGAATCGTGCATATTGGCTGCCCGGGCTGCCAATATCTTATAACGATTCCCTAGCCTTAGCTCGTACAGCTAAAAAGGGAACATACCTAATTCAAATATATTTTTATATTATGGAGTTGTTCTTACTACAAACAGATTTTCTGTATAACTAGGCATAGCTCTTTAAAATAAAAATTTGACATGTTGTGAATTTTAAAATTACAATTGTTTTGACAACATATTTTTTTTAAACGTTTACTTAGATTTCTAACCGAAGAACGGTTATACAATCTGTAAAAAGAGTGTTACTTTTGAAAGAAAAGTAATTTATCTACTAATTTTGTATTTTATTTTAAATCATAGGTCGGCATTTCATAGCTGAATTCAGCCGGGAGAGTTCACATGTATTCTTACGCTCTTTCATTTTGTCCTCTCTTTGCATTAGTTTTTTTGCAAAAACACTTAAAGAAATGTATCATGTTACGAGACAAATGTTGTTTTATGTTTTAGTCGTCAATGAACTGCTGACGAGTGCACATATGTATCGGATGTTTTAATTATTTTTTATGAAAATAAAATTATTTTTTAGATAAATTGGAAAAAAATTTATGAAACTCTAAATATATTAGATTATTATTATTAATTCAAGATATTTAAGTGCATTTTTTTTTCTTTTTAATAAAATCACACAAAATTTCTTAAATTATTATAATAAATGTGACTTGTAAACTAAAAAACAAGATATTATAATTTTTTTTTAAGATCTTCCTTCAGCAAACGGTTAGAACTACTGAATTTCACGTACCCGAATTAGATATACCCGATATGTTTCCTTCAGATGTAAAAGCAAGTTCCTAGTTCACGCCTAGTGATATGTACGTTAATAACATACATACTTATATATGAATTCACACATTTTTTTGTTCAGTGCAGTTCTCTTCCATGCTCACTAACACAATTACAAATCAATTTTGCCGACCTATGCTTTAGATTGCAAATAAATGCTCGATAATTAAAAATTTAGGACTGAAAGCTTAAGCTGCAGAGAATTTGTACAGGTGTCCGTCCTTTGTTTTGCCGCCATTTTGGTAAACATTAGTCTTGACAGTTCATATTTAGCAGTCGTGAAGTAGAGATGTGGCAAATTTATTATGCCGCCATTTACGCCGCCGTACATATGCCAATAGGATGGTACAGCTCGCCCATGACAACTTAGATTTTCATGAAAAAATCATAATGAGTGATGTGGCACATTTTCATTTGAATGTATATGTGAATAAACAGAATAGTTGGTTCTGGGCAACAAAAAACCCTTAAATTATTCATCAGTCATCTTTTCATCTATTAAAAGTGACAGTCTGATATGCAATTTGGTCAGGAGGAATCATTGGACCTCATTTCTTTGAAACTGAAAACGGCGTGACGATAACTGTAAATATGAAGCCGTAGAGTGATATAATTGAAAACTTGTTAACGATACAGCTGCATAACTTGTGCTTGACTAACATGTGGTCTCAACAAGACGGTGCCACATCGTATAATGGAATTACGGCATTTCTTTCTTTCCACAACAAGTCATTTCAAGGAATGGTGATGTTGATCAGATTTCTTTTTGTGTGAATATCTGAAAAGCAAGGTTTTTGCAAACAAACCAGAAATATATTCGTGGAATTATGCGTTAAATGTATGAAAATGTAATCGAAAATGTGCTCAAAAGGGCTCGCATTTCTTAGGCTAACAGAGGGGGACATTTATTTGATATTGTATTCCATACATAATTGTCGACATTAAATAAAACATTTATCAATATAAGATATATTCCCTTTAATTTAATAAAAAATTATAAACAAACAAAATAGTACACCTTCCCGGTGGACACCCTGTACTATAAAAATGGTATCTAAAAATGTTTGATAAAAGTTAAAAAAAATTTTTTTGAACAAAAATTACGAATTGCAAATATGTATGTTCGGATTTGAAAACACCAATTTTGGATGAATGGTTATCCAATAAATCATGCGGTTTAAAAATAAAAGACAATTTCACAAAATAAATGACAGGCACATATTATATTATTGAATTTCTTCCATAGAGTAAATTAATCTCAATAGCCAACTTCTTCAATTAATCCTTTGCTCATTTGGTTGCACATTAAAATATATTTCAAATTTACTACCGAGTTGTTTAACAATTTTTTTAGTTTTTTTTTTGTTTCAATAAACTTTTTTCATTTATTTCGTTGAATCTTGGTTAGGGTTCACTGAACGTTCTACTTGTTTAAGCACTCAATGATTTCCTGGTTGTTGGTTTATTTTCCATTTTCCGTTTTCTGCTTTTTTTTGTAATATTTTATTTTTATTTTTTTTTGTTACTTAAACGTATGCAGAAAATATAAAGTAATTTAATTCTTTTTAAGCACAAGAACAACAAAAGCAACAATTATTTATGCATATCAAAAAGGAATGAAAGTTTTGTGTTTATAAAACAAAAATAAAAAAATAAAATTATATGGCAGCAACAGAAACCATAAAATATAATAAAAAATAAAAAAAGAAACAATACAAATACAAATAAAAATATAATATTGCCACCACTACAAAAAGCAGGAGCATTTAATAAAATAATTAACCCCTTGTCTTATTGTGCAAATAAAGTATTTTTCACATTTCCTTTCATATTTTTTTCATTATTTTTTTTCTTTTTTGTGTACAATTAAAATTTATTTGAGTATGGCTGATATAACTGTGAGTGTGTGGGTGCAGGTATACTTATATTTATAAGTATGTATGATATTTATATTTTTCTTCTAAAAGTAGATTTTCCAGTATATTTAATTTATAAGTGGCAATTCCGTTATTTGACTGCTTATTAACAATGTTGAGCTGGTTTTTAATTTCAATGTGTCTGTATTTTAAGCAGTCATGAATATTAAGATATCCCGCATTCACACAAACAAATACGCAATTTACATACACTATTACATACATATGAGTATGTATATGTATACTTATAATTAATATCTTTACTTATTTTAACACACCAACATACACATTTGCACATTTACAGATAAATGTTCATATTACTCATAAACAAACAAAAAATTTCATATTCATTTATAAATGCAGTTAAATCTGCAAATAAAATTTAAAGAAAAAAAAGCAAAAAAGCAGAAAAAACTGAAGTAAAAATTATTCATAACTCAAATGAAAGTTATGCAAAAAAATTGCACTGTGGGTTATAGCTTTTGAAAAGACAATACTTTTTTTCATTACTCCTATACAGTTCTCTTTACCGTCAAGGTTTGTAAAGTTTTGTATTGAAATGTTATTTTCATACCATATTTGTTTTTTTAAGTGCTTAAAAACTTCTAAAATATTTAATTTAATTTAATACATCTTCGGTACTACTTCGTAAACATCAAGCAGTCGCAGTTAAAACTCTAGATAGGATAATCACCTTATCGTAGTGTAGAAGCTTTACATTGCAAGCATAAGCTAAGCTGGTGGAGAGCAGTTGAGAAGAAGTACTTAGCTAAGAGTTATTCCAGTGGCTGGATTAAGGACAACAACAACAACATCATTTTCAATATCATTCTGATATTTTATTCCCCGCCAAATTTAAACTTTACTGTGCGGTTTTCTTGGGGTTGATTACTGTTGGATTATTTAGTAATGAAGCTAAAACACTGGTCATTGTATGATCAATCAACAGCAACGGATTTCCTTGCGGTTCGTATTTTTAAATACGGACCTTTGTTTTTTTCTGACTGATATCAGACACGATATTAAGAAGTTTAAATCAAAAGTCTTCACACCCTTTCCCCGCTATCCCTATATTTTTCTACACCCGCACTATGTGCCGCATGAGGGTCATCCCCTAATAAACGAAAATTAATAGAAAACGAAATACTTCAGAAGTCGAGATATTCGAAAGCTTTTTGTTTGACTGAATTAATTTTTTTTTAATAGTTTCTGTTTATATCCCGCCATTCAGAGCCATCATTAAATAAAGATTCTTCAAATACATTTATCCCACTGGGAAATTTGAGGGAATCAAGTACGTAAACAGTTAATGGACCATAGTGCAGTTGTTATTACATATATTGATGGTTACCTGGGAAGTCATACATGCAGTATGTGTCTGTGAATAATAATTTTAATATCACATGCATTCATTTTATGCAAACACATGCATGAATCTCATGCATACCTGCTGAATACTTCAGTTTTACTTAACTGTATCGGGTCTTTCATTAAGCGCTTTCCATCTTTAAATTTTAAACACACTATGTGCGAGGCATCGTCGACAGTGTTTTCTATTCGCGTTTAAGCCTTATTGAAGCCATTATATGCAGAATATAACACCGTTCAAATGTTTGTCATGACATATGTATCTGGATAGAAATTTCAAATTTTCTCTGATACTGGTGTATAAATTAGGCTGGTTTTGACGAATGGCGTGGATTACGAGAAATTGTTACTTTCTTTGTCGCTCTCAAACCATTATGACCTGCTGATGCCGACAGCCGATAATCTGCACCATATAATGGCTTCTTCGGTATCCATTATATATTTTGAATATCTTATGGATTGGTGTCGTCTAACTTGTTTTTATTGCAATATCTATCCATTGTACTATGGCAAAACAAAAAAAAATTTTTGCTTAATAAATGACAACTAATTTGACAGCTATAGCTTCAGTACAAACTATCAAAACTCGGAAGTCCCCATTGTAATACCATATTTCAAATTCCGTTTCACTATTCTACTATTTTTTCTTTAATTTCCTATATAACGTCACTTTTATTAAACAAATATAATATTTTCCAGTATATTCCGTTCATATTCACACATACATACATACATATTTTGTGATTATTTTATTTTTTTATAAGTGAAAAAAGTAATATGTGGCTTTAATTCTTTCATATGCGAATGATGAAACTCACGCTGAAACACTTCCATTAAAAAAAGAAAAGCAAAAACTTTGGATGTCTGTGTTTATTCCCGTGCATATGATGAGTTGGAGTTGTCATGGCAGTCATTTTTTCTCATGGGCGCTGTCTATTAAATTTCTATATGAAATTTTAAATTATGACTCTTCTATCCTGGTTGTGCAGATATGCATGTACTTAGATGGATGGCAAACGGTGAATCCATAAGAGATAAAAAACAAACTGAATTTTAAAATAAAACAAACAAATATTTTTATAAGGATTAATTTAACTTAATGCTAAAACTTGTGCCATATTGTGAACCTCAGATTTTCTTTAATCTCTTTGATATTTATACAGCATTCAGTTGTAAAAATATGCAGCAGATCCCCTCCACTTCCCACAAAGCTATTATAAGTACAAGCTATATTCATAAGTACTTCTCTTCTATACAATCGAAAAGTCATTTAATTTTAATTTGATGTTTTGTTTTGTTATCTTTTCATATACGTTTTCTTAATGCAAGCCAAAGTGCAATATGCAATAAATCTGTATTTCAAATTAAGAATAGAAACATGCATATGTGATTGAAAATTTACTTTTACGTTCAAAGTGATAAACAAATTTGGGGGTTTTAAAGTAATGGCTGGTAAAAAGTATATCGTGTACGGATATATAAGAAAAAAGAAAAACAAAAAAACAAAGAATTACTAGAGTGTTTAATCAATTAGTAACAAATTTATAATCTCTTATGGCCACTTTTTGAGTTGGAGATTAAAGTCAAGTTTACGATTTAGTCAACTAATCTAAGATTAAATTTAATCCGGTATAAATTGTGTTTTGTGTTTTTGAGTAAGAGTTTAAACCTATTAGTATTGCCATACTGAATAAGACAAATGGCAACTTCTTTTTTGCAAATGTCAAATATATTTTCACAACATTCTACTTATGTATACCATACATATACATACGGTGACCATATTTTTAAGACCAAAATACAGAACAAGGAAATATCTGACCAATAACAAGTAAAATATGCAAACAAACAACCTTTGATACGTACATAGGCATGTATTTATAATATTCATTATTTAAATACAAAATTAACAAAATTAAGAAGAAAAACAAAATAAAAGAAATTATCCCAAAATTCAGAAATAACTAAAATTTCCTGAGATCATTAAATAAGTACATAGATACATACAGATTTACATAATTTTTAAATACCATAAAATAAAAATTAGTTTCTAGATATCAGAGTTGGGTTTATTGCATTAGATTTAATTTTCCACTAAATTTAGTGGCAGTGGAAAAAATAGTGCATTATCGCCTTTTATAGTGGAAATAGTGGAAACTTTGTGCATTAAATAAAACGAATTTAGGGGTAGTAGAAATTTTAAATTTACTACTACCACTAAAATAGGTTTATTTAGTGGTTAATTATTTCCAATTGCATTTAGTGGTGGCTGCAAAATTGCTGCATTAATACCAAGTCGTTTAGTGGTAGTGGAAGCGATAATAAATTCAATGAAATAAACCCAACTCTGCTAGATATCAAACTAAATGTTAAAGTGAACTTAAAAAATATATTTTGTTTTTATCATTAAGTAAACATTCAAAGTAGATTCACAGAAACGTGCATTGAAAGGGTAAAATAAATTACAACTAATATAGGTATTTTTTAATGAATAAATTTGTTTTATCAAGTTATAATTTACCTTTAAACATACTTTAAACTCTAGAAATAATTTTATAAAGCAAAATCGTCATTACAGTCCTTTAAAGTAGGTTTTGCTGTTATTATTACGAACATTCTCAAATATGTTTATAAAATTATAAATCATTACAAAAACAAATATACATGTAGGGGAAAATGTTTATAAAAACTCACAAACACAAATAAATGTTGGATTAAAATGTATTAAAAATTATATAACTACAAAAACAAAACACATGTACTATATTTAAAATTATATAAAATTAAAAATTGAAAATGAAATTGTTGTTGTATAATTATGTAAAAACTAATACATAAAAACATTGAAATTACTAGAATAAAACATTAGAACTATAAATAGGGCTACACATTAAGGTTTTGAGTTAGTTGTATTTTAAACATTAAAGAGTGTAAATAAAGCTTTAAATCGAAAAGAAACGGTGTTTTGGTTTACAAATATCGAACCCTTGAATAATAAAACGAATTATAAAGGACAATTCGTAACAATATTATAGTTTAGTTTAGTGACCAAAATGACTTTGATGGTTTCCATTTTCCTATGAGTTTTTTCATTGGTCCATTATAAAATAATATAATACAAAAATACCCTTTTTGTTGGAGTATTTGTAAAATGTAAAATGTATTTATATACATACATCGTATGTATATGAAATGTATTGCTTACGGAGATCATGCGTTTAGTCCAGGGGTTACCAACAATTTTTTGATTGCGTATTAGTGAGTAAGAGAGAAAAAATGAGTTGGGAGAATTTATTAATTTACAGTCATAGAAAAATTTTAGTAATACACGCTATTCTGGCATTCATTTTATCAACATACATACATCAAGTTATAAATGTTTGACTATATTTAGGCCATGTTTTTTAGATATTTGCTGGGAAATAAAAAATCCATTTCTTCTTCTTAGAAAAAGTATTCTTTAAAAGTATAAATAAATAAATAACTGGGCTATAAGATAATATCTTCTACATTTATATTCTTATGACAGTTTCGTATGTATAAGTAGAATGTTTTTAATATAGGATGAACGTAATTTGTTTCGTTGCTTTGAACAAAAAAATTTAAATTTAAAATTCCTGAATAAAAAACCTGTCACTAAATGGTCTACCTTTTCTAACAATTTTTAAGCTTATTAAGCTTGAAATCGCCATTTTCAATTTAGGACCTAATTTTGATTCATAAATTTAACCTTTGAAGGTTTCTAAAGAATTTAATTTTTAAACATAAAATATTTTTCGAGTGACATCGATCAGTTTTTTTTAAGTAAACCTGAAAAAAATTAAAGAGCATAAGCAATGCATGTGAATGCTCTTTGCACAATTGTGCTATGAAATGGTAATCACTGGTTTAGTCTCTGCTTAAGATGCTCGTCAGGAGACTTTTTCTCAAAGATGTTAATCAAAAGTGCAAATACTACTTTGAGACATGAAAATACAGAACAAATACTGAACATTAAATAAAATACAGAACATTTTTATGTTTTCCCTAATGAATAATTTATACAGAACACGGGTTTCAAATACAGAACTGTTCTGTATAATACAGAACGGATGGTCACCGTACATATACATTTTCATAACACTTTGTTTTTGTTATTAATGAAAAAATAATTCCGCCAAATATTTTTGAGCATAATACAGAGTTAAAACATTTATAAAAAAAGATGTCTTCAAACAGTGAAGACAAAATATTTAATATGAAAATTCGAATTTTACTTCAAGTGAAGTAACCTATTTATTAAAATTAAGAAAAAAAAAAAACATTATGGAGGGCAAAAAAACCATGTGCTGAACCTGGCCAACGATATTTGTGATCATTTAAATCTTTAACAGCACTGGAACAATCCATTTTTATTTAACTTTTAATTTTTGTGTTTTCTTCTTTCTATTAAATAAATGAATAAATAATACCATATTTTCAACAGTTGTTTATATTACGCACATGGAATTTGACAGTTCTCCCTTAATATTAAACTACCAGCATCGGTCGATTAAACTAGCAATTAACAATAAGATTATGTCAACCCAAAAAGTGAAATCAAAGATTAAAGTTAATTTAATCGCTAATCTCCAACTCAAAAAGTGGCCCTTAGTCAGAAGCCATTATGATCCGGAAAGACTGTTTTTTTTTCTTTTTCACTAATTTTACTGCTAGTTTGGTAAACATACTCGTATCTTAATATTTTGGGCGCAACTATAGGGTGTTTTCTTTTGAGAAATTGAGAAATAAAATTGATAAAATAAAATCGAAAAATGGTGGAAATGTTTGAATGAAATGATTTTTTTTTATTATTATCTGGCATTTATGATTTTCGCCATATATCCGCCGCTGGTATGAGTTACCCGGTCTCTTCCATCAGTCTAAATTATTATTATTTTTTATTCAAATAGTTATAAACTAAATGCGAATCACATTTAGTATATAAAAATCAAACAAAAGTATTTACAAAGCAGTACATTTCTGTTTTTTAAAAATTGAAATTCTATTTTTTATCCCCAAAGCAATACATTAAATGTATTTGCCTATATGGCAAAAAATATTTTTTGTTTTTAAGTAGTGTATACATATATATATATATATATATATATTTCGGAAAGTGCTGTGCATTATATATTTATGGACAATTTTTTGATAAAAAAAACCGGGCGTACGATGAGTGTTGCTATTGCTTACAATGGAACAAAACTCCAGCTCTACAGCATTTTTCATATTGGAATATTTAAACACAAATAACTCCTTCTTTGTTTTTAGAAATTGCCACAATTCCTCTAAAAACAACTTCTTTTTTTCAATGATCAATCTGTAATCTTTTTCCCTTCTGAACTTTTTTTATTTCATTGTTTTTCCTTAACCTCAATGAGAATATTAGACAGCTTTAGTCATGACCATGAAGTCACTTAAGGATATCATTTTATTCTAAGCTGTGTAGATAAATTTTTAAAATACAAAAGCTGTTTTAAGTCAATACAGAATTTTATATTTATTAAAGATTCTTAACTTATCCTTGAAAGTACAAAAAAAAAAAACAAATAATTTCATTAATCAAAACACTTAATTTCTATTGTTATTGTTATTTTCCCAATAAATATAAGTTTTTGATGAAAAAAGTTTAAATTCGAATGGTTGTTTGGCTTTAATTACGCAAAAACTAAAACTTTCTGATGACATTTTCTGTATTTCCTGTCCTATTTTATAATTAAAAACAAAAAATTTGTAGAAAAAATAAAAACAACAACACATTTTTTGCGTTGCTTATTTCCTTTGTTTTTATCCTCTATTATATTTGTTTTATTTTATTGTTGTTGTTGTTGTTTTTCTTTTCATTTCGTTAATTTTGCCAATTTCACTTCGTGAGTCAATCATTAGCCCAGCTGAGTAGAAATAGTAAAAAAAGGAACTTTTTCCTCATTTTAGTTCCTATTGTTTGTACTCATCAACAAGACCATCAGGCTAAATAATAAATAAAAGTATTTAGGATTTTAACAAAAAAAAAAAAAAAAATACGTATATAAAGAAGTTACACAATGAGTTACGAAAATTACTTGAAAAAAAAAAGAAAACTTTAAAAAGGACTTGACATCATTAAAAATAACTTTGAAAATGAAATAAAATAAAAAACTAAAATAAATACTGATTGCCATTATCATATCCGTTTAAAGATATAGTGCGTAATATGTATAAAAGAAAAACTTATGTTGTTATTATTAATTCTAGAGAGATGACTGTAGTGTGGTAGACTTTCAGTTGCACACACTTTGCACAGTTTAGTTTATTACTAATTGAATCTGGGCATGCTTGGCCCTTGAGAATCGAAGTGTCTTAAATTAAATTTAGAATCTATTTCAATAGATCTTCTAAAGATCTGCAAAGAGAAAGCACGTGGAAAGTCAATCCCGAGTGTTATCAAGGCGTTAAAGAGTAGCAAATATATTGAAAATATTAAAATAAAGCACACTCAATACTCTGTTGTTCCAAATACAAAACAATTTAATGTATATCGAACATGAAACTTACTTATTTACTTACTTAGCTGGCCATAACAACCCGTTAACGGGTTTCGGCCTACCTCAACACTAGTCTCCAGGCGTCTCTGCTAAGCGCACGCCTTCTCCAGTTGGTCACACCAATTGATGACAGGGCTCCATCTACCTGGTCTTTCCAACGTAAACATGGATGTCCTCTACGACGTCCAGTGACCTTCGCATCGAAAACCTTTTTCGCTGGAGCAGATTCTTCCATCCGAACAACATGGCCGAGATAGCGCAGCCGCTGGATGTTAATGCTCTAGACAACATTTACGTTGCCGAGGAGCTCATACAGCTCATAGTTGGTCCTAATGCGAAACTCATCGCCTTGCTTCAGTGGACCAAAGATCTTGCGAATAATTTTTTTCTCAAACACTCCCAGGACCGCTGCATCGGCACAAGACAGCGTCCATGCTTCCGCACCATAGAGAAGCACCGGAAGAATAAGCGACTTGTAGAGTGTTAACTTCGTCGCACGAGAGAGGTCTCTGTTACTAAAATGCCTACCGAGACCTTAGTAGCACCTGTTGGCCAGTATAATTCTTCGCTTGATCTCCAGACTGATATCATTCTTGCTGGTAATGGCGGTGACAAGGTAAATAAATTCCTTGACCACATCGAATGTATAGTTGCCGGCTGTAACCTGGGAGCCGATACGTTTAACATCCCTACTCGTCGACAACATGTACTTCGTCTTGCTCTCATTTACCGCCAGACCCATTTTAGCAGACTCTCGTTCAATAGCATTAAAGGCTGCGGTGACATCTCGCGTGGTATGCCCAATGATGTCTATGTCGTCGGCATACGCAAGGAGCTGGACACTTTTATTAAAAATAGTGCCATTACGATGTACACCCGCCTTTCGCAAAACACTCTCCATGACGAAGTTGAAGAGGTCGCAGGATAAGGGATCGCCTTGTCTGAAACCTCGCACGGTATTAAAAGGCTCGGAGAGGTCTCTTCCTACCTTGACGGAGCTGCAGGAGTTGCTCAGCATCATTCTGCATAGCCTTATCAGCCCAGCAGGAATACCGAGCTCAAACATTGCGGCATAAACGCGATCCCTTATTGGGCTATCGAAGGCTGCCTTATAGTCGACAAAGTGATGGTGCGTGTCGACTTGACTTTCATGGTCTTCTCCAGGATTTGGCGCAGTGTGAATATCTGGTCAATGGTGGACTTACCAGGTCTGAAGCCGCACTGATAAGGCCCAATCAGTGATATGGCGAATGGCTTCAGTCGTTCACACAATACGCTCGTAAGAACCTTATATGCGATAGGGAGGGGGCTTATACCCCTGTAGTTGGTGCATATCGTGGGATCTCCCTTTTCCAGGATGGGATAGAGAGCACTGAGATTCCAATCGTTGGGCATACTTTCCTCCAGCCATACACTGCAAATGAGCTGGTGCATGCACCTAACCAACTCGTCGCCTCCATACTTGAAGAGTTCAGCTGGCAAACCATCAGGTCCAGCTGCTTTGTTGTTCTTCAGTCGCCATATGGCAACCTTGACCTCTTCATGGCTGGGGGACGGGATCTCGACGTCGTCGTTAATGATTGGGTCCGGCACAGCATCTCTAGAGGCGGAATTTGTGTCGCCATCGCCCTGCAGTAGATTCGAGAAGTGCTGTCTCCATAATCTTAGTGTTCCTTGTGCATCTGTAACCAGGTTACCATGTTCGTCTCTGCAGGAGGTTGCTCCGGGATTAAAACCAGTAGTAAGACGCCTTATCTTTTTATAAAAATTTCGAGCATCATTACTACTCCTGCACATCTCGATTTCCTCACGATCACGCCTTTCTTGCTCCCTTTTTTGCTTTCTGAATAGGCGTCTCTCTTCCCTCCTCTTTTCTCTGTATATATCCACTGTTGCTCTTGTAGTGGTGGACTGCAATGTTCATCCATAGGCAGCGTTCTTTGCTGCAGTGGCCTCACGGCACTCTCCATCGTACCATTGGTTTCTGCGGGGAGGACGCTCAAAACCAAGAACTGTTTCGGCAGCGCTGCGCAGAGAGTGAGCGATGTGAGACCACTGTCCACCAATACTTTCGAGAGAGGATGGGATGTAATTGAGCTCGTTAGAAAGACGATCGGAAAACGACCTGACTGTCTCTTGTGATCGCAGCTTTTTGATGTCCAGCTTCCCTTGCACACTAGAACGTGTCATATTCGACGCGCATATACGCAGTCGCATCTTGGCTGCGACTAGATAATGTTCCGAGTCGACATTTGGAACTCTAAATGTGCGCACGCCTAGTATGCAGGATACATGCCTTCCATCAATCACAATGTGATCGATCTGGTTGTTGGTAGATCGATCAGGAGAGAGCCAGGTGGCCTTATGGATATCGAGATGCTGGAACCTGGTTCTACAAACTACCATGTTTCGCGCCGCGGCGAAATCGATCAGTCTCATGCCGTTCAGTGAGCTGGAATTATGGAGACTGAACTGTCCGACAGTGGGGCCAAAGATACCTTCACGTCCAACTTTGGCATTGAAATCGCCGAGGACAATTTTGGCGTCATGTGCCGGACACCTATCGTATACATCCTCGAGCTTTGCGTAGAAAGCATCTTTGGCCGCATCATCCTTCTCTTCCGTTGGGGAGTGCACGCAAATAAGGCTGATATTATAAAACTTTGCCTTCATTCGGGTCGTAGCAATTCTTTCGTTCACGGGGGTGAACTCCGAAACAAGATGGCGAAGTGAGTAGTACTACGAATCCGCAGCCAAATTCGCGTCTCTTCTCATGGCAGCTGTAGTAGATGTCACATGTTGCTTGCCTCGTACAACCTTGTCCTATCCATCGCATTTCCTGGATGGCGGTGATGTCAGCCCTACATTTCGTGAGAGCATCCGCCAGTTGGATAGAGGCACCTTCCCTATTAAGGGTTCTCACATTCCAGGTGCATATCCTTAAATCATAGTCCTTAAAACGTTTGCCAAGTTCGTCAACATAAAAGGGGGTCCGTTTAGAGGCTTTGGTTTTAGCTTTCATTGAAGAACGTTTTTACGTGGTGGGTTTCAAGCCCTACGCACAACCCAAATTTAAAGTCCAGGGGATTGGACAATCGCCGCATACATTAGTTAACAAGCTAGCGGGTGCTAGAATGTTATCCAGGAGGACCACGTGGAGGCTGTATGTCGACTTGAATACAACGGGAACAAGGATCGTTCTGGAAGCCGCCAGGTTGACCCCAATCAGAGACTTTGCCTTGTCCGAAGTATCCCATCCCATCCCTCGAACATGAAACGGCTAACATTTTAATGGAAATGCCCATATGCAATGAAAGAAAGAATGACAGACAAGTGGTCCAGAATTTTAGAACTGTTTTGGTACAATTCAATCAAACGTAAAAAAGGTCATTAAGTGTGAAGTTCAAAGCTACTTTTCAACGGTGGCTGTGTAATGGTTTGGAGTGGATTCGCCTAAAATGTAAAAATTGATTATGGATTTCCACGCTGATGCTTCAGTCTTAAAACTGGCTGAAGCTCCTAAAGAATTTTTTGTTCAGTAAACAGTACCAACCATTTTCACTAACGAAGTGTTTGTGCTTTTGGTAATTTTCCTGTCAACGATTAGCCAAAAAAGTCAATTAAAGTCGTTAGATACTGTGCGTGCGAACTATAATCGATACTTAAATAATTTTAAATATTTTAAATTTACTCTAAATGAAATACTCAGATTGGGCAAACAAACAAAACATTTCGCAAACGTTTTCACAAAGTCATAAACTTTTCAAATTTTTTTTTAAAATGTTTTGTCCATGAGCAAAACCAAAACAAATACTTTTTAAATGAGGAAGAGCATACACAAAATAATTGGCTTTTAGCTCTTTCGCTTGCTTTGATATTCCGTTAATTTCGTATAATTGCTTACAAAATAAAAGGAGAAACATATTTTTTGAGTGTTTCATTTAGTTCGTATGTATATTTTTTTCTTTTCTTGAATAAAATTTAAATCATAATTAAAATTTTAACTGCTTTGCCAAAAATCTTAATTCATTTAGGTATGTAAGTATGCATATATTATATTTTAAAGAGTTATAATGAGCAAATCAATTAGCAAACATTTGCAAACGTATTTTCTTCAAACTTTGCAATTTTGTTCTCATTATTTTTTTTCTACCTACGCAAATAGCTTTTTTACAAGAAGTCTTGCATGCTATAAGCGAAGGTTACCTAGAAGCTACAAATCATAAATAGGGTATTCGAATAAAATATGCTACAATGAGAGAAAAACTTTAGTAAACGAGATGTGCTATAAAGCAAATTGTTTAATGGTTTGTTGCGCGCAATCTGCTATAAGCTGTAGGCAAGACCAATATAATTCAAACGTCAACTATCGTGTGCACAAGGCGACTTAATATGTTCACACTTTTTAATATAGGGTACACTCACATTATTCAGAAAAGAAAGAAAAAGTTATTTCGCATGAGCATAATTTAAAAGATTTTCTTTTTTATTCATTGTATTACGTCTCACTTTTTCAACAAATTTTGATTATTTTTCATATATTTTTTTACTTTTTTTTAGAAATCCTTCGATCTACCCAAAACTGACCATTGCTGATGGTAACTTTATGCTCTCTGTTCTAACTTCTATTGAAAACAGAATAAGAAACTGTCGCAAAAATGTGTAAAAAACACACACAAAAAATACAAATGATGACCAAATAACTTTTCTATGAAAGTTGCTCCTTTTACTTAGTTGCGAATTTTTGTTGAAACAAAAATGACAGCAAGCAACATCGACAACAACAAATTATTGACAATATTCCGAACCAACATAACAGAAGAAAATAAAAAAGCATCTATAATTTATGGTTGAATGATTTTGGACTTTGTTATTAAGTACTCGTATTTGGTAACAAGAAAAGGAAAATATTTAATGAAACTTTTCCAAGTGGCAGTAAAACTTTTTAGTTTTTTTCTTTTCACCAGTTTTCTTTCTTTTCTCTTTAGTTTAACGTTAAGTTTTAGAAACGAAATTAAAGTTTTGGATTTCTACACTTTCTTTCTTTTATTCTTTTTAATCTTAAATAAGAGTGTTAACACTAAAAAAATATATATATGAAACGCTTGTATAACACTTTTTGTATCTTTAATTCTGGTCTTTGAGTGAAACAAAAATAAATAAAATGGATTAATGGTATTGCAAAATAACCAGGTAGCGACACCGGCGCCGAAATGGTTGTTCCCAGTATTCAGTGGGCACTGCCTGTGAGCATATACCAATCAATTTTGCAGGCAAAGGTCTATGGCATTATCATATGCATCTCTGAATGTTTGAGGACAAAAATTGAAGTTATAAAATATTTTTGTGATGTCAGATACCAAGCAGCCTTGAGGGCCTTGTCGTTCTATGAGGTGCGATCTGAAATAGTTTTGAACTGTTTCACAGCTCTTAATAAACCGGGCGAATATAACAATGTTACGCTTTATTGGGTCCTGGGCCATGAGGGCCATTCGGGCAATGAAAGAGCAGACTGTATGACAGAGGAGCTACATGAAGCTTTATTGGGCTTGAGCCTTTGTTCAGTTTTCCTATGGGATACTATGGGGAAAGAATTGGCTCCTCAGGAATAAGATAAGCAAAGAGATTTGTCTCTGTCTTTCCTGCTGGAACCGGAAAGTCAATGAACGAATGAACTTTTAGTCCTAAGGGATCTATTTACTAGACACTATGATCTCAAGTACCAACAACATATTTTGATCTAAGCGGATATTGTGCTGGGTATGTACTATGTAAGTGTCCTGCTATTTCGTCACTGAGTTTGAAATTCCTTAGGATGTCTTAAAGGTAGATATTTGCTCTCTCACCGAGTGGGGTCATTGGCTTTGCAAGTAGCCTCAATTTGATAGGGTGAACGAATGGATTTGTACAAAAGAAAGGTGCTTTTTGGATCTTCATAATTTTAATGATAATGGGTCAAAATTATTATTTTATAATTTAGTCATATGTCATTCTTAATAGACATTTAAATTTGAATGTTTTCACCTTATATTGGAGACTATAAATCATATGGGAGGTGCGTGGTATAGTGGTTAGAGCGCTCGCACAAAAACTCAAACGGCAAAGGTTCAAATCCCAGCAATGATGAAAAAATGAAAAAGTTAGCCGGCGGTTTTTTTCAAAATTATAATTTAAAAATAAAGAGGTTCCCCCTTCCAAAAAGACCATCTACCAAGAAACCGCTCCCCGACATTTAAACTCTATTCCGCCTTAACCAATGTCAACAAAAAGAAAAAGAACGGAATGTTCAGGAGAAAAGCGCCACCTATTGGGAAGTAGCAGATAACAGCTAAACCTACTTAGCGAATGCACTCACCACACAATCAACATGCAACGATGAGGCAATTGCTGTTGACTATTTCAGGGTGAAGGTATAACACTGGCTTTTGAATGATCAATTAAATATATATGTACTGTCCTTTCCAAAAATACCAATACAATGCACAGCATTTAGTAGGGGTTCACTCCTGAGTATTGGTCTCAAAAAAAATATTTTATACAATTTTATAAAATTTTAATTGTAATAGTCAAACGACCGAAAAAAATTTGCGGTTTTTCGGAAAATTATAATTAAAAAATTAAAGGTCTCCCCCCTCCTCCTTCAAGAAGACCATCATCAAGAAACCGCTTCCTGATATTTCCAGTCCATTCCACCAGAAACGATTGATCATGAGTACAGCGCCACCTTCTGGGAAGATAACAGCTATCCTGTTTAATGAAACTGCTCACCACTCACTATCAATATCCACCGAAAAATGAGATAATTGCTGTTGATCATTCAAAGGTGAATGTATAACACTGGCCTTGGAGTGATCAATTGACAGCAGCTTGTCCCATTGACATAAGGCGCTTAACATATCTATCTACATATACTTTCAAAATTCCAATACAATGCATTGCATAAGTAGGGGTTTTACCTTTTACCCCTGAGTATTGGTCTTAATAAAAAAAAATTTTATTTTATTTTGACTTTGCCTTGTTTAAGATAACAAAACAATTTTCCTAATTATTATAAAATTGATGATGATTGCTATCTAGAAGATTTTTGGAAGCAAATTTCGGTGTATCCAAAAATTCTTCAAAGCAGTTTAGCATCAAGACTGCATAAGCAAAACTTGCATAAAGAATTAGCTGAGGTAACCCACTTTGGATTAAGTCCAAGTGAATTACGAAACCCCAAGTGAATTTTCCTTACCCACAACCTACGTACTGTATATTTTGAATAATAATTATTATACATTTTCGAATTAAATTCGAATATTTTAATGGATCTTTATTATACTTATTGTATGAAATTTAATAGCCTAAGATCCTAATACTGGTATTCTTATGAGAATTAACATCCGTTAAGGAATATGTACAAACACTAGCAGAACTGAACTAGTTTTCGACCCAGCTACGAAAGGTCTCATCAGAGTTCTTTGTGTTATACATATTCATATTTTAATATTTCTATTTAAAGCACAATCTATTGGAAATAGATTATGTGAATTATATTTGAATGTTATTCTCACCAGTCTTTTTTTCTTTATGAACTGAAAGTTTTTTCAAATTCAACTATTTGTTGAAATTTATTCAAATTCAACATATTTTTCAATGTAAGTGTTACCATATTCTAAGTAACCGGAATTACATATTTATTTTACAATTTGCCCTTTTTATTACCAATTTTTAATCAGTAATGGGTTATGTGCTGTGGCCAGCAAATTTATAATTATTATACATTTTCGAATTAAATTCGAATATTTTAATGGATCTTTATTATACTTATTGTATGAAATTTAATAGCCTAAGATCCTAATACTGGTATTCTTATGAGAATTAACATCCGTTAAGGAATATGTACAAACACTAGCAGAACTGAACTAGTTTTCGACCCAGCTACGAAAGGTCTCATCAGAGTTCTTTGTGTTATACATAGTTGAATTTGAAAAAACTTTCAGTTCATAAAGAAAAAAAGACTGGTGAGAATAACATTCAAATATAATTCACATAATCTATTTCCAATAGATTGTGCTTTAAATAGAAGTATTAATATATGAATATGTATAACACAAAGAACTCTGATGAGACCTTTCGTAGCTGGGTCGAAAACTAGTTCAGTTCTGCTAGTGTTTGTACATATTCCTTAACGGATGTTAATTCTCATAAGAATACCAGTATTAGGATCTTAGGCTATTAAATTTCATACAATAACTATTTTGAATAATGTTTAAAACAAAAACAATCTAACTGAAAACAGGTGAGAAATCTAAGACTAATAAATACGTTGTTCCATAAATAGGTGTTATTTGAATTTAATTAATAATTATTTGACAAAATTATTTTAACATTTAAAATTCAAGGGAAAAAATTAATTTAAAGTCGATGGTATGAATGGGATACATATGAGTAATTGAAAATGTGAATAAGATATGTTTATAGAAAAAGTGAATAAAAAAAACATTTGCTTTTATACATATTTTTGTTTTTGAAGAACGCAAGCGTTGATAATAGGTATACAGACATATGTATGTATGTAGGTACCCTGCAGCTAAAGTTACAACTAGTAACGTTTTGAGACAGTCATGTTACTAGTTGTAAAAAGACTGTCCCAAATTTGATAGATTTGAACTAGTTCAAAAGGGACAAAGTTTTTATTTTTTTAATGTTTTAATATAAAATGTAACATACAAAGCAATAAGTTTTTATTGTCATTAAAGTCATTTAGTTTTCATTGTATTATAAAAACAAATTGAAAGTTTTGTTTTGCAAGAAAAAGTTTCTTTTGGGAATAATTAACATTTTTAAGGTAATAATAAATTAAATAAAGAATAAAAGTGATAATAATAAATAAACATTAGTGAGTGTGCAAAAATGAGTAAAAGAAACATGGCAAGATTAATAAAAAAACAACGTGAAGTCTATATTAGTCGATTGACGAACAGTTGCGTTGAAAGTGTGAATAATACAGACCTTTTGGATGTAAGTCCTGAACTGTTAGAAGAAGAAGTACGTCAGGCTGCAGGCAATATTCCTACAGAATCATTCAGTGATAAGTTAGGGAAGTGGTATTTGAATACATGCATATGTATATTTTTTAGTGTAAAACTTTAATTTACTTTTATATATTTCAGACTCCATTGTGAGCTTAGCCAGCACAGGGCAGAAAGACCCTGAGACTGTTTTGCGTCAGGCAATGCAATTATGCAAGAAAAAACAGTTTCGGCAACAAGCCATATGTAAAAAATCCGAAGAAACAGAAAAAGAACATTAGTTTACTCTTATATTTTCTTTTTTTCTTTTTGATTCAACTTGAAATCTTGTATTTGTTATTGTATATATTTTTTTTTTTTGTAATTTTTTTCGATTAATGAAATTTTTTTATTGTATGTTTTTTATGTTATGTTATGTTATATTAAATATATGTATGTAGAAAAATTCTTATTAAAACATTGATTTTAATTAATTTCGGCAATATTTAATTGGACACTAAAATTGGTATACAATCTTCAACAATGCAACTAGTCGAAAACTGGTATAAAACGGAGTGGTAGTCATCAGTAAATTACGCAACTAGTACATAGCTGTCTTAAAAATACTAGTTGAAAGACTAATATTTACGTACATACATGTTCTAGTTAATAATTACTAGTATAATACTAGTTAGCAACTGTGCACAAATGAACTAGTTGGGCTCCTATGACAACCTAATGTTAAAATCGATAGTTCGATATATGAAAAAAGGACAGATAGGCAACCAGTCTGAAGTAAAAAGCAACTAGTATACTTCTACTCACATACTAGTTATTTTATCTGCAGGGTATGTATACATCCGTAAGCATTTTTTACATTTTCTTTTTGTTTTTAATAAACGGATGGCACATTCATTTAAATAAAAAGTGACAATTATTTTTTAATTAATCCGAACACAAGAGTGTTAATTTTTTTTTGGCACTTTTCTTCCCCCAATCTAAAAGATTGTTATATATCATCTTTAAATTTTTAAATAAAGCAGCGAAGCGAAAAATTTTTCTTGCGATTTTTATGTTTAATCCGAATATTAAATTCATTATAATCATAACATTCTTTACGTCACTACATGAGAAATATGTTTAAATTGATTTTTATTATAAAACAGGAACATTCTTTAATAGTGGTGTTTTTTTCGAACCGAATATAAATATTCCATACAAATTTTTATTTATATCCGCTTATATAAGCGGTTAATTTTAAAACTGTTTAAACATTAAGCATATATAAAAATGCTGCCAAGTTGGATTTTTTTTTATCTTGACGTTATCTTTTTAAAATTCTATAACATTTTATAAATTAAAAAAGAATAAACATTGAAAATATGGCCGAGGCGAAGGAATGTAATTATTTTTACATTGTTTGAATTGTTTTAAAAAAAAATAATTACATATTTTTTTATAAAAATTGTGAGTAATGCCCAATTTATTTTCTTAAGCACTTATGTCGTTTTTTTCCAAGCAGTTTATCTAAGCGGCTATAGGTTTCGAAAAAAACACCACTAATGTTAAATAGACTAAAGTTTATTTTTAAATTACATTTAGAATAAATTATAAAGAAAAATATTTATAATTTAAGTAGATTTTTAAGTGCATGAGAAATTGTCCAATTTTGATTGTTTGATAGTGGCAACGAAGCTGGCAGGTACTATGCCCACTTGTTCAATTCCTTCTATTTTTCACTCATGTTAAATATTGTTTGTATGGGAGGTACCATGTCCACCTGCTAAATTCCGCCTGCCTTTTGGCTAGTAATTTATTTTGACTGTAACGTTACTCAGACGTTAGCTTTGTGAGCCTAGAGTATCAATCTGACTCTTTTGACACTCTTGATACTACGCCACTAAAAAATTTCTCAAACTCAAAAACCCTTTATGTAGAAGTAGAGATTTACAGTTCCAGGCTTTTGTCTAATAATATATTTCAAATACAGATGCCCAAGTAAGGATTTAAGTACAATTTAAATATTTCTTTAATTTTTATTTTTCTACTATTGTTAACTTGTTAACTCTTTATATGAGAACTAAAACTTAAATTTTAAAATACGGCATGTGTTCTTTTGGATGTGTAAATAGTAAAATAGTACATCTTTAAATGTAATGTAAAATACAAATATTTAGTTTCAGTTTTTTTTAATTTGTACTAAATAAATAAAGAGTTGTTTTTGTAAAAAAATTATTGGCCCTTTTTTTCTTTTAAATATCACTTTTGAGCCCCTTTTTCTTGCAAAATACCCTTATTGACCATTCTTAAAGTATGTGAAAGATAACCCTGACTTGGAGACTGTAACAGTAATTACTTTGTATAGTTAGTTGATGGTGATAATTTTTTTCAACTATGTAGCCATTTGGACAAAGTTTTGAGAGTCTTACCTTTTCCATTTTCAAGATATAGTCAAAACATATGTATTTTGGCAGAGACTAGTTGGAATTTTGAAATTCTTATAGTCTCTAGTTCTTTCAAGATATATAGACAGAAACTCTTAAAATTTCAAGAAGATCAGTTCAGCCGTTGAGCTGTCTATAGACTTAAGTATTACCAACAAACACATACTCATTTTTATAAACATATACACATATGAGATATATGTTTTTAACTCCTTTTTTTAAGTTTACTTTAGATTTTAATATATAGATTTTAAAAACTATCGAAGTAAAGATTGGTGTAAATCTTTATTTAAATATTTTCTTGTAAGCACATGGTTTTAAGTCGCCGCTCTTAAACAGCTGAGAGCAATCCGTATTTATCGAATTCTGCAAGTCTGTTTATTTAGTCAGCTAGAGAATTTTCATTTTTAATTTATTCAGTAAATATTTGTATAAAATTTTGGTTTACCTATAGATTAGCAAGCATTAAACAAGTATTAGTTTAGGACTGTGAGTGATTACAAATGATTTTAAGTGATAAACAACAGAAACATGGACTTGTATTGTGGGATTTGAAAAATCTAACTAAATCGACAAGAAGAGTGTCAAAGTTATGAACATGTGTAGTTTCAGAATTTCGTTGTGTGCTTCTTTATCTTACGTCACAGACTAAAAAAGAAATTCCACCCACTGGCATCAGAGCCCCTCTTTGTCATTGCTTTCTGTAGCATCTCCTTATGAGTTAATCCATTACTGTCGTTAATGTGCATTAGTGAAAAGATTATTTTGTAATTAAAAAGATTTAATTTTTTGTTTTCTTCTTCTTTAAACATTCTCTTTTTCCGTTGTAAAAATTAAAAATAAAAACAAAATAATAAAAAAGGGGAAAAATAAATAATTATGCAGATTGCTGATATTCATCTTCGTCACCATTAGCGGCAGCAGCAGCAGCAGCTTACTTAGAAACACAGCACAGCTCATCATCATCAACATGACAAATGTCAAGTTCAAGTGCCCGCACTTACGTTTGGAATATTTTATATGTTTACTGTGGCATACAGCTTCCACCGCTACTGACGTTAAATGGTTGCATAAACAGCTGCATAATTTCTTTTTGATTTGATGTTGGCACTGTCGGATTTAAAGATGAAAAGTGTTGTCGTTTTTCTTGTTGTCTTTGTCGGAATAATGGATTAATTTTGACATTTATGATCAGTGTTTAAGGAAGTCAATGTGCGCGTTTTTATTATTCTTATTTCTGAGGTTTTTCTTAGTTCTCAACAAATAAATGCTTTTAGAGTTTGCATGTATTTAGAGTCTGTATGGATGTATGCTAGTGGTAAATGTGATAGAATACATTTGTTTTAAATATTCCTGATTGTGATGGATGTTAGTGAGAAAATGAAATTATTGTAAGTTTCTAAAGATATTATTAAAAAAAAGAAAAATCATTGACAATAATTCCAAATACAATTGAGTTATGAAATTGTTGCTTTAAAGCTTCAAAACTGAAGCATTTTTTTTGACACACTACATTTACATACATATACGCTGTTTTTAATTACAAATAAAATTATTTATACTCGTACTAATGAAACAGTTTAGTTGTCATTTGAAAAATGAACAAATCTTTTGTAACACAAAAATATATATAAAAATATTGTGGTAGATGGCAATTCGTGAGTTATAAGAACACACTTCTATTTACAAATAGACGCCAGCTGAATGTACGAAGAGATCTGCGATTTTGTATTCTGTGCAAATATGTATCGTTTCATAGTTTATTTATTTAAATAAAAATAAGTTCAGGGGGAATACCCGCTATATATGTATGTATTTATATGGATGAGTATGCGTTTTGGATGTTTTTGCAGTATCAATGAGCTCAACTTATAGAACAACCTAAAAGCTCGCTTGATGTCATTGTAAAATATAGGGAGGTATCTCTTACCCGGCAGAAAATTTTTCAAATTTTGAAGCAATAAATTTATTGGTAAGCACTAATTTCTGCTGGGAAGGAACCATGATATATGCGAAAATGTTTCATATAAAGTGCTATATCCTTGATTTATTAAACAAAATAAATTATGATTGCCAAAATGCTGTTGATAATTATGTTTGAATAATTTCCTCTACTTGCTTTGTCATGAGCTCCTTTCTTACATCTGTTGAATCTACGGCCGATTAGAACAGAGTTCAGCTATATGAAGATTTCTTTGTGCACTTTTAGCTACACCAATATTCCATAACTTTTTATGTAGTAATTATTTAATTCGGTCGCTTTCCGGCACTTATACTTTATTTGCTCTCCATAAATTTAGGCTGCCATGTATATTAGACTTTGCTAGGAAAGTATGCTAAAAGTGCCTATAAGAAGGCAAATTCCGGGTGAATGGTAATTGACTCCTGCAGAATCTTGAGCGTAATTCGCATATTTTTGATATTAGATGTAATGGATTCCTGTTGTGTTACAGTAGGAAATATGTTTCCAGTTTTGTGGCGAAATTTTCAATTTTGCCTGTCCTCTTTAGAAGTTGTCATGATGCTCTTCCGGGGTATCTTTGACTGATTCGGGAGACATCCTCAAATACCTCACTCTAACGGACTGGATATTTTTCAAAATGACATCGTATGATGCTAATAGATCCACGTAAAGAGCGGCTATATTAACCAACCAACCATGCTCTGAATACTGTATTTGCCCACAATAGAACAAAAATAGCCCCAAAAAGACGTTTTAATTTGTTTGTTTGATCTTGTTCCACCACAATAAGGTCCTTTTTTAAGTCTATTTGTAGCCACGAAAAAAATATAAGCACAGTCGAATTCTGTCGAATTATTTCGTTTAAACGAACTCTTAAAATATTATTGAATTAAAAGTAAAACAAATCGATATGTTTTAGAAAAATTCAAATTCTGACAAGGTTAACAGACAAATTATGAACACTTTTAGCAATAAATGAACATTCTTGCTATAAAAAATACTTTTGAAAATGTAGGAATTCACAAAGTAAAAAGAAATGAGTCGGTGCTAAAATTTTTTTCTGGTCGATTAATTCTTAAAACTCGTATTTGCAGTTAAGCTGAGTTCTTTTTAGCGTTTTTTATTCAAAACCGATTTTCTTTTAAACGGAGTTAAATATTTTTGAATTTACTAAAAAACAAAAGTAAATGCAATGCAATTATCCGATTTTTTCATTTAAACGGTGTGCTTTTATCCAAATTTGACTGTATACCACTTCACACACAATACTTATAGAAAGCAATGTTTTGTAATGAAAGAATCATGTACTTATGCAGAAATGTCAAACACATGCCGTACATTACACTGTGTGCAATTTTTTAAGTCATGGAAATATACGGCCAACACTATGTGATAAAAAACCAAAAAAAAAAAAAGAAAACCCGTGTTTCCCAGTTTTGCCCAACGTGAAATTCTTTTTATGGGCCCCCTAAGATTTGTGATCAAAAAAGTGATCATTTTCTCAGGCTCATATCTTACAAACCGTTTGGAATTGTGATTTACTTTTTGAGGCAAAGTTGTAGCTCTTGTCATGAAGAACAAAAATAAAAAACTTAAAAAAAACTTAAAAAAAATCGATTTTTTTGCCTTTTTTCTTCCTGTTTAGGTCCACCGTTCAAAATTTAAGGAGATAATGAACTACAAAAATAACCTTAGATCTCAAGAAACCGCTTTCTAAAACATATGAACTTCCTAGTAATGATTCTTAACTCCGTTCAAGTAGCGCTTATGTATTTTCGGGAAATTTTTGCTTTTTTTGTCTTTTATCACATAGTGGTATCCGAATGTGGTTATTTTTTTAGTGTTGCACTGTGTAATAAAAATAAAGGAAAAAGACGCCAAAAAAAAGAGAAGAGGGAAGAGAACATTACTCTTTCAACGTAATGCATCACTTTGCAGTTTATCTACCATTTAATAAAATCCATGAAAGTTCAAATGAAACGTTCTTTATTCGACAGAATTACGTGCCTTGGATTTTCTATTTCAAAATGTGTAAAAAACCGGTCAGTGGTAAAATATTAGCCAATAATTTAAAGGTTCAGTCTCTGTTTGCTGTCTAATTTAGACTTAGACACTTCTTAATATAAACAGGCTACAGAAGGTAAAAGCAGATTATGTTGGGAAATAAAAAACAGGGGCAAATTAGGGCATTCGATATCGAACGCAATTGCGTGCATTTAAAACAATTTTCATATAAATTTTGTTCAATATCGAATGCCGTAGTTTACCCCCTGATGATTTTTTTTTTTTAATTTGTTGTGCTTTTTGTGTTCAAGTAGTCGCCGTGGTATAGTGGTTAGTGTGTTGGCTTACCGAGTTCAAATCTCAGCTTTGACATCTTAAAAAAAAAGAAATATGAAAAAATTATTTCTTTCGGCGACTTCTTCTCAGCAGTCTTCAAGCAAAAGCTCTGGGAGTAATTGATTGCCATTTAAAAGCTTCTCGAATCTGTCGTTCGGAGTCGACTTTAAACTATAGGTCCCGGTACTCATGGATAAAAATTAACACACACAACATGAGTGCTGCGAGAAGCTAGGCCATAACCCTGACACAGGGTTGCAATAGCTAACTATGTATGTATGTATGTATGTCTCTCCTTTCAACTTTCCTTTTGTGTACTTATGGCCTGTTTGGTGCAGTTTTAAAGTGTTATAAAATATTTGGCTTTAAAAGTCTCTCAAATGCTATTGTTTAAACCTATAAATGAATCTTTAATATGAACTCTGTAGGACAAACATAAAATATTAATCCTACGCAGTAGATATAGAAAATCCATTTCAATTAACAAATATGTACTCCCAATTAATTTGTTTTACGAACAATATTAATAACACCAATTAAGAGAGAAGTGCTTATGAGTTTTGTGATAAAGAAACGGTAATTAAAATAATCGTTTTTTATGAACCACATAGAAAAAGCAAACATACATACAAGCATTTTTATTTATGTGTTTTAATTAAAAAGTAATTGTACTTATATTTACTACAAAACTATTAGGAAATTTAAATGATATCAACTAATTTTTTAATTAAAGTTGTTTTTGACAATTTTTCTTATATAACACAATTTTATTAAAGAAAAAAAAATAATGTGTTTAAAAAATTGATTATATATTTACTCGTACGAGTATGTCTTTCTGTGCACTCGCTTATACAACATGACTCACCAATACAGTTATGGTCTTTCAACCTTATCGTGAATAGCATATTAGTGGCAGGTGAATATCTTGATTTTATTTTTTATATATAGAAACGTGTTTTCATTAAACTCCATTCGACTACGTTTTGCTTTAAAATATTCTCATCACGTTTTCCCTTTTTAATATATGCTTTAATATAATGAAAGTCATGTTTTATAGACTCCGGTAGCAAGCGTTTAACACATTGGCTATTTTTGACTAGAATCCTTATAAATACACAAATACAGTAGCATGTAGTATGATAATGTAGGTGCTTGGCTTTACTTATTTGTAAACAAGTTCATATCCCTTTTATAATGAATATCCTTTCTATCAATTAAACTGATATTTTCTTTAAATCATGCAAAGCTATTGACCATATAAGCATGAGTCCACATAATACATATATACATACATATATAGATGTGTGTTCACAGATAGACACACACACACACGACTAATTTCAGCAAAGTCATCGTTATCTACAAAGTCATCGTAGGAGTTTTTTATTCTCTATCTTCTTTGTATTTGAGGACATGAACACATCACTATTATTACAACAGTATCTACATACTTCTTTTATACATGCACACACTCGTAACTTCTTACACATGCATTCATTTGCTGAGTTCTGCTGTAAGTGATACGTTTGGCCAATGTCCTTTTGGATTTTATATCTGCGGGTGCGGCACGTAGTTACTCTACACATAAACTGGCTTACATGTGTCTACAGTGAATGAGTATTTAAAATTAAAAGAAATTATTTTAGGTTTTTCCCAACCATGTCTTGTAGAACGTGACTTGCTCCTGTTTTATATGAAGTCACGTATATTCTGGGTAATTTATGTTTTTACGCGAAACTGTTGCTGGAATTATTGTACACACATATGCACCTATGTATGCATGTATAAATGTATAAGACTATCCAAACAAATGTAGAGATCGGCACCCGTTTTTCTTTTAGATTAGTTTTCCCTTTTTTCTTTTACTGTTTCTCTAGAATTTGTTTTATGGTTAAATTATTTAGAAAATCAGTATAAAAAATATAATATTATCGTACTTTCTTTATACAAAACAAATAAAGCAAAATGGGTAAAACTTTAACATTTTTAAGAAATGTAATGCATAGTTTTGAAAAAAAAATATATATATAGAATAGAACTGTGTATGATGTAAATAATAGATTTCTTAGCAACTAGTATACACAAAAACGTTTACTTATTCGTATATATAAAAAATTGCAGAATCGTAGCTAAAGAGTGTTAATAAAAAAATTTAGAATCAATTACAGAATCAAAACAGATACTCATTACAAAACATAACCATAGTTTAAACACAAGTCTGTAAAATGTTGAGAAGAAAGAAACTCGCAAACACTTTTAGTTATTAATTTGCAAAATTTTGGGGGTGATGATTCCAAAGATTTTACTTATGATGTGTTCATTTAACCAGAAGTGAGCTTCATCAGTAATACAAATTTTCTAATAAAACAACACATTTTCGATTAGTTTTAAATGAGCCCAATCAGCAACAATGTAAAATTGGCTCGAGCTGCATTTTATAGGCAAGTTCTAGTCTCCGTGGTCTAGTGGTTAGTGTGGTGGCTTACTAAGCCGATAGCGCTGGGTTTATATCTCAGCTCTGACATCTTGAAAAAAAGAAATATGAAAAAATTATTTCTTTCGGTGACTACCTTTCAACAGTATTCTGGCAAAAGCTCTGAGAGTAACTGATTGCCATGAAAAAGCTTCTCAAATCTGTCCATCGGAGTGGACTTTAAACTGTAGGTCCCGGTAGTATGGATAAAAATTAACACACACAACATGAGTGCTATGAGAAGCTAGGCCGTAACCCGTATGTATATGTATGTATGTTGTCGAAGAACAAAAGCCAACAAGTTACGAACGACAATATATGGACATTGCGATGACTACTTCAAAACTTTGCGAACATCAGAAATAATCCCTTCGGTACACAATTTTACTTATTCGGTTAATGGTATCGAATAGGAAAATGTAAATTAAATGCAACAACTGCGCGAATTGGTACCTCACTAGCTAAAATGAACGAAGTGCTCTGATGAACTTCAGGAACAGAATAATTCTGTTTTCATAATAGGTTTTTCTATTCAGAAGTGTTTTTCTGGCCTTACTAATCCCCCCCGGAGATACAGTTAAGGCTGCTGGCGAGTGTCCCCGTCAGTAGCCTGTTTTCCCCGAGGAATATTGGGTTCGACCTAGCCCTGAGTGGTCTGGCGCTCAATATAGGCAGAGAACGTCATTAATGGCGATTATGAGGTGCATGGTCGGTAATGCCACGCGTACTTAGTGCACGTGGCAGGCATTTCTGGTGTTCTCACGGACTGACCAAAGATGCCTTAATCTGGTACTATGGCCATCAGGAGCCCCCGGTTAACCTGAGACTCTCAGTCCTACGGGAGGTGGGGTTACCGGCCTGATGATTGGTGAGGTCCTCCTTCGGAAGGTACACGTAGTGGCCGTGGTACATGCTGGGTAGTAGTTTGACCTCCTCAACAAGGGGGGTTGCTGCTATCCAGACAATGGTAGTGACCACATTGTTGGCCTTACTAATAGATATGCCAACAGAGCTTGACATTCCCAGCTATCAAACTATTGTCATCGATATGGATAGTTTTCATGTAGTTTGTCTAGGTGGTAGACTCAATTCCATTACATATTTTAGTCAATTTCAGTAACAAAAAGTTCCGTAATTTGTCAAAGCCGATATACAAAATTTTAATTCTGAAACCCATTAATTTCTTGGAAAAAGAAATCTAGTTTAATACAAAAGCATTTTCAAGCAAATAATCCATTCACTATGGCAACTAAAAGAGCTTTTATTTATAATACTTAAAAAATTCTTGACATTTTTGTTGCATTTTTATATTAAAAAAAATTCCCATAAAACCTGGCGTAAATAAGACTTTTTTAAACATTTAGTTACAATTCAGAATTAAACGAAAACTGGTCTAAAATAAATGTAAAGATTTTTAAACCAACAAAACTAAGAGTATTTAACTGCTTAAAATATATTTTGTAATGGTTCCTAAGAGCCGCTTTTCGATTTTGATATTGAGTTCCAGAATATTATCTAGTCAACTAAGTCTTGAATTGAGCCTATCCAGCTCTTATTGAATTTGATGTGTTTTATGGGTAGCTCAATACTGCCATATTAAGCAATAAAATTCTGTAAATGTCTCTTTTTTTTGTAGTTGAACGATAGCACAGAAACTCACACGACCGAGGTTCAATCCCAGCGAAGGAAAAATTATAAAATTAAAAATTTGCGGTTTTCTAAAATTATAATAAAAACAAAAATAATAATAAGAGGTCCCCCCCCAAGTAGTTCATCTTCAAGAAACCGGTCCCTGACATTTCCAATCTATTCCACCAGAAACCAATGATCAGGAGTACAGTACCACCTTCTGGGAAGATAGCAGCTAATCTACTAAAGACGCTCACCATTCACATTCAACATCCACCAACAGATAAGCCAATTGCTGTTTCATCAGGGTGAAGGTAAAACAATGACCCTTGAGTGGTCAAATTGACAGCAACTTATCCCATCAACAAAAAAGCTCATAATAGAAATAAATAATATCTATAAGAAAAAACAAAATCTCTATCTATCAACCATCTTCACATACCAATACAATGCACTGCCTGAGTAGGGGTTTACCCCTGAGTATTGGTCTTAAAAAAAAAACAGATGGAATTAAATTTGGTTTTAAATATGAAATTAAAAGAAAATTTCCTTCGTGTGATCTGATAATTATGTTCAGTCTTGAAATTATACCCATTTTTTATCTGCAAGGAACTACTCCTACTCGTAGGAGAAATGCTGCTTTTTGATTTACGCTAATCATATTAAGACCTTATAATTGTTTTGCATGTTTAATTCAATACTAGTTTTATAGATGAAATATTGTACATAGAGATACTTGGCATGCTCATCAATCGTATGTCAAGCGAATTTTGTAATTTAAAATTGTTTTATTTTAACATGAAAATCTTCTCAAAAATAGAAAAAAAAATTTGTGAAATATTTTACAATAAAAACTTTTATTTATCAGAACAGTGTACTGTAGTTAACTTGATCCATTTTTGTGAAAAAAGTCTTTTTCTTTATTTGATACATCAGACTTAATAACGGAATGTTTTGTTTTTGTAAAATAATTAAATAAACTATTTGGTAAAAGAATAAAACATTCCAGATCTTCAATATAACGTAGGAAAAAATTGAAATAAAAATAAGAAATTTAAAAAAAAAACCTAAAAAATAGGCATATTTTTAATTTTGAGGTGCTATATCTCAGCGATTTCTTATCAGATAGAATTTTCTAGCATATCGACGGAAAAGGCATTCATATACCTTTCCATTGATATGCCAGTTATCTCGATCGGACTTTTCGGTTGGACTCCACAAGAGTATAAGTGGGCCCATACACCAAAAAACACAAAAGTACCGTTATCTAAAAAACGGTACTTAGGAAAAAAATAACAGCGTTTTTCATGCTCAGGAGGTCCCAATTAACTTATCTAGGCATGTGGCTATATTGGAATTTTTCCAAATTAAAAATTTGTAAACCTGTGTTATCAATTAATTAATTAATTTTTATTTGAATCAAAACAACAATTCTCTTATGTCCAGATTCAGACAGTTAAGTTAGCTTACTAAAGTAGTTTACATAACGTTATCTTCTCTACAGCCTTTGTCCAGATCTAGTTAAATCTTTTTTTTATCATTAGTTAACTCACTTAACTAATAAGCTAAGTTTAAGCAAAAGCTTTAAATAATAATGCATTAACTAAACCACTTTAGTTATCTAACTAAACACTATGAATCTGGGCATTAATATTAAAGACAAAAAAGAATGTTTAAAGAATGTTTGCTGATAGAAGGAATATTAAACAAAAACTAATTTAATTTAGTGTTTTCTTAATTGGAATCACATATTCAGTTTTTCTTTGTTATTTATAATTTATTTCTATTTAAATAATTTATTGTAACATTTTAACATGCATTAAAGTTATGTGCATAATCAAATCAATTTAAAACATTTGTTCCATTCATTAATTTTGTTTATAATTTCGTCAATTTATAAAGACTATACAGAATACCAAAGAAATGCTAAAATTAGTCACAGTTTCTTTTTTGTCACCAATTTACAAGCTGCCATCACATTCATTTTGGAAGAATTCGGAGGGTGGGCGGTAAAATGTGGTTCACCAAGTGATGAATTACCTCAAAGTCCGTCTAATGTTGCATGTTGCTGTAGTCAGCATGAAATGTATTAATTTGTTACCTACAGCGAGTGTGTATGTGTTTGTATAAATTTGTTAAAAGTGTGAATATGTATTTTGTTTGCATGCGTTTTTAATCATTTCGGTTTTTGTGTCTTCCAAATATTAGTGTTGTAGTATTGCTTGGATAGTTAAGCTTTTGTTATTTCCTATTAAATGGGTTTGTCTATCATAAGCTTTATAGTTGTGGGTAAAACACAATGGGTTTAAGAGGCGAAATGGTAGAACAAAAAATTTTGGAGTAAAAGATTAAAATTATTGTAAAAAATTAGAAAAAGTCTTGTCTTTGAAGTTGTAATTTAATTTAATTTTAATTAAAGCATTTTCGTATTAGATTCCCTAAATTCCTTTACTGAACCTTGAAATTAATTTTATTCTCACAACCCGATTAACTAACAATCTTTTCTCTGGCAACATGGTCAGATAAAATCCCTATAATGATGAAAATCTTTAATTAGCAGCACACTAGTGGAATTCACACCAGAAATAGATGGCCTAATAATGAAATTATATTTTACGATTGATATAATAATTATACCCTGAGTAGAATACAAAATCTTCTTTATGCTTTTCATTTTCCTTTCTTTCCTCTCAATTTCGTTATCTTCTTTAAAATAATTTAAGTTGTTCCTCAGCTGTGGTTTTCAAGTTTTAATTGGTGTTTAAAATATTAAATTGTTTAATTAAGAAGCCCATAGTGCAAGAATGAAATCAAAAGTCTAGTGCTTTTATAACATCAAGAATTGCAGACTTTTAATCACTCGAATAGCCTCATAAATCATGTGGTTTAATTTTTGCCGCCTTAATGAGATTACAGGTCGTCTATCTTTTGTGCTTCTTGCTTCTCACCCTTTACTAAGTGCCTTTTAAAAATATTTATTTTCAAACTCACTTTTTTACATTGAAGCACTTGGTTACTTTTTAGTCTACAAGATACACTCTCATCAACTTTTACTTTTTATGCTTGAAAGTATTTGAATTAAAGAAGGAAGAAGAAGGATTCTTGTGCTTATTTGAAGGCGTTAGTTGGTATAAATAAGTGTGCGTTTGTTGGTATTTGATACACACATGTGTTTTAATATTTATGGTTCGGATTAATTATCTTCTCTGGGTAAATTAATTAGGATTATAGAACTTATGAATGGTATGTTTAAGTTAATCTTGCAACACACTTACACTGAAATCAATACTGGTGGAAAGGGATACAAATTTCTTTAAGTATGTTTGTAAAATACGTTGTATGTATTTCATATTTGTATAAACAAAAACACCTATTGTGAAGGCATGTATAAACTCTTTTAAGCTAAGTCTGTTGATTTTTTTGTTGGTAAATTATACTTGAAGTTCGTTAGAAATCTGAAAGGATGCCTGTTTTCGTGTCTATGTGTCTGTCTCTAGGCAAATAAAGTTAATTTTCAAAGTAATTTATTTCTGACTTTGAATTTTTATACCCTCTCTTTTGAGTGTATATTATAAGTGTATTTATAGAGTCACATACATACCTATATGTATGAGTATATGTATGTGTATCCACTTTTGCATAAGGAGTCTAATAAACAAAGCCTGTAATTTTTATATTGAAGTCAAATTAATTTTCATAAAACTTTTTAATCACTCACACACCTTTATATAGGCCTGGGTTTATGTTTCTGTCAGGGGGTTTTCCGTATTTATGTTGCCACAACCATAAACATAAAAACGTTTATGAACTGTTTTAAACAAAACCAGGTGCAAAATACAAGAGAGAATTGTGACGACATGTACACAAGAAGTTTTTGAAATAAAAAAACAAGCGTGAAGAAAGTTAAATTATTTATGAAATTGTTTTAAAGCTTTGGGAAATGGTTTGTTTTCAACGCAAATACATATGATTAAAAATAACATGAGCATGAAAGCATTAAAATGATAAAAATGTTTTTTGTTATACAGAATATAATATATAAGATATTCACGAATATAGAGTTCATAACTTAAAAATATAAATTGGAAATTCACATATGGGCAATTTCAAAAATTTTCAACATTTGTTGAAACTGAGTTCAGATGCTTATTATTTCTCCAGTTTTTCGAATTGACCAAAACCGTCAAAACGGAATGGTAGGCCACACTAGAAAACTGGGAAATTCAAAATTTCAGACCAACAGTTCTTTATTTTTAAAAGTTATGGGCACTCAAATATCGAAAAACTCAAAAAAAGGCTTGAAATTTACAAGAGTTTTTTCATATTTCAACACTTTTCTACTTTTAGTTTTAAACTTCCGATGCCCACTAATATAAAATAAAGTCACTAGAAAAAAAGGAAAAAGTTGTACAGCGGTTCATTTTTGAAACCAAATTTTTCCGATTTTTTTATTTTCGCAGTGTTTTCTATAGCGTTTTTGCGCCGTTCAAGAAAATTGCATTTCGTCAACACTATTTAATAGATGATGTAATTTGCTAAAATGTCAGGCTGCTAGTTGCTGAGAACGATGACCTCAAACTTTTATAGAATTGGCGTAAATTTTTCAAAAATGACAGTTTTTCGCGCCTGACATTTGCAATCATATTTAAAACTGGTTTATGTATTGCGTGATCTAAACTTCTTAATAAATGGCACCTCAACGTCAAGATGGCGTTAAAATATTTTGAAACGCAAAAATTTTATAAAGAAAACAAAACTTTTGCGAAATTTCATGATTTTGTTTCGCGTTTTTTTAGTTAATCAGTGGTTTAAAATCAATGTAAAGTATTGAAAATGAAATGCGGCGGTGAACTAAAGATCATATATAAATACGGTTGAATTCGGTCCATATTTAGCGGGTACAGCGGCATTTTTCTTCAAACACATTTTGCTTTGTGACATCTGCAGTTATGTATAGATTCCACCGCGATTGACACGAAATTAAAGGTTTTTTCAAGCTTGATAATAAAACCGAATAGGCATTAAAAAACTTTCATGATTTTAAATTTTACGGATAAAAAAAATCCTAACCTCAAAAACAATTCTTATATAATTTTTTTTATTTTTTAAATTTGCAAGTTAAAACATTGTTTTTCTGTAAATTAGTTATGCATTATATAAATACATATTATAACAATCGGTGAAACATTCATATTTTTGCAAAAATTCGCGGTTTTTAATGTTAAAGAATTTTAATTATAATTGATATTTTTATATTTATTTTATCAGTGCATTGATGAATTTGGACTGCACTGACGAATTTAAAATTAGTTTCATGCATCCATATAACATTTATTAAAATAAACCAATAAATTTTACTTTAAATTTTTTGTAAAGAAATTTTAACTTAAAACCTCCATAACTTTCGCGCCGTTTGCAATAAATGATTACCGCGAACTGTTTTGGTATGCTAAAATATCACCCTTCACGTGACCAAAGCGTCATTCGTGTCATCCAAAAAAAAAAAAATTGGAAAAAAAATATCAAAATGTCGAAAATTTTTGAAATTGCCCATATGTTGTAAATTATTGTTAGACAATTTTTAAATTAATAATTATTTATTTCTTAATTGGAATCACTTACTGGATTATTATATATAAATTTATTGTATAAATATCATATCGGTCGTAAGATCCTAAAACTGATATTCTTTTTATGGGAATTAACATCCGCTAGGAACTATGTATAACACTAGCGAAACTGAATTAGTTGTCTACGGCCGCGGCGAAGGTCTCATCAGAGTTCTTTATGTTGTTCATATCTAATATATAAAAATTAATGTACATTTTGATGTCACCACTAACCGCAGAAACGTTTTGATCGATTTCAGCTAAAATTCTAAGGTACATTGGGGATAGTCTGTAGATTGTTTATTTGAAGTTTGCGAGAAATCGGCCCATTGGTTCCGGAGATATGGCATTTAGATATTCCTATATATTCCCATACAAATTCAATAATTTATATCTTGAGAGCTGTTAAGCTAAATTTGGTTTGAACGACTTCATGGTCAAGAAAAATCATCAATCAGAAAGTTGGTGTGTTAACTCCCATGCAAGGTAAATATTAATTTCTTTATATCTTGGTGTAGTTGATTTCGTAGTCATTAAAAGTCATCAGTCGAAAACTATGTACAAATGGTAGCGGTAGGTATAGATAAGCACGCAGGGTTTAAGCGAGTTCCACCTACAAATTCCAGTACAGTGCACAGCATGAGTAGAGGTTTACTCCTCTGAATAACTGGTCTCATTAAAAAAACACAACATTTTGAGTAAAAATGTAGTTTTTGAAAAGAAAACTATGAAGTGCTATATCATGACGTCTCACACACAGTGTTATCCCATGTCATGTAAACTTATTATAGTGTCTCAGAATGTTATTGCAAATCGGCTAGGCTGTTGTAGCTCGCTGTGTTGATTACCATGTCTACATTATTTAATAACTAAAGTTTGTAAAACTATATATGCAATGTATGTACAATATAATGTTTGTTTAATATTAGAACAAATATAAATTATATTTTGTTATATTTACAAAATAATATTCAACAATAATCACACAAATTTTATTAGAAAAAAAATTAAATGTATTAAACATTATTTCTTTAAGAACTCTGATCTGAAAAATGTCTAATTAATTAAAGTCCTATTGCGTTGGAAGGATATATGAAACAGGAAGCTAAAAAGGACCTGTATAAAGTGGAATATCTTTCGAATATTTAAAATCTCTATACACTTTAATAAATAATTGAATTTAATTATTAACGTAATAGTTAAACTAAATAATTAAATTAAAATCAATTACCAAGCAAAAAATTTCGTGTTTGTTTGAATTTCACAATAATGTGTTGATTCTATTCTATTAAATTAACAACCCAATGAATAAGTTTATATTTCAATATA
This sequence comes from Metopia argyrocephala, assembly GCA_963576795.1. NCBI lineage: Eukaryota > Metazoa > Arthropoda > Insecta > Diptera > Sarcophagidae > Metopia > Metopia argyrocephala. The sequence continues at coordinate 52,721,281 of OY756211.1, read as the reverse complement.
CATATATGTGTATATGGATTATGTATGTCTTTTCATAAGATTTTTTCTGTTAAAAATTAGGTTTTTAAAAAATAAATTATTTTTGTACAAAACTAAATGTTTGTATATTTAATATATTTTCAAGTAAAGTTTTTTTTTGTATTTTCAAATATGCAGGTTCTATCCTGTGATTACCTCCTAATACAAAGTAAACAAGTATTTGACATTTCAAATAACTGTAATATGCTATAATAACAATTTAGGTCAACAATCCTATGCCTATAAAAACCGCCTGGGAAATAGTGAATTCCCTGGTACGGCTTTTGTCCCTCAAGCTGTATAGAACTTTCAAAATATGCTCACATGCACACACCTTAAACTTTAAGACAACAACAACCCAGCAAACACGAAATGAAGTGAATGAAATATAATGTTTAAGTTCAAGCTTTCAAGTTAAATTCACATTTGCTGCTCTCATTGAGTAAAGTAAAATTTTAAATGAAGTAATACCATTGAATATTGGTTGGTTCAGGTGGACCGCCAAAACAAAAACAAGCGTGATTAATTTAGCACTTTATATATTTTTTGATAGCACAAAATTTGCAGCTGCAGCGGTACATAAAGAATTACATAATTTTCTTCGATTTGATGTGCGTGATATCTACCAATGTGTTGATAACACTGAACACTAGAATAGATTCCACCTTTCCAACTCCCCCACAGTTCCTTCAACAGTAATAGTTTGCAATTTTGTTTAGCGAGAAGTCTAAAAAAGATAGGGTTCTATCATATTTATTCACCGAAATGGTAACAACGTAGTAGAGAAATGCAATTGTAAGAATTGTAGCCAATAAGGATATTCTCACTATACTTACATACATACATTCATAACTGGCCAGAGTTGGGTTTATTGCATTAGATTTACAACCAGGCCCACGATATCGAAAGAAAACTTAAGCGAAATAAACTCAGTCACTCACTGTGAATCTAAACCGCGACCCACTAATTGTCACTTTATCGTTCGCTTTGCTTTACGTTACCAACGTAATGCAAATAAGCAACAAAGCTGCCATATTAACATATCAAAAAATAATCGCGAATATACACGAAAAAAGGGCTGAAATGCTTAAATTGTACAGTAAAAAATGCAACCGTGTGCGAGTTTAACTTGACAGAAATGTAGTAAACAACTTATTCCGATTTTGTTTATTTATGTATATGTGTGTAAAAAAATTTTGTGTTACCAATCGCATTTATTTTTGGCGACACAAAAATTAGTGTGCCGCAAATCAGCTGTTTGTCGCTTAAAACTACACGATTCGATATCGTGGGCCTGGCTGTTAATTTTACACTAAATTTAATGGTAGTGGTAAAAATAGTGCATTATCGCCTCTCATATTTAGTGCTATTGGAAATTTATTGCATTAAAAAAAACAAATTTAGTGGTAGTGGAAATTTATTGCATTAAAAAAAACAAATTTAGTGGTAGTGGAAATTTAGTGCATTAAATAAAATAAATTTAGTGGTAGTGGAAATTTAGTGCATTAAATAAAATAAATTTAGTGGTAGTGGAAATTTAGTGTATTAAATGAATCGAGTTTAGTGGTAATGGAAATTTAGTGCACTACTTCTGAATGATTAGCGGCTGGCAATATTAACAGTCCGCGCCATTAAAATCTTACCTATGGTGAACTGAATAATATATTACATTTGAAGGTACTAAAATTCTTATTAAAACAATAACAACAATTATTTACTTTATACAGGCGGACTCAGTAAATTAAGAAAATAACATTCACTACAATTTATTTTGACATTGACTTAAGCTATGTATGCATATAATAATATTATATCCATATATGAAGGTATATTAAAACAAAAGTGGAACTATAGTGCCAATGGAGTTATATTCCATTACCACTAATTATTCAAAATTAGTGCACTTCTATTAGCACTAAAATCGATATATTTAATGCATTAAATTTCCATTGCCACTAAAATTTTTATATTTAAACTGGCCTTTACAACCCTGTGTCAGGATTACGGCCTAGTTTCTCGCAGCACTCATGTTGTGTGTGTAAATTTTTATCCATGAGTACCGGGACCTACAGTTTAATGTCGACTCCGAACGACAGACTTGAGAAGCTTGTTCATGGCAATTAATTACTCTTAGAGCTTTCGCCAGAAGACTGCTGAGAGGTAGTCGCCGAAAGAAAAATTTTTTTCATATTTCTTTTTTTTTTAAGATGTCGGAGCTGGGTGACGAACCCAGGGCTCATGGCTTAGTAAGTCAACACACTAACCACTAGACCACGGTGACTACTAACTATACTTATTCTTCAATATTCCGAATGGGAAATATGTGATTAATGTCAGCAAAGTATTAATAAAAATCCTTGTTGAATTAAGTTGATTTAGTTAGACTTGTTGTTTGCATACATATATATAAGTAGTATTTAAGTACAATAGAAAGATTTTTTGAAATATTATTACATCAGGTTTTGTAATAACTACGATCGTATGATTTTCCTAAAACCTGAATGGGAGTGAAAAATAAATGAAATAGAGTTCATATCAAAATATTGCACTGAATTCCTTATAAACTATTAACTTCAGATGAAGTACTAAAGCTTACTCAAATATGTAAAAAATATTGTATGTACTTGTATTTTATTTTTCTAAGTAAAACTAGTGCATGTTTTGTGGTTATTATTAGAATGACAATATATAACAGTTTATATTTAAAAGTAATAAATCAAAATTTAAAACTATATACATATGATTTCTGTATAAGAAAAAGATGCTTACATTCCTAACAACACATACAATATATTCACAAATTAAAATAATAATAGAAAGACAAAAATAAAGACATATTGTACCTTTCTACTTAGGTCGTAATGTTTTTTTTTTGACTAATTTTGAAAATGTTTTTAAATCTTTACCGCTTGAAAGAACTAATGAAGTCCCCTTGTCTCTTATTAGAAATTAATCACTATGTGTTTGCTGGGATCTGACATTAAATATTATAATGTGTGTTCATGCTAAGTTTTAGAAAAGTTTAATACAAAAACAACTAAACATGATGGCAGCTCAAAAGTCTGGAGTAGATTGCTACAATTTGATAACAATCATATACACACATACATTTGCAAATTCTCTGAAACCAACATACATACACATGTCAACAGCAACTTCAACACAACGCCAATAACAAGAACTTAAAATGCACAATAACATGTAAAACATTATTTAGCGGAAAGCAGTAGAAATACGGAAGTGAGTGCGTATGATAAGTGGCATATTATGTTTACATTTTGCATGCATGAATCTCTAATCCTCAATCTCTTTGCCCGCTTCCCTCTCTCTTACTATTCCTATCCTGTTTTCCGACCTTTATGCACTTGTCGTGTGCACAAAATGCAGTCAAGTGTATGCGTATGTGCAAGTACATCAAAGTTTACAAGAATTTTGTAAGAAATTAGAACTTTAACGGAAGAGCGTCTGTCACATTTGTTGTAATTATAAGGACAACGTTCATTACTGTACCAACCAAAAGCATATGAAAGTATTCACTTTACCGTACTGAAAAGACAACAAAACAGATGTCTTTTCTTATCTCTTGTAAATTTCTATTGTTTTTATAAGAATTCAAAGCAAACGTTAGGGTAGTAAAGTGGAGCTAAAAATGTTCTTTTTCCGACTCTCATAAATAATTTTCTTCGTTGTATCTTGAAAAACTTTTAAGATATCAACCATCATTATATTTTCGTAATAAAGAAAACTAAAAGATAAGAAAAGAATAGAAGAATATAACAGAAGTATTAAAATTATACAAGAAATAAAGAAAGGGTTTTCATTGTGCGTTAACAAATAGGGTTCTGTAATACAAAATCCGCAACTGACACTTTTTCTAGGGCAGTTTTTAATAAAAACCATGAAAGCAAAAAATAATCGTAAAGTCAATAGAAGTTGGTTATGTTCGTTAATTTTAGTTTTTGGCACAGTAATTCTGGTCTATTGAAGTACACAATGCTCACAATAAGTTAGAATTTCATTTGACATTAGATTGTAGTACAAGATAAACAAAAAAAAATACTAAAAATGCCATCATAAAAACCACAAAGCTGTGTGATTAAGACATGGCCACTTTTCGAATATTACGGGATAATCATGTTCGTCCTATTTGATTTACTGTGAAAGGAATTTGCAACATTATAAATTTGAATAGTTTGAAAGTGTTTGAGTAGTTTGAGTGTGAATACTGAGTTGTCACTGTGATTGAGTATACACAACATCCTAGATATGCTGATTTGGTTTGGCTTTAACACTGATTTTCGATTAGAATCTTCTTTAGCGATGAAGTTTATTTCTCACTTAGTGGTTTCTTCAATAAGCAACATTTTCTCTCCAATCCTATCTACTCCTTTGCAGATGACTGTAACATTTGTCATTCATATTCATTTAATCGTAAGCCGAGCCTTTTGGAGATTGAGATGAGAAGGCAAAATATGAATAACACACTCACAAATGATCTGCAAATAATCTCCGAGTGGGGACGCACAAACAGGGTCGAATTTAACCCTTTGCACTCGAAGCTTTTTTTCACTCATAATACCAGCAACTCGAATCAATTTCAATAGAAAAACCATATTCACATATAAGTAAATGATATGCGCATAAAAAGAAAAGTCATAGTTGTATTTTAAATCTTTTTTAATTAATTATAGATACAAATGTTATAATATATAATAAATAAATATAATAATAAATAAATAAATAATAAATAATATAAATAAATAAATGAAGTTATTACGATTTGTTTTTGTCCTTATGGTATGAACTGAAAATTATTTGCATTGTCTCCATAGCGGAGCCCTCGAGTTTGAAGATAAATTTTAAATGGCTCCGCTCCGGAGCCCTCGAGTGCAAAGGGTTAATGCTCACAAGACCCAATGTTGTTTTATCATGCATAACGTGGTGGGGACGATGCAATCTTGTTATCTGTGACTAATGTAAAAACCGAGTAGACGGACACTCTTTGTGTTGTGGGCATGAGAATTAATTGTGATGTCCGTTGGAATGATGACATATTTCGAGTGTGGGTTTTTTAAAACAGTGCCAGAAATACTTTACTCCATCCGACTTCTCAATATTTACAAGACCTTTATCCGACCTAGGATGGAATACAACTCTCTTGTTTGGTGCTACGAAGTCTATTTTGGGGCTTTTCGACCGTCCACAGGAAAGGGCGAATTTGCTTACCAGCAACTATAGGGTATTCAATTCTATCGATTAGTTAAAACATCGGCGTAATGGGGCTTGCATTTCATTGTTCTATCGGTACTACCATAATATGTGCTCTGATGAAATAAGGGACTTGATTTCGGATAATAGCATATTTTTGAGGACTATTCGTGCCTCTCAGAGCACATCCTTTTGTGGTTGATTATCCAGTGAATCGCACAATGTATTATAGAAAGAATTCGTTTTTTTCCGCACCGCTCGGTTATGGAACAATCTTCCAACGAATATTTGTCCTGCCAATCCACAAACACTACTCCCTTTTTCTCTCTTCCCATAACATATTTTCCTAGATTTACTGCATGGGTAGGGGTTATCCCCTGTATACTGGGCTTAATAGTAAAATAAATGTATGGCTAAAAGAAACCAAAGAAATCTGGAAACTGTATCTATAAAAACATTTGTCGTTGGGCTGTATTGTTTGTTGAAAATAAGATTGGAAGAAATTTTACTTTTAATTCAGACTTTTGGCTTACAATTGAAAATTATGAACTGCACGTTATGTGATTTCAAGCATGACATTCCGTTAGACTTTTGTGGGAGGATGGTCAAAGACCGTCTTAGGAGGATAACCTCCTATGTAAGAGCATTTAAAAATAAACGTTTGTTAATTCATCGCCGAGATATCAACCGAAATTTTCTAAAAAGTGGTCGAAATATACAACAAAAGGAACTAATCAAGAAATAATTGTTTAAATGACATAGTATTTCGGTCCAAGTATTATAATGTAAGAAAAGTTTCTTTAAAATCATAAATTTATATGCGATTTTTTTTAACTTTACTTTTGAATTGAAAAAAAAAATAACTTTGTATCATAAAACTTTAGTTTACAGAAACACATTTTATAATTTATGGGTGTTTTTTAACCCTTTTTATTTAATTTTTTAAATTCCTAGCAATTAGTTATTAATGTTCAGATACTTGGGAAGCAAAATGCAATTTATCTTATAAAAAATACCTATCGTTTTATTTATTTATTGTTTTTGTCGGTATACATACTCGTAATTTCATTTTCTTTTACGTTCCCTATGGTTGAAAATATTTCTTTCTAAAGGTATTTTAAGAGCACTCTTCCACTTGAGATTGTTTTTAAAATTTGTAAAAAGAAAACATGTACGTTCTGTACTCGTAAAAACAATAAAAAATTAAATATAATAAAATATGATAGATTTTATTTAAGAGCATTGAAGTTTATGCGTTTCTGTTTTTAAAAATAAAAACAACAAATGTTTCATATCACAAGGGGTTCACTGGAAACGTTTTAAAGCAAAAGTAATAATTTTCTCAAAAGAGATCATGTAACATTAAATATGAATATTTTAGAATAAATAATTTAAAAATTCATTTTATAATTTTTAAATAAATGCTAAAAGCAATAGGTCGTGAGCATTTTACCACCTATGCGACACACAATAGCTGCAAACAGTATTTAGGTATTAAGTGTATGGTACTGTGCTTGTCGCTTTAGAATATTCAAAATCTGATTCCAAAAGGTATGGTCTATGTTCATAAAAAATCCAACAACATAAAAACAAAAATCTGTGAGCACATAAAGGCAAGTTTTGTTAAATTATCTACCAAATTTTTTTATATATAGTCCTGATTTTATACAAAATTTTTTATCGCAATCCTCATTTTTTTGGAATTAATTAAGAAAAAAAATGTTTAATAACGATTCTATTAAAATTATTTTCCAAAATATGTGTTACAAATTAACAAAGTTAGTTTGAAACAAAAATAAAATTTTTGGATATTTCTAATAGAAAATAATTGCTTTGCAGTTGACAGTAGAAATGGGAATGGCAAAAATTAGAGTTCATTGTACTTCAGCTTGTTTCAGTTTTAGATTTTATTATTATTATTTTCTGTATTTTTTGTTTTAAATTTAAGAATAAAGTGGATTAACTTTTATTCTCTCTAAATTCATTTGTTTGAAACTTTCAATTTTACTTTTCAAAAAGAACTTTTTCATAAAAAACAAATAATTGTTTTCCTTTAAATATTATTTTTTATCCTGTTTTAATAGTCAATGTAAAAGTAGTTTTATTCATTGTGGTTGTCTTATACAAATTAATCAAATAAATTGAACGAATGATTGACATGTAACAGTAAAAGCAATTACAGTAGAAAGAACCCTGAACAATGTCACACAGACACATTTTACTTAAAGAAGAAAAGAAACAGAAACTTAAAATTTTTATATTCGTACTTGACATGTTTATAACACTCCATTACTCTATTACAGGATTTATCAACTTAAGAAAATCAATGTTCTGCAATGTTTAGATACGAAAAAGGATATATGAAATTGTTAAATGCCTATTCTCTTTTCTTTTTATGCATAAAGTTAGACACGTAAATTGTTTAGACAAGATTGATGATTTCCATAAGAACAGAAAAAGAAATAATAAAAAAACTGAATACACAGAATATAAACTTTATTGCAATAAATTTAAAAAAATATTTCGCTTAAATATGGATGGCAGTTATAAATTCAAGAATTTACGAAAGTTGCTTCCCATCAAATTGAATTCAGACAATTATTTTTCACAGAGTCAACAAACCCAGTTCTTTCAAAGTTTATAAGAGACGTTTTTGGAATTAAAACTTGTCCAGATATTTTCTACAGAGCTGTGTAGATTATAAATTTGCTAATTAATTAACGATAAATTTTCCTTTTTTGATAATTATTGCATACAAAATATAAAAAATTACTTTTGTCTCTATCAAAATGCCGTAATTTTATTTAAAAGTGACATTCTAACTTATATGTTCTATAACCTTCTAATGGAAGTGGTGAAGCGCTGTCTGATTGAATTGTCCTGATAACTCCGAAATGTCTTAATAATCATTTATATGAAATTTCAGAGACCCAGGAAGAACCTATATTAGTTGCCACGGAGAGCTGCCATTCGGCCCATAAAATGTACTTTTTAAATTCTTGTTATCATTTCTCATATCTCAATATATTTAAGACCAAATATACAAAAAATCATTCCATCGTTCATAAAATATTTTCTTTTTATTCTATCAAATTCAAATATATTATTTCAAACTTGATGCTAAAATGGTTTTCAAAGTATCTTTATTTCGATGCAGTTTACCTATCGCTATTCAAAAGCCTCGATGCACTTTTTATGGTTAGAACTGTTTACGTTTTAAAAATTTCTCATTATTGGCGCATATTTTATCACCGAAATTATTTTTTAAGTTTCGATAAAGGAATTGGATAGAGTGTTATGGATGCTCACGAAAAAAATACATCGATGTTTTGCGATGTATCTAATAAAACCATCGATGTTTTTAGTGCATCGTGTCAAATTTTTGTATAATAACAAAACAAACAAACAAAAAGTATACAAATTTTAATACAAATAAAATGTTTGTTTTACTAAAATTTAGTAAAATTTAATTAGTCCCAATATTTTTTGTCTAGAGCTTGTAAAAATAATATTTTATTAACTCTTTTAGCCTGCACTCTACTTTGCTGTGCCAAAACTAATGAAGATTTTGAAAAATATTTTCGGATTGCATATTGTACAAAAATATATCGATCCATCGGATGATACGATATCATCGAATGAAAAACATCGATGTGGTCGCTCTTGTCTAGTGGTTAGTGTGTTGGGTTGTTATGGCCAATTCTGTATGTTTGCGATGCATGAGCATGAGCCTGTGAGGCTCATTTGTATGTTCAAATCGATGTAATAAAGAAATTTTCTAACATAGCACAAGCTTAGTTTCATGACTTTTATTTTATTTATTTATTTTGAATAGTTTTGTGTAAAATAATTAAGAAATATTAACTATCGCATTCGTATAAATTATCGTAACTTTTTTAAAGCCTTATATCACAGAAATCTATGTGCTACTTGTAAAATAAACCCTTTATAAACTTAAAATATTTTGTATGAATCAATTTGTAAATATTCCCATCTATTAGAGATCGAAATATAAAATTGTAATATTAAGTACTGACATAAGCTACCTAGGCAGGAAGGACTTAATACTTCACACATACACAAAATATCAAAAAATAAATTACAACGTTTTACACTTGAGTCCATCCAGTAAGTACTGTAAGATAAAAATGTGGCAAATACAACCACTTGTACCACAAATAAATGCAAAAGATGCTATTTGTGTGTCAAAAGTTTTATTGTAATAAGTAAAAGATATTTTTATATATACATTTTTTGTATTGTTTTCGACAATTTTCTTAGAGGCTCATTTTTGTATCAGTAAGAAACGAGTCAATTCATTGATTTGGTTATCAAAATAGAGGATGTGTGAACTTTTAAATTGTCTTAATAAAACAACACTATTTTTTGTCCATGCGGCCTTTTCCTTTAACTTAACCACTTAAATGCTGCAACAGGTTACCCTAAATATTCGCCTTTGATTGTTTTTCTTTTTCGGAGATAATCAGTAATCCAAGTGCATCCCCAAAAAAGACAAGCCGATAACTTACCTGCAGATGATTCTTTTATTCCAGCTCTGAATAACAGAATAACAAAAAAAAAAAATTAATCGCAGTTTATCTTGTTTAAGCCAACTACTAATTTTATGTCACGTTCAAAATTTTCTACACACAAGTTTACTCTTGAAAATTTAAATTTTAAGCAAAAATATGATCAACTTGATAAAAATAGTTTATTGTTTTATTAACCATAAGTGTTTATTAATACAAGTTTTTCAAAGTGATTTACTTTAAATAAAAAACAAATAATAGAATATGTTATATGCATATGCATATATGGAGGTATGTACATAATTATACTTATGTATGTACATATATGATGAAAAAGGATACTTACAACAATAACCAAATATAAAGAAAATTCTTTAAATATACAATTTTTGTAAGTACAGAGCAACAAACTTAAGACAAAGTTAGTAGGTACGGGTAATATAATATTCTGTTTTATATGAAAATTAAAGAGTCCAATTATAGTATAAAACTATACAATATGCAACAAAAAAATTTTATTGGTAAATAAAATAAAAAGGTAAAAAAAATTTTTGTAGGAATGTTGTTTTTGTGCGATCCTTTCAATCAATACTAATTTTTTCTAAATAAGTACATAAATTATGTACGAAAAATTTATAATTCTTATCAAGCGCTGACTGATGGTTATAAAATCACTGATTAAAAAGAATGAAATTAAAAACGTGATGTGTGGTAAAAAAAAATTAAAATTCTGGCATACAATTTCTAATACTCGTAGCGTGTATTAAATAGTTGACATGCTTAGTCCAGTTCTGCTGGTTTTAGATTCATTTAAAAATGCTTTTGTGTAATAAAAAAGATACTGAAAAATCTGAAAATTTTCCTTATATAACTTCGAAAAATTTTAACTGTATCTCAAAGAGAAGGTCAAATTTAGAAGTCCTGAATATGATGTTTTTTCTACTAAATGTCACAAAATTTATTTTAAAGCTAATAAAATTTTTTGTTAAACAGTGTTGTTATTTTGTCCAGTCTAAATTAAAACCACCACTTTTTATGGGTGTGGGTTGTATTATACTTATGTTTGTTTTTTCTTTGTGTGGAAATTAAACCATTTTGGTCTTAAATAGTCTATTCCTTTAGTTTGTAACTTTGGCTGTTGTTCTTGTTGCTGCCATTGTGTCTGTGCTCATAATAATTTTAAAATATGATGATGTTTTTATAAACCATAAAAAGCTTTTTCAAAATAATTTGTGGTTTTTTATTAAAAATATTATCTGGTTTATATTATAAAAACTACTCTCTATAAAACACCGCTTAGATTATAAAATATTAAGAGCAGTGTTCTGGAAAATAGAAACTAAATTTTGTTGATTTATTGTGCGAATTTTAAACACTTATAATTGAATATAAAAATATTCAAAGAAATGTACTAACTTCTGATTTTTATTTAATTTTTTTCAGAGAGCGGCTGGGTTCTATTCGCTTAGAGATGTCAATTAGTGCTTCAGCACAATTTTGGAATCAGAAGTAAATAAGTAACTTAGGATAAGTATATGTATGTAGATCTCTCAAAAATTTCAAATTAAAAAATAAGAGGTTCCTCCCATCAAGAAGTCCATCTTCAAGAAACCGCTCCCTTACATTTACAATTATTCTATTAGAAACCTATGATCAGGAGTAAAGCGCCACCTTCTGGGAAGATAACAGCTGATCTATCCTATATGCTGACGCTCACCATTTAGTGTCGAAAACCTAAAGTGGCATCATTAACTTGACATATATAAAATATATAAAATTGCGTATAGAGCACTTAAATTCCCGCTCGACGAGACGTCATTCAAACTTGTCAAATATTGCTGATATTTAGTAAAAACTTGCACGAATTACTTTGAGTATCTGGACTTTGTTTATAAATGGTATACTATCTGCTTATATATACACTAGCAACGGATGTCTATCACTAAGTTGGTTGAAAGCTCTACTGTTTAGCATCGAATCAGTGGAATCAAAGATTGGAAGATTTACAGATATTTAATGCAAAAGTGGACTCGGGCATGCCAATGCAGTTATCAGTCTAAATTTTGGGCGATACTCGGATGAATAAACGAAGCAGATGTAATGAATGCCATTAATAGGCCGTATTCCAATTGGCGACGTCGTCGTCGCGTAACGACATTTTTGTAATAGATTAAGGGAAAGAGAAACATTTTTTCTTTGTTCTGCTACAAATATATCGTCAGACGACAACGACATCGCCAACTGGAATAAGGCCGAATGTTTTATTACTGCCCAATTTATGCGTTTTGGACGCTTAAGCTTTGCAAGATGTTATTTTAAGGAAATCAAATGAATATAATATAATCAAAATACAAAAACCAAACCTTTAGCAAAATATATAAAAACTTAGATGGTCCCATTTCCCACATTCAAGTTAAATTTAGACAAATTCGATATGACTGCAAAGAAAAATTCCTCACGACAATGGAGGTATCGATATTTTAAAACTAGAATAATAGCACGATATTACCAATTGGTGCGGTTGTCGTGGGTTCTATTCCCACCCTTGCTTTTTGTCTGTTTTACTGTGCCCTATAACATGCACTGTTAATTATCACCTTAAAACTAAATTTGACAATAGACTGTAATATGATAAGGGTACTCACGAAGGGTATTGCATTCAGTGTAAACGATGCAAAGTGTGTAAAATTACATTATACTTTTTCAATACAACTATAATATAAATACGTATGTATGTAATTTTATTAAATTGCACTGACAAAACTTAAGTAAATTGGCTCTGTGCTTTTGCTTATAAAGTTTTGACATTTCTACAGCCTTATATGTTACGCATGTGAATATATAGTATTCATGTTTGCTAAGTATTCATGCATTCGTTCCTTTTTCTATGTATTCATTCGGTATGAATTTCTACTGATGTTGCTTTATTCACACTCTTTGTTTTTGTTGATTGTCTTTTGCATACTCTTTTTTTATAATGCTGTTACATGTAGTGCAACGAATGATCTCACACAATAAAAAAGATAAAAACATTCGGCACATTTATTCTGTGTTTGTAAACAATTTTGTGAATGCTGAGGCCTTATTCTGTAACTCTGCTAAGATAAACCTCTTTTGCTAAAAATGTTTAAACTTGATTTAGAACTTTTTGGCTACGAGTACAATTCTTGAACGCTTATTATAATTTAAAGGCTACATGCCTATTAGGTCTGCACTTTTTAATTTTATATATTCGAAGGCTCAGCCTGTTTAAAAAACACAAACTTTTACCATTTTAGCTTATAAGAATTACAGAATAGGGCTCCTGGTGTTTTGAAAAAAATTTCTATAGCATTTCATCCATTTATACCATTCCATTCATTGTTTTTTTGAGTGTTAGATGACTTTAAGAGAAAACAAGCAGCTCATTGCATAAGATTCGTTACATTCACTCTTCTATTGTGTTGACTTGTATTGTTTAAATAGAATAGTTACAATTGACAACAGTAAACTCATTTTGTATGAATGCATTTAAAGTTAATAAATAGGCAATCAAACTGTTCTCTGCTACAAAGATATATTATTACTGTCTAGCCTCTCGCAGCACCCATATTGTGTGTGTCAATTTTTATCCATGAGCACTAGGATTTATATTTTAATGTCGACTGCTTGGCAATCAGTTATTCTTAGAGTTTTTGTTCGAACACTGTAGTCGATAAAAGAAATAATTTTCGTATATCTTTTCTTTCAAGCTGTCAGAGATGGAATTTGAACCCGAAGCTCTTGTCTAGTAAGCCAACACACAAACCACTAGACGACAGCAACCACAAACGAACGGAATCCAAGAACGAATTCCACCTTTATTGTAATTTGTTTGTTTGTTTTAATGTACTTCTTATTTCCTTAACAAGGCTGTAAAATCTTAGTAATTGTGGGTTTAGTATATAGACCATTACTTTGGCTTTATAATATGCTCATATCGTGCAATAACAAAGTAAGTACAACTATTTGTATACATATATGTACAAGCATGTATAAATATATATTTTTTGGAAAATTAACATTTACCTGTTTATGGTATATACATATATGTGTATGAGATGAGCCATGTATGATGAGAGCCATGGCTAATAACTGCTTTACTGTTAAAAAAACTTTTAACTAGAAATGTTTGAAATATTATTTTGAAAATTTGTTATGGTTTAGTAATCATGATATGGGATATTCTTTCACAATTTTCATATAGTACATGTAGTATATAAATAAATGTATTTAAAAATGTATGTAAATATTTTATAAAAAAAAATGTGTTTGTCTGTTAAAATAATTAAAGTTTCTATTGTTGTTTCTAAACCATTTAATTATAAATTTTGTTTTTACCGACGAAAAACTTTTACGAAATATGAATAATGATTAATTTTTTCTCCCAAAGTTTGTGGTTTAGAATGTTTTGCTAAAATAACAAAATTGAAATTTAAAATATTTTATTTAAATTGAAAAATAAATTTACTTAGATAAATTTAATAACTTAGGAAATATGCTCATGATCTGAATTATCGACTTAAAATTAATAATTTTAATTTCAATATTTTCTTTAGAAAATTTTCACAACACATAATAAAATTATAAAAACTTTACCTTGGAAATATATTTTTAATATACTTATTTTATTGACTGACTTCAGTTTTTATGCAAACATACAACATTTTGTATCGATTAAATTATTTTAATTGTACCTCAAAGGATTTAAAATTTATTTAAAATAACATCATATGTTAATATTTTAATAGTATTTAAATTACGCACAATATTATAGCTGAGCCAATTAAGGGCATACTTAATACTTACTTCATTATAGGAATACAAAGTTCAAAAAAAAATTTTCTTTTAATTCGAATAAATGATACCCATTGAGACACGTAGTTTTCTTAATGTGAAATATTTTCTCCAACAAAATATGAAAGTAATAATTGAAATTTTTTTTTTTGCTATTTATGATTTATGCAGTGAAAGTGAATTTTTAATTTATGCAACATATAGACCACTTTATGAGTTTTGTGCAACATGTAGCATCACTTAACTTTGTTTCTTCAAAAATTAAGCTGGGGCTCACCCTACAGTCAATAAAGATCATTACCACACGATGATTATACACGATATTTCATTTGAAAATATGAGTGCCTTGAGGTTGAGCACGTCAACTGAATGGTAATGTAACAGTGCTCACCGACGCATAAAATGTCTGGCAAAAAATATAAGGATTCCTCGCAGAATGTTAAAATTTTACTCTGAGCTTTTGGTTAGCTCAATTAAGAAAAATATAAAGTTTCATCAAAATTGGCCACGCCCACTACCTACCGCCCATAGAACCCAAATTTTATTTTTGACAGTATGGAGTCTTACCTTTCATTTTATTATAGCGGGAGCCCCTAGCACGACCGAGCAACCTTTTTTTTTCTTCCAAGGAAGTTTGCAATCATGGCAAATTATAGAATACATTTTATTCTATTATATCTTTTAAACCATATAAGCGAACTTTATAATATTTTTTAAACACGCAGAAAAGTCTATATTTGAAAAAAAATCACTAAATAAATGAGAGCAATAAAATTATCTTGCGTACAAACACTATACAGTAAACAGTTTTCAATATTTTAAACTAAAATTTACATATAACTTTACCTCATTATTTCAAAGACAAATAAAAGTTTTTTTGGGATACAATTTATGGATTCTTCATACTGAATCAATTTATTACAAAACTGCATTATTACATTTTTAAATTTTATGTGTCGAAAAATTACTTATTGCAAAAAAAAATCCCATTGGGCCATGTTTGCGTGTGCCGGTGTATTTCCATCTAACTGGAAGGTTGCTTATGTAACTCCAATACCATTTGGCAAATTTGCTTGATTAAACTTTAAATGTGGGTTAAATGTTAGCCTAGAACTAAAAATTGGTAAAATAACGAACAATTGTGTCTGTGATTAATAGGTAAGGCATACATGTAAATAAGTAAATTTGTTTTATTCCGTTAGTGTGTTAGCTAACTAGACAAGAGCTCCGGGTTTAAGCCCTAGCTCTGAAATTTTGAACAAAAAAATGTTTGTAAACAATATTTCTTTCAGCGAATACCTCTTAGCATTCTTTTGGAAAAAGCTGTGAGAATAACAGATTGGCTCTTGAACAAGCGCTGGTTTTTGTATCTGTAAAATTTAAGGTCGCCGAAGGTTGATACAAAGTTTTAGTGGTTTGGCTTAATTACGAATTATATATAAAATTTCTTGAGTTTTTACAATAATAAATTCTGTTTTTTTTTTGTTTACAAAAATATTATACAATTACTAAAGTCGCTAAATAAATATTGTAGTTAATATTGAACAAAACTTAATAATAATATTATTATGTTATCTTATATTAGTATTAATACTCGTAATTATTTGTGTAACAAATTTATTTCATAAATACTCATTTGCTTATAACAGTCAGTGGGTTGAGGGTAATTATAATTAAACTTTTATACATCTAAAATTTATTTCTTAATTTTATATACTTTATTTATTTATTTATTTATTTATTTAATATTTTGTTCATAATTAAAATCACTTAAGTGAAAATTTATTTATACGAGTATTTATTTTCCTATTTGTACGTCCCTATATGTATCTCGTTTACTTTTTTAAGTTCATAAATATGCATAAATCTTTTTAATTTAATTCGTTATATATTTGTAATTGGTTCAATTGTTGTTTTATGTTCATACTCTTGTTGAAAATGTGATTTTAAACACCACAAAATTGAATTTTCAAATTTGTTCGTAAATGTATAGAGAATTATAGCAAAATAGTGAGAATGAATATAAAAAATAATATTTTTATATATTTATGGTTTTCGCATAACAATACAAGGTAGAAAGTAATACAGTAGGACAGTTATTTCGAAATTAATTACATGCCTCAACTACTCAAGAAAATAAGTGAATAATACAAATCAACAAAAGTTTGTAGAAGCAAATATACTAATAATAAGGAGTAAATAATCTAATTGATCTGATTTCGTAGGAAAGGAATAAAAACTTAAGCAGAGTACATGCAAAAAAAATACTTTATACTGTCTTTGAGTTTTATTTTCAAAAGTAAAATTTTTTTTATAATGTGACAAATAGTAAATTTTATTTTTGAAAGGAGATATAGCTTTCTCGTGACATATGTAGCTTTAATAACTAAATTATAAAAAAAAATATTTTTCCTTAAACATCGGATAACTAGTTAACCCTAATGTTAATGACAAAAAAAGCACCATAAACTTCATGGCAGGTACCGGGGTACTTATATGAAAATAGTAACACTTTTTAGATTTTAACACGATATCAATAATATATATTATTACCATTTTAAGATATGCTACATATACATACAGCATAAACTTTAAATCTATAAAAATAAAACTAAGATTAATTAGTTAATTCCTTCCTTAGGAAATAAATAAATGTCTTTCGTCTGCAAAAAAAATGTTTTTTTTGCTGATTTAAGGTAACCTTTTATAACTTTTTTACAATAAGATCAAGTGCTTTTCGTCAAAATTACTTATAATATAGACGCTCGTTTTGGAGATAACCTTCGGTAGAATATTTTCTTAGAGTGAATAAAATGGAAAATAGTGATAAAAATAATAAAGGTGAAAAAATGGAATGTTTAGGCTAATAGCAGGGTACCTTGTCATTAACATTAGGGTTAAACTTACTTTTAGCTTTACAGTTACATATGTTTAGGTTTATGTCAAAATAATAATAGTCAAGCTGTTAAAAACCTATCACTATTATTACTTTAACAAAAACCTCCAAAATCATTATTTGGGTAAATAATTTTCTACAAATGAAGACAGATATAGAAAGCTGGGAAAATTTCCTTTAAAATGAGCTCTCTTCCAGCGTTACAGGTCAACTATTCACCAATTGCGATGAATACTTCCAAAAAAATAGCATTATTTTCGGATGACCTGAGCACCTAATTTTCTCTTAAAAAACCGGAAGCTCGATTTTAATTTTAGAACTATGGTTTCTTTGGGAAAAGTTCTTAGAATTTCCCGTACATTACGATTTTGCTATACGCTTAATAGGCAAAAAAATTGACCCACCCTAATATATACAGTATCGTTATATGGTGGAAGTGTCATCATATGATGCATATTCTAAATCCCTTCATAAAAATTCAAAGGTCAGGATTGATAAGTATTAGTGGAAAAATTAGCAAAACGCCAGGAATATTAAACTCCCTCTGTGCCTATGGTAATAGACAGAATTGTATTAGGCATTTTTCCTAAACATACCAAGCTACTATGTTGGATTGGCTTGATTCCGTGAAGGTGTATCATTGTATACTGCACCTGCTGTTTAAGAACTTTTACTTTGGATAGAAACAACTTGAAAAGTAACTGGAGAGGATTACGAATAGTGTTCAATTTTTCACATATGATCGATCAAAGGTGAACGGATTGACATCCATTCACCGGATTCAAATAAAAATATTTTCCTTAGAATTTATTTTTTTATTTGAGCTTCATGTCAAATAAATTTGAGAACAGCCCTTAAGATCAATTCGCTTAGAAGTGAGTTGTGAATTTTTTTACAGATCGTTAGGCATTGAAATTGTAATTCAATATAAGTTTTTGTAATTCTTACATGGTTCCACTGTTTTAATGTATTTAGTGTGAGGAGGTTTGAAATACAGTTTTTTGTGCATTCTATTAATATCTATAATAGCATATGTTTTAAATAACATATTAATATAAGTACATATGTATGTATATGTAAGTATCTCTTTAAGTTATAAAATATAGAATTAATTTTAAATCGTTTTAGTCAATACAATATAGTGACAAATTTAGATTTTTTAGATATATGTTTCAAAAATTTTTATTAGAATTGCGAAAAAAAAAATTCTTATTTGCGGTTTTAAAATACATTGGCATTCTTAGGTTAGTCACAAACTTAGAATTGAGTATCTATCACTTAAGTAATACGAGATCAATATAAAGGAATAAGCCTTTAACATTCTTTTTTATTAACTCTTGAGAGTTGCGGTCAATAGTTAATGGGAAATACCTGATACGTAAGGACCCTTAGTGAATATAAAAAGCCTAATAAATTAGTCGATACATTTGAAATAAACCAGTTTAAAATAAAAGAAATGAATTCATGCTGTTCTTAGAAGTAAAACAAAATATAAAATAAATAGAAAGAATCAGCAAACGAAAATGGTTCTGCCTTACGTTTGACAACTACTGCCAATGATTTAAGACGGTGATTTAATAGTGATTTCTTTTCTACCATAAAAATGCCTAAAAAAGGTTTAACCAACCCTGTAATAATGGCGTTGATTATTTGGCGAGAAAAAAACACAAATAAGAAAAAAAGGGAGCAGCATTGTTTTGATTGATGACTTCGTTGAAATAAAATAATTAAATCAGACGAAGAAGATGAATCTAGCAAATGATTCAGTTCAATCTTTGCACATAAAATTGAGGCTGCAATATTCCGATTTTGATTTTTATTAAAATTCTTATAAATGTTTCTTAAATTCTGCTGTTTCTTTAAAAAATGTAAACAAAACAATAGCGTTGCCAGATTGCTGATTTGATGGCTTAAAATTTATAATGCTTTTTTTATAAGAAATTTAATTCTATAACACTTTTGTAACACGAAATATAATTTGTTTTATATCAATGATCATCTGGCTTTTCCGATATAATGTATATTTTACAGAAAAATGAAAAAAAAATAACTTTAAAATTTAATAAAGATTTATAGCGATTTTTTCCAAACTCTGTATGGTAGCCTTATAAGTAAATAAAAATCATCTGTTTCATAGGGCAATACCAACACTGTCGATTTATACAGGGCGTAAAATGCAATGCCTTTCGCCATTAGTAGGTGTCAATTTTGTAGAATAAAACATGAAACCCTTTCAGAAAGCAAAACATTTTTGAGAAACAAACACAAAATTGCACATTTTAAATAAAATGACGCACTTTTGGGTAGAAAAGAAATATATATATATATATAAATCTCTGCACCTGGAACGGCAAGATGTAATAAGGATATATATATGTCACTTGATAATTGTAAGGGGAATTAAACTCAATATTGAAGACATAACCTTTTTAGACGTATGCGAGTTATGTACATACATACATACATATATACATAATTGGCCATTACAACTCTGTTTCAGAATTACGGCCTAGCTTCTCGCAGCATCCGTGTTGGGTCCACCAATTTTTTCTATGAGTAACGGGACCTAGAGTTAAAAGTCAACCCCGAATGACAGACTTGAGAAACTTTTTCATAGCAATCAGTTATTCTCAGAGCTCTTTTCGATTAAAAATTATAAACAACACAAAGAAATATGGGATTGGTTGAATTATTGTTTCTAAAATTCTATAGCCAAATAGATGATATATGGCTGCAATAAGACGACGCAAAAATCAAAATCAATTTGGTAACAATTTTTTCTAGAAGTGGTTCAATAGCCCCCTCGATTATGAGATTTAACGCATTTATAGGAAAATGTTTTGTCATTAACTTATGCCGACAAACTGCCATATCTTGAAGCATTGGAAGCCAATATATAAATCATTATTGATGCCATATGGCCAGATAAGATAGACAGTAATTGTACTGATTGGTCATCGCAGACACAAGCCGAAAATCATATAAATATCACAAAATTATTTTAGGGGCTGTAATAAAAAGTAATACATTCCAACGGTACTGTTGCCTTATAAATGCAAGTTCATTTCAAGTTCTCAGTATTACATTCTAGTACCAATACTTGTCATAAATCGGCCAGACAATTTTATATGAAAAAAAAAAACATAAACAAGACTAATGTAGTGCGTTTTGCATGAATACGACTTTTATATCGTTAGATTTTTAATTCCATTCAACACTATCAATAGGTTTTGCTTTAAATATACCTCTTATATATAGCCTATTCACTGACTATCTCTTCTCAATCATGTTACATATTTTTCGTATTAAAATATTTATGCCACAAATGTTATTTTAGCTTATTGGACAGATATGTTTTTGCTTTTAAATAATCTTAAAATATTTAATTCAATCCCAGTAAGTATTACTATGCAAATGGATTTCTATGGTATAAGCTTAATTTCATAGGCTTTAATTTGCTCCATGGTTATATTCAGAGTACTTATAAAAGCGTACACTATCGTATTTTGTTAAAGAATTGGTTAGCTGGTACTATCGTCACTCTTTGCAGCATTGGTAAATATATTTTTAAATTATTTCTCTCTATTGTTGGTGTGTATATCTGAGGATGTTACTGAAAAAAGGTAACAAAATATTTATTTATGATAATGCTTATTGGGTTTCTTTAAAATTCCATCACAATACGATTTAAAAAATTAATTAATTGAAATATATAAATTAATTATTTAAAAGCATTTGTTTACTAAATAAATATATCCTTAAACCACAGACAACAGATACTATAAATGCTTCCATAGATTATATTGTAATTACTCATAGCATTGAAACATTAGTTTAATTAAACAATATTTTTTTTACCTATTACGTTTATAAATAATAATAAATTTTTTAATTAATTTGTTTTATTTTCAGCTAAATTTTTTATTTGATATTAATATAAGACTCAAAAATGTTGCATTATTTATTATTACAATAATTTTATATTTAATATTATTTTTTTAATCGCAGCATTTATGTGCATTAAAAACTAATTTTTATGTTTATAAACGTACGTTGGTTTTTATAAATTAATATACATACATATATTGCTTTTAAGATGCACTATAATTTTAGCTAAGAGTGGTTTATAATAAAACAGTAAAAAATATTATAAATTATTTGAAAATAAACCCACCACAAAGTTTTTAATGCAAAGTAGAAAAATAAAAACACGGTGAGCTCTACCATGTTTCTCCATACAGTGTACACAGTGACGAAACTCTAACAAAAATAACAAAAACAACACAATAGTTTGGCTACCATCTAAAATAAAAGAAATAGCATGTGTTATCAAAAATAAATATAATTGTTGTTTTTGAAGGCGGGTTTAGACGGTAATACTTTATGTCATTAAAATCAAAAAGAAAATATTATGAAATTCCATCCGTATTTAAAAAATGAGAATAAAAATTTTTTTACGTTTACATGGTTGGTAAAATATCAAAATAAAGTAAAATGAAAACATAAAATGCACATACACATACACACAAAATTTACATGCATTGTGAAAACATTTAACATAAACCCGCCTTAATTGGTAGTAAAATTAACAGCTGATTTTTACTGTAAGAGCTGTCATTTGTTTCATCACTGAACGTTTGATCTCATTTTGTTGTGTTCTTTACAATGAGTAAAACAAAAATAAAACAGAAACAGTGAGAAAGATTGTCCCATTTAATTTTGTATATTGTTTTTGTTTTGGGTACTACAAATACACTAACTCAAATGTGCGTAAGTACAACAAAAAATGAATGAGAAGAAAAAGGAAAGAACAAGAGAAAAAGAAAAGAAGAAGAGAAAAAAGAGCAAATTATACGAATGTGACGGAATAACAAAGCAAGCACAAGAGCGAAAAGCTAATTGTTTCATTTGCGCTCTTTCTCATTTAGATAGTATTTGTTTTGGTTTTGCTCATGTACAATACCATTAAAAAAATTTTGAAAAGTGTATGACTTTGTTGTAACTTTTGCGGAATGTTTTGTTTGTTTGCCCACTCTGATATATACACTGTGCTATTAAAATAAATAATTAGGTTTAAAGGCCATATATTTTAGAGAAATATTTAATTGAAGTTTTCCTTTGTATATAAAATGGCATATATGTATGTATAACATATACCTATCTTAAGGTACGAAAAAACAGAAACACTAATACATAAGCTTCTCACGCCAAAGTACTCGTACCTCATAAGAAATATATAAAATTTATAAAATTATTTTATTAAAATACATATGCAAGTAAAAAGTGAGGTGTTGCAAATGGCAGTTTAGTTAATACGAAAGCGAATGGAACATTCAAATTATAGCGAAAGCGGGGTGTGACAATCCTTTCTCTTTTTATTTTATAGACAAATGCTTAAAAACACATAGTTATAAATACTCAGCATATATCGTCGATGGAATTAAAGAACGCTGTAACTGACAAAAAATCGAAAATACGTTTTTTGCATCATTTTGATCAGACAAAAAATACGCGTCGATTGGTCCAGTTCCCAGATTTCTACGATGGAAATAAATTCACTTACGCCGTCTGCGAAATGATAAATACCAGTGTATTTGTTCTACTTTTATGAAAGGTTTTTGGCTCTGGTGAACATTTAAGGTTTTGTCAGTTACAGCGTTCTTTAATTCCATCGACGATATGTATTTTTATTAATATTAATTAATTTAATACTAAAGACAATTACAATTAACAATTAAAAAAAAAACTTAACATTTGAATTATTAATTATCTTACGCAGTTTTAAGAATTTAATTTAATTAATTAAGAATTTAAATAAGAATTAATTTAAAAAATTCAATGTTACAAATTAATTTATTAGTTAAAAATTTTTTTCTGCACAAAATTATTCCTGTGCTTTTGATTTTTGCCAATTTAAAATTTTTAAGTAATATTTTCATTAATCGTCATTTATGACATGATTATTAATCCCATAAATGGGTAACTTCATTTGCCCATAGATGGACTTTAAATTTCTCATTTGCACTTAATTTCATCAAGCTAGATATTTCATATGTATATACATACCCGTATGTACACTAGGGTAATAACTTTTTGCATTTTTTGCAAATATCAAATCTCCACAGACAAAATTGGGTACGGCATGGACAAATATTAAGAACTGCGTTTTTAGTTTTTCGCTATCGTTAAAAAAGATTACGCACCAAACGCGTTAAAGTTTTGAATCAAACAAAGTTAAAAAAAAACTTTTTTTGATGCCTTAACGTCTGACCATCAGATATATATAATTAAGGCATGCTGATTTCAATAGTAAAGTCCGTTTTCGAGTCAATGGAATAGTTTTCTTTCAAATCTGCTTTTAATTTTCGCTATGTTTTTGCAGTTTTTTATATAAAAAAAATCAGTTTTCACATATTTTATTTCTTTTTTTTTAATAAAAAATCATGGCAATTCTTGTTATTTTCATATATTGGTTATAATTTAAAACTAAAAATTAAATCGGTTTGGTAAAAATGAATTATAAGAAAAGCAAAATAAGTGTTGAAAAAAATTTCAAGATTTGGACTAAAA
Organism: Metopia argyrocephala; assembly: GCA_963576795.1. Taxonomy (NCBI): domain Eukaryota; kingdom Metazoa; phylum Arthropoda; class Insecta; order Diptera; family Sarcophagidae; genus Metopia; species Metopia argyrocephala. The sequence continues at coordinate 52,697,245 of OY756211.1, read as the reverse complement.
ACTTAACTAAATTTCATAATGTAGTTAAAAACTGTAGAGATATACCTGTCGTTGATATACCATTACATGAATTAAACAAAATGCCAAATGAAGATGATATTAAAATTATTGTTAGTACCTGAAAATTGTATTAACGATTATATAATGCAATGTTTTTTTTAAATTTTTCATTACAAAGAATATATGTATACACTAGTTCTAAAGAAAATTTAACTTTAATCAAAACTTATTAAAAATAATTAGAAAAAAATACCAGGCTTTACTAGAAATTGAAATTAAATAAACGAAAATACAAAAAAAAAAATTAAAATTATTATTATTATTTGTTTACATACTTACATATGTATAAACTAGGGTATTCAATTATTCGACTTTTTTTTTTGGTCGATTAATCGAGTGAGTAATTATTCGGGTTTTTTTCTTGATCGATTAATCGAATAAAATTTCAAAATTGTTCGATTAATCGCGTTTTGTTTTATATAAAATAACATACCAATTTTGTGGATTTTTAAAACATTTTATTAAAAAAAAACAAATAATAATAACCAAAAACATTGTAATGTAATAACTTCTTAAAAATTCATTAACTATAGTTAGCTATAGTGCACAAACATATTGTTGGAAAACTAAACCATAAATAATTCATTAATTAATTTTAATATTTGAGATCATATATATAACGATTTCATATATAAAAGTAATAGTTTACTACTTCGTATGCAATAAAAATATTAAATAAGTAATTAAAAATAATTCATATTATGAGTTAAAAATTAGTTAAAAAAATTATGCACTTCTATTAAAATAGTCTTGTAATGTTATTTATATTTAGTAATTTAGTTTAGCTCTCAACCGATGGTTTCCTTTAGTTTTAATAAAACTCGATTTTGAGAAGACTCTCTCGCTGATTGTAGATGTTGGAGGAATTGAGAGAAGTGCATGGAAAAGAATATATAATTTTTCGGTTCTGTTTTTGTTTTTTTCTAAATATAAGAAATCATCCATTAAATCATTGCAGCCTCTTTTAGGTTTTTTGAAATTTTGTACACTTTTAATTGCTTCATTTAATTGTGATAATCGATTATTTTCGTTTATTTCAATTAAATCTTCTGCAATCTGACATAATCATCTGACACATTTTGTTCCGTATTTTCTAAAAACATTCTCAAAAACAATTTGTTTGCAAAATCTTTTGTTTCAGATTTTGTGCAACACTTTGAAAAAGTGAAAATGTACTAGAATTTAAATATAAAATAGGTGTACAAAATAGTTTTACACGTCTTTCATTTATTCGAATCTTAAGCCTTTCTAATAACTAAGTAAGTTAAAAAAGGACTGTTTGCATTTTCCATTGTACTAATAACAAATTTTATAATGCCTTCTAAATATATCAATGTAGCAGAATCCTTGCCGAGCTCCGTAATAGCGACATCAAGTGGTTTAAGGGCTTTATTCAATTTTGATAAAACTTTAATTTCCATATCTTTCAAAGTCGTCAAACCAAAATCAGATAGAGCGTATTTTACGTATTTATAAATACGAAGAAAATTTTCAATCATGGTAGATAAAGACGACCATCGATGCTTTACATCATGTTGTACAAGACGAATTTCTTTTTCTTTTCTTGCAGCACAACATATGTTTGCAATTTCTTTTGTTTTTCATTAGATTTATTAAATATTTTAAAACACTTAGAAAGTTTATTAATACCATTTATTATTTCTATAAATAAAGTATTTTTTTATATGGATTAATCGATTAATCGTAGGAAATTATTCGAGTTATTCGTTATTCGAAATTTGACTATTTTTAATTGTTCGAACAATTATTTGAACACAATTGTTCGATTAATCGATTAACGATTAATCGTTTGAATACCCTAGTATAAACCATATTTAAAAAAAAAATTGTTATTAAAAAAATTTAAAAAATATATATTAAAGGCATTTTAAAAATCGCAGTCGGTGCTAAGGTTTTTTTTACCAAATTGAACTGAAATAGTTTTTTTTATCATTAATACAATATTTGCCATTAGAAAACCCCTGGGGAGAATATTGCCCAATAAAAGTTATCACCCTAATGTAGACATCTTGGTCTTAAATATAATGGTTTTATTAAGACTTTTCATATAAATTCCTTTAGAATTAACTTTAACACATGAAAAGAGAAGATATGCATGATATTCTATGCAGATAATGCAACTCTTTTAATATATTACAATTAAATTTTCTTATATACGAGGTCTGTTTATATAATAAACTTTATCTATTTAATGACGGTTATCAAGTTTATTATTTTTTTAACTTTATGTATTTACAAAATACAAAAATATTAAAGAGTTTTTGAAATTATTGCAGATTCATAGCAATGAAATAAAAATGAAAAATTTTGAAAAAGATGTAAAAAATAGGCAAATTTTGAACTTTGAGGTGCCATATTTAAGCCATTTCTTATCAGCAAATCGACGGAAAAGACATTCAATTACCTTTCCATCGATATGCCACATATCTCGATCGGACTTTTCGGTTGGACTCCACAAGGGTTTGAGTGGCACCATACACTGAAAAACAAAAAAGTACAATTTGGTTTCTTAAGAAAGTATCAAGTATGAATTAATTTTATGGACGGAATTTAATTTTGTGAAATGGCTCTCAAAAATACTCTAAAAAGTAGAACGAATTGCTTACAGAGATAAACGTTCAATTGGTGTTTAAATCAAATCAATAGTGGATTTGTTTCCAAAATTGTTTATTTATACTATAGATTATTATGCTAAAATTTTACTCCTTAAAATATTTTAGAATTAGGCATGAATAACAAGATGAATAAGACAAGGCCTCGTACAAGCTAAAATGCAATTATAATATGAAAGTAAATGCAAACTTTTGTTTACAGGAAAGTGTATGTCTGAATAGAGGAGAAACTTAAAAGTCTATATGAAAATGTTTTAAAGAAAAGAAATCTCTGCCAGAAGTAATTCCATTTTACAAAGTGTTAACAATGAAGAGAATGTTAATGTAAATATTCTCGTATTATATGGAATACCTAATAATAATACACAATGTAACGTTTCTGTTTTTTTCTCTTTCTTTTTTGTTTTTCAAAAGAAACATATGAATATTGTAATGGTGTCTAAAAGTTAGATATGGTGTATGTTGGTATGTTCAAGAACAAATGTTATTAACAGAAGAACATCTTACAAAATATAGAGATTTTACGTGTTTAAGACAAATGCTTAAGCAGAGTAGAACTTGCAGAGCAGACTGACTTAATAAAATTTAATTATCGTTTATTTTAAAAACACTTTATATTGCTTGTAGATTACCACAAAGACTATGAATATATTGCATACAAAAGTTCATAAGAGATGTAAGAATATATTCTAAGAATTAAAATTACATTAAAACTGAAAACAAAAACAAAAAGGAAAAAAAAGGATAAAAAAGAAACATTTAAAATCGACATAAAAAAACTTAAACAGAAAACAACTAAAGAATTAAGAAAAAACTTAAATTGTTACAAATTTGTTAATTTTGCAACTACATTTGCACATAAAGCGTGTTTAAAAGATAATACCCAGGAAACCGATATCCAGCACTTCATAAATGAGACTTGTCTGAGTAAAATTCAATACCACCGATAACTCAATAACACTCATGTAACAAATTTTTTAACAGCAAAGGTCATGTTGGGATTTACTAATTTATTTTTATTTATTTTTTCACCAATTTGACCCAAAGCTGTCAAGCGGTGGGTTATCTAGTAAAATTTTGATCAGCTAAAGTTAATAATTTTTAAAAATCAATATTTTCTTCACTTATTTTTGAACACTTAACTACAGGAAAACTATTACTTTTAAATTATACTCCATCAACAAAATATTTTTTACTTTTAATTTTTTTTTAGACCAGTATTTAGAAGTAGACCAGTATTTAGAAGTAAACCCTGCTGTGATTGTACTGGAATGTGAAAGAAGATAGATTTTATTATTGAGCGCCTTTTTTTTTTTCTAGAAGAGACAAGTTGCTGGTATATAATCACTCAAAGGTCAGTGTTATAACTCAACCTTTTGAATAATCAACAGCAATAGCCCCATCTGTCGCTGGATGTTATATAAATGTGGTGAGCGTCTCCGCTGAGTAGGTTGGCTGCTATCTTCCAGAAGGTGGTGCTGTACTCCTGGCCTTTGAATGCCTGCTAAGGGTGAAATAGATTGGAAATGAAAATGAAAATATATCAAAATCAAATAAAATAAAATTATTTATATTTCAAGTTCAATTTACATCGAATTTAAAAAAAATGTAAAAAAGGAATCAAAATTTATAAAATAGAAACAATAGGTAATGGCATTAACGTCAAAAATTTGAATGATTAGCGAAGATACTCACCACTTCACAATCAACATCCAACGACATATGGGACAATTGCTGTTGACCATTCAAGAGTGAAAGTATAACACTGGTCTTTGAGTGATCAAATCAATTGACAACAAATTGTCTCATTCGTAAGACGCTTAAAAGGAAAAAAAACTCTTTCCTATCTATCTCAAAAATTTTAAAACAATGCACAGCACCTGGTAAAGGTTGAAAGAATCTTGGTCTTATCGCTAGAGAAATATATTAAAGTTATCTGTTAGTTAATATCAAGTCTATGTGTTTACTGGGAACTTATGAAATTGCAATTGCACGTGTATGTGTATATATAAGTGTTTTTAAAACTATTGTATAAAATTTTGTATTTTGTTGCAATGATATTGGATTTACATGTGTTAAGATGTGTAAATACATGTGTATGCCACATTTAACAGCATAAACATTTAGCTGCATATAATTGTGCAGCAAAACATTACTACAATATATGGTATTGTAATTTAGCATGTGCTAAGAAGTTAAAAAGCATTATTTTTATATGCATATTAAGTTTATTAAGAAAACTGCTTCAAGGATAAAGAAATTTTATTTACAAAATGTTTAACATCAACTTTAACTTGCAAAATTACAAAAATATCATTTGCTACGGGTGAAAGTTATTTCTTAAAATATAAGTACAACAGAATTAAAACATATTTTAAAGGGTTTTAATTATAAGGGGAGTGGCGCAGTGTAGTGCGAGCGTTGAAAAATACAAAAATAAAAGTGTTATATTTCAATTTCATTTAATTTCGTATTTTTATTTTTAATTCAATTATATATTTGCTACGTATTAAACCAAATTTGTGCTAAAAACTAAAAGCATTAAATCTACACAAAATTTTATAATGAAACTACTTTTTTGATATATTTATATATTATGTGAGTTTTTAATAACAAGTTATTTGAGAAAGACATAAATTTTTGCACTGAAATTTTTTGGACAGCACTTAGTGACGACCCTACTCATGCTTTGCATTGTGTTGGTTTAGGAAAATAGGTATTGGAATGGTGAAAAGAGGAAGTGTTTGTGGACTTTATATTTGGTTTTAACTTGTTGACATTTTAATTGTTTATATACCTGATCACAGTTTAAAAGCGACTCACTGTTTCTTATTCTGACCGCTTATTAAAAGAAAATTCCACATTTTACGTTCTGGCATACTCTCTTTATAAGGAACCATCGACAATTCTTGCAAGTTTACGCTCAAAAATTATATTCATTTATTATTAATTATTAAATTTTCTTGTGTATCTACTTGCAGATTAACATCTTTAAGTTCAAATTTACGAAAAAATTTTTGACTTCCATATTCCGATATTTGTATGTTTAATGTAAAAGAACTTCCGAATCATAAAGACTAAATCTGAAGACTTACTGGATAAAAAACCAGAAATTACGAGCCAAATTAAGAGATTACTGGCATACCAATTTTATAGGTGTACACTATGGTGTCCCAAATAAAAATTAAAAATTGGAATTCGTGGGAAGATCATTCTTAATTTGGATACTCCATACGGTAAAGTATTTTTGAAAAGTTTTTCAGATTTTTTGGAAGTGGTTTAGAGGTCGCGCAAATTGATTTTTAATCAAATATCGAGCTTTTTGGGCTCTATTCAAATTTTGGTTATGAATTCATAAAAAAATCGATATTTTCTCGACTTTTGAGTCAATATTGTTAAAGAAAATATTCCGATCTTTAATTTTATGTGCATAAATAATAAGTTTCGGCAATGATTTTGCACATTTTGATACATTATATAACAGTTTTTCTTAAATTTTCAACAAATATCGAAAACAATGGTTTATAACTTTTAAAATTTGTATAAAGACTAAAAAACTAATGATGCAGTTTAAAAGACTATTAAGTTTTAAATAAGTTAGCAGAAAAAAAATAAATTTTCTTTTACCGTTCTGGAGTTATACCCTTTTAAAGCTTTGCACCCACTGCATGAAATTTGTAATACTATAAAATGTGAACTAGGTTGGCATCGAAATTAAATAAACAACAATTTTATAAACAACAACAAAAAATTAAAAAAAAATTCTCCAAAATACTTTGCCTCATAGTGGTTCAAAAAAAGCTTGATCCCCAAAAAAATTTTTTTTTTGGGACAATGTTTTAATAGGCCAATATTCAATTTTAAATATAGAAACAGTAAATATTATTGCAATGCTCAAATCTATATGTAAATATTAGACAAATTTATTTCAGATTCAACTGAAAATATCCATACTTTTGATTGTTCCCCAATCATTGTTCATTGTTATATACAATTGTGAACACCCGAATGTAAAATAAACCCTTTCTCTCTTTTTTATTTGGTCAATACTGATTTACTTTGGCTGTAGCCTTAACCCACGCACATTTGCCATTCCACCGGGAAAAATTTTGGGTCGAAAACCTAAAGTGGCATCATTAACTCGAGATATATAAAAAATATAAAATGGCGTATAGATCACTTAAAATCCCGCATGACGATTTATCTACAACAAAATGTCGGCATATATTTCTTGACATTCGTCCTCTAGTTCGCCCTCTTACATTGCTTGTGAAAAACTTAATATTACATGTCTCGACTAAAGTCAGAAACTATATGTACCCTTATCTAATTCACATTTAAAAATATTTTCTATTGGTCTTTTCACCCATGCAATTTTGTAGGCTCTTACTACTTTATAAAATTTTATATTTAATGAAAAAGAATCTCAATTTAATATGTTTATTAGTTATTTAAATAATTTTTGTTTTTATCTTATTTTTTGTGGCTTTAATTTTTCAATTTTAATCAAAATAAAATTTAATTTAAATATTTAAGATTTTGGTTGGAAAACTCTTTGCCTTTTTACCAAAATGTAATTAAAACTTTTTTTCTATTGCCATCTGTTGTAGCCACAGTTCTTTAAAATATTTTTGTTTTTTGTATAAATACGAGTAGTTTGTATTAAAAAAAATTAATTCTAACATTTATTTGTTTGTTTTTTTTTTCTTATTTCTTGGAAGTATTTAAACCACAGCAAGTACACATTTAATAACTTTAGAAAAAGCATTAGATTTTTGAATTTAAAATAAATAAAATTGTGTTTACTTGTTATAAGTTTTATTAGTTTATTTTAAAACTAGCAAATATTATTATAATTTTTAAAATAAATATAAGATTTTTCAGTAAAGCGTAAGCATTTTATTATAATTTTGGAAAGTGATATTAACACAAAAATATTGAAATAACTTGCCATCTGTCTTCTGCATGAAATTGCTTACCTGAAAATAAATAGAGAACACAAAAAAAAAAAAAAAACAATTTGTTAATTAAATTCAAAATTAGTATTTTATAATTGAAAATTATAAATATTTATGAATTACATTCACTAACGATGCAATAAGTGGCACAAAATAAATATGTGTTTTTAGTAGGTCATTAGAAAAATACTAAATATTTAATGCAATAGAATTTTTAAGGTTCGTTAAACATAATTTATATACTAAATAATTATGAATTTTATACACGAAATTAGGGACGAAGATTTATACATACATATATAACTGGTCTTTACAACCCTGTGTCATGATTACGGCCTAGCTTCTCGCAGCACTCATGTTGTCAATTTTATCCATAAGTACCGGGACCTACAGTTTAATGTCGACTTTGAACGACAGATATGAGAAGCTTGTTCATGGCAATCAGTTACTCTCAGAGCTTTTTCCAGAAGTCTGCTAAAAGGTAGTCGCCGAAAGAAATATATTTTTTTATTAATATTTCTTTGCTTCAAGATGTCAGAGCCGAGGCTTAAACCGGTGCTCTCGTCTTAGCAAGGCCACGGCGGCTACGATTTATTTTATTAGAAAATATGGAAATATAACAAGGGCACTATTGGGTTGCCATTCAACAACGAAAGTAGATATCATAATATTATTACTTTTTTAAATGGTTGATAGGAAAAATTGACTTTTTGCCTCAAAAGCCTGTCATTGGCCTCATAGTTCGCAATGCTGTGTTTTGTGTTTGCTTTACATAAATAAAATTAAAAAATCTATGAAAAAGTTTTTGTGTTTTTTATAAATGAAGATGCACTTTTATGTCGCGTTTTTATTAAAAAGAAAACGTTTAAAAATTAAAAATACTCGAAAATTAAAACTACCCCAGGGACAAAGTGGTTCGAATTTAATTTTAATTTGGAATAATTGAATAAAATGTTTTATGTAGGCGTGTGGAGTAGTAGAGAGAAAACGACTTTTTTTTATAAAAGAACTATTTATCGTGGAATAATGGGATGCGAAAGTTGTCAACACTTGTACAGAAAATATATTTCAGCATAATTACCCAGTGTCCTTCAAAGAAATATAAAAATGTAAGGGTTTTTTAATTTCTGCAACTTCCATTTCAGAAACAGAAACTTTGTATTGTAACACTGCCACTAGTTTCAATTCTGTTCCTATCATTTCAACTTCATTGCTTTAAATTATAACAGAAAGAGTATGTTTACTTCTTTTTTATTTAAGACCAATACTCAGGGCTAAACCCATACTAAATGCTTTGCATTGTGTTAGAATGTTGAAAATGTAGGTAGATGTTAAGCGCCTTATGTCAATGGGACAAATTGCTGCCAATTTTATCACTCAAAGGCCAGTGTTATACCTTCACACAGCAATTGTCCCATCTGAATGTTGAATGTGAGTGCTGAGCATCTTTTTTATATAGATTAGCTGTTATCTTCCCAGAAGGTGGCGCTGCACTCCTGATCGTTGCTTTCTTGGTTGAAAAGACTGGAAATGTCAGGGAGAGGTTTCGTGAGGTTTCTTATTATTATTTTTTTTTTAATTATAATTTTTTGAAAAACCGTAAATTTATTTTTAAACTTTTTTCTCCTTCGCTGGAATTTGAACATTGATCGTTTGAGTGTCTGTGCATTATACCAATTCTTCGTTTTGAAATGGAGATTGCCAATAAAGTGTCAATAAATGTCGACAAGGCGAATTGTGATGCCAATGAGTCGTTTTTATTTTGTTTTTGAACAACAACGAACAATGAAATGCAACCGGTTGTGAGTATTAGACGTTAGACTGTTTCTTGTGATTGTATATAAAGGTTTTAAATTTTCGCACAACATTTGAAAGACTCTGAGTTATATGTGTTTTACAATATTTTCTAAAATTAAAAATTTGTATAGCCTATTAGCAGTTGATTAACACATTGGGCCATAGTCATAGTAAAAAAAAGTATACTTTATACCATAGACAAATTCAAATATATTTTAAACGTAAAAATATATTTTAAAGTTAAAATATGCTGATGTTGTTTTTAAAATATTTAGCATCCAACTTAAAATTCAAAAACTAATATTATTATATAAAATTAACAATTTTTTAAAAATTAAATAATTTTGTGGTAAGTGTATATAAAGTGAAATAAAAATGTGCTCAACTGATGGAATTATTAGGTACTTTGCTATTTTGGATAATTTGCGAGATGAAAGAAAGCACAAAATTTATAGGAAAAGGGTTGTGCCTTTTTAGCTAAATGATGGCGAATTTTTTGCCAGGTATAGATTTGATAAGGAAACAACACGTTTCTTACTAAGTTTAGTGGATGACGAACAACGTACAAATAGCTAACCCATTTCCATAAAAGCCTCCAAGTTTTAACAACATTGCGGTTTTTGGGAATAAATGTCCATCAATGAGATATTAGTAAGTAAAACGGCTATCGGCTTATTTGATAACGTCAAAATTTTTTTAGAAAACAAAATATTTCGATTTAACTTTAAAACACGATAAAAACGCCAACGAAAAAATATAAGAGACTGCATCTAATAAGCTCGCAGTCATTGTGCTTTAAAGTAGTTTTTTCCAAACTTAATAGGAGCCATCGATTGCACGCATTTGCGTATAAAGAGTCCAGCCAAAGTAGTTGGCTGGAAATGCATTTAGAACAATTTTCATACACACATATTTCTAAGAATTAACAAAAAATTTGTTTTTTTTTTTAATTAGTTACATTTTTATATATATGGGCAATTTCAAAAATTTTCGACATTTTGATATTTTTTTTTTCGAAATTTTTTTTTTGGATGACACGAATGACGCTTTGGTCACGTGAAGGGTGATATTTTAGCATACCAAAACAGTTCGCGTTAATCATTTATTGCAAACGGCGCGAAAGTTATGGAGGTTTTAAGTTAAAATCTCTTTAAAAAAAATTTAAAGTTAAATTTATTGGTTTATTTTAATAAATGTTGTATGGATGCATGAAACTCATTCCAAATTCATCAGTGCAGTCAAAATTCATCAATGTACTGATAAAATACATAAAAAATATCACATATAATTAAAATTTCTTAACAATAAAAAACGCGATTTTTTTCAAAAATGTGAATGTTTCACCGATTGTTATAATATGTGTTTATATAACGCATAACTAGTTTACAGAAAAACAATGTTTTGACTTGCAAATTTAAAAAATAAAAAAAATTATATAAGAATTATTTTTGAGGTTAGGATTTTTTTTTTTGATCTGTAAAATTTAAAATCATGAAACTTTTTTAATGCCTATTCGGTTTTATTATCAAGCTTAAAAAAACCTTTCATTTGCTGTTAATCGCGGCGGAATCTATATATAACTGCAGATGTCACAAAGCAAAATGTGTTTGAAGAAAAATGCCACTGTACCCTCTAAATATGGACCGAATTCAACCCTATTTATATATGATCTTTAGTTCACCGCCGCACTTCATTTCCAATACTTTACATTGATTTTAAACCACGGATTAATTAAAAAAAAACGCGAAACAAAATCATAAAATTTCGCAAAATTTTTATTTTCTTTATAAAATTTTTGCGTTTCAAAATATTTTAACGCCTTCTTGACATTGAGGTGCCATTTACTAAGAAGTTTAGATCACGCAATACATAAACCAGTTTTAAAAAAGATTGCAAATGTCAGACGCGAAAAACTATCATTTTTGACAAATTTACGCCAATTCTATAAAAGTTTGAGGTCATCGTTCTCAGCAACTAGCAGCCTGACATCGACGTGATATGGCGCAAATTTTAGCAAATTATACCATCTTTTAAATACTGTTGACGAAATGCAATTTTTTTGAACGGCGCAAAAACGCTATAGAAAAAACTGCGAAAATTAAAAAATCGGAAAATTTTGGTTTCAAAAATGAACCGCTGTACAACTTTTTCCCAAATAGTAGTATGGGCATAACTTTTATAGTGTAAATATCTACAAAGTCTAGTGACTTTATTTTATATCAGTGAGCATCGGAAGTTTAAAACTAAAAGTAGAAAAGTGATGAAATATGAAAAAACTCTTGTAAATTTTAAGCCTGTTTTTGAGTTTTTCGATATTTGAGTGCCCATAACTTTTAAAAATAAAGAACTGATGGTCTGAAATTTTGAATTTACCAGTTTTCTAGTGTGTCCTACCATTCCCTTTTGACTGTTTTGGTCAATTCGAAAAACTGAAGAAATAATAAGCGTCTGAACTCAGTTTCATCAAATGTTGAAAATTTTTGAAATTGCCCATATGTATTATGTGTGAATAGAAGAAATTAGTTCAAACAAAAATTGATTCATAAAAGCTGCTGTTACTAATACTAAGACAACTGTATGTGGGTTTAACGTGCGCACCGTCCTTAGACATATCACACGCCGCCCGTTGCCGGAGCGGTAGTTGAGTTCAATGCGCCCAACCACCGCCACTCGATGCCGGTCCTCTCTAATCCGTTCATGCACGAGGACACGGCGCTCAAAAGAGAGCCCATAGCATCGAGTTGGCAATTTGATATCACCACTGTCTGGGTGATGATACCCCCCTTGCTGAGGGGTATCTACCTAGGTACTTCTACAACCACTACGTGTACCTCCGAGGAGGACCTCACCAATCCTCAGGCCAGGCCTTTATCTCGAATGACAGAGAGTTGTCAGCACCGGGGGCTCCTGATGCCCGTAGTACCAGACTAAGGCATCTCTGGTCACTCCGTGAGAACACCAGAAATGCCTGCCACGCGTACTAAGTACGCGTGACAAACGACTATGCACCTCATAATCGCCATTAATGGCGTTCTCTGCCTATATTGAGCGCCAGACCACTCAGGGCTAGGTCGAACCCAATATTCCCCGGGGAAAAACAGGCTACTGACTGGGACACTAGCCAGCAGCCATAAATGTATCCCCGGGGGGGACTAATACTAAGACAGCAAAATATAACCCTTTGCACCCGAACGGCGCCTCTCAGGCGCCATCCTTTTTATTACTGCAACTCGAACGGCGCCCGAGAGGCGCCATTACTATTTATGATAATATTGCACCATATGCATGCGTGCATGCATTGTAAATTTTTTACTAGGAGTGTGTGAGATTAGTCCATGGATTTGTGAAATTATTAGTGGATCAGCTAAAAGGAGATTATCGACAAGATCGTGGAGCTGGCCGTGGTTCGACATCTGCAACTACCGATAACAGTATCCGATTAAATGGTAAGCTACATGTGATGCAAAAAGGAAAAAAGAAAGATTGTAGAGTGTGCTCTGACCGAACGACAAAGAAAAGCGGAAGACGTGAAACGGTGTATTACTGTGACACATGTCCTGAAAAACCCAGATTACACCTTGGAGAGTGCTTCCTCAAATATCACACTAAGGAAAATTATAAAATTTTATATTAAAATATTATGTTTGTAGTATGTAAATAAAAATGAAATATGTTAATAAACTATTTTTGTTTAAAATACTTATCAGAGTAGGAAAATAAACAAAACTGAACGTTTGATCTCATTTTGTTGTATTCTTTACAATAAGTAAAACAAAAATAAAACAGAAACAGTGAGAAAGATTGTCCCATTTAATTTTGTATATTCTTTTTGTTTTGAGTACTACAAATACACTAACTCAAATGTGCGTAGGTACAACAAAAAATGAATGAGAAGAAAAAGGATAGAAGAGTAAAAGAGAAGAAAAAAAAACAACAAAAAACAAAGCAAGCACAAGAGCGAAAAGCTAATTGTTTCATTTTTGCTCTTTCTCATTTAGAAAGTATTTGTGTTTGTTTTGCTCATGTACAATACTATTAAAAAAATTTTGAAAAGTGTATGACTTTGTTGAAACTTTTGCGAAATGTTTTGTTTGTTTGCCCACTCTGATACTTATGTTTGATGTATTACAATTTTTTATTAAAACTACTGTCGGGTAGCTGAGTACCCATACTAAAAAATGGTTCGGGTGCAAAGGGATAAAACGCATAACTCAATAACGAAAAAATCTTAGAGTATAAATGAATTAATTAAGAAAACAGTATAATATGTATTAAATAATAAATGAATAGATTTGTACATGAACATCGATATCACTAGAAAAAAGCATGCATTCATTAAAGTGCTTTCCATATACGAATTAAATATATCTTACCTTTTCCATTTTTTTCTTTTTTATTTAAAAATTCAACAATTAAAAAAAAAAATTTTTTTTGGGTTTCTACATTTGAGTTGGCACCCATTAAAAGCCGGTTTGAATTAAAATATACTTTTATTTTGACTATAGTTACAAACCAAATAAAAACATTTTACTAACTTAAAACTGTTTTTAAATAAAACCGACTTTCTTGTTTGACTATGACTATAGCCCATTGTTTTGTAATATTTAGAACATCTTGAAGAAGTGTCTAAAAGTATTATTGTACCGATTATTTGTAGTTTCGATTTCAATATTTTCCCTGCCAGCAAATCACACTCCTTTAACTTTTTTGGAGTTTTAGTATTATATTTTTGTTTCAAATTGAGTGTTAAACTAAAAAGTGTATTTTTTTCTATAATTTATATGAAAGACAACAACAAAAAAAAAAAAAAAAAATAAATAAATAAATAAAAACAAAATTTTCATTTCAGCATGAAATATTGGAATGTCCACATAATTATTTTCCATTGAATTAAGGTCTTTTTGTCGGAACCATACAAATATAGGAAAAAAATAAAACGATATATTAGATAATTAAAAGATTAACGCTCTAATTCATAATAACTCCTTAATTTAGGTTTTATCCATACATTAGTTATGAGACGTTATCTGTCTTATAAGCTCAAAATAAAAAATCTTATTCATAAACCTTTCATATGAGCAAATTAACTAATAAACGATTTTAATGTCATGCTGGCAATACCATGATGTTATTTCAGCATAGTGATGCATAATAAAAGCTATCGGTTACTTCGGTAATTTTTTAATATTCATAAAAATACTGTAATAGTAACACAATTATACATAAAATAGATGTGATTGAAGTAATATTTACTGCTGTTAAAAAAAATAACTAAAACAAATTGAAAAATTAAAAAAAATGTTTCCTTTGCAACAAATTTTTTTTAATTCATGTATAAAGTAATCGAATACTACCATTTTCTTTTTGGTTTGTGCATCACTATTCTGTTTACATTTTTTTATCTCAAAATTTGGTAAAATGGAATTGTAAACTGGAGAGAAAGAGAGACTTACATACGTAATTTCTACAGGAACTGATGACAGAGCCTGTAAAGGAAGGAGATGGGATATGTAATACAAAATAAAAACAATTTCTTGGCCATTTAAAAATTTTATTTTGTACAGAGACTGCAATCATTTGCTATTATACGAAGATTCTTAATTATGTGAATTTAAATATGTACATATGTATCTATACTTGCAACTATATAAGTTTTATTAATTGTAATACTATATTATTCCACTTTTATTTATACAATATCCAATCTAACTCACAAATGTCGTGTTATTGTACGGTTAAAGTGCCTAGAAACCTACAATAAAAATTTCTTATTTATAAATGGTTTATGAGTGCGATATGACACTGTTTCTTGTTTATGAATACAAAATTAAGAGATTTTGCTTATAAGGCCCTTATAAGCACGTTTCATCTCATTATGAATTGGACTGTAACAAAATAAGGAACTTAATTTAGTAAATTCTAAATAAAATGCCGATTACATAATTATTTGACTGAAGTTCTTATGAAGGTAATATTTGACATATTGTTTGTGTGAGAAGATTTTTTCTACCGTCAAAAAACTACTCGTTTTTCAGAATTTCAAATATTTCTACAAAAAGCAGAACAACGAAAATAATTGAAACCCGAAAACTTCTGAATCCAGACACCACTTTAACGCCCACTAACAGATGATTAGCCAATATAACTGATAGTAGTGAAAGTAAGGAAAACAATATTTTCAAATTAAATATTTTTAATTTCAAATCAATTATACTACCCGTATTTAATGGTTTTATTAAATTTTAAAATTGAAATCTATTTTTGTTTATTTTCTCTAGTTTTGTTCAAAACACATTCTCTTTCAAGACAAATTACCAACTAAAGTTTTTGACCTTCATTCACTTTATTTTTTTATTTTGTTTTTAACAAATTTAAGTGATTTGCCTAAAATATTCACTAAAGATAACAGAAAAAGTTCAAAATTTTCTAAACATGCAAAAGTATTTTGCTTTAAAGAAAAAAAAACTGTTAAACTTAAACCTGAAGTCAAAATTAAATGGCATGAAATTAAAATTCAAAAAAATAACCAGGAAACAGCAGAATAAAGCAACGGTGGAAAAGGTAATGCCTGTAAAGAAACGTAAAATATTGCAACAACTATACCATTGTAGGGTAATTTATCATGTGGCACAAAAACGTAAAAACTTCTAAGCTTGAATGTCTTTGTTCTTTGTTGGTTGCCTACTTTTGGTTTTTATACGATATTGTTATTTCTGTTGTATTATTTGCCGGTATTGTAGCACCGTTTGTGCAACAATAACACTGTGGATAACATACAGCTTTGCTGACGACATTGTCCTCATCATTATCCTGTTGGCCCTATTGGTTGTTGCAACATTTTTGCTTAACGGCCAAGTTAAACCAGCCAAGTGAGCAGCTATTTGTTGTTTTAATTTTACATTTTTTTCTTTGCCACTTTGAAAATAATAAAAAAAGTTTGTTTTTCTTTTTTTTTAACCAAAAGATTTGCCACCATTGATAAATGTTTTACCATCAACCAGCTAAAAGGTATGTGTATGAGCGAAGTTTTATATCTGTGGCAGACATTAAACCTGCACTAAAAAGCGTTTTATAACAGTAAAAAAATAGCAACAAGACAAACTCATAAAAAGGCCAACTGACAACAAACAAAGTTACCAATACATACACACAGATTACCACATTCTTACTTTGGCATGAGTGCACATATTTAAATATCTGCATAAAACAATAAATAGCCACTATTACTCGTATATGCTAATACTGTAGGGAAGGAGAGTTGGAATAGTTTACAATGAAACAGGATATTTAAAATTACAACATAATGCTAACGGTTGTAAGAAGAATAATTTGCATAAAAAATGTTTTCCAACATTATATACTCGTACTTCATAGGAATGGAATTTAGCATACCATTCTCTTCGCGTTTATCTCATACCACTGAAGAGTTGAAAAAAATTATCTGCGTTGAATATATTTACTGGTATATAAAAAAAATTATTTTTTTCTTGTTTCTTATATGAAATAAAAAATAGAAATAAAATGAGATAAAAGCTAATTGTAGGCTGTATGTATAGTTTTTACAGCTCTTAAAACTTTAAATCTCATTTAAAAATTAACAAAAATAATGTTTCTGAAATATTTTCTAATATTTAACTCTCATACGTTCCTCCAAAAATTTAACTCTAAAGTCCTTCGGGTGAAAAATCACCCATTAGTGAATTTTTCTGATTTTTCAATATATTTTTTTACTTTAATTGAAGGCAATTTATTAATTTTGTTAAAGATTCTTAAAAATTTAAAATAACGTAGGTTTAGCCATTATATTCAACCGGTTGTTCGTCCATTATTTTTTTTTAGTACAAGTGGTGCATGTAAAATATACAACTTTACGTTGCCGACCAATTAATTTTTTACAAGATGTAAATACCGAACACTATTTTCTATTGCTTTTGGACACAGTTCATATCATTATACGTCTTTGGTGAATGTGACCGGCGCTGAATTTCGAGCTTATTTAATTCCATTCCAATTTTTTGTTTACCAATGGTTATGTTGTTGTTGCTTATCTACCCATTTATCCGTAAGCTCTGTTCTTGGGGCTAACTTATCTCTACCTCTGCGTTCCGTTTTACGAGTTTTGTCAGCAAATCTTATAATTCTCGAAAGTTACAGGTTTACGTTATAAGTTTAACGATATTATTGAATGAAATATTAGTCTTCGAGTTTCTTCATTCAATAGCATCTTAAGAGACTCACCATGTGTTAATATAAGTAGTCCTAAATAGGACTGAAGTGAGGTATAATCAATATTACTCCAATCAGACCCAATAAGATCTCGATAACCAAATCACGCGATCAGTCACTGACGACCGCAACAGCACATATAAGACCACAAGCTCAGCACACACATCAAATGACTCAGCACTCAATATAAAAGCGACACGACGCTCATATCGAGGCATTGCACAACGCCAAAGTTTTAGAAAGTTGTTTATTGAGATCTTAGGTAAATTTTTGTTCCCTAAATTTTGAAGTCTTTGCTATGAACCTAAACAGGAGGAAAAAAAGGTAAAAAGAACGAATATTTAAAGTTTTTTGCGATTTTGGTCTTGAAGAAAGTTTTTTGATTTTATATTTTCCCCATTTTTGTTCTTCATGAGAAGAGCTACAACTTTGGCTCAGAAAGTAAATCGGAATTCCGAATGGTTTGCAAGATATAAGCCTGAGAAAATTATCACTTTTTTGCAAAACTGACGCCGAGACCCCAAATTTTTGGGGGCCCATAAAAAAAATTTCATGACTTTGGACAAAACTGTGAGACACGAGTCTTCTTTTTTTTTGTCTTTTTTAACATAGTGGTGTCCATATAAAGTTATAATTCCATGGTTTAAAATATTACAAACAGTGTAAATCGCAATCAAGGTAAATTAAAAGTAACTAAGTTTTCAAACTGCTATGATACATATGTATAGTATTTTAATTTTAATTTTTTGAATTTTTATCTCATTTTCTCGATGGCAAATAACTTTACACTTCAGATTATGAAAATATTTGAATAAAAGTACGAAAGTTAAGTTTTAAAAGAAGTAACTTTCGAATTTTACTTCACTCGATCTCCTTGGAAATTTTTTAGGCCATTAAAAATTGAGCTCATATTATTTTTAATTCTAAATATTTTCTTGCGTTTGGTAGACAAATATGTCCAAAAAAATATTATAAATGAGTGGATGTGTTAATTTTAATCAAATCAAATGGAAACAAAATCCATGTGGCATATGTTATGCCACAAATAATTTCATGTTTAAAAAAAGCCTTTAACCTAGTTTTTAACGTCAGCATGTAAATGAATAAAAATATATTTTCAATGGACTTTTAATTGCACAATTGTTAGTAATTTTCTGATTACATTGAAATGCATTTGTAATTGCATTTAAATGCGTTTTTTTTTTCTTAATAGTTTCCATTTTTACTTACACCTTACATGCTGAAACATTGGTTAACTATTTAAATTGTTGTATTATATGCAGTTTAACTATTTGGCACAAATTATTAACTACATAGCATACATATAATGTAACTGTTTGTATGCTACAAATATTACCACAATTAAAGGTATTAATAGCCGTTAATCTGTAATTTTTTATTGACGAACAATGCATTAATAATCGACCGTTGAACCGGAAGTTAAATTATGTAAAAAGAAATTTATAACACTATATAAGTAATTAATTATTGAGTGAATGTGCTGAAAATTTCAAACAATTTGGTCATTCTAAACTCAATAAACTACTGAAAAACAAGTAAAAAAAATGTGATTGCTGCAGACAAAAGCTGTGTATCAAAAATTATTGCAATGATATTAAAGAACATGATAATGGAAAACAAATATTCTGATGTAAAATATGGTACATAAAATTGCTTATATTCCAAAGGTTATTGGTTCTAATATAATCAATGGTTCTAATGGTAAAATTTTGGAAGAAATATTTTTTATCAAATTTCCAGTTATTTGCATGTCAATAATAACCCATTTCAACGTCAATATAGTTTTAAAATAGCTACTCACTGTGAAACTGTGAAAATATTTTGTTTCATTCCATTTGTTGTTACATGAATAAATGATGTGTATCTTTTAATTTTTGCACAAAACCAGAATCAAAAACGCTGTGTAACAGTGAAAAAACTTTTCATTTCACCTTTTCACAGAACAAGAATTGACCCCCAGCTCACTCAGCAACTGAAGCTAGCTGTTCATTCACAACATCGTAGATATGTTGAATGGGTGCTTGAACAAGAGGTGATGGACGGCTATTTTTCGAACAAAATTTTCTTCAGCGATGAAGCACATTTCTAAACAAAATAGTCAAATAATGGAAAAGAGGTTATTTTATCCAGAAAAAGTCACTGTTTAGTGCGCTCTTTGGTCCGAATGTGTGATTGGATATTACTTCTTCGAAAACGACGTTAGAACGACGTCACCGTCAATTCGGAGCGTTATGGTCATACGATAACCAACTTTTTTTGCCTGCTATTGAAGAACACGACTTGGAGAATATATGGTTTCAACAAGACGGTGCAATATGCCACACAACTTGAGTGAATATGGCTTTATTGCAAGAGACATTTTCTGGCCGTAATGGCGATATCAACTGACAACAAAGATTATGCGATTTGACACCATTAGACTTTTTTTGTGGGGCTACGCGAAAGACCGTGTTTATGCAGATAAACCTTCAACTCTTGAGCACTTAAAAACCAACATTCGTCAAGTTATGGCTGAGATACCGCAAAATGGATAATCCTTTATTATTGTGGGTTGCCGTCTCCTCCTATCAGTTCACCGTTATTTAGTAATCACGCTGAATTTGATTAATTTACCTTATATATAATTTTTTTTAATGATTTAGACTTCTTTTTATTATATTTAAAAAAAATATATTTTATTTTTGTATAAGTATTATGAAGTATATATAAAGTGTTTCGTATCCCAATAATTCATATTTTTTGCTAAATCCTCTTTCTTTTCTTATTTGTTAACCTTTTGATAATCGTATGTCTCTTGGCCCCAATATATTTCTGACAAAGAAAAGGCACTTGAATTTAGTTCCATAATTTTTGGGTAATTTAAGATCATTATATACCTCACAACATTAATAAAAATGAAAAAAGAAAAAAAGAAATTACTACATTTTTATTTATTTTTATTAGTCATTTTAGTGTTTCTGGGTTATTTAACCCACAATATTCATTACACATGTCATTTATCTGCACACAAAAATGCCTCTATAGCTCCCGGACTTTTTTTCATTTCTTCAAGTGTATATGTGAGTGTGTAATTTACGTATGATTTATCAAACGTAAAAGGCATTTTCCTTTGAGATATATTCACACAAACTTATACAGAACCAAGTATGTATGTATTGGGGGTAGAACTTCAACACATTCATACAAGATTTCGTTTTTATTATTGCTGATGCTCATTTCTTTTAATTTTTTCTTGTTTTGTTTTGCAATTCTATCACTTGACTTCCGGTTTCCTGTTGTCTATTCCATGCTAGTTGTCATTTATTTTTTTCGTTATTTTTTAAACAATACTAGAAGATAAAGAAATGTCTTAATGTTTGTACAGAAAATTTTTCTTAAAAGAAGGCTTCCCACTGCACAGATAAAAAATGTAAAAAAAGGAAATAATTTTAATTTTAGAAAATTAAAAACAGGCCAAACTATAATTAGGACCAAAATTTTAAAACGAACGTTTTTGTACAGTCGAATTTAACTTAAAGCCAACAACAGCGATGTTTTAAAACTGTTTATAAGCCTCAATATTTCTTAATAAAACACTATCCCTCTACGTAGGATAATTACCTTGCCGTGGTGTAGAGGCTTACACTGAAAGAACTCAAGTGACTGAACTGGCGGAGAGCAATAGCTCTCTGGCAGGGTCTCCCATGTTAGAAGGGTAGTTGCGAAGCAGTAACCAAGAATTATCTCAGAATCTGGATCAAGGACAACAACAACAACATTATCTTCAATATCTCCGAACAGAAACCGGGGGCAGCAAACACAAACGACGTTAGCTTTACATAAGTCGTATTTGTTAAAACGGAAAATATGGGACAAATGGTAGTACGGCATTTGGGGCCCTTATGGCACCACTAGTGGTACATTTTTGTTTATTTTTCATCATTTAAATTAAACTTTGCGGGCTTCTTGGGGTTGATTTCTATTGAATTATTTAGTGGTTATTATTAGTATAACACTAGCTATTGAATAATCAATCAACAGCAACTGATTTCCTTGTGGTTCCCATTTTAACGTAGGAAATTTCTTTTGACTGATATCAGATACGATATAACATACATACATACATACATACATAATTGACCACTACAACCCTGTTTCAGGGTTACGGCCTAGCTTCTCGTAGCACTCATGTTGTGTGTGTTAATTTTTATTCATGAGTACCGGCACCTACAGTTTAAAGTCGACACCGAACGACATATTTGAGAAGCTTTTTCATGGCAATCGATTATTCCCAGAGCTTTTGTCAGAAGACTGCAGTGAGGTAGACGCCGAAAGAAATAATTTTTTCATATTTATTTTTTTCAATATGTCAGAGCTGAGATTTGAGCCCGGCGCTATCGTCGTAGTAAGCCAACACACTAACCACTAGATCATAGTGACTACAGATACGATATTAGTAAGTTTAAATAAATGTTCACACAGTATTTCTCCTTTCACATCAGATTTTCCTACACCAGCACAATTTAACGCATGAGTAGGGGTTATCCCTTGAGTGAAATAAAGAAACAAAGGAGT
The DNA here is from genome assembly GCA_963576795.1 of Metopia argyrocephala. NCBI lineage: Eukaryota > Metazoa > Arthropoda > Insecta > Diptera > Sarcophagidae > Metopia > Metopia argyrocephala. The sequence goes on along the minus strand of OY756211.1, from coordinate 52,674,996 downwards.
CTAGTTAAAATTAACTGGATAGGTTATAATTAACTGAAAGCTGCTTAAATAAAAAAAATCATTTAAACTGGCAAAATCCTTTGAATGATCTTGGACAATCAAAGAATAAAAGTTCGTGAAATGGCTGAATGAAACGTGTGTTTACATACAAAGTACCCTATTGTGAAATGATATGAAGCGATGCCTTGCAGCTCTGTTAAACTCAGAGAAAATTGGTCTTAACAATCTGCAAAGAAGCTTTACTTGGAAGCACAACTTTGGCAAATTAAGCTGGAAACCAGCTTCAAAGATTTGCTGATATTTAAAAACTATAACTCCGTTAATTTATCAAGAAAGGGCGAGCTTAACAAGAGGAGTTAACATCCGACATTGGCATATGAAGTGAACAAAATTCCTCATTCGATCTACAACCTCGACAGACGTCATATTCATGTAAACCAACTACTTATGTAAGCATGTGTACCCATTACACAATGTCCTCTAAGAATAAACGCGTAATTGGAAATGTCCTTTGAGATTATAAAGTTGTATAATTTAACAGAGGAAAGGTGAGTTTTAATTGACCTGAAGCTGTATTGTTCACTCTTCCGCCTACTCTTCAAAAGAACTCATTGCGACTTATTTCTGTTATATAAGATATATGAAAATAAAACTGGACTTAGAGTTTAAAAGCCAATCTTTAAATGCATGCATACACAATTGGTCATTACCAGCATTTTTTAGAGTTACAGCTTAGCTTCCCACAGCGCCCAAATTTGTGCGTCAATTTTTTTTTATTTATGAGTACCGGGATCTGCTGTCAAATGTCAAATTCGAACGATAAGAAATTCAAATTGATAAGAAATATTTTTTACATACATATTTCTTTCTTTCGAGATGTCAGAGCTGGGTCTTATACCCGGAGCTCTCCCCTAGTAAGCCAACAAACTACATACTAGATTACGGTAACCACAAAAAATACAGTTGGCATACCATCCTCTAAGTGGCATAGATTTTGATTTGTTTCAAGAATATACTTTTTCCAAATTTCTTTCTTTTTTTTTTTGTTCAGCTGCAAATGAATGAGAATTTCTTTTTGTTCCAATATCACTCTGTCTATCATTTTATTTATATATCCTTTTCTTATTTGTTTTTGCAAAAAGAACATTGTCATACTAGACGATGGCATTAAAAATATTGTTTTTTTATGTTCAAGTTTTTTGACAGTTCGTTATTGAAGTGATTCACAATTTGTTCAAATGAACTGTTTAAGCTCTTTTATCTCAATATGATGTTTAACAATCTTTCTAAGTGTATATTCATTTAGGCATTAGACTTTTATAGTAATTCTTATAAACAGTAAATAATATTGGATTAGTTACAAGAGATTAGAAGACTACGAAATTATATTTTTTCTCATTATGCATCAAAGTAAATTAAAACACAAACAAATATTCAAATAAATATAAAGGTACAAACAAATTAAGTAAATAATTTCAAATAGATAAGATTATAATAAAGGCAAAGCTCAAACGGATCTTTATGTCAAGACTTACAGTGGGGATCAAAAGTATTAAGTAGAAACATAATACGTATTTGTGGTTTATAAAATAAAATTTTCAAGAAATTTCGTTTGCAATTTTATTTAAATAACTTACAAATAAATAATTTTATATGATTAAGAATAAAATTTTTGGAGGTTACTTCATTGTTACAATTTTAATTCTGCTCACTTCAGCCCACTTACACGAATTTTGCGGTGTGTTTAAGTATTTTCTATTTTTTGTTTTGATAGAGGCTGGAACTCAGAAGACGACCATTAAATATGACGAACATTGTGCTAGTATAAGAGAATATATTATGGGAAACTGGAAAAAGTGGAGAGTGTTTGCATATATTTGATTTAAACTTATTTATGTATATCGTAATTGACCGAAAAGGCTTTCGCGTTTCCATAAAGGAACCGTGCGGCTAAAGTACCAGTTCTCTCCATAATGCATTGTGGTATTCACTAGACAATTAATTACAAAAGGGTGTGGTCTGTGAGAGATACGAGTAGTATGTAAGAATATGCGATTTGAGCACCTTCTGTAGTAGTAAGTATTGAACGGTGAAAACCACGCCAAATTGGCCGTTGTTCAAATGAAGCGATAAAACTGAATGCTTTACCATAATTGATGAGCACCTTCATCAGCTTCTCTACGCGGTCGAGAAGCACACAAAAACACTTTGAAGCACCGGCCTATACATGAGACATTTATTTCATCTTGGGTATTGTTAATATTAAGAAGATCAGTGTTGTCAGTATATTTTTAATAGCAATACTCCAAGCAATCGAGAAAATATCTTAAAGACAAACAAAAACACTGCCGGCCTGCTGGGCATTCAAATTGAAAGCTTCAACACATATCGAATATCTTAAAATAGCGGATAAACCTTGAAAAATAAAGTTAAAAAATATTTCAAAAATGAAAAATTTAGTCCAAGTTATGCAGTTTTAAGCATTAAACACATAAACGATAGCAAGCAGCAGGCATCAATTTGTCAAAACTAGAATGCACACGTTTATATGGAAACGATTATTTTAAAGGCAGCACAGCAAAACCCTAGACAAAAACATTTGCTGCTGCTGCCCAACTTAGAATAATTTCTATTTTTTGAGGCAGCAAAAACTAATTAGTGATGCTAATACAATATAAAATTTTAAATAGAAAACGACCTAAAAAATATTTTTTATTACAAAGAAAAAAAATTTATTTATTTGTAAAGATAATAACAATTAACAACTTTTTACATTACAAGTCGGTATTTGTTTAAATAAATTTAAGATTTTAAAGTTATGTTTGGTGTCCCACAACGATTAATATGCATTGTTGTTAAAAATGAGAAGAAGTGGTTGAATAAATAAATAACTACATTATGTCTTATAAGAAATATGCAAATGTGTGATGCACCAAATTATCTTTCTGATTAGGGGATTTATTTGGGAGATAAGCAGCCGCACCAGTTGAGAAATACACAGCATTTAGAATTCATTGGGCAAAATCAACGGCGAAGCAAAAATCGTTATTTTCCAATTACTGCCAAAAATTTTGAGATTAGACCAAAATTTTTATTTTTTTTAAAGAGTATGTGTACAATTTGCAAAAAGTGTATTTTGTTAATGAGTTTTATAGTTTTTTAATATAAACAAATTAAAATGAAAATAAAATATATGTATATACATTTTAAACAAGCGATTTTATCTTTGCGGTTTCGTACACTTAAAAATAGTATCATTGAAATATTTATTTCAACAACAAACACATGTTCATTATTATATTTGTTTTTTATTGTTTTGCTGTTGCTGCCTTCAGAATATTTATACAGCCGACTGCATGGCAGTAAATATTGTCAGCTGCATTTGCTGCTTGCTGTCATGCTGCTTGCTGTCGTCTATGTGTTTAATGCTTTAAGGTATATTTTTAATTTAGTTTTTGTCCAATCTTTGTCGTATTGTTCATATTGTGATTGTTTAATTTTGCAGTCTCAACATAATCTATAAATTCCGTAGACCAAAAGTTATGTTTGAACACGATGAGAGTTAATATTTCGAAGTGTTCGTCAAAGCGAGCAGCGAAAATTATTTAATTTGCAAATTTTTTGATTAACCGTATTGTAGTGGGCGTGCAAAATAGGCGTGGTCCAGTTGTCTATTTTCTTTTCTTATTTATTTATATGTCTTTTTGAATTAAGTAGGTAGAAGTTTTATGATCAAACAGATCTTTTAAACAACTCATATAAGCATGAAAAATTAATTCACAGCCACGAGACATTCTTAAATTCTTAAAAATAAAATGTATAAAAAATTATACAATTTTTTAATAGTTACTCTTGAGTATAATAAAAAGTTAATTTTAGAACATTATAAATCTGTGGTAAATAAAAGATATAGAAAAATTTCTAATAAGTTGACGTTGCACATCATAAACACTTCTAAGTTATTAAGTAACTGGTAACAGCTTTCAATTTAGTTGTTCATAGATTTTCAATTAAACGGAGTTAGAATTAAAAGCTTCCCAAGGGCTTATGTAAGGCATATCTTTCTTATTCTTTTGTGAAATCTATTATCTAATTTTTGAAGTCGGTATCAATACGGGCCACTATCTCTGCTTATGCGAACTTTTATTGACAAAGCTTCCACTCTCTCATATCTTATATATACTAACTAAACACTTTTGAGAAATCTGTATTTGTTTAACATTAGACTCATTTTTCCTTTTAATTTCTATACAGTTTTTGTACAAAGCAAGACTTTCCAGAAAACTTAAATTCGCTTATTACTGCTTACGGAAGCCATAGTGCTAAAGCGATTCGTTAAACTAAATTGAAACTTTGGTAAGAAAATATAAAAATATAGCGTGTCTCCCATAAAATAAATGCAATACTACATATTTGTCTGCGCATTTGATTAGTCCCAACCAGGGACAGAAAATAACAGTTATTTTTAAAATTTTACATCAAAAAAGCACACATAAAAAGTGATCGCAGAAAATGTTGGTTGGTATCATTATGATGCATAGGTGATGTACATGCAAATTTTTGTATGATTTTTATATATGAGACTTTTTTTATAAAAGTTGAAAAATAACTTTTATTTTTGACTTTTATTTTTTAAGGCAAAATTAAAAGTTATTTTTGACTTTTATTATTTTATTAAAAAAATAAAAGTAATTTTTTAACTTCTAATATTTTAAGGCAAAAATAAAAGTCATGTATTAAATTTTGCAATAAAACTAGCGTATTACTATGTAATACTTAATTCAAGACTTTTATTTTTGCCTTAAAGCATTAAAAGTTAAAAAATAACTTTAATTTATTGAGTAAAATAATAAAAGTCAAAAATAACTTTTAATTTTTGCCTTAAAACATAAAAGTTACGAAATAACTTTTATTTCTGCCTTAAAAAATTAAAGTTAAAAAATAACTTTTTTTCTTGACTTTTTCGATAAAAGTTATAACAGTTCCTGTCCCAACGCTTCACATATATTGTAAGAGAACAAGTTCTGTTATTTTTTTTCAATTTTAATTAAATAAATTACTGCACTAAAATACTGCAACATACATTACTTAGCTATTTAAAGTCATATACATATACTTATGAGTATTTCTACACACAACCACACACACACACTTCAATTAAAACTCATAAATAATAAATAAATTGTTAAAATAATTACCCAACATAAGTCATTAAATCAATATTGACAAACTGATATATTTTACCAGAAGTAGAAGTAATTGGTATTACACCCACAGTATGTATCCATTATCCACCTCCAGCAATAATCGTAAAAATTCATGACAACCATCATAAAATTACCATTATTAAACAGAAATTTTAATATTTATATGTACGAGTATGTTGTATACACACAGACTCGCATGTAATAATTTTATTTTTATATCCACAGCCAATTTCTGACTATCTGTGATCATATTTATATAGTCAATCTATATTAACGCACAACTACAATGTATGCTGAATTCATACGATTCCTAGAAGCCAGTGGTCATGCATCCAGCTAAAGTACTTGTATGAGGTAACACCACAAATATAAAAAATAAATACTGAACCGAGGATTTTTAACAAGGCAACGCTTTTAATTTTTATTTAATAAATTAATAATATTTAACATGCAATATGATGATTGGTTTTTTTATGAGTATATATGAGTGTGGCAAATAATAAATTTAATTTTATACTTTATTTACTCTTTCTTTAAACAGCATAAAATGAAATGATGTGCCGCAAAAGAGGCCACAAATATATCCTATAATAGATTTTGGGATTGATTTAACAGGAAAAAAAAAATTCATGTCATAATTTATGGACACAAATAGTTAGCCTTTTAAAAATTTTCATCTTAACATTTAAAAAGATATACAAATGTTATCCAATTACAGGTGGTTAGGTGGCGTATTAATTTAACCAAGCAACGTATTATATTTGCTGGACCAAATGAATACAATAACTTACCCGTAGAATTGAAAAAAAATTTCGGGTTTTTAACTTTTAAAAATGGAATACGATTATATTTATTAAATAGAAAAGACACACTTCTACTTAATAATATAAAAAAAATATTGATATTGTACCTACCTATGTGCACAAATATGTGTATTTAGTACACATTGTAATTAGTGATAAGCCAAGCTATGGCCTCCATATATGGAGCTCACGCTCTAAGTATTTAATAATGAGCATTATATGTATACATTTTTAGTAACTAAAAGGAAAAAAACCCACATAAAACATAAGAATAAATATGTACATCCAATGATGTTCAGTAGCTGTCACGTGAAAATTATAATATTACTCGTTAAATGACTTGGACTCGAGTGTAGTAGAAATTATAATTATAATGTATCTTTTAATTATTATTTTACACGGAAAAAGTTTTTGCTGGAAAAGTTTCAATGTAAAATTAATTGCGTTTTCACTTTACGTTATATATCTTTTTAATATAGGGTTTTCCCGGGAATATATATTAGTTTGTTTGTTTGTTTATAAAATAATCCGAGCCTTTTTGAGCAAATTTTTCACTACATTCTTACACATTTCACGTGAAATTTGATTAATTTCATCACAAATATTTTGTTTGAGCTGTTCGAGCGTTTCTGGTTTGTTTGCATAAACCTTGCTTCTCAGATATCCCCACAAAAAGAAGTCCGGAGCAGTCATATCAGGCGACTGTGGAGGATATTCAACATCACCATTCATTGATATATGTAACTTGTGGAAAGTGATTTCGTGGTAATTTCATTGTAATCCTGTAAATGGTCTTCTGGAAGAAGCTCTTCTGTTAATTGAATCTTAATTAGAAGCAAATACAAATATTTGTGCAAAATTGTTGCCAAAATTGTTTTTTGAAGACAAAGGTTGATGGATTGTTTTGAACACTTCCTTGAACAGCAGCAATATTTTCAGCCAATTTTGCAGTACGTAGTGGTTCATGATGAGCCTATCAGCTACAGCTACAACACGTTGGTTTACTTAATATTTGTCCACAATAAATCTGCCAAATCTCTACTTCGCTACTGCCAAATATGAACTGTCAAGACAAATGTTAATCGAAATGCCAGAAAAACAAAGTAGTATGCCTTCCCGTCGGACACCCTTTATATAGAAGAAAGAATTACAGCTCTCATGCATGAGTCGGTGCCTCAAATTTTATTTTGGGGCTTCTTATTTGCGTGCAGGGAACACAATTATTTTTTTAAATGGACAGTCCAAAATTATACTTTTTTTGATGCTCAATTCGGTTTCTATTTTCGTCAGTTATTATCCGTAAAATTGTAATAACACAACAAACAGAGGCGTGATACAGAGCTTTGTCACTTAATTTGTATGTTGCTAATTGCAGGCAACATCAACATAAACGTATTTAAGTAATAAGGTACGTAAAGTTTCTTCTACTAAATGCATAACTAAGAGACACCCCACCTGACATTCGTACTAAATGCTCAAATGTTTTGTTGTTGTATTCGTAAAAAATTAAACAGGTTTAAAATGTTCTATATAATTTTTTGTTTTCTTAAATACATTTTGAATCAATTTCACATTTTTAAAGTATTGATTAATATTGAAAACTTTCCGAGAGAAGAAATGCTTTTTTGTCTAACTACTCTTATTAGTTACTTAGAGTTAGCTAATTCACTCTAAGCCTAATTAAGGCAAAATCTGATGTAGTTTTCTTATCTGTAAACTTTCTAGCGAATTTAATCCACCAGTAATAGTTTTTAACTAATATATGTTTAACAACGTAAATATGCAATTATGAGTCTAACTTGACCGATTATAATTCTCTCTTTTGTTTACTTTTTAATATTTCCAACTTTGTTTTATTTGCAAATAAATTTCACAATTTTGTTTCTTCTTCAACTCTCACAATGCTATAAATAAAGTATTTGCCAAAACATTATGTGGCACCAAAATAACCATAAATATTCGTTTTTTTTTGTTTCCTTTATTTGTTGTTTATGTGTATTTGCTTTTAATGAAAGCGATTAAAATTTAAATGTCAGCCATCAACTCAAATTTAAAATGTGTTTTTCTCCCGCAAGTAATATAAACATATTTAAATTAAAAATAAAATATAATTTTTCTGTTGATTGCATTTTTTTGCTTAAAAAATCCATGCGAAGCAAATATAAAAACAAGACATATTTATATACAATATTTTCCTATATGCTATAAAACCTGAATTTTAGATGTCTCTAGCCGAACGCTAATATAGCTGTAATATAACGGAACGTACTGTTGGTACGTCTGTGCAATTATGGAAAATTTAAAAACGCCGCATATGTTTTTGACATCAATAAATACATAAATTTTATTTTTTTTGTCATAAAAACGAAACACAGTAATGGAACTTCAAAATATTTGATTATAAAATATTAAATATAGAAATGAATTACAAGATATTTGCCGAATTCACAAAACCCTTGCATATATTGTATTCGTTGTTTGGTTGTACGGCAATATAATAGTTGTATGCTTGTTGTTGGTAATTTTCATATAAAAATTTGATACAACTCATACACTTTTGTTCCTGCATTTTTAAAAAGTTGAAAACACAAAAAATTATTTTTATTGTCAGCAGAAAATCAATTAAAGAAAATTTTGATTTTTAACGTTTAATACACAAAATACATTCATTAACATACAATAGGTGTTCACATGCAAAAATTGTTTTCAATACATGAAAAAACTATACAAAACCTTGTAAATTCGGTAATTATTATTCAATTCAATTGGGCAGAGTTGCAAGAAAATGTGACCTATAAGATATATTAAGTATCTGCAAATAAAATTATTCGTTGCTATTCGGGAATACCCAGCAGAAAATAGTGCCTACCAGCTAGTTATTTTATAAGAGAGAAATTGCATGATATTTATATGAAATGAGCCGCTAAAATGCAATAGAAATGCAAATTTATTGCAACCAGTAAGCCAACAGTACAAAAAATCAAAAATAATACCTTATTCTGTAGCACATTTGGAAACCTTAATATACAAAAAACAATATAATGCTTCCATTATTGCCTACAATTTTATTTATTGCTTCCAAATGTTAAAAATTTTCTATTGGATACCCACTTTACCATTTGGTTACTTTACCCATTGGTTACTAATTTTCAAATTTATTTTTATTTACAAATTTCCAGGGACTGTAACGGTTATAAGTTATATCGAAAAACTTATTTTTTTATGGTTATTTTGAGAGTTTTTCCATAAAAGGTCAGCAGAAAAAGTTATTTTTCAACGGAAAAATAAAAGTTAGAAAAAAACTCTCAAAAATAGAGTTTTATTTTTTCGTCATAAAATAAAACTCATTTTGTGAGTTTTATTTTTCCGTCATAAAATAAAACTCCTTTTGTGAGTTTTATTTTTCAGTCGGAAAATAACCGTTATTTTTCGAGTTTTATTTTTCAGTTGAAAAATAAAACTCTATTTAGGAGTTTTATTTTTTCAGTCATAAAATAAAACTCGTTTTTATAAAAAATTTTTTTTTACACCTAACTCTGATTTGAAACATTATCGTCTGGCAACTATTACAAATGTCATTTCTATCATATTTTGTTACGTGCGGAACGTCGTAATAGACGCAGTCATCGAACCCGCTTTCATCCTCTTAGTCAAATATTTGTAACATTTTTAGTAAGTTCCGGCCATTATCGGATTTAATTGCGTAAATTTGCTCTTTTATTAATATTAAAGCACCCTAAAAATCGTTTAACTTGAGATTTTAGGTATTCAGTAATAAAAAACAATAAAATAAAGATAGCACAAGCAACGGGATTAGATTAAAAATAAAATCTTTCATAAAAACGAGTTTTATTTTATGACGGAAAAAATAAAACTCCTAAATAGAGTTTTATTTTTTAACTGAAAAATAAAACTCGAAAAATAACGGTTATTTTCCGACTGAAAAATAAAACTCACAAAATGAGTTTTATTTTATGACGAAAAAATAAAACTCACAAAATGAGTTTTATTTTATGACGGAAAAATAAAACTCTTTTTTTAAAGGTTTCATCTAACCTTTTATTTTTCCGTCAAAAAGTAACAGTTAAAATCTGATTAATGATCACTTATGCGAGATCACCACAGATTCTGTGAGAGCTCTCCAAGACGATTAATTTGGTATATAATATCATATATGTCTGTCGACTCTAATACGATGATTTTTTTAATTTAATTTTTAAGCAATAACTGTTATTTGCGGTCCCTGCAAATTTCTTATTAAAATTATTAAATTGTTTAATAACAAACAACAAATCGTATAAATCGATTCGAAAATTTTCCTAAGAAAAAAAAAAAAGAAATTAAAAGATGTTACGTAACGTTGCACTAAATTTCTATTTTCTAGAGGTTGCTACGAGAGAGAAACGTTGCGTTTAATTTGATTATCAATTGTATTAATTTGCATATACAAAAAATGAAAAACAGGACATTATTTCCAATAATGAGCTTCTAAAATTCTAATGCACTTATAAATCGTGCTACGCTACAAACTGAACTTTAAATGTGACATTTTCATTTTTATTATTTTAACTGTTTGTTTCACACTTGCATACACATTTACACATTTTATTTATACAAATTTATGAAATCTTGTTTATGTAAATAAAAAATTTACTGTAATTTGGGAAAAGCAAAACTTACAACGAAATGAAAATTGTATTTCAAATTAAATCACAAACTGAAAAAGAACCAGAGGTGTCATAAAGAAATCTAACCAAAATAAATTTTTGTTGTGCTGTTTGTTTTATAAATAATTTTAAATTTGAAATGCAAAATCGAAATTAATAGCACTTTTTGAAGTTCTAGCTCCCAACTCCCAAAACCTGAAACAGAACTTCGCAACGCTGAGCAGAGAGATGAGCACTCTAATGAAATGCTAGAGATAAATGCAATGTGATACCAGGGGTTGTCAGATAGTTTTAAATTTTTATCCCCGATTTCGAAATTCATATCCCAAAAAATCCCCACAGAAACTGTATCATTAATTTTGCATATAAGTATTTTTATTTTTAATAAGGTCTAAGCAGCTTTTTTACATTGAGTCCACAAGTTTTTAAAATATATCGATTGGAATGTTCTTTCACACATTTTTAACAAATTCCTACAACTATTGCTTATTAGAAGGTTTTTTTTCCTCGAAGAGCCGCTTCGGGCTTAAAACCTTGATGCCATTATTTCGAAACCAACGTTTTGCTCCCTTCGATGTATGTTACGGGTCATTATCTTGTCGAAACACCCATATATGTGCCATTTTATATTCAGCATAAGACATCATGATGCCGATTAAAATAATTGTATAGTATACGGCATTTATTGTACCATCAATTCTATACAGAGGTTCTATGCCATAGTATGAAAAACATTCTGATACCATTAAGTAAGTATATGTGAAGAAGTAATTTGTTATCTAATGACACTAAAATTAATTTGTTTATCTCCGAAAGAAGTAATTTAACTGTAAAAAGACCCTCTAATACTAAATTCATTTCCCAATAAAAACCATTAAAAACGGTGGCAGAAACATAATGGTATGGGGATGTTTTTATTTAGAGATATAAGAAAATAAACCAAATTAAAACCAAGAAAGAAGTTTATAAGCAAGTCTTGCTATAAATTCATACTCTCATATGAAAATCTTTCATCGTTTGTTCCGAATGCAAGAACTCTAAAATATGTAATTAAATAAGCAAACAAATTTTAAAACTTGCCGAAAATTTTTCGATTATCCCAATAAAAAAATCCCCATCCCTAAATGAATTTTTTCATCCCCATTTCAGAAAAAAAAAATTCCCAGTTTGGGGATAAATCCCCTAATCTGACAACACTGTGTGATACAAAAAAAAAAAGACAGAATATATTACTCAAGAGTATTTTTAAAAATATTCACATTTCATTGACACATTCATACCAGTCAAACTGCCAGCAGCAACACATTAATCTTCATCTCATTTTTCATTTTCAATATGTTGTTGGCAATGAAATTTTCATGAATTAAAAAAAGAAAAAAAAAAATCTGTATCGTCGTAATGAACTATTAATGCGTTTACAAATTTATATTATTTTATTTGCAAGTTCCATATAGAAATTGTTTTATTTCTTACGGTCATTTGTAAAGCACTTGTACTGAAAAAATACAAAAACAATATAATAAAAAATAATTGGTCTACACAGCGAATTCTGTAGATTTTCTTAATAAATGTAGTTTTTATCTTTAAAAATAGTTTTTATATCTAATTTTTTGTATGTAATCATTACGATTAGTAATCTTAACTAAACAGCGCTACATTTTAAGAAAGTGTTGCGTATACGTTATATACAAAAAATATTACGTATACGCACTGATTTTTTGTAATGCTATCCGCGACGATCGTTGAACGACTGAAGTATAAAACACATAGACAACAGCAAGCATTAGGCAGCAGCTTATCAAAATAAGAATATACACGTTTATTGAAAGATGATTATTTGAAAGGCAGCACAGCGAAATACCACACAAAAACCTTTGCTGCCCAACTTAGGCTAATTTCAATTGTTTTGAGTCAGCAAAAATCTGATTAGTGATGTTAATACAGCAAAAACAGTTAAATACATTCGACCTAAAAAATATTTTTTATTATAAAGGAAAGAAATACCATACATTATTAATATATTGTGTTTATTAATAAAATATAATAATAATTAGAAACTTTTCACATTACAAGTCGGTATTTATTTAATTAATTTGAAGGGTTTAAAATTTATAGGCGGTGTTCTACAAAGATCAATATGCATGGTTTTTTAAATTACATGTATAATGTGATGGGAAATGCGATGAAATGGCTGAATGTAAAACAAACAAATCAATACTTTAGGTCAGGGGTGAGCAACCTTTTTAATCAATTTAATTAATTAATTTGACGGGCCGCACATAAATACTAATAATTTACAAAACTCTATTTATAATAAAAATTAGAATAAAAAAATATAAAATTTAATGCCAAAAAAAAGTATTTGCTTGAAATTTTTAATGAGAAATTTGGCACTGTTTTTTCGATACAACCTGATCAATATCAGCCGGAATTGATGAGGTAGGTACACATACACAAGTTTCTAATCGTGCATTACTCAGTCTTGATCGGTGGTAATTGGTCGGTGGTCGGATTTATAAACATTCTCGATGTTTACTGAGAGAAATACATTTTTTACATCAGTATTATTCTGCATGTCCATTACTTCCCTTTGAAAGTCTTCGGGAACTGTATCCACATCGATAATTAATGGTTAGGAAAACATTTTCATGGAAGCTGCTCTCTTCTCAGTTTCTTCGTAATTGTAATTCGTTGATTAATGTGTCTATTTATTATGTGTATTTTTGAGAAGCAGCAACACTTGTTTGGCGGGCCACATAAATAGGTTGAAAGAGCCGCAAGCGGCCCGCGGGCCGCGTGTTGCTCATCCCTGCTTTAGGTCTTACAAGAAATATGCAAATGTGTGATGCACTGAATTATCTTTCTGATCAGGGGATTTATTTGGAAGATATCCAGCCGTACCAGTTGAGAAATACACAGCATTTCAGAATTCAACGGGCAAAATCAACGGCGATACAAAAAATCATTATTTTCCAAGAGTTCTATACACATTGCCAAATAATTTGAGATGAGAACATCAGTAGTGGTGTATCCCTGAATATTGGTCTTATTAAAAAAAAGAAATATATTTTACTAGCCTAAACCCCGCGTGCTTCGCTACACCTACCGCTACCATTTGTACACATGTTTCGACTGATGATTTTTAATAACTACGAAATAAATTATCCCAAACTCTGAAAAATTAGCTTTAACACTTCTCAAGATATAAAGAAATTAATATTTAACTTGAATGGGAGGTACCATGCCTACTTTCTGAATGATGATTTTCCTTGACCAAGAAGGCGTTCAGACTAAATTTAGAAAATTTAGCTTTAACAGCGCTCAAAACATTAGTTAAGCATAATATGTAAAAATTGTACATTGATTTTGTATGGGAACATATAGAAAAATCTAAATGGCATATCTCCGGAACCAATGGTCCGATTTCGCTCAAACGTCACATAAACAATACGTCTATGCATTCTATGCATTTTGCTTTGTAACTTGTCACATACAGTTCTACTTTTATGCCAGATGCATAAAAAGGAAAGACGTATAAACGCATGGTGTGGCTTAACAAATAGCAATCTCCACAAATATATTTGCGTTTTATTGTTTATTTCCACATGACAAATAATAAACAAATTAATGTGTCAATAAAATAGTAATTTAAAAAAGTACGTAGGAAATCCAAACAGTCATGCATGTATAAGTATAATATACATTACGATTATGTGAAACTTTATAGAGCTAAAGGTTTTTATGTATAAGTCTAGCATGTGAATTAAAAACAAAACAAAAATTTAAAAATAATATATTTTTAGGGCATGGCGATGAGTTTCGCATTAGAACCAACCATGAGCTGTATGAGCTCCTCGGCGATGTGGGCGTTGTTCAGCGCATTAACATCCAGCGGCTACGCTGGCTCGGCCATATTGTTCGGATGGATGAATCTGCTCCAGCGAGAAAAGTTTTCGATGCGAAGGTCACTAGACGTCGGCGTAGAGGACGACCGTGTATACGTTGGAAGGACCAAGTTGATGAAGCCCTGTCGTTAATTGGTGTGACCAACTGGAGAAGGCGAGCGCTTAGCAGAGACGCCTGGAGACTAGTGTTAAGGCAGGCCGAAACCCGTTAACGGGTTGTTATAGCCATCTAAGTAAGTATGTAAGTAAGTAATATATTTTTATATGCTGAAGACTTGATTTCGAGAACCAGGAAAAGTGATCAATTTTTTTTTTAATTAATTTTAATTCGTTAGAAACGCTTTAAATAAATCAAAGTTAATTGCAATGAATTTTTTTGGTAATCAAAATAGAAATATTGAAAAAAAAGTAATTTCAGTATGTGGTGTCTAGAGAAGTATGAGTTAAATTGTTGATGGCTTATTTAAATTTTTAAATAAATAACAATTTTAATATTAAGATCCCAATTTTTATAAGTTTAAATGAATGTTCACTCAATCCACCTTATGTTTAATAGTTTTCCCTTTTTTAAAAGTTTTCCGTAAATACTCCGCGCGCTTTATTAACCAGTATAAATAATTTGTTGTTTTTGCAAGAAATGAAATATATTTACATATATCCCTGTCTAAAGTTGACAAGCCATTGAAGTTATTTTAATATAAATAAGAGAAGGCAAAACTGAAATAACCTTTCAGTCATATCATACACAAATATCGTAACTATACGTTAATAATTTCGTAAGCCTGTTTGTTGACGGCACATACATAAACATATGTACCTTTTATATTGAATTCCCTTTATAAGAGCTGGGAAAAGCAAAAAGTAATACAAACTATTTATAAAGGAAGTGAAACCATCCACGCATAAATGCTATAAAACTTTAAATTAAATATTTCTCTAGCTTTACATGTATATATATATATATATTTACTCGTATATACACTTCTTAAAATGCGAAGTAGGGAAACATATTTAGAAATTTTGTTGATTTTCTTAAGACACTGACAGAATCATTGAGAATTTCTATTTATATTGAAAAATTTTAAACTATTTTAGGTGAGTTCTTACCTGTTTAACCCTCCGTCCTGCCCATGTATCTGGCTAGATCTTTTACGAATTTAACACTGATTTAAACAAATTTCTATTTTAGCTATGCGCTTTTGCCTCTAGGTACCCTCTACAAATATTGTTAGCTATCGTTTTTTGAAAAAAAAAGTTAAAAAAAAACAACAAAAATAATTTATGTGGATTTTTTCATCTACACATCACATACGTAGCGCATGCGTCTGGCCAGATGCGCGTGTATTTTTTATGGAGAATAATGAGTTTTATTTGCATTTTATTTTTTTTTTACTTTTTTACGTTTGTTTACTCAAATCAACTTAAGGTACATTTTGTGGATACTTTGCGTTGTTGTAGCTGTTGTAAGTTTCAGATTTTTGGCTACGCCTCACTATCTTCATAGTAAATACTTTCGCAGCAACGAAATTAAATACAAAAAACTGTCACTTTTTTCTATTTGCATAAGTTGAGTTGTTTTTTCACGTCAGTTGAAAAAAAGAAAAAACAAATGAAAATATATGTATAATATAATGTTATAATAATATGTATAATGTTATCACTAAGATTGCATATTTATCATATAAATGTATTGAAATACATATAGTAGTACATCTGGCCAGATGCATGCGCTACGTATTTGACTATCGGAACATGTGCGTGACGGAGGGTTAAATGATTTCTAAAAACTAGGCAGCATCTTAGCAGACCTTATAAATTAACATTAACATATCGGAAACTACATGAATATGGGCAATATAAAGCACCACCTTTTTTATATTAACCACGATACTATTCGTATGTCGATACTTTACTCATTTACTCGTAAACCATTCTTATTAATAGGTTGAGAATAATTTAAGCATCAGCTGTAACATTGGCAACAATCGTTGCAAGGTAATGCCACATTAAATTTATAACCTTCTTGTTAGGCAGAGACTTCAAGTATTGTCCATCACAAGTTACTCTGCTAGTAGTGTTCGATTTGAGGAGGAATAACAGAAATTCTCTCAAACTCTCATTAAAGTTGATAATTAATGTTAAAGTGTAATAACTGAGGACTAAATTCGCTTTTCTCAAATATGGTATCAAAAGCTGAAAAAACAAAAACACTAATTCGTTTTTAATTTGTAACAACATTTTGCCACATAACCATGAAAATTTTAAAGAGGTGAAATTAATTCGATATTATAAATTTTTATTAAAAACAAAAAAATTAAGTTCTCTTTAATCAGTTATTTAAAAAACATTTGCAAAATAATCTAATTTAAATACGTCAATATATTAATGCAGTCCAGTAGTTGCCGTGGTTAGTGTGTTGGCTTACTAAGACGATAGCTCGGGATTCAAACCGTAGAATATTTCTTTAAACGACTACTTTTTAGCAGTCTTCTGGCAAAAGCTCTGACAGTAACGGATTGTCATAAAAAAACTTCTCAAGTCTGTGGTTCGTAGGTATCGGTACTCATGGATAAAAAAATTACAATATGAGTACTGCGAGAAGCTAGGTCATAACTCTGAAACAGGGTTGTAATGGCCAATTATGTATGCATGTATGTATTAATGCATTTCTGCTCAAAACGTAAATAAATATTTGAAAGCTTATTAAGCCTAAACGCTTCGTTTTAGTACAAATAAAATCATCATTTACCGATTGTAGGAAACCTTCTCTTGTCTGTGGTTTTTGCTCTTTAAGTGAAAATAAAGTTACCCTTTAGCAAACTAATAAAGAGAAACCGCACTCATATACACAAAAAGGGCAATTTAACTTCAGTATAATAACAGCAATGAATATCGTTGAAACACACAAATGCTTATACCTATAAAGCTAAATTTTTACAATCAAATTTGTATTTACAAGCGAACCCTCATAAAGAAGCTTTTTTGTAAATACGAACATGAAAAAGCCTTTAAACGTGAAAGTATCACGTTTGTTGAAGTCTTGTTAAAGTCCTTTTTGGTTTTGTATTTATTCTGTTACAACTACAGCAAGTATTTCCTTTGCATAAGTAAAGAAACACTCATACATATGCCGTGGCATTTACAAACGATCACACACTTAATAAACTAAAAGACAAGAAAATTTAAGGTATTCGCACATATGCTCTCATATATGAATATATTCGTACACACGTGCATGTTAATTTGTCGTGTGCGTATTCAGGCGATGAGGTATAATCGTATTAATATACATATACACGCACATATACAAACAAAACCGTTCTGAACTTAAATAAGAAAAGAAACAAAAACGTTTACAAAAATAAAAAAAATCCTTCAAAGATAATATTCAAATTTGAATGTGTTTGTCAAAGGGACCCTCCATTTCTGTATATGTGCGCTTCCGGCAAAAACTTACATTAAATTTCACTTTCTGAGAACTTTTCTAGTACTTACGTTTATGCAATACTTTTTAGCTAATCTGTAATATTTGTCACTTTCAGCATTACTGGTCACACTATAGGCGATAACTTCAAAACGTTATTTAAAGTTTAACAGATAAATCATTGTGTACAAAAGTAAGTTGGTATTAAAATAAATGGTCGCTTTTTCACCAATTTCTATATTTTGTTTACTTAAGGCCCTAACTCATAAACAATTTTTTGCTGGGTTGTGCACAGTGTGACAAAAGTAGTGTTTTTTTCGAACCGAATATAAATTTTCCTTACATATTTTTGTTTATATCTGCTTTAATAAGCGGTTAATTTTAAAAGTGCTTAAAAATTAAGCACATATAAAAATGCTGCCAAGTTCTTTTATCTTGACGTTATCTTTTTAAAATTTTTATTATATTTCATAAATTAAAAAAGAATAAACTCTGTAAATATGGCCAAGGCGAAGGAATGTAATTATTTTTATGTTGTTTGAATTGTTTTTAAAAAAATAATTTCGTATTTTTTTTATAAAAATTGTCAGTAATGCCAAATTTAATTTCTTAAGCACTTATGTCGGTTTTTTCGAAGCAGTTTATCTAAGCGGCTATAGTTATCGAAAAAAACACTACTCAAATTAAAAATATATTAGAGCTAAATCACATTTAAATAATGCTAAAAAAGTTAAAATAAAAAACCTAAGCTTTAAACTAAAGCTAAACTTCTTTGACTGGGGGCAAATTTCGTCAGTCGATTTCTAACTAAATTTCCTACAATTTTAAAACAATTTACATAGAAATTTCGTTCGATATCGAATGCCGTAATTTGCTATTGTATTCAATTTTGAGGAAAAAGTTTAACTACATTGGTTTTTCTTTCGAAATTTTGATATTCAGAGTGGTTGGTATAGTCGCACCAAAACTCAAACGGCCTAGGTTCAAATCCCAGCAAAGGTGAAAAATGAAAAAGTTACTTTGAGATTTTTGCAAAATTATAATTTAAAAATAACAGGTTCTCCCCCCTCCTCTCCAAGAGGACCATCTACAAAAAACCGCTCCACGACATTCCACTCTATTCCACTTAACCAATGTCAATAAAAAACAAATGATCAGGAGAAAAGCGACACCTATTTGGAAGTAACAGATAACAGCTAAACCTACTTAGCGAAGGCACTCACCACACAATCAACATATAACGATGAGGCAATTGCTGCTGATCATTCAAGGGTGAAGATATAACACTGGCCTTTGAATTATAAATTCAAGCAATTTGTCCAATACTATGCACAGCATTTAGTAGGGGTTTACCCCTGAGTATTGGTCTCAAAAAATAAGAAAAAATAAAAAATATTTTATTAAAACTAAAAGCATGCAACACCTTTTTTCACAACAAATAATGCAGTTCAACCAAATATTTTTTTTCTTTTGACAAGAACTAATCAACCCTTCATTTGCGGCTCAGAGAGCACCTCTTACAATTCGAATATCTGATACAAAATAGTTAAAAACTCTATTCTAAAATCCTGCTAATTATAACAAAAATTATTATTATTATTCTTCCGAAATAACTCTTAAATGCTAGGTACTTCTGCGTTAAATGCCGTGTATAAAATTCCTTTGTATACATATTATTAATAAAGTTTAGTTTAGTTCAAAACTGGTAGTTTTAAGGTAAGAATTTTTGAAAAAATTTGCTACGTTAGTAAGAGTTCAGTGGCGAGAATGATGAGAATGCACCCTTTCTTATCCATAAAGCCTGGTATTGAGTTCAAAATTTCGTACGAAAAGCTGTCAAATTACATATAAAAATATTTCGTTTGAAATAGATGTGAAATAATGTTTCATGTGAAATCTACATATCAACATTTTTTCTAACTGCAACAAGTTTCTGTCAACATTTTGATTCATGTACGGAACAACATAGTCAACATTTCTTTGGAACGAAATAAAATAAATTTACACCAGCCTACAATAACTTTTGTTTATTATAATGAGCAGGATTTTATAACAGAGTTTTTACTGTTGACATAGCTTTGGTGTTAGGTTATTTAGAGTTATATTGGATATTCGAATTATTATAGGTGGTCTTTTGCAATTTCTGTAAATAAAATGCATGATATATCATTATAATTTCAACTCACTGCACAGCAGTTGAACTGTTAAGGATTGCATAAAAAGTGCAGGTCTTAAAAAGAAAAACTGAAAAACTAAAATACATGTAGATTCTGAGCCCCAAATGAAAGTTAAATCAGTTCTTGTCAAAAGCAACAAAAAAATTATTTTGTTGAACTGTGTTGTGTAAAAAGGTGATGCATGCTTTTAGGGATATATGTTGCATATCAAATTTTTTGATTGGAAAAATAAATGTAGCTAAACTTTTTCACAAAATTGAACTCAGTACCTGGCTTAATGCCAAAAAATTTATAATTTCATATGCAATTCTTTCAACGTGTGTTCTGGTTATGAGCTTTGTTCATAGGATGAAATATTTTATTCTTTTTTTTTATTCTATTTTAATATGTTTTAATTGTAATTGCAGAAAACGGTTGGAAAGCTAAATGCTTTACGAAAAAGCTAAAAAAGAGCTAAAAGCTAACTGAAATCTTTTAGAGCTAAGTCGAAAAATTTAGCTAAATTTAGTTCTAAAAAATTTAACTCGGTCACATTTAATAATTTGTTTTTTATTTTAGCTATTTATTTATGCCCGTATTCATAAAATAGTTAAACTGCCAGTAATACGTGTAGCAACATTATTTTTATTTATACTTTAAAAATTTTAAACGAACTTTTAAGATACAATTCCAAAACTTGCCATTGTGATTTCTTAATTATTATTTTCAACTGGTACCAGAAGCTTTTAGGAGTAGAAAATAATTTTCATAACAAAACATTTTTTTTTTCTTTTTTTATTATAAAATGTTTGCCGTAAATATTAAAGGTATATTAGAATTTGCCTACATATGAGAAAACACAGCCCATTACCACAAGACAATATAGAAATAAATATTTTTTTATAAGAATTTAGGGGTGACTACAAATGAAAGGGATTTACTTTCATATCAAAGGGTTATGTCTATCCTATATAGGTATGGTGAACACTAAATATAAGAAAAAATAGTGTTTTTATTTAAGCACATGGAAACTGAAAATTGATAAATTTAAAACAATATTTTATAGCATTTAATTTTACTACTTTCTGGCTACGCTGCTCGTTGGCAAATACGCTTCGCATAACAAATTTTATAGAATTCATCTCTGACTACTTTATTACCATACACTCATAAAATACTCACAAAATCAATAAGCTTTTGATATTTCTTTATAAAATTTATTTATAAACTTGTAATGTTTAAGAGGCCCATATATCGTCGAAGGAATTAAAGAACGCTGTAACTGACAAAACCTTAAATGTTCACCAGAGCCAAAAAATCCGTGTGAAAATAGAACCAATTAATATTTGAATGAATTTACTATAATGAATTTACTGCAAGGCGTGGACTTATTCTGCATTCTCATATTTTTAGTACAAGCCGCAAGATATTTTATTTAGAGACTCTGGAAATATTAAGTTGCCTCCACAACGTGTGTATACGTTAATCGTTAAAACATTTTATCAAAATCAAGCTTCGTTTACTGTGAAGATGAGAAAGTTACGTGAAATTTTTGGGAAAAACAACGAGCCAACAAGACGCACTATTTATCATTCACTATGATTTCGAGGAGGTAGCTGATGTACTAAAAGATCAGCTGAAAACGTTACTGCTGTTCAAGAAAGTGTTCCAAATCCATCAACCTCAATTCGACGATGTGCTCATGAGCTTGGTCTTCAAAGAACAATTTTGGTCACATTTTTGTACAAAGATTTGCATTTGTTTCCATTTAAGATTCACTTGATACAAGAGCTTCTTCTAGAAAACTACTTACGGCCGCCATACATATGCCAAAAGGATGCTTCAACTCGCCCATGACAACCCCGATTTTCATGAAAAAGTCATAATGAGTGACGAGGCATATTTTCATTTGACTGAATATGTGAATAAATAGAATAGTCGGTTTTGGGTACTGGAATACCCTCAAATTATTCATCAAACTCCTTTGCATCCATTAAAAGTGACTGTCTAGTGTGTAATTTCGTCAAGAGGAATCCTTGGATCTTACTTCTTTGAAACTTAAAACGGCGTTACGGTAACTGTTAATAAGGAGTGATATCGTGATATGATTGGGAAATTTTTAACGCCAGGCTTGGTTTCAACAAGAGAGTGCCACATCGCATACAGATAGGATTTCAATGGAATTATTGGATTTGCTAATTAAAAAAAAAAAATTAAATAAATTTGTAAAACAACTCTCTAACACTGGGAAATTTTTTTTTTGTTGTTGTTTAAAACTTCGAAATATCGCAAATTTTTGTTCGTCATTTATCTCCTGTGCAGGGATTTGAACTTGGGCTGCTTTACGTTGTAAGCGATTATTCTAACTACTATACTACGCTACCCCCTAAAATCCCCTTAAAAGTATACCTGTAGTTTATTTAATTTTATTACTCAATCTCTCTACTAAATGAAGGCTTCAAATTAATTATTTTTATATAAAATTTAAGATAAAGACTATCAGACTTAACTTATATGGCTTAACACCTGCTGATTATCTCTTTTGCTAATTTTTTTCAATAACACATAACAAATCATTCTCAACCATCAAACAAAAAATTAAAAAAAAAAACTGAAGAAATAAAACTTTTCCAATTTTACTGCCAAAACGTGTGTATCTTTTGTTTTTCGAACCTTTCCTGTCTGAATTATTAAATTTCTGTTTGTTTGTGTATTACAACTGTAATCGCATTGAAAGAAAAAGAAAATTTTGCCAAACTGCTATTAAAGGTATTATTGATTTTTTTACCTGTTTATGTTATTGCTGTTACTGGTATCTTACTCGTATTTGTTTGGCAAAGTTTTTTGATAACTAAACTAAATAGTGTTTTTATGTTTTGCGTGAAGAAACGTTTTTCTTTCACCAACGTTGGCATGTTAGAAATCATTGACAGCATAATTGCTGTGCTAATGATACTTTCAATTCTACACGTGATTTGTATTTTCCTGTAGTTTTCAAACCTCCCCGAAAGCAACTGGAAAGTATGCTAACTTTGGTTTATTGCTCAAATTATTTAATTTATATATACGCTTAGAGATATGAGTCTAAAATTGTTTTCTTTTAATCATTTTCATTTTTAAAACTGAAAGTTGAAAAAAACCAAGACCAAAATAAGAATCTTGAATGATATACGCTTAATAAAATAAGTCGAGTATACAGTATGTGTTTAAAAATGTCTGTAATTTTCTTTCTGTCAAATCCTTAAACTTTTTAATAAAAAGCTCGAAAACTTGTTTTAAAGCCGAGATTGGTTTTGCACTTTTGGGTAAAATTTAAACCTTTACTTTTTTGACGTCAAAAAGTTTATTCAAATTACATTATTTTATATGAATAACAAAATTTTATGATTTGTTGATACAGTTTCTTTAAAATTGCGGATAAAATTAAGGCTTCGGACCAAAATAAAATGAGATCAGTAATGGAGCTTTTAATTACTACTTAACCCATTCGCTGCCAAGGATATCCCGCACTGTCAAGACCAGTATACTCGTTTTACTTTGAAAACAAAATACGCGAAATTACTTTATCCCGTTATCTGCTGAGACACTGTAATCGACAATAGTGATTTTCTAAGTGTTGCCAAATTTCGCAATATATCTCGTTTTATTCCATTTTCTTTATTTTATCCATCTGCATGATTTATTATTTGTTTTTCTACTAAAACGTACGCAAATACGATAAAGGATATCGAGTTCTTCTGCCTTCATAATGCCAACGACGAGTATAGTCGTCTTTAGTTTCTGCTTGTAAATGATTATGTATGATAATATATGTGCACTTACCAAGAAATAACAGGGTTTTGGTAAACAATAACACTCAAAATATAAATGGCAATAGGAATGACTTCATATAATTTAGGCTTGGCAGCTTTACGTATGGTTTATGACTAAAACCGAAAGGTCCAGTCTTAAACCTTTGTTCTGATATCTTGAAAGAACTATATAAGAAAACATATATAACTTTCGGCGGCTACCTCTTAAAAATGCCTCCATAAAAAAACTTCTCAAGTCTGTCATTTGGAGTTAATGTTAAACTGTAGGCCTCCTTACTCATGAATAAAAATTGACTCACAAAATATGGGTGCTGTGAGAAACTATGCCGTAACTGGTAAAAAAAGGAATTTTTTATTTTTGCAAAAATTATGTTTTTGCATTTACTCATGATGCAAATTATTTTTTTCTATTTTAAAAATGTCAAAATTCGTAGTAACAAAACATTATCTGTGAGTTGTTTTTTTTATCGTAACCAATACTCAGGGGTAAACCCTTACTAAATGCTGTGAATTGAATTGGAATTTTTTTTTGAAAGAACAGTACATTATAACAACAAAACATAATGCTCATTTGCGAGAAGTTTAACTTAAGTTTTCGATATTTTCTTAAAACTGTACCCAATTTGTCACATTTTTACACCAGTGAGGTAAACAACAACAATTTTATTCCCTTCACAAGTTTTTAAAATAGTCTACGAAAATAAGTCCTGAGAAATATTGCAGCCACCACTAAATGCAGAAGGAAAAAGTTACCACTAAATGAATCTATTACAGTGGTAATGAAAATTTAGTGCACTAACTCATAATGACGTCATCTGTAAGCAATTACCGGCAGATGACGTCAGTTCGAATGTATTCTTTTGATATGAAAGAATTTTAAAGTTATGGCTCACATTTTATTCGTTTTTTTGTCACGACAATAGATGCAGCTGCTTGTAATGGATATTAAAGTGATTTTAAATTTACAATTACGAAAATTTGGATTTACTGTATTTGGTTTTATTTAACGAAAGTTTTCTAACTTAAAAAAACTTTTTCAAAATTAGCGTTCTCAATAAATATTTTTAAACCCATTTTAATAAACATTTTCACCTTTGTTTCCCAACACAACAACCCTTTAAAGTATAATTGTGTAAATAATAATTTAAAACTGATTTGTTTCATGTCGTTCATGTATGATTTTTAACATGCAATAAAGTAGTCAAAATGTAAAAAAAATATATACTTTTACATATAAGTACAAGAATTGGTTATTAAACACGGAACCGGCATAAAAAAGCCTATAATGACTCTATTTTGTCTGACACGTGATTATATGGTCAAGGCACCTAAAACATTTTTAAATAACATTTATGTTGAACGATAATTAACAAAAATATCATGACAGGCAAACTGGCTGGATGGAAAAACGAATGATTAATAAATGTTGGAATTGCTTAAACGCATAATAGTGGTACTCATGTCTATGAAGTACACAAGTATTTAAATTATGCCAGTATGTAGTATGAGTATCATTTAAATCTTTTAAGCTATTTAAAATATAAAAAAAAAATTGAGAGAAAATATTTTTTGTTACTGCAAAAGTTATTAACGAAAAGGTAATTAAATTATAATGCAATATTTTGTTGTCAAATTCTAAAAAGAAATTTATGAAGTTTTTATGAAACATTGAATTTTTTCTTTAATTTGTATTTTATACGCCGCATTAATAAAAACCAATATATAGAAGTTTATTAAAGACTTATTTGACAAACATTCCAAAAAAATTGGTTATAAAAGCCCTTAATAAATCGTTACTTTAAAATACGGATGTCGTATATAGCATAAGTTAATTTTTCAGAAGACGGTTTTGAATGTTTAGCATCAAATTTCTTCAAAATGGCCCCATGGATTCTCCCCAGTTTTGAAGCTAATATAACTTGACTACTTAGTTTTCATAAGCCTAAATCCGATTTACTGTAAATATAAGTTCAACTAAAAAGGCGTTATTAGCTTGTTTTATTTTTTTTTGAACACACAGTACAACACGAAAAAATAACCATATACGCACACCAATCACTACGTAATAAAATACAAAAAAAAAAAAATACTTTTTTATGGGTCGGTGTCATTTTTGCAAAATAGTTATCATATTCTCAGGCTCATATCTTGCAAACCGTTCACAGTTTTGATTTACTCTCTGAAGCAAAGTTGTAGCTCCTGACATGAAAAACAATACTTGTGAACATATAAAATCAAAAACCTTCTTTAAGACTAAAATCGCAAAAATTTTTTAAAAATTCAATTTTTTTACTTTTTTTCCCTGCATAGGTAGCAAACTGTTCAAAATTTAAGGGAACAATGAACTACAAAAATTTATCCAAGAACTCAATAAACAACTTTCTAAAACTTTCTCGTTGAAGTCGCGTTGTACAATGCTTCGATTTGAGCGTCGTGTCGCTTTTATATTGTGTGCTGCGTCCCGAGCTTACTGTTTTGTCTGTGCTGTTGCTGTCGGTGCGTGATCGAGCGAGTTGTATTTTCAATACGAAGAATCATTTTAGTGAACATACAATAAAATAAATGATTAGAATAGTAAAATTTTACGTCTTACTATAAAATGCATGCTCAACATCTGGGAAGTTATAGGGTTATGTATAAAACTTATGATACCATTTGAAAGAGCTTAAAAGTGTATTATGAATAATGTATGTATGTAATAATCTCCAAATCATAAAATCTCACTTACGACATTTATATTTTGATGTAGCGAAATGTGTTTTTTTATGATTACGGCAGAAAATATAGCAGGATTATAAAATTAAATTTCTTATAAAAATTTTTTGTTTTGCAAACCAAAATTTTTTTTGTAAGTAAGGGGGGTAGTACATACAAACAACGTAAATATGTGTATACATAAATGCCTTCCGCATATAAGTAGTTGGCCTAGGGCCTTGAAAATATAGTTCCATTTTCTTCAGTTAATTTTATAATTTGTTTATCCTCGCGCTGACTTTATTTTCAGTCTTGGACAGTTACAGGTTTACCATTTTGGAATATGGACTGTCTAATAGTGAGGAAGTTAATAATAGAGTATCAACCAGTATTAGCGTTGAAGTATGTGATATCAAAACTGTCATTCCTCATTAAAAAATTCTTGCAATCATAAAAAATGTTATAAATGAGCACAAAAAAGCCTTATATGTACATATGTATATACGTATATTATATATATCTGTGGACATTTGACAAAACGTCTTCTTTCTAAATCAACAACTTTTCAGTAGAGCAAAAAAACAGTTAAAAAGGCTAATAGAAGTTATTGCTTAAAAAATTAAAAAAAATTTGAACTTGGATATCATACACAAATACTTAACGAACATTATGCGACCTTTTTTGTCCCTCTAGAAGCAATAGTTTTCTTTAAAACGACAAAAATTTAATTTGAGACTTTTTGTTAAATAGATTTTAAAGAAAAAAATTTGCTTCCATCATTCCGTCGCTTTCTCAACATTTTTTTGATTAAATTTGGAAATTATCTTAATCGCTTTAGTCAAGACAAGTTGTTTTGTTAAAATAGAAAATGAAAAAAAGGTTGAAAGAAGTTGATCTGGAAAATATATTTCGATTTTATTAAATAAAAAAATACTTCTATTTTTCCCTACAATATGCAAATAATTAAAAAATTATAATAAAAATTAAATACAATTTTTTATACACATTCAATTTTTCAAATTATGCTTAATTCTCCGAAAGAAGCCGTTTTGTCAAATTGAAATTGGGGGAAAGTCTGAAAGAATTCGATTAGTCAACTGAAAGACAAGGAAATTCTTTGTATACTATAAAAATCTTGGAAAATTGTCTTACTTCGAGAGAAGACGTTTTTTCAAAATTCCACAGATATGTATGTATATAGCAGTGAATCCACTGAACTAATTTGTCAGAATTTCCTGTACTAATTAAAAAGCCTATAATGATTAAAACTTTAAAGCATATAATATTTACTATATCGCCCCTTTAACAAGTAACTTTTGTTCAGTATGTTTGCGTGGAAATAACTTATGATCCCCGTATTTTAATGAGAATAGTTGATATTTAAAAAAAATCTAAACCTTTCCACGGATAAGGGTTTGGAAAACTTTTAATTCTTTGCAATTTTTAGTAATGAGGCCAACATTTGTATATAAATTTGAAACACTCCTCTGTGTAAAATTAAGTAAAAATATATAATATGTATATAAGTATGTATGTATGTTAACCATAGATTGAATATTTAAATTGTTATAATCAATTAAAATACTAAAGTTAAAGGAACTATTAAAGTGTCATATGAGTGGCATATACAATAAAAAAAAGAACTTTAAATGTATGCCAAAATATCAAATACTTTGTGTCATTCAAAACCTGACACTTAGTGAAACCAATTTTATAATTTACTTTGGTCACGATATTGGAATGATATTTGTGTATATTTAAGAACGTGTAGCAATTTAGAAGTTTATTAAAACAAAATTCTTTAAAGTATAAAATAAAACTTATAATTTTTTTGTAATTTTGAAATCAGTTTAAAGCAATTTTATTTTTTTAAAGCGGTACAACATTTCATCTTTTTGATAATTTTTGTCTTGTTGCAGACGATTAAAATACCTTTACGAGGGACTAAGCTGGCGGAGAGTAATAACTCTGTATCAGGGTCTCCCATGCCAGAAATGCAGTTGAAAAACAATGACAGATCAACGACAACAACAACAATATCATATTCAATATCATTGCCACCTATGAACAGATATGAAACTAGGGACTGCAACAACAGCAGTTGGCTTTACAAAAGTTGTATTCATTAAATGAAAACGTGGAAAAACTGGTAGTGCCACATTTGGAGCTCTTATGGCACCATTAGCGGTACGTTTTGTTTTTGTTGTTTCTCCCTTAAATGTTGGATTATTTAGTGGTGAAGGTATAACACTGGGCATTTGGCACTGGGTCACCTCAATGTACTGCATAAGTAGGGGTAAACCCTTGAGTGCGGGTCTTAATCTAAAAAAAAAATAATTTTTAATTAACAATTTAATTAAATTTACTTGATTTCGACATAATAAAAGAAGATTTAATCGCTTTAAAACAAATACTTTGCACAGGTTTTCTTAATATTAAGCGACTTTTGCAATGAAAATTTATTCTTTATTTCTTTTTTATTCTTGGTATATTCTGTCGTGGTCTAGTGGTTAGTGTGTTGGCTTACTAAGACATGGGCCCTGGGTTCGACTCCAGGCTCTGACATCTTCAAAAAAAGAAATATGAAAAAAATATTTCTTTCGGCGACTACCTCTCAGCAGTCTTCTGGCAAAAGCTTTGAGAGTAACTAATTGCCATGAACAAGCTTCTCAAGTCTGTCGTTCGGAGTCGACATTAAACTGTAGGTCCCGGTACTCATGGATAAAAATTGACACACACAACATGAGTGCTGCGAGAAGCTAGGCCGTAATCCTGACACAGGGTTGTAAAGGCCAGTTATGTATGTATGTATGTATGTATATTCTGTTTTAGTTTTAGTTAAGAAAATAATCATGAATGTCAGTTTATCAGTTTAGTTCAGCATTTCATTACTGAAGCTCTATTCAAAGTGAGGCATACTTAAGCTAGACCAACAAAAATATATTTCAGAACAGGTAGGATTACGGAAAAATTTTCGTTTCATCGTTTTGCAAATAGTCATTAAATAATTGTTTAACGTGAACCAGAGCATTTTTACATATTATTTCCTTATGTGGTTGCATAATCTTGACTTTTTTGTTACTATTGGGAATCATCGAAATTATATTTTTATAAAATTTCTGTATTCAATGACCTTTACCTGATTAATAAGAAGATATTTCTTCGCTCCTATCCAAACACTAGAATGGAAAGGAAGTTGGAGAAATAATATATCTATATATCTATATCTAATAAAGCACAACACAAGTACATATAAAGATTTGTTGTTTGATTAATTATCAAACTTACTATTTATTTTATTTCCCACTTCCAATCTTAACAATTTATATGAATAACATTAAATGACTTTTTGCGATATAATAATAAAATCTTTCAAAAAGTTACTGAAATAGTTCAATAAATCTTAGGAAGACAATTTAACAAACACCGCTTTCAAATGAAATAAAAAAAAAACAAAATATATACTCGAGTATAGAAATAAATTGAAAAAATTGAAATAAAAAAAACCAGCAAGGACAAAATGTTTTGTTATAAAAAAAAATGGAAAAAACTATCAATAAAACCATTACAACCATGACACCAAATATTAAGGAATTTCTACTCCCACAAACACTAACCTACTGATATATACTACACACGTTTTCACACATAATCGTACTCTCCTTCTCAAAACCCAATGCTCTTAAAAAAATACCACAGAAGCTAAAATCGTAATAAAGAGTCAAAATACATGAATAAAATCAATTGTTTTTTCCATATGATATTATCACCAACAATTGAAGTTCCAAAATGAATACGGGGAGTATCTTTGAAAGAGTATATGAATGAATGAATGAATTGCATGTGATGATGCAATGAAAATTCAATTTTATCAATCCAACAAATACAAGCACCAGTACAACTAACGACCACCAAATAAAAGTGGCGAAAAAAATAATCGAATTGAAAATAAAAATTTTATTTTTGTTGAAGCAAAAACTATACACAATAGTTTTTTTTTGGAAAATAATGAACACGCTTTTATTTATAAATAACAATAGGCAGACGCAGAAATAGTCGTATGCATTTGGGAATTAATTTAAAGATAATGAGAAATCAAATTTCAACTCCAAACACAAAAATGTTTAATAATAATAAAGCAAAAACCTGATTAAGTATTGAACTAAAGTGGTGTATTGAGTTACTTGGCTATTTTTGCTCAAAAATATTATGTATTTTTTTAACTAGGTAGAACTGAAGGAAACATATGAAGTATTAGAATTGGGAGAAAATCGTAACAAAGCTTACTTATTAATCAAATCAATCAAATAATGAAAGGTAAAATATGGGATACAAAAGCCAAATTATTACATTTATGCTGTTCTATGGTATTTTACTCGTATTAATAAAGTACTTAGGTAATTTATATGTAGAAGTACGAATTTGTACTACTCGTATATCCAGGAATCACTAATGAAGATCAACCAGAATTTGTTCTACTCGAACACTTCACAACTTGTGGTTGTCATAGGATGGAAGTGATGCAAAAACCTGAATATTATTTGCTTAAAATAACTATTTGGTTTAAAAAAAATACTCTGAGTTTTAAAACAAAATAATATTAGCAAACGTAATTAAAAACAATTTATATATTACACAAAAATCTTGTATTTATTAAAATAAAAATAAATTAAAAATACAGGTTAACCGTGTGATTTTCACATCACTTTTCTGTAATTTGGTTAAGTTTTTCAGTGTGGCTTATCGTGTCGGTTTGCTTCCATCTAACTGCAAGGAATCCTTAAAAGGGTGAGGCTAGTTATCTCGAATATTATCGGACAATAACAGTATGCTCAACACTTTTATGGAAAGTATGATAAATCATTGCCTTATAAGGTGCACTATAAACAGTGCTTTCTCAGAAACCGTTCTATAAAATTAATCATAGACGGAGTCTCTTCCAACAAGTTTAGGCTAAATTCGGTAATATCGCAAGGCTCTATTCTATCTCATACTCTATTTTTGATTTTCCTTAATGATCTTCTCTTGTCTTAATTTTGGAAAAGTTTCCATTTTTAATGGAGCTTAATTAACTTTCTTCGGCCTAGCTTCTGGTTGCCCCCATGTTGTGTGTGTTAATGATAGACTCCGAATGATAGACTCGAAAAGCTTGTTCATGGCGACTAAAAGGTAGTTGCCGAAAGAAATAGTTTTTCATTTTTTTTTTATTTAAGATGTCAGAACAGGGATTTTAATCCAAAGCTCTAGTTTTGTAAGCCAACACACTAACCACTAGACTATGGCGACTACAAGCATGTATCTATGACTAAATTTTTAACTTAATTCACTATAAAACAGAGTTGGAAATGAAGACCATTTACATATAACATATGCAGCCAAATGAATGAAAAAATCTCATCCAATCCCTCTTTAGCCAATATTCTTCTCAGGACTTTAGATTTGAGGATTTGTCTCATAGTTGGGGATTATTTGTTGGTTAAAACAGCGTAATAACTGAGTTGAGAATTGGGGATTTTTACTGGATATAAAACAAAAATATTTATGATATTTTTTTCCAATTTTTTTTATATAAATTGTCAGTTATATACATTATAGTCAACGATTCATAAAAAAGTTCTTCGGTGAACATAAAAAAAATTAACATCAACAGATTGGAAATTGCTGTTGATCATTTCAAGGGTGAGGTTTAACATTGGCTGTTGAGTGATCAAATGAGAGCAACTTGTCACATACAAAGCGTTTAACAAAAAAAAAAAGATCTATCTTTCCTAATTCCAATACAATGCACAGCATGAGTAGGGATGTAGAGGCCCCTGATTTTTAATCTCATAAACAAACAAAAAAAAAAAAAACAAAGTAAAAGTGAAAGTGAAAGTAAAAGGGGCAGAATGCATGCCAATAGCATACATAAGTTTTCATACCAAGAGCTACTCTTCATAAAACTAAAACTTGTTCGAACCCAGAGCCTTCAGCACTTAAAATACTTCGCGCTCGACTATGGCGCTTCGCTCTAACCACCAGGGCTACAGTCGTACATATCATTCATGTCGACTAATATAGTTAGGGTGGAATAAAAGGGCAAAAACAAAATAAATTGTAATTCTGTTTCATCCAAATAAGATGACAATTACAAGAACAGCAATGATGGTAAGAAAAGGAGAATATGATAGAAACTGTTGTGTGACTTTATTTCGACTAACTCATACAAGTGTATGTACATACGGTAATAATTTCAGTATGCGATTTCCAAAAAAGTATGAGTTAAATAGTTGATGTTTGGTCTCGAATATACACAGGACACAAAGAACTCTGATGAGACTACCGTAGCTGGAGTCGAAAACAATTGTTCAGTTTGGCTAATGTACTATTCCTTCACGGACATCATTTCTTCTTTAATTACCAAAAAATATTCATTGCAGTTAACTTTGATCTTATTAAAGCGTTTCTGACGAAACAAAAATTAAAATTAAATTGATCACACCTTTCCTGGGGCTCGAACCCAGAGCCTTCAGCACTTATAAAACTTGTTCAATTTAAGCCTTATGTTCATTTTCTGCAGCAGGATAAATATGTTTACATACAAAACTGAGATCCTATTAACTATATTATGTGATCGATTTAATAACTTCCAAAAGATCTGGCAATAATCTCGTGAAAAGTTTGGTTTAGTAGCACTAACTTATTTGAAGTAAAAATTTTATATATATTAGGAGAATTGTAAAACATCATAGCTGTCAAAAATAATTCAAATTTCTATTAAAATTAATTTATGGCAAACAAGATATTGTTATTTTTTTTTTTTTATTTATTTAAATTAGAATACATTATTAATATTATTTTTAATTAATCCGAAACGAGTGCCTAATACCTTTGCTGGGTGTAGTGTCACAGACCAAGGTCTCTGGTGGGAATCGAACCTACAACCCTCACACTGGAATTCTAACACATTACCAATTAGACAACTGGAGCACCCATACACACACAAGATATTAATTTCCAAAAACAAACTAGTTTTACTAAAATTCTTTGGCTATTAATAATTTAATATCTCAAATTTCAACTATTGAATCCTGTTCATAATACAATAATTAAGATGTAATTAAAATTCGTATACATTAATTAGTTTTTATAAGTTCTGTTTTTACTATACAAATAATCTCATTGTCCAAAGTTAGCTTCCATTCACCATTTCTAACTAAAATAACGAAATATTGAATTTTTGGGGATTTTGGGAGATTTATTAAATGTTTTTTAGGGACAGCGGAAAAAATTATCATAAAAAGTACTTTTAACAAACACAAATAGTTTATAAAGAAACGATCTCCTGTTTCTAAAACTATTTGCCTTTTACGAACTTGGAGTTAATTATACTTTTAAATAAATTTGAAATAAACACTTGTAGCAAAGCTGACTTTGAAGCGCTTAAGCGTTGATTTGTAATCAGTTTTACGTTTAAAAAAGAAATACAGCCGAATGGAAAAGCGATCTTTTTCAATCTTGGAGGCAGTATTGATTTGTAGCACCAACACTAATTTTGTTATAGTTTTGTTTTTTTTTTTTGTTCGTGTAACGAAATAAAACTTCGTCTATATTCTGTATTTTAATTATCACCAAAAGCTGTGGCAATATTAACCATGAAATGAATGAATTATTTAAAATTTCTCTTTAAATATCAACATTCTTTCAAACAAACACAAAAAAAAAAAAAATTATTTCTGTATCATATTTGCTGTACTCTTTAATGGGTGATTTTGTTCTTCCTTTATTTTGCGGTTGAACATGGCTGATTGCATTTTAACTGAATTGTGGTTAAAATACAACAAACGAACAAGTTGGTTTGCTGTTTGAATATTTTTATACGAATAGAAGATATTTGCTTGGTCAACATACAATACGTTGAGCAAATGATCACACACACACGCAAAATATAATAATAAAAAAAAATGATTCACTTTGTGCTGGCTTTGTTTTCGGCTCAACAATAATGCGAATGACTGTCATAGTACTGTTGATAGTTGATAGTGATGGTGGTGATATTGATGACTATGATGTGATGGTTGCAATTTCATTAGTATTGTGGTAATTGTAGATTTTAATACCCTATCAATGCACTACAATTATATAAAAATAATTTTATAAAAATTAAAATTACAGAATCACACAACAACACTTGTCCAATTAGAATAAAACAGTATAGTAACAATCTACTTTATATCACAACATAGTCATCACTTTATAAACACCATAGCTGTCAACATTATATATCTAACTTATATACGTTCTGTAAAATTAAGGAACATTTTTTTATATAAAAAAAATTACAATTACAATTACGAGTACAATTTACACCCTGTGATATAAATATTGCTCTAGAATAAAATTAATGAATTTCTTTTTGATTTTATAGAAATTTCAATGATTTTTCTCTCTCAATTTTTGTGTGAATTTGCAAAATTTTTTATCAAATAAATCCTTTTATTTGGTATGATTCGTTTATTTTGCGTAAAAATGTCTGTCCATTTATAAACATTTTTTTTAATTCAAAATAAAGAAATATTGTTTTTTTTGTTGTTTTATTTTTACAAACTCATTTGTAGTAAGTTTTTGTGTGAAAAAAAAAAAATAAAAATGAAACCAAATATAATAAAAATGTTGCGGTATATAGTTTTTGCAAATTTTACATTTAATTAAAAACAAAATCAATTATTCGAGGTTTACTTTTTTGTGTTTTTCTGTTAAAACCTTGGGTGTAATTAAAATGGTTTGTTGTGAGATTTTTTATACACAATATTTAAATTAAAAAAAAGAAATTAGTAAAATATGCAGTTTAAATTAAAGCGCTTAAATAAAACAAATTTTTTCCACATCTTGAGTTTTGTTAGTTGCTGAAAAACTTAAATTAAATATATTTTCTAAAGAAGGTCAATATTTAAACTAAAACTCACCTTAACAATTAAATTTGACTATCCCCTGTGTTCCGGCTATGCAACATGTCAAAGTGTTTTTAAACTGTTGGTTATTAAGCAGGTGTTAAGTTTGTAGAAAAAGGTTATAACTAAAACAAATTATTATACAAACTATTAGTTAAACCCTTAGAAGATTATCGTAAAAAGACCGCAGACGTCGAAACATCAATTCTTATATTGGAAAGTGTAGCAATTAAGAATAAAAAGTAATTGAAAATGTAAAGAAAGCAAGTCAGTATAGAAAAAAGTGTGCACATGATAAAAAATTAGCAAAAACAGTGAAACAATTAATTGTAAGAAAACCATCTACTGCGGTAAAAAAATACGGCTAAAACAACCGAAACAATATATTATAAGTTTAGATTTTATAAAATTGAAAAATTACCAACCGGTCGGAAGGTAACCAAAATATTTAATTTAGAATCATTACATGCATACATACTTAATTTGCCATTACTACCCTGTTCCAAAATTACGGCCTAGCTTCTCTCAGCACCCATGTTTAAAGTTGACTCCAAACAAAAGACTTGAGAAGCTTGTTCATGGCAATCAATTACTCTCATAGCTTTTTCCAAAAGACTGCTAAAGGGCAGTTTACGTACGTACATAAAATCAAAAAAAAAAAAAAATATAAAATTCCATCTGTATTTTGAAATTGAGAGTAAAAATCTTACGACAGATTTTTTTATGTTTACACGGTTGGTTAAAAACCAAAACAACGTAATATGAAAACATAAAATACGCATACACGTGCACCCAAACTTTGCATACATTGTGAATACATTTAATATAAATGACAAATAACATAAAAATGCATCCCTGATCAAATGAAGTGTAATGGTTTTCTTAAAAATTAAAAAAAAAGGGAAAATTTTTAAGATTTGGAAGCAATAAATAAAATTGTAAGCAATAATGGAAGAATTTTGATTTTTTGTACTATTTGCTTACTGGTTGCAATAAATTTGCATTTCTATTGCATTTAGCGGCTCATTTCATATAAAAATCATGCATTATTGATGTGCACGATTAAGTGATTGTTTCCACTTTCTCCCTTACAAAATAACATACTGGTAGGCACTGTTTTCTTCTGGGCAATGTTTTACACTCTCCTTACATATCAAGTTTACATGATAGTATTCTCTTTCTTCTACACAAAAATTTGACATGTCGTACGACTTGTATTACCGTCTAAACCCGCCTTAGCCCCCGAAAATAGTACTTTTTTTTTGTTATATTTCTTTTTTTTTCAAGATTTTAGAACTGGGGTTTGAACCCGGAGCTCTTGTCGAGTAAGCCAACAAACTAACCACTAGACTAGGCTGACTAGAAACACTAGACTACGCTGATTAGAATCATTACAATTGCAATTTTGTTTAGTAAAGATGAAGTATGTATTGTTGAGGAGATGGCTTGTTGTGCTCTAAAATAAAGAGCATTCACCATTCGAGTCCCAAACCAGACAGAAAGTAAATTTAACCATTATAATGGTCTTTATAAATAGTGAAATAAATCTTAAACCCTCTTCAGACGTTTCATTCAAAGAGAACCACACGACTGCACTGGGAAAAGAAGAAATTCATTATATATTAAAGGTTCTGACAGCACTATCACTTTGAGAAAAAAATAAACAGAAAATATAAATAGAGTCTATGATAAGCAGTATCGGCTAGGCTTCCTTCATTATATTGAATTTGATTAGCCTTTGCTGTAGCTAATTGCGATTGGATCAGAAACGAAGTCGTGTCTCTTATTACTGATGTCAAGATACATCCGTGTTATAACAGTTTTTCTATCCGAGACTTAAATAGCACTCGTATCATGCCAATAAAGACATATTTAGCATATAATTTAAACAGATTTTTATGGCCGTATCTATAATGAAAACTTATCAACTCGTTAGCATATGGCACAAAAAAACTGGGAAATTTATCATCTTTGTTAGACTGATATTATTAAAGCTCTCCTTACGTTCTATTTGATAACTAGTCAGAGAATTAAAAAAATTAAATAGATTGTACGTTTGAGTAAGAATTTCCACGCATAGAAATGACAAACTTAGCCACTGTGTACAACGACCTGCTAATTTTTTATTATAAATATAGCTGTTAGTATTTGTTACAATGCTTTAATACATTTATCCTATTCTTATATTTTACCTTTTAAATTAATTTGCTATTAAAGCACTTACGAGTATATTAACAAATAATTATTACGTTTTTATTTAATAAAATATTTTATAAATCAAATATTAATAAAGTAAAACAAAAATTAATAATTTATATTGAATTTAAAGTTAATTAAAATTGAATTTATTTCTGTTTACAGAAATAAAATCAGTTCAAAGGAAAACTTTTTGTTTACTTATGTATGCAAATGCAAAAGAGGAAAATTTCATTTTCTTTCTCAGTAGGAGTTTAAAATATAATTATAAATATTTTCCTCTGGTAAAACTTTAATATTGTGGCGAAAGTATTAATTATATGTCTGTTTCAGCCCATTGCCAAATAGCTCAGTGTATAGAGTACATATACAAGTATATTATAAAACTCAGAAATTTATCGTAACGAATAGTTTACCTTTAAGTTTTACTTTTTTTGTTGTCTCACTTAAGCGCAGTAACATCTTGACAAAACACGTTAAATTTATAAAACGAAACGAAACAAAACAAGGATGCATTATATAATTATGCGTGTAGCTGTAACATTCACGACATGCCCTTGTATGGCAATATCAACCGTAGCATCATCAATTTACGCTATAACACACCCATATAGCCTTATTTATGTATTTTAATTGTATGCAAGCTGAGTCAGTAGTGTCAAAAATGATTTGACAATAAGGTTTGTTTAAAACAAATCCTGCTAAAATCTAATCATCATAAATTTTACAGAAAATCTTCAAAACATTTTGGTTTTTTTCTCTCTCTCTCTCTCTCAATTTAAATCTTAAATATGCTTTTCTTGTTTTGCTGATACTGGTGCTGGTGCAGTATAGTTTTTGAAAATTTGTGCGAAAAGTTTTCAGTAAATAAGAAAAATTATAGTCAAACGAAAAGCATTTCGTAACATAAAACATATTTTTTGTTTTTACTTTACACACCACCATCAATGTCTGTTTTGTATTTGAAAATTTTTAAGCTTTAATTTAATTAAAATTTTCTAAAGTTGTTAAATATTTTGGTTGTACAATTTCTAAAAAATGTTTTAATAGGCCAAGTCTGGCTATGCATAAATAATGCCACTATCCACATAATTTCCGATTTCAAATAATAATGACTACCAACCTTCACTAACAAATAAGAAGCTGTGCACTGTGTATGGGTATTTACCCATTTATACCCGATTTCATACTAGGTTCCAAACATTTGCCAGTTTCCCATTCACTAACTTGACTGAGAATAGTAGAAAGCGGTGCTGTACAGCAGGGCTCCGGACCAATATAAGGCGTCGCTTCCTCGTTCCCGCTTATATCACAGTGTCCAGGTACCCAGAACAGCTGCACCCTGTTTCTAAGCGATAATTTTTGCAACGTGTCGTAGCAATGTTTGTCAAGTCTATATGTAATACGATGAGAGTCAAGCGCCTTTAAGGCAGCCTGACTATCTGAAAATATATTAATTGTCTTGCCCTTGAGCCCGATATCCAGGTTAATCTCAGCACATGCGGTTGTGGCCAGGATTTCAGCCTGAAAAGCACTCAATGACTTCCCTAGTGGAATTGACAGGTTTCGATTGGGTCCATAGACGCCAGCTCCTACTCCACTGTCCATTTTGGAACCATCAGTATACCAGTTTAGATCAGACTCACTCCGAGCCAAACACCCAGTAGACCAACATTCCCGGTCCGGTACCTCAACCTTAAATCTCCTGCCAAAGCAAAGTTCCAAAGGCATGGTATCCAAGACCGAAATTGGATTCCTGACCACCTTGTGAAGAATGGCCAGGTTCCTTGACTCATTTCGAGGTGTTCTTACGAACACTTTTGCCGCCGAACAAGCGGCCACCCTCATCACTTAAATATGAAGTGTTGTTAATCCAATCAGGGCCTCTAAAGCCACTGTTAGACATGTTCTCATTGCCCCGGTTACACCAAGGCAGGCAAGCCTTTGTATCTTGCCCAATTTTCTTATGGTGGAACACTCCTCAGTATTTCTCCACCAAACTATTGCCGCATAAGTGATTATGGGCCGAACAATGGCGGTATAAATCCACAGTGTCATTCTTGGCGATAGACCCCAAGTCTTACCGAAAGAAGAGCGACATGCCCAAAGTGCCCTTGTTGCCTTAGCCTGGACAGCAGAAATGTGCGAGTTCCCGGTAAGTCTTCTATCCAGAATGACACCTAGATACTTAACCTCCTTAGAAAACATAATAGTGGTACCTCTAAAAGAAATACAGTCGCACGTCAGCTTATATCTCTTCGTAAAAGGTACAACAACCGTCTTTGAAGGATTCACTGAGAGTCCTTCTTGAGAGCACCAATTCGACACATCCCTCAGAGCATCAGCCATAAGGCCCAAATTTCCCACGGGCCGTTATAACAAGGTCATCAGCATAACTAATTACGCTGATTCCTTTTTCATAAACTACAATCGTCCACAACAATGGGGATAGGACTCTACCCTGAGGGCATCCCTTCGACGCCATCACGGTCAATTCCTCTCCATTGTAATGTGAAATCTAAGACGCTGCTACCAATGAGCATCCAATATTTCAATAGAAACCATCAAGCATAACCTAGATCATGCCCATGATTATCTGGAAAGGTGTCATCCAGATCAAGCAGTTTACGATGAGGACTACGGGAGTCTTCAATTAGCTAGCTAATCAGTCGGGGTTGGGGAGGTTCGGTCCATTTCAAAACTGTCTATAAATATGCATCACAATAATAAAATAATAACTCCCTTTTTATCACGATGTTACGATATTCTGGTAGACAATAATCAAATCAACACGCAAAATTATCAATTGCCTTTCCTCCGGTGGGTTAATTAAGTAAATTTATCGCTGATTGTATTATACACAAAAATTTTCACTCTCAGCTGTTCTCGAGAGGATGTAGGTTATACCCAATATGTTCTCTCTCAGATGTTATCGAGAGGGTACCGGCTCACAACCCACCCTACCAATGATTTCTGCGCCGGAATAATTTTCTGCAGAAATCCCTAAAATAAACCTAAAAACGAATCTAATTTATCATCACCAGTATTCCCAAAGAAAACATTTAATTATAGTCTCAACACTTCATCAACCCCATTGATTCAACGAGTAACAAGGCAAACATTAAAATGAATTCAATAAAAGAGTCAAATTCGATCAAGTTCATTTATTATATGAAGGTACAAATCAAATGCCATATAATATCATATGTCATATAGGTACTATTATATGTTATACAATATCAAAATAAGAGCAATATGTAATATTAATTTATATTAATCCTATACTAATTAGTTAATAATTCAATATTAATTAGTTACAAACTAAGTTCTATATCAAGTATGTATACAATTATTTTAGTCTCTTCTATTTTCTTTCAAGTAAATACATTTCTCGTTAATTGCTACACATTCTCTTGAAGAACAGACTATTCCAGCGAGTAAATATAAATAACCGAAATTTATCTAATATGTTCATTTCTACACAAGTTTGATCGTTCGTTTATTTTATGCTTCGTTTGCTCTATTATTTATCTCAACATACATTGTATGCAAATAAATATCTTCAAAAAGAATGTAGATTGTTCGTTTGGTTCTGTATTGTTTTTACTTTCTACTTATTTTCTTTTTCTCTTAAATTAATATTTTCTAGTGTTAATGCTCACTGAAGAGAACTGATTATTCTAGCGAGTAAATGACAACATTTTATCTAATATTCTCATTGGTACGAGAATTTTACCTTTCTTTATTTTATTTTCTTTTTACTCTTATTTGTTCAATCTACATTGTATGTCAATAAATCTCCATAAGGGAATATACATGGTACGTCGGTTTTTGTATCGTCTCTTTTGTTATATTGCACGATTGTTAATACCAAGAGCATATACAAACTACACTATAGGCAATTTAAATAGAGTAAGGTTCACCAGGTCAATATAAATTTAAAAATAAATTTATATGAATTTATATCACAAAATTTCAAACAAGAATAATTGAAATAATAGAAAAAAATAATGTAAATAAAACTTACCAACATATTGATGATTGCGAAGCAGGCCTGTTTCGATGATCTGAATATGTGGTGCACGAAATGTTAAGATGATCGTTGCTGCCAAATGAAAGAAGATTTAAATTTCAAGGATTCTTGTTTTTTCCAAGTGAACCAAATCAGGTATAGACGTTGGTGCTGTTTAGATGGTCACTAAGTTATAAGAGCGTTTAGGCGGTATACTTTCAAAGATGTTAATCCTACTATAAAATTCTACTTTCTCTTTTCAAGAGGTAAATATCAGAGCACTTAGAATTTTTAAGGACTAATTAGCATAATATTTCTTATTGGACTATTTCTTCGTTCTTTTTTTTTCTGTTTTCTTTTAACATTATCTTTTCTTTTTTCTTTTTCTATTGTTAATTTTTGGAGCTGTTTTTTTTTTTTTTTTCTTTCAAACTAATTAAATTTCTGTAACACTAAACTCTAATTTCTATATATTCGCCACCATACGAAACACCTTTCTACTTATAGTTTTTCAATAGTATCACTTGGATGCGTATTGTCATAATGTTATAGATGTGGTACTGATGTTTTGATGATCATGCAAGGAGAAATTTAAAGCGGCGTAGGGGAAAATTAAGTGGTTGGCATTCGAGTATTTGGTTTTCTGCTTCTGAAGGCCATGTAGATGTTATAGGTGTATTATATTTTTAAATGGCCAAGCTATCCTTATGACTAAGCTGGGGTCTTGATAGATCATATAACTTTTCGTCGTCAAGATGATTTTAGTCTCACCATGTGTCTTTCATTCATACGAATAAGAAGACATACATACGTTACAATTCCGATGAATTTAATGGAATATAAATTCCCCTGTAGAATTTTGACAAGATTAACAAGGTTTTTCTCCTTAACCGAATATAAAAACTTACCACCTCAGTGGGGATATTGTGGGTATGTTCGAGACAAGTCAAAAATGAGTTTTATGCACAAACAGAAGCTCCTCGTCTAGCCAAGTCTTAGAAAAATAATTTAAGGAAGTTTGTCTCCTATGAAAAAACCCACATATGCTAGATATCGATATATATCGTGACCCAAAGGTGTCATGTGGTCTCGCCTAACCTATATTATCAAAAGAATTTCCAACAGGCTTCAGATATTACAAAAATATGAAAAATTCAAAATTTTCGACAATATATTCTAATTACCTCTTAAAACTCGACTTTCTGAGAAAAATTTTAATTAATTGGCGTGAAATTATCACAGGATGACAAAATTATTCTGGGATTACTATCCCAGTATCTTACTTCGTCAAAACATGGCCGCAAAAAGGAAGCTTAAATCTTCTAGCACTCGTTATAAAGCAATAGAAAGCTCTAATACG
Organism: Metopia argyrocephala; assembly: GCA_963576795.1. NCBI lineage: Eukaryota > Metazoa > Arthropoda > Insecta > Diptera > Sarcophagidae > Metopia > Metopia argyrocephala. The sequence goes on along the minus strand of OY756211.1, from coordinate 52,631,830 downwards.
TTGAGTATGACAATTCAAGTGAAAAAAAAATTGACGAGTACTGCGTTGCCAATGTAACTAGTTAACAGAGATGTTAAAAGAACAAGGTGTACTGTAGCAAACCAATATATCCTAACATATGTTCATGTTAAGCAAACTTCAATGAAACTTTCATTGAGCAATAAAAACACATAAATTGAAAGCCGATAAATAAGCAATTTATATTTCCCACAATTTCAAGTAAAATCATCCGTCATTCGAAATAATGTGTACAATGTAAAATTCATACTAAAAATTATAAAAGCAAAAATGTCTGCCACACCATCAAGGGATGAGCTGATAATCCTTCCTCTAAGCATGGAGCCGATTCAAGCTATAATTGGCCTTTCCACTTCTTTCCGTACCAAAGAACTAGTAATGGTGTCAAAGCCTGTGTTGTCAAAAGCACCTTCTATATCCAAGAAAGAACAAAAAGCAACTTCCTTGTCAGAAAATGCTTTCTCAATACTCCCTCAGTCGATCCGCCCTTCACATACGCGAATTGACTCGGGTGCAGGGGACGTTTCACAAGACACGTCTCCCTTATATAAACATCCACCAGCCTCTCCATTATCTTCAGAAGAAAGGATGAGAGACGTATGCGTCTATACGACTTTGGAAGATCACTAGGCCTACCTGCCTTCGGTATAAATATAACCGCAACCTCCCGCCAAGCTCGTGGTATATAACCAAACCCGAAGCTGGCCTTAAAAATTACAAGATGTTTAGACACTCTTATGTCAGAACTTCTTTGTAGGAGAGCCGGAAAAATTCCATCTCTGCCCGGAGCCTTATAGGGTTTAAAGGACCCAATAGCCCACAAAACCCTGTCCGGAGTGAATATTCTACTCGCGAGACTTTTGACCCTTCTGGTAACACGTACAGGTGCGGGAATATCCCAGCACTCGCGTACAGGTGCCACCTCTCGGGAACCAGGAAAATGCGTTCCCATCAAGAGATCCAAGGTTTGCCTTCTAGACTGAGTGCACCCTCCGGTACCTGTACTAAGGGACCCTATGCCATTAGAATGATCTATGGTGAGATACTTTTGAAGGCGGGCCAATGCCGGCAAGCCCTCAATGGACTGACAAAATCCCCTCCACGTCTCCCTTTTAGACCTTCTAATCTCCAATTTAATAGGGCCAATCACCTGTGCGCTTGGCCCTATTAAAGTTCCTTCTTACGGTTTTCCTCAGCTTTAAAAAAGTGTCATTCCACTAAGGCACCTTACGAACAATAGAATGGTCACTATGACGCACACTAATGTCCAAAGAGGATTTTAATGTCGACTGTAGCTGATTTGCCGCCAGATCCAGTTCATCAACAGACTCTATAGAATCTAGCAGCCAGTCAACTTCTTTAGTCACATTTTCACTGAAGCAGGTCCAATTTACCTTCCTAGAGACTATTGGCCTATCATCGGTTCTAGCAACGCTAACCAGATCAAATCTAATATGCATATGATCGGATAAGGATACTTCATCTGACACATGCCAGTCCCTCACAAGATTAGACGTGAATGTATCACACAACGTAATATCCAATACCTCCGACCTTATGGCGTTAACAAATGTAAGTCTGCTGCTCCTATTGGCCACAGCCACATTATTGCTAACCAGAAAGTTGAGAAGGTAATCACCCCTATCGTTGTTGTCCGTGCTGCCCCATACCATATGATGAGCATTCGCATCACATCCAATTACGAAGTGGTGGTTCTTCTCCCGACAGTACCTGATGAAATTTTGGACTTCCAAGGGTGGTACACATTCCACATCCCCTGGGAAATAAGCAAAGGCGCATATTACCTCCCTTATACCAACATCAGTAATAAGTTTGACGCTTACAGCCACCAGGTCCCTAGTAATGAACTCTGTAATGGGAAAGAAGGTGAATTTGGATTTTACCAAAATAGCGGCCCGGGGCCTCTCCCCAGCCGCATACACCAACTTACACGTCTTATTTTGAAGTACTCTGACTCTGTCATTAATAGTCCAGGGCTTCTGTATGAGCCCTAGACTAATATCTTCAGTGGCAAATCTGCGGCTAAAAATGCCCGACGCACCTTTGGCCCTATGCAGATTTGCCTGGAGCACTTTGAAAGTACCCTCCATCATTTGCGCTCATTGGACAGCGCGTCTGACGCAACTTTTCTCCTTGCCTGGCTCAAATGCCCAGCAAGCTTTGTTGCCTCAGCCTTAAGTGAGAAACCTGGGGATTTCCCTCTACCCCCCACAGGTTTACTCTTTTCAGTACTGTACAGTACAGTTATCGGGGTAGTGACACTCGTGTCGACTACCCTTTTTATGTTTGCGGAAGACACAATTGTCTTCCTTATAGTTGATGCATAAGAGGCATCGCTCTCTAAATTATCGGCAATATTTTTCATCAAAATATGCGATGCTCGGGTTAAAGAGTCACCTGCGGCATTGCCCGGCTTGCCACAGGAAGGCTAATTAAAACTGGAGGGCGCCTGGTCTGGATCAGGAGTACAGCGCCACCTTAATGAAGACGCTTACCACTCACATTCAACATCCACCGACAGAAGGGGCAATTGCTGGTGATCATTCAATGGTGAAGGTATAACGCAGCCCTTTGAGTGAGCAACTTGACCAACTGAGAGCAACTTGTCTCATTAACATAAGACGCTCACTAAAATTTGAAAAAGAAATCTATCTAACCGTGGACTAGTGGTTAGTGTGTTGCCTTACTAAGACAATAGCTCCGGGTTTAAATCTCAGCTCTGACATCTTGAAAACAGAAATATGAAAAAATTATTTCTTTCGGCGACTACCTCTCAGCATTTTTTTTGGCAAAAGCTCTGGGAGTAATTGATTGCCATGAGAAAGCTTCTCAAATCTGTCATTCTGAGTCGACTTTAAACTGTAGGTCCGGTGCTCATGGATAAAAAATTAACACACACCACATGAGTGCCGCGAGATGGTAGACCGTAACCCTGACACAGGGTTGTAATGGTCAATTATGTATGTATGTATCTTATCAGGGTTTACCCCGTGAGTATTTTTTTTCGGGCATTAGGTAGGGTTTAGAATGCCTTCACGCTTACAGCTGGTCGTCACCAGCTGCTCCGAGTGTTTAATCCACTAAAACAATCCCTCTTCTGGTGAGAATAACTTCCCCGAACCCCTTTCCGCATTACTTCGGGAAGGCCCAGAGTAACGTCCTAATAAGGACCATTTAACCCTCTCATGTCTAGGGACGCCGAAATTGGAGCCAGCACCAAGCCATCGGCTCGTGCTCTAATTCCATTTTGCTGAAATATATCCAGATCTCTCTTCTTTCCTTGTAGTTTATGCTCGACGTAGTTCTGTATGGTAGTCCATAGGTGCTCATATTCAAACATTTTATTCACTATGTTGTCGGGGATCGCGCGTCTCTTTCATCCTGCCATTTGAGTTTTCCTCCACCTAGATGAAGTCCATCCTTAAGAATCCACCTTTGACTTATCAAACGAATGATTAGGAAAAAGTGCCACCTTCTAGGATGTAATAGGCAAAAGTAAGCAAGAATCGAAACCAACCTACCAACTTAGCAAAGATCCTTACCACTTCACTATAAACAAAATTAATATCAACAGATGGAGAATTGCTGTTGATCATTTCAAACTGAAAGTATAACAATCGCCTTTGAGTGATCAACTGTTAGCAACTTGTCCCATTGGCATAATGCGCTTAATAAAAAAAAAATTTGTACCTACCTTCCATATTCCAATACAATGCACAGCATGAGTAGGGGTTTAAACCCCTGAGTGTTGGTCTTAACAAAAACAAATATACATTTGCTTAATAGTGGAGCATTAAATTTATATCTTGAAAGTACTCGTATCTGGTTTGCAATAAAAATGCTATGATTTTAAAATAACATTTTTTTTTGTTATCCTTTTTGGATTGAGAATTACGATTGCTTTTAATATTTGAACGTACTCAACATATAATCTAAAAATAATTTTGAGCCAATATCCAAACTTAATATCTTAATTTTCAGAACTATTTTAACCCTGCTATTAGGTTAGGACCATTTGGTCCATTTTTCTTATTGTTTTCTTTGTAATTTTTGAACGGTGACATATAGTGACTTAATTTTTTAGCTCACGTGGTCTTTTCATAAAACCATGTTATAGACAAAAATTCAAGGTTCTGACTTAAAACAGGACTGAGAAAAATAAAAAGTTACGAATCTTAGGTTAAGGGACCATTTGGTCCATAATGTATTTTCTTTGATTTTTTTATATTTATTTAAAAAAATTAGTATTTATTTGTTGGTTTTATAAAAATTGTCATTGCATAATAAGCAAAACTTTTTTCTATTAGTTTTGAAAATAAACTTACTGCAAATGAAACATTTAATATCACACATAGATACACATAACTACAAATTTCACGACTTCGGCCCGCTGAATTAGAAATCTTATTTGAAGAGGCCACTGGAACTATGCATGGTTTTCGTATTTCAGTAAATAACTGTGCTGGTAACTCTTTTTGAGGTAATCTAGTCCGTTTCATCATATACACGTTAGCCAGAGAAAGTGCTAGTTGGGGCAATAACTCTGGTCTCCTGCAATTCCGATCAGCTGGAACCCAGGAAACGTCGATTTCAGAAAATATTATGTACGCATTCAATGCGAATATATCAATTATGTTTGCAAATAAAATGTTTGGCCATCGAGTTGTTTTGCGTTTATAGAATGGTACAAAGGGAGTTTTTTGAAAGTCAGCAATTTCGGAGGAAAATTCCTTTCCTGAAGTTTTTTTGCCAACTCAAAAGTAGAAAAAAAAATTGTTTCCTGTTATATTTTGCCCTTTCAAGCCTTTTGTTAAGTCCAATATAACCCGTTGTCCTTCGTTCTTTTCAGTCTGTGCATTTCTAGGCTTACCAAGTTATAGTTGTAACCTGACCGAGAACCAAAATTTCAAACCATATTTTGGTCTTTTTGATGGCACAAACTGTAGAAAAGCACATCACCCCCTTAATGCAACAAGTTACTCATCAATGGTGACATTTTCGTAACAATTATAAAACTTTGGAAGAAGTTGTTCCCAACGGTTGCACAGTTCACGAATAAGAGCTAATTTACTGCAACTACGCATTTGCCGTCGACTCAAAACATCATCGAAATGGATGGTAATCATATGAAATTTTTCTTCAGACATAATTGCTTAGAAAATGGGACGATCAAATTTTGCCTCAAAAAAAACTATGAACATCTTAATTTTTTCTATTTTCAATAATATATTTTATATTAGCCAACTATTTTGTTCAAATAAAAAAACGAGATTATATTATACATACTCCTGAAGAATGAGCAATGCAATATATGCGCTCAACGCGTCTTCAACAATTTCTTTGCACTTACCACCAAACTCGATCCTGCCGTACTTATTAGTATTTTCGATGATAATTCTTTCTATTGGAGGCCGAAATACAACATAAAAGCTGACATAATGTCATTGGATCTGGCTGCGTTGAGATAATATTCTCAGCGGTAGCTCTAATAGGCTGAGGTAATGGAATGACAATCCAAAGCATTTTGTTTTTAGCAATAAAAAACGAATCAACAGAGCTAGCTGCGGGTTCCGGTTCAGTATCTGCTTCAGAAGAACTTGTTTCGCTATATTCTGAAGTATAATCAAATTCCGAATCTGAAATATCGGAGTCACTTTCTGCATTGACCAGTTCGCCCTCAATAAATTTTTATATTAGATGTGTTGAGTAGATATTTGCGGTGGTCACGTGATTTGCGTGGTTCGCGTGAATAACGCGTGAAAATGAGATATTTTATTTTTACTGACGTGAGTAGTGCGTGAGTAAAGAAAAATTCGAGTGAGTGATTCGTGAGAGATTATAAAATTTCTTGCGTCAGCGTGAGCCAAAATTCACTCACTCGCCCATCTCTAGCATTGAGTAAAGCTTAACTTAATAATATTTAGGGCCAAGTGCTCCAAAATAGATACAAATATAAAATTAAATGGTTATTTTGTATGAATATTGAAGTATGGACCAAATGGTCCATTAACTTAACATTCGTAAGTTTTTTCTAACCTAACAGCAGGGTTAAAAACAAATTAAATAAAAAACATTTTTTTTAAAAAATTAATATAATTAATTCACACATTTTTCTCTATTGTTAAATGATTTTGTTTTGAACGATTTTGAATTCACAAAAATAAATGAATTGCCAAAAATAAATTTGTTTTTACACACTTATTTTTCAGGAATAATCTGTTATTAGTATAGTATATAGTATAACAATAGTAAAACAAATTCATTCTATAAAATTTTTTTGTCCAAACGTTCTAATATACTATATAAAATATTGAAAAATTAAAAAAGCACTTCTTCTTTTCGTTTTATACCAGAGTTAAGAATTTTGCGTTTTGAAACATCAACAAGCACTAAATTAAATGCAAAAATAATTAATTTGAAAACTCTGAATACATCTGATGTGCTGGTTGGTAGCGCATTACTAAAGACTGAATTAAGTTGCGTATATCAATGTCATCTTTAGCATCATCAACAGCAATGCTATTAAAATCCTTTATACAAAATTCTTATGAAATGATGAATATCTTTCTTTTATTCACTCTTTATTTTCAAGTTGTCTTTATTTATTTCATTATTTGAAATTGTTTTTAGCTTTAATATAATGCGTACATATGTATGTAGGATTAAATTTATTTGTGATATTTTTGAGGGAGTCATTATCCTGAAATTACGAATTTTCATATTTAAGAATTTGTGTTTTTTTTTATTAATGAAGCAAACGAAATATGTTTTATCTAGACGTTAATGACATGTGACGTGTTGAAAACAGAAAATTAATTTAAACTCTTTTAAGTACTCGTATAACACAGCAGTATAAACATTAGGGTGGGTCAATTTGTTCGGGACCGAAAAACATGACAAAGCGTATAGCAAGGTCGTAATCTACGAGAAATTTTAAGAACTTTTCCCAAAGAAACCATGGTTCTAAAATCAAAATCGAGCTTCCGGTTTTTTACGAGAAAATTTGGTGTTCAGGTCATCCGAAAATAATGCTATTTTTTTGGAAGTATTCATTGCAATTGGTGAATAGTTGACCTGTAACGCTGGAAGAGGGCTTATTTTAAAGGAAATTATCTCAGCTTTCCATATCTGTCCTCATTTATAGAAAGTTGTTTACCCAAATAATGGTTTTGGAGGTTTATGTCAAAATAATAATAGTCAAACTGTTAAAAACCTAAAACTATTATTATTGTGACATAAACCTCCAAAACCATTTTTTGGGTAAAAAATTTTCTATAAATGAGGACAGATATAGAAAGCTGAGATAATTTTCTTTAAAATAAGCCCTCTTCCAGCGTTACAGATCAACTATTCACCAATTGCAATGAATACTTCCAAAAAAAAAGCATTATTTTCGGATGACCTGAACACCAAATTTTCTCGTAAAAAACCGGAAGCTCGATTTTGATTTTAGAACCATGGTGTCTTTGGGAAAAGTTCTTAGAATTTCTCGTAGATTACGATTTTGCTATACGCTTAGTAGGCAAAAAAATTGACCCACCCTAATAAACATATTTTGAAGTTTATTAATTAAGTTTTAAATTAATTCAAAAAAGATATTAAGAATCACATCCATTAGAAATCACTTAAAGAGTATGACATTTACAATTGAGAAGTATATATATATACATATATTGCATTAATCTGTAATACACAAACCACAAAATCAATTTCTAATAAATTAAAAATATAAAATCAGTTATTGAGTGGTTATTTATAGTTTATAAATTAATTAATTGTATTTTATATTCAATTAATATTTTTATTGATTACAAATAAAGAGTCTTTCATTAACCGCTTTGTTTAATTATGATATTAAAAGATGATAAGAGGATATATGTATGACTATTTGGGTCTATGAAATAACTCCCACGAAATAAGTTCCACTTAAAAAAACGAAATAAGTCCCACAAAAAATTGCTGTTTTGAAAGTGGGAGTTATTTCGTTTTTAAAAGTGGGACTTATTTCGTCAATTGATGGGACTTATTTCGTTACGCGTTTTTATTTTAAGTGGGACTTATTTTGTTTTGAGTGGGAATAAATTCGTTTTGTAAAGTGGGAGTTATTTCAAATCATTTATAAAATATTTTGAGAATCAATGGATGCAAAAGGTACAATATTCCCTTTTACATAATATTTACAAAAAGGTGTTATGATTTCATTATTACAGATCGGTCCACATAACTTTTCAGTTTTCGATTCTGAAATCCGCACTACGTCTGCAATAGAAGCTTACAATAGCATCATGGGAAAAAGTATTCCAAAGAAGGCTACTTTTTTCAAATTTGTAGCATTTTTACACATGCAAGAATTTGAAAAAGTAAGAAAATTTGAACTATTGATGAATACCAATGGTAGTGTGGAAAAAAAGCGTATTAAAAAGTCCTGTGTTTTGAAAGCAGATATGATTTCAAAATTCAAGAATGATCTCTTACAAGGTACTATAACTCCTTCTAAATTCCTTGACAAACTGGTGTTATCAAAAAATAATTTAATTGTACAAATGGAGCCTGATGAAGATCTTTTTGAAGAATTATGATATTTGGAAGAGGACATTGAAGACGAGTCGTTAAACCATATTGAAACCAACCAGAATACAATTAATAATAATATGTGCGTTTCATAAAGCAGCCAAATATCTTATTTTATTATACATTATTCAAGGGGGAGTTATTTCATTTTGAGTGGGAGTTATTTCATTTCAAGTAAATTTTTAAATCATTTCATTTTGGTGGGACTTATTTCGTGGAAATTATTTCATTTTTTTAAGCAATTTTTGGTGGGACTTATATCGTTTTTAAAAGTGGGACTTATTTCGTGGGAGTTATTTCATAGACCCGAGTATTTATATAAAGAGTTGATGATAATATTTACCATGAGAAAAAGAAAAGTAATGCAATTGGATTGGTTTTTATACAACTTACATTAATTATTCCTTTATTTATAAATGTAGAAATTTTTGATTTAATATATATAAACTGTTAATTATTAATTTTTGAGTAAATACTGGGGGACCGCAGTGCAAATCTTTTAACGTTTATGCTTAAGATGCATAAAGAGAAGTGAAGTAAATAACATTTTATTAATATTAAATCAGTTAGTTTGTGACAAAAAATTCATTCGTTAAAAAAAGTGTCGATAAAAATATCTATCAATTCACAATAGTTTAATTCATTTAAAGGACGAAATTAATTATTTAAAAAAAATACTCTTACAAAAAAGGAAATACAAAGAAACGTTCAAGATTTGTTTAAAACACTTTAAACACGCTTTCTATCTTTAAATATAAAGGAAACAGTGTATGGATGCTTAGGTATGAGAGAAAAATTATATAAATATTTATGAGTTTGATGACTATATGTATTAAAACGTATCAATGTCCACAGCGATTTTTGGCTAATATACTTCTAGTTTCTTGATTTTTCGGATATAATTAAGAGTTAAGAGAACCACTAATAGTCGAATGAGATCAAATTCAATATCTAATTCACATGCAAAATAATAATGCCCGTAAGTCGTAACAAGCTGACAGTGATAGACTGGCTAACATCGTACTCAAAGAGATACATATATGGGGGATTCAAACGATGTCCTATCAAACCATATTGTCATAATATTTTAAAAAATTTGCTGTTGGGCTGTGAATAAAAAAGTCATAAAACAATAAGACTTTTCAAGTTATGTTTATCATTTTGTCATAAATTGGCAGTAAAATGCAGAACTGAATGACTAAACCTATTTAGTTAACGGGCGATAACACAGTGAAAAACGAAAAAAAAAGTAACCATATACGGACACCACTACTTGATAAAAGACCAAACACAGAATACCAGTGTCTCCCAGTTTTTCCCAAAGACATGAACTTTTTTTATGGACCTTCAAACATTTGGGGCCTCGGTGATATTTATGTAAAATAGTGATCATTTTCTCAGGCTCATATCTTCTAAACCATTAGGAATTTTGATTTACTTTCTGAGGCATAGTTGTAGCACTTGTCATAAAAAACAAAAATTATGAAGATATAAAATAAGAAAACTTCACCTTCAAGATCAAAATGGCACAAAATTAAAAAAAAAAAGCAACTAACGCAATCATGCACCCTCAGCAGTAGCACAGGCAAAATAGTAAGCTCAGCACACACATAAAGAGACTTTTTTTATTCTTTCGGCTACCTAAGCTCTACCTGAACGGTGTTAAGAATCATTCCGAGGAAGTTCATATGTTTTAGAAAGTTGTTTATTGAGATCTTAGATAAATTTTTGTAGTTTATTGTTTCCTTAAATTTTGAACGGTTTTCTACCTATGGACTTAAACAGGGGGAAAAAAGTTAAAAAGGATCGAATTTTTAAATTTTTTTTTGCGATTTTATTATGCTCTAAAATATTGTGAGCGTCTATAAATAAAAATTTCGACCGAAATTGGGTAAGATAGGGAACGGTTCAAACTATAAATGACTTCAAAAACTAAAGAAATGATTAAGTCTAAGCTATGGGTCTTAAATCTATTGCACAAAAAGAACTTAACGCAGTCAAAACCACTAAACCAGGAATGGGCATTATGAGGGCGCTTTAATCAGTATGTCTGACCTTAAATGAAATTCATATTATTGGATAAAAATTCTTAAAATTTTTCAACATGTTCACTGGAAACTTTGTTCTTGAATTATTTATTTCTTCTAAAAAAAAAAAAAATTTAAATATATGTATATTTTTTGAGGTATTAGTCGTTTCCCAGCCCGAAGAAATTGCTCGGTGTAAAGAAATTTGATTTGAGTGACAATATCATGCTACAAACAAATGTACATCAAACCCGGCGTGCTTCACTACACCTATCACTACCATTTGTCTACATTTTTCGACGGAAGATATTAAGTAATTAATATTTAACTTGTATAGGAGGCCCCACGTCCTCATTTCCAATTCAGCCCACTTTCTTAACAGTGAAGTCGTTCAGACTTTATTCCGAAATTTTAGCTCTAACCGTTCACAAGATATACAAAAATCAGTATTTAGTTTGTATAAGAGGTAAGCGCCAAATTTTGGAAAAAAAACATACCCTATTGCACTTTCGGTAGTAGAGTCTATCTGGGCTCCACTTCAAACAATATCGGTTTAGTCGTTTAGGCGTGATTGACCGACAAACAAGCAAACAAACCTACAAATACATTTATTATATATATGGATCTTTGTGGCTAATGAGACTAACGTAGCTAGGGTACTATTCCCTCACGAACATTATTTTCCCCTGTGACAATCAAAAATTTCATTGCAAAAGAATCTAAATTTTTTATAGAATTTAACTTTGAGTTAATTAAAGCGTTTCTGACGAAACAAAATTAAGTAAATACATTTTCACTAAACTTTTGTTTAATGAAAATTACCTTCTGAAATAAATAAGCAGATATTTGATTTGGTAGACTAACACTCTTTAGTTGACATATCTATTAAATACTTCGGTCAGGTTCATGGGCTCAATTCACACCACAGGCTCTTGCCTCAACCGTCAGACTTGTTACCTGCATGCGAGAAAAGAAATCAAATTCCGGCTAAAGACCATTCGATTTTATTAAATCATATAAGAAATTAACAAAATTCTTTTAATTAAAAGGAATAAATTATTACGTATACATTTTTAGATAAATGTCATTTAAATTATGGAGAAAAACTGTATTTTACATGAAATATTAGTATTTCTTTTCTATTTTTTGTTTTACATTCATTTAAACATAAAAATAATACGATTTTCTTAATTTGCTTACTTGAGAAATACAATTTATATACTTTTTGATAAAAACAGATTAAAAATTCTGACCGAATTTTTTTTTTTCTCTTTCTCTTGTTTCGTTATTTGAAAGCTATAGTTAATGATATCTGACTATGTTATACGCTACATCTCAAAAGTTTTCTTTGCAAATTAACATACACATAACTGACCATTACAACACTTTTTCAGAGTTATGTCCGAGCTTCCCACAGCACCCATTATAATTAGGATTATAAATAATTTGCTAACAGAATTTTAATGGGTCTATACGAACTAACAACGTGAACATCGAAGTGGTGAACCAATAATGTCGGTCGTAGACATTTTCCTATTCATATTGATGAATAATTTTATGACGACAAATCTGTACGCCCGCTGGGTTTCGCATTTGCACCCCATAGAACAGAAACAGTGCCGTGAAGATGCTTGAGTGAATTTTAATTTAAAAATCCCAATAAAGATCAGTTTTTGCATCGTTTCGTAACAATGAATGGAAGAGAAGTCATCCATTTGTCACCGAAGGTAAAGGACTTAATACACAGCAACCACTGCCTGGGTAGTGATACCCCCCTTCTTGAGGGGTTTCTATCTAGCCCTACAACAACCACTACGAGTACTCCCCGAAGGGCCGCACCCAAACCATCAGGCCGGTTTGTCTCACTCCCCAAATGACAGGAGAGCGCAGACATAACCGGGGGCTTCCTGGTGCCCGTAGTACCAGATTATATTAGGCGTCTCTGGTCAGTCCCTGCCTATAGCGAGTGCCAGGCCACCTAGAGCTAGGTGAACTACATATTCAACGGAGAACACAGGCCCCTGGTGTGAGTAATCACCAGCAACCTTTACTGTATCCCCGGGGGGAACTAGTTTTACGTAACATTCGACATTGTTGAAAATTACATTTGATAAGTCTGTAGTCGCCGTGGTCTAGTGGTTAGTGTGTTGGCTTACTACGACATGGTGACTGGGTTCGACTCCAGGCTCTGACATCTTCAAAAAAAGAAATATGAAAAAAATATTTCTTTCGGCGACTACCTCTCAGCACTCTTCTGGCAAAAGCTCTGAGAGTAACTAATTGCCATGAACAAGCTTCTCAAGTCTGTCGTTCGGAGTCGACATTAAACTGTAGGTCCCGGTACTCATGGATAAAAATTGACACAGACAACATGAGTGCTGCGAGAAGCTAGGCCGTAATCCTGACACAGGGTTGTAAAGGCCAGTTATGTATGTATGTATGTATTTACATAGCAATGCCATAAACGGTCTGTATCCCAATTTCGCATTTTTTTGCTAGCATTTTAACACTCACATTATTTTTTGAATGATCGTTAATTATTTTAAATGTTTTTTTGCCTTTTTACCAGTGGTAACGATGCCATACAAATTATATTGAGATCTAACCACCCGCACTTCTTAAATTTCACAATTAAGCTAATCACTTGTAAATGCTTCTGACTCATCGTATGCAAACAAAGGAATTTCCCCTTTTTATCAGGGATAATAGAGGTAATCACGTTTAATCGAAGCAAACAATTTGAAAACATTGTAAATAAATCGGGTTAATCGGGTTTACCGGTTAACCGGATCACGGATAATCGAGGCCCGACTGTATTCTTATACTGCTAACAAATCACATTTCTAAGTTTGTTAGCAAAATTTGTATATCTGTCTAAATTGTAATGTGGTTTGCTACGTTTGTAAAGCTTGCGAAGAGTGCCAATATTTAAAAAAAAAGTATTAAAAAATATATGTAATTCCTTCCTACGTGCGATAATGACCCTATCGTGGTCCAGAGGCTTATACTGTAAGGACTCAGCTATATAGAAGCTGGCGGAGATCAATAGATCTCTAGCAGGATCTCTCGTGTCAGAAAAGCAGTTAGAAAGCAGTAACTAAAATTTATTCCAAGGGCTGGGGCAAGAAGAACAACATCATCATCTCCGTTATCATTATCATCAATAAACAGAACAACAACAACAGCCGTTGGCTTTACAAAAGTATTATTCGTTAAACGAAAACGTGGGACAACTGGTAGTGCCACCTTTGGGGCTCTTATGTCACCATTAGCGGTACATTTTTGTTTTTTGTTTTTTTTTTTTTTTGTTCCTTCCTTAATTTAAACTTCACTGTGCTGGCCAATTGGTCTTGATTGCTATTAGATATTATTTACTGGTGATAGTATAACACTGGCTATTGAATAATTAGTTAATAGCAAATGATTTCCTTGCGGTTAGCATTTTTAAAATAAGACCTTTGTTTTTTCGGGTTGGTATCATATAATCTCGATATTGTGAATGTAGAATAACATATTTCAGCTCATAGTTAGAGTTTGAATTAAAAATGAGAGATAAAATTGCCAATAAATGCCTTCGTATCAATATTGCATTAGATTCGTAATCCGTCATCGAAAAAAATAACGCAATAAAATAATAAAACCAAACCCAAGGTTTCATCCTTCTTTGCTTAAAATTTATTTGGATAAAGGAATAGTAATATCTATAGTATAATAGCTGTAAAAGTTCGACTAGTAATATATACAGTATGGTCGCTTTAGTTACAAGTGAGGCTATTTATACATGCTTCCCGGAGTACCTGGCTTCATGATTTCTGCTTGGTAAGTTTGCACGTATTTTTTCTGTATTTTATTGACAATTATTGTGGTCGAAAATTTTTTATGTCAGTACAAAAGTATCTAGATTTAAATAATTTGTTACATAAAATATATATTAAATTTCAAGGTTGTGAAAATTCACTGATTTATATAACCGGATATATAACAGATATAAAATAAAATATTTCCTTAAGAAGCTACGCAGAGAAGTAGCGAAATATCGAAAAAATAATTATTTAATCGACCTAAAGCTTAATTAAAAGCTTATATATTAATCAGATATAACAGAGTTTTTTTTTCCACTATTCACTTATAACATAAAAAAGTATTTTTCATTTTATACTAATTTAACAAAAAAACACAATAGTGTTTGGCCACTTTATGTTGTTTTGCTTAATCAAAAACTTTCGATTTGACTACAATAAAAACTGAAGTCTAACCTAATTACGAGTATGTCCTAAAATTTTCAGCTTCCATGATATGTTACGTTCATCAAAACAAACACATTGTACTTATCGCTTATGATAGTGCAGGGCATATAAAAATAAATAACATATATTAGAAAAAGAAAACCGGATTTAATTTAATGCCATTGTTATAAATGATGTTTAAATATAAATATACTCAAATATAAAAATGAAATATATCTTTTATACATAAATTTTATTTTATTATCTGGCTCAGCAGATTTTATCTCTCATTCACTTGTATATTCTCTGGACTGTGAAATGTTGTTACTAAGGCCCTAAGAAGGACTTGCATAAACAATTTATTATTTATTTCTCTATTATTAAGTTTTTTATTTATGATTCTATTTTGTTTAGTAACAATTTATATTTATCTTCTTTACATACATACATACATATTTTGTTTAGTATTTCAACAGATGACAAAATCTATAAAAGCGTTTGAAAACTAGAGAGTGAGTTTCATGGAATGGGAGGATTATTAGATAAAGAATGAAAAAAAACATAAATTATCTCTATTCTTTTATTCGTTTTTTTTTATTTTTATTTATTCTATTTAAAAGAGCAAACATTTTCTAAAAATTGTATTATTTATATACATATTTATTATATATTTTTGTTTTATTTTATTATAAAGTTTTTATTACTAAAGTCAGTAAGAAAAAAATTTTTTTGCAAATTTGCAATTTCACAAATTTGCTCTATTTGATTAGACATCTTTCATCTTTTGATTTTATATGCATTTTAATTTCATATACATACATATATGACGGCAGTATGATAATTCTTTGACTTTTTGAAGTTACGGCACAGTAACTTTCAATGAAATTATTTTTGATTTAATTGTTTTAAGAAACATAACATAAGACACATAACTTTTTTGATGAATGAAAGGAAAAGTTATTTCGGCCCATTATTACAACTTACCTTTAGCTAAACTAAACTTTAACCTAAAAGTGACCGATAACGTTATTGGGAAGATTGCCTTATCTTTTACTTTTAACGTAAGGTTTAAACTCTTGAGCTTACCGTTTTTTATTGAGGCTGCCATATAATTTGTTCGTTAAATTATTAACAAAAATATTTTGTTTATTTTGTTAACAAAGAAATAAGTTCCATAAAAATGGAAAGTAAAACAAATTTCTTTGTTGTTACTGCACAATTTATAAAATTCTTTTTGTTTATTTTTTTATGTAAACATGCGTGTTGTTGCCACTTGTTGTCTTTAAAATAATTTATTTTTGATTTTTAAAAAAATTCTGAAAAATAACAGTTTTAGGGTACAAATTGGTCTTTGTAAGTTATATTGGATGCCTGGACACGCTCAGATTGTATTGATATGTTCCCGAAAGTTATTCAGATTTACAATGGCTACAATATTGTCATATATTGCTAGTAAAAATTACCAGTCCCTGTAAGTTATGCTGAAAAAAGTTTTGCACAAAAAGTATTTTAAAATTTGTTCAGTACATTACTTGACTACATTATTGCCAAACCTAGTTAAGCAGTATCTTTAAGTTTGAGTTAACTGTTGGTCAAAAACTGAGGACACTTTTTTTTTGAGTGATGCAGTGATTTTCAAAATCTTTTGAGGTGCTCAAAAAAAAAAATTGTAGTCAATCTGACCAAACCGAGTACAGAGTTTTACTAAGTTTTCGTAGTACAGTCGAACCTATACTGTGGAGTTGGTGCATTTTTCCAAAAGCTTTCATTTCTCACATAGTGTAATACAAAGCATATATCTGTGGAATTTTGAAAAAACGTCTTCTCTCGAAATAAGAAAAGATTTTTATAGTAAATATAGAATTTACTTGTCCTTCTTTTGCTCTCATCCCCGTTTTTCTACGACCTTTGAAACGCAAGATATGCAGTTGACTAATCGACCTCTTTCAGGCTTTCCCCCAATTTCAATTTGACAAAACGACTGCTTTCAGAGAATTAAGAATAATTTGAAAATTTGAATGTGTATAAATTTTTTTATTTTTATTTAATTTTTATTATTATTTTTTAATTATATGCATATAGTAGGGGAAAATAGAAGTATTTTTTTTTTTTAATAAAACCGAAATATATTTTCCAGATCAACTTCTTTCAACCTTTTTTTCATATTCGATTTTAACAAAACAACTTGTCTTGACTTAAGCGATTAATATCATTTTCAAATTTGATCAAAAAAATTTTGACAAAACGACTTGTACGGTGGAAGCTAATTTCTTTCTTTAAAATCTATTTAACAAAAAGTCTTAAATTAATTTTTTGTCGTTTTAAAGAAAACTGTTGCTTCTAGAGGGAAACAAAAGGTCGCATAATGTTCGTTAAGTATTTTTGTATAATATCCAAGTTCAAAATTTCTTTAATTTTCTAAGGAATAATTTCTATTAGCATTTTTAACTGTTTTTTTGCTCTACTGAAAAGTTGTTGATTTAGAAAGAAGACGTTTTGTCAAATTTCCACAGAAATGAGAGAACAAAGTATAAATGAGGAATTGATTGGCATTCAAATTTTAAATAGTTTCAAATATCGCCTCATTTCTTCAGGATTGAAGAAGAAACAATAGTTTGAATTAAAAAATGCCGAAAAAAACTAAAAAGGTTTAGTCAGTTCAATTGCGTGTAAATGAAAAACCACAGGACAATTTTTAATTTTAATTAAATACTCAGGGAGTAGCTGATTGTCATAAACAAGCTTCTCAAGTCTGTCATAGGGATTCCACGTTAATACTCACGAAAAAAATATTGACGCACACAAAAGGAGTGCTGTGGGAATCTAGGCCGTAACTTTGAAAAAAATTTCAAGTTATAAGTATATGTAAGTATGTAGGTCTGCATACACAAAAATTTAATTATTAAAAAATTAGGTTTAGTGCAGTGATTACCATTTCATAGCACAATTGTGCAGGGAGCATTCACACGTATTTCTTAGGCACTTTTATTTTTTTCAGGTTTACTCAAAAAAACTCAAAAAATATTTTATGTTAAACAATTCAATTTTTTTATAAACATTAAGAGGGTGGTTAGTAGGAGAGGAAATTTATGAATCAAAATTAGATCCTTAATTTAAAATATCGATTTCAAGCTTAATAAATTTAAAAATTGTTAGAAAGGTTAGGCCATTTAGTGATGGTGTATTTTTAGGCAACTGTTGAAAAAAATTTGGAAAAGGCCTAATTATAATACAAATATTTTCAAACTTAAAATTTATTTGTTCAAAGCAGCGCGAACTGTCATATAAGTATAAATGTAGAAGATTTTATCTTATAGGCCAGTTATTTATTTATTTATACTTTTGAAGAATATTTTTTTACGAGTTTTTGTGTGATTTTTTGGTTTAGAAGAAGAAATGGATTTTTTATTTCCCACCAAATATATATCTCAAAAAACATGCCCTAAATATAGTCAAACATTTATAACTTTATGTATGTATGTATGTTGATGAAATGAATGTCAGCATAGCGTATAATACAAAAATTGTTCTATGGCTATAAATAAATAAATTCTCCCAACTTCTTTTTTTTTCTTTTACTCACTAATACACAACAAAAAAATTTTTGGTAACCCCTGGTTTAAGCGGGGTTTAGACGGTAATACAAGTTGTACGACATGTCAAATTTTTGTGTAGAAGAGAATGAATAGTATCGTGTAAACTTAATATGTAATGAGACCGTACGACACTGAGAGAAAATACGAATGAAAATTTTTTTTAAAAAACCATCACATTTCATTAGATCAGGGACGCATTTTTATGTTTTTACTTGTTTATGTTAAATGTATTCACAATGCATGTAAATTTTGTGTGCATGTGTATGTGCATTTTATCTTTTCATTTTACTTTGTTTTGGTATTTCACCAACCGTGTAAACGCAAAAAATATCTATCGTAAGATTTTTACTCTCATTTCTAAAATACGGATGGAAATTCATAATATTTTCTCTTTGATTTTACGTACGACTTGTATTACCGTCTAAACCCCCCTTTAATGATATTCACATCCATATTATCAAAGAGAGCGGCATATCGCAAAGTGCGTGTGTTTCCTTGCTTATAAATCCGCCACTGCAGAGAGAGCAATTAAACTTATACATACATACATACATAATTGGCCATTACAACCCTGTGTCAGGATTACGGTCTAGCTTCTCGCAGCACTCATGTGGTGTGTGTCAATTTTTATCCATGAGTACCGGGACTTACAGTTTAATGTCGACTCCGAACGACAGACTTGAGAAGCTTGTTCATGGCAATTAGTTACTCCCAGAGCTTTTGCCAGAAGACTGCTGAGAGGTAGTCGCCGAAAGAAATATTTTTTTTCATATTTCTTTTTTTGAACATGTCAGAGCCTGGAGTCGAACCCAGGGCCCATGTCTTAGTAAGCCAACACACTAACCACTAGACCACGGCGACTACCAATTAAACTTATAACAGACTTTAATCCAGCGACCGGCACACTTATACTAACGCATTTGCAGTTTTATTAGTAATTTGAGAGTCTTTTTTTTATACGACACTGAAAGAAAAAACTACACTTTTTTTACATAAATCACTACGTACACTGGAAAGAATGTTTTATATCTTAAGTGTACATACATATGTATATGTATGCATATTTTAAAATTAACTTTTAAAATACAGAAAAGGCAAATAAAAAATGCAACAAGGAAAAAAATATAACGAAAAATAGGGAAAAAAAAAATAATAGCAATAATTAACAACAAAAACAGTAACAAATATCGACCATAAAAACAATAACAAAAATATCAAAATTCACCAGTAAAAAAATGATAACAAAGAAAATAAAGGAAAACTACTAAAAACGAGAAATTAAAATAAAAACCCAACGTAAATTAAGCGTAAATATTAAATAGAACTTTGAAGTCACCATCAATGTTAATTTCATAATAATAATATTTTCATATTCCTTGTGACATAATTGCCTTTGCATATTTTATTTTTTTGGTTGTAACAATGTGCGTTGACACACCAAGCATTCAGCTTTACCAAAATAAAAATGTTCTGAAAACAGAAATTGATATTCATACATTCTATTAAACATTTTCTCTCACTGTAATATACATAAAAAAATGTTTATTTTTTGCCTATACGTGTGAGCACGCTTTTGCCGAACGCTGCTCATCTGCCATCTCATATTAAATTTACTCCTTTTCTCTTGAGAAAATTTTTTCGTTTTTTATTTTGCAAAACAGACCACAGACTCTATTACATGTAGAAAATACACCATATGGAATATTTACACCAATGCGTTATCATAAGATGCCAAAGATCACATCTATGTCAAAAGAGATAGTTACCGCAACATTTTATTAAACATTTTTATAATGGAATTGCCAAATGATTTTAAAGATTATGCGTTTAAACATACATATTGATTCTAAGTATCTTCTCTAGAGACAAGTAACGCCACTAGTCACTAGTTTATTTTGATAAACAAGCAACAATATCTGACTTAGAAGACTATATTCTTCCGACAAAAATACTCGCGGTTCAATAATTGTTGTGGTTTTTTTTATAGCTTTTTACATTTTTATTTTTAAAGTTTTAATTACGATTTTATTATTTGTATTATTTTATAATCTAAAAATTCTATCGTCCTTAAAAAACACTTTTTATTCCATTATAATAATCAATTTCTTTTAATTGACCTAAATATGTAGTCTAAACGGTGTCCATTAATAAAATTGATACCAATATGCTACCAGTGCTTTGAATTTAAACACTATAATTTTAGTGAAAAATAAATATTCTCAAATGAAAAATAAAACTTAAAAAAAATGGTTTCCTTAATAATTCATAATTCAGGCAAAATATTATAAATGTTTTAATCGCGTGTCTGATACATTTATCGGTTACAAAAATATGTTTTGAAAACCTCACTAGCATGACCATCAGGATATAGAAAAAGAAAAAAAATGAATTCTGGTTATCTAAGTATTAGACATTTTGCTTTTGGGTTCTATACTCGTATCATCATCAATCTGAAACCATCTGCCGCATTTGAACATGTGCTTAAACATTTCTAAAGATGAGACGGAAAATGGAGTGTTTGACAAAATGGAAAAAAGTTTGTTGCTTTAATGAAAAACAGACACTCACTTGAAAAGTAATGGTGCTAAAATTAATCACTCTATAATTAAACAATTAATTGGGTGCGAATAAATTATAAATTACCGTTTTTTTTTTCTAATATTTTTTTCAATTTGTAATCTGGTGATATGATAAAATTAAGTTTTTCTGTAGAATACTAATGTTTTAAATCATAGAGCTAAATTTGTTAGATATTCATTAAAAGAAAGAAAAAAAAAATGAAATAAAACGAATATAAGAAAGGAAATTAAATCTTAATTTTTTATTATTAATTTGTACTAATTCAACCCTCGTTATGTACATAATTTGGATTTTATTTAATTGAAAGAAACTAAGCCAACTACTATGAAAGATTACTAATCAATAGAATTCTGTTTTAAACCTCTATCCGTTTTGGTCAAGCCAAAAGTATTAGTGTTTTGTTACACAAATAGTTAGTCAGTTTAATAGTTTGGTTGGTTTGTTACAATTTTCATACATTTTTGATCGATTTTTTTTTCACTATACCAAGTGGTTTCAAAAAAAGGTACTGGAAGAGAAGAAGCAGTGGTGAATGCATTAGTGTACATTTGCCGCGGAGTCGCTGCTGGTTATAAAGTTTTTTTAAGCTTTTTATTTGAGACCAATACTCAGGGGTAAACCCCTACTAAATGCTGTGCATTGTATTGGAGTTTTTTAAAATTTTTTTTTCTTGTATTAATATTGTGACTTGATCAATCAGAGGCCAGTGTTATATCTCCACCCTTGAATTATCAACAGCAATTGCCTCATCGTTTCATGTTGATTGTGTGGTGAGTGCCTTCGCTAAGTAGGTTTTGTAGGTTTAGCTGTAATCTGCTACTTCCCAATTGCTGGAGCTTTTCTCCTAGTTATTAATTTTTTGTTGACTTTTGCTAAGGTGGAATAGAGTGTAATGTCGGCAAGTGGTTTCTTCGTAGATGGTCTTCTTGGAGGGGACGAACCTCTTATTTTTAAATTACAATTAAAAAAAAAAACACAAACGAACTTTTTAATTTTTCACCTTTGTTGGGATTTCAACCTAGGCCGTTTGAGTTTTTGTGCGAGCGTTCTAACCCCTATACCACGCACCCCCTATATATTGAATTGGTTGACCACAGTATTTTATGAGAAGAGCTTCGATTTGCTGGATTGTCCCAGAATGCAGTTGCACATTTTAAGGAATATCTAAAAAACAGAAAACAATTGTCCAAGCTAAACGTATTATGGTGATCTTCTCAAGGAAGGAAAAACATAAAACATAAAAAATAAGAAGTTTAATGGACATTTATTTATGTATGCAGATGATATATGCGTTTTTTAAAAATATCAACACGGTATAGCTTTAAAACATCGATTATGATGCTGCAATTTTATCAGAATTTTTTAGGGAAAACAAATTATTGCTGAATGGTGCCAAGATTAAACCCATGAAAATTAATTTTGATGGCAATTTAATAAGTAAATCTGAAAGCGTTAAATACATACCTTGGTATAAATTTAAGTCAAAATTTATTATAATTTAAATTCATTTCCAATTCATTGATTTTGAATTAATTCGAATGAGTTAGAAAAACGCATTACAATTAATTTCCAATTCATTTGAATTGAATTGAATCTTTTATATACCAGAAAATGGTTTAAAAAGTACGATGTTTAAAAAAATAATTACTTCTAAATTGATTTAAATTGTGATAATGGAGACTTATTTGAACGTCCTTTTTTTTTCTTAAGAAATTCAGTAACAATTTTTGGAATAACTGTTTCTTTAAAAGAAAACTTAACAAAATGGTGTGCATGTCATCTACCAAATTGTAGTACCATCGCTTAAAAAAAAGAAAAAAAACAAAAACTTTAAAATGATGGTTTTTATGATCACACTAAATTATCCCTGTGAATATAAGTTTTTGGGTTGGCTATAGAAAAAACAAAAAACTTTTCTTTTTTTTTTTAATACTCACGCAATGATATCTATACGGAAATGTATGAACGTACAAACATATACAATAAAAATAAATTTAAATTTTGTTTCTGTTTCTGTTATTTTATATTTATTTTCATTATTTTGTTGTTTTTTTTTTCTTTTTTTTTCGAAAAAACTAACACATGTTATTTATGACCATAAAAATGTAATAAAAATGCAAAATATCTGAAATAAAATATATTCTTAAAACGTTAGTTTTTTGTTTTTCCAATTGCATGCACTATGATTTGTTTTTGAATATTTTGAATTTTAGAATGAGAAATATATTGCAATTGGTATTGTTGTTTTATTAACATTATTATTGTTGCAACTAAACACCAATAGATTCACACACGTCCAAATGCATCAAAATCAATATTATAAGAGTATGTATTAGTTTTTTATATTTTTGACACCCTACATTACTACCCAGCAGAAATTAAAGCTTACAAGTAAACAGTTTGTCAAAGAGAGAGAGAGAGAGAGAGAGAGAGAGAAAATTATTAGTATTTCTAATTGCTGTAAACTATTTTATTATTTTCCTACTTATCCAGTATTACTCGTATATATATATTTGCGACCAGTTTATAGGTCATATTTGCCAGGTTATAGCCGGCAACTATACATTCGATATGGTCAAGAATTTCATCTACTTTGTCACAGCCATTACCAGCAAGAATGATGTCAGTCTGGAGGTCAAACGGAGAATCACACTGGCCAACACGTGCTACTACGGTCTCAGTTGGCAGTTTAGTAATAGAAACCTCTCTCGTACGATGAAATTAACACTCTATAAGTCGCTTATTCTCCTGGTGCTTCTCTATGGTACGGAAGCATGGATGCTGTCTTTTGCCGATGCAGCGGTTTTAGGAGTATTCAAGAGAAAAGTTCTTCGTAAGATCTTTGGTCCTCTAAGGCATGCCAATGAGTTTCGCATTAGAACCGTTGTTTCGTTTCGAGTTGTTCAGCGCATTAACATCCAGCTGCGACGCTGGCTTGGCCATATTGTTCGGATGGAAGAATCTGCTCCAGCGAGAAAAGTTTTCGATGCAATAGTCACTGGACATCGGCGTAGAGTACGACCGTGTTTACGTTGGAAGGACCAAGTTGATGAAGCCCTATCGTCTATTGGTGTAACCAACTGGAGAAGGCGCGCGCTTAGCAGAGAGACTTAGCCTGGAGACTAGTGTTAAGGCATTCCGAAACTAGTTAACGGGTTGTTATGGCCATCAAAGTAAGTAAGTAAGTGTATTTGATTTGTTATATCTGCGGTATTTGATAGGTTACGCGAACAAACCATGCATCACATAAAAGGTCACTCGATTAACTAAAAAGAGTTTTATGTACAAGAAATCTGATTTAACTGTATGTTTTGAGAAAATGGCAAATTCACAAAAAAAAAAAAAAGGTCAAGATAAAAAAGCAAAATTTTCGATCTAGGGCAACAATTGCCACGAAGAGACTTCTTAAGACATTTATTTTGACTATGTTTACTATTCAACCTTTTAAAATATAGGAAATTAAAATAGGAAATCAAATTTGCGGCTCACTAATTTCATACTAATTGGATTATTTATGGGCCACTAAATGAACGAATTGGTTCGTTACTTAGGGTGGTATATTTGTTCCTGTTTTTTTTCTGGCAAGTTCCTGCTTGGAAGCAGCCACTGTGTATAATTGTTTATGAATAATATTAATTAGGCACTGCTTCTACATAAGAGATAGCTACATACATGCAGCTAATTTAGTTTCGCTTATTAAAATTAAAAAAAAAATAATTTTAATTGCATTCCTACTTCTTAGTAAGTCTTCATAGTACAGTCGGGTCTCGATTATTCGTGATCCGGGTAACCAGTAACCCCGATTAGCCGTGATGGCCAAAGATCAGTCTAGGGTTTTTTGTTTAAGAAGTTCTCAAATCGTTTGCTTCGATTAACCGTGATTACCTCTATTATCTGTGATGAAAACGGCGAATTCCCTTATTTGCATACCATGAGTCAGAAGCATTTACAAGTGATTAGTTTAATTTTGAAATTTGAGAAGAGCGAGTGATTAGACCTAAATATATTTAGAATGGCATCGTTACCAGTGGTAAAAAGATAGAGAAACGTTTTAAATATTGAAGATAAAGTTAAAATAAAGTACGAGCAATCAAAAAATAATGTTAAAGGTAAAATGCTAGCTGAAAAATACGAAATTGGGATACAGGCCTTTTATGACAATGCTATCTCGAATGTAATATTTAAATGTAATGTGATAATTAAAACATTAAAAAAAATTCTATAATCAAAATTGTTATTCAATTAACCGTGAAAATCGATTATCCGTAATGTTTCTGGTCTCAACTAATACGGATAATCGAGGGCCTTTTTTTTGAGTATAACATGAAATGTTTGTGACTGTCTTTTCTAATCTGTATCTATATTAAAAGTTGAATCCACCACAATATTTACCCTGATAGCCATTCCATGACTTCGCAAGTTGCGAATCGCAACCAGTACTGATCATATTAATTGTTCACGATTTATTAACTGTAGTGAGTTTTGTAATCTGCATAAACCAGTAACTATTTTGTATGATATTTTTTTCTTTAAGTTGTTAAAATTTTCATATGTTAGTTTGCTTAAGTGAACATTTGTGTAAATTTTAGCATATATTCGATATAGAAATAATTTTGAAATGCATTGATTTTTCTTCAATAATAATTTGAAAATAAAAACAATCAAAGTAGAGATAAATATCTATATTGAATTGCATGGAATTTAAAATCATGTTTTATATGAAATGCAAAAGTTTTACTCAGTATGTGTGAAAAGTTGTGCCGTATAAATCATTAATATGTATGTATATGTACACACATATAAGTGTATGAATTGTTGTGCTTTCTTTAAGGTTTTGTTTGAATTAATTTATTTCTTTAGGATTTCAATAATAACAAGTGTAATAATAAGTAAATTAAATTCAAAGCGAAAATAAATAATTGCTGATGAAGCTACACGAAATTTCGAAAAATTTAGGGCGTAATTTTGTAAGTCACTAAATTGATGCGTTGCAAATTTTCAATGATTTTTTAAGGAAAATAACTGACGAACGCAGTGCATCACCTAAATTGTTATAAAATAACTCCCAAATTGTATAATTTAAAGACCTTAAGATTAATAAATTTATTACAACTTTTATAAAAGCATTAAAGTCAATAAAACTTTATGTTATTTTCAATATATACTTAGAAAAGATTTTTGTTAAATAATTTTATTTTTCTTTTTAGGAAATGTTGAATCTGTTATAGCATTATATAGATACATAGAAAAATATTGTAAAATGAAAGTAATTTTCAGACTTAATTTAATATGCATTTCTAAATTCCAATTAATTCGTTCTACAAAAAAACATGAAAAACAAGTTATCGAATAAGAGAGCTAATTATGGCAGTCGCTTATGAGCGAAATTTACTCGATATTGGGAGTTTTTGTTACTTACTTTTCAGATTCTGGCACTCGTTATCGTGTAAAGTGTATCGAAATTTTTTATGATTGAACTCGAATGCCACCGTTTAGTGGTTTTATTCGATACCAAATTCCTTATCGCAATTTTACTTTAAAAGAGTCCGTTTGTTGGTAAACAAGATAAACTAATTTTTTAATAATTAGGGCAAATACCACAAAAATTAATTTCAAAGAAAAAGGAAATTCTGGCAGAGTATATATAAGAACACAACAATTTGGCAAAAGACATTCTAGCAAATACAAGCCAAGGAAAGGCTACTGCTAACAAACATTGGGAAACCTTAACTATTAAATTTAATGCATCTGGTCCACTATTAAAAAAGGCAAAAATTGACGAAAGGTAAATTACTAACTTTATTTTCTTACATGAACATGTATGCAGATCAGAAACAGCTTGTAAAGAAAAAGCTTTCTTTCAATAAATTTTCAATTAAACAAACTGGAGGAGGTCCTTTTGCAGAGACAAAAATTAGTGTTACTGACGAACAAATTTTAGAAGCAGCAGGTATTGATGCTGCTGTGGCTGGTTTGAAGGAAGTCCGAACATTTGGATCACAAAACCAACAAAGTGAATATATAACAAAAGAGTGTTCGCATCCATCCCAAGAAAACTATATGGATAGTTTAGTCTTACTAATGGATACAGATGGTAAGGAAGGCTCCGACAGTGTACAATGACTTGCTATCTTCAAAAAAAAAGTGCCAAGGGAAACAAGCAAAAAAATATTTTTGCTACTGCAACTTACCACAACGAAGTGTTAAAAAAATTGCAAAAAATTAAAAAAAAAAAAATAGATTTACATCCATATCAGGAACTTAGACATTTTCACTTTTAAAAATTGTTCATTTGCTTTGTAAATATATGGTTTTTGTTGTATGAATTTTAATAGTTCTGTTCTACTAGGGTTGTACGTATTCCTTAACCAATATTATTTCTCATAAGAATACCAGTATTAAGATCTTAGTCTAATAAAATTCAAACAATAAGTATAATATATAGATCCACTAAATATTCGAATTTAATTCGAAAAAATATATACTACTTATATGGTTTTTGCTTCCAATATGTATATAGTGTTGGTTAAGTCTTTTTTATACTTTACAACACCTTAGAATAATGTTGACTCGCATGTTATCGAGTCCCATCATTAGTAAAACTTGAACAATCGAAAATAATTTCGATACTAATTAATTTCGATCACGAATCCCGTAATTAGCCCCCAGGTAATTTCCAATGATATTCAAGAAAAACGACATAAAGTCGTTTTTGTCAACCCATGAAAAAATTATTGCAATCGCACATAATAAATTGAATATATTCCAATCTTTAATAATAATAGTGAAACAGAACTGGAGCTTGACGATTTTTTCCATACAAATAGAGCCATAAAAACGCTAAATGTGCAGTCGTGAAATAGAATCTATTTTATTTTGAAAGAGATTTCTCTTGTGCTCTCATTTTGAGACAGAATTTTGCATTTTGAGACATTTTGCTACATTTTTATTAAATTTCATACATTTTGTAAACAAACCCATATGTTTGTTTAGTTTTGGCGCAAAGAAAATTAAGAAACAAAGGAAAAGGAACATTTGAATGTTTAAATAAATTAATACATTTTTAAAATTTGTTAAGTAAAACGAGTGATATTATAAAAAGAATAATTGAAGAAGTGCGTATAAATGATTAAATTATAAAATTTAAATTCAATTCTTAGCAAAAACTCACATACTGATTTTTTAATAGCTTTACATAGAAAAAATGTAAAAAAATTAAATGACAGTTCGTGAAGCTGCAGCCGTCGTTTTAATTATGTGCCTGTTTTCTCTAAAAGTCGTTTTGTTTGAAGTTGCGGTCGGATTCTATTTCATCATGCAGGCTGTTAAACTTATGTATGTATGTTTCACATAAATTGAATCAATTCGTCAAATGTTAAACATTACATTGAATCAATTGTTACACTTTTCTGATGTTATATTTTGCTGGGTAAATACACTGATATTTGTTGAAAATAAAGTCAATAAAGTAATAAGAGACTGCAGGAAGAGTACATCTTACGATAAAAAAATAAGCGCGTAATAATTGACAGATGTCCCTGATTAATTTCAAATGCTTTCAAAAAGTTGTGCAAAAATAACAACAACGGACTTATTTTCATAACTGCTGGCGGTCAACAGGACAGGACAATAAATGCATCACAAACATCGATATATTTTTTTGATGCATCGAAAACCGTACTTATAGTTTTAGGTGTTTTTACCTGATAGACCTTCTTGAACGCTGCTTATAATTGTGTATGTAAGTTCACAATGCATCGCATCGGAAAAGAAACGATGTATTTTTTTCGTGAGCATCCCTAGTATAGAATTACATGGAAATAGCTAGTAAACTGAAGTAACAAACAGAACAAATAATTATTATCCTAAAAATAATGAAATTTATTTGCCATCCAAATATATTCAAACTTGTCAATCTTTTGTTTGCAAGCAAATACTTTTCTTCTCAAAGATATTTTGTGGTAAGACTTTGTCAAAAAGAAATTTGTATTTTAAATGTGCTATTTATTTTTAGATTCTCTGCCTTAACTATCATAACAGTTTTATTCTTAAAAAACATTTTTCTATGGAGGCGGGTTAAAGTTAATGTCAGCAGTGTTAGAAAGTGTTGACGAAGCCTTCATTTCAAAACTTCTTTAATAGCAATTTTGAAAATTTAATCTTTATGAGCTTTTTACATATATTTTTGGTCTTTGGTATACTTTTTTAAGCATAGTTGATGTTTTTCACCTATTTCAAGTCATTTTATGCATCTTTCAATGCACATGCACGTTATAACAATAATATTAAATTAAAGTAATTTTTATGACGAAAAATTATCTATACGAACAGTTTTATTTTAGAAAAATAAAATATTCAAATTTAATTTCTTTTATTAATTAATTGGTTTTTATTTTATGTCTCTTAAAAAGTATTTTCTTGAAAAAAATACTCAACAAGTTTTGTTTTCTTTTGCTGAGATTATAAACAGAAACGTTTCTGTCACAATTCCTTTAACAAACTTTTTAAATAAACCCAAGAAAGTATTGTAAAAAATAATCTCTTTTTATGTTATTATTGGTATAGATAAATCAATAAAAGTATCAATCAATCAAGATTCTTTTAATTGGATTTATACATACATATGTATAATGGCATACATATATGTATGAATCAAATGGAATTGAAATTTTTGGAATATTTTTACTAAAAATAGAAATCTAGAATATCTTAAATTTTTTGTATTGTTGTTTGTGTTATGACTTGCTTTATGCAAAAGAAAACATAAATTATTTTAATTAATACATAAAGAAATAAGGACATGAATATAAAGCACATACACACACACCCACACATACATGAAAATATAAACTTTATTAGCTTTAACCAAACAAAGGCATTCCAGCAGGCATTAACACAGTCAGAATATAAGTATATATGTTGCTTAAGATACGGTCATACAATTTGGCAAATATTTGACAAGAAAAACGTGACCACTATTTTTTCCGAATATTTTATAAAGAAATCTTATTATATGTAGACATAAGTTCAATATATTAATGACAATAACCCAACTGGAACATATTAAATATTTAAAAATTTTCATAAAATAGTGGTTCTGCCTTTTACATCATGTCAATTGTGTTGTTTCTGTTTAATGTTGTATTATCATAAAATGTACTATTGTGTGTATTTGAAACAGGATCTATGACAAAACTGAATAGCACATGCAAATTTGTAATTTTCTAATTAAAATACTTATATTCAAGCAAAGTCATATTGTACTTATGAACGAGTATGCGTATAAATAATTGTATAATTTTCTTACAGGCATAAAAGTATATTATGTTATTATAAGTATGAATCTTAAAATAATTATAGTGTTGCCTGTTGTTCAATAGGCACTAAAAATAATTGAAAAATAATATATAAAAATTTAAAAAAATTTTTAAGGTATTTTTTAATTAAAATATTAACTGCTGTACTTATAAAAATACTATAGGCTTGTTAAAGTATTTTATAAAGTATTACATAAAAATTGGTCACATAAGACCCTAATAAATGTATTTTACTTTTCACAAATACGACAGTTAATATACAAATCACACTTGCCTTATTGTTTCTAATTTTTATCCCCGAATTTAAAATTGTTGTGCCCAAAATTCATCAAGACCTTGTTCAAAAATAGTTTTTATTTGTATTCATTCACTCATTCATAAAGGAGGTACTGTATGTTGATTTAACGTGCGCACCTGTCCGTAGACTTAATCACACGCCGCCCGTTGCCGGAGCGGTAGTTGAGTTCAATGCGCCCAACCACCGCCACCCGATGTAGGTACCCTCCAATCTCACCATGCCCGAGGGCATAGCGCTCAGAAGAGAGCCCATAACACCGAGTTGGCAATTTAGCACCACCACTTTCTGGGTAATGATACCCGCTTTGCTGGGGGTTTCTATCTAGTACTAATGCAGCCACTACGTGTAGTTCCCGAAGGACCGCACCTAAACCATCAGGCCGGTAACCCCACTTCCCGAATGACTGGGAGTCTTAGGTTAACCGGGGGCTCCTGATGCCCGTAGTACCAGATTAAGGCATCTCTGGTCAGTACTTGAGAACGCCAGAAATGCCAGCCATGCGTACTTAAAGGGACAAGCAACCCAAGTATGCGTGACTTAAAGGCCGTGCACCAAACATAACCAACATTCTCTGCCTATATCGAGCGCCAGACCACTCAGGGCTAGGTGGAACCTGATATTCCCCGGAGAAAACAGGCCACTGGCGTGAATACTCACTAGTAGTCATTATTTTTTTTTTTTTTTTTTTTTTATTTTTAAGACCAATACTCAGGAGTAAACCCCTACTAAATGCAGTGCATTGTATTGGAATGTTGAATACATAGATATACATAGATACATAGCTATACATAGATACATAGATATACATAGATGTTAAGCGCCTTATGTCAATGGGACAAATTGCTGTCAATTTGATCACGAAAAGGCCAGTGTTATACCTTCACCTTTACATGATCAACAGCAATTGCCCCATGTGGATGTTGAATTTGAGTGGTGAGCATCTTTTTTAGGTAGGTTAGTTGTTATCTTCCCAGAAGATGGCGCTGTACTCCTGATCATTCGTTTTCTTGGTGGAATAGGCTGGAAATGCCAGGGAGCGGTTTCGTGAAGATGGATTTTTTGGAGGTGGGGGGGGGGGAACCTCTTATTTTTTTGTTAATTATAATTTTGGAAAAACCGCAAATTAATTTTTTATTTTTCTCCTTCGCTGGGATTTGAACCTCGGTCCTTTGAGTTTCTGTGCACGCGCTCAACCACTATGCCACGACCCCCCCCTGTATCCCCGGGGGGAATAAATAAGGTACTGTAGTATTTCTACCTGCAGATCTATTGCATAGCCCTCAACTTAACTGGAGTTTTATAGTTTTTCCCCCAGAATATCGACCAGTGCCAACTCTGACAAACCTCCTTCTGATATTCGATCATCATCTCTTTCTACTGTGCATCAATGCTGCACAGTTGCCCAGTATGTGTTCTGATGACTCGACCGCCTCTTCATAGAATCTGTACATATCGCTCGAAGGTATTCCTATCTTATTTAAGTGACCATTGAATCTGCAGTGCCCGGTAAGAAGTACCGCAATTATTCTCAGACTATTCCTTGAGAATTTTATGCACGACACAAATCTTCTCCTATTATATTTACTAAGAAAAAGTTTGGAAAGTCTAAGGCCAGGCTGACCCAAGAACAAGAAGTTTCTCTCCCTGTCTTCTTTTTCTTTTAGTATGCTTTTCCAAACTCCACTTCCTATTCTACAGAAGTGTTCTGGCCCCATCAATGGCATAGCTACTGACCTCCTAGCAAATTCATTCTGCCATTTCATTCCCCTGAATGCCCGCATGGCCAAGGACCCAGTATAGGCTAACCTTGCTATCCCTGCCCAACCGGTTCAGTTTCACCAGACAGTCCCATACTAGCTTGGAGTCGATTTCATAAGAGCCAAGCGCTAGAATGGCAGCCTGACTGTCAGATAATATGGCTATTTCCTGTCCGTTGTATTCTCTATTCAGGTTGAATTGAGCGCATCTTTCAATTTCATAAACCTCAGATTGGAAGATACTAGCGGGTTTTCTTATGGGTTTTCCCCGTGTGCCAACAAATAGTTCTTTCTTTTAAAAAGTATGCAGCCTCTAAATTGCTCCATTCACTCTTATTACTTAATTGTATCTTAAATTGCTTTTCAAAGTCATAGAGTTTCCCGATTCTATCTAATGGACAGTCAAGGAATGAACTGCCAACCAATCGGCAAAAAAAGTAGCAAGTGTGTGTAAAATACACAATACGCAGAAATTCATTTGTTTTATGCATTGACATACAGTTTTTTTTCCAAAATTAGTGTATTATAAACACTATATAATACACTATACACTATTGTATACTTTTTCTTATTTAACTATGCATTACAACCAATATACGAACTTAATTTCAAATAATAGAATGGGTCAAATATTTCCATATATCGCCAGTCATTTTCCCTAAATAATTTAAAAATCATTTCAAAACATATTTGGTGGAATTCTTCTATGCAATCCAACAAACAGTTTGACAACGTGTACTCTTTTGGCTATTATTTTTTCACTCACAAATCAACGAAGCCGCTAAAATTGAATAAGTTTCATATCCACCTCCTACAAATGAAACCTCCATTCAAAACTGAGCAAAAAAACCTCGAATAAATCTTTTCTTGAATACAATCGTAACTTTTTCCAATCGGATTCAGATCCTTTATATAGAATAGATGGGATAACGAATGTATAATGCACTCGTCAATAGCTGCCAACGCTTATAATAACTTCCTTTGGCACAAGTGTTTCTCATATAGATTTATGAAATAATGCACAATTTTTTATATCCACTGTATTGTTATACTGAATGTTTGGCATATTTTATACAAAGTGCACAATTGTTTACAGAAACAAACATATTTGTATGTCTGCTCTTTTGCATGAATGCATGTTGTTTAAATATGCATAAATTATCGGCCTGTATTATATACCAAATATGTATAATATTCCAAAATACATATGTATGTATAAGCATTTGCTCTCAAAAGCCATCTGTACAATTTGTATTTATACGAGTACCTCAATAATGCATACATTTCCACAGAATGTGCTTATTCGATCATCTCTATTAGTAAATTATGCAAATTTTTCGTATTTAAATTAAAGGTATTTTACAAATTTTTACTGAATATTATAGCAAAAAATACATGCATGTTCTAAACAATTGGTACAGACAAGTTACTTAATGTTTGTATCTAGTTTTTACATTCATAATTAATATGAATTGGATGTACTTCTGTCTATAAAATTTGTAGTTATTATTTTATCCCTACATTATATGGAGAATGTATGTATTATGTATTTAATAACACCACTGTCCTAAAAGTTGCTTTCATATCGTTATAATCTGAAGTAAAAATCTACTCATTGCTAAAGCTTGACCACAAAATTATTTGAAACCTTTCAAAATGTGTTTTAAAAAACGAAATAAATAAACAACATTCAAGGCTAGTAACAGCGCAAATATTCAATAAATTTGTGGTGCCTACATATAATATACGAGTATTTTAATTTTATGAACTACGAGTATGTATTCTGGATACCAATTTGGTCAATTCTCAAATCTACGTGTTACTTTTTTCATTATATTTTATTTGTCTTCATTTTTATGTATTTTATTTTCTATTAACATATGCAGAGTGTAGTTTAACAGACTATTGTCCCTAATGAGAATCGAACACAAAAATGACAAAATGCCTTTTTAATGGCCTATTGACAAATTTTTAATTGAGTATGAAAACTATATACTTATATATGCTTAAGTATATACTGTGAGAGGTTAGATATTTTTTTTTATCTTTCACCTGTAATTGTAAATTCAGGGTTTGCCAATGCTCTATGACATCAATCAAAAACAATAATAGCCTTGTTTATAATAAAAAATTAGCAGGTTGGTGTACACAGTGGCTAAGTTTTCCATTCCTATACGTAGAAATTTTTGCGTACTAGGAATTTAATTTTTTGGATTCTCTGACTAGTTATCAAATAGAAGGTATGGAAAGTTTCCATAATATCAGTCTATAGCCAGTTTTTTGTCCCCTATCGTCGTTCGGAAGTTTATGTGTCCTATCCCCCATTTCATATTTTTAATATCTCTCGAGTTAATAATGCCACCTTATGTTTTCGAGCCCAAATTTTTTAAGTCTGAAATCCGTTTTCGGATATCTCGTCCAGTTTCGGAGATAAATAGCCGATAACGGATTGGAGATTTTAAAAATTTTTGTGTCAAAAATCTAAAGTGGTATCATTAACTCGAGATATATAAAATGGTGGATAGATCACATAAACTCCCGCACCACGATATGCTAACGAGTTGCAAACTTTTCATTATACATACGGCCGTATGTATGTATAACCCATTCATTTTTTTAGAACTAAAATTATTGGTTCAAATATGTCTAAAACAGAAAAGAAATCAATGTCATTTAGAAGTTCTTAGTCGTTTAATTCGTTAAGGAAATTTTTGAATTTTCGATAATTTTTCGCATAGTTACGAATGTTTCTGACAAAGGGCAACACTGTTGTGATCACTCCCAACTTGGGCGGAATTAAAATTCGTTATAATGTTGTATTAAGTCTTTCATATTTGCAATCAATAATTTAAAAGATATTTTAAATTTGAAACACATACAGCCATGTCACAGAATTCAATTCCATTCTGAAGCCGAATTCATTCTATAATTTGGTTCTTCAGAAAACAAAAAACAAAAAAAAAAAAATTTCATGTAATGAAACCACTTTTATTTTAATAAACGGAATTGCTATTTTTGTTGCCTTTAGGTTCAAATAAATGCTTGAAACTAGTTTTATCAGTGTTCGTAGTAAAAAAGGTTTGTATTTTATTTTTGCCCAAAAAAGAAAAGTTATTTTAAATAATTCGTTTTGCTTTATTTTGTTAATTTTTTAAAACGGTAAAAAAACTTTTTAAGAGAAAACTGATTTTTCGGAATCAGTTTGTACATCATTGCCATATCTCTTTTTTCTATTAATTTTTCAAAATTCTACAGTGGCAGCATATAAACAAAAGAAAACATTTGAAGAAACATTTAAATTTATTTTATTTTAAAAACGATTCAATTTCCCTATATTTGCCTTTTAATTTGTAATTTATTATTTATTCAAATATATTAAAAATGTGAAACATCTGTTTTTATAAAATATTAGTTAACTCAGGTGTGCTTCGCTACCCCCTCGTTTTAAATAAAATTAAAAGTATTTATATATTTTGCAAACAGTTGTGGGAGAAAGAAAATGGGGCTACCCCACTATTTTAATTAAAATGTATTTTAAATTTGAGGTAAAGCCGTTAACTAATGTAGTAAAGAAGTAGGTTTAGAAGTCGAAAAATATTATCATGTAATAGGTATTCCTGAGTCAAAGCTGCACGCTGTGATAATTTAAGGTTGGTTAAAAGGTTCAGCCTCCAATATATTACAAAGTTGCGTGCTCCGCCCACTTTTATTTGGTACTTTTCATGTCAATACGATATAAAGCAAATACTGCTGCCATTGGTCAAAAAATGCCGAAGGTATGACGATTTTAAATTTTGGGTTATATGGGTGTTACCACGCCCCTTTGTCCAACCAAAACTTCATATAGCCCATTATTCCTTCCAGAGTCAGGGTAACATGCTGTGAAAATTTTAGGAAGAACAGTCGAAGGGTTTGGCCTCCTATAAAGCACAAACAAACAGACAGACAAACAGTCCTTTTTATATATATAGATTGAAAGCAGATTAATTAAAATAGGGCGATAAGGGGGGATTTGGTAATTAAAAAATAAATGGCTACCTTACCTGTAGATAAAAAGTGAATAAAACTTTAGGTAAATACATATTACAAAAAAAGTTTTTTGTATAGCATAAATTGTTAGTGGTATAAGTAAGTATCTGAATTTTAAGAAAAGGGGGCGGTGACGTAAACAGTATTAAAAGCAATATACTATAAAATAAAAAAATCCGTTAGAAGGAACAAATTTGTACAGAGAACAAAAAGTTTAAAACTTTTAAACAAAATTTGGTGTGAAAAGGGGCATGAAAGGGGCGTGGCGGAAGAAATGTTTGGTTATACCTCACCTGGAGAATAATGTGTATACAATTTGAAGTACATCTGTTAAAAACTATACGGGAGCAATTACATAATTAAAAAAAAGTAAGCATAAAAGTGGACGTTGTCGATAAAAAAGTACCCTATTAATCATGTTAATTTGTATCCATAAGTACAGGGACCTACAATTTAAAGTCGTCTACGAACGACAGACTTGAGAAGCTTTTTCATGGCAATCAGTTACTCTTAGAGCTTTAGCCAGATAAGAGGCAGTCGCCGAAAGTTAATTACAGATAATAAATACAAAAAACCAAACAAATTCAATAGATAAATTCAATTTTCATCGATAATCAAAGTCGCACAGATTGGAGAGTTCGTCGCCTATAATAGTGGTAGAAATTTTCAAATCCATTGATAAAATTAAATGACCTTTAAGCTTAAACTTATGGTCTAGTTCTTTCCAATTTTGTGGTCGAATTTGTATTTTTACCCTCGTGGCTTTCAATACTGGTCTGTTAATTACGGAACTCGAAACCTGATTAAATAATATTATTTTACAAATTTTTTCTTTTCTTGTATTTCTGTGTTTTAAGCTACAGCTATCAACTCTAATCCAATTATTTCTAAACTTTATTAAACTCTTCAAGTAAATGTTGTCAAATAGAGACGATTTATCTAATTTTATGCCAGCATTTTTATTCTATCTCAACTGCTTTTCAATATGAAAATTTTTATGCAAATATTCTGGTTGCAGCCAGTCAGGTAGAAAAACAAGAAAATTAAATAAAAAAAAAACGAAAAATAAAATGTAATAAAATTTGCTTTTGTTTGCATATTTTAGTAGGAATTTCTAGCTGCCCTCATCTGGATTCAAGGATACGAATAGCAGGCTTATAAAGCAGCTCAACAAAATGCATACAAATATGTAAAAAGGAGACACAGTGCAACAAAAGGTGATGACAAATTGTTGGGGAAAAAGTATACATACATATCGTCGTCCCGAAGTTATCTGGACGTATATCACAAAATCAAAAAAAATGAGTTACGACCATTTTTGAGGCTTAAATTATTAGATCTTTCGATGTGTTCAATCACCAGGACTTTATCTCTTAAATTTTCGGAGATATTTAAGGGCCATTTTGCCGTATATCCACGTTTGGTAAAAAAATTTTATGTTATAATGACGTACGCGCCACTTTCGTGGATATACGGCAAAAAATGTATGGAATTTTTCAAATAAAAAAATTTTGCGTTATCTTGACGTACGTACATAAATGAATATATTTAAAAGATTTTTCATAAGAAAAAAAGATAAAACGTAATAAGAAATCATAAAGAATAGATTTCTTTAACTTCACTTTATTGCTGTTACATTAAAATTAAAGTTCTAAATTAATAAAAAACTAATTTTCATTTTTTAGAGGTACATATCAGTGGACATTTGACAAAACGTCTTCTTTCAAAATCAACAACTTTTCAGTAGAGCAAAAAAACAGTTAAAAAGGCTAATACAAGTTATTGCTTAGAAAATTAATGAAATTTTGAACTTGGATATTATACACAAATACTTAACGAAGATTATGCGACCTTTTTTCCCCTCTAGAAGCAATAGTTTTCTATAAAACGACAAAAAATTAATTTAAGACCTTTTGTTAAATTTTTTTTGTTTAAATTTTAAAGAAAAAAATTAGCTTCCACCATACAGGTCGTTTTGTCAAAATTTTTTTGATTAAATTTGAAAATTATTTTAATCGCTTAAGTCAAGACAAGTTGTTTCGTTAAAATGGAATATGAAAAAAAGGTTGAAAGAAGTTGATCTGGAAAATATATTTGGGTTCTATTTTTCCCTTCAATATGCAGATAATTAAAAAATAATAATAAAAATGAAATACAATTTTTTATAGACATTCAATTTTTTAAATTATTCTTAATTCTCTGAAAGAAGTCGTTTTGTCAAAATGAAATTGGGGGAAAGTCTGAAAGAGGTCGATAAGTCAACTCCATATCTTGCCTTCCAAAGGTCGTAGAAATACGGGGATTAGAGCAAAAGAAGGACAAGGAAATTCTATATTTACTATAAAAATCTTGGAAAATTGTCTTATTTCGAGAGAAGACGTTTTTTCAAAATTCCACAGATATGTATGTATGTATATAAAATAAATTTTAATTCAAAATTTATTTCATAAAACTTTTATGAATCAAAAGTATGTTTTTTAAATACACCATAGATAATTCTAGCATCAGTATCTTAAAATATGTTATAACTTATGTAAATAGTTTTGAATAAAACTGAACATCATTGTATAGAAGATATGGGAAAAGGCTTTTAATATCATTTTTTTTATATTCAGAAATATTTATTTTTGGACATATACTGAGTTCCTTTTCAAACATTTCTTCTGATTTTGAATAAACTCCTTTTCTCGCTTGTTTTTTTAAATTTGATGACTGAAATTCATCTTTACTTACAGATGCTTTATAGGATAAAGAAAATAAATTAAATTTATTATACTTAATTGCTTTAATTTTAGTTAATGAAAATTTTGTTAATGCGCAATTTCAATAATATTCAATTTAAACTTTTTGGAGTGGTAATTTTTTAATTTTATTATTAAATCTAAAGGACTGTGAATTTCTTTTAATTTTAGAAATCGATCTATTGCACTGTGGACAGAGTCAATTTCTTAAATTTGGGAATGTCCCGGCTCTGAAAATTTATGAGTAATTGTTTTTAGATTATTATTTTTATATAAAATGCCAAAACTAGCAGACAAAAATATTTTATTTTTATTTTTTGGCACACAAGAGTCGCTCCAAAGAATGATATTCTCAATATGATTAAAATCCTTCAATATATTTTCCAAAATTTTTATTATGGAACTATCGATATCATTACCAGAGCGACCATTCTGTGCTTCGTTCCAAATGGCGCAGTAAGTAACATCTTTTTCGTTTGGATTCTGAGTACATACTCGTACTGTTGCTGTTATATTAAACACTGAAAGCTTTCTTTTATAATAAAAGATGGATGAAATTCCTTTAGGCAGATTAAAAGTGCTTTGTTAACAGTAATTTATTTATTTAGTACTGTAGTAATAAATACTAAATGTAAGAATTTTGCTTACTTAAGTATGTCTCATATACGTCAAGATAATATCAGACAAAAAACAATCCAAAATTTCTATTTGGACGTATGTGCCAAAAATAAAGAAAATGTTCCCAAAAAGTGGCTTATACGGCAAAATGTTATTCTTTGTTTGGAGTTAAAAATGTTTAAAACTTAAAATATTTTCTCCATGACTTAAGAATTTTTTGTACTATTCGATAAAGAATTATTAGCACTACATCTGATAAAAATTTTGAGTCACCTTTTTCGACTAAATTTTTTTCTATAAACTGATAAAACTTTAAATTCAATTTCCCAAAAAAATATTTTTTGGAGTTACGTCAAGATAACTTCGGGACGACGATATGTATATCCCTGCAGAATTATGTATGTTTGTTTTAGAGTAAAAAAGGCATTATCTATAAAGCCTCTTATAAGTTTAAATTCTATTTTGTATACACATAAGTAAGTATGTATATAAATTTAATTTCAATTATTTTATTTTTTTTTCTTTAGATTTTTTTTTTATATATATTTATGCCTGTATTCATAACAAATAAAACCGTTTTATTAATTCCTTATTTGACAATTACTCCATAGAAATATGTCAAATAAGCACTCTATAAACCAATTTTATTTTTATATATACGGGCATTAAAAGAAATAAATAATAATTATAAATACAGAAAAAAATTTTGGAAACCAAAAAGTACAAAAATATTCAACACAATACCGATTATTTATTTTTTTTTGTTTAACGCGCAAAGCCGTTATTTTATACTTAAGTTCAATTTTTGAACTTCATCTCATAATAATGCTTTTGGCAAAATAGATTTTTGTTGGCTCTATCTATACAGAATTATTAACGTATTTATTTTTTTAGTTTTTCGTTCAATATTTTGGAAATCAAAGAGTATAATTTTTCTTTTACTTAAAGAAAAAGCTGATAAATTTATTAATCGTACTTTATTTTTGTTTGACAGTGTATAATTCTACAATAGGCTTTAGAGTTTGAAAAATTCTATACCAAATGAAAGTTTTCTTAATGAAGAAACAAAATAGATAAATTAATCAACCAACTTTTCTATATGTTACCGATACTGATACCGCTATTTTTTAAATCGCCCTCTTGGAAGTGGTTTTGGCAAAGTAAATACTACGCGCTTACGTAAATAAGTACTAATGTAGTAAACTTGTATGCACCTTGATTTTTTTCTGGTTGGTATTTCTTGCTCTGCCTGTATAAGCTTCAATACTTTATTCATATTTAGTATTAGAATCACACAAAGCTCAAATTTTGATGCTATATATTTTGTAAAGCTGCAACGTCCTCGAAATGGAACTAATTCTTTATCCGTTTTCGTGTGGAATATGAAACACCTTAAGCTGCCTCTATATATCTTATCTTATAAGAGCCAGTTTGTCACGAGGTCTCTTTTCTTCTATGCCTTCAGCTTGTCAAACCTAAGAAATCTCGAAATATAAGAAAAACATTTTAGGCGCATAGTAGCTCGAAAAATAGGTCTTTCGTTTTTTTCTTCCCACAAGCTGTTAAATTTTCTCCATGAAACTTACACCAGCCGTTATTAGAAAATATGCATCAAGCTCAAATATATCAATTCATATTACATTATATCAATAATAGATGTTGCACTTTTTGTTGGTCCAGTCTTCTTTATCATTACTTGATTTTTTGCTATCCTCCCGATGTTCTAAGATTAACTTTCTTGCAAGAGAATGATGAACGGGCCGCAGTTTCTTCATCAGGTGCAAAACATTCCTCGAAATCGCTTTCATCGAAAATATCATCGTCAGAATTGATAATCGCTAAGAATCTATTATAATCTCAGAATAGAGTAGAAATTATTTATTATATTACATTTAGACTTACTTTTTCTTTGTGATTATATTATTGAAAGAACATCAAATAAACTTAACTGTTCGACAGCAAAGTATGAAATGATGTTCAACATATTATGCAGAAGCAGAGTAGGAAAATAAACAAAACTGAACGTTTGATCTCATTTTGTTGTATTCTTTACAATAAGTAAAACAAAAATAAAACAGAAACACTGAGAAAG
This sequence comes from Metopia argyrocephala, assembly GCA_963576795.1. Taxonomy (NCBI): domain Eukaryota; kingdom Metazoa; phylum Arthropoda; class Insecta; order Diptera; family Sarcophagidae; genus Metopia; species Metopia argyrocephala. The sequence continues at coordinate 52,589,939 of OY756211.1, read as the reverse complement.
ATTGTCCCATTTAATTTTGTATATTCTTTTTGTTTTGAGTACTACAAATACACTAACTCAAATGTGCGTAGGTACAACAAAAAATGAATGAGAAGAAAAAGGATAGAAGAGTAAAAGAGAAGAAGAAGAGAATAAAAACAACAAAAAACAAAGCAAGCACAAGAGCGAAAAGCTTATTGTTTCATTTGCGCTCTTTCTCATTTAGAAAGTATTTGTGTTTGTTTTGCTTATGTACAATACTATTAAAAAAATTTTGAAATGTGTATGACTTTGTTGAAACTTTTGCGAAATGTTTTGTTTGTTTGCCCACTCTGTGCAGAAGCAAATTTTTTACCCATAGAAAAAAGGATTCTGTGATTTATTGTCAATGATAATAAGTATTGTAAAATGGTTGCCACATTAAATATTTCTTTAAAGGCGGAAATCGTCAAACCATTTCTAAAAGTGTGGTGCAATAAAATAGTTTGGGTCATATTGACCCAAAGATAACAACTGTACATAAAAGATATACATATTTATAAGTAGATAAAAAATAAAAATATATTTTAAAATAATTTTCGTGTTAAAGCGTTACTTTTTCCTCTTGTATAGATAAAATTAAATTTAAGCTCAATACAACATCAACAAGATTATAAAAAATACAACGAAAAGACAAAATTGTATCAATTTGACTCAAAGACTGCAGAAGGGTTAACTTGTTTGCTTTAGGGGTGCTTAACTTTTTTCGAATTCTTAATTTTCCCGTGTTTGAAAAAAGCATGTAATTATATTTGTATTTACATATTATATGTGGATTTATTAGTGTTTATTCAATTAGTTTACATCAGAGTGGGCAAACAAACAAAACATTTTGCAAACGTTTTCACAAAGTCATAGACTTTTAATTTTTTTTTTTAATTGTTTTGTACATGAGCAAAACCAAAACAAATACTTTTTAAATGAGAAAGAGCACAAATAAAACAATTGGTTTTTCGTTTGCTTTGATATTCCGTTACATTCGTATAATTGCGTACAAAATAAAACGAGAAACGTATTTTTTGAGTGTTTCATTTAGTTCGTATGTATGTATATTTATTTCTTTTTGTGAATAAAATTTAAATCATAATTAAAATGTTTACTGCTTTGCCAAAAATGATATATAATGAGCAAATCAGTTCTTCAAAGTTCTTCAAACTTTTTAATTTTCTTCTCATTAATTTTTTTGTTCTACCTAGGCACATTTGAGTTAGTGTATTTGTAGTGCTCAAAACAAAAACAATATACATAACAAAATGGGTCAATCGCTCTCATTGTGTTTGTTGTGTTTTTGTTTTACTCGTTGTAAAGAACAAAACAAAATTATATTAAACGTTTAGTTTTGTTTATTTTCCTACTCTCGTTTACATATGTATGTATTAATTTGCGATAATAATAAAGTGTAATAAAGGTTATAACCCTATTATTCACTTATATAGCGATATAATATGTTTATGCGGTATTTGTTACAGTAAAGTAATCAGCAATTTTATTTTGATGGAATCTTTTGTTGGAATGAAATTTTACAATGTCTGATCGTAATTCGAGAAGATGTGAAATGTACTCGCTGGAGAATTTCGTGTTGTCAGAAGAAATTTACAACGGTATAAGACGTTATATTTTTTTGCTACTCATGTGTACAGCAGTACATACATATTTATATAACTTAACTTTTACGAGCCTCTACTGTAATACACTTATCTCAAAAATAGTGAAGAAGAGAAATGTAATTTTAATTATTGCTTAACATTTTTATATTTTTATCTTATTGTTTTTGTCTTAAATTTCATCAAAAAGGAAATTTTATCTTGCATTACAATGATGGCAACGTTGATGAAGAATGTCAGCAACGCATATATAAATGTCATCAGAAAGATATTAAAAAAAACACAAACATTTCTTTTTCTTAAATTAATTGAGAATAACAGGTTTTTTTTAAGTGATAAAAATAACTTAAAAAGTTTAAAAGAAGTTATTAAAAAATGTAATTGCCAAAGACGACTACAAACCACTCTACGTTTAATTATTCAGAGTTAAATCTTGGTTTCACTTTAAGTTTGTAAATAATTCAATAGAAATTTATAAAATGAAAACAAAACAAAAAAAGCAAAAAACAATTTTTTTGCTAAAACTGCTGCTATCTGCCACTGGAAAGGCATTTGCCATATATTTGTAAGTTTATTTTTGTTTTTATATTTCTGCCTATATATGGCAGGACATTTCTGTAGGGGCATTTGAGAACAACAAGTATAACAATAAGTACAATACCAGTAACTGATACGGCCTAAAAACAAAAGCTGCAGTTGACACATTTAAGTGATATGACAAGAAAAAATATACAAATTTAAAAAAGAAAAAAAAAATTAAATTTTATTTCAGAGAATTTTTGTAGATACAACATAAATTTGTAAATTTAAATTTAAAAGTAAACTAGCAATATGGAAATGCATAAATATATATGTATGTATATATAATTTTTTAAATTCAATTCCTTCGTAGGACAACAAGAAACATTTTATTTAAATTACATTTTAATATGTATTGTCTGGCGTTAATTGTTTTTTTCAGATCCAATATTTTTTTATGGAAATTGCTTTTGATAAAACGGACCCGGAATACAACAATAATTTTCTCAGTAGCGCTTGTTGGAACTGATTTCTTTTTTAAATAAATACGGTATTCATAAGGTGTGATATTGTACTGGAGACCTCTTAGAGAATGGAGATCGGGGGTAGGTGTGTTCGGAAAAAAAATTGGGGGTAAAATATTATTGAGGGTCGCTTTTACATTTCACCCCTCTAGGGGCTACTTCAAGGCAGTTGTGGAGCTTTTTGTGGACTTTTATTCTTTCAACCCAACGTTTGACCCAGGCAATTAGCCATTTGCTCTCAAACCACATCCCTTCGTTTTGTTTCATGTATTTTTTAGTTGAACCTCACAAAAGAAGCGGTTCTAACTAATCCAAATCGAAAAATCGTATACTTTCCCGCCTCAACCAGAATAGTTTTAATCTCCTTGTAAAATATCTTCCTTCCCTATAACACTTTTCAAGAAAATTACAATTAAGCAAATATAACTTTGTCAATGTTTGTATTTTTTTCCGATTTTCGAGACCTCATATTTCCGGATCCAGATGTGTGAGTGTCCTTTAGATTTATATTTGGTTTAGTTTTATGATACACTATATTCATACCAAAAATCAGCAAATTCGGAAACAGTAATTTTAAAAATGGCATATTTTAAATTATGTTGAGGTGATTCAATCCATACACGGATGTTGTGTGTGTTACAGGGTTGTAAAAAGCTGTCTGTTTTAAGGGCGCGGTATGTATTAAAAAATAGCAAACAATAAAATTTTAAATTAAAGATAAGTATAAAAAATTAGCGTCTAGTTATTTTTTATGAAAATGAGGGAACCAAGAAAACACATGCATTTAGAAATTAATTCGAAATTGTTACAATCAGATACCGAATACTTAAAACTTAATAAAATTTTAAGATTCGAAAAATCTTTTAGGTTTGTAAAATTATTTTTTATTAACAATTTCTTAGAATTGTTTATAACTTTGACAGCTTTAAATGTGTTTTCTATTGAATATTTCCAATCATCTATAAATATTGTAGTCGCCGTGGTCTATTGGTTAGTGTGTTGGCTTACTAAGACGATAGAGCTGGGTTCAAATCTCAGTTCTGACATCTTGAAAAAAAAAACAAATATGAAAAAATATAGTTTCTTTCGGCGACTACCTCTCAGCAGTCTTCTGGCAAAAGATCTGGGAGTAATTGATTGCCATGAGAAAGCTTTCCCAATCTGTCGTTCGGAGTCGACTTTAAACTCTAGGTCCCGGTACTCATGGATAAAAAATAACACACACAACATGAGTGCTGCCAGAAGCTAGGTTGTAACCCTGGCACAGGGTTGTAATGGCCAATTATGTATGTATGTATGTATGCATCTAGAAATATTGCGAACCATGCTGGGTTGATGGATATTTGATACAACGATCACCTTCGCAGCTGCCGTGATGCGAAAGGGAATGAGATAATTAAGTAATTTTTCCGATTGTCCGGTCCTATTTAGTCGTCGTCATTATGTTCTTGGTAAGGGATTAATCAGGATATGGAGGAGGGAGGTATCTGGTATTGATCCACGAGACATCCTCAAATACCTCAATCTGATAAACTGGATATGAGGGACATTCTAATCGTGGCCACAGGTGCTGTAATATTTCCAAAATGGCATCGTATGGTGGTAATTGACACTTTTGTGGACCGGCCACATTAACTAACTAACATATCTTCTGAAATTTTTAAACTGATTGCGACCAGATGTGATTACAACAGCTGTACAGAAATTGCATAAAATTAACTTTCTGAAATTAAAATTTGGTTATAAATTCACCGTTAAAGTAATGGACGTGTTGCTTGGACTTCAAGGTTACACCTTATGACACTATAAGGCTATTTTTATTGACTTTTGATTTTTTGTTATTTATTTAGTGCTTGTAAACGTACGTTTCAGTGCACTATACTCATATAATGCATTTTTCAAATTGTTACATAGATATTTCTAAAAACCTAATACTAGTTTAATATATGACAAAGAGTCGAGAAAGTCATAAGTCAAATGACTAACAGAAGACCAGCCTCGCTGGAAAAACTAAACATCCAAGATTTAAACTGACATTGCTAATATTAAAATAACCCCTTTTAAAAGAAATAAACAACAGTCACTCAAATATTTGACAAAAAAATATATCTTTTAGTTATTTTGGTTACCTTTTTCATTTTATAAAAATTATAACCAAAAAATTTAGCTTAAGGTCTCTAATTTAATTATTATAATTTAACGACCTTAAGCTCAACAAATTTGTATGTATTTTTTTGTTTTTTAATTTATTTTTTTTTATAAATTCTTAACCAATGTTTCCATAAAATTTTGTGCTTACGCACCTTAAGAATTTTAAAGAAAATGAAATGCTTCAAGAATTTAGACCTTTAGAAGGCTGAATGGCTTTGCGATTATTGAGAGGGGAAAGCAACATTTTCAAGTTTAAAACAAGTTTGAATCAAAATATGAAAAAATATGAGTTTGAATAAAAAAAAATTTTAATGATAAATTTTTTTCAAGTTTAACAAAATTGCTTCAACATTTTTGACAAGAAAAATTAGCTCTAGCAAATTCGTTGGGGTTAAAATAAGAAAAAAAGGATATAAATACATGCATATACACATCCCTCATCTAGAAGTACAATATAAAGAAAACACTTGTATAACATTTGAAAAGCACTTTAACTTGCCTACTTATGTTGCATATACACGTTTGCAAATATTTATACACACTTACACGTGCATACACATACTCTTAAAAAATTATATTTAAATACCACTTACCTTTCTTTTCAATATCATCTCTGTCACGTGTCAGAAGGCCAGACTTGCAGATGAGATAATTTGCCATTTGAGTACCCTAAAGAGAAAAAGATACAAAATGATAAAAAAAAAGAAAATAAAATAAAAACGCAAGAATTCATGACATTTCTTTTTTTTAATAATTTTTATCAATTGTAGACAAAATGGAGTGGGATATTTTCAAACAACATTTACATACATATTTAGATTATATGTTCTAACAACTTTTTCAATGTACGAGTAAATGATAAATAAGGGTGATATACTTAGTATTTTTAATTAAAAAATTTTTAATCCTACAATATTACAATTAAGTAAGTTCTCTATATTGCAAAGTTAAATTTAAAATCCATTTTAAGTATAAATACAGTGATATATGTAATTTTAGAATTTAAAAATTATAAAGAATAACGGGCAACGGGCTCTTCTGCGTTCATTAAGTCCGAGGTACAAAGAATGCGTCATTTTTTATCAGTCAAAAGTTGAATTTTTCTACAAATGTTAATAGACTAAGGGCTATTATTACAATTTGCCTATAAAGTGTCCGATAGTTAAAGTAACTTTCGTTAACGGAAGGAATAAAGTTACCTTTAAATACTTTTCGTTATTACAACTCACCTTTAAGATAAAAGTTATGTTTTTAAAATACTAAGTGGCAACAACACAATAAACAAAAAAATTTATTAATTGTTCACTAAAAAAACTGAATAACAAAGAAATGTGTTTTACGTCCCATTTTTATTTAATTTAATTCTTTGTTGACAAAATAAGCAAAATATTTTTGGTAATAATTCAACGACCAAAAAATATGGCAGCCTGAGTAAAATATGGTAAGCTCAAAATTTTAACCCATTAACGCCCAAATGAAAACCAAGCACAATTTTTAAAATTCAATATTTATTACTAGATTTAAACAACATCTTTTACAGTACAGTAAAAGAAAAAAAAAATATTCTGAGTTGTGTTTTTTCAGGTGTACTAAGCTTAGTACAGTAGCACTTAATATGATATGGCTCAAAAAATTCTATACGAACTAAACCGTTTTATATTTCTTTTATTAGAATGTATTGTTATCAAGTAAATAAACTGCTATTTAACGTTCTTTAAAGTTTACTGATGTAAATAAATGTAAATAAAATAAACTACATAACCATTCACAATCTCACAAGAAATGAATCACTAGCCAAAATGGAGATTCCCATAATTGATATTTTTCAACTATGATGTACAACAGCTACGTAGATGTTGCATGTACTCTTATGGACTGATAAAAGGCGTTTCCCGAGTAAAAAAACTGCATTTATAATTTTAACTTGAACTTTAAGTTATGTACTATATATAGTACAGCGGGCAGAAATGGGTTAAACCTCACGTTAAAAGTTAAAGTTAAGACAATTTTTTCAATAATTTTATAGGTCACTTTTATAACATCCTACCTTTATCTAAAGGCAAGTTATAACAATTGGCCTAAGAGATGATGTTGTCACAATGAGTACTTTTTTTTTCACCTGTATTTGCGAAATTAACAAAGTTAGACTTACAAACGGCCCAAACCATCTCCAACAATAAAAATACATATGTATGTAGGCATTAAAGCGTACTACCTTACAAGAAACAAAAATAAGTTTCTTCGTACCGCCTCTAATATAAAGTAATTTTGCAGAGAATAAAAAAAAAATATTTTTTTTTTAGCCGAACGTAGGGGTCTTCTTTTCAGTTTTTTTCGTTATATCTTATATCCTATAGGCACTTATAGCCCGATTTTAAATAACAAAAAAGACGACGCCAATTAAATGATTTCTAGACTAGCAATTAATGATGATAAATTCTTAAGATCTATAACATAAAATTTACTTATAAAAAAATCTTTTGTACTGAAAAGATATCATCTTCCTAAAACTAAACACGATATTCAAAAAAATAATTATTAAAAATTTTTTAGAGTTAAAGATGGAATCGCATGAAATCAATAATTGAAGATATTCTTTAGTTAAGGACGAAAGCCCAGCATAAAAATAAAATATTCCTAAAAGTCTGGTTGTATCTAGAAAAATTTTAGATTTAAAAATTCATAATCTTTTGAAAACTAGACTTCAAAAATAATCTAAATTTGTTTTCTATTCCTAAACTCTATAATATTTACAATTCATTTTTATACCTCAACGCCTTTAATAGGTTTAATAGAAAGTTGCAAGCAACTTACGTAAGCTAAAGTCTACTTATACATAGCAAATACTGAATATTTTATAAATTTATTATTTTTTTTTTTTTATTTTTATGTATATAGCTTTTTATAAAAAATTTTATAACTCCTCATGTGGCAAACCTGTTAATACAAAATTGTAAATTTATAAAACTTATTATAGTAGGCTGGTAAAAAAATGGCTATTTTGGTAGGCTATAAGAAAATGGCATAATGGTTGATGAAATTATATTGTATGAATAAAATAGTGTTTTACTCAAGTGTATTGTAGTGACGGGTTGTTACACCTCACATATCTTTTAATTGTTGAAAGCGTTTTAATATCCAGTCACTCACGTGGTCCATCATATGTATTATATTGTTTAGTTAACTCTGAACCATATTTCGAGCATCCTAAGATTTTTGATTGTCTAAGAATCTGTAGAATATCATATCATGGTCACACATAAATTTCCAAAGAAGTAAATACCCAGTTAATTGATGATTTACTAGAAGGTGGTGTTACTAGTTAATCAGCAGGAGCTTACTCCCTCGTTTTACTCCACTTTAGTCTTGTAAAGGTATTAACCCTAGGAGGTATAACAAGGTCTGTGCAGACTTTTGGCATATAAATGAGTACATAACTTTTTTGTTTTTCATGTTAGAGACAAATCCTTCCATGACTTCCTGGTGCAACTCTCTTCAAAGACAATGAGCAAAAAATTTGCTCGATTGTAGATCCGGGTTCAGGTTATTCCATGTTTACAAATATTTTGTCACTGTGGGACAGTTATGTGCACGAGGTCTACCAGTGGCTGGCGGAATTGTCGACCAAATCTTACCGTTCTTTGACTTATACGATGTAGTTGACAAACTTTGTTTGTTTGTAGGTAACTGCAGGCCCACAGATGACGCATCCTCTGACAAAAGACCATCGTGCTTGCTGTGTTTTAAGTTGAACAAAAAACAGCGAAAAACACGTTTTCATTGCATGCATTGCAAAAACCCGGTAAATGGAGTGTATAAAATTCCTTTGTATACATATCGTTAATAAAATAATAGATAACTAAGATGTATAAAAATTAATTTTTAATGTTCATTTTGTGGTTTTCCAAGCATAAAATGCATTTAAACACACTTTTAACCCATCTGTCTATGCATTTCCATACAAATCCCTTGTAGGTCTGCAAAGACCTGGTTACGCCATTTAGCGACAAAAAACCCTCATACCTCCTAGGGTTAAAATGGCACCTTGTGCTTACTTTAGTTGATCATGATTTAAGTTTTGGACTAGCCATCTGACCTAACTACCTAGTTCATGACAAAACGCAAATTGTAGTGTGGAAAGAGATTAAATACTGAAGAGATTTACAATCTTTCAAAATTATCAAATTGTATTCTTTAATAAAGAAGAAGCATATTTGAGTGAATAAAGAGATTTTTTACCCTTATGTTAACATTATACACTTCTGCGATCTGTTTCACAAAAAACTTAAATCTGATACAATTAAAGCGTTTTATGTTTAAATAAAATTAAAATTAACAAAAACAAATCTCATAAATAAACTTTTAGCATTATAGCAAAGAATGATTTTAGATTATTAAAGAAAAAATTACATTATTTTTTTGTTTTAAATTTCAGTAATCTGAGAGAAATATTTTTATAAAATACCCAAATGTCTGAATTAAAAGCCCACAAAAAAGAATTATTGTTGTATTCAATTTTTCTTTTTACAAATTGTTGGAATTAAACAATATTTTTCATCATAAATCTTTTATTTTTTATTTTTAATACAGATGACATTTAAATTCAATTTCTTGTAAAAATTTGCCTAATTTTATGGAAAACTTTGAAAAGTTTTTTTTAATTTTTGTTGTTATTTTATTTCTATTTTATTTTTAGTTCTAATATGGGCTTATGTTAGTTAACCCTTATTTTACTTTCTAACTAATTTGTTGACATATGTTCATACAAATGTAGATTGAACATGGCTTAAACCCGAATACATATATAAATAGAATACATATGCACGTATATACATACATATATGTATTTATATATGTATATATAGTGATATATACATTTGTCAAGACAATATTTTAGAAAATCTTTACATTAATTTACTCGTATATAAAAACATAAAATAACGCATATTTACGGATACATTTTATACTCAAACCAATAACCGCATATGGCTACAGTATAACAAATAATATAATAGACAAAATAAAATAAAAAATTTTATAAAAAATACTTGTTGTTGTAGTAGATTTGTATTATCATTACTAAGATTGGTATTATTACTCTCTGACTGAATTTTACTATAAAAAAAAAATTATTTAAAAAATTTTAATTATAGTTTCAATTCAGAACTGTTTTACAAATTCTATTTTATACTGTCTCTTTTAATCATCTGCAAAATAATTTGCTCAACAAACATCACAAACGTTTTTAAATGACATACAAAAGGAGACAAACAGGAATATATTTATAATGGAAAAAGTATACTTACGAGTATATATTGCTGATATTCTAAAAACTTAGAAACCTTAAATAGGTTTCTTTCTACGCAACAAAAACAAAAAGAGAAATATTAAAAGACATATTCAACAAAAATTAAAATGAACAACCGAGTATAAAAGCTGACTAAAAAGTGAGCAAATGATTTACATACACACACTACACTACACTACATACTCTATATAACTTATAATATAGCTATACAGTGTGTGATAAATTATGAACTGAATAATGTTTGAATAAAATTTAGTTTGTAATTGATGCCAGACTATACAAAAATTAACACTAACTCAATGTGAGAAGTATCACGTTTTTGACCGATCATTTGTATTGATCATGAAATGTTGCATGACCTTTAACACTGCAGAGAATGAAAACTAGTCAGACTAACTGGATACGAGTAAACATACAATTTTCATAAGAATCTCTCAAGCCGTTTCGGAGGACATAAATAATAAATAAATTTTATATGTAAAATACATATTTTAATAAAAAAAAATTCTTAAGATATATTTGATTCTTTCCACAATTATATTACAAAGTAAATTTTCTATGATTGCTTATACCATAATTAGTATTTAAAAATTTCATTGTTTTTATACACGTACTATCGTATTGAATTTTTTCTGCTGCTATAAGTAATAAATATTTAAAAATATTACTCATACGTTCACGAGTAAATGCAATAAATGTATGTAAATATCGAGCCTTTGGTGCAATACCGTAGTAATTTAAAAAATCGTTAACTGAGAAAAATGCATTTGAAGATTTCAGCCATCTTTTTCAAAGTATTTTCATTTACTAAAGTTATTTTTTTACAAGTTTCTAAATAAAGAGGAATGTTTTGTAATTAAAAAAGTATTTTGTATCAACCTAAGTATCAATGATGTATCGGTATTGTCACAAAATCAACGAAAAATTTATTAATTAATTCAAAATACATTGTTGTAGTAAATAAACTTTTTATTATTTGCAGTTATGTTTTTGTGCTGTTTGTGTTTATTGCTTTATTGTTTTTTTGCATTTTGTTTTCTGTTTGTAAATTTCTTATCATAAAGGAAATACTTCTTTATTGCAAATAAATATTGTTTGACATAGATAGAGGCAATAAAGACATTTTAGCTGAAGAATCTGAACGATAAGAGATAGAACTATAATCTTTTTTTCTTTAGATAGATATTTCCCCAAATATCATTTCTGCATACCCAGTTCAAAAAATTAAAATTTTGAGTTACTACGGTCTTGCACCAAAGGCTCGATATTACTCGTACTTTTGGCCATTTAAAACTGCCAATTAAGAAAACAACATCTGTGAAAAAATACTGAATCCTTTTATTTATTTCTTATTTATTTATTTATTTTATTTCTATATAGTAACTTATTTGTTTCTTTATTGAGATTAGAACAGATTTTGGTAATTAGTAAATTTATATAAATAAAAATCAATGTTGTTAGTTGGTCATCGCATCAGTTGAGAACAGCTGAACCGATTTTAACATTTTTTTCCTAATGATCCATTTTTTTCGGAAACAAAATTTTGCACCGCCCACTTTTACGACCACTTTTTTTGATTTGCATAAAATCAGAAAACGGCTCCATCGATTTGACAAATTTTTTTTTTTTTTTCAAACGTTTGTATTAATCCAATTTACGTTTTCATCGAGAGAAAAAAGTGCCGCGCCTACTTTTACGCCAACTTTTTTCTATTTATCTCTAAATATTGATATTTGTATATCTTCAGAACGGTTATAGCTAAAGTTTCAGAATTGAGTGTGAATGACTTCATAGGCAAGGCAATTTGGATGATAAAATTAATAATAGTACACAGCGGTACTTTACGAATTTTCCATAGATAGTTAGGTAACATTTTATAAAAGCGTTTATAACTTTTTTATTTTTCCGGATCCGGTTTCGGTTTAATCCAGGTTTACAAATATTTTGCCATAAACGGCATAACCAGGTCTGTGCAGACCTACATATAATTTGTATGGAATAAATGGGGGGCAGATGATAAAAACTGATTATGAGCGGGATTTTGTGGAAAAAATGCATCCGAAAAGATGCTGATTTCTTGGAAGAATCGAGATCATCGTGCAGTTTCTCCTTTGTTCATCTAGCGAAGAAAAAACATAGCGGATGGTCATGCGGGTTCAACTATTGAATCAATTGAATTTTTTAAGGCGGCATACCGAGACCTTTTCTTAAAATTTAAGTAAACTGGTAGGTGAAATGTTACATTCTTGACAACGATGACGAGTTGATGTCGATGGGTTCTCATGAACTGTCTTATTTGTGAGTCAAATATAATATTTTTTTCTTTTTTTTTTAAGACCAATACTCAGAAGTAAACCCTTACACATGCAGTGGAATATTGAAGATAGAAGAGAGATACATAGAGTGAGTGGTGACCGTCTTAACAAATTAGATTAGCTGTGGTCTTCCCAGAAGGTGGCGCTGTACTCCTGATCATTCGTTTCTGCTGGAATAGACTGGATATGTCAGGAAGCGGTTTTTCCCGCAGATGGACATCTTGGAGGGACATATTAAAAAAATATAATGTCTTTTCCCTTTTTTTTATGCCATACTGTAGAATTTCGTACAGATTTTTACCTTTTAGTTAATAGAACGAAACTAAATGTTTTTCTATAAAAGCGCCTGGTTGATTCTATGGTTTTTGAGTTTGTGTTTAAATTTTCAATGCATGTGTATGTGTATGATGTGCTATAATAGTTATGGTTTATCAGTTTTCTTTAAAGCAGTATGTAAAAAAGATAAATGTGTATACAGACATGTAGGTTTTTTTAACTTTTTTTTTACGACTGACTTGAATTACTTATACGTGTGGTTTTAAATAATAAAAGACGTGTTGCATAACATAGATCAAGTGTATGAAACACCCAAAAGGCAAAACGATGTCAGATGTTACATTTTCTCTAGAACTGCACAAATATCTGTGTATTTTTGTGTAACATTTGAACGAATACAAGACTTGCCCTATTCATAAGGATGTCAAATGTTTTTTATATCTGAAATAAGCCTTAAAATGTTTATAAATGTGTGTGCCTGTATGTTTGCATGCATGAACAGACAGCATTATTTCTAAAAGTTTTTTCTTTTCCCTTTTTTTTCTTTTTGTTTAAGTCAAAAACAATAAAAACTGAAAAACTTTTATGAATACGAGTATCTTCTACAATTGAATGTAAAAACAGGAAACTATAAACAAAGAAAATGGGTTGTGAAAAGAAAAAAGTAACCAGAAAACATATTGTAAAAGGACAGACCACCTATTAGTAGGGTATTTGTGAGAGTTATAAACGATCAAATATTTTATTCTTCAAATGAAATACAAAGCTTTTGTCTCAACATACATTTATAGCAATTATTTGTTTAAATCTATGCTTATGATAGACACAGAAACATACTCTTCATTTAAACGTCAAAGCAATTTCGAAAAACAATTTTCGTTTTTATTTTCAAAGGAACAGAAATCAAAATTATTATTTACTATACCTTCTATGAAGGTATGTTATTTAAAATTTTCAGAGTCGTTTTCTTTAAGTAAAATATTTATTATGAAAGGGTTGAGTAGAATTAAATCTGTGGAGTTTAAAAAAAAAACGTCTTCTCTCGAAATAAAACAATTTTTCAAGATTTTTATAGTAAATATAGAATTTCCTTGTTTTCTTTTGCTCTAATCCTCGTATTTCTACGACCTTTGGAACGCAAGATATGCAGTTGACTAATCGACCTCTTTCAGGCTTTCCCCCAATTTTAATTTGACAAAACGACTTCTTTCAGAGAATTAAAAATAATTTGAAAAATTTAATGTCTATAAAAAATTTTATTTAATTTTTATTATTATTTTTTAGTTATTTGCATATTGTAGCGAAAAACAGAAGTATTTTCTTTTAACCGAAATATATTTTCCAGATCAACTTCTTTGAACTTTATTTTTATATTCCATTTTAACAAAACAACTTGTCTTGACTTAAACGATTAATATCATTTGTAAATTTAATCAAAAAAATTTTAACAAAACGACTTGTGTGGTGAAAGCTAATTTTTTTCTTTAAAATCTATTTAACAAAAAGTCTTAAATTAATTATTTGTCGTTTTAAAGAAAACTGTTGCCTCTAGAGGGGAAAAAAGGTCGCATAATGTTCATTAAGTATTTGTATATAATATTCAATTTCAAAATTTCTTTAATTTTCTCAGAAATAACTTCTATTAGACTTTTCAACTGTTTTTTGCTGTACTGAAAAGTTGTTGATTTAGAAAGAAGACGTTTTGTCAAATGTCCACAGAAATTATCAAAAAATATTTTTATGTGTTAACAGATTTTCTTTCTAAATATAACTTGGAAATGGTCACAGTCAGATCTTGGCAGTATATCGACTATGGAATTAAAGAACGCTGTAACTGACAAAACCTTAAATGTTCACCAGAGCCAAAAAGCTTTCATAAATGTACACTGGTATTTTTTATTTCGCAGACGGCGTAAGTGAATTTATTTTCATCGTAGAAATCTGGGACCTGGACCAATCGACGCGTATTTTTTTGCTGATAAAAATGATGCAAAAAACGTATTTTCAATTTTTTGTCAGTTACAGCGTTCTTTAATTCCATCGTCGATATGTATTTATTTTATTAGTTTCTGAGAAAAGTTGCTAAATTGCTAAAAGACTTTTAAATAGTGCTGTTCTACTTTCTCAATAAGTTTTTTCAATATCAATACTCAGGAATTGATTCCCTCTGATACATTTAATTGAAAAGGAAAATATGGTATAATTTTCATATGTACATATCGTAATTGACAGGAAAAACATTGGCGGAAGATTGTTCCCTAAAAGAACCGTGCGACTAAAGAACAATTCCTTTTCAGAGTGCTCTGTGAGCGCTACGATTGGTAAGAACTAATCTTTTTATTTCATCAGAGTACCATTCATTATAAGCTACCGATGATAGAACAACGAAATATCTGCCATATGGGGGCGATGATCCATTTAAACAGTTATGTTGGATAGCCTACCGTCTTTGATAAGTCTGCATTTACACTGTGTAAATATATTCACTTATTTACTAGTTAATGAAAAAATTCAATTTTAATTAAGAAATCAAAGTACAACTTGGTTAGTGCAATTGAAAAACAAAAGTAAAAATGTGGTTAAAAAACGTGACTTAAAATATATATAGAATGAGTATTGCCATTGTTTATTATAAGACGAGTTAGCAGAGACATCTAGAATCGTAGTATTTGAACCGGGTACTAAATGTAAACACATTAATATCTTCACACATTGTTGAAATTGAAATAGTTTTTCAGTTCTCGTTAGCTCTTGCCTAAGACTTTTACATTACGGAAATTAGAAGGCAGAAAGAAGAGTTTGTTTCTCTCTCTTTCTCCCTCTCTCTGTATCACACAGAAGAATAAAAATGCCAGTGAAACGCCAGAAGTAATATGAAGCAATAAAGGAAAGTTTTGAAAAATAGAGAAGAGAAAGTAAAAATGTTCGATACAAACGTTCGTATACTTTATATTTTACTTCTTCTCCTAAAAACATTGTATGTCATTCAATTTCCCAATTTTGAATGCAAAACAAGCACTTTTACCCTTTTCTGTACGTGCTTGAGAAGCCACCAACCAGACTTTATGACAAGGGCTTGAGAATTATATTTCGCCTTGGGTCGCATAAGGGATATCCCAAGTCAAATCTACCAATGGGTGTAACCCACCCCCTCCAAATTTTATGATTTTTTTTAGAAACATACTATATCATAGAACTAAATTATATACAAAGTTTATGAGCACAGACACATCTGGATCCGGAAATACGAAGTCTTGAAAATCGGAAAAAGTACAAAAATGCACAAAGTTGCATTTACTTAATTGAAATTTTCTTGAAAAGTATTATAGCTACGCATCTCGTAAAAGTCGCATTTGAAAGAGTATTAAATTACCTTTGATTTAATGTGCAACATGATTATTTTTTTTTTTTTTGAAAAAGTCCAAGGTCAATTTTCTTTATCTATAAGTCGGAAGCCTATATCTCCGAAAGCGACCTTTATAAAAATTTAAAAAAAAAATTATGTCAAAGATAGTTTCGTTCTCTACAGTTGTGAAAAATTTCAGAGTGGAGGTCTTTTTGGATCAAGAAATAAAAATCAAATCGCAAAAGAATGAGATTAAAACTAGTCTAAAAGTGATGGGATGGTATACGATTTTTCGATTTCGCTTAGCTAGAACCGCTTATTTTGTGAGTTTCAACAAAAAATACATGAGTCAAAAATTAGGGATGTGGGATGTGGGCAAATGGCTCTTGATCGGGTTCAAAGGTTGGGTTGAAGGAATAAAAATCTACAAAAAGCTCCACAACTGCCCTGAAGTAGCCCCTAGAGGGATAAATTGTAAGACTTTATTTTACCTCTTTATTTTGCCTCCCTAAGGAGGCTCCAGTAGTGTCAGCGCCCTATAATTTTATATTTGTCTTAGTGTTATGATATACTTTATTCGTACCAGAAATCAGTCAATTCGGAAACGGTCATTTCAAAAAAGGGCATATTTTAAGTTGAATTGAGGTGGCTTAACCCATAAACACCTTATATATATTAAAAAGGTAAGATGGAGTGCACCGTTTTAAAAAACAGAATTATTTGAATAATTCCTTTGACATTCAAAAATTTTAGCATTCCAGCGAACATCACAGTTAATTGTTATTTTTTCTTTTATTGAGACCAATACTCAGGGTAAACCCCTACTAATTGCTGTGCATTTTATTGGTATTTTTGTGGAAATGTCAAAACATAAATATTTTTTTATATTATTTAGCCCCTTAAGAATGAGACAAATTGCTGTCAATTGATTTGATAATTCAAAAGCCAGTGTTATACCTCCACCCTTAAATGATCAACAGCAATTGCCTCATCGTTACAAGTCGATTGAGTGGTGAGTGGTGAGTGCCTTCGCTAAGTAGGTATAGATGTTATCAGCTACTTCCCAATTGTTGGTGCTTTTCCCCTGATCATTTGTTTTTTGTTGACATTGGTTAAGGTATAATAAAGTGAAATGTCAGACAGCAGTTTCTTTGCAAAGGGGGAACTTTAATTTTTTAATTATAATTTAAAAAAACCACAAAATAACTCCTTCATTTTCTGGGATTTAAAACTGGGCCGTTTGAGTTTTTGTGCAAACGCTCAAACCACTATGCCATGCACCCGCCATGCTCCTGCTTTGAAAGAATTCTAAACAAGTTTTGGTTTAATCATATTACAATAATAAGTTAACTTATATTTATGTATGTCTGGGTATTCTCAGTAAAAATGAATTTAATTTTTGTAGACAATTTATTGTGTATGCCTTAAATATTGCTCCCAATTTTGTTTTTCTCTAATAGCTTTTCTTTTTTGGCTTCCGTAATATCAATTTATAAATATTTTAAGATTAGAATGATTTATGATAAAAACAAAAAGCGGAAATAAAAAACATTGTGGATAATAATTGTAATTGCTTTTTATTCAGTTAACACCCTTTTATAATTCATGCATAAATTCATATAAATGGCATGAGTATTTCATCTTTTTCCTTTTTAAATCAAAACTCTAACATTTATTTAACCCTTGTGTCTACAACCAAAAAAATTACGTTATGTATACAACCAGCATACCCGGGTATGCTGATTGTATATATAAGGGAACTTGCATAGATTTGCCAACTTTTATTTTGTTTTTATCATTAAATTGCAACCTTTGAAGCCCATTTCTAAAAAAGAACGCCGTAGTTGTTCCAATACCGGGCCAACTAGTAAATCAGCAAATCTTAGTATAATAGATACGTTCAAATTAACAATGTCTGAGGAAAGGTGTGACATAATAATAAGTGAAACAAATAGAAAAGCAAGGCAGAGTGACGAACGTAGAAAAAAAGGCATATGGAGGTCCCTCACATTATCAGAATTGGAAGCCTATGTGGGAATACTATTACTAGCTGGCGTCACACATTCAAATTTCGTCTCTGCAACTGACTTATGGAAAACTAATTCCCATCCCTTGTATCGTGCATAGATGAGTATTCAACGATTTTGGGCAATAAGCCGTTATATAAGATTTGATAATGGTAATACACGGGAATATCGCAAGGAAAGTGATAAAGCAGCAGCCATGTGAGACATATTCATGATGTTAAACAGAAACCTAAAAAACAACTATGTATCAGGAGCCAACATCACGGTTGATGAACAGCTTTTTCTCTACCGAGGTAGAACTGGATTCACGCAAAATATTTCTTCAAAGCCGTCAAAATATGGGATAAAGGTCTAGTGGGCTTGTGATTCTCTTACATCTTATCGACTAAGTGGACAGATATATACAGATTTGGCGACTTCTGGAGAAGGGAAAAAAATCAGGATGATCGAGTCGTTAAAGATTTATGCTGCAAGCTTTTTCGTGGAAGTCGAAGAAACATCGTGTGTGACAATTTTTTTACAAGTTACAATTTGGCCTCTTCCTTGATGTTGGACTATAATTTGTCTATCTTCGGTACCGTCAACAAAAGGCAGACATTTGTTCCGGCAGAATTTTCTAATCCAAAAGGAAGAGAAGTAGAATCTTCAGTCTTTAGATTTAGCAACAACATTAGCTCAACATGTGCTCATATATTCCAAAAAAAAGTCCGTTGTGCTTTTATCCAAAATCGCATTACAATTCCGAAGTTGAAGGTGCAAAACGAAACCCAGTTATGATACTGGATTACAATACAAGTAAAGGTGGAGTTGACAATATGGACAAATGCCTTGGTGAATATACAACAAAAAGGAGAACAAATATATGGCCCTTACCGTTTTTTTATAATATTATTGACGTTGCAGGATTTGCGGCTTTGTCATCTACATGGACAATAATCCTAGTCTTAAATCCCCGACAAACAGAAGAGGACGATTTCTTCAAAAACTTAGTGAACAATAATCTACGAAGGAAATTAAAATCCGTTCATAAAATCCTCAACTTATGAGACATTTTTCAGCACGCAGTGGAGTGGAGTGTATTTTTGGCCAAACAGTAAAATCAAATAGTGATTCAGTATGTGTTCAAAAAGAACGTGACACTACCGGAAGAAATAAGCACAAAGGAAATTGCTACATGTGTGATAAGAGGAGATCTACAAAAAAAGCCTGCAAAGAATGTCAAAAACCGGTATGTGCGGAATATACGCAGAATGTAAGCATTTGCCATACATGCTCAAATTAAATAAGAAAATAAAAAAAAAAAAAAAACTACACTTATCTAAGATTTTACGTATCTCTCTATTCTTTTTTATAAGCAGATATAATTTTTTACTGATATGTATGTAAATGAAAAATTGAATTGAATGTAATAAAATTAAACCTACATAGCACTATGTACATATTTTTGCATTTGTAATCCAAAAATTGTTTGACTTGTTTTGTGCATACCCTGGTATGTCGGTTGTATGGTTAAAGGGTAATTCTCAAAAACTGCTCGTAGATTTTGTTCACAAAAATAAAAAAAATTAGTTATATTTTTAAACATTAAAAAAACAATATTTTAGGAGCATATTCAAAATTTCAAGTCGATAGCTCATTTGGTAACGAAAATATATCAAATTTAAAATGAGAAACATACCCGGGTATGTGGTTGTAGACATAAAGGTTAAAAAAGATAGTAAATTGAGTAAAGCAATTCCAAACTTACAAACAGAATAGAGGTTTCCTTAAAGTCATATACACTTCAATGATATTATTCGTTTATTATATAACTACCACATATACACACACAAAAAATACCACATTTTCATACTCACACAAACGAATAATAAATTTCCATTATCCTTCCACACTATTTGATTTGTGTTTAGGAGTAGAAAAGAAAAAGAAGAGTTGAAAATTGTATTTCAGATTCAGAAATCTGCATGTTTTTATTTGTGTTTTACAAACGTTTTTGAAATATAATTCATCATTTCCAATACCATTTATTCATATTTTAAGTTTAAGACACAGATTTATAAGTTCCTTTATTCTGGGAGCTTCATTTGATTTTTATTTTTTAATATTTTATTATTTTTGCTTGATTTTCTTAAAAGTAATCATTTTGATTTTTTTTTTTTTGTGGAAAAGGAAAAAGCATGCAATCAGCCAAAAAATGAATGAAAGAATAAAACGGAAGTCAGTAGAAAAAATAATATAATTTTTTGGGTATTCCTTTTTATTTATTTAAATGGAAGAATGAAGCCATATAAGAATATAAAAACCAATAAGTCTATATGAAATCTACCTTTTTATCTTGTAAGTTTTTAAAAGTTATAATTGAAAGAATTTTCTTTTGTTTAATATTTAAATTTAGGAAATCTAAGTAATCCTAAAAAAATGTCTACAGATTGTCAAATACTTCTGAAGTGGTGGTAACATGGTCCCTGCTGCTACTGACGAGTTACACCGTGTACAAAAACATCTTATAGTTTTGTCAAAAAAAATCTGCCAGTAGAATACGTCACTGCTGATTTATAGAAGAAAATTGTTTACTTTTTTGATTTGTTTAAAAATTATCAGATTTCTGATGGAACTCTAAACATCAATAACGGCACTTTTTAATACCACATATTCATAAACTATGAACATTTTGGAAAAAACGATTTATTATTTCTTTAAAAAGTACTTGTGAAAATATTGCCGATTTCACGAAATTATTCCAAATGCTGGTGTCCCAGTAGTCTAATGGGTAGTGTGCTGCACTGCTAGTGCGAAGATTGTGAGTTCGATTCGCATCAGGGACCATGGTCTGCGACACTACACCGAGCTTATGGTCTTAGTCACTCTGCTTGTAATAATTAATTAGAATATAATTTACTATTGCCTTCTGCTTTAAAACGTTCTTATAGTGGTAAAACCGCTCGTACAAAAACTTAAACAGCCCAGGTTCAAATCCCAGCTAAGGAGAAAAATGAAAAAAAAAATAAGCGGTTTAAAAAAATTATAATTTAAAAATAAAAGGTTACCCTTCCCTCCAAGAAGTCCAACCCTAAACACGTTTGGCAGGCATCAAAAATGAATGATCAGAAGTACAGCGCCATATTTTTTTTCTTTTCTTTCATAGATGTTTGTATATTTTGCGCCTTTTTTTGTTGATGAAACAAGTTGCTGACAATTTGTCCACTCAAGAGGCAGTGTTATACCTTCACCTTCGAATGATCAACCAGCAATTGCCATATCTGTCGGTGGGTGTTTGAATGTGAATGTGAATGGTGAGCGTCTTTAGAAGATTAGCTTTTATCATCCCAGAAGGTGGCGTCGGACTACTCCTGATCATTGGTTTCTTGTGGAATAGATTAAAAATATCAGGGAGCGGTTTTTTGCGGTTTCTTTTTTTTAATTTAATTTTTAATTTAAGTTGTAATTTTAGAAAAACGCAAATTTTATTTTTATAATTTTGTCCTTCGCTGGGATTGAACCTTGGTCGTGTGGGTTTCTGTGCGAGCGCTCTACCACTATACCATAACCCCCCCCTCCCCCCCCCTTAGCTACTATTTTCTGGAACTTAATGAAGACGCTCACCGCTTATAATTAACATCCAGCGACAGATGGGGCAATTGCTGTTGATCATTCAAATCTGAAGGTATAACACGGGCCTTTGAGTGATCAAATGCCAGCAACTTGTCTCATCGACAAAAAAGGCGCATAGGAGGAGTAGGGGCTTACCGCTGAATATTGGTCTCAAAAAAAAAAAAAAAAAAAATATTCCATTTGAATTTCAGCGTTTATAGTTTTCCGTATGTTTTTGCAATGACTATTAATAAGTCTCAAGGTCAGTCGTTGCAAGTCCGAGGAATAAATTTAGAAGTTCTTGTATTTTCACATGATCAATATGATTATAACTTAAACGTAGTAAGACGAAGATCATAGCTCTACATAGGAAATGGCAGTTACGAATTAGATGCGCCACTAATTATTTGCTGTAGTTTTCGCGGTAGTTTCTGCACATATTATTGCTATGAATTATAAGAAATCTTGCATGTTTCCCAAAGTACAAAGCTCAGTGATGACGACTACATACATACATATCTAGCCATTACAACCCTATGTCAGGGTTACTGCACTCATGTTGTGTATGTTAAATTTTATCCATGAGTACCGGGACCTACAGTTTAAAGTCGTTTCCGAACGACAGATTTGAGAAGCTTTTTAATGGCCATTAATTACTCCCAGAGCTTTTGCCAGAAGACTGCTGAGAGGTAGTCGCCGAAAGAAATAATTTTTTCATATTTCTTTTTAAAGATATCAGAGCTGAGATGACGACTGCCAAACGTAAAAAACTATTTCGCGAGAGTCTCTTCAGGGAGGTAGTTCTATTCTACTTCTAATATAGGATGTTAATACGTGTCTCGATATGGAAGAGCTAGACTCTTCTCTACATCTGCCTCGCGTATTTACTTATTAAGATTGAGACAAAATAGGCCCAACCTTATTTACTTAAATAGTACAGAGATGGGTAACTGGGGGGTGTGTGGTATAGTGGTTAGAGCGTCCGCACAAAAACTTAAATGGCCCAGGTTTAAATCCTAGCAAAGGTGAAAAATTAAAAAAGTTAGTTTGCGGTTTTTTCAAAATTATAATTTAAAAAATAAGAGGATAGCCCTCCCCCCTCCGCCTCCAAAAAGACCATCCATAAAATGTACTCAGTGAAGGCACTCACCACAATCAACAATGAGGCAATTGCTGTTGATCATTCAAGGGTGTAGGTATAACACTGGCCTTTATATGATCAATTCGCAGCAATTTGTCGCATACTTAAGGCGCTTAATAATATAAGAAAAACAAAATATATGTAAGTTCTGTCTCTAAATATACTGACCTTTCCACAAAAATTCCAATACAATGCACAGCATTTAGTAGGGGTTTACCCCTGAGTATTGGTCTCAATATAAAAAAACCGAAAGTGTAATCACCTGATACTTAAAAAATGTCTATACTTTTCCCATATTAAGGCAACATCTGATATGGTAACTACAGCATTTTATTCCAAACGAAACAACAACTAAATTAACAATTAGTTTTTTAATCCTTTGCTAAAAAAGAATACGAGCACATCGTAAAAAAGCCAAATTAGGATGACTTTGCCAGTTTTTCGATAATACTTCGTAATTTTAATATTTAATTATTTTACTGCCACAAACGACCAACACTAGAGAAACAAAACGTCCATAATATAGTCTGTATTTAACAACTCAAGGAGTTCTGCCATATTCAAGGAAAACCCAAACATTTTTGTATGAAAATCCATACTTTAGTTTGTTAGCATTCATTATTATTTGATTCGTAGCTACTTACTTGAATAATTTACTCCTTCTAATTTACTCACGTTTTTGTTGATGTTGTTATTATTAGTTGAACAGTTATTGTTGACTTTTCTTTACAAGTTACTACATAATTGGTCTCCTGGGTTCTTTTATTCTGTCACATAAAAAATCGAAACTAGACATGGCAAAGGCATTAGCCAGTGGTTGAATGGACGAACACACGAGTCAAGTAGGCAATTTAAAATGAATTTTATATGCGACTATAAATTGCTTCTACCAAATAATGGTGTAATAATAAAGAAAACTAAAAAGCAACAAAACAAAGGAAACTATTGTTTAACAAATAGGGAATGAATTTTTAAAAGAGTTTATAAGTCCATAAAAGCAACAAATTTATGAGGCTAACTAAGGAAATAGAGAATTTGGTAAGAAAAATAATCAACTTTTTATTGACGACAATTAATTATTTAAAACTAAAAATTGCTCATTTACAAAACAAAAATCACAACGTCAGATGTTCCTGTTCCGTAACTATCATGCAAGTTATTTTATTTTATGTAAAAGTAGAAACAAAACATATTTAAAACCGCTAATGGTAATAGTTTTCAGTTAAAAAAAAAGTCTTCACTTATTATTTAGAATTGGAAATACTGAAACCTTTAATATTTGGATCACTTAATCCTTGACTCTTATTTATTCACTTTATATTTAAAGTAATTAAACACTGGTTTGAAATGTTTCTTAGAAGCATTTTGGTGCTGCAAATCCCCTCGCAACTCTTATATGTTGGCTTAGTTCGAAATCACAAAGCCAGTAATTTACTTCAGTTTGATATCAGCATTGTTCTCTAATGTTTGGAAGTGAGGTGGGCTCAGAAGTTTCAACCTTTCCCTAGCTAATACCGACCGATATACGGCATATTCCTTACTACTAATCTCAATACTGTTCCTGAAAAGGGGTTTGCTGTCCAGTTTGTGAACATAAATTGCGTGTTTATTCATATTATTTTTAAAATGTTAACATGACTTATTTCTGAATTATTTTAATGTTGAAAAGTATTTTTGATTTTTCTTGTCATGAATAAGCTTCTCAAATATTTTGTTCAAATTCGACATTAACCCTGGGATTACCTTCTTAAAATAACCAGACTAAATTACGTTTGTGCTTGCAATATCTTGTATACATAAAAAAATCACAAAAAGGTACCTGAATTCTATAATTCTGATGAATCTTTTCGGGGGGAAATTCCAATTTTATGTTAAGGTATATTAAATTACCCGCTTGGTCTGGCTAACCCACGAAGTATTATTTATATGATTTATTAATTTTTGTATATTTTTGTAAATCCTCTTTTTTGACAATACTACTAAAAAAAATATGTATGTGAATACAGTCGGGCCTCGATTATTCGTGATCCGGTTAACCAGTAACCCCGAATAATAGTGATGGATTATTGATCAATCTATTGTGTTTTGTTGGCAATATGTTCAAATTGTTTGCTTCGATTACCCGTGATTACCTCTATTATCCGTGATGAAAACGGGGAATTCCCTTGTTTGCATACGATGAGTTAGAAGCACTTACAAGTGATTAGTTTTAGTTCGAAATTGGAGACGAGCGGGTGGTTAGATCAAAATTTATTTAGTATGGTAAAAAGACAAAGAAATATTTTAAATATTGAAAACAAAATTAAAATAATTAACGAACATTCAAAAAATAATGCTAGCTTAAAAATACCAAGTTGGGATACAGACCGTTTATTACATTGATATCTTGAATTAATTAATGTAAATATGTTTTTATGTACACCAATCTTCACTTGTTAAATAATAAATATGTATATTAAAAAAAACTACATAATCAAAATTGTTATTCGATGAACCGTGAAAATCGGTTATTCGCAATGCTTCTGGTATTGTTTTAAAATTTTTAGCTATTTTTTTTTTGTTTCGTAATAAAAACAATAAATAAATAAATGGAAGCTGATAACATACTAGGATTGAATATTTTTGAATATACCAGCTAGAATTAAGCATTTCACAACTGTACCAAAAAATGTAAGGCTGTTATACTGTTGTCAACAGAGCATTATACAAATCTCATTGAGGAAAATATAACAGCGGAAGATGAGCCAGGTAGAGCAAGCACACTAAACAATGCTATGAAAAAAGACACCCAACCATACAAATAATGTTCCAATGGACCAGATGAAATCATACTATAGCTGTTTTACAATATTCTGGATATATCAGATTTAGCTTCGTTTTTTATTATAAAAAGTAAGTAAACAGATCCTAGTCAACGATTTCTTATCGAATTAGTGTATCAGCTTGTGCTCCCACACATGGTGCTTAGGAGTACCAACGCGAATGTAATGCGTTTTCCACACATCAGAAATGCTATGACAAAATTTAACTATGCATGTACATAATATATTTATATAAAAAACTAATATTAATAATAAATTTTTTAGGACCAACCAAAAAATTCTGTAAAGAACCAACTTCAGAACATATCACCGTCCGTTATGTGTTGAGTGTAATAAAATAACGAAAACAAAATTTAAAACTTGTTTCAGCTGTGGTAAATGTAACAAATCAATGTGCTTTCAGTATCGTAAAGAAACTGAAAACTACATTTATGACGGTAGTCATATAGAATTATTTAAATAATATAATTTAACAAAATAAATATTTGCTTAATAAAAAAAATTTTTGTTTACCTTTCTTAATTGGGTTTTTTAGTTATTTTTATTGTGGTCTAGCCGGACCAAGAGGAGAACGTAGTGGAAAAAAGTTATGGGTAATTCTAGGGTTAAACTGTAGGTCCCGATATGGGTGTAGCGACAAACTAGGTCGTAACTTTGAAAAAGTTTGTAGTGGCCAATTATGTATGTATGTATGGTTGAATGTAGGTAATATTTTTTTAATTTTGCTAATTTTCTGTCCTTGTTTAAAATATTTTTTTTTTTCATTTCAACCCGAGTATCAATGAGAAGAAAAAAAAACATCAGATGTCCCAATAAATTTCTACCCATTGTCTGAAATAATTTTTTTTATAACTTTATGCCCAACGTAATTTTCATTAATATTGTCACCATGATAATTAATTTGTTGTTAAAATAATGCTAAATGCTTTAAATTGTTGAAAGGATGAGATATTTCTCTGAGTACGTGCTTATAATATGTAGTGGTAGGCACCAAACTCTTATTATCATATATGAACGCGTATGTGTGTTGGTTAAACCACTAAAAAAAAAGAAAAAAAGAAAAACAAATTAAGACTTTTAGAACTACCATCACATTAGGCAAATATTTGACGAAAAACAGGTAGCCACTATTTTCTAAAAATATTAAAACTTTTAAATGCTGTCAATGCGATTAATTGAATACCTTAATATAATTTTTTATAATCCTTTTTAACAAAATTCTTCAAAACATGTTTACATATCTTTTGCATAAAATATTTACAAAAATTGATAAAATATTTGCCTAATGTGATCGTACCCGAACGTTATCTCTGCTGAACATTGAAAGTATATTGTCATGATTTTTTCATTTATCACTTGTGTGTTATTATTTTCTTAAATTTATTTAAAATACACACATTAATATACACACTTGACATACATATTTTTCATTGCACATATGGAAAAGCTAAAAAAAATCCATCGTAATCCTTAACAATTAATACTAAATTTTTTTTCTTGTTCTGTTTTTGTAATAATCTATTAGTTTTTATTAAAAACTATTTTCATTTTATTTTATTTTTTTTTTAATTTTTTTATTTATATATTTAAAAGTAAATAAAAAAATGTTGAAAACTATTACCTGCAGGTGACAACCACAAAAAACATTATGGAAATTTAATTTTACTACTAAATATCACTCATTTGAACTTTTTTATTATTATGTATTTTTTTTTGGCCTTTGTTGTTTTTAAATATTATGAACATACATATTTTATTTAATAAATAAAATAAATAATACATTTTTTTCATACCATATTGGCCATTTATGGCTGCAATTTATTTATGGTTTATTATGGATTTTTTTAACATTCCTGGATGTTTAAATGTCATGTTTTCAATAAATAATAATAAAAAAAATTGTTAGTTGTGCTCTAGGCGGTCAGCACACCCACAGTGTAGTACAAAAATCAAAGACCACTGTTGTCAAAAATATTAAGCAACTCAAGTTTATAGAAAACAAATCTATGCAGGAAAAGAGTTAAACGTATTGCGTCTCATTTTGGAAAAGGAATTCTAATAAACCCTGGCACTAAACTTCTTAAACAAATGCTCCTTTTGCAAATAGTATAGCAATTTTAGTTGGAAAAAAAAAATGGATTAATAAAAATTCAAGGAAAAAAAGAAAAGAGTCTACCAATTATTAGAGACGTTATTGGCGTGGATCAATCCCAAGTAGTTTTATCTATAAAGGGTGTTTTTTATTGAGGTATAGAACTTTAAGTTGGCATCACTTTTTTAACTGGCGGCCATTTTGTCAGCTGTCAAGTGAGTAATATTTAGTTTGGTTTGCCATTTCATCATGAACAGGTTGACAAAAGAACAACGCTTGCAAATCGTGCACATTTATTTCGAAAATAATGGTTCAGTTCGCGAAGTTTACCGCAAGCTCCGTCCATTTTATGGTCGACATAATCGTCCATCAGAGCAATTAATTCGGTTAACCATGGATCGTTTTCGCACTACGTTTACTCTATGTGATAATACGCACCCGCAGAGATGTCGAACAGTGCGCACCGAAGAAACAATTGCCGCTGTAGAGCAAAGTGTTGAAGAGAACCCGAATGAATCGATTCGCCACCGTGCATAGCAATTGGAGCTTTCTCCATCAACTTTATGGAAGATTTTGCGCAAAGATCTTGGCTTGCGACCTTACAAGATCCAGCTTGTGCAAGAATTAAAGCCGCGAGACCATGCAATGCGTCGTGATTTTGGTGTATGGGCCGAAAATTAGATTGATCTCGATGCTGATTTTCATCGCAAAATTTTGTTCAGTGATGAGGCTCATTTTTGGTTGAATGGCTACGTCAACAAGCAAAATTGCCGCATTTGGAGTGAAGAGAATCCACATGAGACCCTTGAGACGCCATTACATCCACAAAAACTGACTGTTTGGTGTGCTCTATGGGCTGGTGGAGTCATTGGGCCATACTTCTTCCGAAATAATGCTGGAGAGTCAGTTACCGTTAATGGAGACCGGTATAGAGCCATGATAACCGACTATTTTGTTCCCGAATTGGATGGCATGAATGTGGATGAGTTGTGGTTCCAACAAGACGGCGCTACATGCCACACAGCGCACGTCACAATCGATTTATTGAAGGAAAGATTCGATGAACGCATAATTTCGCGGAATGGACCTGTCAATTGGCCACCAAGATCGTGTGATTTGACACCATTGGATTATTTTCTTTGGGGATATGTGAAGTCGCTCGTCTACGCCAACAAACCAGAAACGTTAGGGGACTTGGAAGCCAACATTCGTGGCGTTATTGCCAACATACGGCCACATATGCTCGAAAAAGTGGTTGAAAATTTGACCTGTAGAATTGGCTTTATTCGAGCTAGCCGCGACGGCCACATGCCCGAAATCATATTTAAACATTAATGGCATAAAATTATTCTTCCAATAAAGCCAAATTGATGGACATTAAAACGATTTTCTTGTGTTTTATTTCAATTCGAAGTTCTATACCTCTAAAAAAACACCCCGTATATGTAAAAGAAAGTTGCGTTAGTTACTACGCTTATAACTCAAGAACGCCTGGACCAATTTCGATGATTCGTACCAATTCGGAATGGTCTCTGGCCAAATAAGAAGAATGGCAAACGCACTCTATTTATAGGGACAATAATTATTAAAGAATTTGCTAGTGTTACGATATAGTAATTGTTTTTAATAATTCTACAATAACAATTCTATTTACATTGTCGATTTTTCTATTTGTATTCTGTTATTGTAATAACTTATGTATAGGTACATACATATATAAATTAATTACTACAAATAACAAAAAAAAAACCAATACAAATTTTTGTATTATTATAATTATTTCTTGGAGACGATATATTGAAAAGTAAATATTAAAATACAATTATTAGAATACACATCTACTGTATGAAATCGTATGATAATAACACTGTGTGTAATTTTTTAAGTCATGGAAATATAACCATATACTAAAACCATCCATGATAACAGACAAAAAAAACAAAAGACCCGTGTCACCCAGTTTTGCCCAATAAACTACAGAAATTTACCTATGATCTCAATAAAAAACTTCCTAAAACATTGGAACTTCCTAGGAATGATTCTTAACACCGTTTAGATAGTGCTTAGGTAGCCGCAAAAGTGTGCTGCGTCCTTTGATATGCGTGCTGTGCTTACTGTTTTGCCAGTTTAATAAGATCCTACGTAAATTTTTGTAGTTAATTTTTTCCCTAAGTTTTGAACGGTTTGTTACTTATGGACGTAAACAGGGGGAAAAAAGATCGAAGTTTTTTTCGATTTTGGTCTTGAAGGTGAAGTTTTTTTGATTTTATATCTTCACAATCTAGTCGCCGTGATCTAGTGGTTAGTGTGTGGTCTTACTAAGATGATTGTTCCGGGTTCAAACCTCAGCTCTGACATCTTGAAATAAGAAATATGAATATAAAAAAAAATATTTCTTTCGGCGACTACCTCTTAGCAGTCTTCTGGCAAAAGCTCTAAGAGTAACTGATTGCCATGAAAAAGTTTCTCAAGTCTGTCGTTCGAATCCGACATTAAACTGTAGGTTACGGTACTCATGCATAAAACTTCACACACACAACATGAGTGCTGCGAGAAGCCAGGTCGTAACTCTGAAACAGTGTGGTAATGGCCAATTACTTATGTATGTATGTATGTACGTATGTTCACAATTTTCGTTCTTCATGACAAGAGCTACAACTTTGTCTCTGAAAGTAAATCAAAATTCGGAACGGTTCGCAAGGTATGAGCCTGAGAAAATGATCTTTTATTACGTAGTCCGTATACGATTATTTCTTTTCGTGTTGCACTGTGTAATCACATCTATTTGGTAACATTTTAAGAACTTAAATTTTTAGTGCGTTTAGCCTTTAGTCATCAATTTAATTTAGTGGCCAGTTACTCGACTACCTTATTAGTTAGCGTCTTTTGTAGTCGGTCGGTAGCCTTGAATGTGTGTTGCAGCATTTAGCAGCCCATTAGCAGAATTTTTAAAAGTGTTGGATAAAGTAATGAACTGCTAACTGTTTGTTATGTATAAGGCTTTAATTTTTTGTAGTGTACTTGATTGTTTCGGGATATTTAAGTTTTAAAATAATAATTGATTTTACTTATATCGACAGTTCTACTGCATTTATTATTATTCTATGCGTGAATAAAATAAAAAAAAAAAACAGAAAAAAAAAACATATTAGTGGTCAAATAATGTTTTTCTTTAGATTTGTTTGACAAAAACAGGCTTAAAGTAATTTATTTGAAAAAATAAACACACTAGTGAATTTATTGATATGTACTATAAATAATAATGATTATTTATGGCTTATTTTTCTTTACTTTTTTATATCTTTTTGTTTTTTTGTTTTTTTTTTTCTGTAGTCCTTTGTAATTAGTTTATTCAAATGACAATCATAAAAACTATGATTAATGAAAACACATTACCTACTTGCTATAATAAAAAAAGAGAAACATAATACAAATAAATAATGTTTATATGTACTGGACTGTGTCCCCTGTAAACCAAGAAATTCTTAATTAGAAATATTTGATTCACACGTGCTCCAGTTTCAAAAGGAATGAAGTATGAAAGAAGTGCACTTTTTAGAAAATTTAAAAACCGAAACAAATTATTATTTCGACGTGGTGATGATAATTTTGTCAAAAAACTACACCTTATAGTTTTTGATTAAAAGCATTACGAAAGTCTTTTGGATATTAAATTTAATTTAATTTTGTCTTAATATTTTTGAAAACATCTAAATTTTTATTACATGTAAAGCATAATGTGGTTTTGTTAATTTAACTGTTTAATGTTGTTCAGTGAAATTAATTTTCTACAACCAACACACACTCAACGATAACTGTCTTCTTTAAGCATGCAAAGTCATTAATTTTTGCCATTTAAAAGTTGAAAAACCAAAAAATTATATACCGGGTTATCCATTTCATGCTTTCAAAAGTATTGGATTGGAATTCGAGATCTGTCAAACTAAGTTATTAAAACAAATTTTTTTCTTTTTAGTTGAAAGTCTGACATTGACGAAAATGGATCGCTCAGCTATCACACAACGCATAAAAATTATCAAAACTTACTACAAAAATGGTGATTCTGCCACAGCCACATATCGTGGAGGAGATTATGGTTTACATAGTCGTCCAACTGCACAAGCAATTGGCAAAATTGTGAAGAAATTTTAAGAGACTGGAGCAAATATTATAAGGCCTGTGCATCATCGTTACGCTCGTTCGTTGAAAATATCGCTGCTGTAAGTGAAAGTGTCGATTCTTCGTCGTTCTCAGGAATTAGGACTGTCTTACGGCACATTATGGCGTATTTTGCTTTTAAATCTACACATACATCCATATAAAGTCCAGCTAACGCAACAACTGAAGCCAGCTGACCATTCACAACGTCGTATATACGTGGAATATGTGCTTGAACAAGAGGCGATGGACGGCAATTTTTCGAACAAAACTTTCTTCAGCGATGAAGAACATTTCTCACTCGGTGGATTGTTAATAAACAAAATAGTCGTATTTGGAGTTCTGAGAATCCACGAGTAGTTGAAGAGAGGCCATTACATCCAGAAAAAGTCACTGTTTGGTGCGCTCTTTGGTCCAAAGGTGTGATTGGACCTTTCTTCCTCGAAAACGACGATAGAACGACGGTCACCGTCAATTCGGAGCGTTTTGGGCATATGATAACCGACTTTTTTTTGCCTGCTATTGAAGAATATGACTTAGAGAATATGTGGTTTCAACAAGACGGTGCCACATGGCACACAACTCGAGCGAATATGGCTTTATTGCAAGAGACATTTGCTGGCTGCGTAATTTCTCGTCGTGGCGATATCAACTGGGCACCAAGATCATGCGATTTGACACCATTAGACTTTTTTGTGGGGCTACACGAAAGACCGTACTTATGCAGATAAACCTTCAACTCTTGAGCACTTTAAAACCAACACTCGTCAAGTTATAGCTGAGATACCGCCCAATATGTGTCAAAAAGTGGTCGAAAATTACCTCAAAAGAACCAATACTGTAGTGTTTGACACATAATGTCAACGTTCAAACTTTATAATAAAAAAGAAATATCATGAAAAAAAATATTTTGTATATGTTTTATTTACGTTTACTTTTGAAACCGCAAAATGGAAAACCCTTTATGTATTAAGTATGAGCTTAAACACTATTCTTTCTGACATAAAATTGTAACAAATCTTATTAACATGAGCTTCTAAGAAAACTTTCCAACACAATAGGAACAAATGTAAATATAAAACAAATATGTATTTTACTTATTACAATTTGTAGATATAAAAGTTTATAGGAACGTTATTTGCAGAAATTTTTTTGTATTTTTGATAGGATTGCTTTTTAAAACCATTCTATTTGTGACACAAGCAGAACTTGTTGGATGCATTCAATTATAGGATGTTGCAATTTATGTCTTGACCGTTTTTGTATTTGGGGAGTATTAAGTCCCTCTTACCACTGTGGCTCTTGTAAATACTTACTAATAAAATTTTATATTTCGACCTCTAACAGACGGAAGTATGTAATATATTGTGATCCTCGAAGGACCGCTCTGAAAATTTGCCATAAAATTGCAATAGGATTTAAATCTAAAAACTGTGTAGGCCAGCTTAAAACCTTGCTGCTATTATTTTCAAAACAAACTTCTGCTCGTTTTGATTTGTGTATTATGTTGTGGTCTTGTTGAGACATCAATAGAGTAATAGTTGGTTTTGTATGTGGCATAATACCAAACAAAATTATTATTGTTTTGTTTTGAGAAGTAGATGATATTACTGGAGTAGGAGTATTTCGCTCCCATTCTACCATCTAGAACACCAGCTGTGAGGGTAATCTCCTCAGAATATTATACTGACGAAGACGAAGGGGACAAGGGAATTGGTGCTAACACTTCGACGTGGACGATATCTGGTGGCCAGTACCACGCCCACAATTAGCGTAATAGATGGTCCCCCCTGATATGTAGTGTACAATATTCCGTTTTCTGTTTTTTTTAATTTATTTTCTTTTATGAAATTTAAATTTTTCTCTTTAGGTAGTAAAATAATAGTGAATTGGAAAGTAAAAACACACGTTTTTTTCTAGGGTTAGTAAAAAGTTAAATTGCTGAATAAAATAAAAAAATTGTAGTTCTTTATAATGTAAAAACAAACTGTTTTATTTTAATTGATAATTAACCACCACTTTTCTTTGACACTGGACCCCGTTGATCTACACCGGCATGCGAGCCGAATCTGTGTCGTTACAAGTCTTCTAATTAATAGTCGGGATTGCTATATAACCATATGTTCTCTGCAGTGAATATCTATAGTCAAATTGCAGTGATTTACTTGTGACATTGCCACCGGTACTAGTGACCAAGTGTAGACCAATCAATGTAATCGCTTTTTGACAAATAACATAGGCTTGTCATTGAAAATCTACCAGTAGACTTTAGCACTATTAATGAGGTAGTTCTTTTGCAGTCATATAGAGACAATAAAACCAAATAATCACTAGTACAATTTTACTACTTTTTTTTAAATTCAAAAAAACCATTTTAAATTTTAATGTAAAGAAATTCTCAAGCTCAAGATCTATTTTTAAATAAAAACTTTTATTTAATTATCTATATTTCGCTACTCCTGCGTGTAGCGTCTTCAGGACATATTTATTTATAAATTATTTTCACATTTTAAATACAGAAAATGTGTATTAAATTTCAAAAAAATTTTTTTTTTGTCAAATGAAAAAATTTTTAAAACATCAAAAAGTATTCTACCCAACAAACATAATAAAATCAATTATATAAACATGTTTACAAAATCATTTTCTGTATTTAAAATTTGAAAATAATTTATAAATAAATATGTCCTGAAGACGCTACACGCTAATAAAATCCTACCTTTAACAAACGGCAAGTTGTAATAATTGGCCTAAAAGGGTTTAATTAAATATTTCTCTTTTTTTCATGGAATAAAAACTTTATTAAAAAAATTAAAGGTCTTTTGTGTTAATTGGGGCTATTTTTCATTTTTAAAAAATTACTTTATTTTAAGTTATTTTCTTTTTTCAAACTTTGTTTATTTTTGGGGTAATTTTTCACTTTAGTTTGGGGCCAAATTTCATAATGATTATTGGGGCGATTTTTCATTTTGAAAGATTGCCCCAAAAATGGGGCCATTTTTCATATTATGTGTTGGGGCCATTTTTCTTTGGGGTCATTATTCATGGTGCCAAGAAAATGCTAGTGAGATAAAAGGACAAGCAGGACAGGAGAATTAGAAATAGTCACACTCCACTGGGTTTTTTTTTTACAAAATTCATGGTAAGACAAAACCAGAATCTTGGCATATTAACAAGAAAAATTTCTGTTAAACTAAAACAAAACCATATACTTTTAATATTATAATCAGGGACCGAAAATAACAGTTATTTTTAAAATTTAAAATCAAAAAGTCAGGTGGATATAATTTGTCTATCAGATATTTGAATACAGCATATTGATGCTGTTATGCTAAGGAATAATAAACTTAAAAGACTTTAATTTTTTCGACTTTTATTAAAAAGTCACTTTATAATAGTTATTTTTTGACTTTTATTTTTTCGGTCAGAAATAAAAGTTAAAATTTGACTTTTATTTTTTCGGTCAGAAATAAAAGTTAAAATTTGACTTTTGTTCTTATTGAAAGCAGATGTTAAAAAAGTTAAATAAAATTTTAATTAAATATTAACACAGTTTTTATTTTTAGAATTATAAGTACATGTTGTATTTGTATTAAAACAAAAAGAAAAAAAATTATAATAGAGTATCTATACAAAAAGGTTTATTGGCTAGAAAGTTAAGGAGTTAGTGTTTTGCATATTTTGCTCTGAAAGTACAAATTACATTTAATTTCCTTCATTTCAATATTAAATTGTTCACTCTTTCATTGCAATGACTCAGAATTCAATTTCACCATTAATATAGCTGCCAAGTTCTGTTCAGACAAATTGTAGCCCAAGTCGCTGAGAACAATCTTAAGTGCTGAAAACTAACTTGGGTCGCAGGTACTTGATGAATAATACATGCTAAGTGCTTTAGACGGGGATATAAAAATTTTTTGTTTTCCCAATATTTCACAAGGTCGACATCAACGTCAATACGCTTCTCCTTGTATGAGTCAAGCAGACATGACATTATACCGGGTGCATTAAACTTTGTTAAAATGGAATAGCAAATTTGACTAAAGTTGGGTTGGTTAGAAATAACCAAAACAATATCACTGATTGTCATCGATCTTATTTTTCTTATATTTCCATTACATTGTTATTATTATGGCATAGTAAATTTTTTTTTCTGACCTAAAAAATAAAAGTCAAATTTTAACTTTAATTTTTAACTTAAAAAATAAAAGTCAAATTTTAACTTATATTTTTTACTTAAAAAATAAAAGTCAGATTTTAACTTTTATTTCTGACCGAAAAAATAAAAGTCAAATTTTAGCTTTTATTTCTGACCGAAAAAATTAAAGTAAAAAAATAACTATTATAAAGTGACTTTTTCGAAAAAAGTCGTAACTGTTACGGTCCCTGATTTAAAATAATATCACTTACTGCCATTCCTAAATAAAAGCGGCAAGCGTTTTCTAGCTGTCAAAATTTCTAATGCCCATACAATTTGTATGAAGCATCCCAAAATAACGCGGCCGCAACGCTTTGCAATTGGAAAATCCAATTTTGACAGAGCATTTAATAGTAAAGTTGGTCACAAGAGGCAACTAAAATGTAAACAAATAAAAAAAAAAAAAAACAGGGTTGTGATATAAAGATATGTTATTTGCATAACCATGTTTTATTCGTAAAGGCAAAAAAATAAACAAAATATAAGATAATAAATATTAATATAAAATATTTAAATTAAAATATAATAAAAATAAATAAAATAGTACTATAATATAATAACTTTATTGACCTCTTTTTTTAAATAAAATAAATCTCTTTTTCGAGCTTAAGGTCTTTTTATATTAATATTAAATATTTATTTTTATTTTTATTTTTATTTTTTTCAATATTTCGCTGCCCCTTCGTGTTGCGTCTTCAGGAATTATTATTTTAACAAATAATAACAAAATGAAAAAAAAAAAATTTTTTATAATAATAATTCCTGAAGACCCTACACGAAGGGGCAGCGAAATATTGAAAAAAATAAATATTTAATATTAATATTAAAAGACCTTAAGCTCGAAAAAGAGATTTATTATTTAATGTGTTTGAGGCTCTAGGTTCGAGCCCCGGAAGAACAGCAATGATGGTAAGAAAAGGAGAATATGATAAAAAAACTGTTGTGTGACTTTACTTCGACTAACTCATACAAGTGTATGTACATACATATGAAAGAATATAATTTCAGTATGCGATTTCCAGAAAAGTGTGAGTTAAATAGTTGATGTTTGGTCTTGAATATGCACAGGACACAAAGAACTCTGATGAGACTACCGTAGCTGGAGTCGAAAACAATTGTTCAGTTTGGCTAGTGTACTATTCCTTCACGGACATAATTTCTTCTTTAATTACCAAAAATATTCATTGCCGTTAACTTTGATCTAATTAAAGCGTTTCTGACGAAACAAAAATTAAATTATAAAAATATTGATCAGAACCTTCCGGGGCTCGAACCTAGAGCCTCAAACACATTAAAGTTATAATGCGCATGCTTCTAGCGCTGCACTCTAACCACCACGGCTACAGTCGTGCATGTCGTCGATGCCGACTAATGTGGATTAAATGGAATAAGAGGGCAAAAACAAAATAAAAATTGTAATTCTGTTTCATCCAAATAAGATGACAATTACAAGAACAGCAATGATGGTAAGAAAAGGAGAATATGATAAAAAAACTGTTGTGTGACTTTACTTCGACTAACTCATACAAGTGTATGTACATACATATGAAAGAATATAATTTCAGTATGCGATTTCCAGAAAAGTGTGAGTTAAATAGTTGATGTTTGGTCTTGAATATGCACAGGACACAAAGAACTCTGATGAGACTACCGTAGCTGGAGTCGAAAACAATTGTTCAGTTTGGCTAGTGTACTATTCCTTCACGGACATCATTTCTTCTTTAATTACCAAAAATATTCATTGCCGTTAACTTTGATCTAATTAAAGCGTTTCTGACGAAACAAAAAAGAGATTTATTATTATTTAAAATAGTACTATAAAATTTAGTTTACGTTACAAATACCAATAGAATTATGTAGTTTATTATTAAAATTGTGAGAATTCTTATATAAGCATATGTTGTTGTATTACCCTGTTTTTAATGTTTTACCAAAACTTTTATTTAGGGATGGCGGTTCAGCGTAAACGCTGAGCGTTGGAAAACGTTCCGCTTGCCGCTTTTATTTAGGGATGGCTGTTAATCCTGAATTTTGTTTAGCCAGACTCTTCCCGTTATGAATTATTTTATGTACGAAAGTGATGCAATATTGGATATTATGTATTCAGTTTTGAATCAGTTAGTTTAGATTAAAATATACATAAATATCAGAAGTACAGTGATTAAAATTTAACAAACCAATAAACTGTATTTAAAGTATAACAATAAATTAAATTGCAGGACATTTGAATAATGTTTTTCATTTACTAAATCGTTTCTATTGCCAGGATTATTAGTTTCTGTTTGCTTTATATAAATTTCATTGCGGCGTTTTTATGTTTTATATAAATTAATTTTATTTCTGTTTTATTTTTAAGTTTGTTTGAGTTCTTTGCTTACAAACTATTGTAGTTAATCCTGTACAGTCTTACAGTGCCTACGGAAGGGGTTTTAATAAATTCAAAGCATTTACCAGTCATTTTGCTCAAAAATAGAAAAAAACAAACTTAAACTACACTCTAAACCACTTTTGCTGAAAATTAGGTCGATAATAGTAGGCAACACTTTACAGACTGTTTTCGACCTAAAATTAGGCATCTAGTTTTTTTAGACATTTGGTTAGTTTTTAAGCAAAATATGTCTAAAATTAAACAAAAAATGTTTAAATATTTTAGGTAATTTGTGTCTAATTTTCCCCCCTTTGATATATTTATTTTCAGCACTCCTTAAATGAAAATGCCTAAAATACATATTTTCAATAAATTTATTTAATTTTTTATAAATTATAAATCTTACAAACAATCTATGTATATATACTTATAAATAGATATAAAATATTGTACATATATATATATAAGTATGTATATAACTTTTTTATCTTTTAACAAGTTAGATAATATTACATATACGTTACATACATATTGTCATATACATAAAAAAATCTAATTAAAACACTTAAAATCCAAAATATAAATTAAACACATTGCATTTTTCTTCTTTATATACGTAAGTACAAATGAAGATGAGAAACTCTTAAACTAATTTTTTCTGTAATTTTACAACAAACACTTTTTTTAATTAATATACATACATATACATACATACATACAATATAATTAATACACACTTTAATATATTTTATAAACTAGTTATAGATTACAATAACACCACCATTTTTTGACATTTTTTTCTAAAACAAAGCACTTTTTTTTAATATGCTGCAGCCACTGCAAATTTAATTTTTAAAAAAATTCCAGAATACGACGCGACTCTTTTGAAGTCTTTACTGCAAATAAATGCTTCTTATCTTATTCGTCCCTTTGTTACTACGTGTTCCAACTTTTTTTACTTAAATGTTCTCAACATTACACATTTATAACTATTTTTAGGCAAAAGTGCTTAATTTTACAAATTTTTTACTGATTTTAAGCAAATGTGCTTAATATTTAACATTATTTAGTAAATTTAAACATAACTTGTTTAAACATAAACAATTTTGATAGCAAATTAATTTTTTTGTGTAAATTTTTTATTTTTTTTAAAATTAAGAATGAAATTTATATAATTTTAGACAACAACAAATTTTCAACACCAATTTAGACATAATATGAACCTAAATTTTGGGAAAAGTTTTAGAGTGTATGTAGTAAAAATTAATACCTACACTTTTCTTTTTTCTTTACGTAAGTGCTAGAAACATTTCCTTGTTTATATTCCATTAAGTTTTATCCTTTAAAATGTACCAAAAATAGAATCAAATCAGAGTTGAAAAGGAAATATCAACAAAAAACTTCATCAGTACGTGTTTAGAATGACTAAATTAAGTTTTAATTTTTAATTTCAATACCTTTTACCACTTTGGTTTTTCGCATTTTCTGTGTAAGCCAATGTCCCTCCATAGAACTATTGATTAAATCACTTCAAAGAGGAATCGGTGTGAAAAGACTAAAAGCTTTTTATTACCATCTCTGCTTGGCAAGTGTCGTTTAATCGTAAAAAGTTGTGTGACAGGTTTGTCAGTAGTGACTGCTACAGTTGTTACTGGATCAAGTTTTTCAAAAATTTTCTTTGGCATTTCAGATTTCTTCTTTTCTCTTCTTTTGGATTTTCTATTTTAATGGCAAGTTTATGACGAAATCTGTGTAGTGTCATCAGCATCATCATCGTAGTCATCTTTTTCGAGAAACGTGCTTAGCATTTAAATTTCGTTTTTTTGTTTTTAGAATTTTTCTCTTCTTAGTATTACAGGAAGTCAACAGAAAACAAAAAAATTAATTTCATGAAAAACGTGTTATAAATTATTGGCGAAAACAAATTGGTGTTGTAATCAAATGAATTTCAATGTTTTACAAGGCCACAAAAAATTTTTTTTATTAAAAGAAAATTACAAAACAAAAAAAAATATATTAATTTGTTTTCCGTTTAAATGCAAGTTGGTTTAATTTAATTTTTTTTTTATCGCAATAATTATGAATAATAACGATTGGCGTGGTAAAACACAAATGAAAAAGCCAGTGTTTTTTGTGCATAATTGTTAACAACAAAGTCAAATTGTTTTTGAAAATATTGGCTCTAAAACAAATTAAAAAGTTTTTAAATATATGTATGTATATACGATATTAAACTATGGAAAAATGATTTTAAAGTTTCCTTTAAAAGCACTTCTTTTTTTTTGCCTTTGGCTTCGTCTGTTCTATAAACTATAGCCAGTAATAAAAAAAAACCAAAATATGATAAAATAGATAAATTAGTTCTTCTACAGGTTAAATTATGAACAACTATTTAAGAAGTGCGTTATTTATTTGAAACTTCCAAACATTGTCGAATAATGAAAGTAGATATATGAGGAGTATAGGTACACAACAAAATACTTTATTTCACTCTTATAATAAACCATAATTTTCATTTTAACTACTACTAACCCTTTTCATGTATTTGCAGGTCCACCTCTTCCAGAGCTTCTTTAAGGGTTTCACTGTATTGCATATCGTTAATTGCCTCTTTTGAGGTTTAACTTATCAATTTCCTTTTACATCCTTTCATTTCCTAACTTCGGCTTAGTCCTGCTCATTAGCGTTGCACTTAGAATTACAATAGTTTAGAATATAATCAAGGTTCTTTGCAAGGCAAAGCTCTAATTATAGAAATAACTGGTATTATTGGCTATTGAAATGAGTGTGTATCAAACATAGATAACAGGAGTATTTTTCAGGTATATTGTTAGAAAATGACTGATCATGAGATCATAAGATTTCTTAAGATTAGGTGTAAAGTTATTATTATTTGCCCATTTGACAATAGCAGTTAATTCTTCATTAAGTCTGTAGCATGTATTTTCTATGAAACCAATGTGATTCGATTTGTAGCTGAATATCATCGCCATATGCATGCATCAGTGTATATTTGCATACAGAGAACACGTCATTGACAAACATGCTAAAGAGCAGAGCACCTAAACCAGACCCCTGCGGAACACCAAAGGTAACATTCTTTGGGTTTGATTGCCACATTCCCACAATTACATTTTGATACAGCCCAAATAAATGATTTTCCTTAAGTGTCATCGGTCTGTCTGAAAATCCAAAAAAGTGTTACAATTTACTCAAGTGCCTTAAAGCTACATTTTCGCCACCTAAGTTCTCATCTAATTATAACAGATTATAACAGTTACAACTCAGACGGCATTAATTTTGAAAATAGAAAACGTTTTATTTTTAACTGAACTCAGACAAAAACAATTAAACTTAAATTAGATTTGTAATTCAACTATCCGAGTCTATCAGAGTGCGCTTCTGATATAAAACTCAGATGAAAAGCTTAGGTAGTGTAAATATAGATTAAGCTTATCTAGCAGGTGCATAAGAGATAGATTTCAAGTATCATATTTAGGTATAATATTATCAATTACTTTTAGGGCTGCTTTAGTACAACTATGAGCATTACGAAATCCAGATTTTTGTGGTGACAGAAGTTTAGTTTGATTCGAATAAAATGTATTCTGCTCAGGAATAAGTGATTCAAAAACCTTTGAAAAAACCGGTAAAATACCTTTTGGTCTGTAATCTTTTAGATTATTTGCAGTCGGTATTTTTACTATTGGAATAATTCTTCCAACTTTTCGGGATGTATGAAACACGAATGTCGTAAAATAATGGTTAAATATATGAGTCATACATATAGATTTTTACAGCACAAAAATTAATTTTTCACCATGTTCTGTTATATAACCATATTATCTTTTCTTGCAGCACAGTTTTATTTTAATTCTCAAAGCAAAAAATTTTTAAGAAAAGGAGTCTAACTACAAAGAAAGCGCTCCGAAAATGAATGATCAGGAGAAAATCGGGAAGTGGGAACTAGTAGATAACAGCTACCTACTTATCGAAGGACCTCACCACAACCAACAGCTCAGTATTTCTAATAAATATTTTACTTAAATTGATTGTATGCATCCCCGGATAACCGGACAATTATTCTTCCAGCTTTGTTACTAAAACAAATACATATTACAATTTTAATACACACAAATTAATATTATTGCAAAAGAAATAAAGAAGAGTAATTATTTCGCAAAGTGTGCTTTAAATTTGTCGCTTATACCCAGCATATATGTATGTAATTTGCGTATTTTTCCTTTAGAACTGGCATCATCAGTTACAAAGAAAGAGAAAGAACCCTTTAGTAGAAAAGTTTTCTAAGAAAACTACAACTTTTTTTCCGTTCAGCTATGTTTAAGATGTTGACATATTCCACTCTAAAAAAAATATAATCGGCGTTCATAATACAAGAATTAGTTTTGACGCCGTATATGATATGAATACTTGTGTACACGCATATGCGCAATTATGAATGAGAAAGTAAAGCGTATCGCCAGTATTATGAAGAATGATCGCGTTCCTTTACATATTTTAGCATATCCAACAAATTAACATTTGAGCACAGACTTTAGTTAAATATTTGTAAACTTCAACTACAGCAAAAAGAATATTTTTCTTCCCCGTACCGCCTCTAATATAAAGTATTATTGCAAGGAGATTTCGAAATTTCTTTTTAGCCGAATTTAGGGGTCTTCTAATCAGTTTTTCCGTTATATCTCAGGCATTTACAGTTTGATCTTAAAGTGTGATATATCAGTAATTTTGTCTCGAGAAGACCAAAAATAAAGATCGGACTTTAATGCCAAAGATATAACGAAAAAATTTAAAATTTCAATGTTTTTTTCTCGAAAATACCAATATTGAGGTCAATAGCCCTTAAGGACAAAACATTAGTCTTCTCGAGACAAAAATTTTTTTTATATCATTCTTTAAAATCTGACTGTAAGTGTCTAAGATATAACGAAAAAACTGAAAAAAAAAATTTTCGAAATCTCCTTGCAAAAATACTTAATATTAGAGGCGGTACGGGGAAACCTTTTTATTTTCCTTGTAAGGTGGTAAGCTCTAATGTATGTATATATATCCATATATACTTATACATATATCTCTTTTTTTTGACGCGAATAAAACAAAAGAACAGTGCAAATATTAACACGTCATCCATTTGATAACAACTTTTCCTATGAAGGATACAACAAAAATTTTTTTTTTCTTTTTTTTGCAACTTTAGTTTGTTTTGAGTACACAAACAGTCTCTCAAAAAGCTCTGAGTTTATGTAAATTAATAAATTTAAAACTATTTTATAAAAGTTAAACAAATGCATAAAATATATTCATTATTTTTCGTTATAAAAACCTATACTGTCATAAGAAAAAAACCGAAAAAAAAATTAAAATTGAAAAAAAAAAATAAAATAAAAAAATATTATATTTATACATTTTTAAAAGCAGTTTAACTTTGTAAACAACTATTAAAATATTAAAAAAACTATGGGATAAAGGGTAATTAATTGGATAGATATTATGGTGAAATAGGTTATAAGGGAGATAATATTCTATAAATGTTTACTCCTCGACTTTAAAAATACAGTTTTTATTTATTATTTTTATGTATACATACATACATACATACATACATACATAACTGGCCTTTACAACCCTGTGTCGGGATTACGGCCTAGCTTCTCGCAGCACTCATCTTGTGTGTGTAAATTTTTATTCATGAGAACCGGGACCTACAGTTTAATGTCGACACCGAACGACAGACTTGAGAAGCTTGTTCATGGCAATTAATTACTCTCAGAGCTTTTGCCAGAAGACTGCTGAGAGGTAGTCGCCGAAAAAAATAATTTTTTTATATTTCTTTTTTTCAAGATGTCAGAGCTGAGATTTGAACCAGGCACTACCGTCTTAGTAAGCCAACACACTAAATACTAGACCACGGCGAAGATATACTCTTGTAAAAAACTCACACATATTTGCTTTTAGCCGAATTTTAAATTAGGGTGGTTCTCCATTTTTTTCACACGCAAGTGTTTTTAATACCGCAAACAAAATACAAACGAATGAGAGAAAATGCCTAAACAATAAAACAAAACTAACTGCGGATTGCATTTGCAAATACAATACTACTGTCACCACAACAGCAATCCGTATTTAGCGTAAATAATTTTTCTCATGTTCTTTGATTTTAATAAATTTCTGTTGACATGCATTTTTAAATGCAATTACATTTAACTTAAAGAAAATTCAATTTGGATCAAATAATTTTGCTCTTGATTTATGTCAACTCCAATTTTGTTGTTGCGACAAATGCAGTGTATTCGCCGAAATTCTTTGTGGCAAATAAAATATCATTTAAATCAAATACTTTTTATTTGCGACAAATACAATTTCCTCAACTGCAAAAA
Organism: Metopia argyrocephala; assembly: GCA_963576795.1. Lineage (NCBI taxonomy): Eukaryota > Metazoa > Arthropoda > Insecta > Diptera > Sarcophagidae > Metopia > Metopia argyrocephala. The sequence continues at coordinate 52,545,083 of OY756211.1, read as the reverse complement.
GTATTTGCCATAACAACACTTTTTATTTCTGTGTAGGGATACTTTTCCGTTCCATACAAAAAGTCTTAATTTGCTGGACAATGTGATATATAAATCCTAAAAAGAAATCGTAGTCAATTGAATTGTTTTATTTATCGCCTTATTTATTTAATTAATAATTAATAAACAAATTTCAATCGTATTAAGAAATACTTATTTTAGGAGAAATTATTTAGTCATGATTTAAAAATTATCTAAATTGTATATCATAAAAGAAATAATTCAAATATAAAAGTAAATTAAATATTTTGAAATATAATTTGTAATTAGTTGCCTTTAAGGAATGCAATGTATTCTTTGCAATTAAATTTTCTCAGCTTTTAACAGGTTTTCAGTACAAGTATCAAAATCATTGACGTTCAAAACACTTCAAGAGAAGCAAAATACTTTAACATCCTTCCATTGTTTTAAGATTGCAAGTACCAGTAAATAATTTTAATGTTCAAATAATTAATTTGTAAATACTACAGCAAATATTTGTGTATGGGTTTAAGATTTTATTCTTCAAATATTAAGTTATTTATTAAAGGTATTCATACATTAAATTAGTGTTTAAAAACTAAACTACTTACATAAGTGTATCACTTTATAAGCACATATAATATAATATTTCATACATTTAATCAAGATTTTTATTGTTTTAGAATTTTTGTAATGAAGAAAACGGTAGTTTTGAGGAGTTTTAATGAAATCTACAAAAAAACCTAAATCTGTGGGGTTGATTGTCAAAAAGCCGATTCCTGTTTCTTGAAATAGCCGGAGTTATAGACGTGTAATAGGGATGTAGTTGTAAGCAGTAGTAAACGTAAACAAAGATAAGGGCTAACGAATATTTCCTGCTGCTTTTCTAATGATTTTATTCATTTTGTCCAACTTAACTTAGACTACAACAAGAGTTATTCCGAATTCTTGTTTGCCCCTATTCTATTTATTTTATTAGATTGTACTGAGTGTAAAAGCTCCTAAATTCCTTTTACCATAATGGAACAACAAAATAAAACGTTTTTTTTTATGATTTTATTTAACTGACAAATAAAACTGGTTTTGTTGTACTAATGTGAGATTTGGTTGATAATGAACTCCGAACACGTGTATGAGAAAATCCTAACGATCTGCTGTCCAAATATAATACCTAATGCGTGTAAGTGGAATAAATGGAGACAAATCTGGATATAAAGAGGAGGTAATATTAAATTACTCTTAAATTACTTTCTGAAAGAACAACTGACTGCAGGGTCTGCAGACAAGATCTCTTATCAGGAACTAGAGGCGAAAACATACATAAGTATCTACAATAGAATAGGACATCACTAAATTACACCTTTTTGTTTTTGTTTAGTCAGAAACGCTTTAATTACATGGATCAAAATTAAATTCTATGTACAATAGAATTTCGATTCTTTTGCAATAAATTTTTTGATAATCAAAGGAGAAAATTAGGTTCGTGAAGAAATAGTGCACTAGCCAAACTGAACATGTTTTCGACCCCACCTACGGTAGTCTCATCAGAGTTTTTTTGTCCAAAGATCATCTATTTGACACACACTTTTTAAGAAATCACACACTGAAATTACTTTTTCCATATGTACATACATTTGTATCGGGTTTTTCAATAAGAGCGCTACAAAAGTTTTTTTAAATAAAACAAAAACGGTTTTGGATATCAATGAAATTCTTTATTTCTGTAAAAATAAAAGTACGTTCAATGCCATTATTTATGGAACTCGATTTCTTTTGCGTGGCCACCACAGGCACACTTGCAGAAGTCCAGATGCTAAACCCAATTTTCGACGGTTTTCAAGCATAAATCGGCCGAGACTGCTGCAATTTCACGTTAGATATTCGTACGAAGTTCATCAAACGTCGCTGGCTTGTTGGTTTAGACCATTGATTGACATAGTCTCACAGAAAATAGTCTAACGGCGTCAAATCGCACAACCGAGGCGGCCAATCGACTGGACCATTTCGTGAGATAACAAGTTCTCCAAACTTGGTTTCCAATAAATTGATTGTGACATTCGCTGTGTGGTTTGTGGCGCTCTCCTGTTGGAACCGCATGTCCTCCAAGTTCATATCATCCAATTGGGGCCAAAAATATTCGGTTATCATTGAACGGTAGCAATTCTAATTCACAGTAACGTGCCGGTCTTGATCATCACGGAAGAAGTACAGCCCCATGACTCCGCGGGCCCACAAACCGCACCAAACAGTAATTTTTTCGGGAGGCAATGATGACTAATGGATTACGTGTGGATTGCTGCCTGACCAATAACCCATATTTTGTTTATTGACGAAGCCATTCAGCCAGAAATGAGCCCCATCAATAAAGATGATTTTTCGATGAAAGTCCAAATCATTTTCAAGTTGTTGCTCAGCACAATTCACCAACAAACGACACTTCTGATGATCAAGCGGCTTCAGTTCTTGCTTCATTTTGATCTTTTAAGGATGTAGGCCAAGATCTTTTCGCAAAATTCGCTACAACAACGTCACACGACGTGTGAAAGACACGCAACTGAAGCCTCAGCGGCAGCAATATTCGCCACAACGACGTCACAGAGATGCCCAACGCTTAAGAACGACGTGTGAGAGACACATTTAGGCTTTCTTCAACTAAAGCTTTAGCGGCAGCAATATTCTCGACACTACGGGCACTTCTTTGTCTCACTGGCACGGGAACATTTTGTACTGTGCCTGTGCGTTCAAATTTTACTACTAGGCGCTTAATTGTTGATTTGCTAGGACGATTATGACGACCATAAATTGAACGTAGCGCTCTTAACGTTGAGGCCACTGACTCATAATTTCGGTAATAAATTTTAATAATTTCGACTGGTTGTTGGCTCGTATATCTCTCTTCATGAAATGGCAAACCTTAATGAAGAGAAATGTCAGAAGAGCGGCAAGAAATATGGCGTCGTTTGCTGTCTCTGTCGCTCTACTTTTGTATTGTCCCGGTTGAAAAAATATGTATAAGTTAGTTGAAATAAAGTCAAACACCAATTTCTATCGTAGTCGTCGTGGTCTAGTGGTTAGTGTGTTGGCTTACTAAAACATAGGCCCTGAGTTCGACTCCAGACTCTGACATCTTCAAAAACAGAAATATGAAAAAATATTTCTTTCGGCGACTACCTCTCAGCAGTCTTCTGGCAAGAGCTCTGAGAGTAATTAATTGCCATGAACAAGCTTCTCAAGTCTGTCGTTCGGAGTCGACATTAAACTGTAGGTCCCGGTACTCATGGATAAAAATTGACACACACAACATGAGTGCTGCGAGAAGCTAGGCCGTAATCCTGACACAGGGTTGTAAATGCCAGCTATGTATGTATGTATGTATGTATGTAACAATTTCTATCATATTCATTGCAGTTTTTGTAATTGTCATCCTATTTGAATGAAACAGAATTACAATTTATTTTTGTATTTGCCCTCTTATTTCATTTTATCCACATTAGTCGACTTCGACGACATGTACCACTGCAGCCGTGGTGGTTAGAGGGTATCGCGAAAGCAGGCGCATTATGTATGATTAGCTGGAGACCCCAGTTCGAGTTCCAGGAAGCCTGATCATCTTTTAAATTAATTTTATTTCATCAGAAACTCTTTAATTAGATCAAAGTGAACTTTTTAACTTTTTTATGTTCTTCTTCAAACCTTAAACGTTTTCATAAAACCGAAAAATTAGAAACTACTTACTTTCAATTAAAAAAAAAAATGAAATCAAATTGAGCAGTTGCAAAATTTCTTCAATAATCATATATTGAAGTTTGTCTACATTAGGTAAAACTATAAATGTCGAGGTATTACATTTTCTCATGAAACACCAAATATCAGATATGATATATGAATTCTTGTAGTCGTTAAGAATAATCCTAGAAATATGACAAAATGTTTGTTAAAAAAAGTTCACTTATATTAAGGCATAAATTAAGAAAAGGCAATATTTTTTGGCATATCAGATCGTTTTGGATTGATTCGTCTATCAAGAATGTTAGAACTAAAGATTACGACATCACGCACACAAAATTTTAATTTTCTGCACATCTAAGTGAAATGACGTCACGTAAAAGTTAAATGTGTACTTACGACAGTGATACAATTTTGTATTTTCCTCTTTACTTTCTCTCAAATATAGGGGAATCTACGTCATCCAATGGGAAAACAGGCGCATGGCGTAATCTCTACTTATATCCTTCTTGTTCGTCTATGCAATTATTCGCAAACTTTAAATTTCGCTTCTGTTTCTTATATGGATTTTAAAATGTAAAAATATTACTCTCTCAGAGGAAGCAAAAATATTTTGGTTCCTGCTTAATGCAACATACCTAATTTTTTTAAGATATGAAACGAAACGAAAACAAAAATTATGAAATATTCTTTGTTTTCTAGAAAAAAGTAAGTCTGTTAAAAAAATCGCAACTTTTCACTGCGGAAAGTGATACTAATCGTCTATTATAGAGTAAAAACGCTTTCAGATGGTAACATGAAATTATTGTCCTGTTTCGTTCTACTTAATTAAACAAAATGTTTTCATAATACTAATTTATTTTCAAATATATTGTTAAAAACTTTTAAAGCAACTATGGTTACGAGTACGTAAAAACTTCTCACATCGTTACGCTATTTTTATATTGTTGAAAAATGGTTTTTTAAGCCATAAACTTTGGGATGGCCAGCAAATAGATTTCAACTACATTTACTACGCTGTCTTTTTTTAGCTCATAATTTTTCTGGTCATGACTCCTTTTAGAGAATGTTTAATATTGAATGACTAAAACTTATGGTCATCATATTATCCCCTTTATTTTACAAAATTCTATAAATTCTTGTTCAACCGTTATTATGCCAAAATAAAAATATATTCTTAAGAGATGCAAAAGAAAAAAAAAATCAAAATGGCCGAGGGTTGGTTTAAAAACATAAAATTGCTTTCTTTCATCAGAAATTCTTTAAATAGATCACAGTTAAATTCTATTGTATTCGCCTTAATATAGTGGTTAATGTGTTTGTCTACTTGACAAGAGAAAGGGGTAAAAAACCAGCTGTGACATTTTGATGAAAAGAAATTTGAAAAAGTACCTCTTATCACTCTTCTGGCAAATTCTCTGTGTGCAACTGATCGCCATGAAAAAGTCTTAAAAGTCTGTGGTTCGGAGTCGACTTTAAGCTGAAGGTCCTGGTACTCATGGATAAGATAAAAATTGACACAGCATGGGTGCTATTAGAAGCTGGGTTGTAACCCTGACACAGGGTTTTAATGGCCAATTGTGCATTTATGTAAAAATATCCTGCGCGTTTTTGCTACTGCCACTTTTTTAGTATGACCTTCACACTTTCGCTAACGGAAATATTTAAAGAATGGGTAAAAACTCCCAAAATAAATAGCAAAGACGTCTTATTGGTATTATTAATGGTTAGATATGGACTTCAAGATATACTAAAAGACGTTACAGCGTGCAAAAACACTGATAATATTTGATTTACATTTTTGCAGTTGTATAGGAGGTGAGCGTAAGAATGGTCCAATTTCGCCCATTTTTTTCCAACTGTACACATTGGCCCAGCGAACACTTTGTAGCTAAATTGATAAGTCTAGCCTCATTATTTTCCAAGACATTAATTTTGTCCATCTGGATTGGTAAAATCTTACCCTGTCCATTGGCTTGAATTTGATAAGATTGTTACACTCGTACGCTGACAACTTACTTGTTTACAATCATAACGAATTTACACGTTTGGCACTAAAGCAAGTTTTTGAAAACTTAAACATTGTGAAGAATTTTTGTGACAATTGGAGCGTGACAGTAAATTTCTTAAATTGAAGGGCTATTTGCTTACATAATGCGTCAAGCAAATCTAAAGGATTCCTTGTTCCAGAGAGCAAAAAAATAAAGCTCAGCATCAAAAACGCTGAAGAAATTCGATTTGAAGGGAATACTAAATACTCTACAGTGACTCTTAAAATTCATGTTTGTATAGAAAAATCATATAGAGTACTGGATTACTTTTTTATAACATGAATGTACCTGTAAAAACTAACTAGCCTATTCATAAAAAATATTATAGGTTTATTAAAGGCTTATTTCTCAAATCCCTATGTGGTACTTGTCAAATTAATCCTTAATAAATTAAAAATATTTTTTAGGAAGAATCAATAATTCGTTTTGTATTTCCAATTTCAAATTAGATTGTAAAATTATACTAATATTTCGTCATTTCTCTGACTTACTAAGTAGATTCAAATAAGAAATAGCTTTCAGGCAAACATAAGTATTTATGTCGCTTGTGAGAAGAATTTTGATTAAAAGAAATGCTTATTATTTTCCTCCCATTGGTAACTCGAATGAATGTGCACTATCTTTATATTTCTACATTTCTTTTAGACATATTTTTTTTAAGAAGTCGGCAGGCACACAATGGGATTTTTTGTACAATAAGTAATTTTTTCGACACATAAAATTTAAAAATGTAATGATGCATTTTTGTAGAAAAATATTCAGTATGAAGAACCAATAAATTGCATAAATTGTCTTTAAAATAATGAAGTAGTCGAAAATATTGAAAACTGTTTACGTACTTCTTTAGCGTTTGTACGTAAGATAATTTTATTGCTCTGATTTAAATAGTAATTTTTTTCAAATATAGACGTTTCTGAGTATTCATATGGTTTAACAGATATGAGAGAATAAAATAATGCACCGTGATTGAAAACTACCTTGGAAGAAAAAAAGGATTGCTCGGTCGTGCTAGGTGCTCCCACTATAATAAAATGAAAGATAAGACTCCATACTATCAATTAAAAAAAAAAAAACAAAATTTAAATAATTACTAATCTCTTATAAAATCATAAATTTTATCTCCAAATTCCTGAAATTTTTAATTAAAAAAAATAAAGAAATTTAAATTTAATTAGTTTTGGTAAAGAGACAAAAATGTGAGGGAAAAAATATGATATGGGTAATATGGGCGGTGAGTGAGGGCGTTAATTGAGGTAATACAGGCTCTGTGACAAATTTCAAAAACTTTGGACAAAAATAAATTTTTGGTTCTATATGGCGGTAGTTGGTGTGGCCAATTTTGATTAAACTTTATATTTTTATTAATTGAGCTAACTAAAGGCTCAGAGAAAAATTTCAAAACCTTTGGGCCAAATATAAATTTTGGGTTCCATGGGCGGTGGGTAGTGGGCGTATTTTTCTTAATTGAGCTAACCAAAGGCTCAAACCAAAATTTCAACATCTACGAACAACATTCTCCCTCTGTGAGGCATTGTGGCTGTGTCGGTTACTGTACGAACAATTTTATTCGTTTAAGCAAATATGTTTGTATTCGTTTGTACTATATGATACATTTTTGTATATTAATTTCATAATTTCTGTTTAAAACAAAATTTCTAATAATTACATACATACATACATAACTGGCCTTTACAACCCTGTGTCAGGATTACGGCCTAGCTTCTCGCTTTCTAATAATTATTCCACATTAATAAAGCAAATAAAACAGATTACATTTTAAAAGTGATTGAAATTCTGATATCCAGACAGTCGTTTCACTGTTCTATCGATACTACCATGGGATATATTCCGGTGAAATAAAAACATTAATTCCGGACAAACGCATATTTTTACGTACAACTCGTAACTCTCACAGAGCACATCTTTTTGTAGTTGATTGTCCAATTAATCGCAAAATGTATTATAGAGAGAATTCGTTCTTTAGTCAAACTGTTCGTTTATGTTCTTCCAACGAATGTTTTTCCTTACAATTACGATTTGAACAACTTCAAATCAAATGTTTTTCCTCTTTCTCATAGTATATTTTCCTAACACTAATCTAACAATGTACTACATGAGAAGGGGTCATGCCCTGCGTAGTGGTCTCGTAAAAAACAAAACTGCTAATCTCTTGTTATTATTTTTCACATTTTAAAAGATAATTTTTTGCAAAATTTAAAATTGTAAGACAGCCTAGCCCGAATCTCGTTAATTAGTTTTGTTGGAAAATTTACAACAAATTTTTGATATCTCCTTTCTTTGCTTCATTGCTTATTGTCTTTAAATCGCAACCTTTTTCAAGTTTTAATCCTAAATAACAAATATTATCAGTTGATGAATTGATATCTGTTAGAAATCGAATGGAAACCACTTTACCCATACATATAATTTGGTACATACGTCCGTTGTTCTTATCTGGTCTGCAAAATAGATTATAAAAATGTTGCACTGTTGATTTAAAGAAGTATTTTATTGTACAAAGATTTTGTTCTCACACTGAAACAAGAAGTTGTGTTGAATGTGCTTTGGTGCCACCAAAAATTAAAAAACCCACCGAAATTTAGAAAAAAGCACACCACGCACCATCTAAGAAATCTTTTGCCAAAAAATTTAAAAAAGCTCCAAAAATGGTGCGAAACAAATCGTGTTGACAGCATTGATGATTGTATTCTGGAATCAGGCTGCAAAAATTTATATTTTCATAAGTTCACTTTTTAAAAATGTAAATAAAAGCATTTTCGTCCTATCCTCGCATGTAGTGAATATGTTTTTAATATGGTTCAGTGCGAAATGATGTGTAAAAAGTGTATGTGTTAGTAATTTTCATACACTGTTCTTATTATACATTTTAAAATACCTCTTTCCCATTCACTTACCCTACATATGTACACACAGTTGCATATATAGTATGCTTTTTAAACACACTTATATAAACACATATACAACTTCCTTTCTTTACTCACATAAACATACACACATACATGATTACAACTATTACGTTTTATAAATTTTTAACATGATTTCACCTTCAGCTTCTGGTCTGGTCGGGTTTGTCTTACTACTCATATACATAAGTAACTGCTCTAATGTCAGCCATATTTCTAAGTTTTTTTTTTGTTCGTTTCTTTTATTTAATAATTATGCATAACCTGTCATTTACACACCAGAGTTTAATACTAATATTTGAGAAAATTACACACTCATACATGCATACATACATACATACATATGAGTTTGTATACATACAAGTAAACATTTACAGTGTCAAACACATGTCCATTCAACATACAAAGAGTACTCGACAGCAAAAAGAGCAGTAAATGCAGTTTACTAATAAGAAAAAAAGTTAAAATAGAAAAGCAGAGCAAAACAAAAAAAAAAAAAAAAAAGAAAACAAAAAAAAAGGAGAGGTAACATTAAAAGTGTATTTAAGTTTGCCAAGACTTGAATTCATAAAAAGAAATTCAATTCGTTGCGATTGCCTGGTTGTCAAGAATGTCACAACGATATAAAGAAGAATGAATGTAACGTTAATGTGGAACAAAAACCTACAGCAGGAGAATACTGAGAGAAAATAAAAAATTAAAATTGAATTTCTACGGTCTAACAGTCTTCTGAGAAGAGGCTTACCTTTGCTTAGTAAAAAATTAATTTGTTTAAAGAGCATAGAAAGACAATAGCTGGGATAATGGCAATGCTTCGTATGTGTTTCGACAATCTATGGTTTTTAGGCAACTACTTATGATAAAAAGTGGGGGGTGCGTAGTATAATAGTTAGAGCGCTCGCATAAAAACTCACACCGCCCAGGTTCAAATCCCAGCAAAGGTGAAAAATTAAAAAAGTTAGTTTGCGGTTTTTTCAAGATTATAATTTAAAAATAAGAGGTTCCCCCCACTCCAAGAACACCATCTACAAAGAAACCGCTCCCCGACAATCCACTCTTTACGCCTTAACCAATGTAAAAATGGGATGTAGCAGATAACAGCTAAACCTACTTAGCGAAGACACTCACCACGCCATCAACATGCAACGATAAGGCAATTGCTGTTTTTTTTTATAGATGTTTGTATATTTTGCGCCTTTATTTGTTGATGAAACAAGTTGCTGTCAATTTGTCCACTCAAGAGCCAGTGTTATATCTTCACCCTCGAATAATCAAATAGCAATTGCCTCATCTGTCGATGGTTGTTTTAAATGTGAATGGTGAGCGTCTTCAGTAGATTAGCTGTTATCTTTCCAGAAGGTGGCGCTGTACTCCTGATCATTGGTTTCTGGTGGAATAGATTAGAATTGTCAGGGGCGGTTTCTTGCAGATGGTCTTGTTTCTCATTCACAGCAATGAATGAGCAATTCACAGCAATTTGACTCATTCCTAGGGCGCTTAATAATATAAGAAAAACAAAATGTATGTTCTGTCCAATACAATGCATATAGTAGGGGTTTACCCCGGAGTATTGGCCTCAAATAAAAAAAAAAAAAATAAAAAATCTGCTAAACTTTTTTAACAGTTAGTTGTAAACTTTTGAAAAAAGAACTAATTTTTGTTTTTAGGTAGTAATAAGGGAGTAATAAGACCTAAAACCTTAATAACTCATTTACTTTCTAAAGCCGAGTGTCCACTAGCATACTTGCAGAAAAACGTTTGCAAGTATTTGCTGAAGTGTTTCCACTGAAACCAAAACTTACGGAAGTTTGATTCCAGAAATAGTTTGTAGAAGTTTTACGATGAACTTGCAGCAAGAACTTGCAAACGTATTTACACACGATGTGAGTATATGTTGCAGTAGAGTTAGCTTCTTTAAAGAGTGACCGTATAAAAATGTCTTGTAGCAAAATAAGAGTAGCAGCTGCCATCGCAGCATTTTAATAAGAAAGAAACAACTAATTAAAACAAAAGAAACAAGAGGAAGAGTTTGGGTGAGAGATTGGGTACTGCAACGAGTAGATTTATTTGGGTACATGAGATGTCGTCATGTATTTCATGTCATGATAAAACTCCTACTTGCTAAAATACACATCTTCAGCACTTTGACCACTTTTTTTTCATTTCTTTGTTGACCTCTTGACCAAACTGCGTTTAAAAGTAGTGTTTTTTTCACCTTTTCTTCGGGCGCGTCTATAGCATTGGCTATTGCCTTTAGAGAGTTTTATTTTTTAATTTTATTTTATATTCTTTTGAGGACGTGCCCCATAGTTCTGGGTAACTTTCTTGGTGTTCAATAACCAAATGTATTTTTTCCTTACTCCAAATAAATTTATTATTTTCCATTTTTATTCACATAGACAAAAAATAAAAAAAAAAACACAAAACAAAACCCGACGTATACCGGACTTCTTCCGCAAGTCTTGAAAACACTTGCAGTTCACAGCAAGTTGCGCAAGTTACTTCCAGCAAGCAACGAACACGTGTACCACATAATTTCTGCAAGTTTTTCTTGCAAACAAAAACTTCTGGAAATCGACTTCTAATACGTGTTTACACTACAAAAACTTCTGGAAGTCACTTCTGGAAACAACCTCCGCAAGAAAACTTGGTAGTGGATACACGGCTTAAGCCTTTAAAAAGTGAAATATACAGCCATGTCATAGAATTCAATTCCGATTGCAAGTGGTTTTACTTCTGTTATATTCAGTTTTTTAAAAACCGTAAATTTTTTTAAATTACACCATTGTTAACTCTAAAAGTAGCACCGTTATATTTATAACGAATATATGCATATATAAATGCTAATTTGACCATTTAAGGTGATTTTATTTGAAACGTGCAGTCGCCGTGGTCTAGTAGTTAGTCTGTTGGCTTACTAAGACGATAGAGCCGGGTTCAAATCTCAGCTCTGACATCTTGAAAAAAAGAAATATGAACAAATTATTTCTTTTGGCACTACCTCTTAGCGGTCTTCTGACAAAAGCTCTGGGAGTAATTGATTGCCATGAACAACTTACTCAAGTCTGTCGTTCAGAGTCGACTTTAAACTGTAGGTCCCGGTACTCATGGATAAAAATTAACACACATAACATAAGTGCTGTGAGAAGCTAGGCCGTAACCTTGACACAGTGTTGTAATGGCCAATTATGTATGTATGTTTATTTGAAAGACATATGTATTTTTCTAAAAATTACATTTTTACATTACATCCACAGAAAATTACTTTTTGGTGCGCCTCTTAGGCCTGGGGAGTCATTGGCCCATATGTATTCAAAAACAATATGGCCAGAATGTTACTGTCAATGGTGAACGGTATAGGAACATGATTCGAAATTTTTTTCCTACCTCAGTTACGTGGCATGAATCTTGCTGGTATGTGGTTCCAACAGGACATAAACACATACTACACAGCGGGCGCTACTATTGATTTACTCAAAGAAACTTTTGATGAAAGAATAATGGCCCAATTAATTGGAGACCAAGATCGTGTAATTTAACTCCATTGGATTATTTTCCACGCAATGCGAAATTTTGGTGGTAAAAATAAAAACGCGCAAGTCCGCAACCGCGCAGTCAGAAACCGCGCAGTTCGAGGGATTACTGTATTTCATTGCATTATTATGATTTAAACTTGTCTCTCTATAACTGTTTGTCTGTTTGTTTGTTGGTCTGTCACGCCAAATCGACTCGCGATTTTGTTGAAATATGGAACTTATATAGACTTAACTACCGAAAGTATCACAGGGTATGCTTTTCAAAGTTGGACTTGAAGGTGGTTCCTCCCATACAAACTAAATGCTGGTTTTTGTATATCTTGAGAACTACTAAAACTAAAAAAAGTGGTTCTCGGAATTAGACAGGTGGGCTTTGCTCTTCCCATACAAGTTTAATATTGATTTTTGTATATCTCTAGATCGATTTGAGCTAAAGTTTCTTTCTGAATTTGGTCTGAATTAATTCGTAGTCACAAAAATTATCGGTCGAACAATGTGGACATATGGTAGTAGTAGGTGTAGACATTTACTTTGCTAGACATTTACTAAAAATATGCCAATCGCTCTTTAATGCTAATGGTAACACCGTTGGTAAGTAAATATTTGTGGTCGTAAGGAAAATTATAAAGTCTGGGTGGTCAAATATTATCAGTAAAAATTTGTTTGGCAACCGGTAACTCCACTTAAGCAGTATTTACAATAAGAACTGCCTGATAAGCAGAGTTGGGTTTATTGCATTAGATTTAATTTTCCACTAAATTTAGTGGTAGTGGAAAAAATAGTGCATTATCGCCTATAATATTTAGTGGTAGTGGAAATTTAGTGCATTAAATAAAACCATTTTAGTGGTAGTGGAAATTTAATGCATTAAAAAAAACAAATTTAGTGGTAGTGGAAATTTATTGCATTAAATAAAAAAAATTTAGTGGTAGTGGAAATTTAGTGCATTAAATAAAATAAATTTAGTGGTAGTGGAAATTTAGTGCATTAAAAAAAACAAATTTAGTGGTAGTGGAAATTTAGTGCATTAAAAAAAACAAATTTAGTGGTAGTGGAAATTTATTGCATTAAAAAAAACAAATTTAGTGGTAGTGGAAATTTATTGCATTAAATAAAAAAAATTTAGTGGTAGTGGAAATTTAATGCATTAAAAAAAACAAATTTAGTGGTAGTGGAAATTTATTGCATTAAATAAAAAAAATTTAGTGGTAGTGGAAATTTATTGCATTAAAAAAAACAAATTTAGTGGTAGTGGAAATTTATTGCATTAAAAAAAACAAATTTAGTGGTAGTGGAAATTTATTGCATTAAAAAAAACAAATTTAGTGGTAATGGAAATTTAGTGCATTAAATAAAATAAATTTAGTGGTAGTGGAAATTTAGTGCATTAAATAAAATAAATTTAGTGGTAGTGGAAATTTAGTGCACTAAATGAATCGATTTTAGTGGTAATGGAAATTTAGTGCACTACTTCTGAATGATTAGCGCCTGGCAATATTAGCAGTCCGCGCCATTAAAATCTTACCTATCTTGAACTGAATAATATATTACATTTGAAAGTACTAAAATTCTTATTAAAACAATAACAACAATTATTTACTTTATACAGGCGGACTCAGTAAATTAAGAAAATAACATTCACAACAATTTATTTTGACATTGACTTAAGCTATGTATGCATATAATAATATTATATCCATATATGAAGGTATATTAAAACGATAGTGGAACTGAGGTAGTGGAACTAAATTTCCATTCCACTATAGTGCCAATTGAGTTATATTCCATTACCACTAATTATTCAAAATTAGTGCACTAAATTTCCACTACCACTAAAATCGATATATTTAATGCAATAAATTTCCATTGCCACTAAAATTTTTATATTTAATGCAATAAATTTCCACTACCACTAAATTTATTTTATTTAATGCACTAAATTTCCACTACCACTAAATTTGTTTTTTTTAATGCAATAAATTTCCACTACCACTAATTTTTTTTATTTAATGCAATAAATTTCCACTACCACTAAATTTTTTTTATTTAATGCAATAAATTTCCACTACCACTAAATTTGTTTTTTTTAATGCATTAAATTTCCACTACCACTAAATTTTTTTTATTTAATGCAATAAATCTCCACTACCACTAAATTTTTTTTATTTAATGCACTAAATTTCCACTACCACTAAATTTGTTTTTTTTAATGCAATAAATTTCCACTACCACTAAAATGGTTTTATTTAGTGGTTAACTATTTCTATCTGCATTTAGTGGTGGCTGCAATATTGCTGCATTAATACTAAGTGGTTTAGTGGTAGTGGAAACGATAATGCATTATAAATTCAATGCAATAAACCCAACTCTGCTGATAAGGATCAGTAACTTGCATGTCTGATGTTTGTACTTGTAGATTGACTATTAACACCTCTAATTTTTTTTTTTTTTTAAACAGAGTGATAAAAAGTTTAATATAATTTTAATATGCTTCTTAAACGTGTATGGTTTTATATCAGAGCTACTTTTAAATTCCCAATAATTATACAAATACTGTCTCATGTCTACAACTGCTTCAGAGGTTAATATAGAGCTCTAATATGATAAAAATAATTTAAAAAATATTTCATGAAAAAGAAAAAAAAAGAAAAAAAATTCAAATGTTTTCAAGTGTTTTGCCACCCATTGTGGGCCACTCTTAAACTTAATTATGTGGTACGAGTATATGATTTCAGCCATAAAATACAATAATTTTTTATTTTTAATTTTTTTGACAATCACTACATTTGGCAAGAAAAAAAATACATTATTTAAGCCCAATAACAATAAAGGAATACAAATTTAAATATTACAAATGATTCAAAATCATTGAGATTAGTGGTACATACATATGTGACAAAAAAGAAATTTCTTTAATTACGAACATGTTTGCGTTTTTGTATGAACCTTTTGCACACACTCTGATATCGGTTCCTCTATCAGTTGCGGGGAAGAAAAACGTAACAAATAATAAGCTGAACCATATTTATCATTTGTACCCGATAATCGATTGCCCGACAAAGGCAAACGGCTTTCAATTGAACCTGAACAACATTCGTTTACGTACAAATTACTGGCTGCCATGCGTAAGTTTTTCAAAAGCTTTTCAGTGATCTCTTTATCACTACAAAAAATTGAACCACAAGCACCAAATTGTTGGGTACGTTTTACAATAGCTAAAGTTTCATCTAACTTGTCATTATCGTAGACATAAACGCTTAGTATTGGACCCATGATATCGTCGATCATTAAACGGTCGTAAGGATCTTTGCATAAAACAACAGTGGGTTGTACAAAATAGCCATGATTTTTGTTATAAATACCACCGCACAAAACCTCCACATTGTCCTGGCACTTGATCTGTTTAATTCGCTGAACAACTTCTTCGTACATATCATCGCGTATTATAGCTGAAGCATATGAGTTCTCATCCAAAGGATCACCTATTTGTAGACACTCCACTATTCTGGGCAATTCGCACTGCAATTCACTCCATATTGAGCAGGGCACATACAACCGTGCACATGAGTAAGTTCTCTGGCCACAAAAACGAAATGCTGCTTCTACAGTGCGCTCTAGAATTAAATCTACATCTCCAGATTCATGTACAAAATGAAACCCTTTACTCTCACATTCTCCTACCAAACGGGGAAAACATTTGTAATGCACTAAATGGGTAGAAATATCATACCACAATTGTCTTAAGGTCGACACACGGCCAGCATAATTAATACCCGCTAAGTCGGGTGATTTTATAGCAGTATCAAAAAATAATTTATAATTTGAAGGTAGAAACTGTAAAGCACCACGAGGCACCCCAGCATTAACGATAGCTTTAAACACTATAAATGAAGGCAATACACTATTTAGGGGCGGTCGCCAAAGCACTGCATTGCCCATTATTAGAGGACCCACGGCTAAGGTTGCTGCTATCCAAGACATATACGTTGGACCAGATGTTGCAACGAAACCGTCTAAAGGTCTTAACAAAAATCTGTTTCTAATTTTATCTGAAGTGGTCTTGAATTTTAGTTCCGATAATTTTATCGCATAATCGGCGTGTTCTATCAGCATTTTAATAATTTTGGCCACATCCTTCTCAGCTTCATTATGAGTTTTAGCCTGGCTTAACATAATGGCTGCCATTAGCTGATATTTCTTATTTGGTTCAATTAATGTATTGGCAGCTTTGTGAAATATTTCCGATCTAACTTTAATGTCTGTATTTGCCCAAGATTCTTGTATTTCCATAGCCTTTTTTATGGCTAATTTTATGTGATTTTTGGTAGCAAAATAATATTTGGCAGCTAAATGTCGATGATTATGAGGCATGCGCAAATTTTGTTCATCACCGGTAAAAATCATTTCATTACCAACGACTATAGGCACACCAACAGGTTCGGCATAGAGTTTCTTAAGGGCTTCATTTAATATTTTATTGCCAACTACGTTCTGTTCAGTAGCAAAACAGCGATAGAATTTACGAAATAAAACCGAATAATTTCTTAAAATCATAACGAAAATTTAGAAAAACGACTTGAATTTTCAATTAAAATTATAAATATGATTTTTTACAATTGATGATTGACATTTGTGAACAACCACATTTTATCGATAAATTTAATAAAAAAAAATCATGTCTTGTTTCAAAGACTATTAATAAGGTCAGCCCAACCACACAAAAAACGACTGGAATTTTGTTGTTGTTTGACGACTGTGATATGTACATATTGCTAAAAATTTTCTATTTTCAAAATGAAAAATAATAACAATAAAAATTCCAATAATTTTGTCATTTAAACAGTTGTTTTTATATTTTAATGTGCCTGTGCACTATAGACCAAATTGAAATGCTATAAATTGGTATTTAAAACAAAGCCTGTAAAGCCGGCCACTCGCCTACAGTTTTAACTGTCAGTTTAAACTGTTCAGTTATACCTGACAGACTTAACTATGAACTGAGATGTACACACACGTGCAGTTCAATACTTCAGTTTTTAGGCACGATCATGGTACTCGCCAGACTTAACTTGCCATAGGCAAGGTTCAGTTCTATGATGTATTGCAATAAAATCAACTAATTCTGTTTACGCGACATGATACGCAGTCTCACTTGACACAAATTGAACTGAGAACGATACAGTTGAACCCCCACACAGGTTCACTTCAGTTGAAACTGTCAGTTAAATATATATAAATTTTAAATTTTAATTCTAATTTTAATTTTAAAGTTAAGTTGAATTGTCAGTTACTACCCACATAGGTACAGTTTTAACTGTCCAGCCAGTTTGAACTGTACGTGAGTGGCCGGCCTAAGAGTTCCATAAGTATATTTAACCCTATTTAAAAAAATTGAATTTAACCAATTAACGACCAATAATTAACCCTTTTTCAACCATTACATTACAACATTAAGAGATTGTTTAAATCTAATTTACTATGTAAACTTAAATCAAAAAAGGCTTCTTCACTTTTATCGAATTCTTCGTCTTGGTTGCTGGGCTTTAATTCTTCTATGAATTCGCTGCAACATAATAGCTCAATAACTTCAGGTGGAAGTGAAGAAAGTTTACGTCTGCTTATAAATGTTGTCGAAATTAATGGATCTGAAGTATCGAGAGACCATTTAAATACATCTAACAGGTTATTGTTCCGGCTGTTTTTGAGGGCGTGACGCATCCGATCAGCTCTCTATATTTTAAATCGCGATTCATAAGCTTCTTCCCCAAGAAAACCTATTGGTAGTGCGCTGTTTCCTATTGTTCTAATGTGCTGTGAATAGAGTTTATATTATTAATAGGTCATGGTTTTGTTCAAACAAAGTGGGGTCTTGTCGTTTTTACTACTTGAAGCTGTCAAAATGTCTTGCAATATATAGAGATGGGAGCTGTCAAAACTTATTTCACTATTTGTTGTGAAATTGCCCACACCGGGTAATCAGTACGTCTTCATCAAAGCTTTGGTTTTAACAATGGTATGAATTGTATAAAAAATGTCTATTAACAACTTAAAGGGAAAGTTTTGTTTTAAGGGTCGTACCTGAATAAAAGCGTACAACGTACGACGTATAAAAAGTTTCATTTGTATACGCCCTTATTACCGAAATACGCAATAAATAAAAAAAATATATACATATATAATAAAATAAAAACAAAAGTATTCGGGTATGTGATGGAAATCGATTTCGATCGAAATTGAAATCGAATGAAATTTCAAGTTGCTATAACTTTCAAGTCTTTTCTGATTTCGAATTCCATTTGCACTCATTACCTTAATGACGATTGCCACTACATCTTTGATTATTACCATTTTAAAATAATTACAACAGATAAGATTTATATGACTTTAAAAATACAAATGATTTCAATTTCGAATGAAATCGTTTTCCATCACATACCTGATTGTTTTTTCAAGTTTTTACTTTCGTTTGTATTAGAAAAAAAAACTTCAAACAAAAATTATTATTTACAATTTTTTGGATTTTTGTACATACGCGACGTAAAATGTATGAGCATGAAACAATTTTGACAAAAAGCCTACGCCGTACGCTTTAATTCAGGTACGACCCTAACAAAAAAAAAAATCTATAAGAAATTTTTCAAGATATTCATTTTCTATTATATGGTTGGTATACATATTTATTGCATTTATATTATATCTTTCACCTGTACCTTCTATTTGTTTTTACAATTTCCTTAAGTTTTATTTTTTAATAATTTTTCTTTTTCAATGCACTTTTTCTTGTGCATTTCAAATAGTTGTTGCATTTCCAGAATTTTAAGTGATATTTGAGTTAAAGAAAAAAATATGCAAGAAATTTGTATGGGAGATGCTAGACATGAATAATATAATGAAAACAAATATATATAAAAATATTTAAAGCAAATTTAACAGTCTTTCTAAGGTTGTTAGAGAATATTTGAACTTACAATATTACAATCAAATGATTTTATATTTCTGCTATTTAGACACAACAAGTTTATGTATAAGTGAATATCTGGTTTACACTTTGTTCTGACATTCATTTTTATTGAATCAATATTTGGTTAATTGACAAAATTATTTTAATTGTTCAGTAGTGCAATTCACCAAATTTTAACGATTTCTCTTGTGTTAAAATTAAAAGCCACTTTTGTTGTTTGCACTAGCGATAGTGCGATTCAGTAACTCCCCGTTAACGCTTGTAGTTAAAAATATAAACCAAGTGGTATCTCTATAGGAACGAAAAAAAAAACTTACAGCCAGGCCCACGATATCGAAAGAAAACTTAAGCGAAAGAAACTCAGTCACTCACTGTGAATCTAAACTGCGGCCCACTAACTGTCACTTTATCGTTCGCTTTGCTTTACGTTACCAACGTAATGCAAATAAACAACAAAGCTGCCATATTAACATATCAAAAAATAATCGCGAATATACACGAAAAAAAGCGCTGAAATGCTTAAATTGTACAGTAAAAAATGCAACCGTGTGCTAGTTTAACTTGACAGAAATGTAGTAAACAAACTTATTCCGATTTTGTTTATTTATGTATATGTGTGTAAAAAAAATTTTGTGTTACCAATCGCATTTATTTTTGGCGACACAAAAATTAGTGTGTCGCAAATCAGCTGTTTGTCGCTTAAAACTACACGATTCGATATCGTGGGCCTGGCTGTTAAAGAAAAAACAGTAGGAAAAGACAGTCCCTTTGCAAACTTTAAAATTATTCACTTGAATTTTGTCATATATCCAACATATTATGATTTCTGTTTATTTTGTTTCATTAAACATTGTTTTTTATATAATTTTTTACTATTTATTCTATAAGAAAGCAGTGATTTTAAGAAAAATTTTTGTTTAAAATATGTATGAATACACATCTCGCACATTGTATTTGGCATTAAATTTACAGCCAGGCCCACGATGTCGAAAGAAAACTTAAGCGAAAGAAACTCAGTCCCTCACTATGAATCTAAACTGCGGCCCACTAATTGTCAATTTATCGTTGGCTTTGCTTTACGTTTCCAACGTAATGGAAATAAAAAAACAAAGCTACCATATCAACATATCAAAAAATAATCGCCAATATACACGAAAAAAAGCGCTGAAATGCTTAAATTGTACAGTAAAAAATGCAACCGTGTGCTAATTTAACTTGACAGAAATGTAGTAAACAAACTTATTCTGATTTTGTTTATTTATGTATATGTGTGTAAAACAAATTTGTGAAAACAAAAATTGTGTGAAAAATATAATACACAAATACGAGTACATATTGTGGAAAAAAATAGTGTATAAAAATACATTGTTAATAAAGCTTTGTGGTAAGTAGGTAGGTATTTTCCATTTTACTTTTTTATTTCTTATTAATTTTTACAAACCCTTGTTTGTGTCTTTGTTTATGCAAAGTGTCTTTATTTGTTTATGCAAACGACAACAAATCAAGTGGTGAGCGATTTTGACATATGTGTTCGTACAAACAAAGCACTTATAATGCTAGTGAGCCGCAATTTTGTACTACAATGCTTACGCATTTATTTTTGCCAACACAAAAATTAGTGTGCCGCAAATCAGCAGTTTGTCGCTTAAAACTACACGATTCGATATCGTGGGCCTGGCTGTTAATATTTTCTGAAAATACAATATATGAATTTCTTTTTTCTTTTTTGGTAAATTTTTAATGAAATGTGTAAGTCAATTAAATAAAATATTAATATATTTACAGATTAAATTTCAGACATTCTAGTAACATTGTATTATGGAATATAAATTATTTATTTTTATTTTTTGCATATTTTAACAACACACAGAGAACTGTGATATAGAAAAAGCTTAATGATAACTAAAGTTGTAAAAAAATTTTACTAAGTAGAATAATCGTTTAACTTGCTGTTAAAAAAATTTTAACAGAACAATTGTTGTTAAAATTTTGTAGTGAATCACACTACAGCACCACAAAACATAAATATTTCACTCAAATATTCATACAATTTAAAAAAATTTTTTCAAATATCACGTAAATCGAAAAATTTTGTAGTAAAAACTGAATAGAGAGAAAACAGAATTTTAATAGAATGATGGCCAAGAAATATATCAAACAAATACCTTTCACTGACTCAGCAGGAGCTATTCAAAACACATATAAGGCTTCAAAAACCCAACTGGATAGGTCATATATTCGGAAGAACTATATTAGAAACCATACCTGAAAAACTATTACTTTTCTTGCCTGACTAGGGTAGATTTGCATACCACCCATTAATTTTTACTGGGCACACTAGTACTCAATTTAATTAAATTAAATTAATTCACAAAAACATATGACGAGGGGCATATTTTTTAATAAATTTCATTAAAATTTATTAAAAATATTTTACAAACAAATATTTTTTAACAACATCTTCAGTTTGTTGTCGTTATTTTTCCTACAACTTACAATATTATAATATATTACAGATGTCTGTTAGATCTGAATAGAATTGAGCAAGAAAATAAAATAATTCTCAGACTAAATGTAACAATAAGACGATGTTTTACAATCAAACTTTTTTTTCTGAATTTAAGATACACACAAATTATTTGACAAAAGCTTCTAACACTGCCACTGCAATTGCTTACATTCCATTTTATATGGCCATCCATCAAGATCTTCATCATCACTTCAATTACCAATAACCAGCGTATGCTTTATTTCAAGTGTTAACGATGTTGGCTGAAAGGCAAATTGTAATAAAGTTGAATGAATTCCCTAAATAACATTCTACAATAAATTGACGCCTTTAGTAGTGGAAATGCTATGCAATACCAAAAACTCAAGTTAAAATTGTGCAAAGTCAGGTAGAGGCAACCAGAAAAATATATTTGTAACAAACACCATTTGTGCGACTTTTAGTTATTACGTTTAAAAAAAAATTGACTGATGTTTAGTAGTTCTAATTGGCAAAGCAAACTAGACTTTCAATATTTCAAGCAATTTATAGAGGACTTTTTTTTTATTTGCAAGAATGATGCCTAATGAGAAGTGATGTCACAAAAAGGGAGAATACATACTTACATTACAACCCTGTATCAGGATTACGGCCTAGCTTTTCGCAGCACTCATGTTGTATATGTTAATTTTTATCCATGAATACCGTGACTTACAGTTTAAAGTCGACTCCGAAAGACAGATTTGAGAAGCTTTTTCATGGCAATCAATTACTCCCAGAGCTTTTGCCAGAAGACTGCTGAGAGGTAGTCGCCGAAAGAAATAATTTTCTCATATTTCTTTTTTTCAAGATGTCAGAGCTGAGACTTGAACCCGGCACTATCGTCTTACTAAGCCAACACGCTGACCACTGCGACTACAGGGGAGAATAAAAGAAGAAAAAAATTGTTTCGTATTGGAAAGGTTTTCTATTCAACAGAGAAATTTGGTATTTGGGCAGGAGAAGCTGTAACAATTTTATCTATAGCTAAGCACGGTGAGCATTTGGTTGTTATGCGATAGGAGTATGTAAGGGATTCAAAAATTTCTGAAAATAATGACATTGATGACATTATCTCAAATTTCTTTGCTGTATTATATCACTGCATTTCTGAATCGGTTCCTACAACATTCTCTCTTAATAATAAGAGTCCACCGTTGAATAGGTTTTATATTTTTCTAATATTAAAAACAGGAAAAATAAACTTTATAAAAGATTTAAGTTATCTTTCCGTGATTACTTAAATTGTTTAATAGCACGCTCTAATTACATCACTGCTAATAAATTGGCCTATAAATGCTACTTGCACCGAATAATCCAAAGGCTTTTTAAAAATTTATCAACTCTAAACGTTGTGCCAATACATTATAGTGTGCTTATAATTGTTAAATATTTTAATTAATCAATCAATCATTCATTCTACTAAAAGTACTTCGACCTGTAGATCTATTGTACAGTTCTCAACTTAGCAAGGGTTTCTATAGTATCTCTCCCAGTTTCGTCGCTTTGACGAACTTTAAAATGTCGACCGATGCCCCTTCTGATATTTAATAATCGGCAAGGTAACTCTTCCTACCATGCTGCACAAAATCTGCATATATCGCACAAAGCGATTTATATTCTATTTAAATGTTTATTGAGTGGGCAGAAAGCCCGTTGAAATACTTAGGTTGTCCCTAGAGAATCAAAGTTTGGAAAATCTTAGATCTTCAAGCCCAAGAAGAGTATTAGCCTCTTTTTTCCTTATTCTCCTTTAGTATGCCCTTATAAACTGCCCTTTCCATTCCACAAAAGGGTTCTGGCCTCCTAATTTGAATGGATGCTTCCTTTCTGGCAAATTTGCCTGCCATTTCATTTCTATGAATGTCAATATGGCCCGGGACCTAGCATCCCTGCCCAGCCCGTTCAGTTCTACCAGATAGTCCTATACTAATTTCAAGTCAATTTCGTAGGAGCGAAGTGTTCCGATGGCAGCCTGATTGTCAGACAGTTTCATTTAATGGCATCAACCTTCGCCTGAAAAACGCTAGCGAGTTTCCCCATGCGCTTAAAACTTTTCGTTTCAGGTTTAAATATTCTCGCTCCTGTGTCGCCGCCTTCAGTCTTTTGATAAAAATTTTCTGACAGCACAATCAAGTTTAACCATATCGATAAGCTACAAATAGTACTATTCGTATAATTTTGACAAATCAGACTGAGATGCAATTTTTCCTATGTCTTTGAACTAGTTCTAAAGTGGCTTTCAATTTATCATATGTACATATCGTCACAAGAATCAAAGAACGCTGTAACTGACAAAAAATCGAAAATACGTTTTTTGCATCATTTTAATCAGAAAAAAAAATACGCGTCGATTGGTCCCGGTCCCAGATTTCTATGATGAAAAAAATTCACTTACGCCGTCTGCGTTTTGAAAAATACCAGTGTATTTGTTCTACTCTAATACAGGTTTTTTGGCTCTGGTGAACATTTAATGTTTTGTCAGTTACAGCGTTCTTTAATTCTTGCGACGATATACTTATATGTAAATACTTAAATAAGTTTTGATCTATTTAGAGCAAACAAACGAAAAAATCGAGTTTTTAGCTCTAAATCAAGATGTTGGAAATTTTTTATCAAATTTCGCAAAACTGATTATTTTGATATTGGACAATATCTGCCAGATATATTGATATCACTTCCCAGGTGCTGTATTTCTTCTCTCTCTGTTCTTCTTTCTCTTTTAATTTTAATTTTTTCTTTTATCACATCGAACAATATGTGCATTTCACATGTAAGCAATTACCCAAATATATATAAAAAACTTAACATTATACAACATTGCATCGCAATTAAATGATGTTGTACAGCCCAGGTTTTTGTGAAATAAATCTGAATGCATTTAAATGTGCAATGTTTTATAATTTTTATAGTGAACGTATGAACATTTGAGAAATATATTCAACAATACAATTAACACATACATACATGCACATAGAAACATATGTGTATGTATGTATGTAGTTTCTCTCCATACATATGTCAATATAACAAAATGTACAATTTTCATTCAACGGAAATCAACATTTTTGACAATTGCATTGTTGCCTGTAGTCTGTAGCTGTTAATGTTTGAATTTTTATATTCTTTTTTTTTTCTATTGGTATTTTAATAAAATTTCGATCACTATTATTGCACAACATAAAATTTTTGTTAATGTTGTTGTTGTTGTTGCTGCTGCAGCTATTGGTGTCGTGTTGGTTTTGTATTATTGCTTGCTTGCTTGCTTTGTTGCTTACCAACAACTGCAAAACAATTTCAAATGCAATTTATAACATTTGAAATGCTAACTAACGCATAATCAATGTGTATTAGTTAGTAATGGCTGCAAATATTCTAAATGACATCCACATGAAGTATAAAAATTTGCATATATGCTCATGCATGCATGAATAAATACATATCATATACATATGTACATATGAATGTGTTGTATGTATGAATGTATGCATTAAAATGTATATCTATTTTACCACAAATACATGTGCCTCATCGTCGTCATCATCATTGTTTTAGATTTACAAATATGATGCACAATATTATTTGACTGAATACTCGTATATTGGTTGGTCAGTCTATTGGTTTGTGTAATTTTTGATTGCACAACTGAAAATTGTTGTCATCATTTATTAAGTTGCCGTCGTAATTCTTTTAATATATTTTGTTCATGTATTCAAAAATTTCTATCCTTCATTCAATTTTATTCGAATGGATGCATGTTTAGCGCTTTAAATGTGTAATCAATTAAATATGTATATTATGTGAGAGACTATTCTACTATATGTGTGTAACTTGTCTATATATGTGTTTTTAACTTTATTTGTCAATCAAATACCTAAAACAGATACTTAAATGATTCAATTCGTTCAAGGAGTTTGATTTATTGACTTTTGATTACATTATCAGCAATTAGGCAGATAAAAACCCCTATTATACTTATCAAAGCAATATTCAAACTAATTACGATGCCTCGGAAGAAGTGGTAATCAAAATATTTCATCAGGTACTGGACAATAAAATTTGCTATTCAATAGCTTTTGACTCATTTTCTTTATTTTAAGAATTAATGCAATATTGTGAACAACCGTAAAGTAATAGGGATAAGAATGCTTGTCTGTAGTACTCGTATCTCTTATATCGATCTCATAACTTCTTTAAATATACAAATGGTTTCAAATGCTAAAAATGGGGAGTGATAAAAGTACATAATTGTACATACTTAGATAATTGATCATAATCACCTTGTTTCAAAATAACGGCCTAGGTTCTCGCAACACTCATATTGTGTGTGTCAATTTTTATCCATGAGTACCGGGACCTACGGTTTAAATTCGACTCCAAATAATAGACTTGATAAGCTATTTCACGGCAATCAGTTACTCTCAAAGCTTTTGCCAGAAGACTGCTCAGAGGTAGTTGCTGAAAGAAATATTTTTTTCATAAAATTTATTTTCAAGATGTCAGAGCTTAGGTTTGAACTCAGAGCTATCGTCTTAGTAAGCCAACACACTAACCACTATACCATGGCTACTACTTAATTAAATTATTAATTGATTTAATTAACTTTCTAATGTTTTATAGAACTTTACTTTAAATACCTTTAATTAAAAATACAAACAGGTTAATTGATGGCGAAACTATATGGTCATGGATAGATCGAAAATCCGGAGAGGTGAACTTTTACACCTCACTGATATTACCGGGTCACAGATATTTTAGAAAATATCTGCACCAAATTCGAAAGTGTGACTGCCTTTTATACATTTACGAAGGATATAAAGATATGATTGACTACGAGGAGCTCACAATTTTCGATTGCAGGCACTGGCACTGCTATCGAGAGGAACTAATATCAGCAGTTGAAAGAATATCATTGGGAATATCGTTGAGATTATACCGGCAAACATGGCGTACTGGATCTCTATTGCAGGATACTTTGAACGTATCCTAAAACGAAGGACATTGAAGGCATTGACAGTGCAGGTCTCGGACGCAGAAAACCTTGACGAAACTGGCAAACGTGCCAAAGAGAGGTCCACCTTGAGGTAATGCGAATGTGGTTCCGAGGTGGTATTTTTTCCCTGGTGAGGTTTTTTGTCGGTATACCCTTTTGAACGAGTCCGAGATATCATGCGAGGAGACGCCCCCCGCGAAATCATAAAGCTTTTACCCTCCCTCCCACACAAAAGAAAAAATAACATGAGTTTCCCCATAACGTGGTGAGTAGTGCAGCACACCATTCTAATACACCGTCACTTTGCTAACAATTCGTATGCAATTAAGCACTCTTTTGTATTTGGAAATAAAAAATTAATAATTACTTTTTATAACTTTGTATTATAATACAAAATTGAGAATATACTACACCAGAGTAAAGAATACAAATTGTTTTTAAAAGCTACCAAGGCAGCACAAAAGTTAACCAAGGCATTCCTTTCAATATCTGTCTATTTTTAGGTAGACAATTACTTAAACATGTGTGTTGTAATTGAAAAATAGGCTTCTGTCAAAATTTTAAATTACGCAAAATTTTAATTGAAAAAATGCGATAATTGGAAACAAATACAGACACTGCATGCTTTTTATTATTTTATCTTCTAACAAAATAGTATTTAATTGTTTTAATTGCTTTACTCATTTTGTTTTATTTTTTTTTTTAATTTCGAATGTTCAAAAAAATTTGACAATTGATTTCCAAAATTAAATATTAAATGTTAATTGGTAAGGCAAAGCTGTCAGACACTAAATGTAACAACTTTGTAGTTGAGAGTACGTTTATAAATAACATTTCATGACAAGAAAAATGAAAAATAATGAATTTTTAGAACTTCACATCTAATCAAAAGCTTTTAAGGAGTAAGAAAAAATGTGGCCAAATAGAAATCAATATAAGATTCCAATTAAGGTTGCACTTTAAATTAAAACCTAGCCACTTAAGCCCGTATGACACCTACTTTTTTTGTATTTAATTGTTATAGATAGAAAGAAACAGCAAAGGGCAGAAAGAGTGGAATATAAAAAATTTAAACAAAATATTTATTTTTGTTTTTGTGTTTATATTTACACTCAAACCTTGTTTTATGCGATTGATCCGTTCCAGAGAAAATCGCATAAAACAAATTCGCATAAAACGATGCACTAGCTTCATACTAAAATTAATGATTCGTCCCTGAATTTTGAAAAAACGCATAAATTCAAAATAAAGCATTAAAACTCAAACAAAATCGCATAAAAAAGTAATTCATTTATTAAAAAAACAAATAAACATCAATGCACTAAGTACTTAACAAAGAAAAAAATATTTACATTAAAGAAATAAATTATATCTCATAATCAGAAACACCAATATGGGGTATGCCGAGTTTCTGAATTGGCTCTATATCGCTTTCATCACTAGAGGAAACAAACACATGGGTAGATTACTATTTTTATCACTACAAATGTTCTCACTTTGGCTGCAAGGAACATCAAAGTTTTCAGTGAGTTCTTTCTCCTTAGGTACTTGTTGTAAATAATTTGTCATAAGTTTTTGTGATGTCGATTTTCTTAGCTCTTTTTGTAACTCTTGATATGCCGAAAATGTGTTGTTAAGCCCATGCTGAATTTTTAGTGCCCGTTCCGTATTGAGATCCACATTAAGAATTTCGCTCTGTAAGTCTTTAACTGTTTTAAGAATTTTATCAATCTTTTTTAAAGTAAGGGGCTCTACAAGTTCTTCATAATCACTTTGGCAATTATTATCTTCCATATTATCAGCAGTTAGACTAACAATGTCGTCATAAAATAACGGAACATCTACGAGAACCTCTTCTATATCATCATGGTTCAAAGAATCAAATCCATCGCTTTCAATTTGTCGAGCCAGCATTAAAATTTCTGTAAAACTGTAAAATAACAAAACTCTCACTTTAATCACTTTTACGATAAATTAATTTCCATTTTTTATACGAGTAATATTTTCTGACATGTGAAAACAAGCACTACAATAAACTATTTTATATAACTTGTTGATTAAAACGGATTTCCCCTAAGTTGAAAACTAGATTGATATTCACACTCAGAGTTGTGCGTAATCAATTATTTTGTGTAATTAATTACATGTAAATTACACAATTACATGTAATTGTAATTCTTTTTTTTTTCAATTACATTTACTTTTCAAGTAATTGTAATTGTAATTACGCAAGTCAATTACATTTGTAAGTAATTGTAATTCAAAAAACTCAATTACAAATTACAAGTAATGGTAATTGAAAAAACTCAATTAACAATTACATGTAATTGTAATTGGAAAAATTCCAATTATAATTACAAGTAATTGAAAAAATTTAATTGGCTTCATGAAGTAATGGTGGAAAAAAAAAGTAATCATTAGTTTTTGAAGTAATCATTAAAAAAATTTATTTAATTACAATTACTTTTAATTATATTTACATTTTTATAACAATAAGTCAATATACATTTTACTTAAAACAATATTTTTTTGGAAATTCCGATGAGGTATATTTGAGCCTTTACGATTTTCCAAGTTGAAAAATTTCATTAAAAAAATAATATTTATAAAAAGAATCACAAACATTTACATTTTTCATTCAGTATTTTTATCAAAAAAATATTTTTTTTCCCATTACAAGTAATAATTTTGTGTAAATTACAATTATAATTACTTAGTAATGGTAATTGAATTTTTTCAATTACAATTACTTGTAATGTGTAATTGAAAATTTTCAATTATAATTACATGTAATTGTAATTCAAAAAATGTAATTGCATCAATTACAATCAAATGCAAATTTTTCAATTACAATTACTCGTAATTGTTAATTGTTGAACAGTAGTTATTGTTGAACAGCCTTTCCTAAACCCATGTTCATAAGGTGATAATAACGATGAGGTGTGATGACGAAGACAATCAGTAATTAACTTCTCAAACAGTTTTGGAATAGAACTCAGCTTAGCAATGCCTCATAATTTGTAACATTAGATCTATCACCAGATTAAAAAGCAATACAATATATGAATCCAGGAAAATAACCATATTTAATAGAGGCATTAAATAACAAAGATAACGGTATGACAAATTACTCAGCACATCGACTTAAAATACAACTTGGAACACCACCAGGACCAGGATTAAAAGACATCTTCAGCTTCTTTAAGGACAGCAAAATATCACTTTCATGTAAAGTAGGAAGAGATATTGTTTAATTTGATGGAATCGAATAAGGATATATATTTTTATCATTATAAACTGCATCGGAATAAGAACTGGCAAAGAAATCGCAAATATATCGCATACATACATCATCAATATCACTAGATTCACGATCATTAAATTTCATTACAATTGGACCAACAGCCTTTCTTTTAGAATTGATGAATGTATGAAATGAACAGGGTTACGAATGAAGTTTTTCTTTACCATAATTAAATAATTTTTATACAAAAGACATACATACATACACAGCTGGCCTTTACAACCCTGTGTCAGGATTACGGCCTAGCTTCTTGCAGCACTCATGTTGTGTGTGTAAATTTTTATCCATGAGTACAGGGACCTACAGTTTAATGTCGACTCCGAACGACAGACTTGAGAAGCTTGTTCATGGCAATTAATTACTCTCAGAGCTTTTGCCAGAAGACTGCTGAGAGTTAGAAATATTTTTTTCATATTTCTTTTTTTTAAGATGTCGGAGCTGGGTGTCATACCCAGGGCTCATGTCTTAGTAAGCCAACACACTAACCACTAGACCACGGCGGATACGACGGTTGAGCATAATATAAAAAGTAATATTCGTTAAGAAATATGCACAACACTAGCAGAACTGAATTAGTTTTAGACCCAGCTATCAGAGTTCTTAATAAAATACTTGAATTTGAAAAGTTTAAAAGTTCAAAAGACTAGTGAGAATAACATGCAAATATAATTCCCCTAATCTAATTCCAGTAGATTGTGATTTTAATAGTAGAATATGTACAAGTCCATTTACAAAGTAACCGCTCCCTGACATTCCACTCTATTTCAACTTACCAACGAAAAACTAATGATCCTATTGGAAAGTAGCAGAAAACAGCTAAAAACCTAATTAGTGAAGGCACTCACCGCAATCAACATGCAATGAGGGGGCAGTTGCTGTTAATCATTCAAGGGTGAAGGTATAACACTGGCCTTTGAGTGATCAATTCGCAGCAATTTGTCTTATGCCGAAGGCGCTTAATAATATAAGAAAACATAATATAAAAAAAATTCCAATACAATGCACAGCATTTAGTAGGGGTTTACCACTCTGAATTAGTATCAATAAAAAAAAAACACAAAGAAATTCGATGAGACCTTCGTAGTGAATCTAAAACTAGTTCAGTTCTGCTAGTGTTGCACCTATTCATTAGCCAATGTTATTTGTCACAAGAACACCAGTGTTATAGTCTTAAGACTATCAAAATTTGTACAATAAATAAAAAATACATATTCACCCTTATTCTGTGTTTCGATTACGTTCCCGCATTCAGTTACGCTCGAATCGAAAATAGGTATTCTAAAAAAAAACCTAATCGAAAGAAAAAGAAGAAGAGAAGAGTATGTTCAAACCAGCTGCTTTATTATGAAACGTATGAAATAGAAACATAAAAATAAAAAAATTTTGTAAACAATGTAATTGCCAAACTATAAAAAATAAAATTTGATGAATAATAAATAAATAAAAATAAAATATTTTAGCTTTAGGTCGTTAAATTTTTTATTTAACAACTAATAAAGGTCAAATAAAAAACAAAAATTATCACATTTTTATTTAAAATAAAATATACTTAGGCTAACAGGAAAGATTGGCTGGCTCATCATCATCTTCTAATCTGAATCTAAATCACTAAATGGATGCTCCAGTTTTAACATTCGCAGCTTGATTTCTACCTTCTTTTTTAGCAATTCCTCTTTAATTTTATTGTGGCGCCGCTGTTCTTCTAACTGTCGTGCAGCAATGTCAGACTGCTTTTCTAAAGACCGATGTATGCGCCGTAAATGCGTAGACATCTCGTCATACCTTTTTAAAATGGTTACATTGAATTTCCTGACATCGTTGTGAAATTCTTTCTGGGCAGTTATTTGCTCTTTCAGCAAAGACGAAGTGTTTTCTTTTGTACTAAGCTGCTGACGCCTTTTTGAAGTAGTAGCTACATCAGCAAGATCTTCAGACCGAGCGGAAATATCCATTTCGGTAGGTCGCGTATCATCTGGCATCTCGCTGGCCACTCCAAAATCCACTGTACCGCTAATGCCACTTGTACTTGATACCAAGCCCGTCAGCTGAATAACTTTTTCCTCAAGGTGGCTAATGCGCTGTAAGCGACAGTTGCCTTCTACGGTGCTCATCATTTCCTTTTTGTTTGTTGTCAACTTGCGTTTTATATAACTTTTTTACTCAATCCACACCTTAAAAAATATTTTTAATATGCATACATATGCAACTAAAACGTCATACTTTCCTCCATGCAGCGTCAGTTTTTATTGGTGGACCTAATGCGTTAAGTGCGCTTGCAACTTCTTCCCAGAATGCCTGTACTTCTTCCTTGGGACGCTTATGATACCCAGACGCAATATCATCCTTCGTTGCCATTAAACTCGCCAGCTTTTCATACTGCTCAGGTGTTGTGTTTTTTGACCTGAAATAAATTAAATAAAGCTTTAAGGTTAAAAAAAACAAAATTTATTACAAAATAAATTTATAGCATTTTATACTCACATTTTATTTAATTATACACTTTTTTAACTACAAAAACAAAAATCGAAAAACTTTCCGTTAGTAAATAAACAACTTAAAAAAACGTAGCTACGATCGTAACGCAGAATACATACAATCGAAAAACAAATTGAATTGTTACGGGGAACGGAACGCAGAATACCAAATTTGCCAAACTGAGCAATTTACGATCCGAATCGAAACGCAGAATAAGGGTGATTATGTCTTTTTCTTTTTTTTAATTTAAATTTATACCCTTATTTAACTCATTTCATGTACTTATCGAACTTTGGATGATGCAACAGTTGGCATCACTGCTAGAAACCATAAGGACCCGTTCGAGTATTATGTTTTCATATAATCACGATGAGGTTTTTCGTAGATGTTGAAACACATGGGTTAACCTGGTGATATGGCTACTGCAGAAGTGTTTTTTATACGAGGAGAGATATAATCCATACAACACAACGTAAGAGTAGACTGTACTTACGTCTAAAAATAAAAATGTTTTTCATACTCATTATTGTCTACATTTATTTTTTGAAAATGTTATCTTTTGATGTTCCAATAAAGCAATTGAAAGCTAAAAGTATAAGATTTTTTTATTGAATCTACCGTAGGTATGTGTTCTTGAATAAAAACTTTTAATTAATTTCTGACCCATAAAATCTACTCCAAAATATTTACAGTAACAGATAGAAGTAATAAAAATGCAGTCAGTCAGCATAATAATGGCATTAATTTGCATAATGGGAATTGTCTGTGTGAACAAACCCTTTTGGTATTTCTTAAAAAAGAAAAAGCCTGAATCGAGGTTTAACCATAATGCGGTACATAAATGAATGCAACAAAAGGTATATAAATAAGTATAAAGACATACTCATAATAACAAGGATATATGATGAGGCTGCATATTTATATTTATTTTTAACAATGATAAAGGTGCCGGGCGGGGGAATGATGTATGAATAATAATGATAATAATGGTGTTTATAACTTACAAACAAACCAAGCATCACAGTGAGCCTGGTTACCATTTTTATTTTCATGCTGGCATTCATTAAAAATTTACTTTCTTTTTGTTTCATATATACGAGTAGATATAAAGGGGTGAGATGTGGTTAGTTTTGGTGGCACTTGTATTTTTGCATAATTACCTCTATAGGAGGTAAAGCATGCAACCAAGGTAACTAAATATGCATCCAATATAGGTATATATCTTTTCTCTTTCTCTTTATCCTTCTTTCTTTCCTTTGATGGTTGGCCCTTTATAAATCATTTTCCTTTTTTTTTGCTATGATACAGGCAGGTTGCTTTTTTGAATAAATTTTTTTAATTTTTTCGATGGGTTATTCATTATAAGTTATGCAGCAGTAAGTCTAGTGTGTAAATATGAGTTCGTTTTCATATCATTTGTATTCTTTTGCTTATATTCTTCTTTTTTTTGTGTTTTTGTAATTCAAACCAACCTTTTAAGTACATTCATATAGACTCTAGTGTATGCACGTTCATTATTATATCTCTTTTGCTACACTTGTGGTAATGCGTTGTGTTTTTAAAAACATTTTCTAATGCAAACACTAAAACTAATTAATTTGCATACAAAACAAGTGTATGAATATGCGCTTTCTTCTACTTGTTTAAAACATTATTGTGTTTTTTGCCGCATTAACAGTTTAATAAAATAAAGAAAAAAAATGTTCATGTTTTTACTGGCAATTTGTTTGAATAAAAAAGTCAAACTTTTTTATGCTTTAAACACATATATTTTTTTATAGGTGCTTTTTTTATATAAGTGGAAAACAGGGTTTAGCATTTGAAAATATTTGAGTAAAAAATAAAAATATGTATCACAATTTAACATGGAGTTTTGAAATAAATATTTTAATTTTAATAAAAACTGGAGCACTGTTTCAAATAGTCGTATTACATATGGTCTTCTGTCAGAGACTTCCGAACTATAACAGATGATAATGCCCGTTTTGTTGAAATTACTTCTGTCGAATAAGTTGTTATTTATATATTTAGTCTGTTTTGCCAAATAACCATGGATGAATATAGCCGTAGAATTCAATAATACATACATACATAACTGGCCATTACAACAATCATGTTGTGTGTGTCAATTTTTATCCATGAGTATCGCGACCTACAGTTTAATGTCTACTCCGAACGAAGACTTCTAAAAGGTAGTCGCAGAAAGAAATAATTTTTTTTTAATATTTTTTTGCTTCAAGATGTCAGGAATCGAAGCTCTCGTCTTAATAAGCTAACACACTAACCACTAGACCACGAAGACTACAGAATTCAACAATACGCACGAATAGTAAAATTGTATTATGAAAATGGATGACTGAACGGACCGTAATTTTTATGGAAAAATCATCTTTAGAATTATTTTCCAGAAAATCGCAATATGAGAAAAGAAAAAATTGGAGTAAAATATAATTTTTGTAGGTTAGTAGGTTGTGTAATGGTTTTTTGAGGACTTTTGATGGGTTTTGTGAGCCCCATATTGGACCATTTCTTTCTTAACCGCCTTATTGAAAAAAGGGCCTCATCACGAAAGATTGTTGAAAAACGCGTTGTTTTGGTTCAAACAGCCAATTCACATGCAAACAATGGACATCCGGCCTTAATTCTTGAAAGAGTTGAACTTTATAAGTGTGAAGATGAAGATACATATATACATAACTGGCCTTTACAACCCTGTGTCAGGATTACGGCCTGGCTTCTCGCAGCACTCATGTTGTGTGTGTCAATTTTTATCCCTGAGTACCGGGACCTAAAATTTAATGTCGACTTCGAACGGCAGACTTAAGAAGCTTGTTCATGGAAATCTGTTACCCTCAGAGCTTTTGCCAGAAGTCTGCTAAGATGTAGTCACCGAAAAAAAAAGTTGAACAACATAATTTTTTTAATTTGAATTAAATAATACATATAATTGTTAACAATATGATTTATTTTATTATTTCCTTCTGACTAATCTTTGTAACTACATATAGGATACCACATTATATGCTCGCTAAAGTTGCCAAAGTAACAATATTTAACTTAAGAAATACAGGGTGTCCGTAGGGGACAAAATATTGTTTTTTTTTATTTAACATTAAATTAAAATAAAAAAATCCGGAAGAAGTTGGGATTTTCCAACGAAACGTCAGATGAAAATAAATAAAACAATATTATGTTTATTCTCATTTTCGGTGACCTAAATAGCCCAATTTTCAATAAAATTTTAAAAATACATAATATATAGGATATTTAAAAATAATTACAATAAGTGTCTATGAACAAATGTAAACAAATCAAAATTTATTGTGTAATAGACCAACAATTAACTAATTTGCTATAAAAACTCAAATTGTTACGTATTCGTCTTTTCTGTCTATAGTCAGTTGTCGTTGTGTAAGACGTCATTCATATATTAAAAAAATAAATAAATACGAATTTATCGTGATATTTAATTTATAAAAAATTTTCTGTTTTAAATCATAAACTGCTTATTTTAAATATTATATAATTTAAACGTAAATATAAACTTTAAATTTATTTAATTTAAATTTAAACAAAATATTAAAATTTTAAAAGAGCTTTAAACCACTGTGCCACACAAGCAGCATCCATGCTAGCGGCTAAAGCGACATACAGCACCTTTAACATACACACACAACGTCATATCTAAAATAAAATAAATCTCT
Source organism: Metopia argyrocephala (assembly GCA_963576795.1). NCBI lineage: Eukaryota > Metazoa > Arthropoda > Insecta > Diptera > Sarcophagidae > Metopia > Metopia argyrocephala. The sequence continues at coordinate 52,508,882 of OY756211.1, read as the reverse complement.
TAAACTCTTTAAAATGGTTGGCTCTGTGCGTATGTGTGTGTGCATTGCAAAAGAATCTAAAATTTTCTCTTTCTCCAGTCATTATTTCTATAGTCGGCCGTACAGTTCTGTATTTGTGTTTTTTTCTTTTTTTGTATTTTTTGCATTTCAGTGCGCGCTTTATATAGATTTTTTTTTTTATTCATTTAGAACATTAGCTACTTTAATTTCTTATTCATTCAGCATATAATTAAATTGTAAAATGGTTACAATGAGCACTACTTACAACCAACAATAACAACTACAAATGACGCCATTGTTTGCATTATGGCACAAGCAACGATGACTACAACGACATTGATGGCATAAACAGCAACACTGGTGATGAGAAATAATGGTACTGGCACTACCCAATACAAGTTGTGTGCGTTTTTTTTTTTTTTTTTTGTTTTTGCTTTTACAAATAAAACTGTTGTTGTTCGGAATAGTTAAAAGTATAGTGCAACAGAAAATTAAACGAACGCCGAACAATTTTTATAATATTTCTTTTTTTTTTGGAACTTTTTAAAAAAAGTGCTTATCATCAGCAATAACGCTAAATATTCAGATCTATAAAAGATATAAATTTAGCATCATTATTTAAACGTAATTATTTATTGGGATTATTGTTACTATAACAAAGTTATTATGCAAATCGAATAGGTACATCACATATTGCAAAAAAAAAAAAAAAGGAACAGTATATACGAGTAATACTATTTTTGGCAGAAACTTCAGTCACTACACAAAAGCGTTTTAGCACCCTGAGGTAACTGAAAAAGATATTTATATATTAACTTTAAAGTTCACATGAAGCCATTATTATAGAGACAAGTTAAGTTTCAGAGACAACTTAGTTAAGTCACAGTTTCTTGGTGTGCATGCGTATTCACTCATTTCGCTTTTCTTCATAAGGCTAAAAAGAATTGCTTGAAAATTTCTTTAGAAACTGTAGTATGAGTCCCTTTTTGAAAAATGGGAGAAATTATGCACATGAATTTGCTGAAGCTGGATATAAAGTTATCGTAGTTTAGTTAGTTAGACAAGAGCTCCGGGTTCAAACTCCAGCTCTGACATCTTAAAAATAAAGAAGTATGAAAGAAATATTTTTTTCGGCGACTACCTTTTCTGGCAAAAGCTCTGCGAGTAACTGATTGTCATTAACAAACTTCTAAAGAATGGAAAACTAATCATAAACTTCTTTAAAGACAATTTAGCAAAATTGGATTTAACCTTTATCTGCTCTTTGCGTCGTAAACGACGCATACCCAATACAACTTTTGAATTATTATTAAAATGGCTAACTAAAAGTTGGTAGAATTTCCTGACTTTGTAGAATACATAAATGTGCACATTTAGACTGTATCTAAAAAGTTACATTGCCTACCCTCATCCGTCGTTTTTGACACATATGAGAAAATGTATGTGTTTTGAAGGGCAACTTTGTTTTTTTACTAGTCAGTGTACTTTTTGTAGGTGATAAAGTAATTTTTGACTAATTTATAAACAAAATATATAAAATAATTAAAAAAAAGTAAATAAAATATTTGTCAAGTGAAGAAATAGGAGTTCTTCTAAATGAAAGTGAAGCTGAAAATAACTACAGTTTTTCTGATGTCAGAAAGCCTGTAATTAGTAGTGGTGTAGTCAGCCACAAGATGGCAGAATTATAACTTAAAATGTTATCAATCTTCCGCCCGTTGTAACACGAATTGCATCTTCACAGGGTATTTTTAAAGTATACAAATGCATATGCCAAAGCTAAGTATGACGACGATTTCTTGCGATTGATTCCAGTTTGTTGAGAGTTTCTATGTGTGTTTTGATTTTAGCTGGCGTGTATAAGTATAGGTAAAATAATTACTCGTTATACATGAATGTTGTATATATTTTTAGATAAAAAAATGAATTAAGTGTTGATTTATTCGATGCAGAGTATAGTCGTATAATAATTTGTATTCACAGGCAATGCATGTATTGATAGAAAAAAAGTGTAGACTTTTACAATGTACATTGCATAACTCTAGAAAAGTTGAACCCGGAGATCAAAAGGCTGCCAACAATTATGTGTTATTATAAAAAGGCCACAGCCTTGTTCATAGAGACGTTCCCATTCATTTTTTCTATGAGTAATTATCAAATTTTAATTAATTCTTTTTACTTCAATATAGACTGGGTCGATATGGTCGATAAGATGCTTTCTTGCTACAGTTGCATAGCTGCATTAAATGCATTAATTATTTAAAAAAAAATAACCCTAATTGCCAAACAACGCATAAAGTTGTAATAAGAAGAAATTTTCGACGGGAACTGTGGTTATCCTTTGTATGACAAATGGAACAGGAAGGCTACGATCAAGATCATTTGTCAAAAAGCGTTCCTCCATAAACTAAAGGAAGACAAAGGTGTTCGATATGTTTTGAAAAGAATTCAACTTAAAAAAATAATGCATACTACTATTTGTTGCTTTTGTGCAAAAAGTGCATGTAAAAACATATATTTATAACCAAAACGTATGTGTTAAATGCATTGATAATAATTCACTCCAATATATAATAAAAATAAAAGCAATGTTTTAATATTAAGCAAATATAAATACTAGAAATTTTTAGTTTTCTCATCATGTGTGTTTCTCGTTTTTCTACTAAAAACCATAAGAAATATATTGTGCGTTGAAAACGACGCCAGGGTAGACAATGTAATTTATTTTGAGGAGCAGATGAAGGTTAAAGATTTAAGCATATAGGCTTAAAAAACAAATATGTATGTAGAATATATAGAGATGTACATATGGAATAATCCAAGTCAAATCAACCAATGAGTGTAATGTATTTTTTTGTTGAAACTTTCAAAATAAGCGGTTCTAGCTAATCGAAATCGAAAAATCGTATACCATCTCACTCCTACCAGAATAGTTATTATCTAATTCTTTTGCGATTTGATTTTTTTGTTCTTGATCCAAAAAGTCCTCCACACTGAAATTTATCACAACTGTAGAGAAGGAAACTATCTTTGGTATAATTTTTTTTTAAATTTTTAAAAAGGTCGCTTTCTGAGATATAGGCTTCCGACTTATAGGTCAAGAAAATTAACCTTTGACTTTAAAAAAAAAGTAATGTTATATATTAAATCAAAGGTAATTTTATACCATTTCAATTACGAAATGCGTACCTATAATACTTTTTAAGAAAATTACAATTAAGTAAGTATAACTTTGTACATTTTTGTATTTTTTCCGATTTTCAAGACCTCATATATCCGGATTGTGCCAATGCCCTTTAATTTTATATTTGTCTTAGTGTCTTGACATACTTTATTCATACCAAAAATAAGCAAATTCGGAAACAGTCATTTCAAAAACGGCATATTTTAATTTGAGTTGAGGTGGCTCAACCCATTTGTATTAAATTGTAATATTAATAATTTTTATTAAATTTAAAAATTATCAAATCGTTCTTTTAGTATTTAGTTGTATTCTTTGTATAAAACTCTATTAAAAAGAAGAAGCAGAAAAAAAAAAATAAAAATAACATTTGTTTACTTACTTTTGTCTCTGACTATCTGTTTTATTGTAGTCAGCTTTTGCAAGTGTTTATTTGAATATTCTGCTTTTTTATGATTATTTTAATCGCATAAAAAGCGTTATTGTTTACATTAAAAGGGAAAATCTCATATACAGACAGAAACGTAATTACCACCACAGTAATATTATCAGTTAAAGTGTTTTTAAATTCAAATTATATAACAAGGGATGTTACATTGCAAGCGTTTTAAATAAATTTTAAAGAACTTTACAGTATGTTGGAGGAAATAGAAGAAAGATTTTAATTTTAATATTTAAATGGATTTGAGATATTATTTTGTATTCATATTTAATTTGTATTCGAACCTACAGATTTTTAAAAATTTTTTATTTTTTTTACCTATAAAGAGAACTTCTTCCTAAGACAAGAATGTCTTTTATGTCTTTTTTATGTATTGTTTTATTTTAATTACAACTTTTATGTAAAAGTAAAAGTACATACGTGCGTCTAAAAAAAGTTTCAAAAGTGAATTTTTAAAAAGCAGATACTGTCAAAATTGGAAACGCATCTAACGTATAGAAGTTAGACACTGTTTAACTTTTAGATGCGTTGACAGTAAAAACATTGACTTTCATTGTACATTCTAACCGCTACTAACAGCGTAAGGCATGCTGTGTTATTCTGCCTTAAGCTGTTGTAAGCTTGAAATCATACCAGCAGCGAAAATTCACTATTAATATACTCTACTACTAGTTATCTAAGTTCTTGAGGAATTACCTGTAGCTAACAACTGTTATCTATAATGACAATATAATGGATAATTTTTTGAACTTACTAATACAAAATATACGTACATACTAATTTGTTTTTGATTAAATTAACCGGTGCGAGTAGTTAGGCCGTAACTCTGAAACAGGATGGTAATGCTCAATTATGTATGTACGAGTATTTTGTCACTCCCATTGTCATCAATTAGAGCCATTTGTTTATTTTAAGAGACACGAGTACTATAAATAAATATTCTTATTTCTATTACTTTATAGTTGATCACAATATTGCATGAAGAAATTATTTCTTTCGGCGACTATCTCTCAGCAGTCTTCTGGCAAAAGCTCTGAGAGTAATTGATTGCCATGAAATCGCTTCTCAAATCTGTCGTTCAGAGTCGACTTTAAACTGTAGGTCCCGGTACTCATGCGAGAAGCTAGACCGTAACCCTGACACAGGTTTGTAATGGCCAACTATGTATGTATGTATGTATGTATGTATGTATGTATGTATATTCAAAACGCATAACCTTAATAAAGGCAGCCCTGGATTAACACACTAGGCACCTGCCTAGGGCGGCAAATTTAGAGGGCGGCAAAAAATTAGCATATGACTGAAAAAAATTTAATTTTAAAAATAAATTTTGCGTTCCTGTAGGATTAAACATATAAAAATGAATGTACAGAAAAAGTATATATAATGTCATATTCATCGTTACGTATGTACATTAGGGTCACCCAAAATACAAAAGTATCGAATATTCGGTTGTGGAGCCTGAGTTCCATTCGAATAGTGCTTAGAAATGTTCAGGCAAAATTTGAGCATAATCGGTCAATATTTAGAGGCGTTAGGTAGAAACATAACATACAATGATTGTTTTGTGGTGATAATCATTGTTTATTTAAAACTAAAAATATTTAATAAAACAAATAAGTAAAAAACCAATATAACTGAATATTAAGTACAAATTAGCATGTATGTATTTTGTTAATTTATCGATAGCTATTTGTGCAATATTAGCTTTATAAATCCCGGGAAATTTTTTTCTATGCTGATTAACTAATTTAAGCAATACGAGTTTTTTTCTCATTTTCCTAATTTCACAGTCATTTACAACTTTTAAAAGGCTAGCATTTTCTTTCATCGAAATAAAAATGGCGTCGTCTTTCCACTCTGTAGGATCCTTTGAAAGAACTGACTGCGTCTTATCTTGTCCATTATCGCATAGTAAATTGAAAAACTATGTTGACCTTTTGGTAAGATAGGACTGAAGTTCAGTCTCTTTAAGGCTTCAGCCTTTGGAGTAGCTGGAGATTTTTTATCATAATTTTTTTAGTTTCATATGTAACTATGGAATCGAAAAAGCAAGCGCAATTAAATACAGAAAACTACCATAAATGTCGTGAAATGCTTTGACAGCAGCTTTAACAATTTATCATTGAGATTATAATTTAAAAATAAGAGTTTAAATCTCCACCTCCAAGTTGTTCATCACCAAGAAACCACTTTGAGTGATCAAATGCCAGCAACTTGTCTCTTCGACAACAAAGGGGCTTAATAATAAAATCTATCTACATACTTTTGCATTCCGGCACAATGCATGGGGTTTCTGTGGCAGAAGTTAATGGCTTCTTGGAACATATTTAAACCCCAAATTTAATATATTTTTTCCCAGTTCACTTTCTATAAAATTATTTTCAAGGATGCTAGTCTCTCTTTAAAGAAAATATTTAAAATTTGTTTGAGACTTGTAAAGCCTTTTGATTTCCATTCAATTGCATTTATGTCGTACCAATAAAAGCTACGAACTAATGACGGCTTGAAAAAATTTCTTCTATATTTTATAATCACAAATAGTTTTTTTTAGATGAAGAATGAACGGATTTGTATAAAATAATAATAATAATTATAACTTAGAATTGCTAAGTAAAATCATTTGCAATTGTAACTTCAAAGTGAAAATCATTTTAATAAAACAAAGAAAATACTGAAACAAAATTCAATAACAATGTTGAGTTTTAAATGCCCCCCTAATTGACAAAATATATTTAAAATAAGGAATACAAAGACTTTTATAAAATCTTAAGACTGCGGTTGATATCAATTCATGCTTTTGTCGAATTTAATTTTAAAACTAATTTTTTTTTATTCGACAATACACGACTATAGCAACCATTTTTAAAATCTTTAATTTATTTTTTAGTAAGGATGTGATGACGACAACAGCCACAACTAATATACGGCAATATTTAAATAAACAATTAAAAAAAAAAAACAAAGTATTTTTAGGCATTCCATATGAATTTGTCAAAATAAAACTTTCCCAATTCGTAAAAAAGCAAAACTTTTTCAAAAAGTTCTTCTGTTTTCTTTTTCATTTTATTGTCATGTTTGTTATGGTTGTTGCCGCTATTGATGTTGACTTTGCACCCTGCTAGTAATAAAAGTCATACGAGTTGCTAAAGTGAAATCTAAAATTTATTTTAAAGTTCCAAAAATTCAATTTCAATGTGTATTCATTTGAATCAATTGAGATTAAATATGAAAAATGTTCATTTTAATTTCCATGCCAGCATGTTTCGTTTTCTCAGTATGTTTTATAACTTTCTTTCAATCGTTTTCACTTTTTGAATGGTTGATTTAATTGAATTATTAATTTTATTTGTTTATTAAGACAGAAAGTTATCAAGTTGAATAACAATTTTTTTTTTATAAAACAGAAGTTAATTTGGAAAAGTATGTATAAATAGAATATCACTCATACGCTCTAGTGCCGCAAAAAAGAGGAATTTGATTTTTTCGAAGCGTAAATGCTGAAATTAGTAGAATAGATTGAAGGAAAGGGGAAGGAAGATTGTTCCGCGTATTATAAATAATACATGGCATACTTTTCAATATATATATTGCGACAGTACTCTAACTTATTATTAGAGTTGGTTACTGCGCTAAAAGTAATACTGAAGGCTATGGTTGTTGGGAAATGATAAAGGCTATTTTTGAAGTCCATACTACGTTAAATGGTAAAATAAAAATTATTTTATTAAAAAAATTGTTTCTTTGGGCACGGCGGTTGTTCTTTACGAAACGCATTCTGGACGTAAAATCATATATAGTATATATTTTTTCTAAAGCACTTTTTTTTGTCGGTTGCAAATATCTCCCATATCACCGCATCAAATTTAATGAATGATATCTCATTTTAAAGCTTATTTCTAACACTAATGACGAAAAATAATTAGAAATTAATAAATTAATATTCTCATTGATAAAAATTATATTTTATATAGAACTGCATGATAATACTGTTGTCATTATGATTATATGATTTTGTTCAAGTGTTGTAATACAGGGTCACTTAATAGTAATGCTATTCCACATAATATATAAAGTTGTAAAAGCCATTTTGGTAATGCCGTTTGGATTCGTACGGGCAAAAAGTTAACGATGGTCATGTCATTACATCTGACATTGTATTCAAAAAAGTATTATAAAAGCATTTAAACATATGTACGAGTATGAATCTATGTAAATATGTATGATATATTATGATTTCTAATATTTTTATACTTTTAATAAAATGTATTGAAGTTACTAAAATTTCTATTAATTATTTTCATTTTATGTTACAAAAATGAGAACTAACGGTGCGAAATATTCGCACGGGTGATCTAGTTTTTAAAAAAATGTGATACAGCCCACCACCATATTCCTACATTTTTCATTATTTCAAACAACCCGCAAGTTTCGCCAATTTTAACATTTAAATATTTTAATTTTTAGTACTTAAACTTGGACAAGGCAAACGTGTTTTAGCAGTTCTAAGCAGAGAACCAAATCGTTCACTCACTTTTCACTTATGAGTGGACGTGTGCATTCAGTTTTATTATTTTTTTTCACCTCACAGATGTTTGAAAAAACAGAAAATGTTTTGCATTGCTCTTTTTCATGTGTGAATATTGCGTTTTCTTTTTTTTACGCATATTCATGTATGAAATATTAAAATTTTGACGAATACTCTTTTATGAGCGTGACTATTTTTCTTTCACACACTTACTCAATCATGTATACTCGCTTTGCTTTTCAAGTGACAAATTCAAATTTACAATTGTATGTATGTGTTGGTGACAGGCAGGCGTCAAAAATTCAAAAAATTTATGAATGCATTACAACAACAACGTCATGACACAATTTTGCTTAGAAAAATATGAATGCAGACCATCGCGTGTGAAAAAAATTGTTCTTCTCGTTTATGTGCATGAAGAAAATAAAAAAATTTCTTTACTCCTCATATATGTACTCTTAAAAAAAATTGAATGCACACGTTCGCGTGTGATTTTCAAAAAATAAATTTGTGCTGCTCGTCCATGTGCGTGAAGAAAAATAAAAATTTTAAAAAATCGCATTCTGGTTCTAAGCAGCGTTGCCACAGAAGAAATTTTTTTCCTACCAAAAAGTTTAAAAAAACCTACCAAAATCCTTTGCAGCCTACCAAAGGTTAATAATATAAAAAACCCAGTGCAACACAAAAAAAAAAAAATACCTTTCATGGACACCACTACGTGATAAAAGACCAAAAAAAAGAAGACATGCGTTTTGCCCAAGGTCAGGAAGTGTTTTTTATTGGCCCCCAAACATTTAGGGCCTCGGTGTCATTTTTGCAAAAGAGTGATCATTTTCTCAGGCTCATATCTTGCAAACCGTTCGGAATTTTTATTTACTTTCTGAGGCAAAGTTGTAGCTCTTGTAATGAAAAACAAAAACAGTGAACAGAAAAAAAAACAAAAACTTCCCCTTCAAGACCAAAATCGCAAAAAAACTTTAAAAAATTCGATATTTATTCCCCTGTTGAGGTCTATAGGCAGCAGACTGTTCAAAATTTAAAAAAAGTTTACCATTAAAAATTTAAGAAAACAATGAACTGCAAAAGTTTACCTAAGATCTCAATAAACAACTTTCTAAAACATATGAACTACCTCGGAATTATCCTTAACACCGTTCAGTTAGCGCTTTTGTAATTTTCGGGAAATTTTTACTTTTGCGGCTACCTAAGCGCTACCTGGACGGTGTTAAGGATAATTCCTAGGAAGGTTACAAATATTTAAAAATTGTTTATCTTCTATACGTTAAATAATTTACCAATTTTGCCAGTAATTTGCTTTCTGAAAATTCACGCTTTTAACTTTTTTTGACAGTAGTGTAAAACACGCAATTGGCACAACGCACGGTATGTATAAATACTTCTACCCTAAATCATCCCTATGCATGCAATAGAACAGACATGTTTTATACATAGCTGTCTCACTTGCGAAAATGTCTAAACAGTGTTCACAGTAATGCAATTTGTTTACTCGAAAAAAAAAAATTTGTTCTTACTCAAAAATTATAAATAGTGTTTTTAACATGAAAATCTACCAAAAACCTAGGAAAGCTGCAACAAACCAACCAAACTACCAAACGGTTTAAAAAACACGAAAAACTAACACTTTTGGTCCGATCGGACCAAAACGGCAACGCTGGTTCTAAGTAATATTAAGTTTTACGAGCATTATACTATTTTATGCTGTTAGAATAACCCCATTCTAATATTGTCTTTACCGTTGCTATGAAGTTAAAGATAAAGTTAAAGTATATTTAGCAAATTAAACGCGTCTTATAGGATTCTGTATTTAATAATATGTACAATGTATATGTCTGACCAATGGACACAATGATTTTAAGAGTGTAAACGATTCTCTTACTAAAAAAAATAAAACACTGCACTAGTAGGACATAGGGGTCAAATGAGCTTTTGTACTTCTCCTTCTTTTTTGGTTTCTTCATGTTTTTCATTTTCGTAATAATGTTTAAAGTGATGCTCACACTCCAAACATTAAAGTTTTCTATTCTATTTTGTGCATTCGTTAGTGAATGTTGTAAGCGGCAAGCGTATATAAAAGAAAAAAATAAGTTATTTGTGTTAACTCCCTCTACATATATACAAATATAAATAAGGTAATGGTTTTATTAAAAAGTCCTTTTCTATAAAAACCCATACAACTATACTTTACACATCAATAAAGTAATTTGAAAAACAATAACCTAGTGTACAGTGCATTAATTAAAATTAAAACCAAGCCCAGAAAACTTCCGAGGAAAATCTCCGAACCCCCGACTCTCCTCGCAAACAGTATGAGTTTGTATGTCTATTTTTGAAAATTGTTTTTATTATTCATTTTTATAAATTAAGCTGATTTATATATCATTCGAATTTTTCCTAAATGGGTGAATAAATTGTAAGAATTTTCATTATGAATTGCCATGGTATACGTTATGTTAAGCTAAGAATTTTTTTTTTTTTTCGTTTTTGGGATTCTGCGGGAATATTTATACGCCGGCAGAATATAAGTTGGGAGGGTGAAGAAGTGTTGATTCCTAATAATATCTTGGAGTCCTAGGGATAATACTGGTCAAGAGGATTCAATAGTGATTCATTATATTTTGAACATACGGGGGTATTTTTGTTTTTTTTCTAGTTGCATTTGTTATGTTAATTATTTCAGTATTTAGTTTTCCAATAGGAAGTCTAAAATAAATTTTATGTAATTAAAGATTAGATAAGGGAAGACATGAACCCCCCAACCGACTGAAGCTGGTGATAAATTGATCCCTCAGTCTTTCTGAATCTTGCCTCGTTAAATATCCAGAACACCATTTTCATGATATCTTATTTGCAATAAGAATTGCAAAATATTCTATTGAAAATATTACACTATCGCTTTCATATACTTTCATACATAGACGTGATTCTATGATCTGCATATATAGTGTAAATCAATTTTCAAATGAATAGTAGTGAATGTTATTTCGTTAAATTGCTGAGTCCGCCTGTATAAAGTCAATAATTATTGGTGTTGGTTTAATCAAAAGTTTTGTATTTCAAATTTCAATTCACTATCGGTTAGATTTTTACGGAATTATTTTCTTCTATATTCTATAGAATTTTATTTATTTAAACGAAAACAATTATTCAATATGACTAAAAATAGCTAAATTTGTTCGTTATTTTTATAATCTTGATTTATTTTTATTTTAGGTAAATTTTGGTTAAATTGACAAAATTTTCGTTAATTTAAAAGAAATTTTAATATTCTTAACTTAAGTTTTATTCAAATCAACAGACCCTACCAAAATCAATTTTTTTACAAATTTACAAATTTGGCACAATTCCCAACCTTTATTTCTTTCTGGTATTTGTAATACAAGGCAGATAAAACACATATAAGAAGACCCAGTTGTGCTATTATTATACCAAAAGCTATATATAGTTCATTATCGAAACATATATTATTAATGGATAGTTCAGTAAAGTACTTTGGTTCCAGAAAATTGGAACAAGCTGTTTTTGAAAAATCTCTGATCAAATTATATTTTGCTTGAACAAACAATAAAAATGGTTTTGCTTTACATCTACACATCCAAGGATTCTCCGATAAATATAGGGAATTTAATGTGGTGCTTTTGTTGAAAAAGTTTATTGTTGTGGCACTGAAATACTCCAATTGGTTGTGTCTCACATCCAGCTCGGTCAAATGTAAAGGCAAGTGGTTGCTGTCTATGCTAGTGAGATTATTTCTGGCTATAAACAGTTTTGTGACTTCTGCATAACCGGGTGTTGTAGCCAAAGGTAATTTTATCAATTGGTTATTTTCCATATTCAATTCAGTTGCGCTGAGATGTTCGATTCTTGGTAATGCCGGTATTTTAGTTAAATTACCATTGGAGCAATTTACCATTAGAACCTTGTCCAATAATCTAACCCAGCAATTGCAGCCACGCGGACACTGTTTCGGTATGGTGTCTTCATCATCTAAGGGGCACAATAAATCCTTGGGATTTACATCTTTCACCGGCTTATCTTTCAAGTTTTCAGGTAGACTACACTCCAAACTACTAGTATCAAATACTATATATTTGTTCAGATGCTGAACTCTTTCACCCCTTAGATATTGCACAAAACTTAACAGAACACAATCACATTGTACCGGATTGTTGTTCAGGTTGATCATTATCTTTTTATTATTTTTTCTCATCTGCAAATATTCAATAGAGTGTAAATTGACCGTCCTCAACTGATTATGGGTTAAATTCAATTTTAATTCTTTTTTGGTCAAAAATTGTAAATCATTTTCATCCATAGACGAGATGTTATTGTAACTCAAATCCAATTCCTCCAACTTGAGCAATTGGAATTTCCAATCCCGATAAATGTACATAATGGAGTTATTGCGCAAGTTAAGTTTGCGCAACTTTATTGCATATTGAAAAGGTGAACCACGATCTGTTTCATAGGGTTCCATGAGAGTCAGTTGATTATTTTCTAAATTAATTTCCTGTATGTTCTGAGTGCTCGCAAAGGCTCTTAAGTGTATGGTGATCAATCTATTGTTGCTGAGATCTAATGTTTTCAGATTTGTAAGAGATGAAAAGAGATCCCTAAAAAAAGAAAAAAAACAATTTATTAGTTTGACATTCAGCGCAAAAATTATTGTATTTTTAAATTTGTATTCTTATTTACCTTTGAATTTCTGTTAGATGGTTGTTGGATAACTTTAAAGTGGTCAATTTCTCGGTGTTTCTGAATAATTTTTCTGGCAGTAAAGTTAAATGATTTTGTGATAAATCCAATTCGTTTAAATTGGTTTGGCTCTCCAATAGCTCCTCAGGAAGATTGCTTAACTTATTATCACGCAACCGTATAGTTTCCATAGCTGAAGAATTTTTAAACAAATTTCCCGGCAACGATTCCAAGTCACATGTCAAACGAACATCTTTTAATTGCGACAAATGGGCAAGAAGTTCCCCCGGTAAACTACGCAATGGCACACGATTATCGATTATTCTTATTTGTGATAAATTGCGGTTATTTTTGAATAGTCCCTCGGGCAATGCCTTTAAACGATTACTATTCAAACTTATAAAAGTAAGATTCGTTAATAATTCAAAGACATCATGACGTAATGTTTCTATGCCATTATTACTTAAATCCAATTCTTTAAGTGAAGTAACGCCTTCAAAAGTATTTTTGCTGAGATTATGCAATTCGTTACTCCACAAATTTAAGATTTGCAATTTATGCTGATTGCGGAATATACCCTGAGGCAGAGATTTCAAATGATTTTTACCTAATTCAATGAAATTAAGATTTTCCAATTTGGAAAATATATTCACTGGCAACTCCACTTTATTGGAACGTAGATCTATCCAAGTAAGGTTTGCTAGTAAGGGATCATAAAACAAATCCTCAGGCATGTGCAGCAATCTGGAGGAACTAAGACGTAAACGCCGCAAGCCGTGTAAACCGCTCAAATGTTCCCGGGTTATATTTGTGCCCAAATCATTATATTTATCGAAGAGTAAAGTCGTATATTGCTTAGCACCCAATTGCTGTGCTATACTGGCTATAGAGAAATGACCTGGCAAGGGACAACCTTCAATTCTAACATGAGATACATTACCAATGGCCATATTGGGCAATAACTTATAATTCTTATAGTTGATGTTATAACATTCGATCATAACATAATCCCCTGGGCTTATTTTGATTGATAATTTACGATCATTTGCAGGACAATCAATATATATGTCGGAAAGTAAAGGTGTGCATCCACAAAGTGATTTTGTCTCCAATTCCTTGCATTCTTCACGTAATTTGAGGGAAGATCCAGCTAATGAGATCGGCAGCTGTGCAGCCATTAAGATGAGGACGTAAATAATGTTGTAGATGTTAAGCAGAACTCTGCTACTTTTGCTCAAATAATTGAGATTCATTTTGTAGATAAAAAAACAATATGTAAAGTTTTAATTTTAAAAGTTTTTGCCAATTTTGAGAAACAGCTGAAAATATAAAAAAAAAAATTCTAGTTGCTATTAAATCAGTGAAATCCAAAATCGATAATAAAATATACAAACAATTACTTAATAGGTCTAAGTTATGCTATTAACACAACAACGGCTACCGACCATCGACTACTAGCTGTCAAAAATAGAATACATGTGTGCATATGAGAATAATTATTTTAGTGGCAACACGACTACCGACCACACGACTACTTTTGTAGCCCGTAGCTAACTTAGGCTAATTTCTATTTTTCTTGGCGACAATAAACAGTTTAGTGCTGCCAATACAATAAGATGCATGAAAAAGGTGTTTAAAAAACGCAATACATGAAATATATACATACATAAAAAATGCGAAAAAAATTTAAGTTGCACCATTGAAAAAAAAAATAATCATATTTTTAAATTTTTATTTAGTTTTCATTTACTTATTTCATTTATTTACATCAGTTTTTATTTTATTTTTAATTTATTATTTAATTACCTTTTTAGTTTTCTTAAATTTTTATAAGTTTTCTTCAGACATTTGTTGTTTTTTGTTTCCTCACAATTTCACTTACAAAAAATAAGTTTGTTATATTTTGTTTAGGTTATATTCAACGTGTCAAAACAGATGTTTGTTTTGTAGCTGTAGTCGTTATTATAATTAAGTAGCTGGCTACTTGGCTACTTTCGTAGTAGTCGTGTGTTCGGTGTTCGGTAGCCTTTGTTGTGTTTATAGCATTAATGAATAAAATGAAAGCCTAAATGTATGATATGTTTTTATTTTATTTTATAAAGTAAAAAATACGAATATTTTTCTTAAAATGTGTTTCTGCGTAAATGATATCAGTTCAGTTAATTATATTGAGGATTCTTTTTTTCTAAAAGTTAGTTCTATCAACAGAGAATATTACGAAAGCCTTATAACCATAATTATCATTTTAATAACTGTTATATTTTGTTAGTGAAAATGTCTGTAATTCCAAATTAACTTAAAACATTCAACAAAATTATAAAAAATATTTGCCACCAACATTTAAATTTACAAATAGGGGAGTACAGTTAAAATCTTAAAAATAATTTATAAAACTAAGGCCCATTATTACAACTTGCCATTAGTTAAAGGTAAAATTTTATCAGACAGATAATTTGCTTTTTGTTATTACAAGTAAACTGTAACCTAGAGGTAGGGCAATCCTCCCAATAACTTTATCGGTCACTTTAGATTAACGTTTACTTATAATAACAAAAAGCAAATCATGTGTCTGATAAAATCTTACCTTTAACTAACGGCAAGTTGTAATAATGGGCCTAAAACCAATAATAGGACATAAAATTAAAACTATGAATACCGGAAGTAATATTTAAATAAAAGTAAGTATCAGGAAAATCACTGAGTTATTTTTAAGGAGATATAATATGTTTCGGCTTCAACTGAAATGTTTTTCGCTAGATAAAACATTCTGAATAATAATAAATCCCTGGCACATGCTGATAAAAAACAAATATATTCTCTGAACGTTATTAGATTCTTAATATTGAGGCATGCACTCAACCATTTCGCCGTGCGGTTGTTTATGTGCTCTATCCGCCATTTCATATTTTTGATATATCTCGACTTAATGATGCCACTTTAGGTTTTCGACTCCAAATTTTTCAAGTCTGGAATCCGTTTTCGGATATCTCGACCAGTTTCGGAAATAAATAGCCGAAAACGAATTGCAGATTTTAAAAATTCTGGTCTCAAAAACCTAACTCGAGATATATAAAATGGCGGATAGAGCACATAAAATTTCGCACGACGATTTGTGTAAAATGTACACATTTACTGACAATGATGTAACTCAAATTTGCATTAAAAAGTAGGAGAAAAAAATGACTATCGTATAAAGAAATAAAGCTAAAAAAGGATTTTTTTGAGCCACTACATCACAGTTGCTAAAAAAAATTGGGAAACAAAATTAAAAACAATTTTTTAATCACTCTGTAAACCGTCGGGATCACTTTTAATGACCACACGAAAATGACCGGACATTTAATTGAACACTTTAAGACAGCTCTAGTTGTAATGGATTTTGGTCGCAGCACTAATGACTTCAAAAGATGGAAAGCCTGCATTTGTCAAAATAATAAATTTTTTTTTACAAACAAATAAAGATATTTCTTCTCTCTCTTTCTAATATACAATTCAATGCCAGGTAACTACACTTACAAAATATTTAAAAAAGGATACTAAAATGTATAATACAGTTACATATGTATTCGCGCTGAAATGATTACAATTCGTCGACTATCGACTACCTAGTTCTGCTTTGTACTCGACAAAAAAAAAAAGCATTTAAATGAATGAAATGACATATTGCGTGGTTGTTATAATTATAGAAATTTCCTAAGCTGTAGTAATAGTCAAGCGTATGTATTTCGTTATAATAAAGAAGTTACTACATAAAAATAAATTTCAAATCAATATTTGAATTCTAATCTACACATTGTTTAAAATATACTAATATTTTTTTTTTAAATGACCGATCACTTAATTGAACAGTTTTATACATCTCTAGTTGCAAAGAATTTCGATAGGTTTTTAAACAAAATAGGTAGACAATTTTTTTATATGGCAACACTTATGGTTTTAGAACGAAAAAAAACTGCATTTGTCGAAATAATTTTTTTTTTTTGCAAATAAATGAAGATATTTCTTCGAACCAATTGAAATATAATTAATGAAAGAAAAAATAATACTTTAATAGTTCGGTATTTGATTTTTGCGTAATGTTTAAAATATTTATATCACAATTGACACTAAAATAATTATAATTTTTAAAAGCTCACTTCTTTGACACACTCGCACAGAACAACGAACTAAGACTGATCATTGAACACATTTCCTTACCTCTTATATACTTTCGGAATATAAATTTTTAATACTACACGAACCCTTTTCTAAGAAATGATTCCACGCCAGGTAACTGCAATTATAAAAGGTTAAAAATATATTCAAATGAATAATACCGCGACATATATATGTTTCGCGTTAAAATTATTAAAATTTGTCGATTATTAACTACCTAGTGCTGCTTTGTCCTCGAAAAGAAACAAAACCCCAGAATTTGGAAAATTGTACTTTTACACATACTGTGTTTTCCATGTAATTAAAGGAATTTCCTAAGATGTCCTAATTATCGAACTTAAGTCTGTATAATAAAGAAGTTATTACAGAATGAAATCAATATTTGAATTCATGTCTACCCTAAAAACTTAAAAAGTGTTTTATTATTAATGAATGGTAGTCATTTTCTAAGAATTACATTGTAATTCAATAAAAGTTATTACTGAATTTTAATGTACTCGTCAACGTTTGTGTACGTATGAAAGGTATATATGCAGAATTTTTTAAATATAAGCATCAATAGTTTTCGTGAACCAGTTTCTTGAATCAATGAAGTTTTTCATTAACTGAATTTGGTAACAAATTATTTCCTCCAACTAGATAAAAAAGATACACACACACATTCAAATAAAACGGACACACAAAAAGAATTTCCGTACAAGGAACATCAATAGCAAAATGTTGCTGAAATATTAGTTAAATTGTCAGTGACGAGCTACACACTATTTAAAGCCTTCTTTTGATGACTTATAACTAGTCCTTAGATCCTTCGGATAGTCTGGCCTACCCTATAGAAATTGTGCGAAGTAGAGGGACGCGTTTCCTACCAAGCCCTGTGATTACTCATGGATAAAGTAAGCAACGCTTTCTGTTTGCTGTATGCGAGGGAATGTACTAAGAGTATAAATTGGTTTTCTTGTTTTCTGAAAATTCATTCAGAAATGTGATGTTCACCAGCAGCGATTCGCAGATCAGTTAGTCATTCTCTCCCAACCGTAAAACAAAATTTTATCATGAGGGAGGTAGATGCTCCTCCTAATCCAAAGTTAAAAAGCACACGCCATGGGATGATTGGACCATGTATAAGTACAATAGTACAAGTACTAACGCAGGACATTTAGAAGCATTGCCCTCAGGTTATCTGCAGAATTGCTCGGTAAGCAGCCGTAAGACATACTATCTAAAACTGACGGGTTGGAATAAAAAAATTTATTTTACTAGTCAGGAACACAGAGTCAACATCACCACGAATTAAACCAAGAAGAAAAGTAACACTTAACATAACTCGACGACTTTTTAACGTTGATAATTTAATGAGAGCAAGCAATGGCAATACATATGAATTCCATCCAAGACCTCGTAGACAAAACAATAAAAACTGCTTTTGTACATATTCAATTTTTTCTATGTGGATATAATAGTGTAGATCCCAAATGATTGATATATACTCAAGAATAGGACGAACTAACGAAGTGTATAGTATATATAGGATAGTATAGTATAGGGATCTGAAAATTTCTTGGACCAACGCTTCATAAAGCCAAGGACACCATTAGCTTTGTTAACCATTGATGTTATATGATCACGGAAATTAAGTCGTTGATCCAACAATAAACCAAGATCACTAATATTATCGATTTTAATAAGCATTACATCATTATTGTTATAACGAGTATCTGAATTATGTATTCTGTAGAAAGACATTTGTTTACATTTCTTAATATTAAGTTCCATTAAATTTATTTGACACCAATTATAAAATTTGTCAATATCCAATTGCAGCAAACTATGATCTGTGGGGTTTTTCAAAGTTTTAAAAATCTTTACATCATCAGCAAACATTCGTATATTGGAATATACATAGAATGACAGTAGGCAAGTCATTAATAAATAAAGTAAATAACATGGGACCCAGATGACTTCCTTGGGGGACACCAGAAGGAACAATAATATTTCTCGATAGAGTATCTCTAAATTTTACTTTCTGAGTTCTATTGGTTAAATTAGAATATAGCCATTTCAAAGTAGTAGTACTGAATCCCATACGCGATAATTTAAAGATTAAGATATCATGATTTACTTTATAGTATTAGTTTTACCAAAGAATATAAATCATATAGAATGGTCATCTCAACAAGAATCGAAATATTTTTTAAAAATTTTATTTGATGCGGGAAGGAAGGGCAAAAAGCAAAACAAAAGCAAAGAACGTAACAAAACAAGAGAAGCCAAAGAGAAATTAATGTGTGTTTTACTTCTTTTTCATTGTGGTTTAGTTTTTTTTGTTCAGCTTTGATCATTTTTTTTTTTTGAACACATTGTTTTTATAAAAGAATACAATGCTCCGATACGACTATGTAAGCCAGTGTAGGGCAAAGCATACTTAATTTGTAGTTGCGCAAAGGAAAATATATTAATCTACATCGATATATGGCGCCCTATTTAATATCGTTATAAGAATGTAGTTAGAAATATATTTTATTATTATTATTTATTTACGCTGAACAATTAATTTTATATTTATTTGAAATAAAAGGTTAACTAAACCAAAGAATGTAATTTCAAAAATATTAAAAAAAAACAAGTACATATATATTCATTAATGAAAAATTTTCGAATGATAAATAGATTATTTTTCAATTAGTATAAGAAAACTGAAAAAATTTTATTTTTATTTTTAATTTATATATACATATAGATATGTATGAATTATAAATATGTTTATATTTTTAAAAGAAAAGATACTTTAATTTTTTTATGTTAAGAATAAATAATAAATAAATAATAATCAAGATTAAAATTATTTCTTACACTATACTTTGAAGCATCAAAAAGTAAATTTTGAGGATTTTCATCTCCATAAAAAGGTTAATAAGGTTACTTTTTTTAAAAATGATTTATTGGATAAAATATCTATTTTTAGAACTTGCTTTTTCTGTAGTCCATTAGCAATGTTTTCCAAGGAGTACCAATAATAGAAAATCCAATACCTCTATTCTGTGTTGAGATGGGGGTTAGTTTGGACAACAGACTAACCTTCTGGAGCGAAATATCCAGCAGAGCAGACAAAGCGGCCTCAGTAGTGACGTTGTTAAGCAGGTTTATGGCCAACATTGGAGGCCCTCTTCCCTGTAAAAGACGTTTGCTGCTGAGCACCGCCGAGTCTGTGATGTTGTATGGAGCTGAAGTCTGGGCTGATGCGCTCAGGGTCGAAAAGTACCCTAAGCGCATGGTGGCAGTGCAACAGAGAGCAGCGCTCCGGAGCTCGGAGCCGGCTGCCTTGGTGGTCGCCGGGGTCATACCCATCGACCTCCTCGCCAGGGAGCGACAATTCGTCCACCAACACAAGGGCGAAATTGGAAGAAAAGGCTCACAATCTGTGGCAAGGTCTCAGTCCCTCCGTGACTGGCAGTTACGGTGGGATACTGAGACATGCGGAAGGTAGACTTACGCCCTTGTCCCTCAAGTGGACACTTGGCTAAATCGTCAGCACGGTGAGGTAGATTACTACCTCACGCAGTTGCTGACGGGCCATGGGCACTTTCGGTCTTTCCTGTTTAAAATAGGAAAGGCTGTGAGTCCCACATGCGTCTACTGTGGAGCACAATCCGACTCCGCTTTCCACACTTTTTTTGAGTGTGAAACTCCCAATACGATCACGGGAGTCATGTTAGGAAACCTCGCTGCATGGAGAAGGATCGCCTTTTTTTTTGAAGGGGATCCTTCATCGGAAGGAGAGAGACCTTGCAAGGTCGGTGGCACCGTAGGGTCCCAATGGACCGGAATATAAGGCTCCATTCTGAAGTAATGTCATAAATTGACGTTCCCAGGATGAAGTCTGGTGATAAAGAGAGGGGTTTTAGCCGGTAGGCACGCAATAACTGCGTGGAGTCCGGCACGACGGGTGGCAAAACCACCTAAGTGCGTAAATGCATTTCCCCTCTCACCAAAAAAATAAAATTCTGTGTTAAGAACAAGTGTTGGCAAACCACTCTGGGGTGATTCATTTACATGACTCAATAATAAAAGATTTTATACCAATTTTTTGAGGTTCAGATTTAAAGACATTATGAAATATTAAAATGTGTGTTTTGCTTGCATCCATTTTGCTATCATTCTCAATTATTTTACTTTCCAAAATGGTTTATCTGCAGATTCTTTAAATGAAATTGTTAAAGAAAATATAAATATTTTAAAAAGAATTGGTATT
Organism: Metopia argyrocephala; assembly: GCA_963576795.1. Lineage (NCBI taxonomy): Eukaryota > Metazoa > Arthropoda > Insecta > Diptera > Sarcophagidae > Metopia > Metopia argyrocephala. The sequence goes on along the minus strand of OY756211.1, from coordinate 52,487,614 downwards.
AATGTTTATGCCCTTATATGTGATCAAGGCTCGACTAACCGAAAATGATTTTCCAATCTTAAAGTATCTGCTAAAAAACCGTTTTTTGAATTAAGCGATCAAAATGTTTTTTGGCTTAATGATTTCCCACACTCAATTAAATCTTTGCAGAATGGGTGGCCAAAATGTGACATAAAAACCCCGGATGGAACGGCAAGCTTTCAGGTAATTAGGGAATTGTAAGAAATGGAAGCAAATGCAAAAACAAAAATGTGCCAACACCATTCCTTAAGTTTTAAAAATTAAAAACAATGAATAAGAAACACAAAACTGAAAAAAGAAAATGATCAAAGCTGAACGAAAAAACTAACAGCCTGTTAATAGAACACGAATGGTTTTTGGCATTCATCTTTTTATATGAGAAACACTAACAAATTTCAGTGTTTTTGTTGTTGTTTCACATATAAAAAGACCAGGGTTGTCAGATAGTTTTCAATTTTTATCCCCAATTTCGAAATTCATATCCCCAAAAATCCCCAAAACCTTGATTAGTTCATCCCTAAAAATCCCCACATAAACTACATCAATAATTTTGAATGTATGTACATATGTTTCATTTAAAATCTTGAGGACATTCTTTTTAAACCAACCCCTTGTTGGCTTCGATATGTGTTTCGGGTCATTATTTTGTTGAAATATTGATCGCTGTGCCATTTCATATTCAGCATAAGACATCATGATGTCGTTGGAAATATTTGTATAGTATACGGCATCTATTGTATCTTAATGTCATCTGTCATAGTATGGAAAACATTCCCATACCATAAAGTATAAGTGGAGAAGTAATTGTGGTCGTACGAAACTAAAATTAGTTTGTTTATCTACAAAATAAGTAATTTAGTTGTAAGAAGACCCTCTAATACTGAATTCCTCCGCAATAAAAATCATTAAAAAAGGTGGCGGAAATATAATTATATGGGGATGTTATTATTTATATGAGAAAATTAATCAAACTAAAACCAAGAGCACACGTTGCAAACATTTTATATGAAAGTATGAGTTTTAAACAAGTTTGTAAGCAAGTATTGAAAATTGGAACTCTATTGAAATTATTTTATCGTGTGTTCCGAATGTATGAAATCTATAATATATAATTAACCTAGCAAACAAATTTTAAAAATCGCCGAAAACTTGTCGATCATCCCCAATAAAATCCCCATCCCCAAATGAATTTTTTCATCCCCATTTCCGAAAAAAAATCCCCATTTTGGGGATAAATCCCCTAATCTGACAACACTGAAAAAGACGAATGTCCAAAACCATTCGTGTTCTATGAACAGGCTGTAAACCACAATGCAAAAGAAGTAAAACACACATTAGTTTCTCTTTGGTTTCTCTTGTTTTGTTACGCTCTTTTCTTTTGTTTTGCCTTTTGCCCTTCCTTCCCGCATCAGAAAGAATTTTGAAAAAATATTTGGATAAGTGTTGAGATGCGCATTCTACAATATATGATTTATATTCTTTGCTACCATTCATTATTATTATAAAAAAAATTAAGTCTTTAGGGTAGACATGAATTCAAATATTGATTTCATTCTGTAATAACTTCTTTATCATACAGACATAAGTTCGACTATAAGGACAGCTTAGGAAATTCCTCTAATTATATAGAAAATACAGTAGATATGCAAGTACTATTTTCCAAATTCTGGGTTTTTTTTTTTTTGTTGAGGACAAAACAGCACTAGGTCGTTGATAATCGACAAATTTTATTTATTTTAACGCGAAACATACATATGTCGCGGTATTATTCTTTTTAATCTTTTAAACTGTAGTTACCTGGCGTCGAAATGTATCTTAGAAAGGGGTTCGTGTAGTTTTAAAAATTTATATTCCGAAAGTATATAAGATGTAAGGAAATGCGTTCAATAAACAGTGTTAGTTCGTTGTTCTGAGCTAGTGTGCAAATAGAAAAGAGTATCAAAAAAGTGAGTTTTAAAAAATTATAATTATTTTTTGTATCAATTGTGATATAAATATTTTAAACATTACGCAAAAATCAAATACCGAACTATTAAAGTATTATTTTCTTTTTTAACATTAATATTTCATCTTATTCGGAGACATTTGTTTGCAAAAAAAAATGTATTTATTGTCTACCCACTTTCTTTAAAAAACCTACAAAAATCCTTTACAACTAGATCTGTGTAAAGGATTCAATTGTAAATTGTCCACTTGAGTGATCGGTCATTTAACCCTAGTCCTTATACTCGAGTACAGGTGTGGCCATTTGAACTTTGAAGTATTGTACCTTCTAAACTGTTTACGACAAAATTACAAAAATTACAAATAATAACTGAATTACAAAAGTAAATTAATTTGTTTTTAATAAAAAATATATTAAAAAAACAGCAAATGATTATTTTTTTAAACATATTTCAGCGAGAAGAACCCGACTTTTGCGCAAAACGCAAGAAGAGCACCATTTTGTGGTAAAAGGTCTTGAGAGAAATTAAGGAGGTGGATGACACCTTTCCTTTGATAATGATAATGATTTCTGATAATTTAAAAAAATTATCAAATAAAAGTTTTACAACATTTTCTTGTTTGTTAGTAATAAAAATGGTGCATTGCAACATTTCTGTTTCATAATGAAAATGTAAACAAAGCACATAGTTGCATTGTTTCGGAAATTTCCATATTTAAAAGTTTAAATACCGCTGTAGAACTGTATACAAACTTTGTATTCATACATTTTGGAAGTCAGCCACTATCGTCAGTTTCATCATCAGCATGTTGGTCACTATGAAATACTGACGAAGATCAGAGAATATTTCTTGAATTACCGTTGATTCAATTTTTAAATCATTTGCGTTAGTTGTAATATGAAATTGTTTGTCAAATGTAATTCCTCTAGTACGTTTTATCATCTTCTTATAATATTTAATTAAGATCTCAACTTTATGTTTTACGCGATCACGACGAATTGCCTTTAGTTTAAGCTTCTGGCATAGATTTAATAGCTCCTCAGAAATAATAGCATACCGTTTTGCTTTGCACTTTTCAAAATTGACCAACCCATTAAATCTTTCTAAAATATCATCTTCCTTTGGCATTTTGTTTAATTCATGTAATGAAATATCAACGACAGATATATCTCTACAGTTTTTAACAACATCATGAAATTTAGTTAAGTTTTTGGTCCAAATCTTGGAATGTTTTTCAACACTTATTTTGATTTTCTTATAATTAATTTTTACCAAATTAATTTAATTTTTTGTTTTAAATTACAACCAATATATGAAAATGACAAGAATTGCCATGAATTTTTATTAAAAAAAAATGAAATAAAATATGTGAAAACAGATTTTTTATATAAAAAACTGCAAAAAAATAGCGGAAATTAAAAGCAAATTTGGAAGAAAACTATTCCATTGACTCGAAAACGGACTTTACTATTGAAATCAGCATGCCTTAATTATATAGATAAGATGGTCAGACGTTAAGGCATCAAAAAAAGTTTTTGTTTTAACTTTGTTTGATTCAAAACTTTAACGCGTTTGGTGCGTAATCTTTTTTCACGATAGCGAAAAACAGTTCTTAATACTTGTCCATGCCGTACACGATTTTGTCTGGGGAGATTTGATATTTGCAAAAAGGAAAAAAGGTATTACCCTACTGTACATCACCCCTATTTGTAAATTTAAATGTTGGTGGCAAATATTTTTTATCCTTTTGTTGAATGTTTTAAGTTAATTTGGAATTACAGACATTTTCACTAACAAAATATAACAGTTATTAAAATGATAATTATGGTTATAAGGCTTTCGTAATATTCTCTGTTGATAGAACTAACTTTTAGAAAAAAAGAATCCTCAATATAATTAACTGAACTGATATCATTTACGCAGAAACACATTTTAAGAAAAATATTCGTATTTTTTACTTTATAAAATAAAATAAAAACATATCATACATTTAGGCTTTCATTTTATTCATTAATGCTATAAACACAACAAAGGCTACCGAACACCGAACACTCGACTACTACGAAAGTAGCCAAGTAGCCAGCTACTTAATTATAATAACGACTACAGCTACAAAACAAACATCTGTTTTGACACGTTGAATATAACCTAAACAAAATATAACAAACTTATTTTTTGTAAGTGAAATTGTGAGGAAACAAAGAACAACAAATGTCTGAAGAAAACTTATAAAAATTTAAGAAAACTAAAAAGGTAATTAAATAATAAATTAAAAATGAAATAAAAACTGATGTAAATAAATGAAATAAGTAAATGAAAACTAAACAAAAAATGTAAAAAATGATTATTTTTTTTTTCAATGGTGCAACTTAAATTTTTTTCGCATTTTTTATGTATGTACATATATATTTCATGTATTGCGTTTTTTAAACACCTTTTTCATGCATCTTATTGTATTGGCAGCACTAAACTGTTTATTGTCGCCAAGAAAAATAGAAATTAGCCTAAGTTAGCTACGGGCTACAAAAGTAGTCGTGTGGTCGGTAGTTGTGTTGCCACTAAAATAATTATTCTCATATGCACACATGTATTCTATTTTTGACAGCTAGTAGTCGATGGTCGGTAGCCTTTGTTGTGTTAATAGCATAACTTAGACCTATTAAGTAATTGTTTGTATATTTTATTATCGATTTTGGATTTCACTGATTTAATAGCAACTAGAATTTTTTTTTTATATTTTCAGCTGTTTCTCAAAATTGGCAAAAACTTTTAAAATTAAAACTTTACCTATTGTTTTTTTATCTACAAAATGAATCTCAATTATTTGAGCAAAAGTAGTAGAGTTCTGCTTAACATCTACAACATTATTTACGTCCTCATCTTAATGGCTGCACAGCTGCCGCTCTCATTAGCTGGATCTTCCCTCAAATTACGTGAAGAATGCAAGGAATTGGAGACAAAATCACTTTGTGGATGCACACCTTTACTTTCCGACATATATATTGATTGTCCTGCAAATGATCATAAATTATCAATCAAAATAAGCCCAGGGGATTATGTGATGATCGAATGTTATAACATCAACTATAAGGATTATAAGTTATTGCCGAATATGGCCATTGGTAATACATCACAAGTGGAAATTAAAGGTTGTCCCTTGCCAGGTCATTTATCTATAGCCAGTATAGCACAACAATTGGGTGCTAAGCAATATACGACTTTACTCTTCGATAAATATAATGACTTGGGCACAAACATAACCCGAGAACATTTGAGCGGTTTACACGGCTTGCGGCGTTTACGTTTTAGTTCCTCCAGATTGCTGCACATGCCTGAGGATTTGTTTTATGATCCCTCTCTAGTAAACCTTACTTCTATAGATCTACGTTCCAATAAAGTGGAGTTGCCAGTGAATATATTTTCCAAATTGGAAAATCTTAATTTCATTGAATTAGGTAAAAATCATTTGAAATCTTTGCCTCAGGGTATATTCCGTAATCAGCATAAATTGCAAATCTTAAATTTGTGGAGTAATGAATTGCATAATCTCAGCAAAAATACTTTTGAAGGCGTTACTTCTCTTAACAAATTGGATTTGAGTAATAACGGCATAGAAACATTACGTCATGATGTCTTTGAATTATTAACGAATCTTACTTTTATAAGTTTGAATAGTAATCGTTTAAAGGCATTGCCCGAGGGACTATTCGAAAATAACCGCAATTTATCACAAATAAGAATAATCGATAATCGTGTGTCATTGCGTAGTTTACCGGGGGAACTTCTTGCCCATTTGTCGCAATTAAAAGATGTTCGTTTGACATGTGATTTGGAATCGTTGCCGGGTAATTTATTTAAAAATTCTTCAGCTATAGAAACTATATTCTTGCGTGATAATAAGTTAAGCAATCTTCCTGAGGAGTTATTGGAGAGCCAAACCAATTTAAATGAATTGGATTTATCACAAAATTATTTAACTTTACTGCCAGAAAAATTATTCAGAAACACCGAGAAATTGACCACTTTAAAGTTATCCAATAACCATCTAACAGAAATTCAAAGGTAAATAAGAATACAAATTTAAAAATACAATAATTTTTGCGCTGAATGTCAAACTAATAAATTGTTTTTTTTTCTTTTTTTAGGGATCTCTTTTCATCTCTTACAAATCTGAAAACATTAGATCTCAGCAACAATAGATTGATCACCATACACTTAAGAGCCTTTGCGAGCACTCAGAACATACAGGAAATTAATTTAGAAAATAATCAACTGACTCTCATGGAACCCTATGAAACAGATCGTGGTTCACCTTTTCAATATGCAATAAAGTTGCGCAAACTTAACTTGCGCAATAACTCCATTATGTACATTTATCGGGATTGGAAATTCCAATTGCTCAAGTTGGAGGAATTGGATTTGAGTTACAATAACATCTCGTCTATGGATGAAAATGATTTACAATTTTTGACCAAAAAAGAATTAAAATTGAATTTAACCCATAATCAGTTGAGGACGGTCAATTTTCACTCTATTGAATATTTGCAGATGAGAAAAAATAATAAAAAGATAATGATCGACCTGAGTAACAATCCGGTACAATGTGATTGTGTTCTGTTAAGTTTTGTGCAATATCTAAGGGGTGAAAGAGCTCAGCATCTGAGCAAATATATAGTATTTGATACTAGTAGTTTGGAGTGTAGTCTACCTGAAAACTTGAAAGATAAGCCGGTGAAAGATGTAAATCCCAAGGATTTATTGTGCCCCTTAGATGATGAAGACACCATACCGAAACAGTGTCCGCGTGGCTGCAATTGCTGGATTAGATTATTGGACAAGGTTCTAATGGTAAATTGCTCCAATGGTAATTTAACTAAAATACCGGCATTACCAAGAATCGAACATCTCAGCGCAACTGAATTGAATATGGAAAATAACCAATTGATAAAATTACCTTTGGCTACAACACCCGGTTATGCAGAAGTCACAAAACTGTTTATAGCCAGAAATAATCTCACTAGCATAGACAGCAACCACTTGCCTTTACATTTGACCGAGCTGGATGTGAGACACAACCAATTGGAGTATTTCAGTGCCACAACAATAAACTTTTTCAACAAAAGCAGCACATTAAATTCCCTATATTTATCGGAGAATCCTTGGATATGTAACTGTGAAGCAAAACTATTTTTATTGTTTGTTCAAGCAAAATATAATTTGATCAGAGATTTTTCAAAAACGGCTTGTTCCAACTTTCTGGAACCAAAGTACTTTAGTAAACTATCCATTAACGATATATGTTTCGATAATGAACTATATATAACTATGGGTATAGTAATAGCAATACTGGGTCTTCTTATAGGTTCTTTGGCTGCCTTGTATTACAAATACCAGAAAGAAATAAAGATTTGGCTTTATGCCCACGATATGTTGCTATGGTTTGTTACCGAAAAAGAATTGGATAAAGATAAAAAGTATGATGCTTTTGTTTCGTATTCCCATAAAGATGAGCAATTTATAGCTGATTATCTGGTACCCCAATTAGAAAATGGAAAACCACCTTTTAAGTTGTGTGTACATATACGCGACTGGGTGGTAGGAGAATGCATACCAGACCAAATTGTTAGATCCATAGAGGACTCTAGAAGAACTATTGTTGTGCTTTCGCAAAATTTTATAGAATCAACGTATGCTAAAATGGAATTTAATGTTGCTCATCAAGCTTCTCTCAATGAGGGTAGAGCTCGAATTATTGTGATATTATATAGTGACATAGAAGTGGACAACTTAGATGAAGATTTAAAAGCATACCTTAAAATGAATACCTATTTGAAGTGGGGCGATCCGTGGTTCTGGAGCAAATTGCGCTATGCCATGCCACATGCATGCGCTTAGTAACATTTTCAGTCTATTCCACCCGAAACTAATGATCAGGAGTACAGCGCCACCTTCTGGGAAGATAACAGCTAACCTAATGAAGATACTCATTACTCATATTTAACATCCACCCACAGATGAGGCAATTGCTGTTGATTATTTAAAGGGTGAAGTTATAACACTGGCCATTTGACTTGTCAAACTGACAGCAGCTTGTCTTATTAACATATGTACATATATAAAATCTATTAAAAAAAATTCTATCTGCCTTTAAATTCCAATACAATGCACTGCATGAGTAGGGGTTTACCCCTGCGTATTGGTCTTAACAAAAAAAATTTCCGAATTCACAAAACCCTTGTATTCATTGTATTCGTTGTTCGATTGTACGGCAATACAATAGTTGTACGCTTGAAACAACTTTGATATGACTCATAGACTTTTTTTCATGTATTTTTAATAAGTTGTATTGGTTCCTATGTTATTAATGTAGACTGAATGCCTATTATTGAAAAAAAGAATAAAAACACAAAAAAAATTATTGATTGTCAGCAGTTTTTTTATTTAAAAGAAAAAGATAATGAAGTACATACATACATACTCGTAAATATAGAAATGAAATTAATATTGATAAAGTGGTAAATATATACATATATTAAAGATACACTGAACTCGCGGAAACGTGAACTAATTTTTACCAAGTATGTTCACATTTTCAAATGTGTTCACCTTTTCGATCGGTATGATTTTAAAACAAAAATATGTTTTTTAGCAATAGATATTGGCTAAAACTTAATCAGATTTGGAAATTTTATTTAAAAAAAATATTATATAAAATCTTTTTCAAACTTTTTTGCCATTTTTTACATTTTCGTGAATATGAAAAAATAAATTGTAATCTAAACGAATTGTATACATACATACATACATATATGTATGTACATATAAGTAGTCGCCGTGGTCTAGTGGTTAGTGTGTTGGCTTACTAAGACATGGGCCCCGGTTTCGACTCCAGGCTCTGACATCTTCAAAAAAAGAAATATAAAAAAGTATTTCTTTCGGCGACTACCTCTCAGCAGTCTTCTGGCAAAAGCTCTGAGAGTAACTAATTGCCATGAACAAGCTTCTTAAGTCCGTCGTTCGGAGTCGACATTAAACTGTAGGTCCCGGTACTCATGGATAAAAATTGACACACACAACCTGAGTGCTGCGAGAAGCTAGGCCGTAATCCTGACACAGGGTTGTAAAGGCCAGTTATGTTATATGTTATGTACATATAAAGTTTTCTACTATGTACTAAAGTTTCTATAATTAAAAAAAATACTTATAATACAAAAAAGGGTTAGGAATACTTATGTACTTATAAGGGTGTAGCAAAAGAATAATCTCTTTTTAAAAGACGGATTTTTTCCTAAATAGTACTTTTATTGGAAAAAATCACTTATCTTTTTTTGATATGTGTTTTTTCAACCAACTTAACACATTTGGCGCCTTTGTACTCAATTGAGTACAGCTAAACATAGGCATATATTTTAAAAGCTTTAAAATTTTTGTGAATTTTTTGCATTTCTATGTTAAAAGAAGGCTACAACCCTTTAAAAAAAATAAAGAAGATTTTCTAGATTACACATCTACTCTCCAAAATGTACTGTTAAATTTACAAAAAGTTTTTGTGGCGAGATGAGTACAAATTTTGCCGTTTTTCAGTTTTCACAATATCACTGATATCTTTTCTGCTTTATTTACCTGAAAGCGAACATTTCTCTTCATAAACTAAGCAAACAACAAATGACCTGCTAGCTAATTTTACAAAGATACACAATTTCAATTTCAACTGTACTCAATTGAGTACAGCGGCAGAATCCATATAAAAATTGTGGCAACACTGTTACAGAAATAACATGCTTGTTGGCTTGTTAAGCCTGGTATTGAGTTCAATTTTGTGAAAAAAGTTTAGCTACATTTATTTTTCCATTCGAAAAATTTAACACGCAACATATATCCCTAAAAGCATGCATCACCTTCATACACAACAAACAACACAGTTCAACAAATTAATTTTTTTGTTGCTTTTGACAAGAACTAATTAAACTTTCGTTTGGGGCTCAGAATCTACATGTATTTTAGTTTTTCTTTTTAAGACCTGCACTTTTTATGAATCTTTAACAGTCCAACTGCTGTGCAGTGAGTTGAAATTATAATGATATATCATGCATTATATATGCAGAAATTGCAAAAGACCACCTATAATAATTCGAATATCCAATATAGCTCTAAATAACCCAACACCAACTATATGTCAACAGTAAAAACTCTATTATAAAATCCTGCTCATTATAATAAAAAAAAATTATTGTAGGCTGGTGTAAATTTATTTTATTTCATTCGAAAGAAATGTTGACTATGTTGTTCCGTACATGAATCAAAATGTTGACAGAAACTTGTTGCAGTTAGAAAAAATGTTGATAATTAGATTTCACATGTTTTTCGCAGCAAGAACAGAGTACTACTTTTGAAACATTTTTTCACAAACATTTCGTACGAAACATTTTTATATACAATTTGACAGCTTTTCGTACGAAATGTTGAACTCAGTACCAGGCTTTAGCTAGCAGCCAGTTCCATCGGATATTGTTATACTTTCGATTTTTCTTGTGGAAAATCAGAGCAAAATTCTACTGATCCTTTAGGATCTAGAGTAGTTAAAAAGTTGATTACCAAAATGGAGACTGACCCAGCATCGCACGAAATATTTTTCAATAACTTTTTTACTAGTTATAATCTCATGGTGGAACTCAAGGAAAAAGGATTTAATGGAACAATTAGAGAAAACAGAACTAAAAAAATTCCATTAAAAAGTTCTAAAGAAATGAAAAAAGAAGAGCGAGCCCCATATGACGAACAAAATGAAGTTCTTTTGTAAAATGGAAGGCAAATAGTGTATGTACAATGGCAACAAATTATGATACACTTGAGCCTTTAGGAGTTGTCAAACGTTGGTCTGCTACACAACGGCAAAAAATTGATGTCAGTATTCCAAAAGTATTTCAGTCTTACAATAAACATTTGGGAGGAGTAGATGAATTAGACCAGTCTATTTCATTTTATAGAATAGCCATTCATGGTAAGAAATGGTGGTGAGTTTTGCTTACCTTATTATAGATATGGCCATTTCAAATGCTTGGAGATTACATGTTATGAGTCACAGCGATAACATGAACCAACATATATTTAGACGTTCCATTGCAAGGTATTATTTACGCCAAAACGTGCAAACAAAAGCTCGACCTTCATCTTCATTGATACTGGGGTTACCTCAAGATGGTATAGGTCACTACCCCCAAAAACTAGAAAAACAGCTAAGATGTGTTTTATGCCATGCAAGAGTTCGCTGGCAATGCAAAAAATGTTCAAAAACTTTATGAATTGAAAAAAGATGTTTTGAGGACTTCCACCTGTAAGCCGCCGCTGTACTCAATTGAGTACACCCATCCCACTCAGCCTACTTATCACTTTTAAAACTTTTTTCGTTAATTTGTATTAATTGTATATAAAATTAATTAAAAAATAAACTTTTTTGTTAATTATCTCTTCTCGTTTTATTTTGGCGGTAAATGGGTTAAATATGGCCTTTTCCTTAAGATTTCTTAACTACACATGTGCATGTTTTGTTCAAAAAGATAGCTAAGTATGTATGTATGTTGTCTTATGCTGAGATTCTCCAAATTTAAACGAATTCAAGAAATAAAACGAAAAAAATTTAAAAAACAATTAAAAAAAAATTGTTCACGTTTTAGAGTAGTCAATGCAAACATAAAAGTGTTCACGTTTCCGAGTTGTTCATGCTTCCGGGTATTCACGTTTTCGCTTTTCTTCTTTTTATTTGATTTTTGACGTTTTCTTTAAAACGAACATGAATACAATGATACACTAGCTGTTCACAAGCAAAAAATAAAAACTGTTTTCAATACAACATAGGTATGTACAAAGATACAGAAACATATAAATTCGGCAAATGTAAATAAATATTATCAACATTTTCTTCAACAATTTTTATCACAAATTAATTTAAAATGCAATATTATCTTGTAGAAAATAGTAAAACTTATTCCAAATTTTTTTAGATAAAAATCTTATAAATTAGAGTGTTAGTGTGTAAATCATATACAATTTTAAATTTCGATAACAAAATATATACAATATCCTAAAAGCTTCTTCTCTTACGATGATATAGTGGCGGTCATATCGGCAGGAGATGGCTACAATTCTGGCGTCCCCAAATATGGGAGAGTAAAAACGATCCCTTGAGGACGTCCTTCTGGGCCTTCCCGAAGTAATGTGGAAAGCTGTTCCAGGAAGGTACTCTCTCCCGAGGAGGAGGAGTAGGGATTGTTTTGGTGGATTCACACTCAAAGGAGATCGTGATGATCAGCTGTAAGCTCGAAGGCATTTTAAACCCTACCACACACTACAAAAAAAAAATACTAATAGTGATCGTGCTATGAACATATATCAAATTGTTAAATTATTTAGTGGCTATACCGTAACAGATCGAAAAGAGTTCAAAGCATCCTAAGAAAGTTATTGTGTGGCATGAATTATCAGTTCACGGTGTCATGGGAAAAAGTATTCTTTAGATTTAAATACGAATTTTACTGAATTAAAATTTTTATCTTTAAATTTTGATCCTACAAAGAATTTTTAAATTTGAACTCAGTATTTGTAATATTATATTAAAAAAGTACATACATAACATAACTGACATTTACAACCCTGTGTCAGGATTACGGCTTAGCTTCTCGCAGCACTCATGTTGTGTGTCGGCTTCGAACGACAGGCCTGAAAAACAGTTACTCTCATAGCTTTTGCCAGAAGTCTGCTAAGCGACAGTCGCGGAAAGAAACATAATTTTTTTTTTAATATTTCTTTGCTTCAAGATGTCATAGCCGGGGGCTTAAACAGGAGCTCACGTCTTAGTGAGCCAACATAATAACCACGGCGACCACATAATATATGTATGTATGTAAAAAGGAATGAAAAAAGTAGTTATTTTAATTTTCAATATTTGTTTTATTTATAAATTGATGGTAAGTATTTCAGATAATTTTATATGTTTTCTTCGTTTAGGAATTTTTAATATAGTTTTTTAAGAATTTATATTAAGTTATATTAATATAATTTAGATTTTTTCTTTTTTAAATTTTAACCAAATTTAAATTTTAGAATTAGATATAGGTATCATTAGTTTTTGTTCATGTGTTCTTTCTCACAAAAAAGCGGTTTCTCTATTTTCTATATTTGTAATCACTAGTATTATTACTAAACTTATTTTCTTAAATAAAAACCACTGTAATGCTTTCTTTTTATAATAATTAACAACTTTTAACTTCAGTTCAATTCGGTTTTACAACCTCAAACAACTTTAATTTTTAATTTCAATTACTAACAACTGTTTTCACCAACTTCTTAACGACAACTGTGTCTTCTTTTTCAACTCCTTTTCCTATTACTGACTTCTCACGTAGGGTTACCACTTACATGTATATATATTATATGCATTATATATTTCATATTGTTACGAATTGTCCTTTAGAATTCGTTTTATTATTCAAGGGTTCGATATTTGTAAACTAAAACACCGTTACTTTTCGTTTTAAGACTTTATTTACACTCTTTAACGTTTACAATACAACTAACTACTGACTGTAAACCTTAATGTGTAGCCCTATTTATAGTTCTAATGTTTTATTCTAGTAATTTCCAATTGTTTTTATGTATTAGTTTTTACATAATTATACAACAACAATTTTACTTTCAATTATTAATTTTATATAATTTTCATATACATTTTGAACCAACATGTATTTGTGTTTGTGATTTTCTATATACATTTTCCCCTACATGTATATTTGTTTTTGTAATGATTTATAATTTTATAAACATATTTGAGAATGTTCCTAATCATGGTGGAATTACTTACAAGGTGGTGTTGCCAACCCAGCTGGGTTATTTTTTTTTTGGTCATACCGGTCCTGTCAAAAGTTTTGTTTATATTTATGTTTTGTTTACATTTTGCTTTGTGTGTATTCGTGTTTTTTGTTTTGGTGTAGAGACATATATTCCCTGCAAATAATAATTGGTTACATGGTCCAATTTTTGTGAAATGGACTACTTACAAATATGGTCCAATGTAATGCAGACATGGATCATGCTATTGACAAACAACAGCTTATTGCTTTAACACAAGTGTTCGTGTTTAATATTTTCATACATTGTTGCCAGTAATCGTAGTAAGTCTTTAATGAAATATTTTACTATGGCAACTCTGTTATCCATATGTTTATTTTAGTAGGAAATTTTGTGTATATGATGCATACATACATATATTAAAAGAAAAAAAAAGCGTTAAAGTGAAAAAGTAAAGCGGCAAAATAAAATTTAAAAAATTATAATTTTAAAAGTATACAATAGGTAAAATTGTTAAATATAAGAAAAGTTAAATATGCAGTGTAGTGCATGTCATAAAAGGCGGTTAGTAAAAGAAAAAAAAAAGGAAAAATATTTAGAAAGATTAAGTGATGTTAACGGTGCAATGTGATTAAATCGAATGTATAAGTGAAGAATTAATTAATAATCAATCTGCTAGGGTCGAAATTTCTCATCAGGAAAATTTAAGTGAAAAGCAGAATATCAATGAAGAAAATGCTCTTGGCAATCTAAGTACGCTTTTGGAAAAGACTGCAACAGTTCCAAGCATTTCGGTTGTGCATCCCGGTCGGAATATGCATTTCAGAATAGAAAATAATTTATTGAAGGCGGCACATTTATTACAAAATTACAATGAAGTGCTCTGTTATATTAATATCGATGGCTTGCCTATTTTCAAAAGTTCTAAAACACAGCTTTGGCCGATTTTAATTAAAGTCGTTAATATTAAAAATATAAAAGTATTTCCCGCTGGTGTATATGTGGGCAAGCAGAAACGTTATGACGTTACACAATTTTTAGAACAATTTGTAAAAGAAGTTTCGCATTTGCAACAAAATGATACACAAATGGAAAGCAAAAAAATTATATATAAAATGAGTATATGATTTTTTATAAATAAAAATTTAAACCATAAATTTCGTTTCTGTACTGTTTTTTTCTTTTATCACGTAGTTTAAACTACCCCTGTGGAGTGCTCCATGGATTATTTTTAAAACTACTCCTCTTACGAATTGTGTAACTTACATGTAATTAATTACACAAAATAATTGATTACGCACAACTCTGAAGTAAATAAATCATTGTAAAAATTATATTAAAATTTGTTTTTAAGTACAAAAAAAAAAAAAAAATTAAAAATTAAACACTTTTTAATTAGGGTAAATTATAAAGATAGTCTTTCTTTTTTAGTTTTATAGCTATTTTTTAAAGGTATTGACGTTTGATGGGAAAAGTTCTTGTATTGAATTGAATTCTAGATATATTTTATTAAAATATTGTAATTATTTTTGTTTGATCTTATTTTTTTAATTAAAAAAGTGCAGTTTTTCCGTGAAGTACAGATTTCAGTAGTTGCATATCTGGCAAGTCTAGTTTTAATTTAATTTTCTAGATATTGTTAAACAAACACATGAGTAAAGGACCTTTGAATTACGTGACTTCGCAAGTTATCCAACTGAAAGATGTTTTCTTTCATTTGTAGGCTTTAATATGGAAAACAACAACTCATGCATGTTTCATTTTACAAAGTCTTTTATAAATACACAAACCAATTAGGAATTCTTTTTCTGGGAACTGAGCAGAAATTTTTTAGTTTTGAAACTAAAAGCTACCAATGCATTTGTAAAAATTTATGCATAGTGTACCTCTATTTACGAGTACATGCGTACATATGTACAAACATATGTAGCAGTAAATGTGAAAATGTATGTTAAGGTTATCACCACTGAAATAAGAGCCACTTGCACTGCTGCTTCTACAATATTTAACAAGTTGTCTTAAAAAAATAAACAAAAATTTCAGTTGTTGCATTTGTCACCCCATTGCTGTTGCCTGTTTTTTTTTTGTAGTTTTAATCATGTATGTTGGTTCATGCGTGTTTAAGCATAAAAGTGTGTGTAAGTGATTGTATGTGAAAGTGCATAAAAGTGTTGCCCTTGTATGTTAGGACAAGAGTAATAACAATAAAATCATGAAGGAGGAGGGCAAATGCATTAATATGCAGTTTTTTTTTTTTTTGTTTTTGGTTTTTTTCTCACATATATCTTTTGTAAGGTTATGGATATTCTCATACTTTTGCATTTAAATTCGAATGAAACAAATTCATTCGTGTGTAAAACTGCAATGAGTTTAAAGAGATGCAATGCAGATAGTAAAAGGAAAAATATCAGAAGGTTTTTAAAATTGCATGTACATACGGCAGCATTAAAATTACTCGCTAAAATATTAATTTTTAATTCAAAGCACTAAAGTTCACCCGACTAAGTGCAGATTGTGTCTTTAAAGCTTTTTGCTAAAATAAAATTAAACCAATCGCAGCATCTAAACCTCTTAATACAGTAAGTAAAGAAATATGGTTAGTTCTGGGACTTGGTGCACTTAAAGAAAAAGACGTACCCAATACGAAAACTACATACTTACACCTTCAAGTTATACAGGATGACCACCGGGAAGATATACTGCTCGCAGTAATTCGATTGTGATCCTGGCTGTATATGATATGGCACCATCTTTTTGAAACCACATGTTTGTCAACCCCAAAGCATGCAGTTGTGGCTTTAAAAATTTTTCAATCATACCACGACATCGCTCCCCATTGATTGTTACCGTTACCGGAGCCGAATATGAACTGTCAAGACTAAATGATTAAACAGAATACAACCGCAACTTCAGGCAAAAACGACTCTCAGAGAAAACATGCCCAAAATTAAAACGACGACAGCAACTTCACGAACTGTCATTTATTGTTTTTGCGTTTCTTGTATGTCAAACTATTAAAAATTAAGTTTATGACAGTTTTTGCGAAGAAGTGAATTTATATTTTACAATTTAATCATCTTTACGCATTTTTTCAATTATTTTTTTTATAATATCACTCATTTTGTTTAACAAATTCCAAAATGTATTAATATATTTAAACTTCAAATGTTTTTTCTTTTGTTCTTATTTTTCTTTACTCTAACAACAAGAGACAAATGGGTTTGTTTACAAAATGTATGAAATTTAATAAAAGTGTGGTAACATTATTGAGAGAACTTGTTTCTAAAAATGAGAGCCTAAGGAAAATCGCTGTCAAAATAAAATAGATTATATTTCACGACTGCATTCACCAGCGTTTTTATATGTCAATTTGTATGGAAAAAAACGTCATGCCCCAGTTCTGTTTAATCATTAATATTTACCAAAATGGCGGCAAAACAAAATAGTATAATTTGTGTAATTTGCAAAATCCAGTTCGAAATATATCTAACAAAACAAATTTATTTTGATTTAAAATTAAAAATTAACATTCTAATTGGATCAGCGGTAGAAAATTTATGGAAACATATGCTGTATTGAAAACAGTTTTAGTTTACTTGCTTATGAGAACTTATTGTATCGAAAAGGTCGAAAATAGAAGAAGAAGAAGAAGAAGAAGAAGAAGAAGAAAAGCCCTATTCACTAATAAATAAATGTATCAACATAATTTAATTTTTATATTTCTATACTTCGTTATCTTTTTCTTTTAAACAAATTAGTTTCAGACAATAAACACATTTTTTTGCAATCTTACGGTTATATTCATAAAAAATATTATAGGTTTATTAAGGGCTTATTGGACAAGTATCACATAGAAATTTGTCAAATAATAGTGTCTTCACAACTAAAGTTAAAACCTGGTTTTAACATTAAAACCATAATCAGCTGGTTTTGCGTTCACATTACAAATTTTCGGAAAAACTGTTTTAACATTTTCTGGGAAACAGCTGTTTTTGTTTACAAAAAGGTAAGAAAAACTAAAAAATGAGGTATACATTAGAAATCATTTTGTATTTCATAAAAGAATATTTTCAAATAGTGGATCTATTTATAAAAAGTGAAGAACTGCTTGGAAATCAACCAAGCTTACTTGGCCGGCGATGTCCCGGATTCTATACATGACAATCTTCAAGTTGTTGCAAATTTTTTCAATAATAAAATTATTATAAAAACCACTTAAAAAAGGAAACATGCCGACTACGAGAGTGTTATTGAAAAGAAAGTAACAAGAAATTTGGGGTGAAGAACAATTAATGCTAATGAGTTTCAAATTTGTCTACATTGGGTAAAACTTTAAATTTAATTTTTATTTGCTCAATATAAAAAAAATATAAATATTTCTATATATTTAGATGTAATTTGTTTTTTGAATAAAACAATTTTTGTTCTTCCAATATTCCCTACAGGTTTTTATTCCAGCTAATTGTTGGCTGACTGTGGTGAAACAGAAAAAATAAAATTTGAATTTCTAAAAACTGAAATGTATTGCTTTGTAAATACTTATGTTTGGTTTTTTTATACTAAATGAGATATGATTCTCATTTAGTTTCTGACTGTTTAAACATAAGTGCTTGTAGTTTTGATTAACACTTTTGGGAAAAAGTCTACTGACAAGTCTCTTAAGCAGAGACGAAAGGCCCATAGAGACATGTTTATCCCCAATTCAATATGTATGCAGTATTATGTATGTATGTATAGTTACAACAATATAATACACATTTTGGTTATCTTCGTTAATTCCGATATTGCAAAATATTAGTTTTATTTGTCATTTAACATCAAAATAACTGGATTTATATTGTATTTCATAAATATTTACTCTGTATATCGTCATATTAAATGCAAACGGATGTAACTACACAAAAGTTCGAAATTGAGTTTTTTTTATTAATTATGGTTCGTTTTATCAAAATACATGTTCGTGCATTCCTACGATCAAAAATGGCAATTTTATGAACGAAATTCAAAAGGACGTAACTACAAGTGCGTGTATTTCTAAATGCAAGAAGACATAACAACATACATATTTATATGCAAACCTTACATATAAACTCATTTGTTGCAAGAAACCGCCCCCTGACATTTCTAATCTATTCCACCTGAAACCAATGATCAGGAGTACAGCGCCACCTTCTGGGAAGATAACAGCTAATCTACTGAAGACGCTCACCATCCACCGACAGATGAGGCCATTGCTGTTTGATCATTTGAGGGTGAAGGTATAACACTGGCTCTTGAGTGGACAAATTACCAGCAACTTGTTTCATCAACAAATAAAAAGGCGCGAAAAAAATACAAAAATCTATGAAAAAAAAAAAAAAAAAAAAAAAAAAAACGACTATCAACCATCTTCACATTCCAATACAATGCACACTGCATGAGTAGGGGTTTACCCCTGAGTATTGGTCTTAAAAAAAAAAAAAAAAAAAAAAATATAGGAATGCCAATCTCGATATTAAAAATTATATGATATTTATGATTTACAAAATGTTGAGGTTTTTTGCTTCTCCTGTAAAAAAAACAAAAAGTGTAGTTACGTCCGTTTGCTTTTAATATGACGATATGTATGTATAAGTATGTATTTTTTCTTTAACTATTATATGACATTTACATACACACATATATAACACTGGTTTACACTAAAAATGTACATTTAATGAGATGTGATTTTTCTTATGTATTTTCTTCCGCTGAATTAAAAAATCAAGGTTAAAATTTTTTTTATGGAACAGTTTTTGAGATATGGTCCATTTCTCATTTTTTCGACCTTTTTTCACTTGACAAATTATATCTCGAGATATAACTGGATTTTTGATCTGTAAAGTGGTTCAAAATATATTGATGAAAATATGACACATTTTCAAAAAAATCATATTTTACAGTGCTTCTGTGCCGATGGAAAAGTACAAGTCGTCGAAAAAACATCTGGTTTCTCTTCATGTACGTGAAGATGATACTTCTACGCAAGAACTAATACCAACCAGAAGAAAATCGACCGAAAAATGACAAAGGTATAAGCTATTGAGTGAAACAATCAAATCCCATATTTTTCGAATATTTTAATTTTTTTTACAATTTATTGGGTTTAAACGATTTTAATACATACGTCAATCATACGCCACAATGGCCAAATACATTCAATGTGAGTATCACAACTGGAAAATATTTTGGATTGTTTCATTCAATAGCTTATACCTTTGTCATTTTTCGGTCGATTTTCTTCTGGTTGGTATCAGTTCTTGCGTAGAAGTATCATCTTCACGTATATGAAGAGAAACCAGATGTTTTTTCGACGACTTGTACTTTTCCATCGGCACAGAAGCACTGTAAAATATGATTTTTTTGAAAATGTGTCATATTTTCATCAATATATTTTGAACCACTTTACAGATCAAAAATCCAGTTATACATGTTTGTTCGTCATCTTAATACCTTCCATATGGTACAAAGAACGACCCAATAGGACATATCTATCTCGAGATATAATTTGTCAAGTGAAAAAAGGTCGAAAAAATGAGAAATGGACCATATCTCAAAAACTGTTCCATAAAAAAAATTTAACCTTGATTTTTGAATTCAGCGGAAGCAAATACATAAGAAAAATCACATCTCATCAAATGTACATGAAAAAAATTTCATTTTGTAAACTAGTGTAATTAGACATTACAACCAGTGTTGCCACAGCCTTTATTATTTTGTAACCAAACTTTAATAGAAAAGTAACCAAATTGGAAAAAAAAGTAACCAAATATATTAAAACCATTCGTAAAACATTTTTTAGCTTTTTTTCAGTTTAACGTTCGCATTTAAATTTACCAAAATTGATCAATTAGTTTACTCAAATGTGTAAAAAATTACTAACAAAAAATAATGCTACATGTTTCAGACTAAATTAAAATATGTATTGGGGTTCAAAACGGCACCTTGTGTTAATTGTGGTTGATCACGTTTTTTGGATGAACTGGCTACTTGACCTACCTTGATCACGTATTGTATTGAAATATGTTTTAAAGGAACTGTATCAATGGTTTTAAGAATTGTGCTGGACTTCAGTCTGACATTAACAAACCATTGTAAAATACGTATCAAGAACTATTTGTGGATGACGACGCTTCCCGAGAAAATAAACAACCATTTCATATATGTATAGCACATGTACTATATTTATTATTCCCTTAAAATATGCTATACTTATTAAATAGAAACTATATTTTTTAATCACATTTGAACATTTTAAGCAAGTGGACATTTTAATCCGAATATAATATTTCTAAGCAGTTTTCCTTTCATTAGTCGATTATACGGATACTACGCTAGTCAAAAAAGTATCACAGAAGTGTACCAACATAGTTATATACATATTGTGTCTTTAACCAATAAATAATCACAGTTTTACATCTGTTTTATTTTTTACATCTATAATTGTCTTTAACTTTATGATACCATATATCCTAATAATAAACATTATAGGAAATAAATATGTTTGTTGAAGAGTATTTACATTTATTAATACTTCGAGTATTCCTCTAAATATTTAATTTTTTCTTTGAGAAAAATATAACCAAAATAAGAAAAAAGCCAACCAATTTTGGTTAAAATAACACTGATTACAACATTGATTCATAGTTACGGCCTAGCCTCTCGCAGCACCCATGTGGTGTGTGTGTGTGAATTTTTATCCATGAGTATTGGGAGTCGATCCCAAACAACCTACTTGAGAGCTTTTTCCAGAAGACTACTAAGAGATAGTCGTCGAAAGAGATATTTTTTAGCAAGATATCAGAGCTTGGATTTGAACTCGGTTCTTTTGTCTTAGTAAGTCATCCCGGCGACTACAACTATACACTTTAGATAGAGAAATATACTTTAAAAATTGTAAAATATCTGAAGACCAATGAACAAAAACCATATTTTATTTTTAAAGACATATGATGCTAACAGATGAGTTCTAATAATCAATAAATATAATTCTAAAAAGGCAAATATACCATATACGACCTTAAAGCTGCCAAGATTAATATTTTTTTAATAATGACAAGTTTTTATGACTTTTCAACTCACTGTTCAATTGTTAGAATTTTTTTATTTATTTTTTTTTTGTTCTTTTAAAGACACAGTGGATAGTATAGAGCCACACATTTTTAATCATTTCAAAGACATCACAAAAGAATAAAGATTCTTTTATTTGACTAAAACAATAAAAAAAAGACTTTTAACAAATCAAAAGAAAAAAAAATTTTTTTTAATCAAATGTGATGATGCGGCAAAAAAAATTTCTTTTGCAAAATTTGCATTTTTCATAATCTATTGTTTTCCAATATTTGGCCTTGATTTACTCAAAAAAAAACTCTTAAAACTTTGATTTAAACAGAAATGAGGACACTAGTACTCAGGTGTATGAGGCCATGTCAGAAGAAAATATTATAAAAAAATTTCAAGAAGTAAAAAAAAAAATTGTTTTCCTCCAAAAATTTTTGTAGAAATAGGTTTTGCACCATTTGCTTTTAATTTACTGTAATAAAAATTATTAAAGTATTGAAATAATATACATAACCATTAACAAATAATATGAACAAACTTATGTAGAATTAAAAAAATCTAAAAATCCTAAAAACAAATATTATTTCTAAACAAAGTATAACAAAGAGTGAGAAACTAAAAATGATTTGTTACAATCTGTTAAGCTGGTGTCAATGTAGTACATGTTTGGCTTTTACGGTCTGTTTCAAAGAAAAAACAAACAATATTTAATTCAATAAAAAAAGCAACAATTGAAAAATAAATTTCCAACAAAATGTCATTAAATATGGAAAATGAGCAAAAATTCGGTTGGGAAACAAATTGTTCAAAGTAAAACCCCACAATTTATTATAAATTGGTGGTATATTACTGATGAAAAAAAAAGAATACTTGAAAATTTTTTTGGGTTATAAAAATTTACAGCCAGGCCCACGATATCGAATCGTGTAGTTTTAAGCGACAAACAGCTGATTTGCGGCACACTAATTTTTGTGTCGCCAAAAATAAATGCGATTGGTAACACAAAATTTTTTTACACACATATACATAAATAAACAAAATCGGAATAAGTTTGTTTACTACATTTCTATCAAGTTAAACTAGCACACGGTTGCATTTTTTACTGTACAATTTAAGCATTTCAGCGCTTTTTTCGTGTATATTCGCGATTATTTTTTGATATGTTGATATGGCAGCTTTGTTGTTTATTTGCATTACGTTGATAACATAAAGCAAAGCGAACGATAAAGTGAAAATTAGTGGGCCGCAGTTTAGATTCACAGTGAGTGACTGAGTTTCGTTCGCTTAAGTTTTCTTTCGATATCGTGGGCCTGGCTGTTAATAATTAGCAACTTAATATTATTTTTTCTTCAAAATCACAACAGCACAAAAGAGAAATGAAAAGAAATGTGTTGTTAAGCGTATCCTAACATTTTTTTTACACAATTAAGGAAGTCCATCTTTTTTCTTTACAATGAAAAAATCTAAATTTCTATGACAAATAGGATGCACAAGGTTTCCATTCAGAAAATTAAAATACTAAAGCCAGTGTTTTTATTTTGAAGAGATCAAGACCACAGTTGCTGTATTATTTTGCAAACGGTCTCCTCCTCGCACTTGCACACTCGCACCCGACCGTGAACGCTACGTACAGGCAATAGTCCATAGCATGCATATCGTAATAAATAGTCCAATGAGTAGTCAAAGAACTGAGTTCTGAGATCCGCATACATTCTTTTGAACGGGTTAAAATGAACTTTAATCCACATTAAAGTGTAGGTCCCGGTACTCATTGATAAAAATTGACACACACACAATGAGTTCTGTGAGAAACTAGGCCGTAATCCTGACACAGGGCCAGTAAAGGCCAGTTATGTATTGGTATTAAAACAAAATATAACGTATACAATCATAGCTGCCAGATTTGACGATTTATAGTAATTTTAACGATTTTACGACACAAAAATAGCATATTGACGATTTGACGATCTAGCCCTTAATTTGACGATTTTTGATTATTTTGACGATTTTTTTAAATTGAATTCTTAAACATTATGATGATTATTATTATACTATACTACCAACTATTGCTTTTGGAAATTCAAATGTAGAATATTACTCTATTTCTGAAAGGATTTTCATGCCTTTTTTATATAGAAAAATCCAATATTAGCAACTGTTATATCAACCAATTTAATGCTCCAAATTTCAAAAGATATTATTATTAGAAATAAAAAAAATAAAAAGAAAAATTTTACATCTAATCCAAACACGCTGGTTGTTGCTAGAATTACAGTAAACTCGCGAAAACGTGAATACCCGGAAGCATGAACGACTCTGAAACGTGAACACTTTTATGTTTGTATTGAGCACTCTAAAACGTGAACATTTTTTTTTTTAATTGGATTTAAAATTTTTTTTGTTTTATTTCATATTCAGCTATCTATTTCAACAAAACATGCAGATGTGTAGTTAAGAAATCTTCAGGAAAAGGCCATACTTAAGATGGCTGAAAAAAAAGCACATATCAAAAAAAGGTAAGTGATTTCTTCCAATAAAAGTACTATTTAGGAAAAAATCCGTCTTTTAAAAGGAGTTTATTGAAGACTGAATTCTTTTGCTACTTCCATATAAGTATTCCTAACCCTTTTTTGTATTATATATATATATTTTTTTAATTATAGAAACTTTAGTAGTAGAAAGCTTTATATGTATATACATATATGTATGTATTATAAAGGATTAACAAGATCACCATATAAAAGTTTAAAAAACGTATTTAAATTGACCTATCGTTATTGCATTAGTATCCTAGATACGACTAATGTAATAGAAGCCTTGGTTTAAAGAGCGAGGCTTCAAAAACTCGGCAGACGAGCAATTAATGCCCTTTTGAGTTGAGTAAAACAAAGGAGTTCAAATGTTAAACTGTAACTAAATTTTTATTTAAAATTCATCGAAGGGTTTAGTTGCCCAACTTTTTGTTGTTGTTCAGCAATTTTTGTGTTTTCTTTTGTTTGTTTTTCTTACAATTTGACATTTATGCCGTGTTGCCACAGAATTACTTACAAATTACACAAAATTTTATAGATTGCCTGAAATATATTTCATACATAGAATATAATACTTTTTATTTTTGTATATCATTTTAATATATGAATAAATACTAGTGTATTTATAAATTTCCCTGTAGGAGACAAAGCCTTAAAGTTATTACTAGAGCTATTGGAACAGCCCAAAACAATATTAAAGTATTTATAGTTGAATACTAGTGCTAATGAGAACTAGTACTTGAAATAGTTTGGGAGCACCGCTTAAATTTTGAAAAAGTTTATAAGATAAGACATATTTTATATTTTTGTAATTTATCCTAAAATTAAGGTATATTACATATAAAATAAGCTGCAAATAATGAAAATCAGTTGATATAAACAAAATATTTTCTTTTAATGTAATATCATTATGCTACACAATTAAATTTTCTATTAATGAAAAATAATAATGTTTCTCTTCCCTTCTCTTATAATGATAGCATATTTTAACCAAATACCTTTTCAGATACAAAATGAATGTCTTTTAACAGTTTGATTATGTATTCACGTATTATGTGTCGATTAGACATTTAGCAGTTTAACAGTCATATACAAAATAACAAAGTAAATTTGCAGTCTTTATTTTCCATTAGAATTTTGAATTAAAATCTATTTTAATTTTTTTTGCATACGGGCAGAAGAATTTACATTTCATTATGATTCTTAATATTTAAAAAAGCATATTGTCCCCACTGAAAGACAACTTACTTATAGTTTAATAATTTCCTAAAATGTTTGCTTTAGCTCACCAGTGGACATATTTTAAAATTGGTATAAATTTTGATAGTCAGCTTGAAAATATTTAAATGTTTTACTATTAATTCGTAAAGAATTTTTTTGTTTTTGTTTTTGTTTTTTTTTTATTATTATCATTCCTTTATATTATTAGCATATCAAAATTTGATTGCCTCAGCATCACATAGTCATTATTGAGGCGAGCCGGTAAAATATTTACAGCTTTGAATTACACATGTACAATATATAATTGGGATATTCAATCGGGGTCCTATCAAGTCATATTGTCATAATACCATACAATTTTAAAATAGTTTAAAAAATTTGTTGTTGGTCTTTGAATAAAAAAGTCATAAAACAATAATACTTTTCAACCTATATTTACCATTTTGTCATAAATTGAAAAATTAAAAATAACAAAATAATAAAATTAAAAATAATATACTAAACTATGACGGGTTGTTTACAGCAATCATATTTTTTCGTTTTATGATATATGATTTTAAAACGAGCATTTGAATACCCCAAATATATTATTTTAAGATATTTAATTCTATATATTTATATAATTTACAAAAGAAAGGAAACACTTAAATAAAAGAAGTAAAAAAATAGTAATATATACACACAAAATTTAATTATTAATTTATAGGATATTGTACACGATTGCTGTAAATCATATAAAAAGAGTTTCTAAGTCTTGAAGCAAATATTCCTTTATCCTTTTCTTGAAAATTGAAATTCTTTTTATATTTTTAATATCTTGAGGGAGATTAATAAATTTCATACTATCCATATATTGAACGCGTTGCTTCGTAGTTTCTAACCGACATCTTGCTATCATAAGATTCATATTGTTTCTGGTATTGAATAATCTTTGATTTCTATGAAATGAAATTGTATGGTGACCAATATTATGGGCTGCTAAAAAACATTAAGAATTGAATTAATTTATTATAAATAATTTAATTGAAATAATGATGAGACAGAGTTATATAAAAAATATATATATAAAAAATATCTCAAAATATTTGAAGAAAAAGTGTTCTCTTCCATTTTTGTGAAATTACACATAAACTGGCAACGCTGCACTTATTAAAAAGAAAAAAACATAAGAAAAACGAACGCTGCGATTGTACGAAAAAGACGTGTACACCAAAAAGCGAAAAAAAATATGAAAGGAAATGTCAAATAATCAACTACAAAGAAAAAAACGAATGAGGGAATATAAAGAATCGCCGAGAACGGGCAAGTATTTTTCTTCTTTTGTTCCCCTCACCGTAATCGTCCACAAACTACAAAAGTTGCCGACTCGCCTCGCCGAGTGTGGACATACACTATGTATACAATTCGTTTAAATTACAATTTTTTTGTTTTATATTCACGAAAATGTAAAAAATGGCAAAAAAGTTTGAATAAAATTTTATATATTTTTTTTAATAAAATTTTCAAATCTGATTGAGTTTTAGCCAATATCTATTGCTAAAATGCATATTTTTGTTCTAAAATCTTACCTATCGAAAAGGTGAACAAATTTGAAAATGTGAACACCCTTGGTAAAAATTAGTTCACTTTTCCGCGAGTTCACTGTAGTTGTAGTCAATATTCTAGAATTTTTGGAACGATTAAAAATGTATTTGAGTTTTCTTAAGTATATTATATAGTGAAATGAAAAACTCACTAAAATTGGTAATAACTAATTGATTAAAAATCAATCTGCTAAAGATCGAACATATTTATTTTGCAGATTGTAAAGCTGAATCAAATTTTTTAGACTTCACAGAAAAGATATTTTTGCTAATGAAAGAATTGATGAAATAGAATAGAAAAACTATTATTACTTGCTTTATTATTTTTATATGAACTGTGTGGTCGAATATTAATAAGATTTGATATTGAAAACGAATGTATAGCTTTATGTCCTTAATACATAATAACCGAAGAAATTATTTTGTTTTATGGAAGAATTTGACAGGCAAGAATTAAAACATTTAAAACTTTTCAATTTACATAAAATTTTCCCTAAAATAACTTTAAACTATTAAAAAAAATATCAGAAGTGGAAATGAGAAACTCTCGTCTTTCTTTATACATAACTTTATCTAAATTTAATTCGAAACAAATTAGTTTCCCTACATTATTTTGAAAACGGAAAACGAATATTTAGTCAAGTAAATCTAAACAAAATATAACTGGAAAACCACTTACAAAACCGTTCTTGTAGGCCATTTCGTTTACAAAAAGGAATTGAGATCCTTCGACTTCAAAATTGTACCTAAACTATCTGAAGTGTGTAATGGTAAAATATGTATGTATGTAGATAATAAAAAATGATGATGATTGATGGTTTTTTATTTAGGTTTTAAAATTTTATAAAACATTAATATACCTTTACACTGTGAATTCTAAACAAAAGTTTTTTTGTAAAATGCGATGTTTTATTTTTGTATTTTGGTGACGATTTTTTGACGATTTTTTTTGTCGAAGTTTGACGATTTCAAGGACAATTAAAGAAAAATAAACAGATTGTCAGAGCACAATATTTCGCTGAGAGATTGCAGGCCTGTGCAAAAGTAAAAATGTAGCTGTGTTGGTGAGAAAATGAGAATTATGTAACAACAGACGTTGAGTTGCAGGTGTTAACGAGACGTCTCGGTGTTCTTGTACACCGGCTGTAGCTCATCTGTACGTGGAATCTTGACTCAACTCTTATTTGTCCAGTTACACAAAAATAAAAAAAAATATAATTAACACCGAAAAATTTAATAAACTAAAAACAAAATACAACTAGCGTGGTTGAGGTTATCAGCAATTGAGGTATGAAACCAAACTGATGAGGCCTTCTACCCTCCGGACCATTAAATACCTTTGAGCCGATATTAAGGTATTCCCTAACCTGAATATTTCTGTCTTACCTAATCTACCCCAATTAACTTCCGTTACTCTATCTCATTCTAACACGACCGAAATTACTTGAATACTCTTGATTCCATAATTAAACTAATCAGGAAAAATCTTATTCAAGGATTTTAGCTAATTTATTATAATAATGTTAACTTAAGCAAAAAAATACAATTTTAAAATGACAAAGGAAAAAAAATATGCTACGTGGGACCTATCTTCGTACCATAAAGGATATATATACAACAACAATGTTCAAAATTAAATCAACTGTATATATGTATGTTTAAAATTAACAAAACAAATAACTCACTCATTTATCCATTGCTGAAAATAGCTATCCTCAATGCGGAATCAGGTTTTATGCTACAGGTTTGGAATTAAAATTATTTCATACAAAGTATATCTTTTTTGGCATCAATTAAAGCACTCACGACTGAATAAAAATTAACGTTAATAAATTTAACAATCTAACGAAATTTAAATAAAAAAAAAAAACAACAAAACACAAGTAAAAATGTAAAAAAAATTAATGAAAAAAAGCAAGTAAATATCTAAGTGTTTTTAAAAAGAAAAAAAAAAAATTCAAATAGGTTTTGCAGCTCCGAAACCTTTGTTAGACCCTGCCATACAAGACAGATTCTGATACGTTATATCCACGTTACTTTTATACCGCAAACTTGCCACTTCAATTGAAGTTTGGTATTGCATGAATCATTATTCGGGGAAAATTTCACTGGGAATAATCCAAGGAGTGAAAATCCCGATGTTCCAAAACAAATTTTATGATTCCTAATATATTTAAAAATTGAATTTGAGAAATTGATTTTCTGATGGAAGTAAATTACAGCAAAACCGGAGATGTAGACTTGTAGATAATATATAGAAAACTATATACATATGTATATAGATGTACATATAGAATATAATAGACACCGGCTACATAAGGAAAAGAAAAATGGTCAAAACCCGTTCCAAGAAATAATATTTTAGAATTTAAATACATACCAGCAAAATTCGATGCTGGTGACTTAGGATCAGAAAAGGAGGAAATCAAAAAAAGAAAAACTCCAAATAGCAAATTCCGTAGTTCTCAATTCTCATAATATAATATACTAATATGTATATATATTCACATTATATATATACAAATTTTCTTGCTTTATATATTTTATAATATTTTTTTTTTCTTTAAATATTTTTCAGCACACACAATATAATTTCCAAAAATAAACAGAAAATTTTTCAAAGCTCTAATACATAAAATAAAAAAACGAACTAATATTATTATACAAAATTATAGTAAAATCTGTGGCCACAAGGAATAACAACTAAACTCTCTTTTGAGAAGTTTTCAGCAGAGCATTTTTAAGTTTGAAATTGGTGCCTGAAATCAGGGAATTAAGATTAAGCTAATATTTGAAAGCTCGATGTTAGCAATTTTATTATATTTTAATTTGTAATTCAATTCATAATGAAAAAGCAGCTAACTTAAGAGAAATAAACAAAACAAATTGTTAAGCTTCTTTTCCTTTTTCGTTTCTAAAAATTTCTAAGTCTTATCTCGACTTTAGCTGTTATACCAAACTTAATGAATTGACTTTAGCTATTATGCACTTTCATTTTGTTGCTTTTGCTGAATAAAAAGTTATTAGTTAGATATAGCAAGTTTTTTTTTAAATTTTTTTTATTTATAAAAGCCCTATTAGACAGGCATACTTGTCAGTTCAGTAAAGTATCACATTTCTTGCTTTTAACATTCATTAATGATCCTATATAAAGAACTCGAAGATCATATGTGCCCAGACACCAATAGTGATTAAATAACATCTTGCAGACCTCAAAATTAACCTTTGTTTGGCAATTGAATCGGTAAATATCAAAAGGCTTGCAAACTCTCTCTTTAATGACTTTTCCAGATAATGTTTTGTACGTCTGACCACTATTACGACATTTTTGGCGAATGATCTTCTTATTTTTACCTGATTCAGCTTGTAACTCATTTTCCATTCGTTGCCCCAGTAACCTCATTTCAAAGTCTGATTCAAACGCACTTCCTTCAGTGTCACTTGAAGAAAGCTGAAACTCTTTAACTACGGCGTTATCATTACTCGATGTACCACAATAGTCTGGATCTTTGACGGAGTCATCACAATTTTCAGATAATGATGAATCATTGTTAATTGACTCGAAAATTTCAGTTATAAACAATTCTTCTTTGTTTCCAGAATTTGAACCTGCAAAAGATGCTGTCATAATTTGTTGCACATAGTTTTGATAGGAGATAAGACAGATGTTAATATATGAACTTATATAAAACTATACATTTTAATATATTATTTAAGTCAAAATCAAATCCGTTGATTGAGGATTTGGTCTTATTTTGAACGACGGGTTCATAAAACGTCTGCAAAAAAACACTGTTGTGGGATCAGGTTGTTGTCTTAGAGAAATATTAGGCCATTGCTTCAAGCTGAATTCCTTATTCCTCATGTCCACTATAAAGTTTAAGTTTAAAAATTAATTTTAACGTTTCATCATAAGGAAATATATTATTTAAAACTTACCTTGAACGCTCGATGACACTTCTGAATTTTTTTTTACTGCTAACTCTAACATTTTTTTTTGCACGGTTAGACATCCTGATATACTTTTCTGTATGAACTCTTACACTTAACAACCAAATTCGATTTAAAATTTTATTGAACTGCACACAAAATTTGGAAAATGAACTTAACTTTACTTTAGAAATGCTTCAACTGAAAACCTGTTACGGAAAAACGACTAAATTTAACTTTGCATGTAGGATTTTTCAATTCAAATTGTAAAAAATAACTTAAGTGGAACTTGAACTTGAACAAATTATTCTTCATATTTGGAATAACGACCAAATTCGACTTTGTCTTTTACTGGAAACTCGAAAAAAACTCAATAATGACTAAACTCGAGTTTGGCTGTTATTCCTAATTTGAAGAGTTATCAATTTAACATACGGAATAATGACTAACTCGAGTTAAGCAGACATTTTACGTCTGAATACACGCACGGCAGTGTTTGGAATAAAATCCTAATTCTACTTAAGAAACTTTTTTTTAAAAAAATATTGAAGCAAATTGCAATAGACTGTTATTCCAAAATAATTCGTGCAAAATTTCGACTTTAGCTGTTTAGTTTTATAGGTATAAAATACTCATTTTTTGAGCTACGAAGATAAAATTTTGTGTGGTAGTGCATTTGAATACAGTGAATACAACAGTAATAATAACTCTATTTTGTCCTAACTCGACTTTAGCTGTTATTCTTTGTGGCCACAGAAATAATAACAAGTGAGATGTCACAATTACACTGCTGAACGTGTAAGTAGCTGTATCAGCAACTGTATGATTTTTTTTAATTAAAATATATATGTAATATTTCATCTAAAAATTTAATTACTTTAAGGACAATTTATAAATATTACTCAGCTATAAAGAATAAAAAGTACTTTTCATATTTTAACAAAAAATAATTTTTAACTTTCATTCAATTTATTAACAACTTTATAAAAATAATGAAAATATCGCTGAAAAACTTTTCAATTATATTCTTAAATATTCTATGATAAATAAGATATTGATGATTACGAAACGCATTTATAATAATAAAATATTTGTGTGCACTGCTATTAATTTTGTTCTCAATGTAAACAGTAAATCAGCGTACATCCATCACGAATGTTAACTCGTCGCTGTTTCAGTGACGACTGACAGCAAGAGCGTAAGAATACATGTGAGTTTAGCTAAGGTACAATTGTGTATGAAATTTCTATTTTTGCACAGGCCTGCTGATTATGATGAAGTAAAACAGTTCTGTGCAAAAGTAAAAATCTAGTTCTGTTGGTCAAATTATAAACGTAAAATTATAAATTGACGCTAAGACTAGTCGAAATATATTACATAATAATTGTAAAAAATTTAGTATTTATAATGGATTAAAAGGATCAGAATTATGTGCTAACATTATAAGGTTCTAAAACCTAGTTAAGCAAATAATTCCAATTTCTATTTTCAACAATAAAATAAAGCAGAATTGATCAACATAAAAGATCTGATGCAGTAAATCGTGGCAATACCAAATGACACATTTCTTTGGTGGCTGGGGAGTATTAATGCATCCACCACATTGCTAACCTTACGTCTTTAGATTCTCATATGCTTAGATTTTTTGTAAAAAACATTTAATGGTGTAAATTTAGAATCGGAAGATGTCAATGACTCGCAATAATATCAGTTATTCTTTCGTCAGAAACGTGTTAATCAGATCAAAGTTAAATTCGTTTCTATTTTATAGTAAAAAGAGAAAATAGTGTCCCTGAGGGAATAATACCTAAATATTTTCTTATGTTATGGTTAAATTTTTATTTTTTTTTTTTAACACAAGTATATTTAAATTTCCTTGAGAAATATGCTTAAAAACTAGCCAACAAGTAAACAAAAAATTAATTTATTATTATACATAAATAATTTTATGAAATTTTAGTACACGAAGTTTCTTTTACGATTTAAAATTCAAAAATAAAATCCACGAGTATTTACGAATAAATTATTCTGTAAATTTTTGTAATTTAAATGAAGGAAAACGGCAACGTTTTGGATGTGTGCCATTACAAGTTTATAAAGGAGTATAATTTTTAAGTTCATTACATTCGCATTACACCTGACCATTTAAATGATTACAGAGTCTAAAAGTACAAAAATTAAGACATTATGTGCTAACAACACATTATAATGGCATGTTTTGAGCTAATCAATCAACATTTCTCCGAACAGAAAAAAAATGGCAAACTAACTACTTAGTTTTATTACTAAAGAATATACAGGAATATACTCACATGCCATTACGTTTTGGAGGTGAAAGCACTGAGAGAAAGTAAAGGATTTAAAATAAAATTTGATTTTAAATTCATATCAAAATCAGAATTAAAATATCTATAATATGAAAGAGTATCTTGCGTATTATATTCCAGTTAGCAATTATTAAGTTTCATGATCATTTATTATAATCTGGCTTTAATATCATATTTTTACATACTATTTTAAATCTACATCTCTAATCCTAAATATGCATATGTTTTATCACTTAAATTGTACAGAAATACATATTTTGAATTGTATTACATATTGATAAGCTAATACAACTCAATTTCAGCGAAAAAATCTAAGCTCCAAAGTTCTGAAATAGCTTGCATAATTACATTGCGAAATAAAGGCTATAGGGATAATCAATAAAAATAAATATTTTATAAACAAATATTTAATTTTAGATTTTTTTTTTTTTAAATTGATCACACTTTTCCTGGGACTGCAACTTCGGGCCTCCAGCATATTAAAAATTAAACTTAATATTTTTTGAATAAAGAGCACTATGCACTGAAAATATCAATTCCACTTAGGAAACAAAAAGTAGTTTAATTCCGCAAAAATTTTCGTTTTACGTTTTCTGGAAAAGCAAAATACGGAATTCATTTCACTTTCGATCGGAATGGATTTCTGTGACAGGCCTGATAATATATGAAGTGGTTTTCGTTGTTTGCAGTTGTTTTGTCTGAAATATTTTTCAGAGTAAATAAAAAAAAAAAAATGTTAAGCTAAATTTGGTGTTTTTTTTTTAATTAAAAAATGTATTGCTTTGTAAATACTTTTGTTTGGTTTTTATATACTAAATGTGATTCGCATTTAGTTGATAACTATTTGAATATAAGTATTTGTATTTTTGCTTACCACCTTTGGGAAAAAGTCTCCTGACGAGTCTCTTAAACAGAGACGAAATAGCCTTATCCCCAAAGCAATACATTTCATATATTATGTATATTATAGAATTAAGTATATTAAATTATTCCAATAACAAAATACACGTAGTAATTTTAAAAATATAAATCAGTACAATAACAAAACATATCGTCATATTAAATGCAAGCAGACATAACTACACAAAATTTCAAAATTAATTTTTTTATAAATTATGGTTCGTTTTATCAAGATATATGTTCTTGCAAAATTTTAGATTCCTTCGATCAAAAATGGCGATTTTATTAACGAAATTCAAACGGACGTAACTATAAGTGCTTGTATTTCTAAATGCAAGAAGAGATAACAACATACATATTTATATGAAAACCAGGGACCGAAAATAACAGTTATTTTTAAAATTTAAAATCAATAAGTCAGGTGGATATTATTTGTCTATCAGATATTTGAATACAGCATATTGATGCTGTTATGCTAAGAAATAATAAACTTAAAAGACTTTAATTTTTTTTGACTTTTATTAAAAAGTCACTTTATAATAGTTATTTTTTGACTTTTATTTTTTCGGTCAGAAATAAAAGTTAAAATTTGACTTTTATTTTTTCGGTCTAAAATAAAAGTTAAAATCTGACTTTTATTTTTTAAGTCAACAATTAAAGTTCAAATTTGACTTTTGTTCTTATTGAAAGCAGATGTTAAAAAAGTGAAATAAAATTTTAATTAAATATTAACACAGTTTTTATTTTTAGAATTATAATTACATGTTGTATTTGTATTAAAACAAAAAGAAAAAAAATTATAATAGAGTATCTATACAAAAAGGTTTATTGGCTAGAAAGTTAAGGAGTTGGTGTTTTGCATATTTTGCTCTGAAAATACAAATTACATTTTATTTCCTTCATTTCAATATTAAATTGTTCACTCTTTCATTGCAATGGCTCATAATTCAATTTCACCATTAATATAGCTGCCAAGTTCAGTTCAGACAAATTGTAGCGCAAGTCGCTGAGAACAATCTTAAGTGCTGAAAACGCTCCTTCTACACTAACTTGTGTCGCAGGTATTTGATGAATAATACATGCCAAGTCCTTTAGACGGGGATA
Source organism: Metopia argyrocephala (assembly GCA_963576795.1). NCBI lineage: Eukaryota > Metazoa > Arthropoda > Insecta > Diptera > Sarcophagidae > Metopia > Metopia argyrocephala. The sequence continues at coordinate 52,452,128 of OY756211.1, read as the reverse complement.
TAAAAATTTTTTGTTTTCCCAATATTCCACAAGGTCGACATCAACGTCAATACGCTTCTCCTTGTATGAGTCAAGCAGACATGACATTATAACGGGTGCATTAACTTTGTTAAAATTTGACTAAAGTTGGGTTGGTTAGAAATAACCAAAACAACATCACTGATTGTCATCGATCTTATATTTCTTATATATCCATTACATTGTTATTATTATGGCATAGTAAATTTTTTTTTTCTGACTAAAAAAATAAAAGTCAAATTTTAACTTTTATTTCTGACCGAAAAAATAAAAGTCAAAAAATAACTATTATAAAGTGACTTTTTTGAAAAAAGTCGTAACTGTTACGGTCCCTGATGAAAACCTTACATATAAACTCATTTGCTGTACATAGGGATGCCAACCCTTATATCTCGATCCTGAAAATTATATGATTTTCAGGATTTACAAAATTTTTGATTTTAAGGTTTTTTGCTTCTCCTGTAAAAAAAAACAAAAAATGAAGTTGTGTCCGTTTGAATTTAATATGACGGTATGTAGATTTAAAATTATTTAAAAATGTGACTGTGGGTAATGTAGATATTGATGTTCTGGGTATGAGAATTAACTCTGATGTCCATTGGAATAATCACATATTTCGAATGTCGAAAGAAGCACTCAAGAGCTTCGGCTTTTTAGAACGGTGCAAGACATACTTACTTCTCTCCATCCGACGTTCTCAATATTTAAAAGACTTTTATCCGACCTAGAATGGTATACAATATTTCTGTAAACGCTTATCATATCAATTACGATATTAGCAAGCTTAAATCAAATATCTAAAAGCACTATTCCCTCTTTCCTCCTTCCCATAACATATTTCCCTAGACCAGCAATGAAAAAAAAATACATCAAGTATATTTAAAATTAAATAAAAATTGTAAACGAAATTTTTTTTGTAGCATTATGTAAAAAGTAACATATAAAAATAATAGAAATTTTTAGAGAGAATTGCTATGAAAACTAAAAGTTTTGACTTTTTAGTTTACAAATAAACGAAACCTTAAATATAAAATAAATTCTACAGGGCAATTCGTAACATTTTTTACTAAAATTATTTTGTACAGTGTATAAGTACTTTTGATGAGAAAAATTGGCTACCAAATCCTATGATTTAAAAGCCAATGATATCAAGCATGCAATAGTTATTTTTTGTTATGTAGAAAAATATATATATTTTTTTAAAAGCACAGACTTTTTCTCTAATAAATTGCAATACAATGTTTTTTATGTTCATTTTTATTTTATTTTTTTTAAGTGTAATTAACAATAAAAAAACTGTATGTTGTAAATTAGTTTAATGGTTTTTTTTTTGTTTTATAGAGACCAATACTCAGGGGTAAACACCTACTAAATGCTGTGCATTGATTTGCAATTTTTGTGAAAAGGAAAGTACTCGTACATTATGAAAACAGGACATATTTTTTCTCATACTATTTAGAGCCTTAGGAATGACACAAATTGCTATGATTTGATCATTCAAAGGCCTTCACTCTTGAATGATCTACAGCAATTGCCCCATCGTTATAAGTTGATTGTGTGGTGAGTGCCTTCGCTAAGTAGGTTTTTAGCTGTTATCTTCTACTTCCCAATAGGTGGCGCTTTTCTCCTGATCATTCGTTTATCGTTGTCAAAGGCTAATGTAGAATGGAGTGGAATGTCAAGCAGCGGTCACTTTGTAGATAAACTTCTTGGAGGGGAGGGACCTTTTATTTTTAAATTATAATTTTGAAAAAACCGCAAATAACCACTATACCACACCCCGCCCAATGGTTGATGATTTTAAAACAAATCCAAAATGTGTATTTAAAATGGTATCTTAAATTGAGTTTTTAGTTAACAAACGATTTTATATACTTAACTTGCCACTATGAATTTAACATTTTTAATATATCTGTTAAACTACAAAAAATGGTACAAAAAATAAAAACTTGTCCCAAAAAAGTTCTGAAAGTGATAAAAACAGAAAATATTAAAAGTTACTGCAATAAAAATGAAATGTAGCATAACTTCATATGTATGCATATACATACATATGTATGTATACACATATGTACATACATATGCATATCCAAGTGTATGTAATTGTATCTGAAATTTGTATGTTGGTGCTGCAAACAAATTCACAAGTAAATTGTGTTGCACCACACGCATAAACAAAATTCCTTAAGGCACAAAGCAACGCTGCAACACTTTACTCTCAATTGCAATTAAGAATCTTCGTATGCATTCAACTAAAAATACATAAACATACGAGGGTTATATTAAAAGGTATTGTTAAAAAGAAATATCAACAAGAATTTTATCATGTGCAATTGAAATGAACCAATAACACAAGCAGCTTTTCCTATATATTTTATATGAAATGAGGTTTGTTGTACGTTTTAAACTGAAATCGAAAACATAGTTTTTTATTTGAAAATAAAAACTGGCAAGAAAATTATACATTTTCGAGTTTTGTCAAGTCAAGCCATAAATATTAATAGTATTGACTTTCAATCTAATCAAATTTCAAGAAGATTTAGACACTGCTGACACACATGACTGCACTTGGTAAGAAAAGGAGATATATTCTATTAAAAGCGCTCTTTCGCATGCCAAGCCTAAAAGTGGAGAAGCTAATAATAAAACAGCAAATATATGCATTATTTTATGTGTGTTTGTAAAGAGGAAATATTTTGGAATATTAAAAAATTATATTTTTTGTCTTAAATTATTCTAACATAACGCCACGAACGTTTTGCTAAAGTAAAAATTAGCATATTTTAGGCCATTTTTTCCTAAAAATTTTGATTCCAAAATGCAAGTTTGAAGTTCGAAATTTGAAATTTTATTGAGCCTTTTTTAATTTTCATTACAAAGAAAAATATACAAATTATTACAATAACAGAGATAGAGAGAGAGAGAGAGAGAGAGATCTTAAGACTATAATGTAATATCCTAATTTACTTAGAAATGAGTCCAGCAACAAACTTTACAAAAATGGGAAAATTATTTATAGTAATTACATAATATTGTAATAATAAACGCTTCTGCTCGCAAAACTTTCTTTTTTGATATGAGAATATTGTATCATACCAAATTTCCTTAGAACTTAAAATTCCAAAGTGCAAGAATAATTCCAATTTAAATGGTTTAAATAGGTACATTTGGTAAAAATTTTAATTTATTTGATTTGATTAGATGAAAATAGAGTATTTCATTAACTATTTAAATTTTAATGGACCTTACACCTAAGCTACATAATATTAAAAAACAATTTATCAACATCTTTATAAGTCATAAAATCTAAATATCTCAAAGGCTTTTCATAGAGTCTGGCATGCGGCTCTTATTTCCTAACTTGCTAATTTTGGGGTTGATAATTATGCCTGTCGTTTGATTATATACAACGTCAGGTTAAATTCTGGAAGAACGCAAGGCTCTCTTTTGTCTCCTACATTTTTTCTAATTTTCCTAAACGACATTCTCCTTTTCATTTCCAATCCAATCTACTCTTTCGCAGATGACACCAAATTTTTGTCATTCATATTCATTTGATCGTAGGCCGCGGTGAGAAGGCAGAATATAAATGACGCACTCACAAATGACCTGCAATTAATCTTCGAGTGGGGTCGCGCAAACAGGGTTAAATGTAATACTCGCAAAACTCGATGTTATTTTATCACGCATAGTGGTGATTTTGTCGTCTGTGATTATGGACAATGTAAATATCGAGGAGGCGGACGCTCTTGATATTCTGGGCATAAGAATAAATTGTGATGTTCGTTGGAATGATCACATATTTGGAGTGTTGAAAGAAGCATTATAGTGCCTCGATTTTTTAAAACAATGCAGGAAATACTTCACACCATCTAACCTTCTCAATATTTACAAGACATTTATCCGACCTACGATAAAATGCAACTCTCATGTATGAGCCGGTGCTTCAAAATCAGTTTTGGGGCTTCTCGACCGCGTCCAGGAAAAGGCAAAGGTGCTTATCAACGACAGTAGGGTATCCAACTCTATTGATTCGTTGGGGCATCGGCGAAATGTGGCATGCGTTTCATTGTTCTATCGATACTACCATGGGAGGTGCTCTGATTAGATAAGGGATTTGATTCCGGGTGGTCGTATATTTCGCGCACTACTCGTACCTCTCTCAAAGAACTTCGCTTTGTAGTTAATTGTGTAGTGAATCGCACAATGTATTTTAGTTAATCTTTTTAGTGTAACTTCCATAAGTAATACAATTATATAATAATTAGCAAAATTAAGTTTTATTTGCCTTTGAAAAAATACTATATTTTAATTTCATTCGAATCCGTGTTTGAGAACATACCCTCGTTTTCATTCATATACATATTAAATTGCACTGGCATTATTTTGCTGAATTCCGCTCATACATGCAAACAAATTAAAACTGAAATCTATAAAATAATACACATAAAGCGAAAAAGAACAGATAGTGTGGAATACAACTTTCCAAAACAAAAATGAAAATAAAAAAAAATATTATGTGTTATTTACACTGAGATAAACACATTAAAACATGAAACACTAACAAAAATTTAAAAACAAAAATCTATCTACCGGCTTCAAGCCAAGCAGTCAGCTATACTAACCGACGCAATCACCCTAAAAACCTGTACGACAATGTCAAGATGCCAATAGCTGTCTGAGGTGATTAACTTTGGACAGCAGATCTTTTCTTTTTGCACTGGTTTCTGGATTCTAATAAAGAAATTGTGTGTATACTTGCAATGGACTGTATTTAATTAAATCAAAATGAAAACACGTTATTCATATTTATTATTTAGCTTTATTGGTATAAATTTATCTGTAGATATATTTAGGAGTTGTGTGTCTCAGTTAGAAAAAGCAACTAACTACTAGTTCACAATAGTAACTAGAAAAAATAAAGCAAGGTTGTATAACATAGTAGTAACAAAGATGGTATATTAGAAGTAAGTATAATAAATCCCTCAAACAGAAATAAATAATTAAAAATAATTCGTTTTATTTGTTTTCTAGAAATTAAATTCAGTGAGCACATGAAGCTCGTATACAACAAAAAGCAAAAGCTTAGCAAGTGCATTTAACTTGATTTTTCTTTTTTAATTCAATTTCATGCAGTTTTCATAGGCTGAAGAAAAAAAAACTTTTTTATCTATTTCAAGTTTTTCCAAAATTATGACACACTTTTTTTATCAGTGTATATTGACAGAAAAAAAAACAAAATTTCAACACGTTCTAGTATTTATAAAATCATATCATGATTCGGGCATTTTTCATATTTTTCATAAAAAAGAGATATTTCGTTTTGTTTAAATTTTATTCTTAAATGAATATTCTTGCAACAGAAAGTACAGAAATATGATTCGTAAGTTTCTTTATTTGAAAACAACTCAACATACGTGCTATACACGCAACATTTACTGTGTGTTTTATTTCATTTTTGCAACGTTACAATTGTGAATTTTTATTCTTTATACATTGAGACGAAAACGAATTTGGAATACAGTACATATTTTTTTATTCACGGCTATATTTTTTAGGGAAATTTATAAAAATATTCGTTATAATTTATTTAATTAAAAATCTGTTAAAGAAGATGATTGCAAATGTAGTATGTATACATTACTTACTTACTTACTTAGCTGGCCATGACAACCCGTTAACGGGTTTCGGCCTGCCTCAACACTAGTCTCCAGGCGTCTCTGCTAAGCGCACGCCTTCTCCAGTTGGTCACACCAATTGATGACAGGGCTCCATCTACCTGGTCTTTCCAACGTAAACATGGACGTCCTCTACGCCGACGTCCAGTGACCTTCGCATCGAAAACCTTTTTCGCTGGAGCAGATTCTTCCATCCGAACAACATGGCCGAGCCAGCGCAGCCGCTGGATGTTAATGCGCTGGACAACATCTACGTCGCCGAGGAGCTCATACAGCTCATAGTTGGTCCTAATGCGAAACTCATCGCCTTGCTTCAGAGGACCAAAGATCTTGCGAAGAATTTTTCTCTCAAACACTCCCAGGACCGCTGCATCGGCACAAGACAGCGTCCATGCTTCCGCACCATAGAGAAGCACCGGAAGAATAAGCGACTTGTAGAGTGTTAACTTCGTCGCACGAGAGAGGTCTCTGTTACTAAACTGCCTACCGAGACCGTAGTAGCACCTGTTGGCCAGTGTAATTCTTCGCTTGATCTCCAGACTGACATCATTCTTGCTGGTAATGGCGGTGCCAAGGTAGATGAACTCCTTGACCACATCGAATGTATAGTTGCCGGCTGTAACCTGGGAGCCGATACGATCAACGTCCCTACTCGTCGACAACATGTACTTCGTCTTGCTCTCATTTACCGCCAGACCCATTTTTGCAGACTCTCGTTCAATAGCATTAAAGGCTGCGGTGACATCTCGCTTGGTATGCCCAATGATGTCTATGTCGTCGGCATACGCAAGGAGCTGGACACTTTTATTAAAAATAGTGCCATTACGATGCACACCTGCCTTTCGCAAAACGCTCTCCATGACGAAGTTGAAGAGGTCGCAGGATAAGGGATCGCCTTGTCTGAAACCTCGCACGGTATTAAAAGGCTCGGAGAGGTCTCTTCCTACCTTGACGGAGCTGCAGGAGTTGCTCAGCGTCATTCTGCATAGCCTTATCAGCTTAGCAGGAATACCGAGCTCAGACATTGCGGCATAAACGCGATCCCTTATTGGGCTATCGAAGGCTGCCTTATAGTCGACAAAAAGATGGTGTGTGTCGACTTGACTTTCATGGGTCTTCTCCAGGATTTGGCGCAGTGTGAATATCTGGTCAATGGTGGACTTACCAGGTCTGAAGCCGCACTGATAAGGTCCAATCAGTGAGATGGCGAATGGCTTCAGTCGTTCACACAATACGCTCGTAAGAACCTTATATGCGATAGGGAGGAGGCTTATACCCCTGTAGTTGGTGCATATCGTGGGATCTCCCTTTTTCAGGATGGGACAGAGAGCACTAAGATTCCAATCGTTGGGCATACTTTCCTCCAGCCATACTCTGCAAATGAGCTGGTGCATGCACCTAACCAACTCATCGCCTCCATACTTGAAGAGTTCAGCTGGCAAACCATCGGGTCCAGCTGCTTTGTTGTTCTTCAGTCGCCATATGGCAACCTTGACCTCTTCATGGCTGGGGGACGGGATCTCGACGTCGTCGTTAATGATTGGGTCCGGCACAGCATCTCTAGAGGCGGAATTTGTGTCGCCATCGCCCTGCAATAGATTAGAGAAGTGCTGTCTCCATAATCTTAGTGTTCCTTGTGCATCTGTAACCAGGTTACCATGTTCGTCTCTGCAGAAGGTTGCTCCGGGCTTTAAACCAGTAGTAAGACGCCTTATCTTTTTATAAAAATTTCGAGCATCATTTCTACTCCTGCACATCTCGATTTCCTCACGATCACGCCTTTCTTGCTCTCTTTTCTTCTTTCTAAATAGGCGTCTCTCTTCCCTCCTCTTTTCTCTATACGCCTCCACCGTTGCTCTTGTAGAGGTGGACTGCAATGTATACATTATATACATAAATAAACTGGCTACATGGACTTGAATTTAGTTTTTAATATTTAAAAATTTATTAAAATCCACAATCCACCCATAATAACTTTCAACATTCAGTCAGTAATCTCCAATTTATTTTAAATATAAAAATAAACGTATGTATCTTTTATTCTTGTGAAACGTGCTCAAGTATCTGCTACAAACACATTTCTACCACAGTATCTTAAAACAATAAAGTGTCTAAAAATAATTCTTGGTGCCGATGGCTAAATAAAATAAATCATCACCAACAAAAGCAACAACAAGAAAAAAATTTAAAAAAGAAAATAAACACTGAGTTTAGTATTTAACCACAGACTAAATAAAATGTAAAAATATAAAAACGTACAGTGAAAGCTCTACTAACGTAAAGCTCATATTTTTATTTTCTATTTAAGACCAATACTCAGGGGTAAACCCCTACTAAATGCAGTGCATTGTATTGGAATATATATATATATATATATAGACAGATAAATCTTAAGCGTCTTATTTCTATGGGACAAATTGCTGTCAACTTGATCACTCAAAGGCAAGCCTTATACCTTCACCTTTGAATGATCCACAGCAATTGCCCCATCTAGATGTTGAATGTGAGTGGTGAGCATCTTTTTTGTGTAGGTTAGCTGTTATCTTCCCAGAAGGTGGTGCTATACTCCTGATCATTCGTTTCTTGATGGAATAGACTGGAAGCGGTTATGTGATGATTGACTTCTTGGGGGGGACCTCTTATTTTAAAAACAGCAAATTTATTTTTTAATTTTTTCTTCTTCGCTTAGATATGAACCTCGGTCGTTTGAGTTTCTGTGCACGCTCTCTAACCACTATACCACAACCCCTCATCATTTAACCAAACGTCTTGCGTGTATGTGATTTAATGTATTTTATGAATAAACGTGTCCCGTATACCTGCAAAAATCGTTACAAATATCTGTTTACATACTTACTTACATACATATGTATGTATAATGCAATTTTATTTTCCATTTTGATATATTTAAATAAAAAGATTGATTAAGAGAATTATCTTCAACGAATACATACATACATACATACATACATAATTGGCTATTACAACCCTGTGTCATGGTTACAGCCTAGCTTCTCGCAGCACTCATGTTGTGTGTGTTAATTTTTACTTATGAGTACCGGGACCTACAGTGTTAAAGTCGACTCCGAACGACAGATTTGAGAAGCTTGTTCATGACAATCAATTACTCCCAGAACTTTTAATAAAAGACTGCTGAGAGGTAGTCGCCGAAAGAAATAATTTTTTTATATTTCTTTTTTTCAAGATGTCAAGAGATGCGTAGCTACAATACTTTTCAAGAAAATTACAATTGAGTAAGTGTAACTCTGTGCATTTTTGTATTATTTTCCGATTTTCAAGACCTCGTATTTCCGGATCCAGATGTGTTAGTGCCCCCAAACTTTGTATTAAATTTGTTATAAATAATATTATGCTTATTTAACAAAGTTTAAATCAAAAGTAAAGAAAAAATACAAATTATTTTTTATATGCAAATGACTTTTTGAAAAAGCTAATATGATTTAAAAATACAAAGTATAATATTTAACAAGTTAAATATTTAAGTTGTTTTATATATAATTCATATAATTTAACAAAATTAGTTCTATGATATACTATATTTCTAAAAAAAAATCATAAAATTTAAGGAAGTGGGGGTGTGGATTACACCCATTGGTTGATTTGACTTGGAATGTCCCATATGGTAAATAAATGAAATGAATTATAAAAATTTATTGCAATCTATTTCTTAATCATCGATACAAGTATATAACCACCTTTAAAAATCCCATGGGCAGACATATGCAGAGAAAGTGCTTAAATGGTTATTTGTTTGAATTGCCTAGATTTTAGTTTCAAGCGTTACTAAAGTTATAGCACACCATTTATTCCAGAAAGAAAATTACATACATGTTGTACTACTCTTCAAAATTTGGTTAAATATAAAATAATTTATAAATTTTTTTATATCGTAGATGGGTGTCAAAAAAAAAAAATAAAAATATTCTCACATTACCGGTTCAATAGGTATATGACTGCTGCAATTACCAAACCGCTTAGAAAATTTTACAATATTAATATAAATGTAAAAACGCCTTATAAATTATTTAATTTTTTGTTGATAAATAAAGGTAGAATCTTATGAGATAATGGATTTTGGGCAACTTTTAACTTTGAACTTTTTTAATAATTTATAAGTTTTCAGAGAAAAAAATCATATTCACTTTTAAAATACTGGTAAATGAAAGCAAAACTAAACCACTTTCAATGGACTAATAGTAAAACAAATTAATAAAAAACTGACGGTAAGTGCGACTTTAACGCGATAATCATGTTCTAAAATTGTTCGATAATTGTTGTCGAATCAACGCCTGCTATGTACCTTTACTTTTAAGTCTTCTGAAGTGCGATTCACTTTTTGACAGCAAATTAAACGATTTTCCTATTCAGTACAATTTTTCAACAACTGTAGTTATGGTTAAGCGTTTACTAAACCACAGTTCTATTTTTGTTGTTAAAATAGACACAAAATAAAAATGAACATTTTATGGAATTTAGTCAGTAAATTTATTAATATATTATTTAATTGATATACACATTTCGTTAATGATTTTCCAAAAAATGAAAAAAATTTCAAATATTTTCAGAAAATATTAAATTTAATGTCAAAATACAATGTGCGAGATGCGTACTCATACATACTTATTTAAAAAACAATATTTCCTAAAATTACTACTTTCTTATAGAATAAATAGTAAAATTTATATAAAAGCAATATTTAATAAAAAAAAAAATAAACAGAAATCATAATATGTTAGATATACTTATGACAAAATTCAAGTGAATAACTTTAAAGTTTGTAAGAAAACTGACTTTGCATACTGTTTTTCCGTTAAGTTTTTTTTCGTTCTTATACAGATGCCACTTGATTTATATTTGTAACTAAAAGCGTTAACGAGGACTTACTGAATTGCATTATTGTTAGTGCCGACAACAAAATCGGCTTTAAATTTTAACAGATAACAAATCGTTAAAAGTTACTGAATTGTTTATTTATCAAAAAAATATGTTGATATATTATTAAGTAAGATAAGTTTTTCCTTTACTTTTTTAGTGTAATTTAAAAGATCAATATGTCTAAAAATAGCTTTTGGTGAAAATCGAAACCACTACCTTTAATCTGACAGTCTTGCACATTACGCATTTGTCTAGAAGACAGCCCGTTAGAATAAATTTGAAACTGGAGATAATCGATTTTGCAAGTGAACCATTCATACTAAATTTTCCTAAATGTTGCTTTCTTGTTGAACGATAAATTTGGCAAACATTTATTTTCTTGCCATTACAATTTCCTAAACATATTAAAAAAAAAGACAAAAACAAATTCGAAATAAAATGAAGGAATCTTTTCATTTCCTTTAACAAATTTAACATCATTAAATTGATAACAAAATTGTGTGAAAATGCAGCAGAGGAGTCTGTTTCTGTTTCCAAATTGTAGTAAGACCACAAATACTTTTTACATGTATGAGTACTTGTTTGTCTGCACAAATAAAAGAAAACCGAAGATTTTTATAAATGCCTTCTCTACTATTTAGGAAGCTCTGTAACGTTTACAAACAAGCTTTTGTGTCAAATAATAAATGTTTGTCACAGAATTATCTAATTTACTATTATTTTTATTCTTCTTTTTTAGCTCATTTTCTATTCGCTCGTCTGTATGACGTATAATTTTTCATTTCAATTTTCAATGTGAAAAGGCGCAAATAAGAAACCAAGATTTTAGAATTTTCAACAGTTTTTGTGAGGAATACAAGGATGCATTTGCATACGTACTTATGTATATACGGAGTAGAAAAATTACTTTAAAATATATTCTTAGAAATATATTTATATAAATTTACAAAATTTAATTTTGCATTTTAAATTATAAAATGTGTGCTGTTGTTTAAAAATTGTATTACATACATACATACATACATAACTGGCCTTTACAACCCTGTGTCAGGATTACGGCCTAGCTTCTCGCAGCACTCATGTTGTGTGTGTAAATTTCTATCCATGAGTACCGGGACCTACAGTTTAATGTCGACTCCGAACGACAGACTTGGGAAGCTCTTTCATGGCAATTAATTACTCTCAGAGCTTTTGCCAGAAGACTGCTGAGAGGTAGTCGCCGAAAGAAATATTTTTTTTTTATATTTCTTTTTTCAAGATGTCGGTGCTGAGATTTGAACCCGGCACTATCGTCTTAGTAAGCCAACACACTAACCACTAGACCACGGCGACTACAATTACATTGTTATTTAAATTTTATCTGTAATGCGGAAAATAAAAGTTTACTTGAAACTAAAGCTAAATTTTTTGTCTACTCAGCCCCTTATGTCAATCAGACAAGTTGCAGTCAGTTGATTACTCAAAGATTAGAGTTATACCTTTACACTTGATATGATGATATTGCCCCATCTGTCGGTGTTAATTGTTTTTCTTGTGAGGTGGTGAGAATCTTTGCTAAGTTGTTGGCCAAGTCCTATCAATTTATTCTCATTAGGTGGCGCTTTATCCTGATCATTTGTTTGATGCCAAAGTTGACGGTGGATAGCGTTAAATGTCAGGGGCGGTTTTCTTAATACGTTCGCGGACGTGAATGCTATAGCATTCCTTTTCATACTGATGCAAAACGACATGAATGCTATAGCATTAGGCTGATGTCAGTGCGCACTATAAGCGAAGTGATGCTAGAAGCTATATTCTTCATGCTATACTTATACTACTGGATGTCAGAGTAGAGACTATATTAAACAAAGCGACTTGTTGTGTTGTTAAAAATGGATTCAGATGAAGAATTTTTTATTTCAATTTATACATATAATTTGTTTTTCAGTAAAGAGAGAGAAATCCACGATATAAACATAAAGTAAATATAATATATGTATATATATACTTACTTAGCTGGCCATAACAATCCGTTAACGGGTTTCGGCCTGCTTCAACACTAGTCTCCAGGTGCTTCTGCTTAGCGCGCGCCTTCTCCAGTTGGTCACACCAATCGATGACAGGGCTTCATCAACCTGGTCCTCCCAACGTAAACAAGGTCGTCCTCTACGCCGACGTCCAGTGACCTTCGCATCGAAAACTTTCTTCGCAGGAGCAGATTCTTCCATCCGAACAATGTGGCCTAGCCAGCGTAGCCGCGGGATGTTAATACGCTGGACAACGCCTACATCGCCGAGGAGCTCATACAGCTCATGGTTGGTTCTAATGCGAAACTCATCGCCATGCCTTAGAGGACCAACGACCTTACGAAGATCTTTTCTCTTGAACACCCCCAGGACTGCTGCATCGGCACAAGACAGCGTCCATGCTTCCGCACCATAGAGAAGCACCGGGAGAATAAGCGACTTGTAGAGTGTTAATTTCGTCGCACGCGAGAGGTCTCTATTACTAAACTGCCTACCGAGACCGTAGTAGCACCTGTTGGCCAGTGTGATTCTTCGCCTGATCTCTAGACTGACATCATTCTTGCTGGTAATGGCGGTGCCAAGGTAGATGAACTCCTTGACCACATCGAATGTATAGTTGCCGGCTGTAACCTGGGAGCCGATACGATCAACGTCCCTACTCGTCGACAACATGTACTTCGTCTTGCTCTCATTTACCGCCAGACCATTTTAGCAGACTCCCGTTCAATAGCATTAAAGGCTGCGGTGACATCTCGCTTGGTATGCCCAATGATGTCTATATCGTCTGCACACGCAAGGAGCTGGACACTTTTGTTAAAAATTGTGCCATTACGATGCACACCCGCCTTTCGCAAAACACTCTCCATGACGAAATTGAAGAGATCGCAGGATAAGGGATCGCCCTGTCTGAAACCTCGCACGGTATTAAAAGGCTCGGAGAGGTCTCTTCCTACCTTGACGGAGCTGCGGGAATTACTCAACGTCATTCTGCACAGTCTTATCAATTTTGCAGGAATGCCGAGCTCAGACATTGCTTCATATACGCGATCCCTTATCGGGTTATCGAACGCTGCCTTATAGTCGACAAAGTGGTGGTGTGTGTCGACTTGACTTTCATGGGTCTTCTCCAGGATTTGGCGCAGTGTGAATATCTGGTCAATGGTGGACTTACCAGGTCTGAAGCCGCACTGATAAGGTCCAATCAGTGAGATGGCGAATGGCTTCAGTCGTTCACACAATACGCTCGTAAGAACCTTATATGCGATAGGGAGAAGGCTTATACCCCTGCAGTTGGTGTATATTGTGAGGTCTCCCTTTTTCAGGATCGGACAGAGGGCACTGAGATTCCAATCATCGGGCATACTTTCCTCCAGCCATATTCTGCAAATGAGCTGTTGCATGCACCTAACCAGCTCATCGCCTCCATACTTGAAGAGTTCAGCGGGCAGGCCGTCAGGTCTGGCTGCTTTGTTGTTCTTCAGTCGCCATATGGCAACCTTGACCTCTTCATGGCTGGGGGACGGGATCTCAACGTCATCATTGATTGGGTCCGGCACAGCATCTCTAGCAGCGGAATTTGTATCATCATCGTTTTGCAGTAGATTACAGAAATGCTGTCTCCATAATCTCAGTGCACCATGTGCATCTGTAACCAGATTACCATGTTCGTCTCTGCAGGAGGTTGCTCCGGGTTTAAAACCAGTAGTAAGACGCCTTATCTTCTTATAAAAATTTCGAGCATCATATCTACTCCTGCACATCTCGATTTCCTCACGATCACGCTTTTCTTGCTCCCTTTTCTTTCTTCTAAATAGGCGTCTCTCTTCCCACCTCTTCTCTCTGTACACCTCCACAGTTGCTCTTGTAGTATTGGACTGCAACGTTCTTCTGTAGGAAGCATTCTTTGCCGCAGTGGCCTCACGACACTCTTCATCGTACCATATGTTTCTGCGGGGAAGACGCTCAAAGCCAAGGACTGTTTCGGAAGCGTTGCGCAGAGAGTGAGCAATGTGAGACCACTGTCCACCAATACTTTCGAGAGAGGACTGGATGCAATGGAGCTCATTAGAAAGACGATCGGAAAACGCCCTGGCTGTCTCTTGTGATCGCACCTTTTTGATGTCCAGCTTCCCTCAAACACTAGAACGTGCCATATTCGCTGCGCATATGCGCAGTCTCATCTTGGCTGCGACAAGATAATGGTCCGAGTCGACATTTGGACCTCTAAATGTGCGCACGTCTAGTATACTGGATACATGCCTTCCATCAATCACAATGTGATCGATCTGGTTGGTAGTTGATCGATCGGGAGAGAGCCAGGTGGCCTTATGGATATCGAGATGCTGGAACCTGGTGCTACAAACTACCATGTTTCGCGCCGCGGCGAAATCGATCAGTTTCATGCTGTTCGGCGAGGTGGAAGAATGGAGACTGAACGGCCCGACAGTGGGGCTAAAGATACCTTCACGTCCAACTTTCGCATTGAAATCGCCGAGGACAATTATCGTATACATCCTCGAGCTTTGCGTAGAAAGCATCTTTGACCGCATCATCCTTCTCTTCCGTCGGGGCGTGAGCGCAAATGAGGCTGATGTTATAAAATTTCGCCTTCATCCGGATCGTAGCTATTCTTTCGGTCAGTAGAAAAGGGATACTTCTGGTATTCTTATATTTGGAAAGGACTTTGCACAATGATAACAATAACAGTTATAAATAAAAAATTTGTTGAAGAAAGTTCTCTCAAGATAAATGAAAATTAGGCCCTTATGAAGAGCTCTCATTACTAGTATGGCATTAAAGCGCAAATATTTTAAAGAGGAATATGAAATAAAAATTAACGATGAATTCATGATGTATGTACTATAAGAATCATTAGTTGTATGGGAAGAGTAACATTTCTTTTCAATTGAGAAAACTGAATGTAAAATTTTTAATCCTATACAAATGCTTCAACACGGAATTAATTCGAGTTCGATCCAAAAGAAAAATGTAGAAGGGTAAGATTCAAGAAAAAGAAGAGTTTGAAATATCCTTAAAATTTTAAGTTAATTTTTAAGAAAAAACTATTTCATGGTTAGTTGTAATACTGTAGTACCTATAACACCGCATTTAGACTATGTTACTTGTAACATGTTACTGTAACATGTTACATGTATTTGTAGGCGAAGGGAGTAGAAAAGGCAGAGACGTTACAAAAGTAACACGATTTCTGTTTTTCATATTACTTTCTGACGTTTCTCTTTTGTGTTTTCGTTTTTTCTACTATTTTTCTTTATTTTTTTTCGTATCTCCAACAGGAATGATCCCTTAATTAATCAAAATATTAAATGAAATATATAAAAAGAAATAATGAACAGAAAAATACATTTATGTATAGAAAAAAGAAGAAAAGAATTGAAAATTTTTATCAAATTTATTAATTTGTGAAATAAATAAATATAATTTGAAATTTTTATAACAATCAAAACATTCAAGAAGAAGAATAAAGAACGAAACCAAAACAAAAAATAAAAAAGAGACAAGTTTGTAGTAACATAATAAAAATGCTTCAAGTTTTTAAAAGTTATTTTGAAACAAAATAATAAAAGAGTCATGTTACAAGTAACATAGTCTAAATGCGGTGTAACTCATACGTTTTTGAACTGTTTTTATAATGCAAACATTAACTGCTGTATTCATACAAATTATTGTAGGTTTATGAAGAGCTCCCAGCTCTGAATTCTTGCAAAAAAAAGAAATATGAATAAAATATTTCTTTCGGACACTAACTCTTAGCAGTCTTCTGGCAAAAGCTCTGGGAGTAACTGATTGCTATTAACAAGTTTCAAAAAACTATTCGGAGTCGAATTTAAATTGTAGGTTCCGGTACTCATGAATAAAAATTAACACACACAACATGGGTGCTGCGAGAAGCTAGGCCGTAACCCTGACACAGGGTTTTAATGGCCAAACATGTATATATGTATGGATGTATGTTTTGTGAAGAGCTTATTTGACAAATTTCGATGGAATACTTGTCAAATAAACCCTCAATAAATATAAAATATTTTTTATTAATACAGAAGTAAGTGTTTATTCCAAGAAATTATTAAGTTAAAAATTTTTTTTTATAATATTTAAATTCAAAAATAAATATTTTACTCCTACGAATACCCCATTTCTTCTTGCACAATGTTTTAACGATCAATTTGTGTAAAAACCAAAACCAAACATCGTTCATTAAATTCGATTTGCAATTATTTACAAACGATATTAAACTTTTTTAGAATAAAATATTATAAAAAAATTAAAAGAATTTTATTTTATGTTGACTATTACAACGAAGTTGTAAAACAAAGTTAAATTTTTAATAAAATGTGCAAATAAGTGCAGACATATTTTTGATAAACTGTTTCAAAAGTATTAATATTTTTAGAAAAAAAAAGGTTTTTTTTTCTTAATTTAGCTTTATTCACAACAATTTATCGACATGTTTACCGAGATCCACTAATAATAACACATATTACACGTAAAAACAAAAATCATAAATTAATCTTACTAACTTGAGGTTGAAGGTTCCATTAAAATATTATTAATTATCACCTTAGAAAACACTTAAAACTAATTCTTAAGAAACCAAAAGTTGAAATTTGTATTGCACGCGAAGAAATCGTCAAATAACTTAAACTTTAAAATTGTGTACGGACATAACGGTAGTTGTCAAAAACAAAATTTTTGCATTAGTGATGTAGAATGTTGCGTACTTTTACCGACTACAAAAATTTATTTGGTTACCCTAAATTTAATTTTGCAATTAATTCCATTTTTGGTATCAAAAACCCTATTGTGTGCTGAGTTGTTTACCAAGTTTTTTTTTTCACTGTAACACCGTGTTATTAAGCACAAAGTATTTGTGTAAAACCACAATTATATTTATATTATAAAAAAAGAACGCTCTATTAGATTTTTAATAAACCATCAGTTGGTCTCTTAAATCATCAGAGGTAACTGTTAAATACATCACTCGCCTCATACAATGGAAAATTACACAATTGTTAACACGACAAAAGATATTAAATGGCCAGTAAGTTTTAAAACTAATTCACAATTTTCGTTTTTAGTTATTAACTAAATTAGCTTTTATTAAAACCAATATTTTTTAGGCCTACGTTTCTACCGTAATACTGGAAAATGAAAAACTTGAAAAAGCCGAAAAAGTATTGGAAAAAGCTTTAATAACTTTAGAAGCCTATAGTGGTACCCACTATACCTGTATAAATATAGAATCAGCCAAACGAACAGGCATATTTCTTTACGATATCATAGCTGATCTGCAAGATAGTGAGAATCAAATAAAAACTTGTCATATTATGATATTAAATGAACCCTGGATGAAGGCAAATAGTATTGCTCAGGCTTGTTTTGAATTTCTTGAAGAAGACGGTTCAATCGGTGATGATAAATTACTTATAAAACGTAAGAAAAACGTTCGCTACTACAAGATTAATGAAGTTTTGTATGAGGAACACAATTACGAGCTTCAAGGTCATAATGGGAATGATAAGAGTAATTTTAAAATAATTATAGCGAATAACTAAATAAAGTCTAATTTCGTCATAGTTTTGATGTTTTTTCATAAATTCTGAAAACAAAAACGGTACTGACTTTTTGTTGCAAACGCTGTTTCTAGTTTTATAAATTTGTGTTTAAACAAATGGCATTATTTTCAGTTGAAAATATTGGATATTTAATAAAGATTTTTTTTTTCAAATCATAAACAAAAGTCAAACAGATATACACGCTATGATTATTTAAATAAAAATTGAGTTTTCAAAACTCTGCTGTAGGTCGAAGAAAAGCGAGTTTTTCTTTCTATAAAAAGCGGAAATACATGATGAATTTTTTTTTCTTGTCTTTACTGGGGTTCGAACCTTAGCTCCCTTTGTCTTGTACACTAGCACTCTAAACAGCACACCAATTTAAAATCTAATTCTCTTCAGTTAGTTTCTTTTGAAACCTAAACGAACATCAACGAAAGAATTATATAAATGAAAGCTCACAGAAAAATTAAAAAATCTAATACAATATACAAATTGGTTTTAAGTATATTTTTGTTTTTTACCAGCTAACTTGTATACTGGTTTTGGACTTACAAAATAAATGAGTAACGTGAATTACTGCTGGCAAAGTATTGAGTAATTGGCACCGGGTATCGAGTATTTTCACTAATTACACTGTGGAATAAATTCAGGTTGACAAGAGTAAGGTCGATTCTGGGAATGAGGGGTAAAAATAGAGGCTAAAATAAAAGACTCGCATCGTGGCGTTTGTTAGTTGGAATTTTTTTTTTTTTAATCGACCTACGAACTTTGCAGTCAAATGTCGATTTTCATCATACTGTTTTTATGGTTTTTTGGCTATAACTCGTCGACTAATCGATGTTTTTTAAATCTGTAAAAGCCAAATTATTGCTAGAGACCTGTGCAACAATTGGAATTTTTTTAAAAATTGATTTAGAAAATTATTGTAATGCTTATGAAGGGAAATGTTGGAAAAATTATTTGTTTGCTTAAAAAAAGTGCCAAACTGAACGCATATTCCGTAGGGAAACAGCGGTTCTAAAATAAAAAATTAAAATATTGTAATTAAAACAAAAAAATTTTAAAATTGATGAGGGATCACCATTTGGTTTTATTTTTTTTGTTTATTTGATTTTGTTTATTAAATTTTTATAATTTTCTGAATTAAAAGATGGACCTTATATTGAAACAAATGCTTTGCACATAACATTTCTAGAGTGTACTTCATTAGTTTTGGGTAATTTTGGTAATTTCTTTTCCATATTTTATTATAACATTTGCCAAATTTTGCCAATAATTTTGGGTACTTTTTTATTGGATTTACTCGCAAAAAAATAAAATTTTGTACAAATGTGCAACAATGGTTACATTTATCTTAAGTTCATGTAAGTACATTAATGCCAATTAAAAGTTTTCTTTAATTTACTTATGCCTTTGACAGCCTTTTCGTTAATTTTGACAGGTACTTAAGCTAAGTCATGCACATTATGGTTGGTCCTCTAGGTTTTTGACACCAAAATTGGTAAAATCTGTAATCCGTTTTCGGCTACTCATCTCCGAAACTAGAGGAGATATCCGAAAACGGATTGGGGATTTGAAAAATTTGGGGTCGAAAACCTAAAGTGGCATCATCAACTCGAGATGGACATATAAAAAATATGAAATTGCGGATAGACGAGAGAGACAAAAATACTAATATATCACACTTTAAGATCAAACTGTAAATGCCTAATATATAACGAAAAAAACTGAAGAGAAGACCCCTACGTTCGGCTAAAAAAAATTTTTTTTTCGAAATCTTGCAAAAATACGTTATATTAGAGGCGGATAGGTAAACTTTTTTTTTTGCAGTGTGCAGCTATTTCAAGAACACATTGATAATCTCTAAAAATGCTTACAGGAATGAAATTTTAAACATATATATGACACGTGTAACGATAAAAATATATATACCTTCTGTAAATATAGACAGTGTTGAACAAACGGCTACTGCTAAGTAGTTCTTAAGATAGCTGGGAATGACAAACAATCTTCCAACATTTGAATTCCTACTGGCACAATAAGAGGAACTGAATAATTTAGTTGATAGACATGCAAGCGTTGAAAAGCATTCTTTACAACTAGCGCTTGTGTTATATCCGACACAACCCAAAGTCGAAGAAATATACCGATCAAAGTTAATAATGGTTTCAAGAATTTACAATCTGGTTAAATGCCCATCGTAAAATATTTATAATTTATTCAAATAAAAGGTTCGCCATTTCAGTCGGGTATTTATAAATTATTGATGCCCAAGGTAGTAGTATTGGTGAGATAAACAAAAATAAGACACAGAAGTTCTGCAAGTGTAGTTTGTCTTTCCCACTCAACATGCTGATTTCCTATTGGTTGATTGACGATCGAACAAAAGAGCGTAAGTATACGTGTGAGTTTAATTTGCTAATATCAGCCACTACTGGGCATCTTTGATCTAAAGCAGTGGTCTTCACAAAGAGAGTCATACAAAACTGAAAGATAAGATTGGTTTCTTCATTTGTGTTTTTTTTCACAACTTGAATGAAATTAGTGAAAATTTTCGTTTTAAAAACCTTTAATTTTAAAATTTAAACTGATTTATTAAAATTATTCATAAAATAAATTTTTTGTAAATTCTATAAACAAATTGAAATGTAGTTAAAAGAAATATAAACAATAATAAGTTTATGTTGCTTATTATCATAACTTCTCAGTGTCTGACAAACAAATTTAGCTCTCTTAAAAACTAATAAAATATAAACACATACGCAATTTTTGTCTCACACACATGTTTTTGTAATAATTGTGGTTGTCGTTTAGCAACATTTATGTTACGAACCGGTTGGGGTGGCGAGGTTCCGATCTAGCTCATTTTGGTCCTCAGGGTGGTCCCAACCCTTCCCGCCATCCACGTATCCGAACATAAAAAAAAATTTATACAAAACAAAAGAATTTCAATCACCAACTATTTTATCTGTATAACGGAATCATCCGAAAGCCATTTCCTGAGACAGATGTCAGCACAGGACTGCCCTCCCAACCATGTCGCAAAAGAATACATCCAAAAATATAATTGTCCCGCGACCCAATATCCATCTGACCTTGCCCACACTTACCGTTCTATCATTGCTTCACTATTTCCAAAAACAAAGCGAATGGATTTCTTTTTATGAAAGATTTTTAAATTTGCAAATTTTTTAATAATTAATTAAGTTTTTCATAGGAAAATAAAATAAAAACTGGTTTCCAGGAATTCTAAAAGTGATATCTGTTAATAAAGTACAATAAATTTAATTTTAAACTAATATAATAAGAATTAATGATACGGGTAGTTTTGGTATATTTTAAGAAGCTGTTTGCCAGAATTTTTGTGGAATTAAGCAACCCTGGTTGTAAAATTCTCGAAGAGAGTAAGAAAAACTAAAAAAATATCCGAACAATTTATTTACCTGAGTAATACTGGTGAAGACCACTGATCTAAAGCCAACTTGCAGGTTACGTACTACAATATTCCCCGGATAATCGCCCCACGCTTAATTGCCTTTCACAATTATTTACTTTAATTTCTAAATCCCTATATTTTTTCTCATCATTTTCTAATAATTACTGTTAATTAACGTTCGCTTAATTGCGTTATTCGCTTAACTATCTTAAATATGTTTTCCCCAAAGAGAAATTTCACTTAAAATTCCCTCGTTTAATTTACCAAAATAATTATTTTCTAAAAAATGCAGCTTAACTTAACTATGTTTATATAGGCATAAAATGTCCATTAAATGTACTTTTAAACTACTTTTTTTCAGAGTAGGAAAACAAAAATAAAACAGAAACAGTGAGAAAGATTGTCCCATTTAATTTTGTATATTGTTTTTGTTTTGAGTACTACAAATATACTAACTCAAATGTGCGTAGGTACAACAAAAAATGAATAAGAAGAAAAAGGATAGAAGAAGAGAAAAAGAAAAGAAGAAGAGAAAAAAACAACAAAAAACAAAGCAAGCACAAGAGCGAAAAGCTAAGTAATTGTTTCATTTGCGCTCATTCTTATTTAGAAAGTATTTGTTTTTGTTTTGCTCATGTACAATACCATTAAAAAACTTTTGAAAAGTGTATGACTTTGTTGTAACTTTTGCGAAATGTTTTGTTGTTTGCCCACTCTGCCTTTTTTTGATACAACCTTACAATTAAAGTCTACCGAGTTTATGTATAAGTATAAATGATTAAACAGAATACGACCGCCACTTCAGGCAAAAACGACTCTCAGAGAAAACATGCAAAAGATTAAAACGACGGCCGCAACTTCACGAACTGTCATTTATTGTTTTTGCATTTCATGTATGTAAAGCTATTAAAAATTAAGTTAATGAGAAGAATTGAATTTTTATTTTAGAATTTAATCATCTTTACACATTTATTCAATTATTTTTTCTATAATATCACTCATTTAAATTAACAAATTACAAAATTTTTTAATTTATTTAAACTTTCAAATGTTTTTTCGATTTTCATTTGTTCTTATTTTTCTTTCCGCCAACAACAAAAAACAAATGGGTTTGTTTACAAAATGTATGAAATTTAATAAAAGTGTGGTAACATTGTTGAGAGAATTTATTTCTAAAAATGAGAGCAATAGAAAATTCGCTGTCAAAATAAAATAGATTATATTTCACGACTGCATTCTCCAGCGTTTTTATATGTCAGTTTGTATGGAAAGAAACGTCATGCCCCAATTCTGTTTAATCATTAAGTATAAAGTTACTTTCTTTTCACATGTATTGATGGCAGTGTATACAGGCAATTAAGCGCATTCGTTTAAATGACTTTCACGCATAATTGCCCAAAAATTTTGACATTTTTGTCGAGGTACTTATCCGTGGAATACTGTATAATGTTTACATTAATCATATTGATTCTGTCCAGAAAGAGTTTTAATTATTCTGCTTCAGAGATATAAAGATGATATTCCTCAATTCGATCATATTTATTACGACATGCCTTGGTTAGATTACAAACATTAAAATGCAGACTAATTAAGCTTAATATTTTATTTATTTTAAATCTTTTAAATGGAGTTATTGTCTCCGATTTTAAAATAAAGTGAAAACTTTTCGAACCAACTATGAAATGGTAAATTTGTTTAAGGAATTTAAAATTTACACATTTAATGAAATATTTAATTTTAAGATATCTCTTCAAATCTCAATATTATAAAACGTTATATAATTTTAAATTTCAGCAAAGAACTCTATTTGTTTTAGTAAATTTTTATGTTGTACCTAGTCTGTAAGGATTTATTTCATAGACTTGAAGAAAATAAGTTAATAAAACGCAAGTTATCATATCGTTATAAGTCTACTTGGCACAGGCAACTTTAAAAGCAAATGAAAAATCTGTGTTAATGGTCTTTCGTATTTCCGTCCTGAAATTTTTCTCTCATTGTATCTATGGCTTAGAAATCATTTCCAAGTTCAACGCTCCGGTTAAATAGGAGCGAACAACTTGTTGCAAAATACAATTTTACAGTTGTTCTCTTTTTGAACACTCTTTTACTCACCAGTATATCAGTTGTAATAAACGTTTGTATTTTGCTACTTTCAAGTAAATTTCCATAAAACTACTTTTTAGCATTTGCCATTAAAGTTTTATGCAAATTGTGCGATATTATCAATTTTTCATTTTTTGTATTTCCTTTTTTCTTGTACTCCCTTATTCTCTTTTATTGCAACAATATATTAAAATTCTTAAAGAAATATTAAATTTTGACAAAAATTTATAATTTTTTTCTTTTGTAAGCAATTGAATGAAGCACAACTGAAGTCAAAGCCAGACAAACACAAAAATGGCAAATGGTTGAGTTGAAAAAAAGGGCCATTTAACGTAGAATGTTGGCAATAAAATTTTGTATAACAATGGCATTACTTTTTAACATAATTGCCATGATTATTGTATGACATTACCATTAAAATGATATTTCATAAGGATATAAAACTCTAACACTCAACTGCACATATATAGTACATACATATGTTTAAGTATAAAAATATACTTTTGAAGATAATGGTAAAAGAATACTATTTGCATATGACATTAAATCTGCCAGAATAAAAGAAATAAATAAATGGCGACCGTAACATCATTGTGTGTGTTATTTTAAAAATATGAAAAACTGTCTGGAAGCAATAGTAGATATAAAATAAAATTCTCATTTATACCTTTTTTCTTCCTTAAATTTATAGTTTTATTATTATTTTTTTTATGATTATTATTGTTTCGAAATGGAAAATTTATGTATGGAAATGTATGACTATAGAAAAAAAAACATATTATTTTCATAAGAAACTAGCTAAACCCCGGGGTGTTTCGCTAACCCTATATAAATAATTTAATACATATTGTACATACATAATTATAAAGAGAACCATTTTCAAAAATTCATCATCTACCACAAAAAAGTTGTTTTTCCTTTATAGTGTATCAAATGTATATGAAATTAATATTAATTTTATATGGGAAGTATCATGCCTACTTGTTCGCCTCTGCTAGAGTTTGTCAAAAATCGATAAAGTGAGAAACCGCACTTTTAGCTTACTTTATGGTTCTAAGATACTTCCCAAAACTTCCATATTCAAAATATTCGGACACACCTGAAGAGAACAAGAGCAAGCAGCCAGGATAACCAGTCCATTTATTACGTAGTCTTACAGCTGCAATGAGCTTAATTAAGCTTATAATTAATTAATTAAGCTTCTTATTAAAAAAACTTAAAAAATATACCATCAGTGCTAATGCCTTGTCCTGTGGACTCGGAGAATATCAATGTAAACTGTTCTTTGATATTATTGTTGAGCTGGCTGATATGACCATTGCTTGACTTTTAAAGTTTCTGAATCGCAAAGACTGGATATACTTATAGTTACGTATTGTGTAGTGGACAATTTATTTGTACAGCTATCATGGCTTTAGTTGAGAATTCAGTTTATTATTTTATTTTGTGGTAATTTAATTTATATTTCTTTTTATTTTGGAATTGATTTTTTATCCCACCTAACATATCAACTGATTTTGGTACTGTTGTTGCTGAGCATTTCTTTTATAAATGCTTTATTAAAAACATGTCTCCCTTGTTAATATACATCTGTTCGCAACATTGTTGAACTAATAATGTTGATGGACAATTGCATGCAGTTTTAATATTTTCTTTTAGCCACAAGTGTTGATATATATTTGGACATAAATGTGTTTGTCGTAAATGAGGATAGTAACAGTAATGGGTATTACACTGATAAGTGGAAGGGTTAAATTTGCTATTCGGTAGGCCACAATGTTGTAATTTTTTGGGTATTTCAATGAACCGATTAGTACCCGAATTTACACCACTTCAACGTGTGAAGTGAGGTTTTAGGTTAAAGATTCATGTGATTGAATTTTAACTTCCTCTTTTAAATAAATCGCTTGAAGCCTAAGGTTGGTCTTAGTAAAGATCTGTCTGTTAATATTAATAATTTTAGAAAAAAAGTTAATTTTTTCACATCGGGATTTGTAAAGGAATTACAAATTTTTTTTAATTTTTTTTGTGAATTTGACTATTTGTGGCTGGCAGAGTGTTGATTATTCTGCAACAGAAAAAAAGAAAAAACCATTTGGTTTTTGTGAAACTACATAAATTTACTTACCGGAGACGCAAGGCCTACTAAGTCTTGTTTTGGTGCCTAAGAATATATACAGCAAAATTTCTGCTTTGAGAGACCAAAAATACGCCAAATCAATCTTAATTGGTTGCAGTACTTGAAAAGTGAGGTTAATTGGGGCCTGGAGGCTTACCAGGTGCATGCCCAACACTAAACGTTCATCTCGCTACTGCGGACGTAAATTCTTTATCTTTTGGTGTATATTTAACAGTACAGCATGTACCAAGGTTACAGTTTTGCCACCAAAGTTCTCCAAAATTAGTTTAGACAATTTTTTCTTGAACGTGCAGTTTGCAGATTGTATAAATTTTATTTTATTGGGCAGTTCAACATCACAAGGGAACCTTACTCACAGATATGAATCATTTCAACAAATAAAATTGTTTTTTTTTCATTAAATTATCTTAAATAATCTTAAATTAATTCATAGCTACACATATTATTACTACCTGACAAGGACCATACACTTAAATATGCAAGATATATATTATTAAACATTTTAAACAGAATCAAATTTTAGATAATAACACCTCATCTTCAGTTATTTTCGAGGAGGCCTCATCGTTCATCTGAAATGTGGTGAGTGTAAAGAAACATATTTTTAACCTAACCCTATATTCTTGCATATCATAGTATATTTATTTTTACACTATATTCTTATATTATTCATGAATCAAAAAACTATCAATGAATATCATCCACACCAAGATTTAACAAGTTTTTTTTTTCTATAATATACATTTATTTAAATTTTTCATTTATTTTATATTCTGTGGAATATATTAATTGATACTTTTTTATCTTTTATATTGCCTTGTTTTGTTTAAAGGCAACAGAAAAAAGAAACAGAAAAGAAAAGGACTGAGAACTATCAATGAATATTATCCACAAAAAGATTCAATAAGTTATTAAAACCTGTTTTTTTTATATCCAATTATTTAAATTTTTCATTTATTTCGTATTCTGTGGATTATATTGATTGACTATTTCGCTGTGCCTTGTTTTGTTTAAAAGAGAACAAAAAAAAGAAAGAAAAGAAGTAGAAATTACAAAACAAAGTGCAGAACTGTTGAACGAAATAACCTTTTTTTTACATTTACTTTTTCTTTGCTTTATTTTTATTAAATTATTATATGTATAATTTAGGAGACAATAAATAACACAGAAAGGTTGCTTATACATGCAGTTTTAATTAAATTGTATAAAGTAGAGTGAAATAAGCCTGAGAATACTTTGTTGAATACTTATTGTCATAAAACAAACTAAACATGTATCAGCAACATTTTGATGTTTAAATTTTTTTTATTTTTTTCATATACTATTGGGTTTTAATTATAAAGTTTTTTTTTAAACCTTACTGAAACGCAGACGGTCAGGAGTAACGTTTTAATTTCTTTCTAGTATCAACATAAATTTTTATAATTAAGTTTATATTAGTAATTAAGTATGAACATTATGATGTTCGTGATTTATAACTATTATTTTTTTGAATAATAAATGTTAGTTAAAAAAATGAACTGTGAATAGACTTATAAGTTCTTGGTATGGGCTGATTCGTTAGAGGAGAGTTAGTGTGGGATCTTAAGTAATAATTTGCGCTGTTAAGATCATGGTTGGACGGGTAGAGAAGCGTTGTCCCGATAACATCAGGGGACTATTTATTTTTTCGACATTGTAATCAGTACCTTTTTTTTTTTTTTTGTTACAGATTTAATAGCGTTGTGGGGGCTTGTTGTTATTATCAATGCTATTTTGGTCCATATGTAGAGTTTTGATAAATTTTGTTAAAAATAGGGAGTCTTTATAAATTTATTTTATAGTGACATCGAGTTTGGAAAGAAAAGGTCGCGAACCCCCCTCCGACTGATCGCTAGCGATACTAGGCTCCCGTAGACCGCTTTCTTTCTATTACTTTTGGTGCTCCTTAACTGGTTTTAGGTTGAGCAAGATAAGTTCAAGAGTTTTTTCTTGAACACTGGAAGTGTATATTTGTACATTACAATTGCATAATCGTTTCTTTTTATTAAATTTGTAACGACAATGTGGCATCAAAACGCTGCCAGAGTGCTAATTGGAAAACTATCAATAGTTTTAAAATATATAAAAATCAATATTTTATTTATAATACCCCTGGCAAACATGTGGTACACATACCATACTAGCATTCTATACCACATATGTGTCAGCCCATACCACAATTATACTACTGAATAAACTAATTTATAGCTATAGTTCGTATACTACGCTCATGTACGCAGTATAAAGGTGGTATTGTATTAAAAACAGCTAAAAATAAAAATAAATTTTCCAAACACTTTGAAAGTAGCAATAAACAGAGCTAAAATTTCATGAAATGTCATTTGATCAGCTGTTTACTATATTGATAAAAATTTCCAAATGTATGGAAATATTGTGCAAAATTCAATAAGCTTTAAGAATAACGTTGATGTTTTCCATGTGAACCTCCATGTGTCTTCCGACTCTTCTGAATCTGGCCTTATAATGGCCAAATGAGTTCTCTACCACACGACGACATGGAGAAAGTCGTTTATTAAATGCGGGTTGCTTTTCATTTTGAATAGCGTTAGAAGAATATATATTTTTTTTTTTAATTTTTCATAACATATTAGGGATATTCCAAGTCAAATCAACCAATGGTTTTAACCTACCCCCTCCGAATTTTATGATTTTTTGTAGAAATATAGTATATCATAGAACTAAATTAAATACAAAGTTTGGAAGCACTGATACATCCGGATCCGGAAATATGAGGTCTTGAAAATCGGAAAACAGTACAAAAATGCACAAAGTTACACTTACTTAATTGTAATTTTCTTGAAAAGTATTACAGCTACGCATCTCGTAAAAGTCGCATTTGGAAGGGTATTAAATTACCTTTGATTTAATATGCGACATGATTTTTTCTTTGAAAAAGTCAAAGGTCAATTTTCTTTATCTATAAGTCGGAAGCCTATATCTCCGAAAGCGACCTTTTTAAAAATTTGAAAAAAAAACTATGCCAAAGATAGTTTCGTTCTCTACAGTTGTGAAAAATTTCAGAGTGGAGGTATTTTTGGATCAAGAAATAAAAATCAAATCGCAAAAGAATGAGATTAAAACTAGTCTAATAGTGATGGAATGGTAGACGATTTTTCGATTTATATTAGCTGGAACCGCTTATTTTGTAAGTTTCTACAAAAAATACATGAAACAAAAACGGGGGATGTGGGATGGGAGCAAATAGTTCTTCATCGGGGTCAAAGGTTGGGTTGAAGGAATAAAAATCTACAAAAAGCTTCACAACTGCCCTGGAGTAGCCCCTAGAGGGATAAAATGTAAGACCGACCCTTACTAATATTTTACCTCGAACTTTTTTTTCGAACATACCTACCCCCTATCTCCACTCCCTAGAGTGGTAGGAGCACATTTTATAAACTTTGTAATGGAGCCTCCTTAGGGAGTGGAAATAGGGGGTAGGTATGTAGGTAGGGGTTAGGTAGGGTTAGGTATTTACCCCCAACTTTTTTCTGATCATACCTAACACTTATCTCTACTCCCTAGAGTGGTAGGAGCAAATATTATATAAAAATGTAACTTTGTAATGGAGCCCCCTTAGAGAGCAGTGATAGGGGATAGGTATATAGGTAGGGGTAGGTATTTACCCCCAACTTTTTTCCCGAACATACCTAACCCCTATTCCCACTCTCTAGAGTGGTAGGAGCAAATTTTATAAACTTTGAACTGGAGCCCCCTTAGGGACTGGAGATAGGGGGTAGCTATGTTCGGAAAAAAGTTGGGGGGTAAAATATTAGTAAGTGTCGGTCTTACATTTTATCCCTCTAGGGGCTAATCCATGGAAGTTGTGGAGCTTTTTGTGGACCTTTACTCCTTCAACCCAACCTTTGACCCCGATGAAGAGCCATTTGCCTCCATCCCACATCCCTTCTTTTTGACTTATGTATTTTTTTGTTGAAACTCACAAAATAAGCGATTCTAGCTAATCGAAATCGAAAAATCGTATACCATCCCACCACTATTAGACTAGTTTTAATCACATTCTTTTGCGATTTGATTTTTATTTCTTGATCCAGAAATACCTCCACTCTGAAATTTTTCACAGCTGTAGAGAACGAAACTATCTTTGGCATAATTTTTTTTTTCAAATTTTTAAAAAGGTCGCTTTCGGAGATATAGGCTTCCGACTTATAGATAACGAAAATTGACCTTTGACTTTTTCAAAGAAAAAATCATGTCGCATATTAAATCAAAGGTAATTTTATACCCTTCCAAATGCGACTTTTACGAGATGCGTAGCTGTAATACTTTTCAAGAAAATTACAATTAAGTAAGTGTAACTTTGTGCATTTTTGTACTATTTTCCGATTTTCAAGACCTCATATTTCCGGATCCAGAAGTGTCAGTGCCTTTAAATTTTATATTTGTCTTAGTATTATGATATACTTTATTCATACCAAAAATTAGCAAATTCGGAGACAGTCATTTCAAAAACGGCATATTTTAAGTTGAGTTGATATGGTTTAACCCATTATCAAATGTCAAATGAAACCACAATCTATGTCAACCTATATGTGTGTCAATATATTGTAGTATGTAACACCATAGTATATGAATTATAGTTTTCATACCACATGTCTGTCAGGGGTATAAGGAAGGTACTGTCCAATATACTTACATTGTGTGGACTATTAAAACATTTGGACTAAATTTTCGAACTCTTACTTTTATAGTTTTATAAATATGAAAAGAAAAGCAATATTTACTTTGTATGGAAATCGGTTATACTACACTCCGGTTCACTTGTTTAAAGGCACATAAAATCCCATATTCAGGAGCCGGTATCTTTTGCAATTTTTAACCGATTCCAGAATTTTAAAATAGAAATGGAAGGTAGACATCTTGAGATATAAACAAAATTATGACAATGGTCGTTTCTTAACTAAGGAGGAATTTATAAAAAAAATCTAAAAATGTGGTATTTTTTTTTTTTTTTGGTTCACTTGAATAAAGGCACTTTAACTAACTTTAATGAAAAACAGCTTTTCTTGTTTTTTAAGTTATTATTACTTTATTTGCTTTATTAAAGAACTATTAGTAATGGGTACAACACCCTTTGTTTTTAATAACTTCAAATATACGGGTTTTCATTGACAGATAAAGAGAATTTATGTAATCCAACGAAATTTCATTCCAACCATACTTAATGGCCTCAATTAGTGACTGCTTGTCATCAAATTGTCTACCTCCTTTATAGACCTTACGAGATAACCAACCCCACACCTTTTCGATAATGTTTAGATCTGGCGAATAGAGTCGCCAGTCAAGAATATTAACATTTTGGCTTGCAATGTACTCCTTTACTACTCTGGCGTTGTGTATAGGGGCATTATCCTGTTGCCATATTCAAGGTATTGAACCAAGTTGTTCATTGAACTTCGAAAAAGCCGACTCCATTAACATTCTATAGATTGCACCAGTCATTTTTGCACTTTGAAATTCAAGATCGATGGTGCCATAGTACGTAATAGCACCCCACACCATAACGCCGCCCTCTCGGCTGTGAGGTCGGTTCTTCAGAGTAATTTGTGTTGGCATGTGCATATCAGCAATATTAAAAAAAAGATAGCTCCAGTAATTGGAATTTTATATAAATTAAGGAACAGATTAGGAAAACAGTCAAAACTGATGATATGTCAATCGTTAATTCAATCTCATTTAAATTATTTGTCAATTGTTTATGCTTACAATAAAAATAACTCTCTACTTAGATCACTGCAATGTATGCAGAATAGGGCATTGAAAATTGTGTACAATCTGCCATTGTTGTTGTATTCGACTATTTCTTTATATAAAGACGTGAGTAAAACTATATTACCAATTTATGGGTTGCATGAATACCAAGTTTTGATGTTTGTTTTTAAATGTGTTAATAATGTTGGGCATCATACTATACCATTCACTCAAAATCAGATAAATTTTAATAGGAGAAATAGAACAAATTTTAGAATCCCTAGATGTAGGTTAGAAACAACCAAACAGCGAATTGATTATATTGGTGGAACTAAATTTAATAATCTGCCTATAGCTTTAAAATCAATTGATCGAATATCCGTCTTTAAGTCCTCTTGCAGGGAATATTTATTAAATTTAATTGAAACCCTTTTAACGTAATTTTTATAATAAACATATACATATAGTATGTAAGTAGTTGTAATTTATAATTTCTTTGTTTAATACTTTATTTGTGTACTCAACGCTTAATTTATCCATTTTGCCAACTTGCCTCAATAATGCCTTCTTAACGCTGAGGCTAAATAAAAAATTGTAAAAATGAATTTTGTACAAATAAAAAAAAAAAAAAAAAACAGAAATAGATGGCCACATCAAGGCGCATTTAATAAGGTGATGTTAATTCTACAACAACTAATGTACATTTAAAATGTCAAAAAATTCCATATACAAATAAATCAAACTCAATAATTCAAAAAGGACTCAATATGTTTGGGGGTTACTGGTTAGTAACACATTAATTTTTTGAAAACATTAAAATAAGCAGAAAACCTCTTTATGGCCGTTTAAAGAGATCTTACACTATTGAGAGTAAAAAATTTGATATTATAATTAATAAAATACTTGTTTGAAGCATTTTTTTTATTGAAAATAAATGTCTTCAAGTTTCGTATTATAAAACTATGTTGGTGCTATTTAGTTCGCTTTTGCTGTTTGAGAAAAATATTTGATGTCTTAGCCTCATAAAATTGAATAAAAAAAAAACAGTCAGCCGAAAAATTTATACCACCTTTTAATTGCATCATGGGCCATATATTAAAATGGGCTACCTCACAAGCAAAACTTCAGCTTATTCTACTTTTTTGTGTGTGTGTTTTTTTACCTATTTAGGTATATATTTAAAGTACAAATTAACTATTTTTTATTTAAGATGGTAGAAATTTATTTTATTTCAAATTTTTTATTTCAAAAATTATTTTTTTTAAAAAAATTAGTTGCAACAACAAATTTTGTTCGCTTAATTGTAATATGCTCACTAAACATACTTACGACAGTGCTGCATTTTCGGTTTAACTCCATATTTATAACAATTTCGTACTTATTCAACAATAATTAATTAAAATTTTGTATGGAATTTTGAAATTAATAATGTCGTTTATTGCGATTTACACAATAAAAGTGCATTACTGTATATAGATTAAGCCGTTTAGCTGCCTATAGACCTCAACAAAACATATGATTTTAAGACTGAAAGTCTTTTATATTAAAAATTTAATTTAACTGAGTCTTCATCTACTTATATTTAATCTGATAAATTGAGAATTGGAAGAGAAATAAAACGTCTATGTGGTCCAGGGCAAAAGGACATTTGAGCTGAGGTCACAATTTTTATGCATCAATATGGATTTCTAAATCAGTGATATAAATGTCGCCATGGCTGCCACAAACGGTTTTTCTAAAAATAATTTAACGCATTTTGTTGTTTTGTTTCTGTCTTTTATCAAAGAATAAAACATGATCACCTACGGTTCTATAGGTTAAAATATTTATTTTATATTTTTATTTGAAAACCACCTTCGGTGATTCTGTTTTTCTAATTCCATACATACATACATCTCTGAAACAGTTTGAATAAATTTTTTTTAACAAATATCCAAATGTTTCCACCATGTATTGCTAAAAGGCAACAATAAAAAATTATTTTTATAAATTGATAGAAAAATATAATGAAAATATACTCGTTGAGTTAGTGTTGCTTCTATTTTATTATTCTTTCCACTTGTAATACAAAAAAAGCAGTTCCAGTAAAATTGTTATCGTATTGCTTTTGGGAAAGAATGTTAACAGCAGCATAAAATAGTAGATTTGTTTAAATTGAAGGTAAAAGCTTTATATGTTATTTTTATATTTTACCTTAAAACGTAAACTATTACCTGCACACATACATACGTACATTAAAAAAAAATGTAAAACTTATTTTTAAATTTAAACAGTTTTTAGATTTTGTTTCTAGTTTGACCCCTATAATTCCTCTAGAGAATACATTTTTTCAATAAATTTAAATACAGGGTGTCCGCCGAGAAGTTATACTACTTTGTTTGTTTATAATTTTTGATTAAATGAAAGGGAATGGCTCTTATATTTACAAATGTTTTATTTAAAATGTCAACGGCAATTATGTATGGAATACAAAATCAAATAAATGTCGGTCTCTGTTAGTTTCACAATTGCTAGCCATTTTGGCCACATTTTTCATTACATTCTCACACATTTCATTTCATCACAAATATTTTGTTTGAGTTGCTCCAGGGTTTTTGATTTGTTTGAATAAATTTTGTTTTTCAGATATTCCCACAAAAAGAGGTGGGGAGAATTCAAATCAGGCGACCGTGGAAGACAATCAACATCACCATTTCTTTGAATTAACTTGTTATTGGAAGAGGTCTCGCAGTAATTCCATTGTTATCCTATCTGTATGCGATGTGATACCGTCTTGTTGAAACCACATATTAGTCAAGCCCAAAGCATGCAGTTGTGTTGGGTAAATACATGTCGCTATGACTGTATATAGATATTTAAAATGTTCTTTTAAACTCGATAGAACATTAAATTGTTAAAATGTACAATAGCACTAAAAATGATTAATATGTGACATAAATATTTCAAAACGATTTGAGGCTGCTCTTAACAAACGGCATTCTAGAAGGACAAAATTGATTCAGGTTTTATGTTACGGTTGACTGTATTCATTTAATTAACATAATCAATCTTGACCTTCAAGATGTCACACAGTGGGATTTGATCATACAATATTTGGCAAAAAAATAAGGAGTGCTCGTTAAATGTTTTGCTTTGAGCCTTTGGTTAGCTCAATTAAGAAAAATATAAAATTGCATCAAAATTTATTTTTGGCCCAAAGTTTTTAAAATTTTTCTCTGAGCCTTTGGGTAGCTCAATTAAGAAAAATGTAAAGTTTCATCAAAATTGGCCACATTCACCGCCCATAAAACCCAAAATTTATTTTTGGCCCAAAGTTTTTGAAATTTTGCTTACGTCCAAACGCTATAGAAGTGCGTAAACAGTTTTCAATATTTTGGACTAAAATTTACATGTGACATTACTTCATTATTTCAAAGACAAATATGTAAAAGTTTTTTTGGTATACAACTTATTGCTTCTTCATACTGAATCAATTTTCTACAAAACTGTATCACTACATTTTCAAATTTTATGCGTCGAAAAAACTACTTATTGCAAAAAAATCCAACTGTGTGTCACTTGCTGTTAGCTTATCAGCATAAACCCCACAGGAATATTGCGTTAGTGCGTAAGTAGACAAGGAGGTAGTCTTCTTATCTGTTTGTAAGGTCTTTGTGGGTTCGATTTTCATTAAAAACTTTAGTTACACCGAGCATATGATTACAAGAAGTAATCAAGTGGTGTCAAATCTCCCAACCTTGGGGGAAATCATCTGTAATCAAATTTTATTTTCAGAAAGTCGATAATTAAGGTCAATGTGTACTATGTAGCGATGTGTGTGAAGGTAAATTCGAATTTGAAAAGCCAGGACAAAAACAATTTTTTTAACATTCACCATTTTTGCGTTTTCAGAATTCTGTTAATAGTTTAACATCATCCCTGTACGGGCATTTCAGGACTTATTAGACGTTTAATAGACACATATTCTAATTTTAGGAAGATAAGGTACTCCTACATCATAGCTATAAAGTTTATTTTGTAACTCGTCAAAAAATCAATTCAATTTTATATAATTTAAGGCTAAAAAACGCTGAGAAAAATTTTGGTAAAAGAAATAGAAAACAGGAGAAGATTTGTGGTCATTGTGGAAAAATAAGAGACGGCCGAAACATCACACTAATCTGCTCCAGACAAAAAAAAAATGGCATTTTTCAAACCACATTTTCTACTATTCCAAAATTATTTCAGATGTGTTTGTGGTATACACAGTTCCATTAAGGATCCCTTCGACCATCATCCCTATATAGTCTGATATTTCGGCCATTTCTTATTTTTAACTATAGCTTAAATTTTTTTACAATAGTGTATTTTTCCTCATCTAGTGAAGTCTTTAGAGTCTGTTGTGGATTAATTTAACTACCTATGCGGTAGCAATTCCGTTAAGCAATATCGGAAAATCTGACTGTGCACTTTATAAAAATAACAAAGTTGCGGGAAAAGTTCGTTCTACTAGTGTATACTGATCATATCTATATTTCAAAATATGTAGCAGTTTTACAGTTAACTTTCTCACAGGCTATATTAAGTTTAGAAAGAAAAACTCTATAAACTAAAATATTAAAACAAAACGAAAAATTTGAAGGGACAACCAAATAAAAATTTTCATATTCTGAGTATTAGACAAACAATTGAAATTGAAGGTAAAATAAAATTCATTTATTTATTTCAATGGTTTTGCATAGAAAATTTTTAGAATTTTTTTGTTTTATTTGAATGAGAAAAATGTAACAACGTGGTAAAAAATGATAATAGAGGTATACAGGTATACAGATTTTTTTTATTTTATTTTAAATATGTACATGTCCGTTAATTAAATAATATCATATAAATTTATATTTAAGAGGTTTAAAATATTTAAAGGTAGTATTTTACTTCTATACCCTAAACCTAAGTTAGTGCAGTGTTCAAACATGTTTGAACAAAAATATTTTTTTATTGAATTCAATTAATATCTAAAATTCTTTTGAAAATATGTATTGTGAATTATGAAAATATTATTCAAATTTTAATGGAATGTGGTAATAATTAATTTGCCCTCACTGTAGTTTACAAAATTAATTAGTATTTCCAGTTGTCAATTTAATAAGTCTGTTTTAATATGTTTACTTTTTCTTTGCATTCCACTAAAGCTAGTCACTAGTTAATTAACCATCACTGAAGCAACAGATCAAAGAAATAAAGGATGTATTTAATAAAATATTATATATTCAGAAATATTTTATTGCCTTTCATTTCTTAACCAACTTCAGAAAAAAAATATTAATTAGATTGGTGTCTCACATACACACCAATACATGCAGAAAGGTGGTACTGAGCTCCTATTCTGTAATTCTTTTAAGCTAAAACGCTAAAATTTTGGGTTTTTAAAACAGGCTGGGCATTAGAATATATATAGAATTAAGAAGTTTAGAGGTAATAGACATGAAGTTTTTAAATTATAATACGACTTCAAGAATTGTACTCGTAACCAAAAAGTTCTAAATCAAGCTAAAAAATTTTTGGCCATAGAGTTTTAGCTTAGGAGAGTTACAGAATAAGGCCTCAGAGGCAGTTAATAATTTTACAACTAATTTTTACTATATTCTGTGATTCAACTAAAACTAAAAATTGCACTTTTGAGTAGTAAAATTGTATTGTACAAATTAATTTGGGTATCCACAAGCTGTGTTTTTATATTTAAGAAGGAAGTACTCGCTTAGTAATTTGTTTATGGAGCGAAAAATTCCCTTCCCAAAGATTATTAAAAGCAACACTATTCGCCCTCTTCGTTGTAGTAATGATGTGAAAGTAGAAATTTAAGTTTGTATCCAATAGAATGCCGACATCAATAACAGAATTTATCTTTTGCAAAACGGAATCTTCTGAAATTGAAGTAGAACACCCTGTCATATATATATTACTTTACATCATCCGCGCACAATAAAATATTCGAGTCATGAATACTCGTACAGAAAGGAAAGTAATCAGAATAAAATCTACGCAAGTTGAAAACTTTGAAGAATAGAAATTACAAAAGATTATCGTGAGTTTGACCTTCGAAAGGTTACGTGCTGAGTACTTTTATCTTTATATAACCCACCTCAAATTTCTATAATCAAAACCTAATAGACTCAATTTTTCAAAGAGAAGCCTGTGATTTATTTAAATTATCAGAAGATTTACTAAACCCAGCTGATTACCTGGGAATGATGTGGAATGGACGAGAAGTTTGATGCTGGTTCTCCTTTACCCGAAGGCAGGGTGCCTTTATGTCCGATGATCGTGGTAGCTCTGGCCTGGTAGCTGTCGCCAAAAATATGTCTCACAAACAAAGAAAAAGAAGTCGTTCGGTTTTAGTTTCTGTTGTATGGTTTTATTGTCACTCTTTCTAGTTTTAAGTTTATATTTAATGATTTGATTTTTCACTTTCTTGATTATTACTACACTCAGAAAAAAAAGCGGTAGAAAACTACCGAAATTGATACCATTTGGTATTGAAATTGAGTTAAGTCCGTTTGTGCTTACTTCGTTAACAGTTGGTATCAATATTTTAATAACAACTCGGTATCACTTTATTACCAACCGTTATTATTTTGATAACACACTGTTCCCTTTTTGTTACCGAGTTTTCTTATTTTAATAACGCATGGTTCTTACTTTGAAAACACAATCCTCTTGCTTTGTTACCAATCGTTCTTATTTTGATAACGGACCGTTCTTTCTCTGTTAACACACGGTTCTTACTTTGATACCGTGGCAGTATTGTTTTGTTACCAATTGTTCTTATTTTGTGAACGACTTGTTATTATTTTATGTACAAAGAAATAACCCATTAAGACCTTACAATTAAAACACAAAAACAAAAACAAATTTATATTACACTCTTTATTAAATAAAATCTATATATAATAAAAATGTTGATATATATTTTACATATAGTACATATATGCATAATTCCCTTACTTTAAAATTGATGACTTGTTGAACAAATTTATATATACTTAATAGAATTTTCAATTATATATTGGATATAAATGCAGTGGGGTACTCACAAATTCTGAAATCAGTTTTACCTTTAAGGAAACCAACTTCTTCATATGGCTGAAAATGGTGGTAGAAACATTTTATATTAACTCCATAGTATAACACATGAAGTGATGGATTTAGTGTTAAAGGAAACTTACTTGCAGTAATTTTTAAATTAAATGCTTTTAGTCTGTTGTAATCTAAAGCTGTAGATCCAAATTCATCATACGGAAATAATGATTTCCAACTATCTCAAGTTATAAATTTATATATATATGTATTGTATATATGTATATTAATTATATTTTTTCAAAAATACATACATATATTCCTAAATCTGGTTTCTTGAAAGTTGAACTGATAGAGTCTCATCGTCAATTCCTAACTAATACCAAAAACAAAAAAAGAAAGAATATGCATTAACGTGCCCAAACCATATAAAACGTAATAATACCTTCGTTTCTTCTATAGGAACATCTAAACTTAATTCGAAGTCCGAGTGGTAATTCTTTAAATCCTAATTTTTTAAGTACCGCAAACTTTTGAATGTAAAACTAGAACCTAGAAAGCGGTTAATTATATTTTTTCTTATTGCTTTTTTTTATTTTTTTTTGTTCACTTACTTTTTAACATATCAAAAATGCTTTCCATATCAATTAATTAAAAAAAACTTTTCTTGTCCTTGTCATCCACAGTTTTTTTAAAAGAAAATAAGTAAATAAAATTGTTTACATTTTCGGATGACACTTCCACACAAAACTTTAATAAAAAAACTAACAAACAATACAAAAGTTTGCCATATACCAATATGATTTTACTGTGATACCATATCGTTCATGATTCGATAACAGGTCGTTCCTAATGTAATAACAAATCGTTCTTATTTATTATGGTATTTTTATACAATTGTTCACGATTTTACTACCGGTTGTTCTTGATTTATTAACTTATGGTATTTTGTGCCGTTTGTTCTTATTTTATTAACGAATTAAGCTCGATTTGATACCGAAAGTTAACGAAATATTGTTCACGATATGTTCTTAATTTAATCCCCTTTGTTAACAATTTTAGAACGCCTTTTTTCCCTCTGTGTATCTTTTTATTTGCCTTCATTTTACATACATACATAACTGGCCTTTACAACCTGTGCCAGGATAACGGCCTAGCTTCTTGAAGCACTCATGTTGTGTGTGCAAATGTTTATCCATGAGTACCGGGACCTACAGTTTAATGTGGACTCCGAACGACAGACTTGAGAAGCTTGTTCATGGCAATTAATTACTCTCAGAGCTTTTGCCAGAAGACTGCTGAGAGGTAGTCGCCGAAAGAAATATTTTTTTCATATTTCTTTTTTTTTAAGATGTCGGAGCTGGGAGCTCATGGCTTAGTAAGCTTACACACTAACCTTCTTCCTTCAATTTATATATATAAAATGTGCACTTTTCTGTCGCTCAAGTAAGAAAGTTCAAGATAAGCCAAAGACAAATTGGCTGCGGTTCGTTTGCATTGCAATCCACATACTTATATTGACTGCGAGTATTGCCAGAAGAGCAAAGCAAAATTATCGCAGCGGCTCATGTGTATGTGTCACAACATCCAGCTACAAGCTTTTAGACGATGACGCAAACACCAGCAGAAATTAGTGCTTACCAGTAAGCTATTTTGTAAGGAAGAAATTGTAAACAATCACTTACTCGTGCGCATCAATATACTGATTTCACTTTTCAGTAAACAGTACTTTTTACTGAATACTGATTTCTCTTTTCAGTAATCAGTAAAATTTACTGAATACTGATTTTTCTTTTCAATAATCAGTAAAAAAGAAAATACTGAAAAAGTACTGGTATTGAAAAATGCCCATCTATGATAGAGAATCATCAAATCTCTGTTAAAGGAAATTCGATTTTCACAAATATTGTATGTACACTTTAATAATAAATAAAGGCATAACCTAAAAAAATGTTTAAAACTAAATCTTACAACTTCTCTTAGGTATTGTTTTCCCTTTTTTTTTAACATCTTTCAATAAATATTTAATTTATAAATTCCCTTTAGTTCTGTTTACAAACTACAATAATTTAGGATATGCTTCAATAATTTGCATTACGCTCTTGTACATCGAATTAAATACAAATAATCGATGTTTACGTCTCAAATAATAAGCGATTTAGCGAAACGATTTAATTACACACATGTTTCAATTCATGTTTCTGCCACAAACTCATAAATAAACTGATAATGCCCGAGAGCTAAAGAGAAGAGTGTTTTATGTGACGCACAAAAGCACAGGACTGGCATATATGTATGTATATACACCCATAGGATTCACATAAACACACCTTAATAAATAGCAGACGCAAATTCACTTACACATGGACACATAGAAACAAATATTCACAAAACAATAATGCAACATGGAAACCAGCAAACGCTCGGAAGTGTCATATGCATTTATTAATGCCGCAAACAGACAGCAGGGTTGTCAAATATACCCTATTTATTTACTCTCTTGAAATATTAAAATTTTCCAAACCTGGGAAAAAGTCAACCAACAAATCAGAATTTTTATTAATGTGCATAATAAATATACAATAGTTATTGTAAAATAATACATTAAATACCATGAGGCAATACATAAAAGCTTTTATATTTTAAAATATAAAAAAAAATATAAAAAATTCATTATACTTACACATACATCTCTAACGCTAAGCACTTTGTCGTTAAGATATTACTCATTGTCTCCTTTTTTTGGAAAACCTTATATGAGAATTGAATCAATCTTCCTTACTTATGTACTTGTATATTTTATTACGAATTTATATTATATTTTTTTTATAAACTATATTTTTTATAAGCAATTTTGAGAATTAAGTATAAAGAGCTTGATTAAGAACTTTCCGACAAAAATTTTAGAAAGATGTTTCAATCCTGACATATAGGGTTATCCATTTTGTGATTTAAAAGTAAATGTAAATAAAACACATATAAAATATTTTTTTCATGATATTTCTTTTTAATTAATATATAAGCGTTTAATTAAGCTTTAGGTCTATTATATAACTATTTTTTCGATATTTCGCTACTTCACTGCGTAGCTTCTTCAGGAAATATTTTTTATTTAAAAAATTTTTAAAAAAAATACATACATACATACATACATACATATTAAAAAATTGTGTCACATGAAAAAATATTCTATCAAGAAAATTTGTTATATAATAATTTTTTTTTTTAAATAAAAACCAACAAACATATTTAATTAAATATTACAACCAACAAACATTTTTTAGAAAAAACAATTAAATTAAATAACTAAAACATAAAAAAACATATTAAAAAAGAATCATAATGAAAAAACAAAAATTATTTGTTAAGTTGTACTACATTAAAAAATTGAAACAAAAAAAGAAAAAACAAATAATTGTAACATAACAACTTTTTAAAAGATGAAAAGCTTTAAAAAATTTTAAAAAGGATATTATTAAACTAATACTTATAATTTAAACATTTTTTAACAGCCTTATTTATAATAAAAAATGTTTAGCCAAATGCACAAGTTCTTTAATTATTGATTCTTTAACCAGTTATCAAATAAAAGGTATGAAAAGTTTAATAATATTAATCTATAGCAGGCTATAAACTTGCCAGTTTTTGGCCTATATGTTAAGTAGTTGCTAACTTTTTATTATAAATACAGCTGTAAAAATCTAATTTTGACAATTTTTGTGTATAAGATGTCTGTATGTTTGTGCAACATTGTCTGTGTCTACTTTATAATTTATTCTAAGTGTTGTTGGTGCATTAATTATCTGTAACATCTCTAATAAATAACGACGTTTATAATTATTTTCTGTATTTAGAATTAAAAAATGTTTAAATTATAAGTATTAGTTTAATAATATCCTTTTTAAAATTTTTTAAAGCTTTTAATCTTTTAAAAAGTTGTTATGTTACAATTATTTGT
Source organism: Metopia argyrocephala (assembly GCA_963576795.1). NCBI lineage: Eukaryota > Metazoa > Arthropoda > Insecta > Diptera > Sarcophagidae > Metopia > Metopia argyrocephala. The sequence goes on along the minus strand of OY756211.1, from coordinate 52,409,510 downwards.
TTTTTCTTCTTTGTTTCAAATTTTTAATATAATACCACTTAACAAATAATTTTTGTTTTTTTGATTGATTGATATTGGGCGGTATCTCAGCCATAACTTGACGAATGTTGGTTTTTAAAAGCTCAAGAGTTGAAGGTTTATCTGCATAAACACGGTCTTTCACGTAGGCCCACAAAAAACGTCTAATGGTGTCAAATCACATGATCTTGGTGACCAGTTGATATCGCCACGACGAGAAATTACGCGGCCAGGAAATGTCTCTTGCAATAAAGCTATATACGCTCGAGGTGTGTGACATGTAGCACCGTCTTGTTGAAACCACATATTTTCCAAGTCGTATTCTTCAATAGCAGGCAAAAAAATGGTTTTTATATGCCCAAAACGCTCCGAATTGACAGTGAAACTCGTTCCATCGTTGTTTTCGAAGAGTAAAGTCCAATCACACCTTTGGACCAAAGAGCGCACCAAACAGTGACTTTTTCTAGATGCAATAGCCTCTCTTCAGAACCCCAAATACAACTATTTTGTTTATTAACATATCCACCAAGTGAGAAATGTTCTTCATCGCTGAAGAAAATTTTGTTCGAAAAATTTCCGTCCACCGCTTGTTGTTCAAGCACCCATTCCACGTATCTACGACGTTGTGAATGGTCAGCTGGCTTCAGTTGTTGCGTGAGCTGGACTTTATACGGATGTAGGTGTAGATCTAAATGCAAAATACGCCATAATGTGCCGTAAGACAGTCCTAATTCCACTTTCACTTAGAGCAGCGATATTTTCAGCGGAACGAGCGAAACGATGATGCACAGGCCATACAATATTTGTAACCGCTCCAGTCTCTTAAAATTTCTTCACAATTTTCCCAATTGCTTGCGTAGTTGGACGATTATGTAAACCATAATCTCCTCTTAAAGCACGGTATGTGGCTGTGGCAGAATCACCATTTTTGCAGTAAATTTTGATAATTTTTATGCGTTGTGTGATAGTTAAGGGATCCATTTTCGTCAATGTCAGACTTTCAACTGAAAAGAAAAAAATTGGTTTAACAACTTAGTTTGACAGATGTCGAATTCCAGTCCCATACTTTTTAAAACCACGAAATGGATAACCCTGAGTTTTGCCCCACTTTTTTATGGGCCCCCAATTATTTGGGGCTTCGGTGTCATTTTTCAAAAAAGTTATAATTTTTTCAGTCTCATAAATTGCAAACCGTTCGGAATTTCGATTTATTTTCTGAGGCAAAGTTGTAGCTCTTGTCATAAAGAACAAAAATTGTAGACATATATAAAAAAAACTTCAACTTCAAGACCAAAATCGCAACAAAACTTAAAAAAAATCGATTTATTACCTTTTTTTCCCCTATTAAGGTCCAAAGGTAGCAAACCGTTCAAAATTTAAGGAAACCATGAACTAAAAGACACGCGGAGAGACACTCGGTTCGTGTGGGTATCTTCGGTGCTCCCTAATCTTAGACAGAGTATCCTGATATATCATGTTATGGATCCCAGTTGGCTACTGGATGTTGCGGTACGCTATGTTGGTTGAAATATTAGTAGGATGCGGATAGAAAGAAATTACCACATCTGAGAACCCTGCATCGGAGTATAAATACATATGCATGTGTTTTGTATTTATATATGAATGGCTATATACATACATATATATGTATGTGTTTTTGTATATTTTCATACAAGTATACAACTATGAATAACCTTTTGTGCTCATAAATACATATCTGAAGTGTATATCGTAGAACTTAGTGTATGTCCACACTCGGAGAGAAGAGTTGGGCAATTCTTCATCAATTCTCTTTTAAACTTGTCTTCGTGTCCACACTCGAAGAGTTTAGTTGCCCAACTTTTTGTTGTTGTTCAGCAATTTTTGTGTTTTCTTTTGCTTGTTTTTCTTACAATTTGACATTTATGCCGTGTTGCCACAGAAATACTTAGAAATTACACAGAATTTTATAGATTGCCCAAAATATATGTATTTCATACATAGAATATAATGCTTTTTATTTTTGTATATCATTTTAATATATGAATAAATATTTGTGTATTTATAAATTTCCCTTTAGGAGACAAAGCCTTAAAGTTATTACTAGAGCTATTGGAACAGCCAAAAACAATATTAAAGTATTTATAATTGAATACTATTGCTAATGAGGACTAGTACTTGAAATAGTTCGGGAGCACCGCTTAAATTTTGAAGAAGTTTATAAGATAAGACATATTTTATATTTTTATAATTTATCCTAAAATTAAGGTATGTTACATATAAAATAAGCTGCAAATAATGAAAATCAGTTGATATAAACAAAATATTTTCTTTTAATGTAATATCATTATGCTACACAATTAAATTTTCTATTAATTAAAAATAATAATGTTTCTCTACCCTTCTCTTATAATGATAGCATCTTTTAACCAAATACCTTGAGATACAAAATGAATGTGTTTTAACACCTAGATTATGTATTCACGTATTATGTGTCGATTAGACATTCCGCAGTTTAAGAGTCATATACAAAATAACAAAGTAAGTTTGCAGTCTTTATTTTCCATTTGAATTTTGAATTAAAATCTATTTTAATTTTTTTGCATACGGGCAGAAGAATTTACATTTCATTATGATTCTTAATATTTAAAAAAGCTTGTTGTCCCCACTGAAAGGCAATTTACTTATAGTTTAATAATTTCCAAAAATGTTTGCTTTAGCTTACCAGTGGACATATTTTAAAATTGGTATAAATTTTGATAGTCAGCTTGAAAATATTTAAATGTTTTACTATTAATGCGTAAAGATTTTTTTTTTGTTTATGTTTTTGTTTTTTTTATTATTATTATTCATTCCTTTATATCATTAGTATATCAAATTTTGATTGCCCCAGCATCAGTTAGTCATTATTGAGGCGAGCTGGTAAAATTTTTACAGCTTTGAATTACACATGTACAATATATAATTGGGATATTCAATCGGGGTCCTATCAATTCATATTGTCATAATATCATAATAATAATAATTTTAAAATAGTTTAAAAAATTTGTTGTTGGTCTTTGAATAAAAAAGTCATAAAACAATAATACTTTTCAACCTATCATGGTGGAATTACTTACAAGGTGGTGTTGACAACCCAGCTGGGTTTTTTTTTTTTTGTCATACCGCTCCTGTCAAAAGTTTTGTTTGTATTTATGTTTTGTTTACATTTTGCTTTGTGTGCATTCGTGTTTTTGTTTTGGTGTAGAGACATGTATGTTGTTAACAATACACACACACACTTCTCACATGTGCTTTTTTAATTCACCATACCTGCTTTTGACATTAAAGAGCTGAAAAAACAAAAACAAATTCCCTGTTGTTTTTGTACTATATTCACCTGCCACCACCTTGTAAGTAATTTCACCATGCAACCTATGTTAACCATTTTGTCATGAATTGAAAAATAAAAAAATAAAATTAAAAATAATATACTAAACTATGACGGGTTGTTTACAGCAATCATATTTTTTCGTTTTATTGTTTTATGATATATGACTTTAAAACGACCATTTGAATCCCCCAAATATTTTATTTTAAGATATTCATCTAAAGGTTTAATTCTATATATGTATATAATTTACAAAGAAAGAAAAGAAATAAAAGAAGTAAAAAAATAGTAATATATACACACAAAATTTAATTATTAATTTATAGGTTATTGTATACGATTGCTGTAAGTCATATGAGAAGAGTTTCTAAGTCGTGAAGCAAATATTCCTTTATTCTTTTCGTGAAAATTTAAATTCTTTGTATATTTTTAATATCTTGAGGGAGATTATTAAATTCCATACTATCCATATATTCAATGCGTTGCTTCGTAGTTTCTAAAGGGGGGTTTAGACGGTAATACAAGTCGTACGACATGTCAAATTTTTGTGTAGAAGAGAATGAATAGTATCGTGTAAACTTGATATGTAATGAGAGCGTACGACATTGAGAGAAAATACGGATGAAAATTTGACAGTCGTACGGCTCTCTTTGTTTTTTAAAATTTTTTAAAAAACCATCACATTTCATTAGATCAGGGATGCATTTTTTTGTTTTTGTTTGTTTATGTTAAATGTATTCACAATGCATGTAAATTTTGTGTGCATGTGTATGTGCATTTTATGTTTTCATTTTACTTTGTTTTGGTATTTTACCAACCGTGTAAACGCAAAAAATATCTGTCGTAATATTTTTACTCTCATATTTAAAATACGGATGGAATTCCATAATATTTTCTCTTTGATTTTACGTACGACTTGTATTACCGTCTAAACCCGCCTTAACCGACATCTTGCTATCATAAGATTGATATTGTTTCTGTTATTGAATAATGTTTGATTTCTATGAAATGAAATTGTATGGTGACCAATATTATGGGTTAACTTAAAAACATGAAGAATTGAATTAAATTATTATAAATAATTTAATTGAAATAATGGTGAGACAAAATTATATAAAAAATTTATGGTCTAAAAATATTTAAAGAACAAGTGTTCTTTTCCATTTTTGTGTAATTACATATAAACTGGCAACGCTGCACTTATTAAAAAGAAAAAACATAAGAAAAACGAACGCTGCGATTGTACGAAAAAGACGTGTACACCAAAATGCGAAAAAAATATGAAAGGAAATGTCAAATTATCAACTACAAAGAAAAAACGAATGAGGGAATATAAAGAATCGCCGAGAACGGGCAAGTATTTTTCTTCTTTTAATCCCCTCACCCAAGGCGAATTTATTAGAAGGTGGATGCATCGGCGAATTAATAAACAAATCTGCCTAACCAATGTGTCAAATTTTGTTTTGGTTAACAAAAAAAAGTAAACAATAACAAAACATTTCCAACGGCATTTTGTGCAAAATCCTGTTTTGTTAAGTGTGTTACGCAAATATAATTTATGTAAAAATATTGATATATTTAAATTAAAGTGTTTTTTTTTTAACAAATTATTATCTGTGTAAAACTATTAATATATTTTAAAAGTGTTTGTTTTTTTGTTTAACAAAGATATTTAATAAAAAAAAATGTGGCGCCTATTTTCTTTCTTCAAGTTTAAGTTGTGTTGGAAACAGAGTGTTGCCCTTAACAAATGCTTAGCCATTTGTAAAATACTTGGTGCAAAAGTAAGTAATTTTTCAATGTGAAGAATGTTAGAAATTTTTTATAAGATTTTCACATATTGTATAATTGTAGAACTATATTCATTAACCAGCAAATTGAGCAGCAAGCTGGGGAAACGGCGTCATGTTTGCCAAATGCTGATTCGCTTGTGGAAGGAATTCAACAGTGAGTAATTTTTCAATTTTAAGTATGTACATAGACATTAGATTTATAAGTGTTTCTCGCGTACTTTTAGAACTACAGTTGTTTTCAGTTAATTGAGCCCCGCTTTATTGAGTTTCCCGCTTAATTGTACTAAAAATCATGAAATGAAATGATGATAATATTGAAATTCTTTTTGAAGATTTTTCAGTTCCTATGTAAGTATTCCCTTTTATTGTATTGTATATTTAACAACATTTTTTTATATTTATATTAAAATTATTATACAATAAGTATAGTTTTATTCTATAAATGAAATCGGCACATCAGTTGCTGAGGTATGGCTTTGGAGTGAGGCTGAAAACACCAAAAAGGAATAAGCCAAGCAAACTGAAACTGAGTAAGTATAAAATAAATTAAATTTCACACCAAAAAGTAGTTCTGTAACAAAATATATTAATGTATTTTGAATATGGGCTAATCCTGCGTTGCGGACGTTACGTTCGTACGCATACTTTTTAATACTGTTGGCGCTCTGAGCGTTATATTCTTAAGTAACCTACATTGGTACGTTGGCCTTTGAGAGTACTTTCAAATGGCAGTTACAAATATTTTCTGAGTTTTATCAGTTACGATATAATTGTACTTAAATTGCCGTTGCGGACGTTACACAATACAGAAGTCGTTGTGTAGATCAATGCAAATTTTCATAAATTTTAGCGAATTTTACAGTATAAACAAAAAAACTCCAAATACATTAAAGAAAGAGGAATGCTTAAGCATATCAAACCCACTTTCGAGGCTAAGAAATAATTGTTAGTTTATTCACAATTTTGTCTTATATTTGTTGCGGACGTTACGTTGCGGACGTTGCATTTTTAACCACTGTCCTACTCATATAAATAAAAAAAATATTTTTGTGTTTATTTTCAAAAAATATAGATTTTATTTTTCTTTTTAAACTTGCAGTTTATATTTAGGAGATGCTGCAGTGCGTGCCATTTCGATAAAATTTTCATTAGGTGAGGAAAAGTGATGATGAGATTTTACGCCTGTAATATTTTTTATATTTAGACATTTCTCACCTAGATATTGAGTTGTGGTTTTTATATCGTTTTCTGTAACGTATATTAGTTTAACCCCATCGATATTACTTTTGGCCAGTCTGTAAAAATCGTGTGCATCCTTCAGAATAAGATTTTGAGCTCTTACTAACTGCCAATCTTTACGTTTCACGATAGCGCCTACTCCGTCTACTGCACCTTTGCCATGACAAGTAGCGAAGAAATTCCACTCAAAATGGTTAACATCAAATTCATTCTTAAATTGTGGAATGCTACGTAAAATAAATTTGTTTTTAAACTGACTACTGCATCCATCGAAAAGAACACGGATTTTAGATACTGACTGATGCTTTTCAATAATAATTATAATTATAATAATTATAATTATTGATGTATGTGATTTCAATTATAGATTTGTGAAAAAAAACAACTTTTAGCAGAACTTGATTTTAGGACAGATCGATACCGTTGCGGACGTTACAAAATTTGATATTAAGAAATGAAACATACTTTTGTATATTTTAGAATTTTTTTTTTCTTACTTTAAAGAACAGTTTTAGTTTTGTTTGGAATGTTAATGTGGTGTCAAAAAAATTTTTAGTTTCTTCGTTATATATAAAAACCCTTATTTTTCGTTGCGGACGTTACAAAGCGTGGTCGTAACTTTACTCAGTTTTATTTAGTATGTTCCAATAGAACATTTAAAGCACTTCTTTCATAAAGTTGCAGAAAATTAATTAAAAAAACACTTTTTCGAAGATGGAGCAGCCGTGTTTTGGATAAAGCTTGTTTAACAGCAGCCAAAAAACAAGCATATTTTGGCCAAATATTAAAAATATAAGGTTGCTGAACCGTAAGTCCTGATTTTCGTAAAATGGACTGCCAGAAAAATATTTTATGATGATATTTGTAAGAGTACAAATATAGTCTATTACTCTAAATAATCAAGAATAATTTTTGATCAACTTTAAAAATTTTTTGTTGGTTGACATTTTTTCGGATATGCCCATATATAAAAATTAAAATATATAATCAAGGCTACATAAATGTATGCCTGCTTTGGAAAAAGGTAAGTGCTTTCACCTCTTAATTTGATTTTATGATATAAACAGTATTTCTTTACCACTTTTGGGTCGTAAAAGGTGTACAACAGTGCAACTGATCGATAGTCTAGAAAATAAAAAGCCCTTTTCAGGGCTAAAAATGTTTTCAAAAAGAGATAAATAAAAAAACTAGTTTTGGGCTGCGAAAACTGTGACGTTGGTTTGCAAAACAAAAAGCCCTTTTCAGTTCTAAAAATATTTTCAAATAAAATTAAAACTTTTTTCTTTAAATGATGAATATTGTAATTCCTCCACTTCATTTAAAAATATTAGTTTTATTAATTTCTATTATTGATGAAAATTTAATTTTTAATATACATAAGTATATTTAGTTTTTTAATAAATCTTATTATAGAGCATGGCATTGAAGATGTTACTATATTATGTTATGTACTTTAGAGCAGTGAATATATGTATGTATATACATATATGTGCATATATTTTTCTTTAATATTTAAGTAAAATACTATAAGCGAACTTATTTTAAAGAACACTATAAAGCAGGGACCGTAATCATTATGAGCTTAATAATAAAAATTACACAATAAGGATTATATTATGCGTTTTAAGGATTTTCTTCAATGATAATGATTATTTTTGAGTAATAATATAAAAAATCAGCTATAATCATTATTTTTGAGCAAAAGAAATAAAACTCAAAAATAATCATTATTTTTGATTTTTATTTTTTTTTCGCTCAAAATAAAACTCACTTTCAATTTAAGACTTATTAAACATTAAAAAATTTGGTCAGAACTAATAAAAGAAGAAAATATTAAGAAATGCTTGTTCATTTTGATATATAAAATATAATTTTCTTGCACAAAAATTATAAAATTATAAAGTCGTAAATTGAGAGTGAGTTTTATTTTGAGCGAAAAAAATAAAAATCAGAAATAATGATTATTTTTGAGTTATATTTCTTTTGCTCAAAAATAATGATTATGGCTGATTTTTTATATTATTACTCACAAATAATCATTACCATTGAAGAAAACTTTAAAAATCAAACATTTAAAAATTATGACGGATAATGAAAGGTTGTGAAAAAATAATAATAATGGTGTAATAAATGTTTTTTTATGTCTGTTGTAAGTGATTGATTTTCTGATTTAAAAAAACGAGCAGTAATCATTATTTACGGTCCCTGCTATAAAGTCATCATTTAAAAAAAAAATCTGTGATATACTTTCTTATTTCTAAAATTTTATCGTTATTGTTTAATTTAGAAATGTGTTTTATTTCAATAATCGTCTTTTGTAAACTAGTTTAATGTAAATTCTTAGATTAAAAATTAAGATATAAAAACATACATGTACTATTCGTTAAAAAATATCATTTGTTTGTTAGCAATAAAAAAGCAACAAAAATTGTGACACTTACTATATTTCATAAGAAAAAAGCGTGATTTTTATATTTTTATCCTTAATATATTTCGTGTTTATAATTGTATATTAGTTTAAAATTAATATTAAAAATTTATTAAATTTTTTACTCTAGTAAAGTGGCATTTAAAATGAAATGAACTTTCATAAGAAAATAACTATGTATATATTAAAAATATGTTTACATTTGTTAATTATTGCATTATAATTGTTTATAAATGCATTTACACTCAAAAACGTAATAATTTAAAATTGAGTTGTATGAAACCAATATACTATTAAATGAAAATAAATACAGTATATGTATAAATATTTTATGTATTTTTGCTAATAAAGAATATCTCTATTTGAGATACAAATAAAATAAATTTATTGTTTGTATGTACTTTTAAAACTTTTTGCTTGGGATTGTTTTAATAACCAAAAAATTGTGATAAAGTTTGATTTAAACTGGTATTAGCCGTCAAAAGATATTTATCGTTTTGCTTCAGCACTATTATTGGTGATATCTACACTCAATTGTGAATGGGCTTTAACTGCTGAACCACTGTTGCTGCTACCTCTACTATAAAGACTCATATTACAATTTTGTTGGGCTGATCCAAGTTCGCAATCAAAATTTTTCACTTAATACCGTACTACACAGGTTGGTTTTCGAGCAGCTATGTAAAGATTGTGTTCTTTTGTATGGATTTGCTACCATTATATGTATCTGTTGTTTGTGATGCTTTCGATGCTATATTAGAGCTGCAAAACTATCGATAGTCGGCCCCATCGATAGTTTCGATAGTTTAAAAAAAACAATCGATACTATCGATACTATCGGTTTACTATTTTTCTCAGAAAATTAGAATCGCAATACGAATTTTTGGATATATTTTTACTAGGTTCTTCTAAAATCTAGTGGATGAGTAGATTTCAATTTGTATCGGACGTCCAGTAAGTAAAACTCTATTAAAATATAGCAAGTACCATGTATGTATATGGGTTATTATTCGCTTTCAACTGTCTTTCATAATAAATGTATTAATTTAAATAAAAGATATATATAAGTATGTATACTATTGTATTAATTAAAGCTGTTAATTTGAGATAATTTTTTTGAATTAACGTTAACCATAAAAGGATTTAACGTTCAAAACGTAGAACATACATTCTACATATGTAAATATCAAAATTCGAATTAAAAGGGATTATAAAAAACAATTCATAAATAAAATTAGATACAGAAGCGTTAAATTTAGGTATTTATAAGTATTGTAGTCGCTGTGGTCTAGTGGTTAGTGTTTTGGCTTACTAGGACATGGGGCCTGGGTTCGACTCCAGGCTCTGACATCTTCAAAAAAAAAGAAATATGAAAAAAATATTTCTTTCGGCGACTACCTTTCAGCAGTCTTCTGGCAAAAGCTCTGAGAGTAACTAATTGCCATGAACAAGCTTCTCAAGTCTATCGTTCGGAGTCGACATTAAAACTTTAGGTCCCGGTACTCATGACACAGGGTTGTAAAGGCCAGTTATGTACGTATGTATTTATAAGTTATACCAGGTTTACTCAATAATTTTTGTTAATGAGCAGGAGTTTATCGACCGTTTTTGGTCTATGGTCTTAATTGGCTTTTCCGCTTCTCTGAAACTAGGGTGCGAACGTTTAAGATGATCTAATAAATTTGTAGTATTGCCGCTAGTTTTATAATATTTGCCACATAAACGGCATTTAGCACAATTTTTATCTTTGGTTATTTCAAAATAAGTCCAAACATCTGAATCAGAGTTGTGCGTAATCAATTATTTTGTGTAATTAATTACATGTAAATTACACAATTACATGTAATTGTAATTCTTTTTTTTTTTTCAATTACATTTACTTTTCAAGTAATTGTAATTGTAATTACGCAAGTCAATTACATTTGTAAGTAATTGTAATTCAAAAAACTCAATTACAAATTACAAGTAATGGTAATTGAAAAAACTCAATTAACAATTACATGTAATTGTAATTGGAAAAATTCCAATTATAATTACAAGTAATTGAAAAAATTTAATTGGCTTCATGAAGTAATGGTGGAAAATAAAGTAATCATTAGTTTTTGAAGTAATCATTAAAAAAAATTTATTTAATTACAATTACTTTTAATTATATTTACATTTTTATAACAATAAGTCAATATACATTTTAGTTACATAATTTGTTTTACTTATATTTGAATTGCTCATCCACCTCAATAACACCAGTCTTATTTATGATAATAAATATAATGCGTAATTTGAGATACAAAATTACATTGATCTTATTTTTTAAAGTAAAATGAGGCGTAATATGTTGAAAAATTTCATTAAAAAAATAATATTTATAAAAAGAATCACAAACATTTACATTTTTCATTCAGTATTTTTATCAAAAAAAAATATTTTTTTTTCCCATTACAAGTAATTATTTTGTGTAAATTACAATTATAATTACTTAGTAATGGTAATTGAATTTTTTCAATTACAATTACTTGTAATTTGTAATTGAAAATTTTCAATTATAATTACATGTAATTGTAATTCAAAAAATGTAATTGCATCAATTACAATCAAATGTAATTGTAATTGAAAATTTTTCAATTACAATTACTCGTAATTGTAATTGAACAAATCTCAATTACAAATTACATGTAATTGTAATTGTAATTTAATTGGCCGGAACAACTCTGATCTGAATACGTCCTACGTATCTTTTTTGAATACCCTCTTCATCATCGTTGTCTACCTGAATGTTTTCGTTGCCATATTCTATTAAACACAGACAGACATACACACTCCTCTGGATGTGTCCATTGGACACATATGTACATACATTTAAATAGTATTGTAATAATACTTACTTTCTGATAATTGTAGGAATCTCTCCATTTTTAAATTTGTTTTTTATTTAAATATTCTTTATTCTTTCAGAAATACTATTTATAATACCAGAAACTTTTACTTTAAAATTTTTTTGTATTATTTTTGTGCCGTCAATAATTCGCCGCTGTCGTTATATTAAGGCAGCCGTTGCCGCTGAATAAAAATAACTAAGTTTAAATAAAATTAATTGCCCTAAGGAGCTTAATAGGATAACACTCTTTTGAAATATTGACTCTATTTTATTTTACATTAAATAAATGCAAATATATTATTTTTATTGAAAAATTAGAACATACATACAAAAATTTACCGGCGGCAAAAAACCTGCGTTGAAAAAGTTTACTTTTAAAATTTCCCGATAGTATCGCTACCGATAGTGAAACCATCGATAGTCGGCCGAAAATAAAACTATCGATACTATCGATAGTACTATCGATTGTTTTGCAGCTCTATGCTATATGTGACACAAAAATACCAAACTATCATCCCGATGATGCTTGACTATATGTACATATAAGCTATATAAACAGTAGTTAAAATTATTAATAATAATTTTATATAATGAAAAATATAAAAAACCTTACCTTGAGTTTTATAAAAAATACAATTTAAAATAAACAACAGAAAACTAATTTTTTTTCTTAATTTTTGTACTTTTTATATTTGAATATTTGAATATAAATTTTATGAGGCTTCTGCTGTTTTCAATGTTACAAAAAAATGAAACAAAATGCTGACATAAATTTTTGACAGTTTGGTCAGATTGAATTCGCCGTAACACTAACAAAATTCATGTTGTTTTTGGTAGCGTTTTATTGTTGTAGGGAATCATCTACCTTGTTTATTATACCATGCCCTCACCGTAATCGTCTACAAACTCAAAAGTTGCCGACTCTTCTCTCCGAGTGCGGACATACACTTAAGGTAGAATTAGCCGAACGTTGATGTAACGTAACGCAACGTACGTTGGTTTCTAGCATATGAAAACAATGCAAATGATTATCCAAAATAAATGTCACGTTGACGGGACGGAAGAATCTGTATAAAATAGAATTTCTCAACGTTTTTACGTTACATTTCAAAGCGAGTGATGGGACTATTGTATGTTAAATGACAATGTGGCCCAAATGCCCTTTTTGGTACTTTCATGCTTATTTGCAAATCATTTTCTTTTATACTTGTGTGCAAAAAGACTTTAATTTTTGAAGTCTTTAGATACATATAATGATATTTATGTGAATAATTTAAATTTTTATGTGAATATAAAGTTTGTTTTTAATTTTTTTTTTCATTTCAAAGTCCCATGTTTTACTTAACATATCTTCGACAGACGAATTATATACATACCAAATGAAAAATTTTTCGATTATCTAAAAAGAAGCATATGGGATGCATGATTGATTTACGTGCTAGCTAGTTACCGAGATAATTACAATTTTATTTAAAAAGTTCTACTTAAAAATTAACTTTTTTCGTTTCCGGTCCACAATGGACCAATGGATCCGATTCAATGAATAATGGCTTTAAACCAAAAATTGAATATTCAGTAGTAGTATAAGAATAAATTTTTAGGAAGCATAAAATACAAGAAGTAATTATAATATGCTCTTATTTTGGTACTTCTGGTACCTTTTTTAACTTTGTGTTAATTTAACAACATTCATCACTGCTCTAAACAGCTGGCTTCATATTGCCATTTAAAAATTAAAATTTTTTATTTGTGCTGTGTTTTGTGAAAAATAAGTAGAAAAATATAATAAATTATATTATCAATATTAATAAAATAAAACATTATTATATTTTGTTTTTAGTGGACGACGAAAAATTAATATTAGTGGTACAGGCAAATGAATGCCTTTATAATTTTTTGGTTTGTTTTGTTTTTATTTAGATCTTCTCTTGACAGATGACACGTTTGTATAACTGCACATACGTACGTACATTAACGTACGTACCGTTTTTACGACATCAACGTTTGGCTAACCAGGCCTTTAGCAGTAGTAAAGCAAAAATACAACCAATACGAATTTTTCAATCTGCAATTTTTGCTTTCAAACTTTGCGCTCTCTTCAATGCTTTTACTTTTTTATTTAAAACAAATAAATATGTTTTTTGAATAATCTTGTGTGTGTTTGTTTTGTTTTATTTATCTCATGTTGATTGTTTATGTCTCATATGGAATAATATGATGATAATAATGACGGTATTGTTGTTACTGATTCTGTTAGCAGTGGTGTTGATAAAAATGATAATGTTTACCCTGACAATGATTATGGTGTCTCATACAACTATAAATTTATGTATTCCGATGAACACATAGAAACACTAGGGGGTACAAAAATACAGAAACGGAAACAATTTTTAATAAAAAATTTAAATGCTTGATGAATTGTATATTTATTATTTTGCCATTAGTGAAAAAGAGTTGAGAAACAAATGTTTAATAGCAGAACAGAATCTCAAGCATTAAGGTAACTTCCAAAAACTATTTTAATGAATTTTAAATTTCTTGCAAAATAAATGTTTAAAACTCTACTTGTAAGTTAAGGTATTACATGCGGTGTGTGATGGTATTTTAAAAATGTGAATTGTACTGGCAAACCTCCTGCTTTTAAAAGCAATTAATTCAGTGTTAAATTCCATATTCCAATTCTTGGCTCCAAATGTAGTTGTACAAGCACTAGGTTGAAATAGTTAGGTCAGGGTTAGTACGAGTTTTGGTATTTGGTAAACAGGAGTTGTCGTTATTATTAAATTTGAAAACTTTACCTGACGTTTTCAGTTTCAGGCTGAGGTTGTAGTAATTTTGCCTTGACAATTCTCAAACAACGGGGCTCTGCAGGTGGAGTTGGACTTTTCCTCAATAGTCAGGTTGCTATCAGAAATCTTGCTGCGTATAGTTAAAACTCATGATTTTTTCTTAGTTGAAAAGATGAGTTAAAGCTTCCTAGTGGTACTTGTGCCATTTTCATGATTTCAGTTCTGGGTAAAAGGTAGATAAAAAGGAATTAATAAGCATCTCTAAATGGATGGTAACCAAGGATGAAGTTTTTAAATTTGTCCACAGAAAGCAAACGTCACAGAATGTGATGGATTTCAAACTATTTAGCTGTTTCTTTTACACTTTGGTCTCTGTCTGACCAAATGTTTTGGAAAACCTCTGACACTTATATCCAAAATCGTAACGGTATACAAGAGCTACCGGTAAGCACCCGATAATTTGGTGTCAGACCACATTGCAGAAGATGTGTGGACACTTCTGAGAGAGAGAGTGAGAGAAAGATCGTTACTTTCTACGCAGATGTTCTGGTGTAGAGAACAAACGTTTAAAATTTTTTATGATACCTTTATTCAAAGGTTTTTTTTCTTTCAATATAAAAACAGTTTATAGTCTTAAAATATCAAGTTAACTTATAATTTTTATTTAGTAAATACTACAGACTTCGCTACAAACGTATAATGTGTAGGAAGAATATCAAAAGCGCATTAGAAATACAGTTAATACAACATTTAAATTTCTGAAAATCAAATTTAATTATACGAGGGCTGCCTTTTATGATTTGGGACTTTCCAACCCTAGTGCTGAAATCTGGCAACTGACAGCAATATCGTAAAATTAAACATTTTTAAGGTTGTACTCATAACATTTTGACATATGAGCGCATTTTTTCTTGTCTACAGTAACTTAAAGATTCATCTTGGCCCAAAAAAGTAATAAAATCGCAAACATTTTTGTACGATTATTTTTTACAAATTTCGAAGCGGATTAACTCAGCAACAGTGCATGGATAAACCTAATTAAATTTTGGGCGATGAAGCTCCATCAAGATCCAGTGTTTATCAATGGTATGGTGAATTTAATCGTGGTCGTAGTTTACTCCAAGACAAATTTCGTGAAATCGTCCAAAATCAGTTGTTGTTCCGGAAACCATTGACGCTGTGCCCGAACTGATATTGCAAGATCTTCATGTAACCTATTGTGAGATTCAGACTCGCTTAGGCATTAGTGGGACTAGTATACATTCAATATTGCATTAACATTTGATTGTCAAAAAAATTTGTTCATTTTAATTCAAACATAATTTGTCAATCGCTTCAAAAAAAGGCTGGTGTCGACTAGTCAAAGGAAATGTTAAAAAGTACGATCGTGGTGCTTCGAAACACGTACAGTGAACTCGCGAAAACGTGAATACCCGGAAGCATGAACGACTCGGAAACGTGAACACTTTTATGTTTGCATTGACTACTCTAAAACGTGAACAAGGTGAAATAGCTCTAAAACGTAAACAATTTTTGTTTAATTGTTTTTTAAATTTTATTCGTTTTATTTCTTGAATTCGTTTGAATTTGGGGAATCAAAGCTTAAGACAACATACATACATATTAAGCTATATATTTCAACAAAACATGCAGATGTGTAATTAAGAAATCTTAAGGAAAAAGCCATACTTAAGATGGTTGAAAAAAACACATATCAAAAAAAGATAAGTATATTCTTCCAATAAAAGTACTATTTAGGAAAAAATTCGTCTTTTAAAAGGAGTTTATTGAACACTGAATTCTTTTGCTACACCCTTATAAGTATTCCTAACCCTTTTTTGTCTTATATTTTTTTTTTAATTATAGAAACTTTAGTAGTAGAAAACTTTATATGTACGTACATATATGTATGTATACAATTCGTTTGAATTATAATTTCTTTTGTTTCATATTCACGAAAATGTAAAAATGGCAAAAAAGTTTGAATAAAATTTTATATAAATTTTTTTTAATAAAATTTCCAAATCTAATTGAGTTTTAGCCAATATCTATTGCTAAAATGCACTTTTTGGTCTAAAATCTTACCGATCGAAAAGGTGAACAAATTTGAAAATGTGAACACCCTTGGTAAAAATTAGTTCACGTTTCCGCGAGTTCACTGTATATGATATCGTAACAGGTGATGAATCGTGGATTTATGTGTATGACCCCAAAAGTAAACAGTAGTCGACTATATGGGTGTTTCAAGATGAACAAAATCTAACAAAAATAATTATTCGCGCACGAAGACGCAAGTGGTCGCCTGTTTTTTCGGAAAAACTGGATACACTAGAATAACGCAGAACAGACAATTCTGAGTGGTGCACAACTATTTGTTTGCCAGTTGTCTTCCAAGAAATCAGGAAAAACAACAACCGAAGATGAATTACTCTTCACCACAACAATGCAAACTCTCACACATCGACTCAAACAACTGCATTTTTGAGAATCCAAAACATCGATATAGTCTTAATTTGGCACCAAATGACTTCTTTTAATTGCCGTACGTGAAAAACAAATTGAGAGGTGAACGTTTTCCGACATCTGAAGAAGCGGCTGCCACCTTCAGAATGCATGTTTTGGAGATACCTCAACTAGAGTGGCAAAAGTGCTTCGACAATTGGTTTAAACTGTACAGATCTTCTCCCCCCGGGAGGTAGGGACATACGCTGCTGGCGATACACACGCCAGTGGCACAAAACTCCCGGGGCATAAGGAGTTCAACCTAGCTCTGAGTGGCCTGGCGCTCCCTATAGGCAGAGAGTGGTTGGTGGTGCATAGCGCCACTTGTGCTATTGGAGACTCGGCTGGCATCAGTCCAGGGGGCTGTTGTACTTTTGACAACAGTTCGTTCCCGGTGGTGTTGGCATTGTCTCTGTAAGTGTGTGTGGCCTTAATCTGGTACTACGGGCATCAGGGAAGCCCCGGTTTGTTTGTGCTCCCCTGTCATTCGGGGAGTGAGGTAAATCGGCCTGATGGTTTGGGTGCGGTCCTTCGGGAAGTACACGTAGTGGCAGTGGAATATGCTGGGTAATAGTTCAACCTCCTCAACGAGGGGGGTTGCTGCTATCCAGGAAATGTTAATGACGAAATTGTTAACCCAATGTCCATGAGCTCTCCTCTGACCGGTGTGTCTTGAACATATCCGAAATTGGAGGGTACCGGCTTTGGGTGGCGTTGGTTGGACGCTTAAATTCAACTACCGTCCGGACACGGGCGGCATGTGATATGTCTAAGGACGGTGCGCATGTAAAATCATCTATTCGTGTACAGATCTTCATGGGATATATTTTGAAAAACAATAAAGTGATTTTCGATGATTAATATTTTTTTCTCTAATACCGAAATATAAAAGGCAACCCTCGTATAAGATTTAAAAAGACAGAAGTACAATATTTTACATCGAACTTAATTTCATATAATTTTTAAACAATTTACACAGAAACTCGCTTGATATCGAATGAATTAAATCCTAAAAGAATGTAATGCATTTTCATAAAGAACCTCGTACATGCTGTTCTACAAAAAACAAAAAAAAAAAAAAAACAAAAGTACAAAAATAAATAAAACGATATACAAACGTAACCTTCAGCATGAACACAGGTGTTGTCGCTGTCAGATATTTTTTTTTAACAGCAATACTGCGACGACAATAATGTTATTAAAAATTCTTGCCAGGATTTACCGTTCCCTGTTTATTCCTGTAAATTGCAATGAAATTATATGAATACATTGAATGCATACTGCTGTGCTGGCATTATGATTGTATGTGTATGATTGTATTCATACTTTTATCCATTTTCTTATTTTCATTTAGTGTTCACCAGGTTATATCGTGCTGGTATTTTGTTCTGTTTTGGTTGGAAAATCCCCTATAAGCCATTTGAATTTAACCTTTGTGCTCTAGACAACCAAATACGTTGAGAATTATAAAACAATATTTTAATTTTTGTCTATTTTTCTCTTTATTTTATTTACTGCAGTCAGCCAGTTACAATTATTTAAAGATTTTTGCATTGGAATGTTGAGCAAAAGCAATGAAAACAAAAAATTTGACTGAAACATAAAATGGCTTTAAAGTTACCAACTACGGCTAGGGTTAACTGGAGTAATGATTCTAAATTTCAAAAAAAAAAAAAAAAAAAAAAAAAATGCAAAATTAAATGAAGTATGTGCAATATATATGGTTTGAAGTCAAATTGTTTGATTAATTTTAAACTGCTACATTAAATTTTAATTGAAATCTAAGGAATATGTAAAAACACCATGTAAAAAGTCTTCATAACTTCATGTTTATAACTGGAAATACTGTGTTTCAATATTCTTTTCGAAAAAATGTAAACACGCGATACACTTTGAAGAATTTCCCTGAAACAGACAAACATGCAAATGAGCGTTTAAAATGAAAAACAGTATTTCTATTTAAAGAAGAAGAGTATTGTATTTATAAATATTGGGTTTGCATAAGCTTCTTAAAAATTTCATTTTTAATTTTTCTATCAAATCCACAACAAAATTCAGTTTTATTATCTCCACTTTTAGAAAAAGTTATTTCAACAGTAGCCGTTTATTTTTTTCAGACTCTTTCTTTTTGTATTTGTTAACTCATTTCTGTTTGTTTTTCTTTGAAAATTTCTGCAAAATTAGTTTTCGTTGTTCTTTATTGCGGTTTTTTAGAATTTGTTTAAGACTGTTGCATAGCATAAGTCAAGGAATGTTTAAATGAAATTTTATTTCAACAAGAAAATAAAAAAAAACGATCTCAATTAACGAAAAAAACTCGAGTACTTATGTTCTTTAATTTTGCTCTAAATATTTCTCAGATACCCGAAAAAAGAAAAATAAAAATCAATTTCAATTAAAAAATTTTTGTTAATTTCGGACCATCAAATTGAAATAAATTCACAAATTTTATACACGAAAATATTGCATCACGAAAGTGTGCTTTTTTTTTACCTGGCAGACAATGCCCTGACAAAAGCTCTGAGCTCAAACTTCAGCTCTGACATCTTGAAAAAAAGAATTATGAAAATACACAGTTTGTGACAACTGCCCCTTAGCAGTATTCTGTCAAAAGCTCTGAAAGTAACTGATTGCAACGAACAAGCTTCTCAACTTCTAAACTGCAGGCCCTAATGAATAAAAATTGACACACACAACATGGGTTCTGCGAGAAGCTAGGCCATAACCCTGACACAGGGCTGTAATGGCCAATTATGCATGCAACTACGACTTTCAACTATGTCATGTCAATCAAAATAGAATCGATATATAAGTTCATGGGGTTTTTAGTAGTCGGTTGAGAATTGAATTAAACGACGATAGATCTACCATTTCGTCCACAGTAAGCCCCCTTTTTAACGCTTCCATTTTGAGTTTCTTTATACCAAAAAATATTCATGCTAAGTTTATTGTTTACAAGTTTGCGCTGAGAGTACCATTTATTTGCTTAAAAAAATATTAAAAAAAAAACACAAATTAGTTTGATTTCAATCGCTGGTTCTCGTGATACAGTGCAGTGATGCATTTACGTATACAACCAACATTTTCGATAAAATAAAATTTCTAAATTCATTCATTTCTTTTAAATTTTGTTAGTTTAAATAATTTTGGATTCCTATGAAGGATGTTTTATCTTAATCTATTTTATATTTACCCTTTTATTCACATAAGAAAAGCATATTTTATTTTGCTTATATTTTTTGTGTTGATTTTTAAAAACAAAAAAAAAAAAAACACAAAATTTAGTTTAAAATTTTTAGTTTCGTTTCTTTTTTTTTTTGTTTTTATTTACTCTGAAAAATATTTCAGACAAAACAACTGCAAACAACGAAAACCACTTCAAGAAAATTTGTCTTCAATGTTTCATTTTTTGTTCCTGTTTTTTGTTTTATTTAGAAACAGCAAACAAACCAATACCCAAAACAGTACAAAAATATAAAAGAAAAAAATGTACAAAAAACATGCAGGAATAATAGAAATTAAGAAAAAAGCAACAAAGAAACTCAAATCCCATGATATGCATACTTGGAAATAAATGGTTTTTATGTGTTGCAACATTTGTTGGTATTTCATTATGCAAAATAAATATATGTACATACGTACACACACACTCAAGTGAATGTGTTAGTGTATATATTTTTTCAACAAAAAACAAATAATTTCTTAAATACCAAGCAAACAGGAGGTTAAGCACTTCAAATATGCTTATGAGATAAGACTTGTTGTTTAACATTCAATTCATTAAATTAATTTTAGATTTTTGGTATTTAAGTACTTGCACAACTTAAAATCAGCAAAATTTATTTTATAATTTTATTTTAAAACTAAAATTGCACTTAACTGGCTAAGCAGGCAGAGAGCAAAAGCTCTTCCATGCCAGAAAGGCACTTGAGGAGCAGTTACTAAGAATTATGCCGGGGGCTGTATCAAGGCGAACAACAACATCGTCTCCAATATTATTATGATCTTTTACTCCTCCCCTAATTTAACCCTTCTGCAAAATATCTTACAGAGAAAAAAAAAAAAAAAACAACTATACTTCAAGGTATTTTGTGACAAATCTAACACAAACTCATATCGAATTGATTTCTCCTTTTTATTACAGTCTACACATTAAAAAAAATTTTTTGCAAGTATCACATGCGAGTGTTTGCTCGAGTTTTTATGACTTGGGCAAAAAAAAAAAAAAACGAAACCAAGGTTGCGTTTTATATCGTCCATGGTTTTTAGTAATAAGAGGTATTGTCATTGACAGTGAACACTCTGCTTCTTGGTTATTTTGAAATACAGCTGACACTCTTTGTGGTTTGTTTATTCTACACAAAATGTTATCATCAATAATCTGCTCTGCTAGTTCTACAATTTATACTGCAATTCCAAACAGGATTATTTTGGGTCCATATAACATACGAATTAAAAGCGGAAACATCAGTCATATTTGAAAACAAAGCAACTGGCATTGTCAAACATTTGCAAGAATAATTGGCAAGATAATGGTAAAAAGAACTCATCAAAGTAACATATTGATTTCTGTTTGACACCTATGACACGAAAAATTCATCAATTGTATATAGAAAATCGGAATGTAAAACTGGTTTCTTTTTTATATCCAATATTCTTGCTGGTAAAAATGTTTTATTCTTTCTAACAGCACCTACTAGCGTTATATTTTTGAAAAGTAGTTTTTGGGCTAGATTATATTATTATTTTAGTATTTTATAAGAGCTACTTATATATCTTATAAGAGCCAGTTTGTCACGAGGTCTCTTTTCTTCTGTGCCTTCAGACTTATTTTATTTATATTGTTGTATTTTGACTAATAAAGAGCTCAAATGTTGATTTCATATTCGTGACCATTAGGGTGTCCCAAATAAAATTAAAAATTGGAATTCGTCGGAAGATCAAGCTTATTTTGGACCACTATGAGGCAAAGTATTTTTGATAATTTTTTCAGATTTTTCGGAAGTGGTTTAGAGGTCGCGCAAATTGATTTTTAATCAAAAATCGAGCTTTTTGAGCTCTATTTAATTTTTGGTTATGAATTGGTAAAAAATCGATATTTTCTCGACTTCTGAGTCAAAATTGTCAAAGAAAATATTCCGATCTTTAATTCTATGTGCATAAATAATAAGTTCCGGCAATGATTTTGCACATTTTGATACATTATATAACAGTTTTTCCTAAATTTTCAACAAATATCGAAAATAATGGTTTATAACTTTTAAAATTTGTATAAAGACTAATAAAACTAATGATGCAGTTTAAAAGATAATTAAGTTTTAAATAAGATAGCAGAAAAAAAATAAATTTTCTTTTACCGTTCTCGAGTTATGCCCTTTTAAAGCTTTGTACCCATTTTTAATACTATAAAGTGTGAACGTAGGCATCGAAATTAAATATACAACAATTTTATAAACAACAACAAAAAAATTAGATTTGTTATAAATGGTTTATTGGGGTTCTTGCGATGCTGCTCTATACTCTGTAGTAAATTCTGAAAGTCTGTTTCAGAAGTTGTGTATTAAAATAACTACTTGCTAAGGCCACACCACGTTCTGCGACATCATTTACAACTTGCAATTATTGAACTTTGTGTTTTACTTCCTGGAATGCCTTAAAAAACAAATAAGTGCAGGACAGTAAAACAGCGGTTTTTGATTAGTGCTTGAGATAAATTTTAAGGCTTGAGATAAAAGGTTTAATGCTGGAATCTAACTGAAAATGTCCAATTTATGTGTGCGGACACGACAAGCTCCAATACAGGGCGGCGGATCGGGGCATGCGTTTTACTTTTTCAAAAATTAAAAAAAGAGGTCATATTTTTGGCATGCCGCCACTATATGTTGGAACTAATTGCTGGATCAGCGTTTAGGGCCCTTAATATTGAGGATCAAATTACATCCCCACAAATTAAAATTTTCGTCACTCTTCAGCATAGTTGGGCTAAAAACAATTTTTGGGATTGTACGAACCACGAAATTGTTGGAAAAATTATCTCAATTAATTATTATTGATAGGAAAAGATCTAATAATTTTTGTAAAAGGGCAGCTGGAGAATATGCAACTAAGGGAAGATTATAAAGAAATGCACAACCGAGCATTATTTTTTTGGGTGATAGACCTGAGCACCAATCAACAATGAAATCTCCTGGAGGTATTAACCGAGTTCGCTGGATGATGAAAATTATATACTCTCTACAAATATGTATTTTTCAAAAGCAGCTACAACCTTTCATTCAAAATTCAGAAATTGATGCCTTCTGAAACAGAATTTACTGCAGGGCATAGAGCAGCATCACAAGAATCCTAATAAATGATTTATAACAAATCTAATGTTTTTATTGTTTATATAATTGTTGTATAACCTAGTTCACCCTTTATAGTATTAAAAATTTTATACAGTGGGTACAAAGCTTTAAAAGGGTACAACGCGAGAATGGTAAAAGAAAATTTATTTTTTTTTTCTGCTACCTTATTTAAAACTTAATAATCCTCTAAACTACATCATTAGTTTTTTTAGTCTTTATACAAATTTTAAAAGTTATAAAGCATTGATTTCGAGATTTGTTGAAAATTTAGGAAAAACTGTTATATAATGTATCAAAATGTGCAAAATCATTGCCGAAACTTATTATTTATGCACATAGAATTAAAGATCGAAATATTTTCTTTGACAATATTGACTCTGAAGTCGAGAAAATATCGATTTTTTACCAATTTATAACCAAAATTTAGATAGAGCTCAAAAAGCTCGATTTTTGAATAAAAATCAATTTGCGCGACCTCTAAACCACTTCCGAAAAATCTGAAAAAATTCTCAAAAATACTTTGCCTCATAGTGGTCCAAAATAAGCTTGATCCCCAAAAAAAAATTTTTTTTGGGACACACTAGTGACCATAGATGTTGCACTATTTGTTGGTTTAGTCTTCTTCATCATTACTTGATTTTTTGCTATCCTCCTGATGTACTAAGGAGGATTTTTTTTGCCAGAGAATAATGGACGGGTCTCATTTTCTTCATCAGGTGCAAAACTTTCATCACCATCGCTTTCATCGAAAATATCATCGTCAGAATTTGTTCCAATTGATGATCACTAAGAATCTATCACAATCTATATATTATTACATTTAGACTTACTTCTTCTTTGTGATTATATTATCGGGGGCACATCAAATAAACTGAACTGTTTGACAGCAAAATGTCACATGATGTTCGACATATTATACAGTAGCAAACTTTTTAAGCGTAGAAAAGGGGATGCAGTGATTTCTTATCAATGATAATAAGTATTGTAATATGGTTGTCACATTAAATATTTATTTAAAAGTGGAAATCGCCAAAACATTTCTAAAAGTGTGGTGCAATAAAATAATTTGGGTCATATTTACCCAAAGATAAAAGATATGAAGATAAAAAATAAAAATATATTTTAAAATAATTTTTTTGTAAAAGAGTTACTTTTCCCTCTGGTATAGATAAAATAAAATTTAAGCTTAATACAACATCAACAAGATTATAAAAAATACAATGACAAAACAAAATTGGGTCAATTTGACCCAAAGACTGCAGAAGGGTTAAACTTTATTGAGTGGGCTTCTTGGGGCTGATTGCTGTTGGATTTTTCAGTGGTGAAGGTATAACACTGGCCATTGAATAATCAATCAACAGCAACCAATTTCTTTGCGGTTCGCATTCGTAAAGCAGGAACTTTGTTTTTTTTCAAACTAATATCAAATTTAAATAAAGTGTCCTTATCTTCCCCGCCTATGATGGCCTTAAAGAAAACAAACTTAATTAATTAAAAATTAATACAGGCACTTGCTATTCCAAGTAGAAAACGTCGCAGTATTTTAAAATTGAATAAAAGTAATATGTCCAATATTTACTTCATACTTTGCGAAGACGACTCGTACAATGAAAGAAGTTCATCACAGCAGGCAAATAAACGGCGTAGACTCTGTATATGTCCACCAAAAATATGCAGAATGTGTAAGCAGTCTTGCAGTATTTGTCGAAAAACCACTTGCAATTAACATTGGCTAAAAGTTCTTGTGATGGGAAGGGGGAAAGAGGGACATTTGATCTAATCTTATTGATATCGTAATTGGTAAAAAAAAAAACATTAGCTAGAAGCCTGTTCCATAAACAATCAGTGCAGCTAAAGAACGAATTTTCTCTATAATGCATTGTGCGAGTAACTGGACAATCAACCACAAAAGGATGTGCTGTGAAGGAGGTACTAGTAGTCCTCAAAAATATAGGAGATTCTCCCATGGTAGTACCGATAGAACAATTAAACGCGCGCCACATTGCGCCGATTCTTTAACGAATCAATAGAGTTGGATACCCTACCGTCGATAAAAAGCGCCTTCGCTCTTTCCTGTACACGGGCCAAAAGCCCTAAAATAGACTTTGATGCACCGGCCCATACATGAGAGCTGTGGTCCATTCTAGGTCGGATAAAGGTCTTGTAAATATTGATAATGTTGGATGGAGTGAAATATTTCTTTCACCGTTTTAAGAAACCAAGACACTTGAATTGCTCTTTCGACACTCGAAATATGTGATTATTCCAACAAATACCACAATTAATTCTCATGCCGAGAACATCAAGGAGGTCAGCCTTCTCAATGTTTACATAACCCATAGTCACAGATGACAAGATGGCATCATCACCACATACATACATATTTAGTTTTTATCTGCAAATTCATTGAAAGAATTCAACAATAGGTTTGTTCCCGTACGTTTTTGTATTTCAGTTTGTTCTTAAACATTATTTGGTTACTTTTTTATTGTTATCATTGAAAATACCTTGAGGACAATATTTGAGAAAGAGTTGAAAATAACTGTACTTTTTAATATCAGATAAATGTCACTTTTTAATATTCACAATACACCTTTTTTGCACACACTTTAATATTATTTTCAATTGGCTATCATTGTTTAGAATAGATAGCGATTGTTTGCTGGGTATGCATATTTATTTTCAAAATGCATTTATAGTTGGTAAGGAAATATTTGTTTGCTGGTTTTTTTTTTCGTGGAATGCATTTTGCATACGTACATACATATGTGGCATAATGGTTTTGTTTTTGAGGTTAAATATTATGGTTTTTACAACAAACGCAAATGTAAGTTTTTATTTCTGTACATATTTACGCTTAAATGCACACACATGGTTATCAGTTAAAGAAAAAGAAAATCTATACTTTACGCAGTGCATTTATTATGAATTGTGATATTTTCTCTGTCGTAGACATTTGATATTAATTTGTAAATGTCAAAATAACTAATGTTCTCATACTCATTTATTTCCCTTTTTACTGGTATTAATGAGGTCTGCTATAAAACATTAAAGTAGACAAACGTTGCAACTGCACTGTGTCAAACATTACAATTTTGATGTTTAGGAAAATCTCTTAAATTTGCTGTTGAAATTTAAGGTTTTCAAATTATATTCCCCAACTAAGTACTTATATAATTATGAATATAAAACCTAAATTATAAAAATTATAGCAAAACTGATGAGTCATTCTTAAACGGACATGAAATTCTTGAAATACTTATCAATTTTAGTAATACTATACATGTATCATAATTCTCATATTTCAAGAAATAAAATGGCTGAAGAAACATGCACACAATAGAACACTAAATCGCGATATTTTAATCAGACTACATTAATTTCTACTTTAACCAGAAATCACATGTTGTGTCCACTATTTGCGCTGAAATCTGTAGTGAATTAGTTCATTAAAAAATTACAAAGAAACGTTACGTTTTTCATAATGAGAGTTTACTTTGCAAAGCACTGACGGCAAATAGAACGAGGGAGATTACAAACTTTTTTGTACTTACAAAGAAATTTTATTCTTTGCTACGGATACTAGAAAACACAAACGACTTATTTTTTTTAATGTGATTCGCAAATGTAACTAAATTGATGAATTTCATTGCTAAAAAATTACTCATGTAATAAAGGCAAAAAAATCGGTACTATTGAGAGGCTCGTTGGAACATGTTGTTAAAGCCACACATCATTTGTTCAGAGTCTGAAATCGAAGATAAAAACATCGGCTATCGTACAGACGTAGGACTCTAAACAGAGACCAACTGTTATTTTTGCGTCATTTTAGAAAAAATTATGAACTGAACTCCATATGAAACAATTGCGTGTTGAAGTAACAAAAATGTGGAAAATAAGCTTCATTGCTGAAAAAATTATTTTTCAAATAATCACTATCAAAAGCTTGTGGTTCTTGGACACACTACCTACGGCCTAGAAAATGCTCAACCTGTTTTAATTTTTACGTAAGTTGAACTCTATTGCGTATTTTACATATGAACAGTTTCATTTTCCGACACATTTTCTTCGACAGGAGTGGTATTTTGGAGAGTGCGTACAGTGTGGTGATGTACTGGCTGAAGTACATCTATAGCTCTTCCAGGGTCTTTAATTTTTTTCATAATCTTGTAAATTCATTGCATATAAGTACTGCATAAAAATTGGCCAGGTTTGAATCACCGTTATTGCAGGAAATTTTGACTACTTTTAAATCATTGGTATTACAAAATGGGAGAAAATTATCATTCTAAGCCAGGCTAACGACTTGAAGGTTAAATAGAAATACTTTTAAAACGGTTTTTTAAAGGAATGCACCACTCATTAGCTTTGTGCGGTAAATCCAATTCTTCATTCGCTAGTCCAAGATTATTGTTTTTGAATTATTGAAGTGTGCAGTCAATCATTTGTTCCTTAGTTGCTGCTGGAGTTACTAGGTTTTGTGCCCCTATAAGCAATATATTCGAAATTCTGTTCGCTTGACCATTATATTTTGATGATATATATAAAGTGCTTAGGCAATATATGTAATATGTGGCTAGTTAGGCATATCGGATATCTTAAAAAAGAGAAATATAGAAAGAACAATTCTTTTGGCGACTACCTCTTAGCAGTCTTCTGGCAAAAGTTCTGAGAGTAACTAATTGCCATAAAAAAGCTTCTCAAGTCTGTCTCAAATTAAATTTTAGGTTCAGGTATTCATGGATAAAAATTGACGCATACAACACGAGCGCTGCGCGAAACTAGGCTGAAACATTCAATTATGTATGTATGCACATATTTCTGCAACATTTTCTGTATTTTGTTTTAAGTTTAAAGTTTACATTCCGCAAATTGTAAATATTATTGCCCGTATTCATAAAAAGTATTTTCGGTTTATGAATATGGGCATATGTATTTTATAAATAACGTCCTAATACGTATAGAAAAAATGCAACACTTTTGTGTTAATGGCTTTTGTTTGCAAGAGTATATGATTAGTATTGGCATGTTAGTGGGTAAGTTAAAATAAATTGCAATATATTTCATAATATTATATTAATAGACGTTTATTTTAAACCAATATAATATTATATTGTAAAAACTAAAAATAATAAAAAGTAACGTTAATCTACAAAATTGTTTTTATTCAAACGAACAAAACAGTCGTATAACAATAACATTTCAAAATGGTTGCCGGTATATGGGCTCTGCAGATATTGCTAAAATAGCACTTGGGTTATTTCTTCGAGATATGCTATGGTTAGCATAATAACTGAATAGCACGAACTACGTTCCCATCCAATTGGAGATGCAAATGATTCATCGATATTTAGAAAGTTTTTTGCATCATATTGCAGGCTTACTAAAATATCTGAGAAGAATAAAACATGTTGTTTGCTACTCAAATGCTGGGTACAAACGATCAGTTTCAATACGCACAGCTGAATAATATTTAGTTAAACTGTCTTTAAAAATTATAAAGAAAAATAAACCCAGCTTGTTTATTCAGTAAGGATAATAATATTAATGAATGTCACTATAGAGTGCAAATATTAGAGATGACGCGCTTTGCTTTTCCAAGAGTGGAAAAATCTTTTTCTGGTACTATGTATTGCGTATTCGACTGTCCAAATATGTTTGGACAAATATATTCTTTCAGTAAAATTTCTAATATTTATAAGAGTAAATTGTATTTAAAATTAGAATTTATTTATATATTTTAAGCTAATATAATTTAATTATAAAATTTTTGCTCTCACTGTAGATAAACAGTACTTGCTGTAATTGTCAATTGACATTTACAACGAGTTTATTTTTTCTTTATTTTAATTTTTTTTTAATTTGCTTTTTGCTTTATGCTGCATGGCAATATAACTTACTTACAGTTTAGCAGTCCAATAATAAACATCGACAGTGAACACAAAATAAATACATACACACATACAATCATGTTTTAATTTGTTATTGAACTTTTATATACCCTATTGGAAATATTAAAACTGGAATTACTTTAATTTACACCACAACTAAATTTATAATGTGCTAATAAAAAATACCTATGTATATCTGGAGAAGATTTTATTTTTTGATTTATTTTATAATTTCCCTATCAATTTATTTCGAAGTAAGTACACATAATTACTAATCCCTATTTTTACCCAACCTATTCCCTATGGTTTATTTATATTGGTGTCTTAACCCCACACACCAATACACGACAGTTGTTAGCAATTTAACATTTCCTCTTTTCATAACATCACTTGAACTGAGAAAATCTTTGAATGCGTGTAGCCTAAAGTCTAGGGCACTGTTAAATCTAAATTTATTAAATATTTTGATAAATGCCAGAAAGAGAAGACCAAACACACTGATATTATAAGATATTAAGATCGGACTATATGTGCCTAAGATTCAAGCGATATCTACGTTCAACAAAAAAAATTATTTTAAAACCTTCTTGCAAAAATACTTCATATCAGAGGAGATAGAGGGAACTTTTTTGTAGTCACACTTGTATAAATTTAGGTTATTTTTTTTTTTTTTGTAATGTGTTGATAGATTTATGTATATATTCATTTTAAATAAATTAAAACACATTAAAAAATACAAAATTTGTAGAGCATAACATAAAATCTGAAACCATGATTAGTCATGGGATATCCCGGGATTTCGGGATCAGGATTTCCAAAATCCCGTTCGTCATCCCCAAAATTCACCCTTGAATGACCAACAGCAATTGCCTCATCGTTGCAAGTTGATTGTGTGTGGTGAATGCCTTCGCTAAGTAGATTTTTAGCTGTTATCTCTGCTACTTCCCAATAGCGCCACCTACTGGGAAGTAATCTACTTATCATTCGTTTTGTGTTGCCAGTGGTTAAGGTGGAATAGAGTGGAATCTCAGGGAGCGGTGTTTTTGTATATGAATTTCTTGGTGGGGAGGGGGGGACCTCTTATTTTTAATTTATAATTTTGATAAAATTGCTAAACTAACTTTTTAATTTTTTTTCACTTTCGCGGGTATTTGAAGCTAGGCCGTTTTGAGTTTTTGTTCGAGCGCTCTAACCACTACACTACGCACCCACTCAACGATGATTTTATGAACGATGTTGTGTTCCTACTTCAAACGTTTCATTTGCTGCCAAACTACCAGAAATACTTTAAGAAATAATCAAAAGAAATCGAATTGCTCATCCATGACACAAGTTAAAGTTCCACTTCTGGAAGTCAACTTATCCCTTAACTTTAATATAAATTAGTCGAAGCTTGCTGTTACAAAATAGCATAATTTTATTGAAACCACATCAGCACAATTAATTTTTCTATATGTAGTGGAGTCGATAGAATGTATTCTTTGTTATTAATTGCGTTTATAAATAAACCAAGTAAAGTAAAAAATTAGTCTCATTGCTTAATACAAGTTTGCAATGAAATGTAGCCTTTCTTAAATTCTATCGGGATTAAAAAGCACATTCTAAAAAAACAAATTGCATTAACGCATAAAAATTTATTGAACATTTACATTTAGGCATGATATCAATAAGTGTAACGAAATGATGTTGAAATATATTTTATAATTAATTAACCACTCACCCGTTAACGAGAGACAACTGCGAAACCTATAGTATGTTATGCAAAAGTATTATATACTCGTACTCTTATGCACATGAAGAAAGAAAAAAATAAATTAAAAAATACTTGTATAAATAAATCTCAAATGATCAGTTGTAGAACGAGTATTACTTAAACTACTCGTATTAAGGTGTTACAAAAGTCAGCATATAAGCAAATACAACACATAAAAAGCATACTACACTCATTTATACTTTTTGATCTCAAAAGCTTATTACTCCCATTTCACATATAAACATAAAATATAAAACTAATTGAGTCAATTAAATATGAAAATAATCCTCAAAAGGAAAAAAAGTTTAACAAAAAAAAAAAAAAAAAAGAAACAGAAAATGGTTTGCATAAAACAATTATAAAATCAAGATAATTAAATGCAAGATATTAAAGTCTTAAATAAAACCAATTAAATGTAGAAATAGTAAAAAAAAGGAAAGGGACAACATTATGTCAAAATTAAGACATTTGGAATGGCGGCAGTGATTACCTCTTTTTATCACAAGACCACATACATGCATACACAAGCAAAAGGTTGAGTTTTAATTAAAATTGGCTTTTTAGAATACTTTTTTTTTCCACTGCTATAAATTCGATTTACACTCTTACTTGGATTTGGAAATTTTCTTACTGTTTAGCTGCTTTGATAGTGACATTTTCTTACTTTCATGGAAAGTTCTTTAAACAAAAATAAACAAAAAAACTCTTTTGTCAGTCTAATTTTATGTAAATGTTATGTATTATGACCCAGTGCTCTTTTCATCTCATTTTCTCACATTACAGCCTCAATTTCTTTGACTTTAAGTCCCTTAAATTTTTGCAAATTTGTATAATTTATGCAAATACTTTGAGGTTGGGCATAATCAGAATCTACATAATGAACGGATTGAAAAATCCGTTTGCTTTTATTCCCGTATCTCTGTTTTTTTTTTTCTTTTGTTTCTTGATACTAATTCCGTGTATAATATGGTTTTAATTAAAATTTCTAAATTAAGCACAAGAACGTAAGAAAAAGCCACAGGGATAGGATTTATATATTAACGTGTATTATATATGCATAAGAAAGGTAACTGAAAGTAATCAGAATAAATTGTAACACTCTATAGGTTACAGTGACATACAAAAGTTTAAAGATGGTGATGTAATATTAATGAAAATTAATTATTTATTATATAAATCTAAAACTTGTTCAAAGTTAGGAGACTTTTTCAAAAAGGTGGTATTCAAAACTATAAATACTTTTGTTAAATAAGTTATAAACTAAATGAGAATCATATTACATTTAGTATATAAAAACTAAACTAAAGTATTTACAAAACTATATATTTATGCTTTTCAAAAATTGAAATTTTTTTTTCTTTTACAACACAGTAGCCATATACTAAATGCAAGATGATTCTCATTTAGTTTATAACTTATTTCTTACTGAATATAAGAACTTGTAGTTTTGATTGCCATCTTTTGGAAAAAGTCTCCTGATTATTCTCTTAAGCAGATACGAAATGACCATAGAGATATGTTCGTCTCATAAGGAATACATTTCATATACATATATATTAAATTATTGAATATTACAGCGACAACAATATACACCAGTAAATTTAATAGATCTATTATCAACTATACTCGTATACACTCTAAATGCTAAAAGAGACTTATGAAAATCAAATCAAAGCATATCACTTACTAGCCGATCAGAAGGACGATTTCAATAATAAGATTCATGCCCAACTTCGTAAAACAATGTATACCCGAGCTTGGTATATATAACTGCCAACACAAGGTCATAATTAGTCTCAGTAATTATAAGAAACGGTACAGATATCATTGGTTGAACATTGCGGCAATTAAATTTTTAAATTTTGGAAAGAAAACGGTCAAAGTAGGCAATGTAAAAAAAGTAAAATATACAAAGCGGTTGACTTTAGCAGACAACGAATTTAAGATTTACAGTCAGTATGTCTTACTGCTATCCCTAAACAAAAGCGGCAAGGGGTTTTCTTATGCTCAACGCTTACACTGAACCGCCATCCCTAAATAAAAGCGGCAACGCTTTGTCAAAACATAAAAACATGGTTATTCAAACAACATGTGCTTATATAACAATCCTGAATATTTTAATAACAAAGTGTTTCGTTTTTGAGAAGTAAGCTAAATATCACAGTGTAAATTGTGCTAAATATACATAAAAGTTTGTAAATCCTGAATATCGTATAATTGTCAGTATCGAGATATAAGGATTCGCATCCCTATATACAACAAATGAGTTTGTATGTAAGGTTTTCATATAAATATGTATGTAGTTATGTTTTCTTGCATTTAGAAATACACGCACTTGTAGTTACGTCCGCTTGAATTTCGTTAATAAAATCGCCATTTTTGATCGTAGGAAACCAAAATTTTGCACGAACATGTATTTTGATAAAACGAACCATAATTAATAACAAACTCAATTTTGAAATTTTCTGTAGTTACGTCCGTTTGCATTTAATATGACGATATGTTTATATTACATTCCTGTTTTTTTATATTTGTTTACATTTTATTTGCCTTTTGCAACTAACTTCAATATTAAACGCTCTGTCAAAATTGGATTTTTCAACCGCCAAGCGTTGCCGCCGCGTTATTTCGGTAGACAAAAAGTGGTGACAAGTCTCTTACGATTTTATGACCGAAAATAACAATACATACATACGTACGAGTACATTTTCACAAACACACTTGTACTTTTTCTGATGACCTCCTTACTCTCTAAATAGTTTTACATATTACAGGTGTTTTTATAGAGTATCACAAGTTTGAGTTGGCATCACTGCTTTATTGGACCACCCACTTAACAGTTGATAGTTGATTTTTGTTAAGTTTTCTTTGAAATTTCAATATGAATCGACTTACACCAGAGAAACGCGTGCAAATTGTTGAAATTTTTAATCAAAATAATTGTTCTATTCTATTGATGTCGATTTTGAATTTCCATTCAAAATTTTATTTTCCAATGAAGCCCGTTTTTGGTTGAATGGGTACGTAAATAAGCAGAATTGTCGCCTTTGGGGTGAGGAGAAACAACAAGTTTTGTCGAAACACAATTACATACACAAAAATTACTATTTTGTGCGTTTTATGGGCCGGCGGAGTCATTGGCCCATATGTATTCAAAAATGATGATGGTCAGAATGTTACCACCGAGATCGTGTGATTTAACTCAATTGGATTATTTTCTTTGAGGTTATGTTACGTCACTTGTCTACGTAGATAAACCACAAACAATTGAACACTTGGAAATCAAAACTCGAAGAGTTATCGGAGAGATACGGCGGTAAATACTGCGAAAAGTTGTTGAAAATGGTGTTCCAGTTTGCTCTTTCTACGCGCCAGCCGTGGCGGCCACATGGCAATAATTATATTTAACCATTATATTGATATTAAGCATATATTTCATTGCTTTATTATAATTTAAACTTATGTATGTCACACTATAAAAAACACCCCTTAGTAGACTAGGAATTTTTAATTTCTTGTGAAATTTAAGAAAAAGGAGGGAAATACTTAGTAATTGCTTTTATAAGCTTTAAAAAAAAATATTTAAAATAAATATATAAAAATATCTAGTGACTATAACAAAAATATTTTTTACACTATTACGAGTAAATTTTAATTTTTACTTGAGCCCTAACTACACATATGTATGTCGGAAGAATGTTTACAAAAAAAAAAAAAAAATATCTTCGTGTAACATTTAAGCTTTTGCACACATTTTTTAATATGTGCCCTTAAAAACCGTACACCCACACAAAAAAGAATAATATTTGTAAAATTTTTGCCCATAACTCTAGACTTTCAATATCCATTATTGTTTTCAGATTTTTTTCATCCACTATTTCAAAAAATTTAAACATTTTGTTGGCAACTATCCCCCCACTTTGTTTTTTTACTTTTCCCTAAAGATCAAATTAAATGCATTCCTATCTTCAAGCAAAATTGCGTAAATTTCCTGTTGAAATATTTTATGTCTGTTTCGTTATTTCAGTTTCTATTTAATCCCTTATATTGCCAAGAAGAAATTAATAAAAATTGAAGAAAAAAAATGAGAAAAAGAAAAATAAAAAAAGCAAAACTTAACTCATTAAATGTTGAAAAGCGTCTCATTTTTCCCTATTTAAAAAGAAGAAAAGCGGTTTGAAATAGAATTCTTTTTTATGCTCATTTTAATTTTTATTTAATTTTTTTTTCTTTTTTCATCTTCTTTAAATTGCAAATTAAATGTGCACGTAGTAGTTGTTAAACTTTAACTTTTTAACTTGTTGCACAGTGAGTTTGATGCAGTTTATTAAAGAAAAATTTAATTTTTAGTGTTTTAGACCGAAATTTACAGTCTTTGTTAATATAACTAAAATTTTCTCTTTAGTGTTATATTATTCTAAAGTTTTGCCGAAGTAGTTTATAATGCTTACCATTATTTAAATTAATTAAACTAGAGATGAACTATGGTTCAATTTGTTTACCTTTTCGATCGGTATGATTTCACAGAAAAAAATGTTTTGGAAATAAGTTCAACTAACAAATTAATAAGCACAATTCAAATTTTCCACTTAAATTTTGAATTATTACAATTGATTTTTTAATAGAAGCACAAAAATAGAAATGTTTGTGCGTATGTTTTTTTCTTTTGTCTTAGTGTTGTGTAATATGTTATATAAAGAATCAATATATGATTACTTTTTAATTTAAAATTCGAATACGTAATGTTATTTACGTAATTTACATAAATGTTTAGTATTAAAATATAAAGAACACATATTATATATATATATATTTGCAAGTATTTAAGTTTTAGAGCAACATCTTGTATTAAAACAATAATAATTTAAAACTTTAAGTAATAAAAATTTGTAATTACCATAAAAATTTTTTCGATAAAAAATCTAATATCACTACTATAAAAAAATATGTATTCGTAAAATTTTTTTATTGTATGTGCCTGTCTTTTTTTTTTTTTTGTGAATATATATTTTTTATATACATATACTCGTACATATATATTATATTAATATGTATATACATATATGTGGTCGCCGTGGTCTAGTGATAA
This sequence comes from Metopia argyrocephala, assembly GCA_963576795.1. Lineage (NCBI taxonomy): Eukaryota > Metazoa > Arthropoda > Insecta > Diptera > Sarcophagidae > Metopia > Metopia argyrocephala. The sequence goes on along the minus strand of OY756211.1, from coordinate 52,373,437 downwards.
GTATGTTGGATTACTAAAACGAGAGCTCCGGTTCAAGCCCTCGGCTGTGACATCTTGAAGCAAAGAAATATTAAATGTCTACGATATGCCAACATTTCGCAAGATAAGTTTGTTCAAACTGTGGCCCGAATATAATATTCTTTGTAAGAATTCAATTAATTTTTTTCTTTTTGTTCTGTTTTATAACTCATGCATACATTTTTAATTTAGATTGACATGGATTAAAGTTTCAAATGGCAAGAAAAATACATGAACGCGGATCATATTTTTTAAAGGAATTAATGTACTTTAAAATCAAGATTTCCTCAGTTCCTCAGTTTCCAAAAAATAATAAAAGATTTTTAGAATTTTGTCAATTATTTTGTTATTCAATTGCCAATAATTAAATATTTACATAAATAATATTTCCTTTTATAATTTAATTTTAAATAGAGAAATCAAATATGAACTTGTACAAAGAATAATAATAAGTGGTTAATTTCTTTTTTGTCGCATTGGTTAAATATGCACTCATCTCACTCAGCGTCAATTAATTTTTTAATTATACCAATTAATTTATTTAAGTCTGAATTTTTAATTGAAGTATCAATTGTCCCAATTAAATATTTAATTGAAATTTCTTTTTTTGTGAAAAAGTTCGATACTATTAATTTTTTAATTGATATTATTAATATTGTTTGTAGGGGCAAAACTAGTAAACAATTTAATTGGTAGTACAAATTTGTTAATTAAAATCGATTTTAAATTCTTTCTGTGTATGATTTTAGAACAAAAATATGCATTTTAGCAGTAGATATTGGCTAAAACTCAATCAGATTTGGAAATTTTATTAAAAATAAATATTACATAAAATTTTATTCAAACTTTTTTACAATTTTTTACATTTTCGTGAATATGAAACAAAAAAAAAATTGTAATTCGAACGAATTGTATACATACATACATATACTTATGTACGTTAAGTTTTCTAAAGTTTCTATAATTAAAAAAAAGTATACTTATACATATAATACAAAAAAGGTTTATGAATACTTATGTAATACTTGTGTAACAAAAGAATTCAGTCTTCAATAAACTCCTTTTAAAAGATGGATTTTTTTCCTAAATAGTACTTTTATTGGAAGAAATCACTTATCTTTTTTTGATGTGTGTTTTTTTCAACCATTTTAAGTATGGCCTTTTCCTAGAAATAGATAGCTAAGTATGTATGTATATTGTCTTATGCTGGGATTCCCCAAATTTAAACGAATTCAATAAATAAAACGAAAAAAATTTAAAAAACAATTAAAAAAAAATTATTCACGTTTTAGAGTAGTCAGTGCAAACATAAAAGTGTTCACGTTTCCGAGTTGTTCATGCTTCCGGGTATTCACGTTTTCGCTTTTCTTCTTTTTATTTGATTTTTGACGTTTTCTTTAAAACGAACATGAATACAATGATACACTAGCTGTTCACAAGCAAAAAATAAAAACTGTTTTCAATACAACATAGGTATGTACAAAGATACAAAAACATATAAATTCGGCAAATGTAAATAAATATTATCAACATTTTCTTCAACAATTTTTATCACAAATTAATTTAAAATGCAATATTATCTTGTAGAAAATAGTAAAACTTATTCCAAATTTTTTTAGATAAAAATCTTATAAATTAGAGTGTTAGGCTGACTTCCAAAATGTATGAATACAAAGTTTGTATACAGTTCTACTGCGGTATTTAAACTTTTTACATATGCAAAGTTCCGAAACAATGCAACTATGTGCTTTGTTTACATTTTCATTATGAAACAGAAATGTTGCAATGCACCATTTTTATTACTGACAAACAAGAAAATGGAAACGGCGGTTGTAAAACTTTTATTTGATAATTTTTTTAAATTATCAGAAATCATTTTCATGATATCATCCCAAGAGAAAGGAAAGGTGTCATCTACCTCCTTAATTTCTCTCAAGACCTTTTCCCACAAATTGGTGCGCTTCTTGCGTTTTGCGCAAAAGTCGGGTTCTTTTCGCTGAAATATGTTAAAAAAATAATCATTTGCTGTTTTTTTAATATATTTTTTATTAAAAACAAATTAATTTACTTTTGTAATTCAGTCATTATTTGTAATTTTTGTTTTTATATATATTTTTTTTTATAACACAATCGTTTTAATGTTTGTAAACAAACCAATAGCAAACAAAGCATCAGTTATAAAACCGATGCTTGATTGCTTTTTTACTGCGTTAAAAATACTTATTGGCGACATTTTGAAATCGTATACATTGTAAATATTTTGTATAGCGACTTTATGAAACAATATACTTTGTTCGAATACAAAGCAATTAACATTTTGGAAGTCAGCCTTAGTGTGTAAATCATATACAATTTTAAATTTCGATAACAAAATATATACAATATCCTAAAAGCTTCTTCTCTTACGATGATATAGTGGCGGTCATATCGGCAGGAGATGGCTACAATTCTGGCGTCCCCAAATATGGGAGAGTAAAAACGATCCCTTGAGGACGTCCTTCTGGGCTTTCCCGAAGTAATGTAGAAAGCTGTTCCAGGAAGGTACTCTCTCCCGAGGAGGAGGAGTAGGGATTGTTTTAGTGGATTCACACTCAAAGGAGATCGAGATGATTAGCTGTAAGCTCGAAGGCATTTTAAACCCTACCACACACTACAAAAAAAAATACTAATAGTGATCGTGCTATGGAATCAACATCGAAATTACAGCAATTAAGAACTTTTTTGATTTACCATAATACATCCTTTGTTAGTCCTTTGAGTAACAGATACATTTCGAGCAACTGCAAGAAACATGTTCATGCAGTTTTAGCAGGGCCAAGCCCTTGAAAGACAATGTGGATTTGGATGAATTCTGAGATTTATTAATGAGAAGTTGAAAGTGAAAAATGCGGATGTTGATTTGCTGAAAATATTTGAGATATGTTCAAAACTTAAAAAAAAACGTATAAGCTTAGATCATAAAAAATAAAGAAAGTGGCTAAATAAAATAAAGGACTTGCCGTGAAGACAAAACAAATGGGGCAGAAAGCTATTGATGACAAGCCGTGTATTGATTGATAACGGAACATATTTTAAAGAAGGTTTTAAGATAATTCCTGCACCCCATATTACTATATAAGGTGTGCGTCACTATAAAGTGTAACACCCATTTTTCTTAATAACTTTTTTCACCTTTAATCAAAATTATTTTTCTTAATCACAATATCTTTGAAAAATGTGTCAGATTTTAAAATGTATCAATTTGTCAAATTTGACTTGTTAGTTAGTTCACAATGGATAATCAAAGACAAGTGCATACAAAAATTATTCAAATAATTCAAAAAAACCATATTGGAGTTATACAAAAGTTGCTAGGGAAGTCCACGTGACCAGGCAATGTGTTTCCAGAGTGGTCAAAAAGTTCAACAAAGACCTAAAAATTGAAAGAAAGCCTGGAACAGGTAAAGCAAAACTGGTAACGAACGACGCGAAAGCCAAAAAGGTTGAGAAGCTTTTGCTGGCTCTTCCAAACATTTCTGGTAGCGAAGTGGCCCGGCGCGTGCAATGTTCGGAAAGTTTTGTGCGCCGAGTTAAAGCTAAAGATGGCCTTAAAACATTTAAAGTCCAAAAAGTTCCGGATAGAAATGCTAAGAAGAATATTGAAGCAAAAACAAGAGCAAAACTCCTCAAAAAAGAATTTTTTCAAAAGTTCGAATGTTGTGTAATGGATGATGAAACTTACGTTTTTGCAGACTTTGCGCATCTTCCTGGCCAAGAGTTTTATGTAGCGGATAGTAGAGGCAATGTTTCTGAAGAGTTCCGAACTAAAAAACTATCAAAATTTCCCAAAAAGTTCCTAGTTTGGCAGGCTATTTGTAGCTGCGGCAACAGAAGTGCATCGTTTGTTACATTGGGATCAACAAACTCAGATATTTATATCAAAGAGTGTCTTCAAAAGAGGTTGCTCCCATTTCTAAGACAGCACAACATATCAACATTCTTCTGGCCAGATTTGGCAATATGTCACTACAGTAAAAGCGCAATAGACTGGTATAATAAAAATAATGTTATTTTTGTTCCAAAAGAGGCTAACCCACCAAACTGCCCAGAGCTGCGGCCTATTGAAAGATGTTGGGCTCTGGTCAAAAGAGAACTAAAGAAGAGTACATCTGTTCCCAAAACCATTACTAGTTTTCGATATAAATGGACAGCTGGTACCAAAAAAATCACCGAAAACACTATAACATTGCTTATGGATGGCATAATGAATAAAATAAAAAATTTTATAAAATTAAATTAATTTTTAAATAAAATAATACAGAATATAAATCTGTAATAAAAATGCAAAATAAAACTGTTTTATTTTTAACTCTAGCTTACTCCAGTCAGTTTTTATTTGACTTTTGATGTGTTACAGTTTATAGTGACGCACACCTTAAGTAGTATTTATATTTTTTTAGGGGTACAAAAAAGATGAGAAATTTGCAAAGGAGTTCTTAGTTTGGCAAGCAATTTGCAACCGTGGATAATTCACTAATAAGCCTTTTATACACATTGAATAGGCAAACGTATATAAAATAATGTTTTATACAACGTTTATGGGCTCTGTATAAAGTCTGATCTACCCCAACAGTAAATAATAAAATTGTTAAAAAAAAGGTGTCCACAAACTCATGGTAGCTTAAAGTGTAAAATGTGAACTTACGCATTATCAATTCACGTATCGCAAAATTGTTTTATTAGTATTAAAACTATGAAGTAATATTCCTTATTTAAGATATGAATTCGAGTTTGGTTGTTTCAGTTTAGAGGTAATTGTAAGTAAAAAATTAAAATTTCGAGGGGATTGTTTATCGTTATCGTTTTGTCTTCTTTGTTGTTAAAAACACTAAATTCTACAGTAGTTCTTAACTTATAGGCTTAAATAAACTTCATAAATTGTTTTTTTTAGAGTATAGAGTATATGGATTTTACAACCTGTATCAATACATACACGTATTAGTATATTGTAAAGTAAGTAATAAAACAAGTATGTATATACATATGTTTATAAGAAATTTAACGGATATCTGCTATTTGGTTTCATTTACACATTAAACGAAATGGTGTAGAGAACAACTCATTTGAGAAAATTTTAGTTTTAACTAAATTTCTAAAGTTTGTTCACAAACTCCATATATTTATGTGTTCAAATGTTAAAATTTTTAATATTCAGTTAAATCCGTACTATTTATCCGATGAGTAAAAATTTTGTTACAATTGTAATGGGTGAAAACTGATTGTGTAGTAATGTAAAAACCATAAGTAAATATTTTAAAGAAAGCCTAGAAATATGCCCGTTTTGTAGCATTTTCTTCCTTTACAAACAATAGTACATGTAGTTTTGTTCTAACAGAGCTCGAGGAAAAACTTCAGCAAATTTATTTTTAAATGATTCTGTAAAATTTAAAAAAAAAAAAATTAATTCATTTTAAATAATAAGACATTGTGGTAAAAACAATTCCTGGGGGATGATGCTATTTTCCTAAAAGTTTTATCGGTCATAATAAGCATTCATTCTTCGAGTTTCCAAAACACTTTCAAAGTCATAAGTTAATGGTAAAAATTACCAATTTTTTTTCACTAAACTGGTCATTACTTATGGCGTTTTCGCTTCTACCAAAAAATGTTGCCTTTCATAAATTTTCCTCCATCATCTTGACAAAATATTCCTTTTTAAAAAAATATCCTTTAGAACAACAATTAAAAATTTCGATTAAAATAAAACGAGAGCAAAAAAAGAATGTATAACATCCTATTTTTATATAATATAATAATAAAATGTTACACATTTTTGTAGAATCGAAAACGCCATTAGTCAAGTGTCAACTAATTTAAAATTTTTTAACTTTATCTAGGCGACAGGGTGCTAGCCTTTCGAATGATATATAATCTTCTTAAGGTATGTTTTTACCAAAATTTTAATTTAAACTTAAAATCGAATATTAACTGCAGTTATTGTATAAAAAATATCACTTTTATAGACTACTTGAAGTAGGTCATCCCTTTTATAAAACTTTTACTATAAGTATATAAAAATGTTCACTGTTAACCAATGCACGCAAAACTAATATTAAATATGTATGTATATGCGTCATTTAAAGAAAGGTATACCATTTCGATATGTTAATTTTTCGCAAATAGTGGCGCAAAATTTTGTTTGCATTTATCCCGCTGTCTGACACAGTTTTAAAAATAAAATACTTCTTTTAAATAATTTGGCATTTCTGGGATATATATTTTTTCTTTGGTTTTTATAACATAGGGGTATTAATTGTTGAAAACAAATAAATAAAAAAGCAAAACATGTTAAAGAAGCAAAGGTTTTTTAAAAATTTTCAATTTAGAAAAACAATTCTAAAATTCATTGTTTAAATTGTATGATTTGTTATTGAATGCGGATTCTATTTTTCGAAGTTTATGATCATCTCTCTCAAAGGCTTAAGTCTCTGTTTTTAAATAAATACTTTTTATTTCTAATACGAGTATATTTAAATTTATTTTTGCTTTGACTTTATCCTCTATTGATGGATTATGGTGGCCGAAGTCAATTCGATGGAAATTCGCTGTCCAAGGCGTTTCTATGTGAATAGGTCGGTAGCTATTTAAGACGATATTCAGGAGTTATATTATTAGTAAAAGAGTGGTGTAAGGGCAGTTTTTACAACTTCCAACCATTGCTGTCACTAAAATGTTTGTGATATAGGGTGTTATATTTTCTATTTCAGCCGACCAAAACAATTTTACATATTCAACTTTTAAACGTGCGTGCTATAAAACCCAAATTAGTGATTAGCTACGAAAAGCTAATTTTTTACTTTCCGCAAGTCACTCAAACTTGACTCAGCCAAAAGTAAAAAAGAAAACGATAGGAATGAAAAGTTTCCAAAGTTGAATTTTAAATTTGAAATTTTTTGTTAAACCTCCTTTTTACACAAGAACAACTCTTTTTAAATTATATTTATAATAAAATTCTAAAGAAAACATATGCTGTGAGCCAGCATTTCTCTGCACCATATGTGCCTATAGTTGGGAACATAATAAAAGCAATTCGAGAAGTGAAAATAATATTTTTTTATTTTATTTTTTTTTTAATTGAGACCAATACTCAGGGTTAAACCCCTACCCTATCAATTATTTCATCAGTTGTTAAATATTGATTGTGGTGGGCATCTTTGCTAAGTAGGTAGCTGTTATCTACTACTTCCTAGTAGGTGGCGCTTTTATACTGATCAATCGTTTTTTGTATATCAATGCCAAAGGTGAATAAAGTGGAATACTAGGGAGCGGTTTCTCAGGGATAGACTTATTGGAGTGGGGGAATCTCATATTATTTTTTTTAATAAAAATTACGAAAAATTTTAAATTTTTATTTAAATTTTTATTTAAAATTTTTCGCCTTTGATGGGATTTGAACCTGCGCTGTTTGAGTTTTTGTCCGAGAGCTCTAACAAACTATATAAACATCCATAATAGGAGTAGTCGTAAATTTGCTAACTATGTATATAGAAAATTGTACAGAATGAAATATAATATTTTATTTATTTATTAAACTTTACGAAGCATACAAGTACAAGTAAATGGAGTTTTGAATACTTTTGGACTGTACTTTACAACCATACCTGTACTAAAGTATTTTTAATACTTTAATTAAGAACAAAAAATATGTTTCACCTGTAATCTGTAATAGAAATATTTTAGTTAGAATCACTTATTTACTTCCAATCAAAAGACAACTTATAAATCGATTAATCGATTTGAACACCATACCACAGAACTTACAAGAGGGATCTCAAAACTTTGGTATCAACCAAACCTTGGAAAGCAATTTTTATTGTTACTTGCAAAGAAAACGATAATAGTGAATTTGTTTAAATAGAAAAATATGTAATTTCTATTTAATCCAATTGTTTGATTAGAAATGTTTTACCAAACCAATCACCTCTTTAATAAGATTTTTTCACCCTCGATGTAAAAAAGGAAAAATAGAACGTACCCGTTACCAATATATAAATTTTACAGTTAGAAAATTGTAAATTTGAATAATGTTTTAGGATTTACTATTAGAAAAATTTTAAAAAGCTTACTTATAAAGCAAAAAATTCACTTTTTAAATTTAATTCATAGCATTCATACTATGGTTTTTAACACCGCTGTAAAATCTACAACAAATTATATGACTTTAACCAGCTATGGCACATAAATGAAAATACATTTGAAAGAATGAGTGACAAAAAAGAAATGAACGACCCAATATATATAGAGGAGGCAGGAGTAGTAAATAAAGAACCCTTGATAACGTGAGACATTTCATTTTTACACTTCATTACAGGTTATGATGTGAAACATAAATTCCCATAAGAAAACCATCAAGACGATGATGATGGCGATAAAGAAAAAAATAATAAATGAACGTTTTTCGTATATAACAAAAATAACAACCGTTATGAGAAGAAAGCAAATGCACCAGCAAAATATATTCTCATCAAATGGAGAAAATTTATATTCACAAATAATGTACATAGAGAGAGAGAGACAGAGAGAGACAACAAAATGAGTAAATGAGTTGATGTCAAGGAAACGGAAATGAGTTGATTATGTAGAACAAAGTAGATTTTATTGAAGAAATTTTCAAGTTTTCTATTTGTTTTTTGTCTCATTTAAATCAACTCTAATGATAACTCTAACTTATGGAGTATAGGGTATAATGGGCTAAGTTGTAAAAATTTAGAGGATGCCTATGAAAAAGGCCAAGAGAAGAATTGAAACTCAAATCGCTTATAAATATTAAATAAATGAAATACATATAAGTATTCTTAGGGGCTATTAAGTATTTATTGAAAATTAAATGACTCCCAGAAAATTAGCTTGATGCTTTTAAACATTATAATTTAGAATATATTAAACAAAAAAGAAATATAAACTTTACCCAACTTTAGTTATATTTATATATACGAGCTGAAACGCTAAATAAAGGGATTTTCATAATTTCTCAGAAAGAAACGTATTTGTTGGTTTATTATTTAGTGTTTTATTAAAATGATCCAACTGTGATCAGTTTCATACAAAATGAATTCAAATTAATACTGTAATGTTGTTTACTATACAAGATACACCAAATATATGAATTTAAAGGGAGAGATACAAATTTGATTCAACAATGTTTCATTCTACTTAACATGAATTCTCTTCAAACTGATCGCTATACAACACAGCAATGAAAAAAAACTATATATAGTAAATCAAAAGTAGACGCCGTATACAAATCTCAGCTCTGACATCTTGAAAAAAGAAATATGAAAAAATTATATCTTACATCGACTACCTCTCAGCAGTCTTCTGTCAAAATCTCTGTGAGTAATTGATTGCCATGAAAAAATTCTCAAATCTGTCGTTCGGAATCGACTTTAAACTACAGGTCCCGGTACTAATGGATAAAAAATTGACACACACAATATGAGTACTGCGAGAAGCTACTCCGTAACCCTGACACAGTAATCAAAAAACATGCACTCCTTACAAAAAAATAGCGTATTTATTAAAAAACTGTCAATTCATTTTTGTACAGAGCTCAGAATATACATACAAGATGCTCACAATGTACTGTTCAAGAGCCACACATACAATATTATTATTTTCATAGCAATTATGTGTGTGTCTAAATATTGTAGGATACCGATCACAAACATGAGTGTTTTTTTAGTGTTTGTTTGTACATATATGCACACAGCTCAGGTGCAAGTGTAGCTATTAAAAAAAAAAAAAAAAAAAACTTCTATCAACAGTCTTCACATTCCAATACAATGCACTGCATGAGTGAGGGTTTACCCCTGAGTATTGGTCTTAAATAAAAAAAAAAAAATATACTTAGTATAAAAAAGTACATGTACGATTGCATCTGTTTAGTAGTTCCTTGGTATTTAATTGTTTTTTGTTTTTTTTTTTTTTTTTTTTACTTTTTATTTCTAGATTTCGTGCAAAATTTAGAACCATAAATATTTGACACGAAAATAACAATATTAAAATGTACGTACATATCTTACATATCGTACACACAATTCAAAAGTGACTTAACTCAAAATTCTTTGGGTTTATATGCTTAAACTATTCAGAATGCACTTGTTTATCTGAAAAATAATATAATTGTGTTTTGTTTTAGTTATGCATCGCATTTTTATTCTTTTTCTATTATAACTGGAATTATTCAACTTTTGTTTCTTTTAGGCAGCCGGTTAAACTACCTAGCATTAAATTACATACGGCTTTCAGTGCTACTTTTCAATTTCATTGATGTTTCACTAAGCCCCTATTTAAAATAAAAATTAATTGTAATTTAATTAAAATTTCTCAATAAAATCTAACTTATGAATCTGGGCGCATTAAGCAATATTAAGCAATTAAGTAATAAAAATAGGAATGAAGCACAAGCCACCTATGTTCCTGACCTCTATTTTGACAAAATTGAAACTGCGGTGTGATTTAGTAAGTTTAGATTTATTTTCAATTTTAGTCAACTTGTATATTAATAAATTAATAAATATAGTTGTGTGTTAAATACTGACGACTCAAAACTCTTAACTCGAGAAGTTTTACAAATTTGCTTTTCTTGCATTATAAAGCACTTACATATTATCTTATTATTCAAAGTTTTACTCATCGTAGAGCACTACCAAAACTAAAATGTGTCTCTTTTCTCAAACAAGTCTATCAAAGTGTGTGTAAATTACTAGGAATGTACAACAAGAATAATTAAAATGAATTTATTTTATTTATATAATTTTAAAACGGCCAAGCGTTAATAAAACTGTAATTTTTACATTAATTATGGCAAATTATTATTAGACAACTGACTCTTTAGCAATTATAAAAAAATCAAACTCCCAAAAATACCGTCACTGTATACAAAGAAAAAAATATTTGAATTGTGCAGTATTTACAGACTAGTGGCATGATTGGGATCTTATATCTACAAAAATTAAACCGTATAGCACTTTACGATCTTTGGAATTAACAGCATCAATGATTTTTAGTTTGACAGTATGAATGGCATTGATAAGGCGGGATATGATTGGGGATGTGCTTTTTACAAGATGACGCTGAAATCGAAATATTTATGTAAATCTAAACAGACAAAATTAAAAAAACCTGTCAATAGGTTGCTTTCACTAGAAATGAAATGGCTAAGGCTGATTCCAATACTAATTCGAGCAAATTCAGGCGTGAGATCGGTTTTTCTCTGAAGAGGTAGAACAGCTAACAGCTAATCTCGAACAGACTCTACTGGCTCGCAGAGAAAAGTTGGAAAAATGAACTTATTTGCTTAATGACCAGACAAATCTGTCCCAACATGGATATGGGTAGAACGAAGTTAACGTTGCATACAAACAGAGACTATCTCAGAAATCTTATATAAGTGATAAGGTGTCATTGGCCCATATGTACTCACGCAGGCAGGTTGATACCTCACAATGACTTTTATAAAACCTGTAATAACGAAGAAGAAAAGCAAAAAATGGAACATTTTCTCTGACACTGGCCGGCATTGGTGGACCGGAGAACGGAAATTATTTTCTGCCCTGAATTTATCAAGAGATCCCGTTTAACTGGAGGTAATTTCAAAGAAATTCACACCTTCGTAAGATTAACGGGTTGGTTGAAGAATGATCAATGGTCGTAGACATCTTTAAGTGGATAAAGTTGCATCACAACGGGACTTTATAAGCCCTAAGTGTACTTTGCCTGAGGGTGGCCGCCAATGTTAACCAAACCTACTGTCACTAGAAAGATTTCACGATTTCGGGAGCAATGTTTGAAGCCATATTTAAATATTACCCCAATGCATTCCTTATTCTAATTTGCACAAACATATGGAGAAAAATTTAATTTTTGGTTTTAGTTTCCTTAAACTTAATATTTTAAGAGTCAATAATATGTATGTAAAATTTTTAATTTTAAATTTTTAATTTAATTCACATTATACAAAATTTATGCAAGAGTCATGCCATAATATTGCTTCTCATTTTTATTAAAAAATTAGTATGGTAAAATGAATAATGTAAAGAAAAAGCATATAAGAAGTAAACATATTAGAATATTGGTGGCAAAAATAAAAAAAAAATTTATTTATAAAATATTATTTAAGGTAGTACTATTAAATAAATTTACTGTATAATTGTTACAAATGATTTTTATCCGTTTTATCCATCACAAAACAAAATCTTTTTATTCTTGCTAAATAATTCACATCAATTACTAATAACTCTTTATTTACTTTAGTTATAAATTCGAATATTATTAGCTTTTAATTTGCCTAATTTGACACAAATAAAATTAATTTTCTACTTCGTTGTGCACATATGTATTTATGTAATTTTTAATTGAATATAGCAGCACTGATTTTACGAACAAAATTTCTGAAATGGCTGAATCGTGGTGCAGAAAACTCTCAGTAAACAAAAAATTCGTTTGCACAAAAAATGTTTCAGTAACTTATGGGTGAATCCGCCTTAAATACTTAAATGAATAACAAACTTAAATTATTTATTACTTATACGAATAATAGGGCTATTGAACAAGATTTCAAATTTTTATAATGCACATTGTAGCGTATGATTAATATTTCTTCTTGCATATTCCAACATTACTGATACGTCCAAGTATCGTAATTAATGGTTTCTTTGCCTCAAAAATAAAACATAAAAATTCAATTAAATTTCTTTTTTATTTATAAAACTAAAAACTTCCATAAGCTCCGAACAGTAGAAAATAAAAGAAGAAAAACAAAAAAATTAAACGTTTTGCCCTTTAGCGCTTTTGATTAATGAACCTCAAAAAAATTGTTTTCATTTATATAGTGTTTGAGGGTTTGTAAAGTAACTGCAAGACAAATCTAAATAAGTATCAAGTGGCTTGTTTATTTCAATAAAATATCAACAAATATCTATCTTACGGGTTAATGGTCTTGTCGCTATCACTAGCATGATGCTTCTATTTAAGGAGAGACGAGAATAAAGTTGTTGTGCATTTAATGGCAAATGATAAATGATGTTCGAGCAAATAAGAAATGAAAAACTTTGAAAAAAATAAGACAAAAATTTAAATTGTTTTGCATTTTATATTTGGGAACCCAATAACAAGTTCCTTAGAGAAAACAAAAGAGTTTAAAATGTTTAAGAAAAGTAATGTTTATACTTATTTGTTTCGTTTCTTAAAAATGTGTTTTTTTTTTGTTTCTGTAAAGGATTGGTTCTTAAAAGAAACAATTTGATAAATAATTGCATAATTTAGTAATATTTTGGCAAATAAAATAATTACTTATTAATTAAAATATGAAAGTAACGCTAGCTTTCGAAACTTTTATATTTTTAAAATTAATTTTTTATAACTTTTAAAAACCAATATTTTGTTACAAAGACTTTAAAAGTATAATCCGTCTATGATTAATAACACAACACAAAAATGTGTTTCGTAAGACTAATGGCGATTTCTTTTTTGTATAGAAAAATTTAAATTTTTTCTCCTTTTGAAATTTTAAGTAATTTTCTAAAACAATGTAACATTAAAAAGGGGTTTCGTTTTCTTTTTTAAAAAATTTCAATCAAAATGCACTGAGATAAAGCTGGCATTCTTATAATTTTTTTTATTTGGCATTCTTCATAAGCTTTTATTTAATTGTTTTTTTTTCTTTTATTTAAATTTTTTACATATAACAACAGGACATAAAAATGGATGCAATTTAATAAGATGAGGGCAATGCTTTTAAATTATCACTTTTTTAAAGACAAAATTTTTTTGCCAGAAAAAAAACGCCATAACATTTTCAAGGAAGCTATTATTTTTATCTTTTTTTCGTTAAAGTATTTCTTATATCTAAATTTAAATTTTTAATTACTAATGGTCATATTCAGTAGGACTCTTTTTATTTTGGGTAAAAAAATGGCGGGAAATACAGCACTGTTTTTGTGTAGGGATGGTTTTCTGGTATTGGTATTGAGTTATATATTGACATTTTAAATAATTTAATGCCACCGTAGACTAGTCAGAATTGGCCTTTCATTTGAAATTTTTTAGAGGATAATTATTCAAAACAGAAAGAAACAACAATTGAATAATTAATGTATGTACCCGTAGGTGCAAATGCTACCCAGGAGTATGGGTGAGATACAATGCGTCAGACTAGCGCCACCCAATGCAGGTATTTCCAACAACCGGATATAGCGTACTACTGTCGCTACAATTGAGAGCCTTATGATACTACCATTGCCTGGATAGAAGCACCCTTCCTTGCTGAGGAGGTGATACTATCCAGCACTTACCACACCCACTACTTGTAGTCCCCGAAGGGTCGAACCAACCATCAGGCAAGAAGCTCGCACACGCCAAATGACAGTGACATACAGGGAATCTTAGGGCCCCTGATGCCCGTAGTACCACATTGAGGTGTTTGGTTAGTCCATGAGAGCACCAGTAATTTGCACAGACCACTAATTTTCTTTCTATATGGGGTGCCAGGCCACCCAGAGCTAGGTGATCTCCACATATCTCAAGAGCGCAGGCACCTGGCGAGAAAAGTTGCCAAAAGCTTAAAAACCCCCGGGGGAACGTCCTAATATGACAGATCAAAAACATTTTGCCATTTTTCAACAACATTAAGTTCAACAAAATTGAGAAATTAACATTCAATAAATTGGTGTATAAGTACTTGCCGAGGTCCAATGGTTAGTGTCTTGGCTTACTAAGACATGAGCCTAGGGTACAAGTTCCAAACCTGACATCTTGAAAAGAAAAAGAAATATGAAAAAATTATTTCTTTGGACGACTATCTCTCAGCAATTACCTCCCAGCGACTACCTCTGAACAAGCTTCTCAAGTTTGTCGTTCGGAGTCGACTTTGAACTATATGTCCCGATACTCATGGAAAAATCTGGACACACACGATATTGTTTCTGTGAGAAGCTAAGCTGTAACGCTGACACAGGGTTTTAATGGCAAAGTTAGTAATTTTATCCGGATATATTTGGTATAGGGCCTAAACTGACCTACATGCATATGTCTTAAGTTACAGTTATTGTATATTTCATATGATATATATTTGTATATATTTAGAAACTAAAAAGTTCTTATAACAACCAAGTACAGTCAGAGAAGGGTGATTATACAAAGTTTGTTCCAATCTTAGACGAATAGTAGAATATCTTCCGTTAAGCTTTATGTTTTCAGACACTATTTATTTTGTTGAAAATTTTACTAATTTTTAACATAAAATATACCTTATAGACTGCTTATTATATACCACGCCTACCTGC
Organism: Metopia argyrocephala; assembly: GCA_963576795.1. Taxonomy (NCBI): domain Eukaryota; kingdom Metazoa; phylum Arthropoda; class Insecta; order Diptera; family Sarcophagidae; genus Metopia; species Metopia argyrocephala. The sequence continues at coordinate 52,358,096 of OY756211.1, read as the reverse complement.
AAAGATAATAAAAAACGAGAACTACATAAAAAATTTAGAAAAAAATAAATTTTTTATATTTCTTAGCTGCCGTATTCATAAAAAATAGGTTTCTGAAAGGCTTATTTGTGTGGAAAGGTATTTTATTTTTTTTAAATACGGCTGCAATATTTGATCTATTTTCATAAATATTCTTAAATTTCTATTCGTTTTTTTACAAGAAGTTGGAAAGTGATGTCATAATACGTAAACTTTTAAAGCAGAAAAGCCATTAAAATGGCAATAGCAATAGAAAATGATAAATTACTTCTGCAATTTTGATTTTCAAACCAAAGCAACAACTAAAACATCTTTTCTACTCGTATGGTCCTTAATCATGAATGTCTATTGAATTAAATATACATATGTAGGTATGTATGTATGTACATACAAATATGTTTTCGACATATTTAGTGGCGTGAGACTGACAGTTGACATTATTTATTATTAAGGCATATATGCATACATATGTTAAGATTTTATATGCTCTCTCTCTTTCTCTCTTTCGCTTGCTCTGTTAACATTGATAGCCTGTTTTTAGGCTGCTTAAACATAATTTTGAAAGAGAACATGTTACCATAGAAACTACAATAAAATGGTTGAGCTGTCGCTAAGCATTTTCATATCATTCCACTGCTGATTATTACTGTAGCTGATAAATATTTTTCATAAAGATAGTTGTACCTTAAACAAATACATTTTGAAATTAGATTGAATAGTTTCCGTAATCTTTATAAACAAATTGTAAAGAGTACCAATTTTAATGAAGAACTAACGGTATTACAAATAACCATATGATTGCATCAGCAATTGTGACGTAGCACTTATGTTGCTACTTTACATACCTTATTGTATGGACATGATTGTATCAACCATACACGGTACAACATGAATTTTATTTTTTTTATTTATTTTTAGTTCATAGGATATAGATTTACTTTTACTATAATAATTCCCATTAAGTTAATAATTAAATTTACATATAAGATTTAGGATTTTTAGACAACGGCAGCCAGAGTTGGTACAGACAGCGGTCTTCGCCGAGTATATACGAGGCGACTCGTGAGAGATTTGGACTTGGCTGTACCGACTGGTAACACCTTACGAAGGGGTTCTTGTAACCTACTTCTCCCGAAGGGGTATTCGCTACCTACTTCTCCCGAAGGGGCCCTTGTGACCTAATTCTCCCGAAGGGGTACTCGTTACCTACTTCTCCCGAAGGGGTACTCGTTTCCTACTTCTCCCGAAGGGGTTCTCGTTACCTACTTCTCCCGAAGGGGTCCTCGTGACCTACTTCTCCCGAAGGGGTTCTCGTAACCTACTTCTCCCGAAGGGGTACTCGTTACCTACTTCTCCCGAAGGGGTCTTCCTGACCTACTTCTCTTTTATCTTGACTTATCTTTCCAGATCATCCGAATAAGTAGCAACGACCGAGTGATACCGAACCCGAAGTGGTTACTAAATCGTACCATAACGAAGACGATATTTTACCGAATTAGCCGTAAGCCAATTATACCGAACCGAAGGTGTAGTAACGACCGAGTGATACCGAACCCGAAGTGGTTACTAAATCGTACCATACCGAAGACGATATTCTACCGAATTAGCCGTAAGCCAATTATACCGAACCGAAGGTGAAGTAACGACCGAATTATACCGAATCCGAAGTGATTGCTATTGAATCACACCGAACCAATTAAAAGTCACACTAAACCGAAGACGACATCCTACTGAGTCGAGAGGTAATACATCCAGCTAAAGATACCTGACTGCCGCATCGAACCACCATAACCACCTGCCGTTGTATTAAATTTTGTTATTTTTATTTACTATTGTATTAATAAGGAATTGATATTACTATTGCCCACGAAGGGAACGAAATTGTAATTTCTTTTTATTTACTTAAGGTTCGTGGACCCGTAAGTAGACCCTGGACACCGTTGAGCGAACTCAGCCTACGACAAAACCACGTTACACAATGTATCTAAAGAGAAAAGTATATAAGATGATTATTTATGTAGAAATTTTGTCGAAAAGATGCAAATATTTGATCTATATGATCTAAGAAATTAAATAAAGTTGTCTTTAGGGAAAACTAAAGAAGTTAAAACAAATCTGGGGTGTTCGACTTCTTTTCAAAACCTCAAAGCACTTCTAAGTAAAAAAACAGAAACCCACAAACAAATAGAGACAATTTCGAGTAACCCTGTTCATTTCGTTGATCAGAATAGAAGCTTACAATTTACATCCGCATTAGGAATACAATTTTAATATACAGTTAAACCTTGATAACCCGGATCTTAGCAAGGATAATTAAAAACCACGGTTAACCGATATTGTAAAAGACACAACAAAAGATATCTATTTTAATAAGCGAGCGCAGACAATAAGTATTAAAAAACTAAATTTATAATATTTTTCCTCTACGTGGGATAATTACCTTGTCGTGCTATAGAGGCTTACACTCAACAGTGGGATTTTTTGTCCAATAGGTAATTTTTTCGACACATAAAATTTAAAAATGTAATAATGCAGTTTTGTAGAAAATTGATTCAGTATGAAAAATTTACAAATTGTATCCCAAAAAAACGTTTATTTGTTTTATTTTCAAATATAGACGTTTCTGCGTATTTATAAAAAAAATATAAAGTTCGCTCATATGTTTTAAAAGATATGATAGCATAAAATTTGTTCTATAATGTGTCGTGATTGCAAACTTCCTTGGAAGAAAAAAAGGATTGCTCCATCGTGCTAGGTGCTCCCACTATAATAAAATGAAAGGAAAGACTCCATACTTAAAATTAAAAGAAAAAAATGTTTAAATAATTTATACTCTTTTATAAAATCATAAAATTTGTCTCCAAATTCATGAAATTTTTAATAAAAAAAAATTTAAAAACTAAAACTAAAAGCCTCGTTACTCATACGTAAACGTAAACGTTGCGAATCAGCTGTTCCATTTTGCTTACCAAGCCTATGTGTAAATGGTTACTCATACGTAAACGTAACGTTGCGTTGGGGACGAATCTAATAAATTTAAAATATTTGTACATTTTTACGTATCAGCTGTTCAAAAATTGTATACCAAAACGAATAAAATAAAAAAAAAAAAAAACAAAAATATAGCTGCACACAAATATTTTATTGCTTAAATCTAAATAAGCATGGATGACGAGAATTGGTGCAGGAAAGAGAATTTTTACATAATAAATTCCATGCATATTATAAGTACCCGGAAAAGAAGAAAGCGGCTTGAAAAAAGATTGGAATGGCTGTGGTTTTTACATTTAAATACATATATTTTTTATTGTAACTTAATAACAGTATATAATAACAGAAAAGTTTTTTATAAAGATGAGCTATGTTCAAAGAGATGGACGTCTCTTCCAGACCGCTACGCCAGAAAAAAGTGCTTGTGTGTCATTCCGTCTGGAAGTAGTAAGCCTCAGTGAGGATGAACTCTATGGCTGCCTATATTACACCCGGAACCGTAAGTATGACTGAAATTTCCGTTGCTGTTCATAAAATTAACCTTTCGGTATGTCATAAGTTTATGTGTAGTATGAAGTATTCTACCAAAGTTTTGCAGTTGCCATCGTCATTTATTCAGTCTGACTCAACTCTTCCATCACCGAAAATTGGTTTTGGTAATACCGAAGATCATATCATTGGTTTAACAGTGGCTGTAACTAATTTTGATTTTCAAAATGTATCTAGCGAAATACCGACATTTACTACAAAAAAAAAAACGAATTCTTGATGATGCTGATTTGTTTTTTGCTAAAACTGTAGAGACATTTAAAGAAGTATGCGAAGAAGATAGATTAAAAGGTTCATTGTCAGGTAATGAAGCGTTAAAAGGGTTCGGTAAAACGATTTTGTCCATTATTGGAGATATGAGCCCAGCAAATCAATCAAAGGCTATTCAAAGTGTAACTGCATTAGTTATAAAGATAAGGCTAATGACCGAAACTTGGTTAAATTTTAAGGTCATTCCATTGATTCTTTTAAATTTTTTATATAATAAATAAATAAGAAAAACTCAATTTTATGAAAAGTCTTTTTTTGAAATCATCGTTATAATTTATTAGAAAAATTTTCGGTTTTTTCACTTCAAAACCATATGACACGTTTACGTACTTATATTAACTACCAATCGTTGAACTCGGCCGCAACGTTTACGTTTGAGTAACGAGGCCTTAAAATTTTGTAAAGAAACAAAAAGTTGTGGGACAAAATATAATATGGGTTATATGGGCTGTGAGTAGTGGGTGTTATTTGAGGTAATAAAGGCTCTGTGCTAAATTTCAAAAACTTTGGTCCAAAATTAAATTTTGGGTTCGATGGGCGTTGGGTAGTAGGCGTGGTCATTTTTGATGAAACTTTATATTTTTCTTAATTAGGCTAACCAAAGGCTCATAGCAAAAGTTCATCATTCTACGAGCACTCCTTGAATTTTTTGCCAAACATTGTATGAACAAATCCCAGTGTGCACTGCACTACTCTATGTCAACATTTGATACGCAAGTTTATCAACTCTTATCCTTTGAGTTATTCGGTTTTTGTTTATTTATAGATGTGTATATGTATTTCCTTATTAATTGTTAAAATTTATTAAAAAAAATATATTAATAGTTTTAACTTAAACTCATACATGGCAATTAATATACAATCCAAATTAAATTGAATTAACATGTCACTTGATTTAAGACCAATAGATTAAATAATTTAAATTGTAATTTGTTTTATTGTTTTTCTAATCTATTGGATACGCATAAATGAACAAATTAATGTTGAACATATTTATGTTTTTAATTCAATTATGTAATCCTTGTCATCATTTATTGACCACAAAAATTTAACAACAACAATTGAAATTTTTTGGTTCGCTTAAGCTTAAGTGGTTTTAATTAATTTTAATGCACAATTACATGACACTGATAATAAAATTAGACAAAAAAAATTAAAATATGAATTCACAATATAAATAGAATTAAAAAAAGGTAAAGGAAAGAGCGTATAAACGAGCTAAAGACGTAATGGACTTGTAAAAAAAATAAAAAAAATTGTCCGTATTTTAAGGCTCATTTATAATTAACTAAACTCAGGCAAGCAAAGTATAATATAAAAAGTACTGCATTGTTTTTTATTATGCACTCATATATCGACAGCGAAGTTCCTTGTACTGAATTATGAAACTTTAAATATTACCCTTTAGCAGATACTTGTAAACAAAAATTAAACAAATTTTTTATATGGTAGCTACCATAACCAATTATTAAAAACGCATTCTTTTTAACTTTTTGATTTCACACTTGTTGAGCCTCTCTCGTATTCAACGACTCTAAACGAGAACAAACTTCTAACGCATTTTTTCAAATTTTAGAAATATCAAATAATCCAAGGGATCCAAATTAAGCAAATAAGTTGCGTGATGAGAAATATTTAGTTTTAATTAAATGATGCGATGGCCAACAGTAGTGTATGTTTGATCAGATATACTATTGCTTTTTTATCAACTGCGTTCGTTTTTCTTATATTTTTGAAATTTGTCAATTAAATGCTTTAAAAGATAAGCACAATAAGCCATTTATTGTTTCTCGTTTTTGAAGACAGTCAGTAAAAACATGAGTACCTTCAAAAAAGTTGCCATTATCCTGAATGCAGATAAAGCAGGATTTTTTTAATGTTTTAACCATGAACTGAGGCATAATCTCGCCTTTATAGAGAAGAAATATCGTCCAGCATCGTTCATTAAGACACCTACATACTTCTGCTTTTGTTATGTAACGAGACATTCATCATGTGAATAATTTCCTCATCATAAAATTTTTTTTTATTGAGCTCAGCACTCAGGTGATGACCCCACTCATGCAGTACACCGTGCCATGACGAAAGATTAATATCATGGTCATGCATTTTCAACTGCCGACCAAACAATTCCGTTTTGAGAATACAGAAAACGTTTCTGACGTAGACCCTTCAACAAAATTTCTTTCTATTAAGAATATTGTAGTATTCAACTCTTCTTATCGTATTCTCAAACTCTTTTATATAGTCGTAAGAAAAGTTTCAGTTCCTTCAGAAGTATGGACGTTTAGACATTTCCGACAGTTAAATAAAATTTCGAAAAATATTTCTGTTCTGTTTCTGTATTCAGTAAAAATGTTGGAGGAAGAATTAATGCACTTCAGTCCACTTTCTAAAACGCCATTAAAAGCAGTTGTTAAGCTATTCTTTTTTTTGTTCTATATGTTTTGTTTTTCAAACTTCACAATCTTTGCCATATCAGCTTTCTAGCGTTTCCATTTATATGAACAAAGTTTTAATCGCATTATCCACCCACAGCCGATTTTCTAGCATATTTTCACTGTAGCAAAGATGTATGATAGCAAACAGTATGTTGTTATTTTGCAAAAGTCATCATAGAATGCTTCATTTTATTTGTTTTATTTGCTTTTTTAACATTTACTGATTTGATGTCACCAAATTTTCCATTATAACACAATGTATGGTTTTCAGGAATGTATACTATACATGCTAACATTAATAAATATAATGTAATACATATTCCAGTATTATCTTTTTTGTTTTCATTCTATGTGTTCACGATATGATGGCAAATTACAACAAAAAATATAAATATGAAAATTACAAAATTATTTTTAATTTTTATTTATTATCAAATTACTATAGCAATAATGATAATAATAAATTTTTGTATATAAAAATATTAAAGTGCCGAGTGCAGATGCAGTTCTGCATTATTAATTTGAATATTATTAAACATTTTATTGTTGTAATGTATGTATTATAACAATAATAATAACAATAAATTATAAATAAAATTAACACCAATTGTTTATTATTAAATTTTGGGGGCAGCTGTTGTACATGCATACTTATATGTATGTAACATATGTACTTATACATGGATATAAAAAAGTCTACATAAAAAAATTTTAAAATTATATGGCTAACAAAAAGAGCATAATGCAAATTGTAATAATATTGGTAATATATGATCACAAGTAACTGCGATTAAAATTTTGAAGAAATAAGTAACAAAAAATTATTTCTCATTTCAAAAGAAAATAAACAATGTACGTAAAAGTGTGTGTATGTTCTAATAACATTTTGCAATCACATGTGTTAGACGTTCAAGTCTTCTCTTAGGTCCAAACATATACTCTATTGAGTTCGATCAAATGTTAAAACAGAATACGACCGCAACTTCAAGCCAAAACGACCCATAGAGAAAAACAGGCCCATAATTAAATCGAAGGCTGCAGCTTCACGAACTGTCATTGAATGTCTTTACATTTCTTGTATGTAAAGCTATTAAAAAATTTACTTTATCAGAGTTTTTGCTAAGAATTAAAGTTATATTTTATAACTTAACTATGTTAACGCACCTCTTGAATTATTTTTTCTTTAATATCATTGATTTTTACCAAATGTTATTTTGATTTTCTTTTGATCTTATATTTCATTGTGCAAAAACTAAAAATAAAAACATATGGGTTTGTTTTCAAAATGTATGAAATTTATTAACAGTTTAGTAATATTGTTGAGAGAACATGCCGTCGCAAGAATTAAAAAACGCTGTAACTGACAAAAAAAAAATCGAAAATACGTTTTTTGCATCATTTTTTTCAGAAAAAAAATACGCGTCGATTGGTCTCGGTCGCAGATTTCTATGATGAAACGAATTTCACTTATGCCATCTGCGTTTTGAAAAATAGCAGTGTCTTCTTTCTACTTTCATACAGGTTTTTAGGCTCTGGTGAACATTAAATGTTTTGTCAGGTACGGCGTTCTTTAATTCTAAGCCATTGATGCCCAAGGTAGTAGTATTGGTGAAAGTGACGAAATAACTCATGGATAACATTTTAAATAAGACACAGAAGTTCTGCAAGTATAGTTTGTCTCTCCCACTCAACATGCTGATTTCCTATTGGTTTTCTTTTACACAGACTACACTAAAACGTGAATACTTTTTCTCGTAGATTTTATAACTATACATTCTTTTAATTGGGAAATTTGAAACATCTTTTTTTCTTAACCCTAGAAAACTAAACCTTTTTTCTTAACGATTTAAACTAAACCTAGCCTGTGAGGCTATTTTTTTTTAAAAATTATTATTTTTTTAATTTTTTACGTATTCTTCTATTAAAAAAGACAGGTTTTATTTACATATTGATATACTCAATTATAAAATAATAATAATTTTTTTTTATTAAATTGTTCGTAGAAATAAATAAAATACGAGCTGAAGGCAGCACTTCATTTTTTTAGCAGATTATTTTCCAAAAGAAAAAAAAAAGTTAATTAACAGTCTCCTATAGCACTAGGTTTCATTTAAATTAAAAGGTTTTAACAAATCATTTGCATTTTGCTTTGTACACTGTAATTAGTTCTGGCATTCTTTTTAACATCACATCGAAAGCAATTGGGAGATCGATGTTCTAAAGAATATGTTTTAATGCATTTTGCTCAACAATAAACACTCATACTCTTGTTGCTTAATGAACAGTAATTGCACACTTACATATGTTTTCCCTCTCTTTATTTGTAATCTAGAGTTTTTTTTTTTTTTTTGACTTACAGAATATTTTGAAAACTTGATTATAGGAGTATCATTGCGTTGTTCTTTTCTCTATACAGCATCTGTAACGAAATCTGCAGCGGTTAAATTTGAGGACCACGATTATATTTTCCAACTCATCTTCCGGTTCAACTTCAAAATTTGGATCAACTTGACTATCGTCTGAATCGACATTTTCTTAATTGCCCCCTATTTCTCTTTTACTTAACGACAACTCTTCTTTTTTCTCTCTGTTAATCAGAAGTGCACATCTCAAAGAACTTCTGTGCAATTAACGTCTGCTGACAATCTCACGTTGCGGCATACGTTTTGTCTCACAGGCGGAGTTTAGTTTTCTAGGGTTAAACCAATTAATAATTGTATTGCTTAAAATACTAGTTTCACATTTTTTTAACTAAGACATTTTTTTGTGAGTAAATAGAACATTCGGGATGGATGGGATACTTCTGACAAGGTAAAGTCTCTGATTGGGGTCAACCTGGCGGCCTCCAGAACGATCCTTGTTCCCGTTGTATTCATGTCGACATACAGAAGAAGAAGAAAGAAAAGGGAGCAAGAAAGGCGTGATCGCGAGGAAATCGAGATGTGCAGGAGTAGACATGGTGCTCGAAATTTTTGTAAGAAGACCTCCTGCAGAGACGAACATGATAATCTGGTTACAGATGCACAAGGGACACTGAGATTATGGAGACAGCATTTTTCTAATCTACTGCAAGGCGATGACGACAAAAATTCCGCCCCTAGAGATGCTGTGCCGGTCCCAATCAATGATGACGACGTTGAGATCCTGTCGCCCAGCTATGAAGAGATCAAGATTGCCATACAGAGACTAAAAAGCAACAAAGCGGCCGGAACGGATGGTCTGCCCGCTGAGCTCTTCAAGTATGGAGGCGATGAGCTGGTTAAGTGCATGCACCAACTCAGAATATGGCTGGAGGAAAGCATGCCCAATGATTGGAATCTCAGTGCCCTCTGTCCCGTCCTGAAAAAGGGAGACCCCACGATATGCACCAACTACAGGGGTATAAGACTTCTCTCATTGGGCATACCAAGCGAGATGTCACCGCAGTCTTTAATGTTATTGAACGGGAGTCTGCAGAAATGGGTCTGGCGGTAAATGAGAGCAAGACGAAGTACATGTTGTCGACGAGTAGGGATGTTGAACGTATCGGCTCCCAGGTTACAGCCGGCAACTATACATTCGATGTGGTCAAGGAATTTATTTACCTTGGCACCACCATTACCAGCAAGAATGATGTCAGTCTGGAGATCAAACGAAGAATCACACTGGCCAACAGGTGCTACTACGGTCTCAGTAGGCAGTTTAGTAATAGAGACCTCTCTCGTGCGACGAAATTAACACTCTACAAGTCGCTTATTCTCCCGGTGCTTCTCTATGGTGCGGAAGCATGGACGCTCTCTTGTGCCGATTCAGCGGTCCTGGGGGTGTTCGAGAGAAAAGTTCTTCGTAAGATCTTTGGTCCTCTAAGGCATGGCGATGAGTTTCGCATTAGAACCAACCATGAGCTGTATGAGCTCCTCGGCGATGAGGGCGTTGTTCAGCACATCAACATCCAGCGGCTACGCTGGCTCGGCCATATTGTTCGGATGGATGAATCTGCTCCAGCGAGAAAAGTTTTCGATGCGAAGGTCACTGGACGTCGGCGTAGAGGATGACCGTGTTTACGTTGGAAGGACCAAGTTGATGAAGCCCTGTCGTCAATTGGTGTGACCAACTGGAGAAGGCGCGCGCTAAGCAGAGACGCCTGGAGACTAGTGTTAAGGCAGGCCGATACCCGTTGTTATGGCCATCTAAGTAAGTATGTAAGTAAACGTTCAAAATTTGACATTTGAAATGGTGAACAATCTTGAAAATGTGAACTGCTTTGGTAAAAATTAGTTCACTTTATCGCGAATTCACTGTAGTTGAATTTTTATTCACTACTGCCACTCTGCTTATTTACTTAATTATTATTCATAATGCAGATAAATTTCTATTATAATTGAATATAAAGTACACAGGATTCAGGACACATAAAATTCGCATAAGCAAATTAAGCAAAACTATATAACAATGAAGAGAAAAAGCAATAATAATTAAATTAAATATCACAATTATTTACCCTATTTTAAAACAAATTGTACAAAATTAAGTTCATTAGAAGGTTCATTGTAAATAAAGGCATGCAAACACTATTTGTGAAATTAAAAATTTTATTTAAAAAATTTTTTGTATTTTTAGTTAAAGCCAATGGTATAGGCAATAAAATAATTGGTGTTATATGTTTAATTAGTTTATTTATAATGTTCTACAAAAATAATGACAACATTTTATACTCTTCTTTTGAAGTGTTTTTTAATTCCTTGGGATTTTATTTATAAAACTAATTTATTTTTCGTTTAGGAGACAGCATATGCACCCACTTGAACTTTGGTTTAAAGATAATGTGAAATGTGAACTTTGGGAATCAGTAGTAAAATATGCCGCAAGAAATGGTAATTTATTTTAATGAGTTTAAGATTCAATAAATAACAGACGAAAACTTCTTGCCAATGGTTTTGAAACATTAGGGTGATAACAAACTAAAGGCTTAACAAAACTCACAATGCGTTCCACAAACTGTACAATAAACGACAAAGCAAACTAATAAGCAATTTGTATTTCACTTAAAGACTTTTGAGGGCTTAACTTATGCCTTTATACGGTAGGTTTAACCCATAGTGTTGCCCGTAGTATTGAGGAGCAAATGCTAAAATAATGCAGGAATAGTACCATAAAAAACTTAAAACTATATTAAAAATAAAGCAAGGTGTTATAATTTTTATTACTATTTTTTTTTATTGTATTAGAATTTGATAGGATAAAGACGTTTTTTGTTTGTTTTATAATTAAGCGTATTTCGAATAAGACAAGTTGCTGTCAATTGATTTGATTCCTCAAAGGACCGTGTTTATACCTTCAAACCTGGAATGATCAACAGTAATTGCCTCATCTGTTTTTTGATGTTAATTATGAAATGTTGAAGATCTTCGCTAAGTAGGTAGCTGTTATCTTCACAGTAGGTGGCGCCAAACCAAAGGTGGAATAGAGTGGAATGTCAGGGAGCGATTTCTTGTGGATGAACTTCTTTGACTATACATTTTTTAAACAAAAATTTTTAATATAAATATAAATATAAATATATAAAAGGCTAAATGTATTTTAAGACAAATTTTTACGAACGTTAATTAGGAATGAAGAGTATCTATCACCCTTTTAAAGAAATCAATGAAGTGAAAAAAAAACTCAAATGTTCCAGATACAACGAGCATATATGTATATTACATGTTCGAGTATATTATATTATAACTTCTGTTTTCCAATACAGTTATTTCAAGTGATTTCAATTTATGCAAATAAGTTTTTACTATTAATTTAGTTAATTAAACAAAAGGACAAGAACAACAAAACAACAACAGTAGCAGCAATACAGATAAAGTGCTGAAGGACACAATAGAAGTGTACATATCCAGAGAAGCAAGTGCAACATACACAATTATCTACAACATATTTGAGGATAAATATATTGAAAAATTCCCAAGAGATTAGAAAACTTGAACGGAAAGAAACTAATTTTGCATCCAATACTCAAATTTATATATAAGAGAGTAATATACAAACTTACACACACGTACACATAGCTAAACCCACACAAATGAACTGATATTGTTTCTCTTTCTCATTCTTAAAACTTATTACTACCAAATGTGACCCCATTTACGGCTTTCTCTCTTAGTGTAGATAATATTGGTAACTATGTATGTATCTAGTATGTGTGTGTGGATTAGTGCATTAGTTTTTGTATAAGAAGGATACCAAAAACTATCATTGTGAAACAACTAAAATATGCACATAAAGTTTAACTGGCAAATGTAACTAATTTTGTTGGTTTTAAATTTATACACTCAAATCGATGTTTCCTAATGTGCATATGTATAAGTTACACACTCTAATGTATTTGTGCGTAAATGTGGTTGTTGCTAATATATGTACATATGTTTGTGTGTATGCTTAAGAAACTTATAGTATTTAAACCATTATTTTGCAAAAGTTACCAACTTCGGTTGCTATTTCTGGTTTAAATATATTTACAAACAAAATTACTTATTTTAATATAGAGCAGATGTTGGCTAATTAGTCATGGTTTATATAAGTCGAACCAAATGTTAGTGGGTTTAAATGTGGATATTGCTAATTTGAACTAAGAGTCTAGAGACAGATTTGCATTATGTATATATATATATATATATATATATATATATATATATGTATGTATGTATGTTACTCTTGAGTATTGGTCTGAATAAAAAAAAAATTTAAGAGCCGGTGCTTCAAAGTCTATGTTTGGGCTTCTCGACCGAGAAAATAAAAGGGCGAAGGACGACGGTAGGGTATCCAACTCTATTGATTCGTTGGAGAATTGGCGCAATCTGGTGTGCTTTTTACTGCTGTCCCGGTACTACCATGAGAGGTATTCTGATGAAACAAAGTTCTTTATTTCGGGTGGTCGCATATTCTTACGGGCTACACGTATCTGTCTCAGAGCACATCCATTTGTAGTAAATTGTCCAATGAATCGCACAATGCTTTATAGAGAGAATTCGTCCTTAGCCGCACCGTTCGTTTTATTTTTTATTAAAAAGTTTAAATCAAATGTCCATAAGCACTACTCCGACTTTCCATCTTCCCATAACAAATTTTCCTAGACAAGCACAGTGTACCGGGATGAGTATGGGTCTTACCTAGAGGGCTGGCTGTAATAATAATAGAAAAAACAAGATTATATAAAAAATAAACAATTTTTTTCCATCTTAATTGGGTCGCCATATTTATATACAATTAGATATTAAACAAAATATTTAAGTGATTACTAATCAACATATAACAACTGTAGTCCACAAAAGTTCACAACAAAAGCCATTTTCTCAACTCCTTCTTACCACCCTCAATATTTAGTTTCTTAAGAGTTTATGCTACATTTAATATATCATTTCTAACTTTAATTAAGGCCTAATATTATATTTCCTTAAGTCTGTCTGTGTAAATATTTTTGTATGTAAGAATGGGGATTTGTTTGCCAAAAACTTTTCTTTATTTTATTATTTTTATGTGTGTTTTTATACAGCTGGTAGTCGTTATTTGGGTGTGTGCGTAGTTAAAAGAAATTTACGAAAATAAGCGCTGCCTAATTTAATACTCGTAACATACATAAGTGTTTGCACATTTATAAACCAAGTGTAAGTTTCTTTTTCTTATTTGCCATTAGTAAAGTGTTAAATCGAAAATAAAGATTTTATTTACGTTTGCTTAGAAACGAACGTGTCAGTCAGTATGTACACTGAAAATATCTATTAAGCAAATAGTTTTTTTTTTTTTTTTTGTAGATAAAAAAAAATTAATGGGTTTACAAAATTGGCCAAAAAAATTGTTGTATAAAATTGTATTCAAAATGTAAAAAAAGCAAATAATAATAATATTTTTAAATACTACCTTACCATCAAGAAGTTTCAGAAAAACCATAATATTCAAATTGGGTTTTGTGTGTTAGATTATAGGGCTTCTAACCGTAGTTTCTTTAGAGCTAACCAATATGTACTTCTATTTTAAAGAATTTTCACTTTATAAAGAAAAATTAAATACACTTAAAATTGATAGGTTTATTGGGGCTAATTAATAACGATAAAGGAAAATTAAAATATATTTATTCTCGTGTTCATAAAAAATATTTTATGTTTATTTGACAAGTATTGCATAGAAATTTGTAAAATAAACCCTCAATAAACCTAAAATATTTTTTTATGAGTACGGGCAATAGAATTTAAAGTAAAAACTTACACACATTTTATTCATATTTTGTCGTTTTTAAATACACTGAAAAATATTTACCTTTTGGTAATTTCAATTGAAATTGTTTTTTTTTCGTTCTTCTTTCAGATTTTCACTTTACTTGAGAATATGTTTTTATTGTATTCAATAAAAATTCAATAATACGAGTACCAACACATACACATACTTATACTTACACTGTAGGAAATCGAACACATGTTTAGGTAACTTTATGAAATGGATATGTGTGTACCGAAACGTTTTGTTTATAAGTCCTCGGGCCCCGCTTGGAACACTAAACAACTTTGAGTATTAAAAAATAAGAAAAATAAACTTTTTAAAAAATATAAAAAGTTCAATACAACAACCAACTATGCAAACTACTCTATTTTCCGAGCTAATTACAATCGATTAAACACAATGCTCTATACTAATTATATTAATAGAATGAAATCCAACTTTAAGAACAATCCGAAATCATTTTTTAGTTTTGTAAACTCTAAAAGAAAATCACGTAATTTTCCACGCGTCATGAAATTCAATAATAATGAATCTGACGACTATACTCTAATAGCCATTATGTTTGCAGATTATTTTTCTACAACTTACTCAGATTCTAAATATTGCAATACACTCTATCCCTATAATATCAATTCAAACTCAGTTATTTACTTTCCGTCAATCAATCACGCTGAAATCGCTTCTGAATTAACGAAACTAAAGTCAACCACCAATCATGGACCTGAGCTTATCCAAACCATTATCTCGAATATTTAATTTATCAATAGGACGTGGATATTTTCCAAGTCATTGGAAGTCCTCTTTTATCTTTCCGTTTTTCAAATCTGGTTCAAAGTCCGATGTTGAAAACTACAGGGGGATTGCGAAACTAAACTCCTTTCCCATGGTTTTGGAAAAGCTTATTACAAAGTTTCTAAGCCATAACTTATCACATTTATTTTCACGTCACCAGCATGGTTTCAGAAAAGGAGGCTCAACCATTACTAATTTATTACATTTTACCACATTAATTAATAATGGATTGG
This sequence comes from Metopia argyrocephala, assembly GCA_963576795.1. Taxonomy (NCBI): domain Eukaryota; kingdom Metazoa; phylum Arthropoda; class Insecta; order Diptera; family Sarcophagidae; genus Metopia; species Metopia argyrocephala. The sequence goes on along the minus strand of OY756211.1, from coordinate 52,342,558 downwards.
TAAATAACCAACAAACTGATGCTATATATACAGATTTTAGTAAGGCTTTTGATAAAGTCAACCATAACCTACTTTGTCGTAAGTTGTATATGCTGCGTTTCTCTCCAAACAGTTTAAATTGGATTCACTCTTATCTGTTGGATAGAAAACAAAATGTTCTTTTTCAAAACTGCATTTCCAAACCCATTAAAGTTCTTTCTGGAGTGCCACAAGGGAGTCATCTCGGACCGATCCTCTTTTCCTTATTTATAAATGATTTACCTTCTGCCTTGGAACATTGCAGTATTTTAATGTTTGCTGATGATGTTAAACTTTTTTATACATACTATAATACCTATCATCACTTACATCTACAACAGGATATCAACAATTTCTACGCGTGGTGCACCGTTAACCTAATGGAACTAAATTCTGGCAAATGCAAGCATATGAGATTTTATCGAAACACCTATAATACATTTCTTATGAATGGACAACACTTGGAATTAGTCAACTCTTTCCACGATCTGGGAATTATGCTTGACGCCAAACTTTGTTTTATTCCACATATCGTTGGTCTCAGGTAGAAAGGCCCTAACTCAAATAATTTAAAATTTACAGGAGGCGGTAAAAATACAACAGATACTGTAATTATTAATATATAACTTTTTATTAAATTCTGTATAATTGCTTGTAATAACGATATTTTTAATAATATTGTAATCATTCTTTGTGAGGAGCGGAATATTTCTAAAATGCATTGGATTTACTGAAAAAAAGTAAGTTTTGAAAAAATGCGAGTTAGGGCCTTTCTACCTGAGACCAACGATATAAATCTGATTGTTAAAAAAGCCAGAGGAGTTCTTGCCTTCGTTAAGAGATGGAGTAAAGAATTTACAGACCCGTACGTTACTAAAATCCTATACACTTCGCTTGTAAGGCCTATACTGTATACAATATTCACATCGACCACATCGAATCTATACAGAAACAGTTTCTTCTATTCTGTCTGCGAAATCTACGTTGGAATCTTAAATTTACCCTCTTATCATCATAGATTAGCTCTTATTAAGCTAACTACACTTAAAAGCAGAAGAACCATGTTAAACGTTTCCTTTTTGGTTAATATTATTAATGGTAAAGTCTACTCTGAATTCCTTTTGAGTAATATATATTTTAATGTACCAATTAGGCCAACACGATACTTTCATCCACTTGCTATTAAATACTTTCGTACCAATTATGCTAATGCTGATCCATTAAGAAGAATATGTTTAAACGTTAACGAACTTTATCAATTCATTGATTTCTCCTTAAATTTAAATTCCATCGAACGCAATATAATAGTTTTTCTAAACAGATAAATTTCTTTATATTTAATTGCAATAGTATTTTTAAATTAATTTAAAATTTCGTACAGTTTGAGTAAAATTAGTTTGTAGACTTTATTAAGAAATAAATAAATAAAAAAAAGGTTTTTAAAAAGCACATCTAGTGAGTTAAGTGACTTTTTTAGTGTCGCCGAATCAATATTTTAAAATGGGCATGTCATAGGCTGTAGTCAATTGATCACATCTGAATGACTTCTTTAATTGACTTCTTCTAATTACTTATTTTTCCAACCAATTTGTAGTTAATTAATAAATTGACTATTAATAATCGGTTATTACAAAGTTATACATAAAGGACATCGGACATTACCTCGATTCGTTTCGATAAACAATTTTTAAAGATGTAACTATTTGTAAATAAAAAATGAACAACATGACATGTTCGCTATTTCTAAAAAAAATAATCGTTCGCTAAATATTTCAAAGTTTTTAACCTAAAAAAATATATATACATAATTGAGTTGTCGCTTCTCTTCAACTTGTCTTAGCTCGACTTGAGAAATGCTGTTTAGATCCGTGTTTGATATCATCTTACAATAGCCTGTGCTTTCTGGGTATGAAACAGGAAATACATGTGTATACGAGTATGCTATAAATTTTAAAACGTATGTTTTTCAATTTGTTTTTTTTTTATATTGAAATATGAGAGCTTTTGTAAAATTGCGTGTGAATGTTTATTGTTTTACTTTTTTTATATTTCAAAACATCAATTGAAGAGTTAAAGCCGGTGCATACAATATCCTGTATCGAAACTGTATCTTCATTGCAAAAAACTTTCAGATGGTAAAATGTTTTCTTACAAAAATCCTTTGAATATTTTTCGTTATTATGTTTAGCTGCATTTTTTGCTCTCTGAAACAACTCAGATAACATCATATTGAACTAATACGGATTTCAAGTCATGTGGGTATTGAATACCCAGCAGAAATTAGTGCTTACCAATAAGCTATTTTGTAAGGGAGAAATTGTAAACAATCACTTATTCGTGCGCAGCAATAATTCATGATTTTTATATGAAATGAGCCGCTAAAATGCAATAGAAATGCAAATTTATTGCAACCAGTAAGCAAATATTATACAAAATCAAAAATAATACCTTATCCTATAGCATCTTTGTAAGCTATAGCATCTTTGTTTTCTGCTGGGTATATAGTTCTGTTAATAATTAAGCGAATAAAGTTTAAAACGAAATTTTAAATTACAAAGTCTTATTCATATTGGCACACAGTAGTTTATTCGCAACTAAGTTTTTAACACTAACTTTAGAAATTTCCAATATTCCAAAAAAATGAATATTAACTTTATAAGGGAAGCAGGCGATAACATGCCAGGTTGCCTAATTCCGTTTACTTTTTCACTTTAAAAGACTAAAAGATAACAAGATAGAAAATCATTAAAAATTACTATGTACTATGCTCATTTGTCGAATTTAGGACTATTTTTAGCTGATGTTTTGTATTGACCACAAAGTCACAAATGAACAAAAAAGAATATCTAGTTTATATGGGAGATGCTAATTCCACGTATTTTTTTTTTTTTGATAAATTCCTACTCATGATATGCATTATATCGAAATTTTTGAAAGGCTAGATTTTTTTTTATTAATCGCCTTACGAACATGTTGCTATCAATTGATGTGATCACTCAAAGCCCAGTACTATATCTCCACCCTTGAATGCTGAACATGTTGGTTGTGATGAGAATCTTCGTTAAGTGTTTTTCTCCTGATAATTAGTAATTTTTTTTTGGACTATGCCCAAGGCGTTTTAGAGAGGGGAAAACCCTTATTGTTTTTTTTTTTTTTTTTTTTTTGAGGCCAAAACTGAAATTTATTGGAATTATTTAGAAAGGATTGTACATTTATGACAGAACATATATTTTGTTTTCTTATATTATTAAGCGCCTTAGGAATGAGACAAATTGCTGTGAATTGATCATTTAACGGCCAGTGTTATACCCTTACACTTGAATGATCAACAGCAATTAACTCATCGTAGCATGTTGAATGTGTATGCTGAGTGCCATCGCTTAGTAGGTTTAGTAGGTTTAGCTACTTCCCAATGGGTGGCGCTTTTCTCGTGATCGTTCGGTTTTTGTTGACATTAGTTAAGGTGGAAAAGAGTGGAATGTGGGAGTGGGAGCAGTTTCTTTCCAGATGGTCTTCTTGCAAGGCCCTCTTATTTTTAAATTAAATTAAATTTTTACCGCTAATTAACTTTTTAATTTTAAAATTTGCTGGCAATTTGCGCAAGTGTTACAAACATTATCTCGAACATAATATTTTTATTATTGTTACTTATAAAACGTAGCGCCAAAATATGATCCAATATATACAACTACTTTACATTGTATTCCTTGAAAAAAAAAAAAAAAATAGTATTGCTTCACATCATTTTAATGCCAACAAATTGTGTTTACGCTGTTTTTGGCACAACATATTTTATTTACTTTTATATTTATACTTATATATAATATGATTTGATTTGCTGTTGCTTTCTAAAATAATATTGTTTCGCTGTTGTTCATAAATGGTTTTACATAAATTCCATAACGCCTTTAGTTATGGCTGTGCACGATAAACGAAAGTTTGATCCCTTTTCTGTTCAAAAGCTAATGCCACACATGTACTTAAATGTACAGACATAAACATGTTAATACTCCTTCATGTATACATGTATGTACATGTGTGTGTTTTCTTATTTATTTTAATATTGATGTTGCAAAGTAATGTGGCTTAATTTACAAAAGCGAGTATTGAATAAAATGGTTAAACACTGTACATAAATAGAGTATAACTTAACAATGCTTTCATTGAGTAATAAAAAAATCGTTTTTTCAGCTGGTAAAACTTTCAAATACTTTTCAATCACCAGATAGGTTTTAATTCATATTTTTATTTATCGTAAGCGAACTAAAGAAATATCACAAACTTCTAGATTTTTATTAACTATAATCAATTGAAAATGGGCTGAGATGGGAAGTGCTTTAGTAAGCTAAAGAGTTTTAAGTTTCCTAAAAGATTATATGACCAAAACAGCTCATTGATTAAAAAAAAAAAAAAAATAAACCCGCTTATAGGGTTTTTCCATTATAAAGGTAAAAACATTGTCAAATATGGATGATTTTATTTTTCCAAGCGTAGTCAGAAAGCCGATTAAGACCTTTAAAATATTTTTTAACCCAATATACATATTTAGTAAAAATGTATTTAGTTTTATACATCCCTATATAGTTGGCCATTACAACCGTATATCAGGGTTACAGCCTAGTTTCTCGCCAACTCCGAACGACAGACGTGAGAAACTTGTTTATGACAATCAGCTACTCTTAGAGCTTTTGCCAGAAGACTGTTGAGAGGCAGTCGCCGAAAGAAATATATTTTCATATTTCTTTTTTCAAGATGTCAGAGCTGGGGTTTAAACCAGAGCTCTTGTCTAGTAAACCAACATAAGAATTACTAGACCACCTCGACGACAGATTTAGTTCTATAGCAAAAAAAAAAAAGTTTGACATCTTATCAATATTTTTATACGAATAAAATTAACTTTTTCTTTTTTTATTGACGGAAGTATTCAGGGTATGACCCCTACTCATGTGTTGGTCTAGGAACATATGAGGGGAAGGGCAAAAGAGGGTGAGGACCTTTTATTTAACTAACGAATATCATATTTAATATCAGTCAGAAAAAAAAGAAAGATACAAAATTAATAAGTTATTGAGTTTCTTGCTGAAGCACAACTTTATAAACAGAAAAATATATGGCCTTCATTCAAGGGTGAAGGTATAACACTGGCCTTTAAAAGATCAACTCACAACAATTTGTCTCATTTCAATGGCGCTTAATATAGGAAAAAAATATTTACTGTCCTTTCCAAAACAATGCACAGCATCAGTAGGGGTTTACCCATGAGTATTGGTCTCAGTAAAAAAAGAAAAAAAAAAATGCAATTCTTTTCCATATTCTTGATTATGACGTTATTTTCAAAATTAAAATCGTTCAATATTTGTGTAAGTTCGGAACGACAGATGTAAGTTTGGTTTGACAAAGTTTTGCTTCAGCTTTTTGTTCTTTCTTTGATTCTTTGGAGGTAGCGCTCGCTTACAACACCAAGTAGCCCAGGTAGGGTTGCCATATTTGAAAAGTGAAAAAAAGTACATTAAGAAAAAGAAAAAAAACAGTACTTAAAAAAAAAACAGTACATTTTTATTTAAAATAAGTTAAAAAGAAACATTAAAACATTTTAAAACTATGAGAACATAACGGTGACAAGACTTTTAATTCAATACATAACACATTTTTTTTAAATAATTAATAAAAACATAAAACAAACATTAAAAACTATGAGAACGTAACAAAAAATATTGCATTTGTTTCAAAAGCAATATAAATAGTATTTTAAGTTACTAACGTGATTAAAACAGAAATTAAATGTTGTTTTTGAATGTTAGTTTCAAAAAAAAGAATTATATTTTCAAACAAAATTTTGAAAATGATCTAATAAATTTCAAAAGTTATTAATTAAACTTAAAAAATTATGAATAGGATTTCGAAATTGGTAATTGACTTTTAAAATTATTTATATTATGTATGTAAATTCAATCGATTTTTAAGCAATTTTTCTTAAATTTACAATAACATTTAATTTATGCTTCTGGAAAATTATTTATAACTTAAAAAAATATCAACTGTATTTGTCAAATTACCGACTTTAATGTCTCCTTTTACTGTTTTGTCCACAGAAATTGTTATTGTACTTAAAATCAATTTCAAAAAATTTATGAAAAATAATATTATAGTCCACAATTGGGCCCGAAGTATTTTTTTGTTTAATTTTAATTAATTTTATTAATTTTATTTTTATTAAATTTTTTGAAATTTATTTTTTAGAAAATAACAATTTCTATGGTTAATAAAGTAAAAGCCTGCTTTAAAATTAATAATTTGTCAAATACAATTGATATTTTTCTTTTATACCTAAATAGCATACACACGAAAAAAATTATGTATAAAAAAGATATATTCTTTGTACAGGGAAAAAATTTTTTTATATAAAAAATATGTAAAATACACAAAAATCAGTACAAATTAAAAAGAAACAGTACTTTTTCGTACTGTTTTAGGTGTTGTAAATAAAACAGTACATTTTACAAAAAACAGTACATGTACTGTTTAAAACAGTTCGAATGGCAAACCTAAGCCCAGTGTTGGAGAAATTTAAGAACAAAAATTTTTGTGTGTGACATTTCGGAGATTTAATTTGAAGAAAAAATAAATATAAGAAGTTTTTCCCCCACTTTTAAAAATTCCATTAAGAAAACCGCCTTCTAACATTCCACCTTAATCAACTTTGAATTATCAAACGAATGATCAGGAGAAAGCGCTACCTACTGAGAAGTAATGTGCAGAACGAAGCAAGGACTAAAAAACCTTACCATTCAAATTAGTAAAGATCCTTACCACTTCACAAAAAAGAATTAACACTGGCCTTTGGGTGATCAACTGACAGCAACTTGTTCCATTGACATAAGGCGCTTAAGTGGAACTATCTAGGTATATAAACTATATCTTCAAGCACTCCAATACAATGTTCGCATAAGAAGGGGTGTGAACCTCTGAGAATAAGAATCTATTATAGTACTTTTAGAAATAATGAACAACTAGCAAATCTTAACCATACTCATTTTTTATCACAGTGTTTCTTGTTGTTATAACATACGGCTGACTAGGAATTTATTTGTATGTTGCATATGACAAGCCTTAAAGTCAAATATGGAATTTTGATCATATACCCCTCATCCAATAAAAAAAGGAAAATTTAAGTTTTAAGAGTACCTTTTTTATTATGAAAAACCATCAAACTCATATCAATATATCGTGGTATACGAACAAGTGTTTTTTGGGAAAAAACATTTTTCCCTTTTTTCTTAATTTTATTTTTTAATACAAATTTTGTTATGTTTCTTCCGTTTCCCTTCACTTACACAGTATAGTAAACAAAATATCAAAATAGAGAAGAAAAAAAGACGGAATTTTAATACCGGATTGCGTTTTATTTCGTAATACTTACGTTTTACCAATTTTGTTTATCATCTTTTTCAGTTGGCATTGGAGTTTAAACTGTGAAAAGAAAATATTTAAAATTGATCAAAAAGGAGTAAAAACATTATATTGAAAATTTTAACCCCAAAAAAACAAACACAAAAAAAAATATTTATAAAATTTTGTTTACTTTGTTGAAATACTCGTACTAAGATGGCAAATATGAATTTAAACTTTAATATTAAGAAGCTTAAAAAGATTTGTAGAAACCTATTTTGCTCTTTAATAATATCGATACTGAGTTTTTTTTTTTTTTGTTGTGTAAAGGAAGATGAAAATAATATTTGCCTTAAAAGGAATATACAATTTTTTCTAATATTTAATAATAATATATAAGTACAGCAGACAAAACTGTTCAAAATTTTGTAATTATGTAGATGGATGGTAAAATTATCACTTAAACCTCGATTATCCGACTCTCGTAGGACCGGCACACACTGGTTCAAGAGAGGCATTAATTCATTCTTTTCATGTCTTCTGATATACCTGATTTTCTTATACTTAGTTTGTAATATATAATCTAATTATCATTTACCAAAAATTTTAGGCTTATATCTTTATTACTTTTTTGTCAGGAGACATTCAAATTTGGCCTTAGTGAATGCATTTAAAACGACCGTATTATATACGCTACCTTCTATCGCTTCATGCGTTTAAACTACTCTTGTAATGACACTATAAAGATTTTTTTCATACAATTGGACGTTATTTATCATATACATACACTCCGGTTCACTTATTTAAAGGCACATTTTATTCCAATTAACCGTTCTGAATGACGATTATATACGCTACGGTTCGTTAAGCTTCTCACAACGCCCATCTTGTGTGTGTTAATTTTTATCCAAGAGTACCGGGACCTACTGTTTAAAGTCGACTCCAAACGACAGACTTGAGAAGCTTGTTCATGGCAATCAGTTACTCTCAGAGCTTTTACCAGAAGATTGCTAAATGGTAGTCGACGAAAGAAATATTTTATTCATATTTCTTTTTTCTTTCAAGATGTCAAAGCTGGGGTTTGAGCCATGGACGCATGTTTTATTAGGCTAACACACTAACCTCTAGACCACGGCGACTACATACATGCATACATATATCATACGATGCAGCTTTAAAAAGTCCAAAGCACTTTTGACCACGGTCAGAATATCGCTCATATCCATTTCGTCGAAATGAGGTTTCTACGGATATCTCCCGGAACAATATCAGATACCTCCGCATTATTCTGTATTGAACACATAATGAGAGCATTATGATGGCAACTTAAAAAGGCTGGGCAATGGTAAAGGAAGTTATCAACTGTCTCCTCATCCTCCTACTCAGTACCTACCCAGGGAATATCCATGTACGCCATGAAATGGATGAAGTGCATGATTAGTTTGAAGAACAGATAGAATATTTTAACAATTTGCAGTCGCTATTCTACTTTAGTTTATCCATAAAGAAATATCAAACCAAACAATACATAGAGAAACTATCAGCTGTTTTCAAATAAAGTAGCATTGCTGAATCTAAATTGTAAACCTTCGGTGTGTTTTGAGATTTTTAGTTAGCAATGCAATTTTCACACAGGATGACACCAGACAAATATTGCCATTATTTGTCTCCCAAAATTCTTACTTACACGGATAACAGCAGTGAAGTAATTTGCTCGTTTTCTAGATTATAATACGAAACTGAATTAACAGTGACAAATTTTAGGGTCCGTGTTTTCATTTGGAACGAAAAAAATCGAACCATCTCTGAAGCGATCGATTACGCGCAAAATTACATTCGTATTGTGAAGTTTCGTAAGCGGTTGCAAATCAAAAATTGACAGCAAAATATCCACAATACATACATACATACATAACTGGCCTTTACAACCCTGTGTCAGGATTACGGCCTAGCTTCTCGCAGCACACATGTTGTGTGTGTAAATTTTTATCCATGAGTACCGGGACCTACAGTTTAATGTCGACTCCGAACGACAGACTTGAGAAGCTTGTTCATGGCAATTAATTACTCTCAGAGCTTTTGCCAGAAGGCTGCTGAGTGGTAGTCGCCGAAAGAAATATTTTTTTCATATTTCTTTTTTTTAAGTTGTTGGAGCTGGGTGTCGAACCCAGAGCTCATGTCTTAGTAAGCCAACACACTCACCACTAGACCACGGCGACTACACACTGTTTATTTATTAGTATTGGAAGAGAATTTGCCATCAAAAGTTCCAAATATTTAATTTTGATATTTAGTGTCTCCCCTTAATGAAATTAAAGCAAACTATTAAATAAAAATAGCGTAAATTGACCCACAACAAAGGTGTTGTGTACTCTATTCCCAGAAAAAATCCATATTCTTAGAGAACAACAATTAAGTTTACGACCTCAATATTTGTCAGAACCCAATTAAATTTGTCAGCAAAATAGATGATTTATATTGTCGGAAACTAGACCATTATGGCAAACGGCCTTGCCACTGTTTCAATTTTAATTTAAAACGTTTATAATCCAAAATTAAGACCAAAATTATCTCCCTGAAGTGACACATTTGCTCCAAGCATTGAAAAGGAAAAGAGATGTTTTTATTGTTTTAAAATAGCCCAAATTAATTCTCTTTTCTTGCGTAAGTTATTTTAATTTTCTATTTATTTGCATTATTTTTAACACAATTTTTATACCCATTTTAAGCATATAAACAATGATCTCAATAATAGAATTTTAAATGAAAACATGACATTCAATATCAATATTTTTTCATCAATACGAATACAATACTGCAATGGCCTGGAGGGAAAATTAACAAAATTTAAATTAAAAACCCACATAACTTTTGCCGGTTGTCGAAAAGTAGAAGAAAACTTTGCTAAGATTTTAAAACTTTTGATTTTGCTTAGGCATCAAATTTTGATATTTGACCTTTTTAAGTTAAGATTATTATTATTTTTCCTTTTTGTTAATACTGTCCTCCTCTTCTGTTATTATTATTTATTTTAATACTTGTTAAACTGTCAGTTTATCTTTTTGTTAATGTTTGTCTTTTTAGACAAACAGTTAAATCAATAGAAAGGAAAATACAGTGAACAAAAATTTGTGTAATTATATATATATATGTAAATATCAAAAAAATATTCGTTTTCAACACTATTGTTATACAAAAATTGATTTGTAACTGTTATATAAGAGTTTATAAAATCAAGCGATGGGACTTGATTCCAAGAATATTGGTTACTATCAGAGTTGGCAAACATAAGCAAAACCAAAACAAATACTTTTTAAATGATAAAGAGCGCAAACAAAATAATTAACTTTTCGCTCTTGTGCTTGCTTTGATATTCCGTTCTACATATTCGTAGAATTGCGTACAAAACAAAAGGAGAAATGTATTTTTTGAGTGCTTCATTTGATTCATATGTATATTTTTTTCTTTTTTTTTAATAAAATTAAAATCATAATTAAAATGTTTACTGCTTTGCTAAAAATCTTGTATCATTTAGGTGTGTAAGTATGCATGTATAATATTCCAGGGAGTTATAATGAGCAAATCAATTCGCAAACGTTTGCAAACGTATTATTGTCAAACTTTTCAGTTTTGTTCTCTTTAATCTTTTTGCTACCTACGCACATTTGAGTTAGTGTATTTGTAGTGCTCACAAACAAAAATAATATACAAAACTAAATGGGACAATCGTTCTCATTGTTTTTGTTTTGCTTTTGTTTTACTCATTGTAAAGAACAAAACAAAATGAAATCAAACGTTCTATTTTGTTTATTTTTCTACTCTGGTAACTATACAATATGTATGTTACCTAATACGGCGGCGTTAATGTGCATTAGTTGAGTTAATTCAAATTAACTTGCGCATTATCTCCATCCCAACGTGATTTAGATTTACAGTATATTTAACAATATCGAGTGAGTGCTCTCTTTCACTTGCTGCGCGAAAAAAATTTGATTTTGGTTTCTCTGCATCAGAATTGTATGCGAAAAAAACGAATAAGAAAAAGAAAAGAGAAAAACATAATAATTTGCATACAAAAACCAATTTCACAATTTCGAATGCAGCGAAGGCAAATACCAAAATGAGTCACTTGCCTTTTTGCTTTCGTTTGATGCAATGCACGAAATAGTTGTATACACATACAATCACATACTTTACAATAGATACCAAACAGATTTAAGCCAGCAAAATTATGCCGATTCCAGTATAAAATATTTTCAAGCGCACTCATTTTTTTACAACACAAAAGCACACGTTTTATGTGAACATTTTTTATATTTTTAAGCTGCCCATACACGTTACAATTACAACATGAAACTGACCCAATCACAATGCAACTTGCTGACAAGATCGATTAATATGGGTTAAATGTTGAATGACAGCTGGTAGATTATTTGTTGAGGCGAGTTTATACGGAAATAAAAGTCGTACGTAAAACCAAAGAAAAAATATTATAAACTTCTATCCGTATTTTAAAAATGATAAAAAGAATCTTAGAACAGATATTTTTTGTGTTTACACGGTTGGTAAAATACCAAAACAAAGTAAAATGAAATTATAAAATGCACATCACATGCAAACAAAATTTATATGCATTGTGAATACATTTAACAAAAAAAAAAAAAAAACATAAAAATGCATCCCTAATCTAATGAAATGTGATGGTTTTTTAAAATATTTCAAAAAACAAACAGAGCCGTACGACTATCAAATTTTCATCCGTATTTTCTCCCAATGTAGTACGCTTTCATTGCATATCAAGTTTACACGATACTATTCGTTCTCTTCTACACAAAAATGTGTCATGTCGTACGATTTTTATTACCGTCAAAACCCCTCTTTACGGATATGTGCAATTAAGCACGTTTAAACAAAGTTGCATTTGTTCACAAACAAAATAGTAGTTTATTTTCTATTTTTAAAGAAATTCATTAAAAATATTCAATACTAATAACACTAATACTATTTGTAAAGGATATAACGGTACGAACTTAAACATTTCTTCACAAACAAAATGTAGTTCATTTTCCTTTTATTTTTACGATACATAGAAAAGAAAAATGGTGACTCGTAAGAGCAGACGAAAGACAGAAAGAAACCCAAAATACTTTTCTTTCGTGTGCCGCTCTTTCACTCAGGGACTGTTTGTTTCGACATTGTGAAATAGGCTATAACCAAAAGGTTGTATGTATTCTCATATCAAGAGAGTGTTCACTTATACTTGATACCGTAAAATATTTAAATAAATAAGTTTCTTTAAGAACAATTTTCAAGTCCTGAATTATAAACATAATTTCAGAAAATGAAAAAAATCTACCAACACAGTTCTATTAATAATTAACTGTTGTTTCAAGTTATATGTCAAATGAGTACAGTAGAGTTAGCTTTAAAAGAAGTTCACAAAAATCGTCTCGTTCTCCATAGAAACTATAAAAATTAAAAAAGAAAAATGAAAATATTCAGTGGTTTTGTAATTAAAAATTGTTTTTAAAAATTGTAAATTTAACATTTTATTCTCTCCGTGTACTCTCATGTGACTCTCATTTTACAATAGATAACATCTAAATTGACAGATGCCATTATATATTCTGAGATTATACCTACACATATATACACACGTACATATTATGTATTATGTTTGTTAAATCTTAAAATTATGTAACTTATTTCTTATCTCCCTTTCTCTACTACCACCCCCAACATAAATAATTTACATATTTTGTACAAAATCAGATTTTAAAAATCAAATCGAAAAAAAAAATAAGAAACTTGACATGTAAAAATTGTTTATCAGCAAAAGATTGAATTTACAAAGTCATTTTCCTCCTTCCAGTCTAAACGAAATATCAAATTTAAATTCACTTGAAGAACAAAATATGTACATGTATATCGATGGGAGAAAAGGTGGGCATAGGTACACTACAGTGAGAAATAAGAAAATGAAATATTTTAATCTTAAGTATCAATTTATTTATCATTGAAGTAGAAAATTAAAAAAAAAAAAAACTCAAATAAAAATTTAAACCTAATAAAGAATTACAAAATGAGAAGATGAGAATTAGGTTTCTTAGAGGCACTGAGCAACAAAAAACTTAAACTTTTTTCTTGCCATTAAAAAAAACAATTACACATATTTTTATGGCAATATAATTTTTAACTGTGTTTGTCTTGAGGGCAACAGTCAATTACTTGATGTAGGCAATGTATTCAGAATATATTAAAAATCAAAGACAACAAAACAAATCAAATTCAATAATTCAAAGTCGGTTACAACACTTCCCTTAAAATGATCGGCAAATGCTGAGCACTCAAGTCCTAATCCACGCATTTATAAATAACACAGACAAAAAGCTGGCCTGATAGGGAAATAAGAATCAGCTTTTCCAAATCTCTTGATATAATGTTGAATCTAATCCGGATTAACTTGTTAATTCCTTTTGCAGCGGCATGTGACTAAAATGAAACATACTGTTTTGATCGACTTCTTAAGAAGCAACCAGAAATACTGACACCTGCTCGAGCATTTTATTTTATTTATTTATTATTTAGCCTATAAAATAATGTTTTACAATAAATTACTAGTGATAATCACTTTCCGTTGCAAACGCTCTTGGAAACCCCGCAAAAAAGCAATCGTAGCAAAGGCGTTTGCAACCACTAGTAATAATCGCTATTATTTTAATAATAATTAAATATGAAGCATTAATAATTAAACAATTTAATTAAAAGTCTTGTCTTTTTTTTTTTTTGTTTTTTTTTTTCTTTTGTCACATTAATAAAACGAAAATATTGTAATTTAAGGGGAATATAGTGTCTTGCCGCGAGATTTGGGGAATAAATTATTCAGGAAAGAAATGTTTCTTCTGATCTGATCTTAAGAGATTATCATATGACGAAGGCGAACACAAAAAAAAGGAAAAATTCTTTCTCGACAATTCTGGATTCAGATTTAGCTATATGAATAACATATTCAGACCACTCTAAAATTTGTTTTATCAGAGAACAACAAACAAATTGTTTTAATACATATGGATCATTAAACTCTTTTACTCCCAAAACTCTTTTTGTTTTATTTACAGTTTGAGTAATGTATTCGTTAAATGTTAATTATACATCAAGAATACTCCAAGATCAAGAAGTATATCAACTTTTTCTAGGGAATAAAAGCCAATCATGTATTTACATTCCGTCAAGTTTATGTCCCTTAAATTTGCATCACACCAATGATAAAACTTCTCAAAGCCATTTTGTAGTCTGCAGACAGAACAGTTGACATGAAGGGAAAGTTTCACGTAGAAATACATTAAGCACGGTAATAAGTCAATAATGTACAGAAGGAACAATGGTGACTATCTATAGGAACTCCAGAGGGCACAGAAATAATTTTCGAGAAATAGTTTCTAAATACAGTATAAACGGAAATATATTAATCAGATACATATTGAAATTTATATTTGTATAACATTTTACAAAATTATATTATTATAGTCAGTCTTGTTTGTCGACATTTGGCACTGTTCTTTTTGGAGAGTATCTACACTCTAAGAATAATAAGGCCGAAGCCACGCAATGAGCGGCAAAGCGGTGAGCGGTAGAGCGGGTGCGTTTGCGCGGCAAGTGGCTTATTACTGAACCTCATTTCTGAGCGGTTAGTGCTGTTAGTTATTAAAATGCTATATTTTTATTTGGTAATCTATCTTGTCATAATAGCGGTCGGCTTTGTACAGATAAAATTATAAGCTTTGCATTCACGTTTGCCATGTTTATACTTCGCCACTCAGAAATCATATGTTTTAATTTTTTGCAGCTCACCGCTTATTGCATGGCCTCGGTCTAAGAGCAGCAGTAATGAAATACAAAAAGGAAAATATACTATAAAATTAATATATTTTTGAGCGTTCTATAAAATTTTTTAGACAGTTGTTACAGAATAATTAATAGATTAATATGTGAAAAATCAATTTTAGCATCAATTATCATCCCCAATACTCAGGGGTAAACCCCTACTCATGCAGTGTGCATTGTATTGGAATGTGAAGATGGTTGATAGAAGTTGTTTTTTTTTATTTTTTTTTTCCATAGATTTTGTATATTTTGCGCCTTTATTTGTTGATGAAAACAAGTTGCTGTCAATTTGTCCACTCAAGAGCCAGTGTTATACCTTCACCCTCAAATGATCAAACAGCAATGGCCTCATCTGTCGGTAGATGTTTACATGTAATGGTGAGCGTCTTCAGTAGATTAGCTGTTATCTTCCCAGAAGGTGGCGCTGTACTCCTGATCATTAGTTTCTGGTGGAATAGATTAGAAATGTCAGGGGGAGGTTTCTTGCAGATGGTCTTGCTGGAGGGGGGGGGGGGGGGGGGGGAACCTCTTATTTTATTTAAATTTTAATTTTTAATTTAAATTGTAATTTTAGAAAACCGCAAATATTTATTTTTATAATTTTGTCCTTCGCTGGGATTGAACCTTGGTCGTGTGAGTTTCTGTGCAAGCGCTCTACCAGTATGCCACGACCCCCCCAAATATAATAATAATATATGTATATAAATATAACGGATTTTATAAACGATTTTAAAGTTTAACAAGATATAATATTATATATAAAGAGTTTATGAACTTACAAGTATATCTTAATTGCGCGGCATATAGAGGTTTTGAATCTTGTCAAGGGAAACCCTCTCCTCTTACGTTAACTACTGCATTGCATACATATCTGATACGAAAGAAGCTGTGTTTAGTGCCTATCAACTGAGGTACTCGTGTCGATCAGCTTTACAGACTGAATTTGCTGTTGCTGCAGTTATTCTTACTGACAAATTTTCTTACAAAAAATTATTTCCGTAGAAAACTAAATTATAATAATAATAGAGGCGAAGAGCCAACTCTGGTCTTTAGAATTCGAAAATTGCTTCCAGTCGATCGAATCTTAAACTTTTATTTGTAGTTTTATGCGCCAAGAACAATCATAATGGTAATTTATGCTTATATACTGTATAGGTATATGTTACAAACATAGTTTTGCATTAATAAGAAATAAGAAAATTACCTTAGTAAACATAAAACCCTATATCGTTTCATTAAAATTTCGCAGAAATATTTCAAAAACATTAATTCTCATTCCTTGATACACTACATGTGCACCGGCATCGGTATTGCATTTGAAATTTCAATTAAAAGTTACTCAAATTGTTATGCCCTACAAAGTTGCACCACAAACAACCACTAACTTGCATACATGCATTCAACATGTTTTTTTTTTTTTTTTTTTTTTTTTTTGTTTTGTTTGTCCATTTTTGTTTGTAATTGTTGTTGAAGTTTTGCTTAAGGAAATAAAATCTAAGAACTAAATCGTTTTCTGTAGAAAAAACTCAACCAACAGCAAGAAGAAAAAATTCAAAAGACTACAATGTACGTTAAAATTTTAAAAGATTTGATGATGTAAAACAGTAGTAGATCATGGAACTGGAAATAATATTTTTACGATTTCTTTAAATAGAAAATTCAACTACACTAAAGATTTACAGCTGTATTCAAAAAAACTTAATACAGGTTTGCAAACCTTTATTAAGCAAAAATCCTTAATGTTTTATTCAAAAACGATTATTAGCTTAATAAACCTTTCGTAAAGCATTGTTAAGTCTTAAAAAGTTAAAGTACGTTTTACCCTACTTTAAATCTATATTAAGTGACATTTCATTTTTTTATTTGTTGTGTTGCTATCAAAACATTTCAATAAATTTTTTTTTATAAAAAATAATATAGCTAGTTTTATTGTGTTAATTATGGAATCATTAAATTTAATCCAAAGACTTGGTAAGAATTATTGTAATTTTATAAAATAAGTTTTAAAAAAGTGTTTGTGTTAAACTTTCCACAGAGTTTCTTGAACAAATCTCGAGCTGCAATCGCCCAAGAATTTATAAGGAAAGGATTGATCCCTTTACCATTCCAGACGCAGAGTTTAAAAAGAAATATAGATTTAATAAACAGACGGTTAGACGAATTGTTAACTCAATTAAGGCAGATATATTGCTAAGCAATAGAGGATGTGGAACACCACCGGAGTTGCAGGTCTTGGTAGCTTTACGTTGCTGGGGACGAAGAGAGGTCTTTTATATTGAATTAGTTAAAACGAAAATATTCATATGCATGTATATTTGTAAATTTTAGGTTCAGGATGATGCTGGCGATATTCATGGTTTGTCTCAACCGACTGTCAGCAGAATTTGTGCGAAAGTTGCTCGCGCTCTTGCTAAGCTTGGGAGACAAAAAATAAAAATGCCTTCATCTCTTGAAGAAGAAGCTAAAATAGCAAAAGATTTTAAAAAGATCCGCAATTTTCCAGGCATTATAGGCGCTATTGATGGAACCCACATCAAAATAAAAAAAACTGGTGGTGAGCTAGCTCAGTACTATATAAACAGAAAAGGGTTTTATTCGCTGAATGTCCAGGTAATAGTGTAATTAAACTTTAAACAAATTCTAACTGTTTTTTCTTTATAAATGTAGGTAATTTGCGATTCGAATTTAAAAATTTTAGACATAGTGGCAAGATGGCGTGGCAGTACTCACGACTGTCGTATTTTTAACGAGTCAAAAATAAAAGAGCGTTTCGAAAAAGGAGAGTTTAAAGGTCGTTTACTAGGTGACTCGGGATACAAATTAACTCCATATCTTTTCACTCCCTTACTTCGGCCAAAAAACTCCAAAGAACTAAATTATAATACCGCCCACATTGCAACAAGAAACCCTGTAGAGCGATGCTTTGGTGTGTTGAAACAGCGATTTAGGTGCTTACTTGATGGAATGACAGTAAAATTTGAGAATGTTAAAGTGGTAATTATTGCCTTAGCAGTCCTACATAATATTGCAATAGAAGAAAAAGATATTCCCCCAGGTAATCAATAGGAAAATATTTCAAAAGACATGTTTATAAAAAATGTTCCTTCTAATGTACCTAGATGATATGAACCCAGGAGAAGAAATGGAACTCGAACTACAACAACTAAACTCTTCAGAACCAACCTCGTCAACAAGGAGAGAAAATCGGTTGCTAACTAGTTTTATTGATAAATATTTTTAACTTTATACTTTTAACCTAATAAAGTAATTAAATAAATAATACACAATTTCAATTTATCATTGCAAAAATTTTTATTTATTGTAATTAAATTCATTTTTGAAAAAAATTTTTTGTTTATTTGAATTACATACTTAACAATATTATAACTAAATTTCAGTTTTACTAATTACATTTACATTTATTACTAATTTTTTAAAATCTTATGTTGTAAAATAAAAATTCATTTCAGTCTTATAAAATAATGCTTTCTTAAAAGCAAATCTTGATTAATTCTTATTATTATCTGAAAATAATGCCGGTATAAAATGTGTTAATGAAGTGTTATTCATATTATGTATGAATAGTATCTCGGGTATACCAATATTTTTCGCAAAACTTCTATAATAAAATATTAAATTAACGGATAATTCAAGAAAACCCTTTAAAGGATCCCGAAAAAGATCAAAATTAACTGCTTGTTACTTTATGACAAACAATTTTAAGCTATTGAAAATTTATATGAAAACTGTTAAAATTATTTGAAGAATTGAGTGTTTCATACAAATTTTCAATCGTTTAAAATTGTTTTTTTACGAAAACAGGAGTAAATTTTATTGCGAGAAAATCAAAATAAACACTTTCCGTATATGGTACACCCTTAAGTACATATCGGTAGCTTAAATGAAGAATCATGCATTATAATAAAACCGCCCAACTATTTTCAGCTAAACAATGTTATAAAGCCAATTGTATTTATTATTTTTACCTTTTTTTAAACTTTTATTTTATACAAATTTAAATTTGTATAAAATACAAGATATATAAATATAAATAAATAATGTTTTCCTGACGATGCTGCCAAGAAGACAGCGAAACATTAAAAAAAATAAAAAATAATTAAATAAAACATTAAACCAATGTTATAAAGAATTGACTTTCTGCGGTTAAAAGTAAAAAGAATTTTTGCATGGCTCTTCGTTTAAGCTATGCAGAATTTTTATAAAAAAAGGCTTATAAACAAAGTATCATTATTGATATTAAAAATAGGTACATAAGTATTAGGATATACATATATGCTATGTATATATACACACCAAAAAAAATTAAATATTTTTGTAGTCACTTTTTTAATTTCTTAAAATTAAACTTAGAGTTCTGTTTTGGTGTGTATACATGCACAAATATAGAGGTATTTTTTATGTTACAAAAGGTTTTACCATTTGTTAAGTACATACCCAACGATTTATTTTTGTAGTAGTCGATTTTGGCATTAATTAGGTCCAACTCCCTATCTAAATTCCTTATCTTTTTCTTTTCCACCTCTACTTGATAATGGTGTAGTTCTCTTCTACATTCTATATCAACATCAGCGATCTTTTTGATATTGTTCTCTGTTGAACTGGATTTTTTTGATGTTTTCTATAAAAGAATAATTATTATTTGGTAATAATAATAGTATATACTAAAAATGTATTATTAAACAAACCAACCTTTTTTCTTTCAGATGATTTTTCTAAATTTTCTTCCATTAAGCTGTCATCCAGTTTCTGTGTGGTTAAGCTTTCATTCAATTTTTCGAATGGTAATGTTTTATCATCCACCACTAAATTATTGAAATTGCTTGTTGTTGGCGATTCTCTTTTATCATCATGCACAATCTAAAAAAGAAATTGATTAATTTTTAAAAAATTTATTTGCATCTCTATACAATATTACTCACCTCTTCAATTAAAACGTCCGAATCGAACTCATTTGTGTCGATTACGAATTCATTTGGTAGCCAAACACATATATCATTACTATCAGTTGGCAATTCTTTAGGTGGTGCACCTCCACCTGTTTTCACAACTTCTTTTCTATAAGTGGCGACTTGCTTCCTTGCCAGAACTTTCGTCGCTACCCATTGCGTCTTTAATTGAGACAAAGTTCTTTGCCCACCACCACATAAGCTGTTGAAACTTTACACAATATGTATGTACATATGTATTTAAAAATTGTATATATGTATTTCAATAAATTCCTTACCTTTGTTCCACTTCTAACCAGGCCTTCTTTTTTGCCTGGTTGGTGTTGGTGTCGGTGTTTTTGTTTTCTATTTCTTTTACATGCTTTTTTATGAGTTCTTGCAGCAAAATCTACGTGTGTATATACATTAGTATAATTAATAAAAGTAAAACATGCCACAAATATACTTACTTTATCCTCCTCTATCCAATTTTCTGACCTTTTTCTTTTTAGTTTCAAGTTTTCCATTTTAGTTTTAGATTTTCTTAGCAATTTTTTATTCACAAAACACAAAATAAAAATAAAGCTCGTCAGTGACGTCTAAAAAATCAAAACAAACAAAATAAAACTCGTTACTCGTGTTTTTTTTTATTCGCAATAAACAGCGTATCGCATACATACATATATACATGAATGCATGTGCATTTTTACTTTTACATTTAATTTTAATAAAAGAAAAAGTACATTAGACACATATTTGCATTCATAAAAATGTTAGTTCTTTTTCAATTTAATAAAGTATTCTTGTATGAATTCGGTTTTCGAATAAAAATTATTTGCTCTAATACATCACTATAACTGAAGTATCAAAAATAATAAATGATGTTGCCGGACTTAAATAGAAAAATTTACTAATAAGTTTATTAGCTAATGTACTGTTTTTGAATAAGATTTCTTAATAAACATTTGTTAACTTTAATATGTAAATTAGCTAATATATACATTAAAGCTAAAGTAAAGTTTTTTCTTGAATACGGGCATTAGGCATTCAATGATGAATAAACTAAAAAAAAATAAAATTGTTGTAATAACAGTAAGAAAAACAACGAGAGGCAGCATGAGTATATAAAACATCAGTTAAGGCCATGTTACACTATAATACGCAGTCGTACGATCCAGTCACAAGAAACTCATCGATTTCTGTCACACTTTTAAAAGTCGCACCAATATAGCAACATTAGTTCCACATCATTATACAAAATAAGATTTAAAGCATATGCAGAGTTACTTTTTACTTAAGTCTTATAAAATGCAACCCTGATCGCATTAAAAAAAATTTTTATGACTTTTTTTAAAAGATTATGAAGTCGGCCAGACTTATAAAAAAATCTCTCGTACAGATGCATTTTTATGCCACACTGTTATACACTTTTCAACACAAACGGCCTTAATATATGAATCTCAAACATTACTACAACTTCTAATGTTGCATTTCAAACCCTTAACGGTCTTTATCTAGAATTTTATTTTTATTGTAATATATATACATACATATAGAATGTGACGCTTTACTTTACAGTGCACATTACATGGTGCGACAGTCCAAAAAACCTGGGACCCGATATTATTTTTCTTGTAGGGCTTGTTGAGTAAAACAAGATTCCAATAGTGAAATATGCCGGCCCCCCCAAAATCCGGATTTACGGTTAAAAAACCGGTTTTTGTACCTTTGCGCACTTATAAGCCTATAACTTTGTTAAAATTGCTCCGAGAAACGAGAAACTGATGATGCTGATTTAAAAAAAAAAACGCTCAAGCAAACATTTTTGTATAAAATGTTTGAAAGTTTTTTTTTATGAAAAGTTAAATAACTCAGTCAATTAATTATCTATTTTTAAACCCAAATATGCGTTTTAATTGTAAATAAACGTGCTTTTTGAATAAATTCAATAGTATTATAGTTTCTTAATAAAATAATGTATAAAAACGTCACCAAAGTTGAAAAATTTTTGAAAAATCTACAAAATTTGTTTTTGCTGGAAAATAACACCCGAATTTCTCAAGTTTTCTTAATTAAATTATATATAGCATTCGAAAGATCTTAGTTTCTTCTTTCCAAATCAAGTAATAATTGAAAATTGGATCTTTATCAACAAAGTTACAGGCTTATAAATGCGCAAAGTTAAAAAAACCGGTTTTTTAACCGTAAATCCGTCTTTTGGAGGTGTCCAGCGTATTTCACTATTGGATTCTTCTTTAACTCGACAAGACCTACAAGAAAAATAATATCACTCCCCAGGTTTTTCTATTTCATTCAATTTTGTACCACTGTGTTATCATTTGCTATACACAAGTAGCGATCAAGCTTATCATTATGTCACCCTACAATAATGCAATGATTTGTTTTTTTCTTAAGGCTTATGAATTTATAATTTGTACCAAATATTTTTACGAGAATATAAAATTGTACAAAACTGGCAATAATATTATAATTTTCATTTATTTAAAGCAAATAAAATGTTACTATTTATCATTTTACGTTTAAAAGAGAAATCAGCACAAGGATAAGCCCTGCTGGAATCTCTGCAGCATTTAATTTAGAAATCAAAAGTTGCATAGTTTTTTCTAAAGCATTTATTAAAAAGTGAAGAATTGAAGAACGTGGAACACAAAGAAATATATTTTCAATAAAAAAATTAAGCATAACACTTAGAATGGATCTTCTACTAACTAAGAATAATAACTAAATTAGCGCAAGTCTAGCTATATACGAAGAAAAACAAGTGTTGTTTCATTGAATATTGTTTCAAATCAATAGAAATTGTGTTGTACAGACTCAAATGTATAAAAAGACATATCGTCGTGCGGGAGTGTGCTCTATATGCCAAAAAAGCATTTTGAGAAAATCGATTAAATATATCTCAAAAAATTCTGGTTTGAAGGACATACTCGTAGAACAAAACAGACACTATTTATCTCAGAAGCTGGACGAGATAGCCAAAAACGGATTGCAGATTTGAAAAGTTTGGGTCGAAAACCTAAAGTGGCATCATTAACTCGAGATGTATAAAATGGCGGATAGAGCACTTAAACTCCCACACGACTATATTCCATAATGGGGCTAACGAGGAAATAGTTGTTTTGTAATATCAGAGTCATCAAATTCCTTATCTTAATGTTCAATGAAACTAAGCAGAAAACTTATATTGCTCACAAGTAAGGGAATAGATCTGTTGTGTGAAATTATGTTTAAAACAAAGGATAGGATTCCAAGAACTGTAATATTCAAGTCAATACGTGTTTAAGAAATGCAATTATGTCACGAGTTCAAATTATGGAGTACCAGTTCAATTTATATGAAATATGCATGATATAGCATGTCATGGAAGATTATGTGTTTGTGCGAGAATTTAGAGAACTGAAATGAATTTATAATTCAAAGATGATTTTTCATGTGCCGATGAAATCGATGTGCCATTTTGAAAATCAGCTAATTTGCAAACTTATTTTAATTGATGGTCTTAATGTACGTAAAGATTTAGAATCCGTAAGTCTGACGTTCCTTTTAAACTACCTCCATTTTCTTTTTTTCTTTGCTGAGCCATAAAAGTAGAAGCATTTTTAAATTTAGTTCACAATAGTTAGTTTTCCATATGAATTGCTATTTTTTGTAACTTCTTATGTAGAATATTTACATTCTTTTATCATCATACTTATTATTCATATGTACTATAGACAATAATTCTTTGCTACAAATGTTATTTATACAAAATTATAGGGCATAAAATTAAAGTAGAGCAAAAAGGAAGAGGTATGTGTATAATTATGGTGTGAAGAAAAAAGATCACTTTAAATCGTGCCTAGCCGAAGGCTTCTTTATTGTTTCTTTGTTTTTCATGATTTATGTTTTTCTAAATTGTCTATACCAGGGACATTCACTTTCTGTATAAAATGTTTTATTTAAATCAAAAAAATACAAAGATATAATTTGCCTACTTTTTTATATTTACCCAATTCACAAAATGTTATAGTTGTCGTAGATCGGTAGAAACTATGACAAACTACAACTATTGTACATAATGTTGTTGGTAATTTCCATGTCAAAAACTACTACAGCATGTACGACAATTTTTCCTATGTTTCCGAAATGTCGTATCAATACACCAGAGTTGGAAAACATTTTTTTAATTTTTTTTTTATTTATTTTATAACTATAATCTACAACCATTTAACTATAATCTACAACAATATAACATTTTGTGAATTGGGTAATTAAATTTTATAATTCAAAAAGAACAATAATAAACCGTCTGTCTATATATGTGATATAAAGTAAAAAAAAATTATTGTTTCTCTTCATTTATATATGGATAGCTAAACTATTTTTTTTTATTTATTTAAAATACAGCAAAAATTCCCTTTACAAGCATCTTTCTTAATTGAATATTTAACTTAATTAGACGAAATCTACTTAATCTCTATAATATAGTCTTTATATATCTAAACGACATATGATGGCCGGTTACAGATATGAGAAATATATTTATTTTTACAAAAATTTCTAATAAGCGGATAATAAAAAAATCTAAAAATTTAAGTTAAAAAAGAAAAACTAATAAAACTGCAATTATATAAAAATAGATTTTAATATTAATGATTCACAGCAAAAATAATTCATACATTTGAAAGCTCAAAGGAAACTTAACTGTTGCTGTATTAGCTTGCTGTAAAGACTTATTGTGAATCGGAAAAAAACGAATACCATTGAAATTATTTGTTAACTACTGTTAACGTTACTTAGAATCAATTTTAACCAATTTTGTGTATAAATAATTATTCTCTTACACGAAAGTAGATTGTAATGCAATGTATTGTAATATGAACATAGAAAAATCATGCCTGCCGTAATAAGCTGGGTAAGGGGGAAAATCTCAGTTGAGGTATTGCGGAGGAGGTGACAATCGAACAGTTTCTTTGCAACTACACGGCACTATTTAGACGATGTTATTATGCTTACTGTTTTGTTTTATACATTTTCTGAAAACGTCCACATTGCGACCGTGGTCGCGAATGCTGTGGTATTGGTCAAAATAGCGAATTGCGGCCAAATTTACCAAAATATTTACAAAACTATTTACCAGTACGCTATTATTTTTTCTGGGATTAGACTTGTAAGATCAGTGTTATGACAAATGGCAACAACAGAGCACAATGTGATATCTAACGACTATGTTTTATCATATTTTAAGTGTTAGCTATGCTACACGCAAAGAGTACATCTCGATTAAAGTTTTGATTAAGAATTGTGGCATTAACGAAATGCAAATGTCATAAACGAAAGAGAAAGTGCTTATGACAAACTTTATCACGCAATTTTGTTAAATTTTATGTATGTATTACACACAAACAAAAATCCATGGATATATAATATATGGATATTACCCAAATATTAGTACATATTGTGACATCAATTTAAATACGAATAACAACAACGAAATAAAAAGATGCATTAATTTAATGACAAACTTCATCAAAAAGCTATTAATAAAATTAAGAAGGTCATGTTATTAAAATTGTGATAACAATGACAAATGAGTACATCAAATTAAACACTAATATCAATCTAATGGCAAATGTTATCACAGTATTTTGTCCTATGTGCTACCAATTCGATGTCACACTTTGTGCATTAATAAAAAGTAAAGAATGTATAAATAAACAGATAACGTTATGGTATAGTGTTTAGAGTGCTGTCATAAAGTGCACTCCATATTCGAAATCCTATGAAGCCGAAAGGAAAATTTCGTCACGACTTCGGTATTTAAAAATATTTGAAGAAGGCTTTTAACCTCCTACAAACACTCAATCCAAAAAGTATCTGGCAGCGGCATCTCTTGAGAAAAAAAGAAAGAATGACAGTAGTTTATAGTGAGCAGCAGCATCTATGTTTTCATAATTCAATTGAAAACTCATGGACAATATAATATCTGTTTTTGAAAATAATAAAATTTTGACCAAGTTATGTAAAGCCCAACTGTTTCGCGTGCGAAGTATTTAAAATCTTGTTCAGAAAATTTTTAAGTGAATTTTAGCCAACGTTGACGTCTGAAGCGTTTTCACATTTTCACACTAATTGTATAAAGGTTATTATTTTTTTATTCCACTTATTGCCTAACCACTATGTAAATCAATACTGTGTTAATGATACTCTATGAAGAATGATTAACAGTGGTTTTGAGTTTTAAGCGAACTGCCCTATTAAAATTATAGGTATAGTTTACAAAATTGTCTTATAGGGTGTTCTTGTAAAATTACAAAACCATTTTTAAACTCTGTGGCATATTAACGACAGCTTAGCTAAGCATGTAAACTACCTCATAAAGATAACCAGGCCAACAAACATCTTACAAGGCATATATTCAAAGTAAAAGTAAAAACTACAGCAAAACTTACAAAATAACGCATAAATTTCAAAAAGCGTTGATCCCTTTTCTCATGATTTATGACCATAAAGAATAACGATAATTATGAAAACGTTTTGAATTTCATTGGCTCATATGAAAATAAATGCCAGAAGACTATATTCCTTCTTTAGCTATATATGTAGGTATATAATAATATGGATTAAGGATATATGTATATACTTATATATTTTGTTTCTTTTTTTGTAGTTTACTTTTAACCTGTGTAGTAGGCATTTAGAAATTGTCTTATAAATCAAGACAAAATCCTTGTTAAATTTAAAATCAAATAAATAAATTAAAAGCATAAAATATGTATAACGAAGTTTCAATACAAGTTTCAATTTCAAGTTTAGCCTCATATAACCTGCCTTTTATAAACAACATTTTTTGTACCGGTTAGAGACTACTTCTTATATTTATAACTCCTCCAATATCACAAGTAGGTAGTTGCCGTGGTCTAGTGGTTAGTGTGTTGGCTTACTAAAACGATAGTGCCGGCTTCAAATCTCAGCTCTTACATCTTAAAAAGGAGAAATATAAAAAAAAATACTTCTTTCGGCGACTACCTCTCAGCAGTTTTCTGGCAAAAGCTATGGGAATAATTGATTGAAATTAAAAAGCTTCTCAAATCTGTTGTTCGGAGTCAACTTTAGGTTCCGGTACTCATGGATAAAAATTAACACACACAACATGAGTACTGCGAGAAGCTAGGCCGTAATCCTGACACAGGGTTGTAATGGCCAATTATTTATATATGTATGTAATATCACAAGTAAGGACAACTTCTTATGGCAGATGCATTATTAAGAAAAGGGTTTCATAGCGTAATACTCATAACAAGTCCGGCCAGGGATTAAATTCATGAACTCTTAATTGGTACAATATATGAAAATAGATATTTGCATACAAATTTCTATTATTAACGTGTTATGAATTTCTGCCAAAAAAAAGTTAAAATAATACATTTTCATAAATTTAAAAAGTTTGAAATTTTGAAAAACTTAACGGTTGAAATGATGTCTGCTGTTTTTGTGTTTTCTATAAAATGAAAGTATTTGAATATTTTGGTTTAACGAGAACAGAAGCTGTGAAACATGGACTACAGCTTCGTATTTAAAAGTATGGTGTCTACTTTGTTTCTAAAGCGAAAACCTTTATTCTGTTTTACATATGGCTTTATGCGAAAATAGTCATTTGATGTCAAATTTAATTACATTAGTGGCCAATCAATTAGTCCATTTTTTTTAAAGCAACTTATCAGCATGTTTTTCTAACGCAGACATACCTCAGCTTCAACTTCAAGTGCGCTAATGAAAACCGCGTCATGAAAACCGTTCCAAGCAAACCATTTTTTTAGATATAAGGGCACATCTAGTGTCTGTTATGAATAAATTTCACTCCATTTACACCAATTTTGCTAATTAACGAACTAGAAAAGCCAAAAAACGGTAAACCGTTGTGCAGGAGTGTAAGTGCTCTATCCGCCATTTTGTATATCTCGAGTTAATGATGCGACTTTAGGTCTTCGAGGCCAAATTTTTCAAATCTGCGATCCATTTTTGTCTATCTCATCCAGTTTCTGAGATAAATAGTGTCTTTTTTGTTGGACGAGTATATCCTTCACATCAGAATTTTTTGTGCTATTTTTGATCCATTTCCTCAAAATGCAATTTTGACACATAGAGCACTTAAACTCCCACACGACGAAATGAGTTCATGCGTCATATAAATAACGAAGTCGTTTGTGAGTTGATCAAATTGATTACTGAATTTAATACAAAAATTACTTAGGAACCTTGTCTAAGCATACATTTTTTCATTACGATTTGTTGGAGTATGCTGGTGATAAATGTCAGAATGTGGGCGCAGTATATTCAGTTAACACTTTCGGGCTTTAGAAAACACATTTTATAAAATCTACCGAGTTTGTTGGTGCAAAAAATTTGGTAATTTCAGACACTTCTCATAGAACGAACTTATTAATGGTCTCTAAGTAAACTATATGATTGGTTGGTTGGTTAATGTGGTGCCCGAGCATCAATTAGTATCATACAATGCTGTTTTGAAAAATGCCACGCACCAATGACCACGGTCATATCCTCATATCGAATTATCAAACCTATTCCTAGAGTATCATGACGTTTAAAAAGG
Organism: Metopia argyrocephala; assembly: GCA_963576795.1. NCBI lineage: Eukaryota > Metazoa > Arthropoda > Insecta > Diptera > Sarcophagidae > Metopia > Metopia argyrocephala. Next base: position 52,313,707 of record OY756211.1, on the reverse strand, counting down.
ACCGGGCATTTGTAAAAGGAGGTGCTGAACTGAACACAGTTCATACAGTTTATACAGTATACTTTTGTATATATTGCTTAGGGTAAAGGTTAATATATTGACTAAAAGACACGTTTCTACTCTCGAAATGAAGAAGAAACTACTGTACTCTTGGGTTGTAGTCATCTTTTAACTTGATGTTGTGAATGTCCCTTAAATTAAACTGCATTAAGTTATTGCATTACAAGTAATGTTTTCAGAAGCCTTATATCGAAAAACCGTAATAAGGACGAGTAACAATTAATTCAAAATAAATTGTTAAGCTTTCACATAAATCTGATATCCAACACATGGCTGACTACAAGGAAAGTACCAATATAGCAAACAAAATGTTTTTAAAACATTGATTTCTTTAGGAAAGAAATTTCTGAATCTTTATATAGGTGTTTTGGATAAACAATATCAGCAGGAAAAATTAGTCATTTCTTAGGTACTCCTATAGCCAATACTTCTATCGCATAGTGTTATCCTTTCAATTGTGAGTCAAAGAGTTTTGTGAATTTGTAAATGTAACTGAATTTTAAACTAACGAATACATTTAATTCAACTCTTAAAGTTAGAACAGTTTAAACATACCAGGAACTTTTTAAAGACTTAACAAATATACACATTTTGTTATATAAACACAATTACAAACACTTAAGTACTTATATTTTATCGTGTGGGCTTTAAATAAATGTATGAACCATATTAGTCTAAAACTAAATAAATAAAATAAAGTATACATGAAGGGTTCTAAGCTCGTTCTGCCTGCATGGTTTAGGGTTTTCGAGATTACATATATTTTACTTCAGTGGACATTAGGTCGTCCTGTTAGTTTATTTAGAAGTTGGCCATTTATTTTCTCTATTATGTTTTTCTTTTTTGTTTTTGTTATTAAACCCCCTGGTGAGTATTGTGTGTGCTAAACGTCCAGTGTTGCTTTTACTATTCTGTTTGCTATTCAGGCCATTGTTGATGATCATTTATGATTTATTGTTTTATAATGAAAAATGCTTGTAGTGTTGAAGAATTTTTTATGTATTTGTACAACATACAATATTTATAGAGAAAATGATTCTAAAAATAACATAAAAAATAAATAAATATTTTAAATCCTTTTTTTATTTTGTTTATATCATACTGTGGGATGCTTGCCGCCTTTAGGCTGAGTTATGATATATTTATAAAAAGGACGAAACAAAAACATGTAGAAAAAAGCAAGTCAAATATTTTGTCACCCTATACCAAACATGGCTGATAATATTCTTTTAGTCTGCTACACTTCGTACATACATATGTATATAATTGTCTACTACAACAATTTTTCAAAGTCACGGCCCAGCTTCTCACAGCAGCCATATTGTCGTGCATCTATCCGCCATTTCATATTTTTTATATATCTCGAGTTAATGATGCCACCTTAGGTTTTCGGCCCCAAATTTTTGAAGTCTGCAATCTATTTTCGGATATCTCGTCCAGTTTCGGAGAGATATGGCCAAAAGCGGATTGCAGATTCTAAAGTGGCATCATTAACTCGAGATATATAAAATGGTGGATAGAGCACATAAACTCTCGCACGACAATATTGTGTGCGGCAATTTTTTTCCATGACTACCGGCACCTTTAGCTAAACGTTGAATCCGAACAACAGACTTGAGAATATTATTCAGGGCAATTAGTTACTCTAAGAACTTCTACACTTTTTATGCAAAATTAAAAACCTTTTTTTTTTTTTTTTTTTTGAAGCCTGATCCTTAACCGATCAAGATCACGAACACAAGTTGAACACATTTTATGTCTTGGTTTTTTATCTGGATTTTAACATAATTTGCAGACAATTCTTAGATAGACTTAGAAATATATTGTAATTGTTTCCGTATCACATAACTTCCACATATATAACAGAAGTTATCTGGAGAATTACTACTTTTGCGAAAAGTCATTTGTCTTATTTATTTCCACACAAAAATCGCAAAAATATCGACACAGCCTATAAATGTAAAACGTACACAGAAAAAACTAAATTCTAAATACAATAGATCTTTTTGTATATACAATTAAAATATTATTTCAATTTGCAAATACGAAAGAATTCAACAAAAAATTTGTTCAAGCCATTTAATTGAAAATGTATGGTACCGTAATAATTTATTTTATTTTTTGTCAAAGTTTACTTTGAGAAAAAGAAAAAAATGTAACGGTATCATCTTTTTCCAATGATTCTGGTTAGCAACTCATTTTCCCAGCAGAAAATTTTTTCAAATTTGGAAGCAATAAATAAAATTTTATGCATACCTTAAAGCTTACAAAGATGTTATATGGTAAGGTATTATTTTAGATTTTGTATATAGCATTTTCAGTTTAAATTAAAGCTTTTTAAAAATAAATGAAACCGTTTTCAAAATGAACGCAACCTTTTTCAAATTAAACGAAACTCTTTTCAAAATAAACGAAACTCTATTCAAAATAAATGAAACTTTATTCAAATTCATTTAAACATTTTTCAAATTAAATTAAACCAGTTATAGAATTAAATAGAAAACAAAAGAAAAAAAAACATATTAAACATATTCATTTTTATATAATACTTGCTAAAATTAATGAAGAATTTGTCCACTGACCGCTTTAGGAATAAACATGATCATATCCATAACATAGTTCGCACAATCATTTTGATTAATTTGTGCGACACTTTCCTCAATTATATATACTTACCATGTTACGTTCTGTGGTAATATCACTTTAATAATGATCTTAGAAAATTTTTTCTCGATCGGGTTCAACATAGGAGAATAAGGTGGTAAAAATTTAAGCATACAGTCACTATTATCCGCACATATATCGAATTTCTTGGGTTTTATAGATTCTGGCATTATCCATAATTAAAAATTAATTTTTTATTTTTATTTTTTCTTTTGTTTTCTATTTAATTCTATAACTGGTTTAATTTAATTTGAAAAATGTTTAAATGAATTTGAATAAAGTTTCATTTATTTTGAAAAGAGTTTCGGTTAATTTGAAAAAGTTCTCGTTTAATTTGAAAAAGGTTTAATTTAAACTGAAAATGCTATAATATTTGCTTACTGGTTGCAATAAATTTGCGTTGCTATTGCATTTTAGCGGCTCATTTCATATAAAAATCATGAATTATTGATGCGCACGAGTAAGTGATTGTTTATAATTTCTCCCTTACAAAATAGCTTATTGGTATGCAATAATTTCTGCAAGGTTGTGATTTTTTTTTTGTGTAATATAATATTAATCGCGACAAAAAATGACTTTCTATGATAGATGAATATGTAAACGTCATATGTACTATAAGCATGCACCGTTATTAGAGAAATTTGAACACTAGCAATAGGGGGTAGTACTAAGAAAAATAAAAAAAAGTAATTTTAAAAGAAAATTTATGTGATGGATGGATTTTCATAGCTTACTACCTAACACGTATCCAAATTGCTTATTTGTTTTTTAAGGGGAAAACCATCGCAGGCCTGTGAAATATTTTTTGCTTTGCTAAGTAGGAAATAAAAGAAAATGTTGCGATATTATTCTTTCTTGTTATAAAACAGATATTTCAGGCATACAAAATCTTCTTTTAAAGCCTATCTGCTTTTATTAGGGTTTAACCAATTTCTCTGTATTTTTAATTTTTTTAAAGACCAATACTCAAGGGTAAACCCCTACTCATGGGATGAGTTGCTGTCAATTTGACCACTCTAGCGCCAATGTTATACCTTCACCCTTGAATGATCAACAGCAATTGCCTGATCTGTCGGTGGATGTTGAATGTGTGAGGTTAGCTATTATCTTCCCAGAAGGTGGCGCTGTACTCCTGATCATTCGTTTCTGGTGGAATAGACTGAAAATGTCAGGGAGCGGTTTCTTGAAGATGAACTTCTTGGAGGGGGGGTTCCAGCTTCTAGAACGTATTTTGAGATTGTCGTCTAAATGGCTCCCAAAATTTCGGCAAGTTTTTTGTTTTAAGAAAAAAAAATTGATTTTTGCTATTTTCGCTTTATTGCTATTTCTTTACTGTTTTTACTTTCCATACAAAATTATCAATTTTTAACCACATGAGATGCACTTTAATATTTATCAAAAAGAACAAAAAAATCATAACTTTCCACAAATAATAAAAAAGAACTTTGTCAATATCGTTCTATGTACGTTCACATTAGGCAAAAATTTAACGATAAAAGCATTACCATGTTTTTTAAGGAAGGATGTATATAAAGATAATTTGTCACCGTTACAACTACTTTTTAACAAATATATTTGTTGAGAATATATAAAAAAATTCCATATAAAAGACAATCATATTTAATTAAAAAAATGGAATTTGGTTGAGACTTGATTAAACTAAAGTATTTGAATGTTAAAAAATATATATTTCGATAAATAAATAAGAAATTACTTTATTTTGTTTATATATAGTTCCAGATATTTTTAAGATTATTGAGAGTTTTTATTAAAAAAAAAAAAAAAAAAAAACACACATGTAAACAAACAACAATGTTTTGGAAAGAAAAACTAATAATTTAAAAAAAAATTACCTGATCCAATTGCATTCCGATGTGGTCTGCTAAACACCGCACAGTGTGGAAATAATAAAAAAAAATAAATGTCAGGCAATATTAATTCTGATTACTTAATCAGCTTCTGAATACAATAGGTAACTGTAATTCTTGTTTTTTGTTTTTAGTGTTAGGTCTGATTTTGAAGACGTATGCCTTAAAATCAGTTGTTGTCAACAAGCTCAAAGAAGAGTGTATTTTTTGTGTAACTTTAGTTTGCGTTTAAAACGACTGTGGTGATTTTATTTTCAAATTTTTTTATTTATTTACATATTTAGTTAATCTTTCAAATGTTCTTTGTATGGGAGTTGGGCGTGGCAGTGGTCCAATTTCGCCCATTTTTATCAGTGATACATACTGGCCTAGTGACACCTTGTACATCATTTCATAAGTCTAGCTTCATTCCTTACCAAGATATTAGTTTTGTCCATCTGGATGGGCAAAATTTTACACTGTGCACCGTGCCTAACATAGAGCACTGAAATATTAAAAATGGTTGTTATAGCAAATTTCCTTCTGATTCTTTTTTTTTCTGGCTTATGTTGTTTTTGGCAAATATTTTTATTTGTTTAGTTAAATAAAGAATAAAAAAAATTAACAAGAAACAGAAAAAGAACAAAATGAATTGGTTCTGTTGTTACAATCAAATAGCAAAAAAGAAAAGCAACGAATAATCTTTTGTGACTCTTTTGAAAAATTAAATAAATAAATTTATTGACACCTCTTTTTAATTAATTAAAGCTGAGTATAAAGGTAGACACTGAAGTGCATATACTACAGAGAAGTTATGTAAAAGTATAAAAATTTAAAGCTGTTGTGTTCAAATAAAAAAAGGAAAAAAGTTTAAAATAAGTCCTATGGTTTTTAATTTTATCGAAGTCTTTAAAATTTGCTACCGCGAAAACAATAGTTTGAAAACAATTCCGTATAAATTGTGTCATCATAGTAGTGCTGGCAAAGTATTAAGTAATGGGCACCGAGTATTGAGTATTTATACTAATTTTTGGGTACTCAACACTTAAAAGTAACTACTCAATATTTTAAGAGTTGTGTTCTTTCTTCAAAGTTGTATGAAAAATTTAAATTTTTTACGGCCAAACAAATTTCTGTCTAAAAACACAATACTTTATGAAAATGTTTCCCCCTAAAAATAAAATCCGATAAAAGTATTGAGAAGTATTGGGTACCCAAATGAAAGTACTCAATACTATCGTGTAATGAAAAGTAGCAGAATTTCACAGCACTACTTCATAGCACAGCCCAGCAGAAAATTTTTCAAATTTGGAAGCAATAAATAAAATTGTAAGCAATAATGGAAGCATTATGTTGTTTAGTCATACCTTAAAGCTTCCAAAGATGCTATAGGATAAGGTATTATTTTTGATTTTTTGTATTATTTGCTTACTGGTTGCAATAAATTTGCATTTGTATTGCATTTTAGCGGCTCATTTCATATAAAAATCACGCATTATTGATGGGCACGAGTAAGTGATTGTTTATAATTTCTCCCTTACACAATAGTTTATTGGTAAGCACTAATTTCTGATGGGAGAATAGAATTTTGGAACAATGATTTTTTTTTATAAATAGTAAGTTATACAGCACTTCTCAATCGTATTATTATAAGCTAATAATAACCATACAGTTTTCGAAAGTATCGGTCGTATATTGTATTTCGTGTATTACACTTTGGCATTATTTCATTATCATATTTCTGCATTTTAAGTTTTGGTCAATATTTCATATAGAAATGACAATCGGGATATCTCGGAATACCATAAAAACTGTGATTGTCAGGACTTTGAAATTACGAAAGTCGGAAAGTTTGAAATTTAAATGATGAGATTTGCAGGACTTCAAAATTCCACTTCAATTTGCATAGAAAAGAAATATTTTGGGTAAGTCTAATTGTAACTTACACTAAACTTATAAAAACTTATTATTCTTAATATTTAATACGTAAGTAAATACTCTATCTAACAGCATTTATGGAACAAAAGAGTGGCCCAATAATTATAAAAAGGCATATAATTTTTGTTAAACAAACTTATTGTTAGTCAAAGTTAGTTAGTTAGGGTCAAAGTTTTAATTTTTTTTTTGGCCCGAACGAATATTCCGAGGGACAGTAAGTACTTTGTTTAAATACATCCACCGTAACATTTGCATAAAAGTTTTTTGCACAATTTTTTTTATGTAAACGTATCTGAGAAAATTATTAAATAGCGATAATAATAAGAAATAATATTTTAATGTTTAATTAACTATGTTAGCAGAAACATAGTTAGAAAAAAACACACAAAATCGTTACAATTGAACAGTGATGCCAATTTTTATATTAATAATTTTTCTAATGTGACTCTACTTTAGGCTAAAGTGCAATTTTTCTAACCAAGCGTATAGGATTTTGTTTTGAAACTTTGCCTTCTTTAGTGAATTATCTTCATTAGAATTATCAAGCAAAGAATATTGCAAATTATCGTAAACCCTAACAGCCTTATTTATAATAAAAAATTAGTAGGTCCTTGTACACACTGGCTAAGTTTGTCCTTCCTATACGTGGAATTCTTACTCAATCGTGCAAAATATTTAATTTTTTGGATTCTTTGAATAGTTATGAAAAGTACACAGAAAAAATTTAAAATCGATTTCAATTAACAAATTTGTATTACCAATTAAATTGTTTACTAGTTTTGCCCCAACAAACAATATTAATAATATCAATTAAAAAATTAGTAGTGTCGAGCTTTTTGAAAATATATTGTATCAACTAAAATTTTAATTAATTTCAAAAAAAATTATTAATTAAATATTTAATTGGACCCATCAAACTTTTAATTAAAAATTCAGACACTTTTTAATCAAATAAATTAATTGATACAATTAAAAAATTAATTGGCGCTAAAATTTTAAATCGATTAAAAAATTAATTAAGAGAACTATAATTTTATTTTATCCCACCACTGATTTGCAAATGCAAATTTTTGTATTTTTTCATTTTTTATTTAATATGCATCTAAAAACATAAAAAGTAATAAACTAATATAAAATTATAAATATAAATAAATAAACGATAATTAAAAGATATACATTTTTGGACAGCCTTCTATCATTCCTGAACTTATTCCAAATCTTTCCCCTTTTTCCATTTGCGTAAAATTCATAAAAAAATAAACAAAATTGAAGCTAAATAGTTTTGCATTCAAATTCAAAATATTGTAAATACAATTCTTACCAATTTCTCCAGCATTTTTTGAAACGTTATGTTCCTGTAAATGCCCCAAAAATTCATTGGAAGGATTGTATGTGTTACTGCACAAAAAAACATTTAATGTAATTAATTCTTTTAAAAATAATAATTTTTTTATATACATTCACAACATAACTGACCTTTACAACCCTGTGTCAGGATTACGGCTTAACTCCTCGCAGCACTCATATTTTGTGTCGACTCCGAACGACAGACCTAAGAATCAGTTACTCTCAGAGCTTTTGCCAAAAGTCTGCTAAAAGGTAGTCGCCGATAGAAATATATTTTTTTAATATTTCTTTGCTTCAAGATGTCAGAGCTGGGGGCTTGAACCACTAGGCCACGGCGACCATATATATATACATATGTTGTATATGTATATTATGTATATACATATATGCATATGTACACAAAAATATACATATGTATGTATGTACACAAAAAAAAAGACACATACACAAAAAACAAACAAAAAATTTTTGAATACATATTTTTTTTGTTTGCTTTTTATGCTAGTGATATTAGATTTTTTATCGAAAAAGTTTAATGGTTAATTACATATTTTTAATTACTTAAAGTTTTAAATTATTATTTTTTTAATACAAGATGTTGTTTTTAAACTAAAATATTTGTAAATATATGTATATAAAATATGTGTTCTTTATATTTTAATGCTAAACATTATTTATATTACATAAATAACAATACGTATTCGAATTTTAAATAAAAAAGTAATCATATATTGATTCTTTATACAATGTACTACACAACACTAAGGCAAAAGAAAAAAACATACGCACAAACATTTCTATTTGTGTGCTTTTATTAAAAAATTAATTGTAATAATTAAAAATTTAATTGTAAAAATTGAATTATACTAATTAATTTGTTAATTGAAATTATTTCAGAAAAAATTTTTTCTGTGTACGAAAGTTTTAACAATATCAGTATATATAGCAGTTTTTTGTCCCATATGCTAACGAGTTGCTCACGTTTCATTATACATACGGCCTTATATGTTTGTTTTGACCGGACCTAGATGAATGAACCTCACAAATTTTCACAATGCAAATCTATAATAAGAATTTTTTAGACCTCAAGTTACAGAAAATCTTCTCCACATATACTTTCAGAGATATAGGGGTCTATTCTCATCAAAATTTTTTTGAGCAGTGTTATTAATCTGTATATACGACATTTCTAATACATTCCACCAGAAACCAATGATCAGGAGTACACCGCCACCTTCTGGGAAGATAACAGCTAATCTACGCAAGACGCTCACCATTCACATTAAAAAAAACATCCACCGACAGAGGAGGCAATTGCTGTTTGATCATTCGAGGGTGAAGGTATAACAGTGGCTCTTGAGTGGACAAATTTACAGCAACCTGTTTCATCAACAATAAAAAAGGCGCAAAACATACAATCATCTATGAAAAAAAAACCTATCAACCATCTTCACATTCCAATACAATGCACTGCATGAGTAGGGGTTTACCCCTGAGTATTGGTCTTAATAAAAAAAAAGTATGACATATCCTGACTAAACATCGCACTGACGAAAATGGTAAACCGATTGAATTCAAATGTGGTGAAGCCTTCATATACATACATATATATCTTGAATTTAAAAATGAATATGTGTTTGTATGAAGTTTATAGACAGCTAAACTAATCACTTTTTACGAAATGTATGCAGTGTCTCTTAACTTTTCTAGGAGGAACGATAAATTAATTAATTTTTAAACTTCTTCTGGAAAGTGCCACGCCCACCCGAAGCACAAAAATATATCCAAAATTATACCACAAAGCCTCTAAATTTTTTCCAAATAGCTTCATAATAAATATAAAACATCAGTGAAAATGAGAACGGAGTCCAGTAAGTGTTTTATTTGTAGGCCTGCGTCCAAGTGAAAATGTTGTATTGAAAAGAATTTCAACAACTTCTCTATCCTATCAAAAAATTCCCATACAATGCACAGCATAAGAGTATTGATCTCAGTACAAAAAAAAAATCAATTTTTTATATTAAAAATGAAAGACAATGTAAAATGAACTCAAAGTCGGATTTCTAGATCATTTACGAAAAAATAAGTTACATATGTACATACATAACTGGCAATTACCACCCTGTTTCAGAATTACGGCCTAGCTTCTCTCAACAAAATAAGTTATATAACATTTATCAAAAAAAAAAATAAAATACAGAGAATAAAATCTAAAAATTTACGTATGTATGTCTATGACAAACATAACTAAGCATATGTATATTAAAAATAATTGTACAACAAATTTAGATTACTGTATTTCTTCAGCATATAAACTGCAATTGTGATAAGGTTCATAACGTCTTTCTTCGTCAGTAGAGTATAATATTAGAAGAAAAAATTTATTTCTTTACATACATGCATACATAACTGGCCTTTACAACCCTGTTTCAGGGTTCCGGCCGTGTTTCTCGCACCACCCATGTTATGTATGTCAATTTTTATCTATCAGTTACTCTTAGAGTATTTGCCAGAAGACTGCTAAGAGATAGTCACCGAAAGAACATTTTTTTTTTGTTAATATTACTTTTCTTCGACATCTCAAAGCTTTGAACCATATCGTTGTAGGAATTAAAGAACGCTGAAAAATGTTACGATACCATCTTTTTTCAATAATTGTGGTTAACAACCCAATTGTTGGAAAAATTACAACACTTTCAATAAATATTTTTGTTAAACTTCTTTATAAACCTCATGTTTATTGTTGTTTTTTTATAATTAAGTCGTATTATTTTTTAAAATATCGCTTAAATAATAACAACAATTATAGTTAGCATAATTTGTTGAAAATAAATGGTAATATTTGTAATATCAAAAAAAATATTTGATTGTATTTATAAAACACATATCCACGCCTATTTTAACGCCCACTTTTTTCTACTTATCCTTAAATACTAATTTTTGTATACCTTCAGAATGGTTAAAGCTAAAGTTTCGGAATTGGGTCTAAATGACTTAATAGGCGAGGCAAATCATCAGTCAGAAAGTGGGCGTGACACCTCCCGTACAAGTAAAAATTGATTTCTTTATGTATACGTATCATTAGAAGTGTTGAAGCTAAAGTTTCTGAATTTGGTGTGATTGATTTCGTACTCATTAAAAATTACCAGTAAAAAAAGGGCGGACAAGTAGACGTGGTAGCTTCCAGACATACTAACTATAGAGTTCAGTATATCTTGAAATCAGTAACAGTTAAAGTTTATAAATTTGGTCTGAATTACTCCGTGGACAATGTGGACAAATGATAGTGGTAGGTGTAGCTAAGCACGACGGGTTTAAGCTATTTTAAAATAAAATTTAACATTAACAACTCACTTTGTTGATTGAATTTTGGTAATATTTTTTTCTGTGAAATGAAAAGAAATTCACATACGCCGTCTGCATTTTGAAAAATACCAGTGTCTTCTTTTTACTTTCATACAGGTTTTTTGGCTCTGATGAACATTAAATGTTTTGTCGTTACAGCGTTCTTTAATTCTTGTGACGATATGAGTATGCAATTTAACAAAGTTATTTTGGAATCTCGTAGTGGGGATTCCTTGATTTTATTAATAACATTAAAATCAGGAAATATCTCACTCAATAATTGATTTTTTCCTTGGGGTACATGGCAAGCATGTGAGAGCGTGTTGTTGAAATCACGTGTATTTATAACAAAAAACAACTGTATATTTGTAGTAAAATAACACTGGTTTACAGCCAAAAAATAGCAAGAACGCCACGTTCCTAGATAAGTTAATTGGGACCTCTTAAACACGAAAAACGCTGTTATTTTTTTTAAGTACCGTTTTTTAGATAACGGTACTTTGTGTTTTTCGGTGTATGAACCCTTGTGGAGTCCAACCGAAAAGTCCGATCGAGAAAAGTGGCATATCGATGGAAAGATAAATGAATGCCTTTTCGGTCGATATGAAGAAAAATTCTATCTGATAAGAAATGGCTGAGATATTGCACCTCAAAGTTCAAAATTTACCTATTTTTACGTTTTTTTTTCAAAATTTTTCATTTTTATTTCATTTTTTTGAAGATCTGGAATGTTTTATTTTTTTTACCAAATAGTTTATTTAATAATCAATATTTTAAGCGTATTTTGAAAAAAAAAATCGGATGAAAAATAAAGTTTTTATTAAGGATTTTGTGGAAGGACAATATTTTCATTTTCATTGCTCACACACTATTTTCGGCGTAAATTCAAAAAATTTAAATTAAAATTACGAGTGATTTGAACTTTTGCGTTTTTTTCGGATGGATCTTCGCGAATGAGGAACCAACAATAGTCCGCCATCATTTTTTCATCCCACCAGCCTTTGTAACGTCTCTCGATTTCTTCTATTTCCTGGTGAAATCTTTCACATTGTTCAGCCCAAGTTCGTATGGAAAATATCCAAATAACTGAGTAAGAAGTGTAATTTAGGTATCATATTTGAATCTACATGTTAAAAGGAATAAATTTTCAAATTAAAACGGGCTTTTTGTATTTCGCGAATTTGGTAATCCCCAAACATGACAAACTTGCTATTGAAGTTTAGGATGAAGTTTACAGTGGCTGCCAAGTTTTCATTTTTTCTCAGATTATTAATGAAATTAAGTTGCACTGTTGTTAAAGCCCCTATGACACCTACGTTTTTTGGTAGTTATATTGATTTGGAGATCAGTGCAAATATAATATAATAAGAAAATTTTATAGGTGGAAAGAGTTCAACTATATTCACATCTTTACAGAATTGTCAAAATATTTAGAAATGTTTTCTATGAAAAAGTGGAGTGTGTCAAAAATAAGTTAAAATATTTTACATTAAAATTAACATTTAGAATTTAAAATACTATAGTGAAAATTTGCCTTCAAGGTAGCGTTTTTATTACAAAATAAAAGGTTTTAACATTAAAATAAATATAAACACAAAAACAAAAATCAAAATTTGTTTACATTTTTTATATTCCACTCTTTCTAGCATTTGTTGTTTCTTTTTTCAATTCTATACCAATTCAATAAAAAAAATGTAGTGCCATACGGGCGTAAGCATTCTATATATTTAATAACTACAAACTCTACGCTCTCAACTCTTCTTCCTTTTTGCATGATTTCCAGCAATTTTTAAGGCAAAAGACCGCTTTATTCATGGCTTTTATTTAAAAAATATTTTAAGTAGTAAATAACAAAGTCATATAATATTATTAAGGGCTCTATACTTATTTTTTGGTTAGGTACTAATTTACGTTTAAGAATTATATGAAGGTGAACCGCAAAATTCACGGCGTCAACAATATTACAATATTCTAAGAATTGAAAATAATTTTCTTTTAATTTGCCACTCCACATTGCCAAAAAGTAGGTAGCTCTTACTTTATAGCTTAAACGTAAGACAAGATAAATCGCTGATAACCTCAAAATTCTCAATAGAATTCTAATTATATAGCAGCTGCTAATTTATTTCTACTACTTTAACTCAAGTACAAAATATTACATCAGCTGGTTGTTATTTTTAACACCAGTGCAGCTATAATTTTATTATTTTTAATTTTCTTTCTTTCTTTTGCACATTTTTTTAGAGTTTTGCCAATCTAAAGAAAATAATTGTTCAAAACCATTGAGACAACCAAGATCTTAAAATCAACAAATAATAAATGATGAGGGATAAAATTATAAAATTATTTAAAAGCACTCCAATGTGACTGTGGAGGATTATTGTACACAGATGTTGTGATGCAGTAACACAAAACAAAAGGAAAAAAGACAAGAGAATAAATAAATCAAAACTGATGATGTTAAATAAAAGGAAATAATCAACAAGATTTCGTTTTAATAAAGAAAATCAAACAATAAAAAAGAGGGGAAAAATTAAAAAATAAATACGATTTTTTCTTTTAGTGTTTTAGCATTATTTTAGTTTCGAAGAGTGGATTGTGATTTTTTTTATTCTATAAACCGATTGTGGCAGTTATGGACAAGTAGTAGTAGATAAGCTTTCGATACAATATCACTTGAGCTAAAATGTGAAAATGTGTTCTTACAAAGTATTCTTAAATAAATATTAACTGCTACACCATTTCCTGGAGAAAAAAAACAGTATTTCTATTTATTAAAACTATCGCATTAAAAAAAATAAATTCTATGGCTGATTATGGTTTTTTTAAGTTACTTGTGAAATATTATTGTTTTATTTTCCTCAAAATAAAATATTATTTTTTTGTTGAAGCCTTAAAAGCCAGTTTTAGAAATTGTACTGCAATTTAATATGTACAAACGATGCTTTATTTATATTTTTATCCGTGATAATTCAAAAAGTGTTTTATATTTCTTTTTTATTTTCTCAGCAAGCACGATTAAATAAATAAAATGAGTAAAAATTTACTGTGTGTAGACATTTCTTTGCAGTCATGGCATAAAATTGAATAAATGAAAAGTATGCACAGTGTTTTGCATAAAAGAAAAATTTGCAAAAAAAAAAAATTGCCAAATTTCAAAAGATGTTTGCAATTTGCTTAAACATTTAGCCTAGGGATTCTCATGAAAAATACACATCGATGGTTTTTCCCATACGATGCATCGTGAACGTACATCGATGTTTTCGATGCATCGTATTAAATTTTTATAAAACAAATAAAAACTATACAAATTTCGTTAAAAATAAACATTTTGTTTTACCGAAATTTAGCATAATTTAAAAAGGTCCCATAAATTTTTTTTTTCTAGATTTTGTAAAAATAATATTTTGTTAACCTTTTTAGCTTGCACTCTACTTTACTGTGCCAACACTGATGAAGCTTTTGAAAAAAGCTTTTTAGATGGCACTGAACTGGCAACCATTGTTAAGTGTTTGTATGCTACATTGTACAATTTTAGGAATTGTACGTTATAATCGGCCCATACTTCTAAAGGGATTTCATTAAATCGACTTACAGGTCTAAGTAGATACGCAGAGAGCTTATCATTTCTATTTGTTTTCTGATTTTTGTGATCGCTCTAAAGACTAAAGTCGTCAGTTTGAAGTATCAGAGCCCGTCTCGTCTGTTAAATCCTTCTCTATCATATCTTGAATTTTTCCAACGGCTTTATAATAAACAATTTGGTTTACGAAATTAATTTCTTAATACCTGGATCCAACAGAAAAATCTAAAAAATTTTTGTCATTTAATTTTCTTAAGTGTGAATCCGGACTAGCAAACTACTTATTTGCTAATATAAATATATATTTTTACCATGTTACCAATTTGCCCAATTTGTTTGTGATTGGCAAATAGTTTCGATAGTATTGTGAATCAGTACTATAAAAGTTGTATACATACACATACATTTACAAATAAATCATAGATGTAATACACAATTATAAGCAGATTTTATGCAGGGCTGCCGTGTGAAAATACCTTAAAACTATAAGTACGGTTTTCTATGCAACGACAAAATATATCGGTGCATCGAATGATATCGTATTAGTTTTATATTTATAGCACAAGTAATTTGTAAATTTAACAAATTTTTTTTAGTATTTTTAAAGAAATATATTACTTAGAACGCAATTAAAACTTATTTTTTACCCATAAAAAACTAAACTTAGATTATTTTTTCAGGTCTAGCTTCTCACAGTTTTGTCTCTTATGGATTACAATCTATTGTCTGTCTAAGTTTCGACCACTTCTTAGCAGTCTTCTAGCAAAAGCTCTGAGAGTAACCGATTACCATGGACAAGCTTCTTAAGTCTGTCATTCGGATTCGATGTTAAATTGTAGGTTCCGGTTCACAGTTCACGAATATAATATGTGCGCCAACTATTAAAAAGACCAATTATGTGTGTACGTATGGAAAAATCAAGTGGCATCTCTGCAAAAACTAAAAAAAAAACATTAAAAACAACAGTCTTTAATGTTCGTATTTTGTAATTTTACAAAAAAATTATTATCTAAATATATGAAATGGAATGTGTGTTTGTTTATTTGTTTGTTTGTTTGTACCTTATAGGAGACCAAACCTTTGGACCGATTTTCCTGCAATTGTCACAGCATTTAACTGGGACTCTGGCATGATTAATAGGGTACTTTTATTTCGACCACGTCCACTTTTACGCCCACTTTTTTAAAATTAAGATTTACTAAAAATTGTATAAGCATTATACTCCAGGCGAGGTATAAATAAAAATTACTTACGCCACGCCCTCTTTCAAGCCCCTTTTCATTATAAAATTTTGTTTGAAAGTTTTAAACTTTTTGATCTATATACAAATTTGGTGCTTCTTTACTACGTTTATTAACGACTTTACCTTAAATGTAAAATACATTTGAATTAAAATAGTGCGGTAACTTTAATCTCTTTCTCCCACAACTGTCTGCATAATATATATATATATATATATATATATATATATATATATATTATAAATATATATTATATAATATAAATACTTTAAATTATATTAAGTATGTAACGAGGGGGTAGCGAAGCACACCGAGTTCAGCTAGTTGATATATATTTCTGTTTGTTATATTCTATAGCAAAGCAAATATTTTATGAAGAATACTTTTTTACAATCTGTAGATTCACCATACTGTACCTCGACTTTAATCCCGTTATTTAGTAAAAAATTCATTCATAAACGTTCTGAAATCTGTACTGAAACAAAGATAAATTATGAAATTTTCAGAATAAGGCTATAAAAAATAATATTTTTCTCAAAATATATATCTTAAATTTTTTATTTTCGGAAAAATTATTAATGAAATTTAAATAAATTACTAATTAACTTATTGACTAAATTCCAAATATTCAAATAATTTTGTAATATAGAAATAATTTATTTTCATTTTAAATAGAAAAAATCCAAATCACACACCAGATTAATTTAGATTTCAAATCCTTTTTATTTGCAGAATACGAAATGGAATAAGACCCCAATTCACACAGTTTTGCTGTTTAAAACTTTTGTAGAAAATTTATAAATTTTTGGTCTTCAGAAGGGCGTAAGGAATACAAACTCTTATACAGGGACTATATAACTTCACAGCGTTAAATCTTTTTATATAGAGCTATTTTACACAAAGTTGTGTGTCCAAAGGCGGACAAAATACGAAATCTTTCTGCAGAAGAACAATTTTACAGAGTAGAGTAACACCCCAAATTAATATTTTGAGACTTTAATTTGTTTTATTTTTTTGTGTTTTTATTTAAAATGGAATAAATTCCTAATAAAAAAAAAGATTAAAAAAATTCCAATCAGTAAAATAACTTCCCAAATATGTTGTCTTTGTTCTCTGTACATTTGGTGATGACCTTTTTGAAGGTTGTTTTGGAGACTTTTTTATGTCGCCGGTGGAAGAATTTTAAAAAATATTAAATGTTTCTTAACTTATTTCAGAGCACTGTGAGCCAGCTACTCCTACGAATAACGTTAAAGCAACAAAAAACTAAAAAACAAAAAAATAGTCGTAAAGAAAATTAAAGCTACACAGTGGCAAATAATATGAAAAACTGTTTATACAAGACAAGAGTCCACTTTCATAACTGAATAACAAATAAAAAAGTAAATGAAATGAAATGAAAAAAAGTCTTTGTAATGATGAATCTACTACTCCGACTATCGCCTGGCTGACTAACTGCCAACATCTGAATACGAAAACAAATCTAAAGCAATAGAAAAATATAAGAAACCTAGAATTGTTGTTACTGACAATATAAGAACACCAGCAACAGCAGCAGGAACAGAAGCATCAACAATAAATATTGTGAAAAAATGCAGATGAGTAAATGTACAAGAGTTTGTATCATATGAGATAAATAAAAGAGGAACAGAAAATTAAAGTAAACAACAGCAGCAAAAACTAGAGAAGGTTTGTGCAAAAAAAAAAAAAAAAAATAGGTTGAACTGTAGTTATTTGTCAACAGACAAAAAAAAATATTTAATAAATTTCCATTTTGTTGCCAAGTCTCTCATCACAATCTTTGAAATATTTCTACTAAAAACAGTTTGTTTTTTTCACATTCATGAATGAAAAATAAAATATTTCACTGGAAAAAAAATTAATTAAAAAGCTTAGAATAGAATCGTTTTCAGGTTTGATGGACTTCTTATATGTGTTTTGAAGAACTGTGCTGTTAGTCTGAATTACATTTTATTGCTATTTGTTTGGGTATTAATCACTTTTCTTATATTAAGAGGATATGGTTTATTATACCCCTGAAAATTCAGGTAGAAATTATCTCGACCGACAACTATAATATCATTTAAGATTGATTACTCTACCTGATGATGTATTTCAATATGCAGTATATTCTGCTTTTAGGTTTTAATACATTTATGGTCAGGCATATCAAAATTAAGCAGTGCTGTTCATTTACAAACCTCTAGTGAGAATATGGCAAAACACTAGTCATTGCTAATGATAACTTTTTTGAAGCCTATTTGTATTTCAGACTATTAAAACCAAATTGCAAAATCCGTTTGGTATTCGGACAAAGTTATCTGCTGTTTTTCATTTTACTGCTCCAGCTGATTATGATGTTTTTGTAACTCTAGGGACTTGACTAACAATCTTACATGATGATGAGTTTTGTGATTTAATTCAATATAAATTTTTTCTCGTAGTGGCGATATTTTTATGGTTCTCAACAGGTCTCTATTTCACCTGCAACTTATCGCATTTTAGAACAGATTTGTTTAAGTATTTCTGTCTTAAACATTTTTTTCTGTTTAATTTTTTATACCGCTCATTCCATCTATACATCTCGTCTGTTTAATATTATTGGTGCGAATAATATCGTCATGCTGGTTTCAGTCTTAATGACATTCATTGAATGAACTTATTGGAATTATGTATTCTGACGCCTGTTAATAGAAATAAATTTCATTAATTCAATCTTGTTTACTCTTTTCTAAGTTATAGTTTACTTGAAATAGATTTATTTATAAATAAATTGACGAGTATACTTTATATAATAATTATATCTGATACTTAAATATTATATTTGTGCGATTGTCAGTTGCTGATGGATACGCAATATAATCCGCTAATTTTGATACCGTTTGATATTAAATATAATATTGTAATATATGACTTAAATGCGAGCAGTTGTGAAAATTTTTTTGGAATCTGAAATTGAAAGGATTGACTCAGCTATGCTTTTTAGTAAGTAGGTTATGGCTACTTGTTTAAAAATATTTACAGATATTTTAAGTAATAATATAATATAATATGTAATTGTACACTCAAAAAAATATCACAGGTTAATCTAACCAATTTTGGTTGTTAAAAAATTGTTAATGTAAATTGTTGTTGATATTTCTTAGATTACAACTTTTTAATTGGTTACATCTACCAAATCACAACAGTAAGCGAACTATTAATGTAATTTCTTTTTGGAATTTTTATAAACAAACAATTTTTCTTGGTTAAAACAACCTTTTCTAATAGTAACAATACCTACAATGCAAATTATTATTATATTTTTTTTTTTTAATTTACAAATTGTATGGGTTAAAATAACCATAGAACATTTGTAGTACAACCTCGATATGAAATATGAAAGCTTTTTAAACAAATTATGACAGTTAAAATAATCATGCTAATGTAGTTAAAAATATCTATTGGAAATTGTTATTTTATCTATTTCCACAAATTTAATTGTTTAATTTTACCTACCCCCGAGGTTAAAATAATAAACAAATACTTACAATTTTAAGAGGTAAAGTTACAAAAAAGATTGTCCAACTATTTTACTACCATACATTTTCTTTTCTGTCATGCATACATACATAATTTGTATAACATTTTTCCTTAAAAAATTTTCATTTTACAATAAATTATTGAACTATAAAGATGTGTATAAAATTAATGTTATCTGAAATTGGTAAAATGCTAAGTGATAAAGAAGAAAAGCAGGAATCCTTTTCATCAACTTGTTCTCTTTCTAGTCAAGAAGATGACCTTTATAAATTGTTGGACGAATGGAATTTTGGATACATGCTAGAAAATTTACAATGTGAGTATAAGTGTCATAAGAATAAATATAAATTTTAATAAAAAAAAATTATTAAAACTTTATGTATTATATTCTAGGGCTGTTCTGATATTGTTTCCACAAGTACGAATGTATCAAACAATTCAACAAATTTGAGTACTGACTCAATACTAATGAGTACTCTGACTGTTCCATCTCTTTTGGATATATATAGGTATTTCTCCAGTATTTAGAGATAAACAGAAAAAAGTGGACGTAAAAGTAGGCGTGGCAAATTTTTCTCTCGATGAAGAATTAAAATAGAGTAATATAAACATTTGAAAAAAAAAATTATTCAAATCGATGGAGCCGATTTTGATATCAAAAGGTGGGCCTAGAAGTAGTCGGGGCAAAATTAAAACCGTAAAAACCTAAGTTGGATCACGACGATCCTTAGAAAGAAAAAATCACCAAAATCGGTCCAGCCGTTCTCAACTAATGCGATGACCAACGAACAACATTGATTTTTATTTATATAGATTATATTATTCCAATAAATTAAAATGAATTAATAAAAATATCTTTTAATTGAGAAAGGGATGGGGAAAAGAAAAAGAAAAAAGTTAAGACAGAAATATTATAGTAATTTTACTATTGAAATAGTATTATTACAAAAAAATTATTCTTTTACAAATTTAATAGTAACATTACTGTAAAAACTGCTATTTTACAACTATTGTTGTAAAGTTACCTCATTTTGTTGTATTTTTACTATTACAATTGTATTATTACAAGCAAATTGTTATTTTACAAATATTATTGTAAAGCTACTGTAACTCATGGTCAGTTTTACAGTTTTTTTATGTTGCCCAACCATAAAAGTTGTACTTTAACAACATTTTTGGTTAAATTCCATTTTACAATTCGCATCAGTTATTTTAACTGTTTTTTCTTGGTTAGTGCAATTCCAACCAATGAAATTGGTTAGATTAACCTATATATTTTTTTGGGTGTAAAACGATTGGCTTTCTAGTTATATACCTTAATTGGCTGTGATCTTATCTAACTTTTTTTTCCTTCACCACATGCTTCTAATTCGGATGTAACACAGGGCAGGGTTTTTTGTAATTTTTAATTTCTATGAATGATATTGTTTATAATGGATGTTCAGTTTATTGATATAAATTGATAATTTGAAATATGTTAAGGAAATATCAACATACAGAATTTGATGCCAATATCTACCAAACTTGTTTCTAAGTATGAGTAAATATTATCAGATGACTTTGTGTGAAACTAATATTCGTAACCGTAAGCGTTGTGAGGTGCCTGTGATCTTGAAAGAATTATATATACTTTAGTTTACTCTAAATAGGAGTACTGTTCCTTTATTTAAAATACCTATTGTACTGTGTATTCGGAAAGAACTGAAATGATTCAGAAAAAAAAAAATGTGAAATATGGTATTCGTTATGAATATCCAACTTTAACCTTTAGCTCCTAATATCCTTGTTTCGGGCTTATGAATTAAAGGTCACTATGTGTGATAAGAGTTATTTTTTCCGTTATGATAGTATTTAATTTAAATGATACACAGACAAAATTTAAAACCGATTTCAATTAACATTTTTGTACTACTTAATTAAATTATTTACTAGTTTTACCCCTACAAACAATATTAATAATATCAATTAAAAAATTAACAGCCTTATGTATAATAAAAAATTAGCAGGTCGTTGTACACAGTGGCTAAGTTTGTCATTCCAATACGTGGAAATTCTTGCTCAAACCTACAAGGTATTTACTTTTTTGGATTCTCTGCCTAGTTTTTAAATAGAAGGTAACCAACTTTTAATAATATCAGTCTATAGCGGGTGATAAACTTGCCAGTTTTTTGTACTATATACTAACGAGTTCCTAATTTTTCATTATACATAACGCCCTAAGTGTCGAGCTTTTTAACAAACAAAAAATGCAGTTAAAACTTTAATTGATACAATTAAAATTTTAATTAATTCCCACAAAAATTGTCAATTAAATATTGAATTGGGACAATTCAGCTTTTAATTAAATTTTCAGTCACTTTTTTGAACCGTAAGTTGGAGCTTAAATGGAGAATAACTCTTGCCAGCAGGTGGTATAAGTTAGACTTCTCACTACTCATTCTACATTCATAATATAGTGGTTAGAGCGCTCGCACAAAAACTCAAACACCTCAGGTTCAAATCCAAAAAAAGAAGAAAAAAGAAAAATTAAAATGATCGGTTTTTCAAAAATTATAATTTAGAAATAAGAGGTTCTTCCCTTCCTTCCCCTCCAAAATGTAATTCTCATCCACCTTTGGCAAGCATCATAAATAAATGATCAGAAATACAGCGCGACTATGAAATGGTGAAATTTTATTGATTTCACTAAGGCCTCAAATGAAGTTTTTTTTAACGAAACTTGGCTTTATAAGTTAGAATTGACTAGTATTCTGAATATATATATTTTTTTTTTTTTTGATGCTGAATTAATTGCAGAGTATTTTTTTTTTTTAATGTTTTTTAAGACTTTGAAAGTAACATCTGAGAAACATGGGTGATTAATTGTGGTCCTGCAGATAATATTAAAATGCTAGTCATCTAACTTAACTTTTTCTTGTGCCCGAATATGACTTTGTGATAAAGAGCCCTGATATGCTAGACGTCAAAGTAAAAGCTCAATCTTTAAATATTCTTACTACCATTGTAATAATTTTCAGTTTTGATAATCTACCAGAACAGGTATCTGTATTTAAAATAATTACAGTTGATACAAGTTAACAGCAACTTCCTAATAGATATACTACGAATGTTTTTTACACAATCATCAATGTTTTTTTTGATAATATTTAGTCTTCTACTTTCATACAGAGTAGATTTACTGGCATGCCATACACTGATCATATCAAAAAAATTTAAGCCCTAAAACTGTAGGCATACATTTATCACTACATTTAAGCTACTGCCTCTGTTGCAGCTTCCAAACCACTACAACTACTACTGATTGCTGGCTGTGAATATAAAGTATTTATGACAACTTGACAGGAAATTATTGTTACTACTCTTTTTATTGATGTTGTTGTTACTGTTGCTGCTGTTGTGCTACTTTTCATTATTATTTTCAACATTGCACGAGTACGACCGAGTATTTCTCATTCGAATTCATTATAATTTTTTGTTTTTACTTCCCCTTAGACAATTTTCTTTCCAGAATATATTTTCATTGTTCGCTTTCTTCTTATTTTAATTTGTTCATTGAAATCAGAATAACAGAACAAAAGAAAAAAATTTTTTTTAATCATTGGAAGGGGAAACTTAAATTTAAAAATGGTTATAATGGGACAAAACACTGAAATAAAATTAAAGTAATAATTAAGTAACTTTTTTCTTCTCATCATGCTTTCTCTTTGCAATACCATTTTTCTTTTTTTATTATTATTTAAAAATTGAAACTTAATTTGTGTTATAAATTTTGTCATTTTGTAGAATGTGAAATAATTTTACTTTCACAAACCCAACACCAATATAACATATATTACATAACAAGACATTATTTAAAATTTGAGCCCCATTTTCATATATTTTGCATTGTTTTATACTTTTTTTTTTTCATGTAAAAAGTAAAATTTTGCTTTTATTTGTTTTAAATTCAGCCAAGCCTTAAATTAATATATAAACACTTATACGTTAAGAGTGTATGGGTATACGCATACACTTGTTAACTTTAAGGAGTCAAAGTACGAGTAAGTACATACACACAACATTTACATTTAAGTCGTGTGTTCATTTATATATAAAAAATGTGTAAAAAATTAGCTTATGCGCCTAAAAATAAGCTTTTGTTCTTTAATTATATTAAACAAAAGGCACACACATAAACAAGAAGAAATAAGAAATTTTACAGTGGAAAGCAGAATTCTGTTCAAATGAAGTACTTACTTTAAGAAATTTTTTTCAAAAGTCTTAGCTTGGAGGACAAATTTTTTTTCGTAGCACACAACTGCATAAAATCGTAAAATTTTTATATGAAAAAAAACTATAAAAAATACATTCACCTTAAAATTAGAATTTATAAACCAAAAAATGAAACGAGTTTCGAACACTTTAAATGTCTTTTATATGCTTTTAGAATTTAAAACTTTGTAATTGAAACATTCGTTTTACTTTTAAACAGTAAACCTTGAGAATTCTTGTACAAATATTTACAGAAAAATAGAAATTTCGCATTTTTCTTGACTATCGCTCACACGACTATTAAATTAGATTTTCGGTTCACGTGGGTTTTTGTGCTACACAAAAGTGAGAATTAATTAATCGTGCTATTAACGTTAACTATACAACTACGTTTTAATTTAAATTTAAATTTCTTATTTCTTTGTTGGCGAAAGACAGATATAGATTTGTTCTAAATTAGCTGATTCGACGTCTGAACAATATTTTACGAGCTTTGTATTAAAAGTTTTCCGTAAAGGCATTTTCTGGTGAAACTTCTTGACCTATTCTTTTAAGAATCTCCCTAAATATGATAACTAAGAATATTTTTATTAAAGTATGTATTTATGTATGTACTCGTACATTTGCTCCATGCAATGTGGCGTATGATTAATTTGTAGTCTCTCTTATACATTACGTATACGTCGTGGTTCTTTTTATTAAATAGCAACACGATTATCAATAGTGGCAATGACTTTTTGTGTGTAATACCCCTGACAAAAATGTGGTATAGAAACTATAGTACATGTACTTTGGTGCTACATACTACAATATAGTGACACACATGTAACTACACATAAATTGTGGTTTCATTTGACATTTGATCATATGTTATGAAAAATTACAAAAAAAGAAAAAAATATTTCCTTTTAATGCTATTCAAAATGAAAATGAAAATGACAAGGAAAGAGTATTTAATAAACGACTTTCTTCATGTCAATGTGTCGTGGAGAATGCATTTGGCTATTTTAGGGCCAGATTCAGAAGAGACGGAAGAGGCAAGTGGGTTTACATAAAAAACATGACTGTTATTCTTAAAGGTTCTTGCATTTTGCACAATATTTGCATAAATTTGGACGTTTTCTATTAATATAATAAACAGCTAATCAAATGATATTTAATGGAATTTTAGCTCTGTTTATTGCTACTTTGGAATTGTTTGGAAAGTATATTTCTATTTTTAGCTGTATTTAATACAATTCCACCTTTATACTACGTACATGAACTTAATAAAGCCAAAAAGACTAATAAAGCCAAAAGGCAGACACTGCGACCCAAAGGATCTTTTGTGCACTACTCCATTCACGGATGATGACCCTGATGATCAGCCCTGCTCAATGTCAGGTCAACCATTTCGTCCACCGACACCATACAGCTCAATCGTTACATACATAGTTGGCTATTACAACCCTGTGTCAGGGCTATAGTACTCATGCTGTGTGTGTTAATTTTTATCCATGAGTACCGGGACCTACAGCTTAAAGTCGACTTCGAACGACATATTTGAAAAGCTTTTTCATGGCAATCAATTACTTTAGCCAGAAGACTGCTGAGAGGTAATAACCGAAAGAAATAATTTTTTCATATTTCTTTTTTTCAAAACGTCAAAGCTGAGATTTGAACATGGCGCTATCGTCTTAGTAAGCCAACACACTAACCACTAGACAACGGCGACTTTAATCGCGTCTCCGCCCTCCTAATGAAGTCAAGTAAAACACTGATTGAAATAGATCTGATCCCTACCGTATCCTAATGATGCCCGCCGAAGATCTGTAGTCTACCTCTACTCAGAATGTGCTCTGCCGTATCTTCCTCCTCAAGACGGAGCCTGTACTTACTCTCATCCAGACGACGTAGTCTATTCGGGTGATACTTGATGTAGTAGTATCCCGATAGAAAACCCACTATCCGTAACCCAATGAGCCCTTCTTCATACGAGTATACTAAGTAACTATAAAGCAGTTTGATCGATGGCACAATTGTGTTATAGGCTGACACACGTGTGTTATAGAATGCTAGTATGGTATGTGTACCACATGTCTTTCAGGGATATAAAGTAGCAAACCAAGTCTAAAGGAAACAAATTATAGGCAAATATGCTAGGACAGCACGTTTACAAACATAAAGGGGCGTTTGAGGATAAATAAATTTTGTATTTTACAGTTTATAAAGGAAATTGTTAAACTTCGAGTAACAGTTTTTTATAACAGTATCGGTCATTAACACCAGGGTATTGGAATATATAATTCCTTTTTTATATTCCCACTATTGGGGTCACAAACTCTATACAGTTGTTGGTAAAATTTTCAATCCTTAAATAAATTCGTTCAATTCATCCAATCAACTCAAAAAAAAATTTTTTTTTTCTATTTAATGTAAGTGGTCCCGGTACTCATGGATAAAAATTGACACACACAACATGAGTGCTGCGAGAAGCTAGGCCGTAATCCTGACACAGGGTTGTAAAGGCCAGTTATGTATGTATGTTATTTTCAGTACTATTCTAAAAACTAAGTCTCTTTTTATTTGTAAAAACAATTCTTTTAAAGACTGTTTTATTAGGCACACACATTTGTTCACACAGTCTAAGATATTTAATTAAAAATAAATTAATAAACTAAACAATCAATAATGTTTTACTTAGAGCAGTTAAATTAAAATAATAAGGATACCCACTCTTCGTTGCAAACGCTTGTGGAAGTGAAAAAAAAGGAAAAGAAAAATAAGGCAATACCTAAAAAGAGAAAAATAAACGAAAAGAATTAAAATATAATTCAGACGGAATTAATACAAAGATAACAAGCAAAGAATAATTTCATTTATTTTCTTTATATGACTTTAGATCTATACCTAAAAAATGGAAGTAAACCTATAGAAAAAAATAATTCTTTCAGCGACCACCTCTTAGTAGTTTTCTGGCAAATCCTCTGAAAGAAACTGATTGCCATGAACGGCCTTTTCAAGCCTATACTTCGGATTCTAGGTTAAACTCTAGGTACTCATGGAAAAAAATTAACGCACACGAGAGACGCTAGGCCGCAACTCTGGAAAAAATGATTGTAAAGGACAGTTATGTATGTAATGGAGGTAAACTAATCCACAGAAACTTAAGGTTAAATTGGTTTAAACAATTCACCTGACACAGTCATTTAAAAAACTTTGCTTTAAAAAATGGCGTCTTTGCAAAAGAGACTCTCTGTGTGTCCTTTATAAAAATACAGTGATGTTATAGCATCCGATTTTATCGGAATTGGAATTAAAAGCGCAGGGAAAACACACTTTAGTGTCATTTAATTCAATGCTATATCATGATATTGACTAAAATTAGTTCGATTTTTAACATAAAGCATACGAAATTAAATTTTATGATAAGAGAAGAAAGTTTATTGTTTTGTCTTGCATTTAAATGCAATTTCGACAACATTGGATTCTATTACACCCTAAATTGTGTTAAAAAAATAATGCTTAAATATTGTGTAAAGAGAATTTATACGCTGAATATACTTCAAAAAGCAATATTTCTACATCTTCAAACATTACCTTAGTATCCAGTAGTTAATTTAATACACAAATTAAGAACGTTTATACCCTATAACCAAATTTTAGCTTCATATTTTTCTGATCTTAAGTCACACTGTTAATTGATTGTAATTAAATTGTGAGATCTGCGCCTTAAATCGTTTTAAAGGCGAACTGTTTTTAGTTTAGGAAATTTCGCGCCTAATATGAAATATTAATTTAGTGCTGAGATAATATCGTCGCAAGAATTATAGAACGCTGTAACTGACAATACATTTAATGTTCACCAGAGCCAAAAAACCTGTATGAAAGTAGAAAGAAGACACTGGTATTTTTCAAAAGGCAGACAGCGTAAGTGAATTTCATTTCATCGTAGAAATACGGGACCAATCGACGCTTATTTTTTTTTTTTATGATAAAAATGATGCAAAAAAACATATTTTCGATTTTTTGTTAATTACAGCGTTTTTTAAGTCTTATGACGACTAGACTTAATAAGTAAACAAATGATACGAACTATAGATGGCAAAAGTTCAGCACAGAGGTATATATATACCTATTACTACGATAATAATAAATATCATATTCAAATGAGTGGAAATTAATAAAATTTCTAAAGGTAAAATAATCATAAAATAAAAATAATTTTTTTGTGTATATTTTAGTAATACACTCAATGCTTTAAACATATTTTAATAAAATTGTACGAATTGTTTCATAACTTCTTAAAAATTTTACTAATTTTCTATTCCATATATTAATATACGTTTTAGAGTGTAGGTATATGTCCCGGTAGCATATCGATGTTTAAGTCCTATGAAGAACAGGGATCACTACATTATTCTTGTTGTCGTCCTTGATAATCTGAATTTTCTGCATTTCACTCCGCTACTTACAAATGTTCATATGCGTTTCTTTCATTTAATTTTTTTAGTTTTTTGTTTTTTTTGTTTTTTTTTTTTTTGACAAGATCAATATTCAGAGGCTACGGCCCTACACACGTTATGTATTGTATTGGAATTGGAAAAGTAAATTTTTTTTGTTTTTTTTTTTTTTTAATGTTAAGCGGCTTATATGGGGCAAGTTGCTATCAATGCTCAAAAGTCACCTTCACCCTTAAAACTGATCAACAGCAATTGCCCAATCTGTTAATTTTTTTTGACATGCTGAAAACCCGAGTTCAAGCCTCAGGGCGAGTGATCAATTTTTTTAATTTTTTTTTTTTGTTTGTTGTAAAGTGGTGAGGATCTTGGCAAAGTTGTTGTTGGTAGGTTTTGATAATTGCTTTTTTATATCTGCCTGTTTACCCAGTAGCTGGCGCTTTCTCCTGATCATTCGTTTGATAACTTAAAAGTAGATAGATTGGAATGTTATGGGGCGGCTTTCTTAGGTATGGACTTCTTAGAGGTGGGGGAGGAACCTCTTATATATATTTTTTATTTAATATAAAACTTTGAAATATCGCACAAATTTTTAGTTCTTCATTTTCTTCAGTGCTGGGACTCGAACTAAGCTTGGTAAGGGAGCGCTCTAATCACTACAGTACGTCACTTCCATTTGTAGTTTTTGTATTATTTTCATTTATATTTCTGTACAGCAGGGGGTTGACTTTTGTTTTGTGATAATACAAAATGAAAAGTCTGATTTGACTTCGTTTTATGGGGTGCATCCACAGTTATTCTCTGGTAAAAATTAAAGCTTGAAATCGAAATAATATATAGCGCAAATTTGATGAATAGATAAGAGGAACAAAACAGCCTATTCTGCTACTCACCTAAATACTTTCAACGTGATATTTATCCTTATCATTCATTGCAACAAAGGCTATATAGCAGTCAATTGAGTTCTGCTTCAAACGATTTTTTACTGTCCTTCCCCTAATTTGCCACTGCTCAGCACTTGCGCTTAAGTGTCTAAGAATGTTGAGAACGTCTGTGCGGTACTGTTGTAAACAAATTTAAATTATATTGCCTGATATATTATAACTTGAACCAAACGACACATTCTAACAGCAGTGCATTGTTCATGTAAATGCCGTAGCAAAATGGAAATACTAAACTGGTCTAAGTGGGAATCTCATGTCACTAATAGCGTATTTTATAATGTCGAAAAAAACTTTTGTACGGTTATAAGAAAATTGATTTTGATTTTTTTTTATTAGGTTTTTGAGATAATGCAAAATAATTTTCTATCTGCCACTTTACTTTAAATCGACATCGTTAAATAGGCTATAAGTGTGGTAACGACGATGTAACCTTTACAAAAGTAGACACATTTTTTTCTGCGCAAGTTTTAAAGAAAATTAAGAACTTTCAAGCAAAAGTGCTTAAATAGCAGAAACCATTATCAATAAACCGATTCTGGTTTCTAAGTCAGAAGTAATAAATTGTTTTAAATAAAAAATAGACACTCTCTATTCCTACTTTTAGTTAAAGACGGCTATAAAATTTTCACTAAAATTCTATGAATCATGATAAGAAAGAACATCTTTAAGAAACAAAAAAATATTAATTTTAGAATATATAAAAATAAATAAAGCAAGTGAACCTAATTAAACCAAATCTAAGAGGGATATAATTTAAAGCATATAATTTTATATATCACGGTTGTTAAAATATCCACTTTTAAGAAATTGTCTCTTGTTAAAAGAAAGTTTATCTCATGCTATAAAAAAACTTTTGGCGCTTTTTTACTTTTAGTCTCCTTTTTACAACAAAATTTATCTGTTTATCTGAAATTCTCAGGCATGCGCTATATTGACTTTCTTCAATAACTCTCTTTTTCTAAAAGAAGAAATATAAAACGAAGAAAATATTCAATTTGGCCAATTTCAGTCTCATTTAGTTGTAAAACTCTTTTCACATAAACAGACGTTTACCAACCGGCTTTTCGATAATTAAGACATTGTGGCCACATTCATCATGAAAGCACAAAAATAAAAAGGATGACGGTAACAAAGGAGATAACGGAACATAAAAGGAAAGGAAATGAGCATAATATATAAGAAGCATTAAATGTTTAACTACTTTTGAAAATGTAAATGCTAACACACACACACCCACATCATGTACAAGGATCAGGACGAGAAAAGTATTTTTTAAGGATAAAATAATCTATGAGAAAAAAACAAAAATTAATTAAATATTGATTTTGAATAACAAAAAGAAGAAAAAAAAAAATAATAAATAAAATAAAGTTCTGAATTTAAAAAAAATTTTTCTAAATTTATAACTTTTCATAACCTTTTTTTTAGTTCTTATTTAATAACATTCATTAAATTTTAATAACTTTCATGTATATATAGATATTCGTACATACATTTATTAATGTATGTATGTGTGTGTAAAAAATTAAAATCTAGAACAAACTAACAAGAAAACTGTCATAAATGTCAAATTTTAATCCACTACTTTTTTTCTCATTTTCTTTTTTAATATAAAATGTCATTTTTGTTGTGTCGCCTGCTTTCGCTCCACTAACACTTTAAGAGGCCACCAAAAGAGTGTTGGCGATTGCCATGCCACAATTGCTGTGGAGTGCCACTAATTTTCAGAAACTTATTTTAGCCTGTCTGTCAAATTAAAGCAATTGTAATTACTCAGTTCTGTAGAGTACAGCGAGAATAAGAAGAACAAACGACACTAGAAAACGAAATGCACCAACAACTAATGCACAAATTTTAACTCATAAAAGTAGGAAATAAAAAACAATTTTTAATACCAAAAAAAAAAAAAATTTTATAAAATTATTTCATAAAAAGAACGAAATGAAAATTGAGTTTCATAAGCAAAACTAATTAGGAAAGGAACAAAAAATTGCTGCAACTAAAGAATCAAGTAAAATGAATTGAAATTTTTGTTGCATCATGAGTAGAGCTGTTTTACATAAATTAGTTTTCTTCTATGCGAAAAGATTAACTATTTTGAAAAATAATATGTATCCTAATAAGACTACTTTATGAATGTGAAATTAATTATTAATCGTTAATTCTTAATGAATTTCTAATTTTCGGAAAATCAAGGAACTAATTTGTATATACAATATTTGGAGTAGTTTAGTGTAGGGGTTAAAGCACCCGCTTACAACACCAAGCAGCCCAAGATCGAAACTCAGCACTAGAGAATCTAAAAAAAAAACAAAAAGCTACTGACATTCCATACTAACCACCTTTGAGCCATCAAAGTAATGTCAGGAGAAAGCGTCACCTACTGCGTAAGCAGGCAAAACAAAAAAGCAAAGATTAAAACCTATAAACAACACCTGGCCTTTGAGTGATCAACTGAGAGCAACTTGTCTCATAGACGTAAGCCACTTAATAGAAAAAAAATCAAAAAAGAATCTATCGATCTATCTTCTATTATAATACAATGCTGCACAGCATGAATATGATTTTAATTTTATTTTTTCTAAATTTTTTAACTTTGGCGCCATTTTGTCAAATTAGATTGTTTAGAAACATACCCTTATGTATATATTTCTTTAAAGCAAACTTAGTTCTGAGTTAAACAAGCTTCCAGTAAATAAAATCGAGTAAAAAATAAAAAAGTTATTAAGGTTTTTCAAAAGTTAAAAATTTTGCTTTTACAAATATATATTGATCAAGATACATTTTCTTTAATTTTTTATTCTTATGATTATAAATAAATAATTTTGCCACCATTACACCTCAAATCGGGATACATGAAGCAGTTCGTGAAACGCCTGGATAAGGAAAGCGATGCCTTTTTACACTTAAAATCAGTTTTTCCAAGAATAAGTGAAGCAAAAATAAAAAAGGTACAAATCCTTATTGATTTCTAAACATAAATTGTATTATTTTTTTATTTTTAGGTATTTTTGTTGGACCTGAAATCCTCAAAATCATGCTTGACGAAGAATTCACAATGAAATTAATTGTGTGGAAAAAAGAGCATGAAGAAGCTTTATTAGTTTATGTGAAAATTTTATGGGAAATGAAAAAAGTAAAAATTATATTGATGTAGTAAATGAATTTCTTGAGGCTTATACACAAATGGGATGCAGAATGTCCATTAAAGTTCAGTTTCTGCATGCACATTTAGATTTCAATGAATGATTTCAAATTACTGCTGGTCACTTAAGTGAGAAACAGACGATTTGATGAACAAGCGAAAGAGGTCTAGCAAGCACTTTCATCAAATATTCTAAATTTCTAAATAAAATAATTTGAATACTGTTATTTTAAAATATTTATATACTCATATCATGATAAGACTAAAAAATTAAAGAAAATTTTTAACTTTTGAAAAACCCTAATAACTTTTTTATTTTTTACTCGATTTTATTTATTAGGAGCTTGTTTAACTTAGAACTAAATTTGCTTTGAAGAAATATATATATAAGGGTATGTTTCTAAACAATCTAATTTGAAAAAATGGCGCCAAAGTTAAAAAATTTAGAAAAAATGAAATTAAAATCGGATATAAATTAAAATAACACTGCAAAAATTTAATATATGTACCAAAATGAGTACATACTTAAAAAGGCACATGTTTCTTCTTTCCGAAACCGTTTAAAAATTAAAAATCGAATTAAAATCAACTGAGTTACGTGTTCATAAGTACTCGAACCTACCCGAAAATAATTTTTTCGGAATAACTCCGAAATTTGAGGGTGTTTCCGAACTTTTAAAAATTAATTTATGATCTACTTAATAAGGCCTACAACTTACACTAGGTCACTTTCCAAGTATATTTTCACTGTAGCACCGTAATGAAGCCTCTACTTCATCGAATTTTAAAACAAAATACATATACTTATGTAAGGTCTATGATAATAATTGAAAACCATGAACAAATAACATACTTCGACTTATTTGTCGTAGAACAAGAGATTGCTCGAAAGGCTAAGAGGAAACAGAATATGAAGCCTTTAAGCAGATCTAAAATGAACTCCAAGAATTTATTGTAAAAGTAAGAAACCTGAAATGGATTAAACTAAAATTGTGCGTTTCTTCGATGGGCGAAGAAAAAGTAATGATAATAAAAGTAATGATTGAGCCATCAGTAGCATGTTCTTAACTATTTGAGAACAACTTGTATAAGCTTAAGCTATATTTGTTGGCTAAAAAATAAAAATTCATTACATGTTATTTCGCTAATTCTTGTCTCTTTCGCAAATTCTTGACCCTAACGTATATTATAAGTAGCACAAAGAAATGTATTACTACCAAATTTTCACTCTCTATTCATATTCATATGTACAGGGTATCCGCTGGGAAGGTATACTACTTTGTTTGTTTATAACTCTTGATTAAATGAAAAGGAATATTTCTTATATTCATAACTGTTTTATTTAATGTCGGCAATTATGTTTGGAATACAATATCAGACAATTTGTCGCCTCTGTTGGCCTTATAAATGCGAGCTCTTTTTGAGCACATTTTACATTACATTCTCACACATTTCACGCGGTATTTAATTAATTTCATCAATAAGATTTTGTTTAAGTTAGCCCAGCTTTTCCGGTTTGTTTGCATAAAGCTTTCTTTTCAGATATCCCCACAAAAGAAGTCCGGAGCAGTCAAATCAGGCTACCGTGGAGATCAATCAACATCACTATTCCTTAAAATAACTTGTTGTGGGAAGAAGTCACGCAATAATTCCATAGTTATCCTGACTGTATGCGATATGGTATCGTCTTTTTCAAACACCAGTTAGTCAAGCCAAAAGCATGCAGTTGTGGCGTAAAAACTTTTCAATCATATGACGATATCGCTTTCCATTGACAGTTGCCATTACCCCGTTTTTAGATTCTAAGAACTAAAGTCCAATGATTCCTCCTGACCAAAGTGCACACCAGACTGTGACTTTTAATGGATGCAAAGACGACTGATGAATAATTTGTTGGTTTGCCATTGCCCAGAACAGACTATTCTGTTTATTCACATATCCCTTCAAATGAAAATACGCCTCGTCACTCATTATGATTATTTCATGTAAATCGGAGTTGTCATGGGGAGCTGTAGCATTCTATTGTCATATGTACGGCGGCGTAAATGGCCTTCTGGAAGAATCTCTTGTATCAACTGAGTTTTAAATGGAAACAAATGCACATCTTTGTGCAAAATTGTGGCCAAAGTTGTTCTTTGAAGACCAAGCTCCTCAGCACGGAGTTGAATTGTGGTTAATGGATTGTTTTGAACACTTTCTTGAACAGCAGTAATGTTGTCAACCGATCTTGCAGTACTTTGTAATCCATGCTTGGGCCTATCAGCTAAAGTCCCTCTTTCGTCGAAATCATTTACTACACGATAAATAAAGCGTCTTGTTGGCTAGTTGTTTGTCCCAATAATTTCACGTAACTTACTCATTGTCATAGTAATCGATGACTGATTTTGACAAAATGTTTTAATGTTTAAAACACGTTGGTTAACTGAGTATTTTTTCATAATAAATTTGCTACGTATCTGCTTCACCACTGCTAATATGAACTGTCAAAACTAATTTTACCAAAATGGAAGCAAACCATAATAGTATACCTTCCAGGTTGGCACCCTGTACGTACATCTTTTTAACATTTTTAATATTAATTTTAATTAATTTACAAAAATTTAATAATTTGTTTTATTTTTAAATGTGGAAAATATTAAAAATGCCTTAAAATTTGTTAATTTTGCACAATAATTCCACAAAAATAAGAAAAGGTAACTTAAACAGATTCTGACTTTATTGTGATAAAAAGGGAATTTAAATGAATTCCTTGTTATCATACTTTAATCGGATATGTTTCAGATTTTGAGATCGCAATAGATATTTTTCTCAAAAAACTGGCATTAAAATGCCAGGAGCTGGGGTGACATACATGCATACATATATAATTGGCCACTATAACCCTGCTTCAGGATTACGGTCTAGCCTTTAGTAGCACTAATGTTGTCTGTGTCAATTTGTATCTTTAAGTACCGGGAGCAACAATTTAATAACTACTCCATACGACAGACTTAAACTTAAAAACTTAATCATGCCAATCAGTTACTCTCACAGCTTTTGCCAGAAGACAGGTAGTCACCCAAAGAAATATTTGTTTTTATTTCTTTTTTAAGATGTCAGAGCTGAGGTTTGATCCCGGGGCTCATCTCTTAGTAAGCCAATACACTAACCACTAGACTATGGCGACTACAGCTGTTGTGTCGTTTTGTATAAAATTAAACAAAAAAATTATAAATTCGCAAAAGAAATTTGTTAAACTAAAAATAATAATGATTTTGTTTTAATTAAAAATTCAGATTTTACTTTTCAACAATCTCCAGATTAGTTCAAAAAAAATTTTTTTTTTTTTTGCATTAATATTTGTGCGAAGAAAAAGTATTTCATATGGTTAGAGCGGTCGCATTAAACTCAAAACAACCCAGGTTTAAATCTTAACAAAGGTAAAAATGAAGAATAAAAAATTGCGGTTCTTGGAGATTTAAATTTAAAAATAAAAGTTTCTTGTCCCCCTCCTCACCAAGAAGTTCATCCACCAGAAACCGCTTCCCTGACATTCCACTGTCTTCCACCTTCTGCGTGCAAAAAACAAACGAATTCCACTCTCTTCATAGTTAGAGTCCAGCGACAGATAGAGGCAATTGTTGTTAACCACTCAAGGTCCAAGTTATAACATTAGCCTTTGAGTGATCAATTTGGCCGCAACTAGTCTCATCTCATTTTTAGAGCACTTAGTACAATACCAAAACCAAAAAAATATTGAATTAAAAACACTTTAAACTTAAAAAAAATCTTTTTAAATAGCTATTCATTTCAATTTAACCAACCCTTGAGTAATCAAATTGAAAGCGAATAAAAATATGTGGATGTGAAATGCAGAACAACAAAAACGCAGAAATAAACAACGTTCGATTGAACTCGGAGTCTAAAACCCTGCCGTATATTACTTTTTTAAATAAGTTTTATTTTTCTTCTTTTTAATTTTTTAATCTTAATAGATAAAGTTTGTCTTGACACTGCAAAAACAAAAATTATTCTTTGCCTTACACGAAACACTTTAAGGAAAATTGATTAAAAATTCCTTCAAATATATATTTCTTTTTCAGTGTCTTAAAAAATATTGATTTTTAATCCTTTAATAAGCAAAAGTCTAAAGTTGTGCTCTATTTTAATATTTTTTTCTTTTCTTCTTTACTTTCAAAAATAGGAAAACGATTTATTATGAATGAAAAGGAATGCTGTGCGATAAATATGTACGATATTGAAGATATTGAGGCACAACAGCATTAAACCAGCATCGACATCAGTAGGAGTACTGAAGAAGAGATAAAAAATCAACAACTGTTTCGCAAACGTAAATTACCCAGAAAGAACGTGACTTTGACGTTAAAACGTATAGGTCACGTTTTCATTTTGGATAAAAGCACAACAACAGAAGCCAAAGTAAAAGAAAAAACGAAAAAAAAAAATACTTGAAATAGTCCAACCAGGCCCTTTTATAATTCTGGTTATTTTTGCGCTATACTGGCAACAAAATGTTTTTTGTTTTTTTTTTGTTCTTTTTACTGGTTTTTCTATACAACACTCTCTAAGGATATATGAATGAATGTGGGGGGTGGGTGCATGATTATAGTATAACAGCAATCATGGGCAGAACTGTAGCTGCTGTCATTTTTAATAATGTTGAAATATTTGTTGGTTGCTGTTGTTGATTTTTCTCATTTCAACGTAAAAAAAAATTTAACAAAAAATTTAAATACGAGTAAACAAATGAAAGAAATAAAGAAAAAAATATTTGTTTTCCTTTTTTTTGCTATTTTTGCAGTTATATGGGCACAAACCCTGTTGCAATAATATATTCCTAGCGGTGCAACCATCGGTATTAAACAAAAAAAAATATTTCATAGGAATAACGAGAGAAATGTAATTGGAACTGAAGCTACGTGTTGTATATGATTTTTATAACATTTTGATGTTTGATCATGCACCACATACTGAGTGTACAAGTGTGTTTAAAAGCATTTTTCATGCATACATAGGAACAGTACGGACCATAATTATAGACATTTTATTTTGCTTATAGAAGAGAACTCAAAAATTTTACTACAATTTCGCTCCCGTTTAAAATTAAGAGCATAAATTCTATTTAAGAAAAGAATAAAATGTACGTTTGCCAGTGAGAATGCACGTACTCAAACAGACATGTTCATTCAGTTGGATTTTGTTTGTAGAATGTGATTTTTGCCTTGAGGTCCTTTTTTTCTCTTGTTTTGTTACTATTATTCCAATTCAATGATTTTTTGCGAGCGCTTTATTTATTCGAACGCGTAAAAACCTTTGTTAATAAATTATAATGATAAAGGTACTCTCTTTTAAACATAAATTTTAAAAAGGCGTCATGATTTATCAGACAAGGTAATACTTTGATTATCAAGTTTTTAACAGCACAATGCGAGAAGCTATTCAAAAATGAAATTTTACAGCACTATTATTGGCATGTTAAAGTCTTTGAGCCAGTATGTAAGTAGTACAGTGGTTGGAAAATGTATATTAAAACAAAAATCTAAAATGAATTTATAGGAAAACATTTTACAAGTTTAAACTGTTGGATTTTAGTTGGATTATTTAGTTGGATTTCTTTTAAACCCATTCAGTTAGGCCACAACTAAAGCTAATAATTTTCCATCTTGTTGGAGCAAGAGAAACTTTTCTCAATCCATTACCAGCATGTAATTTTGTTTGTAGTGTCATTGAAAGTGACTCACAGTTTAACGCTGGCTAGTGTGCATAAGCAGTCGCTGTTCAAAATTGTTGTTGCTGTCACAAGGCGTTGATCCTAAGTCCTCTTGCTTAATATGGTGAGCTTCATAACTACCGCCCCACAATTATATTCATCTACAGCCCATTAATTACAATTTATATTTTTTTAATGAATTAAAAATTGTTGGCTTTTAATTCTGTTTTATTTTCTTTAAACTTGATTTCTATTGCAGCTGTTTAGCATATACCAATGTTTTTTAAAGGCACACCTAAATGGCCCATAGTAATCCCCATCTTGGTTTCAATTTAAATATTATTTCTCCTGCATTGTGATTTACATTTTTATATTCAAGTTATAATAAGCAGTATAATTCAGGCCAACATCAAAAAATATTCTCAAGGCAATTAAGTTCACTTCCGCACGTATAAAACTAAAATACAAAGATATATCGTCGTGCGGGAGTTTATGTGATATATTCGCCATTTTATATATCTCGAGTTAATGATGCCAATTTAGGTTTCTGAAAACAAAATTTTTAGAATCTGCAATCCGTTTTCGGCTATTTATATCCGAAACTGGACGAAATATCTGAAAACAGATTGCAGACTTGAAAAATGTGAACGGTGTTAAGAATCATTCCTAGAAAGTTCATATGTTTTAGAAAATTGTTTATTGAGATCTTAGGTAAATTTTTTTAGTTCCTTATTTCCTTAACTTTTGAAAGGTTTGCTACCTATGGACCTAAACAAGAGAAAAAAAAGGGTAAAAAAGTTTTTTGAGATTTTGGTCTTGAAGGTGAATTTCTTTTGATTTTATACGAATGCTCACAATTTTTATTCTTTATGACAAGAGCTACAACTTTGCCTCAGAAAGGAAATCAATATTCCGAACAGTTTGCAAGATATGAGCCTGAGAAAATTATCACTTTTTGCAAAAATGACACCAAGTCCCAAAATTTTTGGGGGCCCATAAAAAAAATTTCATAACTTTGGGCAAAACTGGGATTCATCGGTTTTCTATTTTTTTGGTCTCTTATCACGTAGTGGTGTCTGTATATGGTTATATTTAAATGAATTAAAAAATTACACACAGTGTTAGGCTTTCAATATCAGCCACGGTAATCTCAATTGAGTTCCCTATGTGCTGTAAATATTCAAATTAAGCATTACGAACAAAAAGAAAAATTATCTTTCATTAAATGTTTTCAATCTTTAAAATTAAATAAAACGGAAATTTGTTTATGAGAAAGGTCCACCGATATTAATGTTAGAATTTTCTATGAATTTCAAAGAAAAAATCAGACTGAATTTTACCACCGACACTGGTTATGTTGCCCCTAAGAACATTTGTTTTTTGTTCGTATAAACTCCACAAAAAAATCAAATTTAATTCAAAATGATCACCTACAAGTAAATTAAGTGTTCAATGTATAATGCGGCTGAGTCTGTTTAGTAAATAATAATGTACTGTTGAAAGTACATTTATTTGCTATTCATAAATATCATCCAATTCAGGTCAAAATAATTTGGCAAACATTCAACTATAACTTTTACCATTGAGAGTAATGGTCTCATAAATAGCTTCCTTGAAGGAAGATTTTATATTTATTCTTATCGTACGGATATAGACCCCATCCCTCAATTCAAATTTAGAAAAAAAAAATGAAAGCCCGTTTTTAATTTTGTTATTGAAAGCTTTAACTAATCACAGTGATTTGGTACCTTTATCAAGATTTATTTGTTAGAAGCCAACAAAAAAAATCTTGTGTTAAAAGTCGTAGAATGCTTGAAATAGTCAACCAATGAACATTATAGTCAGTAGTTATAAGATAAACTAATGATTAGTTAGTTTTATACAAAAAAAGTTTGTTCTAGGTAGACATTTATTAAATTTTTCGTAAAACATAATTAATTATTTACTTAATTAATTCTGAACCACTGTGCCTCAGTTATTACAATAGCATTTATGTTTTCATATGTACACTTTAGCCACTCATGTGTATATTCTACGTAGTTAATAAATATCTCCGAATATGCATGTAACACTCACTGGTGGTAGTGTAAATTCGGTGTAGATGTGATGAAATTATATCAGATAACTAAAGTACTTGCTACTGTTGCATGCAACTATTGTTAATGCAACATTATTTTTGTAGCATAATGCTGTTTATAATTTATTCACATTCGAGGTTCACTTTAAAAATTGGTAATTCTAAACTTTGGACAGGTCAATTGTTTCATTAAATTGCACGTTCGTTGGTGCAATTTTAGTGTTGATTTTCCTTTTAAACACAATTTCTCAGGTAATTAATGTTCTCGTTTTTTTTATTATATCCCCACACTTTTGTTTAAAATGAAATTAATGCCAAGCAAATAAAAAAGGGGTTTTTTCAACTGCTAAAAGGCTGCTGACCAGTATCTATAGCCGAAACATGTGCGTGCATATGATTTTACACAAACGTGCAAAATACCACTACAACAGCAACAAGGATAACAGCATCTGCAACAGCAATACTGAGTGCAACAAGCATGAATAACATTTAATGTTTTTAATACGTAAACGAACGTGATCATGAAAAGCTGATGATACTTATAGTGGCGGCATTAGCAGAGTAAATGTGTCCGCATTGTTTTACCACCTCGGATTAAAGTAACCATTTAAATGATGACTGAAATATAAATATGTTTTTCACTCCCACTCTAAAAAAATATTAAAAAGTTTTACACAAAATTGTTTAAGGCTTTTAGGTTTCAGCTTTCAAAGTCACGAATAAAAGTGCTTATTTCAGATTAGCTTATAAAAACTAGACGGTTGAAGAATTTAATTAAAAAATATATATTTCTGGTAGTTGTGCAAAAATCAAAATACGTTTTAAAAACGAAATTTGTTGGTACCTTTAGTAATATAGAAGTAAAGCAAATAAAATGCTATGGCATTTCATATATGAAATATAAAAAAAAAATAAGGAGCAATGTTAGTTTTTTTTCGTTTTCGTTTTCTTGAAAGATTCCACATGCAACCCTTACTTGACTAAAATGCGAGTTGTACCAGATAAGCGGCAATAAGTTTCCAAAACGATATCATATATCGGGGTAAGAACTTAATCACAACTAGAGGACTAAGGTTTTCAGTAGACTGTTCAGTAGACTTATAGTTAACTAGCATGGAGATTACTTACTTACTTAGATGGCCACAACGACCTGTTAACCACTAATATTCAACATCCACCCACAAATGGAACACTTCTAGGACCGCTGCACCTGTCACAAGACAGCGTTCCGCAGCAACGAGAAGCACCGGAAGAATAAACGACTTAGAGAATGTTAATTTCGTCCCACGAGAAAAGTCTCTGTTACTAAACTACATACTGAGACCGTAGTAGCACTTGTAAGGCAGTATGATTCTTACTTTGATCTCCAGACTGACATCATTCTTGCTGGTAATGGCTGGCACACCTGCTTGTTTTTTAATACACACGGTATTGAGGTACATAAAACGTATTTCAAACGTCAAAAACCAAATAACAAGAAAATAAGCAATATTTCTGATATTATTTTCGTAAAGAAATAATAAAAATAATTTTATTAAGTTCCTATACGTAATTCATAATAACGATTCAATGAATTTTATGACTTTGTCAATAGTTAATAATTGATTTATTCAAAACTAGCAGACCCGGCAAACGTTGTTTTGCCTAGAAAAGTATTATTTTTGTATATATTTAAAATACAGGTACAGGATCAGGTACAGGTAATATATTAGGGATATCTGTGCAATAATAAATAAATAAATAAACTTTTGAATAAATTAAGAGAATATCGTTGAAGCACTCTGCGATAAACAATATTTTTTGTTTTGTTGTCATACTACATACAATAATTTTGGTATTCTTACCAAGCTTATGTATAACAACTATTTAAATAAAGGACAGAACAGAATTTACCTGTTTAGGGGAATAACTTCCCCTGCTCCTAAAAAATATAATTCTAAGTATTCCTACTAAGCTTGAAAGCTTTATGTGTTACACTACCATTGCAACATAGTGTGAACATTCATGCAATTCTAATGTGAACACCATTGCAACATAGTGTGAAAAGTCATGTCAGGCATTGCGTGAACCACGTATTTTAAAAGTTCACACCTACGTTATTTCTTTTTTCTGGAGTATTTTAGAAATTTTTTTTGCTATTCTTCTTATTTGGCCAAAGACCATTCCGAATTGGTACGAATCATCGAAATCGGTC
The DNA here is from genome assembly GCA_963576795.1 of Metopia argyrocephala. Lineage (NCBI taxonomy): Eukaryota > Metazoa > Arthropoda > Insecta > Diptera > Sarcophagidae > Metopia > Metopia argyrocephala. Next base: position 52,271,400 of record OY756211.1, on the reverse strand, counting down.
CAGGCGTTCTTGAGTTATAAGCGTAGTAACTAACGTTGTTTCTTTAGCTAAAACTAACTTCACTAATCCAAATATATGCCGCCTTGATTGATACCGTTTTGCCATTTTTAAGTTAGGGCCATTATTCTACTTGTGAAGAGACAGAAATCTACTCTAATAGCGTTTTGTAAGCCTCTACATGTACACTATTAAAGCAGTTCTTTAGAGATCGAATCATATCATAATCGGAATGGGCAATGTCCACGCTATATGGTGGATACATTCAAACTTTTCAGCCAAGCTCTCACAGTTTATGCTGAGACATGAAAAAGTTTGTAATTTCGCGTTGCTGTTCTCATTAAACACAACACCTTTGCTTCTGTTCATTGTGGCAATTTTAAGTGAATTAGAATATTAGAGTAACTTTATTAAATCAAGAAGAGTTTAATGGGTATCTGGTTTTGAGTTGGATTTTTATTTTTTTGTCATTCCGTTTAAACTTTCCTTAAATTTTTAGCCATTTTTGTAAAAATTTCATTAAGCACTTGAAAAAAGTTTACAAATCTACGAGTATTATTGCACTATTGAACAACACAGCAAAGAAAATAAAATGGTCCATAAAATTCAACACATGAAATAAAATTTTATTATAATTTGAGTCAATTTTTTTCACAACGCTGATATTAACGCCACCTCATCTATTACAATACGAATACAATGGATTTTTATGTCCTGGTTATAGATTTACATGATACGAGTGTGTAACTTAAAATCAAACCATTTAACATGTACAATGAATACGAGTAAAATGTAAAAAAAAGACAAACAAAAAACCAAATGCAATAAAATATTTTCATGGAAAAAAGGTAAAACATAAGCAGTAAAAAAGCAATCTCTGTTAAAATCCGACCATATAACACACTATAACGCAGTATTATATCACAAATAAAGAGTTTCATATACAAAATCTTGGCGAGTAATAAATAAATTAATCTAAATTACCAGTTAGGTCTACAGTTACTAAATTTAAGTATTTATTAAACAAGATGTCCATAAACAAAGAAACCGCTCCGTGACATTCCACTCTATTCGAACTTAACCACCGACAACACAGGCTAATCATGAAGAGAAAAGCTCTACGTATTGGGAAGTAACAGATGACAGCTAAACTTACTTAGCGAAGCCACTCACCACATAATCAACATGCAGATCATTCAAGGGTGAAGATATAACATTGCCCTTTGAATAAATAATTCACAGCAATTTGTCTCATTTCTAGGGCGGTTAATAACAATATAGGAAAAAAATATTTACTGTTCTTTCCGACTGCACAGCATCAGTTCGGGCTTACCCTAAGTTCTGGTCTCAATAAAAAAAAGACATGCAAAATGTATTTGAACAAAAAAGAGCGTAATTTAACTCAACTTTGCGAGTTGCGAGTTTAAATTTCAATAAGTTTAACAATTTATAAGTACAAGTATATAAGATTTTAAAATACAACGATTAAATATATTATGCAGCAATTTTTGTACCAGGTTTGCTTATCAGACATAAATTTCTAGAAATTTTTTTGCAACAAATTTCATTATAATTCACTCACATATTTCCATATGACCACTCAGAAATTTATGATATTTTTTTAATTTTTTTTAATTTCTTTTTTTTATTTTATTATTTATTTTTACGAGACCTGTACTCAGGGATGACTCCTATTGGAGCATTGCGTTGACTATCATTAGGAAAATATATAAAAAGGAGGGGGCAAGAGTCAGTGGTGTTTGTGGACATTTGATTTGAATCTGTTTATATTGTAATTGGTGGGAAAAACATTTGCTGGAATAGTGTTCCATAATCTAGCAGAGCGGCTAAGGAACAAATTGTCTCCTATAATGCATTGTGCACTTCATTGGACAGTCAATTATAACAAGATGTACTCTGTGGCAGATACGAGTTGTACAACAACCAGGTTTGCTTATCAGACATAAATTTCTAGAAATTTTTTTGCAACAAATTTCATTATAATTCACTCACATATTTCCATATGACCACTCAGAAATTTATGATATTTTTTTAATTTTTTTTAATTTCTTTTTTTTATTTTATTATTTATTTTTACGAGACCTGTACTCAGGGATGACTCCTATTGGAGCATTGCGTTGACTATCATTAGGAAAATATATAAAAAGGAGGGGGCAAGAGTCAGTGGTGTTTGTGGACATTTGATTTGAATCTGTTTATATTGTAATTGGTGGGAAAAACATTTGCTGGAATAGTGTTCCATAATCTAGCAGAGCGGCTAAGGAACAAATTGTCTCCTATAATGCATTGTGCACTTCATTGGACAGTCAATTATAACAAGATGTACTCTGTGGCAGATACGAGTTGTACAACAACTAGATGGGTTTAACGTCCGTACTTGTCATGAGTCCAAACGCCACTCCGTTGTAAAGGGTGGTGGTCAAATACGCTGCATTTGATCAGCGCCATCCAAAGCCAGTGCCTTCTAATCTCGGTCATGTCTATGACCTTCTTGATGAGTTTCTATCTGGCATTACAACAACCATTACGAGTACTCCCCGAAGTGCCGCACCCAAACCATTAGGCCGATTTACGTCACTCCCCAAATGACAGGGGAGCACAGGCAAACCGGGGGCTTCCTGATGCCCGTCAGAAAGCCTCAGTAATAAACTACCAACCTCTATGCTCATATCGAGCTCCAGGCCCCTGATGTGACGTAAATCACTAGAAACTGTACTGTACCCTCGGGGGAGTACGAGTTATACATAAGAATATGCGATTATTCGGAATTAATGTTTTTATATCATATGAGCACTTCTCGTGGTAGTACCGAACGAAAAGTGAAACGCATTCCCTGATGATCGAATGAATCAATAGAGCTGAATACCCTACCGTCACTACTAAGTACCTTCGCCCTTTTCTGAACGCAGTCAAAAAGCCCCAAAACAGATTTTAAAGCACAGCCTATAATTGGCCATTACCACTCTGTTTCAGATTTACGCCCTAGCTTACTAGCTCTTATGTTGTGTTTGTCAATTTTTATCTATGAGTACCGGGACCAACAGTTTAAAGTCGATTCCGAACGACAGACTTAAGAAGCTTTTTCATGGGAACCAGTTACTCTTAAAGTTTTGCCAGAAGACTGCTAAGAGCAACCCTCCTAAAAATTAAAACCGATTTTTATTAAATTTAAAATAGATTTATATTTTTATTTTTTTATAGTCACAAACTGGATATCAAGTAAATTGATTGCTTAATTCAGAAAAAAATAAAATGACAAACTATATAGCAAAAAAGAGGGTCAAATTTGGCTCCCATTTCTATTACACGTAAATGGAATTCTAAAATATTAAAAGGCAGGAAAAAGTACTTCACTGTAACGTAATTGTATCGACTAAGGATTCTCTCTAAAGGATTCTCTCTATAAAGCTGCATTCACGTAGTAATGTCGGCCAATGTAATCCTAGGAAAAATTTATATAAACTTGGTCTGCTGATAACACCTTCGGTCGATGTAAACACTGAAAGTTAAGTAATAGAAAGCGCATGTCTTGTATTTAGGGAACAAAAGGGCAATACTTTGATAGAATTTCTGTGCCTCCATAAAAATTTCAGTTTAACAACATGAGACTTATATTCCTTTAAAGCCTTTGATCGGCCATTAATTTAGTAGATTTTTCAATAATTTATATATTTATAGCAAATCTCCTGAGCCCTTGTAATAATAATATTCATCCTCTACACTGTAAAAAATTAAAATGTTTATTTTTATTTGACAATATTTTACTGATGAGTAGTGCCATTGGTAGGGATTATTGTTCAACAATTGGAACAACTATACAACAACAAAAAACAAAACAATAAACATCATCCATAACAATCAATTTTCACTTGAAATGTTATCAAAAGTCGCAATTTAAATATGAGCGCAAAAAAATCAACAACATTTAAATACAAGTTTTTATGACACACTAAATGAAAAAATAAAAAAAAACACACAAATTTCATTTGAAATCACTAATATAAAAAAACAGTTGATGACTGAAACAAATTAAATACTTTTCTGGCTTTAAAATAATAAAACTTTTACACCTTCTGTATAACTTAAAGTTAATCAGATCAGCCGTAGTTAATTTCATGGTTTAATTCAGTAACTTGTTAAAGTATGTTATGCTCGTATTTAAAGCACATATCTCGGCATTGAGTTTAAGTTTTTTTAAAGCAGTACGGAATTACTAAAAAAACTATTTAAAATCATTGGTGGTAATTTTATTGATTTTGTATTTTATATTGCATAGCAAGGACTGCTCTTGAAGTTAAAGGCTGGTGAAATTTTAAGAGCCCATGTGGATATTGAATAAACCACAAATTATTTAGAAAATTATTGCCATTTATTTTTATTATGATATGGTTTCATTATGTATTTAATAAAATATCGGCCTAACTGCCGCCGCGTCTTTGGCGGCACACATCCATCCGACGGTCCTAATTTTCGATGAGGCTGAGGCATAATTGAGGTTCTATGCCGTTAATATGCAGAATTATCACATCCTTTAGCTCTTGAATTGTTGCTGGCTTATCGACGTACATCTTTTCTTTTAACCCTAGAATACTAACGTTATTTAATTCTACGTTAATACTAACGCCACGTAAATTTTACGTGCTATGGAATTTTACCTTCAATTAATGTGGTTATTTCCGTAAATTTTTTTATTTTATTAGTTTTTGTTTATTATACATAAATTAAAGTAAAATTTATGTTAAGGTAAACAAAAACAATTTTAAAAGTAAAATTAAAATTCATATTTGGGATTAAATTATAGTTGAAACGGAAAAAATTACCATATGTATGTATATAATATTCCATAAACCAGTATCATATGTACATATATGTATATATCATCTCGTGTGGTCGTTTAAAATAATTCAAACCAATCATTGTGGTCCTGTATCTATCTTCCGAATAAGAAGTGTCAAAGGAAAGGTTAACAGTCAGATTATTATTCTTCAAAGTTGCAGACAAGAACAAGAAACCTAACGAGGCTTTCAATTCAACCAAATTTGTACCTGAAATTGTAGTTTTTTGCAATGTACATATCTACCAAGCTGAAAAATTTTGGAATTTATGTGATTCAAAACTGTTTTCAATATATGTATCTTCCGTCTTGAATAAATTAAATATACCTTTGGGTCTATAGCCTCTGTTGCTGTCGTCCTTGACCATAATTAAACATAAGATTATTATTCATAAAAACTGTGCCCAGCGCCCTTAGTTATCGTCGTACCTTGCCGGATAAACACAATATTTCTTGAAGCGCATTTGCCGCTTTTATTGCGAAAAGGGAAGTTATTGTATTTTAGCCATTATTGTCTAAAATTAATCTTATTTTAGCTACAGTTATTTCTTCTGTTCGGTTTGTTACTTTCTGGTAAATATGAAGTTTTCTGTGATATCTCTTCTTCTGTCAATTCTTTTTCGATATCATTTTTAACTGTTCCAGTGGGGTAGCAATTTTTATTCAGTGAAACTGTTGTTACTATTAAAATCCTCTTTTTCTTCCTCTTTATCAGTAACGTCGCTGATGTTACCAAAGTCACTGGAGTTTACCAATACCTCAACATATTCACAGTTGAGACCACGTGTGGAATTGATCGATTTTTACTTTTCTTTTTCAGTAAATATATGGAATACTTCTACAAATTTATACTCTTAATACTAACGCTACGTATATTTTACGTACGCAAATTATACTCTTACCACTAACACCACGTAAACTTTACGTATAGCCTTTTAATCTTCCCGTTCTAAAAGCAGTTTAATGACTAAATATCCTTCGTTTATGTTTTGCATTGGTTCAAAAACTATTTAAAAAGAGCACTTGTGGAATTTGATACAGTTAGGTCGCTGAATGTTTGTCTAGCAACAATAATAAAAAAACTTACACGTAAAATTTACGTAGGTTAGTATTCTAGGGTTAAATAACCCCAAAGAACGAAGTCCAACGGTGTCAAATCGCATGATCTTGGCGGCCAATTGGCATCTATACCACGAGAGATAACACGGCCATTGAATTTGTCGCGCATTAGAGCCATTGTTTCGTTAGCAGTGTGGCAAGTGGCATCGTCCTGTTGAAGCTACATATCGTCAACATCATAATGTTCATTAACGACGAGCGTAAGAGGGGCAATTGCTGGGCACGACGATGAGTTGATGTGGAAGGCTTTTCAGCTATACGATCGCGAACAGCAGCAATATTTTCTGCAGTACGAGCAGAACGAGCAGCAGACCCAGTTTGCTCAAATTTGTGCACGATTTTTCCGATTGTACGCTTATTTTAGTGTGCAAGGAAAGCTGGACATCAAAAAGCTGCGATCACAAGAGACAGCCAGGTCGTTTTCCGATCGCCTTTCTAACGAGCTGAATTACATCCCATCCTCTCTCGAAAGTATTGGTGGACAGTGGTCTCACATCGCTCACTCTCTGCGCAGCGCTGCCGAAACAGTTCTTGGTTTTGAGCGTCCTCCCCGCAGAAACCAATGGTACGATGAAGAGTGCCGTGAGGCCACTGCAGCAAAGAACGCTGCTTATAGACGAACATTGCAGTCCACCTCTACAAGAGCAACGGTGGAGGCGTATAGAGAAAAGAGGAGGGAAGAGAGACGCCTATTTAGAAAGAAGAAAAGAGAGCAAGAAAGGCGTGATCGTGAGGAAATCGAGATGTGCAGGAGTAGAAATGATGCTCGAAATTTTTATAAAAAGATAAGGCGTCTTACTACTGGTTTAAAGCCCGGAGCAACCTTCTGCAGAGACGAACATGGTAACCTGGTTACAGATGCACAAGGAACACTAAGATTATGGAGACAGCACTTCTCTAATCTATTGCAGGGCGATGGCGACACAAATTCCGCCTCTAGAGATGCTGTGCCGGACCCAATCATTAACGACGACGTCGAGATCCCGTCCCCCAGCCATGAAGAGGTCAAGGTTGCCATATGGCGACTGAAGAACAACAAAGCAGCTGGACCTGATGGTTTGCCAGCTGAACTCTTCAAGTATGGAGGCGATGAGTTGGTTAGGTGCATGCACCAGCTCATTTGCAGAGTATGGCTGGAGGAAAGTATGCCCAACGATTGGAATCTTAGTGCTCTCTGTCCCATCCTGAAAAAGGGAGATCCCACGATATGCACCAACTACAGGGGTATAAGCCTCCTCCCTATCGCATATAAGGTTCTTACGAGCGTATTGTGTGAACGACTGAAGCCATTCGCCATCTCACTGATTGGACCTTATCAGTGCGGCTTCAGACCTGGTAAGTCCACCATTGACCAGATATTCACACTGCGCCAAATCCTGGAGAAGACCCATGAAAGTCAAGTCGACACACACCATCTTTTTGTCGACTATAAGGCAGCCTTCGATAGCCCAATAAGGGATCGCGTTTATGCCGCAATGTCTGAGCTCGGTATTCCTGCTAAGCTGATAAGGCTATGCAGAATGACGCTGAGCAACTCCTGCAGCTCCGTCAAGGTAGGAAGAGACCTCTCCGAGCCTTTTAATACCGTGCGAGGTTTCAGACAAGGCGATCCCTTATCCTGCGACCTCTTCAACTTCGTCATGGAGAGCGTTTTGCGAAAGGCAGGTGTGCATCGTAATGGCACTATTTTTAATAAAAGTGTCCAGCTCCTTGCGTATGCCGACGACATAGACATCATTGGGCATACCAAGCGAGATGTCACCGCAGCCTTCAATGCTATTGAACGAGAGTCTGCAAAAATGGGTCTGGCGGTAAATGAGAGCAAGACGAAGTACATGTTGTCGACGAGTAGGGACGTTGATCGTATCGGCTCCCAGGTTACAGCCGGCAACTATACATTCGATGTGGTCAAGGAGTTCATCTACCTTGGCACCGCCATTACCAGCAAGAATGATGTCAGTCTGGAGATCAAGCGAAGAATTACACTGGCCAACAGGTGCTACTACGGTCTCGGTAGGCAGTTTAGTAACAGAGACCTCTCTCGTGCGACGAAATTAACACTCTACAAGTCGCTTATTCTTCCGGTGCTTCTCTATGGTGCGGAAGCATGGACGCTGTCTTGTGCCGATGCAGCGGTACTGGGAGTGTTTGAGAGAAAAATTCTTCGCAAGATCTTTGGTCCACTGAAGCAAGGCGATGAGTTTCGCATTAGGACCAACTATGAGCTGTATGAGCTCCTCGGCGACGTAGATGTTGTCCAGCGCATTAACATCCAGCGGCTGCGCTGGCTCGGCCATGTTGTTCGGATGGAAGAATCTGCTCCAGCGAAAAAGGTTTTCGATGCGAAGGTCACTGGACGTCGGCGTAGAGGACGTCCATGTTTACGTTGGAAAGACCAGGTAGATGGAGCCCTGTCATCAATTGGTGTGACCAACTGGAGAAGGCGTGCGCTTAGCAGAGACGCCTGGAGACTAGTGTTGAGGCAGGCCGAAACCCGTTAACGGGTTGTTATGGCCAGCTAAGTAAGTAAGTAAGTAAGTAAGTACGCTTATTTGGACGATTAAATTGACCGAAAAAATAAAGAAGTGACGATATGCATTTATTTGAACGGTGATCTTCATAATAAGCCTGAATAACTTTAACACATTGCTCGATAGTGTGTCTTTCAATGGTCAAATGGCAAATGAAATGCAGAAAAAAACTTGAAGTTTAGGTGTGGTTTACATTCAACATCGGCCCTTAAAATTTAACCCCCCGATATATCAAACTGTAGTTACCGTGGTCTAGTGGTTAGTGTGTTGGCTTACTAAGCCATGAGCCCTGCGTTCGACACACAGCTCCGACATCTTAAAAAAAGAAATAGGAAAAAAAAATATTTCTTTCGGCGACTACCTCTCAGCAGTCTTCTGGCAAAAGCTCTGAGAGTAATTAATTGCTATGAACAAGCTTCTCAAATCTGTCGTTCGGAGTCGACATTAAACTGTAGGTCCCGGTACTCATGGATACAAATTTACACACACAAGATGAGTGCTGCGAGAAGCTAGGCAGTAATCCTAACACAGGGTTGTAAAGGCCAGTTATGTATGTATGTATGTATATATCAAACTGTTGCACTCAAAAATGACTGACAGTGACTACTTCTCGGACCGCTGTTGTACTGTATTTTTTTAATTCCATATTAAAATTAGCAGATAACATGTGCTTAGTTTAGTGCGTGTTTTGTGAGTCCTGCCGTTTGATTTATTAATAAAAATTGGTTTCAGCAATTTTTTTGACAATTATAGTTTTAAATAGTCTGAAACCTCTATAATTACTTTCTTTGTCTCGAGTACAAAGTTTTCTTTTGGGCATCTACTATATTATCGCCTTATTGCACTGCTATTGTGTTCAAAGTTAAAAAGAAACCGGCTCGTCTAAAAGAAAAAAACTTTTAGCTGCTAAAACACGTTTCCCTTTTAAATGTTTTTGTTTAATCTTATCGGGCTTTTTAAAAATTAACAGCCAACTCCATTGTTTTAAAGTTTCTCAATCGAAAATACAACAAAAATTATTATTCACTTTTTTTTGGTTTTTCTTTTTCTACTCTTCCCACGTCTTTTGTTAAAATAATTACAATGTTCAGTAATGGAGTAAAGAAATGAAAATAAACGAAAACAAGAAAAGAAATTTCAAAAGAACATAAAAAGTTTTGCAGGCTTTTTTCTTTTTCTTCTTCTGCAAATAAATCAAACCAAAGTAAAGAAAAACCTATAAATAAGTTTAAAGGGGGTTTTCTTGAAAATAATTAAGAATGAACGTAAGACACCGCTGGTTTTGTTGTTTCGTATTTAAAACCTTTGAATATAAAAGTTTTTACCCATTTTGTTTTATTTATCATTCCCCTAAAAATATAGGTCAATTAAACTTAAAGAAAATTTCATAAATAATTAAAATAAATTTTCCGATTGCCAATATTCTATTTTCACTTTTAATCCTATTAAATGCTTGTGGGAAATTTTATTTATCGATATGCTTCTTAAATCCATGCGGAATTTTATAAAATTTTATTTATCTGTCTTTGGAGTGTTTTATCAATATCTTTATTTAAGGAACGTATAAATTCCATGAATGTTATATTTCCGTATCGTAACAGCAGAATGGTAGCTAAAATTCGAAGAAAGGCCAGTATTAAAAGTAAGGATGTGTTCTTCTAAAATCTAATTTAGAATTCACAGATTTGACAAAACAAAAAACAGAAAAATATAAAACGCCGATAGATGTCACATATATATGTGTTGTACAGCATTCTAAAAGAGGTTTTACAGTCTAAATTTCATTGTTTTTAAAACCATGCTAAACAAAATTTTATGCAAAAACCTGTCTTCTTAAACCGCCGATTCCGTGTTCTAAACTTTCATTAAAAAAATTTTTATTAGATGCTTCTTATTTGTAAATTGAAATAAAAGAAAGTGTGTGGGAGATCTCATTGAATCTGTAATTTTCTTAAAATGTTGAATGGTAATGTTTTAGCATATCCGAATAAGTATCGCAATTCATGTTGGTTTTGAAGTATGTGAAAGTGTGTGGCGTTTTACAATATATCGGCGTCTAAAGAAATTCACAAGTAAAAGTATTATGATTTTTCAAAGAGTAAAATATCAAAAGCCACATGACCTTTACGGTAATTTTGAAGCCATATATCGGTAGCATACATATTATCGAAATAAGGTAAAAACAAGTTTGTAACTATCGACCTGTAGTGCTTCATTCTGATGGTGATGGCGTTGTCTGCGGCGTTCTTATTAATGCACTACTGTCTACCCAAGTACAACTCCAATCGGTAAAGATTTTACGACTCATTTCTTGTCCTGTATTTCTAATGAAAATTAGAAGAACTTACCATCTGTTTTCAGTGGCAAGAGATATAGTCACATCTCTATATGAGGACACCTTATATAATTCAAATAATATCGTGTTTTAAAAACTAAACTTTTATGGAAATGAAAACAAAATATGAAATTTCAGTGATGATCACCGAAATACAAATACTTATATACCAAGTAATATACAGTCGGGCCTCGATTATTAGTGGTGGTCAAGACCAGAAGCATTACGGATAATCAATTTTCACGGTTAATCGAATAACAATTTTGATAATACAGTTATTTTTTATTATTTTTATTATTTGACAAGTGAATATTGGTGCACATACATATTTACATTCAAAAGTTAATCAAGATGGCTATGTCGTAAACGGTCTGTATCCCAATTTCATATTTTTCAGCTAGCATTTTAACATTTGTAGTCGCCGTGGTCTAGTTGTTAGTGTGTTGGCTTACTAAGACATGGGCCCTGGGTTCGACTCCAGGCTCTGACATCTTCAAAATAAGAAATATGAAAAAAATATTTCTTTCGGCGACTACCTCTCAGCAGTCTTCGAGCAAAAGCTCTGAGAGTAACTAATTGCCATGGACAAGCTTCTCAAGTCTGTCGTTCGGAGTCGACATTAAACTGTAGGTCCCGGTACTCATGGATAAAAATTGACACACACAACATGAGTGCTGCGAGAAGCTAGGCCGTAATCCTGACACAGGGTTGTAAAGGCCAGTTATGTATGTATGTGTTTTAACACTCACATTATTTTTTGAGTGCTCGTTCATTATTTTAACTTTATCTTCAATATTTAAAACGTTTCTTGTCTTTTTATCACTGGGAACGATGTCATACTAAGTATATTTACATCTACCAACCGCACTTCTTAAATTTCAAAATTAACTTAATCACTTGTAAATGCTTCTGACTCATCGTATGAAATCAAGGGAATTCCCCGTTTTCATCACGGATAATAGAGGTAATTACGGTTAACCGAAGCAAAAAATTTGAAAACACTGCAAACAAAAAACAAAAGACTGATCTTTGGCTATCACGGTAAATCAGAGTTACCGGTTAACCGGAGCACAGATAATCGAGGACCGACTGTATATGAGTTTTCTTGAAACAACAAACTGTCGTTTTTTTACGATTTACAGAGGAATAGCGACAAGTTTAGGAGAAATAAAAAATTTGACATTCTTTAGGTTGTCACGAAACGTAGTTAATTTTGCGATGGGAGATAGACCGTTTTGAGAATATTAGAAAATATATGAAATTTTGCTAGTGATCAATTTGTGACTCGAGCCTCATTTACAAAGTTATATATAGGTATATACTTATATATAGAATTTTACTGGTGATTATGAAATTTCTTTACTTTTGTAATTGGTGCCTTATTTACAAAAAAATTAAAGTAAAAAATTTATGAAATTTAGCAATTTTAAGAAAATTAGAAAATATGTTTCATTTTGCTAGTGATCATGAACATCTATTAATATTGCGGTTGAAGCTTTCTTTACGAAGATATAGGAATTAACGACATAAAAAATAAAAAAAATATTTACTCTTGCTGGTGATCACGAAATTTTAAAAAAATAGTCATGAAATTTCCTTATTTTTTCGATAGAGTCTATATACAGTAATTTAGAAACAATTTAAAGAAAATTATAATAATGTTGAGGTCTTTTTACGGATCTGTGAAGATTTAAGATCAATACAGAATAGAAGTTAAAAAAATGGCATACATACTTACATAACTGGTCATTACAACCCTGTTTCAGTGTTACGGCGTAGATTCTCGCAGGGAAGTTGAGAGCGTCAATTTTCATCTATGAGTACTGGGACCTACAGACTCCAAACGACAGACCTGAGAATCTTGTTCATGGCAATCAGTTACTCTCAGAGTTTTGCCAGAAGACTGCTTAGAGGTAGTCGCCGAAAGAAATAATTTTTCAAATTTCCTTCTATCAAGACAGCAGAGCTGAGGTTTAAACCCGAAGCTCTTGCCTAATAAGCCAACACACTAACTACTAAACTACGGTGATTATAGAAAAAAGGAATGAGAAAATTAAAAATGTGTTCTTTTGCTGGTGATCGCGAACTTAAAAAAAAAAATTATGAAATTTTACTGGAGATCCTGAAATTTCGTTATTTTTCCGAAATATTCTTTGTTGACTATGTGAAAGCAATTAAAAATTATTAGTTTTTAGGAAATTAATAAAACATGGGAAATTTAACTGGTGATCACGAAATATGTTATCTTTGCGATTGGAGTCTAATTTATCGGATTTTCAACATTTAACGAACATTATTATGGCCTTAACTTTTCTATTTTTTAACTAAAAATTTGTTCAAAATACAATATTTAACATTTTAAATTTATACTCAAGGAAAAAATTCTTAAATAAATGATTTACCTTTTCATTTTCTAATATTTCTAAGTAGAATTAAATAAAATTTCTAAAAATAAATTCAAATTCATTTAATATTGCAAATTTAATTTATGTAAGCGTAAGTAAGTACAGTATAGGAGTACACAACTTTTATAATTTCCTCTTTTCTCCAGCATATTAAAAATTATGACAATAAGTCACATACTTTCAGCTATTGATTCATACAAAATATCTTGCGCAGACATTTGCTTCTAAAATAAAATGAAGGTAGAAAATATTCTTCCCATAATATCTCAGACATAACTTAGAAAAACATTACGGTGGTTCATATTAGAAAGAATTGTATTAAAAATATTGTTATTCCATAAAAGTAATGATAGATAAAAATATGTTTTTTTTTTCTGAAAACTAATACCACCTTAATTAAAATAATATATGGCAATATCTATGTATACACGAGTACATTGAGTCAAGTTTTCTATAACAGAACAGAATGTGTATGTAAAACTTAGAGTGAATTATAAAGAAAAGCGTTATCATAATAATACTCGTATTGTATAAATTCATGTCAAATGTCAAATACAGTTGGAAAAATTTTACAATAAAATGAAATTGTATTTACATTGAATTGTATGCGATTACATGTTCAAATATGCTTCTAAAATTTTTTATCAAAAAAAACAAAACAAAAAAAAACGTATTGTAAAATGAATGTAGAAAAAGCGAAAAAAAATATTTGTAATTTTTAGTTGTATATTTCAAACGGCTACAACATGTCAATTGAATATACATACAGTCAGATAACGTTTTTTTTTTATGAAGCGTTTTTAAATTATTTAAAGATTAATAAATTTGAAAAAGAAATTTTAAAATAATTTAAAGACAGAAACAAGTTAGATAACAAGTTTAAATGGCAATTCCGATTTAGAATAAAAAAGCAAAAATAATTTAATTAACTTACTTTTTACTATTGTTTGTAAAAATATAAATATTAAAAAATTACCATACTTTTATATAGAAGTTTTCTTTTAACTCTTGTTTTTTCAAGTAAAAAACTATTTTAAAATTCACTGCCTTTTACTATAATCCCAAACAAAGTTAACTGAATTTAATTAGATAAATAGAATGAATTTTATTAACAGTTGAAAATTTTTACAATTCGAGGGCTTATTTTCAGTACCATCTATCTACAAAAACACAATTTTTCAGGAGAGCCAAAAAACTGTTTTATTCGCAAATAAGCAACATTTTTGATGAACTCATCTTTTACAATATTAACAGAATGTGTCTAACAAACGTTCTAACTAAAAAGTTTCTTGAAATTCGCTTTAGCTTCTATGATAGAAAGACGGTATTGCCTCAAAAATGAAATCATTGTGTAGGATAATAATATGTAGATAGACGGTATTGCCTTATTTTAAAATTAAGTTTGTATTACGGTTTTTGTATGGGGACCCCGAAAAAGGTGGGAGATAGGGTGTAGATATGTTCACAAGAAATATTGGGGATAGAAAAATAGTAGAACCTGTTCTAACATTTGAACCCTTCAGGGAGCTAGGGGTTGTTTTTGACTAGTTTTTTTTTTGTTTTTGTTTTTGGCATCGGTGTCTCAAAAAGGGTGTCAGATAGAGGGTAGGTGTGTTCAGAAGAATTGTTTTTGACTAGTTTAACCAGTTTAAATTCAAAGACAATGTTTTTTATAATTTTTATATTATAATTTATTATAAGTTTTACTGCTCGTGGCTACGATTATCATAAAAGTAGTGATACTCCTCTGGAATTACCGCTTTTAACTCCTGTAAATGTTTCCATTTGGTTTGCTGAATTGGTAGTCGACCGGTATACAATTGTTCTGGTTCTATGTGACCTTCATATTGCTTTATTCTAATAGGTAGTTCAGTGTAATTATAATCAAAATTCACATTAAACTTAATGGTACCACATGGGGAATATAAGAGAGATCTTAGTTGGGATACTGTCGGATCATTTTTTCTCGACCAGGTCTAGTATTGGAAAATCGAAAAAGGTTCGTATCCTTATAGTTCTTAAAAATTTCATACTTTAAATGTAATGCATCAAATGGCATTTTAATAATTTTGTTCTTGATTTTGACTCTTTTACGGGCATCTTTGGTTACCCTGATGTAGTCGAATGGCAAATATATGGTTTGATTTTTCATCTAAGCCTCTATCTTTGCATGGGCACTGTCACACTCCATCTGGATGTGATCTTTCTGCAAGTATTTTTGTTCTATGATTTTGTTGTTTTATATCGAAAAATTGGACAAAGCATTCGAAAAAAGTGATTACGGTTTTGGTAACCGCAACCATCGGACTAAATTATTATTGGTAAAGTATCTGTTAGACAGTGTGTTGACAAATGGTGCATTATACACGAAATAAACGTCGGAGCGGAGAGGTCTCCATCAGTCTCGTTCCACCAGTAATTTGTACATTGATGCGTGGCAAGACTGTACACGTTAAAGTTGTGCACTTGTAGGTGTGTTTTATAATAAATGGCAAGAGAAGTATGTATCCGAAAAACGAACAGTAAATAAATACATATCAAACAGAGAAATACCCTGAAATTAAATAAAACGACAAAATTCTATGATGTAGATAGACGGTATTGCCGTCATAAAATTCATAAATAAGTATCTTTGTAGATAGACAAATGATAAAATACAGGATATATAGTACTAAAAATAGTTTTTTTTTTCCACTGAATTTTTACAGTACACATAAAAAAAATTTCGTCAAAATCTAGATAGAGGGTATTGAATATAAGCCCTCGAATTACTAGGTTATCCAGTGATATTAAAATAAAATACAACACTTCTTAGAATATGATTTCTATGAAACTTTTATATCATTATCTCGCCAATATTTACAAAATAAAATGTGATTTATATGACCGCCTCTCTGCTGTTTGCAGTGTATGATTCTTTTTGGGAATTCCAGGCGGTATCTCTCCAATAATTTTAAGAATGTGGACACGGTATTTAACAAAAGCCATAGGTCCAATAAGAAAAAGTTTAACGATGTCCAATCGTATGATAACGCTACCGAGATATTTATCATGCAATAAAGCATGTGGCCCAGGCACAGCCTTGTTGAAACTATATAATATCCAGTTTGTAGTCTTCATATGCAAGACAAAAAAAAAATCATTCACCATACGGCTTTAATGCTCTTCATTATCGGTGACGGTTGTTTCAGCATTATTTTCGAAAAAAATACGACTCAGTGATACCTCCAGGTAATAAGGCGCTCCAAACAGTCGCTTTTCACAAATTCAGTTAATTTTTCACAATAACTTTGCAGAGTAGGATATTGGAGGACTTTGCATGCTAAAGTAACCACGGTGGGAGAAATAATGCTCGACACTAAAGAAATTTCCATTAAAAAATCAGTTACCTCTAGTTACCTATCCAATATATCAACGATGGCGCTGTGAATGATCTGCCGGCTGTAATTGTTGTGTAAATTAGACTTTATATAGACAGAGGTGCAGGTCCAAATACTAAATACGGCATGTGTCGTATGGTAAGCCCAATTAATGAGACTACAGTAGTGTTGGCAAATACGGATAGCTTATATTCAGTATTTATATAAATTATAAAAAATTATTGGTTATAGCGCTCGCTTACTACACCAAGCAGCCCAGGTTCGAGCTCCAGCACTGGAGAATATAAAAACCAAAAAATTTTATGCGACATTTTCAAGTCTTAAAATCAAATAAAAATATTTTTTTTATTTTATTTTTTTACTGGGTAAACAGGCAGAACTGGAAAGCGAGGTTCAGAACCTATCAGCAACAACTCATATAAGGCGCTTAAAAAATTCAAATTCCCGTACAATTTTTTAATTTTAAATTTTACCATATGGAAATTTTCCATTTTTTAGTGAAAATATCTTTTTTTCTTATACCTTAAATAGAACTTTTTAATTTCATTTTATATATATAAATTATTAACTACTTGCGTTCACTCCTTATTTTACTGACTAGTCCAGACGCACAGGTATTAGATTTAAAAATTAAAATGGACTCACGGCGGAAAACGTTTTCTTCAGCTCTTCTTTTTGGCAAAAATATCTATTTATAAATTTTTCCTTTTTATAAGTCATTTCACAAAAAAGTTTGAATCAGACAGTTTTAGTTTTTGTTGTCTGGTAGCACCAAAATTACCCAGGTTAAGGAAAAACGTTCAAATGTAATGAAGTAAAGTCATAACTCGTGTTGAAAAATAAATATAAACCCGACCAACAAACCAATTCCACACAAAAAAAAAACAATTATTATAGTACTAAAATAAAGCTCCACTTTTAGTAAAATCAGAAGTAATATTTAATTTGCTATTCTAGTGACATTCATTAAGAGCTACTGAAATCTGATCAAATACAATGTGGAGTATGCAAAACGGCATGAACAGCTTTATTTTCCTGGTATATAACCAAGATGCATTTTTTAAAATGAAATGAAATTTACTATACTCGAAAGATAATCTTCTTGAATTATAAATTAAATATGACTTCTGGCATATTTTCTGGCTGACTCGGATCTATTCTAATTTGTACGCCCAATTCTCTATGAATTTTTCCAAAATTTTTGGCCATATATCGGCAATACCGCCGCGAAATTTTTCCTGTACGCGGTCAATCAGTTGGAGCTTTTAGGCATAGCCTAACGACTTTATATATCCCCAGAGGCAATAGCCTAGAAGCGTTAAATCGCGCGATCTAAACGACCAATTCACAGGTCCGAAATGTGCCATTGCAAAACTTTGCTCTATATAAGCTAAGGGTTAAGGCCTATTTGATATTCTCAGAGCTTTTGCCAGAAGACTGCTGAGAGGCAGTCACAGAAAGAAAAAATTTTGCATATTTCTTTGTCAGTGCTGGATTTAGGGCCCTTGGCTAATGTCTTAGTAAGCCAACACACTAACTTTGCCCTTGGTAACACATCATGGTTACTTAATTATTGAAAGTTCGTATCATGGCTCTATAGCGATCACCATTGACTCTAGGATTCTAACCAGCATCGTTTTAAAGAAGTACGGACTAATGATTCCACCAGCTCACAAAGCATATACTTATGGATTATTACCACTCCAAATACAGAATTTTTGTTTATTTACGTATCAATTCAAACAAAATTGATCGTCTTAGCTCAACAAAATTCGCTTCTTTGGCCAATTAACAGCAATTACGCTTTACTTGGTGATCAGTCAGTCTATTCATGTTGAAATGCCAAACCAAACTAATAAAGTGACGTCAACTGATAGTTCTATACCTTCATAAAGAACACCATATACCACTATATAACACTAAGAATAACAATTATTAAATATATTTATACCAAAAATAAAATCACTTCTCAACTAGTTTTTTTAATTTTTTTTTTTTTTGGTGTTTGTGTCAAAGTGTCAACTACCCTGTCAAACTGTACACAAATTTAATGTTCAATCAAATTCGGCAAAACTGCACAAGCCTGCTAAATTGTTTTGATTTAAAATTCATATTTATGAAATGAAACAATAAAAAATTTTCCTAAACCATACAACTCATTCCAAGTTCCTCAATTACTTATATTCTTCATTTTGTTTACTGCTCATGCATTGAATTATTGCTTTAGATTGATTCACGTCAAAAAGTTTGTAGTTCTTGTGACTATTTGTGACATTTAAAGGAAGTAAAAATAAGAAAATAGAAATAAAGTGAAAATAAAATTGTCTTTAACACACGCAGTATTGTTTTTGAAAATAGCAAGTAACCTCAATACTAGACAGTCATATAGACAGACAGCTGGACGGACATGCAAACTTTTGAACAACAACAAAAAAATGTGTGTCATTCAAAAAGATTTGCAACAAAAGCAGAAAAAAATGTGTATATAGAACAACCATGTAACATATATGAGTGACAGGTGAATTGTTCGTCTGCGTTTCTTAGCACATCCATACACACACACACACACACATTTATATAGTGCAACGTTGCATTTATGTCATCTAAGGATGTCTAGATGTGTCGGTAGGTATTGAGTACCACACCATCATCATCGCCAACACGCTGGTTCATTTAAGCACATGCTTTACTCACATTTCGCTTTCTTTGTCATTCTAATCTACTACAAGACCCAGAGCTCTAAGTGGCTGTTTAGATATTTGCCAGGAATAAAAAAAAAATGGTTGCTTTGTGTTTTATATCACTTCATTCGTAGTAACAATACATTATTTTACTTTTCTAAGATTACAAATTTAAATCCAAATTATACTTTCACTGTTTTGTTTACATTTTACTCTTTTACGTACTTGCATATCCTATTTTAAAATTTGTATTTGTCATCGTTCAATGACTTTGTTGTTTAGTATTATTTTTTTGTCTTGTCTGCAATTTTGTTCTTTAATTTAGGGTGTTTTTTAAGAGCTTGAGAACTTAAAAAGAGAACACAAGACAGAAATATTACTGAAAGGAAGTTTTTTTATTATAACCTGGTAGATAACTTCATGGGATTTATTTGTTTAATACGTATATGATTATCGGCATATATCTACATGTTGTTAAGCAACGTGTTCTGCAGATTTCACGTATTTCATATAATTTTTCGAGTCGACAGATTACCTTCTCAATTTCACCTTGCCTGGATGATAAATGTTCGATATCATCATTATTAACTGTTTCCTTGATATATTGCCAATAGCTTAAACAATTTTATTCCATATTTTCACTATCCTATCTTGTCTTTACTAGAAAAGTAACTATTTGCAAGGAAGCCAGTTTGTTTTCTATCTCAATTAAAAAAAACTTGTGCATATTGTTTTTGCATTTAGACATCATTCGTGTTTTCCATAGCATTTTCCTTAGTAGTGTGGCACAGCTTGCGACACGAACGAGAGAGAGAAGCTTGTTCATGGCAATTTTACTCTCAGAGCTCTTGCCAGAAG
This sequence comes from Metopia argyrocephala, assembly GCA_963576795.1. NCBI lineage: Eukaryota > Metazoa > Arthropoda > Insecta > Diptera > Sarcophagidae > Metopia > Metopia argyrocephala. The sequence continues at coordinate 52,251,239 of OY756211.1, read as the reverse complement.
ACTATTAAGTTGTAGTCGCCGAAAGATATATTTTTTTCATACTCCTTTTTTTTAAGATGTCAGGGTTGGGGTTTGAAGTCGGAGCTCTTGTCTTAGTAAGCCAACACACTTACCACTGGACCACGGTGGCATATACTTATATTTTATGTTATATGTTTCTTCCGATCAGTCCAATTGTTTACTATTTTAGTGATAAGTCTGGCTACATAACTTGACTTATCCAGTGGCGTTAAATCGCGGAAACGACAAAGCTACTGAACAAGAAAGCTGTCACCAAATGTGCAGTAAATCGATTTTAAGCACTCCGTATGGAAAAAGTTGCGCTATCTTGTTGGAAACAAATGTCGTATTGAGTTTAGCTGATTTATTGATGGCAGTTAAGCACAAAAATTAAGTACCGGTGATGCCATTAGCGTATAAACGGCACCAAATAGTCGCTTTTAAAATAGTGGTCCGACAACAACTTGAAGACTGTCTTCGCTCTAAAGATTGGAACTTTAGCTTTTTAACCTGAAATCATTTTCAAAACTAAAGATAAAATGCTCATCTTCAGCATAACTCAAATGAGTTCAAGCAGCAAAAATGCGATGTAAATTTTTCTCACTTGGCTTGAATTCATGCACGAGCTATACTTTGTAGTCACACAATGTCTTTATTTGAGATTTTCTACAAGATGAAAGAACAAAAGCCACCAGATTGATAATTAAGGTGAATTGATAATTCGATTTCTTGTTCAAGACTTCACGCTACAGTGGGAATATTCTTTTCTTCACTTTTTTTCACTGATTGATGATTTAGTGCAAAAACAATCAATAGCTACACGATTTGCCTGTTCACTAAATGAAAAAAATGTTATATGAACTTCGCAAATAGATTTAATTTTTTTTGTTTTTTTAATATTATCAACATTTTAATATTTTGTTCTAGAATCTATAATTCTCATACAGCTAAAAGAGACACCCTCTATATTTTATTTTTATTTAAAACTTCTACTTTCCACTTTGCACTTCTGTTCTAATTTTTTCTAATTTTTTCCTCGTTGTTCAATACTTCAAAAGAAAACAATTTTAACGCTTTATTGCAAAATGCATCGTGGTGTTAAAGGGTTCTTCAGATTTTTCTAACCCACATTTGCTCTCATTGAGTAACACATGAGGTGAATTGATTTGTTAATCAAAAGAATTGCTTCATTTTCTTCAAGTAAAACTTCGATTTAAATATCTCTTAATGGCTTTTGTTAAGCATATGAATGACTTTGCCAAGTGTGCGGTTTTGTAAGAATATATTCAAAAGTGATCGATTATTTAAAAACAAATAATAAATGAAGACATGAAGATATAAATAAAAACTTTTTTATAAAACAAATATTTTTAATGAATAGATTTTTCCACTTTAAATATGTTCCATCCATATAATGAATTTCGGATGCTTTTAAGAATATAATGAAAAGAAACTTAAAAATTTTATTATAAAATGTTTTCTTCGCTGGCTTCTAAAATTTTTTTTATTAAAAAGCCACTATAATTTAAAACATTATGGGCCATGTGGGTCTAAAGGGCCGAAGTGTAGTCGGCTTTTTATATATAGCCAGCACTGATTTAAAACATCTAGATTTTGGTCTCTTTAGACATGCAGTAAATTTAAAAGCATGAAGCAAACTCATTACAAACAATAAAATTTAAACATAAAAGTAAGTACAATAATAAAACTATATACAGACCTTAACTTATTTGGGGTTTCTAAGGTTTCTATGGTTTCTCGCTCTGGCGAATTTTAAATTGTCGGTTAATTTCCTATCTGATATTTGATAATCACCAAAGTGCCTCTTTTTACTTTGCATTAATGCTACGCAAGAGCTCAATAGGTGCTTTGGTCGATTGCCTCATGACAGAATTTGCAGAACTACCCGAAACGAATCTTTTTTTATTTAGGTGCCTATTAAGTTTGCAGATTCTCGCTATAATTCTTAGGTTATCCCACTGACAACCTTAGAAAGCATATGCTGTAGATTTCACTGCGACATGTTTTATTATATAATTTTTATTTCTTTCTTTCTTTGAGACTTCTAAAATAAAAATTAATAGTAAATAAGTTAAGATGGAAAAAGTTGGTCATCGCTTTACGTTCATTGTTGGTTACTACAACCCTGTTTCAGGATTACGGCCTAGCTTCTCGCAGCACCCATATTCTGTGTGTCAATTAGTATCCATGAGTACCGGAAACTGCAGTTTACCATCGACTCCGAAGGACAGACTTGAGAAGCTTGTTCATGGCAATCAGTTACTCTCAGAGCCTTTGCCAGAAGATTGCTGAGAGCTAATCGCCGAAAGAAATATTTTTTCATATTTCTTTTTTTAAGATGTCATATTTTTTAAGATGTCATAGCTGCGGTTTGAACTGGACTATCGCTATGAATGTCAATAATTTTATTTGAACGTTCTCAGTTTAAACAATATTATAACCGTGATTGATTCTACTCTGGGACGAATTATACAAATGGACCAACTTTATCGACATTAAAAACTGTTAGGAAATATCACAAAATGGTCGACTAAAGACACATGTTTTGGCTGAAATGGCATTTAGAAAAAGAGGTGTACATCACATATTAATAAAAAATTTTTTTACGAAAAAGCTGTACGTTTGCTCACAATACATAATTAATGGAAGATCGAGTTAAAATAACAAATTTACACTACAAATTGAATTATTCGCAAGTAATGCCCTAACAAGCAATATTTATAGAATCAATTAAAGGATTAGAAATTTCGAGTTTGTTTTAAATTTTTAGTCAATATATGTCACCGTAGTCTAGTAGTTAGTATGTCGGCTTACCAAGTAGAGAACTCCTATTTCAAACTCCAGCTCTGACATCTTGAAAGACAGAAATACATATTAAAAATATATGTTTCGGCCACCAACTCTTAATAGCCTTCTGGCAAAATCTCTGAGAGTAACTGTTTGCCAGTAACGAACTTCTCAGCCTATGGTTCGAATTCGATAAAAAATCATAAATAAAAAATTGACGCACACAATATGGGTGCTGTAAGAAGTTAGGCCGTAAATCTGGAAACGGTTGTAATGACGAATTATGTATGTATGTATACTTATCAAACAAAAATGAGGCAAAAATTAATAACGAGTAATAGGGAAGATTAAATGCTAGCAATTAACTTTTTAATTTAACTAAAATCAGCATTCTCAAGAGCATTATTGAGTATTATTCTACATAATTATTGCAGCGCTTAAGCAATAAAAATGTACAAGTACATCCACTATTGTGACGGCTAAAATTTTTTAAATAAAATTGGAATTGCTTCATCACAGACCTTTTTCGCCAGAGTTAGGTCACGCGGATTAGTCTTAATTGCCAAATTTAAACTGACACTTCGCAGTGGTAAACGATTTGACAGCAATCAAAATGTGAAGTTAATGGCGATTCAGAGAACAGAGAATCGAAGTTATTAAATATCACTAGGGAAGGTGTGGCGAGCTAAAAGTCGATTATTTTTACTGAACTTATATAGAAATCCTAGTTTGAATTTTATATCTATTAGTAAGCAGTTTTGTTAATTAATTTTGCTTCGTGAATATTCGTTATAATTTTCATTCGATCCATAATTACAAATAAAGTTGGTCTTTTTAAGTGTTCTAAATAACAGTTAAAATATACTATTTTTAAATTGCGGTGCAAAAAAAAAAAATATACCAAATAAAGAAAAGAAATATTATTTTGAGGGTATAAAAAAAGGAATCATAAAGTCAACATTAGCCAACATTCAATATTTGATATATTGATGTGAACGATTTTTAAGCTCTAACAAACAAACCAATATTTTTTAGTAGAACGAAAGTAAAAACCCAAATAACAGGAGAAAGAAAGAAATATAAAAATTCAATGGTAAAACAAATAAAAGATTTTATAAAAACAAGGCAAAACAGAATGAAAACGGAAACAAAAATAAAAAATAAAACAAATAAAAAAGCAATATTGAATCAAAAAAAAAAAAAAAAAAGAAAAATGTCACAAAAAAATTGTTTACAATACCCAAAAGTCAATTACTTGAGATGTTTATAAAATGTACCTCCCGCCATTTTTCTCTAAAACTGTATAAGTATTAATGGTTGGGTAGGAGAGAATGTGATAATATATAAATGGGTATTTTTCATTCGCATGTACACATTTTTGTTTCAAATATTGCACACGCTATAAAAAAAATCAAAACATTTTTATGCACTCGTGCATTTAGAATTCGAAATTTATGTGTTTAAATTGCTCTTCTACGGTGGTTAGCACTGTTATCAGTGGTAACCTCCACAATTAATTAATAATCTAATCCCATTTACTCCTTCGCAGATGACAGTAACATTTGTCACTCATATTCATTTGATCGTAGGCCGAGCCTTTTGGAGATCGGGGTGAGAAGGCAGAATATGAATGACACACTCTCAAATGACCCACAAAGAGTCTCCGAGTGGGGTCTCACGAACAGGGTCGAATTTCAAGCGCGTAAGACCCAATCTTGTTTTATAACGCATAGGCGTTGTGATGATTTAATCCTGCCATCTGTGACTATGGGTAATGTAAATATTGAGGAGGCTGACGCTCTTGATGTTCTGGGAATGAGAATTAATTGTGATGTCCGTCGGAATGATCACATATTTCGAGTGTCGAAAAAAGCATTCAAGTGCCTCGGTTTTCTAAAACGATGCAGGAAATACTTCATTCCATTTGACCTTCTCAATATTTACAAAACCTTCATCCGATCTAGGATGGATACAACTCCCATGTATGGGCCGGTGCTTCAAAAGCAATTTTGGGGCTTCTCGACCGCGTACAATAAAGGGCGAAGGTGTTTATCAGCAACGGTAGGGTATCCAACTCTATCGATTCGTTGGAGCATCAGCGCAATGTAGCGTGCGTTTCATTGTTCTATCGATACTATCATGGGAGGTGCTCTGATGAGATAAGGGATTTGATTCCGGGTGGTCGCATATTCTTGAGGACTACACGTACCTCTCTCAGAGCGCAACCATTTGTGGTTGATTGTTCAGCGAATCGCACAATGCATTATAGAGAGAATTCGTTCTTTAGCCGCACCGCTCGTTTGTGGAACAATTTTCCGGCGAAAGTTTTTCCTGCCAATTACGATATCAGTAGGTTTAAATCAAATGTCCACAAACACTACTCCCTCTTTCCCCCTTCCCACAACATATTTTCCTAGACCAGCATAATCTACTGCATGAGTAGGAGCCGTCCCCTGAGTGCTGGCCTTAAAAAAAAATGAAAAAAAAATAATACTTTAACAACAATGCCAGTACGAGCGATCCAATTACTTAGTAGGGACATAAATATTGTTACTACTTTGAACATACCCATTAGAATAAGAAAAAACCGTATCGCAATTATAATATTTTTTATGTGTGAAAAGAAAAAAAATTATATTTTCAAAACGCCAGCATTAGCCGCATGATCATCTACAGGTGCATAGAATTGTTCGCGGAGACCGGTTATATAAAAGACCACTCCCGGTCTGGCCGCACACTTACCGTTCGGACACAGCAAGTAACCAAAGCCGTCAAAGCAAGGATTCAACGAAATCCTCTCCAAAAATAGAAAATCATGTCCCATGTTATTAAAAAAAAACTTGGGCCTTGGAGCTTTAAAACGGTGTACAGGACATCTTTTGACTGCATCTTTAAAAATACACCATAGTAAAATCCAAATGCCTTTCCGTGAAGTATACCGGTAACATGCATAGAAAAATCTTGTTTACGGATTAAAAAAATCTTACCGTACAGGAAAAGTTTAAAAAACAAAATAACAGAGTTTATGCCCCGTTCATCCAAAGAACTCATTCCACGCGTCGAAAAGGGTCATCATCCAGCTGCAGTCATGGTTTGGTGGAATGTATCTTTGAATGTGGTGACTGACTTTCATTTCTGTAAACAAGGGTTCAAAACATCAACAAAAGAAACTGTTTTTGAAACAATTTCCCTCCTAACAATTTCCGGTTCAAAAACCAGCCTTGGACACTTGAACAAGATTCTGCACCAGCTTATAAGGCTAAAGCGTCACAGACCTGTCTTTGAAACAATTTGCGAGCTATTATATGCTCTGAATATTGGTCATCTGGCAGCCCTGATTTGAATCCTTTGAACTACAAATTTTGGACGGTTTTAGAGGATATGGTCTTCCACAAAAGATACCATAACATTGGTTCTCTTAAAAGAGCTCTGGTTCGCGCTGTAGCCTATTTTCCAATGGATAAGGTGCATGCAGCTATTGATGACTGGCCAATGCGACTTAAGGCGTGTGTGAAGGCGTATATAAAAAAAAATTTTGTTTTGAAACCAGTCATTAGTTTTTGTTTTATAGCCCGACATATTAGTAATTGCATCTAAGTATGTATCTACTAGGTACATATAAACTAAAAATTCACCAAAAGGGCTTTAGGAAAATAATATCTTAAGTGTATGTAATGGCCTACACATTCACGGAACAGATAGAAAAATCTATGGAGTATCTAAAAAACCAAAGTTATGACGAGAAGTTCAATTTCTAAAAATCTAGAGGAGCTTTGGACAGTAACGAATGGGGAATGATCCAAAATAAAATTACGAATTTTACTAAATAGCATGTTAAACAGGCTCCAGCTTTCCATCAAAACTAAAGTTGGTAATATTAAATGCGAAAATAACGTTTTGAATTCTCATTTGAACATAGACCACTGAAGTTTTTGTGGGAGCGCTCTAACAACTATACCACGCACCCCTACAAAAAAACCTAAAATTTTATCAAACAGTAACCATTTTTAGGTTTCTGTGATTGATTTTTATTATTTTTATTCATTTAAAATTTTGAACTGTAACTCTAAATACTATTTCTAGAACCAAAGTCAAAAATAAACACGCAATTGCCCAAAGGTTTCTAGAATTAAGACTATTTGTTAAATTATGAATTTAAAATTTTCAAAACTTTTCGACTTTAAAAGGCCCTTCTTAAAAAAAATATTGTAAAGTGCCTTAACAAGTTCAATCAAAAGTTCGCGCATTTAACCGGGATTGTAAAATAGTACAATACTTATTAAATTCATCCTAAAAAAAAAACGAGTAACCCGATTTTTTCCAACTCATTTAACTCAGTTCAAATGTTTCTTATTCGTTTGGGCTTGACTTTGAGTTCTTAGACAGCCTTTATATAAAATAAAAGATTTATAAAATTTAGTTCTAAACAACTTTTATTGAAAGGAATTACAAGTTATATGTTTTTGTGAACACTTTTGGAAGTCACTGTACATATGTATGTAATTTGTTTGCTGTAAGGTTTTCTTAAGTTGTAAAGCACTTTGCATACTTTTTTCTGGAAACAAAATATGAAAGCATGTTGCATCAATTTTAATTAAAGAAATCTACAGATTAAGTACATACATATATAATTCAGAATGTAGTTTAAGGTTTAATACATAAGAATATGCGGTATATTGTATGTCTACAAAGGGTTAACACTCTATGATATAAAATTACTGACTTCAATTTAAAAGTGGCTCTAGCGAACACTCACCATATCTTTAACGCAAAATTATTTATTTTTTAACTGCCAGCCACTTTTTATTATTGCAGGTCATGTAACTAAAAGACACTCAAATTACCAACAAGATTTATGTTACATTCCCCCAAGGAGAAAGAGAAAAAGGAAGAGAAATACATATAAACCAAAAATAAATATATGATTGCAAAAGTATTGTAATTTATTTAACTATTTGTCCCCTCCACTTTTGCTATATACTCGTACATAAATAGTGTTTTATTTTTACAACACTTTATTATTTTCTTCAGCTACACAGCAACAAAAAAGATCGTCATACAAGGACATGTTATATGTATCATACCAAACAAACATACGAAAAAAAATTGTATATCTGTTCTATTATTTATAGAACAATATAATATAATACTGTTCTATGAACCCTATTGTGGTAAAACCCCAAACTGCTGCATCGAACAAAACAATAGTTTATGACAATAACTTAAAACCCCCGTTGGGTTGACCACTGAGCCTCTCTTGGGGGCTGAGGCATTTTTCTTTATCTTTTTTAACATATTTTACTTGTGATGTTGTTTTAGTTGTTGTTTTTCTTTTTTCTACAACAGAAATTAATTTGACCACAATACAAATAAACAATAGATTTCCAGGGTCATTTAATGGTTGTTGGTCGTGTTTCGTTTTTTATATTTTCATCCATGATTGGCTTTCTTTTAAGGATATTTCTATTACGAGACTGAATTATTTTGATTGAGAATTTTTTTCTCTTACTTATTTTTTGGGGAAAAAATATTGGATTTTTTCTGATTTCAATTCAATACACTGCGAAAAAAAAATTATTTTTTTTAATTTTGATTGTATACAAAAGATGATTATTCAATGTAATAAATACCAAAAGTTTAAATTTGATTGGAATACAAATCACAATTATAAATAGAAAGAAATAAGTAAAGATGTTATGAGTTATTATAACAAAAAACTTATTAAATTGCATGATTTTTAAAAGCAAAATCAAAATTATTTACAAATTTTGATTGAATGTTTTCAACTCGACAAATACATCCTAAGTGAATTTCAGTTGGACTATCAATTTTTTTAGGGACCTCAAAAGATTTTAAATATCAATGCATCACTCAAAAAAAGGAGTCCTCAGTTTTTGGCCAAGAGCTAATTAAAACTTAATGATATTAGTTAACTACTTATGTTTGGCAATAATGTAGTGAAGAGTCTACTAAACAAATATTATAAAAATTTTATATGCAAAAAACCATTTTTTCCTGCACTTTTTTGGAAAAATATAGAAGAAGATTATTATTTTTTTTTACATTTTTCAGCATAAATTTCATTATTACAGGGACTTCAACATCAATACAATCTGAATGTGTCTAGACATCCGAAATAAGTAGCTTACAAAGACCACTCTGTATCCTAAAAAATATTTTGTTTTTCACTATTTCTTTAAATTAAACTTATTATTGTTTTATTTATTGGATACATTTAAAGTATTTTGATTTTGTGTTTTCATCAGAAACCTTAATAGACCTACAAAACTCTTCGCCATATTCATATTTTCATCATCATTAGCATTTGAATCATCGTTATCTTTCAATAATGGTAGTTCATTGTTTATTCTTCTTGTTTATTACCTTAATTCAAATTGCAATGCAATCTATAATAAACTGGACTAGTGATTCACAACCTTTTTTTTATTTTGTTGCGGCACACTTTTGACAATTTAAAAATTTGTCGGCACACAAAACGTTTCCTAATATTTGTTTATTCTCTTTGTCTTCTAAGGTCTACATTGTAAAAGTTTTCGGCAAAAACAAAAGAGAATTGAAAAATGTCCGACTTTTAATTACTACATTGTAAATACCGACTAAAATTGAAATTAGTATTTCAGTCTTTTTCTTTCTTTTCCCGAATTTGCAATTACTAGCTAATAATGAAAAACATTTTTAACTACTTAAAAAATACTTTTTATCCTTTCTTTTCTTTCTGTGTATTTATTTGCCACTGGCATGTTGTCTGGATTACCAGTTCAAGTGTGTTGTAATAACGATAAATATATTTTTGAGATTATTTTACTAGCATTTCCATTTTGGACTGCTACATTTGCAGTAACACATTATCTAATAGTTTGTATCCCATCTCCTTCTCATTTTTAGATTGGTTCTTCACAAATTCTTTGGAAAATATTATTGACAGGTTTTAGCTTAAATTGGTATATTTGTGTGTGTAATTGTTGTACTTATTATTAAAATTGAAATTTGTGGTTGTTGTTTTTTTATTGTCCATAAAATATTAGATTTTATGGCATCAATTGGGATACGAATTGAGGTTGAGGTAGTTTTTTTTCTATTTCTAATTTTCTTTGTGCAATTTTCTTAAAAGCTTTAAAAATAAAATAAACTAGGAAATAGCAAATAAATAATGTTGACTGTTACAGAAATGTATTTGCAATTTTTAAAATAATAAACTATTTGCATAAAATGTGTACAGCAATTAGGAAAGACAAAAGATTGCTTTAGAAAAATATTCAATATATGCATTGTAAAGTTTTAGCATTTAGAGAACAAAACGTTTGCATTTTATTTATACATGGCCAATATTGGTCATCAATTAGCATCATATTATGCCGTTTTGAGATATAACACGGTCAGAATGTCACTCATATCCAGTTCGTCAGATTGAGGAATTTGAATATTTATGCATAGTCTTTAATATATTCAAACATGTTTTTTATATGTTAAAGAGAAGATTTGTGCAAATAAGAACTTGTAACTTTACTGTGTTTCACCATGTTAGGCAATAAAGGCACCGGAGCCATTATTTATTTAAGATTGTACTCAACATAGTAGAAAAATCTAATAAAATCAACTCATGCAAATATGTATATTAAAGTTATTGAAATTAGTACAGTTCATCAAAACCAAGGCATTTGAATGAACTAATGAATGTCATTTGAACATCATAAGAAAACGTTTTGTATTGATATAATACTGGCGATGAAAAATAAAGCTCAAGAAATCATGTGCCAAACCAAATCAGATGGTATAGTGGTTAGAGCGCTTGCACTATAACTCCAAAGGCCCAGGCTCAAATTCCAGCAAAGGTAAAAATATTAAAAAGTTAGTTTGTGGTTTTTTCAAATTTATAATTTAAAAATAAGAGGCTCCCCCCTCCAAGAACACCTTCGACAAAGAAATCGCTAACCGAAATTTCACTCTATTCCACCTTAACCAGTGGCAACAAAATACGAATGATCAGAAGAAAAGCGCCGCCAATTGGTAATTGGCAATTTGTCTGTACTGTACTGGTACTGTCCTTTTCAAAAAAATCCTATACAATGCAGAGCATTTTGTAGGGGTTTACCCCTGAGTATTGGTCTCAAATAAAAAAAAATAATTTAAGTTAGCTTTACATACTATTGTATATGGTCCAATGAAAAAAATCTTAATCGGGACATACAGTTTAATGTCGACTCCGAACAACATACTTGAGAAGCTTGTTCATGGCAATCAGTTACTCTTAGAGCTTTTACCAGAAGTCTGCTAAGAGATAGTCGCCAACAGAAATATTTTGTTAATATTTCTTTGCATCAAGTTTTCAGAGCCGGGTCTTGAACAGAATAGTTTTAATCTCAATTTTTTTGCAATTTGATTTTTATTTCTTGATCCAAAAAGACATCCACTCTGAAATTTTTCACAACTGTAGAGAAAGAAACTATCTTTGGCTTAATTTTTTTTTTTAAATTTTTAAAAAGGTCGCTTTCGGAGATATAGGCTTCCAACATATAAGTAAAGAAAATTGACCTTTGACTTTTAAAAAAAAAAAAAAAATCATGTTGCATATTATATCAAAGGTTATTAATACTTTTTCAAATGCGACTTTTACGAGATGCATACCTATAATACTTTTCAAGAAAATTAAAATTAAGTAATTGTAACTTTGTGCATTTTTGTATTTTTTTCCGGTTTTAAAGACCTCATATTTCCGAATCCAGATGTGTCAGTGACCCCAATTTTTGTATTTAATTTAGTTCTATGATAGTTCTATAGTTCTTTAGTTCTATATATATATATTTCTACAAAAAATCATAAAATTCGGGAGGGGTGGGTTACACCCATTGGTTGATTTGACTTGGAATATCCCATATACGAGTATAAAAAAAAATAATTATTTCCATAGAATAAAAAAAAATGGTAACATCCCTTTCAGTAAATATTTGCGCAAAGTAGCCATAGCTTAACTAATTCGCTTTGAATTTGTAAAGAGTTGAAGGAATGAATTTTTGTAATCACTATAGTATGGAAAGTTTGTTGATAGTTACATACATACATAACTGGCCTTTACAACCCTGAGTCAGTATTACGGCCTAGCTTCTCGCTGCACTCATGTTGTATGTGTAAATTTTTATCCATGAGTACCGGGACCTACAGTTTAATGTCGACTCCGAACGACAGACTTGAGAAGCTTGTTCATGGCAATTAATTACTCTCAGAGCTTTTGCCAGAAGACTGCTGAGAGGTAGTCGCCGAAAGAAATATGTTTTCATATATCTTTTTTTAAGATGTCGGAGCTGGGTGTCGAACCCAGGGCTCATGTCTCAGTAAGCCAACACACTAACCACTAGACCACGGCGACTACATGATAGTTATGGAATGTTATGGTAAGATTAGATTAAATTCAAATAGAAAAAATCAAAATTGCCGCTTATGTATCTTGTTTTGATGTTTGCGTTCATAACCCAAACTTAGGTGTTTTCTTTTCTACAAGAAAAATACCACCCTGTTAAAAGGTACATGAATAAAATGTGTGACCAGCCCTGTGATAATGTCATTAATTATTTAATGAGAACATAACACAAATATAAAAAGTGGAATGCACTATTTTTAACAGCTGCGGAGTATTTTTATTTTTTTTTTTTTTCAAAATATAAAAAATTATTAAGGAAATGATTGAAGAAATGCCAGTGTGTCTAACAATTGATTTAAAACAATTCTAACATATTTTTGTTTTTATTTAATAAAGTTCAGAAATTTATTTCGTTTTGCTTCCAATAAAATACATAAATGTAAACATTGAGCTGCCAGATTGCTAATTCGTCGACTTAAAGTTTTAAAGGTTTTTTTTTATAAGAAGGTTTTTTATCAACAGTGTAACACGATATGCAACTTAATTTATATCATAAACATAACATATAAAGTTTTCTTATGTTTATTAAACAAAATAATGAAGAAAATAACTTAAAGTTTTGATAACGCGTACAAAGGATTTTTGCTCAGAATGTTGTCTGGCAGCGCTATAAATAAACAAAAGCCATCTGTTCTACAGGGCACTCTCAGCACTCTCGATTTATAGAGGGCGTAAAATGCAATACCTTCTGCCATTAGCAAGGGGAATTATTATGAATAGAACTTGCTACCATTTTAGAGTGTGAAACATTTTTAAGAAACAAACACAAAATTGCATTTTTTAAATAAAATGACGCATTTTTTGGTAGAAAAGAAAACACCATTAATAATATCTTTAATTACGAGCGTATACTTGCAATATGTCCAGAGTACAAATAAGCATATTAAATATAAGGTTTACAATTTAACATTACAGTATTACAGATACAAATTTTTCGGCATCAAATTGAATTAAAAATGAGCAAATTTTAAAAGATAAAGTGTTTCAAATTTAAATTTACTCAAAAAATCCTTAAAAAGGGGTGGGTGGCATACTGGTTAGAGCGCTGGCATACAACTCAAAAGAGCCCTGGTTCAAACCCCAGCAAAGGTGAAAATTGAAGAATGAACATTTGCGGTTTTCTAGATTTTAATTTAATAAATAAGAGATTACCCCCCCCCCCCCTCCCCTCCGCCGCTTCAAGAAGTCCATCCATATATAAGCTCCCCGTGGCATTCCACTCTCTTCCTCCTGCCATATAAAAGATTAATGATCAGAAGAAAAAGCGCAACCTACTACGAAGATAACAATTCCGTGAACTTATTCGAAGATGTTCACCAGTTCAGAGTCAAGATACAGTGACAGATGAGGCAAGTGCTGTGGATCATTGAAAAGTGAAGGTATTACACTGGTCTTTCGAGTGATCAAATTTACAGCAACTTGTCTCCGTCGCACAAACGAAAACCATTCATATTTTTAATTCCAGTACAATGTAGGCATGAGCAGGGTTTTACACTCCTGAGTATTGGTCTGATATAAAAAAGGCTCCAGATGATTCCTTGTAACTCCAATCCGCTTTATTTGGTTTTTCTTTATCCACATTTAGGATGATACTTTTATTTATCAGCTATTATCTTATTAATTTTTTATAAAAACAAAAATAAAACATGTTTTCTTCGATTTAAATATAATTTAAAGCAGAAAATTTAATTTTGTCATGAATGACGCATAATGAGCTATTGCAAAATCATCATAAATTTATTTAATAAGCGCTTTTCAGTAATAAAAAAAAGACATCCTTTTTGCAAATTTCTCTTCATTCGCTTGAACGAGTATATTTCATAATAAAGAGTCAACCACATAAATACAATGTTCATGTCTGGTCTGATTTCTTCTAGATTTATGAATAAAATATTTACATAAAAGCACAGTACTGCTGGTAATGTTACACAACTTAATAAGTTTCATAATTATCCGAACGAGGAGTATTCAAAATTAAATTTGACGAACATCTTATTCGTTTCCGGTAGTTTTTGCTGAGGCTAAGTTCAGCAACAGATTTGTCTTTTTAACGTTATTAGGATCAAAATTGATTCTTAATTAAGGCTAAACAATGTATTTCGTCAATTACTAAAATACTTCTTTATCGCTTTCCTGTTTGTGATAAATTTTGGGCACAAAATGGCTTTTACTAAACTACACTTAAAAAGTCTGATAGAAAGAAACTATCGACATTGCTTCAGTTCTAGAAAATTCACTACTTACTAGAACAGGCGATTGTGGTAATTCTTGGTAAAAGTCAACTTACTTCAGTTCGACAGACTTCGTTGCTTATTGGCTTCAAAGTTGCATATGAGAGAAGATCTACCCAGTTCTTTATACCGCCAATCATGTGGCCAGAACGCATTTAATATTTTTGAGTAATGCAGCAGACTCTGGTAAGGACGTGATTTGTCATATTTAATATATAAAAATTAATGTACATTTTGATGTCACCACTAACCGCGGAAACTGGTAATTCGATTTCAGCCAAAATTGCAGAGTATGATGGGAATAGTTTTGGGGATATAGCATTTAGATTTTCCTATATATTCCCATACAAATTCAATGTAAAATTTTTTCATATTATGCTTAACTTATATCTTGAGAGCTATTAAATTTAAATTTTCTAAATTTGGTCTGAACGACTTCATGGTCAAGGAAAATCATCAATCAGAAAGTTGGCATGGTAACTCCCATGTAAGTTAAATATTAATTTCTTTATATCTAGAGAAGCTTTAAAGCTGAAGTTTCTGAGTTTGGTGTAATTGATTTCGTAGTCATTAAAAATCATTAGTCGAAAAATGTATACAAATGGTAGCGGTAGATGTAGCGAAGCATGCCGGGTTCAGGCTACTAAAAATAAAAACTTAGTGTCTGTCTGTGTGTTTATACTCGATAGATTCAAAACCCATAAGTCTGATTGCCGTGAAAATTTAGAAAATTTTTAGGTATATTCCCGGGTAGGTTTTCATCAGAAAGTAAGCCGAAGTAGATAAATGGGTGTGCAAACTACAGCAAACTAAATACACCATCCTGAATGAATTTTCAAAATAATCCGCCTCTTTAATATCCAATAATTTATAAATAAGTACCAGTTAACCACTTCATTAAAAAATTTTTAAATTATTATTAGCTGATCTGTGTAACAAGTTACTTTCATTTAAATGGGATTGTAGGGCATTACGCAGAATCGTGAAATATCAAAAGAAAGGGGAAAGCAACAGAAATATAAATTGCAACTAATTAATGTAAAATTTAATTACAGCAAAACTTTCAATAAAATAAAAAAGAAGCAACTAGAACGACTATAGTATTTAACAACAATAAAATCTTAACAAACTGTCAGTTACAATAACTTCAAGAAAATTATTTATTATTCAACCACTCACTAACTCATTTACTAATTCACTGAAACACATTCAAAGCGCTATTCACAGAGGCAGTAAACAACACAAAAAAAAAAAAACTGACAAAATTGTGAAATAATTACAATAAAGAAGGACTCACATATATAAAAGGAAATTTAAAATATTCTAGTTCTGAATTAATAAGAACTAGTCAACAACTAAAACAACAGCAACAAAATGTTGCATTAAAAGTCCGTAAGCAACAGTAATAATTAAACCAGCTACCAACTTAAGAAGCCAAACAAATAATAGTAAAGGACAACAAGGGGAACGATAATAGAACAACACACCTAAAACTAAATAAAACGCAAACATAAGTTTTGTATCCTCCGTTCAAATAAAAAATTGTAAAATAGGACAATGAGAACAACGACAACAACGGCAACAGCAGAAACAACAGCAAACATGTAAAAATAAAGAAACCCAAAAACTGGGGAAGATAAAGTCAACCGCAACAAAAACATTTCATTTGTCAAATTTTGTAAAAATGACAAAATGAAGAGTAAAAGTTGAAGGAGAATTAAGCAAACAAAACGAACGACCGCTAATTAATTAAATCTAAACAGCCGCAAGCGAGCTCTGCGTTATATAAGAATAGCAGCAACAACCAACCAACAACGGTAATGATGACAACCAACGGCAAAAAAAGAAACAACAGCAACAGCACCGGTAGCTGACATTAAAATGACGTACAAACACAACAGCAACCAAATGAAATCATTTACAATTTTATACCTACAGCAACACAGGCAGGACATGCTAGAGTTGTGTACAATGAGATAATATTTTGATCAGAGAACTGCAATGATTGTTTAATATTTAAGCAGATTTAAACAAAAATATAAAAATGAACAAAATGTGTAACAAAATATTGACTTGAAATTAATTTAAAAAGCTCAAACTCAAGATAAAAAAGTTTTTTTTTTAAGTTCAAGATCTACTTTCTAATATCAAAATAAATGTCTCAGCACAAATTCAAACTTCTGTGATAAAACTTCCTATGTAAAAGCATTGTTTATTTTATATTTTTTAATTTGTTTTTTTCTTCCCGTCCAAAAATTTTTCAATGTAACATAGGGATTTTATAAATCACCTGACGATGTACGAGTATTCACTTAAAATACGAGTAAAAGGACAATTAAGAAAAAACTAAATAATCAAGAAATATGTTTTTTATTCATTTTTCATAAAAACTATTACTGACATTGATCTTAGGTTGTTGGAGGGTAGGCGCAAATAACAAAATTTTAATATTAAGCTTGAAGTTAAATGAAATTAAAAAAATAGTGTAACAAAAAAGAATAAATAACAAATTTAAGTTTAAAATTTCTATTACAACGTACAATGACATTTAAACGCAAAAGCGGTAATCAATCTTCATTGCAAATGCCCTTGGAATTCTTTCAAACGTAGCAAACTATGTTAAACAATAACAAATATATGCTACGATTGCTTGTTACAAAGCTAGAAGGGGTGTTTGCAACGAAGAGCTATTACCGCTAAATGTTTGTTAAACAATTCTTAAAATAAGACAACTGCATACTCTGCCTGATTTACTGAAAAGTACTCCTTTTTTATTCACTTACGAATGATGACTGTAAATGTAAGTCCTCATTTTGTTAACCCAGTTTAGATCAAATGCAGTTCAGTTTTTATTTCTTTAACAAAGCAGGTTTTTTTCGAACAAGATTTTAAGTATGCCCCAAATGTCCTTATCTTTACTAATTTTTAAAAGATTTAAATAATTTATTTATCAAACTGTGACTCTTATTATGAGTTACATTCGATTTTCATTGGTTGTTGAAAATCAATAAACGAATATTAAATACTGATTACACGTTCAACACGAAAAAACATTACGTGGTTCTGACGATTGATCTTGGTAGAGGAGACTAAAAAAATATTTACGTATGTCGGCGTTTTGACAGATCACATCGGAATTTTATTTTAGAGGCGGAAAACGATGATAAAAATAAGATAGCCAAGAATGCTAAAAGAAATTTGAAGTCATAGGGACGTACATGTATATACAAAAGTACTCAATACTTTAAAGTCAAACCTTCCCGTCAGAGATGAGTTGATCTTAATTTTTGCGCAATAACTAAATTAACCCTAAATGGGCAATTTTGAATTTGTTTGTTTTTAAGTGTTTGAGTTAAGTTTTGGGTTTCAGTGTGTTCCGACATACTTATATAGTAAAATTGTATGGCCAACATTTTTGTAGAATATTTCATCCCCGCCCTCCTCTTTTTCGAAGTGCTTTTTACGTTTTGTTAGAATAAAGCAGCAAAACGCAGTTATGCGGGGGAGTTAGAGGATTAATATGTTCTACTAAAATATTTGTCGTGATATTTTCTACAAAGTGTCTGATCATACCATATACATCCGATATAAGCAAAACATAGTTTTATACACCGATATGCTGCAAGAGTTGGCGAGAGATGGTAATTTTAACCGCCGCTAAAATAAATTTCAGATGTGAGTTGTAGAAACGCCGACATACGTAAATATTTTTTTAGTCTCCTCTGCCAGAATCAATCTTCAGAAGCCCGGAATTTTGTAAAAAGTTTCAAATTGTGGTACAGTGCTTTCATAATCTGGTAACTTTTTTGAAATTTTCGTTATGTGTCTAATAGTGCTGGCATAGTATTGAGCAGAGTTGGGTTTATTGCATTGAATTTATAATGCATTATCATTTCCACTACCACTAAACCACTTAGTATTAATGCAGCAATATTGCAGCCACCACTAAATGCAGATAGAAATAGTTAACCACTAAATAAAACCATTTTAGTGGTAGTGGAAATTTATTGCATTAAATAAAAAAAATTTAGTGGTAGTGGAAATTTAGTGCACTAATTTTGAATAATTAGTGGTAATGGAATATAACTCCATTGGCACTATAGTGGAATGGAAATTTAGTTCCACTACCTCAGTTCCACTATCGTTTTAATATACCTTCATATATGGATAAAATATTATTATATGCATACATAGCTTAAGTCAATGTCAAAATAAATTGTAGTGAATGTTATTTTCTTAATTTACCGAGTCCGCCTGTATAAAGTAAATAATTGTTGTTACTGTTTTAATAAGAATTTTAGTACTTTTAAATGTAATATATTATTCAGTTCACCATAGGTAAGATTTTAATGGCGCGGACTGTTAATATTGCCAGCCGCTAATCATTCAGAAGTAGTGCACTAAATTTCCATTACCACTAAAATCGATTCATTTAGTGCAGTATATTTCCACTACCACTAAATTTGTTCTATTCAATGCACTAAATTTCCACTACCACTAAATTTATTTTATCTAATGCACTAAATTTCCACTACCACTAAATTTGTTTTTTTTTAATGCATTAAATTTCCACTACCACTAAATTTTTTCTTTTAATGCAATAAATTTCCACTACCACTAAATTTTTTTTATTTAATGCAATAAATTTCCACTACCACTAAATTTTTGTTATTTAATGCAATAAATTTCCACTACCACTAAATTTGTTTGATTCAATGCACTAAATTTCCACTACCACTAAAATGGTTTTATTTAATGCATTAAATTTTCACTACCACTAAATATTATAGGCGATAATGCACTATTTTTTCCACTACCACTAAATTTAGTGGAAAATTAAAACTAATGCAATAAACCCAACTCTGGTATTGAGTAATGAATATTGAATATAGAGTATTAGTATAGATTTTTGGGCATTCAATACGCTAAAGTAGCTGTTCAATACTTTTGTACTGTTAAAATAATTACAAAATCTCAAAAAGGTTGTGAGAGGGCGGAAAGGGTGAGTAGTGTGTATGGACATTCAGTTTTTGATTTAAACATACTAATACCGGAATTAACGCGAAAAACCTTTATCAGAAGATTGTTCTACACACGAACGATGCGCCTATAAGGCATTGTGCGATTCACTGGACAATCAACTAGAAAGAGATAGAACGAGTAATCCGCAAGAATATATGATTATCCGGACACAAGTTCTTAATTTCATCAGAGCACCTGTCATTATAGTACCTTCGATTTTTACTGTACACAGATATAGTTCTTGCAAATGTTGAGAAGGTTAAATGGATTGAAGTAGTTCCTGCACCGTTTTAAAAAAACGAGGCACTTGAATGCTACTTTTAGCACTCGAAAAATGTGATCATTCAAACGGACATCACAATTATTTCTCATGCCCAGAACATCATGAGCGACCGCCTCCTCGATATTTTTTAAAGGGAGATATATTTCATATATAAATTATTTCTGTTCTCTTAAATTTATATTTATACACTTCGGCATAGCTCTGCCTAGATTGTGGAAGATTATTAAACTTGACTTTAACTTTTTTCATCATTTAAGAAATTATTGAATTTTCTTAACAAAGAACAAAATTCAGCATAAAACCCTCAAAATGGGTCAGTAAGAAAATATACTGAAAGCGGCCCGTATCTTATAATTCATTGTAGGTTTTACCACACATCTCTCTATTCTAATAAGTATGCATACGACTTATACAAATCTGTAGTCTATAAAAAAACACTTTATTTTATTTAAAATAATATACTTTTAATTCTTTAATATAAATTTTATTACAACAGCTAATTTCGAATAGGTGTTCACTTTTCTTTTTATACTCTTTGGCGTTTATTTCCTCGAGACACTCAAAGTAACCCAAAACAGCACTTCACATATCATGAGTGTTTTATTTTTTTTTTTACAATCGAAAAGGATTTGTTAACAAAAGATGAAACACAAAACAAAATAAAATAAAAAAAAACTGAAAAGTTTTTGCATCCATTGAATATGAGCATGTAAGAGAAATTGGAAAGGGAAGAAAATAAAGTTTCCAAATGAAAAACTTCTATGCTGTTTAAAATTATAAATTATGTTTGTAACATTGAGTGTCAAAAGATTTGTTCGCAACTTTGTCACTAAACGGCACAAAATATTTGTAAAATAAAAAAAAATAAAAAATTAAAGAAAAAAAAACTTTTTTAACATGTTTTTTTTACAATTGTGTTGACTTTTTATTTGAAATATTTTTTTTTATTTTTAATTTCTAAATTTTATTCCGGAACGGAAAATGCGTAAAACTTTTTTTGTAAAGAAAATTAAAGCCACTTACAAATATGTTTTCCATACGAACTTTTGAATAAAATAATATTTGAAGTAAAACTTCAAACTTTAATATTTTTTTTCTTGTTCTTTTCTTCCTTTCTCTTAAATTGTACATTTGTTGAGGGAATTTGTCTCTAGAAAATAAATGAAAGATTAAGAAACATTTGATTTATGTAAAATATTTCTTCTTTCATTTTCTTTTATTGGGAAACAAATTCATTTATTTTTTTGAACATAAAGAGAAAAAAACAGACTCCAATGGAAAGAATTACTGAAAAGTAAAATAAACTTTCGAGCATTACAATAAAAAAAAACAAAATTTAAGTCACATTTAACGTTTGAAAATTTCTTCAAATCAAAACTGAACACACACACGTTTTTGGTTATATCAACACATTAAAAGAAAATCTGGCATTCAAAAGCGAATTATCGCCCTTTTAAGAAATAGCAAAATACGAGTAGTATTTGGTTTAAATCTTAATTAATTTTAATATATAAATTTTAAATTTTAGTTAAATTTAAGAACAGTTTCTTTCTTTTATTATTTTAACATTTTGTATAAGTTACCTCATATTGTGACTATAAGAAGTGAATATATTACCTGAAAAGAAGAAAAAGAAAACTATTAAGATATGTTTTATAAGATAAGATAACTCAAATAATAAATTAGTCTCTCAATATATGAGTATTGATATGATATTTTCAAATTTTGAGTGAAAATAATAACTAGAGATACAACATCGTTCATTAAAACATGTTTTACACGAATAACATCAATACTAAAAAAAAAAACATTGTTAATACTCGTAGAACATGTTTTCCAATATTTTATTTTTCTATAATTATATAACTGAAAAACAATTTAACTATGTATGTATATCTGTACTGTAAAGGTTGAGTTGTAAGGCCAACGTTGTATGGTTTTCTTATGTCTAGAAATAGCAAACCGAATAATTTGGCAGAAAATCTAATTCAGAGATATTATTATTAAAAACTAAATGTCTGTGCTACACGCGACGTGTTGTGAGGATCTTGATACTGGGACCGGGACCTACACTTTAACGTCGAATCTGAACGACAGCGTTGAGAAGCTTGTTTTTGGCCATTATTTACTCTCAGAGCTTTTGCCAGAAAACTGCTAAAATGTAGCCGCCGAAAAAAATATTTTTTTATATTTCTTTCTTTCAACATGTCAGAGCTGGGATTTAAACCCGAAGCTCTCGTTTAGTAAGCCAACACACTACAAATTAGACTACGGCGATCATTCCTTATACTATACTAGTCTAATTGCCATATAAAGACATCAAACTTATACCAAATTTGGCCACATAATAATAATATATGAATAAATCTGTGGCAATATGGAAGAGTAGCTTAAGTCGAAAATTGAAATTTTGAGATATCATAAATTTTGTGTAATTTTTATTCTGTATCTTTTTTGCGAATAATTTATGAGTTAATATATTGGTAACATGTTCATTAGAGAAGAAGGACGAATATTTTAAAAAAATATGGTTGATTTTAGAAGATTTTACGCCTTTTCTACTTAAGCGCTTTTTCGAAACTGAAATCTGCGTTGGACAAGTCCTTAAGTAACTTAAGCGCTTCTGTTGAAATAAAAAGTACGTATTGTGTAGTTTTAAGTAAACCTAAGAGGATTTATTCAAGAACTTACATTCACTTAAGGTAACTGTATACAAGAATCACAGTTCATTAAAAAAACTAATGTAAATATAAGTTTATGATAAATCGAAAATCTGAATATGTAAACAAATCTATGTGTACATAAGTTGTTTTGTTAAATGCATTATTGATTTAAAAAACTTAGGCTAAAAAGTAAACGTACATAACATTGATAAAAAATAGAATTTTTCAAAACGGACTAAACACATTTAAGCGCCTTTGCTTCTGTAATGCCCCAAACGCCATAACTCAATTCTCTCTTATGTCGACTTAAGCTACTCTTCCAAATTGCCACAGAAATAAATGCAAAATGTATATTTGTAAATAAAACAAAACAATTTACTTAAAGACTACGAGTATAATATTTTAGTGTTGTAGCTTAAGAAGTTTTCAAGATATATGTATTTCAGACGTGGCAGCCTGCTAATTTTTTGTAGAGTAATCAGAAATTATCCCAGGTATTAGCCTATTATTGTTTTCAAAGAAAGAGATGTAAATGAAGCTTAGAATAAACTGCGTTAAGTGATGTTTACAACAAAAGTCTGTTGTCACAAACGTGAAATCCCATTGGAAGTAGAACTCAAAATAAGACAGCTGATATGCCAGTCAATTAATTTTGTGTAAGATTGCACCAGAGACCTACTTTTTCCAATCAAATTAAACTTGGAATATGGTTATAGAGGAAATGATTTCAAGAGAACTGCTGGCACAAGAGGGCATATATGTAGTAGGGCGATATGGTAGTTAAAAGAAGCTGGATGACTTGATTGTACAAAGAAAAATGTGAGAAGACAGCACACCGGCCGATGAACTACAAAACTTATCCCGAACGTGGGTAGATGAATAACGGATCATAATGGTGACATGAATATGTTGCCCAAGTATTATCGGGCGATGGGTACTTTCGGAACTACCTATATATAGTTTGTTATATATTTATGAATAATTGCCAATTTTTTATTGTAAGACTACGGAATTTTCACTCTGTATTTGTTTTTTTTCAACATCAGCAATGCTGCTTATCAATCGTTTCAGAATTTCTTCCATACTTCATGCAAAAACTATTAAAATTGGAATACAAAAAACGAGTATATCATATACAATAGCAATAAGTCGATTATTATTAATTTATTTGCATCTGAATTGGATAACTCGGATGAACTATCGAGATCATTTCCCCTATGGGTTATGCGAGCTCTTCAGCAATAGCAAATGTTTTTTCTTGGGGCCTTCTTTAGTCGAAGTTCTATACGAACAACCCTTAAATCACAAAGAATATCAAATTACTTATGCCATCAATCGAATTCAGTATGATTTAAGTTCCAACAACATTTGTCGAATATTTTATACCATTATATACAAGATCTATTGATCAAAAAAATTTATAATTTTAGAGATATATATTAAATAAACTTTTATTATAAATTTTAAAATTGGAAGCGCTTGATCAATTTATTTCCATTTTCGAGCCCCAGGAAAAGTGTGATCAATTTTTTTTTATTTAATTAATGTTCGTCAGAAACGCTTTAATTAGATCAAAGTTAACTGCAATGAATATTTTTGGTAATTAAAGGAGAAATGATGTTCGTGAAGGAATAGTACACTAGCCAAACTGAACAATTGTTTTCGACTCCAGCTACGATAGTCTCATCAGAGTTCCTTGTGTCCGGTGCATATTCAAGACAAAATATCAACTATTTAACTCACACTTCCCATGAAATCACATACTGAAATTATTTTCTTCCATATGTATGTAGATACACTTGTATTAGTTAGTCGAAGTAAAGTCACACAACAGTTTCTATCATATTCTCCTTTTCTCACCATCATTGCAGTTTTTTTATTTATTTTCATTTTTACCATTTTTTTCGATAAACTTACTTTATAAGTGCCACAAAATAAAATTTTTATCTAAATTTTACCTACATACATATTAAGAAGCAATTCTGTTTCTTGCAGATGTTTTAACTAAACTAAAAGGCTAAAGGTCCTTTCTTCTCTTCAATCGAATTTATTAACGGGCGACAAGAACTATTATGGCCAACAACAATCACATTTTACATTAAAAGGTTAGTAGTACATAGTATGTATATATAACAAGATTTTAGCGGAATACCTTTAAATATAAAGCAATGTTTTATAAACGAATTTTTTTAATAACAAGCCCAGAAGACCATACTTTCTTCCGATATGTCTTACACATATCGCGATATAACGCTTACATGCGTTTACCGATTACAACTAAACTTTTAGGAATAGGGCCCCTATATGGTTTACACTAATATTTCATTAAAATTGAAAATCGCATTTGTGCGATAAATAGCCCCTAAACCGCGTCTAAGTTTTTCTTGATTTTTATAGAATGGTTAAAAGTAAAAGTTTTTAAATTCGGTCTGAAAAAGTCTATAGTCAATTCAAATCATCAATTACAAATTGAGCGTAATTGAACAAGTGGGCGTAGTACTTCCCATACAAACTATATACTGATTTTTGTATATCTTAAGCACGATGAAAATTAAAGTTTCTGAATTTAGTCTGAAAGATTACATAATCAATATCGTGGTCGTGGGTCGTGCTATAGTAGTTAGAACGCTCGCACAGAAACTGAAACGTCCAAATTTCAATCCCAGTGAAGGACAAACATTATAAAATAATAACTTGAGGTTTTTCTAAATTGTAATTTAAATATGAGAGGTTCCCCTCCCCCCTTCAAAAAAAAGTTCATCTTGAAGAAAGCGCTCAGTAACATTTTCAGTCTAAGCGAATGATCAGGAGTACAGCGCCACCTTCTGGGAAGATAACAGCTAACCTACTGAAGACGCTTACCACTCACATTCAACATTCACAGACAGATGAGGCAATTGCTGTTGATCATTCAAGGGCGAAGGTATAACACTGGCCCTTGAGTGGTCAAATTGACAGAAACTTGTCTCATCAAAAAAAGGCGCATAAAATTTACTTCTCTATGAAAAAAAAAAAATATCTATCTTCAAATTCCAATACAAAGAACTGCATCAATAGGAGTATACCCCTGAGTATTGGTCTTAAAAAAAACAAAAAAAGAAAAAAAAAATTCAATACAAATCAACCCTTAAAAATTTGGCGGAATTTAACAAGTGCGCTTGTTTCTTCCTATACGAACTAAATAATAATTTTTGCGTAGGTGCAGAAAGATTAAAGTTAAAGTTTCTGAATTCGGTCTGGAAGACTTTATAAGCAATGAAAATCTTTAGTCAGAAAGTAGGCAGAATAGGACAAGTGGGCGTGGTTTCTCCTATACAAACTAAATATTGATTTTTTATATCTTAAAATCGGTTAAATTAAATTTTTTATTTTGTTTTACTTGGTAAAGCAGGCACAGAGTCTGCTAGTATTTTATAAATTTAAAATTATCTTTAACACTTTCGTTTCACTTATTAAAAAAAATAATTTCCCAACTATGTACGTGAGTATGTATATGTTTTCAAGTTATATTAACTTGGTTACAATTTTCTAAATTAAAGTCTGTTTTAAGTCAGATCCTACTCAACTGGAAATTATGGCCTTCATATTGTAGGTACCCTTCACCTCTTTCCTTTTAGAGAAACTAAAATGTTTTAGTTACTACACTTGAAAGCCAATTAGAACGTAAAATTTTAAACAGAAAATATACAATTTTTTTTAAAATGTTGAAGATTTTTTATGATGCCAACACCAAACGACTGTCCTTCCAACAAACCAAAGAATGGTCTACCATTATTAGTAAAAGTTTTTCTTTTTTAACGCACAGACTTACACATTCATGAGCTGTCGTCTTATATAAGCAACCATATGCTTCAACCAAAAAAGTGGAAAATATGCCCAATTTTATGATATTTTTTAACTGGAAGAGGGGCATTCGTTAGTAGATCCCAAAGCGTCTTTTCTTTTTTAGATACTGGATGCTTAACTTGGCAATTAAAAATAGATTTTTTTCTTTTGGTTATTTTTCTCGTACACCAACAGCAACAAATTTGAGTGCTAATGTAGGGGTAAGTGTAGTGGAAGGCGGCTCGTTGTTATTGTCACATGCAGAAATTGTTACGCTGCCACAGTTTGTTGAAAGTTTAAAACAGCTTCTTCTTTTTCTACTTGACAAATATTTTTTTTTTTTTTTCGTTTACAATTTGAAGTGTCTACGTTTGGTTTTTTGTATTGCTCACTAAGTGGCACTAGACGTTTGATGCATGGTTGGGTGAACAGTTTTCTTTTTTTTTCTATTTTTGCCACTTATTGTGGTACGTATGGGTGTTCCATATTTCTTTATTTTTTTCACTTTTAATTAATTATTTTTGAAATATACTGCCATACGACGACCCACATTTCACTTAAGTTCTTATTAAATATTTATATGCCTTTAAAAATCATATTAATGATTTCGTTTTATGGCACATTAAAATCCACACAAAAAATACAAATACTGACGCATACCAGCTTGTTAATTAACCCTTTTCAAAATGATAATTTTGTTGGACGGGTAGGTTTAATCCAAAATATAAACAGTTAATGACACATGATGTCGTATTTCCTTATTGTTGAAAGACAAAAGTCAAATTATACATTTACCACAAATTAATTATTTAAATCAAAATAAGTAAAAAAAACAAACAATTTTCTTTTTTTTAATTTAAAATCAAAATTTCTAATTTTGTGGCATAAGAAAAGGCAATTTTTTATCTATTTTATTATTATTTCTGTTGTACTAATAAAAAGTGTTATAGCTTTATTGAGGGAGTATTTGGCAAGTATTATATAGAAATTTGTCAAATAAGCTCTTGAAAAGCGTATTACTTATGAACATGGGGTATAATTTTTAAGAAAAAAAAATGTAATAAAAATGGTGAAACTCGTTCACTAACAATTTACACACAAAAAATTACTGTTAAAATAAAAACAAAAGTTTTATTAAAATACTATTTAAACGATGATGAGAATGTTACTATTTTTATAGTTTATTTACTGTTTATACGTTTAATACTCGTGTTTTATTTTTTTGATACGCAGCAACACCGTAGTTAAAAATAAAAACACATTTATATAAAAAAACATTCCATAGTCATACAATCGAATTAGCATCTTAAACTGACTGTCCAAAATATTGTTTTCCGAATATATGGACTGAACACTGTATACTGTACGTATTCAATTAAATCATTTTGATCACAATTGCTTATATTTTGAAAGACTCCTTTCCACAAAAAATTCAATACAAGGCACAGCATTAGTAGGAGTTAACCCCTGAGTATTGGTATTAAAAATATAAAATAAAATTTTACAAATGCTGAGTTCAAATTTGCAAATTCTTTGTAGGATCGAAATTTAACGAAAAAAATTTTAATTCAATAAAATTTTAAATATTTGAATCTAAAGACTAGTCTTTTCCATGACACCGCGAACTGAAAATTCATGACAAATAATAACTTTTTTGGGATGCTTTGAACTCTTTTCGATCTGTTACGGATTGGTATCACCACTTAATAATTTAACAAGTCAGCGAGTGAACACAGCAAGAAAGGTAGAACTAAAGATTACGACATTGTACACACAAATTTTGAATTTTCTACTCATGTAGGTAAAATGACATCAAAAAAACGTAAAATGTGTACTTATAACAGTGAAACAAGACTTCGTTTCTCTCTATTTTCTCTCAAATATAGGGGAATCTAGCTAATCTAATCTAACGAAAATCATGCGCATGGCGTAATCTCTACTTCTATCTTTCTTGTGATCATACCATATTAGCTGTTAAAGTTTAAAATTCCGTATTGGCCGTAGTGCTGACAATTTTTCATAGTCAAAACGGGCAGTCCAATTATTAATAAGGAGCGCTAAAAAGCGCCACGTAATAATTTTGATAACTATCTGTAATCGCCTTGGTCTAGGGGTTAGTGTTTTGGCTTACTAAGTCAAGAGCTCAGGTTCAAACCCCTGCTCTGACATCTTGATAAAAGAAATATAACAAAAATGTTATGACGGCGACTACCTTTCAGCAGTCTTCTGGCAATATCTTTGACAGTAACTCATTGCCATGACCAAACTCCTCAAATCTGTCGTTAAACTGGGGTCCCGGTACTCAAGGTTAAAAATTAACTCACACAACAACACACAACAGAAGCTAGGCTGTAATCCTGAAACAGGATTGTAATTTAAAATTTGCAGTTTTGCTATTTAAAAAAAAACTGTGTTGCATAAATCGACCAATAAAATTAAGCTGTGAAATGCTACATAAATTTTAAGTGATAATTGGCTTTATGTGCTTCTCGCTTACATTTCTGATAAACGTTAAATTATTATTTATAGTCTGAGGAAATATCAACTCACTGAAGCCTTCTTCTGGTGTTTTACTGTATTTGTATGTCGAATGAAATCAGACCGTTTTTCACAAAATTGACATTTACAATAAATTCATAAAGCTTTGGTTTTATTTTTTTCTAATGGCCTAATCCATTTCTTAAATTAAGCGTCAGTGTCTAATGTATTTTTCTATTTTTGTACATAAGGCTCAGCTTTTAAAAAAAAACTACGTTCTAACAGAGAAAACTTAAGATTTACCATTACTGTTACTATTCTTTTATCCACAACTTTTCTAAAAAATAATTTTTTATATTCATTGATTGAAATACATTATAGGTAACTTTAAATAAAATAGTCGCCGTGGTCTAGTGGTTCGTGTGTTGGCTTACTAAGACATGGGCCCTGGGTTCGACTCCAGGCTCTGATATCTTCAAAAAAAGAAATATGAAAAAAATATTTCTTTCAGCGACTACCTCTCAGCAGACTTCTGGCAAAAGCTCCGAGAGTAACTAATTGCCATGAACAAGCTTCTCAAGTCTGTCGTTCGGAGTAGACATTAAACTGTAGGTCCCGATACTCATGGATAAAAATTGACACACACAACATGAGTGCTGCGAGAAACTAGGCCGTAATCCTGACACAGGGTTGTATAGGCCAGTTATATATGTATGTATGTATGTAACTTTAAATAAAAAAATTAAGGACATCAAATTGGTTTTACTCATTTAAAAAAATGCCCATAAAAAAAATAAAACATAAAAATACAAAAGTTTTTCCACCGTTGCAAAAAGAGTATGAAGAATGTAACCAAAGTGCAACCAAAAAATTTCAAATAGAAAAGCGCTAACATAAAGCGTTTTCTTAAAAAAGCGCTAATTAGAAAAATTATTTGAAGCATGGGTTGCTATTTATCTCTAAATATCAGTAAAATAAAAATCCAGTTCCAATTTCTAAAAATAAAACCCGAATGACTTGAAATCATTTTTGAGGATGCACGAGAGAAGCTTGTATAAGTATATAATGGGTGTTTTTTATAGAGTGTCACAATTTTGAATTGGCATCACTGCTTTATTGGACTACCCCACTTAACAGCTGATAGTTGCTTTATGTTAAGTTTTCTTTGAAATTTCAATACGAATCGACTTACACTAGAGCAAATCGTGCAAATTGTTGAAATTTTTAAATAAAATAATGGTTCTATACGTCAAATTCAAATTGATGTCGATTTTGAATTTCCATTTAAAATGTTATTTTCCAATGAAGCCCATTTCTGGTCGAATGGTTACTTAAATAAGCGGAATTGTCGCGTTTGAAGTGAGCAGAATCAACCGACTTTTGTCGAAGCACCATTACATCCACAAAAAATTACTGTTTGGTGGGCTTTATGGGCCAGCGAAGTCCCTGGCCCATATGTATTCAAAAACGATGATGATCGGAATGTTACTGTCAATGGTGAACGGTATAGGAACACGATTCGAAATTTCAATTTCGTATCATGAATCTTGCTGACATGTGGTTCCAACAGGACGAAGCCATATGCCACACAGCGGGCGCTACTATTGATTTACTCAAAGAAACTTTTGAGGAAAGAATAATTTCATTTTTTTATTTGGGGTTATTTTAACTCACTTATTTACTTCGATATACCACACACAATTGAACACATGGAAATCCAAATTCGAAGAGTTATCGGCGAAATACGGCTGCAAATGCTGCGAAAAGTTGTTGAAAATTATTTTTCAAGATTGCGCTTTCTATTCGCCAGCCGTGGCAGCACATGGCAGAAATTACATTTAAAAATTAATTTCATAAAATTTTCTTTTTAATAAAGCCCGTTATATTGATAATAAAAATATATTTTATTGCTGTCCAAATATGTTTGGACAAAAATATTATCTTAGTGCAAATTGTGATATTTTTATATTTTTTAATACAAAAAGAGTTATATGTAAATTAGAATTTATTAAAATGTTTATGCTCTAATAATTTCGTATAAGTTTTTGCCGTCACTGTAATTATACAGTACTCGTTGTAATTGTCAACTGACATTTACAACGAGTTTATTTATTCTTTGTTTATTTTCTTATACTTTTTTTTCTTCCTCCTGTAAGACAAAAAAACTTTAGTTCTATATACAATACAGTAAAAGCAACTCGTTTTTAATTCTGCACATACATAAATAAACTTAAAATTACCTACCAAAATATCCTTAAACTACACTACATCCTACCAAAATTTATATATATAATTAAAAATAAACTAAAATTATTTAATTAAAACCTAAAATAAAAGTGAAATAATAATTTGAATGTAATATAAATTGTATTTATATTTCCCTTAGAATTGACCTACAATATAATTTAGATTGGTGTCTTAAACCCACACACCAATACAATTGCTCTATTATGATTTAAACTTGTAAAAAACTCTCTTTACGTCTTTAAATTTTAAATATCTAAAGTACTAAAAAATTAGGAGTGACCAAAAACAAACATAAAATTTCTTCAAAAGAAAAAGGGCTTTTTATTAAACCAATTACTTTATTAATTTCCATTTCTTATTCAATTATTTATTTTCCTTTTCTATCACGTTTGTTTGCCAAAATTGAAATACATACATACTTATTTTTGAAGTTTTTTTTTATATTTTAGGTTTATTTAAGATACATTATATCTATTACAAATAAAATAAAAAATTGTTTCTTTTATAAAATAAGAAAAAATAATAAGAAAATTTATTAGAAAAAGGTTGTGATGAAAATTAATATTCAAAGGTTGTGTACATGATTCTCATTTTTAGGGTTATTTTCTTTTTAATTTTAGGAACATACTCGTACTCATAATTTGAGAAACTAGAAGTCACTCCTAAGAAATATACTTTACTTCCCAAATAGTTAGAATCAGGTTTGGATAAATCAATTAATGTATAACTTAAAATGGCTGGATACACAACAGATAGTGAAAATTTTTCACATTATATGTGTCGTTAACAATTTATATGATAACATAGTAAAAGACAAACATCTGTTGTTTAGAAAAGTTCTCACATTATAAAATGTTTTTAGAAATAAATTTAAAGTAAACGTTTAAACATAAAATCCATAATCAGCAGACTGAGGTCTCTGGTAGGAATCGCACCCACAGCCCTCTCATTAGCAGTCCAGCACCACACTACCCACTACAAAAAATATTTCAAAATACAAAAACTATTAATAAAATTGATGAAGTGTTTGGAAAAATACGTACATTAGAGTGCTTAGAGTTATCTTAATGATGTTAAAAAGGCTCCTGACAGAACACTGAAGATTCAATGCTTATTTATAAAATAGAATGGTAATCGTTACGAATGTAGGGAAGTGTCAATGTTTGTTTGTCAGAGCGACAAAACTGTGAGAGATAATACAGAAACCCTTAATAAATATAAAGAAAAACCCAAAGGCTTTTTATAAATTTATTAACTCTAAACGTCGTGCCAATACATATCCCAAGCATTTAAAATTTGGTTCTCGTAGAGCTGAAGATGATATATCCATAAGCATATGCGTACGCTTCCAGCTACCATATTGTACGCCATCTTCTGCTCCGCATTTTGCGCGGGCTTGGCCTTCTTTGGCACAGCCCCCTGTGGACTGTCCTCTGACCGTTGGCGCTTGCAAATCTCCTTGGTATCTGACGGTTTCTCTTTCTTTCTAGCAAGGAGGGCTTCTCTGGCTATTTCCAGTGCCTCTTCCCTTGTCTTTCCGTCTTTCCGGGCTCTTTCGAAGCGACGTCTCTCGAAGGACGTAAGCTTCACAAACTTGCCAGTGTCTAGTGACAAGGACAAGTTGCTTACCGCAGCATTAATTTCTGTACAGCCAGATTTTTGACTGACAGGGATCTCCGTCAAGCACCTATTGCTATTCGCAGACTCATCGCTGCTTAATTCTCATGTATGCTGATGATGTTAAGATTTTTAATTCGTTTGCTAGCATATCTGGTCAGTCAGCACTTCAAGGAGATATTGACAATTTTTTACAATGGTGTGATGTCAACTTATTGGATTTAAATATTAATAAATGTAAACACATGTCATTTTATCGTTCACTGAAACTTGATACGTCATATCATTTTAAGGATAAAATCCTGGACAAGGTGTTAAGCGTTAATGATCTTGGGATCTTGTTAGATCATAGACTTAAGTTTTGTGAACATATTTCAATGATGGTGAACAAAGCAAATGGAGTTTTAGGATTTATAAAGCGTTGGTCAAAAGAATTTACTGACTCCTACGTAACAAAACAACTATACACTTCTTTGGTACGCCCTATTCTTGAATACGGGTCTATTATATGGGATCCATACTTCCTCACTTACGTTAACCTTATTGAATCTGTACAAAAACGCTTCCTTTTATTTTGCTTGAGAGGTCTAGGATGGAACTCATTCGCTCTTCCTTCATATGAGAGCAGACTCGCTCTTATAAAACTGCCTACCCTGAAAAGTCGAAGAACAATGCTAAGTGTATCTTTTCTATTAAGATTAATACGTGGTGAAGTCCGTTCTGAGTATTTGTTAAGTAAAATTATTTTTAATGTTCCAATTAGACCGTCCCGTAACTTTCATTTATTATATTTAAAACATCACCGTACTGTATATGCCAACAATGACCCCCTTCGACAAATATGTTTGAAGTTTAATAATCTTTATCATTTAATTGATCTTTCTGAGAGTAATGATTTCTAGAAGAGAAAAATTATTTTGTATTTAAATCATTATTATTAAATATTTACTTATATATTGTTTGTAAATTTTATTCTAGTCTGTAAGGAACTATTATCCATAGACATAATTAAATAAATAAATAAATAAACTAAGATGAGGATGTACTCAAATACCTTTTAAATTAAGGATGAGGATGTACTTAAATACCCTTTAAATGAAGGAGTACATAAGAGATATGTAGATACTAAAAGCAATGCGATTTTTTTGGGAGTTTTTTTTCCGCTTATTTTATCTATAAGTATGTACAATATATATGGAGATCTCAAATTATCAATGCGTATTCTAACAAAAGCTTCAAGAAGTATGTAAAAAACCATTTAGACAAAAAATATTTGTAGGGGTCACCAAATTTTTTTCACTATGTTTTATACCAAAAAAACATAAAACGCCATTAACCTTTTTAACGATTAAAAGTGAATTAAAGCTAAGTTTCCTGTCGAAATAAAGGTCGAGATCCAAAAACGAGTCCTCAATTCTTAACAGTACACCATTTCTAAGAAGCACATATTTGTACATTGAATATCTATTGCAGTCTCAGTTTTCTATTGGTTAGTGTGTTGGCTTACTAGACAAGAGCTCCGTGTTCCAAATCCAGTTCTGACATCTAGATAAAAAGAAAAATGAAAAAAATATTTCTTTCTGAGACTACCTCTTATCACTCTTTTGCCAAATGCACTGAGAGTAACTGTTTACCATGAACAAGCTTCTTAAGTCTACCGTTAGGAGTCGATTTTAAACTTTAGGTCTCGGTACGCATGGATAGCACAATTGATATTTATTGTCAATACACTATGTACACTATATACACTATTTACACTATGCTTTAGTTTACTAAGCTCGTAAAAAAATTAATTAATTTCTAACATTATTTGACGACTTGATATATGCCAAGATTTGTAGGGAATAATAAAATTATATTAAAACTCTTTATCTTTGGCAGCCAATTTCAATTTTTTTTTTAACAAATGGTGTAAATCAGAGCATTTTGCGTATTTTTTTATTTAGAAAACTAAAACACTTTGTCGCTGTTGTTGGCTTTAACAAGTTATTGAAATATTGTAGTTCTTTTGTGTTTTCTAATATTTACACACAATTTTCTTAATATTTATTTTGGTAATATTTTTTTCTGAAAAGTTCAGTTTTATTAGAAAATTTAAACCAGAAACAAACACAAAGAGTCAGACGAAAGAAAAAGAAAAAGAAAAAAAATGAGCGTGCTTCCACAATAACAAGTGGTTTTCACCAGTACCACTATTGATTTCCGGTTTCCTAATTTAAAAGTCAAGAAGAACGACAAACAAGTGCTGAAAACGAACAAATAGAAAATGGAATAAAATTAAATGGACGAATGAATGAATGAATATTTGCCACACTCTTTAAGTGAATTCAGTTTATGGCATAATAGTAAGAAATTGAACACGTCCTGTGTTGGTCGTTTAACAATAATAAAAGTAAACCTTTTGATTTGGTTAAGTGTTGTTGTTGGTCTTAAGTCTCCTTTGTCAACAGCATGGGTTCTTTGACAAAGTTTTTTGTATAATTTTTTCTTGGAGTAGTTGTGCTTTTAACCAAATTTTATTTTATTTTTTTACCCAATAAACGTATGCAAATTAAGTTGATAGAAGCAGCACATTTCTTTTATTTTTTTTTGTTTATTTACTTGCTAAAAATTTCTGTAAAAACAAATACATTTTTTGTGTTTTCAAATCAGCGGAAGTCTTAGATAATATTTTAATTTTGTTGGTCACCGGTTGTTGACTTACTGAGACAAAAGCTCCGGGTTGGAAAACCAGCTCTGACATCTTGGGAAAAATATATTTCTTTCAGAGACTACCATGAACAAGCTTCTCAAATCTCTCGTTAGTGTCGCAAGCTGTGCCACACTACTGATGCAAATGCTATGGAAAAGCGCGAATGATATCTAAATGCAAAAATAATGTGCTCAAGTTTTTTTTTATTTGAAATAGAAAACAAACTGGCTTCTTTGGCAATGGTTACTTTTCTAGTAAAGACAAGATAGCATAGTGAGAATATGGAATAAAATTGTTTAAGCTATTGGCAATATATCAAGGAAACAGTTAATAATGATGATATCGAACATTTATCATCCAGGCAAGACGAAATTGAGAAGGTAATTTTCCAGATAATAATATAGAGTTCTCCCTTAAAAAATAATTTCAATACTTTAATTAATAATAACAAAATAGTTTAAACTTTTCAATACAAGGGGGCATATGAATAGTTTGTATCTCCATTCCCTATAAGTATGCAGCAAATTTAATATTTTAATTACCAATTTTAGGTAAGACTTGACCCGCTCTTCTTAAACACTAAAATGTGACCTGATCCATTAAAACTGACTTCAGATCTGTACATTAAAAACCATCAGCAAACCATACTGAAGTTTAGTACTATTGCTATTAAATCTATGATTCGTACTAAGGTCTGTGAATTATGAAACAACGTAAAGGACTTCCTACAAGTATTTGCAAACCGAGCTTTCCACAATTCGTTTCTCGTATTATGTGAAACAGTTTTTATTGACGAAGATCCTAGAGAAAGTATCCGAATAGCGAAATTGTTATTGCTGGAGTTTTAAAGTACATAATTCGTCTTGTCTACACCATTGTGGGCACACAACTCCTGAAGTCAATATGTTTATTTGTTTGCTGCTCATAATCATCTTGTAGAACTAATGAATAAATCGATTCATATATCCTGTGTTGATGTGCACTAAAGTAACTTACTGTGATTCTTGCACCTCGCCTCATATATATTTCCCAAACCCTGCAAGATTAGTGGTTATACCCTGAGTACAGATCTCGTGAAAAAAATGAAGAATGAAAAAAAGGCAGAATAATAATGGACGGGATTTTATGTTAACAAAGGAGTAAAACGCGCATAGCACAATATTATATATGAACTTTTCGTGGCGTATTAAGGTTTTAGAAATATAAACTTAAACAGAAACCACAATATTTCACTTGCAAAGCTAACCAGCTCTGACTATAACGATTTTCCGTTCTCATCAATTTTATTGGTAATAACTTTCATACAAATTTGTTTTAATTTATTCTTATTTGCATTACATTTTACGAATTATTGCTTTTGTGTATGTAATTTATAACCACCAACTCCAATTATTATTCTCTTTATGGCTCTATAAAGCAAAGCTACACAATATACAATTTGTATAGAATAAACCAAAAAAAAAAAAAAAAAGAATTGTATATAAAGGATTGGAGAGAAAAGAAAAATTAAAAAAAATGTCTACGGAATATCACTAATTATTTTGTGGCAAGGCATACTAGGAAATAGCAAAATAAAAATATATACTTATATAATTACAAAGGAATGTTTTACATTTATTCTTAACTTACGTCGGATAAAGCAAAAAAATTTTACTTGGAAAAAATGTTTGTTTTTTTCAGTTATCTTAAATATATATATTTATTATAAATCTTTTTGTTAATCTCTTCTAAACTATCGGAAGAGTAGCTTTTAATTTCAAAATTAGACCTGGGCATTAGAGCGTACCACCTAACAAAGGAAAACAAGTTTTCCCGCACAGCTTCTAATATAATGTATTTTTTCAAGGGGGTTTCGAAAAAAATAGTAATTATTCCATTTCTAATTAAATTTTAAAACGTTTCTGTTGAAATTATCGAATTGCTTCTTTAGCAAAAGTTTAATGGTTTCTTGTGGGCTTTAATTTTCCGACACTAGGATGGTACAAACAGAAATCTGGTAAATAAATACTGGAACGAGATAATTTAGTTTAATGGCCTCTTTTGGTCTTCCCGAGACAAAAATATTGATATATCATACCTAAAGATTAGACAGTAAATGCCTAAGTTACAACAAAAAAAATTAAAAGGCGACCCTTTCATCGTACTATTCAATAGAAATTCAATCACCAAAAGCAAGTGCTCTATAACAGGTACAAGTACTACGTAAGAATATGGCATTAGCAGGAACCGCATGTAACATTACGCCGATGCTCCCATAAATCGATAGAGTTGAATACTCGGCTACCATTGAAAAGCACCTTCTCCCTTTTCTGTACCTTATCGAGAAGTCCTAAAATAAACTGTGAAGCTTTGACGCACACATGACTCAATGGTAAAGCATAAAATATTCGTAGTTTTAAGGTGTATACCTGCATATATTATGCTGACATTCACTGCAACCTAGAGGATGTCTTGTGTCCTACTCTAATTATAAATTATGGACTCTATGACAACTACTCAATCATCAGTACAAATTCGATAGCAGTATATACCCGGATAGCCACAATCATCCACAAGCATATGTCGTGTGGGAGTTTATATACTCTATTCGCAATTTTATATATCTCGAATTAATGATGTAACTTTAGGTTTTTGACACCAAAATTTTTAAAATCTGCAATCCGTTTTCAGCTATTTATCTCCGAAACTGTACGAGATATCCGAAAAAGGATTGCAGGCTTGAAAAATTTGGGGTCTTAAACCTAAAGTGGCATCACTAACTCTAGATATATAAAAAGCATGAAATGGCGGATAGAGCACATAAACTCCCGCATGACGATACGGCTCAAGTCGTTGCCATATATAAATGGCCAAGCCGAGGATATGTTCACACAATAACTTCTCAACGTATCAAGTGAAGACGGGTAAATCGACAGGAACAGATCTGATCTTCAACTGTCCTAGAATGATGATATGCATTCAGTTCTACACACTTGTAAAGATGTTACATACTTATATTCATTTTGGATTTAAAATAGCCTCTACCAATAGGTCTAATTACAGCAAATACCTTCGTGCATATCGGGTTTTTATCCGATATATAGGATATATAGCCACAATTTATTTATTTTTTTTGTAATGATATTATATTATGATGACAATAATATATACCGTTCTTAAGATATACAGAAATGTATATTTAACTTGCATGGAATGTACTACGTCCACTGCCCAATTCTTACTAATGACTTGCCTTGACTATGAAGTCATACAGATCAAATTAAGTAACTTTAGCTTTAACCTTTCTTTGTACCACACGCCCACTTTTTTTAATTTCCCTCACTTTCTGACAAGCACCTACGGGGATATACCTGCGAGTGGATATATGGTTTTGAATATATTGTACATACAAATTATTTTAATAGTATCCTTTTGAGATTTCTTATAACTTACTTATAAGGAAGTTTCAGAAAATCTAAAATGTTCATCAATTTGTAAATTTCCATTTTAGTCAATTTGAGAAATAAAAGAAATATGTACACCCTCGAAAAGTAGAACGCTTTATTAAGAAATTTATTTAATACACAATTAAATTGTTGATTTGTGTAAATAAATTATTTAATTTAAAAGGTTTTAATAAATAATCCTGCTACTGTGTCACAAAACGGTTGTCTACCGGTATAGGTCTTCTCATATATTTTCAAAAATCTAAAATTAATTTTTATATTCTTAAAAGTTTAAGAACCGCATTTAGTTTCTTCTTGCCTTTGCTAATAATTTAAAATTCTATAGCTAATCTTTTGCTTTTATCCCCTTTTTAATTTCTTTCGGTTTATATATAAAATTAATTACTATCTCTTGAATATAAAACAAATTATAGAATTTTCTTTGGTTTTACTACCAATTATTTCATTGAAAGCTTTAAATTTTGGACACATATAAAATGCCGATTTTCTTTAATTTCTTACTAATGAAATCGTTTTGGTCACTAGTGCTTTATAGATACGAGTATCAAAACTACAAATAGTAGTAGAGAATATTTTAAAACTCATTCACACACCCGCTTACTATCACACATCGTTAAAACCATTAAGATAATCGACAAAATATGTTCAAGTGCAATCAATTTTCTGTTTCGCTTTCTTCTCTGGGAAATTTAAGTGACCAGCGGTTATGTGGAATTCGTTATATGTACAGTTTTTCTAAGTTGGACAGTAAAAGAAAAGTATCAGTTCAAGTATGAATTTGATCATTGGACCAATAATCATATCGCTCATATGCGAGAAGAGTGGCATAAAACAAAAATCACATTTTTTGAGTTAATAAGTAATACAGAAATATGAGGCAACTGTAATTTAAAACATATCTAAAAATTGTATTTCTAACTCTTTTTTCACTGAGTGCTTTTCATATAAGTTTGCCTGAATTAAAATGTTGAAACGCATTATCTCAAAACCGCTTATTTGAGTTATGTCACTCTTCTCTCAAATGAGCGATAATCATACCATATGAATTTAGTTTTTGATTCATTATGATTTTGTTTGATGAAAAGAAAATAGTCACACACTTCATGCAATTTTCATTGAAAAAGACAGACATTCAATAATTTTTTATTTGAAATTCATCTGATGACCAAAAATTGTTGAAACAATTAAAAACTTCATTATAAACTTAATTTACTTAGAGAATTATTATTTTAATCAAATAAATAAATTCGATTCGATTAAAAAATTAATTGATAATTTTCAAAGTTTTTCATTATTGAATTGAGTTTTCTGTGATAAAGATAGTTGATATGTTAAACGAAATATACACCACCTGTATATTATTCAAGCCTATCTTCGCGGTGATTTTTGTGGAATATTGGAAAAGCCGTACAATTTAAAAAAAACCTTATTGGTTAATATTTCTTGTGTTGAATGTTCAATTA
Source organism: Metopia argyrocephala (assembly GCA_963576795.1). Lineage (NCBI taxonomy): Eukaryota > Metazoa > Arthropoda > Insecta > Diptera > Sarcophagidae > Metopia > Metopia argyrocephala. Next base: position 52,211,028 of record OY756211.1, on the reverse strand, counting down.
GGCATTGGAAATCCTATGAACAAGGTGAATGAAGAGACCAAACGGAGAATAACGCGTTCTACATTGCTCTCGATAGACAATTGAGACCTAAAGCTCTCCCACATTGAGGAAAATTAAAATTTTTTCAATCAGTTATGATCTATGTCCTGCTGTATGTCACAAAATCATTGATTTTAACTAACCGGGATGATAATCTAAAAGAGTCATATATGAAAACAATTATAGGGGGAACTTATACACTTTAAGGGCCATTATTACAACTTGCCTATAAAGTGTCCGATAGTTAAAGGTAACTTTCGTTAACGGGAGGAATACAGTGACTTTTAAATGCTTTTCGTTATTACAAATTACCTTTAAAATAAAAGTTCTATTTTTTAAAATACGGCAATACTAGAACAAGAACCGATTACTTTTGGCATTAAATTGTTTTAAAAGACACCAAGTGGCAACAACACGCATGTTTATATAAATAAATTCACAAGCAAAATTTCATAAATTGTGCACTAACAACAAAGAAATGCGTTTTACTTTCAATTTTTATTGAACTTATTTCTTTGTTGACAAAATAAACAAAATATTTTTGTTAATAATTTAACGAACAAAAAATATGGCAGCCTCAATAAAATATGCTAAGCTCAAATGTTTAAACCTCACATTAAAAGTTAAAGGTAAGGCAATCTTCCCAATAACTTTATCGGTCACTTTTAGGTTAAAGTTTAGTTGTAATAACCAAGAGCAATTTATCTGTCTGATAACATCCAGCCATTAACTAAAGGCAAGTTGTAATAATGGGCCTAAGACTAATAATAAACACTGAATAGGTTCGAACAGCAAGTTGTGAGAGCTATAGACTGACGTGGATAATGGCTTGAGTATGTCGCTTAGATTGAAAATGAAGTCTGGCATCCATCTTGAAATCTCGAGCTGGTTTGCTTTTCTTGACTCGGCCAAACAATGTACACGACTTTCTGTTTTTATACATTTTTATATTAATTTTACACTGAGAAGTGGTGTTGTATACTTCAAACTTTTCCCAAAATAAATTATATTTTACAAAATCCTACTGAGATTCTACCAGTAACATGGATTCGAAGATCATTAACAAAAGTGGAACACACAGTAGTGTGAAGATTCTCTATATGCTGTACACAACTGTACTGTTTAGAAACAGTATAAGGTGTACACTATTGTTTATAAAACAGAAATACAGTAAATACGTTGGCATAGTTTTAGGCTTTCCTTAAAATGTATTTAAATTTTTATTACAATCTCATTAAAAATTAATATATGAAAAAATAAAACCACTTTTATATTAATTCTAATCCAATGTACGTGAAATAAAATTTATTTGAACTTCATCTTATAAACGGAACATATTTTATTAACAAGACATTTATATACTTACATATAAAGAAATAGATTTTGTGATATTTTAGTATAAATTTAACAAGAAACATATGAAATGTTTAACAGAAGTAAGAGTTTTTCTGGCCACCTTGACAAATTAAACGATATCTTGCTGGAATGCTTTTTTGCTCTTTAAGCACTTGAAATGAAAAAATCAACAACAACAAAAAAAAAAGAATATATATAGAACAAGAGTAACACAGACGATATCGAAAATGGATTTTGTGTAACAAACGATAAATCTTGCACTACATTTCTAAGGATAAAATAAAACAATTTCATTTGCAGTACTTTGGCAATTAACAAAATGCTTATCGAACGCTACTTATCAAGACCATATTCAAGATGAACTACGAAGACCACGACTATGACTACAGTAAGAACATACCAAAAGTAGCAACAAAAAAACTACAAATTCAAATGCTACCAATATCATTCATTAACTCTGGCAAAAGGCAGAGGCAAATTTCTAAGGAATATTTGTACTCCCGCACAAATACATGTAGGGGTGGATGTAGAACCGAATATTTGCTGTACTAGTCAGCTGGTAGAAGAACAAGCCTCTAAAACAAAGAATTACTGAGATAAAAATGAAAAATAACATAAAGGGTCAATTGGCAGCTGTTTAAGTGATTTGATAGTGAAAACGATGAGAGAAACATAGAAAATTTCGCCAACAAAAAAGTAAACGAATAAAATAGCAAAAAATACAGCATCCATAAGGAAGTGGAACAGTTCATTTGGAGCAAACAATGAAAAAGAATTGGAAGCCAATATAGTAAAGTGTTAAGTTGTTAGCGTTTCAACTGTTTTCCAAGTTTGTTGTATCTGGTTGGCCTTTGGGATGACTCAATGCAAACATGGCTGATATAACGAACTGATATGGAACACTAAATAGAATAGAAAATAAGAAGCATAGGGACGTACATGGGGGAACTGATAGTATTGTAGTAATTTGTGGCATTAGTAGTTGTAGTAATTTGTAGATCAAGTACCAAAAAAGAAACAAATAAAAAATTCATTTATTTCCAGAGGGAATAAACCCACGTAATAGATCTAATGTAAACGGATATGTTTTCATCTCCTATTGCCGGTTACTATTGCCTGCTACCGTTTTTTCTGATTATGCTACTAATGTTCTTATCCATATTGCTGGTAAATGGTATTATTTTTTTTGCGCAAAAAAAAAAAGAAAACAAAATACAAACAGTCAAACTAAAGTAAAGAAAACAGCAGAAGGAAAAAAGAAAACGAAATGAAATGAAATAAAACGAGGTTTTATATTTGAAGAGAAATACAAATTAAGCTAATGGCATTAAATAGTATTATGGGATATTTAAGTGCGGTAGGTAGGTAAAGGGATAAAAAGTAAAACGTACAAAACTTAATATTTTGTACAATTGAAATTAATTGTTGGCAATTAACGATGATGATTGCGCCTAAAGGTATACTCTTTCAAGTTATACAAAAAGGCTGTCTGATGGTATGCTATGGCAGTTTGAAATAAATACTTGTAATTTTTAAGATTTATTTACACAAAATTATTTAAATTGTAATTTAATTGGCTCCATTTCAGTTTAAATGATTTTCATGCTCAAAATAAATTCTTTTATATTTTAAACAAATAAGAGATATTAAATACCTGCAACAAATTGTGGAACTCTTTACGGCAAACAAATTTTAAATAGCAATTAATTAAATATATTAAATGACAGACAACGTCTGTAGGTATAAGAAAATACTGTTAAAGATAGAATTTAGTATCGAAAAAAACAAATATTTTCAATAGATTTAAAATATGTACTACAATTGAACGAGTCCCCAGAAATGCTATTGAAAATGGTGAGTAATGAATTATAATTGGCCCTCTTCTTGGTTGTGAATTAAGTTTTTAATAAACTAAGGCACGTGGGGCTGCTACTTAAACTACATTATCGTTTACCGCTGAAATCTTAAAGTCGTAATTAAAGCTTCATCACTTCAAAAAAAAAAACGTATTTGCTTACTCTACTGGAATAGTAGCAGGAGTAGCGTTTAGCATACTTGGACCAATTTTCTATCATACACCACAAAAACAATATGAATAAAAATAATTATTCTCATTGGTAAAATCTGGGAAATTGATTGACACAACTAAACTCAAAGCAGCATTTTTCAAAGCTCTAATTTGGTTAAAAAATGGAGAGTGTGATAAAATGAAGGAAAGATCTTAAAAGCAATAGAAAAAAATCTTAAGAAGCAGTTTCTACACTCCAATGGCTCATACATTTCTGCGATTTACGTTGTCTCGATCTAAGTCGTTTTAATTTTCGTCGTAAAAATTTTTGTTCGTTTCAACTTCAATTTAAGTCTTCATTCGATATACATGGCCGCAGTTGTTTAGAAGTTGCAAGTGAAAACAGAGGAATCCCAGTTTTTAATTTAAATTTTTATAAATACATTTTATGTTCCCAGATGTGTGTTATTTTTTGAACCTATGTATATGCATTACTGGTTTGCTTGTCGGACTCAATGGAGTGAAATACATATAGACATACTTCGATATGTATCTCTCTGGGGCTCGAACTTGAGTCTTCAGCATATAATATGCAATGCGCTCGATTCTGGTGATGCCTTTCTAGTCACCATGGCTGCAGTCGTACATGCCATCGATGTCGACTAATGTGGATAAAATTAAATAAAAGGGCAAAAATAAATTATAATTATGTTTTATCCAAATAAGATAGCAATTACAAAAACTGCAATGATGGTGAGAAAAGGAGAATATGATTAAAACTGTTGTGTGTCTCTACTTCGACAAACTCATACAAGTGTATGTACATACATATGGAAAAAAGTAATTTCAGTATGTGATTTCTTGAAAAGTGTGAGTTAAATAGTTGATGCTTTATCTTGAATATGCACCCGACACAAAGAATTCTGATGAGACTACCGTAGCTGGAGTCGAAAACAATACATGTTCAGTTTGGCTAGTATTCTATTCCTTCACGGAAATCATTTTCTTCTTTGATTACCAAAAAATTCATTACAAAAATCTAAATTCTTTATAGAATTTAACTTTAATCTAATTAAAGCGTTTCAGGCATATTATTACCTTACAATTTTCTTTTAATATGTACTCGTAGATATTTTATCTAAATGAATGCTTATAATTTAAAATTTTAAAATAAAATACTGAAATATGTGGTTCCTAAATTTTTTATTATGTAGCTAACCTAAACCCGGTGTGCTTCGCTACACTTACTATTACCTTTTTGTGACTACGAAATCAATCACAAAAAATTTAGAAACATAAGTATCAACACTTTTCGAGATATAAAGAATTCAATATATAACTTGTATGGAAGATACCGCGCCCAGTTATCCAGATTCGCCCACTTTCTAAGTCATGATTTTTCTTAAACGTGAAGTTGTTCGAACCAAATTTAGAAACTTTAGCTTCAACCGTTATCAAGATATACAAATATTACTATTTAGTTTGTATAGGAGATACCATAAGCAGATCCAATTAAAAGAAAACATACCCTATTGCACTTTCAACGGTTAAAGCAATCTATGTCTCAAATGCCAACAAAATCGGTTCAATAATTTAGGCATGCTTTACCGACAAACAAACAAGCTTACAAATAAATGTATATATACACATATGGGTTAGTTAAACGTTAAGGTAGGAACTAAATTCGATTTACGTCATTTCGATTAACATCGCCCAATTTCCAAAACCAATCGAGACATAAGTTGAAGAATTACTGTGCAGTAAATTATTGAGGTATAATTACAGATACGAAAATTAAATAAAAAGTTCAGGAAATAAAATTGAAGATGAAACAACTAACTGGTTCTTTACCACAAAATCCAAACAGCCCTTATTTCTATGCAAACAAGTCATAAAATCCATATAGATGTGGGCTATTTAACTGCAAATTTAAGTAATACCTTATTTGTAACTCCAATCTGCAAAAAGATTGTGAAAGAATTAATGGCCTTTAAATATAGCAAGTATTGATTAAATATGTATGACAAAAAAACATTAAAAGAAGTTTTTTATTTTTGAATATCAAATAATAATTTCTATAATGCATTAATACCAACTACATAACTTTAATATCATAACCATCATCATCTAATAACTGAAGTGCATAAAATATATTTTTGTCGCATATAATTAAATTTCCCCGAACACCAGCTATTACAGAATGTAAACCACAGAGTGTTCAATGCCTTTTAAAACAACAAATATACGTTTATAATGTTGCATACAACATCAGGTGTATTCTCATTTATGATAAGGAAACAAAAAAATGGCAATTCTTTTAAAGTATAACCATAAAAAAATACGAGACTGTGCATATTAAATTTTCAATGGAGATTTACGATGCGCAAACATTGCCCATAATTATGTTTTATAGTCTTTAATAATAAAAATGGTTTAAAGATAACAATAAAACATAATAAAATATTTAGTGTTGTCATTTTAGCGTTTTTAAATTACTAAATTACGCTCTGTTAATAAGCACGAGCTTACAAAAATCTGTATTTTATTGCGTATTTCTACTATGACACACCAAATTTATATTGCAGTTGAATAATAGGATAATAAGCCTTTGATATACTCGTGCTTATACATACGTACATGCATTTATATGAAGATTTTAATATATCATGGTGCAGGAGTTTATGTTCTCTATTCGCCATTTTATATATCTGCAGTTTTTTCGGCTATTTATCTCCGAAACTGGACGGGATATCCGAAAACGGATTGCAGCCTTGAAAAATTTAGGGACGGAAACTTAAAGTGGCATCATTAACTCGAGATATATAAAAAATATGAAATAGTGGATAGAGCACATAAACCACAGTACGACGAGATATTTTCGACGTAGCTTGTGACTGCATAGCTATTTCTTTAATTGCCAATTATTATCATTAGCTACTATTCTAACTACTAGCTATGCTTATGACAGACGATTTTAACATGGTAATGACATTGACGGTAGTCAATTGCCATTATCTACATAACATTATACTAGGTAAGTTGTTGCTCTGGATATCTCGAAGGCGTTTGATAGAGTCTGGCATAATGCTCTTATCCGCAAAGTAGCTGCCTTTGGTGTCGGTAACCATTTCTGTCGTTTTATAACGTGTTTTCTCAGGAACCGTTTTATAAGAGTAGTTATAGACGGTGTCTGTTCCAACGAGTTTAGGCTAAGTTCGGGAGTACCGCAAGGCTCTGTCCTATCTCCTACCTTATTTTTGATCTTGATCTTTTAATGATCTTCTCCTTTTAACTTCAAATTCCATCTACTCCTTCACAGATGACATTAACATTGTCACTCATATTCATTTGATCGCAGGCAGAACCTTTTGGAGACCGGGGGTAAGAAGGCTGAATATGAATGACACACTCTCGAATGACCTGCAAAAAATCACCGAGTGGGGTCTCGCGAAGAGGGTATAATTCGATACTCACAATCAAAAAATATACTGCAAATAGTTTTGTTTTTATTGCATTCTTTGAAGATACTGCTCAGTTTTTTAGCTCTCCCAAAAAAAGCTTAAGGCTGATGTCAGAGTGCGCGCTATAAGCGATGCTATAATATCGCACTACAATGCGCTACAAACCTCTGCTTGTGTTTTCTTACGTCAATGCTCAAAAGATGTCAGAGTCAAAGCGAAGCTACAAGAGAGCCAAAGCGACAAAGCAGGTTGTGAAATGATTTATAGCATGGTATCGCTTCGTTGTTGTTTGTTTACATTGTACTTTATCCATACATACTTGTTTCTTTTGTTTATTTTATTGTTTATTTATTTCATTATTTATATTATAAATAATTTTGCATTTGTACAACGTATTAAATACATTAACTATTAAATAATTACCTTAAAGTTATTATTAATTTTTCGCAAGGCTTTATGGCGTTTGTATTAAAATTTGTCCAGTCTTTTTGAAGCTTGCTCTGTATTTTTTCTAAAATATAATCAAAAGTGGCTATTGTCTGGTTCTTTTCTGAGTTCCTGATACAAATTATGAAATTCGCATTTTTCCTTGCGACTTCTATTTATATCGTGGATTCCTCTCTTTTTACTAAAAAAAAAACAAATTATATGTATAATTTGAAATAAAAAATTCTTCATCTGAATCCATTTTTAACAAAAAAGATTGACGAAATATAAAAAGTATTTTAAAAACACAACAAGTCGCTTTGTTTAATATAGCCTCCACTCTGACATCCTGTATTATAAGTATAGCATGAATATAATAGCTTCTAGCATCGCTTCGCTTATAGCGCGCACTCTGACATCAGCTTAAGTTGAGTAAGAGAGTCAGAAACTAAGTTATCTACTAACGATTTGGAGTCAATTTCTACTAAAATTGTAGGATGTGTGTGAATATAAATTAGAAAGCAATTAGCAAAGACAAAAACCATTATTAACATGTTTATAATAATACTAGTTGACCGGCAAACGTTGTTTTGCCACATAAATTTGCTCTATGAAACATTTTTTTATTTCAAATATATTTGATAATCTTCACCGAACTGCAAAAGCAATTGATATGAGCAAAAAATCCTTGCGTTACTAATATTTTAACAAATGATTATTCGCCATTTTCTGTACTTCAGTTTGATAGTTGGCTATATGGAAAAATATTAGTACCACTTAATAAAAAAAACCTAAACAATATGTGTTCTACGGCACGCAGATATATATTATCTAGTTTAAAATTTCAACAAAGTCAGTGCGTTATTTAGGTGAGGCATAAATTTTCCCTTGGCGCTGGTCAGCTTAACGTTTACGGGTATGAAAAATAGATGATGACCGATTCTCAGACCTACCCTATATGCACACACAATTTCATGAAAATCGGTCGAGCCATTTCGGAGGAGTTTGGCAACAAACACCGCGACACGACAATTTTATATATTAGATTTACATACTACATACATACATAATTAGCCATTAAAACCCTGTTTCAAAGCTATGGCCTAGCTTCCCACAGAACCCATGTTGTATATGTCAATTTTTATTCATTGAGTACCGGGGCCTACTGTTTAATGTCGACTCCGAACAACAGACTTGAGAAGGTTGTTCATGGCAATCAGTTACTTTGAAAGCTTTTGCCAGAAGACTGCTAAGAGATAGTCGCAGAAAGAAATATTATTATTAGGATGTCAGGCTTTGACCCCTGAGCTCTTATATAGTAAGCCAACACGCTAACCACTACACCTAATTTATTGTATTTTATATAACCTCACATCTTTTTTTTTTTTTTTTTCTTTTTTGAAGAAGAAGAGCTTAACAATTTTATTGCTTTTTAAATGTATTTCTATTTTCTATATTCTTTACAATTTCTTTACATATTTTTATTGTACACTTTACGCATATTTTATTTCAAAAATGGCAACACTGAAATTGTTGCAACGTAAATATAAATGAAGGGAAGGTTAAAACATATATTCCTGAACAATATTTGTTTTTTCAATACAAAACCAAACCGTAAGCATATAAGACAAACAAATGTAAGAAAATGTAAACAACCAAAAATCTTCATTCCAGCAACATTATCTACTTAAACAACTACACGTTGCTGTTCTATTGTTGTTGCTGCAGCATTACAATCACAAGCAATATGAATGGGTTAGTCAAGGATCTACAAAACAACAGCGTCAACGCTATTGTATTGCTGTAACTATGGGTGGCTTCCTGTTAGTGACTATTAGCGTTTGTCTACTATATTTACCTTAAGAAATTGGTTGATATGCTAACAGGTTGGTTAACTGCTTGGATGGTGATTGTGATTTTGCGGTTTGTTATATCGTTTGTGGGTTATGGTGATGTTAACATTATATCATATGTGGGTTAACGGGTTCAAGCAACGTGTATTTGACAAGCGTAAAATGGCATTGTTTTAATAAATGTGTAACTGCAATATTCACAAATGCAAACACGAACACACATATTTTGAGAGCGATATTATAATTTTCTTAAAACAGTCTTTGCTTTTATCATGCCGCAACAATAGTTTGCAGTGTATTTGCCGATATTATTTTTTCTTCACTGCAAATTACACTCTTGCAGAAAATTGCTACAAACTCACATAAGTCATTTGAGAGTTTAGTAAGCAAAGTTAACAAAAGAAGAACAATCAAAATAAGTTGCAGCTAAAAATCGCCAAGGGCATCACTTACTAATAGTTTTCGTTTAGGAATGTGCTTTTTTTCGTAGTTAAACAATAAAAAACAGCTTTAAATTTTTAATCTAATTTTATATATTTTTTAGATTTAACTTTTCAAGCATTTTCAATTTTTTTTTTCTTATCTACGTCTAAAGGACTTATTGCTTGTATTCATAAAAATATGAATGGTATAGAAGAGGCTTGTTAGACAAGTATTGCGTAGAATTTTGTCAAATAATTATTTTAAACTTTTAATAATTTTTATGAATACGGTAGTTAAACTATAGTTTAAAAACTCGTTATATTGTTACAGAGAAATAATTTTCATTTCCTTATATTAGATTACAGTTAAGTTTAATAGGGTCTTACAACAGGGACTTTCGACAGCTTATAATGGACTTATTGTGGAATCTGCAAATTAGTTGTCATTTATTCAGCCTGGATGGATACAACATTCAGCAACACATGTATATAATAAAATTGTTTAATCAAAATAGGTGTTCTGTTCGACAATAAGGCCAATTTCTGAATGCATGTGTGCACGAAGAAATAAGGTTGGGACGATGCCGGTTAATGTGAGGCCTAATGGCGTCCAATGCATCCTGACAAAATCACCGTTTGGTGTTAATTTTAGGCTGGCGGCGTTGTCGGTCCATATTTTTGAAGTACCACGTTAGCCAGTATCAGAAATTAACTTTTAAAAAACTGAAGTATAACTGAAGAAATAAATAAAAATGAAATGTCAACAGCTAAAGATAGGTCGGATAAAAAAAAGATTTCAAAATATTGGTGAACTGCCGACAGCTGGAAACAATATTGAGTTATAAGGAAGATTATTGTAAGAATTGCAGCAACGTGACATTGATGTCGGCGACTACGAATTCGACAACGAAGAAGTAACTGAAGTATATACCCCATCCAAAACGAGCAGTGTTAACATTAATTCACTTCTGGAAAAAATTCAATAAAAAGAAATGCAGATTTGAAATTGAAAGCATGCTCTTGGCAGAACTAAAAAACACATAGACGAAGATAAGCAAATGATATATTTTCTGAAACTTCCGAAGTAATAAGTATACGAATGTTAACGATCTAGAAAATGCCTTTAATTAAAATTCTTTTAAATTTGAAGAAACAAATCATAGTTTTCAGTGCCAACTATCTATATAAGTGAGAGCTATACCAGAAATTAACAGAGGAATGAAGACCCGTTCCTTTAACGGCAGCACATCACTGTCAATGTTCAAAAACCAATTTGAAAGGGTGGCAAATATAAAGTTATGGGGTAAAAAAGTAAATGCTTTAGAGCTGATTTTTGCCTTAAAGGGAACACAAATTGCACAAATTTTAAAAATAATGACAGCCAACGAAGTAACTATGAAAAGCTGATGATAATATTGCAGCGTAAATACGGGGACTAAGATATCTATACAGCTTGAAATTAAGATGACGAGAGCAGACAAGTCTCTCCAAGTTTCGTAACGGAAATCGACACATTAGTGCACCTAACTAATCTTGAAGAAATAAATCAACTTGTAGATCATCTCACCATAGTAAGATTGCGGTATATACAAGCCAAAATATAACTCACACAGTAAACATGGCCCTCAGTTTAGCACAAAAAACAGCTCTTCACATAGTTGCATAAGGTGGGTGCTAGGCAAATGGTACTAAAAATAGAAGACGTACTTAACAACGTTGAGAAAGTGTAAATGTAAATGTAAAAAGTAATGTTGTAGTCTAAATGCAGCCTAAAGTCATATATTTTAACTGCGGAACACAGAGTCATTTTCAGCAATACTGCAAGACTTCAATAAATAGAACGGGAGACGCCTTCATCCAGAAAAACTAAGCAGAGGAATCAACACCCATCATTTCCAGAATCTCCGTAAAACATAATCGAGCTTGCACTAAGAGACAAGAGATAGCTTTGACCAGCGGATGCCCCGCAAAAGTTTAGAAGTCTTTTTTCTTCAAACCCCTTTAACCGTACGATGTTCAACTGGGCTTTTCGAGGCCCATTTTAATTTTGAGTAGTGGCCAAGTTTTTACCTTCGTTCTGAGCGAAGAAATATTTTATGTCAACTACCGCTAATGCCTTCTGAACATAATGAATTCAATAAAATATTGTTACTATTGATTTCGTAGAACAATATTGTCTGTTTATGTAGAAATGTGGTAAGTGTACCTACTTGGCCTCATGAAGCCCATATGGAAAATTAATGACAGCTAATCCACATTCAACACAGTTGATTTTCTGAGTGACGTTAAGTTGCAAAAATATGAATATGTGTGTTTGTGTAAGCTCTTGCGAACACATGGCAAAGCTGTACAAGCAAGTGTATTGTGTATCGTTTTCTAGAATTCATCATTTCGGTTGGCTTTTTAGTTTCTTGTGCTCATCGGGTTTATTGAATTCAACTTTTTCAAATGTCTGGAATAAGTGATGAGGTGTGGGAAAACATCGACATGGTTCTAAATCGGAGGCAGTGATTTTCCAGACTTACAACAGACCAACAACAGCTCACTAAGAGCCGACTGGCCGCATTTCTTGCAAGTGAGAACATCGAAGATGAAGAAGTCGTTCCTTTCGAATGTGAGGATGGTGATGATGTATATTATATCCCATCTGATGAAGCAGCTTCGGACGATGAAGAACATTTAAACATTGATAACAATGGTGAAGTAGACAGTGACTGTGAAGAAGAAGAAGCAGCTGTTGAAGAAGAAGTGGGTGAAGTAACTTCCAATTTGCCAGCTGGCGAATTTTACGCATCCAAAGATGGTGTTGTGTTATATTTGCAGGCACCATTGAATAAACAAATAATAACAAGCTCATCTGGACAACCAGAGAAGAAGCAACGAAAGGACTGTGCGTGGTGTAAGATTGCACCAAAAAAAAAAAAAAAAAAAAACGGCGCAAAACATTATTGACATGTGAAAAATGTAACAAGTTCATATGCTTTGAACATGGCTCAATGCCATGAATGCGCTGCTGCTTTCTAATTTAACTTTAAGCTCAAAAGCTATCAACAATATCTATGTCATTGCTAATTGATAAACATTTTATAAAGGATTTAATAAATAAGCTAAAATTTAACTTTTAATTAAAAAAAATACTTTTAAGGCAGCGTTAACACCCACCACCACCCCACTACCACGCCCATGTTTGAGCAACGCATTAAGAATTAGTGTGGAACAAGACTTCTACATACTACACAATCCCAGCAATCAGTCAAGAGCTTAAAAGGGGAATAAAATTGTAACGGCCTCGCCAAGCCCAGTAGAGTCACTTACCACTGCCCAGGCAGTCAGACATCCTAGGGTTAATCGAGTAGCAACCAAAACTCTTTTCTCTGTCACTATGTAAGGAAAACAACATATTATATGGCACTTCATAAAATCATAGGAAAATCATGTCGCTCTATCTCTATGGGGAAAAATTACAATATGAAAGCCTATGTTGAACAGCAGCAGATAGGCTTAGCCAATGAGTCTTAGTATTAATTAATAAAATAATTTAAATTTTTTATACTGATGGCAACTTGAATAAATGATTTAAAGACTAACACTAGAATGATTAAAACTCCTATGGAGTTAGAAATGAGGATGCGTGTCTTATTACTGATATCAAAATATGAGTCGGTGGACCTTCAATATTACTTTAATTGTTGTATCATCTTTAGCGGCACTTACTTCACGAATATTTTTCTCGTCTGAAGAACAAATATCTCTCATCTCATGAGAATACTTGTAATGCAGCTTTAATTAGAATTTAATTATTTTATTTAATTAGAATCGCTTTTCTTGTTTACAATTAAATATTATGTATCCCATCATTGACATATTTGAAGTTTGAAAGTGAGATGGGGTAATTAAATAATTTGTATTATACCCCACATTGAAAGCACATAAGCCCATCATATTGAATATAACGTTTACGATATGGTTTATTAACCTAATTTTAAAGAAATACTCAAACTTGATTTCAATTCTATATTTTTGTAAATGTATATCATCCATACTGCACACATCAGTCATCAGAGAACTAAAAAGGAAGTTAATTAAACCAAAACAGCTCTCTAAAACGATATTAGAAAATATATTTTAAAAAAAGAAAACAATCTCTTGAAATTACAAGAAATCCCAATTAGAATTTACAAAATTTTTGTACTATTTCTTCTCTTAAAATTTACTATAAAATTCAATTTAAACTTCTTTTTGCACAAGTGAAAATTCTTTTAGAATATAATCATTGTTTTTCCATATCATTGTGCTATAAAAGCAACACACTCTCTATAAATAAATGTTACTTTTTACCCCAAATAATGCAATTTATCTTTGGCCACATCTTGATATTATTTATCCATAACACATCATAAACCTTGTGGATATTCTTAGGAAGAAAAAACAAAACACACACTTATATTTCACAATTTTAGGAAGACCCGTTTTACCCCTTCAAATCCCCCTTTTCTTGATAATCGCATTATTTCGAACAATGCTGAAGAATAATTGAAAATAAAAACGTAATTGTAGATAAATAGCAGAGAATAATGCTTAAAGACTATAAATCATATGTTCTTGAAAATAATAAAAGAATTCAATTTTTCTTTTTTAATGCAAGAGGAAGAATTATTTTGTTTGCAACCAATCGAGATGAAAATCTCACGACTACAGCTGAGCGTGCATGTATGTTGTGCTAAAATATGAAAAATTACTTCTTTAGAAAAGTTTTGTTTTTTTTTTTTTTTTTGGGTTATTTCTGCATTTTTTTTTTTTTTTATCATGCAAAATTTAAATTACTGAGTTAAGATTTCTATTCGTAAATGCTTTTTAAATTTAAAACTCTCAATACAGTTTATCGAATGGTAACGTTGGACACACAAAAACACCATAATTAGTAAGCATAGGTGCATATTAATAAGAATTTATAAAAATGAGAAGAGTGAGTCGCGTGAGTGAGTACACGTGTGTTACCTATTTTATATACATATTTAGATAGAGACAACTAAGTATTACTTAGATACATGAACATGAGCACTGTCTCCTACAGTTAATCAAAGAGATTACTGCGGTTCCAGAGGTTTGATATTGAGACAAAAAATTATTTGACTTTTGTGCAGGGTGTCGCAGAATGAACTATATAGTTTGAATTCTTAATAACTTTTTTAATTATTATTCTTTTTTTGTTTTTCTTTTTTCAGTATTTTGTATGGATATCATCATTTTAATATGCGCATTGCAGACACAGTGTCAGCAATAAAACATTTGATTGAAAATTTTCATCAACATGGGTCTGTAAGAACCCTTTCTGGTGGCGGAAGAACACCTACCGTGCGTGCCGTATAATCTATCAACATCAACAAGGAGGAGTTCGACACAACTCGGACTAACACGGCGCACTGTGGCGCCTTTTCCCTAAAAGCGTTGCAAAAATCAAAAATTTGACAGAAGAATTTGATAAAATGAATAATTACATCATTAATAATTACATTAAACTTTAACCTAAAGGGATCAATAAAGTTATTGGGAAGATTGCCTTACCTTTAGGTTAAAGTTTACTTGTAACAACAAGAAGCAAGTTAACTGTCTAATAAAATCCTACCTTTAACTAACGGCAAGTTGTAATAATGGGCCTTAGAGTGTTATTTTTTCTAGACTTTTAATATGCATTGTGATTATTGAAGCGCTAGGTCTAATCGAAAAGCTGACAGCGCTTAACGAAAATATCAGCATGCGGATTCACTTAATTTGAAGCACAAGAAGTTATATTTTAAATGATTTTTAGGTTCACAAATCTCTTTACTTCAAAAGACATGATTTTTGCAACAAAATAGGTCAAAATGTGTCACTGTGTACAGTGCCGCAGTGGGCCTTTTACAATGCGGGTGCGGTTTTCTTGAAGCTAAACGAGATAAAATTCAAGTGTGTTTTAAACATTAAATATGTCCTGATAATTTCAACAGTTATGATTGTTGCAATAAAAAAAGTCAAAACGATGCACTGTGCCGGCTATGCCGGTTAATTATTCTTAAGCTAAAGGGATTATCTTTCAAATACTTTATACATTTTAATAATATCTTTATTACTTTAAAAGTAATGTTAATGATTACAACGAAAAACGTCAAAAGACAACACTGTGCACTGTGCCGCGGATGCCTATCACCTTGCGGGTCATGTATTTTGAAGCTAGAAGAGTCTTCTTTCAAATGCTTTTTAAATTTTTAAAATATCTTTATTACTTTAAAAGTTATGATTTTTGCAACGAAAAAGGTCAAAAGGCGCCACTGTGCGGCGGTCGCTGCAGAAAATTTTGAGAACATTAGACTTCTTCCCGTATAAAGTTTAACTTGTGCAAGAATTGAAGACGAGAGACTAGCAGAAACGGCTTGAACGGCTTTATTAAGGAACATATTCGTCGAACGCATTATTTCGCGCAGTTCCTGACAGTTTTTTTTATGGATATTTGAAAGAAAAAGTGTACCTTAACAAACCAAAACCATACTCCAAATAAAAACCAACATTTAAAATGAAATCTTAGCCATTACACCCGAAATATGGAGAAAAGTTATGAAAAATATGCTAAAAAGAGCACGTAGGGACATTACATACAGGATATTATTTTTCAAAGCTAATTGCAAAATATTCCCCAATAATTTACTGTATTTAAAAAAAAAATATAATACTCGCATAAATAAAGACGTTATAAACTATTTAAACCATATAGCTCATTCTACGCCACCCTGTAGTACAAAAAAGGATTTTAGATGCTGATATAATCTTCAATACCGATAAATTTCTTTTGATTAAAAAATTAAATAAAATGTTCGTGTTTAATATTTACGTTTTGCCATATAACTACGTAAAAAAATCGAACTACAGTGTGCTTTCATAAGCTAGTTTGGGTTGTATCCTGCCACAAAGATTGTGAAACTCAATATCCTCTATATATGTTCTGCATTCATAGCCAGTAACCGCTTCGTACTGTTTAAGTGTCTATACAGTTTTAGGAGTTCTTTAAACCATACGTCAGCAGCTCAAATCTGTCTGGATTTCTCAAGAGAATTTTAGTTAATACTGTGTAACTACGATCAAACAACTCTCAACGATTATTCAAGTCTAATACCAAATTGTGACTACAATATATACGCCAGACATTCATGTAGCCTGCAAAGTGGCGCTCTTGGAATAAAACAACCCAACAAAACTCTCCACCTAGTGCCGACGGACACAAGGACTTTTATGAAATCTTTTTTTTTTCGTATACAGATAAATATTCATCTCACACAAGTTATAAAAGCATAAAGCAGTTGGTCTCCACCGTTTAACAATCTTCTTTTTGGTAATACTATTTTGCAGCTTAGCTATTTTCATGTAACATGTTACCGTCAAACATGGTCAGCTTGGTCTATTACTATATTTTAATTTAACCATCAATAGATTTCTACGTAAAAAATTCTCGCAGATTATTGGATTTTATTTTTAAAATCCATACTCAGATAAGAAGGTGAATAGTTTAATTCCTTCATTTTATGGTCGGTTTGGGTGATCTTCTGAGACGGCTATTCGGAATCTAGTGATTAAATTTCGCATCAGAGTCAAAGTATATTTCACGTTTAGGGCCGATCATTTACATAGTTGCCAAGACCGTAAAAATTAACAGCTATAGACTTATTTTTGTAGAACTATGTTAAGGCTGGTGTCTAAAGGGACCAGCCCATATTAATGGATTCAGTGCAAGGTAATATAAAATAATTTACTCGTAAAATAGAATTTGAAAAAGCATGGAAAATTCGAATACAACGTATAAGCCTTATGAGGCATGGCGCGGTTAATAATTATTAATTAATTACACAACATGTAATTATAATTACACAAAATCATCTCTAAATATTGTTTTATATAAATCTTTCTATAAGCTCAAATGAAGTTTTAAATAAATCTTTAAATTGCATGTGTGTTGTTGCTTCTTTTTAAATTAAATCCGAAAATTCTTCTCGGAAGAACCCTCCCCCTTAAGAAATTCTTCCAACTACAAAATTATTTAAGCCACTAAACGAAATTTTGTAGGGTGATGCCTAAGCATGTTCACTTAATCCACACATTTTTAATCTATAGTATATAAAAACAAAAACTTTAATTATAAAGAAGAAATCTCACAGTATTCATAAAGATAAAACAAAGATTTATCTTTATCTTCGTTAAAGTATCGCTAAAAATTAATAATTTCAATATAATTATCACCAAAGCTAACATTTAGCTCAATGAGAGTGCGTTTTAGCCTCTGATCGGTTACTTGCAGATAATAAATTCGGATACATACACATGTATATACGAGGTGGGGGTTATGTTAGTTCACTATACATAACAGATAAAAGACACCTCATAACATACAGTTTTTAAATCAACATTTTTTCTGCTGACTTGAATACGGCAAAACGAAGGTTATTTAATAGCCAATATTGCTGCACCTCTCTTTTCAAAATATATTGTTTATGTGTAACCTCTTTTGGATAAATGTCCCTTTGGCCATAATGGATTGCATCAAATTTTGTTTTGTGAGTTCGTTATACTTTTTTCTACTCTTCTATGGTATTTGGTATATTACTGTGTTGTTGTTTTTGTTTACAATTTAATTCGCCGCTTTTATTGTTGTTTTATATTACCTTAGTTTAGATGTATGCCTTACTTATAGAGAAAAAACTACATTTGTACGTATGTGTGTTGGTTGTTTTAGTTGGTTTTTGTTTTTTTTTATGTTTTGTTACCCAATATAGAAAGAGAATGTTTACGATGTTTACGATGTTTTAACTCATTGCTCTTCTAACAGCCTAAAGGTAATTATGGCTTTGTATGCAATGTTCTGTTGGTTAAAAAAAAAGCAAAACAAATTCAACTCAACGAAAAAAAAAATTTTGTTGAAACAGTTCTATTTAACTGGTGAACTTCAATGCAGACAAAAAAGCAAGAAAAAAAAAACAAATTAAATTGAAATTTAATGAGTTTAATATTTTTGAACACAAAATATTATACAAGTCAACACTAGTTTTGCTGCCAAGGAACTATAAATATTTTTTAAACTAGAACTTAATACTGATTACAAAAATATCAGAAATTTGGAATTCCTACGTGTAGTTTTCTCGTACTTCACTCTTGTGCATACATATGAAAAAAGTGATCTTTTTTTCATTATTAATTGTTTAAAAACATTTTTTTTCGGGACTTTTGTGAATGATGTGCAGTGGGAAGGTCTCAGTACATTCCCTAACAGTAGTCAGCCATCATATGCTGATCCCATCTGCCTTGGTACCTCTCTTCCATAGTTGTTAGATCCTGATGAAACCGCTCACCTTGCTCATCGCTACAGGATCTAAGATTATTTGGGAATCGGTCGAGATGACTATGAAGGTAGTGTAATTTGATAGACATGTTGCAATCTAAGTTTTTAATGTTATCTAGCATGTAGTTAACCGATTTGGGGTAATTGCTTGACTTGTAGTTTCCAAGAAAGTTTCTTCTAACTTAAGCAAAACAAGTCAACTCAGATCGGTTCAAAACATTTATTGAATTTAAAAAATTTTAAGCCAAGAGGATTTTTTTGGTATTTTAAGATCTCTTACCATATCATTCAATTACTCTTGCTTAAACAGTTTGGGGTTTATAAACGGTATTTCTTCAAAATTATTATCGCTGCTCATATTTTCAAGAACTTCTTCAAGCACGGGTTCATTTATTGAACATAATTTTAGTACGGGTACTTCCTGGGAAGGTGTTAGAGGTCTTCTGACAGATTCTAAGACTGTATAATTAAACGTGATTTAATACAGCAATAGAAGCAGTCATCTAAGTGATTTTTTTTTGTTCTTTCCACAGCATAGGTACTCCAAATATCATACGACGTCTTTGACCATTCTTCATAGCACATTTTACAAACCGTTTGAGGAATCCACGGATTATTTTTATTCAAAATTTTTAAGTTAAAATAAGAAAAATAAGGCTTTTTAACTCTGTAGTCACCAAAAATGTAACAAAACACATTTGGATCATTGAGACAACTTCTTTGCAGCGACGCACAGTGGGATTTGTTCATACAATGTTTGGCAAAAAAATATAAGAAGTGCTCGTAGAATGTTGAAATTTTGCTTTGAGCCTTTGGTTAGCTTAATTTAGAAAAATATAAAGTTTCATAAAAATTGACCACGCCTATTACCCCTCGCCCATAGAACCTAAAATTTATTTTTGGACCAAAGTTTTTGAAATTTTTCTCTTAATCTTTGGTTAACTCAATTAAGGAAAATTAAAATTTCATCAAAATTTGCCACACCCACTACCCACCGCCCATCGAACACAAAATTTATTTTTTGCCCAAAGTTTTTACAGTTTGGCACAGGGCCTTTATTACCTCAATTAACGAACACCACTAACCGCCCATATAACCCTTATCATATTTTTTCCCACAACTTTTTGTTTCTTTACAAAAACTAATTAAATTTTAATTTTAATTTTTTATATAAAAATTTGATGAATTTGGAGACAAATTTTATGATTTTATACATACATACATACATACATACATAACTGGTCTTTACAACCCTGTGTCAGGATTACGGCCTAGCTTCTCGCAGCACTCATGTTGTGTGTGTCAATTTTTATCCATGAGTACCGGCACCTACAGTTTAATGTCGGCTCCGAATGACAGACTTGAGAAGCTTGTTCATAGCAATTAGTTACTCTCAGAGCTTTTGCCAGAAGACTGCTGAGAGGTAGTCGCCGAAAGAAATATTTTTTTCATATTTCTTTTTTTTTTTGAAGATGTCAGAGCCTGAAGTCGAACCCAGAACCCATGTCTTAGTAAGCCAACACACTAACCACTAGACCACGGCGACTATGATTTTATAAAAGATTATTTATTATTTAAACTTTTTTTTAGTTCATAGTATGGAGTCTTACCTTTCATTTTATTATATTGGGAGCACCTAGCACTAGCGAGCAACCTTTTTTTTTTTCTTCCAAGGAACATTATAGAACAAATTTTATTCTATCATATCTTTTAAGCCATATAAGCGAACTTTATAATATTTTTTAAATACGTAGAAAAGTCTATATTTCAAAAAAGTCACAATTTAAATAAGAGCAATAAAATTTTTTAAATACGTAGAAAAGTCTATATTTCAAAAAAGTCACAATTTAAATAAGAGCAATAAAATTATCTTATGTACAAACACTATAGAAGTGCGTAAACAGTTTTCAATATTTTGGACTAAAATTTATATATGGCTTTGCTTTATTATTACAAAGACAAATAAACGTTTTTTTTTTTTTTATGCAATTTATCAATTCTTCATAAAAAAAAAAAATCTCACTGTGCGACGACATATTATTACATACAATGAATTTATTAAACAGAATTACCCAAAGGACTTCAAAATGGGCCGAAAACATTATATCCAAAACTAAACGTAAGAAAATTTTTTTCACATTTTTAATATTACCAGTGTCGACATATTACAGAAACAGTAACGGTTTCTCGGCACCATTTAACCTTTATTAATTTGTTGACTTGTGTTATTTAATAGACAACTTGTGTGCAGTCCCACTGTACTTTATTTTAAACTAGCTGAACCCGGCGTGCTTCGCTACCCCTTCGTTATGTAATAAAATTAAAAGTATTTATATATTTTGCAGACAGTTGTGAGAGAAAGAGGGTGAGGCTACCCCACTATTTTATTTTTTTTTTATTTTATCTGAATTAAACAAAAGGGGGCGGTGAAGTGGGCGTGGTTCATAGTTATATTGCGACGTTAAAAGTATTAAGAGCGATATACTACCAAATAAAAAAAATTCGTTGGAAGGAACAAATTTGTAGATAGAACAAAAAGTTTAAAACTTTCAAATAAAATTTGGAGTAAAAGGGGCGTGAAAGGGGGCGTGGCGTAAGAAACTTTTATTTCTACCTCGCCTGGAGTATAATGTGTATACAATTTGAAGTAAATCTGGTAAAAACTATATGGGAGCAATTACATAATTTTAAAAAAGTGGGCGTAAGAGTGGTCGTGGTCGAAAACAAAGTACCCTATTAATCATGCCAGAGTCCCAGTTAAATTCTGTGAAAATTTCAGGAAGATCGGTCCAGAGGTTTGGTCTCCTATAAGGTACAAACAAACAAACAAACAAACAAACAAACAAACAAACAAACAAACAAACAAACAAACAAACAAATAAACAAACACACATTCAATTTTATATATTTAGATATAATATGCCCGTATATATGCCTTAAACTATGCTTTTTATTTAGCAATTAGAATCAAAGTGGTATAGGGCATTAAAGCATGTTTGTAAGAAAATTATGGCAATGTACCTGGAGGTTTAAATCACTCAAGTTAAACAACTTGGTATGTCAAAATGATATACAAATAATCAATAATACGAGTATCAATTTATAAGAGTACAACAAACACAACTAAAAACATAATTTTGCGTCAGAATGCAAATTCTTTAAATTATTTAAAATTATAGCAACAAATTAATCAAAACAATAATTTAAAAGAAATAAAAATTAAACCAACCCTAAATTATACTGCTAATTACCAGTATATCATAAATAAAAATATTTGTAATTTAATTATTTGTTTATTTTTTAATTTTATTTTACATTGGATTTAACTGCCAGTAACAGCTAATCAATATGTACGAGTTTTAAAAAGCAATAAATGAGATAATGACGTTACAATTAAATTGATATTTGATATTTTTCTTAAATTCTTTTTTTCTGATTTTATTATTCATATCAGTTTTGCAAGAAAAAAAATTAAAATTAATTTCCGTTTTATCTATTTCGCAAAGCACTTGAAAAGCAATCAACTCAATGTTAACGCATATCAAGTCATTAAAGCTGAAATAAGATAAGAGTATGAAAATAAACACATGAATGGGTGAATACGTTTATTAAATACTTAAGAAAAAAATACATAAATATCTACAATGAAAAGAACAAGTTTTTTAAATCATTATGTATCCACACAACCTCGTATCTTACGCCACATGGTCCATTCAAAACAACCCAAATAGCCATTTTGTCTTATGAATGCCTTATCGGCAGGACAGGGTAAGGCGATAGCTTTAGCACCTTTTGTGGGGCACAAATAAAATTGTGTTGGATCTGTATGTGGCTGGGGTTGACTTAATTCTTCATCATTGCAGGCTGGCGGTTCTACATGATAAACACAACTATCGTCTACCTCATCTAACGGAACACAACCACATACGGTAGCATTTTTAACAAAGAATGTTCCAGGATCACAGGACTGTACAAGAGCCATATCGTCGCCAATACAAAATAAAAATTTAGTACCATCAGGTGAACCCCACAATTCGGTTTCCGATTGGCAGCCTTGAATGATGTTGCTATCACTGGTTTGTATAACAGCTGCAGTACACAACACCAAAAGGCCCCCAAATAAAAGCGTAACTGAAAGTATGAAATAATAGGTTAGACTTGGTTTCTACAATTCTAGTTTAAACGTTTCAGTGGATAATTAAAGCTCATTAGTTAGAACTCAGAAAACAAATTGTAGCACTTTTGGCATTTATGAAATTTTAGAAAAACATACACTAATATTCTGAATCTTAGTTATCAACAACTTTAAAAATATTTTTAAAATTTTAAAGCTAAGTTTTAGTGCAACATATTATTGAGGATTAACAGCCTTATTTATAATAAAAAATTAGCAGGTCGTTGTACGCAATGGCTTAGTTTGGCCTTCCTATACGTGGAAATTCTTGTTCAGACGTACAAGATATTTAGTTTTTTGGATTCTCTGACTAGTTATCAAATAGAAGGTATGGAAAGTTTTAATAATATCAGTCTATAGCTGGTGAAAAACTTGCCAGTTTTTTGCTAACGAGTTGCTAACTTTTCATTATAAATACATACGGCCGTTAGTATTCAAATTATTTTTATTTTATTTTTTAATGGTTAATTAGATTTATTATTTTTATATAATAAAAATTCTTGTTCTGTTTTAAAATTTAAATAATAACTCATTCTTTTACTTTTCTTTGTTTAGATAATAAATTTTACCACGATTTTAATTCAAAAGTATTTCAAGTATTTTACGTGTCTACATAATATTTTTTATTTTCACACCTTTGATCATATCCGTTGTATGTTTAGATTACCGTTCTCGAATAAAGACTAATTTTTTCTGAAATTTCTACGATTACTTTTATAATACTTCTTGTAATTTTGCCAAAACAAAAAGACCTAATTTATTTCTTAACTTATCTGCTGATAGGCGAATGTCTGATATGCTTTGATTCATAAGAAATTAACGTTCAATTGCTTCTACTTAAAAATCATAAGTAACTTAACTTAACCCTACACTGATTCTATTATTATATAAAAATAATTATAATCATATAAATTCCAATCTATTTCAAATGTTAATCATTTGTGCCAAAAACTGTGTCAGTTTTCCTAAAACTTCCTTAAAGCTCGAGACTTTGGTGTTTTAAACCTGGAAAATCGTTGTCTCTAAAGACATTAAAAATTGTATAGTCTAGAAGCCTGTTCTACGGTAGTTGGTATAATGATGTCACAATCGTATAACGACACAGGCAAATATTGCTAAACGACAGCAGATACAAAGTTCTTAATTGACAACCTCAGTCATTCCTTGTAAACTCTATCGAACACCTCTAAAGGGTTGTAAAAAATTGGTGCAAAGTACATATATCGCTCCTTCTAAAGGTCGTTATTAGAGCCAAAGACAGCCGTGTGAAGTGTTCTAATAAATTTAATGTACTGCTGTTATTGTTGTGCAATAAACTAATAATGAATATATTAAAAAAAATTCAAACAGTAGATTTTCTGTTATACAAATATTTATTAGCAATTAATACACAATCAGAAAGTTGTTCGAGTGACAGTAGGTTAAGTTGCAAGAAATAAGAGCTACAAAAGTAAAAATCAGCTGTTACTAAATTTACTACAACTTAAAAATAACAATTACCTACATTTTTGCTATTGCTTGCTCTCTCTTTCATTTTAAAATTTAGTAAACTTGTTGTCGCCGTGGTCTAGTGGTTAGTGTGTTGGCTTACTAAGACGATAGCGCCAGTTTCAAATCTCAGCTCTGACATCTTGAAAAAAGAAATATGAAAAAAATATATCTTTTTTCAAAAAATATTTCTTTTTTCAAATATTTTTTTTTTCTTGTAATAACAAAAAGCAATTTGTTTGTCTGGTAAAATCCTACTTTTAACTAACGGCAAGTTGTAATAATGGGCCTAAAAACATTTGTTAATCATTGAGAAAACAGTGCTACAAAAAAAAAACGTAAAACATAGCTAGAAAATCAAGAAAAGAAAAAAAATTTAAGGTACATAACAAAATAAATAAGAGGCTGATAGAAAGGTTATTATAATGCGGATTACAATATGCAACTTACCATTTTTCATGAGCTAAAATTTTTAAACGTACAATATTTTTCTATGAATAAACGTGTTTTATTTACATCAAACATTTTTTATTGTAGTCGTGGATCGTACAACTTCCAATGTAATCTTAAATACAAATTCAATATCTTATTAGAAGTAAGAAAGGTTTTTCTTTTACTATTGGTTGCCGTGGGCATTTTATTGTTCTGTCAATTAAGTCAACTTCTAAATGCAAGTCTGTATGTTCAGTGAGTAATGCCAATTTAATACAATATATGTTCAAAAAGCGACAATGCTAAAATTAAATGTCGTCGTTATTAAAAAGGAAAACCGACAGTAGCAGTTAATAAAATTTATTTTAAATAACTTGTTTTCGAAATTTTACATTTTTTAGTAAAAGCAATAATAAAATAAATCCTTTTTGCTAAATTTCTTTCATTTTAAGCCCGCCTTCGAAAATCTTTGTAAAATAGTTGTCTTCTTAATTATTATCAATCCAATTTTTGTCTTTAATTCTTTTTGATTTCGTTAATTAATTTCTATAGAAAAACTTTTGTTTTCTTTACTTGCTCTAGTTTTATGCCACCACCACAATTTGTTAAATAATCTTATATTTGTTATTATTGTGAGCATTTGAATTGTGTTTTTAATTGTAGATGATTCAAAAAACAAGAAATAGATAACATAATGCTCATGATTTCCTTACACTTAAAAAAATCAGTATATGGTTTATGTGATAAATAAATATATGTATATATCATTCATATTGTTACGAATTGTCCTTTATAATTCGTTTTATTATTCAAGGATTCGATATTTGTAAACTAAAACACCGTTACTTTTCGTTTTAAAGCTTTATTTACACTCTATAACGTTTAAAATACAACTAACTACTAACTGTAAACCTTAATGTGTAGCCCTATTTATAGTTCTAATGTTTTATTCTGGTAATTTCCAATTGTTTTTATGTATTAGTTTTTACATAATTATACAACAACAATTTTACTTTCAATTATTAATTTTATATATATAATCATATACATTTTAAACCAACATGTATTTGTGTTTGTGAGTTTCTATATACATTTTTCCCTACATGTATATTTGTTTTTAATTTAATTTAATTCTATAAACATATTTGAGAATGTTCCTAATATATTTGTGCTTGTAATAATAACAGCAAAACCTACTCTAAAAGACTGTAATGATGATTTTGCTTTATCAAATTATGTTTTCGTAACAATATGTAAAGCATTGTTAGACGGTAAAGTAGATATTTTTGGCAGCTACATGTACACTGAAATAGATAATTTTTTTTACAATATTAAACACAATTATATCCAATTGAATTAAACCTCAAAATAAAGTATTTATAGATTGTAGGGAAAAAGAACCAAAATATGTAGATCAATACAATACAATACAAATAGAGTTTGACCCTAACAAGCTCCAATTAGTGAAATATACTTATACAACAAACTTAAACAAATAGATATATATGGATCATCGGATTAAAATATGATATCTCTTAGCCAAATAACGTTAATAAAGAACTAAGGCTTGTTATTCTAAGCGTAAGTTTGAATGAAACCGTAACTAATGGGTTTATTATGGCTGGCAACCGAACTTGAGTTGCATTGCCAGTTGGCCAAACGGTATTATAGATGGCAACTGGCAACTATAAGCTGGCAACTCAGTTTTTAAATGGTGAATATAATGGCAATTGCAAATCTGAGGTGCTGTGTAGCTATAGTAAGTCATAAGGTGGCAGTTTTTTTTTTTATTTTATTTATGAAATTATACCACAGATAACGTGGATTGAGCCATTTCTTAATTGAAATCGTTACCGTGGGATTTCTAAAAATTGCATAAAACCTTACAACCTTACAAACTTTTTAAACTGGTGGTATTGCAGTAGACCAATTTTGTCTACAGTCTATACAAAATATCTAGTATGTAGCTGACAGCATCTTTAAGAAGACAGAAATATGGCTTAAAGCTAAACGATGTAAATACACATACATACATAAGTATACTAAGTTAACAAACTAGACATTTCTTTACTTACAATTAGGCAGTAATTCCGTTGGATTAGTCACTTAAATGTCGCCTAATAGATGCTACATTTTCGTTATCATCAAAAAATAGATCCACCTAGCTCATCATATTTAAAGTTTATTAATTTTTTAATTTTCAAAATATTCACACCACAAAAATCAACGCAATTGCTTATTTTTTCATAGTTGTCTTTATGTCAACATGGCAACTGAAAACAGTTGCAGTACATAAAATGAATTTTAAACTCAGTTGCGTTGTTTGTTGTCAATCTATTTTTAACAAAATGAAAAAAAAAAATAATTTTTAATTGAGAAATGTACACTGATTTCTTAGCAGGACTCAATAACACCGCGTTACAAAAACGAGCATTTGTTCTGTCCTATGAACCAAATATACTTTTTCGGAAAGGGGAGAAAAAATAAAAATACACGTGTATCGGCGATTTTCATGTACATGTCAGAATTTTTTTTTTAATATATGTATAA
Organism: Metopia argyrocephala; assembly: GCA_963576795.1. Taxonomy (NCBI): domain Eukaryota; kingdom Metazoa; phylum Arthropoda; class Insecta; order Diptera; family Sarcophagidae; genus Metopia; species Metopia argyrocephala. The sequence goes on along the minus strand of OY756211.1, from coordinate 52,183,458 downwards.
GGTATAAAGCTCGTAGTGTCCAACTGTCCGCCTGTGTGAAAGACTTTGGCTCAATTTTTAACCCTTTTTCCGTGTTACAATCGAGCTGAATTTTTGCAGGCAGACTCGTGGAAATGTTTGTATCACGTCAAATTTTTTAAAAAATGGTTATCGTTTTTTTGTAACGGTAAGTAAAGTAAAATATATTTAATTTATAGGACAGAATGTGTGTAACGCGGTGTAATATATAAACTTATCATACGAAAAATCTTGGTTGTTTCTTTGAAAGCTTTAACATTTTATTTAAATCCTGTTTATAAAAGACAAATAGTTTCACAAGCACTCAAATTTTTTAGTTTTTTATCAATATAAAAAATAGTTTAAAAATATAAAAATTTGGAAAAATATTAAAAAGTGAAATTTTAACTGTAATTTCAATAAACTAAACTATAACAAATAACTACTAAACTATTCATTTGGTGAAATATTGTAAAAATTTTAATTCTTCTCTAACTAAAATTGCATATTTTTTAGTTTTTTTTTTTTTTTGCAAACTTTACTTTGACAAAAACAGTAATTTTGCTTCAATATAAATTAACGTAAGTTCAGCATAGTCCAATATAGTCAGAAATATATTTGCAACAACGAACACATATTTTACATTCGCGTTAAATTTTTTAATTAAATACGGCTGAAATAATCTTATTTAGTCTTTAAAGGCACATTTTAAGTCGATTTAGTAAACTTAACTAAACATTTAAGGCAAATTGGCTTTATTGGAGAAGGAGAAAGTCATTAAAATCACACATTTTATCATTACCAATCTATCAAACTCGTACGTTTACCTTTAAATATCTATAAGTTAATATTGTTACATAAATATTCAATTAAGGATAATATTCTACGCGTGAATATTAGCCATTTAAAATATTGTATTTGAGTAATCTCTAATTACTTTTCGCTTTTGTATATAAAAGTAATCTTTACAACAAGTACAATAGGATTTAGATGTATTTGGTTAGTAATTACAATTTGATTTCATGGAATATTTAAAGAGATTTAATAAAACTTTTCTATTGTTTCATTTATTTGTATCACACCATCGCGTATTTTGTTGAAATTAATTACTTTTTAATAATAAAATAAAAATAACAAAAGTATCTAATCCATGTGCTTGCCTCCACGAAAAACCCCCCAAAACAATATTATATTCGTGTATGTATAATTGAACCAAAATGAAAATAGCAACAGGAATAAAATTAATTATTTAATGTTGAATCAAGCAAATGACGAACAAATTTTTCCCTCAAATGTAAAATGTTAAAAAAAAAATAATGCATGCGTCGACGCAAAAGAAGGAAAATTAAAAAATGTTCATTAAAAAACGATTCACTTCATATAGACGTGAAAAATAATATTTTAAGTTAACTTTGTATATACGAGTATATCAAAGATATATTAATGAAGCAAATTTTAACTGAAATAGATCAAATTAACAATACGGACAAAGAATAGAACAAATAGAACCATGTGCTGTTGATATATATTTGAATTATTATTATATTACGTCGCCCATTAGTCTAAAAACATAAGATTGCTTTAATTAAACGAAACAATTTCGACTGTTTTTACACACAGTTTCTACTGTAGCCTATCGCTATTTTACTCTAATATTTTGCACTGTTTTGTCATATTTGACTGTCAAACTTAATAAAAAATTAATACAATCAAGTTAACAAAGCACATTTCGAACAACCCAGTGCTTGTTTTGATGCCGAATTAAAGTATCGAATTTTAGTACAGTATTCCACGAATAATTGCTGCGACAAAAATTTTAACATTTTTGGGTAATTTTGCGTGAAAGGCATTTAAAAAAATACTGTTAATTGCCTCTTTGAGGTAATTAAACCAATATGTTTAATTGACTGTATACACTGCCGTCAATGCATATGAAAAGCAAGTAACTTTATAATTATACATAAAATTGGTAGACTTTAATGGAAAGGTTGTATCAAAAAAGTAGTTTGAAAGTAAATTTAATGGACATTTTATGCTTATATAAACATAAGTGAGTTAAGTTGCAGTTTTTAGAATATAATTATTTTGGGTAATTAAAGGAGCGAATTTTAAGGGAAGTTTCTCTTTGGGGAAAATATATTTGAGGTAATTAAGCGAATGATGCAATTAAGCGAAAGTTAATTAACAGTGGAATTTTAGAAAAAATATGAGGATTCAGAAATTGAAGTAAATAAGAGTGAAAGGTAATTAAGCGTGGGGCAATTATCGGGGGAATACTGTATATTGTTACGCATTGTCCTTTAGAATTCGTTTTATACCCAAAACGCTGATACTTGTCGATTTTAAAGCTTTCATTTACACTCTATAATGTTTTATTAACAACTAACGCAAAACAGTAGTGTGAAGCTCAACTTATAGTACTTAAATCTAAAATTGTTCAACTAAGTTGATACTACCTTATATCATCAGTTAAAGTGTAGGTTAAACTGGACAGGTAGACATGGTAGTCCCAAACAGAGTACGAGTATGTAGTGAATTTTGTTTATCTTGAGAACGGTTAAAGAGAAAGTTTCTAAATTTGGTTTAAATAACTTTTTAATTAATACAGATCAATAAAGTGGATGAAATTGCACAAGTGGGCGTGGTTAGTCTCATAAGAAACAGAAATATTGGTTTTTTTACCCTAGAACGGTAATACTTAAAGATTAGAAATTCGGTACAATTTCGTTTTGATTTTTAATTAAATCAAAACCCTTGTTGGCTTGCTAAAACAAGAGCTCCGTGGTCAAACCCCAGCTCTAACATCTTTAAAAAAAAAAAGAAATATGAAAAAAATATTTCTTTCGGCGACTACCTCTTAGTAACTGATTGCCATGAACAAGCTTCTCATGTCTCTCATTCGGAGGCGACTTTAAACTGTATGTCCCGATACTCGTGGATACAAATTAACACACACAACATGAGTGCTGCGAGGTGCTAAGCCATATCCCTGAAACAGGGTTGTAATGGCCAATTATGTATTTATGTAAACCTTTACTTAATTCATGTTGAAGTAGCAAGGTACGGCGGGTCTTATCTACAATAGTTTTATATAAAAATATATTTAAAAAAACTTCCTCTACATTTTTTCTTTTTTTTTACTTAATTTTACTTTAAAAGTTTTAAAAGCTATTGAAAATTTTTTCCTACCAAAAACTATATTTGCATCCACACCTGATTAAACACATCAAAATCTGTTTGTAAACATATTTGTCATACGAAATGTTAAACAAAATTTTAAGAAAAAAAAAATTAAAAGATTGAAGGTAAAAACAAATGACCACCAGTCAAAAACGATAGTAAGTGAGAAAATCGGATTTTTTGCATGGAAAATTTAGCTTAGACGACAGAAACACTAACACTAACAACAAATACAGCACTAACGCAATAGTTGTCGTTATAGTCTGCAATAGGGCCAATAGTAATAAAGTCACAACAACAAATTGCTTATCAAACATATTCGATTACAAGCAAGTAAAACATGACCGACCGAGCATTGCTGCCATGTTAATACTGCTACTGATGTTATACTCAAATACTGATGCCAATTATGATGATAATGATAACGTCGTTATTTCTTTCACTCCTATTACTGGAATTGTTTTGAATACTGTTACTGTTTTTCCTCTTGTTGTTGTATTGTTGACAATAATGATGTTGGTGTTAAATGTTGTTACACATGTTAGTGCCATTTCAAATTTTGTGTTTTCGGGGCAAATTTACACAAAATGTTTTCCTTTTTCTGTTTTTTTTTTCTATTTCTTTTATTATTTTGTAAAATGGCAGTAAAATGACAGATGTACGAAATGCATACTTTTTCAGGCAATGGCAACAGTTTTTATTGTTTTTCTACTTCACTCTTTTTGCTTCCCTGCAAAAAGTGCGACTACTCCATGCACGTATGTAAAATGTACTCCATGATGGACCATGACTAGTAACATCCTTAACCCATTATGCATGTAAAAAAGTGACCCATTTTACATTGCGATGTCCTAGGAGAGGACCAGGTCCAACCAAATATAACATAAGAGTAACCTCAAAACTACTCTCATGTAACTACTCCGTGAATTATACAATTGAGATTAGTTTCATAACTACTTCACGTATATACTCCATGGATTAACTTTTGTAGTTATTTTGGTATCTACTTTATGTCATTAATTCATGGACTACTAACAGAAGACTATTTCCTACAAACCTTTAAAATAATAAATCAAATTTTAATTACATTTTTTTAACACTTTTTAAGCCCTAATATATTTTATGATTTTACACTTGAATGTAAACACAAACTTTGAGAAAAACTGAACATGAATGCCGCCAGCGTTACCATTCAGTAATTTTTTAACTTAAATGTGTCGCCAGTGTTACCCAATTGTAAATTTTACTTCAAACATACAAAAAAGTACAAAATTTTATTACATAGGACTATTCTTGTAACTACTCATCTGGGTTATGTAGTCCAATTTTTTTTGCAGGGTTTTTCATTTATTATTTTATCATTTCATTTTAGAATATTTTTGCATATTATTGGATGATGGATAAAATAATTCTGGGTTTAAAAAAAACACAAATATGTATACCAAGTGCACCTAAAAGGATGTGGTGGGGAGAGGGGGTGCGTGGTGTAGTACCCTGCAAAAAGTACGACTACTCCATGCACGTGTGTAAAATGTACTCCATGATGGACCATGACTAGTAACATCCTTTACCCATTATATCTGTAAAAAAGTGACCCATTTTACATTGCGATGTCCTAGGAGAGGACCAGGTCCAACCAAATATAACATAAGAGTAACCTCAAAACTACTCCCATGTAACTACTCCGTGAATTATACAATTGAGATTAGTTTCATAACTACTTCACGTATATATTCCATGGATCAACTTTTGTAGTTATTTTTATAACTACTTTATGTCATTAATTCATGGACTACTAACAGAAGACTATTTCCTACAAGCCTTTAAAATTATAAATCAAGTTTCAATTATATTTTTTAACACTTTTTAAGCCCTAATATATTTTATTACTACACTTTTATGTATACACAGACTTTGGGAAAAACTGAACATGCACGCCGCCAGCGTTAGAATTCAGTACTTCTTTAACTTAAATGTGTCGCCAGTGTTACCCAATTGTAAATTTTACTTCAAATATACAAAAAAGTACACAATTTAATTACATAGGACTATTCTGGTAACTACTCATCTGGGTTATGTAGTCCAATTTTTTTTGCAGGGTAGTTAGAGCGCTCGCACAAAAACTCAAACGGCCCAGGTTCAAATCCCGGCAAAGGCGAAAAATTAAAAAGTTAATTTTCGGTTTTTTCAAATTGTAATATAAACATTAGAGGTCCCCCCTTCCAAGAAATCCATCTACAAAGAAACCGCTCCCTGACATTCCACCTTAACCATTGACAACATAAAGTAAATGATCAAGATAAAGAGCGCCTTCTACTGGGAAGTAGAAGATAACAAATAAAACTTACATAGTGAAGGCACTAATCACAATCAACATGTAACGATGGGCCAATTGCCGTTGGTCATTCAAGGGTGAAGTTATAACACTGGCCTTGAATGATCAATTCACAGCAATTTGTCTCATCCCTACGGCGCTTAACAATATAAGAAAATAAAAATATATGTTCTGTTGTCATAATGTACTGTCCTTTCTATAAAAATTCCAATACCATTCATAGCATTAGTATGGGTTTATCCCTGAGTATTAATCGCAATAAAAAATAAAAAAAATTTAATCAAATTCTAATATTTTTTATTTTTAAATTTAAGACTTTCTCTGCTCTAGCAGACTTTGTATATTTCAACAACGAATATTTCTTCGACTGTTCTGGGCATTCCAATTCGAAGTATTACTGATAATGGTATTGTCTTCTCTTTGGATGGTATAGCCGATACTAGTTTCAAGTCACAATCTTTCCTTGCGTATTGTCTGAAGTTTTCGGGCTTCAAATTTCCTTGGATATATTGATTATTTCTTGACAAGACCAAACTTTTTTTAATGCTTCGATTAGCATATGCTAATCATATTTTAAATACCTTTAATTTGTATGAACTCATTAAATTAAAGCAACTTCTTTCTTATAAGGAATGTATTTTCAATCTATTTATAGATTAGAAGGTTTCCAAATGATTGAAGCGCTCTAGTGGCTAGATCTGTGATCAGTCCACTCTTTGTTCTCAATTTTACTGAAGTAAAGTCGCCGTGGTCTAGTGGTTAGTGTGTTGGCTTACTAAGACGATATGAAAAAATTATTTCTTTCGGCGACTACCTTTCAGCAGTCTTCTGGCAAAAGCTCTGGGAGTAATTTATTGCCATGAAAAAGCTTTTCAATCTGTCGTTCGGAGTCGACTTTAAACTGTAGGTCCCGGTACTCATGGATAAATATTAACACACACAACATGAGTGCTGCGAGAAGCTAGGCCGTAACCCTGATACAGGATTGTAATGGCCAATTATGTATGTATGTACGTATGTACGTAAAGAAGACGACACCTAGAACTCCAGACGATTTTCTTACTGGCCATAGTTGTTAGAGAGCGCATTGATGGATAATAGCGATCATATATGTAAAGGTTGGTAGGTTGTACCAAAGAATATAAACAAAGAATATAAATCATATAGAATGCGCATCTCAACACTTATCCAAATATTTTGTCAACATTTTTTCAGACGCGGGAAGGAAGGGCAAAAGGCAAAACAAAAGAAAAGAGCGTAACAAAACAAGAGAAACCAAAGAGAAACTAATGAGTGTTTTATTTGATCATTTTTATTTTTTTTTAACACACTATTGCTTATTCTGTTGTCAGTTTTGTGTTTCTTATTCATTATTTTTAATTTTTAAACTTAAGGAATGTTGTTGGTTCAAATATTTTTTGTATTGAAGAATACAGTGCTCCGATACGACTATGTAAACTAGTGTAGGGCAAATCATACTTAATTTGTAGTTGCACGAAGGAAAATACATTAATCTACATCGAATATGTGGAGCCCTATTTAATATCGTAATAAAAGTGTAATTAGAAATATATTTCATTATTATTATTTATTTAAGCTCAACAATGAATTTTATATTTATTTGAAATAAAAGGTTAACTAAATCAAAAAATGTAATTCCAAAAATATTAAAAAAACAAGTATATATATTTATTAATGAAAAATTTTCGAATGATAAATTAATGATCTTTCAATTATAAAAAAATTGAAAAAAATACTATTTTTATTTTTAATTTATATATGTATGTATGTATGAATTATATATACGATATGTATGTATATATTAATTTTTAAAAGAAAAGATACTTCAATTTTTGTATGTTAAAAATAAATAATAAATATATAATAATCAAGATTAATATTATTTCTTACTTTATACTTTGAAGCATCAAAAAGTATATTTTGAGGATTTTCATCTCCATAAAAAGTCTAATAAAGTTACTTTTTTTAAAAATTATTTATTGGATAAAATATCTATTTTTGGAACTTCCTTTTTCTGTAGTCCAAGAGCAATGTTTTCGAAGGAGTACTAATAATACAAAATCCAATACCTCTATTTTGTGTTCAGAACAAGTGTCCACAAACCACTCTGGAGTCATTCGTTTACATGACCAATTAATAAAAGATTTTATACCAAAATTTTTGAGGTTCAGATTTAAAGACATTATGAAATATTAAAATGTGTTTTTGCTTGCATCCATTTTGCTATCATTCTAAATTTTTTTGCTTCCCAAAATGGTTTATCTGCAGATTCTTTAAGTGAAATTGTTAAAGAAAATATTAATGTTTTAAAGAGCATTGGTATTGATATTTGTGCACTTATATGTGTTCAAGGCTCGACTAACCGAAAATGCCTTTCCAATCTTAAAGTATCTGCTAAAAAACCGTTTTTTGAAATAAATCAGTGTGGGCCATATTGTCAACATAAAAATGTAACCAGCGTTGTAGTTATACTTATAACAGCATACAACCAAACGAAAAAAAAACTCTTTAATTTTTATCTGTCTCTCTCTCTATCTTTTTTTAATTATTAGAGACAGTGTTATCAGATTAGGGAATTTATCTCCAAAACGGGGATTATTTTCTGAGATGGGGATACAAATTGTAAAAATCAATCAATTAAAAATATTTAATTGTGCAATTAGGTGTATAATTTCTAAATAAATAAAATTTTTCTCCCACCTAATATAGAAAACATTTTGAAAAACAAAAAAAATACAATGCAATTTTTGTAAACTCTTGCAATTTAATTTTATTATTCATGTTCATAGGGCCTAATAATATAACGCAAAATGTTGTCTGTGCCCTATTTTAGCAGAGTAGTATTCTAAAATGTTAAAAAATAAAATTATTTAATATATTTTCATTTTTAATTTATTCCAAATTCGTCTTTTTCGTGCTTTTGTAATGTAATACATAGAAAAACTTTTTAATTTCAATTAAAACTTTATCATCATCGTCCGTTGAAGAGTGTTTGTCGGTCGGAAATATTTTCTGGCCTTTTTTACAGGCCTGCATTATATATTTTAGAGTTTTCTTCTCAACGAATGCATGAGAACATGTTACAGAAAGAGTGTGTGTGTTTAAAAGATGTTCGTTTGGTTTGTTTGGCTAGAAAGTAGAGGCAAACAAAGTTTTGTTTGCTAATCATGATCATGTCATAGACATGCAAAATGTTTACAGAAAAAAATACTGTTTTCTTGTAATTTCATTAAACAAACTTTAATAATTGGTAGATTTCAGAATGTGTATTACTGGCAAAATATTTGTACGAAAGCATACAAAAAATTTATTTTTGAGTAACGATGTTGACAGAAGTGTTAAAAGCAAATTAATGAAATTATTTTTAAGATCCTCAAAGACGATAGTAGTTGACGTTGTGAATTTAATAGAAATATAAAATATATACGTATAAATTTTTTTTTTAATTTATATTTTAGAATATTAATTTAAATAGATAATCTTATGTAAAACATTTTTGTTAAAGAGTATCTTAAGAAAAAGAGAGTTTTGAAGTATTAAAAAATGTACAGGCTATTGGCCATAAACACAGTAGTTAGTGGAGATATAATCTATATATAAAAAAATTAATGTCTAGCTGTTTGTTTGTCCTTTATGGAAGGACAAACCCTTGGACCGATCTTCCTAAAATTTTCACAGCATGTTATTGTGACTCTGGAAGGAATAATAGGCTATATGAGGTTTTGATTGGCCAAAGGGGCGTGGCACCGCTCATATAACCCAAAATTTAAAATCGTCATATCTTGGGCATTTTCTTCCAGACGGTGGCAGTATTTGTTATATGGTATTGGCATGAAAAGAAATACGTACCAGAAGAAAAGTGGACGGAGCACGCCCCTTTGTTTGTGATATATTGGAGGCTGGACCTGTACCTGGCAGTATTTGCTATATATGGTACGAGGGGGTAGCGAAGCACACTGGGTTCAGCTAGTATATGTATGTATATAGTGAGTTGGCAACTTTTTAAATAACCAAAAAAATATAAAAAATTAATACACTGCCTGTATTATTTTAAAAGCATTACAATCGTATATTATTATCGAATGTTTATGTTGGCAACCCTGAAAAAAGGGTTAGCAAACGTGTAGCGCTATGCTATTAAATAACATTATATGATGACTAATAGATTAGATACCAATAATGAATAAATCAATCCCAGTTGTGTGAGTTGGTTATAGTGAGTTGGTAGCGACGAATTTTATATATAAACCTTGATTAAGATCTATTTCCAAATGACATGACTCATTCATTTCTAAATATCTCTAAATTGGTCTAATTGAGTAGATGTCAAAGGTACATAGTTTATATCTAATTATTTCTAAGGGCAATAGTTAAAGGCAAAAAACATACCACAGGTGGTCTAATTTCGCTTTGGGAGTATTGCGAAATTGTGTAATAGATCTATTTGGTAATAACATGAATGATTGCCCAATCTGACATTATCCCATCATTAGATCATCTCTGATATGTTCTTTCTGCCGAAATTATATGCTATAAATGACCAATATTTGGTTTCAAAAATACGGTACCACATGTAATGCCACCAATGAATCAATATAATTACTGCATGAGGTATTTTCTGTTGCCATATTCTCCTGTCGATGGTAAGAATTGGGCCAAAAGTGAGTAGACCCGAATCATGACTTATAGTTTCTTGTGCTTATACGTATTCATGCTCTTGTTAATGTGATCGAACCTCTACTCATCTCAAAAGTTTGACTTTATATTAAGTAACATTTATGATGTTGTTGACTTAATCTCTCCTTAATTTATTGCATATCAGACTACTACACACTTGCTCACCTTAAGAATATCACAGAATAAGATATTGTATAATTCCCTCCACTTTGTATGTAGAAGTATGTAAATTGAAGTAATATTTTATAATTAATTAAATTTATTGTAAATTTAAGAATTTCAATATACAAATATAAAACTGAAACTTAAAATCGTTATTTTATATTTAGTGTTCATGATTCCGTAAGAACTAAGCGCTTGAGCTAACTTTTTCATTTTTGATCTTGCAAAATTTTGTGTTTTTCATATTATTTCCCTTATAATGAAATAAAATAAAAAATAATCACGAATTCTAATTTTTTTTGGCCTCAAATCTGTTAGATCAGGGTGAACCTCTTTAATTGAACACCATATTGTATGCGAAAACCACAGTATGTATGTTAATGGCATTTAAAACGATTTTCTAAAAATCAGCCTTTTTAAAAAAAGAAGATAGTTTTCATGCTTGTTTTATAAAATAAAATAAATATCATATTATTTCAAAATATAATTAAAATGTCAATATTTTAAAAGAATTATTCATAAATAACTATTACCAGGGAAACCATAAATATGCAATTGCATGTTTTTTCTCATGCGACCTAGGAAGTTAAGTGTAAGTTATTTATCCGTTTCAGGAGTTTTTATTAAATTTAGCATCAATTTCTTAGAGCATATGTGTGCATATTTTGTTCTTAACAGCATTTTTTGCATATTTCAACTTTAATAGCATATGTTTGGCATATTTTTCCCTTAAAGGGCTTTTATAGTGCTGTATTATACATAGCAGCACAATAAAATTAAAGCATTAAGACAACGCAATAAAAATGTTTTACCCTGAAGTAACAGCTGTGACATGCACTGCTCGTGGACGAAATCAATATGAAAAGGTAAACAGTGTAATTTGACATGTAAAAAAATTGTTTTTAAAAGCTTCAAGTAGCGTTGATATTTTGAAAGACATGTAAGTATTTGGAACTTTCACTACCGCCCGAGCTCGAGGATTATGAAGAAATTCTAGCAGTACTGAGTGACTTAAATAGTGTAGTAATATGTTTAAAGCTTGTTTGGCAATCATTGGAAAATCGCATCTTATGTTAACCCTAGAAGGTATAACTAGGTCTGTGCAGACTTTCTGCATATAAAAGTGTGCATAACTTTTTTGATTTTTATGGTAGAGACAAATCCTTCCATGAGTTCCTGGAACAACTATCTCCAAACACAATGAGCAAAAAATCAGGCCGATTTTGGATCCGGGTTCAGGTTAATTTAGGTTTACAAATATTTTGTCATAACCGGAATAACCAGGTCTGTGCAGACCTACAAACAACTTGTAACGGAAACAGAAATGTGTACTTTTTTTGCCTAACCAAGAAAGCGCACTCGCGGTGGATACTCAGGATTCATCTCAGGCCATTTACTACACTTCATCTGGGCCTTACGGTTTAGAAGAAATTTAAATATGGAGATAGGGTTTCGCATTGTGCCGTCACGACTCACCATGGGACAGTTATGTGCACGAGGTCAACCAGTGGCCGGCGGAACAGTCGACCAAATCTTACCGTCCTTTGACTTGTACGATGTAGTTGAAACAAACTTTGTTTGTTTGCAGGTAGCTGCAGGCCCGCCCATAGATGACCCTCCAGTCCATGCCACATCCTCTGCCAAAAGACCATCGTGATTGCTGTGATTTTAAGTTGAACAAAAAACTACGAAAAACACGTTTTCATTGCATGCATTGCAAAATTCCGGTATGCCAACAACTCTCAAATGCCAGGTGCTTCTGCGTTAAATGTCGTGTATAAAATTCCTTTGTATACATATTATTATAATAAAATACTGTTAAATGATAACCAAGATGTATAAAAATGCATTTTTACTGTTCATTTTGTGGTTTTCCTAGCATAAAAAGCATTTAAATACACTTTTAACACATCTCTCTAAGCTTTTCCATACAAATCCCATGTAGGTCTGCACAGACCTGGTTATGCCATTTAGCGACAAAAAATCTTCATACCTCCTAGGGTTAATCCACAATGAATTAATTGATTTTTCTAAATGCTTTAAAAATAAATCTCGACTATTGGAAAGCAAAATGGGTTCACTCTCTTCATTCAAAGTTAAGTCAAATATAGAGGAAGCGGTTATAAGAAATAGATTACGAACCCAATCAAATTTCTTTATATCTAATTTTTGGAAATAATAACTTTGTCAAATGATCAATAACAATTATTTTAATAGTTTTATAACAGTCTTTTGGTACTGACTCAAACTTTTCTAAATTGCCTTTCCGAGCTTTATTTCTCAAAAAAGTTATTTGTTTTTGGAAACCCACCAACTTATCGGTTGAGTTTAAGATATTTTCATTAGGCCCTTGTATAATTGCATTTATGTTCTTAAAAATAACAAAAATATCTGATAAGCGAGATAGTTTAGTACACCATATTTTATATTTCAACAAAAATCATAATTTTTATCATGTCCATCTTTTAATTCCAGCACACGATGTAAAACTTTTAGAATTTTGCGTCCCACAAAAGAGCCCCGCCACATTGGTTGCGAATCACTGTTTTAGGCACATAAAATACATATTTAGAGCATATTTTTGGTTTCCCTGATTACTACCAATGACTGACCTACTAACATAAATTACTACTTACAATTTACCTTTAATTAACTAAAAATCCGTAAATAGTGAGTAAATATTTATAAAACCAACTAAATACCTGAAAAAGAAAAGAAAAACAAACAATTAATTAAAGTAATTAAAACGTATTACTAATATACAGTCAATAACAAAAAGCAGCAGTTGTTTTACTAATATAAAAACCAAAAAAAAGCATTTTTGTCAAAAAAAATTTTATTTCAATGAAATTGTTTTTACACGTTTTATTTTTAAATTAAAAAAGTGCTTTTTATAGACACACATTGACTATCCATCAGACTATATTATGGCACAAATGTTTAAATATAATTTGAACAAGTGACCGACAAGGTTATGCTTAAACAACGTACTTTTAAATTAAATTTTTTATTATCAAATTCTTTGGATAATAAGTTTTGAAATATGAAAAAAAAATCCCGAAACATATTGATTTATTGATTTTTTTTTCTTATAATTGATTTCAAAAAATGAATTACAACATATTTTGTTTTCATTTGCATACAATTTTGACAAAACTGAAGCATGTTTTTTGATTACTGAAGTAGGTTATCATAATAAGAAGTATTTATCTACGGTCAGAGGATAGTACATCTTTTGTGAATTATTAAAGAGTAAATACGTTTGCTCATGTCATGTAATAACATGAATAGTATCATCTTTACAACTACAACAATTCTGTTCATTAATCAGCGGCAGCTGGTGGCAAGAATTACGTGGTGTAGAGGCCACAGCAAGGACTCAACTGGCTAAACAGGCAGAGAGCAATAGTTCTCTGGCATGGTCTCTCATGCCAAAAATACAGTTGAAAAGCAGTTACAAAGAATTATCCCAGGGACTAGTTCAAGAACAACAAAAACAACATCTTTTATGTCATCTTTTATACCTTCCCTAATTTATACTTTACTGTACGGGCTTCTTGGGGTTGATTGATGTTGGATTTTTGCTGCTGAAACGATTTCCTTGCGCTTGTTATTTTTAAAGGAGGACTTTCGCTTTTTTCCGACTGATATTAGAAAGTTTGAATCAAAGGTCCCACTTACCCTCATATTTTTCTATACCATCACAATGTACTGCATGAGTAGGGGTCATCCTCTGAGTGCTGGCCACAGTAAAAAAAATGCATATTCAAATGTTCATTAAGATTTTAGCGATTATAAAATGTATGAAAATCTCATAAAACAATTGTAATCTAAATAATATTTTAATATTTTATCTAAAAACATTAAATTCACGCATTCGTTTTTTTCTCGCATTATTTTAAATAAAAAAAATTGTTGCGAAAAAATTTGTAAAATACTCGTATGCTACCAGTACTGCAAGGTTTAGGCTGTCACCCAAAAGCTTCAAATGCAATTTTTACTGAATTGAGTAAATTCGAAAATTAATCGTTAACTTGCGTTTAAGGTTTTTAAGCAAATTGTGTATGAAAAGAGTGAACAGAATGACAAATTAATGTATTTGATTCAATAATAACATTACTTTTCAGGTCATCAATCTATTGCTTATTCTAAACGCACACTCTAATATCTTACGGAATTCGTTTTATTAAAAACGCTTTATAGTGGACATCATAAAATACACGTAATACCCAATAAGTTTTTAAAAATAAACCTTAATTTTTCATATAAACTTCAACAATTTAAAAGCTTTCTTCAGCGGTTAATACCAATAACATTTCTGCTAAATAGTAGTGCTTTGCCTCTTGAAAAATAAACAGTTCTTACAACAAAAGTTATGGTAATTTTATAGTACTGTCTAGCAAAGTATACATACAATGTTCAGTCTATTTTTTAGTATCAATATCTAAATAAAAATATCTGTGTCTCGTATATCTTTTTAATTATAAATTTTAAAATAAGGTCTCAATCAATTATATCTTATCTATCTGCAAGTCACAATTTACTGCCTCTTCTCTTTTGATTTCTCTCAAAGTTGGTGATAACAAATTGAGTTGGCAAATAGTCAGTTATCAAGAATTTAACTTAAAGTAAACCAGTGACCAATATTGTTGAGTTTCAAAACTAACACACGAATTTTAAGTCACTATTTTCGAAAATTTTATTTTGATAATACAATACCCACCAAAATACCGACAAACGTTTCTTCCTAGTTAATAGCGCTTATTTCAAGTGAATAATGTTGAAACATATTGCGTTTTCTGATTTTATAAATATTTATCTATGCATAAAATAGTTAAATTATTCGACAAGCGTATATACATCGCAACCTATCAACACGTCCTTAAGAGAGCTTTATATTTTTCAGAGCTTATTAAAAAAAAAAAAAAACTTAAAATGTATCCTTTTCTTAGAGCTCGAACTCGTCTCTCCTGTATATGGTTTGAAATTTACCATTCGGTCATTTCTTTTAATAACATCTGCTACTTAAGAAGATGTAGTCGCCGTGGTCTAGTGGTTAGTGTGTTGGCTTACTAAGACAAGAGCCCCGGGTTCAAACCCAAGCTCTGACGTCTTGAAAAAAGTCTTATGAAAAAAATATTTCTTTCGGCGACTAACTCTTAGCAGTCTTCTGGCAAAAGCATTGAGAGTAATAGATTGCCATGAACAAGCTTTTCAAGTCTGTTGTTCGGAGTCGACTTTAAGCTGTAGGCCCCGGTACTCATTGATAAAAATTAACACATACAACATGAGTTCTGCGAGAAGCTAGGCCGTAACCCTGACGCAGAGTTGCAATGGTCAATTATGTATGTATGTATGTATGCATGACAAAACACCGTATGAACTACATTCTAATCAAAATAATTTCCAGTGCGACATAGCCCTTCTTACTTAGTTAACTTTTGCTATTTAAATTTAAATATTTCTTAAAATAAAAATTCGTTTCCGCTCAAATTTTCCCGATATAAAAAATTGCTTTAAACCTCCAAAATTCATAAAGTTTTTCTGATGTGTTATATACTATTAACCCCTTAACCCAATTAAAACCTACATATGTTACCAATCACACAAAACGCATAAACGCCTCATACGCGAAAGAGTACAACCTACAAAAAATTGTAATTTTTCTCAGACCAAAAGAGCAAAACTGAAAGGGGCATAAAATGAAAAAAGAAATGGCTCATATTATCGACAATCAAAAAGCCACAAATTATTTTTGTTCGTAGTGGCACAACAATATAAATATGAATGACAGCAACAAGCCATCAGTAGTAGTAGAGTAAGTAGTAAAGACCACGCGTTATAACCAAGACAAATTATAGTTAAGCGAGAGTAAAACAAAAAAAACAAAAATAAAGGCTTGCAGAACGGGTAATAAATAAATCCAATCCAAAGGGAAAAAAATTATTTATGAATTTTTATAACAATAAATATAAAAGCCAACTATACAAAACGCCATAAAAAAAAATAAAAAAAAAATTAAAATTGACACAATTTTTTCATAAAGAATATATTGCTTGTTTGTTTTTTAAGTGGAAAATATTTGAAAAGCAAAAAATTTTAATAATTTTTTGTTAAAATATAAAAAATAAAAATATTTATTTAAAAAAAAAAATCCGCATACAAATAGGCAGGCAGCCGACCAATGCAATAAGTCATGAAAATTCCAAAAAATAAATTCATAACAAACCACAACTTCAGCAGCAGCAATAACAACAAATATATATTACCAAAGATTTTTTATATGACAACCAACAACAGAACAGTGACGATAGCAGCAGCCATCACGATTTTAATGCAAGCCATAGTTTCCGTTAATACAACACACAATGTTATGTTCTTACAACCGGATACGGATATGACAACAGCAGCAACAACAGAAATAAAAATATGGACAAAAAATCAGTTCGATATAAATAAAAATACCGTTATAATACGAAAACAACAACATCTACAACAACAGCTATACCAATCAACAAAAACAAAAAACCAACAAACACAATTACAATCACCAATGCCACCAATACCACTAGAGTCATTTTCATTAAACCCATACCACCTGTCAGATGTAGACACTACAGAAACACTGGCACAATCATCATCACCAACCGTTGCAAACAAATATACGACGAGAACCATAAGTGGTCGCGCTGGCAGTAATGGTGAATGCAAATCTCTGACTGCAGCTTGGGGTGATGTTGATCCAAATATATTCTACATCTGTGATACGCAAACAAATAAGCCTCTGCAATTACGTTGTCCCGAAGGTAGAGGTTTTTTCTTGGGCCTTGGATTTTCAGGCTGCATACCATATGAGCAATGGCCAGCCTGCATTTCAAGTGGACATCATGAACAGGTGGCAATTTGCGATACCAAACATATGCAACAGCCACGGGAGACTATGAATCCAAATAAATTTTATGTCTGCCTAAAGGAGTCATTTGAACCAACCATACTCAGTTGTGAGACAGGTAAAGGTTTTGTGCATGCCGTTGCTACAACAAGTGGTGGGGGTACCAGTTCTGCCGCTACAAAAGAAGGCATTTACAGTGAAATTATTGGCTGTGCTAATTGGAAAAAATGGCGCAATTATATGCAGTGCAATGGTTATTATTAAAAACAAAACCTATACACTTATACACACACACAGTAAAAGACGTGAAAAGATTAACACTTTGAATTCGACTTTCAAAGCATTTATTTAAAAACATGATAAAGTCTAGTAGAAGAAGTTTTTACTGTATTTCTACGGATCTTCACTACAACTAAAGATACTCTAGTTAATGTAACTAAAAAAAGACAAAACTTAAAAAGCTTTTCATGCAGGCATTACCGAAAAGTATTTCATTATTTGCATATAAAATACACGGACAAAGAAGGACAAAAAAATCATATATAAAGAAAGCTAACATTAAAAATACTTCTTTATAATATTGATAAATTGCAAAATATGTAAAAGAAGATTTAATTAAAATACAACTTTGAATTTTTCTCATGAAACGAAAATGTGATACAAAAATTGGAAAAAAAATTAAAAGCAAAAATAATTCAGAGATAATAATAATTCATATGGCATTTATTTGTTTTCTTTTAACAATTGAAAGGTACTTTTATTATATAAACCATCTTAAGTGAAAGTAAGGATGTCAATACAAAACCTATTTTGTATTCTACCTGTTTTTATTGACAATAAAAATGTAAAATTTACGAATGTTTTAAATGAAACATATTTCAATTATCAGGTACTTGTATGTTCTGAAAAGCTCTTTTTGTAGGAGTGATTTTAAATCACGAGAAAGGTGTTCTGAGCACAAAATTTTTTGAAATTTTGTGATTTGAAATCGTCAGGTAAATTCTTCACTTATCTTTTTAAATACTATTTTACTTACAATTGGAAAAACAAATATATAACATCATTTGTTCTTTATTTATTTTTACAAAAAAAAAATTATAATTTCATACCGAAAAATTCCAAAATTTGCAAATTTTCAACCACATTAGAATTTTCATAAAATTTTTTTTATTTGTTTACATTTTTCACAATTTGCTTTTATTTTTCAAAACGATTTTTGGAGTTGCCAGACTTACAACATGTTATTTTATTTTATGTATATTTTGACCAAATTTGTCAATTAAATTTATTATTAAAAACAAAAATTTATAAAATTTGTTTATAAAAATTAATACATATATTGGAAAATAGTTTACATGGATTGGTTAATTTTTGAAATATAAATGTGCGATTTTAATGCAAATGGCAGAAATGAATCTGGCAGCTCTATACACGACACAAAAGAGCTTAAAGTTTGTGGTTTAGAACAATGAAAATCACTTCCATAAACTAGAGTGGGCAAACAAACAATACATTTCGCAAACGTTACCACAAAGTCATAAACTTTTAAAAAAATTTTTAATCGTATTTTACATAAGCAAAACCAAAACAAATACTTTCTAAACCAGAAAGAGCGCAAACGAAACAATTCGCTTTTCGCTGTTGTGCTTGCTTTGTAATTCCGTTACATTCGTATAATTTGCTCTTTTTCTCTTCTTCTTTTCTTTTTCTTCTCATTCATTTTTTGTAGTGCTCAAAACAAAAACAATATAAAAAAACTATATGGGACAATCGCTCTCACGGTTTTTGTTTTGTTTTTGTTTTACTCATTGTAAAGAATAAAACAAAATGAGATCAAAGGTTTCGTTCTGTTTATTTTCGTACTCTGCCATAAACTAAGAAGCTCGTGGTTTTCAGAACACCTTAAAATTTCTTGCGTGATTTTAAACTTACATGTGATTTGAACATGCCTGTATTTCTATATTTTTAATTCCGTACTTTGTTTAAGCTTTTGTTTTTTCTATTGTAATTAAATATATGTCAGACGTTTTATATATTTATATAAAAAACAAGGAGAAAAATGAGGGAAAAAATTCTGTAAATACTTCAACTTAAAAATAGAAGGAAAGGGAAGGACAAGAAATATACCAGAAAATGTTTAACGATATTTTAATAATTACTCAATAATAATATAATATTTAATAATTTTAATTTAATTGTAGTCGCCGTTGTCCATTAGTTCAAGAGCCCTGTGTTCAAACCAAAAGTCTCACATCTTGAAAGAAAAAATTTTAAAAAATATTTCTTTCGGCGACTAGATTTTAGCAGTCTTCTGGCAAAAGCTCTGAGAGTAATTGATTGCAAGAACAAGCTTCTCAAGTCTGTCGTTCGGAGTCGACGTTAAACTGTAGGTCTCTGTATTCATGGATAAAAATTGCCACACACAAAATGGGTGCTGCAAGAACCTAGGCCGAAACCCAGAAACGGCCGCTGTGTACGAGTATATATTTAATAATTCTGGTATTGACACCCATTATTTATTTTGGTTTTTATAAATTCGAGAATGGTATACAATACTCGATTTTTCTGTATTCCCCCACAGGGAATTTATTTCTAAATTCATAAAAATTTTTTTATTTTACAAGTAATTGAGTTCCAAATTCAAACTATTATTTTTACGCGATTATTCTGCGTTTCGATTCGAAATTTTATCTGTTTGTTAACTTTGGTAGTTTATATTGCAATTTCACTTAGTTATATGTATTCTGGCATTTGGATTGTGGCTCCTTTTCCTTTCTTAACGGATGTTATTTCGATTTTTACTGTTTTAACTACAAAATAATAAATTAATAGAATAAAAATCTAAATAAATAAAATTTGCACAAATAATTTAAAAAACATTTAAAACTCTATTCTTTTAAAAGAAAGTTAATTTTAAATCTATATAAGCCAATACAATATTTATGTGTGAAGAGCGTAGTGAATTTGATGAGAATGGTGATCACAGATGTAGATGTTTATAGACTGCGCTCACGGGCATCAGAAACAGCAAAACACATACTATGTAAAAATTTAGCTCTTGATAGATTTAGATGAGTGTGTCTAGAAAGTCATATGTATATCCGACCGTCATAAAGGAGGCAGTTTCTCTGCTAAACAAACAGTAGACTAAAAAGGACATAATAGATCTTATAGATCGCAGTGTCTTTCAATTCAATTTTTCTTTTTATTTAAGACCAATACTCAGGGGTAAACCCCTACTAAATGCAGTGCATTGTATTGGAATTTTTGGAAATGACAGAACATACATTTTGTTTTTTCTTATATTACTATTAAGCGCCTTAATAATGAGACAAATTGCTGTGAATTGATCATTCAAAGGCTAGTGTTATACATTCACACTTGAAAGATCAACAGCAATTGCCTCATCATCTTTGCATGTTGAATGTGTGGTGAGTGTCTTCGCTACTTCCCAATAGGTGGCGCTTTTCTCCTTATCATTCGCTTTTTGTTGACATTGGTTAAGGTGCAATAGAGTGGAATGTCAGGGAGCGGTTCCTTTGTATATGGTGTACTTGGAGGTGGGGACTTCTTATTTTTAAATTATAATTTAGAAAAAACCGCAAACTAACTTTTCCATTTTTTATCTTTGCTGGGATTTTAACCTGAGTCGTTTGAGTTTTGATGCGAGCGCTCTAACCACTTTACCACGCACCAATAATAATAGTAATAATAATAATTTTTTAGGCCAGGAAAAGAAATAGAGCATAATTTACCAATGTTGCCTTGTTCAAAAATAACTTTAAAATAAAAAACTGTACAGTTTACTTGTGTATAAGTATTGTGTATTAGAAGTTCAGTAAACAATGTGGCAAAAATGCGCAATTAACTAATGGAATACTGGAGAGGTATAGTAAGGTTTTAAGCTAAATAATGTCTATACATATTGATTTTTTTTTTTTTTTGTTTATTTTTATTAATTTTTTTTTTTACTTTGTTGTTGACGAATAGATATAATGATTATGCTTTTCTAAAGAATATCTACTTGTTTTCCAATTGTATAAAAGGAGCACTCCATTTATTCAAGCCCATTAAAAAGCTATAATTGTTTCAAAAACCATTTTGACTAAATAACCTAAACCTTTTAAAATTGCTTAAAATTTGTTAAAATAACATCCATTCTTTACCTCCATTCAACTGTAATACTCTCCCAAATCCAAGACCCTTTTTAAAATTTTATTTCTTGATAAATATTAAGGGTCCTTACCCCTATTTAATGGAATACATTGTAATGATAAGTAAGTGTGCAGTATAGAAGTGTATTATGAAAAAATAGAACAAAAGAACAAATACTAAACAAAAGCAACAACTTAAATTTTTATGGCAGTGACATGTTAAAGAACCCTCAGGTAACGTTAACGGTAGCAGTAATAGTAGTAGTAATTAAATTTTAAACAGGACACGGAAAATGTTCAACGACATTAAAAAAGAAAGAAGAAACATTTATATAATTAAAGCATTTAAAGAATTACACACTTAAACACAGTAGCAACAACAACAGTAAATGTTAAAAGCTTTAAAAGGGAAGTCTCAACAAGCCAGTGTATTCATGTTATTAAAACCACAACACTCGCTATGAATACATAATTAACCCTACAACGGTTGACAAGATCCGAGTAAATAACTTGTATTATTACTAAAGAAACAGGCATAAAATGACAGAAAATTTAAAAAAAAAAATCTAAACGAAATAGATTTTAAATTTTTGAAACGTTTTAAAAGTATTTTATAAATTTTTGGCAAATTACAAGCTTTCTGTAGGACTACAGGAATATTTAACTATTTTTATTTATTTTATACAAGTTTTTTAATTGATAGAACATATACGAGTATGTATCTAAGTCCTAATTAAGAATAAAAATTCTGCAGGAAATTTCTCTCTTTTTCAATATCTCTGAATTTGTTCAATTTCCTCTTTCAGAAATTAAAAATCTGTCAAATTATATCTATGCTTTAGATATTCGGTGTTGTTAGTCAGTTATTGGATTTCTTAGTTTGAAAGAAAAAACTAAAATAGAATTGTTGAGTTTCCTCATTTTTGAAAATCAGAAATAATTGTTTTTATTGTTAAGGCCAGCACTCAGGGGATGATCCGCACTCATGCAGTACATTGTGCTAGTCTAGAAAAATATGTTATAGAAAGGGGGGGGGGGGGGGGGTTTGTGGACATTTGATTTAAAGCTACTGATATTGTAATTAGCAGGAAAAACGTTCGCTGGAAGACTGTCCCATAACAAAGCCGTGCGGTTAAAGAACGAATTCTCTCTATAATGCATTGTGCGACTCGCTGGACAATCAACCACAAAAAGATCTCCTCTGAGAGAGGTACGAGTAGTCCGCAAAAATATGCGATTATTTGGAATCAAGTCCCTCAGAGCACCTTCCATGGTAGTGCCGATAGAACTGTGAAACGCATACCACATTGCGCCGATGCTCCAACGAATCGATAAAGTTCAATATCCCGCCGTCATTGATAAGCACTTTCGCCCTTTCCCTGGCACGGTCGAGAAGCACCGGTTTGTACATGAGAGTTGTATTCCATCCTAGGTCGGATAAATGTCTTATAAATAACGAGAAGGTCGGATAGAGTGAAATATTTCTTGCACCATTTTAAAATACTGAGATACTTAAATGCTTTTTTAGAAGTGGTCGCACAGAAACTCAAACGACCGAGGTTCAATCCCAGCGAAGTACAAAAATTGTAAAATAAAATTAACGGTTTTTCTAAAATTATAATTTAAAAATAAGAGTTCCCCGCCCTCCAAGAAGTCCATCATCAAGAAACTGCTCCCTGATATTTTCAGTCTATTCCACTAAAAATGAATGATCAGGAGTACAGCGCCGCCACCTTCTGGGAAGATAACAGCTAACCTACTGAAGTCGCTCGCCACTCATATTCAACATCCACTGACAGATTGGGCAAGTGCTGGTGATCACTCAGGGTGAAGGTATAGCACTGCATGAGTCTCCTGAGTATTGTTCTGAAATAAAAAAAAACTCGAAATATGTGATCATGCCCGGAACATCAAGAGTGTCCGCCTCCTCGACGTTTACATTAACCATAGCTACAGATGACAAGATTGCATCATCCCCACTACGTCTATGAGTGCTAAAACAACATCGAATTATGCGCGCATTAAATTCGACTCTGTTTGCGCTACCCTACTAGTAGATTATTTGCAGGTTATTTGTGAGTATGTTATTCATATTCCTTATGTTCACAGTTTGTAAATAATTATTCATAGAATGTGGGATCCGTAAACGTCTAGATAAAATTGTTTTTCATCAAATGGTTAAAAGAAAATAATGGTAAACACATTGAAAATGTAGGCATAGTTGGTAAAAGTTACAATGCTCTTAATGCCATTATTAATTTCACATAGGAACTGCAATATAATGTGGTATTGAAATGGTTTTTTTTTTTCTTTTCAAGGCACATTTTTCCTACGAAAATTTTACTGTGACTTTTCAGATTAAGACAAAGTAAAATATGAAATTTATTAGCAGGTGACTTTACATAGTTGATAACGATTGAACAGATAAGATTATAGTATCAAGATATGAATTCTTTTTAAATTACATAAATTAGTATAACCAAAGTATTCTAAAATATAAATTATTCTTTTTGTAACTTTCTAACAAATTAATTCTTAAAAAAGATCACATATCGTATTAAAATCATGTTTTCATTTTGTTCATATCCTACAATATTATTACATATACTCTACAGCATACAAATAGTGTTAAATTATAGTATAATAGTTTTTTGAATATAGCAGATTGAATTTATGTTTTTAATGTCTTCACTTATATCACTTTCTAAAGGCAATGTTTGAAAAAAAATTCTAAATTCAAATTACTTTAGAATAATTGTATGTCATCAAAAACTCGTGACAACCAAACTATTTGGTAAGCACTGCAATGCAAATCTCGTGTTATTGGACAGATATTGTAGTATCAGCCCTTAACTGCCTCTATTTCTTCTGTCTCTTATTCAAAATCATAACGAACGTTGTAATTTTTTAAGAAAACTCTGTGAGACTATTATTGTGATGAATATTTCGAAAAAGTCACAGAATGTATAGATTGTTTTTAATAAAAGAAGTTAAATTTCAATCCAAATATTTTTTATTCGAAATTAAAATTGAAGACAAAGTTAAACATATGAACTTTTGCGCCTTGAAGAAAGTTCAATTAAAAATTAAATTTTCGAACGTTTTTTCAAGATTGCTTTCATTGTCAGCACAAATCTCTTTATAAGGCAACAAAAATCGCACAAATCGACATCATCGCCGAAAATCGCTCTGTTGCCAAATTTGGGCATATAGCGACTTTTTCAAACGAACAACAAAACATTAATTACGATGCGTTGATCATCGCAATTGATCTTAAAACGAGTTTCAGGTTCAGTTTTAAGAAAATAATGGAAGTTGTAAGATCTCTTACGCCACATGTGGCACGGAAAGGCAAAATCATTTGTATCCTTTAATTTAATTTTGCCGTGCTGAATAATTTGGAATTCTTTTACAAGCGGCAGTCATAAAAATATCACAAAGTAAATGCCATAGGACGTTCTATTAAGCTTAAAATTTCAACATGGAATTCGGGCTGACCTTATATTGCTCCAATAAAGGAAAATCCTTTGAAGAGTTTTTAATGACACGCTGCCCAAGATCGAATAGCATTAGTGAGCTGCAGTTAGGTGGTGATATGTATTGTCATATAAGACAAGATGGTAGCATAGAATTATAGATGGGCAACATTTTAGCAGAGAGCAAAAGTTTCAGTTATACTTCACTGGAACAACGCACAGGCCTTATTAATAAACACCTTCATAAGGAAGCAAAATGTATGCCAATAAAACTAACCATTACACTATACTATTACATATCTTGTAAAATTATATCATTCGTTTTTGTAAAGTCAATAAAAATCAGACATAATGGTGATAGAAAAATAAGAGAAAACAAATACAGAACAGGAGGGAAGGGAAATTAGGCATTATTAAAATCAAACTAAAATTGTTCAGTTATAATAAATAAATTCAATTTGAAAACCAAAAAGAACATAGCAAAAGACATGAAAATTGGAAAACAAAAAAAAAACAAGAATTAAATATATAATTAATTAAAATTACATTTTTTTAAACCCGTAATGTTAATGGAATGCTTTGCAGTCGCATGTGGATTGGCTTAAAATCGATCATTTTATTCAAAAATTAACCAAATGATATAGATGATTTTTTTATAAAAATTAGGGCCAATATTCAACTACTTCAGAGCAAAAGCAGTTGTATTATCTGACAGCCTATTCGACAGATATAGCGTTCACTAGTATTTCCGATACCAACTTTCCAAGTTCGAAAGACTGTATTAAAAGAACCCTACAAATATAACCGAGATTCTGGGAAATAAGCGAATAGTGTTATAAAATTTAAATTCTGACATGCAGTATCCCTTTTCTTTGAATCATTTAATTTTAATTTTTTTTTTTTTTTTGTTTTTCCTAAAAACAAATAGCATCTGTGCGTATGTTTATTTTTTCTTCTCTCTGATTCAATAAATAATAAAAATAAAACATTTTGAAGTTAATAAACATGAATTGTTGGAATCACAAGCAATTAAAATCAACTCTTGCAAAGAAAAACTAAATAAAAAAAGGACAACAATAAAGAAAAATAGAGAAACTTAAAAGTGTACTATTGAGAGAAAAAAAAATAGATAAATAACAGACCGAAACAACAGTAAAACTTAAAATAAACATTTACATGGAGTGCAGGACATGTTGGCAATCGCACTTGCACTTGCACTTTTATAACACTAAACCCAGTATGTCCAGCACCAGTTACAATTGTAATGTACGAGAGTATCAGAGCGTATATAAGTAAAGTCAACAAAATAAAAAACTTAAAAAAGGAAAAATGCATTTTGTAAGCCAAACATGCAAAAAAAAAAAACAAATAAAAGCATACACATATACTTACGAGCTGTTGCTGTTTATTTATCTCTAGCTCTGCATTTGTCCTCCAGTCTGAGACTCAAGAAGTGAAAACGTTGTTGGCCCAATTGCATTTACAAAACATTATTGCAATGGTCAGCTTTGTATGATACAATACTCGTACAATACAACAAGTTTAATAAAGTAGACGACACATCATATAAAAGAAAATACAAAGAAGAAATTTATTGTCCTTAAAAGGACGACTACGATTACTTTTTTTATTGTTTCCCTTTTTGTGTAAAATAGACAGAAAAATTTAAGGGATAATACTAAAAAAAAAAAAAAACAATCATACTTTGTTAAACTCTCAGGAGGAAAGAGACTGGTTTTTACATTTGAAGAATTGTATGGCAACCGGATAGATTTCCCTAAGCTACCAACAAATTGCAAATGAGGCAAAAAAGGATGCGTACCATTTTAAAGTTTTACTTTATGTTATGGGTTTTTGCTCGCTATAATGAAGACAAAGACCTCTACACGGTTTGGGAGATTTATTTAAAGAAGCAATATAGCATTTTAAATTATGTAATAATTCCTGGAGTACGGTACCATCTCCCCAGAGCTCTAACATAAAATGTTAAGTTTCATAGTAATCAGTCAGTTTTTGTGTAAGAGCATCGTCTTTTCAACATGAAAGGCAATCTCTTTGAGGTCCCTAACGAACCATCAGTGTTATGTATGAAATCGTCACCGTTGTTATGTTACGGATATTTATACATATTTGTTGTGCAGATTCGAAATTTCCGTAAAAATTTAGAATGAGCAGAACTATCCTTCTTTAGTTTCATTAAACTCGCTGTTGATTCTACATGCTCATTTGTGTGTGTGTTTTATTTCTTTACTATGTAAAGTTCTAGCATGTTTCTGTTGCTGTTTGTTTTAATGCTTTTTGTATGTTTATGGCAGATGATTAACATTAAGAGGCGAGTTTTATATAGTTGTCGTTGTGTACGTAGGGAGAGTGTGAACTAAAAAATGAAACTGAATAAAATAAAATCTATATGTATAATTTCGTTGTTTGTCCGGATGTATGTCCAATTCTCTTTCCGCAGCTTTTGGAAGAGGTCTGACGTAGCAGAAAGCTGAAATTTTGCATACAGACTTAAAACTCATCTGCTCCACATGTGAAAGACTGAGCCAGATTTTTGAAATTCCGGCTGTAGTCGGCTTTATGACTAGAGTTTTAATAAATTTAAAATAAGATAATAACCAAACATATGAGATTATACAAGAACTAGTTATAGAAATATACGAAAGGGCATTGCAAATTTCAGTAGAGTCTTAACAGCACTCAGGCAATGCAGGGTAGGTAGTCATAGAACTGCATTGTGCTCAAGAATTCAATAGGAGATTCGATTATTCTATAGCTTATACCCAGAGAATCATCATTTCGTGATACACGATTGGGAAAAAGTTTACACAAAGTCAATCTTAAATTTTTTTATTATCATTTGTAAAAAATAATTGATAATAATTGATAATTGATAATTAATATAATATGACAAGAGTCTGATATTTAGGTTTACAATAAGAGATATGATTTGTCTATGCCCAGAATCGGCTCTTCATGAAGCACTTTTGCTATTGAAATTGCATTTGTTTTTATTTTTAGACAACACATGGTTCTGAGCTTTTGGACATCAGTTAAAATTGGTTTATAACCTGTAACCAAAATCTGGTATTCGAAAAAATCATAGAAATTAAAGCGTTTTAGCACTTCATGAGTTATAGTGCGTTACAATCAAATCGTTTTTCTATCATTTTCCCTCGTAGTGTACACATTATTGTTACTACTTCTACAATAATAAATTGGATTCACTCTAATTGCACACTTTTCCCAATGAAACATCACCACTTTATATACTACGAACATAGTGTCTATACATCAACTCAAGTCATTTCACACAGTCACATGCACATGAACAAACCATAAACCATCTTTATAAGGTCTTCTACAAACGACTAGTAATACTGACACACATAACTATTGAGTGAAATAAAGAGGCAGATAGAAAAAAACAGAAGTGAACAACAACAATATTATAAGGGACAAATAATGCAATTTCCTGTTTTAACTCATTTTGGGGAAATAAAAACCAACAAGACCTAAAGCGTCGTGTCACTGACACTTTATTGCATATAATCCATAGGCACACACACGGGTGTATAGATTTTAATAGGCATGAAAACCAACAAACGAATGTATTTATATATGAAAGCAGACGAGCATGGTCGACTGACAGCTATGCACACGCATAGCAGTACTCTTTTTTGTGGTTTGTTCAAAAAAAAAAAAAACTAACAGTATTGATTAAATAAATAGCAGAGATATCGAAAGTATGTCAAAATCATCAACTTAAACGAAATTTATTTGTTGCACCTTATTCTAAATCGAACAGAAGTTAAAAAGAATATATATATATATATATATATATATATAATTTAAGCCCTAATTCCAAAAAAAAAAAAATATTACACAATTAAGTAAGTTTATTTCTACCACTGTTTTCTTTAAAACGCCAGACCACTACTTTATTTTGGGAATCTCTTTAGTTTTTAGAACAATCAAAGAGGCCAAATCTAACTATCAACGATTATATCAGTATGTATTGATTATGGGGAATAGCCTTAAAGTTATTTTCTTATCTTGTAAGCAAGTTGTAAAATAAGTTTTCGATATCAGTAGAATTAATTATTATCCCAGCCTTGTTTTTTCTCAAAGTAATATCATATTATGCTACTGTTGACAGACCATAGAATAAAAAATTTTCATCCGTATAAGCGTTTAAATGTTTGTATTGGCTGTACTGAAATTTAAATTTTTTTTTTTGAGACCAATACTCAGGCGTAAACCCCTACTAAATGCTGTGCATTGTATTGGAATTTTTTGGAATTGGAATTTTCTTATATTATTGTTAAGCGCATTAGGAATGAGACATATTGATCAAGAGCAATTGCCTCATCGTTGCATGTTGATTGTGTGGTGAGCGCCTTCGCTTAGTAGGTTTAGCTGTTATCTGCTAATTCCCAATAGGTGGCGCTTTTCTCCTGATCATTCGTTTTTTGTTGATATTAGTTAAGGTGGAATAGAGTGGAATGTCGGGGAGCGATTTCTATGTAGATAGTCTTCATGGAGGTGGGGAACCTCTTATTTTTAAATTAAAATTTTAAAAAAACTGCAAGCTAACTTTTTCATTTTTCACTTTGCACTAGACCAGGGATGAGCAAAACGCGACGCTTTAAACATGTTTATGTGGCCCGACAAGCAAACGTTACTACTTCTGAAAAATACGCACAATATATAGACATTTTATTCAATGAATTTCAATTACGTTCCAAATATTCAAAGCTGAGAAGACAGTAGTTTGCATGAAAATAGTTTCCTCGACATTTAATATCAATGTGGATACAGTTTTCGAAGACTTTTAAATAGAAGTAATTGACATGCAGAATAATACCGATTCTGACGAAAAATGCAAAGCAAATGATGTCTCTGTTCGGAAGTACGTATGTTTTCGAACAATGAAATTAATCAAAAATGACCACCGATCAAGACTGAGTGATGCACGCTCAGAATGCTGCGTACGTGTAATTGCCTCATCAATTCCGGCTTGTATCGAAAAAATAGTGACAGATTTCAAGTAAATTCGTTTTTTTGTTCTTTTATTTTCTGTTTTTATTTAGCTTAAAATTTACATATAAAATCCTTACTTTTCTTAAATTTTATATTTTTTTATTAAGTATATCTTTTATTTTAAATAAAGTTTTGTAAATTATTAATAAGTGTTCCTTACAAAAAATGTAAACTGGCCCGTTGATTAAAGAGGTTGCTCTCTCCTAGTGCGGAAATTTTGTGCTATTACTCTACACGGTCTGTGTGATATTCCTGTGCAAGTGTGCTTAGTCAGGATCTAAATTACTTACTGACTGCATTAGAACCCTCAAACTTGACCGTAATATTCCAAAAGAAAAAAAGAAGCAGAGGTTATTTACAGAAAAGTCCGACGGCTTATGGCTAAATATTCACATAAGTAGTACTATAGCAGTGGTCTAGTGGTTAGTGTGTTGGCTTACTAAGACATGAGCCCTGGGTTCGACACCCAGCTCCGACATCTTAAAAAAAAAGAAATATGAAAAAAATATTTCTTTCGGCGACTACCTCTCAGCAGTCTTCTGGCAAAAGCTCTGAGAGTAATTAATTGCCATGAGCAAGCTTGGCAAGTCTGTCATTCGGAGTCGGCATCCGGTACTCATGGCCGTAATCATGACACAGGGTTGTAAAGGCCAGTTATGTATGTATGTAGTACTATAGCAGTGTTGTTAGATTAGGGGATTTATCCCCAAAATGGGGATTTTTTTTCTGAAATGGGTATAAAAAAATTTATTTGGGGATGGGGATTTTATTGGGGATGATCGAAAAGTTTTCGGCAATTTTTGAAATTTGTTTCCTTATTTAATTATATATTATAGACTGATGAAAGATTTAAATTTTCAAGACTTATAAACTTGTTTAAAACTCATACTTTCATATAAAATTTTTACAAAGTGTGCTCCTAGTTTTAGTTTGATTTATTTTCTCACATAAATAAAAACATCCCTATATCAATATGTTTCCGCCACCGTTTTACGTTTGAATGGTTTTTATTGCGAAGAAATTCAGTATTAGAGAGTCTTCTTACAGCTTCTTTCGTAGATAAACAAACTAATTTTAGTTTCGTCCGACCTCAATTGCTTCTCCACTTATACTTTATGTTATGGGTGTGTTATCCATACTATGGCACAGGACATCTGAAAAACACTTCGAAGCGGGCAAGAGGTGGGTTTAAAAATAATGGCCTCAAGATTTTAAATTGATCTGCACAGTCTCAAAATATAAATCCTATTGAAAATGTATGCCAAATTGACAAAGCGGCACTTAGAGGAAAAACCCCTTCTTATATGGAATGTTGCTTGGATCTTATAAAAAATAATGGTAATTCCACTAAGTTCAGAATACACGGTAACTGAAAGGAATAGTTTGGTTTAAATGATTTTTTTAGGAAGTTTTGTGTTTTTTATATAATTGAAATAAAATAAAAGCAATCATAAATATTAATCATGTTTTTTTAATGTTTTTCAGCCTCAAAGTTTATGTGGGGATTTTTGGGGATAAACTAATTAATGTCTTGGGGATTTTTGGGGATATGAATTTCGAAATTGGGGATAAAAATTGAAAACTATCTGACAACCCTGTACTATGGGAGAAAAAGCCCGTATATCACATGTTGTCCTCTGCTCAGAAATAGAAGGCTTTTCCTTCTACGGTACTAATTCTTTAACAAACTGGCATACAAAAGTAAACATTCTTTAAAAACCGACTTTTTTCATGAATAGTATTAATTGGGTCTTAATTGAAGCATACGTACTTTTAGTTTTCTTTTTTCTGAATTTTTATCTGTAAGGACTTATTCGGGAAATAGGCCTCTTACCATTTACAAACTTATATCTTTACTCAAAGAAGAAAATATTTGAGACTGAGTTGAACCAGTAAAGAAAAGTATTGTGCTATATAATAGCCCTTCAATGTTTAATTATGTACGAGTTGGCGAATAGTGAACGCATAATAATTCCATATTACGGTCATCACATGTCTTTTATCTTTTTTTTTAATTCCTTGCAATATATACTCTACATAGGAGTATGTACATGTGCCGCAATGTGCTTGTGAGAGTTCAAGCGTCATATGGCTGTATTTAGTCTTGTCATAGACCATTCACTCAATGTCGTCTGGAATGTCATTTAATCACTATTCTTCCTTATTTGCTATAGACTTTGATGCAACACTGTTGAACTTTAAGACAAAGAGAGAACTATTTTTTTAAAATGTAACAGAGCAGCTGTAACAATGTATGTAGTAGTTTATCTGATGTTTTATTATGTCTCTTTAACCTTCTGGATGTATAATGGGTGGATGTACATTCTTACAATAAATTGTTTTCTCTATCTTTAATATTTTCTTTTACGTTTAAATATAGTAAACTAGTACTGCAATAGTACAACTTTACCTTTATTATTCTTCTATACTGGTTTTATTTAAATTTTCTTTCAGTGTACTTTGTAATGTCTGTTTGGCAGTACATATTTAAATTTATCCCTGATACACTCTTATGCGGAGTGCAGCAACGAACGAATTGCAACATTCTTGCGGTTTTCCTAAAATGATTTTAAACAAAATATACAAATGTGTGTAAATGTGCATTTTACACAAATTTCATATGAAAAGCACATTTTCATTTGCACAAATACAAGTGTATATGAGCATTTTTTCTTTGATTTTCTTTTGTCTTTTTAATTTTCAGCACAAAAATATTTTAGTTTGAAAATTAATGTTTCATGATTGAGGTTTTTGTTTGACTGCTTGACGGACTGCATGCCTGCAGAGTTAATAAAAAATTCTTTCTGACATTGTTGTGGTGCTTTTGTGAATGATTTTATTTCATAAAATTTCCAGAATATACTTACAATAGAAGGACGACAGCAAATTAATTTCAACCAATTTAGTTGTGTGAAGGATAACGATGCGTTTTAAAATTTTGCATTAAAATCAAAGAATTATAAATAAGTGCAATTTAATGCACAAAAATAATTTTCCTAAAATTAGGAGCATGCCATGTGCCGCTTTTCATTTCAAATCGTATAAGCTGCAGTAAAACCAGTAATGGTTTATAAGCTGATCTTCATACATATTAGTTTTACAATTATTCCATACATGCATGTCTTTTTGAAATTTTTAGCCATCGATAAAATACTCTAAGATACTGTATATGTATATATAACAGATTTTAATAGATTTCCCATACAAAACAAAATCTTCTTCGACAGAAATTTGTCAAAAATCTGGTAAAAATTAAAAACGCAACTTTGAATTTTTTGAAAATTGTACCAAGCATTCCATTCATAAAGTCTATAGGATAACACTTAGATCGAGGTTTCGATCGAAGGCTTTCGACTAATTCAGTAGAATATCTTCTCCAGTAATAATTGGGTAGTTACCACTTCTTTGGATGGGTATATAATCTATAAGTATAAGATAAGAGAGAAGTAGGTCACGAATATCCTTTCACAGCCGAGTCAAAATCTCACACGAGTCGCTTTGTATATACTTAGCGAAGACCGCTGTCTGTACCGGCTCTGGCTGCTGTTGCTTAAAAATCCTAAACCTTATATGTAATTTTAACTTAATGGGAATTATTATTTTTATATATATTATATATAAAATACTTAATTCAATATGTAGTAGCAATATGAATGCTACGTCACAAACTTTTGTTATTGGAAACAAAATGAAAAAAAGTGAATTTGAAGTTTTCATAAAGAACTGCTTTTTGATGAAACCCAACAATGGCTTAAAATAATCGTATATTATTCGAACTCTGATCCATGCAGACAAATGGTAGAGATATGGATGCTGAAGTTACAAGAGGTCATGCCAGCACGAACGACGCAAAGCGCAGTGGACTCCCAAATGAGGTTGTTATTTCAGAACACATAAAATAATCTACAAGTTGGAGGTTCACGACTAGCTGGCATTGTAAAGTTATCAGATGGTAGTGCTTATAACATTTTACGCCAATATAAGTGCCGCGTGAGCTCACAGTCGATCAGAAACAAAACAAATTGATGCTTCTGAAGAATATTCAGCTTGGTTAAAGAGCAATAAAATGGAATTCTATCGTCGATATGTGACAAAAAATAAAACATGGCTTTATTATTACACACCAGAGTCCAAAATTAAGTCAAATGGGTGAACAGCAATCGTCGAATCGAAATCAAAGAGAGAAAATATGCAACATTCGGCGGTAAGGTGATGGCGACTGTATTTTGAGTTTAGAATGAAATAATATTCATCGGCTATCTCCAAAAAAGCAACCATCAATGTGCACTTTCAGATAGATTGAAAGCTGAAATCACCAAGACAATTCTTCGTGTCACAAATCGATATGGATTTTGGGAGATCAAAAAATTTGTATTAAATTCACAATTCATGGGAATGTTAGGACGGAGGCAAATAATAAATAATATGGTAATCAAAATGACCCAAAAGAATAGTAAAAGTTAGTGAAGTAACAACCCTTTGGAGCTGTTTTCTTAGAATCTAAAGAACAAACAAGTTGTAGCCTTGGCTGATGATGATGATGTTTCGTACTAAGCTGTTGTTTTCTTTAAGTGGTATAACTCCATGATGAGTTTACTACATTATACATATATCTTGATCTAATGACATAAAAATTTCTACAAAATAGAAAAACCTTTCATACAACAAGTAGTAAAGCATTACAAATAAGACAATGCCCAATTATAACAGATGTTGCGAATTGAAAAGTATTGCCATGCATTAATGAACACTATACATTGCAGTGTTGGATAGTAAACTATTCAATTAGTTATTTAAATTACCGAAATTGTTAAGATTGATTTGATCCCACATTTACCCATAACATGGCGTGGTGTTCTGGATTGTTGTGTTTGACCTGTATCAGTTCATGTTTGCACTTCTGATACATTTTGGACAATTACAGCGTTAGACATTTAATGGAATTTCATTTTCCAATCGTCTCATATTTTTACATGTATTTTACAAACTTTCTATATCAACTTAAAGACAAAACTCTGATATAAAAATTCGTACTTTCTATAGTCAATCATTTACCGGCTTAATTATTTTCTTATTAAAAAAATTTTCTTTTTCTTTCCTAGCTTACAGTGAATTGAAATTTCATTGTATAAGAAGGTGTTGTTCTGAATATACCAAAATTGTACTATTTTGCAACTTTTAGCCGTCTTTGAGATCCCTCCGTTACTTTTTTCCATAGCTGCAAATTTGACGACGTTTTAATTACCAACTACATTTAGTATTTAAAAAAAAGATTGTTTTAGGAATTTTAATCGACTCACTGAATTCTTTTGAGATCCCTTAAAAATTTGGTTAACCTTATATGGTCTTATTAAATTACATAATTGTATAAGGAAAGTAAAGTTCTTTGCAAGACCTTTAGTATACTAAGGCATGGCGAAGAGTTACGCTTTAGGACCAACTATGACCTGTAGGAAGAAAAAGGTTTTCGATGCGAAGGCGTAGGCGTAGATTACGACCATGTTTATATTGGAAAGACCAGGTAGATGAAGTGCTGCCATCAATTGGAGTGACCAACTTAACGGGTTGTTATGGCCAGCTAAGTAAGTAAACAAGTAATTCTATAAGATGATTGTAATTTTCTTTAATTTCCTGTTTTTTTTATTTTTTACTTTTTTTTAATTTCTTTGTCATTTATTTAGGTACCATGTTGTTTTGAGCCTTACAAACAATATAGTTGAAAAGATATGATATATGACATGATTGAATAAATAAATAAACACAAAATAAATATTTTATTAAACAAATTTAAATAATATAATGAAACATAAATGCCTTTATAAAATAGTGGTTACATCGTCTTTTTCAAATATAAGGCAAATATGACCGTGTCTTTAGGCTACTTTTCCCATAATTGGCTTTTTTGTCAAATACAGTTTAACGTATTATACTCTTGTTCTCCCTTTCTTTCTTTATTTTCCTTTTTTTTAAGATTCATAGGTACATTTTGTCAGATTTTCATTTTTTATTTTTTACTTTTTCCCATCTATTGCCGGTAGTGCCGTGCCATAACCAGAAATTTACAAATGAATGAAGCTGCAACATACAGTTCAACAACTTCGACAGCCAGTAAAATAAAAAGCAAAGAAAAAAAAAATGGGAAATAAATGTTGCTGTAACAACACTTACTCTCTAAAGCATTCAACCAGCAAGTTATAAAGGTAATTACGTTTAAATATAAAGTGTTTCTTTTATGAAAGAAAAAATATATTTTATTTCTTTATACCACTAGCACTGACAAAAAAAAAGGAGTAAACTTTAATAGAGCCGCTGCAACAGGAAAAGCAATTTTAGTGGCAATGGCACAGCAACATGCGGCAGCAATAGAAGTTAAGTGCTAGAAAATTGTTGAGAGTAAACCATGAGAACATAAAAGTCTTTTTTGACGTTTAAATCGTACTTTAGAATTATTTTTTCTTATTTTCTATGTTTTTTTTTTTAGTAAATTTTGTCGGTAATAATTTTTAATATTTTCTGGTTTTATTCAAAACAATTTTTTTTTGTTCTCTTTCTTTCTTGTTTTCTTAAAAGTTTTAGAGTTCAATTGAGAGTTGAATTAAAGTACTAAAAGGTAAAGCTGTTTTTACTACGAGCCATGTTCATAAATATTATCGCTTTCTTTTTTATATTGCCCGACTAACTATGAAAGAACATTTGAGTTATTGTGCTTAAATTGTGATTTTCATTAAAAACATCACATTGTGTTTGTAGAGTATAAAATATTTTTATTACACTAAAATGTAGAGAATTTATTACTTTATATAAGCACAGAATTTTTTTGTTACTTTTGCTGTTTTTCTCAATGAGTTTTTTTTATTTTTTTTTTTTTTTTTGTTTATTTTTTTCATTTCAGCAGACCTTATTTGATGGTTTGCAAATAAAACAGAATTTACATTTAAAATCACTTTATTTTAGACGTCAGGTTTAATTTCCTTAACATTTGCATTTTGTTTAGTCTTTTTTTATTTTTTGTTTTTCTTTCTTTTATAAATAAAAAAAATCAATTCTCTTTTTGTATTACATACAGTGAGCAACCAACAGTGAGTTTATGCATATGTTTTCCACTTTGAAATTTTTTGGTTTTCTTTTTCGTTTATTTAAAAAGTAACATTTTACAGAAAAATAGAAAATACATATGAAAAAAACAGGAATGTATTGCTTTTAAATTCTTTTGTTTATTTTGTATATTAAATGGGATATAATTCTCATTTAGTGTATAATTTTTGATATCATCGTTGGGGAAAAGTCTCCTGACGAGCCTCCTAAGCAGAGATTATCTCTATTTTTTTTTCTTTTTTAGTTTTCGGCTATTTCTTCATTGTAGAAAGCAGATTATTGTAACTCTATTTTTTTAATCAACTGACTTTGTCAGAAGGCAGATATTGTTCAACATACCTGAAGATACTTGCTTGATAGAAGATGAGAACCTCAAATGATATATACGCTATGGTTGTAAATGGAAATTGTTCATATAATTAGATGTTTCAGTAATTTTATGAAAATCCTTGGAGAGGGCATAAAATATTTAATTGATCCGAAGGATATAGAGAACTGCATTTGAGTTGGCAATGGGTGATACTACATAGGGTTACATACAAACCCGATTCACCTGTACATCATGCGGACAGCGAACATGAGCGAAGTAAGGTTGAATAAGTTAGGACGCAGAAGGAATTCAATCTATGGCCATGACGGAATCATTCAATAGGAATTTATCCACATTCTTTCCTTTAAGAGAGGAATGGAGTTGGCATCTTTCATTGGAAAACTTTGTTAATATTACTATCTGCATTGATGGTTCTAATATGGACTGTGGTTTTGGATAGATCATCCTAAAAATTCAGAGGTCTGTGCGTTTTGCCGCTCCTTCCAGTATGTTTCAGTACTAGCGATAAAAGTGACCTATGAGCTACTTGTCGCTAATTTCGGATTCCAGTATAATATCACTTTCCCCTCGGTCCGGGCACTAGACTAAGCTGTGACAACCTCTAAACTGGTGGCACAGAGCAAAAGCAGCCTTAGCACCTTGGGAGTGAACCATAATGTTAATATAGTATCGGTGCCGGGGTACAAAAATATTAAAGGTAACAAAATGGCAGACAAGCTAGCGAGATGTGAAACTTCTTTTTCTATTTCTAACCAAAATTGGTTATTTTTTTCTGCAGTGTAAATATGTGAAGTTTTTTTTCGTTTTGGTTACTTTTTCTCTTAGGGCAAAAGGTTTCAGCTGCTTGAATTTAAAATAAAAACTTTACAATTTGTAAATAATCATGAAATAGACGTGAGTCGAACACATATTTTTCACTATTTTTAACAAGATAATTACCAAATTATACGTACATATGTATGTGAATTTTAAATCAAAAAAAACATTTCTGAAGTATAGGCGCTTATATTGCTCTTAATTCCAATCTTGACATTCGTCCAAAACTCATAGTAATATTTCAAGAAAGGGTGTAAGAACCAAATTAGGTAAGTGATGCTATTTAAAAACTAAACTGATAGACAATAGATAGATAGATTTTATTATCGGTTTAAAATTAAATTTATCTTTTGCACTATTTTGCAATGATTTAATATACTGATGAGCTTTAATTATTTTAATTACTTAGATGTTTTATATATTTTGTCGTTTCTCCCATACAATCAAGAGGTAAAATTATATCTGGACAAACTAGAGTAGGTGCGGGTAATGTGAGTAACTTTTTTCGAGAACTAACAATATCTAATCAAAGTATATGACATTATATTGCAAAAAAAATTTTATAGTTAAAATTTAAAAAAATTTTTTTTTATT
The DNA here is from genome assembly GCA_963576795.1 of Metopia argyrocephala. Classification (NCBI taxonomy): domain Eukaryota; kingdom Metazoa; phylum Arthropoda; class Insecta; order Diptera; family Sarcophagidae; genus Metopia; species Metopia argyrocephala. The sequence goes on along the minus strand of OY756211.1, from coordinate 52,144,685 downwards.
TTCGTAATTGTTTCCATCAAAATTAGTAGTTAAAAAATTGGTTATTTTTGTTCTATTTTGGTTTTTGCTAAAATTTGGTTACAAAATATAAAATTTGTAGCAACACTGAATGTGAAAAAGTTCCCCAAGCTGTTATATTGTGTCTTATACTGATCTTTCCACTAATGCTAGTTGTCCAGGCGAAAACTGACATAGAATACCATAGGTATAATAGGAAGGAGGAGGAATATGAAACGAAAAAATGTAGGAATACAGCTGTGCTAACTAGGATTATTTAGGTTCTATTAGGGATCAATCCAACTAGTGTGATGTATAATCATTTTGGTTTTTTCCACTAAAACATCACACATTATTTTTTAAGAAATGAAGAAAGAAAAGAAAAACATTTTGGTTTTTCCACACAATAATTTTTAGAAAAAAAGAACAAAAAGAACTAAAGAAAAAAACAAATTCTTAAAATATTATTTTTTATTAAGACACATATGACAAACACATTTCATACATATACCCAAATACCTTCCGCGAAGTGTAACATGAGTATTTTTATATTTTTTAGGTAATTGACCGCATAATTCATTGCACAGGTAACTGACCGCACTTAGAATGTAAACAAAAGCAAAACAAATTTTATTTTTTTGCAAAACTAATTATGTTGTGTCAAATATCATAAATAGGGGAAATGCAGTTTAATGAACTATGCTGATTGGTCAGCCGATCAGTAAATATAATTGTAATGTAAATAAAAAAGTTAAACATCATGTTACATAGGGCATTTCGGTAATATGAATGAAATGCAGAATATGTTAGATAATTTTAAGATAAATTGTAAATTAGTATATAAGTTGTTGAATTTTAAATAAAATTTTAGTTATAGTTTAACATTTGAACTCTCGTGTTTTACTTAACTCATAAAAGGGCATTTATTGCTCGACTGCCGAGTTTCTGAAGCCTCGCTTTACAATCCAAGGCTTCCATTACATTAGTCGCGTTTAGGACACTAATGTAATGTCGATAGGTACATTTTAAACACTTTTATAACCCTTTATACTAGGATGAACATTCTATATAATACAAACTGCCCCAGTTGTAACCAAGAAGAGAAAAGAGAAAATTTATTTAATTTTTTCTGCAAGTTTCTTGAACTTTAGAGAGAGAGTATCAACTTTGGGTGGTATACGATAATATTGACGAGCTAGCTTATGTGGACATTGATCGTCTTACGGACATACGGATTACCACTTGTCTTTGCTTTTGCACGGAATTTGCTCTAAATTTGTCATAAAATATTTAGACTTTTAAATGAAAAGCTCAGCCATCGATTATTATTATATTAAACATAAACCTATTTTTGATAAACACTGTATACCGGTAGCCAATTATAAGTATTCTACGAATTATAGTAACGTTTCAAAGATATTTTGATTTTTAAATTGTTAGTAATCAATAACACATTTGGTTTTTATTACAAGTAAAATGTTGTAATTTAAAAACCTATAATATTACGCCATAATAAGAATTTTCTTTACAGACACTTTAACACATATTGTCTTTAAGTTATATTCTCTATCTACATATCATCATATTAAATGCAAACGGACGTAACTACACAAAATTTCGATATTGAGTTTTTTATTAATTATGGTTCGTTTTATCAAAATACATGTTCGTGCAAAATTTTAAATTCTTACGATCAAAAATGACGATATTCAAACGGACGTAACTACAAGTGCGTGTATTTCTGAATTCAAGAAGACATAATTACATACCTATTAATATGAAAACCATACGTACAAACTCATTTGTTGTATATAGGGATGCCAATCCTTATATCTCGATCTCGATATATTTACAAAATTTTTGATTTAAGGTTTTTCGCTTCTCCAAAAGTGTAGTTACGTCCATTTGCATTTAATATGACGATATGTATGTAAGAATACATAAATACATAACAAACAAATACCCATAAGATACTACTGAACGTATACTTGATTTTAAATGTATGATAGACTTTAAATGTTACATATACGTGGTGTATATCGTGTCCACATTTCAATCAGGGTATTGCTACGATTTCTATGGCGTCAAGATGTCCTAATGGGAGCCACATAGACTAATCAACCAATTATATTGTGGCAAAGATGTTTCTCAAAAATTAAAATTTTAAAGTTGATTAAGAGAAAAAATTTCATTTTATTTGCACAAACAAAAATGTGGAAAATTTATTTTAGCCCAAAAGCAAATTAAATTTAGAAGCATTTTTATTTCAGAACTTTAAATTAATTTTTTTAAGTGCGGTTATATACTTAAAGTATAACTATATTGCAGTAAACAAGCGATATGTACCGGCATAAGTATTGATTTCAAAATAAAACAGAAAGAATTTGTTTTCGCTATGGCATGAGACTGAGACGTTTCGGGCACTTGATTTTTTTTTATCTGTGTTTGGAATTATTTTATTATGCAAATTTATTTATTTTCGTTTTGTTTGTCTGTTTGTTTTCATGCGTACGTATGCAGACATTCATAAATTTGGTTATATAATATGTACATATGCGTTGCGTGTTTGCTAAAAAAAAATTATTTTTCTTATAATAAAATATAATATTTATTTGGATTAGGGCCATAGGTACACTGACTACAATTTAATTTTCATAAAATAATTTTTTTTTCTTTTATTTTTTTAACAAAATTCTTTTTTACATTTATATAGGGAAGCCATTAAAATAGCTGTAGATTGCTAAGGAACATATGTATATCTGAATTAAAGAAACGAGATTTTTTTTATTTAAATTCTAATGGAAAAACTTTAAAGTGATTTCTTTTTTTTGCATCTGTGTATTCAGCACAAAAAAAAATGAATACATATTTTGTAAATCAGAACATATTTTGTATAAATATTTATTAATTCAGTCGTGGTACATATCAACAAAAATTTAAATTAACGAAAAAGTGTTGTAATGAATAATAAAGGCAATATTTTCAATTACGTCCGATAACTTTGTTTTATGCCCATATTAATGAATGCAAAATAATAACAAATCTACTAGAAATTATTGACAAAAACTTTGTAAATGCTGGGAAAAATAGAAAGCTATGGATTGCTTTAGTCATGCTGTATGCAAATGTATTGAAGATATATTAATAAAATTAAATAGATAATACTAAAGAGAGCTAAAATACATTTTTGTTAGCCCTTATCCTGTACTTAAAAAATAAAACTCATATGACATAAAATTCAAATATTAATTTTTTTTTAATAGTTTGTTTACATTCACGGCATATTACATGTGTTTCGGAATGGTTTTTACAAACAAATTTATTACACTTGCTGTATATAAAACGTTATGAAATAACGTCTGAGGCCATCGATTAGATCGCCTCTTACAGGCTTAATTTCTTATTAGTTGTCCTAGTGTATCATTGTAAATGTGGCATTTTTGTATCAGCTGTAATTTCCCTGCTGTGGTGTAATGTGCTAAGCAGAAAACCAGAAGGATTTTTTTAGGTACATATCCTTCTTATGTAGGTTTATTCTCATTGTCAAAGAAAAAGTATGCATAATTTTCTGGCATATATTAGTTCCAAAATTGCTGGGGGTAAAAATGTTTTATTTTTTGGGATAGTTCAGACAATTGTAATATTTCTTTTCAGCAACTCAATACCCAATTCGGGAGAAGTAAAAAATTTATCACAGACTACATTGTGCCACTTTAAATCTTTGGTTAGGTCTATGACAATGCAACGCCTCTGCTCTTTTTCCGGCTTAGAGTTTCCATTTTCACTGATGTATACTTGTAAGGACTATGCATAATTAGTTTCAGTATTGCATAGACCGCCAAATTTTGATGCCATATTTTCTTCCCTTGGATAATATGTAATTTTTCAATGGGCAACGTCCACGATATGTAACTAGTTGCTCGTCTACTGTTACACATTCATCTGGATTTAACACTTTTAGTAAGTTTGCTTCTCAACGGAGCAAACTTATCGCGTGCACGTCTTTCATTCCTATCTGACTTCTTATCAAATCTCATCACCTGCGATATATTTTAGGATATGCTTCGATATTGATATTGTCTACATAAATCCTATTATTATTACTACATACTATTTGACCTAAATGCAGTTAAGTACTAAAAAGTCTAATTCATATGCAAAAACTTATAATTATCCTGTAGATTAGGCATATCAATAGCTAGTTATGTCATTTGCCAAAGCAGCATAAAAGATGATTTTATGATCTCTGCTCTACAAATAATATAACGCCTTGATCCAGGAGGAAGATTTGTAATGTTTTGCTGTGCATGCCTTCCAAACTCTTTTATCGCTGATATTTCTGAACATATATATTTTCCCCACTACAATTTCCAGTTTTCTTTGATCAAAACATTCGTAATTGTCTTTGCTCAAAGTTGACGACATATTGGGGTCATAAATAGATTCAACATCACAAACGATATTTTCTTCATCCTCACTAGATGTATCGTTCGGAGTTTCCTCATCAAAATCAAATTCAATTAGCAGAACTCTTCTGGTTTCATTATTCTAAAATACGTACGTACATATTTGCAACTAGTATGGTAAATATATTCACTACAAAAACACGACAGCGACTGATCACAAAGTACAACATAAAATAGGAAAACACGTTTAATGCTAAATGTGTAATTTGCATTTTTATGGATTTGACACTTTTTTAAAAGTTGTTATAAAAAAATATATATTTTCAATAATCATATTAAACTTTAATTGCATTACTTTTTTATATTGGGCAATTTTGACCCACGTGTACAAGATGCGGCACTTTTTTCACACAGGCATTGTGAAAAGAGCCAAAAATGTTATAATTTATATTAAAAAAACAATTGTACAAAAATTTCCACACAAAAAATTATTGAGTAGTTGCGAAAATATTGAGCATTAAAAATTGTTTGGGCAATTTTGAGCCATGAGTACAAGATAAGGGTTATGAAATAAAGTTCTTCAAATTCACTCATTCATTTTAAATTATATTTGTGGCCTATTTTACTCGGAATGCACAGTAGTAAAATAAATGAGCTACTTTATATAACAAACTACTTTAATTTAACGAATTGTATATATTTTACCATAAAGCATAAATTTTCGTTATAAATACCTTCACTTAGCATTTTAAGTCCTTAGGGTTCGGATAACTGAAAATATAAAAAAACAATCATTTAAACTTTGAATGCTTTTAGAATAACACGACATGTTGAAGAAGTTGGTGTCGATATTACAAAAAAAGAATTGTCTTGTTGTTGTACGAGGGCGGATCAATAACTCCGTGTGTATTACGTCGTAATTATATGAAATGCAACACTGCTTCCATTGAGTACCATCTCTTAATAACTGCTTGAGCAAATTATGTCATTTACTTTGCGTTTAATAGCTGTTCAAAACATACAATATCGTGTATATTTTTTTTAATGGAAAAAAGTGAATTTCAAGTGCTCATTAAAAATTTTTTTTGCGGAAAAAAGTTAAGGACTGGTTTACTGACTTTCATTGTATTCTCACAAGTGCAAATGATGCCGAAAGTTCTGAACGTCCAATGTCCAATTGAGGTCAATACACCCGAAATGTTGAAAAAATCCACCATATGTTGATGCCATAGGCAATTCATATGGCAGTGTGGTTTCGAAGTTAAATGATCACCTTGATTTAAGAAAACTGTCTAACAAATTGGTACCTCTTTTTCTCTCAATTGACCGTAAACATAATTGTCTACCTACTTTAAGGGATTGTTTAGAGTTGTTTAAAGGCAATTTTAATGAGTTTTTGTGGCGTTTTGTAACTGTGGATTAAAAATAGATTCATTACAACACTACGGAGACCAAGGGGGAATTCATAAAAATTATATTTAAAGGGAGAAAAACCATAAACGGCGAATATTATGCTTTATTGGAACAATTGAAATATAATTTGAAGAAAAAAATCGACCTCATATTTCCAAGAAAAAGTTATTTTTCATCAAGATAATGAACGGGTAAACACGTATGCAGTTTGTTGGCAAAATTATATAAATTGGGCTACGAATTGGTATCTCATCTGCCATATTCTTGAGAATATATTTCTTATTATCAAAAGAAGAAAGAAATGGCTCGGTGGGGAAAGATTTAGCTCCAACGATGAAATTATTGATCAAATGCCTATTTATGTACCTACTTAATTCCCGCAATATTTATTCTTTTAATTTCTCATGTTGTGAATTGAATTGAATTGTAAAATGTTAAAGTTAAAACTTGTTAATTTAAATATATTGCCAATTGTGAAAAAAGTAACAAAAAAAATTAAGTGCTATATCCTTTAGCACTTGTGTTCGTTCCTAACTAGTGTTGTTTTTTGAGAACTTTACGTTTAAAAATGTGAATTTTTTCTTTTTTTTCAAGTTTATAAATAAATGTAAAATCATTTTTTAATGTTTTCAAGCAAGTGTATAATTTTTTTTCCAAAATAAATACATACGTTTAGCTAAAAACAAAACAAAAATTAAGGTGGGAGTGCAGAAGTAAACATGTAAAACAACTAAAGTTAGCGTAATAAATAACAAAAACAAGGTAAATCAGTGTTGTCAGATTAGAGGATTTATCCACAAAATGGGGACTTTTTTCTGCAATGGAGATAAAAATATAAATTTGGGAATGGGAATTTTATTGGCGACAACCAAAATATTTTGAACGATTTCTAAAATGTTTGTTACCTATTTAATTCATATAAACATTTTGACATTGTTTGTTGGTCAATCACACCTAAACGACTGAAGCGATTTGATTGAAATTTGAAACATAGAGAGGCTCAACTACCAAAACTGCAAGAGGGCATATTTTTTTCAAAATTTGATTTTTATATATCTTGAGAACGGTTGAACCTAAAGTTCCTGAATTTGGTGTGAATAACATCTCGGACAAAAAAAATCATCAGTGAGAAAGTGGGCAGAATTGGACAAATGGGCATGGTACCTCCCAAATAAGTTAAAAATTAACTTCTTTATATCTTGAGAAGTTCTAAAGCTAATCTTTCTAAATTTGGTGCAATTGATTTCGTATTCAGTAAATCTAAATATATAAAATTGAATGTGTGTTTGTTTATTTGTTTGTTTGTTTGTTTGTTTGTTTGTACCTTATAGGAGACCAAACCTCTGGACCAATCTTCCTGAAATTTTCACAGCATTTAACTAGGACTCTGACATGATTAATAGGGTACTTTTTTTTCGACCACGCCTACTATTAATCCCACTTTTTTAAAATTATGTAATTGCCCCCATATAGTTTTTAAAAGTTTTACTTCAAATTGTATACACATTATACTCCAGGCGAAGTAAAAATAATAATTTATTACTCCACGCCCTCTTTCACGCCCCTTTTCACGCCAAATTTTGTTTGAAAGTTTCAAACTTTTTGTTCTATATAGAAATTTGTATTTCTTTTTATATGGTAATATATTGCTCTTAATACTGTTAACGTCGTCATATAACTATGAACTACGCCCACTTCACCGCCCCCTTCTGTTTTAATTCAGAAACTTACTTACACCACTAATAATGTTTGCTATACAAAATACTTTTTTGTAATATGTATATAACGAGGGGGTAGCGAAGCACACCGGGTTCAGCTAGTAGACAATAAAGAAACAGAAGTGGTTAGTGTAGCGAAGCACGCCGGATTTGGGCTAGTTATGCAGATATATAAATTAACAATTCCTTGTTTCAAAACCATCTTTGGAATTTTTAACACTAGATTGCCGAAGGAAGTCATTTTGACTGCTTTCCAATTTAAATCAGAAAAACAATTGTGTATATAAAGACACAGTTTCTTAGAATTTTGTGACTTTTTGTACAACATATAAATGCGTTTATTAATCATAGTAGTTGCCTCCCCCCCTCTTTCATTTCCGGTATATATATGTGTTATACCTGTATTGCCGAAAAGCAGTCGTTTTGACTGCTTGGGAAATTTTAAATAATCAAATGACTTTTATTATTGGGTTGAGTAAATTTCTTATATGACCGGATCGGCTCCGAATTCGTATAACGGTTTATATATTTTTTGATTACCGTTACTCGTACGTGACTTGTCATTCGAATCTTTATGCCAAGCCTGCCCACGCATCTCATTCCCCTTGAACGCGAGTTATGTTACTTTTATATCCACGACTCTGACCTAAACATCAGCATCAATAGCATATACGGTTACAAGTGAAACCATTCAAATAATCATAATGATCCAAAGAGAGTGTCAAAAACGCTGCCGACATTTTGACTCTCTCTCTCTCATCACAATAAATATACGCTATTATCATATAACTGCCATGCAGAAGTTGAGGATAGTAACAATTACGCTGCCAACGATTTCTCTACCTCTAAATACTGATAAGGCACATTTTGACTTTGGGCCGGCCTGCTTTATGGAGTGACAGTCGGTCTAACACGTTGTTCAGTTGATTTCTTTTGAGCCCTAAGTTCATAAAAGAAATATCGAAGAGAAGAGTTATTGGAAAAGCTAAGGAACATAGGTGCAGAGTGTTCCGATATAGAATCAGATGCAACAAATTGGGAACTATCATCTGAAGATGAATCGGATTATGTTCAAAGTGAGACATCTGATGCTGAAGATAGCGATGAAGAGGCGATCACCAACGATGAAAATGAAAGTGTCATCAATGTGCCCAGGAGAAGGTGTAGGATGCTAAGTAGTTCAGATTCTGATAAAGAAACTGAAAACAGCTGTCGATGGTACTGTGTGAAGAAAAATTGCCGAAGGTGGTACTCCTGGAAGGTCACCATCTACTTGAGTTTTCAAGGGTGTGAAAGGGCCAACAGGTTACTCAAAAAGGAACATTATGGCAGATAATCTTGTCAGTGCATTCTCGTTGATAGTAATAACTTACTAATAACTTGTTGTATGACTGTAAATTATATAAGAAATATTAAAAATTAATTTTAAACAAATTTCTTTACACATTAGTTATTTTTTCACAATGCAGTCATTTTGACTGCCTTGGGTCAATGTAGGTATATAAAAAGTTTCCGCCTTTCTAGTGTTAAAAAGATTCTGCACCAGCTCATAAGGCTAAAACGACACAGACCTGGCTTCGAAACAATTTGTCAGTTTTTATATGCTCTGATGATTGGCCATCTGGCAGCTCTTTTTTTTTATTTCTTTTATTGAAACCAATACTCATGGGCAAACCCCTACTAAATGCTGTGCATTGTTTTGGAATTTTTGTGGAAAGGACAGAACTTATATGAAACAAATTGCTATGAATTTATCATTCAAAGGCCAGTGTTATACCTTCACCCTTGAATGATCAATAGTAATTTCCTCATCGTTACATGTTGATTATGGTGAATGCCTACGCTAAGTACAATTTAGCTGTTATCTGTTACTTCCCCTATTTGAATACTTTGTATTACAAATTGTGGACGGTTTTAGAGGATATGGTCTTTCACAAAAGATACCATAACATTGATCCTCTCTGGTTCGTGCTGGAGCCAATTTTTCAATGGATAAGGTGCGTGCAGCTATTGATGACTGGCCAATGCGACTGAAAGCGTGTGTCAATAAAAATTTCCAAACTGGGGATTAAAACTGAAAACCATCTGACTACCCTAAAGAAAATCAGCAAAATTTCACACAGTAATGAAAAAGAAAAAAATTGTTGAGTATTAAGCATAATTTAAAGCTTTACCGTTGGATGTATGTTGTTGATATGCATGCTGTCATGTATGAATGAATACCGCTCCTAAAAGTATGCTCCAGCACAAAATAAACAATATTCCTGCATAATATTAACCCGGAGCAGAAAAAATTCAAATAAATGAACGGCAAGAAACAAAACTAAGCGAAAAAAGTCGTCAGCAATTGTAGTAGGAGAAAAAGAAAAGAACAAAAACACGTTAAAACAAAAAAAAATTATAAAAATATTCAGCGCGAATAAACATGAGCATTTACAACAAACAACTCTTCACACATACACAAATACATTTACATATTTGCATACAACTAAAGCATAGCAAAAAAGAACTGTTTCTCCCAAACAAACAACAGCAACAAACAAACATTTTTTAAACCCAAAAGTGGTACGTTGAGATAAACACGTTTTCAGCATTTTCATACATCAAAATGAGTAAATGCCACAACTTTTTAATCTTTTTTTTTCTTGTTTTTTTATTTGTTTTGTGTCTTCTTAAACAATGTATAGGAATTGTGTAGGAATTGTTGCCTTCAATACTGTTGCTATCACTTTTGTGCCCCTGCTCTTACTACTATTGCTCCATTATTGCTATTGCTCGTTTACTGCTTTGCAAATGTTATTTTAAAAATTTATAAACACCAGTCACTCAGGCAGTCAGTTTAAATTTTCTCTTAACCATAAATATTATAAAATATACATACTGACTGTACATATAAATATATTTTTCAACGCTTGTAGGCCACACCTGTTTAATATTTATAAACAATAGCAAAGTTTTAACATCAAAGACCATGGAACCATATTGGCAATTTTCTTGAAAAATTTTCGTTTGGCTTTTAAATATCTTCCCATGTACGAATAAAATAAAAGTACAAAAAAATACAACCGTTAAGGCCGGCATGAGCAAGAAAACGTATAAAAATTTCTAAAAATACGTCTACAAATTTTGTTAAAAGATTTGAAATGCTCAAAAGATTTCTTTATAATATTTTTCAAATCCGTGGAGCTCAATTAAACCAACCATATAGAAAAAAAATTCTCTAATATGGTTCTTTGCCGCAAAAATTGCTGTTAATCTACTAAAATACTAATAAAAAGACCTAAAACCGTTTTCTGATTCAATGCATTATTTTCAATTGCAAGCCAGAACAAGACAGTTATCATATTTTCACAGAAATGTAGCTTTTCTTTCAGTAAAGGCTGGAAACATTGGAACGCTCAATTTTAATTGGGAAGTTTCCAATTTTTTTTTTCTTTAATTAATAAGCAATTTGCTTGAAATACTAGTTTCACATTTTTTTACAAACATATTTACATAATTGGCCATTACAACCCTATATCAGGGTTACGGCCTAGCATTTCACAGAATCCATGTGGTGTCAATTTTTATTTACGAGTACAGTTTTAAGTCGACTCCGAACGACAGATTTGAGAAGCTTGTTCGTGGCAATCAGTTAGTCTCGGAGCTTTTGCCAAAAATCCGCTAAGAGATAGTCGTCGAATGACATATTTTTTTTTTTAATTTTTTTTTCTAAGATTGTCAGAGCTGGAGTTTGAACCCGAAGCTCTTGTCTAATGAGGCAACAGACTAAAGTAGAATACGGAAACTAGTAAGCAATCAGGGCAATTCCTGTTCTCGCTTTCACCTCAAATACGTTTATAGAGTTTATTTTTTAATTCTATAATACGTTAGGGATGAACGTTGAAAGCATACGTTTTTTTAAAAAAAGTATTTGGGCTAAAAGACAAACAAAGTCAGGTCAATTAAAATAAGGGCATTGGAAGATGAGTCAGCCCATTACGACCAGAAGATCAAAGTGCGGAAAGAAATTATACAAAATGTTAATATAAATGGCCCTTCTGCTAGAGATGTAGCAGGATAGACAAAGGTAAATGGATCTAATCAAAGGCTCAAATTTGAATTCTACTTCCAATTATCGACTACATGTGAATATGAGTTGTGAAATTTTTGTAAAATCCCATTTGGATATGACTTTTCATATCTCCAAACTGGGTAATAGCAATATCCACACATATCCTAAATTTAAAATATTTAATTCCCAAGGTCTGGCGAGATCAATACAAAAAGCTAGATGGTAATTAATAAACAGCAAATGGAGGCCACAGGTGAAGGTCCAAACAAAACCATTGCGTTAAATGATTTGGAAGAGGCAGTGTTTACTATTAAAGTATAAAACATCCGTGAAAGGTGTTTCAAATGTAAATTCACTTGAAATATTTGAAAAACCGGAAGCATTAGAAGAAGGAGTTAGTTTAAATATCAATAACATTGCTGCCAATACCTAAAAAAGAAAAAATTTGAACAACCGAATTGTTTGCAGCAGCAATTAGAAGAGTTTTATGAAAATTACGTTGCTTTCAAGAAAGAATTGGGATATCTTAAAAAAATAACTGAATGGGAAGTATTTTTTTAATTATTTTTTATTTTTGTATTATCTAGTAAAAATTTCTTCTTGCTATTGTAGTTAGAGGACTTCATCATCGTAATGAAATTTGAAAAAGCCTTTTGGGTAGTAGTACGAAGATTTTCTTAATATTTTTTTATAAAATTTTATGTAAATTAAAATTTAATGTAATTTAAGAATGTATAGAATTTTAGTTGTCGAAAGTGAATGGTCGCATTCGACAATATAAAGAAAGTATTTCCGAACTGCCCGGATTATTTCTGTAAATCGAAATCGTGAACAATCTTGAACATGTGAACTGCCTTAGTAAAAGTTAGTTCACGCCTTCGCAAGATCACTGTTATTATTTTTTTAACACAGGCTTTGTTTATCTCAGAAGATTATAATTTACTTATATATAAGATATTTCGAAATGTTCAAAAATAGCTTTTTTCTGTTGTAAATAGCAGGCACTAAATTAATTTTGTATTGTTTTGCATTAAAAGATGAAACACTTATAATTCAATAATTAAGTCTCGAACCTATAGCCCTGTAGGGTATTTTTACTTTCTCTAACACCCTTCAACAACAGAAATCACACATTCTATAGTAAAATACGAATTAAATGGCACAGGCAACAGGGGCATCATCAACAGTTCGGCTGTGGTAACATTTGGTGAATCATAATTTATTTAAAGTTTTTTTTTTCCAAAGTGTAAGTGACAGAAAATATTTATAAAGCATTGAAAATTATTGAAATACTCGTATTTTTTAAAGTTAAATTTAAAATGAACATGTTGTGCACTTTCACATCTGATAACGTTCTTCCTTAGCACACTCGAAATAAGCATTTAGTTTTTGCCATAAAATTCTCAACCAATAATCAAGTTGATGATAATGGAAAATAATTAAATGAATTTTATGTTCAAGGATTTCAGAGTAAAAAGAAATTGACTTGAAAAAATAGCCTTGAGGACATTTCGTACAAATTTTATTATGAAGTATTTAATCATTTCTAATCTTGTGGACTAAAAAGGGCTTCCTTTGATTTTTTTGTTTCTTTTTAATTAAAAAAGCATTTTATAATACATACATAAGATAATAAACAATTTTTCTACATCATACAGACATACATATGTATGTACTATATATGTGTATGTATATATACATATTTTACTACATTAAAAATCCCTTAAATTACACACAAAATCCCCATAATTTCTTTTAATTATTTTTATTAAATTTAAACTATTCTATACTTTTTTTTTTGCCTTTATCCTAAAATGCTTACTTAAGCATAAAATATTGTAAATTGTCTCGAAAGTAGTTTTCATGTCCTTCCTCTGTTCTTTATTATCTCATCTCTGTAGGCATAAAGATGAGTGGAGTACAATCCAACAAAAACAACAACAACAAAAAACGATTCTAATAAATAAAATTCCCCAAAAAACGAAAGAGAGAAGATAAAAACAAATTTGCATACATGCACACAATATGTATGAGGAGTAGAACACAACATCAATTCCATTCAGTCCTGTGAGAATAACCAATATTTACCTTCTGGCTTAAATGCGATGAGTCCAGGGATATAAGAATTTAGATATATTTATGTTACGAGTATAGTACTCGTACAAAAATAACAATAAACCAAACAATAACAACATACAAAACACCAACAACAACAACCAGTATTACAAAATGAATCTAATAAAGGCTCTTACTGTTACAGAGAACAAAATAAATATAAAAAAAGCAACAGGAAGAATTGTATTGTACGAGTATGTGGGTATTTAGTATTCAATTTTTTGTTCAACTACTAATACAGTGTGACAGATATTAATGAGTCCACATATAAAGTAGCATACAATAGAGAACAATAAAATTTAAAAAGTAAGTTTTGACACAAAATTTTAAGTCCTCATATAAGTAAGTAAATCCTATGTAGAATAGTAGATTTCTGTTAACATAAAATGGCACTGGCAAATTCTCTATGCATATGCTCAACCATAATCGTAATTGTGTGATCAAGGTAATGCGAATACACTTTGTATCCCAACTTCGTATTTTTCAGCTAGCATTTTGACACTAACATTATTTTTTGAATGCTCGCTAATTATTTTAACTTTTTATCTTCAATATTTAAATCGTTTCTTTGTCTTTTTACCACATACTAAATATGTTTAGATCTAACCACCAGCACTTCTCAAATTTCAAAACTAAACTAATTACTTGTAAATGCTTCTGACTCTTCGTATGCAAATAAGGAAATTCCCCGTTTTCATCACGGATAATAGAGGTAATCACGGTTAATAGAAGCAAACAATTTCAAAACATTGCAAACAAAAAACTTATCCTTGGCCATTACGGTTAATCGTTAACCCCAATAATCGAGACCCGACTCCACTATGCTTTTTTAAAGTGTTTCAGAATTTCATTTCATATTTTCTTATTTCCTGCGCAACAAGACAGGGTCTGATATTTACAGTACAGGAACGTATGAATATGTTATATATAGCCTGTGCAATTCAAGATTTATATAAAAAAGAAAAATTTTAACAAAAACAAACAGCAGGACTTCACATTAGATCATAAGGGACAATTCTGTATTTCGACAAAAATTAACAAAAAATTTTTGACACTACATTAACATTTTAATATTCATTTGTTGATTGAATTGCCTTTCTGAAGTCAGATATTGAAAACAGGGTATTACAATATTTCGATTTCGTGGTGATTGAAAAAGTCTGAATCTGTTATATAAATAACTGGGGGTTCGTGTATAAATAATTCTATGCAAAATAATCAATATGCGAATTTTTATAATATTTTCAAACGAAACTCCGTAAAGATGGGTGGATACAGAAGAAACATGATTAAAACTTCTCAGTTCATAAACATATCACACAATATTATTGTAAAGTGTGTTCAATTTTCTTTTACCTGCAGTGTCACAACTTCCAAAGAGTTCACAACTATAAATTAAGCCGGGAATCACATATACCTTGGCAAGTAAGATTCGTATTCTTAGCGAAGTAAAATATTATGTGCTCCAAAGAGCTCTTAGTTTTACATTTACATACATACATACATACATACATACATACATACATACATACATACATACACACATACATACATACATACATACATACATACATACATACATACATACATACATACATACATACATACATACATACATCCCTGGGGGGACACTGAAACCCCTACAGGGCGCGTCCCCAGGTGGCGGATAGGGGAAAGCCTCCCAGATATGGGTGGTAGGAGGGAAATCAAATACCTCCCGCGGACCAAACAGTTGGAATGGAACCCGCCAGAAGGCATTAAGATCTAGCCCAGTACGATCTTAATTATGGTATTTTTGGAGTGAAACTATTTGGAATAGACGAATCCTGGGCCGACAGTTAATGTATTCCAGGACCTGAGTATACAGGGGTGAAACTCTGTGGAAATGGCTCCTGGGCTAATGCATTATCTGCCTCCTCCTTTTAAAACTTGGCAAGTCTCAAAGTGCGATCGAAAATCGTCATTATTAAGTTAATGGTACAGGCTCGGATGTAAATTTTCCCGACTAACGCGGATTCAGCTCTGAATCTGGTATCTCATAAGGATAGCAGATCAACTCTTGCATGGCCTCCCTCGAAGAAAGATAACCATGGAATCTAAACGCGACTGCACATTCGATTTAGACAGCGGCTTTGAGTTTGGACACGAAGACAAGATGACTACACAACAAAATTTATTAAAGAAAACTGAAGCTAGTGGGCCCAAAAACAGCCCATTTGAAAGAAGCAGTAAATTGGCACGATCACCGGTGCGGAAACTGCCACAATTAAGCTCTATGGAGAAAACCGAGCTCCTAAATACGCAGGAGAAAATAGATCCAGGTTCTGCGGTGGAAGTTGCCCAGATTATAAACAAAAGAAACTTTGAGAAGCTAGGAGAGAAAATTTCTAAACTGGTAGATTTCTTTAAAGGAAGAAGCAATATTCACAAGGAAATTGTAGGGATGGCTAGGGAGATGCAGGTTCTCTATATGCAGATATCCAATGATGGTTCTACTAACCTACAAGGCATCTCAAGAGAGAAGTCTACCACTGATAAGGGGATAAATACTGATGCAATATTCAGTTCCCTAATGAAGGATCAAATTCAGGAAACTCCTTTGCGTAAGAGAATTGCAGATAATCTGAGCCCCAAGGGAAATAAGAAAAAGAGGAATAAAAGTGACTTGATTACCAGTCCAAAAGAGAATGTGTCTGCTGCTCCTCCCCTTGAGACCAAAACATCTGCGGAAACTGATCTAAAGGATGGGGCTAACACGCAGGCTGAGGAGTGGCGCAAAATCAGAAAGAAGCAGAGGAAGACTAAATCACAGCTACCTCATCGCTTAGTGCGACCTGATGCTTTGATTATTACGGCTAGTGGAGACAAATCCTACAGCGAGATCTTAAAACAGGTCAAAAAAGATTCTAAGCTTGTAGAGTTGGGGCAAGATGTTACGACTATACGTAAGACAGGGAAAGGTGATCTCCTACTTAAGCTTAGTAGGTCCAGTCACGAGAATGTTGAGAAATATAGAATAGCAGTTAAAGAGGTCCTTGGAGAGGCTGCAGAAGTGAAATCTCTAAAACAAGAAATTTTTCTTGAAATCAAGGACTTAGATGAAATCACTACGAAGGAGGATGTCCAAAATGCGCTTACAAATTTTGGCGATGAGTTTAAGAGTCTGCAATCATTTACTGTAAGATCTCTCAGGAGAGCATACGGAGGCACGCAGACTGCAACAATTGGTATGAGTGCACACCTAGCGAAAACGCTTTTAGAAACTAGGAAAATTAAAATCGGATGGGTGGTCTGTCGCATTAGGCAGAAGGCTCCTGGGAAGTGTTTCAGATGTCTTCAATATGGACATAAGGCTGAAAAATGTCAAAGTACACGCGACTTCAGCAATTGTTGCTTTAAGTGTGGAGAAAGTGGACACAAGATGAGAGTATGTCCCAGTAAACATTCGATGTGTCTTATATGCAGTGGCAATGGGGATGGAAATATTCACCGTACAGGATCATCCAGTTGTCCTAAATACAGAGAGGCGCTTGAACGGCAGACATATTGATTATGAAGTTTTTGCAATTAAATTTAAAACATTGTGATGCGGCTCAGTCACTGCTGAGGCAAAGTGTAGTGGACTTGGATATAGACGTGGCATTTCTCAATGAGCCATATAAAACCGAGGTATCCCCAGACTGGACAACTGATTCTACACATGGATCAGCTATATGGTCAACCAAAGGTACTCCGCTGAGTCGGACATTAATGGGCAGGAGTGATGGTTTTGCCCGTGCAACGTTAGGAGGTATTACAATGTACTGCTGTTATATTCCTCCAAGATATTCTTTGGACGAGTTTAAATCAATCCTGGACCATCTAGTTGCTGATGCTCAGGGACGAAGGGAGTTTTTAATAGCTGGCGATTTTAATGCGTGGGCAAAAGAGTGGGGATGTCGAAATACAAACGCTAGAGGAAAGGTCTTACTGGAATCATTTGTTGCGTTGGATGTATGCTTACTGAATGTTGGAAATAACCCAACGTTTATAGGACATGGAGGTAGTTCAATCATAGATATAGCCTTTGTTAGTCCGGACCTACTGCATCGTACATCCTGGAAATTGGTTAACATCTATACGCATAGTGACCATCTTGCTATTATCATGGAGGTAATGGATAGTCATGAAATAGTGGCTTCACGAAATCATAATAGAGTGGTTGGCTGGAAAACGAATATTTTTGATAAGGATATGTTTGTTTTATGTATGGAAGATGTAAAACTGGAAGGTAGTGCAGAACAAATGGCAAAGCAACTGATTGACTCCGTCACTTACGCGTGCAATATGTCAATGGAGAAAAGAAAACCAGGTATGAATAAAAATTCTGTTTATTGGTGGAATACACGTATTGCTGAAATTAGGAAAGAATGTATTCGAGCAAGACGTAGATATATTCGAACCCGTGGTAGAGCTGAAAATGAAGAATATCATGCGATATATAGAAGAAGAAAAAAGGAACTGAAGTTAGCTATTCGCCAAAGCAAGCGGTCCTGTTTTCTAGACGTATGCGATGAACTTGAGAATAATCCCTTTGGGTTGGCGTATAAGATAATAACGAAAAAGTTAAAAACAGCCAGGTCATCTTCTCCAAATGACGCCAGT
Organism: Metopia argyrocephala; assembly: GCA_963576795.1. Taxonomy (NCBI): domain Eukaryota; kingdom Metazoa; phylum Arthropoda; class Insecta; order Diptera; family Sarcophagidae; genus Metopia; species Metopia argyrocephala. The sequence continues at coordinate 52,126,338 of OY756211.1, read as the reverse complement.
GTATTGAATGAGATAGTATCTCATTTATTTCCTCAACAGAGTAGGCCATCATGGCTAAACAACACTACAACGTTAGAAGAAACCTTTTCTCCGGTAACTTGCGAAGAAGTCCTGGAAATTTGCAAAAGGTTAAGGATAAATAAAGCCCCAGGACTGGATGGAATACCAAGCCTTGTTGTGAAGGAGGCTGTATATTGTTGTGCTGATGAGGTACTAAGGCTGATAAACTGTTGCCTAAAAGAAGGAAAATTTCCGACCATGTGGAAACGGCAAAGACTTTTCTGCTTCCAAAAGAAAAGAAACCTTTGGATGAGCCATCTTCTTACCGACCGCTTTGTATGATAGATACATTTGGCAAGCTTCTAGAGAGTGTTATTTGTGTTAGACTCCAGGAGAGTGTAGATATAGCTGGTGGCCTCTCTGAGACACGATTTGGATTTAGGAAGGCACGCTCTACTGTGGATGCGATAAGCTTGGTTGTGGAAACAGCCAGGAGAGTAACTCGGCGTAGACCTTACGGAAATTCATACTGCGTGGTCGTAACCCTTGATGTTAAAAATGCATTTAATACAGCGAATTGGAAAAAGATAATACTCAGTCTTCAGCGACTAAACATACCACGCTATTTGATCGCTATAATTCAGGACTATTTTCGTCAGCGGGTACTTATCTATGATACTGATGGTGGCTCAAAACAATACCATGTTACCGGAGGAGTGCCACAAGGTTCTGTTTTAGGACCCTTGTTATGGAATATTATGTATGATGGCATATTACGGCTCCAGTTACCCAGTACGGTCAAGATTGTTGGTTTTGCGGATGATATAGCGCTTGTGGTAGTGGCAGATAATATCGGGGAAGCCGAAGCGACAACTAATTGCAGTGTGCAAATTGTAAAGGCATGGTTGGCCTCCAATGGTCTTGCTCTAGCGGAACATAAAACTGAAGCTATCTTAATTACTAGCCGGAAAGTTAAGGAATATATAAATATACGAGTTGGTGACTGTACAATTACGAGTAAGGATACTCTAAAGTACTTAGGAGTAGTGATTGATAACCGGTTGTCCTTTATACATCATATTGAATATGTGAAAGAAAAGGCAAGTAAAACATGAAAGGCGCTTGCCAGAATAATGCCTAATACAAGAGGACCAAAATTTCTTAGACGGAAAATGCTAGCAGCGGTAGTCGTAAGCATAATTCTCTATGCTGCTCCGATTTGGGCAGATTGCTTGAAATACAAATCTTATCGCAATAAAATAGGATCAGTATATAGACTTACCGCCTTGAGAGTATGCTGTGCCTACAGGACCGTCTCCGACGAGGCAGCATTTGTAATTTTGGGTATGATCCCAGTTGACATTTTGGCCAGAGAGTCTATGATGGTGCATAGCAAAGAGTATACACCAGCCGAGGCAAGGGACAAAAGTATACAAGATTGGCAGAGAAGGTGGTCGAACACAACCAAGGGGCGGTGGACATATAATCTGATTCCTAATTTGAATGAGTGGCTTAAACGCGACCATGGTGATATAGACTATTACCTGTGTCAATTTTTGACTGGTCATGGACCATACAAACAATATTTACATCGCTTTGGACTTTGTAGTTCACCGCTCTGTCCACATTGCGATTGTGCTGTACAGGATGCCAGGCATGTGTTTTTCGAGTGCCGAAGATATGGAGTGTTTAGAGGTAATCTGGAAAGGGAAATTGGTTGGAATGGAGAATATCATGAATCTTATGATGTCCTCGGAAGTACTATGGAACAAGATTACTACATATGTGAAATTGGTTCTTAAGGAACTTTGTAGGCTTTCTCAGACTGTAGAATAAATACAGTTATGCTCGATCCAATGAGGAAATGCTTGACGGCGGTACCATTGGACTGAGTTGGTGTATTGAGGTGTTTTAACGGGTTAAAGTCCCGTACAACGTCTTTCGATGATTTCACCTCGTTAAAAAAAAAAAAAAAAAAAAAAAAAAAAAACATACATACATACATACATACATACATACATACATACATACATACATACATACATACATACATACATACATACATACATACATACATACATACATACATACATACATACATACATACATACATACATACATACATACATACATACATACATACATACATACATACATACATACATACATACATACATACATACATACATACATACATAATTGGCCATTACAACATTGTGTCAGGGTTACGGCCTAGATTCCCGCACTCATGTTGTGTGTGTTAATTTTTATCCATGAGTACCGGGACCTACAGTTTAAATTCGACCTAGACCCTACTTTAACGCAATTTGCTTTTTCGATTACGGCTACAAAATATTTGGTAGCAGATAGGGATGCTTACGAAAAAAATACATCGATGTTTTTTCCGATGCGATGCATAATGAACTGAAATCTATATTTTCGATGCATAATATCAAATTACTTATACTAAATAATTGCAAAACAAATAAAAAATATATAAATTCTAATTAAAATAAATATTTTGTTTTACCAAAATTTAGTATAATAAATTTTATTTGTGTATGTTTTATATGACAGTCGTAAAACGAAAATTGAATTTTGAATGTTAATCATGCAAAAAAATTTATGAAATTTTTTTATATGTACAATACTTTTTGTCTAAACGTTGCAAAAATAATATCTTTTAACCCTTTTAGCCTGCACTCTACCTCTTTGCTGTGCCCAAACTGATGAAGCTTTTTAAAAAACCTTTTCAAATGGCATGAAACTGACAACCATTGTAAAGTGTTTGTACGCTAAATTGTACAATATGAAGATTTGTAGGTACCTTATAATCGGCCAAGGGTTTCCATTAAAACGACTTACTGGACTACGTAAATACATAGAGAGCTCATCAGGCAGGCTTTCTTCTTTTCTATTTGTCTTCCAATTCTTGTGAACTAATTTGTGATAATCACTCCAAAGACTAAAGTCGTCTCTTACCTTATCTGAAGTATCAGAGCCCGACTCGTCTGTTAAATCCTGTGCTATCATCTATCGAATTTTTCCAAGGGCTTTGGAACAAGCAATTGGGTTTACAAAATTCATTTCTTTTAAAGCGTGGATCCAATCGAAGAATTGAAAAAAATGTCTGTCATTTAATTTTCCTAAGTGGAACTTCGGACTAACGAACTATTGCAAATAAACATCCATATATGCATCTACATAAAATGTTACCACTTTGTCCAATTTGTTTGTGATTTGCAAACAGTATCGATAACTAGAAACTCTTATGGTGACTTAGCAGTTAGAAAAATATGTATATGGCAACTTGGTCCCCTTACATTTACAAATAAATCATGAATATAATACACAATTATAAGCAGCGTTCAAGCACGGCTGTCGGATGAAAACACCTTAAAACTATAAGTCCGGTTGTCGATGCATCGAGAAAACATATCGATGCATCGAATGGTATCGTACCATCCGATATATCGAATAAACATCAAGCATCCCTACTAGCAGAATTAGAATTCGGTTTCTTACAGACTTTTATGCCGTTTGTAAACCGAACAGAATCCATATTTGTGTGCTTGATAAAAAGAAAAATTAAAAAATTTTCGGACAGAACGAAATTAAAATTTTCCTTGCCTTAAACAAAAACAAAGTGTTACATTAATTCATATTCATACTGTGGTGTTCATCCTCATTTTTTAAACATTAAAAGATATGTATACATACATACAATATACTCTATACATACATATGTATATAGCCGACCAAAAATGTTTCAAGTTAATATTTTTTCTTAAGAGAAATGTGTACTTTTTTTTATTAATTCACTATTTTTATAAAACCCTTAGAGAGTAAGCTTAAAGAATATATTCGAAATCCTGTAAAATTTATTTATAACCAACCGCATTTGCAGCCAAGTAGATTTGAGTACTTTTTGTGAAAGTAATATATGCCGCCAAAATAAAGACCAAAAAAAAATAAGAACTTGTACTAATTAATTCAAAACAGTGCTTAAAGGAATTTTCATTGTAGTCTTTGTGTTGGCTTTTATGTGAAGATTTCATTGCCGTAATTTATTTTTGGCAAGAACTTGTTTAATATTGTTTAACGTACGAACATACCCTACAGCAGACTACAATGCGGTTGAGGGCAAACAGAGCATAATTAAAAATTTGTTTAATACATACATATATACAAATGTATGTATGTATGTATATTATTTACTACCTCAATGGCATGTGTTTTTGTGAATAGCGTGCTAAATAAGTTTACCAAAGAGATTTAGCAGACATGATATATGGGTCTTAAGTTACTCCCTAAGTAGGCTTATATTTTTCTCTTTTAAGATTTTCTTTTCATTGTTCTTGTTTCTTTTTTTTTACTAGTTTGTGGTTTTGTAGTTTACATAGAGTTTAATGGAACTGTGCACGTAAGCATGTGTAAGTGAAAATCTTAAAATGAGGTTTTTGTATTAAATTTGTTATCATGTGGCAACAAAAGTAGAAAAATAAACAATAAAATTGAGGAGACATAAGAAATTCTTGTACCCAGCAAACCCGAAAATAAGCCCTTGAAGTATAGTGATTTTATAAGTTTATATTAAGTTCAAAACTTTTTCGAATTCCTCCCATTTTTTAACTGACAATGACTTTCGAAGTCGTTTGCAACGCTATTATTTTTTTTTTTTTTTAGATAAGACTTTATTTTGGAATGGAAGATAGATTGATAGATTCTTTTTTTTTTTTTTGTATTAAGGGCCTTATGTCAATGGGACAAGTTTCTGTCAGTTGATCACTAAAAGGCAGTGTTATACAATCACCCTTGAGTATGATCAATAGCAATTTCCCATCTGTTGATACTATTTTGTTCGTTTGTTGGTAAGTCGTAAGAATCTTGGCTAAAGTGTTGTTCATATGTTTTATTCCTTGCTTTTTAATGTATGGATTAAACCTAAAATAAGGAGTTATTATGAATTAGACTGTTAATGTTCAAGTATGGCAGAGTCTTATAAACGAGTGTTCTAATCTAAGAAAAACGAATTAAAACCAAAGTAAATTATTTCTAATTTACATTCTAAAAATTAATATTATAAAAAACGAAATCTAACTAAAGATATCAACTACGCGATAAGCTTAACTCATCCAGCTTAATGCTTTCTGTTTTATAAAATACATACGAAGAAAAAACTAGATTGTAAATACAACAAATTTGTTTGTATATACAATTAAAATATTATTCAATTTTGCGCTAACAACGAACGGTACCATGTTTTTTTCAATTATTGTGGTTAACAAACTAATTGTTGAAAATATTACAAGACTTTCAGTAAATGTTTTTGTTGCGCTCTTTTATCAATCTTTTTTTTTAATTAAATCGTCTTAATTTTCTCCTTTGCTGGGATTTGAACCTGGGCTGTTGTCACCACGTCACTCCTAATTTTTATAATGTTGTTTTTGTATAAAATATGCGCAACTAACCTAAACCAAAGAATTCAACAAGAAGTTTATTTAATTGTTTTTATTGAAAATGTTTGGTACCATAATAATTTATTTTATTTTTTTGTCAAAGTTTACTTTGAAAAAAAGAAAAAAATGTAACGGTACCATCTTTTTTCAATTATTGTGGTTAACAACCCAATTGCTGGAAAAATTACAACACTTTCAATAAATATTTTTGTTAAACTTCTTTGTAAACCTCATACTTTTTTGTTGTTTTTTTATAATAAAGTCTTATTATTTTTTAAAATACCGCTTAAATAATAACAACAATTTTAATTAACATAATTTGTAATATCAAAAAAATATTTGATTGTATTTATAAAACACATATTTAAAATAAAATTTCGCAATAACAACTCACTTTGTTGATTGAATTTTGGTGATATCTTTTTCTGTGTTGTGAGAAAGTAACATATGCGACTGATAACTTACTTGAGAAATAAACACTAATGAAGTTAACTGATCAAATATTAATGTTCAAAAATGACTCTTAAGTAACAAGAAAAAGAAATCATAAATGACTTATCGAGAGTTGCTTACAAATGCAATTTTCACTCAACAAATGTATCTTTTATACTAATTTGAGCTCATTTTCTGGCTTTTTAATCACTAAAAAGAATCAAAAAGTTTCGAATTTGATCAAAACTTCGAAAAATGTTAGCTGGGATCATATATGTATATAAACAAATATTTATGTATTAAAATAATATACATTCATATGTGCACAGATTACTTAAATAAAAAATGTTGCCTTCCAAACAATCAACTTTGTGTAATTAATAAAGTTTGAATAATTTTAAATCTTTGCTTGTGTAAAATTGACTTCAAATCACGGCAACACTGCTCATCGATGTAAATTTCAATATATTATTCGTACACAATGTCATTTTATGTTGAATTTTCGGAGAGTATATTAAAAATATCATGATATTTTCACATAATGAGAAGAGTTAAATAAAAATAAATTTTTGGCAATATGTACACATATTTACAAAAACACATTTTTCACTAGATTGTGTTTAATATCTTTTCGTGTTAATGGAGAACATAAATTTCTTTATTTTTCCATTACTGAACTCGTAATTGCTTATTCTTATGGAGAATACCGTTCAGAGGGTAAAAGAAAAACCAAAAAAGTTTTTCAATGTCGACAATTAAAACTGATTTTTGTTTCATATTTATTTATTGTATATGTTTATGATTAGTTAATCAAAAAGAGCTTTTTAAGGATATGGTTCCCTAACAATAACAATTTGAGAATCCCAGTTATTAAATTAAAATAAAATTTTTAAGCTACCTTTTCTACAAGGTTGTCTCCAGCTGTATGTATGTAAGGCAAAGACTTTATGTGGTATAATTTGTGGTTATAAAAATACCATATTTTCTTTGTTGTTCTTTTCTCTTCTAATTTTTTTTTTTTTTTTTTTTGTATTAAAATGGTTTGGTTGGGCTAAATTGTGTTAAACTTGGTGAACAACATATGCAAGTCAATGCCAAAGACTTAAATTATCTCCAAGAAAAAAATTTTGAGGTTACAAAAGCAAGACTAATGCCCGTAATTTCAATGATAGGATAACTATTGGTGTAAGTACCTAATAGATATTTTTAACTAGTCGGTAAAATGGCTTCGGTAATCTAAACATTTGTTTTGCCTACGTGTATGAACCAACTAGAATTGTTCAAAAACATGGCAACTATAACTTATTTTCAATGTTTTTTTATTTAAAAGCATACCTTGCGGCAATTTTAAATATCAGACGGTATATTTTATACAAAAAATATTTATCAGATAGTTATTTTACTTTAATTTTTTATTTCTTTTAATTTTAAAAAAAAAATTTTAATGTTATTTTTTTAAATCTTCACTCCATATTTCGATTTGAATAAATCCTTCCTCTTTTTATAATACTGTCCAACAAATGTACTTTATAAACATATATCATCTATATATCCTATTCGATGTATTTTTCAAAAATCACACTACTATTTGCGTAATAGATCTGGTTTTTGAGATTTTTTAAACTACCAACGCTTAAGGTAACGGTGTATGACAAGTCACTATCAACTGGTAGGTTAAAAGTAAAAATAACACAAATTTAAAATGGCTGCAAAGAGAAGACATTGTTTAAACGGTCCCGATGACAGTTTGTAATTTGTCGTGAATGTAACCTTGGACTTCGTTAAATCTGCATATGTTATAAAAACTAAAGTATGATAAACGTCAGTGGAAAATATATTTTGTATCTTTTGAAAAAGTTTTCTCGTCTGAGGAAAGATGGACCACAAATTAGACAACGAATAAAAGACCCAAACTTTAAAATAAAATAAAAAGACGAACCTGGCAATATTTCCTTTTTGTGTTTCAAATTTTTCTTGGAAATCATAAATCAGAATACTAAATACAATCTTTGACGGGATCACGGGATACAGATAACTGATCCAAGAAAATTTTATAAAAATTATTTTATTCCTTAGTCCCAGTGACTGTTTCAAATAAAGTGAGTAAAATTATCACACCTTTGTAATAATTTTAAGCGTACGTGTATATTTAAAACTAAAAGAAAACTAGTGTTATTTTCATAATCAGCACAGTTAAATTAAGCGAAAAAAATAAAAACACTCTGTAAAATTTGTATGTGTTGACTTACATAATCAATTTTAGCAAATAATGCAAATACTTCAGCTACTCTATTCCTATTTATTTGTTGTTTATAAAATTATTAATATTTTTTAAATAAATTTAATATTTTTTTCCCTTTCTCAAAAATAAATGGCATTTTTTCAAAAGAAAAACATTTACCTAATGAATAAACCAACCAAAATTCATAGTGTAAGATACACCATATATTACCTATCGGATATGCCTTACCTAGAGGTTGAAATTACCAATTTTTGTTAACACCGTAGGTAACTATGCACTGATAGGTATCCCTTCCTTGAAATTACGGCCATAAAATCAAAAAAAGAATTTGTTTAAAAAAGTGCTTTACAAGAAGGAACGAAAATTAAATAAATGACACAAATATGCACATTAAGTAAGAAAAGACTAAACACCTGTGGAAAAAATTATGTTAGAAATGAAGATGCAGGCTTATTTAAAATACATATATGTTGTTAAATTTTTGTTAAAAAGCTATAAGACAATTTTAGATTTAGATATTTGAATAACTTTTTTAAATTGTTTTGTCTCACACCTACATACATATATAACCCTACTATAAGGTGTTGTAATTTTGCAATAGGCAGTAGATGTTCTATTCTATTTTGACATTTGTAAAGTAAACAGATTAAAAATGTATTTATACGTCCCTAAACCATGAATTGGTATACTGCTTAAGGCCTAGGCCACGTAATGAGCGGCAAGTGGCTTATTACTATGCGTCATTTCTGAGCGGTTAGTGCGGTTAGCTGTAAAAATGCCATATTTTTATTTTTAAAATTTGGCAATCTATCTTGCCTTAATAGCGGTCGGCTTTGTACAGATAAATTATAAGCTCCGCATTCACTTTTGCCATGTTTATACTTTGCTCAGAAATCAACTAAAAATTATAACAAGTTCTATTCATGAGAGGCGCCGCTTAGCCGCTCAGAAATGCCGCTCACTGCATGGCAACTTCAATAGTATTCCATATGTTTTAAGTTTTTACCGCTCACCGCTCAGCCTCTCATTGCGTGGCCTCGGCTTAAGAGTATAGAAAATAATTGCTTTAATACTCTGGAGCTTGAAAGCAGATTTCCCGGTCGTCAAACTTGTATTAGATTTCGCCGAACCGGAAACAACCATTCTGTTAAGAATATCGAGGCTGTAAATTTTAGTTAAAAACTTTGACGCTGTCGCCATACAAAGAGGAACACCTCACAAGCATGTGTGAACATTAGACATCCTGAATCTAAACCACGCGGAAGATAACTATCTATCAAAAATCAATATAAGCGAAGAGTCATTGTCAACTCACAGAAAATTATATCCCTTCAAAGATACTGAATTTTATTTTTTCAAAAACATTGCGGGCCATACGACTACTATGAACCGAAAACTCTACAATTCTACGATTGTAACAGGTTCCGGTATTACAGTCTTGATGTATAACTCTAAGATGGAATCCGGCATGGGGGCTAGTATTCTCTGATAGTAAAGCAGCTATCAAGGCCCTGTCGTCGCCTATTGTAAACTCTTCCTTGGTTCTTCGCTGTAAAGAGGAGCTGAAACTTCTTCGGTCCGGGTTCCAGGTCATAAGGATATCATGGGGTTCTCCGCAGAAGGGGAGTCTGTCACTTCCTACTTGGATGTTCGCTGTCTCATGACTGTCATTAAGGAGAAGATACTCTTCCTTGAAAAAGCACAGAACAGATGGAGTTCACCTCCTGCACTGTTTCTAGGACGCCTTGGCATAGGTATAACCGGAGCAGGACTCTTAAAACTTTGGGGATCCCTCGTAAATCTTTGTCCAAGCTTATAACCGTGTGTACTGGTCATTGGATGATCGGTAAACACGCTGAAAGATCGGGTCTGCCCTTTAACTCTCACTGTAGAAGTTGTGGGAATACTTCTGGGAGGTCATTTTCTGTGTGATTGCCCAGGTCTAGCAATCAGACATTTGAAGTTTTTTGGGGTGCCTTTTTCCAATGGCTTGGCGCCGTGTGCAAGCCTGGTTCGCTCGTTTTAGTGCAGTTTTAGACAACTCTGTCTGGCTGTAGTTCTTTTTCCTACTTGAACTGAACTCACCAGTTTGGTCCCGGCACTTTGTGCTGAATGTAATTGATCACGTTTTTGCTTGATTAGCCATCTGATCTACCTATCTACCTATGATTATAATAACCTTGATGAATTGGGACAAAAATTCTGAGGTCTGCATTTCCGAATAGCTTAATCTCTTGTTTCGGGTGATATCAATAACGTCGCCCGATTTAGCCATTTTCTATGTCTTTTTAGTTTCATGAAATCACTAGACTTTGTCAACAAACCTTAGAAAAGGCTCAGACTCTTGACGTATATTCATCGGAATTATGGCTAGCTGTCGACGAAAGTTCGGGCAAGAGTGATGGATAATTTAATAAATTAGTTTAAAGTCAAACTAGAAGTTAGGTTTACTTTACATCCTTAATTTTTTCTGTAGTTTTCTAGGAACTTTGTCATCCTTTTATTTTTTTGTTCTACTTATATGGCTTTCTTTATTTTTTTACTTGTCTTTCTTACTTAAACAAATTGTCCCACCCCAATAAATATTGTCATGTTTTTTGTTCTTCTTCTCTTCTTTGTATCGAAAAAAAAATCTGCTTTCAAAGTAATAAAATAAAGTGTTGCATCTTGGCCTAAGGAAAAATTTGCAAGGCAAACTTATATATTATATTTATTGTTAATCGAACCACAGGCATAAATTTTACCATACAAGCTTATACACAAAGTTTACAGAAAATTGCAGCCAGATTTTACTGTGTGGGTGGTATATTTTCTACTTTTTCTTTCTTTTTCATATTGAAAATATGGCATACTTTGGTAGATATTATCCTTTTTAAGTTTAAACCAAGGAAAAACTCATAAATTTTATTAGCGTCAATTTACAAAAGGCTCTTTTATTTTTGGTGTCGTATATTTCAGAGATTTCTAAAGAATTTTTTTTTTCAATAAATTAAAGCAACAAGAAAAAACAGAATATTTCCTTTAATAAAATAATTTTTAATTATAATTATGCCCTATATTCCATTTTAAGATGTTATCAAATACCGTGCTGAAAATTTAATTGGTTACTATTTTGTTGATCTGCAACAGTTTAGTTTGCAGCTTGAGGTAATGGAGAACTTGGTGGTGCTTCTGTTGGAGTCCAATACCAATTTACCCAGGGTACACAAGCTTTTTCTGGTGCCAAAAATCCTTGACCAACAGGACACAGTTCAAAAGTAGCTGGTTGTCCTAAAACTGAGCATCTCCAGTAGGCACGTTTATTACGAAAATGTGGATATAAAGCCACTGTGAGTTCTTCTTCAGTTTGACAACCCGGCTGTCCAGTGTACAAAGGATTACCGTGTATTACTTGAGCCTGGTTGTAAGCAACAAAAGCACTTATAATTACTAGCAAAATTAAAAGTTTCATTTCTATGCTTTTCAAATGCAAAATTTCTACTGAATTCATTTCAAAATAAAATAAGCTTTTATATGTTTTTTAGGGGTTTCCTTATTGTTTGAGTAATTTAGAGTATTTAGTTAATGATACGCCATCAAGTGCATTATCTTTATTACCCGGGTATTATACAAAGATAAGCAGATATAATTCTCTATTTAAATTATTTGTTAAAAAAAAAACGTGTATAATTAAATAAATTGATAGGTTGTTAAAATTATAAACAAATGCCAGACCATACAAAACCTAAACTTTTTTTTTAAAAAGGCAATAAAATTTATAGTTCTCTCAATTTAACAATAATTACTTAGCAATTACAAAAGAACTTTTCGTTTGCTTTGTATTTGATAATTACGATGCGGTTCGGAAACTTCTTAGCCTATCAATAAAAGAGAATAGTTAGTTTTTCAAAAATATTTTTATTTTTCAATTTTTCCTGAAACTTCAATACACTTAGTCCAACGCTTTTCTAGCAATTCTATCCCTTGATTAAAATAGTTTTCCTCAAGGTCTTCAAAATAGTGGTTTACAACTGTAATTGCATTCAGCAACCCAATTTTTTTCTGTTACATATGAAGAAGCACTTTCACCTAACACATTCACCATATCATTATGAATTTCTTGTCCCGATAAACATGTATTCACAACAGAGATGGGAGTTTCCAAAACACTTAACTTTTTTATGTTTATACCACGCTTTTTGTGCTAGGCTAAGAAGTTTCCGAACCACCTATGTAATGCCGAGAATAGTTTGAGTACACCTCTACAAATACTGTTGTTGAAAAACTGTTTTTTCTTTTAATTTTTTATTTCAATAATTTCAAAACTTAATTAGAGAGGTCTCAGTCTCCGTTTTACAAAATTACAAGCAATTGAAATTTGACTGTCCCTTTATACAGAACTTCAGAGACACAGACTCAGGATAGGGAGCCAAAAGTTTTTTGTGAACTTATTAGGATAATTGCGTACGACAGGTTTTCTCACCATGTGTCTATTTTCTTGATCCGATTTGAATAATTTTGTTTAAATCAGTGGTAAAGCACTGCAAATTGTCTTGATTTTTTTCTAGCATTAAAATATTAAGGATATTTTTGTTTAAATTCTATTTTTTTTTCGCTTACTAATTGTTTAGCATCATTGTGGAGTAATTGCAAACCATTGTGTAATTGCACTGTGTTGCAAAAAAATGTGGTATAGTGGTTGAGCGCTCGCACAGAAACTCACACGACCGAAGTTCAATCCCAGCAAAAGTAAAAATTATAAAAATAAAAATTTGCGGTTTTTTTTAATTATAATTTAAATTAAAAATAAAATTTAAAAAAAAAATAAGAAGTCCCCCCCACCCTCCAAGAAGTCTATCTTCAAGAAACTGCTCCCTGACATTTTCAATCTAATCCACCAGAAACCAATGATCAGGAGTACAGCGCCACCTTCTGGGAAGATAACAGCTAATCTAGTGAAGACGTTCACCATTCAAATTCAAACATCCAACGACAAATAAGGCAATTGCTGTTTGATCATTCAAGAGTGATGGCATAACACTGACCCTTGAGTGGTCAAACTGACAGCAACTTGTCTCATCAACAAAAAAAGGCGCATAATGTACAAATACCTATAAAAAAATAAAAAAAATCTCTATCTATCTTCACATACCAATACAATGCACTGCATGAGTAAGGGTTTACCCCTAAAGCCCGTATGACACCTACTTTTTTTTGTATTAAAAAAGATTTAGAGAACAGTACAAATATAATATAATAATATATAATATAATAAGAAAGTATAAAGGGTGTAAAGAGTTCAACTAAGTATATTCATATAAATACAGAATTGCCAAAAAATTTACAAATGTTATCGATAAAAAAGTGGAGTGTGTCAAAAACAAGTTAAAATATTTTACATTAAAATTGACATTTAGAATTTAAAATATTATAGTGTTGCTAACTTTATGGTGTTTTTCTACAATTAAGCGATTTTAGGGAATTTTTGCCTTCAAGGTAGCGTTTTTTTTACGAAATAAAAAGTATCAACATTGAAATAAATATAAATATATACAAAAACAAAAATACATATTTTGTTTACATTTTTTATATTCCACTTTTTCTAGCATTTGTTGTTTCTTTCTTTCAATTCTATAACAATTCAATACAAAAAAAAGTAGGTGTCATAGGGGCTTAAGTATTGGTCTTAAAAAAAAAGAAAAAATAAAGAAAATAAATAGTATTTACATGAGATCAATACTCAGGGGAAATGTTGGGAAAATATGTCATGTAAGGGAGAAAAGAAGAAATAGTGGTTGTGGACATTTGTTTTGAACTCGTTCATAACGTAATTGGTAGGAAAAACATTCGATAATATTTGTCCATAAATGAACCCTGCGGCTATAGAACGAGTTCTCTCTGTAGTCCACTATGCAATTCAATGGACAAATACCTACCAAAGGATGTACCTTACGACAGGTAAGAGTACTTTTAAGGATATGATTTTAACAGGAACAAATCTTTTTATTTCATCACAGAACTTATCGACAGAATAGAGAAACATTGCACAGATGTTCCAATGAATCGATAGGTTTGGAGACCCTACAGTCTGTACTCAGTGCAGTACTTTCTTTAAATTTAGCCTCTCATGTTTTCGTAGTGAACGATATAATATGCTCATCGCTGACATATTCGTATAATGGTCAATTTCGAATTATGCAATAAATCATAAAATACTTTACCATACTATATGGCAACTGATAACTTAATACATACTAACATCACCAGACTTAAGCCAGCTTTTCTTCATTTTGCATTCAGTGAGATTTCGGTAGTTTTCACTCTTCTAATTTCTCTCATTTCTTTTGATCTTATTACTATTGCTATACATAATTTAAATTTGAAATTGCATTACTACTTTCTCACCCTATCCTCTTCTAAGTCGTTCGATCGATCACATCTAAAGATTTGGCAGGCATTTGTCTTAATTATAATTAAAGTTTATTTTAATAAAATAAAGCATATTAAAGGTAATTTAATTTAAAAAGAAAAATATTTTTTATTGGTAAATAATTCAATATTACCAAATATATGTACATAAATATACGTATATATATTTTTTCCGATACATTGTGTTTATTTGTAAATCAAAATTTACATAGAAAAATAGCAAAATAAATAAAAATAAATTTGCAAAATAAACAACAACAAAAAACACAAAACAAAAACATAATTCTTTAAAAGAAAAAAAAAACAAAACATTAGTCATTTGTTTTTTGTGCTCTTGATAATGTTTATCAACAATATAAAACAACAAATTCTTTTATCTGCTATAGTATGAAATATATATAATCAAAACTTTCCATATAAACAACTACTAATTTTAAGATAAATTTTAGAGAATAAAATTTTTATTTTCACAAGAAAAGATGTTACCAGGAGTATATAACGAATATATTCAATCCACAATAAGTTTATAAATTTCAAGGTTTATAAAAATTATACTGAGTTTTATTAGTCAAAACAAAACCAGAAACACACCCATAACAAACTGAGCTGCCATTATTAAAAAAACAAATATTATTCTCATCAAACCGGTAACTAAAGGAAACAGATGTTGAAAAGCTAAAGATATAAAATGCAAATCTTGTATTATCGTTTTTATACTTAAGCACAAATACAATAAAATAAATAGAGTGGGGGGGGGACTATACAATGGAAAATTGCACTTAATATCACAAAATTTTTGTACAACACTTCAAAGACTAGAATAACAAAATTTATTATTATTTGCTATTCGTACTTGTTGGTAAATTTTGCTATGGGAAATTGTATGGAGTTGGTGGGTTTTCACAGAGCTCTACATTTTTGGCTCTTATTTTTAAGCTGGCAATGCTCTTAGAACACCAATTCACCTCAAACCGTGAGCTTATTCTGGCTCATATCACCCCAAAGCATTTTTACAAGCTGTGGTTCTGGTGAAGATTTTCAGCTATATGCGTTTGGGCACATGTTTGACATGTCACTTATTGTGCTTCACTTACCTTTACTTCAAGTGCTACTCTTGGCTTATGCCAATGGACTTTTACTTTGTACTTTTTGTACAGTTTCAAATACCTTCTTTTACGGAGACATACTTATTTATCTTCTAACAAACAATAAATAAAATGGAATTTTTCTTTGTTGTTGTTGTTATATGAACAAAAAAAATTGGCAAATTTCCTAATCATAAAACAGATCATATAGGAAAAAAATTACACCTTACCATCGACATTTCTTGGTAAATTAGTTATATGTATTAGACCCTCTTCTAATGCTATTTGTGGATAATTCATTTCCGTGTGATATATTTATTTGTTATTACCAGGGCAGCGACTTCCAAGCAAGTTCATATTTGCATTCAGTAAACCAAAAATGGTTTTGACCAAATACTTTTCCGAATTGAAGATTTTGCAACAAAATGGCATCGATTTGTTTTTGCATATTTTGATATAAATGCACATTTTTGCATATTATGCTTTTAAGTGCATACTTTGGTGCATATTTTGTGATTTTTATTACATATTTTTCACTTTATTGTATATTTTTGCAATTTTTTTAATTTAGTAGTTGATTCAAGAATTTATTCTTAATACTTCAAAAGAAAAAAATGTTTGGCAACTCTGTTGTTTATACAACACTGCACTAAAAAGGGAATAAAAAAAGAATAAAAGAAAGAAATCTTTGAAGGCTTGTTTTTTATAATAAATTTAATTATTAATTCATTTTATTTTGCCTGTAACAATCAAAGCCAAATAAGATAATAAAGGAAAATGGATTTTATAAGTCAATTTGAATAAAAACTGTCTACTGCCTTTTTGTAATACCCGCTCTAAATGAAACAAATAGAACTATTGCCAACTGATGTTTTATTTTTTAATTGGTTAAGAACTGTTAAATTTTTCTAATATTATAATTTATTTTCTTTAAAAAAAAATCAATGGAATGGGGAAGTCAAAATCCCCACAATTCCCAATCCCGAAAGTGGCCAATCCCGGAATTCTCAAACGGGGAAGTCAAAATCCCCACAATCCCTAAAATCCTGGAAGTGGCAAATTCCCAATCCCAGAATTCCCAAACGGGGAACCCAAAATCTCCAATCCCGAAAGTGGCAACCCCAAATGCCCAAACGGGGAAGTCAAAATACCCAAAATCCCCCATTCCCAATCCTGAAAGTGGCAACCCCAAATTCCTAATCCCGAAATTCCCTAACGAGGATGTCAAAATCCCCAAAATACTCTAAATCCCCACAATCCCCAATCCCTAAAGTGGCAACCCTAAATGCCCAAACGGGGAAGTTAAATTTCCCACAATTTCTAATCCCGAAAGTGGCAACCCCAAATTCCCAATCCCGCAATTCGCAAACGGGGAAGCCAAAATCCCCAAAATTATTATTGATATCAAAAGCCTTTTAGCTAATAATGTCTTTAACTGCTACATATATAATTATTTGTCTTAATGTAAAATAACTTAAACAAGATACCAGGGACTGAAACCCTGAAAAAATTGGGTTCGGGTTCAGGTTCGGGTTAATCAAAATAAAAAGTTTGGGTTCAGGTTCGGTCCAGGGTTCAGGTTCGGGTTCAAAATTTAGAAAAAAAAAGTACAATATCATTTATTTACTTTTCAAAAAATTTTTAAATATTTTGTTTTTCAAAAAATTTTTCATTTAATTTAATAATTAAAATATTTTTTAAATTTTCTTCTTTTAAATTTGATCTTTGTGGTGATAAAATAAATTTAAAAGCTGAAAGAAAGTTCTACGCTTACTTGCGTTGCAGGAACTGCGAAGATGATCTGGGCAACCTGATATAATAATGGTGTTTCCATTTTATGTTGCTCCCAAAATCCTAAAATATTTTTTTCTTTTGCCAGCCTTGGATAATTTTCGTATATTTTCATCTCATTTTTCACTGAACTATTAATTGAAAAGGTAGCATTTATATTTGACGAATTAATTTGAGAAAACTTTTCTTTCTTCTTTAAAACTTGTTCAAGAATATCCTCATCTTCTCCTGAAGAACAAGAATTTCTGTTCTTATAAAATTTTCTTCTACTCTCTCCATTTGTAAATTTTTGAAAATTTTTATAGTTTCTAAAATTTGCCTCTTAGCATTGCATATATCTTCGGAACTTAGCATTAATCTAAATCTGCTTTCTAGATATACTGCTGCAATCAAAAGTGGATTATTAATAAAGTTGTTTTCTCTTTTAATAATATTCGAATATAATTCTTTGGATAATGTTTTCGTTTGGTAATCTTTTGTCAACTCTAATTTAAAACTTAGCCAGATTCCATAAAAATCACCTAAATTCATCTGTTCTTCCTGCAGCTTAAGTGTTAATTTTTTAACAGGTGTAAAAACTGCGACAAACTCTTCGCAAATATTCCAAATGGATGATTGCTTGATTGCATAGCTTAAAATGCTTGCGCTGCCCTCAATTAAGTACACAGAATATTTTTATGTGCAAAAATAATTTTTTTAAATTTATGAACCCGAATCTGGATGAGTTTTGGGGTTCAACGGGGTTCGGGGTCATGGTTATAAAAGCACCGAACCCGAACCCATTTCGGTTCGGATGAATGAAATACAAATAAATAAATTTTATGCTAAACAACTGTAAAGTGGTTATAAAATATTAATAAATACAAGGAATTTTAAATGTTTTAAAGAAAATAAAAGTACGCTTTTATGTTAAATAATTTGCAATTAAATTAAATTCCTTATCGATTTCTTATCTTTTCATTGATTTATAAGTAATTTTTTCTTTATTTGTTTATTTTTTTTTCTTTAATGTTAATCAAATACTACCTCGGGTACAAAAGAAAACAATCAAGAATATTTATTTTGTATTAAGAAATGTTTGCATTTGTAAGTTGACTTCAGGTTGAGTGCTGCTGTCTCATGGTTAAGGTGAAATCCCCTCCAAAATTACGCCTTTGACCTTGACAAGTAAATACAAGTAAAAAGAAATGAAAGCAAACGTCAAGTGAATTCACTCACTTTTGATAATTTACTTCCGGTAGATTTTTCTCAAGCAATTTCTTTGATTACGGTCGTTCATTTAACACAGTAAACAATTTTTCTTTTATTTCTTCTTCTTTTTTGCTCCTTTTCTTGTTAAAATTTATTTTTTATACTGTGGCCAAGCTGTACTGAAAGAAATTCTAGTTAAAAGAAAACTTCATATTTTAGATAAGAAGAACAAAGATAAAACTAAGTCATGTAAGATGGTTATGGTTGCACCTTAAGTTTTGGTACCCGTTATATTTATACTCCTAGATAGTACTTAGGCATATAAGTATTGGATTTTTAATCAACTGGAGATTTGCGGCCATATTCAAAAAAAATATATATATATAAAATAGAGTAAATTTGAAGGCTTTAGTTGCCATAAAAATTTTTAATGAAAGTTTACCTTATTTTTTTTTGCATAGGGGCATTAGTTTTATAGTCCCTTTCACGAACATTAAAATAAAAAAAATCAGCCTAAAGAGATTAATGGCTGTTATAAACCACTGAAGGAAGTATAGTTTAGCTGATAGGGTTTTCTATTGCTTTTCAATATTTTGTAATATTTTTAAAATTTTGTGGATTTTGATCCATTTAGGAAGCTTTGAACAATTTCAAGGATTTAATTTTTGACCATTACTTATGTTTATATATACATACATACAGGGTTACGGCCTAGATTCTAGCATCACTCATGTTGTGTGTGTTAATTTTTATCCATGAGTACCGGGACCTACAGTTTAAAGTGGACTCCGAACGACAGATTTGAGAACCGTTTTCATGGCAATCAATTACTCTCAGAGCTTTTGCCAGAAGACTGCTAAGAGGTAATCGCCGAAAGAAATAATTTTTTAATATTTCTTTTTTTTTAAGATGGCAGAGCTGAGAGTCCCCGACTATACCAGTCTTCTATTTTGATATTATTATTGTTGTTCTTCTTTTATTTTCTTTCGCTTTCCTATAATGCTATCTCTTGCCTACATTTTAATCCCCTGTAGTTCCGTTAGCTTTGTGTGCTCTGAACTTTTCTATTTCAGTTCTTATTTTAATACTTACTATTTTTTATTTTACCCAGTTAGATACTACCATTTGTTTTTTTTTTTTTTTTTTTTTAATAAATTAATTTAAATAATTACTGTTCACTCTCCCTTTCTAACGGCCTGCCAAGTTTTACAAATCTAGTATATCTGGTTTTAGTTTGTTGGTAAAGGACTGGGTTTGCAACGTTTACAAGACTTGCAAGGGCGTCTACAACAAAGTGTGATAACCGCTTTTTTTTTTTTATTTCAAAATGAATGACTTTTTATACTGAAGAATTTTAAGTCATAATATTTTATCTGATTCTATTGCTATCGTAGTAGTACAGTCGGGTCTCGATTATCCGTGATCCTGTTAACCGGTAACCCCGATTAACAGTGATGGCCAAAGATCAGTCTATGGTTTTTTGTTTGCAATGTTTTCTAATTGTTTACTTTGATTAACCGCGATTACATCTATTATCCTTGTTTCGGCGAATTCCCTTGTTTGCATACCATGAGTCAGAAGCATTTACAAGTGATTAGTTTAATTCTGAAATATGAGAAGAGCGAGTTGTTAGATCTAAATATATTTATTATGGCATCGTTACCAGTGATAAAAAGGCAGAGAAATGTTTTAAATATTGAAGATAAAATTAAAATAAATTACGAGCATTCAAAAAATAATGTGAGAGTTATTAAAATGTTAGCTGAAAAATACGAAATTGGGATACAGACCGTTTATGACATTGCTATCTTATATTAATTTTTTTAATGTAAATATGTACGTACACAAATGCACACCAAATTCTATAATCAAAATTGTTATTCGATTAACCGTGAAAACCGATTATCCGTAATGCTTCTGGTCCCAACCATCACGGATAATCGAGGCCCGACTGTGTATACTTAACAATACTTCTACATGATCCATCAATCACGATCTAAACGTCGGCAGCGCAAACATCAAAATTATGTTCATATTAGTATATGTGCCGACAATGTGCTGATCTTTGTGGCATAGTCCAAATCATAACTCTCGATTGGTGTCCAGAATCGTTTGGTTTACTTTTCGATAATGTACAATATGTAAAAAAAGACGAAAATTACAATTGATGGTAGCACATCATTGGTCGGAAACAGCTATACAAATGATGGTCGCTAAGAAAAAAAAAATATTTTGTTTATAATATATTGTATATTGAATACTGACAATATTTAAAGTGTTACCAACAGCATATGTTACTAAATATATTCCCAATTTCGCTGGGGAAGTAAAAAATGTACAAATAATATTGATTAACTTTGTGTTGGAAAAGAATGCAAGTACTCTGGGTACGAGCGAAAAATTTAAGTCCCTTATCAGCAAATTGGCCATTACATGTAGATTCATACTCAAACACTGTCGATTGAAAGTAAATTTTGTTCACTGTAGGGGTAAGTTTACAATATTTACATACTTATACTATAAGTACTTACATACTATGTAATGCATTTAACATTATTCAAGTTCGTATATAATTTACCTTAATGTAGTGATAACAAATCGTTGATAATTTGCTATCCCGTAGATATGCACAATGTTATACATTACAGGTAGAAAGTATATAAATCGTGTCATTAAATTATAAAAATCATTATGTAAGTTGTATTACTGGAGTTACATTGTAAAGTCACATCATGAAAATTTTAAGTAAGTTCGATACGTTATAGTTATATCTGTATTAATAACTTATTAAATTATTCGTATGTTTAGTTGTAGTCGCTATCATTGCTGCAATCGTTTATGCTGATGTGGAAAATACCAGTTTTAATGGCAGGCCAGGCTGTAAGGATTTAGCTGAAGTTGGTTTAACGTTTGCAAATTTTTTTGATTCTTCACGTTATTGGCTTTGTGTAGGCCAAAGTACTCAAGCCATTTCGAAACGTTGTCCGAATCAATTCGGTTATCAGGCCAGTATAAGATCCTGTGTACCGTATAAAGTTTGGAAATGGGAAGAACCTGTTATGCCCATAACATGTCCAGATTTTGAACAGGAGTGTATACCAAGTGGAGTTACAATTATTAATAATTAAAAATCAGTTTATTTACTTATCACTATATATTTGAAAATTAAATTCAGATATAATAAATGTTTTAACGAATATTAACAAAACATTTTTCACTTTCTCCTCAATGTAATTGTTAGTGGCTTAAATTCTTTAGATAATGCCAAAATGTTTCTTAAGGCTAAGTAAACATCTTATTTTCATGGCAAAAGGAAAATACATACTTAGTAAGTATTTAGAGATTCTCGTGCTTCAAATTAAATTCTTTGATTTAAAATGAGTAAAACATACAACAACATTCCATCAACTCAACATTACAGAGCAGAGTAGTAGACTAAAAAGAATGCAACATTTATAAATATTTCTTAACAATGACCAGGAAGGAACTATTTTGTTCACTTTGCTGACACACCAACCACTAAAGTAAACGAAGACAAAGAAAATTGTACAGAAATCTCAAAGAATAACTTCTAAAAATGTGGCATAAAACTCATATTTGTTTTAAAATAGAAATTAAATTCAGTTTTTCGCTCATATCTACTAAACTTTTTCTTCAAATTATAAAGGAAGTGCTCTATTTAAAAAAAGGCATTGAAAAGTTCTCAATTAAAATATCTGACATATGCAATGTACTGAACTACGTAAAAAATTTCGTTAGTTTTCGTTTTACAATATTTAAATGGCTTCAATAGACTTTTTCTAAGACAAAATATTTCCTGTTAATCAAAACAATTATGCATTTCTTTTAGTGAAACACTATTCTATAGAATGGCAACAATAAATTTTTAAAAAGCAATAGTAAAAAAATTGATTTTTTGCCAAAAAAAAATATGCCACTGCCTGGCTGGCGCTTAGAAAGCGCAATCTGAGGGCTTATTCTGTAACTTTCCTAAGCTAAAACTCTATCGCTAAAAATGTATAAACTTGATTCAGGACTTTTTGGCTACGAAAGGAATTCTAGAACGCTTATAGTAATTTAAAAACTTCATGCCTATTACCTCTAAACTTTTTAATTTTATATACTCTAACGCCTAGCTTGTTCCAAAAACCCAAAATTTTAGCAGTTTAGCTTAAGAGAATTACAGAATAAGGCCCTGGAACACCAATTTTCGACAACGTTTCGCATATGACACCGCTGACTCATAAAGCGCACCAACAGTAATTTTTTTTTGGTTGCAATAATGGTATTTCGACAAAAGCTTCTGGATTCTCCTCACCTAAATGCTATTTCTGCTGCAGAAATAGGAAAAAAATTTCTGAAAATTTTAATGGAAATGAACAGAACAATTATTTTAATTAAAAATTTTCCCAATTTGAACGTGTTGCTCTGATGTAAGTCGATTCATATTGAAATTTCAAAGCAAACTTAACAAAAATCAAATCGAAGATATTAGTTTTATCTTTTAAACAAAATAATGTTTTCTAAAATCGGTTGGAAAAAGGCTGAGTTACTGACGTTTAACTTTAAACAAAACAAACTTTTTCAATAAATTTTCATTTTATTCACGCTCTGAGTTGGCCGTGAAGTAAAACATGTTTCTTCTCTATTATATTTGTAAAAAAAGCTTAATAAAGTAGCTTTTGAAAACATGTAAGTAGAAAAAATCGACCTAAAAGTTAATAAGATATGTTAAGTTTTGTGGCAACACATTTTTCGCCTTTTTTGGTTTTTATTTTCTTTTTTTTTTCTTAGAATTGACTCCGTGTCCGTTTTCTTTTCTATAGATCCCTGTCAGTATCTCGGCTTAATGACCAGCAGTAGTTTGAGAGCATACTAATTTTAGTTTTTCGAACATATCGCTTACCTTGAAATCGTTTACCTTGTTCCTCACTCATATGGCCTGAATTTAAAGGGAACATATTCAAATGAGCATGCAGATGGTGTAATTTTGTGGACATTTTCCAACCCACTGCATGGTGGACAGACAACATTTCATGTACCACCTCCTTATAATGTTCACTTTTTGTGTTTCCTAGAAAATTTTCACGTACCGAAATAAAACCTTTCTCAGATTTCTATAATGAAGAGAAATTCACTTACGCCGTCTGTGTTTTGAAAAATACCAGTGTCTTCTTTCTACTTTCATACAGGTTTTTTAGCTCTGGTGAACATTAAATGTTTTGTCAATTACAGCGCTCTTTAATTCTTGCGACGATATGTTGGATATTTTAAATATCCAATAATTTTTTTCCTTCCTATAGGGATGCCACTTGATTTATATTTTTAACTACAAGTGTCAACGACGAATAACTAAATCACACCATCGTTAATGCAAACAACAACATCGGCTTTAAATTTTATCAGAAAAAAAATCGTCAAAAGTTACTGAATTGCACTACTGGGCTATGAAAAACTATATGGAATATAATGATTTTGATGCAGTGAACCCAAATCTGCTTTCAGTTTTTTTCAATCGAGTTCAAATACATACATACATAATTGGTCATTACAACCCTGTGTCAGGATTACGGCCTAGCTTCTCGCAGCACTCATGTTGTGTGTGCTCATTTTTATCCATGAGTTCCGGGACCTACAGTTTAAAGTCGACTCCGAACGACAGATTTGAGAAACTTTTTCATAGCAATCAATTACTCCCAGAGCTTTTGCCAGAAGACTGCTGAGAGGTAGTCGCCGAAAGAAATAATTTTTTCAATTTCTTGTTTTTAAGATGTCAGAGCTGAGCTTTGAGCACAGCGCTATCGTCTTAGTAATTCAAATAAGCGTGGCAAATCTTTCGCCCTAAATTTGGTAATTATGTCAACATATTTCATCATAACTTTCAAACGACTTGATCAATTTTTATCCTGGTACCAGTTAACTTTTAGGAATGAAATTCTCTATAAATCACCTCATAACGTTTTCTTTTTTTTTGTATTTTCAACAGTTTCGGAGTTATTCATAACCTACTTACGAAAAAAAAATATTTCTCGCAAAATTAGAGAATTTTTTTTTTTTTCAAAACATCATAAAAAATTATGAAAATTTTATATTTTTAACACTTTAAATAAAGCCTAAATTATTGATTGCCTACGCTATAGATCATGAAAAATTGCTTTTCATTAATTCAAACGTTTAAAAAGAAAATATTTTTCAGTTCCAATAAACCTTTTTTTATTTTGAATCAGACGACTGTTAAGTTTTTTCTTTCAATGTCAAATATTTGGATTACATATTGTATTCATGCTATCACACAGAGTACTCTTCTACAGAAAAATTTAACAAATCAAAAATATATAAAAAATCGACCGTTCGAACAAGAATTCGCTCATGGTATAGTGGTTAGAGCGCTCGCACAAAAACTCAAACGACCGAGGTTCAAATTCCAGCTAAGGGGAAAAATTAAAAAATTAAGTTTGAGGTTTTTCAAAAATTATAATTTACAAATGGGAGGTCCGCCCCTCCCCCCCCATCCAAGAAGACTATCTTCAAGAAACTGCTATCTGACATTTCCAGTCTACGAATGATCAGGAGTACAGCGCAAAATTCTGGGAAGATAACAACTAACCTACTTAGTGAAGAGGCTCACCCCTCACAATCAACATTCACCGACAAATGGAGCAATTGCTGTTGATCATTCAAGGGTGAATGTATAACATTGGCCCTTTGAGTGGTCAAATTGACAGCAATTTGTCCCATCAACAAAAAGGCGCATAATATATATCTATAAAAAAATCTATCCATCTATATTCAAATTCCAAAACAATGCACGGCATGAGTTGCGGTTTTCCCCCTGAGTATTGGTCTGAAGAAAAAGGAAGTGGAAACAAATTTGTCATTCAACTTTTCTTTTTTTACATTTCTATGTATTATTTGTATGCATTCAGATCATTGTACGAGTAATAAGACTCTAGGGAATGTACTGATTAGGGCAACCAAAAATATGCTCTATAAAATTAGTTTTAAGCGCCTAAAATATGAAAAAACACTTTTAAGCGTTAAAAATTTATGTAAAATTACGTATATTTTTTTCAAAAATTTTAAAACATGAAAAGTAACAATTAGCCACCAACCAGATAAAATAAAATTCCTTTATAAAAAACACATTTCTTGAGTT
This sequence comes from Metopia argyrocephala, assembly GCA_963576795.1. Taxonomy (NCBI): domain Eukaryota; kingdom Metazoa; phylum Arthropoda; class Insecta; order Diptera; family Sarcophagidae; genus Metopia; species Metopia argyrocephala. The sequence goes on along the minus strand of OY756211.1, from coordinate 52,100,574 downwards.
GATAATGTAGAAACATGAAACGAACTGTAATTTAAATCATATCTAAAAATTGTATTTTTATACATTTTTTCACTGAGTGGCGACCAAAAGTGTCTTGTAATTTTCCCATCAGTTTGGCTAAATCAAAATTTTTAAATGCATTATCTCAGAATCGTTTTTTTTTAGTTATGCAACTCTTCTTGCAAATGAGCGATATATTTATTTTAATTCAAAAATTAACAAAAAATAAATAAAAAAATGTCCAAAAGTTCAAAGTGACAAAAATACAAAATAAAAGAGGAAAAAATTAATTTAAATTATTGTTGCAATAAATAACAATCATATCGCTCAAATTTTGAAACATGAAGCTTTGTCGTAAAACGCTCTTGTATATCGAGAAACTTCTTTCGAGATCAACGGAAGTAATTGGTGCAAATTTTAAAGCAAATATTTCCTAGAATAACTTCTTGCGTTGAGTTCAATATGTTTTTGACTTCCGAGGTGTTGTTTTATGGTAAATATAGTCTTTGCTGATTCTGACTTAATGCAAACTTTTCAAAAGAGAATATTTCTATTAGTTTTGAAATCTCGGTATTCGATAATATATTATTTAGTTTGTTTGACACAGATTGCTTGATTTTCTGCATATTCTTACGAAAATTTAATTAATTTAAAAATCAACTTTAAATTTAATTTTTTATATCATGCAATTATTGCAATTTTCCCCCAATAGGTACAACGTTGAAAAACACGTAACTTTTAATTTAGAATTCATTATTAAGTAATTTTTTTTTAAACGCTAATTCCCTTAAATGTTAAATTTTTATGCTTTGTATTTGATTTGTGTTTTACTTTCTAGTATGTAATAATTATTTTGAAAAAATAAAATTTGGTTATACAAGTAAATTCTTCTAACATATGTAAAAAATTTTTAAAATATGCCATACAATTCTGAAAAAAATGAAAAATGCAAAAGTATGCATTTATGACGAAATATGCAAAAATATGCCGTAACAAATTGGAGTTAAACGTTGTAGTTTTTCCTCAAATGAATTAATATTTTGCTTGTTTTTTCAGAAACATTCAGAAAAGAAAATGCTAATGCATATTTTTGGTTGCCCTAGTAATGATCATTGACTACAACATATTAAATAGATAAAATATTAAAAAGGCAGATTAAAATATAACATAAAATCCTTAATTGGTTGATCAAATTTTCATAGTAATTAGAAGCAGTCCTCTTATATAGAATCGAAATTGGAAATATCAACATTTGTTTCTAGAGTTATAAAATTCAAGTCATAAATGAATTATTCCTATAGTGCTGTATTTAAACATTCAAATTACCTTTTAAATTAGGTTCCTTTTACCATCTTGCCAATATTAGTTCTTAGATTTTATTATACGTGTTAGAATATAAAACTTTAAATAGAAAGAATGGTTTAACAAAGCCATTCTCTAAATGAGTGAGTTAATACTTTGAAAGCTTTCAAACCTAATAAATATTTATTTTCTATTTTTTTTTTTTTTTCAATTATATGGAGAAAAGTTAAAAATTTACTTCAAGGAATTGCAACAGCAATGTTAGATTTTATTTTTTAAGATTTCAATAAAAAGAAAAAAAATGTTTTTTTCTTAATATTTTCTTACACAATCTAACAATAAAATAAACCCATTGGACATTTTCCATTTGTTTACCCTTGTGTACTTTGTGGACTCTCGTTGGACATTGCACAAGCACTAACACATTGTACGTATATGTACGAGTATATGTATTGTGTACTAGAATATTGTAGTGCTGTTGCATATGCAACTGTTGAAGCTGTTGCTATTGCTGGTGCTGTTCGTATTGCAGCCTGTATAACAGCATGTCACACAATAAGAAAATTGAAATTTTGTTTATGTGCTTTGGTATTTTCTTGTAAATTGTTTGCTTCATTTCTTTCCAAGATGTGAGAGCTATTTTCTAAGAATTTTTGTTTTTCTTTTATTTTATTTTACTTTCTTTTTCTCCCTTACCACTAGTTTAGTATGGATTTAAGTTTTTCTATTCAATTTTCTTTAGTCCTTTTGAATAATATCAAAAAGAAAAAGGATACAAATGAAAATGTTTAATTTAAAGGGGACAAAAAAAAGCACACACACAAAACAAATAAATAGAAATACGAGTTGCAACAAGAAATACAATAAAATATATGAGTTACGACATGGATCCAAGAAAATATTCAGGCGACATTTTACTAACACACATTGAGTGGCACGGGTCAAGTGCTATGAACATAAAGGTGTTTTAATAAATACGACTTGTACGAGTATGTATATGACAATGTTAAAAAAATCAAACCAAAATAAAAAAACAACATAGCCAATGCAATTGTTTGGGGGATTTAATGCAAACAAAAAAATATAATAAAATCTGGTATACTCTCATACATTTACAGTAAGAATAGATGTTGATGTTAAGACACACACATACACATTCATACAAACATCTGTCAAAGCATAATTGGATATATTCTCTCTAAAGATTTAGGTGAAAAGTAAAATAAACTTAAATTTTTTATCAGCAAACATTTCAAACTTTTAATAACTTATTGTCTGAGAAATCTTAAAGCAAGAAAAACCGAAAATATAACAATTTTTTTTTTTTTTTTGTTTTATATTATAAAACCTAGTTCGTTTGTCTGGAAACTCACGCATTTTGTAGTGTCAACATCACATTGTTATTGCCAATTTAAATCTTTAAAATTGCGTGACATTGGTGTCAATTTAAGTTTAACATCAGTTTGTTACGTATTGAATGAGATGAAAATATAAATGAAATAACAAAAGGTTCAAATTCATTGAATATTTTATCTTCATTAAAGATTTATTTTTTGTATTTTTTACAAAAAAAATTGATTATATTAAATAAAAATGAAAAAAAATCATTGGCACTGAAAGACTCACAAACATTTCATTTTAGGAAATGTTATTTTCCCAAAGGATAATATAAAGGTGCGTTCTCAAATATTTTATTATACATGTACTTATAGAATAAATGAATCGTTATGGAGAAAGATAGTGTCAATTTTTATTTTTATAAAATTTTTATTCTTTAAAATTTACAAAGAATATTTTAAATTTCTAACCCAATAAATATTGTTTGTTATTTAAGCAAAGGTTACAAACATTAGACAAATATTTGTTTTTTATCGATGATAGTTTGATTAATTAAATACATACATACATAATTGACCATTGGTTTTATGGGCGGTGCCTGAAAAGCCGTCCACCTCAACTCGTCGTTGAGCCTAACAATTGCACCACTCACGCTCGTCGTTGATAAACATTATGACGTGGACGATATGTGGTTTCAACAGGACGGTGCCACTTGCCACACACAGTTAATGAAACAATGGCTTTTTTGCACGACAAATTCCAACGCCGTGTTATCTCACATGGTGGCAATATCAATTGGCCGCCAAGATCATTTGACACTGTTTTACTTCTTTCTTTGGAGTTATTTGAAAGAAAATGTGTACGTCCATAAGCCAGCATCAATTCAAGAGCAAAAGGACAAGATAATTCAGCACATTAACGGTATAGAACCTCAATTATGACTCAGCGTCATCGAAAATTTGTAACTTCGGATGGAGGTGTGCTGCCGAGATCGCGGTGGCCATTTGGCCGATATTTTGTTCCATACATAATTGAACCATACTAATACCGTAGACAGACGACGGCGTTAATGTGCATTAGTTGAGTTAATTCAAATTAACTTGTGCATTATCTCCAATGTAAATGCACAAAACCAAACTGAATTTATACTGCATTAAGCTTTTTTAATATGGCAACATCGCATTAAATGTGTCAGTTTTTGGCTAATTATTTACTATTGGTAATTAAAATGGATAGAAAGTAATCAAAGTTACAAACCTCTCATTTCTATGGGTATAAAAGCAAATAAAAATAAATAGTTCACCAACAAACTAACGTTATCGTCTGTCCACGCTATAAATGCAGAAACTGTCGTTTGTCAGAGTAAAATTTTAATTTGCCTTTGTAAGTTCTTAATGCAAATTAACGTAGTCGTCTGTCTACGGTATACATAAGTTATCATAATAAAAAGAAATGACAATAATTTCCAAAATAATTTGTGTTTTATTCAAAATCAACATCGGCCCTTAAAATTTAACCATCCTTTATTAAAAGGTACTTATTATTTTTCATTTTTACAAAAAGTTTAAGAACATGTTTACGCAATTCCAATGTTTATTCCATCCCAATTTGGCTAAGAACTGCCAAATTACAGACAGAAAAAAGAAACGGCTAAAAGGTTGTGAAATAGTCCACCAAAGGAAGTGGCTGTGTGGTGAAAAGTAAATAGTGTAGTTCTTCTTATTTAACCAAAAGCATGTTAAAAAGAAACTTTAGTTTAATAAGGAATCGAAGGAAAAACCGGCGGTGGTCCTTGCGAGGAAATGCCTTTGACTCATGCCGATGAACAAATATTTCAGGCAGCATGTTTTGAAGATATGCGATCGTTAAAAACTTTCGGAAAAAGGAAAGATTCAAATGAATCTCTTCTTTGTCAAGTGGGAAAAAAGTTTTCAAAGCGTTTTAGGTGAAAACAGTAAAAATGAGAATTCTGAACCTGATTGTGTGGGAAAAAATTCCTACGCCAAAAAAAAAAAAAAAACAAAAAAAACTTGTTCAAAATTTGAAAGCAAAATAGATGACCAATATAAATAAAAGTGAAGAATACCAAAAAATTTAAATTCGAAGCTAGATCACCATTTGGAATTGAAGCAAAAATCTTTGAAAATAAAGGAAGAAGAACAGGTTGCAAATATGACAATTAAAAATGTAAAATTTCAAATTAAAACAATTGTACTTGAGCTGTTAAAAAAACAGCAAAATTTTAATTAGTTCAAAGGTATTCGCCAATAGAAAGTGCAATGAATTGAAGTTCCTTTTTATTTAATAGAAAATTTGTATTGAATTTTTATTTTTTCTATTAAATAATAAATTTAGTTCTCTCTAAGAGAAAGCTTTATATGGTCCTTTATTTTATGACCAACTTTAGTTAAATTTGTTTCATTTCCATTTTTAATTCTTTTACAAAACAAAAAATCTTTTACATTTTTCTTGTAAATTTCGATTCGATAGCTATCGAGTGCCATAATTTGGTTATTCGATACGTAACGAAATTTTACTCTATACGAACGTTCATTCGATAACGAGTGGCGCGATTTGGGCCCAGATTTTTTTCATTTTTTCCCAGGGTTTCAGTCTCTACTGAATGCTAGTCAATATTTTTTTTTCGAAGGAAATAAAGATAAAACATAGGTGAGATTATTTTTATATAAGTTTTTATTATTATTGTATGCATTTTTATAGGGGAAATTAATACGAACAAAATGTGTTATTCATGGAAATGCGAATGACAGAACGTGGAGTACATATATAATTTTTTTTAATAATTTATTTATTTATTGAATTCCTTATTGGAATCACTTACTTGGTCTTTAATTTGTAAATTTATTGTATAATTATCACATCGGTGTTAAAATCCTAAAACTGGTATTCTAGTTTCTATTAGAACTAACATTCGTTATGAAATATGTATTACACCAGCGGAACTAAACTAGCTATCCTCTACAAAAGTCCCATCAGAATTCTTTGTATTATATGTACATATTGCTTTTCCATATTATTTATTTAATACACAATCTATTGAAATTAGATTATAGGAATATATGTATATGTATGTCTATACAGTGCACTCGCTGTAATATGAACCTCGCTTAAAGTGAATAAGCTTTTGTTTACATTGACTACTCTGTTACGTGAACAAACTCAGAAAGCTCTAAACGTGAACCGCTTTTTTTTGCATATGGCTCTGATATGACAATTAAAGCATTGTTTTACTAATTTACATTTGGCAAAAAAAACAAAAATTAAATCGCGACCATTATTTTCTCGTGATATGGTTTTGATTAGATTTATATATTAATAATTCAAATAACAAAATAATTTCACTTTCAAGCGTGTAAAACACAGTTTTATATTGTAAAATGTTATATCGTTGGTCTCAGGTAGAAGGCCCTAACTCGCATTTTTTCAAAACTTACTTTTTTTAGTAAATTCAATGCATTTTAGAAATATTCCGCTCCTCACAAAGAATGTTACAATATTATTAAAAATAACGGTATTACAAGCAATTGTACAGCATTTAATAAAAAGTTATATATTAATAATTACAGTATCTGTTGTATTTTTACCGCCTCCTGTAAATTTTAAATTATTTGAGTTAGGGCCTTTCTACCTGAGACCAACGATATGTACTTTTGTCATGAAATTCAACAATCGCTAAAGTGAATAATTCCGCTAACATGAACTACCTTGGTTTTAATTAGTTCACGTTACCGCGAGTGCACTGTATATTTTTTTCTCATTTGGATGATATTTTTGCGCTGAATTAATTTTATTTCCAAATATTTCTTAAATTTGTCAGTGTAACCATTACATAATTTTCTTAAATTACTCATTACCAATAGTTAATCGGTAATGGGCTTTTTTTACCGTGACCTGCAAATTTTTTTAATTTATTTTATTTCATTTTATTTACTATTTTTTTCAGTTTTCCTCAGTTATGTTCTATATGTACATATTTTGGTTGTTGTAATTTTTGTTTAAATAAAGATTTGATTTTAATATAAGTATAATGCTATAATTATTATTATTACCTTTTAAAATTGCAGCAAGTCAATAAATTCGCCGCCATAATTAATTGATAATATCGTATTTCCTTCCGACTTCTCAATACATTTTTCTTTTTTTACTCATAATACATGCATATGGACATATGCATGCACATTAATAAGCAACAACAAATACTGTTTAAGCTAAACACACACGCGCAATTATTAAATGCAAAAAATAAAGCCAATCCACCGCTCTGCTGTGTTTGCAAAGACACACCAGCGCATACAATCACACAACTATTGAACTTTTTCGTTCGTTACACATGAGAGACAATAACAACAATGCGCCACATAAAACTAGCTATTACTATTTGAGACTCCATTACATTTCTGCTTTTTTTTCTTTTTCACATACATAAGAAACTTTTTTTTTATTTTAACTTATTTAATCATAAAAAACTATTGAAACTATATCAAAAACTGATACTTTAACAATTAAAGAACTTTTTAACACAAATTTCTTAATATACAAACATTTATATTAATATTTATTAAGAAATTAATTTTACCAAAAAATTTCACAACCGGTAAGAATAAATGAATAGAAGCAACTGAAGTTAGCGTCAAAGAAAAAAAGTGGTTTAATTTTTTGCTGCGTTAATAGAAATGAATGATAATAGCGTATTCAAGACATAAATTTTACCGTTAATAATTTCAACGATGTTTTGAATATTATAATATTAATATGAAAAGTAACGCTAAAGAACAATTATAATAATATCCGTAGTTTAAAAAAGTTTTATAAAAAAAATTTATGAAAATTAGCCTTTAATAAATCAAAATTATTTATTATTTATTAATTTGTTCAAGTTCGCAATGCTTTAATTACATTTTGAATGATAATACAGTGCACGAAAATGGTAGGAGAACTTGTGTTCTTTAACAATAAATTTTCCACATCAACAATTTTTTTTTTATTAAATATTTTAATATAATAAAATAAAATTATACTAAAATGTTTGCATAATTAAAATAAATTTTAGAAGTAATTGCTTAATTTTAAATTTAAAGTAAATCATGGTGAACACTTTATTATCATACTAATCAATACAACTCTACCTTACTATTTCTGATTTTCTTTTTTACATCTTATTGACAGCTGATAAAAATTTAAAACAAATTAGAATAAATGTAAAAACTAAAAGAAACAATAGAAAATTTTTTTATTTGACGGAAAAAAGTGCTGAAATTTGAAAGAATAAGTAAGTTGATACGATTTGATGTGAAATGTGAAGAAAATCAAAATAATTTATGAAGAGACACTTGCATTAAACGAATTATATTACAATAAAGCCGGAATACATGGAAAATATTATATAGAAATAATATAAGCTGAAACAATTGAGAAGTAAAACCAAAAATTATTTCTTTTACGGCCGAAGAAAAATAGGGGAAAAAATATGTAAAAATAGAAAGAAAAAGAGAATTTGTATTGAAATTTTGCACAAGAAGTTTTTCGTTGTGTTGTGAGTACAGGAATTTAAAATATATTCTCCGATAAAAGGTATAATTTATTAATTGAAAATAAGAAAACAAAAATTACGCAAAACAGAATTTCCACACCCACTTGCCAAAAATTAAAAAAAAACCATATGAAAAACAAGATTCCTTTGGTCATGTGTGAAATTTATTCTTTTTTTTCTTGTCATATATCTGACCAACTAAACAGCCAATTTATCCCAAAAGTCATTACATGGAGTGTATAAAAATGTGTGCTTTCTGCAGCTTTTTTTTAAGTGTGTGCGTGTGAATGCGTAAATGTGTGTATGTCAAAATGTGCAACTATTTAAAATTGTTCACATTTGCAAAATTTTGTAAAGAGAAGAATGTGTCAATATATAATTAAATTATAAGTGATAACAACTTTAATTAACAAAAATTATTTTAAAGGAGGCAACAAAAACTATACAAATTTAAAGAGAAAAAGCCAACTCCCTTAAAGGAGTGAAAAAACGAAACGACAGTGCTTATATACATATATGTATATAAAAATAACAACAAACGACCAAACAACAACAGTGACAAAACCAATAACAAAAACGGCAATAATAAAAACATCATTAGCCACCATAACTACCTACCTACACACACGTCTGTACAAACAGATGCAATAAAAATATTTTTTCTTTTCTAAATAATCACAATAATAATAATAAAAAAATCGAAAAAAAGCACAACCAAACGTAGTCAAGCAAAACTAAAGAAACCTCCAATATTGTATTTTTACTAAAAAGAAAACGAAAAAAATTAAAAAGAAAAAGTTGCCGTGATGGCAACGCAACTTGATCCCAATGTCAAGGATGACCTCAAGACACAATTTGTAACGCGTGAGGGTACTTATCGTCTACTCACGCTCTCTGAATATTCTCGGCCCAATCGGGTGGGCTACACGAACAATCAAAGTTCACCTCAAGTACGCGTTTCAATTGTCACGCTACCTACTCCACCACCGGCAACGGGTAATTCTAACTCAGGCACAAATTCTTCCATAGCAGCAAACACTTCAAATGGTGCTGGCAATCGTCATCTAACCAATGGTAGTAATTCTCAAACATCTGTAGGCGCTAATGGTGGTAGTGGTGAAGTTTATGATATCCATTCATCAACTATAAATGGCCAACAATCTCAGTATGTGGTACCTTCATCGATGGACGCACGTTTGGGTGCTGGCATGTCAATGCATACCATGATGAATGGCTCCGGTGGTATTGGCGGCTTAGATCAGAATGGTTTATCATCGAATCAAGTGCCGGGCGGTGATCGTATTTGCTTTAATTTTGGTCGAGAGCTGTATGTGTACGCGTTTAGAGGTGTAAAAAAGGTAAATTTTAATAATTTTCATATTATCAGAGAAATACTTTTATGCTATCGACCTATGTATACACATTTATATTTCAGATTAATTTGAACATTAATAGTGTATAAGTGTAAACACATAATCTAATATTGAAAATGTCAAAGAAAGTTATTGGAATATATGCCCTTTATTCTAGATTCTTTCAAGTTATGTAGTTGTATGTCACTCCCCAACTTTGGATAAGAATAAGTGGTATTTTTACACATTGTGTCTGACATCTATGGAATAGATTTGGATTAACAATATAGAAATACTTATTCTAGAAATTTGCTAATATGTAGGTGATTGAGAGTTTATAGGAAACTTTTAAAACTAATAATCAATACATATTATTTTTGACATTAAGTTGTATGCTATTACATCGTAATTCACTTATGTACGTTGAAATTCCAATGTTTTACAATTTCTTTCCCTTTGTATTCATATTTATTATGGCAACTAAAGTAAATTTGATTTGAATAAAATCTTTTGTAAAACTCCAATTATAAAGTGCAACAGTGAGAAAAATGCACGGAATCCACATTATAGGTCCGTTTGGTTTAGTCAGATTGGCTACCAATTTTTTATGGACCTCAAAAGATTTTGAAAATCAATGATCACTCATAAACAGGCGTTCTTAGTTTTTGTGTTTTACTAACTTTTGGTAGTACAATAGAACCTACACTGTGGAGTTCGCGCAATTTTCCATTTTTTTTAATTCATTTCCATTTTTCTTAATTTTGAAACTTTTTCGAAAACTTTTTATAGACATACATAATTCGAAAATATCAATGTATTTTGTCCCAAATGTCTTAAATTTACAAAAAATGTGTGAAATACGAGTAAGATCAATAAAATGCATCCGATTAGTAATAAATTTGTCACTCTCTCTTAAGAAAACTTATTTGTGTTATCCGTAAAAAATTCTGCTGATGTAGGAAGTGGCATTATACTACACATGGGCCCAATTCTAATATATAAGCAATAATAAAATAAATCTCTTTGCTAATGGCAACGATTGAAAATATTGTTTGCTTCTAACTACTTTTTTCGTACGATAATACCAAAGAGAAAATTTGACATGTTGGTGGTGTCATCATGGTGCGGTTCAAATTTTTCGTAATAACAATACTACGATCCAATTTAAATAAAAAATCGTGTTAGGAACCATATTGCTGTCTTACGCGGAATAAAATATAACAAATACCTATTCAGATATGAATATTTCATGTAAAAGAATATTTCAAAGTTTATATAAAATAATGTTAACTGGAACAAAATCTCCCCGGATATTTACTTTTTTATATATTTATTCAGTAGTATTTCCAATACTCTTAACAATTCCATACAACAATTTCAACATAATAAAAAATATAAAAATTAACTTTTAGGATTGATATATCTGATAGAATTGACAACATTTTTTCTAAATATATTTAAGTTCTCAATGCTTCTAATATTCTTTGGAATAGTGCCCGCTTGATTTATTCTGAAATCTGCAGCATTCCTCAAGTTGTAAGGTTGAACATCGTCAAAGTATCTCAGTTGGTCAGTTAAATACTACGGAGCTTCACCGCCCTTCATCTTCTGTATGAACAAAATTATGTTTAATTGTAATTTTTGTTTTATGTTGAGCCATCTTAATGTGTTTAGCATCATATTAACTGAAATATATTGATAGCATTTTAGAAAATCCCTCATTGCTTTATTTTGCAGCTTCTGCAATCTAGAAATTTGTTGTTCCGAATTTATATAAAATAGTAGAAGCGTTTTCAAAATGAGGCTTTATAGCTGTACTATATATTTTAATTATCGTAATTAAAATAGCAATTAACAGCTAAACCTACTTAGCGAAGGCATTCACCACACAATCAAGATGTAAACACTATGAGGCAATTACTGTTGATCATTCAAGGCCTTTGAATGATAAATTTACAGCAATTTGCCTCATTCTTAAGGCGCATAATATCGATATAAGGAAAAAATATATACATACAGTTACGAGCAGATAAATAGGTTCACATTAAAATGATAAATCAATTTTGTTTGACTATAGTTTAGATTACAGCAATAAAAAAGGAAAAGTCGCTAATTACTAAAGCAAATACCCATCACAATAATTAAATTATTATGTAAAAAATTGCCCAAAATAAAAAAAAAAAAAAATTACCGTATAAAATCAAAGAGCAAATAAATAGGTTCACTTTGAAAAATTTGTTAGTTTAAAATGTTAAACGCCAAAATTATAAAAATTATTGTAGAAAACTTTAGATTCAGCCTTTTAATAGAGCTTATTAAAGCAAATACCTCTAAAAATTTAAAAAATGGGACGTTCTAAACATTGTAGTGAAGAGGAAAAAAAGATTATAGAGGATCTACACAGCCGAAGTTATAGCCAACGGAAAATTGCTGAAATTCTTGGGAGATCGCAGAGTATGATAAGAAATGTATTGCAGCCTCCAAAACAAAAACTTAAAAGAGGTCAACAGCGAAAAACCTCGAAAAGAGACGATGATCGCATTAAGATGTTGTCAACTCGTAATCCTTTTATGTCCGCAGTTCAGCTGAAAAATGAGTTAAAACTTCCCGTATCAGAGTGGACCATTAGACGTCGTTTAAGAGAAAAAAATTTATTCGGAAGATCGGCCCAGAAGGTTCCAACGCTTAATAACAGACAAAGAAAAAAGCGCATTGAGTTTGCAAAAGTACATGCTGAATGGGCCGGCCCGGAGGGTATAAAAAAATGGAGAAACATACTATGGTCTGATGAATCCAAGATAAACTTAGTCGGACCTGATGGAAGAACATGGGTAAGACGTCCAAAAAATAAAGCATATGATCCAAAGTACACCACGAAGACAATAAAGCATGGCGGCGGCAACATAATGATATGGGGTTGTTTTTCCTGGTACGGTGTTGGGCCAATATTCTGGATCATGGAAAATATGGACAAACATCTTTATCTGCATATTCTTAAAGAAGTAATGCTTCCGTATGCCGAGTGGGAAATGCCTTTAAAGTATGAATTCCAGCAAGACAATGACCCCAAGCATACTTCTAAGATCGTAAAAGAATGGTTCCAAAAGAAAAATATAAAGTTAATAGAGTGGCCTTCACAATCGCCGGATTTAAATCCCATTGAGAATCTTTGGAGAATCGTTAAGGACAAAATTGCACCACTCAAGGCTAAAAATAAAGAAGATTTGTGGACAAAAGTGAAAGAAGCTTGGTACTCAATTCCATTAGAGACTTGTCAGTCACTTGTCGAATCAATGCCCCGGAGATGTTCGGCGGTGATTCAAAATAAGGGATTTTCAACAAAATATTAGAAATTTTCTTGCAATTGCACTTTTTTTTGTATAAAAATGTCATTCTCTTTTCAATGAACCTATGTATTTATTTGCTCGACAGGCATCAATTAATATATTAAATATATCAATTTTTCTCATTTTTTTTTAATTATAATTAAATACTTTTTATGTGATTATTTATGTTTAATGTAATAAATATCGCTTTATTGTATATTACCGCTGTTTAAGTTATTTGAAGGCGAATTTATCAATAAATGTGATGTGAACCTATTTATCTGCTCGTAACTGTATATACTGTCCTTTCCAAAAATTCCAATACGATGCACAGTATTAATAGGGGTTTACCCCTGAGTGTTATTGGTCTCAATAGAAAAATAATCTAGATACTTTGTTTCAAAGCCTTCTGAAGTACTTTAAGTGTTCTTTTAATTTTAACTGTTTATTGAAAATGACAGCCAAATATTTAATCTCATTAACTTTTCCTATCGTAACATTATTTATTACAAATGACATATTCGTGTTCCTATTAATTTCTATTATTTTTATTTTGCTTTCACTTAATTTTAGCTTGTTTATTTTTAACCATATACATATTTATTTATAAGTACATTATTAATGTTTTTTTTTAATTTTGATAAAATTTTTCTTAGGTTTCACTGTTTTCTAACATATTCTGCAAATCGTTTATATAAATTAAGAATAGAAGGTCTCCTGAACCATATGGTGGGACACCGTACTCATTAATTCACTTGATTTTATATCGTTCACTTTTGTTCTTTATCGATGGTTTGTTAAATATGTTCGAAACCAGATAAGCTCTTTATTACGTATACCGTATTTAAAATATTTTTTTTAAAAGCAGTTCTCTATCTACTCTCTCGCATGCTCTTTTAAAATCTAAAAAATTGCTAAAATTTTCGCATCACTTCCAATATATTTCCAACGATTGATCACATAATTATTTGTAGCGACATATGAGTGCCCCCTACTAAAACCAGAGTGATGTTTTGTTAATGACTTGTTTTTCTCAAAATATTCTACTTTTTAACGATTTATTCAAAAATTTTTTAACATATTGATAGGCTATTGATGGGCCGGTATTCTCTATCGGTGTAACCATTAATTCTTTCCATTTCTCCGGAAAAATACCGCACTCTAATGATTTATTTATATATTTTTTTTTTATTTGGAACCAGTACTGAGGGGTAAACCCCTACTAAATGCTGTGCATTGTATTGGAATTTTTATAAAAGGACTGTACATTTTTAATTTTTCTTATTTTTTCTGAGTATTTATAATAATATGCCAAACAATATTAAAAGTGTTAAAAACTTAAATATATTTCGAAAGAATGTTGTCAATTTTATTAGATATAACAATCTTCAAAGTTAATTTTTATATTTTTTTATTATGTTCAAATATATTTATTATGTTCAAATTTTTATAGAAATTGTTAAGGGTATTGAAACAAATAAAAAAAATTTTTAAGCGCCTTAGGAATGAGACAAATTGCTGTGAATTGAATATTCAAAGGCTAGTGTTATACCTTAACCCTTGACTGATCAACAGCTATTGCCTCATCGTTGCATGTTGATTGTGTGGTGAGTGCCTTCGCTAAGTAGATTTAGCTTATTCGGCTACTTTCCAATAGGTGGCGCTTTTCTCCTGATCATTCGTTTATAGTTGATATTGGTTAAGGTGGAATAGAGTGGAATGTCAGGGAGCATCTTGCCTATTCTGTTCCAGTTATCAATTATTAAGTTTCTTGATATTTTATTATAATCGAAATCCGAATGAGACAATTTGGGTCTAGTAGTTTGACAAGAAATATTAAACAACAGTTACTATATAAACTCATTTGGCCAAACATCTCAATAAATAAAACAAGAAATTATTTTGAAACTATTGAAGATAATTTGAATAATAAGCACTTTAAAAATATACCGTAATATTCAAATTTTTACAACTTGTTCCTACAAAAAAAACTTCAAATGATTTTCTTTGGATTCTTAGATTACAAGTATGTTATACTCTATTAAGAGTTGCCTGCTAATATTTTTATATACATATTTCATGCAGCAAACAACTGATTGCGGGGAAAATTGTTTTAGTTAAAAAAAATTTAAGATTTTTGAAACCTATTCCAATCATCTTGAATTTTCAATAAGTAATGATTGGGATACTCTCAACAATGAAGGTATTTGTAATGAATTTAACTTTTGAAATTCAAATAATTCCGTATACAATTTATTATTTATAAAATAATTTGTATTCTCTAATTCTAATAGATTTCCAATTTTTTTTTTCAATAAATCAAAATTAGTTATATTTTAATTTCTGGAATTGAATGAATTCTACACATACATATGTATGTATGTATGTAATTGTTATTCTTATAAACACATTTAGGATCTCAGTTTTTAAAAAGAATTTTTAAAAATTTTAAATATTAACAACAACAAAATTTAAGGAATGATATAACAGAGAAAATTTTTAACTTAAATATTATTTGTAAATTTCATAATTACTTAATACAGTATTCATATTTTACTAACATCTACGTACAGACATATGTACATTTACTTATTTGCCTTCTAAAAATAAGTATAATAATAAAGCAAAACATATTGTATATTCACTAGGTCTAAAATAAATCAACGTAAATACTTATTGTTAAGTTCTACATCTGGTAATAAGAGATATATATACAGTAGGACCTCGATTATTCGTAATGGCCGGGACCTGGATTTATCAATTTTGTCGGTTAATTGAGTAACAATTTTGAGTAGTGTTTTGTAAAAAATTATTTAATTTACATATATGGGCAATTTCAAAAATGTTCAACATTTGTTGAAACTGAGTTCAGATGCTTATTATTTCTCCAGTTTTTCGAATTGACCAAAACGGTCAAAAGGGAATGGTAGGCCACACTAGAAAACTGGGAAATTCAAAATTTCAGACCATCAGTTCTTTATTTTTAAAAGTTATGGGCACTCAAATATCGAAATATCATCACTTTTCTACTTTTACTTAGTTTCAAACTTCCGATGTTCTCTGATATAAAATAAAGTCACTAGACTTAGTAGATATTTACTCTATAAATGTTATGCCCATACTACTATTTGGGAAAAAGTTGTACAGCGGTTCATTTTTAAAACCAAAATTTTCCGATTTTTTAATTTTCGCAGTTTTTTCTATAGCGTTTTTGCGCCGTTCAAGAAAATTGCATTTCGTCAACAGTATTTAATAGATGGTGTAATTTGCTAAAATTTTCGCCATATCACGTCGATGTCAGGCTGCTAGTTGCTGAGAACGATGACCTCAAACTTTTATAGAATTGGCGTAAATTTGTCAAAAATGACAGTTTTTCGCGCCTGACATTTGCAATCTTATTTAAAACTGGTTTATGTATTGCGTGATCTAAACTTCTTAGTAAATGGCACCTCAACGTCAAGAAGGCGTTAAAATATTATGAAACGCAAAAATTTTATAAAGAAAATAAAACTTTTGCGAAATTTCATGATTTTATTTCGCGTTTTTTTTAGTTAATCAGTGGTTTAAAATCAATGTAAAGTATTGGAAATGAAGTGCGGCGGTGAACTAAAGATCATATATAAATACGGTTGAAATCGGTCCATATTTAGCGGGTACAGCGGGATTTTTCTTCAAACACATTTTGCTTTGTGACATGTGCAGTTATGTATAGATTTCGCCGCGATTGACACCAAATGAAAGGTTTTTTTAAGCTTGATAATAAAACCGAATAGGCATTAAACAATTTTCATGATTTTATATTTTACAGATCAAAAAAAAAAAAATTCTAACCTCAAAAATAATTCTTATATAATTTTTTTTATTTTTTAAATTTGCAAGTTAAAACATTGTTTTTCTGTAAATTACTTAGTTATGCGTTATATAAACACATATTATAACAATCGGTGAAACATTCATATTTTTGCAAAAATTCGCGTTTTTTAATGTTAAGGAATTTTAATTATAATTCATATTTTTTATGTATTTTATCAGGGCATTGATGAATTTAGACTGCACTGATGAATTTGAAATGAGTTTCATGCATCCACACAACATTTATTAAAATAAACCAATAAATTTAACTTTACATTTTTTTTAAAGAGATTTTAACTTAAAACCTCCATAACTTTCGCGCCGTTTGCAATAAATGATTAACGCGAACTGTTTTGATATGCTAAAATATCACCCTTCACGTGACCAAAGCGTCATTCGTGTCATCCAAAAAAAAATTGGAAAAAAATATCAAAATGTCGAAAATTTTTGAAATTGCCCATATGTATAATTAAATTATTCAAGGATTTAATAAAAAATTTTAAGAATATAAGCTAAAAATTAAAATTTTGGGATAAAAGAAACCAGTAAAGAAAAAATCAGGGGGCAAATTACGGTATTCGATATCGAATGAAATCTCTATGTATGTATATTGTTTTAAAATTGTATAAAATTTCGTTCGATATCGACTGCCGTAATTTTTGCCCCCAGGATTTTATTTTACGTACATGTTTACTTAAAAAAAAATCATATAATGTTGTTTGCTTTTTCTTTTTTAAATTTATATATATTTTTAACTAACTTTTTATGAATGCGGGGTTGACATGCATTTTATGTTGCTCTGTAATATTAAAACAGCCAATGCTCTCCAAAAAGTCGACAAATGTACTGGCCACTTCTGATTAATTTCAATTTCTCATGTGGACAATTTCTTCATCGGAAATAACGGCAAATGGATAACTGACTTTGTGTGTAATTTTTTATGTCAGAAATATAACCATATACATACACAACTACGTTATAAAATACCAAAAAAAGACCCGTGTCCACTTTTGCCCAAAGTCATGAAATTTTTTTTAAGGCCTCCAAACATTTGGGGCCTTGGAATCATTTTTGCACAAAATTGATAATTTTTTCAGGCTCATATCTTGCAAACCATTTGGAATTTTGATTTACTTTCTGAGGCAAAGTTGTAGCTCTTGTCATGAAGAACAAAAATTGTACACATTCGTATAAAATAAAAAAAACATAACCGTCAAGAACAAAATCGCAAAAACCCTAAAAAATTCGATCTTTTTTATCTTTTTTCCCCTGCTTGAGTCCATAGGTAGCAAACTGTTCAAAATTTTAAACAGTGAACTGCAAATATTTAGCTTTATTTTAATCGATGTAAAATAAAAAAAAATGAAAAATTTTCTTTCTGGCTAGCCAACGGTTAATTGAGTGACGGATAATCGAGGTCCTACTGTATTTTAATAAAGAATAATTTCTTAATATTACGATATTACTAATATTGACATTTCCTTAAATAAACGCAAAATTAATTTATTGTTTTTTCTCCTATATACTACAAATGGAAAGTAATAAAATGTTTTATTTAAAAAAAAAAAATACTTAAAACATGTATTTCAAAGAAAATTTCTCTTTTATGAAAAATTTAAACAAAATATTAAAAAAAAAATTTTGCAATTATTTTGTACTTGAATGTTTATGAATGAAACATCGCATCACCAACATACATACATGCATATGTATGCTTTCTTTAATTTTGTTGTATATACATATACATACATATGTATGTACTTACATATAAATATATATAATATGTACAAATATGTAAAATTTCTAACTCATATGATAATAATCAATACTAATTAACAGAGCTAACTGAACGATAAAAATAAAAATATTAAAATTTCTTATTGTATTGTATTTATCGATTTCTATAGAATTGATTTATTAATAGAAAATATTTTGAATACAAATTGCATGCATTCGAAAATATGTACAATGTACGAGTATATTATGCATATACCCTTATGCCTTCAGTTTAATGAAATTGCCATATCAATCTATTTCATTAATAGTTTGTTTTATTATCTAAATTAAAATGAACAATAATAAAATAATTTGTTTAATTTATTCTCCTTTTATATTCTACTTATATGTCTAATAAAAGTAAATAAACATTTATCTTATCTTATATCATACGAGTATCATAATGCAAAAGGCGAAAAAAGGTAGACTAAAAAACAAGTAACAAAATAAATAAAATATTAATACATACATACATTTGTTTATAGTTACATACATACTATGTACATTAGGGTGGCCCAAAATTAAAAAAGTATGAAATATTGGCGCTCTACAATGCTGGTTCTATTCGAATAGTGCTTCAAAATGTTCAGTAAATATTTTAGCACAATCGGTCAATATTTAGAGGTTGCGATAGTTTTATGAAATTTCGGGGTTAGATAGAAATATAGCATACAATGATTGTTTTGTGATGATATTCGTTGTTTTTTTTTTTAATAAAAATATTTAATAATATAATAACTTTATTGACCTCTTTTTTTATTTATTATTTTATTTGTTAAGATAATAATTCCTGACAGAGCTACATGAAGGGGCAGCGAAATATTGAAAATAAATAAATATTTAATATTAATAAAAAGAGACCTTAAGCTCGGAAAAAGAGATTTATTATTATAAAAATGTTTAATAAAACAAATAAATAAAGAATTAAAAGAACTGAATATTAAATACAAATTATCACATATTTTTTAATTTTTTTTAAATTATCGATAGCCGTTTTTGGAATATTAGCTTTATAAACCCCGTTAAAGTTTTTCTGTGGTAATCATCTAATCCAGGGGTGAGCAACCTTTTTAATCAACGGGCCACTTATAAATTTTAAAATTTTTTGGCGGGCCGCACATAAATACTAATAATTTACAAAACTCTATTTATAATAAAAATTAGAATAAAAAAATATAAAATTTAATGCCAAAAAAAAAAAAGTATTTGCTTGAAATTTTTAATGAGAAATTTTGCACTGTTTTTTCGATACAACCTGATCAATATCAGCCGGAATTGATGAGGTAGGTACACATACACAAGTTTCTAATCGTGCATTACTCAGTCTTGATCGGTGGTAATTGGTCGGTGGTCGGATTTATAAACATTCTCGATGTTTACTGATAGAAATACATTTTTTACATCAGTATTATTCTGCATGTCCATCACTTTCCTTTGAAAGTCTTCGGGAACTGTATCCACATCGATAATTAATGGTTAGGAAAACATTTTCATGGAAACTGCTCTCTTCTCAGTTTCTTCGTAATTGAAATTCGTTGATTAATGTGTCTATATATTATGTGTATTTTTGAAAAGCAGCAACATTTGTTTGGCGGGCCGCATAAATAGGTTGAAAGAGCCGCAAGCGGCCAGCGGGCCGCGTGTTGCTCATCCCTGATCTAATCTAAATAAATACTGTTTTTGATACTCATTTTTCGTAATTTCACAGTAATTTCTAAACTTTAAAAGGCTAACAATTTCCTTCATCGAAATAAAAGTGGCATCGTCTTTCCACTCTGTAGGATCGTTTGAAAGAAATGGCTGTGCCTTTTCTTGTTCATCATTGGACAAACATTGAAAAACATTGCTGACCTTTTAGTAAGATAGGATTCAAGTCCAGTCTCTTTAAGGCTTCAGCTTTTGAGGATTGCTGGAGACTTATCACCATTATTTCTTTAGTTTCATATGTAAGTATGGAATCGAAAAAGGTCAGCCCAATTAAATTCACAAAAGTACCATAAATTTCGTGAAATGCTTTTACAGTAGCTTTGAAAATTTTTTAACTGGGATAGTTTTCGGGTTTGTTTAAGAGGAGCATTTAGTGCTAAAGGAGCTTTATTTCAGTTTCGGCCATATAAAAGACTTAAAAGCAAATTTATTTCGCTATCTACTTTCTTTTTATCGTCTGTGAGATCAAATTGATTTTGAAGCATACATATTTGTATACAATTTATTTCGCTATCTACTTTCTTTTTATCGTCTGTGAGATCAAATTAATTTTGAAGCATACATATTTGTATACAATAGATCGCTTTCGTCATCCAACGAGCAAGATGACAAGCGCCTGGTTCTTAAAATATAATTTTCATTGTTCTTGCTATATTTTTACAAGCAAGAAAATATTGACAAAGCATAAGAGGTTCACGATAATCGACTCCCTGCTGTTGACTTTGAAGGCAGAAAATACGAACCGCAAGGAAAGCGGTTGCTGTTGATTGATTATTCAATGACCTTGACCACTGAATAATCCAACAGCAATCAACCCCAAGAAGCCCACACAGTACAGTTTAAATTAGGGGAGGAATAAAATATTATAATGATATTGGAGATAATATTGTTGTTCTCCATGATCCAGCCCCCAGGATAATTCTTATTCACCTTTATTCTATTTGGCGTCGTCGATAGAAGGCAATGCCGTTTTTAGTCTTTTATTGCAGATCGGTATTCCAGTTGGCAATATTGCCGTTTATCGATCACTGTTAACATAATTTTGGTATTCTGTAAGCAAAATTGACGTCGTTATTGTCTTTAATTGCCAATGATTTTGACGTCGTCATTTTTGGTGTTGCCTAGTGTTGCTCTTTGTTTTAAAAAATAGATACATACCTCCATATAAGAAAAAGTGTAGTTGAAAAATACATTTTCGTCTCTTAAGCAGAGACGAAATGGCCATAGAGACATGCTTATCCCCAAAAGCATACATTTCAAATTATATTAAAAAATTTCAGTTAATGTGTTAATATTTGCGGCTATAATCTCGATGTGCGTTCCGTCCACACGACCAATTACACCTGGAAATCCTGTTTTCTTTTTCGAAAAAAATAAAGTTTAATTTCTTATTTTTAGCTTTTGTCATGCTAAATTTTATCCACTGTGGACGAGCTATCTATGGCGTCCAGGGTTTCAGGCAAAACCTTTGCCACCATTGGCTGTGAAAGTCCCAGGTTATAATCGTTTCCAACCCCTGACCAAGAATTGTAATGTCGTTGCCAATTTTATGGTGTTTGGAAAGTACATTGATAGTGTTACTTTTTTTAAATTAATAAATAAAAAACATTGAACATGATGATTTTAAATTTACTTCTTACTTCTCATTGGGAAAGTAAAAAATGCACGACTTCTGCAGTCTTTTATCCACTACTAAATTGGTTTTAATTTCTTCTTCACTGGAGTTTGAATCAGAAAAGGAAAACATTTTTATTTAAAATTTTTTTTTTCACGAAACTATTTTTTTTACCAAACAATGAAAAAGCTGTCTTTAACATTAGAGATGTGTGCTGTATTTTATTAATATTATCGATAAACAGGCAACGTCGTCATAATACTCTTATAGATTACCAAATTAACATTAAATTGATATTGCCGTTGTTTAAAATTGCTATTGCCTTAAAATTGCTATTGTTATTGCCGACGCCAAATAGAATAAGGGTGATTAACTTCTCCCCAATCGCCTTTTTGACAAGGGAGATCCTACCAGAGAGCTATTGCTCTACGCCTCCGCCAGCTTAGCCAGTTGAGCCCTTGCAGTGTAAGGCTCTACACCATGACAAAGTGATTATCCATGTATTATATGGAATAGAGTATCGACTTTGAAGTTTTCTTAATCATTGATTATTAATCTTTTAAACAGATACACTTCGGGTTCTCCGCTTGGGTCAAAATACTCTTAAAAAACATTAGAAAGCATGACCTCAAACATATGACGGCGACAAGCAATTCATATTAGATCTTTGTTATTTATCTTTATTAATATATTTATTGCATATTAAGACAGTACATATTTTGCTTCGATATCAGAAAAATAAGTGTTTTTTGTCATTCTGCACTAAAAAAAAAATTAAATAATTATATAAAGGGATCAATATATTTGAATTTTAACTAATACATGTCTAGAAAAAAAATCAAGAAAGAGTGTGAAAAGGTATCTTCAATACATAAACAAGTACAATAATGATAAACCAGTACTAAATGTATGTGATATAAGTAGTGAAACATAAAAGTCGCCATTCCCCACGACCTCTAAATATTGCCCCAATGAGCCAAGTTTTGATATACACATACATACATTTAAGTAAAAGAAACAAAATCAGGCTTGCGGACAAAGTATTGGACCATAATGTTACTTTTCTTTACAAGCGTGGGCCAGTCTACTGTATGTACATGCATATATGTATGTTTTTTAAAAAATAAAAGTAAATTCATACTTTCGACTTGGTGGTGGTGCTGGTGTTCGTTCTAACGTTTAATAGCCAAATGATTTATTTTTTATTTTTTCTAAATTGTTGAAATTCTTATTCAAGTTTAAAGTAGATCTGCATTATATGTATATGCATACATGTGTGTATGTATTTGAAAAATTGATAAGATTTAAATGTATATTAAATAAAATTTTTCTACATATTCATTTAGTTGCTATTTGGTCCATTTGAAAGTAGGTATTTGTATAGGTATTATTATATTTTATTGAATAAATAAATGTGCAAACTAAATTATTAACCTACTCTTACGTATATACATTTCTTATTAATATCATCTAATAGTAGTCACATTACCAGATAAACAAGATTTTAAAAATCAGACTATTTTTAACACCAACTTCAGTTATTAAAAAAAAACAACAACAACAAAATAAATTTTGAATCCTGGTCATATTTAGTAATAAAATAAACATATAACCACTAACCTCTGTATAAATATATTATGAAATTTATAAATTTTTTTACAGCAGTAGGCATTGAGCTTATATGTACATATCGACGATGGAATTAAAGAACGCTGTAACTGACAAAACCTTAAATGTTCACCAGAGCCAAAAAACTTTCATAAATGTAGAACAAATACACTGGTATTTTTCATTTCGCAGACTGTGTAAGTGAACTTATTTTCATCGTAGAAATCTGGGACTTGGACCAATCGACGCGTATTTTTCTGCTGATAAAAATGATGCAAAAAACGTATTTTCGATTTTTTGTCAGTTACAGCGTTCTTTAATTCCATCGTCGATATACATTAGAGCGTACCACCTTACAAGGGAACAAAAAATGTAATTTAATGTATTTTTGCAAAGTGGCTTCGAAAAAATATTTTTTTTTTTATTTTTGCCGAATGTAGGGTAAGCCATTTTAGTTTGTTACTTCTACTTGTTGCTTCTTATATCAATGTTTTTGTCTCGAGAAGACCAATGTTTTCCCTTAGAGGTCATTGGCCTCAAGTATCTCGTTCTAGTATGTATCCACCACTCTGTTTGTACTACCCTAATGTACCTAATGTACTCTAATGACAGAAAATTAGAACTCGGAAGAAACTATGAATTATCGAATGAGGAAGCAATTCGATAATTCCAAAAAAAACCCTTTAAATTTAATTAATTAGAAAATTTTTAGTATGAAACTAATAAGTATTGTACTATTCTACAATTCGGTTTAAATGCGCGAACTTTTAATGGCACTTCTCAAGGCACTTTTTTTAAAGGAGGGGCTTTCAAAGTCGGCAAATTTTGAAAATTTTAAATTCATAGTTTAACAAATAGTCTTAGTTCTAGAAAACTTCCCAGCAGCAATTAGTGCTTACCAATAAGTTATTTTGTAAGGGAGAAATTGTGAACAATCACTTACACGTGCGCATCAATAATGCATGATTTTTTTATGAAATGAGCCGCTAAAATGCAATACCAATGCAAATTTATTGCAACCAGTAAGCAATTAGTACAAAAAATCAAAAATAATACGAGTTCCTTGTCCTATAGCATTTTTGGAAGCTTTCAGGTATAAAAAACAATAAAATGCTTAAATTATTGCTTACAATTTTATTTATTGCTTCCAAATTTGAAAAATTTTGTGCTGGGTTAGGGCAATTGCCTCATTATATTTGACTGTGGTTCTGGAAATGTTATTTAGGGTTACGTTTCTAAAGTTTAAATAAACAAAAATAATAAAAATTAACCACAATAACTGAAAAATGTTTACAAGGTTTTCCTTAAATGCCCATAACTTTCAAACTGCATAGGATAGACTTTTATATGACTTTTCTTATGATGCTTACAATCAATCCTGTCACCCCTTTTCGGCTTGACGTTGAGTTCTGGGACACCCTGTATATGTTTTTTTTTTTGTTCAATGAAACTATAGATTCCATATTTGGTTTCTGTTTATAAAAAATAAACTTTATACTCGTATATTAAATTTTCGTCTTTAACTAAAATCATTAAACTCGTACAAGACATTGTAATAAATAAAATTGAATGTTTATTATATAACTAATTTAAATCGAATATAATTGAATAATTTATTCTCTCTATTTTAATTTAATAAATGTCTATTGTCCTTTATTATTGCAATGACAAGTGCAAACAATATTAAAAGTAAATATTACACATTGTTCTTCATGCGGTCGGAATTGTGTTTTTTATATGAAAAATAATTTTAAAAAAATGTTTTGTTTATTGTAGATTTTGAAAGAACAGTAACAATCACTTAACAGTTTTAAGAATGCGTTAGACTTTTATTGAAATGCATTCATCTTCATATTTTTCAAATTTTGTCTACTCATATCTCATTTGTGTTTAGGAATTTATATTATTATTTTAAATGTACATATTCGTTTCAGAACAAAACTAGCAAAAAAAAGAAAAACCTTAAACGTTTGAAAAAAAGCAAGGAACACTTAAAATTAATAAAGATATAAAAAAATTACACCGGAAAATGTCAGTATGTCAACCAATAACCCAAAAAAGCATAAACGCAAAAGAACTTTTCACATTTCATTTTTACCTTTTCGATATTCATTTCGTCTCTATTAGTACAGATGAGTGACTGACTGACTCAATAAATGACTTTGAATGAATGACTCTATGAATGAATGTGTATATACTCACGTGGTCAAAATAATAAGTACACAACTACGTTTAAACTTTTTTTTATAATAGAACAAAAAAGAACAAAAAAGAACCCAATTTTTTTATTAATTAACATTAATTTATAAAAAAATTCATTTCAATATTCCATATTTCTTGTTTAGCTTCCAGTGGTGTATCTCCCCACTATTTAAAAAAAATTTTAATTCCTTGTCAGCATACTGCGTTTTGAATAAAATTCTAAAAGTAACCCAAAATATTATTAAACGGATTCAAATCCGGCTTGGACTCTCCGGGAAGGAAATGTTATTACTCTGGAACTATTCTGTTTTAAAGCATAAACTGAAAGCACGAAGGATTTTCCTTAATTTGTTCTAAAATTTTATTGTTAGATAATGGTGTGACCTAAAATTTATTTAATTTTGATCACATGAAATGTGACATAAACATGGTTTCGGAACAACAGTTATTTAAAATATTTTTTGCTATATTAAAATAATTTAATTTTACTAATAATGTGATTGTTATAAAAAATAAAAATTATTTTCTGTCATACGAGCATTGATGTTGTTCTTTCGTATTCTCATTCCTGAAGGATTGAAAAATATCTCTATAAGATTAGTACACATAGATTTATAACGACAATGCTTAACGTGTTCCCTTATTTTCTTGAGAAATCTGCTCGTTGTCCCCTACATAATTTTGATTTCTAACAAGTTAGCCGAAAAGTTCGTCTTCGTTCATATTGTGTGATTTCTTTTTATCCTCAAATTTAGTCTATGTTTCCGCGATTACCTCTACATCAGTATGCAATATTTTAAAGTTAAAAAATAGAAAAAGTCACTACGAGCCATATGAAATTTTGCTTTCATTTCATTAATATGTGGGCATGGTGTATTGCCTTGATAAAACACAACTTTTTTTTCTTTAATGGGACCTTTTTTCTATGATTTTATACTTCAAATCTTCTAACAACATCTTACACTATTTTTGGGACTTTTTGGTATTTCTAAAAGCCAAATTTTTAGCTCTGGTGACAATATAGGAAATATCCTTAAACTGTATATTTTGCAATCACTTTCTTTAACACACATTAATAGCCTATTTCAGGGTATCGAAATAATGCTTTCGTTCTTTCTTTACTGTGTAACAGGCTGTAAATATGAACTTCGTAGCCATAATGCATACTGTAGCAAATATATTTTACCTTTGCACTTCTTGCTTTTTCTTGGCATTTTTTTCTTTAATAAGTCTAATTCAAATGAAATGAATTCAAAATTTCACGCTTTATTCAGTTCAAAAATACGCTATTCAGTGCTTTTTTTTAACTTGTTACACTTTTATTAAAAAAAGTTGGCATTACTGCTAGCAACGCAGGTCGTAGTTCGTGGTCTGGCCTTTTACGAGATGAGCAATGCTTGCTTATAACATCATGCACGTCTAAAAATGCTAGTAACATAATCTTGTTAGCTGATAGTAACGTAGTTTCATGATTCAAGATATAGCGCCGAGTTCATATTTTCTTTCCTCCGGATCTGTGCCATTTTTGTGAAAGGCAAAAAATTTTGCAATATTTTGCCATTGTATCTTTACTAACTCTATTTCAGGTGATACCTTAAATGTAAAAGCAACCTTTAATCTAACAGTTTTCATTAAGTACACTAGTTGCGATGTTTGCCATTCTCATGCCTAAAAGACTGCTTCTAAAGTATAGATTTGTTATTTTAATTTCGTTTTGGTCCATTGGTTAAATAAGTGGAGTCACATTTGGAAAAAAAACATTGCAATTATGTTTACAACTTCTGTTTTAAGCTCTAATTTACTTGGGAGGGAGCATTGCCTATTTTTAAAAAGAAAAACTGTTACCTAAAATTGGGGGATCGTAGCTTTTTAAAATTATGATTCGCATTGTCGTTCACAACACCTAAATGTTGTGTTTTATTGTCAAAGTTGTTGTAAACCATAATAGCAATTTTAAAAATACAACATCAAATTTACAGGTATTGTGAACCATAATCGGTTTTTATATTTTTTATGCACCAAAAAAATATTAACCTATAGCACAATTGATTTGTGAAACCAATCGAAAAAACTAGCTTTTGTAGTAGTAGTAGTAGGAGGTTTTTTATTTACATTTTCTTAAATTTCAGTATATCAATTTCGTTTCTGTTAAAGTAAAAGTATCTAATTTATCAGTAAATAAAAAAGCTATACGACCTGACATTTGCCGTTGGTCGAAAGTTTCGCATTTAATCTTTTTCTTTTACAATTGCATTATATGATTATTAATATACCCTTCAATATATGTATTATAATTATATACATACATATATATTTATACATAAGAATACAAGTATTAGGATCTTAGGCTATTAAATTTCATACAATAAGTATAATAAAGATCCATTAAAAATATTCGAATTTAATTCGAAAATGTATAATAATTCTTCAACATTATTTTTTATTGCCGCTAATTCAGATGATAACTTTTGCATGACTCTTTCGTGATTCAAACGCTGCAGTTTTTTTTTATGAAAAAACTGTTGTGGCAATTTTATTCAGATATGCACATAGTATATTGGGTTGGCAACTAAGTAAATGCGGATTTTACTCATTGATGGCATTAGTTGAATTTTTAGGTTAGATGACGTAATTGAAATATCAAATACATTTTGTTATTTGAGAGTCGGTACTTCAGCTGTCAATCAGTAAAAAAAATTTTTAATCGGTTGCGTGGTTTTTGTTTGGCGTCTGTTGAAAAATTGAAAATCAAAAGGAACATTTTCGTCATATTTTGCTTTTTTATTTCCGGAAATGAAAAAACGCTTCGCAAGCTCATAAAAAGTTATGTGCTGTTTATGGTGACGAAGCCTTAAAAGAACGGCAGTGTCAAAATTGGTTTCCCAATTTCGTTCTGGTTATTTTTCACTGAAAGGTGAAAAAGTTGAAGTGGACGACGACCAAATCAAAGCAATGATTGATTCAGATCGTCACAGGTACAACACGTGAGATTGCAAGGAAGCTTCAAAAGTTGATATTCATCAAAAGAAAGTTCTGCTATCAGTTTGGTGGGCTTACAAAGGAATTGTGTACTTCGAACTTTTACCACCCAATCGAACGATAAATTCAGATGTCTACATTGAACAACTAACAAAATTGAACATGGCAGTTGAAGAAAAGCGGCCTGAATTGGCAAATGGAAAAGGTGTTTTATTCCATCATGACAATGCAAGGCCACACACATCTTTGGCCACTTTGCAAAAATTATTGGAGCTTGGTTGGGATGTTTTGCCACATCCACCATATAGTCCAGACCTTGCACCATCTGATTACTTTTTATTTCGATATTTGCAAAACTCCTTGAATGGTAAAAATTTCAATAATGATGATGATGTCAAATCGTACCTTGTTCAGTCTTTTTTCTCATAAAAACCAGAAGTTTTATGAACGTGGAATTATGATGCTGCCTGAAAGATGGCAAGAGGTCATTGCTCAAAATGGGCAATACATTACATAATAAAGTTATTTCGTTCCATGAAAAAAAAATCCGCAATTACTTAGTTGCCAACCCAATAATAAAAGGAAAATTTAAAAAAAAAATTATATTTCAAAATGGTAGATATTTTGATCGATTTTTACTTTACTTTAAGCATTAATGAAAACTAATTATTAAGCAAAATTTTTCTATTGTCAAGGAAATGGTCAATGAAGTGAATGCTTTGTTGTGTATTTGACAATTTTTTTTGACAGAAATCGAAAATATTGCAATAGGGCCTTCTACTGTCTGTTTTGATTAACTTTTTACAATTCTAATTTCATTCTCTATTGTAGTCAACATCAATTTAATTCAGAATTTTTTTTAAATAAACATATGTATGTACATATGTATGCATGTATGTATGGATATGAATGCAATCACATACATATACACTGTAAAAGTTGTAGCACTTGTCATACATATATTATCAACAATAATATCTTTTAGCATCAACATACAATATAAATTGTAACAACAATGTGATAATGTGTCACATTGAACTCTCTCTCTCTATCGCTCTGCGTTCTTTGCATTTCTTTTTTTTTGTTGTTATCACTCACATTTATACATTTGTGATTCTATTCAATTCTCACTTACGCAACATTTATTATCATTTTCATAATTATATTGCAAAAAAGAAAAAAAGAGTATTATTTGTGATTATGATTGTTGCTATTCTAGTTAAAAAAAGAATGAATAAAAGAAATATGATAAATATAACTATATAAGGATAATGCTAAAAAATATTAAAAAAATTGTTTTTTTTTTCTTCTCAAGGTTACATAGAGAACTTAAAATTTGGAATGATTTCGAATATGATTTAATTATTCTGAACAAAAATTAAAAAAATAAAAAAAATATACTTGAATATCCTTTTCAGAGGAAAAATATGTAAATTTCTTTCACGAGAGCGATAAAATGTAAGTTTTGTTTTTTGTGTAGTTCGAAATGCTCTTCGATAGATTTAAATCTTTTACGAAGTCATTTAATTTACTTTAATTAAATACATACATGCATACACAGACATAACTGGCCTTTACAACTCTTTGTCAGGATTACGATCTAGCTTCTCACAGCACTCATGTTGTGTGTGCCAATTTTTATCCATGAGTAGCGAGACCTACAGTTTAATGTCGACTCCGAACTACAGACTAGAGAAAATTGTTCATGGCAATTAGTTACTCTCAGAGCTTTTGCCAGAAGACTGCTGAGAGGTAGTCGCCGAAAGAAATATTTTTTTTTCATATTTCTTTTTTTGAAGATGTCAGAGCCGTGGCTTGAACCGAAGCTTTCCGCTTACTAAGCCAACACACTAACCACTGGACCACGGCGACTTTAATTAAATGCTTTGGGGAATTAGAGTTCAAATTATTTCTTCTCTTCAATTTCCATCTTCTTTGGTTCAAGTACAGTCAAACCAAAAATTTTTTAAAATGAACTTTCTAAAAAATACTTAAAGTCAGCCAAACAAAAAAATTTTGAAGTGCTGCTGTTTTCTTTAATTGCTTTCGCTTTAGCTTCGGAATCAACTTAAAGTTAAAATCAGTCAAACAAAAACTTTCCAACATTGACTGTTGAAGTTTTCTAATTTATTTTTAAACACTCAGGCAATGACCTCTACTCATGCAGTACATTGTGCTGGTCTAGGAAAATATGATGGCATGGCGGAAAGAGTGTGCGGACCTTTGACTTAAACTTGCTAATATCGTACTTGATATCAGTAATAAAAAAACAGAGGTCCTACTTTAAAAATGCGAACTGCAAGGAAATCGGTTGCTATTAATTGATTATTCAATGGCCAGTATTATTCCTTCACCTTTGAATAATCCAACAGCAATCACCTCCAAGAATACCGCCCAGTTAAGTTTAAATTGGGGGAGGAATAAAAATTGACAACGATATTGAATATTATGTTGGTGTTATTGTCCTCGATCCAGCCCCTTGGATATTCTTAGTTATTGCTTCGTTTTGGCCCTTTTTGTTTAGCTGTAGTTTTTGCTGTTGCTGTTGATAGATGCTTTACCGATATCCAGTTCTTACAGGGGGAATTGTTAGCCCTTATGCAAACATATATTTAGTCAAAAATTCTACTCCTCGGTTAATTTATTATGTTTTCGGTTTTATTTTTATCGAACTATTGTCCTGCCGTATGGAAATGTACCATAATCTCTGCATAATCTCATGCATTTGCATTATTTCGGAATGCTTTAATTTGGATATATCTCTTCTCCAACAAGCAAGTTCTTAGTCTTAACTCTAAGCCCAACAGTAATGATATTGTCTTACATTTCATCCAATACAGTCAAAATGTTATTTTAAATGCTGTTAAGTATTCTCTAGATGCGGTCATCAATGTCGGTTATTTTCCTCGCCGTTGTTAATTCTTGTTTTTTTTTTGCCAATTAAATGCAAAACTTATGATTAATTCATTAGAGCAGATACATAATTAGAAATGAGGTAGCATTAGCATGATATCAGAGGTTAAGGTCATATATCTTAATGGAGAGTTTTTTGTCGTTGTATTTATTTTTCCTTTTATTCATCTTCTTTTTAGTTTATACTTTTCATAGGAAAAAAGAAACAAAGCAAGTATGTATATTAAGAGAAGAATAAAACATGTATTTACATGATATTTAACAATTTCACATTCTGTCTCAAATAGGAAGTAGATGTTGAAGTTTAGTTTGTTTCGTCAGAAACGCTTTAATTAGATCAAAATTAAATTCTATTAAGAATTTCGATTTTTTTGCAATGATTTTTTTGATAATCAAAGAAGAAAATGATTAAAATGATTCTTAATAGAATTCAACCTTGATCTGCTTATAATTGAAAATAGAATTACAAAATTAATTTAAAAAACATGATCACTCTTACTGGGATTCGAACTCGAATTTTCAGACCATATAACGACAAAGTTAGTGTTGTATTATGTATATAATAAATATTATTTTTGGCAATTTGTATATTGTACATACATACATATGTATATGTATAAATTAAAACCCTGTTTGCAGGGTTACGGCCTAACTTCTGGCAGCACTCATGTTGTGTGTGTCAATTTTTATCCATGAGTACTGGGACCTACATTTTAATGTCGACTCCGAACGACAGACTTGAGAAGCTTGTTCATGGCAATCAGTTACTCTCAGAGCTTTTGCCAGAAGACTGCTATGTGGTAGTTTCTGAAAGGAATAGAATAGTTTTTCATATTTCTTTTTTTTAAGATGCTAGAGCTGGGATTTGAACCTGGAGCTCTTGTCTATAGTAAGTCAACCCAATAACCACTAGAATACGCCGTCTATAACAAATCATAGTCAATCAAAAACTCGAATTTAAATTTTTGTGAAGTAACGTTCGCATGCAATTTTATTAGTGATATAAAAATGCTGCTTTTTATGAAACATTCTGTACATATTTGATTATTAACATGCAATTTATTTTTATATTTTCTATTTTTAGGGAGCGGAATTGAGTAAACCTATTGATAAGAAATTCTATAAAGGAACAAATCCTAGCTGTCATGATTTTAATGCAACGACAGCCACACCAACAGGAGCGCCACTCTTAGTTGGTTTTACAACGGGCCAAATACAATTGGTCTCGCCACAGCCAGGACCTAGAGAATATCGTAAACTATACAATGAAGATGTAAGTATTTAAAGAGTTAAAATAAACTATAAAAATAATTTTGTGTGAAATTTGTAATTTAAGAGATATAGAGCAGTGCTGGCTAAAGAGAGAATAGAAGGTTTTTTTTAAGTGCCCAAATGATAACCAAAAACCTTAATTTTTAACAAAGCCAAATTATTCTTTTTCTATGTCAGTTATCTACTAAAAATCGTTATTTAAAAAAATCTTTATTTAATAATTAAATTATTTCTTGTTTAAACCTGTGACGGCAAAGGATTTTGCGGTGAATGTATTGGGGTTTTCAATAAGAGCGCTACAAAAGTTTTTTTTTTAAAGTTAAAAAGTTTTGTAATTTAAGAGATATAGAGCAGTGCTGGCTAAAGAGAGAATAGAAGGTTTTTTTTAAGTGCCCAAATGATAACCAAAAACCTTAATTTTTAACAAAGCCAAATTATTCTTTTTCTATGTCAGTTATCTACTAAAAATCGTTATTTAAAAAAATCTTTATTTAATAATTAAATTATTTCTTGTTTAAACCTGTGACGGCAAAGGATTTTGCGGTGAATGTATTGGGGTTTTCAATAAGAGCGCTACAAAAGTTTTTTTTTTAATAAAACAAAAACGGTTTTGGATATCAATGAAATTCTTTATTCCTGTAAATGTACATTCGACTCGATTTCTTTTGCATGGCCAACACGGGCACGCTTGCAGAAGTCCCGACGCTGAACCAAATTTTCGACGGTTTTCAAGCATAAATCGGCCGATACTGCTGCAATTCCAAGTTTGATATTCGTACGAAGTTCATCAATCGTCTCTGGCTTGTTGGCATAGCCTTGAGGAAATAGTCTAACGACGTCAACTCGCACGACCGAGGCGGCCAATCGACTGTACCATTTCGTGAGATAAAACGTTCTCCAAACTTGGTTTCCAATAAATTGATTGTCACATTCGCTGTGTGGTTTGTGGTGCCGTCCTGTTGTAACCACATGACCTCCAAGTCCATATCATCCAATTGGGGCCAAAAATATTCGGTTATCATTGAACGGTAGCGATTCCCATTCATAGTAATGTGCCGGTCTTGATCATCACGGAAGAAGTACGGCCCAATGACGCCGCCGGCCTATAAACCGCACCAAACTAATTTTTTCAGGATGCAATAATGACTCATGGAGTACATGTAGATTGCTGCCTGACCAATAACGCATATTTTGTTTATTGACGAAGCCATTCAGCCAGAAATGAGCCTCATCGCTGAAGATGATTTTTCAATGAAAATCCGAATCATTTTTAAGTTGTGCTCAGCCCAATTCACGAACATACGACGCTTCTGGTGGTCAAGCGGCTTCAGTTCTTGCGTCAATTTGATCTTGTTAGGATGTAGGCCAAGATCTTTTTGCAAAATTCGCCACAACGACGTCACAGAGATGCCCAACGCTTGAGAACGACATTTGAGAGACACATTTGGGCTTTCTTCAACTGAAGCCTCAGCGGCAGCAGTATTCTCGACACTACGGGCACTTCTTTGTCTCACTGGCACGGGGACATTTTTTAATGTGCTTGTGGATTCAAATTTTTCCACTAGACGCTCAATTGCTGATCTGCTAGGACGATTATGACGACCATTAATTGGACGTAGCGAATTTCGGTAGTAAATTTTAATAATTTTTACTGAAGAGAAATGCCAAAAGATCGACAAGAAATATGGCGTCGTTTGTTGTCCCTTTCGTTCTACTTTTGTAGCGTCCCTGTTGAAAAACCCTGTATGTATGTACGTACTCTTCTTACTCGAAAATGATGCAAAATTGTTGTCAAAAATTTACAAATTCTTACTCGCTCTGACCATAATTAGTACTTAAGCGCCGTAGCTTATATACAAATAAGAGTATACAACCGAATGAAAAACTTATTCAATCAATCTCTTGGTCTGCATTGCTTTATTTACATTGCAAAATGTGCTTTTAAGCTTATTAGCGTACTTCTAATATGGTTACACAGTAAACGGACAATTTTACAGTCGAAAAGTTAGTACATATTACCCTATTATCCGCTAGCATTCTTTAAAAGGTCAAGACTGGGAGAAGTATCGAATTTAGAGAATTGAAATAAATTGCTTTCCTGTAAAAAGAGCACATAAAACCAATTCACATTCCTCAAATCGATTACGTTTTTTTTATAGAGAAAATCTTAATTGAATTATTGTTTCCAACAATTGCTTGCGATGTTAAATTTCCATGACACTCACTAATGCACCACAATCTAAAAGAAAAATTAGTTTAACACTCTTTTTCTATTTATTTTAGCGTCTAATTGATAAAACCAAAGTGACCTGCTTAAAATGGCTGCCAAATTCACCCAATCTTTTCTTGGCCTCACACGCATCGGGACATCTCTATTTATACAACGAGAATTTACAGTGTCCACCCACAGCACCCAACTATCAGCCCTTTAAAATGGGCGATGGCTATTCAATATTAACCTGCAAGTCAAAATCAAGTCGCAATCCTTTATACAAATGGGTTTTTAATACGGAAAATTGTTGTATAAATGAATTTTGTTTTTCACCATGCGGTTCAAATTTAGCAATAGTTTCACAAGATGGCTTTCTGCGAGTATTTCATTATGATACCATGGAATTGTTGGGTATAGCGCGTTCCTATTTTGGAGGTTTTCTATGTGTTTGCTGGTCTCCAGATGGCAAGTATATAGTGGTGGGTGGTGAGGATGATTTAGTGACGGTGTGGTCATTTCATGACAGACGTGTTGTGGCACGAGGTCAGGGACACCGTTCATGGGTTTCAGTAGTGGCTTTTGATCCCTATACAACATCGTATACATCTTGGGACGGTGGAGATTTTTCCGATGATGAAAATCAAATAATGGAATATAATACATCCAGATATGTAGGCGATAATGGCACTGCAAATGGTTTTGATTCATATGCTGTAGGAAGTCATGATAAAAATTCAACACCGATACACTTAAGACAACGACCACAATCAGCCTCGTTTAGATCAGAGGCCTCTTCACTAGCGCCAGATAAATTAGCCATTAGCTATCGTTTAGGCTCGGTAAGCCAAGATACTCAGATATGTTTGTGGGATATTACAGAGGATATATTAAGGCATCCTTTAACCCTAAGGCAACGGGTTAATAGCTGTAATATGAATGATACTAATTTTATGAATGGTGGTATTGATGCAGACGGTGTTAAAGTTATAAGGCCGGTAGCTATAGGTCACACGAATGCTACCAACAGCTTTCAACAGCACCACTGTAATAGTCCAACCAAAGAAATGACAGCCGCCACAACAACACCACAAACATCGGGGGAACGAAATAGTAATAGTAGTTCTAGTAAGTTTTCAACTGCAAACTGTACTATATCCTCACAATCGTCAAATGCCAATACACCTCCCGATGATGTGTTGGCAATGGCGACTTCTACAATAAATAAAACGAATTCGAAATCTCATATTAGTGCTACAAGTGGTAGTGGTGGAGGTGGAACTATAAAATTTCCAAACTGTATAACAGCCACTAAATCAGATTCTATTGATGGCAATATAACCTCTAATCATGTAAATACATTTGCAACCTCCTCAGGTTATAATAGCAAAACATCCAATAGTAGTAAATCTTCAGATTCGGGTATATCTGCGTTTAATTCTCTAACACAAAGATTAAGCAACTTTTCATTCCTCAACTCATCGGATAAAAAATCTATAAATCTCGAAGGTGGCAGCACTCGACAAAATAGACGTACCCTAAGTCTACTTAAATCCTATAATCATCATAATTCCACAATTAATCACCACCAACACATGGCCAACTCGACGCAAATTGAAATGAACGCCAACAGTTCGACATCGTCGCATAGTTTTGGCTCTTTAAAATTGGGAAAGTCTTCATCGCAACATCAATCATCGATATTACATAATCTAACCAACTGTTCGGCCTCATCGATTACGAATTCTGTAATACCATCATATGATCCATTAAAACTTATAGGTACAGCGGCGTGTCCACGCTTTGATGAATGTCCTTTGCTGGAGCCGTTAGTATGTAAAAAAATAGCTCATGAACGTTTAAGTGCTTTAATATTTCGAGAGGATTGTTTTCTAACAGCATGTCAAGATGGTTTTATATATACATGGGCTAGGCCTGGATTTGCTACGGTAAGTTTTTTTTAAATAAAAAATACTTAATTTTATTCTTAATTTTTGTGTTTTTTTTTTTTTTTGTAACAGAACGTTCCCCAACATTTATCGCCAACACAAACAGCGCCACCTGGTGGTACGGTAATATAGTTCGATAAAATTAATATTAAACAATATCATAAGAATTTAGAGAAATATAATTTATATGCTTTTAATACAACAACAACAACAACCACAACAAATACTATAACTACTCCAAGTTCTCCTCCCTCCTATATTTCAACAACAACTACAACAACACCTTTAACGCCAACAAGTCTATTTTTAAATACAGGTGAGAAAAGAGTGTAAATTATTATTAATAAAGTAGAAATAATAATTAAAAAACAATGAACAGGTTTTATAAAAACAAAAACTCCTTTTTTTATACAAAATATTTATAATTTTCTTATTTTTGATAATTAATAGTAAACAGACAAAAAATAAATATAAAAAACGAAAATCATTATTAATATTAAACCATGTTAAATATTAAAATAAAACAAAAAAATATCGTTGTAAATCAATCACAGAAAACATCAACTTCAGTAATTAGTTTTTCTTTTTTGTTTTTTGTTTTCTGTTTCTTTAGCTTTAATTTTGTTTGTTAAATGTATTTTCTAAAAATATTCTCTAATAATTTTAAATGTGTATTATTAAATTATTCAAAGAAAAAATTAAGATATTTAAATTATATTGAGAAATAAAATATATGTCCAATAACTATTATGCTTTTTTCAAAAAAATTATAGACAAAATGAAGTAATTTTTATCTGATTTTGTAAAGATTCATATGCAATATGAACCATTTATCTCCAAGTAGTTGCTCTTTTGTTTTAAGGACTACTATTTTTTTTTTTTCACTTTTAAATTTTGTTTGCAATTTGTCATTCGTTTTTCTATTTTTGGTTTAGAATTATTAGCCATAGAAATTTAAATTTTCTCTATATTTGCAAGTGTAATGGTTATTGGCTTCATAACACAACTGTGGTAAAAAATGTCGAATTAAGTACATAATTGTTAAGTTTGTTGATGAAATTAAGAGCTTTTTTGTTTGTTACTCGTATTTAAAAAGTAATTTCGTTTGTTTTTATTTAATAAAAGATGTAAAAAGAAATTCTAAATTTAAGTTTAAAAATTAGGCCTAAAATATTTTCTTTACAAAAAGTATACATTAAACGAATTTAACTGTTTGATCGCAAATTACTTAATCGACCTGTCATTTTGAAAGCATATTTAAGGTAATAAAAATATAGCTTAAAAATAATTGAAAATTAAAAAAAAAAAAAATTTCGTTTCCGTTTATTTTTTGTTTATTGTTTTTAAAATAAATTAAAATTTAGACTCTGAATTCTATTTGCAATTTAAAACCAGGTCAAAACGAATTAACTATAAAATGTTTTTCAATTGGTACAATTATCCTTTAGAATTCGTTTTATATTTAAGTTTTCGTTTATTTGTAAACCGAAACACACTCAATAGCGTTTTACTTACAACCTTGTTGCTTTCATAGAGGACCAAAGATCTTACGAAGAACTTTTCTCTCGAATACTCCCAAGACCGTTGCATCGGCACAAGACAGCGTCCATGCTTCCGCACCATAGAGAAGCACCGGAAGAATAAGCGACTTATAGAGTGTTAATCTCGTCGCACGAGAGAGGTCTCTAATACTAAACTGTCTACTGAGACCGTAGTAGCACCTGCTGGCCAGTGTGATTCTTCGTTTGATCTCCAGACTGACATCATTCTTGCTGGTAATGGCGGTGCCAAGGTAAAGGTTATTCCAGTTAAATAAGGTATTGATACATTGTCGAAGCCATAATCCGACAGTTTCTTTGTCATTTTCTTACTATCTACTCTCACCGCCTTAAAATCAAATTGAACATTGGGAAGTACATACATACGTATACACACATACATAATTGGCCATTACAACCCTGTTTCAGGGTTAGGGCCTAGATTCCCGCAGCGGACATGTTGTGTGTGTCAATTTTTATCCATGAGTACCGGGACCTACAGTTTAATGTCGACTCCGAACGACAGATTTGAAAAGCTTGCTCATGGCAATCAGTTACTCTCTCTCAAAGCTTTTGCCAGAAGACTGCTAAGAGGTAGTCGCCGAAAGAAATAGTTTTTCATATTTCTTTTTATAAGATGTCAGAGTTGGGATTCGAACCCGGAGCTCTTGTCTAGTAAGCCAACACAGTTAGCACTAGACTACGGCGACTAGGAAATGGGAAATGCATTTTGTATTCATCGGTAATATGAATTTTGATATCTAAAATCGATTAATCGGTACTTAAAATCGGTTTCAGTTGAAAGTTGTTTGATTTTTTACAAAAAATATATATAAAACAAACCGAGATTTAATTATTTTAACATAAACAACGTTTATTCATAATTTAATGCTGAAACTAATTTAAAAAAAGTATGAATAGGAAGACAGATTACGCTTAAGGCAAACGAAAGATTTTGTTATACAGGTACAGACATAAATTGAAATTAAGAATACAGTCGGACCTCGATTATGCGTGATGATCGGGACCTGAAGCATTACCGATAATCGATTTTCACGGTTAACCGAATAACAATTTTGACTATAAAGTTTTTTTAATATTTTTATTATTTAACAAGTGAACATAGATATATACATTAAAAAAATTAATACAAGATAGCAATGTTATAAACGGTCTGTATCCCAACTTCGTATTTTTCTGCTAGCATTTTAACACTAACATTATTTTTGAATGTTCGTTAATTATTTTAAATTTGTCTTCAATATTTAAAACGTTTCTTTGTCTTTTTACCATTAGTAACGATGCCATAGAAAAAATATTGAGATCACTTTTCAAATTCCAAAATTAAACCAATCACTTGTAAATGCTTCTGACCCATCGTATGCAAACAACGGAGTTCCCCGTTTTCATCACGGATAATAGAGGTAATCACGGTTAATAGAAGCAAACAATTACAGTTAATCGGGGTTACCGGTTAACCGGATCACGGATATTTGAGGCCCAACTTTACCTATATAAGTATAGAAGGAATTAGTAGTCGAACTCTCATCTTTATGAGCTTCCTCCAGATGGCTTTCAAGGGTAGAAGTGCTTTTGTAGTCTGTAAATTCTTTTATAAACTATGCACTTAGCTTTTCTGGTCTTTTAATTTTTTTTTTTTAATATTGTCTAACTTGGCTTGGAGGCATTTTCTTATTACAAAAACTTGCTTTTCAGCTAAAAATAATAAACTTCGAAGAGGGCCGTTAAAAATTTGTTTGACATTTGTTCACCTTTGCCAACTTAAATAACTTACAGTCACATTTTTATTTGTTATTGATTTGCCAACTTAAGTCACTTATAGATTCGGAATTTTAAAAATCATTTTTTTTGAGGCGAATAATCAATTTCAGCATAAAATTAATAACACAATATCGATAAGGAAAAATCGATTTATTTTTGGACAAAATCGATTTCCAACTAAAATCAATTTACCATTCCTTGCTTGGGCCGGGTATTGATTTTTTGTTTGTTTTTTTTTTTTTTTTTTTTTGTTTTGGATTTTAATCGAATTTCGGTAAATTTTCTGTTTTTTGAGAAAATTTTTTGTACTCCCATTTTACCACTTATTATAGATTTGATTTTGGCTTAAATAAAAAAGAATTAATGAATTAATTCAAACGAAATTTCTTTCTTTCAAATAAAAATTTTGATTTTTAATTTTTTACGCAGTATTTCTGTCTTATATGTGATGGCATATTTATTAAAATTAGCTGCTTATTTAAAACTTTACCATTTGGAGAAAAATATGTTAATGAATCTCTTTTTTTAAGGACATTTTTGCAAATTATTTAAAACTAAAAACTTTATTTTTAAAAAATACCAAAGATTACAAGCAATTTTAAAGAAACTTCTTTAACTTTTGTTTCTTTTTATTTTGTTTTCTAATATCTAAAAGAAAATATTTTATAAATTCTAAAAAAAAGTAACCAATACATCTTTACTTCCTAAATAATTTTGCCTTATAGTTAATTTATGGTTTATAATTAAGAAAACATGTTTTATAAACATATACAAATTAAATTTAAACATAAACAAATAAATATAATAATTAATCAAAATATATGTATATAAAACAAAAAAAAAAGTTCCAGAATCTGAAATAAATAATGCCCATAGTCAATGAAAAATATATACAGATTTTTAAAAATGTCTACAAAAAACTTGTTAATAAAAAATACAAACATTCATAACATTAGGAAAAAGAAAAGAAAAAAAAAAAAGAAAAACGAAAAGCAATACTCTTAAAAATCATAGAAAAGAAAAAACCTATAAAACAAATAATACAAAATAAAATAAAAGAAAATAATACAAAATAAAATAAAATTCTACATTTTAAGTTAAGAAAATTGATAAAAATGGCTTAAATATTTATAAAACAAACTCATATTTTATTTTAACATAAAAAATATTATAATTTTAGTATTTAGTGCTTAGTTTTGTAATTGTTTTGTGGTATTAAACTTTGTGTTTTATTTTTTTGTTTTTTCAATTAAACATATAATGTACGAACTGTAATATAATAAGCCACTCCATTTGAATAAAAATATTATAATTATGTATTATTATTACATTTACAGATGTATAAAGTTTATAATTTTTAGAAACAAATTTAAAACAAATATTATTATCTCTTTAAATAATGGTTTTAATTTAATTTATTATTAATTTATAAATAATTAGGCAGAAAAACAAAATCATAAAATTCTATTCTAATGAAGTAAAAAAACGTATTAAATATATAAAAAAGAACAAATAAAACAAAATAGATTTGTTTTAGTAATAATATTATAAATCAGAGAATATAATGAAAAATATAGTGATTTTTCTAAAAGATTACTTATTTATTACATTTAATGTAAAATAAATGTTTTACTATTAAATAGAAACAAAAAGAAAAACAAAACATATAAAATTATTATAAATATTAATAACTTAGAGAGATTAAAATATAAATATAAAAATAAAATAAATTATTTAATTTATCATATATGTAATTAATAGAAATGTCTCTCTCTCTCACACTCTTTCTCTTATCTACATAAACTCTATAAACTATTTATCTTTAACTCTATCACTTTGAAAAAAGGAAAAATTATATAAAATATAAACAAATAAAATATATTATTATAAACAAACTATGTTGATCATCTATTTAAAAATAAAATATATTTTATAATAAAAATAAAAACAATTTATTAAGAAAATAACAATAAAAACAAATACAGTGTGTTAAAAACATTTACAAATTAACAGGCATCTAGTTATAATAATTTAAAGAAAAACCAACAAACAAATAAACAGCTCTGTGTAAATAAATAGTAATTACAGATAAAATGAAAAAACATACAACTTAACACAGGAATAAAAATAATAGATATGCAAAAACATAATAACAAAATACAAAATAATATAGCAAAAAAATAGCAACAACAAAAGAGACTAAAGAACAAAAAAAAATTTAAATCTAAATAAAAATTATTAAAAAGAAATACAAAATTAATAGAAATGAAATGGCAGTTTTTATTTGAATATTTGTTTTTGTATACGAGTAGTTTAAACGGTTGTAACCGTTTTTTCCTTATATTGAGACCAATACTTAGGGGTAAACCTCTAATAATACTGTGCATTGTATTGGAATTTTTGAAAAGGACAGTATATTTCTTTTCTTATATTACAATTAAGCGTGTTAGGAATGAAGCAAATTGCTGTGAATTGATCATGCAAAGATCACCTTAGAATGATCAACAGCAATTGCCTCATCGTTGCATGGTGAATAGCAAAAGTTCTGCCTTACGTGGATTCAGCCTTAGACCATATCACTGAGTTCATGCTCACCTGTTAGGAGGGCACACTCTTGACAAAATTATCACAGCATCGCTAGCATACGCCACAAACTTTAAAATATCTCTGTTGAGTCTATTAAGAATTTCATTCATCACACATATCTCAAGCAGTGGTGACAGCTTTCCCTCCTGCGGAGTTCCCTTCCTCATCTTCTTAGTTATGCAGTTGATGTCCAAAAAGAATTCGATAATCCTAGTCATTAAGTCATTTAACGCCCACTGTACAGACTCGGCGTTGACGTTGTTAAAGGCTCTCACAATGTCCACAAACACTGCCAAAGTGTACAGCTTATTCTCAATAACCTCATGTAGCGCTATCTCCGTAGATCTGCCCTTTTGATATGAGAGAGAGAACTATTAATATGAGCATCCAATAGCCTTTCAAAAGATTTTAAAGGAAGGATCAGAGACGTATAGGTCTAAAGTTCTCCAATGACTCATGTTCTCCTCTACCAATCTTTCGTTTAAAATCAACCTTTAATTATTCTGTATTTAACTGAAGTTCAGATACGCCCAGAAATTTTCCACGAACCAAGCAAGGATGCAATACAGCGTCTCCTGTAGCAGCCTTTGAATGATTTGATCAGGGCGTGGTGATTTCATAGTCCAAAAAACCTGACTGCCCATGTCACTTTCTCCTCCGTTATTATTGTCTCAGTTAGTTGGTACGGATTGTAACGACCCTGATATACTCTACCGTTCGTATCCTCAAGAATCACTACATTCCAGAAAGTAAGTATTCAGCAGAAGCTCCACAGACTCGTCCTCGTGCGATCGTTAAAAAGTACACGGCAGAACCTTGCGGAATCCCTGGTTGATTCCATTTATGACCAAAAATCTTTCCAGTTCTTGTCTCTGCCTAATTGCTTTTTTGACCGCGAACTGTTCTCCCGGTACCGTTCCCAGTTTCTAGATAAGGTTGAATATAGATCTAGCCTCTTTTCTGCGTCTAGAGAACTCTTCGTTACTCCAAGGTGGGTATGATTAACTGCTATGCTTCACCGGACCCGACAATTTGTAAGCCTTAACTAGGGAACTTTGCAATGTGAAATTGGACAGGAATCTTCCTTTACATTTAATATTTAAAAAATAAATTATTTCCAAAATATAAGATCTGTGCCGATTTTGATCGTGGTAAGTTGACGTGTATATGTATCAAAAAACACAGGGGGTTACTTTGTATTTCGATTCGTATCGAAAATGCTTTCGAAAGAAATTTCCCATTCAAAAAATCAATAATAAATGAATACAAAAATTTTTCGAAAATTCGTAAATATTTACGAATTCGTAAGATTTTCGATTTGATTCGAAATACAAAGGAACCCCCCAGTACGCATCGGTAACCTGTAACTCGAATCGGTAATATAAGCTGCTGGCCTGATATTTTGAAGCCATTAGGAGAACTTAAAATAACTATAAAATATTTAATTGATTTTACTGCTCATTCGCTAATGCAAAAGAAAAACTGATGTTTTGCTGTTGCTTAAACTGCGACTGTTTGATGTTTAAGAAGCATAATTTCAACAGTTTATTTTTGATCAATGGAAATTGAAAAACTTCACGACTTTAGCTACATTGACTGCAGTTCTTTAATCACTAATTTTTAAGCTTAAAAATAAACAAAAGTTGTAATTTTTATAAAAATATAATTTTTATTTCGAAATGTAGTGTAACTAAAATAATAATAGTAATAATCATGTTAAGAAACAAATATGTACGAGTATTTTCATATTAAATAAAACCAACACTCTACTACATGAAGTTAAAATGCAAGGGAAACATTTTTTTTGGGGTTAAAATCTGTTTTACATATTCTTTTTATTTCTTACCTTTAAAAGCAACATAATTTACAAACTTAAACACCAAACTTAGGAATATATAGTGTGTTTTCTTTTTGTTATTTTGTTTTATATATTCTTCTTAAGAATTT
Source organism: Metopia argyrocephala (assembly GCA_963576795.1). Lineage (NCBI taxonomy): Eukaryota > Metazoa > Arthropoda > Insecta > Diptera > Sarcophagidae > Metopia > Metopia argyrocephala. The sequence goes on along the minus strand of OY756211.1, from coordinate 52,055,770 downwards.
TTATGATTTTTTAAAAGAAATTATTATAAAAATAAACTATATAATAGTGTAAGGAATTGCCAAAAATTAAGCATTTAAAGGTAAATTTAAACTAAAAATGTTTATGAAATTATATAAAGAGAGTTAAATTAAAATTGCAAATTTCTAGCTTCTAGAGTGGCCGCATCGGGAAAATACAAATGTTTCGATAGCAGAAAAGATAAAAATGCTTGGCCACCAACGACCAAGAAAAGAAAATACAATTTTCTTTTGCGACCACCAGTATAATCCAATTGTTGGGGATTGCCATAGGGATCATAGTTAATCGCGCCACTTGGATGAGTAGGAGAAGTTTCATGTAAAACTTTAGTTTTTAAAGTACGCAACTAAAAATAAAAAATGGATAAAATTATTATTATATAATATTATAAATTTTTAATAAAACTTACTAAAAAGAAGCCCAATGATAAACTGCAATATGTCAATGCTAAATAGTAGCCAAAGCCATGAAACAGTGTGCTCACCAGTAAACATGCCACTATTGTAACAAATTTATAGCCCGAAAATGCTAATAGATCCAATGTTTTTAAGCTCGTTTTTATATTCACCACATATAACGTTATCGAATAAACAATCAATTCAAATACACTGGAAGCTAATGCACTTGATGCTTCAATGCTCAGTTTTTCAGGTGTAAAACGATTTTGTAAACCCAGCATAAGGCCTGCTACAACAACATATGTAATAAAGGCCATTGTGGGTATATATAGATCTGGGGCATTAATATCATAACGAGGCTGTACAGGCTGTTCCTGGTCGTATTTAAGGGACCAATCCTAAAAATAGAAAAAAATACATTTTATTTAAACAACGATAAAAACGTGAAATGTTGTTACTAATTTCGATTTATCTTTTCCTAATCGCTATTTAACTGATGTTACGAGTATTTGCAAATAATTTGGGGTAATATATTATTGAAAAAACAAAGGCTAGTATTTTGAAAAATTATCTAAAATAATTACTAAAATAATCGTATTACTTTTTTGATTAGTGTTGATTATTTTCTATATCTCTAGTAATTCTGCCTATTATTATTTTTTAATTATAAGTATTTTACAAAAGGATTATTATATCGGGTGATCCATCTATCGGTATTAATTTGAACCCCCGGTTATTTCGAATCTGGCAATACTTATGTCATTCTATTTTGTCACAAAATTCACTATGTTATATCCACTAAACGGAATGATTGGATTGAGCAACGTTGGGATTTAATGAAAATTTATTTGTAAAGCAAAGACAATTGGTCGATTTTGCACGAAAATTACGTACCAAATGCTCACAGAGAAGGACCAACAGTGCCCATTATACGCAAGTTTATTGCTAAAGTTCGTGAAACTGGTTTCATTGTTGATGCGGCAATTGCGTAACCATCATCAGTATCTATACTCGTCAACGTTCTCAAGAATTGAACGTTTCCAAACAGGAATTAAATATTTTTTGAAAATTGTCTAATCGAATCGGGTACTCTGAAGCCAGCCGCAGCAGACATACGAATGAAATAATCCTCGTATACCATTTCTAACCTGAACAATTGTACTTCAACGCAAAAAATATACATTTGGCAAAATATTAAAACCGTTTTTTCATTGCCCAACTTTAAATGGGCCACCCTATATATCCGTTGTAGTCGCCGTGGTCTCAGACATGAGGCCTGGGTTCGACACCCAGGTCCGACATCTTAAAAAAAGAAATATGAAAAAAATATTTCTTTCGGCGACTACCTCTCAGCAGTCTTCTGGCAAAAGCTCTGAGAGTAATTAATTGCCATGAACAAGCTTCTCAACTCTATCGTTCGGAGTCGACATTTAACTGTAGGTCCCGGTACTCATGGATAAAAATTTACACACACAACATGAGTGCTGCGAGAAGTTAGGCCGTAATCCTGACACAGGGTTGTAAAGGCCAGTTATGTATGTATATAACCGTTACAATGATCTATAAAAAATAATCTAATTGATTACAAATCGTAATCGAAATTTAACAGGTCTGGGTGTAACTACACCACAGCCCTGCTACATTGAATTTTTCAAAAATAAAGTTATCCGGTATGTGATGAAAAACGATAACGATCGAAATTGAAATCGTTTGTATTTTCAAAGTCATATAAAACTTATCTGTTGTAATTATTTTAAAATTTTAATAATCAAGGACATAGTGGCAATAGTCAGTAAGATTATGAGTAAGAAAAGAATTCCAAATATAATAGGGTTTGGAAGTTATAACAACTTGAAAATTCATTCGACGTCAATTTCGATCGAAATCGATTTCTATCACATACCATATATTTTTCTACAGCATTTCTAATTTTGCTTTTCAGTGAGAGTTTTTCTTATTAAAAATTGAAAATATTTCAAACAAACGGAATTATACTTCCGAATACATTACAAACTAAGATCTTCATTTCTCGAAAAATCTTTCAGATCAACAATAAGTTTTCAAGTACTTCAAAAAACGTTTTGACAATTCTTATTATCATATATCGTACCGGTTAATAGAAGCACGGGTAACCAAGGTGTTTCTAACTGAATACACTTTAATTTCGTTTTTTAAATAAATCTAATAAAAATATAACTCACCTTGTGTGTAAATGGGAAGAATAATAAACGCAGTTTGTGGATCACATAATTGTTATCGACAGCAAAATAGTATTTTAATTTGGATACTGGTACCCATTTTGAAAATTGATTTTCCACCAATTGTTTTCCCTGATCAGCTAAACGCTGACCATATTCCATGGCCATGTCCTGCACAATAGGTTGTTGAAACATGGCAAACTGTGGAAATTGCCCAGCAACTCCCGGCTGTTGAGGCTGAGAAACAAATGGACCACCAGTTGGTGCCACATTAGGTATAGCGCTATATTGTGGTGGTTGCTGTGGTTGTTGGGAAGGTGAAGCATATCCATAATTCTGAGTTTGCATTGGAAGAACTCCATTATTAAATGCAGCACTTCCCATAGGTTGTGGTGGTTGCATAGGTTGTAAAGGGGTTGCATACGCTGCGCTATCGCCCATATTAACTGCATTATGCATCATGGGATCCAAAACTGTAGGACCAGTTGCGGGCTGCATATAGGGAGAAGTATTCGGCATGGGTGCCGCTGGACCCATGGCATTGACATCACTAACTCGTTTGATTTTACGTCCAGGACCGGTGGCTTAATAAAAGATAAACATATGCAATTACAAACATTCATAAATTCATGTTAATATAACAAGGCAAAGAAACAAAGGATTTTTGCAAGCAACAAACTAAACTGAACAGTTTAAAGTTACAGACAGGTAGACAAATGTATGAGAAACTGTCTACATAAGCCAAAGAGAATGATACATTGTTAGTATTTCATCATCGTTAGTTTATGCAAGAATACAGCACATAATTGTTATATTAATAAAATATTACTGACTAAAATTCTTAAAGAACACATTCTTATGTTTTTTTCTTTTTTGTTTTTAAAACAACTTTTATTAACAAGAAATTATTTTCAAAGAGAAGGGTGTTGGTACTTGCGTATATATCCTTGGTTCTTTCCTTACAATTTTCCCACTTACGATTCCTTATCCCAGCATTTGGATTATTATACATTTTTAAAGCGTTTTGATACTATCTAAACGCGTTAAATGTTATTTATTAGCTAAATTAGTATGTAAAAAAATATTTTTATATCTCAGTAAAATAATTATTAACACCACATCACCAATAGCCGCTGTTACTAATTGGTTGATATTTTTAGTACTTAAATACTTTTTAAGTAGAATTGTCAAGATAAGTACGTTGCTTTGCAAACATGTAATTTACAACAACAACGGATTTTATTTGCTTTAAACTTTAAACTAGCATACATGTTGAACGAATTTTATATAGAAATAGGAAATTATAAGAGAATATGTATATTTTTTAAAACTAAATTTGTTCAAAAGGTTTCTCACAAACTGGTCGGGATTTATTTTTCTAAATTTATTTTTAGATAAGTACATATAGTAGGAAAGTTTGTTAACAAATCTTATAGGCCCATATCCAAGAATTAGTGACGGCGGTAACTTCGTCGACTTTGGTTTGTTACTTATATGACATTTTTTTAGTAGTGGTTTAAAAGTGAGATCAGTTTCTTTTAATTAATACTGATTAGAATTGTGTATATTTTAAAATAAATTAACAATCAAAAGATCGCTAAATCGGTAAGCAGTACAAATAAGAAATATATATGTACGTATTAAAAATAATTACATCAATTCATGAAAGTTGTAAATTAAGTAATGGATGTCGATTGAGACAGAGAAGCTGAAGTTATAAAAAATTCCAGTAATCTACCTTATTGAGTAAACTACTCTACAAATTATTAAATGAAATATAATCATAAAACAAAAAATTAATTAAGGAAGAGCTAAAATAATCATTGAAAGTATCATATGATTTGACCCGGTTTCGTAGCAGACTATCACTGAAAGTGGAATGGAGCTGACAATTACGCACGTGGGTTTTAATTTTTCGTGCTTAGTACAACATTCACAAAAACAACATGGCTTTTTGTTGTTGCTCAGGTTTTACTGTCAAAAAACCAAAACAAAAAGTGTTAAAACAAAAACAATATGTAGAAAGTTGCCAGTTTTTACAATTTGTCTAATTAAGTACATATTTTGTAAATATATACATACATACAATGTATATGAATATTCTATGAGTTTCAAAAGATTTTTCTTGTTTATTTTATTAATAACAAATACGGGAAATTCACAGAAAAAACTAAAATGCAATATGTTGTTTAAAACTAAATTGTATTGCATTAAACACTTTGAAGACTACAGACCACCCTGATGTCAATACAATAAGATGCACGAAATAGAGATTTTAAAAATTCAATGCATGAAATATGTAGTACATACATATTTCCACTATCTGCTGTTCATTTTCTTAAAGTCTTAATAGGTTTATGTATTTTGTTTTTGTCGTCTGGGACGTTAAGTAACTGACGTACACTTGCTGATAGGGTATTTGGTAATTTGGCAATGGCTTGGTTATTTGTAATATTAGACGTTCAAAATTTTGCATACATATGGGTTATGATATAGGGAATAATATTAAATAAAAAACTCAATTTTTAAATTTTTGCTGACAGGTTGTTTGGTCTTAAAGGTGACGATATGTAACTATGATATTATTACTATCAAGGAATAATCATGCCTAAAGGCAGACACATAAGTATGATATTCCGGTCACACAAAAATGTTGTTTTCTTTGTTTGGTTACGGCCTTAACTACCACATTTGATGATTTTGTACAAAATCAATAATATGAGGTCTGCGAAAACTGGGGGCAAATTACGGCATTCGATATCGAACGAAATTTCATACAATTTTGAAACAATTTTCATAGAAATTTCGTTCGATATCGAATGCCATTATTTGCCCCCTGATTTTGTGAATATGTATGTGAAAAATATAAAATAAAATAAAAGCATTGCAAGTATTGCAAACATAGTAAACTACACCAAACAGCAACATTAGTGATTGGTAACTCGAAAGGGGGGTTGAAATCGGCAATCGATTTTTAGTGTCAAAAAACGATTTTTTGTGATCGATTATTTATTGCCAAGTTTATACTGAAATCGATTTTTTGCGGCGGAAAAAAAACCTGAATTAAGAAAGTTTGCATTTGCAAATTTCCTTTTATCTTTCTCTACTTTATATATCCCCAATACTTTAAACTCAATACCTTGCAAAGGCCACATTCCAAACCACTTCCAATCGGAATTGAGTTCCATGACATGGCTGATAAACAAACTTTCACAGACTTTAATGATTTTTTTTAAAAGGGTGCGGACTATTCAAGCCATATTTACTGTACACTTACAGAAACACAAATACAATTTACTCTTAGTATGTTTAAAAATAGTAAAAATTGTTGAAAATCATCACGCAAAAATGGTGCGCCATTATGCCGTTCTAACGCCTCGCTTAAGTAAAACAATAAAATGTTTTAGTAATTTTTGCAAAAACATTTTGCAATGGATGCCGTATACTACACACAAATACTTTAAATGACATCATGATATCTCATACTGAATAAGAAATGCCACTTTAATGGGTGTTTCAACAAAATAACGACCCGAAACACACATAAAAGCGAGCAAAAGCTTGTTTTCAAAATAATGCCGTGCAGGTTTTAAGTTGGCCTACACAGTTCATGGACTTAAATCATATTGAAATTTTAATGCAAATTGTCAAAGCGGTCCTTCGAGGATGAAGTCCTTCCAAAAAAGAACAGTTGTGGGAATTTTTTAAATATAACTGGAATAACACTCCAATCGAAACATTTTAAAGACTTATGGATTCAATGCCAAAACGCTGCTTGGACCTTATTAAAAATAAGGGTAATTCCACTAAGTACTGAGGTAAATAAACAATAGTGGAAGAGAATAATTTGGTTTAATTAAGTAGTAAAGAAGACGTTTTTTTGGCCATAAAATTTTGAACAGCAAAATTAGTCGATTTTACCAATATTTATAATTATTTGTATGGTTTTGATCTTGGGAAGTTTTGTGAAAGTAATCACTTCCGTCTAATCGATCGGTGTCATGTATTCTTATCTAAATTTCACCATTTCGATATAAATTGAACTTGTGATTTCATAATATCTTTGTCACATGGTGGTATAATGCTTTGATCTTTTCGTGTTAATGATTCTAAAAAACCAAATTTTTTATTTTTTTATTTTTTTTAAGAATCTGTTTTTAAACCAATTGTTATAATTAAATTAGACTTTAGGTGGGAATGCTATGATCTTTCACTTTTTTTATTTCGGCGTAGGCTTTTATAGTATGATGTTTTTGCACGTCTATATGTTTATTTTAAATTGTCCTGTTTGCATTTAATTTTAGAATTTTTAAGTAAAAGTTTAAAGTGACAAAGTGAAGTGGTTAAATTGAAAATGAGTTTCAATCATAAATCACAAAAACTTTTTACTAAAAATATAATCGCAAAAAAAATAAGTATATTGTATATATGGAAATATAAAACAAAATACGTAGTACTTGTTGTAAAGTGTTTTCGAAAAAAAAAAATACTTACTGATAATTCATAGCTGGGGATATGTTAAACATGTAAACAGATTTGCAAGCATTTGTAGACAAGACATTAATAATGAGGCTTATCGGTTATATTAATAAGTAAAGGTCAAATAAATTCAAGAGATCATAAATTTAAAACAAAATAAACAACACAGATTGAATGATGCAAATTAACTTATGGAAAACAATCCAATATTTTCAATATTCTTACAGTTTCAGTTGCAGCAAAAAGACATACACACTCGGAATATACCCGTTACCTTACGTTCTTATTGAAAACGATATAATACTGTTTTAAAAATGGCTGCTAAACGCATTGGTATGTAAAGCTCTGGTATTAGCATTAATTATCTACATATTTTTGTTTTATTTAAAAAGACAAGCATATGTATATAGAAAAATTTTGTATTACATTCTGCACTTCGTTTCAGCTCTTCTTAGTGTTTCGGATAAAACCGGTTTAGTTGATTTCGGTAAAAACCTTTCTGGTTTGGGTTATCAACTAGTAGCTAGTGGTGGCACTGCTACAGCTCTACGTAATGCTGGTCTCTCGGTCGCCGATGTGTCTGATATAACTGGTGCACCTGAAATGTTGGGTGGTCGTGTTAAGACTCTTCATCCCGCTGTGCATGGTGGTATTTTAGCACGGCTTACACCCTCCGATCAGTCTGACATGCAAAAGCAAAATTTTGACTACATTAGCGTAGTAGTTTGCAATTTATATCCTTTTGTTAATACCGTATCCAAACCTGATGTAACTGTCGCCGACGCTGTGGAAAATATTGATATCGGTGGTGTTACTCTATTGAGAGCTGCCGCTAAGAACCATGATCGCGTTACTGTTATCTGCGAGGCTGGAGATTATGGTAAGGTATTGTCAGAAATTCAACAGAATGGTGATACTTCATTGGAAACTCGTAAACTTTTGGCTTTGAAAGCCTTTACACATACTGCAACCTATGATGATGCCATATCGGATTATTTCCGTAAACAATATGCAAATGGTGTTTCACAGCTTAATTTGAGATATGGTATGAATCCTCATCAGAAACCAGCACAAATCTTTACCCAATTGGAAAAGTTACCCTTGCGTGTTTTAAATGCTTCCCCCGGTTTTATTAATTTGTGTGATGCTTTGAACGGCTGGCAATTGGTAAAGGAATTAAAAAGAGCCTTAGGTTTACCAGCTGCTACTAGTTTTAAACATGTCTCACCAGCTGGTGCTGCTGTGGGTAATCCTCTAAGCATAGAACAAGCAAAACTCTGCATGGTTAATGATTTATATGATTCTTTGACCCCTTTGGCCACCGCCTATGCCAGAGCTAGAGGTGCTGATCGTATGTCTTCCTTTGGTGATTTTGTTGCTTTGTCCGATGTCTGTGATGTTGTTACGGCTAAAATTATATCCCGTGAGGTTTCTGACGGTATTATTGCACCGGGTTATGAACCTGCCGCTTTTGAGCTTTTAAAGAAAAAGAAAAACGGTGCTTACTGTATCTTAGAAGTAAGTAAAGTTTTAAAAACAACTAAAGTTTTAGAATTAAATTAATATGGTTGTTTTAATTTTAGATTGATCCTACTTATGAACCTACCACTCTGGAACGTAAAACTATTTATGGTATTACTTTGGAGCAAAAACGTAACGATGCTGTTATCGATCCTTCATTATTCACAAATATTGTTACCAAAAACAATAATTTACCCGAATCGGCTGTACGTGATTTGATTGTTGCCACCATTGCCTTAAAATTCACACAAAGTAATTCAGTTTGCTATGCTCGTGATGGCCAAGTTATTGGCATTGGTGCTGGACAACAATCTCGCATTCACTGCACACGTTTGGCTGGCGAAAAGGCTGACAATTGGTGGCTAAGACAACATCCCCGTGTTGCTGGCATGAAATTTAAGGCTGGAGTTAAACGTGCTGAAATCTCAAATGCCATTGATAATTTCGTTAATGGTACTGTAGGCAAAGATATGCCTTTTGCCCAATTTGAAGCCATGTTTGAAGAAGTTCCCTCTCAGTTAACCGAAGAGGAAAAAACTACCTGGTTAAAAGAATTAAATGGTGTAGCTTTGGGTTCTGATGCATTCTTCCCCTTTAGAGATAATATTGATCGCGCTCATTTGGTAAACTTTTTAAAAACGCTTACAATTTTATAAATAAATAAATCGTATTTATGTTCTTTGTATTTGTTACAGAGTGGTGTGTCTTATATTGCTAGTCCTGCTGGTTCAAACAATGATGCCGGTGTCATAGCTGCCTGTGATGAGCATGGCATTATCATGGCTCACACAAACTTGCGTTTGTTCCATCATTAATATAAATAACTTTTAATGCTTTTTATATTTCTTCAGTTAGATTTAAGTTATATGTACATATGACATATACAATTTTTCTCAAATAGCCAATAAAAATATTTAATATAAATATGCATTTACAACTAATGCACTTTTTTTTCATTTTAATTTGAAATTAAAATATTTACTGAATTAAAAATAATGGTATTGTTAGATTAAGATAGGAAGAAAAAATAAAAACTGTAAATAATACAAAACTTAGCTTGCATAATATCGACGATGGAATTAAAGAACGCTGTAACTGACAAAACCTTAAATGTTCACCAGAGCCAAAAAACTTTCATAAATGTAGACCAAATACACTGGTATTTTTCATTTCGCAGACGGCGTAAGTGAACTTATTTTCATCGTAGAAATCTGGGACTTGGACTAATCGACGCGTATTTTTCTGCTGATATAAATGATGCAAAAAACGTATTTTCGATTTTTTGTCAGTTACAGCGTTCTTTAATTCCATCGTCGATATGTATTAACCCTTCTGTTTGGTAAATTTTTGCCTTGACTAAGAAATGGTACTACATATCAACTTAAAACGGGTGCTATTGGGGTATTTTTATATTTTATTACTGCTGAAAAACTTTCAACCAAAAATAATAGAATGGATGTTAGAAAAATAAAAAATTACGAATCTTGGGTTTAGAACCATTTTGGTCCGTTATTGATTTTTTTACATCTTCTCACTATATGATGAGCAAATGATCTTTCATTGCAATTTACATATAAATTTGTTGCATATGGTACATTTGCTATGCCACTTAGTTTTGCTGCAGCTGCAGATTCCACGTTTTCTAGTTGGTGTTATTTTTGATAAACCGCTTGTGGATGCTGTACAATCAGAAGCTGAGTTTCTTTTTTCGATAAGAAGTTCAGCAGAAAATTTATTTGTTGGGAGCTTAGATCTTTCTGTAGTAGTCTTGAGATAAAGATAAAGGTAATTGCCGCAAAACTTCTGCTATTTTACTATTTTTGTTCACTGTTCCCACGAACCATCAATTTCATAAAACAATATAAACGCGTTCAAAGCGGATATGTCAATCATATTGGAAAACACAATATTTGGCCATTGATTTTTTTTTCGTTTTACACTGTAGTATTCAATCATTTGATCTACGGTATCAATACCTCCTGAAAAAGTAATTATCGAATTATCTCATTTTAGTGATGTAAAAGTATTGAGTATTTGAGTACTGAGTACTCGATACCATGAATATTCACCGGTACTCAATATCCAAAAGTAACTATTCAATATTTATAGGGTTATATTCTGTAGTACTTATGTTATTGCAAGTTTTCCTTAAAAATTCTCAGAAATAATACAAGTCTGTGTATTAAAAAAAATACAAAATTAACAAAAAGGATGGAAAAGAAGAATTTGTGGCAACTTATTAATTTACATTTTTAAAATTGTGTTAGAAAGTTTTAAATAAAACGGCCTTCAGAAAAAGAAGCCAAATGTCGAAGAATTGTACCGAAGCAGGAAAATATGCAGCACAATGTAAACTTTGCCAACCGATGATTTCACATAAATATATGTGCTGTGAGCTTGTATTATTCTTGTTTTAAAATATTAGGTTTATAGGAGGAGTCAGTTTTAGTTTAGAGAAGCATTCTAAACACTCATTAGTTGATTTAAGGAAAACAAATGAAGGTAACAACAGACGCATGGACATCTGTCCTAAATGCGTCATATATCTGTAACGGCACATGTTGTTGACACTGATTATAACCTTAAATTTCATTTGTTGGCTCCGATAATGACGCAAACATTTTAGCAGCTATAAAATCCCAGAAATAAAGGTAACTTATTAAAACACTTCAAAGACAAACTGGGTGCATCATATATATGTTTTGACATTATAACAGGCAATTATTACAAAAAAGGAATAGTATGAACCAAAATGGTCATATACCTAAGGTTCGTAAGCTTTTTTTGACCTAACAGCAGGGTTAAAGCTATTCTTTACAGTCTTTATCATTAAGCTTAAGTCTGTTCAAACAGCCGGTTTCAAAGGTTTGCTTCTAATCATGAGATTTTCTGCAGTATAGTGCAGAGACATAAGACGTAAAAATATATCAGAGAATAAGACTCTTCATGAAAGAGTAGTGAAAATATAAATATAAGCTAAAGCATTTGTTTTATCAACCTAAAATTTTTTTGGTTGGATTTAAGGAACTAATGATGAGCAATACTCCGGTTCTTAAAAGTATACAGGCATCTGATTTATTTAAACAAATATTTAATTTTTGTTTTCTCTTTAAAAAAATATATTTGTTTTGAAAATTTTATTAATATTTCACAAACGTATTTACTTAAAACGACTATTAGTTGTTAAAATTAAAATCAAATATATTTGAAATTACTTAAAAAAGTAATATACTACCTATGTATATATTATTTGTTATTTCTTTCTAAATATAAAATTGCAACAGTAATAAAATAATTTTTTAATATTAAAATTATTTTCAAATTTTTCTCAATTTATAAATAAATGCATAATCAAAATGTGCGGGAAATTATCGAATAATGAATTACTTTATAAAAAAAGGACTTAAAGTATGGAAGTCATTAAATCTAAAAATTAGAATTCTAAATTAAAATATTGCAACACTAATATACTATGTATGCATGTATGTAGGAATCCTTTCCTTCATTTATGTAGGTCTCACATGCGATCCTTAAAGGCTTTTTTCTGTTTCTTATAAAATATATTGCGACAATTACATACAAACACTATAAAAGTTATAAAGAATAATACCACTGTGGCTACAATTAAGGCTATTGATGTGGTCTGATCGTATGTATCTGTGGGATCGAGCTTATGGTTTTGTGGTAACAATTGATAATCGACTAGCACTTGTGTACCGTTTGGAGGTGGGCATGGTTGTTGCACAATTATCTCTTGATGTTGCACCTTCAATAGAGAATTTATAAGATGTGCTATAAAATTTAATTACAAATTACAATTCTTTCAAGTACCTGTTTATTGCGACATAGCTGTAGTCCTGCGGAATTAGCTAATGTTTCGACACTGTACTCGTCTTGCACTAAAACGGGTAAAAGCCATTTTTCAGGCGATATCAGTTCTGACCAGGACCATATTTTCGATAAATTTTTAGGATGTACCGAATAGCCACCCACAGCTGTTAAGCCCAATGATATTAGACTGTTGAAAATAACTGCGGAAACTTTGCCGGGCATTAAATGGGCACAAAACAAGGCTAATGTTTGTATAACTGTCAGATAGAGCAGCATATAACCTGATAAAACCAAAAATACAAAAATATTAGAATTTAAAACAGAGGCATTTGATATTTCTCAAAAACCTTACCCATATAAAGGTAAATCCCAGTATCACTACTTGTGGTATAAGTATACAGTCCAGCCATGCTATGTGCAGGTAGTAAATATGCCAACCATATACACAAGCTGGGAAATAAGCCCAATAAGCTCTGTCGAAAATAAAATATGTATGTAAATAATGTAAATTTTTTTTTTTTTTGAAATTTAAATTTACCTGCACTATTATATATAATGTTCTTGTGTATAATCCCAAACGTATATCTCTTTCGGCATGTCTACGATCCTCTTGGGTATCTCTTATGGTCAACATAAGCAGCGGCCAATACATTAAAGCCATGACACAGTGATGATAGCCCAAACGATCGTTATAGGTTAATTGTGGATCTGAGGCTGGTACATCCCAGAATATACAACCTATGCACAGGGATAATACAGCGGCCGATATTAATTTGCTTATCCAAGTAAGCAGTGAACCAGGTTGTTTATAGGCTGTAAAACGTTTGATTAACGCTTTTATTTGACCGCAAAAACCTGCTTTGCGTACAAAATTCGGCATTGAAGCTGGTGGAGCTGCTAAAGGTGGTTCAGAATTGATTTGGTCCCAGGAATTTGCCAAAGACTCTATGCGTGCTGATGATTCTAATAAAGCTGCAGCTGATAAGTCATCCAATGTAACGAGGTCCACTGAAAAGTTAAAATGAAAATAAATTTTTTTCTTCAAATTCAAACCATAATTCCAAAACTCTTCTAATTTTAATTAAAAAGAAAAAGAAAAAAATTACAGTAATAATCAGCTGGATTTTTAAAAGGTGGACAGGGATAACCCAACTCTCCCATATGACGTGGTAAGTCCGAACGGCTACCCGAAAATACTGTTCTGCCGCCTGATAGCAATAAAACACCCGAACACATGGATAATATTTCAAATGTGGGCGGCTGTAGAGTCATAATAACTATGCGACCACCACTGCACCATTGACGTAAATACTCAACCAAAAAGAAAGTATCGAATATATCCATATTTGAAGTGACTTGATCTAAAATTAATATTGATGATTGTGCCAAAAGTTGGCAGGCTACGCTTAAACGTTGCTTTTCCGAGTGTGTAAGAGAGGAGACATTTGAAGCACGCACCGTGGTTAAACCCAAGTCTTCAATAAGAACATCCATCTGAAAGTTGTGTTATTAAAAGATAAAAATTTATTCACACAGTAGAGAATGACTTTTATTTAAAACTTACCCTCTCTTTCAGGTCACTACGATCCATGGGCCCTCGTAAGGCCGCATGAAAATTTAAGGTACACTGCACACTCATTCTAGGGTCTAATGAAGAGGCATTTAAAGCAGGCACATAACTACACAGTTCCCTTAAGCCTCTACGATTAATTTGTTGACCATTTATTAATATTTCACCACCCATACGTTCGCGTAGACCAGCTAAACATTCGGTCAAAGCAGTGCCTTCCCTTTGTGATGTTGCCATAATGGCAAATAAATCACCTGCTTTAGCTTGTAGGGAAACACCTCTCAAACAAGGATTAACATCTAAACAGTGTACTTGTATATTGGGATACACCAAGCCAATTTCAGAACGTTTACGATGGCCCATGCCATAATTGGCTAAATGACCGTTTGCCTGTTCCATTTGGTGATGACGATGACGTGATGAGGCATAAAGCCTAGATTCTCCTCCACCGCCTCCATAGTCATAAACATCATTACCACCGGCTAACAAATCTGCTTCACTATGTGAACGATGACCATAGTGTTTCCCATTTGGTATGTATTGTTGATGAGTATTGAGATGGGTGCCCACTGTAAGAAAACCGAAAGTGTAAACTTTTCGTGCTTCATTTTAAGATTTAATTTTATTTTACCTGCTATGCTGGCTCTACTGTTTGCCTGTCGTAATGCTGACATCGGTATACCTTGTGATCTGGAATCGGGCCTTGATAATGGTATACCACCTATGGCACGAAAGTCTGATTCGCTGCGATATTTTCTGGAAATTAGAAAAAATACAATTTGTGGTCATACTTTCTAAAATTCTTTTTAGTGGTGCTTCTTTTTTAAGCATGAAACTTAAAATTACAGAAATGTAGTTATCCCTTTCAGGCCTGCCACTAAATTAATGGGAATTTTTTACTGATTTTTGGAATATATGGTCTTCATATCGTACGAAAATATAATCAATGTTTAGATTTTACCATTTTTATGTCCTTTAAGGGTCTTCAGGACACACACACAATTGATGCACTCGTTAGCCTTTTTAACTGAAACGTATATTTATTGCATCAAATGACTTCAAATGGTTTGAAACATTAAAATTTATAATTTTTTTAGTTAAAATATGCCCCAATTCACTATTTTTTAGCCATTAGTAGCTTTGTATTTGTAAACACAAATTGTTCCTTCCACTTATTTTGACAAAACTGAAATCTGACGCAAGATTTTCGAAATAATTTAAATAACGGTAAATCGAATGGCAGAAAAGTGTGAGAAACAAATATAAAGAACAATCAGCATGTCGGTATTTTTGATATTGATCAAATATAAACGAAAATAGTAAGACCTAAACCCACTCGCACAATCGATGCATCACGGACTGAAAGGGTTATAACGAAACTTACTGTTACATACTACATGTATATCTGTTCTGTATTCAGGAATTAATTCTTGCGGAATTATAAAACTACTCTGAATCAAAAAATTCGGAAATATGTTTTTGTTTATGAACAAATTTTAATTTCATAATTGATAGCAACTTTTGAAAAAAAAATTAATATATAAAATTTTTTTTTCTAAAAAAAGTATTTGGTTAACTTATTGGAAAATTGTTTTTGCAAGATTTAGGGCTAAAAGACAAACAACGTCAGGTCAATTTAAATTGATGGTTGATTTTATGATGGAACATAAGGGCATTGGAAGATGAATCAGCACATTACGACCAGAAGATCAAAATGCTTTACGGGAAGAAATTACACAAAATGTTAATATAAATGTCCCTCTTGCTAGAGATGTAGCAGGATGGACAAAGGTAAGTGGATCTAATCAAAGGCTCAAATTTGAATTCTACTTCCAATTATCGACTACATGTGAATATGAGTTGTGAAATTTTTGTAAAATCCCATTTGGAAATGACTTTTCATATCTCCAAGCTGGGTAATAGCAAGGGGGGGGTCGTGGCATAGTGGTTGAGCGCGTGCACAGAAACTCAAAGGACCGAGGTTCAAATCCCAGCGAAGGAGAAAAATTAAAAATTAATTTGCGGTTTTTCCAAAATTATAATTAACAAAAAAATAAGAGGTTCCCCCCCCCACCTCCAAGAAATCCATCTTCACGAAACCGCTCCCTGGCATTTCCAGCCTATTCCACCAAGAAAACGAATGATCAGGAGTACAGCGCCATCTTCTGGGAAGATAACAACTAACCTACCTAAAAAAGATGCTCACCACTCACATTCAACATCCACATGGGGCAATTGCTGTTGATCATGTAAAGGTGAAGGTATAACACTGGCCTTTTCGTGATCAAATTGACAGCAATTTGTCCCATTGACATAAGGCGCTTAACATCTATGTATATCTATGTATCTATGTATAGCTATGTATATCTATGTATTCAACATTCCAATACAATGCACTGCATTTAGTAGGGGTTTACTCCTGAGTATTGGTCTTAAAAATAAAAAAAAAAAAAAAAAAAAAAAAAATAGCAATATCCACACACATCCTAAATTTAAAATATTTAATTCATAAGGTCTGGCGAGACCAATACAAAAAGTAAGATGGTAATAAATAAACAGCAAATGGAGGCCACAGGTGAAAGTCCGAACAAAACCATTGCGTTAAATGATTTGGAAGAGGCAGTGTTTACTATTAAATTATAAAACATCCGTGAAAGGTGTTTCAAATTTAAATTCACTTGGAGTATTTGAAAAACCGGAAGCATTAGAAGAAGGAGTTAGTTTAAATATCAATAACATTGCTACTAAAGAGATAGTACCTAAAAAAAGAGGAAAAATTTGAATAACCGAATTTTTTGCAGTAGAAATTAGAAGATTTTTATGAAAATTACTTTATATTAAAGAAAGAATTAGAATATCTTAAAAAAATAACTGAATGGGAAGTATTTTTTGAATTATTTCTTATTTTTGTATTTTCTAGTAAAAATTACTTCTTACTAAGTATTTTAGTTATAGGACTTTATCATCGTTATGAAATTTGAAAAAGCCATTCGAGAATATTTTGAGGGTAGTACGAAGATTTTCTAAATATTTTTGTATAAAATTTTATGTTTTTTACATGTATTTTGATTTAATTAAATAATAAAAATAAAAAAATTATGACAGTTGTTATCGATAATTCATCACACGTATTTAAGAATGTATAGAATTTTAGTTGTCGAAAGTGAATGTTCGCATTCGACAATATAAAGAAAGTATTCCCGAATTGCCCTGAATATGATTTCCACCATAATTATGTAGCTGTGACGAGATACATGGTCTATTCGATCAACTCGAATGTATGGTGGCAATAGTGGCTTCCAATGCTTTAAAAATAGCTGGTTAGTCGATGTAAACCAATGACTTAACACAGCCCAATAGTAAGTAATTCAGAGGCATTAATTCGAATTAATGAAATTCATTTATTTCATTTGGCTTTAATTCATGCCAAAAGCCTTCCGAACAATTTTTTACTAGTCGAAGAGCAAAGTTTGGAACTATGGCAAATCGCATTTCGGTATCTTCTTCAAGATTTCGCTCTACAGAAGTAACAGTATGTTAATTTTTTTTTTGCTTGTTGATGATTTTGTATCGAGAAGAGTCAAATTAGTGTCGAAAAAGATCAATAACTGCATGAATTGTTTGCTCACTGGGCCGATTATGTTGACCATTAAATGGACGAAATGCTGTATGAACTTCGTGAACAGTTTGTTGTTGTTCGAGCGTTAAACAAATCCTAATAGCTTGTTATGGGAAAATATGTGTTTAGGCGAGAATTAAAATAAATTTCTTTAAAAACGAATGATTACCATTTTTCCGGTGTTTTGTTTATATCAGATTTTTTTCGAGTTCAGCACTTGGTGTATGACCCCCATTTATAGAGGAAAGGAGGACCAAATTTGTTGACGTTTGATATAAATATATTTATATCGAAATTCACAAAAAATACTCGGTGGAAGTTTATTCCATAAACGTACAGTGGGGCTAAAGAATAGATTTGTGCTTGTAAAGCAGTGTGAGTTTCATTGGATAATCAAACACAAATGGAAAAGCCTTGCGAGAAATACAAGTACTGCGTTAAAATATCCGATCATTGGGAACTATCACCCTCATTTTGTTAAAACACGTTTCACCACACTCGAAAATTCTGAGCATTCCAGCTGACAATATAACAAAAGCATCTGCCTCTTCAATATTTAAATAACTCACAGCCGCAAACGAAAGAATTCGTATACCATTAGAATACTTTTGTATCAGAAAACATTGAGTATTGCGCGCATAAAAGTCGACTCTCACCACATAAAAATCGATGTTTGTTTTAATTTCCGAGAGGCTCGGCCTTTGATCATCACATTAGATAGGATTAGACGAAAGACACTCACACTTCTTATTCGTCACATTTGTATAATACTTTTTAAACATTTTTATGACCATCAATACATCTTACCTTAAATTTGGTGGACCGCGACTGCGTGTAGTTTCGTTGTCACTGCTATCATAACCAGAAGAACCAGCTGTAGGACCTGCTGAACTGTCTCGAAAACCACGATTAATGCGACCATTAACACCGCCACCACTATTTCCCCGCATACCTCCAGGACCAGGACCGGGGCGGTGTGAACGCTGAGAACCAGCATTGGGTGGAAATACACGGGGTAAACCAAATTTTAGATAAGTGTACATATTAGAACCCAAAGGTGATCTTAATTTGGATAAAAAAAAATGTTAAATAAAAAGAATTATAAAATTTAAAATGAAACACAACATTGCAGCTGCTTGAAACACAACTTACTTTGGACCATAACGCGGATGATTGAGTATTGATTGTACTGTTGTATCGCGTAATTGAAAGTTTCCATATGGCAACGGTGATTTATCAGAAGAGCCTAAAGCTGAGTCAGTAAAATCGGAATTTAAATTTTGTCTGCAATAAATTGAGAGAGAGAGAAAAAAGAAATAAAACATTATTTTAGGTTTTGTTTGTTAAAAGCATTTTTTTTGTTAATTAAGTTAATAAACGGATGCGGTTTGGTTGGTTAAACTATAAAAATCAAACAAAATTGGCTTAAACCCTGGGTGTGTATGCCAGTGTTGTGCACTTGTTCAAAACATTTTTTTTTAAATAACATTTTCTACTAAGAAGAGAAGTTTACAAAGTAAAAATGTATAAAAACAAGCATCAATCTATCAATCAATGCAATTTTATGATTATTTCCGTTCATTAGAATCTAATCAAGCGTGTTAGTTTTTGGGTAACACAGAACGAAACAAAACATGACTGAATTATTCTTGTTTTGTTTTGTTACAGAACAATTTTATTTTCAACGCAAATCAGATAAAAAATTTTATGTCGACTGTTGTCATAATTTGACCAGTAGCCATAGATTTGAAAAAAAACGTTATATATACTTATGAATATGGACAGGAAATTTAAACAATTCAATATAATCAAAAGTACTGCACCTTACTGTAAATGCTAGTTTAACTATTTTTAAACAGATATAATGCTATATAATGGTTTTTTTATCTATGAACTTAATTAAAGGTTAATTCCTTTTTAATAAAATGCAATAGGCATAATGTTTGATAGTATGTACGTAATCATTCAATCAATCAATTAAAAGAATTTGATTTGATTTAACTCTACATTTATGCTGTGATGTGCATATTGTTATTTAAGATCATCACCATTATCACGATATTTTATTCAATTATTAGTTTTCCCAAATTTCGACTAGTGCTCAACATGTATGTACTCGTATATATTCATACATATGAGTTTGGCTTAATTGCGTAGATAAGAATCGTCTTCATAGCTTTACAGAGCCAAATCTCCGTACACATATTACTGTTGTAGTAGCCTACATACATATACATACCATTGGCCATTAAAACCCTTTTTCAAAATTACGGCCTAGCTTCTCAGAACACCCATATTTTTTATGTCAAGTTTTATCCTTGAGTACCGGGAATTACAGTTTAATTTCAACTCTGACTGTCAGACTTGAGAAGCTTGTTTATAGCAGTCAATTACGCTCACAACTTTTCCTCGAAGGCTGCTAAGATGTTGCCGCCAAAAGAAACATTTTTTCATACTTCTTTCTTTCAAGATGTCAGAACCCGGAGCTCTAGTCTAGTAAGCCAACACAATACATCGTAGACTGGCTCCATAAAATCCATTAAAAGCGCTTATGTGATAATGAAAACTTATTATCTACATTTGGTCTCAACAACATTTGTTCTCAGTCAATTCATAGTCGTTCTCAGCGACTGGGGTTGTATCCGTCCAATTTATGGACAATTTTACGACGGGATTTTGGTTTAAAAGCTTTTAAAATTCAACTTGTAAAAAAATTTCAGCCAATTCCGCCATCAATTCCGCATAAATTGATATTGAATTTTTATGAAAATTTTATTTCTCCACATGTAAAGCCACATATTTTTGTAAAAACACCATTATACAATACAATACAATAATACAATAATTGGCCTTTACAACCCTGTGTTGGATTACGGCCTAGCTTTTTGCAGAACTCATGTTGTGTGTGTCAATTTTTATCCATGAGTACCGGGACCTACAATTTAATGACGACTCCAAACGACAGACTTGAAAAGCTAATTCATGGCAATCAGTTACTCTCAGAGCTTTTGCCAGAAGTCTGCTAAGAGGTAGTCGCCGAAATAAATAATTTTTCATATTTTTTTACTTCAAGATGTTAGAGCTGAGGCTTGAACCGGAGCTGACGTCACACACACTAACCACTAGACTATGGCAACTACAATTTTATCCATAGAAAATTACATTTTGGAGCACTTAATGAGATCGAGGAGAAATTTGTGCATATCTTCAAAAACGATAATCATCAGAATGCTACTACGGATGGGTGTAGGGATATGTTTAAAAATTTATTCGTATTTTAATTAGCTTGGCATTAAACTTTCTGCAATATGGTTCCAACAGGACGAAGCTACACGCTACACAGTAAGTAAACTTTTAGTGAAATTAATTAATTTATTCATTACAGTATTTTCTTTGGAGTTATGTTAACTCAGCTGTCTTCGTCGATAAACCAGGCACAATTGAATAACAGAAAATCATCAGCATCATCATCATAAGCAGTTAAGTTTATTTTAAAGTCCCAAAAGTATGACATATTTTTGCTGGGATGTATTGTATTTTACTTTCAGATCTACTGTGTGCTGATAGTGTTCTATGTTTATTAGTATTGTCGACTTAGTTCCTTAGTTGCTGAGTATTGAACTATTCCGCTAACGGTTTATGCAGCTTTCGCAACAGAATTTTTTAATCCAGCCCCATTATATGAGATTAAAGTTAATTTGACGGTGAATAGTTTAACACTGCATATTGTTGGCTTACTAAGACGATAGCTCAGCTCTGACATCTTGAAACAAAAAAGAAAAGAGATAAAAATATTTCTTTCGGCGACTAACTCTGAAACAGGGTTATAATTGCAAATTATGCATGTATGTAGTATGTATTGGCATGGTACCATGGAACTTTACCTGGCCAAACAATTAGTGGTGCTTTTTTCCTATAAGGGAGATAGGGGAGTAGTACTATTGTAGTAGGATATTAGATTTTTTACTCTGAAACCACTACCTGAGATATTTCAATTGGTTGGATCTTCTGAATAAAACAGATTTTCGGCTCTGTTTGGAGAATAATGTAAATACGAGGCATATTTTGCACAACTGATTTCTCTGGCTAAAACCAAATTATATATGTATGTACATATTTTCATCTGTGCGCATTTGGGTACTTGATGTGTTCCTATTGGAAGTTTACTTGACTTAATTGGTAGAGCCGAGAAGTTGCTAATTGAACATGCCTTAGGTCTACCGCTTTCCATACGGGGAACACTCATGTAGTAGATTAGGGCCAGTGGAGTACGAACATCAGAAATGAAGTTTTGACGGTATGTACTAGTAATTGGGTACGGCTGACCATACGGATCATCATTCGTGACTACAGTAGGACCCCAATGATATTCTGGTTCATGGTATATACCGCTGTGTTAACTACAATGTGTTTTTTGGGAAATAAATAATATTTCATTATGAGTTTGTCCCACAATGTCGAACGTAAAATTATGCGAACGAAAAAAAGTCACTCATTATTCATCGAAAAAGTGTCCCACTATGTGTTTATGTATCGTTTTTTTGCTATATGTTTAAGATATACGGTATTTAACAGTTTCAAATTCCAATGTTGGTGAATCATCAGTTAACCGAAAATTAAAAAAAAATCGCTGACAGGGGTAAACTAAACTATGACCCTGAAGTATTTACGTTATGGCTCGAATTTATTTTCGTTATACTTGTTGTACTAAAACAGTTATTGGCACGCAAAACAGCTATCTTTCGTTTAGAACAAACGAAATCGTTCGACGCCGCAAACTGGGGATTTTTGTATGAAGGTGAGGAAAAAAATATGTTTGTCAAAAAATTTATTGATTTTATCACAAATTTAGTTTTATTTATGTAGTAACACACAAAAGTAATCAAAATAAAGAAAGTTAGAGAAATGTATATCGTTACCTACAATGTAGAAATAAATAATTAACAAAAAAATTTAAATGATTTTTTTAATTTTTAATTCATTATTTATTTTAAATCTATTTTTAAATTATTATTCTAAAAGGGCTTATAACAGTATGATTTTTCTGGCTAAATGCATTTTCTGGAGTGTCTAAGGCGATATTTTTGATAGTCTTTGTTACGACTTTTTCAGTCTTAACTAACTTGGTCTCTAGGACTCTTTTAGCAGTTTGACCCAACAGATTTTGCAGAGGTACACTCCTCAAACTATTTACTTGGCCGACCAAGTGCAGAACTGGTAGGACATTCAGCCTCAGTAAACTTAATTGTAAAGGTGCGTTCAAGTCAATTTGCATGCTTTTTTTTCAAATCGCTACTTCACACGATTAGAATCCTGACATCTTTGTTTGAAGTTAGAGTAAAAGCCTTTATATATTCTATCCAAAATTTCACATGCTTGAGTTTCATTTAAAGCAACGTGCGATTGTTGCAAAAACTGTTTTAATTTTGTTCTGTCTTTGTCAAACTCCAGAAGCTTCTAGCATAAAACCCCATGTGAAATAGAAAAACTTTCCATTGTTGTAAAACTCTTGGGCCTTGGTTTCAGTTATAATTAAAAAACCGGAGAAAAATCGCTTGTACTTTTCGCGGTAGTCGGCGCTTGTTGAATGACAAAAATCTATCAATGAAAAACTCAAATATTTAAAAAAAGTGCACTTTTCTTTTTTCCTTTTAATTGTCCACGCAAATTTATTATCGCTTATTACTTTGCTATTGCAATCATAAAAATCAAATAACCTTTTGTTTACCACTTTTTTTGTAATTCTGAGAATCATAAAAAAAGTCCTCAATGTTTTTTTCCAAAGAATTTTGTTCATATCTTGAGTAAATTTTTTAAATTCATATCTTTACTTAATTGTGAATAAAACCGAAACGCGTTCATCGATTTTCATAGTTTATGTCTAATTTTGTTCATAGGTTATACGACTTTACACGAAAATAGTAGGACTTGACACTTTTTTACCGTTTTGGATTTTTTATGAATTGAAAACAAAAAATTTAATTTTTTTTTGGCAAAAAAAAAAAATTGTTTTCCTTCCTACATATATTTATAACTGCAAAACTGTTGCTTATGTAGCGAAACGTTGTATAAACAGATGAAACTAATTGTAATTCTTGATTTTTCTAAATTTGTTTAAGCAAAACCCGACTTGTGGGTCTTGAGTTATGTTAAACAACAGAGCCTTATCAGAATTGAGTCGTGAATCAATCAGCTGAAAAATTTTGTACTGTATAATGCAACAAATTGAAAGGTGGCACCTGGTGGCACTTGAAATTTATTAAAAATGTTAAAACATATATTGTATAACACAATGTATTAGTAGTGATTTCCAACTGTGGGAAAGTATTGCTAAAATTGCAGGTCCAAATGTTTAAAGAAAATAAGGATTTTTGTTATATGTTCATAAAAATAAACACACAAAAAAACTTCAGTCTCTGCAAAGTTTATTTTCCCAATTTTGGTATGCTGAAATATCCTACTTTAAATAAAAAATAAAAAGAAAAACGTTAGCTCACATAATAAAATAATATTCGTTTTGAAATTTTTAGGTTTAAATTAAGTTGGTTTGGTAACATATTTCCAAAAAAATAAACTACTTAGATGTGTCAAGTTCCATCATACTTGCAGCCAGCTGAAATATGTGCATGTTAAAAAGTTCTAGCAAGATAATTTTGGAACACATTGGGGTACAGTGGGCACACTTGGAGGTCTTAGTATGGCTTTTGTGTAAAAATAAAAAATAATGGCAAACAAGCCGCCTTGCCAAATACAATCATTGTGAATGTAAGAACTTCTGAATTCTGTTCACAAAAATTGAAGTTTGTGTTGATAAATAATTCATAAGATTTTTTTGTTTAATTTGGATATCATTAGAAACATTGCCACACTATATTGTAAACAAAGGTGTAGTAGTAAAAGTGTTGATTGATAACCCATAAAAAGATCCACCTTTTTTGAATAAAAAAAAGAAAATAATGAATTCTGTTAACCTGTTTGAACAGCTACTACTACTCGTACAGCTAAAATCACCTGTGGTTTTGCAAACACTGGAAACATCAAAAATAATTCAATTCAACTTTCTAGTTTAAACCAATTTACGAGTATACAATAGAGGTTAATAAAAAATGTTAACTTCCGTTTAAATTATTAAATTACCTGTATATAGACCATGCGTGCAAATCTTCAGAGGCCGCTGGGGGTAAAGGTGAATTTGGACCATGTGGCACGGAATAACGTCTTTCTTCGCGTGACATTTTTTTTGTTGCACCAAAATTACTCAATTCCATATTTCTGCAAATATAAAAAAAAGCAAAAAAGAAAAAATTAAAGCTACTGAATAAATAAAAAATTAAATAAAAGAAATAAAAACGTATTAAAAAAAACATACACTGAAATACTCGTACTACTGCTTAATTTAAAACCAAAGTCATCGTTATTGAATAATAGAAATAGGAATAATATACAAAATATAAAATATTTTAAGAAAAGTATTATGGGAAATAAATATTAACTGAGGAACCACAATAACCACATTTACAATTACAATTGCAACTACCCAACTACATACTCGCAGTCTTGGAAAATTTTTAGACAATTTTTTTTTTGTATGCATTACCATATTATTCAAATGTGTTTGTGTCTAGTCTGTTTGATTACGTATAACATTTATTATAATAAATGACACTATAATGATGATATGGGATGCAATGACAGACTAAATTTCTTAAAATAAACGATTACATACCAAAATACCTTCTATCACATAAATAACCATTACCTTGTAATTCTTATAATACTCATCATACTGTATTACCATAATCACTTTTATAATAATCATCTTTGTGTGTCATTATAGTGTGTAAGGCCGTTGGCAAAATAGTTTTCTATATCTTTAACGGTTTGTTTTTTCGTTTGAAGTCTTCAGTTAAGCTTTTATTGTAGCGGTTTCTTATTAAATAATATTTATTTGTTATTTATTATTTTTATACCGTTTCTTTATTTACAGTTTTTGCTAATTTGTTGGGGAAAATTGATTTTTAGCAAATGATAAGCACGTGATGACAATCAAATTTAAAAAATGAAAACAAAATTTTAACGCTTGGAAAGATAAAGAAAATTGAACAAAAATTTGGAGTTACATTTTATTTTTTTTCTACTCATAAATAAGAAAAAAGTAATATCCCTTTCAGACCTGCCACTAAATTAATGGGAATTTTTTACTGATTTTTGGAATATATGGTCTCCATATCGTACGAAAATATAATCAATGTTTAGATTTTACCATTTTTATATCCTTCAAGGATTTTCAGGACACACACACAATTGATGCACTCGTTAAACTTTTTAACTGAAACGCATATTTATTGCATCAAATGACTTCAAATGGTTTGAAACATTAAAATTTATAATTTTTTTAATTATAATATGCCCCAATTCACTATTTATTAGCCATTAGTACTTTTGTAGTTGTTAACACAAATTGTTCCTTCCGCTCATTTTGACAAAACTGAAATCTGACGCAGGATTTTCGCAATAATTTAAATAACGGTAAATCGAACGGCAGAATAGTGTGAGAAACAAATATAAAGAACAATCAGCGCAATCGATGCATGCCGGTCCTTTTGATGTTGATCAAATATAAACGAAAATAGTGAGACCTAAACCCACCCGCACAATCGATGCATCACGGTCTGAAAGGGATATGATACATAGTAAAAATATCTGTGGACATTTGACGAACATTATGCGACCTTTTTTCCCTCTAGAAGCAATAGTTTTCTTTAAAACGACAAAATTTTAATTTAAGACTTTTTGTTAAATAGATTTTAAAGAAAAAAATTAGCTTCCACCATACAATTCGTTTTGTCGAAATTTTTTTGATTAAATTTAAAATTATCTTAATCGCTTAAGTCAAGACAAGTTGTTTTGTAAAAATGGAATATGAAAAAAAGGTTGTAAAAAGTGTTGATCTGGAAAATATATTTCGGTTTTATTAAAAACATTAATACAATATGCAAATAATTAAAAAATAATAATAAAAATTAAATAAAATTTTTTATAGACATTCAATTTTTCAAATTATTCTTAATTCTCTGAAAGAAGTTGTTTTGTCAAATTGAAAGAGGTCGATTAGTCAACTGCATATCTTGCATTCCAAAAGTCGTAGAAATAGGGGATTAGAGCAAAAGAAGGACAAGGAAATTCTATATTTACTATAAAAATCTTGGAAAATTGTCTTATTTCGAGAGAAGACGTTTTTTTAAAATTCCACAGATATGGATGTATACCATGATGGTCAGACCAATTGTAACATATGGGACTATTGTCTGGGTACAAACCGGAGCGAACTGAATAATGTACTTGCGATGAGAACCTGACCCACTGATTTTTGTAATGGGCAATAAAATCATAGAGACCGCGATTAGGACTATGGGGGATAGGTCAAACATCAGATTTTAAAGGAGGTATATGGACCTAGCCATTAGATTTGTTAGCAACTCATTCCTTGACTGTCCCTTAGATAGAATCGGGAAACTCTACTGTTGCATACTCTTTTATGAAAAGAACTATCCGGGGCAAAAACTGAAGGCTGAGATATATCGTCGCAAGAATTAAAGAACGCTGTAACTGACAAAAAATCGAAAATACGTTTTTCATTTTCATTTTCTACCAGATTTCTACGATGAAAATAAATTCATTTACGCCGTCTGCGTTTTGAAAATTACCAGTGTCTTTGTACTACTTTCATACAGGTTTTTTGGCTCTGGTGAACATTTAAGGTTTTGTCAGTTACAGAGTTCTTTAATTCCATCCACCTGGGACAAAATAATCTGAACCCATGTGTAAACGCGCCAGCATTTTCCAGGCAGAGGTTTATGCCCTATGAACCCAAATCTTACTATGTGAGAGTAAGCTATAAATTAATAAATTAAGAACGTTCTGTTATTATATTAGGAACGACCTGTTATGGAATCAAGAACGATATCGAATATCAAATATAGAATAAAACTGATAGAAGTACCTTATGTTATCAAATCAAAAACCATATTTGTATATGAAAATTTTTTCTTCTTTAGTTTTTTTATTATATGTGTGTGGAAGTGTCATTCGAAAATAGAATACAATTTTTTTTATTTTGAAATGGATGGGAGCTTTTTGCAAGAAAATTCTGCTAATACGGAGGAGCTGAATATTGATGACAAGAATATCAATTTATATGAAAAGAATTTTTGATTTATTATAAAGTAAGTAAAAAAAAGCAGTAAGAAAAAATATAATTAACCGTTTTTTTAAGGTGCCCATGTTACATATAGAAGTTTGCGGTACTTAAAAAAAACAAGATTTAAAAGAAGTAATTCATCCACTCGGCTCGAATGGCTCACTTAGAGTATCAACCAAATTGATAGTAGCCCATGGTGTCCAATTTGCCCCATTAGCAGGAAAAGTCTAAAAAGGTAAGGCATCTTGAATACCTACTTTAAGTGTAATAAATAATAGGAAACTTCTTATGTACATATGGGCTAATCCTGCGTTGCGGACGTTACGTTCGTACGCATACTTTTGAATACTGTTGGCGCTCTGAGCGTTATATTCTTAAGTAACCTACATTGGTACGTTGGCCTTTGAGAGTACTTTCAAATGGCAGTTACAAATATTTTCTGAGTTTTATCAGTTACGATATAATTGTACTTAAATTGCCGTTGCGGACGTTACACAATACAGAAGGCGTTGTGGAGATCAATGTAAATTTTCATAAATTTTAGCGAATTTTACAGTATAAACAAAAAAACTCCAAATACATTAAAGAAAGAGGAATGCTTAAGCATATCAAACCCACTTTCGAGGCTAAAAAATAATTGTTAGTTTATTCACAATTTTGTCTTATATTTGTTGCGGACGTTACGTTGCGGACGTTGCATTTTTAACCACTGTCCTACTCATATAAATAAAAAATATTTTTGGTTTTATTTTCAAAAAATATAGATTTTATTTTTCTTTTAAAACTTGCAATTTATATTTAGGAGATGCTGCAGTGCGTGCCATTTCGATAAAATTTTCATTAAGTGAGGAAAAGTGATGATGAGATTTTACGCCTGTAATATTTTTTATATTTAGCCATTTCTCACATAGATATTGAGTTGTGGTTTTTATATCGTTTTCTGTAACGTATATTAGTTTGACCCCATCGATATTACTTTTGGCCAGTCTGTAAAAATCGTGTGCATCCTTCAGAATAAGATTTTGAGCTCTTACTAACTGCCAATCTTTACGTTTCACGATAGCGCCTACTCCGTCTACTGCACCTTTGCCATGAGAAGTAGCGAAGAAATTCCACTCAAAATGGTTAACACCAAATTCATTCTTAAATTGTGGAATGCTACGTAAAATAAATTTGTTTTTAAACTGACTACTGCATCCATCGGAAAAAACACGGATTTTAGATACTGAATGATGCTTTTGAATAATAATTATAATTATAATTTATAATTATTGATGTATGTGATTTCAATTATAGATTTGTGAAAACAAAACAACTTTTAGCAGAACTTGATTTTAGGACAGATCGATACCGTTGCGGACGTTACAAAATTTGATATTAAGAAATGAAACATACTTTTGTATATTTTAGAATTTTTTTTTCTTACTTTAAAGAACAGTTTTAGTTTTGTTTGGAATGTTAATGTGGTGTCAAAAAAATTTTTAGTTTCTTCGTTATATATAAAAACCCTTATTTTCCGTTGCGGACGTTACAAAGCGTGGTCGTAACTTTAGTCAGTTTTATTTAGTATGTTCCAATAGAACATTTAAAGCGTTTCTTTCATAAAGTTGCAGAAAATTAATTAAAAAAACACTTTTTCGAAGATGGAGCAGCCGTGTTTTGGATAAAGCTTGTTTAACAGCAGCCAAAAAACAAGCATATTTTGGCCAAATATTAAAAATGTAAGGTTGGTGAACCTTAAGTCTTGATTTTCGTAAAATGGACTGCCAGAAAAATATTTTATGATGATATTTGTAAGAGTACAAATATAGTCTATTACTCTAAATAATCAAGAATAAGTTTTGATCAATTTTAAAAATTTTTTGTTGGTTGACATTTTTTCGGATATGCCCATATGTGACTGTTTATATGATTATAATTGTTCATCAATATTCATTGCAGTATTTGAAATCATTGTTGAATGAATCAACAAAGGTAATGGCTATTATTGAGTATGATAATCAAAATGGAGTTTTCGCAAAAGGTTTTAACAACCATTTTCAGTCATATGAGTTGGTTTCCTTAATAAAAATTTATATAAAACTGATTACAGAATTTGTGAATATCTACATTTATACTCAATTAATAATTCAAAACCTTATTTTTATTAAATATTAAGTTAATTATTCATATATATATATATATGTAAATATACATATATCAATTTTTTTTATATAAGTATATATAAATTTAATTTAATAAACATTAAATTGAAAATTTTTTTGTGTTTTAATTATTGGGACTTAATGGGTTATTTGTTTGGAGGTAAAATAATAACAAGGCGTTCACAAAATTATAACAATGGGTAAAGTAATGAGAACGGTGCGTTATCAGAATGTGAACGTCTTGGTAACAAAGCAAGACGGTTACGGTATCAAAGTAAGAACCGTGCGTTATTAAAATAAGAAAAACTGATAACAAGAAGTGAACAGCGTGTTATCAAAACAATAACGGTTGGTAATAAAGTGATACCGAGTTGTTATTGAAGTATTGATACCAACCGTTAACGAAGTAAGCACAAACGAACTTAACTCAATTTCAATACCAAATGGTATCAATTGCGGTAGTTTTCTACCGCTTTTTTCCCTGAGTGACAGATTTGAGTCCTGCATTAGATTCTCTAGAGAAAATGATGAGGCAATCTACTCAGCCCACTTGGTGATTATCATCAAATAGGGAACTATTAAGGTTGGCTCCGGTCAGCATTTTTAAATGCATCAGAGCGATGAAACTGGTGAAGATAATTTAGCAACCCTAGTCTAGTTGAAGACTCTACAAAAGATCTTCAGGTCGGACTATATTTATTACCTCGTTTATGAATGAATGTATAAGTATACAATGATACTTTCATTTAATTATAAGATTATATTATATTTCGTTTGTCTATAAAACTTGTAAAGGCTTAGAAGGGTTTAGAGGTATCGGTAATTTTCTAATGTAGAATCCAATAATAACAGATTATCACACTGAACACCCATGACAAATTTATGAATTGTTTTATTAAAAATTAATTAATTAGCGATATTTTTTGCCCTTTATATCCTAATTCTTAATACCTATTTACAATAGACATTCGAAAAAAAAAACAAATGTCGAAAGTAAAAAATTTGTAATAATAGAACATTAAATGATTTCATTAGGAATATTAAAATACATGCATATTTGTCAGTTGAATAAGGTTTAAAAACACCAAATTGTATTTGCAATTCAAAGCAAATTAAGTATGTGAATTAAAGAAAATGTTACAAGTTGTTGCTTAAAAAACATCATTAGTTTTGCTTTGTTTAACTGTTTTTTGGGTGGTTTCATTGTTTTTGTGTATTGTTTTCTTACATACAGCAAATTCTTGACCCAGTTTTTGCAAAAGTAACAGAAAAAACTTGTTAACAAAAGCAATTATTATAAGAAAAGTTGAAAAGACAAAAACTACGAATTATGTCAGTCAGTTGCCTGTTTTGAGCCACTATATCAGCCAATGACTGAGAATAGCGGCTTGTTGAAGACTGGTTTCAATTGACTGACAGGTATAAAGGCAAGTTAACAAGTAAATTGATAGAGATGATGATTGACCGATTGGCTGACTAATACATTTCATCGTTTCCAAAGTAATACTTAATAAATTCATATGCATTATATTGCAACCAAAGCAGAAAGCATTATTTTTAATAGTATAAGTGGGTCCAAAAGTTTATTGAAATTGTAAAATTTTTATTGTACCATATTGTGAAAAGTATTTATTATTAAACAAAGAAATACAGTCAAACCTGTTTTTGTGCAGTAAATGGGAAATGAACAAAATATATATTTTTTTATTAAATATTATGCGCAACTTGAAAAATAGTTTTCACATTTGCATAAATGAAAAAAAGGCAAGAAAGCTATTGTATAAATAAAAATCATATTAACAAAAATATGTTATAATTAAAAATATGCATTAGTATATCCCTTTTTAAAAAACTACATCTTGAAATACATATTTTAAAATACAAAAAATATTTCTCCCGTATAGACAAATACATTCAATATTAATAACAATCAATAGAACATAAAAATAGAGCTACGATAATTCTCATATACAAATATATATAAGATGTATAAAATTTTAAACATAAGAATTTATAAATTTAATAAAATTTTTGGGAAAAGTTTTCTAACGAGTCCCTTAAGCAGACAAACCATACATATCATATTATCGTTAATATTTTAAAATAATTTAGTTGCTCCAGTGGTCTAGTGGGTAGTGTCCTAGACTGTTAGTGCGAGGGGTATGGGTCCGATTCCCATCAAAGACCCTGGTCTGCGACATAATACTGAGTTAATGGTCTTTTTCACTCTGCTTCTAATAATTAATTAGAATATAATTTGTTATGACTTTATATTGTAATTTAGTAAATTCACGCAATCTGGCGTGTGTATTATTATTCTATCGGTACTACCATGAGAGGTGCTCTGATGAAATAAAGCATTTCTCTCACACAGCACATCTTTCTGCAGTTGATAGTCCAGTGAATCGCACAATGCATTCTAGAGGGAATTCGTTCTATAGCTGCACTGCTCGTTTATGGAATTTATTTCCTGTCAATTACAATATTAATAAGTTAAAATCAAATCAAGAACAAACCGCTCCCTAACAATCGACTTTATTCCACCAATCATCAAAAAAATGAATGATCAGGAAAAACAGCGCCACCTACTGGGAAGTAGTAAATATAACAGATAAATATACATAGCGAAGCTTCTCACCACAAAAACATCCCATGACATATGAGGTAATTGTTGTTGGCCATTCAAGGGTGAATGTATAAACACTGGCCTTTGAGTGATCAATTGACAGCAATTTTTTTCACTCGTAAAGCGCCTAATGAAAAAAAACCTCTAGCATTTCCCAAATTTCAATACAATGCACAGCATGAGCAAGGGTTTATCTTCTGAATACTGGTCTTAGAAAAAAAAACTGTTCACAAACACTACCCACTCTTTCCCCCTTCTCATAACATATCGTTTCAAGAATTAAAGAACGCTGTAACTGACAAAACATTTAATGTTCACCAGAGTCAAAAAACCTGTATGAAAGTAGAAGGAAGATATTGGTATTTTTCAAAATTCAGACGTCGTAGGTGAATTTCTTTTCATAATAGAAATCTGGGACCGGGACCAATCGACGCGTATTTTTTTTTCTGATAAAAATGATGCAAAAAACGTATATTCGATTTTTTGTCAGTTACAGCGTTCTTTAATTCTTGCGGCGATATTTCCAAGACCAGCACAATGTAGTGCATGAGGAGTGGTCATCCCCTTTCATTTTCATCCTTTTCATTATTTCATCCTTTCCATATATTCAACCTGAATACTGAGATACTCGTATGACTGATTCTGATAATATGTTGTATGTTTACGAACATACTATCAATGCTAAATGTTTTCACTAATCTCTTTTATTGAAGTTGCCTATTTATGAAAAACTGTTTACGTGGTCTAGTGGTTACTAAGGTGGCTTACTAAGACAATAGCTCAGGGTTAAAACCTCTGCTCTGACATCTTGAAAAAAAGAAATATAAAAAAAAATTATTACTTTCGGCTACTACCTCTTAGCAGTCTTCTGGCAAAAGCTGTGAGAGTAACTGAGTGCACAACATTACTACTGCGAGAAGCTAAGCACTAACTGTGAAACAGGGTGGTAATGGTCAATTATGTATGTATATATATATGTTTAACTGCGTTAGCAGAATGGCAAATGACCACATTAAATTACATTTTCCTTTAACTTGGCTCTGCTACGTAACCAAAACTTTTTTGGTATCCATAATCAAAAACTGTTTTGCATTAAAAGACAGATGAGCAAAATATTGCCAAAATTAAAAACTAAACAGTCCGAAGTATACACAGGAAAACATCCTCCTAAATTGTAAGTTGTTCTGTAATATTATTTTTTTTTTTTTGAAAAAAGTAAGAGAATTCGGCGAATCAAATATAATTTTGTCTAGCAGTCTAGCAGTCTAGCACACTACCAACTAAACCACTGGGGCACCCATATGTATGTACAATTGTCATTATTGTCGTTGGTTTTCATTAAAAGATTAACAAAAATATTAAAAAAAGTTTTCAAGTATTTTAACAATATTTTTTTCTGTGTGTATATCGTATGTTACTCTTACCTACATGCCTCAATGATTCATTTTTGCTTACACGAAGACAAAGAATATATATTTTTTATAATTGAATTTGTATTTATATTTCTTTTGCAGTGTTATTACTTCATTTCCTATTCTACAAAGATTAGAAGCTGTCAACTATTAATGCAAATTATTCTGAAATTTTAAACTGAAACCGAAATCTTCAACCAGACGTGGTAAGTTGGAACCAAAAAAAAAAAAAAACGATATAAAACTTTTGTTTTGGAACTGCTAGTAAAGATAACACAATAAATTTTAATTTTTTTATATAATTTTTGTTGTTAATTAAAATGCATACAATGATTCACAACTTTTAAATAATACACAGTAAATGCATACAAATAATACTCCGTAAAGTATAAATTGCTTAAAAAGAAGAATATTTATAAATATTAAGGGGGTTTAGTTAACAAATGTTAGAACAATAAAATTTAACATATCAAATCAAATATTTTTAGAGCTTTAAATGAATACCTCAAATGTTTTATTGGCTTATGCACTCGTAAGCATTTTATAAAATAAGTAGTTACAGAATATCTCTTTGTGTGTTTTTACGTATTGTTTTGTGACTTTTATTTCCGTTTCGTTTGCATTTTATTCAAATAAGTTGTTTCTTACAAGACATCCATACATACATATGTGTACGTATAAGGCCATAAGTTCATATGGAAAATGCTTTAATTACTGCTAATTAGTTAATAAAATAAAAACAAAAAAAAAAAAAAAAAAACAAATTGCAAAATTTCAAGTTAATTTCAAAAGAATTTTTTGCATGTAATGCATTAAAAATCAACTTTTTAAATAAAAGTTTAAATGATGTTGTCTGAAGTTTGGTAAATTTAAATATTAATCGTAAACTAAAATGTTGCTTTGTTTTTGAATTAAAAAAAAATCCAACTGTCAAATATAAAATATTGTTAACTAAGTGTTTATATCCTATCACTTATAACAGGCATAACCCTGTAAAAAATGGGTAATATAACCCAGTGGAGTAGTTACCAAACTGATCTCATGTAATACAATTACCTATATATAGAAGTACTATGGTAATTACCCTATGGCCAATTTGTCTCTGCTCAAGAATTTAAACTTAAAAAGTAGGAATGTATTGCTTTTAAATTCTTTTGTTTATTTTTTTTATACTAAATGGGATATAATTCTTATTTAGTGTATAATTTTTAAAACGTACGAGTTTATATTATTATTTGTCAGATAGTTTTCAATTTTTATCCCCAATTTCGAAATTTATATTCCTAAAAATCCCCAAAACCTTCATTAGTTCATCCCCAAAAATCCCCACATAAACTGCATCAATAATTTTGAATGTATGTACATATTTTTTATTTGATATGTAAATTTTAAATTTGGAGACTGTGCAGATCAACTAAAAATCTTGACGACATTCTTTTTAAACCAACCTATTATTGTCAATCGTCATTTTGTTGAAATACTGATCGCTGTGCCACTTCATATTCAGCATAAGACATCATGATGTCGTTGGAAATATTTGTATAGTATCTATACGGCATCTATTTTACCTAAATTCTAAATAGATGTCCTGTGCCATATTATAGAAAGCATTCCCATACCATAAAGTAAATATAAGTGGAAAAGTAATTGTGGTCGGACGAAACTAAAATTAGTTTATCTATTAAAGAAGTAATTCAGCTGTAAGAAGACCCTGTAATACTAAATTCCTTCGCAATAAAAACCATTAAAAAGGTGGCGAAAACATAATGATATGGGGATGGTATTATTTATATGAGAAAATAAATCAAACAAAAACCAAGAGCACACGTTGCAAAAATTTTATATGAAAGCATAAGTTTTAAACAAGTTTATAAGCAAATCTTGAAAATTGAAATTCTATTGAAATTCTTTCATCGTGTGTTTCGAATGTAAGAAGTTTATAATATATAATTAAGCAAGCAAACAAATTTTAAAAATTGCCTAAAACCGGTCGATCATCCCCAATTAAATCCCCAACCCCAAATTAATTTTTCTATCCCCATTTCAGAAAAAAAATCCCCATTTTGGGGATAAATCCCCTAATCTGACAACACTGTGGAATAGAGTGGATTGTCAGGGATCGGTTTCTTTGTAGATGGATTTCTTGAAGGGGTGGGGGCCCCTTATTTTTTAATTTTATAATTGCAAACTAACTTTTTAATTTTTCCTCTTTGTTGGGATTTGAACCTATGAAACTATTCATCATTGATGCACAGTAGAAAGAGATCCCTCGGTGATTATCGAATATTAGATGGCGGATTATTCGTCAAAACAAAAAAACTGGTGGAGATACCATTAAACACCCTGGTTAAGTTGACGGCTGTACAATAGATCTACAGGTCGAAGTACTTTAGGACCTCCTTTATGAATGAATGAAATGTAGTTTAAGCGGTTAGTTTAGTATCGTTTATTTATATTAATTAAAAAATCATTTCAATTGTAGTTGCTTATTTTTCGTTTTCTGTATTCCGTAAAATTCTTTACAAATGGTGGACAACAGACTACGCAATTAATAAGCGACTACATTTTAATTTTTTTGTTATAATTTTTAATAGTCAAAGGAGAAAATAATGTCTTGAACATGTAAGTATTTTTGACTCCAACTTTGGAAGTCTTATCAGAGTTCTTTGTGTTTTATGCATATTCATTATAATCTTCAGGTATTTAACTCGTACTTTTCTATATATATCATATATTGGAATTATATTTCATAGCCTCAGGCGAAGCCCTCTAACCACTATGTAAATGTCTTGGATAAATGGAGAAAGAGGGCAATGAAAAATCGATTATATTATTACTAAAAGGTTGATACCTTAATCATTAAAGAGTATTTAGAAACACCAAAAGAGTTTATCGTTCTCATAAAACTTTGTGCATTGTGGCGATCAACAGTGGACAGACATTAAGTGTGGGATTTAGGTGTAGTCTTACATGACATCTCGTAGATACCGTGTATAGACCCGACTGATCTTCTTAGGTACCTAAACTTAAAGAAATATTTATATTTGAAATGAACGCGACATCTCCAAACGGACGTAGTATACATATGTTATACTCAATATCAATTTTTTTTCAATAAAAATTCAAATTTATTTAATTTTCTTTTATATATATATATATCTTTTCGACTGTTTAATAATTTTTTCTTTATAGGCCAAATCTATTTTATAACTGTCTTAAATAATAAATTTAATTTAATTAATGTGTTTGTAGATACTTTTTGTTCAGCTTTTATGAGCGTGTTTAAGATTTCGTTTTCTTTTCATGTAATTTCTTTAGTACGAGTGTTATTTTCTATAATTTCATAAGTAATTATAGCATTTTATCAAACAAACGAAAAATATAAATCTAAACATGAATAAGAAAAAGTTTTTAAACGTTTTTAATAGCAAATAAAAGAAAAACAAAACATTTAAAAATTTGTTCAAGATATACTCTATAACAATTATTGTTTATATGTTTTGTCTTTTTTTTAACTACTCGTATATCTTAAATTTGTGATAATAAAACTGATTAAAATAAAAAAGTATACCTGTAAGTAGAAATATTTTACTTACTTGACAGTTCAAAAAATTTATACTAATGTTTTGTCTTTGCAGTTTTCATTTCGGAATATACGAGTATATGATTGAAATTACAGAGAAATTACAGATAAAAAATAAAAAGTCAGCTGATACGTGTTAAAGTACTTCACATATATTAAATGTTGCCCAACTTTATATCTTGCTTTAATGAAAAAGTATAGCCTGTTCGTAAATGCATATTAAAGTGCGTATTATGTTGGAGTATTCACAATATCGGGCGGTTCTTGTTTTCATGTTCATTCACCAAAAAAGAGAGTATTCTTATATGTTTTTTTTATTTAGAAATTTCTTTTTGTTAATGAAATTATTTATGAATATTAAGTAGTAAAAGTTTATTTATTTTATTTATTTGCATTTTCTGCTAATAGCGTAAAAAATCTGCCATTAAAGCAAATTTATTTGACTTCGGTAATTTACGTGTAAAACATATTTTATTATAGTTCAGATTCACAAAACTCAAAACTTCAATAAAATAGAAAACGAATAGACAAAAAAAAAAAAATAAAATTAGTGAAAAATATGTTTTTCTTTCTAATTTTAATAGCGAAAGTAAAATATATTTTTTTTGAATGCTACTCAAAAGCAAGTTGGTATATTTAGTTTGTCAAAGTTGATGTTTTGTAAAAAACAAATTGGTGAACTTGAAATTTCCTCTTATAAAAGTGAGTTCGAAATCATAAAGAATAATTCATAAAAACGTTTTTAGCTTCCTGAAATAAATTTTACCCTATTATATTAAAAAAGTAGTCTCTCTATTTCTGGTTGTAAATTTTAGCGATCTATCAATGTTTACACGAATCAGTAGATGTTATAATTGTTTTTTAAGGCGAACGGGGTACGTATGCATATAGAAATTGTAATAAAAGTATAAATTTCAATTTACAATTCGATTAAACTTTGCTGCTAAATTTTTTATGACAATATTCGATTTCTATTGAAATCTTAAGACCCCCGGCACATGAGGACACTACCCGTAATTTTAAAATTCTGTAAACGTCAATGCAATAAATTACAATGGGACAGTTTCGTCAAATTACGCTATACTTAAACAATTTTTTCAGGTCTTAAAAACTTGGACACTGTAACTGGTCGCGCTTACAGGATATAATGAGGCTTGTAATTCATAAATCCTATAAAATATTAGGTCGTGGTATTTTTATCGAAGACTGAAAAAGTCACACCGAATTTATTTAAATTTAAGATCATAACGTTATGTATCAGACTGACAGTATAGCCCAAAATTTAACTATAATATACTCGTACAAGCTTTCCAATTGTTGTGATTTATTTTTAATGGTAATACTAATTTTATTACATCTAGACCACTATATTCAATGGGTGGGATATTTCCTGTCCCTGAAAAGGTCGATTCAAAAAAAAATTAAAATTATAAATATTTTTTTTTTCTAAATAAAAAGAACTTACATATTTATTTGACAAATTTCTATGCAATACTTGTCAAATAAGCCCTCAATAAACCTAAAATAGTTTTTTTGAATACGGGTATTAAATTATTAATATTTTTTATGTTAGCAGTAGTAGCTTTTTAGTTGAGTAGAGTCAGAGGTAAATCATTAATAAGGATTTACTAGTGCGACAATTGTGCCAAATAACTACGGTGATCAACCAATTTTATTTTTTTTACATAAAATACAACCCAAATGGCTCCGTTTAAAAGGCATTTTCGACAATAGGTTGACGATTATAGAATATTCTGCATAGAAGATAGCCAGAACAATTCGTCAACGACAAATTTCGAAAAAAATCTTGCACGATTGTCTGAGCGACAATGTCACTGAGCTTGTCGTCGACCGCACAAACGTAGCGTGAATATTCTGTTTATTATATTATATACAATATTATATCGTGCACGAACACCTTCGCAATGTTGTCGACAACCACTATTGACATTTCCAAGCAGTCGATATAGCTAGCGAATGACTAGCTATTTCTGTAAATACCAATCATTACCAATAGCTACCGATCTAACTACTAGCAAAGCTTATGACTGACAATTTTAACATGGGGATGACATTGACGGTAGTTACTTGCCTTGATCTGCGATACCATATAATGTGCAATTTGGCTGATGATGTTATTAAAAAGTGGTAAATGTATTAACACTATACGAGTGTATAGTGGATAGTGCAATCAGACCAAACAATTTTTTAGCCTAAATGCACTAATTAATTCCCTAATGATATTTCCATAATGAAGACTTTGGAGAAGCTTTAAATGTTTTGATTTTTATTTACTTAATAAATGAAACTTAAAACTTAAGTACAGTCGAATTCCGATATAAGCACACAATTTAAAAGAAAAAATCGGATAATTGCAAAACAAATGCAGTTACTTTTGTGGTCTATTAAATTCAATGGTATTTAACTCCGTTTAAACGAAAATCCGTTTAAAAGAAAAATCTCTTTAAAGAACGAGATTTTGCGTTAAAAAACGCACAATTATAAAAAAAGAATTCTGCTTAATTGCAAATACGAGTATTAAGAACTTATCGACGACAAAAAATTTTAGCACCGGCTCATTTCTTTTTTATTTTGTGCATACTTACATTTTCTAAAGTATTTTTTAGGGCAAGAAAGTTCAACTACTGCCAAAATTGTTTATAATTTGTCAGAATTTAAATTTTTCTAAAACATATCGATTTTACATTCCGGAAAAGCTTAAGTTGAGTGAAAGATTCAGAAGCCAGAAACCGAATTTTTGCATAACTTGTGTCAACTGGGATAGCTATCTATTCGATTTTTGTTAAGCAAGTTCCTGATGATTTTGATTCAATATCTCCTTTAAAAATTTAGGTGTCTTAAGAACATCTTAGAACATCTCAGTTTTTCCAACTGAGAAGACAAACAAACGAGCCTATTAACCTAAAACAATAACAAAATGTGTAAAATTGGTTTTTTGCTATTTTCTATAGTGTGGCTAAACTTCTTCACTTTCATACAATTGTAAACAATTTTTTAATTATAGTGGTCATAATAATTTTGAATAAAATTAAATTTTTTAAAGTCTATTAAAGCTGTTTTTATAACAAAAATGATGTTTAAATGTAATGTTGTTGTTTTCTTTTTCGTTTCTTTTTGGTTGTTGCAATGTTTGTGTTTAACATGATTATAAAAATAAAATATTTTTTTTTTAAATAGAGTATTTTTGTGTAACGTGCTTTTATTTATTTATGTATATAAGGTTTGTAGGTACATACATAAATATTTTAGCTTACATAACCAACAACTAATAAACTAAATATTAATTTAACATGTAATTATAACATGTTAAAAGCCACTTACAAAAAAAAAAAAAAAAAAAAAAAACAAAAGAAAATACAAAACAAATGTGAAAATATTTTTCATATTAAATCTACACACTATTAAAATTGTTGCAAAAGAAAGTTCATCTCTTAAGTCTTTTGTTGGTATTTTAAAAACAATTAACAAAAGACTGTTAAACGGTATGTTTAACAAAAATTCACATACATAAGTATGTTTTTTTGTCTATTTTATTATTATTATTGTTGTTATTGTTGTAATATTTATCCCAGTTTCCCAATTTTGTATGTTGTACTTTTTCTACTCAGCAACTTGTGATCTATAGAAGTGTGTCACTTGTTGTTAAAAATAATGGGAAATAGAAAATAAATTATGATCAAGTTAATTATTATGTTAGAAATACTCGTGTGATTATAGTGTTGAGTACTACTGGGCATTATGAAATATAAGCCAACGTGTTAAAGATGATTATGAAGTTTCTTTTGTATTTATTTATTATATATGATATGCCGATAACAAAAAAGTACCGCTTTTAATAACTTTATATTATAACATCAGCAACAGTGTGCTTGTTGCGTTTTACTGTCAGCTCTGTCAGATCTGTCATGATTAATGTGTTCAAAATTGAAATGAAAGGTTAACTTCAAGATTTAAATATTTGCCCCCTTTTTCATAGTAAATATTTAAGATTTATAAAAGAATTTTTACTATGAGAATTCATTTTTTGAGTAAAATTCATTAAACTCGTAAAAATATCTGAACGTTTAAGATCGTTTTGTTTTCTACCAAAAAATAAAATAATAATATTTTTTAAGATTATTCTTATTAGTATCAGTCCTAAAACTACAATAGTTTACAATAAAGATTTTTGTAGAAAAGAAAATGCCATAAAAATTTCAAAGATATAGGAAGCATTTATCAGTTTAAACAAATATCCTTTTATATAAACCAGTTATAATAAAGGGTGATTTTTTAGCTATTATCTTTTTGGCAACACTGGTTTATACAGCTGTTTCGTGTTTTGTTTCACTATCAAACATCTTCAGTTTGGTCTATAATTTAACCATGAAACGAACAACGCTTGCAAATTATTAAATTTTATTATCAAAATGCGTGCACTGTTAAGAAAGTTCAGTTTAATCGACCCACTGAAGCGGCTTTTTGGGCTATTGTGACTAAATTTCGCACCAAATTTACAGTCTTAAATATTAAACCACCAACACGCTTACGTAGAGTGCGAAATGAAGAAAATATCGCAGCCAGTGTTAATGATGACTATCGTCGCCGTTCGCAGCATTTAGGCCTCTGTTTTTTTTCTTTTTTTTTTTTTGCCCCATGCCACACAGCACGCGTAACAATGGACTTATTGAGAGGCGACTTCTGTGAACATTTTATTTCACGTTCGGGACCGGTCAATTGGCCGCCTAAATCATGCGATTTGACACCTTTAGACTATTTTTTGTGGGGCTATGTTAAAGTTCATGTCTATACAGCCAAGTCCGCTTCAATAAACGCATTGGAAAACAATATTGAAACATTTATTCGTGAGATACCGGCCGAAATGTTGGAAAGAGTGTGCCAAAATTGGACTAAGCGGATGGACCATTTGAGGCGCAATCACGGTTAACATTTGCATGAAATATTCCTCAAACATTAAATTAAATGGACCGCACTAACGATTCAAATAAAGATTTCATGAATTTTTCTGAATTTTTCGTTTTTTTTTTTTTTTGAAAAACTTTCAAATAGCTCTTAAAAACTCAAACAAAACAAAACAAACAAAAATTTTTTGTTTTTATGAATACATACACACATAATTGGCCATTACAACCCTGCCATTACGGCCTAGTTTGTCACAGCACCCATGTTGCGTATGTCAATTTTTGTCTATGAAAACATTATTCCAATTTGGGTAACGTTAACATTAATAAGGAAGAAGAAAAAAACAGATTTTGACAATCGGAAGTAAGCACACTGTTATTGTTTTGATAAAGCGAGACTACCTTATGATGAGTATACCATGATACCCCTTGCTTTAACAGCTATCTAAATCAGCTATATAGTTTATTTTCTCTCTGTGAGAATGAATTTGCACCCGGCCCTATAATGATCTGTCGTATTTGAATCGTAATATTAGATACTGCATTGTGTGTGTTAATCTTTATTCATAAGTGCCGAACCCTCAATTTAAAGTCGACTCCGTACGACAGACCTGAGAAGCTTGTTCATGCCAATTAGTTACTCTCAGACTGCTAAGAGGTAGTCGCCGAAATTGTCCAGTAAGGCAAAACACTAACCACTCGACCACGCGACAACGTTGTGTTTTTATAAATACAGCCTTCAAGAGAAATTTAAATAGATTTTAGAACTTGACTGCAATATTCATATACAATACTTTTCAAATAAGCCCTTAATAAAAATACTTTACTTTTCTTGTTTCTATAATTACCGAATTCACAAAGTTTTGTATCGTTGTTTCATGTATTGCATACAATGTTGGCTCGTGAACATCTATTGTATGTATATGAACGTATTTTGTGTATTAAACGTCAAAA
The DNA here is from genome assembly GCA_963576795.1 of Metopia argyrocephala. Classification (NCBI taxonomy): domain Eukaryota; kingdom Metazoa; phylum Arthropoda; class Insecta; order Diptera; family Sarcophagidae; genus Metopia; species Metopia argyrocephala. Next base: position 52,012,293 of record OY756211.1, on the reverse strand, counting down.
ACCAAATAAGAAAAAGAAAAACTGCATTAAGAAGTTGATTTTTACAAACAAAATACATTTTTCTTCCATATTTATGTTTTTTTTTATTTTATTTAATTTAATTTGCTGCTGACAATAAAAAGAATTTTTTTGTGTTTATATTTTTTGTCAATATTTTTATTTCATATATATATATATATATATATTTCAATAACACAGAAACCAATACAACTTTTTTAAAACATATGAAAAAAAAGTGTATGAGTTGTATCGAATGTTTATATATATACAAATTACCAACAACAAGCGCACAACTATTGTAGTGACATACAATCTAACAACGAATACAACGAATACAAGGGTTTTGTGAATTCGGCATATAATAAAAAAATATACTAGCCAATATTGAAATCAATGTTGACGTTTGGTAACTCGATGATTCCCTAAGAGTAATTTGTTTTTTTTTCTAACATTTACATCAAAGGGAGTCTGCTTCTTCGTTGACCAATATAAAATATTTTGTAGCAGAATTATCCACACGAGACACAGTATTCACAAAATGGTATTGGATGATTGTCAGCTGAAGGTGTGCGTGGTAGCTGAAGAAACACGCATTTCAAAAACTTAATCGGCCATACATATGTATAATGAAAAGTTAGCACGTCGTTAGTCTATGGGACAAAAAATCTTGAACGTTTGAGCAAGAATTTCCACGTATAGGAATGACAAACTTAGCTACTGTGTACAACAACCTGCTAATTTTTTTATTATTAATAAGGCTGTATATATATATAAACCTATACATCGCATATAACGCAAAATTTGATTGCAATAAAGTCGAGTTTTAGCTTCAATTCGTAACCCCATATATGAAATATGCCTCTACCAACTCACACTCGAGAGAAAGGAACAATCAAAGCAGTGGATTCAAGTTGGCAAATCATGTCCTAAAAAGGCGAAAACAGTCAAAATCAGGGTGCTGGTTTTTTGATGAGCGTGTTCTAATTTTTATGATTAATTTCAAAATGGCTATTGAATATCACAAAAAAATTTATCGAACTAAAGAAATAAGGAATATTGTTTTCAAATTTGTTATGTTGGTCGGCTAATTTAGAGCCGTCTTCGTCTCAAGTATGAAGAAAATGTTTGAACTTAAAAAAAAAATGAAAAATGTTTCTGGCATGAAGGCATTTTCATAAAAAATCATAATTAAATATCACTAAAGCTGCTAAAAAATTGACCAATCTGTTATTGTATTTAGAAGGCAGTTCCTTATTTTGCCTATTCTTAAAACAGGAAAGTAACCAATAAACGAATTATGCTTCAGTAGTATAGAAAAAAAAAACAATTTTTCAGAATAAAACAACATTTTACTACAGTATGAGGCTTTAGAAAATTATTTTAAGGTGCAAACCATGGCCATGAAGTAGTGCTGATATATCATCATCCGGTAAACAAAACTTGTTTATTTTAAGATTTATAAAAATATATGAGTAATTAAATTTGACTTGTGGGTAATGCTAGTAGTCGCCGTGGTCTAGTGGTTGGTATGTTGGCTTACTAAGACGATAGCGCTGGGTTCAAATCTCAGCTCTGACATTTTGAAAAAAGAAATATGAATAAGTTATTTCTTTCGGTGACTGCCTCTCAGCAGTCTTCTGGCAAAAGCTCTGAGAGTAATTGATTGCCATGAAAAAGCTTCTCAAATCTGTCGTTCGGAGTCGACTTTAAACTGTAGGTCCCGGTACTCATGGATAAAAAATTAACACACACAACATGAGTGCTGCGAGAAGCTAGGCCGTAATCCTGACACAGGGTTATAATGGCCAATTATGTATGTATGTATGTATGTGGGTAATGCTAGTGTGCGCTAGTTTGCTGTTAATAACGGTTTTAAAAATTATGACAAAAAATGTAGGCTATTAAGACTGCCTTTTGTTTGCCCTCTTATATGTTGGACCACAAATAATAATCGCCCAACTGTTAAATTATTTTAAGGAAATGAGATGTTAATACGAATGAAATGCTTATTAAAGTTAGGCATGATTGAAGTAAAAACCTGATATTATATTTACAACTATAAAGATTTCCTATGTACATCAGTTTAAAAATGTCTTTTTAAAGAAAACAATACAATTGACAACAATTGCGGTCTAGTAACTTTTTTGAATACAGACAATATTATAGCTAACGTACGTAACAGTAGATAATAGTAGTTTATTATAAAAAAAAATTGCTATTGATTAATTTAATACAAACCTACAAGGTATTGAAAAGCATTCAATAATACAAAAATAAGTAAAAAGAAAAAAAAAATAAACGGTTTAAGTTTAATGCTTCAATGCTATATAAAAAAAAAAAAAACTTTAAAAATTAAAGAAAAACTTAAAAATATTTTTTATAAAAACTTGTTATTTACCTATACATGCATATGTATTGTTAAAAGTAATTCATAAAGCAACTTAACAAATAAATGTAAACAAAAAACAAAACAGAAACAGAAACAAAAAAGTCGTTACTTTGTAACTTACAAAAAAGTATATAAAAGAGTTCATTTCATGCGTAGTTTAGTACGCATGCGTACATGTTATTTACGTTACAATTTGTTAAACAGACACTCAACAAAACGAGTTTAAATTAAATATGATTTCAATGTTCAAGACGAAATTATAACTTTTGGAATGAGACTGAAGCATTAAAATTGTTTTGTATTTACCATTAATAAAAATTAAATGAAAACTATAAAAGTAATGGTTAATTTACAATATTTAAGTGGTTTGATTTTGTAAATAGGCTGCTCGATTCCGTTGGTTTTCTTGAAACAAAAACACGTTTATAAACTTCTTACAAGCAAGGTTATATATGTATAAATGGATTGCCAATTCATCCATTTCTATCAGACATTTAATCAATTAATTAATGACTTTAAATTGGCACAAACAACGACAAAGTTAGAGAAAGAAAAAGACAGTACGTCACTCTATTTAACAATCATGGTCTTTGCCATCACATACATACTATTGTATAAATAAATCATTGTATATATTTGTTTACAAACATAGATATATATTCTATAATGACATAATTCCCAAAGCAAACAACGTATATTGTAAGTTCTCCCATTTAAGTGTCTACAACCACTTCAACTTCGACTTAAACTATTAGTCAACTGCACAAGTATCTGGTCTAGTCTTGTTGTTAAAACGGAACAGAGTGGTTTTTGCAGTTACATTTTGCCTTTTCTTTAAAAATGCAAAACCATAAACAAATGATAGCTTTAATTGTAGTAGAAATATTTTCAGTTAACACGAGTCGACTTGTAGGAGCTTCGCTCTATAAATTTTACATTAAAAATCAGTTTTATTAGAAACTATTAGCAAAGACGTAAAACATCCGTAGATTTAAATTACAAACTACTGTTTGAACTGCTTAAATTTAACAACAAATATTGATTAGCCATACTGGTTGGATATTTTTTAGTTTATTATTATCAACTTCTTTTAGTTGAAGAACAATTAATATGTATTTTTTTTATTTTCTTATAAATATTTTTAATAAAATAATCTTCAAAATAAAATAAGCCAGTGACACTGAAATGGGTTGGGAGAGCCTTACATACCTAGCTTCTCGCAGCACCCATGTTATGTGCGTCAATTTTTATCCATGAGTACCGGGACCTAGAGTTTAATGTCGACTCCGAAGGACAGATTTGAGAAGCTTGTTCATGGCAATCAGTTACTCTTAGAACTTTTGCCAGAAGACTCCTAAGAGGTAGTCGCCGAAAGAAACATTTTTCATATTTCTTTTTCTTTAAGATGTCAGAGCTGAAGTTTGAACCCGGAGATCGTGCCTTAGTAAGCCAAAACAGTAACCACTAGACCAATGTAATCCAAATTTTCATTTTCTGTACACATTATATGAGCGAGCGGATTGACACAGAAATGACGAAAAAATAAATCACAATTGAAGTCAAGTAAATTCATATATAGAAAAATTCGGTTAATCCTAGTAAACTAATGGGCAATATGCAACTCTAATTACATAAGGTTTGTGGACTCTATTCTCATAAGACACACCGCCTATGTGTTGTTGAATTAAAATAGATTAAAGAAGTTTATGGCTCTCCCAACGCAGTCGCCTTAGTTTAGTGCATAGTTGACCAAAACTCTCAATTTTTTGTTTGTTTTGTAGTACAACAAATTGTAGTCGAACAAATTGGGTTTGATTTTCTTCCTCGATTATTTATTTACTGTAAGATATGCTTCTAAAGCTTTTATGTATAGTTTTTTCTAAGTGATTTGAAAACATTGACTAACGACTGGTTAGATAAATTTTAACATTTGAATAAGATTTTTCTTTTAATGTTTTGAGCTCTTAGAAAACTATCCTATACTACTACTTTGACAGCGTGAAGTCCATGTGGCATGCAATTGATTTCCTGAAGATACTAAAGCACATATAATCCAAATATAATATTCTATTAACCGGACATATGTGCCAGCTGGGAATTCAACACAACCAATTCTGTTATAGCTGTAGTGAAGCGGAAGAGAAAGAGATTTTATTTTTTTTTACTTATTTTATTTTTATCCATATAATGCATAAGTTCTTACAGGTTAATTATAACAAGAAATTAATACATGATTTATTAACAACTACTTCAAATATTTTAAAAATCTTGAAGTGCCATCATATGAAGATTAATTAGTGAAAAAAAGGTTCTTACTAATGCAATGAACACTTGTATAAAAACAAAAGAACCTTTTCCCGGCATTTAGTAAAACCTAAAACCCGACTAGCCTTCTGAGCAGTTTGGACGATATGTGGATCGGAAGCCAGAAAGTTATCAACTAAATAATACAGCTTTGAATAAAAATAGAGCTTTAAACAACTGGGTTCTTTTTTCATGTGTACGAATGCATTTCTTTTTAAATAAGGTTTTTTAAAAAGTAATGGGTAATTTAAAAATATTGGCTATATTTTTTTTACTGAGGCCAGAGCTCAGTGTATGACCCCTACTATGTCTAGGATAACATAAGGGGAAATGGAATACAGGGCATAGGCCTCTTATGTGAACTTATTACTTAATATCATAACTGATATTAGTCAGAAAAATAAAATAAAGGTCTTATTTACTTTAAAAAAGCGAACCGCTAGGAAATGGTTGATTGATTATTCAATGGCCTTCACCACTAAATAATCCAGTAAAGTTTGAATTAAGGGAGAAATAAATGATCATAATTACATATGTATATTGGAGATGATGTTATTGTGATTCTCCCTGATCCAGCCCCTGGGATAATTCTTAGTAAATTAAATCTTCTTAGCCAATCCAGTGGTGTCTGTAGTATGTGGTTATAGCACTGACACCTATGTATTTTGAAATTCTCAAGACACTACTTGATATTTTATGTTTAAACAGACATTGGAGATGAGAAGCTTATATTATTTCTTAAGATACTTCCAGCATAAACAACTTTTTACCCTTTTTACCATTTATAACCTGAATTTTGGAACACAAACTAAAATACGGTCCCCGGAAATAGATAGACTCAACTACTGAAAAAGCAATAGGGTATGTTCTCTTTTTCAAATTGGACCTGGGGGTGGTGTCTTCGATATAAACTAAATACTGATTTTTGTATATATTGGGAATGGTTAAAGCTAAAGTTTCGGAATTGGGTCTGAATGAGTTCACGGTCAAAGCAAATCATCAGCCAGAAAGTAGACGAAAAGGGACAAGTGGGCGTGGCACCTCTTATACAAGTTATATATTAATTTCTTTATATCTTGAGAAGTGTTAAACTTGAAGTTTCTGGATTTGGGTAATTGATTTCGTAGTCATTAAAAATCATTAATTGAAATATGTGCACAAAGCGAAGCACGCCGGATTTGGGCTATATTTTTAATAAATGAAACTATACATTTTCAAAAATTCAAAAATGTTCTGGTTTAAGTACCTCTCATTTTAATTTTCTTGTTTTTTTATGTTCCTATTACAATACAAATTATATTGCAACTTAGAACTGGGTGAAGAAGGCTGTTTAATGTAACAGACCAGAGCCTCTGGATGGAATAACAATAGTTAATAGGACACCTTAATTAAAATTTAATTTATTTAAATACCACGTAAAATTTCACAATATTGTATATTCAAATACCAAATAACGTGAAATATTTTTTTTTTATAAAAATCTTTCAGTGGTCCTAGTTTATACACATATGTATATGAATATACTTATTGTTTACAATTTAAAATTCTGTAACAAAAAAACAAAAAAAAAAAATCTTGTACAATTTTTAAAATTAGGCGTCTTACCAGACATAAAAACAAGTGGTTCATGTTGCACTTGTTATTCCAGCTGCTACCACTACAGCAATAAATACTGCACTGCCGACAAATTTTATGTACAAGTGGTACAACATACATAAATAAGAGAATTAAAGAGAAAAGCATCTTAACAGACAGAAACGATATAAAAATCTATTAAAAAAACTTTTTAAAGTGGTAAAGCAGCATTCCAATAAATAATATAAATCAAGAAATATTGTTTTTTTCAAACCTCATATTTAGTACTTTTGTTTTTAGTAATATTTTATATTAAAAACAAAATGAAAATTAAAAAAAGTTAAAAACTTTTCTTAAAATTATAACTTGTTGCAATTAAATATGTATGTATATAAGTATGCACGTATCTAATTGCTACAATACGTGTTGGTATGTTTTTACTGAAGTTATATTTTTTGTTTTCTTGATTTTTACTGTCACTGTTTTTTTTTTTTTTCTATTGTAGTAATTGTTGTTTTAACAATCAATGGCAATTTGAAAAGATTTTTATGCTTTTTTCGTATTTCTATTTAATGAATAAGAAAGTGAAAATTTTTTTCACTCATTTTGATTGCAGGTTCAGTTTTTAAATCTCAAAGAAGTTTTTAGCGCTTTTACACTCATAAAAATAATAAGTAAACGAGTATATATATGCAATAGTTAAACGAAACTGTCGAAACAAAATACTTAAGGCAGAAACCTTATTTCTTACAGAGACAGAGAATATTGTTTAACATCTTAGCTGAGATATTGGATTAAGAACTTATTATTGTATAAATGTATTATGACTTTAGAGTCAGTTTTTGTTATAACGCAAATTTTTTATAAGATAATTCACAACAGTTAGTGGTGGTATGTTGCTTTACTGGACAATTTCAGCGACTACCTCTTAACAGTCTTCTGGCTAAGTTACTCTGACAGTAACTGATTGCCATGAACAAGCTTCTCAAATCTGTCATTCGGAGTCGACTTTAAACTGTTGGTTCCGGCACTCATGGATAAAAAATTAACACACACAACATTTTTAAAATCAATTGATTTTCAATACAAGAAATTATGACCTTTTAATGAAAGAGAAAAAGTTGGTTGTTTTTTATAATTTTATTATTATTTTGTTTATTTTATGAACATATTCAAATGAAAAGACGCTATCCAGCCCCTTGATACAATCAATTATAATTGTCAAAATCATTATTTTTTTTATTCAAATTTAAAATATTAGAAAATTAGTAAAAATAAGAAAACAAAAAAAAAAACAAAATCTCTGTCTTTAATTTGTTGAGTGTTACAAATTGTTTGCAATTTTACCAAAAGTTTTAGAATAAAAATCATCATTTGGTGAAAAAAAATCAACAAATTACTTATGTGAGCTTTTCAGAAAATGTCAAGTAAACTTTTGAAAATTATATAATTTACCTTCAAAAGTACTGTTCTAACTTACATATTTATTTTGTTTCATTTAAAGTTTAAACTTTAAACTGACCCTTATGAACATGTGAATTTGAAGGCAGTAATTTTCACCAAAATAATCTAACTGGAGTCTTCTCACTTTGGTCTCGCACATTTTAATTAAGCCTTTTTGCTAAAAGGAAATCTGTACCTTTAATATATTCACGTTTAGCTATGTAATGTACAGAAGAAATAACACACCAAGTGTGGAAAAAATTTTTATATGACCAGCAAAGTTGTTTTTTATCCACAAAAAAAATATGAAATTGTCTACAAACTCTGTTTTCTTATAGTTATACAAGAAATATATTACTCATATGTATATATTTAAACGTGCTTATTGGATGAAAAGTCTTATATGCGGCCCGTTAAGCTGGAGTGTACAAAGTGCTATTTGGAAAACCAATTTTCGCAAAATTTTCTTGGCATATGCTGCTGTATTTTTCAAGTAAGTTTTGAAATGTTTGTTTGCAGATGCTCAATTGTCACTGATTTATTGAAGTGTTCGAATACAGAGCCGTAGGTAATATAATTTACTAACAAATTATACGACCTTCGTGGCCAAGTAGTTGGAACAATACTTTAAATTATTCTTTCATTAACTGGCAAGCATTGCTCTGGTGTAAGTCTATTTATAATTAAATTCCCAGACAAACTAGAAAGAAGCGATTACACTGGTCTACAAGGAAAATGTTACAATAACGAAAGTGGTAAAAACTCCACCTCCATTACCAGCAAGCTTGATGTTAATCTGGAGATCAAGTGAAGAATAAAACTGGCCAATACGGTCTCGGTAAGCAGTTAGGAAACAGAGACCTCTCTAATGCAACGAAATTAACATTTTACAAGACGCTTATTCTTCCGGTGTTTCTCTATGATGCAGAAGCATGGACGCTGGGAGTGTTGGAGAGAAAAGTTCTTCGCAAGAGCCTTAGTCCACTAAGGCGATGAGTAGCGCTTACAAACAGCTATTAGCGATATGAGCTCCGTGACGATGTGGGCGTTTTTCAGCGGCTATGTTGGCTCGGCCATATTATTCAGACGTTAGAATCTGCTCCAGCGAAAAAGATTTTCGATACGACGGTCACTGGACGTCGGTGTATAGGACAGCCATGTTTACCTTGGAAGGAACAGGTTAATGAAGCCCTGTCATCAATTGGTGGCGCCTGGAGACTAATGTTGAGGCTAATCGAACGTGTTATTATGGCCAGCTATTAAGTAATTAAGGTATTTTTTTGTAAGAAAAGAAAACACCATATGTGTTTCATACTTAAGTAGAAATTGTCTTTGTCCTTTTGTCGCTGAAAACATTAAAAATTTCATTTCACTCAAATTATATTTGTATAAGAGGAATGGAAAAAAGTATAGTTATTCTCCGGCTAAAAAGAAGTAACCGATGAAATAAACTTTCCGGATTAGCTGGTTAATCGAATCACGGTCGGCACTGTATTTGATTTTTTCTGCCTTTTTTCGTTGTGGTTGCCTATAGCACAAGCAGTGAAGATCTCGACCGTTGAAACTTGTCCAGTTCTCTTTCACGGATGTAATTTTTCGCTTAATAAAATCAATATTTAAAATTTTTATTTCTAATTAAAGAAAAAAGAAAATTATAAGAACGATAATTTTCTTTGATAACAAACTGCGAATCCTTAAGATACCTGCGATGTCTACATTTATACTTTTTGACAAATATTTTTTAATGAGTGTAATTGTAGTATCTTTTCTTATGCTAATAAGAGGCTTAAAATATATATTTAAACAAAAACTGTTTTTGTTGTTTTCTTGCCACATGCAATGTATGAGTATTGGATGCAAATTAATGCACTCGTGCTTGACGTTAAATTGTATAAAATATTTAAAAAAAATTTTTTCTTTAACTAATTTTACTATTTTGTTTTTTATTCTCAATTTAATTTATAGCAATTATGCATATTTATGGCAAGCATACAAGTGTTAGTAATAGTGCGAGGCTGCATTAAAGAAATCAACAATTTGGCAACCAATGCAAATGTGTACAACGCGTTGTAAATCTGTTTAAACAGCTGGGTATTGCTTTATGCTGGCAAATATATTTAAAACAATGTAGGTGAAGTTAATGAACTGGTTTGAAACAAAAAACTTTATGTCAAATAGTGAAATATTTATATTATTCTGCTGAGCGACATATAACAAATTCTTATAATATTTTAAAAAATCCAAATAGGAAAAAATTACACAGCCATTAGTGAATTTATCAATTACATTTAGAAACTTGTTTTTTTTAATAACAATAATATTGTTTTATAAATCAAAACTTTTACTAAATATTGAAATAAAAATATAAACCACACTTGTTCTGCATTTATTGCCCTTTGAGCTATAAAAACCAGATTTTTAATAATAATTTATTGTAACCGCCCAGTAAGATTTCTTTTTGAAAATTGTAAAAATGAAAAAGTAAAAAAATCTTCATTTTGTGAAAGTTTTAGTTGTTAACTTATCATCATTAATGGTTTCTTAAGATATTTTAATTGAAAGTGTTTCACTTTGCTTTGTAGACTTATAGGTCTTTTAGGTTCAAGTAAATGTTATTTCATAGATTTTAAATTGTTTTAGTATTTATTTAAATATGTTTTTTCTTTTTTTTTTTATTGGATTGATTAAAATATTTTATTTGTATATTTTTTAATTTTTTTGTTTGTTTGTTTATAGAGTAAAATTCAATATGATGCTAGTATAGGACAGCGAAAGCCCTTGTATGTAGACATTGAGTCAGTTATATGAAATATTGTATCATGTAATTTGAAGTGAAAGATGCTGTAATAGCCTAAAGATATTTATTTATTTTTTCTTACTTAGTCGAACATATACGTTTTTATTAATAATTTAACTGGTGTGCTTCGCTATGACCATGCTAATGATATAGTCACTCATATCGTCAATAGCATGGAAGCAATTTGTTCTCATCAAATTTTAAGTATTCTTGTGAAAATGTTTAGATTATTGCCATTTTTTAGTTTGGCTCCACTTCCGTTTCTCGATGGCTTTCAAATTAGCGACAGCATTTGACCGGACAGACCTTATTTGGTCTATCCTCAACTATTACAATTATTCGCCGTGGTCTAGTGGTTAGTGTTGGCTTACTAAGACATGAGATTAGGCATTTTCGAAAAAAAGAAATATGAACAAATTATTTCTTTCGGTGACTACCTCTCAACAGTCTTCGGGCAAAAGCTCTGGGAGTAATTGATTGCCATGAAAAAACTTCTCAAATCTGTCGTTCGGAATCGACTTTAAACTGTAGGTCACTGTGCTTATGGATAATAATTAACACGCACAACATGAGTACTGCGAGAAGCTAGGCCGTAACTCTGAAACGGTACGCTAGCTATGTATGTATGTATGTATGTATCAACTATTACAAGTTGTATATGGACATTTCCATGAAAATGTCAACCTGAACTCAAACAAAAAGCTCTTCAAAATATTTTTCATATATGGCAAAGAGAAAACAATATACTGCTTATAACAATTATTTAAGAGTAAAAAAAATTAATTTAAAATTACAATCTCTTAAGTTGCATTTAAGAAATTTGTTGGAGAAAAGCGCCATCTATTGAGAAGTAGCAGATAACAGCTAAACCTACTTAGCGAGGGCACTTATCACACAATCAACATGCAACGATGAGACAATTGAGGGTGAAAGTATAACACTGGCCTTTGAATAATCAATTCACAACAATTTTTCTCATTTCTAAAGCGCTTAATAATAATACATATAAAAAAATATATATGTTCCAATAAAATACCAATATAATGCACACCATCAGTAGGGGTTTGCATCTGAATATTGATTTCAATAAAAAAAAACAAAAAAGTAGCATTAAATTTTGTGCGCAAGATTAAATGTCTGCCGCTGAAACGTTCAGAATGAGTGGAAAATAATGACAAAATATTTTTCTAGTGCTCATACTTTTGTACAATTTATCGCATTTTGTAAGTGAATAAATATCATGAACGATAATATGGAATTGCCCATATTTATAGAGATGCGCGACGTGTAAAATAAAACTAACTTTATCTAATTCTGGACTCTTTTTATAGGAGAACTAGCACATTTATGTTCTTCAACAAGAGAACTCCAAAATTCGTTCACTACATCTTTGGAAACCTTTAGAAAGCCACATGCTATGAATGGATTCTTTTGCATCCTACTGAGTACCTTAAATGGCACAACAAACTCCAGAAGGTGAAATTGCTGTATAGTAAAGACTATTGTAGGTCATAATATGAAATTTTAATTAATTTTGCTTTTCTTTCCTTAAGAATAAGGTTTCTTTGGGCTATATTTCTATTGGTAGAAATTTTTTTAAAATAAATCAATTTAATGACTTGCTTTAAAACTAAATCTATTACTAGTATACCATATATTACGAGCATTATTTAATTAAGTCAGATTTTGTTTTATATGTAATGAAAGCACAAGATGCATGAATTACTTGATACTCTGCGTTCTATATGTTGTATATGTTTTCTTCCGTAAATAATTAAGAGAAATTGAAATCAAAAGAAAAGTAACGCAATGTTTGTAGCGACCCTTCTTATACAACATATAAGTAAATATGTTTATAAAGAAGACAACGAAACTATTAAAAGAAACAGAAAAGAAAAAAAAATAAATTAAATAATAATAGTAATAAACCTGCTTTATTAAAGCACGAATATTAAAAAAAAACCGAAGCAACTGGTAAAAAAATTAAATTAAAACTTTATAACTCTTAAGAACTCAATGGCTTTTAAAGACAATATCGTCACCAGTCTCATGTCTATACCAAAAGACAAGTATGTAAAACTCTTAATAATATATTTTAAACAAAGACAGTAGATAAACCATGAATTGAAGTTATTTTCTAAAAAACCATAGCTTAAATGAGGGTTTGCACAGGTCCACGTATGTATGTAGATGCACGTACATATGTGACTCAGTTTATTAGTACTTTTATCATTTCTTTATGTACGACACTATACAATGTAAGATAGTTTTAAATGAAGTGAAACGTTACTTATACGCTTTAAATTTTAAACAAAAATTCTCGTGATATTCACGTTGTTCACATCAAAGTTTTCTTGTTTAGTTGTTGAATACGTTTACCGTTGATTTTATGTCATTCAACTTATGAATTCATAACATTTTCTATGCTATGTATTATTATTTTATGCTTATCAACTTCTCTTGGGTTAGGAATATAGTATGCAAAACCATAACCATTTTTTGCCCTTTTATAAACTTAAAACAAGGGGCAGTTCCTATTTATAGTTTTGTTTAATAGTTTAGGAGTTTTGTTAGCAATTTGTAAGGGATTCAGCTTATATGCATGCATATGATTATTGTTAGTTTGCATAGCAAATTCATATAATATTTTAATTAAGTTTTTCTAACGTTATAAATGTACATTTATTTATTTTTTTTAACTATATAAGCCATAATTTTATATATAATACATATTTACTTGTGAGTTATGATATAAAACAAAAGACTTAAGACACAAACCTTATATGAAACTAAGCACTTGCAACATTAACAAATATGTACATATCGCATAACTTACATGAATAATGAAAACAAAAAATACTGTGTGTACTCTTTACAATATAATTTATTTTTTAAACACAAATTTCACAGAGAAAGTTCTTTTAATACTGGAAATTTTGTAAGAACCTACAACTTCTTTAGGAAAAAGTTTAAAAGTAGGAATAAATTATTTTTTCAAAAGAAAATTATATATAAAAAAATAGAACTAAGTATGTATTTCAATCTAAATATATAAAATTGAATGTGTATTTGTTTGTTTGTTTGTACCTTATAGGAGACCAAACCTCTAGACCGATCTTCCTGAAATTTTCACATCATTTAACTGGGACTCTGACATGATTAATAGGGTACCTTTTTTCGACCACACCCACTTTTACGCCTACTTTTTTAAAAATTATGTAATTTCTCACATATAGTTTTTAACAGATTTACTTTAAATTGTATACACATTATACTACAGGCGAGGTATAAATAAACATTTCTTACGCCACGCCCCCTTTCACGCTAAATTTTATTTGAAAGTTTTAAACTTTTTGTTCTCTGTATAAATTTGTTCCTTCCAACGAATTTTTTTTTATTTGGTAGTATATTGCTCTTAATACTGTCAACGTCGCCATATAACTATGAACCACGTCACCGCCGTTAATTTTATTATATAACGAGGGGGTAGCGAAGCACACCGGGTTCAGCTAGTATATTATATATAAAGGTTGTCTTCAATCCATAATGCCTTTTTTTAAGTTTTTAAATACCCGAGTGTATTTTTAGCTCAATGAGAACTATCGGTACCAATAATTATGGTTTGTCAGCTGAGAATATTTTTATTTGACACTGGCCGAAGATACAAAATTTAATCAACGAATTGTTTGTAGTGATGAAGCCTTTAAGTAAAAATATTAAATTAATAAGCAAAATTGTCGTACATTGAACGAAGAAAAAATACTTTTTTTTTATTGAGAACAATACTCAGGGGTAAACCCCTACTAAATGCTGTGCATTGTATTGGTATTTTCGTAGAAAGAACATTATGACAACAGAACATATGTTTTGTTTTCTTATATTATTAACTGCCTTAGGAATGAGACAAATTGCTGTGAATTGTTCATTCAAAGGCCAGTGTTATGTCTTGAATGAATAACAGCAATTATCTCATCGTCACATGTTGATTGTGATGAGTGCCTTCACTAAGTAGGCTTTAGCTGTTATCTGCCACTCGGTGGCGCTTTCTCTCCTGATCATTCGTTTTTTTGTTGTCAATGGTTAAGATGAAATAGAGGAAGCGGTTTTTTTGTAAACGGAATGGGGGGAACCTTTTATTTTTAAATTATAATTTTGAAAAAACGGCAAACCAACTTTTTAATTTTTCACCTTTGCTGGGATTTGGAATTCGGCTTTTGAGTTTTTGTATGAGCGCTCTAACCACTATACTACTATATAAAGATTATATATAAAATAAAAAAAATCGATTTAACGAAACACTATTACATTGGTTAAAATTGAAGTTTGGTTTACATGCTGGTAGCCAGTATATGTCCGTTACAGTCATTATAGAGCGGTATCGAGCAGTGCTGTCTGAAGTTTTGTTTTTAAAAATTAATCAAGTAAACATAAATGCCATTTGTTTATAATAGGGTACTAAAACTTGCCATACAGCTTGCTTAACAAACTCTATTGAACAATTAATGAGGTGACAACTTGTTTTCTCTTAGTAATCCTGTTTACTGGTTACTCACACCTCTGCATAACTTTTGTGAAGCTATGTCAAGTGATTAGTTTATATTCGGCCAGATTTATTGGAAAAGTAGTTAATAATTTACCTGATCGAATGGATCAGGCAACGCCAAATATGCATATGTATGCTGAAAAATTATATTTAAAAAAAAATTACTATCGTGAAATTATATATGTACCACCAATACTACTTTTGTTTTGTTTTATCGTTTTAAGTGTCCAAAGTTTTAACAAATACCCTACATTACAAATATTCAAAGATGTTTTGTTAAAAGATCACTCATATAATACTTGTATTCGTATATAATAATTTTGATTTTTTTTACACTTTTAATTAGAATTTATAAATTATTTGAAAGTTTGTAACATATTTCTGATAATGATAGGCGATATCAAATATTTAAATATTTACCTCTAGAGAGTTTTGTAAGTTAAAATTCTATTTAGGCTGTGCTATGTTAAATGCTTCTTACCTGCAAAAGAAGAAAAGAAAAATTTAATTGCAATGACAAACGAAAAAATGCAAAGTTCTTTTATTCTTAAGTTCGAAGGAAATAAACTGAAGCAGATTACATTTCTCGTTGTGGTAAAATATGAAAAATTTTTGTAGATTTTTATTGCTTCAGATATTAAATCCATGACACTGTCTTAAAAACTAAACTAAAGTTAAAATAGCTTGTGTTGGTGATTATTATAGATGGCAATAGAAAAAAAAAAACGATTGTGATCTTTTGTCAGTAGGCAAAAACTCGGTCAAATATTAGACATAATATTGCAAAAGTTAATAAGTGGAATCTCTCTGTATTTCTATAGAAAAAAAAAATTTATTAAATTTTCCTGTAATTTTTCCAATTTAGAAATATTTTTCCTATAAGCTATTTTTGCTTTCATGTTATCTTTGAATTTATTGACAGCATATGTTAAATTACAAATTTATTTTTAAAAATATAACCGATGCTGTAAAACGAAATTGCCTGAACTTGAAATCGCATGAAAATTCAAATTGTTATACGAGTAATTTTGAATTGTGACAGTGTTTTGATATATTTTTGATATTTGGGATTAATAAAACTTTTTTGTTTAACAGAAAGATTTAAATATTGGCATAATTAAGCTTAATTTTCCTTTGAAAAAGAGTCGATTTTTATTTCAGAAGATTTCGTTTTACAGCACATACCCGTAAAAGTGACTATTTGTTTTGGAAAGCAATACGTTATTTCTGAAGGTTGTTTGGCGTTTTATGCTATTTAATAACACAAAGACATTTTCACACAAACTAAAATTATAAGGTTGTTAAGAGAAAAAGAAATATAAATATTGGCCTGTATTTGAAAATGAAATAATTTTATAAAGTGTTATATTAGGTATGTTACCGGGATCTGCGAAGTTGGGTTAGTTGCGTTAGCACAGATCATCGTTTTTTCCTACTATCGCCTTTCGCAGCTTTCATACGGAAAGCTATTGATGATGACAATTACGAAAAGGATAATATGACAGAAAAAACATGATGTGTTTGAAAACACTTCGACAAACTCATTGCAAAAAAATATTTCAATATAAGATTTCTATTGCAAAGTATGAGTTAAATAGTGGATGTGTGCCATCTCATCCCCAGATCACAAGGAACTCTAATGAGACTTCCGTAGCTGAAGTCCAGACCTTGTTCAGTTTACAAATGTCATTTTCTCCTTTAATTAAAATCATTGCAAAAATAATCTAATTCAGTTTTTTTTAAGACCAGGGGTAAACCCCTCCTCATGCAGTGCATTGTATTGGAATGTGAAGATGGTTTTATAGAATTTTTTTTTTTTTATAAAAATTTGTATATTATGCGCCTTTTTTTTGTTGTTGCTGAGACAAGTTACTGTCATTATGACCACTCAAGGGCCAGTGTTATACCTTCACCCTTGAATTATCAACAGCAAATGCCTTATCTGTCAGTGTATGTTGAATGTGAATGGTGAGCGTCTTCAGTAGATTAGCTGTTATCTTCCCTGAAGGTGGCGCTGTACACTCCTGAGCATTGGTTTCTGGTGGAATGGATTGGAAATGTCAGGGAGCGGTTTATTGTAGATGGACTTCTTGTAGGGGGGGGGGGGCGGAACCTCTTATTTTTTTTTAATTTAATTTTTAATTTAAATTATAATTTTAGAAAGTCGCAAATTTTTATTTTTATAATTTTGTCCTTCGCTGGGATTAAACCTCGGTCCTGTGAGTTTCTGTGCGAGCTCTCAATCACTATACCACGACCCCCCTGAACTGATCTAATTAGGGCATTTAATAACGTTGCGCTTAGAGATAAGAATCAATTGTTTGACCAAATTGTAGTATCTCTAATGATGACATCCCTTTCAAATCCTTCACAAGATTATCCTCCTAGGTGTAAGTTCTGGCTTTACCAATGTATGTGAATCTTTACCTTTTCATCCGTGATTGTATTTCTCAAATTATTGGATAACATGACTTATACATTTTTTCACTTTTAATTTTTGTGGTATCAGTCAAAGATTGAGCTTCTTTGTATATCGAGATTTCTTCGAATGCTTGATAACTATTTGATGATGAATGCCTAGCTTCATAGCAACGTCCACTCCTAATTGTATGTTGGTCTTTCTCAATTTATTCTATGATTTCATTTGTGTTTTTAGGAATTGGTTGACTAGAGCACGGTGTATCTATAAAATAAATATTATCATCTCGAAAATGAGCAATCCACTTCACTGTTTTTTTTACCATTATCCCTGTAAACTTTATAATTTTGTTTTAGCAGCCTGCGATTTATTTGGTATACCATTTTCCTCTTTTTGAGGTTCACTGAGAAAATTAAGCCATTTAATTATTATCACTTATTAAGTGAAAAAAATCAGAAACCGGTTTTTAATGAAATTCATAAATTTTGACAAATTTTTGAAACTTTAAAAAGCAATTTTTGGTTTATTTGGCTTTATCCATTATAAATTTTTTATCATTTGCAGAACGTAATTTAAAGTGAAATTTGATCATATATCACAGCATGTCTTTTAAAAGGTATTGTATTTAAGCAAACCGGGTCTGAAGGAGGTGTGAAAACACCAGTGTATAGTGTGGCTGAAGAGCCGTCCACCGTTGCTGCGAATTGGAAGATATAGATGTGGACGTGCCACACAGCTAACGAAACAAAGTCTCTTTCACGAGACAAATTTAATGACCGTGTTATCTAATCTCACGCGATATCAATTTGAAGCCAAGACCATGTGATTTGACACCGTTGGACTTCTTCCTTTCGGGGTTTTTGAAAGAAAAGGTGTATGTCGAGAAGCCAGCAACAATTCAAGAGCTAAAGGATTAGATAATTCGGCATATTAACGGCATAGAACCTTAATTATGCCTCAGAGTCCAATACAATGCACAGCATCAGTAGAGGTTTACCCTTGAGTATTGGTCTCACTAAAAAATTTATTGACAAAAGACTGAGAAAACAAACTTGTTTGAAAGTTACTCGTAGAACTGCATTCGTTGTTATCATTTATTATAAAAATAAAATAACTTTAAAAAGAATAACTTCATAAATGCTAATTAAAAATTTCTTATTTTTAAAATTCAGATCAGAGAAATTATTTTCAGACATTTATTAACGCCATTGTGGTATGAAATTAAAATTCAAGCATTGAATTTCATTCAAATTCAGTGTAATGAAATGTGTTTAACGAGTAACTGCGTATAAAAATGTGGGCATGTCTTCCAAGTTGCCAATTTTTTTTAATATTTTAGGAACATAATGTGTATGTATGTACTCGTACTTACTATCAGTATATACACGTTTAATAAATTCTATACAAATAAATATGTTAAATACTTTATAGATATGGCCAAAAATACAAAAAAAAAAAAAAAATAGTCTGAAAAAATGTTGTTTGTAAAACCAGTAGGTTATTGCCTTATTCACGTACTTGTATGAGTATTTTAGCAGTCAGACGATTTTTTTTATAATAGTTTTGTTGTTGGTGGTGTTTTTATTTCATTCTATCTATACTTTAACCCAATTTATTTACAACGTCATGTGTATTTGAGTGTATAAGTGAGTGTGATAATTTTGCTTTTTTGTTTGTAAAAACATTTTTAATTTTCGTTTGTTTTATATGTTGGTATTTTTTCTTTTGTTTGTTGGCAATTCAAAAAAAAATATATATTTTTTAATATCATGGTGTTTGTTTTGTTGGTATCTGTGTCAACAAATTCATTCTACTGTCGTTTTTTTAATTATTTTTTTTTGTTCTCTATTTAATGCTGCCTTTTTAATTCTGTTCTACTGACTATTTTCTATTTATTTATGGGATTCTTTTTGTGCATTAAAAAATATACAGAATTTTTGCCTAAAAATGCTCGAGGTGAAAAGAATGTGGCATAAATTAATTTTTGTATGAATGAATGCATAAATTTGAGTTGTTTTTGTTTAAAATAAAAACCATGTTTTAACACATTTTTAAGACAGCGAAAAAAAAACAGGCAAAAAATTGAGGTTTAGAGAGAACAAACTTTATATTTAAGATATCAAATGGGGGTTTTTTGAATGGATTATTTTTGAGTACCACTCGTATTATTCTTTTTCCTGTGATCTTGAACATATGTTGGCTTTGAGTTAACAGAAAAAAAAAAAATAAAAAGAATAACCGGATGTAAATGCATATTTTCACAAAGTTTTTAAATTTTGAATTATAGGTGGTTAGCAGATCAAAATAATAAATATTTTTCTTTAATAGGTAATAAAAGAAAAAAGATTTTTAATACATCAGTAAATTTGTTTTGTCAAAAGATTTTTTCACTATGTACTATAGATTTCTGACCCAGCTGCTATAATAATATGCGCTAATAAGAAGGCATTCCTTTGCGGAAATATGCTTACCTTAGTACTGCCAAAACACTTACGCCTACAGTAGGGTTAATACAATCATAGACCACACAATAACATATATGCAGATATAACTTTAATGTTCTAATGAATTAACAACCTACCTCCAAATAATGAGCACTTTTCAGTATGCGATCGATATCTTGCTAATAAACCTAAGTTCAAACGGTTCAAATACTGGAGTTGAATTCAATTTTTGATTGGATTGGGGTACAAATTAAAAATAAGACAAACTCTGCTGAAACATTTTAATGATTCTGTTCAAAGTTGCTTTGAACATAAAATAATTAGAATGAATTTTATATACATATTTATTTTAAAACAACGTGATTGTAAATGCGAACATGTGTAGTAATTTTAAAGCAACTTTACAACACTAAAATATTAGAGTTGGTTTTGTTACAATTATTATAACTTTCCAGTGTCTCTTTTTTGAAAAGCAGAACTTTCATTTAACCCAGCTATTAGGTTTGGACCATTTTGGTCAATTTTTGTTTTGTTTTCGCCTTGACTAGGAAATGGTGCAACATATCAAATTAAAACGTTTGCTATCGGGGTTTTTTTTATAATTTATTACTCCTGAAAAACTTTCAACCAAAAATAATAAAATGGAAGTCAGAAAAATAGAAAATTATGAATCTTGGGTTTAGGACCATTTAGGACAATAACGGACCAAGTTATTGTTTTTTTTTTTTATTAAATCTTCTCACTACATGATGAGCAAATGATCTTTCGTTGCAATTCACATACATATAAATTTGATGTAAATAGTTCATTTGTTATCGCATTTGCAGCAGCTGCTAATTCCATGTTTTCTAGTTGCTGTTAATCGTCGATTTTTCCATTGTTTTAGCAAAGTAAACAAGAAAACAATTCAGACACTGAATATAAACTGTAGTTAACTGCCGCGAATGATATGTAAAGTTACAAAGGAGAATCCCAGAAATAAAGGTAACTTATTAAAACACTTCAAAGACAAACTGGGTGCATCATATATATATTTTGACATTATAGCAAGCAATTATTACAAAAAAAGAATAATATGGACCAAAATGGCCCTATACCTAAGGTTCGTAAGTTTTGTTTACCTACCATCACGGTTAAGTTAAAAATAAATTTTTAGTCACTTAACTATTAACTGAAGTCTTAATAAAACACTTTTAGCACGTACATACCTAACTGGCCATTACAACCCTGTTTCAGGGTTACGACCTAGCTTCTCGCAGCATCCATGTTGTGTGCGTTAATTTTTATCCATGACTACCGGGACCTACAGTTTAAAGCCGACTCCGAACGACAGAATTGAGAAGCTTGTTCTTGGTAATTAGTTACTCTCAGAGCTTTTGCCAGAAAACTGCTGAGAGGTAGTCGCTGAAAGAAATATTTTTTCTTATTTTTTTTAAGATGTCAGAGCTGGGGATTGAACTCGGGGGTCATGCCATAGTAAGCCAACACACTAACCACTAGACCACGGCTACTTTAGCTCGTAACCTACTTTTAAATAAATAAAATTGAATTTGGTATATCATATATCCTATCATACATAAAAGGCATGTAGAAATTTACCCAAACTACTCCATCTCAAGAAAAGTTTGAACCCATATTCTTTTCTTCTCTCCCGTCAAAATTCATAAAATTAGCTCCTAAATTATATTTGTTTCTCAAAACAAATGTAATTACAAACTTCTCCTTTACAAGAGGGGACAAGAGGGGATTTTGTTCTCTACCCACTATTCACTAACTCTTGTAAGGAAGATTTTTTTAAAACAATGTAATATAAATCTTCTTTTTCTGTACGCAATTGTGCTACAGACGCATTTCATTCATTGAGAGTTTCCGTTAACTATTGTTTAAAATAGCTTATCAAGTTAATCAGATTCATTTGAAAATCCAAAATGGTATCTTTAATGTTTCTCCTTTAATATTTCGACGTATAACATATTTTAACACTATAATTCACTTTTTGGCTTCTAGGAAGAGTCTAAAAAGTAAGGGGTTTAGTTTTGTTTCGTTAAAAACGCTTTAATTATATCAAAGTTAAATTCTATTAAGAATTTAGATTTTTTTGCATTGATTTTATTTTGATAATCAAAGGCAAAAATGAAGTCCGTGACGAGTGCACAAACCAAACTAAAGGGGTTTGCTTTTCGTTTGCTACATAATTTTTTGTTCATTTATTAATTGTTAAAATCAATTTCGGATTTAAGGAAATGTGCAAAAAAGTGGTCGAAAGCTACTTTAAAAGGATCGACAGCAGTAACCCAATCTATAAGCGGTCATTCAAATGACATCACACATTTATATATAAATTTTTTTAAGTATTATAATGAAATAAAAACTTCATCGAAGTTATAGCTTTAACATGTAACCGTAGTCTAGTGGTTAGCATATTAGCCTGCTAGATAAAAACTGCGGGTTCAAACTCCAGCTCTGACATCTTAAAAAAAAACAAATATGAAAAATTATTTCTTTCGGCAACTACCTCTTAGCAGCCTTCCGACAAAAGCCCTGAGAATAACTGATTGCCATGTACAATCTTTTCAAATCTGTCGTTCGGAGTCGACTTTAAACTATAAAGATTGACACACATAACATGAATGCTATGACAAGCAATGCCGTCACCCAGATAAGGGGTTGTAGTGGCCAAATATGTATATGTATGTATGCATGTATGTATGTATGTGTGTTATTTAATTTTATTTTTTGAAATGGAAAAATGGCTAACCCTGTAATTATTCCAAGACTGTCAATATAGTAGTTCAGTCAACAGAATGATGTGCTTTCATAGGAATGTGTAGAAAAAAATTCGATTGCTTTTTTTTAAATCCAATCTTAAATTTTATTTGAAATTAAAAAACCGCACCTTAGTAAAAAATTAAGAAACAAAAAAAAAAAAAAAAAAAAAATAAACATAATAATTAAAACACGAAATAAAAGTAAGTAACATCTTAAAAATATTCAGATATGTTCTGTAAAGCGAAAACGAGTGAAATGTACATGTACACTCACAAATTCGGGGGCAAATACTAATGTTCGAACTGCCTTTTGGCTACGGTTGAAATACAATCAAACAATTCTGAAACAGAATTTTTTTGATATAACCAGATTTCGATCATGAAGCGATATTTGCATTACAATTATAAATTTCTTGAATTTGGCAAGTGTATACAGTCAGTCTACACTGAGCAAAATAATTTTGTTATTTTAAAACCATCTTAAGTTGGTGGGTGGTAGGTAGATGTTTGGTACTATCAAAAAAAAAAAAAACATTTGTGTTACGCTAGGAACACAGTTGGGGCGAACGACAAAATTTTGGTAGCGAATGTTCGAATACTCATGGCGTACAGCGAAATTCACCGTACTGAAATTTGATTTTATTTTAATTCTATCGCCGGCAAACGACCAACTAATCAGTTCAGGGTGACCATGTTTTCTTTTACTTCTTAAGTTTTGTAGTAAATAAAGATATGTTTTATTTTTAATCATTGTTTTTGCTAATATTTAGCCATTTAAATTAAAGATTTATATTAGTTAACTATTAAAATGGTTTTAAAGTGTGCTTTTATTGATAACTAGCTTAAATCCGGCCTGCTTCGCTACACCTAGCACTATCATTTGTCCACATTTTTCGATTGATGATTTTTAGTGACTACGAAGTAATTTAGGCCAAATTTAAAAACTTTACTGATTCTAAGATATACTGAACTTAATAGTTAGATTGCCTGGAAGCTACCACGTCTACTTGTCCGCCCTTTTTTCTACTGATAATTTTTAATGACCACCAAATCAATCACATTAAATTCAGAAACTTTAGCTTCAAAACTTCTAAAGGTGCGTATGTATAAAGAAATCAAATTTAAACTTGTACGGGAGGTGTCACGCTCACTTGTCCAATTTCGCAGACTTTCTGACTGATGATTTGCATTGCCTATGAAGTCATTTAGACCCAATTCCGAAACTTTAGCTTTAACCGTTCTGAAGATATACAAAAATCAGTATTTAGAGATAAATCGGAAAAAGTAGGCGTGGCAAATTTTTCTCTCAATGAAAACTTAAAATGGATTATTACAAACATTTGAAAGAACAATTAGTCAAATCGATGGAGCCGTTTTCTGAATTTAGGTAAATCATAAAAAGTGGGTGGGACAAAAATTTCTTTCCGTAAAAACCTAAGTTGGATCACGACGATCATTAGAAAGTAAAAATCGTCAAAATCGGTACAGCCGTTCTTAACTGATGCGATAACCAACGACCAACATTGATTTTTATTTATATAGATTTCTTTTTTAAGTATTATTTTTTATTTTTTTTTTTTTTTTGGTTAGCCTATCAGTTGTGATTCAAAATCAAAACAGAATTTCTGTGAGTAGAGGCATTTTACAAGTTTATTAAGTATTTTTAATAAATAAATAAAAAGGACACAAGTGAAACTGTGCAAAACGATATGGGAAAGAATTATGTTATTTGTTATGTATTCATCGTTATTGTGTTTCATACTACGAATTTATGCAGCGAATTTTAGCTTACGAATTCGTCGAGGTGGGCGAAATGCGTTGTTCGCCCCAATTGTGTTCCTAGCATTATATGTTAAGCTCATTGAAGATCGCTAAGGTCTATTACTATCCAGTTCTTACATTTTTTAAACCAGAGAGTTAAACAATTTTATCATAACACTTGGTTATATGAAGTGTGTACTGCAGTTTATTTGTGTTGTGGAATATCAAATGCAAAATTAAGCATTACTGACTATGTTTTGCTTAATTGTTTAATAATCTTAATCATCTACAATAATATTTTTACAAGTGTATGTTTTAAGAGAAGAACGTAGGCAAAATTATACTCGTATGATGAATAATTAATTATACTACACAACCCTAGTACACGAGTATCTCAATGAGAATATAAAAAAAAACAATATTTAGCAATTTTTTTAATTACTGAATACCATACTTATTAGTGGCATGACTTATTATTTTATAACCTCCAAAAGTTAATAAGCCACAATACCTGCATTTTAAGTAAAAATAAATAAATAAATAAATAAAACCAATTACAAAAAGTTTAAAATAAAATCATGGCAAACTGGATTTCAGTATGTAGTCGCAAACATAAATAAAAAAACTTTACAACAAGACAAGATACACATGTTTTTCGCATTTTTTTTTAACTGGAATCTCAAGAAAATAATAAAATGGGTCACAATGAAGAAAATGATATGGTTTATAAATTGATTACCAGTTTAAAATGGTTTATTGTCCTAAACAAATAGAAATTAATTTTTTGTAAAACTACAAATTTAAAAGCTTTTCTTTTGCGAACGTACATTTATTTTAAAATTTCATTTCATTTTTCTGAAACACATTTTTTATATACATATATTTTCGTATAAGTCTTGTATAAAACAGGCTATAAAGTAAAACACAAACAAAAAAATTGTGAATTGTACGAGTATTATATAAAAATCATGTCTATGTAAAATATCTTTTTTTTTTGCTTTTAATTCAGAATCTATATGGCTGTTAATTATGGTAATTCAGTTATGACGACAACCAACTCATAGTAAATTCAAGGTCATATTTTCATAGTCATTAATGTCTGAAAATTTTTATATTAAATTTTTCATTTATATATATTATAAAAGATAATACGCCATCAACATTTTCATTTAACTCATCTTAAAACGCTTGAGTGACGTTATTAGGAAAAGTATTCAAAATATACTTTGTATTTCGTCAAAGTTGTGACACACTTTTTTTTTGGGTCATGTATTACAAAGTGTTTCTGTCAGCAATTTTTTGTTTTTCAATTTTTTAGTTTTTAATAAAACTTTTGTTTATTTTTCAAAATTCTATGCATTAATAACACTGGTCAACACAACTCTTATTTCTTTTAATTTTTTTCTATTATTGGCTACTTTTGTGGTCTAGATTATGAAAAAAATACTGGGAGATTGCCAACAGGCATTCAAAACAAATGAATGCCAAGCTCTGGATTCGACTTCTGTCATTGGTTTGACAAAATTAGGATCTTTCACAAATTCCCTAATCTGCTTGTCCTGATTACACAATTTTATTTTAAAGTATTTTTCGCAAAATCCGAATAGGTTTTCGATATTTTTTAAATTTTTCCGTCTGCGAAGACAACACGATACCATTCCTTTTTATCGTTCATGTGTTCTCGTGCAAACTGCGGCCGTTTCGTTTTACGAGCAGCATTAAGAGATGGTTTGTTTTTAATATTCAATCTCTTTAAATGCTTAAAACTTCGAATAACACGTCTTACAGTGTTTATACTAGCTGTGATACTTAATTTTTGTCTAATTTTTGCAGCAGAATCGCTCGAATTTGAATTTTAAGGGGGGGTCGTGGCATACTGGTAGAGCGCTTGCACAGAAACTCACACGACCAAGGTTCAATTCCAGCAAAGGACAAAATTATAAAAATAAATATTTGCGGTTTTCTAAAATTATAATTTAAATTAAAAATTAAATTTAAATAAAATAAGAGGTTCCCCCCCCCCCCCTCCAGCAAGACCATATGCAAGAAACCGCCCCCCGACATTTCTAATCTAGTCCACCAGAAACCAATGATCAGGAGTACAGCGCCACCTTCTGGGAAGATAACAGCTAATCTACTGAAGACGCTCACCATTCACATGTAAACATCCACCGACAGATGAGGCCATTGCTGTTTGATCATTTGAGGGTGAAGGTATAACACTGGCTCTTGAGTGGACAAATTACCAGCAACTTGTTTCATCAACAAATAAAGGCGCAAAAAAAAATACAAAATCTATGAAAAAAAAAAAACTTCTATCAACCATCTTCACATTCCAATACAATGCACACTGCATGAGTAGGGGTTTACCCCTGAGTATTGGTCTAAAAAAAAAAAAAAAAAGCTCTTATAATAGCTCTTCTGTTTCTGTTGTGGCTTTTTTCGTCCGACCTTTCATGTTTTTTCCGTAATCGGACTGATTTCTTAAAAAATTACTTAAAACATTCTGGCTGAGACCAATTTTTTTGTCGATATTCCTATAGCTTAAGCCAGTTTCATTGAATGCTTTAATTTTACCTCTTCCTTTTTCAGTTAATCGCTTGCTGCGCCCCATTTTACATAAAAAATTTAAAAAATTATTGTAGTAACTCACAAATATTTAAAATTTTAATTATACTGTTGATGGTCAAAAGCAAACTAATTTTATTCCTAATGAACCTATTCAAGTGACCCAAAATTTACACCTGTTTTCGCAGCATTTTGAAGTAAAAGCAAAAATAATAAATTTTTATTTATTGTACCGTTATTCTTTTTTTCCTAAAATATGATCATTCATAATATCTCTTAATTTAAGTAAAAAAAATTGTTCTCCTAAAGTTTATATGAAGAAAAACACAGGAAACAACGAATTTTTGGTATTTTGTTGACCAGTGTAATTAATTTGTAAAGTTGGGTTTGTTATTTAAAATTAAAAACATTTTGAAGTATTTATTCAGGTACTTTAAATTTTTATGTTATTACTATCGTAGTAGGTTAAGGAATGATTTTAATAAAAAGGCAATTTGACTTCCTTTCGCTACGAGTGTTTCTTACTGATTCAAAAGTTCTTTCTTATAAAAATTACTTCTTATTTTGGTAAAAGATATTAGATTATTTTCTAAATAAGCCCAAGAGGATTTTGTTTCCAGTAGTACATAAATAATAGGTTGTGTATGAAAGAAATACGCTTGCACATCATTGGAAAAAAAGTGTCTTCAAAGACGAAGCTCATAAATTTGTGTGAAGAGCAGTTAGGCAGTTAAAAAGCTGACAATATACCCTGTAAAATGCACTGTTTGGTGCAATTTATGCGCTGTTTGCGTTATTGCTAGTTTTTTTTTACTCAAAATGGGAGAATTGGACTTGGTTGACATGTGGTTTAGCATGCCATACAGCCCACAATAGCAGGCGAGTCAATGTTATAGGATTTGAACCCACTTAGATATGTATTTTTTGTGGAGAGTGAAGTCTGTCATGCTTAAGCCAGTCACAAATCTAGTCCTGGTATACGACATTGGTAGGAAAAGATGCATTATTTGCATTAAAATAATTTTTAAAAAGGCATTCATATATTACCCTAAATAAATATTTCATTTCATTAAAATCCCTAATGTTTTAAAAAAGAGTAGTCGCCGTGGTCTAGTGGGTAGTGTGTTGGCTTACTAAGACGATAGAGCTGGGTTCAAATATCAGCTCAGACATCTTGAAAAAAAAAGAAATATGAAAATAATTATTTTTTTCGGCGACTATCTCTCAGCAGTATTCTGGCAAACGCTCTGGAAGTAATTGATTGCCATGAAAAAGCTTCTCAAATCTGTCGTTCGGAGTCGACTTTAAACTGTAGCTCCTGGTACTCATGGATAAAAATTAACACACACAACATGATTGCTGCGAGAAGCTAATCCGTAACTCTGAAACAGGGTTGTAATGGCCAATTATGTATGTATGTATGCTCTAAGCACACACCCTCTCAGAGAATAAAAAATGAAAACAAATTTTCGGAATGCAATCAATTCTTATTTTATTACGGAAATTTGCATATTTTATGTCTTTTAGTTTTGTTTCAAAAAGCTTCTTCGATTCTTGAAGAGTGAAAGAAGAGTTTGAATTCCGTTTCCATTAACTCTGTTACATGGCTGAATATGTGTCTTAAATTACTCCAAATATTCCTAGAAGCATCAAGACAGTCAGATTAAGACATATTAGAAGAAAAATCTATTGGACTTGTGCTACACGTTAATATTCTAAAACATAGACGACTTATAAGTAACTTCACTAACTTTCATATACATATTTTGATCTGTAACTATCAGTCTCGGTTTGACTCAGCTTAATTCTAAATAAAAATTCTGCTTGTGTTTTTCCCTTTCCCATTATTCCTATTCAATTGCAAACATTGTCGGGGAATTTTTATTTAGAATTGGGCCAACTGTGCTTATATTTCATCTTGCCCCTCGCTTTGTGTCTTTATATTTTACAAATTTCTTATATTTGACGTCAAAGTTATTCTATGATGATTTATCGTTACCATTGAGTGTTTATGTTAATTTCTCAGAAATTAATTAGAATTTTTTTTATAAAGGATACATACTCGTGTATTTCAATTTATTTAATATTTTTGAAAGACTATAAAAATACATGATGAGTAAGTAAAATAAATAATAAAACGCATACATAATATACAAAATGAAAAAAAAACTAGCATATAAAAATCACATTTAAATTCAAAACATATTTTTTTAAATAATATTTATTCAAGACCACACAATGCAATTAAAAAAAGCGATACGGAAATTCAAGTACAAAACGTAGTTAAAATTTAATTTTTGCCATATTTCATGTGCAAAAAAATGAGACCAAAATAGCTTCTTGATTAAGTCAGCAGAAGCTTTTTATTATTTTAGGAAAAGCCTTTAAATCAGAAAAGGCTACAGCAAATTGTTTAATTTATTATGTACATCGGTAGTAAAATGTATATAAAAAATTGCATAATAAGTTAAGAAAAACTGAAATTTTTTAATGGTTATTTTAACAAAAATATTTTTTCTATAGACACTTGTGTAGAAAAGGAAAGCAACATAATTGAAATCGAAAAGAGAAAAGTTAAAAAAAAAAACACTTTCACACTGCTTAAATTGTTACCTGCTGTGTGATGTGATGGACAACAAAAGCTCATGTGAACTGACATTCATCTGACAAAAAACACATTAAAAATTAGCAAAAAAGCAAAAACTCCGACGGTGAAAAAGATCTAAAAAAGAAACATTGAACAAAATTGTTGTTAAACGCCGCTAAGAGAGACAGACAGACTTTCATTCTTTCACTTTGCAAAATGTTAAAAAATGTTCATCAGAAAACAAAACACTTCAGATCAAAAATATTCATTTGTTTAACAGCAAGCGAAGGTACTAGTATAACGAGACTTCTTAAAACATATCGTCAATGGAATTAAAGAACGCTGTAACTGACAAAACCTTAAATGTTCACCAGAGCTAAAAACCCTGTATGAAAGTAGAACAAAGTCACTGGTATTTATCAAAACGCAGACGGCGTAAGTGAACTTATTTTCATCGTAGAAATCTGTAACCGGGAACAATCGATGAGTATTTTTTTGCTGATAAATGTATTTTCGATTTTTTGTCAGTTACAGCGTTCTTTAATTCCATCGACGATATATTCAGTGATAGCACTGTTAAATACAAAGTTATAACAGTTTTTCTCTGAGTATTTTTTACTAAAGCTGTTTATACACATTATTCTCCAGGCGAGGTAGAAATAAACATTTCTTACGCTACGCCCCCTTTCACGCCCCTTTTCACGCCAAATTTTGTCTGAAAGTTTTACACTTTTTGTTCTCTGTACAAAGTTGTTCCTTCTAACGGATTTTTTTAATTTGGTGGTATATTGCTCTTAATACTGTTAACGTAGCCATATAACTATGAACCACGCCCACTTCACCGCACTTTTTTAAAATCAGATACTTACTTATACCACTAACAATGTTTGCTATACAAAATACTTCTTTTATAAAATGTATTTACTTAAAATTTTATACACTTTTTATCTACAGGTAAGGTAGCCATACATTTTTTTATTACCAAATCCCCATTTTTCGTCCCATTTTACTTTAAATTATGATTAATCTGCTTTCAATCTATACATATTAAAATGAATGTCAGTCAGTCTGTTTGTTTGTTTGTCGTTTATAGGAGGTCAAACCCTTCTGCCGATCTTCCTGAAATTTTCACAGCATATTACTGTAACTCTGGAAGGAATAATAGGCTATATAAAGTTTGGATTGAACAAAGTGCCATGGCACCGCCCATATAACCCAAAATTTAAAATCTTCATATCTTGGGTATTTTTTGACCAACGGCGACAGTATTTGCTGTATAAGGTATTTCCATAAATAGAAATACGTTCCAAAAGAAAAGTGGGCGGAGCACGCCCTTATATTTGTGATATATTGGAGGCTGGACCTGTTAACCGATCTCAAATTTTCACAGTGTGCAGCCTTGACTCAGGAATACTTATTACTTCATAATAAATACCATGCACACTTCTGCACTTACTTCTTTACTACGTTTATTAACGGCTTTACCTCAAATTTAAATAAAAATAGTAGGGTAGCCTCATTCTCTTTCTCCCACAACTGTCTGCAAAATATATACATACTTTTAATTTTATTATATAATGAAGGGGTAGCGAAGCACACCGGGTTCAGCTAGTTATATATACAAAATATGTTTTTTTTTTTGTATTGAGACCAATACTCAGGGAAGTAAACACTTACTCATGTTGTGCATTTTATGGACAGGATAGGATAGAGTTTTCTTATTAAGCATCTAATGAACAAGTCAAGTTGCTGTCAGTTTGATTATCACTCAAAGGCGAGTGTTATACCTTCATCCTTGAATGACAATAACAATTGCCTCATCTGTAGTTGGATAATATATACACATAGGTCAAACAAGAAATGGGTGCGCCACGCCCATTTATAAGTTAAAAAATGTGGCATAAATAAGATACTACCTATCTCTAACATTTTTGAAACGAGTTTATGTAGTTTATGTATTTAGAAGGCAATATATTGAGGGACATACGCGTATGATATCGTGCTTATTTCCACAATTGCAAAACATATGCAGTCTAAATTAAACGACTTGCAGAATTGTGCGGAGTAGTACCATTTGCGAATTAAGGTACAGAAGACAAAGTCTCTGCTGGTAAACATTTCGAATCAGGATGATCTACAAATTGTCGATGGTGAATCGAGGAGGTAGAGAGATTTACTTATCTTGGTGCCAGATTACATCTGATGGTGGTGCCAAATGTGATATAGAGGCAGGCCGGCTAAAGCGAAGGAAATATGGTGTAGCATGCAACTGTCTAATCGCACGATAATTCGAATCTTTGAATCTAATGTAAAATAGGTGCTGCTTTAAGGGTGTGAAACTTGGCAAGTGTCCATACAAGCGACCAAGAAACTGCAAGCATTTATTAATCGCTGGTTACTATATATTTTAGGCATTTGGTGGCCACGCACTTGGCTATCAAATGGAGAGCTTTATCAACGATGAAAAACCCTAATTGAGCTGGAAATAAAGAGAGGGAAAATAGAGATGGACTGCTTAGAAAACTATCCTTTAATATAGCCAAATCACTGAACTCGAAACCTCAGGGTGCACGTAAATAAAGAAATAAAGTCTGTTGACGTTAATCTCAGTTGGATGCAGGCCAAAGCTAAGGATCGAAGTAAATTTAAGAAGTTTTGTACGGCACACAGTGTGACTTTTGTCACTTTTGGGATGCCAAAAGTCGTTACAGTCAAATAAAAGTAGATATGGCAAGGAAATTTAGCAATAAGAATGATGAGATCGATATAGCATTGGACACAAAAAATGGGCGTGGTTCGCCTACTTTTTTGGCCACCCCCCATATAAGGTGTATTTTCAAAATACCGTAATTTCTAATTTAATAGTACTTATTGGGGCGGAAAGAAATAAAAATAACTTTAATTTCACTAAATTTTTAGATACATACAATTAGTAGTTGTTTTGAGATGATTAATCTATATTTTTGAAAACAAATTTAAGTTTCATATTAAAACAAAAATCAATCTGGAAATAAAAATAATTACTCCGAGTCAATATCGTTTCCATATTCCGGTACGGATAATAAGCCAATAACTTCTTTTGGTAATGTTCGTCGCTTTGTCTTAGTCGTTTTCCGCAAGGGGCCTGACGGTATGAGTAATCTGTGCAACAAATCCAAATTACTTTCAATTCTAGATGTTTTTCGGGTAAAGAGTTCTCGATAATTTCTTGCATCTTTGTTTTTGGACTCTTGAGCCTCTTCAGAAAGCTGACCAATATTAAGAATGGAAGACGCTATCACATCTTCATTTTATAATTTCATTTACATCTCCAATTTCGTGAACGGAGAGCAACACTTCCTCTTGTGCAGCACACAATCTTATTAAGCTGTGATCAATAAGCGATTGCAATCCAATCTCAGCATAAGTTTCCGTTACGGTTATTTGTTCAGGGTAGCATAAAGCCTTTGATTTTTTTACACAGTTGTATGAAGGATATATTTTTTGGCTTATTTCTGAAGTATGCTGCCTGATAAGGTTATAATCATGTGATGAAATACCACATCAGTAATCATCGCAAGTGCTTATTCTGGTGATAAACTTTTCATGTCCTCATTAGATAATAATTTCTTTGGCTTTTCGCTTCTTTGAGCGCAAATAAGATTCAGAAAAGTTTTATCAGGCCTTCCTGTTTTCGATATATTGCGAGATGTATTTGCCCCAACATCAGGAATATAATCTGAAAAGTTCAGATCTTTTGACAACCATTTAGAATTTTGTGCCAAAAACGGCTATTTATTCGAGCAGCATGTTCCCATCTTGACCGAAAATCAAAAGAAAATTTGATCACAAACTTTTTTAATTTATGGTGGTCCCCATCTTTTCAAATTATACTGCAAATGTGATTATGTACGGCATCATTTGTGATTTCTTTCTTGCTTCTGAGCCAAACAAATAAGACCGCATTTCATGAAACTGAAACACTTAACAGAATTCTACAGAATCATGCAAGTTTTTCTCTATCGAATAACAAACATTTTTGGAAATCACTAAATTTTTAGTGATTGCATATTTTCATTGATTAAAAATTAAAATAATAACGTTAAAGCTTCAGAAACTTACTACCCTTTATAGAAAAGGGTCCAACTTAATTAAAGCAAAAAGACTTTTGTAAAAATATTTTGCCAAAAAAAAAATAATGCGACCGCAAAGTTCAACAAAAAATGAAAACTATAAACAGTTTTACTAAACTTGTTACAGTGACACAAGTTTGATAACTGTTATCATGTTTATTGTTGTTTTTTTGTTTTGTTTTGAGTACATATTCGTAATAGTTGTACAGTTTAGTATTACATAGCATAAAATTATTCAAATCGGAGAAGATTTTTTTTTTACTTTTGGCATCCTAAAAGTATCAAAAGTCACACTGTGCGGCACTATGCGCTACTAATATATAAGTATTTGATTGAAAAATTTTAAAAAAATTGACAAATAATTTTACACAGCGGTTGTGTATAAAATATGAGCAAAACCTTAACATAGATTTACTGGATATATCGATAACAATTACAATTTATCGTTTATCAAACAGTAAAAAGAAAATTAGTTGTGAATTTTATCAAAAATTCTTTTTACAGTTCCCTTAAATTGTTTTGTGCATAAATATTTGAATTCGTTAAATATATTTTAAAACAAGATTCTGAAAAATTTATCGAATCGTGTTAAAATATTGAAAATCGTATTAAAACGAAGCAATTCGTGTGAAAAGAGAATTAGCTGTATATGATTTCAATAATTTTTAAGTGGTTTTAGCAAGAAACCAGTACTTTTATATAAGAAAAAATATTTCATTATTTAAAAATAATACATAGAATAGACTTTCATTAATAAATTATTAAAAATTAATGCCCGTATTCATAAAAACTATTTTAGGTTTATTGAGGGTTTATTTTACAAGTGTCAAATAATTCCTCAATAAACCTAAAATAGTTTTTAGTTTTTTTTTAATATTTATAACAAAAATTTATGAAAAATCTTTTAAATGAGTTATACTAAATCGTTAAAAAAGTGCTAAAAATTCCAAATATTTAATTGCTATTTTTTTAATAAGAAGAGAAATTTAATTTCATTTCACTTTTTTTTTACAACAATAAACGTGATAAATAAAAAAAAGTTGTTAATTTCAGTCAAACAAAATTCAAATATTGAATTTTTTTTATATCCTAAGTATGTTTAAGAGATCTTCTTCAGCACTACCTCTATTTTCATCATTATCTTCATTACGCAGAAATTTGTTTAAAATATTTACAGATTTCCCCTGACATAAACAACCAGGCGAAACAAAAAATTAATGATATTCTTATGCAAATTTCTTTTTGTTTAAAATGAAACAAAAAAAAAAAAGTTAAATAAATAAATAAAAAGTGAGTAAAAGATTTAAAGGCAAATAGTGTCTAAAGCTCGATAATTTAATACCCTACACCGTCATACCATATTTTCTTACTTAAGGTGAAACATTTACATATAGAAATTTTTTAATTTTAAAATACATATTTTAATGCGTGCTCGTATAATGTAATTTTCTTCAGTGTTATTTATTTGGTCTGAAAAATTTTAACTAAAATAAAAAACTATTTTAATCAAACAAATAAGGCTTTGTCCAAGACAAAACATTCTACAAGAGCTTATATACATATATTTATTGAATTACTTTTACAAATTCAAAAATATATTATGATAACATTGACACTTTAGTTAAGGTATGGAAATATTATTTTCAATAACCAATATTACTGTACAAGAGTGTTGTACAAAATCTTTTGGAAGTCGAACTTCACTATTCTTCAGTTTTTTATGCAGCTTTTATAGAAGTATCAAAGCAAGTATTATAATGTAAGTAATTTGACAGTAAATTAATAAATCAAATTGTAATGTTGAAGTAAAACGATTGTAAGCAAACGAATGATATTGTTGTAGGCATTCGTTTCGTATGTGTCGAAAAAGTCGAAATCGTTGGGCATATTTTATGCTGCCTTGTGTTTTGAGTTCTAACGAAGGAATTAGCAACACAGGGTTGTATTTGAATTCTGCTTTAGTTTAATTTTAGTTCTGTTTTAGTTCAATTATATTTTATTTCTCTATTTTATTGTAGACTAAAATATTTTATTAATTAAAGTATTTGTTTTGTAGAGAGTGAAAACAAGAGAGAAATTATTTGAACTGAAAGATGATTGCTTCTAAGCCTCTAAGCCACTGTTGCGCTATTAGTTTTATTTTGTTGTGTTACAAATGCTTGTAAAAACTCAAAATACCATTTTAATGACGTAGGCCATAGTGAAACAACAAATGATGAACTAATTAGTCGAAGAAGAAGAAATTAACAGCAGTTTGGTTTTGGCAACTTGTCTACATATCACGACGGATACAAGGCTGATTGTTCTACTGTAAGTTTAGTGTGGTATTGCATAAAAAATGTCTAACAAAAATTCAAATTTGTTTTGTTTTATAGATAATTAATCATAATCATAATTAAAAACATAAACTTGTTTAATAGAATAAAAAATTAAAGTCACAGAATTAGGTTTCACTCTAGTCTCGTTGGAAACTCTTTAAATGCCATTATCAATTATGACATTTTAGTTCAGCATCACTTCTACTCAATGTTGAATTCATTACTAATTTCATATCTCATCAAAGTAATACAACAACGTTCATTTTTTAAGGACCTATTAAATATATGAGTCAGATAATAACTTTTGTGTCTTATTATCGATCAATTAATTATTTACAGTTAGTCAGTGTTTTAATAGTTCTTTATACATAATCCAATATATTTGAATGGATTTCACTGATATTCAGTGTTTAAATAGTTCATCATAAACAGCAACATACATACATACATACATAACTGGCCTTTACAACCCTGTGTCAGGATTATGGCCTAGCTTCTCGCATAAACAGAAACACTTGCAGAATATAGCATGGTGAGGACGTGATGTAGTAGTTAGAGGGCATGCACAGAAACTCAAACAACTAAAGTTCATATTCCAGGGAA
This sequence comes from Metopia argyrocephala, assembly GCA_963576795.1. Lineage (NCBI taxonomy): Eukaryota > Metazoa > Arthropoda > Insecta > Diptera > Sarcophagidae > Metopia > Metopia argyrocephala. The sequence goes on along the minus strand of OY756211.1, from coordinate 51,975,662 downwards.
GGAGAAAAAAAAAATTAATTCGCGGTTTTTCAAAAATTATAATTTAAAAATAGGACCCCTCCCCCCTCCGAGATATCCATCTTCACGAAATCGTTCCCTGACATTTCCAGTCTATTCCACCAAGAACGAGTGATCAGGAGTACAGCGCCACCTTCTGGGAAGATAACAGCTAACCTACATAAAAGATGATCATTCAAAGGTGAAGGTATAACACTGGCCTTTGAGTGATCAAATTGACAGTAAATTATCCCATTGACCTAATCCGCTTAACATATTCACATCCATCTATCTATTTATAAAAATTCCAATACTATGTACTGAATTTAGTAGGGGCTTACCCCTGAGTATTGGTCTTAAAAAAAACGTAATATACGAGTATAAAGATGTTTTTACTTTATTCGACGCTACGTTTGTTGGATTATGCCCCAATGCCTTACGAATGCAAATAATGACGCCAATGTTTTTTGTGCCATAGCAAGTGCAAGATAATATTTTTATTGAGCGCTAGTTACTTATAAAACCATTGTTTGATAAAATGACAGTACATAGAATCAACTGTAAATGACTTTTACATCTGGTTGTAAGTGCCACGTGATAGAGCAGCTGCTGCATTGTGATTTTCTAAAGTTCGTACTTAGTTTGATCGTATATGATAATTATTACACCGCGTTAGACATATATATAAAAATTTTATATTTTTTATTTATTTATATATTTACTAAATTATAATACAGTATTAAATTATATTCTTATTATTATTAGAAGAGGAGTAACTGAGATCATATGCTCGGTATTTGTCTCAGAATAAGGTCTGCAGTAGCAGTGCAGCACACTACCTACAAGACTGTTGCGCCACTAATATTTCATATTTAGGAATCTTAATAAAATATTAATTAAAAGCATTTTTTACAACCGAACCTAAAAGTATATATTGGATTTTCACATGCTTAAAAGTTTTATTTTATTTTATAGATTCTGATTATTTTTCTTTTTTACTAATAAACCGTTTTTCAATTTCTTTGGTGCATAAAATTTTAAATCCTTTTGTATGTTAATTTATTATTTTCTCGAACTCGGGTCTCCAGCATGACGTATTTTTAATAAAGTTTATATATATTTACAATACAGTCTTAAATCTATTGTCATTTACAATTTAAATTTTTATTAAGAAATTTACAGCCTTTTTATTAAAGTCGATTGTCTTCACACGATCGTGTTTTTAGAACAAAAGTACAGATAAATTTGAGTGTGTCTTATCTATAAAGACGATCGTCTTCTATAAATAGGCTGTTAGCCAATAATTTTTTAAAACTTTTTATTTAAACTGTTAACACTATTATTGTAGTTGTTGGATTTTTGTGCCAATTAATAATATATTATCGATGTTAAAGTAAAAATATTTGTAAAAAATACCATAATTATTGTAAATAAAATAACAGTAATAAAGTTCAAACTAATTGTTTTGTGTTTATTTATTTTTTTGTTTTTTTTTTTTTTGTAAAAAGAAAAACAAGAGACTTAAACAACGAACTTGTTATAAAATAAAATTATTTCAAATAAAAATAAATTCCTACAAACTGTTTAATAAAACAAACAAACAAAAATATTGTTTTAAATTATTTAGCTAAAACATAAACATATTAAAATTCGTTTCTTAATTTATTTAAGTTTAAAAAAAAAATAAGACATAAACTGTCTTATTATTAAAAAAGTGATGATGATAATTTGTTGTAAGGCGCGGCTGGAATAAATAATTTAAGATTTTAAAATTGTGTTCATTTTTATACATTCACTAGTTAACTCGGCAAACGTTGTTTTGCCATATAAATTTGCTCTAGGAAACACTTTTGTAGTTCAAATACAGTATGTCAATAATGAGTTTGCACATTAAAAATAACCAGCATTTATTTACAATCTTATGTAAACTTATTATTGACAGACTGTATATTTCATACTCTTCACCGAACTGCAAAACTTAACATTGATATGAGCAGTCAATGCCTGCGTTACTAATAATTTTAATAAATGATTATCCGCCATTTTCGGTACTTCAGTTTGATAATTGGGGATAGGGAGAAATATCCCTTCTATCGCCCCCTCTGAGTACTTCTTAAAAAAACCCTAAACCATATATGTTCTACGGTACCCAGATATACATATCTAGTTTCAAATTTCATCAACGTTGGTAGGTTATTGAGGTGAGGCACAAATTTTCCCTTGGGGCCGGTCACCTTAACATTTAGAGGTATTAAAAATAGATGTTGGCCGATTCTCAGATCTACCCTATATGCACACAAAATTTCATGATAATCGGTCGAGCCGTTTTGGAGGAGTTTGGCAGCAAACACCGCGACACGAGAATTTTATATATTAGATTTCTATTTTAAAGGCGTTTATACTTTTAATATAAAAATCGCTTTTTTTAACCATAGGTTTTCTGGCAGTATTAGTTCTGTAATTTCATTTATTAAGCTAATATCCGTTCCTAAATTTGTAAATAATTACAATATTAAAATTTAAAAGTTTGGGTATTAAAATAGAAATTAAATTCGCTAACATTTTTATGAAAAAATAAATCTAAAATTAGATTTGGATATAAAAATGTGTAATTAAAGATTCTCAAAACGAAGTTTGGGAAGGAGAAAAGTTTGTCTGACAAACTGGTCAAGCACCAAAGAAATGGTTATCGAAATAAACTTAATCCTTAAAAGCAATCAATTTATTTTTAACAATTTTTTTTGGAATTAAGAATGACTCTGTTTGTAGTTATTATATTACATTTTTATTGTTATTTTGCTTTTCTTTTTTATTTAATCTAAACTGATCTACCATTGAAGGCAAAAAGCCTTCAATTCCGTATTCTTTATTTCAAGCTTTTTAAAAATCATAAATTTTAATTATAAAATTAATTTTCCTTTTTAATGTATGACTAATCAAATTATCTTGTAATATAACATAATGCCTTAGTAATAATGAATCCAGTACATATGTATAGGTACATATGTACATAAATATGCATGTGTGTGGAAGTTTGTTTTTTATTATCATATAACTTCTACAACATTATTAATGCCTCTCCCAAGGCTAATTATTACAATTTGTTAAGAGTTACAGTTGGATTGTATTAATGGAGGTTAATATACGAGTAAAACTCACCGAAAAGCAAAGGAATAGCACATCATACTTTTAACTTTTAGAGTCCGATTTACGAGTATTTAAGAATACCATAACAGAGAGTATCAGTAATTCCTTTCTTATACTAATAAGAAACATAGGACATAAGCGATCAAACTAATTATACAATACAGCTTTCTAAACGATTTATGGATTATTTTATTAGAAAAGATCTTACCCATATAGCATTTACAATACTATTCTCTTATGCAGATTGTATTGTTATCATGGGTCGAATAAATGTTAAAAAAATAAAGTAGATCTTGCAGTGAATGAAACTATAAAATCAATTTGTTAGTTTCAATGAACAGAGAAGCTGTGAAACTACCACTTCTTGTTAACTACAACTCTAAGTTAGTAGAGGACTTAATCTTGGTACGGCAATAAATTAAAAATTTAGACTCTACTTGACGGTCGTAAAAGCCGATAGAGCTGTTAATAGTGTATTCGAAAGGTAAATACTATTTAGAATACTTATACATGGACCTGTATGTGTTGGCGGCATATCATGAGTTTTATCACGATTTTGACGCAGTTCGAACTGCAGTCCATATAATACTTACAGAGAATGTTTCGGAAAAGATAATTTTCGAGTACGTATCTGACCAAAACTCTGATGAATGAATTAAGTTTTAAAAAGTTGATGTTAAGAATTGAAGAAATAATGCACTCGATCAAAGCTCTGGGAACTCGTTTCTGGCTGAAGCTAAAGACCTACGACTTTCTAATTTGAATTAATCATAAAAATGGAATATGCATATTCAGTTAACATGAATGGAAACTAATTTAAATTATGTTTTGTATTAAAACCGTCGCAACTGTAATGTTAAAAGCGTTTATCCAGATGCGAGATAATACGGAATCATAAAACTGTCGTGAAATTTAAAACCTTATCAAAGGTTTCGGTTTATACAAGCATTTCATTTAACTCAAAGATGATAGACTTTCGGACGAGAGTAGGATTGAATTTTTTGGTGGAGGAAAACATCGAAAAATTTGTAGAAAAACAATAAGAAGTTAGAGCTGTAAAATATTCGATTTACTGTTAAGCACGGTAGTTCCCAGATTTCAATATAAATGATAATATTTGGAATTAGGGTGCAAGATACATAAACGGTATGTTATAAATTAAGAAACCTTAAATTCTGACCAAATATATTAAAAACCTGATGGAATCTACTTACATATGTACGAGTATGTATGTCATACAGAAAAGAAAAAAGTAAAATTATTTATAGATTTGTATTAAGTTTTCTAGTGTGTGGTATGTGTTATGGGTTCGATTCCTAGCAGATACTGTACTGTAATTTATTAAAGAAATATACATATTTTCAAAAAAATTTTTTTAAATTTTTCATACATTTGTCGAATTCACAAAACCCTTGTATTCGTTGTTAGATTGTATGGCACTACAAAAGTTGTGCGCTTGTTATTGGTAATTTGTATATAAACATTCGATACAACTCATACACTTTTTTTCATATGTTTTAAAAAAGTTGTATTGGTTTTTCTGTGTTATTGTGAATGAAAAATATTGACAAAAATATAAACACAAAAAAATTCTTTTTATTGTCAACAGCAAATTAAATAAAATAAAATAAATAAATATACAAATGAAAGAAAAATGTATTTTGCTTGTAAAAATTAACTTCTTAATGCAGTTTTTCTTTTTCTCATTTGGTTTTTGACGTTTAATACACAAAATACGTTCATATACATACAATAGATGTTCACAAGCCAACATTGTATGCAATACATGAAACAACGATACAAAACTTTGTGAATTCGGTAAATATTTTTTTAATAAATTTGAAATCTATTTTAATTTTTTGTGTATATGGGGGTTAGTTTTTATGTGTATGGTATATTGATTCTTGAAGCATTATAAATTAACATTTTAGTTTGTTTAAAGTGAAAAAAATACATGTTATTTAATTTAAATTAACTTTTATGTTTTAATATTATAAATAATGAGTAAGTTATTTTGTTTTTTAAAGAAAATCGTCGTTATATACTATATATGCAATTTATTGATTTCATTATCTTTAGGAAGCAAAATATTTTACTAATGCATACTCTTTTTTAACTGTCATAGTTTTTTTTTTTATTTTATAAGCTTAAGTTTTTTACAAAAAAAAAAAAACAAATATTTGCAATGGTTATCAATAATTATTTTATAGCATAACAAAACGAACAAATTCCACAATTTGTAATTCTAAAAATCTAAAATCTCCTGCCGTCCAACAAAGTACAAATACACAAGCAAAAATAAAAATATAAAAAACAGGAGCAATAGTAAAAAAAAAAAACATTAAGCTAGAAAAAAGCAACAATAAGAAACGGGTTAAAAACTTGTTGGCAAATAAGACACCAAACTTGTGTATGTTTCATAAGTCTTTTCAATGTTCGATTCTTAAGTATTTTTAGTTGAAAGAATCATACAAGACAAGTATGTGTGTAGACACACATATCTATGTGTACACAAAAGTTAATAAGAAAAAAAGAATATAACAAACACAACAATACAAACAAAAACAGAGAAATAGTAAAAATATTTGTATACAAGTTCGTATCTCTCCCTATATGGGTGAATATTTGCTGTGTGTGTTATGCATTTTTTATTAACTGACCAATTATTTTTGTTTTTTTTTTTACAGAGAAAAATACAGTATAAGAGCTCTTAGAGAGACCCTTTAGACAATTCTTAAAATTAAATTCAAGAAACTCACAAACATATTACAATAGAGAGCACCACAAAAAATATTTAAACAAAAAGAAAACTACACGTAAGAGAAATAGAGTGAAAAAGAAGAGCAAAGTAAATTTTTGGAAAATAGAAACTGCATTATTGTATGTCTAGTTCTTTGACCTAAACATACAGTACCTACAGTACCACAAATGGGGATATTAAGTGGTTGTTAAGAAAATGAAAAAAAAAACAAATACTGTCAGCATATCATTTCGGATTATATTAATAATTTCGAAGTACAAATAATTGGCGTTTAACAATATAATAAACAATTTCTCAATCTCAAGAAAGGCTATAGAAATAGACATTGAGTGCATCTTTGCTAAACTTTCTATTCAAAAACATTAGGGAGATGTAATCTGTTCAACTTTCTAAATGTAAGGAACTCTGCTCAGCAACCAGAGAAGCGTTATGCTGTAATGTATGAAACGTTGCAGTCTCTTTTTATATTAAACTACATTAGAATCAGGTACCAGGCAGGGGTTTGTGCGTAGCTAAAATGATAGTCAAATAGCTCCATACAACGCCTTTTAAAAAAAAAACACAATATTCATAACCACGGTCATTATGTCCATTCGTTAGATTGAGGTATTTGAGAATTTTTCCCAGATCAATAACAGATATCTTCACGATATCCTGTATTCTCCCTCAACTAAGATCATTATAGCATTGTTTAAGGAGGTCAATAGCAAAGTAAGTGCTCCACCGTGTTCTTCTCCGCTTCACCACAGCTGGAAAATCGTTGTACTGTATACCCATCCTGCGAGGTTTCCAATCGGCCAGTGTACAGTAAATACGTCCTTCCTTGTGATACAACAACGATCTTGTAGTACGTATAATGTCAAAAACAAGCCAAGTCAAATTCGAAATTTGCCTCCCTATAGAACTGGCTGAAAATATCAAAATATCAATGACCCTATTGGAGGTCCTACTGGAAAAAGACGGGATAAAAATGTCCGAATTATCTTAGAGTCAATTGCATTTAGGTCTCGTTGATTTAGTAGAAGCTTTTGATCACTTTAAACAATTCATCTAGAAATAACATAGTAGAACGGTGATATTAATTTGTTTTATTAATTAGTTCGCTGTATTATTCGGACCAAAGTGTTACATGGAAAGGCACTATTTGACTCTTTCGATGTTGTTTTAGGTGTTCATAATGATATATCTTATATCTACCAATATTGCAAGCGGTATAATTGATGGAGTAATTTGAATAACTATAGATGCTATTTATAAGAAATCATTCTTTGGTAAAGTTTTTCAGCATCTAAAGGGTATAAGTTTTATTGAAGAGATGAAACAAAACCATATGCAAGCCAATTGCTCTGCACTTAACTTGCCAGTGCAAAAGAGGCTTTAGCATTTTTACGAAAAATATCATCTGCAACCAAAATCAAAATATCCGAAACAAGTGTGTATACTGAAGCGTAACATGGATTATGTCAGTAAAAGCAACAAAAAAACTTCAAGCTCTCGGAAACTTTTTTATGCATTTTGAATTAACAGCGCAGAACTCAACACTAAATATTCAAGCAAACACCCATTATATTGGAGATAAGATTGAGGGCAAATATATTGCTTGTCTCGAACTCGCATGGAACTCAAAGTGTCCGAAAGTTAAATGGCTAAGAAGTGGCTCAACAGCAATTAAATAATTTTTTATTATCTTCTATATAAATAAAAAACAATGTTTTTCGTTGGTCATCACATCAGTTGAGAACGGCTGGACCGATTTTGACGTTTTTTGTTTCTAATGAAAGAAAGAAAATTTTGACCCGCCCACTTTTACGCCCACTTTTTTGATTTACCTAAAATCAGAAAATGGCTCCATCGATTTGAGTAATTTTTCTTTTAATTTTTGTATTAATCCATTTTTAAGTATCATACTTTTACGCCCACTTTTTTCTATTTATCCCTAAATACTGATTTTTGTATATCTTCAGAACTGTTAAAGCTAAAGTTTCGGAATTGGGTATAAATGACTAAATGGGCAAGGCAAGAAAGTGGGTGAAATTGGACAAGTGGGCGTGACACCTCCCATACAAGTTAAAAATTGATTTCTTTATACATAGGGTGTGATTAATTTCGTAGTCATTAAAAATTATCAGTAGAAAAAAGGGCGGACAAGTAGACGTAGTAGCTTCCAGACAAACTAGCTATTGAGTTCAGTATATTTTGAAATCAGTAACAGTTAAAGTTTTTGAATTTGGTCTGAAATAGTCAGTAGTCACTAAAAATCTTTAGTCGGAATATGTGGACAAATGATAGTGGTAGGTGTAGCGAAGCACGCCGGGTTTAAGCTAGTTATTTTAAGAAGAGTTGATATATTCGGTTATAGAACTTCTGAATATTTTGATCCCTCACATGGAAGTAAGTTGTAATGCAGAGACTTTGAAATCGAAAACTTTATCAATTTTTATTCGAAGAAAAAATTTTTGTAAATAATACAAACAAAAAGCTGTGAAACATACTTAAGTATAACTTAATATACTTAATAATTGAAAATGTGCTATATTTTTTTCGAAAGGTAATGATTTCAAATAGAAATTAGCTTTACAAAAATGCTAAATAAATAATAAAATCTCAACGGATCAATAATTAAATGCTCATGCAAAGAAAAAATCTTTTCTTCAGAGACTGCTTATACCTAAAAATTGCTAGTTATTGTTGCTTAAAACATTTAGTAAAACAAAGTATGAATCATAAGTACAATAAGTAGTAAATAACAGCCTAGCGAAGGCACTCACCACAATGAGCATACAACGATGGAGCAATTGCTGTTAATCATTCAAGGATGAAAGTATAACACTTGCCTTTGAATGATCAATTCACAGAATATAAGAAAAAAAAATAATATAAGTTCTTCCCACAAAAATTCCACTACAATGCACAGATTAGTAAGGGTTTACCCCTAAGTATAGGTCTCTATAAAAAAAAATTAAATACCTTGTGCTAGTAATATCGTTTTTCGTCTATTATTTGGTGAGACTACAGAATCATGAGGGTCTCGATATGTCCTTGTTTTAGCTTTGAAATTACGTGGAAATTTTAGTATTCGATGACTCTCTTTTTTTTTTCTTTCTCCTCTTTTAATGTTTTAAAATGTGGAAATTAAAAAAAATTTGTACCAAAAAAATTTAGAATTATTATATATATATTATTATATATCACCACTCTAATCACATATCCACTTGAATATTTAAAAAATAATATTACAAGCTGTGTTTAGTACACAAATCTACTCATGGAATCCATAGAAATAAATGTCAAAATTATTAATTTAGTACAATATTGAATAATACTCGTACGTATTAGAAAATTTTCATCTGCATTAAAATCACTTACAACTACATAATACAAGTATATAAAAATATTTTTATGGGTTGGTTTTTTTAAGGTTTAGAATTTTATTTCAAAAAAGTTATTTTCAGAACAGTAGCCAAAGGCATAATGTTGAAAACGTTAATGCGTAACTAAACCAAAAATTAACAGTAAAATCCAGTTAGAAAATAATAACAACTGACAGTAAATTTAAGCAGAATATTAAAGGTTTGTTAACTAAAGCAACTACAGGAAAGCAAGTCAATAAAGAACCACCTTAAAATGAATGTCATCACCAGTTCATTAACTTAAAGCGAAAAAAAAAAAAAAAATGAAAAAGAAAAAAATCATTAGAATTAACAAAAAAATAAAAAATCTTCCAAAATATGTTGTCAATCAAGGTATTTGAGTTTTAAAAAAGAAACCCCAAAAAACCATCAAAATTACCACTATAGGGCTTATCATTAAAAAGAAACTCAAACATGACCGTCATTAACTCTCGAAATCAACAATAAAGTGTGAAATTTGGTTGGATAAATAACTAAAAAAGAAAAAAAAAAATCTAAATATTGTGCTCTACTAGAATTTAATGAAAAGTTGTATTTTATAGAATAAAAAAAATGAAATCATTTCTTATGCATGAGAATAGGGTCTAAAAGAAGATTTTCTTTTTGATTTTTTTTTTCCTTGTTTTAACATCTTCTTTTTTTCATTTAAGTTTCATTAAGATGGTGTAGAAAGATAAAAGTAAAATATTTATATTTCTTTTCTTTTTTATATATAATTTCCACTTGTGTCTACGCTATTTGGAGTCTCTTTAAACAGGTGTTTTTGGGAGGCCTGTTTTTTTTTTTTTTTATTTGAACAAAATGGTACAAGTTTATACAGTTGTCTTTAATATTTTTCTTTTAACTGTTTAATATTAATATTCGTAGAAAAAAAAATTAAAATTCTCTTTTTTCTTCCAAATTATAATTTTGTTTTTTTGGTTTAATATGAAAATTATTTATTCAGCTTATTTTTATATAAATATGTCGCAATGTGTTTCTCTTTTAATGCTTAAGCAGTAGCGACTTAATATGATTTTTTGTTCTCTTTTCTTCATTTTAATTTGTGAGGGAAAAATAATTATTTGTCATATAAGCACAGTGTGCTTTGAATTTTAAGTAAATTTTAGTTCTCTTTTCAATATCAGCATAGAATCCGTATACTACAATGCATTTATAACTTTGTTGTTTCTTTTTTCTAAATTTTATGTAAAATTTTTATGGACCGAATTTTGTTTTTATTTGTCATTATACGGATATTTGATTATTAATTACTGTTTAAGCGATGTTTAGAATATATGAATTTTTTATCGGATTTTATATATAAAAATCAACTAAATAAAAAATCATATGAAACGCTACGCTTGTCACAAAAATAATCTCTTAAACTATAATGAGTTGACGTTGTCTAATTGAATGCCATCAGATTAAACAGGTGTATTAAAATATGTAAACAAAACAATAAAAGGTAAAAAATATACCTCCTAGGCTCAAATTCCAGCAAAGGTTAAAAATGAAAAAGCTAGTTTGCGGTTATATTATTTAAAAATAAGACGAAGAAGAAGACCGTTTAAAAAGAAACCGCTCCCTGACATTCCACTCTATTCCACCTTAACCAATGCCAACAAAAAACGAATGATCAGGAGAAAAGCGCCACATATTGGGAAGGCACTCACCATACAATTAACAACAATTAGGCAATTGCTGTTGATGATTCAAGGGTAAAGGTATAACACTGGCTTTTGAATGATCAATTCACAGCAATTTGTCCTATTCCTAAGGCGCTTAATAGTAATAAAAGAAAAAATTTATATATATATATATATACTGTTCTTTTCAAAAATTCCAAAACAAATTTATTTTTTTTTTTTGCCGAACATAGGAATCGCCTTTTCAGTTTATTCGTTATATCCAGGGACCGCAAATAACAGTTATTGCTTAAAAATTAAACTAAAAAAATCATCGTATTAGAGTCGACAGACATATATGACGTTATATACCAAATTAATCGTCTTGGAGAGCTCTCACAGAATCTGTGGTGATCTCGCATAAGTGATCATTAATCAGATTTTAACTGTTACTTTTTGACGGAAAAATAAAAGTTTAGATGAAACCTTTAAAAAGAGAGTTTTATTTTTCCGTTATAAAATAAAACTCATTTTGTGTTTTTTTTATAGCAGAATACCTAAAATCTCAAGTAAAACGATTTTTAGGGTGCTTTAATATTAATAAAAGAGCAAATTTACACAATTAAAACCGATAATGTCCGGAACTTGCTAAAAATGTTACAAATATTTGAGTAGGAGGATGAAAGCGGGTTCGATGACTGGGTCTATTACGACGTTCTGCACGGAACAAAATATGATATAAATGGAATTTGTAATAGTTTGCAGACGATAATGTATCAAATCAGGATTAGGTGTAAAAAAAAATTTTCATTAAAACGATTTTTATTTTATAACCGAAAAAATAAACCTCCTAAATAGAGTTTTATTTTATGATGGAAAAATAAAACTCAAAAAATTACTGTTATTTTCTGCCTGAAAAATAAAACTCACAAAATGAGTTTTATTTTATGACGAAAAAATAAAACTCTATTTATGAGAGTTTTTTTTTAACTTTTATTTTTCCATTGAAAAATAACTTTTTCTGCTGACCTTTTTTGGAAAAACTCTCAAAATAACCATAAAACAATAAATTTTTCGATATAACTTATAACGGTTACAGTCCCTGGTTATATCGTAGGCACTTACATTCAAATTTTTTGTATCGAAAAGACCAATGTTTTGCCCTTAAGATCTATTGACCTCAATATTCCTCCGATATATGAAAACTGTTGAAACAGTTAAAGAGTTGATTAATTTTAACAACCATTTTATTTTGTTTCTTGAATTGGAACCACTTATTGGATCTTTATTATGTAAAACTGGTATACTTAATGAGAATTAATAACTGTTAAGGAATATGTATAAACATTACCGGTCTTAGGATCTTGAGACCAATATCATAATTATAAAATAAGTTGATTGATTAATTTTTTTAACGCTGAAAGAATTGTTATTGTGATCAATAGAATTTTTGATTCAATTAAAACTTAATGGATAATTAAATTTGCTGATGAATTTTCTTAGTAGCAATTATTTTTCTGATATATTGTAAAGTAATAAGACGCTTATTTAAATTAGCAGATTTTTTTTATTATTTTATAGTTGAGACCAATACTCAATGAAGTAAACCCCTACTCACGTTGTGTATTGTATTGAAGGTTTTTATTTATTTATTTATTTTTTTTTTTTTTAAGAATAATAAGACAACTTGCTGTCAATTTTGTGATTACACAAAGGCTAATATTATACATTCACCTTTGAATAATCAACAGCAATTGTTCCATCTGTCGTTGGATGTTGATTGTGGTGTGGATCTTCGCTAAGAAGGTAGATGTTAGCTGCGACTTTCCAGTAGGAAATATCTGTGGCAATAAATAATAAGGGCTGAAGTTGACTTAACTACATATTCTTATTGTCTCCTTCAAGATCTATCATTCCGCAAAAATTTAAGAATAAAATGTCATTATTAATAAAATCATACGCATTTTCACTTTAATCTTAAACACATCCAAACACTATTTATTTTATACAAAACCCTTAATATCCCAAAACACTAAATTTTAACTTAAACTGTTATTATTTGTTGCCACAGATATAATTTAGAAAAACTTTAAGAATTTGTTACTCAGGCTATAAAGGTTTACCACATATTTCTTATCCAATTCCTTGAACTTGATTTCATAGCTATAGCACTCAGCAATTTATTCATATGTTCCACTTAAAATGTAATGATTTTTTCGTTACTCTTGTGGTACTATTTTTAAGTTTACAGTATGTTTATAAATTAAAAAACAAAACTTACCAAAAGAAAAAAATAAAGCCAATAAAGAACCAGAAAAAGAACGTCGTAATTCACAGATTATGATATTCTTTGTGATACTTTTTTTTAACAAAAGAACCAGAAAAATAATAAATATTCGTTGCTTTGCTGCATTAATTTAAGAATTTTTATTTATTTTATGATTAATATTTGTGTTTTAGTAATTAATTATATACATATGTATGTATGTTGCTGTTGTTGTACTTGTGTATAATTTTTGTATAGGTATGGTACGAGTATGTACACATGAACGTGGAGAGCATTAACATTTAAAACATGATGTTAAAAACAAAGGCAATACTTGAATTTTTTTTTTATTTTTTATTTTTTAACACACGACTAAATAGAATGCATATTTGTTATTTTGGAATTGTGTTTTTTTTTAATTTTTTGTGGTCAAAACAGCAGGTATTTTTTGAAATATTTATTATTGTTTAACAATGAAAGAAAAATTTTAAAAATGTTTGCAAAATTAAAAATAAGCATAAAAAACAGTGAAATTATATTAATAAAAAAATTAATTCGAACACTCTAGTATAGATACAGAATAGAGAACAGAAAAGCAAAAACAAAAGCTACAATTGGTTAAAATAATGCGTTTTTCTTGCTTTTCCTAGAAGAAAAACTCTTCTTTTTTTCTTTTTCTTTTAATCTTTTTCTTCCTTATTTGTATTCTATTTGGAATTGTTGCCGCTGTGTAAGCAAAAATATAAGAAGAAAAGCTTTTTTATTTAATGTTTGGGCGCCGTTATATGGTAGTGACACAAACTCTAATGATCATTATGTTTTTATTTTTTTTTATTTTAAGAATTTTAAACACTGACACACACACACTTTTTATATTTCTTTTTTTTTAATTTTTTGTAAAAAGCTAACGATTTGATAGCGATATTATTCTTATTTGAATTTCTATTTTGTTTTCATAACTCACTTAAATTTCTTTATAAAATCTAACTATTTTTCTCTTTTGAACGCACTGCGCACCGTGCGCAGTATTTCTTTAGCAGTTTTAAAATGACCAACGTGTTTAAACTCTCTTCGCATACTGAACTTGGCCTCTGACGCCATCTTAACCATAAAGTCTCGTTTGAAACTATTCAACAAAATACATTCCAATGGATTTTCCAAGTAAAAGCCAAAACAATGGCTTTGTATGTATTGAGAGAGAAAGAAATTTTTTATGCAGAGAGTATATAAAATAAAATTCATTAAAGAAAATTTAACAAATTAATTAACATTAAAAATTATATTAAGAATATTATTTAATGAATTTTAAATTTAAAAAAAAATTAAGGATTTACTAAAAACTTTTCAAGAAATTGTTTTACTTTGGGTGGTAACGTAGTGTTTTTAATGCCTAATTATTGCTTCAAATAGAGAAATATTCTTATCAAGATATTTAAAAGAACGAATTGACAGTTCTTTGTCTCCATAAAAATTGAAAATTATGTTTACACTAATGTAATGTGTAACATACAAAATTGGCCTTTATAACCCTGATTCATGGTTACATCCTAGCTTCCCGCAGCACCCTTGTGGTGTTTATCAATTTTTATCCATGAATACTGGGACCTATAGTTCAAAATCGTCTCCGAACGGGAGACTTGAGACTTCATTGCAATCAGTTACACTCGGAGCTTTTGCCAGAATACTGCTTAGAAATAGTCGCCTAAAGAAATATTTGTTCATATTTTTTTCCAATATGCCGAAACACACATACTAGACTACGGCGACCACAATGTATTTGCTTATGTTCATACATACATTTTGTTCGCACAGTTTTCAATATGCTTCTCACAATTACTGTCACATGTTCACTTTGTGCCGACCACTGCATTAGAGTAACCGGTATGTTAGCTGTAGGCGTAAGTGATTAAAGATCACAAATTCCTTTTGTTGTCGTTATATTCATTCAGTTCTGGATTTATTAAGTGTTATGGCTCTCAAGCTATTCTTTTATTTCCACCAACTTTTATACTTGTATTTTATAATTTTTACTACAAGTTTCTTATACGGTGTTTTATAGTTAACACTTTAACAGTAAGAGATAAATCTACCTTCTCCACGAAAACATAAAATGTACATACATTGTGAATACATTTAACGTAAATAAAAATAACATACAAATACATTCCTGATCTTATGATGACAACAGTACGACTATAAAGTTTTCATCCGTATTTTCTCTCATATGACAAGTATGGTTTCATTACATATGAAGTTTAGACGATACCATTCGTGCTCTTGTACACAAAAATTTGACTTATCGTACGACTTGTATTACCGCTTAATCTCCCTTTACTATATATTGACATCACTGTTTGCTTTGCTAATTAACTTGGACTGTAACTTGTTTTCTTTCTCTCTTTTAACGGATCTCTTACTCAATCACAAGTCGTACTCACACTCTTTATGCCAATTGGAAAAACGGAAATTCTATAGCGATGACTGTTTTCTTACGACCAGTCTTTAAAATACTTCCAGTTTGAGTTTCAGTTAGTGCTGAGTGTTTAAAGTGTTTAGACATATTATTTGTAAATACGGGAAAACACACGTAACAACGTATTTTTAAGTAGAAAATATTTTTTTTTCTAAATAAAATATACAGAGAGTACATAGTAAAGAATATAAATAGAGAGCAAAAATCATTAATAACAGACTACTACTCGTATATATACATCATAGTTATTTAGTGTTGGTGTTATTTAATTCCGTTGTATAAGAACACCTGTGTAAATGTGGTGTTAAAGCAAAAGAAGACTACGATAATAACACAAAACGAAGAGAATCTGAAAAGTTACTCTCCCTCTTCCAAGTGTAAACAAAACTAACCGTACAAGTAAAAACATATAATAACAATAAAAAAAAAAAAAAAACAACGACGAAGAACAGTGACAATAAAAACAAATTTCATCTAATTGAAAAGTCACGCTCCAAATTTTGACATGAAAATGATTGGTAGCGATTATGTCTTGGAGGCTCATAACATCTATCATACCACAGAGGTTAAAAAACAAATTGCTAAAATAAATATAAAAAAAAGAATATGATTTACGAGTTAAGAGTTATTTATAAAACATAAATTAATAGAAAACATATTATAAAATAATGAAAGTTTATTGAAGTTAATTTATAAAGTTTTCCTCTTAAGTCTTTTGCATTTTGGGACAGACACATCTATGAAGGAAAATTATTTTAGGTTTGTGTCTTTAGTCTTTATGGCAAATAAGCTGCAGGAAATTGATTGTATTGTTGGGAATAAAGTTCAAGTGAACTTGAAACCTTTTGCAGAAAACACATGAGCTATAAATTAGTGAATATTTTTTTTTTTCAACTATTAGTGAAACCAAAAATTTTAAATAAAAAGTGACAGTTCGATATTTTGGAAAAAAAATTGTATACAAATTTGCCAATTCCATAATTTCTTTTATTTTCATACTCAAATACTAAACTATGAAGTTTTTGTGAATAATTTTCATTTAAGAAAGTGATATAACTTTCAATATGTATTTTATTGCTTAACTTACAGCCTGCTACGTTTAGTTGCACTGATGTGCATACATATGTTTTAGACGTTTTATATAAGTACATAAATATGCTTTTGGTTTGAAAAAATTTATTTGACAAATAGTTTGGTTTTACGGTATAAATATTTTTGGGGTATTGACATAGTGTGCTATTATGTTTAGTTGTAAATCTTTAAATAGCAAGAAAACCTTGTAAATCCCCCAATTATACAGTATTCCTCGGATAATTGCCCAACTCTTAATTGCCTTTCACGTTTATTTACTTCAATTTCTAAATCCCCATATTTTTTCTTACCATTTTCTAATAAAATTACACTTTTAATTAACTTTCGCTTAATTGCGTTATTCGCTTAACTACCTCAACAGCAGTCTTCTGGCAAAAGCTCTGAGAGTAATCAATTGCCATGAACAAGCTTCTCAAGTCTGTCGTTCGGAGTCGACATTAAGTTGTAGGTCCCGGTACTCATGGATAAAAATTTACACACACAACATGAGTGCTGCGAGAAGCTAGGCCGTAATCCTAACACAGGGTTGTAAAGGCCAATTATGTATGTATGTATGCATGTCATTTAACTCTTTTGGGAATAGGCATTGTATTATTCTGGTTACAACAATATAATCATAAGGATTATGAACATAAATCCCAGAATTAATTAATATTGAAAATATATGAAACTCTCTTCTTCCTTGTTTTTCGTTTTGCTTATAGCACATCTTCCCTATTTATCTTCTTATGTATCTGGCGTCTCTAGAGTTAAATGACAGTGTGTTCAAAAATAATGTATTTTTCACGACTTGTAAATCATTATATCGTCGCAAGAATTAACGAACGCTGTAACTGAAAAAACATTTAATGTTCACCAGTTTTTTTAGTTGTTTTTAGTTTTCTTAAACTTCTTTACAATTTTATACAAGCACAAATATCAGCTGATAAAACGTCATTCTTAAACATTTCATACAAAATGTAAACGGTCATATTTAGTTATTAAAACATATTGCTTAAACGCGTTCAAAAACGCAAGTGTGAACATAGTAGTAAACTCTTAATTGTATTACAAAAACAATTTATTTTCTTATATTTGTTTAAGGTTGATGGCGGCGGCTGCTTCAATGGAGCCGGTAGTTCTGCC
This sequence comes from Metopia argyrocephala, assembly GCA_963576795.1. Classification (NCBI taxonomy): domain Eukaryota; kingdom Metazoa; phylum Arthropoda; class Insecta; order Diptera; family Sarcophagidae; genus Metopia; species Metopia argyrocephala. The sequence continues at coordinate 51,957,784 of OY756211.1, read as the reverse complement.
TTAGTTTTAAAAGGAGTTAATCTCACTGTGCACAGTGGTGAGGTAATGGCTATATTGGGCTCAAAAGGTAATTTTGGGTTTTGAACAATTTTAAGTGTATTAAGCAACTTAAATATTTATTACTTCCCCTTCAAGGTAGTGGCAAACGTGCTTTACTAGATGTCATATCACGACGTTCTGAGGGCTCCACTAGAGGCCAAGTACTCTTGAATGGTTCTCCATTAACTAAAGCCCTGTTTCAACAACGTTGTGGCTATGTGACTCAGTCATGTACCTTCATACCAGGTTTAACAGTAGCTCAAACATTACACTATACTCCTACCATAGTAAGTGGACAAAATGATTTTTTTTAATATTTTTTATATAAAATTTTTCTTTTACAGCTATCGGGTTATTTAAAAAGCTCTAAAGTTCGTCAGGTTTTGGCTGATTTGGCACTTTCACAAGTGGCACATAAACGAGTGGAATACTTGAATATAAGTGAAGCAAGACGTTTAGCCATTGGCATACAATTGGTGAGAGATCCAGGTGAGTAATAAAGCGTATAATAATATACATCTTTAAAAACTACTCGTAACACACCCATAAACATGTAAAACGTAATTGTTATAACATTAAATCAAGTTTTTTTTTTAAATTCCTCAAGAGAATATTATTCAATAATATTTAAGGATTTTATTTAACAAGCTTTAAGAAACATTTTTAGCGTAAAAAATTGTTTTTATATTTATGACCAGTCCAAACAACGGTTGAAACTTACCTAGTTCAACTAAAGATGATTTTGCTGCATTGATTATGTTAAATATCAGATATAGCCAGAGATTTTTTCAGGCATGTGGTAGGTTTATTAAAAAAGTACTCTCACTTTAAGTTGCCTAAAATTGTGTGTTAAAAGAGCTACAAAAAACTTAATGTGTTTCTTTAATTATATGACTTTAGAAATTAGAAAACTGTGCAAATTGTCAAATTACTACAAAAGAAGCTACTAATGACATCAGAAAATATGATTTGTAATTATGCTTGTAATTTTTATATTTTATATATTCAACTACTAGCATAAACCCGGCCTACTACTACATCTATTACTACCATTTGTATAAATTTTTCGACTGATAACATGGTGCTACAGTGAAAATATACTTGAAAAGTGACCTAGTGTAAGTTGTAGGCCTTATTGAGTAGATCATAAATTAATTTTTAAAAGTTCGGAAACACCAACAAGTTCGGAGTTCTTCCGAAAAAACTATTTTCGGGTAGGTTTGAGTACTTATGGAACTCCGTTGATTTTAATCTGATTTTCAATTAAAATATTTATATACTCATATCATTATAAGACTAAAAAAATAAAGAAAATGTAGTATCTTGATCAATACATATTTGTAAAAACAAAAATTTTAACTTTTAAAAAACCTTAATAACTTTTTTATTTTTTACTCGATTTTATTTATTGGAAGCTTGTTTAACTCTGAACTAAATTAGCTTTAATCAAGTATATAGATAAGGGTATGTTCCTAAACAATCTAATTTAAAAAAATGGCGCCAAAGTTAAAAAATTTTGAAAAAATAAAATTAAAATCAAATATAATTAAAAATAACACTACAAAAATTTAATATATATGGGCATTTCCTCAAAATGGTAAACCAGGATCGAAAAAAAATATGTTGATAATCATAGCATTTTATTGCTTATAATTATAAAAAAGAGTCTATATTTTTATAATATATTGGATTCTTATCATATCTCAGGTGTTTTACTTGAGAAAATTGGGCTACAAACTGAAATATTTAAAATTCCATTTTTAAACTACTTCTAAAGACATTTTTATATTTATTTATTTTACATGCAAAAACTGTATTATGTTTGCACTCTTTCTTCAAGATCTTTCTTTTACAAACAATTAAGAAGGGAAATGTGTAGGGAGAAAAAAAAAGTTCGATTAACGGTAAATTTTTGCTTTGTTTCTTGCATAAAACGTCAATAGGTGCAAAGACACACCACATTTTAATTAATTTCGGTGTCACCTATTTGTATATAAATAAAAGAAACTTCTGGGTTGCCATTAAATAGACTTTTTTTGTTTGCAAGGTTTCGTACGTTCGCGACCGTAAGTAAATTTTTTCTATAAGCAATGAGTTTATAATTGATAAGATGTCTCTAATTTTACTTTAAAAGTGAAATGATATACCGAATATTCCAGTATTAGAATGATGCACTGGATTTTCTGTGATGAGGACTTAAAATAAGCACAATTTTAACGGCCTGTTGAGTAAAAACAATAATATCACAAATATTGTTAAAATTTCATTATTTCGTATTGAATAATGTTATTAATAAAACAAATATTAAAAAAAAATTGTAAGTGCTTTACTGAAATCTATTTATCAGAAGGATTACGTTCTCGCGAAGTTTTCTTATTCTTTTGTCAGTATCTGTAAACGAATAGTGGCATGCTCTAACTTAATTATATTACAAAAATCTCATATGTATGTGTCACCTCTTAATAAAAGGAAAAGATATTCTTTGAAAGTGAATTTTTGCACAAATTTTTAATTCAGCTTGTTGATCATTAACTGTAATAACGTAATAATGTATTTCTAGACGGAGTTTTGTTTTGCTGGTTAAAATTTTAATTTTCCACACAACTTTAATATAAAAGTACAAGTACCCAAAAATTAGTAAAAATACTCGATACGGTGTACTCATTACTCAATAATTTGCGAGTACTAGTTACCACACACTATAAATAGAGAATTACGTTTTTCGTAAAGGAAATTTGATGATATTTATGGGATTAAGCATTGTGATAATACAAAAAAAAACCTATGGAAATATCGTACGTTCGCGACCCGTACGTTCGCGACCGATACTTAAGCCAATTAAACGAAAACCAATAGAGATATTTTATTGTGTAAATACTGGATAGAGACCTACATTAGTATGCTCTAAAAATTATTTTATCGCTTTGGAATATTCCGTTGCATTTCGCAGAATTTTACATTTCACTACTGTCAGCTAAAGTTGACTTCTATTTTGCGTACGTTCGTGACCACGTCTTTATAACTATTATTATGAAAACTTCAACTCGATGAAATCCATCTTTTGCACTACATATAGAGCTACTAAAATGCTATCAAATCGCAAAAAAATACTAGAAAAAGTTTTTTTTCTACCTTCATTGTACATTAAAAGCGTACGAACGTACGTTCGTTACCCCAGGAAATGCCCATATACCAAAATGTGTTCATATTTAAAAAGGCACATATTTCTTCTTTCTGAAACCGTTTAATTGAATTGAAAATCGTCTTCAAATCAACTGAGTTACGTGTTCATAAGTACTCGAACCTACCCCAAAAGAGTTTTTTCGGAATAACTCCGAAATTTGAGGGTGTTTTCGAACTTTTAAAAATTAATTTATGATCTACGCAATAAGGTCACTAGGTCTCTTCCCAAATGTAAAAAAAATTGCTCATTTGTAGCACCGTGTATTTTATAGTGACTACGAAGTAATTCAGACCGAATACAGAAACTTTAGTTTATGTGGAAAGTACCACATCCAAATGCCCGATTATAGCCACTTTCTGACTGATTATTTGCTTTGACCATGAAGCCATTACGACTAAGTTTAGAATCTTTAGCTTCAACTTTCTCAAAAATCAGTATTTAGTTTTAAAGGGGACTACCACCTCAAAGTCAAATTTTCAAACAAAAACCATACGATATTTCACTCTCGGTAGATAAGTCTGTCTGTGTGCTAAATTTTAACAAGATACGTTTGATTGATAGACAAACAAACAGACTCACACAATGATTTATAATATATTTATTAATATATATGGATTAGCGATAATCCATAGTGGTAGAGCGCTCGCACAGAAACTCACACGACCAAGGTTCATTCCCAGCGAAGGACAAAATTATAAAAATAAAAATTTTCGGTTTTCTAAAAAAAATTACAATTTAAATTAAAAATTAAATTTAAGAAAATAAGAGGTCCCCCCCTCTCCAGCAAGACCATCTGCAAGAAACCGCCCCCTGACATTTCTAATCCATTCCACCAGAAACCAATTATCAGGAGTACAGCGCCACCTTCTGGGAAGATAACAGCTAATCTACTGAAGACGCTCACCATTCACATTAAAACATCCACCGACAGATGAGGCAATTGCTGTTTGATCATTCGAGGGTAAAAGTACAACACTGGCCCTTGAGTGGAAAAATTTACAGCAACCTGTTTCATCAACAATAAAAGGCGCAAAACATACATACAAAACATACATCTATGAAAAAAAAAAAACCTATCAACCATCTTCACATTCCAATATAATGCACTGCATGAGTAGGGGTTTACCCCTGAGTGTTGGTCTTATAAAAAAAAAAAAAATCACTCATCCTTGCAAACGGCTTTGCAAATCTTGAAAACGTAGCATATCTGTCTTTATTTTGTTGTTGCTTAGTATGCTTTGATACGTTTACAATTCTTCTAAGAGTGTATCCAAAGAAGAGAGACTTCCGCTATTATATTTAAATGTGTTTGTAGTCGCCGTGGTCTAGTGGTTATTGTGTTGGCTTACTAAGACAAGAGCTCCGGGTTCAAACCCCAGCACTGACATCTTGAAAAAAGATATATATATGAAAAAAATATTTCAATCACCGACTATCTCTTAGCAGATTTCTGGCAAAAGCTCGGAGAGTAACTGATTGTCATGAACAAGCTTCTCGACTCTGTAGTTCGGAGTTGACGTTAAAATGTAGGTCTCAGTACTCATGGATAAAAATTGCCATACAGAGCATGGCGGCTGCGGGAAGCTAGGCTGCAACCCTGAAAAAGGGTTATAGTGGTATGTATATTCCAACGTGATCTCTAAAGTGTTGTGTGCAGTTTGAGGTTTCTAAAGTGTTAAACGTTTTGTAGTATCAAATGCATTAGTGCTAGAGCGTTTTAATGTCTGTACCTGTACTTTAGTACAATATTTTCTATATATCTACTTAAAAAACTAAATATAGGAAACTACTTAATGGCTTTAAGTCACCATATATCTGCCCGCATTTATCGTTGCTTTTGTTTAATTTTTAGACAAGAATAATACCGAAATTAAATAAACCATTATTATCAGATTAAAAATTATGTTATTTGTCCTCTTCAAAATATTTTAAAGATTATTTATGACATTTTTAAGTTTAGTCTGTCATTATTTTATAAAACTACCCGAAAAAGGGTAAAAAAATTTGTTTAAAATTTATTTTTTGAAAAAAGTTTGTTTCTTAAGTCTTTTGTTTAATTTTCTCTTAAATACAGTTATGCTCTTACTTGATGAACCCACCCAAGGTTTGGATCCTTTAAGCGCCTATTTGCTCATTTCTATACTCTCGAATACAGCGAAAAAAACTGGTTGCGGCATTTTATTATCTTTGGAAAAGCCTCGCTCAGATGTATTTCCATTTTTGGATCGCGCTTTATTCCTATGTCTGGGTGGTGTAGTCTACTCGGGTGGTACTCGAGCTATGTTGGAATATTTTCATGGTATTGGCTTTCCTTGTCCCCAACTTGAAAATCCTCTTATGTACTATTTATGTCTATCGACGGTGGATCGACGCAGTAGAGATCGTTTCTTAGAGTCCAGTCAACAAATAGAAGCTTTGGTGGAAAGGTTTTCAAGAGAATCTTCTATATCTGATGGTCCTCTCAATAATATGGGCAATGGCAAAGTACCTTTAGCCTACGGTAAGCCAGGCGAACTAAAAGTTTGGGTGATGTTGTACTTGTGAGTATAAGAATAAAAATATTTGAAAATTCTTTTAAAACTTTTATTGTTTTAGAAAACTTTTGGCCTCTACCTTTTCCTGTGGTGTAGCTGGCATGAAATCTTTATTTTTACGTTTATTCGTTTTGCCCATAGCCATGGCCCTTATGTGGTTATTCTACACAAATGTGGGAGTAAGTGTTCGTATAATAACATAATATTTTTTAACTTAAAAATGTAAATCAAATTTCTTTAACAATTTTTTAGGATGATAATCATGGCTTCTTTAGTAAAAATGGCATGATTCTCAATATTTTGGGTTTATCATATGGTTGCGGTATTTTAACTACTATTACTCTATGTAAGTCTTGTATTATTAGTTTGCGATTAAAGGGAATAAAACTTTTTTTATATTAAAGTTCCAATATGGCGTAAACGATTTTCTCAAGATACCCCCGAAGGTTTATACTCTGGAGCCACTTTATTAATTGCCTACAATTCGGTTTCTATTCCATTTTCTTTGATATCTGCCGTAATAGCCAGTTGTATCATTTATCCGTAAGCTGTTCTCTTGCTAAATTCATAATCTTTATTGTTTTTTTTTTAATTTGGTTTTTATTAAAGTCTTTTATTGGATCCTAAATTCCCTAATGGCACAACATTTGCTTATCTTTTGGTGGCCTTGTGGACCAGTTATGTTTTGGCAGAACAACTAAGTGTTTCATTTTTGTTGGTAGTTAAAGTTCCCTTCAATGCTGCTATAGCCGTGACTTACATTTTAGTGATATCGATTGCCTTGGCTAGTGGTACTGTGCGGTAAGTAAAAAAAAAGAAAAACATTTAAAACTAAGTATCAAACAAAATAAGAAAGGAAGAAGCAAACAAACTAAATAAACTGTAAATAAAATTAGTTTTCAAGACTTCCAAATCATTTAAAGAATTGAATATATTTTCAATGTATCCCTCAAATTCCCAAAAAGTTGTAATTTTTTCAGTCATAAAAGTTTGCTATTAAATCGTGTGATTTGCAATGTTAAATAACATGAAAAGAAATTAAAATAGTTTAAGTTCAATTTCTTTTAAATCTCGAAAAAAAAAAGAGTTTAGAGGGTGCGAATCTTGCGTGTTTTACACCGTAATTAACCACTTTATCATGCATTGAAACAATGAGTTCACTGCTTTTCATAATTTAATATATTTCTTAGAAAAAATTTACTCTCGGAAGAACACGAGCATATGATAGAACCCAGCCGAACTATTTTAAGATTTGGAAGCAATAAATAAAGTTGTAAGCAATAATGGAAGCATTGTATTGTTTTTTATACACTAAAGCTTCCAATTATGCTACAGGCTAAATTATTATTTTTGATTTTTTGTACTATTTGCTTACTGGTTGCAATAAATTTGCATTTCTATTGCATTTTAGCAGCTCATTTCATATAAAAATCATGCATTATTGAGTAAGTGATTGTTTACGAGTAAGTGATTGTTTACAATTTCTCCCTTACAAAATTACTTACTGGTAAGCACTATTTTCTGCTGGGAATGTTTGGAACTGATCACATGAAATATTGAATTTCTACTTTATTTTGAATCGCTCTAAGAAAGTTTTCAATTAGAAACTTCAATTATGTATCAAACATGGATAAATTTTTTCAATAATGTAGGCGAATTACGAATTATGTTAATCTTCGCATTTAAATAACAATTTTTACTCTCTGAAATGATTACAAATGTTCTTAATTTTACAATTGTCTGGTATTTGGCAGCCAAGACAATTGTTTAAGTTGTATAAAAATCAAAAGAAAATGGTCTTTAAAATAATACTACAATAAATGCAGTCTGCGTAAAATTTCGGTGTTAGATCACATCTTCGGTTCATGTCCCCGCACTTAATGTGGTTCATGAGCTCTGTTTTTATATATTCTATATTCTGTTTTATATATTCTGTCTCTACTCTATTTTTGATTTTTCTTAATGACCTTACAAATGACTTGCAAACAATCTCTAAGTGTGGTTTTGCAAATAGGGTCGAGCTTCATGCGCTCAAGACCTTATGTTGTTTTATCACTCATAGTTGTAGTGTTGATATAATTCCGCCATCTGTGACTTTGGATTATATAAATATTGAGGAGGCGGACGCTTTTGGTGTTCTAGGTATGTGAATTGATTGTAATGTCCATTGGAATGATGATATATGTATTTCAAGTGTCGAAGGAAGCATTCAAGTGCATTGGTTTTTTAACACGGTGCTATACTTCGCTCCATCTGACTTTACAGTACAAGACCTTTATCCGACCCAAAGATGGAATACAAAACTCTTGTTTGGGCCGGTGCTTCAAAGTCAATTTTGGGGGCTTTTCGACTGCGTACAGGAAAGGGGGAAAGTGCTTATTAGCGAGGGTAGGGTATCCAACTCTATCGATTCATTTGAGCATCGGCGCATTGTGGCGTGCCTTTTACTCTTCTATCGGTGCTACCATTAGAGGTGCTCTAGTGAAATAAAGGCCTTCATTCTGGATAATCACATATTCCTACGTATTACTATTACCCCTTAGAGCACATTCTTTCGTAGTAGATTGTCGAGTGAATCACGAAATGCACTATGGATATAATTTGTTCGTTTATGGAACAATCTTCTCCAGAACATTTTTCCTGTCAATTACGATGCTAGTAAGTTTGAGCGAGAAGCTAGGCTGTTATCCTAACATTGGGTTGTAAAGGCCAGTTATGTATGTAAGTTTGACTCAAATGTCCAGAAACATATTTTCCTACTCCAGCACAATGTACATAAAAAAATGCATGAGAGTTCTGGTAATCTGTATCGTACCATTAGATTTAGTAGTATAGTGCCAGCTCGTTAATCCGAATTAATGATTGCAGACACTGATTCGGATTAATGAGATATTCGGATTACTGAATGTGCTCTCATTATGTATTATAATTTAGTATATTCGAAAAATAAAACACAAGCTAGGATTTCAAAACAAATTTATTTAATTTTTATTGATAAAGAGTGAAAAAAAGAAAGCTTTTATATTATTATATTTTTTTTAACATACATAATTTGTGTTGTAGGTTTGTTTTTCTTTCAGTGCACATGCTTCCAATGCCTTGATCCGCAATTCTTTTAGCACCAATATGTAATCTGTTTCCATATCACGTTCTCTTGCCCAGTATATAGCAGTATTTAAGCCCTGCACTGCTTCACGATTTTTAATGTGTTTCGTTATAGTCTCTGATACCATATTTTCTGTGTCGGAATCTGAATTAATACTTATAAGAGAAGTGTTGTCAGAGTTAATAATCCAGCTAAGAATTTCATCTTGAGAAATTTTCACGTCATTATTGCTCTGAAATAAGTTGTTTATTGTGCGAATTTCTTCTGTTTCTTCAACACAATAATTTTCAGGTAATTCTTGCTGTAACAATAAAAGTGGGATGTTATCATCTGAATCCCATCGCTGAGAATGAATATGCTTTCAACAAGACTATATGAAAGAATTGGGCATCTTCTCCCAAGATCGTTTAACTTTTTCACAAGCAACTTTTGAACTGAAATGTCTGAATTGTCCATTTCAGAGCCTACCAATTTACACAAGAGATCTTTTCTGTAAAACAGTTTGGTAAGTCGTATCGCATTCTGATCCATGGTGGTAAAAATATAGTTTTATATTGCCCACATTCAGATACCAGCGGCTCTCCATGACATCTTGCATTATCCAGTAACATTAAAGCTTTTTTTTAGCAAATTATTTTCAGTTTGATAGTCTTTTACCTGGGATATAAACGATTTAAAAACCCATTTGGTAAAGATATGTGTATTAAAAACAGAAAAATTGAAAAAAAAATATGCAATTCGGATTACTGAGCTTGCAATCAATGCGGACTATAGAGCATATAATACGTCATAAATTCAATTCGAATTACTGGATAATTCGGATGACACGCCTTCGGATTAGCGAGCTGGCATTGTATAACAATTTTTACCTTAAAATAAAATATTATGCTTGAAAATTAAAAAAACAAAAATGTAGCTTTGAAACCAATAATGGTTCAGAAATAATTATTAAATATGAAGCTATTTGAGAGTAAAGTTTACAAAGCTTTTGCAATGCAAAAGATTGGCATATTTTTGAACGATTATAATTTCTAAGAGGTAACAGATGATTGGCGGTATGTGGTTTCCTAAAACAAAAATATAACTAACAAAGAGCAGGCTTTAAAACATTATATCTGTGTCGAAATGTAAGAACAGCTTAAGTCAAAACATGAAATTTTGAAATGTCCTCACATTTATGTAAATTTTACTATAATTAGTTTTTGCAAAAAATTTCTTATTTTACCTACTGATAATAGACTTATGATATAATAAATATGCACTATAATATTTTACATATTGTTACTACCCTGAGTTACAGAAAGGGACAAAAATTGCATTTTAATTTAAGCTTATGTCGACTTAAGCTATTCTTCAATATTGCCACAGAAATGTAAAGAGCAGTATTGATTTTAGAATCGAGAATAAAACTGAGAGCTTAGATTAAAGCTTCATCGTAGTGGAAAGCTCGAAGATTTACCATTAAGATGTTACAGCATGTAATATAACAGTAACCTTTTAAAATAAAGTTATAAATTTATTTATCTGCTCTAAAAACTTGAGCAGAGTTAATTTTTCTGAGATAAAAACGTTTCTAACCAGTGTCGCTGGTGGCCTTCAAACTAACAGGTCTACATACTACTACACTACTTAATCTATTTCGCATACGAATGTATGTATTCTACAGAAATATTGTTAGATATGTATATTGTTTTCAAAAGAACTTTGGTTAATTTACATTAATAGTGTTTTGTCGAAAACTTTTTCCCTAGATGTCGTTAAACAAAAAGCATATTCACGGCATAATTGATGTATTTCAAGAAGATTGTCAGTTTCACGCCTTCTTATTCATTACTTTAAAAGAGTTCGCTTTAAATTCATTTCTAAATACGAATTAATTTGTCATAATTGCAGGACATGAAAATTCGCTTCTAAAAAACTATTTAAATGCAAAGAAACTATTACCTGAGTTAAGTTTTACCCCTAAAAAACGTTATTAATTTACGAAACTTATAAAGTGCAGATAATTAATTTTTGTTTTCCCCTAAATTAAACCATTTCATCTAGAGCTTAACCTGTAATAGCATTAGAGTTTTTTAATGCTTTACTATATTGTATATATTTATATGGGCAATTTCAATAATTTTCAACATTTGTTGAAACTGAGTTCAGTGGTGCGATTCAGTAACATATTTTTACGATAATCGCATTGTTTTCAACAGTAAACGACAGAATTGTCGATATTGCTATTCATTATTTTTTGTTTACGATGGCTGTTGTCGTAAGCTAACGCCAAAAATTTTTATGCTGTTTATTCAGCTGGAAAATCGTAAATTTTTTATATTGAAATTTTGTAGGGAGATGTGCCTACGCTATTAACTAGTTTGTTTGAGAACCATTCTTGTGTGTTTGTATACCCAAAGAAACTAGAGGTTTGTAGCTTTGCTAACTTTCTACCCAAAAACTGACTGCTTTTATACGGTGCTGCCAAATTATTGCAATTTAAACATAAAGAAAAATACAGTTGTAGACTGTCGCTAAAATAAACTTAGTGAATCACATAATCGTTACTGCAAACAATAAAAACTGTCGACTTCTTTTGCGAATATCGTATTGTTAAAAGTTACTGAATCCCGGTACAGATGCTTATTATTTCTCCAGTTTTTCGAATTGACCAAAACGGTCAAAAGGGAATGGTAGGCCACACTAGAATACTGTGAAATTCAAAATTTCAGACCATCAGTTCTTTATTTTCAAAAGTTATGGGCACTCAAATATCGAAAAACTCAAAACAAAGCTTGAAATTTACAAGAGTTTTTTCATATTTCATCACTTTTCTACTTTTAGTTTTAAACTTCCGATGCTCACTGATATAAAATAAAGTCACTAGACTTTGTAGATATTTACACTATAAAAGTTATGCTCATACTACTATTTGGGAAAAAGTTGTACAGCGGTTCATTTTTGAAACCAAAATGTTCAGATTTTTTAATTTTCGCAGTTTTTTCTATAGCGTTTTTGCGCCGTTCAAGAAAATTGCATTTCGTCAAGAGTATTTAATAGATGGTGTAATTTGCTAAAATTTGCGCCATATCACGTCGATGTCAGGCTGCTAGTTGCTGAGAACAATGACCTCAAACTTTTATAGAATTGGCGTAAATTTTTCAAAAATGACAGTTTTTCGCGTCTGACATTTGCAATCTTATTTAAAACTGGTTTATGTATTGCGTGATCTAAACTTCTTAGTAAATGGCACCTCAACGTCAAGAAGGCGTTAAAATATTTTGAAACGCAAAAATTTTATAAAGAAAATAAAACTTTTGCGAAATTTCATGATTTTGTTTCGCGTTTTTTTTAGTTAATCAGTGGTTTAAAATCACTGTAAAGTATTGGAAATGAAGTGCGGCGGTGAACTAAAGATCATATATAAATACGGTTGAATTCGGTCCATATTTAGCGGGTACAGCGGCATTTTTCTTCAAACACATTTTGCTTTGTGACATCTGCAGTTATGTATAGATTCCCCCGCGATTGACACCAAATGAAAGGGTTTTTTAAGCTTAATAATAAAACCGAATAGGCATTAAAAAATTTTCATGATTTTAAATTTTACAGATCAAAAAAAAAAAAAAAATCCTAACCTCAAAAATAATTCTTATATAATTTTTTTTATTTTTTAAATTTGCAAGTCAAAACTTTGTTTTTCTGTAAATTAGTTATGCGTTATATAAACACATATTATAAAAATCGGTGAAACATTCATATTTTTGCAAAAATTCGCGTTTTTTAATGTTAAGGAATTTTGATTATAATTGATATTTTTTTATGTATTTTATCAGTGCATTGATGAATTTGGACTGCACTGATGAATTTGAAATGAGTTTCATGCATCCATACAACATTTATTAAAATAAACCAATAAATTTAACTTTACATTTTTTTAAAGAAATTTAAAACTTAAAACCTCCATAACTTTATTGCCGTTTGCAATAAATGATTAACGCGAACTGTTTTGGTATGCTAAAATATCACCCTTCACGTGACCAAAGCGTCATTCGTGTCATCAAAAAAAAAAAAATTTGGAAAAAAAAATATCAAAATGTCGAAAATTTTTTAAATTGCCCATATATGAAACTATTTCTTCTTTTTTTATATAAATTTATAATAGTTTTGTATTTTTAAATTTCAATATATTATAAAAATTCTATCTGAAAACTCTGTTTTAGGTCTTTTAAAGGTCTACAACCTTGGCTTCAGGATAACACAAAAGGTACTCACACACGTTATGCCTCATCTTTATTGCATAGCATTGCTTTTCAGACACGGAAAATGAATTGTACCCCGACAGCTTCAGTAATATGTCCAAAACCAGGAGATTTCCTTCACGAACGTTTGGGTTTGGCTGATCCGGATGTGAGTATTATTACTATTGAAATATTTTATCGAAATTATTTTCTTTCTTAAATTATTAGGAAACAATTAATGTGGTGGCCTCTTGTGCTTTTGCTATCGGTTTAGCTGCTTTCAATATGTTGTTGTACATGTTTCCGATGCCTCGTTGTGTGCGTCAAAAATTTAAAGACTGAACGAACATAAAAGGCGAAATATTTTAAGAAAAACTGAATTTAATTTAAAGGATTTAATGTTTTATTTATATTTTTAGTAAATAATAAGATTTAAAAAAAAAAATTAAAACTATTTCAGAGTCCTATTTATTTCACACAAGCAACTAATCGACTGCTTTTGATAACTAATTTATATTACATGAACAAAATTCGGACGCCATTTTCTCCTTTCCACATTTTACATTGTGCTTGTGGTGGTCCTCTTATGTCTAACACCACACAGAACTTTAATTGTAATTTTTTGATTTGTGTTCTTCAAAATCAATAATTTTTTGCAAATTTAATTTTTTTTTTGTATTAATTTTTACTTTATACTTGTATGCTGCGCTTGTTAATTTTCAAATGTAGTAAAAAAAAAGTAGAGATGCTCGATGCACAGCAAACATCGATGTTTTTAATCCGATGCATCGTTAAAAAATCGATGTATTTTTTCGATGCATGGAAAAGCATACGTATAGTTTTAAATGTTTTCGCCCTGCTTAAATATTGCTTACAATTTCGATCGGAAGTAGCTTTAATTCCGAAAATTAAGTTTTTTGAAAAAGGTAATTTTTTTTTAAATGAAACCATTTATATTTACAACAAAAATATGGATATATAAATGCCAGTTTCATCATGAAGGTGATTTTATTTGGAAGAAATTATTTAATTTTTCGAATTAAAGTTGGGTTTATACGCTGATTTGAGTGTTTGGTCTTTTTAGTTGAACTGTTTTTAATAAACTAGCTCGTCCTTTTAGTACGTTAGTTAATTTTCATTTTTTTGGTTTTTCTAGTTCTGATTTCTTTTAAATTATATTCAAACCGGCATCATAAGATGCTAGTTGACGCACTCTTAGAGCGACTACATTTACAGTATATTTATAGGTACATAAGAGGACATTCTATTAGAGTAGGAAAATAAACAAAACTGAACGTTTGATCTCATTTTGTTGTATTCTTTACAATGAGTAAAAAAAACAGTGAGAAAGATTGTCCCATTTAATTTTGTATATTGTTTTTGTTTTGAGCACTACAAATACACTAATTACAACAAACATTGAATGAGAAGAAAAAGGATAGAAGAAGAGAAAAAGAAAAGAAGAAGAGAAAAAAACAACAAAAAACAAAGCAAACACAAGAGCGAAAAGCTAATTGTTTATTTGCGCTCTTTCTCATTTAGAAAGTATTTGTTTTGGTTTTGCCCATGTACAATACCATTAAAAAATTTTGAAAAGTGTAAATTGTTGTAACTTTTGCGAAATGTTTTGTTTGTTTGCCCACTCTGCATTCTATATATGTATGCATATACGCACATATATAAACATATATATACATCTAATATATAAAATTCTCCTGTCGCGGTGTTTGTTGCCAAACTCCTCCGAAATGGCTCGACCGATTTTCATGAAATTTTGTGCTCATGTCGGGTAGGTCTGAGAATCGGTCAACATCTATTTTTCATACTCCTAAATGTTAAGGTACCCTCCCCAAGGGGTTTTTATTTCTTTACTTAAATAACGTACCGTCGTCAACGAAATTTTAAACCAGATAGATCTGCGTACCGTAGAACACATATGGTTTAGGTTTTTTTTTTATTAAGTAGTACTCAGAGTACAGGGGATATTTCTCCCTAACGCCAACTATCAAGCTGAAGTACCAAAAATGGCGGATAATCATATATTAAAATTATTAGTTGACTTTTGCAGTTCGGTGAAGATTATCAAATATATTTGAATTAAAAAAATGTTTCCTAGAGCAAATTTATATGGCAAAACAACGTTTGCCGGTCAACTAGTATTTATATATAATTTCATTTTGAACAAATAAAATAGTGTACTTCCTTTAGCGTTTTAAACTTTTCTGCGTTTAATACAAATTCTATTATTTTATTTAAATTCATTTATTTATATATAATAAAAAATATTTCTTAATTATTATTTACAGTGTACTCGTATATATAAAAAATACTCATACATACTTAAAATTTATTTAGAAAATAATAATTTTTTTATATTAAAATTATTTTTTTCTCATCTACATACTTATGCATCGATCCAAAAAAAGAATATTATAAACACCACTTACATACAGATGTATGTACATATGTATACAAATAGTAGACATAAATATATACGAGTATGTTCTGAAAAACGAAATCGAGTGTATTTTCAAAGACAATATTTGCGCCAATTATTTGAAAGTGTTGATGATCATAGAACTTATATTAGTGGTCATTAGTGGAAAGAATAAAAAAGTATATCAGCATAATGGCGTATTTTAAAATTATAGCGATTTGAAATTTTATTCGTTTTCAATTTCACTCGTTTTCAGTTTACAGAACATACACGATAAATTTTCAAATACATCAAATTTTAATTAAAAAAAACTCAAATTTAATAATTGTCTAACGACTAAATACACAACATTTAAATGTTTTTTAATTTTTGTTTTTGTTCAATTTAAATACATAACTAGAAGTACATTTAATTCTTTTAGAAATTTTAATTAGAAATACAGTATCTAGATGATGATAACATATATTAAAATCACATTAAGAATTTCGATTGCGAAAGTAATAAAAAAAAATCTTTAGAAAAAGTGAAAAATAATATCTGTGGACATTTGACAAAACGTCTTCTTTCCAAATTAACAACTTTTCAGTAAAACAAAAAAAAAAAAAAACAGTTAAAAAGCCTAATAGAAGTTATTGCTTAGAAAATTAAAGAAATTTTGAACTTGAATAATATACACTAATACTTAACGAACATTATGCGACCTTTTTTTCCCCTCTAGAAGCAATAGTTTTCTTTAAAACGACAAAAAATTTATTTAAGACTTTTTGTGAAATAGATTTTAAAGAAAAAAATTAACTACCACCATACAAGTCGTTTTATCAAAAATTTTTTTTGATTAAATTTGAAAATTATCTTAATCGCTTAAGTCAAGACAAGTTGTTTTGTTAAAATGGAATATGAAAAAAAGATTGAAAGAAGTTGATCTGGAAAATATATTTCGGTTTTATAAAAAAATACTTCTATTTTTCCCTACATGTTGTAAATAATTAAAAAATAATAATAAAAAATTAAATAAATTTTTTATAGACATTAAATTTTTCAAATTATTCTTAATTCTCTGAAAGAAGTCGTTTTGTCAAATTGAAATTGGGGGAAAGTCTGAAACAGGTCGATTAGTCAACTGCATATCTTGCGTTCCAAAGGTCGTCGAAATACGGGGATTAGAGCAAAAGAAGGACAAGGAAATTCTATATTTACTCTAAAATTCTTGGAAAATTGTCTTTCGAGTGAAGACCTTTTTTCAAAATTCCACAGATATAATAATGTAAATGTATGTGAAAGAAACTAAAAGTTTGTAATAATTATTGTTATTTTAAACAGAAAAAGAAAAAACTGGCACCTACTACTCGTTAATTGAATATATATTTTTTTTTTCTAAAGATACAATCACATTAGACAAATAATTTACGAAAAGAGCGTAGCCGCAATTTTGTGGAATTTTTTTTTTTAAATTTCCTTTTATGTAAACGTTTAAAAAAATATTTAAAAACCGGTAATAACAAGTAATAATATTTAAAATTTCAGTTAATTAAATTTGAAGTAACAAATAATAACCGAAATAAGTGTTTAAATTAGTGTATACGGTTTCGTTTTTGTCTAATATCTGGTAAATGTGATCATACCCTAAGATCAACTACAAGAAAATATTATCAAACCTAAAGATTATAATAATGAATTTTGAAATAATCAATAGTTTTTGCTTTTACTTAGAATAATAAAATAATAAATAGAACTGCAGCAGATAAAGAAAATATTGTTGTCCTAGTCCTTTAATTTTTTAGTTTTTATTCAGCTGTGATGAAGGAAACTCTCATAAAAAACCATTTAAAGAAAATTATTTTCTAAACTTTGGGATATTTATGGAATATAGGGGAAGGGTGATATCCAAATTAATTAAAAGTAAGTACTTGTTCCCGTAACAGAAGCATTTCCAAACTATTGAACTTTATATGAAATCTCTTGAATTTTTTTTATTTTACGAAGATAGTCAGTAAAGGCCGAGGCACATGGAATCCGTCCGTCGTGATTAATTGAATTTTTCCACAGATATTAATATACTAACGGATGATGTTGATACAATGAGTACTCTATTGAGAGGATATTCAATCAATTGTTTTTTTTTCTCATGTGTCTTTGCAAAGAAAACAAAACTATTCCAAATTTTTTGTTTTAATTTCTACACCCTTGATTGAGTTATTTTCCATTTTTATTTTAATTTAAAAAAAAAAATAGTGGCCCTATTCTGTATTTCTCTTAAGTTAAACTGATAAAATTTTGGGTTTTTGAAAATGGCTGGGCGTTAGACTATTGTCATGTTTATGCCCGTTTTGAAAACGTTTTCATTTGCTCAAACCCATGGCATAAACTCTTATAAAAACAGTTTTGAAATTTCAAACCGTTTTCACTGAAACTGCTTTTCAAAATTGTTTGAGTCAGACCAAGCGTTTTTAAAATTGAGTATAAACCAGAGTAGGAAAATAAACAAAACGAAACGTTTGATCTCATTTTGTTTTGTTCTTTACAATGAGTAAAACAAAAACAAAACAAAAACAGTGAGAGCGATTGTCCCATTTAGTTTTGTATATTGTTTTTGTTTTGAGCACTACAAATACACTAAGTCAAATGTGCGTAGGTACAACAAAAAATGAATGAGAAGAAAAAGAAAGGAAGAAGAGAAAAAGAGCAAATTATATGAATTTAACGGAATAACAAAGCAAGCACAAGAGCAAAGAGCGAATTTTTTTCGTTTGCGCTCTTTCTCATTTAGAAAGTATTTGTTTTGGTTTTGCTCATGTACAATACGATTAAAAAAAAATTAAAAGTTTATGACTTTGTGGTAACGTTTGCGAAATATTTTGTTTGTTTGCCCACTATGGCATAAACACATACCGTTTTGAAACCTTTATGAAAATGAGCTGTAAAGAATGTTCTATTAAATTTGATGGGGTTGAGAATTTCTTCCATTGGTTATATTTATTATTCTATATATATTTTATATATACTTTTGGCCTGTTTCTGTATGACAAACAATTTTAAGCAATTGAAAATTTATATGAAAAATGCTCAAAATTATTTGAAAAATTGAGTGTTTTTCATAAAAATTTTCAATTGTTTAAAATTGTTTGTCATACAGAAACAGGCCAAAAGTATATATAAAATTAAAAGGTTTTGAGGTAATAGGCGTTCAAGAATTGTATTCGTAGCCAATTGTTAGCGATAGAGTTTTAGCTTAGGAGAGTTATACCGTAGACAGACGACAACGTTAATTTGCTTTCAGAACTTGCTAATGCAAATTAAAATTTTACCCTGACAGATAATAGTTTCTACATTTATAGCGTAGGCAGACGACAACGTTAGTTTGTTTGTAAACTATTTTTTATTTGCTTCTATACCCATAGAAATGAGAGGCTTGTAACTCTGCTTACTTTCTATCCATTTCAATTACCAATAGTAAATAATTAGCCAAAAACTGACTGATTTTATGAGATGTTGCCATATTAAAAAAGCTTAATGCAGTATAAATTCCGTTTGGTTTTATGCATTTACATACGAGTAGGAGATAATGCGCAAGTTAATTTGAATTAACTCAGCTAATGCACATTAACGCCATTGTCTGTCTACGGTATTAGAGAATAAGGCCTCAGAACACAATTACAACTAATAACAACAAATTATAGCTGTTGAAGTATACTATGTACTTTAAAGTTAAAATGTTGCTCAACTTTAGACTTTGTGTTGACGGCGATGTACGTAACAAAGCTTATAAGAAAACATGTATTTCAACTCAACTGTCAGTTAAAATAGTCAACGATTCTATATACCTCAGCCTTAAGATTTTCAAGATCTATAACTTTTTAAATGAATGATAATGATGATGTTTTGTAAACATTCACACAACATTGATATTTTTTGAAGAATCGTATATCGAAATAAATCAATAACTTGACGATCTTTATCAAAGTGTGTTAGTATACTTCTTACACTTACATATATGTACTAAAATTAAACCAAAAACATTTAATTAAAATTAATTCAGTGGACTAAAATATTTAAAAAAAGAGTCCTTCTTTAAAAAAACTAATTTAGGAATAAATTTTGAAAAGCATAGCAAGAAGTGTACTTATTTCAAAGTATAACGAACATTGTTTTCATTCATGTTGGTGAAGTGACAAGTTCATTCGACAGAATATTGCTTAGACCCTAAGGAATTTAATATTCGGTCGTTTGTGGTCTTGGATATTTTCCTTTCAAAAAATATTTTTAGAGTTATAAAGACGACTTGGTGAATACGATATTATGGTCAAATGGACCAAAGGAAAAGTACACCAACAGCCTGTTCATAATAGACGAATGGTTTAAGATATTCGTCTTTTTATATGTAAAACGCTGAAATGTTTGAGTGGTTTTTTGTTGTTTTGCATATAAAGAGACGAACGTCTTAAACCATTTATCTTCTATGAACAGGCTGTAAGCATAATTTTGTTTATCCGCGCTAGGCCAGATCTCGTGCTAGCTGAATAACTACGTTTTACTATATTGATATATGTCCATAGATTATTATTTAGGCTATCATATAGACAAACTTGATTGTCAAAAACATTATAATTTAATTTGTTTTTGTTTCTTATTTATTTTAATGCCCCTATTCATAAAAAGTATTATACGTTTATTTGAAAAGTATTGCTTAGAAATTTTTCAAATAGACCCTTATTAATACGTTCAATATTTTTTATGAATAGGGGCATTATTGTTTAATTATTTAAATTTAAATGAAATTAAAAATTTTAATTTCAGACATTTTTGTAATACTGTTTCCTAACGTCTATATGACAGTATGTATCAGCTGAATTTGAAAATGCTTGTGTTTAACTTTTAACAGTAGATAGTTATTCGAAAATTATGTTTTTAGTTTTAATTTTCTAATTTCTTTTGGTTTTCGTAAATTCTTGTATATCATATTCGGAATATTCTTGAGGAGATTCACTCAAAGTATCTGAGTCGTAGTAGGCATAATCGTAACTGGTGTCTTCATCAGCATGAGGTGGCCTCTTTGAGGTTTTCTTCTTATTCTTGTTATCATTCTTTTTGGATTTTTTATCTGATTTACCCGCATGTTTGCCACTCTTAGTGATATTTATTGGATAAGGTGTGGTGGTATATTTTGTATTAATAGTGGTTATAGTTGTGGTTGGCCGTCTTGTGGTTGTAGTTGTAGTGGTGGTAGAAGTGGTACTTGTAGTGGATGGTATGCTAAATGTGGTAGATGGCCGTGAAGTTGTTTGTGTTGTTGTGGAATATGAGGGATAGGTGAAATATGTTGTGGTTGTTGTATAAGGTGTGCTAATGGTTGTTGTCTTTGGACTAGTTATGGAATTGTGTGGATTATATTGTGAATTATACTGTTGTGAAGTTTTTTCTGCTTTGAATATATCAGCCCTCAATTTATTAATACTGGCGGCACCAAAATTCAATGACTGGGCAGTTTTAAAAAGTTCATCTTCATCGCTAAAATCAGCAGCAGCAGCAGAAACAGCAGCCGTTTGTTCTTTTAAGTAGGAAGTTTGCTGTTGACTTTTCAAATGTGTAACAGGATTGTGTTGATTGTATTTGATAGGCTTTTGGGTAGTTGTTGAAATGGTGGAGATGCTGGAGTCGGTTGTTTGTCTCTGTCTATTAAAATTATTTCTGGAATAATCAATTTCATACAATTCTGGATGATATTGACCATCGTCTTCGTCAATATTATAATAAGGATTCGCTGTTGTATAAGGCGTGGTAGATGTGCTTGTGGTCTGTATCTTCTGAGGCTGATGACTGGGTCTTAAAGTCTGTTGACTTGAATAGTAATTGTTGTCATAGGATTTTTTATAAGTTGAGGGTTTAAAAGTAGTGGGTGCATATTTATCCTTGGGCACTAAAGTGGAAAACTTTTTGTGGTTATTGGCCGTGGTGGTAGGATAACTATCTCCATCACGTTGTGTAGTGGCTTTATAATTAATACTGCCACGACTTACAAATCCGCTGGGCTTGGCCTCAACATTAACTGTAGGTTTTTCCTTGACTTTTTCAGTGGGCTTCGCAGTTTGTCGCTGGGGTGCCCGGAATGGTTCAGGCTGCTTGTTAATTACACGAGCTTGAGGTTGTCCTCTCGATCGATAGTATTGTGGTTCTATGCTAGTTTTCGATGGAGCTTCAAATACTTTGGCCGGTGGCTGAGGTTGAAAAGGTTGTGGTGGCTGTGGTTTAATTTTGGCGAATTCATTAAATTCATTAAACTTCACACCTGTGGTATTTTGGGAATTTGCTTTCGCTTGGGTAGGCTTTTTATTACTGTTACCTGAAGACTTTTTGTAGTTGTCGACATCGGCTTTATCCCTTGATAACTCTGTATATTTTGTGGTAGTAGACTTATAACGATTTGGATTGTAGGTGGTTGGCTGTATCTTGGCTTGTGTTTGATAATCGTTTAAGCCTATATTGAAACGATTTGCATTGCTCTGATTTTGTGCTGTTCTAGGTGTAGTCGCTGATGTGGCTGGGTAAGAATTTGAGGCAGATGTAGTGGACTTATAATGTGAATTGTCGTAGAAATCTGTATTGTAATACGTATGTTGTGTCACTTTTTTAGGAGGTTTGGGTGCAGCAGTTGTTGTGCTACTGGCCAAAGTACTTGTGGTTTGTGCTGGTCGTTTTGATCTAGTTGGAGTTACACGAGACTTGCCAATTGTAGTGGCTTCAGATTTCTTACTAAAATCAGAAAAATCATTTGGCTTCAAGGATGGTTTTACAGGATGGTCTAAAAAGTCATCTTCACGACCTCCATTACGATTCGAGAAAAAGTGGGAGCTGTGAGAGCCTTTAAAAATGTCGTCAAGATCTTCTAAAATAAAACAAAATAAAATCAAATGAAATAAAATAAAATAGTCTCTAAAATAGCCAAAAAAATATTTCTACATAAACAATAGTTAGTGCGGCTTTTCTACAAAATGTCTATCAGTCAGAATAACTAATTATTCAGTGTTGACAATGGGCAATCTATTTATAAGCAAAATATTACAGTTGTATAAATATGCCCTGTTTTTTCATTATCCTTCAAACTGCGTCATAACTTTGATGCATTTAGGACATGTAGTCTATCAAGATAATATTTTAGGTAGTATACCCTGATAGAAATCTAGCTATTCTCATATCCCTCTTATTTACATGGCCTACTCGTTTTGCCTAGAGAAATCCCCAAATTCCTTTCTATTTATCAACTTTCGACTTGAATTATCCTCCAAGTTAACCATACAAAAGGGCTGTGGATCTTCTTATATATAAAAATAAATATGTTTATATTTATGACTGGCTGTAGTCGGTAGTCTTCTATGTGTTTAGTGCATTCTATAACTAAAGCTTCAACTACAAAAAGTATTCTTTCAATATGTATTTCTACCAGTAGTTGTGCTGTTAATGTTAATGATTTTGCGAACAAGTAAATAAAAAAGAATTTTTTTAAATGTTTTAATTAAACAGTTTTATCATTTAACTTACGTTTGGAATCATCATTGTAATTACGTTCCGTAGTGGTTGAAGTTATAGTTCTTTTTGTGGTTGTTGAAGTCGGTGTATAGTAACTGGCAATAGGTTTTTTTGTTATTTCCGTTTGCTGTAGTTGTTGCTGTTTTTTCGTTTTAATATTTTGCTGCTTATTAACATTATAATTAATGTTGTTGTTATTGTTGTTGCCATTAAACGTACCACGCGTTACAGTTTCAAAGTGCTTTGTATAATTAGGTGGTTGATCAGGGCGTGACTTTTGATCTATACGAGTTTCTTTAAAACGTCTTACATCACCTAAAAAAATTAAAAAAAACGTAGAGAAAATAATAGAAATTGTTTCATGCTTATAATTAAAAATATAAGAAGAAGAAGAAGAAGAAAAAACAAACATACCACTTTCAGCTCGTTGTAAATGAAAAGTGGATTCATCTTCTTCAGCTGCTGGGGCACGCTTACTTTCAAAACCAGAACCCAAACGATAAAGATCAAAATTATCGCTACCGTAATAAAGAACAGATTGGTCACAGTCAACATCACCCCAATCGGCACAAATTTGAGCTTCTTGATCAAATGCTGTACCATTTGGACACAAGAAACGAAAATCTTGTACCTAAAAATTAGAAAAAAAAAACCAAAAGTATTTAAAACATGTATTATTTTCCCACAGTTTTGACAAGTGAATTTTGTAATTAAATTGAAGTGTTTTATTATTTTTTTTTATTAAAATTCCAAAGGTTAATTTATTTAAAGAAAAAAAAAAGAATATTATACTCTGACTGGTAATGCATCCATAGTCGTTTTCTATGCCAATACATGATCTATTGAGCATAATAAATTAACCTGTTGCAGTTTTAGTTATTTTTTTGTCTATGGTTTTATTTTCAATTCTATTCATTTTTAAATTTATTACTTGTAAATTTAAATTAATTTGATCACAAACAAATGATAATTTCCAATAACTATTGAGTATCAATTTATATTCGTACTCGCTAAAGCAACGAGTACGTACAACTTCGAACCGGAACAAGTTTCAAGTAGAATTGAATATGAGAAGGCTGGATTTAAAAGCATCATTCAACTTTGATATTTTCTTCACCACAAAAAAAAAAAGAAAATGGAAAGATTGAGAAAAACATACTCATAAATTAACAATAAAGACGATAATTGACTCTAGTAATAGTGTTGCCAGAATTTTTAGCGATAATATATCTACAAAATTTAAAAACACCTTTGGGAAAAAGTTTCCTGACGAATCTCTTAAGCAGAGACGAAATGGCCACTTTCTGATTGATGATTTTCCTTGGCCGTGAAATAAAAAAATTACCGATTACCACCTCTCAGAAGTCTTCTGGCAAAAGCTCTCAGATTAACCGATCGCCATGAACAAGCTTCTCAAATCTGTCGTTCAGAGTAGACTAGAAACTCTAGGTCCCGGTACTTATGGATAAATATTAACACACACAACATGGGTGCTGCTGGAAGCTAGGCCGTAAACCGATCACAGGGTTGTAAAGTTTAAAAAATTTGGCTTTAACTGTTCTCAATATATACAAAAATCAGTATTTAGTTTATATGGGAGGTATCACGCCCACTTGTCCAATTCCGTCCACTTTCTGGTTGATGATTTGCCTTAACCCTGAAGTCATTCAGAACCAATGCTGAAACTTTAGCTTTAACCGTTCTCAAAATATACAAAAATTAGTATTTAATTTGTATAGGGTATCGCCCAGGCCTAATTAAAAAAAACATCCCTATTGCACTTGCGACCGATTTTCTTGCAGTTCGCATTTTTAAAGTAGGACCTTTTTTTTCTGACTGATATCAGTTTAAATCAAAGGTCCCCACAATATTTTTCTATCCCTGTCGTATTTTTCCAGACAAGCACAATGCACTGTATTAGTAGGGGTCATGCCCTAATTGCTGGCCTCAAGGAAGTAACTGATTGCCAGGAACAAGCTTCTCAAGTCAGTCGTTCGGATTCGACGGTAAACTGTAGGTCCAGGTACTAATGGATGAAAATTGATGCAGACAATATAGGTGCTGTGAGAAGCTGGGGCGTAACTCTAAATAAGGATTGTAATGGCCAATTATATCTGTACGTACTTAAGTATAAACTTTACTTATAAACTTATCAAGATATGTGTTGATGTTAAAAATTTGGAATACTTTTATATAACGTGCTTTTTTTATTTAATCAAAATTAATTATTAACCTTTCACACGCAACTGATATCCAACATACAACCGATTCATAGAAAAGCTAAGGCAGCATAAGAAAAACAAAATTACTACCAGTACTATATATTAAATGATTGTAGTATTAAAACGGGCCTAATCTCCGTCCTTAGTATGACTTTATCTATTTAGCCATCCAATCTAACCAACACGATTTTGAAAAATCTGCATTTTATGGGCAGATCGTTTTTTAAAGGAGTAAAATTTGCATTTCTGGCAACGCAGTCTACCAATTTTGTGTTGAAGATATAGCAAAATAAAGGCCGACTTCCAATTCAATTGTCAACTACAATACAATATTGTTGGAAAAAAAATTGCTGTAAAAAATAGCAAAAACAAAAGAAACAATATTTATCATTTGAAGGTAATTCTAAGCGATGAACGGCATTCAGAAGTCTTAAAAGTTATATTAAACAGCAGCTACTTCTCGTACAAATTTAAATTTAAAATAAAAACAAAATAAATTAATAAAAAATGAAATAAAAAAGCAATTCTTGCTTTTATAAGAATAATATTTTCTAAGAAAATATTTTCTAATTCTAAGCACATAGAATTTAATTAGAATATATTTTAAAAGAATTTTCTTAGTTCGTTTATTTGTAGATTAAATTGGTCACCATTTTCTTAATTAATTTTGTTTCGACATTCACAGCTGAGCTGGTTAGAGGGCTTCGCCAATAGCGCGATTCAGAAACATCTTTCTTGAACGATCTGGAAATCCGAGTTCAAAACACAGATTGATTGGTGATCATTTTCTTAAATAATTTTGTTTCGTGATACAATGCCTTAATTGCCGAACGCCCTGGCTATGTTGTAATTCTGATCACTCAAAACAGATAAAAATCAGAGACATAACAGTTATAAGATATATTTAAAAAAATTGTGCCATAAGAGTTATATTGAAAAAATTAATTTTTTCTCTTTAAATAATAGTTATTTTCAATTAATAAAAGTTTTTGTTTTCAGTAACTGTTATTCATAATAAATTTTTTTTTCCGTTGCTCATAACTTTTATTTTCGATTTATATATGGCGAGCAGAGAGCTGAGCTTTCAGCCTCCTGTGCAAATCATTGAGGTACAAATTGTTTATACTTTTACATTTTTTAGTTTATTTTGTTGTATTTTATTTTTAGTATCACAAAGTGATGTAACTAAGAGTGTTGAGGAATATACAATATTTTTAAAATAAATAAATTTGGAAACTCCACCAAAAATAGATTTTTTCATTAACTTTAAAGAATTAAAAGAACGCCAGCTTCATAAGGTTCGTTTTTCGGGAGTGTTAGTCGAATCGACTAACATTGGTCATGTAACCCTGCATGAGGGTTTTCAAATTATTACTATGTAACACCAATTAAAAATATTTTTAAGAATGTCTGAATATAAAAATATGCTCCTAATCCTATTCTGACAGAATAAGCTATGAAAAAATGGATCAAAAGCAGCAAATAGATAATGCATTATACATACTGATTGTACCATTTTGAAGGACTTAAAAAAATGTGATATAGTAGTACATTGAAAGTTTTCCGTAATTTATACAACTTCTGAAAATTATTTAATATATTAAAGTAAAGCATTATTTGTAAATGTAAAAAAATAAATGTGTGAGGATAAGTTTGCTTTTAGTCAACCATTTTAATTCGAAATAGTGCAAAAGAAAACCGTGTAAAAAGAGGATAAGGTGTGTGAAATGATTAAATTATAATTCTTATATAATATTATAATCTTTATATTCTTATTATCCTTATTATATTATTCTATTAAATTATAATATTTATTTTATATAACCTGTTTTAAAAATTTTATTGGAATACAAAATACCTTTACTACATTACTAGTAGTCTCCAAAGGTTTTTTGAAGGTATTTACAAAAGTCTGCCAAAACAAATCATTCGATAATCAACCTTTTCTTCTGAAGATATACTGACTTAAGTATTTAATATACAAACATATGTATATGTATATTCGATGTTTTTCTTTAGTAGATAACTTTTACAACATTATAATAAAAATCAGTGCTTTTATGGTCCTTATGTAAGAAAAGGTTGGTCACCTTGGTGTTATAACTTAAAAAAAAACAAAGATTTTTATATAGAAAAAGTAAAAAAATTAAATATTTTTATTACGTTTTAATACACCAAAAATAAACGCTTATGTTTAGTTAAAGGTCATGTAAACCGAAATAAAATAATTTTAGCATGTTTAATAAAGCAGAAAACAAACACCAGTTAGGAGGAAAATAAAAAAATATATCAATTTTCATAGAAAAATAACAAACAAACACCAGCACGCAAAAAGTTTTAGAAGAGATATTACCAGTCACGATATACTCGTAAGAAAAAGCAACGTTTTCAACATTTTAGTCACCAACAAAAAAATAACACAACAAACTATAATTCTCATATAACAACCCATTGTCGTAGTCTAGTAATCGATGTTGTGTTTTCTAAATATTTTGTTTCTGGCTGGGAGCATCTGTTTTTCAAACATACTTTAACATTTAAAATTAAAAGAAAAACACTACTCCATGGTTTTTATGTACAGATATAAGCAAAACGGACAAAAAACTGAAAATGCGACATTCAAAAGTCTTAAAAGTTAATAAAAAAAGAGAGAGAAAAATAAATGTAATTCTACGAGTATACAGATTATGCAAAATGATTGTTTTTCTTATTTAAATAGTCAAACTGCATTGCTGGGGGGGTTTATTTTTACAATAACCATTTGCCAATTGAAGCGCAAACTTGTAAAGAAGTCAGTCTATAATTTTAAACAACCGGTGCACTACTAACTATAGAATTCAGTACATCCATCTGTGTGTTCATATCGAGAGTTTTGAATTTACACTTTAGCATTTACGCGTGTGCAAAACGAATTTAGTTTGTCATCGTTTTTTTGTGTTTTTGTGTCTTATTGTGGCGGTATTTTTTATAAAATATTGCAATATTTTAAAATCTTACATTGGATTGTATTGCATAGAATTGCAATGCAATGTGTGCATTTACTAGAGCATTGAATCTTTTTACAGACATTGATCCACAACATTTAAGAGTACAATCTTTTAAAAACATTCTAAATTGTAAATGATTTACTTTTTCATCTTTTTATTTATTTTATTTTTTTGTCGTCGTTCACTTGGTGGCAGTTTTGGTTGCAAGTGAATGTTTAATTTTTTCTTTAATACTTGCGCTACGCTACTCTGAATTCAATTCAATTCAATACATAAGTTGGTTTAGTTGTTGGTAACAAATGGTAAACACAAACACATATTTATTAAACTCCTGTATAAATTAAATAAATGCCAAGAAAAGTTAGTTTAAAGTGTTGCAAAAAAGACACGTCTATGATTGTTATTTTAAAACAGTAGGAAAGAAAAAAACTCAGACAGTTCTATTTTCTAGCTAAACAGAGTTATAATTAAACCTCTGCG
Organism: Metopia argyrocephala; assembly: GCA_963576795.1. NCBI lineage: Eukaryota > Metazoa > Arthropoda > Insecta > Diptera > Sarcophagidae > Metopia > Metopia argyrocephala. Next base: position 51,929,051 of record OY756211.1, on the reverse strand, counting down.
ACTTATATTCTTAAGACTGTTAAGTATTGAGTTGATGTACACGATGATGATGATGATGGACCACATTCTTCTATAGCTATAAAAAGACTTTTTGCTTTAAGTAGTATGAGTGAATTAAAGAGCCTCACTTTATACTGGGTCTGATCCGTTACTCTTTCTCGTTCCACAACAATGTTGTGTACTTATATATTTGATATATTTTTGCAAAGATGGTTGAATTAAAGTTATAAAGAGACAGTAATCGAACGGTCGTCATTTGTTCAATTTGTATGCTTAAACCATCCAGAACGAGTTGAGTGTTCAAGAGAATATGTACAGGGGGGTTGTGGTATAGAAACGCACAGAAACTCAAACGACCGAGGTTCAATCCCATCGAAGGACAAAAATTATAAAATAAAATTAGCGGTTTTTCTAAAATTATAATTTAAAAAATAAGACAAGTCCATCTTCAAGAAACTTCTCCCTGACATTTCCAGTCCATTCCACAAAATCGAATGATCAAGAGTACAGCGGCGCCACCTTCTGGGAAGATAACAGCTAACCTACTGAAGACGCTCGCTACGCACATTCACCATCCACTGACAAATGGGGCAATTGCTGGTGATCACTTATGGGTGAAGGTATAACACTGGCCTTTGAGTGGTCAAATTGACCTCAACTTCTCTCATCAACAAAAAAAAGGGGCATAATAACAAAATTAAATAAAAATATGTATATATCTCCAAATACCAAAGTTATAAAGCTACAGTATATGCATGAGTAGGGGTTTACCCCTGAGTATTGGGATAAAAAATAATTATAAAATTATTTTGTAAAAATTGTGCATTTCACAAGAAATTCAAGAGCGTACAGTGTATTGTACTGTTTGATATGGACTATAATGAATAGCGCATCATCATCATCAATGGTGAGCAATATATGTCGGTGATTATCAGTATCTTTTGGACTGAATGAACTCTTACGGCATGTAGTTTTAGCAGGACAGCGCACATGTCAGAGCTCCTTTCACATTTACCGCTCTACAAGCATAAGATCTTTTCATATTCTGAGGGATCTATGTGGAAAAAATACAAATCACAGCAAATGATAAGTTACTGCTATTATATACCAGCACATCAATATTATGTCTCCCTATATATTTCCTCTAGTTTTTCAGTAACATTTTCAGAAATTCAAAGACTTGAAATGGTAGCAATGAACTTCTTTTTGATAATAATTAAAGTATGTTCATTAATTATTTCATTAAAGTTATTTCTTCAATTAATAAGAATAATTTTTTCTTTCGCAATAGGGAAGAATGGGCATCGAGAAGGATTTGTATGGGTTCCTGTGTTTCAGTTTTCACGGATGGTTTTAAGATGGAATCGGGAGTGGGAATTGCTGTTTTCTCCGAGTCTGCCAAATTGGCAGAGTCTTTTAGGCTACCGGACACGTGAAGTGTTTTTCAGGCCGAGATATTTGCTATTATGCAAGCTTTGAGGATACTGAGGGTACGATGCATCGAGGGTGAAATTATGGTTTTTTCCTATAGCTACGCCGCTATCAGAGCCCTGAAGCTCCTTGGGAATGCTTGTGGCATATCCTTGGTCTGGGCTCCGGGTCATAGGGATATCATTGGAAATGAAAAGGCGAATGGTTTTGCTAGGAACTCCTCTGTTGGAGAGAGTCTGATGCTTCCTACTCGGATGTCTACTGCCCTATGACTGTCATTAAAGAGGTGATATCCAAGTTTTTCCTTGGGCAAGCACAGAGCAGATGGAATTAAATCACTTCCTGTGCTGTTTCTGGAACACTTTGGCCTCGGCATAAACGAGGCCGGACTCTAGGAATCTTGGGGATTCCTCGTCAACCCTTGTCCAGACTTTTAGCGGGTCACTGGCTGATCGATAAACACGCAAAAAGGTTAGGCCTGCTCTTTAATCGCACTGTAGAAGTTGCGGGGATAATTTTGAAAGGAAGACTACAGATAATTTTCTTTGTAATTGCCCAGGTCTGGCAGTCAGACATTTGAAGTTTTTTGGGGTGCCTTTTTTCGATAGCCTGGCGCAATGTGCGAACCTAGACCCCCTTGCTTTACTCCACTTTATAGACAGCCCTGGTTGGCTGTAGTTCTTTTCCTATTTTGGGTGATTTCAGTTTCGTCCTACAATGGTTACAAAACGGCACTTTGTGCTAATTGTAGTTGATCACGTCTTTGATTAATTAGCCATTTGATCTACCTACCTACTCATATTTTTTAAATTAATTTTCGCACAATAAATTTCCACAAATCAAGGCAAATATTCAACGAAATATTTTTCTAATAACGTAAAAATTTATAATCTCTTTAAATGCAATTCATTAAATGTATCTACACAAGAAATGCAGTCGCCGAGCCCAGGGTTCAAACGCCAACATCTTGAAAAAAAAAAATATTTCTTTTGGCGACTATCTCTTAGTAGACTTCTGGCAAAAGCTCTAAGAGTAACTAATTGCCATGAGCAAGCCTCTCAAGTCTGACGGTCGGAGTCGACTTTAAACTGTAGGTCCCGGTACTCATGGATCAAAATTTTCACACACAACATGAGTGCTGCGAGAAGCTAGACCGTAATACTAACACAGGGTTGTAGAGGTCAATTATGTATGTATGTATGTATTATGTATGTACATGTATGTATGTAAATAAGAAATATATGACTAAGCCCACTTTTAAATTTATATATATTAGAAATTATCAGTCCATCTTACCACCCTACTGCAAGCCTTAAAAATACTACGTGTACTATGTTATAGTAAAATGTGTAAAAGACTCTCTTCTTCTCTTATTGCCAATATCAAAAACTATTAAGGATATGTTAATAGAATGTCTAGTCCAATTTTCTTCTAAGCTATCAAGCTTCCTCAAAATCAATACACGTTTACAGATTTTTCCCAAATAGTACATATATGTACATATGTATGTATGTGTATACTCTAGAACAGGATATTTTATACTTTTCAGCGAGCCTGTATTTTATTGAATTTTTAAATCCTTACAATTATTAATACACCTTGATCAGTTTTAGCTTCAAACTGAGTAAAATAACCTGGAAAACGCAAAAGTTTTTTTTTTTTTAGTTTATTACTGTAATAATTATTCTGATAAAAATACAATTAGTACACAGGGACTATCTTCATTCCGCTTAAAGTGAGTTAATGAACAATTTGCCATAGGTCAGTTAAGAGCGAATATAAACGTTGTATTGAATTAGTTTTTCGTAACTTCTTACTTTTCTGAAACCAATGGTAGAAATTAATTAAACAAATTTAAGACAAAAATATCTTAAATAGTTTAAATAATAAGAGTTGCTTAAAGTTTTCATTTACAAAAGAATCACAATTCTGGTATATATAAAAAAAAATATGTCTTATAAATAATCGTTGAATTCCTGAGTATTACAAATTATGTTAAATTAAAGTCGAGGTTGACTTGTTTTGTTTTAATATGCTTTTTTAGTTTTAATTTATTTTTTTTTTTCTGGTTCCAGTTTAACTTACCCCCACTCCAGCAACTTTAACGCAGATATGAAACATCTGACATTGAGCCTCCTGATCTGCATAATAACCGCCAAGTATTTTGTCATGACATGTGAATCGTGTTTGTGGCATATTTTGTAGACTGTATGTTGGCCATGGTTTTCTTAAGAATGATGACTCTTGTCCTAGTATTGTGTGTGCTATGGTTAAAACAATTGCTGCAATAACACAAAAGACATAAAAAAGAGATATAAAATAAAAACATGAACAAATGAAAAACAAGCTTTTAGCTCTAAAATTATGTGCTTTTTTTATAAATGTGAATATCTAGACTCATTTATGTTCATCTTTTTGTTTTTTTTTTTTTTTTTGTTAATTTTGTCTTTGACAAAAAAATGTCCTTGATTGAATGCAATAATAAATTAAAAATAGTTTTGTACTCGTATTATGTTTGTATATAAAAGACAACTGTAAGATTTAAATGTAATTTTAAAAGTGCAGTGGTCACTAGTTATTAAAGCTTTTAATACTACAATTTTAAGCTTAACAAATATTGATAATTATTGTAATTATTTTGAAATATTTGATTAAGAAGTTCAGTGGTGTGATTTGCTACAACATTTTAATGACAATAGTTTGGTTAAAATAACTATTCTGCTTTCGTTATTCTTAGAGACGATCGTGAAGAAAAACCAAAAATTGAATAGGAAACAGAACAGAGCCTTGCGGTACACCAGAAATATATTTTACTATTTGATCAAGAAATTCAGTGGTGTGATTTGCTACAACATTTTAAAGGCAATAGTTTGGTTAAAATAACGATTCTGCTTTCGTTATTCTTAGAGACGATAGTTGAGAAAAACCAAAAATTGACAGAACAGAGCCTTGCGGTACACCCAAATTTAGAATGAACTCCTGAAATAGACACCGTCTATAATCATGCTTATAGCACTGTCCCTGAAAAAGCTCCTAAGAGACAGAAAGTTTCGCAATAAAATTCTCCTGCTAAACTCTATCAAACACCTTGAAGATATCTAGAGCAACAACCCTGCTTTCACCCAAGCGGTGAATATATTCGCTCAATTTCTCGGAAAGTAATGCCAACAGATAACAAGTGGAGTGGCTACTCCGAAAGCCATACTGACGGTCGATTAGGAAGTCATTGTACTCTAAATACCTCTCCATAACGTTGGAGTGTGTTGAACATACTGCTATTGGGATTGGTGTTATATTAGCAACCTTCCAGTTAGAAAGAAACACATCGGCAAGACAAGCCCCACTGAAAAGATTAGCCAACGGACGTGCAAGCGTCGAAGTGCACGACTTCAGGACTAGTGTTGGTAAACCATCCGGCCCAGAATATTTATGTACATATAGGTCTAAAGAACACTTTTGACAGCACGGGCTCGAAATAATATACTAAACATACTCACTGATATTCTTTCAAGCTCGGACAGCGGTTGAACGCTTTCCGGCAAACGTGAATTTTTTGCAAATATTTCAGCTAAAAGGTTCGCTTTTTTAACCGGGTTCGTTAGAACTTGGTCATTTTGTATAAGAGTTAAAAATTTTAAGTTAGAATCGAACTAGTATTATTTCTTATCCTCTTAACGAAAGACCAAAAACTCTTACTTCTTGTTAGGAGTTTTCGGCCAAAACCACGATTTGTGTCTTGATTTAACCGAAATACTTTTAAATGAAATATAAACCTCAATCCCCAATTTGATTGTATTCACAATCATTTCTACCCTGACATTACATTTTAAATCAAGAAAACAAAGCTTTCAATTGAATGACCGAAAACATCGTTCAGCTTGGCCCAACGGTCTTTTTCGGATTTAAAAAACAGATCGTTTCATAGCTGTCATTGAAATCTCATAAAGCCTGGATAACGAAAAAGAGGCAGAGATGGTACAATGATCCTTATTATCGGGACGTGTTGTTGAAAGCTGTATCTCTTTATGGTGATTTGGCAAAATAGACTGAAAAAATTACAATAAATTTTTCAAATTCGGTTTTATCGAGATGCCGTTATTAACTGTTTGTAAGTTCGGAAGCTCCTGTTGGGTAACCCTATACATTATATAGATTAAAGCGGTGCCTCTAAAGTTAGGTTGTGAATGTCAGTGTTAAATTGTAAGAGAACAAAATGCAACGAAGTCTTAGAGGTAAAATATAAGAACGGCGTTTACATCGTGGCTGGCTATGTGGCCGCTCAAGCGCCGAAATATAACGGCTTTACATATAAAAGTATATAGCCGAATAAAAACAATCTGTTCCTTTTTTTTTTGGCCCGCACTGGTTAAAATATTAAATATTGTTTGTAAAAGAAAGTTATAATACATAAATTGCTATTACAACCCTATGTCAGGGATACGGCCTAGCTTCTCTCATCATCCATATTGTGTGTGTTAATTTTTTATCCACTCTTAGAGCTTTTGCCACAAGACTGCTAAGAGGTAGTCGCCGAAAGAAATGTTTTTTTTTCACATTTATAATATAAAATTTATATATTTCTAGGTATTTTTAAAAATATTTTAACTGGGCATTAAAGGGTAATTATTAGATTAATATTTAAAACGCATGTTTTAATATCATGGCACAGATATTACGAGTATTAACGATTAAGAATTTGAACAAATTGTACATAAATACGAGTATAAATAGTTTTTGAACTAAATAGTAGCAGGAATTAAAAAACTATAGCTCTATTTACAGTAAACAAAACTTTAACAAATAGCTAATTATAAAATGAGAACAAAGTATTAAAAAAAGATCAGTTGCATTATCATTTATAATAAATTCTTAATTAGAATTCTAATATTTCCTTTTGATGGATGGCTGAGTGAACAGTTCAAGTAATTATTGTATAATTTTATACATAAAAAAATATATTTTTCAAAACTCGTTTACAACATCTTTAAAACTCTAAAAACAATGATGTATAGCTACGCTAGCAAAAACAAGAATAAAAAAAATTGCAATTTCATCAACTCATTCTTCATTCAATCATTTTTATTCGTTTGCTTATTTACTCATTTCAGATGGGTAGACGGGTTTGTATTTATTTTTCTATTTTTGTTTTTTTATTTGTTGTTTTGTAGTTCAGTAGATGAATCTTTTGTCTAGAGCATAATGAAAAATTTACATTAAATTTAAATAAATTTTTATTGCACTAATTTTATACGGAATAGAATTTTCTTAATGAATTGTTTGCATAACACAAACGCAAATAATTGAGAACAAACCACGATCATCAGATTTTACATTTACTCAGACACAGATTCCCAAATCACAATGTTTTCAATTACATAAGAACAAGCAGTTGCAAATAAAACAAACCAATCAAATAACTTTAAAATTTCTATAGTTGGCAAGAATAATAAAAAATTAAAAGCTGTGATAGTGTAGAAAGTTAATACAGACAACAAATTATTACAGGGACAACTAGCCGAATACTTGAATAGCTTTTGCTCTCTAGGAAGTAGAGTGGCAACAAATAGCGGTGTAAAAATGTATGTAGACAACATGATGACTAAAGAGAGAGTAGCATTAGGACGACTACAGAATATGCAATGCCTGTATAAAGACAAGTCTGTTCTACGGTAGTGAAACAAAGACGGCATTAAATACCATTGTAGAGTAGATTCAGTTAATCATGAACAGGTGTTTTAGAATCATATGCAGGATATTTGAGCCGAACAGCATTAGCAATATGAATCTATGGAGCTTGAAACAAAATAAAATATGGAAAATGAAAGTAGACTAGCCATACTATCAAAAAGAAGTTGTAAAGTTTTACAAGGATGGAGCTAGAGTAAAATTCTCATTGATCAGGAAGACTGGTGAAAAACAATTAAGTTGGAGAAACTCCAAAATGGGGGCACTAAAGAAAATTTATATATTTGGCTACGAATTATTTAACGGAAATTATATAATAGCATGACAAATGGGTAGAAGACTTGCAAATATTCAAAACCAATAGCTCTAATATGTTGTAACAATTGATCTCAATCCCTTCATGTAGCTTGACAGGAGTAATGAAGTTTTGTTTTATTGTTTTGTTTTTATTGTTTACATTCCCTTTATGCTGCTATGAAATCCAGACCAACGATTATTTTTACCTATCCATCGAAAACAAAATTTAAAATTGAATATCTATACACGATATATTTTTTATCAAAATGTGTATAGCAATTTAAAAATAAACAACACTATGCGACAAATGAAGACTTTTGGAAAAATGCATGAACTCCACAGTATAGGTTCGATTGTACTACCAAAACTTAGTAAAACCCTGTACTCGGTTTTGTCAGAGTGACTATCAAATTTTTTTTATTGGCCTCAAAAGATTTTGAAAATCCCTGCATCACTCAAAAAAAGGTGTCCTCAGTTTTTGGCCAACAGCTAACTCAAACTTAAAGATACTGCTTAACTATGTTTGGCAATAATATAGTAAAGAGTCCACTGAACAAATTTTAAAAACATTTTATGTGCAAAAGATAAAAAATTCATTACTATTATAAAAATGTCGCGTAAAAACGTTTGGATTTTTTATTTTCTACTGATTGCTAAGCTACAGCAACGTGACAAAACAAAATCGCTAAGCATTCGCATTGATTTCCATATACTATTGTAAAAACGGACAGCTGATACGTTACATTACGACAACGTTTGCTTAATTCTACCTTAAATTGTAAGCACAAAATTACGTTCTAATTTAGGTTACATAGTAAGTATATAAAAATAATGGAATAAAACTTATTTCTAGTACGAATATTATGAATTATGTACGTTCATAACAATTATTTGCCATTGTAGCCATATTCGACTGTATGTAAAAAAACAAAACAAAACAAAATATTTTTGATAAATATTAGCAGCATTTAAAAAAATGGGGGAGCATTGTAAACTCTAAAGTAAGTTTTTAAGACTTAAACTAAAATTATAAGTGTTTAAAACTAGATAAACACTTATAAATACAAGCCAGAGTCACAACCGAATTTATAATGAAAGCGTCAAGATACAAATACATAAGTCCGGTATAAAATATAAATAAAAAAAAACGAACCTAATGAGTTAAAAATAAAATTGAAAAAAAAAATCGCAATACACTTAACAAAGTGCTTTTCATTTTATATTTATAATGATTGGCAGTAGTAGAAGTACCAGTGAGGTGTATTACACCAGTAATACATGTTTAATGCCCATTGATGGTTTGTTAAATGATGGATGATGAGTGAAATATTGTAGTCAATACACATTATCCGCCGTAGCAAATTAAGTTGCTTGAAGTGTTGGCAAAGGCGTGTGAATATTTGTGTAGATGACTAAAATGTTTTGATGTTGTTGGGCTTGTGTTTGAATTTTTGCTTGTTTACTAAGCACTTCATTAGCATCATTTTGCTTTTAGGCATATTTGGCAATATTATTACAACTTTTTTGGTTTGATATAAAGTTTTTAGACCTCCAAAATGTTTGCATGCAGATGCGTATATTTTAATTGTTATTCAGGGTTTAAAATCATGAGTTTAAATTAAAAATGTATGGCATGTCAGAGTAATTCGAACATTGATAATAACAATTTTATATAAAAAAATAATTGAAATTAATGCATAATATGAGTATGTGGTTCAAAATTTATTAATAAAATTTATTAATCTTAAGCTATTGTTATAGAAAAAGTTTATTAGAATTAATATAATTAAAATTCAGCATTGTTACATCAGTTATATACGAGTATTTTAGATGCATTGATAGGTAAATAGCACTTTCACTTCACTTCGCACTTCAAAAATGCGAGTAAGACCAACAACAATTGCAAAACATTTTTAAGTTCTACCCAAAATCATTTTTTTCAATTCGTAAATTCAAAACAGAGAGTTGTTGGGTTTCCATCAATGATGAAATATAATGACACTGACTCTTGTAATGATCAGGAAATTAGTAACATGTTCGCAGGCTTCTTCTCCTCCTCACGTGCATATTTGTCAGGTTTACAGCCTAGCTTCTCGCATTTTCTTAAAAAAAATGGACTCACTTTATTGAATATCCTTATTCAATTCCAGAATGCACTCAAATAACATGTATAAAACTGGAACCATCTACTGCTGCTGAAGCCATGTTTAATTTGAAGAATTCTGAAAATGTTGGTCCCAATAGATTTTCAAGCTGTGTACCGTTTAAATACTCGCAACCACTTGTTATGCCACTTACATACTTATTTAACCTATCTCTCTCAACAGGTTATTTTCCACGTTTATAGAAATAATCCTTTATAGTCCTCTTATTCAAATCTGGCAGTAGATCCAACGTTTCAAATTACACAGGTATAGCTAAATTAAGTAATAATGTTGGAGAGTTACGGCTTAGCTTCTCACAGCATTCATGTTGTGTGTGTTAATTTTTATCCATGAGTACCGGGACCTACAGTTTAAAGTCGATTCCGAACGACAGATTTGAGAAGCTTTTTCATGGCAATCAATTACTCCCAGAGCTTTTGCCAGAAGACTGCTGAGAGGTAGTCGCCGAAAGAAATAATTTTTTCATATATATTTTTTTTTTTCAAGATGTCAGAGCTGAGATTTGAACCCGGCGTTTTTTAAACAATGATTAAATTTTTAATTAAATTTGACAAATTAATCGAACCAAAGTGAAAAACTTTGGCCATTTAGTGAACGTAATTTTTGGAATCAAAGTGCAACCTACACAATTGATCTAAGTTTGAAAAATTGCTTGGAAGACACTTGATAAATGTATAGATTTTAATTGCCACAAACAGTATAAACTGTACGAATGAAAATGCGACTGTAGCGCTGACCAAAACTTTGGTTGAAGAATCAAACTAAAAAAGATATTTTAAAACTTATTTTAAAAACCTACAGAAGAAGCACAGTAGACCAATGTGAGGTTAGCTTTTGTATAAACCTATCATAATGAATAAGTAAGAAATTCGGAAATGCCAGCTTGTACGGAAATTTGTACTTAAAACCGATAAATGTTAATATGTATCGTATATCGTTTGATAGGCAACTTTCAGTAAACTCTTTATTGTCGTAGCGCGATTCATATATATTTCTAATTGTCTCTTATGTTTTTAGTAGAAACTAATCAATCGCAAAAGTAAAAATGTGGTTTATGGTATTTCTTAAATAAGTTCACTTAAGCAATTTTTTTTTTTGTCTTTTAAAACACAATTTTAATTAACTGTTTGTAAATAAGTTTAGATTTGACCGAAAAGGAAACAAACCACTATATATAACATAAGTAATTGTGTACTTTAACTAGTAGTTGATAGAGTAACTAAATTATCTTTTCATAACTTTAAATTGTTTTAAGAAACGACATTTTTATAAAGAAAAAAAATATTTCGCAATATCAAAAAGCATTTATGGTCAATGTCAGAATTCAAAGAGTTGAATTATACAACTAATACGGGTATATAGTAGCAAACAAATATAAAAGTTATTTGTCAAAATTCATCTTTAATTTTCAGGTGATTTATGTTTTGTTTATGAGTAAAATGTTGTAAAAATAAACTAATTTTTATATAAACATATGTATGTACAATACATACGAGTATATGCCTGTAGTTATAAATTTTACTACTCTTTAAAATGAAAGCAAAAATTTGCTTTTGATATAATAACACTTAATAAGATTTTAATAATTTCCTTAAAATAATTGAGCCTTGAAGTTGCTTCAAACAATGTACGTATATATATATATTTATGTTTCCATAGCGTTTATGTATTGTACTATAATATTTATAAAAAAAAGTTAATATAAAATGTTTGAACAGCCATTTTCAGCCATATGAAGAAATTGATTTCCTTAATAAAAACTTATATGGAAAACTGATTACAGAATTTGTGAGTTCCCCACTGAACTTATACCCGTATATACATATTCAAATTCAAAATTTTTATATACTAAATGTGATATAATTTACATTTAGTCTATAACTATTTTAACATAAGTATTTATAGTTTTGAATACCATCTTTGGGAAAAAGTCTGCTAACGAGTCTCTTAAGCAGAGACGAATTGGCTACAGAGAAAAGCTTATCCCTTAAAGCATACATTTCATATTATTATGAAATGTATTTGCCAATAAGGCGAAAAATATTTTTTGTTTATCAGATTTATGTTTAAACTGATTCTCAGACAGGCTTGTCAGATAGTTTTAAATTTTTATCCCCGATTTTAAAATTCATGTTCGCAAAAATCCCCAAAACCCTGATTAGTTCAGTTTATTCAGAAAAAGAAAGAAGTTAATATAAATTCAAAAGTGGGAGCTAAAGTGTCGTCCGCCGTGTCAACATGTGTTTTGCGCTGTCCGTCATCTGTTGTGTCGTTGTGAATATATGTGTTTAAAAGAAGAGAACAAGAATAAAAAAAAAAAAAATAAATAAATAAAAAACAGTGAACGTGTAACATAATTACACTAATAATCAGCATCATATCAGATGCAAACGAATAAATAAAATAAAATAAAAATATCATCATCAACAATAACAACGACAATAACAATAACAATAAAATTAAAAATAATAACGGCTGCATTGGCATAAAAAAAGAACGAAAGTGATAGTGTTGGCAAATGCTGTACAATCTGGCGACTATCGGAAAAGGGGCAAAAGTGCTACATTTGGGGCTTTTATGGCACCATTAGCGGTACATTTGTGCTCTTCAATTCCTTTAATAATTTAGTCATAATTTTTATTTTGCGGTCTTCTCGGGTTTGATTGCTGTTGGATTATGTAATGGTGAAGGTATAGCATTGGCCATTGAATAATCAATCAGCAGTAATCCATTTCCTTGCAGTTCACATTTGAAAATGGGACATTTGTTTTTTTTTCTTACTAGTGTCGTGGTGACAGGCCGTTTTCGTTTGGGTTTTTGTAACGTGCGTGGGCTAAGGGCAAATTTCTTTTCTGTGTATGCTCATGTTTGTATCAATAGGCCGGATGTCCTCTCCTTATGTGAGACCCAGGTTTCTGGGGATGCTGATCCACAGGATTTCCAGATACCTGGTTACCACCTCCTATTCCTTTTCACGCTCCATAGGGGCCTTGCAATTTATATTCGCAATGAAGTTGTGTGCCAATGCCAGCAAACGTATGGCATTTTATATACTTACTGTGTTGTAACCTAAAAAGAACGTAATTTTGTGCTTACAATTTAAAGTAGAATTAAGTAAACGTTTTCGTAATGCAACGTATCAGATTTTCGTTTTTACAATAGTATATGGAAATCAATGCGAATGCTTAGCGCATTTTTTTGTCATGTTGTGTAACGCTGCAATCAGTAGAAACTAAAAAATTCAAACGTTTTTACGCGACAGTTTTTAACAGTGATGAGCATTTTGTTTTTTTTTTTTTTCATAGTAAGGGGGTAATTCCACTTTTTTCTTGGTATTATTTTTAATTTGTGAATACCAACTTAAAACAATTTTTAAACGTTTCTAAATATTAAAAAAAAAAAAATTTGAAGTCCCATTAATGTATTTCTTTTTTATAATAAAAAATTAAATTTATGTACTTGTAAAAAAGAGCAAGAAAAATTATTTTTTGCACAAAAAATTTTGAAATTTGTTCAGTAGAGTCATCACTACATTATTGCCAAACATAGTTAAGCAGTATCTTTAAGATTGAGTTAGCTGTCGACCAAAAACTGAAGACTGAGGATGCAGAGTTTTACTAACTTTTGGTAGTACAATCGAAACTATACTGTGGAGTTCGTGCAGTTTTTCAAGTCTTCATTTGTCGTATAGTGATATGAAAATAAGTAGTCACTGTAGTCTAGTGGTTAGTTTGTTGGCTTACTAAGCCAAAAACTCCGGGTTCAAACCCCAGTTCTTAAAATAAAAAAATTGAGAATTGTGAAAACGTATTTCTTTCGGCGACTTCTTCTTACTAATCTTCTTAAGTCCGTCGTTCGGAGTCGCCTTTAAACTGTAGGTCCCGGTACTCATGGATAAAAATTAGCACACACAACATGAGCGCTGCGAGAAGCTATGACATAACTCTGAAAGAGGATTGTAATAGTCCATTATGTATGTTTGTATGATTATGAAAATGAAGCATAATATATATATTTTCCAATAACATTTTTAGGGTACAAATTGGCCTTTGTAAGCTATTGTATTTTGGATGCCTAGACACGTTCAGATTGTATTGATATGTTCAGATTTACAGTTCAAAATCAGGCACATCTTTTGCATTTCGGGTTTCTTTATAGAAGTCCAAATGCAGAAAGAGAGGTTAACCTTTCTGGCTTCGACTCTCTTTCTGACTCCATTTCAAGAATCCTAGAGAATTAAGGCCCAACCATAATGTGCTTAGGCTAGCTTAAACAACTATGCGAATGCATGCAATTAAATGTGTATAACCATAATGTACATAACAAACGTTTCGTTGAGTTTCGTTCAATTTCATTTGTTTACATTTGGAGCGAAGCCGACCGCACCAAACGTACGCAAACAGCTTTTTTTGTGTTTGTGTAAACAATAATAAACAAAAGACGGCAGTGTGCAATGGAAACCCAGGATAACTTTATTGAAAATTTGATTGAAAATATAAAAAAAAAAGATTTCTCTGTGACAAAAGTGTACCTTATTCATTTCAACCATTTAAATATTTTTCTTTTCTGTTCATTTTGTAGCACATTATTAACAAAATGTAAACAAATGTGCTTGTGTTTACATTTGGAATGAACGCACGGATGTATTTTTTAGTACTATTTTTTATTTATGATTTATTTTTTTTTTATTAACAAAAATAAATATAACTGACGTGTTTTCGGTAAAATATTTAACCGTTGTAGATATTAAATAACATTTTGTGATAAAAATCTGTATATTTATGAAATATAGAGACAAATCAAGTTTTACATAAGTACTAATGTTTGCAACTAAGAACAGCTTGCACTTAAGTTCAAAAATTACTTTATAGCCACTCGAAAGTTTCGTTAGATTTTTGACAGACGTTTCGTTAATTTTTGACATTAGCATACGTCTACGAAAGTACATTATGGTTGGGCCTTTACCCGAACAGTGAAATTGTTGTTGCTGGCGATTTCAATGTTCATAATTCGTCTTGGCTTCACCAGTCTGGCCGCACGACTTCAGAAGGCCAATATGTTGAGTTGTTTGCGCACACAATCATCTTGTGCAACTAGTGAATGAACCATCTCACATTTCGTGTGTTGATGGGTACCAGAATAATACACTTGACCTCTTCCTCACTTCACACCCTAATAAGTATGAAGTTGATATTCTTGCACCTCTCGGCAATTCGGATCATTGTACCATCTCTGCCTCTTTTCCGTTATCCAGGCTTCATGAGGTTTCAACGGCAGCTATGAAACGCTCAGTTTTTAATTACGGAAAAGCCCGTTGGGCTGAGCTCAACGATTTCTTCCGGCACTTTTATTGGGGACTTTGCTTTCTTGATTCAAATGTTAATGCCATGGCAGAAATGGGTGTGAATATAAATTGGGGATGGATACCTATATCCCGTCTAAAAATATTTCGATTAAACCAAGAGACAAATCCTGGTTGAATCAGACTTGCAGATTGGCAGTCAGATCCAGAGAGGAAGCGTTCAGAAATTGGCGTAATAATAAGTGCGCACATACTTATACGCTACGCAAAAAGGCGAGATCTTCGTGTGCCGCAGTACTAAGACGCGAAAAAGCTTTACACGAGCAGCGTCTTCGTGCTAAAGTTCTTTCTTTCCCCCATTTCTGTCGTTTCATAACGAGCATTCTCAGAGACCGTTCTATAAGAGTGGTTATAGACGGTGTCTCTTCCAACGAGTTCAGGCTAAATTCGGGAGTACCGCAAGGCTCTGTTCTATCTCCCACCCTATTTTTAATTTTCCTTAACGATCTTCTCCTCCTAACCTCTAATCCTGTTTACTCCTTCGCAGATGACAGTAACATTTGTCACTCATATTCATTTGATCGTAGGCCGAGCCTTTTGGAGATAGGGGTGAGAAGGCAGAATTGAATGACACACTCTCAAATGACCTGCAGAGAATCTCCGAGTGGGGTCTCGCGAACAGGGTCGAATTTACTGCGCACAAGACCCAATGTTGTTTTATAACGCATAGGCGTTGTGTATGGGTAATGTAAATATTGAGGAGGCTGACGCTCTTGATGTTCTGGGCAAGAGAATTAGTTGTGATGTCCGTTGGAATGATCACATCTTTCGAGTGTCGAAAGAAGCATTCAAGTGCCTCGGTTTTCTAAAACGGTACAGGAAATACTTCACTCCATCTGACCTTCTCAATATTTACAAAACCTTCATCCAACCTAGGATGGAATACAACTCTCATGTATGGGCCGGTGCTTCAAAATCAATTTTGGGGCTTCTCGACCGCGTACAGGAATAGGATATCCAACTTTATCGATTCGTTGGAGCATCGGCGCAATGTGGCGTGCGTTTCATTGTTCTATCGATACTACCATGGGAGGTGCTCTGATGAGATAAGGGATTTGAATCCGGGTGGTCGCATATTCTTGCGGACTACACGTACCTCTCTGAGCGTACCCATTTGTGGTTGATTGTTCAGCGAATCGCACAATGCATTATAGAGAGAATTCGTTCTTTAGCAGCACCGCTCGTTTGGGTGGGTTTAAATCAAATCAAAATAATCCCACAACATATTTTCCTAGACCAGCACAATGTACTGCATGAGTAGGGGCCGTCCCCTGAGTGCTGGCCTTCAAAATAAAAAAAATAAAAAAAATCTCCACTGAAACTGCATCACTAACTTTGCTTGTATGTATGTACTATGTATGTTTTATTATTTACAACTTTACTTAGTGGAATTATCCTGATTTTTAATAAGGTCCAGGAATATCGGCATATCGATTGCTATGTTCTTCCACACCTCTTTAAAAAATCTCACAATATTTCGTTAATAGAAGGATTTTTTCCTCTAAGAGCCGCTTTGACAATTTGACACAAATTTTCAAGGGGATTAAAATCTGGAGACTGTGCAGACCTTGACACCATTATTTTGAAACCAACCTTTTGTTCGCTTCGATGTGTGTTTCGGATCGTTAACTTGCTGAAAGACTCATCGATGTGCCTTTCCATATTCAGCATAAGACATCATGACATCCTTTAAAACATTTGTTTAGTACAGGGCATCTACTGTACAATGAATTCTAAATAAATGTTCTGTGTCATAGTATTCAAAATATTGCCATAAACGCGAAACTAAAATTATCTTGTTAAACTTTAAGAAGACCCTCTAGTATTGAATTCCTCCGCGATAAAAACCATTAAAATCGGTGGCGGAAACATAATGGTGTGAAGATGTTTTTATTTTTATGAGAAAACACAAACCCAACTAAAACCAAAAGCACACGTTGCAAAAATTTTATATGAAAGTATGAGTTTTAAAAAAGTTTATAAGCAAGTCTTAAAAACCGCGGAAAACTTGTCAATTATCCCCAATAAAATCCCCATCCCCAAATTAATTTTTTTATCCCCATTTCAGAAAATAAATCCCCATTTTGGGGATTAATCCCCTAATCTTACAACACTGTTCTTAGATAAAACTTACTAAAAGTTTAATTTTTGATATAAAAGCGAAATTACCCACAAACTTTAAAACATATATTGGAAAGCATTTCTGCATTTAGTGTAACAAATATTTTTTCCTGCAAAATGGAGGATACTAATGTTGTAATTAAAAAATTTGTAAACGAATTTGAAAAGAAATTCAGGAACTTGAAAATAGTAAAAAAAAAACTGGAAGAACAAGTGACGTATTTTGGATCGAAGTCCATCATTTTAAAAATTCAACCAGAGAGAATTCATTCCATACACTGTCACCTTTTGTTTTTAAACTTTTGACACTACCTTATTCAACTGCAGAACTAGAACGAACATTTAGTGCTATGAAGTTTGTTTAAAAATTAAGTACGAAAAAAATATATCTTTGAATACATTGAATTGCTTAATTCACATAAAGTATGTGCAAAAAAAGTACTTCTGGTCGGATTATGAAGAAATTTAATTCAAATGAAGCATCTAAGAAGTCAAAGCGTTTTCTTAATTTTGTTTTGTGGAGTGAAGAGAAGAAGAAAATAGCGAATTAAATGTTTACTTTTAAATATGGCTTTTGTTATACACTTTTTTACATAAAATTCTCATAAAATTAATTTTCCCTCTAAAGTACAAATAATACATACATACATACATGCATACATAATTGGCCATTACAACCCTGTGTCAGGGTTACAGCCTAGCTTCTCGCAGCACTCATGTTGTGTGTGTTAATTTTTATCCATGAGTACCGGGACCTACAGTTTAAAGTCGACTCCGAACGACAGATTTGAGAAGCTTTTTCATGGCAATCAATTACTCCCAGAGCTTTTGCCAGAAGTCTGCTGAGAGGTAGTCGTCGAAAGAAATGATTTTTTCATATTTCTGATTTCAAGATGTCAGAGCTGAGATTTGATCCCGGCACTATCGTCTTAGCAAGCCAGCACACTAACCACTAGACTACGGCGACTACAAGTACAAATAATATTAATTTTAAAAAAGTTAAATCTCAATTTAGCTATTTTTAGCCATTTTTAATGTGCTCTTGGCTCTTTTTGCTTTTAAAAAGTTGGCATCGCTGCTTGTCCAGTTCATAAAATTTTTATAAATTTTATTTAGAAGTCGCCGTGGCCTAGTGGTTAGTGTGTGTGTTGGCTTACTAGGGCATTAGTCCAGGGTTCAAACCCAAGCTCTGACATCTTGAAAAAAAATGAAAATATTATTTCTTTCGGCAGTTTTATGGTAAAAACTCTAAGAGTAACTGATTGTCATGAACAAGCTTCTCAAGTCTGTCGTTATGAGTCGACATTAAACTGTAGGTCCCGGTACTCATGGATAAAAATTGACACATACAACAAGCAACACTCAAGTTAGGCCGTAATCCTGACACAGGGTTGTAAACGACAGTTATGTTATGTCCATATCGCTCATTGGCTAGAAGAGTGGCATAATTCAAAAAAAGCGATTCTGAGATAAGCATATATAAACATTTTAATTTAGCCTTAACGTATAGGAAATTAAAAAAATTGTGTTTTTTGAGTTATGCCACTCTTCTCGCAAATGAGCGATATGTTAATTTATTTAAACAAAGATTTGTTCTCAAGAATATTGAACGCTTATTTGTAAAAAAAAAATACTCCCAAAAATTTTTTAAAAGCTGGAAAACAATAACAGCGATTTTAAAAAAATTTGGTCTTTATAATTTTTCACTCTCTCTCTCTCTCTCTTATCTTTTGAAATTATTTTGTTTTCTTATAATTGTCCTTCATTGTACCCGTTAAAATTGTGTTTTAAACAAAAGGTATACGAAAACAAAAAAAAAGCTACATATTTACCGAATTTACAAGGTTTTGTATCGTTGTTTCATGTATTGAAAACAATTTTTGCTTGTGAACACCTATTGTATGTACATATATTTTTTTTTATTTTTTTTTATTTTGAGAGCAATACTCAGGGGTAAACCCCTACTAAATGCTGTGCATTGTATTGGAATTTTGGAAAGGACAGTACATATATTATTATTAATTATTATATTTATTATTAAGCTGTTATCTGCTACTTCCCAATAGCTGGCGCTTTTTTTCCTGATCATTCGTTTTTTTGTTGACATTGGTTAAGGTGGAATAGAGTGGAATGTCGGGGAGCGGTTTCTTTGTAGATGGTCTTCCTGGAGGGGGCCTCTTATTTTTAAATTATAATTTTGAAAAAAGCGCAAACTAACTTTTTCATTTTTCACGTCTTCTGGGATTCGAACCTGGGTCCTTTGAGTTTTTGTGAGAGCGCTCTAACCACTATACCCCGCACCCCCCCTATGAATGTATTTTGTGCATTATACGTCAAAAATTAAAACAAGCGTACATCTATTGTATTGCCGTACAATCAAACAACGAATACAATGAAAATATGGGTTTTGGGAATCCCTTTCATGGAATTCAATTTCGATCGGGAGTGGTTTTAATTCCGAAAATTCACTTTCTCGAAAACCATAAATTTTTCAAAATGAAACCAATGTTAACTTTAAAAGTAACACCTTTATGTTCATAACAAAACGAAGCATATATAAATACCAGTTTGATAATTTAAGGAGATTTTATTGTAAGAAATATTTAATTTTCTAAAAATTCAATTTTTGAGTTTTGTGACAAGTCTGATAATTAATATAATAATTGAGTGCTATACTTTTTGTAAAAAAGGAAAACAGCATAAAATCAATACTCTCATTCTGTAAATTGAGCGAAAAGGACTTCTCCTACCGTTTTGAACTTTATTTTTAGAACAACAATAAACAACGAAATTTTTTTAAGTTTCAAATATAAATTTTCAAATATTTAAGGAAGTCCTTATTATAGAATAATGCCCGTATTCATAAAAAATATTTTAGGTTTATTGAGGGTTTATTTGACGTATGTATTTCTATGCAATACTTGTCAAATAAACCCTCAATAAACCTAAAACAATTTTTATGAATACGGGCATAAGTCTATAAATGTATATTAAAACGAAAGTGTTATATAAACTTTACTTATTTATATGAATTAATAAAAGATTTCAGAGTATGTACTATACGAGTAATAAGAAAAATATAAAATTTATAACGCACTTACCACATAATAAAGTGCAAAATGATATATTTATCCTGAACATGTTGTATGAAATAAATTATGGTAATCCAAAATTTGTTTACGACAATATAGTTTTACTTCTTTATTTTTTAATCCGAAATTATGTATAGGAAAAAGTTTTCAAAATGACACTGAAAATATTGCAAATAAACAAAAAAAAAAAAAAATAAAACACTATTAAATGACATATAAGAGGAAATTTCACTGGGAAGTAAAAATTTTGTAATATTGTATAATGATTTATATTTTTTTTATTATTATTATTTTTTTTTTTCTTTGTTTTGTGGTAATTAATAATTTGTATTATGAAGTTGATTTCTTTTTCTA
Organism: Metopia argyrocephala; assembly: GCA_963576795.1. Classification (NCBI taxonomy): domain Eukaryota; kingdom Metazoa; phylum Arthropoda; class Insecta; order Diptera; family Sarcophagidae; genus Metopia; species Metopia argyrocephala. Next base: position 51,908,544 of record OY756211.1, on the reverse strand, counting down.
TAAATTTCTGCAATTTGATATTTTTGTTTTATATTGTCACAACCAACTTAAAACACCTTTTGCTTTAATGATTCCGATAAAAAGAAAAATTCTTCTTAAATTTTTTTTTTTTGTAAATATTTTCAAATGTTTCCCAAACATCCAAACACAAGCACTCAAGTGTAAATTTAAAAAAAAAAAAAATTGAAATCTTTTTTAAGATTTTGTTTTTATTTTTTATTTTCAACACTTTTTATGCGGTTTTAAATTTTAAATACATTGTTTCTCTTGTTTGTTTTTTACTTAGTAAATCATTTAGAATGTTCAACGAAACGTTTAAGTGTTTTGCTTAATAGTTTTTAAGTTCAACATCAATGCAAAAGTAACAGAAAACAGATTTTACAATATTATGAAAAAAAAGCAAAAATATTTCAAAAATTACCCGCGTTGCAAGACGCACAAATACAAAGCGCGAGGCACAACTTAATCGTTAACGTTTTCAAAGCGAAATGAACTTTTAAAATCAGAAGGAATACCACTAAAGACCCATCATCATCATCATGATACCAATACAAATGCAAACAACGGCAACAGCAAACTCAACATTAACATCAGTGGCTACCAAAAGATCTGTAATTTAAGCATCGCGACGCTTAACTCTAAACATGAATTCATTCATTCACACACTTATTGAAGGCAAAACAAAGTTTGTCAGTCATTATGTTTATGGAGACGATTTGAAATTTTAGATCTTCTCCTCTTTAACCAGACCTGTAACACAATGATGTCAACTTAGCGATTTTAGGCATTGTGTCTTATGCTTATTTTAAATTTTAGAGTTGTTTTTTTTATGACAGTAAGTTTTACTTTAAAATTATCGTAAAGTTTTCTAAGAACACAATGCACTAATGCGTAGTGTGGTAATCTACCAGATAAATGGTCTTGATTTACCTTGATGATCAAGCTTTTTTAATGCGGATCAAGAATCAAAAAAATTACGTTTTTCAAGAATCAAATTAAATTTTAAATGTCGTATCATAAATAAACATTTAATGAATTTAACTCTAACAAACAAAAAGTTAAAATAATGCCTTAAATAGGATACAAAAATTCTCCAATTCGTAACAACCACAGAGCTTTTGCATTTTGTTTTAAAGTGAGAGAAATAATTCTCGGTAAGAGCTATGACAATTTACATCCCAAGAAATATTAGATTATGTGTAACCGAAGAATTATGAGAGACTTGTTTTTCATTTATAACATAAGACATTAATTTTGTATATCCATATTGGCTTTATAAAACGCTTCATATACTATTTTGGAATTTCACAGTGTAATGACTAAGCTAATGAATCAGTTAAATCAGCGCATAACTAATTGTTTCTATTATTTCTCCACCGGGGTTCTTTAAGCCTATGGCGACTCTTAACGCCAGTGGCTTGTGCTCTCGGAATATATGGAGTTCACGTAGCTCTGGGTGGCCTGGCACTTGCTATAGACAGAGAGTTGTTGGTAATTACTGACGCTCTCAGCGACTGACCAGAGACACCTAACTTAATCTGGTACTACGGCCATCAGGAGCCCCAGGACTGCGTGTGCGGCCCTTTGGAGAGAACACGTAGTGGTTGTGGTAAATGCTGCATAGTATCAACTCCTCAGCAAGGAGGGGTGCTACTACCCAAGCATTAGTGGTACCAGTATTGCTAATCCTTTGTCATAGGGCTCCCGATTGGAGCGTCTTGGCTTGTCCGATAATTGCGAGTAACGGCATTGGGTGGCGCTGGTTTGACGTGTGGTATCTCACCTCTACTAATACAACTGGGTAGCGTGTGGTTGTGTTTATAGACGGGTACCCACGTTAAATTAATGAATTGTTTCTATTATATTAAAGCTAATTATATCATGGATGGAATTATTTTAGATGAAAAGGAAACTTTTTAGTTAGAAGAGAACTAGTTCTTAAGCTAAGATCACATTTGGAAAATATTTCATGAAAAAAGCGTAATCATTACACAGGTTTACACATTTTTAATTTGGAAAAATACCAAGATCGCCACATACCTAGATAAGTTAATTGGGACCTCGTGAGCACGAAAAACGCAGTTATTATTTTTTCTTAAGTACCGTTTTTTAGATAACGGTACTTTTGTGTTTTTCGGTGTATGGCCCCACTCATACTCATGTGGTGTCCAACAGAAAAGCTCGAGGTGCCATATCTCAGCGAATTCTTATCAGATAGAATTTTCCAACATATCAACGGAGAAGGCATTCAATTACCTTTCCTCTGATATCGAACTTTTCCGTTGGACACCACATGAGTATGAGTGGGGCCATACACCGAAAAACACAAAAGTACCGTTATCTAAAAAACAGTACTTAGGAAAAAATAATAACTGCGTTTTTCGTGCTCACGAGGTCCCAATTAACTTATCTAGGCATGTGGCGTTCTTAGTATTTTGTGGCTGTAAACCAGTGTTATTATTTGGATGTATTTTATAGAAAATTTTCCAAAATTATTAAAAAAATATATAACCTTTAAGAGGAAATAATAAAAACTAGGACGAACGACAAATTTCATACAATACGACGAATTCGTTAGAAATAATGCTAGAACTTAACTTTATTGGTTAAATATTTGTCTAATGTTACCATAGCTAATCAAAATACTGTAAAATAATTTGATTTCAGACGGAAATATGTTTAAAGTAAATTTTTGTTTTAAAAAATAAAAAAAAACTCGTGTTTGAAATAAAATAATTTAGCAGAAATACCAAATATTTCAGTTCTTCACAAAATTTGTTGTTATATAATTTTAATTTATTTACTTTATGAAGAAAATTTAATTTATTAAATTAAATGAAAAATTTCATTCCAACTTTTTTAACAAAAATTTTATGTGTACCTATATCAGAGTTGTAAATGAATCATTTTCTTTTTTGATTTCAATTCATTACGAATTAGCTAAATTTTGAATTAATTCTTTTCCCAAAAAAAAAACGAATTGAATAAAATTTTAATCAATTCATTTGAATTTAGCAAACATAAATTGCTAGACTATGGTGCTTTTTTAAAATAAAAGTTGACATCACTGGTATACAACATTAACACCAAAAACTGCACTGTAATCATTTATTTATACATCCCAGCGGGAAAGGGTAATCAATGAGAATCGAGAAGGTAATACAAGGAATGTATAATCTATTGATTACGGAAAGCATTACGCTTAACACAGATCATGTCCTACGAAAGTAATAAATTCTTTTACTGTCCCCTCGTAATAAGTATTAAAATGCATTATTTGTAATGCATAAAGTAATTATTTATTAATAATTTGAAGGAATAAATTCTATGATGCATTATTTTTAATACATTTTATTAATGTATTTATAATATATTAAATTATGCATTAAATTATTAATAATAAATTAATTTCCCCCATTATAAATAAAATAATAGTAGCTATTCGGGAATATTTGTTTTACTATTTTCCATGTTCATGTTAAAAACATTTTGCAAACATGTTAGTTTTAAAATAATCCCGAATAGCTACTAATATACATAGTTATTAATAGGGCAACCAAAAACATGCTCTATAAAATTAGTTTTAAGCGCCTAAAATATGTATTAAAAAAACAGTTTTAAGCGTTAAAAATATGCTTTATAAAACTTATAATGCATAAATATGTTGACGTAAATTACGTTTATTTTTTTCAAAAATTTGAAAACATGAAGAGTAACAATTAGCCACCAGCCGAATAAAATAAATTTCCTTTATACTTACATATGGCTAATTTGCAAGAAGAGTGACATAACTCAAAAAATGTGTCTTTTAAGTTATTAATGCAAAAATATTTGTTTTGTGCTTTGACGTTTCTATCAAAATGATATTAACTATTGCACAGTAGTTTAAGAAGGAGCTTCATGAACCATTCCCGCGAATTTCCCCAATTTCACAGTTTAATTTTAAGCGTTGTCATGAGTACCCTTATTATTTAATAGATTATACTTAAGTAATGTGTCAGCATATGGTCATTATTTTGAAAAATAAAATTTGGTTATACACGTAAATTCTTCTAACATATATAAAAATTTGTAAAATATGCCATATAAATATGAAAAAATTCGAAAAATGCAAAAGTATGCATTTATGACGAAATATGCAAAAATATGCCGTAACAAATAGGGGTTAAAGGTCGTAGTTTCTTCTAAAATGAATTAATATTTTGGTTGTTTTGTCAATAACATTCAGAAAAAAAAGATGCTAATGCATATTTTTGTTTGCCCTGGTTATTAATATCTTAAACATTAATTTCGTGTCTGCACTTCTGCGCATTTCAACATAAACTGCATTATTTAATAAAATTATTTTTTTTCCGTAAAAAATAACGGATTTTTTAACTATGAAAAAAATAGAAAACAAAGAATTCACAAACAAATATACGCAGAAAAAATAACTTCTTTCTTCTATATATGTGGGAATGTATATGGTAATCGATATGTAAAATAGAATAACAAAAAAATTACAATTTAAAAAAAAAAACATACAAAAAACACAACAAGCAACAAGCAATAACTTCCTTCTTCATGGATGTGGGAATGCACATGGTAATCAATATTTACTTGTGTGTCACGTGAAATTACCTTCTCGATTCCAAAAGTAATATATTCTGAAGTAATATATTATATAATTGATTATAAAATAAGGTAATCAATCTTTTCCCGCTGGGATTACGATTTATTATTTTATCTCTCAATCTCTCTTCTAATTCTCACTTAAGTTTTAGTGGTGAATATTGGAAATGATAATGTTGTGCATTCGGATGTAGGAGTACAAGTACATGCACATGTGGTGTATTTCTATGGACATATTTTAAAATATATTCTTTAAAGTACTGAATTATTTTACACTATGAAAAACTTATAAACTTTACTTGGTCATAGGGTCGTTTAATGAATTTAAGGGCGAAGTTTCTTTATGGAAACTTAAAACAGTTTTTTTCTTTTAATTTTAATAATAAAAAATTACAAAATTAGGCTGAGTTATGAACTATGAACACAATGTTTTTACTATTTTGAAATTTTAAATTTATGTACTTACATGCTTAACAGATAACACAAGTTCATTAAAGCTTAGTATGTTATCAAGGGCGCTATAGATTTTAAACGTTTTCAATATGCAATATAGAAGAATATTCTTGTCTTATCTTATCTTAACATCGTATGATATCTATAGAAAGGTACATTTTAAGCATTGTTCAGGAAAGATAATTTATTGAACATACATAGTACCCCCACCCCTCCCCCGGGGGTACAGAAAGTGGCTTCTGGTGATTTACGTAACACCAGGAGCCTGTACTCACTGGGAAATATGGAGTTCATCTAGCTCTGGGTGCCCTGGCGCTCGCTATAGGTACAGAAGTTGGTAATTTATTACTGAAGCTCTCAGGGAATGACCAGAGAAACCTACTCTAATCTGGTACTACGGGCATCAAGTGCCCCGGTTTGCCTGTGTTCCCCTATCATTCGGGGAGTGAGGTAAATCGGCCTGATGGTTTGGGTGAGTACTCGTAGTAGTTGGGGTAATGCTAGATAGAAACTCCTTAACAAGGGAGGTACTACTACCCAGGCAATAGTATGCTGAATTGCTAATCCGATGTCCATGGGCTTTCTTCTGAGCGGCGTGTCATAGACATGACCGAGATTAGAAGACACCGGCTTCGAATGGCGCTGGTCAAACGCAGTGTATTTGACCACCACCCTTGCAACAGGGTAGCGTGTGGTGAGTCTCATGGCAGGTTCGCAGAATAAACCCATCTAGTTGTTGTAAATACATAGTAGTATACCATAAACGTAAGCTAATCAAACGAAAATTGGCCTGAAAATTGGTACTTAAATAATGCCTTTTGGTGGTGATCAAAGATCAAATTCTTTGCCCAACTGCATACTGTTTCAATTCATACCTATTCAACTGACTCAAAATTAATACTGCCAGCATATATTTTTAGACACCATAAGCTGCCTTTAAGACGGCTTTAGTATGTTATTGAAGTTTCCTGAATATTGCTACTACAAGTTGACCAGTAATTTTTTGTATCTGCGGATTGTGAAATAAAAGATAATGAAACTTCAGCTATATTGGCTAGGAAAGTATCCATGCTACGTATATGAAAAGCACTTCTGTGCAGCACTGTTTACTGCTATTCTTAGACTAGTTAAGAATTAGGAAACTATTTGGAACAAACGAAAAATCAATTTACACCCAGTCGTTGGGTGCGGTTCTTCGATTAGTATACGTGATGACTAAGGTTTTAACATTAATCGTAGGAAGGGAGAGGCTATTTTTCTGGCTATTTGACTCAATCAGTAGATATTCTTTGATCTTGCTTTATTCAAGATATTTATGTTCATTCTTAAACCTTTAAAGCTAATAAAAATATATATTTTTTTTAAAACTTCAAAAAATATTATTCGCCATATAGACAATACATTCCATATTTAATATACATTTATTCTTAAAGTCCCACTGTATTAATAAGAATTATTATTAGTTTTCCAACACCTACCAAAAGCTTCCAGAAAAACTCAACACTTTAATGAAACTCTTTACATGATTAGCTTCTGGCGAACATGAAACTCTTGTAAATGCTGGCTTTCAAATATTTTAGAGAAAATTCTGCACGAACATGCATATGCAGATCATATTAGAGGATGAAACATGCAGTCTTGTAGAAAATTCAAAATCTAACTTTAAAAATAAAAACAAATTACATCATCGGAAAAAAACAAAAGGCAGGTTATGCCATCATGGCATCGCAGTTATAATGTCGGTTGCTTGACTAACAACTAGACAAACTAACAGACTGGGTGTCTTCTGCTAGTTGACTGTCTGTCCTTTCAATCGTCAGTACAGCTCGTCTATTTAAGTTTCTTCTTCAGCTGTCTTGTTTATCGCTTTTTTTTCGTATTTCTATTTAAATATTCAGCAATTGTGGAAATAAATAAAAAAAAATTCTGCGGCAACAACACAATCATTATCGTGTTTATTTGTATTGAATAAAGACGATGATGAGTGCGACCAAACAAAGCACACAACAACCTGGTGGAGGCCATCATAGAAAATGTCTTTGAAATGTTTACTATTCTGTTGTATTGTGTTGCGTTTTATTTGGCGCATGTTATTTTGTTGCCAGTTACAATATATTTTAAAATGTTGGAAAAGTAAAATAAGCAGTAGAGAATGTCATCCGTAACAACAATACTTGACTACAAAGATGGATGGGAATATATTTGAAATAGTCAAAAAGAAGTAGGATGGATATATAAATAGTTAAACAATGCAGATTTACTTTCCTTGACTACCCATATAAATGTGAAAGAAAATCATCTTCAAAATTTAATACCAACTATTTTAAAATAAAATGAAAAAAAACTTTTTTTACATCATATACGAATACCTACATTGCAAGGAGTTTTTAATTTTTATTTTACTTCTATTTTTGGAGTTTTGATTTTCTCGTGATATTTTTTGAAGTTTTATTAAGCAGATTATTCACTATGGGTCAATTAATTTGAAATTTAAAGGGAAATATTGCATATACTTATGTACTTATGCGTCTAAAAGACAAGTAGGTAAAAATTAAAAGTTCAATTATGAACATGGCCTTATGATGATTAATAAGGTAGTCCCAGTTTGAAATAGCATAGAACCCTGTAGTTTTGCAACCCTGCTGCTCTTAGAATTTTCAAATAAAAGCAACACTGTAGTTGGCCCTTGTACACAAATAAATATATTATTGTAAACAAACTCTTCCTCTCCTTTTTTTTATTTTGTGGACAATTTTTTTAAAAGTTGAAAATTTTACTTTTGTTTATAAATAATATAATACATTCGCCCGTTGTAAAATATAATTATCCAGAGGCTACCTCATGGCGCATTGGATGGTTGCATCAACAGTAGCCCGGAATGAATAGATAAATTTTATTGTAAAAATTTATATTTTATTAAACATGCAAATTGAATTAAAAAAAATCATTTGTATTGTATGTATGTATTGTATTGTATGTGTGTGTATGTCGGAAAATATAAATAAATTAATAAATATATAAAAGTTTTGCAATTTATATTGAAAACAAAAATAAAAAACTAAATTTGGTATTGATAATTTGGTATTGTATTTCATCATTTTAAATTTTAATTTCTAATTTGTTGTCAAAGAAAAAAATTTAATTTCAAATTTGCTTAACGTCAAAATAAATAACAAAGAAGAAGAATAAGATTTTGACAATTCCAAGTAAGCAGCTGTAATTGTTTTGGTAAAGCGGGACTACCTTATGATGATTATACCATGATTATGAATAGCACCGCTCGGTAGAAGACGAGAATATGTCAAAAATAGTCAATTTTATAATAGGTCTGTTCAAGTACTTTTTTAGTAAAAACAAGCAACGAGAGAGTAAGAAGAAAAATGTTTTAATTTCTCTCAAAAATACTGAAAAGTAAATGAACACTTTACCAGCCAAAGCTTGTAGTTTGAATTGTGTAGTAATACACAGAAATATCGAAATACTTTATAACTACTTCTTTTATTGTGCAAATAGTATACAAAATTTAAAAATGTTGTTATTTTGTGCTTTAATATTAATATTTTTTATTATTGAAATACGAAATAATAATATAGAAATTCATTAAAAAGCAAAAAATATTTCTCGCTATATAGGCCAATACAATCAATATTAATACTTTTGTTTGGTTTTTAAACATATGCTTAATGGGATATGATTTGCATTTAGTTTATACCTATTTGAACATAAGTATTTGTAGTTCTGATGAACACCTTTGGGAAAAAGTTTGCTGACGAGTCTCTTAAGCAGAGACGAAATGGCCATAGAGACATACTTATCCCCAAACCAATATATTTCATATATGTATGTATGTATTTATAGAAACTTATTCCTAATTTATTTAATTTCTGTTTCTGAAATATTTCGGTTATCTGTGGTGTAAAGTATCGAGTTTCTCGTAATACTTACAATACTAAAGGTATCAGCTGATCTCTTAAAATCAAAACAAAATAAATCAAGTGAACAAAACGTTTTACTTTGAATATAAAATTAAAAATAGAAATCGTGTTAAATTGCAATTAAATTGTTCCACTACAACTTTTAAAATCATCGAAGCTATTTGATCCTGCGTTACTTAATAAAACTGCATTAGGCATTTTATTTTCTAACTATTGATCCTAAAGTAAAGAAAAATTGGTTGTCTATGGTATAAATATGTTTTATAGTTTCAAAAATTTTCAGTTACTCATAATATCTTTAATTTTCTAAAATATTTTCATTTACTTATTTACGTAAACTATTTGTTACAAATTAATTTTAAAAAATATATGCCGGTTTTTCAGTTTTTTTTTTTTTTTTTTTGAAAAATTGACATACAAACACAAAAAAGGTGTTTAAAAAATTTTTGAAAGTAAAAATTTTACAAGTAAGAATTTGTAATAATTTTTTTTGTGTCTCAATTTCTTGCTCTCTTTTGACACTCTCTCCCTGAAAATTTTTCGAGTTAATGAACACTTTTCAGTACAAATTCGTAACAATTTTTAGTTATTGAACAAACCTAATATTATGTACTCGTATTGTCAGCTGTCATCTGTGGTGCCAATTTAAAAAAATTTGAATTTTATATAAATATCGGTTGCCATTTATAATTGGTTCAAACCGGTCTTACTGTGAATAACACAATAACAAGCAAAATATATGGATCAAAATTAACCAATAACTTTTTAGCTGTATAGTGGATAATAATATATAATAGGAACGTGTTACATTGGAACGCGTTACATTGGAAACCTTGATTGATTTAACACCCCTCCAACTTTATGAACATATATGATAATGATAGATTCATGTTCGTCGGTAAAGTGATTCGACAAAGTACCTTAAAGTTCATCGGGTAGTTAGATAAAACTCAGCTTCGGAAGTCATACCTTTAAAACTGTGCTATGGTAAGAGATTTTGAGATACCAGACCGAAAATTTTGGCCTTTAGAATTTAGTTCGGGGTAAATTTCATATTACCTAGTATACCGTTGGCTTCAAAATGAACGATGATATCGGAACTGATGTTTTTCAATTTCAGTGAGAAAACATTGAGAAATTGTATACAAGACCCGGCGTAAAACTTCTATATAAATGTTGTTTATTATTAACCCACAGTGCAGTAACCTCTACCAGTTTTACAAGACACTGTGTCACTAGTCATTGTGACTATAGAAGTAAAAGGCTTGACTTAAGACGTTGCAGATGATTATTATTATTTTTGTTGTTGCTATTGTTGTCAATTGTGGCAAATATAGGTAAGTGTGTTGTTTAATATTTCTTTTTCTTTACAACACGAGAAACAAACAAATAGATAGGCAACAATGCAACATCATTTTATGTCTGCAACCACTACCACACCATTACCACCTTTAGTAAACCAACGAATAACCAACCTTAGACGATGGGAATTTCAAATATTTTCATGTTTTCCAAAAAGAAAAAAAAATTTATTACCTCAGTTGTTTACTGCATCAGTAGTAGTTGCAGTGTTGCATGCAGCGAAGCCGTGTAGACAGTAATATGTTGCCAGTGTGGGAACACCAAACACACCCGCATTTGTCGCTTATTAACTGCCACCACTATACTTTTGGCAAATTTGTTTATTTAATTTTTTATTTTTATAAAAAAAAAATTTATTTCTTAAAATATTATTTCTTTGTAAGCATTACGTTATAGAGACTACATACAGTCTTTATAAAAATAAAATGTGAAACAAGTTTGTTGAGATGGGTTACCTGAATGCGGTGATGGGTGGCTAAACGAATATAAAACTGTCTGTCGGTGTCTCAGTGTGATTGTTTCTCCAATTTTACTTTTCTTTTTATTTATTACGGGAACTGAGAACTATTGAATTGTTGTTTATTTTCCTCAATTGGGAATATTAAATGATAACGAATATTTTTAACTGGCAATACTATTACTATTACGAGTATTATTATTATTTCTCCCCATTTCTTTCAATAAAATTGAGTTAATATTGCTATGTTTGTTGTTATTTTTATTTATGAGCATATATATATGTTCGTACGGATTTATTTATTGTCATAATTGTTATCTTGTGGACAATCTGGTTTTTGTGTTACAGATTTACTAGTATGCTGCACAAGAGTTATTTTGTGTAGTTTTTTTTTGTACCCCACTTTACTTTCTTATTTTTAATTTCCGAGTTATTATCTGTGTTATTTGTGTGGAATTTAATTAATGGACGATAAAAATGTGCGTGTTTTTTGATAATTGGGATGACAATTGGTTACATCAAATCCTAAATTATTTGCAGTATTTTTAAACAATTTCAAAACATAAGAATTTTAATATGAAACATGCTCAGAGGCTTTTCTTTTTAACAATAATGTGTATAGCTTTTATTCAGCGCTTCTCTTTTTTAACGTTCGAAACGATATTTTTAAATATGTTTCTGGTAACTTTAAAAAAAAAATAATTTTCAAAAAAATAAAAAAAAATTATTTTGTTTTAGCTTCCTTTGTACTTCTTTTTTTTAGAGTTTCAATATTTTGCAAATAAAACTGCTTATTTTATGTGGTGGAGGCCCGAAGTTCGAGCTCCAGGAAAAGTGTGATCAATTTTATTATTTAAGTTTTGTTTCGTCAGAAACGCTTTAATTAGATCAAAGTTAACTGCAATGAATATTTTTGGTAGTTAAAGAAGAAATGATGTCCGTGAAGAAATAGTACACTAGCCAAACTGAACAATTGTTCTCGACTCCAGCTACGGTAGTCTCATCAGAGTTCTTGTTTGGTCTCGAATATACACAGGACATTTTACATAAAATAAATGGTTATTTTACAGAAAATAAATCAGTGTAGAGGCTTACACTGCAAAAATTCAACTGGCTAAGCTGTCGGAAGGCAACAGCTCTATGGCAGGGTCTTCCATACCAGTAAGACATTTGAAGAGCAGAAAGTAAGCATTATTCCAGGGACTGGATATAGGACAACAACAACATGATCTTCAATATCATTCCTATCTATAAACAGAAATAAACACCAGGGACCACTACAACAGCTGTTGGCTGTACAAAAGTCATATTTGTTTAAGCGAAAACGTGGAACAACTGATAGTGCTGCATTCGAAGCTCTCATGGCACCACTAAATTTTTGTTTTTTTAAACCTCCTTAAATTTTAATTAATTGTACTATATGAGCTTCTTTGACTGGATTGCTGTTTGATTAGTTAGTGGTGAAGGTATAAACCCTGCCTTTTGAATAAACATTCAACAACAACCGATTTCCTTGTGGTTTGGATTTTTAAAGTACAACCTTCCCAGCAGAAATTAGTGCTTACCAATAAGCTATTTTGTAAGGGAGAAATTGTGAACTATCACTTACTCGTGCGCATCAATAATGCATGACTTTTATATGAAATGAGCCGCTAAAATGCAATACAAACGCAAATTTAGTGCAACCAGTAAGCAAATAGTATAAAAAATCAAAAATAAAACCTTATCCTATAGCATCTTTGTAAGCTTTAAGGTATGCATAAACAATATAATGCTTCCATTATTGCTTAATATTTTATTTATTGCTTCCAAATTTGAAAAATTTTCTGCTGGGTTTGTTTGTTTCTGACTGATATCAGATACGATAGTAGTAATTTTAAATCAAAGGTCCACACAGTCTATCCTCCTTCCCCCATATAGTCCTAGACCAGCATAATGTACAGCTGGAGTAGGCGTTATCCCCTATAAAAAAAAAAACTGTTATTACACAGAAAGTTAATTGACACCGGTTTATGGCTAATCGGTAATTTTTGAAGACACCGAAAGCTGGTTTAGGCAAAATGTCGAATAATCGATCGCCCTAGTAGGTATGTAGGGGAATTTATGTTTTTGCAATAAATACAGAAGATGTTTTGTCAAAAGTGTACAGATAAGTATTTAAATAATTTATATTTTTTTAGTTAAAAAAAAACTTTTAAACATATTTTAGTAATTTACATAGAATTCCGAAAATCTAACAAATTCTGAAATTTTAGGATGGGGATTTTTGAATAATCCCGAAATACAAAATAAATAAAAGTCTATCTCCTTGATCATTACTGGTCAATTGACTGCTTGTTTGATGAATGCAGGTTATTATTACCTGTAAACTTTAACAAATTTAATAAATACTCGAATAATAATGAAATGCATTTATATTATTGTGCTTTTATTTATAAGAAAAAAATTTATAATTATGATTTCCGTCTTTCATTTACGAGTGTTTTTATATAATGAGTGGCAAACGTAACTGGTTTTTTATTATGACTTTGGGTGTTTTTTCTATTAATTTTTAAACTTTTACATATTTTTGTTAATAAAAAAATTTTAAAATTCATAAGGAACGTTAAAATTTGGCAAATATTTCATCGTAACCAATATTTTATTGAAACATTTATTTTATGTATTACTTGTTGCTTCCAGTTTAATTAAAATTTTTTTAGCAAAATATTTAATAAAATTTTCCATGAAATAAATTTATAACGTAACGTAAATGTAAGTTCAGGATAATCTTTTCACTATTTTTATTTAGAACAAGTTTGTTTTTTTTTAATAAATGAAATTTATTTTCTCAAAATATTGTCATAGTTATGAAAGCTATGTCTGTGTCAGTGTAAAATTACACCGTTAAGCCGAGGTCACTCAATGAGCGGCTGTGCGGTGAGGGGCAAAAAATTAAAACATATGGAATACTACAGAAGTGGCCACGCAATGAGTGTCATTTCTAAGCAGCGCGACTCAGAAATGATACTTGTTCTAATTTTTAGTTAATTTCTGAGCGGCGAAATATAAATATGGCAAAAATGAATGTACAAAGCCGACCGCTATTGCGGCAAGATAGATTACCAAATATTAAAAATAAAAATATAACCGATAAATTATGGAATGAAGTTGGTGAAATTTGTGGTTGCACTTGTCGCCTAAACTCGCCGCTCTGTCGCTCATTCGTAGTCTCGGCCTACGACAAAAAATAAAGTTTTGAAATTTTCCCACATTTGTGTATGTTTAACTAAAATCATGTCTGGCAAATATTGAGTAATTTAACATACTGATAATAGGCTTTCCTTACAACAAATGTGAAATGTAATACTTTACATTATATAAGTTATTATTGAAAAAAATAAAAACCAAACATACATACATAATTGGCCATTATAACCCTATTTCAGGGTTACGGCATAGTTTCTCGCAGCACCCATGTTGTGTGTTTTAATTTTTATCTATGAGTACCGGGACCTACAGTTTAAAGTCGACTCCGAACGACAGACTTGAGAAGCTTGTTCGTGGCAATCATTTACTCTCAGAGCTCTTGCCAGAAGTCTGCTGAGGGGTAGTCGCTGAAAGAAGTATTTTTGTCATATTTCTACACGGCGACTACATTAAAACAAAATACAAACACAAAATAGCAAAAAATGAGAAGAAAACTCTTATTTCAGTTCAATTCGGGGTTGCGGCTAAAATCTGCTGTTTTTGCAGTTCGTAAATTTTTATTTTATGAGCCACAAGCCAATTTCTAATGGATAAAATTAAGGTTACCAGAAACTTTTGCCAAGTGTTTAAGAACTGACCAGCTAATATGCATATGCTCGTACACTACACAAGTTCACTGTACAGTTGTTCAAACTTAAGCAAATATTAAAATCCATTTAATTTTTGCACTGTAATGTTATGCCATGCTTGGAAGTGACATCAAAATCAAAGCTCAATCATTCTCATGGATAATCCATTGTCAAAATATTACTCTACTTACTCTTTACCTGGTATAAGTGCATCATAACTTTTTACCATTACGGCTCAAAGACAATCCATAAGTAGGATATTTGTTGAGTTGTGAGGGTTGTATACAAAAAACATGATTTTTTTTTTTTTGCCAAAAATAACAGAACATTTATAACTTTGTATCTAGACGACTGCATCAATTTCTCTAAATACTAAAGTCTTTCACGAATAGGTAAGGATTTGCATCTATAAAAGAGCTAAAGACGCAAAGCTGAAATAGCTTAAATTTCTGAATATTTTAAAAAACGTTGTAGTATAAGAACTATACCTGTAGGCTTAATTGAGTCTGATCTCACGAAACCTTAATTAGCAACAGCATCTCAGCAAAGTGATAAAATTGTTGACGGAATATAAATTCAATAAAAATATTTCCTCACACTACTGGTAGATAAAGGCATTAATATTCACAAGTATCTGCATTCAAAGTAAAGTCTTAAAAAAAATTCAGTATTTTACAACCCACATACATACAGACGAGTATATGCATTAAATGAATTATAGGACCTTTTATTTTCAAGATAATTGTTTTAACAGCTTTGCACGTGTGCTATAACAATAGAAAAAGAAAAAAAAAACATTAAAAATTATTGCCAAAGAACTCTTAACGCATAGCATTTTCGGCTGTAAGCAGCTTGTCTCTTTATATCGGATTTTTTTTTTTTTTTTTTTTGTACAACTTTTCTTTGTAGGCCAGGATTATTTGCGGTAAATTGTTTGTGTTTTATTTCAATTTTAATAATTTACTTGCGGTGATGGTAAGAAAGAAACATCTTGTCTTAGGTAATAATCCAGCAAACCATTGGCACACACATGTTTCGTTTTGTTACTGAACCATTGATTGTATTGGATTCATATGGACTCGGTTGGATGAGAGGTATTGCATCATCGGCATCGTCATCATCATCACTTTTTTTTTTTTTTTTGGTTGCTTTTATTGTTATTGTAGCCACTTTGGTATTTAATTGAGCTTCTTGAAACAACATTTTCGTTTTTTTTTTCCTTTTCGTTTTCAAAATTGTTTTTCTTTATTTCAGTTTTTTTTTAAATAGGTATTGTAATTTTTTTATTTTTATTTTTTTTATTTTTTGTTTGTTATTGTAAGCATTTGTGGTTTTTCTATTTATTTATTTTATTTACGCAGATTTTTCGATTTGTTCAAGATAAATTTGTTGATTTTTTATTAATGATTATGAAATGTTTTGATTAAATTTTTAATTTTTCTGTTAGTTTTCATAAAAGTGAGAATAAAGGAAAAAAGTGAGTGGCAAAAGATATGTATATGGTTTTTAAGTAATTCCATGGCATTTACAATTCCCTATTAAATATTAAATTTGTAGAAAACAAACTACAATCATTTTCTGACTGATTTCAAATGCAGCGAAACTTTTTTTTTTAATTATAATAATGTGGCGTCCTCAAGTCGATCTAGGATAGTCAGACTGTTAATCATTACTTTGGTAATTAAAATTTGAAAATAAATTGCTTACTACATCTGTCTTCTTATAGTTGTAAAGTTAAAGATTTTGCAATAAATTAAGCTGAAAGGCCATTCCTTTTCGAGGACATTCTATTTACATTCAACATTTTGTATGGCATGTTGAAAAACTTTAGGAAAACGCAATTGATTGATTTATTCATATAAGATAACGAAAGAAAGCAAAGTCTTACGCTAAGAAAACATTCTCGTTGTAGAAACCGAATTTTTTTATCAATCAAATATAATGGTCACATGTAATATTTTTATTTTAATTTTAAATTCATTTTGAATAAAATCAAACTCTAACTATTTAAAATATCAGCTCCAAGGCGAATTGACTATAAGTTGCGCTTAGGCAATCAGATATCTAGTCGTTTGTTGCTGGTTGAAGGTGTCAAAGTATATTGCAGTATATACATATGTACATATGGGAGCTGTCAAAATGTATTCCATTATTGGGTTTGTTGTAAAACTACTTACACCTTATAATCAATTCGCATTGGTCAACTCTGTATCAGTTAGTAAGTAGTATTAATAATAGGCTCAATCTAATATATAAACATTAATGTACGTTTTGATGTCAACACCACGCGGAAACTGATGGATCGATGATGGGTACGTTGGGGATAGTCTGTAGATGGTTTATGTGAAGTTTGCGCGAAATCAGCCTATTGGTTCCGGAGGTATGGCATTTAGATTTTCCTATATATTCCCATACAAATTCAATGTAAAATTTTTTCATATTAATGCTTAACTTATATCTTGAGAGCTATTAAAGCTTAATTTTCTAAATTTGGTCTGAACGACTTCATGGTCAAGGAAAATCATCAATCAGAAAGTAGGCGTGGTAGCTCCCATGCAAGTTAAATATTAATTTTTTATATCTTGAGAAGTGTTAAAACTGAAGTTTCTAAATTTGGTGTAAATGATTTCGTAGTCATTAAAAATCATCAATCGAAAAATGTGTACAAATGGTAGTAGTAGGTGTAACAAAGCACGGTGGGTTTAGGCTAGTAGTAGTATAAAATTCGATTACTTTAACTACTGAAAATAAAAATGTTTATATGCAATAAAAAGTCAAGACAAAAATAATTAAAAATTACTTACAGTAACCGTTTGTAGTAGGAGTTTCTAAAAAGTAATTTTAACGAAATTTTTCGTATTGCTCACAGAACCTACATTCTTTTGGTGTTAATTGTACAGCGAGCTGCATAATGCATTATAGAGATTATTCGTTCTTTAGCGGCACTATTTGTTTGTAGAACAATGTGCCTGCCTTTTTCGAATTACGATATGCACGGGTTCAAATCAAATCTCCGCACACACTATTCCCTTCTAGCTTTTTTTCATAATATATTTCCCCAATACTAATATAATGCACTGCATGGTAAGCGTAATCTTCTTCCCAGCAGAAAATATTGCTCATCAGTAAGTTATTTTGTAAGGGAAAAATTGTGAAGAATCAATACTTGTGTGCATCAATAATGCATAATTTTTTGTGCAATGACCACTGGGGCATAGAGCTGCAAAACAATCGATAGTACTATCGATAGTATCGATAGTTTTATTTTTGGCCGACTATCGATGGTTTCACTATCGGTAGCGATACTATCGGAAAATTTTTAAAGTAAACTTTCTCAACCCACGTTTTTTGCCGCCGGTAAATTTTCGTATGTATGTTTTAATTTTTCAATAAAAATAATATATTTGCATTTAAGTATTTAATGTAAAATAGAATAGAGTAAATATTTCAAAAAAGTGTTATCCTATTAAACTCCTTAGGGTAATTAATTTTATTTTATTTATTTATTTTTATTCAGCGGCAACGAAAAAAGAAAGAATAAAGAATACCTTAATAGCGACAACGGCGAGTTATTGACGACAAGGTAACTGGCTTCTTTTCCTGTATATACAAGACGCTGCAATTTATAGAAGTGCATAAACACAAAAATAATACAAAGAAGTTTTAAAGTAGAAGTTTCTGGTATTATTATTAGTATTTCTGAAAGAATAAAGAATATGTATTTAAATAAAAAACAGTTTTAAAAAATGGAGAGGTTCCTACAATAGGTGTCCAATGAACACATCCAAAGGAGTGTGTATGTCTGTCTGTGTTTAATAGAAAATGGCAACGAAAACATTGAGGTAGACCACGATGATGAAGAAGGTATTCCAAAACAGATACGTAGGACGTATTCAGATGTTTGGACTTATTTTGAAATAACCAAAGATAAAAATTGTGCTAAATGCCATTTATGTGGCAAATATTATAAAACTAGCGGCAATACTACAAATTTATTAGATCACCTTAAACGTTCGCACCCTAGTTTTAGAGAAGCGGAAAAGTCAATTAATACCATCGACCAAAAACGGTCTATAAACTCTTGTTTATTAACAAAATTATTTGGTAAACCTGGTATAACTTTAAAATACCTACATTTAACACTTCTGTACCTAATTTTATTTATGAATTTTATTTTATAATCCCTTTTAATTAGAATGTATGTTTTATGTTTTACGTTTTAAACGTCAAAGCCTTTTACGGTTAACGTTAATTTAAAAAAAAACGTATCTCAAATAGTAGTCGCCGTGGTCCAGTGGTTAGTATGTTGGCTTCCTAAGACATGGGCCCTGGGTTCGACTCCAAGCTTTGACATCTTCAAAAAAAAAACAAAATATGAAAAAAATATTTTTTCGGCGACTACCTCTCAGCAGTCTTCTAGCAAAAGCTCTGAGAGTAACTAATTGCCATGAACAAGCTTCTCAAATCTGTCGTTCGGAGTCGACATTAACCTGTAGGTCCCGGTACTCATGGATAAAAAAATTGACACACACAACATGAGTGCTGCGAGAAGCTAGGCCGTAATCCTGACACAGGGTTGTAAAGGCCAGTTATGTATGTATGTATCTCAAATTAACAGCTTCAATTAATTTTTTTCTTTTTTGTTTGGCAAATAATTTGCGTTTTTTTGTTCTTTTGTAACAAAATTTACAATAGTATACATATGTATGTCTTTTATTTAATTTAATATACTTATTTATTATGAAAGACAGTTAAAAGCGAATAATAACCCATATACATATGTACATAGTACTTGCTATATTTTAATAGAGTTTTACTTACTGGACTTCCGATACAAATTGAATTCTAGTTCTCCACTAGATTTTAGAAGAACCTAGTAAAAATATATCAAAAAATTTGTATTGCGATTCTAATTTTCTCAGAAAAATAGAAAACCGATAGTATCGATAGTATCGATAGTTTTTTTTAAACATCGAAACTATCGATGGGGCCGACTATCGATAGTTTTGCAGCTCTACTGGGGCACCCATATACATATTAGGCTTTCGTTACCTTGTGTATTTGAAATTTTTATATTTAAAAAATTAATTTTTAGAAATAATAGGGCTTTGTGGTACACTTAGTCTAGTATGTAGACTCTTGGCATACTAAACGAAAGCACCGAGTCCAAACTTCAGCTCTGACATCTTAAAAGAAAGAAATATGAAAAAAAATATATTTCTTTCGGTGACCACCATGTCTTCTGGTAAAAGCTCTGAGAATAACTGATTGCAATTAATGAACTTCTCGAGACTGTCTTTCGAAGTCGACGATAAACTGTAGATTTTTTTTCCTTAAGAAAAAACCTTCTCATGGAGTGCATTGTATTGGAAAATGGTTGATAGATAGAGACTTTTTTTTTCATAGACATTTTTTAGACATGTGACTTTTTTGTTAATGAGACAAGTTGCTGTCAATTTGACCACTTACGGGTCTTCACCCTCGAACGATCAAACAGCAATAGCCTCAACTGTCGGTGAATGGTGAGCGTCTTCAGTAAATTAGCTGTTTTCTTCCCAGAAGGTAGCGCTGTACTGCTGATCATTGGTTTCTGGTGGAATAGATTGGAAATGTCAGGGAGCGGTTTCATGAAGATGAACTAATGACTAATGTATGTATGTAATGGGGATAAATGGAACAAGACAGCAATAAGAAAAAATACAAGCTTGTAGTTCTGATGACTATTACAAAAATGTAATGATGGAGGAGAAGAGTTAATATGATAGAATGTTTTATGTCAAGATTTTCACTAACAGAATACAAAGTATATAGAAAAAAATAATTCTAATATATGAAGGGCGAGGCAGATAATTTATAACAGAGTGGGCAAACAAACAAAATATTTCGCAAACGTTACAACAAAGACATACACTTTTCAAAATTTCTTTAATGGTATTGTACATGAGCAAAACCAAAACAAATACTTTCTAAATGAGAAAGAGCGCAAATGAAACAATTATCTTTTCGCGCTTGTGCTTGCTTTGTTATTTCGTTACATTCGTATAATTTGCTCTTTTTTCTCTTCTTCTTTCCTTTTTCTTCTCATTAATTTTTTGTTGTACCTACGCACATTTGAGTTAGTGTATTTGTAGTACTCAAAACAAAAACAATATACAAAATTAAATGGGACATTCGTTCTCACTGTTTCTGTTTTATTTTTGTGTTACTCATTGTAAAGAATACAACAAAATGAGATCAAACGTTCAGTTTTGTTTATTTTCCTACTTTGACTTATAATTATCATGTACAATATGTAAATACAAGTCTAAAGAACTCCGATGAGACCATCGTAGCCTGGGGACGAAAACATGTTCAGTTTGACTTTTGTAAAATGATCATTTAAAAGGAGTTTAGTGCTGATATAATCAAGACGTTTTCTTACATACATACTGGCCTTTACAACCCTGTGTCAGGAATACGGCCTAGCTCCTCGGGACCTACAGTTTAATGTCGACTCCGAACGACAGACTTGAGAAGCTTGTTCATGGCAATTAGTTACCCTCAGAGATTTTGCCAGAAGACTGCTAAGAGGTAGTCGCCGAAAGAAATATTTTTTTTCATATTTTTTTTTTTTTTGAAGATGTCAGAGCCTGGTGTCGAACCCAGGACCCTTGTATTAGTAAGCCAACACACTAACCACTAGACCACGGCGACTACGTTTTCTTACGAAACAGAATTGTTGATACATTTTTTTTTTTCAGACAGAAAAATTGAATTCCTTTTCAGAAATAAAACCAAAAAATAATATTGAATATGGTGTACACAAGCGGTCCTTAAAAACCATACACAGTAAATCTCTATACCTCAAAGCATAAAAGTAAGTAAAAAAACAATTAGAAGTAAGCATTTTCAGTTAAACTCATTTTTTTCTTAAACGTCAATGTGGTTGCATACCAAATAGCAAATATACAAATAAACAAGCAGTATATTTTCTTTAAAGAATTATGAAATTTGTCTTTAAAAGACAAAAAAGGAAAACAAGAAAATTTGAAAATTTTTTACTTTTTATTTCTTCACATACATGCATACATATTAATGCATAAAAATATTTATAATAAGAAATGCATAATTGAAGTCTTGCAAGAGTTATTGATTGTGAAAATTTTATTTATTGGTTTTTGAAAGAGTATTTCAATTTATTTCCAAAAATTTCCTTTAACATGTTGACTGAATTGAAAAAAAACTATCTAAGCATTTGAAATGTAGTATTAAATAAATCATGAAAATTTATTATATCAATTACATAAGCCTTTATTATTCATGTTAAAACTCCTTTATTTTTTAACCCAAAGAAAAATTTGTCATATTGTGGAAACTTTTAAAAAACTTCTGTGTACTTTTTTTTTCTTTATTATTAAAAGATTATAAAATTTAATAAAATTTAAAAAAAAGCAGTGAGAAATGGTTTGTTTAAATAAATTGTATAATATTTAGTCATAAATCAATATTTAGCTGTAAAATAAACCATTAGAAACACCATCACTTCTTCTACCACTACCACCTCTAAGCAGAGGATGATGATGATCGTCTGCATTATTTGCTAGACTGAACAAAGTCCATTTCATTATACATATATTTGGGCTTAAAAAGCATGAATTAAAACCATTTACAAATTTTCAAATTAAACAATTGATAATATTCCCACGCAAGGTCTTTTATATCTTCCGTAAACATAATGTCAGTGCTTGGAAAATGTACTCACACTCCTCTAGCGTATAATGGAAAATTTCCCTTTTTGTCTGCAGAATCTTGTAACTGAAAGGCTTAAATGTATTTTTTTTTTCATAGGAGTTTTTCTTTTTTTTTTAATAAAAATCAAGAAAAAATTGTGCAAAAAAAAGACAAGTGAAGTTAAAAATCGAAATAAAGTCTTAAAACCCATTAAACCATGCGCGTTAAAATGCTTTAGTATTCGAGTTTTATGTTTTCTTTTTTTAATATAGGTTTTTATACTCTATATTACATGAAGTGGTAAATTTTAACGAATTCAGGATTTGTCTTGAAATTTTATCCATCAGTTCGAACATTTCAACCATAGGCTAGAGCCTATTAATGATTCCAAAAACTCTACATAATTCTTTTAAATTTTTTGAAGCAGATCAAATATATTTGTGTAGTGCTTCTATGTGACTCTTAATCTCTTCTATAAAGCGGTTTTGCAAAATTTTAAACGCAGATCTCATATTTTTATTGTAGATTACTACTGCCAACTACACTTTCGATATTATTAGAGATTTTGTATAAATTGGTTCCTTTATTTCTACCAGAAATAATAAAAAAAAGAAAATAAATAAAAAGGATAGTACCCTGCTTGTCAGGCCTCTATAGTGAGAAGGCATAAACCTCTGTTTTCAGTGTACGAGAAGAAGGTCTTTTGCAAAAATTTTATTTCTGAGCGGGGAGTAAATTATGCCTCCGAACCCATAATTAAGTGTATGAACTCTCGTACGATGTGGACATTGGTCAGCGTATCTATGTATATCCAAGGACTACAAAGTCTCGACCATGTTATTCGGATGGAAAAAGTATTCTAACGAGACAAATATTTAAACGAGTTTTTAACACAATAGTCAGTATAGCACTCACTCTATTCTATGTTAGAAAAGAGTGCTGATATTAATTCATGCGACCATCTGTTGTAGGAGCGAGCGATGCAAAGGCGTCTAAAGAAAAGAGCTGAGATGGGCCAAAATCCGGTTGTAAAACTTGACTATAAATAAATTTTTGGGGCAAAGATCTGACAAAAAAATCATCGTTTTCGTAATCGAACAAGCTTTTTCAACGAATAATAATAATTTAATTTATTATCTGTTAACGAGAAAAGCAATTTGGGTTCTAATCTTTGAGACTAGATTATTTCGCTACACCTGCCACTACCATTTGTCCACATTTTTAATTTTCCACATTTCCGAAAATTTAGTTTTAACCGTTCTCAAGATATACAAAAATCAGTATTTAGTTTGTATGGGAGATACCACGTTCAGTCCCAATTTTGAAAAAAAAAACATACATACATTGCACATTTGGTAGTTGAGTCTCTCGTGTTTCAAATTTTAACAAAATCGGTTTAATCGTTTAGGCGTGATTGACTGACAAACAAACAGGCTTTCAAAGAGATTTGCAATGTACAAGTATATACCTATATGGATCGATGCCTGTAAATTACCAAAAATTAAAATAAAGCTCAAACAATTAAATAAAACAAACTCAAATGATTTATAACTATAAGAATACTTCTAACCAACTTCATTAATTTAACGTAACAACCTTTCATATCTCATGCTCACAGTTATGTTAAACGACAGTGAACAAAAACATGAATTTTAAAAGAACAACCTTCTCGTTTGCTTTTCTGACGCTTTCTCTAAATTAACAATTCTCTTAGTAATAACAAAATTCAATGAACTTTTTAATTGTCTCAACACTTATTGTTCAACGTAAGAATTTGAAACAAAGACTAAAATAAATGTGTTTATTTCATAATTGAAATAATTTGTTCTGTGTCAAGTGGTTAGTGTGTTTGCTTACTAAGACGAGAGCTCCGGTTCAAGAAAAAATATTTCTTTTGGCGACTACCTCTTAGTAGACATCTGGCAAAAGCTCTGAGAGTAACTGATTTCCATAAACTAGCTTCTCAAGTTTGTCGTTCGGAGTTGGCAATAAACTGTAGGTCCCGGTACTCATGGATAAATATTAACACACACAACATGGGTGCTGCGAGAACCTAGGCCGTAATCCTAACACAGGCTTATAAAGGCCAATTATGTATGTGTCAAGTTCAACGTTAAAGGCCAGTTTACACTATTCTACAAGCTTTAATAAGATTTTCACTGAACTTTGTAAGAAGAAAATACATTGGCTTTTCGTCTGATTGTCACAAAATCAAATACGATATTTTCTCATAAAAATTTGCATCTATACCATCATATTTTAAATAAAATTAAATCTTTTTGTATTATGTAAACACCTGTTTTGTTATTTTCTTCAGAGATGGAAAAGTTGTAGCAATCGCACATTTTTAGACTTCTTTCATACCATACACCCTTTTTTTACTATTTTTACAACAAATATATTTAATTCATTTAAAATTAAAGATAAACATGAAATTTTAACCTAATTTTTATTATTTTGTAATTATTTATGTATAAGAAATACTAAACTATTATACTTTCTATTTTATTTCGATTTTTTGACACGGCGTTATATATGCATGCATAATATTATTGTATAAGCTGGCCTTAAGCAACACTCACACTAAACAAATTTCGAACAGAAACGAAACTGACAATTCTTATAATTTTTTTAGGTTGAAACTTTGCGTTGCGGTGTAGTGTGTATAAAGTACTTGTAAAACTTAAACTACCATGAGTTTTCTTTTATTTAAAATCTCTTATGTTTTGTGAAAATTAAAAATAGATTATTTTTACTATATAACTTAATATGTATTGCAGTATAGGTGTATAATATATAAATGCATATTGTTTTATGTTGCATGCAGATGACTCCTCCAAAAACTCTACTTCATTCAATTCATTCTACAACAATTACAATATTGAATAGCAAGCAATACATTTACGATGACTTGATAACACGATGAAAATTTTTAATGGTTTAAACAAAAACAATTGAACACAGGGTCGTCTGCTTACGTATACAGATTTAAGAAAAAAACTTAACAAAATCCCATACTTCTTTAAAGGCAGCTTTTTTATATATAAATAGGCTGCATCAGCACTATATAAATGGCATAATAAAAATCTTAGATAAAAAAAAAAACAAAATAATTTTACAACTAAAACATTTCCCTCTTAACTTTAGAAAAAAAAAGTGGATTGAGTAAAAGTCGACAATTAAAAAGCCTTAAATATTACAACACCAACAATTTGATTATATGTACGAAACACTCACAAATGACCCGTAAATATTCTCTGAAGGGAATCGCGCAAAGAATGTCGTGTTTAATGCGCACAAGTCTCAATGTTGTTTTACCATGCATATCCGTGGTAGTGATGATGCAATCTTGTCATCTATGGCTATGGGTAATTGTAATATTGCGAAGGCGCACGCTCTTGATGTTCTGATCATGAGAATAATATGTGCTCTTCGTTGGAATGATCACGTTTTTCGAGTGTCGAAAAAACATTCAAATGATTGTTTTTTTTTTTTTTTTTTTTTAACGGTGCAAGAAATACTTCACTCCATCTGATTTTTTCAATATTTACATGACACTTATGCGACCTAAGATGGAATACAACGTTCATATCTGTGGCCTTTTGACAAAACATCTTAAGTCAAATTTAAAAAGTTCAAAAAAATGTTGTTAATGATACGAATTTTTATTCAAAAAACATTTTTGTGTACGTTTTTAAAATTTTGTATTATAGAAGAAATTTTTCTTTAATTTTGGTTTATTTTATTTTTTCATAAAAATGGTTTTTTCCCCGAGACTTTTTTAACTTTTTTTTGCTATCTTATCTCGACTTGAGGTGTTTTGTCAAAATGCCACAGATATATAAACCGGTGCTTTAAAGTATATTTTAAGGCTTCTCAACCGAAGATTGTTATCACTCAGGATAGGCTATTAAAATTACGTGAGTTTCACTGTTCTATCGGTCCTACCACGGGAAGTGCTCTGATGAAATAAGAACATTAATTCCGTATAATCGCATATTCGTACATACTACTCATACCTCTCATAGAGCACATATTTTTGTAGTTGATTGTCCAAAGAACCACACAATGCATTATAGAGCAAATTAGTGCTCTTGCAGCACTTTTCGTTTAAGGAATGCTTTTCCTTTTAATTATAATACGAACAAATTCATATCATATTTCCACAAACACTACTGCCTTTTCCTTCCTCCTCATAATAGATTTTCCTAACACTAGTGCATAAGTATCGGTTGTCTCCTGAGTACTAGACTCGTGAAAAGAAAAAAAAAATTAAACTTTTAAATAAGGAATTTCAATTTATTTCAGATTTTAAGTATGATCCCAAAAGTGTTATTCAATCTCACAGTCAGTGCAAAAGAAAATATATAACCGGCTATTTAACTATAGCGAAAGGTTTTGTAGATTTTCTTGTTATACTCGAAAACACCTACTAGAAAAATAATATCATTTTCCAGATTTTTCATGTTTTCTTGTTACACAATGTTATTTTTAAGTGTTTTATATATCATTAGCTAAAATACAAAAAGGCGTAAATTAAAAAAATATAATTTTGCAAGAGAATTAAAAAAAAACTTTTTAACAAGTAATGCTACGACTAATTTTAAACCTTACCAAAATTTTAAATTTTAAAATCTATTAGGTTATTTTTTTTTCACACCATATGACATATGTCTGTGAAGTTGCTAAAAAAAACTGAAATAACCATGGCTCGCAAAACATTAGTTAAATGTAATTAAAGAGCCAACATTTCTTAGCGAATCTTAATAAATGAATTCGACTTCTAGTCTTACTAATTGAAATAGATTTTCGAGCGAATTTATAAATTTTTGTAATTATTTAATTGTAATATTGAAAAAAAAAATATTTCTTTCGGCGTCTACCTCTTACCAGTCTTCTGGCAATAGCTCGGAGAGTAATTGTAATGAATAAGCTTCTTAAGTCTGTCGTTCGCATTCAACTTTAAACTGTACACAGACGTAAGTTTCATGTTGTTTTCACTTAAATATACTTTTAACAACGCACAACATTTATTTTATAGGTGCTGTTTTTTAAATCCACAATTTGAATACGCAGTTCAAAGGTACGCGTTTTTAAATTGAAAGCACGCATTTTTAAATCAAAGATTTCGCTTATTGATACATTAATGGATCAAAGTTGACTTTGTTGAAAATATAATGTTAAAAAATTTCAAGTTGTTTGTGCTTAATTCAACGTTGAATGTTTTAAAATTAAAAAGAAACTTTTTTGCTTCTTTAAAAAATATATATTTTAAGGTATTATTATGTTGATTTAATGTATTTGTTTTTTTAGTTTCAAAGTTGTTCTATCTTAATTTAAAGTTGAAATGCCTAAATCAGAAAAATTTTGGATTCAACAACGATACACTTCGAATATAAAATGTGAATTTTCTCCAAGTGTAGATCCCGGTACTTATAGATGCGAGAAGCTAAGCCGTAACCCTGAAACAGGATTGTAATGGCCAATTATGTATGTATATATGTAATTGTTTAGTATATCTTTTAAACTGGTATTTAATTAATTTTTATTTACACCTAATCCACATGAAGCGATTTACAAAAACTTCACTAGGTCCCTCTTCCTAATCTAGCGTGGCATAATCAGGTTTCGTTTTTTATTCAAACCTTAAATTCAGACAAATAAAAAGGAATTTTTTATTAGAGACCTGTAATTTCAATTCACAAAGCCATACATTATTATTATATAGTAAAAATGGTGTTATAACAGTTATGCCCGTATTCATAAAAACTATTTTAGATTTATTGAGGGTTTATTTGACAAGTATTGCATAGAAATTTGTCAAATAAGTCCTCAATAAACCTAAAATAGTTTTTATGAATACGGACATTAGTTTATAAAATAAATCTGCAAAAAGCCTTGTAAAACTAAACATACTTTTGAAGGGTACACATACGAGTATACAATAAAACAAAGCACACATGTATGCTTTCCCAAAAGGAGACTTCTTCAAATGCAATAAAAATCTTATTACAACTTAACCAGGAGGGTATAACAGTTAAATTTAAAATATTTGCTTAAAACAAAAAAAAAAACAAAAAAAAAACAAAAAAGTATAAAAACCTTTAGGAGTACATAATGGTATGCAAAGAAAAAAAAAACTTTCAAATAAATTGTTACAAAATGGAAAAGAGAAAAACGTAAATTTCTATTCATTTTTTGACAACTTGTTGTCATTTATTTCTATTGTATGTTTGCTTGTAAGTGCTAAAAGTTTGACGTGTTCAACCAACAACAACCCACTACCGATATCTCTCAAATGATGAAGTATTTGTAGTTTAAACTAGACTTTCTTAAAAGTTTTATGAGACTATTATTTTAGTATTTTTTTTTTTCTATTTTTAAATTCATGGTTTTTTTATATAACTTTTAAGGTGTTACTATGCCAACGGTATAAATGATTTTGACATTTTTTATGGTGTTACATTGATAACTTGTGGTTCCCAGCAATCCCTTTTACAGAGTGCAAAAAAAATAAAATCAAGTAAAAAATTTATAGTCAAGATGGACTATTCTTATTACATATGAGTAGATATATCTATATTCCTATATATAAATATATATGGGCATTTCCTCAAAATGGTAAACCAGGATCGAAAAAAAATATGTTGATAATCATAGCATTTTATTGCTTATATTTATAAAAAAGAATCTATATTTTTATAATATATTAGATTCTTATCATATCTCAGGTGTTTTACTTGAGAAAATTGGGCTAGAAACTGAAATATTTAAAATTTCATTTTTAAACTACTTCTAAAGACATTTTTATATTTATTTATTTTACATGCAAAAACTGTATTATGTTTGCACTCTTTCTTCAAAATCTTTCTTTTACAAACAATTAAGAAGGGAAATGTGTAGGGAGAAAAAAAAAAGTTCGATTAACGGTAAATTTTTGATTTGTTTCTTGCCTATGTTTTAATCGTACGTTCGCGACCGAAAACATCATTTTATTGTTATTGCTTTGCATAAAACGTCAATAGGTGCAAAGACACACCACATTTTAATTAATTTCGGTGTCACCTATTTGTATATAAATAAAAGAAACTTCTTGGTTACCATTAAATAGACTTTTTTTGTTTACAAAGTTTCGTACGTTCGCGACCGTAAGTAAATTTTTTCTATAAGCAATGAGTTTATAATTGATAAGATGTCTCCAATTTTACTTTAAAAGTGAAATGATATACCGAATATTCCAGTATTAGAATGATGCACTGGATTTTCTGTGATGAGGACCTAAAATAAGCACAATTTTAACGGCCTCTTGAGTAAAAACAATAATATCACAAATATTGTTAAAATTTCATTATTTTATATTGAAAATTGTTATTAATAAAACAAATATTAAAAAACACTGTAAGTGCTTTACTGAAATCTATTTATCAGAAGGATTACGTTCTCGCGAATTTTTCTTATTCTTTATCTGTAAACGAATGGTGGCATGCTCTAACTTAATTATATTACAAAAATATTATATGTATGTGTCACCTCTTAATAAAAGGAAAAGATATTCTTTGTAAGTGAATTTTTGCACAAATTTTTAATTGAGCTTGTTGATCATTAACTGTAATAACGTAATAATGTATTTTTAGACGGAGTTTTGTTTTGCTGGTTAAAATTTTAATTTTCCACACAACTTTAATGTAAAAGTACAAGTACCCAAAAATTAGTAAAAATACTCGATACGTGGTACTCATTACTCAATACTTTGCCAGTACTAGTTACCACACACTATAAATAGAGAATTACGTTTTTCGTAAAGAAAATTTGACGATATTTATGGGATTAAGCATGGTGATAATACAAAAAAAACTTATGGAAATATCGTACGTTCGCGACCCGTACGTTCGCGACCGATACTTAAGCCAATTAAACGAAAACCAATAGAGATATTTTATTGTGTAAATACTGGATAGAGACCTACATTAGTATGCTTTAAAAATTATTTTATCGCTTTGGAATATTCCGTTGCATTTCGCAGAATTTTACATTTCACTACTGTCAGCTAAAGTTGACTTCTATTTTGCGTACGTTCGTGACCACGTCCTTATAACTATTATTATGAAAACTTCAACTCGATGAAATCCATCTTTTGCACTACATATAGAGCTACTAAAATGCTATCAAATCGCAAAAAAAAAATACTAGAAAAAGTTTTTTTTCTACCTTCTTTATACATTAAAAGCGTACGAACGTACGTTTGTTACCCCAGGAAATGCCCATATACAGTTATTTGTATTTCTGTATGTCTTGGAGAAATTAATTGGCTTTGGTAATAACAATCTACTTAATTACAAGCCGAATTTTATCAATTTTCATACTGTTACAAAAAAAAAAAATTATATTGAGAAAACATTGACTTTTTTCTAAAAATATTTGTCTGGCACAGTTGTCTAAATAGTCTAGTAAGTAGCAAACTGCTAGTGTTAATGTTCGATTGACACCAGATACTTTTGGATCTGTTTCAGTACACAGAGTATATCGTCGATGGAATTAAAGAACGCTGTAACTGACAAAACCTTAAATGTTCACCAGAGCCAAAAAACCTCTATGAAATTAAAACAAATACACTGGTATTTTTCATAGAAATCTGGGACCGGGACCAATCGACGCGTATTTTTTTCTGAAAAAAATTATGCAAAAAACGTATTTTCGATTTTTTGTCAGTTACAGCGTTCTTTAATTCCATTGACGATATGATGCTCGTCACGTCGCACAGTGTCGTGTTTTCATATAACGAGCGGCCAAAAATAGAAGGAATTGACGTAGAGTTATGAAATTTGGAACACTTGTTTGACTTGATGAAAGATAGTCGAATTACAAATATGGAAAATTTCGGAGTAAGGATTAGGATAGGACATAACAACCCTGTGTCAGGGTTACGGCCCAATTTCTCGCAGCACCCATGTTGTGTGTGTCAATTTTTATCCATGAGTACCAGGACCTACAGTTTAAAGTCGACTCCTAACGACAGACTTTAGAAGCTTGTTCATGGCAATCAGTTACTCTCAGAGCTTAGAGCCAGAAGAGATAGTCGCCGAAAGAAATATTTTTTTCATACTTCTTTTTTTCAAGAAGTCAGACCTGGGGCTCGAAACCCTGGGCTTATGCCTTAGTAAGACAACACATTTAACCACTAGACCACGGCGACTATTTGAATCTGATTAGCCACTGAAAATTGCGAATAAAAATTAAAGGTGAACGAAAGTGGAAGTAAAACCAAGGTTTTTGAAATAAATTTACTTGCAGAAATCTTATATTAAAGTATAAGTTAAAAATGTCTAATATTATTACTTTTGGCAGGCGACCTCTCCGAAAGACAGTACGGCTTTCGAAGGGGCAGGTCGACTGTGGCGGCTATCCAGGAGGTAGTTAATGCAGGTAGGAGCACGGAACGTGGAAACCACTTTTCACGTCCCGTATGTTTGCTGGTCACACTGGATGTGAAAAACGCGTTTAACTCTGTCCGCTGGCAGGACGCGTTATACGCGATGGAGAGAGATTTCAGGCTACCAGGGTACCTACTGCGTATCATGGGAGATTACCTGAAAGATCGATCCATTCTCTATGACACGGAGGATGGCCGAGTGACGAAAGTCTTCGGCAGGGGCGGTCCAGGGATCCGACATATGGAACTATACCTATGACGGGATTCTACGTATGGAGATGCCCGAAGGGACATTCCTGGTTGGTTACGCGCATGACATCGCGGCAGTAATTATTGCCAAAGATGTCGATGCGGCCCAACTGCGACTCAACCAGGTTATGCGTCGAGTTACTCTCTGGCTGAGTGACCACGGGTTGGAGTTGGCACTGACTAAGACCGAGATAGTGCTTCTTACTAAGAAGCACATCCCGCTCATTATAAGCATGCAGGTAGGAGAGGTTACAGTCCAGACGAAGAATACCGTTCGCTACCTGGGGGTTAGTTTGGACAACAGACTAACCTTCTGGAGCGAAATATCCAGCAGAGCAGACAAAGCGGCCTCAGTGGTGACATTGTTGAGCAGGGTAATGGCCAACATTGGGGGCCCTCTTCCCTGTAAAAGACGTTTGCTGCTAAGCACCGCCGAGTCTGTGATGTTGTATGGAGCTGAAGTCTGGGCTGATGCGCTTAGGGTCGAAAAGTACCGAAAGCGCATGGCGGCAGTGCAACGGAGAGCAGCCGGCTGTCTTGGTGGTCGCCGGGGTCATACCCATCGACCTCCTCGCCAGGGAGCGACAATTCGTCCACCAACACAAGGGCGAAATTGGAAGAGAAGGCGCACAATCTGTGGCAAGGTCTCAGTCCCTCCGTGACTGGCAGTTACGGTGGGATACTGAGACACGCGGAAGGTGGACTTACGCCCTTGTCCCTCAAGTAAACGCTTGGCTAAATCGTCAGCACGGTGAGGTAGATTACTACCTCACGCAGTTGCTGACGGGCCATGGGCACTTTCGGTCTTTCCTTTTTAAATAGGAAAGGCCGTAAGTCCCACATGCGTCTACTGTGGAGCACAATCCGACTCCGCTTTCCACACTTTTTTTGAGTGTGAGAAGTAGATGTTGGAGAAGCGTGCACTGGAGAGGGATCTTGGTATCTTGACTCCCAATACCATCACGGGAGTCATGTTAGGAAACCTTGCTGCATGGAGAAGGATCGCCTTTTTTGCAAAGGGGGATTCTTCGTTGGAAGGAGAGAGACCTTGCAAGGTCGACGGAACCGTAGGGTCCAAATGGACCGGCATATAAGGCTCCATCCTGAAGTAATGTCATAAAGTGACAGGATGGAGCCTGGTGATATTGAGAGGAGTTTTAGCCGGTAGACACGCAATAACTGCGTGGAGTCCGGCACGACGGGTGACAAAAACCACCTAAGTGCCTAAATGCATTTCCCCTCTCACCAAAAAAAAAATATATATATATTATTACTTTTTTCTCTTTGTTTATATTCAGAATAACGGTACATCGCTCGTAGTACGAATTTCATTTCATTTAAGATTTGTGATAGGAAAATAAATAAAAATTTATATATTGTGCACTAAAACAACTTCATAACAAAGAAATGTGTTTTACTTTCCATTTTTATTGAATTTACTTCGTTGTAGACAAAATAAATAAAATATTTTTGTTAAATAATATAATAACTTTATTGACCTCTTTTTTATAAATAAAAAAAAATGTTTCATTTTGTTATTATTTGTTAAAATAATAATTCCTGAAGACGCTACACGAAGGGACCTTAAGCTCGGAAAGAGACATTTATTATTTTTGTTAACGAACTAAAAATATGGCAGCCTTGATAAGATATGGTAAGCTCAAACGTTTAAATCCCAATAACTTTATCGGTCACTTTTAGGTTAAAGTTTAGTTGTAATAACCAAAAGCAATTTATCTGTCCGATAGCATCCTACCTTTAACTGAAGGTAAAACGTAATAATGGGCCTAAATGAAATAAGTGAACACGAACAGTATACTACTTTAAGATACGACAGTGCTGCATACCAATATTTAAAATATTTAAAAAATCGAAGAAAAGGCGTATATCATATTTAGGTATAGTTGTCGTTATTGTCGTATATCTAACAAAAATTTTATTAGGAACAGCAAATCAATTTATAAATATTTTATAAAAATTTTAAACATTACTTTTGTTAACAATTATTTTAGCAATAATTTTTTTCTCTTTTTTTTCTTTTCTCTTAATTTTTTTCTTTTTTTTTTTTTTTTTTTTGAATACATATAATTGATTTAGTTTTCACACCAATCTCACGTTCTTACATCCTGGCCACTTCAAGTCCTTTAATAAACATTATTTTTACTTGTATTTACAATGATTTTCATATCATTTAAAAATGTCATGTTTTCATACACATTTTTGGCAAAAACTGAATACATGTTTCGTGATGTGAAATTCGTCACGCTGCAATTACTAAATACTCAGGAAAAAAATCTATTTACTCGCATACAATCTTCCTTCTATACAAAATCCAAAAAAAGTTTACATAAAATCTCATAAATAATTTTTGTTTTTTTTTTGGGACTTTGTGTGAAGAAAAGATGAAATATAATAAAAGCTTAACTCTTCCAGTTTGACTTCTTTTCATTTTTAACAGCTTTAAAATGTAAAATTGGCATCAAGAGAAAAAAAAATGCCTCCATAAACCATAATATGTTTTAATGCAATAATACATTATTATTTATTATAAACTTATCCCAACACTGTTTAAAAGGTTTTATTACACAATTTATATTTTGTAAGTGGATTTACTATTGAAATAAAAATTGTTTAAAGAATTCTTACATACACTCACAATACAAGTGTTGTATGCAAGTTTTACTATTAAATATATTTCAAATGATTGCGTTTTCCCAGCTCATCATTGCGTGTTTAACTTATAAAACCATTAAAGTTAATTTGATTTAAAGTTGTGCCATTTTTATGACTTTTTAATACAGCATTTCGCACGCTTAAGTCGCTGTGTATTTTATATATACTTATAGAGACAGGTAACTTAAAAAACGTGCAAAATAGTGTTTGATTTATAATTGACAAGATGTATTTCTAACTTATTTAGACAATCCTCATTTCAGGAAAATTAATAAAAACGTATAACTTTTGTTTTCTTTCATAAGGAAAGACGACGACATTATACATGATTTAAGTACTTTTAGATTGTGAAAGAATAGAGTTGAAACATTTTAAAATTTTAACATTTCTAGGTCCATCTTTAACTATGTGATCATAATTATTCCCATGAATTCTAGGATTGCAGTTTTTAAGACGATATACTAATTAATTGAAAAATGCAATAAACTACTGTTTTTTTTAAACGATACATTCCCAGCAAACATATTGACTTCATTTTAAACCCAGTAAACGCTGACATTTGAATCCTTCAAACTTTTTTATACATTATATTTGAACTGACGGTTCTGCTTACAGAGCTTTTTTATTTTTTGTTTCTTTTTAATACTGAAAAATTGTGTTTATAGCTAAAATGTTAAGAAATTAATTTAAACAATTCCATCATTAGAAGAATATTTAAAGAAACGGATACAAAATAACGATGACCAAAATTTATACAACGGCGATAGAGATATTGCTAAAGTCACTCGATTTATTGCTAATGATATAGTCACAGAGAGCATAAATAATTTTAAAAAATGATGTAGAACCAGATAATGCATAACGAATCCATTTTGCGGCTTCACAAGTAAACGTAAATAAAACACATATAAAATATGTTTTTCATGATATTTCTTTTTTATTATAAAGTTTGAACGTTGACATTATGTGTGAAACCCTACATCATTTTAATGACCTCCACGTGAAGTGTTGCAGGCATTGATTCTTTTAAGGTAATTTTCTACCACTTTTCGACAAATATTGGGCGGTATCTCAGTCATAACTTGACGAATGTTGGTTTTTAAGTGCTCAAGAGTTGAAGGTTTATCTGTATAAACACGGTCTTTCGCGTAGCCCCACAAAAAAAGTAAAGTCTAATGGTGTCAAATCGCATGATCTTGGTGGCCAGTTGATATCGCCACGACTAGAAATTACGCGGCCAGGAAATGTCTCTTGCAATAAAGCCATATTCGCTCGAGTTGTGTGGCATGTGGCACCGTCTTGTTGAAAACACATATTCTCCAAGTCGTATTCGTCAATAGCAGGCAAAAAAAAATCGGTTATCATATGACCATAACGCTCCGAATTGACGGTGACAGTCGTTCCATCGTCGCTTTCGAAGAAGTAAGGTCCAATCACACCTTCGGACCAAAGAGCGCACCAAACAGTGAAGTTTTCTGGATGTAAGGGCCTCTCTTCAATTACTTGAGGATTCTCAGAACCCCAAATACGACAATTTTGTTTATTAACATACCCACCGAGTGAGAAATGTGCTTCATCGCTGAAGAAAATTCTGTTCGAAAAATTGCCGTCCACCACGTGTTGTTCAAGCACCCATTCCACGTATTTACGACGTTGTGAATGGTCACCTGGCTTCAGTTGTTGCGTGAGCTGGACTTTATATTGATGAAGGTGTAGATCTAAATGCAAAGTACACCATAATGTGCCGTAAGACAGTCCTAATTCCTGAGAACGACGAAGAATCGATCCATTCGGGTCTTCGGCAACACTTTCACTTACAGCAGCGATATTTTCAGCGGAACGAGCGAAACTATGATGCACAGGCCTTACAATATTTGTAACCGCTCCATTCTCTTCAAATTTCTTCACAATTTTGCCAATTGCTTGCGTAATTGGACGATTATGTAAACCATAATCTCCT
The DNA here is from genome assembly GCA_963576795.1 of Metopia argyrocephala. Lineage (NCBI taxonomy): Eukaryota > Metazoa > Arthropoda > Insecta > Diptera > Sarcophagidae > Metopia > Metopia argyrocephala. The sequence goes on along the minus strand of OY756211.1, from coordinate 51,871,886 downwards.
CTTTAAGCACGATATGTGGCTGTGGCAGAGTCACCATTATTGTAGTAAGTTTTGAAAATTTTTATGCGTTGTGTGATAGTTAATTGATCCATTTTCGTCAATGTGAGACTTTCAACTGAAAAGAAAAAAATTGGTTAAACAACTTAGTTTGACAGATGTCCAATTCCAGTCCCATACTTTTGAAACCACGAAATGGACAACCCGGTATTATCACAAATTTTACATCTCGCTTGGTATGCCCAATGATGTCTATGTCGTTTTCATACGCAAGGAGCTGGACACTTTTGTTAAAAATAGTGCCATTACGATGCACACCCGCCTTTCGCAAAACACTCTCCATAACGAAATTGATGAGGTCGCAGGATAAGGGATCGCCCTGTCTGAAACCTCGCACGGTATTAAGAGGCTCGGAGAGGTCTTTTCTTACCTTGACGGAGCTGCAGGAGTTGCTCAACGTCATTCTGCACAGTCTTATCAGCATTGCAGAAATACCGAGCTCAGACATTGCGGCATATACGTACGATGACCATCCGTTCTGTATTATACAGAACAGTTCTGTATTTGAAACCCATGTTCTGTATAAATTATTCATTAGGGAAAAACATAAAAATGTTCTGTATTTCATTTAATGTTCAGTATTTGTGCTGTATTTTCATGCCTCAGAGTAGTATTTGTAGTTTTGATTAACACCTCTAGGTTAAGAGAAGTCTCTTAAGCAGAGACATTCTTCTTCTCATAAGCAGTACATTTCATATATGTATGTATGTACATTTTAGAGAAAGAAACATACATTTTAAAAATATTTTGGCGGTTGTCAAGCTCAGTTTGTGTTTAGCTGATTTAAATGCTCCAACAGAAATATATGGACCAATGAAAAAACTCAAATGAAAATGGAAACCATCGAAGTAATTTTGGTCACTAAATTAAACTATAATATGAATTGCATAGAGTTTAAAAAAATATTTTAAAAATTATGTACATACATATATGTATGCAAGCTATGTACTTATTTAATGATCTCACGAAACTTTAGTTATTTTTGAATTTTTGGTTAACCTTTCTGCTAGGTCTAGAAAAACTTACGAATCTTAGGTATAGGACCATTTAGGTCCATATATATGTATGTGCTGCACCCAGTTTAACTTTAAAGTGTTTTAATAAGTTACCTTTATTTCTGGGGTTCCTCTTTGTAAATTTACATATCATTTGCGGTAGTTAACTTCAGTGTCTGATTTGTTGGCTTTGCTAAAACAATGGAAAATGGAAATTGATATGAGATGTAAAACTTTGATAATTTCCTTTTCAAGAGGTGTTGATACTGTCGATCAAATGATTGGATACTACAGTGTAAAACGGAAGACAAACCGATGGCCAAATATTGTGTTTTCCAATATGATTGACATCTTGTTTTCTGAAATTGATGGTTACTGGGCGCCAATGGACAAAAATCGTAAGAGGGCAGAATTTTTGCGGCAGTTAGCTTTATCTTTAACTCAAGACTACATGACAAAAAGATCTAAGCTTCCTACAAATAAATTTTCAACTGAACTTTTTACCGAAATAAGAACATTAGCTTTTGATTGTACAGTATCTACAAGCGGTTTACCAAAATTACAACAACTAGAAACCGTGAAATCTGCAGCTGTTGTAAAATTAACCCTTTCAGACCCACCACAACAATATACATTTTCACGAAAGTAAAGATTTAAAATTTTTCTTTTTATAGACGTTTAAAATTTGATTTTTAAAATGTTGTAACAATCATGCATTTTTGAAAAAGGACCTCATACGTTTGTGTATTTTGGCTATTTACATGTAAAATAATTATTATTTTTCGAAAAAGACCAACCAAGACCAATGCACAATTGTGTATGCTGGATCCGAAAGGGACCAGTAAATTGCAACGGAAGATCATTTGCTCATCATATAGTGAGAAGAATTAATAAAAAAGCAATAACGGACCAAAATGGCCTTAAAGCCAAGATTCGTAATTTTTTATTTTTCTAACCTCCATTTTATTATTTTTGGTTGAAAGTTTTCCAGGAGTAATAAAATATAAAAATACCCCAATACCAAACGTTTTATGTTGGTATGTTTCACCATTTCTTAGTCAAGGCAAAAACAAAACAAAAATTGGCCAAAATGGTCCAAACCTAACAGCAGGATCAATTTAATTTATTTTGTTTTTTTTTTTAATTTTGTATACAAATAAATACAATAAATACATGCCTATGTAGGTTGTTTGTTTGCATTTTATAGTTGTTATTGGTCAAATATTTCCTTGTTCTGTATTTTGGTTAAAAAAATATGGTCACCGTACACCGCGATCTCTTATCGGGCTATCGAACGCTGCCTTATAGTCGGCAAAAAATGTGGTGTGTGTCGACTTGACTTTCATGGGTCTTCTCCAGGATTTGGCGCAATGTGAATATCTGGTCAATGGTGGACTAACCAGGTCTGAAGCCGTACTGATAAGGTCCAATCAGTGAGATGGCGAATGGCTTCAGTCGTTCACACAATACGCTCGCAAGAACCTTATATGCGATAGGGAGAAGGCTTATACCCCTGTAGTTGGTGCATATCGTGGGGTCTCCCTTTTTCAGGATGGGACAGAGGGCACTGAGATTTCAATCATTGGGCGTACTTTACTCCAGCCATATTCTGCAAATGAGTTGGTGCATGCCAGCTCATCGCCTCCATACTTAAAGAGCTCAGCGGGCAGATCGTCCGGTCCAGCCACTTTATTGCTTCTTAATCGCTGTATGGCAATCTTAATATCTTCATAGCTGGGCGACAGGATCTTAATGTCGTCATCATTGATTGGGACCGGCACAGCATCTCTAGGGGCGGAATTTGTGTCGTCATCGCATTGTAGTAGTATCTATGTATATATTAATTGCTAATAAATATCAAAAACATATCGGGATGACCTATGACATATTTATATTAAAAAATCTTTTTTTATTCTCCTTAAAATTGTCTATCAAGTGTCAAGTTTAAAGATCTTATTACTACTGTTACAAAATATACGATTTATGATTAATACAAAGAGCTTTATAAATAGCTATAATTTTCGATAAATAATTGAAATTTAATTGTATTTTAATTCAGGTAAACAATTTACTTTTCTATTTTTCAAATAGACATTGATTAACGTTCAATTTACTTAAAAAAAAAACAAAATAAAAAGGTTTATGACAATAAATTCTGTATCAAGTCAGTCACATTCTAAAATAGTGTTAATGTTTAAATATTTATAGTGATGATTTTAAAATAAAATGTCAATAAACTCTTTGATTTTATGACAGTTTAACCACTCACTACATAATTACTTGGAAGCTCCTCTCAAAAGGTTCATTTCAAATTACTGTAATCAAAACAAAAAACTTGAAAATTTACACACAAAAAAATAAAAAATAAAAAAATTGTAACCGAATATTTAACAGCATGTCAAAGAAGAATAAGTGTTTATTGCGTTTACTAAAGCAAATTATCACGATCTTAGTTCAATAGTTCGAAATATATAATTTTCAATTATTTTTTTTTATTTATTTATTTTTTTTTTTTTTTGTAAATGTTCAATAAAAAAATGTCAAATTAAGTTTCTGTTAGTTGTTTGGTTAAAAACACTGAATGTTATAGTATTTTAAAGATTAGAATGTTTTTTTAAGACAATGGGTTGGTTGGTTTTGATTAAAATGGAAGTTCTTTATAAGCAAAATTAACGTCTATTTACGAGTATATATGTATTTCTTCTTAAAAGAACTATTAATATGTTTATCGTGACATTTTTTGGTATTTATAAGTAAATATACCAAATTCTTTATTAATATATTTTATTTTTTTTTTATATAAAAATCAAGACTTGAGAGATTGATAAGCGGGATTTCAAAGTAAATTTTACATAAAAAGCAAGAGTTTTCAACAAAAAAAATTCTGGAAAGTTCTATTTCTAGTTAAGAAAGCATAAAAAATTGTTATAATTTAATTTAAAAGCATTTATTTTTGAGCATTTTCGTTTTGCAGAATACCTAATTTTTTTTTATTTTTTTTTTTTTTTTTGAAAGGTATCCAATTTAATTTTCTAATTGCTGAATATGCATAGTTAGTACATATTATTACCGCTAGATGGCAAAAAATTCAGTTTTATTGCAAAATACTTAAAAAAAACCCTGAATTATCAAATATATATTATGAGTTCATATCGCACACCTAGTTCAAAAATGACACAACTCAAAACAAATTTTTTTTTTTTTTTTTTTGCTTTATTATTTTTACGAATAAAAAAGTTTAAGCATATAAATACAAAATGAATTGTGACACTTTTGAACTAGGTGTGCGATATGTTCGGAAAATATAGTCGCCAAAGGATTTTGTTCAAAGTTGCCAAATATCGAATTCTGTAAATTTTATGGTCAATATTTTTATTTTTTCCCATAAGCTAAAAACAATGGTAATTTTGTGAATAACGAAATTATAAAAAAGTTGAAAAACGAAAGTTCTTGACGAAGCCCTACAACAACTATTTTCAATATTAAAAAAGTTTTTTTAAGGCGATTTTGGCATTTTGATACGTACTGACGACACTAAAACTATTTAAACAAAAAGAAAAAATTTCAAGTTTTATTATTGTCCTTGTCCCCCCGGAAGGTAGCACAAAACTCCCAGGGCATATGGAGTTCATCCTAGCTCTGAGTGGCCTGGCGCTCGCTATAGGCAGAGAGTGGTTGGTGATGCATGGCGCCGCGTGTGATATCGGAGACTGGGCTGACATCAGATCAGGGGGCTGTGTACCTGGAGACAGCATACGGATCCGCAGATTTGGTTCCTGGTTAGTGTTGGTCTAGTCTCTGTAAGTGTGCGTGGCTGGCATTTTCTGGCATTCTCATGGACTGACCAGAGATGACTTAATCTGGTACTACTGGCATCAGGAGCACTGAAGCAAATCGACCTGATGGTTTGGGTGCGGCCCTTTGGGGAGTGCATGTAGTGGCAGTGGTATATGCTGGATAGTAGTTTTAACCTCTTCAACAAGGAGGTTGCTACTATCCAGGAAATGGTAGTAACGAAATTGTTAACCCACTGTTCATGGGGTTTCTTCTGACCGGCTTGTCTTGGACATGTCCGAAATTAGAGAGTACTGGCTGGCTTTGGGTGGATGTGGTCAGACACATTATATTTGACTACCACCCAGACAACGGGTGGCATGTGATATGTCTATAGACGGTGCGCATGTAAAACCTACCAATTGTTGTCCTTATCCTTGTTCTAAACATAACTAAACAAAAAAAAAATTTCTTATTTTTGGGTGCCCCAGTGGTCTAGTTGGTAGTGTGCTATATTGAAATGTTTTAATAATTACTTGTACTTGCACCAATATTATGTTGGTATAATTTTTGTAATCGAATAAGCATACGTATTTTATGTTCAAATACTATGTCAATATTTTTCTTCACTTCAATAAAAATTTTTCTTATAATAGGTTATGTGCCCAGACAGCAAAGAAATTTATTTTAAAAACTAAATAAAATAAAAATAATATGGAATTCTGCAAGAATATAAAGCAACTATCTGGTGATTCAGATTGGCCCATATGGAAGAGGAAGGTAAGAGACCTTCTTGAGTTTTATGAAGGTGCACTGGATGTTGTAGAGGGACGACTCAAGAAGCCAGAGCCCATAGAAAATGAAGCTACAGAAATTCAAGAGAGGGAATACAAGAAGCAATGCGAAACTTACAGGAAAGCAAATTGTTATGCAAAGAGCATAATTACGAGCACGATTTCGGATGAAATCTATCAAAAGGTAATGGACAAGCAATGCGCATTTGAGATGTGGCAAGCATTAAAGCAGCAATTCGAAGCAACATCAAAGGATCAGCTATTCAAGATGTGTACGGATCTATTTTCATTTCACATATTTCAAAATTAATAAATTTGTTTAACGAAATAAATAATGGTTTGAAAATAAAAGATGAGAATCCGTTGCCAGATTTATTGTTGGTATGCAAGATTCTTTATGTTTTACCAAATTCATTTGAAATGTTTAAATCTAGTTGAATGATGCTTTCTGGTGAACGTGACAAGACGTTAGATGAGTTAATAATGCAATTGTGCCTTTATGAAAGAAATTTAAAGAAGAAAGAAAATGAGAGTGAGTATCAAGAAGCCTTGTTTGTTAATAAAAAGAATATGAATCAGAAGAAGAATTTCAAGACGCCTAGTAAGAAAGAGACATATGCCATTATTGTAAAAAGAAGGGGCATTGGCTAAAAGAATGTCGTAAGTGGATTTCAGATGGAAAACCAAGTAAGTCTAACAAAGAGAAAGTCAATTTTTCAAACGTGGCACTTCAATCAGTATCCGAAGAAGTCAAATCAGTTACGTCAATGGACTGGTGGGTTAATAATGGTGCAACAAGACACGTTACAAATTCAGACAAATTTTTTGAAGAATATGAGATGTTTAAAGAACCACACGCCATTCAAACCGCTGGAAAAGAAACTCTAAAAGCTGTTGGAAAAGGAAATGTTAAATTTATGTAAAAAATCAACAACAAAGAAGAAATTGAAATTACATTAAAAGAAGTTTGGTATGTTCCGGGTATTTCAAGAAATCTTTTTTCCGTTTTGGCAGCTCATGACAAAAAGTCTGTAAGTGATTTTAGATCTTTTCCTCCATAATGTCAGTTTAAAGTAAATGGTGAAGTTGTTTTAACCGGGAATCGGGAAGTAGAGGGATCGCTATATAAAATTAACATTATTCCAATATCGGTAGATAAAGTTAATATAGCTGTTGATAAAAGTTCAACACTTCAATTATATCACGAGCGTTGGGGACACCAAAATAAACAATACGTTGTGAAGAAATTAGAAAAAGAATTGGATATCAAAGTCAAATATAACAATGAATTGTGTAAGTCGTGTATATATGAGAAATCCAGTAGGCTACCATTTGGAAGTCGTGATACTGCTACAGCTCCTGGAGAGCTTATAGCAACTGATGTTTGTGGTCCATTTCCAAAATCGTATCAAGGCTTTAAATACCTAGTTGTGTGTAAAGATGACTTTACGAAATTTAGATATGGCTACATCGTAAGAAATAAATCAGATGTTAAGGATACCTTATTAGAAATGCTAGCCAGTGCGAAATCACAAGGTCACACTATTAAAACAATCCTGAGTGACATTAGTAATGATGTGATGAAGTTTTTAAAAGAAAATGATATTAATCATAAGTTAACTGCTCCCTACACTCCTCAACAAAATGGAAATGCTGAAAGGGAAAACCGTACAATCGTTGAGATGGCAAGAACGTTTAAGTATTCAAATAAAGATGTCCAGTTTCCAGATGCTTTGTGGGCTGAGTTTATTAAATCTGCAATTTACATTCTAAATCGTACAGGAAAAAGTTCAGTCAAAGATGTAAGTCCGTTTGAACTTTGGTATGGAAAGAAACCCAGAATAAATCATCTAAGAATCATTGGTTCGACATGTTTTATGCATATTCCAAATCAAAATCGAAAGAAGATGGATAAGAAAGCTATAAAAGGTTTTTTGGTTGGCTATGACGGTGATGAGAGATACCGTATTTACATTGAAGATCAAAATTGTGTTAAATTTTCAAGAGACGTTAGGTTCATGGAACAAGTTAGTGGATGTAAAACTGATAGCAACAATAAAAATGACAAAGAAGAGTGTGGTGCTAACTCTAAATCAGAGTTAACTATTAGAATAAATAGCAATAATGAATCAGATGACGATGATAGTGAAAGTAAAAGCGACTGTAAAGATTTTGAAGATGCGCAGCAAGATTCTGAATCGGAAGGTGATCAAGCAGAATTTGAAACCAGCAGTGAGCAAATCAGTAATGATAATGCGGTGCAAGATGCCGAACCGCGGAGAAATAAGCGTTTAAGAGAGGAAGACTCCGATGGTGAATTACAAAATACTAAACGTTTGCGTAATCGTACCGTTATAATTGATAGTTTACAACACAAGGATATGGTACTGACATCCTTAGAGTTCATAGGTAAAGTTAAAACTCCAGATACATACAAAGAAGCTATTCAAAGTGAACAAAAAGAAAATTGGCAAAAGGCAATGAAATCAGAATTGAATTCCTTAATGCAAAATGAGACATGGGAACTTACAAAACTACCTAATGGTCACAAAGCTCTACCAGCAAAGTGGGTCTACAAAATCAAAACAAATGCTGATGGCACTGTTGATAAATACAAAGCGCGATGTGTCTACAGCATTTTTGTATGGTGAGTTGGAAGAAAATATTTATATGAAACAACCCGAAGGATTTAATGATGGTACAAATCGAGTGTGTCATTTGAAGAGAAGTTTATATGGCCTTAAGCAAGCTCGTAGGTGCTGGAATAAACGTATTGGATGTTACATTAAAAAACTTGGTTTTAAAACAAGCTCTGCTGATACTTGTTTATTTATAAGGGAGAAGAATGGAAATAAAATAATCCTTGCATTGTATGTGGGCGATGGGTTGATTGCAGCTACTGATAAGAATGAGTTAGAAGAATTTATGAAAGAACTGCGAAGTGAATTTAAAATTGTGAGTAAAGAAGCTACATATTTTCTTGGATTAGAGATTGAGAAAAAGGAAGAATATATAAAAATACATCAAAAAGCATACGCCAAGAAAATTTTAGAGAAGTTTAATTTTTCTGAATGTCGTCCAGTTACTACACCAATAGAGAAAGTTTCTGTTAAGGAAAATAAGGAGAAAGAATCTGTTGAATTTCCATACAGACAAGCAGTTGGTGCTCTGATGTACTTAATGTTAGGCACGAGACCTGATCTGGCCTATAGAGTAGACTTTTTATCAAGATTTCTTGAGAATCCAACAAGAGAAGATGTGCTACGAGTTAAGCGAGTATTTAGATACGGGAACATTAGATGTCGGTATTATTTACAACAAGACAGGCCCTAAATCACTAGAATGCTTTAGTGATGCAGATTTTGGTGGATGTATCACCACAGGCCGTTCAACATCAGGTGTGATTGTTACATATGCCGGTGGTCCTATATCATGGTTAAGTCAAAGACAGGCAATGGTGTCTACGTCTACTACTGAAGCTAAAATTGTTGCTGCTAACGAAGCTGCAAAGGAATTGGTATGGTTGAAAAGGCTGTTTAAGGAAGTTGCAAACTTTAGTGAAACACCATGTATCCAGATTGACAATACTGCTGCAATTCGTTTGGCACAGAATCCTGAATTTCACAAAAGGGCTAAACATATTGCAATTAAACATTACTTTATCCGAGAATTAGTTACTGAAGGCAATATATCAGTGAAGCAAGTTTCAACTGAAAATCAAGCGGCAGATATGTTAACAAAACCATTATCAAATATACGTTTAAAACTTTTATGCGATTTTTTAAATATAAAGTAATTATTTAAACAGGGGAAAGTATTGAAATGTTTTAATAATTACTTGTACTTGCACCAATATTATGTTGGTATAATTTTTGTAATCGAATAAGCATACGTATTTTATGTTCAAATACTATGTCAATATTTTTCTTCACTTCAATAAAAACTTTTCTTATAATATGCTAGACTGCTAGTGTGAGGGTTGTGGGTTCGATTCCCACCAGAGATCCTAGTCTGTGGCACTACTCCAAGCAAAGGCCTTAGTCACTCATCTCGGAATTATTTATTGTAATATTAATATTGTATTCTAATTTAAATAAATAAAGTAAATAGGTCTTATTTCAGTGTTATAAGGATTTAAATATACTGAAGTAGGGTGCGACAGAAATTATACTTTTTTTTGGTCAGTTAAAAAATTTTTTGTTTTATAAGATTTTTAATAATTTTTAATGCTCTCATTTAAATAAACTTCCCTTCAAAATAAATTAAGAAAAATTGTCTAAATTAATTTTCTTGTCTCAAAAGTCAGGTACAAATTTCAACACAGAAAAAAAATGTTTTTTTCATATTCGCTTTAAAAATCTTTAATTTTTAATTGTAAACAATTTATCATTTAAAAAACAAATTGGAAAAGCAACCACAAAATCAAACAACTTACCAAATTTTTTAATGCCCTTCCTGCTTACCCTTTTAATAAATAATATCTACATGTGCCTACTGCAATAACAAGAAAAAAATTTGTTTTTTTGTTTTTTTGTCACAATTACTCAACAAGAGAAATATTTGACAAAAAAAAGAAAGAAACTTAAGCATTACGAATTCAATGAATGCGGCGCATTTGCCCAAATCTATTACAGTATAAACTGAAGATGAAATATCACAAAGTATGACTGCACTAACTATGAGACAGATGCCGTTTTTTATACTTTAACTGCATTTGATGCTGCTCATCCTTTAGCAGGCTGACATTATTAAAAAAATCTTTTTTTTTTTGTTTAACATTTTATTGCACGTTATTTGTTTTTTTTTTTTTTTTTTCTTTCTATTTATTTTGTTATTATGGCATCTTTTTATATATTTTATTTGTAAGATTTTTTTAAATTGTATAAGTTTGGGGAAAAAAATATGATGCTGCTTGTCTTCTATTCCATGTCATGCAATTTTTCTTATTTATATACTCTAACATATAAATACTTAAATATGTATGTATGTATATATAAATAAATATTTTTCTATTTTATTTTCTATTCATAAAAAAAACGAAATTTTTGCTATGAATTTCAATTTTTCTTGTAGCTTGTTTTTTCCATCATCATCATACATCTTCAACTTCTTTGCCTTTTTCTTCTTAATGTGATAAAGAAGTGAATGTTGATTATTTAGCCGTCTTGACTGTGTAATGTTTTGTTGTCTCTGCCTTCTTATCTAATCTGACTGTCTGGTTTTATTTGTCTGATTCGGCTTATATTTTGTTGTCATACAAAATGTATTAAAATAATATTATTTTTGTGTAATACTTTCTTGCATGTTGCTCAATTATTGCAACAATTACGAATTATAGTTTTAATTTAAGTTTTTAATTAAATTAATTATGTTACAATTTTCTTTTTTATGTTATATGTTTCGACAGTAGATATATGCGGTATATATATAGAGTGTTCCTAGTCCGCTAAGCTTCTAATAGTGACTCTGGTCTAGGCCGCAAAGTAAAATACCATTAAAAGAAAAATATGCCTGGATTGTAATTTGCCACATATATAAATAAATATTTTAAATATACAGTGGAATGAAATGAAGCCACCTACTTACTCTATAGGAATTTAAATGTTTTTAAAGCATCTTCACATTAAGACCAATTTTTTTTTTATTTGATATTTTCTCTCATAAATATAACCCCCCGTCTACACGTACAATAATTATTTCCAAACATAAGAACCAGCTTCGGCAGAGTAACAGTAAAATATTATTTATGTTCAAGTTTATGTTTTTAGGTGGAGAACACGTATTGCAGTAAAAATAAATAAATAAAATGTCTAAAAAACACACCATTTATTATTTTTTTCATAGGACAGTTAAAACTCTCTTTTTAAATAATTTAACGTAATTACACACGAGAAAAAAAATTTTTTTAAACAAAAATCGAGTTTAAATGTCTAATTGGACAGCTTATGTTTAACATTATTTCTTTGCAAAATGTGCGAACAACTATGTTAACATACATGTGCAAATACATGTTTTTGCGGTCTACACTTAAACATTTAATGTTGGAAATAGAATTTGACAATTGAAAACATCATTATTTCCGAGTTTATGGCACGTGTAGACCGGGGGTAATTAATCCAAATAATTAAGTTTGGCTTGTGTAAATTGTGTTCTCGGTACTTTCTATACCATTTAAGTATTACAGTGTTTTAGTGTAATGGTAGTTTATATGTGGGTATGAAAAACATTTGATTGGAACAATAAGCCTGAAGCTTTTTAAGTCTTAAATATGAAGCAAAAGAGATTAGTTCCTCATGACAATATTCTAAAACAAACCTGAGCAAGTAACTATTTTATGAAATTAAAATAAAAAAACAAAATTTTTTCAGTCACAACTGTCGAGATTTAATAAAAACGCGCTATTAAAAAAAATTTAGAAAATTTCGGAAAATAGCGAAACGAAATAAAATTTTGCACAACGTAAGAAAGAATGCTTTCCTTATATATTTTGTTCTGAAAAAATCAAATACTACAAAAATATTTTGTGGTCAGATGGCATATAAGTGAGCTTTTATTTTTGTTTTTATTTTTATTTTATCTTACCACTGCAGACATTATGTAGCAATCCATCGTAACAAAACAATAAAAAACTGATGGTTGAAACACGCTCGTATGCGACTACGCTACAGCGCATAAAATTCAGATTAAAGAGCAGATTACACTGTAAAACTTAAAGTACTTAAAAACCCAGAAAAAAATGTTATGAAATTACATAGACTTTTTTAAAATGAAAATAAAAATCGTACAAAAAATCGTTGTCTTTACCCTTTTGCGGCTGTATTGATAATGAAAAGTGAGCAACTCGAACAGGGAAGTTTATCATCCGCTATAGACTGATATTATTAAAACTCAAAATACCTTGTAACCTCATTTTGTGAGTTTTATATTTCCTTCATAAAATAAAACTTATTTTTCGAGTTTTATTTTTCCGTCATAAAATAAAACTCCTCAAAAGAGTCTGCCATAAAATAAAACTCGTTTTTATGAAAGATTTGTTTTACACGTAATCCTGATTAGACACATTATCCTGTGCAAAATATTACAAATGTCATTTCTATCATATTTTGTTCCTTGCAGAACGTCGTAGGAGATGCAGTCATCAAACCCGCTTTCATCGTTCAGTCAAATACTTGTAACATTTTAAGCAAGTACCTGCCATTATCGGTTGTAAGTGTGTAAATATGCCTTTTATTAATATTAAAGCACCCTAAAACTTGTTCAACTTGAGATATTAGGTATTCAGCTATAAAAAAAATGAAATAAAGATACCACAAGCAACGAGATTAGATTAAAATAAAATCTGTATAAAAACGAGTTTTATTTTATGACGAAAAAATAAAACTCTCTTTTTAAAGGTTTCATCTAACCTTTTATTTTGCCGTCACAAAGTAACAGTTAAAATCCGATTAATGATCATTTTTGTAAGCTCACCACAGATTCTGTGATAGCTCTCTAAGACAATTAATTTGGTATATAACATCATATATGTCTATCAACTCTGATACGATAGTTTAATTCTTAAGTAATAACTGTTATTTACGGTCCCTGCTTCTTATAAATTAAATATCTTTTAAAGATAGATACATACATAATTGGCCATTACAAACCTATTTCAGTATTATATTTCAATTCGAATCGAAAATGCTTTCGAAAGAAATTTCTCATTCGAAAAATCAATAATAAATGAATACAAAAATGTTTTGAAAATTCGTAAATTTTTACAAATTCCGAAGATTTTCGATTCGCATTGAAATACAAAGTAACTCCCCAGGGTTACAGTCTAGCTTCTTGCAGCACATATATTGTGTGTGTCAATTTTTATCCCGGAGCTTTTGTCTACTAAGTCAACACACTTACTACTAGACTACAACGACTGCAAAATGGGAAATGCTTTTTTGTATCCATCATATACTCTGGCAAGCAGGACCAAATGTTTAAGTAGAATAAATGTTTTAGGTGCATATTTTTTTTTCATATTTCTCTTTAATCTCACTTAATCTGATTGCCTACTTAAAGAACTTGCACTTGTATTTAAATATTTCTATAGAAACCCGCCTCGTTTTGGCATATTGCTTGATTTTATGTAGGCACTCGTATGTATGTACATTAGACCGTAAGGTGGTATGCTCTAATGTACATATGTATGTATGTGCATAAGTGTATGAACAAATTAATTTTTATTTTTTACAATAATTTCCAAAAAAGTTTGTGTCTTAAGTCTTTTGTATGATGCATGCATGTCTCAAAACAAATCGAATATTTTCATACCAAAGTGTTGCTGCCTTAAAAATCGTATGTATATATTTCTACATAATACTTATACAATATTTACCATAGTTTCATAACACCTCAAATTAAACAGTTCTTTATACAATAAAAAAAAACGTTTCACAAAAAATAAAAATTTTAATAATTTACCTATTACCTTAGGCTAAATACATACAAAAGTAATAAAGAGAAACCTCCACACTACCAATAGAACAAATAAATACACAGTATGCCTATTAAAAGCAATATAAATGACTATTTTAATAGAATTTATTTTCTTGAATTTTTTTACAAATTCATCATCATTCGTAAAAATGCGGCGGCATTGTTATGTTAAACAGGTTAGCAATAAATTGTTTATACGAAATTTTAAAAGACACAGTAAAAAGAAAAACTAACACTCCTTAAAACTTTGAAAAAATGTTAGGTAACACACTATAGTGGTAGGAATAAATGAAAAGCAAAAAAAAAAAAATTTTTTTTAATTCGTATAATTAAAACATAAAATAACGAGCAAAAATAACTTGAAGCAGAAGAAAATAGAATATCTTGTAAGAAAAGCAGAATACCCCAATCAATACAAGAAGACAATTTAAATACCAATAAAAATTTTAAATGATTTTTTTCGTTTTTTTTTTTCTAACCACAGACAAAAATCTCAAATGACCCTAGTGATCTTTTAACTGACTGTCATGCTTAAGGCATATCTTAATAGCATAAGAAAACTCAAAAAATTAAATTTAAAAAAGTTATAAAGTTATATTAGCATGACAGCAGTCCATAGATACAACAAAGAAGTTTATGCAACATTAATTTTGTTTAAACTTCTTTACACATAAATGTGTATTTACTTGCTTATATTGCATTAAAAATTTACATAAACTTTTATTATTTCTGAAACTAAGCAGAGGATCTTAATTTACACACAAATAACAACTGTATCCTGGTTTATTTAAATTTAACATATAAAGTAATAAGAAAAAAAAACTATTTAAATAAAACTTGAATATGAAGGTTGTTACTGCTTTGCTTGCTATGATATTTAACGAATCAAATAACAATAAGAAGTAAAAGAAAAAAAAAACAACTTAAAGGTTAACAAGTGCCGCAACAATGCAATCCATAAAAATAATTGTTATAAAAGAAAATATTTTTTTATTTTTTCATTTTGGTTCCCTCTACGAATCGTAACCAGTTACTTTGTAATGTCGTTTCTTGGCAAATAACAAATGATTTATTGAAGTTTATCATTTTATTATATTACTCACCAGCCAGCTATTTTAAAGCGTCTTCTTCTAGACAAATCAAGAATTTCCAGATTCTTTAAAGATTAAACCACTAAAATTTATAGTCTCAGATATATTTTTTTTATGAAAATATGAAATTCAAAAGAAGTAAAATTATTGCTATACAAATATAACAAACATACAAACTTGACTACATTATATCCCTACACAGTAATGTATTGTAGTTGAACTGATGTCTAACAGGCAAATCTAGGTCTTTTCTCTCTTAATAATCGCAGTCTTGTTCATTAAGGATGTTTAACAGTTTAATAAAATTTTAATTATTCACAAATATTAAAGAACATATTTAAACCACAGATTATTATTTAAGTCTAAGTTGTTGGTTAACCGTTTAATAAAGAGACAAATGATTGTTTCGCTTTTTCAATAGTGTCAGTGATTTTATTATTTTCTTTTTAATAGAAATTTTAAAATAAACTTGTGCCGTGAAACACATGAATTTTTACAAATTTCAGGCAATCGATGACGTACCCACATATATTTAATAAAACCAATTCAAATCTAGAAATATTGTAGATTCAATAAATCCATGGAAAAAAAATTATTAAAATTGTAAAGACGGAAATTGAACTTGTCACAAAAGATTGTGGTACTTTTTTTATTATTATTAGAGCCAGCACTCAAGGGGCGACTTATGCAGTACATTGTGCTGGTCTAGGAAAATATATTATGGAAAGGGGAAAAGAGGGAAAAGTGTTTGTAGGCATTTGATTTAAACTTCTTACACGTAATATCGTAATTAGCAGGAAACACATTTGCTGGAAGATTGTTCCATAAACAAGCGGTACGGCTAAAGAACGAATTCTCTCTATAATACATTTTGCAGTTCACTGGATAATCAACTACAAAAGGATGTGCTCTCTAATCTCCAATGTTAGCTAGGCTCAAAGTTTTACTTTCACAATACTTTTATACAAAAATAGAAATAGCAGGAATCAAACCGGCTTTGTGATAACAAGGTTTTGGCTTTAAAGGCTTTTCTAATCAGTTATATAATAATATCAGTTATCAGGTGTTATGTGGGTGTAAACAAACAGTTCAAAGATAAGACTTTTACGGGCCAATATTACATTGTATTGAAATTATGTAGAATAATAACTCTGCTGTTCTATACTTTAAATGCTTTATTAAAAAATAAATAAAAAGAATACTTCAGAGATTAAATAAGCTCCTTTGTGTTAAGGACGAGAACAGAGATCGCGTTAATCGCAAGCTGCACAGGCTATACGGATATTAATATAGTTAGACTTATTCCAGTGCAACATCTGTAACAATCATATGTATGTTTAATGTTTCGAGTATATACCTGAATAAAAACCCAGAGTAGGAAGGCCAAAACTTCAAAGAAAATATCAATTTAAAGCTGATCTTTCTACATTTTAAAAGGAATAAATTCGAAAATTAGTGTTCACCATCTAAGCCCTTGGGAATAGATTACTATGCAGGCTAAAGCCCTTTACTGGTTTTCATATAACCGTTTAAAAATGTTGGTTTGAAAACTTAATTTAACTTATTTCTTTTTTTTAATAAACGAACCAAAAAATGTATATAAATTTTTCTTGAGTGTAGGTTTTTAATCAGATAAAATTATTTTTCAGATGCTGCTCCATTGTACTTATGTAAAAGCAAGATATACTACGTAATGCAATTATTGCCATCACCACCGCCTCTTTAGAAATATGCGAAGAAAAAAAAGCAAAATTCTCATCGAAAGATTGTTGCTGCTGTTGCAGTTTCGCTCATTAGCATTTATTATTGTAATACTGCTTAAGCATTACATACGAAAACATGTGAATTAACAATTTATTTCTTCTTCTTTTTTTTGTGCTATAAAATTATTATGTCTTTTTAGCTTTTCTGAATTTATTTTTCACTTTAAACAATTCCCATTTAATTCACACACAAAAACAAATTATTACGAAAAATATATGCTTTTTTTTCTTTTAATTTTCTATACGTTTTTAAAGTATTTGTTAGTGGTTGCAGTTAAAATACGAAAAAACAGCAAAATAAATAGTTTTTCGTTCTTTGACGGAACTATAATAGTTTGTTTTAGAGATAATAAACACGTAAAAACACACATACAAATGTATTTGTAGAATATTATTGGAAACAATTTAATGAAAAATTTATTACAAATAAAAAGAAATGTATTTTTGAGAGGAAGTTTAGTTTAATTTAGCTCCTTAATTGTCATTGGTAATTTTTGCAACTGAAAGCCTCTTTCACAAAGTTTAAGAACCAAAACAATTGTTGCTACAATATTGACGAAATACAGTCACAGTCATAAGTATTTACAAAAATTAAAAATACATATGTATACTAGTCTAGTAGACCCCTTTGAACCGTTCTCAAAATATTGAAAAATCAATATTTGGTTTGTAAAAGAGTAACCACGCCTACTTGTATAATTTCGCTTACTTTCTGACTGAAGATTTTCATTGATTGTGAAGTCATTCGGGCAAGATTCAGAATCTTTACATTTAACCATTCTCCAGATACGCAAAACTAATATTTAGTTTGTATGGGAAGTACCACGCCCACTTGTCCAATTCCGCCTAAGTGACGATTTTCATTGACTATGAAGTCATTCAGACTAAAAATCACCGACAACTTAATGGCGATTTAGAGCGGGCTTCCTTATCGCATACATACGATTTCGGATTTTAATCAAACATTAATATAAACCAGTACCTACTCTCTTCATAAGTGTGGTTGAAAAAAATTACATCTCAAACAAATAAAACACAACCACTGCAGTTTCCTATAAAGCATATCCATAATTCACAAGAGTTTTGGCAGAGGATATTATGGGCAAATGAGTCCTCTTTTCAGTTTGAAGACTCATTTAAAAAAAGTTGAGGTATTTCTTGAAAGGATTGAAGCATAAACACCAAGAGCTCAGTAATGAATTGAGAACGTATCTTATACAATAGATTTAGATATCTGGTAGCAATAAAGGACACTCTAAAACAGTAAGAATACCTTGGCATTTGATTCATTTGATCTCAGTGACCATTTT
Organism: Metopia argyrocephala; assembly: GCA_963576795.1. Classification (NCBI taxonomy): domain Eukaryota; kingdom Metazoa; phylum Arthropoda; class Insecta; order Diptera; family Sarcophagidae; genus Metopia; species Metopia argyrocephala. Next base: position 51,853,630 of record OY756211.1, on the reverse strand, counting down.
CTAATAAAAATTTAATTTAATAACATACTTGATAATAATAGATAATACTTAATGACAAAATGTATTGTTACCAATAACAGATTGAAACAGAATTGGACAGGCTATTCTTATATGGTGACCCCAGAGTCCCGATCTCTAGATAGCAGAGAATGTATGGACATCCTTAAAAAAAAAATAAGATCGAAAACAGGAGAAAATAGTTGATTAAATAAGAAAATCTCAGAACGGCCTAGAAATTAAGTGCTTAAATAACGAAAGTGAAGAAAATGGTGCTACGGCACCAAACAACTTTGTAAAGGAAATTGAACGCATTAAACACTTTTTTTTAACACGAGAAATGGACCAACTTAATTAAGAAGTGTTAGGAAACTACTTCACAATGACAAAAATGATAATATGATTGTATCTAAAAATTCCACTCTAATAGAACAAGAACCACAAACGAAAAGCCAATTCAAGATTAAGCTCCCTATTTATTATTCAAAACCTTATCATAACATTGACATTACGAATATGCACTCAATTTGTCGTTAAATAAACAATTTGATAATCGCATTTTAATCATCAATTGACTGCAATTTTTCCTTAGAAATAAATTAACTCGGTTTTAAGTAATTGAAAAGAAAGAGTACTCGTACATATATTAAAATATATTAAAAAACCCATAGGCTAAAGTGCACTGTCTAAAACTGATTACGGTCTGTATAATAAAAAATAGAAGAACATCTTATTTTATAAATGATCATCATTATCATTATTATCATTTTTTATAGAACACAGAAGAAACAAATCCACTAACGAATGAATTAATCACAAAATTTAATTATTATCAATTAATTTTTGATTAAATCAATAATTCTTTTTTTTAAGAAAGAATTACAATTAACTTTTTTATAGAACACAGAAGAAACAAATCCACTAACGAATAAATTAATCACAAAATTTAATTATTATCAATTAATTTTTAATTAAATCAATAATTAGAGAGAATTACAATTAACTTTTTGATTTTTCAATTGTTTTCGTTGTTTTCGTAACTGAAATCAAATTTTAAGTTTTTTCTGGAAATATCTTGATGCCAAATAAAAGATTTTTAGAAATATGTAATAATAAATCTCTAAACCAAAGCGCAGCGAAATATTGAAAATAAATAAATATTGAATATTAACATAAAAAGATTTATTATTATTTATAAAAAGAGGTCAATTTTTATAAAAAAAAATTGCTTAAACAAAAGTCGAAATTTTCTTGCATGGTTCTTCCGCATTAAAAGTGTTCCTGCTGCTTGCCACGAGATATTACACAAGACGTTTAATATATGATTTGTAAAATTTGCAAAGAGCAGTAATTTTGTAGTCGCCGTGGTCTAGTGGTTAGTGTGTTGGCTTACTAAGACATGGGACCTGGGTTCGACTCCAGGCTCTGACATCTTCAAAAAAAGAAATATGAAAAAAATATTTCTTTCGGCGACTACCTCTCAACAGTCTTCTGGCAAAAGCTCTGAGAGTAACTAATTGCCATGAACAAGCTTCTCAAGTCTGTCGTTCGGAGTCGACATTAAAAACTGTAGGTCCCGGTACTCATGTATAAAAATATACACACACAACATGAGTGCTGCGAGAAGCTAGGCCGTAATCCTGACACAGGGTTGTAAAGGCCAGTTATGTATGTATGTAGTAATTTTTTATCAAAATTTTAATGTTGTTTCTATAGGTTTGTTTACAAGTCTGTAGCCATTTGAATAAAAGGTTTTTATGTTGTTATATTTATAAAAAGAATGGTTTAATAACAAAACTTTAAAGATTGATGGGTTAACTAATTTTTTTCTATAATCACGTTTGTTGCTTAAGTCTTTCGTTTTTTCAACTTACTGCTTTAACATGAAAAATTATGTTTTTAGCCAGTGATTATACAGGAAAATTAAAAAAGAAAAATAAAATAATAGCTGACCAATCTTGTTTTTTTTATATATATATTTATATGCAATTAACTAATTAAAAGTTATTTTTGTTTAATAACATTCAATAGATTTCTCAAACATCTAAACACCCTCTACACAGAGAAGAACGAAATCAAAAACCACATCAGCAAGTGTCAATCTATAATCATTTTCATCTAATGTACGTACTCGTACGTTGCGTTACGTTTAAAGATGTTATTATTCTTTTTTTCCATGCTGTTATAAACTTCACTATCATGATCAACTTCATATGTCAAGGTTTACATAAATTTAATAATTTTTCTTTTTTCTACAATACATACTCGTATATTGAATCCGGCTCAATTGTTGATTTGTTCCTCTTGTCTTGTTTTGTTGTTTAGTTAATTTTATTTAATTATATGTAGACATATTGTTTAATGATTACTCAAAATCAATTATAAATTACATATTTTATAGCCATTATTTATTTGTAATTTGTTTCGATATACTTCTTTTTACAGCAACAAAGGTAATCAATTGGAATTTTTTTGTTATTTCAGATTTCTGTATGAAACCTTAAACTATACACAACTGACATTTAATTTTGAAACAAGAAAATTTCATAAACACACAATTACAAGAAAATAATAAAAGTTTGGGAGAAAAAAAAAATAAAACCTCAAACTCATCATTAATTTATATTTTTTTAACAAACAAATCCACAGGTCTTAACTATTGTTAGATGGTGTTTGTGGCGAAGGTGGCTGTGGTTAAAATAATTTAAAACTGATTTCTTTACAAATGTTGAAGGATTTCTGGATATGAAAACTTGTTAAATTAGTAAAACCTCATAATTAAATTTTGTTTAACCATAACAGCATTAAACTAAAACAAATTAATTAAATGTTTAGCGCGATTACAATAGCATTTTTGACATCTATGATATGTATGTAAAATATCTCACATTTTTATACAGTACAAAACCATTGCTGGCATATTGTTCCAATTGAAAATATAATGCAAGAATAGTTTTTGTGCATATTTATATGCAGAGATTTATCTAATAAGCACACCTGCACAAGATATTGTTTAAAAATAACCAACTCCTTCCGTTATTCATATTGTACTGCTGTGGTTGCTGTTTGTTTTCTAAATCTTTTGTTTCACTCTGTGTGTTAATATTATAACACAACGATCGAATTTGTTTATTAAACAAGTATTTTTTTAATGGATTATTATGTTTTTGCTTAATAGGTCATAAATAACATTCATTTGAATTCAGTTGGAATGCAAAAAGGTAATTCTTTTTTTCTTTAAATTTTATACGAGTATATGGATATAAAGGGCCAGTAATAGCTTATTTGACCTTTTCTACATATTAAGAAGATACTTATTGATTTGTACGTACTTACTTGGCAATCCACTGTTAATCTACACATGTGTTATAAATGTATGAGTTCATTTATAATTCTTCCTTAAAACTTGTTATACTATCACATCTCCGAAAACTGAAAAGTTTGGGAAATTTCATCTTTTATAAGCTTTTCCATAGTGAGGATTTAAGAACCTGCAATATTTACCAAAAAAAGAAAATGAAAAAGAATAATTATTTGTTAAACTTTAGTCTGAAGAAATTTAAAATATTGGTATTAAATTAATAAACATCAGTACACATAGAAGGAAATTATTATAGGCAAGCTTTTGTATGCTAATATTAAAACGTAACATTCACAAACCAAGTATAGCAAACTGATAGAAACCTGAATATATTTGAAAACTGACCCCTAAATTAAAATAGATTTGAAAATTATTTTAGAAAAAATTTGAGTATGTTTCGTAAACCGAAAACAAGTGAAATATATATCGAATTGAATTTAAAATTGCTATAATTTTATAATAGAACATTGCTTTGATATTCATTTTTAGTTACTCTCTTTTACTGATCTTTAGCAGAACTTATTTAATTAAAAAAAACAGAAATTTATTGGTTTGTAAATTCTTCTTTTTTATATACTAAATGGGATATGATTCTCATTTAGTTTATAACTTTTTGAACATAAGTGTTTACAGTTTTTATTACCATCTTTGGGAAAAAGTCTCCTTTAGCAGAAACGAAATGACCATAGAGACCAGCGTTGCCACAGAAGAAATTTTTTTCTACCAAAAAAATTTAAAAAAAACCTACCAAAATCCTTTGAAGCATACCAAAGCTTAAGAATATAGAAAAAAACTGTAATTGTTTGTTTCTACTTGATTGTCGGAATATCGCCCTCTTAATTTTCAGTTTCATTCAGCTTCTCTGTTTTTGATAAAAATCTACAATTTATGTTTGCATATATCTGTGGCAATATGGAAGAGTAGCTTAAGTCGAAAATTGAAGTTTTGAGATATCATCAATTTTGTGTAATTTTTATTCTGAATGTTTTTTGCGAATAATTTATGAGTTAATATATTGGTAACATATTCATTAGAGAAGAAGGATGAATATTTTAAAAAAATATGGTTTATTTTAGAAGATTTTACGCCTTTTCTACTTAAGCGCTTTTTCGAAACTGAAATCTGCGTTGGACAGGTCCTTAAGTAACTTAGGCGCTTCTGTTGAAATAAAAAGTATGTATTCTGTAGTTTTAAGTAAACATAAGAGGATTTATTCAAGAACTTACATTCACTTAAGATTTTATTAAAAAAAACTAATGTAAATATAAGTTATATGATAATTCGAAAATCTGAATATGTAAACAAATCTATGTGTACATAAGTTGTTTTGTTCAATGCATTATTGATTTAAAAAACTTAGGCTAAAAAGTAAACGTACATAACATTGAAAAAAAATAGAATTTTTCAAAACGGACTAAACACATTTAAGCGCCTTTGCTTCTATAATGCCCCAAACGCCTTAACTCAATTCTCTCTTATGTCGACTTAAGCTACTCTTCCATATTGCCACAGATATATTTAGATATATGTATTTTGAATATAAATAGATATTTATATCCTTAAATTTTAATTTTTTCCTATTCTAAACTTCATTATATTTTTTGTTTTTTTTTTTTTTTTTTGAAACAGAGATGATTATAAGTACATCATCAACAGCGGTTATAATCTACATTGCAAGTCAACTGTTCAAATACCAACGAATTTAAAATTTAAAAATTGTTCAATTTCTATACGTTAAATATTCAATAGCTTTAGTAAACTTCAAATAACCATCAACCACTGAATCTTTTACCACTGTATCATATTTTTAAGCTTGGGACTCAATTTTTTGAATAAGAAGCAGTGATTGGTGAAGCAGTTCGAACTTTGATTCATTGACTTTGGAAATCGGAATAGTAAATGTGTGAACGGGTGCATTGTTTTGATATGATTTGTTTGTTTATGAGCGATGGATGGGAACTGTTCAATCCTACTTGAAGTTGCGTCTGTGGACATATTTGATCCCTTTCCCAGCAGAAAATAGTGCTTACAAGTAAGTTGTTTTGTAAGGGAGAAATTGTAAAATCATTTACCGGTGCGCATCAATAATGCATGATTTTTATATGAAATGAAAAATCAAAAATAATAACTTATTCTGTAGCATAATTGGAAATTTTAATGTATAAAAAACAATATAATGCTTATAATTTTATTTATTTCTTTCAAATCTTAAAATTGTTTTGCTAGGTTCCTTTTATTTTTCAACATGAAAAAGCACCCACCTATACTGCTCGTGTGGTTAAAAGCTGTATTCATGGCCTCTATATGCTACTGACTTAAACCAAAGAATATAAATCATATAGAATGTGCATCACGTACAAGTAAAATTTCTTATGGCGGGTCGTAATGTTGGAACCCGCAAAAAGAATTGTTACTCTCTTACTTAGCAAAGAGAATTCGTTTATTCTCTTACTTTGCACACACAACATCACAGTGTATAAGACGATAGCCACAACAAAATTTTTATTTCGTGTCTTTTTTTTTTTGCTTAAGTACAGAAACGGTTTCATGCTAACAACAATATTCACATACAATACAATTTATGTGTGTGTGTGTCTTATTCATTGTGAGCTGTTTTCGTTTTTTAAATTTTAAAACTTAGAGAATAATGTTGTTGGTTCAAATATTTTTGTGTATCAAAGAATACAGTGCTCCGATACGACTACGTAAGCTAGTGTAGGGCAAAGCATATGTAATTTGTAGTTGCGCGACGGAAAATACATTAATCTACATCGAATATATAGCGCCCTATTTAATATCGTTATAAAAGTGTAGTTAAGAATATGTTTTATTATTATTATTATTTATTTAAGATCAACAAGTATTCTTATGTTTATTTGAAATAAAAGGTTAACTAAACCAAAAAATGTAATTCCAAAAATATTAAAAAAAAACAAATATATATTCATTAATGACAAATTTTCGAATGATAAATTGATGATTTTTCAATTATAAGAAAATTGAAAAAATTTTATTTTTAATTTATGTATGTTTAAAATATATAACTGTATGTATATATTCATTTTTAGAAGAAAAGATACTTCAATTTTTTATGTTAAGAATAAATAATAAATAAATAATAATCAAAATTAAAATTATTTCTTAGTTTTTACTTTGAAGCATCAAAAAGTATATTTTGAGAATTTTCATCTCCATAAAAAGGCTAATAAGGTTACTTTTTAAAAAATTATTTATTGTATAGAATATCTATTTTTGGAACTTCCTTTTTCTGTAGTCCAAGAGCAATGCTTTCGAAGGAGCAGCAAATCCAATACCTCTATTCTGTGTTGAGAACAAGTGTTGGCAAACCACTCTGGGGTGATTCGTTTACATGACTCAATAATAAAAGATTTTATACCAATTTTTTGAGGTTCAGATTTAAAGACATTATGAAATATTAAAATATGTTTTTTGCTTGCATCCATTTAGCTATCATTCTTAATTATTTTACTTCCCAAAATGGTTTATCTGCAGATTCTTTAAGTGAAATTGTTACAGTAAATGTAGATATTTTAAAAAGCATTGGTATTAATGTTTATGCCCTTATATGTGATGAAGGCTCGACTAACCGAAAATGATTTTCCAATCTTAAAGTATCTGCTAAAAAACCGTTTTTTGAATTAAGCGATCAAAATGTTTTGTGCTTTATGATTTCCCACACTCAATTAAATCTTTGCGGAATGGGTGGCTGAAATGTGACATAAAAACCCCGGATGGGACGGCAAGCTTTCAGGTAATTAGGGAATTGTAAGAAATGGAAGCAAATGCAAAAATAAAAATGTGCCCAAAACTAACACGGCAACATATGTTTCCTAACACTTTTGAAAAATGCTTGTAGTATTTGCCACACAAATTTTCAGCAGGCTTGTTTCTGCTGCTATTAAAACAACGTCTGAAACCACAAAATTTAAGACATGTTCCGCAGAATTGGCTTTATCAACAGCTCAGTTTATGGAAAAAATGGCAAAATTTTTGATTGTCTTAATAGTGGCTCCCTTTATCGAGATAATTGCTACAGATCTGCAATTCAGATTAACAATGAAGTATATTAATATATTCAGTTCTTTTTAGAATATTTAAAAAAGGTGGAGTTTGTAGATCAAAACAAGCGTATTTTCTTTTCAAATAAAATGAAACTCACCCTAAATTCAATTCTTATGTTAACAAATGAAATTTTAAGGGAAGGTGGTGATTTATATTTCTTAATGACAAAGTCCCTCAATCAGGACAAATTAGAACACTTTTTCTGTCTTTAAATCTGAACCGCGAAAAATTGGTACAAAATCTTTTATTATTGAGTCATGTAAACGAATGACCCCAGAGTGGTTTGCCGACACTTGTTCTCAACACAGAATAGAGGTTTTGGACTTTCTATTATTGGTTCTCCTTCGGAAACATTGCTCTTGGACTACAGAAAAAGGAATTTCCAAAAAAAGAAAATTAGATATTTTATCCAATAAATAATCTTTAAAAAAAAAATTAACTTTATTAGCCTTTTTATGGAGATGAAAATCCTCAAAATATACATACTTTTTGATGCTTTGAAGTATAAAGTAAGAAATAATTTTAATCTTGATTATTATTTATTTATTATTTATTTTTAACATAAAAAAATTAAAGTGTCTTCTTTTAAAAATGTATATATACGTACATATACATATATAATTCATACATACATATATAAATTAAAAATAAAAATAGAATTTTCTTATAAATAATTGAAAAATCATCAATTTATCATTCGAAAATTTGTCATTAATGAATATATACTTGTTTTTTATATTTTTGGAATTACATTTTTTGGTTTAGTTAACCTTTTATTTCAAATAAATATAAAATCAATTGTTGAGCTTAAATAAATAATAATAATAAAATATATTTCTAACTACACTTTTATTACGATATTAAATAGGGCGCTATATATTCGATGTAGATTAATGTATTTTCCGTCGCGCAACTACAAATTAAATATGCTTTGCCCTACACTAGCTTACATAGTCGTATCGGAGCACTGTATTCTTTAATACACAAAAATATTTGAACCAACAACATTATTCTCTAAGTTTTAAAATTTAAAAAACGAAAACAGCTCACAATGAATAAGAAACACAAACACATAAATTGTATTGTATGTGAATATTGTTGTTAGCATGATCCGTTTCTGTACTTAAGCAAAAAAAAACACGAAGTAAAAAATTTGTTGTGGCTATCGTCTTATGCACTGTGATGTTGTGTGTGCAAAAATTTTGTTGTGGCTATCTTGCTGTGTGATGTTCTTGTTATAGTTGTTGGAGTTTCGTCACTGTATGTACTGTGGCTGAACGAAAAAACCTAAACAACAATGCAAAAGAAATAAAACACACATTAGCACAGTGCATACACTGTGACATTAGTTTCTCTTTGGTTTCGCTTGTTTTGTTACGCTCTTTTCTTTTGTTTTGCCTTTTGCCCTTCCTTCCCGCGTCTGAAAAAATGTTGACAAAATATTTGGATAAGTGTTGAGATGCGCATTCTATATGATTTATATTCTTTGCTTCGCTTGTTTTGTTACGCTCTTTTCTTTTGTTTTGCCTTTTGCCCTTCCTTCCCGCGTCTGAAAAAATGTTGACAAAATATTTGGATAAGTGTTGAGATGCGCATTCTATATGATTTATATTCTTTGCTTAAACCAAAGAATATAAATCATATAGAATGCGCATCTCAACACTTATCCAAATATTTTGACAAAATTTTTTCAGACGCGGGAAGGAAGGGCAAAAGGCAAAACAAAAGAAAAGAGCGTAACAAAACAAGAGAAACCAAAGAGAAACTAATGTCACAGTGTATGCACTGTGCTAATGTGTGTTTTATTTCTTTTGCATTGTTGTTTCGTTTTTTTCGTTCAGCCACAGTACATACAGTGACGAAACTCCAACAACTATAACAAGAACATCACACAGCAAGATAGCCACAACAAAATTTTTGCACACACAACATCACAGTGTATAAGACGATAGCCACAACAAAATTTTTACTTCGTGTGTTTTTTTTTTGCTTAAGTACAGAAACGGTTTCATGCTAACAACAATATTCACATACAATACAATTTATGTGTTTGTGTTTCTTATTCATTCTGAGCTGTTTTCGTTTTTTAAATTTTAAAACTTAGAGAATAATATTGTTGGTTCAAATATTTTTGTGTATTAAAGAATACAGTGCTCCGATACGACTATATAAGCTAGTGTAGCGCAAAGCATATTTAATTTGTAGTTGCGCGAAGGAAAATACATTAATCTACATCGAATATATAGCGCCCTATTTAATATCGTAATAAAAGTGTAGTTAGAAATATATTTTATTATTATTATTTATTTAAGCTCAACAATTGATTTTATATTTATTTGTAATAAAAGGTTAACTAAACCAAAAAATGTAATTCAAAAAATATAAAAAAAACAAGTACATATATATTCATTAATGACAAATTTTCTTTTAATTATAAGAAATTCAATTTTTATTTTTAATTTATATATGTATGTATGTATTATATATATGTACATATACATATATACATTTTTAAAAGAAAAGACACTTCAATTTTTGTATGTTAAAAATAAATAATAATCAAGATTAAAATTATTTCTTACTTCTTTATAAAAAGGCTAATAAAGTTACTTTTTTAAAAGATTATATATTGGATAAAATATCTAATTTTCTTTTTTTGGAACTTTCTTTTTCTGTAGTTCAAGATCAATGTTTTTGAAGGAGTACCAATAATAGAAAATCCAATACCTCTATTCTGTGTTAAGAACAAGTGTCGGCAAACCACTCTGGGATCATTGGTTTACATGACTCAATAATAAAAGATTTTATACCAATTTTTTGAGGTTCAGATTTAAAGACATTATGAAATATTGAAATGTGTTTTTTGCTTGCATCCATTTTGCTATCATTCTAAGTATCTGCTAAAAAACCGTTTTTTGAATTAAGCGATCAAAAAGTTTTTTGACTTTATAATTTTCCACACTCAATTAAACCTTTGCGGAAGGGGTGGCTAAAATGTGACATAAAAACCCCGGATGGGACGGCAAGCTTTTAGGTAATTAGGGAATTGTAAGAAAAGGAAGCAAATGCAAAAACAAAAATGTGCCCAAAACCAACACGGCAACATATTTTTCCTAACACTTTTGAAAAATGCGTGTAATATTTACCACACATATTTTCAGCAGGCATATTTCTGCTGCTATTAAAACAACGTCTGAAACCACAAAATTTAAGACATGTTCCGCAGAATTGGCTTTATCAACAGCTCAGTTTATGGAAAAAATGGCCAGATTTTTGATTGTCTTAATAGTGGCTCCCTTTATCGAGATAATTGCTACAGATCTGCAATTCAGATTAACAATGAAGTATATACATAAATATATTCAGTTCTTTTTAGAATATTTACAAAAGGTGGAGTTTGTAGATCAAAACAAGCGTATTTTGAATCTCACCCTAAATTCAATTCTTATGTTAACAAATGAAATTTTAAGGGAAGGTGGTGATTTGTATTTCTTAATGACAAAGTCCCTCAATCAAGACAAACTAGAAAACACTTTTTCTGTATTACGGCAAAAAGGTGGCAACAATAGCAACCCTTCCGTAGCCGAATTGAATAACATTTTGGCAAAATTAATGGTAACTAAAATAATTCTGTCAAGTTCGTCCAGCAATTGTCTGCATTTACAAGACGAGATAACCCAAGTTGATGCCAACTTTGAAGCAGATTTATATATTGAGATATATATTTGCAGATTATTTTTTGGAAGATGTTATCCATAATTCTGCAGCTATAAATTTCGAACTTGTGTCGATGAGATACTTTGTTGGATACATAGCATTTAAAGTCACTCCAAAATTACGGTGCGAAAAGTGTAGTGCGGAATTGAGAAAAATGATGAAGTTCTAACAGCCCCAAGCGAGCTCCTCATATATTATAAAAATTATCAATCGCTAACAGATTTTGGAAATTTAGCTGCCCCATCAGATAAACTAATGGATGCAAGCGAAAAACACATTTTAATGTTTCATAATGTCTTTAAATCTGAACCGCAAAAAATTGGTATAAAATCTTTTATTATTGAGTAATATAAATGAATGACCCCAGAGTAGTTTTCCGACACTTGTTCTCAACACAGAATAGAGGTATTGGATTTTCTATTATTGGTACTCCTTCGAAAACATTGAATTTAGATATTTAGATATTTTATCCAATAAATAATATTTAAAAAGAGTAGCTTTATTAGCCTTTTTATGGAGATGAAAATCCACAAAATATACAAGTTAACGGGATAATAATGTGAACTTCTTGGAGTCTTTAATTATTGTTTCAGAAACAGATTCAAGCCTACATAGTAGGAAAATTATAAAGATTTAATGTTTCATAGAACACAGAATACTTTTATTGTTTACTGTAATTTACTTTGTTTTAAAACCTTTTTATAATTATTGTTTCATTGAAAATTTGTATATTGATATTTCAAAATTTTTTAAAAAATATATTCATTGTTTGTATATTGACTAGACTCAAGATCGCATTCTATTTAATTTCATAAATTCATTTTAATATAAAATATAATAAACCAAAATATAAATAATATCGACGAAAAAGATAAAAAAAACAATTGTTTAAGGTGGAGAAAAATATCTAGAGGATAGTTAAGAAATAAATTAACTTACATACTTTTTGATGCTTTGAAGTATAAAATAAGAAATAATTTTAATCTTGATTATTATTTATTAATTATTTATTTTTAACACAAAAAAAAAATTTAAGTGTCTTTTGTTTTAAAAATGTATATATACGTACATACATATATATATTTCATACATATATACATATATTAATTAAAAATAAAAATAGAAGTTTCTTATAATTGAAAAATCATCAATTTATCATTCGAAAATTTGTCATTAATGAATATACATATATGTACTTGTTTTTTTTTTAATATTTTTGGAATTACATTCTTTGATTTAGTTAACCTTTTATTTCAAATAAACATAAGAATACTTGTTGATCTTAAATAAATAATAATAATAATAAAACATATTCTTAACTACACTTTTATAACGATAATTAAATAGGGCGCTATATATTCGATGTAGATTAATGTATTTTCCGTCGCGCAACTACAAATTACATATGCTTTGCCCTACACTAGCTTACATAGTCGTATCGGAGCACTGTATTCTTTAATACACAAAAATATTTGAACCAACAACATTATTCTCTAAGTTTTAAAATTTAAAAAACGAAAACAGCTCACAATGAATAAGACACACACACACACATAAATTGTATTGTATGTGAATATTGTTGTTAGCATGAAACCGTTTCTGTACTTAAGCAAAAAAAAATACACGAAGTAAAAATTTTGTTGTGGCTATCGTCTTATACACTGTGATGTTGTGTGTGCAAAGTAAGAGAATAAACGAATTCTCTTTGCTAAGTAAGAGAGTAACAATTCTTTTTGCGGGTTCCAACATTACGACCCGCCATAAGAAATTTTACTTGTACGTGATGCACATTCTATATGATTTATATTCTTTGGTTTAAGCAAAGAATATAAATCATATAGAATGTGCATCACGTACAAGTAAAATTTCTTATGGCGGGTCGTAATGTTGGAACCCGCAAAAAGAATTGTTACTCTCTTACTTAGCAAAGAGAATTCGTTTATTCTCTTACTTTGCACACACAACATCACAGTGTATAAGACGATAGCCACAACAAAATTTTTACTTCGTGTATTTTTTTTTGCTTAAGTACAGAAACGGTTTCATGCTAACAACAATATTCACATACAATACAATTTATGTGTGTGTGTGTCTTATTCATTGTGAGCTGTTTTCGTTTTTTAAATTTTAAAACGTAAAGAATGCTGTTCGTTGAAATATTTTTTTGTAATAAAGAATACAGTGCTCCGATACGACGTTATAAGCTAGTGTAGGGCAAAGCATATGTAATTTGTAGGTGCGCGACGGAAAATATATTAATTTACATCGAATATATAGCGCCCTATTTAATATCTTTATAAAAGTGTAGTTAAAAATATGTCTTATTATTATTATTATTTATTTAAGATCAACAAGTATTTTTATGTTTATTTGAAATAAAAGGTTAACTAAATCAAAAAATGTAATTCCAAAAATATTAAAAAAAACAAATATATATTCATTAATGACAAATTTTCGAATGATAAATTGATGATTTTTCAATTATAAGAAAATTGAAAAAATTTTATTTTTAATTTATGTATGTTTAAAATATACTGTATGTATATATTCATTTTTAGAAGAAAAGATACTTCAATTTTTTATGTTAAGAATAAATAATAAATAAATAATAATCAAAATTAAAATTATTTCTTAGTTTTTACTTTGAAGCATCAAAAAGTATATTTTGAGGATTTTCATCTCCATAAAAAGGCTAATAAGGTTACTTTTTTAAAAATTATTTATTGAATAGAATATCTATTTTTGGAACTTCCTTTTTCTGTAGTCCAAGAGCAATGCTTTCGAAGGAGCAGGAAATCCAATACCTCTATTCTGTGTTGAGAACAAGTGTTGGCAAACCACTCTGGGGTGATTCGTTTACATGACTCAATAATAAAAGATTTTATACCAATTTTTTGAGGTTCAGATTTAAAGATATTATGAAATATTAAAATATGTTTTTTGCTTGCATCCATTTAGCTATCATTCTAAATTATTTTACTTCCCAAAATGGTTTATCTGCAGATTCTTTAAGTGAAATTGTTACAGTAAATGTAAATATTTTAAAAAGCATTGGTATTAATGTTTATGCCCTTATATGTGATGAAGGCTCGACTAACCGAAAATGATTTTCCAATCTTAAAGTATCTGCTAAAAAACCGTTTTTTGAATTACGCGATCAAAATGTTTTTTGCCTTTATGATTTCCCACACTCAATTAAATCTTTGCGGAATGGGTGGCTGAAATGTGACATAAAAACCCCGGATGGGACGGCAAGCTTTCAGGTAATTAGGGAATTGTAAGAAATGGAAGCAAATGCAAAAACAAAAATGTGCCCAAAACTAACACGGCAACATATGTTTCCTAACACTTTTGAAAAATGCTTGTAGTATTTGCCACACAAATTTTCAGCAGGCTTGTTTCTGCTGCTATTAAAACAAAGTCTGAAACCACAAAATTTAAGACATGTTCCGCAGAATTGGCTTTATCAACAGCTCAGTTTATGAAAAAAATGGCAAAATTTTTGTTTGTCTTAATAGTGGCTCCCTTTATCGAGATAATTGCTACAGATCTGCAATTCAGATTAACAATGAAGTAAGGTGTGCGTCACTATAAACTGTAACACATCAAAAGTCAAATAAAACCCGACTGGAGTAAGCTAGAGTTAAAAATAAAACAGTTTTATTTTGCATTTTTATTACAGATTTATATTCTGTATTATTTTATTTAAAAATTAATTTAATTTTATAAAATTTTTTATTTTATTTATTATGCCATCAATAAGCAATGTTATAGTGTTTTCGGTGATTTTTTTGGTACCAGCTGTCCATTTATATCGAAAACTAGTAATGGTTTTGGGAACAGATGTACTCTTCTTTAGTTCTCTTTTGACCAGAGCCCAATATCTTTCAATAGGCCGCAGCTCTGGGCAGTTTGGTGGGTTAGCCTCTTTTGGAACAAAAATAACATTATTTTTATTATACCAGTCTATTGCGCTTTTACTGTAGTGACATGTTGCCAAATCTGGCCAGAAGAATGTTGATATGTTGTGCTGTCTTAGAAATGGAAGCAACCTCTTTTGAAGACACTCTTTGATATAAATATCTGAGTTTATTGATCCCAATGTAACAAACGATGCACTTCTGTTGCCGCAGCTACAAATAGCCTGCCAAACTAGGAACTTTTTGGGAAATTTTGATAGTTTTTTAGTTCGGAACTCTTCAGAAACATTGCCTCTACTATCCGCTACATAAAACTCTTGGCCAGGAAGCTGCGCAAAGTCTGCAAAAACGTAAGTTTCATCATCCATTACACAACATTCGAACTTTTGAAAAAATTCTTTTTTGAGGAGTTTTGCTCTTTTTTTCTGCTTCAATGTTCTTCTTAGCATTTCTATCCGGAACTTTTTGGACTTTAAATGTTTTAAGGCCAGCTTTAGCTTTAACTCGGCGCACAAAACTTTCCGAACATTGCACGCGCCGGGCCACTTCGCGACCAGAAATGTTTGGAAGAGCCAGCAAAAGCTTCTCAACCTTTTTGGCTTTCGCGTCGTTCGTTACCAGTTTTGCTTTACCTGTTTCAGGCTTTCTTTCAATTTTTAGGTCTTTGTTGAACTTTTTGACCACTCTGGAAACACATTGCCTGGTCACGTGGACTTCCCTAGCAACTTTTGTATAACTCCAATATGGTTTTTTTGAATTATTTGAATAATTTTTGTATGCACTTGTCTTTGATTATCCATTGTGAACTAACTAACAAGTCAAATTTGACAAACTGATACATCTTAAAATCTGACACATTTTTCAAAGATATTGTGATTAAGAAAAATAATTTTGATTAAAGGTGAAAAAAGTTATTAAGAAAAATGGGTGTTACACTTTATAGTGACGCACACCTTATATAAATATATTCAGTTCTTTTTAGAATATTTAAAAAAGGTGGAGTTTGTAGATCAAAACAAGCGTATTTTCTTTTCAAATAAAATGAAACTCACCCTAAATTCAATTCTTATGTTAACAAATGAAATTTTAAGGGAAGGTGTTGATTTATATTTCTTAATGACAAAGTCCCTCAATCAAGACAAATTAGAACACTTTTTCTGTCTTTAAATCTGAACCGCGAAAAATTGGTACAAAATCTTTTATTATTGAGTCATGTAAACGAATGACCCCAGAGTGGTTTGCCGACACTTGTTCTCAACACAGAATAGAGGTATTGGACTTTCTATTATTGGTTCTCCTTCGGAAACATTGCTCTTGGACTACAGAAAAAGGAAGTTCCAAAAAAAGAAAATTAGATATTTTATCCAATAAATAATCTTTAAAAAAAATTAACTTTATTAGCCTTTTTATGGAGATGAAAATCCTCAAAATATACATACTTTTTGATGCTTTGAAGTATAAAGTAAGAAATAATTTTAATCTTGATTATTATTTATTTATTATTTATTTTTAACATAAAAAAATTAAAGTGTCTTTTCTTTTAAAAATGTATATATACATACGTACATATATATAATTCATACATACATACATATATAAATTAAAAATAAAAATAGAATTTTCTTATAAATAATTGAAAAATCATCAATTTATCATTCGAAAATTTGTCATTAATGAATATATACTTGTTTTTTTATATTTTTGGTTTAGTTAACCTTTTATTTCAAATAAATATAAAATCAATTGTTGAGCTTAAATAAATAATAATAATAAAATATATTTCTAACTACACTTTTATTACGATATTAAATAGGGCGCTATATATTCGATGTAGATTAATGTATTTTCCTTCGCGCAACTACAAATTAAATATGCTTTGCCCTACACTAGCTTACATAGTCGCATCGGAGCACTGTATTCTTTAATACACAAAAATATTTGAACAAACAACATTATTCTCTAAGTTTTAAAATTTAAAAAACGAAAACAGCTCACAATGAATAAGACACACACACACATAAATTGTATTGTATGTGAATATTGTTGTTAGCATGATACCGTTTCTGTACTTAAGCAAAAAAAAAAAAACACGAAGTAAAAAATTTGTTGTGGTTATCGTCTTATACACTGTGATGTTGTGTGTGCAAAAATTTTGTTGTGGCTATCTTACTGTGTGATGTTCTTGTTATAGTTGTTGGAATTTCGTCACTGTATGTACTGTGGCTGAACGAAAAAACCTAAACAACAATGCAAAAGAAATAAAACACACATTAGCACAGTGCATACACTGTGACATTAGTTTCTCTTATTTTGTTACGCTCTTTTCTTTTGTTTTGCCTTTTGCCCTTCCTTCCCGCGTCTGAAAAAATGTTGACAAAATATTTTGATAAGTGTTGAGATGCGCATTCTATATGATTTATATTCTTTGCTTAAACGTTATGGTAAACGTTTGGGGATGGCTAAAGTGCTAATGGGTTCAATAAAATCGGCATGATATAAAATTTCATTAAATTAGATAAAATCTCTCTACCAACCGAAAAAAAGTTATACAAAATATTAGATATTGTTAAACAATAAAATCATTAGAATATGTGTAATTGAAACTAGTTTAAGTGAAACAACAAATTTACGCTTTATTTTTTCTTGCAAACATATAGGAAGAAGCTATTAACCTTAAGGGATTAATTAGATATCTTCAGCAATTGATAAATACAGAACAGACTTGCTGGCAACATTTTCATATTTTTAAAAGAAGTCGCGGGATACTCCAAATTTTAGATGTTTTGAAAAATTCAGTATGTGTCTTGTCAATATTTTACACTTCTGCAGTTAAAAATAAGAACTATATGCCTCAATTCAATGTTGATTGATTTTCTACTGTATATTAAAGCATTGCTTGATAAAAAATTGTCTGTTTCTTCTATAAATTAAGTCCTGATTATGGTTCCAAAAAGTTGTAAAATTGATTTTGTATTTTTAAAATTCCGTTGGACTTTGACTATCGTTTACAACATTCATTTTAAAATGTTGAAGCTAACAAAACACAACATTTATGTGGTATCGGGGCCTATACATTCGTATGTATGTACATACATATATATTATAAATATCCATTTTATTACTAATATCTGAAAAATAAAAATAATTTTGCGATTTTAGATATTTCGCATTGTACGAGTATTTGGTGAAAAAGATAAAAATGAAACTGACAACCCTTTTTACAAACTATTTAGTATCTGATTGTGTAGCTGTAGTGTGAACATTATATGGCATATTACCCAGTTCCTAAAATGTAAATATTGGAAAATAGCAACAAAGCCTTTTTTAAAAATAATTTAATAATGTAACAGTGAATTATTATATATTCACTGATCTTTATAATAAAAATTATAATTGAACTGAATTTTAAATAATGAAATAAAACTTCAAAAATACCAAAATAGCGAATTCAATCACATCTTGCAGCAGAAAATTCCATTAGAATCTTTTTTTATTTTTATTTAAACACAATGGTATTAAATTGTAACACCTGTAAATAAATATGCTCAAGCATTCACCTGTAATACTTCAAGGTCTCTTTTAAATTGTAACATAATTATATAAATTTGTATATATATATATAACTAATGTATATCTACTTATATATTTAGAAAAAAAATTTTACTAGAACATCAACTAAATATACACATCTGATTAAAATAATAAGTACACTTATATACTATATTATAGTTATACGGTTAATTTTGCTTTCTTTTTTCAAGTGCCCACTTAAAATTTAAGACATACGAGTAATTAGTGTTAGCAAGAATATATACATACATTTGTTGTTTTTAAGAAGGTAGTAAAATTACTACGAGTAACAACAGATTTTTACTTTTAGAGCTGTCATTCGTTTCCTTACTGTTTTAAAAATTCATATTATAAGAAAAAAACTTATAATAAAGCTGAGATACAAAAGGAAACTTTTTTCATAAATTGTCACGTATGTATTTCTATTAGCCTTGGAGTCACAAAAAAGAGTTGCAACACGTGAATGGCAAAAACCACCCCACTGCTGAGAGTCAATTCTCTTATTATTCTCTTTAAAAGAACGTTTTTGTGTTATCTGAGGAAATCTTTGCTGATATAGGATGTGGCAAATCATACAAATAAATAAAACCTTTTAAATATGACGGCGATAATGTAATAAAACTGGAATGAGGTCCAAGACGGTCTTCTGCAGCACGGCCCCAGGTAATCCATTATGATTCAGTTTGTCAGTTACAAATTTAGTACTGCAAGAAAACGTGTAAGCAGAACCTGTTCACATATACTTAGTATAGGTACAAAATAGACTGTATCGCTTGTTATCCATTGCTCATATGTATGCATTAAGTGACCAAGAGCTTTAATAGCTCCCCCTCTTTGCAGCAGAACCTACAGGTGTTAATGTTAGACATGCCTATTCTGTACAGGTTCTCATTTTAGGCGTAGTCACTTGTAACTGTAACTGCTCTTAGCCTCTTCACTCCAGTTTCAGAGCAACTGTCCTCCCTATTAGAGTTGAAGGCCAGAAAATTTTTGGTATTTTCGGGGCCAATAGTATCGTTGGTGTAATACCTCATCTCCCTTTTTGAGATAACTATCAAATATCCGCATTCTCATTTCCTGTATGCTCCTTGCATACTGAAGTCTAGACGGTTCTGAGGAGCCAGGATTTTATCTCGTTGTGACATTTGCGTAGTGCCCTGCAGTATCGCCTATCAAAAACATGCACAGGGTCCATGTGATCGGCTTTTTGGGGCATGAAGCATATATTAAATTCCATATTAGCAATTCCATTTGAATACAGTGAATTATAAGAAAACATACATTCTAAATAAAAATTACACGGGAGTTTGTTTTCCCTCTTTTATTTTTACAATTAAATTTATAAAGGAAACATGGGAGGGGAAGAGGGAAAAAAATCCCCTAGGAATTTAGAATTGGGCGAATAATGTTTTCATATAGGAAAAAAACGTTCTATTAGAAATGATCTTCAAAAGGATAATTGCACTTAATTTTCACTACCACTAAATATTAAAAATTTTTTTTTATTTATATGCTTAAACTATGCAGAACGCACTTGTTTATTCGTAAAATTAATTTAAAAAAATTTTTTGAGTTGTGTCACTTTTGAACTAGGTGTGCGATATAGTCCTTACAGGATATTAATTCTCATATAAGAATACCAGTTTTATGACCAATATAATAATTATACCTAAATAAATTTACATAATAATGATCCAATAACTGGTTTCAATTAGGAGTTCAAGAAATAAATTGATAACACTGGTCAACAAAAGACCAAAAATACGTTGTTTCCTGCGATTTTTTTTTTTTTTTTTGTTTCTATATCAAACTGACGTGTATTTTTTAACACGTCAATAGTTTTTCAGTAACAGCTCTTGTTTTTAAGTTATAGCTAACTGCCCTTACATACTATTTTTAATGAGATTTTCATTATTTAATGAATATTAAAAGATATACTATTGTTGTTTTCAATAAGGCTTCGTCAAGAAGGTTGTCTGCTTAATCCTGATTGTTTTTGCTATATCTGTGGTGAATATAATTTGTGAAAACTGGGTATCATGAATACTTTAAAATAAAATTATGTAATCTGGACAAGCCATGGGTATGTATGCCAGATATGTGTGGTATGTATGCTAGTATTTTTGATGGGCTGCAGATTAGGGAACTTGTGAAAGATCCTAGTTTTGTCAAATCAATGATAGAAATCCCAGAGCTTGGCATTCATTCATTTGTTTTGATTATGAGTAATTTCGTAGGCAAAAAGAAATCTGACGACCATATCGAGCTTGTAGAGTGCATGGTATCACGCTTACAAGAGCTAGGGTGCAACATGAGCATCAAATTACATTTCCTGCATTCGCATTTAGACCGATTTTCATAAAATCTCGGTAATTTTAGTGAGGAACAGGGTTAATGGTTTCATCAGGATCATCGGATAATGGAAGAGCGATATCAGGGAAGTTGGGGCTCAAATATGATGACTGCTGCTATCGTTTGCAACGAGATCTACCTAAAGTCGCTCATTCCAGCAAATGTTATAAAAGATCATTTGATAGTATTTGATAGAAATTTTGTTAGTCAAAACAATAAAACGTATATTTCAAAAAGTATTGCTGTTGACAATTTCCCAGTATTTTTTTGTTCATAATCAGGGTCACAGAAGTAACGAATAATAGAAAAAAATCAAAGGAAACAAGCCAGTGGCCATTTTGTTTGTTAAACCTGTGTATTTATTATTTTGATCATATGTGTACATATGTATGTATGTATGTCCATCAAAAAAACTTTTTTTTTTATGACAAAAAAACAAACAAATAAAACTCCGCAGTCACATGCTGAGACTAGAGCATTAAAGACTACATTGTCTTTGAAAAAAATTCACTCATTTATTGATGGTTCATTTCAGTATTAAAAAAGTATAATTTTAACGACTTTTATGAGTTTAATACTCGTAGTTGAAACAGTACTAATGACATTATGACTCTACAAGAACATCTTTAAGAATTTTTTTTTAAGTCAAATAATTTTGAGAAAATCTAAAGTAATTAAAAAATATTAAAATATAGAAGCAGAAAAAAAACTGTTAATGGCTTTTGTAAACGTGATGTTATTTTAAATGTTGGTTTCACACCAACTAACATGGAGACCATCTATTGCAACTGTAAGGAAACTTATAACCAGAAAACGTAAAAACAACACTTACTTAGTTTTATCAGCATTTCAATATGAGTTGATGTAGTGGAAATAATAATGATTTATTTGTTAAAATAAATATGACCTTCATTTCACTACATTTTCAAAAACACTATAAAGTTATATAATGAATTCATACTTAAAGATGTTTTGTGATGATACAAAAAGAAGTTTATTTTTTTTATTTTATTATTTATAAAATTTTTATTTTTTAATCATTGCGTGTGCATCCACATGGGAAATTATAAAATTTTTAATTTATTATGAAAAATTAAAAAATAATAGTTTTAATTAAAATGTCTATCAAATAATTACAATTTCGTGCAAATTTCATGAGAAGTATTAAGAATTTTTAGGAAACGGTGTTTGTTAAATAAATAATACCCATAATTTCAACTAAAAAGTATTTTTTTGCTGTCATAAGAAAAGGTTAAAGAATTTGTTGAGATGTTTAAAATAAATATTATAGAAATATTCCTTTTCTTTAGAAACTCTGCAAAGGTCATTAAAAAGGTAAGAATTTGTTATGAATGAATTAAATAAAATGCTGATAAAAGAGACTGTCGCATGACCACTATAACTTAAACTCAAACGTTAAACATTAATATGATATTTTAGGTTTCTGACAAAACCTAACCATTTTTATAAGCCACAAAGCAAAATGAAGTAAAGGCAAGATTTTATTTAAATCAACTACGTCTAAAATACATAACACGCTCTAATAGTTTCCAACTTTTTAAACACCTCAAGTTACACATCACAATTTAAGGATGATGTTTGAATCAATTTTAAATATTCTTTTTAAATTCATTTTATTTATTTAAATTTTCATTGACCTTTGCATTGCTTTTTCGAAATTTCTTTTTAAATTTAAGAAAAATATTTAAAATATTAGCGGTAATCACTCTTCGTCTGCGTAGGATAATCACCTTACTATGCTGGCAAAGAGCAATAGGTCTCTGACAGTGTCTCTCATGCCAGTCGAGGAGCAGTTACGAAGATTTATCAAAAAAAACTGCACAATTTAAAGTACATCCATAGAGTATTAACAGTAACTAGTTTCAAAACTAGCAATTCAGTGTATTCCATAGTGTACTAAAATGAAATAGTTACGAAGCGAACTCTATGTGTCTACTATACGAGGTATGATCAAAAATTAACCCTTACTCTCAAATTTCGTGAGTTACGTATGTTCGATTTTCGCATTTTTTTTTTTTTTTTTCTGTTATGTTGGTACACATGTCTGTTATGAATGTTGGTAATATCAGCCATTTTGGATTGTCAGTTTGTTTTTGACAGATAAAAAGGTTAGTCGTGTTTTGGTGTGCTCTTCGATTTTTTACTATTCGAAGAAATGGATCAAAGAAACTGCATTAAGTTTTGTGTAAAAAATTAAATTAAATGCGCAAGGATATTTGAAATGTTGACTGTGGCGTTTGGCGAGTCTACTATGAGCAGAACACAAGCAATTCGTCAGAAACGCACAGATTTGTGGAAAAACAAATCATGGATTTTGCACCATGACTTTTTGGCCAAAAACAAAACCGTTATCATGCCTCAACCACCGTATTCATCGGACTTGGCCCCCGCTGACTTTTTCCTCTTCCCAAAACTGAAGACACCGATGAAAGGAAAGCGTTTTGCTACGATTGAGGAGATAAAAGAAAAATCGAAACAGCGCGTTTCAGAAGTGTTTCGAGGATCTGTGGGGGATTACTTTGAAGGGTACAATATAGTTATTGATGGAGTAGTTTTTAGATTACTCCAATGCAATGCATAGATGGATTGCGTAGTCCTCCCCTAGGATATTGCAATGTTAAATAAAACATGTTTTTTCATACATTCGGATTATGTTTGGACTAGTCCTGTTGGAATTTGTATAGTAAAAATATGTGCTTAATATAATTTTGTGTATTTATTTGTTGAGTCATAAGAACATATATATTATCAGCCAGGCCCACGATATCGAAAGAAAACTTAAGCGAAAGAAACTCAGTCACTCACTGTGAATCTAAGCTGCGGCCCACTAATTGTCACTTTGTCGTTCGCTTTGCTTTACGTTACCAACGTAATGCAAATAAACAACAAAGCACCCATATCAACATATCAAAAAATAATCGCGAATATACACGAAAAAAGCGCTGAAATGCTTAAATTGTACAGTAAAAAATGCAACCGTGTGCTAGTTTAACTTGACAAAAATGTAGTGAACAGACTTATTCCGATTTTGTTTATTTATGTATATGTGTGTAAAAAAATTTTGTGTTACCAATCGCATTTATTTTTGGCGACACAAAAATTAGTGTGCCGCAAATCAGCTGTTTGTCGCTTAAAACTACACGATTCGATATCGTGGGCCTGGCTGTATGTGATTTAATAACACTTCATTTATTTAAAAAAATAAAAAACAAAACAAAATAAAATAAAATTTCAATTCTACGTAAAAATTCATGTTGAAAGATGTAATAAATTAAAGCCGAAATAGAACATTAACTTTCTACTCCTCCTCATCACTTAGTATGATTTATTTCGAACGTTTTGTTCGTACTAGTTCAAAATCTGAGCTTCATCCACTATCAAATTTGGGCATCCTTTCGACTATTATTGGTTTGACAAAATCGTGCATTGAAGTTTGTTTGCTTTTTTTTCGCAAATTTTTATAAATTTCTTGATAGAGAACTAAATTGTTTTGAAGATTTCGTTTAAATATTTCTTCCAACTTATTCACCTTAAAATAATTTTATCAAAACTCTTTTACGAAAAAAAACAACTGTTTCACAAACTTTTTTTTATTATACTTTTGATGGAATTAGACTGAATATTTTTTCGCAATTTTTTTACACGCTTTAGATTCATGCTTTTATTTGCAATGCCGACAACAAACTAACAAAAAAATTATTACATCAAATGAAAGTAGCATCAATCGAAGTATGGACAAAATGCAAAGAATTTTATTTAGGCAAGAAAACCTTTTTCAAATTAAAATAGTAAATAGTTGAAAAAATTTTCGTATAAATCGCGTTGTAAGAGTAGCGTTGTAAGAAAATGTCCGCATTTTGGGAACCGCGTTGTAAGAGGTTTACCTGTATGTACTTATATTTCATTTATATTTATATCAAAGTATATTTTTTTCTATAAAAGGCCAGCACTCAGGGGACGGCCCCTACTTATACAGTACATTGTACTGGTCTAGGAAAATATGTTATGGGAAGGGGAAAAGAGGCAGTAGTGTTTGTGGACATTTAATTTAAAGTTACAGATGCCGTAATTGGCAGAAAAAACATTCGCTGGCGGATTGTTCCATAAACGAGCGGTGCGGCTAAAGAATGAAATCTCTCTATAATGCATTGTGCGTTTTGCTGAACAAACAACCACAACCAAATGCGCTCTGAGAGAGGTACGTGTAGTCAGCAAGAATATGCGACCACTCGGAATCAGATCCCTTATCTCATCAGAGCATCTCCCATCTATCGATAGAAAAATGAAACGCACGCCACATTGCGCCGATGCTCCAACGAATCGATAGAGTTCGATAACTTACTGTCGCTGATAAACGCCTTCGCTCTTTCCTCTATGCGGTGGAGAAGCCCAAAAATGGATTTTGAAGCACCGGGCCATACATGAGAGTTGTATTTCATCCTAAGTAGGATGAATGTCTTGTAAATATTGAGAAGGTCAGATGGAGTGAAGTGTTTTTTACATCGTTTTAAAAAATCGACCCACTTGAATGCTTCCTTCGACACTCCAAATATGTGATCATTCCAACGAACATCATAATTAATTCTCATGCCCAGAACATCAAGAGCGTCAGCTTCCTCAATATTTACATTACCCATAGTCACAGATGCCACAATTTAAAGCTGTGGCCAACACTTTCAACCGAGAGGATTGGACTGTCCAATGGATGGTGTACTTTAAGCTGTAAGGTTTTAATATATTAGTTGGAGTTGAAAATATTTTATTTTTAACTTTAAACAAATATACCTACACATATATGTATGTTATGTTTATATATGTATATATATCAAATCGTCTACCTTTTTTTACATTTTTACTTGTGCAATTTGTCTGTATCAGATTAAAAACCTAAATGTTACTGCTCTCAAATAACATCTTCTTAATATGTTGATTAAAAAAAATTGTGAAATTAAAACGTGAATAGCAAGCAAAATTTTTATAAAATTTTTAAATAAAGGGAAACAAATTTACATGACAACTTTTATACTTTTGGCCTTAGCCAGTCAAGATCGTGGATGATTTTTCTGAAGAAACCAGAAAAAAGAAGAATATTTACAAAAAACAAAAAACTTTATTATGGGTACGGTATGGGTAAGGTACTCTTATAAATGGATTGAATACAATGCCTTTACCTTTTGACATACAAACATACATACGAGTACATACATAGTATGTATACACAAATATTCTTATATTCATAAAAAAACTGTCAATATGAAAACTGATTGAATAACAAAAAAATGGCATTATGTTTTTACGTTGGCTAAATTGAATTTACGATTATGCTTTTTAACATATTCTGACAAATATTCTAAAATCAAAATAAATTGCCAAAAAAATATGAGAAAAATAATAATAAAGAACATTTACCCAAAAATTTAAGTATGTATGTATGTACTCGTATATATAGGTATAAGGATTTATTTATAGTTTTATGAGAAATTTTTTGATAAAGTAATAATAATATTGTGTTAACAAGAACAAAAGCAACAACAAATATTTAATAATTGGCATATTTGTCAAACTGTCAATTGTTTATCACCGCTTATAAATTTATTACAAATTACACCAAAAAGTCAAATATCTAAAAGCTTTTGTTACGAGTATTTACTAAAAAAATAAAAAGTATGCGTATAATCAAGGCCAGTATATTTATTTTTTCAAATTTATATTGGTTAGTTAGTTATGGTGCTTATCATTAACGTTATGAAATAAATGGAAAAATGTTAATTGATTTTTATCACAGACTATAAATAACATTACAAAAGCACAATGATCGTTTAAAATTAAAAAAGTAAAGTCCATGGAAATGGACTGTAATTGTATCTTTATCCAAATCTTCACAGTGATTATTTAATTTTATATAAAAACTAGCTGTACCCGGTATGCTTCGCTGCCCTCTCATTTTAAATAAAATTAAAAGTATTTGTATATTTTGCAAACAGTTGTGGGAGAAAGAAAATGGGACTACCCCACTATTTTAATTAAAATGTATTTTAAATTTGAGGTAAAGCCGTTAATAAACGTAGTAAAAAAGTATGTGCTGAAGTGTGCATGTTCGAAAAATATTACCGTGTAATAAGTATTCCTAAGTCAAAGCTGCACGCTGCGAAAATTTAAGATCGGTTAACAGTCTCCTATAAGGTACAAACAAACAAACAAACAAACAAATAAACAAACACACATTCAATTTTATATATTTAGATGGAATGTGTGTTTGTTTATTTGTTTGTTTGTACCTTATACAAGACCAAATCTCTGGACCGATCTTCCTGAAATTTTCACAGCATTTAACTGGGACTCTGGCATGATTAATATGTTACTTTTTTTCGAACACGCCCACTTTTAAAAATGGTGTAATTGCTCCCATATAGTTTTTAACAGATTTACTTCAAATTGTATAAACATTATACTCCAGGGGAGGTATAAATAAACATTTCTTACGCCACGCCCCTTTTCACGCTAAATTTTGTTTGAAAGTTTTAAACTTTTTGTTCTCTGTACAAATTTGTTCATTCCAACGAATTTTTTTTATTTTGTGGTATATTGCTCTTAATATTGTTAACGTCGCCATATAACTATGAACCACGTCCACCTCACCTCCCCCTTTTTGTTTAATTCAGATACTTACTTATACCACTAACAATGTTTGCTATACAAAATAATTTTTTTGTAATATGTATTTATCTAAAGTTTCATGCACTTTTTATCTACAGGTAACGTAGGCATACATTTTTCGATTACCAAATCCCCCTTTTTCGCCCCATTTTACCTTAAATTATAATTAACTGCTTTTAATCTATATATCTAAAAACTAATGTCTGTCAGTACGTTTGTTTATTTGTGCTTTATAGGAGGTCAAGTCCTTGGACCGATCTTCCTTAAATTTACAGCATATTACTGTAAAAATATATAAATACTTTTAATTTCCTTATACAATATAACGGGGTAGCGAAGCACACCGGGTTTAGCTAGTATTATATATACATACATTGTATATAAGATGTGCGTCACTATAAACTGTAACACATCAAAAGTCAAATAAAAACTGACTGGAGTAAGCTAGAGTTAAAAATAAAACAGTTTTATTTTGCATTTTTATTACAGATTTATATTCTGTATTATTTTATTTAAAAATTAATTTAATTTTATAAAATTTTTTATTTTATTCATTATGGCATCCATAAACAATGTTATAGTGTTTTCGGTGATTTTTTTGGTACCAGCTGTCCATTTATATCGAAAACTAGTAATGGTTTTGGGAACAGATGTACTCTTCTTTAGTTCTCTTTTGACCAGAGCCCAATATCTTTCAATAGGCCGCAGCTCTGGGCAGTTTGGTGGGTTAGGCTCTTTTGGAACAAAAATAACATTATTTTTATTATACCAGTCTATTGCGCTTTTACTGTAGTGACATGTTGCCAAATCTGGACAGAAGATTGTTGATATGTTGTGCTGTCTTAGAAATGGGAGCAACCTCTTTTGAAGACACTCTTTGATATAAATATCTGAGTTTATTGATCCCAATGTAACAAACGATGCACTTCTGTTGCCGCAGCTACAAATAGCCTGCCAAACTAGGAACTTCTTGGGAAATTTTGATAGTTTTTTAGTTCGGAACTCTTCAGAAACATTGCCTCTACTATCCGCTACATAAAACTCTTGGCCAGGAAGCTGCGCAAAGTCTGCAAAAACGTAAGTTTCATCATCCATTACACAACATTCGAACTTTTGAAAAAAATTCTTTTTTGAGGAGTTTTGCTCTTTTTTTTGCTTAAATATTCTTCTTAGCATTTCTATCCGGAACTTTTTGGACTTTAAATGTTTTAAGGTCAGCTTTAGCTTTAACTCGGCGCACAAAACTTTCCGAACATTGCACGCGCCGGGCCACTTCGCGACCAGAAATGTTTGGAAGAGCCAGCAAAAGCTTCTCAACCTCTTTGGCTTTCGCGTCGTTCGTTACGAGTTTTGCTTTACCTGTTCCAGGCTTTCTTTAAATTTTTAGGTCTTTGTTGAACTTTTTGACCACTCTGGAAACATATTGCCTGGTCACGTGGACTTCCCTAGCAACTTTTGTATAACTCCAATATGGTTTTTTTGAATTATTTGAATAATTTTTGTATGCACTTGTCTTTGATTATCCATTGTGAACTAACTAACAAGTTAAATTTGACAAACTGATACATTTTAAATCTGACACATTTTTCAAAGATATTGTGATTTAGAAAAGTAATTTTGATTAAAGGTGAAAAAAGTTATTAAGAAAAATGGGTGTTACACTTTATAGTGACGCACATCTTAGATTAGTGATTTTTAATTTTTTTTTTTTTTTTTTTGGTTCAAAGGTTAATAACTGCAAATTGTTTCATGTACCCCCAAAATGTCTTCTTTTTACATTTTTGTATTACAAATGAAATCGGCAACCAAACTGACCTGCTCTATGAGTTTATAGCCGCCTAATTAAGATTTTATTAGACTTGATTATGATAATTTTATATTTAGTTCTCCCACTTATAAACAATAGATCAAACTTACGCTTTGAAATTTCTATAAGTGAAGGTTGCAAGCTTTTGAAACGCAAATATGATTTTTTGCCTAATTTACTTATAATTATGGTTAAACAAAATATTGATTGTTGTCGGTTCTATCTAAGCTATTACTAAATTGTTTGCTTGCAATAAGGCTTCTCAAATGGAGAACATCAAAAACATATTATCGGATCAAAAAGAGGGTACATATTATACTTAAAACTCTTAAAATTTCAGATGTGATTACATTTTAAGAGAAATATAAAATCCGAATACATCATAGCAAGAAAATTCCACTCGAAAATATATTTACATTGTTTTTTTTAAATATTTTAACCTATTATTACAACTTGCTGTTAGTTAAAGGCAGGATCAGAGAGATAAATCGTTTTTTGTTATTACAATTAACTTAAACTAAAGGTCACTTATACATACATACATACATACATAATTGGGCATTACAACCCTGTGTCAAGGTTACGGCCTAGCTTCTCGCAGCACTTATGATGTGTGTGTTAATTATTATCCATGAGTACTGGGACCTACAGTTTAAAGTCGACTCCAAATGTCGGAGCTGAGATTTGAACCCAGCACTGTCGTCTTAGTAAACCAACACACTAACCACTAGACCACGGCGACTACAAGGTCACTTATATATATAGTATATATGGATTATTTTAAACTTTAATAAAGGCTTAAATCAAAATAATACCTTTTGTTATGCAAATATACGATAACTTTTTATTTCCACTTTTGTATGACTTCAAAAGAATACCTTTTTGTTGATAAAAAGTTAGTCAATACATAATCACGAAAGTGGTCTTAACTGAGGTTCTAGAGATGAATCGTACTCATGGATAAAAATTGACACACACAACATAAGTTCTGCAAGAAGCTAGGCCGTAACTCTGAAACAGGGTGGTAATCGCCAATTATGTATGTATGTAGATATCGGTGTTGTTAGTTGAATTGAGTTCCGCTATTATTTTTTTAATTTTTAGTTTTTTTTTTGTTTTGTTTTTAAGTCTATTTAAAAATTTATTGAAGTTTAAAATTATTTAGAAACCCTGTCAAATATTCAATTGGCCATATTTTTAATGTCAAGTTTCTTTATCATTTTAATGTGTACTTTTTTTCAATAGAAACGCAAAAGACCGCGTTAACCTGGTCTATGAGAAATTATATTCCCACGCTTAACGTGTTATTTATTTTTTTTTTTTAATTGTTGCTGTTAATATTGCGGTAAGTTTGCTGATGAGCTATTGTAAATTTAAACTTTTTTTAAAGACTTGCATTGACAGTTATTGCTGTGTTTAAAAAGCCTTGACATCAAAAAATATTTTTCTTTAATTTAAATATTTATTGCACACTTTTATAGAAGAAGTATTGGGTACTGTTTCATAACTGGGATATAATAATTCTTCTTTTTAAGTTAATTAATAATTTTAATAATTTCACATAAAAACATTTACATATGTACTTGGAAAGCATTTTGTAACGTCCATCATTTTACAATACATTTATTGTCTTTCAAATGGTTAAGTAAGATTTGTTTTTAGATTTTTTGTTATGGTTTTAGGAAAACTTGCCACAAGTTTTAATTCGCTATAACTAATAGTATATATAGAATAATAATATGAATTACCATGTTTACAGTAATAAAATATTTTATTCTGGAATTTGAATCTTCAAATTAATATGCTCTCTTATATTGAAAAATAGAACGTAAGTTTATTTCACAAAACATTATCAAGACCATTGAGATAAAATCTTCTTATATTTTTACCCTTTAAAAAAGACAATTGATGATGGTAAGAAAAGGAGAATATGATAGAAACTGTTGTGTGACTTTACTTCGACTAACTCATACAAGTGTATGTACATACAATAATAATTTCATTATGCGATTTCCTAAAAAGTATGAGTTAAATAGTTGATGTTTGGTCTTGAATATGCACAGGACACAAAGAACTCTGATGAGACTACCGTAGCTGGAGTCGAAAACAATTGTTCAGTTTGGCTAGTGTACTATTCCTTCACGGACATCATTTCTTCATTAATTACCAAAAATATTCATTGCCGTTAACTTTGATCTAATTAAAGCGTTTCTGACGAAACAAAAACTAAAGTATAAAAAATATTGATCAGGGGGCTAATTCTGGGACTCGTGATCGAAATAAATTCGTATCGAAATTAATTTCGATCGTGCGAGTTTTTCTGATGATGGCACTCGTTACCTTGCGAATCGATTTTTTAATAAAGTGTTGTAAAAGATTAAAAAAAAGTCTTAACCAACACTACAAATATGTAAGCAAAAAACATATACTTACAAAGAAAATTAAATAATTTTTCAAAAGAATTGCGAATTTGTTTTATAATTTTGAAAGTTTTTCCTTTTTTAATCGCGGTCATGGACATAAGTTTATTTTTTTATTCTTCATCATCAGAGTCTGAGAGTGAGTGTGACATAAATGCAATTAGAGGAGGAAGAAAGCTTTCAATTATATTCGTGAGGAGTTAGAATTTGCTGGACATTTGACAACTGCCATACCAGCAAAAATACAATTGGCCACCACTTTATTGCTTTTGGCTTCCGAAGGCTTTCAAAATACTGTCGGCAACGATTTTATTATTGGTATAAATCAAATAATAATTAATATTAGTTACTTAATTTGCATAAAACTTATTAAAGATTTAACTTACATTTTCTTTTTGTTTGCGTGTACCGAAATAAATAAAATGTGGTTAATTTTAAAAAACTGTTGTGGCACTTGTAAAGCGTTCAAACAAGAATAATTATTTTTTACTTTTTAACAAAAACAATAAACCGTTAAGTTACTCGTTAGAGTTTGCGTAAAAACTCCTTTACAAAGGTTCAAAAAAAGGAAGTAATACAAAAAAGTACCAAAATCTGTTACAGACCGGTTGATCGCCGAGGCTTCCGGCTAACGTCTTTATCTCTCAGGAAGGTTCCAACCCTCCTCGACGAACGCGTATCCGAACAAAAAAAAATGATAAATGAAACTGTAATTTACTAATTCCAAACCAACAAAACATGCACCATTTGCCAGTGTTCCTAGAGACTAGATGTTTATCTCAAGCCCTCCCAACCTTGTCATAGCCATCTCCTCAACTAAATATTGCCATGACCCGAATGCCGCCAAGCCCCGTGCTACCTTATCCAGCCATCACAACCTTACCTTCTCCTCAATCTACTCCAACATCATGACTTTAACACGATCAGTATTTCTTTAAATAATTGTGGTTTATTATACAGAAAATATTCATATTATATACATAGATCTAATTAATAATCAAAAAAAAAAAGGCATACATACATCTACTTAAATAAAAAAATTAAAAATGCTTTGAATATTCCTTATTTCGAATGTAATTAATCTTTTTGTTCCCTACTAAATTTTTCTAACTAAAAACAAACTGTTTTGTAGATATTATTTTCTTCTTTACAGATATTTACTTATTATCCTTGTATTTTTCTTTCCTCTATTCAGATATATTTTTTTTTCTCGCTATTCTTTTAGGAGCCTTATACTACACTAGCCAGAACACTTCGCCTGAAGGAGCTCCCTAAGGGTAGTCTATCTGCTCGTACACTCAGACTCAAAATCATGCCCCTATTCCTTTTTTCCCTTCTTTTTTTTTCAATTTGTTTTTAGTTAATATAAAAAAAATTTTTACTTATTTTTTTTTAATATAATAATATAGCTTTTTATGTATGTATGTCTATGTATTCCTATCTTTAAGTAGTAATTATTTATCAATATTAGCACTAAACAATTAAATAAAATCTATACATGATAATAAAAATGCCTAAACTGATATATCTACCTTAATTAAATTTACGACACAAAACATAAAATTGGACATATATCAGGCAATATTTTTGTGCACAATGACAAAATCAGGTTCTCACAACGTGTCCGAATTAGGTTCATGCAAGTGTAATTATCTCTTCCTAATTCCCAGTGGCTGGTATATTTTTGGTACGAGATTTGAAGCTCTTAGTTCGATTGCTTCTTCTTGTTTTGCTCTTCGTTATCTCAACGCAATATAAAAAAATATACATAAAACTTCCTACCTGGTATGACAATAATCTTGGCTTCTGACCCCCTTGAATATACACCACGGGTCCCACACCAGCTGCACATTAATATAAAAAAAAAATTACTTATCAAAAATGCAATTCTTCTTTCACTTTCACTCACGTAGGTCAAGTTTTAAGAATCCTATATCACTCAGTAAAGGTTTTCCTCCCTCTCCCTGCTGGACGGGAAGTTTCCACAGTATGATTCCCTTGGCACGAATACCTGACACGCTAGATATTTTCTCCAATGGATCGTAAGAGGAATCACTATCTTCCTTGAATGCTGTACCACACACAAAACACTCGCACAGCCTTCACTTATTAACCCACTGTCACTAATTACTTCGACGCTGAATATACTTATTTTTATTCCTAACTTTCACTTTTCTTTTTCTCTTTTTCACACAACCACTGTTATTGCACACTAACGCTTAAAAACAAACTGATCGCGAATCCAAAAGGTTTCCTTATAACCGCGGTTCGCATAATTGCGGTATCTATTTAGCAGTTTTCTCCTTTATTCTGTTAAATATTCTTTCTCGAAATTTCACAATATAAATTTCCATCCACCTCCATCTTTTTCTTTTCTTTATTTTCAGGTCCTAATTTTTTTTTTTTTTTTTTGGCGCACTAATTCTTTTCCTTTCCAATTTTTCCCCTTTCCTACATTTTTCCTATGATCGTCTACACATCTATTCAAATTCTTCTCATCATTATCATCAATTCCACTTCCGCCTAATAATTTCCATATCCCTTGCCATACCAAGTTTTCATAATTTTTAGCAAGTATATGTCCTCATTCATAAAATCCACAAAACCAGCCACCTTATTTCCAAAACCTTGAAATAGACAATAACAATTTCAATCTACATGCAAAACAATAAAAAAAACGCTACTTTACTATATTTATTTTACTATAAACCGCATTACAACACTATTATTACTTGTCACTGTTCTTGTACTAAAAACAACATATAAAATATCTATTGGTCTCCTTCTCTCACATAGATATTCTCCAGTAATCTCTAACCATTACACAAAAACTGGCGTGATGGTAAGTATTACTTTGCAAGAAAAATTTTATATTTTCTTCTAATTTAATTTTTCCTTTAATATTTACAGATGGTTGACCCTCAAATCCTGAATGGACGAATTAGACTTTACCGGGTTATTTATAAGTATCGTTCCAACACCCTATGTATTTTTATCCCTAATAATATTTTCTTTTCCTCTTCTTTTTCAGGTTACAATGATCAATCAAAACAATAAAAAACAATTACAAAACATAATGCACTGGGGATTATGCCACATTATCCACCAAGAAAATTAGTCCCCAGGCATGACAAATTATAAAACAAAAAGCCAGCAATAATCTGAGCAAGAATTCAATTATGCCGTTACTAAAAGATACTACCAACGGGCGGTATCACAAAATCGTCTCCCTACCCCTTTCCTCTCCATTTGGCCAGGTACCCCGCAACAATAAACCAATTTCTTTCCTCCCCCCGTTCGTCAATTGACACACCACCCATATCAGTACGCACTGTAAATACATACACATATACCGGGTGCCATGTTTTAGGATACTATTCTAACACATTTGTATTTCACACCACGCAACAAAACTCCGATCACGTTGTTGCAAGACGAAGTGGGCGGTGTGCGGGTGTTGTCCGCCACCTTGGCCCAACGTGGGGACTTCTCACAACCCCGAGACAAGGGTCTCATCTCAAATAAAATCTAGCCGGGCTCTACAATGTAAGTTCGATCCTTATTTCTTCCTGCTCTTATTAAATCTAACTTCACCTACAATTTTATCTACTATTTAGCATCATCTGTCTCCCAAGTCGGCGTATATCCATGAGGGTCATGAGCAAGCACACTCTAAACAAATTTATTTTCCCGGGGAAAAAAAATCATAGAGGCGATCCACAATAAAAAAAAATTTTATACACTTCATGTTACTGGTATACAGTAGGGCATGGCTTCATGCTCGATAATATAAATAAACCGATCGCCTACAGAATCTGACAATCCGAGGCTTTTCATAACAAAATTTAAAATTCTAGTTCTACTAACGCGTCATATATTAAGGTACATGGACAAAAACCTCTATTCACTCATCCCCATGGGAACAAACATTGCTCTCTGCACCCCTATATCACTGCTACCTTTTCTCAAGAAAAAGTATAGTAATATTCGACACACCAACAAGCTCACGGGAAGTATTATATAACTAATTTCCCTGAAAGTATCTTTACTTTGTGAAACCTTTACCTTTCTTTCAGGACTTTCATCCCCCCGGCTCTGCAACCTATTGATATTGCACACCCCTGGGACTTATACCTAAAAAAAAAACAAACAAATGGACTTCACAACTTAAATCTACTATCACAGATGAATATAAACAAGAAATATCATTCCCCAAATTATAAATATTGCACTTGGAGATCCTAATACTATATCACAGTAGAGTCAAGGTAAATATCACAGATGGTAAAAAAAAAATTATTAAATAATAATCACAGGTAGAAATAACCGTATAGGTTCAGATGTATAAATGAAAAGAAATTAATTCGTTTATGTTATATTGTTGCACCTATCCTTCCTCAAAGTAGATATAACTAGTATGTGCCCTAGATTTTATAGAACAATATGTAGACTGCTTAGACCTTTATATCTTTTGCATGATACGTGCCTAACAGTTTCCCCTGCAAAGTTTCTAATTCGTACATATTTCTGCCAACTGGTCTTACTACTCGGCATTTTAGAAATTTTCTGCAAAATTTGGCATTTCGATTCTTGGCAAAATCGCTCAGAACTTGATTACGCCTGTATACTTCTTGACCAGGGATGAATACTACATTTCTAGCTCTCTTGTTATATCTTATTGCGCTCTTTTCGTAGGCTTTTTGTATGTTTTGCTTTATTTCCTCTCGCATAGCTTGTAATTTGTCTTCTCTATTCATATGTATGATTTGGTGGTCGGTTAGCGATTTAAGTTTTCTACCCAATTTGTAATCTGAGCCTGATGTATACATGTGATACCCAAATAACGCAAAAAAGGGTGTAAAGCCAGTCGCTGAGTGTACCGATGTTCTTAGAGCACATTCGATTTCGGACAGGTACATATCCCAGTCCCGGTGATCCTTTTCTAAATACGATCTGATTGCGGACAAGACAGACTGGTTCACTCTCTCACTTGCGTTGCTCTGTGGTGAGTATACTGCGGTCTTTATGTGCTGTATTTTATAGGCTTTTAGGAGATTTTGAAAGCTTTTAGCGACAAACTGCACTCCATTGTCGCTATGGATTATTTCAGGGACGCCAAACTTATGGAAAATCTCTTGAACTAGAAACCGGATTACATTATTAGTTGATGCCTCTTTCATTGCCTTTAAAAATGTAAACTTGGTGAAGTGATCTAAAACAACAAATATATAACAATTACCATTTTTAGAACGGGGATATTTCCCCATGAAATCTATATATAATTTCTGAAATGGCCTTTCTGTTGTCACTGGTGATCCAATCTCATGTCTCAAAATTTGGTTAGTAGGCTTAGCTTCTTTGCATATCTGGCAGTTATTTATAAAATTTTTGACATGATGAGTCATCCGAGGCCAATAATAAAAACGCTTTAGCCTTTCAATTGTTTTCGCAATTCCGCCGTGTGCTGAGGTGGGTGAGCAATGAGCCTTTTCTATTATGGGATTCGCTAAGTTTTCTGGGATCCATAACTTCCACTTATATTCATCGTGATCCTGCTCAAAAGCCATTTTTTTGAAAACCATACCGTTTTCTACTTTCAAATCCGGTAATTTGTCTTTATTTTGCTCAATTTCCTTTATTAGCTCTAGGTATTCATCGCTATTGAACTCAGTTGTTTCAAAATCTAATATTTCATTCCAGTCCAGTTCACTTATATTATTTTCAACAGGAAATCTAGATAGTGTATCGGCGACAATGTTTTCAGAACCCTTACGATGCATTATTTCAAAATCAAAGTGCTGCAGTTGAAGAGACCATCGAGCAAGCTTGCCTGATAAGTCTTTAAGGGACATTAACCATTTGAGACTGGCGTGATCAGTCACTATGGTAAATGGCATCATCTCTACGTATGGTCGAAATTTTTTCACTGCCATAACCGCTGCCAAGCACTCCTTTTCGGTCACGCTGTAGTTTCGCTGGCACGGGTTTAGTTTGTGCGAGTAAAATGCGATCGGGTGCTCTTCTTCTTTACTATTCAATTGATACAGCACTGCTCCGATACCGTAGTCCGATGCGTCACACTGGATGTAAAAACGTTTGGAAAAGTCAGGGTGTCTGAGAACCGGGGCTGATGTCAATGCTGCCTTTAATTGTTCAAATGCATCTATAGCTTGTGTTGTCATTTCAAATTTTTTGGATTTTTTTAGCATATCTGTAAGAGGTGCTGATATTGAGGAGAAATCTCTGATAAACCTCCGGTACCATCCGGCGGTTCCTAAAAAGCTGCGTACTTCTCTTGGGTTTCTAGGTATTTTGATCTCCCTAATTGCCTTAATTTTTTCTGGGTCTGTTTTAAGAGTACCTCCGCCTATTATAAAACCAAGATATTTCACTTGTTGATAACAAAATTTAGATTTCGCCAAGCCTATTGTCAAATTCGCTTTCTTTAGAGCCTGTGCCACTTCTGCTAACACTTTTAGATGTTTTTCAAAACTATTTGATATTACTAGAAGGTCGTCAAGGTAAATAAAAACATTTTCTTTTAGCCTTTGTGGAATTACCCTATCCATTAAACGGCACAATCGCTGAGCAGCGTTACATAGTCCGAATGGCATCACCCGAAACTGGTACAGAGGTCGACCTGGAACCGTAAATGCTGTATACTGCTTGCATTCATCCTCCAATTCAATCTGCCAAAAGGCATGCTTCAGGTCGACACTGCTGATGAAATAGGTCTCGTCGATTCGGCTTAAGATACCATCAATGTTTTGTAATGGATAGGCGTCCTTCACGGTTACTTTATTTAGTTTGCGTGCGTCTAAACAAAAGCGATTTTTACCTGGTTTTCTAACCACTGTCGTTCTATTGTTCCAGGGGCTTTCGCTCTCTTCGATAACATTTAATTTAAGCATCTTGTCTATCTCCTGGTAAACTATATTCTGCATCGCTGGCGAAATCGGGTAATATTTTTCTTTTACGGGTTCTGCTCCTTCAATTAATTTAATATTGTGCTTTTCTAGCGGTGTACAGCCAAGACCATCTACTTCAAATGTTGGGAATCCCTGTATAACTACCTTTAATTTATTTTGCTGTTCATTATTTAATACATGTGGATTTGACATGTGGTTTTCTGGTTTCAAATCCTCTGATAATTTACTTAAATCAATTTCACTGACTCCTACGACTTCTGGTGCCAAATTAAACTCTCTCCAAAAATCAACTCCTAAGTAGGCAGGTTGCTCTAGATCAGGACACAGGTAAAATACTATATCCTTACTTTCACCATTGTATTTTACTTCTATCACTACTTTACCTAACAGTCGATGTTGTTGACCACTAGCCGTAGCTATTACCGAGTATATGGGGATGATGTTCAAGTCCATTTCGCTTATCAGCTCTCTACAACCATTTCCTAAAAGACTAACCGTTGCTCCAGTATCTAGTAGACCTTTAATTCTATTATTGCCAATTTGAAATTCTGCGTAGGGCCTTGGGTCTTTCTTTTCTTTATTGTTAGCTGAATTAATGGCCGATATTGCTTGTCTTCTGTCTTGTTTCATCTGTGCCTGCCTGTCTCTCAATTTCTGAATTCGCTTAGATCTTTTATGATTCAACATAGTCACTTCTTCGTTGAAGATTCTATCTCTAACATTATCATAGTTTATTTTTCTTTCCTCTAGAGAATACAGATGTCTTTTTTGGGGTATAATTTTGTTTAATTGAATACTTATTTCTTTTAAATTTGTTGTTTTATTTATTTCTTTTAAATTTGTTGTTTTCTTTATCTCTTTTATAGATTTACTTGCGGGTTGGCTGCAGAACGATGGTTCCCCGCTCTCCCTTCGTTCTTGCGAAAATTTTTCGCCTTACAATTTGAGCAATTTGGGGATATAACATCGGGTTTACCACACCGGTAACAAAAGATTGATCTTTCTTCTGCAGGGCAGTCCATGAACATGTGACCATTCTGTCGGCAATTCCAGCAATTCAATGGTCTTACTGTTTGGCTATTTAAATGACTCACTCTCACTTCTGCCACTTCTTCAGCCTCAAATTCTTCATCCGGATATTTTCCACTGGTTTCGTCGTATATCTCATTAATTTTACCGATATACCTGTTTGGTGCTTGTTGGGGCTTCAGGTCTCTTCGCAGAAAGGTTTTTTCGGCGTCTAGGCAGTGTGTTTTCAATTCCTCTACCGAGGACACATTTATAGGGTAAACAATTCTTCCTACCGCTTCTCTTAAATTCTTTTTAATCATTTTCACCATTTCTGTTTCAGGCATAGAAATAGATAAACGGGATCTAAGTTGCATCATCGCAAAGAAAAACGCATCAATTGATTCTCCTGGTAACTGTCGCCTTTCCACTATATCACGCATGAGCTCGAAACTTGATCTTGTTGATTGAAACTGCTTTAACAGTGCCTGTTTTAACGTGACCCATTCAGTGACATAACTTGTTTGTATAAACAGCCAGTACCACTTTTCAGCTGATCCTTTGACTAGAAGGTGAAAGTTGTCCAAAACCTCTTTCCATGGTACACCATACTGGCTTTGCAGACGCTCCACTCGAAAAACAAAATCTTCTACAGCCAATTTATTGCTGTCACCATCGAATTCAACACCCCATTTGTCCACACGTGGTCTATTTTCATGCCTCATTGAATTTTCGCCATATATCGATGAGGATCTAGACGAGGTATTGGATTGAGCTGGTAGCGCTGATGTCTCCATCATCTGTTGGGAACTTATTGAGTTTTTCCTTGTACCTGGTAAGTGGTTTTCCAGCAAGTTCTTATTTTCTTTTTGCGTTTGTTGTACCAATATAGTCAATCGGCTTACTGTTGAAGTTAATTCGTTTATAACTTTCTTTATATCGCTGACTTGAGAGCTCACACTGTGTTCAACCAGTTTTTTTATAGTCTCGTCCATCATTTCTGCAGCAGCTTGTTTGCTTGTACTTGGACCTGGCAGATTAGTTGGTAACGGGTTACTGCCTTGCTGCACTCTCGCTGCATTAGATATAATGGTCTTCGACATGTCCCTGATTTGTGCTTCTCCCTCTGGATTCATTTCGGAGTCTTGTGGCATTGGGTCTATTTTGGGGGTATTCGGTTTATGAACCTTACGAACAACGTGCGGTGTCGATCTATTTAAATCAAAATTCAAATGTCTGTTTCTTTTTCGTGATCGAGTCGTAAGCGGGCTACTACTCATACTCGGACCCGATAACAAACAAAAATACTCAATATATAACCTACACTCTTTTGCGATACTAAGGCCAACTCACGACAAGCTAATAGTACTTATATTTCACCAATAAAGCTCTGCTAAGTGGAAATGAGAATCGTCTTCAATTCAAATCTACTGTCCCCGAATAACGAAAATTGATAAATATTTTAAAAAAATTTAAATATGACTACGTGAAAAGACCAAAAAAAAAAATAAAAAGACTAACACAATTCTAGGTATACATAAAAAAAAATAAATAGATAATTAAATAAATTGATTAAAAAAAAAATTATATAAATAAACTAATTAATTAAAAAAAAATATTTAAAAACCTAAAAAAAATAACGTTCGGGACTGATTAACTGCCCCAGGAAAAAACAGCATGCAATACTAAAATAATAAAAAGCAAAAAAAAAAAAAATTAATTTTTTAAATAATATCGGATATAATCTAATAACATAAACACTAAAATATAATTATATATAATCTACACCTAAATAAAGGACTCACAAATTTCTAAAAAAAAAAAAACGTATATCAAATACTTCAAATCTTTAAACACACTGCTAATAACATACACTAACCATCAAATTGACTTTACTTCTGATTCGTATAAATATATCTATCATTCTGTCGGTGAAGATTGTGATGACGTAAATTAAGGTCAAGGCGGTATACATTTACATGCACCAGCAAATAGTACTGATAAAAAAAAAATATTAACTATTAAAACTAAATGAAGTCGCGTGCTGCAACACTATCGTCTGGGCAGTCATCTATCTATCCTGTAGAAGTGAAAGATCTCCAGCAATTACCAACGGCAACCCAATACATCGTACCCCTTGAACAGTGTCACGGGAGGCTACTAGGCAGCTGTTGCAAATACGTCCAGCACTCGGGCAAAGAAAAAAAACGTTGACATACTTAAAAAAAAAAAAAAAAAACTTGACCAAGCAATAAGGACAATCTGCTGTACCTTAAGTCATGGTCTGTTATCTACTATTGAAT
Source organism: Metopia argyrocephala (assembly GCA_963576795.1). Lineage (NCBI taxonomy): Eukaryota > Metazoa > Arthropoda > Insecta > Diptera > Sarcophagidae > Metopia > Metopia argyrocephala. Next base: position 51,811,485 of record OY756211.1, on the reverse strand, counting down.
ACTATGGTCAGGCTATTGTTGCGTGTCTCGATGTTCCACACGCCTCACATTCAGTTTGGGCGCCATTTAATGTTACAGACCGGTTGATCGCCGAGGCTTCCGGCTAACGTCTTTATCTCTCAGGAAGGTTCCAACCCTCCTCGACGAACGCGTATCCGAACAAAAAAAAATGATAAATGAAACTGTAATTTACTAATTCCAAACCAACAAAACATGCACCATTTGCCAGTGTTCCTAGAGACTAGATGTTTATCTCAAGCCCTCCCAACCTTGTCATAGCCATCTCCTCAACTAAATATTGCCATGACCCGAATGCCGCCAAGCCCCGTGCTACCTTATCCAGCCATCACAACCTTACCTTCTCCTCAATCTACTCCAACATCATGACTTTAACACGATCAGTATTTCTTTAAATAATTGTGGTTTATTATACAGAAAATATTCATATTATATACATAGATCTAATTAATAATCAAAAAAAAAAAAGGCATACATACATCTACTTAAATAAAAAAATTAAAAATGCTTTGAATATTCCTTATTTCGAATGTAATTAATCTTTTTGTTCCCTACTAAATTTTTCTAACTAAAAACAAACTGTTTTGTAGATATTATTTTCTTCTTTACAGATATTTACTTATTATCCTTGTATTTTTCTTTCCTCTATTCAGATATATTTTTTTTTCTCGCTATTCTTTTAGGAGCCTTATACTACACTAGCCAGAACACTTCGCCTGAAGGAGCTCCCTAAGGGTAGTCTATCTGCTCGTACACTCAGACTCAAAATCATGCCCCTATTCCTTTTTTCCCTTCTTTTTTTTTTCAATTTGTTTTTAGTTAATATAAAAAAAATTTTTACTTATTTTTTTTTAATATAATAATATAGCTTTTTATGTATGTATGTCTATGTATTCCTATCTTTAAGTAGTAATTATTTATCAATATTAGCACTAAACAATTAAATAAAATCTATACATGATAATAAAAATGCCTAAACTGATATATCTACCTTAATTAAATTTACGACACAAAACATAAAATTGGACATATATCAGGCAATATTTTTGTGCACAATGACAAAATCAGGTTCTCACAACGTGTCCGAATTAGGTTCATGCAAGTGTAATTATCTCTTCCTAATTCCCAGTGGCTGGTATATTTTTGGTACGAGATTTGAAGCTCTTAGTTCGATTGCTTCTTCTTGTTTTGCTCTTCGTTATCTCAACGCAATATAAAAAAATATACATAAAACTTCCTACCTGGTATGACAATAATCTTGGCTTCTGACCCCCTTGAATATACACCACGGGTCCCACACCAGCTGCACATTAATATAAAAAAAAAATTACTTATCAAAAATGCAATTCTTCTTTCACTTTCACTCACGTAGGTCAAGTTTTAAGAATCCTATATCACTCAGTAAAGGTTTTCCTCCCTCTCCCTGCTGGACGGGAAGTTTCCACAGTATGATTCCCTTGGCACGAATACCTGACACGCTAGATATTTTCTCCAATGGATCGTAAGAGGAATCACTATCTTCCTTGAATGCTGTACCACACACAAAACACTCGCACAGCCTTCACTTATTAACCCACTGTCACTAATTACTTCGACGCTGAATATACTTATTTTTATTCCTAACTTTCACTTTTCTTTTTCTCTTTTTCACACAACCACTGTTATTGCACACTAACGCTTAAAAACAAACTGATCGCGAATCCAAAAGGTTTCCTTATAACCGCGGTTCGCATAATTGCGGTATCTATTTATCAGTTTTCTCCTTTATTCTGTTAAATATTCTTTCTCGAAATTTCACAATATAAATTTCCATCCACCTCCATCTTTTTCTTTTCTTTATTTTCAGGTCCTAATTTTTTTTTTTTTTTTTTTTGGCGCACTAATTCTTTTCCTTTCCAATTTTTCCCCTTTCCTACATTTTTCCTATGATCGTCTACACATCTATTCAAATTCTTCTCATCATTATCATCAATTCCACTTCCGCCTAATAATTTCCATATCCCTTGCCATACCAAGTTTTCATAATTTTTAGCAAGTATATGTCCTCATTCATAAAATCCACAAAACCAGCCACCTTATTTCCAAAACCTTGAAATAGACAATAACAATTTCAATCTACATGCAAAACAATAAAAAAAACGCTACTTTACTATATTTATTTTACTATAAACCGCATTACAACACTATTATTACTTGTCACTGTTCTTGTACTAAAAACAACATATAAAATATCTATTGGTCTCCTTCTCTCACATAGATATTCTCCAGTAATCTCTAACCATTACACAAAAACTGGCGTGATGGTAAGTATTACTTTGCAAGAAAAATTTTATATTTTCTTCTAATTTAATTTTTCCTTTAATATTTACAGATGGTTGACCCTCAAATCCTGAATGGACGAATTAGACTTTACCGGGTTATTTATAAGTATCGTTCCAACACCCTATGTATTTTTATCCCTAATAATATTTTCTTTTCCTCTTCTTTTTCAGGTTACAATGATCAATCAAAACAATAAAAAACAATTACAAAACATAATGCACTGGGGATTATGCCACATTATCCACCAAGAAAATTAGTCCCCAGGCATGACAAATTATAAAACAAAAAGCCAGCAATAATCTGAGCAAGAATTCAATTATGCCGTTACTAAAAGATACTACCAACGGGCGGTATCACAAAATCGTCTCCCTACCCCTTTCCTCTCCATTTGGCCAGGTACCCCGCAACAATAAACCAATTTCTTTCCTCCCCCCGTTCGTCAATTGACACACCACCCATATCAGTACGCACTGTAAATACATACACATATACCGGGTGCCATGTTTTAGGATACTATTCTAACACATTTGTATTTCACACCACGCAACAAATCTATACTAATAATTAATTAATATAACAATTAAAATCTTAAATAAACACTTGTTATCCAACGAACTATTTAAAAATAAAATTTCGACACCAAATTTGGTATCGAATAAAACTCGCACGGTTACATTCGATCGTACACTCGCTATCGAGTGCCATCATGAGAAATTTCGATACAACTTACTCGATAGCGAGTGCGAGAATCCCAAAATTAAAAAAAATCCAACTTCGAGTAAATTTCGCACGGTATCGACTGCGAGAATTAGCCCCCAGACCTTTCCTGGGGCTCGAACCTCGGGCCTCCAGCACATTAAAATAATTTTTTGTTGCTTATGACAAGGACAGATTTAACTTTCATATTGGGGTCAGATTCTACATTTATTTTAGGTTTTCTTCTGGCAAAAGCTCTGAGAGTAACTGATTGCCATGAACAAGCTTCTCAAGTCTGTCATTCGGAGTCGACGTTAAACTGTAGGTCCCGGTACTCATAGATAAAAATTGACGCACATAACATAGGTGTTGCGAGAAGATAGGCCGTGAGCCTGAAAGAGGGTTGTAATGGCCAGTTATGTACATATATGTATGTACGAGTATGTATATTGCAAAAATAGCCCAATATGAGTCGCTATAATAAACATACATCTAAAAAAGTAGCACAGCAACAGTGCTTCGATATTAAACAGTTGAAGTTCGTTTGTAAAAAATTTTTAAATAAAAATGTTAGATATAAATACATTCTTACCTTAAAAATCAACTGAATACTATTCTTTGATGGTTTTGAAACTTCATAAAATTGTAGTTTTCTGTCTTCATTTAGCTTTTTAAATTGCCAATACCGAAATGCCGTCATGCTAATCAAAAATAAAAATTACAATAAAATTATAAAAGCATAAATGAATATTAATATACGTACAGAAATAATTTAATAGTCTGTCCCTTTTGCACTAAACTTCTGTCTTTAAATCATTAAAAAAATAACAGTCCTAATGTAATACAATTAGAAATTTGTATTGTTTATTAAAAGGGTCCTTTCTTAGGAGATTCCTAGCTTAAAATTTAAATAAAACAGAGTGTGTCTTATGAGATAAAATCAAAATTGTTTGAAAGGTCTAACGATGCCATTTTATAGGGTGATTTTTTAAGGGCTTTCGGATCTGAATTAAAAAAGCACATAAAATTTACAGAAATCTAGAAAATCTTCATTTGAGGCGATATAACCCTCTGAGTCCAATTGTGCTTTACTACTTTACTCTACTGTCCCCAATTATTGGCCAGTATTACACGAATAAATTCTTTAACGTTAGCTTGCTATAGATATGTAGGTATGATACGTACATAGCACCACGAAAAATAATCTTAAAGCATCAAATTGCCGGCCCCAGGCGCAATATAAACTGTTCAACGAGCTGGCTTCTTCATTGGGCCATTGTTTCGAGTGTTATGTGGCATGTGAAACCGTCTTGTTGAAACCCCATGTCAGCCAACTTCAGCTTTTCCATTTTGGGAAAAAACAAATTTGTAATCATTGCACGGTAAAGCTCGCCATTCTCAGTAACGTTACTGCTTTCGTCGTCTCTGAAATAGTATGGTCCAAATATGACATCAACGACACTGGCGGATACAACTGCTATTTTTCATCTGTCCGAATTCTACGTATACGTGATGATGGTTTAATGTCCAATAGTGTAAATTTCGTGTGAAATTTAGCCAATAGTGGTACATTCCACAAGAATCTTGTGTAGAATTTTAATCTAGAAATTAGTCTCAGAGCCGAAGATGATTTTTTGATGAAACTAGTGGTGAGTTTTTATCGATTTTGTTAAAATAAGTTTATCATTCGCACGTATTGTTAAATGGTAAATTCGTATCTAGTTGTGTGGCCATACAAAATGAGTAATTGATAGGCTATTTGCCAGATGTAGCTTCAACTTTGAAATTCTAAAGACACTAGCTAAGTGTTTATATGTACATACATACATACATCTATCATATTTCTTCTGCATATTTTAAAAAATTTAATCTTAACAATAATTATACTCGACACATTAAAAAATTTCTATGATTACATACATAAAATATGTAAAAACTATTCGCTTGTTCTTAATACATGCACATACTATGTATGTGCATATATAAAAAAATTAGGATATAAATCATTGTCTAGGAGTATCATTAAAATAATGCAAATTATGTATATTGATTTTCTTTTATAAGCTTATTAGATTAGATATATTTAATATAAAACGAGATATCTAAGCAACAATAACTAATTACAATTATTAATGTACTACAAAAGAAAATATAATTAGACACTTAATTTTTATAAGCGTAACGTATAACCATAAGCAAGAAATGATAAAACAAGCAAAAGTCTAAAAAGCAATCAATCATCACTGCTATGAATTCTCACAATATACTTATATTAACATTAAGCTGTTGTTTATTAGAAAATATAAGGCAAACTGTATACACATCTGAACAACTAATAAATTCGTTATGGTAAACATTATACGAATATAAAATAACCTACACTAAATATCGTTATTAAGATTAAATACAGTAATCTTTAAATATATTTCCCAAGAGAGGAAGAAAATAATCAAATGAAGCATGGAACTGATTGTTTAAAGAGATGACATATGAAATTGTATTGTTTCGTTTTGACCTTTATTCAAAACATAATTTGAATAAACGGATATTGATGGCAAAGTTTTAAACAAAAAGCTCTTGACCATAATGAGTAATACTTATTGTATATATAAAGATACATAATTAAGCAGAAACATTAACAAAAATAAAAGATAAATATAAAAATATACTTTTCCCACCTTTAATTAGGTTTTATTTTTGTAAAAGTAATAAACATTTTGTTTGGTTAATTAACTTTATTCAAGTTAAACTTAAATAAAATAAAACGAGATGAATTAGCCGATTCGCATATACTTGAAATAATTACCCTAAAGATTTAAGGTAAAAAAATAATTAATGATTTGAAGAAACGTCGTAAACAGTAGCTTTTTAAAAGTGATTAATATACGGATTTATTAGAAATTGTGTGGTAGAAAATAAGACTAATAAAACATAAAATTTTTAAAATAATACCATTATTACCTTCAAAATTTTATAGGAATTTTAGTTTTCTTGTTTTTTATTATTATTATTTAAAAGATATTTTTTTACTATTTTATGCAGTCTTCAACTTCACCTTAATTTCACGCTGTTTTTTTAATAGTAAAATAATCATGGAAAATGGTGTTATGACTGGTACCATGATAGGCAAAAACAAGGGTATATATATGGCATATTTCTGTTCGTCAGGGAAGTATAATTGGGCCAAGAGACTTGCATCGAAAAATGCCTGTTCAGATGCCAAAAACGCTTTTTGAGCCAATTCTGAAGCTTTCATTAAATCATGATTAGCTAAAGCTTCTTTGGCTTCAATTATTAATTCATAAGCAGAATTAATAGCCCGTCCAACGTCGTCATTAATTACTATATAGCTGATATTATCTGAAAAAATATTTTCATAAAACCAAAAAATAAAGGAAATATTTGAAAAATTAAGAACTAACCCAAAAGCTTAATTAAACTTTGTAAAGTATTAGTAGCAGTTGTTATATGAGTAATAGCACTACGTCTCAAATACGACTCATATTCCCAGCGACGAGGTGCCAATTTATCAACGGCTACAGTTTTAACCCCTTCTGCAGTTACCTTTAAAAAATAAAATGTTATTTGATTAGAACACAAATAAATTATTAAAAGATTTGTCTGCCCACCTCTACACTTATATCCAACAATTTTTGTAATTGATATATCATTATTTGCATTACATCATTTGTTTGAACAAAAAATGATACTTTCTCATGAGGCTTCTCATTATACTTTTTGCATATCTCTAGCGAAGGGTTGGCAATTATAATACCGCCCCATTTAGGCGAAATAAATGCATTAATATTATCTTTAGTTGCCCTTTGATTTTGCTTATTATAAATATAAACAGGTGCAATATCACAGGGTGTTATGTATACCACCAAATTAATGGGTGTTTTATTTGTAATGCCTGCACCCAAATTTTTTTCTATAGCTGTGATTATATGAGGCAAAGCATTTTCCGATAAAGCATAATGACGTGACAAAGGCGAATTATCACGTATTTGTTTTAAATCTGCCTCAAATGCCAATTGAAATTTCCATTGGGTTTTTAAAGTGTAGTTGGAAATATGCGAAACCTGATCAAGATAAGGCTTTAGATAAGCTGAAAGTTAAAAAAAGATTTAAAATGTAATATAAATAATTATTTGTAAGAATAATTATAAATTTACTTTCCACTGCCATTTTTACATGCCATTTAGCATCCATTATATCAGGTCTTGGATTAAGAACAGAGACAATAACATCATATTCCGCTTGGGGAGCTTCAGTTTTCAAAGCATCTTTTTGATCTTTTGCTAAGATTTGTTTTACACGATGCGTTTGTAAAATATAGGCATTTAACACTTGCTTCATTTTATTTGATGCTAGAAATACAATTACAATATGTAATTAAGGAAAAAAAATTACTGCTTATGTTCTTTAAAACTCAAACTTAACTTACTTGTATCACTGCGGATTAAAGCTGTTCTTTCATTTGTTATCAGGATGTCTTCTTGTAATTTTGGCCATTCCATAAACAAAAAATCGCCCTCTTTAAGGGTATAATTTTTTAAAATAACATTTTCTAAACTAGCAGGAGTTTTCAGACTAGATGCATTTTCAAAGTAAGGTATCTGTTGGAAATGTAACAGCCAAATTTCTAAAAATTAAAATTATATTATTTCATTGTTGTCTTTACATTTTGTCTATTTCAAATTATCAATACCATCATTTTCATACTGCTTTTGTAATTCCTGGACTAAAAGAGATGACTTTTCATTGTCAAAAGTAAAAATATCAATTTGTACTTTTGTTTTCAGGGGTTCCTTGTTCAACTTCATTATATCGGAGGAGGGTAAACTAACTCTAAACAAATTTTAAGATTAAATTTAGCATTTCGAACATCTTAAAGTATTAAAATTTTACCTATAAACTTCTGTTGTTTTCCACCACATTGGTACACCAATTATAATAACCACTGTCATGAATGCTATCATAGCATATAAATGATATTTATCTGTAAATATAAGATTTTAATGATTTTTATTCAGTAATACCAGTAATATAAAAAGTTCTTTTTAAATATATAATAATGTTGTGACCAGAGTTGGCTTTATTGCATTAAATCAAACAAATTTAATGCCAGTGGAAATTTAGTGCACTAAATGAATCGATTTTAGTGGTAATCATTCAAAATTAGTGCACTAAATTTCCACTACCACTAAATACGTTTTTTTAATGCATTAAATTACCACAACCACTAAAATGATTTTATTTGGTGGTAAATTATTTCCATCTTCATTCAGTGGTGGCTTCAATATTGCTGCATTAATACTAAGTCGTCAAGTGGTAGTGGAAACGATAATGCATTATAAATTCAATGCAATAAACCCAACTCCGATTGTGACAAACGCTACATTTTTAAATCGAATTTAATTTTGAAAAAGAAAAACGCATATGAACATGTTCTGGCAAACGCGTGAATTGCGAAAAATATTTTTTGTTTTTTAATAAAAAAAACTTTTTATTTTTCTATTCATTTGCTAGAGACATTATGCCAACCGCTGGATGGCTTGCTGTGGTAGAACAGAGAAATAGAAATGTATTGCTTTGTAAATGCTTTTGTTTGGTTTTTAAATACTAAATGGGATATGATTCGCATTTAGTCTATAACTATTTGAACATAAGTATATGTATATAGTTTTGAATACCACCTTTGGAAAAAAGTCTCCTGACGAGTCTCTTAAGCAGAGACGAAATGGCCATAGAGACTTGCTTAATCCCAAAACCATACATTTCATATCATATTAAATGTATTTGCCAATAAAGCGAAAAATATTTTTTATTTTTTAATAAATACTTTTAAAAAATATATATATTGGCATATCAACCATTCATACCATTCATTGCTGTTTTTGGGTGTTAGATGCCTTTAAGAGGATAAGAGATTCGTTACATTCACTCTTTTACTGTGTTTTCTTGTATTGCACAAGTAAAATAGTGGCAATTGACAACAGTATACTCATATAAACAAGCAATCAAACTGTTCTCTGATAGAAACGGATGTTATCGATTTCATATTCGAATCAGAAAAGTATCAGAAATTAGTGTTATAGAACCTAATTTTATTGTTTTTTTTTTCAGACATATTCCCATTAGCTTACAGCTGACAGATTTGTATTGTTTGCATCAGAGTAGGAAAATAAAAAACTGAATGTTTAACCTAATTTTGTTTTGTTTTTTACAATGAGTAAAACAAAAACAAAACAGAAACAGTGAGAACGATTGTCCCATTTAATTTTGTATATTGTTTTTGTTTTGAGCACTACAAATACACTAACTCAAATGTGCGTAGGTACAACAAAAAATGAATGAGAAGAAAAAGGAAAGAAGAAGAGAAAAAAGAGAAAATTATACGAATGTAACGGAATAACAAAGCAAGCACAAGAGCGAAAAGCTAATTGTTTCATTTGCGCTCTTTCTCATTTAGAAAGTATTTGTTTTGGTTTTGCTCATGTACAATACCATTAAAAAAATTTGAAAAGAGTATGACTTTGTAGTAACGTTTGCGAAATGTTTTGTTTGTTTGCCCACTCTGGCTTGCATTTACTATTTTTAAGCATTTAATTTTTGCCTCAAAATAGAAATTAAAGTAAAATTAATTAAATTAAATAACAAAAAAAGTGCCAACTTTTTTTTTGTTATTATTATTTAGCTGTTTGTTGTATGTATTTTGTTGTTTGGTAAAATAAGTTGAATAGGATGATTTCGGTATTTGCAATGGATTACTGCATTCCTTTATAATTTTTTTGTTTTGTTTTTCTTTGAAGCAAGACAAAACCAATACGATTTCATGACATCAAATCATATCAAAATCGATTTTCAATTCTGATACATGGAAATTCTGATTTAGATTATACAACTGGGGGGTTACTTTGTATTTCGTTTCGAATCGAAAATGTTACGAATTCGTAAAAAATTACGACTTTTCGAAAAATTGTTGTACTCGTTATTATTAATTTTTCGAATGGGAAACTTCTTTCAAAGGCATTTTCAAATCGAATCGAAATACAAAGTAACCCCCCAGGGGTCAACAAGTTATAGAGAACATTCGAAATAAATTTATTTTTTTTTTATTATTAAAATTTTTAGACAAAAAATTATATTTTTTGATTTTACGAATCATTTTTTATTAAGATTACTAAAAATAGCTTTTAAAATTAAATCGTTCTAATTAATTTAACCAATAACAAATCTTCTTTGGGGGTTACACGATAAAGTTTTGCTTTTCAATTTTTAATACATCCAAACTTTTTTACTAGTAATCTTACACTTTTAAAAATGTAAACGGGCTTGCTTTAATATTTTTTTCCATTTGCATTCCAATAAAGCTGTTTGCCAGACTTAAGAACAATTTGTTGTTTTCCTTTTTAAGCCACAATATTTTGTGTTGTAATTTATTCTTGAAGTTATATTGAAAATAAATTGCTTTAAAACTGAGTGCAGCCTATGACACAGCTCTCAAGTCGCAAACAAAATTTGAATGGTAACGATCGAATTTAAAACACATGTATTTTTCTATGGATCATAAAATATTTTCTTTTTTTTCTGAATTTTATTATACATAATTTATAAGATTACATAATTTTTGTGTAAATAACGTAAAAAAAGGTGTAAAAATTTTAAATTTGCATTTTTTTTTTATTTAGAAAATACATACTACAAAATAAACACATAGAATGAAATTAAATTAAATCAACCCAAAAATATATGTTTCATAAACACTATTTTTGGATATAAAAAATCAAAATAACTCATTGCAAAGAAATTACGAAATTTTATTCCTTATAACTACAAAAAATAACAAAAACTGATCCCTTATCTAATGGCGTATTACGGGAAACATATTTCGTAAATTTTGCTGTACCCCCTTGGCGATAAACAATGTTTAGCGCATTGTCAACAGGTGTAATGGTTAGCAAGACTGATTCATCATCATCGTCGAAACCTTCTCCCTCTAAGGAATCAGTATCACTTTGACTAGACGATTTCTGAGAGAGATGGTTCTGTCCCGAATAAGCCGATAAATATGTTATAACAGCTGCTCCTTCTGACGCATTAAGATAGTAAATTAAATCTAAAGTATTATCTTCCCAAATGGCACCATCTTCTAAAACGGTATAATCGCCGTGAGACCATTTTTGTACTTCTAAACTAAAAGTAGGTTTTGAACAATTTTGACCTGCTAAATCTAAATCGGTAAATTCTCTTAATAAAGAAAACATTTCTTTATTTGAAAATGTATGTATAAGTTGTGACACTGTGCCTGTGCACGAGCTTTGATCTAATACCTCATAGTTTTGAGCATTGGCGGGACCTTGTCTTGACCATTTGAGTTTAGGATCTGTTAGTAATTGCTTCAAAGCGTCTTCAAATATTTCTCTACGGAAGAATTCAAATAAACAGATCTCTGAATTGTCTTCCATCCTTTTCTGAATACTGCGTTTAGTTGTAGGTTTAAGATAAACTTCATTTAATAAATTATCCAAAGATATAGAGGTGGGTTCTAACGGAGGTTTATATTGTAATTTGATAAAAGGCCTTAAAGTATCCGCTATTAGGTCTTCGTTCGAAGCTCCATGAAACCAGCCATTTATGGTAAGACGAGGATAATCAAACGTGGTTACTTCCCCAACTTGATGAAATGACTTAGTGCCTACTTTGAAAAAGGCGAACTGATTATTTTTAGGAGAAATTTTTCTTTTCACTGGAAACTGTGGCAGAGACTTCTCATCACTAGAAAATATTTCTAAACAGCCACCCTGTTCCTCAGACCATATGTCATTGTTTTCCCAGGGTGAGAGATAATACACAAAAGCGATTTGTCTATCTTTTAACAAATCATCGTGTACCAGAAGATAATCACCACAAGTATACATTGAGCAGGAAGCCGATACATAATCCAATTTCAAGTTAGTTACTTTCTCTAACCATGGTCTCACCGAGCGTCTTAACATTTGTAAGAAATTTGCTAAGAATTTGCATTCAATCATATTAGACAAATCAGTACTTTGATAAAATTCATACAAATCCATTTGCTTGCGTGACCAATGGACTTTCTCTACCATTTCTTTAACCAATAATTGGCAGCTTTCCTGGTTTCTAAGTAATTCAGGCAAAAGGCATATTTGAAATGGATCTGTATATACTTCGGTTTTAGTTTCAATGTCTCTAAAGTCTGCTCTAGTATCCTTAAACCATTGCTCCCGTAGCTTCTGGGCAAATTCGTCGCTGATATAATCTGGCCTTAGAGACAAATCAATAAAATCGGGATTTTCCGAACAACTTTGCAATTTTAACTGTTTTACTTTTGGTTCGCCATCTTCACCATCAGCCGGCTTCTTACTGTCTGCAAGAAGAAAAAAAAATGAATTTTGTTTTATTAAGGAGATATTTATTTTAAAGCATACCTTATTTAATGTAATAATAAGCACTTAAACACACACATGATTTTCTTCTTTCTTTTATTAATACAACCACTTAAAAATTATACTTTTTCAGTGGCACTTTTTTCCCGTGTGGTGGGAGCGCCCCTTTCTTTGCTATTCATATTATGGTGATTATATTGTGTTTTAATTACTTACCTTCTTTACCATCATCTTTATTTAAATCAAGTTTTTCATCACTTTTCGAAGTAGCCATTGTTTTCAAACCAATTTTTTACTATGTATTTAAAGAATATATTTTAATATTTTAATTTTCCCTGAGGAAAAATGTGTAGCCACTCAGTTTGTTTTTTTTTTTTATTTCTATTTGCTCAAAAAGCCGATATGTCAATTACAAAAGGTGATGCCAAGTTATATGGTTTTTTACAGGGTTGCAAGTTTTTAAGTACAATTTTGCACTAGCACTAAATTACGGGATCTTTTAACTGTAAAAGCTTTTAATTATTTTAATTCAGCTTCTTTTCTTTTAGTTTGGTTAGAAAAATTTAACTATTCTGATTAGTATTTTTTTATAAGTAATTCCTTTCCAATTTTATACTTTCGAACCCTTAACTGCATTCGCTTTTTTAACTTTCGTTACTACATTGGTGGCCGTGGTCTAGTGGTTAGTGTGTTGGCTTACTAAGACATGAGCCCTGGGTTCGACACCCAGCTCCGACATCTTAAAAAACAAAGAAATATGAAAAAAATATTTCTTTCCTCTCAGCAGTCTTCTGGCAAAAGCTCTGAGAGTAATTAATTGCCATGAACAAGCTTCTCAAGTCTGTCGTTCGGAGTCGGCATTAAACTGTAGCTCCCGGTACTCGTGGATAAAAATTTACACACACAACATGAGTGCTGCGAGAAGCTAGGCCGTAATTATGACACAGTGTTGTAAAGGCCAGTTATGTATGTATGTACTACATTGGTGGGGTAATTTTCTACCCTAATCAAAAATTCTATTTTGCAGAGCCTCACATAAAAACAAAAGTATTAATGTGAAATATTACATTTGTTTATTTTTTATTAAAATAAAATGTTTGTCATATTAAAAATTTCATAAATTAGAAAATGATACTTAAAAAATTAAGTGTATTTTCCTTATTGAAAAAAATTCATATGTATTTTTATAAAAATTTTAATTACTAATTCATATTAAAGGACCGTTACATAAAATAAAATTAAAGGAACAAATTTATATAACAACGATATTTTTCGTTTAAAACAGTCTGTTTGAAATCACTTTTCACATACTGTATAGACTTTTAGTTCTTTAGAATGTATTTTACAAATAATTTATTGCACTTGGTTCTCAAGTCTTCCCCAAGAAATTAGACAATGACATGGTTCAAATATCTAGAGAATTTAGCTAACATCTCACTTCTCTCTTTGACGTGAGGTTTGACTAAAGATATTCTTACTGTTTTTAAAAAAATCACGTCAATTTACAGCTTGATAATTGAACCAGAAATAGTGGTTGGCCAACGCCGCGATCTTCTTAAAATAGAATATACTGCACATTTCTGGTCAAGGGCTTCCACACCATCCTTGGTAAAGTTGTAAAATTCTATAATTTCTTGTTACAAAAAATGTGGATCAACTTCTACTGAATGATGCATCGATGATACCAAAATAACGCTTTTTTCTTAGGCACATAGGAAACCAATGTCATATCTCGAACAAATCCAAATAAAGACGACTGAACTGATTTTGATTTGCTCGGCATAAACTCTTTAAGTATTTCTCTTTTGTTTTTTTCATAGTTCCGACGTAAGTTACTCCGTTTCGTTTTAGAGCATCTACTAACTCAATTGATGAAAACCAATTGTCCCCAGTTATTTTCCTATTGGTGCCAAACAGGGGGCTTGCCAGCCTTAAAACCGATTCCGTTGGTATTAAAAGTCTTTTGTTATCTCTTGTATTCTCTTTTCCTTGGTAAATAAAAACAAAGTATAAGTAATGAGTTCTGGCATCACAAATACACATTATTTTAATGCCATGGCGTGCTGGCTTAGACTTCATATATAATAGAAAGAGGCAGCGTCCTCTAAAAGGTACTAACATTTCACCCACCGTTAAATATTCTGAACAAATATAATTTGATTTACAGTTCTCAATACTTTTCAAATATGTAAAAAATAAGGGCTAGTCAATCAGTTGCTCTTCTTTCCGTGCGACTTTGTATTTCATCAAATCTGAGAGCAGCTATTAAAAATAAGAATCTGTTCAAACTCATCACGGCTCTAAAAACATTTCTACCAGTTCCATCAGTATCCCATAAGGTACATACATCTTCATGATCGTACTTATATATACCATAGAGTACAAAAAGACCCATTAAATCTTTAATTTTTACTTCATTAGTGAGGCTGAGGAAGAAGGGCAAGTTATTACTGGTTCTCTTTTCAAAAATTTCCGTTATTTTATGATTAGTCGGAATGTCGGAATTAACCCTTAACTACATTCATAGGGATCTTTACCCCACGTTGCATTCCTTATTTTATAACTTACAGCCTGTTTCTAGAACACGAATGGTGTTTGACATTCGTCTTTTATATGAGAAACACTAACAGCCTGTTTCTAGAACACGAATGGTTTTTGTCATTCGTCTTTTTATATGAGAAACACTAACAAATTTGAGTGTTTTTGTTAGTGTTTCACATATAAAAAGACGAATGTCAAATTTGAGTGTTTTGTTAGTGTTTCACATATAAAAAGACGAATGTCAAACACCATTCGTGTTCTAGAAACAGGCTGTAAGTTATAAAATAAGGAATGCAACGTGGGGTAAAAATCCCTATGAATGTAGTTAAGGGTTAATTCCGATTTTAAATCAAAACATAAACGTTTCACTCATATGCGAGAGTTAATAATGCAGAACTATAAGACGAATTATAATTTAAAACAAGGCTAAAAATTGTTGCCCGTATTCATAAAAACTATTTTAGGTTTATTGAGAACTTATTTGACAAATTTCTATGCAATACTTGTCAAATAAACCCTCAATAAACCTAAAATAGTTTTTATGAATACGGGCATGTATTTTTATCTTTTTTTCATTGAATGGTGATCAAAAGTGTTTTCTACTTTTCATATAAGTTTGCCTGAATTTAAATGTTTAAACGTAAGTATTTATCTCAAAATCGCGATGAGCGATATGTATGTATATACATTAGAGCGTGCCACCTTATAAAGAAAAAAATGTATCTTCGTTTTGCAAGATTTAAAAAAAATTTTCCCGAACGTACGCGTCGCCTCTTTAGATTTTTCTTTGCCTCTTAGGCACTTATGATCTGATCTTAAAGCCTGATATATCACTGTGTTTGGTCTTCTCGAGACAAAAATATTGATATAACATACTTTACTACTTTGTTTTTGTCTCTTTTTTGCATTTAGCAAAATATTCGATAAATTTAGATTTAACAGTGCCCTAGACTTTGGAACATCAAAGCCACGCGTAATCAAAGCTTTTCTCAAGTCATGTAATATTATGAAAATAGAAAATGTTAAATTGTTGTCAAATACGCAATAGTAGCATGTAAAGATTTTCCAATCTTGGAGAAGGAAAGCCCGTAATCTTTAATATATTTTTTTCAGTTTCATCGCTACTATTTTTTTCCAATTTTATATGAAAAATTAAGTATTAATAAATATTATTGTAATCTTTATCAAAACCCTAAGCAATCGCATTAATATTATTATTAAGCTTGGTTTATTTTGCTTTATAATTTTAAAAGATAGCTTAACTAAAAAATCGAGGCAGTCGGAGATGTGAAAAACTTACTTTAAAGTGAGTTAAAAGTCCTTTTGGTGATCGGCCAATTGTTTACATATTTTACATTGTGCTTGTGGTGGTCCTTTTAGGTCTACTAAAAAATTACACCACACAGAACTTTTATTATATTTTTTTGATTTGTGTTCTTCAAAAGCCATAATTTTTTGGACTTTTTTTGTTGCGCTTGTTTATATTCAAATGTAATATAATGAGTGATCCTTCTTATAAGAGTTGTCTACTTACTCGATTTATCTAGGCTGCCACATACCGTTGGTCTCAGGTAGAAAGGCCCTAACTTGCATTTTTTCAAAATTTACTTTTTTTTAGTAAATTCAATGCATTTTAGAAATATTCCGCTCCTCACAAAGAATGTTACAATATTATAAAAATAACGTTATTACAAGCAATTGTACAGCATTTAATAAAAAGTTATATATTAATAAATTACAGTATCTGTTGTATTTTTACCGCCTCCTGTAAATTTTAAATTATTTGAGTTAGGGCCTTTCTACCTGAGACCAACGATACACTGATGCATATTCCTATAAACCCATTTAATTTTTTTCTCAATTTTTGTTTTATCTTTGTTGTACTCATCCAAAAGTAAAACTGAACTTATTAAATGAGAGGCAATTTAACGGCACTTTTTTAATGTAAACAAAATTTTTTTCTTAGCCTTGTTGTTTGCTTTATTTATGCGATCAAATGTTCTTGGTGCTATTTTAGGTGGAATATTTCTATAAATGCAGACGTGAAAATTGCTTTAAAAAAAAAATACCAAAAATAAAATATTATAAATTTTTGATTCTTTTAAATAAAGGTATGTTTTTAATGACAATATCTCAATTTTACGACCAAATTTTCTCATTTAATTGATAAATTTAACAGTTATAAAGATGCCCAACGGTCCGATCAAGAAAAGATCCAAATAAAATTTTTTCATGACCAAGGATGCTCCAATAGAGAAATTGGTCGTAAAATTAAACGTTCCGAGAGTGTGGTGCGTAATTTCTTTAAGAAAGGACAGAATTATGGTGTTCGGAAGCCTGCAAAGGGAAATACAAAATTAACAAAAAGACAGATTAATCTTATAAAACAAGAAGCAACCTGTAACAGATTGAATTCTAGACAAATAAAAAACAAACTAAATTTTCCTGTGACTTCCAAACACGTTGCTCACATTTTACGAAAAGATGAAAACATAAAATGGAAGAAGCCCAAGTGTAAGCCAATGCTCAAAAAGCACCATAAAGAAAATCGTTTAAAATTCACACGAAAATACATGAAATGGGCAGAGGAGTGGAAAAAGGTAATATTCTCGGACGAAAAAAAATTTAATTTAGACGATCCTGACTTATACTCATGTTATTGGCACGATTTGAGATCAAACGATGTGCGGTTGTCGAAACGTAATTTCGGCGGTGGCAGTGTTATGGTTTGGGCCGCATTTTCTGCAGTTGGTAAATCTAAAATTTGTTTTGTTCCAACAAAAATGAACACCACAATTTATAATGAATTGTTGGAAGATGCTCTTCTCTCTTTTATGGATGAAAAAATGGATGAAGATTGCATATTCCAGCAAGATAATGCTGCAATACACGTTTCAAAACAGTCTAGATCATGGTTTAACGAACACAGCATTCCTCTGTTGGACTGGCCGGCTTGCAGTCCGGACCTAAACCCAATGGAGAACTTGTGGGGATACATGGCCCGTAAAGTTTATACCAATAATGCCCAAAACGAAACCATAATGACATTAACAGAACTAAAACTTAAATTAAAGCAAGCCTGGGAGGAAATTGATTCCGATCTCCTTAAAAAATTAGTGGAATCAATGCCAGACCGTATTTTTGAGGTAATCCACAACAAAGGATCATCCACCCATTATTAATATTACTATAGAGACTGATAAATTTAAGTGCGTTTATAGGAAAATACCCTTAAAAATGGCAATTAAACTCTAAAATTAAGTTAAAAAATATAAAATGATATACAAATAAAGTTTTTAGTTAACAATGTTTTAAATAAAGTCTTAGTTGATTTAATAAAAATATTATTTTCCCACTAAATATGTTCTTGTCTAATTTTTTCAAAATTCTTTAAAAAAAACTCATGTGCGTTTATAGGAATATGCACCAGTGTATATGTTATTAAACTATGCTTGTTTTGTACATTAATAAAAAAAGGAACGATATTTGATTCCTACCAAATATTCTATTCGCATAAAATATGCTTCTAAAATTGAAATGAATACTAAAATATGTATTTATGTTTCTTTAAATTGATAATCCCGAATATTCCGGATAGTTTGTTTTAAATCTCGCATTCGGGATTTACAAAATCCCGAAAATTCCGGGATATCCCAATCGTCATCCCTAATGACTACACACAACGGAATATGCCTGATTCCAAAAACATGTCTCCAAGTGTGTTTCTAGCATTATATGTAGTTATAAATTTATGAAACTAAACGATATTTCTTATAAATTGATTTATATTGAGTCATATACCTATTTATCTGTAGTATGTATATAAAATTAAATCAATTAAACAAAAAACAAACCAAGAAATATTAACCAAACCCTACTGACATTTTTGGCGTCACCAAAAATGTGCCGATTAGACGCAAGATTTCATTGCTTAAAAAATCTAAAAAACAATGAAACACTTTTGTTATTTAAGTTTTATTGTTATTTGGTATATTTGTTGCGCAAAGGCACTTATTATAAACAGTATTAATAAAATGTGATAAATATAAAAAAACTATTAAATTTGTTTAATAATAATTAATAAAAACAATACAATAACAATACAACTGAAGTTCATACAGTCCAATTTTGTGAAGTCCCTTTAAAATAATAGCATAAGAGTTTTGAGACTGTAAAGAACTGTAATATCTTCAAAAAAATGGCATCAAGACTAGTATTAATAAATAAAAATTATTGAAATAATAAATATTGGATATTTTAGGGTAAAAAGGTAATAAAAATTTCATAATTTGTGAGTTTATCTTCACAATATCTTAAAACATTTTATCATTTGTGAGTTTGTATATATCTTACTTTGTTTAGATGGTGGTAGTCTTTGTTTAAAAAATATTTACGTAAGGTACACAACACTATGAAATTATACATATGTATATTATCTACAACATCAATATACATGGCTTAGATGTTGTTCGTTTCTGTAGATGAAATATATTGTAAAGACTTTAAAGCTTCTCCTTGTCCTATCTTTGACAGCTGATAAGCAACTTCAAAAGCCTGACCCAGAGTTAAAATTATTTCAGTAGCCAAGTTCTAAAATTAACATGTAATATTTTAATAATCAAAAAATAATATAGAATTTTCTTACCACATCATCGACCATAAATACATGACAATAATGTATATCTCTTTCTCGTGTTATATAGGCAAAGTAACGTAAATCATCTGTGTCTTGGCTAACACAATTTATATTTTCAATGTCATGCACACAAATTGTGATCTTTAAATGTTGATTTTATTTTATGTAAATTAATCCATATAAAAATAATTTCAATTATACTCACGTTGTTCTCCGTGTCAATAAATCTTACACCAGCATGTGACATTGCTATGCCTACTTCTAGACGTGTTTGCTGATTGGTTGCCTTTAATATACGTGTCGAACTATTAATGTCCTTAATAAGTCCATTTTCTTCGTTTTCTTCTTGTGGTGCTGGGGTTTCTTCGCGTTTTAATTTTTGTATAGATTTTCTGGTTGATGCTGTACCGTGCATTTCTCTAATAACTGTGGAACCCAAATACTAAAAATAACATTGAAAACATTATTAAATGGACTAATTAAACATCAGTACTACAGTCGAGTAAAGCGGACTATTATAGAATAACAAACAGCTATTATTGAAAATATAGGTTTTCTATTATAGATATGGAATAAAAAAATTCGCTAAGAATGTCTTAAGTTTTAAGAGAGTTGCCTACTTAAGAGTTTACTAAAGCGTATTCTTATTGTGTCCTTATGTGACAACACCTATGAACCCAATACTGTATTATTAAATTCGGATATATATGAACATATTTCTCAATCCGGGAGAATTCATGCTAAAGTTTAACGAATTTGTATGATAGCTAAGACTGTACTCCTCTACTAATAAATTATAAATTATTTTCACAAGATTTTTAAATAGAAAAATGTAAGGTGTAAGAGAAAATAATAAAATTGCGATATTTGAAACTCCGTTGTACATGCAAGCTTGTAACAACTGCATAACAATTAAAAATCTTAATCCTGAGACAAATAGTTTTATATATGCGAACTGTACTATCAATAAACCAAAATACAAAAATGTAATAACATGTGTTCTTTTTATACTTACAAATACATTATATAAAACATAGCCATATATCAAAGTATTGGCTGAATGGCACCAATTAGGATTTGAGTTTTGTTCTTGAGAATTTGATCCCAGTAACAATTCGGCTGGTTTTCGTATCGTTAAAGTGTTTTTACGCAAGCTATTTGTTAAATCATTCTGTTCGTTTGTGTTATTCATTGTAGCATCAGTGTCAGCAACCTGATTGCCAATATTCTCAAATATTGTGTTTATTTCATCCCAGGCTTTCAAAGCATCAAATTCATACTCATCATCTGAGGTGGGTGTTTTAATGGTGACATTACGTTTAGCTGCTATTGGTTTAACAGATCTTACTAGACTTGGTGATCTTAATCCGCTAGGAGTTTCATCAAATGCTATTGAACTTCGTAAATCTAATGAAGATGAATTGGCTAAATTAAGTGAAGATCCTTTAAACAAGCCAGCAAAGGGTTTGTCAGCAAAAAATTCTTCAACGCACTCTGAAACTTGGGAACTAGTAAGAGAATTGAATTGCTCATCTTGGGGTTCAGCTTGATTTTCCCATATGAACGATTTGAGACCATCGTAGAATTGAGGCTCTTGTTGTTTCATAGGTAAATCATCTTTTTTCAAATTCCTTTCTACTGGTTTAACAAATTCGAATATAGTAGTTTCGGCTTCAGAAACAGAGGGTGGAGGACAATCAGGCGTAGGTGAGTGTTCGTTTTCGTTTTCTGTTCTCTTGCTAGTTGTATTATTATTGGTATCGACACTAACCGAATTTATAGAAGCCGTGCTGTAGTAAGTTTTTATTTTTTTAAAAATTAGTAAGTCAAACAAAAACAAACAAAAAATATTTACTTGAAAAATAAAAAAGTGCATAAAAAACTTACTCATTATTATGACGATGTTCATGCTTTTTGTGTTCATTTATAATGTTAATATTTGCATAATCACCATACTCCATACATTTTCTAGGACTAGGTAATGGTTGTGAGGTCGCTACAGGTGTTGTACGTGGTGTAGAGCATACACTCGAATTTGGCATTGTCATTTCCACGTACTCATCTACACATTGATATAATGTAGACTTGAGAGGAGTTTTATTTTGTACTAATTTAAATATTTAAGTTTTTTCTTAATTGCTTCTTTTATTCAGATTTAATATTTAAACAAAATACATACATTCATTTATGCTACTAAACTTTGGAAATTGTTTGTCAGTGCCACCTAAACGTCTATGTAGTAAATTAGATTTATAGACCGACTTGTATTCTGGAGTCTGTTTGGGTTTTGTATTTAATTCAGTATACGACTTTGCGCATTTTATAGGTTCCATAGGTGTATAACGCTCTGTGGAATTATTATATGAGTCCAAAGAGCTTTACACAAATAACGTTAAAAAGAGAAAAATATAATATTTTCAACTGCTTAATCTGTGTAAATCTGCAGATATTTAGACACATAAATATAAGCTTGTGATTTGAAAATTGGAAAAATATTTATATTTAACCCAAATCGCCCCAGTGTTCATGTGCTTTCATTGTTTTGTTATCTTTTTTGAATTAAGACAAATAACTTCTAGAGAACAGAGATAAAGAAAAACAATTCTTTAGGCTTCTCTGGGACGACATAGGTTAATGACGTGTGAAGTAAAACGATAACTTGGTTATTAAAAACAAAAAAAAAAAAAAAAAAAACAAAAATATTAGAAAATGCAAACATAAGAACAGAGACATATTGGATTCAATGGAGATAGCAAAGTAAAGTTAAAAAGAATTGAATGATCAGTACTTAGTATTACAATTTAACACTCATCAGCACATTAATTCACTTATATTTAATTTAAAATTTTTTTAGTTGTTACCCTGCCAAAATAACGATACATAATTATATAATAAATAAATACATTCATAAAACACCACATATATTTAAACTAAAGTGGTAATCACTCTTTGTTGCAAACATTATAAACGTAGCAAGTCATGTCAGACAAAAATGTGGGCGTATATGTATACTGTGATTGATTGTTTGCAAGGCTTGCAAGGGCGACTGAAATCAAAAGTGATTACCGCTGATGCTAAACCAATTTTTTTTTTTTTGGAAAAATACTTCAATTGTAGAAAAATGCTCTATATTTTAATTATATTTCACCATTTGCTAGACATACCGTTAAATATTCATCACTATTAGAAAATTTCGCATGGAATATAAGATTTGAAAACTTTAAACCATTTATAGGCGAACAATAATTCAAGAGCAATTCGAAAAATCGAATACAGAAAAATAAATTGTACTCCAAAAGTAAGACAAAAAATATGATTTGATATTAGTTAAGTAAAGGGCGGAACCCACTATTTATAATTTCCATGAATCCTAAAGTTCGCCAAACCAAAGTTTGTTGTAAAGCAAAGTATTTATAAAAAATTAGACTATAAATTAAAAATTTGTCCTGCAACTTTGTCTCTATATTGTCCTACATTTTATGAATTTATTTCCCGACAAAAATTCTCAAATAAGTGTTAATAAAATAAATATCCATTTTCACAAGAAAAAGTACAGAAATAAACATACGCAGATGTAATGTACGAGGCAATAATTAAAATACAAAATGTTTTTTTTAATGTTGGGATAAATATAAAATATTTTGTATTTAAACTAAATATTAAATGATTATAAATACGAGTAATATATGTACATAATGAATTGCAATTGAATGTTAGTGACTTTGATACAGAATGAGGGCATTTAATAGTATCACAATGATTTAAATTAAAATGTTAGAATTATCACAGTATATTAAAGGTACACAATAAATGGATATGCAAATTAAAGTACATTTTATATACTTTTTCGAAGTATATTAACGTTAGTAAATTCAATGGTACACAACATGATCATTTTAAGTTTATAAAGAATATAATACAAATATTAGATAAGGTTTAGCTGTTGTGCTTTATATAGATGTTGGATGTAGTGCAGATATAAAACATAAAACCGACAATCTTCCTTAAAAAAATTGTCTATATAAAATGCTTACTTCATTGTCAACGACTTATGATATATTAAATTCTGATGACGATCACAATCAATAGTTGTGCTATAGTCTGAAGATTTGCTTAAAGAATTTGTTGGAGATATAATAGTATGTTTATCATTTGCATTTTTTATAGGTCTAAAGAGATTTTTATTTAATACACTGCTGTGTGTTTGCCAAAAATCTAAAAATATCAAATAACTGAGGCTTTACTTACAACAAATTTATTTCTGTAAACTTACCATTTATAATGGAAAGAATTTCGTATGTAACATTTGTGGGATAATCCTTTAATATATCCAAAGCTGTTCTACCATTGCCATCTACTGCATATAGGTCTATGCCAGCACTTAGTAGAGTACATACTACATTCTTTTTACCACACAAAGCAGCTTCATGCAACGCTGAACCTGTATGTGTTAAAATATTTACATCTACTCCAGCCGATAATAGAGTTTTTACGACTTCATTGTGACCATTTCTGGCAGCTAAATGTAAACATGATTGGGTAAATATATGTTTTGTGGGTGTTATTTTATAGGGTGGTGATTGACCATTTTCCGTAGCCAATATCTCATCATACACTCGGTATGGTTCAATCAATTCAGGATGTTTACTTATTAAAGTTTGCACAACTTCTAAACGACCGAATTGTGCTGCTAAGTCTAGTGCTGTTTGAAAGCTATTATTGCGTATGGTGGGATCTGCACCTCGGGCTAAAAGAGCCATTACAACTGCATTGTGTCCATGATGAGCAGCACAATGTAGAGCAGTTTCATTTTCTATCGTTTGTGCATTAATACTGTTATTACCACGTATTATTAACAGAAGGTTGACAATATGTTCATTACCCGCCCATGCTGCCAAGTATAGCGGTGTAGAACCTCTAATATCGAGTATATCGTGTGCTGCATGATGGGATAGTAAAACTTTAACAATTTCATAATGTCCATTTAGACAGGCATGATGCAGCGCAGTATAACCATTGACGTCTTGCCAATTGATGCTGGGACTACGTCTAAAGCTGTCAGTGTACGAGAATTAAATGTAATTGTTATCAATAAGTCTAAGGCTTGCATTAATTGTAAATTATATATCTTTTTATTTACTTATTTATTCAATAAAAGTAATGTAAAATCCCTGTAGCTATATTAGACAACATCCAATACGCAAACGTTATTCTTTAGTAACTATGATTCTTTTAATTACTCCTCAGTCTTTAATTTTTTTAAACTTAGTTTTCGGTTTTTTTAATAAAACATTTTGCTACGTTTGTAAATAAATTCTAAAAGCAATAAAATCGTTAAAGTTTTAAACGTTATATTCAGTCAGTTAAATATTAAAAAGTTCAAAATTATATAGATAGGTACTGGACTTACTATACGTAAAAATAACATCTATCTATAGTTTGCTCTAAACTTCATTCAGCATATCAGGTAATTTTTGACATAAATCCTGTTGTGAGAGTGAATTTCATATTTGTCATTTTATAAAACGCCACAATTATGGACTAATGGCGTTTTCGTTTCTACCAAAAAATGTTGCCTTTCATATATTTTTCTCTTTCATCTTGACAAAATATTGCCTTTTTTTTTAAATTATCCTTTACTCGTATATCAACAATTAAAAATGTCGATTACAATAAAACGAGATCAAAAAAGAATGTATAACATCCTAGTTTTATGTAATATAATAATAAAATGTTACACATTTTTGAAGAAACAAAACGCCATAAGGTATGGTGTGCAAGTTTGTTAAACCGCGAACCCTGCTAAGGAACGTTGTGCATTATGATGTAGTGAAGCGTAATCAATAAAAAAGCTGAGATTTGAATCCGGTGTTTAATCCCATGGCATAAAATCCAGAATAAATCTTCTATTTCTCAATTTACTTGTCTCTTATCGTTTTATTCCAATATTATTGTATTGTAAATGTCTTTTCAGTCTTTTTGTACAATTTTTACTCTAGCATTAAATTAAACCGGTCATTACTCACCTTGATAGTGGTCCTCCCTTGTGTTGCAAGATTTTGCATACAGCAGGTGTATTACCATTTCTTGCTGCCTCTAACAGATCGTGACATTTACCCATTATCGTAATTGGGCTGGTTTTTTTAATAGTCAGTTTAATTTTTTTAACTTTCACTCTTCTGTATAATTTTGTATCAACATTCTATCAGAAAAAAGTTCTTAACTCAGCACAAAATTTTAAATTGGATCATCCGCATTCTTTCGTACTATGTAGCTGTCTAGACGTCTCCAGCCCCTCTGAGTTCCAAAAAGAATTAAAAAATCTGCAACACAGAAACAAAAAATTGGAGTAAATATACCTATTTATTTATTGTACGTAATAAAAAAAAACAAATTGTACTGATTATCCAGATTTTTGTTTACACAACGTATACAAATTCAAGGTCTGCCATTTCCAGTGACAACAATATCAAAATTTTGTTTTATTATTAAAAAACTAACGTCATCTAAATAATTGAAAGAAATTAATATTTTTCACATTTTATTAAGGAACGTAATTTCCTTTTTATAAATTTAGTACTTTAAAAATCATGTATTTGTAATAACTTACTACCATTTATAATTAATTTGTTATTTACAAGCACGTTCTATTCTTACTTTTTTTAATAAATTTTAATTAACATTAATTTACTTCTGACTTTTTTTTTATTAAAGTGCTGCCATTTCGACCTAGAAAAGTTTTCATAATCGTCAGCTTTTATTTGTTAAACGGCATTTGATTTGCTTCTTCAAACAGAACACTTCCTTAAAAAGTACTACCAAGTTATTTACAAACGCTTGGTTTTGTTGTTTTATATCGCCCATTTTAAAAAATAACGACATACCATATTTGTACAACAACAGTTGAAGACGCGCTTAGAAACGAAAATATTTTTATTATAGAAATTGATATAGTATATACATAATAATTGTAGATCTTGTGTTAATAATATACAAAACTGCAAAAAATGAGTTCTGTGGCTGAAGGAAAAGGTAATTTCATTGAAATAAAGTGTTTTTTTTGTTAATCATGTAAATGTACTCCATTAGAAATAAAAAAACCTAGACGCTCAATAAAAGAAAAAAATTTAGAAGAAGAGGTAGACTTTATTTTGTCTCAAGATGAGAGTGATGAAGAAATTAAACATGATGAAAGCATAGAAAAAACTATCGTGAAAACACCTTCAATATCGGGGAAAGGTAAAGAGATATCAACACCTAGAGCGGCCTCTCAGGCTGTGCTTAGTGACGTTTTGCAAACTCCCCGACGTAGCTGCCGGAAGAGTATTAAACCATCTCAAGATTATGACGACATAATCAACAGATCTTTGCGTTCATGTACTCGATCATCGACAAAGAATCTAAAAATAGAAGCGGAAGTACAGGAGAATGAGGAGGGTCTGAAATATGAAGAGCACCCGAAATGGACTCCTGCGAAAGTGGGCAGAGTGTCACAAAAGCGTGGTCGTAAAACACGACGCAAAGTTAAGGACTTGAAAAAGGAAAATATTGAAGAGAATGAAGAATTGAAAAATGAAAACGGTACGGCAGAAGTGAATGATATGTCGTTGGAAAAATTAAGTGAAGCACAATGTGAAACAGAGGAGCATAAAAAGCAACTAGATATCTCTGAAAAAAGTTCTCATGAGGTCATCATAGCAAATGATGAACAAGAAGATGCTGAAGAATGTACAAAAACATCTACACAGGAAGATATATGTATTGTATTCGAGAAGAATATAAACAACGAGGATATCAATACCCAATATAAAGAAGACGAAAATAAAGAGAACTTTGATTTGACTTTTGATTCATATGTAAAATCAAAAGAAATCAGCATTTCTGATTTGGGTTTAAAACCTATTAAAGATGTGGATGAAGAATTAACAGAAAAGTTTGAACCCGCTTACCAGGATGTTGAAGAAATGCCTTCACTAATAATTTGCGGTGACGATGAGGAAGAGGATATTAAAGATAATGTCAACAGTATTACATTAAACGATACGTTGGAAGACAATAACTCTGAAAAACTGGTGGAAAATTTAGAAAAGACTTACACTAATCCAACAGATGACATAATGGAAAAGTTAGAGATATCCGATGATGAGTCTATCGAAACACCTAAAAAGCAGCAACATAGTTTTACTGGTGCTGACAACCAAACCCTTTTATCCTCACCTAAAGTATTGCCTATCAAATCTAAGTTGCCTCACACACCAAAACTAATAACAAATAAAACGCCAACGACACCCAAACAATCACTCAAACCCATAAGAGCCCCCACACCTTACAGAAATAAATATAATAACAAATTCAATAAAGACAAAGTTGAACAAAATAATGCCAAAGTAACTGCAGAAGAAAAACTAAATGCACCAGTGTTATCTTTAACGACTTTGGACCCAAAAAAAATTGTTTTACGTGGCATACGTAAACGGTCCTTATCAGTGTGCATAGATGGCAATGATGCACAACGTCAAAAACTTTTGTCAGTTTCAAAAAAAAGTAAACAAGATCGTAATGTCAGTTTTTACAGTCCAGCTAATCAAACTACCATAATCGACGAATTAGATAATTTAATAGCAAAAAGTTTAAAGAAGTACCAACCATCAAAAAAAGCTTTAAATAGTAGTAAGTTTTGAATTATAAAACAAATGTGGAATACTTTTTTTTATATTTTAAACTTGTTTTTTAGATGTTACTACGCGACGCAAAAGATCGATCTCCTTTGATGAATCCATGATGTCATCGTCGCAATTATCAAGATTACCCAGACCTGGTATGTTTTCTTTTTAAAGCGAATGTTTATTTTGTTTAACCAATTGGTCTTTTTTTAGTTCCTAACCAAAATGTACTTTCTAAAAACCACACTACGACTTCAACCTCTTTGCAATTAGCACGTACAAAGTTACCAAATTTTGCGGCAATACATCAGAAAAACTTTCAAAAAATGGAAAGTTTGGTAGATCATGTAACTCGTAAGCAGGAACGATCAAAGAATTTAATTAACTCGGCAACAAAATTAAAGCAGGGTAAGATCCTTTTTTTTTATTTGAGTAATAATTATAGTTGTTATATGTAATAGTAAAATACTTTAACGACAGTTTTGTAAAAAATATAACCAGTTTATTAAGCAGGGACCCTAATCATTATGAGTTTAATAATAAAAATTATACAATAATAATTATATTATGAGTTTTAAGGATTTTCTTCAATGGTAATGGTTATTTGTGAGTAATAACATAAAAAATCAGCCATAACCAGGAGTTTTATTTTGAGTGAAAAAAATAAAAATCATAAGTAATGATTATATTTGAGTTTTATTTCTTTTGCTCAAAAATAATTATTACGACTGATTTTTTATATTATTGCTCAAAAATAATCATTACCATTGAAGAAAACTTTAAAATTCAAAAATTTTAAAATTATAACGGATACGGAAAGGTTGTCAAAAAATTATAATAATGGTGCAATAAAGTGATTGATTTTTTTATTTAAAAAAACGAACAATAATCATTATTTACGGTCCTTGTTATTAAGCTTAAGTTCTTTGTAATTAGCCGCACAAAGGAATAGTATGAATTTAAAAACAAATTATGTGGCATGTCATGGAACTCAATTCCGATTGAAAGTGGTTTCAATTCCGAAAATTAAATATTTCTTCCAAATAAAATCACTGTAAATAATTGGTATTTATATATGCATATTTTTGTTACGAATATAACGGTGTTACTTTCAAAGTTAACAGTGTTTTCATTTCGAAAGATTTACCGTTTTCTAACAGACTGAATAATCGGAATTAAAGCCACTTCCGATCAGAATTGAGTTCCATGACATGGCTGTATGTAAATTTTTGTTATTTCTCTGCTGGTTTTAGGTGGTGAAATTAATTTTTCTTTAGTTTTTATTTTAAAAAATTGTTGCATTTTTTTTTTGCTTGCAATACATATTTAATTTTAAAAATTCACATTTTTTATTTTTTTAAAATTTCAGCACAAAAAAATGTTTCTATTAGTAAAAATTGTAATGTTTCAACAGAAAAACCAAAATCTATAAGGAAAATTGATTTAGGTGTGACATTACCAATGGCGAAGACTGATAAGAGAGCAGATGAAATGGTAAATGTAGCAAAAATTAGTAACCTTCCAGATCCCAGAATGGGCTTAGTTAAATCTGTCAAATCGGGTGCATTAACAACACACCAAACACAGTCTCAGCACGCTGACAAATGTTTAAAACCAACACAAAGAACAAATATAGCTGACAACGCACGAGCAGTTTCTAAAACAACAACAAAGATAAAGCCTGCTTTTAATTTATCAACATCACTCATGGTGAAAACCTCAACAACGTCCGTGTCTGCATCTAACTCGAATACATCTTTAATGAATACTCAAGATAAAGCGACATCTCGTCTTCAACGGCACATGGATTTATTTAAAGGTCGTGGAATATCCAGAAGAGATGAAAATGCAGCTACACGTAAAAATAATATACTGCGTGGTGTACGATCAAATCGTCGTTTCGAATTGCAAATGCAACATCGTAGAAATATGGATTTGTAAAAAAATTTATTTTTTTAAGTTAAATTTCAATGTTAACATCAGTTTAAATTTAAACAAAACAGAATTTTATTTAATTCTTAGTTCTTATTTTTTTTGTTAGTTTAGCTGGTCGATTTGTTTTAATTATATTTTTAAATTGTCCTTTATCTGTCTTTTTGAAAGATTTTCTTTTTTTTTAATCAAAAAACTGCATTTGTTTAGATCGTTAAATGAGTGGTTAATGTTTTTTTATTCACATATTACCATTTAATATACTCTATGTATAATGTATTTTCTTAAAAATAACTTTATTAATAAAATTAATTTTATATTTCTGTAATATTTTATACAATAAAAAAATATTAATTTGTCCCAAGTATTTTTGTGTGTGTAGAATGTTGAAAACCTTCCGAAGTTATAAAGACACATTACATTTAGAAATCCTTTAATAGAAAATAAATGATTCTCACAAACGACATTAATACATATTTGCTTTTCCAATAAAATTTAAGAACTTCATTTTGAATTTAAAAATTAAAAGAAACGGAAGTGAGTGTAAAAATAAATATTACGCTTTAAATATTGGGGGGATTGGAGAAGAAATTTTAAGGAGATTGTTAAACAAAGAGAAAGTTATTTATGTAATAAAGCTTAACTTACGTTATTTCTAAACACACATGCAGAGTGATATATTTTATTTTGTATTTTTTGTAGTATTTTGTTTATTTCTCGTATTAAAGTAATAAATCAAAATAAATAAAATGTTAAATTGCATCAATTAGCCACAACATGATTTCAGGCATACACATATTTATATAAAATTGTTTTTTTTATTGAGACAAGCACACAGGGGATGACATCTACTAATATAGTACAGTATGCTTACGGTGACCATATTTTTTAAACCAAAATACAGAACAAGGAAGTATCTGAATAATAACAACTATAAAATACAAAGAAACAATCTTTCATAGGTACATAGGCATGTATTTATTATATTATTTAAATGTAAAATTAGCAAAATTAAAGAAAAAAAATCCAAATTAAAATAAATGGACCAAAAATTTAGAAATAACTAAAATTTCGTGAGATCATTAAATAAGTTCATAAGATACGTAGAAATATACATACGCCCATGTTCTGAAAAACGCTGCGTTTTCAAAGCATGTTCTGACAAACGCGCGATTTGCTTTTTTTCGATTTTAACACAAATGGAAATATTAGCTAAATAAGCGCAAATGGCGATGTTTGGATGTGAATACTCATCTTTAAAATTATTTTTGAACTCAAATTAAGAGTTTTCTTTGTGAATTAGTACAAAATTGTGTACTCAGTTCATCATAAATAACTAAGCAATTGAAACAGACAAGTGGTATTAAAAAAGCAAATTTTTAAATTATAAATTTTTAATATAAATCTTAAAAGAAAACGTACAAGATTCTTTCAAATTAGAAGAAATCATATTAAATTTATATATTGCATAATTGTTTTAATTTTTTAAAGTTTACATTTAATACAATTGTCCAAAACGCTTCAGGGTACATTAGCGATTTGAAATCGCCAAAGTTTTAGCGTTTTCGTTTTGCAGAACACCTATTTGGCGATTTCAAATCGAAAACGCAAAATTCAAGCGTTTTGCGATTTTCAGAACATGGGCGATAATTTTTAAATACCAAAAATTAGTTTTTAGATATCAATTTAAAAGGTAAAGTTAACTTAAAAAAAATTACTCATTTCACAAAATGTTATATTGTCCTAGATTATAGTTGTAGATTATAGTTAAATAGATAAAAAAAAAAAATAAGAAAAACGCCCAAGTGCTGGAAAACGTGCGATTTCAAATCACTTGTGATTTCAAAATCGCCAATTTTAGTTTTTCATGTGTTGGAAATCGTGCGTTTCATTTATTTTTCAAAGTTATGTTCGAAAAATGAAAACATGTTTTAAGTGTCAAAAGTAATAAAAACAAACATAATATAAACAAATTATCAAATAAAATTAATAAAAATGGCAGCTGTGTCATTGTTAAGTTTAATTAAAAAAAAAAAAAAACAATATGAAAGAAAACAACGTATTAGAAAGCGTTTCTTAGAGATGAGAAATGAAAAAGAGCATACTTTTTATTTTACATTTTCTATTAAAATTAATTGTAAAATACAGTAATCCCTCGAACTGCGCGGTAGATACGTTCTCAAAAAACATCGCGCAAGCCGAAATCGCGCACTGTGAACCCTATTTTGTATGAAATTAGGGGGATACGTTCCAAATCCTAAAATTATCATGAAAATTTTAAATTTAATCCAAGTAGATAACTAAAAAAAAGACTATTCAATATTAACATAAACAAAAAAAAAAAAAAATTAAAATTATAAATAAATTCATAAAAATTAAACAAAAAAACCTTAAAATCTGTTCATTGTATGTATGTATGTACATAATTAAAATTTATATATGTAATATGTAGTCGCCGTGGTCTAGTGGTTAGTGTGTTGGCTTACTAAGACGATAGTGCCGGGTTCAAATCTCAGCACCGACATCTTGAAAAAAGAAATATGAAAAAATATTTCTTTCGGCGACTACCTCTCAGCAGTCTTCTGGCAAAAGCTCTGAGAGTAATTAATTGCCATGAAAGAGCTTCTCAAGTCTGTCGTTCGGAGTCGACATTAAACTGTAGGTCCCGGTACTCATTGATAGAAATTTACACACACAACATGAGTGCTGCGAGAAGCTAGGCTGTAATCCTGACACAGGGTTGTAAAGGCCAGTTATGTATGTATGTATATGTAATTAAAAAAGTCTTTAAATAAGTTAATTTTCATCTTCTGATGAATTTGTTTTATTTTCCTCCAATGGTTTCGTAAAAAAACTTGTTAATAGTGATTGCTTAATAGTATCTCTTGAACTGTAGAGTTCTTTATACGGCGCTAAAGCTTCCGTCAAACGTCAACTTCACCAAGTTGATTGCCACGCTTCAAAAATTCTGCCAGTGCTTTGCTACTAAATTTGTTTTTTCAACAATTTCTACACCTTCACTATCGTCAATTTCATCATTATTATTATCTGCAAAATTATATTTATGTACATATTTTGCACGAAATATATAATATTACGCAAAAACAACCGCGCAACTGCGAAACTTTTGCCGCGCAATGCGAAATTTTGGTGGAAAAAATAAAAACGCGCAACTCCGAAACCGCGCAGTCAGAAACCGCGCAGTGCGAGGGATTACTGTATTACCTTTTTTACTTTGAATTTATAAAAAACATATTAGATTTTATTCATGTATGCTTTTATGTTAAATTATATGCAAATTTTTAAGAAAATATGCAATTTCACTTATAGATCACATGCGTAAAAGTTTGTGATTTGAAAACGCATAATTTCTGGCGATTGTGAACTCTAGCACACCTCTTTTGCGATTTCATATTGTGATGTATAATCATTTTGGTTTTTCTACACAATATTTTTTAGAAAAAAAGAACTAAAGAAAAAAACAAATTCTTAAAATATTATTTTTATTTTTTTATAAACATTAAGACACATATAACAAACACATTTCATACATATACCCAAATACCTTCCGCGAATTGTAACATGAGTATTTTTATTTTTTATTATTTTTATTTGCTGTACAGGCAATTCATTTCTTAGGTAATTGACCGTACATTTCATTGCTCAGGTAATTGACCGTATTTGAAGAATAAACAAAAAACAAAACAAAATTCTTTTTGATACAAAACTAATTATGTTGTATCAAATATCATAATGAGCTATACTGATTGGTCAATCGATCAGTAAATGCATTTGTAATGTAAATGAAAAGACAAACACCATGTTACTTAAGGTATTTTGGTAATATGAAAGAAATGCAGAATACTTTAGATAATTTTAAGATAATTTGTAAATTAGTATATAAGTTGTTGAATTTTAAATAAAAATTTCAGTTATAGTTTAACATTTGAACTCTCGTGTTTTACTTAACTCATAAAAGGGCATTTATTGCTCGACTGCCGAGTTTCTGAAGCCTCGCTTTACAATCCAAGGCTTCCATTACATTAGTCGCGTTTAAGACACTAATGTAATGTCGATAGGTACATTTTAAACACTTTTATAACCCTTTATATGGCGATCCTGTAATAACCTTTACGATCCTTTATATGGCGATCCTGCCCACCTAACTGGAATCTTCCATTTTTAAAATAATCCTGCCCACCTAACTGAAATCTTCCATTTTTAAAATAATCCTGCCCAACTATCTGGAATCTTCCGTTTTTAAAATGATCCTGCCCAACTATCTGGAATCTTCCATTTGTGGTCCTGCCCACATGACTGGAACCTTTCCATTCCATTTACTTTGAAAAAATATTGAATTTATTAATATTGAATTATATTAGAATTTATATTAAAAAGATATATATAAAAAAAAGGAAAGCCTGTTTAAAGCTTTCCAAAAACAAAATTTTTTTAAGACATTTTTGAACACTAAAGAAAAGCAGCTAATATAAAAACTAGATATTTTTGGTAGTTAAAATACTGCTTTATTAAAAACCAAGAAATAAAATAAAACATGGGTTGGTGGAGTAAAATCAGCAACACGATTTTAGTAGCAATTGCCAGTTACGAAGTAGGCAACAACACCCAGAAACCAAAAGAAAATAATGAACATTTAACTCTAATAACAATTTTAATTTCAATTTTAATTTTTATTATATGTATTTCAAAGTTCAGCAATTACTATAAGAATTATGTAAACAAGAAGGTCAATAATAATGTTGTTTAAATAAAATTAAATTATAATAGAAAATTTTGAACGATTGTAAATGGACCAATTAATAGATAGTCTAGAGAAAATAATAACTAACTTAAGAAAATCTGGTAGTAGAGGGTACACTAGCAGAACATTAGCTTTGAAATTAGAAGAAGTAGACCTAATAAAGAGACAATTTTTAGAATTTAGCTCCAGTAAAGAAATAAAAAAGGAATTAATAGAGAAATTCAATATATATTATGAGAAGGCAAAGACTATATTACAACAGAAACTAGAAGAATTAGAAAAAGAGACCGAAATTTCAAACATAGCCACTAAAAGTACAGGTTCAAATTCTATAATAAAAATGGCATCATTCAATTTAGAAGTATCTTTGAAAACTATACCAGAATTTTCTGGAAATTATAAAGAATTAACTTCATTTCTGAAAATAATTGAAATAATTTATAATTCTTTGACAGCCGACGCAAAAGTGACACTTATAGATTTTGTCATTAATGTTAAATTAACACCAAGTGTGCGGACTGCCATAAGTACTAACAACATTAATAATTTCGATGATCTTAAAAGTTCCCTTCAGTCAAGATACAAGTCTACAAAGACCATATCACAAATACAGCTAACTTTGAGCAAATTTATACAGAAAAACATGAAGGTACAGACTTATCACGAAAAACTATTAGAAATGATTGCAGAATTAAATGAACTGCAAATAAATGAAATACCACAATGCAATGGTATACAAAAAGATACAATTATTTCCCTCAACAACACCTACGCATTAAATATATTCAAAAATGGTCTTAATGCAGACATTAAGCCAACAATTTTTGCTTCCAAACCTAAGGATTTGAATGAAGCAGTACAATTGGCAATGGAATTGGAGAAAGATTTCGCCAATAACGAAAATCAGATATTATATTTTTCAAATAGAAATAATTCTAATAGATGGAATAATAATTATAATAACAATTATAATAATAGGAATATTAACAATAGAAATATTAATAGTAACAGAAACAACAACAATCATAGAAGTAATAACAATGGAAATAATAACAATAGGTATAATGGGAATAATAATTACCAGAATAATAATCGTCCCAACAATAGGAAAAACAACAATTATAATGGTAGACGAAACCAGAATAACAATTATAATAACAATAACAATTATAATAATAAGTACAATAATAATGGAAATAACGTACGTATAGTTCAGGAAAACTCCGAGGGCCCGGAGATGAACAATCGGAATTAAATCATTCATCCTCCGGAGCAGAATTGAATAAAATTTTTTCTATCTCTGAAAATACTACTAATTATATAGAACTAGACATAGGAACTAAAACTAGTTTAACATTTTTAATAGACACAGGGGCTGATATTTCATTATGTAAATTAGGTAAATTGAATGAAAATCTTTTTATTGATAAGGAACAATCATGTTCATTCTCTGGTATAACGAATGAGAAGATAAAATCTATTGGAATCACAGAATTAGATTTCAACGTATACGATAACGAATCAAAACACAATTTCCACATAGTCGATCATAATTTTCCAATACCAACGGACGGAATCTTAGGAAGAGATTTTTTCACAACATTTTTATGCAAAATTGATTATGAAACATTTACGATTTCATTAACCGTACAGGAAACAGAAATTACGATTCCCATGAAATCTAGAATAAATAGAGACTACTACATTAAAATAGAAAAACGATCTGAATTAATATATCCAATACAACTAAATTTAACAGAAGATAGCATTATTCTAAGTAAAGAATTAGAGCCAGGAATTTTTGTAGGAAATACAATAGTTCCAGGAAAAGGCATTAGTCATGTTAAATTTCTAAATACAACAGATGAAGATGTAATATTAAAAAATATTAAGTTTGAAATAGAACCATTAAATAAATACGTTTTTCTCACTAAAACACAAAATCACAATAAACAAGACAATAAAGACAGATTTAGCGAACTATTACAAACGTTGAAAATTGACAATAATGACAGTAAAGCAACGGATGAATTGATAAAAATTTTTAAAGACTATCAAGACATATTCCACTTAGAAGGCGACGTTTTAACAGCAAATAATTTCTATACACAACATCTTAATTTAACCGATAAAACACCAGTTTACATTAAAAACTATAGACTTCCACAAACTCAGATAGAAGAAATCGATCAGCAAGTTCAAGAATTACTTGATAATGATATTATTGAACATTCAACCAGTCCATACAACTCACCATTACTTGTTGTACCAAAGAAGAGCGATGGAGACAAGAAGAAATGGCGACTTGTAGTAGATTTTAGACAATTAAATAAGAAAATAGTTAATGATAAATTTCCGCTTACAAGAATTGAAGATGTATTAGATAAATTAGGAAGAGCAAAATATTTTTCAACCCTGGATATGACAAGCTCGTTTCATCAAATTAACTTAGATAAGGAATCAAGAAAACCAACAGCATTTTCTACACCCAACGGTCACTATCAGTTTAAAAGATTACCTTTTGGACTTAAAATTTCATCAAATAGTTTACAACGTATGTTAACAATAGCACTTTCAGGTCTCGATAGTAAGGCATTTTTATATGTAGACGACATCATAATTTTTGGATGTAGTTTAAAACATCACAATGACAATCTAAGACAGGTCTTTGAACGTTTATCAAAATACAATTTAAAATTAAACGCTAAAAAATGTGTATTTTTAAAGTCAGAAGTTGTTTATTTAGGTCATCTGATAACAAAAGAAGGTATTAAAACAGACCCGGCAAAACACAAAGCAATTCAAAATTATCCAATACCTAAAGATGCTGATGAATTAAAACGATTTGTAGCATTTTGCAATTACTATAGACGTTTCATAAAAGATTTCGCTAAATTAACAAAATGTCTGAATGATCAAACAAAGAAAGGGAAAATATTTGAATGGACAGATGAATGTCAACAAACCTTTGAGATATTGAAAGAAAAATTAGTTAATCCCCCAATATTACAATATCCAGATTTTGAAAAACCTTTCATTTTAACGACAGATGCTTCAAATTATGCTTTAGGTGCAATCTTATCACAGGGAGAAATAGGAACAGATTTGCCAATAACCTATGCTAGCAGAACTTTGAATAAACACGGAATTAATAAACCCGTAATAGAAAAAGAATTACTTGCTATACATTGGGGTATTGAATTCTTTAGACCATATTTACATGGTAGAAGATTTATAGTAGTAACTGACCACAGACCTCTTGTTTCACTTTTTACACATAAAAACCCTTCCTCTAAATTAACTAGAGTACGGATTGATTTATCAGACTATGACTTTGAAATTGTATACAAAAAAGGAAAAATTAATACAAATGCTGATGCATTATCTAGAATTAAGATAGATTCCGATATGCTGAAAAACATGATTCCAATAGAAGACGATTATACCAAACCAACAAAAATCTTAGCAATTACGCGTGGAATGAACGCAAAGGGTAAAACAACTAAAAATAATTCAGATGAGAAAGACATATCCCAACAACAAAAATATACAAACATATGGGAATGTACGTCATTACAAGATATTAAAAATGTGCACAAATTGAAATTTAAAATTAATAACGGTATAAATACAAATATAAATATAAAAAATGATAAATTAAATGGTACCATTGAATATATAAATAATAGCTATCATATGAATATTAGTGATGATCTTGCAAAATACGTTTTGTTTCTAGAGAAGCTAATAATCTATATGCATAAGCAAAATATTAAGGATCTCGCATTAGCTAGCGACGATGAAATTTTTAAACTGATATCAGTAGAATATATGAAAAGAATTTATGATGAGGTATACCAAAGATTGAAAAAATCTAAAAAATATAAAAATCTTAACTTGAATATCATCTTGTATAAACCCTTGCAGTACATTAAGAATAAAAAATTACAGAATAAATTGATTGAAGAATTCCACAACTCACCATTATCAGGACACTTAGGCATTAGAAAGACTGTACTAAGACTCAAACAAAGATATGTTTGGAAAAATATGAGAAGAATGGTTAGAGATTACGTAGTAAATTGCGATAAGTGTTTAAGAAATAAGCAAACAAAACATATCAAAGAAGAAATGAATATCACCGAAACCCCAAGTACTAGTTTTG
Organism: Metopia argyrocephala; assembly: GCA_963576795.1. NCBI lineage: Eukaryota > Metazoa > Arthropoda > Insecta > Diptera > Sarcophagidae > Metopia > Metopia argyrocephala. Next base: position 51,772,337 of record OY756211.1, on the reverse strand, counting down.
AAGTAATAGAAATAGATACAGTTGGACCATTAAGGATTTCTAATAATTATAGATATATATTAACAATGCAGTGCGAATTAACAAAATATGTTGTAGCATACCCTATAGAAACAAAAGAAGCGAAAAATATAGCTAAAACTTTAGTAGAACAGTTTATTTTGAAATATGGTTGTTTTAAAGTATTAAAATCAGATAGAGGCACTGAATTCAAAAACGAATTAATGAATGAAATATGCAAACTATTAAATATAGATCAAAAATTCTCAGCACCATATCACCATCAATCTATAGGAACACTAGAAAGAAATCACAGAGTATTAAATGAATATATGTTAAACTTTGTTGAAGATTTAGAATGGGATAAGTGGATACCTTACTATACATTTGCGTATAATACCACACCACATGTAAATAACAATTATTCTCCATTCCAGTTGATTTTTGGCAAATTACCAACTTTACCCACAGACGCATTATGCACTAATACTAAAGTTTATGATTTAGAAAATTATGCTAACGAACTTAAGACTAGGATTAAGAGAGCATTAGATAACGCTAAACATTTAGTAAATATAGCGAAAGAAAAATCAAAATTAGAATATGATAAGAAAATTATAAAAAGTTCTTTTGAAGTAGGAGACTTAGTACTAGTAAAATTAGAAAGTAGAAAGAAAAATCAGAGTCCATACATTGGTCCATATAGAATAATAAAAAGACAAAATTGTAATTCAATATTAGAAATAAATAATAAGGAAAAAGTATTCCATAATAACTCATTAAAATTGTATAAAAAGAATAGTTAAAAAAAAATATATATATATATAAATATAAAAATAATATACATATGCATATATCACTAGAATAAATAAAATAAGAACATACTTATATTTATAATAATTTAACAAGCTAATACATTAATTATATAATACAAAAAAAAAAAAAACCAAAACTATTAATTTGTATTTAGATTTAAAATTTATTCAAAATCTCATAAATTTTATCTTAAGGGTAAGGGTGTGATGTATAATCATTTTGGTTTTTCTACACAATATTTTTTAGAAAAAAAGAACTAAAGAAAAAAACAAATTCTTAAAATATTATTTTTATTTTTTTTATAAACATTAAGACACATATAACAAACACATTTCATACATATACCCAAATACCTTCCGCGAATTGTAACATGAGTATTTTTATTTTTTATTATTTTTATTTGCTGTACAGGCAATTCATTTCTTAGGTAATTGACCGTACATTTCATTGCTCAGGTAATTGACCGTATTTGAAGAATAAACAAAAAACAAAACAAAATTCTTTTTGATACAAAACTAATTATGTTGTATCAAATATCATAATGAGCTATACTGATTGGTCAATCGATCAGTAAATGCATTTGTAATGTAAATGAAAAGACAAACACCATGTTACTTAAGGTATTTTGGTAATATGAAAGAAATGCAGAATACTTTAGATAATTTTAAGATAATTTGTAAATTAGTATATAAGTTGTTGAATTTTAAATAAAAATTTCAGTTATAGTTTAACATTTGAACTCTCGTGTTTTACTTAACTCATAAAAGGGCATTTATTGCTCGACTGCCGAGTTTCTGAAGCCTCGCTTTACAATCCAAGGCTTCCATTACATTAGTCGCGTTTAGGACACTAATGTAATGTCGATAGGTACATTTTAAACACTTTTATAACCCTTTATATGGCGATCCTGTAATTACCTTTATGATCCTTTACAATATTGAGTTCGCCTATTTCATGCGATTTGCGATTTCCAGCACATGGGTGAAAGTTTTCGAACTCTAGTGTATTGATACGACATTTCGGAAACATAGGAAAAATTGTCGTACATGTTGTAGTTGTTTATGACATGGGAATTACCAACAACACTATGTACATTAGTTGTAGTTTGTCATAGTTTCTACCGATCTACGACAACTACAACATTTTGTGAATTGGGTAAATATATTTTGTTTTTATCATTAAGTAAGCATTCAAAGTAGATTCACAGAAAGGTGCATTGAAAGGGTAAAATAAATCACAAGCAATTTTGGTATTTTTCTGATGAATAAATTTGTTTTATCAAGTTATCATTTACCTTTAAATATTCTTTAAACTCTATACAATTCATATCATAGTTTAATTTAGTGAGTTTCTGTTCGAGCATTTGAACCCGGTAAACACAAACTAAACCCGACAACAGTCAAAATAATTTTAAAATTTATTTTTCGTTCTCTAAATACATACATACATACATATATGTAATGTACTGCTTATGGAGATATGAGTAAGCATGTCTCTATGGCCATTTCATCTATGCTTAAGATGCTCGCCAGGAGACTTTTTCCCAGAGGTGTTAGTCAAAACTACAAATACTACCTTGCGGCATGAAAATACAGAACAAATACTGAACATTAAATAAAATACAGAACATATTTATGTGTTTCCCTAATGAATAATTTATACAGAAAATGGGTTTTTAATACAAAACTGTTCTGTAAAATACAGTGCGGATGGTCACCGAAAGTGTGCTGGTCTAGGAAAATATGAGAGGAAGGGGGAAAGAGAGCTGACGACCTTTGATTTATACTGACTAATACCGTATCTGATATCAGTCAGGAAATCGGTTGCTGTTGATGGATTTTTCAATGGTCAGTGTTAGACCTTCACCACTGAATAATCTAACAGGAATTAAACTCAAGAAGTCCGCACAGTAAAGTTTTAATTAGGTGAGGAGCAAACGATCATATTGATATTGGAGATGATGTTGTTGTTGTTCTCCTTGGTCCACCCTCTGGGATAATTCTTATAGGTATATAATGGATGGCAACCGAACTTGACTTGCGTTGCCAGTTGCTCAAATGGAATTACAGATGTCAACTGAAAGCTGATAACTCAGTTGCTAAATGGTGAATATATTGGCAACTGTATATTTTTGGTTGCTGTATAGGTATTTTATATCATACGGCATCGAAAACTAAAAAGTAAGTATATTTTTTGATTGGATTGAGCCATTCCCAAATTAAAATTGTTGCCGTGGAATTTCTGAAAATTGCCTTCTGCAAAAAACCTGAGAGCCGCACAAACTTTAAACTGGCGGTAGTGCAGTAGACCAATTTTGTCTAAAGTTTTTATATAAAATTTCTAGTATATAGCTGATAGCATCTTTAGGAAAACGTAGATATGCCTTAAAGCTGCCTAATAAGATGTAAATGTATTAAAACATCCATACCATAAACAAAGTAGACATTTTTGTAATTACAGTGCAGGTAGTAATTCTAATGCATTAAATTGGTCACTTAAATGCCGCCTAATAGATGCTGTCGTCATTTCTTCTTCGTTATAATCGAAAATATTTATTTTTCAAAATATTCACACCACAAAAATCAACGCCTTTGTTTACTTTTTCATGGCAACTAAAAACAGTTGGCGTACACAATATGAATTTTTAATTCAGTTGCGTTGCCATCCATAATCGAACAATTAGTAGCTGCGACTCAACTGCCTTTCTGGCATGGGAGATTCTGCCAGACAACTATTGCTCTCCGCCAGCTTAGTTTGAGAAGCTTGTTCATGGCAATCAGTTACTCTCAGAGCTCTTGCCAAAACTCTACTAAGAAGTAGTCCCGAAATCAAGTCTGTCGTTCTTAGTCGACTTAACTAAACTATACGTCCCGATACTTATGCAGAAAAACTGACACACACAACATGGGTGCAGCGAGAAGCTAGGCTGTAACACAGAAACAGGGTTGTAATGTCCAATTATGTAAGTATGTAATGTCGTGATTACAAAAGGGAAACAGTTTTTTTTGTAACTAAAACTACTTTAATATCGGGTAATTTTAGTTTCTAATATACTCGAGATAAGAATTTAAATGGATTTCAAATGATTCCTTTTGTTAATCCATAAAAGTATTGCAAAATGCTTTTCGAAATTCATATGAAATCGTCATTATTGCAGTTCTGAAAATTAGCGTTGAAATCAAATGTTCAGTACAATGTTAGCCGAGAAAAATATTATCAAAATAGGGATGTAAGATGACTTTGACAAAATAGAATTGAGTAGAAAAGTTGGAAATTTTAAATGTTGTAGATATGCTGAGGGGAATACCATATAAAAAAAAACAAATAGAATTGAGTAGAAAAGTTGGAAATTTTAAATGTTGTAGATATGCTGAGGGGAATACCATATAAAAAAAAACAAATAAGGTCATTAAAAATATATATATATATATATATATATATATATATATATATATATATATATATATATATATATATATATATATATATATATATATTTAAAATTTTAAGCAATACAAACAAACTAATGCAGGTATTCATAAAAAATAAAATTGGTTTATAGAGTTCTTATTTGACACTTATTCCATAGAGATAAAATATGAATAGTGTAGTAATAATTTACAGCCTTATTTATAATAAAAAATTAGCTGGTCGTTGTACACAGTGGCTAAGCTTGCCATTCCTATACATGGAAATTTCTGGTCACACATACAAGGTATTTAATTTTTTCTTTTCTCTGCCTAGTTGTCAAATAGAAGGTATGGAAAGTTTTACTAATATCGTTCTATAGCGGGTGAAAAACTTGCCAGTTTTTTGTCCCATATACTATCAGGTTACTAACTTTTTATTATACATACGGCAGTTAATGTTTATAGGCTTTTTACATTTTCAACCTTGTTCTATAAGATGTGCTAGTCTATCGTGTACTAAGCAGAAGCCGTATTTAAATATTGTGTCCTTTGGTAGATCTTTATTCAATTCATCTTTCATGCAATGCATGAAATGTATCAATTCAAAACCAACAATTTATTTTTTGGGAACTATTTTGTTCAGTAAGTCTTCCATTCTATAAAGTACAAATGATATAAAGATATAATATTCAAAAGTCTATATAAAATTTCGAATTTTTTGGGATAATGCATATTGAAAATATAGAAGATTTTAAAAAGTGTATGAATAGTAGTTAAAATAGTTAAAAATTGATACATGAAATCGTCCAAAACAACTTACAATGACTTTAAGAAACAGATGCTTTGGCTGAATACTATTTGTTTGAAATTTTATCAACATTGTTCTGGCATCTAATCGCGTGGCATCTAATCGCAAATACAAATATAAAAGAACAGTGAACCGTGTCTTATTAAGTGTTAATGTTTGACTCTTAACATTAAGTCCTATTCTAAACTTAATTTAATATATCAGTACATTTTGTTTTGCCATCACCTTCTGCACAATCTTTAGAATCAACAGTATATGGAGCGACTAAAAAGCAAAAAAAAAAAGGTTTAAAAATGTTACATTTAATTTATGGATTTATTGATAAAAATTAACTCACCATTGTCTCTTCTGCGATTATGTCCTGGGGAGTAGGTTTAACTTTATCTAAAAAGTAAAATTGGAAATTAATTTTCAATAGTTCTAATATATTAAAGTAATCAATTATTTATATGTAGTTTTTAATAAAATATACGAGGTCTGATAAAAAATTAACCGTTATTTTCGAATTTCGTAAGTTACGTATGTTCGATTTTCGCATTTTTTTTTCTGTTATGTTGGTACATATGTCTGTTAAACATGTTGGTAATATCTGGTATACTGATACTGGTTTTATTAATGTACTTCGAAATTTCACTGAAACGTCAAGAAAACTTGAGGGTGACAGCTATCTGACTTTCCACCTAGTCATAATACATGTTCACTTTTTATTGCGATTATGTGAAGAAAAAATGCTGATGACCAAGACTGTGTAAACAAATTAAAGGAAAAGTTGAATGTGTTTTCAGTGAAGTTGTCATGCAAAATTTGACAATTTTTCACAAAATAGCTCTGTTTCTTTATCCCCCATTAGTAAGCAAAATGCTAAACTTTTAAGCGTGGGAAACACTGTAATATGTAGAGCAAAAATTTTCATTTGGTCATAAAACAGAATTTATTTTCAAAGTGCTTGAAATTGAAATAGCGACGGTGCTTATCATTGACGATAGGGTATCCAACTCTATCGATTCGTTGAAGCATCGGTGCTATGTATGTGGCGTGTTTTTCATTGTTCTATAGGTACTACCACGGGAAGTGCTCTGATGAAATAAAGACATTAATCTGTAATCGTATATTTTTTCGTACAACTCCTACCTCTCAAAGAGCACATCCTTTTGTAGTGGATTATCCAATAAATCGCAAAATGCATTATAGAGAGAATGTTTTTTCCACCAATTACGATATGAAAAGGTTCAAAACAAATGTTCACAAATACTACTCCCTTTTTCTTCTCCTCAGAATATGTTTTTCCAACACTAGTACAATGCACTGCCTAAGTAGGTGTCATCCCCTGAGTACTGGTCTCGTAAAAAAAAATCGGATTCAAATTGTACTGTTAATGGCATGTTTTTATTGCAATGGATAATACATTTTTAACATTTAAAATATTAATTTTTTGTAAAATATAAAAATTTGAAGGCAGATAGCCCGAATCTTTGTAAAATTAATTATGTTTGGCAATTTACAACAAGTTTTTGATATCTCTTTTCTTTGCTTAATTGCCTATTGTCTTTAAATCGCAAGCTTCTTCAGATTTAAGTCCCAAATAACAAATATTTGGTCTGTGTCTTTACTCTACATTGGGCTCCCGCGGGATCCAAATTTTACCGAAAAGCGTTCCTGTACACAACATTTGGGTAAATGAGAAAAATGTTAAAAGACTGATATTGTAGTCGCCGTGGTCTAGTGGTTAGTGTGTTGGCTTACTAAGACGATAGCTCTAGGTTCAAATCTCAGCTCTGACATCTTGCAAAAAGAAATATGAACAAATTATTTCTTTCGGCGACTACCTCTCAGCAGTCTTCTGGCAAAACCTCTGGGAGTAATTGATTGCCATGAAAAAGCTTCTCAAATCTTTTCGTTCAGAGTCGACTTTAAACTGTAGGTCCCGGTACTCACGGATAAAAATTAACACACACAACACGAGTGCTGCGAGAAGCTAGGCCGTAACCCTGACACAGGCTTGTAATGGCCAATTATGTATTTATGTATGCATGATATTGTTCTTCTTCATGCGTGAAACAGCCCGTACTTTTTCTTTGGGCTAGAACCCTTTTTTGAAATGGGAAGAGGAGTTTGGAAAAGCTTTAGACTTTCCAAACTTTCGCTTAATAACTATAACAAGAAAAGATTTGAGTCGTGCATTGGTTTCTCTAGGAGTAATCTGAGAATACTGACGGGGTACTGAAGACTCAACGGACACTTAAATAGGATAGGAATCGCTTCGACCGATATGTGCAGATTTTGTGACGGAGCGACCGAGTCATCAGAGCACATACTGGGCAATTGTGCAGCTCTGATGCATAGTCAGAAGAGTGACTATCAGTTATCAGATAGGGATTTTTCTGGGTTGGTATCGGTCGACAGTTTAAAGTTTGTCAAAGCGATGAGACTGGTCGAAATATTGTAGAAGTCCCGGTCAAGTTGAGGACTGTACAATAGATCTACAGGTCGAAGTACTCTAGTACTTCATATATAGATGAATGAATGAACATCTGAATTAAGAATTGATACGAGTAAAGAAAAAAGATAATTTAATATAATCGTTTCTTGCGAATCTCTACTCTAAAGTACGCTATTTGTTTACATGTTTTCAAGAAATTTTACATATTTAAATATTTTCTAGTTAATCCATAAGTACATACTTGTATAAACATACTTGTAGTATTACCATACTTATGGTATATTTTACTTAAAATACTCGCGTAGTTGTTAAAAACTAATATCAGAAGAGTAGAAGTGAGTGTTTCATTATTTCCCTTTTGGTTGCCATGATATTGCTGCCAATAATGCCATCGTTATTTCCGGTTTTATCTTAATTTTAATTTCGCTACTCTAAGTTGTTGACAATAAAAGAAAGAAACGATTACAATATGTTGAAATGTGAACATACATACTCGTATGTTTGTTTGCACAACATGGTATTAAATTGCCAATATGTGTCTGTTTTATTATCTATTATCTATAGGAAAATCGTCTGTAAATTTATTCTACTTCAAATATTTGCAAGAAAAATTAATGGTGCATAACGAGTTAAGATGTTAAACAAAGATTTAAGGATTTCCTACATATTTTTGTTTGTAGAAAACTCATTAATTTTCGAATGAAGCTATTTTAGTTTTACTAGAGTCGTCTAACAATTTGCTGACTGATGGTCATTACAACTTTCTGAATTTCTTTTTAGCGAAGTGTTTATAATGTTGGTTGGTGGAGTAAGTGTTCGTAGCTTTGGATCAGTGATGTCCACTACTACATAAACACACTTGCGCTTGTGTATGAAGCAGAGAAAAGACTCTGCTTACTTCTACCAGAAATGGGAATGTTCGAATTACTTTCTGTTTATAACTTCATAAATATTTCTTCATAATTCTGAGTAAAGTACGTAATCGATTGTCCGATAGACATGTGACTGATCTATTAAGAATAAAGGAGTACCGAGGTCACATAAATTTGGAGGAAATAATGAATAATTATTTCAGTTAAATAAAAATGATACAAAAAATATGCACTATCCAACCCTGCACTATGTTGGAGAGAAGCTAAAATATTAAAAGAGCGAGAGTAACAATATTTCTTTTTATTCTGTACGTGTTTGACTTCGACGCAAGCAGAATTTGTTTTCCTATCACGCGTGATAGGGAAAGAGAATTGTGGACATCACTGCTTTGGATACTCAAACAATTGACCACGTGTTTGAATGTCCTATGTTCAAATGCTTACAACGCCAAAACTACTTATCTGATCTTGTTCATGGAGCACTTATTTTTATTTTTTTATATTTAAATAAATGAAAAATGTGCAATTTTTTGTGTTTGTTTAAAACATATAAAATTTCTTAAATTAAAAAACAAAAAATATTTTTCGCCTTATTGGCAAAATACATTCAAAATATTTGAAATGTATGCTTTTGGGGATAAGCATGTCTCTATGGCCATTTCGTCTCTGCTTAAGAGACTCGTCAGGAGACTTTTTCCCAAAGGTGTTATTCAAAACTATAAATACACTCTAAAACTTTTCCCAAAATTTAGGTTCATATTATGTCTAAATTGGTGTTGAAAATTTGTTGTTGTCTAAAATTATATAAATTTCATTCTTAATTTTAAAAAAATAAAAAATTTACACAAAAAAATAAATTTTCAATTAAAACTGTTTATGTTTAAACAAGTTATGTTTAAATTTACTAAAAAATGTTTAATATTAAGCGCATTTGCTTAAAATCAGTAAAAAATTTGTAAAATTAAGCACTTTTGCCTAAAAATAGTTATAAATGTGTAATATTAAGAACATTTAAGTAAAAAAGTTGGTAAGAAAGTGACGAAAAATAGAAGAAGCATTTATTTGCAATAAAAACTTCAAAAGAGTAGCGTCCTATATATTAAAAAGTGTTTTGTATTCAGCTGGTGATGTTTATTTTAATTTATAACTAGTTTATAAAATATATTTAAATGTATATTAATTATTTTCAAAAAAGTGTTTGTTGCAAAATTTACAGAAAAAAATGGCAAAGTTTAAAAGTTTATCATCTATATTTCGTCGTAAGAATTAAAGAACGCTGAAACTGACAAAACATATGTATATACAGTCGAAACTCTCTACAACGAACTCCTATATAACGAAGTTTTCTTTATTGCGAAGCAATTATAAGAACACTGTTTTTTGGGTCTACTTTGAGTGTATTATTATCTCCATATAACGAATTTCCATATAGCGAATATTTCCTTATAACGAAGCATTTTTGCGACCGTAACTTCAAGATTGAAGCGTTTTCAATCTCTATGTAACGAATTAGGCAAAACCGAACGCACGCACACAAAAAATAAATCGATGTCGCTTTGTCCGAGACAATTTTAGAAAAGCAGGATTTGTAAAAGTTGGCACCACAACGAATAACAGTATGCCTTGGCACGAAGAAGACTATCTACCACTATCCCACTTCGCCTTTTTAGATTCTTCATTTAAAACAGTTACTAATAATAATGCAACATTTAAAGACTACATCAATGCTGACTGTGATGTTTTTACCACAAACAACCCTTCCGACGAAGATATCTTCGAAAGTGTTCAAGAATGTTTTGAAGCACCAGCTATCTCAGGTAAAGAAGCAATAATAAAGAAAATCCATGGCTAATAATTTTTTGATGTATGTACATTATTATTTCTCTTTTAACAGATTTAGATGAATACGAAGAAGAATCTGCTGATATTGCGAAACTGTTACACACATATGGACAACTTTCTTCATCAGTTGAAGGTTTCCGTACCTATTTGGAAAAGAAAACCAACGTACCAAATACTGTGTTTACTTCTCTAAATATGTAAGAAAATTATATTGAAGAAGAAAAGTGGAAAAATGTACTTCAAATTAAAATAACTGACTACTACAAATAAAAAATTTTAAAAGGAATAAAATAAAATAAAATATATAGCGAATTTTCTTTATAGCGAACTAAATATCCAGTCCCTTGGAATTCGTTATAGAGAGTTTCGACTGTATATGTATTTTATATCTATTTATAAATATACATAGATAGTTTGTAAGATATATAATTTATAATAAATTAAATAAATGTATTGAAAATATGTATTTTAGTCATTTTCATTTAAGGAGTGTTGAAAATAAATATATCAAAGGGGGGAAAATTAGACACAAATTACCTAAAATATTTAAACATTTTTTGTTTAATTTTAGACATATTTTGCTTAAAAACGAACAAAATGTCTAAAAAAACTAGATGCCTAATTTTAGGTCGAAAACAATCTGTAAAGTGTTGCCTACTATTATCGACCTAATTTTCAGCAAAAGTGGTTTAGAGTGTACTTATGTTAAAATAGTTATAGACTAAATGCGAATCATATCCCATTTAGTATATAACAACCAAACAAAAGCATTTACAAAGCAATACAGAAATGTATTGCTTTGTAAATGCTTGGGGGCATACAGAAATGTATTGCTTTGTAAATGCTTTTGTTTGGTTGTTATATACTAAATGGGATATGATTCGCATTTAGTCTATAACTAAGTATTTTAACATAAGTATTTATAGTTTTGAATAACACCTTTGGGAAAAAGTCTCCTGACGAGTCTCTTAAGCAGAGACGAAATGGCCATAGAGACATGCTTATCCCCAAAAGCATACATTTCAAATATTTCTTAAATTACTTATGTCGTTTTCGTTTCTACAAAAATGTGTAACATTTTATTATTATATTATATAAAAATAGGATATTATACATTATATTTTGATCTCGTTTTATTTTAATCGAAATTTTTAATTGTTGCTCTAAAGGATAGTTTTTTTAAAAAGGAATATTTCGTCAAGATGAGGGAGAAAAATTTATGAAAGGCAACATTTTTTGGTAGAAACGAAAACACCATTAAATTAATATTTTTTTATAGCAGCCGTTGGCAATTATTATAGCTTAAATTTTTCGTGGCACGCTTTTGACTAGGTTATGGTAGGTAATGGGAGGTTTCTCTCCCCAGGCTTTAACCACATGTCCTCACAATTCATTAAATGAAGTTGGGACTCCTACCACACTCATTTTCAGCTCTCCCAGAGGTGGTCAAGCCATTTGAGGCCAGGTGATTGGAGTGACCATGATATCACTTTCAGTCCGCTAACATTAAGCCGCTCTTGAGTTATTTGTGAGGTGAATTTTAAATTATTGTAGTGCTGGAACACAATACTTGAGGACTCAACAACCAACTTTTAACAAGTGGCTGCAAAATTCATGAACAAAACGTTGACGTAATTGTTGTCATTTATCTTGCCAATTATTTGCTGCATAGTTCCAGCTCCCCCCGTCATTATACATGCCCCCAAGCTCCAAGTTAAGCTTACCGTGTCATGCGTCTTAAGTACTTAGAGGTTTTCGCCAAATCCACTCCCTACCATCTAATTTATTTATTCCGAAAATATGACATCTTCCAATCCTCCATAATCCATTTGTTGTATTTGAATTAATATCGTTTAGATCAACAACGCAGATCATCAGGATTTTGAACTTCAGTGAACTACTTTTTGCACTTTTCCCTTGTCACAAACTTACAACACATTTTGACAAACAGTTTTAGGCACCCATGGCTTATCTAAATTACACAATTGCACTTTAAAATATTTTGTATACGCTGTATACAAAAACAAAAGCTGATAGAAAGAAAGGCTAATAGATTTAAAATTGCTGCATTAAAGTCTAAAAGAAAATCGAAAAATATTCCCGAAAAATTTCAAAAGTTCTAATTTTGTAACTCTGTGTAATAGAACAGCGATCAACCCCAAGAAACCCGCACAGTAAAGATAAAATTAGGGGGGGAATTAAAGACGACAATGAAGATGATGTTGTCCTCAGTCCAGATCCTGGAAATACAAATGCATTGTCTTCTTCCCGTTTTCAGGGTCAAAACGCATATTAGTGGCAGTCGAAAAGTTTAATAAGCCTTGTAGCAACTATTCTCTCATTGTACCTGTTTAGTCACAACAATGTTTTTAAGTAAATATTTTTGACTCCACGTTCAGTATGAAAGCTATTATTTTCTGATTTCAGCTCTGCAGTTGAGCCCACATGTAGATCAGAAACACTGAGTTAATAAGAAGGCCTTTAATTCAATGTAATTAAAATCTTAATTTTCTGTACACAATTGTGCAACAGACGCACTTCATTTATTGAGAGTTTTGATTAACTATGCTTTAAGTGCATATTTTTATTTAAGGCACTAAACTGAGAATGTGTGTAGTTTATGAACAAAGTTTTTATACTTTACAGCTAAGCTTTTCTCTTAAAATAAGTAGTACGAGTATTTTTGCTATAAAAACATGAGTAAAGCAGAAAAACCAAAGATAGAGCAAAACACTTATATTTGCCATTCATTATCCGGACATGCGCTGAAATTATCCAAAAGACTTCAAGGATATTCTAACCGGCACGTGATTATATTTGTTTACAAAAAATGAATTGAATTTACAAGGAAGGAAGTAAAAGCATCTGTAGTAAAATTGTAGCAGTTGCAATGGCAGCAACAAAGACTGCAACGAAAAAATTGCGTTTCTTTAACGAAAATACGTAGTTTTTTTTTAATACCGATAAGATCAACAAAAAAAAACCTTGGACGAGATATTTAAAATTCTAGCGAAAATAAATAAATAGGAGAAAAAAAAATTTCAATTTAAAAGATTAAAAAAAAAAACTGTTAATTTTCTTGGTATATGTGTCTGTATGTGCTCATCCATATGAACAGATGTTTGTACATAAATAAGTGCTATATTGGTTTTTAAGTACTTGTTGTTTTTTACAATTTTCTTTTTTTTTTGCTTCACGTTATATTCGAAGAATTGTATAAAAATTTTATAAAAGTTGATGTTAATAGACTAAAACCTACTTGCCTTAAGATAATAAACCAAAGCCAACACAACTGGTCTTTAAATTATTTTTCAAACAATTTTCATTGTGGTTGTTTATATTCCTAATGTAGTTGTGTAAGTGGGAGCGTATTGCAATTCCATTGTAGGCAGCATAGAGCTTTAAATAATCCTTCTAGATTACCTACTTATATAATTCTGTTTTTAATAATATCTCGTATTTTTTATTAAAAGTTCGTTTTATGAGGAAAAACAACAAACATTTGTATTTGATAACACTTTGTGTAATTTTTTAAGTCATGGAAATATAAACATACATATACGGACACCACTACATACATACATACATACATAATTGGCCATTACAACCCTGTGTCAGGGTTACGGCCTAGCTTCTCGCAGCACTCATGTTGTGTGTGTTGATTTTTATCCATGAGTACCGGGATCTATAGTTTAAAGTCGATTCCGAACGACAGATTTGTGAAGCTTTTTCATGGCAATCAATTACTCCCAGAGCTTTTGCCAGAAGACTGCTGAGAGGTAGTCGCCGAAAGAAATAATCTTTTCATATTTCTTTTTTTTTTAAGATGTCAGAGCTGAGATTTGAACCCAGCGCTATCGTCTTTGTAATCCAACACACTAACCACTAGACCACGGCGACTACAATACGGACACCACTACGTGATAATATCGTGTGCTGCGTCACTTGATGTATGCGCTGAGCTAATTGTTTTGCCTGCGCTGCTGCTGTCCGTGCGTGATCGTGTGAGTTGTTTATTGATATCTTAGGTACATTTTGGTAGTTCATTGTTTCCTTAAATTTTCAACGGTTTGCTACCTATGATCCTAAACAAAGAAAGATAAAAAAGATCGAATTTATTAAACTTTTTCAATTTTGGTTTTGATGGTGAAGTGTTTTTGATTTTATACGAGTGTTAACAATTTTTATTCTTCATGATAAGAGCTACCACTTTGACTCAGAAAGTAAATCAAAATCCCGAACGGTTTGCATGATATGAGCCTCAGAAAATGACCACTTTTTGGCAAAAATGACACCGAGGTAACAAATGTTAGGGTGACCATAAAAAAACATTTCACGACTTCGGGCAAAACTGGAAGACACGGATCATCTTTTTTTGAGTTTTTTATCTCGTAGTGGTGTCCGTATATGGTTATTTTTTTTCGTGTTACGCTGTGTACTTAAACATGGAAAATATGTATGTAAAATATCGTAAAGTACCTGCATATGCGATATGTACTATATAACATATCGTCGATGAAAGTAAAGAACGCTGTTACTGACAAAACCTTAAATGTTCAACCAGAGCCAAAAAACCTGTATGAAAGTAGAACAAATACACTGGTATTTTTCATTTCGCAGACGGCGTAAATGAATTTATTTTCATCGTAGAAATCTGGGACCGGGACCAATCGACGTGTATTTTTTCTGATAAAAATGATGCAAAAAACGTATTTTCGATTTTTTGTCAGTTACAGCGTTCTTTAATTCTTACGACGATATACAGCCATGTCATGAAACTCAAATATGATCAAATCTGATCAAATCCGCTGTAAAACGTGAGTGTCCAATGTCAGCTTTACTATGTCCAAATGATATTCGCCAGTATAACATTTGCCTTTTTTCAGAATTTTTTAGAGAAGTGGGGAAATCATTTAATTAAGGGTTCAGGTCAAATAAAATAGTCTTCATCTCTATTATTATTTTTTTTTCTGTAGAAAAATTTTTTTATATACAAAAATAATTTCATTACATACTTTACTGATGTTCTTAATTTTATTTCTTAATTTGTACATAAACATCTTGTGATAAAACAACATTAAGTTAAGTCAAAGTAGTTTTCCTTTTTTTTCAAATGAAGTTATAAACCCTGCCAATCTAATATGTTGAACAGATGTAAGTAAATGAAATAAAAAATTTTTTTAAATTCAAATGTAAAATAAAAGTTTTTTAAGGAAAAATGAAAGCATATGACGAACTGTAGATATCCTATAAAATCATTTGTTTGTACAGTGAAATAATGTGCATGAAACAGGCCTGTTTACATTATCAAGAAATTCATTGTATACAGTGAGATAAATTGCTTTTTTGGTATAACAAATAAATTTTAACCTAAAGTGACCGATAAATTTATTAGGTAGATTGCCTTACCTTAAGGTTAAAGTCTGTCTGATAACATCCTACTTTTAACTGTCGACAAGTTGTAATAATGGGCCTAAGAAAAATATAAAGAAGTACCTGCATATGCGATATGTACTATATGCGGACCTTTGAAAACACCTTCAATCATACACATAATTATCTGAAACGAATTAACCACTGTTTTTGTAATATTTTTCAAATTTTTACTTGGTGCAAATAAGTCACAAACATAACAAAAGTTATTTCGAGTCGGGCACTGCATTTTTTCTGAGATGAAATATATAGAAATAGGATGGATGGGTCGAAAAACAAAAATTCTTTTTTGGAACGCTTTAGTAGTTTAAAAATTTTGAGTCTCTTCAAGTTATACTGAAAACAATAAAAAAAAAAAAAAAAATTCAGGAAAATCTGAGAATGATAAAAATCTATTTTTTAAAATTTGATGTGATACAGACATTTTCACAAGTCTGCCTGGAAAAATTCAGCTTGGCTGGATCAGCAAAAAAGGGTTAAAAATTGATCTAAAGCCTTTCACACAGGCGTACAGACGAATACTACGACCTTTATACTTTATACACGTGTATTTTTATTTTTTCTCCTCTTTCCGAAAATGTATATTTGGTTTATAGGACAGAATGTGTATAACGCGGTGTTATATTTGTATTTATAAATAATTATGTTTGTACTCATATGACTAGCTAATTTCGAATAAATGCCACACAAATAACATTTGTATTACAAATAAATCTTTTAAAATTTTTTGCTTTTTACGATATGTTTTAACTGTCCGTAAAGCCAATTTATTAAATTTATGTAAAACTAATATGTTTCTAGAGTCATTTGAATTACATTCAGCTAACTTAAACATTTTAACAGCTTGAGAAAATGTAGTAATTTCTGTCTTTGGTCAATCTTTCAAACCTTCGTGATCGGTATTATCATTAATTGATACCAAAAGCACATTTTCTGCATTGTTCCGTTTTGTCTGTTATCATTTGAAATATATTCCGCTTAGACTTAAGAGGAAAGTTAGATCTTTTTTTCTATTGATATCATAGATATTCACATTTGAATTTATAATTTCGGCCCTTTCCAATATGGGTCTTACTTCTTCTTGACGTTGTTGATGCAAAGTTATTTACAGTAAACTTAGGGCATGTTTTCTTCTTTGTCCTCGGCGGTAATAAGATAACCCACAAGTCTAGCGTGCTATTTTTTATCATACCTGGCACTAACTTTTGACAAGCGATTTTAAGAATAAAAGTGCATCTTTGAGAGTTAAATCTTTAAAAAACTCACTCACATCTTGTTAACTTATATGTAGCATACAAATAACATTCTGGTCCATTGTGTTATATTGTTGGCGTTATATTGTTGGAATGAATACGACAAGAATGAAATTAATTCCTGCTGGGGCAAAAGGAATTTAGCTTTTTTTGTTAGTTGTTGTGCAATAAAAACTGTTCTCCCTATAGAGTTTTGAGTTATTCACAATTTAGGGAGGTGTGTGGTATAAACGGTCCAGGTTTAAATAACAGCAAATATATATGAAGAATGAAAAAGTTAATTTGCGGTTTTTCAAATTATAACTTAAAAATAAAAGGTCCCCCACCCTTTTAGAAGACCATCCACAAAGAAACCGCTCACCGATATTTCACTCTATTCCACCTTAATCAATGTAAAAAAAAAACTAATGATCAGGTGAAAAATGCCACCTATTGGGAAGTAGCAGGTAACAGCTAAACCTACTTAGCGAAGGCACTTACTACACAATCCACGATTAGGCAGTTGTTGTTGATCATTCAAGGGTGAAGGTATAACACTGACCCTTGAATGATCAATTCACAGCAATTTGTCTGATTTCCAAAGGCGCCTAATAATAATCTAAGAAAAAAAAAATATGTATACTCTCCTTTCGTGGTCGCCGTGGTCTACTGGTTAGTGTGTTGGCTTACTAAGACGATAGCGCTGGGTTCAAATCTCAGCTCTGACATCTTGAAAAAGGAAATATGAAAAAAATTATTTCTTTCGGCGACTACCTCTCAGCAGTCTACTGGCAAAAGCTCTGGGAGTAATTGATTCCCATGAAAAAGCTTCTCAAATCTGTGGTTCTGAGTCGACTTTAAACTGACACAGGGTTGTAATGTCCAATTATGTATGTATGTTTGTATGTATGTATGTATACTCCTTTCCCAAAAATTCCAATACAATGCCTAGCATCAGCAGGGGTTTGCCCCTGAGTATTGGTCTCTATAAAAAAAACTAATGTAAAAAATTATAAGTTCATTGTGTCTAATAGTTTGGATTACAAAGGATTCACTATATACCGAGGCCACTGTATTTTGTAATGACAGTTGTGTGAATTTTTGCGTATTTATAATTCGAAACTTATAAAAATTTACTATTAATAGTTTTTAATTTAATTTCAGTTCATCATAAGTACTCTAATACACAGTTTCATATGAATTCTAGAAATATTTGTATAAAAACTTTTTAAGTTATATTTTCATGTTCTGAATGTGATCTTAATTTCAAAAACTGTACTTGACAATAACAGAAATTTGGCTACTCGTAGAGTTAATTTGTGGTGTACTCGTGCGTACATACTTACAAGGAATAAAGTGTTCCATTTTCAAGTTGTGCAAAAAAAACTATTGTTTTTTTTCTTGTGAAATCTTTATTCAGTTGAATGTATCCTCTTTTGCATAGAACTATAGACGAATGATCAAATTGCTTGCAAATAGCGACAGTGGTGTAGGGCCCGAAATATTATTAATAGGGTAATTTACTCCTTTTGAATAATAAATAAAATACGTCTAAAAACAACTTCTAAATCCAATAAAAAGAAGAAGAAGAGGAAGAAAAACACCAACAAATATTGATTATAACCATATCGAAACAATTTAAACAATAAACAAATACTCGTATTACCCAAAAGAAAAATTAGGTTTCACCTTTATTAAGAAAAACTACAGCTAAAGAGCTACGGGTGATAAAGTGTAAGATGGTGCTTTAAAGGCCATATTTTAATCCATATTAAATCCGACACTATTATTATTAGAAAGTTACTTTTTGTATTTTAAAATGCATTATTTTAGTCGATATTGAAAAGTACAGGGTGCCTGCCGGGAACATTGAACATAACCTAAACAAAATATATTTTTTGTAAGTGAAATTGTGAGGAAATAAAAAACAACAAATGTCTGAAGAAAACTTATAAAAATTTAAGAAACAAAAAACGCAATTAAATAATAAATTAAAAATGAAATAAAAACTGATGTATATAAATGAAATAAGTAAATGAAAACTAAACAAAAAATGTAAACAAATGATTATTTATTTTCAGTGGTGCAACTTAAATTTTTTTCGCATTTTTAATGCATATATTTCATATATTGCGTATTTTAAACACATTTTTCATGCATCTTATTGTATTGGCAGCACTAAACTGTTGTCCCCAAGAAAAATAGAAATTAGCCTAAGTTGGCTACGGGCTACAAAAGTAGTCGTGTGTTCGGTAGTCGTATTGCCGTTAAAATAATTATTCTCATATGCACACATGTATTCTATTTTTGACAGCTTGTAGTCGATGGTCGGTAGCCTTTGTTGTGTTTATAGCATTAGTCTTGACAGTCATATTTAACAGTCGTGAAGTAGAGACGTGGCAAATTTATTTTGAAAAATATTCGGTAAACGTGTTTTGATCGTTAAACTTTTTATCAAAATTAGTCATCGATATTCATGAAAAAATGATAATGAGTGACGAGGTATACTTTCATTTGAATGGATGTGTGAAAAAAACAGAATTGTCTGTTTTGAGCAATGGAAAACCTTATTCATCAGTCACCTTTGCATCCATTAAAAGTGATAGTCTGGTGTGCAATTTGGTCAGGAGGAATCATTCTTTGAAACTGAAAACTGCATGCTTTGGGCTTAGCTAAAATGTGGTTTCAACAAGATGGTACCATATCGAATACAGCCAGGCTTACAATGGAATTACTGCGAGACCTATTTCCACAACAAGTTATTTCAAGACATGGCCTGATGTCGATTGGCCTCCACGATCACCTGATTTGACTGTTTCTGTATTTGTTTAAAAAGAGTTTTTGTTTGTCATACATAGAAGGGCAAAACCAACTCCTCTTAAATACTCCGCATATGAGAAATCAAAGAAAAAAGAAAAATAATTTCCTTTAACTTGAATTGAAAGCAAATGCATATATTTTGATTGTAACATACGTTCTTCTTTATTGCGTTTTATTCAAATCCACAGTAGCATTCAAATCGAATGTTCATTTTTATAGATGGTGGTCACATTAAAATTGACAACATCTTTAATACAAAAAAAAAATAAGAGTTGTGAATATGGTTTAGAATAAAAAACAAAAATATTTATTTGCTCTCTTAAGTATAAGTAGCACATTGACCCAAGCCATCGAAAAAGGGCACCCCTAAAAACTTCAAACGTTTGACTGCCACACCTGGGCAATTAAAAGGAACACAGTCTCCCTCTCAGAAGAATTCCCGCAACTTCTGCAGTGAGGATTAAAGGGAAGGCCCAACCTCTCTGCGTGTCTAACGATCAACCAGTGACCCTTATACACCGTTTGGACAAGGACTGACGAGAAATCCCCAGGATTCCCAGAGTTTTGCCCCGGTTATACCGAGGTCAAAGTGTCCTAGAAACAGCACAGACTCCCCTCCGGTAGAGGCTCATGAATTATTACTTACTGTTCATTTAATATGTCTCTGTTAATCTTACGAGTATCAGGATTATCGTTCTCCTTCCAGGAAGGTATGAGTGCCGCATTTTATTTTTTTTTTAATGAAATTATTCTTGACCAATATTCGCCTAAATACCTATTGCATACCAAAAGAAAAAAATATATATATAGAAAAACTCACTGACATGCCGAAATCACAAACAATTCTTTTCAATAGTGAATTTTCTTCAATGTGGTAATCATTTAACAAGCTCTTTTCGCTTATTTAGTATGTAAAACGATGAAGTTGTTGACATACTAATTTAAAGTGAACTTGAATTATTTTTATGTTAAGCCTAATGTCATACACGAAGATTTTGAGCAATTGAGATTTTGAGAAATTAGGCAACTATGAATGCTACACTTACAAATAACCTGCAAATAATCTCCGGGTGAGGTCGCGCGAACCCTAAAACAGAGGTAGCGTACGCTCTTGATGTTCTAGGCATGGGAATTAACGGTGATTTTCGTTGGAGTGTGGAAAAAAGCATTCAATTGCAAAGGTTTTTAAAAAACTTTATCCGACCTAAGATAGAAGACGACTTTAATGTATAAGACGGTGTTTCAAAGTCTATTTTGAAGCTTCTCCACAGTGTACCGGAAAGGGTGAAGATGCTTATCAATGACGGTAGGGTATTCAACTCTATCGATTTATTGAAGCATCGCTGATATGTGGCGTGAGTTTCTTTCCCACTACCAAGGGAAGTGCTCTGATGACATAAATACATTAATATTCGCATATTTTTAAGTACTACTCGTACCTCTCACAGAGCACATCTTTTTGTAGTTGATTGTCCAATGAATAACACAATGCATTGTAGAAAGAATTCGTTCTTTAGCCGCACTGCTCGTTAATGGATTCCACCTATTGATTTCCTACCTATTACTATATGAAAAGATTCAAATTAAATGTCCACAAACACTAATCGCCTTTTTCCTCCTCCTCATAATATATTTTTCTAACGCTAGTAATATGCACTGCATGAGTAGGGGTCATTCCCTGAGTACTGGTCTTGTGGCAAAAAAAACTTTTTATAAATTTTTTTCTGAACTTGCCTCCGCGGCTATGCATGAGTATTTTGTGCAGCAATTTATGCGTTTTTTTTTTGTTTGCATTTCTTGCCGTGGATTGAAACGTTGTCTTTTGCTTGATATTATTGTACAACAAAGTCACAAATTCTCTTTTTCTGTGACTTTTTATTTGCTTTTTACTAATTTCTTTCTCTCTGGAACTTGCTTTGGGTGAAAGAGAAAATAAAGAATACTGAAAAAGTAAAAAGAAGAGATAAAAAACCCACGATTTGAGCCGCATAATGTGAATACTGGAAGATTTTGGTAGACTCTTTTAAAGAAAAATAAAGAAAATCAGGGTGCTTTGACATTTGTTTACAGAAAAAACAAAAAATATTCAACAACACAAAAAAAAGAATCGAATGAGGAAATTGTACAAAAAAGACGAGTAAACTAAGAAGCGAAATAAAATATAAAAAGAAATGTAATATGCTGAAGACCCTAGTTCGAGCCCCAGAAAGTGTGCTCATTTTTTAAAATTAATTTTGTTTCGTCTGAAACGCTTTAATTTGATTAAAGTTAAATTCTATAAAGAACTTTAAATTTTTGCAATAAATTTTTTGATAAACAAAGGAGAAAAGGATGTCCGTGAAGGAATAGTACACTAGCCAAGCTGAACATGTTTTCGACTCCAGCTACGGTAGTCTCATCAGAGTTCTTTGTGTTCTGTGCATATTCATGACCCAACATCAATTACTTAACTCACACTTTTCAAGAAATCACATACTGAAATCACTTTTTTCCATATGCACATACACTTGTATTAGTTAATCGAAGTAAATCAAACAACAGTTTCCATCATATCTTCCTCTTCTCACAATCACTGCAGTTTTTGTAATTGTCATCTTATTTGGATGAAACCGAATTACAATTTATTTTTGTTTTTGCCCTCTTATTCCATTTTATCCACATTAGTCGACATGTATGTACGACGATATGTACGATTGCAGCCGTGGTGGCCAGAGAGGCATTGCTATAAGCGAGCGTATTGCATACAATATGCTGAAGAGTTCGATCTCAAGAAAGAGTGATAATTTTTTAATTGTCTCGATGTAGTGTCGCAGAATAAAAAAAAGTAAATAAAATAAAGGTAATAAAGAGACTTTGTTACAAATTCCGGTGTATTAATTAAAGTTTTTAATTTTACTGTCAAGTGTCCAAATATTTGTGTACGCATCCTGTAATAATCTATGATAGTGATGTTAAGTTTATTGTATATGGAAAATCGTTTCAATGCAATAGATATAAACTTTTATTGTAGTTTCTGTGCATATTCTATTGACATATATATTCACAACTATAGTCCTTTTTTACGTAATGGTAAAAAGACA
Source organism: Metopia argyrocephala (assembly GCA_963576795.1). Classification (NCBI taxonomy): domain Eukaryota; kingdom Metazoa; phylum Arthropoda; class Insecta; order Diptera; family Sarcophagidae; genus Metopia; species Metopia argyrocephala. The sequence goes on along the minus strand of OY756211.1, from coordinate 51,749,587 downwards.
AAAATAGCAAAAAGTATAAAAAGTATACCACATGCTCTTCTTTTAAATGCATTCAATATGATGACGATTGATGTGAAATGATAGTGGTAAAATCTAATTGACAGGGTTTAACAAAATGTGATACATTTTTCATATTTGAAAAGAAAGTGTTTTTAAAATATTTCCATACAAATATTTCTATACAAAATATATCTTTATTAATTGAAAATTAAATATTATTAACTATTATGCTGTCATCATAAAACACAGAATTATTTACTACCTTGTATGAGAGTAACCGTCTCCCTTGTAATAATGTGTGTTTTTTTCTGATGTTGACAGCTGATAGTTGCTGTTTGTTTAGTTTTGTTCACAGAGTACATCAGAGCAACGATTGCAAATTGTTGAGATTTTTTTTTATCAACCAATAGTTTTTTCCATTAAATTTACCATGTACTTGGTTCATTTTATGGAGTACGTAATCGTGTTGCAGAGTAGCTAATTCGAATAACATTTTTATCAAACTGTATGAGAACATTTTCTTATAACTCTAAATAGTTTTCTGTCCTAATTTGCAATAAATTAACTTTGATCGTTTCTGACGGAACAAAAATTAATTAAAAAAAATTAATTGGGGCTCGAACCCGAACCTTCAGTATCTAATGTAAAATGTGCTCGCTATGGCGCTGCGCTCTAACCAGCACGGCTACAGTCATACATATCATCGTTGTCGACTAATGTATTGTAGATAAGGTGGAATAAAAAGGGCAAAAACAAAATAAATTGTAATTCTGCTTCATCCAAATAAGATGAAAATTACAAAAACTGCAATGATGGTAAGAAAAGGAAAATATGAGAGTAACTGTTGTGTGACTTTACTTCGACTAACTCATACAAGCGTATGTACATACATACATAAGAAAGAAAATAATTTCAGTATGTGATTTCTTGGAAAGTGTGAGTTAAATAGTTGATGTTGGGTCATGAATATACACAGGACACAAAGAACTCTGATGAGACTACCCTAGCTGGAGTCGAAAACAATTGTTCAGTTTGGCTTGTGTACTATTCCTTCATGGACATTATTTCTCCTTTAATTATCAAAAATATTCATTGCAGTTAACTTTGATCTACTCAAAGCGTTTCTGACGGATCAAAAAATAAATTTGTTTTTGTTATGTTAAAAGAAAAGAGGCTACCAACAGCACATTCTATTACCAAGCTCTGTATTTTTTTAATTTTTTTAATTATACTGCATTTTAAACGCCATATTTACAAGCGTATTGAGAATACTTGTGCAATTAGACCCAATTAGCTCCAGCTCTGACATCTTGAAGTAAAGAAATATAAAAAGAAATATTTCTTTTGACGATTACCTCTTAAGCTATATTTACACCTATCTGAGTTCTTATCTGAGTTTTATATCAGACGCGCATTCAGATAGACTCAGATAGTTTGATTACAAATCTAATAAGTTATAATAATAATACAATGAATTGTAGAAAATTGAACTGACTAAGAGCAAAAAAATAAGTGGTTTGCTTGAATGTACTTCTAATTTTACCACACACGCAATGCAGAACAATATTGGCGAAAAAAAACTAATTTTCTTTACTAAAAACTTCAAGGCAAAATCAAATTACTCGTACTAAAACAAAATATGCTCGTACAAAGAAAAACAAATAGAGAAACTTACAAACGGATCTAAATTTCCGTTTTCAATCTGTCTATTGACTATCATTTGTTATTTTTAGTGTTATTGGTTGATACCAAACCACCCACATCACTTCCATTTTTTATCATTTCACCAAAATTGCTGTGTTGTGTGAAAACAAAAAATGAAAACATTTCATTCCACAAAAAGAACATTACCCGACTATCGACAACAAGAACAAATATTCTTTCATTTTATATGGAAATAGAAATGATGAAAAAATCGGAAATTATTGCAAATGAAAGCAGAAATATTCAAAAAATCTGTAAAAAAAATAATAAAATTTGTTGTGTTTTCAGATAAATGAAATTAAAATTGTTTTTACTTATGGAGGAAATCAATTTTAAATGACTTATTGCAAGAAAAATAGTAAAACGCTAATGGAGTTATTTTTTTAGGTATTTTTGATGAAATAAAAAAAGAGAATAGTGATAAAATTTAAAAAATATTACAAACAATTTACGGCTGTAGTTATTCATAAAAATATTTGTATTTGGTTTATTTAAGGCTTTTATAAATCAAAAATATTTTTATGAATATGAGTATGTTGTCCTCTGTATTTATTGATATAAATTAATTTATTAAAACATTTTTTTTTCAAATTTATTGAATTAGAAATAATAATAATAATGTAAAGCTGGCACGGCTGTGCAGAATGATGTTGAGCATCTTTGGCAGCTCCGTCAAGGTAGGAAAAGACCTTTCCGGGCCTTTTATTACCGTGCAAAATTTCAGGCAAGGCAATCCTTTATCCTGGGACCTCTTCAATTTAGTCATGGAGAGTGGTTTACGAAATACAGGTGTGAATCGTAGTGGCACTATTTTTAATAAAAGTGTTCAGCTCCTTGCGTATGCAGACAACATAGATATCATTGGGCATACAATGCGACTTGAATGCTATTGAACGGAAGTCTTCTTCTGGGTTTAGCGGTAAATGAGAGCAAGAATGTGGAAAGAATCAACTATACTTTGATGTGGTCAAGGATTTCATCTACTTTGGCATTGTCATTACCAGCAAGAATGATGTCAGTGTGGAGATCAAGCAAAGTATCACACTGGCAATGAAGTGCTACTACGGTCTCGATAGGCAGTCTAGTAACAGAGGCCTCTCATGTGGCAAAATTAATACTCTACCAGTCGCTTATTCTTCCAGTGCTTCTCTATGGTGCGGAAGGATGGACGCTGTGTTGTGCCGCTGCAGCGGTCTTGCGAGTGTTCGAGTGAAAAGTTCTTCGTGAGATCTTTGGTGCTCTAAGCCATGGCGATGAGTTTCGCATTAGAACTAACCATCAACTGTGTGAGCTCCTTGGCGGTGTGGGCTTTGTTCAGCGCATTAACATCCACCGGCTACGCTGGATCGGGCATATTGTTCGGATGGAAGAATTTGCTCCAGCGAGAAAAGTTTTCAATGCGAAGGTCACTGGACGTCGGCGTAGAGGATGACTATGTTTGCTTTGAAAGACCAGGTGGATGAAGCCTTGTCATCAATTGGAAAAGGTGCGCGCTTAGCAGAGACGTCTGGAGATTAGTGCTGAGGCAGGCCGAAACCCGTTAACGGGTTGTTATGCGCAGCTAAGTACATAAGTAAGTAGAAACCAATGCAACTTTTTGAAAACACATGAAAAACATTTGTATGAGTGTATAGAAATTTTTCATGAAAATTACCAACAAAAAGCATACACTGTTATAGTCTTTAAATAAATGAAACAACGATACAAGGGTCTTGGGTTTTAATTGTCGAAAATCGAAAATGAAAGACGTAACTTGTTTTGGTTACAGTGAAAATACATTAACTTTTTTTAAATTGGAAAACCAAAATTTTAAGTTTTTTCACTTTTGTAGTAGTTACACGGTTTCGTGCCGTGGAAATTAAACAATTGTATCCAAATTATATCTTATGCTTTAAGAATGCGTTATTTATGAATATTTTATTTAATTTAATTTTTTTTCATATACTTGTATTTGTTTATTTATAATTACAATTGGATATGGATACACAATTAATTACAATTAAAAAACTGTCGTTAAAATAAATGATGATTTATTTTAGTTGATATGCATGTTTGTGTATGTATAAGTTTTTGTATAAAATTAATAATTAAAAATCAAAAAATTACCATGCATGTTTATAGAGCATATGTGTATTTAATACACATTCCTTATTTATTTATTATTAATTTCAATGTTTTATGAATACAAATCAAAGTTAATATATAAATACCCTTCCTAATGTGTTAATGAATCAGTTTAATTTTAATTATACCAGTAAAAACAGTTAAATGTGAAATTATTACAATCAAATGGCATTTTTTTATATACCGAAAACTTTAAACGGCATCCGCATAACTTTTCCGCAAATTTTTGCTGAAGTTATGATGGGCAATGGTTGTTGGCCTATTGAAGAAAATGCCAATGATAATTGGTTAATACTGAAAAAGATAATATATTGGATTTTTGGCTGGGTATGGCTTTTCATCGATACATTTATTACCTTCTGTGAGTTAGCCTATCTTGTAAATAACATAATGGATGTTGTAAAAGCTGTTGAAAGTTTTTGCACTTCAGTGATAGCCCTCTTCATTGTTATACGTACACTACATATACGTTTTGTTATGGACAAATTGAAGGAACTTTTAAAATTGTTTGGTGAGAAAATATGGATAAACAGGTATAGAGTTTATTTAATGATTGATTTGTTATAGGAATTATAAAATATAAAACTAATAGTTCTATTTAAATTAAATAAAAAGTTTTATATAATTTATATAGAGTTATTCGATTAACCTGTTAAATGCCTTTTTTACTTTCATAGATTCTTACGAGTTTAAGGCCCATTACGAATGGGTGTTTTTTATAAAGTGGCACAAGTTTAAATCATAATAATGCAATGAAATATATTTTTAATATCAATATAACGGGCTTTATTGAAAAGAAGATTTTATGAAATTAATGTTTAAATATAATTTCTGTCATGTGGCCGCCACGGCTGCCGCGTAGAAAGTGCAATCTGGAACACCAATTTTCAACAACTATTCGAATGTTGACTTCCAGGTGTTCAATTGTTTGTGATTTATCCACGTAGACAAGTGAGTTAACATAACTCAATGGGGTTAAATCACACGATCTTGGTGGCCAATTAGTTGGGCTATTACGTGAAATTATTCTTTCATCAAAAATTCTTTGAGTAAACCAATTGTAGCGCGAGGTGTTTGGCATGTGGTTCCGTCCTGTTGGAACCACATATCAGCAAGATTCATGCCACGCAATTGAGGTGCAAAATAATTTCTAATCATGTTCCTATACCGTTCACCATTGACAGTAACATATGGACCAGTGACTCCGCTGGAAAATAAAGCGCAGCAAATAGTAATTTTCTGTGGATGTATGGTGTCTCGACAAAAGCTTGTGGATTTACATACGTACCCATTCAATCAGAAGTGGACTTCATCGGAAAATAAAATTTTGAATGGAAATTCAAAGTCGACATAAATGGAATAGAAAAATTATTTTGAATTAATATTTCAACAATTTGCAGGCGTTGCTCTGGTGTAAGTCGATTCATATTGAAATTTTAAAGTAAACTTAATAAAAAGCAACTATCAGCTGTGAAGTGGGTGGTCCAACAAAGCAGTGATGCCAACTCAAAATTGTGACACTCTATAAAAAACACTCGTTGCAACTTGCCGATAGTTAAAGGTATAATGTTATCAGACAGACTTTAACCTAAAGGTAAGGCAATCTTCCCAATAACTTTATCGGTCACTTCAGGTTAAAGTTTACTTGTAATAACAAAAGGCAATTTATCTATCTGTTAACATCCTACTATTAACTAACGGCAAGTTGTAATAATAGGCACACAAAGTTTAAGGGACATTTCTTATATCTTATGCCCAGATTCACAGTGTCGCACAAAGTCGCTTAGTTAACGCTATATAAAGATTTTGCCTTTACTTGTTTTAGTTAAGTAAGTTAGCTAGATCAAAACAAAGATTGCGGATAAGTTAACGTTGACTAAACCACTTTAGTTAGTTAACTGAATATTGTCAATCTAGGCATTAGTCAAATTAAAGAAGAAAAGAAAAATTATTGATGAAAATATGTGCATGTACTTTGAAATAAAATCATTTATGCCTACTTGCCCGATTTATTCAACTTTTTAACTGATAATTTGATACATTTCGCTCATGTTTAAAGGTAGATAGCATGCTACCGACATTAACAGCGGCTACAATGTACAATATAAGCCAATTATTGAACTATTAACTCATCTGAAAGTTAAAAATTATTTAACTTCTATACGTTAGATACTTTTCCAATTTTGCCAGTAACTTGTTTTATGAAACTTCACCATTTAAACTTTTTTTACAGACGTGTGAAACACACAATTGGCGCAAAGCATGTTATGTACTTCTACCTTAAATATTAAAAAAAAATAAATAAAAACATCACCAATCGCTTCACTTTTAAGTTTCTTTCAAGTTAAATTGAATTCTATATATCTATGGTATTTAACTAAAAATTTCTTTTATTTTTATATATCTTTTCATAGAGATGATCATCCTCGTATTGTCGAAAATTGTGATCGTGTTATGCGTCCTGTTTTTCTCATTTTCGTATTGATGTTTAACGTTTTATTGATTTACAATGTTCTACCGATTATTTATTTTTTCAAATCAAATCAAACTCTTAAATCACCAGATAAGCATTTACCGTATTCTATGCTATTTCCGTATAATGTACAGGATCCTTTCAAATATTTAGCTTCATATGTGGGTGCCTTTATAACAGGTTATGTAACCATCTCACATTTTTATGCACTCGATGCACTTCTTTTTATGTTTGTCACTCATTTATGCGGCCAGTTTCAAATTTTACACTCGAATATTTTACGTCTTATACCCGAATGCCATGCTGAGTGGTTAAAATGTTATGAAGATAACGATGGGGATAATATTACTGGAGGAGCTGTTACTACTGGCGGCAATGGCAATATCATTGCTTGTGATGCTCAACTTGATAATGGCAGGATAAAAATGTTACAGGATATGTACATAAAGCGTCTACACCAAATAGCCAAACGTCATAATGAATTAATTAGGTAAATATAAATGATCTGTCTCTCTGTCTGTGAGAGTAAGCTTTGTTGCACTAAGGGTTCAATGTCATCTAATTTGTGTGAGAACAATGTGTAAAAATTTATTAAATAAAGTTAGTAAATACAGACTTGGACGGTGGCTTTTAATATATTTCTTAATTAGATATGAAAAAAACACAAATTACGAATTAAATGAAATTAAATTTTGCCAATTGCATATACAAATATTTTAATAATTCATAATTATTGATTAAAATTAAAATTAATTTGTATTTTTCAATTGTTCATGAGAATGTAGATCACATTACAAAGTAATAATTATTTGTATTTTTACCCAATAACTTCTGTAACTATATAATTGATTTTTGACAATCACAATTTGTAGTCATTGACAGTTTGAAAGATATTATTAATTATATGTACATATGTAAGTATTGCCAATTAATAATGGTAACTGGATTTGTAACTTGTCAATGACTAAAATAAAATCAATAATAAAATTGTAATTGACAAAATGAAATTACAATTACAGTGCAGCAGCGGTTAATTGAAAAATATAATTGGTAACGTCCCATTTTATTTCTGTTAATGTGGACTTGCATAAAAATGTCAGTGGATTTATATACTAAAATATTATTTACAAAAAAATGACTTTTTTTCCTTTTCATCTTTCCATTTTCAGCTTTAGCAAACAATTGAATGAATTGATTTCGTTTCCTTTACTGTTGAACATTGTGAATTCAACATTTTTAATATGCTTTTGTGGTTTTGAATTTCTTCTAGTAAGTATTCGAATTTTCTATTATTTTGTTTATTACTGTTACTGTTTTTTTTTTTTTTTTTTTTTTTTTTTTTTTTTTTTTTTTGATCTTGACTTTAGGCTGAATATGTTACAAATTTTATCAATTTTTTTTAGCAGTTTTGAGCTGTTTAACGATTATGTTTGAAATGATTTCTATTAAATACCACAACCGTCATTGATGGTTAAGGTAATAATCAGTCATTATTAAATTTGATAATAATAAAATAAAAAAAAAATAAAAACTGCTTGAAACACAATAATGAAATTCTTTTTGAAAGCTTCCACCTGAATATACAGTATCAGGCCAAATTAAAGAGAGCTTAAAACGCAATATATCTGTCAAAAATTCTGATGCCCAAACTAAGCCTATTTGCCTCTTTGCAATTGCAAAATTCAATTTTAACACTCCGTAAAGTACTGAAGTTAGTTGCAAAACAACTGTTGTTGTTTTTGTTTTATTTACATTTTTATCTGCCATTTTGTGAAGTAACGGCATTTTAACTCTCTTTATTATGATTTATTTCTCTTTATTATGGTTATTTATCGGTTTTTATCAAACAAAGTAAGTGAACATTACAACTCTGACCCTTTTATTTAACATTTAACTACTGAGGCGGTGGTAAATTTTACCCCCTCCTTAGATTTTTAATTTATTTTCTTCGTTTGAGCGCTGTTGAGTCCCTGTTTTGTTATACTAAATCTTTGATTTTTTTTATTTTTATAATCCTATTTATGTATATAAAAATGTATTTTCCTGTTCTTTTAAAAATAAATTATTAAAAAAAATTTTTTTTGGCTAATTTTTTTGGTAAAACAAATGGTGGTAAAATTTACCCCACGTCAATAATTATGACAAAATATTTCACCTCGTAGTTAAAGATTAAGGTACTAATTACAGCGTTAATGATAAGCGCAAATTGACATTGCGCATTACACCATATTTCAGGTTGATGCGTTGTATATTCTGACAGCTTCCATCAACAACAATGTATGTACAGATTCTTCTTCATCGGAAGAAATATTTTTTCATATTTAGATTTTTTTTTAAAGATGTCAGAGCTGGGTTTTGAAATCAGAGCTTTAGTCTAGTAAGCAAATACACTAACCACTACTAAGCTACGGCCACTAATCACATCTTATTGCTATAAACACGATAAAGACGGTTATTTTAATGGCAGTACTACAAAAGCAAAACTGCTGCTGCTACCAAATTTCTAAATTATGAAACAGAAGTGGGGCATGAGGTTTTTTTTCCATACAAATTCATAGATAAAAACGATGGAGAATGCAGTCGTAAAATAGAATCCATTTTATTTTGACGGCTATTTTACCACAGTTTTATTAAATTTTATATATTTTGTAAACAAGCCCATTTGTGTTTATAGTTGGCGCAAAGAAAAACAAGAACAAAAGAAAATCGAAAAAAACATTTGGCAGTTTAAATAGATTAACCAATTTTGATATTTGTGATATAAAATGACTGAAATTATAGACAAAATAATTGAAAAAGGGGGTAAACGTGCTTAAATTATAAAATATAAATTCAGTTTCCTCATAAACTTAATATTTAATAACTTCACATTCAAGAAATATAAAAACATTAAATGACAGCTCGTGAATCGTTTTTGCTTGAAGTTGCTGTCGTATTCTGTTTAATTATTAACCCTTATTCCTATTTTTTGAGGCAGCAAGAAACTGACTAGTGCCAATACAATACGAAATGTTAAATACAGCCTGTTCATAAAACACGAATGGTTTTTGACATCCGTCTTTTTATATGGGAAAGGCTAACAAAAACACTCAAACCATTCGTGTTCTATCAACAGGCTGTTAATTTCAAAATATTTTCCTATATAAAAAAAAAAAGAAAAACTTTTTACATTGGAAGTTGGTATTGATTTTATTAAATTTGAGATTTTTCCGTATCAAAAGTTTTTTTTTTACAACAAATAGCAGTTCAGTTTTTTTAATGGCTTGCCCGCAAAATATTTATGTAGCCAACAGCAAGGCGGCAAATACTGTTTGTTGCCTGCACTTGATGCTTGAGGTCATGCTGCGTGCTTTTGTCTATTTGTTTAATGTTTCATAATGAATTCTCTTTTTTTATAAACTGTTTTTTTTAAATCAAATTCTTTTTCTTTTTAATTTATTTTTTAAATAAATACAGAGTGGCACGCAGTCAATTAGTGACTTTAGTTTATTTTCCTCGTTTTTTCTGTCTGTGGTGCTACAACTGTATGTGGTTTGTTCCTGTGGATCATTACTTATAAACTATGTACGTAAACTTCCAAAATCTTTAAAGTATAGTTTAGATTTAAAATTTTTTAAGATAATATTAAAATATTTCATGAAAATTTAATTAGTAATACATAAAGACATATTTGCTTTTAGTCTACGGCCACTGCATATTATCTATACGTTTGTAATTGGGAGGGTGGCAAGATATCAAAAGACTCACCATTACTTTTAAAACCAAAGGATATGGATTCACATTTACTAAATGACAAATTACCTTTGTGGAAACATATTAACTATTATCCGGCTAATAAGAAGTTTCGCCTTAAACTACAATTTATGATAATGCGCAGTCAACGACCCGTTGATTTAAATGCCATGGAATTTACTACTCTGTCGTTACAAAGTTTTACCAAAGTAAGTATTTGCCAGAATAAAGTGACTCACATTTAAGTTCTTTAAAAACTTTTTGTACAACTTTTTTTCTTCTTTTACAGATACTCAGCTCATCGATGTCTTATTTTGCTTTATTGAATACTCTATTGAATAAACAGAAATAAATGAACGTTTTCTTGTATATCGTCACCCAAAATGCGTGCCAGAAAATAATTCGAAAGTGACCTTTTTATTGACTATGGTTACTACACCTTAATACATATGTATGTATGTATGTGTATTAAGTTTTATATTTCTAATATAAAAAACCAATAACTTGTACTTAAGTAATTTAAATTTTGTGCCAATATTTTTTTTAGTTCTCCTGTATACTTTAAAAAAGTAATAATGTGTTGTTTCGCATTTTAGGTGACGACATGTAAACTTTTGTTTTTTGCATTTTGGTGTTATTTTCTTTGACCTGGTTTAGAACAAATTTTTTGAAACACATACTCGTACATGCAAAATTGAAATTCGTCTGTTTAAAATGTAATAATTTTATATAAATGCCTGGGGAAATTATTTGTATGTTTAAGTTCCTTTTTGATAAGTTCCTTTTATGGTTTTATTTATGTTTGATATTTAAAGAAAATACATATTTTATTTGGCCTATTTATATGACTTCAAAAGTGATTTGAAAAATGGAAAACAGTGGCGTGGAAGCAAATTAAAATTGTGTTATACAATATTAGATATCTAGGAAAGTGGGCATTACGTATACAACCCTTTTCCATAGTTTTGAACTAGTTTCTCACAGCACCCATATTGTGTGTATCAGATTCTATCCATCAGTACCGAAATCTATAGTTTAACGTTGACGCCTAACGACAGACTTGAGAAGCTTTTTCATGGCAATCAGTTACTCTCGGAGATTTGGCAGAAGACTGCTAAGAGGTTGTCGTCGAAAGAAATATTTTTTTAAAATTTCTTTCTTTCAAAATGTCACAGCTAAGGCTTGAACCCGTAGCTCTCGTCTTAGTAAGCCAACACACGGTTTTTAGTTAACGAGAGTAACTGATTGCCCTGAACAAGCTCCTTAGCAGTTTTCTGGCAAATGCTCTAAGAGTAACTATTGGATAAAAATTGACACACACAACATGAGTGGTAGTAAGTCTGAAACAGGGTTATGGCCAATTATGTATGTATGTATATAAAAAACAACTGAAATGAATTAACAATTTTTAGCTTTTACTTTCTTACTTACTTACTTAGATGGCCATAACAACCGGTTAACAACCGGTTTCGGCCTGCCTTAACACTAGTCTCCAGATGTTTCTGCTAAGCGCGCGCCTTCTCCAGTTGATCACACCAATTGATGACAGGGCTTCATTAAGATGGTCCTTCCAACGTAAACATGGTCGTCCTCGACGTCGATGTCCAGTGACCTTCGCATCGAAAACTTTTCTCTCTGGAGCAGATTCATCCATCCGAACAATATGGCCGAGCCAGCATAGCCGCTAGATGTTAATGCGCTGAACAATGCCCACATCGCCGAGGAGCTCATACAGCTCATGGTGGGTACTAATGCGAAACTCATCTCCATGGCTTAGAGGACGAAAGATCTTACGAAGAACTTTATTCTCGAACACTCCCAGAACCGCTGCATAGACACAAGACAGCGTCCATGCTTCCGCGCCTTAGAGAAGTAGCGGAAGAATAAGCGACTTATAGAGTGTTGATTTCGTAGCACAAGAGAGGTCTCTATTACTAAACTGCCTACTGAGTTCGTGTTGGCCAGTGTGATTATTTGTTTGGTTTCCAAACTGACAGCATTCTTGCTGGTAATGGCGATGCCAAGGTTTTATGAATGATAATTTGAATGAATATGTATAAAACACATAGAACCTTGATGAGACTTGATTAGCTGGAGTCTAAAACATATTCAGTTCAGTTGGTGTACAATTCCTTCAATGATGCCATTTTCTTCTTTGATTGAGAAATCATTGCGTAACACAATCTAAAGGCGTTTTATGATGCAAGAAAATCGATTTTTAGTTCAGCCAGAAGAACATTCTGCTTTTTAAGGGATAATTAAATATACAAATATTTCTAAATATAATGATTTTAACTGATTCATGCTCTTTGAAAATAAACGAAAAGAAATCAGTTAAATTTTTTTAGACTGCTCAGATTACAAGTATTTTATTTTTTTTTAAGACCAATACTCAGGAGTAAGCCCCTACTCATGCAATATATTGTATTGGAATGTTGAATATATGATAGATGTTAAGCGCCCTATGTCAACAAAACAAGTTGCTGTCAATTTAATCACTCAAAGGTCAGTGATATACCTTCACGCTTGATCAACAGCAATTGTTCCATCTGTCGGTGGGTGTTAAATGTGAATGGTGAGTGTATCCTCTAAGTAGGTAGCTGTTATCTTAACTAAAGGTGGCCCTGTACTGCTGATCATTCATTCCTTGGTGGAATAGACTGGAAATGTCAAGGAGTGGTTTCTTGAAGATAGACATCTTGATGGGGGAACCTCTTATTTTAAAATTATAATTTTCGAAAAACCGCAAAGTTATTTTTTAATTTTTTTCCTTTGCTCGGATTTAAAACTCGGTCGTTTGAGTTTCTCTCCGTGCACTTTAACCACTATACTACGACCCCTCCTATACTACGTTATTGAATGCTAGAAAAAGTTCAGTATAAAATGATGGCATATGGCATATAACACTACAACATATTGTTTAAACTTTATTTTGTTAGAAGGCAGTTGAAAAATCGCCCTATTCTGTGAAAGAAAATAAAACTTTAGAATATTATCATCGTATTTTGCTTTGAAATGAAACGAAAAAGTCGTAGTGCTCTCAAATAATTTGTGAATTTACAGAAACGATGCTGTAACTAAGAAACAGCTGCGAAGTGGTTTGCTCGTTATTAATTTGTAAATTTTTGTGTTCAAAATGCACAATGTTTTGGTCATATATACTTATAACATATCATACATAAAATTCCGACAATATAATGATGAACACTAATGCATTAACTTTCAGCTCTATAAGTCTCACTTCACACAGTATATTCTATGACGTTGTTTTTTTTTAAATTGATTTTATACTTTAATTTTTAATTGATTTTTTTTTAATTGTTTTATGAATATGCAAAAGAGATGTGAAGAATACAAAAAGGGATTTTTGTTTACTCCTCTTTTTTTCTATATACAATTCAATGTTTAAAATGTGTTTCTAAATATTTTAGACAATAGTAATTATAGAGCTACAAAAAATGGTAACAAAATGGATATTAACGTATAAATGTTTTAAGTTTTTTTTTTTCATTTCAAAGTCTTCTAACAATTTTTAAATGAATTAATTTTTCATCTACTATATGTTAACTCTTTTACTTTTTACTCATATGCACAGAAATTGCATTTGGATATAATGAATGAATTGAAGTGGGTATGTCATATCATTTGGACATTCGACAGGTATGACACAACATTGACATCAAAGAACACTCTCAAAAAATAAATGTTAGTGAATTCAAAACTAATTTCTATTTTTACTTAATATTCATAATATAAGTACAATGTCAGATGATTAACGATTCTGTTTAGGATGGGCTACAATATATTTAGAAGACTCTTTATCGATAATTAAGTTTTTATGTTAAGAATTTATCTTTTCAAAGAAGATATTCATACAAAAGAAATAACTCATTTGTATTTAAAAGAATTAGAGCTGGGTTTATTAGTATAAATGCAGCAATATTGCAGCCACCACTAAATTTAGATGTAAATAATTAACTACTAGGGGCCACTTTTTGAGATTGAGATTAAACTTAAGTTTAGGATTTAGTCAACTAATCTAAAATTTAATTTAATCCGGTGTGTTTTGTGTTTTTGAGTAAGAGTTTAAACCTATTAGTATTACCATATAGAATAAGAAAAATTAATGTCATCTTCTTTTTTGCAAATGTCAAATATATTTTCATAACATTCTACTTATGTTTGCATACCATGCACCTACATTTTCACAACAGTTTGTTATTAATGAAAAGATAATTCCGCCAAATATTTTTGAGCAAAATAAGAAATAAAAAGTTTATAAAAAAGATGTTTTCACACATCGAACAAAAATTAACAAGCTAAGAATTTAAACGTGCATAGAATTTTACTTCTAGTAAAGTAAACACTTATTAAAGCTAGTGGATAATAGAAAAAACATTATAGAGTGCAAAAAATTTGTCTAATTTAGACTTTCGTATATTTCGTGATCAGTTAAATCTTCATCAACACTAGAATATTCCTTTTTTATTTATCTTTTAATTTTTTGTGTTTCTTCTTTCAATTAAACAAATATGTATATAAATAACAGCTCTTGACAGCCCTCCTTTAAGATTAAACTACCAGTATCTGTCGATTAAACTAGCAATTAACAATAAGATTATATCAACTCAAAAAGTGAAGTCATAGATTAACCCTAGTCCTTATACTCAACATTTGTTACGAGAACGTATACCCAAGTACAGGTGTGGCCAGTAACAGTTTTTCACGTTTTTCCGTACATTTTCTGAGCAAACATTATTTTTATTAATGCATTTGTGTAGCTTACATTTTCGAACATTTTGAGTGAGCATAAGTATATATTTCGAATAATGCAAAGAGTGGCTCTAAAATAAGGCGATATTAGTGCGATAATTCTGTATGATTATTTAAAGTCCGCGCCGTAAAAATCTGACCGATAGTGAATTGAATAATTTATTACATTTGAAAATACAAAAAATTTTGATTAAAACAACAACAACAACAATTATTTACTTTATACAGGCGGACTCATCAAATTAGAGAAATAGCATTGACTCCTATCTTTTTTGACATTGACTTAGGCTATAATAGTTTCATATCCATGTATGAAAGTAAGGTGTGCGTCACTATAAACTGTAACACATCAAAAGTCAAATAAAAACTGACTGGAGTAAGCTAGAGTTAAAAATAAAACAGTTTTATTTTGCATTTTTATTACAGATTTATATTCTGTATTATTTTATTTAAAAATTAATTTAATTTTATAAAATTTTTTATTTTATTCATTATGCCATCCATAAGCAATGTTATAGTGTTTTCGGTGATTTTTTTGGTACCAGCTGTCCATTTATATCGAAAACTAGTAATGGTTTTGGGAACAGATGTACTCTTCTTTAGTTCTCTTTTGACCAGAGCCCAATATCTTTCAATAGGCCGCAGCTCTGGGCAGTTTGGTGGGTTAGCCTCTTTTGGAACAAAAATAACATTATTTTTATTATACCAGTCTATTGCGCTTTTACTGTAGTGACATGTTGCCAAATCTGGCCAGAAGAATGTTGATATGTTGTGCTGTCTTAGAAATGGGAGCAAACTCTTTTGAAGACACTCTTTGATATAAATATCTGAGTTTATTGATCCCAATGTAACAAACGATGCACTTCTGTTGCCGCAGCTACAAATAGCCTGCCAAACTAGGAAATTTTTGGGAAATTTTGATAGTTTTTTAGTTCGGAACTCTTCAAAAACATTGCCTCTACTATCCGCTACATAAAACTCTTGGCCAGGAAGCTGCGCAAAGTCTGCAAAAACGTAAGTTTCATCACCCATTACACAACATTCGAACTTTTAAAAAAAATTTTTTTGAGGAGTTTTGCTCTTTTTTTTGCTTCAATATTCTTCTTAGCATTTCTATCCGGAACTTTTTGGACTTTAAATGTTTTAAGTCCAGCTTTAGCTTTAACTCGGCTCACAAAACTTTTCGAACATTGCACGCGCCGGGCCACTTCGCGACCAGAAATGTTTGGAAGAGCCAGCAAAAGCTTCTCAACCTTTTTGGCTTTCGTGTCGTTCGTTACCAGTTTTGCTTTACCTGTTCCAGGCTTTCTTTCAATTTTTAGGTCTTTGTTGAACTTTTTGACCACTCTGGAAACACATTGCCTGGTCACGTGGACTTCCCTAGCAACTTTTGTATAACTCCAATATGGTTTTTTTTGAATTATTTGAATAATTTTTGTATGCACTTGTCTTTGATTATCCATTGTGATACATTTTGATACATTTTAAAATCTGACACATTTTTCAAAGATATTGTGATTAAGAAAAATAATTTTGATTAAAGGTGAAAAAAGTTATTAAGAAAAATGGGTGTTACACTTTATAGTGACGCACACCTTATATGAAAATGATAGTGGAACTAATATGACATTCCAATATATTGATGGAGTGGGATATAAAAATCATTGTAATATTTTCCTTTTGTGATAACTAATCGGCAACACTGCTTATACTCCATTAAAATTGTTGTTTTTGTTTTAATTTTTGTAAAATACTCAAATGTTTATTTGCTAATCATCTGAAGGTATTGTATACTCACATATAATATATAATAACAAAAACAACTATTATATATATTACACTCTCACTTGTTTGTGTTTATATGTTTATGAAATAAATATTTAATTTTGATTGCCTACTTTACAACACAGCATTAAGTTTATCGTGATACTGGAAACACTAGTAAAATGCTTTATCTAAACCATACCCACCAATTTAGAATAGGTTTTTTGTGGTATAAAAAGAGATTGTCGTTCAAAGTCCTGTTGTCGCTTTTTTATTATATTTTTATAAATATATGTACGAGTTTAATGGCGTATTCCTTAAAAACAAAATTCGCGTATTAAAGTCTTATTTGACAAATTTCTATGCAATACTTGTTTAATAAGTATTTAAAAAAAAAACCTATATAACATTTATGAATACGGTAGTTAAATTTCACAAAAAGATAGGAAAATGCTTTATTAAAATTTTAAATTGTCCAATTTTTTCCATTATTTTTGTTTAAACTCTTAACCAGTGGAAAAATTTATTTTTAAGTTTTATTACGAAAAAATAATCCTTCTAAAAAGTTCTTTTCCAGCTGAGTTTTTTTTTGGATGCATGATCCGCAGCCCAACCTAATGGTTTAACTGACAATTACTTTCTAAGATTTCATGGCAAAACAATTGAACTGTTTTATTAAAAATACCTTAGAAATATACTAAAACTTGTCATAATAAGGAGGTTTTGATTCTGGATATTGATTTTAGAGTATTCTATATTTTTATATTTTTATACTAACCATCAGTTGGCTTAAATATCTGTAGCGAGTGAATGGAAAAACAAAATTTTTTGTATTAACAACAAAAAAAAAATGGAGTAAATAGAGAAATAAAATTTGAATTTTTGAAAAACCGAAATGTATTGCTTAATAAATTCCTTTGTTTTGTTTGTTTCTTATATGCTGAATGGGATATGACACTCATTTAGTTTATAATATTTTGAAGATTTTATAGTTTCGATTACTATCTTTAGCAAAAAGTCTCCTGACTGGTCTCTTAAGCAGAGACAAAATGTCCATGAGACATGCCTATCTTTATAAGTAAAACGTTTTATATTTAATATTGTTTATTGTTCCTTAATTTTACTTTTAATTTTTTATTTTTCTGAAACTTTTTTCTCCACTATTATTTGCTATTTTTCAAATACCTGATTATTTGTTTACTAGTGCACACAAGCACAATAAAATTACTTTCAAAATTTTAATCGTTTAATAAATGTTTATGTACAAGAACGCTTTTTTTGTAACAATGGGATCCCACGGAAGCCCAATGCGGAGTAAAGTAACAAACCTATTATTACGTAGAAATAAACTACGAATAATTAACTAAATCTCAATAAAAATAATTAAACAATATTTTGCAATAGATAGTATTAGTGTCATGTCGGCTGGCACATAAAACACTCCACCTTTTCTGTTGTAGGGTATTAAGCAGGAGTCAAGTAAGCAAATAATAAATTTTTGATTATAAACACAGGACAACAATCAAAAGGGCAATAACCGTTTTTTGCCTTCTGTATTCTTTCAGTTTCTTCTTTGACTCGTTAAATTTCTATTTATAATTTCTTCTATTTAATGTTATTTATTTACACTCTTGTTGTAAAATTCTTTCTTTTTAAAAACAAAAGAAAAAATGAAAGACAACAAGGAAATAAAATTTATTTCAAAATGTTGTTGAACTATAGTTTTGGTATAAAAACTTAAATGATTATTCTGTTACATCAACAACAACATACTCTTATTTAGTTATTAAATAATGAAGTTTTCAGATGGTTTTTGCAGAAGCCCAAAATATCAGCATTTAGAAGTAAAAATATATGCTGTCTAGTAAGCAACAGAAAACCAACGGAATAAAAATCAAATAATAGAACAGAGCTTGAAGGAATTTTAGCAGGGGTAATAGTAGCCTATTTACAAGAAGGAAAAGAGAGCAAAAAAAAGCATGATCGTGCGGATATCGATATGTGCACTAGTAAGAATGATGCTCGAAACTTTTACAAAAGATAAGGCGTATTTACTACTGGTTTTAAGATCGAAGCAACCTCCTGCAGAGACAATCATGGTAATCCGGTCACAGATACACAAGGAACACTGAAATTAGGGAGACAGACTTCTCTAATCTGCTACAAGGTGATAACGACACAAATTCCGCCTTTAGGGATGCTGTACCGGATCTAATCAATGATGACGACGTTGAGATCCCGTAGCCAACGAGGAGGTCAAGGTTGCCATACGGCGTGCTGAACTCTTTAAATCTGGAGGCGATGAGCGGGTTAGGAACATGGACTGAGTCCTTTTCAGAATATAGCTGGAGGATATTGTGCCCAAAGATTGGAATCTCAGTATCCTCTGCCCCATGCACCAACTACAGGTATAAGCTTTCGTGTTCATCAGACCAGCGTAGTCTGAAATTTGAACATTTATAAATATTTTTTTTTTAATTCCTTATATCCTATCATATCAAAAGTAATTTTTTTTTGATTCCACACTTATAACCATGGTTAAAGTTAACACAATTTCAAATTCCCGTAACTGACTTACGCTATAGGCGTTACCTTTCAAAAAACATGCGATAATAAAGGGGTATGTTCAATTTTACTATTCTAATGGATATGTTCAAAGTATGTAGTAACAATATTTATGTTCCTACTAAGTAGTCTAGTGAAGTTCGTGGCGTTTAAATCCTACTACACAGTCTGTTGTAATACATCGAGTCTGTTACAATACGTATATAATATTGTATTTAAATTGTACTATAAATTAAATAAATAAATAAAACGAATACTAAAATATACTTTTATCCTATTTGAATATTAATTTTCGTATAGAAGTAAAATTTGACTTTGAATACAGTCCTTAAATTTAACTCTCTATGGGAATAAACTTAAAAAACTTTTTTATTTATTTGTTTTATAGTAAATTGGTGAATATTCGTATTCCAATTTATTTCAACATCTATATTGTTTAGAGGCCAAAACAATTAATATTTTATTTCTTTTGCTTTTTATACTATTCTGTTATTCTATTGGCGATGGTGATCTCTTGTTCATATGTATCATTTCGATGGAAAATCACCTGAGGATATTTAGTCATACAGTTTGACAGTTGATAGAGAACTAAGTTTTCTGCCATAAAAGTATTTCAATTTATATTTCTTGTTGTTTGCATTTTACACACATACATACATACGTTCATATGTATGTATTTTATTTTAGTAAAACTTGAAAGAAAAATCAATATGAGAATGTTAATGGATTTTGTTTTAATTTAAGTGCTCTTATACAATTTTAAACATATTTCATTTTGCAATATATGGCAATTTATAGAAACGTTTATTACAGTAGTATAAGTGGTTCATTATAGAATTCACATCATAAACTTTGAGTTATGACTTTGAGTTTGATTTATGCAAGTTAAACTAGGCGTATAACCCACAAAGATAGAAGCTATTAAATCCAATTTTAAAGACAGATATAGAGTGTACTTATACTCAAAAAGCGCCTTAGAAGGCCTAGCACGCTAAGTTCCTTTTGTTTATTTTGGATTTTTTTATAAAGTTGTAATTTGGTTCCTCTAAGTTACTCTTGTTTAGCAATTTCAAGACTTTATTCATCTTGTTTTTATATATAAACAAGCTATCAATGTTACAGAAAACCAAATCGATAACAGTTTGATAATCATTTAACTTTCTTTTTCTTCTTTATTTACATACCCAGTTTTGGATTTAATAAATAAATAAATAAATAAAAAAAAACCTTTACTCATGCAGTGAATTGTGTTGGGATGATAAATATATGATAGATGTTAAGCGCCTTATGTCAATAAGAGAAGTTGTTGTCAATTTGATCACTCAAAGGCCAGCGTTATACTTTCGCCCTTGAATGATCAACAGAAATTGCGCCATCTGTCGGTGGATATTGTATGCGAGTGGTTAGCTTCTTCACTAAGTAGGCTAGCTGTTATATCTCAGAAGGGGGTGCTGTACTCCTGATAACTTGATTCTTGGTGAAACAGATTGGAAATGTCAGGGAGGGGTTTCTTGAAGATGGACTTCTTGGACGGGGGTGAGGGGAAACCTCTTATTTTTTAAATTATATTTAAAAATATTAAATATATGACAGGATTGCAATTTCTACACATATGAGCTATTGTTTAGTTTGGAAAACTGATCTCTGTATTCTGCCATGTGTATCAAGTCACCAGCTGTTCTTGTTTCTGTCCAGTTTCAAATATTTCTCAACCATGAGAGTTGCTTTCTAGCAACACCTCTTCTTCCTTCAATTTTGCCCTGCACAATCACTTCTAATAGTTCGTATTTGCTACCTCGCAATATGTGACCGAAATAAGCTGTCTTACGGCGATTAATAATTGCAATAAGTTCACGATTTTTCCGTATTCTGTTCAGAACTTCTGAGATTGTAATATGGTCAATCCAGAATATCTCAAGCGTTCTTCTGTAGCACTACATTTCGAGTGCTTCTAATCTCTTAAGGATTTAAGGAATTAAATAAATTTTAAATTTTATTTATTTCATTTTGCAACCAGTATTTTTTGTTATTATTTTTACTATTTAGCTTAATTTACAATAAATTTAATTTTTTAATGCAGAATTAAAGATAAAATTAATTATTTTTAAATTTGTCCTGACAAATATGTTAATGACTGCATTGCAGCTGTTGTGTAGAACTTTCCTAACAGTTAAAAGTTGTCCTTAGAGTGCATATAAAAGTTGAAACAGCAACATTATTTTGCTAAAGCAAATATTTTTGAAAAGTGTGTAAAACTAAAACAAACATCCTTAGTTTATATTCTCGTTTTGTATACTTCTTTTTAGTCAAAAGATTTTGTTACAAAACTGTCAAACTAATCAAAGGACGAACAGAGACAGAGGAAATAAAATATAACACAACAAAGGTCAGTAACTTTTAGAGAACTTTTGGAGTAAAAAAACGGCACAGTGTGTCTAATAGAAAAATGCTTAAGGAATGAAGGTAAAAATAAATAAAAGTATATAAATCTGATTTTAGGCAGATTCTACTTTCGTTTCAAAAATTCTTGCTTACTCAAATCCTCAAAGCTGTAAATGAAATTTAATTTTTCGTCAACTTTTTAATTTTAAAATTAAAAAGTCAACTTTTTCTGTTTTGCTTCTTTTGTTTCCTTATAATTGATTTATATAGTTTTCAGAAAGAACGTTTTCACTTTGACTTTGCAAAAGGCGAACTTTAAGGATCATTAGTTAATTGGGATGTTGTAATTTAACCCTTAGCTATAGGCTCTTTTGAAGTTAGTTAGAAGTTAGTTTGAAATTGGAGTTAAATTTCAAAATACTGACATAAGTTTCGACGAAAGTCTTTTATATTCGGCCAACGTTTTTAAAATTGCTTTCCTACACAAAATACTAAATTCAGTGGAGGTAAAAGAATCTTTTTCGTGTTTACCAATGCTTTATGTAAATAATTTTTTTTACTTAGTGTTGAAGTCCTTCTTTCCAATAAAACACTTTTAAAATTTTGAACTTACGTGCTGGCTGCCATTATTTTTTCCAACTATTATAAATTAATAAAAAATTATTTATAATATTAATTTTCTATTTGGGTGCCCCATTAGTCTAGTGGGTATTGTGCTAGAGTGCTAGAGCGAGGGTCGTGGATTCGGTTCCTACTACAGAACCTAGTCTGCGACACTACGCCGAGCTTATAGTGTTGTATAGTTTTTCTATTTAGCCACTATGTCATTGACCATCAAGTCTCACGCTGTGGTGCAAATCAAACCAACCATCAAATAGAAGCTCCAGTACTTCCGAACTATGTCTTCTGGAATTACAAGAAGTTGGCCTCTAGTCTCAAAGGCTTTGTTCTTCCTAAGTCTAAGTCTAATATAACACAGGCAAGATCCGATGAGACAAAGAGAAATTTATAAAGATAGTCGCAAAAAAAAAAAAAAAAAAATAATAAATTGTAGCTGCCGAAAAAAGAAAATTTTTTCCATTGAATAGTTCTTGAACTTCGGTTTTTTTAAGTTACTTAAATAAGTACATATGTAATACAAAATTCAATACCGACACATACATATGTATGTTCCCAAAGTTAATGTTTAAGTGTAGCTAGGGTGGTCGATTATTTGACATTTTGCAGAAATTGGTTTTTGGGTTTGTTTGAGTTCAATTTTTGAAAAAGTGGCCAGTCAAACGGTTTTATTCGCAGACTATTGAAACACCAAACAAAAGAAAAAAAAAAGAATATAAAACCAATTTTTCTTTAGTTCGTGGTTGAACTAACTTTGTGGATGGACTTTAGCCTGACTAAGAAGTGAAAGTGTAGAACAGTCTTTGCAGCATAATACTTATACATACATACATACATACATACATACATAATTGACCATTACAACTCTGTTGTGTGTGTCAATTTTTATCCTGGAAAATCTGGACCTACAGTTTAAAGTTGACTTCGAACGATAGATTTGAGAAGCTTGGTCATGGCAATCAATTACTCCCAGAGCTTTTGCCAGAAGACTGCTGAGAGATAGTCGCCGAAAGAAATTTTTTTTCATATTGCCTTTTTCAAGATGTCAGAGCTGGGGTTTATTTTACTTGCTCTTAAGATATTTGTACTCCTTCTTGTGAGCATTTATTTACTAAAACAGCTGTTTATTTAATGTTCCCAGATTAATAAAATAATAAAATAGTTCGTATAGTTTTTATGCGTCCATAAATAGAGTTAAAAAACCGGTTATTCAATGAAAAACTAACGGTTTATTTGATATTCGAAAAACGAAACCGACCGAACAGTGTTTATCGATGGTATAGTCAGATTCAGACATCCTTAGACATTAGTGGGACCAGCATATATTCAATATTGCATAAAAATTTGACGGTCAAAAAAATTGTTGGCGTTGGATCCCACACAATTTGTTAATAGCTCAAAAAAAGGCTCGTGTCGATTGGTCGAAAGAATACATTTTTTAAAACAATTTGTAAAGAGAGTTGTTAATTTTTTCTTTGTTTTCTATAAATTTTTTTGTGTCCACATTTTTTGCTTTAGCTTTTTACAGCTCTTTATCTTAACCAAAAATAAAAAGCCATATTGTTTTTGTTACTGTTTTAATTGTTGTAATCTGATGGAGACCTTATGATAAGTGCGACGTGCTACTACTAAACTTTATTGTTAAAGCCCCAACATGGCCAGTACCGATTAAGAGTAAAATAAGAAACTCTTCTCTAATACGTTTTTAATTTTTAACCAAAAGAATTTATTTTGTAACTCCTTTTCTATTTGTTTTATGAGAATAAAATAACGACTATAACGAGGAATTAGAGGGTAAACATTTACAGAGAAGATATTCAAAGACGATTAAAAATGAAAAACAAAAGTAAGTTTTTAAAACAAATAAAATACTCGTAAAGTACACGCAAATGCTGGTTGATATTTACAAACAAGTGTCATACAAAAGCAGTTTTCTGGCAAAAGCTCTGGGAGTAATTGATTGCCATGAAAAAAGCTTTTCAAATCTGTCATTCGGATTCGACTTTAAATTGTAGGTCCCGGTATTCATGGATAAAAATTAACACACACAATATGAGTGCTGTGAGAAGCTAGGCCGTAACACTAACACAGGGTTGTAATGTCCAATTATGTATGTATGTATGTATGTCATACAAAAATAAGATTTTATTTGTTCAACTTATTTACAAGGAGTAAAAACGAGAAACAAAAGACAAAACATTAAAAAACAATAACAAAATTTTTACTGTTTGTATTTTGAAATAATTTAGTAAAAACAACAAACAATAAAAAATTTAAATATATATTATTAAAAATTAATACGAATAATAGGCGTATTCACTCTTTGTTGCAAACGGCCTTGCGAACTTTGTAAACAAGCAATCATGTAGCATATGTATCTATATATTGTTTTTGTATCTATATTTGTTTGCTTAGATTTGCAGGGCATTTACAACGAAGAGTGATTACCGCTATTGGGTTTATTTTTTTACTTTGTGATGTACCATCTGGGGCTATTTTGGTTTTACGTTGATCGCATCTAGAGATTTTTTTTTACTAAAATTAAAGTCAATTTGGCAATGTATTAGCAGAAATGCAGAATTCATTTCTTTTAGGTAAAATAAATTTGTTGCATGAAAATTAAATGAAGCATTAAAATTAAACCTCATAGAGTAATTCAGATTAGTGTTAAATAAGCGGTTACTAGAGCGATTGATAAGTACTTAACTGCGATTTGTAATATAAAATATAGGATTTAGCAAAAAAAAAAAAAATTACTTTATTTTATTCTCTAAAAAAATAACATCTGTCGAAGTTATCAAAACAATTGAAATGTTCTGGAAATCTTTTTTGCTTATTATTTAAAATTACTGGTTCTATGCAAATAACAGCTGCCATGACTTTATTGACTGAAAGACTTTGTGAATCCTCTGTTTTATTTTCTGGTTTGTCTCTAGATATAGGAGGTTTATTAGCCAACGCGGCACTCATCTTGTTATAACCTATGTATGTAGTGTGTCATATGCTCTAAATTACCATTCTCTCTGTAAAGTGTATCATTTCTCTGATATTTTTGATGCGAAGTTAAATTTTATTCAACTTCAACATATATCATTAACAGTTAACAAAGCGCGTCCAGTACGTTTGTACATAAAGCGCTTGGCGAAGGAGTATAACTATTATATATTTTTTTGAATTAAATTCGAATATTTATTGAATCTATATTATATTTATCGTATTAATTTTAATATATGTAATAATACGATAAGTATAATATGGATTCAATATATATTCGAATTTAATTCGAAAAAATATATACATACATATATAGTGAGAAACAGCACTTTTTGTGTCAATTCACATCGTTTTTGTTTAAATTTTTCCATTTCAAGTAAGAAATTACTCGAGTCGAGTAATACAGAAACGTCGCACAGTATTAGGATCTTAGGTTATTGAAATTCATACGATAACCCTTATAAGTATAACATTAGACTTATTCTTGAATATGAAACTGTAATTTGGGACCCATGATATGGCGTTTATTAAGATAGGACTGAGGCGGTTCTTTTTGTCTTTGTAACCTACATTGCACTTCATAAAATTTTTCTTAAATTTAATAAAAGAAAATGTGTCGTCCCACTTTCACTTGTCTTTTAATACCCCATCTCGTCCTACATATAATTTACATTTTCTACTAGTTAACGTATGTTTAAATAATTATGCTAATTTTGATCCTTTTATTTAAATTTGTAATGAAATCAATAGGCTTTAATTTCATGTTGATTTTTTTCTCACTGTTCATGATGTTAAACGTAATTTAATTTTTTATTTAAATATATAATATTATATTGTTGCCTGTAATAATATTGTTATCGATAGATGAAAATAAATATAAATAAGTAAATACCAAATAGTGAATTATCAATCGTTTGTGGCACGGATACTAGAGGTATAGAGACCTTAAGCATGCCTCTAGAATGTTCGGCATCTTCTGTGCCACAACATATTCGAGGTAGGGTGCATTTTAAGCAAAATTAATTCTTATTAAATACACCAAATTCTCTCTTTTTTTTCTTCTTCTTAAATTATGAGACTGCTCTTAATGACTGGCAAATAAAGGAAAAATAATAGGAAGTAGTTAAATTAAAGAAAAGTATTGCCTTTATCAGAAATTGTCTTGTTTGCCTAAGTGGATCATTTTGGGAAATCAGTTGATAACTAAGAGAACATTTTCCTAAAATTTCGATTGAATATTCATACTTATGTAGTTGTCTCTATTATAAAATAATATCTTTCAAATTAAGCCTTGCCTATAAATAAACTGAAAAGTTCATTCGTTTTTTATATAAAACAAAAAATTATATCAATAACGTACAGACAACATTTGGCAAAATATTTCCATAAAGAAAAAAAAAATAAAAAATAAAATGTATCAAAAGAGAAGAAAATATAAAATTATATTTGTCTGCATTCATTTCTATTTCTATTTTTAATAACTACTTTTTGTAAACTTTCCAAAGTTTTTGATTTATGATACGACAATATTCCATTGTCAGCAGTTTATAAACACTTGTGTGAATAAAATATGGCAAACAATTTAAAGCGATACTCTACGTTCATAGTGTGAGCATTTAAAATATTAAAAAAAAAACAAAAGCAAAAAGTTAAATGTTTCATTCTAAATTTACTTAAATATATATATAGTTGAAAAGTATATGTTTAGAAACAGAATGGCAACACTGGTAGTATTCTGTTTGAAACTTCTTCTTCTCATTTTTGTCAACCTGTTAGTGAAGTCGATCAGAAAAAGTCAGCCTTGTAATACAAAGTGCGGTGGTAAAACAAAAAGAATAAAAAAGGAACAAACAAATATAGTGAGACAAACCTTTATGATAATTAGAATAAGACATATAAAAACAAATAAAATAAGTAAAGTGAAATAGAACATAAAATTAATAAAACACATTAAAAAATACAAATTACATACATATAAAAATAATAAATAAAACAATTAAATTTACAAAACTCAAATAAAGGTGAACCGTGTTTTAATTTGTATTTAGGTTCGACCCTAAACAGTATATGTGCGTTGATTTTAATCTAATAGCTTCATAATTCGCAATTAATGCAGTAGTTCAACACCACACAAGAAGTTTTTAAGGAATTCGGCGAATTGATGGGTCTTTCAAAACGGTCCAGATATTAAGTATTGCCTTGAAGATCAACCGGCTAATATATCGATATCAATACATTGAACAATCAACTAAAAAAAGAATGTGTTGTGTGAGAGGTACGTGTTGTACATAGGAATATACGATTATTCTGAATCAAGGCCTTTATTTCATCAGAACACTTCTCGTGTTAGTACCGATGGCATAATGAAACACATGCCATATTACATCGATGCTCCAACTAATCTATAGAGCTGAATACCCTACCTTCGTTTATAAGCACCTTCGTTCTTTATTGTACTTGATCGAAAAGCCCAATACATGAGGATTGTATTCTTTCATAGGTCGGATAAAGGTCTAGTAAATATTAAGAAGGTTGGATGTAGTTTCTTGTACCATTTTTGAACCGAGGCACGTGAAATGAAATTAAATTGTTCAGAGAATTATATTCTTCTATTACAGTTATGGCATATAAACTTTGACTAACATTTGCCAAAATATCCGTTTATCATACATCTAAAACAACTCAAATGTACTGCAAATTATTGTACGAGAATTGGTAATACTTTTTAGTTTACATGAGTTAACGTGAGATACGTTCTATTATTTGTCTATAAAATGTGGTGTGGTTGGAAGAAGGCTACGTAGTGTATCAATTTATTGGCATGACTATTTATGAATCACACTCAAGTTCTAATTCTTAATTGACACTTAATTTATAAACGTCATATGTACTAGCAATTTCATAACTTTGTTTTGATTGTTTATGTTTATTTCTATGTTGATGGCCAGTTAGAAGGATGGTTTGTTAACCTATTGTAATAGACTGGCTATTGTAACTGCTGGTAAAATAGCTGCCTGCTGTTTGATTTGTTGGCAAACTATGATTAAATGGTTGGTTGAGTATGTCTTTTATCGTTGTGTTGTAAATATTTTAGTTGAACTTTTTGGCTCATAATACCATCATATTTTCATCCAAACACTTTGAAACTGACATACCAAAACAAACAGTTTATAATGACCACTAAAGCATTTGAAGTATGTAGAGTGGCAATAATATATACACGGCTATATACACATACTCGTACTTAGAGTATATGTATATAGTATTTTATCAATGGTAAATAACATGGTAGATGATATGAAATAAATAGAATAAATATTTAATAAAATCCAATATTTGTAATATTTTATTTTTGTTTGCTGCTTTTAAAGTTGAAAACATCTTTTCGCTTTTAAAATCTCGTTTGTTATATTTGATTATATACTTTATTTTTATCATGGGTTTTATTTGAGACTGGAGGAGAATTCAAATTATTGTAACGGTGAGAATATAACAAATTAATTTTTCTTACTTACTTACTTTACTTACTTAGTTGGCCATAACAACCAGTTAACGGGTTTCGGCCTGCCTTAACACTAGTCTCCAGGCGTCTCTGCTAAGCGCGCGCCTTCTCCAGTTGGTTACACCAATTAACGACAGGGCTTCATCAACTTGGTCCTTCCAACGTAAACACGGTCGTCCTCTACGCCGACGTCCAGTGACCTTCGCATCGAAAACTTTTCTCGCTGGAGCAGATTCATCCATCCGAACAATATGGCCGAGCCAGCGTAGCCGCTGGATGTTAATTCGCTGAACAACGCCCACATCGCCGAGGAGCTCATACAGCTCATGGTTGGTTCTGATGCGAAACTCATCGCCATGCCTTAGAAGACCAAAGATCTTACGAAGAACTTTTCTCTCGAATACTCCCAAGACTGCTGCATCGGCACAAGACAGCGTCCATGCTTCCGCACCATAGAGAAGCACCGGAAGAATAAGCGACTTATAGAGTGTTAATTTCGTCGCACGAGAGAGGTCGCTATTACTAAACTGCCTACTGAGACCGTAGTAGCACCTGTTGGCCAGTGTGATTCTTCGTTTGATCTCCAGACTGACATCATTCTTGCGGGTAATGGCGGTGCCAAGGTAGATGAACTCCTTGACCACATCGAATGTATAGTTGCCGGCTGTAACCTGGGAGCCGATGCGATCAACATCCCTACTCGTCGACAACATGTACTTCGTCTTGCTCTCATTTACCGCTAGACCCATTTTTGCAGACTTGGTATGCCCAATGATGTATATATCGTCTGCATACGCAAGGAGCTGGACACTTTTGTTAAATATAGTGCCATTTCGATGTACACCCGCCTTTCGCAAAACACTCTCCATGACGAAATTGAAGAGGTCGCAGGATAAGGGATCGCCCTGTCTGAAACCTCGCACGGTATTAAATGGTTCGGAGAGGTCTTTTCCTACCTTGACGGAGCTGCAGGGGTTACTCAACGTCATTCTTTACAGTCTTATCAGCTTTGCAGGAATACCGAGCTCAGACATTGCGGCATATACGCGATCCCTTATCGGGCTATCGAACGCTGCCTTATAGTCGACAAAGAGGTGGTGTGTGTGGACTTGACTTTCATTGGTCTTCTCCAGGATTTGGCGCAGTGTGAATATCTGGTCAATGGTGGACTTACCAGGTCTGAAGCCGCACTGATAAGGTCCAATCAGTGAGATGGCGAATGGCTTTAGTCGTTCACACAATACGCTCGTAAGAACCTTATATGCGATAGGGAGAAGGCTTATACCCCTGTAGTTGGTGCATATTGTGGGGTCTCCCTTTTTCAGGATCGGACATAGGGCACTGAGATTCCAATCATCGGGCATACTTTCTTCCAGCCATATTCTGCAAATGAGCTGGTGCATGCACCTAACCAGCTCATCGCCTCCATACTTGAAAAGTTCAGCGGCAGACCGTCAGGTCCAGCTGCTTTGTTGCACTTCAGTCGCCATATGGCAACCTTGACCTCTTCATGGCTGGGGGACGTGATCACAACGTCATCATTGATTGGGTCCGGCACAGCATCTCTAACAGCGGAATTTGTATCATCATCGCTTTGCAGTAGATTACAAAAATGTTGTCTCCATAATCTCAGTGCACCATGTGCATCTGTAACCAGATTACCATGTTCGTCTCTGCAGGAGGTTGCTCCGGGTTTAAAACCAGTAGTAAGACGTCTTATTTTCTTATAAAAATTTCGAGCATCATGTCTACTCCTGCACATCTCGATTTCCTCACGATCACGCCTTTCTTGCTCCCTTTTCTTTCTTGTAAATAGGCATCTCTCTTCCCTCCTCTTCTCTCTGTACACCTCCACAGTTGCTCTTCTAGTGGTGGACTGCAACGTTCTTCTGTAGGCAGCATTCTTTGCCGTAGTGGCCTCACGACACTCTTCATCGTACCATTGGTTTCTGCGGGGAGGACGCTCAAAACCAAGGACTGTTTCGGCAGCGTTGCGCAGAGAGTGAGCAATGTGAGACCACTGTCCACCAATACTTTCGAGAGAGGACGGGATGCAATGGAGCTCATTAGAAAGACGATCGGAAAACGACCTGGCTGTCTCTTGTGATCGCAGCTTTTTGATGTCCAGCTTCCCTCGAACACTAGAACGTGCCATATTCGCTGCGCATATGCGCAGTCGCATCTTGGCTGCGACAAGATAATGGTCCGAGTCGACATTTGGACCTCTAAATGTGCGCACGTCTAGTATGCTGGATACATGCCTTCCATCAATCACAATGTGATAGATCTGGTTGCTGGTAGATCGATCAGGAGAGAGCCAGGTGGCCGTATGGATATCGAGATGCTGGAACCTGGTGCTACAAACTACCATGTTTCGCGCCGCGGCGAAATCGAGCTTTGCGTAGAAAGCATCTTTGGCCGCATCATTCTTCTCTTCCGTCGGGGCGTGCACGCAGATGAGGCTGATATTATAAAACTTTGTCCTCATCCGGATCGTAGCTATCCTTTCGTTCACGGGGGTGAACTCTGAGACAAGATGGCGAAGTCTCTTGCTAACTACGAATCCGCAGCCAAATTCGTGTCTGTTATCATGGCAGCTGTAGTAGATGTCACATGTTGCTTGCCTTGTACAACCCTGTCCTATCCATCGCATTTCCTGGATGGCGGTGATGTTAGTCCTACATTTCTTGAGAGCATCCGCCAATTGGATAGAGGCACCTTCCCTGTAAAGAGTTCTCACGTTCCAGGTGCATATCCTTAAATCATAGTCCTTAAAACGTTTGCCAAATTCGTCAACATCGAAGGGGGTCCGTTTAGAGGCTATTGTTTCGGTTTTCATTGAATTTTTGTTTTTACGTGGTGGGTTTCAAGCCCTACGCACAACCCAAATTTAAAGTCCAGGGGATTGGACAATCGCCGCATACATTAGTTAACAAGCTAGCGGGTGCTAGAATGTTATCCAGGAGGGCCACGTGGAGGCTGTATGTCGACTTGAATACAACGGGAACAAGGATCGTTCTGGAGGCCGCCAGGTTGACACCAATCAGAGACTTTGCCTTGTCCAAAGTATCCCATCCATCCCAATCTTTCTTACATCTTTTAAATTTAAATCCCTTAATGGAATAAAAAATAAATTTTTTGTTTGAGGGAAGAGTTAAACGTAGGCTGAACGAAGACAGGTTAGCATATTCTGAGCAGCTAACAAAGGAAACTTTGGGAAAACATCAATAAATTTGAAATAATTGAGCAAAAGTAAAATGGACAAACAAATTGTCACTAAGGATAGATTTATGTTACAATAGATAAGAAGGAGAAGTAGACTACTTTATTATACAAATGCCGTCAGACAATGGCTGTTTTCAGAAATACCTATTTATTGTAGGTGAAGCTGAAAGTTCAGAATGTAGATGTATATGATGTGGCAAACTTTGACGATGCGCAACAAAGATTTTTCAAGCACAAACGATAAGCAAATGGTAGAACAAAATTAAAAGATCAAAGAGGACTCATAATTTCTGATAATTCAGTATTATGTGGAAAATAAATTTGAGAAAAGTGGTGAAATATACGGAATATATCTTTAGAGTATTAAACACACGACAGCAATCAGCAAATGCAGCCAACAATATTTGCTGCCATACTATGGGCTACATAAATATTTGGAAGGCAGCAATAGCAAAACAATAAAAAAAAAAAAACAAATAAAGTAATGAACATTTGTTTGTTGTTAAAATATATATTTCAGTGATACCACTTTCAAGTGTACAAAATCACAAAAATAAAATCGCTTGTTTGAAATTTATATATATGTACAAATTTTTTTATTTTAATTTATAAATATTTATATATTATTAGTATTAACAAACTTTACAAATCTCATTAACAAAATATATTTCTTACTAATTTTACACATACTGTTTTAAAGTCGCCGTGGTCTAGTAGTTACTGTGTTGGCTTACTAAGACATGAGCCCTGGGTTCGACACCCAGCTGCGACATCTTAAAACAAAAGAGATTTGAAAAAATATTTCTTTCGGCGACTACCACTCAGCAGTCCTCTGGCAAAAGCTCTGAGAGTAATTAATTGCCATGAACAAGCTTCTCAAGTCTGTCGTTCAGAGTCGACATTAAACTGTAGGTCCCGGTACTCATGGATAAAAATTTACACACACAACATGAGTGCTGCGAGAAGCTAGGCCGTAATAGTGACACAGGGTTGTAAAAGCATGTTTTAAAAAAGTTAAAATTTTACTCTCTAATCTCAAATTAGAGATACTGGTAGAGCGCTTGCACAGAAACTCACACGACCAAGGTTCAATCCCAGCGAAGGACAAAATTATAAAAAATAAATATTTGCGGTTTTCTAAAATTACAATTTAAATTAAAAATTAAATTTAAATAAAATAAGAGGTTCCCCCCCCCCCCCCCCCCCCCTCCAGCAAGACCATCTGCAAGAAACCGCCCCCTGACATTTCTAATCTATTCCACCAGAAACCAATGATCAGGAGTACAGCGCCACCTTCTGGGAAGATAACAGCTAATATACTGCAAACGCTCACCATTCACATGTAAACATCCACCGACAGATGAGGCCATTGCTGTTTGATCATTTGAGGGTGAGGGTATAACACTGGCTCTTGAGTGGACAAATTACCAGCAACTTGTTTCATCAACAAATAAAGGCACAAAATATACAAAATCTATGAAAAAAAAAAAAAAAAAACTTCTATCAACCATTTTCACATTCCAATACAATGCACACTGCATGAGTAGGGGTTTACCCCTGAGTATTGGTCTTAAAAAAAAAAAAAAAAAAAAATATTTGGCAATGTGTATAAAACCCTTGAAAAATAATGATTTTTGCATTGCCGTTGATGTTGACCGCTGAATTCTGAAATGCTGTGTATTTCTCAACTGGTACGGCTGCATACTTCCCACAAAAATCATCTTATCACAAAGATATTTCGGTGCATCACACATTTGCATATTTCTTTTAAGACATAACGTATTTATATGTTTGTTTTACATTCAGCCACTTCATCGCATTTCCCATCACATTATACATGTATTTTAAAAACAATGCATATTGATCCTTGTGGGATACCAAATATAACTTTAAAATCTTAAATTTAATTAAATAAATTCCGTCTTGTAATGTGAAAATTTTTAATTTTTAATCTTTATTAATAAATTCAAAATTCTTTGTAATAAAAATATTTTTTAATTCGTTTTTATTTAACATTTTATATTGTATTAACATCACTAATTAGTTTTAGCTGCTCCAAAAAATAAAAATTATTCTAAGGTAGGCAGCAGCAGCAAAGGTTTTTGTCTAGGGTTTTGCTGTGCAGCCTTTAAAATAATCGTTTTCATATAAATGTGTGTATTCTAATTTTACATCTTGCTGCCTGCTGCTTGCTGTCGTCTATGTGTTTAATGCTTAATATGAAGAATAAACGGAACTGAATAAAACGCCTCATCAAGGCGACCTACCGCCCACTACAGATGATCGCAGCTAAACCATACTGAAGTAGGTAAGCTTTTAGTAGAACCACCACATATCAAATTCAGTGTTATTTGATGATCCAAAAATAATTCTGAACTTAAAAAAAAAAATAATAATATTTGTAATTTTAAGAAAAACTAAATTAAATTAAAATATACTACTATGGAAACATTATCAACTAATCGGTAATATTTGAACTTTCGAGTTCTAAAGCCGATCTAACAAAAAAGAAAAAGAAATTTAGAAAAACATTTTTTTATTTTTCAACATACTCGTAACACTAAGGAGACCTTCGTAGCGAGATCGAACTTCTGCTAGTATTATACATATTCTTTAATGGATTTTAATTGCCATAAAAATACCAGTTTCTGGCTAAATTGTAATTTTTGTTACAAAAAAATATATTTTTTGGACGAAGCCACACTTCATTGTTTCATTTCAAAATTTAAACTTAATTAAACAATTTATTATTTTTTAAACTAAACCTCTGTAAACCATTGCAGTCTAAGTGAGATGGTATTTTGGGTGTCAGCAATTTATTAAATTCGCGTGTTATGCTGTTGATACGTGGGAAACATAATTTTTTGGGTTTTTAAAATGTTAACAGCGTTAACTTATACAAATTAGGTATATATAAAAACATTATGACGTATAAGTAATATTTAGTAGAGATTATAAAAATAATCCATACGCCACACTTTTTTTTTTTTTTTTTTTTTGTGATAAGGGGGAAAATGCTTTTACGCATGCATCGCCGTTCGTGTTATGTCGGACTCACCAATTCGGTATACCGACTAAAAACCACCCTTATTTCTTCAGAAGAGTATAACCATCTCGGAACCGAGTCCTGCATTACTACAAAAAAAATAATTACAAAACAATTTTATTACTTTGTTTAAACGGATTTGCAATATAATGCAAAAGTTAAATATTTTCTTTTTAAAGTTATTTGCTGTTTCTGCTCACATATTCCGTTTGATTGTTTCACGTTTGAATTCTTGTGAATTCACCTGTTATTACAATTAAAATATATTTTAATAATAGTAGCGCGACATATAATTTTCACGGCAGTTTCCTTTCTTAACAAAAATAATGAGTTTGCAAAAATACAGTGGATGATAAAAGAAGTTGACAGTATAAAAAAATTATATTAACAGATACTTAGTCTAATTCATAATAACTCTTTATTTTAGGTTTAACCGATACATTACTTATGAGACATTATCTGTCTTATAAACCCAAAATTAAAAATCTTATAGATAAACCTTCAATAAGGAAATTAACTAATAAACGATATTAATGTCATGGTGACAATACCATGATGTTATTTCAGCATAGTGAGGCACACTAAAGGCTTTTGTTTACTTAGGTAATTTTTTAATATTCATAAAAGTAGTAAAATAGTAACACAATTGTACATAAAATTTACTTGAATTAAATAATATTTCCTGCTGTTAAAAAAAAAAAAAAAATAACTAAAACATATTGAAAAATTAAAAGAAAATTTGTCCTTTGAAATACATTTTTGTAATTAATGTATAAGGTAATCGAGTACAGCCTTCTTCTTTTTGGTTTGTGCATGACTATTCTGTTTACATATGTTTTTATATTAAAATTCGTGAAAAGTGTATGTAATTTATTAAAAATGGAATTGGAAACTGGAGAGAAGGTGATACAATAAATGATTTTCTATACAATTTTTTAATTTACATTAGTGATTTCTACAGGCACTGATGACAGAGCCTGTAAAGGAAAAAGGTGGCATATGTAATACAAAATAAAAACAATTTTTTGGCCATTTAAAAAATGAATTTTATGCAGAGACTGCAATCATTTATGTTAGATATTTGAAAATTTTTAATTATATATTTTTTATTTACATACATATCGATCTTTCGTGTACTCTTTGTAATACAATCGGTTCACACTTTTAGTTATACAATACAAATAAGCCAAATAACAAATGTCGTTTTATTGTACGGTTAAAGTAGGTAGAAACCTCCAATAAAAATCTAACATTTATAAATGGTTTATGAGAGCGTTATAACACTGTTTGTTGTTTGTTAATACAAAATAAAGAAATCTTGCTAATAATGCTCTTATAAGACTGTTATACCCCTGACAGACATGTGGTACACATACCATACTAGCATCCTATACCAAATATATGTCAGCCTACCATCCAACAAACTGGTTTATCTTGTATTAAACAGAGCTAAAAAAAAAAAATAAATTTTCCAAACACTTCCAAACTATCAATAAACAAAGCTTAATTTGCATTAAATATCATTTGATCAGCTGTTTATTGTATTAATTATAAATTTCCAAACTTATGCAAATATTGTGCAAAATGCAAGAAGCTTTAAGAATAACGTTGACGTTTTTAATATGAATCTGGCCTTAAGATGGCAAAATGCGTTTTTCACGACACGATGACATGAAGAAAGTCATTTGCTTTTCATTTTCATTTTAAAATAGGAAATATTTATTCTTTAATTTTACATAACCTACATATGATCAAATGTCCAAGCCTACCTAAATGTGTGTCACTATATTGTAGTATGTAACACCATAGTATTGGACTATAGTTTCTATACCACATGTCTGTCAGGGGTATAAGTGTTTTCATAAAATAGTGATTATGCGTTTTCCTCAAGTATTTGCTTAATATGATCGTAAATTTGGTACAATTAATTTGGTGTTCACAATTGAAGTGTTGGAGCACTTTAATACAGAAAATAGTTGAGGAAATAATAGGAATAATTTAATATAATTTTTTTACCGCAATATTTTTTTTATTTATTTATTTATTTAGGTATATTCCTCCGTAAAAACCTTAAGAATAAAATTCTTTTATAGTTCAAAAGGAATGCATATAAACTTAGTAAATTATATCATTAACAAAAAAAACAAATAGTTGTAACAATTATAAAAATATAACATGACATATACAAATGTAACATATTAATATAAATGACAAAGATTTTATATAATTATCAACATTTGGCCCCTTAGATTTTTACTGAATATAAAATTAGATGACAAAATAAAAAGTTTTTTCTGAGAAATGGTGATAAGAAAAGTCAAATATTCTGAGACATATAGTTATAAAGCAAGTTTTTAAAACTGTTTCTCCCCGATATGATTTTCAAATGTATCGGTAAAGAATTCCATAAATTAATAGCGTTAACGATAAACAATCAGCTCGTATTAAGATAAGAATGCCTGGGAACAATTAATGTCGTGTATCTACTAGATCTACCAAATACAAGCTTTTCATAAAGATAACAAGGTTTCCTTTGGTAAATCAGATTATGCAAGAACATAATATTTCGCATACGAAGATAATCAGCTAAGTCACAGCCCAAAACCATTTTCCTCCAAGACGATATGCTATTAAGCCGAGTCAAGTTATATATGTACCGCGTAGCATTATTAAAAGATACTTGTAGCTTATGCATTGAACGTGAATCCAGTTTGCTGTATATTACAGCAAAATAGTTAATATGAGGAAGTATCAATTGTACAACAAGTCTCTTTTTGACTTCAGGTGGCGTGAATGTAGATGACATTCGCAAATTACGAAGTATAAGATAAATATTTCTTACAACAATGTTAATATGATCTGAGCAAGACAAGGTTGAGTTAATATAAAAGCCCAGGTATTTAATTTTATTAACATAGGCAAGAGGTGTGTTTCCTAGGTAAATTGCTGGAAAATTGTCATGGTCGTATTGCTCCCTACTGATCGGTAAAACGTAAGATTTCCCAGCATTAAGTGTTAAGTTATTAACCTCTGACCATTCCACAATTGAAACCAAATCATCATTGAGTTTGGAACATGTATCCTCTATTAGACCGATACGATTGGAAATATAAAGTTGAATATCGTCGGCATATGCATGCATACGAGTATATTTACAAACAGAAAATACATCATTGATAAACATACTAAACAGTAGCGGTCCTAATACGGAGCCTTGTGGAACACCAGAATTTATACACATTAAGCCTGACTGCCTATTGTCCACAACTACTCTCTGAGCTCGACCAGATAAATAATTTTGCATTAGAGATACTGCAGTATCAGTGAATCCAAAATAGTGTCTTAGTTTCTTACACATTATTGTGTGGTCTACTCTATCAAAGGCCTTAGAGAAATCCAGCAGGCACATGAGAGATAGGTTTCCCATGTCATATTCACACCTTATATCATCAATAACCTTTAAGGCTGCAGTAGTACAGCTATGAGCAGCACGAAACCCAGACTGCAATCGAGACAGAAGATTATTATGATTCAAGTAAAAAGTAATTTGTTCAGCCATAAGAGACTCAAACACTTTGGAAAGAGCTGGCAAAATGCTAATTGGCCTATAATCACCTGGACTCACAGCGGTAGACTTTTTCGCAATTGGAATGATTCTTCCAATTTTCCAAGATTTAGGAAATGTAGAGGTAGTAATGCAATGATTAAAAATATGAGTTAATGGTGCAATAACAAACGGCAATATCAATTTAACAAATCTCAAGGCAACACCATCTTCTCCTATTGCATTAGATCGTATTTTCAAAATATGCTTAATAACATCAGCCTCAGACACAGCAGAAAATGAAAAATTACTGTTGCAGTAGAGTTCACTGTGGAGTTCCTGATTACTTTTATTATTTATTAAATTATTAAAACAAAAAGCGTTATTAAGCACTGCTGGATCAAGCTTGCACTCAGAGGAGCTACGGGAGTGTATACCCATGGACCTGATGTTCTTCCACAACTGGCCTGTAGGTAGATTAATATTAAGTTTTTTAGAAAAATAAAATTTTTTTGCCTGTCTAACTACAAGATTAGACTGATTTCTAGCCCTGTTTATAACCGTAGATCTTCTTTTCCAAACATTGTAAGCTAAATTACGATTACGAATAGAATTTTTCACAGCTGCCGTATACCAAGGGCAAGAACAATTTCGTACATAAAAACTACGCTCAGGTACATGTCGCTCATAAACTCCCTGTAATGTTGTAAGAAAAACGTCCAGCTTCTCATCTATCGTTGTACGATACCAACATTCATTCCACGCCACAGCAGAAATGTCTGAATAAAGGAAAGGGAAATTAATAGAGTTGTAATCTCTATATGTGATAAGCCGGCGATTATCATCTCTACTAAAGTCAATATTGCAGGTTAAAAATAGTAAATCATGGTCAGAAACAAATGAAATTTGGTCATATAAAAGCAATAATTCAGGATATGAAAGCAGAAATAAATCAAGTAAACTTGGGCTAGAATTGGACGAGAAACGTGTAGGAATTTTGTCATTTACAACAGTCATTCCCACGGCGGTTATAAGATCAACAAGATCATTACTAAGATTGTCATTCACCATCAAGTTCACATTAAAATCACCACAAGTAATAAAAAAGTTATAATCTATAGCATGGTTTTTAAAATCAATAAAGAAGGGCTCAAGACTAGATGTTCTGTCTGGGTTATAAATGCACGATACCAAAACCTTTACCGTGTTATCATATATAACCACATTAATAAATTCAACATTAGAATCATGCGAAACGTTAACTAATCGAGCTCTTTCTACAATATATGGCAACACCACCGCCCCTTTTCCGTCTCCTATCATTTCTAAACAGGTTGTACCCATTAATTCTGTAAAAATCATTCGGAACGTCATGATGAAACCACGTTTCCGTTACACAAATAATGTCAACCCTAGAGCTCTCAAATATATGCCGAACATCATCTAACTTAAGTCCATTTAAGCTTCTTGCATTAAAATGCACAACATTTAGCCCAGACCGCTGTTTGCACAATATATTTAAGAGAGCAGAGTGATTTCCGCCAACTCTATTGTCAGGATATGTTCGATTCATAATTAAGTAGAGGAAAAACAGTTTTTACTTTCAACAAAACCTTATTCGCATTATGACAAGTTAAAATTTGTCTAAAAATGTGCCTAGGTTAGCTTACAAAAATAAATGTGGTCGATTATTTTTATTATTGACTGTAAGGGTAATATTTTCATTATCCTTTATACAAATACACAAAATCCATTGGTGTTGCGTATATTTGATTATTTGTTTAGAATTTTTATTCAAAAAGCTAGTGAGCCATAAAACCGTCTTTGCATACCACAAACATTTTAAAATTTCACTCGTCGCCCCTTTCATAAATCATTCTCATTGTGTAGAATTTTAAGTTTTGGCCTATATTACAGCGTCCTTGCAATGTTGAATGTCTTTGGGGAAATAAGTACTTTGAAATAAGAAATTAAAAATAAAAAAGTAAAAATGCAAAAATGAAATAAGGCAGACCACCCGACCGACAACAATTCATTTATCTAAAGGCATTTACTGGCAGGAATTCTGTTTTTTTCCTTTGCTCTAGATATAGACTTGATAGTAAAATTTTTGCGTGACAAATGAAAATAAGTGCAGTTACAAGCACTGAAATTTATATGGACAAACACACGTTACTAAAAAAATTTGTAATATTCATCGGATTGAATTGCTGAGTAACAAATGAATAAAAATGAGGGAGAGGAGAACAGGAAAGGTTGCGAGTAAAAAAGCAAATAACTTTCTTATAATAGATATTTAATTTAGATATTCGAACTAGTACTGTGGAGTAAACCAAATAAAGTAATTTTCACTATTATTAATTGAATAAAAAATTAAAAAAAAAAAATTTATTGTAACGGTGATTTTTGTTAGGGTTCATTGATTTTTGAAAACAAAAGAAACATGCCTTCTCTGGCGTCAACATTTTTAGCAATGAAATTAAATCAACAAAAGCAAAATTGAAATTTTACAGAGGATGATTGTTTTTGTATATGAAACACACTGACATTTTTTTCGAGAATTACTCAACATTTTAAGAATATTTCTAAAAATTTTAAGACTGTCTTGTAATTTGAACTGGAACAAAAAGAAAAATTTTAAAAAGTAAGCCGAATCGGACAAATGGGCATGATACCTCCCATACAAGCCAAATATTGTTTAAGTTTACATTTGTATTTCAAAGTTAAATATTAGTTTTTGTATATCTTGGCAACAGTAAAAGCGAATATATAAAACTTGATTTAAATTAAAAAAATTACTTACTTACGTACTTACTTACTTAGCTGGCCATAACAACCCGTTAACGGGTTTCGGCCTGCCTCAACACTAGTCTCCAGGCGTCTCTGCTAAGCGCACGCCTTCTCCAGTTGGTCACACCAATTGATGACAGGGCTCCATCTACCTGGTCTTTCCAACGTAAACATGGACGTCCTCTACGCCGACGTCCAGTGACCTTCGCATCGAAAACCTTTTTTGCTGGAGCAGATTCTTCCATCCGAACAACATGGCCGAGCCAGCGCAGCCGCTGGATGTTAATGCGCTGGACAACATCTACGTCGCCGAGGAGCTCATACAGCTCATAGTTGGTCCTAATGCGAAACTCATCGCCTTGCTTCAGTGGACCAAAGATCTTGCGAAGAATTTTTCT
Source organism: Metopia argyrocephala (assembly GCA_963576795.1). NCBI lineage: Eukaryota > Metazoa > Arthropoda > Insecta > Diptera > Sarcophagidae > Metopia > Metopia argyrocephala. The sequence continues at coordinate 51,707,953 of OY756211.1, read as the reverse complement.
CTCAAACAATCCCAGGACCGCTGCATCGGCATAAGACAGCGTCCATACTTCCGCACCATAGAGAAGCACCGGAAGAATAAGCGACTTGTAGAGTGTTAACTTCGTCGCACGAGAGAGGTCTCTGTTACTAAACTGCCTACCGAGACCGTAGTAGCACCTGTTGGCCAGTGTAATTCTTCGCTTGATCTCCAGACTGACATCATTCTTGCTGGTAATGGCGGTGCCAAGGTAGATGAACTCCTTGACCACATCGAATGTATAGTTGCCGGCTGTAACCTGGGAGCCGATACGATCAACGTCCCTACTCGTCGTCAACATGTACTTCGTCTTGCTCTCATTTACCGCCAGACCCATTTTTGCAGACTCTCGTTCAATAACATTAAAGGCTGCGGTGACATCTCGCTTGGTATGCCCAATGATGTCTATGTCGTCTGCATACGCAAGGAGCTGGACACTTTTATGAAAAATAGTGCCGTTACGATGTACACCCGCCTTTCGCAAAACACTCTCCATGACGAAGTTGAAGAGGTCGCAGGATAAGGGATCGCCCGTTTGATAATTTTTTTTTAATTTTAATTTTATTTTTAAATAAAATTAAAAAAATTATCAAACAAAAAATCTTCAAAAAACAAAATCTATAGGTCATATACTTATGTATATCTGTATATAATTTTAGGAGCGTTTTTTGGCTTACGCATGTTAACCAATCTTATAAATGGGGTAGGTACTGAGATCTATACGGTGTTTGATTAAAACTCGAAATCTCATTTGCGCGATAAGTAAACCCCAAAGCTCCTCTAAGTTGTCCTTGATTTTTGTATATCTAGAACACAGCAAAAGTAAAGTTTCTGAATGAAAAACCGCATAGTCAATGCAAATCATCACTTGAAAATTGTACCGAATTTGATAAGTGAACTTTGTACCACCCACACAAACTTCATATTACTTTTTGAAAGTCTGAATCACTTCACAATAAATAAAAATCGTCAATCAAAAAATGGGCAGAATTAAACAGGTAGGAGTCGTACCTACCATGAAACTAAATATTCATTTCTATATATCCTGAGAAAATTCTTATTTTATTCTGTCAAAGCAGGCACAGGGTCGCCTAGTGTTCCCCAGAAAATTAAATTGATTAAATATCCCCATTTTAATTCTAAAATTTTAACAAAAATGTGATTAATACTCACAAACATACAATAACTTTAAAACATAAAAACAAAATACTCGTATGATGTCTATGGATACTTTCCCCAATTATAAACCTTTTGGTTTCATGTAAATAAATTAAATATTCTATTGAAAAATAAATGTGCATGCTTATGCTCATGCTTTAATAATTCACACAAATAAACACAAGCAGTTCATGCACACAAATATAAAAACTAATTATTCCGCAACATTAGTTTAATAAAATGACAATAAACAAAACTTTATATATTTAAAATTACACCAAAGTTTAAAATAGAAAATATATACATAGAGAGTATTAAAGTTTTATCACCTTAAACGATAAACAAAAGTTTTACATCCAAGAGACATTCTCGCTTTTAAAACCTATAATAATTATTTATTTAATGGATAATTTTTTTTTAATTGATAATTAAATATTAAATTGCTGCTTCCACAAAGAAATTGTGAAATATCGATAAACTAATTCTTAAAATTTAATAAAATTCTTATAATTTTTTTTTGCTGCGTAAGAACTATGCTATTAATACATATGGTTTGACAGCTGAGAGTCTCAAACTATGTTGACAGTACTAGCCTATTTACACATACGTTTTAAATTGAGTTAGTTAAGAGTTAATTGAGCCATCAAATTTGGTGTTCACAAATACTTAGTGCAATTGAGCTTATTCAATTTTGTTCATAAAAAATTATACACATTTGTGAAATTGAAATAAAAATAAAGTTTTGCATTTTGCGTTTTACATTCAAGGGTTCTTTATTGTAAACTAAAAACACCGATACTTTTGGATTTCAAGCTTTATTTACACTCGTTAACGTTTTATATACAACTAACTTTAAATATGAATGTATATCCCTATTTATAGCTCTACAGTTTTTCTAGTATTTTCTAATATTTCTATGTATTAGTTTTTAATAACTTTTCAAAATCATATTGATTTTCAATTTTTAATTTTATAAAATTTTAAACATACTTGATTTTCTTACATGTATTTTGTTTTTGTAATGATTTATAATTTCAAACATACTCGAGAATGCTCTTAATCAACGAATGTATTATTGTAATAGTTTTTGTATACAACTTAAATGCTAAAAATAATAGCAAAACCTACTTTAAAGGAATGTAGTGATGATTTTGCTTTATAAAATTATTTCTTCCTAAACAATATCATGTTCACACGTATAGCAAATATCGAGGTTTGCTCTCTTGTTTGTGGTTCGCGGCCGCAGCATTTATAAAATTTTGAAAGCGAACCACACTGTTTAATTCTCAACGTTGTTGCGAACCACAACGAATCATCGTCATCTATATTTATCAAATGAATTAATTCATGCATATCACTATATGAAGTTGGCGAACAGACTTATTTTTTCAAAATGAATTTTTACAATTTAAAGCTGTAGTTCTTGTGTTAGACGATTTAAAGAATTATCTGACTTTACTGAACAGAAATATCAATGCAGTTTTGCTTCCTTAGTTGCCAAGCTATAGTGATCATAATCGACATTTTTCATGCAGCTAAGGAAATTAAAAAAAAAACAGCATTTGTTTTTCTTAAAACCGGAATTTTCTTTTAAAAGGACTTCGGATAAATACAAAATTATTTCGTTTTAACGAACTCTTAAAATATTATTGAAATAAAAATAAAACAAATCGATATGTTTTACAAAAATTTGGAATTTAACACAAAAATTATAAACAATTTTAGCAATAAATCTAATCTTCCTTATTGGTCGTTATTGGTCGCATAAAAAAGTAATTTTTACTTATGTTGCAAAAACTATTTTTAACATCGTTTTATGAAGTTTTGTGCAATTTTTTTATGCGATTATTTTATGCGGTTCCTATATATAAAATATATAATAAAACACTAAATATAAAATAAAACACTACATCCCTATATACAACCTCAAATTTACAACTTTTGTAAACTAGAAACTTTATTTCTTTAAGGTAGCCATATTAAAACCTGTATACCATTAGGCTTAATATAATTTCCTTATCTTTGTTTTTCCGCATTTTTTTAAATTAACTTAAAGCATTTGTTTTGACTTACTATCCCTAAAAATTAATTTCCTTTCGTTATACTTAGTAGCTTAAGTTCACTTTATGTTTTATTTTTTCTGTCAAAAGATTTTTCCTAACACAACAAATATTAACGATAATTCATATTTTATATACGACATTGCAAATGCTCTATGTAACATACAAATCTGCTATATTTCGTATATATTGGCATGCATATGAAATTAAACACAATTTGTTATTTTGTTTACATATTCTAATATCTTTTCAAAGCTACTTGGTTTCTTTTAGATAAAAGGCTATAAATAGTGAATAAATTAAAAAAAAAAAAAATTAAAACTGACGAGAGGTAACAAATATTGTGCGTAAAATAGCTTTTTATAGTATATTGTTTCTTTTATACATATACCTATATATACATATATATTCTATTATTATGCCTCATACATTAAGGAATATTATCATTTTATTTTATCCAACGCCTTTGGAAGAGCAAATATTTGCTCAATACGCAAAATCAAACATTTTTTATGCATCCAATATAACTCTCTTATCCGCTTTTCATTTAATCTTCTCTCATTTTACAGTGTTATTTATTACTCTGTTGTGACATTTAAAATTTATCTGTTGCTTTCTGATTAAATGGCAATGTTTACTTTTTGTTTTACGTAAAGCACGTGATGAAAAAAATAAGAAAAAGAAATTTTATTCGCAGTGTAACCACATGCAATAAATTATTTAAGAAGACTACTACTGTATAGTAATACATACATATATGGGTATCATTCACCCCATTTATTCGCCTTTAAAGGGCAGTAAAAATTTTAATTTAGCATAAACAGTATAATAATTAAACAAAATTCATAATAATTATTCATAAAAGCAAACTAATTATGCGTATGTCGTAAGTTTTTACTTATGGGTGAAAAAAAAACGGAAATTTATTTAAAAACTTCTATTCGAATTTAAGTATAAAGCTTCATGCATTTACAACATTATTACAAACGTCATAACGCCATAGTTTACTAATTTGTAAACTTTTTACCGCCAATAGAATAGTTGGGAAAATATTTGTAACGCAAGTTCTGGATCTTTTAGAAATGTAAAATATTAGATCTGCACAACAAATCACTGTCACTCAAATCACTTTTGAATCAAATAGTATCTTTTTTGTGTTTAGCTAGGTGGCTTTTTGGTGTAAGATTTTTAATATTTAAATGAATATGCTTATTACGATATATGAAATATTGAAAAAACATATATTTGAAAATAAAATAAATTACGTATATGAAAAATTAGATTTCTTTTACATAGAAAAATTATAAGTACGAAATACAAACATTTAGGAAACTATATTTGTTAATAGTATAGTAAATATACTCACCTCGAATATTAGAACTCATATATACAAAGTTTTGTTTTACAAGAATATATTATTAAAAAAACAGTTTTCAATTTTATAAAAATTTTGATGCGCCACTTGGATTAACACGTATTAAAACCTATGTAAATATTAACAGCTGTTTAATTTTACCTAAACATGTTTGCCAATTTTTTTTTAGCAATATGTTGGGTATTGAACACTACTAAAATCGGAATTTCGGTCATAGTGCATTGATCAAATAATTTTAGTTCTATAAAATTATACATACATATGTACATATGGGCAATTCCTGTCGCTTACTTTTTGTTGAGCCAAAAACAAGACAAGAATGGAAAATGCGAAATATATCCTCACTGTATTGAAGCAAGGAAGAGCACTAAATTTATAGAAAAACATTGAAACGGAAGCGACAGAAAATAGAAGTTATTTTTATGCACTTATGGAAATATAAATACATAAGTCAACGAAATTTGTAAAAAAAATTTATTTTTGTTAATGTGAAAATTAAGGTGAAAGAACTTATTTTACGAGTAGATTTATGAAATTGAAAATTTTCTTCTACTTTTTTTCAATTGGGTGAAGTACAAATACGGAAGCGACAAGACGGATGCGACATACCTACCCCCTATCTCCACTCCCTAGAGTGGTAGGAGCAAATTTTATAAGCTTTGTACTGGAGCCCCCTAAGGAGTGGAGACAGAGGGTAGGTATGTTCGCAAAAAAAATTGGGGGTAAAATATTAGTGAGGGTCGGTCTTACATTTTATCCCTCTAGGGCTACTCCAGGTCAGCTGTGGAACTTTTTGTGGACTTTTATTCCTTCAACCCAACCGTTTACCCCGATGAGGAGCCACTTGCCCCCATCCCACATCCCTTTTTTTGGCTTATGTATTTTTTTTTGTTGAATCTCACAAAATAAGCGGTTCTAGCTAATCGAAATCTAAAAATCGTACACTATCCCAGCGCTATCTGAATAGTTTTAGATTTAATTTTTATTTCTTGATCCAAAAAGACTTCCACCCTGAAATTTTTCAGAACTGTAGAGAAGGAATCTATCTTTGGCATAATTTTTTTTTTCAAATTTTTAAAAAGGTCGCTTTGGGAGATATAATAGGCTTGCGACTTATAGGTAATGAAAATTGACCTTTGACTTTTTCAAGAAAAAAACAAAATCTTGTTGCATATTAGATCAAAGGTAATTTAATACCCTTTCAAATGCGACTTTTACGAGATGCGTACCTATAATACTTTTTAAGAAAATTATAATTGAATAAGTATAACTTTGTGCATTTTTGTATTTTTTTCACGTTTTTCAAGACCTCATATTTCCGAATCCAGATGTGTTAGTGCCCTTTAATTTTATATTTGTCTTAGTTTTATGATATACTTTATTCATACCAAAAATCAGCATATTCGGAAACAGTTATTTCAAATACGGCATATTTTAAGCTAAGTTGAGGTGGTTCAACCCATATGTAAAATCAGACATTTTACGTCATGATTACTAATAGTAAACATTAGAAATTAGATAATTTTTTCAATTTTTTAAGTTTTTACGGCCTAGCTTTTCGCAACACCCATGTTGATTGGGTCAATTTTTATTCATAAGTACCGCGACGTATAGTTTACAGTCGACTCTGAATAAAAGACTTAAGAAGCTTTTTCATGGCAATCAGTTTCTCTTAGAGCTTTTGCCAGAAGACTGCTAAGAGGTAGTCGCCGAAAGAAATACTTTTTTTCATATTTATTTTTTTCATGATGTCAGAGCTTAGGTTTGAACCAAGAACTATCGTCTTAGTAAGCCAACACACTAACCACTAGACTACGGCGACTACATGATTAAGATGGCAAATAATTGAAGAATAATTAGAATTATTTGAGATTACAAAAAATAATTAAAAAAGTAATGCGATTAGATTATATTCGATTATTTATTATTTATTTATTTAATTTTAGTCCTAATTTCTTTAATATTGTATTTCTAAAAGGGTTTGTTACTTTTCGAGATACTATATTAGTTATTATGCCTATACCAGACTGAGTTAATAGCAAGTTTATTTGTGCTACCAACTCGTGGTTATATGGTTGTAAATAGGAAAAAAGCATAAACAAATTTTAAAAATTAAAATTGGAAATATTGAAAATTTGATGTGAAATAGAAAAAAATCGAATATTCGCGGAATACTACTTCCCTGCATAGTAGTTTTCACCCATATATTTCCTACCCTATTCTATTATACGAGTGCTCATCTTAAACTAGAACCTTTAACTGAAATTGAATTAATTTTAGAAGTTATAAATTCCTATTGAGAATAATAATGTACTACAAAAGAAACCTGTAATAAAAAGAAAAAATATTTTTCAGTATAAAAAAAAGTTAAAGAATAACTGCAAGAATATAAAAAAAGTAAAAAAAAAAACAAAAAAAGTATTCAACATTTAACTAGCAAGTCCTTTTTTTCGGTAAAAGTAACAAGAGTTACAAAAGCATATTTAACTTTTGACAATATTTTACTTTCTTCTCTTTTCTGTTAAATTTTTTTTTTTCTTTACTTTTCTTCAAAAATTTTTTAAAGTGAACTCTTATTATTGTTAACGTTGTACTTAGGTAGGTATCATGTAATACACCAGCAAATATTGAAAAGTTGCAACGATAGACATGAGTATCAAGCCATTACAGCAAGAAAGAAAAATAAAAAACTCAAGTATGAAAAATAAAATTTTACAGAAGAAGGTTTTGTTTATTTGAATCGAGTTATTGCCTTGCAATTAAATATGTAAAAATGATTTTTGTTTTTAATATTTCCTGTAAATGCAATACATATTTCATTCATTTTTAAGTTATATTGGTTGGGCTCGATTGTTAAACTTTTATGACCCTCATTCGGCCAATCTACTGGCAAATAAAGTGTTGGTTAAAATAAAAGAAATTTGTTTTATGAAGATTAGTTTTATACAATGACTACTTATAAAACAATGACTAAAATAATAATATTTAAATATATGTATGTACGTTCATATGTATCTACATACTTGTTTTTAGTGCAGCTTAAGTTTTGAAAAATAGAAATACAAAACACTACTAAGAAGTAAATTATGTTCATAAATATAATTTGCATTCTAAAATACATTTACCCAATTCACAAAATGTTATAGTTCTCGTAGATCGGTAGAAACTATGACAAATTACAACTATTGTACATAATGTTGTTGGTAATTTCCATGTCAAAAACTACTACAACATGTACGACAATTTTTCCTATGTTTCCGAAATGTCGTATCAATACACCAGAGTTGGAAAACTTTTTTTTTAATAATTTATTTAACTATAATCTACAACATTTAACTATAATCTACAACAGTATAACATTTTGTGAATTGGGTAATTTTGTTTTTCTTAAATTAAAATCCAATTCAGGACAACTTTGCTGGTTGTAGACAATAAGGATCTTTTTTCCATATTTGTTTTAAATTTAAAATTAGCTGAGCTACATTTTTAAGTCGGATTTTAAAGAGGCTGTTAATGTTTTCTACATTTTCATTTTTCCTTAAAAAGATGAACAGTAACAAATTGTTTTTGTTGTTATAATTTTAGTTTTTCAAAAGCCATATTGTTTTTATGAATGTTGTACTTGGTATTTAATGATAAAAAATTGACTCGGTCTAAAGTTTAGCAAGATTTAGTTAAATATCGTATTTTCGATAATAGTTATTGTGCTTTAGAAAATCAGGACAAAGAAAAAAAAATTCATTGCAGTTAACTTTGAACTAATTAAAGCGTTTTCTGATAAAAACAAAATTAAATTGATCACACCTTTCCTGGGGCTCGAACCCGAGTCCTCAGCACTTAACATAAATTGCGCCCGGCTATGGCGCCACACTCTAACCACCACAACCACCGTCGTACATATCATTCATGTCGACTAATGTGGATAAGGTGGAATAAAGTGCAAAAACAAAATAAATTTGTAATTCTGTTTCATCCAAATAAGATGACAATTACAAGAACAGCAATGATGGTAAGAAAAGGAGAATATGATAGAAACTGTTGTGTGACTTTACTTCGACTAACTCATACAAGTGTATGTACATACGGTAATAATTTCAGTATGCGATTTCCAAAGAAGTGTGAGTTAAATAGTTGATGTTTGGTCTTGAATATGCACAGGACACAAAGAACTCTGATGAGACTACCGTAGCTGGAGTCGAAAACAATTGTTCAGTTTGGCTAGTGTACTATTCCTTCACGGACATCATTTCTTCTTTAATTACCAAAAAATATTCATTGCATTAACTTTGATCTAATTAAAGCGTTTTCTGATAAAAAGAAAAAAAAAATTCAACAATCAGGCTTAAAAAGAGTTGCCAGCTTTTGTCACTGGTGCTATGTGATGCTTCAAAAAGTCAAATGTTTTCTGCAGGTAAAAACAGCACTAATATAGTGCTTCTTGTGCTGTTACGAATTTTTTTTTCCTAAAAAAAATTATCATTATAAATATTTTCAAATATAACACTGCCTAAGAAATATCATACCAGCAATGTCAAAAATAAAACTTGTTTTGTAATATAGCATTTAGTACTGTTTAAAATATCTGTAATAAAGGTTTTGAATCGGTACTAGCACTTAGAAAGCGATGTAATTGATTTAACGTGCTGTTCTACTCCAAGTACACAGGCAAAATAGTTCTGCATGCATATACATATAAAATAACTAGTTAACCCGGAAATGTTGTTTTGCTATACATTTTTTTTCTGGGAAACATTTTTTTAATTCAAATATATTTAATACTCTTCAACGAGCTGCAAAAGTCAACATTGATATGAGCAATCAATGTCTGCATTACTAATAATTTTAATAAATGCTTATCTGGCGTTTTCGGTACTTCAGTTTGATAGTTGGGAATAGGGAGAAATATCCCCTGTATAGCTCCCTCTGAGTACTTCTTAAAAAAAAACTTAAACCATAAGTGTTCTACGGTACGCAGATATACATACGTATCTAGTTTAAAACTTCATCCACGTCGGTACGTTATTTATGTGGGGAAAAAATTTCCTCTTGGGACGGGTACCTTAACATTTAGGGGCGGATCACGTTAATGGTCAATTATATACGAATTTATGTCTTTGGACAACTTATTTCTATCACAGCCAAACGTATTTTGGATTAAATAAGTTTTCTTTTAAAAAATCGTTAAGTTTTTCTTTTAATGAGTCGAAATTGCCTACACTTATTCGTGTTGACTTAAGAAACGCTTCTCGTCCTTCACAAATTTTGTAGAATCCTTCTTTATCTTAAGTTTGGTTTACTTCTTCTCTATTTTGTTTTTAATTAAAGATTGCATTTATTGCACTTATTTATTTCTGTTAATTTAGCAATAGATCCTAAAAAATTCACGAAATTTACTTCAGATATTGATTTATGCGAAATTTTAAATAATAAAAATTATCTACGCTATTAAGTTCAGTGTGAGCTTGACGACATTGCGGCTGCAAATATTATTGGTGGCATTTTCTGCTTGCGGTTTTGTTGCTTTCTCTCGTCATTGTGTTTAATGCTAAACATATATTATTTTCTTTTTTGTTCACACTTTTCACCAATGTTGATACGTTTTATTTTGTAAAAAAAAAACGCTACTGGCGAAAATACAGATATACCGCTTTTTCGGATAATAACACTGAACAATTAGCACAACTGTAGTATTTATAGTTCTACATGTCAATTTCAATGTAAAATAATGTGTTTGACTCCGACTAACTCATTACAAGTATATGTACATATAGAAAAGGAAAAAAAGAATTCTAGCATATGATTTCTAAAAAAAGTGTGAGTTAAATAGTTAATGTTCGTCATGAATATGTATAAAACGCGGAAAAACCTGATTGTACTAGCGTAGCTGGAGTAAAAAAAAAAAACACTGCAGTTTGGCTTGTGTACTATTCTTTCACGGACGTCGATTATCAGAATAATCATTGCAACAAAATCAAAGTTCCTAATAGAATTCAGCTTTGATCTAATTAAAGCGTTTCTGACGAAACAACAAAAGTAAAATAATTTAATTTTTTTTGACAGACTCCAGATTTTATGGATAACATCGGTGAATATTTCAGAATTCTGAATTGATGCGAAATTAGTTGAACTATTTACCTTTGTTATATATTTCAAATTATGTTTGCACTGTTCTCCAAATCTATTTCAATTCGAAAAGAATAAAGTGTTAAGGGCTTAGAGAATAATATTTTCAGTATTCTTTTGTTGAAATCTCTTCATTTATTTGTGTAGGGTAGTTTTCTTCTAATGCAAACACTACTTATATTATTATCTATTTCATTTAAAATATGTAATGTGTGGTGGTAGAATATAATTTACAAGAGCACTAAACAAAAAACTGAAATAAACAACTGCACTACATGAGATGTAAAAGGAAACAACTCTGACGGTAAACTTTCATAAGTCGGAAATGACTTTTGGGAAAAGACGCAAATTGAATAACAGTATAGTAATATTTTAAAAATTGAAAATAAATAGAAACGTACAATAAAACCGTAAATAATACAAGCATGTAACAACACTTGAATTGGAATACTTTGAAGTTCAAAAGGCTTCGTTCTAGTAACATAAAACAAAAATCAACCGAAAAACACCATCAACAACTGTTCACTCAAAAAAATTTTATTAACTCATTCCGAGGAAAAAAAAAAAACTTGTTTTTAGTACAAAAATTGTATTGTTGTAAGTAAACTTTTCCTCAAACTAAGTAATATTTTAAGAAAGGTTCTAAATTTATTAGTTTTGAGTAAAAAGAAAATAGTTTATAAACTAGAAAAATGTAAATTAATTTACTTGAAAGCATTTTCAATTCCTAAGAAAAAAATGCTTATATTAGAATAAAAATTAACTATAATTTGGGAAACACAATTTTACTTTATGAAAATTTTTTGATAAAAATAAGTAAATTGTTTTTTAGTTTTCAAAAGTGTTTTCAGTTAATAATTTCCAAAAATTTGGCTTGTTAAAAACAGGTAAAAAATTTTCTCTTATTCGAATATATATTTAACACAAATTTCTATCAATATTACTTATTTTGGAAGAAAAATTAACTGAATAAATATTTTGTAATAATTTTTGAATTTTTATGAAAATTTTCCCTAAATTTAGTTTATTTTAAAAATATATACTTTTTTTTAAAAAAAAAAATTTTTTTAACAACGTTCGCTTTGTTTTCAGTGTTTTTTTTTTTTTTTTCAACCAAAAATAATTAAAAAAAAAGAATTCCTGAAATAAATATAAAAAGTTATATGTATATATAGTGGTCAAATATGTGTAATAACTATAAGGAGAGCTGTTATTAATATATTGCGTCGCGACTGGTAAGCTTTTAAATTTTATCTTAATTATTTGTATGTATATACAAATGTACATACATATTTTATTATTCGTTTAAATTTTTTAAATGCAAATCGAATAAAGGTATTGTGGTTCTTACAAAATTTGTATATTATTTTTAGATCAATTAACATATGTATGTGCATATAGTTATGGAACCAGAGGATAAATTTAAAGATCTATTAACCGATTTGGAAAATCTGTTTTTAAATTTATTCGTCGAAAAATTGAAAGTTGCGTTTCAACTTATCTTATTGAAAATAATATTAAGCCCACTCCAAGGTATTTTGAATATATTTCTAAATTAATTATGCCAATTGTACAACAGAAAATAAAGTAAGTCTTTTATCTAAAGGGTCCGGCTATTTTTAATGTTAAATAATAATAATGTTCAGAATTTGTACTTTATAAAGAAGAAGGAAAGAAGCCTATGCAGCAAGTACAATAACTTTATTTTTAATCTTAGAAAAGAAGGACTTAATAAAGATCTTAATAAAGAAGTGAGTTAGAGATAGAAGGTATTTTTTTAAACTAAGGTGTTAAAATTTCTAAAAAGTAACCAAATAAATTTTAAATTTGAGCTTTTGTGCAATATTTGTTTATTGTTAAAAATGCTTAATGTAAAATATTATACTTTTAAATATTTATTGAAAATTATTTTATCATATTTTAAGTTAATTGCTTTTACGGCTGTTAGAGTTTGGTTAAAATAAGTAATAAAACTAATTACGTTGGTTTTGATTATTTGCAATTCCTATGCAATTAGTAAACGTTAATGTTATGTTTACTAAGTACTACTACACAGATATATTATTATATTTCTATATTATGCATTTTTGCAGTAACTTCCTTAAAAAAGGTAAAATGGAAGCCTAAATGACCTCTAGTGTTCCTTAGCCATAGTAGCTGTGCGTCACCAAGGGTGTCTCTTCCAAGTAATTCTTTCTAGGAGAATCAATTTTATCTTTATTTAAGGATTTGAATTTTTCACAAATTATTGCGCTTCAGAATTTTCTGTAGTACATTTTTTTAATTTATTTGGTTTGTTTAAATAGCAATTTTATAAATTAGTTGATAAAAACAGAAAATTAAAAATTAGTATTAAAGATTTTAGCTCTTCTCCAATGTCAGAGGTTTTAAAAAAGTGAGAAAACACTTTTAGAATAAGAAAGGATTTTCTTTAATCATCTAACTATAATTTGCTTCATATTTTTAATGACTGACAAATTTATAAACAATCAAACTTTAGTTAGTACATTAATCGATATTTTAAGTAGATAATCATATATGCATACATATATAGATATCCGAGGATTTTTGCAGAATCTTTCCAAAAAAAGAACATCTGCTTAAAAATAAACCTGAGACTTTTTCCAAAAGATGTTAAAAATCATTAAACGTGAGGCTAAAGATAAAGTGGGATTATACATATTATAAAAATTTAGCTAATCTAAAAAAATCCTTGTAAAATTTTATTGTTCATATTATTTTTTCAGTATTCATTACTTTATATTATATTATTTAATTCTATTATGTACTCCATATATATTTTAATTCTTCTTGTTTTGACAGATGTAAGAGATCGCATTGTTTTGGAACTGATACATTCCGTTTTAAAACTGAATCAAAAAAATTAATTTTTATTGAGAAAATAAAGGAAGAAACTAAAAATCATCAACAGAAGATTCATTAAAATCGTTTTCATTACATGTAACAAATAGTTGCGAATTAAATCAAATTAAGGTCTTAGTGGATGATCGTTTTTCGAAAAACCAAACTGTTGTTTGCTTGTTGTGCAATTGGCCCATCACTTTTTGATTTGTTTCACTCTTTTATAAATTTGTACAGATAACAGTTAAGTTTTTATTTAAATAAAAAAATTTTTTATAAAAATATTGTCTTATTTATTTGCTCAAATCAAGGAAAATTTTATAGTTTTTGGTTCAAAATTATTTGAAAACTAAGCAAATTTTTGCTTATTTTTAGAAAGCAATTTCTCCTGATAAGGTATTTTTTTCTTATTTTTTATAATAAATTTATAAAACTGAAGTAAATTTTTATTCTTAAAAAAGAAAATATCCTAAATTTTAGTTAAATTTTAATTTTTGTGTAGGAAATTTTTTATAAAAGTAAAGAAATATATAACTAAATTACAAACTAGATTTTAGTAAATTTTTTCTCTCTTTTGGGATGAATTTTAGAAAAATTAAATAATCTTTTACTCAAATGAAGTAATATTTCTATACATTTAGTAAATTTTATTTCCTACAATGAAGGAAATATTTTTTTAAAAAAGTTACAAAACGGCTTTGGCGCCATACGACAACCTTAATTTACTTAATTTTAGGAAAATTTCCTAAAATTTAGTTAAAAAATGTTTTGAGTGTTGTGAAAACGATGAGCAAAACTTGAAATTTATGTTATTCATAGTATTTTAGTATAATATAAATGCACTTTTAAATTTTGATTTACAACAATTGTTTATATGTACTTATATAAAAACCATTCGCCATATCAGTGCGGTTTTAGTTTCACACATTAGGTTCCTTTCTCGAAGAAGGTCACATATTAAGAAAAATTTAAAAACATCTAAAACTATGCTGCTTTTTACTGTAGTATTTGAAATAAAATCTTTCTTTGTAGGCCGTACGAATTGAAAAAAATTTTCTTTTGCATTATCCTTCTTTAAATAATTTTATTTGCTAAGAATAATTTCATAATTATAGCCACATAATGAAAATCTTATTTATTTTCAAAAGTTAAAGGGTTAATGTTGCGTATACGTAATTAATAATTTGTGTATTCCCATTAAGTATACGTACGAGTATATCAGATCTTGTATTTTACTATGTTTCAGCAATTCAATTTTTAATATATTTTTTTGTTAAAATTCTGTTTTACTTTAATTGCACTTCATGTAAGACAAAAATAAATTATATTATTTATTGGACTTTTTCCTTTTTTTTGCAGCCACAAGTATTTTTTAAATGTGGTAGAATACTTTATTTGACTGTGTGATTTGTTGTGTTACCCTACCATGGGTGTTTATATTGCTCGTATATCCTGCAGCTTATACGTGTTGTTTTTAGCAGAATTTTCAATAAAAACGATTATTAACATAGGATGGTGATTGCAAAGTAAAACATAAAAATCTTATTTTAAATGTCCTTTGAATAATATCTTTATTGTTTCAAAGG
Organism: Metopia argyrocephala; assembly: GCA_963576795.1. Classification (NCBI taxonomy): domain Eukaryota; kingdom Metazoa; phylum Arthropoda; class Insecta; order Diptera; family Sarcophagidae; genus Metopia; species Metopia argyrocephala. The sequence continues at coordinate 51,692,772 of OY756211.1, read as the reverse complement.
ATTAGAGAGTTTTACAACTGTATTGCAGATCTTTATTCTATAACTGCTTAATCAATAGCAAATTCTGATTCGATTGTTGTAACTCCATTTATACAAAAATAATTCACATCTGAAGAGTACGATTTCGTAATGTTCAGGTTTATTATAAACAATTATCTATTCATCCAACTGACTATATTGGTTAGCTTGTTAGTAGGCTTGTTAATCAGCAAAATCATTTACGAAGTCAGCTTGCAGTACAAAGTGAGTGAAAGATCTGAATATAATTTTAAAAATTTCTTACTGTGTTGTGTTGCTTTTGTGTTATTTTTTTGACAAATCGTACGACTTGATAAGATAGTGTATCATGGCCTTTAGCAGTTTTCTAACAAAAGCTGTGATAGTAACTGATTGTTATGAACAAGGTTCTCAAGTCTATCATTCAGCTTCGACATTAAACTGTAGGTTTGGAGGTTTTTACACATCAGTACTGGATGTATAAAAATTGACGCACACAATATAGGCCGTAACTCTGAAAAAGAGCAGTAATGGCCTATTATGAATGTACGTAATTGCATTAACTTGTTTTTATTATTATGTTTTTATAATGTCGTTCCTTAATCGGTTTAAATATTATTTTAAAAGAATAAATAAAAAAATTTATTTTTGGGATAACTAGCTATCTCTTTCGTTTAAGTTTTAGTAAAAATTTCCTGTTGTTTCCTATTTTTGGTGGTGTTTCCTCAGTGTATAATATACACTGTGATTATAACAAATTGTGCGTTTACTTCAAGTTCGTTATAACCGTGTTTTAATTTGTTAAGTATTATACACATTCATTCGATTGCCTGTTGTATTGAATGAATGTTGGTTTGAGAGGTTACACGTGTTGTTAATTAAATTTAAATTCGTAAGCAGTTTTAATAAAAAATCGCCAATAAAAGAGAAAAAAAACAGATTAAATAAAAACCCTTAACGATATCAATATTTACATATTCACTAAAATATATACAAACGAGTATGTATGTACATACTTTAAATACAAATTTATAAATAAACTTATTGGTTTGAAATTGTCAATGTTGTTTTCAATATTAAAACTATAGAGCGGTGTTTTCATAAAATGATTTAATATACCCCTACGATATCTTTAGTTAACTTTTATGAACCTGTGCAGAATCATTATAAAAATTAACGGAATTTTTAGTCCTAAAATGGATTAAATGTTTATATACTTAATTGAAACATGTCTTTATATAATTTCTAAAGCGTCAAAAACTCCAAATAACCCAACACTATATAAATAGTAAAAATTCTATTCTAAAACCCTGCTCCATATAATTAAAAAAGCTTTTTGTTGGCTGGTATAAATTAATTTCATTTTGTTCCAAATTACCAGGCAGTTTTATAGTGTAAAAGTGGATTAAGTATGTCTGGTTTTAGTTAAGCGATGTTTCGTAATATTAGACTAAAGGAAGGCTATGATTTGATGATTTGATTCTAGTAACTATTACCGAAAAATGCAAGTTGTGGTTGTTTTTCGACTACTACTCGTACCATTAACTCTATTAAAGATGCTTAATATTCAGGTACTTTCTGCACGGTGAAGTTTACTGGATTAAAATTTCGGCGCTATAATGCTACGGATTTATACAGCTATTATTTTACTCTTCATTATTTAAATGGCAATGGGTTGGTAGAATAAGGCTGAGAAAGTTTTCATCATAACAAATCAGAAAAGGTACCAACAATTGCCCGCTTCAGTGTAACTTAAACAAAGAGAACGTGTGAATTGGTGCCATTGTAGGTTATTTCTAGCAACACAACTTATAGATTTAAGTGTGCAATGCAGGTAACTGCGTGTTCCATAGTTTGGCTATAATAGAGTCTATGTATTTAGAAGCCCATTTTCAATCTTGAGTGTAATTTCTTTGGTACTGTGCTCTACATATAAGGAGACCAGACTTAATTTACTGCTGTAGTAGGGGCTTAATTTAAGAAAAAAATTGTATTTAAATTGGTATAACGTTGTACAGGCTGAAATCTTGGTAAATGTTAAGTGAGTTAAAGTTAACCCATTAATTACTTAAAACCATTATTATATTCGCCGAAAGCAAAGAGTACTCACCTGTTAACGCATGGCATCTTAGTTTATCAAAAGTTACAACCAGCTGTTAAAAAAAGAGAGTCAAGTTAATTTTGTCATGTGAATCCATGATATTTTACATCGGTTCGTAGGCCTATTACTTGCGTAACTTGTAAAGGATTGTAAAATTGGTAGGCATTTGAAATACTGGAATGCTTAAAGGAGGCTTAGATACGCTTAGGTTTCATTGTATCTTTACTAATCTTTTTATTGCGATCAGAGTATGTATATTTGTAGTTTATTCTTACATGCCACAGAGAAATGGTATGCAAATGTAGGATGTTGGGTTACATAAACCAACTAAGATTTTACATCTGTTTGCTAATCTAAGAGTATTTAAACGACTTTAAATTATAAAGGATAAATAAATCGAATATGCCAAATCGAAAAAGCTCCCAAAGGATGTTATTTTTTTAAATCTCTTAGAAATTTCAATTACGTTTTAATGTTGGCTGAATACGGTCTCATCTCAAAACTACTTACATTTGCAGACATTTTTTTTGCAATTATTTTTTTTTCTTGCTTTGGCTGTTGGTTGAATCCCATATTAATATAAATATACGTTTATCATGCAACGGTAATAAATGTAAGCAATTTCTTTTTCTTTTAAACAAATGTTGCAATTCAGTAACAGATACAAATGCATTTATCCTGCATGTGATCCCACTCACTTGGGAGCATGCAACCACTACAAAGATTTGTTGAGAAGTAAAAAAATAATTTATTTCTATGAAATATATGGCAATCCTAAATTAATTTTTAAAATAAATTTTGAGAACCCACAAGGACCAATTGTTTCTAAAAAAGAATTGCCTCTGATTTCTAATCCTTTATAGGAGTATTTTTGTGATATGAAAGTTAAGAGTAAAGGTTTTTCCTATTCGAATTACAACTCTTCAGACATCAAACAAATTCTTTAAACAGCTACATATTTGAGAGTTCTTTAACGAAAAGAAACAAGAATAATAAAACTTTAATTAAACAAACCCTTTAAATAATCGTTAAAAAAATGGAAACGAATGGAACATAGAGACAAGTACTGAAAAGTTAGAGGCTATCAAACAATACCAAAAACAAAGAATAAACTTTCTAAATTGAGTTTTAGATTACAATTTATAAGTTTTACACATGATTTGATTAAAGGATTGGTAAAAATGTTTGTACAAGAGAAGAATAATAATAAACTAAGCAGCAGATAAATTAAAGACATGAAAAGTAAAAATAATGGGTGTATTTTTGTATCCGATAGGACTTTAATCTGTAGAGGATAAATTATTTAAAAAAAACTCCCTCTATTTGCTTGAATGCTGCTAAAATAACATAAACTAAGTTATTACAATATTACAGTATGTGCTAGCCATACTTGTAGCCACATAAAGATTTCTGTTTGTTGATTTGTTTAAATAGTTAAAGTGGTTGCCAAATAAAATCTTTAATTTCATGTCAATCGAAAAGTTGTTGCTTATTAAATGAAAGTCGTTATTCAAAACACATATTTCGTTTTTATTTTTGTTGGTATTTTATTTGATTGTATTATTTGACACATTAACTGGTTTCTATAGAATTGCACTTTTTATATATTTTTTTTTTATTTTGAGACCAATACTCAGTATTGGAATTTTTGGAATGGACAGTACATGTATGACAGAACATAAATTTTTTGTTTCTCTTATTATTATTATTATTATTATTATTATTATTATTATTATTATTATTATTATTATTATTATTATTATTATTATTATTATTATTATTATTATTACTATTACTATTAAGCGCCTTAGGAATGTGACAAATTGCTGTGAATTGATTATTCAAAGACCTTCACCCTTGACAGCAATTGCCCCATCGTTGCAGGTTGTTTGTGTGGTGAGTGTCTTCGCTATGTAGGTTTAGCTGTTATCTGCTACTTCCCAATAGGTGGCGCTTTTCTCCTGATCATTCGTTTTTTTGATGACATTGGTTAAGGTGGAATAGAGTGGAATGTCGGGGAGCGGTTCCTTTGTAGATGGTCTTCTTGAAGGGAGGGCGGGACCTCTTATTTTTAAATTATAATTTTGAAAAAACTGCAAACTAACTTTTCCATTTTTCACCTTTGCTGGGATTTGAACCTGGGTCGTTGGAGTTTTTGTGCGAGCGCTCTAACCACTATACCACGCACCCCCAATTAATTTCGACAGAAAAAAAGCAGGTGATAATTAAATTTAAAACAAGTTTACACACTTTTTTGTTTCTTATTTTCTGCTTATATACCGACGCGCCGTATAGTTCAGAAATTTTCAAAACTTTTTTTTAAAGAAAATTGAGTAATACTTCTAAATTGGTATACAAAATTTTATGTTTGGACCAAAAATGTCGGCACAGTGAACAAAATACTAAAAGCGCCTTATTTGTAGGAGTGGCAACACAAAAACATTTTTCTGTAACTAAAATTGCGACAGTTATTTCACGAAAATATTCGTTATTTTGTAAAATTTGCCAAAAAAAAAAACGAAACATAATTTAAATTGTTTTATAATTTGTAATATTTCTCGTATCTTTCAATTTAATTTCATGACGGTTTTTGTTTTGCTTTCTTTTGGTTCTTAATTTTTACTAGAATGTTCAACTAAAAAGTAAGAAAATCTTTATTTTTATAAAATTTCTTAAATGCAATACAAATTAAGGATGTTAGGAAAAGCTCTGTAAATAAGTCAGCGAGTAAATGGTACTTTTAAAGAGTAACTCAAGCAAAATTGTTGAAATTTTTTTTTTCAAATTATTTTACAAATCATTACAAAAATAATAATTTCTGGCACAACTTGTATATTGGAAACGAACATAATTATGCTTTTCCTGTTTTCTAGGGCAGAAATTGAAAAACAAATAACGTCAAGAAATCATTAACTTTGCTAAAATAAAGTATTGCAAAAACAAAAAATCAAAAAAAAAAAAAAAAAAAAAAAAAACAGAAACTACCAATAGAAAAACAATTTTTTAAAAATCAGTACAATTCGTTTTTTGAAATATTACTTTATAGGTGGGACAGGAACATAAAAGAAACCAATGGTCATTTGAATTTTTGGTTCCACTGTATTATCTCCAAGTTTAATGTTTCAGGTCAGAATTTCTGGTGAGTATCGAACTCACTAGCCTACATTTTTTTAATACTAATACATGTTCTAAGAATTAGGCAAATTATAATAATTTTCCGCCACATACTATATTATTATACTGTATATAAGTAATTAAATATGGTTTATTTAAATATGGTTTAAAAAATACGGTGATTGAATATTAGTCATGGAAATGCAAAATAATTTCTATTTTTACAATATCTTTGCTATCAGAAAAATATGTTACATCATAAAAATTATTAAAATTTACACAAATACGATGAAATTATTATAGTCAGATCGATTTAAATGCCGAGTAGGTCTGGTTAGAACGCAAGTATTAGTTTTTTTAAGTTATAATTTAGAATCAAAACATCCACGAATAAAAGCTAAGAAGTAAAAAGACATTTAGCATAACTCGAAGACTCTTGGGAGTTAACAGCTTAGTAAGACCAAGTCTATGAATGTGTGACGGTAGTAAATATAAGTTCCACCCCACATCCCTTAAACAAAATATTAGAAATTGATTCTGAATTGAGCCAATACTATTAATATGAGTCATATAAAAGGAATCCCATATAATTGAATCGAACTAAAGAAGTATAAAATTGTTTTGTGATGTAGGGTTCCGAAAATTCTTTGGCCTAGCGCTTCATAAAGCTCAATCTCAGAAATTGAGAGTGGACAAATCATTAATAAAAAAGTGAACAATAAGGGATCCAGATGTCTTCCGTGGGGAACACCAGAAGGAACAATAATATCTTTTGATATAACATCTCTGAACTTAACCTGCTGCTGTCTGTTCATCAGATATGAACGGAACCATTGTAGAGTGGAAAAACTAAATCGCATTAGGAATAATTTACATATTAAAATACCATGGCTAACCTTTTCGAAAGCCTTATCTTACACCAGTTTAAGCACTATTAAGGAAGCCATCAATTGGTGGTTAATTCCAGAATATCATTCATCGTTAAAAGTTATTTGCAGAATAAGTTATTTAACGAATATGATTAAAAGCTTTTCTAGAAGTTTAGGAATAGCATTCGGTTTAGCAATTCCTCCGTAGTTCGCACGTTTCTGAAGAAAGTGCTGGTTTTCGACTTTTTTTTTGAGTTCAGCATTCAGGGGATTCGTTCTAGTAATGCTTACATTTTGCTGGTTTACGAAAATAAGAGAAAAAGGGGAAAATGTCATATCTGATATCAGTCATAAAAAACAAAGGTCCTACTTTAAAATGTGAACCGCAAGGAAATCGGTTGCTGTTGACTGATTATTCAATGGCCAGTCCAACAGCACATAATCCCAAAAAGCCCGCACAGTAAAGTTTAAATTAGGGCAGGAATAGAATATCATAATGATATTGGAGATGAAATTGTTGTTTTCCATGATTCAGCTCCAGGGACAATTCTTAGTAACTTCTCTTCAACTGCTTTTGTGAAATGAGAGAAATTGCCAGAGAGCTATTGCTCTCCGCCAGCTTACTCTCGGAATGAATTGTTATAACAATTTTTTTTAATTATGCTGGCAGTAGAATGGACTTTTGAAACACATTCACTCCTTTTGCAGTAATAGGAGTAGTTTTTAATGGCGTTCATATCGCAATTGCCAAGAAAAGGTGAGAGATTTTACAATAACAAACAAAACTCTCCAAAAACTGAATTCAACATAAAACATCTCTAACTTGAAAATAAAACGAATAAGGAGAAAAAGCAACAGTTCATATCAAACAGTCATTTGACGAGAGTGGTTTTTTTGGTGTTATTTTAAAAAAAATTTTCTTAAAAGGAATTTGTTATTTTGTAAAGTTAAATTAAAAACATCTTTGAATTGTTAATAAATAAAAATCTTGTGTTATTCTGAAAATATTCAAATATAACCCGTATAAACACAGAGTATGACAAGTAACAGAACCTGGACTCAAGCCCTGGCCTGACAATTACTACTTTTTATATGTCGGATCACCTCAGAAATTTAGCTGATAACTGGCTAATGAAACACTTAATACTAAAGGTCTTTTACAATGAGTGCGGTTTACTGATATTTTACACAGATCACGGTGTTTTGAGGGAACTAAGTGTTCATATAGTTTTAAAAGACATCTCAAACACTTTAAACTTTAACTTCTTTACAAATATCCAAAATATTATAAAGTTGTTGGGTAAGGTAAAGGAAGAGGGTAGTTTTAAATCATTACACAAACAACTACGTGTAAATATTTTAAAAACCTTCTTGTGATGGTAAAGTACTAAAAGGTCGGTTTTGATTTTTCTTAAATTTTCAACAGTTTTTTTCTTTTACTGTTTTCTTTTGGTTGACTTGTGATTGCAAACTGAAAAAAATACGCAAAAAATAGAAACAAAAATAATAAAGAAAAGCCTGTAGTAAATATCCATTTAAAATTTTCATGCAATTTACTTGAGTTTGATTTAGAGACAAAGCAAAACACAACAATTTTTTTCTTAAATGCATATAAAAACTAAAGAAAAATAAAATACCATAAAACTCAAGAATAAAAAACTAAACTCAGGCAAAAAAAAAAAAAAGAAAAAAAGTTTAAAGAAAAATTGCTTGAAGTCAGGAAGAGTCAAGTAACTTAAAAAAAATTATATCAAAAATAAAGGAACATTAAAATTTTGCATTTCCTTTCGAGTCAACCATTAAAAAGTCATGTAATTCACTTAACATGTCTTTATGTCCATTGTGCTCTTTTTTTTTGTTTTTTGTTAATTTAACTTCTTCTTCAAAAAAAAAAAAATAATCTTTAAATAGTCACCCCTTTCTGTTTGGCTTCCGCAACAATAAAAGTTTAAGGCAAAAGGAACTTAAATCAAGGTCATCATCAGTTCAGTGATAATTTGGTATTCTGTGAAATCGTTATCTTGAAAATTGGCTACGTTTCGTGTGTACCGATTTCAATAAAACTTATGATTAGAATAAATATTGCCAACTTAATGGTTTCTATTCTTGTTTGGTTAAAATCCAAAATCGAATGTGTACGATCTGTATGCCTCAATTTGCTTCTAAGTAGGTAGGTAAGTCAGATAGCTAGTCAACCAAAAACGTGATCAACTCCAATCAGCACAAAATGCATTTGTCATTACAGAACCAAGCTGGGCTCTCCCAAATACGTAAAATAACTACAGTCAACCAGAGCTATCTCTAAAACGGGAAATCACAAAGAAAATGATCTATAATCTCTCTCTTATAAGTATTTGTATATCTTCTGCAGGTAGGATTAATGCACTATATGCCCTTTTATGAACTTGAACAAGTGTTGACAAGTGATCCCTCCCTGAGGCAGTGTGTCACTTTGTACTTCCCCACGACAAATCATAGAACAGATGCAGTTTTCACTTACTGTGCTATTTTTATGACACTTTGGAAATAAAAATAGCACAGTAAGTGAAAACTGCATCTGTTCTATGCTTTGTCATCTGGAAACGAACATCCGAGTACGAAGTGACACACTCTCTCATTCAGAGGTATTCCTAGCAAGCCTATCTGCCTTCTCATTTCCTATGATATACCCTAAACTTCATCTTCATCTTCTCTTTAAACAAAGGAATAGTTTCCAATAGGCAACGCCAGGGCCTGATAGCAACCTGACTAAGTTATTCTTAATTTTTGTATTACTTATTACTAGGGTAACCAAAAATATGCATTAGCATCTTTTTTTTGTGAATGTTACTGACAAAACAAACAAAATATTAATTCATTTTATTAAAAACTACGACGTTTAACTCCTATTTGTTATGGCATATTTCTGCATATTTCGTCATAAATGCATACTTTTGCATTTTTCAAATTTTTTCATATTTGTTTGGCATATTTTTACATATGTTAGAAGAATTTACGTGTATTACCAAATTTTATTTTTTCAAAATAATGACCATATACTGACACATTACTTAAGTATAATCTATTAAATACTTAATAAGGGTACTTATGAAAACGCTTAAAACTAACATTGGGAAAATTGGCGAAGCTCCTTTTTAATGTCAATTTGATAAAAACGTCAAAGCAAAAAACAAATTAAATACAAAGCATACAAATTTTAAATACATTTATGGGGATTATCGTTTTTTGCTTATTAATGAATTCTCAATTAAAAGTTACGTATTTTTCAACGTTGTATCTATTGGAGAAAAATTGCCATAATTGCACGATATAAAAAATTAATTTAAAAGTTAGGTTTTAAATTAATTAAATTTTCGTAAGAATATACATAAAATCAAGCAATCTGTGTCAATCAGACTAAATAATATATTAGTGAATACTGAGCTTTTAAAACTAATAGGAATATTCTATTTTGTAAAGTTTGCAATAAGCCAGTGTCAGCAAAAATATTTACCATAAAATAACACCTCGGAAGTCAAAAACATATTGAGCTCAACGCAAGAAATTATGCTAGGAAACGTTTGCTTTCAAATTTGCACTAATTACTTCCGTTGATGTCGAAAGAAGTGTCTCGATGTACAAGAGCGTTTTACGACAAAGCTTCATGTTTCAATTGCAAAAATAATTTAAATTAATTTTTACTCTTTTATTTTGTATTCTTGTCAGTATGAATTTTTTGAAATTTTTTTATTTTTTTGTTAATTTTGGAATTGAAATAAATATATCGCTCATTTGCGAGAAGTGTGGCATAATTTAAAAAAAGCGATTCGGAGATAAATGTATTTAAAAATTTTAATTTAGCCAAACTGATAGGAAAAGTACAAAGGAAATTTATTTTTTTAACTGGTTGGTGGCTAATTCTTATTCTTCATGTTTTATAATTTTTGAAAAAAATATACGTAATTTTATATAAACATATTTATGTATTATGAGTTTTATAGAGCATTTTTTAACGCCTAAAACTGTTTTTTCAATGCATATTTTAGGCGCTTAAAACTAATTTTATAGAGCATATTTTTGGTTGCCCTACTTATTACTGAAGATACTGTTTATGGATTCCGTCTGAAAGACTCCATATTAAATTCAACTCATTACTTAAAAGTTGACCGGAATTATGAAAAGTGGGTTTCGTACCTTCTATACAACCTAAATATTGATTTTTGTATATTTCGAGAACAATTAAAGTTCGTTCCACGTAGAGATCGTTTGCAAAATACAAAAAAACCCCGAGATAATAACTTTGTTAATATAAGTATTTGACAGACTCGAAAATTAAGGTTTAAACTTGCTGTTAATTAACGCTGTATCTTAGGGGAATATTTCTTTAACTTTGTAATACTTATTTTTAATATTATGAAAACCATAGCAACCTATTTTGGTGTGGGAAATCAAAATATATGTTCCTCTATCTTAAATTTTTCTCACACTACTTCCTCAGGTATTTTTTTTTTTGCTCCATTTCTTGCAAACCTTTTATCTTTTGTTCATATACAAATACTTGGCATTCCTTTCTATTTAACTATTTCTTATACATATGTATATAAGTATATATCTTGGATTCGGCATTTGAATAGCTGGATTCTTTATTTATTTATTTTTTTTTTTTGCAAAAATATTTCTTTTTTAATTCAATTTTTTTCTGTTGCTAAATTTTTTGTACTTGTACATACAGTGGTATATAGTTTATATAAAATTAAATATTAAATAAAAAAAACAAAGCAAATCAGAAAAATATAATTTTTTTTAAGACCATTACTCATGGGTAAGCCCCTGCTCATGCCACTGCATGTATTGGAATTTGAAGATACATAGATCCATTTAATTTAATTTTTTTGTTATACGCTTTTTGTGCTGATGAGCCAGTGTGATACCTTCACTCTTGAGTGATCAACAGCAATTGCCCCATCTGTCAGTGAACATTGAATGTGAGTTACGAGTGTCCTCAGTAGGTTAGCTGTTATCTTCCTAAAAGGTGGCGGCGCTGTACTCCTGATCATTCATTTCTAGTGGAAGAGACTAGAAATGTCAGAGAGCAGTTTCTTGAAGATGGACTTCTTAGAGGGCGGGACCTCTTATTTTTAAATTATAATTTTAGAAAAACAACTAATTTTATTTTATAATTTTTGTCCTTCGCTGGGATTTAACCTCGGTCGCTTGAGTTTCTGTGCCACCGCTCTAACCACTACAACACAACCCCCCCTTAATTGTATAATAAGGGCAAGAATATAATAGTACGAGTAACTAGTGACTGTTCAGTGGTCAAAATTTGACTACTCGGATAATTTATTAGCAATTTAAGTTAAAGTTTCACTGAAGTTCTCAATTGTCAAAGACTACCTCTAAAATCATGTCTATCTACAAGAATCAGACAGGAATTAACAGCAGCTTTAGAAAAATCAATTTTTTAGAACACAATTTTTATATTAATTAATAAAAAAATAAGAAAAAAAAGACAAATTTGATATTCAAATTCAAAAGCTTATTAAATAGAGAAGGAGTTTAATACTGACACGTATTGAGTACAGTCCTTTGGTATATCCTGGAAGTCCTTTTCTATATATTTCATATATGCCAAACCAAATTAAGCGGTAAAAGAAGAATTAATAAACAAAATTTAAATAAAATTTTATAATGTGACCTGAGTCTCATATAGTTTTATATGTTGCCTGATATCACTTATTAAAAACCACATTATTACCAGTATGACAATTTTTCAGTTTATTTGCAATTAAAATTTTGAAAATGTATTCTTACATTTAATAAAAAGCAATTGAAATTTGGCATTAAGGAAATATTGCTATACCCATAACAAAAGTTAAAAGAACTTCATAAGAAATAACAAGTTTATTGGCAACGCACAATAAAATTTAACGATATACATACATATCTACGCTACACATAGGCTACTAATTGACAGTCAGCAAAATGAATTAAAAGCGATGAATAGTATATAAATAGTGCAAAATGCAACAGCCGGTTGGCAAGATTATGGCATCAGTGGTCTGGAATGCACATCATACTATATTCATGGCCAAGGGCTATGTTGTTAAAACGTTCGAAGGAGAGAATTACAACAAATCTGCTCCATTTACAGAAAAAAGTGATGTTCCCTCAAGGCCATATACCGTGTCACAAACCTTGGAAAACGATAGTAATATTGTAAAAATGGGCCTCCCCCTTGTTGACCAGATCTGAAATTTAGCACTGATGAACAGGTGGGTAGTGTAGCGTAGTGGTTAGAGTGCTTGCTATCAAAACCAATAGCCTAGTTTCGAGCTCCAGTAATAGAGAAAATTAAGAACAAAAATTTGTGCGGAATTTCGAAGTTTTAATTTAAATTTTAATTTATTTTTCCACATAGAAGGCATTTTAAACGTTTACGAATAAATGGAGGGGTGCGTGGTATAGTGGTTAGAGCTCTCGCACAAAAAGTCAAACCACCCAGGTTTAAATCCCAGCAAAGGTGAAAAACGAAAAAGTTCGTTTGCGGTTTTTTCAAAATTATAATTTAAAAATAAGAGGTCCTCCCCTCTCCAAGAAAACCATCTACAAAGAAACCGCTCCCTGACATTCCACTCTATTCCACCTTAACCAATGTCAATAAAAGACGAATGATCAGGAGAAAAGCGCCACCTATTGGGAAGTATCAGATAACAGCTAAACTTACTTAGCGAAGGAACTCACCACACAATCAACATGCAACGATGAGACAATTGCTATTGATCATTCAAGGGTGAAGGTATAACACTGGCCGTTGAATGATCAATTCACAGCAATATGTCTCATTCGTAAGGCCCTTAGTAATATAAGAAAATAAAATATATGTTCTGTCATAAGTGTACTGCTCTTTCCAAAAAATTCCAATACAATGCACAGCAACAGTATCGGTTTTCCCCTGAGTATTAATCTCAATAAAAAAATTGTAATTGTTTTGTTTTTATATTTTGAACTTTTTTTTAAGTAATTAGTTAATAAAAAAACAACATGTTTGTTACTTTTGTAAACAAAAAAAATTAATTTTGACATTTCAGCGTACAACTTCTAATCACAAAATGCCTGTTTTAATCGTATTTGTTTTATTTATGAGGCTACCTTATTTAATATACTATGATAATGTGCTACAATGTTTCAATGTCAATTGGGTATAAAATTCGTCATTTGAATTTCTTGCCTTAATTAGTCAAAGTATTATTTTGCAGCCACACGAAATAAATTGTGAGCCACTGTATATTTTATGTTTATTTTAAACAAAAACTGATATATCCGAGTATAATAGGTAAATAAGAAAAGTGTGAAGAAAGAAAAAATTACCAAATAAGAGAAAAACGATGTTCATGTATTTATTCGAAATAAAAGAGCAGATTACCTCATTTATTTATTTGTGCTAATTTACATTGTTGGCTGTGCCAACTCATAGTTTACTTTTTTATTCATCGGGAGTTAATACATATAAAACGATAAAATACATAGAGGGTGTTTTTTTATTGAGGTATAGAACTTTAAGTTGGCATCACTTTTTTAACTGGCGGCCATTTTGTCAGCTGTCAAGTGATTAATATTTAGTTTGGTTTGCCATTTCATCATGAACAGGTTGACAAAAGAACAACGCTTGCAAATCGTGCAAATTTATTTCGAAAATAATGGTTCAGTTCGCGAAGTTTACCGCAAGCTCCGTCCATTTTATGGTCGACATAATCGTTCATCAGAGCAATTAATTCGGTTAACCATGGATCGTTTTCGCACTACGTTTACTCTATGTGATAATACGCATCCGCAGAGACGTCGAACAGTGCGCACCGAAGAAACAATTGCCGCTGTAGAGCAAAGTGTTGAAGAGAACCCGAATGAATCGATTCGCCACCGTGCACAGCAATTGGAGCTTTGTCCATCAACTTTATGGAAGATTTTGCGCAAAGATCTTGGCTTGCGACCTTACAAGATCCAGCTTGTGCAAGAATTAAAGCCGCGAGACCATGCAATGCGTCGTGATTTTGGTGTATGGGCCGAAAATGAGATTGATCTCGATGCTGATTTTCATCGCAAAATTTTGTTCAGTAATGAGGCTCATTTTTGGTTGATGGCTTCGTCAACAAGCAAAATTGCCGCATTTGGAGTGAAGAGAATCCACATGAGACCCTTGAGACGCCATTACATCCACAAAAACTGACTGTTTGGTGTGCTCTATGGGCTGGTGGAGTCATTGGGCCATACTTCTTCCGAAATAATGCTGGAGAGTCAGTTACCGTTAATGGAGACCGGTATAGAGCCATGATAACCAACTATTTTGTTCCCGAATTGGATCGCATGAATGTGGATGAGTTGTGGTTCCAACAAGACGGCGCTACATGCCACACAGCGCACGTCACAATCGATTTTTTGAAGGAAACATTCGATGAGCGCATAATTTCGCGGAATGGACCTGTCAATTGGCCACCAAGATCGTGTGATTTGACACCATTGGATTATTTTCTTTGGAGATATGTGAAGTCGCTTGTCTACGCCAACAAACCAGAAACGTTAGGGGACTTGGAAGCCAACATTCGTGGCGTTATTGCCAACATACGGCCCCATATGCTCGAAAAAGTGGTTGAAAATTGGACCTGTAGAATTGGCTTTATTCGAGCTACCCGCGGCGGCCACATGCCTGATGTCATATTTAAACATTAATGGCATAAAATTATCCTTCAAATAAAGCCAAATTGATGGAGATTAAAATGATTTTCTTGTGTTTTATTTTAATTCGAAGTTCTATACCTCTAAAAAAAACACCCTTTACAATAATACAATAAAAAAAAACCGTAAAAGAAAAATCAACCAAAAGTTTTTTTTTTATTCGGCAGAACATTTAATTTTAGTTAATGTGGACGAAACCACAAAACATGGTACAGTAGAATCTCACAAATTCGAATCCTCACAAATTCGAACTGTCCAGAAATTAGAACCTGCATACTCAATGTATGGGATACTCTAAAATTAGAACTACAGGTTGTAATTTCTAGATGTTTTGTATATATTTTTTTTATTTCACTACAAATAGTTTTTCTCGCTCATTCAAATTAAAAATAAAATGGGGAATCACCGAGTTATTCGTGGTGGCGTACAAGCCGGTAAGAAGAAGGGTCCGAAATTTGATTTGTTTGTACAAATTTGGGGACGTTGCATAGAGGGGTGAAATCGCAAAAAATGGATATTAATTGAAAAATGAAAATTTGTTTTTTTGAAAAATATTTAGTAACCGATTAAAGTATATAAAATTCTATATCACTACTGAAAATTTCAATGTCATATGTTGTTTACTTGTCAAGCTGCATTATATTAAAGTTAAGTAATTTTTGAGCGATTCGCGTACGATAGTGTTAATTGAAATTCGGTATATTTCGACGCTTAATATATAGTTTTTCGCAAGTCAAAAGTAATACTTTTACTATGGAATCTTCAACCTCAATTATTTTAGCGTTGTTCTAAAAATAATTGTATTAACAAAAGTTGTGTAGAAATATTTTTAAAAAAATTTTTAAAATGTGTCTAAATTTTGGCTATTTTCAAAATATTCGTGGATATTTAAATATAAATGGGGTAAGTTGGGGTTAGAATATTAATTTTTTAAGAAACTACAGTTTCTAGGCTTTCATATTCAGTAATAACATTTTGCGCGTTTTTGCGCGAATTTTTTTTTATTAATTTAATTGTGAAAATATTCACTCTAGCAAAGAACACCAGTTCTTGTCTTTTGTTTGCTTTGTCTTCGTTTTCGTTGTTATAATTTTTGTTTTTGTATATCGTTTGGGCATATTTTTTAGTTTAGTTACATATACGATACAATACTTGGCATTCCTTTCTATTTAACTATTTCTTATACATATGTATATAAGTATATATCTTGGATTCGGCATTTGAATAGCTGGATTCTTTATTTATTTATTTTTTTTTTTGCAAAAATATTTCTTTTTTAATTCAATTTTTTTCTGTTGCTAAATTTTTTGTACTTGTACATACAGTGGTATATAGTTTATATAAAATTAAATATTAAATAAAAAAACAAAGCAAATCAGAAAAATATAATTTTTTTTAAGACCATTACTCATGGGTAAGCCCCTGCTCATGCCACTGCATGTATTGGAATTTGAAGATACATAGATCCATTTAATTTAATTTTTTTGTTATACGCTTTTTGTGCTGATGAGCCAGTGTGATACCTTCACTCTTGAGTGATCAACAGCAATTGCCCCATCTGTCAGTGAACATTGAATGTGAGTTACGAGTGTCCTCAGTAGGTTAGCTGTTATCTTCCTAAAAGGTGGCGGCGCTGTACTCCTGATCATTCATTTCTAGTGGAAGAGACTAGAAATGTCAGAGAGCAGTTTCTTGAAGATGGACTTCTTAGAGGGCGGGACCTCTTATTTTTAAATTATAATTTTAGAAAAACAACTAATTTTATTTTATAATTTTTGTCCTTCGCTGGGATTTAACCTCGGTCGCTTGAGTTTCTGTGCCACCGCTCTAACCACTACAACACAACCCCCCCTTAATTGTATAATAAGGGCAAGAATATAATAGTACGAGTAACTAGTGACTGTTCAGTGGTCAAAATTTGACTACTCGGATAATTTATTAGCAATTTAAGTTAAAGTTTCACTGAAGTTCTCAATTGTCAAAGACTACCTCTAAAATCATGTCTATCTACAAGAATCAGACAGGAATTAACAGCAGCTTTAGAAAAATCAATTTTTTAGAACACAATTTTTATATTAATTAATAAAAAAATAAGAAAAAAAAGACAAATTTGATATTCAAATTCAAAAGCTTATTAAATAGAGAAGGAGTTTAATACTGACACGTATTGAGTACAGTCCTTTGGTATATCCTGGAAGTCCTTTTCTATATATTTCATATATGCCAAACCAAATTAAGCGGTAAAAGAAGAATTAATAAACAAAATTTAAATAAAATTTTATAATGTGACCTGAGTCTCATATAGTTTTATATGTTGCCTGATATCACTTATTAAAAACCACATTATTACCAGTATGACAATTTTTCAGTTTATTTGCAATTAAAATTTTGAAAATGTATTCTTACATTTAATAAAAAGCAATTGAAATTTGGCATTAAGGAAATATTGCTATACCCATAACAAAAGTTAAAAGAACTTCATAAGAAATAACAAGTTTATTGGCAACGCACAATAAAATTTAACGATATACATACATATCTACGCTACACATAGGCTACTAATTGACAGTCAGCAAAATGAATTAAAAGCGATGAATAGTAT
This sequence comes from Metopia argyrocephala, assembly GCA_963576795.1. Classification (NCBI taxonomy): domain Eukaryota; kingdom Metazoa; phylum Arthropoda; class Insecta; order Diptera; family Sarcophagidae; genus Metopia; species Metopia argyrocephala. The sequence goes on along the minus strand of OY756211.1, from coordinate 51,675,377 downwards.
ATAAATAGTGCAAAATGCAACAGCCGGTTGGCAAGATTATGGCATCAGTGGTCTGGAATGCACATCATACTATATTCATGGCCAAGGGCTATGTTGTTAAAACGTTCGAAGGAGAGAATTACAACAAATCTGCTCCATTTACAGAAAAAAGTGATGTTCCCTCAAGGCCATATACCGTGTCACAAACCTTGGAAAACGATAGTAATATTGTAAAAATGGGCCTCCCCCTTGTTGACCAGATCTGAAATTTAGCACTGATGAACAGGTGGGTAGTGTAGTGTAGTGGTTAGAGTGCTTGCTATCAAAACCAATAGCCTAGTTTCGAGCTCCAGTAATAGAGAAAATTAAGAACAAAAATTTGTGCGGAATTTCGAAGTTTTAATTTAAATTTTAATTTATTTTTCCACATAGAAGGCATTTTAAACGTTTACGAATAAATGGAGGGGTGCGTGGTATAGTGGTTAGAGCTCTCGCACAAAAAGTCAAACCACCCAGGTTTAAATCCCAGCAAAGGTGAAAAACGAAAAAGTTCGTTTGCGGTTTTTTCAAAATTATAATTTAAAAATAAGAGGTCCTCCCCTCTCCAAGAAAACCATCTACAAAGAAACCGCTCCCTGACATTCCACTCTATTCCACCTTAACCAATGTCAATAAAAGACGAATGATCAGGAGAAAAGCGCCACCTATTGGGAAGTATCAGATAACAGCTAAACTTACTTAGCGAAGGAACTCACCACACAATCAACATGCAACGATGAGACAATTGCTATTGATCATTCAAGGGTGAAGGTATAACACTGGCCGTTGAATGATCAATTCACAGCAATATGTCTCATTCGTAAGGCCCTTAGTAATATAAGAAAATAAAATATATGTTCTGTCATAAGTGTACTGCTCTTTCCAAAAAATTCCAATACAATGCACAGCAACAGTATCGGTTTTCCCCTGAGTATTAATCTCAATAAAAAAATTGTAATTGTTTTGTTTTTATATTTTGAACTTTTTTTTAAGTAATTAGTTAATAAAAAAACAACATGTTTGTTACTTTTGTAAACAAAAAAAATTAATTTTGACATTTTAGCGTACAACTTCTAATCACAAAATGCCTGTTTTAATCGTATTTGTTTTATTTATGAGGCTACCTTATTTAATATACTATGATAATGTGCTACAATGTTTCAATGTCAATTGGGTATAAAATTCGTCATTTGAATTTCTTGCCTTAATTAGTCAAAGTATTATTTTGCAGCCACACGAAATAAATTGTGAGCCACTGTATATTTTATGTTTATTTTAAACAAAAACTGATATATCCGAGTATAATAGGTAAATAAGAAAAGTGTGAAGAAAGAAAAAATTACCAAATAAGAGAAAAACGATGTTCATGTATTTATTCGAAATAAAAGAGCAGATTACCTCATTTATTTATTTGTGCTAATTTACATTGTTGGCTGTGCCAACTCATAGTTTACTTTTTTATTCATCGGGAGTTAATACATATAAAACGATAAAATACATAGAGGGTGTTTTTTTATTGAGGTATAGAACTTTAAGTTGGCATCACTTTTTTAACTGGCGGCCATTTTGTCAGCTGTCAAGTGATTAATATTTAGTTTGGTTTGCCATTTCATCATGAACAGGTTGACAAAAGAACAACGCTTGCAAATCGTGCAAATTTATTTCGAAAATAATGGTTCAGTTCGCGAAGTTTACCGCAAGCTCCGTCCATTTTATGGTCGACATAATCGTTCATCAGAGCAATTAATTCGGTTAACCATGGATCGTTTTCGCACTACGTTTACTCTATGTGATAATACGCATCCGCAGAGACGTCGAACAGTGCGCACCGAAGAAACAATTGCCGCTGTAGAGCAAAGTGTTGAAGAGAACCCGAATGAATCGATTCGCCACCGTGCACAGCAATTGGAGCTTTGTCCATCAACTTTATGGAAGATTTTGCGCAAAGATCTTGGCTTGCGACCTTACAAGATCCAGCTTGTGCAAGAATTAAAGCCGCGAGACCATGCAATGCGTCGTGATTTTGGTGTATGGGCCGAAAATGAGATTGATCTCGATGCTGATTTTCATCGCAAAATTTTGTTCAGTAATGAGGCTCATTTTTGGTTGATGGCTTCGTCAACAAGCAAAATTGCCGCATTTGGAGTGAAGAGAATCCACATGAGACCCTTGAGACGCCATTACATCCACAAAAACTGACTGTTTGGTGTGCTCTATGGGCTGGTGGAGTCATTGGGCCATACTTCTTCCGAAATAATGCTGGAGAGTCAGTTACCGTTAATGGAGACCGGTATAGAGCCATGATAACCAACTATTTTGTTCCCGAATTGGATCGCATGAATGTGGATGAGTTGTGGTTCCAACAAGACGGCGCTACATGCCACACAGCGCACGTCACAATCGATTTTTTGAAGGAAACATTCGATGAGCGCATAATTTCGCGGAATGGACCTGTCAATTGGCCACCAAGATCGTGTGATTTGACACCATTGGATTATTTTCTTTGGAGATATGTGAAGTCGCTTGTCTACGCCAACAAACCAGAAACGTTAGGGGACTTGGAAGCCAACATTCGTGGCGTTATTGCCAACATACGGCCCCATATGCTCGAAAAAGTGGTTGAAAATTGGACCTGTAGAATTGGCTTTATTCGAGCTACCCGCGGCGGCCACATGCCTGATGTCATATTTAAACATTAATGGCATAAAATTATCCTTCAAATAAAGCCAAATTGATGGAGATTAAAATGATTTTCTTGTGTTTTATTTTAATTCGAAGTTCTATACCTCTAAAAAAAACACCCTTTACAATAATACAATAAAAAAAAACCGTAAAAGAAAAATCAACCAAAAGTTTTTTTTTTATTCGGCAGAACATTTAATTTTAGTTAATGTGGACGAAACCACAAAACATGGTACAGTAGAATCTCACAAATTCGAATCCTCACAAATTCGAACTGTCCAGAAATTAGAACCTGCATACTCAATGTATGGGATACTCTAAAATTAGAACTACAGGTTGTAATTTCTAGATGTTTTGTATATATTTTTTTTATTTCACTACAAATAGTTTTTCTCGCTCATTCAAATTAAAAATAAAATGGGGAATCACCGAGTTATTCGTGGTGGCGTACAAGCCGGTAAGAAGAAGGGTCCGAAATTTGATTTGTTTGTACAAATTTGGGGACGTTGCATAGAGGGGTGAAATCGCAAAAAATGGATATTAATTGAAAAATGAAAATTTGTTTTTTTGAAAAATATTTAGTAACCGATTAAAGTATATAAAATTCTATATCACTACTGAAAATTTCAATGTCATATGTTGTTTACTTGTCAAGCTGCATTATATTAAAGTTAAGTAATTTTTGAGCGATTCGCGTACGATAGTGTTAATTGAAATTCGGTATATTTCGACGCTTAATATATAGTTTTTCGCAAGTCAAAAGTAATACTTTTACTATGGAATCTTCAACCTCAATTATTTTAGCGTTGTTCTAAAAATAATTGTATTAACAAAAGTTGTGTAGAAATATTTTTAAAAAAATTTTTAAAATGTGTCTAAATTTTGCCTATTTTCAAAATATTCGTGGATATTTAAATATAAATGGGGTAAGTTGGGGTTAGAATATTAATTTTTTAAGAAACTACAGTTTCTAGGCTTTCATATTCAGTAATAACATTTTGCGCGTTTTTGCGCGAATTTTTTTTTATTAATTTAATTGTGAAAATATTCACTCTAGCAAAGAACACCAGTTCTTGTCTTTTGTTTGCTTTGTCTTCGTTTTCGTTGTTATAATTTTTGTTTTTGTATATCGTTTGGGCATATTTTTTAGTTTAGTTACATATATGATACAATAATCCCCCTCTGCGCTACGTAATTATATTAAAAATAAATTGATTACTATGTAAAATTTTTATTCCTTTTTTTTTCAAAAAAAAAAAAAAAAAAATTCCGACTGAGCCAGAGAAATTTTTTAAAAGGGTCGCGACACCGCGGTGCAGCGCCTTATTCCACCTTGGATGTAATTCATACTTTACGATCAACATATGTATATACCAAATCTTATCTTCATACCTCTGATACTTCATGAAATATATCCGTTCGAAGTTTCAGGTTATATGGGCGGTGCCACGCCCCTTTATCCAGTCATAACCAAGTATAACCAAGGACTATAAGCAGGTCAACAGTACAATATAGGGAAAGTTTCATGACAGTCGGTCTATTACTATGGCCGCTAGAGCAATTTTTAATAGGGAGAGTGGCACCGCCCACTTTTCCAAAAGATGTGTAGCCTATGTCACTCAGTCACAACGTAGCATTCTAATAGTGAAAGAATTTTTAAAATCGGATAAGTAGTTTAATTAATCTCCATTTTTTGCGATTTCACCCCTCTGTGCGTTGTTAGCTGGAGTATGTGTTAATACTTGATACATACTGATTTTATGTTAAAAATCAATTCTGAAGGTTTTTTAAATCTTAATAAATAAAAAGGGTTTTGTATTAAAAAAAGCTTACACAACTAGTTTTATTATAATTTTTTAATGTTCAGAAATTCGAACTTTTCAGAAATTCGAATTGCCCGGTGCACAAAGTGGTTCTAATTTGTAAGATTCTACAGTATTATGTTTTTTCTTTTAAAATTTTGCTTATAAAACGGACATATTTTTAATTTAAATTGACAAGCTAGAAATATGTGTTTAAACGAATTTTTGGCAAATGTTCAATCGAAATTTTCAAAAGAAGAACAAATTTGTCTAAAGATAAGGAAATTTAAAACATAAAAATTCATTTGCCACTGTGCATCCTTTAAATGATCTTTGTTGTCAGGACAGACATAATTTCAAATACACACAGATTTTTGTAAAAGAAATATCTAAGCGGAGATCTTAAATTGTAACAAAAATTGAAATTTAAAAATGCAACAACATGAACACAAGAACGATTATTCTTTCAATAATTTTATTCAAAACATAAAAGAAACAATTGTTATGAAATATTCGTTAATGGTTTTGGATCTAAACCAGAGCGTTTCGTAATGAAAGTACTCAAAATCTCTTGAGCATTTGTTACATTAACAGATATCGTATTTAATAAAGTCTTCATACTGAGACCACAATTAAGAGCTACCGAAAAGCCTTGAATTACATCACCAGCATTTGGTCCCACAAAGTGTATACCCAAAACCATTTGATCCATTTCACGTTTAGTTATTATTTTAATGTAACAAAAATCAATTACTTTGCCAGGCACTGAGAATTCCAGAGGACTGTAGTAATTGTGATAAACTTCAATGCCATTGTTACCAAATTTTTGAATAGCAGTTTCCTCAGTCATACCAACAAAAGCATATTCCAAAGGAGTGAATAGACAAGTTGCCACATTTTCATAGTTCATTAATTGCGTGGAGTGAGTAAAAAGTCGTTGAGCCAGATAGTGACCAGCCATAATAGCTACGGGTGTCAACTGAGGACGTCCTCTAGTTATATCACCCACAGCATAAACATTAGGCACATTTGTGCATTCCTCAGCGTTTACCACAACTTGATTCTGTTCCACAACTAAATTAATAGCTTTGACATTAAGATCTTCTACAGGTCCTTCACGACCAATAGCCCATATTACTGTATCATACGTTTGAGACTCTTGCTTTAGAGTCAAGCTATTTTGATATGTGACCAAGAGGCTGGTATTAGCCAATTGTTCTACTTTTAAGGGTTGATAGGGAATTAAAAATTTAATTCCTCTTTCTTTTAAAGAATCCATTATAATTTCAGCCATTTGTTGATCAAAACTGCGTAAAACTTTTTCACGCACCATAACTGTTACATCAAAACCAAACATACGTAGAAAACCGGAACATTCCATGCTAATATAACCGGCTCCCACTATTAACGTTTTACCAGGAGGTTTTGTTAAACTAAATAAATCGTCACTAGTGATGCCATATTCTTGACTGCCTGGTATGTTTGGATAAATGGGTCGTAAACCAATAGCTATAACAATATTCTGGCCTGTAACTATCACTTCCTGATCATCTTTCATTACAACTTTGAGCGTATTTTCATTAATAAAGGAGGCCATACCATTGAGATATTTAATTTGTTTTACACGCAAATCTACTTTTATTACCCAATTGGTCGACTTGATATTATTTTGTATTTCTCCTATCATACTTGACCAATTTAAAGTGATATTTTCTTCGTTGGGTATTTTCCAGCCATAAAACGTGGCATCGTGTATATTGTCACCCAAAATAGCTGCAGTATGCATTAGTTTTTTTGGTATGCAACCGACATTTACACAGGCTCCTCCAATACCCCAACTGTATCCTTTCGGCGTTGGCTTTACATAATCGACACACAAAACTTTTGCACCCAATTCATTGGCTTCTTTAGCACAGGCCAGACCAGCAGAACCGCCACCAATAACAATGAGATCGTAATCAAAAATAGATTTAAGTGACATTATACACAAATTTTTATTTACACACATTTGTTCATATTTTTGTTGACTTAAAAAAACAAAATTATTTTTAATTTTTAATTGAAAAACATAATGAAGACGAAAGCGACACTGTATGGCTAAGAAACGCTGCTGCCTTTGGTGTCGTTAACCATTTCTGTCGTTTCATTACGAGCTTTCTCAGGGACCCCGCTATATGAGTTGTTACAGAGCTGTCTCTTTCAACGAGCGAAAGTCGGGAGTACCGCAAATATCTGTTCTGTGTCCTACTCTTTTTTAATTTTTCATAGTGATCTACTCTATTTAATTTCAAATCCTATCTACTCCTTCGCAGATGATTCTAACGTTTGTCACTCATATTCATTTAATGGTAGGCCGAAGTTTTTGAAATTGGGTTGAGAAGGCAGAATATGAATAACACACTCACAAATGACCTGTGGTGGTAATGATACAATCCTGCCATCTGTGACAATGGGTAATGTTAAAAATGACGAGGCGGATGTTCCTGATGTTATGGACATGAGAATTAAAGAAAGAGCATTCAAGTGCCTCGGTTCTTTAAAATGGAGCAATAACTACTCCACTCCAACTTTCGTGTGTGTGACGATACTTCAAAATCTATTTTAGGGTTTCTCGACCATGGACAGGAAAGGGCGAAGGTGCTTATCAGTGACGGTAGGGTATCCATTCTATCGATTCGTTGGAGCATCGGCGCAATGTGGCGTGCGTTTCATTGTTCTATCAGTACTATCATAGGAGGTGCTCTGATGAAATAAGGGACTTGATTCTGGATAATCGCATATCTTTACGAACTACACGTACCTCTCTCAGACCACATACTTTTGTAGTTGATTGTTTAATGAATAGTAAAATGCATTATAAAGAAAATTCGTTCTCTAGCCCTACCGACTCGTCCCCTAAGTGCTGTCCTCAATAAAAAAAAATTAAATACATAAAATGTTAAAGAGGCAGTACAATTTATTTATTGATACATTTCCCTTGAAGAAGTTGATACATATCTTGATCTGGGAGTTTTACTAGACACATCTGTCCAACTGTAAATAAGGTGATAGGAGTTTTGGAATTTTTTAAACGCTTCGGAAAGATTTAAAACAATTATTCAATCCTCTCGTAATTCAATCCCTAAAGCAATAGTGGCCTGGGACTCTGAATATGATATTTATATAACTAAAATTGAACCCTTATTAAAAGTAATTTAACAGTGTTTGTCTTCGCCATCTTAATTGTGATCTAAATATTGCTTGCCATCATATAAAATCTGTTTACCACTAATTAAACTACTGAATTTTCAGAACGGAAGAACTTTTATGAACATTTGGAATTATTTGTTATGTCAGTTATTAATTCTGAAACTCTTCTAATTAAGTGGAAGCTTATAGTCTCAAATAGCCCGAAAAAGTACTACATTCCCCTTAAATTACAATACTTCCATTGTAATTGGTCTAATTTTGACTCATTCAGAATAATATGTGTATGACTTTATTGTACACTAGAGAACAGATTGAATGTATTCACGTTTGCAAAGTATTCATACATTCGATGCTTTTGCAGTGCATTCATTCAACATCAATTTCTACTGACGTTACTTTATTCACACTCTTTGTTTTAATTGATTGCCTTTTGAATGCTCTTTTTTATAATGTTTTTCCATGCTGTACAACGAATTATTATAAAGTAATAATGTTTTTATATATGAAACAAAAAAAAAAAAAAAAAAAAAAAAAAACAAAAATATTTTAGTGTTTTTCATACAAAAAGACGAACGTCTTAAACCATATATATTGCGTTTCATTCATTAGGCATGTTAACCATTCATACCATTCGTGTACATTCGTTGCTTTTCACTCTTTTATTGTCTTGTCTTGTATTACTTAAATAAAATAGTGACAACTGACAACAACAGCAGAGTAATTTCACGTGCGTACCTGTAGAGGTAAGATACTATGAGCCAAACCAGCGCCATAAAAAGCCGGTGCTCCCAAATTTCGAACATCAATCAGGAGCTTTATTTACAATTGCCGAATTCACAAAACCATTGTTTTCATTGTATTCGTTGTTAGATTGTATGGCACTACAATAGTTGTGCGCTTGTTGTTGGTAATTTGTACAGGGTGTTTTTTTAGAGGTATAGAACTTCGAATTGAAATAAAACACAAGAAAATCGTTTTAATGTCCATCAATTTGGCTTTATTGGAAGGATAATTTTATGCCATTAATGTTTAAATATGATTTCGGGCATGTGGCTGCCGCGGCTAGCTCGAATAAAGCCAATTCTACAGGTCCAATTTTCAACCACTTTTTCAAGCATATGGGGCCGTATGTTGGCAATAACGCCACGAATGTTGGCTTCCAAGTCCCCTAACGTTTCTGGTTTGTTGGCGTAGACGAGCGACTTCACATATCCCCAAAGAAAATAATCCAATGGTGTCAAATCACACGATCTTGGTGGCCAATGCACAGGTCCATTCCGCGAAATTATGCGCTCATCGAATGTTCCTTCAATAAATCGATTGTGACGTGCGCTGTGTGGCATGTAGCGCCGTCTTGTTGGAACCACAACTCATCCACATTCACGCCATCCAAATCGGGAATAAAATAGTCGGTTATCATGGCTCTATACCGGTCTCCATTAACGGTAACTGACTCTCCAGCATTATTTCGGAAGAAGTATGGCCCAATGACTCCACCAGCCCATAGAGCACACCAAACAGTCAGTTTTTGTGGATGTAATGGCGTCTCAAGAGTCTCATGTGGATTCTCTTCACTCCAAATGCGGAAATTTTGCTTGTTGACGTAGCCATTCAACCAAAAATGAGCCTCATCACTGAACAAAATTTTGCGATGAAAATCAGCATCGAGATCAATCTCATTTTCGGCCCATACACCAAAATCACGACGTATTGCATGGTCTCGCGGTTTTAATTCTTGCACAAGCTGGATCTTGTAAGGTCGCAAGCCAAGATCTTTGCGCAAAATCTTCCATAAAGTTGATGGACAAAGCTCCAATTGCTGTGCACGGTGGCGAATCGATTCATTCGGGTTCTCTTCAACACTTTGCTCTACAGCGGCAATTATTTCTTCGGTGCGCACTGTTCGACGTCTCTGCGGATGCGTATTATCACATAGAGTAAACGTAGTGCGAAAACGATCCATGGTTAACCGAATTAATTGCTCTGATGGACGATTATGTCGACCATAAAATGGACGGAGCTTGCGGTAAACTTCGCGAACTGAACCATTATTTTCGAAATAAATTTGCACGATTTGCAAGCGTTGTTCTTTTGTCAACCTGTTCATAATGAAATGGCAAACCAAACTAAATATTAATCACTTGGCAGCTGATAAAATGGCCGCCAGTTAAAAAAGTGATGCCAACTTAAAGTTCTATACCTCAATAAAAAACACCCTATATATAAACATTCGATACAACTCATACACTTTTTTTTATATGTTTTAAAAAAGTTGTATTGGTTTCTGTGTTATTGTGAATGAAAAATATTGACAAAAATATAAACACAAAAAAATTCCTTTTATTGTCAACAGCAAACTAAATAAAATAAAATAAAAAAATACATAATATGTATATGAAATGTATTGCTTTGGGGATAAACATGTCTCTATGGCCATTTCGTCTCTGCTTAAGAGACTCGTCAGGAGACTTTTTCCCAAAGGTGGTAACCAAAAATACAAATACTTCTGTTCAAATAGTTATAAACTAAAAGCGAATCACATTTAATATATAAAAACCAAACAAAAGTATTTACAAAGCAATACATTTCTTTTTTTATAAAAATTGAAATTCTATTCTTCCTGTTCACCACAGTTAGCCAACAATTAGTTGGCACAAAAACCTGTAGCGAATATTGGAAAAACGAAAATATTTTTATTAAAAACAAAAAATATTTTTCGCCATATAGGCAAATACATTTAATATACATAATATATGAAATGAAAAATATTTTTTGTTTTTAATTAAAATATTTTCATTTTTCCAATATTCGCTACAGGTTTTTGTGCCAACTAATTGTTGGCTAACTGTGGTGAACAGGAAGAATAGAATTTCAATTTTTATAAAAAAAGAAATGTATTGCTTTGTAAATACTTTTGTTTGGTTTTTATATATTAAATGTGATTCGCTTTTAGTTTATAACTATTTGAACATATTTTTGGTTACCACCTTTGGGAAAAAGTCTCCTGACGAGTCTCTTAAGCAGAGACGAAATGGCCATAGAGACATGCTTATCCCCAAAGCAATACATTTCATATATTATGTATATTAAATGTATTTGCCTATATGGCGAAAAATATTTTTTGTTTTTAATTAAAATAAAAAAATATAAAAATTTAAGAAAAATGTATTTTGTTTGTAAAAATCAACTTTTTAATGCAGTTTTTCTTTTTCTTATTTGGTTTTTGACGTTTAATACACAAAATACTTTCATATACATACAATAGATTTTCACGAGCCAACACTGTATGCAATACATGAAACAACGATACAAAAATTTGTGAATTCGGTAAATGGATTTACAATTTTGATACCATCATTGCCTGGGTAGTAGCACCCCTTCCTGCTCAGGAGGTTGACTACTATCCAGCATATACCACAACCACGACGTGTATAGCGAGCGCCAGGCTACCCAAAGCTAGGTGAACTCCGTATTCCTCGAGAGCTTACGCCTCTGGCGAGATGTATCGTCAGAAGCCATAATGTACCCCGGGGGGGACAATTGACAATAGTAATTGTTCTCATTTTGTGTGAATGCATTCAAAGCTCGTAAACAAGCAATCAAACTGTTCTTTGGTATACACTAAGCACAATTCGCTACTTAAATAAAACTTAAATTTGACTGTGGCTTAAATGCAGTGATATTTTAGACGTTTTTGTTGTTCTGTACTAGCCATGAATAAACTTTAGTTTAATGTTTTAGGCAAATACTTTTAAAATTTTTTTTCCTGATTTTTGCTGTTTTTCCGCATAATGTATATAGTACATTAAGGCAGAACAAGTTATTCGGTTAAGAAAAAAAGCAGAAAGCGCATAAAAAGAAATAAACCTGCAAAAAATTCTAATAAATTAGGAGTCTAAAACAGTGATGTCCAAAATTCTCTTTCCCTATAACGCGTGATAGGAAAACAAATTCTGCTTACGTCGAAGTCAAACATGTACATAATAAAAAGAAATATTGTTACTCTTGCTCTTTTAAGATTTTAGCTTCTCTTCAACATAGTGCAGGGATGGATAGTGCATATTTTTTGTATCATTTTTATTTAACTGAAATAATTATTCATTATTTCCTCCAAATTTATGTGACCTCGGTACTCCTTTATTCTTAATAGATCGGTCACATGTCTTTCGGACAATCAATTATGTACTTTACTCAGAATTATGAAGAAATATTTATGAAGTTATAAACAGAAAGTAATTCGAACATTCCCATTTCTGGTAGAAATAAGCAGAGTCTTGTCTCTGCTTCATACACAAGCGCAAGTGTGTTTATGTAGTAGTGGACATCACTGGTCTAAAGTAAAATTCTAGCTAATAGTTTGTTAAGAAAAGTTTAATAGACTTCTTCATAGAAAATGTTTTCGGTGTACGCCTTTTATTAAAAGCAATTGACTCACCCTAATATGCAAACTGCATGTACATACATACATATGTCTTCTGTGTATTCTTTAAAAAAGTACAGTTTTTTGCGAAATCTGATACAAAGCAAAGAAATTGAAATATGTATACGCGCATACAAAGAGAAAAAGAGGAAAACATTCTTAAGCACCGGTTTTAATGCTCACAGTTGCGCCAGTTGTGTAACTTTAATGTACAAAAATAAGAAAAAAATGTTTTTTCTTATAAAACTTCACGACATTTTGTGCAATATTTCTTTATTTTTAGTTTTCTTTACAGTCAAAAGTTTTTTGTTTCGTATTTTTTTTTTTTACAAATAGTTTTTGAAGTATTTTGCATAAATATTTTGTTACGGAAATATAATTTGAATAAATTTCTGTTAACAGTATAAGGATGATATAGGATATTAAGAAACAAATTTGTTTCAGTTAAAACTGTTATTCATAAAGCCAATACTTCTTTAATCTTTTAAAAATTTATAAATTGATAAAAATAAAAGAAACCAGAAAAATTTTAAAATTTACATTTATTTCTGTTGCATTTGAGTGAAAAAAAAATTGTTTTGTATCTTTTGTACTTTCAGTTTACTTTCGTTTTCTTTCTCTATCATCCACTACCATTATTATGGAAATATTTTTTCTAAAATTTCAGTTTTCCTTTAAAAATTTTTAGTCCAAATTTTAAACGTTTTAAATTTAAGATTGGCAATGATAAACAACAATAAAAATCAAAAAAAAAAAAAAAAAAAGAAATTGTTTCAAGGTTTTTGTTGATCAATGGACATTATTTCCTTTAAACCAAGTCACTAAAAAATAAAATATCGTGCAGTTTCCTTTTAGTCGATCCAATCGATTGTAAATATTTAAACAATTAAAAGTATCATGGCAAATGAGCAATATGAAAACAATATTATGTCTGATTAAGACATTAATACCTAAATACGAGTAAAAAATTATCTATTTATTTCTAACAAAAGGCGAATAATTTATTCGATATCTGAAGGGAAGCCAGTCATTAGTGTGTTTGCTTACTAGACAATAACCCCAAAGTCAGTTCTGACATTTTGAAGGAAAAAAATAAATGTGAGAAAATATTTCGTCCTACGACTACCTCTTCTGGCAAAAGCTCTGAAAATAACTGATTGCCATGATCTAGCATCTCAAGCCTGTCGTTCAGAGTCGGCTTAGAACTGTAGGTTTTGGTACTAATGGATAAAAATTGACACATAGGTGCAGCAAGAATCTAGGCCGTAATCCTGAAACAGGGTTGTAATAGTCATTCAAGTTCAATGCTATAACAATTAGTACATAACATCTTCTAATTTTCCTATATTAAATCTTATGATTTACTGAACCCTCACCATGTTTCACTGTGAGCAGTTAATACCTGGTTGAAAATCTTTTATTTGGCTAGTATACTTTATACCATCACAATTATACCAGAGAATCTTAGCCCTGTTTAAGTATAGCTTTGTCAAATTAAGACTTTACTTATTAGTGGCTTTTTACAGGGACTTCTGGCAAATAGGTTGGCTTCATTTGATCTAAGTCTTGCGCTATGTGCATTAATTGGGGCATCCATTTTTGGATTTGCATAACTTGCAACATCTACTGCCGTCTTTCGTAGAACAATTTTTATTGGCCTAAGCTTTTCTCGGTTTTTACGAGTAATAGTAATTCGTCGGCGTCCACTTCTTCGTGTTCTATATACACTTTCAGATGAATGAAAATTTGATAAAATCCGACTAAAGGTTGAATTGTGTACTCCGAAAAGGTCGCCAACTTCGCTCATCTCTGTTTATTTTTCCAAGGCTTTTATTATTGCCACTTTGCTATCGTTTGATAATTGGTTCTTGGGAAATGTAAAAACTCTCACATCTAAAAATATAAAGTTAAAATTTCAAAAAACACTGGTCGACTAAATAAAGTGTCACAAGAAAAAAAGTTGTAAAAATTAAAAAAAAAAATCCAGTAAATTTGAACTGGTACCATATATTTTATTTATATTTAAATTGGCTACCTAAGTTTTAGAAAATTATTAACATATTGTATACGGAAGTTCAATTAAAAATTAATCAAATCAATATACGCTAAAATATAACACATAACGTCCATTATATTCGAAAACGCATTGAAAGGATTACTCAATGATTGTCAATAAAAACAAAAAGGATTACAAAAAAAATTCTTTGTTTGATTGCAACACATTGAAGTACTTTTTTAATGAAAAAATAACAGTAACATCTGTCAGTTACAATTAATTAATAGATGACTTTTAAACTTTAAAAACTGATTTCCTTTCTATTCATTCAATTCAGACTGAGGGGGAAGAAAAGGAGAAGTCATATATGTCACTCAAAATAAAAAACAAGGTAAGTAATATGTATTTTAGATACCAAAGCATATTAACTAAGGTTGTGTTGTATTTTTTCATTTACATAATTTATTACAGAAAATTAAAAAAAATTTTTTTAAATATATTTAATGAAAAAAAAAAAAAATAAGAAAAATTTAAAAAAGCCAATTTAAGGATTTTAAGACCGATATGATGATTATAAAATAAAGTTATTAATTAATTTAACAGGTCAACGCAACGGTTCAACGGTCAAAGCAACTAATGATACCATATAAAATATATACTCGTACTAACACTGGCTTAAGTTGCCTTATGAAATTTTAAAGCCATTCCTAACGTAGAAGCGAAGCTTGTACTATGGCTGTAATTTTTTTTAAGAAGCCTTTTGTTCTTACAATACCATATAAGGTTGACATAATTAATCTAGTTCTAATTTTATATATATTTAAAATATTTAAAAAAAATAATTTCTCAATGTTGGCTTTCAAAAATGAAAAGTTTTGTGAAAGGAATATTTGATATAGTTTTTGGCACAAAATATGTCCCCCAATAAATAATTTTGCACAAAATCAAAGTACAGGACCTCGCGACATTCGTCATTTGTCTCCACATGACTACATAATTGAACAATATTTGTTTCCATATTTCCACTCAAAATGATGCATTCTTCTTCATGCAATGAAAGTTTTATTCCTTATACGGTAAATGTAGTAATTAACAGACCATTAAGCCATGATTGAAGATCATTACTGACTGATTTTCAAAATAAATCTTTATATTTTGGTAATGTTTGTCAAGCTTTAATATATTCAGACGGATTAGCGAGACTATACTGATTACTCCCAGAGCTTTTGCAAGAAGACTGCTGTGAGGTAGTCGCCGAAAGAAATAACCGAAAGAAATAATTTTTTTCATATATCTTTTTTTCAAGATATCAGAGCTGAGATTTGAACCCGGCGCTATCGTTTTAGTAAGCCAACACACTAACCACTAAACCACGGCGACTACTATACTGATTTGCAATATTAAAAAATGGTAGTAATATTACGGTTCATCTGACATTTAACACTTTTTTAAGTTCTTTTCGGGCAACATAAACACTCTATATATATTGTTACGTTTTTACCTTTTAAAAACGTTTTATTTCTATAAACCTTTTCCATAGAAATAATTTATTTATGCGGATTCTTTAATTACAATAATAAACACTTGATTTGATTGTGTATTTACTAATTTACTTTATTTACACTTAATACACTTTACAAGATATACACTGTCGAATAATACCACACGTAGGAATTCACTGATGATCTTAACTCTGTCGTAGCTAAATCACAATTAACTTGATTCCCAATCTCTGCTCTGCCCTTTTATTTAAATTTCAATGTGTCTAGATTTTTCATTCAGTTTCGAGATCACTGCATATGGCAAAATATTTGTGTGTCAACATGTTAATTTATTTTTGTATGTATATGCGTGTGTATATCTGCAGCACATGTAGAAGTTTGTAGAACAGAACATCTCTTATGTTGTTGTTGTTAAAATGTTTTCGTAGTTATTTTTGCAGCACCAATATAAAGATATATGTATGTGTGCATGTGTGTTTTTGTTTTTCTTGGTAACAGCACAAGACAAAATTACGTGTTTGTTGTTGTTACTTTTTTTATTCTAAAATGTTACCATAATACGCGTTTTTCTTTTATTTTATCTGTAATCTTTGGCGCTTTTTTTTTACTTAATTTATTTTTCGTAACAATATAAATAGAAATCTTATTATTATTAAATTTGATCATTTCATTTAATAAAATGATAAGTTTATTTTAGATGCAAAAATCATTGTTTAGAGAGTAAAACTTTAATTTTAATCAACTAAAGTAAAGCAAAGTATAAATACCGTCAATATTTATTAGCTATATTGTTAGTACTAGGGTATTCAATTATTCGACTTTTTTTTTTGGTCGATTAATCGAATGAGTAATTATTCGGGTTTTTTTCTTGATCGATTAATCGAATAAAATTTCAAAATTGTTCGATTAATCGCATTTTGTTTTATATAAAATAACATACCAATTTTGTGGATTTTTAAAACATTTTATTAAAAAAACAAATAATAATAACCAAAAACATTGTAATGTAATAACTTTTTAAAAATTCATTAACTATAGTTAACTATAGTGCACAAACATATTGTTGGAAAACTAAACCATAAATAATTCATTAATTAATTTTAATATTTGAGATCATATATATAACGATTTAATATATAAAAGTAATAATTTACTACTTCGTATGCAATAAAAATATTAAATAAGTAAATAATTAAAAATAATTCATATTATGAGTTAAAAATTAGTTAAAAAAATTATGCACTTCTATTAAAATAGTCTTGTAATGTTATTTATATTTAGTAATTTAGTTTAGCTCTCAACCGACGGTTTTCTTTAGTTTTAATAAAACTCGATTTTGAGAAGACTCTCTCGCTAATTGTAGATGTTGGAGAAATTGAGAGAAGTGCATGGAAAAGAATATATAATTTTTCGGTTCTGTTTTTGGTTTTTTCTAAATATAAGAAATCATCCATTAAATGATTGCAGCCTCTTTTAGGTTTTTTGAAATTTTGTACACTTTTAATTGCTTCATTTAATTGTGATAATCGATTATTTTCGTTTATTTCAATTAAATCTTCTGTAATCTGACATAATCATCTGACACATTTTGTTCCGTATTTTCTAAAAACATTCTCAAAAACAATTTGTTTGCAAAATCTTTTGTTTCAGATTTTGTGCAACACTTTGAAAAAGTGAAAATGTACTAGAATTTAGATATAAAATAGGTGTACAAAGTAGTTTTACACGTCTTTTATATATTCGAATCTTAAGCCTTTCTAATAACTAATTTAAAAAAGGATTGTTTGCATTTTCCATTGTATTAATAATAGTAATAGCGACATCAAGTGGTTTAAGGGCTTTATTCAATTTTGATAAAACTTTAATTTCCATACCTGTAAAAGTCCTCAAACCAAAATCAGATAGAGCGTAATTTACGTATTTACAAATACGAAGAAAATTTTCAATCATGGAAGATAAGGACGACCATCGATGCTTTACAGCATGTACAAGACGAATTTCTTTTTCTTTTCTTGCAGCACAACATATGTTTGCAATTTCTTTTGTTTTTCATTAGATTTATTAAATATTTTAAAACACTTAGAAAGTTTATTAATACCATTTATTATTTCTATAAATAAAGTATTTTTTTATATGGATTAATCGATTAATCGTAGGAAATTATTCGAGTTATTCGTTATTCGAAATTTGACTATTTTTAATTGTTCGAACAATTATTTGAACACAATTGTTCGATTAATCGATTAACGATTAATCGTTTGAATACCCTAGTTAGTACATCAATGTTTTTTGTTTGTTTTTTAATTAATTTAAAAATACTGGTACTACCAGAGCACGTCTGAATGTGTGAATTACACGTTTGCCTATACGTGTGTTTGCAGAATTTCTAACAGAATTTCTAATTTGTAGTAATGAAATACAGTAGAATCACGGTATAACTTGAAATGTCATATGGAGAACATATTGTTATGAAGATTTAATTCCTTTTAAGTAAGTTTTGCTACTATTTCTAGAATTTTAAATACATATCGTCATATGGAATGCAAACGGACGTAACTACACAAAATTTCGATATCGAGTTTTTTTTATTGATTATGGTTCGTTTTATCAAAATACATGTTCGCGCAAAATCTTGGATTACTACGATAAAAAATGCCGATTTTGTCAACAAAATTCAAACGGACGTAACTAAAAGTGCGTGTATTTCTAAATGCAAGAAGACATAAATACATTCATATTTATATGAAAACCTTACATTCAAAATCATTTGTTGTATATAGCGATGCTATTCCTTCTATATCTATCCTGAAAATTATTATTTTTGATCTTTTCCTTCTCCTGTAAAAAAACAAGAAGTGTAGTTACGTCAGTTTGCATTTAATATCACGATATATATAAAAATTATTACAAAACAAAATAGATGTATGAAAATCAAGTATGCTTAAAATTATATAAAATTAATAATTATTATACATTTTCGAATTAAATTCGAATATTTATTGGGTCTATATTATATTTATTGTATAATTTTTAATAGTCTTAAGATCCTAATACTGGTATTCTTATGGGAAATAAGATCCGTTAAGGAACATGTACAACACTACCAGTTTTCGACCCAGTTACGAAGATCTTATCAGACTTCTTTGTGTTCTACATATTGATATTTTTATATTACTATTTAAAGAACAATATATTGGAAATAGAATAATAATATAAAGTTGCTTTTACGATCGATGTAATCATCCTTATATCCTGAATAGAGAAGGTAAATATTTGTATCAAAGCAACAACTGAATTGTGAAATATTTATATTACATACCAATTGCTTTTAAAAAATCGCCTTTGCTGGCAAATAAATACCCTTCATATCACATACCCTTCTTTCATGGCTTCGTTTGGCGATTTGATGACTTCTGGGCTTAAGCAGCTAATAAACAGCGTGATTTTATCAATAATTCTGCAGAGAGATATTGAGATATTTCAAAAGTTCTTTCTAACTAGAGAAACGACTTTTAAATTCTTTAATGTACTTGAGCATTAGGATGGGATCCATTATCCATTATTAGAAGACAGTTCATGTTTTTCATGTTTTGTAAGTTTTAAAAGTTCTTTAATTAGTTGTCTTCGCAATAACTGATAATTCCTTTGTAGGCATTCTAAAGAATCACAGACATTTCAAAAAAAGATTTAAAAGATTACATATGTGGTTTAATTTTAATGCATTTTTACTCTAAAAAAGTTTGAAGCTGTTTTTGTTTCGGAGTGTTTAAGAATTTAAAGTAGAATTCTTGTAAGGGGTGGTTAAATCTTAAAGGCCGATGATTATTTTGAATAAAATACAAAGTATTTAGGAAATTATTATCAAATTCTTTTATTATGATAATTTTGTAGGCCGCGACCTCGGCGGCACAACTCCATCCGATGGTCCAAATTTTCGATGATACTGAGGCATAATTGAGGTTCTGTGTAGTTAATATGTCGAATTATCTCATCCTTTAGCTCTTGAAATGTTGCTGGCTTATCGACATACGCCTTTTCTTTCAAATAATCCCAAAGAAAGAAGTCAAACGGTGTCGAAACACATGATCTTTTCGGTCGATTGATATCGTCATCACGTGAGACAGCACGGCCATTCAATTTGTAGCACAAAAGAGCCATTGTTTCGTTAGCTGTATGGCAAGTGGCACCATCCTTTTGAAACCACATATCGTCTACATCATAATGTTCATCAACGACGAGAGTGAGAAGTGAAGGGCTGTTCAGCCAGACTATAGCAAACAGCAGCAATATTTTCTGCAGTACGAGCTGCATGAGCTAGCACTGGTGTTTTCACATCTCCTACAGACCCGGTTTGCTCAAATTTTTGCACGATTTTTCCGATTGTACGCACATTTGAACTATTAAATTGACCGAAAAAATCACGGAGTGGACGATATGCATTTTGATTTGAAAGACCATTTTCATAACAAGACTGAATAACTTTAACGCGTTGGTCGATTGTGGATTTTTCCATGGTTCAAATTGAGTTAGTCTGAAATTGAGAAATATCATATGAAATGCAGAAAAAAACTTGACGTTTAGGGGTGGTTCATATTCTATATCGGCCCTTAAAATTAAACCACCCTTTATTATTTGCTATTCTGTAACCAGGAGTAAAACAAATTGTTTGTTAATCGGGATTCGACTGCGTATATATTTTGTATGAACAAATTTTACACAGAAAACAAATTTTACATTTTTTTTAATTTCGGCAAGCAAAGTTTATTCAATTACATGTATGTTCGCATTATAATTTTAATTGAGAAATATTGTTCAATAATGTTAATAATATATAATTCAATCTGAAAAATACTGTCGCCTGTATGTTTAAAACTAAAAGAATACATTTAAAAAAAATTAATTTAAAATTAGCCAAATTTTAATTAAAATTCACAGATAACGAACTTTTTTTTTAATAAATATTTATCGAAATATTTATAGCATTTTCAGTTTAAATTAAACCTTTTTCAAAGTAAATGAAACCTTTTTCAAAATGAACGCAACCTTTTTCAAATTAAGCGAAACCTTTTTCAAATTAAACGAAACTCTTTTCAAAATAAATGAAACTTTATTCAAATTCATTTAAACATTTTTCAAATTAAATTAAACAAGTCATAGAATTTAATAGAAAACAAATAAAAAAATAATAAAACATATTAATCATATTCATTTTTATATATATAATAATACTTGTTAAAATTAATGAAGAATTTGTCCACTGACCGCTTTAGGAATTAACATGATCATATCCATAACATATAGCATTTTCAGTTTAAATTAAACCTTTTTCAAAATAAATGAAACCTTTTTCAAAATGAACGCAACCTTTTACAAATTGAACGAAACTTTTTTCAAATTAAACGAAACTCTTTTCAAAATAAATGAAACTTTTTTCAAAATAAATGAAACTTTATTCAAATTCATTTAAACATTTTTCAAATTAAATTAAACCACTTATAGAATTTAATAGAAAACAAAAGAAAAAAAATAAAACATATTAAACATATTCATTTTTAATATAATACTTGTTAAAAATAATGAAAAATTTGTCCACTGACCGGTTTAGGAATTAACATGATCATATCCATAACATAGTTCGCACAATCATATTGATTAATTTGTGCGACACTTTTCTCAATTATATACACTTACTATGTTATGTTCTGTGGTAATGTCACTTTAATAATGATTGGGCGTGGAATTTTATCTTAGAAAATGTTTTCTCTATCGGGTTCAACATAGGAGAATAAAGTGGTAAAAATTTAAGCGTACAGTTACTATTATCCACCATATTTAGAATTTCCTGGGTTTTATGGATTTTGGCATTATCCATAATTAAAAATGAATGTTTTATTTTTTTTTTCTTTTGTTTTCTAGAAAATTCTATAACTGGTTTAATTTAATTTGAAAAATGTTTAAATGAATTTGAATAAAGTTTCATTTATTTTGAAAAAAGTTTCACTTATTTTGAAAAGAGTTTCGTTTTATTTGAAAAGGGTCTCGTTTAATTTGAAAAAGGTTGCGTTCATTTTGAAAAAGGTTTCATTTATTTTGAAAAAGGTTTAATTTAAACTGAAAATGCTATAGTTCGCACAATCATTTTGATTAATTTGTGCGACACTTTCCTCAATTACACTTACTATGTTATGTTCTGTGGTAATGTCACTTAATAATGATCGGGCGTGGAATTTTATCTTAGAAAATGATTTCTCTATCGGGTTCAACATAGGAGAATAAGGTGACAAAAATTTAAGCGTACATATTTCCACCATATTTCGAATTTCCTGGGTTTTATGGATTCTGGCATTATCCATAATTAAAAATTAATTTTGTAACTCTGGGCTGCTTTTAATTTTATCCAAGAGCTCTCTAAGAAACATTTGGAAACGGGCTGAATTTACAGTGGGAAGGCAAAAAACTTTATGGTAAACAACACCAGTATTATTTATAGCAGCAATTAAAGTAACGTTCCTTCCTCTTACGGTTGGCACAACAACACGAGCTCTTTCACCTACCTTAGCACGTGCTTGTGAACGCCGTAAATGTAAGTTAAACCCGCACTCATCTATAAAAATCATCTTTTCTTTTTGTTGAGGAGACCAAGTTGCAAATTCTGAGGCGTACTGTTGACGGTTTTCAATAGTCGATGCGCTATTCATACGGTCCATTTTGATGGAAGCCATTTTCAGCGTTATTTTGAGTTCTTTTAATCCGTTGAAAATTGTAGACAATGCATGCGTTAC
Organism: Metopia argyrocephala; assembly: GCA_963576795.1. NCBI lineage: Eukaryota > Metazoa > Arthropoda > Insecta > Diptera > Sarcophagidae > Metopia > Metopia argyrocephala. The sequence goes on along the minus strand of OY756211.1, from coordinate 51,652,986 downwards.
ATAAAATTGTTCAAATACCTTTTTGCGAATATTTCTTAAAGTTATTCCCGGCTCACTCTCCACAATCGTCTCAATTTTTTTCAAGGATTTGGGGAGTTAATTATTTTTGTCTATTTTTTCACGAGGAAGTTCCACTGACGTTATGCGAGATACCTCCGCGATGGTATTCCCCTCCTCATACAATTTTATAATCATTTGTTTCATATTTTTGGAAATGTTCGCATATTTTCCTCTACTTCTTATTGTTCCACTAATTTCTGTTTCTTCTGAATCACTCATTTTCAACTTTTGACTTTGAATGGGTAATTATCAAGTAAAGAAATTTATTCAACCGTTATCACACACCAACAACAATAGGTCATTTACAGTAATCGATTAAAAAAATTGCAAATAAAAAAAAAAAAAATACAACAAAATATGATAAACCTACAAATTCTATGTTTACTATGTTTTATTTTTTTATATTTTTTAATTTAATTTGAAAAATGTTTAAATGAATTTGAATAAATTTTCATTTATTTTGAATAAAGTTTCATTTATTTTGAAAAAAGTTTCGTTTTATTTGAAAAAGGTTGCGTTCATTTTGAAAAAGGTTTAATTTAAACTGAAAATGCTATAATTACTGTTTAGATACAAGTAGTCACAGTTTTTAGACAGCTCATATTGCCTTTTGCATTTAAAAATATTTCCAAAAAGACTTATACAATGGAATGAGGAACCAAAATAGAGTCAAATATATATAAAAAAAAGAAAACACATTTTAAATAGCATTCCTTTCTATTTAAGTTTCAATATGTGGTTTATTTTTCAAGCTCAATTTGGGTGTTAAGCTTGAGGCCAAATAAATCATTTTGTATGCTTTGTTATCAGTAACATAAAACCGAAATAAAAGAATGGCAAATACAAAACTTCTTTCTTTATATTCTAGATTTTTTGTTATTATTTTTCGATGTATAGCTAAAGAAACAAAAACCAAAAAAAGCGCAATAGTTATATCAAATACATATTTTCACATCCTGTGTATGCACAACTGCTTAAATGCCAGTGAAATTATTGATTACAAAACCATTTATTTTCTTTCCTTGAGAATTTGCTGTATCTGTTTCTTGATTTATTCTTTTATTGGCTTATCGTAAAATTGTATGATTTTTTAAATCCATGGTACTCAATTTAAAGCTGATTGACTGTCATATTTAAGTAAATTTAGTATAAACGACAAGAACGATTGAAAACATTATTCAAACATAAATAATGATATAAAAAGTTAGAAAGTCACAATAAAGGAAAGCATACCTGTCATTAGTGAAACCGTTGATGTGCATAAACAAACACGAATTAGTTTTACTTTTGTAAAGCATCAACGAAATGGATCAAAATTTGTAATAATTTGAACGGAAGTATTGCAGTTTAAAAGGAACGTAATATCAAGTCGGTCGAGTAAGAGTTATAAATGCCAACTGCCTAAGTAAAGTCTCCAAATTAATAGCTCAGCATATTATATTGTCAACAATGGAAATGTTAAGACAAGTTCTTTTGCTTTTGAAAGGAGCAAACTTAATAAGTGCTAGTCGCGAGATGTTAAAACTCTTATCGGACTTCACTACATTTCTGAATTCTGAGACAAAATGCAAGTGTCAACAGCAAATGTTTTATAGAAAAACTGTTGTATTTGGTACAATACAATACAATAATAATACGAAAAATTTTACACTTCATTTCGTTTGTAGAATGTAACAGCTTCAGATTCAAAGTCTACTCCCTACTGGAATGTGACATGGATATTATTTGGTAAACCTCTGGGCCACTATATTTCTTTTTTCAAATTGTAATGTAAAAATAAATACATATTAGGAATGCAAATCCCGAACCCGAAAATTACTTTAATTTCTATTTATTTAATTTTGTTAAAAAGTTAGGCTGATATTACTGTATATCTTACACCTTTATCGCAGTTGTTTAGGTATGTCATAACGCTCAGGCTTTTAATTTTGTATGCTCATTTGTTCAGTATTATTATGAAATTTTTGATAAATGAATTTTATCTATTTCTCAATTAATTTTTAAAACAAAGAAAAGTAATTTATTGGATTATTAGAAAATACTCCTTTCGTTTGCCATATAACATTTAGCTTTTCACACATCAAATATACCTTCAATCGTTATCATAATATATTTCTTGTATTTTGTCAAGATACATTTATAGAATTAAAATAGTGCTTGTAATCCTCTTAACAAAAATGTCATTAAGCAAAACAGATAAATATGTAATACTTTACATGTCAATATTATAGAGAGAAGCAATGAAAGAATGCATACATGTGCATGTGTATGTAATACATATACATACATGTGAATGTATTTGGGACGATGCGTATGTATATATATCGTAGAAAACTTCTTACTTCAAAACTTTTGCCAGAAGGACTGTTGAGTGAAGGTCGTCGTCATGATAAAAATATTTCTTTCTTTCAAGATGGGTTTGAATCCGAAGCTGTCCTCTATTAAGCCAACATATTACATGCTAGAATACATACGTAGTATGTGACATTATTTAACATTTTTGCTGTCATATTTTTAGCTTTATTTTCTTTTACTTTCTTGATCTCAAAATAAATCAATCTGTACTTGCCTCCATGCAGGCTTCATATCTACAAGTAAAAACTATATTTTTGTTTAATTAATTTTCTCTTCTCTACATGAGTATAGGTTACCATGGGCTGATGCTTGCGGTAGAAAAGCCCGAGGTTGTTCTGATGACGAGAGCTCACATGCCGCTTGAGGTCAACATACAAGTTGATAATATATTCTTTGTAACCCGGAAGTCGTTAAAATACTTGGGAGTGCAACTTGAGTGTAGATTTACCTACTGGGCTCAGATACAATATGCTGTCGCCAAGGCGGCAATTGTGATGGGTATGCTGAGCAGATAAATGACGAATATAGTTGGCCTTACCCAGAGTAAGAAGGGGCTTATTATGGCGGCTACAAATACGATACTGCTGTATGGCAGCAAAATCTGAGGTAATCTAGAGAACAAAACGAAGCACAAAGTTCTGGAGGCACTGCAGCAAACGGCGGCAATTAGATTAACTTCAGCGTACAATATGGTATCGGTGGCGGTGGTCATTCTGATAATCGGCCAAGTACCAATGGATCTACTAGCGCGCGACCAAAAAGGCTTGGGATACAACAGAGCGATTGTCAGAATTAGTCTCGAGGAGCTGAGAAGCCAGTCAATGCAGCGATGGCAAAATAAGTGGAACACCGGGTCGAGCGGTAGATGGACGGAGAAACTCATCCCCTGTATAGAGAGATGGCCCCAAAGGAATTTCGGCGAGATCAATTACTTCTTGACTCAGTTTCTTACGGGTCATGGTTATTTCCGGAAACAATTGTACCGAATGGGCAAGGTGACTAACCCCTCCTGCATCTACTGCAAGTCATTTGATAACGATGAAAGAGACGCACTACGGGAACAATTCGGGGATTTCAATCTCGGCAACATAGTGGATAAGATGCTCGAATGGGGGAACCTATAGAGGTCCATATGGGACTATCTTGAGCATATACTCCGAAACAAGAAGAAAGATCTGAATATATTGGAGCAAAATGAGATGAGACGACGAGCCAATAGCTTTGCTCCAATTTTTGCGTTTCTAGACATGGGAGAGTAGAACATGGTCCTTATGAGTACGTCGCTCTGGGCCTTCCCGAAGTAATGCGGAAAGCGGTTCCGTGAAGGTATTCTCAATAGAGAAGGAGGAGGGATTGTTTTAGTTCATTCACAACTCGAAGCAGCTGGTGATGATCAGTTGAAAGTGCTAAGGAATTTTAAACCCTACCTCATACGCCAAAGAAATAAAAGAAAAAATATATGAGTATGTATAGGTTTATCTCTTTAAAAAATATTCGTTTTGTATAAATGTTTGGCTTGCTTTAAGTTCTGTTTAAATATCAAAACGATTTATAGTACGAGTATTACACACTTTTGAGTTATTCCCAACAGAAAACTAATTGTCTGTGTGAGTTTTAATGAGAGAACACTTTTTAAATAGTATGGTTAAGAGAGATTTAAAAAGCACAAAATCAATAAACAAAAGATTATGAAAAAACCTTTCGCTTCGATTTTTGAAACAATTTCTTACATTTCTCAGTGCTGATAAAAAAGTAAAATAAATTTATTTTTCATTTTATACGTCCAACCGATTACACGTCGGCGCTTGAGCTTTCATATGGCCAAACATGCCTTAATATCATAGACGTCTTAAACTGTTATTAAAACTTTGTCTTCAGCATTAATATGTTACTTCCACGTGTATATAAAACAAACAAAAAATATACAAAATTAACTGCTTTTAAAATATTTTTGATGGTGTGTTCACTTTATTGCCGTAATAAGACTTGTTTTTAATACTGAAAATTTATTGGCATTAAAACCTATGTATGCCAGTAATAACTAAGCAAAGCATTATTAAGTCTTAACGAAATTTAATATTCGTATGTTTTATAACTCTCTTAAAGATAGAATATAAAAGTTAATGAACAAGTTATATAAAAAAATTTTTTAGTTAATTCCTAGCTAAGATAGCAAAGAAAATTTTTATTTTATTTATTTTATACATGTAATCTTGCTTTTACAAATATTATTGTGTGGTTGAGCATAACGAGTAGTAATTATTATTTTACACTAACAGATGGTGTCGCATATTCCAAATAATTAAAAAAAAAATTTTATTTTGGAAAATTTGTGAGGTTTAAATATGTACATAAAGCACAAGAAAGGAGTAACTAAATAATTAGTTACGCCTTTTTGCATTTTAGCTAATGATATCTATTTAAAAATTCAATTATTTTTTTATATTTTAGAATTTAATTATATACGATATTTCCTGCAAGTCATACTGTTTAAAAATCAAATTAAGATTATTATTGTTCTATGGTCTGGCAATCCGAGTTCTAATCCCAGTAAGAGTGATACTTTAATTTTATTTCGTCAAAAACTCTTTTATTATATTAAAGTCAAATTCTATAAAGAACTTACTTTTTTTGCAATGATGTTTTTAATAAAGAAGAAAATGATATCAGTGAAGGAATAGAACACAAGCCAAATTGAACTTGTTTTCGACCCATATACGGTAGTCTCATCACTGCAAAGAGATTTAAATTCCAAAATTATTAAAAAAAATTATTACTCTTACTGAGATTTTCAGACCATATAATAATATTGTTATACGCTTACTTTGGCGATGCTCTCTAGCCATCACGGCTACAGTCGCACATGTCGTCGTTGTCAACTAGTGTGAAGAAAATTGCAAAAAAAAAAAAAAATATAAATTCTTAATCCTTGTATATATTATAAATCCCTTTGTAAGTCTGTTTGATTGTTGTTCAATCAAGCCTGAACGACTGAACCGATTTTGTTAAAATTTGGAACATAGACAGATTCAACTACCGAAAGTGCAATAGAGTATGTTTTTTACCTCCCATACAAACTTAATATTGATTTTTGTATATCTTGAGAACGATTAAAACTAATTCTTCGGAATTCTTTCAAGAAAAATCATCCATCAGGAAGATGGCGGCATACAACAATTGGGCGCGGTGCCTACAATACCAGTTAAATATTAATTTCTTTTTATCTTGAGAATAGTTAATGCTAAGGTTTCGTAGTCTTAAAAAATCGTCAGTCAATGTTGACAAATGGTAGTGGTAATTGTAGCTAAGCACGAAGGATTTGACTAGTAGAATTTTACTTTAATTTAATTAAAGCGTTTCTGACAAAACAAAATTAAGTTTGTTATAGCAGGAGTAAAAATAGAGGAAAAATTCAGCACAGTCTTAGGCTTTTCTAAAAACGTTTCTAAATGCTTATGCACGTATTTATAAAAAAATATTTGTATGCATAGAAATTTGTTAAATAAACCCTCAAAAACCCTAAAATAGTTATTACGAATACTGGCATTAATAATTAAAAAATTAATATTTGAAAGAAATATCAGTTTAACATCACTTGTCAAAGAAGGACCTTGAGGCATTTGAAAGTGCGGATCCTGGACGCAGGACAACCTAGACGGAACTGGCCGTGCCAAAGATGGCACGTATGTATGTATGTATCACTAATATGACTGAATGCGTTACAAAATTTTCAACACAAATACTATGAATTTCACATATTTGGGTACGACTATATAATTTTTTAAATTTTAGTAAATTTAAAACAAAACTTGGCAGCAAAGATGAAATTTTTTTAATACGTTTCATGATTATTGCGTCATAAGTTTACATTCTTAGTAAAACAATAACAAGGGCAGATTTAAAATATATAAAATTTTTTAAGCGAAACCATAAATTCATTTATTTTTACAGATTTTTAAGAAATATTTTAGTTTTACCTTCTTTCTTTTTTTCTCAATAATTTTTAGCAATAGTTAAACTTTAAAGATTTCTTTTATTTTTGTAGTTATTTTCGTATTTATTTTTTGTATACTTCTGAAAAATTTTTTTAATTTGTTCTTGCGATACTCTTTTGTTTCTGGTTTTTAATTATTATTTTTTTTATTTATTTTGAATTTACATATTCAGAGTCAGTGAACTCTGTTTATGGCAGTTTTGGATTCATTAATAGAATTGCAAAAACCAATAAAATATTCTCTTCCTTTATTTACCATTATTTACTACGCCAGCTGTAGAAGAACCAGACAGGCATACTCTGGTTTTTATATTGATTTTGTATGCACTACGGCAATGGAAAACTGCAAATAAATTTTTTTTTGTTTTTCTTTTTGACAAGATGTTAAAGTTTAAAAGAAATATTGATAAAAAATTTAAGAAGTTTAGTATTTTTAACTGGAAAATTTAATCTGCATATTGAAATTTTTAATTTTTTGAACAAATTTTTTTAATTTTATTCATGTATTGCAATTCTGATTGAAACAGCTATTCTAAGAGTATATTTAAAATTTTAACCTATGCAGAGGAATATTAAAAACAAAAATATTACTTAAAAGTGAAAATTAAGATATTTTAAGATAGCTTTTAAAAATCTGTCTATGATTTTTCAACCTATTGACAAAAGTTTTGTTCCATTAAGGAAAAAGAAAGAAAAATATAATTGGAAAAGGACGTTCAGATTTTAACAAATAATACCGCTCAGATTGTTAGCAATAGTGACGAAACGACCCGAACACGAATATCGAAAAGCTTAACACGTACAAAAACCTACGCCTACACAGAATACACGAAGTTAAAATCGGTTGCTAAATAAAGCAATTTTGCCAACTCAAAGTTTTGAATGTCGATACAAAACAGACGCTTTAGAAATTAGAACATGCGCTTAATAATGTATTATTAGTAAAAGAAATTAATCAGAAATTACTAAAAAAAAAAAATTAATGATCAGGAGAAAAGCGCCACCTATTGGGAAGTAGCAGATAACAGCTAAACCTACTTAGCGAATGCACTCACCCTACAATCAACATGCAACGATGAGGCAATTGCTGTTGATCATTCAAAGGTGAAGGTATAACACTGGCCTTTGAATGATCAGTTTGCCTCATACCTGAAGCGATTAATAATAATATATGTACTGTCCTTTCTAAAATTCCAATACAATGCACAGCATTTAGTAGGGGTTTACTCCTGAGTAGTACCACTAGTCTACTGGGGTAGAACTGGTGAAAAAAACCACACCTATGTTTCTCTTTTTTTTTTTTTTTTGTAAACGAAATTTTCTGATTAAATTAAAAACTAAACAAAAGGTGTTGGTTTGTTACCTATTAAATCATTACTGATATAAAATACCTATAATTCCATCCAAGCCAGCTATATAATGTGCGAGCATTGACAAATGAGATTTTTGCTTTCACAACGTCGAGAGCACAAGAGCTAATCTGATATCGGTTACATAAAGGCTTGCTGCTTACTTTGCCAAGAGCAACGATTAGTCACCGTAAAATTGTAAGGGCTTTCAAAATTGGAGACGTATGATGAATATTGAATATAAAAATTAAGTATTTATCATACGTTATTAAAAAGTTGACTGTCGTTTGACAAAATTTATAAAATTGGTTTTTTTTTCTAATGTAAACGTTAACCTTAAGATAAGAAAAAATTTAATATTTTTTGCATTCAAAAAATTGCAAGTAAAGAAGGTTGCTGTACAAAAGAACAAAATTTTCTATAGAATTTTAAATCTAATTTCAACCACAAAATTTTTAATATTTTACTGTGTATGGAAAACCTTAATGAAATCTTTTTTTTTTTTTTTTGTTTTTTTTTTTATGGATTTGTCATCCAAACACACCTACTTACTTAGTTAAGTTCCACAATATGTCAACTTGTCAGTATCAACTGGGGAAAGGGAAACTTTTCCTAAACAACAAGCTACAATTGAATAAATTTTTTTGGAAGATTTATGACCGTAATTTCAAGGAAGGGATACCTATCAGTGCATAGTTAACTACGGTGTTAAAAAAATTGGTCATTTCTACCTCTAGGTAAGACTTATCCGTTAGGTAATATATGGTGTATCTTACACTATAAATTTCGGTTAGTTTATTCATTAGGTAAGTGGTGTTATTTATTTAAGAGAAAGGAAAAAATATGAAATTTATTAAAAAAAAAAAAATTAATAATTTTACAAACAAAAAATAAATAGGATAGGAGTACCTAAAGAATTTGCATTATTTGCTAAAATTTATTACACTGGTCAACACATACAAATTTTACAAGGTGTTTTTAATTTTTTTCGCTTATTTTAACTGTGTTTATTATGAAAATAGCACTAGTATTCTTTTAGTTTTAAATATAAACGTAGGCTTAAAATTATTACAAAAGTATGGTATTTTTATACACTTTAATTGAAACAGTCACTGTGACCGAGGAATAAAATAATTTTTATAAGATTTTCTTGAATGAGTTGTCTGTACATGATCCCGGCAAAGATTTCTGATTTTTGAATCACAGAAACGAAACATTGCCATGTTCGTTTTTCTGGTTACTTTAAAGTTTGGGTCTTTTATTAGTTGTCTAATTTGTGGTTCATCGAAAATATCTGCTTTTAACTTTTCTTTCCTTAGACGAGGAAACTTTTTCAAAAGATACAAAATATATCTTCCACTGATATTTATCCTACTATGGTTTTTATAAAATATGCAGATTTAACGAAGTCCAAAGTTATATTCACGACAATTTACAAAATGTCATCGGGACCGTTTAAACAATGACTTCTCTTTGCAGCCATTTTAATTCTCTGTTTTTACTTTCTACCTACCAGTTGATAGTGACTTATCATACATCGTTACCTTAAGCCTTAGTAGTTGAAAAAATCTCAAAAACGAGATCTATTACGCAAATAGTAGTGTGATTTTTGAAAAATACATCGAATATGATAGATAGATGATATGGTCGTGGAATACTGGTAGAGCTCTTGCACAGAAACTCACACGACCAAGGTTCAATCCCAGCGAAGGACAAAATTATAAAAATTAATATTTGCGGTTTTCTAAAATTACAATTTAAATTAAAAATTAAATTTAAATAAAATAAGAGGTTCCCCCCCCCCTCCAGCAAGACCATCTGCAAGAAACCGCCCCCTGACATTTCTAATCTATTCCACCAGAAACCAATGATCAGGAGTACAGCGCCACCTTCTGGAAAGATAACAGCTAATCTACTGAAGACGCTCACCATTCACATGTAAACATCCACCGACAGATGAGGCCATTGCTGTTTGATCATTTGAGGGCGAAGGTATAAAACTGGCTCTTGAGTGGACAAATGGACAGCAACGTGTTTCATTAACAAATAAAGGCGCAAAATATACAAAACATCTACGAAAAAAAAAAAAAAAAAAAAAACCTATCAACCATCTTCACATTCCAATACAATGCACACTGCATGAGTAGGGGTTTACCCCTGAGTATTGGTCTTAAAAAAAAAAAAAAAAAAATAGCAACCGCTGCTGAAATACAAGATGCCTTTTGATATCTATTTCTATACTTGAGGTAAATGTGTTTAAAAGACATAAAAGGCTCTTGCACTTTCTAAATACATACATACGTATGTAAGTAAGTATTTTAATTAAATAAAAATTCATTTAGAAACGTTATTAGATAAAAAAAATACATAAACTTTTAATTTTAATACTTTTTAATTTTTTTTATTAATTAGAAGCTCTTTTTAATTTAAAATGTTGGTTGCTGTGCTGTGTCTTTTTGTTTGATTTAAAACTAAATAATTGTTATTAAATGGATAAAGAAGAAATGGTATGTAAGAAAACTATATCGAGCAAATGTTTTTAACTTGCTGTTGAATGTTATGCTCAGTTATGTTTATTTTTTAAATACCTACATGAAACTAAGAAACCAAAGAGGAGAATATTAGGATTCTAAATTAGAAAGACACTAAAATGTCGTGAAATATACTTGTGACCTAAATCCAATTAACAGTTCGTTTCCTCACTATTAGAAGAAATGAAATATTGTTTCTTTCTTCTCCGGCTGCTTACAGCTAAGGCAATACGAATTTCATAAATGATTTTCCATCCTGGTCGTTTGCTATCCAACAGAACAAAAACCAGTGTGCACCGGCGTGATCCTGCTAGCATTTCTACGTTTCATGCACAACATCTTGAAAAAAAAAAATAAATAAGAAAAAATTATTTCCTTCGGCGACTACCTCTCAGCAGTCTTATGACAAAAGCTCTGGGAGTAATTGATTTCCATTAAAAACCTCTTCAAATCTGTCGTTCGGAGTCGACTTTAAACTGTAGGTTCCATTACTCATATATAAAATTTAACATACACAACATGGGTGCTGCAAAAAGTTATGTATGTACTTATGTGTCTCTATTAAATCATTCAAAAAATTAGAAAAATTTGCATGCATACTAAATGCAAAGTATAACTTTGCAATTATCAACCAAAAAACATCCAAATTAAGAAAACGGTGTAAAAGCTACTCTTTGACATTCAGCATAAAGTTCTACTTTTAACTAAAATTCTAATTCACCTCAAAGTGTTTAAATTTATAATTTTCAGAGAAAGCTTTAGCTACGTTTTGTATAAAAACAGGCAAAAAATAAAAATAAAACAGACCTCAAGTTCAAATAATGTTAAAAATTATATTTTTATACTTTGTAACATAAGTGTTATTATTAAAAAAAAAAAAAATTACGCAAAACATAAAAATAAACAAAATAATAATCTAATCCTAAGACAAGGATATATCAAATTTCCGTTTGTAATACCACCACCTAGAAAAACTTCCTTCTACTAACTGGTTTATGTAGTGGGTAAAATGATTTGCGTGTAAAAAAGTTTACGCACTTATGAAATGCTATCTAATTAAGGTAATTTTTTTAAAGGGCTATAATACAAAATAAAAAAAAAATTTTATACAGAATATTTCAATTTCATTTCAGTTTTCATTTTTTTTTCAATGTTTTTAATTATGTCTGTTTTAAATGAAGACAAAGCAAAAAGTTCATAATTAAAGAAGCAAAATAAAAACGAACTTTATTAAAGATTCTTTTATATGGTTATTTAAGGCTTTTTAAATTTCTGTTAAAAATTTCTTATCCCATTTCAAGTATCGTCTGAACGATTAACTTTTTTACGTAGAAAATGTTTTTAAATTATTTGAAAATAATTTTGTAGATCATTTTGCAAGGCAAAGCTTTGGAAACATAGAAACATATAGGATTAGAAAAAATGTATTTATTACAGGTATAAACTGCTATTTTGAAAATTTCGTACCACAAGAAATTATGTTTTTTTTTTCTAATAAAAAACTTACGGCCGTATGTATAATGAAAAGTTATCAACTCCTTAGCATATGGGACAAAAAACTGGCAAGTTTATCACCCGCTATAGACTGATATTATTAAAACTTTCGATACCTTACTCGTCAGAGAATATAAAATATTAAATAAATCGTACGTTTGAGCAAGAATTTCAACTTATAGAAATGATAAACTTATTTACTACGTACAATGAGCTGCTAGCTTTGTATTATAAATAAGGCTGTTAGAGTTTTACTTGATTCGCTTGATTTGAAAATAAAATAAAGGAATTGTTTATTTTAGTAAATCAGTATATACTTACCTACATAAGAATGCAAAAAAACTGTTTGGTTTTTGGCTTACCTAAAAGAATACAAACATTTGCGTTAATTAAGTGGGTAACTAAGATATATTAAATATAAATTTTTTTAAAAGAGAGCAAGACAAATTTTATTTTAATTGCTCTTTAGTATTAATATATATATATAATGGTAAAAAGTAGCATGTTTTTAATTCAATTAATTATTTACATTAAATATGGTGATTCATGTTTGAACAGAATATAATGTTCTTTTTTGCTTGTTTATTTTTGTTTTTTTTTAGTAAATTGGGATTTATATATTTATGGATTTGACCAAAATTTTTTTATATTGATAATAACGGCATCAAATTGTCATCGGTAAGCACTTTAAATTTAACGGCTGTTGGATATCAAACCAATTCCGTGTTAGAAAAAGTACGTAAAAGAGAAAATAATAAGAAATAAAAATACCTTTTGTTTAAAACAAAAGCAAATAAGAACGTTTTGAATTTGTTATTATACTTTACAAAGCAGAAATATAAAAAGAAATTATAAATCTCTAAAATTAAATATAAATTACAAAAAAAAAAAAATAAATTGTCTGTTTGATCCAAATAAGATGACAATTACAAAAACTGCAATGATGGTAAGAAAAGGATAATATGATAGAAACTGTTGTGTGACTTTACTTTCACTAACTCATACAAGCATATGTATATTTGAAAAAAGTAATTTCAGTATGTGATTTCTTGAAAAGTGTGAGTTAAATAGTTGATGTTTAGTCTTGAATATACACAGGACACAAAGAACTCTGATGAGACTGCCGTAGCTGGAGTCGAAAACATATGTTCAGTTTAATTAGTGTACTATTCCTACACGGACATCACTTTCTCCTTGAATTATCAAAAAAATTCATTGCAAAAATCTAATCTCTTTACATAGGGTCCGCTAAATAACTTATTTTTATTTTATTTTTTGTTTGTTTTGAAAATGCTATAAAAAAATACTGAAAATTTTTATTTATATTTCAAATATATTTTTATTTGAAAGTATAATTCTTCCGTTTAATAATGGAAAATAATTTCATTCAAATGGCTGCCTCGGCTGGCCATGCAGTAGCCTACACGATCGGTCCATTTTTGAAGCACATTATCGATTGTGTGCAGCTGTATTTCACCAATGCACAATGGTCCCAAAATTCAAATTTTTGGCCAAAACTAAATATTTTACATGGGCTATGATTATAATTTTGTTGTTCCAATCTAATAGAAAACACATCAGAGCAACCAAAAATGCATTTTATTTTTATAAATTGCAATTTACCGTTTAACATTGCAGCACTAAAGTTCATAAACTTCAGTCCACTTGAAAAAATTGTTGGGGGCAGGTGTTTTTTTAACATTTTTAAATATTTTCTAGTTTTTTTAAAAAAATTTTAATTTTTGAAGTTTAAAATGGAAAATAAAGCTGAAGGTATATAGTTTATTCAAAACATTAAAAAAAATTTTAAATATTTAAGGTGACGTGAATAAATATCAATATGTTGGAGTATTATAAAATTTATGAATTTTTTACGATTCTTAAATTTACGTAGAGTTTTAAAATTTCGGCTAAGTTCGGCTGGCATACGACTAAAAAAAAAAGAAGATATTGATGTATATTTTTTATTTCAACTCAGCTTGAATTGCGAAAATTTGCACTTTTTGAGATATTCTTATTTTTATATGCCGTACACGGTGCTCTTGAAGCAACTTTTGATCGAGGGTCATAGCACATCCGTTTTTTTTTTCTGATTTCGGTTAAATATGTCCAAATTGTGTACTAACAATGTTCTACAAAAATGAAGCCACGGCATAGGCGAACAACTTTTGTGAACATAGTGATACAATCTGAGCCTGTCTAGGCGCACGAAAATCACTTTGTGCCTCACAAATCGTCTTTTTTTTTAACTTTTTGAGAATACCTTGCAGGGAATCAAAATTTCTTGCTACTAGTATTCTACAAAAATGTAGCCAGTGTATACGTGAATAACTTGCACAAATTTTACCAATTTATTTTTTAAATTTAAAAATATTTTTAAATTTTTATAAAAATTTTTTATAATTTAAAAAAAATTTAAATTTTTTTTTAGTACTTATAAGGCATATTTTCCGAAATTCTTTTTTTGTGATTCTTGTTTTAGATAAACTCAACTTTAAATATGTCGAGATTTTTCAAATGTGGATAAAACACACAAACAAAGAAGAAAGTGAATTATAATATAAAGTTATTTTAAAATTATTACGCATTGAAAATATGAAGTTCATAAAATATAAGGAAAATAGGATTTCTATTAAAATTAAACTGTTTTTCTTGATCATTCGGTGAAACATCTGAATTAGATTTAAAAAAAGATTGCTTTTCGGATTTTTTCGGACTATATTAGGCTCTAATAAGAAAAAAAAAACCACAAAAAAATTTTTTTTTTTTATTTTGGATTTTTTTTGTGTACCCATTTCTTTTAAATTTTTGTTTACTCAGGCTTAAGCTGGACACAAAACTCATATAATGGCTTTTGACACACTTCGTTTTTATAAACATAGCGTTAGAAAATTAAATTTTACGAAAAAAAATTTTTTGTATATATACAACATATGCATGAAAGGGTTAAACGGTTTTAAACCTTAGAAATTGATCCAAACTTAAAAAGATAAGCGTAAGCTTGATTGTAAATGCTGTTTCTTAAAAAAAAAAGTATAAATATCGCTTAAAAATAATATTGGCCAAATATTTGTTCTAGCGAGCCCTATGTGCAATGGCTTCACGAATATTGTCCTTTATAACGTCAATTGTCTCTAGCTTGTCGGCGTAACACTTATCTGCACCCCACAAGTAATAGTCCAATGATATCAAATCGCAGCTCCGATGTGGCCAAACGACATCAGCTCTGCGGCTTATAATGCGATCTTCAATAACAGGACGCAAAACATTGAGTTTAGCTTTGGTTGTGTGGCACATAGCGCCGGACCAAAATCCGCAGCAAATAGTGACTCGTTTTGGGTTCATCGCCTTTTCAATGTAGGCGTGAGGGTTTTCTGTGCCCCAAATGCGACAATTTTGCTTGTTTACATACCCGCCAAGATCAAAATGAGCTTCATCGCACACATTCTGCAATATTACCATGATTTTCGAAATAATGTCGAAATATTTCCCAGCGTTGTTCACGCGTATACACAACCATATTCGTTCAGCGGAAGGACAAAACTAATTATCTTTCAAATCAGACATGAGCTAAGTGTTACCGTTCACGAAAAAAAGAAACGTTAAATGGCGGACTCTATAGAATTTAATTTTGATCTAATTAAAGCGTTTTATGATGAAATAAAAAAAAAAAAAATTGTCTCAAAGTTATCCTCAAAAAAAAGAAAAAAACACAGTCTAATAACCTGTTTATTAAACACGAATTGCCTGTAACACATATAAGAGTATAAATAAATAAAGTTTGACTTTAGAAATTTGAATTCTTGTGTAAATAAAAATGTACCCTCCCTAATATAATTTCTTAACAATTCTGGTCTTATTTTAAAGACAAGTAGTGTATGTGCAGACAGTGAATGAATTTTTATTATTTTCCTTTTATTTGTTTTGCTATTAAAGTCACTAATATGCTGTTGTTCTTATTTCCGGTTTCAGATAAATTTTTATTTCTCTCCACTAAGAAGTTGAGAACAAAAAAGATTAAAATAATTAAATTGCTTGAGCTTGTTTGTTTGCTAAACGTGATATTAAATGACGAGTATGTGACTGTGCTGTTTCTGAGAAAATACATACATACATACATAATAGAGAATAGTTGAATATATAAACATAAAAAAGCATTACTTTAGAAAAATAAGATTTCTTTTATATACATACTGGTACGAATATAAAAACAAATAAATATAATAACGAATTTTAAAGGACAATTCGTAACAATATATGTATATACTTAAGTAGATATACTCGTATAAATAATATATGTTAAGGTAATTTAAAAATTGTTAGTGTGTTGTAGTATAGTATGTTACTAAGACATGGGCCCTGGGATCGACTCCAGGCTCTGACATCTCTGTCTCAGCTCACACAATTACCCAATTCACAAAATATTATAGTTGTCGTAGATCGGTAGAAACTACGACATGAAAAATAAAAAAAAAAAATAAAAAAAAAAATAAGAAAAAGTTTTCGAACTCTAGTGTATTGATACGACATTTCGGAAACATAGGAAAAATTGTCGTACATGTTGTAGTAGTTTTTGACATGGAAATTACCAACAACATTATGTACAATAGTTGTAGTTTGTCATAGTTTCTACCGATCTACGACAACTATAACATTTTGTGAATTGGGTAAATATTTTCAATAGATTTGAATAAAAATTCTTGAATATTTATAACAACAACCCTGACGATTCTATCGAAAACAGTTACTTCATATTCTTATAAAAGTAGTTTCTTAATTAAACAAAAGTTACCTATAGACATATCGTCGTGCGGGAATTTGATATTAATAATTTGGTTGGTAAGAGCAAAACAATGAAACAAATCAAGTACTTAGTAGTACAAACATAATGCTAATTTGTTAATTAAAATTGATTTTCTATTTTTTCTGTGCATTGATGAAATTTCTTTATTCTATATATTCATATATTTCTTCATTCAGGCTCGCTTAAGTTTTATTTTATTCCTTTCGAATATGCTAATATTTCCTACCTACATATATTTGGTTTCTTTCAGCGTATACCCATATAACTGTTGCACAGAAAAAAAAAACGTAGTAATGGCAAATGATTTTAACCGTATCGCAAATAGAATTCACATTCGGATCGTTCCCAATAGCAGTTTCTAGTTGTCGCAACTACAAAATTGCTATTACATTAAATACAATTGAGCAAATGCAAAAATGGTTTTAACAAATGCGATTGTCTTTGTCCCAAATGCAAATTGACAAAAGCAAAAATTGTCCTACCAAATACAATAGTCTTTGTCACAAACACAATTCGACAAATGTAAAAATTTATTTAAATTTTTAGATTTTATTTACAAACAAAAATAAAATTAAAGATTTTTCAGGAATATATACATACGTATGTACAATGAATTGGTAACTTAGTTTTAAGTATATCTAAAATATTAATATAATACATAGTAAGGCAATTGAGAGCACAATATAATAATACATACATTATAGTACATAATGCATAAACTATATTTATATACAGTTTTTAAAGTCGACTCCGAACGACAGATTTGAGAAGCTTTTTCATGGCAATCACTTACCCTCAGAGCTTTTGCCAGCAGATTTCTGAGTGGTAGTCGCCGAAAGAAATAATTTTTTCATATTTCTTTTTTTCAAGATGTCAGAGCTGAGACTTGAACCCGGCACTATCGTCTTAGTAAGCTAACACACTAAATACTAGATCACGGCGAAGATATACTCCTGTAAAAAACTCACACATATTTGCTTTTTTTTCACACGCACATGTTTTTAATACCGCAAACAAAATTCAAACGAATGAGAGAAAATGCTTAAACAATAAAACAAAACTAACTGCGGATTGCATTTGAAAATACAAGACTACTGTTACCACAACAGCAATCCGTATTTGGAGTAAATAATTTTTCTCATGTAATCTCAAATAAGAAAACATTTGATTTTAATAAATTGCTGTTGATATGCATTTTTAAATGCAATTACATTTGACTTAAATAAAATTCAATTTGGATCAAATAATTTGCTTTTGATTTATGTCAACTGCAATTTTGTTGTTGCGACAAATACGGTGTATTCGCCGAAATTCTTTGTGGCAAATAAAATATGATTTAAATCAAATACTTTTTATTTGCGACAAATACAATTTCCTCAACTGCAAAAATTATTTGCCATAACAACACTTTTTTTTCTGTGTGTACTTCCTTTAATTTGTGCAGAGCGTGTGAAAATACTTGGGTTGTCTCACATTTCTCTGCATTTAATGTGCTCCTATTTCAGTTTGTCACTTATAGGGGCAGTTTCAAACTTTGCATTCATATATCGACTTAAGTCCACAAGGCATGCTGAGTGGTGTAAAATTTATGATGATTACATTGGTGTTAGTGTTAAAAATGGTGTTACTATGGAAGTGCCAGTGTTACCGGTATTGCTTATGATGCTGAACCGGATAATGGTAGAACAAGAATAATAAGTGTCGGCATATATTACCTGTATGCTGCAATGATTTAATTGAAAAATGGAATACAAAATAAAAACTGTGTGTTAACTGTAACACGATGTCATACACATGTAATATGCTACAGGCGTGGAAATAATTGTATGGTACAAATTATTCATATGTTCGTGACACTTTTAGGTTGTGAATAAATAAATATTTTTAATACTTTTTTGCAAAACTTCATTAAATGCCTTTCCAATGAAATTTTTTTCTTTAATTTTTTTTTTTGTTATAGATACAGTCGAAACTCTCTATAACGAATTCCAAGGGACTGGAATTCGCTATAAAGAAAATTCGCTATATGGAAAAGAAAAACAATATCGTTCCTTTTAACATTTTTTATTTGTAGTAGTCAGTTATTTTGGTTTGAAGTACATTTTTCCACTTTTCTTCTTCAATGCAAAGGCAAACGGATAGCGACTGCAAGAAATGTGAGAGATGGTAATGATTTCAGTTGTCAATTGCATAGTTCGGTGGTTCCATCACTTTTAATTTTATGGTAAATAAACGATTCAAAGCATCAGACTCTGCTTGTGCGTTGTGAAAGCAACAAAGTACACACAGAGCAACAATAACAACACCAATAACACAAAGCGACATCGATTTCTTTTTTGTGTGAGTGCGTTTGGTTTTACCTAATACGTTATATGGAGATTTAAAACGCTTCAATCTTGAAGTTACGGTCGCAAAAATGCTTCGTTATAAGGAAATATTCGCTATATGGAAATTCGTTATATGGAGGTTATAATACACTCAAAGTAGACCCAAAACACAGTGTTCTTATAATTGCTTCGCAATAAAGAAAACTTCGTTATACAGGAGTTCGTTACAGAGAGTTTCGACTGTATTTGTATATTAGGCGTATTTTTGTTGATGAGACAAGTAATTGTCAATTTAACCACTCACGTGCTCTGCATGCACCCTTGAATGATCAAACAGCAATTGCCTCATCTGTCGGTGGATGTTGAATGTTATCTTCCCAGAAGGTGGCCCTGTACTTCTGATCATTGGTTTTTGATGGAATAGATTAGAAATGCCAGGGAGCGGTTTCTTGGGAATGGACTTCTTATTTTTTCTTAATTTAATTTTTAACTATAATTATAATTTTAGAAAACACCAAATTTTTTTTTTTAGTTTTACTGTTTATATCGCAGTTTATTTTGTTATAGTTATTTTATTAGTAAAGCGACATAAAATTGTAAGGCAATATGCCTCGTGGAAGTTAACTGTTCGCAGTTTAATAGATAAAAATAGAATTATTGCCTGAAAGTGGTAACACAATAAAAGTGGTTAAACTCAACCTAACAAATCGGAGACATCAATTAGTGAATTACAGAGAGATCTGCCCCAGCAGAAATTAGTTCTTACCAATAAGCTATTTTGTAAGGGAGAAATTGTAAACAATCACTTACTCGTTCGCATCAATAATGCATGATTTTTATATGAAATGAGCCGCTAAAATGCAATAGAAGCCCAAATTTATTGCAACCAGTAAGCAAATAGTACTAAAAATCAAAAAATAATACCTTATCCTATAGCATATTTGTAAGCTTAAAGGTGTACATAAACAATATAATGCTTCCATTATTGCTTACAATTTTATTTATGGCTTCCAAATTTGAAAAATTTTCTGCTGGGGCGGAGAGACCTAGGCAACCCATCATAATAGAAAATCAATTAAAGTTTTAGCATTCACCAATAGTTAAAGTTGTACCCAAACAATTTTAATGTATCAAGAAGACATGCACATAAATAGGCAAAAAATGGTACCTAAGCCCAGCCTTGATCCAAATCAGAGGACAAAAAGGATGGCGTTTAAGTAAAATAATATTTTTATTGGGTGGGGTAAACTCTTGTTTAGCAGCGAAAATAAGTTTATATAGATAGCCTAGGTGGATGCCAAAAGTACTGAAAAGCTAAAGGTCAGGAGTAACAGACAAAAATACCACGAACATTTATAGGAGGCTGACTTATGACTTACGACTTAGATAGGTCGCATTTATTTATTAGATAACTATGGCAATAGTTTACTTCACAGCAAGATAAATAGTTTCTTTCTTTAAAAGTTTGAATTGGTCTCATATAGTAAAAGGCTCTATTAAATTTTACTGCTGTAAAAATTACAGATTTAGTAAGACTTTATTTGACAAGTATTGCATAGAAATTTGTCAAGTAAGCGTTCCATAAATCTGTAGTATTTTTTATATTTAAATACAGCAAGTAATATTTAATATTAAAATTTACTCTTTATATAACTTTGGTGTTGGGTTATTTGGAGTAATATTGGATATACTAATTAGTAGAGGAGCTCTTTTGAAATTTTTGTATATAAAATACATGATATATCATTATAATTTCAACGCACTGAACTGTGTTATTTGGTGTGTAAAAAGGTGTTGCATTTTTTTGTGTTTTTTTTTTGTTTGAGACCAATACTCGGAGGTAAACCTCTACTAAATGCTATATATTGTATTGAAATTTTTTGGAAAGGACAGTACATATATATATATTATTAATAATTATATATATTCTTATTTTAGCGCCTTAGGAATGAGACAAATTTCTATGAATTTATCATGTCAAATTTTTCGAACGGATGTGGCTAAATTTTTTTTTACAGACTTGAATACAATACACGGCTTTAGCAGAAATATGACCCCTGCACTCGGATCAGCATAAACACAAGTATGCCAGCGCAACAATAACACACAATATGGAATGTTTCGTCAATGTAGTGGTCAACAATATTGATATTTGTGTTGTATTATGCACTACACTACAAAAGTCGTGCTACGCTTCACTCCATTTAGTTCTGATTCTGATTGTTAAAAACCTCTGGGCTATTCTAAGTTTAGAAATACATAGATATATAAAACTGGTCGAACAATTTAAACCATAAAAGGGTTAAAAGAGGTTGTAATTAAAAAATGGAAATACATTCCATTAAAAGTGTTCCATATCCTAATCAAATCTATGCCATGTCACTGTTAATCGAGCATACACGATTTTAACCCTTAAACAAATTTACGTTACTTATTCCTTCCTTATTTTAGTTTTATTTTTACGTATTTTATTTTGAAATTACAATTTTTGTTTGTTGATTAGATAGCAAACTGATTTACATAAAACCTCTTAATTCGAATGGTTAGAGTGCAGACATATGCTTTTAACTTTAGACGAGGAAGAACACTTTTATACTTTTTATGCATTGATTGATGATTGTGTAGAAAACCACATAGAAAACATAACATTTGGTGGTCAGGTGTGGACCCATAAGGCAAAGTCAATAGACGATCCTTATGGACAACTGCACAAGAAGACTTACTACCTCCACGTGGCGGCCACTGGTAACATGGTCGGTGCGGGTCTGGGTGAGTTTCGCGTGTCCTACATTTGTGTGGGAATTGCGTTTCCACTCAGGCCAACTCTTGACCATGGCTAAAGTAAGCAACGCTTGCGGTTTGCTATATGAGTATTCAGGGGACTCTACTAAGGGTTGACTTTGGTTTTCACTTAGTACAGTCCTGCTATCTGGAAACTCATATAGAAGTGTGATCTTTACCATCTATGGGTGGTAACCGCACCTCGCAGTTCAGTAAGGTCATGTCTCTGCTGACTGTTAGTTAAAAATTTGATCATGCGGGAGGTGGACGCTCCTCATAACCGTTCCCCCAAATCCAAGGTGGAACAGCATACACTGAGGGATGTATGGTCAAGGGGTACTTGGCTGCTCGTATGCGGACTCTGGATACCAGGCGCCCTCCAGTTTTAATTAGCCGTCCTGTGGCAAGCCGGGCAATGCCGCAGGTGACTCTTTAACCCGAGCATCGCATATTTTGATGAAAAATATTGCTGATAATTTAGAGAGCGATGCCTCTTATGCATCAACTATAAGGAAGACAATTGTGTCTTCCACAAACATAAAAAGGGTAGTCGACACGAGTGTTACTACCCCTATAACTGTACTGTACAGTACTGAAAAGAGCAAACCTGTGGGGGGTAGAGGGAAATCCCCAGGTTTCTCACTTAAGGCTGAGGCAACAAAGCTTGCTGGGCAATTGAGCCAGGCAGGGAGAAAAGTTGCGTCAGAGGCGCTTTCCAATGAGCGCAAATGATGGAAGGTACTTTCAAAGTGCTCCAGGCAAATCTGCATAGGGCCAAAGGTGCGTCGAGCATTTTTAGCCGCAGATTTGCCACTGAAGATATTAGTCTAGGGCTCATACAGGAGCCCTGGACTATTAATGACAGAGTCAGAGGACTTCAAAATAAGACGTGTAAGTTGGTGTATGCGGCTGGGGAGAGGCCCCGGGCCGCTATTTTGGTAAATTCCAAATTCACCTCCTTTCCCATTACAGAGTTCATTACTAGGGACCTGGTGGCTGTAAGCGTCAAACTTATTACTGATGTTGGTATAAGGGAGGTAATATGCGCCTCTGCTTATTTCCCAGGGGATATGGAATGTGTACCACCCTTGGAAGTCCAAAATTTCATCAGGTACTGTCGGGAGAAGAACCACCACTTCATAGTTGGATGTGATGCGAATGCTCATCATATGGTATGGGGCAGCACGGACAACAACGATAGGGGTGATTACCTTCTCAACTTTCTGGTTAGCAATAATGTGGCTGTGGCCAATAGGGGCAGCAGGCCTACATTTGTTAACGCCATAAGGTCGGAGGTATTGGATATTACGTTGTGTGATACATTCACGTCTAATCTTCTGAGGGACTGGCATGTGTCAGACGAAGTATCCTTATCCGATCATATGCATATTAGATTTGATCTGGTTAGCGTTGCTAGAACCGATGATAGGCCAATAGTCTCTAGGAAGGTAAATTGGACCTGCTTCAGAGAAAATGTGGCTAAAGAAGTTGACTGGCTGCCAGATTCTATAGAGTCTGTTGATGAACTGGATCTGGCGGCAAATCAGCTACAGTCGACATTAAAATCCTCTTTGGATATTAGTGTGCGTCATAGTGACCATTCTATTGTTCGTAAGGTGCCTTGGTGGAATGACACTTTGTCAAAGCTGAGGAAAACCGTAAGGAGGAACTTTAATAGGGCCAAGCGCATAGGTGATTGGCGGGTTTATAGGGTTAGTCTCACTGAGTACAATAAGGAGATTAGAAGGTCTAAAAGGGAGACGTGGAGGGGATTTTGTCAGTCCATTGAGGGCTTGCCGGCATTGGCCCGCCTTCAAAAGTCTCTCACCATAGATCATTCTAATGGCATAGGGTCCCTTAGTACAGGTACCGGAGGGTACACTCAGTCTAGAAGGCAAACCTTGGATCTCTTGATGGGAACGCATTTTCCTGGTTCCCAAGAGGTGGCACCTGTACGCGAGTGCTGGGATATTCCCGCACCTGTACGTGTTACCAGAAGGGTCAAAAGTCTCGCGAGTAAAATATTCACTCCGGACAGGGTTTTGTGGGCTATTGGCTCCTTTAAACCCTATAAGGCTCCGGGCAGAGATGGAATTTTTCCGGCTCTCCTACAGAGAAGTTCTGACATAATAGTGTCTAAACTTCTTGTAATTTTTAAGGCCAGCTTCGGTTTTGGTTATATACCACGAGCTTGGCGGGAGGTTGCGGTTATATTTATACCGAAGGCAGGTAGGCCTAGTGATCTTCCAAAGTCGTATAGACCCATAAGTCTCTCATCCTTTCTTTTGAAGACAATGGAGAGGCTGGTGGATGTTTATATAAGGGAGACGTGTCTTGTGGAACGTCCCCTGCACCCGAGACAATTCGCGTATGTGAAGGGCGGATCGACTGAGGGTGCAATTTTGTCTCTCCTTGGGAGTATTGAGAAAGCATTTTCTGACAAGGAAGTTGCTCTTTGTTCTTTCTTGGATATAGAAGGTGCTTTTGACAACACAGGCTTTGACTCCATTACTAGTTCTTTGGAACGGAAAGGGGTGGAAAGGCCAATTATAGCTTGGATCGGCTCCATGCTTAGAGGCAGGATTATCAGCTCGTCCCTTGATGGAGAGGAATTGACCGTGATGGCGTCGAAGGGATGCCCTCAGGGTGGAGTCCTATCCCCATTGTTGTGGACGCTTGTAGTTGATGACTTGCTTACCATGTTGGCTCAAAAAGGAATCAGCGTAATTAGTTATGCTGATGACCTTGTTATAACGGCCCGTGGGAAATTTGAGAGTACATTGTGTGACCTTATGGCTGATGCTCTGAGGGATGTGTCGAATTGGTGCTCTCAAGAAGGACTCTCAGTGAATCCTTCAAAGACGGTTGTTGTACCTTTTACGAAGAGATATAAGCTGACGTGCGACTGTATTTCTTTTAGGGGTACCACTATTATGTTTTCTAAGGAGGTTAAGTATCTAGGTGTCATTCTGGATAGAAGACTTACCTGGAACTCGCACATTTCTGCTGTCCAGGCTAAGGCGACAAGGGCACTTTGGGCATGTCGCTCTTCTTTCGGTAAGACTTGGGGTCTATCGCCAAGAATGACACTGTGGATTTATACCGCCATTGTTCGGCCCATAATCACTTATGCGGCAATAGTTTGGTGGAGAAAGACTGAGGAGTCTACCACCATAAGAAAATTGGGCAAGATACAACGGCTTGCCTGCCTTGGTGTAACCGGGGCAATGAGAACATGTCCAACAGTGGCTTTAGAGGCCCTGATTGGACTAACACCACTTCATATTTATGTGATGAGGGTGGCCGCGTGTTCGGCGGCAAAAGTGTTCGTAAGAACACCTCGAAATGAGTCAAGGAACCTGGCCATTCTTCACAAGGTGGTCAGGAATCCAATTTCGGTCTTGGATACCATGCCTTTGGAACTTTGCTTTGGCAAGAGATTTAAGGTGGAGGTACCGGACCGGGAATGTTGGTCTACTGGGTGTTTGGCTCGGAGTGAGTCTGATCTAAACTGGTATACTGATGGTTCCAAAATGGACAGTGGAGTAGGGGCTGGCGTCTATGGACCCAATCGAAACCTGTCAATTCCACTAGGGAAGTCATTGAGTGTTTTTCAGGCTGAAATCCTGGCCATAACCGCATGTGCTGAGATTAACCTGGATATCGGGCTCAAGGGCAAGACAATTAATATATTTTCGGATAGTCAGGCTGCCTTAAAGGCGCTTGACTCTCATCGTATGACATCTAGACTTGTCAAACATTGCTACGACACGTTGCAAAAATTATCGCTTAGAAACAGGGTGCAGCTGTTCTGGGTACCTGGACACTGTGGTATAGGCGGGAACGAGGAAGCGGATGCATTGGCTAGGATGGGATCTGCGACGCCTTATATTGGTCCGGAGCCCTGCTGTGCAGCACCGCTTTCTACTATTCTCAGTCAAATTAGTGAATGGGAAACTGGCAAATGTTTGGAACATTGGAATGCCCAGTCGGGTCTTAGGCACGCCAAGGCTGTGATTCGTCCGCGATTTGGGGGTGAGTCTGATGTTCTAAAGTATAGAAGGCCAGACCTAAAAATCCTAACGGATTTTCTTACGGGTCACTGTAGTGTGAGAGCGCATTTGATGAGAATGACGATCACAAATGTAGATGTTTGTAGACTATGCTCACAAGCATCAGAGACAGCAGAGCACATATTGTGTGAATGTGTGGCTCTTGATAGATTCAGATGGATGTATTTAGGGAGACATATGGTCTCACTGACGGATATATCCACCACTAAAGTTTCGGACCTGCTGGTGTTCGTAAGGAAGGCAGTTGGTCTGTTAAACAAACAGTAGACTCAAAGGGACACAATAGATCTTATAGGTCGCAGTGTCTTGCATTTGTGCTGGGTCTAAACCAGATAATAATAATAATAATAACATTTGGTTAGTTTTCCATACAACGGTGAGATTAGAGTTAAAATTAAGTATTTCTAATAAAGTTGAGTCATTGTTTAATTTATATATATATATATATATATATTTCCCAATACAATTTATAAACACTTGCCTAAAAATTTAAAATTAATTGTCTAACTTACTATAAAAAATCGTCTTACATCAGATTTGTAGTTGATGTCATAAAGTCTACTCTTACTGAAGTATAATATACTAATAAATACCATAAAATAATTCTTATAAAAACATTTGTACCATATAATTTTTTCCATGCCTGTATATCACTGAACTGGTCACCTGACGGTTTACTTGCTGCTGTTGGTAACTTCATTATGATTTTTTTTATTTATTGTCGTTACACTGAATTTTTACTTGTTATTCGGTCTTATTAGTGGCTGTGCCTTTGAGTGCCTGTACCCATTCATAAAATTAAAACAAAAAGCAAATTTCTTTCATTAACACCGCATTAAAGGATCTGTTTGCACATCCTATGCTGGTAGACATCTTAAATTCATAATGTTTGAGTTTTTAAATGCGTTTTAACAAATGCTCATATTCTACGAAAGTTTTCAGCTTAAAGTTGTTGGATAAAAACTGTAATTTTAATGATGTTTTTGTTACGCAGCAAAACAAAACTTTTGTGGAATGGAATTTTTTGCATGAATAGGTTTTTCACGTTCATACTCAAATTATTATGCACCTTTATTTCCACGTTTGTAAACTGCTTAAATATTTTTAGTATAAAGTAAAAGAGGTGTAAGGTGATAAGGTTATTACTGTTACCATATGTATTAGGAGTGTACTCGAGCATTAGGCAACCATCATATTTACACTCTAGTTTTTTATTTTTAATATTTAGAAATGGCATTCATCAATGTATTAAGGCATCTCACTTCTTATTGTATGCTGACGATTTGAAATACATACTGAATCTGATGCAAATATTTTGCAAATTTGTATCTATGGTATATCGACTTGGTGTACTCTGAACATGTTGACTTTAAATATGAATATATGTTATTAGATAACTCTGCATAATGCATAATGTTAATTTAAAGGTTGTGAAGTAATTACTTAATCTTGGCATTGTTCTTGATAGTGAATATAACTTTAATGTTCATTTTTATTATATAAAATCCAGACTTATACTGCATTTTCTTTATAAGAAAAAACTGTAAAGATTTCTTTGACCCTATGACCCCAAGAATATTATATATTACATTTGTTTGCTCTAGATTGGAATGTGTGAAATACTTCTTATTATTCAAATAGAATTGAAATGATGATAACTTTACACCAGGGGCCTTATTCTGTAATTCTTTTAAGCTAAAATGTTAAAATTTTGGGTTTTGAAACAGGCTGGGCGTTAGAATATATAAAATTAAAAAGTTTAGAGGTAATAGGCAGGAAATTTTTAAATCACAATAAGCGTTCAAGAATTCCTAGCCAGAAAGTCATATATCAAGTTTATAAATTTTTAGCGATAGAGTTTTAGCTTAGTTATTTTTAATTTGTTGTTTAGTAGAAATGAATATACGATGTAAGTACAAACTACTTATATAATAAAAAAATATTTCACAATATTCCAAGAAACCAATTATTTCAATAAATAAATAAATTTGTAATCATTTGTTACTAAAATTCGAAATACTCGTTATTTCTCTAGAACTGCAAGTCATTTCTTTTAATTGCAATTTTAAAACGAAAATAGAAAAAGAAAATAAAAAAAGCAAATATAAGTAGAAAATGAGTGACAAACAAAACATGTACGAGTATAAGAGAGAAAAGACATTTAAAGACATTGAGATTACCTGAAGCAAAAACTAAATTTCTTTCTTTAAAAGAATTTTATAAAATAATAATATAAGAAATTTTTATTTAAGTTTATGCTCCGTTGAGGCCTCTAAAATTATTACTCCGGATTTTATTGAGTTAAATATGTTGTTGGTATTTATTTTTTGCAAATTTTGCATTCCGCGTTAAGTTTGAAACTTTTAATTCCATACATAGATAATTGGCCATTACAACCCTGTGTCAAAACTACATCCTAGCTTCTCGCAGCACCCATGTTGTGTGTGTTAACTTTTATGTATGAGTTACAATCAGTTACTCTCAGATCTTTTGCCAGAAGACTGCTGAGAGGTAGTCGCCGAAAGAAATATTTGTTTGTTCAAGATGTCAACACTGGGCTCATTTCTTAGTCACACTAACCAGTAGACCACGGTGACTTTATTGTTACTCGTGATTAAGTTGTACACCGACTTGTGCTACTTGAAAACCAAATGGTCATTGCTAACAAAATGCTTCTGCAATTTACGAGTAATAACACTAAACTACCAATTTTAAAAGGTAGAATTTTTCTCATTTGAAGATCCAAAGTTTTATGCTGGACACTTTTATGTGGTCAAAAGCCAATGCAAGAAAAAATGCTTATGTAGTAAATAAATTGTAGTCGCCGTGGTCTAGTGGTTAGTGTGTTGGCTTACTAAGACGATAGTGCCGGGTTCAAATCTCGGCACCGACATCTTGAAAAAAGAAATATGAAAAAAAATATTTCTTTCGGCGACTACCTCTCAGCAGCCTTCTGGCAAAAGCTCTGAGAGTAATTAATTGCCATGAAAGAGCTTCTCAAGTCTGTCGTTCGGAGTCGACTTTAAACTGTAGGTCCCAGTACTCATGGATAGAAATTTACACACACAACATGAGTGCTGCGAGAAGCTAGGCCGTAATCCTGACACAGGGTTGTAAAGGCCAGTTATGTATGTATGTAGTAAATAAATTAAAATTTGTTTATTCTATAGCGGCGGGATTTTGTTAGTATATTTACATATTTATTTTTAAACCTCAATTAAATCTTATTTAGGATGAGCAAAATTCAGGTTAGAGAGCAAATTGGCTTAAAAACACTTTTTTTATTTATATTTTTGTACAAATGCATTTAGTGAATACCAATGTAAAGTAGAAATATGGGAATTAATATTGGAATATGATATCTGGCAAATACCCACCCCTAGGACATCAGCATACGTCCGCTCTTTTCGCAAAATTTTGATCTACTTTTTTCAACAAAGGTTCGGGGTTCAATATAGCCCTAAATTTTATCTTTCAGAACATCGGTTTATCGCTGTAAGTTCACGTAAACCACGTCTTTAAAATGCATCCAAAGAAAATAATTCAATACTTATATGCAATTAATTATAAAGATGAGATTGTTAGTTGGCATCGCCACTTTGCTGCAGGGCAATTACTCATGCAATAACAGAATTCTTCTACCACCGTTCTGCTGAAACTAAAGCTCTTTGATATCAACATTAGCCGATTGTGGCCACTAAAACTCGGTAATCATGGTCTCATCACTAAATATGTCATTTTGTTATAAATACGTTTCGAACAGTCAATTCAAGAACGTTCGGCACAAAAAAGGTAGTGTATAGCTCCATGGTTAAAATGTAATAATTTTTAACTAAATAAATATCAAACTTTGACAGCTCAATTCTTGGCGTTTCGTCATTTGCCAGCCAATTTACTTTCAAATCTCGAATTTGTCCACCCTGCATCATTAATATTCTATGCTGACTGGCAATAATACTCCAACTACAGTGTATTTTTCTTTGAAATAAATAATTAATTAGTTCTATCTCGCAGGGACAGGACAATGTCGTTCTTTTTATTATCTGTCTGCCTTACTCGTTTGTTGGGTGTTTTGTATAGTGTTGTTGTCAATAATAAAAAAAAAATACAATTCAAATAGTACTTTTAAAAATGATATAAAATTTATAAAGGAATTAAAAATTCAGATTTTTTTTTTAATGAGAGACATCAACTATTGTACTTATATATAGAAATTCTAAAATTTAATTGATTTGCAGAGATCGTATCTGCTGCAATGTAAGAATTTAAAAAAAATTTTAATTTCAATAAAAATCTTTTATGATTTGCAATAAAGAGAAATGATTAATGAAACGGCTTTTCTGATAATTCAAATCGTATGGCAATACATTTATATTTCTAAAAACATAAATGTTTTCATTTTTTTTATTTTCAAAAATAACTATATGTGAGTATAGATGAATTAACTTTTTGGTTTTGCAAACATTTTATTGGTTTATAGGTTATGAGTATTATCTCTCGTCCATACGTAAATATGTATCATGATGCAGCATTTTATTTCAGGTTTTATTTATAAATTTTGACTATTGATTGAACATAAGCTCCATTTTTTTTTTTTATTTTGTTTTTTCTATTATATTCAGTTATTTCTAAAGTATGAAATTTTCCATATTAATTACTGTACTTTTAAAACGTTGGGTTACATGGTTTATAAATATAGATATTGAAGAAAAAAATTAATTTTTTACTAATTATTTTTTGGTTCGTATAAATTAATGAAAATTTTTGAAAAAAAATACATACTCTATATTTACATATCTATATACATATATTTATAAATCTATATTGATCAAATTTTCTATTGTTACTAAAGTGATATAAAAAATAATGCGCGCCACTTCCTACAGCATAAAAAAAATCCCAGATAAAGCAATGATCTTCTTCTAGCAACATCCATCTCTAGCACGTCGTCAGACATCAGTTATTTTCACAAAATTTTAAACAAAGGTTTAATTATCGCGTCAATGCAGCGAAGAATTTCGTATTTCAAGGCTTCAATTGTTTGTGGTTTGTTCAAGTAAACGGTTATTCAAATGGCCCTAGACAAATAATCCACCGGTGTTAATTCATAATAACGAGGCGGATAATTGACATCGCCAAATCCCGACCGGGCAATCTATTATTCAATAAATGAATTGTTTGGCTGGCTGTGTGACTAGTGGAGCGTCCTGCTAAAGCCAAAGGTCATTGATGTCAACATTAGCCAATTGTGGCTACTAAAAATCGATTGTCATGATCTCATCACTAACGATGGTTTTGTTGGTAAATGCCTTGTTTTCTTTTACTTTTTCAAAGAGCTAAAGGTGGAAATACATAACAAGCGTTAGCCGCTGAGCGCGTTTAAAACTTTAAGACTTTTAATGCTTTTAAAATGGCAAATTACATACCATACTTTACAGGCGCCATTTAAATATGTATACATATGTGTTTTATTATGTATTTTTTCACAAAAATTTTGATTGTTTTTAACAAAATGTTTTTCTCACAAGCCAATCATAAAACCACAACTAATTCTTTTATATTTTTCAAACAGTCTTCTTTTTTCTACATAAAATCGAAAACACTTTTTTTATATGTATTAGTGATTTCATTTTTTTTCCCACTCATCCAGCTGTCAACGCTTGTAAAAGTTAAAAGTTGGTCAACTTTCTCGCATTAGCAGTGTTGCATATTTTGCTTGTAATTGCTTTATGAAAATACACTATTTCAACTTTTTTGGACATAAGCTTGAAACGCATAGCGCTCAGAACGCTTGATATGTATTTCCACCTTAATACACAAAGTTTCGGCGCAACTAATGGTGTTGTAGCGTATCATGGTTAAAGATTGCCAAGTTATCACTAAATAAATGTCAAAGAAAGACAGCCATTTCGTCATTTAATTATCAATTTATTTTCAAATTAGTCTACCCTTGACATTAATTTGTTTGCCAGTAGCCGGTTGCGGATTTCATGTTTAAAAAAATTTAAATAAAAATATTTATGGAATTAATCGTAGATAATGTTGGCCCCAGGGTTTAAACCAAAGCTCTGACATCTTGGAAAAAAAAGAGAGATATGAACAAAATTATATCTTTCGGCGACACACCTCTTAGTAATCTTCTGGCAAAAGCTCTGATAGTAACTGATTGCCAGGAATAAGCTTCTAAAGTCTGTCGTTTGGAGTCGACTTTAAACTGTACTCCCTGGTACTCATGGATAAAAATTGAAACACACAACATGAATGCTGCGAGAAGCTAGACCGTAACATTGACACAACAATAATTTTAATCAGAATACTCTAACAAATCATCCTTAACAGAAAAAGGTTCTCCAAATTATCCAGGTTTACTTCACCAAAATAAATAAAACTTTCACAGATGCAAAATATACCCCAATTACTTTTTCAAGAATTACTTCAAGTAGAAAATATAGCGGATTTTTTTCAGTTATGAAATTTATTTAAACAATATGCTACAACCTTTACTACTTCCAGAAAATTTGCCGTCTTGGAGCGATTTACAAGCTAATGGAATGATGGAATTTTATTTCTTCAGAAATGAAGCGGAAGTTCACGTTACGAATGAAAAACGACTTCTCTAGATAAAATGTGATTTAATAGGATAGCGAAATATATAATACGGCTATTCCTTGTTAATTTGTTTTATTTTTTGTTCAAAATGATCTCAAGTTTTCCACTAATTTATTATATTTTTTCTTTAAGTTACCTCCAACATTTACTTAAGAAAAATTAAATGTAAAAATAAATTGTTCAATGCAATGTTTATGTTCATAGGGAAGCACAAAAAAAATTTGACTCAAATGTTAGAAAGGAGTTTTTAATTAGTGAGCAAACATTTAAAAAGACAAAACAATAAAATAAATATTTACAAAAGCATGACATGCAGAAAGAAAATTGTATAGTTTTTCTTGCTAGTCAGAAGTCTAAAAGGAGAATAAAATAAATGGAAATTAAAACAAATTTGTTACGGTTTTTCCAAAAGCATGAATGGGCAAAAATAAATGAACAATAAATGCTACTCTACTCCTTATTTCGTTTAACTTTGTATAGTTTTGTTCATTAAAAGCACCAATATTGCGTTCGTGTTCAACAAATTAAGAAACTATAAAATACATCGTTCATTTTCTTACTTTTTTGTTTGTTGTTGTGTTGCACGCTACACTAACTAAAATGGTTTCGTGTTTCGTCTAATATTTTGTAACACGTGAAATTAATGATTACAAAGAAATATATGTTTTTAATAAATTTTTGAATGAAAAGGCAATATATTTCGCATGTGCAAATCTTGTTCACAAAAAGGAGATTTAAATTGTTTTGAGATATTTAGCAAAGATTCTGTAAGTGGTATATGAGACGATTTTGTTTAACGTTTTTCAATTACCTACAGTTGGAAATGATTTAAAGAGCCATTCAAAAATTCATTCACGACTCTCAATCCGCTCTTTCCTCAGTTAGAGTCTTGTCACTTGTTAGCCTAAAACTTTTGATAGATTTTTTTATAGAACATAGAGAAACACACAGCGAAACACATTCTCCACAGTGTTTTGTAAAACGAAATCTAGTCAAAGTAAAATCGAGAATTTTTGCAAAGGAGAATAAAACTACTTTGCAAGAATTATTTTAAAGTTCTGGTAATCGAGGGAGTTACGTAAAGGTCATTAAGAGAAGAAATTAAAATATGAATGATTATAGAAATTTGAAATTTTATTGAATTTCTATTGTACTCTTTTTCGATTTACAGAAAATACCTACCTGAAACACATGTTACCAATTAAAAATCATAAGAATTCAGTGGCAGTTCTAAATCAATGATCAGTTGTCTTTAGATATTTACTTTGTTTAGTTGTGGAATTCTATTAATATAAATCAAATCAGAAAAATTATATAATAGTTCGACCTGTTCTCAAGCTCAAGGTCAAGAAAAAAAAAGTATTTGCTTATTATTTGAATTCTATTAATATTTTAATTTTCAAAGCGCTATGTGGTTTTCTATTTCTTTGTAGACTTAAAAGATAAACGAACACAAAACACATAATAGGCAATCGGTAGGTAGTTCAATACCTTAATTTGAAAAATCTCAATCTAGTAAATATTAAAAACAAGATAGATAAGATGAATACATACATACATACATAACTGGCCTTTACAACCCTGTGTCAGGATTACGGCCTAGCTTCTCACAGCACTCATGTTGTGTGTGTCAATTTTTATCCATGAGTACCGGGACCTACAGTTTAATGTCGACTCCGAACGACAGACTTGAGAAGCTTGTTCATGGCAATTAGTTACTCTCAGAGCTTTTGCCAGAAGACTGCTGAGAGGTAGTCGCCGAAAGAAATATTTTTTTCATATTTCTTTTTTTTTGAAGATGTTAGAGCCTGGAATCGAACACAGGGCCCATGTCTTAGTAAGCCAACACACTAACCACTAGACCACGGCGACTACGGATAAGATAAGATGAATACCCAAGTGGTTAATTAATTAGGAGTCCACACAAAAAAAGATTAACAAAACCAATAAAATGGTTTTGAAAGATTGTCGTCTGTGCTTACATCGGTTTTTAATTGAAAATTTGCATACTCTCAGTGCCACGTGTGATCCAAATAGAACAAAAACGTTGTCACTAAACTGGATATGTATATCATTAAGAGATATTATGAATGATCATATTTTATGAAGAAAAGAATAACGGTACAAAAAGTTAAATTTGTTATTTTTTGCTTTTACTTCAAAATGCTGCAAAAACTGGTGTAAATTTTAGATCACTTGAACAGGTTCACTAGGAATAAAATTAGTTTGCTTTTGACCATCGACAGTATAATTAAAATTTTAAATATTTGTGAGTTACTGCAATACTTTTTTACATGTTTTATGTAAAATGGCGATTAACTGAAGAAGAAAAACGTAATATTAAAACATTCAATGAAACTGGCTTAAGCCATAGGAATATCAAAAAAATTGGTCGCAACCAGAATGTTGTAAGTAATTTTTTAAAAAATCTGTCCGATTACGGAAAAAACATGAAAGGGCGGAAGAAAAAAGCTACAACAGAAGCATACAGGAGAGCTATTATAAGAGCTGCCTCAAATTCGAGCGACTCTGCTGCAAAAATTAGACAAAAATTAGGTATCACAGTTAGCATAAATACTGTAAGATGTGTTATTCGAAGTTCTAAACATTTAAAGAGATTGAAAATTTAAAAAAGCATTTCTTAATGCTGCTCGTAAAGCGAAACGGCGACAGTTTGCACGAGAACACATGAGCCATAAAAATGAATGCTATCGTGTTGTATTCTCAGACGAAAAAAAGTCTAATTTGGATGGATACAACTACTATTTCCACGACCTGCATAAGGAGGAACGCCACCTTAGTCGTCTCAATAGCTGTGAGGGAAATGTAAAGGGTGTGGGGGGCGATTTCATATTATGGTACATGTGAGCTTTAATTCCTCACATCAAAAATGAGCGCCAATAACTACAAAACATTACTTGAAAAGGCGTTTCAATATTTGTCTACTATATTTAGACCAATTCCTCGATACATAATGCCAGGGTTGTAAAAATGTGGATTCAAAGCCAAAATGTCAATATGTTGGAATGGCCACAATATTCCCCTGACTTAAATATTATCGAAAATGTTTGGAGCTGGCTTCCTCGCAAAGTCTACAAGTCCGGTAGACAATACGAAACCAAATAAGCTTTAATTGAAGGAATTATAAAACTTGGTCCAAAATTTCATTATCATTAATTGAACATCTTTATAACTCCCTTCCAAATGGTATTCTTGAAGTTATATCGAATAAAGGAGGATATACTTATTATTAAATCATCAAAAAATTATCTTAAAAAAATATAAAAAGTTTTACAAAAAAAATATAAAAGGTTTTTTAAATGAATGATAGTGAACCTATTCAAATGACACAAAAAATTGTGTTGAAAATCATATTCGTTTTGGGAAAAGAATTACTAACATTCAGTTATTAATAATTGAAACAATTTTTTTACTATAAACTCACACAATCCAATATTTTACCATTATAGAAAATATTATAAAACCTATAAACCTAATTAGTTTTCGAAAAAAATTAATTTGAATATAACGAAAGTAATGAACCTATTCAAGTGATCCGCAGTGTATTTACTATTGTGTTTACGAAAATTACTGAATTAAAATTTGTATTGCTTTTCAGAATTATTTCCTAATTCTAAACTTCCAGAAATGTTTTTTGTTTTCATCAATAAGCTAGTGGGGTTTTTGGTTTAACAACCTGGACAGTTTGTACTGCAAACTCAGATTCTAAGTTATAGAAAATCGTTGAGAAAAGTATGTCAAGCTACGAGTATAACGAGAATATTTTTAGAAATAATAATTTTTTCCCAAATTTGTTGTCGCGTCTTTGTTAGGAGGGCTAATATTTAATACGAAAGATTTAATAGCAAAATTTTATTCAAATATGACTTACTGAGTAGTTTTCGCAGTTTTTAATCAGCAGCAGAATCTTGTATTGCAAGAAGACTCAATTTCTGTTGGTTTCATTTCATTGTAGCAAATATTGACTTCTATGAGGTTGAGGCTAAGATGAATAATTGCTTTGTTGGCTCTCCATATTTCTAATTCAATGGTAATAAATTGTTTGGTTATTGAACCAAAATGATGAAATGAGATTTTATTTTCTTTTGTTTTTAAGAAAAAATAGTTTAGTAAACCTGTCAGCAGTTAACCTTTGCACTTTTAACAGATAATAATTTATATATTGGATATATGTATTGCTATATATGTTGAAATAATTGAAAATAAAAAAGTATGAAATAAACAACTGAACATAATATGCTTGAAAGCTGTATAATCCTGTCAGAAATATAAATAATTTTTCCCTCATTTTGTTTTCAATCACTCTTTTTCAACTTTTATTTATTTTTGTTTTGGGCAAATATTTACTTAAAGTTTTAAAAATAAATAATATTTGTTAGATTTGTTATTGTCATTGTTACCTTTTCTTTATATTGTATAACTCGTGTTTATTTATAGGATTAGATACACTATTGGTTTTTTTTTTTTTTTGTTGCAAAAATAATGTTTGCGAAATGTCAAAAAGGGTATATCAGTTTTTATTTTCATAATAATTGCAATCTATACTTCCCCTTTTCTTACACAAAATATCGAAAATTATTATTTTTTCCGCACCGTTGTCAAAGTTTTCTAGTAGTTGTCCTTAAGCAATAAAAAGTAGATTCTAACAATAAAACACAACAAATATCAACAAGTTAGTGAACCAATAAAGATTTAATCTAAAAAAGGTTTGCTTCCTTTTTTAATAAAATAAAATAAGTGTTACTTTAGAAATATAAAATGTCAGAATTATAAACAAAATAAAAATAAAATTTCAATTTTTTTTATTTCTAACACCTTTGGCTGTGTTGTCACTTACTCAAAGTATTTCTGTTGAAATGTATGATCAGAGTTATGAAAAACAGAAGTAATGAAAACATAAAATAAATTGAATACCCACTTGTGTATTAAACTGAACTTTAAGAAAAATTCTTTAACTCTTTTGGCTTTTAAGTTTTTTATGTTAAACAAGAACAATAATTCTAAATAGAAACACTTTGGAATTGTTTTTTATAATACATTTATTAAATAACAATTAAATAAAAAATTATATTCTAATTTTTTAATTATATTCTAATTTTTTATTACGAGCAGAGTGACTAAGACCATAAGCTCGGTGTAGTATCGCAGAATTTAAAAAATTCGATTCAGAATTACGTTTTTCCTAATACGCAACCCATCAAAAATACCAGCTTTCAATTTTTCGGCACTTTTTGCTGGAAACATTCGTGAAAGAAAATTAAAACATTCACCACTTTTGTCAAGCTCCGTCACAAACTGTTTCATTATGTGGAGGACAATCAACATCACCATTCCTGCAAATAACTTGTTAGTCAAGCAGTTGTGGAGTTAAAAAGTTTTCAATAATATCACGATATACCTCCTCATTGACAGTTAGCGTTACGCCGTTTTCAGTTTCAAAGAAGTAAGGTCCCATGATTCCTTCTGATGAAATTGCACACCAGACTGTCGCTTTTAATGGACGCACTGATGAATAATTTGAGAGTTTTTCATTGCCCAGAACTTGTTCTGTTTATTCACACATCCATTCAAATGAAAATGTGCCACTCATTATGATTTTTTTAATCATTGTCACAGTTATAGACGATTGATTTTGATAAAATTTTTTAACGACATTTGCCATGTCTGTACTTCACGACTGCGAAATACGAACCGTCTAGACTCTAGACTAATGTTTACCAAAATGGTATCGCTTTTAAATTACTCGAAACTAGTCATCTGGCAACTCCAATATTACAAAGGAAACCCCCCGGGGGTACAGTAAATGGCTTCTGGTGATACGTTACACCAGGGGCCTGTACTCACCAGGGAATATGGAGTTCACCTAGCCCTGGGTGACCTGGCGCTTAATATAGGCCGAGATTGGTTGGTAATTTATTACTGACCCTCTCAGAAACTAACCAGAGAAACCTATCTAATCTCGTACTACGGACATCAGAAAGCCCCCAGTTTGCCTGTGCTCCCCTGTTATTAGGGTAGTGAGGCAAATCGGCCTGATGGTTTGGCCTCAACAAGATTGGTTGTTACTATCCAGGAAATAGTAGTGACAAAAT
Organism: Metopia argyrocephala; assembly: GCA_963576795.1. NCBI lineage: Eukaryota > Metazoa > Arthropoda > Insecta > Diptera > Sarcophagidae > Metopia > Metopia argyrocephala. The sequence goes on along the minus strand of OY756211.1, from coordinate 51,614,496 downwards.
TGTAAATCCGTTGTTCATGGGCTTTCTTCTGACCGGCGTGTCTTGGGCATGACTGAAATTAGAGGGCAGAGTCTTTGGATGGCTCTCGTCAGACGCATTGTGTTTGACCTCCACTCTACAACGGGTAGCATGTGATATGTATACGGATGGTGCACATGTAAAATCTACCAATTGTTGTTACCCAGCAAAATAATACGGATGTACTTCTAGAAAATGTTATTGTTACGACTTCTAAGTCAATATTTTTGTAATTTTTTGATATCCAATAATAGCCAATAAAAACTAATTGAAATTAGTTTAGTCAACGTGTTTGAATCACACATTATGAGTTCATTCGTGTGATTCATATTCACAAAATGAGTTCAATTGCTCTGAGTTTTCTCATAAGCCCTGCTCTTTAATGACATCCAATTAAAGTGCATGTTTTTTCGAAATTGAACCACTTCCTTAAGTATTTAATTTGTGATTTTATTACATTTTTGACATGTAATATGTTGCTGGGTAATATTACCATATTTGTTTTTAATAGAATCACAATTAGAAATATATTCATTATTTTATTAAGTATTTACATATAATATGCCAAAGTAACTTGACCCTTTTGTTTCAAATTAATAACATTTTAATGCTTTTAATGGCTCTTATTGTCAGTATTCGTTGAGCCTTTAGGACAATTAATTTCGTTATTTTATTGATAAAATTTTATTTATTCATAGAACCTTATTACTATAAAAATGTTTGTAATTTGCTTACATTCAATTTAAACTAATGATCTATATCTACGTATTAAAAGGAAAATAAGTACTAAACCTTAACCCTTTTACCCATTTTTGTTATTATTTTTAACTCTTATTGGACGCATTTTTAGTGTTTGCGTGTTATATTATTTTTAAACAAAAGTGTATGTTAATAACACGTAATACATTGAGTAGACGGGGTTTGTTTCCAATATTCATTACATGGAAATTAATTTTGAATGTAATAATAGAAATGGAAATTATTTATTAAAAAAACAACAAAATTAAGTCTGTGTGCAAACAAAGACAGTCTGATTGAGGAGATTTCTACGTTTTTTTAATTTTATTGATTTTAAAGGGAGAATAAGCCGTAATATGTCATCTGTTTGGTTTTGGCATTAGGGTATTCAAACGATTAATCGTTAATCGATTAATCGAAGAATTTTGTTCAAATAATTGTTCGAACAATTAAAAATAGTCAAATTTCGAATAACGAATAATTCGAATAATTCCCTACGATTAATCGATTAATCCATATAAAAAATACTTTATTTATAGAAATAATAAATGGTATTAATAAACTTCCTAAGTGTTGTAAAATACTGCTACATTGATAGATTTAGAAGGCATTATACAATTTGTTATTAATACAATGGAAAATGCAAACAATCCTTTTCCAAATTATTTATTAGAAAGGCTTAAGATTCGAATAAATGAAAGACGTGTAAAACTACTTAGTACACTTATTTTATATCTTAATTCTGGTACATTTTCACTTTTTTAAAATATTGCACAAAATCTGAAATAAAAGATTTTGCAAACAAATTGTTTTTGAGAATGTTTTTAGAAAATATGGAACAAAATGTGTCAGATGGTGATATGATTGCAGAAGATTTAATTGGAATAAACGAAAATAATCTATTTTCACAATACAATGAAGCAATTAAAAGTGTACAAAATTTTAAAAAACCTAAAAGAGGCTGCAATGATTTAATGGGTGATTTCTTATATTTAGAAAAAACCAAAAACAGAACCGAAAAATTATATATTCTTTTTCATGCACTTCTCTCAATTTCTCCAACATCTACAATCAGCGAGAGATTGTTCTCAAAATCGAGTTTTATTAAAATTAAAGAAAACAATCGATTGAAAGCTAAACATATAAATTACATCCTTTTTTAAAAGACTACTTTAATAGAAGTGCATACTTTTTTTAACTAATTTTTAACGCATAAAATGAATTATTTTTAATTACTTATTTAATATTTTTATTGCATACGAAGTAGTAAATTATTACTTTTATATATTAAATCGTTATATATGTATATGATCTTAAATATTAAAATTAATTAATGAATTATTTATGGTTTAGTTTTTCAATAATATGTTTGAAAGTAAAATATACGATCTCATTACAATTTCTAAACTACACATTACTACGTTTTTGGTTATTATTATTTGTTTTTTTGAATAAAATGTTTTAATAATACGCAAAATTGGTATGTTATTTTATATAAAACAAAATACGATTAATCGAACAATTTTGAAATTTTATTCGATTAATCGATCAAGAAAAAAACCCGAATAATTACTCACTCGATTAATCGACCAAAGAAAAAAGTCGAATAATTGAATACCCTATTTGGCATACAAAAGTGAATAGGTATATATGATTGCAGAATTTTAACGTAACAGTTGTTAGAAAATATAATTTATTTAATAAGAGTTATTGGGCTGTTTATCATACATTTATCATATAATATAAACATAAATTCGTAGACAAATTAATTTTAAGAATTTTATAATATTTTGAGAAGTACTAAAAGGATATGCTCTACGTCTTTAAACGATTAATATATGTGGGATTTGGTAACTTTTAAAACGTCACAAGAAGCGACAACTCATTTAGTAGGAGAACATTTTAATTGAGAGAAGACTATTGCTTTGGACGCTGGCAATACACTACATAATTACAAGCATATACCTTTGAGTTCTTGTAATTAATAATCTGAATTATACTGTAGACAGTCGACGGCGCTAATGTGCATTAGTTGAGTTAATTCAAATTAACTTGCGCATTATCTCGATTCCAACGTAAGTAATTCAGATTTAATGTTAATGCACAAAACCAAACTGGATTTATACTGCATTTAGGTTTTTAATACGGAAATACTGTGGATAATTAATCAGCTTTTGGCAAATCATGTGCTATTGTGAATGAAAATTTAATAATAAAAAAATAAAATATATTAAAATCAATGCTTATCGTAATATCTGCTTTCTATCCATTCGATTTAGTTATAAAGGCAAACAAACAAAACTAATAGGACAATTAAAGTTCTGGTTTTAAAGATAAAATAAAAATTTTACGGATCTTTGTTATCAAATATCGCACAAAGAACTGTTAAGATTTTTATCGTCCGACATTTTAAAGTCCAGCAAAGTGACAAAACTTGGGAAGATGCTATAGAAACTCTAGTTAGGATGAGGGCTGTACAATAGAGCCCTTCAGGTACTTTACTTTTACCTCCTGTATTAAATAATGAATGAATGAATGAATTACATGAGTCAACAAAATTAAGGTTTTTTTGTGTCACAAGACCCAAAGGATAATATAGTGGTTAGATTGCTCGCTTACAACACCAAGCAGCCCAGGTTCGAGCCCCAGCACTGGAGAATATGAAAAACAAAAATTTGTACGGCATTTTCAAAGTTTTAAATTAAATTAAAATATGTAAGAGGTTCCTAACCGCCTCCAAATAGTCCACCCCAAAAGTATCCGCCCCTTGACATACTACACTTCCACCCTTGAGCCATCAAATGAATGCTCAGGAGAGAGGGCTACCTAATGGGTAAGCAGGCAGAACTAAAAAGCAAGGATCAAAACCTATGAACAACACCTTAGCAAAGATCCTCACTGCTTCACAACTAACAAAAAAATTAATGTCAACAGATGGGGCAATTGATTTTGATCGTTTTCAAGAGTAAATGTATAACATTGGCCTTTGAGTGGTCAACTGACTCGTAACTCGTTTCATTGACATAAGGCGCTTAATAGGAAAAATTAAAAGAATTAAGAATCTATCTTCCATTCCAATACAATGCTGCAGAGCATTAGTAGGGGCGCAGCCCCTGAGTGTTGGTCATATTCGTTTGGTTTGAATTTTTTTTTACACTGAGAATAACAACATTTTCCAATCATTAAAGTGCCTACTTTCTTATACACTCCACTTCAATAGATGTCTGTAGTCGCTGTGTTTCATTATTTTATTGAGTATTTTACTTACAAAAACACTAAAACCCGGTTCCATGGCCATGCAGTCAAAGCGTGAAGAGCTTCACCGCTTTTTAAAGTGTGGCCTTCATATGCCCACTTCTTGTTTAGATCCAAATATCATCTGCTAGTTAAAATGAGTATCAGTCTTATATCCCAAAGAAAGTTATTTATGGCAGTACTAAGTTAATGGAATTTTTCCACTATGTATGACTCTACAATTCCTCATTTACTGATGCAATCGATAAACCTATTCTTTTCTATGTACTTAATTATTTTTATCATATTTAAATTAGAAGCGGTTTAATCTCGCAACTTTTGATTTACGATGTAAAATTTTTCAGCATATGCGAGTACCTGTACCTTTTGACGTAAATTATGTCTGTGTGCATGGCGTTAAACCTTTTCTCACAAAATATTTCAAATATCATCTTATCGTTATTTGGACTGGTATTAAATGATTTTGAAAGCTCGTAGTCTATTTTAACTCATAATAAGTCATCTGTATAACAGCACTAAACTTATAAAAAGTCTAAAAAACATTTTGAGCGAAAGAGCCAACGTCTTTCCTTAAATATTTGGTTTGAAACTAAAAACTAAATTTTAAAACATCTTGCCTTTGTTAGTTAAGATTTTAATAACCATATATATCTGCTTAAAACGTTGATAAATAGGACCAAAATAATTTCAAATATAAATTAATAAAAAATAAATATAAAGATAAACCCATATTTGAATACATTAAGCCGCTCATAAAACCTAATTAAGAAAAAAATTATACATAAAACGTATTCCTACCACTTGCACAGAGAGAACAAAACAAACAAATTGTTTACAAATTTCTCACAAACGTGTGTTAAGTTCTAATGAATTTGTTAAGCGTGTAATAAAAATCTGTATTTTTGAATTGAAACAAAAATTAATTGGAATATCGTGTCGCGTGTTGCCACCTGACATGCACATCTTCTGTAATAGATGTCTATGCAATGACAATAATGGCGACAGTAAGCAACATTATCCACAATAAAATTTTCTAACTAATGATAAGAAGTGCCTCCACTTGAAATTGTGACATTAAAAAAGAAATTGAAACGAAACACAAAAACACACATATTTCAACATTTCGTTACCAAACACGACTCACGACTAAAATTATTCATATGTACGTATAGTATCTGAAGGATTTTCATTTGTAAGTGAATTTGAAAATGCAAATGAAACAAAATAAAATCAATACTTTCGTTATTACCGTCAACTGGTACTATAAACTCAAAATTCGATTAAAGTGCAGAACAAACCAGAACTCTATACTTGCATGTCATGAGTTTATCAACATTTGGTTAAAACAGTGATGTGTGACAATTTCTGCATTTTATAGGTTGTAAGTTAATGACAATTTCAGTGTAATAAACTTTTTGTATTATTTGTTGATATTTTTGTGTTTTGTTTGTTGATTCACATTGTGGCATCTCATAAAGCGTATTATTTATTCACATTATTTTTTCTCGTTTGTTTTTTTTTTTTTTTTTTTTTGTTTCATGAGGTTGTAGAACAAAAATTAAATTTTTACACAAATTTAAATTAAAAGAGGTATTTATCTGAATTAATAATTAATAATTCCTAATAACAGTATTAACAAAGTTTAATCCAAATATCCTCAATAATATTAAAGTTTCATATTTACCACCTAAACTTTGGCGCACTTCCCAACCCGAGCAACGTAGTTACATGGCTTAAAATTCGATGCTGCTACTACTCGTATTAACGTATAAAAGACATGCAAAAATCAATATCTACTAAGTGTGAAAATTACGACTTCCAAAAATCCAACATTGTCTACTTCTTGTCAAGGTTGCTTGTACGGAATTTCTAAACTTCAAATATTACCATTCTCAAGATTGAAAAAAATCAACATTTACTTTGAATGAGAGGTACTGCTCCATTTAATATGGATTCATTTAGATTCTAAATGAAAGACTAAATTTATAAAGTTTCATTTTAACCAAGTTTCAAGATACAAAAGTTCGTACTAAAAACATCATACCCAGCAGAAAATTTTTCAAATTTGGAATTTAAATAAAATTGTAAGCAATAATGGCAGCATTATATTGTTTATGCATACCTCAAAGCTTACAAATATGCTATAGGATAAGGTATTATTTTTGAATTTGTATAATATTTGCTTACTGGTTGCAATAAATTTGCGTTTCTACTGCATTTTAGCGGCTCATTTCATATTAAAATCATACATTATTGATGCGCACGAGTAAGTGATTGTTTACAATTTCTCCCTTACAAAATAGCTTATTGGTAGGCACTAATTTCTGCTGGGTATCCACTCATCCAATTACGCCGTTTTTTCAACGGATTATTTGCAGTGACATTTAGCTACTTCGGTTAAATTTAGAAAGCATTGTTAAGACAAACACAAGAATTTGTTAAGTTAGTATGGAAAGTATCACACCCACTTGTACAATTCCACCCACCTTTTGGCTTGTGATTTATATTGACTCCGAAGCCATTTGAAGTGTGTTTTCTTTAGCCGTTCTTCAGATATACAAAAATTAAAATTTCTTCGTAAGGGTGGAACAATGCCAATTTGTCGAATTCCGCCCTCTTTCTAACTGATTTGCATTGGTAATTAAGCTATTTGGAGCTAATTTAGGGGTTCTGTTCTATTTTAAAGATATAAGTAAAAAAATATTTTTATGGACATGGCACTGCTCACTTGAAAGTTTTTAAGTTTATGTACCCTAAAAACTATTCAGAAGTTTATTTATTATAATTTAATCTAAACCCACATTTATTTTTGTATGTAAGATATACAAAGATTTCAGAGCTTTGATATATTGGGCGGCCAAATTTTGAAAAAATTCTTACTCAGCTGACGTTCAGAGCATAAAAGAAATTATCTCTCCTAAAATTGCCAATCAAGCGGCCTACAAGTGTCATCCGTGCAACGATTAGGCAGAACTACATGCATTATAATCTGGTGGATAAATTAATGCCATTTTATTTTTCAAACTTGATTTTCGTTATAGGTCCTCTACGGCTACTTTAATTATTTGACTATAAATAAATCTGTCGTAGAACAGCAATTGTGATTCAAATATATACTTCAAAATATAAGTTTGCTTCAAGAGGTCTTTTTTTAAAATTCTTAATATAATTTTTTTTTTTAATTTTATTTTCATCATAAATAACACGTAAGTGTTTAACAATTAAACAAAGGATGTGCCATTGACATACATATACTTTTTCTTTTTATTTTTTTGAAAACTCACTTTACAAAACAATTAAATCAAACGCAAAAAAAAAAAAACAAAATGAAGAAAAATGCCCTTAACGAAAGAAAGTGGCTTCAAGCTATTTGTGACCATTTATAGTCAATTGTATGTATTGCAGAAGAGATATTTATTGTAAAAGTATGAAGGAAAGTAACAAGCACATGCACCATACTGTAATAGAGATTGATTAGGGATTTTCAAATCAACCAAAAAGTAGTACATAAGAACGGTAAATTTTCATAACAAAGAATAAACCAATTCTATCCACCGACATAATAATAAAAGTCAAATTTAAATAATTAAAAAAATATAAATTTGGTTTCACTACAATCGAATACCTGTTCCATAAGACTATTGCTAAGCATGTGGAGTTAGTAATCATATATCGCACTTAATTAGATAATATGTTATAGTTTTAAGTTTTAATTTCTTTGTTTACTTTAACTTACATTTTTTTATGATGTAGAAATCTCAATAAATTTTAATTAAATAAAACTATGTATACTTTGTTAAGACATAAATTCTCTATATGCATTGACATAAAAATAAGCAATAAAAAGCTAAATAAAATAAAAAAATAAAATTTTTATGAATTTCGCCTTTTTTTGAAATATTTTTAGCTAAAACAAACCTAATTACTTACGAATGCAGTTTTCTTCCCAAACGCTTTTAAAAATTTAAGTTGGACAACGACAAACTGAGTAACAAGAAGCCAACAATTTGAGGAATATCACTGAAAATGAATTTTTACAAAATAACTTCTGCATATGAGGGTGTTTCTGAAATTTGTTGATATAATTTGAAATGTACTCAACAAGACCTATAACCCACTCTAGGTCCTTTTTGCCAAGTTTTTTTGCTTTTTTAACTGTAGCGCCGTATTGTTAGGAACACCTTAAAAATTAACGGAACAGATGTTTTCTTAAACAGCAATACAGTGTCTGTAATCAAGTACTTAAAAAGTAAAAATTAATTTAAAAAAAATATATAAAAAAAATAAAACTAAAACTAAAACTCTTTAAACATTTCCATAATCTTAATAAAAATCAGTAAAAACAAATGAAATATGAAAAGCATACCAAGTTAAGGTCAACCACAAAATATAAAGAATGTTCTCTTTTTCAACTTTGGTTTTTATAAAAAAATTGTTAAAATTTTTTGACATGATGAATAGAAAGGGTTTTAGAACAAAAAAGTGTAACAATGAAACCAAAGAACGAATAGACAAAAAGAAAAAAAAAAAAAAAGAAATATTTTAAGGATATTTCTGGTACAAACATAAGGGCTCATGTATTATTCTGTACAGTAAATACTTACTTTTAACAGAAGAAGTATTGTGTGCAAAAACTACTATCAGAGCATGAACGAAATATTTTTTTTAGTTTTTATAATAAAATTTGTAGTAAAATATTTAAAATAAACGTACTCGTATATATGATATGAGCCTTGACCTAAAGTATGTGTATGAACTGTATGAAAAACTTGGATTATTTTTGTTTATTTTTTTATATTAAGATTTGTTAAAAAGAAATGTCAAAAATATATTTCATATGTAGCACAATGTTTGCTGAATGCAAATTGAATTGAAACACAAGTTTGTTAAAATAATGTAAACACAAAAGAAGTATGCATTGCAATTTATTTGATGATTTTCCCATAAATATATTTAGTAAGCCGGATAAGGGAAGGCTGCAAAGTTTTACTGATTTATTATTAAAAATATTATTTTTTAGACAACTACAGCTGTTGTATAATGAAAAGTTAGCAACTGCAAACCCCTAATGAATGTATTTTCGTTAATCAAAGCTACTAAGAGATACTTGTACGTGATAACTTAGAAACAAAAACCACATCTGATATAAAATTATATTCCAGTTTTTAAAGTTTTCCTCTGCTTGACTTAAAAGATAAATATTTTATCAGATAACATGAATGCTTTGATATTTATCCCTGTTTTTGGATATTTATTTGAAAGTTTTTCGTTTTTTTATAATAAATTATTCTTGAACTTTTTATATATTAAATAGTTTGTTGTTTTAGTTTTGTTTTAACTAAACTTATTACAAGAAAAATTAAAGAATGAGCACAGTTGCATTTACATTTGATATTCAATACACAATTGAGAGATAGTTTGTAACTTTCCGTTGAATATTATTAAGACAATGACGAATAATTGTACCTTTAAATCCAATAAATCTTTAAATTTAAGAAATCAATGAGGACTGTTTAGATTTTGAGTACCTAAAACTGGAAAAAATAACATAATAAATATCATTCAATAAATATTTTTGTTTTAACAATAAACATATAAATACATATGCTAATGATCTTAGAGCAAAGGCATATCAACGGAAATTTTAACACTAATTAGTGAGCTGAACAGAAATACTAAAAGTACAGTTCGCTATAACAGAAGGGAACAGTTACGCTTAATCAATCAAATATGTGTAAGACAAGTACACTCAGAAAAAGAAGGAGTAGAAAACTACCGAAATTGATATCATTTGGTATTGAAATTGAGTTAAGTCCGTTTGTGCTTACTTCGTTAACAGTTGGTACCAATATTTCAATAACAACTCGGTATCACTTTATTACCAACCGCTATTGTTTTGATAACACACTGTTCCCTTCTTGTTACCAACTTTTCTTATTTTAATAACGCTTGGTTCTTAATTTGATACCGTAACCCTCTTTCTTTGTTACCTGTTGATTATTAATCCACAATAAATTTTCTACTGGGTCTTACTGTTTAATTACTTTTTTTTTTGGTTAATATGTAGTCACACAGACATTACATTTAATTCTATTGTTATATTTAAACCAACAAAAAACACAATTATTGTAATAACCGCTAATCGCGACACTCATTTAAACTCGTTCTATTATAAATTGATAATTTTCAATTAATTTAATTTTGCCATGATAACAGACACGAATTTGGCTGCGGATTCGTAGTTAGCAAGAGACTTCGCCATCTTGTCTCAGAGTTCACCCCCGTGAACGAAAGGATAGCTACGATCCGGATGAAGACAAAGTTTTATAATATCAGCCTCATCTGCGTGCACGCCCCGACGGAAGAGAAGGGTGATGCGGCCAAAGATGCTTTCTACGCAAAGCTCGAGGATGTATATGATAGGTGTCCGGCACATGACGCCAAGATTGTCCTCGACGATTTCAATGCGAAAGTTGGACGTGAAGGTATCTTTGGCCCCACTGTCGGACAGTTCAGTCTCCATAATTCCACCTCGCCGAACGGCTTGAGACTGATCGATTTCGCCGCGGCGCGAAACATGGTAGTTTGTAGCGCCAGGTTCCAGCATCTCGATATCCATAAGGCCACCTGGCTCTCTCCTGATCGATCTACCAGCAACCAGATCGATCACATTGTGATTGATGGAAGGCATGTATCCAGCATACTAGACGTGCGCACATTTAGAGGTCCAAATGTCGACTCGGACCATTATCTTGTCGCAGCCAAGATGCGACTAGGCATATGCGCAGCGAATATGGTACGTTCTAGTGTTCGAGGGAAGCTGGACATCAAAAAGCTGCGATCACAAGAGACAGCCAGGTCGTTTTCCGATCGTCTTTCTAATGAACTCCATTGCATCCCGTCCTCTCTCGAAAGTATTGGTGGACAGTGGTCTCACATTGCTCACTCTCTGCGCAACGCTGCCGAAACAGTTCTTGGTTTTGAGCGTCCTCCCCGCATAAACCAATGGTACGATGAAAAGTGTCGTGAGGCCACTGCGGCAAAGAATGCTGCCTACAGAAGAACGTTGCAGTCCACCACTACAAGAGCAACTGTGGAGGTGTACAGAGAGAAGAGGAGGGAAGAGAGACGCCTACTTAAAAGAAAGAAAAGGGAGCAAGAAAGGCGTGATCGTGAGGAAATCGAGATGTGCAGGAGTAGACATGATGCTCGAAATTTTTATAAGAAGATAAGGCGTCTTACTACTGGTTTTAAACCCGGAGCAACCTCCTGTAGAGGCGAACATGGTAATCTGGTTACAGATGCACATGGTGCACTGAGATTATGGAGACAGCATTTCTGTAATCTACTGCAGAGCGATGATGATACAGATTCCGCTGCTAGGGATGCTGTGCCGGACCCAATCAATGATGACGTTGTGATCCCGTCCCCCAGCCATGAAGAGGTCAAGGTTGACATATGGCGACTGAAGAGCAACAAAGCAGATGGACCTGACGGTCTGCCCGCTGAACTCTTCAAGTATGGAGGCGATGAGCTGGTTAGGTCCTCTAAGGCATGGCGATGAGTTTCGCATTAGAACCAACTATGAGCTGTATGAGCTCCTCGGCGATGTGGGCGTTGTTCAGCGCATTAACATCCAGCGGATACGCTGGCTCGGCCATATTGTTCGGATGGATGAATCTGCTCCAGCGAGAAAAGTTTTCGATGCGAAGGTCACTGGACGTCGGCGTAGAGGACGACCGTGTTTACGTTGGAAGGACCAAGTTGATGAAGCCCTGTCGTTAATTAGTGTGACCAACTGGAGAAGGCGCACGCTTAGCAGAGACGTCTGGAGACTAGTGTTAAGGCAGGCCGAAAACCGTTAACGGGTTGTTATGGCCATCTAAAGAAGTAAGTAAGTAATTTTCAAAGAACCTGAAAACCGGTTTTTGAAAAAAATCAAATAATCGATCACTGTAAGGTTAAGTAGGATTAAAATTTACTACTGACTTAAAATAATATTTTTTATTGAAATAATTGCAGGCCTTTGTTCTTAAATTTCTTCTCATACAATCATATGTAAAACACGCAGGATTGCATTTGAAATTGACGTAATTAGTAAGTCAATTAAATAAATACAAATATGGAAATTTTTAATTATTACTTACATTAATTTTCTAATATCGTAAGACTGCTCAATTACGTGATAAAGCTTATGTGTGAGAAGCGCTTACTCTATTTGGAAAGATCTCTAATTGCAGCATTGTACGTGATCCGCAGACTATGAAATTAAGAGGTTATTCAATTATATCGTTTGAAAAGAAAGCAAAAGCCGAAAACGAAATACAAGCAACGAATGATCAATGAATAGGATCACGTTCTATACGTACTAAATGGTCGGCACGCAAATGAGCTCATTCACGTAAAACAAGTAAAACGAACACAAATATCGGTGGTGGACGAGTTAAAAACAAAGTTTTGTCTACAAGCAGTGAAGTCCTATCTACACAAATAATATTGTGGTGGATTTCCACTAAATGAGATCATTCATTCATTAACGAGGTTTTAAAGCCACAGTGTAAACAGTGACGAATTTCCAACTATACCAAGAAACACACAACAAGTGCGCCACAATTTATGCAAATGAGAGATAGCATGTATTATCATATATGCACACAACATCACAGTGTATAACAAGATAGCCACAACAAAATTTTTTAGCATACATCTTCTTTGCTCTTCCCACTCCTAAATATTATAATAATATACAAAATATTCTTTTTTTTGTTATTGTAACAGCTGATTTTTACTTTTTGAGCTGTCATTTACTTCCTCACTGTATACACTGTGCTGAAATACTTCTATCTGTAAATCTAAGCTGTTGAGGGCTGTATCCTCAACTTAACCAGGGTTTCTATATTATCTCCCCAAATGAGATCACAGATGAATTTATGTAAGATGTACATATGTGTGTGGATATACATTCATAAAGTTTCTTACAAAACAATCCGTGTGGCGAGCTTTAGAACATACACATAAGTAATTCGGAAGTACTTGGAAATACCGGCAAGGGAATACGACGAAAGCGTTTTAATATTGAATTTATTTCGTGTACAATCTATTCCGGAAGCATTTGTTTTCAAAAAAATTTATTCAAACACAGAAAAAACAGTAGATTTTTTTTTTGCTTATTCTTCTATTAGATTTCCTTTATTTTTATTTTTCCAATATTATGCATTTTTGCCAATTTTTTTAGTTTTGCACATAAATATTGTTGAAATTCAGTGCATTCTCTTGCATTCCTTAGTGAGTTATCATTTTTTACACTACTTTCACCATACGTTTTTTTATAGTATTTTTTCTGTGTTTTTATTTTTGTTTATGTACATACATACTTATCTACATATAATTGTAAATATATTTTGTGTTCATTTCATTCAGTGTTGCCACTAAAAAAATTTTAATTCTACCAAAATTTCTTTCAAAATCTACCAAAATTAATCAAAATCTACCAAAAACCATTTTTGTTTAAAAACATACATACATTTTTGAGATGGAAAACAATTTTTATTAACACCTTTACATGTATTGGTGCATATAAATAACCAAAAATAAAAATACAACTAAAAAAATTCAGTTCTTCGAAAATACTTATAACAAAAAATAAACATATAACAAAAACAATTCAATTTCTTAACAATACATAACTAAATAATTAATACGCATAAGTAAAAAGAATTCAAAATCTTGTCAGATTTGCAAATTTTAGCTGTTTGAGATTTCAGCCGATTTCGAGTTTGTTTCTCAATTTGGTTTTGATTAAGCAAAGTGTTGAAAATTTTCGTTCAGCTGCTGCAGAACTATGCGGAAGAGAAAGTAAATTAAAAACAAAGTTGGCTAATTCACCAAAACTTGTCTCATTTAAACCATTTCTAATTGAACCGTTTAGCCCAACATAATTCAATGTTTCATTCTGTTGAAAATATCAGGATTACAGTCTATAAGATTAGAACATTTTAAAACGAGGGACAATTTAGAATACTTACTCAGGAATAATTATTCGTAACAATTTAATATCTTCTCGATTAAAATCAAATCTAGTATTGATTTCCTTTAGTAATTCAATGTAAAATTGCAAAATCTTATGTTTAACATCAAAAACTTCTTCCGCGTTAAGATTTTTTCGGCTTTTGTATCGATAACAATTTTTGAAACAACAATGTGATTCTTAGTACAATATTTTTAAAATCAGTATCAGTGTTGTCTATTAAATTTTTATGATGAAATTGCTTAATATGAACAGAAAGTTAGATTTTGTGCTTGAATATAAATACGGCAATCTTGAACTTCCCGACTGAAATTCCTTATTAAGATTGTTTATAATAGGCAATACAGTTTTTTTTAGCTTCTGCTAAAATCTACCAAAATCATATTCAGCCTACCATCCTACCAATTGAAACATTTTCTACCAATGTTGGTAGAATTCTACCAATTGTGGCAACGCTGATTTCATTCATGAACCAAAAAAAAAAAATACACAGAAGTAGCAAAAAGAAAAGGAGAACAAAATAATCAAAGAAGGCAAATGATATTCATGTATTCATACAAACCAAAAGATGAGATAACATTGTTTATTGTTCCTAATTTAAGCTGTTTTCTATGCCAAAAAAAATGTTTTGTTTTCTTCATTGGATTCTTTTAAATGCTGAATTAGAATACGTGGCCTATTTCTGTTGTCTTATATATAAAAAAGAATATGTGTTTGCTTGTATGAAGTCTATAGACAGCTAAACGGTTGAACCAATTTCCTTCAAATTTTATGGTAAATTAACTTATACAGTATCTCTGTCAATACATAGAAAGAACTAGACGGTTTATTTATTTCATCCGTTACAAGTGGGTGGTACCACGGCTACACAAAGCTAATTTTTATTGGCACATACTTATCTTTAAAGTACACTGTGGTTCAACAAATAGGTTTTTTTTTAGCCAAAACTAGTTGTTTGGACTATTTTTTCTGTGTGTTTTTTTATTATATATTTTTAGCAATATTTTAGACCAACAACAAATGCATTTAATTTTTACACGGTGGTATACTATTTTGTTTTGCCGCCATTTTTGTAAACATTTGACTTGGAGGTTCATATTTGGCAATCGTGAAGTAGAGATGTGGCAAATTTATTATAGAAAAATATTCAGAAAAACAAAGTATTTTAATCGTTAAAACATTTGATCAAAATCTATCATCGATTATTGTGACGATGAGAAAGTTAAATATAATGGCATCGGACTTCTTTTTGTGAGGATATCTGAAAAGCAGGATAACAAACCAAAAACGGTGGAGCAACTCAAACAAAATTAATGAAATACCGCGTGAAATGTGTGAGAATGTAATGAAAAATGCATTTATGAGGCTAACAGGGGCGGTCATTTATCTGATATTGTATTCCACACATAATTGCCGACATTAAGTAAAGCATTTATCAATATAAGATCTATTCCCTTTCATTTAATTAAAAATTATAACAAACCAAGGAGTAAACGTTACCGGCGGCCCAGGTTGTGTTTTGATCAAGTAACTTGATGCAATACACCCCAGTTTTTTTTTTTTTTTTTTTTGACAAAAAGAAAACGATGTAACAGTTTCTATGACACCATTTGCTTATAACATTTACACCTCAAACACGAAATCGATAATTTTGAATTCTGTGACACTAAAATTATTTTTGTTATTTTTGTTAAATTCAATTCTGATCCTGCCAACAATCAGATTCTGTAACACCCCTGAATATTGGCGTTGAATTGTATTTTTAACAGAGCGTGAAATAAATATTGTACACGGCTTTACATAGATAAATTCTATTTATTTTAAGAGTACTCAGCATTAAAAACTTTTCCTGTGTTTTTATTATTTAACAGACATATTAGAATATAAAACATGCATTAATTAAACTCATGCAACTTGTGGAAATGTAAAAAAAGCAGTTAAAAAGTTTGCGAAAAAAGACTACAATTGTGAACACACAATTTGAATGAGTTTAAACTTTAAAGTTTACATACATAGACATTTTAATGACCTTGTCATACAAAATTATTTCTAAAAATTTTCATAATTAAAACTAACGATAACCTTTTACTTTTTTGCATAAAATCATCAAACCGGAAAACAAATGTCAATTGAGAAAAATATTTAAAAAATAAATAAATTTTAATTTTGAAGGTTTTGCATACAAATGTTAAAGTAAAATAAATAAAATACCACGCACAGTTACGGACAAAAAATATTGTCATTTATAAAAAACATAAAATTTTAAAAATTTAATAACAATCCATGATGCTGTCACAAGTCTACAAGAACAACATTTACAAAAAATTAAAACTACAGAAGTGAAGAGTTTTTGTTTTAAAAACTGCGAATAACCAATATTTTCTTTAAATTTAAAAATAAATCAAAAATAATAATTTACCAAAATTTTTATACATATGTAAATTCAAAAATATGGGTCATACAAAACATTGCACCATTCAAATTAAAAAAAAAACGGGTCCAAAGTCAGTGGCAAATCACAAAAAAATATAGGAAGATCACAAAACGTTGCATGTAGAAACTTAGAAAAATTGATGTCGTTCGTTAAGCGGTAGACTACGAAAAATATTAATTTGCTGGAGACATTTTTAACACTAATCTTACTGACATGAGCCTCTGAGGCACATTTTGATGTTCAATTCACTGTAACAAAGGAAGTATCACATCGTATAGTACAACTACATAAATTTTTTTACTTTTATTTTACGTCTGTTTTGCATAATTTAGTAGAAAAAAAATTTCAAAATATTAAATTCTTTCATCTATTAAAGATCAAAATATAAAATTGTAGCCTTAAGCCAGAGGCACATACCAAATAGTTTGTGTTTTTCTGTAAATCCTTTTCAGAATTAATCGTCTTTCATTTATGTATGTACTTATGTATTTTTCATATAGGTACAATAGTATTCTTTCATATGCAAAAGTTGATCTTTCTGTTTTGGTCATTTAAATTTTGGGAAATCCCCATTTAAAATCAAGTGGTTTGTAAGCTTGAACACAGCACATCAGTTGCAATATATACATATTTGTAATAAAAAATATACCAAAACAATCTTGCCAAAAATGTAGCAAAAATATCTGCAATGAACATTCTTAAAAACGTTTTTTAAGTAAACATTGTACTGAATAAAATTAGTTTGTTGTTTTATACTGTTTTATTAAACATTTTATATACATACATATCGATGGTTTACTAACGCAACCTCGTAACTCGATTTTTTGCGATTTTGTGTTTTAACCGGAAAAGTAATCAGTTAATACCAAACAACAATTTTGCAAAGTTATAAGTGAAAATATTTATTAGTTTTGTTTTTATTCAATATTATTCAACCTCGTATTTCAACTGATGATAATCTTGCATGCGTAACCTCGTATCTTAAAGTAAAAGGCGACGCATAATTTTACTATCTTCACTAGAACATTTACAAATAATTTTATTCTTGCTTTTATGTGAAATAATTATTAATGATTAACTCTTAGATTTATGGTATTTTAATGAAAAAACAAAATACTATGCAGTTTATTAACCATAGCATTTACATAAGTATTTAAATTTATAAAAGTTATTATTTTCTTTTTATTTATTTATTTTATAATGATTTGAAAGTCGAATTGGTTTTGGAAGATAAATATTTAAAATTTTTTAAATAAGTTACCCAAAATAGAGTCATACTACTGCAGTAAAGAAACTACTAAAAATGTAAATACATACATATATAGAAAATTTTTATATATCAGCTCAAGATGTTTACCGTGATTTCTTAAAAAATTACAAATGTTATACCTATTGCAGTTAATGAAAGAGCTAGCTATAGATTTTTTTTATACAAAAAATATGTCAAATATAGCAATATTTCAATTTCGAAAAGATTTTTGATATATCTGTTTCCCCCATATAAATAAAAAACATGTATGTAGCTGTGACGCCCTATAACTATCAATTGCCTAATTTCACTTCTAATCAATAACCAGTTTGCACATGTTTTAAAATAATTTCTTATTAGAATGCAAAAAAGTAACTTCCTTCTTCTCCATCTGGCATCGGTGCAATTTAAATAATTAATCATTGATGAAATATATTTTTGAATATATTTTATTAATAAAATATAATTTGTAAGTAAACATATCAAGTGTAATTATTTAAAATACATCATCTAAATCCACATATCTATAGTGATGAATATAATCATCATGTTATAGAAAAAAATCGTGCTAGGGATGTAAAAAATAATGATAAAATTAAGGATGTTGCTGAAAAAATAAAAGCTATCACGGTACATGTTTAAGCTGTGCAGATAATACCATATTTACCTGCAACTGCAAAAAGCAAAAATTAAAATGTCATTAGTTCAAAGTATACAACCTAGCTAACAGGTATGAATTATGCTACGTCTGGCACAAAGGTGAAGGCGGTATGGATGGAAACATTTTTGCTTCCTGTCTAATTGGTTTTCTCAAAACCGAAGTCGAGCTTACCATGCCGATTGTATTTTACAGTGCAGTGCTCAGAATCTTAATGTAACAATAGCTAATGCTTTATTTCAATTTACTGCAAAAAATAATGTAGATGCCTATTAAAAATATTTAGTTAAGCGTAGTACCTATTCTGCTATCGAGAGGCGTACAAAAAACAAATCATACGCACCTTGTAATTTTGTTAAAAAAGAACTTGGATTTTAAGTTTTTTTTTAAACTATTCTTCTACTGTATTACAGATAAGAGGATTGAAATACTGCAAGGATAATATAATGTTTAAACTATCTTTTGATGGTGAGTGGAAAATTTTTCTTCAACGTTTAAATATGAAATATCCTATTGATGTCGAAGTTAATGTCCTATATATAGAAGAAATTTCATTATCTAATCAAAAGTACAAATATTTACAGTAACCAAAACAAAAAATACCACTAAAAAATAAGTACAGTTATTTCCGCTTAATTGAGTCTCTAAAAATGCACGATTTTTGGTGCAATTAAACGGGAAACTCAATTAAGCGATACTCGGTTAATTGATTCGCCGACGCAATTAAAACGAAAATCACTTAATTAAGCCAGACGAGCAATAAAGCGAAACATCCACGTGTATAGAGAAAACAAAATTCATTTTTTTATTTATTAAATTAAAATATAGTGTTAGTTTATTAAAACAAAACAAAAATCAGGTACGTTCGTCGTACAATATTTGAAAAGCAACAAAAATTACAAAATTCTATATAAAAACAGATCAAAATTTAAAATAATTACATTACATATGTGCATGCGAGTGTACATTAAGTGTTATAAAAAAACATTATACATACATAAGTAAAACTATGATTAAAAAAATCAGTCATCAACATTTGAATTTTAGATTTGTTGAGGCTTTCGATAATCCGTTTTTCTATATCGTTCCATTTACATGGTGAACAGAAACATGACAAAAATTTTTTTGGTGCAACATAAATGGTTTTAAGTTTGTGGAGAAAAAAATTAAGCAGACGAAATCAATTAACTGAAACATTTGTTTGTGTTTTTCGCAATGCGGTCTCATTTTATGAATCAATTAAGCGGGATGCACAATTAAGCGGAACTCAATTAAACGGGTACTTTTGCATAGGAGGTTTTACGGAATGATTTCGTTTCATGATTTTTAGTACAATTAAGCGGGAAACTCAATAAAGCGGGGCTCAATTAACCGAAAACAACTGTACATGTATTTCATACTGGAACTATGTCAGAACAATACACAAACGTTATTTTATTTTCCATTAAAATGTATGTAAGTTATCTATTTTGTTATAAATAATAAAAAATAAACAATATATTAATACTTACTATAATAGTAAAAAATATCAAATATAATTTAATTTAAAATATTTAAACAAAAGTATTAAAAAAGTTTGTAAATGTGGTTTCATTTAAAAAAACGCAACCTCGTATCTTACATTTTAAAACATTTTTTCAGTGCAGCAAAATCGTATCTCAAAAAAGGGTGAATATCTTACAGTTAATTATTTTTAACACAATAGTTGTCTTGAAAATAAATCAAAAGTTTTACATTTTCTACGATTATGAAAAAATATCTTGTAAAAATGTGCAAATATTTGTTAGAAAAACTTGTTTGTCTCTCCTGAAAAGTAGTAGTTTTTCAGTTACGAGGTTGCGTTAGTAAACCATCGATATGTGCCTTAGAGGCACATGTTAGTAAGATTTGTCACATTTTTATATCAGTAAGATTAGGGTTAAATCTGCTGGAGCCATAAAAATTGAGCTATAAGTGAAAGTCCCTTCTAAAGCTGTATAACGAAGCTTAGTAGAAAAAAATTTACTTTGGGGGGTGTGTGGAATACTGGTTAGAGCGCTCGCATACAACTCAAGACAGCCCAGGTTAAAACTCCAGCAAAAGAGAAGAATTAAAAAATAAAAGATTGCGGTTTTCTAGATATTAATTTAAAAAATTTCATACACTGTATGTTTGGCCATTTCAACCCCATTTTCAAAGATACTGTTTAGCTTCTCACAGCACCTATAGTATCAAATTTGAACTACGAGTACTGGGACATACAGTTTAACGTCTTCTCAGAAAGATAGACTTGAAACGCTTATTCATGGCAATCAGTTACTCTCAGAGATTTTGCCAGAAGACTGCAAAAAGGTGATCGACGAAATAAATATTTGTTTCACTTTATTTCCTTTCAAGAAGTCAGAGCTGGGATTTGAATACGAGCTCTCGTTTAGTAAGCCAACACACTACATACGAGTAGTAGACTACGGCGACCTCATACACTGTGCAGATATTTAATTTAATAGGGTACCTATTTATATAATATAAATAATTTTTAATATAATATGAAATGTATGCTTTTGGGGATAAGCATGTCTCTATGGCCATTTCATCTCTGCTTAAGAGACTCGTCAGGAGACTTTTTCTCAAAGGTGGTATTCAAAACTATAAATACTTATGTTAAAATAGTTATAGACTAAATGCGAATCATATCCCATTTAGTATATACCACCTTTGGGAAAAAGTCTCCTGACGAGTCTCTTAAGCAGAGACGAAATGGCCATAGAGACATGCTTATCCCCAAAAGCATACATTTCATATTATATTGAATTTACTTGCCAATAAGGCGAAAAATATTTTTTGTTTTTTTAATAAATAATTTTTAAAATTAATAGCATAATTATGTAAAAATATGTATTTTGTTTTGTTATTAGTTTCTAAAAAAAAAAAAAATTTTAAACTTTTCTTATTCAAACTTGATATTTTAAAACGTCAATTCATGAATCCAAGTTTCATTCGTTATAGAAGCTGGCTTAGGGTTTAGTAATATATAGTAATCTGTTGTAATTGGAAAAGTTATAAATAAATGATTTGTGTGATCCTTGTTACAATTTTTTTATATATTAAAGAGGTAAATCCTAATCATTACTTCTATTCAAAAAAAAAAAACTAAAAAAACCAATCAATCATATCTAATTTTACAGTTGATTTTGAATTTTTATTTGCAAGAAACTATTGGATATTTGTTTCTTTTGATTGTAAAAAGCTCTTTACCAGTTGTTCCGAATAGATAATTAATCATTTGTTTTAAAGAACAGTTGCTTTTCTTTAATGTGCAATCAGCTAAAAATAAAATATATTCTAAATGTAATGCTTAATTTAACTTTCCAACTCTAATACAAGTAACTTCAATACAAAGCTTTGATGCCAACTTTTTTTTTTTTGAGTAAATGAATTACATCAACGGAAGTGAATTGTTGGCTGTTTGTATATGACAATTTCGTACAATAATGACGAACATCAAAAGTTTTCCTTTTTCTTTATCTTCTTAAATCGTAAAGTTTTTGATATTTTAGACAGATTTGTTATTACAATCACAAGCATGTAATTAAAAAAATTCTTCTGTTGCAAAACAACACTTTATATACAAGTTAGTATATATATATGTAAGTATGTATAAGTATATAATTTTATTTCCTTAATACAAATGTTATTTTTTATATTTTTCCTTTACGCTCTCTCCGAATACTTTATTCCTTCATTTATTCGCACTTTATTTGTCACTGAATGAGTGTCTGAATATAAAATTGTGTAGTTGATGTTATTTTATAAACTTGGCAAAGTAAGTGTCTCTGTCAATGACAAAGGAAATTTGCAATTAAATCTAATTTTGTGAACATTTAAACTCTTTTTCCAACACTTTTATAAACAATTTGGACATAATTTTGTTATAAAACTTTTGGCAGCTTAATAAATGAGTACTTATAAAATGGCATCTTACACTTAAAAAACATTTGAAGTTTTTGTAAGTTGTAACATAGAGAACGCATTGGGTATTTTGATTAAAACTCAGTTACCTGCTTCAAGCATATTTAATGAAAATTGAAAGTTTTTTAAATTTTTCTTTATTGTTTACAGTAGGAATAACTGTATTTTCGAAAAAAGAAAATTATTTCGAAAATACAAGTTTTACATGACAAAGGAACAAAAACGTTTACACAGGAGGTTGGCTCTCTATATATTTATAAAAAACAATTAAGATTTGACATGGAAAAAGAAAATTCTATTTAAAATAATCAGGATAATAATAAATTATTTAATTAAGAAAAAATAATAATAAATATATTTACATATTATATGTTTGTCTGATGACTTTTGATCGCATACCCTTTCATTTGAAGTTTTTTTTTTTAAAAATTGGTATAGTGGTTAGAGAGCTCGCAAAAAAACTGGAACGGCCCAGGTTCAAATCCCAGCAAAGGTGAAAAATTAAAAAGTTAGTTTGCGGTTTTCCAAAATTATTATTTAAAAAGAAGAGGTTAGTTAGGACCATCAACAAAGAAACCGCTCCCCGACATTCCACTCTATTCAACCTTAACCAATGTCAACAAAAAAGCGAATGATCAGAGAAAAGCGCCACCTATTCGAAAGTAGCAGATAACAGCTAAACCTACTTAACGAAGACATTTACCACACAATCAACATGTAACGATGAGGCACTTGCTGTTGATCATTCAAGGGTGAAGGTATAACACTGGTCTTTGAATGATCAATTCACAGCAATTTGTGCCATTCCTAAGGCGCTTAATAATAATTCTCCTTTAAATATGTTCGTATATTTTACACCTAAGGACTTTCGCTTCCCTTTCGAATATAATGCAGAGTAAGTAGAGAAAGGCACTCGATTTGTTTCATTTTTAATGTCTTCATGCAACATCTAACTTATTTCTAAGTCAACTATTTGAAATTTATATGAAATTTCGCTTGATATAGTATGTTTTCGGACTGAAACGTAAAGCCCACAATATTTTATCTACCCTATCCTAAACACTAGAATATAATAGAGAAGCACAATGTTTTTTGTAGGTTTGAAGAAAGCGATCAAAATAGCAGGTATAAAAGATATGTAATTTTCAGTGTGGAAAAATATCTAATCAATTCATGAAAGCACAAGGTATGCGACATGCTGTGTTTATACTTTTACTCATTTGCCTATATTTGTTCCCTGGTTTGTACGTCTCCTATAATTAAAATGCTCTAAATATACGGTTTATGTTCGAAACAGAAACTTTTCTTAAATAATTCAGAGATAAAGCTGTGGTATCCATGCATCGTTTGTTTTATTACCGTTTTTTAATTTTGCGTTTTTCGTATCAATAAGAAGTACGTAATTATGTCTATATAAGTTTTTAAATAAAAACAATTTTTACTTTACTTTGAAAAATTGTAACTTATGTGACAATTGTATATGTATGTATATAAGATAGACAAAAACAAGAACACACAAATGTTAGTAACAATAAGTTAAAAATCAAAGTTAAATAAAAGTATCCATGAGTAAGTTGGGATTGTCCAACGAAACGTCGGATAAAAAAAAAAAAAAAACAATTTAAATAATAATTTGTTTTATTTTTATTTGATGACCGAAAAAGCCTGGTGTTATTAATATACTTTATTCTGTAAATTATTTTTTAAATAAATTTAATTTTGTTTTTCTTTGCGATTTATTTTTTAATTATTTTTGAACGAAAACTTTAGTAAACATATAAGGGATTTGATTCATTATTGTAATATAATAGCGGTAAACATGATAAACAGTTTTATGCATCTGGAATTCAGCATTCCTCTGTATTTATTCATGTCAACTTTGTGGTTTTCATCCATATAAAAAATTTTTGTAGCTTTTTATGCAAACAAATATATGTCTGCATGTGGTAAATACTATACTCATATGATGAAGCAAACTTATATGATCACGCAAGAGGGTAAAAGGCTAGACAGAGAAAACTGTGGAACGTAATATTTCAAGTGTCACTTGCATTTCTTAAATGCTATATTTTCCAGTTAAAATTGTTTGAAACGTCATATGCATTCACCTCAAGCAATATGTGTTAAGAAAAAAAGAAACGTATAAATTTCATAAAGTATGATAATAAAGAACGAGGCTTGTTGCATAAATGAATAATAAGTAAACGTTTAATTAAGGCACCCTTACACGACATGTTTTTTACACGTGTTTTTTAGGTTTAAAATACATAAGTTTTTCTTTGTGTATGTCAAAATTAGTCAATTTACATAAGGTTTATAATTTTTACTCACAAACGTATATGTACAATTGCATATGTAAAAAAATAATAAAATTTTAGACACAAAATTTATAAAAAAAAACTATTTTACACATAATTCGAAATTAGAGCATTCTCTAATTGAAATTTTGTCATAAGACTTTCCTTGTGTTTTTTACACAAGCAATGTTTTAGAAGTCACACACGACATGTAAATGTTTACTCATGTAAAAGTTGACAATAACAGTGTAAAAAACATGTCGTGTAAGGGTGCCTTTACTTGTACTTATAGATACAAAATATTAACCTTCAATTTAAAACTTTTTTGTTTCATCTACAGATAACGACATATTAATAGATAGATGTCTGTAAGTCCTAAAGCAGTCGCTTAGCATTTTACAAAAAATTTATTAAACATCCTTCTTTTCCAACAAATTCTTAAAAAAATAAAATTATAATTATTATACATTTTCGAATTAAATTCGAATATTTAAGTGGATCTTTATTATACTTATTGTATGAAATTTAATAGCCTAAGATCCTAATACTGGTATTCTTATGAGAATTAACATCCGTTAAGGAATATGTATTAATTTTTAATATTTAAACAAATTTATTTATTTTTTTTTTTTTTAATAGCGAAAAATAACTTTTTTAGGGTATAAATTTGTCTTTGTAAGCTAATTTCAAAACGACTCACAAAATTTTGATGAATTTAAAAAAATGTAAATGTATGCTATTCTATAAAGCTAATTCTGTGTCCGCAGTTACATACATACATACATAACTGGCCTTTACAACCCTGTGTCAGGATTACGGCCTAGCTTCTCGCAGCACTCATGTTGTGTGTGTCAATTTTTATCCATGAGTACCGGGACCTACAGTTTAATGTCGATTCCGAACGACAGACTTGAGAAGCTTGTTCATGGCAATGAGTTACTCTCAGAGCTTTTGCCATAAGACTGCTGTGAGGTAGTCGCCGAAAGAAATATTTTTTTCATATTTCTTTTTTTAAAGATGTCAGAGCCTGGTGTCGAACCCAGGGCCCATGTCTTAGTAAGCCAACACACTAACCACTAGACCACGGCGACTATTTTTTTTCTGTGTCCGCAGTTATAATACAGTGGGCCCTCGGTTAACGAACACAATTCGTTCCAGAAGCGTGATCGTTATGCGAAACGTTCGTTAAGCAAAACCATTATTTCCATATATATCAGTGCAAAATAAAATAATGCGTTCCAAGTCGGAAAAAGTACACACTAACATATTTAAGCATCAATATTTATTGAAAGTAATATAACATATATTTATCAACATTTTTAAGGAACTGAATATAGGACGAAATGAGACAATCTGCAATGGAAAAAACGAAAATTTTACAAAAAAAATTATTTTGTATGATACCTGGACGCATACCTAGTTCTTCTTTAACAAAAAACTGTCTAGAGTCGTTTGTTTTTGACGACGCTTCAAAATTTGTTGAAAATGCGACACAGCATTATCATTGAATAAATCTGTTGCGCGTTTAACCACTGTCTGATTAGGGTGATGCTTTTTAATGTATGATGCCACAGAATCCCATGCCTTAAGCATTTCTTTAATTGCACTAGACGGTTGTTGTTCTTCTGTAACCTCCTCGGTTGATAAATTCTCCTCCACATCTTCTTGCTGTAAAGCACATTGCAAATCCATAAGCTCTTCGGTAGTCAGCTCCTCACTGTGCTCTGCCACAAGCTCATCGATATCATTGTTATCTACTTCTAGGCCCATCTGGTTAGCCAGAAATATAATTTCGTTGGTTACTGGCTCCGTGGACACTGCGAGGAGCCCCTCAGATGCGCATATGGCAAAGCGCTCGGGCCAAAGTTTCTTCCAGGAAGGTTCGAGAGTTCTCTTGGTAACACCTTCCCATGCCTTTCCAATAATTTTGAGACAAGCAACGATGTGGAAGTATCTTTCCAAAACTGTTTTAGAGTGAGATTGGTTCCTTCAACCGCTTCAAAGCATCGCTGAAAAAGTTCTTTAGTGTAGAGCTTCTTGAAGTTAGAAATAACTTGCTGGTCCATAGGCTGAAATAATGGAGTGGTGTTAGGGGGTAAAAAGTGAATTTGAATGAATTTAAACTCTTCAGGGAGATCATCTTGTAACCCTGGAGGATGGGAAGGAGCGTTGTCCATAACAAGCAAGGCACGAAGTGGCAAATCCATCTCAATCAAATATTTCTTCACAGACGGACAAAAAACTTTATTGACCCACTCAGTAAATAGAACACGTGTTACCCAAGCCTTTTTGTTGGACGTCCACATGACATTTAGACTGCTCTTGTCGACATTATAATTTTTGAAGGCACGTGGATTCTCTGAGTGATATACGAGGAGTGGTCTTATTTTCAAATCGCCGCTTGCATTGGCACAAAAAAGCAGGGGAAGGCGGTCTTTCATTGGTTTGTGGCCTGGCATAACCTTCTCCTCTGCTGTTATATAGGTTCGTTTGGGCATCTTTTTCCAAAAAAGGCCCGTTTCGTCACAATTAAAAACCTGCTGGTGCAAGTAACCTTTATTATCTATAAGCTTCTGGAAATCGGCGATGGAACTCTCTGCTGCGTCAGCGTCTGAACTTGCTGCTTCACCATATCTCACAACGCTATGGATGCCAGTACGTTTTTTAAAATTCTCGAACCACCCCTTGCTTGCCTTAAACACTTCTTCTCTGACTGCTGATATTCCTGGTGTTCTTTCAACAAGATCGGCGTATACCGTTTTAGCCTTCTCACAAATTATGTTCTGCGAAATACTATCACCTTGCATTTGCTTTTCGTTAATCCATATAAGAAGTAATTTTTCAACATCATCGAGAATACGTGATCGTTGCGAAGATATTCTTGACACTCCCTTTGAAGCATTTACGTCTTTAAGTTTGTGTTTATTCTTTAGGATGGTGGATATCGTTGATTTTGAAAGGTGGAATCTACGTCCTAGATCAGCCACCCCAACATCTTGCTTATGTTTTTCAATGATTTTATGCTTCATTTCTATAGTTATTTTTGCTCTTTTATTATTCTTTTCTACATTTGAAGGCATCTTTGTATGTAACGTTAAACTTTCACAAAAAATAACAACACGTCTTGTTAATTGTATGAACACAAGTGATGCTAAAGCTAAACATAAACAGAGAAGTTTTATGCGTAATTTGGTAGTTTCCCTTTTTTAACTAAATCAAATAATGAACATGTACTATATGTCTGTATGTCTCAACACGTCTTCTTAATTGTATGAACACAAGTTCGTTATACGAAACTTTGTTCGTTAAGCGAAACATTTTTTTTATTTTAAATGTGTTCGTTGTGCGAAATGTTCGTTAAGCGAGGCGTTCGTTAACCAAGGGTCGACTGTATATAATTCACATAATCTATTTCCAATGGAATGTGCTTTAAATAGAAATATAAAAATATGAATATGTATAACACAAAGAACTCTGATGAGACCTTTCGTAGCTGGGTCGAAAACTAGTTCAGTTCTGCTAGTGTTTGTACATATTCCTTAACGGATGTTAATTCTCATAAGAATACCAGTATTAGGATCTTAGGCTATTAAATTTCATACAATAAAAATAAAATTAATTTCAATAAATTTTAGAATATAATAATGTGGAATTTTAAAATTGTGGTTATAAAATTTTAATATGCCCAACACATTCTCACGTCTGTGTGCGCATAAAAAATGTTTGATTGAAAATAATTTAAATTACACTGTCCAACAGAATATTGGAAACAATATAGCAAATGTATAATTCTGAAACGTTAAGTTAAGCAGATCAATTTTATAAAATAAACTTAAAATTTAAAATAAATTGACAAATCAAATCAATAAAGAGAAAATAGGACGGGAAAATTATTTTTTTTATTTCCTTAGGAATTCAAGCTTTATTTAACTGTTTTTGTACCAACGGATGCGAATCCAAGTTTGGTCAGACGTTTTTGAGAATTGAAGCAAAATATTTCAGCCCTGGTTAGTGGTACGTTTCTGTCCTTTTTGTCGTGCAGTGTATAGTATTCCTTGCACTGGATATTAGGTCTTCGCATCACAAGTCTACCATATTTTTATGCCGTAATTACTTAGCTGGATTTTAATGTATATATTGCGTAAATTTGTGTTTTGCCTAATAGAAAACAACTACTGGTCTATTGTTGTAGTGTCATGTAAACTAAGTTTTTTGGAAGAAACTTCATATACCATGTATTGTTATAGCTTTATCTACCCGAAGTCGATATACTCGTGTTCTGCCATCATCAAATCGAATATAACGCTTCAGGGCAATGCGATTGTGATAGGTGATAGGATATCGCAGTTCTGAAAATAATAAATTGTCTGAACACCATAAAACCTCCGCTTTTTGATTAATGTTCTGTGAAGCATCAGCAAAATTACGATAAATGCATCTAAGTCACTCGACGTTAAGTCTTCCCATACTTTTGGATTTTTATCAGTATTGGCGGTATTTTATTTTTTACTTTCGCACCAGGTCGAAAACGTTTTAAGTTATGATGTTATTTTGACGCAAGCGTACACCAGCATTTGAATCTTGTTTGTTCAACTTTGTTCTGTTCTTATAGAAATATCCGCTTTGCTAGACAGTTTGTGCAAACACTTGTTCTTCGTAGTTCTCAGAATCATACAGCCTTTTTGGTTCATTAACTACCTTATTTTCATTCGGAACGTAATTCAAATCACCAATATGTTCATCTACTACCGATTCAATTTCATTTCCTTCCTCAGCAGTTCGCTCATGCTCTACAAGAGTACAAGAAATTTTAAGTTTCTAACTAAGTTTTAAATATGTTAAAACAACATTTCATAGAAGAAGTTCTCTGGTCAAGAGACTCGTCAGGAGACTTTTTACCAAGAATAATATTAAAACTATAAACTCGTATACATATTCAAAAATAATACACCAAATGAGAATTATATCTCATTTCGTGTATAAAAAAATAAATGAATTTAAAAGCAATGCATTCCTGTTTTCAAAGAAATATGGAGAGAGCCACTTCAAAAAATCCAACATGGCCCACGTTTTAGTTGAAGATATTCGTATGGCAACGAAGTTGTTTTTATAAAGTTTCAATACATTCACTATTATCGTTCTCAAAATTTTTATTATATGAAATTAGCATTCAATTTCGCCCACCTTTTGGCTGATAATTTGTAATGACTATGAAACTACTTAAACCAAATTAAGAAACTTTCATTGTAACCGTTCTCCAGATATAAAAATCAATACTTAGTTTGTATGGAAGTAACCATGGAAACTCGTTCGTCTCCACCTATTTCTGGACTGATGATTTGTATTGTATATAGTACGAATGTATTCGTACCAAATTTAAATACCTTTACTGTTGTAATTTTGAAGATATTTGCAAATAATTCGAATGTTTGAAATTTATTTTTCTTTCTATATGTATACACCGAAATACACTGTACAAATTTAATTTAATGAATATCATCAGGTCAACTGTCTAGAGACTTCAAACAAATAAACACAAAAATGTATGAATATGACAGCCAAGAGATAAGCCCTAAACAAATATAACAATCACCATCGAGTCCTATTATGAAGAATGCTGGTTTCTTTAGGCTAGCAGTGGTAATCAGATTTGAAATTTGCATTTGTTAACTTCAAGACATTTCCTTCAGCCAATGACTTTTGCTTAAAATACATTTTGTTTTCTTTGTATGTATAACTATATATGTATTTACACATATAGTACAGGGTGGCCCAGAAAGACCGAAGTGGTGTGAATTCCTTATAACTTTTTATTTAAGACATATTTTTTTAATTTTTTGTTTTGTAAATACAGTAAATTTATAGGGAATATTTTTAGATTAGTAATTAAAAATGATATCCCGCAAGTGGTGGCCATTTTCTGCTTCGCACAAATGTGCTCTTTCTAACACATTTTCCATGACCTTTTGCAAAACTTCCGGTGTTATGTTGTTAATTTCGTCTCGAATATTGGTTTTCAATTCCTCAATAGTCCTAGGCTTATTAACATAAACTTTCCCTTTTAAATAAACCCAAAGGAAACAGTCTGGAGAGGTTAAATCTGGGGAAAGCGGAGGCCAATTAAAATTGCTTCTACGCGAAATTATTCTTTCCCGAAAGATGTCGCGTAAAAGAGCCATTGTGGCCCTCGCAGTGTGCGCTATGGCTCCATCCTGTTGGAACCATATTTGCGGATGGTTTTCCCTCTCTAGAGGCCAAGTTGTGTCGAACGTCTTCTAGTAATTAATGTTTCTGGATCCTCCCGAATACTCTCCTGTACCACTTGAATATTGCCAAACGTGTGGACAGTTCGTAGTCTGCCTGAACCAGGAAGGTTCCTTACTGCTCCCTGTTGTCGAAAATGTGCAACCAGACGGTTTATTGTAGACTGAGAGGGTGCAACGCGCACATTAAATTGATGACGGTATGCAGGCTGAGTCAACACAAAGGACCGTTGATTTTAAAAGTAAATTTCAAAGATTTGGGCACGTTGTTCAGTTGTGTATTGCTCCATTATAAATTGTCCAAGTCTTATTTACAAAATACTGAAAAGAAAAGTAAAAAAAAAATTATAATAAAAAAGTTATAAGGAATTCACACCACTTCGGTCTTTCTGGGCCACCCTGTACATATATGTTATATGTGAATATATATTTGAAATCAAATGAAATTTAATTAACTTCAGTAATCAATTTAAACAAATACCAAAATATTTTAATTCTATCAATTCTTCTGTGTGTGTTTTAAAATTATTTGTATCTTATTCAAAAAGCAATATAAATTACAAATGAAAATCAAGAGAATATATGTATAGGTATATACTATATATATGGATATATATATGAATATATGTACGTATATAAACATATGTTACGTACATACATATGTACTTACATTTGTTTGGAAACATGTGTTAAAGAAAAGGAATACTTTCGTAAATCTTTGTAACGGTTATGCAAATAATACAGAAAATTTTTGAACAATGTCTTTGGAAGGCTTATCTGAAAATAATAAATATGTAGATTAATAAGGAAATAATTCCTTCTTTCAGTTTTTGTTTTTGGTTAGCAAAGAAATATGAAAACATTTGCTGGGTTATTGCTATTACTTACTTACCTAACTAGTATGGTATGCTGACCCATTTTAATATTGTAATACTGAATTTAATAAATGTGTAATGTACTCTCAGGCAGTACGAATAATTTATTTATTCATTTTATTCTTGACACATGTTTATTTCAGCAAAATGTACGAGTAATTTATTAATATGTAACAAATTTTAAAATTATTTAATTAAGTTTTAATTCAAAATCAATGAACGAATTGCATAAAAATTACAGTTCACACAATGAAAACTAGTTAAATAAGCGATTGTAAACCTTTATTAGATAGTTGACGTTTTTTAGTATGCAAATCTAGGATCAATATAGTTTTTATTGACACTGCAACCTTATAAACTCAACAAAAGTGTTTTACATGAAACCATTGTATA
This sequence comes from Metopia argyrocephala, assembly GCA_963576795.1. Taxonomy (NCBI): domain Eukaryota; kingdom Metazoa; phylum Arthropoda; class Insecta; order Diptera; family Sarcophagidae; genus Metopia; species Metopia argyrocephala. The sequence goes on along the minus strand of OY756211.1, from coordinate 51,582,341 downwards.
CTTTTGCGTGTCTTAAAGAAAAACGTTTTTTTGCTGAGAGAGTAGAGCGAGTAAATCTGGTTGTAAGATAAGATATTAAAAAAAGGGAAATCATGGTTCGTAAAAGTCCTCTTATAACTGTAATTCAAACTATTATGTTTCCATGTAGAAAGAACAGTAGTTACAGGCTGCACTGAGTTTAAATTAAATGGAAAGTTTGTCATTAGAATTAAAAGAAGGCGTGAATATTAGACGGCAATTAAAAACATATTCGTCCTGAAACAATAATTGATGGAAACTGATTTTGAAATTGAAATTATTATGAAAATTGGCATTTAAATTAAAATGCTTATTGTGCACTTTGTGATTTTTTCGTTCAATTAAATCTCCCAAATTTGAGAAAACTGAGTCTGTAGGAGATGTGAAAACACTAGTCCATACTCGTACAGCTTATACTGTAGAAAATATTGCTGCACCTCAACTCGTCGTCGTGCCCATGACAACGAACTTTTTATGGTTCGAATTGGAAAAAATGGATGTGGACGATATGTGGTTTCAACAGCACAGTGCCACTTGACACACAGCTAACGAAACAATGACTATTCTGCACGCCAAATTCAATGAATGTGTTATCTCACGTGGTGGCGATGTCAATTGGCCGCAAGGATCATGTGATTTGACACCGTTGGACTTCTTTCTTTAGGGTTATTTGAAAGAAAAGGTGTACTTCGATAAGCTAGCAATAATTTATAATTAATAAATATAACAATAATAATTAATGGCATACAACCTCAACCTCAGCGTCATTGAAAATATGGACCATCGGATGAAGGTGTGCTGCCGGAGGTTACAAAAACCATTCGGCCGCTACTTTGTTCCGTACAAAATTAAACCATACGAAATTATCATAATAAAAAGAAATAATAATAATCTCTTAATAATAAGTGGTTCATTCAAAATCAACATCGGCTCTTAAAATTTAACCACCCTTTATATCGTTCGCAAGTACTTTTAATTTTCTTGTTAGCAGCCTTTTATTTTTTTAAGAAAAGCTAATTTCGGCGACTACCTCTCAGCAGTCTTCTGGAAAAAAGCTCTGGGAGTAATTGATTGCCATGAAAAAGCTTCTCAAATCTGTCGCTTGGAATCGACTTTAATCTGTAGGTCGCGGTACTCATGGATAAAAATTAAAACACACAGCATGAGTGCTGCGAGAAGCTAGGCCGTAACCCTGACACAGAGTTGTAATGGTCAGTTATGTATGTATGTAAAGCCAATTTGACGTTTGCAACGTGAAAATGTAATTTCTGTAGATTTTCTAAGTGACATTAACTACGATACATTTTCAGTAAGAAGCATCGTGTTTTGTTTATTTTACAGATTTTCACAGCTGATGCCAATGTACAGGGTACATGTTCACTATCTCAGCCTTTATTGTACCTTTTACGTGTTGAATGTTTTGTTTCGTACGAAAATGAAAATGTTTCCAGAAACTTGTGGGTGTTAGAAAAAATTTTGATATCAAGATAACACATGCTTTTCACAAGAAGAACAGAGTACTACTTTAGCAACATTATTTCGTAACCATTTCATACGAAATATTTGTACGTGATAGCTTTTATTTGATAGTTTTTCGTACTAGACTTTAAAGAAAAATTCATCATGAATTATATCATGTTATCGGAATTTCGGAAGAACTTTACCCATTTACATTGAGTTTATTGAAATAAATATTTGATTAAAAGTTTTAGGTTTAAAATGTATGCTCTCCAAATTCTTATTTAAATATAAAAGAATATTTATTCCTTTTAAAGTTGCAATCATTTAAATTCGTCATTCAAACAAATAAAGGAAAAAATAATGAATAAATAAATCCTAAAATCCATATAATATTTCAAACATTTTCATTAAGTATACAATTATCTTGATTGCATTTGATGTTGTTTATCAGATTAAAAAACATTTTCAAAATAATCTTTTATGTTTATTTAATGACATTTGAAATTGATAAAAATCAAGTAAATAAGCTTCTATTCTCTAAAACTCATTCATTGTTCTTTTATAGAAATAATTTAATAAAACAAAACTAATAAAGAAGGAGAATTAATAATATATAAAAGTAATATGTGCGTACGCATGCTTATATATGAATATATTCATAGAATATAATAATTGTTGAGACGATAGCATCGTGTATAGATGATACTGAACACATATTAAGCCAATAACACACAAAATGCAATTATTCTTACAAATAACTGATAAATGAGCAGAGAATTGCATAAGATTTCTTTTTCTGTTTCTAAGAATTAATTAGAGATTTATTTTGATTTTAATTTTAATAAAGCACTATTTTTTTTCTTTATTTGTGGTCCTTTGAACAGAGATTTTTGCATTAAGATTTCCATTGAATAAAAAACAATTGTCTGCTCATTGTTGAATTGGAAAAACAATAATAATTATATGGAATAAAAAAAAAAGAAAATTATTTACAAAAAAGATTGGCAAAAAACAAAGTCTTAGTAAACTCTGAGCACAACCTTTCCAAAATATGCTCTTTTTACCCATTCATTAAACGAAACCATTCAATTTGGCAAAATGAATTCAATACATTACTGGTTAGTAATAGATTTAAACACTAATTTGTTACAAATATGCACACGTAAGTTCACGTCTTCGAAAAAACACCCAAACAGTGAAACATTACAAACAAATAAAAGTCCCTGCTGCTTTTCATGAAACTTTAATTGCACACCAATTAGTGTGGAAAAAACTTTGTAATTTTCATTCATCTTGTCAAACAGTAAATGAAAACCAAAAAAAAAACAAAAAATTACTTCCAAAAGCGGTTGTATTTACGCACTTCCAACAACACTATAATGAAATGTTTACAGGAAAAGTAAAATAAAATGAAAAATTTAAAACTCTTGACATAGAGAGAATACGTGAAAACAGAAAAAGAGACAGAGAATGGCAAAATATTTCAACAAATCATGGACAACCATTGAAATAAGCAGCATCAAGTGGCTTTTATAATGAGTTTAATGATGTGGTTTTTCAACAAAAAACATTGGCAACAATAAGTTACGTGTAAAGGTACAAGCCGACTGTATTATTTGCTGCATAGCAATTAGGTTTTTTGTTTGAAAAAGAAAGTTATAGTATTACTCGGATCCATCTGAGTACTTTTTGAAAACGAATTTAAATGTGAATATGAAATTTTATATGGACGTGATAATATTTAAGAACCTTTTTGGCATATTTTTACACGATTACCACTAACACAAACAAATGTTCTACCAGTTTTCTTCTCTTTGTTTAAACTATCGAAGTCCTTTGCAACTTACCACTTTCATTAACGTTCTTTTCAACAATTTTGCATATTTGTTTTGTTATAACAAAATTACTAATAAGTTTTATATAATTTTTTTTTTAGTTGCATTCCTTCTATCGTATCTTTAGAAGTGTTGAATCTAAAGTTCTGAATTTGGTGTGATTGATTTCGTTGCCATTAAAAATTCTCAATAGGGCGGACAAGTAGACGTGGTAGCTTCAAAAAAACTAACTACTGAGTTCAGCATATCTTAAAATCAGTAACAGTTTTTGAATTTTGTCTGAATTTCTCCCTAGCCGCTAAAAATCATCAGTCGTAAAATGTGGACAAATGATAGTGCTAGGTATAGCGAAGCACGTTGGGTGTCAGCTAGTGTTATATAAAGAACTGATTATTAGAGTTGGGTTTATTGCATTGAATTTATAATGCATTATCGCTTCCACTACCACTAAACGACTTAGTATTAATGCAGCAATATTCCAGCCACCACTAAATGCAGATGGAAATAATTAACCACCAAATGAAACCACTAAGGTAGTGGAAAATTAATGCATTAAATAAAACGAATTTAGTGGTAGTGGAATTTAAATGCATTAAATAAAACAAATTTAGTGGTAGCGGAAATTTAGTGCATTAAAAAACAAATTTAGTGGTAGTGGAAATTAAGTGCACTAAATGAATCGATTTTAGTGGTAATGAAAATTTAGTGCACTAATTCTGAAGATTAGTAACTGGCAATATTAACAGCGCCATTAAAATCTTACCTATTGTGAACTGAATAATTTATTACACTTCAAAGTACTAAAATTCTTATTAAAACAATAACAATAATTATTTACTTTATACAGGCGAACTCAGTAAATTAAGAAAATAACATTCACTACAATTTATTTTGACATTGACTTAAGCTATGTATGCATATAATAATATTATATCCATATATGAAGGTATATTAAAACGATAGTGGAACTGAGGTAGTGGAACTAAATTTCCATTCCATTGTAGTGCCAATGGAGTTATATTCCATTACCACTAATTATTCAGAATTAGTGCACTAAATTTCCACTACCACTAAATTTAGTGGAAAACTAAATCTAATGCAATAAACCTAACTCTGCTGATTATACAATATATCAAAATAATAGGAATTGTATTACTTTACTATCAAAATGAATAAACAAATACTTCAGGAAGTACATCATACACTAGATATGTACATATGTTCATTTCGTATAAACCTATTTATTTTAATATTTATTTATTTGCCTTTTAGAATATTTATTTGTTTTATTCTACCCTTTTCTAACTTTTTTATTAAAAAGGAAATGTATGATGTGTCTGGAAGAATAACACCGTATTGCGGCATATTATGAGCATATGGTCTTTGGTCTTTTTAATCTTTTTTTATCAAAGTTTTACTTTCTGTTATGGTTATAGTACCGTTATGTCGCTGTATCTTGTTTATGTTAAAAAATAATTTCAGTCAAGAATGTTTAAATAAATTATACAGAGTTTTTTGTTTCTACTTACACAGGCAAATAATAATAAAAAATTTATTAACCTTCATCTGCTCCTCAAAATAAATTACATATTCTACCCTGGCGTCGTTTTCGACGCACAATATATTTCTTATGGTTTTTAGTAGAAAAACGCGAAACACACATGATGAGAAAACTAAAAATTGCTAGTATTTATATTTGCTTAATATTAAAATATTGCTTTTAGTTTTATTATATATTAGAGTGAATTATTATCAATGCATTTAACACATACGTTTTGGTTATAAATAGATGTTTTTACATGCACTTTTTGAACAAAAGCAACAAACAGTAGTATGCGTGTTATTTTTTGAAGTAGAATTCCTTTCAAAACATATCGAACACTTTTGTGTACTTTTAATTTGTAAAGGAAAGCTTTTTGATCTCTTTGGTGCATATGATAAAAATGGCAATTCAATAAAATTTACAAATGAACTTGATCGTAGCTTTCCTGTTCTATTTTTCATACAAAGGATAACCCCGGTTCCCCTAGAAAATTCCTTTTTATTGTAAGTTTATGTATTGGTTGGCAATTAGAATTAATTTTTTTAAAATAATTAAGGCATTCAATGCAGCCGAATATATTCGCAAATACAGCCATCGGCCTCTTGCAACTGTAGCAAGAAAGCATCTTATCGACCCTATCGATACAGTCTATATTGAAGTAACAAAACTATTTAAAATTGTGGTTTTGTTATAATAACTCATAATTGTTGGCAACCTTTTAATCTCCGGGTTCAAATTTTTTAGAGTTATGCAATATATTTTGTAAAATTGTACACTCACTTTTTCTACCAATATATCAAACAAGTATTGTATTGATTGTGAATGCAAATGTTGATTTGTGCAAAGGTAAAAGCTAATATCATAATCCAAAGGAATAACTTCATTGACATCTTCAAAAGTGTTTTTCGACATAATTGCCCTTAACATAATACGACTATACTCTCAATCGAATAAATCAGCATTTGATTGATTTTTTGATGTAAAAAAATATACAACATTCATGTATAACGAGTAATTAATTTACCTATACTTATACAAGCCAGCTAAAATCAAAACAACCATAGAAGCTGGCAACAAACTGGAATCAATTTGCAAGAAATCATCGCCATACTTAGCTTTGGAAAATGCATTTGTATACCTTAGAAATACACTTTTAATATGCAATTCGTGTGACGGCGGGCAGAAGATCGATAACAATTTAGTTCTAAACCTACCACCTTGTGGCTGACTACACTACTACTAACTACAGGATTTCTGACATCAGAAAAACTGTAGTTATCTTCATCTTCACTTTCATTTATAAGAGCTCTTATTTCTTCACTTGAAAAATATTTTATTTACTTCTTTTTAATTTTTTGATATATTTTGTTTACAAAAATGACTTTATCACCTATAAAAAGCACAATGACTGGTAAAAAACAAAGTTGCCCGCCAAAAAACATACGCTTTCTCATATGTGTCGAAAACGACGCATGAGGGTAGACAACGTAACTTTTTAGATACAATAAAAAAAAAAATTTATAATACGAAAATAAGTCTAAATGTGCATATTTACGTGTTCTACAAAGTCAGGAAACTTCACGAACTTTTAGCTAACCATATTAATAAAAATTCAAAAATCGTATTGGGTATGCGTCGTTTTCGACGCATTTATGATGTTAAAAAACATCATAAAATATTTTCTACTTTAAACAAATGATATTTTTGTCCATTTTCATACCTATAAATATAAAATCTTCTTGAGAAAACTATGTTAACCTAAAGTATCATCCATTAAAAGTCTAGCTTCTCGCAGCACTCATATTGGGTGTGCCAATTTTTATCCATGAGTACCGGGACCTACAGTTTAAAGTTGACTCCGAACGACATACTTAAGAAGCTTGTTATTAGTTACTCTCAGAGGTTTTGCCAAAGGATTGCTAAGAGGTAGTCGCCGAAAGAAATATTTTTTTATATTTCTTTTTTTTCAAGATGTCAGAGAGTTATCATCCTAGTAAGCTAACACAATAACCACTAGACCACGCAGACTACTCTTTGTCTTATTAATCATTAATAATAATTAATCATTAATAATAACATGATTTGGCCATTTCATTTCTGTTTAGTAGGTTATGCCTTTTTAACTACATATTTTATTGATATATTACTACTAGCCAATTATATTTTCTAAAGATAACACAACAACAAAAAAAAAGGCACAAAGAGACTGATGTTCAGGTTTAACAAACGCAACAGTATTTTAAAGCTATCTTTTGGAAAAAAATCGGAAAAACTCTAATTTTTTCCGATCCTGGGGCTAAAAGAATTTAAGTAATTTTAATCAAAAGTTGAATTTTTTTATTATTTTTAAAAATAACTTCAAAGCTGAATTTTATTGATAAAATTTTGGATATTGTAGTAGTAAAAATGGTATAAATATTACTTAAAACCCAGTCCTTGCTATGAAGTACGAATCTACAAGTTAAAAAAAAAAAAAACAAATAAATTTGATTAGAGAAATTTCCTGGCCCTCCGGAAGTTGGATTCTGAAGGGTGTGTCAGGGTTTTCTTCCCTAGTAGGGACCAATGGGCATCAGGAAAGATTTGTATGGGTTCCGATGTTTCAGTTTACTCGGCTGGTTCTAAGATGGAATCCGGCGTGGGAGCTTGTATTTTCTCCAAGTCTGCAAATCTGCAGGGTCTGAGGTCTGAGGGAACTATCCATCAGGGGTGAAATTAGAGTTTTTTTCGATATCTAGGCCGCTATCAGAGCCCTGGCGTCGCCCATGGGAAGCTCTTCCCTGGTTTTTCATTGTAAAGCGGAGCTGAAGCTCCTTGGAAATGCATGGGGAATATCCTTGGTCTGAATTGCGGGTCATAGGGATATCATATGAAATGAGAAGACGGAAGGGCTTGCTAGGAGCACCTCTGCCGGAGGGGAGTCTTTTGCTTCCTTCCTAGATGTCCACTACCCTATGACTGTCATTAAAGAGGGGATATCCAAGTTTTTCCTTTGGAAAGCACAGATCAAATGGAATTCTATCACTTCCTGTGCTGTTTTTACGACACTTTGGCCACGGTATAACCGGAGCAGGACTCTAGAAATCTTGGGGATTTCTCATTAGTCCTCGTGCTGACTTATAGTGGTGTATACGGCTCACTGGCTGATCGGTAAACACGCAAAGAGGTTGGACCTGCCCTTTAATCCGGAGTGCAGGTGTTGCGGAAATATTTCTGAAAGGGAGACTACAGAACATTTTTTTTTGCCATTACCCAGGTCTGGCAGTCAGACGTGTAAAGTTTTTTGGGGTGCCTTTTTCGATAGCTTGGTGCAATGTCCGAACTGGAACCCCTTGCTTTACTCGACTTTATAGACAGCACCGGTTGGTTGTAGTTCTTTTTCTATTTTAGGTGATTTCAGTTTGGCCCTGCAATGGTTTCAAAACAGCACCTTGTGCTGATTCTAGTTGATCTTACTTACTTACTTACTTAGCTGGCCATAACAACCCGTTAACGTGTTTCGGCCTGCCTCAACAATAGTCTCCAAGCGTCTCTGCTAAGCGCACGCCTTCTCCAGTTGGTCACACCAGTTGATGACAGGGCTGCATCTACCTGGTCTTTCCAACGTAAACATGGACGTCCTCTACACCGACGCACACTGGGGATTTTTGTATGGAGGTGAGGAAAAAAATATATTTGTCAGAAAATATAGTGATTTTATCACAAATTTTGTTTTATTTATATAGTAATACACAAAAGTAATCAAAATAAAGAAAGTTAGAGAAATTTATATCGTTACCTACAATGTAAAAAGCCACAACTAACAAAAAATTTAAATGATTTTTTCAATTTTGAATTTATTATTTATTTTAAATCTATTTTTAAATTATTATTCTAAAAGAGCTTATAACAGTATTCCTTTTCTGGCTAAATGCATTTTCTGGAGTGTCTAAGGCGATATTTTTTGTAGTCTTTGTTACGACTTTCTTGAGCCTTTACTGACTTGGTCTCTAGGACTCTTTTAGCAGTATGATCCAACAGATTTTGCAGAGGTACACTCCTCAAACGATTTACGTGGCCGACCAAGTGCAGAACTGGTAGGACATTCAGTCTAAGTAAACTTTATTGTAAATGTGCGTTCAAGCCAATTTGCATTTTTTTTTTTTCAAATCGCGACTTCGCACGATTAGAATTTACGCGAAGGTAGTAGAACGTGATACGTTTTTACCGTTTTGGAGTTTTAATGAATTAAAAAAAAAAATTAATTTTTTAGACAAAAAAAAAAATTGTTTTCCTTCATACATTTATTTATAACTGCGAAACTGTTGCTTAGATAGCGAAACGTTATATAAACAGATGAAAGTAATTGTAATTCTTGAGTTTTCTATATTTATTTCAGCAAAATCCGACTAGTGGTTCTTGAGTTATGTTAAACAAAAGAGCCTTATCAGAATTGAGTCGTGAATCAATCGGCTGAAAAATGTTGTACTGTGTAATGCAACAAATTGAGAGGTGGCACCTGGTGGCACTTAAAATTGATTAAAAATGTTAAAACACATATAAAACAATGTATTAGTAGTGATTTCCAACTGTAGGGAAGTATTGCTAAAATTGCAGGTCCAAATGTTTGAAGAAAAAAGTGATTTTTGTTATATGTTCATGAAAATAAGCACACAAAAAAACTTAAATCTGTGAAAAGTTTATTTTCCCAATTTTGGTATGCTGAAATATCCTACTTTAAATAAAAAATAAAAAGAAAAACATTAGCTCACATAATAAAAGAATATTCGCTTTGAAATTCTTAGGTTTAAATTAAGTTGGTTCGATAAAACATACAAGTACTGAGTTTGAGATGGCTATAAAAAAAACTCGCAGTCAGATCGGAGAAATTATTTTTAATTTGATTGTACCATTTAGTCTAAAATGTCAAAATATCACTGCATCTTGCATGAAGAGTATGTTGAAAATTTGACTTTTTTCCTCAAAATCCCCAATGTGCGACGTCCAGTAACCTTCGCATCGAAAACCTTTTTCGCTGGGATGGACGGGATAGTTCGGACAAGGTAAAGTCTCTGATTGGGGTCAACCTGGCGGCCTCCAGAACGATCCTTGTTCCCGTTGTATTCAAGTCGACATACAGCCTTCTCGTGGCCCTCCTGGATAACATTCTAACACCCGCTAGCTTATTAACTAATGTATGCGGCGATTGTTTAATCCCCTGGACTTTGAATTTGGGTTGTGCGTAGGGCTTGAAACCCACCACGTAAAAACATTCTTCAATGAAAACCAAAGCCTCTAAACGGACCCTCTTTAATTGTAGTTAAATCACCTTTTTGATTAACTAGCCATTTGACCTACCTATCTACTTACTTAGAGAAAGAGAAAGTAGTTTATTAACGATGGAGAATTAGAACAATATACATATACACAGTTATCCTAATTGACAATTATTTATTTGAATTTTTATAAGCCTTTAATATTAGAGCTGCACACGATTAAGACTACAATTGTTCCATTTAAAAAAAGTAACTTTTTAAAGTTTAGATTGCGATAAGACATCTTAATAAAATCTAAATTTTAAGTAATGGTCTTTTTAACAAATTTACAATTTCAAACTTGTGCCCATATCTTGTTTTCTAATACCATTTACACAAAATAAAATGTTAAGCGTGGTTTTCTAAAAAAAAAAACTAAATTGTTTGATTTGAAGAAAAAAAGTATTCAACAAGCTCTCATGGGTTTTTAATATCCTAAGAAATATTTACCCTTTTTTGTAAAACACAAATATATACATATTACGAGCATTAAACCATAAAGAAATGGGTCAGAAAGTATTTGGACCTTTTTTTATTATTTTTCATACATTTTTTATTCCTTCTCTTTCCCAAAGTATTTTATATTATGCTGTAGGCTTTCTACTGTACGTAAAAACCATTAGGATGAATAAAATTTACACGGCTGAACAGAAAGTTCAAAAACATTTTAACAATTTAAGAAAAGTAATTGAAAAGATTCATACAATTTGAAATACTTACATGTGTATGTACCTACTACATACATACTACTCGTACACATTTTTTTTAAGAAATATAAAAAACATGATGTTTTGTAAATATCGAGCTATTTAACTAAAACACGCAATGGAATATTATATATGAATGTAGGATGTCTTTATAGAAAGAAAGACTATTCAACGTCAATTACTTTTACTCACATAGAGCAAAATTGTTTTGGCTACGTAAGTTTAAAAAACAAAAAAAAACTAATTAGAGAGTAACTAGTAATAATATTAGAGGACACACACACACATGTACAATAGATCGTACCTCAAAAAAACTTTCGCCGTACCGCCTCTAATATAAAGTACTTTTGCAAGGAGATTTAAAAAAATTTTTTTTTTAAGCCGAACGTAGGGGCTAAATTTCATCAGTTTTTTCATTATATCTTAGGCATTTACAGTTTGATCTTAAAGTGTGATATATCACACCAAAAACATTATTATGTATCATACGATACTTAAAGATCAGACTTTAAATGCCAAAGATACAACGACAAAACTAGAAAATCGACCCTTATGTTCGGTAAAAAAAAAATTTGATATTTCAATGGTTTTGTCTCGAAAATACCAATATTAAGGTCAATAGTCCTTAAGGACAAAACATTAGTCTTCTCGAGACAAAAAAATGTCTTATATTATACTTTGAAATCGGACTGTAAGTGCCTAAGATATAACGAAGAACCTGAAGAGGAGATCTCTACGTTCGGCTAAAAAAAATTTTTTTTTCGGAATATTCTTGCAAAAGAAATTTATTTTAACAATTTGCACGAGTTGCTCTGGTGTAAGTCGATTCATATTGAAATTTTAAAGCAAACTTAAAGCAGCTATCAGCTGTTAAGTGGGTTGTCCAATATAGCAGTGATGCCATCTCAATGTTGTGACACTCTATAAAAATCACCCATTACTTGCAATCATATACTTTGGGGTTACCAATGATTTCGAGGCTAAAACTATTTTGGCTAATTTGCATTTATTTTTTGGACAAAACAAAACGAAAGAAATGAATGCTGTGCAACACAAAGTTCGACACAGAACGAAAACGTCTCTCTGTTGTCAGCTTATTAGAACTATTTAACATTATTTGAACATTATTTCGACCATCAGGTCACACTTGGTATTTTAATTGTATCTTAACGACCACTACACTTTGCAAGCAATTTTACTAATTTATATTAAATATGTTTTTTTTAGAATAATTGATAATTTTTTTCTATTAAGCGTACCTCTCTTATAAGAATGAACTACCAAATTATGGATTCATTAGTACATATAATAGAAAAATTGTATTGCGTGTTCCATACTAAACCAACAGACGTTTTAGTTCGTAAAGGCATTGTATGATTTTACACTTTAAAACACTTTTATTTCTACAGTAGTTCTCTTAGAATTTTGCCAACACTCAAAAATAAGAGTAAAACATAAAACAGAAAATAGAAAAAAGAAATATTGTTATGCTCTATGCAATATCCGCACATGCGCTTGAACTTATCCTAAAACCTCAAGGATATTTTTTTGCCGGCACGTGACAATATTTGTTTACAATGAATTCATTTTAATTGCAGGATAAACGTAAATGCAATCATCAGTTGCCAAACAACAAGAGCTGCAACGCCGTAAAAAAAGTCGTCGGTTTAATAAATCTACTGATAAGAAACGACCAAAAAGCCTTGAATTAAATATTTAGAATTCTATTAAAGAAAAAAGTACTCGTACTTCGAACAAACATTGTTAAGCTGATAACATTTGCATATTTAGTCAAAGAGGAGAAATCGCTTTTGCATTTATTTACTTAAAGGCATACATCCCACAGGAATCTAACATTTGTATTTTAAATGGAAAGTTTTATTTACGAGTATTTGCTTTTCTTTTCTTGAGTTGCAAATATTAAATCCTAAAAAGACCTATTATTTTGTAATTTTGTTGATTACATTACGTGGCTTTCTAAATTAATCCAACAATCTTCTTATAGTCGATAATTAAATTACTCTCCATTTATTTTTTTGTATTTTTTTTTTAATTTTTTATATACAGGTTGTTTTTTTAGAGGTATAGAACTTCGAATTGAAATAAAACACAAGAAAATCGTTTTAATGTCCATCAATTTGGCTTTATTGGAAGGATAATTTTATGCCATTAATGTTTAAATATGATTTCGTGCATGTGGCCGCCGCGGCGAGCTCGAATAAAGCCAATTCTACAGGTCCAATTTTCAACCACTTTTTCGAGCATATGGGGCCGTATGTTGGCAATAACGCCACGAATGTTGGCTTCCAAGTCCCCTAACGTTTCTGGTTTGTTGGCGTAGACGAGCGACTTCACATATCCCCAAAGAAAATAATGCAATGGTGTCAAATCACACGATCTTGGTGGCCAATTGACAGGTCCATTCCGCGAAATTATGCGCTCATCGAATGTTTCCTTCAATAAATCGATTGTGACGTGTGCTGTGTGGCATGTAGCGCCGTCTTGTTGGAACCAACCAACCAACAACTCATCCACATTCATGGCATCCAATTCGGGAACAAAATAGTCGGTTATCATGGCTCTATACCGGTCTCCGTTAACGGTAACTGACTCTCCAGCATTATTTCGGAAGAAGTATGGCCCAATGACTCAACAGCCCATAGAGCACACCAAACAGTCAGTTTTTGTGGATGTAATGGCGTCTCAAGGGTCTCATGTGGATTCTCTTCACTCCAAATGCGGCAATTTTGCTTGTTGACGTAGCCATTCAACTAAAAATGAGCCTCATCACATAACAAAATTTTGCGATGAAAATCAGCATCGAGATCAATCTCATTTTCGGCCCATACACCAAAATCACGACGCATTGCATGGTCTCGCGGCTTTAATTCTTTCACAAGCTGGATCTTGTAAGGTCGCAAGCCAAGATCTTTGCGCAAAATCTTCCATAAAGTTGATGGACAAAGCTCGAATTGCTGTGCACGGTGGCGAATCGATTCACTCGGGTTCTCTTCAACACTTTGCTCTACAGCGGCAATTGTTTCTTCGGTGCGCACTATTCGACGTCTCTGCGGATGCGTATTATCACATAGAGTAAACCTAGTGCGAAAACGATCCATGGTTAACCGAATTAATTGCTCTGATAGACGATTATGTCGACCATAAAATGGACGGAGCGTGCGGTAAACTTCGCGAACTGAACCATTATTTTCGAAATAAATTTGCACGATTTGCAAGCGTTGTTCTTTTGTCTACCTGTTCATGATGAAATGACAAACCAAACTAAATATTAATCACTTGACAGCTGACAAAATGGCCGCCAGTTAAAAAAGTGATGCCAATTTAAAGTTCTATACCTCAATAAAAAACACCCTTTATATATTTTTTTGTTTTGCTTATCATAGCGCTTTATCAGCTCAAGTAAAAACGAAATTTTGGATATTAAACTACATTACTACAAACATGATAGATTAAACATCTATCCATGCCCCATCGTTTCATGTTGATTGCATTGAGTGCCTTCGCTAAGTAGATTTTTAGCTTCTACTTCCCAATAGGTGGCGTTTTCCCTGATAATTCGTTTCTCGTAGTCAAAAGTTAAGGTGGAATAGACTGGAAATGTCAGGGAGCAGTTTCTTGAAGATGGACTTCTTGGATGGGGGGGGGGACCTCTTATTTTTAAGTTATAATTTTAGAAAAACCGCTAATTTTATTTTATAATTTTTGTCCTTTACTGGGATTGAACCTCGGTCGTTTGAGTTTCTGTGCGAGCGCTCTAATCACTATATCACGACTCCACCCTTGATCATTTAAGGGTGAAGGTACAGCACTGGCCTTTGAATGATCAAATCACAGCAATTTGTCTTATTCCTAGGGCTGTCCTGAGTATTGGTCTCAATAAAAAAAGATGTCGATACGTATATACATAAATGGCCATTACACCCATTTTCCAGAGTTACGGCATACGTTCTCGCAGAACAGATGCTGTGTTTCTCAATTTTTTTGACATAAAGTTTAACGTCGACTCCGAACGACAGACTTGAGCTTTTGCCAGAATATTGCTTAGAGGTGATCATACATACATACATAATTGGCCATTACAACCCTGTGTCAGGGTTACGGCCTAGCTTCTCGCAGTACTCATGTTGTGTGTGTTAATCTTTTATCCATGAGTACCGGGACCTACAGTTTAAAGTCGTCTTCGAACGACAGATTTAAGAAGCCTTTTCATGGAAATTAATTACTCCCAGTGCTTTTGCCAGAAAACTGCTGAGAGGTAGTCGCCAAAAGAAATATTTTGTTCATATTTCATTTTTCTTTTTCTGAAGATGTTAGAGCTGAGATTTGAACCCGGCGCTATCGTCTTAGTAAGCCAACACACTAACCACTAGACCACGGCGACTACGATAAACAAAAGACAGATATGTTAAAAGCATTTAAAGACTTCAAGCTCTATTACATTTTTTTATTTATATTTACTTGTATACACTTAACTTCTTAATAAACATTTTTAGTTCACTGTACTGTAAGTAATCACTTAAAAATATTTTATGAAATATTTATAAATTTGTCGAGAATTTTGTTTCTCATTTGCAATAATTTCCGATTGTTATCACTTCTATTTCCAAAATAAAATCGAAAAACATCCGCTTTTTTTAACAAGTGATTGTCGTTAAACTTAAGGTTGCTCTTTTAGAAATATCAAAGGGGAAGCCGAGGTGTGTTGTGTTATCAGGATATGATAGACAACAGCAATTGGAAACGGAAATTTAAATTTTCTTTTATGTTTTTCCATTATTTTTTTGTGCATTTGTTTTACAAATTCATTTCGCTAAAATCTAATGCTGTTAACATTTATAGCTGTTGTAGGTTGTAAGCAATTGAATATTAAAGAATAAAAAATTCATAAATTAGTGAAAAAAAAACGAAAATTATTTTGAGAATTTTGGTAAAAGTAGAGGATTCAAAAACAATATTAGAAATTGTTTAGAAACACGCTAAAGTGATCAACATTGTTTGTTGACACTTCATATTTTTTTGCTCTTCCTTTTTTATATTATTACTTTGTACAATCAATCGTTTTTGTGAAGTCAGAGAATAAAAACAAAACTTGTAACAAGAAGAGAACAATAGAAAACAAACATTTCTTTATAATTAAAACTAAAAACTTAATAAAAACAAAATATTTTTAAATTTACAAAGTACATAAAGTGAACCGTGTTTTTATTGTGTTTAGGTTCGACCCTAAACAGAAATTATAGTTTGAATTGTCGTTAGTTCATTAGAGTGTAGATTAAAGAATATAAGTATTTGAATTCCAATCAATTGGATGTTCTTCTCGCAGTTATTTTTTTTTTTTAATTTCCGCAATGCAAATTTCTAAAAATAAAACACATTTTAAACTGAAAGATGACGAAAACTTCAAAACTTATATTCCACTATTGAAACAAAACATAGGGATGCATACATACATATTTAAGCATCCTTGCTAAGCAGGTGACTGTTATCTTCCCAGTAGGTGGCGATTTTCTTCTGATCCTTCGTTTTTTTAATGTATGCTAGAGGTGGAATAGAGTGGAATGTAGGGGATGGTTTATTGTGATTTGAAGAACGCTTTACTTGTTTTTAATAAAATTTTTGACAAACGGCAAATTTTTTATTCTTCATTTTTCTCCTTTGCTGGCGTTTAAACTTGGGCTTTTTCAGTTGTACGAGAGATCTTTATTCACTATGCTGCTAGGGCTTTCTACATTAACTTAAAACATTATTTTACGTCTTTCTTTATCCTTTAATATGAAAATATTTATTTATGGCGAAGAAATAAAACTCTTGATATTAATAAAATAAACCTAAACAGTAATTCTTGACGAAAAAAGTATACTACTTTTATAGATTTTACCAGATCTTATAAATTAAAGAAAAATTAAATTTTTGATCACTATTTCAATATCACCTCAGGTTGGACAATAACTTTTTCAGTTAAATTTTTAATTGATAGCTGCCCTAGCTTTGACATCTTGAAAAAAATATATGAGCAACTGATTGCCATTAAAAAGCTTCTGAAGCATACATGGGCATACTGCATTACTTTTTTACTGCAATACGTAAATCAGTATTCAGTAAAAAGTACTGTTTACTGAAAAGAGAAATCAGTATTCAGTAAAAAGTACTGATTTGTGTAAAAAATTTAGTAAACATTAAATGACTGATAGTAGATACTGTGTGCTTTAAATATTATATGTACGCATTGCTTACTTACATGAATAGTGGCATAACTGAAAAACTGCATTTTGCCAAACAGCACTGTTTAGGGTCGAACCTAAACTAAATTTTAAATAAAAACACGGTTCACTTCTTTTTTGGTTTTATATTAATTTATTAAATATTTATTTTCTTTGTTTTCACAATTTTAATTCTGGTTTAATTTTCAATACAAATGTTCAATTGTTTTGTCTGTTTATTTTTATTTTTAGTTTTCTATTTTACTTTGTTTTAATTTATTTCTTTCACACACAATTAATTATTACCGCCACTATTTTCCGCTTACTGATCGACTTCATCAACACGATTGATCTCTTTTTTATAATTAAAAAAGCGAAGAGATGCATGTGTTAAAAGAAACAATGTACAAGTATTTTCAGCAAAAACAAATTCTTACTTTGGTTTCTAAAAACAACCAAAAGAATTACCAAAAATTATATGTACATATGTATGTGTACATGTCATTATTTATGAACTATTCAGATATGTATCTATGTATGGAATTGTTAGAATAAACGTGTTGCCTTTTGTACTTTCTGTTTCATGTGAGAACACAAATATCACCTTCCGTGTGTTTTAAAAAACTGTATTTGAAAAAGAATATATTGGTAACTTTGAGTGTGTGTGTGTTTAATGTTGATCATTTAAAGATGGGATCAGACGACTGCCTCAAATGAACCAATTATTGTTTCATTTGAAATGCTAATAAATACTAAAAATACTCTATTCTGAACTTCGTAATTTTTTTCAAAATTTTTTAAAACAAAATTATTAGCAAAGTACTGGGAGCAAATTACGGCATTCGATATCGAACGAAATTTATGTAAAGGATGTTGTGGGCAAATAAAAAAAGTAATAAATTTCCCTACATAATGTTTTTGTGTACCGGCGCTAATAAACGCCACGGGTACAAAAAAAAAAGGTTTTCTACTGGCAGATTTATATGCCAAGAATAAAAAAAGATTGATGCCGATTTAGAGGCTTAGATCATAATGAATTCTTTATTGATTTTTCTTTCGTTTATATACAAAACTAACGGTACAATCAAACTACAAAATTTCCATAATATATCGCTACAATACTGGAATAACAATAGGTTTCCAGTAGGAATAAAATAATAATTAGAGTAGTACTTATAATAACAAATTTTGTATATTAACAATAATTAATTTAGTTTTGTAACATTAGCTTAATTTACTAATAATAATGATTACTTATATTAATACACTACATTTATATGAAAATTGTTTTTAAATTGTTTGAAATTTTGCTCTATATCGAATGCCTGATAAAAAGTTTAGAAAAATTTTAAAAGTTTTTTTGAAGGAAAAGAAACACCTTTTCTATAGGTTTTTGAAAAAAAAAAAAATATTCCAAATAAAACATTGTGAGATTTCTTCGGCTTGACCAATACTAACAGTTTTTGTTCGTTAAAAAAAAAAAAATAAACAAAATTTGTTTTTGTTTTTTCAGCTTTTAAATGTCAAAAGCAGGTATGGTGAATTAAAAAAGCACATGTCAGAAGTGTGTGTGTGTATTTTTAACGACATACATGTCTCTACACCAAAACAAAAAACACGAATACACACAAAGCAAAATGTACACAAAACATAAATATAAACAAAACTTTTGACAGAAGCGGTATGACCAAAAAAAAAAACCCAGCTGGGTTGCCAACACCACCTTGTAAGTAATTCCACGAAGGGCTCAGTTGTTTGCTCTTCTATTTAAGGTTTTACTTTCGTTACTTTCATATATACATATAAAAACATATATTTATTTGTTTTTGTTTTTACGATATATTTATGTATAAATTTAAAATACCCAAATTAAAACTTCACTTACGATGTAAACGGCCGAGTCAGTTCCTATTTCAGAATAAAATTTGTTTATTTTATTTTTTTACATAATAAAATGCCGTTATTTTCAATGTACATATGAAATACAAGTGAAACAAAAAATATTTTTGCAATTTAAATTAGTTCAAAATTCATTGCGCAGAGGAGAAGTGGTTTTTAAAAAGTGTGTTGTTGATTTGTATATTTTTAATAATTGTTATAACTATTAATATACATAATTAAAAATGCTAAAAGAAAAATAATTTTTGGTAAGTTTACTTTAAAATTGATATATGTATATTTATATACATATGTAAGTGTTTGTATATATACATTTTTATTGTTTAGAAGCCGTAAAGGAAGAGGCCCATACCATTGACGTGTATAAAAAACAACTACAAAACTGTTTTAAAACATATAAAAACAGATTTTATGCAAAAAAGAGTAGAGAAAGAAAAAATAGTAATTAATAGGGCAACCAAAAACATGCTCTATAAAATTAGTTTTAAGCGCCTAAAATATGCATTGAAAAAACAGTTTTAAGCGTTACAAATATGCTTTATAAAACTCATAATACGTAAATATGTATGTTTATGTAAAATTACGTATATTTTTTCAAAAATTTTAAAACATGAAGAGTAAGAATTAGTCACCAACCAGATAAAATAAATTTCCTTTATATTTACATATTGCTTATTTGCGAGAGAGTGACATAACTATGAAAATGTGCTTTTTGAGTTATTAATGGAGAAATATGGGACGAACTGTAATTTAAAATATGTATATCTAAAATTGTATTTTTATCTCTTTTTTACTGAGTGGCGACCAGAAGTGTCTTGTACTTTTCCTATCAGTTTGGCTAAATTAAAATGTTTAAATACATTTATCTCAGAATCGCTTTTTTTTAAATTATGCAAATGAGCGATATATTTATTTCAATTCCAAAATTAACAAAAAAAAAATATAAAAATGTCAAAAAATTCATCCTGGCAAGAATACAAAATAAAAGAGTAAAAATTAATTTAAATTATATTTGCAATAAATAACAATCATATCGCCCAAATTTTGAAACATGAAGCTTTGTCGTAAAACGCTCTTGTACATCGAGAAACTTCTTTCGACATCAACGGAAGTAATTGATGCAAATTTGAAAGCAAACGTTTCCTAGCATAATTTCTTACGTAGAGCTTAATATGTTTTTGACTTTCGAGGTGTTGTTTTATGGTAAATATTTTTTTTGCTGACACTGGCTTATTGCAAACTTTACAAAATAGAATGAATATTCCTATTAGTTTTAAAAACTCAGTATTCGCTAATATATTATTTAGTCTGAATGACATAGATTGCTTGATTTTCTGCATATTCCTACGAAAATTTAATTAATTTAAAAACTAACTTATAATTTAATTTTTTATAGCATGCAATTTTGGCAATTTTTCCCCAATAGGTACAACGTTGAAAAATACGTTACTTTTAATTGAGAATTCATTATTAACCAATTTTTTAAACGATAATTCCCATAAATGTATTTAAAATTTGTAAGTTTTGTATTTTATTTGTTCTTGGTTTGACGTTTTTATCAAATTAACATTAACTATTGCACAATAGTTTTAAAAGGAGCTTCGCCAATTTGTGTATGTTTCAAGCGTTTTCATAAGTACCCTTATTATTTAATAGATTATACTTAAGTAATGTGTCAGTATATGGTCATTATTTTGAGAAAATAAAATTTGGTAATACACGTAAATTCTACTAAAATATGTAAAAATTTGTAAAATATGCTAAATAAATATGAAAAATTTTGAAAAATGCAAAAGTATGCATTTGATATTTTGACATTTTAGACTAAATGGTACAATCAAATTAAAAAGAATATCTCCGATCTGAAAGCGAGTTTTTTTTTATAGCCATCTCAAACTCAGTACTTGTATGTTTTATCGAACCAACTTAATTTAAACCTAAGAATTTCAAAGCGAATATTCTTTTATTATGTGAGCTAATGTTTTTCTTTTTATTTTTTATTTAAAGTAGGATATTTCAGCATACCAAAATTGGGAAAATAAACTTTTCACAGATTTAAGTTTTTTTGTGTGCTTATTTTCATGAACATATAACAAAAATCACTTTTTTCTTCAAACATTTGGACCTGCAATTTTAGCAATACTTCCCTACAGTTGGAAATCACTACTAATACATTGTTTTATATGTGTTTTAACATTTTTAATCAATTTTAAGTGCCACCAGGTGCCACCTCTCAATTTGTTGCATTACACAGTACAACATTTTTCAGCCGATTGATTCACGACTCAATTCTGATAATGCTCTTTTGTTTAACATAACTCAAGAACCACTAGTCGGTTTTGGCTGAAATAAATATAGAAAAATCAAGAATTACAATTAATTTCATCTGTTTATATAACGTTTCGCTATCTATGCAACAGTTTCGCAGTTATAAATAAATGTATGAAGCAACACAAATTTTTTTTTGCCTAAAAAAATAGATTTTTTTTTAATTCATTAAAAATCCAAAAACGGTAAAAACGTATCACGTTCTACTAATTTTGCGTAAAGTCGCATAACCTATGAACAAAATGAGACATAAATCATGAAAATCTATGAACGCGGTTCGTTTTTATTCACAATTAAGTAAAGGTATGAATTTAAAAAATTTGTTCGAGATATGAAAAAAATTCTTTTGAAAAAACATTGAGGACTTTTTTTATTATTCACA
This sequence comes from Metopia argyrocephala, assembly GCA_963576795.1. Lineage (NCBI taxonomy): Eukaryota > Metazoa > Arthropoda > Insecta > Diptera > Sarcophagidae > Metopia > Metopia argyrocephala. The sequence continues at coordinate 51,560,653 of OY756211.1, read as the reverse complement.
GAATTATAAAAAAAGTAGTAAACAAAAGATTTTTTGATTTGATTTGATTTTTGACGTATCAAAGTAATAAGCTATAATAAATATTACATGGGGTTTTCCACCCGAAGTTTCTTGAGTTTGACAAAGACAGAACAAAATTAAAACAGTTTTTGCAACAATCGCATATTGGCTTAAACGAAACTAGAGCATGTGAAATTTTGGATACAATATATAAAGGCTTTTACTCTAACTTCAAATAAAGATGGCAGGATTCTAATCGTGCGAAGTCGCGATTTGAAAACAAAAATGCAAATTGGCTTGAAGGCACATTTACAATAAAGTTTACTTAGACTGAATGTCCTACCAGTTCTGCACTTGGTCGGCCACATAAATCGTTTGAGAAGTGTACCTCTGCAAAATCTGTTGGATCATACTGCTAAAAGAGTCCTAGAGACCAAGTCAGTAAAGGCTCAAGAAAGTCGTAACAAAGACTTGGTAGTCTTGGCCTTAGACACTCCAGAAAATGCATTTAGCCAGAAAAGGAATACTGTTATAAGCTCTTTTAGAATAATAATTTAAAAATATATTCAAAATAAATAATAAATTCAAAATTGAAAATATCATTTAAATTTGTTAGTTATGGCTTTTTACATTGTAGGTAACGATATAAATTTCTCTAACTTTCTTTATCTTGATTACTTTTGTGTATTACTATATAAATAAAACAAAATTTGTGATAAAATCACTACATTTTTTGACAAATATATTTTTTTCCTCACCTTCATACAAAAATCCCCAGTGTGTGCCGTAACAAATAGAGGTTAAACGTTGTAGTTTTTCCTAAAATGAATTAATGTTTTGTTTGTTTTGTCAGTAACATTCAGAAAAAAAGATGCTAATGCATATTTTTGGTTGCCCTAGTTATTATATATTGGCATCTTGCGAATATATTTTTATTTTGTATGGTGGCACTCAAAGTGTTAAGCTATTGAAGAAAAGAAAATAACATTCAGTCTTAGAATGACGATCACTGAGTAAAGTAGTTAAAATTCCATTGCTTAAGTAAAAGTTTCATCATATTTTAATATAAAAAAAGTAAAGTGTTTTATTCTTTACTTTGAAGAAATAAAAATATAGTGCACTCGCGGTAAAGTGAACTAATTAAAGCCAAGGGCGTTCATGTTAGTGAAATTGTTCACATTAGCGATTATCGAATTTCATGGCAAAAGTATAAAATTTTCCAATATAAACTTGTGTTTTACACGCTTGAAAGTCATATTATTTTGTTATTTGAATTATTAAAATATAAAACTAAACCAAAACGAGATCATGAGGAAATAATGGTCGTGATTGAATGTTTTTTTGCCAAATGTCATGGATTTCAGTGGTACAATCAACACAAGAAATATTGGCAAGCTAAGCATACCATAAAAGTTACTAAAATATTGCTTTAATTGTGATATTAGAGTCATATGCAATAAAGAAATTATTCACGTTATAGAGCTATCTGAGTTTGTTCACGTTACGAAGTAGTCAATGTAAACAAAAGCTTGTTCACGTTAAGCGATGTTCACGTTAGACGGTGTTCACGTTACCGCGAGTGCACTGTATAACTTACATACTTAAAAAAATAAATGTCATTATATTTCATTAACATTTTTTATATCATAATGAAGTTGTTTAACTGCAAACCATTAAACCGGTCCCCTCTCTATTGATTATTGTCATCACTTCATTGATTGACAAACTAAATTATAACTGTTTCCAGGAATACATACAAACATACCTACCTATACCTACATATACACATATTTTTTGCATACTTTTGTTCATACATTTACTCTAAGATTATATTTCTTTCCTTTTATTTGGATTTTTTATAATGCGCTCTCACACACATCTAACTGTATCTTACCATCAGCGTTGCCGTTTTGGTCCGATCAGACCAAAAGTGGTAGTTTTTCGTGTTTTTAAAACCGTTTGGTAGTGTGGTTGGTTTGTTGCAACTTTCAAAGGTTTTTGGTAGATTTTCATGTTGAAAACAAAATTTATAATTTTTGGGTAAAAAAAAAAAAATTCTTTTTCGAGTAAATAAATTGCATTACTGTGAACACTGTTTAAACATTTTCACAAGTGAGGCAGCTATGTATAAACCATCTTTGCTCTATTGCATGCATAGGGATGATTTAGGATGATGCCAATTGTTTGTTTTACTTTACTGTCAAAAAATATAAAAGAGTGAATTTTCAGAAAACAGATTACTGATAAAATTGGCAAATTATTTATCGTATAGAAGTTAAACAAATTGCAATTTTACCCCTTACCAGAAATTATCCCTAGCACCGTTCAGGTAGCCGCAAAAGTAAAAATTTCCCGAAAATTACTTAAGGGCTAACTGAACGGTGTTTTGCATCATTCTTAGGTAGTTCGTATTTTTTAGAAAGTTGTTTATTGAGATCTAAGGTAAACTTTTGTAGTTCATTGTTTCCTTAAATTTTGAACAGTTTGCTACCTATGGTCCTCAACAGGGGAAAAAAGATAAAAAATATCGAATTTTTTAAAGTTCTTTTGCGATTTTGGTCTTGAAGGTGATGTTTTTTGTATTTTATATGTTCACAATTTTTGTTTTTCATGACAAGAGCTATAATTTTGTCTCAGAAAGTAAACAAATATTCCGAACGGTTTTCAAGATATGAGCCGGAGAAAATGATACATTTTTTGCAAAAATGACACCGATTCCCCAAATGTTTGGGGGCCCTTAAAAAAACTTCATGACTTTGGGCAAAACACATGACTTTTTTTTGGTCTTTTATCACGTAGTGATGTCCGTAAATGACTATTTTTTCGTGTTGCACTGTGCTTTTTTTTTATTTTATTGACCTTTGGTAGGCTGCAGAGGATTTTGGTAGGTTTTTTTAAATTTTTTGGTAGGAAAAAAATTTCTTCTGTGGCAACGCTGCTTACCATAGAAAAATTAATATAATAATGATGTTTGTTGTTCCGGCAGAAGTTACGGAGAGAAAAAAGAACAGAATTAGTTGATATTGTTTATTGCTTTTACCAGTGTTGAGCATGTTGCCCTTGAGCATTTAGTTGCCTTTCTCACTCTTACTCTCTTTAAACAGTAATATTTTATAATCAGCAAAAAAAAAAAAATATAAACGTTAAGTTCACAGCGCTACACCAGTGTTTCCGCTTTGGTTATTTCTAATTAAAAAGGTTTGTGTTTTTGTTTGGTGTTGGTTTCTTATTTATCACAGAAAAACAAAAAAAAATTTTTTTTGCTAAACATCATTGTAAATGATTTTTCTTCAAAATCATAATTTTTTTATTTATGCTGAAAGACATAAGTTATTCTATTCTACTTTCTGAAAGTAAATTGTTTTAAAAAATATCAATTTTACTACTTTTATTTTCATTTTGAAACCAATACTCAGGGGTAAACCCGTACTAAATGCTGTGCATTGTATTGGCATTTTTTTTTTTTTTTGGAAAGGACGGTACATACCAGAGATCAGCATTTAGTCGCTTTTTAGCGATTCATAAGCACTTATGAAATTTTAAGTATTAGTGAGTACAAGTAGTTAAAATTTAACTACTCTGACTCACTCATACTCACACAACGTTGATTCATTAATAAAGGTTGCAAAAAATATGAGTCCAATGTTGACATCAAACTCATACTCACTTGGATTCATAATTTTATAAAGATACTTATGATGCTCACAATTGATTCGAGTGACTCGAATCATAACAAAAAACAAAAAATTTTTTTTAAATTTTTTCTAAATTTTACATTGTAAAAACTTATAGTATACTTAACAAATTACATCTTTATAATCAATATTTTTAAAATAGATTATTGGAACGAAAATTGCCCATATTGGGCTTTTGCCTTTATGTTTCCGAACTAATCGGAGGCCTCCGACACTGATTTTTTTTCTGATTAAAAATTGTTTATTTTCTTTGAAATATTTCCTATACACATTAACTTTTTCGCTTATGTACATTGTTACATTTTGAATGTTTATTATTATATACACCATATATATTTTCTTTTTATTGACGAAAAATAATAAAAAGATAATAAATTACATAGTCAAAAACATAGTATTTATTTAACACGATTCATGATTTAACTTAAAACTTTTTCTTTTACAGTCGTGTGGTAAATGGTTGGTAGCTACTAGCAAAGAATATAAATCATATAGAATGCGCATCTCAACACTTATCCAAATATTTTGTCAACATTTTTTCAGACGCGGGAAGGAAGGGCAAAAGGCAAAACAAAAGAAAAGAGCGTAACAAAACAAGAGAAACCAAAGAGAAACTACCCAGCGGGAAAAGATTGATTACCTTATTTTATAATCAATTATGTAATATATTACTTCAGAATATATTACTTTTGGAATCGAGAAGGTAATTTCACGTGGCACACAAGTAAATATTGATTACCATGTGCATTCCCACATCTATGAAGAAGGAAGTTATTGCTTGTTGCTTGTTGTCTTTTTTGTATATATTTTTTAAAAAACTGTAATTTTTTTGTTATTCTATTTTACATATCGATTACCATATACATTCCCACATATATAGAAGAAAGAAGTTATTTTTTCTGCGTATATTTGTTTGTGAATTTTTTGTTTTCTATTTTTTTTTCATAGTTAAAAAATCCGTTATTTTTTACGCAAAAAAAAAAATTAATTTTATTAAATAATGCAGTTTATGTTGAAATGCGCAGCAGTGCAGACACGAAATTAATGTTTAGGATTAATTAATAACTATGTATATTAGTAGCTATTCGGGATTATTTTAAAACTAACATGCTTGCAAAATGTTTTTAACATGAACATGGAAAATAGTAAAACAAATATTCCCGAATAGCTACTATTATTTTATTTATAATGGGGGAAATTAATTTATTATTAATAATTTAATGCATAATTTAATATATTATAAATACATTAATAATATAACGCATTAAAAATAATGCATCATAGAATTTATTCCTTCAAATTATTAATAAATAATTACTTTATGCATTACAAATAATGCATTCTAATACTTATTACGAGGGGACAGTAAAATAATTTATTACTTTCGTAGGACATGATCTGTGTTAAGCGTAATGCTTTCCGTAATCAATAGTTTATACATTCCTTGTATTACCTTCTCGATTCTCATTGATTACCATTTCCCGCTGGGTAATGTCACAGTGTATGCACTGTGCTAATGTGTGTTTTATTTCTTTTGCATTGTTGTTTAGGTTTTTTCGTTCAGCCACAGTACATACAGTGACGAAATTCCAACAACTATAGCAAGAACATCACACAACAAGATAGCCACAACAAAATTTTTGCACACACAACATCACAGTGCATAAGACGATAGCCACAACAAATTTTTTACTTCGTGTTTTTTTTTTGCTTAAGTACAGAAACGGTATCATGCTAACAACAATATTCACATACAGTACAATTTATGTGTTTGTGTTTCTTATTCATTGTGAGCTGTTTTCTTTTTTAAATTTTAAAACTTAGAGAATAATGTTGTTGGTTCAAATATTTTTGTGTATTAAAGAATACAGTGCTCCGATACGACTATGTAAGCTAGTGTAGGGCAAAGCATATTTAATTTGTAGTTGCGCGACGGAAAATACATTAATCTACATCGAATATATAGCGCCCTATTTAATATCGTAATAAAAGTGTAGTTAGGGATATATTTTATTATTATTATTTATTTAAGCTCAACAATTGATTTTATATTTATTTGAAATAAAAGGTTAACTAAACCAAAAAATGTAATTCCAAAAATATAAAAAAACAAGTATATAGGTATTCATTAATGACAAATTTTCGAATGATAAATTGATGATTTTTCAATTATTTATAAGAAAATTCTATTTTTATTTTTAATTTATATATGTATGTATGAATTATATATGTATATGTACGTATATATACATTTTTAAAAGAAAAGACACTTTAATTTTTTTATGTTAAAAATAAATAATAAATAAATAATAATCAAGATTAAAATTATTTCTTACTTTATACTTCAAAGCATCAAAAAGTATGTATATTTTGAGGATTTTCATCTCCATAAAAAGGCTAATAAAGTTAATTTTTTTTTAAGATTATTTATTGGATAAAATATCTAATTTTCTTTTTTTGGAACTTCCTTTTTCTGTAGTCCAAGAGCAATGTTTCCGAAGGAGAACCAATAATAGAAAGTCCAATACCTCTATTCTGTGTTGAGAACAAGTGTCGGCAAACCACTCTGGGGTCATTCGTTTACATGACTCAATAATAAAAGATTTTGTACCAATTTTTCGCGGTTCAGATTTAAAGACAGAAAAAGTGTTCTAATTTGTCTTGATTGAGGGACTTTGTCATTAAGAAATATATATCACCACCTTCCCTTAAAATTTCATTTGTTAACATAAGAATTGAATTTAGGGTGAGTTTCATTTTATTTGAAAAGAAAATAAGCTTGTTTTGATCTACAAACTCCACCTTTTTTAAATATTCTAAAAAGAACTGAATATATTAATATACTTCATTGTTAATCTGAATTGCAGATCTGTAGCAATTATCTCGATAAAGGGAGCCACTATTAAGACAATCAAAAATTTTGCCATTTTTTCCATAAACTGAGCTGTTGATAAAGCCAATTCTGCGGAACATGTCTTAAATTTTGTGGTTTCAGACGTTGTTTTAATAGCAGCAGAAACAAGCCTGCTGAAAATTTGTGTGGCAAATACTACAAGCATTTTTCAAAAGTGGTAGGAAACATATGTTGCCGTGTTAGTTTTGGGCACATTTTTGTTTTTGCATTTGCTTCCATTTCTTACAATTCCCTAATTACCTGAAAGCTTGCCGTCCCATCCGGGGTTTTTATGTCACATTTCAGCCACCCATTCCGCAAAGATTTAATTGAGTGTGGGAAATCATAAAGGCAAAAAACATTTTGATCGCTTAATTCAAAAAACGGTTTTTTAGCAGATACTTTAAGATTGGAAAATCATTTTCGGTTAGTCGAGCCTTCATCACATATAAGGGCATAAACATTAATACCAATGCTTTTTAAAATATTTACATTTACTGTAACAATTTCACTTAAAGAATCTGCAGATAAACCATTTTGGGAAGTAAAATAATTTAGAATGATAGCTAAATGGATGCAAGCAAAAAACATATTTTAATATTTCATAATGTCTTTAAATCTGAACCTCAAAAAATTGGTATACAATCTTTTATTATTGAGTCATGTAAACGAATCACCCCAGAGTGGTTTGCCAACACTTGTTCTCAACACAGAATAGAGGTATTGGATTTGCTGCTCCTTCGAAAGCATTGCTCTTGTACTACAGAAAAAGGAAGTTCCAAAAATAGATATTCTATCCAATAAATAATTTTTTAAAAAGTAACCTTATTAGCCTTTTTATGGAGATGAAAATCCTCAAAATATACTTTTTGATGCTTCAAAGTAAAAACTAAGAAATAATTTTAATTTTGATTATTATTTATTTATTATTTATTCTTAACATAAAAAATTGAAGTATCTTTTCTTCTAAAAATGAATATATACATACAGTTATATATTTTAAACATACATAAATTAAAAATAAAATTTTTTCAATTTTCTTCATCAATTTATCATTCGAAAATTTGTCATTAATGAATATATATTTGTTTTTTTTAATATTTTTGGAATTACATTTTTTGGTTTAGTTAACCTTTTATTTCAAATAAACATAAGAATACTTGTTGATCTTAAATAAATAATAATAATAATAAAACATATTCTTAACTACACTTTTATAACGATATTAAATAGGGCGCTATATATTCGATGTAGATTAATGTATTTTCCGTCGCGCAACTACAAATTACATATGCTTTGCCCTACACTAGCTCACGTAGTCGTATCGGAGCACTGTATTCTTTAATACACAAAAATATTTGAACCAACAACATTATTCTCTAAGTTTTAAAATTTAAAAAACGAAAACAGCTCACAATGAATAAGACACACACACACATAAATTGTATTGTATGTGAATATTGTTGTTAGCATGAAACCGTTTCTGTACTTAAGCAAAAAAAAAAGACAGGAAGTAAAAATTTTGTTGTGGCTATCGTCTTATACACTGTGATGTTGTGTGTGCAAAGTAAGAGAATAAACGAATTCTCTTTGCTAAGTAAGAGAGTAACAATTCTTTTTGCGGGTTCCAACATTACGACCCGCCATAAGAAATTTTACTTGTACGTGATGCACATTCTATATGATTTATATTCTTTGGTATCCATTACATTAACAAGAGTATGAATGCGTACAAGTACAAGAAATTATGAATCATGATTCGAGTATACTCACTTTTTTAGTACTCATTGCTGATCTCTGGTACATACATACATATGTATATATTTTTCTTATATAGTTATAAGCGCCTTAAAGTGGAAGTACATAACAAGCGTTCTGAGCGCCATGAGTTGCAAGCTTATGTCAAAGAAATCCATTTCAGAAAAAAAATCCTCACTTTGGGAATAAATCTCCTAATCTGACAACACTGAAAGAAGAGAAAAACGCATCCTTTACCAGGGATGCAAAATTAGATTATCAAATTGTGCCAACTACTACGAAAAAGAGTACTTTTTTTAGACTTTTTTTTAACTTAAAAATATAAATAAATAATAAATTCATAATGAAATTTTATTTGTACATTAAAGTTAATCTGCATTAAGTACTTAGGTACATATGCCTTAGTAGGTTTATTTAACAAAAAAAAAATGGCTTTCATTGAAATCTGTTGTTGAAGACTTATTTATAAAAAAAATTTTACTAACAACTTTTAATAATTTTAAAAATTAAAACCAACTGTAACTAATTTCACAATGCACAGTGGGTAAAATTAATTTCAATTATTTGTACAAAAAGAAGAGCATGAAAAAACAATTAATAAAAAAAATTTACGATTTTACGCTGTTTGCTCTTCTTTTTAAGATTTTTAAAAATTGCCAATTCAAAAATATTACGATATATTATTTTAGAAAGAGAGGGAAATAATATTTTGTTCTGCATATCTGTCAGATGAATTAATCATAAAATTGTCAAATTTTAACTAAAAATCATCAAAGTGGTTTATTAAAATTTTAAGAAATAAATTCTCAATAACACACTACCATACTACAATAGTATGTTACAATGATTTATGCTTCACTAAATTTTAAATATTCTGTGAAGAGTTAATTCCATGATTTCATTACACACTCTCATATAATATATTTTTATTGGTAGATATAACAAATTAACATCAATCGCAGAAAAGTAATTTTTTATAATATTCGAATAACTGCTGTTGTAAAGGACAAAATCATTTCAATATGCGTTTGTATTACTACTTCATTGTATTACTTTTTTTTCGTAACAATTATCAAATGATTAATCTCTTAAGCGGATATCAAACCAATTAACAAATTGTAAAGCTTTTACAATTTAATCAGATTTTTATAAGTGGTTTTAATTCATTGACTTATGTTACTAAAATAAATTAAATTTTATATGAAACAATAAAAACATTTGGTAAAAAAGAAAAACAAAAATATTTCATATGTTTTTGTTGTATTTTTAATTTAATGTTTGTTGTTCTTTAATAGCTTTCCTAAAATAAATACTTGTACCATATCAAACAAAAAATGTTTTTATGTGACGCTTTTATTTGTACATTAATTACCAGTATAATCCCCAACGATTAGGCACAAGTGTAACATTAACAAATTATTAAAAACGGATTAAATATTAATTATATAGAAGCAAAAAAAAAAAAACAAAACAAAAAAATCACTAATGATGGTAAAATCGAAAAAGAAAAAAATATTTAGGGTTGTGTAAAATAAGGTAAACAATTAATTAAAATTGAGGCATGTGCGCCTAACTGAGGAACTACAGTGCGAGCTCGATTTTCGCAACCCTAGATTAACGCAACACCCCGATTAGCGCAACAGGCAAATTTTTTACGTTAAAGTCTTTATAAGTGCAACGATTTTCAAAAATGAATCTCAATAAGTGCAACCCTATTTTGTTTTTAATATATTTACAATGATTTCTGTTTGTATTTCTTGTTTAGAAACGTAGTTTTATAAAAGTAATCATATTTAATCAAAGAATCCCATTTCAATAGCATTTCTCCCACGTTAGTGCTATCCCAAACACGTAATAAAACACAAATACAAACGCATCAGTTTTCTGTTTTGCAGCATATGTATGTTTACACAGATGCCTAGGCTAAAATATTTGTATAATTTCTCTTTTTAAAACAAAAAATTGCTCGCTACGCCAATGTTTCAACAAGAAGACTGTTTTTTAACAGTTAGTTTTTTGTTTTTTTTTAATAAAAAACGGTTTTTAACAAATAATTTGTTTCTTTTTATTAAAAATGGGGTATTTTCAGGTACAATAAAAAGTGGTCGATAATTGAAACTTTTTCGGTAATTGCAACAAGCCAGATTTTTTCAAGTTGCGAAAATCGAGCTCGCACTGTACTTATATTGTTGTTTTAATATTTATTATTATTTCGCAATTATTTATCAGAAGTATAAAAGAACTTCAACCACATGTGATTTCTTATGGGTGTTACACAAACTTTATATTTTACGGCCGGAAATATATACGGACACCATTACGTGATAAAAAAAAAATTATGTTTATTTTTTATGGGCCATTAAACATTTGGCTCCTCGGTGTTATTTTTGAAAAAAAGCCACATATCTTGCAAACCGTTCATAATTTAAGGAAACAATGAACTACAAAACTTTACAGATCTCAAGAAACAACTCACGCCATCACGCACTGACCGCAGCAGCACCGGAAAAACAGTATACTCAGCACACACATCAAGGTACGCAGCACACAATATAAAAGCGACACGACTGTTACATCGAGGCATTGTACAACGCAAGAGTTTTAGAAAGTTATATATTGAAGTCTTACGTAAATTTTGTTACTTGACAGTATTGTATGGCAATGTAATAAATAGGAAGGGTTAAATTGACACCATTTAGAATCTTTTTATAAGTCTCTAAACTAACACGTTTACTCTAATCTAGAATAACACCTATAATAATTATGCTTCTTAAAAAATATATCATAAAACTAGTCCTAAGAACCTCTCCAAAAGTTTTAAAGGGTGAATTAAATAAATTCTGCATACATATCAAAATGCTTTGGGTTACTGTTTTGAATCCTTTTAATCGGTTAAATTATATGTTCAGTTATATGTATAGTTCAGTGGTCATGATCACGAACTTTTGGTACTACTATTTACGGTTTCACAAATTTTGAAACAAGTACGTTAAGACTAATTGTGTCAGAATTTTACGCAGTGTAACTTATTCAGAATATTTTTGTAATGAAAACAAATTTTTCTATCTTTTTATTATTTTATATGGCGAATTGCTGTCAATTGATAACTTCAAAGGCAAGTGTTATACCTTCACCCTTCTTCAGCAGATATTGCCCCATCTAATGTTGGATGCAAATTGTGAAGTGGTGAGGATCTTTGCTAAGTAGGTAGCTGCCCACTAAGTGACGCTTCTGCCTTATCATTAGTTTTTTTGGTGCAAATACAAAAGGTGGATAGAGTGGAATGTCAGGGTGTGTTTTCTTGTGTATGGTCTAGAAGAAGAGGGGTGGGACATCTTATTTTTTTTTTAACTAACTCTTCGAAAAAACGCAAAATTTTTTATTTAATTTTTCAATTTACTAGCATTTGAACCTGGGCTGCTTTCAGTTGTATGCGAGCGCTCTAACAACTATAGTATGCCATCCCTTAATTCAGTAATTATTTTTAACTGTATCGCTTTCCTTTAAGGTCTTAAGAATTAAATAAAGTACACCGATATTGCTTATATTTACGATGACATATATTATCTCATCCTTTTTTTAATGAGGCAGCATTCAACGGGTCAACCCTACGCATGCAGTATATTTTGCTTGCATAGGAAAATAGGCGGGGAAGGTCGGAAAAAGTTGGGGACCTTTGATATAAAGTTACTAATATCATATCGGATATCAGTCAGAAAAAAGCAAAGGTCCTATCTTTAAAATGCTAACCGCAAGAAAATCTGTTGCTATTGCTTAAATTATTATTCAATGGTCAGTGTTCTGCCTTCGCCACTAAATAATCCAAAAGAAATCAACCCCAAGCAGCCCGCACAGTAAAATGTTAATTAGAGGAGGAATAAAAGATATATATTATACTGATATAAGTATTATACCAGCTTAGCCAGTTGAGTCCTTGCAGTGTAAGCCTCTACACCATTTTTTTTTAATTCTATCGAAGTATTTTCATATTCTGGTATGTGATGGAAATCGATTTCGATCAAAATTGAAATCGAATAAAAGTTCAAGTTGCTAAAAATTCAAAATCCTTTCAGATTTGTAATTCTTTTTTAACTCATTTCGTTAGGGACTGACTATTGCCACTACATCCTTAGTTAATAAAATTTTAAAATAACTAGAACAGATAAGTTTTATATAACTTTGAAAATACAGACGATTTCAGATAGCTTTTCCACTCAAAGGGTTTTGAAAAAGACATAAAAATTTAAGTTTTTTTTATTTTGAACGTGTTCTAATACGTGACATCTTATGATATATTTCTATATATTTTTTCTTCGATACTACTTTGGATGGAAGAGATACTTCGGACAAGGCAAAGTCTCTGATTGGGGTCAACCTGGCGGCCTCCAGAACGATCCTTGTTCCCGTTGTATTCAAGTCGACATACAGCCTCCACGTGGCCCTCCTGGATAACATTCTAGCACCCGCTAGCTTGTAAACTAATGTATGCGGCGACTGTCCAATCCCCTGGACTTTAAATTTGGGTTGTGCGTAGGGCTTGAAACCCACCACGTAAAAATTTTATTCAATGAAAAGCAATACAATAGCCTCTAAACGGACCCCCTTTTATGTTGACGAACTTGGCAAACGTTTTAAGGACTATGATTTAAGGATATGCACCTGGAACGTGAGAACCCTTTATAGGGAAGGTGCCTCTATCCAGTTGGCGGATGCTCTCACGAAATGTAGAGCTGACATCACCGCCATCCAGGAAATGCGATGGATAGGGCAAGGTTGTACAAGGCAAGCAACATGTGACATCTACTACAGCTGCCATGAGAAGAAACACGAATTTGGTTGCGGATTCGTAGTTAGCAAGAGACTTCGCCATCACGTCTCGGAGTTCACCCCTGTGAACGAAAGAATTGCTACGATCCGCATAAAGGCGAAATTTTATAACATCAGCCTTATTTGTGTTCACGCCCCGACGGAAGAGAAGGATGATGTGGTCAAGGATGCTTTTTACGCAAAGCTCGAGGAAGTGTACGATGGGTGTCCAGCACATGACGCCAAAATTGTCCTCGGCGATTTCAATGCGAAAGTTGGACGTGAAGATATCTTTGGCCTCACTGTCGGACAGTTCAGTCTCCATAATTCCACCTCGCCGAACGGATTGAGACTGATCGATTTCGCCGCGGCGCGAAACATGGTAGTTTGTAGCACCAGGTTCCAGCATCTCGATATCCATAAGGCCACCTGGCTCTCTCCTGATCGATCTACCAACAACCAGATCGATCACATTGTGATTGATGGAAGGCATGTATCCAGCATACTAGACGTGCGCACATTTAGAGGTCCAAATGTCGGCTCGGACCATTATCTTGTCGCAGCCAAGATGCGACTGCGCATATGCGCAGTGAATATGGCACGTTCTAGTGTTCGAGGGAAGCTGAACATCAAAAAGCTGCGATCACAAGAGACAGCTAGGTCGTTTTCCGATCGTCTTTCTAATGAGCTCCATTGCACCCGATCCTCTCTCGAAAGTATTGGTGGACAGTGGTCTCACATTGCTCACTCTCTGCGCAACGCTGCCGAAACAGTCCTTGGTTTTGAGCGTCCTCCCCGCAGAAACCAATGGTACGATGAAGAGTGTCGTGAGGCCACTGCGGCAAAGAATGCCGCCTACAGAAGAACGTTGCAGTCCACCACTACAAGAGCAACTGTGGAGGTGTACAGAGAGAAGAGGAGGGAAGAGAGACGCCTATTTAGAAGAAAGAAAAGGGAGCAAGAAAGGCGTGATCGTGAGGAAATCGAGATGTGCAGGAGTAGACATGATGCTCGAAATTTTTATAAAAAGATAAGGCGTCTTACTACTGGTTTTAAACTCGGAGCAACCTCCTGCAGAGACGAACATGGTAATCTGGTTACAGATGCACAAGGGACACTGAGATTATGGAGACAGCATTTTTCTAATCTACTGCAAGGCGATGACGACACAAATTCCGCCTCTAGAGATGCTGTGCCGCTCCCAATCAATGATGACGACGTTGAGATCCTGTCGCCCAGCTATGAAGAGATCAAAATTGCCATACAGCGACTAAGAAGCAACAAAGCGGCCGGACCGGATGGTCTGCCCGCTGAGCTTTTCAAGTATGGAGGCGATGAGCTGGTTAGGTGCATGCACCAACTCATTTGCAGAATATGGCTGGAGGAAAGTATGCCCAATGATTGGAATCTCAGTGCCCTCTGTCCCATCCTGAAAAAGGGAGACCCCACGATATGCACCAACTTTAGTGGTATAAGCCTTCTCCCTATCGCATATAAGGTTCTTACGAGCGTATTGTGTGAACGACTGAAGCCATTCGCAATCTCACTGATTGGACCTTATCAGTGGGGCTTCAGACCTGGTAAGTCCACCATTGACCAGATATTTACACTGCGCCAAATCCTGGAGAAGACCCATGAAAGTCAAGTCGACACACACCATCTTTTTGTCGACTATAAGGCAGCGTTCGATAGCCCGATAAGAGATCGCGTATATGCCGCAATGTCTGAGCTCGGTATTCCTGCAAAGCTGATAAGACTGTGCACAATGACGTTGAGCAACTCCTGCAGCTCTGTCAAGGTAGGAAAATACCTCTCCGAACCTTTTAATACCGTGCGAGGTTTCAGACAGGGCGATCCCTTATCCTGCGACCTCTTCAATTTCGTCATGGAGAGTGTTTTGCGAAAGGCGGGTGTTCATCGAAATGGCACTATATTTAACAAAAGTGTCCAGCTCCTTGCGTATGCAGACGACATAGACATAATTGGGCATACCAAGCGAGATGTCACCGCAGCCTTTAATGCTATTGAACGGGAGTCTGCAAAAATGGGTCTGGCGGTAAATGAGAGCAAGACGAAGTACATGTTGTCGACGAGTAGGGATGTTGAACGTATCGGCTCCCAGGTTACAGCCGGCAACTATACATTTGATGTTGTTAAGGAGTTCATCTACCTTGGCACCGCCATTACCAGCAAGAATGATGTCAGTCTGGAGATCAAACGAAGAATCACACTGGCCAACAGGTGCTACTACGGTCTCAGTAGGCAGTTTAGTAATAGAGACCTATCTCGTGCGACGAAATTAACACTCTATAAGTCGCTTATTCTTCCGGTGCTTCTCTATGGTGCGGAAGCTTGGACGCTGTCTTGTGCCGATGCAGCGGTCTTGGGAGTATTTGAGAGAAAAGTTCTTCGTAAGATCTTTGGTCCTCGAAGGCATGGCGATGAGTTTCGCATTAGAACCAACCATGAGCTGTATGAGCTCCTCGGCGATGTGGGCGTTGTTCAGCGCATTAACATCCAGCGGCTACGCTGGCTCGGCCATATTGTTCGGATGGATGAATCCGCTCCAGCGAGAAAAGTTTTCGATGCGAAGGTCACTGGACGTCGGCGTAGAGGACGACCGTGTTTACGTTGGAAGGACTAAGTTGATGAAGCCCTGTCGTCAATTGGTGTGACCAACTGGAGAAGGCGCGCGCTTAGCAGAGACGCCTGGAGACTAGTGTTAAGGCAGGCCGAAACCCGTTAACGGGTTGTTATGGCCATCTAAGTAAGTAAGTAAGTAAAAAAAAGTGATTAAATTATTTTGTTGTTTGGTAGGGTAAGAGTATCTGATGATAGAACTTTGTTTTTAGCATAACTTCTCTTTCTTCTTACGCTTGCTTTGTTTTATGTAAACAAATGAAATATTCAAATGATAGCTAATTAATTAGTTTCTACAATACATAGTTATATGGAATATGTGCAAAAATCCACTGAAATACTAATTATTCCGGCAAATTAGTTAAATAAATTTAATAAAAACTTGCTTTTAGTTCTCATACCTTAAGGAAGATTAGTTTTTCTGTAATTAATTTAAATGAGAGAACTGCAATAGTGAAATCATTTAGAAGATATTTATTTAACAAAAGTAAGGTAATCAATGAAGTGTATATTATAACTGTAAAATAATTATTAACAATACATTTAACAACAATTATTGATACGAGTATTATACTGAAACACTAATAAGCTAAGAAATGTTGATTGGCTTCTCCTGCTTGATTGGCTGGCTAGCACACTGGCAGTGCAAGCCAATGCTATGCGATGCCGAAGGAAAAGTTTTTGTTTTTCTTTTTATTAGTAAAGGTAATTGATTTTGCTGGTATTCTACAATTTCTCAATATATTTTATGGATTTATACGTCTACCATTTACTTTTAAGCACACAATTCTCACACATTCTCACTTACAGAGTTTATACCCTTTTGATAAATGTGAAGACACGAGCACGCTGGATTTTACTTTAGCAATTGGTTTTTAGAAAGAATACATCAGTTTGCTAAAGTACGAGCACGAGTAGTAGTTTCTTTTCAGCAGCAATAGCATAGAAAACAAATGTGCAAAATAAATTTTTGTTTAAAAAATATTACCGTAATAAATATCGAATAGAGTCAAATGCTGTGGTTGTTTGTTTTAAGGAGTTGAAATAGGAAAAACATTACTGCCTTAAGGGTGAAAAAAAATTATTTAAGTGAAAATTTATTGCATAGAAGTAGAATAGTTTTGTATCGAGAACCTTAGTTGCAAAGACAATAAATAGCTTGTTCCTTTGGCTAAAGTTAGGGAATTACAAGAAAAAATTTGCAAAAAGTTTTAAAATTGCTCATATGTTGCTTCTAAACTTCTTCTTTTCTTCGTTCTTACTCAACATTCTACCAACTATCTACCTATGTTGTGGTGGTTACTCTTTAAAAATATAACCTACCCAATCCTATTACTTTACACATTCCCGCACATACACTTTGTCTGAACTACGTATTTCCATATTTGTTTGAAAAACAATTTTGGTACTACTACCCTAATACATCTAGAGTGCCATAGAAAGGCTGAAAAGTAAATTTAAATTCCAAAAATTTTCCATTTCCAAGCATTTCTCCAATCCTCCCCTATGACCTTTCTTTTAGGGCTTTTCTATGTAAAAAGTAGTATTTGCTAAAATTTGCATCAACTGTGCTCTCTTGCTCTAAAGTACTGCTGAGACCAATACTAACTAGATTCTTGTTCCCATCAACCATGTTTCCCCTACTTCCAGAGGTTTCCATATACAAATAGTCATTTTATTTTGCCCAACCTTTTTAACCAGTCTCACATTGGTCGTACGTGAGTCAAATTTAGAAAAAAATTATTCTTAAAAGAAGTTAGTTACCTCTAAATCAAATCCTAATAGTCCACCTAAATCAAAACGAAGATCTACCGATGGTGGTCGGAATAATAACTGAATAGACAAACACAACGGAAGCAGATTATACAGGGTGTCCGCCGTGTTTGCTTATAATTTTTAATTAAATGCAAAATAATGGATAAATGTTTTATTTAATATTGGCAATTGTGCATGGAATACAATATCAGATCTGTTAGCCTCACAAATTCGAGCCCTTTTGAGCACATTTTTCATTACATTCTCACACATTTCACGCAGTGTTTCATTAATTTCATCACAAATATTTTGTTTGAGTTGCTTCAGCGTTTCTGTTTTGTTTGCATAAATCTTACTTTTCAGATATCCCCACAAAAGGATATCCGGAGCAATCAAATCCGGCGACCGTGGAGAACAATCAACATCACCATTCCTAGAAATGACTTGTTGTTGTGAGAGATCTCGCAGCAATTCCATTGTAATCCTGGCTGTATGCGATGTGGCACCGTCTTGTTTAAACCACATGTTATTTAAGCCTAAAGCATGCAGTTGTGGCGTTAAAAAGTTTTCAATCATATCACGATATCGCTCCCTATTGACAGTTACCGTTATGCCGTTTTCAGCGTCAAAGAAGTAAGCTCCAATGATTTCTTTTGAGTAAATTACACACCAGACTGTCACTTTTAATGCATGCAAAGGTGACTGATGAATAATTTGAGAGTTTTCCGTTGCCCAGAACCGACTATTCTGTTTATTCACACATCAATACAAATGAAAATGTGCCCTAGGCTGTAACCACCACGGCTACAGTCGTACATGTCATCGATGTCGACTAATGTAGATAAGGTGGAATAAAAAGAGCAAAAACAAAATAAATTGTAATTCTGTTTCATCCAAATAAGATGACAATAACAAAAACACAATGATGATGGTAAGAAAAAGGAGAATATGACAGAAACTATTGTGTGACTTTACTTCGACTAACTCATACAAGTGTATGTACATACATACGAAAGAAAATAATTTCAGTATGTGATTTCTTGAAAAGTGTGAGTTAAATAGATGATGTTTGGTCTCGAATATACACAGGACACAAAGAACTCTGATGAGACTACCGTAGCTGGAGTCGAAAACAATTGTTCAGTTTGGCTAGTGTACTATTCCTTCACGGACATCATTTTTTCTTTAATTACCAAAAAATATTCATTGCCGTTAACTTTGATCTAATTAAAGCGTTTCTGACGAAACAAAAATTAAATTATAAAAATATTGATCAGACCTTTCCTAGGGCTCGAACCTCGGGCCTCCAGCACATTAAATTTATAATGTATTCTTATTAATCCGTGTTTCTGCCTCTACTTTTCCTTTTAAAATGGTTGCTTCAACGAAACTGTGCCTAAGCCTTTTGCCAACCAATTTACTAGCAATACTTCAACGAGGCTGATTTAAATTCTGTCAAGTAATCTGTGCGATAATTAACAGCGACTTGTATCCATATCAAATCGTTAATATGCCATAACCTACACAGAAGCATAGGCTAAACTATCTGCATTTAGTACACTAACTTCCTTATTTTTCGAAGTGAGTATCGCTCTTTTAGCCTACAAATTATGATTTCGAAAATTATTTTCAAAGTTTGTAAAATGCATGCTATACTTGTTTTGTTTGTGCGTAATTTTAATAGTAATCCGATAGACTGATTAACCGAGTAGCGCTATCAATAGCAATTTATCCATTCCATACCAATAGTAGTTGAATCAGTTTGGATTTTAAATCATACAACTAAAATATTCATTCTTTGTCAAGAGGTAAAATAGGTGTTTTCAATTAAAGGTTACCAATAGACACACCAATACCAGAAAAGGATAACCCTGACAATTTGCTATACGGTGATATCATCAGAGCCAATATATTTCAACGTTTACAGTTTTCCTAGATTTTCATACTGCCATACGAAAAATTGCTGAAAATAACTTTTTAATGAACAGTAGGCAAATGACTTAATGGCCCTGGTAATATGTTATATCGAGATGTAATGAGTTCCAAAACATTTCTACAGTTACAATTTTATTATATTGTCACGAAGTCACGAAAAGCAGCAATTACGTTATGATATTACAAATTTGTCGATCTGTAAATTATATAACTCACAATACCCACCTCTTACTAAGGCTTATGTAAAACAAAATATATGGACTGCTTTTTAAAATTAAATGTGCCTTAAAAAAGTATGACAAACAGTTCTCTTTTATGTCTTGTGCAGAAATTAGTACTTTTGAAAAAAAAAACAGTACATGTATTGCTAAACACAGTATGATTTTATGCGTATGTGACTGTGCCTTTCTACCTAAGTGCCCTTCTAATATTTTTCATGCATAAAAATCCAATATAAAGTTTCAATGACATATGTAGCTGTATATGTATATTAAAGTTGATTTTTGACTAATAATGTTTCTTTAGACCAAATTTAGAAACTTTAGCTTTTAATGTTCTCAAAATATACAAAACTACTATTGAGTTTGTATGGGAGGTACCACGTCCACATTCAATTAAAAGAAATTTACCATTTTAGAATTTCGGTGGTTGAAGCAATCTATGTTTAAATTTCAACAGCGTCAGTTCAATAGGCAAACAAACAGACTTACAAAAAATTTATATTTGCATATTTTTTTTTTTTTTTTTTTTTTTTTTTTTTGGTGAGAGGGGAAATGCATTTACGCACTTAGGTGGTTTTTGCCACCCGTCGTGCCGGACTCCACGCAGTTATTGCGTGCCTACCGGCTAAAACCCCTCTCTATATCACCAGGCTCCATCCTGGAACCGTCAATTTATGACATTACTTCAGGATGGAGCCTTATATGCCGGTCCAGTTGGACCCTACGGCTCTGTCGACCTTGCCAGGTCTCTCTCCTTCCGTCGCAGAATTCCCCTCGCAAAAAAGGCGATCCTACTCCATGCAGCAAGGTTTCCTAACATGACTCCCGTGATGGTATTGGGAGTCAAGATGCCAAGATCCCTCTCCAGTGCATGCCTCTCCAACATCCACTTTTCACACTCAAAGAAAGTGTGGAAAGCGGAGTCGGATTGTGCTCCACAGTAGACGCATGTGGGACTTACGGCCTTTCCTATTTTAAACAGGAAAGACCGAAAGTGCCCATGGCCCGTCAGCAACTGCGTGAGGTAGTAATCTACCTGACCGTGCTGACGATTTAGCCAAGCGTCCACTTGAGGGACAAGGGCGTAAGTCCACCTTCCGCGTGTCTCAGTATCCCACCGTAACTGCCAGTCACGGAGGGACTGAGACCTTGCCACAGATTGTGCGCCTTCTCTTCCAATTTCGTCCTTGTGTTGGTGGACGAATTGTCGCTCCCTGGCGAGGAGGTCGATGGGTATGACCCCGGCGACCACCAAGACAGCCGGCTCCGATACCGTGCGGTAGGAGCACGCTATGCGGAGCGCTGCTCTCCGTTGCACTGCCGCCATGCGCTTTCGGTACTTTTCGACCCTGAGCGCATCAGCCCAGACTTCAGCTCCATACAACATCACAGACTCGGCGGTGCTCAGCAGTAAACGTCTTTTACAGGGAAGAGGGCCCCCAATGTTGGCCATTACCCTGCTCAACAACGTCACTACTGAGGCCGCTTTGTCCGCTCTGCTGGATATTTCGCTCCAGAAGGTTAGTCTGTTATCCAAACTAACCCCCAGGTAGCGAACGGCGTTCTTCGTCTGGACTGTAACCTCTCCTACCTGCATGCTTCTAATGAGCGGGATGCGCTTCTTAGTAAGAAGCACTATCTCGGTCTTAGTCAGTGCCAACTCCAACCCGTGGTCACTCAGCCAGAGAGTAACTCGACGCATAACCTGGTTGAGTCGCAGTTGGGCCGCATCGACATCTTTGGCAATAATTACTGCCGCGATGTCGTCTGCGTAACCAACCAGGAATGTCCCTTCGGGCATCTCCATACGTAGAATCCCGTCATATGTATAGTTCCATATGTCGGGTCCCAGTATGGATCCCTGGGCCGCCCCTGCCGATAAGACTTTCGTCTCTCGGCCATCCTCCGTGTCATAGAGTATGGATCGATCTTTCAGGTAATCTCCCATGATACGCAGGAGGTACCCTGGGAGCCTGAAATTTCTCTCCATCGCGTATAACGCATCCTGCCAGCGGACAGAGTTAAACGCGTTTTTCACATCCAGTGTGACCAGCAAACATACGGGACGTGAAAAGTGGTTTCCACGTTCCGTGCTCCTACCTGCATTAACTACCTCCTGGATAGCCGCCACAGTGGACCTGCCCCTTCGAAAGCCGTACTGTCTTTCGGAGAGGTCGCCTGCCGCTACTACTGCAGCCTGCAGACGTGGGCGAAGAAGCTTCTCCAGGAGTTTACCCGCGTTATCAAGCAGGCATAGTGGTCTGTATGACCCAGGAGCGCCGACTGGTCCCTTGCCCTTGTCAATAAGCACAAGTTTAGCCATCTTCCAGCGGGAGGGAAACACCCCGGCCTTTAGACAGGCGTTGTACATATTGAGCAAGAGCTCTGGATGACTCCGTGACACGGCTTTCAGCACCTCTGCTGGTAGACCATCAGGACCTGGTGCCTTCCCGCTGCGCAAACAACGAGAGGCACACTCCAGTTCCTCCAAGGTGAAAGGCGGTATTTCCGTTTCGTCCATGATCGATGTTCTATCGACCACTGGATGATCCGGAAAAAGGGCTTCCACTATGGGCCGAATAGTATCCGCATTCAGAGAAGCGTTTGGCTTAAACGCGCTCAATTTGCGGAGCACTATTTTATAGCCCAACCCCCATGGATCCCTATTTAGGTCCTCAGTTAAGTCCTTCCAGCATCGGCGCTTACTTCTTTGGATGGCGCGGCGAAGATCTTTTTTCGCCGCCTTATACTCTTCGGCTTTACGGGCTGCGTCATCTGCGTTTCCATTAGCGCGTTGAGCCAGCCGTCTACGACGGAGACAAACACGCCTCAGATCCGCAATTTCGGTCGTCCACCAGTAAGCAGGACTTCTCCCTTCGTTCGGACCCCTCCTCGGTACAGCGCTTTGACAGGCCTGATGTATAAGACTCATGGTTGAGTTCACAAGTACATCAGCCCTCTCCACAGGCGGGAGATCATTACGGATCCCCTCTGTGGTCATACGTCCCCGTTCTAGGGCTAGAGACAAAGCTTCAACGTCCATCCTAGCGGCATTCCACCTAGCTGGTCCATGATGTTGGATGGACTGAGCTGGCGCAATATCACGCACACGGAATGTGATATACTGGTGATCGCTGGCCGTAAAGTCCTCGATCACCTGCCATTCCTGCACGAGTGCCGCTAGGTTTTCAGTTGCCAGAGTGAGATCGATAATGGTCCCCCTTTGGCCAGATCTTCGAAAGGTGGGCACGGAGCCGTTATTTAATACAACCAACCCCGTCCTGGACATAAAGTCCAAAATTCGCCCACCTCTCGAATCGGTTCTAATCTCGCCCCACTCTACTGCTTTTGCATTGAAGTCTCCAGCCACTACCAGATGACCTCCCATGCTCCGTAAGACATCCTCCAAGTCGTCTAACTTGGTTTGGAAGTCTGAAATACCCTCGTTTGGGGTAAGATAGCAGCTAAAGTAAGTCACCAAGCCGCTTCTCACCCAAACGAAACCATCTCCAGAGCCATGGGCCGAAACACAGAAGCGTCTCGGGTCCGGGATCCATATCGCCGCTGTACCGAGGTTGTCCCTAAACCACGTAGGCGCACATCCGTCTCGGTACTGCTCACTGATCAAAATAAGATCAGCTTGTTTCTCGAGACGGATCTGCCCCATCAGGTCGTGAGCAGTTCTGCTGCGGTGCATGTTGGCCTGTAGGATGACCCTCATATTGTCCGCTTAGCATCTTCTAATGCCTTGCGGAATACTCCGCAAGCGCCCGAGCCTGCAATATGTTTGCGGCCATTTTCCCCTATGTCGGAGCATAGGTAGCATGTCGGCTGGGACTTGCAGTCCTTTGCCTTGTGCCCTTCTACCCCGCACAGGAAACACATATTGCCTCGGTCAGGTCCGCTGCAGTTTCCACTAAGGTGACCGTACCCCAGGCACCTAAAGCACCTGGAGACGTCCACTCTGCCGCGCATCCTGCAGTTGACCCAACCGATTTTCACTGTCCTCCTTTGGAGGAGAACCTTGGCAGCTTTCGCCTCCATCTTGACAATAGCCATGTGTTGCCCCCTAATGTTGGGCTTTGCCAGAAACACTTCCAGAACACCCTTGTATTCTACAAGAATGTCTTGGAGAGCCACTTCCACCTCCTCCACAGAGGTGCACTCGTCGAGATCTCTGATCTCTACCTTAGTCATAGGGACCAGTTCTCTGACTAAACTCGCCTCGCCCGCTGCCTTTTCTAACGCCTGTTTAAAAGCGCTTCTTCCGTCAGTGGAGGACTTTTTCAGCTCCACAAGAAGCTCTCCCGCCTTGGTCTTCCGTATTGACCTAACAGCCACTCCACAGGCTTCCGGTTTGACCTGCGATCGGACGGCACTAAGCACTTCCGCGTAGGTCTTACCAGCTGCCGGTTTTAGAAGAATCGCTTCTGGCTTCTCGCCACCACGCTTCCTCTTCTGCATATTGCCCCTCTTTCCACTCGGTCCATCCTCATTAGATGGAGCGGTACCCTGAGGAGCACCTTTCCCCTGAGCGCGGTTGCGCTTTTTCCCGGCGGGGGTTTGGGCCACCTTTGAAGAGGCAGCATTTTGAGATGCTGCCCTTGTCGCAGATGCACCGTTGTCAGTCTCCGGTTTGGAGACGACCCCGCTGGCTTTCGCCTTTTTTGCGCTCTTCTGCGCCTCAACTAACGGTGGACTACCTGCCCTCCTCTTCCCACCTTCCTTGGTGAGACATCTAGGAGCAGCTACGTAATCCGGACGTTGCGGTCTGGAATAGCTCATTGTTAGCCACTGCAATTTTTCGACATTCTCCTCCAGTTTCGGAAGAGAGTCTTTAATGGACCTGCTAACATTTGGCTGCTTTTTAACAGCTGCCCCCATCTCCTTAATAATGGACCTCATTCCTGAGAGTCCCTCCTTCAGCTGGGCTAAGGCTTCCGCAAACCACCTTTCGGTGTTTCCGAAAGACCCAACTCCACCACTACGGCCTTCGAAGGTAGGCTCCATCGTCAAAGGGGCGCCACTTAAAGTGGGCACCGACCCTGACTTCTCCATCCGGAGGTAATAAGTTTCAGTGCTATCCACTTTCCACTTATTACAATGCACAAAACTAATATAAAAGAAACAAAAAATTCGTAATAGGTACCTATTACAAATATTTAAATTTCCTCTATCAAAAATCCACCTATTACTAATCACACTAATTATTATGCGGTCGCAAAAAAACACGTCTGTACTCGTTGAGAGATCACCAGACAATCTATATTTGCATATGGATTATATGTATTTAATATAAATGAAAATAAATAATTTTTATTTCAAATTCAAAGAAATATTATTTAAGTTAAAAAATTAAAAACAATTTAATAACCATAACTTTGAATCAAAGTTATGCATAATAAAAGCAGAATATGATCCGAGAAATGCAAATAAAAATCATAAAATCCTTGTAAATCTGTCACAGTTTTCAATTATATTTTTTGCGCCAAATAATTTCAATGCTAAATAGACGGGCTAATGTTTAAAGGATTTGTGAAACGTGTGAGTAATTTCCGTTTTGCTTTTAAGTATTTTAGGGACACAAAAACAAATCAAAAAATCATATCGCGTGTTTCAACCAACACGCGCATACAATTGTCGTTTGTTGCCAATGCAATGACAATAGCTTAAACTGCAATAATACGAGTGAAAATGACAAACATCATCTGTAAAATAAAAAATGAAAATCAAAATGGTAAATGGTAAATGAAAATAAGTGCCACTACTTGAAACTCTCTGTATTAACAACAAATAATACACTGAAAAAACAAACATTCACTAGATTTTTTGTTTCCTTTTAAGTGTATTTAAGGTAAAATTAAAATGAAAAACACTTTTTATTTTATGAATATTTCAAGAGCTACCAATGACTGGTACTTTCAAATAATATAAAAAAAATTGGAACAAGTATGTTTACAATATGTATTGCGCACATAGTCGTGGCACATATCATTTATAGAAAGTGTGGTAATCACTGTAATTTTCATGTTGCATGTTGATGACAATTTCTGCACAACTAGTTAATGTTGTGGTATCTCTATATAGAATTTAAATTTCATTTTTGTTTTTTTTCTTTTTTTTGTTTCATTAAGTGCATTAGTATGTTATAGTTTATTGTGAGTGTTTTTAAATGACAGAGTACTTAAAGTAATTTTCATCTGTGATTTTATTTGTTGATATAATTTTTTTTTTTTATTTGAAAAATATTTATATTTTTATTACCTGAAAATAATAAAGAAATATATGATTAAAAAATTTCTTTTTATATAAAAAATAAACAATTGGAACATAAATTATTTGTAGAATTAGCAGGTGTTTAGGCTAGGAAATACACAAAAGTAGTTAGCCTGTGTCAAACCCCGGCTCTGACATCTTGAAGCAAAGAAATATTAAACAAACAAAAAATTTTTCTTTTGGCGACTATCTCTTAGCAAACTTCTGAAAGTAACTGATTGCTCTGAGAGGAACTGATTGCCATAAACAAACTTCTCAAGTCTGTAGC
Source organism: Metopia argyrocephala (assembly GCA_963576795.1). NCBI lineage: Eukaryota > Metazoa > Arthropoda > Insecta > Diptera > Sarcophagidae > Metopia > Metopia argyrocephala. Next base: position 51,534,406 of record OY756211.1, on the reverse strand, counting down.
CGTAATCCTGACACAGGCTTGTAAAGCCCAGTTATGTATGTATGTAGTTAGTCTGTGTAAGATTCATAGTGATTTTATGTGCTAGAGGCCCGAAGTTCGAGCCCCAGGACGAGTGATCAATTTCATAGTGATTGTTTTAATAAAACTGAATGCATTTGCCGATAATTTAATTACTTAAGCGCTTCCATAAGCTACCATTATACTCGCTATTGATTGTTTTTTATCGAACAAATTTATTATAAATCATTTTAAATTTTGAGCAAGATTCTCTTTTAAAGTCATTCATGGTAACAAATGATAAATTCGCACATTTTTAGTGAAAAATTATCAAGCAAATGAAAAATTATTATATGTGGTTCAAGAAATCTATAGCAATGAAGAAACAGGTGGTGAAGATTAAGTTGTAAATTTTGCTTATGCGTCTTATAGACGTCGTAGTGTAGCGATTACAATAGTTTTTGGTGGGGCATTAAATATATTTTGGCTCACCACGTATTCCAATTTCATTTAAATATGTTGATTTTTTGCAGAGTTAGCACAGGATGTAATTCTTTTTATAGGACGTGTGCTTATCCGTCATCCGATTTTGATGAATTTTTGCCAAAAACTATATTTATTATTAAAATAATAGTGTTTTTAGTTCAACTCCTTCTAGTTTTGGCTGCGGCTAATACTGAGTCGTCCCACTGGGTGCCGTACTAACCGAAACCGTTAAAAATAATAGTAGAATAAAAGAGTTTTAAACAAAATTTAATGCTGAAACTAAGCTCAAACGAATCATAGCTAAAAGCGAAGGGCATTATTTTACAAAGACAAAAATATATATACATATAAACACATATATGTATATTTATTTGCAAAGATTTCATAATAAGATAAAGTAAATATTTGCCTGCTGCATTGATTTTTGTTACCTTGTTTTTATGCATTTTATTCAAATTTGTAAATGCACAAATCGCATTGAAGTTTTGAATAAAGCTTGTTTTTTAAAAACTAAAAGCCGTTTCTGTATGTTTTTAACATTTTTTCATATTTAAAATTTTTACTGCATATTTTACGCACATAAAATGCTTTTTCGAAGCACATTGTTGGTTTCCTCGTTAATAATATTATTTTTGGATATTTGAAAAAAATAAAAGACAAAAATCATGCTACATTATAAAATATTTGTAGAACATAAGGACATATACAGGTTATGAAATAGGCTAATATATAGTATATACAATATAAATATATATAGTGTACATTTTTTTTAATTTATTTCATTTTACACCTGGTTTTTCTAAACTCTACAACATCCAAAATCATTCTAGGTATGATTTATTTGTTCCTTCCATTTTTGCCCTACAGCAAAAGTTTTGTTAGAAAAAGAAAACCTTTTTTTTTAATAAAAATGTTTCCTGTCACTTGTCTGAGGATGCAATAGTAATAAAATTAAAATATTTTCGATTCCCTTTTTATTTCTGACATCCTTTTTGATTTACGACTTTGAAAGGAAATTTGTTACAAAGATTAACCCTTTATCTTACAGAAGTTTCCTATATACCCGTATTCTCTACCAAACTGATTGAATGTACAATTGTTTACGAAATTTATTGTATTTTACGATAAGTAGTTGAAACACTTAAACATGCCTTAACCTTTTATGGGTTAAAATAAACAAATTGCTTAAGCTTTCTTAACAAAATGCAAATTTTTTAAACTTTTCTGTTGCTACAAGGATGGGAAAATGAGTATGAGCGAGTTTTTTTTCCAACATTTTATAAAATCTGGCAAAATTTATGACTTGTTAACTACTTTTCAAGGACATTTTTTATAGAAAGTGTTTATTTTTTTTTGGTAAAATAATGTCTCTTAACTGAAAAAGATGAATAAAATTGTGAACAAATTAAAATATGGTAATTGAAACAAAGGGACATTTAAAGTTAAAGTGAATTTTAATATTTATTTTATTAAAATGCTAGCAATTACACAATATATATCGGTACGCCATGAAAGTTAAATATTAAATGGGGTTGACGTACCTGAATAAAATTTTTTTTTTATAAATTCCAGAAACGAATCCTTATAATGCTTGACAAGACCTTTCAGAAATGTTGCGTCACACCCGAAGTATGTTCTTTTATGTCGCACTGTGTTGTCAATAGTGTTAAGCATAAAAACATTTTAAAAAATTTTAAAATTTTACTTTGCGAAATTAGATAAATTTCTTTAAAACTTTTTAGTTTTTTGTGTATCAGAAATCTGATAATTCGTGGAAGCATTACTTCAATTATATTTTTACAGTTATTATTATTGAAGTTGCCAGTTTTAAATCTATCTATCGTTCTGTGCTGATGATCAATCATTCTAAAACAATCTTGAATAATTGTAGAATTCTTTAACTAAATTTATAAAACAAATCGATTTCATATTTATTTTGAGTATATGGAAATACATACGTTTTTCCTTTGCTAGGTTACTGTTTTGACTCTATTGTTGTTCATGTTTCTGTTGTTTCTTCCGTTGTTGTTAAGGTATCTCTAATTGTCCGTTATATAATTGTTGTTATTGATACTGTTGTCAATTTCAATAGAGTTGATTATGTTTGCTGTTATGAAGGTGTTGTGTTAGAAATTGTTGTTATTGATACTATTGCTTCTGTGGTTTTTAATGAATATGTTCCAGTTGATGATTATGGTGTTTGTATGGTTATTGAAGTTGCCATTATATTTGTTGCAATTGTGGATTGTGTCAGTGTTGTTTTCTGTATAGCTGCTGAAGCGTTGATTTTTGTTTCACAATTATTTATCTGCAATGCTGCGATTCCATGCCTAACGTACGACTCAGAGTTTGCGAAATAAGGGCAGCTTTGTGCAGCTTCTTATGAATTCCATTTGAGTTTATTGTCAACTTGCACTACCAGATAAGATACCACAAATTATATTATTTATTTATTTGAGTCTATATATTTATTTAAACAAATTAAATTACTTTTAATTGTGTTAACACATGAAAGAGTCAGATAAGAAGAATAATTTAGTAAATTTATGACAAATTTTCATTAAAGGATCTGAGTTGGCATAATTTATTCTTAATACATTAATTAATTAACTCTTAATACATACGAAAATGACGTGTAGGACGAGATGGAACAGTAAGAGATAAATTATTAACTATTGGACTGGTGCGTGGTATAGTTAGTTCGCTCGCACAAAAACTCATATGGCCCAGGTTCAAATCCCGTAAAGGTGGAACATAAAAAGTTAGTTTATGGTTTTTTCAAAGTCCATGTACAAAGAAACCGCTCCCTGATATTCTATCTATTCCACCTTAAACATTGATGACAAAAGCGAATGATTAGGAAAAAAGCGCCGCCTACTGGAAAATTGCAGATAACAGCTGAACCTACTTAGCGAAGGTACTCACCACACAATCAACATGCAGCGTTGAGAAAATTTCTGTTGATTATTTAAGGTATAATACGAGCCTTTGAATGATCAGTTCATTGCAAGTTGTCTCATTCCTAAGATATAAGAAAGAAAAATAAATACTATCCTTTCCAAAAAAAATTTAATACAATTCACAGCATCAGTATTTGAGAAAAAAAATTGCATTTAAAATTGTTGGTTAAAAGGGTTCCACTGGTGTTTACTTAAACAAAAATAAAACGAACTGCTTCTACACGGATTCAATACAATCATAATGAACCTTCTAATGAACCTATTAAAGAACCGGACTAACAAGATTTATATAAAGTTGTCTCATTAGACTTTGCGAGACAGAAATTTTTTTGGAAAAATGCACAGGCTCGACAGTATAGGTTCGGTTATACTACCAAAAGTTAGTAAAACTCTGTACACGGCTTAACCAGTAAGTTATGCTAAAAAGTTTAAATAAAGAAATAGTTTTCTCCTATATTTTAGCAAAAATGGGGTAATTTTTTTTTGTACATAAAATGTGTTTAAAATTTGTTCAGTAGACATTTCACTACATTATTGCCAAACATAGTTAAGTTTTAATTAGCTGTTGGCCAAAAACTGAGGACACATTTTTTTGAGTGTTGCATTGATTTTCAAAACGTTTTGAGATCAATAAAAAAATTGGTAATCAAACTGACCAAACCCGGTACAAGGTTTTACTAATTTTTGATAGAAAAATCAAACAGGTTCGACAGTATGAATCCGTGCATTTTTCCACTGTTGCACTATATTATATATGAGTTCTTGTACTGCTTTGCCCAACGTTTTCTAAATTCAAGGACGGACCATGCTTTATAAAAAATTATTAAATTATGTTCCATAAATTTTAATTTATTTATTTATTTTATTTATTTATTGAAGAGATTGTATCATAGCACAACAAGATAGAAAAGTACTATGTGAGGAACTAAATATTTAATACAAATTAAGTAAATAAATATTAATTTAAAAAACAAAAATGTTGAATAAAATTAATAATCTATGTAATAAAAGAAAGATATTTAACTATGAAATTTTAAAGTAAAACAATAAGAACTAATAAGTTATAATAAACCTAGGATATCCGTTGAGGAAAGATAGAAGAAAGCAAACAACAAAAAAATATATAAAAATAAAAAATAAAAAATATAATACTTAATATAATAGTGATTATGAATATATTCTACACAACTCCTTTTTGAACATGTTTGCATTGTCAATATTCTGAATAATGTTTGGTAGAGAACTCCAAAGACTGGTTGTATATATAAGAAATTGATGTTGTGATAAAAGGGTCTTATATTTTATTTGAATAATCTTCCTACCGCGGTTAGATCTGGCACATAGTAATCTGTTAAATAAATATTCAGGTTGCCTCGACACAATGATTTTTTGAAGAAAAACTAAGCATTTAAGTTTTAAGACATTTTCAAATGTTAAGTGAAAAATCTGGTAGGAATAAAGAGAAATGTGGTCTATACGCCCCTTAAGAAATACATATCTTGCTATGTTGTTATATGCCACATTTAGCTTCCGTTTATCATCACTGTCGCAGTTGGCAAAAATTTCACATCCGTACAAAAGAACAGGAATTAAATATATTTTCGCAAGTTGCATACGAATGGTAAAAGGTGTTGAATCTATAACTGCCTACAAATTTCGAAGAATACTGTAAATTTAATTTAAATTTAATTTAATTTAATTTTATAATCAAAGAAATTTAGTTCTAACATCTATCAAGTCAAGCCGATTGATCTAATGAACCGTGTAACTTAAAAACTAAATGTAATGAAAATATCTACCAGATTGAAATAAAAATTTTAATTTTAAATATATTTAAATCTATTATCACTTGAGGTTTCAAAGCTTTTATGCCGTGGATATAAGTATATATGTAGTCGTATATATTCTCTAGTCTTTTATCTATTTAAAAGATAAGCAGCATTTAAAATAATTATTTCTTCCAGTAGTCTTCATAAAATTGTTTGTTTGTTACTTTCTATTGTTTGTACTTATGTGCGATATACATTTCACATACATGCTGAGTTATTAATATGTGGCCTATACTTTATATTAATAATCTACTTTAATGAATAAATTTTTAAGAGTACAATTATTTCCGATGCGCAGAAGTGGATAATATTCTCAAATTTTTCTCTTTGAGGTCCTTAATGTTTCATCCATTTATGTCAGTTTAACATTCTATAGTAATTTTCAAATACGCTTTATGATAAAAAGAAATATTATTTACTTGCCTATTTTCATCAAAGCTCGTGATTATTTGTTAAAAAGAAAAAAAAAAAATAATCCGATATCACATCCGCTACAACATTATTATTTACAAGAGAAACAAAAAAAAAATCACACTTCTTGTCCACATCGTATAAATGTTATGGTTTTTTAAACATGACTGAGATTGCAAGTCACACAACACAATTCTATTTTACGCATTTTTAATAGGAGACCACAAAACAAAGTATGTAGACAGTAGAGATAAAAGAGAACAAATGAACACAAAATAAATACGTAAGTTTGAATATGATTTTATTTACCTTTCTGTTACTTTACGTTACAAAAAATTAGATGCCTGAATTAAGACCTGAAGAAGAGTATCGCCAGATGAGTATTTTACCGCCAAAGGGTCGGTCACAGTACTTTTGTGCTGATTCACTAATTTATAAAAAGTTTATATACGTCCTACAATCCTTTGACCTATTGTATAACTCTCGATCGGTTTATGAATTTCCTATAATCCCTTTTTCACGTCGGCACTTTGTTAAACTTGAATATATCGACTGTTGCCATTAATACTAACATCTTTGAATGTAGCAAAACTACGAATTAAGTATTATGGTGATTTGGTTTTCCGATCATATAACATTCACATTAGAGTTGAAACAATTTTTGTTCTACTCAAATATTAATTGTGTCTATAGTGGCCGACATAAGTTATAACAAAGGAGGGAAGAAATAAATTCTTAAACAGACCTGAACTAAACCAAAGTATTTTTATTCACGTTTATTAATTAAAAATTCGTAAATATTCAGAGACAAAAATACTCTGCTTCAACTAAATAATTCTTAACATCTCTTTGTTTTTGACCTTTAACAATTTTAACCCTACAACGATAAAATACATATTTGAGACGTATACCTTTTTATTTTTGTACTTCTTCTTTGAAAGTCGGTTTCATTTTTGGACCTATTAGTAATTCGGAATTACGCACTTTAAATTTTAGAGATGTTAAGTTATTTTTTTTGTAACATAGTTTTGTCGTAGGCTGAAATCGCTAAACGCTGTCCAGGGTCTACGAACCTTTAGTAAATACAAAGAAATTACAATTTCGTTCCTCTCATGGACAATAGTTCAATTCTTTATTAAACAACAGTAACTAAAAAAGCAAAGTTTAGTACAACGACAGGTGGTTATCGTTTGTATTATGGTATACTTCTTTCGGTGCGGCAGCTGGTATCTCTAAATGGATGTATAACCTTTCGACTCAGTGGAATATCGTCTTCGGATCGGTATAGTAAGACTTTCGATTGGCACGGTAGAATAAAAAATATTTTCCTCGGTTCGATACGATTCAGTAGTTACTACTTCGGGATCTGTATAATACGGCAGTTACAACGTCTTCATATTGGTGTATAATCTGAAAGGATAAAATAAGAGGGAAATAGACCAATAAAGACTCATTCGGGAGAAGTAGGTTACGAGAACGCCTTCTAGAGAAGTACGTAACGCGGACTCCTTCGAGAGAAGTATGTTACGAGAACCCCTTCGAGAGGAGTAGTTCACAAGGACTCATTCGGGAGATGAAGTTTACGCGGACCCCTTCGGGAGAAGTAGGTTACGAACACCCCCTCGGGAGTTTTATCCGTCGGCACAGCTAAGTCCAAATCTCACACTAGTCTCTTCGTATATACTCAGAGAAGACGGCTGCCTAAACCGGCTCTAACTGACGTTGCTTAAAAGTCTTAAACCTTATATAAAATTATAATTACTAACTTAATGGCAAATTAATGTAATAAAAATAAATTTGTATTGTAAGAACTAAAAATAAGAACTAATGTTGTACCGTGTATGGTTGATACGATCTTGACCATACAATAAAATACTCGAATTGTAAAGTAGCAACTTGAATGCTACATCACAAAGTTTTTTTTTAGTTATTTTACAAACTCTTATTTTTAAAAATTTGTTTTGATTTTATTTTCATCAGAAAATATTATTGGAACTGTCTTGTTTTACTAGGAAAGCCTTTTAAAATAATGCCTCTAAAGTTCTATAGCTGCTGTCTTATGGAGCTACAATAGACAATAGAAAGCCATATATAAACCAAAATTTTTCTGAAAAGTATTAGAAATTACTTCATGTAAGTACCCACATTAATTATTTTAAAAGTGTGTAGTAATTTAAATTATTTTGTATTTTATTGATTGGCGCACACAAGCGTCTAAAATGCATTTAAAGAACCTGATTATTGATTTATTTGAAAAATGGACTTAAATTGCGGTGATTTTTAGTATTGTTTTAATTACAATTGTTATTGTTGCTTTAATTGCAACAGTTTAAAGTTAACAAACAAAAAACCTTAATAATATATGTTCCTAATAATACCAAAAATTAATTTTAATTTCCTGTGGCATTAAAAGGATGTTGGAAATCATACAAAAAATCAGTACAAAAAATAATGTTATCTTTCTAGGGTTAAAAACCTAGGAAAAAATTATGAAAATAAAAAAGAAATCTCTACAGTATATTTAATAATTAACATTTTACAAAAGTTTTTTTTTATTTTTTTTTTTTATAATATTCTTTATTTTTACTCTACTTTTTTTTATTTTTCCTTTTATAAACAGGGTAACTTCATGACCAAATAGTGCCTGACTGCCTGCCCTTTAGTTTTGAATATCAACGTTCATCATTTATGTTGCTGTACCTCGTTTTTAAAAAGCATTTTTCTGTTTTTTTAAACAAATAAATCTGTTTAATTGGGAAACAAATGTATGTTATTTAAACAGCAGCACAGTGAGACGAAATGCTTTGAATGTGGCGGCGAATGTAAAAGTTTAACTTTAATTTTTGTAATCAGGAGTGATCACTTGTAACAAATTAAGAGGCATCATAAAAAATCTCAGGCAAAGGCAACCACAGTAAAACAAATAGTAAGAATGTTAAGGCCTTTTTTTTTTATGTTAAATAAACCTATGTGGCAGTAGGGTGACAGCACGACCAGCTTAGACTCGGTGGTCACACGACGAGATTCCTCCCTCACCCCAGGTGTTAGGTTCGTAGCCAATAAATTATTTACATACATATATAAAAAGAAAATTAAAAATTATTAAAATCTTACTTATTCAAAGGCAACAAATATTGATGGAGGTTAGATGAAATGCCCCAACCGTTCTTCCCACCTTGGTCATCATAAAAATCCTTCCTAAATTTAAAGTGACTCCTGTCTACATACGACAGCATACTCACAATTTTCAATAGCCCATTATTTAAAAAAATTAGCATCGCTTCACCATGCATTTCAGAATGTAAACCACAACCAGTTGAATGTACAGCAATCAACAAGCCTAATAGTTACATATATGTATGTATATATGAACGTATGTAAAGCGTGTATTTAATATGTAAATACGTTTTATTTTATTTTTAATACTTCTTTAATAACTTGTAAAAGGGTTTTTTATATGCGTTCATATGTACATGCGTACATACAGAAATTGTATAAATCAAATAAACTCCATTTATTTTATGCTCTTGTTACTGAGATATCATGATATCATGATTGAACATGCACAGTTTTGTTACCTGCTAATGTAAAAACAAGTTTTACATTAGTAAAGTGATAATTCTGCATTCCCTTCATAAATATTTTTATTATTGTTACTGTACGTAAATCTTCTTTCGCCTATACAGTGAATATATGTACATATATGTATGAATGTAAGATAAGTAGGTAGTAATTGCGTTTTAATTATTTTAGTTCTCTAAAATTTGGTTTTTGCTTTGCTATGTGATTGCGTTGCTATGTGATCATGATTATGCATGTCCAAACTTGTTGTTGTTATTGGACATGCACAAACACGATCATTTACAATAATAATAATTTAAGTATATAATAATGTACACTTGTGTATATATTTAATGTATTACAATATAATATAAATAATTGTAATTTGCGATTTGAAGACAATTATTGATTCTATATTCGAAAGTGAAAGTTCTCACGTTAAAGAAAAACTTATAACGAAAATTTAAGTACATAAAAACTATTTCTAAGAAATTAAAATAAAATTTATATAAAATTAAAATAAAACAATTTATAGTGATATATGTACATATTTGAAACATAAACAAATAAATATACAATTAACTGAAATATAAATAACATTTTAATAAAATACATTTAGTTATTAAATAAAACAAAAATAATTTGTGTTTCATTTGAATACTGAAAACAGAAACAATTTTAAAACAAAACTCCTAATCCAAAGCGGGCAAAGATGCAACAATCAGAAAGTAAGTTGATGGTGTCTGTATTTCGATACATTGTAGGCTGAAATCGCAAAAATTTCATGGGCTTCGAATTGCTTAACCCCTTCTCCAAATTCAGTCGTCAGTGGCTTTTTCTGATCTCAAGAGAATGCTTTCTGGAAACAACTTCAAGACCAATGAAGTAATTATCGATATACAACCACAGTCAATCCTGTGGAATAATAAAGTCGCGTTTTGTCAAAATTTAGTTTTTTATTCTTCCCCATTCTACGGACTTGTTAAGATACGTACGGCTAAGGGCAGGTTATTATATTAAGCCAGTCAATGAATTTAACCGCATTACTTTTTTAAGAAATTGTTGGAAAAAAAATTCCAAAATGTGAAAAAGAAAATAAAATTTCAAAAATATTTAAATATTAGCGGTAGTCACTCTGGTAGTCGCTGTGGTCAAGTGGTTTGTTTGTTGATTCACTAAAACAAAAACATCGGGTTCGAAACCCAGTTCTCACATATTGAAAAGACGAAACATATTTCATTCCCCGATTACCTTTTAGCAGTCTTCTCTCAAAGCTCTGAGAGTAACTGATTTCCATGTGAATGCTTCTCAAGTCCGTCGTTCGAAGTCGACTTTAAACTGTATGCCGCATAGCTCGTAGATAAAGAGTAACACATATAACATGAGTGCTGCGAGAAGCTAGGCCGTAACCCTGAAACACGGTTGTAATGGTGGAAGAGTGATGTCCGCTATTATTTATTTTTTATGCTGACTTCCATGAACTTGCTATTAAAAAAATCTTTAATTGTGGCTTCCCTACGTTTATTGCCATTATTTCCACTGTAAGCTGAAGAGGGGAGAAAATACTCAAAAGCTAAAATAAATACAAAAAACAACGGTTATGAAAAAAGGTTGAGGATGCAACTACAGAGTCTTTTATGCTGCATAAATGGTTTGTTGATTAAAAAAAAAAACAAGAATGATATATTTAATTAGCAAGTGCAGTGTTACCCTGAAAATGTATGATAAAGATAGACCCCTTTTGTGTTGTGGCAAAAATTGAATAATTTAAATGCAACCGAGCAAATATTTTTTTTATAATTCAAATATAATTAATGTGCTTTAATGCACCAAAATTAAGTTAAATTTTACTGGAATTAATTTTAAGCCATTTTATTTATTTATTTAGTTTTTGGTATAAAATTTAAGCAAAAAACGTTTAAAATCAATAGCAGCAGTTAAAATTGTTTGCATCTACTCGTATGTAATTGAAAATATTCCACATTGTTTTTTTTTTATAAATTAATTAAATATTTACTGTGATACCAGGAAAATTGTCAAAAGTTCATCAATTTCAAATATCTTTTAATTACGGTCCGTTAAAAGTGGTTTAGAAAAAGAAAATTATTACCTAAATATTGTTTTACTCAACTTTTCTTAAATAAAAAGGGCTGTATGCATAAAAATTAAATAACTACAGCTTGAGAAGAGAAAAGTACGTTTTTAAAGCAACTTACAAGACAACATTGTACGCAGAGATATTTAATTCTTGGCGCTTAAGCAGTAACTTTTTAAAAGTATGGCAGCAAAGAAGACAGGAAATAAACAATGAAAGAAGAAAAGAAATGCATGAAAACAAAAACTTTTGTTGAAATTGAACTTTATAGTTATGCAACAAAAGTTGCAAAAACAACAGTAGTTGCTGTAACAAAAACTATTTATTTCCACTTAATGTACTTCATCTCTTAGTTTTCAGAGAAATAAAAAAAAGACTTTTTTGTTTTAATAATTTTTATAAGTGCCCTTGTCATGATTGCTATTTTGTAACTTAAGACATATTGTAAATTGTAACTTAAGACATTATTGAGTAGTGAAAACTATTAAGAAACCGAGTTTAAATTGTTAATAAGGGGTGTGCTTTTAGCTGTGCGAGATCTACCGACATTGAAAATTATGGTTTGGCAACTAAACATATCAAACTATGTTGACGTTTGTGTTCAGTAAGTTTTGATAGCTCATTATAAGCTTTTTCACAACAAGGCTTGTAAATTGTCAATTTATCATAATCTGACTAACTTCGTCTTCTCAATTCAAAAACATCAACAAGATAAAAAAATGTGGGTTCCAAAGAGAAAATCTCTACTGTAGCTCGAATGCCTTAATCCATTGAAGACCATAGTCAAGTATGCTTGCCCAGCGGTTTTTAGCTTATATAGTTGTCCAGGTAACTATCTGTTATATATCAAATCAAATATATCAAAGATTGTTTTATATAAGAAGATTGGATTAACAAAAATGTAGTTGAGAACAACGCCTTATCTGCAACCGCTGGGCCCCTACACGGCTCGGAATTTGCCCAAACAATAAACTTTTTGTGGAGGGCTACAAAGGGTAAAAATAAATTCAGAATTTATCTTTAAAGAAATTTAATGGACAAGTTTGCAGTTATGGTTGTCTTTTATCACGTAGTGGTGTCCGTATATGGTTATATTTCAATGGCTTAAAAAATTACACACAGTGTAATCAAATTATATTTTTTGAGTAATATACTTTCATGCTGCTTTAACTATTGTAATAAAAAAATTATTCAATCGAAAGAAAGCTTTAATTTATTTTATTTAAAAATTAGGCAGCAGTTAAAAATTTGGAGCAGTTAAAAAATATTAAATTGCAAAGCATGTCTGGTTTTGTCTAACAAATTTCGTTTTTTTTGCTTCATCACTTAAGCGTAAACACTTTATAATTTTACATTTTTCTTTTTAAATAATTACTTTATTTTTGTTTGATCATTTAAATAAAATAATGAAGAATAAAAACTTAAATTTTTTCTCAGTCTGTTAGAGATGAAAGAAACAACAAAACATGTTTGTTGTTTGAGTGTATAGCCAGACACGCATACTCCCTCATAAGAAAGTGACACCTACACAGATCTGTGCACTTATTTATGAAAACAAGTCTTTGTACCTCCCCATTAAACTTAAAAAGTACACATGAAAGCATGTAAACAGCTGCAACTGCACTTTCTATTCATCTCTATATACGAGGGTGGGCTTAATATTTCCTGACGATAAGGTGACTTTGTACAAAGGCTTTTAAGTAAACATTTAAAACATTGCACAAGTTAACTGTTGTCTGTTAAAAAAGAGAATATAAGTACTTATATTCAACAGAAACTTAAGAATATAGAAAGAACTTTAATAACAACAATAAAAAAAGTCGTGAAACGAAAAAAAAACCATCAGCCAGATGTCGCAGATTTCAATTTCGGTCAGAAATAAATAAAGAAGCTTTACAGGCAGTAAAATTCATAACTTACAGAGTTAAATTTTTTTTTTGTTTTACAAAAATCGAAAGTACTTATTCGCTACTTGTAAATACAAAACGTAGTGCAAATACGTTGGTTTTGTGTGCATTTTCTATTACTTTGCGGACATTATATTTAGATGGCAATAGCCATATTTTTTTAATTTAATTCAAATAACTAGGATAAATAAAATAATCTGTGATAAATATGCGGAACTGTTGAAGTAATCGGTATACGTAATTGTCAAACTTTCTAAATTTTGCCACTAACCTCGCTATTAACTCTTTCTGGACCACCACAAGAACTGAATACAATAATATATTTGCAGGATTCTTCATTTAGAATGCGGGACGATATATATACTACAACTTATAACAATCACTAAAGCAAGTCAAAAACATTCACTAAATTCTTCTCTAGGAAGTCGTCTTAATATAATGCGCACAATACGTAGGTTATGGGTTTTAGTGGGCGGAAACAGTATGACACTGGAATTTGTGGATCTATAAAGTGTTTATTTGTTGTATAGTTTTGCAGAATTCGATGAATAGCATGATCCTGATTGGCTTGGATTTTAATCATTCTAGTGAATATTGCCTAACACCCAGTTAAATCCAATATTTTCATAGACATGACATATAGCTGTCATTTAGTTGGCCTAAGGTTTTATTCCCATTAGAAACTTAATTCCAATAAAAACATTCATTTTTGTGTATCTTTCTGGACTATAGCATTTACCAGAAAGTTGGGCATACATATTCGTACAAAATACAATCGGGGGCTTCAAAGAATAAATAGAAACAATCTGATTGCTGTGAGTAAGCCATGATAGTTTAGTGTGTTATTTTCGATTTCAGTCAGCTTTTGCCGTTAATATAAGTTGACTATTTTATTCGACGGCGGTTAGTGGAAAAGTTTTCCGTGACAAAATATTCCTGGATATGCTTTAATATGTTATGTAATTCATACATACATACTTAGTATGTAGGAGTGTGAAAACAGTTCAGCCAGATTTTAATATTTCATATATTTTGGAGGAGGCTTGTAAATATTGTCCGCGGCTAATTAAATAGCTGTAGCTATTCAACTCCGCATTATAGTGCCAATTTATAAAAAAAAAAACAATAAATATATCATGAAAAATTCCTTTATACTATGACTTTTTTTTTCACAGCTCAACAGCATTTTTTTAAAACTACTATAAAATGTTATGTTATGAGAATATGACTTAATGGGACAACATTTGAATACCCCTAATATGATGTATAAGTATTAGGGAAAGGGAGAGAAGAGTATGGACCTTTAATTTACACTTACTAGTATTATATTGCGTATCAGTCAGAAAAAAAGTTCATTGACAATTCAATAAACAGTCTTAAGTCTTCGCCACTAAATAATCCAATCAAACCCTAATAGCCCTCACACTAAAGTGTAAACTAGGATAGGAATAAAAGATTATAAAAATATTGGAGACGATATTGTTGTTGTTCTCTTTACTCCAACTCCTGGGATAATTCTTAGTTACTGCTCTTCAAGTACCTTTCTGGCATGGGGGACCCTGCCAGAGAGATATTGCTCCCCTCAGCTTAGCCAGTTGATTCCTTGCAGTGTAAGCCTCTACACACTACAGGGTATAGGGATAAAATTTGTTTGAGAATTGTAAAAAAAGCGTGTGGTAGTATTTAACTTCTGTTTTTGCTGCCTTAAATACTTATTTCTTACTTTTTTGATAAAGCGAATAGCAAAGAGCTGATTTTTAATTATAGTCCTAAACTCCACCATATTCCGTGATGAACTGTATTATTGTTCATCAAGATTGGTAATCAGTACTTCGACTAACTCTTTAGAGCAGGGGTGAGCAACCTTTTTAATCAACGGGCCACTTATAAATTTTAAAATTTTTTGGCGGGCCGCACATAAATACTAATAATTTACAAAACTCTATTTATAATAAAAATTAGCATAAAAAAATATAAAATTTAATGCCAAAAAAAAAAAAGTATTTGCTTGAAATTTTTAATGAGAAATTTGGCACTGTTTTTTCGATACAACCTGATCAATATCAGCCGGAATTGATGAGGTAGGTACACATACACAAGTTTCTAATCGTACATTACTCAGTCTTGATAGGTGGTAATTGGTCGGTGGTCAGATTTATAAACATTCTCGATGTTTACTGAGAGAAATACATTTTTTACATCAGTATTATTCTGCATGTCCATCACTTCCCTTTGAAATTCTTTGGGAACTGTATCCACATCGATAATTAATTGTTAGGAAAACATTTTCATGAAAACTGCTCTCTTCTCAGTTTCTTCGTAATTGAAATTCGTTGATTAATATGTCTATATATTATGTGTATTTTTGAGAAGCAGCAACATATGTTTGGCGGGCCGCATAAATAGGTTGAAAGAGCCGCAAGCGGCCCGCGGGCCGCGTGTTGCTCATCCCTGCTTTAGAGTATATAAGAAAAAATATAATTCCAATATAGATTTCTAGAGAAAAGCGGGAGTTAAATAAGTAGTTGACGAATGTTATGGGAGTTTAAAAAAACTCGGCTGGTGTACAATTCCTTCACAAGTGTTCCATTCTTCTTTGATTGAAAAAATATTACAAAAAATAAAAAAATCTAAATTCTTTTAATAGTAATTAGTTTCTGATAAAACTAGCAAAACAATGGTCACTAGTATATCTGGCATTCTAACTCCGATTTTGAGATAATTCAGGTATTTTAAAAATTTTTACAACAAAGAATAAGTTCTGCAGAAAAATTAAACACTTTTTGACAATATTTTTCAACTTGATGAGAAAACGATCAAACTAAAGAACGATCATTCAGAAAGCAATGTATGTGACATATTGAATGTCCTTTGTTTTAAACTTTACGGAATTATTAAGCTACTCTCGTATGTTTATATAGAAATCTTTATGGCTTTGTATGTTTTTATAATATTTTTCTGTTGTTTTTTGTTTAAGTTTTCTTTTGTTGATTGTTTAAACATTGTTGGTAAGCAAATATCCTGGAACAACAACTTTATTTTTGTTAGTATGAGTATGTCTTGTTTTTGTTTTGCAAAAGTTGTTAAAAAACAAATATTTTTATTTCCTAAATATGTACATACTTTGTAGTAGCATGAGTTTTCTTTTATTTACAGTATGAAAATAAAAAATAATTTTAAATATGAATCTGTCTTCTACGCAAACAGAATAGGGTATTCCATATTTTAATGTATTGTTTGCAAGAGACCAAAATCATATACAGTAAACGTTTATTTTTTCTAAAAGGTGGTTAAATTTCAAGGACCAACACAAATTATTTAGAAAATTATTCTCATTTCTTTTTTTTAGAGGGTGCGTGGTATAGTGGTTAGAGCGCTCGCACAAAAACTCAAAGGACCCATGTTCAAATCCCAGAAGAGGTGAAAAATGAAGAAGTTAGTTTGCGGTTTTTAAAAATTATAATTTAAAAATAAGAGGTTCCCCCCCCCCCTCTCCAGGAAGACCATCTACAAAGAAACCGCTGCCCAATATTCCACCTTAACCAATGTCAACAAAAAACGAATGATCAGGGAGAAAAGCGCCACCTATTGGGAAGTTGCAGATAACAGCTAAACCTACTCAGCTAAGGCACACTCACCACACAATCAACATGCCACGATGTGGCAATTGCTGTTGATCATTCAAGGGTGAAGGTATAACACTGGCCTTTGAATGATCAATTCACACCAATTTGTCTCATTCCTAAGGCGCTTAATAATAATATAATAATTAGTAATAATATATGTACTGCCCTTTCCAAAATTCCAATACAATGTACAGCATTTAGTAGGGGTTTACCCCTGAGTATTGGTCTCAAATAAAAAAAAAATAAAAAAAAAAAAAAAAAAAATTGGTATCGTTTAATTATTTATGTTGCGAGCTTGGCAGCACACCTCCATCCGATGGTCCAAATTTTCGATGAAGATTAAGTTCTATGCCATTAATGTGCCAAATTATCTCATTCTTTAGCTCTTGAATTGTTACTGGCTTATCAACGTACACCTTTTCTTTCAAATAACTCCAAAGAAAGAAGTCCAACTGTGTCAAATCACATAATCTTGGCAGCCAATTGACATCGCCAACACGTAATATAACACGGCCATTGAATTTGTCGAGCAAAAGAGCCATTGTTTCGTTAGCTGTTTGGCAATTGGCACAGTCCTGTTGAAACCACATATCGTCCACATCCATGTCTTCAAATTCGGACCATAAAAGAGGTGCAATTTTCGCACGACGACGAGTTGAGGTGGACGGCTCTTCAGCCATATTATCGCAAACAGCAGCAATATTTTCTGCAGTAAGAGCTGTACGAGCATGCACTGGTGTTTTCTAATCTCCTACAGACCCGGTTTGCTCAAATTTTTGCATAATTTTTCCGATTGTACGCACATTTGGACGATTAAATTGACCGAAGTACACGATATGAACTTTGATTTGAACGTCAATTTTCATAATAAGCTTGAATAACTTTAACGCGTTGCTCGATTGTGGATCTTTCCATGGTTCAAATTGGGTTTGTCTGAAATTGAGAAAAGTCAAATGAAATGCAGAAAAAAACTTGACGTTTAGGTGTGGTTCACATTCAAAATCGGCCCTTGAAATTTAATCATCAATGGAACTTTAATGAGTTGCACACTGGCAGAAAAGTATTGTATGGCAGCGGTCAGCCAATGGTTTAGAATTTAATATTTGGCCTCAGGCGATTGCTGTGCCGAGTTTTTGTTCTCTTAAGAATATTATAACAATGGGTTAACTGAGTTACCACAAATGAACTGATAGTTTAAGAAACTACTGCAAAGATTTTTACAAAACTCGGTATGAAATAATGATTTTTGTTGTTGTTTTTTTATACAATTAGAGTGCAAATACAAATGAAAGCAGTAAATACGAATTTTTTATTTTACTTGCAATCCTTTCGAAAGTTGAAATTCTTTACTTTAGAGCAGAACGGGTTGCGCATTAATATATTTTAATATTTGTTCACACAAACAGTGTAAGGTAATTGAAGTTCTACAACAAATGAACATGAGTGTACTCACGTATGCAAATTGTATTGAAGTATTGAATTGCTTTGATTTTCCTGATGCACTTTTGAGTTTTATTTCTTAAAAAAAATAATAACAATTCCTTTATAACAATTTTGTTTTTTAAGTTAAAAACCTAAAATGCCTGTTTCTGATGGATATGTTTATATAAAATAAATTAAAATTTAAAAAATCTTTTTTTAGTGTTTTATATGTTTTTTTTTTTAATAAATTTTCAATATGTATTCGAGTTACTTATTGTAAAGTATGGAGAACAAATATAATGCCAATATACTAATGATTTCTATAGAAAAGTGTGAGTTAAGTATGTACAGTAAACAAAGAACTCCGATGAAACTTCAGCTTCTAAAATCGAAAACTTGTTCTCTTCAGCTGGAATATAATTCCCAAAATATCTCCAATTTATTTGATAGAATTTAGATCTGATCCATTAAGGCAATTGAATGACGAAACAAAAAAAAAAATCATTAAGTTTTGTCATGTTACTGTTATGCTTTCATTACAAATTGATGTATAAGTTATTAGCCTCATTTAGTTTATCCCTATCAATTTATTGCAGTGATGTCCACAATTCTCTTTCCCTATCACGCGTGATAGGAAAACAAATTCTGCTTGCGTCGAAGTCAAACACGTACAGAATAAAAAGAAATATTGTTACTCTTGCTCTTTTAATATTTTAGCTTCTCTCCAACATAGTGCAGGGATGGATAGTGCATATTTTTTGTATCATTTTTATTTAACTGAAATAATTATTCATTTTTTCCTCCAAATTTATGTGACCTCGGTACTCCTTCATTCTTAATAGATCGGTCACATATCTATCGGACAATCGATTACGTACTTTACTCAGAATTATGAAGAAATATTTATGAAGTTATAAACAGAAAGTAATTCGAACATTCCCATTTCTGGTAGAAGTAAGCAGAGTCTTTTCTCTGCTTCATACACAAGCGCAAGTGTGTTTATGTAGTAGTGGACATCACTGATTTATTGGGACATAAAAATCAATAATAATTAAACTGACTATGAAAATAGTTTTTACTCTTTATTTGCCACACTATTAAATATTCATTACTCTTCTATCTTCATTGTTTTTCTTTTCTCTGTCTCTTTCTCTCTTTTCTTCTCTCTTTTTGCAAATTATTCAATTTTTTGGTAAAGTGTAAAATATTTAAAAGGTTTTTTGGCATTCATGTAATGGCATATACATGACTGATCAACAATTCAATGAATATTTTACAAAAGTACGAGTAGCTATGAGTCTGTCTATTGCATTTTAGATAAGTTGTACTACTTTTATGCAATAAAATATAAATTTTTTTTACCACATTTCGCTTTTTGCTTTAATATTTGCACACTTAAACAAAAATCTATTTTTAAACTAAAAAATAAAATGTTTTATAGTAAAGGATTTAACAAAAAGTGTTTTTAAATAAAATTTACAAAATACACCTTTTGAATTTCTTTTTATAATTTTGTTATTCTCTATAATCTTTTTACGGTTTACAATATTAGTGCAAATATACTTCATGCATTGTGCTCTATTCATACATGTGCGATATTAAAATTTACAAAAATGCATACATTTATTAAATTTGAATTCATATTTGTGTGTCGGTGTGTATTTGTGCAGTGTTTATCAATTATGTAAAAGACTGTCTATCTTAGTTTTCTATTATTTTATTTGCACAATAACAAACGGATGTAAAATTTAGTGTGTTGCTGCCTGTATGGCAATGTTTGAATTGGTTGTTGAAGTTGTCGCTGTTGAAGTCGTTGTTACCACTGCATGAGTTTTGGCTTTGAGGCAACATCAACTGTAACAGGCAGCCAAAGTGTTTTAAATATTTCTGTGTGAATAAGTGAACATTATTTGGCATTATCTACCTCACTTTCATGCTATTTATCCCTTGCGGATTTAATTTTAAAATAATTTTCGTTAAGTTTTAAAACAAAATTTTACTTCTACACAAAATTGGTGAACATTGCATATACAATTTTGATGCTATAAACACAACAAAGGCTACCGACCATCGACTACAAGCTGTCAAAAATAGAATGCATGTGTGCATATGAGAATAATTATTTTAACGGCTACACGACTACCGAACACACGACTACTTTTGTAGCCTGTAGCCAACTTAGGCTAATTTCTATTTTTCTTGGCGACAATAAACAGTTTAGTGCTGCCAATACAATAAGATGCATGAAAAAGGTATTTAAAAAAGGCAATATATGAAATATATGCATTAAAAATGCGAAAAAAATTTGAGTTGCACCACTGAAAATAAATAATCATTTGTTTACATATTTTGTTTAGTTTTCATTTACTTATTTCATTTATATACATCAGCTTTTATTTTACTTTTAATTTATTATTTAATTGCCTTTTCAGTTTCTTAAATTTTTATAAGTTTTTTTCAGACATTTGTTGTTTTTTATTTCCTCACAATTTCACTTACAAAAAATATATTTTGTTTAGGTTATGTTCAATGTGTCAAAACAGATGTTTATTTTGTAGCTGTAGTCGTTATTATAATTAAGTAGCTGGCTACTTGGCTACTTTCGTAACCAGCGATTTTTGTAGTCGTGTGTTCGGTGTTCGATAGCCTTTGTTGTGTTTATAGCATGAGTCTAACTGTTTGAAAAGATTTATGAAAATTAAGACTGAAAGTTTGTGAAATAAATGAAAATGCAATTTGGAAAGTTGGAAATTTCTAAAACTATAAAGTTAATTTAATATCTAATGTATGGTTCAATGTTTGCTAACGTAAGTGTCAAAATGAAATGTTTTATTAATTAGTGTCGTATATTATTTTGATAAATGTATTTATATATGGGCAATTTCAAAAATTTTCGACATTTTGATATTTTTTTTTTCGAAATTTTTTTCTTGGATGACACGAATGACGCTTTGGTCACGTGAAGGGTGATATTTTAGCATAACAAAACAGTTCGCGTTAATCATTTATTGCAAACGGCGCGAAAGTTATGGAGGTTTTAAGTTAAAATCTCATAAAAAAAATTTAAAGTTAAATTTATTGGTTTATTTTAATAAATGTTGTATGGATGCATGAAACTCATTTCAAATTCATCAGTGCAGTCCAAATTCATCAATGCACTGATAAAATACATAAAAAAATATCAATTATAATTAAAATTTCTTAATATTAAAAAACGCGAATTTTTGTAAAAATATGAATGTTTCACCGATTGTCATAATATGTGTTTATATAACGCATAACTAATTTACAGAAAAACAATGTTTTAAATTGCAAATTTAATAAACAAAAAAAAATTATATAAGAATTATTTTTGAGGTTAGAATTTTTTTTTTGATCGGTAAAATTTAAAATCATGAAAATTTTTTAATGCCTATTCGGTTTTATTATCAAGCTTAAAAAAACCTTTCATTTGGTGTCAATCGCGGCGGAATCTATACATAACTGCAGATGTCACAAAGCAAAATGTGTTTGAAGAAAAATGCCGCTGTACCCGCTAAATATGGACCGAATATAACCATATTTATATATGATCTTTAGTTCACCGCCGCACTTCATTTCCAATACTCTACATTGATTTTAAACCACTGATTAACTAAAAAAAACGCGAAACAAAATCATGAAATTTCGCAAAAGTTTTATTTTCTTTATAAAATTTTTGCGTTTCAAAATATTTTAACGCCTTCTTGACGTAGAGGTGCCATTTACTAAGAAGTTTAGATCACGCAATACATAAACCAGTTTTAAATAAGATTGCAAATGTCAGGCGCAAAAAACTGTCATTTTTGACAAATTTACGCCAATTCTATAAAAGTTTGAGATCATCGTTCTCAGCAACTAGCAGCCTGACATCGACGTGATATGGCGCAAATTTTAGCAAATTACACCATCTAATAAATACTGTTGACGAAATGCAATTTTCTTGAACGGCGCAAAAACGCTATAGAAAAAACTGCGAAAATTAAAAAATCTGAACATTTTGGTTTCAAAAATGAACTGCTGTACAACTTTTTCCCAAATAGTAGTATGGGCATAACTTTTATAGTGTAAATATCTACAAAGTCTAGTGACTTTATTTTGTATCAGTCAGCATCGGAAGTTTAAAACTAAAAGTAGAAAAGTGATGAAATATGAAAAAACTCTTGTAAATTTCAAGCCATTTTTTGAGTTTTTCGATGTTTGAGTGCCCATAACTTTTAAAAATAAAGAACTGATGGTCTGAAATTTTGAATTTCCCAGTTTTCTAGTGTGGCCTACCATTCCCTTTTGACCGTTTTGGTCAATTCGAAAAACTGGAGAAATAATAAGCATCTGAACTCAGTTTCAACAAATGTTGAAAATTTTTGAAATTGCCCATATACCAACCAATTCCTGGTGTGCTTTGCTACCCGCACTTCCGTTAAATGAAAATATATATTTTATAATATAAAATAAAATAATATAAAGCACATCATCGTGAGGGAGTTTTTGTGCTATATCCGCTATTTTATATTTCTCGAGTTAATGATGCAACTTTAGGTTTTTGGCACCAACATTTTTAAATTCTGCAATTCGTTTTCGGCTACTTATCTCCGAAACTAGACGAGATATCCGAAAACAGATTGCAGACTAGAAAAATTTGGGGTCGAAAACCTAAAGTGGCATCAATAACTTGAGATATATAAAAAATATGAAATGGCGGATAGAGCACAACTCCCGCACGACGATATGTTCATGCACATAAATATGTTTACAAGTACATATGTATGTACATAATTAGCCATTACAGCCCTCTTGCAGTGTTACAGCCGAGCAGCTCACAAGACCCATATTATGGGTGTAGTCTAATATGTACTTATAGTGTGTTGACTTACTAAGACGAGAGCTTTCGGTTCAAACCCCAGTTCTGATATGAAAGAAGGAAACATAAAAATATATTTCTCTCGGCGACCACCTCTTAGCAATCTTTTGGCAAAAGCTTTGAGAATAACTGATTGCCATGAACAAGCTTCTCAAGTCTGTCGTTCGGAGTCGATATTAAGCTAGAGGTCGCGGTACTCATGAATAAAAATTGACGCACGCAGCGTGAATGCTGCGGGATGCTAGAACGTAACTCTAAAACAAGGTCCTTTTAATTTTTAAGAAAACTTGGTGTTCATTGGAAAACTTTGTCCAGCGGACAAATTTTAGACTAAAAAACTTCTTTTAAACTCCCTGGTCCACTCGATATGATGCATCTTGTGCTTTAGATAAAAATTGTCTGCAATAATTGATGCACTAGACTTACAGAAAACAAAGACTAGAATAAGGCTACTGGATCGCAACGAAAATTACAGCTTATAGATTCTAGAAGCAACTACTCTGTTCATTGTTTGGAATTTAATTCCAGATCACTTTAAATCTGGTACGAAACTCCATTGATTTATCATTAATTTCTTTAGGATTTGAGGAATTAAGAATTTTTTAAATTTGAGAAAGAATAGCCGAATAAACTCGCCAAAAATATATAGCAAGTATAGGACAATATAGGCATAATTATTGCCTACGGAATCATAATTCGTACAAGAAATAAATTTTAATTAACGTTTTCGCATACGAAGAATGACGAAAGCTCAAATTAATTATGCGGGTATAACAGCTGATTAAAAAATAATTACTTATTGGTAAGAGATAGTGTTCTTATTGAAACGAATATATTTTTCTTATTTTAATCTATTAAAATAATATATTTTGTGCATATAAGTGCGCATACATACTTAAGTATTTAATGAAATATATCTTGATGGTTTCCTTTTAATTTAAACAAGAAATATACCAACATTTTAAACACCTTCTTTTTTTAATAATTACACTTTAATCCTAAAATGATTATCTTAAATGTGAATGTGCAATTATATGTTGTGTGTGTTTCTTTTCATTCATTGTTTATTGAATTCTTTGGGGATATAAATGTTCGCTTATCATGGAAGTGCATTTAGAAGATAAATTTTAACAAATGCACGTAACAATTGAACAATCTGATCTGTTGGAAATTCCACACTTGCACATATGCAGGCTTTCACAACAATTAGGTGCTGAAAGGGAATTCAAATATTTTAAATTTCAAATATTGAAAGCATATATTGAAATGAATTTCTAAAACTTTTACATGCAATTTATTAAAAAGTTTTTCTAGCCAAACTTTTGAAATTTTTAAGGATTTTCATTATAGTATCGAAAGAAAGATAAACGAAACATTTTAAGCACTTCCAAGTTAATACTTTTAATCTAAAGATTGGTAATAACTTTCTAAAGCTTATCTTTAAAAAAAAAATTGTTTTCTCTTAATGAATTTGGAGATTGACTAATATTACAAAATTTTTTATTTTGGGTTAAATATCTGGAAATTTTTTGAAATTTAATGAAAATTAATTATGATTATTATGATTTTTTTCTGACACTTACATATACATATGTATATGTATGTATTAATATAAAAGCTAACTATGAAATGTAGTGCCACTTGTTGGTAAGTGTCGGTATGAGCGAAATATACAGCCAGGCCCACGATATCGAAAGAAAACTTAAGCGAAAGAAACTCAGTCACTCACTGTGAATCTAAACTGCGGCCCACTAATTGTCACTTTATCGTTCGCTTTGCTTTACGTTACCAACGTAATGCCAATAAACAACAAAGCTGCCATATCAACATATCAAAAAATAATCGTGAATATACACGAAAAAAACGCTGAAATGCTTAAATTGTACAGTAAAAAATGCAACCGTGTGCTAGTTTAACTTGACAGAAATGTAGTAAACAAACTTATTCCGATTTTGTTTATTTATGTATATGTGTGTAAAACAATTTTGTGTTACCAATCGCATTTATTTTTGGTGACACAAAAATTAGTGTGCCGCAAATCAGCTGTTTGTCGCTTAAAACTACACGATTCGATATCGTGGGCCTGGCTGATAAAGTACTTGAAAATAAAGTTGTCATTTTCATTTTGAAAGCTGAAGTTTGAAGAGGACAACTTTTTTAATATTTAGTTCATTAATTTATTAATAATTTAAAATTGTTTTAACGCCTAAGCGTAATATTAGAAATGTTTCGAAATTGTCTATTTTTAAAAGGTTGATTAACTAACTTAGCCGTAAAAGTTGGCATAACGTAAATATCTCTTAGAGTAACTTGTAAGGAATTGAATTCTCTCAAGCTTGAGTGCCAAATCCTTTGTTAGTTCAATTCAACATCTTGTAGTGGTAAGTGGTTTAACTGTCTCTGTTGTTCTATGGCTTTTGGACATATCCTCTTTAAGCACAATTCTTGGTGAGGAAATTTTTTTATGCATTTTATGGTATATTCACGATTGTTTTTATATATACCTCTAATTGGAAATATTGTTTTTGCAATACTTCTATATAAGCAGAAATTCAGCTTCTGATAAGCAGAAATAGAGAAATTCCAGTAATTCAAAAATTTAGAAGCAATAAAAATAGTTATGACGAAAAGTAAATACAGTAAAACAACGCCCTATAAAAGAAAATGGTGTCTGGCTAAAAGAATACGAAGAGAAAAGTTAATGATTACCAAGAAGAAAAACTTCCATAAGAGATTTCTGGATTAATAAAATTTTTTCATGACATACCTTATCCTTGCCTTTTCTACATAAGGGCGCTCGTATATATGTTTGATAAAGTATTAAGGCCTGGTTAGCCAAACGTTGATGTCGTAAAAACGGTACGTACGTTAACGTACGTACGTATGTGCAGTTATACAAACGTGTCATATGTCAACAGAAAATGTAAATAAAAACAAAACAAACCAAAAAATTATAAAGGCCTGAACCAATAATATTAATTTTTCGTCGTCCACTAAAAACAAAATATAATAATTTTTTATTTTATTAATATTGATTATATAATTTATTATATTTTTTTACTTATTTTTCACAAAACACAGCACAAATAAAAAATTTTAATTTTTAAATGGCAATATGGAGCCAGCTGTTTAGAGCAGTGATGCATGTTGTTAAATTAACACAAAGTTAAAAAAGGTACCAGAAGTACCAAAATAAGAGCATATTATAATTACTTCTTATATTTTATGGTTCCTAAAAATTTATTCTTATACTACTACTGAATATTAAATTTTTGGTTTAAAGTAATTATTTATTGAATCGGATCCATTGGTCTATTGTGGACCGGAAACGAAAAAAGTTAATTTTTAATTAGAACTTTTAAAAAAAAAATTTTAATTATCTCAGTAACTAGCTAGCACGTAAATCAATCATGCATCCCATATGCTTCTTTTTAGATAATCGAATAATTTTTCATTTGGTATGTATGTATATAATTTGTCTGTCGAAGATATGTTAAGTAAAACATGGGACTTTTAATTTAAAAAAAAAAAAATTAAAAGCAAACTTTATATTCACATAAAAATTTAAATTATTTACATAAATATCATAAAGACTTTAAAAATTAAAAAAATTAAAGAATTTAAAAATTAAAGTCTTTTTGTACGCATAAAAAAGAAAACGATTTGTTTATAAGCATAAAAGTACAAAAAAGGGCATATGGGCCACATTGCCATTTAACATACAATAGTCCCATCACTCTCATTGAAATGTCACGTAAAAACGTTTAGAAATTCTATTTTATACAGATTCTTCCGTCCCGTCAACGTGACATTTATTTTGGATAATCATTTGCATTGTTTTCATATGCTAGAAACCAACGTACGTTGCGTTACGTTACATCAACGTTCGGCTAATTCTACCTTTAAGTTTAGAGTATGGAGTATTTTGGCAACTTTCTGGGTTTTCAATACTTAAAAGTAACTACTCAGTACTACTTTCGGAGTGTTTATTTTTTTTTTATTAAAAACAAAACTTTTTCTAAAAATTCAACGATGAAATTATTTAGTTATAAAAATATTAAAATTATTATAAAATCTCCAAACAATAAACAGCATCCTAAATAAAATATTAGTGGGCGAAAAATTATCTCACAAAGGTTAATGTATGTCTTTTATTATTTTTATATAATTTTTAGGTGGAGTCACCACAAATATTTAAGTTCACAACACTCAATTATCTCGTTGACAGATACTAATAAAGTAATTACAAAAATTCTAGTTAAGCTATTACTTCTGCCAATTTCATGGTAATCAAATGAAAACTCTTTAATATATTCGTGTATGAAAAGTAATGGAATTTTCCTGCCTGCACTATTCTCGAATAGATTGCAATGTTACGTTAATCTTCTTGTTTTTCCAGCATTGAATTCGATTTAAATTTGCAGTTGATACGATATGTTAATTTAGAAATTACTTACACTAATCGTGTCTAATATCTTAAGCTGCATAAAAAAATTAGTTAATTTTAGTATGTACGTTTGTACATATGTAAACAGTCGATTGAAATTTAGTAGTTGTGAGTCTGACATCTTAAAGACATAGACGAGTAATTGATAATACGAAGGCTTAAGAAAACATTTATAACATTCATATATGTCTTTCTAGACCTCAAACTTACAATTCGCTTAGTTTTTCGTTTTCTTACATAATC
Organism: Metopia argyrocephala; assembly: GCA_963576795.1. Taxonomy (NCBI): domain Eukaryota; kingdom Metazoa; phylum Arthropoda; class Insecta; order Diptera; family Sarcophagidae; genus Metopia; species Metopia argyrocephala. The sequence goes on along the minus strand of OY756211.1, from coordinate 51,506,543 downwards.
TTTTTGCTTTTGAAAGTTTATTTTTCATTTTTTTTGCCATTCCAACTCTTGTTAGCTAATGAACAAATGTCATTGACATGTAACCCTTTAAATTACTTTCTTACCACTTCTTTGGTAAAATAAAAGCAAATGATGACTAAAAAGTTAAGTACGAAATAGTTGAATAAAAAATATATAATATAAGTAAATATGTATACAATATATGTATACATTTAAGTATAAAAAGGCTAAACAAAAGACAAATAGCCCAAAGAACTACAGTTCATTGGTGACCACTTAAGAAGTCATTTAAGAGTCGTTTAGGAAACAAACAAACAAATAAACCAAGAAAGAACTTTAAAATAAACAAAAATAAAGAAAAGAATTCCACACTCTCTGTATTGACTAGGCTGCAATATATTTGTGGATTATGGTTATAACTCAAGTTAAACAACTTATTTAGAGTTGAAAAAGCGTACTGCAATTAATAATTCTAACAATTAATGCAATTTTGTTTAAATAAGTTAAAGTTCGTTGTCTTCTAAAGCAAAATTATATTTCATTTAAATATAGATGAATCAAACACTAAAGGTACAGAAGTTGAAAATCCATAATTAGTGATGTCACTTTTGAAAAAAGGAAAAAGGGCAAGAACTACAGAAGAAAAAAAAAATTTATAAAAAATTTTGAAAACACACAATAAGTGAGTGTTACAAGGCATACAAAATTTCCAACATAAAAAGCATAGTTTGTGTTTTAAAATTTAAAAATCATAGTTTTATTCAAGTCCTATCAATAGATAGCTCAGCTGTCGGATTTGACAAGTTATCGTTATTTAGATTGTGTACCGCAGAAGTACCATAAAACTATTTTTAATTTGTAATTCTTTCCTAAATATAAATCATTTAAGATTTTATCAGAAAGGTTTCCTCAAACACGCCTTAGGTACAGCATTTTGGAGATTGGGGTGAGAAGGCAAAATATGAATGACACACAAATGAGCTGCGGATAATTTCCGAGTGGGGTCGAGCGAACAGGATCGAATTTAATGCGAGTAATGATGCAATCCTACCATATCGTGAGTATGGGTAATATAAATAAGTATTGAATAGGCGGACGTTTTTCTTGATGTTCTGGACATGAGAATTAATTCTGTAACGCGATTCAGTAACATATTTTTACGATAATTGCATTATTTTCAAAAGTAAACAACAGAATTGTCGATATTGCTATTCACTATCTTTTGTTTACGATAGTCTCAATAGCTATTGTCGTAAACTAACGACGAAAATTTTTATGCTGATTATTCAGTTGGAAAATCGTAAATTTGTAGAGAAGCGTCAACGTTAATGTGTCTACGCTATTAACTAGTTTGTTTGAGAACCATTTTTGTGTACTTTTATACACAAAGAAACTAGAGGTTTGTAACTTTGCTTACTTTCTATCCATTTTAAATGCCCAAAACTGACTGATTTTAAACGGAGTTGCCCCATTATTGTAATTTAAACATAAAGAAAACTAGAGTTCTCGGCTGTCGCTAAAGTGTACTTAGTGAATGCCATAATCTTTACGACAAACAATAAAAATTGACCACTTCTTTTGCTAATATCATATTATTAAAAGTTACTGAATCGCGGTACTGATGTCCGTTGAAATTAACACATATTTTGAGTGTCAAAAGAAGCATTAAAGTCCCACGGCGTTTTTAAAACGGTGCAAGAAATATTTCTCTCCATCTAAGCTTCTCAATACTTACAAGACCTTTATCCGACCTAACACGGAATAATACTGTCATAATTTGTCCGAACGGAAAATGTTTTCGACAACAGCTACGATAGTCTCATCTCAGTTCCTTGTTTTCTGTATATTTTCAAAAGATCTGTAATGGACTTCATTTGAAAATTCCTGCCTTTTATGTGTTTTTTATATTTAAAAATTCCGGACTGTATATATGTATGTGATAATTGTATGTCTTTCATCATTTAATATTATAAACCGATTGGTGTTTTTCTTTTTTATTTCATTCTGTTTCTATTTAAGAGTGTAATTTATCTAAATTGTGTCCCTAAGAATGTTTCCATTTGTAAATAAAAAAAAAAATATATATAAAAACGTTGTTTATTTCTAATCTTTTCTATTTTTTTAAGTTTATTTTGTTAAACAAATGCTACTGCCACTTTTAACTATTCCGTCAAAGAGGCTTTTTAATGTAAAAAAGCCATAAAGTGAACAATTAGTTTTTGCACCATAAAACGGCAACATCAGCAACAACAACAACAAAAACTGTAACAATCAACTATATAACGTTTTAGCTGCAGGTGTTAAACAACAACAAAAGAGTTGTTATTTCAATATTGTTTTCTTTTCTTTTTTTTTTTGGTTTTTTAGTCTGGTATTTTGTTGTTACTATTGTTGTTGTTGTTGCTCTTGTTGAAAAGTTGTATAAAAAATATGAAACAATATAACACTGCGAAACAGAACTAAAACTTACAAAGTATTTAGTTTTTATTTATGCAACAAAAATAAGAAGAAGAACAAAAAAAATAAATAAAGACAAAAACAACATGAAGAAAAACTGCAATAAAAACATTGCCTGCCTTTAAACTTTTCTGTAAAAGTATGTTCTTCTGTCTGTACCATTTATGCACCACATGGTGTAGAACAGTGATGTCCACTACTACATAAACACACTTGCGCTTGTGTATGAAGCAGACAAGAGACTCTGCTTACTTCTACCAGAAATGGGAATGTTCGAATTACTTTCTGTTTATAACTTCATAAATATTTCTTCATAATTCTGAGTAAAGTACATAATCGATAGTCCGATTGACATGTCACCAATCTATTAAAAATAAAGGAGTACCGAGGTCACATAAATTTGGAGGAAATAATGAATAATTATTTCAGTTAAATAGAAATGATACAAAAAATATGCACTATCCATCCTTGCACTATGTTGAAGAGAAGCTAAAATCTTAAAAGAGCAAGAGTAACAATATTAATATTTATTATGTACGTGTTTGACTTCGACGCAAGCAGAATTTGTTTTCCTATCACGCGCGATAGGGAAAGAGAATTTTGGACATCACTGGTGTAGAACATAAAACTTAAAATGTTTAAGAAAAACCAACAACGTAAACATCCCTCCCGCGTTTTGATGAATATTGTTTGTGACATTAGCATTGGCATCGTTAGAAATGTAATCGTCACTATATGAGACAAGAATGGTTGAATTCATTTAAAATTTGTGTTGGTGCCGAGAGCAAATTTTGCTGGGAATGTGATATTGTAAAACCGTTTAAAATCGATTTGTAAATACTAAGAGACATACACTGTTTATAAGTAAAATATTAAATAAAATGATAAAAAATAATTCGGTTCGATAACTAGCGAATTGACTGTTTTGTTCTTTATTATATTTGTTGGAGTTTCGTCACTGTATACCTACTATGGCTTAAGCTAAATATGTACCAAATCATGTTTAATAATTAAACTGTAATTAGAAGAATAATTCCAAATTGGGTTTTAATACTCAATATAAATTGCTTTTGAACTGCTGCATGCGATTAGATTTACTTTTTTTATCATTGGACTATTAATCTTACTTATAAAGACCAATAAATTCCAATATTTGAGGAGCACAATAAATCTCTATATAAATCTTACAATCCAATTATTCTGAAACTAATGGCATTGTAATTATTGAACGGAAAAGGATGGCTTCCGAAATATAGTACTATTAGGTCTAAATATTGAACCGCCTATATTTTGGAAGTTTAAACAGTAAATATACTCAATATGTGTATTAAACTAAAGGTCTTAAATATACTCTTCGATTGATGTATAACATGTCTGGATAGAGTGGTCCATTGTGGGGGTATATTTAAGCCAAATTATAAAATAAATATTTCTAGTATAGATTTTAGGCTGGCGATTCTTCGGTTCATATATATTTTAGGAAACGACATTATCCAGGCCAATGGTGAATCAAATGTCTTCAAATACTACTTCCTCTTTCCCCTCTAAGACAACATATTTTTATATATATTTTCTGCATAAGTAGGGGTCATTTCTGAGTACATACATACATACATAACTGGTCATTACCACCCTATTTCAGAGTTACGGCCTAGCTTCTCACAGCATTGATATTGTGTATGTTAATTGTTATCCATGATAACCGGGACCTACAGTTTAAAGTCGACTCCGAACGATAGATTTAATAAGCTTTTTCATGGCAATCAATTACTTCCAGAGCTTTTGCCAGAAGACTGCTGAGAGGAAGTCTCCGAAAGAAATAATTTTTTTTTATATTTCTTTTTTTCAAGATGTCACAATTGAGATTTGAACCCGGCGCTATCGTCTTAGTAAGCCAATACACTGACCACTAGACCACGGCGACTACACTTCTGAGTACAGTCTCTTATAAAAGATGCTGTGCGCATGATATCTTTTTGAGGTATCCTTACGGTGTGAATAAGCCAAAACCACTTTCGCTCACAGAGTTACATTGGTAATCATATTCGGCATTAAGCATCGAATGATTTACGAATATTCTTGCGCAACTGCACGCGGACAGTGCTACACCAAACGCAGTCATAAAGTACTTGAATATTTATGTTTTGTGAGATAACTTACCAAGGAAACTGAACGCGGTTCGATATTTGTCGATACGGCATTTAATGTTTTTAGCTGTTACATCTCTCGTTTTTATTGTAACACTAAGATAGCAAAATGATTACATATACTCTAATGGGTGGGCATCTGTATTGATAGCATCGTTGGTGCTTGTATTTACACGCATTAACTTTGTTTTTGGAATATTAATTGACAGCCCGGCGAACGCAGCATATTTTCTGACATCACTCACCATAGTTTCTGTATTTGAGTGCCTATGTGCTAAAATTCAAATACTGTCATCGTAGTCGAGATCTTCCAAGTTACCTAAAATCGTCATGGTTTTTTTTAATTACCTCGAGTTACATGTGTCGAAAAGGACTAAAAATCTTAACATGAAAGATTGTTTTAAGACACCTCCCTGAGAGCATTTCAAATATCATCGTCATTTAATGAAACCAAAATTTGGTAGTATATAGGTAGAAATAAATATTAATGAAGTAAAAAATAATCAGCTTAAACTACACTCAGCAATGTAGGGTATAAACGTAAAATGTCTTTTAGCTGATGTGTAAACGAGCATGTGCAATGACTACGAAATACGTATGTAAGTATTTGATATTTAAATCCTTTTAGTATTTAAGAGTTAAAACTCATACATTACACCATTTTATTTTTAGTAGTTTTATAATGAAGATTGAGTCTCTTTTTTCTTTAAATATAAGACTTATTTCTTCTGCAATTCTGATATTTTGCAGTTCATGTGACACACATTTATAAACTTAATTATAAAAGTCAATTGTTGGTCTTTTAAAAAGATTTGAAGTTTTGCTTCCTTGTTTGTGGTTATTTTGGTTTTTGCTTTTCCTTCTGTTTTTAAATTTTGTCAAACTTTCTCAATTGCTTTTTGTCTTTTATTGACTTGTTGTTTTGCTGTTGTTTTTATTTAACTTTTTACGAATCTTTTTCTAAAAACAGCAACAAAATAATTTTCAAGTGTCTGTAAAAGTATTTAGAAGAAAAATAGAAATTTAGAAATGTGCTTACCAACAAAAACAAGAACAATTCCTTAATATTTGTGTAAAAAAGAAAAATATCTGCTCATACAGGTACTAAACATTCATACCAACACTTAAGAAAATTGCTAAACAAGTGTCATAAAGGATTTTGTGGCAACATAATCTACACTTTAAAAGAGAAAATATAAACTTCTACATTATAAAACACAATATTTAAGGAAATCAATTTGGAAAATGGTTTAATATTTTAAAATTTACTTTCAAGATTTTTCAGAACTAAGTGTTTCTTACGAAGGTAAGTGAACGGAGCACTTATCTTGCGCTCAACATAGCCCACGTACCTTCAGCCAACGATCATTCAATACCATTTTTGAATTTTCTTAACCATATATGTTCGTCTTGTCATTCGGTTCGTATCCAATATTTTGTAGTCGTAAACAAATGAGCAGACCCCTCAAGGAAAGAAACCAGCATGTTGTTAATTTGTTATACTTATAAGTAGTTATATAAAAAGTATTTCTATTCATCCGATCAATACATTTGTTTACACTTGTAGTAGATGACACTTGATTTCATAAATTTTTTTTAGTAGTTTTTAATATTAGTTTATTATTTAAGTTAAAATAAATAAATAGAGAATAATCTAAAAACGCCTAATCATTTGCTGAATTTTCAATATATAATTATCAAAATTTTAACAATAATAAAAAGTAATGTTTAATAAAACTTTTTTTTATACAATTTATATATTCATAAAATATTAAAAAAGATTTTAAATTTATTTTAGAGAATAATTGTACAGAGAATTTTACATACATAAAACACATTTGAAATTTATTTTACTTTTTATGAATACGAGCCTCATTTTTTAAGTACTACAAAAATCAAAATTGTTTTATTTATCTAAGACCAAGAACCTACTCATGCAGTGCATTGTATTGGATGTTAAACACATTATGTCAATGGGAGAAGTTGCTGTCAATTTGTTCACTCAAAGACCAGTGTTATACCTTTACTTTTGAATGATCAACAGCAATTGCCCCATCTGGATGGTGAATGTGAGTGGTGAGCATCTTTTTTATGTAGGTTAGATGTTAACTTCCCAGAAAGTAGCACTGTAGTCCTGATCATTCGTTTTTTGTTGGAATAGACTGGAAATGTCAGGAAGCGATTTCGTGAAGACGGACTTGGGAAGCCTCTTATTTTTTATATTATAATTTTATGTTTTAATTTCTTTCTCTTTCGATGGGATTTGAAAGTCGGTAATTTGAGTTTCTGTGCACACAGTCTAACCTAACTATACCATGACCCCCGCCTAAAAAAAATAACAACTCCTTAAATTAAAATTATTTAAAAAATACTTTTAGTGTTCTGTGAATTCCGAAAATGGTTTTAAAATTTACTTTCGGTGTTTTTTTTTTGTCACTGGATTTTTTTTAATTATATGATATTGCCATTTCAGTTTCAGTGTATTGTTGATTACTCTAAATTTTGTCACGTACTCAAAATGCACAAATATTTTTTGGTTGGTTTTCAACCCAACCAGACTTTCATTTACTCATCCAACTCATCTATTTATTCACTATTAAAAAAAAGAAAATAGAAACAATCCTCCCGTTACCGCAACGACAACAACATTGCAAAACACATAAAAATCCACAATGAGAGAGAGATTCATATTCGCGGTCAAATTTAATACGTGACTAGAGTTTTAAATAAAATAGATGAAAATTTGATAGAAAAAAGAGATACCTACAGTCGGTTTGGCTTAACAGTATTAAGCATTTTCAATTTCTTCTTTTATTCTATATTACAAGCCTAACGTTCCATTTAAGAGCCTCTACTTATAGTAACTGTAACATAACTATTGATCTAATGCCACTACATTGTGTGAATATTGCGATTACATGATCATTCACTGCTCACGATTTTTATGTATATTTGTGGTCACCATCCTGCTCAAATATTCTTCCATTCCTAGGATAGCTGCTTATATCTTCAAAATAGAAAAGACAGGTGTGCAGATAATTCAAATCATCTTTTTCCGTTTAGTGCTATTCACTTTTTTTTTCAAAAACGCCTCTGATCTTCATCCCTTGTTTTACTTTTTGTGGCATGATATGTATTTGTATTTTTTTTTAAGGTCAGAGCGTATAATACTGTGGTTCGTCTGATCAAAAATTATTATTTAACTATACAAATTACTTATTTTCAATCTTTAGCGATAAATTTTTGGTTCTACTTATTGTCAACGTGATCCCTCAGTTTTTTTTTTTCATCAAGTCAGAACATAATATTCTGTTTTTCGTCTGATCAAAAATTATGGGATTATCTCTCCAAATTACATATTTTTCAGTTTAGTTTTCCATAGCAAACCTTAAATGGCGAAAATATTCAAGGTAGTCTGACATTTCCTTTTCAGCTGGTCAGTAGCCAAAATGGCGGAATACGTTTCTTGCTGTTCGTTAGCTTATATTTGCATTTATTGACAGTCAAAGTAATTTTGATTTTTAGGATGTGTCCTCATAAAACAAATAAAAAGAATTTAATTGCCTAATATTAGTATTTTTAAATCTTCATAAAGTATACCTATATATACACGCATACATAATTGGCCATTACAACTCTGCTTCTCTTAGTACAGTTGTTGTATGTGGCATGACGACAGACTTGAGAAGCTTGTTCATGGCAATCAGTTACTCTTAGAACTTTTACAAGAAGACTGTTAAGAGGTAGTTGCCGAGAGAAATACTTTTTTTGTTTCTGTAAGCCAATACACTCACCACTAGATTACAGCAACTACAGTATACCTATACTTTAACAAAAATTTAATCAAGAACTATTTAAGTAACTATTAGTTCTTGTTTTTATTACGACTTTAATTGACTCTTTACAAATAAACTTTTTTTTTGTCAAAGAAGTAAAGAACATATCAGTTTTTAATATACATACAGCCATATAAATGAAAATTTTTATAATATTTTGCAAAGAAATGTTTTATGATTTTTGCTAAATTTCGGGCAAATACAATATTATGACTTTTAGGATACCGCTTGGTGTGTACTTTTAGTGTGATTTTGTTAGCACAAGTCGCCTTGACATTGTTTTTTTAAGCGCATATATCTTTAAGGGCAAAAATGACTGATTTATCATTCTTGTTCATACATATATGAGATTGAAGAACTTTGTTGTGTCAACATAGTTGATTAAAAACTAGTGTGCACGTAATACTGATAACTAGCATAGTGCGTAAATTAGTGAGTTCATCATAATTTAAAACACAGTTCATATGGTTTATACTGCAATTTAATATCATTATGCGGTTAGTAGTTGAAAGTTTGTTTAAAATAAAATAATTGAAATGACACAGACACTACAATATGGGAAAAATTTATGTGCAAAGCACAATAAGAGAATACTTATTTAGGTGGTGTTGCCATTGCAGAAAATTATTTTTTTTTTAAACAAAACCAACCGGCACTGTTTGTATTTTTCAAATTATATTACTCTTACATACAGGGTGTCCGCCGGGAAGGTATTTCTTTGTTTTGTTTTGCCGCCATTTTGTAAACAGTAATCTTGACAGTTCGTATTTGACAGTCGTGAAGTAGAAACGTGGCAAATTTATTATTAAAAAAAAGTCGGTAAACCAACGTGTTTTAATCGTTAAAACGTTTTATCAAAATCAATCATCGAATACTGTCACGATGAGGAATGAGTACGTGAAATGAGTAACGAGGCACATTTTCGTTTGAATGGATATGTGAATAAACAGAATGGTCAGTTCAGGGCAATGAAAAACCCTCAAATTATTTATCAGTCACCATTGCATCCATTAAAAGTGACAGTCTGGTGTGCAATTTTGTCAGGAGGAATCATTCGACCTTATTGCTTTAAAACTGAAAACGGCGTAACGGTAACTGTCAATGGGAAGCGATATCCTGATATGATTAAAAACTTTTTAACATCACAACTGCATACTTTGGGCTTGTGGTTTCAAGAAGACGGTGCCATATCGTCCACAGCCGTCCTGGCTGGGAGAGAGAGAGACCTCTTTCCACAACAAGTTCTTTTAAGGAATGGTGATGTTGATTGGCCTCCACGGTCGCCTAATTTGACTGCTCCGGACTTCTTTTTTGTAGGGGTATCTGAAAAGCAAGCTTTTTTTTTCATCTGGCAACGCTATGGTAAACGTGTAAAAACAATTTTATCTCTTTGCTAATTTTCTCTAAAAATCTATTTATCACGTGTAGTACAGAAAGTTTCTGCAAATTAATATAAAAAAAAAAGATAAAAAATTAACTTAAGTATTATTTTCCTAAAAAATAAAAAAATAAGTTAAACGTGCTACGTTATTTTCATTCCAATAAAGTTTGATAACCATAACCTCAAAATATTGCAATACTGTGGTGTGACAGATTGTTAACATGACAGGCACATGTGGTATCTGTTCATCTAGCTGCAAGAAAGCTGATGCTATTATTTGTGTACTATGTGGAGCTCATCATCATTTTAACTGTGTTGTTAAACAATCATCTGCAGCAACTAAAACAATATTAGACAATGCTGCAAAAACCAAACCTGGATATTCATATGGCTGCAAGGCTTGTTTGATGATCTCGTCATTCGATCAGACGGCTGCCAAAATTGAAGCTATAGATAAACAACTAGTGGATTTAACAAGCATAATAAAAGAAGGTTTAATGTCCAAAGTGAAGAACAGTAAAGCTGAACTTGTTAAAGTGATTGATGAGAATAAGAGAGTTCAAACAGAAACCAATGCTAAGATAGATAAGCTAATAGCTGAAAATAATAACCTGCGTGCGCAACTGAACAGATCTGATATTATTGTTAATGGTCTTCCTTCACATTACACTTCTACTGACTTACATTCCTTGACTCTATCCATAGCTAAAGTCTATGAAGTCTCAATTTCTGAAAGCGATATTAACTTCTGCACATGGATTGGGAAAAAGTCTGCAGTATTGATTAAATTCAATAACGTACACAAAAGAGATCTAATTATGAGGAACTATAGAAGTAAATACAATCTAAGTCTTAAAGATGTAGTACAAACGGATATTGACAAAAGATTATACCTCAATGACCACCTTACCCCTGAGACTGCAAGAGTTAACTATTTATGCCGTACCAAATTAAAATCTGGAGAAATTAAGAGATATCGGATAATAAGAAATAACCCCGTAAGTGTCAGAGTTATGCTGCCTAATAAAGAGGAACAGGTTCTAACCGTAACTGATATTATCAAAAATTATATTATTTAATGCTATTATTACACATAAGTAGTTCCATTTTCTTTAATAACTGTTGTTATACATATGTACATATTTACCTGGATTACTTCTATTTTTTTTTTTCTTCTATTATCTTTTTTTACTGTTGGATACTTGACTTTATTATAATCTGAATTAAATTCATATGTAATTTCTCTTATTATTAATTCCGCTACACCTAATCATAATTTGCACAGAATTTTATATATTGTTTTTTCTTTATTTATGTAGATAAGAATGTACATTTTGAATATGTTGTATTTTTATATGATCTTTGTTTTCTTTGCAATATTGAGCCTTGTTAGTTACATTTTATGGTTGATAATTTAGGACCTCTTATCAGTAACAGTGCCTCATTGAGATCCGGGATTAACACTGGATATTTGAATATATGCCACCTGAATGCCCAGAGTATGGTCCCTCGTAATAATTCTGTTAAATTTAATGAAATTAGGAATATTTTTGAAAGCAGCGATTATGATATAATTGGTATTAGCGAAACATGGTTAAAGTCCAGTACAACGAATAAGGCGGTTGCAATGAATGGATTTAAACTTTTTAGGAACGATAGATGTTGGCTAAGGGGAGGAGGTGTTTGTCTTTATATTGACTGTAGATTCAAAGTTAAGGTTATTTGTGATTATTTTGAGGAAGGAATAGTTGAGACGCTCTTCGTTGAAATTTCAATGCTTGATGAGAAAGTTCTTATCGGGGTTGTATACCTTCCACATGGTGATTTTAACAAATGCGAGCACATGATTATGGAGGTGTCTGGGAGCTATAATAACTATAAATATATATAATAATCATGGGCGACTTTAATACGGATATGTTCACTAAATCACATGTCATTAGGGATTTTTGCTTCAGGTCCAATTTGTGTGTAGTCCACAACAGTTTACCCACTCATATTGATCTAGTTCATAATAGTTCTTCTTTACTCGATTATTTTTTTGTTACAGATTTGAATAATGTATTTTGTAAGAGACAGTATCAGTTTCCTGCACTGAACTTTGGGCATGCTATTATATCGATATCATATGGGATAACATCTAAACCCGCTCAAGAGGAAATTTGGGTCCTTAACTATCCTGCTATTAATCTTGAAAGATGCTTTGAATACCTTTGTCAACTTGATTCTTCTCCGTTTTTTTGTACCCCATCAGTTGATGAGCAACTAGCCATTTTTAACAGAATACTGTTCGGAGCATTTAATGATAGTGTCCCTCTTAGAAAAGTTGTTACGTATGATAGCGATAGATGGATGCAATGTAACGAGATAAAAAACGCTAGAAATCTTCGTAATTTAGCATGGCGCGCGTTCTGTGAGAGTAACACAGCTGAGAATCGGAAAATTTATTGCAAATATAGAAATAAACTTAAGGCAGTTATAAGATCCAAGCGTAGAAATCACAGCATGAAATACTTTAGCAAATGCTCTCAGTCTCAATTTTGGTCTAAACTTAAATCGGTTGGAGCCCTGGGAGAATTTATTTATTTACAGTCATAGAAAAATTTTAGTAATATACGCTATTCTGACATTAATTTCATTAACATACATAAATAAAGTAATGTTTGACTATATTTAGGGCATGTTTTTTAAATATTTGCTGGGAAATAAAAAATCCATTTCTTCTTAAAAAAAACATCACACATCTTCAAAAGTATAAATAAATAAATAACTTTGCTATAAGATTAAATCTTCTACATTTATACTCTTATGACAGTTTGCGCTACTTTAAACAAATATTTGTATTATAATTAGGCCTTTTCCGATTTTTTTTTATAACAGTTGCTTAATAAAAACACCATCACTAAATGGCCTATTTTTCTAACAATTTTTAAGCTTATTAAACTTAAAATCGCCAATTTCAATTTAGGATCTAATTTTGGTTCAAAAATTTACTTTCCTACTAACCAACCTTTTAATGTTTCTAAAAAAATTGAATTTTTTAACATAAAATATTTTTTGAGTGTCATCGATCAGTTTAATTGAGTAAACCTGAATAAAATAAAAGAGCATAAGTAATACGTGTGAATGCTCTCTGCACAATTGTGCTATGAAATGGTAATCATTGGTTTAGGTCCACATTCTATCTAGACAAGCGATAAGTGACTTTGCTAACACTAAATTAAATATTATAGTAGTTAGGTTAAGTAATTTTATAATTTTGTGTAGATTTAACAGTGTTGAGCAATTTGTAATAATGCTTGTCCATTTAGCTTACATGGGAGAAAAATAATTCTGTATTAATTGGCACTTAGTGCTGTTTTATTACAGCAACATGATGTAAACAAATAGATATCGTAATATTGGCTCTGTTACGAAAAAGACTTCCGTTGACAAAACCAATGATTTTCTCTGTTCTGTTATCTGTGAGATGCTTTAATATGTGAAAGCAAAGAGAGCTGAAAAATGTTTTTCTCCTTTTAGGAAAAGCTGAACACTCACATAGTTAATGCTTTACCGATTCCTTACTTCCATCCCCTATAGAATAACTGCGTAGTGGTTTGTTAGTGTTTATACTAATGTAATACGCAAGAGTCCAGTGATCATTTTTTTTATATATTACTAGCTGAACCCGGTGTGCTTCGCTACCCCCTCGTTATATAATATAATTTATTTATATTTTGCAGACAGTTGTGGAAGAAAGAGAGTGAGACTACCCCACTATTTTAATTCAAATGCATTTTAAATTTGAGGTAAAATCGTTAATAAACGTATTAAAGAAGCACCAAATTTGTATATAGAACAAAAAGTTTAAAACTTTAAAACAAAATTTGGCGTGAAAGGAGGCGTGGCGTAAAAAATGTGTATTTCTACCTCGCCTGGAGTATAATGTGTATACAATTTGAAGTAAATCTTTTAAAAACTATATGGAAGCAATTAAATAATTTTAAAAAGGTGGGCGTAAAAGTTGGCGTGGTCAAAAAAAGTACCCTATTAATCATGCCAGAGTCCCAGTTAAATGCTGTGAAAATTTCAGGAAGATCGGTCTAGAGGTTTGGTCTCCTATAAGGTACAAAGAAACAAACAAAGAAACAAACAAAGAAACAAACAAATAAACAAACACACATTCAATTTTATATATTTAGATTACTATTTAGGTCTGCACTCACAGGACTACGCCCTACGCATGCAATACATTGTGCTGGTCTAAGAAAATATGTTATGGGAAGGGGGAATGAGGAAGTAGTGCTTGTGGACATTTGATTTAAACATTCGCTGGAATATTATTCCATAAAAGAGCGGTACGGCTGTATAATCAACTACAAAAAAATGCGCTCTGAGCGAAGTACGAGATCAAATCCTTTATTTCACCAGCGCACCTCCCATGGTAGTACCTATAGAACAATGAAACGCACACCACACTGCGCCGATGCTCCAACGAATCGATAGAGTTGGATATCCTACCGTGGTTGTTTGTAATTCTGCTTTAATAAGATTCTCTGAAGCAACATTGTTCTAAATTCGACCTTAATTTTAAATTGCGTTTGATAAAAATATAGTTTCCGGAAACCATAGATAATAATCAAAAATTTTTGTTTGGAAACCTTAAATTTAAATGAAATTAAACTCTTATAGTAAGTATATTAGAAATTTTCTACAAATTTAAACTGTACGAATTAAACTTTAAGGCAAGATATTTTCCCACTTAAATTGTTTATTTAACTTGTTTCCTTATTTATGATTTTTTGTTGTTGTTTTCCATCTTAACTTTGGTTTACCCATTTGGCCAATGCTCACCTTTAAGTTAAACAGTCAGTATCCAGCACTTTGGCAGGTATTTGTGTATTTTGTAAGTCGGTTATTTGAAATACAAAACTTATTTAAGTGAAGCAGAAAAAATAGGAAATGAAAGAGTACTTCAGAACTGTTAGAACAAAGTGGTAATCATTAAACTTTACTACAAACCTTAGCTGCCAGAAGAATAAAACAGCCGGGAATATAAATAGAAATATACTTTTTTTTTATTTGCACAAAATGTTGTTGCATTCATCCCAGGAATCATATTTTATCATTTTATGCATTTATTTGTTTATAACATGGCCAACATTGAAAACAGTGTTTGCGGTTTTAATACCTTAAATTATTATGGTCTATTTGCAAACCAAAATCATGTTAAACAATAATTTATTCAGGAAAAAATATGTGTGTACATACTTATATATTGAGTAAATATTTATTTAATTGGTTATTTAATAAGAAGAAAAAGAAAAACATGAACTGGAGCAAATTAATTATATTTAAGAATAAGTAATCTAGACTTCCGTAGGTACTTGAACAGTATTGAATATTTTTTTAAGGCCAATACTCAGGGTATTACCAAAGAATATAAATCATATAGAATGCGCATCTCAACACTTATCCAAATATTTTGTCAACATTTTTTCAGACGCGGGAAGGAGAGGCAAAAGGCAAAACAAAAGAAAAGAGCGTAACAAAACAAGAGAAACCAAAGAGAAACTAATGTCACAGTGTATGCACTGTGCTAATGTGTGTTTTATTTCTTTTGCATTGTTGTTTAGGTTTTTTCGTTCAGCCACAGTACATACAGTGACGAAATTCCAACAACTATAACAAGAACATCACACAGCAAGATAGCCACAACAAAATTTTTGCACACACAACATCACAGTGTATAAGACGATAGCCACACAAATTTTTTACTTCGTGTTTTTTTTTTGCTTAAGTACAGAAACGGTTTCATGCTAACAACAATATTCACATACAATACAATTTATGTGTTTGTGTTTCTTATTCATTGTGAGCTGTTTTCGTTTTTTAAATTTTAAAACTTAGAGAATAATGTTGTTGGTTCAAATATTTTTGTGTATTAAAGAATACAGTGCTCCGATACGACTATGTAAGCTAGTGTAGGGCAAAGCATATTTAATTTGTAGTTGCGCGAAGGAAAATACATTAATCTACATCGAATATATAGCGCCCTATTTAATATCGTAATAAAAGTGTAGTTAGAAATATATTTTATTATTATTATTTATTTAAGCTCAACAATTGATTTTATATTTATTTGAAATAAAAGGTCAACTAAACCAAAAAATGTAATTCCAAAATTATAAAAAAACAAGTATATATTCATTAATGACAAATTTTCGAATGATAAATTGATGATTTTTCAATTATTTATAAGAAAATTCTATTTTTATTTTTAATTTATATATGTATGTATGAATTATATATATGTACGTATATATACATTTTTAAAAGAAAAGACACTTTAATTTTTTTATGTTAAAAATAAATAATAAATAAATAATAATCAAGATTAAAATTATTTCTTACTTTATACTTCAGAGCATTAAAAAGTATGTATATTTTGAGGATTTTCATCTCCATAAAAAGGCTAATAAAGTTAATTTTTTTTAAAGATTATTTATTGGATAAAATATCTAATTTTCTTTTTTTGGAACTTCCTTTTTCTGTAGTCCAAGAGCAATGTTTCCGAAGGAGAACCAATAATAGAAAGTCCAATTCTGTGTTGAGAACAAGTGTCGGCAAACCACTCTGGGGTCATTCGTTTACATGACTCAATAATAAAAGATTTTGTACCAATTTTTCGCGGTTCAGATTTAAAGACAGAAAAAGTGTTCTAATTTGTCTTGATTGAGGGACTTTGTCATTAAGAAATATAAATCACCACCTTCCCTTAAAATTTCATTTGTTAACATAAGAATTGAATTTAGGGTGAGTTTCATTTTATTTGAAAAGAAAATACGCTTGTTTTGATCTACAAACTCCACCTTTTTTAAATATTCTAAAAAGAACTGAATATACTTATTTATATACTTCATTGTTAATGTGAATTGCAGATCTGTAGCAATTATCTCGATAAAGGGAGCCACTATTAAGACAATCAAAAATTTTGCCATTTTTTCCATAAACTGAGCTGTTGATAAAGCCAATTCTGCGGAAGATGTCTTAAATTTTGTGGTTTCAGACGTTGTTTTTATAGCAGCAGAAACAGGCCTGCTGAAAATTTGTGTGGCAAATATTACACGCATTTTTCAAAAGTGTTAGGAAAAATATGTTGCCGTGTTAGTTTTGGGCACATTTTTGATTTTGCATTTGCTTCCATTTCTTACATACAATTCCCTAATTACCTGAAAGCTTGCCGTCCCATCCGGGGTTTTTATGTCACATTTTAGCCACCCCTTCTGCAAAGGTTTAATTGAGTGTGGAAAATTATAAAGTCAAAAAACTTTTTGATCGCTTAATTCAAAAAACGGTTTTTTAGCAGATACTTAGAATGATAGCAAAATGAATGCAAGCAAAAAACACATTTCAATATTTCATAATGTCTTTAAATCTGAACCTCAAAAAATTGGTATAAAATCTTTTATTATTGAGTCATGTAAACGAATCACCCCAGAGTGGTTTGCCAACACTTGTTCTCAACATAGAATAGAGGTATTGGATTCGCTGCTCCTTCGAAAGCATTGCTCTTGGACTACAGAAAAAGGAAGTTCCAAAAATAGATATTCTATCCAATAAATAATTTTTTAAAAAGTAACCTTATTAGCCTTTTTATGGAAATGAAAATCCTCAAAATATACTTTTTGATGCTTCAAAGTAAAAACTAAGAAATAATTTTAATTTTGATTATTATTTATTTATTATTTATTCTTAACATAAAAAATTGAAGTATCTTTTCTTCTAAAAATGAATATATACATACAGTTATATATTTTAAACATACATAAATTAAAAATAAAATTTTTTCAATTTTCTTATAATTGAAAAATCATCAATTTATCATTCGAAAATTTGTCATTAATGAATATATATTTGTTTTTTTTTTTAATATTTTTGGAATTACATTTTTTGGTTTAGTTAACCTTTTATTTCAAATAAACATAAGAATACTTGTTGATCTTAAATAAATAATAATAATAATAAAACATATTCTTAACTACACTTTTATAACGATATTAAATAGGGCGCTATATATTCGATGTAGATTAATGTATTTTCCGTCGCGCAACTACAAATTACATATGCTTTGCCCTACACTAGCTTACATAGTCGTATCGGAGCACTGTATTCTTTAATACACAAAAATATTTGAACCAACAACATTATTCTCTAAGTTTTAAAATTTAAAAAACAAAAACAGCTCACAATGAATAAGACACACACACACATAAATTGTATTGTATGTGAATATTGTTGTTAGCATGAAACCGTTTCTGTACTTAAGCAAAAAAAAAAGACACGAAGTAAAAATTTTGTTGTGGCTATCGTCTTATACACTGTGATGTTGTGTGTGCAAAGTAAGAGAATAAACGAATTCTCTTTGCTAAGTAAGAGAGTAACAATTCTTTTTGCGGGTTCCAACATTACGACCCGCCATAAGAAATTTTACTTGTACGTGATGCACATTCTATATGATTTATATTCTTTGGTATTACACTCCTCCTACTCATGCTGTATTGTATTGGAATGTTTGAAGATATATTTCATATAGTTCCAATTAAGCAACTTACGTCAATAGAACAACTTGCTGTCAGTTGATCATTTAAAGGCCAGCCTTAAGGCTTGGTTAGCCAAACGTTGATGTCGTAAAAACGGTACGTACGTTAACGTACGTACGTATGTGCAGTTATACAAACGTGTCATATGTCAACAGAAAATGTAAATAAAAAAAAAAAACAATTCAAAAAATTAAAAAGGCATTCATTTGCCTGTACTAGTAATATTAAGTTTTCGTCGTCCACTAAAAACAAAATATAATATTTTTTTATTTTATTAATATTGATTATATAATTTATTATATTTTTTTACTTATTTTTCACAAAACACAGCACAAATAAAAAATTTTAATTTTTAAATGGCAATATGAAGCCAGCTGTTTAGAACAGTGATGAATGTTGTTAAATTAACACAAAGTTTAAAAAGGTACCAGAAGTACCAAAATAAGAGCATATTATAATTACTTCTTATATTTTATGTTTCCTAAAAATTTATTCTTATACTACTACTGAATATTCAATTTTTGGTTTAATGTCATTATTTATTGAATCGGATCCATTGGTCCATTGTGGACCGGAAACGAAAAAAGTTAATTTTCCTTTTCTTTATAAGGATAGACTTCTTATACATATCTACAGGGTATCCCCTGGGAACGCATACTAATTTGTTTTGCCACGATTTTTGTAAATATTAGTCTTGATAGTTCACATTTGGTAGTCTTGAAGTGGCAAATTTTAGTGGAAAAATATTCTGTAAAAAAAATGTATTTCAATTGTTAAAACGTTTTATCAAAATCAATTATCGATTACTGTGACGATGAGAAAGTTACATGAAATTTTTGGGAGAAATAACGTGTAAACAAGACGCACTATTTATCGTGTAGTGAATGATTTCGAAGAAAGAGGACTATAACTGACAGGTCCTAGCATACACCACAACGTACTACAAGATTGTACTGCAAGTCTAGTGTGCCGCAAACATTTTTTTGTTCTTAATTTTCTCCAGTATTGGGACTTGAACCTGGGCTGCTTTGTGTTGTAAGCGAGTTCTCTAGCAACTACACTAAACCACCCCATATTATTTGCATTCGTTTGTTACTTATAAAAATAATGGCTGAAAAGATAGGCTTTATGTTCATATACCGATTGTTTTCACAAATTATTAAAACTCATTCATTAAATTTTTACTTAACACTGCCAACACACTAATTGGGACAAGAGGGACTCCTCTTAATCAATGAACCCGATTCTAATTTTACACAAATTAGCTCACTACGTTTCGTCTCGTATGATAATTTAAAGAAATTTAGCTCAAGCTTGCCATTCATAGGGCTTGTCGTGCTTGACTGTTTCCATCTAACTGGAAGGTTGCTAATGTAATGCCAATCACACACAGTGTGTGGCTAATAATCTTGTAAATTATCGCCTGATAGAATGCTGTTTGACTGTCTTCAAAGTTGTGATTAATAGGAAAAATCATCACCTTGTGAAGTATTTGAAATCCAATAACCTGCTAAGCGACCACCAATATAACTTCCGTACTGGCCGCTCCACTACAGACTTATCGGTATTACTCCCTGTGCGTTGGACCCACTCTATATAAGCTTAGCAATCATAGCATTTATGCCTATATTTTGTTACTGTTTAACATGTGTTACTGCGTTTGCAAGTCTTAGAAAGGAGTTCGCTACGAAGAGTGATTACCGCTATTGATATTTATAGAATTATTCTTCTTCGAAATGATCTGAATTTTTCTAATCGCTAAATTAAAGTTCTCAGCTTCTCTAATGAATACCAATAAAGTGAATATATTTAATCATACAGAAATGATAATTTGAGTAACAGAGTTATATGGAGTGTAGAAAATATATCTACAATTGTACACGCGTAAATGAGTCATTAAGAGGGGTTCATCTGTTATTTTTAGATAAAGGTTAAAAAAGCAAAGTTTTTCTTCCCACTAAAAGAAAGCACCTGCTACAGTTAATCATATTTTATTTTAAAAGCTGCAGCCTTTTACTTTGTTCCCAATTAAAGAATTGTTAGCAAGATGAACGCGGAAGCGAAAAGATTTTATCAGTTTGAATTACAAAGTTTCTCCTAATCAGTTGGGTTGGTTAAAGAAAAAAAAAAAAACAAACTAAAGCGACGATAATGTGTTTTCCTGTATTAAAAATATATTCTTCTGCACCTTTTTCCTTTCAAATAAAACTAAAATGTTTTTATTTGTTACTTTGTTACTGTTTGCAAAATGAAAATTACAAAAATTAAAAAAAAAAAAAAAAAATAAGAAAACCAGGTCACCATTATAACAGAAAGAAAAAGAACAAAATAATAATCTCTTTAATTTTTCTTTATATATATTTTCCTTTTATTTTATACAAATTTGTCTAATTCTTTACCGGAATAAAGTAAAAGCTTTAAATTTTAATCCATAAATTTGCATGCTATTGAGAGAAAAGAAATCTTTACGAAAGAACGATTAATGATGAAGAACTTTAAGCAAAACTTAAGAAAGTAGTTTTTGCATTATAATTAAAGCTTTTTAATATTTATTTTACAAATTTTAGCGAAAATAACATAAATAACTAAATATCTCTTGGTTTTCAGGTAAGAAGTAGAAACAACCATAAAAAAATATTAAAATGGTGACTCGTAAGAGCAGGCGAAAGACATAGAGAAACCCAAAATAACTTTCTTTCATGTGCCTTTCTTTCGCTCAGTGACTGTTTGTTTCTTTAATGTGCTGGAGGCCCGAAGTTCGAGCGAGTTTGTGTCGATATTGTGAAATAGGCTGTTATTTTTTAAGGAATACGCTCTGTTTTTCACATTTTAGGGTTGAGATGACACATATTTTTTAGTCGGTAAGTCCGGTAGTAAAAAAATGCAACAAAAAAAAAAAAAAAATAACCGGTATTAACTGCGGTATTAATATCTGGAATTCGTACTGATGTTTACTTGCGCCATAATTTTTGGAATTACGGCACGGATTATTTGTAACGAAAAAATCGAATGCTCTAAACTTTTTCTCTTTAAATTTGTTTCTGGTAAAATTCAATTTAATGCCACAAATTCGATTTCTGAAAATTTTTATTGAAATATATATATATATATATATATATATATATATATATATATATATATATATATATATATATATATTTATATATAAAATTATATTTTAATTATTTATTACTACCGTAATAACGCAGACCATATGCTCGATGTAGTATTGCAAGCCAGAGTCTCTGGTGAGAATCGACTAAGACACTGGGGCAACATAAAACAGATAATAATAATAAATTTTTAAATTTTTATTTAATTTTATTTGAAACAACAAATAATAAAGAAAATATACATATTGTCCAATTTAAAATTGGCCAAAATTTAATAATTTTTTTTATATATATATTTATATATACATATATATACATATATGTATTGAACTTTTTATATTATATTGGATAAAAATGAATTATATGAATATGAATTTGAAATTTTCATTTATTAACTGCTTTTATTGAAATTTAAATATGTATATATTGAGATTGTTATTTTTATTATTTAATGTAAATTTACTATGTTCGTGATTGCCCAATTGACTTTCATATGTTCAAGTAACGAATACTTGTCATTTTGTTCGGATAAGATAACTTTAATTTTTTGTCTTGATTTATTCTTGATGAGTTACTTGTAAACATCAGAACGGAAAACATCAAAATCTGGAAGGCAATTTGGCAATTAAGGACCGTTCTACCATCTTTAAAATAACACATTGAAAAACTTGAGGTTTGGAATCAATCCCTCCCCTTTTCTTTGGTGAATATGTATGTATGTATTTCCATAATATAATTTAATTTCAACTACCTATACTCTATATAATTCAATATCTACATCACTCAATTTATATATTGTACAACCTTATATATGTATATAAATATACCTATTTCAAAAAGAATATTTTGTTTGTTGCCTATTTATTTAACCCTATATACCCTATATATTCTTAACCCCCTTTTTTAACTATTTTATAATGGTGTACCCCCTACGCCATTATACATGGTCCATCTCACCGTTTTAAACAGCGACTCTTGGATAATTCGATAATTTAAAAACATATTTACATACATATGAATGTGAAAAACAAAAATGAAAAATACAGGATTCAATTCAATACTATGTACATATGTATGAAAAAATATTTAATACAGTCCACAAAATACCTAAATTACCTAAATAGAATAAAGCGCAAGAATACATTTATACATACATAAATGAACGAAGGAAAATAAATATACATATATCTATGATATTTAAACATATCGATATGTACATATCATATGAAACATTCTCCAAGAAGCAATTAGAATTTTCATAAATTATATACATATGTACATACACGTATATTTTACATTATATCAAGTATTAAATGTAACAACATTAACCAGATAATTTTTTCTTAAAAGTGCAAAAAAAAAAAAAAAATAATCCTAAAAAATAGTTAGAAAAAAGAAAAAAAATGTCATATGTATATAAGTATATACATATATGCATATAGATATATTTACATATAAAAAACGAAAACAGAACAGAAACCTTGAAAATATAACTGTCAAAAAGAAAAAAAAAAATCATTATATGTACATATGTATTAAAAATAGAAGAAACATATAGGAACAAGTGAACATGAAAAGTTATGTTTTGCACCGATCGTGGTGAGAAAGAAAGCACATAAACTAAAAAGGAGAAAAATTTAACACAGCAGCTCAAGGCTACTAAACATAAAACAAAATAAGATGTCAACAGTCTAATTAAACAGTTTGCGCGTGATAAGCAATTTATTCCTAATCTACTGAAAAAAAAAAAAATAAAAAAGTTAAAAGTGCAATAAATATACGAGTTTATGTAGTTCGCGAAGTGAAATAAGAGAAAATAAATTAGCAACAAAAAATAATAATATAAAAATGTTCTGAAATTCTAAAAAATTTAATTGCTTAACAAACATAAAAGTAATTTCATAAAATTATTGAAAAAAGAAAAAAAAAACAAAAAAAAAACAAAATAATAATAAAACATAGGAGCGGTAAAATACTCATAGAAAAAATAAAAAAGAAGAATATTAGTTAAAAATTAAAATTTGGAATTTGTTAAAAACCAAATAAAAATTAAGTGATAAATACCCAAGTTGGAAAATGTGGTAGAAAAATTAATATTCTTGAAAATTGCAATTACAATTTCATTTGTTAAGAAACGACAGCATTTTGATTTTAATTTAATTAAGAAAAAAAAAAGAAAACCTTTTTTTCGTGGAAAATTTAATACATACATATAAAAGAAAACAATTCCAGTAAAATTTATATACATATGTAAATGAACAAATACATTTGCTATACTTAAAAGGTTATATTGAAAATATAGACAATAAAACATAAACAAAATCCAATAGAAAACATAACATATACAAAATTTTTAAAATTTGATTTATATACAAGTGTACCAATTTTACTGTCGAGCACTGTAAAAAAGAAAAATAATCTGCTTTATATTTGTTTAAAAAACACACCAACAACAAACAGAAGTAACGGAAAAAATCAATAGTTATTGCAAGTATTTCAGAAAAGGATTTCTACAGTTGTTGCAGATACTCAAAGGCAATTATTATTTATTATTATCTAAGTATGTATATTCAATTTTACGGGAATGAAAAAAAGTGGTTAAATTTAAATAAACCGTAATTTCAAATTAAAAAAAAAAAAAAAGAAATAAAAGAAAATATATAATATACAGGTACATATGTATTCGAAATGTACATGCACATATCTATATAGATCTACTATATACACATAGATCACATACATACACATATTTAAGAACCCAACAGACATTTTTGCCAATTAGAACAATCAGTGAAAAAAAAAAAACAATTTTTTTGTATTTTATAAATTTTCTGCGAAAATAACATTCTATTTGAAGAACATACTATTGGAAATTTGTCATTTGTTGTATTTAACGAAGATCAAACAAACAACAGAATTTTTTGGTATTTATATTTTCCATTACTTTGTGCTCTATATTTTGGCTTATATGTATTCTGTTTTCTAAAACTTTGAAGAGGATTTAATGTGCATATATTGAACCGAATCGTTATTTACGAACATAAGCACGTTTGATCAGGTGAAGGAGAACCTGACAATCGGTTACTTCACTTATTTAAGAATAACAGAGAAGAAAATCTTGAAATAATTATTAATATTTTGAAACAAAGAGAAAAAAAATATATAAAATTTGGAAAATTCAAAAGAAAAAAGGAAAAATCAGACAATTAGAAAATATTCAACGCCTTAAAACGGAGATTAAACAAATTTTTATTGAGAAATAATGGACAAGAACAGGTAACCATTATTTAAATTTACTTTTAACCACACACACACACACATACACATCCTCATATACATCAGCATAATTAATGATCATAATCACCATCATTAGGAACCAACAGAAATTTTTTACCATACTATAATTTTTACTATTACCTATGGTCAAATTGATGAAATTCCTAAAGGAAAGAGTAAAATGAGATTAATAAACTCTATATCTTTCATTTCAATCATTCCTTTTATGAACACAAAACTTTCATAACCTCATATATATACCCTTAATTATTAAAAATTTTTTACAGGAAAATTGGTAAAATAGTTTTATTCGATTATGGTAACTAAATGTTACTAACTAATTTTGTCTGTTTACTAATATATTTATTAACCTATTGCGTCGCGTTGGTACGAATTGTATGAAACGTTGCGTCTTCGAGATTATAAATATTTGGTTTATTATCATTTATTTTACTAGATACTCACATCTAGTGCTATACGTAGCCCCTTTTTAACTCCATTGATAATAAAATCGATGTGGATGGACAACCCATTTCTCGAGGATCTATTGTATTACATTTCGTTATTTACTCTAACTTTTAACCCATTTCGACTTACTACTGATTATCTGCATACCCAGACGCTATTCGTAGCCCCTATTATATATCCGGTAGTAAAGTCGATAAATATCGAAAGTTAATACCCCATTTTATAAGTTTCATTCATTAGCATCAGCCGATTTGAACCCGGTTAATAATAATTAATATTCAGATTACCTTCGATTATTTCTCATCCCAATCTTTGAACCGCTAAAAAGCATTTCAGTAGTCGGAATTGTGACACAAGTGTCAGATAGTTTTACTTACTCAAACACCCACCATCACATACATTCGCACAACTATGAGAACCTCCTATAGAAACTTAATTATCCTGCACAGGAGCAATATCATTATTACGTTGGAATTATATTTTGTTATACTATCATTATCCATTTTCATTATCATTTCTTATCATAGTTATTTATTATTCATTAACAATTTTTTTATTGATGATTTCTCTATGGAGAAAATTTAAAATAAATACACTTGGATATGAGAGCTGAAATATATTAACAACTCTCTCTCTCTCTCTCTCTCATTCACCAGTATATTTATTAACCACTTATGACGCGTTGATACTAATTGGGTACACCTTTTCTTTTCAAGAATCTCCGTATTTAACTGAAGTATTTCTCTCTCTTGCTAATTTTTTCGAATTTTTACCAATTTTTTTTAGCTAGACACCCAAATCTAGCCCCATTCGTAACCCTCTTTGAATATTTAAAAAAAAAAAAAAAAAAAAAAAAAAAAAAAATTAAATCTGAGTTCTCGAATACCCACTAAATTAAACTTTGGTATTTACACTAATTTTTACCTTATTCAACCCAATTTCGATTTATTACAACGAACTATTTACCCGAATTCAGTATAGCCTCTACTCATATGTAGTAACAAAATCGTTAAATATGCGAAGTTTAAATGCCCAGTTGTAAAAATTAGTATTGGTATTGAACCGTAGGACAAGGTTAATAATACAGTATATTATTTTAGTTTCACTCTTTAAACCGTCAGAATGAATTCTAACGATCGAATTCACGATTCAGATGCCAAAGAGCATTATTGGTTAAACTCCGACCATTTACTCAACTTTTGCGAAAGACATCAAACAAACCCATTAAATAATGCATTAAAACCAGTTCTAGAAGCAGAGTTAAGCGAACTTGACCGGATTTGGAACTCCCTACACAACTCTTATGCAGCAGTTATTATGTCTGCCAAAGAAATAATAAGCTCGGAATTGAAAAAGGTCGTCAGAAATAGACAAGAAGATTGTACGGAAGCTTATTACCAATGTTATGCCAAGATACTGGATTTAATGAAAAAACATAGGTTAGACAACCCCGTCTACCATAAAACCCAATCAGCCAACCGTTATAACCCTATGCATCTTACCCCAATTTCCCATAGTTCAGATAATACTCTATTACCCACAATACCGAAACCTCCTATCCTAAGGGAAATATGTGCACACCCAAAATATAGCGAGATATATAACTCTCAACAAGTGAAAACTCAAAATTACACCCAGGAGAACAACAAATCCCACAAGAATAAACACCTTAGCTATTCTAAGGAAATTGATGCAGGTTGGTTTTCTGGAGTTGATAAAATTCTCAGTAAACCCAATGAGAATCAACTCACCCAAGCTCCTGGAATTTCTCTGGTCTCAAATACATTCCAAGAGACATTTCACTCAGAATCAAACAGTTTGCATTTCTGTTGTAGACAATCAGCAGCGGAAACTCATACCGTGCTGTATCAATTTGTCGGGAGGCGAGATCTACCCAAAAGGGTAGAATCGAATGACAATAGATGTTCCCCTAGTAGCTTCAGATCCTCTGAAGATATTTATGCCACATCAGACGGCCTCACGGAATCGATAAGTTGGAAGGCCACGAAATTACCCATAAATGTTCTACTACTCTCTCCCCCAAAACTGAAGTTTCAGAACAATTTTGACGACAATGACCGGCAAAAGTTAAAGGCGATAACCTACGAATTTCGTTTAAGATGGGTTGATTATCTCAAATTTCTTCCCAAGCATCACAAATGGAAAGATCTTTAACAAAATTGGTTCTAGAGAAATCAGAAGACTGATTTAATCCCTATTTTATAATAAAAAAATTAATCTCATTTTTTTTACTTATCTTAATTATTGAACTTTAACCCATTTCTTCATTTTCATCACAACAGATAAGTTAATTTTACTCTTATAACTCATATAATTCTCATTTATCACATTCATTTCACACATTTATTATCACCAAGTAAACCACCTTTATCATTTCCTAATTATTGTTGTCTTTTTTGTCTCTAGGAGTCCCCGAAATTGTAAAATCTGCTCAAAGAACAAGCACAATAACTACCGATTTGTATGCGCACTTTGCAAAATTCCGCACCCTCTTCGCGTATGCCATAAGTTCTTAAGGATGACTGTCGAAAAAAGAGAAGATGTAGTGGAAAAGTTTGGCTATTGCAGTAATTGCCTCGCCAGTAACCATGACCTTAGATCGTGTCACTCAATGGATACATGTAGTAAATGTGGTAGGTGTCATCACACCCTACTACACCCCAGTACTAGAAGGATTCATACAAAAGAATTGCGACATCGCCAACGACAACGATATGGTCATCGTCATCATTATCATCATCATCAACCTGCTCAACGGCATCGTAGAAAACAACAATCAGATAAAATTAAACCAATCTCAACACAACTCCCAAGCTCCAGTCGTGACCAGTCATCAAACCTTAATAATAAGCAACCATCAACATCTAAATTAGCAGAAAATAAGAAAGCCATCATCGATGCCATCCGATCTCTGGCCACCATTCTTAGTTCTGGTCATGAAAAAGCTTCCTTTTGCTGAGGCGGCGGCATGTCCAATTTAAAATTGGCCAAAATTTAATAATTTTTTTTATATATATATTTATATATACATATATATACATTAGTGTGTCCCAAAAAAAAATTTTTTTTGTTCCCCCACCTTTTTTTGAAAGCTTATAGGGTAAAGTATTTTTGTGATTTTTTTCAGATTTTTCCGAAGAGGTTTAGAGGTCGCTAAAATCGAATTTAACCAAAAAGTCGGGGTTGCTCGACTTTTTTTGAATTTTGCGCATTACTCGGCCCATTAGCACGATTTTCTTTGTTACTAAGTAAATTTTTTTAAAGAAAACTGTTCAAACTTTACTTCTCTGTGCAGATATTATAAGTTTCGGTAATATTTTTGCTCATTTGAGTACCCTTTAAGTCATTTTTCTGTAAATTTAGCATAAATTTTAAAAATAATGCTTTGTAACTTTTAAAATTTCTATTGAAGTTAAAAAAACTAATGATGCAGTTTAAAATGTGGATAAATTCTGAGTCATTTAAAAAAATAAATATTGAATTTGCACTTACCGTTCCAAAGTTATGCCCAAAAAATCTAGGCAGATTAATTCTCATACCCAAAAAAATAAAATTTTAAAATTATTTTGTTTATTAGCCTTCAGTTACACTCGTTTACAGCCAAAAAATACTAAGAACGCCACATGCCTAGATAAGTTAACTGGGACCTCCTGAGCACGAAAAACGCTGTCATGATTTTTTCCTAAGTACCGTTTTTTAGATAACGGTACTTTTGTGTTTTTCGGTGTATGGCCCCACTCAAACCCTTGTGGAGTCCAACCAAAAAGTCCGATCGAGATAAATGGCATATCGATGGAAAGGTAATTGAATGCCTTTTCCGTCGATATGCTGGAAAATTCTATCTGAAAAGAAATCGCTGAAATATGGCACCTCAAAATTCAAAATTTTCATATTTTTTACGTTTTTTTCAAAATTTTTCATTTTCATTTCAATTTTTCCCTACGTTATATTGAATATCTCGAATGTTTTATTCTTTAACCAGATAGCTTATTTAATAACCAATATTTTAAGTGTATTTTGAAAAAAAGCGGATAAAAATAAAGTTTTTATTAAGGATTTTGTGGAACGACAATATTTTCATTTTCATTGCTTACACAGTATATTCGTGATTTAAATTTAAATTTTTTACGTCGAATATACTGTGTAAGCAATGAAAATGAAAATATTGTCGTTCCACAAAATCCTTAATAAAAACTTTATTTTTATCCGCTTTTTTTCAAAATACACTTAAAATATTGGTTATTAAATAAGCTATCTGGTAAAAGAATAAAACATTCGAGATATTCAATATAACGTAGGGAAAAATTGAAATGAAAATGAAAAATTTTGAAAAAAACGTAAAAAATATGAAAATTTTGAATTTTGAGGTGCCATATTTCAGCGATTTCTTTTCAGATAGAATTTTCCAGCATATCGACGGAAAAGGCATTCAATTACCTTTCCATCGATATGCCATTTATCTCGATCGGACTTTTTGGTTGGACTCCACAAGGGTTTGAGTGGGGCCATACACCGAAAAACACAAAAGTACCGTTATCTAAAAAACGGTACTTAGGAAAAAATCATGACAGCGTTTTTCGTGCTCAGGAGGTCCCAGTTAACTTATCTAGGCATGTGGCGTTCTTAGTATTTTTTGGCTGTAAACGAGTGTAACTGAAGGCTAATAAACAAAATAATTTTAAAATTTTATTTTTTTGGGTATGAGAATTAATCTGCCTAGATTTTTTGGGCATAACTTTGGAACGGTAAGTGCAAATTCAATATTTATTTTTTTAAATGACTCAGAATTTATCCACATTTTAAACTGCATCATTAGTTTTTTTAACTTCAATAGAAATTTTAAAAGTTACAAAGCATTATTTTTAAAATTTATGCTAAATTTACAGAAAAATGACTTAAAGGGTACTCAAATGAGCAAAAATATTACCGAAACTTATAATATCTGCACAGAGAAGTAAAGTTTGAACAGTTTTCTTTAAAAAAATTTACTTAGTAACAAAGAAAATCGTGCTAATGGGCCGAGTAATGCGCAAAATTCAAAAAAAGTCGAGCAACCCCGATTTTTTGGTTAAATTCGATTTTAGCGACCTCTAGACCTCTTCCGAAAAATCTGAAAAAAATCACAAAAATACTTTACTTGACTTTCATATGTTCAAGTAACGAATACTTGTCATTTTGTTCGGATAAGATAACTTTAATTTTTTGTCTTGATTTATTCTTGATGAGTTACTTGTAAACATCAGAACGGAAAACATCAAAATCTGGAAGGCAATTTGGCAATTAAGGACCGTTCTACCATCTTTAAAATAACACATTGAAAAACTTGAGGTTTGGAATCAATCCCTCCCCTTTTCTTTGGTGAATATGTATGTATGTATTTCCATAATATAATTTAATTTCAACTACCTATACTCTATATAATTCAATATCTACATCACTCAATTTATATATTGTACAACCTTATATATGTATATAAATATACCTATTTCAAAAAGAATATTTTGTTTGTTGCCTATTTATTTAACCCTATATACCCTATATATTCTTAACCCCCTTTTTTAACTATTTTATAATGGTGTACCCCCTACGCCATTATACACATATATTTTAATAAAATAGTGGCTACGTTTTTTTCATATCAATTATTGGACAAATGTGTGTTCATAAGCAAATCTTTGAATGCTAATAATCTGCAATCAGAATCTTAATACAAAATTTTGAATTCCTACATTAAAACTAAAGTGAAAAACAAAATTAAATTACAAAATGTGGAGATATAAAGTGAATAAGAAACAAATCCCAGTTAATCCAAAACCAAAAAACCTTTATGCTCCTACAATTTTTTGATTAAAACACTTGTACTGTATTGCAGAATTTAAATTTAAATGAAAAACAAACCTCAAGAGATGTCACAACACAAACTCTTTGACCTCAGTGTTAATAAATAAAAGTTCATCTGACTGTAAATTTTTAATATGTCATGTGATTAAAAATTTAATCTAAAAATATAGGAAAACAAAAACTGCGATTAATTTTGCTTTCCATTAAAAAACACAAAAAATTCTTAAATAAAACGGGATTTAAAAACACCAGAACAAAAAATTGGAAAACGAATTAAATCTGCAAAAACAACAAACAAACAAAATTACGAACAATTATCATGAGCAGCACCACAATCCATAGCTAAAAGTGAGCTCAGAAAAACATAAAACTGGATAAAACAACAATAAATTTTTCTTAAAAAAAAAAAAAAATTAAAAGAAAAAAACATTCAAAACTTTTTATTATTGGTTTTAATTAAAGTCATAATGGTAAATCGAGTTTAATTGCAAATAATGCACAGAGCATATGTATGGATAGGAAGAACAAATGTGGGTATATTTGTGAAAATATGAGCAAAAAGCTAAAGCAGTTGTTGATAACTAATTAGTATTAATACTGATGAAGCATATAGTAGTTCTTTGCAAAAATAATAAGAGGAATTGCTTTTAAGCTGCAAACAGCTGTTTATTGTTTTACGTTAAATAATGCATATGGGAAAACAGGTCATACATACACATATACTTATAAGGAAAAATAAAAGATATAAAAACAACAACAAGCAAACACGTTGTGTGTTTCTAATTAAAAAACGAAAATCGTATTTTTAGTTTCTTTTTTTGCACTTCCTTGTCCAGATGAATATTTCTTTAATTCATATAAACATTTTCCTTTTTCAGGCTGTTGTTTATTTCGCCTGTTTACTAGAGAGTTAAAAAGCGGAGGAAAGTTAAATTTGTAAGGCCTTCAAAAAGGGCCTTTGCTCATATATTTTTTTATGTTCAGGTACATAAAATTATTAATATTTGCAAAATCTTGTGGACTATTTATGAATTAATATTTAAGTTAGTAAATGTTTTATACACCTCTTGCGATTATTATTTTTTTTTTGTATTCTTACTCAAGCGGAAAACATTTTAAATAGGCAATGCAAGCTTTAACTTTAAGTAAATACATACATACATAACTGGCCTTTACAACCCTGTGTCAGGATTACGGCCTAGCTTCTCGCAGCACTCATGTTGTGTGTGTCAATTTTTATCCATGAGTACCGGGACCTACAGTTTAATGTCGACTCCGAACGACAGACTTGAGAAGCTTGTTCATGGCAATTAGGTAGTTACTCTCAGAGCTTTTGCCAGAAGACTGCTGAGAGGTAGTCGCCGAAAGAAATATTTTTTTCATATTTCTTTTTTTGAAGATGTCAGAGCCTGGAGTCGAACCCAGGGCCAATGTCTTAGTAAGCCAACACACTATCCACTAGACCACGGCGACTACGACTTTAAGTAAATACTATACGTAAAATTTCAATTGGGTCTCCCAGTGGTCTAGTGGGTAGTGTGCTAGACTGCTATTGCGACTATTGTGGGTTCGATTTCCACTAGAGCCTGTTGCCTGCGAACATATGGCCTTAGCTACACTGTTCGTAATAAAAAAGTAGAATACAATCTTATATTGTATTGCAATTTAGTAAAAAAAATTATATTTTGTTGGAAATACAGTGAGCAATAGGGATTATCTAGGATTATGGGTAAATCTTACAGCTATGTAAAGGCTGTTTAAATTTTAAGTGCCGATGTTGATTTTAAATAAAACACAAGTTATTGAAGTTCTTTGCTGTTAATTATCTCATCCTTAATCTTTTGAGTTGTTACTGGCTTATGGACGAACATCTTTTCTTTTAAAAAACCCCAAAGAATGAAGTCCAACGGTGTGATTGTGATTTACATGTTCTTGGCGGCCAGCCCTGAAATTGCAGCTTGAAAATATTTACCTATAATGCCTACAGATATAAAAACAATAAATTTTTTGGAAACTTGAGACTCTGAATTATCAGCTGTATTAAAAGTTTTAATTGGTCTTTTACACACAGAAGAAAATAAAATTGTGTTTCATTTAAAAAATTTGTGATATCAATCAAATTAATGCTATCAATTAAGCTGATTGGAATATTAATTAAAAGTATTTAAGTAAAGTTGTATAAAATATTAAAAAAATAATTGAACCAATTAAATTGTTTAATTAATATTTGGAAATTATTTTTGGCTCAAGGTCCTTTTTAAAAAACAATTAAAACACTTTTTTTTTTAAGTTTTTTATTTTATTATTGTTTACTTTTATTTTCACCAATATTTCGACCAAATACACTGGTCATCATCAGGATTAATATTGTATCTATAATAAAAACACAAATAACGTTAAACATAGAATGTTTTTACAAAAACAATATTTTTTTTTTTACAAGAAAAACAAAAATAAAAATATTTACATTTATTATTGTTTCTTGTCAATACTTGTAATGTTTATCACCTAATATCTGTGAAAGCTCTGCTCATTTCTTTAGTACGGTGTTTCTCTATTATATGTCTGTATATATGTGCACAATTAATAAAATGAAAATGAAAAACTGAATTTCGAGGAATATTTCTTTTTTGTATGTTTTTACTTTTTTTAATTATGAAATGTGTTATTGGGTAAATAAAAATTGATTTATATAGCTGAGACTTCAAGTTCAGAAAATATACTGAAAAATGTAAAATAAAATAATTTTTTCAGTTCTTAATTTTTTTCGAAATGCAGTTTTTCAGTTATGCTACTGTTCATGTAAGTGAGCAATGCGTACATATCATTTTTAAAACACACAGTATCTACCTATTATCAGTCATTTAATGTTTACTGAATTTTTTTACACAAATCAGTACTTTTTACTGAATACTGATTTCACTTAAAGTTTACTGAATTTTTTTACACAAATCAGTACTTTTTACTGAATACTGATTTTACTTTTCAGTAATCAGTACTTTTTACTGGATACTGATTTCTCTTTTCAGTAAACAGTAAAATTTACTGAATACTGATTTTTCTTTCCAGTTATCAGTAAAATTTACTGAATACTGATTTTTCTTTTCAATAATCAGTACTTTTTACTGAATACTGGTTTACGTATTGCAGTAAAAAAGTAATGCAGTATGCCCATGTATGGTCTCGGTACTTATAGATACAAATTAACACACACAAGAGAAACTAGACGATAACTCTGAAACAATAGTATAATACAATGGCCCTGTAATGGCCAATTATGTATTGTTATTTTTGATGTAATAAAATCTAATTTGATAGCAGAAATAGAATCTAGTTATTATTCGGTCTTATTTATTATTTAAAAATTAACACCACGATTTTAAATAAATGAACAGTGAAAATTCATAAGAATAGCTCAAAGTAGTGTTGTACCGTATAACTATTGAGCTATTAAAAAATAGTTCAAAGACCTTATTTAAAGCATAGCATCCAAGCTAAGCAATTATAAGTTTTTTATATATATATATATATTTTTTTTTTATTTACAGTTCCGTATTGTGTTTTACCACTTTTGCTTTGATAACAACTACAGGAGCAATACATTCATTACTCTAAACATTTACTTGTTGTACTCCGCTAAACATGCATAAGTATGTACATGGATTCAAGCATGTGAAAAAACAGCACAGTGAAAAGGCTGTTTTTGTTAAATATTAAATAGTGAAATAATAAATTGGAACTAATTGGAAAGCTCTAAATGGTCTAAATTGTCACCTTTCAAATTCCGCAATGTAATAAGAAATTAAAGTTTACATTTTATTAAGCCAATTTTACAAACAACTCTTGACGGATGTTTAACTACATTTTTTATATGATATAAATCATGACGTTTTGACTAAAATTATCCTCAAATAACCCAAATTTTTCTTCTTATCCATGTTTTTGTTTTACCAGGCTTTTGCGTCTCCCGGGAGAACGGACATTGTTTTTTGTGATTCCTGAATGTACCGGCATATGATTGAGATTGAAATAAAGGAGCATAAAGTGTTTCTTATTAAACGATATCAGTGGTACTTAATTATTTAGTACTTGTTCTTCTGTTTTATGTTAATATACTCGTATATATGTAACAAGAGCGTAATATACAAAAAGTAACGTTAGTAATATGGTGTTTAGATTATGAACCACTGTGACTATAGTGCATTTTAAATAATCTGTTTCTCCACATAGTTTTGTGTTATGTATATACTTAGAATGCCGCAAATACTCAGTAAAAAATACGTCGTAGATGTTTCGTTTGAAGATACGACTATACATGCCTTCTGATAGTGAAAGTCTGTGTAGTTTCGAATCAGACGAAGAAAGCAATCATGACCAAGAAACCGATCTGATTATACTCGGTGATATACCTTCACGACTACAGCTAGAACTTAAACAATATATGCAAAAGAAACCAATCAAACGAGGATATAAATTTTGAATGATGTGTGCTGAGTCCGGATATTATTTAGGTTTCAATATATATATTGGAAAGGTAAGAACAGTAGAGTTTCTCATTTCCACTTCTAATATTTTTTTAATAGTTTTTTTAGTTAAAAATTTTATGTAAATTGAATAGTTTTAAATGTTTTAATTTATGCCTGTCACATTTTTCAATAATTTTTCAATAAATTCTTTCATAAAACAAAAGAGTTTCTTCGGTAATTATGTATTAAAGACTTAAAGCTATATATTCGTTTTCACATTTCCACACAGTTCATATAAAAATAAAAAAGCAAGTAGTAATAGTTTTTCTAATCTATTTAATTAATTCTTTCATTAGCAAGCAAAAATATCTTTTCTTCGAAGTCTAAAAAATTTGATTCAGCTTTACAAAATAAAAATGTTCGGCCTTTA
The DNA here is from genome assembly GCA_963576795.1 of Metopia argyrocephala. NCBI lineage: Eukaryota > Metazoa > Arthropoda > Insecta > Diptera > Sarcophagidae > Metopia > Metopia argyrocephala. Next base: position 51,470,522 of record OY756211.1, on the reverse strand, counting down.
GCACATTGATTTTTAAACAATTACTCATTACCGATTTTAGTAAGTTTTTCATTTCACTACTTACTTATATAAAAAATGTATTTCCGTTGTTTTACTTTGAAACATAAGTATGTACTTAAGAAAACTTAAATACATTTAATCGTTGGAAAAATTCTAGAATACTGACTACTGTAGTGTATTAATGTAAGTAATCATTATTATATTAATACACTCCACTACAACTAATTCTAGCAATAACCAGCATGCCTGAATTAGATGTAAAATTTTTCTTTTTAATTTTTTTATTTTTAATAATAATATTTTGTTCATTTCTAAAATTATATTTGATTTATTTCTAATAATATTTTATTTATTTCTAATAATAATATCTTTTGAAAGTATTAAATTGGTTGATATAATAAGTAGTTGCTAATTTCGGATTTTACTATTTAAAAAAAGGCATAAAAATCCCTTCAGAAATAGAGTTATATTCTACACTTGAATTTCCAATAGCAAATAGTGTAATAATATTCGTAATAATGTTTAAGAATTCAAACAAAATATAACCGTTCGTCAAATCTGGCAGCTATGATAATGATCGTGCATTGTGTGGTAGTGATAATGAATTTATAAAGGTGTTGGTGGCTGATTCTCGTTTTGGTGCTTATCTTTGCTTAGTTTTTTCTCTTGCAATTGATATACTTATTTTTGTGTTTTCAAAATATATTTTCGTTTAGCTTTAAAATATGGATAAATGTTATACTGTCCATTTTAAATATAAATTTATAAGAGATATATGTTATAATATCAGGTATCGAACGTCTTTAAGCATTCAGTACGCGGTAAATTGGCATGCGGTTAAGACGGACTAATTTCAATCTGTAATAACTGATAATAAATTCTCATTAAAGAATTATTTTTTGCTCGAGGCGGTTAGAAAAAAAAAAATAGTAAAAAAAAATTATAATAAGAAATTTAATAGAAAAAGAAAATAAAAAAAAAACTTGACTTTAGCAAGGATGATATTGTAAATAAAAAATAAAAATTCATTAATTTCGTAGAAAAGTCAATGATGAAGAAAAAATAAAATACCGTGACTAAAAATAAATAAATATTTAATTTGAAGGGAAAAAATTATTAACAAAAGTTCGGTGATTTATTAAATTAATCAATATTTATTTATAATTAAATAAGCAAATAAATTTAACGTTTTAGGAAAGTATTTTTTTTTAATTAATAAGCAAAACGCAAAATTAAGAAAAAAAAAAACAAAATAAAATAAACGTAAAATCCGAAGAGTGAGCCTATTTAAATAAAAATAACAGTTTTCAAAAACTAAATCAATAAAAATGTAACGATAATTCGTTTTAAAGTGTTATTTCAACAATAGAATTATCAAATTGTAAGCGTTTTGTATAAAATTAGTAATAATTAAATTTGAAAATCATAGAAAAAAAAAAAATACAATTAAATATTGACAAATATGTAAATATTGTATGTACGAGTACAATGACAAAAATCTTAATAATTATTAAGATTATAATCGTTAAATTTCTTTTTAATTTTAATATAATAAACATTTCTTAAAGCTGTAACCTTAAAATTAAAAAAAAATAATAACTTTAAGAATGATTTTTTTATTCTTATTGTTTAAAAGTGTTTGATTAATAATCGCATGCACTACACAAGTTCATAGCAAAAGTGTGGTATTACTTCAACTAAACTTGCGAATCACACAACTCAGTTTTTAATTTTAAAGGACCTTGGAAGAAACAAATTATTGCTGCTTACTATAATGATTGTTTTTAATGCAGGTAATTTTTATACAAATTCGGAAACTATGTTCAGAATAAATTTGATCTGCTCATTTTTTTCATTCATAAAAAATCGCTTCGTAAGTGAGGTTTTTCAACAGATATTTACTACACAATTTCACTGCATAGTCTTACTAATCAAGTTAAGTATAGCAATATCAATTGTGATATTCCAGTTTTAATAACATAATGAAGCAAATATTATATGTTGAAGACTCGGGTTCGAGCCCCTTGAATTATCAAAAAAATTCATTGAAAAACTTTGATTTAATTAAGCGTTTTTGCCAGAACAAAAAAAAGCAAATATTTGGTTCTCGACACCCGTATTTAAAACCAAACATCCTGTTTATAAGTACTTTTTTAAGAAAAAGTACGGTACAGGTTTATATTACGAATACACACATACATACATAACTGGCCTTTACAACCCTGAGTCAGGATTACGGCCTAGCTTCTCGCAGCACTCATGTTGTGTGTGTAAATTTTTTATCCAAGAGTACCGGGACCTACAGTTTAATATCGACTCCGAACGACAGACTTGAGAAGCTTGTTCATGGCAATTAATTACTCTCAGAGCTTTTGCCAGAAGACTGCTGAGAGGTAGTCGCCGAAAGAAATATTTTTTTCATATTACTTTTTTTTGTAGGTTTCGGAGCTGGGTGTCGACCCCAGGGCTCATGTCTTAGTAAGCCAACACACTAACCACTAGACCACGGCGACGAATAAAATGTTTAAATTTTTAATAACATCACTGATGTATTTTATTTTTATTTATTTATTTATTTATTTATTTATCTTATTTTCAATTCCACACACAAGACTTAAAGTCTGATTTTACAGTATGGAATAATTAATAATGACATACAACAATGACAATAAATATTCTTGAAATAATCAAATTAGCATTATAAAAATAACATGTTAAATATGAAGAAAAAGGAATTAACAATTTTCAAATTCAATTTAAAATAAAGTAATATAAAATTGAGAAAAAAAGAAAATAATTTGAAACAAACAGTAAAAATTATATAATAGTAAAAAATTATGTGAGAATAAAAAAGAAAAGAAAAAATTAATTAATTATCAGTACTATCAAGGGGACAAAAAAAAACTATTTATTGCCCTTTTAAAGCTCGAAGCGTTACTTATAGTTTGCAAATTATAAGGAAGAGAATTCCAAAGGCGGACTGCATTTACGATAAATTGCCATTCGGATGTTAAACAGCAATGTCTGAAATTTAGTATTCCTTTTCCTCGGGAAGATCTCAAAAATGTTAATCGATTGTATAAATGTGATGGTAATCGTGATGAGACAATCTTATGCAAAAATATAAGAACTCTTGTTTTGAATAAATTTTCGAACTCCATATTATATAATTTGGCAGTAAACATCGAAACAGAATCATATCTTCGTACACCATATACATATCGAGTTATATTTCTAAATAATTTATTAAGTTTATTTTTACTTATCACATCACAATTAGCCAAAAGTTCGCATCCATATAACATTATTGGCATTAAGTAGGTTTTGGCGATAATAGTCCTCATTTTGATGTTCACACAAGATTGCGTTGCCCAAAGGGTGCGAAGAACTGAATATGTACGGCCACAAACATAATTTACGTGATCAGACCAAGTTAAGTTACTATTGAAAATTATACCAAGGTTTTTTGCTAATGAGACTCTCTCCAACCGTAAATTATTGAGGTAAATATCTGGAACAGAAATATCAACTGTTCGCTTTTGTACTACAAGGTACCTTGATTTTGAGGGATTTATACTTAAGCCATTAGCAGTAGCCCAGCGATAAACACGTTCAAGGTCAGCGTTCAATTTAACCACACATCTTTCTATTTCCGATGATACACAACTTATATAGATTTGGACGTCATCAGCATACATTCTTATTTTAAAATGTTTTAGTTACTTAGGGAGGTCATTAGCATATAGACTAAATAATAAGGGTCCAATAATTTATCCCTGTGGTACACCTCTAACAACTGGTAGTAAGCTCGATTTATTTTCGCCATTTTGTACATATTGATATCTATTGCAAAGATAAGTAGATATGAGGCGTGTAGCTGTCGTAGAGAACATAAACATATTTTCTAGTTTATAGCACATTAAACTATGATCAACGGCATCAAAAGCTCTAGAGTGGTCAAGGAGTACCAGAAAATTTGTTTTACGGTCATCTATTCCGCTTCTAAGTTGAGTTGATTCTCATTAAAGGCATCTTTATAATGTTCGAATTCTTCTAGATAAAAAGAATATACGTATAATTTTGAACAAATGTAATTTTTTTTATAACACAATGAAAACTAAATGACTTTAATGACAATATAAAACTGTATGCTTTGTATGTCACTTTTTTATATTTAAACTTAAAAAGAAAATAGAAACTTTGTGCCTTTTAGACTAGTTCATATCTGCCAATTTTGCGACAGTCTTTTTACAGCTAGTAACATGACTGTCTCAAAACGTTACTAGTTGTAACTTTAGTTGCAGGGTTATTATATTATATTAATTTTTTTTTTAAATACACACATACATACATATTAATAAATTGTGCCATATGAAAAATTATTCTATCAAGAAAATTTGTCATATAAAACAAATTTTTTTAAATAAAAACCAACAAACATATTTAATTAAATATTACAACCAACAAACATTCTTTAGAAAAAACAAAAAAAAAAATTATTGATACAATAATAAAAATTTTAAAGTATGTAATCAAAACAGATAAATTTTATGTGACTTTGAAAATACACACGATTTCAAATTCGAATGATATCTTTTTTTATCACATACTATCTTTATGGTTTTTACAATTACAGTTTTTATCTTTTGTGACTGTTATTTACAATAGAAACATTTTTATTCAAAAAGAATATGCCGATAATAATTATGTAACCATTGATTTTATTAATAACTTATAACTATATTTAGAACTAATTCTACAAATATTAGTTTGTTATTATACGCATATCTTCTGTTTTTTTTTCTTAATTATGTGTTATCAGTTTTTTTAATCATTCGTTGCTTGTTTTTAATCGATATTTCTTCTGTTTTATTTTTTGCTTTTATATGTATTTAAACTGATTTTTGCACATCCCTAACTGAAAATGTAAAAATTAACATTTTATTTAGAGACTTCATTTCATTTGTTTATAAAAGTTTGCTTTTTTTATATATACTTACATACATATATTTCAACAGTACTTTGTTCAAGATATTTAAAACAATACACAAAATCACAAGATAACTTTAATGATTACAAAAATAAAGTATAGTACTATTGTCTTACTGGCATATTCATAAAAATTAAAACAAAACTATTTATTAAGCAGTTTATTTGTTTTCCATGCAATACTATTCAAATAAGTTCTTATTAAACCATTAATATTTTTCTTATGAATAAGGCAGTTAATCAAAATTAAAGTATAATTTAAAAAAACAAAAGTTAATTTTACTTCATTCATAGGCAATTTAAAGTATACCTTTGACGTTAGAGAAGATTTTAGATTTCAAAATAGATGAAACTATTAATTCATACAATAACACCATCTGATTTATTCTTCATCAAATACAGTAGTTGGTGCAATTGGTAACAAATGTTTAGATTACAATATATTGGAACAGATTTTGAAATTATTGTTGATTATGAAGGGGATTTTGGTAAAAGGAGGTTTAAAACCATTTATTAAAACATGGTTTTAACACATAAAATTATGGGCTCGTAATCATACTCGAACAGTAAACAACAATCAAATTGGCGTCTCCTTACCAGCTGATAAAAAAATAATAAAAATTTAAACCAATTAACAGAACAAATAAAAAATTAAGAAGCTTTTTAATAAAAGCAAATTTATGATGAAAGAACACAAAACTACATATAACATTATGATTTTATGTACACATGGTTTTATATACATGCATACATATGTATATGGTTTAAATTGCATCCCATATTCTTAAGAGAAAACAAAAGCAGCCAATTAATAGAGAGGCACAATAAGACACGGATGAAAAAAATTTTGATCAGCGTTGTCAGCTTTAAAACGCACCAAAATGTGGAAAAAATCGCACCATTTAAAGAAAAACGCACCAAGTTTAACATTTTTTTATTTAGAATGTTTATGAATGGCGTTTTATTTTCTGGAAAAAAAATAAATAGCACTCTGTTTCATGCTAAAAAAGAACATAAATAGTCGCTCTGTTGTTATACATATAGGTTGAACCACCTTAACTTAGCTTAAAATATGCCGTTTTTGAAATGACTGATTTCGAATTTGCTGATTTTTGGTATAAATATATATATTATAACACTAAGACAAACATAAAATTAAAGGGCACTGACACTTCTGGATCCGGAAATATGAGGTCTTGAAAATCAAAAAAAAAAAAAAAATACAAAAATGCACAAAGTAATACTTACTTAATTGTAATTTTCTTAAAAAGTTTTATAGGTATGTATCTCGTAAAAGTCGCATTTCAAAGAGTATTAAATTACCTTTGATTTAATATGCAACATAATAATTTTTTTGAAAAAGTCAAAGGTCAATTTTCTTCACTTATTAGTCGGAAGCCTATATCTCCGAGAGCGACCTTTTTAAAAATTTGAAAAAAAGTGTATGCCAAAGATAGTTACGTTCTCTATAGTTGTGAAAAATTTCAGAGTAGAGGTATTTTTGGATCAAGAAATAAAAATCAAATCGCAAAAGAATGAGATTAAAACTATTCTGATAGGGGTGGGATGGTATATGATTTTTCGATTTCGATTACCTAGAACCGCTTATTTTGTAGGTTTCAACAAAAAAATACATGAGTCAAAAAGAAGGGATGTGGGATGGGGCAAATGGCTCTTCATCGGGGTCAAAGGTTGGGTTGAAGGAGTAAAAGTCCACAAAAAGCTCTACAATTACCCTGGAGTAGCCCCTAGAGGGATAAAATGTAAGACCGACCCTCACTAATATTATACCCCCAACTTTTTTTTAGTTTTACTTACCCTGTGCCAACCATCTCCGTCACAAACTGGATGTCCAAATGGACTTATTTTTTTAGCCACTTCATTCAAAAAACCATTAAAATTTAAGGGTTTTATGCCTTTTTTAAAACCCTTAGCACATTCAGGACTTTTTTCCATTTCTGAAACTAAAATTTCAAATTGTTATGCGGTTGTAATTTTCATTTTTCCAACCTCTCGCTTTAATGTCGCTACAAGAAATGAAAGCGACGCTAAACGAACGTTTCTTTATCGTTTCTATCTTCGTTTTAAAATTGAGAATACCGACTTTTTCAATTATTGTCAATAACGACAACGTTGTCGTTTTTATTTCGTTTTAAAATAAGAACGCCAACGAGAATAGGACCGATTTTTATTTCAGAAATTTATCCATTACGACGTCAATGATGGTTCCGATATTTTGATCATTTTTTTTTTGTTTTTGTAGAGGAAAACTGAGTTTTAGTTTAGTGGTGTTTTTTTCGAACCGAATATAAATATTCCATACAATTTTTTATTTATATCCGCTTGTATAAGCGGTTAATTTTAAAACTGCTTAAAAATTATGCACATATAAAAATGCTGCCAAGTTGGATTTTTTTTTATCTTGACGTTATCTTTTTAAAATTCTATAACATTTTATAAATTAATAAAAGAATAAACGTTGTATAGGGTATTTTTTTTTAGAGATATAGAACTTCCAATTGAAATAAAACACAAGGAAATGTCCATCAATTTGGCTTTATTGGAAGGATAATTTTATGCCATTAATGTTTAAATATGATTTCGGGCATGTGGTCGCCGCGGCTAGCTCGAATAAAGCCAATTCTACAGGTCCAATTTTCAACCACTTTTTCGAGTATATGGGGCCGGCAATAACGCCACGAATGTTGGCTTCCAAGTCCCCTAACGTTTCTGGTTTGTTGGCGTAGACGAGCGACTTCACATATCCCCAAAGAAAATAATCCAATGGTGTCAAATCACACGATCTTGGTGGCCAATTGACAGGTCCATTCCGCGAAATTATGAGCTCATCGAATGTTTCCTTCAATAAATCGATTGTGACGTGCGCTGTATGGCATGTAGCGCCATCTTGTTGGAACCACAACTCATCCACATTCATGCCATCCAATTCGGGAACAAAATAGTCGGTTATCATGGCTCTATACCGGTCTCCATTAACGGTAACTGACTCTCCAGCATTATTTCGGAAGAAGTATGGCCCAATGACTCCATCAGCCCATAGAGCACACCAAACAGTCAGTTTTTGTGGATGTAATGGCGTCTCAAGGGTCTCATGTGGATTCTCTTCACTTCAAATGCGGCAATTTTGCTTGTTGACGTAGCCATTCAACCAAAAATGAGCCTCATCACTGAACAAAATTTTGCGATGAAAATCAGCATCGAGATCAATCTCATTTTCGGCCCATACACCAAAATCACGACGCATTGCATGGTCTCGCGGTTTTAATTCTTGCACAAGCTGGATCTTGTAAGGTCGCAAGCCAATATCTTTGCGCAAAGTCTTCCATAAAGTTGATGGACAAAGCTCCAATTGCTGTGCACGGTGGCGAATCGATTCATTCGGGTTCTCTTCAACACTTTGCTCTACAGCGGCAATTGTTTCTTCGTTGCGCACTGTTCGACGTCTCTGCGGATGCGTATTATCACATAGAGTAAACGTAGTGCGAAAACGATCCATGGTTAACCGAATTAATTGCTCTGATGGACGATTATGTCGACCACAAAATGGACGGAGCTTGCGGTAAACTTCGCGAACTGAACCATTATTTTCGAAATAAATTTGCACGATTTGCAAGCGTTGTTCTTTTGTCAACCTGTTCATGATGAAATGGCAAACCAAACTAAATATTAATCACTTAACAGCTGACAAAACGGCCGCCAGTTAAAAAAGTGATGCCAACATAAAGTTCTATACCTCAATAAAAAACACTCTTTAAATATGGCTGAGGCGAAGGAATGTAATTATTTTTACATTGTTTGAATTGTTTTTAAAATAATAATTTCATATTTTCTTATAAAAATTGTGAGTAATGCCCAATTTAATTTCCTAAGCACTTATGTCGTTTTTTTCGAAGCAGTTTATCTAAGCGGCTATAGGTTTCGAAAAAAACACCACTTTTGTTGCCATCAAAACCTTAAGTGCGTGAATGTGTGGTTAAAAAATTTTTCAGCCTATTCCTTAAAAATAATTGTAGAATTTTAAATTTCTTTTTTTAATTTAATTTTTAATAAAAATATGTATGTTCGTATATTAATTTTAATGGCAGGTTTATTCTATATTTAAGCACTTTGTTTTTAATAAACAATTCGAAAAAAGGTTTAAAGATTTACTAAAACTATTTTCCTATTTAGCTTAAAAAACTATTTTAATAATTTATTATTTTATTTAATTTTTATTATTCAAAAATATTTAATTATAAACTAATTAATTTTTTTTTTTGAGACTCAAGGGCAAACCCCTACTGAATGCTGTGCATTGTACTGGAATTTTGGAAAGGACAGTACATATATTATTATTAATTATATTATTATTATTAAGCGCCTTAGGGTCTTTTCCGTTTAATATAAATTATAACACAAATTTATGTGTTGAACAGTGTTCAACAGTGTTATGTACATTAGGGTGTCCCAAATAAAATTAAAAATTGGAATTCGTCGGAAGATCATTCTTAATTTGGATACTCATAAGCAAAAGTATTTTTGAGAATTTTTTCAGATTTTTTGGAAGTGGTTTAGAGGTCGCGCAAATTGATTTTTAATCAAAAATCGAGCTTTTTGAGCTCTATTTAATTTTTGGTTATGAATTGGTAAAAAATCGATATTTTCTCGACTTATGAGTCAATATTGTCAAAGAAAATATTCCGATCTTTAATTTCATGTGCATAAATAATAAGTTTCGGCAATGACTTTGCAAATTTTGATACATTATATAACAGTTTTTCCTAAATTTTCAACAAATATCGAAAACAATGGTTTATAACTTTAAAAAAAAATTAGTATAAAGACTAAAAAAACTAATGATGCAGTTTAAAAGACTATTAAGTTTTAAATAAGTTAGCAGAAAAAAGCTTTATACCCAGTTTTAATACTGTGTGCACTAGGTTGACATCGGAATTAAATATACAACAATTTTATAAACAACAACAAAAAAATTAGATTTGTTATAAATCATTTATTGGGATTCTTGCAATGCTGCTCTATGCCCTGCGGTAAATATTGAAAGTCTGTTTCAGAAGTTGTGATATTAAAATAACTCCTAGCCAAGGCCACAACACGTTCTGCGACATCATTTACAACTTGGAATTATTGAACTCTGTGTTTTGCTTCTTATAATGCCTTAAAAAACAGATAAGTGCAGGACAGTAAAATAGCGGTTTTTGATTAGTGCTTGAGATAAATTTTACGGCTTGAGATAAAAGGTTTTATTCTGGTATCTAACTGAAAATGTTCAATTTATGTGTGAGGACACGACAAGCTCCAATACAAGACGGCGGATCGGGTCATGCGTTTTACTTCTCCAAAAATTAAAAAAAAAGACGTCATATTATTGGCATGTCGCCACTATATGTTAGAACTAATTGCTGCATCAGCGTTTGGGGCTCTTAATATTGAGGATCAAATTACATCCCCACAAATTAAAATTTTCGTCACTCTTCAGCAAAGGTGGGCCAAAAGCAATTTTTGGGATTGTACGAACCACGAAATTGTTGGAAAAATTATCCCAATTAATTATTATTGACACGAAAAGATTTAATAATTTTTGTAAAAGGGCAACTGGAGAATATGCAACTAAGGAAACATTATAAAGAAATGCCCAATTGAGCCTTATTTTTTTGGGTTATAGACCTGAGCACCATCCAACAATAAAATCTCCTGGATCTATTAACCGAGCTCGCTGGATGATGCAAATTATATAATCTCTAAAAATATGTACTTTTCAAAAGCAGCTTCATTCAAAATTCAGAAATTGATGCCTTTCAGAATTTACTGCAGGGCATAGAGCAGCATCACAAGAATCCCAATAAATGATTTATAACAAATCTAATTTTTTTATTGTTTATATAATTGTTGTATAACCTAGTTTACACTTTACAGCATTAACAGTTTTATACAGTGGGTACAAAGCTTTAAAAGGGTACAACGCGAGAACGGTAAAAGAAAATTTTGTTTTTTTTTCTGCTAACTTATTTAAAACTTAATAATCTTTTAAACTGCATCATTAGTTTTTTTAGTCTTTATACAAATTTTAAAAGTTATAAACCATTGTTTTCGAAATTTGTTGAAAATTTAGGAAAAAATTTTATATAATGTATCAAAATTTGCAAAATCATTGCCGAAACTTATTATTTATGCACATAAAATTAAAGATCAGAATATTTTCTTTGACAATATTGACTCAGAAGTCGAGAAAATATCGATTTTTTACCAATTCATAACCAAAAATTAAATAGAGCTCAAAAAGCTCGATTTTTCATTAAAAATCAATTTGCGCGACCTCTAAACCACTTCCAAAAAATCTGAAAAAATTCTCAAAAATACTTTGCCTCATAGTGGTCTAAAATAAGCTTGATCTACAAAAAAAATTTTTTTTGGGACACACTAATGTACATGTACATGTCCATATATATAAAGGGTGATTTATTAGCTATTATCTTTTTGGAAACACTGGTTTAAACAGCTGACGCACGTTTCGTGTTTTGTTTCACTGTCAAACATCTCCAGTTTGGTCTATAATTTAACCATGAATCGTCTTACAAACGAACAACGCTTGCAAATTATTGAATTTTATTATCAAAATGCGTGCTCTGTTAAGAAAATTCATCGCGCGTTTCTTCCATTTTATGGTCAGTTTAATCAACCCACTGAAGCGGCTATTCGAGCTATTGTGACTAAATTTCGCACCAAATTTACATTGTTGAACATTAAACCACCAACACGCTTACGTAGAGTTCGAAATGAAGAAAATATCGCAGCTGTATCGGCCAGTGTTAATGATGACCACCAATTATCGGTTCGTCGCCGTTCGCAGCAATTGGGCCTCTGTTACTCAACGACGTGGACAATTTTAGGGAAGGATTTAGGTGTGAAGCCTTTGAAAATACAGCTGATGCAAGAACTGAAGCCGAACGACTTACCGGAACGTAGAATTTTTAGTAAATGGGCTCTTGGAAAGTTGGCCGAAGATCCACTTTTTTATAGAAGAATTGTGTTTAACGACGAAGCTCATTTTTGGCTCAATGAGTAGTCATAGGTTTAGTCATAACTCTTAATTCAATAAAGCAAGAAGCTTTTAATTTGCTAAGGTTACCATAACCAAAACCTACCCTTTTTTATTCAATATAAAGTTTAGTTAGTACGAGGAAAGTCTTTTATTAATTTTTTTTAAACTAATTATTAAAGTTTTAAAGCCCTTAAGCAAAATAAATTAATACATATATTTTTTTAACAAAATTGTATTTATATTTTATATATATATTTTATTCTATTATAAAATGTGTGTCTTTTTAGACGCCAACAATGACAAATTGTCCGGTTTACCACATTCGACAACCGGTTCATTAAGCTCAGTCATCACGACGTGCATAGCATCCTTAGAACCTGATCCAGGAGCAGGCAGCGGTGGCGGTAATGGCGGCGGTCATGATCCGTTAAGTAGTGTAGATGAGAAGATGGCCTTAAATCGACCGGATATAAAACAAGAAAAATGGACTTCAATTCTTCTACAAGTCTCCATACCATTCTTTTTGGCTGGCGTTGGTACGATAGGTGCCGGTATTATTTTAGGTAGAGTAGAGGTAAGTTTTCAATTTAAACATTTTAAATACAATAATTAAGTGAATTTATTATTTTATATAATAAGTATTTTTTAATATTTTATTTAAAATTAGGCTATTTAGGTCACCAAAAATTAAATTAAACAAAATAATGTTTCAGTTATTTTCATCCGACTTTTCGTTGGAAAATCCCAACTTCTTCAGTGATGCTTTTATTTTACTTTAATGTTAAATTAATTATTATTTACATTTGTTCGTTTTTGTTTTTCATATCTATTTTATACAGTTATAATTGTATATACTTACATATATAGACGAAACAAAAAAAAATTTATTACACTCTTCGTGGGGCTCGAACTTCGGGCATCCAGCACATAAAAATTATAATGCGCTCGCTTCTGGTGCTGAACTCTAACCACCACGACTACAGTCGTACATGTCGTCGATGTCGACTATTGTGGATAAAATTAAATAAAAGTGCAAAAACAAAAATAAATTGTAATTCTGTTTCATCCAAATAAGATGACAATTATAAAAGCTGCAAATATGGTAGGAAAAGGAGAATATGATAGAAAGTCTTTTCTAATAAAATTCATTTTTATCTTGATGGGTACGTTAATCAGCAAATCACCATATTTTGGGCTCAGAAAAGAGGAAGAAAAATATAAGCGAGGGGAAAAAATTGACCTTTGACTTTTTCTCAAACAAAATCATTGTAACATATTAAATCAAAGGAAATTAAATACCCTTTCAAATAAGACTTTTACGAGAGTCATAGCTATAATACTTTTCAAGAAAATTACAATTAAGTAAGTATAGCTTTGTGCATTTTTGTATTTTTTCCGATTTTCAAGACCTCATATTTCCGGATCCAGAAGTGTCAGCGCCCTTTAATTTTATATTTGCCTTAGTGTTATGATATACTTTATTCGTCATTTCAAAAACGGCATATTTTAAGTTGAGTTGAGGTGGTTTAACCCTTATACATTAATAAGCATTATTTAACTATTTGCACAGTGAGACAATATGATTAAAACTTTTTAAAATATCTATACATTATTCATATAATTTTCCCCTATTTTATTTACCTCCGTATTTTATAGAAATGGCGAGTTTTTAGATCTGTTAGTGAACTATTCATTTTGGTGCCCGCTTTATTGGGTCTCAAAGGTAATTTAGACATGTGTTTGGCATCACGTTTATCCACTCAGGTCAATTTGGGCAATATGACGGGACGCAAAGAGGTCATACGATATATTGTTGGTAATATAGCATTGGTGCAAGTACAGGCCACGGTTGCATCATTTTTAGTGGTTATGTTTGCGGTATCTGTAAGTGCTGCCATGGATGGTAGTTTCTATTTTGAACATGTAATGTTGTTGACAGCGTCGGCAATGTTTACAGCGACATCGTCATGTTTTGTGTTAGGTAAGTAAACTCAAATTTAAATAATTGTTAATATATTTTGTTTTTTTTCTTTTTCAATAATTAATTCGAAAACTTTACTTTGCATAGATTTTGTCTTAGTGGCTTTGATATTATTGTCTCAAAAGTATCGTTTGAATCCTGATAATTTGGTAACCCCCTTAGCCGCCTCCATAGGTGATGTGGTTTCAATTAGTTTACTGTCGTTTATTGCTTCTATACTATTCGATAATATAAGTAAGTTGTAAATGTAAATGTTTTCAATTTAAATTTCTTCTTATTTTCCATCAATTCTTATAGAAACTCATTTATGGATAACTTATGTTGTAGTAGTTTGTTATCTGGTCTTGTTACCCATATGGATAACTGTTGTATTAAAGAATAAATATACACGTCCTGTGCTCAAGAGCGGCTGGGTTCCAGTACTATTGGCATTATGCATTAGTGGGTAAGTAATACCAAGTCGTTTTACATGCAATTAGGTAAGTTGTGGCCTTAGGGGAAATTATCCATAATAAAAATTGTTTAAACACTCGATTAAGTTTCTACGAAGTAGACCAAAGAGCACGAGATTTGATTAAATTAAAGTTTATCTGTTATTAAAACTAAAGAAACATTTTGCCATAAAATAGTCTTGTCAAGCCTTATGTGTGACAGGTCGTAAACAAACTGAATAAACATCAAGACTAAATTTAATTATTCACCCTCATATCTGAAATGTGTTCACGTCACAAAGATGATCTGATGAGAGTAATGAGCTGGACCGAAAACATATTCAGTTCAGCTGGTGTGTAATTCCCTCACGGATGCTACTTTTTTGTTTGATTGGGAAATCATTAAAAAAGTAATCTAAGTTCATTTAAAAAAATTTTACCACCCGATTATCGTTCACAGTGTTGTTTTCTTCTTCTTTTCTGCGTTCTAGTGGCCGACGGTTCTCGTACAACAAGAAATATTTGAAGCGTAAGTGATAATATCCTAATTTACACAAAGGTGTTGTTGACATTCACTGATGTGTAGAGAAAAGATATTGGATTATGTATCAGGTTAACAACTTGTTAATGCGGGAGTCAAGTAGTCACTGAACCTATCCTATCCAGTGTTGTTGTAAACGATGGTCAAAGTACATGGTACTGTTGTAAATCATAATCGCAATTTTAGTAATACAACATCAAATTTACAACTGTTCTAAACCATAATCGTGGCCTTAGTTCTGATTTTATTAAAACGCTTTAAGGCAAAATAAAACTAATTAACAACTGGAACTGGATTTTTCAGATCATTAAATGAAGTATATTAATCATAAATTTTTAAATATAAATAAACACTTTTGCTCGACTCTGTTTATATTATCATTTAAAAATGTATAATAATTTTAAAGATTTTTTTTACTATTATTTTTTTTTAATATTTTTTTTCTTTTTAGTTTGGGTGGTCTGGTACTTGATGCTGCCGTTGAAGTATTCAATGGTTTTGTCGTATTCCAACCAATTATTAATGGCATTGGTGGCAATTTGGTATCAGTACAAGCTAGTAAAATATCTTCTATGCTGCATCAAAGTTCCATAATTGGCATTATACCGCCGCATACGAAAATATTTGAATGGCCCTGGAAAGCACTATTCAAAGGAGGTGTGCAATTAATAGTATTATAATATTTTTAAAATTAATATTAATTTTATATCTTCCCTGTATTACAGTACCTTATGCAAAAACAGCACGTTTATTGATTTGCCTGTCAATTCCTGGTAATATATTATTTATATTTATAGCCGATTATATACACATGTCCCAATCGACAATAAGTTGGGCCTTTGCTATTTCATACTTAGTTGCCAGTTTAGTACAGGTAAACACGAATTAAAACATTTTGAAATTTGCATTTTTATTTATTAGTTTTTTCTTTTGCAGTTAATGCTTCTTTTGTATATTGCCCACATAATTGTGCATGCCATGTGGAAATGGAAAATTGATCCTGACAATTCCTCCATACCTTATCTTACAGCCTTGGGAGATTTATTGGGCTCTAGTCTTTTGGCCTTAGCGTTTATATTTTTGTTATCTGTAAATAAAGAGTATGAAGCCGGTTTAGAACCTTTCAACACTTATAACTAAACAATAATTGTGCTGTACAATGATTTGTTTTCTTTTTTTTAACAAATCAAATGCACATATATACATATGTTCGAATGATTGTACTGACTATGACTTTACAGGATTTCATTAAAAGTTAAATTCAAAAAAAAAAAAAATTTAAAATATATTTTGCCATAATTATGTATGGATCTGTACTATTTTAGACTATGAATAAAAACCATAAACAGTAGGGTGGGTCAAATTTTTTCGTCAAAAATCATATAGCAAAAATAAAATCTACATGAAATTCTAAGAAACTTTTCAGAAGAAACCATAGGTCTAAAATCAATTTCGATCCCGCGGAAATTGACCTAAAGATTTTTTGCTACAACTAGCAATATCATTTCATTAAATTCAAGTTAGATTTTAATTTGGTTTGGCTGTTGATAAAAATTAAACACAAATTGGTCAAAATACTTTTTTTTTCTTAGAAAGTAATTAAGATATATGTATTTCGGTAACAGTTTTTATTTATTATAAAGTGTGATTTTTTAAGAGCTATAGGAAAGTTTCTTAAAAAAATATACATAAAATTCATAAAAATTCATGAAATCTTTATTTCAATCGATGGTACGGTCCATATAATTTAATGTTTGAAGATTATTTCATACAAATATTGACCGTGACTGCGCATCAAACGGTCCATCCGCTTAGTCCAATTTTAGCATACTCTTTCCAACATTTCGGCCGGTATCTCACGAATAAATGCTTCAATGTTATCTTCCAATGCGTCAATTGAAGCGGACTTGGCTGTATAGACATGAGTCCCACAAAAAATAGTCTAAAGGCGTTAAATCGCACAATCTAGGCGGCCAATTGACCGGTCCCGAACGTGAAATAAATTGTTCACCGAACTCGCCTCTCAATAAGTCCATTGTTACGCGTGCTGTGTGGCATGTGGCACCGTCTTGTTGGAACCACATGTCATGCAAGTCAAGCTTTTGCATTTTGGGCAGAAAAAAAGTTGGATATCATCCCACGGTAGCACTCACCTAGGGCTGTGCAGACCTATGTACATGTAATTTGTATGGAAATGCATAGACAGATGTGTTAAAAATGTGTTTAAATGCATTTTACGCTAGGAAAACCACAAAATGGACAGTAAAAATGCATTTTTATACATCTTAGTTATCTATTAAGAGCATTTTATTAGTAATATGTATACAAAGGAATTTTATACACGGCATTTAACGCAGAAGTAACTTGCATTTGAGAGTTGTTGGTATACCGGATTTTTGCAATGCATGTAACAAAAATGTGCTTTTCGCTGTTTTTTTATCAATCTAAAACACAGCAAGCACGATGGTCTTTTGGCAGAGGATGCGGCATGGAGTGGACGGTCATCTATGAGCGGGCCTACAGCTACCTGCAAACAAACAAAATTTGTCAAGTTCGTCGAAGTCAATTGCATCGTACAAGTCAAAGGACGGTAAAATTTGGACGACAGTTCCGCCGGCCACTGGTAGACCTCGTGCACATAACTGATTCACGGTGAGTCGTGATGCCAACAACACTCACATGCCAGGTTGCTGCATTGAATGCCGTTTATAAAATTTATTTGTATACATATTATTAATAAAATACTATTAATAGATAACTAAGATGTATAAAAATGCGTTTTTAATGTTCATTTTGTGGTTTTTCTAGCATAAAATACATTTATACAGACTTTTAACACATCTGTCTATGCATTTCCATACAAATCCCATATAAGTCTGCACAGACCTGGTTATGCCATTTAGCGACAAAAAACCCTTATACCTACTAGGGTTAACAGTGAAACACAACTCGAAACGTGCGTCAGCTGTTTAAACCAGTGTTGTCGAAAAGATAATAGCTAAACAAAAATGACCGAGAAAAACTAATATTATTAAAAGTACTTTAATGCTAATTTTAATAACTTACAATTTTTAAAATCAATTTACTTGTACAAATTAATGATTTTTTTACTTTAATAAAAAAAAGTAATGCAGAAGTGCTTTTAGTGAATTTAAGTTAAATCACTTTTTAAATCTTGTTTCTTGTTTGAAACAGAGTGGGCCAACAAACAAAACATTTCGCAATAGTTACAGCAAAGTCATACACTTTTCAACATTTTTTTAATGGTATTGTACATTAGCAAAACCAAAACAAATACTTTCTAAATGAAAAAGAGCGCAAATGAAACAATTAGCTTTTCGCTCTTGTGCTTGCTTTGTTATTCCGTCACATTCGTATAATTTGTATGTATTTAAATAAAGCCGTAGCTAAACACGAAGCAACTCTATTATAAATTCCGAATCTATCGCACAGCATAGCAAGATTTAACACATCGTACCTTCTAGTGTAAGACCCTCTTTGTAGTAAAGTTGATCTTGCAGGTGGTTTTGCAAACAAAACTTCAGATTCAACTTCTATATGCGATGAACCAGGAAAATATGAAGGATCGAAGCTGTCTGGCGGTAGAGTTGATTGTTGGTCAGCGATGTCTAGCACGCATTCGGGAATTGTATTATTTCTTGTGGTGTGCTGATCAAACACGAACTCTTGTAGGTGATGAGGAATCAATCCAGAAGCAACATGGCGTTGTTTTTCTACATTGGTATTTACCGATATAAAATATTTTATATAAGGTTTCCAAGAATTTAAAATATGTATGAGACTTAGATATGCTTTTTATTTCTCTTTAATACTTATTAATTAAAACGTTTAACTTTTTCACTACACTTTTTTCATTGATCATTGATCATTTTGCTCCAAATTGCAATTATTTTCTGTGCTACTTCCGGAGAAAGAATTTCATAAGAGTGTTTTCTATTTTTCACTTTCTCACGATCACTTAAAATGAAAGAAAAACTAAATTCACTTGGTAAGCCAAAGTCGCTAATATTCCCAACAAAAAAACTTGACCCGGAATTGACTGAAAACATATTTCTTTCCGAATCGGAAGAGTCGATGGACATTGCTGATGTTTCCATTTTTAAAAGAATTTGAGAACGAAAGAAGTTAAAACAGTTACCGAACACACATGTGCTTTTTGAATGCAAACTCAATCAAGAATTTACAATTAACATAACAAAAGTATACATGATGTTTTAATAAAATTTAAATTTACCGTTACATTTCTTACGTTCTTAATTCAACTCAGCAACAACAAAGCGAAGTTTCGTAAATGAACAATATTTAATAAAATGGGCTACAGTGTATTTTTTGCAACGGGCACATTTAAACATTTGTAACTCGATCATATTTTAACCGTATTTGAATTTATAAAAGGCATTTGAAAGCAAGTTACTTGGTCTTTCCAAATATTTCTTTATATTAACAAAACAAAAAAATAATAATAATATTAAAAAAAGTATAAACTTATAGAGATTTTGTCAACAAAATTTAAAATTGTCTATTCTTTTTAAACTTTTTCGTTTTCTAAAAGGATTTGTTTAAAGGCTTATTTTAAAGAAACAATATTCTTAAAGACAATGATTTTCTGAGCAAAATAAGACTTAATTTTTTAAAATCCGTGGAAAGTTGACAAAGTTATGGTACTTTTTTTACAAATACAAAAGTTTTTAGAACTTGATAATTATAATTTTCATTCAAATTTTTAGGTCAATTTCCGCGGGATCAAAATTGATTTTAGACCTATGGTTTCTTCTCAAAAGTTTCTTAGAAACTCCTTTACTCTATCCCCGGGGGGAATCGTTATTGGCAGGAAAAACTTTCGCTGGAAGATTGTTCCATAAACGATCGGTGCGGCTAAAGAACGATTTCTTTTTATGATGCATTATACGATTCGCTGAATAATCAACCACAAATGGGTGCACTCTGATAGTGGTACCTGTAGTCCGCAAGAAAATGCAACCACCCGGAATCAAATCCTTTATTTCATCAGAGCACCTCTCATTGCAATATCGGTAGGACAATTAAATGCACGCCACATTGCGCCAATGCTCCAACGAATCGATAGAGTTGGATACCCTACCGTCGCTGATAAGCACTTTCGCCCTTTCCTGTACACGTTCGAGAAGCTCCAAAATAGATTTGGAAGCACCCATACATTAGAGTCGTATACAATCAGATATTTCTTGAACCATTTTAAAAAACTGAGGCACTGGAAATATGTGATAATTCCATCGGACATCACAATTAATTCTCATACCCAGAATATCAAGAGCGTCAGCCTCCTCAATATTTACATCGTTTGAGAATGTGTCATTCATATTCTGCCTTCTCGCTCCGATCTCCAAAAAGCTCGGCCTACGATTAAATAAATATAGGTGACAAATATTACTGTCATCTGCTAAGGAGCAGATGGGATTTGAGGGTAAAAGAAGAAGATCATTAAGGAAAATTAAAAATAGGGTAGAAGATTAAACAGACCCTTACGGTTTTGCCGAATTTAGCCTGAATTTATTGGAAGAAACACCGCCTATAACCACTCTTATAGAACGGTGGCTGAGAAAGCTCGTTATAAAACGGCAAAAATTGTTACCGACGCTAAAGCCAGCTAGCTTGGAAATAAGAGCTAGTTTGGAATATATTTCCTAATATCTGCTAATTAATCTTTCACATTTTTTAAAGGTTTCTGTTAGACTGTCAACAGAACTCTGTGTGTTACTTTCACACACACCATATTTCTCAGAGCGATTTTTTAAAGTCGAAATTTACGAAATCCTAAAGTACCGCTGTCAATGGTGTTTATGGAACTCAATAGAGGTATCACTGGACTACCCTTCGTATAGAATTAAATATGTATACCAAGTCGTGTTCCTCCTAAATCAGATCGGTAATTATACACTTTTTTTATTTATTTAAGACCAATACTCAGAAGTAAACACCTACTAAATGCAGTGCATTGTATGGGAATATTGAATATATAGATATACTTAAATAGATAGATGTGAAGATGCTTATGTCAATGGGACAAATTGCTTTCAATTTGATCACTCAAAGACCAGTGTTATACTTTCACCTTCGAATGATCAACAGCAATTGCCCCCTCTGGATTTTGAATGTGAGTGGTGAGCATCTGGCGCTGTACTCTTGATCATTCGTTTCTTGGTGGAATAGACTATAAATGTCATGCAGCGATTACGCAAAGATGGATTTCTTGGAGGGGGGATTTGAACCTTGGTCGTATGAGTTTCTGTGCACGCGCATATAACCACTGTTAATGTGTTAACAGAGCTCTGTTAACGTAAAATATGGCTGGACTAAACTACTTGACTAGTTAAATTCGAACTTATCTTCACACATATTTGTACAAATATCATTTTACCAGGAATTAAATTTAATTGAAAAAAAAAAAAAAATTTACGTTACAAAAACTTACGTCATAAAACTTTTTTTTCTAGATATTCCACCCTCGTGTATATTATTCATAAAAATTCTAGTTACAAACTTTCTTAATTATGTTTAAATGTAATTCTAATATGTGCCAAAAAAATTTAATTATTTTTTTACACTTTAACTGTTATTTAAAAATGTTTCCAAGTTATTTGCAAGTTTATGAAGGCTCTGAACTTCACCCTCCTGGAGGTATAAAGTTTCCAAATTTCTGTGTGTGTGTGTGTGTGTTTCGTTTAACGTTATCATTATTAAATGGGAACATATACAAATTTAAAAACAAGACATTAGCAAATAAAAGAGAGGCATTAATATAGGAGCATATACGTTGTACATAAATGTTTAAAATGTTAGAATTTTCAATAGACTTTTAAAACATTTATGACCTTGTCGTATAAAACTTTGCAATTATGCTCGTAATTGAGGTATTCACATAAAAATGAAATTAACAAAACTGTACGCGTTAATGTTCAAGGCCTACAAACATATTTAATTAAAATAAAAAAAAAACAAAAACGCAATAAATAAAAGTTAATTTTTATATAAATGTTGCTTTGAGATTTTCACAAAATAAATTTTACTGCATCTTTCATTATAATGCTGGTAAATAAAACACATAAATAGACAAACAAGGGTAGTATGATAATTATTTTTACATAATTTTTTTTATTGTTTTACCTTCAAAAATGTAAGACTTGCCAAGATCTTTATCAAGAATAACCTCTTCTTGTGTTAATAATTTCGAATCTAATAACTTGAAGTATTCATTAGAGACTAAATCAAGAGACCATTTTAGATTTTATAAAAGTTTTCGTTTCGAAAATCCCGGGGCTCTTCACATGCACCACTGTGTTGTCTCTATGAAACAGCATTCTCTAAAAAAGAAACCTGTAAATTATATTCGCCAATTAAAATTTTTTCTGACCTAAAACAATTTTTTTCATAATGTTTTCTTTCGTCTAAGAGACCGAATTTAATTCCATGAAATAAACGTTCACTGGAAAACACCCCTGTGTGTACACTGTTTTTAAGCTTTTATGGGGAATAAACCCCCCTACTCTACACTGACTTGGATGTGAAAATTGATAGATAGATTTTTTTATGTCAATGAGACAAGTTGCTGTCTGTGGAACTCACAGGCCACTCACAGGCTTCACCATTGAATTGATCAACAGCAATTGCCCCATCTGTCGATGTTAATTGCCTATTGTGAAGTGGTGAGTATTTTTGCTATGTTGTTAGGTTACGATTCTTGCTTAGTTCTGTCATTTATTTACTCTTAGTAGATGTCGCTTTCACCTGATCATTCGTTTGGTGACAAATCCAAAGGTGGAATATCGGTTAGCTTCTTCCTACTGATGGACTTCTTGGTGGGAAGCGGCCTCTTATTATTTTAAATTAAAACCTCATAATACTGCATATTTTTTTCTTCAATTTCTCCTTTGCTGAGATTTAAACCTTGTTGCGTGGTGTGAAACCCAAATGTATGGAGATAGTGTCCTGAGGGTACCTAATGTCAATTTCATGACACCTTAATGCCGACATAACACCCGGTATACATATAGTGTTTATAAAGTTAGTTTATAGTTGCGGGGTACCTGGCCAAATGGAGAGGAAAGGGGTAGGGAGACTATTTTGTGATACCCCCCGTTGGTAGTGTCTTTTAGTACCGGCATAAATAAATTTTTGCTCAGATTATTGCTGGCTTTTTGTTTTATAATTTTTCATGCCTGGGGACTAATTTTCTTGGAGGATAATGTGGCATAATCTCCAGTGCATTATGTTTTGTAATTGTTTTTTTTTTTTATTTTTGTGATTGATCATTGTAACCTGAAAAAGAAGAGGGCGTTGGAACGATACTTATAAATACCCGGGTAGAGTCTAATTCGTCCAGTCAGGATTTGAGGGTCAACCATCTGTAAATATTAAGAGAAAAAGTAAATTAGAATAAAAATATAAATTTCTTGCAAAGTAATACTTACCATCATGCCAGTTTTTGTGTAATGGTTAGAGATTACTGAAGAATATCTATCTATGATAGAGTAAAAGAGACCGATATATATAGTGAGGATAAATAATGGTTGGTAATTATATTATGCAGAGTGTTGTACTTGCATTTCATTGATTACTTTGACGTAGTAAAATAGGGTTTTTTTTTGGTTTTTACATTCTTTACGTGGTGGTAATAAAAATATTACAAAAAGAAAGCAAAAGTATTTATCGCGAACTGTTACTTTCTAGAATTATGAGATCCTGTTTCTATGGAGTTGCATATGTGAAGGATCGGGGATACAGGATAGAGGAGTGTTAAGTAACGGTTGGGGATATTGGAAATTTAGGAACATATACTTGAAGGCCAATAAACTTGAGTTAAATCGGGAATAATAGAAAATTAAAAAGAAAAATCAAAAAGATGGACGATTACATAATTATTTAAATCTTACAGTTGAGCAAATAAAAACCGCTAGGCAAATCCGAGGGTATAAAAGACACCTATGAATAAGATGTTAGGCAATTTATGTGATAATTGTGCGGTGAAATTAAAAGTAAAGAAGTAGAAACTGTGAAAGTGAGAATTAAGATTCTAATTATCAAGGGATTTCTAGTAATTCGAAGGGAAAAGGATCCATAGATAATAACCATCCAGTAGGATCGGATTGGACACCTAAATATAATGGGGAGATTACCTACCTGGTATTGCCTTGGAGTCCTCATCACGGCGTAATGCGTGTATATCCGGATGGAAAGGCATGTATGAGAAGTTAAAATACCAGGTAGGAAAAAGTTTTATAAGTGTAGTGAAGAAAAATTTTACAATCCATCTGAAATCCCGAAATTTTAATATCAGCGCAACTTATACCCAATTATAAAAGAAGAAAAAAAGGAGAGAAAAAAGAAAAGAATAAAAAGATATTTGAAAATTTTTGCCAAAAACTAATTGTCCATATACATATGTATAATAAGTGAAGATTTCTTCAAACTTACCGTCCCAATATCCATAAAAGTAAAAGAAAGACAAAAGAACATCTATAATCAAGTATAATTATAATTTATTTAATTCAAGAAAATTTATATGTTATAAAGTTTTAAGTAATACATATTAGTTAAATTTAGTGTAAAAAAATAATTCTTTTAAATACCTATATATATAAATATTTCTCTTATAGTGTATTTTTTGTTTTTATTGTTATAAAACTTATTATTAGGTGTTATTCTTCTGATATATTTAAATAGTACTTTCCTTAGTATTGTCCTTATGAAAAAAAAGAAAAGAAAAAGAAAATTTAGGAAAACAAAGAGAGGAAAAATATATATACATAAATTGTGGGAACATAGGCAGACTAGAAGTTAGATTTACCTGATTTAAATTACATAGGCTCTAAGGAATTATATAATATAGGTGCGAATTTAGTGGGTAGCGAAAGAGACTAATTCTAGCGAGCTCCTTCGAAAGAGGTACCTGAGTTTTGCCCAGACGGCACCAAAGAAAGAGAAATATAAAATTTTATCCCGCAGAGAAAATAAGATTCGATAATTAGATTTTTATTTATCAGGTAATTTTATACTTATAGTTTGTTGTTAGGAATATTTTGCCGGAAAAGGAAACCAAATTAATATACAGTTTAAGTTTGTTTTTATATACGTGTATTTGTGTTGTTACAAAATCCAGTACATTGAATATTTTATCCTTATATAAGTATTTAGTTATCTAATAGTATTATTATCATTTTCAAATTATAAAGAATATCTCGGATAAGAAAATTTTATCTAAATAATAAAGATTATGTTATGTATATTAAAGTGAATGGTTATGTGTAAAAATATGGTTTCTGAATAGAGCTAAAAGGTAAGACTGTGATGATGCATTAAGTAAAGTGGAGACCAGAGGTTGGCGGCATTCGGGTCATGGCAATATTTAGTCGAGGAAATCGCCGTGATAAGGTTGGGAGGGCTTGAGATAAACATCTAGTCTCTAGGAACACTGGCAAATGGTGCATGTTTTGTTGGTTTAGAATTGTAAATTACAGTTTCATTTATCATTTTTTTTTGTTCGGATACGCGTTCGTCGAGGAGGGTTGAAACCTTCCTGAGAGATAGAGACGTTAGCCGGAAGCCTCGACGATCAACCGGTCTGTAACAACCTGAGCTGCATTGTGTTGTAAACGAGCGCTCTAACTACTACTCTACGCCACTGTGCTTTAAACAGCAAAATATTTATCGAGTTAGAAATAACATAAAAAAATCAAGGAATTATAAAGCCACCCTCGATAATTGAAATTACTGTTGCTACGAGATTACGTCATTAAAAATTTTTATGAATTGTTAAGGAAAGTTTTAAAATTACAGCATTTTATTCAACCAAAAATTTTCAATAAAAAACAAACTCTGCGTTAACACGAAATCATGCATTCACGTTGATTGACAAAAATCTACAGATTTTTTTTAATATGAGCCATGAGTTGAAAATTCATTCGATTTTAAATAATGTCGTAAACAAAAGGAACACGTTGATGTGATGAAATATCTAACGATTTTATTTTTAATTTTTGTGTAATTTATAAGTTGATTTGTTTACAAGCATTGTAAAACTTTAAATAAGCACGGTTTTGTTTAAAATCCCTGTTAATGAGAAAATTGAAAAAGAAATTAAATAGTAGATGGTGGAGACTATTATGGATTTTTATTAACGCGTGCATATGTACAAACATATTTCTATATAGAATGCCAACATTTTATAAAATTATATGAATGAGGTTGTCAAAGATATGTATAGAGCATTTTCAGAATTGTTGCAGTAGGTTTTTTTAGATTATGGCTTACGTATTTATGTATAAGTATATATTAGTGAGGTAAGTCAGACAGCTATTCAACCTAGTTCCTTTTAACCACAATTAGAACACAGTGAAGTCTCCCAAGCAGGAATGGAACTAAGCCAACTAGAGCTATATGGTATAAGGTGTGGTAGTACGAGCACTGCGTCAACCACCTAAAAATACACCCCAAAAAACATTTTTAAGCATCTGACTACATAACTATAGCAATTACAGTGGTATTCGCGAAAGAAGTTTAAACGTCAAACGCCATGATGTGTTTTATTATGCAAGAAAATCTAAATCTAATCAAAAATCCACTTTACAGGAAATAAATAAATAAGAAATTGCTTAAGCTTTGGTCACACAATTGCCAGATCTTACAATACTGTTAGTTCTCTCAATAATACCATTTTAGTGGAAATAAAAAACTATAATCACAACACAGACTGTTAGTTTATACCATTTTTAAAAAAAGGTCACAATTTAGACGTTTGCCTGATAATAATTTTATCTGGCAGTGTTGTCAGACAAAAAATTGTCTGAGTTGCTATTAATCAAGCATTTTCAAGTTTTAATTGCAAGAAAAAATATCTGACAAAGATTTTATTGTCAGGAACAGCAAAACGTTTATTTAAGCGATGTTGATGATTGTTGTCTCTAACCGCCTTCAGTGTAAATAATCCAAAAAATCAAGAACACATAAGCGTGTGATTTAATGTACAAAAATGACTGAAAATACTTAGAAACTACCAATAAAACAAATTTTTTTTGGTAATTTTTGACTAAAATTTTAATGAAAAAAAAAAATGGAATATTAATAAAAGTCGCAGTATGTTTTAATTTAGTTGTGGTGAAATAAGTATACTCCTCCATATCTAACTTTTTAATGTACAAAATTGCGACCTACATAAGTAAAAAGTTAATTACATTGTTTTCTCATTCTTACTACTGAATTTGCGATATAAAATCTCACATGTTTAACATAAAACAGTACCGCGATTCAGTAACTTTTAACAATACGATATTCGCAAAAGAAGTCGACAGAGTTTATTGTTTGCAGTAACGATTATGTGATTCACTAAGTGCACTTTAGCGACAGCCAAGAACTCTAGTTTTCTTTATGTTTAAATTACAATAATGGAGCAGCATCGTATAAAATCAGTCAGTTTTTGAATAGTTGGTAATTAAAATGGGTAGAAAGTTAGCAAAGCTGCAAATCTCTATTTTCTTTGGGTATAAAAACACACAAAAATGGTTCTCAAACAAACTAGTTTCAATATAAAAAATTTACGATTTTCCAACGAATAAATAGCATAAAAATTTTTGGCATTAGTTTACGACAACAGCCATCGCAAACAAAAGATAATGTATAGCAATATCGACAATTCTGTTGTTTACTGTTGAAAACAGTGCGATTATCGTAAAAATATGTTACTGAATCGCGCCACAGTTTTTTTTTAACCAACTCCAAACTCAAAATTGCACAAAATTCGATAAGTGATTAAAAACATTTATTAAAGGCAACCTTTTGCGGAGTTTAACCAAACAGCAAAAAAAAAAATTACTTTAAGTACTTGTCGATTAGAACATCTAATACACCAAAACACTTAACAATGCTCGTACATTTAAGTAGATGACACACAATGAAACGTTATTGGAAATACATATGTTCCTTAAATGTAATGGGAGGTTCGTTTGTTCATTTGGTCTTTCGACCAGCTGGTTACTTGGTCAAATATAGGTTTATTTGTACACTTTTCTCGTTTTTTTTCTTTTTATTGTAAATATTTAACTTTTAAACCAAGTGTTGATAATGACATTGTTAGATTGTAAAAAGGCTTGTCTGCTTAGTTGCTCTCATACATAAGGTGTGCGTCACTATAAAGTGTAACACCCATTTTTCTTAATAACTTTTTTCACCTTTAATCAAAATTATTTTTCTTAATCACAATATCTTTGAAAAATGTGTCAGATTTTAAAATGTATCAGTTTGTCAAATTTGACTTGTTAGTTAGTTCACAATGGATAATCAAAGACAAGTGCATACAAAAATTATTCAAATAATTCAAAAAAACCATATTGGAGTTATACAAAAGTTGCTAGGGAAGTCCACGTGACCAGGCAATGTGTTTCCAGAGTGGTCAAAAAGTTCAACTAAGACCTAAAAAGTGAAGGAAAGCCCAGAACAGGTAAAGCAAAATTGGTAACGAACGACGCGAAAGCCAAAAAGGTTGAGAAGCTTTTGCTGGCTCTTCCAAACATTTCTGGTCGCGAAGTGGCCCGGCGCGTGCAATGTTCGGAAAGTTTTGTGAGCCGAGTTAAAGCTAAAGCTGGCCTTAAAACATTTAAAGTCCAAAAAGTTCCGGATAGAAATGCTAAGAAGAATATTGAAGCAAAAAAAAGGGCAAAACTCCTCAAAAAAGAATTTTTTCAAAAGTTCGAATGTTGTGTAATGGATGATGAAACTTACGTTTTTGCAGAATTTGCGCAGCTTCCTGGCCAAGATTTTTATGTAGCGGATAGTAGAGGCAATGTTTCTGAAGAGTTCCGAACTAAAAAACTATCAAAATTTCCCAAAAAGTTCCTAGTTTGGCAGGCTATTTGTAGCTGCGGCAACAGAAGTGCATCGTTTGTTACATTGGGATCAATAAACTCAGATATTTATATCAAAGAGTGTCTTCAAAAGAGGTTGCTCCCATTTCTAAGACAGCACAACATATCAACATTCTTCTGGCCAGATTTGGCAACATGTCACTACAGTAAAAGCGCAATAGACTGGTATAATAACAATAATGTTATTTTTGTTCCAAAAGAGGCTAACCCACCAAACTGCCCAGAGCTGAGGCCTATTGAAAGATATTGGGCTCTGGTCAAAAGAGAACTAAAGAAGAGTACATCTGTTCCCAAAACCATTACTAGTTTTCGATATAAATGGACAGCTGGTACCAAAAAAATCACCGAAAACACTATAACATTGCTTATGGATGGCATAATGAATAAAATAAAAAATTTTATAAAATTAAATTAATTTTTAAATAAAATAATACAGAATATAAATCTGTAATAAAAATGCAAAATAAAACTGTTTTATTTTTAACTCTAGCTTACTCCAGTCAGTTTTTATTTGACTTTTGATGTGTTACAGTTTATAGTGACGCACACCTTATATCTTATTTGATTTTAAGGTTTTGCTTTTGCCCAGCAACCAAAAATGTAAATAATCTTGAACTTTGGCATTCGTAATACATTTGAAATAAAAATCTAATAAACAGTTTCTTTTCTTTAGTTCTTTTTTTAATAATGAATAATAATATATCGTCATATGAATTCTTAATCGCTCTAAGTTGCAATGAAACAATTTCCCGTGAGAAGCAGATAACTTTTCAATATTCAATGCTTTAACAAAGAAAGTCGTCATTTTTAATCAGCTAAGGTTAGGTTATAATCGGCCGCGATTCGGAGATAAGGCCAGCTAATATATATAAAAAAAAACATTAGTTACCCTATGTCCACCTCACTAATAATCCCAAGTCCTAGGCCAGCTTCGATAACGAAGCGATTCTCATATTTTGCTGGAACGTATAGCAACGAATTCGAATCCATAATATGCAATCCCACGGCCCTCATTTAAGACAAGAAAATACCGGGCACTGCAGGAATAAGTGTTTTGTAGTCACACCCACTTCTTTTAGACAATCTTCTACATAAGAAAACGCAACAGTTCAGCAGTCCTTCTCCGATTAAGAGTTGTCCCCCTCTCCCTTGCCAGTTAACCACAGCTACTAGCTTCAAAGATTAGAAGACGAGTAGAGAACGGAATAGTAAAACTTTCTTTTGCTAGGAGAGCTTCTGCAGCCGTTCTTTGTCTAGCAAGTTCATTTGCCACACGCTATTTTCCGGCATACAAATGAGTACATACATTCATACATACATTGTGTCAGGGTTAGCTCCTATCTTCTTGTTGCACACATGTTATGTGTGTTAATTTTTTATCCACGTCTACTGGGACCGACACTTTAAAATCGGCTCTAAACGACTTTGAAAGCTTGTTCATGGCAATCAGTTACTCTCAGAAGACTGCTAAGAAAGAAAGAAATATCTCTTTCATATATTTGTTAAGATGTCAGGGCTGGGGTTTGAATCATGGGCTTATGTCTTAATAAGCCAACACACTAACCACTAGACCACGGCGACTACATACTTGACTACTACTTGAAATATTCCACCATCACCCTCAGCTACAGGGAACTACAACACCATCCCGAACTAACACAAAAAGATTCCAGAGTATATATACTCACCCTCATAATTTTTGTTCAGCAGAGTATAAAATATTGTAGGAAAATGTATAGTAGTTTTTGAATTTTTCGAACAATAGGGCTTTTTTGAAAATATATGACGATATGTATAAATATAGAAGAATATATGTACGTACAATGATTTACTCGTTTTATTGTTGATACAAAAGAAACGTAAAAGGGCATTATTGCCAAAATACATTTTATTTGTTTAAAAGATTAACATATAAAATGAAAAAACAAAAAAGAATCACAATTGTGAAGTGCTGAGTTAATTTGCAAAGCCTGATTTATGGCTTTCTATAGAATCAAAAAGTACAAGTCACAAGTGAAACAAAAATTTTTTCAGTCTTTTAAATAGTAAGTTGGTAACGCCTTGTTCAAGGATTTTTTGCAAAACTGCTATAAATTTCAAATATAAGTTTTAAGTGTATAAAAAGGCATAGAAATACAAATTGGTAAAAAGGGTAAAATGTAAATGAGAGTTTATTTGCAATATTGAAAATATTATCATACAATCTATATTTATAAGTATATCTCAGGAGACTTAAAGTAAGATACAAGGCATATATTAAATTTATCTCTTCCTTAAATGGCATATCTACTGTAGCTGAAGCCACTACTGGGAATTTATTTCTTTTGTTGCATTGAAAACTATAAAAACCACAAAGTTCAAGTACATGTTGTATGATAATTATTGAATTTTTTTTATTCGAAATCTACACAAACAGAAAAGCTGTGGATATTTTCGAGAAAAAGCAAAATAGCTAAATAATTGCGTATATTCCTTAAACAAAATTGAGTGAAAGTTGAATAATTTTTTAAAGACAAATACTATTTAATTGCATCAATTTATTAGAAACTGTTGATTATCAGAGACGTTATACTAATCGTTATTAAGCGTAACCCAAATTTTTTTTATATTTTGGCATAATACTCGTAGCAATTCAAAATTGCATTTAATTTCAATATTATACGTTTTCTACTTATGTTCAAAAGTTAAAGCTGATTTGTACTAAATTTCTTTCAATTTTTAAAACATATGCATATTGAAATAAACATTATTAACAATGACAAGAAATAGTTGGTATTTGTAATAAAGGTTTTGTTGTTGCAGTATAATATTAGGCTTGAATAGATTAATATTGTCGTAGACTTAATGTAACGTATAGCTTAGTCGTAGAACACGAATTACCTACACGTACGTATAAATTCCAACATCAAATAAATTTGCTTTCGTATAGACCATACGTCATATTTTTATGTAAACAATGTACAATTGACAGATTGTTTGTATACAACAAATAACAGTTTTAAACATTTTTATTTCATTATCGATATTTGTCTTCATTCCATCATTAGACTGTTTAGAAATTTTCCGTGGACTTCTGTACCTTTCTATCAGTTTCTTGAACTTTTTCCTATTTATCTACGAAATTGGATGAAATATCCGAAAACGGATTGCAGACTTAAAAAATATATGGTCGATATTCCTAAAGTAGCATCATTAACTCGAGATATATAAAAAATATGAAATGGCGGATAGAGCACACAAACTCCTGCACGACGACATGAGTATATAATGTTGAATCGGGTAAATAACTTTTAAAAAAGTTTTCATAAATGTTCTTTTTCATCAAATTTCAATATACATTTATTTATTTCTCCTTTTATCAAAAATATAAACCTAAAACTGTAGCCATTTGGGGGTGGCGTAGTGCAGTTGTTAGAGTGCTCCCTTACGACAACAAGCAGCTCAGGTTCGAGTCCCAGTACTGAACAAAAATTGTGGCTTTTCGTAGTTTTAATAAAAAAAAATATATAAGAGGTTCCCCACACATCTAAGAATCGTATTCTTAAGAAAGTCGCCCCCTGAAATTCCACTCTGTCCACCTTTGACTTATGAAACGAATGATTAGAAGAAAGCGCCACTTACTGGGAAGTAAAAGCAGAATGAAGCAAGGACTAAAGCTTACCATTACACTTAGCAAAGTTTCTCACCACTTCACAACAGACAAAGAATTAACGTCAACAGATGGAACAATTGCTGTTGATCATTTCAAAGTTGAAGGTATAACACTGGCCTTTGAATGATCAACTGACAACAACTTGCCCCATTGACATAAGGCGATTATATGGAACTATGAATATACTGTATATCTTCAATCATTTTAAAATACATACAATGCACGCATAAGTAGGAGTGTAAACTCCTGACTATTGGTCGTTAAAAAAAAATGCAGATATTTTTGGGATCGGGATTTCAGGATTGGCATCCCTAATATGTGTACATTTTTTAATTTTCTTATTAGTATTTAATTTAATTCTAAAAAAAAATTATTTCTTTTTTTGCAATGATTACTGAATCCATACAAATTTAAGCCTAATTTAAAAACAAAAATTATTATTTTTTTTTTCTCGTTTAGTTGTTGTTGTGGTAACAGCAGGTCGTCTGATTCCAGACTTTCGTCCCAGGTGAAAATAAATTAAAATATTAAAAGAAATGTATAGATTATATATGACAATATGATGTTATATGATATATATGTATGGAGTGAGTGATGTGTAGAGTTATGTTG
Source organism: Metopia argyrocephala (assembly GCA_963576795.1). Lineage (NCBI taxonomy): Eukaryota > Metazoa > Arthropoda > Insecta > Diptera > Sarcophagidae > Metopia > Metopia argyrocephala. Next base: position 51,437,343 of record OY756211.1, on the reverse strand, counting down.
CCGGTAATCGAAGGAACCCTGCTATTTCAATAGGTTTCATCCAAAGATCGTGGGGTGTAAGGGTGGTGTCGCATGATCGGCAGTTGAATAGGTGTAACGTATCGTGGGGGCTCTGTAGGCATTGGGGACAGACGTCTAGTGTCCCTGGAATTATTCTCGCTTTGTAGTTATTCAGTAGGCTGCAATTGAGCAAGGATCTCAGTTGAGCAAGGATAACTCTTGTGTACCTCGGTAGTTGTTTTTCGCAGTTTGCTATGGTAGGCGGGTGTTCATTAAGGATCTTGTTCATTTCGTAGCTGTCAATAGCTTCTTTGTCAGCAATTTGCTTTATGTCTTTCCTGATGTGTCGATGGGGAAGGTTATCAATGACTATGTGGTTATTTGGATGGCCAGGACAGTGACATGCCATTAGAAACTGTTTCGTGAGCAGTATGTTGTGTGATTTAACAGGCAGCATCATTGCCTCTTCGTGCAGGTGGTCAACACTAGTCATTCTGAGACATCCGGTGGCTGTACGTAATGCGCAGTTCTGAATTCGTTGTAGGTTTTTCCATTGTGTATCGCTTAAAAATGAGGTCCATACCGGAGCTGCATAGCTGAATATTGATCTGCTTATTGCTTTAAATGTTGTGATGATTGTTTCTTTTAACTTTCCCCAAGTTGAGCCAGCTAGTGCCTTTAAGACTTTGTTTCTTTGTTTGACCTTTCCCTGAATGTATGTAGCGTGTCGGGAGAAACATAGATATTTTTCAAAGACAACACCTAGTATTTTAGGGTATTGGACAGTCGGGATTGTGTTTTCCCCGATTGTAATATTTAGGTCCAGCTTGACTTCTTTGGTCCAGGATGTAAATATCTTTACCGTGGATTTTGATGGTGAGAGTTTTAGTTTACGGTTATCGGTTACAGTTGATGTTGTCTTTCAGGGATGGAAGTAGAAGCGACTCCAAGAGCTAACTTAGGGGTGATAATAAGGAGATCGGTCGATATGAGTTACCCTGACTTGCAGGTTTATCTGGCTTCAAAATGGGTATAATTCTGGCGACTTTCCATATGTCCGGAATGATAAGCTGTTTCATAGATATGTTCATGAGTTCTGCAATGTATTCAAGTGCTAGAGGTCCTAGTTTCTTTAGCATAAGCATCGAGATGCCGTCTGAACCTAGGGCTTTTGAGGGTTTAGCTTTTGATATACATGCTTCAATATCACTGGTCAGGAATGATGGTGGATTGGGATCTCGTGAGAGATTTTTTGCTTTCCGTATTATGGGCCTCCTAGACTTGTCTTGTTGAGGTGGATGTTCTATGAATTGTCCACAGAATTTCATAGCTCCTTTCCTTGCACTGGTTATTTTGGTATTTTCGAACGTTATCGCCGTAAGGTCCTTACGTTTGCCACCACCTGATAAGCTCTTAATGGTGGACCATAATTTCTTTGTTCCCATTTGGCAAGTATTTAGGAAGTTAAGCCAAGTGTTTCGTCGGTGTTCGTCTACCAGATTGTCAATTTCGATCGACATTTGTGCGATTCGCTCATTGGTCGGGTCTTGTGCTCGCAGTCTGTCTCTTTCGTCCGCGAGTCGTGCTGCATTTGATGGGAAGTTAGGTCTAATGTTGGGTATTCTTCCCGCGGAGATGAAACGCTTGACAGCCAGTTGAATTATCTTACGTAGGGTTTTTTCACCCTTTTTGGCGCATGTGGGTTGGGGCTCAAACTGCAACGTGTCCTCAATGTTTAGCATAAATCCTCTCCAATCAGCTTTATTATAATTGACAAATGTGCGGTTTTCTGGTTCTATATAATCACTCGGTTTGTCTATTGTGATATGAATGGGAATATGATCTGAGTGTAGGGCAATATCGACTCTCCAGTTGGTGTAGGTAAGTAGTGATGGTGATACTATGGTGACGTCAGGAGAACTGCTGCATGTGGGCGTGATTCTGGTTGGAAAGTTCTCATTTATTACTGCGAATTCAGAATCGTCTATTTGATCGGCTAAGTTTATACCCCTAGTGTCGTTCCCAGATGTGAATACCAGCTTTCGTGATGTGCATTTAGGTCACCTAATATTATTTTGTTGTCACCCTGAAGAAGATGTTCAATATTAGGATGGTAGAAGTTGCCTATACTGTTAACCGGGGGGATATATACATTATATATTTCTATCTCGACATCACCTGTTTTTATGGCGATGCCCATTACTTCTAGATAGTTATCTTCAGCAGCAGGGGTTGGTGGTGACAAAAGTTTGTAGTTCACATTGCGTCCAATTATGAAGGCCAATCCACCTCCGTGGTTCCTGCCTCTGTCTTTTCTTAGAATGTTGTAGTTGGCTGATGAATTAAGTCTACTTGTGTTTGTAAGTTTTGTTTCTTGAATCGCTGCTATGTGGATGTTGTTAGTGTGCATATAAGCAGTGATTTCGGTTATCTTTCTTCTTAAACCGTTACAGTTTAATTGCATGATAAAAGTGGACTGAGGGGAGTTATTATTATGGTGGTATCTTGGTTGTTGATAGGGATTAGTTGCAGTTATTTGTTGTTGTGTTGTGGGGCTGCTTGGGGGTCTGATTCTGGGAGATGTTGAGTTCGCACTTACTGAAGCATTTACTGGTAAAGAGGAAGTGCAGCAATTTGCTATAAAATTCACGTTCCAATCCCGATGTGAGCGTAGATTTGTGCATCTTTTCATGTGGCACCATTTGTTACATCCATTACATTTGACTGACGTTATGTTTGAATGGATCGCTGAGTCACATATTGAGCAAATCCATTGTGTACGTCGCGTTGGGTTGACGTCCCTTGAAGATTCAGGATTATTGGGTGTTGTATTATCAATAGTTGAGTGCGTTCGATTACAACAATTTGCCACGAAGTCGGGAGTCCAGCTACGGTGGGAGGTGATGCCTGAACATGTTCTCAGGTGACACCACCCATCGCAACCCGAGCACCTGACTGATGTGGTGTTTCTCTTGATGATGTTATGACACACTGAACAGTACCAGGTAGGGCCTGGATTCTGTTCCACTCCGGCTGTAATTAAAAGTAAATAGAGCAAATTTGCCGGAATAATTTGCTCACCTGGGAAAAATATGTCTGGGTGATACAGTCCTTGCTGTGGTGACAATCTTTGGCCGATGGTTGATCGGGTCGTTCCGGAGCGAAGATCCAATTCTCGTGGGAACGTCTCGTTTAGTAGTTTGTTTTTCTTCTAACCATTAACTTTGCTTTATACTTTAAATTTATTTTTGTTTTATATACAATTTTCTTCACCTGATTTCAAGAATCCGCTAACTACGAGTATTGGAACTACATTTTCATTTAATTGTCCAATTTAGCACATAAAACTTTATTTTTTCTCACAAAACTAAAAAAAATACCACAAATTCTAGCGTGAAAATGTTTGCGATTATTGTGTATTTGGAATTTTTAAGGTTTTTCATTTTCACACTTGATTTTCAGATTTGCCAAAAACAAAAATATTTACATTTGAGTGATAGAGAAAACTTGTTTGTTTTACATAACTTTCTATGAAAAAATTGTTTGTTTTTATTGTTTTAGAGTTTTCCAGCAAAAATATTTCGTATTTTAGAGGCTCAAAAGGAACTTAATTGCTGTTGTATTAGCTTACAAGTATAATGAATAGTTAATGAGAATTAGGAAATATAGCAGAATCATTGATTTGATTTTTAAATTATTGTACATGCATACATACATAATTGGCCATTACCACCCTGTTTCAGAGTTACGCAGTACTCATGGTATGTGTGTCAATTTTTATTCATGAGTACCGGGACCTATAGTTTAAATTCGATTTTGAACGACAGACTTGATAAGCCTTTTCATGGCAATCACTTACTCTCAGGGATTTTGCCAGAAGGCTGCTAAGAGGTAGTCGCCGAGAGAAATATTTTTGTGTACATTTCTTTTTTTTCAAGGTGTCAAAGCTGAGGTTTGAACCCTGAGCTATCGCCTTAATAAGTGACCACTGCGGCTACAATAATTTAATTATTTTAAGTGAAACTAAATTAAATGATAACTATAACCATTATATAGAAGTAGTTTGTAATTAATAATATATATACAAATTTATAAAGCTTACCCTGTTCCCCTACATGGAAGCAGGTTGTAATGCAGAGGCTTTTTCCAAGTGGGACCTTGCCATATAAAAATTGTGTTTTCTGTAATAAACTTTGTAAAAAATGAGATCCAGTTTTTGCTGGGATGTGTTTGTTTCTTGAATGAAGTTGATAAATTGTTTTTAAAATCTCTTCTACTTAAATAAATGAACTTGTTTCCTTAAAATATTTTCGCAGAAAATTATTTATGAAATGAAAAATACAACATTATTTCATTTTCACAAGGTTCTACATAGTTTATGTAAAATTTCTATGGGTTTGTATCTTTTCTCAACACGGTGCGATTTAGAGTTTACAATATAAGTGATTTGCAATATATAAATTTAACAAAACAAACAATAAATAATCGAAAACATAGAATGTCCACTGAATAACAATTAGTGGACGTTCACACTATGCACGTAAACAAAACTATAGGGGAGGAATTGTATATCAGTAATAAAAATAATAGCTAAAGAACTTAAGCCTTACTTCGGCTTAGCCCAATCTTAATTATAATCTTTTAAGATATATTTTATTAGAATTTTAAATTTTTATAATGTGTATTACTACGTATTTGTAAAAATGATTTTTAGTTGGTTTGTTTGGCGTTTAGTAACCCTTAAATCAGCTTCATCTATTACTAAGAGATGAAATTTGTTTATTTTTTTGAGAAAATTTAGTTATAAAATTTAATAATCTAGAATCCTGCAATATTGATATAAGATATATGACAGTTATATGTATTCTCTCAACCTGCATCCAAATAGGTAATATCGTTACCCACTCTTACCGAGAATGATATATTTGTCTTTTTAAAAATTTCAAATGGCTGTTACTTCTGGTTCCGATGGTGTTAAAAGTTATAATGGGTACATTTGGAAAAAGTCTGGCTTGACTTAAATAATAACCGACAGAATGAAAGCAGACAATATGAATTACCAAAAGTTTTTCCAAATATATGCATGTATGTTCCTTCCAGTGTTTTACAAGGCATTCAAACGATGTCCTTTCAAGTCATATTGTCGTCCTGTTTTAATATTTTATAATAATTTAAAAAATTGTTGCTTGGCTGTGAGCAGACGAAACTAGAGAGCAAACAAACTTTTCCACAGTTATATTCCACCCACGACATAGAGCTGTCTTGTATTAATGCATCAAATTAGGGCCGTAATGGTCATTAATTTTCTGGCATATAGGTTAAATAGAATGCTTTAATTTTTTTATAATCTTGTTTGAACAACGTTAAATAAAACTTTATATGCAGAGTTCAGAAAATACACATGTGATACACACAATGTACTGTTTAAAAACAGGGTGTCCCAGAACACGACGTCAATCCGAAGCGGGTGAAAGGATTGATTGTAACCATCATGAGAAAAGTCAGAAAAAAATCTATCCCATGCGGTTTGAAATTTATGGGCATTTAAGAAAACCATAGAAATTTGGTCGTGGCATACTGGTAGAGCGCTTGCACAGAAACTCACACGACCAAGGTTCAATTCCAGCGAAGGACAAAATTATAAAAATAAATATTTGCGGTTTTCTAAAATTACAATTTAAATTAAAAATTAAATTTAAATAATATAAGAGGTTCCCCCCCCTCCAGCAAGACCATCTGCAAGAAACCGCCCCCTGACATTTCTAATCTATTCCACCAGAAACCAATGATCAGAGGTACAGCGCCACCTTCTGGGAAGATAACAACTAATCTACTGAAGACGCTCACCATTCACATGTAAACATCCACCGACAGATGAGGCCATTGCTGTTTGATCATTTGAGGGTGAAGGTATAACACTGGCTCTTGAGTGGACAAATTACCAGCAACTTGTTTCATCAACAAATGGAGGCGCAAAAAATACAAAATCTATAAAAAAAAGCAAAAAATACAAAATCTATAAAAAAAAAAAAAAAAAACTTCTATCAACCATCTTCACATTCCAATACAATGCACACTGCATGAGTAGGGGTTTACCCCTGAGTATTGGTCTTAAAAAAAAAAAAAAAAAAAAAAAAAAAATTTTTCGGTTATTGTGGTTAATTTTTATTATTTTTGTTCATTAAAACCTTAGAACCGTAATTCTAAATAGCATTTCTAGAACCACAGTAAAAACTAATGACGCAATTGCCCCAAGTTTTCTAGAATTAAGACTATTTTTTATTGAACTGTGAATTTAAAATTTTAAAAATTTGTCGACTTTGAAAGGCCCTCCTTTTAAAAAATTTACTAAAGTGCCTTGGCAAGTGCCATTAAAAGTTCGCGGATTGAATCAGGATTGCAAAATAGTACAATACTTGTTAGTTTCATAATAAAAAAACGAGTAAAAAAAACTTAAATAACCCGATTTTTGCTAACCCATTTTACTCAGTTTAAATGTTTTTCATTCGTTTTTTATTACGTTCCGTTGAAATCTGTGACACTCTGTATATATACATATTTGTATTTTCATATAAAATATTTGTGTTTGTAAATTTTGCACAATACCGATCACAAAGATGAGTGTTGGGTTACATACATACACGTACATGTATAGATCACGTGTTTTTCGGTCGCAAAAGACTTCAATACAAGAATGAATCGAGTATATGTAGCTATACTACAGGGTGTTTTTTTAGAGGTATAGAACTTCGAATTGCAATAAAACACAAGAAAATCGTTTTAATGTCCATCAATTTGGCTTTATTGGAAGGGTAATTTTATGCCATTAATGTTTAAATATGATTTCGGGCATGTGGCCGCCGCGGCTAGCTCGAATAAAGCCAATTCTACAGGTCCAATTTTCAACCACTTTTTCGAGCATATGGGGCCGTATGTTGGCAATAACGCCACGAATGTTGGCTTCCAAGTCCCCAAACGTTTCTGGTTTGTTGGCGTAGACGAGCGACTTCACATATCCCCAAAGAAAATAATCCAATGGTGTCAAATCACACGATCTTGGTGGCCAATTGACAGGTCCATTCCGCGAAATTATGCGCTCATCGAATGTTTCCTTCAATAAATCGATTGTGACTTGCGCTGTGTGGCATGTAGCGCCGTCTTGTTGGAACCACAACTCATCCACATTCATGCCATCCAATTAGGGAACAAAATAGTCGGTTATCATGGCTCTATACCGGTCTCCATTAACGGTAACTGACTCTCCAGCATTATTTCGGAAGAAGTATGGTCCAATGACTCCACCAGCCCATAGAGCACACGAAACAGTCAGTTTTTGTGGATGAAATGGCGTCTCAAGGGTCTCATGTGGATTCTCTTCACTCCAAATGCGGCAATTTTGCTTGTTGACGTAGCCATTCCACCAAAAATGAGCCTCATCACTGAACAAAATTTTGCGATGAAAATCAGCATCGAGATCAATCTCATTTTCGGCCCATACACCAAAATCACGACGCATTGCATGGTCTCGCGGCTTTAATTCTTGCACAAGCTGGATCTTGTAAGGTCGCAAGCCAAGATTTTGCGCAAAATCTTCCATAAAGTTGATGGACAAAGCTCCAATTGCTGTGCACGGTGGCGAATCGATTCATTCGGGTTCTGCGGATGTGTATTATCACATAGAGTAAACGTAGTTCGAAAACGATCCATGGTTAACCGAATTAATTGCTCTGATGGACGATTATGTCGACCATAAAATGGACGGAGCTTGCGGTAAACTTCGCGAACTGAACCATTATTTTCGAAATAAATTTGCACGATTTGCAAGCGTTGTTCTTTTGTCAATCTGTTCATGGTGAAATTACAAACAAACCAAACTAAATATTAATCACTTGACAGCTGACAAAATGGCCGCCAGTTAAAAAATTGATGCCAACTTAAAAAAGTACATGTAAATAACAAAAAATAATTTATTTGTTTTTATTAGAAAGAAAAAGAGATTTAAGTGTTTTAAAATTTTAGATATGGATGTGCATGATAAAAGTAATTTTGCGTTATTAGTTTAAAATAATATGTATAATTTATTACAAAAATATAGTTATACAATTTTCTGACTATTTATTTATTGGCCTGTAAAATAATTGCATATAATTGAATAAAATTAAAAATACTTTTTCAAAATGCATTCAATATGAAAAGAAAAACAACAACAACAACAAATTGAGAACAATTAAGGCAAATTGCTTGCTTTTCATATGAAAATAAAAATTCATTTAAAATTGTTTTGAAATTTAATTGAAGTTTAAATAAATGGAAATAAACAATTCTTTGAAAGAATTTTAATATTTCAGATTTATGTTGTTTTTTTAAATTATTTTTAAACTAATTTTATTTAAGTAATTAATTTTTTTTTATTTCTCTTTCTGTTATCATTTTATTGCTTTAGTTTGAGTTTGGTTAGGTTGAGTAAATACATACTCCATATATTTACAATACTTTAAGCAACAGTAATACTTTCAAAAATATCACGACTGTTAAAAGAAATTTGGCAGCACTATGAGTAGATAGACGTGTTTTTAGAGGCTGTGTCTGATAGAAATTTTTTTTTATTAATAAAGTGGTTGAATTTTAAAAGTATTCTGCTGAAATAATATTTTTTTTATATATTGGTGTTTTGTTCAACTGGTTACAAATTGGAATCTTGGATTTCTGATATTATATTTGGTGGATAAATGCAAGCATATGATAACCATAGTGGTTTGTATACACACATATGTATATGCACACACTATTGAAGTGAAGTAAGAAGAATATAAGAAATAACATAAATGAAGATAATGGCGCCTGCTAACTAATGTTATACACACTCGTCAAAAGTAACAATTGTGAAAATAGTTTTTCTTACAACTGCGTTGTGATTGTTACTGGAGAAAATACATATATGTATGTAAATATAGCCCAACTGAGTAAAGCCAACGAGTTGAGGTAAAGAAGTGTTAAAATTAAAGAAATGGCGCCTGCCTACAATTGTATGGTGTGTAACAAGAATGTAAATAAAACTGATGCAGGAATCAAGTGTGAAGTGTGTAAGGTATGGTGTCACATTAACTGTGTGGGTATACCTATTGAGTTCTACAACCTCTTGGGACAAAACAGAAATCTAAATTTTAGCTGTAGTCGGTGTCACAGTAACCCATCGACGAAGAATACCGAACAGAAGTTGTTGGGCTATTTTGCCGACTTAGATAAAAGACTAACGAGTAGCATTGAATTGATAGACGAAAGAATCTCTACCCGATTTAATACATTCGCGAATGAGATAAGAACACAACAAAAAAGTATAAAGAGCTTAGTTGAATCAGCAATAGGTGATATTCGTTCGGAGTTCAATAATGCCATTAAGAAAGTCCAGATTGATGTTGAGGCATGTAATGCATCAGATAAATTAGCTAATATTGATCTAGATAACAATAGACTACAAAGAAAAATAAATCGTGCAGATATTATTATAACCGGCTTGCCTGTAGGTATTGATAATCTAGCTAAGGCAGTATTGGCGATGTGTGCATACTACAAGGTTGTTGCTGATAATGAAGACATAAATCACTGTGTATATATGCATAATAATAAATCCATTCTATGCGAAGTTAATAATGTTCATCTGAGGGATGAAATTATAAAATCCTATTTTAAAACTCCAAATATAAAACTAAATTATGTTATTCGAACAGAGATCAACACTAGAGTATATTTAAGTGACAATCTTACTACAGCAGGGATTCGATTACAAGCACACTGTCGTGCACTGAACAAACAAAAGAAGATCTTGTGGTCTCGTATTCTCAACAGAGATGTTCCTATATGTAAAGTTAAATTCCCGGATGGTACGGAAAAAATCTTGGATGGTGCGCAATGTTCTGAATTATAGTATGATAAACTAAATTATAATCTTTTGTATTACTTTACTTATAATATATACTACCTAATGAGACTGCTGGTATAGACTGATATATGGCGTAAGTTGGTTGTAAAGTGATTCAATATCTATTTACCTATATCTTTAAATATTGTATTACTTTATTTTAAATTTTTTTAAATTTTTGATTTATAGGGTTTTCATCAATGGTAGTGACTGTTTGTGGGTGGTAATAGAATATCAGCCATAGACATTATTTTTAAGCGGGGGAGGTGGAACTCAGGAATGATCATTGCTTGTGGTTCTTATTTTTTCCCTCGTTTAGAATGGAACTCACTTTCAATTCTGCCGTTGTTAATATTGATGTCAATATGCTGAACGATCATTTTATTAGTAACCAACATGATTGTGTGGATGATGAGCCTTTCTGATGAGATTGGAATTACTAATAATTTTACTTTTATGAACATTACTAAGATTGAGTTATTTAACTCATTATGTGGAAATAAATCCACGTCTACTGGGGCTGATGGTCTTTCTATTAAGATGCTGAAGGGGAATATGACGATTAATAATATGAGGACTATTAGTATTTTATCTACTGTCTCTAAAGTAATAGAGAGTATCATGGAGGCGCAGATCGTGAAATTTTTAAATGTGAATAGGGTGCTTAGTGATTGCCAATTTGGGTTTCGTGCGGGTCGTAATACTAGTTTACTGTTAACGGAATTGGTTGACTCCATTAGAAATGGCCTTAATGATGGTTAGGTGAGTGTGCTAGCTCGATTGATTTGTCAAAGGCATTTGATCAGGTGAGGCACTCTTGTCTTATTTGCAAGATGAATACTAAGTAAAAATTTTCGAAATCTGCGTGTCGCCTAATTTGGTCTTATCTGAGTGGTAGAAGTCAGTATGTAACGTTAAACGGTCTATCGTCAGATAGAAAGTGTGTTAAATTTGGGGTCCCTCAGGGTTCAGTTCTTGTTCCGCTATTATAGGGTGTATTTTTTAGAGGTATAGAACTTCGAATTGAAATAAAACACAAGAAAATCGTTTTAATCTCCATCAATTTGGCTTTATTGGAAGGATAATTTTATGCCATTAATGTTTAAATATGATTTCGGGCATGTGGCCGGCGCGGCTAGCTCGAATAAAGCCAATTCTACAGGTCCAATTTTCAACCACTTTTTCGAGCATATGGGGCCGTATGTTGGCAATAACGCCACGAATGTTGGCTTCCAAGTCCCCTAACGTTTCTGGTTTGTTAGCGTAGACGAGCGACTTCACATATCCCTAAAGAAAATAATCCAATGGTGCAAATCACACGATCTTGGTGGCCAATTGACAGGTCCATTCCGCGAAATTATGCGCTCATCGAATGTTTCCTTCAATAAATCGATTGTGACGTGCGCTGTGTGACATGTAGCGCCGTCTTGTTGGAACCACAACTCATCCACATTCATGCCATCCAATTCGGGAACAAAATAGTCGGTTATCATGGCTCTATACCGGTCTCCATTAACGGTAACTGACTCTCCAGCATTATTTCGGAAGAAGTATGGCCCAATGACACCACCAGCCCATAGAGCACACCAAACAGCCAGTTTTTGTGGATGTAATGGCGTCTCAAGGGTCTCATGTGGATTCTCTTCACTCCAAATGCGGCAATTTTGCTTGTTGACGTAGCCATTCAACCAAAAATGAGCCTCATCACTGAACAAAATTTTGCGATGAAAATCAGCATCGAGATCAATCTCATTTTCGGCCCATACACCAAAATCACGACGCATTCCATGGTCTCGCGGCTTTAATTCTTGCACAAGCTGGATCTTGTAAGGTCGCAAGCCAAGATCTTTGCGCAAAATCTTCCATAAAGTTGATGGACAAAGCTCCAATTGTTGTGCACGGTGGCGAATCGATTCATTCGGGTTCTCTTCAACACTTTGCTCTACAGCGGCAATTGTTTCTTCGGTGCGCACTGTTCGACGTCTCTGCGGATGCGTATTATCACATAGAGTAAACGTAGTGCGAAAACGATCCATGGTTAACCGAATTAATTGCTCTGATGGACGATTATGTCGACCATAAAATGGACGGAGCTTGCGGTAAACTTCGCGAACTGAACCATTATTTTCGAAATAAATTTGCACGATTTGCAAGCGTTGTTCTTTTGTCAACCTGTTCATGATGAAATGGCAAACCAAACTAAATATTAGTCACTTGACAGCTGACAAAATGGCCGCCAGTTAAAAAAGTGATGCCAACTTAAAGTTCTATACCTCAATAAAAAACACCCTTTATTTACTATATACCTTAATGATTTTTTTGAGCACATATCTGTTTGTAACTGCAAGGCATTTGCTTTTGCTGATGACATTCAGCTATTGTGGATGTGTTCGGTATGAATACTGATTCTATTAGGTCTATGGTGAATAGCGACTTGGCTGTGATCCTAAATTGGATGGTATATAATTATCTTCATATTAACCCAGATAAAACCAAAGCATTGGTCTTTGGATCGAACGCCGGTGACCAATTAGACTTGAACATTATGATTGCTGACACGGTGGTTGAGACAGTTAGTAGTCTAAAGTGTCTTGGTGTTACCATAGATGATAGATTATCTTTTGGGCCTCATATTGATATTGATATTCTACAAGTCGCTTTGTTTCATTAAACTAAATTCTCACTTGTACATTTGTAGAATTGTAGAAAAAAAGCTTAGGATCGACAGAGACTCTCAAAAAAATTTTACAAGTTACAAGTGAATGATAAATTGAATTAAAATTTGATTATTAACTATTTTTTAATAAAAATTAGTTCAAATAAACACAAAATCAAACAATTTTAATATTGCCATTAATTTATTTATTTTGTTTGTTTTTAAATATTTTTTTTTTCAAATAAGTGATTATATGTAATAAAAAAACTATGTCACATTGTTTGCTTATTACAAATTATCGATATTAAAGTACCCATAATTGTAAAAGTATTTAAAATAAGTTTTTGAATTTTTTAGACTGTATTCATAAAAATTATTATAGGTTTATGAACCTCTCAATGAACCTATAATATTTTTTATGAACACAGCAGTTCTATATAATTCATGGGTACTCTAATATACATACAGTACCTCAAACAACTGACCACCTGTTTGAATGTCCAATGTTCAAATGCTTACAACGCCAGAACTATTTCTCCGATCTTGTTAATGGAGCACTCATTTGTTTTGTTATTGTGTGTTCTTTTAAATGGATGGCATGAGAAAAACAATCTAGGAAACCGTTATCTTTTTATATTCAGATAATTAAAAAAAAGTGCATGTTGTTAATTCTTTGTCTTAAATTTTTCTACATCCTCAGTTAGAAGTGAAATCAGAAGGAATATCTAAGAAAAACTTTAACATTGAGAATAAGTTGGAGTTGTTAAAAAAGTCTCTAACCCTTTCTTAAGAAGTTTTGATACATTTATTATTTTTAAGGACAACAATGGTACCTTTTTGGCCGGAGAATATTGTGGAGCGTAGTTCACTAGTTTTTAAGAAAATGTAAAAGCTGTCGTGCAGAAGCAGCAATTATCGACTTCAGTAAAAAGTTCGTTATAAATTGGCACTAAAATGTGGCTTTTCCACTACCTATTTGTACAAGCAGATGAAATAAAATCTTTAGACAGCAGAAAGTGGTGATTGCAGTGCAAATTTATAAAAATTTAATCTTATTTGAAAATTTTAATCTGTCTGTGTAGCCAGTTAGAAATTCATTGCATTCTGCTGGTCAGAGTGGTCGAGCAAAAGTAAACAAACAAACCACTGACCACAAAACCCCATCGAAAGCTTCGCCTGGATTTTGATCGGACACATTTAAATTGAATTAAATTGTACTAAGGAGGATTAGAAGATGGTCCTATTTCCGGACTAAACCAAAGTTACAATAAGTTAGTTTTCCAGCAATACATTAATTTGAAATTCACCGCTAAAACAACTTAAAAGTGGTTAAATGATAGCGAACGGAAAGTAATATAATGATCACCGAAATAGCCTGATAGTGGGAGTCCTAACATCTTTAATTAAATTTTGAGGGCATGTGGTCAAAACCTGGAGAGAGAAAACTATCTATGAAAACCTAGTCAAAAGCATGCTACGAAAAATTTAAGCTGTTATAATTGCGAACGGTTGCTATATAAAATATTAATTTATGTACTTTAAGAAAAAATTGACCACATGCACTTTTATCTATTTATTTGAATATAAAAAGACAAGGGTTTCATAGATTGTTGTCCTAATGAACTCGTTGAAAAGAAAACACAACAACATCAAAAATAAGTGCTCTACGAGCAAAATCGATTAAGTGGTTTTGGAGTTGTAAGTTTTTGAATATGGATCATTCAAACACGTTGTCAATTGTTTGAGTCTGTATATTCACACATATGTTTAATTTATCAAAATAACTTTGTAAAAATATTTTATTTTACTTAAAAAATTTACGAAACAATAATAAAATGTGTTACACTGCGTTTTTATAGGATATTTTAGCACTTTGAGTAATAATAAATAAGAATTCGAAAATTAATATACAATATATACAAAAGAACTTGTAATTGCAGAAATTGTAGTTTACAAGTACATTACTGTTTTTAAAAAACGAAATTCTATTTTTCCTATTTTTTTCCAATATTCGCTAGAGGTTTTTGTGCTGACTAATTGTAGGCTGACTGTGGAGAACAGGAAAAAAAGGATTTCGTTTTTTAAAAACAGAAATGTATTGCTTTGTAAATACTTTTGTTTGGTTTTTATATACTACATGTGATTCGTATTTAGTTTATAACTATTTGAATATAAGTATTTGTATTTTTGCTTACCACCTTTGGGAAAAAGTCTCCTGACGAGTCTCTTAAGCAGAGACGAGATAGCCATAGAGACATGCTTGTCCCCAAAGCAATACATTTCATATATTATGTATATTAAATGTATTTGCCTATATGGTGAAAAATATTTTTTGTTTTTAAATAAACATAAAAAATTTAATCCACACAAAAACCAATATAAAAAACGAGCCATAAATAAAAAACATGTAAATAGTAAATTCAAGCATCGCGGTAGTGCAACTGTGGAATTACTTAGAAACAGATCCGATTTGGAGAAGAGTCGTCAAGACTGTTTCCTCGAAAATATATTTCAGAAAGAAAAAGCACTATATTAGTTCGTTTTCAAACACGGGGTTTTATTATATAAAATTTAATTCACTGGGTTTTTTTTTCTCTTTGTACGTACCGTAGGTTTTACAATGTAAGTGGTCTTACAATAAGATAAAAAGGATAAAATAAAACAATAAATAAACAAAAACATAGAACGTCCACTGAACAATAACCAGTGGACGTTCACACTATGTGCGTAAACATCCCGCCCCCCTTGCAATACTGCAACCAGAAAGGCTAAGGATCACGCGGGTCTCATTACAAGATGAGAAATAGGGGTAGAAGACCAAATAAAACAATAGTTTGTCTCAAAAAAAAAAAATTGTTTTCACAATTTAGAGGAAAAAAAATTTTACATAAAATAAATTTATAATTATGAATATTAGGAACGGGTTGGGGATCCAAATAGGATGATAATGGATGTACAAGTTGATGGATATTGATGCCTCAAGTCGTCTTCAATACACGTCCAACTTACAGGGTGCACTTTACATGCTTCTGTAGAATAAAATAAGAAAAAACGAAAAATACAAAAAAAAAATTAATATATAGTTTTCTAAACTAGGTATGAGAACGAGCTTTACTACCGGGCGGGTAAAAATGCCAGAAGCTGTTCTCACGTCTGCCGAAACGACTCTTGTATCGGGTTCTACAGGGGTATTTTTCAGAACATGACAGACCAGCTGACCGAGCTAATCGTTGACATATAAGTTTCAGGCTATATCGGGTGAATTTCACATCCGATTGGGATAAGTCTAAAGTGTTATACAAGCATTTTCGGGTTATGAAATACTGTAAACTCCTGAAGCAATACGAAATTAATCGCATCGCACGGGGTAAATCTGAAAAAGGTTCATGTTTGTCAAACAGTGGTTCAAATTGGTAGTTCTTGACAAAGATAAGCCTATGACACGGGGGTTTATTTAGCCAAGATAAAATAATAGTAGAATCAGTCCACATATAAACCTTTCTCTTGTCTAGATTTATTTGACTACATAGTGATTCTACCATATTTGCCATCAAAGCCGCTCCAAAAAGCTCTAAACGGGGTAATTTTTCGGACTTCACGGGAGCCATCTTTGTCTTTAATACGAGTAAATGGGTAATTATTTCACTCGTAGACACATTTCGAACATAAATAGCAGTTCAACATGCCTTTTTAGAGGTGTCACAAAATGCATGAAGTTCAACTTTGTTCTCGGGGAGAAAATTAACCCATCTTGGAATATTAATTTTCTCAACATTTGGATAATCGTCTAAAAATGATCGCCATTGTATAAGATTTTTGATTTTGGGGGTGATGAAGAGGGAAGTAGAAGAGATGCGGCAACAGTTGCCAAAACAAGTGATGATCAGCCAAGCTCAACTTCAGTCAGCTCAAACAAAAGTTCTATTTTGGGAGATTCTATGTATGTGCGTACACCTCCCCCATACATAAAAAGGCTGCTGGTGATTGTCTCCATCAGTGGCCTGTATTCTCCGGGAAATATGGAGTTCAACCTAGCTCTAAGTGGCCTGGCGCTTGCTATAGGTAGAGTATGGTTGGTGATGCATGGCGCCGCTTGTGCTATCGGAGACTCGACTGGCATCAGTCCAGGGGGCTGTTGTACGGGTGACAACAGTTTTTTTTTTTTTTTTTTTTTTTTTTTTTTTTTTTTTTTTTTTTTTTTTTTTTTTTTTTTAAGACCAATACTCAGAGGCAAACCCCTGATGCAGTGCATTGTATTGGAATGTGAAGATGGTTGATAGGTTTTTTTTTTTTTTTTTTCATAGGTGTTTTTGTATATTTTGCGCCGTTTATTGTTGATGAAACAAGTTGGTGTAAATTTGTCCACTCAAGAGCCAGTGTTATACCTTCACCCTCGAATGATCAAACAGCAATTGCCTCATCTGTCGGTGGATGTTTTATGTGAACGGTGAGCGTCTTCAGTAGATTAGCTGTTATCTTCCCAGAAGGTGGCGCTGTACTCCTGATCATTGGTTTTTGGTGGACTGGATTAGAAATGTCAGGGGGCGGTTTCTTGCAGATGGTCGTGCTGGAGGGGGGGGAACCTCTTATTTTCTTACATTTAATTTTTAATTTAATTTGTAATTTTTAGAAAACCGCAAATTTTTATTTTTATAATTTTGTTCTTCGCTGGGATCGAACCTGGGTCGTGTGAGTTTCTGTGCGAGCGCTCTACCACTATGTCACGACCCCTGGTGGTTATTATGTACCGTGTAAATCATTCTATTGTATAATAAAATAAATATAATGTGGTCGTATTCCACAAAATAAACACACTCTTATAGGGGATATCACTTTATATCATACAAGTTTTTTTTCTTTCATTATCCATTTCTCAAAAGACCGGCAGGACTTTGGGAGCCATTAAAGTCGCTAGCAAGCATTCGGTTGGGGGGTTCGCGTCCACCTTTCTCTCCTAGACCACCTATAAGTTCCGTTACATAAATAATATTTTAGACTCCCTGTTTTGTCTTTGAAATAAACAAATAATCAAAACCCCAAGATTTTCATATAAATTGTATTTGGAAAAATTATGCGATTTCTAGATATGTATATTGAGTTGTCCTAAGGTGTTGTTAAAGACAACAGGTTCTCAACCCGATATGTATATTGGGTTGTCCTAAGTTATTGTTAAAGAAAACAGGTTCTCAACCCTCCCTACCTTTGGTTTTAGTCGTCCTTTAATTTCATCTAAAACCCCTATACTCATTCAACCTGGCCTTTTTATTCCATTAAGTAAGAAAACGTAATTTTAACTTTACCACGTCATATTACAAAAATCCTAGTTTATTAATTTCAAAATTCATTTAAATAATAATAATAATAATACAAAAAAAAAATTATTATACATGGCTAGATTTTAAATTACTCATATAATAATATTTTCTCAAAACAAAATTTAATTTTTTCATAACTATGAAATAAAAGAGAAAAAAAATCTTACTTTACGTTTAACTAAAAATTTAAATTACGGACCTTATAATCTCGAGTGTAACTAAAAGCAATCATAATCATAATTATCTCAAAATTTTACTTGACAGTTTAAAAAGCACTGTGTGATATTTTTCACTCTTAATTTCTCTATGATGATGTTTGCTTTTAGCCCATCAACCACAATTGAAAAAAAAATATTATTTGCAAAAAAAAATGTTATCAAATGATTCTCATTAAAAAATATTCTTTTACTCACCAATTTTAAATTGTAATACAGCAACGACGAGGCCTCCCATAACGCTGATAAAAATAAATTTTAAGATTATACATTAAATATGCTCAAAATTCTTCATGACCAGTGGTGATATATTAATATTTTGCTTTAATTTTTTCTAGTTTCATCAAACACTTGAGATTAAAGGGAAAAAAATAATTTTGGTTTATACTGGTATACAGAAAAAGTGCTTTTAGATATACAAAATTTTATTTTAACAAAAACCTTTACTAAACCAAAGTTATTTCTTTTTTTTCTATTAATTATAACTATTTTAAATATAATCTAATAAAAATTATCATTATGTATAATTTTGTTTTACTATCATTTATAAAAATTACTATTAATTATACGAAAATTAGATTTTTAACATTATGAATATAAAATTTAAAGCAATCAGCTTTGGTTAATACGAAAAATTGTTAACCAATTTAAGGTTAATAAAAAGAAGTAAATTTTGATTTCCAAACATTTTTTTTATAAATTTTTTAAATTTTTAAGTAGTTAAGTTTGCTTAACTAAAAATTTCGTGAACTAAATACCGAATAAAACATTACAGGCACAATATGCTTCCGACAAATTCTACCAAAGATTTTAAGACAGGTCAGTACTAAACTTGAACAGTTATACACAGCTTTAACTGAATCACCATTCGATCATGAACAAGTATTTTATAATATACTTAATTTCACCCAGTGTAAATTTGACAATTATTATTATTATGCCAGGTTGACTCAGGATATTTCGTCTCTTCCTCCAAGACGCAGTGCTCAAGGAGAATTGGGTAGTCAACCTAATATAAAAGTTTTGATCCGCACAATTATGTTTGTCAGCAAAATGAATTTAAATCTGTAGAATAAAAAACCTGGTTTCTATCCTTATTTTTTTTTTATTCCAATTAACTACTAGAGCCCAAAATGATGTTAGAATTCCTTCTGTCGTAATCAATATTCTTGTCTTCCTTTAAGACCACAATCTATATGCACTCTGACTTTATTAAATGTATAAGCTGTACTTTTATATTATATTTTATAGTATTATACTTCCTCGCAGTTTGAAGTAAACTCAGTAAATGACCTTGAGGTTAACCATTTAAAGTTTAAAGAAGGGAAAAATACCACGTCATACGAATAATGTAGGTAGAAATATTAACACACAGTATATTAGTGGCGCGATTTCTCCGTTATTATAGTAATAGATCATTGAAATTTTCTCTCAATCGCTATTAATAATTAATAATTACTATATTCTATAAATTTCTTCTTAAGGCTGTTTCTCTCCAGTGTATTTGCCAGTAAAATATTCTCAACTTTACGAAACATAAAAAAATATGTTAAAGCTTTCGTAACAATTTCCAGTGCTGTTTAAACTAAGGTACGATCTTAACTTTAAGTTCAATCTAGCAATGACAACAACCCTAATAACGTGTCCCCAAAACTGCTCGTAATAAGCCGTAATAAATCCTGCTAAACATAATTATATCCACATACGAGAAATATATCTTACGATAAATTGCAATGTTAAAAAACAAAAAATTAGCACTATATGGTGTTGGCCTTGGCGTTCTCAAGGACTGACCAGAGATGCCTTAATCTGGTACTACGGGCATCAGGGCAGCCCCGGTTTGCTTGTGCTCCCCTGTCATTCGGGGAGTGAGGTAAATCGGCCTGATGGATTGGGTGTGGCCCCTCGGGGAGTACACGTAGTGGCAGTGGTATATGCTGGGTAGTAGTTTAACCTCCTCAACAAGGGGGGTTGCTGCTATCCAGGAAATGGTATGACGAAACCCAATGTCTATGGGCTCTCCTCTGACCGGTGTTTCTTGGAAATATCCGAAATTGGAGGGTACCGGCTTTGGGTGGCGTTGGTTGGACGCTTATATTCTGACTACCGTCCGGACACGGACGGCGTGTGTTATGTCTAAGGGCGGTGCGCACGATAAATCACCTATTCGTGTACGTACACCAAGAGGAATGATACCTAAACGTTTATTTGGGCCCTCAGTTGTCGATTTAAGTGATAGAGATGAATATGATGAAGACAATCCTAGTATTTTGCTAACAGATAAAGGATCACGAATAGGAGTGGTATTTGTACCAACGGAATATGATGAAACTAGAAGGGAAATGCATTTTATAATTAATGGTGTTGATCAAGGGCCTTGTACTAAAGATATACCATTGGACGAGGCTCCCTTGCATGTGGTCCTTGATGTTTACCGTACAGCAAAACAAATACGTATTATACAACTGTATGCTATTGTATCTCTTCAAAATGCTTGTCGTGATGCTATCTTATTAAATATAAATCCACAAAATATTGAAAAATTACCATTGCCAGATCGTCTAAAGAATTTCATGAGAGGCCAGGATTAAATTCAAGCAGACTCTTCCGGAGTAAATCTTCCAAGAGACGCAAATGATTCACAGTCCATTTTCTCAGCACGAAACTAGCCGAGTTAAGAACCTGGACTAACTCATTACGCTCCTTCAAAGTGTCTTCTAGCTCATGAGAGCCAGCTAGTACGTCACCGACATACATTTGGGGTTTCAATATTTCGGATGCCGCCGGACTCAGGGGTTCACAATCGTTTGCCAATTGCAAAAGGGTTCGAATCGCTAAATACGGCGCACAGTTCACTCCAAACATGACCTCATAGTCCTTCACTTCATCTTCAGGGTCTTGTCGATACAAAATACGCTTATACTGGGTGTCATCAGGACGAATTAAAATATGGCGATACATTTTTACGATATCTGCATTAAAAACGTAATAATAATTGGGATTTCTATAAGTGATATTCCGGTAAAGTTCTTCGCAAAATGTTTCATCTTCAGAAAGTCGAGTGACTTTTGGAACTTCTGGTCGGTATATTTTCAGGTAAAGACAAACCGATGCTGGTCTCAACACTTAAACTTTATATTCAATTTTTAATATTAACTCAATGGGTGTCATTTCTATAAAATTAATACGTAAAGAAAATACCTATTACTGATGTAATGTACAATGCATCATAATATACCTATTACCATGCAAATTACTAAATATGAGATTTCACCACAAGTAGTATGTCGAACCAACACCCGTATGGCATAGATTCCCCGTCCCAGCAATAAAATTTTAATTTTATTTTAATTTTGTTATTTTTTTTATTGTAAGTGGCAGATATTTTGCCACGTTACAAATGTTGCTAACTTTAGAGAGTAAGTAATTCTACAACTAAGCGATTTTACGGTATTTTTGCCTTCAAGGTAGCGTGTTTTTACTAAAAAAAATATCAACATTGAAATAAATATAAACATAAAAACAAAAATAAATATTTTGTTTACTTTTTTTATATTTCACTCTTTCTAGCATTTGTTGTTTCTTTTTTTCAATTCTATACTAATTAAAAAAAAAAGTAGGTGTCATAAGGGCTTTAATAAACCCAAAATACTTGTATATGAATACAGCCGTAAATTTTTAAATATTCCTTTTTCATTGCCTGTTAAGTTTTTTTTACTAAATAGTACTCTTTTTTTAACTATAATGGTGTGAAATTTTAAGTGTTTAATTTAGTAGTTGTGTAAAAATGCATCGGCCAACGGATTATTTTGTATTTGAACTCATATATTTGTTGATAGTGTGTATGAAATAAGTCTTTATAAAAAAGATGATTTTAGGCATACTTTTATTTCAACTGGTGTGCTAAAGAATAATTTAAATTCCAACTACGTTAGTCTCATCAGAGTTCTTTGTGTCCTGTGTATATTCTAGACCCAACATCAACTATATAACTCACTCTTTTTAAGAAATCACATACTGAAATTAATTTCCTCCATATGTATGTACATACACTTGTGTGAGTTAGTCGAAGTAAAGTCAAACAACCGTTTCTCGTCATATCCTCCTTTTCTGACCATCTTTGCAGTTTTTGTAATTGTCATCTTATTTGGATGGATCAGAATTACAACTTATTTTTATATTTTCAATCTTATACCATCTTATCAACATTAGTCGACATCGATGACATGTATACGACTGCAGCTGTGGTAGTAAGAGTTCATCGTCTGATGAGATGAGATGTACTCATATGCTTAAATTAGGGCAAATCGATTTGTAGGGACACAAAGAAATCGCCCAAGTGACAACGAAAACCGTATTCCAAGGATCAAAATAAGAAACCTTTCTTAAGGAACCGTACCTCTAAAATGAATTCGGATGTTCCTTATTTATTTATTTATGTCTACACAGAAAAAAAAAACGTAGTAATGTCAAATGATTTTAACCCTACCGCAAAGAGAATTTACATTCGGATCGTTTCCAATAGCAGTTGCTATTTGTCGCAAACTATAAAATTGCTGCTACATTAAATACAAATTAGCAAATGCAAAAATCGTTCTAACAAATGCGGTTGTCGTTGTCCCAAATGCAAATTGACAAATGCAAAAACTATCCTACCGAATGCAATTATCTTTGCCCCAAATACAATTCGAAAAAATAAAAAAATGTCCTACCAAATGCAATAGTCTTTGTCCCAAATACAATTCGGCAAATGCAAAACTTGTTTTTAAAATTTTAGATTTTATTTACAAACAAAAATAAAATTAAAGGTTTTTCAGGAATACATAATAATTATTTCTAAAATATTAATATAATACATACGTAGGCAATTGAGAGCACAATATAATAATACATATTGTTTGTGTGGGGAGTCGGGGGTTCGGACACTCGGGAGTACTTCTGGACACAATGGGTTATCTCCGGATATTTTCTTATTTTTAAATGAAAAACCACAGCTTTTGATTTTATATATATGTATATATTTGTGTACAGATATGTATGTATGGATACACTTTGTATTATATTTATAACTAGCACTCGGTTATTTTTTATTGAAATATATAATACAAATACTTTATAATATTGTTAATAAATTATTTTATATGTGTAGATCACTGTGTCACTTTTTATAATTTGTAATTTATCAACTGCCGCTGACCACCTTTCACATTGAATGTTTAAATTGTAATAAAAACATGTATTATGTTTGTTTGAAGTGTGAGCTTCACTTCAAACATTATTATAAAGAAAGAGAAACATAAAGAAAAAAAGAAAGAAAAGCTCACACTTTGCCGCATTCATTTAATTGCAGTTAAAAAAAGAAAAAGTACTTGGTTCGCGCGTGAACATCCCGCCCCCCCTTGCAGTAATGCAATTTACACAAGGAGGTGTGATGCCCACGGGAAAAAGGTAAAAGAGGTGATCAGTGACGTAAATATAGATAGAGTAATAGGGTAATATGTAGGTATAGGTAAATAACTTATGTATACAGAAATTCATTGAGTTAAAGGGTTAAAAAATAGTGATTTAAAGGGGCGATTAATAAAGTACATATATGTCTAGGATAGATACTTTAAATTTTAATTAAGGAGTAATATAGATACATTAAAAATGAATGATATTTCTGATGGGTTAATACAATATAAAGATAATATGAAAGTAAATCATTATAAAGGATAAATGAGTACAATATAGAAATGAATTTTGTAATACATGATAAATTAATATGTTGTAAAGATAAATTTTTACAGTATAAAGGGTAAATGAATATATTATAGAGATTAAATTTTGTAAAACAAAAAATAAGTGAATATAGTATAAAGATACATTTGGTTTATAATACAAAAGATAAATGGGTAAATCATAAAGATGAATTGGTATAATACAAAGGATAAACGAATATATTATAAGGGTGAATTTTGTAATACAAAAGATAATATATTATAAAGATAAATTTTTATAATATAAAGGTGAGATTTGTAATACAAAGGGTAAATGAATATATTATAAAGTTAGATTTGCATAATACAGAGATAATTATAATATAGTATAATATAAGATGAATAGAGGTAATACGAGTAAAATGAATATAATGTAAAGATACATTAAGAGGGTAAAATAATACAAGAGAATATAATGTATAAGTTAGTTAATATAATATAAAGATTTTATCTATCTTATATTAAATTTAACAATGAGAAATATAAAGATATTTAAATGCAAATTTTCCAATTATGGTATTGGTGTCGTGGGCCATAGCTGATGAAAATGTTGGTGGCTGGATACCAGGTCTAAGGAGTTGAGGATAAATGTCAGCACCCAGGATAATGTTGAGGTCACCATTGGTATAAAATTCAGGATCAGCCAGACGAAGATTGCCAAAGGTTTCCGCTAGACGATCATCTAACCTCTTTCTGGACAAAGTGAGAGGTAAATTTTCCGTTATTTTAGCAGTGACATGGAATGTAGGTCCATAGTCAAGCTTGAACGGAATGATATTGGGCACCAATTTCCATTTGCACTTTTTTCTATTGGTTACAGATACATGATGATTGTGATGACATCGACGGCAGTCATAGATATTAAATCTATTGTTAGATGAAAGCCGGAGGGAAACTTTCTTCTGCTTAATTGGGGTAACGCTTTTATTGCGATGAAAAGACATATGAACTGTAACGGAAATGATAGAAAAATTAATATGTATTAATTGTGAGGGGGAATGGGGTAGGAGGAATAATTTTTTAATTGGCCAAGTGACGTCACCATAGGTGGTGAGCACTTTTACACCTCGGACGCGTTTATCAGAGCTGTGGTAAAGTCTCACAATATGACTTATTCGCCATTGGTTGGGAGGCAAGTTTTCTTGTCTGATAACAAGTAAGATATTTATGGGGTAATATCGTTGAGGGTATTTCCTTTTCGTCCGCTTGTGGAGGTATAGGATTTTCAATTTTCTCCTTCGGTTAATATAATTTAGGGTATGACTAGATATGTCGGGTTGAAGGGGAGGTAATAAAGAGGTTTCGATTAAGACTTGACCGGGGGTCAGAGTACATAATTTACTTGTGTTTGCGTTCAAATCAGTTTTACATGGCCGTATTTGTTGCGTAATGCTTTTGGTCAATATGGATTTAGGGGGTGGCCAGCTGGCGGGATCAAAGTCCGCGATTCTATTGGGAGAATCTTTCAGCCTGGCAGGAGGGATTGAGGTATTAAATACAACCTGCAATTTTGTGGTTGCACTGTCGGGTGTAATGACCGCGTTGTGAGGGGGATAATATGTGTCGATATCATTAGATGGGGGGTTTATTTTGGTCATTTGACTCAAGGTAGGGTATTCTGTGATGACATGGTCATAATCTGTTTTAAAAGGGGGGTTCTTATTTAATCTCGTTTCATTACGTAGAAATTGAGATATGGCAGTATGCCGAGAGGCGCTTACATTAAGGCTCTCAGGGTATTCGAGTTTAAAGGGGGTTGATACGACGAAGCGTCCATCGCTGTTTTTAAAATTTGTTGTACGGTGAAACTCTCCACAGTATAAATCTTCAAGTGGTGAACAAGGCTTGGTAGGAATATTTTCCAGTTCCCAGCACGGTTGTATTTGATTTAAGAGTTTAATTTTATTACAAAATGATTGATAAGTATCAGTTTGACGTTTCTTATCCATTCGTCCAGTGACAATCCATCCGAAAACGGTTTTTTGGGCCACTAAAGACTGATGACTAGCCCACTTTACGCCATTTCGAATAATTTTAGGGTATACATCTCCTCCAAGAAGTAAATCGATTTGAGAATCTGATTGGCTATCAATATCAGCTAATTGAAGGTGAGAGAAATGGCTATTTTTCAGCGAAGAGCGGGGATAATGAGATAGTTGACTAGTTAGCTCATTCACAATAAATGCATCGGTATCCATTTTGAAACTGTTATCGATCGGAGATCGGATTTGAAGTTTACAGATATGAACTGATGTGGCTGTCAATGAGCCACTTAATCCGTATATCTCTGCCTGAGAGGAGTGGGTTAAAAGATTAAGCTTCATTTGTAGCCGCTTGGAAACCAAAGTAGCTTCAGATGCCGCATCGATGAGAGCACGAACGGTGCATTTTATGTTTCCATTGTAGACATCTACGAGGGCCGTACCGAGAATAACGGAGTGTGAAGAAGATTGTAGTTGAGTTGAAAACGTCTGTAGGGTCCTATCTATTGCTGTATTATCATTTAAGGGGGTTGTATTTGTTTGGAGGGGGGTTGATATTCGAGAATGATTCTCATTTGAATGGGGTATGAAAGCAATAGAAGTAGGTGTTGATGGGTTAGGAGACGTTGTAATTTGGGGGGTGAAAGAAGGGGGGGTGTCAGAGCGATGAAGTAAAGAGTGATGTTTTCTCTGACAGTTATTGCAAACGAATCGACTCTTACATTTCCTGTAGTTATGAGAGGTAGCGAGGCAATTCGAGCAGCGTTTCTGCCGTTTAACTATATTAAATCGTTCCGCAATCGGCATTCGTAAAAATATAGGGCAGAGTCTTAAGGGGTGTGTAGAGGGGCATAGAGAGCAATTACCAGATCTGTGCGTAGACACGGTGGTATTGTAACTATTTAGTTTTATTTCTCGAGGCATATTTTGGCCTTTAGGGTTAGGGGGTTTATGAGAGTTTGAGGAATGGGGTTTTGAAAAAGTAGATCGAATATCTGCCACAGATTCGAGGGTTTGAAATCTGGAGGTCAAGAATTCGTCCAATTCTTTCCAGGTGGGTAGGGAGGCTGGTTGAGAAACAGATTGTTCCCACATACTAAGGGTTGTGTCGGGTAAACATGTTGAACAGATGTAAACAAAGATAATATCCCAGCTTTTCGTATCGATCATCAAAAGATTTAGGTTTGTAACACAATCGTTGATTGTGCGTTGTAAACGCCTAATATTGGGGCCGGTTTCTTTAGCAATTGGGGAAATATTAAAAAGACATTTGAGTTGTGCGTTCACCAAGACTCGTTTATTTTCGTATCGTTTCACGAGATTTTCCCAAGCCATATCGAATCCATCGTTTGTAAGCGGGCAAGTTTTCAGCAGGTCTCGGGCTTCACCTTGAGTCTTTTTGAGTAAATGACTTATTTTCTCAACCGGGGAGAGACGTTTGTTATTGCGATAAAGGGCCGTGAACATATCACGGAATGTGGGCCAGGATTTATAATCTCCGTGGAAGATTTCGGTATCGCATGGGGGGACCGACACATGGGGGATGTGATCTAAATTATCAGCAAAACAAGACGTCCGTTTAGATTTTCGTTGAAGAGCATCCAGTAGTTCATTGGCCTTAGATAGTCCACGCAAATGACTTTCGTAGGTGGAGAAAAAGCATCCTTTTACTGATTGAATGTCCATTTTTTCTTTGGTTTCATCAATTTTGTCCAGGACATCTTCATAGCATGCTCGAAAATCATTCCAGAATCGCTCCATCTCGTTTTTTTGAATCTCCAAGGAGTGAATAGTGTGACGGTCAACATCAAGTTTATCGAAATAACTCTCAAACTCTTTGATATGATCAGCAGATCGAATAAGGGCTTTTAAGAGCGCCATGTTGTGGGATAAATATTTTATTCAAAGGGGGGTTATAAAAAGTAGACAGAAATACTATTATAATATTTCGAAAAATATCCCAGGTGATCTACGTCTATACAGATATGTACGAAAACACGTTAAAATCGATTGACGATGTAATATATAAAACGAGTGAATTTAATTTTATAAAAAAAGGGGGGGTTAATGATTATTATTTTATTTATGAATACTGCGTAGACAATTTTTAAAATATAAATATATTTTTATTTAAGGGTTAATTTAGAATATTAATTATCCAAGAATAATATCAACTTTATTTATCGTCTAATATATGTGTACAGGTAAATTATATAATAAATAAATATATGTATATATAAACAAATTTATCAATTTATTTGTACCTCTTTACTCGATTAGCAATTTCCATAAAATATGTTAAATTCCATATATGTCCTCATATATGAATATTTCTCCCAGTCAACTTCAATTTAATTTCAACTCAATTTAAATTTCACTTGTATTTTAACACCATCATATATTATGCAAATTCATATTATCATATATTTATGAAAAAGACAGGCCTCAGTGTAACAATGTTCGTTAACTTATTAATAACAAGTTCGATCGTTCATAGGTTTGATGTCAACCCTTATTTTAACACTGCAAATATAGCCTGTGTATTTTTCTCTCTTTTTTATTTCTACTTTTTCTTCATACAAATGAGACACAGCAAAAAATATGATATCAAACAATGTTGAGGTATGTTACAGTTTACATACATATAAACAAAAATGCAAAATATTCTATTTCATTTATGTTTCTCCTATTTATATGAATTTCAAGGTTCACATACAAGCATACATGTGTATGTTAAAAAAAATGCAAATATTTTATTTGGTTTATATTTTTCCTCTTTATATGAATTGCAATGTTCACATACAAGCATACATGTGAGTTAAATTAATAAAGCATAAACACTTTATTATTTATTAAAGATTATGTTCTTTATTAAAATAAAATCCTTTTTTTTATTTTTAATATTATTTATTAATATTTTATTTATTAGTATTTTATTTATTAATTCTATATATATTATAAACACTTTATAGTTTATGAAAGGTAAAATTATTTTATTTCAAACTTTATTATTTTTAATATTTTATTTTATGATAATCTTCATTAATTGAAGTCAAGTATAAGACTGCCTTCGCTTATGCTTACTACAATTATTTATATTAATTCTAAATCTTAAAACTAACGGTCAAGCTTAAGACTAACAATAAAAAATTAAAACTAAGAAACAATAACAAAAATAGGATAAATTCAAATGAAGGTTATTTATTATAAAGAAAGAAAGAAAGAAAGAAAGGAATATGAGTAAGTAAATATCAAGGTCATGATCTAGATTTTGATATTTATTGTAAAACGGCATCGAAGGCCAACAGTATATATTATGAAATGTAATAAAAAGAAATGTTATTTCTTTTAAGTAAAAAGAAAGTAAAGGGTCAATGACATAAACAAAATTATTTTTATGAAGCGGAATTCAAGGTTAATATAAAATATAATTATTTAAAAGTGAGGTAAAGATCAGTAAATATATATGTACATATTTACATAACTCGCCTCTCCCATAAAATTCGAGTCCCTTCGAATTTGAGACACTATTAAATAATTTAATTTCTCTCTCTTTTTTTCTTTCTTTTTTTTTTTATTTACTTATATTAAGTACAATTTGAATTATCATCTATAAAACTTAAAATTTAAAACTTTTGAATGAATTGAATGTATTTTTATTTACTTAGATATTAAGTAAATAAGATTAAGACTATTTTATTTTAGAGTGTACATTAATATTATTAATATGTTTTTCTTCAAATATTCCTATATATACATATCCTACTCGTTTTTTATATTTATTACTTTTTTACCCATGTTATAATAAACGAATAGTTTTCCATTTTCAGTTTTCCGTTTTCAACCCTTTTCTCCTAATTTATAGACCTTAATGGCCTCCGAAATTGAGCTACATCTATTTTATTTGGGTTGCTATAGTGGTACTTATTATATCTCTTAGCAATTTTCTGTCTTTTAGCATAAGGATTTTTTGTATATAAATTTGATTTCCTTAAATCCAAATTTATCTCTTCCCTCTTTATATTTTGTCTATCAATTGCCTTCTTTTTGTAAGATTCTATCCTTTCCTTAATATCCTGTAAGTTTAAATCTACTTTGTTTATAAAATCTATGGGTCTCAATCTGGTTGTGCTATGAATGGTATTGTTATAGAAATTAATTGCCTTTAGTACCAGTTCTTCAGAGTCATTAATTTTCTCAGCATTCTTCAGTATTCTGATATGTTCCAATAATGTCGAGTGCAATCTTTCCACGTCCGAATTACCGGTATGAGAATTCGGGGTAGTGAAATGGGTATCTATATTATTTTCTCTACAAAATAGTTTTATTAAGGCATTATTAAATTCATTGTCCATAACTATTTTTTCAGGTTTACCTAAAAATGCAATTCGTTCCTCAATTTTACTTTTAACTGTAACCATATTTTTGTCAGTTAATCTATGTGCAGTGGCCAATTTTGTGAATTTATCTATTGTCGTTAAAAAGTAAGTTCTTTGTATCTGAAATATGTCCATATGTACTATTGAGTTTGGTTTGTCTGGAGTTGTTGTATACTGAAATTTTTTATTGATTGGTTTTCTGTCATACTTATTTTCATTGCATATTCTACAACTATTACAATATCTGTTTATAAGTTTATACAGTCGCGGATTAAAATATTTGTCCTTTAATTCTTCATAATTTTCTTGGATTCCTCTGTGGTTACCCTCTATATGAATATTGTTTATAATATTCACTAGAGACTCCTCAGATTCAATATCCTTCGCAATTTTAGTGCATCTCACAAAATTTAAATGTTTATTATCAGAAAACAATTCAGATAATTTATTCTCTATAATATTATATTCACCATCATCCTCCGAATATATTCCAACTTTTCCATTTTTTAATTCTCTTCTAAACAAATCATTTAAATAATGTGTATTACTAAAATCACTTTTAGACACGTATATTATCTTGTATTTTCTAAATAGTATTTTAATTTCTTCATTTCTTTTTTCCATTATTCTTATTTGTGTTCTATATTTATTAACAATTCTATCTACCACATAAAAATTTTCCTTCAAATTACTTTTCTCGTCCCTGACTAAATTTATTGATGCCTGATTCATTTGCACCCTGCTAAGAAAGTCTGCAACCCTGTTTTCTTTTCCTTTAAGATACTCAATGTCAAAATAGAATTCATCTAACAGAATCTTCCACCTTATTATTCTTGAATTTGGATCTTTCAGAGAATAAAGCCATTTTAATGGTTGGTGGTCCGTCTGAACCAGAAATTTTCGACCGTAAAGATAAGGACGGTAATATTTTACGGCCCACACAATGGCTAGTAATTCCTTTTCCAACGTCGAATAATTTTTTTCATGGCCATTTAGGGTCCTACTGGCATAACTTATAGGTTTGCCCTCCTGGCTCAATACTGCACCAATGGCCAGATTACTTGCATCAGTAGTTAATACAAATTGCTTACTAAAATTAGGGTAACACAATAAAGGTGGATTTATCAAAATATTTTTCAATTTCTCGAACGACTGAATATATTCCCCATCATTAACATCAATTTTACTGTCCTTTTTCAAATATTTAATTATGGGGCTCGCCAAAAACGAATAACCTTTAATAAATTTTCGGTAATATCCGGTTAAACCTAAAAAGGATTTAATTTCTCTCACATTTTTCGGTAATTGTACATTCTGTATTGCATTTATCTTCTCTGGATTTGGTTTTATACCCTTAGTTGTAACAATGTGGCCAAGAAAGTCTGTCTCCCTAGATAAGAATTTACACTTATCTATTTGTACTTTCAAATTATATTCATTAAGCTTAGTAAATATTTTTGTTAAACTTTCAAAATGTTCAGATAGAGAAGTGGAAAACACTAATATATCATCCATATAAATAATGCAAATTTTATTAATATAATCTGCCAGAACATAGTTAAGCATTCTTTGGAACGTAGCAGGCGCGTTCTTTAGACCAAAAGGCATTCGAATAAATTCAAAGTGTCCTTTAGAAGTAGAAAATGCCGTTTTCTCTATATCACTTTCATCCATTAAAACTTGATGAAAGCCTTTTGCAAGGTCTAATGAGGAAAAATATTGTGCTCTTCCTAATTTATCAAATAATGATTCTATATTCGGCAGTGGAAACTTATCATCCACTGTTATCTCATTTAGTTTCCTAAAATCTATAACTAATCTCCATTTCTGTTCCTTCAAATTACTGGACTTTTTCTTCACTATCCATAAAGGGGAATTGTATGGCGATTTACTGGGCCGAATTATGTTCTGCTTTAACATGTCATCAATCTGTTTCTCTATTTCTTCTTCTAAAATTTGAGGTTGTCTATAATTTTTACAATAAATTGGTCTATTTGATGTTGTTATTATCTTATGCTTTACACAGGATGTAGTTGTTAAATTCTGACCTTCAATGTAAAATGTCCTTTTGTTTCCAAATAAAAACTTTACTAATAATTTTTCTTCTTCCCTATTCAAATTTGGTGGTATTAAATCATTAATTTTATGAATTTCAAATTTTTCCAAATAGTTTATATCTTCATAAGAAATATTAAAATCATCTTCAAAAATTGGTATTTTATTGCCGTTTATCAGGAACGAATTTTTTTCGAAATCGATAATGGCTCCAAAAGGACGTAAAATGTTTATTCCAATTATGCAATCAAAATATTTATTAGAAAAATCAGTAAGTTTAATGGACATTGTGCTATCATTCTCCCCGAATTCCTTAGGAACGTTAACTATAATTTCCTCCGAAATAATATTATTACCTACTAAAGTGTTCAGTAATAAAGGTTTTCTTAACTTTTGTCTAATTCCAATTCTAGAAAAAAAATTATAATCACCAAGGGTAATTGCAGCACCACTATCGATTAAACATTTTGTTTTTCTATTATTAATTGTCAATATTATTATTGGTAATGATAATTTCGAGGCCGTACACGAAAATTTTGTGTCGCATAATTTGTGTCAACTTCCATCGATTCCTGATTTCCATTGTAATTATCCTGTCTAAAATTTCCATGATTAAAAGCTAAATTTTGCTGTCTTCTGTTATTATTATATGAATGGTCGTTATTATTTCTAAAATATCTGTTATTATTGTCATAATTATCTACTCTATTCTGATAAGCGTTTTGTGTATAATTTTCCCTTGAATATTTTGCGGGTTGAAAACTATTTTTATAATTCATATTGTTGTTTACATTTCCAAAACTATTATTTGGAAAACTATTCACTTTTCTGGGGTTCATTAATTTAATATCATTTAGCAAATTGTTTTCTAAATAAAAGGAATATGATTTACCTATTGATTTAATATTATTCTGAATTAAAAGGGTTTTTATATTAATATGCAAATAATTTACATAAATATCAAAAATTAATGTCTCATTATTATCCGGAGTATATAGAGCATCCGGTTCTAAACTATATTTTGTGTTCATTAAACTTAAGATACTATTTAATTTACAATGTAACTCCTCAATATTTCTAGCTTCTACATTTAAAGCTTCAAGTCTTAAATTAAAAAAGCTTTTTTTTACACCAAACTCTTCAGTTAATTTTTTAATAATGTTTTCCCATGTAGGACTTACTAACGTTTCTGCTGCCTTTAACGCCTTACCTTGTAACCTGTTGCTCAAAACCGCTTTAATTGTTTCTTGATGCTCGGCTGGCGTTAGTTGTAAGACCGTTTGGACGTCCCTCAGATAATTTGAAAGAGCGTAGTCACTGCTCCCATTAAATGCTGGCAAACTTCTGGCTTCGTGTAAACTTTCTGCTAATGTTAACGCCATTTTCCTTTTGATTTTGTTTATATTTTTCTTTAATTTATTTAATTGTCTTCTTTTTTTTTAATTTTTTAAATATTTTTTTTATATTTTTTTAATTAAAATTAATGTCTTTTTTTTTTATTACTTATTTTTTTTATATTTTTAATTCAAATTGATGTCTTATGTTTTTTAATGTTTTTTTTTTTTCTTTATGATTTGTTGTTGTTTTCTTTGTTCATAAAAATTTTTTTTTTTTTTTTTTTTTACAACCAAATTTTCATGGTATTATAATTTTAAGTTCTTCTTATATTTAACATGTAATTTGTTTTCTTTTGTTGTTGTTTATATTTATTTGTAGCCTTTTTTTAACATTCTTTCTTTTTTTTTTATATTCTATTTTGTAAAGTTAGGCAAGTTTTATATATTGTTTATAGCACTTTAAATATACTTATGCAGATTTAGACTGTTAATTTAAAGCTTAAATTTATTTTATTTTTATGAAATACTCCACATATTTAGTTTATTTTAAAATAAATTCTTTTTTTTTTTGTAATAAAAGTTTTTTTTTTTTCACCTTTCACAAATTTGATTTTTATTTAGGTTCGAATCGATTTTAAAATTATTTCAACACCGATTATCACTAGATATGTTTTTACAAAACATATCCCATCCTCGTCGCCAGTTAAATTAATAAAGCATAAACACTTTATTATTTATTAAAGATTATGTTCTTTATTAAAATAAAATCCTTTTTTTTATTTTTAATATTATTTATTAATATTTTATTTATTAGTATTTTATTTATTAATTCTATATATATTATAAACACTTTATAGTTTATGAAAGGTAAAATTATTTTATTTCAAACTTTATTATTTTTAATATTTTATTTTATGATAATCTTCATTAATTGAAGTCAAGTATAAGACTGCCTTCGCTTATGCTTACTACAATTATTTATATTAATTCTAAATCTTAAAACTAACGGTCAAGCTTAAGACTAACAATAAAAAATTAAAACTAAGAAACAATAACAAAAATAGGATAAATTCAAATGAAGGTTATTTATTATAAAGAAAGAAAGAAAGAAAGAAAGGAATATGAGTAAGTAAATATCAAGGTCATGATCTAGATTTTGATATTTATTGTAAAACGGCATCGAAGGCCAACAGTATATATTATGAAATGTAATAAAAAGAAATGTTATTTCTTTTAAGTAAAAAGAAAGTAAAGGGTCAATGACATAAACAAAATTATTTTTATGAAGCGGAATTCAAGGTTAATATAAAATATAATTATTTAAAAGTGAGGTAAAGATCAGTAAATATATATGTACATATTTACATAACTTGTGCATGTTAAAAAAATGCAAGTATTTTATTTCGTTTATGTTTCTTCTCTTTTCGTAAATTTCAAGGTTCAAATGTATGTATGTTTTACTTAAGAAACTTTCAGCAAAAATAAATACATAGCATAACACTACCGATTAATATATTTATACATGTGTATGTATATTTTCTCGTTTTCGGTTTATGTTGTAGGCCTTTGCTGTTGTCAATCGCGCCACTTTATAACAAACAAGAAAATATGCGTGTACTTATATGTTCTTGTTGTTTTGATTTAATATGTTTAATGCAGGTACTGGACTAGACAGCATAAAAAAAAGGGATTATATACTTGTATGTATATAATTTGATATGCTGCTATGCGTATATATTAATGCAAAAGAAATTACTTGTTGCGATGCCAATAATTTGGGTTTCTTTTTTTTGATTATTGCATTTTTTTGTTGCTGCTTTTCAAAAAAATCAGGCCACTTGTGAAAAACGCAAATTGCATGGGATTTTTTTTTTTTTTGTCTGCTAAATGAAACTTGTTTCCAACTGTACTTTATATAGGTATGTATTTATATGTGAACATATATATGGACATATACATATATATGGACAAATATGTATGCATATAATAGGAATACAAATAGAAACGCAATGCCTGTACTTTAATTGCTTTTCTTTTTTCTTCAAATAGGAATGCAAACAAAACCGCAATGCCTGCACTTTAATTGCTCCTTTTCTTTTTTTTCTAAATATGTATGTAGATTATTGTCGATACACGTTGAAAAGATGGTAGACTATATGGGAGTATATATTTGAAATTATGGTAGATTATGGTAGAATATTAATTAAATCTTGTTTTTCTTCCCAAAAGAAATTCTGTAGGGCGTAAATCTACAGAAATTCGAAGATAATGGGGTAGAGTATGGGCTCGAATATGTTTAAAAGATGGGGGTGGAATATTATTAAATATTTTAAAAAAAAAAATGGGGTCGAGTAGTAACTCGAATATTTTTAAATAAAATGGGGGAGTATTATTTAATATGTTTTTCAAAAGAAATGGGGTCGAGTAATAACTCGAATATTTTTAAATAAAATGGGGGAGTATTATTTAATATGTTTTTCAAAAGAGATGGGGTCGAGTAAT
The DNA here is from genome assembly GCA_963576795.1 of Metopia argyrocephala. Lineage (NCBI taxonomy): Eukaryota > Metazoa > Arthropoda > Insecta > Diptera > Sarcophagidae > Metopia > Metopia argyrocephala. The sequence continues at coordinate 51,401,224 of OY756211.1, read as the reverse complement.
AACTCGAATATTTTTAAATAAAATGGGGGAGTATTATTTAATATGTTTTTCAAAAGAGATGGGGTCGAGTAATAACTCGAATATTTTTAAATAAAATGGGGGAGTATTATTTAATATGTTTTTCAAAAGAAATGGGGTCGAGTAATAACTTGAATATTTTTAAATAAAATGGGGGAGTAAGTAAAATAAAACTCAGTACTTACTTTGAATGTTGTTACCTCTTACTTAAATGGGGGGGTTGCGATGTCCAAAAAATCCCAGGATCCGGTTCGAAGGACCAGATGTTTGTGTGGGGAGTCGGGGGTTCGGACACTCGGGAGTACTTCTGGACACAATGGGTTATCTCCGGATATTTTCTTATTTTTAAATGAAAAACCACAGCTTTTGATTTTATATATATGTATATATTTGTGTACAGATATGTATGTATGGATACACTTTGTATTATATTTATAACTAGCACTCGGTTATTTTTTATTGAAATATATAATACAAATACTTTATAATATTGTTAATAAATTATTTTATATGTGTAGATCACTGTGTCACTTTTTATAATTTGTAATTTATCAACTGCCGCTGACCACCTTTCACATTGAATGTTTAAATTGTAATAAAAACATGTATTATGTTTGTTTGAAGTGTGAGCTTCACTTCAAACATTATTATAAAGAAAGAGAAACATAAAGAAAAAAAGAAAGAAAAGCTCACACTTTGCCGCATTCATTTAATTGCAGTTAAAAAAAGAAAAAGTACTTGGTTCGCGCGTGAACACATATATATATATAATATTATATAACACTTATAAATAATATAATTTACATATATTACAGTACATAATATATAAACTACTTATATTTAAAATATATATATAATGCATACATAGTTGGCAACTAAAAGCTATATTTATATTTCAAACTGTTTTATGCTTGCATAAACTTTTTATTCTTATTTGACATTTTTAATTATGTTTACGATATTGTGCACTTCTTCTTCTTTGTTAAAAATTTCACTTTGCTTAATCATCTTTAATTTTTCATATGTGTTTACACCACATTCCACTAAATTTAACACCGTCTGGTCACTTACACCACATTGCTTTACCAAATCAAATATTTCCACTTCTATTACATATGTTTATAAAATTTTCACTGCATCATTGGGGTCGTCTCCCATTTTATTTTCACACGCAAGTGTTTTTAACACCGCTAACAAAATACAAATGAATGGGAGAAAGTGCTTAAACAATAAAACTGTAACGAGCCGTCTTTTAGTTTGACTCATTTTATTACATATTGTTAAGTATTTATGTTGTCCTAATTTTTATGGACGTTACTGTACAATTGAGTACAAATCATTTAAATTAACTGCACTTAAATATTACTCTTTTTATTTTATTACCTTCAGTAATATTTTGTTTTATATAACGGTTTATTTCCTATTTTTGTTATTGTAAATACCAAACATTTCTTTTTCTTTTAAATTTATTCCTTATTTCCAATGATGTTAAAAATTAATAATAATCTAAGAAAGACACAGAATTTTTGTCATTCCTTGTTCAGCTTTTGAATATTAAACAACTAATAAATAAAAGCTCGGAAAAATAAATTAATGTTCTTTTGTGTATAGATAAGCTAATATGATCAAACAATTTTCTTATGTAAATAAAAACAACATTATTATTTTACTTTTCCCCGACGTTTCGTCAATTATTTGTTGACTTTTTCAAGGGTGGTGTCTATTATTTTATTTAGAAAAATAGAAATATATATTAAATTATTTTTAATATTAATTACATAAGTATATAAAAAATATAACACTTACAATAATTATTATATTTTCATTAACATATTAAAAAAAAAGGTACTGTTTGAGCCTATAAGCTTTTTTATAGGCTTTGTGCAAAAAATAAGATAAATTTCTTATACGTTGTGTGAAAAAAGTACAATTTATTTCTTTGGTTGATTATAAACGACTGAAAATTCAACTGAAGACAAAACCCAAAAATATTTAAAAATGATAGAATTAAAAGTGACAAAACATCTTCATTATTGGCACTAATAACTTAGTTATTAAATCTAAAGAATTTCGGTACCGTTAAAATATGAGAATTAATATTAAAAAGGTGTTTTGTTATTGTAAATTCTTTTAAGTAAAAACAATTCAAGTAAAAAATAATCAACACACACACACACACAGCCAACATCCAAGTATGTTCGCTGCTGAGACAACTTTTGTATGGTCGCTGCTGATAGTACAGTGGTTACAACGAACATCCTCCCCCCGTTGGAAGGCTTTGACTTCCAACAGCTCTGTCCTCAATTGGCAGTACAGCTAATTTAGCAACAGCTCTTCGAATCGTATTGTTAGAAGTTTTGACCAGGGCTACTCGCACAACTCCGTCTTTCCCAGGCATTACATCTACTACGCGACCCATTTGCCATTTTAAGGGTGGTAAGCTGTCGTCTTTGACAAGAACCATGGTCCCTTTACTAATGTTGTTCTTTTGCGAACGCCACTTTAACCTTTCTTGTAACAATGTTAAGTATGAAGTGCTCCATTTCTTCCAAAAAACTTGCTGAATGTGACATACTCTTTGCCATTGATTTAAATGGCTTACGTTTACCTCAGTCATATCAGGTTCAAGAATTGTTGTAAGTGGTGCACCTACTAAAAAATGAGCTGGAGTTAATACTTCGAGATCATCCGGATTTTCAGTTATTGGACATAAAGGTCTGGAGTTTAAAATGGCCGATATTTGGCACACTAGTGTCCGAAGTTCGTCGAATGTTAAAACTGATAAACCCACTGCACGATAAAAATGATATTTTGCAGCCTTAACGGCAGCTTCCCAAAGGCCACCAAAATGAGGTGACCTGGGAGGAATGAATTTCCAATTTATTCCATCTTCTAAACAGTGTTGACGTATTTGCTGCATATTTCTTTTATCAAAAAATAACTGACGTAGTTCGGCTAACTCATTTTTAGCGCCCACAAAATTTGTCGCGTTGTCCGACCATATGTTTTCTGGTTTACCACGAGTTGAAATAAACGTTTAAGTGCTGATAAAAATGAAGACGTTGACAAATCTGGTACAAACTCCATATGGGTCGCCTTGGTTGAGAAGCAAATAAAAATGCATATGTAGCATTTTGACGGTGGCCGACTTCTTATCTCGGATTTACAATAAAAGGGCCCACAGAAATCTATTCCGGTAGTATAAAATACTCTATTTGGTTGTACACGCTGTGACGGTAGGCTACCCATTATATGCTGAACAATCTTAGGTTTTAATCGAAAACATTTAATGCATTTAGAAATGATTGCGTTTATTGTTTTTCTGCCCCCAATGGGCCAATAACGTTGACGAACATTTGCTAATAAGCACTGTGATCCAGCATGTAATAGACGTTGATGATAATACAAAACAATTGATGTCGTGAGAGGGTGATGTTTCGGGAGAATTATTGGATGCTGCGCTTCAAAGCTTAAAAATGAATTTTGCAAACGTCCACCTACTCGAACCAATCCCTCCGAATCGATAAAGGGTGTCAATGAATATAATTTACTAGCTGGTAATACATTTTTACTTGCTTTCAATAACTTATATTCGCTACTGAAGTGTATCAGTTGGATATTGCGAATCAAAATTTGTGTACCCATTTTTATTTCATTTGAAGTCAATTCTCCATAGCCTTTAACACCACTTTTTAAATTCAAGAATCTGTAAACATATGCGAAAATTCTTTGAATTTTAGGAAATGAATTATGGTATTTGCAATTTATCGAAAAATCAGTGGCTGATGTCGTGGTTAAAACGATTTTACGACGTTCAGGGAGCTCCGTTACAAAATTTAATATTTTTGGCCAATATTTCGTATCCTTGTATAAAAAATCAGGCCCTTCTTTCCATAGTTTTGAATTTATGAGCTCCTTCGGAGTGGCCCCTCTTGATAAAATATCAGCGGGATTTAAATTGGTTGGGACATGATGCCACAACATATTGTTAGTAAAATTCTGTATACGACTTACTCTGTTGGCAACAAATACATTGTAATTTGTAGAATCTTCACGTAGCCAAGACAAAACGACCATCGAATCTGACCAGCAGTGGTATTCAAAATTATATTCCAATGTACTTGCAATTTCATTTACGAGTTCTGCCAAAAGCAATGCAGCCGATAACTCAAGTTTAGGGACTGTGATAGCCTTTAAAGGTGCTACTCTCGATTTAGAACACAACAAATTGACCTTTACGTTTTTTCCTGATTCCGATCTTACATAAATACAAGCACCATAAGCAGTTAAACTAGCGTCGCAAAATCCGTGTATTTGAATGTTAGAATCTGGAATGGAGACAAATCGAGGAAATACAAATTTATGAACGATTGAAAATGTTGATACGAAGTGACGCCAAGTTGAATGTAGGCTTTGAGGCAGGCTTTCATCCCAGTTTAATTTGCATTTCCACAAATTTTGCATAAACACCTTTGCCTTTGTGATAACTGGTCCGATTAAACCTAATGGGTCATAAAAACGTGCAATCGATGACAAAACAGTTCGCTTAGATATAGTTTGAAAATCAGCAACATGGGAAAACGTAAATATAAAGGCATCAGAATTTTGATCCCACAAAAGGCCTAAAGTTTTTGTTATGTCCGTCCCATCATGGAATTTTAAATATTTTTCTCGATCGGATGATGGTACTTCTTCTAAAACAGACATATTATTTGAACACCATTTTCTAATTTTAAAATTTCCAAGACTTAGTAACTTAGTTACTTGTTGTCTGATTTCAATAACTTCTTCAACAGATTGTCCACCAGATGTTAAATCGTCAACGTAAAAGTCACGCCTTACAACATTAGCACCAATAGGAAATGAATTTTCTTCGTCCATCGATAATTGATGCATCGCACGAATTGCAAGAAAGGCAGCAGGTTTGGTACCATATGTTACAGTATTCAATTTATAAATTTTTATTTCTTCATCAGGGCTATTTGTCCACAGTATGCACTGAAGAAAATCATCAGGGTAAGTAGTATGAACGCATCTATACATTTTACATATGTCCCCACTTAATGCAATTTTAAAGAAACGAAATCGAAGTAGTGTACTAAATAGTTTTGGCTGTATAGTTGGCCCCGTATATAAAATATCGTTAAGTGAGACACCTGTTGTTGTTTTGGCAGAGCCATCAAATACGACCCTCAATTTTGTTGTAGTGCTATCTTCTTTGTGTACGCAGTGGAGGGGAAGAAAATTTACTTTAATATCAATAGGCATGGTTTTTACTAATGACATATGTTTTAAGTCAAGATATTCATTCATAAAGGCGATATACTGCTCCTTAATATTTGGATGCTTACTCAATTTCCTTTCGAGGTTTAAAAAACGTCTATGGGCTAATTTGTACGAATCTCCTAATTCACACGTACTTAATTTTTTCGGCAGCTTTACAGAATAAATGCCAGAGTCTAGTCGTGTTGTGTTTTGTCTAAAATGATGCTCGCAAAATTCGTCTTCCACAGAATATTTAGAAATATTTGCGAAGTTATTCTCAATCTCCCAAAAACTTTTGACGACATCCGTCAATCTTTTTAGATTCACTTCCATCTTTAGATATTGTTGCTAGCGAAAATGAATTTGATAAAGTAGAACCACCCCCTGAAACTATCCATCCGAGCCGAGTTTTTTGCAATATTGGTGAATTATTTCCCAAACGATATTGGCCTACACTCATCAGATCGAAAAACAAACCGGCTCCAATTAAAATGTCAATACGGCCACGTTTATAGAATTCTGGGTCCGCCAACTTTATATTTTCTGGAATCTTAAATTGACTTCTGTTGAAGTTTGTGTTCGGTTGATATTCAGTAATAGTGGGCATAACAATGGCAGCAAATGAAACCATATAATCATTAAAAGACTTAATCACAATATTGGCAGATTTGTCTGCTATAAAGTTACCATCTCCTATGCCAGAAATTGAAATGCACGATGGTTTAACTTGGAGCTGCAATTGCTTTGCGAAACGAGTTGTAACAAAATTTAGCTGTGATGCTGAATCGAGTATTGCCCTGAAAGGCACGAAGACGCCAAATTTGTTTTTCACTAACACAATAGCCGTAGCTAGCAGTACATTGTTACCATTTAGGGATTCAAGGGCTTCAGGTGCGATAAGTGACGACGATGACGAAACAAGAGCAGATTGAGTTGAATATTTATTTGATATTTCATGTGATTCAAGCGGAGGCAGAGTTTCGGACGATAATATGTTATTGCTATCCATGTGTAGTAATGAATGATGCTTCATTGAACAGTGACGGCAAGTTCCCGACTTACATTTTGAAAGACGATGACCTTTTCTCAAGCAATTAAGGCACAAGTTTAATTTTTTTGCTTCTTTAAAGCGCAATGTTGGCGAAAGATTTGAAAAACGAGGGCAAGTAGTTACGAAATGATCCTTTGCATCACAAAATGTGCACACTTGTGTTGTGCTTGAGGTTACGAGTACATTTCGACCATGACTAATAGTTTTCTTGTTCACCTGTTGGTTTGGCGTTTTTGTTATAAATGAACACTCAAGATTTTCGAGCATACGACATCTTCGCTCGAGAAATGACGCCATGGATGACCAAGTAGGCAATTGTTCAACTTGCAAACCTTATTCCCATTTTGTTTGCGGTTGTGAATCAAGCTTAGAGGTAATTAAATGTATCAACAAGCCGTCAGCAATTTGTTCTCTCGAGCATATTGTTTCAAGAGCTCTCATATGAGCATTAAGTTTATCACTCAGTTGTCGCAGACTTGAAGCTGAACCTTTATCAACACCTTTTAGCCCAAAAATCTCCTTAATGTGAGCCTGAAAATTAAGCAGTTTATTATCAAAACGATTTTTTAATAATACTATAGCCTTATCATAATTCGCCTCTGAAGGGTCCAACGACGAAATTGTGTCTAAAGCAACTCCAACTAGACATGCACGTAAATGCTCGAACTTCTCTATTTTGCTCAAGTCTATGTCATTAGCTATTACCGTTGTAAACATTGCGAAAAAATAAGGCCATTCTGTATACGAACCGCTAAATTGGGGAATTTTTAACTCGGGTAGCCTGGTCTTACGAGCACTTATGGTTTCATCTAATGAAAATTGGCGAACAGTTGAAGAGTGAGTCGTAGGGACAGAATTACAATTGACATTGATTTTTCGCTTGATTTTCGCCTTTATTTCAAAATATAATGTCATAAAGTTCGACCGTGCATTAGCATCTGCGCCATCTTCACATTTGTCTTCCAGCAATGAAACAGCCTGTTCCATTTTAGAGTACAAACTTTCAATATATTCAAGGCGAACAGAGAGATCGACATCATCCAAGGTATTAAATTCCTCGTTGGTTAGGCTACTTCTAATATCGATTAACTGCCTGAGAATGTTCGCTACCCTTTTTGAGTATTGCAGCAAATCTGAAGTGCCATCTGTTTGGTTAGTCGTTGGATATGTGTTTTCGTTAGGCATGATAAATGTGTAAGTTTCAAGTATAATATTAAAACTTCTCGAAATTGTAGCTTGTTTAGTTATTAATACGAATTGCTTTTTAACTAAATAGTTTCAACGAAAATTTTAACTGAATTTGACGTATCACGTCGGGGTCACCAATGTTTGAGCCTATAAGCTTTTTTATAGGCTTTGTGCAAAAAATAAGATAAATTTCTTATACGTTGTGTGAAAAAAGTACAATTTATTTCTTTGGTTGATTATAGACGACTAAAAATTCAACTGAAGACAAAACCTAAAAATACTTAAAAATGATAGAATTAAAAGTGACAAAACATCTTCATTATTGGCACTAATAACTTAGTTATTAAATCTAAAGAATTTCGGTACCGTTAAAATATGAGAATTAATATTAAAAAGGTGTTTTGTTATTGTAAATTCTTTTAGGTAAAAACAATTCAAGTAAAAAATAATCAACACACACACACACACAGCCAACATCCAAGTATGTTCGCTGCTGAGACAACTTTTGTATGGTCGCTGCTGATAGTACAGTGGTTACAACGAACAGGTACATTATAAAAAGGATATTTTATAAAAAACATTGCAATATTTGATTCTCACTGTTTTAATACATTAGATACTTTTTTAATTAATATTATCACTTTGCTGTTCGTGACAACGCAACTTGAGCTTATGTTATTTGTATCTTCCTTTAGATTCATGGTCTTTTTTTTCTGCTGTATTCGTAAGCAGCGTTACCCTTGTGACCCGAAAGTATCAATTTGACCCTTTTTTGGAGGCTCTGCCACTTTTTGTGACCCTTCTTTAATTTACCCTTTTGTATCATTTCCAAGCAATTCGTGTCACTTTCTAGTCTTTTTGATAACTTATGTACGAGTATATTTTAGTGATGGTAAATAAATCAATTGTTCACAAAACAAGCAGCTTTTTTGTATACAGAGCATAAACAGCTTTTGCATGCATGCCTGTATATTATTATAATTATAATACATAAATTTCAAATTTAACGTTAAAGGATTGTGTGAAAAAAAAAGTTTCAACAAAAAGACCAACATTACAAACAAAAAAATTATAAAAAAGCTAAAATTGAAAAAAATTTGTAAAGAAAATAAATTGTTTACCAACATGAACAAATAAGTACTCTTCTTTTCGAATTTTCTTATGTAATTTTCTTATTTATAAATGTTAGGTTTGTTGTAAAGTTGAAAAAACAAGATGAGCAGCCAACTTCATCAAACAACATGCATGAAGTTCAACCCATTGACGTAAGCTCCGATTTGGATATTAGTTCATCGTCAGATGGGTCAATTACTGCAAAAACAAGCAGGGGAAAAGAAGAAGATTATTCGGAAATATTCGTTTGAGTGGGAAAGGGAATTTAAATGGGTTAATCTGGACGTAGAAAAAAGAAGCCCATTTGTATTATATGTAAGCAAATACAAATACACCCTCTAAACCTGCTAAGCATTTGGCCAATTTAAAAACTGCAAAGCAAATTTAATTTAAAAATACAGTATGTATTCTTTGTACGTAAAAAGCAATTTTTATAAAAAAAAATTTTTTTAATGTGAAGAAAAAATATTTAATTCCTTTTTTTTCCTACTAATATAAAATGACCTTAAGCTCGAAAATAGGGATTTATTACTATTTTTAAAAAGAAGTCAATAAAGTTATTATATTATTAAAGAGTTTTTTATTAAAAAATATAGTTGACCCTTTTTTTCTTTTAATACCCTTTTTGAGACCCTTTTTTTTACAAAATACCCTTTTTCTGACCCTTTTTAAAAATTTTCAAAGGTAACCCTGTTCGTAAGCTATCAATAATATATCTTTTCTTGCTTATTTTCTCTTTATCTAAAATTTTTACACTCTCTAATTCAGCAAAGTGATTTGTCTGTAAAATGTGTTGTGCTAAGGCACTTGTTTGCTTTCTCTTTTCGATGCCTATAAACATAGCTATAGCTTAAGCTCGTTTATTCTTATGTCCAAACTTCTTTAAATTGCACTCTTCGTTCTCTTTTCCGTTACATCTTTTTGTACACCACATTATTTTGTTTTTGTTTTTCAATTGGTGTTTTTAATTTTGTAAATATTGTATTTATTGCTATCTTTATTTACAATTGTTGTTTTTATATTCTTTTCATCTGTTAAGCCAGGAATGTATGTTAAACCGTAATATTTTTTCTCAATGTTGTTGTTTGTTTTATTATAAGAATTATTGTTTATCTTATTTATTGTCTCATCTATAAATGTATCTATAATCTTTTTGGGGAAGCTATTCTCTATTAAATGTTTTTTTTAATGTTTTTATAAATTAAAACCAAGATTAATAAAACATATAAATAATAAATAAATGTGGGCGAATTGAACGCAACGGCAGTTTGTCCAGCCCCATTTTATAACAAAATTAATAATATTAAAAGAAATTGTGGCCAACTTGGACGTACTACGTCTGGTTCTGACCCCATTGTTTTAATATTAATAAATCACGGAGTCCCTTCTCCTACACTGGCGTCCAACGAAAAATAACCAAGGTGGAAAATAACCAACAAAAAAACCTAACGAAAAATAACCAACTTTTAAATTACATTTTTAAAAGCGTTATTGTTGCATCGAGTCCTACTGTGAAATTTGATATTGTTGTTGTTGTTCCTTAAAAGGTGTTTATCAAAAAGCTATTTTCAAATATATAAATCTTACGAAGTCCTTGCAGTACTTCTGATAATTCTGAAAGCCCAAACGATATGCCTCGCGCTAAAACTGCAACCGCAAACTCAATCCAAAATAGCACTGGCGTTCAACCAACTACGAGCAATGAATCTTCATCAAGCATGAGCCAAACCCAAGCTCCAGTCAATATGGTTTTAACTGAGGACCAATTCAGACAACTGTTAGGTGGCTTATCAGCAAGACCAGAAGTAAAGAAAACATTTAGTAATAGCAGGGCACGTTTTAGTGGTAATAGGAATTCCACTGATATTGAAGATTTTCTTGCTACAATTCTTGTATATAAAGAAGCGGAATATATTACAGATTCACTGGCTTTGATAAGTCTTCCTTTGCTTTTAGAAGGTTACGCCTCCAGTTGGTGGCAAGGTGTTCAAAATGAAGCTGAAACGTTTGATGACGCAGTTAATCTTTTACGAAAGGCATTCGCCCCACCCAAATCAGATTGGCGTATTTAAACTGAAATTTTTTAAGAAAAACAGAAAACTTTTGAATCTACTGACAGCTTTATATGCAGAAAAAGAGACTATTTGCTCAACTATCATAAAAACCATCAGAAAATGTAATGCTAAATATGCTATTTGGCCAATTAATATGGAAATTAGAGAAAAAGTACCTCGAGATAGCGTGTCTAGTTTTCAAGAATTGCTACATAAAGCCAGAGAGGTAGAACAATTTGCTTTGGAAAACAGACAAGAAAGAGTTGAAAAAAGAAAACCTGAAATTTCGCAAAATATAGTTTTAAAATGCACATATTGCAGAAAGAAAAATCACTTGGCTGAAAACTGCTATAAGAAAATTGAAGCTGAAAAGCATAAGCATGTGAAAGAGCCAGAAAATAAACTTAATTGTTACGGTTGTGGTGCAGCAGGATTTTATCGCTCAAATTGTCCATACTGTTATAAAACCAACCTGAATCAAAAAGAAGACAAGCTAGATTTCAACTCCATCCATACTTCGATAGTAGGACGCAACGTTCCCAGTGTAAAAATTGACATCGCAGAGTTACATGGAGAAGCTTATTTTGATACAGCAGCCCGAACTAGCGTTGCCGGCTTTCTTCTGTATCAAAAATTAATTCAGAAAGGGTCAACATTCCAAAAAGTTTGTGCAGAAATAATTTTGGCTGACGGTACCCAGAAAAATGAAATGGTATATTCTACAACTGTTGACGTTATTATTGGAAATAGGCTAAAAAAGATAAAATTTATTTGTCTACCCAAAGCCATAGGTAACAGAACCCTAATAGGTATCGATTTTTTAGAAGAGAATGGTATTGTACTAGATATAGCTCAAAGAACGTGGCATTTTAAGGACCAACCAACAAAAATATTTGACTTCTTGATTTCGCAACCTAAAATAATAAAAAGTGTATCAATATCAGAACAAGTAATCCCCACTGAAGTAAAAGAACTCTTGTCCTGGTTTGAAAAGGGTAACAATGAATACTCACCTGGTGGCAAAAAAAAAAATCTTTGGGGCATCTATATCAGAAAATTTGGAATCACCGAAAAGGTCTCATTTATTCCCCCCCCCCACCCCCCCCCCCCCCTTAAAAAAGGAAAAAACATTGATAACTTCGATGAATGTTTTAAGCCAATTGAATTAAATTCATTAGAAGTTAAATTACGATCAAATGAAGCTCAGCATTTATCAGAAAATGATAAGAAAATCCTAAAAGATTTGTTAAATTCAGAAAAAGGGATATTTAAGGATATGGAAGAACCAGTCCCTCATTTTGAATACTACATTTAGACAGGTCACATGATCCAATCTCAAATCCTCCGTATAGACTTTTACCAAAAATGAAAAATATTTTGAAAGAAGAATTAGAAAAAATGCTTAAAAAGGGCATTATCGAAGAAATGGAATCGCCTTGGGCATTTCCAATCGTTTCAGTTCGTAAAAAAGATGGTTCATTGAGATCATGTGTTGATTATCGACGATTGAATGCAATTACAACAGCTGACACATCGTCATCCCGAAGTTATCTGGACGTATATCACAAAATCAAAAAAAAATGAGTTACGACCATTTTTGAGGCTTAAATTATTAGATCTTTCGACGTGTTAAATCACCAGGACTTTATGTCTTAAATTTTCTGAGATATTTAAGAGCCATTTTGCCGTATATCCACGTTTGGTAAAAAAATTTTATGTTATAATGACGTACGCGCCACTTTCGTGGATATACGGCAAAAAATGTATGGAATTTTTCAAATAAAAAAATTTTGCGTTATCTTGACGTACGTACATAAATGAATATATTTAAAAGATTTTTCATAAGAAAATAAGGTAAAACATAATAAAAAAACCATAAAATGTATATTTCTTTAACTTCACTTTATAAAGAACTAATTTTGATATTTTAAAGATATATAAAATTAATTTTAATTCAAAATTTATTTCATAAAACTTTTATGAATCAAAAGTATATTATATATATATATAAGTACATCATAGATAATTCAAGAATAAGTATTCGTTTTAAAAATCAATCTTAAAATATGTTATAACTTATATAAATAGTTTTGAATAAAATTGAACATCAATTTGTGGAAAATATGGAAAAAGGCTTTTAATATAATTTTTTTATATTCAGAAATATTTATTTTTGGACATGTACTTAGTTCCTTTTCAAACATTTCTTCTGATTTTGAAAAAACTCCTTTTCTCGCTTGTTTTTTTAAATTTGATAACTGAAATTCATATTCACTTACAGATGCTTTATAGTATAAAGAAAATAAATTGAATTTATTAAACTTAATTGCTTTAATTTTAGTAAATGGAATGTTCTGAAAATTTAGTAGATGCGCAATAACTGAAAAAATTGTAAAATCTGTAGGTAACATTTCAATAATATTCAATTTAAACTTTTTGGAGTGGTACTTTTTTATTTTATTATTAAATTTAAAGGACTATGAATTTCTTTTAATTTTAGAAATCGATCTATTGCACTGTGGACAGAGTCAATTTCTTGAATTTGGGAATCTCCCGGTTCTGAAAATTGTTGAGTAATTGTTTTTAGATTATTGTTTTTATATACATAAAATACCAAAAATAGCAGACGAAAATTTTTTATTTCTATTTTTTGACACACAAGAGTCGCTCCAAAGAATGATATTCTCAATATGATTAAAATCCTTCAATATTTTTTCCAAAATTTTTATTACAGAACTATCGATATCATTACCAGAGCGATCATTCTGTGCTTCGTTCCAAAAGGCGCAGTAACATTTTTTTTTCGTTTGGATTTTGAGTACATACTGTTGCTGTCTGTCATATTAAACACTAAAAGCTTTCTTTTATAATAAAAGATGGATGAAATTCCTTTAGGCAGATTAAAAGTGCTTTGTTAATCGTAATTAATTTATTTAGTAATGTAGTAATAAATACTAAATGTAAGAATTTTGCTTACTCAAGTATGTCTCATATACGTCAAGTTAATTTCAGACAAAAAACAATCCAAAATTTCTATCGGTGTTATTTTGACGTATATGCCAAAAATAAAGAAAATGTTCCCAAAAAGTGGCTTATACGGCAAAATGTTATTTTTTGTTTGGAGTTAAAAATGTTTAAAACTTAAAAAATTTTCTCCATGACTTAAGAATTTTTTGAACTATTCGATAAAGAATTATTAGCACTACATCTGATAAAAATTTTGAGTCACCTTTTTCGACTCAACTTTTGTCTATAAACTGATAAAACTTTAAATTCAATTTCCCAAAAAAATATTTTTTGGAGTTACGTCAAGATAACTTCGGGACGACGACATATCCATTACCCAGACTAGATGATCTTTTACAATCAGCAAAGACAACCCCATATATGTCCACTATGGACTTACGTTCTGGATATTGGCAAATAAAAATCGCAGAAAAAGATAAAATAAAAACAGCCTTCACAACACCGTTCGGTATTTTTGTTTTTAACCGCATACCATTTGGGTTAAAGAACGCCCCGGCTACATTTCAAAGGTTAATAGATAAGTTTCGTAACGGTTTGCCAAACATTGTTATTTTGACTTATCCTGATGATATTATAATATGTTCAGAAGATTTAGAAAGTCATATTAATGATCTTAAACAAACTTTTAAAAGGCTCAAGGATTTTAATTTTCGCCTTCACAGACAAAAGTGTTTCTTTTGCACCCCAGAAGTCAAATATTTAGGACACTTACTCACTATCGATGGTTTAAAAGTTGATCAAGAAAAAACAAATGCAATTATGAAAATACCAACCATTAGAAACCCGCAAGAAGTGTTATCGTTTTTACAAACCTGTTCGTGTTATAGGCGTTTTATACCACCATTTGCAAATATATCAAAACCTTTATCTGATTTAACAAACAAGAATGCAGAAAAAGAACAAAAAGCCTTTAATTTGTTGAAAAATCCTTTATCAAAACCACCAATTTTACAACAGGTAAATGAAAACATGCCACTGATAATAAAGACAGATGCAAGTAATTACGCTATTGGAGCTGTTTTACTCCAGGGGGAGAAGCACCTTGAACACCCCATTGAATATGCTAGTCGTCTTTTACTACCAGCAGAACGAAATTACTCGACAACTGAACGTGAAGCTTTAGCTGTTGTCTGAGCAGTTCAGAAATTCAGAGGTTATATAGAAGGTTCGGAAGTTTTAGTGCTCACCGATCATCAACCACTTAAATGGCTATTTAGTTTAAAAAGCCCAACAGGTCGCCTCGCAGGGTGGGCGCTGCAATTACAAACATACAACATAAAATTTGAATATACGCCTGGTCGCCAAAATGCAGTTGCAGACACATTATCAAGACCTCCATGTCTACTAGAATCCCATGCAAATGTAAAATGCGAATGTATGTCAATATATGTATATTGATTTTCCCGGAAAGGAGCAAAAGAATTTCACGAAGCACAGATGAAAGATCCTTATATAAAATCAATAATAGAGTCATTTGAAAACAATGATGAGAATATCACGCGATACACCAACAAAGGTTATACTTGCAGAAAATGGTCAACTAGTAGTACCTGAATCAATGCGTTGCACGATCCTATTCAATTATCATCATAGCCTTACAGCAGGTCATTATGGTATCGACAGGGCTATTAATAAAATTACTCCACATTATTATTGGCCAAAAATGAGATCTGAAATATAAAATCCTGTATAGAGTGCAAGCGTTACAAATCAGCATATATGAAGCCTGCTGGCATTTTTCAAACTATATCCAGCAGCAAAAGGTTTGAAATTATAGCAATCGACTTATTTGGTCCATTACCAATAACACCGCAAGGCAATCAATGGATACTCATCGTCGAAGATTTATGCAGCCGATGGATAGAATTATTTCCGTTAAAAATTGTATCAGCCGAAAACTGTGCGAAAATTTTACTTAATGAAATATTCTTAAGATACGGCACACCTCGAAGACTACATTCAGACAATGGTACTCAATCTACCTCAGCAGTTATGCAAAAATTAACATATTGTCTTGGAATCCAGCAATCGTTTACACCTATATATCATCCGGAAGCGAATCCAGTCGAACGACAACAGGGACTTAAAAGTTCAACTTTCAATTTGCGTTGGAAAAAGTCACGCCTTATGGGATCTAAACTTAACTGCAATAAGATTTTCAATGAACACAGTAAACTGTTCAACAACTGGTTATTCTGCAGCTTATTTGACTTTTGGTCGTCAACTTAGATCTCCTATAGAAGTACAATGTGATCTAAAAACTTCATACTGTAGAAGTCTCAAAAAATTAAAAAAAAATATTAACTCAAAAGTTATTACTTTTACTTTCTTTATTTTTGTTCTTTTCTGTTTAATCTCCTGATGCATAATAATATTAACTGCATTATTAACGGCTCTTCTAGGTATCATATTAAAAAATTTCAATGTCAAATCAATTATTTTAGTAAATACATTGGTTTACATATAAAGAGAGTAGATAAAACAAATTAATGTTATTGTACTAAGAGTAGCAGTGATAGGGTTTATAATGTTGATTATAGTAAAATTTTTTGTATGTAGGAATTCCGAAATTGGGTTGTTTACAATACCACAAATAACTCCTCATCTACTACGCCTTGCAGATACTCTAAAGCTAGCAAAAGAATCAGAAGAGAAAATGCAGGATAAAAACAAGAGTTATGCAGATATAAAACGAAGACCACAAGAAAATATTAAAGTTGGAGATAAAGTATTTATTTCAACGCATATATTAAGCAAGAAAGCAAATGATTTGACATCAAAATTCGTGCCTCGCAGAGATGGTCCGTACATCGTTGTTGACAAGAAAGGTTCGTCACGCTATGTAATTGCAGAACTCAAAAACCCTAAAGTACCAATATCTACGTATCATGCATCAGATCTGACGTTATATATGAAAGTCCTACAAAGCCTGCTTACCCATTAAAGCCAAAAGGACGTCCGAAAAAACCAACAACCAACAGTTCATCAAATGATACAATAGACAACAATACAATAAACAACAATTCAACAAGTTTTGAAAATACAACACAAAATCATCAATCAGCAAGCCCTTCAACAAGAAGAATATCAAATTGCCAAAGGAAACAGCCAGATAGACTAGTAACCTGACTGCTTCATCATCGGGACGATTAATGAAGCAGAGGGGGAAATTGTAACGAGCCGTCTTTTAGTTTGACTCATTTTATTACATATTGTTTAGTATTTATGTTGTCCTAATTTTATGGACGTTACTGTACAATTGAGTACAAATCATTTAATTTAACTGCCCTTAAATATAATTAACAAAAACCAATTTATCGGTCTGATAAAATCCTACCTATAACTAACGGCAAGTTGTAATAATGGCCCTTAACTTAACGAAAGTTCAATTTGGATCAAATAATTTTGCTATTGATTTATGTCAACGGCAATTTTGTTGTTGCGACAAATACGGTGTATTCGCCGAAATTCTTTGTGGCAAATAAAATATGTTTTAAATCAAATACTTTTTATTTCCGACAAATACAATTGGCTCAACTGCAAAAGGTATTTGTCATAACAACACTTTTTTTTCTGTGTATGGATAATAGTTCCTTATAGACTAAAGTGAAATTTACAAACAATATATAAATAAATCTATATAAATAAAAATCAATGTTGTTCGTTGGTCATCGCATCAGTTGAGAACGGCTGGACCGATTTTGACGATTTTTTCTTCCTAATAATCGCCGTGATAAAATATAGGTTATTACGGAAAGAAAATTTTGTCCCACCTACTTTTACGCCCACTTTTTTTGATTTACTTAAAATCAAAAAACGGCTCATCGATTTGACTATTTTTTTTAAATATTTGTATTAATCCATTTTCAGTTTTCATCGAGAAGAAAAATTTGCCACGCCTACTTTTACGCCCAATTTTTTCTATTTCTCCCTAAGTACTGATTTTTGGATATCTTCAGAACGGTTAAAGCTAAAGTTTCGGAGCTAGGTCTGAATGACTTCATTGGCAAGGCAAATTGGACAAGTGGGCGTGATACCTCCCGTACAAGTTAAATATTGATTTCTTTATAGACACATATCTCTAGAAGTGTTAAAGCTAAAGTTTCTGAATTGGTTGTGATTGATTTCGTAGTCATTAAAGTTTCAGACAAACTAACTATTGAGTTCAGTATATCTTGAAAACAGTAACAGTTAAAGTTTTTGAATTTGGTCTGAATTGCTCCGTAGTCACTAAAAATCATCAGTCGAAAAATAGGGACAAATGATAAAGGTAGGTGTAGCGAAGCACGCCGGGTTTAAGCTAGTATTTAATAATTAATAATTTAAATACAAAATAATTTTTCTCTTCATGGAATCATTACTC
The DNA here is from genome assembly GCA_963576795.1 of Metopia argyrocephala. NCBI lineage: Eukaryota > Metazoa > Arthropoda > Insecta > Diptera > Sarcophagidae > Metopia > Metopia argyrocephala. The sequence goes on along the minus strand of OY756211.1, from coordinate 51,383,145 downwards.
TCAGAAAGATCAATTAAATGATAAAGATTATTAAACTTCAAACAGTACGGAGATATTTTAAATATAATAAATGAAAGTTACGGGACGGTCTAATTGGAGCATTAAAAATACATTTTCTTAACAAATACTCAGAATAGACTTCAGCACGTATTAATCTTTATAGAAAAGATACACTTAGCATTGTTCTTCGACCTTTCAGGGTAGGCAGTTTTGTAAGAGCCAGTCTGTTCTCATATGAAGGAAGAACGAATTAGTTCCATCCTAGACCTCTCAAGAAAAATAAAAGAAAGCGTTTCTGTACAGATTCAATTAAGTTAACGTAAGTGAGGAAGTATGGATCCCATAAAATAGACCCGTATTTAAGAATAGGGCGTACCAAAGATGTGTATAATTGTTTTGTTACGTAGGTGTCAGTAAAATCTTTTGACTAACGCTTTATAAATCCTAAAACTCCATTTGCTTTGTTCACCAATATTAAAAAAAAAAAAAGATCTCAAGATCATTAACGCTTAACACCTTGTACAGGATTTCATCCTTAAAATGATATAAGGTATCAAGTTTTAGTGAATATTTGATGATTGAGATAAAGAATAAGGATAACAGGTTTGATTATTAAATGTTTTTTTAGAATAAGTTGTAGAAAAAAATTCAGCAAACAAGTTGCTTCAGCTCTATGAGAACTAAATTTTAAATACTTGGTATATGTATTGGCGCGACGTTTAGAGTTAATGAATGTATAAAAAGCCTTTGGATTATTCTTTATATTTCTTCTCATTCGGTGTATGTTGCTGTTATAGGCCAATTTATTAGCAGTGATATAATTAGATCGTGCTATTGAATATATTAGGTAATCACGAGTAGAGCCAGATAATTTAAATTTTTTGTAAAGTTTATTCTTCCTGTTTTTAATATGAGTTAAGTATAAGCTATTCCATGGTTGACTCTTATTATTAAGTGTGAATTTTATAGGAACCGATTCAGAAATACAGTGATGTAATACAGCATAGAAATTCGATATAATGTCATCAAGCTTATTTCTAGAAATTATTGAATCCCAAGCAACATTTGACAATAACTTGTTGAATTTATTGTAATCCGTACGATGTAAACTTTATTACGATGTGTTTTATGTAGTTCAGCTGCTCCATAGATATTCAATTCAATTGTAGGATGAAAACGACCTTCAGGAATGCAAATAGGATCACAACGGTTAATAGAGCATTCGTCCGTATTATTCACAAATATTAAATCAAGAACTTTAGAATAGTCGTTAAGTGTTCCACTAATTTGAAATAAACTCAAATCATACAAAATATTAAAAAAATCAATGAAATCAATAAATCATTGATTGAAATTCCAACATATAGATGCAATATTAAAATAACAAATAATAATCACCGAGTCATTTTCACTGGCAGAGCAGGCAACTATTCTAACAGCTTCAGCATGATGGATATATGTATGTCTTGCGGTGATGAGGGAGGAATGTATGAGCCTGTTAGGAATATTCTTCGACTCTTAAGTTTAATAATAACAGCTATAAACTCAATGTTAGGTAATGAATCAAATATAACAAGTTCAGATAAAATAGTAGTAGAAGCAGCTATGAGGACACCACCACCATAAGAGCCACGATCACGATGAAAAATACAATATTTATTACAAAGTGTTTCAGTATTTAAAAATGAACAATCAAGCCAAGTTTCAGTAAATGACAAAATATGATAATTCCAGTCAATTTGACCCAGAAGCCAAATAAATATAATAAACTGCCCCAATCGAGTCTAATCGGGTCGTGTCATAGTGGTTAAGCGCATGCACAGAAACTCAAAGGACCGAGGTTCAAGTTCCAGTGAAGGAGAAAAATAAAAAAAAAATTAATTTGCGGTTTTTCCAAAATTATATTTCATAAAAAAAAATAATAATAGGTTTCACCCCACCTCCAAGATAGCCATCTTGACGAAACCGCTCCCTGTCATTTCCAGCCTATTCCACCAAGAAAACGAATGATCAGGAGTACAGCGCCATCTTCTGGGAAGATAAAAGCTAACCTACATAAAAAAGATGCTCACCACTCACATTCAACATACAGATGGGGCAATTGCTGTTGATCATTCAAAGGCGAAGGTAGCACTGGCCTTTGAATGATCAATTCACAGCAATTTGTCTCATTCCTAAGGCGCCTTATAATAAATATAATAATTAATAATAATATATGTACTGTCCTTTCCATAAATTCCAATACAATGCACAGCATTTATTAGGGGTTTACTTCTGAGTATTGGTCCCAAAATAAAAAAAAAAAATTAAAGATTGTAAACAAATATACAAATATCAATAACAACTGATTCGAAAATCGGTTTTGTTTTCATTCGAAAACAACAACAACGATAAAAAGCAAAACCGACTTGGATTCTATGACACCCCTGAGTACAATTTCCAATAGTTCCAATTTACAATTTCGAATTTATAATACATAATTGTGTATATAAAACATAATGAAAACTGTTGCTTTTGACGGGAAGATAAAACTCTTTCTCTCTTGTTATCACATTTAACATATACTTACATATACATATTTGTATAAATACTGCTGAAAGTTTATTGAAAATATGTTATTCTACAATAATAAATCTACATATTTACCTGGCACACATAAAATGTTCTATGATTCTAAAGTAATAGAACTGCATACTTTAAGATAGAATACGAGGCTAATTTAACAATTTTTAATGAGTTCTTTACTCTGCTTTTAATCGGAAGAAATAGCTTCGTGGTACTAGGCCACTGGGGTAAAACGAAATGACCTTCTGTTATCTTCTTAAGTAGCTAAGGAGCACTACATAGATTTTGGAAGAAATTAAAAAGTTAAAAAAATTAAAGTTTTTGTTTGTTTCACCGCAAGAGTATATTTTATTTAATGAAATTCTGAGACTACCTACACCAACAAATTTTTCAAATATGCTTTAAATGCTTTCAGTTATAACGGTGACAATTTCCTTTAGACTTAAAATAATTTATCGGTCTTACGTATGTATGCAAGTCTGTATGTGTGTGCTTATATATATGCATACCAAACCCAACGGCTTTTATATTTCGTTTAACCCTAAAACGATAACGTTGCTGCTTTCTACTTCTGACTACAGAGTCCATTTACTCACTATAATTTATTGTCAATGGTGACGCTTGAATAGTGATTTTCAATGCTGTAGGTATTATTACTCGTAGTTTGTCGCCAGCAACAAAAATGTAACACAGTCTACTTTGGGGCTTCTTGATCTTGTACAGGAAAAGGCGAAGGTGCTTATCAATGACGATAGGGTATCCAACGGCATCGATACGTTGGAGCACAGGCGCAATATACCGTTAAATTCATTGTCCTATCGGTACTACCACGGGAAATGCTCTGATGTAATCAAGGACCTGATTCCGAATATTCACATATTTTTGCAGACTACTCGTACCTCTCAGAGCACATCCTTTTGTAGTTGATTGTCCAATTAATACCATAATTCCTTCTTTACTACCAGCAAATGGTTTTCCTGCCAATTACGATATTAATAAGTTTAAATCAAATGTCCACACTCCACTTCCTCTTTCCCCCTTCCTATAAACACAGAGGGAGTAAATCGTACGAAAAAAGGGAGCAATGAAAAGGACCACTTCTAATTTAAGTATTTACTAATTTATTTAATTTATTTAATTTATTTAATTTTAATTTAATTTTTTTCCTTATCAGAACCTTAAGAATATAATTCTTTTATAGCGCCGTGGTCTAGTGGTTAGTGTGTTGGCTTACTAAGACATGGGCCCTGGGTTCGAATCCAGGCTCTGACATCTTCAAAAAAAGAAATATGAAAAAAAATATTTCTTTCGGCGACTACCTCTCAGCAGTCTTCTGGCAAAAGCTCTGAGAGTAACTAATTGCCATGAACAAGCTTCTCAAGTCTGTCGTTCGGAGTCGACATTAAAACTGTAGGTCCCGGTACTCATGGATAATAATTGACACACACAACATGAGTGCTGCGAGAAGCTAGGCCGTAATCCTGACACAGGGTTGTAAAGGCCATTTATGTATGTATGTATGTATGTATGTATGACAATTGGTAATATAAATTAATTAAAAATAATATGTATATAATGTGTACATAATATCAATAATACTTACTATATAAACATATAACATGATATAACAGTCAAATATTTTATTGAGGATTAAACTGTACGGCATAGATCTTCATAAGAAAATACAAATCAATAAGACAATAGTTCTAAGACATATAGTCAAAAATAGCTTTCCTAAAACTGTTTTTCCTCGATAAAAGTTTTATGTAAATTGGTAAAGAGTTCCACAGATTAACAGCATTGACGAAAAGAAAGTTGCCAGAAAATTGTTTTGCATCAAATTAATTGTTAAACGATTTTTGTGGAAGTTGAGCCATCTTTTTGGCATCAGAAATCTGTGATGTTTAGCTAATTAAAGTTTGGAAACTGAAATTCAATCAGTATGGGTCCATAGTCATCTCTATTCACAGCAACAATAGCTTCTTTCTCACTTCAAAAGAAATGAAGACCGATGATGCCTCCAGCATGTAAACAAAGGACAAAAGCCGCAATGCTACTTATCCTGAAATTGACAAGACTGTGACGCTTTGGTTTAATCAAATGAGGCAGTCAGGAGCAGTTGTGTCTGGTATTATTGTAATCGAAAAAGCAAATCAATTTGAAATTAAATTTAACCGCTAGTACTGTCTGGTTGGGGCGATGGCAACAAAAACGGCATAATAAAGTTCACGGAGAGACCTCTTCTTCAGATAATAGTAATTTTAAGGCATTGCTTTCAAATATAATTGAACCAAAGCATGTTTTTAATGTTGACGAGGGCGGTTTATTTTTAAATTATTTTTGTTTCTTTATAACGCAATTGGTAAGTAAAAGAATGAGTATGCCATAGGTAAGCCAAAAAATCCCCAGTGTTTTAGGAATAAAAGATTGTCTATTATTTGGGAAAAAATACTTTCTTCATTCAATGAAGAAATGGGTCGGTAAATTCACAATTTTAATTTATTTACTGACAATGCAGCACCACATAAACAAGAAAGTCTTTCGCATGTCAGAATTAAATATCTGCCTCCTAATACCACATAAAGTTGTGTAGCTCATGAACGAACTAGTTCAACTGAGCTATTCAGTCAAGTGAGCTAAAAGAGCCATTCATTACAATATGCTCTTTTAGCTCAGTAGTTCATGTTTCTTTCTTTCTTTCTTGTGAATCCACGTTTCTTTTCGCTCGTCTTTCTTATTAGTTCGTTTTCTTTCTTTCTTGAATCTTTTTTATTCTTTGACATTTCATGTTGAAGGTACATACTAATTGGTAATGCCAGCTGCAAATAATATACGTAGCTGCCAGAAACTTTATAGGACGTTACATTTTTGGAAATTTAACGATTTTTATGACAATTTTAGAAGCAATATAAAAGAAAATTATGTTTATTTTTTACTGTCGAATTTGAATAAAAATTAGCATTTCTAATAAAATATTTTAAATAATTAAAAAAAACTTGCAATTACAATAATAATAAATTCGTGCGTAATTTTTGAGATCGAAAATAAAATTGTATATTAATTACAAAATTCTTTAAATTTTTCTGTAAGGCTAAAATTAATTTGTATACCTGAATTTCACTAGAGTATGATAATTGATAACCGATTACTGTAAAACAAAATCGATTGAGTTTGAATTTAAAGGCAAACTACGTATACAAAAGCTACGTATACAATTGATGCCCACAACACGAGCAGTACCAATGGAAAAAAAGTTTAATATGATTCAAATGAAAATATGGAACTAAATGATCTATTGAACTAAATGAGCTATTGAACTAAATGAGCGACATAGTTCATTAAAGTGAGCTGAACTAAGAAGAGCGCTCACTCAAAAGAGCTAAAAAACCCAAGACTAATAATACACCATTTCGATCAAGATAATTAGATCTTTTAAAGCTTAATATCTTGCGAATTGAACAGGGCAAATCTGTTGACAAATTTAAAAAGTCCATAGCATTTGTATTTACTTAGTAAGGCGCGCATAGTGGCTGGTAAAGCCAAGCTGCATTCAAAATTGTTTCAAAAAGGTATGCACACAAAAATACATCATTACTTAATTTTGTCTTATGTTGGTTTTTAATTAAAAAATCTTCTTGTGCAAGTTTTTTGGAAGTAGAGAAAAACAAGATGGATCACAAGAATCGACTTTTTGAAAACAATATCAATATCCTGTGCTGTATCATGAAGAGCTAAATCAGAGCGAAATGCTTTGACACTGTGCCCATTATATTGAGAGTAAAATCGACAAAACTTATCACTTTTAAAATAAGTTTTCACAATTGAAAGCGTTGCTCAACGTTAAGCAATTTGTGATGGTTTGCTAAACTTTACGGAACAGTAATGTCAATACATTTTGACATATTCATCTGTCAATTGAAAAAAAAAAAAAACAGCTGTTGTATACCTCAAAGTACTTTATGATCAAACATAATTCCCATGTTGGTTTTTCTTCGGTGTGCCTCCCGTTTTATATGTAAATTCTATATGTTGTGAACCTTTTCTTTATTTATATAAATTATACAAACTTTCGGCTTGAGGTTCTTATATATAAATTAAAAAGTTTAACACCTTTTCTTTTGTGTTTTTTTATTTAATTTATTTTTCCAATATTTCGATCAACCTCGTTGATCATCCTCAGGGAATAAATTATCACTACAATACAATTTAAAACATATAACATAAATTTAATAAAAATCACAAACAGAAAAATATCACAACTTTCATAACAAATATCTTACATAACTATTATCCGTGGTGTCGTCAATCTGTTTATATTATTTGTCACTCACTGTCATGTTTCTCCTTTTTCAGTTCTGTGCTTATTTATTATGTGTCGATATATATGTGCACAATTATCAGTATCAGTTTTAAAGTTTATTCGTTTATTTGTTGGTATATTTATTATATGAAGCATCTCTTTGAAATATCTCTTTCTATAATTATTCTCTCTATCCAATATCATCACTTTATTAAACTCAGGTTTGTGTCCAGTTATGCTACAGTGGGCTGCAAGTGCTGTTTTTTGATTTAAATTTTTATCATTGTTTTTTAAGTCCGATTTATGTGATGATATTCTGGTCTTTAATTTTGTTTTTGTTGTACCAACATAAACTTTTTGGCATTTATCATTGTCGTCACCATTGCACGTTATTTTATAAACCAAATTTGCTTCATCCATTTTGTCTAATTTTGTTTTCATGTTTGTAAATAATCTTTTAGTTGTATTTTCTGATTTCATTGCCAGAATATATTTCTCTTTATTATATATATCAGAATGTTTAATTCTTTCGGACAGGCCTGGTACATAATTAATGGCTGAATATATCTTTGTAGGTTCATCCACAGGTTTGTTGTCACTACGATTTTTGTCATTTTTCTTAGTTTGTTCTAACAAGTTCTTAATTAACCGCTTTGGGAAGTCATTTTTCATAAGTATGTCATATATTTTTCGTTTGTTTTCATTATGGAATTCAATGCTACTGGTATTTAAGACTTTGTTTATAAAATTTTTTGCTGTATTGATTATCATATTTTTAGGATGTTTTGAGTAAAAATTTATTAGTCTACCTGATGCCATTGATTTTTGATACCAGTCTATTTTTAAAGTATTACCATCTCTGATGACGAGGGCATCTAAATAGGGTAATTTATTCTCAGACTCTTTTTCCATAGTAAATTGTATTTGTCTATTAAATGCGTTAAGTATATCAAATGTCTCTTGTATTTTGTCAGTTTTTACAATCCCAAAGAGGTCGTCAACATATTTTATAAATACTCTTGGATTTATATCCATTTTATTTATCGTATTTTTTAAAAGCTCTTCCATTATTAAATCAGCTATTATTGGCGACGCTGGTGAACCCATTGGCAATCCTTTGTTTTGTTTGTAGCAATGTCCATTGAATTTAAAATAGTTACAGTCCTTGATACAAAAATTTATTATTTCTATAAATAGTTCTTTTGGTATCTTCGTGTGTTGCTCCAGTATATCCCATTTATTTTCTATAGTCTTAATTGCCAAATTCACAGGTATGCTAGGAAATAATGAAATAACATCGAAGGAAACTAAACTTTCGTCATCATCTATTGTTGTATACTCTATTCTGGACTTAAATTCTATCGTATCTTTCACATTATATATTGAGTCATTTGTCAAGTTTTTTAATATATCCACTACATACTTGCAAAATTCGTAGGATGGTGAATGAATAGATGAGCAAATTGGTCTTAGTGGTACATCTTCTTTATGTATTTTCGGTAAGCCATATATTCTCGGAGCATTTGCAATTCTATTTGTCAGTTTATTTTTCATTTGTAAATCTATTATGCTTAATTTATATAATTTATCGACTAAGCTATTGTTCTTCGTCTTCGTCACAACATATAGAATTTACATATAAAACGGGATGCACACCGAAGAAAAACCAACATGACAATTTACAAGAATTTAAGACAACAATATGGTGGAGAAACAACCAACATAATTAGAGATTATATAAAACACAACAGAAAAATGACCAATTTAAAATCATCAACAACCTTTCTCATCAGATGTAGGCACAGTGGGATAATACCTAAATTTATTAGTCAAGCTACTAAAAACGTCTACAATATTTTCTTAAAAAATGAGGGCATAAGTTTTGACTTAGATGAGACTTTAAAACGACATATTTATAATTTCAATACAATTATTATGAAACTACTAATACAACAAAAACATAGGCAAATATCTAAAACGCAGAAAACTTTGGAAAATTTGAAGAGAAGATCATATAATTTATTAAGTGAACATGATATAAATCCAATTATGGAAAATGAAAACCTAATTTTAGAAAACAAAAAGAAACAAAACTTTGAGAGACTAAATAAAAAATACGATAAATTGAAAGAGCAGCATATGAGAGATATGAAAATAAACTTCAATGAAGATTGGTTCATCAACAGTACAAAGTATGAAATACCAACGAATGTAAAGTGGCTATTGTCTCTTGGATCAAAATTTGGATTACCGTACGGGAAAAATGATCTTCCAATTTTTAAATGTATTACAGATGGAGAATATTGCATACAAACGATTGAGGAAACAGAAAAGCAGGAAATCGCTAGAACAAAATTCGTTGCGCTATTAGAAGATTATGAAAAGAGAAGGAAATTAGATCAAAGAGAAATTTTTATTCTAAATACTGTAAAACAATCAAGGAAATTTTTATCGGATAACCCAGACTTAATTATATTAAATTCAGATAAAGGCAATAAAACGGTTGCAATGGACAGAAAAGACTACGATACGAAAATGAAGAAAATTATTGGAGACATCTGTACGTATAGACGAATGAAAAGAGACCTAACATACACACTACAGACGAAGAACAATAGCTTAGTCGATAAATTATATAAATTAAGCATAATAGATTTACAAATGAAAAATAAACTGACAAATAGAATTGCAAATGCTCCGAGAATATATGGCTTACCGAAAATACATAAAGAAGATGTGCCACTAAGACCAATTTGCTCATCTATTCATTCACCATCCTACGAATTATGCAGGTATGTAGTGGATATATTAAAAAACTTGACAAATGACTCAATATATAATGTGAAAGATACGATAGAATTTAAGTCCAGAATAGAGTATACAACAATAGATGATGACGAAAGTTTAGTTTCCTTCGATGTTATTTCATTATTTCCTAGCATACCTGTGAATTTGGCAATTAAGACTATAGAAAATAAATGGGATATACTGGAGCAACACGCGAAGATACCAAAAGAACTATTTATAGAAATAATAAATTTTTGTATCAAGGACTGTAACTATTTTAAATTCAATGGACATTGCTACAAACAAAACAAAGGATTGCCAATGGGTTCACCAGCGTCGCCAATAATAGCTGATTTAATAATGGAAGAGCTTTTAAAAAATACGATAAATAAAATGGATATAAATCCAAGAGTATTTATAAAATATGTTGACGACCTCTTTGGGATTGTAAAAACTGACAAAATACAAGAGACATTTGATATACTTAACGCATTTAATAGACAAATACAATTTACTATGGAAAAAGAGTCTGAGAATAAATTACCCTATTTAGATGCACTCGTCATCAGAGATGGTAATACTTTAAAAATAGACTGGTATCAAAAATCAATGGCATCAGGTAGACTAATAAATTTTTACTCAAAACATCCTAAAAATATGATAATCAATACAGCAAAAAATTTTATAAACAAAGTCTTAAATACCAGTAGCATTGAATTCCATAATGAAAACAAACGAAAAATATATGACGTAATTATGAAAAATGACTTCCCAAAGCGGTTAATTAAGAACTTGTTAGAACAAACTAAGAAAAATGACAAAAATCGTAGTGACAACAAACCTGTGGATGAACCTACAAAGATATATTCAGCCATTAATTATGTACCAGGCCTGTCCGAAAGAATTAAACATTCTGATATATATAATAAAGAGAAATATATTCTGGCAATGAAATCAGAAAATACAACTAAAAGATTATTTACAAACATGAAAACAAAATTAGACAAAATGGATGAAGCAAATTTGGTTTATAAAATAACGTGCAATGGTGACGACAATGATAAATGCCAAAAAGTTTATGTTGGTACAACAAAAACAAAATTAAAGACCAGAATATCATCACATAAATCGGACTTAAAAAACAATGATAAAAATTTAAATCAAAAAACAGCACTTGCAGCCCACTGTAGCATAACTGGACACAAACCTGAGTTTAATAAAGTGATGATATTGGATAGAGAGAATAATTATAGAAAGAGATATTTCAAAGAGATGCTTCATATAATAAATATACCAACAAATAAACGAATAAACTTTAAAACTGATACTGATAATTGTGCACATATATATCGACACATAATAAATAAGCACAGAACTGAAAAAGGAGAAACATGACAGTGAGTGACAAATAATATAAACAGATTGACGACACCACGGATAATAGTTATGTAAGATATTTGTTATGAAAGTTGTGATATTTTTCTGTTTGTGATTTTTATTAAATTTATGTTATATGTTTTAAATTGTATTGTAGTGATAATTTATTCCCTGAGGATGATCAACGAGGTTGATCGAAATATTGGAAAAATAAATTAAATAAAAAAACACAAAAGAAAAGGTGTTAAACTTTTTAATTTATATATAAGAACCTCAAGCCGAAAGTTTGTATAATTTATACAAACATTTAACATACAAGTGCATTTAACAGATCTATTTACCTTCTTAGGGTTAATGTCAAAAGAATATTTTTCCTCTCTTAAAACACTAATTAGTTTAAATGTTTTTCATTTTATAATCCTAAAAACAATTGAAGGCTACAATTTTTACTTTCGTGTTTTTTTTTCTTACAGTGTTTTTTCTTTAGGGTTTTTGCCCTCTCCGCCAGACTATTTTAGCTGCTCTTATCATTCATGTAAAAAAATGTTACCGCCAGACTAGAAAATATTTTTATTTAATTTTATGCTTTTTTGATTTACAAAAACAAACATTTTTAGAAAAACTAAGTGTGGGAAATTTAACTTTGGAAATTTCTAAATCAAGGGGTAGAAAAAAAATACATGCTGGTACACATATAATTTCATAATAGAATTCATAGGAAAAGAGTACTGCATATAATTTTTTTTTTAATTTAATAATAAAATGAAAAAGAAAAAGTAGTTGTACTCTGTCAAATTTGTTGAGATTCATTGCAAAATGTTTTATGGCATAATGAGTTTTGTTTTGTAAAAAAAACTACGCCAAATTTAAAACGGCGTACTTATGAATAAAAGATCTTACAAGCAAAACTAATTGGGCAAGTTTGCATATGTCTTTACCATTTTAGTTTTTTTATATTTGACAAATGAAAATTTTTGGTATCAATCTGCGAATCAGACATCCATAAATAGTACTTCCTTTTACTTTTTTTCTATGACGTCTTTTCCTGGCAGAAGCTCAATATTCTTAATGTGATTATCTCCTCAATGTTGAAACGCTTAATATTTAAATTATTCTTTGTATCAATTGCATATACTATAGATAAAAGCGTTTTCTTTTTTTGCCTGCAGCCTTGTAAATCGTAATATCGTAAATACGCAAAAGTTAGAATAGGTACAAAGATTGAGACATTAGGCTAGGCAGTCAGCCTGTAGGCCCAATTTCGGGATTGATATTGTAATATATTTCTGACAACTGTGGCGTTACAATTTTCAATATAAAATATTTGTAATCGTAAGAATGCCATAAGTACTTGGTTCTGTAATTTATATAGAATTTTTTTAAAATTTTTTATACTAAAAGTCGATTTAAAATACATGGTTATATTGAAAATATATAGATTTCGGAAACTTAAGAATAATCACCTTGTCGTTGTGTAGAGGCGTACACTGCAATAACTCAACTGGCTAAGCTGACAGAGATCAATAGCTCTATAACAGGGTCTCCCATACCAGAAAGGCAGTTGAAGAGCAGTAACTAAGAATTATCCCAGGGGCTAGATAAGGGAGAACAACAACAACATCATTCCCAATATCATTATGACATTTTATTTGTCTCCTAATTTCAACTTTACTGTGCGAGCTTCATGGGGTTGATTATTGTTGGATTATTCAGTGCTAAATGTATAATACTGGCCATTAAATAATTAATCAACAGCAACAGATTTCCTCGCGGTTCGCGTTTTAATTTACAACCGTTGTTTTTTTCAGACTGATATCAGATACGATCCAATTAAGTTTAAATTAAAGGTCCATTCCCTCTCTCTCCCTTCGCCTATTATTTTCCTAGACCAGGACAATATACTGCATTATTAGGGATCAATCCCTTAGTGCTGGCCTCAATGAAAAAGAAAATTATTTTAATTTATTGTGAATAAAAATTATTCAGCTAAATTTAATAAAAATCTATAAAATCTAATTTAATTTTTTAATAAAATTTTCATGCGTATGTATTGTTTATTACTCAATTTAAAAAAAAAACGTTTTTTAGCCTTTAAACTTTTTCTCCTTTTTTATAACTTAAATTCTGCCCTTATAAAGCAACAAAACGCTATAGGGTGCATCTTAAACACAAATGCAACAAAAGGTTATTTTTTAAGTGCCTTCGAAAAGGAGGAAAAACTAACAAAACACAACAATAAAAAAAAACTGTACTAGTGTTCTGTGTAAATATTTTATGGTCTGAAGACTTATTGCATTGCTGCAAAGAAAACTATTATTGGCAGCAAAAAACCGCAACAATTTTAGAAAAAAGGGTAGCAATAAAAGTCTTTGTTGTGGCTGTAGTTTTTCTTACAAAAGCTGATTTTGTTAATTTTATTGAAGTACTGTTTTTTTTCTAAGAGTTACAAGTAGAGAATGTCTCGTCAAAATTCAACGTCATAGTAAATCTCATTGAATTTCGTAAAATGTGCGACTATTTAAAAGTAAAAACAAAATTATGAACGTAGAAATAAGTCATACATTACTAACATTAAAATACAAACTTTTGGCAAATAAAAATGCATTAAAAAGTTAAATTTTCAAATCTTAAAAAAAAAAAGTTAAGGAGTATTCTTTGGCCTCGTATGTTATATAGAGTTTTATTTTCTAAGCAGATATTCAATATTTTGCAATTATTTAATACACTGTACAATGTGCACTATTTTATCTATCCTATATAACAATTTTTAAACACTAAACAAATAAATATTTACTTTATATGAGCTTGACAGCTTTCTATTAAAGAAGATGAGTAAAAGAAATTTTTCAAAAGTTGTAACAGTATTTCCGGGGTAGGTACAGCAGTTGTCCAGGGTTGATCAGAATTTATTTAGTACACCAAATTAAATGAAAATAAGTACACCAGGTTTCAGCAAACAGTATAATTCACAGTATTAATTTATTTTCAAATTCAAAATGGATAGAATACAATATGTATTTATTTTAATTTAAAATATATTATTAAATATAGGAGTGTAATTAACACGGTACTCAAAAATAAAAATAGAAAAGTATGAAAAAAAAAATCAAGTGACGCAGGTTACCCGTGTGACGATGTGTAGCGTTAGGCGGCCAGTCCAGAAGAGAACTTTCAGTTTCAAAGCCAGACAATTTCGTGGGTGTTAGTGTGTTACTATTAGTACCAGTACTACTAACTACACTACTACGCCTGGGATAAATGGCCGTTAGTACCAGTTTATTGCCTGGGCCCTATGACCGTTTGTATCAGTAGAGACCATCTGCACTACTACATTGAGCTGGGCTTGACTGTTTTCGTAACCGGCTGCGAACAGAGCTGTAAAAACTCGTACCGGCTGTCCGATCAGTACGGCAGCCAAAGCCCAACTGAATATGTAGCAGAACTTGTCACTACTAATACTTCGCGACAGAGTAGTCGTGCACAGCGAAGTTCAACTGTAGTGAGTTACTATCACTACAACGAGAAATCCCTAAGCGTAGTTGTGTCAGTAAACTCAGAGAGCCAGAATTACCACACAAGAGAACCACTTATTTACATACAAAGGTAGTGGTAAATAAAACTGATATAAAGAGTCATATGAGCAGCGGTGCCAATTTAGCGCGTTTCGCGCTAGATTTAGCGCTATTTAACCATACAAAACGCGTTTTTTTTCGTCTTAGCGCGCTTAATAAAAAACGCGCTAAATTGCCGCCTTTTTAATAAACTTAATAAACCTCTTTGTAGTCGCCGTGGTCTAGTGGTTAGTGTGTTGACTTACTAAGACATGAGCTCTGGGTTCAACACCCAGCTCCAAAATCTTTAAAAAAAAAAAAAAGAAAAAAATATTTCTTTCGGCGACTACCTCTCAGCAGTCTTCTGGCAAAAGCCATGAACAAGCTTCTCAAGTCTGTCTTTCGGAGTCAACATTAAACTGTAGGTCCCGGTAATCATGGATAAAAATTTACACACACAACGTGAGTGCTGCGAGAAGCTAGGCTATAATCCTCTCACAGGGTTGTAAAGGCCAGTTATGTATGTATGTAATAAACCACTTTAATCCAACATTTTCTTATTTTTTTCATAAATTTTCTAGTATTATTTTTTACAACTATACTTATAAAAACAAATGTGTATAGTTTTTTTATATATCAACAAATCAAAACGCATTTCGCTTTATATTGTATACTTACATATAGTGTTTTTAACAATATTTTAGGAAAATTATTTTTAACTACATAAGTACATATGGGCATATCCGAAAAAATGTCAACCAACAAAAAATGTTTAAAGTTGATCAAAAATTATTCTTGATTATTTAGAGTAATAGACTATATTTGTACTCTTACAAATATCATTATAAAATATTTTTCTGGCAGTCCATTTTACGAAAATCAGGACTTAAGGTTCAGCAACCTTACATTTTTAATATTTGGCCAAAATATGCTTGTTTTTTGGCTGCTGTTAAACAAGCTTTATCCAAAACACGGCTGCTCCATCTTCGAAAAAGTGTTTTTCTAATTAATTTTCTGCAACTTTATGAAAGAAGCGCTTTAAATGTTCTATTGGAACATACTAAATAAAACTGAGTAAAGTTACGACCACGCTTTGTAACGTCCGCAACGGAAAATAAGGGTTTTTATATATAACGAAGAAACTAAAAATTTTTTTGACACCACATTAACATTCCAAACAAAACTAAAACTGTTCTTTAAAGTAAGAAAAAAAAATTCTAAAATATACAAAAGTATGTTTCATTTCTTAATATCAAATTTTGTAACGTCCGCAACGGTATCGATCTGTCCTAAAATCAAGTTCTGCTAAAAGTTATTTTGTTTTCACAAATCTATAATTGAAATCACATACATCAATAATTATAATTATTATAATTATAATTATTATTCAAAAGCATCATTCAGTATCTAAAATCCGTGTTTTTTCCGATGGATGCAGTAGTCAGTTTAAAAACAAATTTATTTTACGTAGCATTCCACAATTTAAGAATGAATTTGGTGTTAACCATTTTGAGTGGAATTTCTTCGCTACTTCTAATGGCAAAGGTGCAGTAGACGGAGTAGGCGCTATCGTGAAACGTAAAGATTGACAGTTAGTAAGAGCTCAAAATCTTGTTCTGAAGGATGCACACGATTTTTACAGACTGGCCAAAAGTAATATCGATGGGGTTAAACTAATATACGTTACAGAAAACGATATAAAAACCACAACTCAATATCTAGGTGAGAAATGGCTAAATATAAAAAATATTACAGACATAAAATCTCATCATCACTTTTCCTCACTTAATGAAAATTTTATCGAAATGGCACGCACTGCAGCATCTCCTAAATATAAACTGCAAGTTTAAAAAGAAAAATAAAATCTATATTTTTTGAAAATAAACACAAAAATATTTTTTATTTATATGAGTAGGACAGTGGTTAAAAAAGCAAACGCCGGCAACGTAACGTCCGCAACAAATATAAGACAAAATTGTGAATAAACTAACAATTATTTTTTAGCCTCGAAAGTGGGTTTGATATGCTTAAGCATTCCTCTTTCTTTAATGTATTTGGAGTTTTTTTGTTTATACTGTAAAATTCGCTAAAATTTATGAAAATTTGCATTGATCTCCACAACGACTTCCGTATTGTGTAACGTCCGCAACGGGAATTTAAGTACAATTATATCGTAACTGATAAAACTCAGAAAATATTTGTAACTGCCATTTGAAAGTACTCTCAAAGGCCAACGTACCAATGTAGGTTACTTAAGAATATAACGCTCAGAGCGCCAACGGTATTCAAAAGTATGCGTACGAACGTAACGTCCGCAACGCAGGATTATCCCATATATGTATGTATATGTATAGTTTGTATAATGGTAAACCACACTGTTAATTATGATTTTAGATTATGATTCACAATTTTAAAAATTCTCATAATGTCAATTCTTTTATGAAACTGTCTTCATTAGTTATAAATTTATTATAACTTCTTTTTATATATTTTTATTTATTCTATTTATATATATATTTTTTTCAAATCCAGAAAGAGCTTTTAGTAGAATGAATTATTTTAAATTAAAAATAAGTAATAAGATTCCTCTTAAAACAGTCAATTCTTTTATACACATTAAATATGGCCTAAGATTAAAAAACTCTTGTTGTGAAAATTATGATATTCCATTAGATGTATATGCGAAAATTAATTCAATTAACACGTATAATAATTCGAAGTATTACACGCTTCGAATTATTCTGGTTTTATGTCCAAAAGATGAGCTAGACAGTTTGAATGAAATTAGTGATGACCAATTTTAACTTTACTTTTCTACCTTATTTTTATAATATCAAAAAGTTCTTAATTAATGATTTTAGTCATTAAGATATTAAAAGTTTGATATCAAATAAAAAAAAGACTGAGTTACTATCTTAATAATTGAGTGATTATTTAAAGTAACCAAGTACAATTTCAGGTAATGTTTAAAACAGTTAAATTTTTTTGATATACCAAAAAAATATTTTAAGTTTTTGTTTTTTGTAAGTTTGTAAGAATCTATTTTTGTCCCTGAATTAAACTCAAAAAGAAATATGTTTATCGATATTACTTATCTTGCTTGAATAAATACTGTATTTGTTATAATAAATTGGACGACTTTTATTAAAATGTAATTTAGCGCGTTAGTAAACGGCGCGTTTTTCTTATAAATATTTGCAAACGTTGTGATTTGGCGCGTTTTAGCGCGTTTGAGGACGGAGACCAGCGCGTTTTGGTTACAAAAAGTTGGCACCACTGCATATGAGTCATATTGAAAAATAAAGAGTGAGTTAAGAGCAAACAAATGCAATAAGTTCTACACTCCTATTAACTGAGATTGCCGAACACACCATGAATCAGCTTTACCCTTGTGACCCGAAAGTATCAATTTGACCCTTTTTTGGAGGCTCTGCCACTTTTTGTGACCCCTTCTTTAATTTACCCTTTTGTATCATTTTCAAGCAATTCGTGTCACTTTCTAGTCTTTTTGATAGCTTATGTACGAGTATATTTTAGCGATGGTAAATAAATCAATTGTTCGCAAAACAAGCAGCTTTTATGTATAGTATATTTACATTGTATACAGAGCATATCACAGTAAACAGCTTTTACATGCATGCCTGTATATTATTATAATTATAATACATAAATTTCAAATTTAACGTGAAAGGGTTGTGTGCAAAAATAAAAATATTTTCATTAAAAAGACTAAAATTACAAAAAAAAAAAAAAAAAAAAAAAAACAAAAATTATAAAAAAGCAAAAACTGAAAAACAATTTGTAATGAAAATAAATTGTTTACAAACATTGACAAATAAGTATTTTTTTCCAATTTTCTTATGTAATTTTCTTATTGTTAAATGTTAGGTTTGTTGTAAAGTTGAAAAAACAAGATGAGCAGCCAACTTCATCAAACAACATGCATGAAATTCAACCCAATGACGTAAGCTCCGATTTGGATATTAGTTCATCATCAAATGGGTAAATTACTGCAAAAAAAGCAGGGGAAAAGAAGAAGATTATTCGAAAATATTCGTTTGAGTGGGAAAGGGAATTTAAATGGGTTAATCTGGACGTAGAAAAAAGAAGCCCATTTGTATTATATGTAAGCAAATACTAAATACACACTCTAAAACTGCTAAACAATTGGCCAATTTAAAAATTGCAAAGCAAATTTTATTTTAAAATACAGTACGTATTCCTTTGTACGTAAAAAGCAATTTTTATTAAAAAAAATTTTTTTTTTAATGTAAAGTACATTTAAAGTACATTTTTTTTGCTATTAATATGCTATGACCTTAAGCTCGAAAATAAGGGATTTATTATTATTTTTAAAAAGAAGTCAATAAAGTTATTATATTATTAAAGAGTTTTTTGTTAAAAAAAATAGTTGACCCTTTTTCTCTTTCAAATACCCTTTTTGAGACCCTTTTTCTTACCAAATACCCTTTTTCTGACCCTTTTTAAAAATTTGCAAAAGTAACCTTGACCATGATAATAATAAAATGAGTATAATATTAATTACAATTTAAGTTATCAAAAGGGACAATTAAATGATATGTATTGATTAAAGTAAGAGTTAATGATAATTACAGCAAAAGATAATTAATACCATAATTATGATAATAATTTGAATATGGTATGTTAAATGAAAACAATTTTAATAATAAAATATAGAATTAAATATTACGAAATAACTATACAAATAATATTATAATAAAATTATATTATGTAACGAAAATCTTCGTTACAAAGTTGTTATTTAAATCAGTCCTACTGCTATAACAGATTTTTGTTAAAATATTAGAAAGCCCATCAGCATGTTATAATGATTGACTTTTAAAGAGTTGTCGAATTAAATCAAATTAAAAACTTATACAATTTTAAGAAACCTCTGAGATCTTTATCTGAGTTAAAAGAACGTTCAATGTAATTTAATGTTTAAAGTTGATTTTGTGTAAGTGTTGACCGCAGCTACGCTTCAAATGGTGCATACGCTGGGCCCAGTTTTGGCATACTCTCTCCAACATATCGTCCGTGATATCATTAAAAATTCTTCAGTATTGACTTTAACCATTACAGGGTTGTGTCTATAGACATGAACCTTAACATAGCCCCACTAAAAATTGTCTAATTATTCATTGAACTCGTCTCTAAATTGGTGTATAATTTCGAATGCTGCGTAGCATGTGATTCTGTCGTGATGAAACCATGTTTTATCCATTTTAGATAAAAGCAAACGTTATTCACCCTGTATTCGCGTGTGGGTACATTAGTATAGTCGATTAAAATTTGAATATACTACATATGTACATATAAGTGAAAAGGTGTAAGTATGTAAAGGGTTATGGGTTAGTATCTACTTACATATGATGTACATAAGTTGTTGGAAATAATGAGAAATTAAGTAGAGTTATGACAGGTACAATTCATAAGTATACATAGATAATTTTATTAATACTTTCTCTTTCTTATACATACATTCTTTCCTCACGGGATGATTACCAGGAAGAGTGGTTGTATCTGTCCTTCACTACCGGTTTCTTTTTTTAGAGTTCCAGGGTAAAATTCTTCTTCAAGTAGGCTTGTGCAACTAAGATGATTTTGTGGTGTTTTTAATTGGACACACCCACACTCACACCAAATACGAAAATTTTGCTTTTTCACGTATTCAATTTACCATATCTGAACACAAATTTTTAATAAAAAAGCGGATCTTCATCCAACTTTTAAAGCACCCATTTACCAAAAGTTAGTCATTGTGACCGACCTGTGTGCTTCAACACTTGCACCAGCTGTATTATAAAAGGTTTTGCATCCAAATCATTTCGAGAACTTGTCTACAGAGTGGAGTAACAAAGGGTTACGGCCTAGCTTCTCGCAGCACCCATGTTGTTTGTGTTATCCATGAGTACCGAGACCTACAGTTTAAAGTCGACTCCCCGGTCAATTTAGGTGTCTTATC
The DNA here is from genome assembly GCA_963576795.1 of Metopia argyrocephala. Lineage (NCBI taxonomy): Eukaryota > Metazoa > Arthropoda > Insecta > Diptera > Sarcophagidae > Metopia > Metopia argyrocephala. The sequence continues at coordinate 51,362,579 of OY756211.1, read as the reverse complement.
CAAAAATAACCCTCACGAATAAGATGTACTCTACCTTTTTAAGTTCTAGTTTTAATTTTTTTTTTTAATAATATGGGAATATCAAAAAATATTTTTTGCCATATAAGCAAATACATTCGATATACCAATACTTGTATATGAAATGTATTGCTTATGGGGAGAAGCATGTTTCTACGGTCATTTCATTTCTGGTTAAGAGATTCGTCTGGCCATTTTTTTCCCAGAGATGGTAATCAAAACTTCAAACTTTTATATTCATAAAGTTATAAACTAAATGAGACTCATATCCCACTCAGTATTTAAAAACTAACAAAAGAGTTTACAAAGCAGTATGGGAATGAATACTCTTATAATTAATCAATTTTTTTGTGGGTTTGCAAGTATAGCTTTTGACATTATTTTTAAATTTATATTTATTTATTTTCTTTTTGCTAAATAATCATCTAAGTTGTTCACCAAGCCAAATATTATTTGGAAATCTTATTCAACAATTGTTCTCCACATTTCATATTAACACTTCAAACGAAAAAAGTAAATGGATTTATTGATGACAGAATTGTATTTGATAAATGACTTTAATTATTCTTATATATGTTGAAATATAATATTATTTAGGCATTAATTAAACAGTTTCATTATAATACATTGCACTTTCCATTAATATCTTTGACAAAATTACTTTTATAAAAATTCTTTATTTTCTGGTTTATTAGTTCAGAAATTATATTCTTTAACGACGCAATAAAAATGTCATTAAGTCTGGGACATATACATACATAAGCTCCTATGTACAAATTCACATACATATACATACTTATGTATGTAATATGTTGATTAACAATTGTTTTTACATACAAATTATGTATACTTTCTGTATAATCGATAGTTTGTTATAGAAACTTAAATCACTTCTTCTTCATAAACTTTTCTTAAAAGGTTTGCAAATCACTGCCTCATTTTGTCATGAAACATATACTGCCGGAGTTTGTATAGAAATAATTTCACTTTTCCTTTTTGTGGTCCATTGTCATGAGTATTTATTTCATAAAGTTTTTGCTCATTATTGCCATTAATTCTAATACTATTAAATTTATTAACCATTAAATTTTCCTTTTCTCTTTTCATACTTATTTGTTAATTTATTTTTCTGAAAAGCATTTTATAAGGATTTTCAAACAATTTTCATTATGTTGCCTAGAGTTGTTTAAATACTCGTAAGTGCTTTAGAATATTTATTAATAAAGTTTTTTCTTTGCAACTTTTAATTTAATTTTATTTTATTTTTCTATATATAAATTTGTTAAAAATAGCAGTAACAAAACTTAGACAAATATAAAGAGATAAGAATTATAAATATAGGAAACAACTATTATGTGGATTTCTTAATAATTTTTTTATATGGGGACAACAATTTAATCATTTAAAAACCATTACTTTTGGATGGACTTATTTTCTACTTTACTGGTTCTGTGAATTACATAATGAAGGAATTTCGAAAGCAAATTAAGATAAATTTCCCATTTACAAGTTAACTAAATAACAATCTCGGTTGACAAATTCTGTATAACGCAGAGGTTTGATGCCACTTTTGTCTTGATTACACAAAGATACTTCAGTCGCAAAAGTATTGCTGAGAATCGGTAGGGTACCATCAGTGCATGAAAATAAAAAGACAAAGATTTTTACTAAAATACTACAGTCTGACATCCGAGGACTTGGGATATATGAAATTCACTCGATATATACATATATAGGCGGATATCTGGTAGAATTGAACTGACACGGCATGGCCAATAGGGTCATCCTAAGCAGGGTTCCTATTTATGCGTGTATTCATGAAAATGAAATAGCTGATGAACATGCCAGAAAGGGAGCATACAGCCCACTAATATGTTCAGAATCCTTTTGTGCAATGGAAAGAGGAGTTTGAAACGGCATACTGAGCAAGAAGGAGGACATGGAGAGACGATTGCTCTTCTTGGGCTATATTGCCCTTAGACTTTGCTGTAATAGGAAGAAATTTGTTTTGCGTTATACTCTCTATGTATAATCTGAGGACATTAAAGGGACTCCTAAGCAGTCGCTACAGACTCAAAAGATATTTGAATATAACAGGAGCGGTTCATGCAAATTTTCTGACGAAGCGATCGAGTCATCAGAGCAGATATTTCTTAGCACTGAAAGAAGATGCTCTTCGGTGATCATCAAATATCAGATGAGGAATTGTCCGATATGGCACCGGCGTACATTAAGAGCTGTACAATAGATCTACAGGTAGAAGTACTTTAGTACTTCGTTTAGGAATGAATGAATGCATGAATGATGTAAACAAGCAAACAAAAAAAAAAAATAATAATTGGTATTGACTATTAGAACTACGAGTATATGTGAATGTATATAAATAGGTAGAAAATTATCCCTCCGTTTTCTAAAGTGTAAACAAAATATTGAAATCAGTCGATTTTCAGCTATTCTTATTATTTAAGTGAGAATAAAACATGTAAAAAACATACTAATTTTTATATCAATTTTATTGTTTCTTTTTCGATTTACACGATTGTCATACAAATTATTTACATTATCGATTTGCAAGAATTTTTCCGCAATTTATCTATCCTGTACATCAAAGGATAGGTTTATTTTAGTTAATATGTTTTAAAGATTAAAAAGTAAAATTTTTAAAAACAGTATCTTGTGATAGCAAAATATAAATAAATTTATATTGCATACAGATACATATATGCACAGTTATATGAACATGCATATATTTACATACATAACTGGCCTTTACAACCCTGTGTCAGGATTACGGCCTAGCTCTCGCAGCACTCATGTTGTGTGTGTCAATTTTTATCCATGAGTACCGGGACCTACAGTTTAATGTCGACTCCGAACGACAGACTTGAGAAGCTTTCTCATGGCAATTAGTTACTCTCAGAGCTTTTGCCAGAAGACTGCTGAGAGGTAGTCGCCGAAAGAAATATTTTTTTCATATTTCTTTTTTTGAAGATGTCAGAGCCTGGAGTCGAACCCAGGGCCCATGTCTTAGTAAACCAACACACTAACCACTAGACCACGGCGACTACTATGCATATATTTATGTCTTTTAAATTCATACATAATTCTATTTAAATATATACTTTGGGACTTTTGTTTTTCAATGAAAATGTGAGAAAAGTTAACAAAACACTCTTTCAACAACTATTGTTATCTAAAGGAGATGAATTTTCGTCGTTCAACTTGTAGTCCCAATGGTTACTTTAGTTGTTCTGAAAATGCTATGAAACTTGTTAAAATATTCTATAAGACCGAATGTTGTGGCTTTGGTCAATTTTCTAATACTTTTCAAGTTTATAAGTAAAAGTAAATGGGGGAAGTCGTAATGCTTAACATAAAATAAATTTAATACAAAATAAGCACTTTTATACCGAAACAAAATGTATGTGTTTTTAAACTATTTATTTCATTTATTACAGTGTACTTTAAAAACCCTCTTCTTTAAAGTTTCATAAAAGGTTTCTTTCAGATAAATTTTGGTAAAATAAGAGACCAAAAATAATTACCCAATTCACAAAATGTTATAGTTGTCGTAGATCGGTAGAAACTATGACAAACTACAACTGTTGTACATAATGTTGTTGGTAATTTCCATGTCAAAAACTACTACAACATGTACGACAATTTTTCCCATGTTTCCGAATGTCGTATCAATACACCAGAGTTGGAAAACATTTTGTTTTTATTTATTTTTTTTATTTTTCAAATGTATTTTAAAAATTGTTTGAAATGTTTTTCTTCTCTTCTTCTTTTCAAATTTTTTACTGAAGAAATTTGATAACACTGGATAACATCTACAACAATATTTGCGACAAGGTGTTCACAAAATGAAATGCCATTTAACTATAATCTACAACAATATAACATTTTGTGAATTGGGTAAATATTTTAAAGTTTTGGTTTTGGTGTGTATACTTTTTTTCGACCAATATATAAAGCAGGCGTTTTATTGCTTACAAAGCAGCTTTTGCTTTTAAGTAGAAATGTGGAATATATCCAAGTCTAAGACGATGTATTGACACTGATTTTGCTAACATGAGCTTGCACCATAACAAGTTTCAGAAAATGTGAACAAGTTAAAAATCATGCATTTTCAAAATGTTTATTGAGCACTAAAACTTAGTAGCTGTGCATCTACGGTAGCGCATTCACTTTTAGGGTCTTTGCAAACTTATCTACACATGTTTGTTGCCTTCGACTCATAGCATTAATAACTCGAATAACTTCAATGATATATTAAAAATATAGTACAGCCATAATCTGCATCGAGAAATTCAATCATAGTGGACTAGTTTTTTGATCTAAGAGTAATAAAGATTCTGAATTGGAGATATCAGACTATAGTTAGTCTCAGTTGTTGTGGTTTTATCCCCATCATTAGAATCACTTTTAACTCTTTGACGACCAGAGGCAAACATACTTGCCCAGGGGATTTTGGCCCCTAAGTTGGCCAAAAAGTCGCCTTATTTCAGGGGGGTGCTGTGGGGAGAGTTTAGGCGCATCTGCCTAAAACTCGGGTATGTTTTGGGGGCAACTCTTACCTTTCAAAAATGTATGGGGGAAGTTTGTGTAGGTTTCAACCCGCCCACATTTACCCCAATCATGTTGGGCAAGTATGTTTGCCTGTGGGTTAAAACGGAAAAAAACGCAACTACAAATAATCTAAATATTCTTTTATTTTCATCATTGTATGTATTTGTGTATATAGTTTTACGTTTTTTTTTTTGGTGCATGTTTGTTCTTGACTATTAATGATGAAAATCAATTGAACAAAACACATCTTGACTGTTATTGTTTTAAGTTCAAAGTTTTTTTTTGCTCTAATTGTTTGTTTGTTTTCATTCATTAATTATTAGAAATCAGTCAGAGCAGACGTGTTTCGTGCATTACTATTTCAAAGTGTATTATTGTGGTATATCGAGTGTTATTATTTGATTATAAATAAAAAAATTTAAATAAGTGGATCAGTCCGTGATAGTTTCTTTCTCCTTAATCCGGACGAAATTGAGCATCTTTTGCTTTGCGACACCAGTGACAATGAGGAAGAAGCTGCTACATATATGGATGAAGAGGACATCGTTCTTCTAGAAAATGAAGAATGATGAGCCCATAGAAGTTGTTATTGAAGGAACTAATCCCATAAAATCTCTTTTAATTAAAAAGTTGGTGTAGAGGATGGGCCAATTGCATCGTCTTCAAATGCTGCAGTAATACCAGAAGAGCCAGCACTTTTTATACCACCAGATTGCAGGTTGGTTGTCGAGCATTACAGCAAGGGAATGGGAGGTGTCGATCTCATAGACCAAAAAAAAGTTTACTATGATCACAGAAACAAATGGCGGTTTTATATTCGATTATTCTTTGATCTCTTCGAAATATGCGTCCATAATAGCTATGTAATATACAGCAAACTCATGTTGGCTAACAGCTTTGCGACAAATGTGACATCGATTGATTTTCGGGCAGCTTTAGCAAAGGAATTAATTAATGACATCTGTTCAAGATAGCGCGGATCCAGGAAGCAATCAGAACTGGAAGTATCTCCCTAAAAATGCCGAAGTCTTTCCATAAAATGGAAAAACATGAAAATTGGAAACTATGCGTTCGATGTGCCAGCTAAGGCAAATATAGCCACACAAATGTATTTTGTACTATATGCAATATATTCCTTTGCTTTACTTCATCAAATTGATAAAATTATTTATAAATTACTTTTTAAATAGTTTAAACAAATAAAAAATATATACAACGTTATACAGTATTTTTCGGTTAATTGCACATCAAATTTTGCACAACTTTTTGTTCAATTAACCGGGAAACCAATTACCAGATACCCGCTTAATTGAACAATTCGTTCAATTACAAGAATCCCGTTTATTTTGAACAGTTTGTTCAGTTATGTGCACTTTGAGTTTTTCAAATGTACATATATGTGTATACGCAAGTATTTATTATTTATTATCAACAAAAAATAAAAATCCCTTCGGCAGAAAAAGTCCGGTCCTCAAAGGGTTAAGCACTATTAAAGGCATAATATTTTTATTAGCTATTAACCTTTCTGAATCGTAGCCTTCACTAACATCAGAAGAACTGCACTTATATCCAAATTCACTTTAAAATATTTTAGTATGTACATCTTATTTTTTCCATCAATTAATTTAATTCGATGCAGTGTGTTCATAATTAAATCACAAATAACGTTCTCAGCACAATTGACATAAGTGTCAAAAACGTCACAGGAGGGTAGAGAAAATAACATTTTTGATACAGTACAAACGAAACTTAATGATTAAACTGAATACGGTCGCAACTTCAAGCAAAAACTACGCTCGGAAAAAACATTCTCATAATTAAAACGACGGCTGCAACTTCACGAAATGGCATTTAATGTTTTTACATTTCCTGAGTTTATTTTTTGTAATTTAATGATGTTTATGCCCTTCTTCAATTATTTCTTTTATAATATCACTCATTTAATTTAACAAATCATAAAATTTATTAATATACTTTTTTTTTATTGAAACCTATACTCAGGTATAACCTCTACTGATGCTGTGCATTGTATTGGAATTTTTGGAAAAGACATACATATTTTTTTCTTATATTATTATAAGCGCCTTAAGAATGAGACAAACTGATGTGAATTGGTCATTCAAAGTCCAGTTTTATACCTTCATCCTTGAATGATCAACAGCAATTGCCTCATCGTTGAATGTGAATTGTGTCGTGAGTGTTTTCGCTAAGTAGGTTTTGCTGTCATCTCCTACTTTCTAATAGAAGGCGTTTTCCACCTGATCATTCGTTTTTAGGTAACATTACTTAAGGTGGAATGGAATTGCTAGAGTGGAATGTCAGGGAGCTGTTTCCTTGTAGTTAGTCTTCAAGCACGGGGGGTGGGTGGACTTCTTATTTTTAAATTATAATTTTAAAAACCGCAAACTAACTTTTTCACTCTTCACATTTGCTAGACTGATTAAGTGTTTTTGCGAGCTCATATTTGAAACTTTCGAATGTTTTTTCCATTTTCTTTTGTTCTAATTTTCTTTGCTCCACAACAAAGAAAAAATGGGTCTTTTTACAATGTGTATGAAATTTAATAAAAGTGTGGTAATATTATTGAGAGAATTTGTATCTAAAAATGAGAGCACAAGAAAAATCACTATCAAAATAAAATAGATTCTATTTCACGAAGTCGAAAAATTCTACTGACTTCTAGCCAGTCATTTTAATGAAAATAAAAAAATGGTGTTGGTTCTTTATTGTTTCCTATGCAAAGGGTAAACCTTTGGAATTAAAATTAAATATCTTTTATTGATTAAATTATGTGTTCAAACTTATTTCAAATAATAGAGTGCATATAGTGATGTAGAATAATGAATAATGAATAATTTTGCTTCGTCTACTTATAAATACTGTCGTTTAAGGTTCGGCTTATAAAATCTGTCATAGCCTTCCTAAAAATTTTCATATTTTGAATCTTTTTCGATGTTATAAAAAGTTGCAATTAATTTTAATCTGAAAAAATGTTTGTTTTATTTTTTTTGTAAATTTTAATTAATTACACGAAAATTTCTTATCGTAAAATTTATTTTTTACGCTTTTTTCCATGAACAAACTTAAAATGTATTTTGTTTTAAGGAAATTTAATGCAAAATAAACTGTGAATGTTTTTATTTTTTTTTTTCTCAGTCTTTTGCTGTTTTTTTTTCATAACCTTTTCGTTTATCAATGAAGCACAAATGTTTTTAACCTTGGCCTGTTAAGTGTGGTTAAACGCAGGCAATTGCTTGCCATTGTGTGTACTCGTAAATATTTAAATTTGCTTGATATTATGAAAAGTACTACTACAGCACAACAATATGAAAATATGTATAATCCGACATCACCACAGGTACATACATTTGTTTTTTAATTAAACCATTAAATTAATTTTTGTTTTATTTCTGCATAAAATAATTTAAAAAAAAGAAATTTTGTATTTTTTAAAATTTTTCTTCATTTAGTTGGATTGAGATCTTTTTTTTTTTAAATTATTTTTTTTTTTTTCTAAATTATTTACGTAGCAATTTTTCTTATTGTACTCGTACTTATTTAAGTATAAAAATACCCGAAAGATGAAAAAATCTTTTTAGAACAATCAACCAAGTTTATAAAGAAAACATTTCTAATGTTCACTTCATGATAATCAGTGGCCAACAATAATAATAAATTTGTTTTCTTTAACAATAAATTTCTAAAAAGTTTCTGTTTTCAATGGAAATGAAATTTTAAATTTGTTGAATACTCGTACCATACATGGGCATACTGCATTACTTTTTTACTGCAATACGTAAATCAGTATTTAGTAAAAAGTACTGTCAATATCTACTCAGTGATTGATAAGAGAACTTGTACAGAAATTAACCTTTAGTTTGTATTGAATGTCCACGCCCATTTGTCTAATTCCGCCCATTTTTACCTGATAAGTTTCATTTATTGTGATTATTTTTGGGCTAAATTTAAAAAATAAATATACACTTTGTCTAGATTCAGCCGTTTAGCTGCCCATTAGGCGCAAAAAAAACTCCCAAAACTTTTATGAGTAGATTAGATGCAAAACTCGTTCGTTACAAAAATTAAAAAAATCGAGATAACTATTGATTGCAATAGTTCTTGTGAAGTTTTATGACAAGCAATATAGAGATTGTATGCTCAAGAAGGCGGTAATATGTAAGAACTTAAACTATTCCACTAAGTTGGTCCATTTAATCAGTCGCTACATGGTTTTTGGTTCTTTCCAAAATTCGGTATACATGTAACGAATGAGTTTTGAATCTCACCTACTCATATGCAAACCCACATTTTAAATATAGACTAATTTTGTATATCTATACTGAATATATATTATTATTGCATAATGCAAACAAAACTATTCCAGACTACGAGAAAGCTCTGGTTAAATTGATTTTTGTATAACGCGGGCAGCTAAAATGAAAAAAGAAATAAATTTGGACTGAAAATTCATAAATTAAAAATCGGCAGTACAACAAATCGATAAATTTTGTATAAAAATAAAAATATTTTTTCTTGTATTTCTTTATATGTCTTTATGACAACAGTGGCCGTGGTTAGTGTGTTGGTTTACTAGATATAAGCTCCGGGTTCAAACCTCAGCTTTTAAGTCTTGAACATCACGAAATGTGAAAAAAATATATATTTCTATTAGCGACTCCGCCTTAGCAGTCATCTGGCAAAAGCTGTGAGAGTAACAGATTGTCATGAAAAAGCTTCTCAAGACTTCGGAGTCGTCTTTAAATTGTAAGTCCCGATACTCATGGATAAAAATTGGCACACAACATGGGTGCAATGGCCAATTATGTATTTATTTTTATGATAAATTACCATAAAATATTGTTCCATTTTATCTTTATGTTCTTGCCCTTTCCTATTGTACAGTAATTTAGATGGTTCTAATCATCTGTTCTAGAGTGTAAATACACTAATAATTGCACATTAGTTGTGTTTTGCGTTTTAAAATCTTTTATTTAATTTCAACAAGTATATACGTATGTATGTAAAATAAATTTCTATTTGTTTATCTAAAAACTAAAGCATTAAGAAATAATCTGGAAAAATAATTAAAAAACAAAAACTACTTTCATGCATAATTCTTAATATTTTTATTATATGTACTCGTAAAAGATTTTTCTATAATTAAATAGAAATCTCACACATAAAACCATAACCATTTATTATTTAATTTTAAAAGCATTATGGTATCCTCCTCACACATACATATAAACGTTTAGATGTTGATGATGACATTTTATTTTTTTACACTTCTATTACATTTTCATTCATGTAATTCTGTTTCTACGTATGTTTTATTTATTTATTTCAGACTTAGGTGAAGTGTAATCTGAGAGAAGAAATACAACAAAGTATAGAAAAAATTATACAATAAAAAATGGCTTGAGAGCACTTTAATTTCAAACTGAATACAATGTAAAGTGAACAATTTTCTTAACTCTTTTTTATTTTGTGTTACCACCTTCACTTTTAACGTATCCTGTGCAATCAGTTATTCTTTTCTGCGAAGGTGCGAAGCAATAATTTTCCAACACTCTCAAAACAAAGATAATAATTTTTTTTTTTATTTCAAACACTGTTAGAGTTTGATGCCCGTATTCGTAAAAATTATTTAAGGTTTATTGAGGGTTTATTTGACATATTTCTATGCAATACTTGTCAAATAAACCCTCAATAAACTTAAAATATTTTCTATGAATACGGGCATGAGTATATGATCTTGGACAGTTAAATTGAATGACTCAGTTAATACCGTATTAAATAGAAGTAGCAGATGGAGAGCTTTTAGCTAAAGTTTACACGTTCAGTTTTTAATTAAAACAAATTGTTACAAGTAACGATTTTATTCTTGGTGAACATTCTTGCGGTATGTATAGTATTTCAGGATTCAACAAAAATCAAGAAAGACATGAGATAGAGGCATCACAATATCCTACTAATATAGAGTGAAAGTTCTTTATTTTGTTAAAAGTTACTTGAATCTGATGTGTCGGGAGCATTTGAGGTTGCCATTTTGTGTAGAGTTCTCGAAGTATTAATTATTAAGATTGAAATAAAATACAGTAGAATAGAACCAGAGCTGTTGAGTTTCGCTTGCGATTAGTACATACATACATAACATATATAACTGGCCCTTACAACCCTGAGTCAGGATTACGGCCTAGCTTCTCGCAGCACTCATGTTGTGTGTGTAAATTTGCATCCATGAGTACCGGGACCTACAGTTTAATGTCGACTCCGAACGACGGACTTGAGAAGCTTGTTCATGGCAACTAATTACTCTCAGAGCTTTTGCCAGAAGACTGCTGAGAGGTAGTCGCCGAAAGAAATATTTTTTTCATATTTAATTTTTTTTAAGATGTCGGAGCTGGGTGTCTAATCCAGGGCTCATGTCTTAGTAAGCCAACACACTAAACACTAGACCGGGTCAATGAGTAATCAATTTAATTTATCAGAAAAATTTTAATATTTATGTAATCCCCTTTTAGAAAATTTAAGATTACTGATTGATCACGATTAGATATCTACTTATATACTTATATTGTATATAAAAACGGAGGCAATATCTGTTTTACGTATGTCGATGCATTAATTTAAATGTGGGGACCTCAAATCCCCTTAAAGATGTCTTTGATTTTTGTATATATACGGTTATAGGTAAAGTTTCTGTATACAGTTTGAAAGACAAAATAGTCAATGCAAACCATTACCTTAATATTAACCGGAATAAGAAAGGGGGCGGTTGTTAGCCTCGCAAGTTCTACTACATATAAAAATTTTTCTATAGAAAAACTAGTATTCTGTCATGATATATTGTAAGAGCTACTGAAAAATTGTATTTTTAGACACACCTAGAACATATTTTAATATATTTAAGAGTGTGAAGGTCGTTACAGACAAAACAAGAAAAGAAAATTTTTGAACAGAACAAAATAACATAAATTTGAATAATTTTCCTGGTCCTTATTGTGTACCGTTATATGTCATGTCTTTTTAAGTAACATGGAAATTAGTATAATAATACAAGAATACAATGAATGTTCAGTGTTGTGGCAAATTTTGTTTGTTTATTATAAACAAAAATGTATATATTGAACGTGACATATAGTATGCATATACGCTACTTTTGTGAGCGACTGTTTGCATACCAAATAATAATTAAACTCACTGCACACATTCCTTTAGAAAAAACCTCAGATGTATACAAAGCACACAAAGTAATACTCTCGCTGATGCTGATGATGACGTCTATGAAAATAATAATTACAGGTGATGACGATGTTGTTTTAAAATGTGGTACACTGATACATGCATACAAATGTACTTATATTAACAGAATACCTATGTGATGGTGGGTATAGCAGGATTTATAGGTTTGTCTGAAGGTTGGGTGCATACGAGTATGTTTCTTAATTCAACAGAATTATTACTGTTTTCAAACAATACGAATCATTGCAAGAATTAGGTTAGAATTTAAAAATTAAAAAAAATTTTTTTCCTAGACTAATATATGTTTTATACAGTATAAAGCATATACTAAAGCACCATTTTTTTGCGTGTGAGGTAGGTTTGAAAATGCCTTAGCACTTACAACTGCGTCGAATGGTGAATCCACTAAAACATTCCCTCCTCCTCCTCTGGTGGATACATTCCCAGAACCGCATCAAATACTAAGGTACTATAGCCTTATGTATTTTAAAATATGTAAAGAATAATGATTTTTTTTATACATATTAGAGCGTTTTTATAGCGTATTTGCGATAAAGCAGTTGCATCCGGGTTCAAAATGACAAATATATATTTTTAAATAGTACATACTTTTATATATTTTTTGTTTCAGTTCTGTATTATATTAAAAAAAAAATTTCGAATATATTTCACAATACGCACAAAAGATAAAAAAATAATAATATTTTTCTCTAAGCAAAAGTGAAGGTACCCTTAAAAAAAGAACTGATGCAGATATCTCTTAGAAATCGGTTTAGTAAAAATTCAAATGCTCTTTTTATTAAAAAATCTTAGATTCCGATTCTATGTAATAATTCTTGATCATAACTGACTTGATTTATAACTGACTTTTTTACTACCACCAAGTAATAACGCAGGATTTCAAAAGATTTTAAAAGAGATTATTGCTATAAGTTCGTTGGCTGGTTGGTTGTTCGAGTAACGTTCCGCTTATACACCAGCGTAAATTAGCTTCACACCACGCCATTTTGAAAAATATCACAAATCTCGTGACCACCGTCAGAGTCCAGCTTTTCAGATTGTGGTATTTGTCAATGACTCCCGGCTCAATGCAAGATATCTCCACGACATCCTGTATTAACTATAAACTGAGAGCACCATGACGCCGACTAAGAAGGGCTGGGCAGTTGCAAAGGACGTACTCCACTATCTCCTCCTCTTCCCATCACCACAGCGATGACATTGATCGTTGTAAGGAACACTCATCACGCATTCAGCAAACATGGTCTCCAAGCTGGAAACGTCACAAACAGCGAGATCCTGCAGGAGCCATTTGCATTTGCCTCTCGGTAGAAGTACCTGAGAATACATTTCTGCAAAGGGCTTATTAGAGCTGCTACCGAGGCAAGATGGAATATTCGTGAGACAGAAACCTCCCGAGAATATTTATTTATTTATTTAATTTTCCTTGAACTTATAATGTGTATAAAATCAAATTAGCTTTGTCTCAGTAAAACGTCTCAGAGAGTTTAACACCCCTCTTCACTCCTTCATTTTCCCAGAGATAGTGATCTACGAGCCAAGTGCAGGGAATGCAGCCTGGCTATCCACTTAATTGTAAATGCAACACCGCACATACCGAGAAGACAACAGCAAGCATGCTTTTCCAGTAGTGAAGATCTCCGCTGAAAAACCTAGAACTGGGGGTTTCATAGAGTGCTTAGAAGTATGCATCAGAAAAATAGTACGATTTTTAAGTTATTTGAATTTTATAAATTTTTGTCACACTGTCTTTTTTATTGAAGAAATTGAAGAAAAACAATCAATAAAAAAAATATTTTTTCAAAAATTATGTAAAATTCTTTGATTAGTGCTTACCCTGTATATAGAATTATGTACTATATGCACATTTATTTATAGATACTTGTGTAAACACTTTTTTGTATGTTTGGGAAGTAATTTTTTTTATAACTTGACCTGTTTAAATGCTGCTTTTCTCAATTTCTCTTTCTGCATAATTGTTGGTTCAGGTTTATCATTCGAATGTGAAATAAAGGCAAATGACACGTGTTTTTATATACTACGATGCAATATTTGTGTGGTTACTATGAGAAAGTGGGCACATAAACATAATTATTTAAATTAAATTCTTTTTTACCTACAGTGACTCACATTTTATTTCGTGCGGCCTCAAATAAAATTATGGTAAGATATTTGAGTAAGACTAATAAGAAAGGAAATATGTAATTGTGAAACATAAAAACTTAAAATTTTTTTTAATGCAAAACTAAAAATGGCAAAATTTACATCCTCCAGGTCACTATTTTTAATAAGCTTTTATACATAAATATGAATATACTTATGTACGTACATTTGTGTAATACTCTTAAATACAATATACGTTTAACAGTTGGTGCAAAAATAAAATCGTAATTTAAATTGGTCGACATTTTTGCAGTTGGCATTTCTTCTGTTTACAATAAAAAATTTTTTGTTTTACTATTCCACAATATACACAAATGAACTGTGATGCATTGTATACCGTAGCGAACGTAAAAACAATAGCTATTGAAACTAACGGATAATCAGAAACGTTTACAGTGTTCACCAGCTGATGTTGGTATACCAACCATCACATTGATGTCATAATCAGTGCCATCTTAATGGCCTTTACGAGCTACTTTATTTTTGTAATTATCAACACATGCTTTGCTTTTTGTTTAAAGAGTTTTATTGAATTAATTTTTATTATAATATTTTAATGAATGGAAATAATTTCTATTAAAATATTTCTTAAATCGAAAATTAGCAAAAAAATTTTTTTTTTTCATTTAACAATTCCGAGTATAATGAAAACTTGTATTTTCTTTTTTTTTATGATGATTGAATTTGGCAGTTGTTTAAATATTTTTCAGTATTATTTGCATAATCCTTTTCTTAATTGGTTACAAATGATTTTAATAAAAGTTTTTTTTTGTGTTGGGAATTAAAATAGAAAGTAGTTTTTACTCCTTTGCTCATAACAAAAAACGTTTTTATATAAACACATTTTTCCGAAAAGCTTGTATTAAGAGATTGTCATAAATTAAAATTATTTTTCACTCAAAATTCTTTAAAGTATGCATTAGCATATAATTGGTGTTTTTTAAAAAGTGGCACAAAATATATTTTTAAAATAAAATATATTTTTAATATCAATATAACAGGCTTTATTGATAATAAAATTTTATTAAATTAATGTTTAAATATAATTTGTGCTATGTGGCCCCACGGCTGGCGCATAGAAAGCGCAATCTGGAACACCAATTTTCAATAAATTTTCTCAGCATTTGCGGCCGTACTTCACTGATAACTCTTCGAATGTTGATTTCTTGGTGTTTAATTGGTTGTATTTTATCAAAGAGACAAGTGACTTCACATAACCCCAATGGGGTTAAATCACACGATCTTGAGTTTGAGCCATTACATGGCTGGAGGATGATTGGAATCTTAGTGCCCTCTGTCCCGCCCTGAAAAAGAGAGACCTCACGATATGCACCAACTTCAGGGGTATTAGCCTCCTCCCTATCATGAAAATCAAATCGACACACACCACCTTTTTGTCGATTATAAATCAGCTTTTGATAGCCCAATAAGTTTTCGCGTGTATGCCGTAATGTCTGAGATCGGTATTCCGTTGTGCAACTCCCTCTCCGAACCTTTTAATACCGTTCGAGGTTTCATACGAGGTAAGGCGATCTCTTATCCTGCTACCTCTTTAATTTCGTCATGGAGAATGTTCTGAGAAAGACGAGAGTGCATCGTAATGGCACTATTTTTAACAAAAGTGTTTAGCTCCTTGCGTATTCAGACGATATAGGGATCATTGGGCATACCAAGCGAGATATCACCGCAGCCTTTAATGCTATTGAACGGGAGTCTGCTAAAATGGGTTTGGCGATAAATGAGAGTAAGACGAAGTACATGTTGTCGACGAGTAGGGACGTTGATCGTTTCGGCTCCCAGGTTACAGCTGGCAACTATACATTTGATGTGGTGTGTGTCTACAAGTCGCTTATTCTTCCGGTGACTTGTTCCAAAATTAAGAAATCACAAGTGAAGCATTGCAATTTGAAATATTTTTACATACTTTGTATGGGATATTTTCAATTCATAAACGTATTCAATTTGTTTTTCCATGGAGGCAACAAGTTTATACGTCCGTTTTTTTGAGAGGATCTTATGATTTTTATTAGTTAGACCGACAGCGATTATTAATTTGACATTTCTGTATTTTCACACAAAATTTTAATTAATTTTTTTGTTTATACGCTTTTTATAATAAAATATAAAATATTTACTCAATATTCTAATATATAAAAATTAATGTACATTTTGTTGTCACGACTAACCGCGAAAACAGATAGATCGATTCCAGCCAATTTTCATGTTAAGCTAAGCTTTACGCCAATATTCAGTATTTGAAATATTTATTTTTATTGTTTACCAGATGATAACTAAATGTAAAACTTAAATTCCCTATTGAATAAAAGAAGCCATTTTAACACAGTAACAGCTAAAATTATTTTTAAATTTATATGCAGACTACATTGTCACTTTTAAAATTCTCGTATATGCAATATGTTCTTTTGTATTTTACGTACTGCCAAACTATAAAATTTAATTTTGGTGCCAATGTTTATCCACTTATCTCATCCAATAAAAATTATATTTTGTGTGTTCAGTTTGTAAATGCATAAACGTTAAGTGCCTGTACATATTATCCATATATTGGTATAAAAAATATTTTTTTTTATCAGAAATTTAATAAACAAATCGCTAAAAATAGTAAAAAATGAAAAACGTTTATACAACTCAACTGCAAAATTATTTCCGACCGAAATTTAATGAAACCCGGGCAAAATTGTTGAGCAAACGAATAGAGTGTGACAGATAAGTTAAATTAAAGTATTGCTATATTGTTTACTTTTTATATTTTATTTATTTTTTTTTGTCATTAAATTAAAAAATGACTGCCGTATCTATTAAAAATATTAAAGGTTTATAAAGGAGTTATTTGACAAGTATTGCATAGAAATTTGTCAAATAAGACTTTAATAAACATACCACTATACGAGTAGTATGCGAAGCTTATTTTAACCTCTCTTTACTATTAGTTAAGTTAGCTAATCATAATTTAAGATTAAACTCCACCTAAACAAAGGTCGTGGATGAGATAATGTTAAGTAGACCACTTTAGTTAACTAATTAAACACTGTAAAACTATTCATAGAGACCAGAGACGGTATTGATTCAATTAAAAATTAAATGATAGTGATTTAGTTTTTTGATTAGGATTTTCATTAGTGAATTGTTGTTTCTGTGTACTTTCAAAATAGGGAAAGGTACCAACATATAAAGAAATATCTAAAAGTAGACGGGAATAGTTTAAAAAGGAAGTAAAAAGAGAATGAAAAAATAAAAATTTTTTATATAAAAATGAAGGAAATTTTTGCCTTAAATTTTTCGCCACATCACGTGAATCGATTTCAACTTATGAAGACGGTTGGAACTGTGATTTGTATACATGTAGTTTGGTTAAATTCCAAAATCGCATATTTGCCATAAGTAAGCCCTAAATCGTTCCTTAATTTTTGTATATCACGTGTGGGCGTGGTATCTTCCATATAGTCTAAATATTAATTATTGTTTACCTTCAGAACGGTTTAAGTTCATTATTCGTGTAAAAAAATTAATTTTTATATTATTTTGCCTGGCAACCACAATCTCCTATAGTACTTTTATAAAAATTAAATTTTTTTAATTTGGTATTTGGATTCATAAAAATGAGAAATTTTTATGAAAGTAATGGCTGTAACTTGTACGTCTGGCTGACTGAATTGGGATTATAACTAAGTTTAAATTTTTCAAAAATTTTAGTGTAAACAACAAGAAAAAAACATGAGACATAATTCACGAATTTTATATACAATACCGGATTTAATATTACTTTTTTGTGATTCTAACGGTATAGTTTGCCTTTTGTTGTACCATTTTTCTTTCAATGGATTTTGAAAGTTTTCGAGTCAAAAGCTGTGGAGTTTTGACACAAGAATATAAGTCTCTCTGAAAAGTCTCCATTCACTGTAAAGCGATGTAATTTACGTTAAACCAGAAAAGTCAAATTCAGCCTCCTCAAGAACAAAGACATCAATTTGTTTAAATATAAGTGCTAGAAAGTTTTAAAAAACATTACTTTTTTTAATATTTTAAGAAAAATTTGTCATATTACACTCTTACTGGCAAACAAAATTAAAAACTGAAAGTTAAACCATTCTTTTATTATGTGCTTCCTTTTCAAATTACAAGTAAACCTGACACAGTTTTTTAATAACTGAATACACATAAGCCCATTCACCAAAAACAGCTTTTTTTTAACTCTTTTGTTTAGCTTTTGTGTCTTTCCTATTTCACTAAATACGTTCACTTGTGATAAGGAAAAATTATATAAAAACTTACTTATATGCAAACATATGTAGGTGCTCTTAAATTTTTATATTCTTAAGCATGTTCCATTCACAGATTTTTTTAATTTATAATGCAACCACTTCTTCTACATACATGAGTAGTAAATGAGTTCATTCAGGTAAACAATCTTTTGTGGTTTAAAACTATTCAACAAATTATATAAAAAAAACAAATACGAGTACAGTGCACTCGGGATATAGTGAACACTTTGTAATATGAACTATCGGGTATAGTGAACTCGTTTTTTTTACATTAGTTACTCTAAATAGTGAACAACACAAACCTCTAAAAAGTGAACACATTTTTTTGCACGACGATTGAAAAAGAAATAAAGTTTTTTACAATGCCGTTATTTCTTTTGCATTTATACGTTCTCTTTTTCCTTTTTGTATTCTGTTTTTGTGCATTGAAAACTTCTTCTTCACCTCTTCTGGGTGATTTTGTTACCGCAGAAGAGAGCGAAGACGAGGAAGAAAATGTGCCCCTTAGTTTATTGCAAATTTCGTTGCGTCAACAAGCTCAAGATGACGTAAACCCTATTTTGGAAATGCTCCACGTTATTAATCCAAATGTGAGTATTCGTGATATTAATCGCAATTTAAAATGTCTAAGTTTCCTCTCAACTCTAGGTTGAATATTCTGCAGATGATATCAGACATTGGAACAATGCAGAAAATGTACTTCCGGTATTTGTAGATGACGATTCCAATACCAGTACCGATAACGAAGATATAGGGGATTCACCAACGAAAGAAGTTATTCCAGCCACTCGAGCTGTTCAAATTTTTGAACAGGCAATTGAGTGGGCTGAAAAGGATTCCAATCACTTTGAAGACAGTTTAGTTTTACATAAATTTCGTAACTTAGCTTTACAAAAACTTAAAACAACTTGTACAAAGCAAAAAAGTTTGAAAGATTTTTTTGTTACACAATAGTTATTTGAGACTAGTCATATAAGTACAAATATTGCTATTTATGAGTACAAATATTATGTTTTTTTTTACTTTTTTATATGAAATGAATAAAATTTGGTTATTTTTCTTAAACTGTGTATAGTGAATTTCTTGATAATATGAACAGACCTGTGCATTAATTAGTTCACTATATCCCGAGTGCACTGTATATAAGAATAAAGAGAATATTTAACAAATGGGTAAATTTTTTTCAAGGAAACAGAGATGCAACAGTTGTTTTAACCCGCTATCCACTTGGCTATAATGGACCTCATATGCTTTATTCCTTCTTGACTTTATTTCTTTGCTCATTTTACTTCTATTCTATATTTAATTTTTATTTTATATTTTCTTTTGTTAAAATCAATTTTCTTCCATAAACTACCGTCGACTTTCAGTTGGGTGTATTAGACCCATATTATTTCCATGCAAATGTAATACTCAGGTTGGTAATTACAGCAAGTTTTTTTTTGTGGTCGACAGAGGCTTAAATGCACTATTTATGTCGAAATTAAGTGACAAAAAAATCCAACAGTTTAATTTAAATAGTGCGCATAACCATAAGTGTTGAGAATATTTATTAATTTGGCCGCAATACCACGTCACAACGTATGTATGTATGGGTGTATATAAAAACCTCTCAATCTAAACGCATAATGATTCCATAATTGATTGCATAAAAACAAAAAACGCTAAAAATGCTTTTTGGTAACGTGGCTGATTTAATTTTTTTTAATATTTTTTGTTTGTTTTTGTTTTAGAATAAACTTATCACAAATTGACAAACAAATTTTGGCTTTTCGATTTTAATGTCATGGTAATGTATGGGTTAATTTAAACTTTTAAAATTGATTTTTTTTATTTTTAATGGAAAGTTTTAAACTAGCTCAGAAAATGAAACATTTTTGGGAAGTTTTTTGTTTTATTGTTTAAAATTTGCTAAAGTTTTTTCGAATATTTCTAATAACTTTAGAATAAAGAAATTTTCTATATGTATATGTATGTACATACATACACACATAGTTGGCCATTACCACCCTGTTTCAGAGTTAATGCCTAGCTTCTCGCAGCACTCATGTTGTGCATGTTAATTTTTATCCATAAGTACCGGAACCTACAGCTTAAAGTCGATTCCGAACGACAGATTTGAGAAGTTTTTCCATGGAAATTAATTACTCCCAGAACTTTTGCCAGAAGACTGCTGAGAGGTAGTCGCCGAAAAAAATAATTTGTTCATATTTCTTTTTTTTCGAAGAGATCAGAGCTCGGGTTTGAACTCTGGGCTCATGTCTTAGTAGGCCTAACACTAATAGGCCTAACACACTAACCACTAGACCTCGGCGACTACATACATATATGTACATATGTGTGTTTAATTTAGATTTAATTTAGACCATGGCGACTACGATGACCAACTAAATATAAAATACGTTCTTAAGAATTGGTAGAGTAAAAATAAATCTGGAGGTCATAATACATTAAAATTATTTCATCGAAATAACTATGAGATTCGTATAAGCATTCATTGATAACACAAGTCAACAAATTAAGAAAAGTTAAGTGGTGCCGAAAAACCGTTAGTGGTTGTGTAATATGTCGACACTTGTAATACTATAATATTATATTTGGATATAATGACAATTTTTAATAGTGACTGTCACACGTACCGGTTTGAAGTCTTATCGGTAATTTTGTTTAATAAATTCATTTTAATAGCATGCCAAAGATGTTGTCTTAATGATCCAAATGTGTTTCGTTACATTTGTGGTTACGGTTAAAAAGTTTAAAAAACCTATAACGGATTTTACAAAAAGTGCTTTATGTTCTAATTTTAACTTAAAAATTGAGGATAAAAATAAGCCTTGGGTGCCTTAAATGATTTGTAAAATATGCTATGAATATTAAGAACAATGTATGAATGGTCAAAGACGTCGTATGAAATTCGGAGTACCTATGCTGTGAATAGAACTAAATTATCACTTAGATGACTGCTGTGTTTAATTACGTATTTAATTACGTGCTGTATTAATTAATTGCTGTATTTTATTACGTGAAATTAACCTGAAAAAAATTTATTTATCCAGTCGTAGAATCAGCCAGATGACCTCTACCACATTCCCAGGAAGTACCTGTTCCAAAAGAAAAAATTATACTTCCCCCCTTGCACATTAAACTAGGTCTTATAAAACATTTTCGCAAAGCTCTGGATAAAATCGCCAGTGTTTTTCTTATATAACGAGAAAATTTCCAGGACTAAGAATAAAAGCTAGAGTTTTTGTTGGTCCACAAATAAAAATATTAATTAAGGATTCCGATTTCTCAAATTCAATGAATGATTTGGAACGATCTGCATGGAATTCTTTTGTTGACGATATAAATAACTTACTTGAAAACTACAAGTCAAGCAACTACTCCAAATTCGTTAACGACATGCTAGATAACTTTAAAAACTTGGGATGCAACATATCTACCAAATTACACTACCTCCGTAGTCATCCCGACCGATTCCCAGATAACCTTGGAGCGATAAGCAGGGTGATCGGTTTCATCAGGATCTGAAAACTATGAAAGAGGGGATCCCTTTGGGATCAGCATATGATGGCTGACTACTGTTGGGGAATGCAACGCGACCTTCCCACTGCACATCATTCACGAAAGTCACGAAAAAGAAAGTTTTTAAGAAATTAATAATGAAAAAATCATATTTTTCATATTTATGAACAAAAGCGAAGTACAAAAAAACCACACGTATTAATTCTAAGTTTTTGTTAATTTTGTTATCAGTATTAAGTCTTAGTTTAAAAAATATATACATTTCCTTGGTACCAAAACTAGTGCTCACTTGTGTAATTTAAGTTTTCGTGAGAATAATGGATTGCAATATTAATTGAAAAACGAGTTAAAATCATATTTTTTTCATTTTACCATATACTTCCTAAACTGAGGTTTTTGTAGTCCATGGCAGCAGAAATAAGTCTCTGGTTGGGCACAAAGTGCATTATCTATCTATTTAGCTAACAGGCACTGTTAGCCACATCCATCCACATTTGGTAATATCATTAGAATAGAAGCTCTATTCTATAGGTTTTCAGATAACTTTTTTTTACATTTTCTGTTTTATTCTGTTAGATAAATAAAAGCAGCAAGTGATAAATGAGACTTTAATTTTAAATGAAAGACTTGTAAGTTAATGTACTCGAATGTACACGTATAAGTATATATTAAAGATACAATCAAAGACAAAGGATACTTGTAAATATTTATAGTAATTCTCTACTTGAGTTTTGTTTATTGAAACTTTTCTATAAACAGCTTGAAGCTTTGCAATGAAACTGTAAAACTATTATTAAAAAAAAAAAAAACAAAGAAATAAATTACAAACAAACAAACTTGACTTCATACAATTTTCTTTCTTTGCTAGGTACTTAAAATACAAAGAAAATCTAGCAAAGTTTTTCTTTAAGGAAAACAAAGTTTTCAACTTGTATACTCTTACAATCATTTTAGCAAAAGATGACACTCCAAATATGGCAGCAGAGGTGTTTTTAAATAAAAAATTTTTTTCAAAGTCCATGGTCGGACAATTCCATTATACTGATAAGATATCTGGAACTCATGCAATGCAAATCATTTTGTTTATTGGCATATGACACTTTTGTGCAAGAGAAGTAAAATTGTGTATAAGAAAGTAAAACACATTTCAAGTACTTGTCCATAAAGTAAGAATCTTATCAATTGTACTTGCTTTGTTTGAACTGCGACTAAACAAATGCATAAAAAGTTTTTTCAAAATATTGTTTCCTTTTTCAACTGAACTTTTGTTCTTACATTATGCTGTACTTGTTTTTTTCTACATTTTTCTTTAGGTTTTTTAATTCAAATCCTTTTTAAACTTTCAAGTCAAGATTATAGGATTTAACTTAAGAAATGTTTTTAAGCATTTTTTTCGTTTCTCATTTTAGTAAAACTTCTACTTTTGATATAAAACCATAACAAAAATACTTAATTTTAAATTTTTCTTCATTTTTAGGTTTTTTTTCAAACAAATCATTGATCGTAGATACTCGAGTATAAGCGAAGTCATTGAACTTCAATTATAGTGGTTATTGAAAAAATAAAAAAGGATTAAAATTACTAAAACCAACAAATTTGCTATTTAAAGTGGTTGGCAAGAGAGTAGTTAGACAAGAATTATTGTGCCAATTCAAGGTACTCACATGCTCGAATTCTTCTGCTGTGGCTATAATTGTGTAGACACTAGACTGTAAAAATATTTGAAGTATGTTTATTCATATAAAAACCAATAACCATCTTATCTTTTTTAATTTGTATGCAACTCTTGAAGTCTTCTAAATATTTTAGTCATTCGAATAAAAACATTTTTTTGCAATCATTATTGTACCCCTGGTATATTGTGAGCGTGTTTTTAATGACCAGTAATACCATTTTGTGTGCGGTGTAAATTCTGAACATAAAAAATTTCAATTTCTAACAGTAAAATATCATTATTTGAATAAATAAAGAAACATTAAATTTTAAAGTCAACATTCAAACAACGTTAAGTAAGTGCCGTTTTTGTTTTTGACCGTTTTGATTCAGTTTCATTATTATAATTTTGAAAATAAACCCACGACTTGCAAGTAGTCATTAAAATTTAATTAAATCATATACTTTTCAAAAAGTTAAAGGTAATTAACAATAACATCCTCTAGCATCCTTAAGTGCTTTTTTCTCTACTGCATTAATTACAAATATTATTTACAAAAAATTCATAATAACCGTTATGAGCCATAAGATTATAAACGTTATTAAAGTTCTGTTACGACTAGAATTTAAATATCATATGTCATATGAATGTATAAGAAAGCATTTCTTATATAATTAGTAAAATTCAATTAACTGTGATATGCATTAGATTTTGATTGTATTTTTATTTCTTTCCAAAAACTAATATTCTCAAAATCTTTGACTGAAATTTAATGACAAAACTGTCATAATTTACAAGGACACTACACTGATACTTGTCAACTTAAAATCAATTTGTTTCTCAATAAAGATAACCATTTTCAAATACTATGTTTATAGACATTGAAATCGATATAAATGCAAACAATCTCGTTAGTATTGCCTACAATATATGAGTATATAAATATATTACATTGTGCTTGTTATTTACGAACAGTTTGTCCAGAAAATGTTTTCTTTTTTTTTAGATTATTATTTAAAATACTTAATCCGAATTTCACGGCTAAGTATGAAATATTAAAAAAAAAAATGAATGTTCTAATATTCCAAGCATTTGTCAACTTACCATTCTCTTATCGGTTTGAGAATAATATAAACCGATGCTATATAGCAGAGCTTCAGACCAATATTAGGCGACGCATATACCCTCCTAGTCAAAATCATTGCAGCATTGATGTCTCTTATTCCACAGTATCCATGTACCCAAAAGAACTAAACTCGATTTTAAAGCGCTGGTTTCTGCAAAGTGTTGTAGCAAAATTTGACAAGTTTAGATGATATTAGGCGAGATATTTTCTATAAGTATATAAGATAAGTAATTTAATAGAACTTTTAACTGTTTTTTACCTATGAAATGTTGTGTTAGTTAGTGGGGGTGAGTCATATATTTAAACTTGATTGGGGTACTTTAAATGGGTAAAAGTGAGTTTTTTAAATTTTGCCTTTCCGGTCAAAATAAGGACCATCAGAATTAATTTTAGAGGTATGTGTCCTTGAGCAAAGTTTCTCATTTTTAACCCTAGATTACGATTTTATTTATCACTTGGGTGATTTTTTTGCGCCCCTACAAATGGACCTGCCCTAATGAGTCGATATATTATTCTTTTTAACTAAAAATAGACTTTTAATTAATTAAATGAGGTGCTGCTTAACTTATTTAAAATAAAAAAATTTTAAAATAATTGTAAAAGTTTAATATTTTATTATGGCAGAGTCTACAATAATTACATTTTCTTTTAATATAAAAAGAATTTCCAGACATACTGTATGCTTGCATGAGTATAACATTAATCATAATCTGATTAGGAAAATTGTCTCATTAATAACAATCGATATTGTTTGCTGTTCTACTCTTCCACACATAAAGACATATATTGTGAATATGCATTTAACAAACGATTGGATAAATGAGTACAATATGAAACAATAAGCAAATGAGAATAAGTCTACGAATGTCATATTATTTAGTGTTTGTTTAGTTGTTGCAAAGGGATATGAATTATTTAAAATAAAATGTGACATGACATTTGAATTGTTTCTCAAAAATAGCAGTCTTTTGTGTTGGTTTGAATTTAATTAAAATGTTATTGCCACAGAGCTCCTTCTTAAAACGATATATTTATTTCCATATGAATAACGTATAATAAATATGAAATAGACAAATTAAATGTTGCTCATACGTCAGAGGCAAATTTTATGCTTCATTGTTTAAAAATATTTTTTATTTTATTCTGTCTTAAAGACATCCCTGAGGATGGGTGCACTACACATACACGACAGTCATAACAATTTATCAAAGACAAAAGACATCAAACAAATGTTGCAAAAATCGTGGACGACTGACTGAACGACAGTATCACTGAGTTTGTCGTCGACCGCACATTGTATTAGCTATGCAAGCATGTCGCCATTGTTATATTTATCATCGACAACTTCAGGGAAATAGACCACAAAATGTCGTGCAGGATGTTGTCGGCAACCGTTAGTGACATGTCTTAAAGATATCCTTGACGACAATGTCATGTACAACCATTGTGCCCACTGGGTATATACTAGAGGTGAGCACAAGACGCTAAAATTGTACAGTATTGTATTTTTCTCATGAGCAAATACTGATTGTAGTTGCAAATATAAATAAGAGTACAGCAAAAACAGAGAACAAAAAACAACAGCACACAAAAGCCATTGTACAACATTTTAATATACAGTTGGTTCAGAGTACAATAAAAAATTGTACTCTTCATAGTGTGACAACTGCATTTCTTTTTAGTAGTTAATGGAAAACAGTGTTGCCACGACTTTTAAATTTTTGTAACCAAATTTCAGCAAAAATCTTTCCAAATTTTTAGTCCTAATTCTAATAGATATAATTAAGAAAATTATGTTAAATCAATTATAACTATTTGGTTTTTTGCAATATAATGTAATATATATACTTTGATTAATCTGTCAAGATATAATTTTACTTTCTGATTATATGGGAGAAAAGGCAAAACATATAAAACCTCTATTCGCATTCAAATTACTCAAGCTCATAGGTATATTAAATAAACGCACAATAGTATAAAAGATAGGTTTAACTCTAAACTGATAATAAAGTCTTTTTCTATCTATTTGATTTTCAAATCGCATCAGTCACCTATTTTGGTAGATACACTCATTTTAGAGATATTGCTATGACTTTTAGAAGAATGCTAAAATTGAAATTAAGAACAACAAAAGTTCCAACCTGGACTACAGAGCTTTATTTAATTAAAATGTTCGTTAATGAAGGTTTTTTTATATACTTAAGGTAGAAATTCGTAAAAATAGTAAACAACACACGTGTGTCCTATTATTATTATTTACAAATTATAAAGTTATTATTTTAAATTCAAACCGTTCAAATAAGTGTGGCTTTCTTTAGCCTCAAAATAAAAAGTAACCAGGGCGAGAAAAAACACCACATGTACACACTGCAGAAAAAAGTAACCAATTTCGGTTAGAAATAACTAAAAACGGCAACGCTGAATTATGAAACGAAGAAATAAATATAGTGCTTTGAGCAAAATCTAAAATGTAAACAAAATTTTCCCATATCAAATACGAGTGGCTGTGTGTTTGTGTTTTCTGTTTCTGGTTGGTGTGACGTAGAATTTTAGAATTTAATTATTTTAAAACCGGAATGCGTTATATCATGGTAATTAATGCGAAAGAAAACATGTTTATTTGTTTTAAAAGCAATTTTATTTATTTATTTATTTTATTTATTTATTAATTTAATTATTGCAAAAAATTTAAAAGTTATACTTGATTTAAGAGAATTTTCTCAATTGTTTCTATCAGAATTTGGAGTAAATAATTTGATTATTTTATTTCCATTTTGGTTAAATTTTTGCTGAAATTTGGTTAGAAAAAATTAAAAGTCGTGGCAACACTGATATCTACTTCTCTGGTTGATGTGTGCACAAATTCTTCACTGTCAACACTACTGAAAGTCTTCTGACACTACTGTAAATTTATTGACACTAGTGAAATATGCTCTGACAATGACTGCAGTTGTACACTTTGAATTAAAATAAAATACATATTTCAGTGTTCTCTTAAAATCAAGAACAACAGAAAAGAGAACACTTCAGTACTGCACTCTATGAAGAGTAAGCAACAAGACGTCTTGTGCTCACCTCTAGTATATACAATGTATGCACTTATGTGGTAAATATATAACAACAACATAATACATAAGTGTTTTTAAATTCTACTTTCAAATTGGAGTTTTTAATGCTGCTACGTTTTCTGGGTTAAGCAGAAAATTTTTTACTGGATATGCCACAATGCTATCCTGACTTGAGACCGGTGGCTAACTGTGTTGACACGCTTCAGAACCCTCAAGTTATACTGCATCAAACATAATTTCATACTATTTTGTAGACAGAATGCATGGAGTAAATTCATTATCACCATGAAATTTTTGAACAAGGGCAACATCGTTTTAAATAGACTTGCCTACGAGTTTATAACTACCTACTGCTGCATAATTTTAACACTAATATAAAATTCTTATTAATCTTCATTTGCCAAGAATTTCGTTTTATTTTTACCTCGTTATATTTTTGTTTAGATAACCATTTAAAAGAAAGCTTATCCTCATATTAAGCACTCATTTAATTTGTCACTCAAGCAAACGAGTTCGTAACAACTTGTCAATTTAATGCTTGATTGCAAAAAAAAAAAGAGATAAAGAAAAAATCTGAAAAAAATAAATAAAATGACTTGAGTTAGGTAAACCATATATGCTTTGAACTTTTTTATTTTTAAATAAAATGCTTTTATTTGATAGACGTGTGAAGTGAAATAAAAAAAAAATTTAAAAATTAAATAAATCCTTTCTAAAAGGCATTTCATAGTGCACTTTAAAAACCAACACTTTCATTTAATAATTTAAATGAATTCTACAAATAAAGATTCTATTAAAATCAATTTAAAAGGAAAAGCTTTTTTTTATTTTTTTACAATAAAATATTACCTTGACCAATTTGGTAATGTTACCATGTGAAAGCCGTCCATAAATTAAGATCCTAAGAGAGTTGCATGGTGAATGAACGCCAGGCACGTAATTAGTCTCTGTCAAAGCAAAAGCATCACCCCTTAGCAACACAATCACCAGCACAATCAGCATTTATTACAAATACCACGCAGTTAAAAAACACATTTACGAACAAAAAGAAAAATAAAACATTTTTACATGTTTTGTGGCCACAAGACCACGCATCTCTCTTTAAATGTAAGCTGTTGGTACGTTCTTTAACTGTATTTTATTATATTTTAATTAAATAATTCTAAATCAGATTAAATACTCGATTAGATAAAATCACATGCATTCTAAATTACCGCCATTTAGTCTATTAATTTATTTGAGGTTTCTGAAACATTAAAACTTTAATTACGAGTACTACGTTGTATTGCTTAGGATTCTTGTTACTTTTTTTATAAGCTTGAAATATTGTTAAATTTTGATACAGATCACCAATTAGGTGGATTATGTAGTCCTCCCATTTTTATACATATTGAAACTTATTGATAGTGAAGGTAATCAATTCAAAAATAATCTGAATTATTTCCAAAATTTTAACCAACATTTTTTAATATCCTATCTCCACAAAGTATTTTTTGAGGTCGATCTGATTACGAAAACCAATATATATTGAGTTAGAAAATAATTAGTTGCGGATTTTTTTAGAAAATACAAGTAAATTTTTTCATATAACGAAATAACTCTATTATGTATTGTATTGCCCATTTTGAACAATAATTCATAATTCCACATTCATAAAACTTCTGGTTTTTATGAGAAAAAAACTGAACAAGGCACGATTTGACATCATCATTATTACCATCATTTTTACCATTCAAGGAGTTTTTCAAAGATTGAAATAAAAAGTAATCAGATGGTGCAAGGTCTGAACTATATGGTGGGTTTGGCAAAACATCCCAACCAAGCTCCAATAATTTTTGCCGAGTGGCCAAAGATGTGTGTGGCCTTCCATTGACATGATGGAATACAACACCTTTTCGATTTGCCAATTCGGGCCGCTTTTCTTCAACTGCATTGTTCAATTTGGTTAGTTATTCAATGTAGACATCCGAATTTATCGTTCGATTGGTTGGTAAAAGTTCGAAGTAGACAATTCCTTTGTAATCCCACCAAACTGATAACAGAACTTTCTTTTGATGAATATCTACTTTTGATGATGTTTGCGCTGGTTTACCTGGCTTGCTCCACGATCTTTTCCGATTGACATTGTTGTAAAGAACCCATTTTTTATCACCAGTTATCAATCGTTTTAAAAATGGATCGTTTTCATTACGTTTAGTTAACAAATCGCAGATGTGAATGCGTTGTGTTAAATCAATTTCTTTCAGTTCATGAGGGACCCATACATAAAGTTTTCGTACATAGTCAAGTTGGTTTACGCGATTTTCAATGCATGTATGTGATACATGAAGCTTCCTTGCAATCTCACATGTTGTACTGTGACGATCCGAATCAATTATTGCTTTGATTTGGTCGTCGTCCACTTCAACTGGACGACCGGAGCGTTTTTCAACTTTCAGTGAAAAATCACCAGAACGAAATTTGGCAAACCAATTCTGACACTGCCGTTCTTTTAAGGCTTCGTCACCATAAACAGCACATAACTTTTTATGACCTTGCGAAGCGTTTTTTCCTTTCCGGAAATAAAAAAGCAAAATATGACGAAAATGTTTCTTTTGATTTTCCATTTTTCAACAGACGCCAAACAAAAACCACGCAACCGATCAAAAATTTTTTTACTGATTGACAGCTGAAGCACCGACTATCAAATAACAAAATATATTTGATATTTCAATTACTTCATCTAACCTAAAAATTCAATGCCATTAATGAGTAAAATCCGCATTTACTTAGTTGCCAACCCAATACATTTAAAAGACCTGTAAGATTTCTTCCAAATTACTAAAATAATATAGTACTTTTTTAATTTAAGTTCCCCCTCTTTTCTTTTATGAACAAATCTTAAGTTTTCAACCAATATCTCGAAAAATTTTTTGTGGCCGCCGGGGTTTAGTATGTAGTATGTTGGCTTACTAAAACGAGAGCTTCGGGTTCAAACTCCTCCAAAAGATCTGAGGGTAACTGAATACCGTAGTCGATTTTAAATTCAAGGTCCGTGTACTCATGGAAAAAAAAATGAAAAACACTACATGAGTGCTGCGAGAGCTAAGCCCCAACCCTGAAACAGGGTTGTAATGGCCAAATATGTACATATTCATGTCTGTATGTACTTATGTATGTCTCGAAAAATTAAGCTTTAATTTTGTTTTAAGTAAACAAATCGGAAATATTAATAGATTTGAAAAGTTTATTTATGGTACATGTACACCAAGTCGTGCATTTACGGCAATCTAGTTTAAACCGGAAGTTTAGCCTTCCACAAATCCACAACCCACTTTATATTTTTTTTGTTTATTTTATTGGCAATAAACTGTAAATATACAAAGAATCCATAAAAATGTAATATAATAATTTATAAAGTACTTGATTTTTTTTTTTATAGAGTGTCACATCATTTTTTATAGAGTGTCACATCATTGAGCTGGCATCACTGCTTTATTGAACCACCCACTTGACAGCTGATAGGTACCTTTTGTTAAGTTTGCTTGGAAATTTCAATACGAATCAACTTATAACAGAGCAACGCGTGCAAATTATTGAAATTTTTAATCAAAATAATTGTTCTATTCGTCAAACTCAAATTGATGTCGATTTTGAATTTCCATTAAAAATTTTATTTTCCGATGAAGCCCATTGCTGGTTGAATGGGTACGTAAATAAACAGAATTGTTGCATTTGGAGTGAGGAGAATGTACAAGCTTTTGTCGAAACACAATTAGATCCACAGAAGATTACTGTTTGGTGCGCTTTATGGGCCGGTGGGGTCATTGGGCCATATGTATTCAAAAAACTACGATGGTCAGAATGTTACTGTCAATGTTGAAGAGAATAGAAACATGATTCGAAATTTTTTCGTACCGCAGTTACGTGGCATAAATCTTGCTGATATGTGGCACCAACAGGACGGAGCCACATTCCACACACCGGGCACTACAATTGATTTACTCAAAGAAACTTTTAATGAAAGAATAACTTCACGTAATGGCCCAACTAATTGTCCACTTAGATCATGTGATTTAACCCCATTGGATTATTTTCTTTGGGGTTATGTTAAGTCACTTGTCTACAACGATACACCACAAAAAATTGAACACCAGCAAATCAACATGCGAAGAGTTATCGGCGAAATACGGCAGCAAATGCCGCGAAAAGTTGCTGAAAATTGGTGTTCCTGATTGCGCTTTCTACTCGCTATCCGTGGTAGTCATATGGCAGAAATTATATTAAAACATTAATTTCATTAAACTTTCTTTTTAATAAAGCCCTTTATATTGATGTTAAAAATATATTTCATTGCTTTATTATGATTTGAACTTCTAAAGCATATTATTATTAGAACTGTATGTACGTCTTAACATTTAGTAAAAAAAATTGTTTTTTTTTTTGCTAATTAAGAAACGTTTTCTCAATATGAAATTAAAATATAAAATAAAAAAGTTATCCGGAAAGTTTATATCACTATAAATTTGAATTTTATCGAACTAATTGATGTAGTGCCATACTAGTGAAGATCTCAATACTGATGGAGTTTCTCAAACTTTTTATTGTTTTCATGACAAATTATTTTAATAATTAAAGTTTATTTGTAGGAACTTTATAGTTCTTAGCTTTCTTATTTTTTTATTTTATAGAATTATAAAGTAATTTTTAAAAAATTTAAATAGCCAAAATTTTTAAGCCGTCACTATTTAAACCAAACGATCATTGAACAACATTCAGCCAAATGACTTTTAGATTATGCACTACCTATCACTGCCGTTGGCATAAATACAGTTGCTTAACTATGAAATTTTTCCTGAACCACCTTTCTTTCATAACTGGGTCAGTGCAAAGCGGTATGATGGTATTTATGCTCGAGTATTTTTTGAAATAAATAAAAATAAAATGAATGCAAATTTAAAACAAACAAACAAACAAACAACCAAAGAAACAAAGGAATAGAATAGTAAAAATATTTCCACAAGAACCACAAAACCACAGTAACAAAAAGTGAAACAACATTTAATAAAATTGCATAAAAATGAGCAAGAGTTCTAAAATATTTAAATCTGCAGAGAATTAATACTTTAAACCTTAAAAATATATTGCATTTGGCAATAATAAGGGAAAATAGGAAAATGTAAACGAACTGGTTTTTCAGAACGTTTCCAAAAAAAAAAGGTTATAAAAGAGAAAATATATTCATATTTTTTTCATTTACACATTATTTCAAATAAGTATAAAAAAAACACAAAGTTCTTTAATTATATTCATTAAATTGTAAAGATTGTTTTTTTTTAACTCTTATTTGGATTTTATTTTACTCTCCCCTTACAACAAAACCTTTTCGTTTTGCTCGCAATTATTCTATTCAGTTAAGGAAAGACGCTGTCGTAGTAACTGGAAAACATTCCTTAAAATAAAACAAAATGGAAATGAGTAATTTGAAATGAATCTAAAGAAGAACATTATACATAATATTTATAAATTTGTTACTGTTATATTAAAAGTACATGTAACGTAGAAAAATCAACACAGTAAAACTTTTTCTTTGACCTGCTTCATCAATTAAGAGACGTTGGCAAAATTCTAGTAACGTTACCGTCAGGCCCCTTTTTAATGTTATCGTCTGTTGAAAATATTAACGTGGATTCTCATTGAAAGTCCACCAGTAGATAACGTCACTACTGAATATGTAGTTTTTTAGGGGTAACATGGAGGCATTCGATCAGGAGAATTACTATAGTACACTTCGTCACTATTGGTCTATAATATTTCTTTTCTCTTTCCTTTCGGAATAAAATAAATTTATTTCTATATATTAATCCCTAACCAATTAAATGTATTCATTCATTCATTAAGGAAATACTAAAGTATTTCGACCTGTATTATACAGCCCTCACCTTAACTGAGATTTTGTAGTATTTCCCCCAGTTTCGTAGCCTTGACGAACTTCCGAATATCGGCCGCTGCTAACTCTGACAAGCCCCTATCTGACATTCGATAACCACAGAGGTATCTCTTTCTACTGTGCATCAATGCTGCACAGTTGCTCAGTGTATACTCTGATGACCCGACCGCCTCGTCACAGAATCTGTACATATATATCTGTACATAGAAAACTGCTAAGAGGTTGTCGCCGAAAGAAATATTTGTTTATATTACTTTAATTCAATATGTTACAGCTGGGACTTGAACCTGGATCTATCGTCTGGTAAGCCGGTAACAGATAAGAATGGACTTAAAAGACTTCCTGCATAATTTGTATATGTTGAAATAGTAAGTATGTGTAGCCATACATTATTCCTGTTCCATATTTCCTATAATATAAAAAAAAAGTGTGAGTTAAATAGTTGATGTTTGGTCTTGAATATGCACAGGACACAAAGAACTCTGATGAGACTACCGTAGCTGGAGTCGAAAACAATTGTTCAGTTTGGCTAGTGTACTATTCCTTCACGGACATCAATTCTTCTTTAATTACCAAAAATATTCATTGCCGTTAACTTTGATCTTAAATAAAGCGTTTCTGACGAAACAAAAATTAAATTATAAAAATATTGATCAGAACTTTCCCGGGGCTCGAACCTAGAGCCTCAAACACATTAAAATATAAAAAAACCTTTTCAAGGTTAAGCTTGAGAGGCACATATTTATTTTACATTGTAATTTTTGAAGAACACTTTTACAACAATATTTTGCATATTTTTTGTATTTTTGGCATATAAATGTCTTAATAAAACACTTATTAATGTCATTCATTTAAAATTATTTTTATGAATCTTGTATTTTATTTTTCTTCTGGCTCTTTTTGAAAAGTAATTTTCTGTTTGCCACATCTTCTTAAATATACAGCCACAATTACATGTATTTCTTTTATGTTTTTTTTGCTTAATTTTATTATATTTTTGTGTTATTTTAAAAATAAAAATAGACTGCAATGCAGTGATTTTTTATTTCTAGTCATGAAAAGTTATTTTAATGTCTAATTTAATGGTACATTTATTTTCTTTACAGCTTTACATTTTTAATGCACTACGCTTTCGGTAATTAGAAATAGCAATGAGTGAGTGTGGTTTTAAAAACAATTTTTTAGAAACATTTAATAAAACTATTGCAAACAGAGTCAATGTAGATAAGATTTATATTAAAGCAGAATAAGATGATTTAATTTTTTTGTTTGTTTCTGTTTTATAAAATACTTATTTTTACTCCCTCATACCAACAATTTCCCAATAATTGCACTTCAACCTCTCTTAGTATTATATATAACCAAATAATTTATAAAACAGTGAACCTCTATTAACTTGGAAAAAATAATTTTATGAGAGTAGACTTACAAAAGAGATCGAAACATTCGTTTTTAAAAAATTTTCAAAATTTAATAATAATTTTAATTTTCAGTAAATATTAGAAAACTAGAATGATGACATAGTGTAATAGATACGTCTGCGGCGGTAAAAGAGCATTACAATTATGGTCTTAGAGAATGCCATTTTCTAATAAAATTTAGAGAAAAAGCAAAAAGAAAAGAGAAATATCGGATATTTCATGACATATAGCAAAACAAGAAATTTTTAATTCTGGTTTTTCGACCTTTATTGTTTAATGTAATGAAATTCTCAAGCTCAAGGTCTTTACAAAAAAAAATTTTGAATTTATATTATAAATACACATTTTCTGTATTTAAAATTTGAAAATAATTTATAAATAAATATATCCTGAAGACGATATTGATAATTAAATAAAAGTTTTTATTTAAAAAAAAAAGACCTTGAGCTTGAGAATTAAATTACATCAAAACAAGAAATTTTATTATTTAATCTTTTTCCATTGCATTATTTTGTATAGTCAATCTTTTTCATAACAATTAATTCTCTTTAAAACAGCCAGGTGTAACAAGGCTGTCCGCTTTTAAATATTTGTCATCTAAAGTATCATTTATATAGAAAAATTTTACCAATATTTACCACACGAATGCAGCTTGCGAAGGCATATTTAATTCCTGCACTTTTATATGGGTGTGAAGTTTTCGCTAACTGTGATAGTGACGATAAGCGCAAACTCAACGTGGCTTATAATAACATCGCACGATATGTATATCTAAAAAGACGTCAGAATCATATTTCACTTTATTCATATCGGATATTTAATATTAAATTTGAAAATCTGTTGAAAGTTAAATGTCTCATTTTGTTCCATAAAATTATCACTTTTGAGCGGCCTATATATTTATATTGTAGAATTCAATTTGCTAGATCTAACCGGGGTAGAAAAATAATTCAGCACAGATTTAGAACTCTTTTATCTCAGCGACAATTTTTCATATATACTACTAGTCTTTGGAATTCCTTACCAAACTATATTCAAAACTTAAGCAATGCTCATACGTTTAAAAAAGAGTTGTATAAAATATTTTCGTAAGTTAAAATTAAAACTTTTCTAAGTCTAACTTTCTTATCTCCATAAAAATTTAATTTTTTGGTATCTTGTTACAAATATAAATTCAGTTAAGTATTGTCTATATTATATTTTGTTATATTATGTTTTCTAATAAGTAATTGTAAATTCTTATTTTTATTATTTTCATAGTCAAATTTTTGATTTCCTTCATAGTACTGTAATTTATAAGATTCATATCTTGTTGTACTATGATACAATCATATAAATAAGTAAATAAATAAATAAAATAAATAAAGTCTGTAATATACTGGTATTGGTATGATTCGTGTAACAACCGAAATGCATAAAAATAATTGAAACTTATATTTCACAAAAGCAGTGACTCAAACAAGGCCACTTTTCGAGAACTACAAGATGATTTTGATTGTCACTGTGCGAGAATTGGCAAAGTTTAAGTTTGAAGAGTCTGGAAGCGTTGCCGATGTGGCCAAACCTGTGCATCGTTGCAATGTGTATACCGTTAAAAATATAGCTTCTGTCAATCTTGTGTAATATTTAACGCTGGGTGCTGGAACTACAAGTATTAAATAATGATTTTTAAATACAGAAGTGATTGTATAAAACCTATTGAATTTGGAAAATATGACTGTTTGGAACGCATTATAGTCTCGAGGCGCTTTTATATCAGAGCGCTATGGCCGTATGATAAATTATTAAAATGCAAATAAAAAACTTGACCATTTGTCATTTCAAGACAGTGCCACAAGTCACACAACATGACCCATTTTAGTTTTATTGCATGAAAAATTTTCCGATCGCGAAATTTACTATTTCATCTAAGTTCTGAAGAGGCATTTAACGAATTAGCAATCGTTAGGGCGTGATGTACGACTTGTCCCTGAATTTGCTTCAGAGCTTAAAATGGATGTACTGGTTATACTGGTTAGCAGAACATTTTAAAAACTTCTTACTTCTGACCCAAGTAATACATGAAACTGTTTTGATAAGCCTCACAAACAAATAAGAACTTACGAATGCACCAGCAGGTATGCCTAGATGCAGATATAGTCTGTGTATTGAACAGTCTTATTTCTCCAATCAAGTGAAACTTTTGATCAAGAAGGCAATAATCTTTAAAATGGAGGCAAACAGTATCTGGCTGTTGACTGAAGTACATCGACATAAAATCAACGCCAAAGAGGACAAAGTGTATCATAAGCCAAAACTGGTAGTGAATGGATGTAGTCCAAAGAGTTATATAGATTACTAGGAGACTTTTTTTTCCAATGCTACTGTACATATCCTTGCAGTTTTTATTTGCGTTAAGGGCGAAGCTCAATTTTATTGTACGTTAACTAGATGCATTAACAGCGTTCTTAAATGGGCATTAATGTGAAACCAAAAAATGCATGGGGTGCAAAATTTGGCTGTCCCAGCGAAGGATAAAAATTGTAAAATAAAATTTGCGGTTTTTTCTAAATTATAATTAAAAAAAAACTAAGAGGTTCCCCCCACTCCAAGATGTTCATCTGCAAGAAAAACCGCACCCTGACATATCCAGTCTATTCCACCAGAACGAATGATCACGAGTACAGCGCCACCTTCTCGAAAGATAACAGCTAACCTAGTTAGTATAGAAGGGCATCAGTCACTATCAACATCAACCGACAAATGGGGCAATTGCTGTTGATCATTCAACACTGGCCTTTGAGTGGTCAACTGATAGCAACTTGTCTCATTGAAATATAGCGTTCAATAAAAAATTAAAAAAAAAAACATAAATTCTATCTATATCTATCTTTAATATTCCAATACAATGCACTACATGAGTAGGAGTGTACTCCTGAGTATTGGTCTTAAGAAAAAGTATACCGTGTAATTAAAGATTTGACATTTAGCTGTAAATAATTGCTATACAGAAAATCCATAAATAAAAATAATTTTTCTTAAAGGATCTTCCATAATCCTCAGCATACTTATTGTCACTATTGCAAGAAGAAAAAATATTATTACCCTCATCATAGTCATGCTATTCTATATTTCATATTAAAATAGGCGTTAAAATAGGAAAAAATATATATACGGAAAAAATATCTGTTGTTTTATAAAGTAAAATTATTTTTAAACTCTTTAATTGTTTTATAATTAGAATTGTTTTTACTTTTACTGGATACCTTTATGTTTTACGTTTTTACGGTTGTAATATGAAACCCATGAACAAACAATACAATCAAATTATTTTTGTGTTTCCTTTTTGGTAATTTTATAAACATTTCTTGATATAATCTCTCCTTAGCTCATAATAAAAATGTAAAGAAAATTTGAATATCCTTTGTGTACAAATGTTTGTACACAAAATAAAACCCTTTCCTTTTCTAAACATTTACAAGCCCATAAAAGAAAGGAAAAAAAAGAGAAAGATATTAAAAAAAACAAAAAACAAAAAAAAAAAAAAAAACTACAGAAGTAACTAGGAAATTCTTTTATGGCTATTTGTTATGCCACATAATTTAGATAAAAATCTGAACAACGTTTTTGTAACTTATTTTTATATTCAAATATTTACAGGCAACTCGTACAAGTTCATAGACTTTCTTTCAAAAGTTTCCTTTTTTCAGCACTGTATTAACATTTTGAGCTTGCTTAGGCCTATTTCGTCTAATGTTGTACTTTTTTTTTGACATTTTTCATTTTAAATTTATTTTTATGGCGATAGGTCATAAACGTTTTACACCTACACTTAACAACATATGAAGAAATAATATTTTTATTTAAATGATTGTTAACATGCAATTTGTAAAGAAATTTGTTTGTATTGTATTGGATAGTAAATACTGAGATAGAAAATTGGGTTCAAGATATTTTTCTTTTAGTTATTGCATGTAATTGTTACTGTTGTTTTAGCCACAGAACTCATAATAGTGAACTTAGATATATACGTAATCAAAAGTATTAGCAGCAGAGTTCAAGAATTACAAATTTATTAATATTAAAAATTTTTGTGAGGGCGGTAGCAAAACTTGTTGTCCTCATGTATAGGTGGAGATTGTAGTTTGAAAAAAAATTTCTTCGATAAAGAGTGACATATATTTAGGGCAACACCTAGTTAATACTTAAATATATTTAAAATTCTGATTCAAATCAATATTATACCCGAGATAGATTCTACTCTCATGAAGTCTGATCCTTCGTTTATAACTATAAAATATTGTTTAACAGAATTTGAACGAGGCCATACGCACTACGAAAATGAACTCTGTTGTAGACTACTTATTGAGGTGTTTATACGAATAATTGCTAACAAAATTCAAAAACATGCTGATGCTGAAAAAGCTCTACACAGCTGGGCATGTTTGCAATATAAAAAAAACGGAGTTCTGTAGATGTTTCAATAGAATGTTTGGTAATGTTCCACCACAATAAAGCCACTTTAATGTTACTGAGATACATTTTATTGATTATCTTAAAAAAGGACAGTCAATAGCTGGTATTATCCTAATTCATTCCACCATTTCAATGATAAAATTAAAGAAGAAAAGCTGCCGCATTTGACAGAAGACAAGAACAGTTTTCTCAAAGCAAGGCGTGCTCTATTCTCATCAGACTATTAAGTTTGGAGTTTCTTCAGCAAGTACATAATGCGTCAGATTTTTGTCAATTTCCAAATATGAAGGGCTTTTATCTGCGGTTAATTGCATTTTGTACGACCTAGACAGTTTTTATTATAAATATTTGACTGAATTTTGTATGAAATGTTTTTTAAATAATTTTTAAAATTTGCTGTCATAAACGCGGTCTTCATTTTTTAGCTCCATCCGACTCACAGTGATACGATTTCATACATTTTTGTGACAAAAATATAGGAACTTAGCAGCATACATTACATACATACATAACTGGCCTTTACAACCCTGTGTCAGGATTACGGCCTAGCTTCTCTCAGCACTCATGTTGTGTGTGTAAATTTTTTATCCAAGAGTACCGGGATCTACAGTTTAATGTCGACTCCGAACGACAGACTTGAGAAGCTTGTTCATGGCAATTAATTACTCTCAGAGCTTTTGCCAGAAGGCTGCTGAGAGGTAGTCGCCGAAAGAAATATTTTTTTCATATATTTTTGTTTTTTAATATGTCGGAGCTGTATGTCGAACCCAGAGCTCAAGTTTTAGTAAGCCAACACACTAACCACTAGACCACGGCGGCTACTAGCAGCATACATTATTCTGACTAAATTAAGAAAATAGTGGAACTTCATCGAAACCGGCCACGCCTATCGCCTACCGCCCATACAATCCAAAGCGATATTTTCGCATAAAATTGTTCCTGTAACAGCAAAAGTCTTCATATTTAGTACATACATTTCCTAAGAAAAATAAAAAATACATAAATAGTTCCATCGGCAAAGCTCAGCGCCCCATAGAGCATGTGTGCGGTTGACATTTTTTTGTTTTTATTGGTCCAACACTTAGAGTTAAACCCTTACTAAATGATGTACATTGTCTTGGATTTTTTGTGGAAAAGACAGTACATTTATGACAGGAATGATACAAATTGCTGTGAATTGATCATT
Organism: Metopia argyrocephala; assembly: GCA_963576795.1. NCBI lineage: Eukaryota > Metazoa > Arthropoda > Insecta > Diptera > Sarcophagidae > Metopia > Metopia argyrocephala. The sequence continues at coordinate 51,321,913 of OY756211.1, read as the reverse complement.
CAGTGCCAGTGTTATACCTTCATCCTTGAATAATCAACAGCAATTGCCTCATCGTTACATGCTGATTGTGGTGAGTGCCTTCGCTAGGTATATTTTCGCTGTTATCAGCTTTACTGTGATTTGAATCTGGCCCATTTGAGTTTTTATTCGAGCGCTCTAACCACTATACCACGCAAAAATGAATTTTTTATTAAATCTAGTAATCATGTTCTATATAGAAGTGTTTTATTTAAAGAAATTCATAATTTGGTTTTGTATGAAAAAATCTATTGAAATAACTTAAATATTATAAAACGAAAACTGTTTAAAATTTGCATGCTTGTACGTGTCAGATATTTTCATTGGTAACATTTCAATGATGTTTTTATTGAAATACAGCACTTTTTTATTTTATTATTTTGTTGTTTTTTTTTGTTTTAAAGGAAACATTTTTTAACATGAGTTGAGTTATAATGATTTTATGAGATTCAAAATTTCCACTTTTCTTTGAAAAAAGAAGTTGTGTCGACTTACAATTGTCTTTTAACTGAAACCCGAGAGTCTATTCTTTGAATTTACACAAAAACAATTTACGGACTTTCACTGATCGCTGAATAAACTTAAGAATTTTCTGCAAAAGGTTGCAATAAAATCTGTTGCGTACTATTGGTGTTATAAGTTTGTAAACAATACTCATCTTAATAATATAATTCTATCGAAAATTAATCCAAATATTCCCATGCAGCAATATTTTTACCAATTTTCAATTTTTGTTATCTTAAACTGAGTAAATTTTTTTTACAATTCTTCTTTTTATCATAAAACCTGATAGTAGAAATAACTTTTTTGACAGCGTTTTTGATTGTTATTGGAGCTCAAAGTTGGGCCTAAATTTTCAAATTTTTCAATGGAATCGTCAGGCTTGGCTTTTACTAACTGTGAAATTCTGGCAACCTTGTTCAATAAATAAGTTTGCTGTTGCCTAACATTTGAGCACAGAACAAATAGAGTTCCATCACTTCCTGTACTGTTTTTAAGACTCTTTGGCCTTAATATAATCGGTGCAGGACTCTAAGAATTTTGGCGATCCTTCGTCAATCTTTGTCTAAGCTTATAGCGGTGTATACGGGTCATAGGATGATCGGTACACAATTTGAAAGGATGGGTCCGCTCTTTAACTCTCACTCTAGAAGTGGCGAAAATTCTTCGTAGAGGAAAACAATAGTTTCTTTGTGATTGCCCAGGTTTGGCAGTCAGACGTTTGAAGTTTTTTGGGGTACCTCTTTTGATAGCCTGGCACAGTGCTCAAGCCTGCAAACCCTCGTTTCATTCCACTTTATAGACAGCTTTAGTTGGCTGTAGTTCTTTTTCTTACTTAGATAAGTTCGATTCGCTTCTGTAATGGTATCAAAACGGCACCTTGTGCGAATTGTAGATGATCACGATTTGATTGACTAGCCATCTGACCTACCTACTAATATAACAACACTTACAATAGAATATTTTTTTGCGAACTTAGGAATTTGCCTATTGATGATCTAAAAAATATTGTCAAACTTTTTTTTTGATTATACTTTATTTGTTTAATCTTGAAGACATGATAACATATTTTAACTGTTATAAATTGTTTATATTCATGCACATACTATATACGAAAATGTCTTAGAGGCAACTTCCTTGTTTTAAAATCTGTTATTTTATGTTTTTTCTAAAGCAGGTTAAAAGGTTTTATAATTTGAACGAATTGGAATGCAAACACTCGAAACATTACTTCTTTCATTTAATACGGGTTACGCAGAAAGAAAAACTAGCATACATGGTAGTTTTGATATAAAAGCCAATTACTTAATTAATTACTTAATTATTCGTATGGTTAGTGCTGCACTATTGCTCTTATGTTTTACAACCATTACATAAATGGATAACAGTTTAAAGAAAATAAAGCGGATAAAATCGTAATAAATCTGCAATTCAAATATTATATCGTTTTTCTCTTAAAAACATTTTATTAAAATTTAAATGTTTTTAAATTCAAATGAGTGTCTGTGTGTAATACAATGAATGTCAAAGGAAATAGCGGTTATTTCCTGCAACTCTTAGCACATAAAAAAAGAGAAAACTGAGAGTATAAAAGTAATTTTTATCCGTTTAAAAAAAATAAGCAAAGAGAGAGAGTAAAATAAGCTAAAAAAAACACGGAATTTATCCAGAACATAAAAACATTTTTCTGCGCAGGCTGCAGCACTAACCTCGCCAAATTGCCTGCAACATGATAAACATAAACTTTAGTTTACCGCAGCACAAGGTACGTATAACAAACATACGCAAATATTAGCACATACAAGTTAAGAATAAAAACATAAAAAAAAACAAAAAAAAAAAAAAAAAAAAACTAAAAACAAAAAAGAAAACGAAAAAAATATAAGAAAAGCAATAATTAAAAAAATAAAAAATTAAGTGTTTAAAAAAGGAATTGAGAAAATACATAGAAGTGAATTAATAAAAACGGGTACGCTGGAATACGTATTCTAATTTCATTGAAATAATTTCAGAAAAAAATATTGGAAACAAATAATCTTGAGAGCCATAAAAAATAGGTGAATAAAAAATATTTATTCAAGTAATGCAAGTAATTTCAAAACCTAAAATCGTAAAAGAAAATGTAATTTCCTGAGCAAACGTATACAAAATTAAGACATTTAAACAGAAACCTTGTGCTTTTAAACGGAATTTATACGCCTTTCAAAGTGTTTGTGTACAAATGTGTTTGCGTGTGTAGGTTTCTATTTATTACTTAAGAGAAACCACAGAGAGCAAAAACAACAATACAAAATACATATTTGTGTAATAAAATCTTAGTAATAATAATAAAGAAATCTGTTGCAAAAACACTCACTAACAACAGCAATAAAAATATCAACAACAGCAGGTCATAATTATATTTGTAAGACGAGTGTTAAGTATGCAGTGATTTATTTTATATTTTTTTTTGTTATGTTTTTATTACTCGTATCTCTGAAGATTAAAAAGTAAACAAACAAAATATATTACTTAAGAGTGCATATACATACATATGAGTGTTTGTGAGTCTGCAATAATACCTGTATGCTACTCGTACTTAAAAATTTAATTAAGAAGTGATATTCAGTATTAACAACAGCTTTTAAAAATACATGTCATGTTCTAAGTCTCTTTCAACAGAAACTTATCACTGTAGTCGAACTTTAGGATGGCCGTACACTTGGAAATTATTTAGAAAATTTTAATTAAAAAGTGTGTGAGTTCCAGTGTTTATTTCATTTACAATTGTGCTTGTGTGTGTTTACATTAAAATAAAGTCATAAGTTTTTTTCAAAAACAGTAAAAAAAATTAGCTCTTAAAATATTTTAAGGTATCTTCTAGTGGCAATTTTGTTCTTCGTTGTATGTAGTATAGTGTGTACCTGTCGACGAGCTTTAAAAATTTGAAAAAGAAAGCTTAAACAATTTTTGTTCTTATTTTCCTCTTTGATTAAGCTTAAATATCATTAACTTTCAGTAGATATCACTTGTTAAATGAATTTGGCATTTCACTTTTGACATGTGATTAACATCAGAAGAGAGAGGGAAAGAGTGAGTGAACAAGAATTTCCATACAATAATGTACGTGTGCATTTACTTTCCTTATTTTTAATGCACGCATGCAGATTGTTCGTATTTTTTACACAAGAACTGTATTGTTGTTTACCATTAACTAAAATTTGATATTTGTGCTATAATAAAAACAACTACAACTAAAACATAGAAGAGTAAACATGTAATCAAAAAGAAAAGCAACAAAAAACCATAACCACAACCACAACAAACAAGATGAAAATAAATATTCGAGTATTGAATAAGTGTAAGTAAGTATACGTACATACATATGTTAACATACAATGTAATTTTTTTTTAAGTAAAATTTTAAGAATTCAGAGTGTACAACAACTTAGTTAGCAATTTATATCACTGAACTCAGTTGAGTATAATTTAGGAAGTTTTTACATACATATTTCCTTTAGAGGTAATAAATATTAAGAAATGAAAATAACTTTCAGCAACTAACTTCTCAAGTTTTAAAGGAATTTTACTTTGATCTAAGTATAGCGTTTCTGACGAAATGAAATTAAGTGAAAAAATTATCACTTTTACTGGGATTCAAAGTCGGACTTTCAGACCAACCACCACGGCTACGGTCTTAAATTTTATTCATGTCGATTAATATGGATAAAATTGAATAAGAAGGCAATAAGAAAAAAAATTGTAATTGTAATTAATTTAAATAGGTTGACAATTACAAAAATGCAATGCTGGTGAGAAAAGGAGAGTATGATATATTATATTGTGTTTGATGATATTTCGACTAACTCATTACAAGCTTATGTACATATAGAAAAAAAATTTACATTTCAAATATATGATTTCTACAAAAAGTGTGGGTTAAAAATTTCATAATTGTCATGAAGATGTACAGAACTGAAAGAACTCTGATGAGACTAGGGCCGAAAACATGTTCAGTTCGTCTTGTGTACAATTCCTTTACAGACATTATTTTTTCTCTTAATTATCAAAAGCTATTGCAAAAAAATTTAATTTCTAATAGAATTTAGTTTTTTTTTTGTTAAAGACCAATACAGTGCATTGATGAAACAAAATTAACTATCTTTTCAGTTCGAATTTAAGATATAAGTACATTAGTTTTTTGTTATTTTTGCAATACTTTAATCGTACTCACCCATAAGTTTAGCAATTTTTTTTTTTTTTTTTTTATTTCATCTCAAGGAAACATGTATCTTGAAACAGAATATTTGAGCTATTTTATTTGAAAGTTGTGCAGGTGTATCTTATTTAATTTATAAATTTGGACATATTTTATTAAAATAGTTTTGTATCTTTATTTATATACATATATGTATATATATATATATATGTATATGAAAAAAATATTTCTTTCTTCTAGCAAAAGCTCTGAGAGTAATTAATTGCTATAAACAAGCTTCTCAAGTCTGTCGTTCGGAGTCGACATTAAGCTGCAGGCCCGGTACTCATAGATAAAAATTTACACACACAACATGAGTGCTGCGAGAAGCTAGGTCGTAATCCTGACACAGGGTTGTAAAGGCCAGTTCTATATATATGTAAGATGTGCGTCACTATAAAGTGTAACACCCATTTTTCTTAATAACTTTTTTCACCTTTAATCAAAATTATTTTTCTTAATCACAATATCTTTGAAAAATGTGTCAGATTTTAAAATGTATCAGTTTGTCAAATTTGACTTGTTAGTTAGTTCACAATGGATAATCAAAGACAAATGCATAAAAAATTATTCAAATAATTACAAAAAAACCATATTGGAGTTATACAAAAGTTGCTAGGGAAGTCCACGTGACCAGGCAATGTGTTTCCAGAGTGGTCAAAAAGTTCAACAAAGATCTAAAAATTGAAAGAAAGCCTGGAACAGGTAAAGCAAAACTGATAACGAACGACGCGAAAGCCAAAAGGGTTGAGAAGCTTTTGCTGGCTCTTCCAAACATTTCTGGTCGCGAAGTGGTGTAACGAACATATTTACTAAAAATCTGTAACGTCACCATATTTACTAAATATCTGTAACGTACATACTTGCTCTAGAATCTGAAATGGCCATATTACCAAAATATGTAATGTACACAACATATTTCATAAAAATCTGTAATGTACACAACATACTTTCCATAATATATTGATCTAATTAACAGCCATACTCTAGCATTGATGATGTATCGTGTCTACTAAAAATCTCATACGAACACACAGCCAATTCTACATACATATAAAACAGCAAAAAATACTACCTCATAATAAAGTACTATCTTACTGTAAATAATAACACATAAAACTGTCTGTGATGATCATAATAAGGCGATGGTGTTACTATAATTATATAAAAAGACACAGAGGTGGAATGTATTGTCAAGGAAGGACTGTGGGAGCCATTAACTCTCTAGCAAACAGTCGGGTGGGTGGGTTCGGTCCTTCCTTAAACAAGATCTAATTTGATTACAGATCATAGTTATTATAGACTCCCTATTTTTTTATATTGAGGATGTTATTCTTAAACTAGATGGACCAATTGACTATAATGATACCTACAGCCCGATTATAGTCACTGAAATACAAAAAAACTATATAATAAAAAAAACTCATAATTTATTGGCGGCAACTAAATTGGAAAAAATAAGCGGTATCCGATGTCATCGATACGCCTGTCTCAAAACCCTCCACTAACCTTGTTCCTAAGGACGTCATTTTATCAGGAACCCAAATAAATTAACACACCTTCTCAGTTACCAAGTGACGAAAAACATTCATTGACCAAATTCACACTAGCATGTTTGATTAATTGAAGTTTTATTAAAGGTAATCAAATTCATAGATAACAATAACTATTGTATATTATAAAAGAAAATAAATTTAAATTTACATGATTAAAATTAATATTCTAATTTGAATCCGAATTAATAAGTAAATTTAAAGAAATCAGTAAATTTAGAGGTAAATAAGTATTAGGTAATTTCAAAATATTAAAATAAGAAAAAAATTATAATAAGAATGAAGTGAGAGCTTATTTTTAATGTTCACTGTATTATTAAAATTGACAAAATATAATATGAAATTTATACTTTTCTCTCTCATTATCAAAATTTTAAGCAACAAAATTTCTTTTACTTTTTTCTGTTTAATTAAATATAGGTCAGCAACAATAATAAGACAAAAAAAGTCTAAGCGCATAAGTTCGCTCTGTAAAGTATGATCGAACATAACACAGCACACATGTTCGTTATGATTATTATTATTGCGAACAGTGTTGCCACAGCCTTCAATATTTTATAACCAAATTTCAACAAAAAAGTAACCAAATTGATCAAAAAGTAACCAAAAATATTAAAATCATTCGTATCCAAATTTCTTGCTTATTTTCAGTTAAACGTCTGCATTGAAATTTACCAAAATCAATTAGTTTTGCTAGAATATTGAGTTTAAATAAAATTTATTTATCGTAGAGGAATATTTTTTGTAGCGACTGTTTCAATGTTTTTAAGAATTGAGCTGAAGTTCAGTTTATCATTAAAAAGCCATTCCAAAGTATGTATCAAGAACTATTTATGGCTGACAACGTTTCTCGAGAAAATATGCTGATTGAGAAATGTTGATAAATGTTATGGTGACAACCATTTCATATTGTATGTACTTACATACATATATAGTAGAGTATATATATGTAATTATATGAATCCTGTAAAATGTGCTATATAAGCACTTATATTTGTTTTTAATCACATTTGAAAATTTTTAGCAAATGGCCATTTTTATCAGAATACAGTAGAATCTCACAAAATATAACCACTTTGTGCACCGCGCAAACCGAATTTCTGGACAGTTTTTTTAAGAAAATGTTAAAAAAAGACTAGTTGTGTGAGCTTTTCTTGAACACAAAACAATTTTTATTTGTTAACATTTAATTAATTAAACATAATAACTTATTAGACAACTTTCAAACAGGTTTTTAATTATTAGGTATTGAATTGGTTTTTAACATAAAATCAGTATGTATCAAGTATGAATATTTCCTCTTGAACTTCAGTTATCACCGGGACCAAATTTGTACATCAGATAATAAATTTCACCGACTTGTACACACCACAAATAACGCCGTGATTCCCCGTTTTATATTTTACTTGAATGAGCGAGAAATCGAGAAATCAAAATCTGTAGTTCTAATTTTAAAGTGTCCAATGCATTGAAATGGCATGTTATAACTTCTGGACGGTTCGAATTTGTAAGATTCTCCTCTATTACATTTCTAAGCAGTTTTCCTTTCATTTCATTTCCATCGATTATACCGATACAACTCTAGTCAAAAAACTATCTCAAAACTGTACACATTAACATATGTGCTTATGTATGTATGTATATTGTATCTTTAATCAGTAAATAATCACAGTTTTACATCTGCTTTATTTTCTACTTTTATAATTGTTTCTAATTTTACATAACCATAAATCCTAATAATAATAAAATAAAAGAAATAAATATTGTTGTTGAATAGTATTTATAAATATTTATTAATATTATTTCTCGAAATATTTTATTAATTTCCTTGAGACAAAAAGTAACCAAAATAAGAAAAAAGTCCACATGTACACATTGAAGAAAAAAGTAACCAATTTTGGTTAAAAATAACCAAAACGGCAACACTGATTGCGAACACAAATTACATTTACATAAAGTTTAGGGGTAAAAATAAAATTTAACACTCACCACATATGTTTTACTCGATTTCAGGAAGGCCTTCAAGATTTCGTTGGATACATATGCTGTAGATGTTCTGTAATCTCTGTAAATAATTAGGTTATAAAAACGTTGTTGCTTTTTTATACACAAATTTTAAGCTCACACCCTATTCTGCACAAAAATTATGATTGATAAATTAATAGTATCTATATAATAAAGCAAAAAGGTTTTTTTTTTTAAACATCATTATTAGAAATTCATAAAATAATAAAACTACTTGAATTTTTTTTGTTAATTAGAATGATAGAAGCAGTTATTTAATTGTAATTTACTTGTATCGATCATAATGATCACAAAATATTTATGTTTAAACGATTGTGCTTTCATTTTTAGTTTTTTTTCTGTCTTTTAGTGTTTTGTTTTTTTTTATTTCTTTTACATAGTGTTTTTTGCTTTTCTCAGCCTAATGAAACAATACATTTTGAAGATCTAAGAGAATTTGTTTTTGTTTGCATTTCATTATGAAAGTTATTAAGAAATATGTAAAGACCTCTATAGTCGGTTTCTTAGATTTTTTAATTTAAATTTTAATTATTAGATTTTAATAAAAATATTTTTTTTTTTGGAAAATTGGTATTAATTAAAAAAAATTGTGATATAAGATCATTTTTTTACGTTTTCTGCTTTTGTTAGAGAAATTTTAGTTTTCAACGAAGATAATATTAAGGTTTTATATTTTAATTTGAAACATTTTTTTTCTTTTAAAACTGGAGACAATGCTTATGAAATAAATTCATCTTCACTCGAAAAAGCAAATCTTATTAGTCGTATATGTATATTATTTAAAAAAAATTGTGCAGATTTTGTTTTGTCTAATATTCCATTACTATAATTTATGTGTAGAAATGTATATAAATACTTATGCTTCTGTTGTCTTGTAGCTTTTGGATTCCCTCATGATGTGATGAACTGCTGAATTAATTAATTGTGAGAATTATATTTCCATGAGGTCAAACTGTAAATTGCACACGCTGGTGATCGGAATTTCACTAAGGGCGAATAGAACAATTCCTTTGTTCAGTACTACCAAAAGGCTAAATTAAAAAAATTTAAAATTTCCCCCGCTTTACTAAAGTTGGTCTAAAGTAAGACTATCTGTATAAAATTCTTACCTTCTTCGGCGAAGCTACCAGAATTGTCTGAGGACCACGTGGATCCTCACCCAAATTATTATAAATTTTCCCCAACAGTTAGAGGCCAGTGTTGGGAGTAATTTCTTTGCCAGAAGCCAGAAGATGTTAACAATGGCCGTTCTATGAAATTGGCTCGCTTTAAACAATATTATCCCTACAGTTTAGCACTTTACTTTTCTTTAAAAACTGTACTATTTTTTTATTAAAACTCACACCAATTTTATATTCTTATTTTTTTTAACGTCTTCACTTTGTCAAAGGCACAAATAAATTGAACGATTTATGGAATTTTTTTAAACATTAAACCTTTATATGATCGTGTAATGAAAAAACAAGTAAAACGTTATTTTTAGGTTTGTTCAATAAGTATTCTGCTCATACTATCGATCTTTCGTGTTCTCTTCCTTTTCAATTATATGTTTTTATTCTCTTGTAATAGAAAACAAAGAAATGAGAAGTATTGCCACTTCAAATACAAACCCACGCTGTGAAATTTCTAATAAATTCCCATATTATTTTGAATAATAGTCAGAATTTTCTATTACTTATAAATGAAAAATATTCACAATTAGATTTCCATTTTTTTTAATATAAAAAGGATTTCCTCTATTCCAAAAATAATTTTACGGTCATTTTCCTAATTTACTTGCCTGGATATGTATGATACCAGAAACACCAACATTGTTTACATACTGTTCACAAGCAATATGTTGCTACAAGACCAGTAATCCAACAATGTAGTTCAACAAAATGATGTTATAAACATTTGTACACATTAAAAAGCTTTTAAAACAGTGGTACAACAAATAAAAATATGGAATTAATAAGAATATAAAATGTATGTAAAAATTTAAATGTAGAAATTGATCGTATTAACAATCAACCAAATTATATTATTTTCTAAACCGTACACTACAGTGGCCCCGCGCGTGCAATGTTCGGAAAGTTTTGTGCGCCGAGTTAAAGCTAAAGCTGGCCTTAGAACATTTAAAGTCCAAAAAGTTCCGGATAGAAATGCTAAGAAGAATATTGAAGCAAAAAAAAGAGCAAAACTCTTCAAAAAAGAATTTTTTTAAAAGTTCGAATATTGTGTAATGGGTGATGAAACTTACGTTTTTGCAGACTTTGCGCAGCTTCCTGGCCAAGAGTTTTATGTAGCGGATAGTAGAGGCAATGTTTCTGAAGACTTTCGAACTAAAAAACTATCAAAATTTCCAAAAAAGTTCCTAGTTTGGCAGGCTATTTATAGCTGCGGCAACAGAAGTGCATCGTTTGTTACATTGGGATCAATAAACTCAGATATTTATATCAAAGAGTGTCTTCAAAAGAAGTTGCTCCCATTTCTAAAACAGCACAACATATCAACATTCGTCTGGCCAGATTTGGAAACATGTCACTACAGTAAAAGCGCAATAGACTGGTATAATAAAAATAATGTTATTTTTGTTCCAAAAGAGGCTAACCCACCAAACTGCCCAGAGCTGCGGCCTACTGAAAGATATTGGGCTCTGGTCAAAAGAGAACTAAAGAAGAGTACATCTGTTCCCAAAAACTATTACTAGTTTTCGATATAAATGGACAGCTGGTACCAAAAAAATCACCGAAAACACTATAACATTGCTTATGGATGGCATAATGAATAAAATAAAAAATTTTATAAAATTAAATTAATTTTTAAATAAAATAATACATAATATAAATCTGTAATAAAAATGCAAAATAAAACTGTTTTATTTTTAACTCTAGCTTACTCCAGTCAGTTTTTATTTGACTTTTGATGTGTTACAGTTTATAGTGACGCACATCTTATGTATTTTTATTTTTGTTGTTAGAATTCACTAACATTACACATGATTACGTATACAGCGTGTTTAAATTTTAATCTTTGACAATTTAATCAAACAAATTTAGTTAGAATTTAAGTGGACAACACCTGGTTTTAAAATTTTTGTTTTTATTTTTAATACAAATTAATTAATTAAGCTGTACTCGGCGCGAACAATTTTTATAGCAACACCTAAAAGTATGCTATTGTTTGTGATAGAAAGGTGTAACAAAATTTAAACTATATACATTAGGGTGGGTCAATTTGTTCGGGACCGAAAAACATGACAAAGCGTATAGCAAAGTCGTAATAGAAAATTGTTTACCAAAATAATGGTTTTGGTGGTTTATGTTACAATAATATTAGTATTAGGTTTTTAACAGTTTTACTATTATTATTTTGACATAAACCTCCAAAACCATTATTTGGGTAAATAATTTTCTATATCTGAGGATAGATATAGAAAGCTGGGAAAATTTCCTTTAAAATAAGCCCTCTTCCAGCAGGTTAGTTACAGGTCAACTATTTACGATTTGCAATGAATACTTCCAAAAAAATATCATTATTTTCGCATGACTTGATCACCAAATTTTCTCTTAAAAACCGGAAGCTCGATTTTGATTTTAGAACCATGGTTTCTTTGGGAAAAGTTCTTAGAATTTCTCGTAGATTACGATTTTGCTATACGCTTAGTAGGCAAAAAAATTGACCCACCCTAATATACATACAGATCGTCATATTAAATACAAACTGACGTAACTACACTTCTTGTTTTTTTTTACAGTAGAAGCAAAAAACCTTAAAACCAAAAATTTTTTAAATCCTGAAAATCATACAGCCAGGCCCACGATATCGAATCGTGTAGTTTTAAGCTACAATCAGCTGATTTGCGGCACACAAATTTTTGTGTCGCCAAAAATAAATGCGATTGGTAACACAAAATTTTTTTACACACATATACATAAATAAACTAAATCGGAATAAGTTTGTTTACTACATCTCTGTCAAGTTAAACTAGCACACGGTTGCATTTTTTACTGTACAATTTAAGCATTTCAGCGCTTTTTTCGTGTATATTGGCGATTATTTTTTGATATGTTGATATGGCAGCTTTGTTGTTTATTTGCATTACGTTGGTAACGTAAAGCAAAGCAAACGATAAAGTGACAATTAGTGGGCCGCAGTTTAGATTCACAGTGAGTGACTGAGTTTCTTTCGCTTAAGTTTTCTTTCGATATCGTGGGCCTGGCTGATAATTTTCACGATCGAGATATAAGGATTGGCATCCCTATATACAACAAATGAGTTTGTATTTAAGGCTTTTATATAAATATGTATGTAGTTATATCGTCTGGCATTTAGAAATATGGCCGTTTGCATTTAATATGAAGATACGTATTATGGCGGGTATATTTAAAGGGAAGCAAAAAAAATCGACTAAGTGACAAGGAAAATCTTATTATAGGGATCAAAATAAGAAACTTTGACCGAGGAACCATACCTCTAAAATTATCTCTGAGGTTCCATATTTTGACCCAAAAGACAAATTTTGAAAAATTCCACTTTGACGTTTTTAAAATACCCAAATTGAGTCTAAATGTATGAGCGAGCCATACTAACTTTAGAATATTTTTATTTATAATATTTCATGCGTAAAAAATAGTTAAAAGTCCTATCAAATTAAAAACTTTGAATTGGATATTTTGATAAAAGTCCTCAGACACTATCTTAGCACTGTTGTTAGATTTGGAACACTTTAGTCAATTTTTGTTTTGTTTTTGCCTTGGCTAAGAATTGGTATAACATATCAACTTAAAACGTTTGCTATTGGGGTATTTTTATATATTATTACTATTGAGAAACTTTCAACCAAATATAATAAAATGGAAGTTAGAAAAATAAAAAAATTACGATTATTGGGTTTAGGACCATTTTGGTCCATTATTGTTTTTTAATTAAATCCTCTCACTACATGATGAGCAAATGATCTTTCGTTGCAATTTACATATAAATTTGTTGCTATCGCACTTAGTTTTGCAGCAGCTGCAAATTCCACGTTTTCTAGTTGCTGTTAGTCTTCCATTTTCCATTGTTTTAGCAAAGTAAACAAGTCATCACTGAATATATCGTCGTGCGGAAGTTTAAGTGCTCTATGCGCCATTCTATATTTTTTATATATCTCGAGTTAATGATGCGACTTTAGGTTTTCGACACTAAGTCTGCAATTTGTTGTCGGATATCTCGTCGAGTTTCGGATTTAAATAGCCAAAAGCGGATTGAAGATTTTAAAATTTTGGTGTCAAAAACTTAAAGTGGCATCATTAACTCGAGAAATATGAAATGGCGTATAGAGCATTAACTACGGCGAATGATATGTAAGGTTACAACGGGGAATCCCAGAAATAAAGGTAACATATTGAAACACTTGAAAGACAAACTGGGTGCATCATATATGGGCAATTTCAAAAATTTTCGAATTTTAATATTTTTTTTTCCAATTTTTTTTTTTTGGATGACACGAATGACGCTTTGGTCACGTGAAGGGTGATATTTTAGCATACCAAAACAGTTCGCGTTAATCATTTTTGGCAAACGGTGCGAAAGTTATGGAGGTTTTAAGTTAAAATTTCTTTAAAAAAAATTTAAAGTTAAATTTAATGGTTTATTTTAACAAATGTTGTATGGATGCATGAAACTCATTTCAAATTCATCAATGCAGTCCAAATTCATCAATGCACTGATAAAATACATAAAAAATATCAATTATAATTAAATTTCCTAACATTAAAAAAACGCGATTTTTTTGCAAAATATGAATGTTTCACCGATTTTTATAATATGTGTTTATATAACGCATAAGTAATTTACAGAAAAACGATGTTTTAACTTGCAAATTTAAAAAATAAAAAAAATTATATAAGAATTATTTTTAAGGTTAGGATTTTTTTTTTTTTTTTTTTTTTGTCTGTAAAATTTAAAATCATAAAAATTTTTTAATGCCTATTCGGTTTTATTATCAAGCTTAAAAAAACCTTTCATTTGGTGTCAATCGCGGCGGAATTTATACATAACTGCAGATGTTACAAAACAAAATGTGTTTGAAGAAAAATGCCGCTGTACCCGCTAAATATGGACCGAATTCAACCGTATTTATATATGATCTTTAGTTCACCGCCGCACTTCATTTCCAATACTTTACGTTGATTTTAAACCACGGATTAATTAAAAAAACGCGAAACAAAATCATGAAATTTCGCTAAAGTTTTATTTTCTTTATAAAATTTTTGCGTTTCAAAATATTTTAACGCCTTCTTGACGTTGAGGTGCCATTTACTAAGATTTTTAGATCACGCAATACATAAACCAGTTTTAAATAAGATTGCAAATGTCAGGCGCGAAAAACTGTCATTTTTGACAAATTTACGCCAATTCTATAAAAGTTTGAGCTCATCATTCTCAGCAACTAGCAGCCTGACATCGACGTGATATGGCGTAAATTTTAGCAAATTACACTATCTATTAAATACTCTTGACGAAATGCAATTTTCTTGAACGGCGCAAAAACGCTATAGAAAAAACTGCGAAAATTAAAAAATCGGAAAATTTTGGTTTCAAAAATGAACCGCTGAACAACTTTTTCCCAAATAGTAGTATGGGCATAACTTTTATAGCGTAAATATCTACAAAGTCTAGTGACTTTATTTTACATCAGTGAGCATCGGAAGTTTGAAACTAAAAGTAGAAAAGTCATGAAATATGAAAAAACTCTTGTAAATTTCAAGCCTTTTTTTGAGTTTTTCGATATTTGAGTGCCCATAACTTTTAAAAATAAAGAACTGATGGTCTGAAATTTTGAATTTCCCAGTTTTCTGGTGTGGCCTTTCCCTTTTGACCGTTTAGGTTAATTCGAAAAACTGGAGAAATAATAATTATCTGAACTCAGTTTCAACAAATGTTGAAAATTTTTGAAATTGCCCATATATTTTTCGACATTATAACACGCAATTATTAAAAAAAAAAAATATTCTATAGTCCAAAATGGTCCGAACCTAAGATTCGTAAGTTTAAAAGGGCGTATACTTTATATTTATTTTACAACAAAACAAATATAGTTCATACGCGTTGGTATAATTTTGAAAATTTTTTATATGCAACAATTTCTTATGTTCGTACATAGTAGTTTTCTTTTTCGAAAAAACAATATAACTACATTGGGTTTTCCAAATTATTTTTTAGTAAATTTACTTGGTCTAGTATTTTTTTACTGTGTAGACATTTCGCTGATCGTTTCATGTGCCAAAAATGGTGATTTTTAAAATTTTTGTGTAAGGGTTTCCAGGGGTTGTACGATTGGGGCACTTTAAATGGGTCTGAGTGGAATTTTTCACATATTGATTTTGGGTCAAAATAAGGAACATCAGAGTTCATTTTAGAGGTATGGTTACTTGGGTAGTTTTTGATTACAAAAAGAATCGTTGAAAACAATTAGGATTACTTTTGATTCTTTTTTTATTTTGAGACCAATACTCAGGGGTAAACCCCTATTGAATGCATTGCATTATATTGCAATTTTTTTGGAAAGGATAGTACATTTATGACAGAACATACATTTTTTTGTGTTTCCTTATATTACTATTAAGGGCCTTAGGAATGAGACAAATTGCTGTGAATTGATCATTCAAAGTCCAGTGTTATACCTTCACCCTTGAATAATCAACAGCAATTGCTTCATGGTTGAATGTTGATTGTGTGGTGAGTGCCTTCGCTAAGTAGGTTTAGTAGGTTTAGCTGTTATTTGGGTCGTTGGAGTTTTTGTGCGAGCGCTCTAACCACTATACCAATCAAGCAAAACCATAAATAATAGTAATCGTGATCATTGCTTCGCCCTTAAGATAAAAGTAGTCAAATTACTAATCATTACGATTAAAAATCATTCCGTCACAGGTATAGTTTTGTGTTTAATTTTTAATTTTATCTTTTTGTGCAATAAGTTTTCTAAAGCAAACTACCGCGAACTACCAGTCCATGCAATAGATTTGCATGGATTCATTGCACCAAGTTTTGTTCATAGAAACTTCATCTTAGTTTTTGAAACTGTTTGCCAAAAAAAAAAAATTTTAATCAACCGAAAAATGGCATGTTGGCATTGCATAAAAAATTTCTGGATTTTCAAAACTTTTTCTTTTTCCATAAGTTTTCTTCATTAAATGGAATTTCTGAAAAAAGAAAAATAGGTTATCAAATGACCATATGTAATTAAATTTTAAAATTTCTTGTTTGCTGAGAGTCATTTGATAAATTATAAAAGGTGGCTTAAATATAAGAGATCTGCTTTTTTGTTGTCTTCAGACGATGATTTCTAAGAGAATAAAATAATTATCATTTTAAATGTGGATATAAAATCAATTTAAAATGAAAAAAAAAAAAGATTCAGAAATATGATACAACAACAATATCTCCAGTGTGCAAAGAATTTATTTATTTTTTCTCTCCATTACTTTTTATTTTCTTCATCAATCAATTTCGATTTTCAATTTTATCATCTATTTTTTGGTTGCTTGTCTAGGAAATTGTTATTGTTTCTCAAATTAGTTGGTAACATTTTGTTGTTGTTCTTATAAAAGGAAGTTTAATGATTTTTCGTTTTATCTTTTGTTGTTGGTGTTGTAAAGTATGCTTTTGTATAGACAAGAGAGCAATTGTTTTAAATTTTACTCATATTGTAGACTCACATACTTACACAGATAATATTTATACTTATGTTTAGTTTTTGTATTAGTGTGTGTACGTGTATATGTTACATATTTAAAGGTCACAAGGGGTTATCATGATGATTGTACAGTTATAGACAACCTCGTAAACTCCCAAACACACTTCTATGTTATTACACACCCGAAAGTTAACTTTGTTGTAGCTCTTGCTGTTGCTACTGCTGTTGTTTGCGGTTTGTCTCATACATATTAAATTTTTTCTTACAAAATATGATGTCACATCAAAACAATATAAAAAAAACAAAAAACAGAAAACTTCATTGGCTTGTATTCCTTTAGATGTTTATCCTCTTGTTTATTATGTTCGCCTTTTTTTTATTTTCTGTTTTTGTTTTCTCTTGTCATTTTATGCAAGAAAAAGACAAACAACAACTTGGTAGTTGAAAAATTTTTGTGTTTCTTTTTTTATTCATTCAGCACACACACATATGCATTTACATTAATAAATATTTGAGTTTGTTTACTTGTTTATAGTAAAAGTATGTACATAAATACATACAAACATACTCGTACATACATATGTAGATAGAAAGAAAAGAATGATTACCAGAATGCCATTATTTTGTTTTTGTGTTTGTACGTGTTGATGTCCTCTATGAGAGTTGATTTTAAAAGCAAAAAATGTTTTATTATTAAACAGATTGAAATTCATTTCTTTTTTTTTTTCATCCTTATTTTTCAAAACAGTAGAGCACATACTGTAAAGATTTATTAGGTGAAGCTAAAGTTACAAACAAAGGGAAGTGAAAAACTTTCATAAAAACACAAACATTAAGTTATAGAAAATACACGCCGCAGGATATTTTAAAATTTAATGTGAACCAAAATCTAAATCTCTTAGAGAAGGACATTACCTTATAACGAACTGTCAAGAAAAGCGTAAAAAACTAATAGAATATTAAAATTTGCTTTCTCGCTAAAAAAAACTTTATACTCGTATATAGTAAAGTGAAATTTTGCTAACAAAGCGTACATTTTACAGCAGGTATCCTTTAGAAGGTAAAAAAAACTCACTGAAAAGATCACACCCTATTTTATGTACACAAATGTGCAAAAGAAAATCCAATTTTTAGATTGTATTTTTCTTATTATTCAAAACAAATTAAAAGGATCTATTATAAGTTGCTTTCGATGTTCAATCATCGCTGGTTGTCGAACAACAAGGGGTGTTTTTTATAGTGTCACAACTTTGAGTTGGCATCACTGGATAACCCACTGAACAATTGAAAATTGCTTTTTGTTAAGTTCGCTTTGAAATTTCAATATGAGCAATGCGTGCAAATTGTTGAAATTTTTCGATTTTGAATTTCCATTCAAAAGCCCATTTTTGATTGAATGGGTACGTAAATAAGCAGAATTGTCTCATTTTGAGTGATTTTTGATTGAATGGGTACGTAAATAAGCAGAATTGTCTCATTTGGAGTGAGAAAAATCCACAAGCTTTTGTCAATACACCATTACATCCACAGGAAATTACTGTTTGGTGCGCTTTATGGACCGGCGGAGTCAATACTGCGAAAAGTTGTTGAAAATTGGTGTTCCAGATTGCGCTTTATACGCTCCAGCCGTGGCCACATGGCAAAAATTATGTTTAAACTTAAATTTCATAAAATTTTGTTTCCAATTAAGCCTGTTATATTGATATTAAATATATATTTCATTGCTCTATTATGATTTAAACTTGTGTCACTCTATAAAAACACCCTTTGATTATCAGCTGCAACATTGCTGAAATTTTAGTTGCGTATCTAATTTTATGTCGGACAGCATTTTAAAGATAAGTATGAAAGCTTTAAATAGCAGCAGTTGTTTGTGAATGGTTTTTTACTTTTTGCGACAAATTTAAAGTTTTGAATTATAGAGCTATTAGATCTACTGTCGGAGAAACCCTACTGATGTTAATACTCGTAGAAGCACTAAGTAGGTAGTTGTTAGGAAAACGCATATCTAATCTTATAATTTTATAAAAGGCTATTAGCTAGCAATGCTGTTTTTATGTTTGACTTACCAAAAGAATTCAATCAATAAAAATGAAGTGTATTTTTGCTTTTTAATTTTCTTATTGTAATTTAAGTTTTTATTTTTTTAATTTTATTATTATTTTAATACTAATAAGCACCGAATTTGCTGCTGACGCAAAAAGGCAAAAGTTTTAAAAAGAATATGAAAAAGGAATTTTAGTGATGTCGGTAGTTAAAATGGCGTAGATAGTAATCATTATTTAGTAGTTGGTACAAACCAGTGATGCCACATATACTCCTCCTGCCAGGGCGAATTCATTTAAATCTTAAACGAAACTTAACTTGCCTATCATTTGCAGTGGTCTTTGGTATTTTTAGATTTTCAGTTCTAATCTTAACAGTGTTGGAACTCGAAGGTTGTTCTGAGCAGGAGTTTGTTGGTTTGGAACTTTATTACTGGATGGTTCATGGCTGAGAACTATGTTGGATGAAAGAGTTGGTTTAAATCTGTCATATTAATATTTTTTGGTTGACCTCTGATTAAGATTGAGTACTTGGTGTTAGCCAGTATAAGGATTTGAAAGGGAGGGTCAAATGGAATAGTTTCGTACGAAGGCATGTGTTGAATTTTGAAGGTTTTTTGAAACAAATGTTGTATATATAATTGGCATTGTGTGACGTGTAATAGCAGTGTGGATAAGTTTTTGCATTGATGTCTGAAATTCAGATGCAAATTCACTTAACGTGTCTGAGTTTTCAGTATTCTTAAAAAATTGAATTGGAATTGTCAATGTTGTGCCATATACAAGCTCAGCAGGTGAAGCGTTAAAGTCAGGTTTGAATGTTACTTTAAGGCCTAGCAAAATTACTGGCAAATGGTGTACCCACTTTGTAGGATCGTGCCAACTCTCAATAATACAATTTAAATGTGCGTGGTAAGGTGTTGTTTGAATGTGCTTTTTTCCCGAGTATTTCATCAACTCGGCGAAGATTGAAAAATCGAATAGACGACAATGACCACCTCCAAAACTCGAAATCCATTGGATTAAGAGTACTTTAACAATCGTGTTGGCCGACATGTCGAGTATTGGAACATCTTCAGGCCAGCGCGTAAAATGATTACTTATAGTCAAAGAGTAACGTTGGCCATCGCACATCGGAAATGAGCCAACAATATCGGTGTTAATCTGTTCGAAGAATCGTGGCATAAAATAGCTTCATCGAAGACGTTGTTTATGATCTATGGAGATCTTTTCATCATACGATCTAAAATTTTAGAAACAGCAAAATAAAATAAAATAATATCCCGGGATTTGGGATATCCCGATTGAAATCCCTACTATGAATGTAGAACAAATTTGTGGCAATACTGCCCGCAGTCGTATAAAAAAATTTTAAACCTAAGCATGCACTTATTTTAAATAACTCTTTAAGTAATAGTGTGATCGCTGTAGTGTTGAATGCAGTGTCTAATATCTTGAAAAAATAAAATATTTCTTTTGGCAATAACCTCTTAGCAGTCTTGTGGCAAAAGCTCTGAGAGTAACTGATTGCCACATGAACAAATTGAAATTGACAGTTGATGGCAAAAAATTGTTGCTCGAACAATATTTTTTGCCCACGATGGTCGCCCAGGAGCGTAACATGGATTTAGGGAGTCTGTTTTCATGATATACCAATTCTATGGCTCGCGTAGACTGTGTGTAAATATTATATTTAAACAGGAAGTGATATTTTCAATGTTTTATTTCCGACGATTTCAGCAAACGATTTTGACGATTATTTTCCTTATTTAAATTTGACGATTTTAGGATTATTTTATCTGGCGACAATAGTCTCAATATTCTTTGCATTTTGCTTCTTATTTTTTATAATTTATCTTGTTCTACATAAAATTTAAAAGTTATTAAATTGAGTCTCTGAACAGTTAGAAGGACTTAAGAAATACTTAATTTGTTTATTTATGAGTTTAAAAGAATGTTGTATCACAACAAAGTTTTTATTTATAAAACATATAATTTTAATTTAAATTTTTTATTCTTTTGTTATTTGAGCCAATTACCAGTTCTTTGTTGTAGCCAACAAACACAACTATAAACGCTTAAATGTGGTAAAAACATATTTTATTAACAGCTTTTAAATGTTTAAGTTGTATCAGAATAATAAATAATAGGAACTATTCAAAATTTAAATACCAGGTTTTCAATTTTTATAAATTTATAACTGAAAGTAAATAGGTGGGAGAAAAAAAAAATAAAAAATATATATTTTCTCTTTAAATAACAAGTACTTTAGCAAATATTGGCAATAAATAGCAATTTTATTATTATTTTTACTTTTATAGTTTTTACTTTTATTTGCTAAAGTTCAGTTTTTGTTAGCATGTATTTATATATACATATACAATAGTACATATACATATATACATATGTACATGTAAATGTATATAATTCAAAAGTTGTTTGTTGGTAGTAATATGTACACATTAATGCACAATTTCTTTAAAATACTTTTCTAGTTTTATAGTGAAAAATGCAAAATGTTGCATATTTTTATAAATTTGATTTGCAAGGCACCAGTAACTCAATTGACAGCTTGTAAGTGCTACTCTTAATTAGACCACAAGTTTAAAATCGCATAAATCTTCTTAAAAAGAATTATTGTTTTTTAGTTTTTAAATAATTATTTATTTAAATTGTTTATAATTTGCTTTATTTAATTTACAAAAATTCATTGTAGTGCCGTGAAATTTGTCTTAACCATACAAAGAATGCATTGAAATTGTACCTGCTCCAATAAAATAATAGAATAAATATAAAATTCATTTTACAAATATTTTTGTATCCTGGCTTATGGATTTTTGAATCGAAAAACAAAAATGCTTATTACTTTTGTATATATTTTTATACAAAAATAAAATATTGTTTGTTGGTTAGTGGGTTATCAATGTGAAAATCGCGTGCGGAATTTTATAGAATTTTTATTTTTGTACCCTTCACCAACATAGTTGGTACAACAATCATGTTATAATTTACATAAAAGATAGGCACTTGTTGAAGTAATAATATTTATAAAGTAACAAATCTTACTTCAAGAAATGTGACGAGAACTGTCAAATAAAGGCAGATAATTATTAATAATAATTATTATTAATGGTATTCACACCGAACTTGTTAATTTGTTACTCGGTGGTTTGTTAATTCGTTAAAGTTTGCAACTGTGAACGACCCACTTTTTCAAACTTTGTTAGTCTGATAACTTTCGTAGTAAACCTTTTGGTTATCCACTATAAGAACAGTTTATGATTTAATAAAATAAAATAAAAAATCATTTAATTAACATACTTACTCTCAATATAGACGAAAATTGCCAAAACACAAATATTTTTTTTAGAAATGTATCACAAATGACTTTTATTATTTAGAAACTTCAAGAGCTGTTTTTGAGTTACCAACTAACAACTATTTTATGAGGGATGCTGTGTCGTTAATTTGTTAAATGTTAATCCTGTAGTGCGATAAATATATAAAAACAAAATATGTGAAAAAAGTAACTATTAACGTCTAATAATCTAACAAGCTCGGTGTGAATATCGCTATTTTTAATTGGAGAACTATTATTCACTATTATTCCGTATTTGTGATACGTATTTTGTTTAATTTCCAATAATACAAAATTGTTAATAAAGACTAACAATAAAATTAATATTTAAGATTTAAAAGTGGTTGCATTAGAGTGAACGAGATAAAAAATCAATAGAATAATTTGAATTGATTCTGGTAACGAAACAGATTATATAAAATTGATTGTATACTTACACTGAATTCAGAATATGACTTTTTTGTAATTGTAATCCTGTACCAAACGAATGGGTTCAATTTTCTGTAGGTATTTGTACTCTTCTTTTTACTCTTTTTCTATCTACCTCTCTTGAACTTGCCTTATGCTTTAGGCACAATTGGAGCGAACGACGTATTTCGCCCATCACGGCGACGTCGCCGGTAAAAAATCGCCGCGTATATTCGTCGTATGAGGCACAATAACGACGAAAAAATAATTTGTTTAATATATGTGTTTTCGTATACGATAGTGTTACCATATGCTGGAAAAAAGTTCATCAGAAATTAAACATTAACAACAACTCAACTAAATGGTTTTTTATAGCTATTTTTGTTTTGTTTTTTCATTTTAAATGTTAATAAGTCAAAATTGAACAATTTTTAAAGTAAAAAGTAACTTTATTTACTGAAACACATAAATTTTGTAAAAATATGGCCACCTTGTACTGTTTATGAAATAGAAATAAATCTATTTGAGTTCGCGGCGTCGGACGAAATTTTCGCCGTCGCCCTGATTGTGCCAATTACCATATACACAAATGAGTTTTATTTTTGGCGACCAATAGTCGCCGCGAAAAATACCTCGTTCGCTCCAATTGTGACTAAAGCATTAAATGTAAGCAAACAAAAGAAGACGTACTAAAAAACACCAAGATGCATAGTGTGAATGCTAGAAAACTTTAAAAGATTTTTTTTTTAAAGAAAATTAAAGACAAGTCAGGATGCTTTATGTCTAAATCGTGTATTATACTTGGACTAGTAGTAGAAAACGATTTTTTTCACCAGTTTAATAACTACAATGCACAAAGTAAAACCATATTTGAGGTAAACTGTTCGGGACTTAAAGCGTTTTCTTTCTGACAAGAATTTGTAACATTTTATTACAAGTATTACATATAAATTTAAAATGTTATTTATACATATTGCCTTGATCTCGTTTTTTTACATTATTTTTTTTTAACAAATACTATAAAAATAAAGTAAAAGAAAGACAATATTTTAACAAGATGAGGGAGAAGAAAATGCAAACGTAGATGTTTTTTGATAGAAAAGATAATCGCCATTAAATTTTCTTTTCTGCAATTAAACAAGACGGTATTCGATTAAAAAAATTTTTAATTTGTAAGTTTTTGTTTTTAATTTCTATAAATAAAGACTTAAGAATCAAATGACCATAACCTCCTAAGTCTGCCGCTTTTGTTAGGACATATCATTTCATTTTTTTGTTAAACGTTTACTACATCCGAGAAGGGTAAGAAAATACAAAATAAAACATACTACATTAAAAGCTAAGTTAGTGTAAACATTGAAGACGTTGGAGAGAATTCTTGACCTCCATATTAGGAAGTCAATCAACCCTTCACTACTATCTACCTCCCAACATGCCTACACCAAAGGGAGATCGGTCGAGACCGCTCTGCACTCACTGATCTCTCAGGTGGAGAGGACATTGCATTTCAGGGAATATACGTTGGTTGCCTTTCTCAATGTAGAGGGCGCCTTCAACTATATCTGCCCTACGGGTATCGTTAGTGCTCTGCTCAATCTTGGACTGGATTCTGGTCTGGTTGAGTTTATTGAGCTTCTTCTTAGGTCGCGATTGATATCCGCCACAATTGGAACTACAAGGTACCAGAGGGCGACTGCTAGGGGCACCCCATAAGGCAGTGTCCTCTCTCCACTTCTCTGGAACCTTGCTGTTAACACTCTTCTTATCGGGCTGGAACGCTCTGGTAACAGGGTTGTTGCTTATGCTGTTGATATCGCCATCGCGGCGTCTGGGATATGCCCACAGACATTGTCGCTCTGGACATTGTGTCTAGGTGGTGCCGGGAATATGGACTACGTGCTAATCCTGGCAAGACGGAGCTGATGCTCTTTACGAGACGGTACAAGGTACCTCATTTCACTTTGCCCAGCCTAAACGGGGTTGGGCTGCATTTGAGTACCTCAGTTAAATATCTAGGTCTCATTCTGGACCCCAAGTTGAACTGAGGGCCTAATCTGGCTGAAAGGGCGCGTAAAGCTGCCTGTGCTATCTACTGCTGCCGCAGGACAGTAGGGGCAAGATGGGGACTACGTCCCCGCGTGGTCCGCTGGATTTATTCGGCGATCATAGAACCGAATCTTTTATACGGAGTGGTCTTTTGATGGACCGCTCTCGACAAGCTCTGCAATGTCAGACTCCTTGATAAGGTCAGGAGGTCCGCGGCAGTGCAGATCACTGGTGCATTACGGACCATCCCTACAAGGGCACTCTTTGTTATGCTGGGGTGGCTTCCGTCTGGGATTCTTGCCAGGCAGCATTCTCAACTGGTGGCGGTAAGACTTAACGCACTGACGCGGTGGAATTTTGTACCCTCGTGGCACTCCTCAATTCTTTTAGAGGAACCTCAGATACGGGACAAAATCGATTACACCTCACCGGGACTGGAACTACACAGAGACTTCCGCACGATGATCCCAAGTAGGGATGACTGGGCCTCTGGCGAGGCCATCCCCAGTGGATCGGTGGAAGTCTACACTGATGGTTCCAGGATTGGAGATAAAGTGTGGTGTGGGATCTATTCAGAGATGCTCGCCCTCTCCATATCCCTTCGCCTCCCTGATTATTGTAGCGTTTTCCAGGCCGAAATAATGGCTATATGTCACGCTGCAAAGGTGATACTTCAGGGTGGCACTCCCACTGCCAGTATCACCATATTATCTGACAGCCAGGCGGCGGTCAGATCCCTGTCGAGTTTGACCACAAACTCCAAAATTGTCGGCGACTGTCGCGATGCCCTTGTGGCACTCTCGTTAATCTGATTTGGGTTCCTGGTCACAGGAACATCGCGGGTAATTGTACTGCGGTTCATCCGGGTACTGGCTAGGACGGGTACGTTTCTGCTGGAGGTTCATCCGCTCGTGGAAGTGGGTATACCTCTTTCCTCCGTTACACTCCTTATTAGAAGGAGACATTTATTGGACGCGGACCTAGCCGGGTCGCGGGAGGAATCTTGCCAAGTTGCTAGACTCACCTGGCCTAGGCTGGACTTGAGGCGTATCAATCAACTCTTTAAACTGGACCGCAGGGACATCTCTTCCGTTGTATCTATCCTCACAGGTCACTGCGTGATGGGCAGGCATGCGGAAAGGCTGCGCTTGCCCGCAAATGGCTTCTGTCGAGGCTGTGGGTCGGCTGAGGAAGAGGAGACTGTGGTCCACTATATTTGCCAGTGTCCATCTCTGGCTCGACGCAGATTTCTTACATTAGGATGTCCTTTTCACGATGGCATGACCGACCTGTCGGTCCTGGACATTGGATCAATTGCCAAATTTATTAGGCTCTCTGGCTGGTTTCCAGCATAATTTTCTGGGGAAGTAGTGCTTCTTGTGTGGAGCCCCTTCCTATCAGGGCTCCCCACATCATGTGGTATCACAACGGGCCGCCATGCGTGCTCAAGTGTGCCTTGTCACTACGAGGCTGCCACTTCCTCCTATCCTAGTGTAAACATTTGGCGTAGTGTTAGTCTTTTGAAAATCAAGGGGTGCATGGCATACTGGTTAGAGTGCTCGGGTACAACTCAAAACCGCCCAGGTTTAAACCCCAACAAAGGTACAAAATTTAAGAATAAATATTGTGTTTGTACCTTCACCCTTGAATAATCAACGGCTTACAGTGTATCCATTTCATATAACGAGCGGCCAAAAATAGAAGGAGTTATCGTAGAGTTTTTAAATTTCGTACATTTTCGTAGAATATCTAAATTAGGAAAAATTCAAATTTTTAGGATAATCGGGCGAAGGACACGCCCACCGCCTAGATGTGGTGTACTTACAACAACTGTTGTTCTGTACATTCATATAAAGAAAACAGTTTACAAATTTACAAATCATACACGTAAAAATTAGCAAATTATATGCAGATTTTTTCTGAAATTGCAACAAAGATTTTAAATTCTGTTAAATATCCTTTAGATAAAAACTCATATCCACATGCGAAATTATATTTTTTAACTCTTTTTTTAGATAGCTTTCATTAGTTTTGAACTTATTCAAACGAATAAAGTCCATTGAGGCTCCATAACTTTGGTAATAAGTAAATTTAAAATAAAGATACAATTTTTAAAACCTACTTTAACAAAAATAGACAAAAATGATGGTACCAGTTCAGCAACTTTTCTACTTTTAGTACATTCAGAACAACCATTAAACTTTACTATTGGCTTACCTACCTACATACCTACTGGTACTAGGAGCCTATAAAACTTCAACTTCAAAATTTTTTTTATTATAATAACTCTTTTTCCATTTAGTTTATATTTTAAATAATATGAAATGAATTTCTTTTATCTTTTTTTCACTTAGTTTTATTTCAGAATTATTTTCTACATAACTAATTGCTGCAGATTTTGCATCACTAAATTTTTTGTGCCTAGGCCAGATATCAAAAAGAGGACGAATTTTAATACGACTTGGCACTAAAAATTTTAAATATAAATCAAAGTTGGACGAAGTTGGAAATGAAACCAATTTTGTTAAAATGTACTTACTTGTAGAAGTATTATATTAAAATTTGAAAAAAGTATTTTTTGGTATTTTTTTAATTGTCCACTAAAGTTGTAATATTCACAATAATTGATCTGTTTCTTTTTGTTTGCTTTCTTTGTAATGGTAAATCGCATATGAGTTACAAGTTGTAAAAAAAATTATTGTTTTAATAACATACCTGTGTTACAATTATATTTTGGACTAAATTTTACTACTATATCAAAACCCTTTTTAAAACCAATTCTTTGAAGTTTGTATACTTTTCTATCATTTTTTCAAATAATGGCATACTTAACTACAACCTTCAACTTTAAATCATCATATGTTGTTTAAAAAAGTCAATATTATTTAAAAATTATTTTTGATTTAATCAATACAGAAAGCTACTAATAACATCAGACAGTGCTTTTCTTTTTATTCATTATTAATTTTTTTTTTATTTTTGGCCGCCCTCGTTACTGTGTGCGGCTGTGGTTGAATGTTGATTTTGTGTGGTAAGGACTTCGCTATTGTAGGTTTGATATTATTTACTACTTCTCAGACTTTCTGTGCGAGCGCTTAAACCCAAAGGGTGCGGTATATCGAAATAACGGCTGTTAAGTGCCCAAACATTGACCGAATGAGAAAGAAATCTATTTGCGTATGTGAAAATATACGTTATGGATCAACAATATCTTTTGGAAAAACATGCAACTGTTTTTAAAGGGAAAATACAATTTGTTCAAAAAGTTCTTAATCTTATTTTTTTGTTTGCTTATTGCAAGATAAAATGCCAAAATCAGGGTTGATTTAGGAAAAAATTTATGTTTTTTTTAGAAATACAATTTTGCATCATTAAATTTTAGAGCTAATTTCCATTAAGTTGGCAGATCATAAAATTGATGTTATCTATAAACTCTGTTTCAGCGAGATGATAAGCCTAACCGGTACTCCAGTTAACAGATTCTGGCATATAGTTTATAATGAGCAACTAAATCTTCGTTATGCATAAGGCTTTTTTATCATTTATAAAAATACATGTTTAAACTTTCAATTTTAATAGACTAGCAAATTGGTAGTATTACGACCATAAATAACAAAAAATAAAATATATAAAACGTATCTATATACCTTTCAAAATTAAAAACAAAAAAAAAAAAAAAAACCAAAATTCATAAATTGCCTTTTGTTTTCTGATGTTATAAATAATCAATTATAGGTAAAGTTGTAGAATGCAAAAAATCACTTTTGTAAGATTTACCCATCAGTCAGTCATCCGCTCATTTATTTACTGGCTTTTAAAGAAATACAAAGAAATTATTGAAAATAAACAAGAGAACCAATAATTAATCAACAAAATGTAAGATAGCCATTCAATCAACTTGAATTGTTGTAGTATCTTCATTAGTATGTAATCCAATTGATGTATTGACACATTATCTTACTTTCTTTGTTTCTTTATGAAACCGAAAAAGTACAAATGTTTCTTTTTTTTAGTCTTAAGCCATAGGCATATGGAATATATATTTGTTTTTTTTTTTGTAAACAAAAAACATTTATTTACATAATCATAGTTAATTTGCTTTCAAGCATAAAAATAAGTGGAAAATTAACAAAATGTATGGAAGAAAGTGTTCTGTTTGAGGTATTTTTTTTTTAGTCAGGTGAGAACATCTAATTAAAACACTTTCTTAGTGTGCTAATTTTCAATACTTTTAGTTTTTTTGATTTTCCTTTATCCTTTTTTTGTTTTTTTTTTATTAAGTAATTAGTGCTTGGCAGAGGAAAAGAATATCTTGTAACTTTTGTTACACCACTCCGTAATTGAGTTAAAAAATCTTGCAATTTCTTTGAAAGGGATATAAATGTATTTTATATAAGACTAGCTAAGCCCTTGCGTACTTCGCTACTTCTAATTGAAGTTAGAAATTTAATATGACTGAACTTGGTAATGACAGCCATTCCTAAAATCTAACAGTGCTTTTTTACTTTTTCTTGCTGATGTATATTTTTTTTTTTTTTTTTTTTTTTTTTTAAGACCAATACTCAGGGGTAAACCCCTACTGATGTATATACTTATATATTGGCAACAAAGTTACTTATCCCAAATTTCTTTTATAGTTACACGCCACCCAGTTGCGCCATCCGAAGCCGGTGCCTCTTAATCTCGGTCATGCCAAAGACACGCAGCTCAGAAGAAAGCTCATGAACATCAGATTAGCAATGCGGCATACCACACCCTGTGTAGTAGTACCCACCTCGTTGAGAAGTTCTATCACATGTACTTCCCAAACGGCCGCACCCAAACTATAAGGCCGATTTACCTAACTCCCAAAATGACAGGGGAGCACAGACAAACCGAGGGCTTCTGATGCCCGTAGTACCAGATTAGAGTAAGTTTCCCGGGTCAGTCCCTGAGATGGTCAGTAATAAATTACTAACCACTCTCTGCCTATAGCGGGTGCCAGACCACCAAGAGTTAGGTGAACTCCATAATCCCCGGAGAGTACATGCCCCCGCTGTGACGTATCACCAGAAGCCATTAACTGTACCCCCGGGGGGATTTTAGGTGAAAAGTGCGATGCCCACATGTTCAATAGTTGACAATTTGAAATCAGGAATAATTTTATATGAAAGGTACCATGTTTACTTGTTCAATACCCCTCACGCTTTGATTAAAGGAAGGACAATGAAACCATTCGGACCAAATTTAAATATTCTTATACCGTTACTGCTAGCATTCTGAAAATATAAGCAACTAGCCTAAACCCGGCATGTTATGCTAAACCTTACCATTAATCCACATTTCTCGACTGATGATTTTCAGTCACTACGCAGTAATTCAGACCAAATCCAAAAACATTAGCTGAAACCGATCTCAAGATATATAAAAGTCAATAGTTAGTTTATATGGGACGTACCACACCTTCTTGTCTGCACTTTGTTTTAGATAACTCATAGACGTAGATAACAAGATTGCATCATTATCAAACAACATTTGGGTCCTGTTCGAACAAGCCCACTCAGATATTGTCACCAGATCATTTGTGAGTGTGTCCTTTTCTCAGCGTTATTGCATTTTTGTTGCTGTCATTCGTACCGGATAATCAGATATTCAACCCTTTTTGCGTTGGGATTTACCCCCAGAAGTTTGCCTTGACGACATGTACGATCAGAATCCAAGTAGTTAGAGAGCATCGCTTGAAGAATGCGACGAACTAGAATTTTAACTCGTATATTCATTTCTATCATTAACTAAGTTAACCTTTAGAATACAAAAATAGTTGTGCGGTAAAAGCATAAAAACTGGAAAAGCGAATCCTTATCGTAAATAAGACAAATGACAGCAGGTGCCAATGAACTCAAGTCAGTTACTTCTCTGAGTTAGTTAACAAAACTCAACATAAGGCTGTATTTGATGCTTTATTATCGCTACTCTCCTTTCGGTTCATATCTACAAAAGACATTCAACAGAAGTTATCAAACGCCTAACTTTGAAAAACTTAAATTTTTTGCTGCAATAATATGAAACAAAATAAAAATTTTAGAATTGTAAAACAGATGTTTAAGTCTATTATGAAAATTATCTAAATGTAGGAAAACTCTCAAACACTTTAATTTTGTTTTTCTTTTCTTTTTGTTCTAGTTTGTTAATGACAGGTAGTTTAAAATAAACTTTTCTTATGTTCCTTTAACACCTGGAATATGCTAAGAAAAAATTAATTTGCGTTGTTCTACCTACAGCTTAAACAGAAAAAAGTTAAACAAATGAATGAAAAAAATGTAAAAGAGGCAAAAGAAAAGTACAGGCTAACAAACAAAAAGTTTAAACGGTTGATAAGAAAAAGGAAATTAGGATACATGTTCGGCAATTAAAGGTTGTAGAAGAAGAAATATTTTTTTTTCTAATTAAGTACTAAATGTATGACTATTCTCACACTATGATATGTCCAGATAATAATGAAGACGGAATTCTGAATCCGCAAAAAAATTCTGCTAAAATATTGTTAAGAAGAAGAGTAAAATATTAGATTTATTATACTGTACTGTACTGTACTGTACTGTACTGTACTGTACTGTACTGTACTGTACTGTACTGTACTGTACTGTACTGTACTGTACTGTACTGTACTGTACTGTACTGTACTGTACTGTACTGTACTGTACTGTACTGTACTGTACTGTACTGTACTGTACTGTACTCTCGAGCAAAACTGAATTCAATTAGTGCTAAACCAGTGTAAGGTTTTTTTTAAATACATTGCTTTTCTTTTAAATTAAAAAAAATAATTAATTTTTCTTAGTTTATCTATATAAACTTTTTGCAAAATCACTTTTAACTTCTCAAGTCAATCTTGCAATACATTTTTAACGCCTGAGTTCTTGTGTGAAATTCCCATGAATTTTCGAAACCAACATCAGTACTGATTTTTCATACATTTGTAACTCTAAAAAAGGGTAATTTGGTGTACATTTAAAAAAAAAAATTTTAATTCTATTTTTCTGTTCTACCACATCAAGCCATTCAGCGATTGGCATAAATGTCTCTATGGCCATTTCGTCTCTGCTTAAGAGTAGACTTTTTCCCAAAGATGGTACATATTTAAATTGTATATTAAACTAGCTGAACCCGGTGTGCTTCGCTACCCCCTCGTTATATACATATTACAAAAAAAGTATTTTGCATAGCAAACATTATTAGTGGTGTAAGTAAGTATCTGAATTAAAAGAAAAGGAGGCGGTGAAGTGGGCGTGGTTCATAGTTATATGACGACGTTAACAGTATTAAGAGCAATATATTACCAAATAAAAAAATACAAATTTCTACATAGAACAAAAAGTTTGAAACCTTCAAACAAAATTTGGCGTGAAAAGGGGCGTAAAAGAAGGCGTGCAGTAATAAATTATTATTTATACTTCGCCTGGAGTATAATGTGTATACAATTTGAAGTAAATCTTTTAAAAACTATATGGGGGCAAATACATAATTTGAAAAAAGTGGGCGTAAACGTAGGCGTGGTCGAAAAAGAAGTACCCTATTAATCATGTTAGAGTCCCAGTTAAATGCTGTGAAAATTTCAGGAAGATCGGTCCAGAGGTTTGGTCTCCTATAAGGTACAAACAAACAAACAAACAAATAAACAAACAAACATTCAATTTTATATATTTAGATAATGTATTGCTTTGCAAATTCTTTTGTTTGATTTTTATACGCTAAATGGAATATGATTCTCATTTAGTCTATAATTATTTTAACATAAGTATTTATAGTTTTAAATATCAACTTTGGGAAAAAGAGGTGGAATAACCATAGAGAAATGCTTATCCCCATAAGCAATACATTTCATATTATGTATATTGAATGTATTTGCCTATATGGCGAAAAATATTTTTTGCTATATATTTGAATAAAATTAAATTATTATTCCATTTTTTTGTTTTCGGTTATCTGTCAATAAAAATATTTCCAATTAATTAAAATGAATAAGATATCTATCGGTTTTTGTACGAGTATTTATTTTCAATGTAAGAAGCAGGATGCTGGAAGCAGTTCTTTATTGGCGAATAGAGTATGGGATTTTCTACTCTGATATCTGATACTGTCGTTAAAGTAGAGATTTTAAAGTTTTCCCGCGGAAAAGCACAGAAAAATGGAGTTCTATAATTCCTTGTGCTGAGTTTTTTGAGGATTTTTTTTGCATGCAGAAACCGCTCCCTGACATTTCCAGTCTATTCCACCATGAAATAAATGATCACCTTCTTTTAAGATAACAGCTAACCTATAACTTATATTCAACACCCGCCAACAGATGGGGCAGTTGTAGTTGATCATTCAAGGGCAAAAATATAACACTGGCCTTTAAGTTATCAAATTAACAGGAACTTGTCCCATAAGTCGCTTAGCATCTTTACATCTCTCTATCTACATATTCAACATTCCAATTCAATGCACTTCATGAGTATTGATTCTAAAATAAACGACAACAAAAAAGTGAAAATTTTGGTGGAATATGACAAATTTGTGGCAAAAGCGTGCAAAAAAATGCCTTTCTAAAGAGATAATGGGAGATATTTTCATAATTGATAATAATGGGAATATTAAAATTTGTAGATAATTCTAAAGCAACCCACGCACTTACAAGCTTTTAATTTTTTAAATTAATTTATCGTCATATTAAATGCAAACGGACTACACTTTTTTTTTTACAGGAGAAGCAAAAACCTTAAAATCAAATATTTCGTAAATCCCGCAAAACATATGATTTTCAAGATCGAGACATAAGGTATCCCTATATATAAAAATAAAATGAGTTTGTATGTAAGGTTTTCATATAAATCATATAAATAAAAATAAAATCGCCATTTTTGATCGTAGGAATCTAAAATTTTGCACGAACATGTATTTTGATAAAACGAACTAAAAGTAGTAATTTGTGTAGTTACGTCCGTTTGAATTTAATATGACGATATATAACAAACATATATTTTAATATTTTATATGAAAAATTTTTAAAATACTTTTATCATTTAATCTCATGCGTAATAAGCAAAAACTTTAAAAAATATAAATAATGAAAATAATAAAATAACCTTTATTAAAAAAAAAACAATAAAGCAAAGTTATATACAGTCGAAACTCTCTATAACGAATTCCAAGGGACTGGCTATTTACTTCGCTATAAAGAAAATTCGCTATATGGAAAAAAAAAATTATGTTCCTTTTAAAATTTTTTATTTGTAGTAGTCAGCTATTTTAGTTTGAAGTACATTTTTCCACTTTTCTTCTACAATGCAAAGGCAAATGGATAGCGACTGCAAGAAATGTGAGAGATGGTAATCATTCCAGTTGTCACTTGCATAGTTCGGTGGTTCCCCCACTTTAAATTTTATGGTAAATAAACGATTCAAAGCATCAGACCAAAGACTATATAATATAAAGATGTTGCACTCAGTACATTTTGGTTTAGCACAAATTTTGCACAGCATAAGGATGTGTGGGACAAGTGACAAGGGAAGGGAAAAAAATTTGCTCTTTTTCTAATTATTTGCAAAGATAAATTTTTTATAGATAACAAATAACGGGGGAGAGCGAAAGCACTTTTATTTTGCTCTCTTGCAAGATAAAGTATTTGATATTATTGTTGTTGTTATTCTTACTGTTTATGTTATTTTTTTTTTTTCAATGGTTTATTTTCGTTTATTTATTTGGTTTATATTTTAAAAAGAGTGATTGTTCTTTCTATTAAATTTGAGATTGAAAAATAGAAAGAAACAAGATGACTTCGTAGGTGAGGTAGGGAAAATCACATTTGTTTTGTTTTTGTGAAAACGAAATTAAATTGATTCGCACCGAATTTATGATGCCCATTGCATGAAATTTATATACCAAATTTTTAAAAAAATTCTCTTGTAGTAGAAAATTAGGTTTACAAGTAATGTTAAAAATGATAATATGTTATATTTTACTTATTTGTATTCTGCAAAAGAGAAAAGAAGTTCTTACTAAAATAAAAAATTCAAATTAACTTAGTTTTTAATAAAACTTTATTATTTAAAGTGTTATTAAGTTAATAGTGCAAAGTCATAATAATTTCATATTAATAAAAAAAATGGTAAGAAAATTATTTTTAATTACATGTGCACATTAAACGTTTCGTATACATATGTATATGTATGTATATACTGTTTGTACTCTAGGATTCAAATTCATCGGTCTCACGGAAAGCTGGCAACAAATGCAGTCTGCCCCATTGCCGCAGATCTAAAAGAGGTTCACCTAACGTAAAGCAATTTCGTTTCCAAATATGGACTCACCGTTGTTTAAAAAGTGGGCAGAAAAATGCAACTTTGACGTGCAATTTATTGCCAATTCTTCTTTATTGTTTTTGTGTGATAAGCACTTCTCATTAGCAGAGTTGGGTTTATTGCATTAGATTTCATTTTCCACTAAATTTAGTGGTAGTGGTAAAAATAGTGCATTATCGCCTTTTATATTTAGTGATAGTGGATATTTAATGCATTAAATAAAACGAATTTAGTGGTAGTGGAAATTTAGTGCATTAAAAAAAACAAATTTAGTGGTAGTGGAAATTTATTGCATTAAATATATCGATTTTAGTGGTAGTGGAAATTTAGTGCACTAATTTTGAATAATTAATGGTAATGGAATATAACTCCATTGGCACTATAGTGGAATGGAAATTTAGTTCCACTATCGTTTTAATATACCTTCATATATGGATATAAAATTAATATATGCATACATAGCTTAAGTCAATGTCAAAATAAATTGTAGTGAATGTTATTTTCTTAATTTACTAAGTCCGCCTGTATAAAGTAAATAATTGTTGTTATTGTTTTAATAAGAATTTTAGTACTTTCAAATATAATAAATTATTCAATTCAACCTAGGTAAGATTTTAATGGCGCTGACTCTCAATATTGCCAGCCACTAATCATTTAGAATTAGTGCACTAAATTTCCATTACCACTAAAATCGATTAATTTAGAGCACTAAATATCCACTACCACTAAATTTGTTTTATTCAATGCACTAAATTTCCATTACCATTAAATTTGTTTTTTTTTAATGCAATAAATTTCCACTACCACTAAATTTCTTTTTTTTTAATGCACTAAATTTCCACTAACACTAAATTTGTTTTTTTTTAATGTAATAAATTTTCACTACCACTAAATTTGTTTTTTTTAATGCAATAAATTTCCACTACCACTAAATTTATTTTATTTAATGCATTAATTTTCCACTACCACTAAAATGGTTTTATTTAGTGGTTAATTATTTCCATCAGCATTTAGTGGTGGCTGGAATATTGCTGCATTAATACTTAGTCGTTTAGTGGTAGTGGAAGCGATAATGCATTATAAATTCAATGCAATAAACCCAACTCTGCTCATTAGAGCTTATTGGGAAGAAATTTTTGAGGCGAGGTGCCGTGCCAAGTTTATACTTAACTGAAAATAACGAGGACATGAGTGTAGAAGGAATCGAAGTCTATTCTGAAAATGATTTGCAACTTTTCAGATCTCCGCCACAATCGCGTAGAGGATCAAAATCGCCTTCACTTTTATGTACAAATTGTGAAAAAAATTTAAAAATGAAGCACTTTACCAAAAAAATACTACAATATAATTAAAAATCTTAATACAAAAATGCTAACTATTCGTGATTTAGGGTAAAAAAATTAGTCTTAGAAGAAAAGAGTTATGGTTATGGAAAGAAGTTACAATTAAAGAAATCCATTGAAAGCGAAATTGATGAGTTGCATTTTAACCTACTTGATAAAACGCTTTGTAAAATGTTCATAAAGCAAAACAGAAAATCAAATGCTCGAGAGAAACTTGACTGAAAGTATTTATTATAGATCCCCCTCTACGTATTTATTTTTAAGAAATACTTTAAAACTGAACCTTCCAACCCTTTCTTCCCTAAGCAGATGGAGCGATATTAAGAATTTGCAGCCTGGCAATAATTTATGCATATACATATGTATAATGCACTGGAAGCAGCAATTCGTAAAATGCAGCATGCAGAAAAACAATGTATCCTAATTTTTGATGAAGTATCTATCCGGCGTAATTGTACATATAATAACTCTGAAGATGTTATAGAATTATTTAATAGGTAGGATTTTTTAAGCTACATACTTAAGCCAAGTTTTATATTTGGGCAGCAAAATTTTTTTCATTAATGAACCTATTCAAACCACCAGGTGTATAATGTCTCTATCAGAAGAAATGTTTCAAGAAGATGACATGCTTTTTATTTTAACCAGTCACTTTAATCAAGATCCATTAGAGAACTTATTTTCGTACCTTCGCGCAAAAGGTGGACACTGACATACTCCTCCGAAATGTACATGCGAAAAATTACAATGAAGAATCAGATTTTGGAAGTTTCTGTGGACCATCCGATTTGTTTTTTGAAATATGCAAGATACAAATAAAAGTATTTGAAAAAATATTCACAGAAGACAAAAGCATACGAAATATTAAGAAAACTATTGTAAAACAGTGCATACAATGCACCAAAAATACAACATATTCCTTTTTGTATGAGGAGAATGACGTATGCTATAAACATAGATTAGAGATGCTGAATCTTCTTGTGCTAACATTACTTCGTAAGCATTCTTCATGGCAGACTTAAAACTATAAATCATCGAGTGGTGAGAAAGTCAAAATTTTAACTCATTAAAAATTAATTTAAATAACCTGTCCAAATGTAAAAACATTTTATCTTTATTTCTTTGTTAAAATTTGTATATTATAATAAATACTTGTTAAATTTTTTATGTTATTTATAAGAAATCAGCATTTCGGTGCGAGTCGATTAAGTTTTATTTTGTACACCAATAAAACACATATTCTTTACCCTATATAAATATCAACTTTTATAAAATTTATTTTCTTGTTTACTACAAATGTTATGTGGTTTAAAAAGTATTAAAAAGAAACAAAACACAAAAAGAACTTATGAGTGGACTACATATATATGCATACAAACATATCGCACAATCAATTCAAAAGTGACACAACTCAAAAATTAAAACTACACGCATTAATACATAAACTCGAAAAATACAAATTTTGAGTTGTGTCACTTACGAACTGGGTGTGCGATATGCATGTGTACGTCTGCTTGTTATAGCTTATTCTCTTTTTCGTAAAATTCGTCTCCCTTTTTATCTTTCAGAGAGACTATAAATGATTTTCTCTTTCATATGGGATTTTTGATAAATCCCATGCAGATTTTTGCTATGGAAAAAATAATGTACTGAGTGCACAATCTTTATATTATATAGTCTTTGATCAGACTCTGCTTGTGCGTTGTGAAAGCAACAAAGTACACACAGAGCAACAATAAAAACACCAATAACACAAAGCGATATCGATTTCTTTTTTGTGTGCGTGCGTTCGGTTTTACCTAATTCGTTATATGGAGATTGAAAACGCTTCAATCTTGAAGTTACGGTTGCAAAACTCTTTCGTTATAAGGAAATATTCGCTATATGGAAATTCGTTATATGGATATTATAATACACTGAAAGTAGACTCAAAACACAGTGTTCTTATAATTGCTTCGCAATAAAGAAAACTTCGTTATACAGGAGTTCGTTATAGAGAGTTTCGACTGTATACATAATTATATTTTTAATTTTTTATATTAAATTTTTTTTCTTTGCAAATAAATTTAGCAGCAGCTAAAAAAACTCACAGCAAAAAGTGAAAAAAAGTAGCAACTAAAATTATGTTCTAAAAGAAATAAAAACAAATAGTGAAAATATTAAAAATATCAAAAGAAATTAAAGTGCATTTGCCATCAAATCAAAGCCTTTAAAAAAATATTTTAAAATGTTATTGAAAATAAAGGCTGAAAAATCTTGTACATGAAATGATGAGTCAAAAATATTATTACTAAAAAATTTTAAAGAATATGTGAAATATTTAATAAAATATATTTAATTTCTAACGATACATATCAACTTTTGTCTGATTTTAAAATATATAAATTAATTGTGAAATAAATGATAACAAGTTTTTTTGTTTTCTAATAAAATAACGCAAAAAGGGTTACAACAGTGTTGTACATATCAAAGAGTGTATAAATCTAAATGTTCTTCTATTAAACAAAAATAATACTAAAAACTAAAAAAATATTAAGTGATTTATTTTAAATACACAAAATTTTTTGAAAATTATAAAGTAATATTTATTAATAATAATTCTACATAAAACAACATAAATTTATAAAACTACTAACTAGTTCCTTACCACAACTTCCCTCTTAAAATAAAATAATTTGTCACGTTTTCTTTCAAATAAAACTTAAAAGAGAACTATATTTTTATCATAAACAAATCAAAAACATCTGCTTGATAATTTACTAATTTTCCAATTAAATTAAGTGTAACAAAATAATCGTTAAAACTAATCTTTATTAAAGTTGAATAATAAACTACAAATCGATTACTACTTTGTGTGCCACTTCCACTACATGAAAAATAACTCTAATAATTACTGAAATACGCTTCACCTTTCAACCACAGCAGTTTAATACTCGTATTATCATTGTCTTTCATACACCGCGTCAATGTGTCATTTGTTTCGGGTTTGAAAAAGAAGAAAATAAAATTATGACTCAATTTTCATACTCTGCTCGAAAAATGATATCACTGTTACCATTGACAAACCAATCTGTCAGATATTAGAAAGTAGAGCAAAATTAACGACAACAACAAATATAATTAAAAACAGATGCATTAACATTTTCAACATATAATTCTGTATTAACGTTGATTGACAGGTCTAAGATTTGTTCGTGAAATACATTTCCTTCAAAAGATTATCAAATAACAACAAAAATCAAATTCAACACTAGTGGATTAAAATCGAAGGTGAGTTAACTTTTGCTTTATTTAAAATATTATTAAAATTTTAATTAAACAATTAAGGCCATGATACACTTTCATACACAGTCGTACGATTCATTCACAAGAAAATCTTATCGATTTCTGTCACACTTTTAAAAATCGCATTAAAATGGCAATATTAGTGCCACACCATCAAACAAAATAAGATGCAGAGCATATGTTACCCTGGTCGCATGGAGCAAAAAATTTTTAGGAATATTTTCGAAGGATTATGAAGTCGGACAGATTTGTCATAAAATCTGTCATACAGATGCATTTTTATGTCACACTGTTATACTTTTTTAACACACACGATTCTCTTGACAAATCGTACGACTCGATAGGATAGTATATCACGGCCTTTAAATAGAAAGAAAATTAAGTAATTTATGATATAGTTGGCCATTACAGCATAGATTCAATGCATATCGGGACCTACTGTTTAAAGTCGACTCTGAACGACAGACTTGAGAAGCTTGTTCATGGCAATCAGTTACTTCTCCGAGCTTTTGCCAGAAAACTGCTAAGAGGTAGTCGTCGAAATATTTTTTCAAATTTTTTTTTTCAAGATATTAGATCTAGGGTTTGAACCCGGAGCCCTTGGCTTAGTAAGCCAACACAGTAACCACTAGACAACTGAGACTATAGTATATGGGTATATGGTAATATATATATATATATATTAATGCGTTTTCTAAAAATTAGATTATAAATGGTGACCAGCGTTATAAAATTCTCCAAAATTGGTTCCATAGGTGGGCGAGATCAGATAACTCAGCATTTCCACTTCCCGTAGACACGAACAAGCAATCAGTACGGGGATGATTACTTTGTCATGATGAAGATGCTTACACTGCAAGGACTCGACTGACTAAGCTAGTGGAGAGCAATACATAGCTCTCTGGCAGGGTCTCCCATGCCAGAAAAACAGTTGAGGAGCAGTTACTAAGAATTATCCCAGGGGCTGAATTAAGGAGAACAAAAACAACATCTTCTACAATATCATTATAATATTTTATTCCTCCCCTAATTTAAACTTTACTGTGCGGGCTTCATGGTATAACATCGGATAATCAATCATTAGCAACCGATTTCCTTGCGGTTCTCATTTTTGAAGCAGGACCTTTGCTTTTTTCTGAATTTTATCAAATATGATATTAGTTTCCGTCAAAGGTTTACAGCCTTTTTACCCCGTTCCCTTTCCCAACACAATGTATTGCATTAGTAGGAGTCATCTCCTGAGTACTGGCCTCAATAAAAACAAAAAAACAAAAATATAAACAGTTTAGTGGTCAATAAAAATCGTAAGGCAAGAAGTGGGCGGAATCGGACAAGGGAATTGGCTTGTTATGAAAAACAATCAGTATTCTGTCTATATCCTTTGTTTATTAAGCCCTCTCAAAAACAGGTTTGTTAAAGCTTCTAAACGAGCAACATCTGAGAACATATCGTTGGTCTCAGGTAGAAAGGCCCTAACTCGAATTTTTTCAAAACTTACTTCTTTTAGTGAATCCAATGCAATTTAGAAATATGCCGCTCCTCACAAAGAATGTTTACAATATTATTAAAAATAACGGTATTTCAAGCAATTATACAGCATTTAATAAAAAGTTGTATATTAATAATTACAGTATATGTTGTATTTTTACCTCCTCCTGTAAATTTTAAATTATTTGAGTTGGGGCCTTTCTACCTGAGACCAACGATATAGCGGAATTATCACTCATGGTTTTAACATCTGGATGACCTATTACCATCATCATAGAAAGATATTATTGTAATTTAAATTAAATACTTGTTAAACTGAAGTTGGAGTTTTCTTCGTGTTCCTTTTTTAATTGTGTAAAGAGTAATTAGATGTAATCGAAAAAGATACTTACATAAAATGGTATTTCTGCAGCGAAATGTTACATTCGTATGCACGTAAAACTAAAAAAATCATTTATTTGACATTTACTTCCTTTTGTAAAAGAATAGCTAACTGAATCTCAATATTCAAATTAATTTTCTTAAATACATTTGTATAACCCTTTCAGACCTGACACTAAACTAATGGGAATATTTTAATGATTTTTGGAATATATGATCTCTGTATCGTATCAAAATATAACAAATGTTTAAATTTTACTATTTCTATATCCTTCAAGGATTTTCAGGACACACACAATTGATGCATATCGGTCTAATTTCATTTTGAAATAACTAAAGCTGCATATAAAATTCTTTTCAACAGTCTTTTTATTTTTCATTATGATAGAGATTGGAGCAATAATATTTTTTGTTGGAATATAAAAATACATCGCATTTGGTGCATCGTGTGCGTATACGTAACTTACAATCTTCTCGACAGCACATACGGGCAGATTTCAAATCGAGTTCTTCCGGCCAGTGAATAAAGCCATCCAGACGTCTTTCGAGGCATGGCTCGTCTGATGGGTGATATCGTTTCAACTGTTGAGTAATTTCAACCTCGGTCGTTTTAGATTCAGAGCTCGATTTCACGTTCTTACTTTTTAAAGTGGCCACCAATGCTTCAGCTAACGCAAGTCGAAAACTTAGTTAAATAGTGAGTATCTTCTAGTAGTTTATCAATTTTCCGACAAGCCTTTCGATACTCCATCCAAGCGTTGCATAATGCCGATTCTATTAAATGTACGACTATTTTTAATGGCCATTTTCGGATTTTGAAAAAGGTCCGATATGCTTCCATTAGTTGGTCGTAAATGTCCGCACCACTCATTGACTCATTGTATTGCTGGACTATATTTGGGCGTTGGAATGCTTTCTTTTTTGCGCCAACGACTAATCATTCAAATCAAGGGCAATCAATTACTCTAAGAGCTTTTGCCAGAAGACTGCTGAGGGGTAGTCGCCGAAAGAAATAATTTTTTCATATTTCTTTTTTTCATGATGTCAGAGCTGAGATTGGAACCCGGCGCTATCGTTTTAGTAAGCCAACACACTAACCACTAGACAACGGAGACTACATTATTATCGTTCCCATCCAATAAAATCCTATTTGCAGAAGCTCACCCAGTAGTAGTAATGTGGTAAAGTACTTGTCAAAAAATACTTTGAATTTTTTAGGTAATGTTTGTACAAGACGCAGGATGAATACAGAACCAAGTCTAATATTCTCTTCGGAAAGAGGCTTAGTCTTGATGTGGTCAATACCTCATTTTTTAAAATAACACCTCTTGGTTTTATTGGAGCCTAACAAATTAAGAACTGCGGGACATAATTTTTGTCCTCTTCTTATCAACATCGCTACTAAAATTAAGCGCATTCGAATCTTCCAGCTCTGCTAAAATGCCATCATCGGTAAGAACTTCTAATAATAAAAATTGAAAAAAAGCAAGATTTTTGAGACATCAGACCTGATACGCACAATTGATGCACTTGTTACTCTTTTTAGATAAAACGCATTTTTATTACCTTGTATGACTTTAATTGGTTTGAAACATTAAAGTTTATAATTTTTTTAATTAAAATCTGCCCACTTCACTACATTTTAGCCATTAGTACTTTCGTAATTGCAAACACAACTTACTCCTACGGCTCATTTTGACAAAACTGAAATCTGACGCAAGAATTTCGCAATAATTTAAATAACGGCACTGCAAATAGCGGAATAATGTCAGAAGCAAACATAAAGAACAATCAGCGCAATCGATGCACGCCGGTCTTTTTGATGTTGATCAAATATAAACGAAAATAATTAAACCTGAACCCACCCGCACAATCGATGCATCACGGTCTGAAAGGGATAAAAAAATTTAATGATAGTGCATTAAAATCATATCAATATCAATTGCTCTTGATATTTCTTATCAAATTACTTATTAAAGATAAAAAACTTATTTTCTTAATGCTTATTTGATGATATTCAAAATTAACAGAAGTAAGCCTTTAATCTATATATATTATTCATTCATTATGCATATACTTATATAGTATGTAAACATAGAAAAAAAAAAAAAAATAATGTGAAATGAATGTAGAATGAGAAAATTGCAAAAATAAAGAATAAAAAAATCTTTAAAATATTCTCACCAACCATATTGAATAAATTGACAGACAAGCACCAACTCAGCATTACATTCAAGACAAGAACACGTATTGAAATTGATGACATTGGCATATGGCACAACATTTACATGAACACTCATACTTCTATCGAACGATGAAAGAAATCATAAAAATAATGAAATGATAATAATGACAATGATTACATTGATGATAATAGATATAAATAAGGGGGATGATATATAAATGATAAACTATATAGTTGTCATTATAAAAAAAAACGTTTAAAGGAAATACAATTTTTGTTGCTACAAGTAGACCGAACATTTATGCAAATGGATGAACCAGCAAACTTTGAAAAAATATGATTATTTTAAATAAAACTTGTGCAATATAGAGATTTTTAAAATAAATATGCTTAAATCCAAAATGTTATAAAAATTTTATGAGTTAAAATATTGTTTATAGTGAAATTTGAAAATTTTTTCATTTCAGCCCTCTACTGCGTTTCAAACGCGTGATTTTCGTAAAACACTGGATTTTGAAAAATCACATCAATTATGAAGTTCTTTTTTTCAGTGATTTTTATTTATCACTCAAAAATCACGATAAAAGGCAGGGATAGAATAAATTCTTTAGGCAAAAGTGCGGTAGGAAAAGGTTCGATTTATTAAAAGTCTGATATGAATATAACGCGGTGTCTAGTAATATGAGAACAATCATTTAAACCGGCGTGCTTCGCTACACCTAACGTTACCATACCATTTGTACACATTTTTCGACTGATGATTTTTAATGACTTCGAAATTATTTACACCAAACTCAGAAACCTTAGCTTCAACACTTCTCAAGATACAAATAAATTAATATTTAACTTGCATGGTAGGTGCCACACCTACCTCTGATTGATGATTTTCCTTGATCATGAAGTTGATCAGACTTATGAAATTTAGATTTAAAAGCTCTCAAGATATAAGTTAAGCATAATATGAAAAAATTTTAAATTGAATTTGTATGGGAATATATAGGAAAATCTAAACACCATATCTCCGGAACCAATGGGCCGATTTCCTGCAAACGTCACATAAACAATCTACAGACTATCCTCAA
Organism: Metopia argyrocephala; assembly: GCA_963576795.1. NCBI lineage: Eukaryota > Metazoa > Arthropoda > Insecta > Diptera > Sarcophagidae > Metopia > Metopia argyrocephala. Next base: position 51,276,971 of record OY756211.1, on the reverse strand, counting down.
TGTACCCTGGAATTTTTGCTGAAATCGATCTATTCATTTCCGTGGTTAGTGGTGTCGTCAAAATGTACATTCATTTTTATATAAGACAATGTCAATTCTGTAGTAACATCTATGAGATTTCTTTTTATTCTACGGAAAGCAGAGCATCCAGAAGTATAAATCATCCTCAAATAGAAAAAGGCGTTATCAAAACAAGTATTAAAATAAAAAAAGAAACAACGTAAACCGTTTTTATCTCTTTATTAAAATACTCGTAATTAAAAGGAACAAAAACTATATACATTTTAAAATAAATTCCAACAATTTTTTAAATCTTAAAATTATCATCTTCCGCCCAATATGAGCGTGGCAACTTTGTATTATAAGCATATTTTGTGGTTTCTTTTTAGTAAGATATAAGAAGGAAAAAGAACAAGCTAAACTTCATCTAATCTTAGTTTTAAATGGAGCACAATTTTGAAATATATAGCAAATATTTTTTTTTCTTTTAAGTACTAAGAAAAGGAAAGAGTACAAGTAATATGCTGTGAACTGATCATTTAAAGACCAGTGTTATACCTTCACCCTTGAATAGTCGACAGCAATTGCCTCATCGTTACATGGTGCTTGTGTCGTGAGTCTCAATAGGTGGCGCTTTTCTCCTAATCATTTGTTTTTTGTTGTAATTATACCATAATTATTACCAAATTTGATTATCTTTTCTTATGAAAAGTTATATTTATTTAGTGGCCTAGTGGTTAGAGTGTTGGCTCCCTAAGACAATAGCTCCGAGTTCGAACCCCAGCTCTGACATCTTAAAAAAAAGGAAATATTGAAAAAATATATTTTTTGGCGACTACCTCTTAGCAGTCTTCTTGGCAAAGGCTCTGAGAGTAAGTGATTGCCATGAACATGGCTTTCAAGTTTGTAGTTCGGATTCGACGTTAAACTCAGAAACAAAAAGTGACAAACACAATATCTGTGCTAGGCTGTAACCCTGAAACAGGGTTGTAATGGCCAATTATGTATGTATGTTAAATGCAGAGTACATTTCAGTTTTATTAATTCAAACTGTGCAAACAAAACTTTTGTACTAAAGTTTTAGTATGAAGTAGAAATAACAAAAAAAAAAAAATTTTTTTTTGGTATTTTTTCTCACATTTTGTTCATTTTAATGTATAAGTAAATGCTGGTTAAACATTTTTATTGTTTGTGGCAACCCAAGCAGTATCCAATATCCAGATTAAATAAATAAATCTGTAAATAATTGTGTTGTTCATTGACAATTTTGTTAAATAAAACATGTATTTCTGCAAGGGTATGTATGAATAAAATGGGCCTAATATAGTGGAGCATATTTCGTGATTGTGTTGTTGAATTTATAGATGCAAGCCAAGGATTTTGGAACAAGAATAAGTCTCGATGCTCAAGATTATTGATCTGGTGCATTGGGAAATTATTTCCAAGTACTTGTCAATGTGATCTATTGGGTTTTTTACCATGAATATATACTGCTCCTTTTTTTATTACTGATTATATTGACAATAGACCTTTTCTTGATTAGACGGTAGAGTGCAACTAACCACCTTCTACCTTACCTAACCTATATAAAAATTAACTACTGCTGTTTGTTAAATAATAAAAATTGGGTAATATTTTAGTTCTCTTTAAATCAAGGCTACAACTGATGCTTAAAGAGTATAACATTATCTGGCTTCAACGCCTGTTTATGTTTTTGTTCTGCTACAATATTTATATTCCCACTTATTACGTCTTTTAATATGTTTATTGAACAAAATATAACCAAATGACTGTCTGACTAACTGACTGATTGAATGATAGTTTTTGTTTATGCTTCTGGTAACATTTTATGATTCAGTAGCTCTCATGTATCATATTCTCTAAAGCTACAATATTATTTTTAGCAAAGTTCTGTCTATTTAATTTAACATTTTGCACGGGCATGTTGACATTTTATTGTCATATGCTCATATCGTATATAAACATGGTTATGATATACGTATATACTCTACTACTTTAACAGCTAAGGATATTCTATACCCAGTTGGCACAATCATTGTAAATGATGTCTTTAACGAATTCTTTAAGGAATAAAACTTCGTGGATGACATTTTTAGGTCCAGTTTCTAAAAGCAATCAATTACTTAAATTAGAGACCGAGGAGCAAGTCGTCTAAAATATCGTGCATAATTTTTATGATATTTATTTGAAAACATCTTTAATGATAAATATAAAATATTCACTATGTGTCTTGTAATTTATTGACTTCCAAAATACAATACCAACAGTGTAGTTGTAATAAAATTATTGAAGCTGAAACATATCAATGTAGGAGTTGACTGACTGATTTTTAAAATTCATTTTGTTTCTTTGCTACAAAGATTTCTTTCAAACGTTATTGCTTGTTAGATGCTGAAGGCTCGGGTTCGAGCCCCAGGAAAAATGATAAACTTCTTTTAAATTAATTTTTTTCCGCCAGAATTGCAGTTAACTTTGATTTAATTAAAGCGTTTCTGACGAAACAAAAGTTATTGCTTGTAATTTTTCTTATTGGCCAGCTCAGTGCAAGGTGTGTTGATCAATTTAAAATATTTTAAATTTAATAATTTTGCTTGAAATACATCATGTTTACCAACATTATTTTTAACTTTAAAAACACACCTGTAATAATATGTGCTCGTATGACATTTAAAAAGTTTTTCAAAATATCTGGCAATTTCTTTTTCAAAGAATTTTATAATTGAAAATAAACAGAATTAAGTTATGCTGGCAAAAGATTACCATAATAAATCAGCAAAAACAAACAAAAAACATATTTCAATGAAATTTATTTTGCGAGTAGTAAAACGAAATGTCATGGATTTTACATAAAAACCATAAAACATAAATGTTATCATAACTGTTGACCTTTTGATATTTTTAGAGCAACATATGACATTTAAAGTTTTGCACAGAAAAATCCATTATATACAAGTATTAATAAAAAATAATAATAATGGTTCGAGATTTATTTTAATGACATGGGACTTTTTGCAATTTTGTTATAGATTCTGTGGAAATGAAAGTTTTAAATTTAAAAAAAATATTGAAACTACTGTGGCTTGAGTTGCTTGCCATAGCATGAAGGCGACTTTTGGTACGCAAACCCCAAAAGAAAGTGTTATGAAATTCGATAAGATTTTTAAAAATGAGCAAAAAAAAAAAAAAAACTCATGAAAAAAACTGCCTTTAGAATTCTGCTGTGGAAAAATAAAAACATCATTTGTCAAAAAGAAAAAAAAATTTAATCCATATACAGTAGAATGCCGATAATTGGCAATCGCAAGGGACCCGCCACTTTTTTCAAACAACAAAAATATCAATTAATGAGGTTTTCCTATTTATTTATTTATTTATTTATTTATTTATTTATTTATTTATTTATTTATTTATTTCGCCAATGGATTTACAATATATCTTTACAGGCTAGAGGTGTCTTAAAATTAAATTATCTTAAAAATAAATTATTTACTACCTTATTTTCTAAATATTGTTTAAAATTTTCACGGGACCATGACAAATCTATACTTAATGCAGCATTCATACAATTTAACGTTATCAATGATCGAACAAGAGGCTCATTCATAGCATAGTTAGTATTATAAGTAGACACATAAAACAAGTTATAAGATCTTAGCGATCTAAAAGGAATACAAAAACAGATAGAATTAAGCAGATAAATACAGTCAGTAATACCATTAATTAGATTAAATATTGTCAACGCAGAATGGGTAATTCGTCTAATATAAAGTGGTTTCAATCCCAAAAGCAAGCAGCGAGCATAATATGAGGAATGTACTCACCACGAAGAGCATACTTTATAAATTTCTTCTGAACTCTCTAAATCCGATCAGAATGTACAGAATAATATGGGTTCCAAACAAATGAACAATACTCTAACTTAGAAAGTCTTTGCAGTTTCTTCTTATAAATGAAGACGCAGAATAAGCTTTGGGAATTATATAGTCCAAATGAGCATGGAAATTTAATTCGCTATTAAGAACAATGCCAAGATCTAATATACGGTCAACAGCCTTCAAATTTTCATTAAGTAGTTTATATTGAATATATTTACGATTACTAATATGAGATTTGCAAAAAGTCATCTGAAAGCATTTATTTATATTTAAGCATTTATTATATTTATTTGTTAGATACAGCAATTAAATACAAAACAAACACAATTTTGTAATAAATAATAAAAAAAAACCTAACCGTTTCATTTGGATGCTGTATTCTCCCTTATCTTATCCAATGTCTTCTATGGTTATTAAAGAGTTAAAATTTTGTTCATCAACATTCTGATGTGGGATGGCAAAACGTAATTTCTTAAGAGAAAAATTAATAATAATAATTAATAATTCCCAGATTTCTCTTTTCTTCTACCAAAAGTTTTGAAGAACATACAATGTTTTTTTAAGACCAATACGTGGGGGTCAACCCTTACTCATGGAGTGCATCTTATTGGATAGATTGATAGATTTTTTTTTCACAGATATGTAAGTGTATGAGACAAGTTGCTGTCAACAGCCCCATCTGTCGGTGGATGTTAGATATGAGTGGGCGAGCGTCTTCATTAGGTTAGCTGTAATCTTCCCAGAAAAAAAAAAATATTTTAAAAACGAAAATATTTCCAAAATTTGTTTCTTATGCACTAATAAATTTGTACTGATTTTCTATATTTTATTTGTTTATGCTTTGAGAGCGCGTAAAAATATGTTGATTTATATAAAACTACTTTTATCAGAAATTTTAAAAATTAAATTCTTTCTTTTAATATAAAAGTCAATAGAATACTTTTCATATTTAATTTCCTCCTAAATGTTAAAAATACTTATTAGGACTTTATTTTTTTAGGTCATAAAACGGTCTCCTTGAATCTCTTTAAATATTTTTTTATGTAGTTTTACAGAACCATTTCATTTTCTATTAAATTTATTTCAATATTTATTCCCTACTTAAGGAAAAAGTAAAATAATGGTAAAATATAATTAAAGATTAACAGAAAATCGTTTGCTTTTACACGTGTAAGTCCATGTATGCGTGCGCATTTCTCTACAAACTGGAGCATGCAAATAAAAATTTAAAATACATTATTCTTTTTACGTGCAATATTCCCTGCAGCAGGAGCAGTAAAACAGCCACATTATACCCGTAAAGCATAGAGGAGTTCTAGTTGAAGCATTTCTTAACAGTTTTTTTGTTTTTACTTATGCCTCAGCTTTAACCCAATTTTCATATCACCATCATAATATTTTTGTGTTAATAGTTTTCACTCTATTTTTTATTTTACTTTGCATTTAATAGAATTTCGTTTTTTAAAGACTCGGTTTATATTTTTTTTTTTTTTGCAACTGCCATGATAGCAATTGTAGTGGTAGTTGCAGCTTGAATAGTAGTAAAAAACAGAAGCATTATACCAATGTTGACATTTGCCTTAAAACTGCTGTAGGCAGCGTTTTACATTTTATAGTTTTCATTTTTTATTTACTGCAAACGTACAAGTTGTTTAAAATATTTCATTAAAATTTTTCAAAGGCAGTAAATACTGGGTGCAAGTACAGTCAACTGCTAAATTAAAAGTTAATACGTAGCGTATTACTAAAGGAAATTGTTGTCTATTTTGTGAATAGGTTACGGCTTAGCTTTTTGCTTTGCGTCATAAGTGTGTCAATTTTTATCCATAAGTACCGGGATCTACAGTTTAGCATCGACTCTGAACGACAGACTTGAGAAGCTTGTTAATGGCAATCAGTTACTCTCAGAGCTTCTTTCAAAAGACTGCTTAGAGGTCTCCGATAGAAATAGTTTCTTTTTTTAATATTTCCTATGTACTTTCAAATTATCAGAGCTGGGATTGGATTAAAAATTTACTAACTTGTACTATACCTTTCCTATATCTGAGCAATTTAGACTTATTCAATTTACTTGTCAAGGGTGAAGGATAAATTTAATGGAATTTTTGTTTTAAAAAATCTAAATATATGAAGAGTAAATCCAGTTGAGTATAACGATAAGTTTTGCACTTATTAACTTGAAAAGTTTGAAGAATTTCTTGATATTAGCACTTTAGTTGACAAAAACCTCTCTTTCTATCCTCTTGTTTTTCAAACTGTAAATAAGTGAAGAGGCGTTTTATGATTGACTAAACTCTGGCGAAAGGAGTTTAAAGATGCCTACGCCTTAAAGCAATTCTATGAATCATTAATTAGACCTATCTTGGAATACGCTTTTGTGGTCTGGGATTCTCAATACGATGGTTCAGGTTTCCAAAATTCAATCCGTTCAGGGAAACAGAGTCTAGTTTTTTCCCTTCGATTGAGTCTGATTCTAGTTTATTGACATATAAGTGTCGTCTAGCACTCATTAAACCTCAAGCTTTTGAAATAAGAAGAAATTTTTAGAATATTTCATTCATAAATAATTTACTATGCGATGCACTTGATTATGAGTTTTTACTTAGTAAACTGGAATTTATAGTTCCATACCGCCCTGTAAGATTATACATTTCTCCTAAATTGCAATATTTCTGTTCATATTATGCACACTTCGATCCATACCGAAGAATATGCCCCGAATTCAGTAGCTTTATTTCTCCTCTTGATTACTCTTCAGAATACCAACCATATCGTGGAACTCAATTCCGATCGAAATGTCTACAATTCCGAAAATTAAATTTTTAGGAAAATAAATATTTTTTTCAAATAAAATTATTTTAAATGAACAAACTGGTATTTTTATATGAATATTTTTGTTATGATCATAGGCAGCCTGTAAGGTTGTAATAAAAACGCTCAGTTTTTCATCCACAGTTGAGTGATACCAACATTCATTCCAATTCAGAGCAGAAACGTCGGCAAATAACAGTGAAAAATTTAACGAGCCATAATCTCTATATGTGATCAGCCGAAGATTATCATCTCTGTTGAGTCTAATATTGCATGTACAAAATTGTAAATCATGATCAGACACAAATGATATCTGATCGTAGAGAAGCAATAAATGAGGATGTGAGAGCATAAGTAAGTCGAGTAGACTTGGTCTTGAATTAGAACAGAAACGTGTTGGAATTTTATTCACAACAGTCATGCCCACAGAATTTATACGATCAAGGAGATCACTACTTATGTCATTTTCTATCATTAAATTTACATTAAAATCGCCGCACGTGATAAAAAAATCATACTCTATGGCGTGATCACTAAAGTCAGTAAAAAAAGGCTCCAGTGTATATGTCCTCATAGGATTATATACGCATGATACTAAAACTTTCACCATATTATCATAGATGGCTACATTTATAAACTCTATCTCTGAGCCACATGATATGCTAACAAGTGTGGCATTAAGGTTCGTCTTGGAGTATATAGCAACACCTCCACCTCTTCTCTGTTTTCTATCATTTCTAAATTATTTGAAGCCCTTTATACTATAATGTTCATCCGATATAAATTAAAATTCTGAACGATTTGCAAGATAAGAGCCTGAGAAAATTATCACTTTCTTGCGAAACTAACACCGATATAAAAAAAATTTATGAGCTTGGGAAAAACTGGGAGACACCGGCTTCTTTTTATTACATATGATTTTATTTCCATGACCTAAAAAACTACACACAGTGTTATTGTATTATATATAATTTATACATACTTACATATATCAAGTTTTAGAATAAAATTCGAAAAATGTCCACATTTTCCAAATGCCTACTCAAATATGACACCAAACAGTAAAAAAAATATTTTCCAATAAATAAGTTAAATTTATAAAATTTCTGGAAGAAAGTCATAAGATTAAAAAAATTTCAAAGCTAACTAATTATGATAAGCCGTGTTGAAGAATATTATATTTATTCCTGCAAAATTTTATATTTCTGCAACCCAAAAATACAACTTTATGACCAAAACAGAATTGATTTTCTGTGTAAAAGCATTGATTATTGAGAAGTAAATACTTCCAATTTTACTTAAGGCTTTTATGGGCTCATATGACGATGTTTGTAAAAAGAAAAATTTTTATTATGCATTCTTTAATTAAAAAACAATATATAAAAATAAAAAATAAAATATTAAAAGCTTCCAGTAGTGCTCCAAAAAGAAAAAAAAGAAAAAAAATAACATTGGGCATAAAAACGCTTTTCTGCTATGGACAGCAGGGAAACTCTTAATTTGTACAAATTGATAGGGATACTTCTTATCAACTTAATGAAAAAATTGTGTTCTTTTATGCTGGTTGGGTTTATTTTTAGAAATGTAAACACAAGTGTTGGATTCATCAGATAAAATCAACCTCAATGATCGCCTATACAAAATGTATTCAGTTCCATATACACAGTTTTAAAAGGAAAACATATAGAAAAAAATCTCTTTTTAGCAAACAGTTACATACACAGACACACAAACGCTTTTTCATACTTGTACTGTCTTGTATGCCGACAAAGTATACTTAAATAAATAATGGACACACGTGCATAAACAGTCACTAAGAGAGAATAAAACATACAAACACACTCAGCAAAATAAACATGAACTTACATGCATACATACAACGTGTATATCTAAAGGTTTAACCTTTAACTACTGAGGTGGAATATTTTCTCACTTTTATTGATGTGGGGGTAAATTTCGCCAAACAAAATTTTTTTTAATAATTTATTTTTAAAAGAATAAGGAAATACATTTAGTTACATAAAAACAAAAATATGAAAGATTTGGTATAATAAAACAAGGTTTTTATTTCATAGCCGCTTTTTTTAAACTTAAAAAACAGTACATACTACAACATAAATGGCATTTTTCAAAGCCAAGTTTATAAAATAAAAAATTAAAAAGAAACGAAAACAAAATTATACTTATATTACAAAAAAATGGGGATCAACTTATTTGGAGATATTTTATTCATCAAACTCCATATTTGAACAATGTATGCAAATTTGTTTGCAGCATCCCAATCTGATAGGCTTGGCACAATGCAAGTAAATGTGGGAAGTTTTATGTTTTAGCCTGCTAGGTCTTATGTAGCATAGCTTCCGGGAAACTGTTGTTGCCTCTACTGGATGTGAGCTACATAGTCTAGTCATAAAATATTAATAATTGTGTAATCTATGTAGTCCTTTTTTTGTTGTATCGCTTTCCTGAATGCAAAAATCTGGACTAGCAATTTCATCATCAACGTGGCTTTTTTCGCCTTCGTATTCAAGCAGCATACCTATTTCTAAATTACTAAGTTTGTTTAATTTCGATATAGTCTGCAAGCATAAATTGCAATAAACCGGAGAAGTGGTCAAATTAATTCTATAACAACCAAACGTTAATCATGATGAGTGGTTTTTTTTTACATTAAATACTTACACTTATTTGGTAGTGGTGGTAAAGTAACTTCTCGTTTTCCTTGAGAAGTGGTAAATTTTACACCAACACATGCACCGTTTACATGAACCCAACAACAGCCACAAACGATACTATGCGAATGAAATTGATAGCGCTCAACCGCAAAAAATAAATTTTAAAAAATCTAAAGGGAGATTGAAATTTACCACCACCTCAGTAGTTAAAGGTTATCTTATTGATGAATGCGTACATGTCTATAATATGGGATACTGTAACGAATATTTGATATATCAAACACAATTACCTAAACAAACATACCAACAAATACAGATATATGTATGCATGATGTTATTAACAGACTAGCTAGCTGGTATTTAGTGAGAACTGAAGCGGAAATAATATGATTTTGTAGGTCTTTCCACTCTTCCTCACCTTCTTATAGGCTCTTTGTTTTTTTTTTTTTTTTCTCCTTAAAAACTATTTAAGCGGAAGTATAATATTTTTATTTACCAATTTTTTATTCCTGGTTCATATACTCTCAGATTTATACTTGTGTTTGTGGATAAAATTCTCATAAATTATAAGTGTATTAGAATTATAAAGTTTAGAGTTAAAAGATTAAAGACTCATAATATTTTTATTTTAAAATTAGCACTTGACTAAAGAAAATAAAATAAATTTATATGCGATAAATTCTAAAAGAAGGGGAAACAAATATTGATTTAAATTATAATGATTGAGATAAATCTTAAAGAATCCTAATAAAAATTACTAATGGGTAGATAGGTACACCAAATACAAAAGATTAGCTTTAAGAGAACATTTTATCTCGAATAAGTTTTTGAACTCTGTACAAAAAAAGAAAAAACAAATTTATATAAATACTAGTCATTATTAAACATTAGTCATATTTTATAAATATTAGTCACACCATTAACAATTTTTTCAAGAACGTTGTCATCTTCTAATATTATCTACCAACTGTTTATGAGTATTACACTCTGACAAGTTTACGGATTATCATTCTACTCCTTCTATGTTGTGTGAGCCAATTTTTAGTCAGGCCACCTACAGTTTAAAGTTGACGCCGAATGACAGACTTGAGAAGCTTATTTATGTTTACCATAAAACTGCTAAGAGATAGTCGCAGAAAATATTGTTTTTCATATTTATTTTCTACTGATATTAGATCTGAGGTTTGAATCCAGAGCTCTTGTCTAGTAAGAACACACTCTAACCACTACGGCGAGTACATACTACACTCTGCCAAACTTCTCTAAAAACTGAATTAGCTGTACGGATTCCACAGCATAATCCTGTTGGTACAAACTGAGAGCTTATAAGCAAAAGAGGAGAAGAAAATGATTTTAAATTGGATTAAAGTCTTAAGCGACTATCTATATAAATATATAAGATGAAATGTGTGTTTGTTTATTTGTTTGTTTGTTTGTACCTTATAGAAGACCAGACCTTTGGACCGATCTTCCTGAAATTTCTACAGTATTTAACTGGAACTCTGGCATGATTAATAGGGTACTTTTTTTACCACTCCTACTTTTACGCCCACTTTTTCAAAATTATGTAATTGCTTTATAGAAGGTCTAACCCTTGGGCCGATCTTCCTGAAATTTTCACAGTATGTTATTGTAACTCTGGAAGAAATAATAGGCTATATGAAGGTTTTATTGGACAAATTGCCTTGGCACCGCCCATATAACCAACAATTTTAACTCGTCATATCTTGGTCATTTTTTGACCAACGGCGGCAGTATTTGCTATATATGGTATTTCCATGAATATAAATACCTCTCAAAAGAAAAGTGGGCGGAGCACGCCCCTATGTTTGTGATATATTGGAGGCTGGACCTGTTAACCGATCTTAAATTTTCACAATGTGCAGCCTTGACTCAGGAATACTTGTGACATGATAATATCTTTTGACCATACACACTTCTGCACCTACTTCTTTCTACGTTTATTAACGGCTTTACCTTAAGTTTAAATACACTTGAATTAAAATAGCGGATAGCCTCTTTCTCGCACAACTGTCTGCAAAATATATAAATATATACTTTTAGTTTTATTTTATAAGGAGAGGGTAGCGAAGCACAACATAACACTAATATGTATGCTTTAATTCAGTCTTTGATTGATCGTGCCAAAAGTTTAAAAATAGCCAAACAAGAAAATATATATATTGTATATCCCGTTTTTATTCTATTGTGAGAATATCTGGGGCCAATGTTTCTCACAGCATCTTCAGCATATTATTTACTTTACTATACGTTATTCTGATAATTTCTGCTAGTTTATGCACATTTAGTATACGGTTAGTTGCCAATAACCCGTTCAGTATTTGCATGACCATTTCTGACATGGAAACCTCAACTTGTTGAGTACGAAGTATGCACTCGTTTAAGTTATTCTTAACAATATTTTAAGAAACATCATCAGGGTCATCAGGGATAGAATCTCGATCGGTTATAGGCTAGACTGGATAATAATATAGCAATGATCAAATTTTTGCCTGTTAACAAATTAACGGTAATCATTCAGTTTTTCAAATAAGGAGAAGTATATTGAGCAACATGGAGCCTTGATTTATAAGGTTGTTACTTACCAATGTATATTGTTGTTAACTACTACCGGAATGTACAGATCTGGTCAGTCGTGTTTCTAAATTAAATACTCGTGTTATGTTTGCAAAGAGCATGTGACTTAAAATTTATTTTTCTGTCCAAAATAAAACTTTTATTGGATGTGGTTTGCAACTACATTTGGTACGTCTTCAAACGTTGTACGATATAAACGGATAATGGATACTAAAACTGTGTTTGTTGAAGCCAGTAACGAAAATTCTATTGTGGGAAGCAATGCTATTCACAAACGAATGTAAACAAATAAACAGACAGACAACTCAAATCAAACATAACACGAGTATTTAATTTGTGTTCAGTCTTTGGTTTAGTCCTGATCATTTGCTGTATGGTGCTATTTGTTTGTTAATAAAAGTGAATACAAATGCCTGTTGTTCAATCTTATTTTAAAACAATAAATAATGATTTTGAAAAATTTGAAAGTCTTTGTCACACTAATTGGTCTCCAGTTAAAGTTTTTTGACAACATGTTTTCACACTTTATAGTATTAAAAATTTCATGCAGTGGGTACAAAGCTTTAAAAGGGTACAACGCGAGAACGGTAAAATAAAATTAATTTTTTTGCTAACTTACTTAAAAGTTAATAATCTTTTATACTGCATCATTATTTTTTTTAGTCCTTATACAAATTTTAAAAGTTATAAACCATTGTTTTCGATATTTGAAAAAAAAAACTGTTATATAATGTACAAAATGTGCAAAATCATTGCCGAAACTAATTATTTATGCACATAAAATTAAAGATCGGAATATTTTCTTTAACAATATTGATTCAGAAGCCGAGAAAATATCGAAAAATTAAATAGAGCTCAAAAAACATAATTTTTTTACACTCATACGTAAAACTATAAATTCGAAGGTTTAGCCAAAAACTTTATTGAAATAAATTCATACAAATATATATTACGCACTGGATCAGATCATTCAAATCCTATATATATAATTTTTATAGGTATTATTATTATTATTCGATTCAGACCCAGCACCAATGCAAGACACTGCGACCCATAAGATCTATTGTGTCCCATTGAGTCTATTGTCTGTTTAGCAGACCGACTGCCTTCCTTATGAACACCAGCAGGTCCGAAACTTTAATGGTGGATATGTCCACCAATGAAGCCATGTGCCTCCCTAAACACATCCACCTAAATCTATCAAGAGCCACACATTCACACAATATGTGCTCCGCCGTCTCCGATGCCTGTGAGCATAATCTACAGACATCTGTATCCGTGATCGCCATTCTCATCAAATGCGCTCTCACACTGCAATGACCCGTGAAGAAATCCGTAAGGATTTTTAGGTCTGGTTTTCTAAACTTCAGAACATCGGACTTACTCCCAAAACATGGACGAATCACAGCCTTGGCATGCCTGAGACCCGACTGGGAGTTCCAGTGTTCCAAACATTTGCCCGTTTCCCATTCATCAATCAGATTGAGAATAGTAGAAAGCGGTGCTGCACAGCAGGGCTCCGGACCAATATATGGTGTCGCAGACCCCTTCCTAGCCAATGCATCCGCCTTCTCTTTTTATAGGTAATGTCGCATTAAATATTTTTGCCATCATCTACAGCTTTAACATGACTGCCCTAACTAGAATCGAACTTGAAGTAAGGAATCGCAAATGTGGTCTTATTTCATAATAAAATAAAACTTCGAATTTGGAAATCAAATACAGGCTTAATGGATTACCCCTCGATTTCCAAAGCATGTCGCAAAAATACTGACCTGATGGTTCTATTTCTCATACGAGATGGAGTTGGAAGACAAAATGATAGCTCGACTCTCTCATCTTACCGTCGTATAGTATTTTGTCACACACACAAAGATCGATAATCTTCAGTCGGGAAAAATTGGTACGAAATTGTAATTTTAGAAAATTTTTTATAATTTAAGTCTTATTTTAATTCTTTTGATATATAGAAAAAAAGATACGATTCATTATAAAAATAGCACCCAAAAACATCTATGAATTTGAAAAATTATAGAAAAAAACAACAAAAATTGTTTTTGTTGTTGAACATTGTGCAGAGCGCTTACATTTACCATAAAGAGATATAAATGTATCATTCAAAAGGCCAGAGTCTTCTATAAAACGCTCAGAAATATCAAATTACTCAAGATTTGACTAAGTAATGATCAGTTTAATTTATTTTTTTTTTGTTTTCATTTTATTGGTCTAGGAAAAAGGAATGAGAGAATAGTGCTTGTGGGGATTTGATTTAAACTTACTCAAATCGTAATTGGCATTAAAAACATTAATTGAAAGCCCGTTCCATAAACGAGTTGTGCGACGAAAAAACGAATTTTCTTTATAATGCATTATTCTATTCACTGGATAATCAATCACAAAGGGATGTGCTTTGAGAGGGGTACGAGTAGTTCACAAAAATATGCAATTATCAAGTCCCTTATTTCATCAGAGCACCTCTTATCACATCAGAAATTAGTGCTTACCAGTAAGTTATTTTGTAAGGGAGATATTGGAAACAATAACTTACTCGTGCGCATCAATAATGCATGGTTTTTGTATGAAATGAGCCTCTAAAATGCAATAGAAATGCACATTTTTTGCAACCAGTAAGCAATAGTATAAAAAATTTAAAATAAGGTATCATATAGCATTTTTGGAAGCTTTAAGGTATGCATAAACAACGTAATGCTTCCATTATTGCTTACAATTTTATTTATTGCTTCCAAATTTGAAAAATTTTCTGCTGGACAGGGTAGTATGGATTAGGGTATTCAAACGATTAATCGTTAATCGATTAATCGAAGAATTTTGTTCAAATAATTGTTCGAACAATTAAAAATAGTCAAATTTCGAATAACGAATAACTCGAATAATTCCCTACGATTAATCGATTAATCCATATAAAAAAATACTTTATTTATAGAAATAATAAATGGTATTAATAAACTTCCTAAGTGTTGTAAAATATTTAATAAATCTAATGAAAAACAAAAGAAATTGCAAACACATGTTATGCTGCAAGAAAAGAAAAAGAAATTCGTCTTGTACATTATGTAAAGCGTCGATGGTCGTCTTTATCTACCATGATTGAAAATTTTCTTCGTATATATAAATACGTAAAATACGCTCTATTTGATTTTGGTTTGAGGACTTTCACAGATATGTAAATTAAAGTTTTATCAAATTTGAATAAAACCCCTAAACCACTTGATGTCGCTATTAAGGAGCTCGGCAAGGATGTTGCTACATTGATAAATTTAGAAGGCATTATACAATTTGTTATAATTATAATGCAAAATTCAAACAATCCTTTTTCAAATTAGTTATTAGAAAGGCTTAAGATTCGAATAAATGACAGACGTATAAAACTATTTAGTACACTAACTTTATATCTAAATTCTGTTCCATTTTCACTTTTTTAAAATATTGCACAAAATCTGAAACAAAACATTTTGCAAACAAATTGTTTTTGAGAATGTTTTTAGAAAATATGGAACAAAATGTGCCAGATGATGATATGATTGCAGAAGATTTAATTGAAATAAACGAAAATAATCTATTATCAATGAAGCAATTAAAAGTGTAAAAAAAATTCAAAAAACCTAAAAGAGGCTGCAATGATTTAATGGATGATTTCTTATATTTAGAAAAAACCAAAAACAGAACCGAAAAATTATATATTCTTTTCCATGCACTTCTCTCAATTTCTCCAACATCTACAATCAGCGAGAGTGTTCTCAAAATCGAGTTTTATTAAAACTAAAGAAAACAATCGATTGAAAGCTAAACATATAAATTACATCCTTTTTTTAAAAGACTACTTTAATAAAAGTGCATAATTTTTTTTAACTAATTTTTAACTCATAATATGAATTATTTTTAATTACTTATTTAATATTTTTATTACATACGAAGTAGTAAATTATTACTTTTATATTTTAAATCGTTATATATGATCTCAAATATTAAAATTAATTAATGAATTATTTATGGTTTAGTTTTTCAATATTTTTGAAAGTAAAATATAAGATCTCATTACATTTTCTACACTACACATTACTATGTTTTTGGTTATTATTATTTCTGTGGACATTTGACAAAACGTCTTCTTTCAAAATCAACAACTTTTCAGTAGAGCAAAAAAACAGTTAAAAAGGCTAATACAAGTTATTGCTTAGAAAATTAATGAAATTTTGAACTTGGATATTATACACAAATACTTAACGAAGATTATGCGACCTTTTTTCCCCTCTAGAAGCAATAGTTTTCTATAAAACGACAAAAAATTAATTTAAGACCTCTTGTTAATTTTTTTTTGTTTAAATTTTAAAGAAAAAAATTAGCTTCCACCATACAAGTCGTTTTGTCAAAATTTTTTTGATTAAATTTGAAAATTATTTTAATCGCTTAAGTCAAGACAAGTTGTTTCGTTAAAATGGAATATGAAAAAAAGGTTGAAAGAAGTTGATCTGGAAAATATATTTGGGTTCTATTTTTCCCTTCAATATGCAGATAATTAAAAAATAATAATAAAAATGAAATACAATTTTTTATAGACATTCAATTTTTTAAATTATTCTTAATTCTCTGAAAGAAGTCGTTTTGTCAAAATGAAATTGGGGGAAAGTCTGAAAGAGGTCGATAAGTCAACTGCATATCTTGCCTTCCAAAGGTCGTAGAAATATGGGGATTAGAGCAAAAGAAGGACAAGGAAATTCTATATTTACTATAAAAATCTTGGAAAATTGTCTTTTTTCGAGAGAAGACGTTTTTTCAAAATTCCACAGATTTGTTTTTTTAAATAAAATGTTTTAATAATACACAAAATTGGTACGTTATTTTATATAAAACAAAATACGATTAACCGAACAATTTTGAAATTTTATTCGATTAATCGACCAAGAAAAAAACCCGAATAATTACTCACTCGATTAATCGACCAAAGAAAAAAGTCGAATAATTGAATACCCTAGTATGGATAGAACAAAGAAACGCACGCCACATTGCCCCGATGCTCCGACGAATCATTAAAATTGGATACCCTACCGTCGCTGATATTCACCTTTGCCCTTCATCGAGAAGCACCAAAATAGACTTTGTAGCACCGTCCCATATATGAGAGTTGTATTCTATCCTAAGTCGGATAAAGATCTTATAAATATTGTGAAGGTCGGATAGAATGAAGATTTTTTTGCAACGTTTTAAAAAAGTAAGACACTTAAATGCTTCTTTCGACACTCGAAAAATGTGATCACGGACATCATATTTAATTCTAATGCCTAGAACATCACGAGCGTCCGCCTCCTCGGTATCACATTCTTGCGTGCATTAAATTGATATTAAATTATAAACATATTAAAGCCTATCCAACATCGGCTACAAGCTGTTAAAAATAGAATACGTAAGTGCATACAAGACTAAGCAGCAACTCGAACTGTGCTAGTCATGATGTAAAACAATTCCAAAAATATTTTTCGATATATTTTTGCCACTTCTAAAAGTCCCTCCCTTTTAGTATTTTGTTAAGTGCATAGCCATATTTAATCGTCCGTTCATAACATATACCGCTATATCGGTGTTCATATCCCTGTAAAGGCTACATTTCAACTAAAAAGTTTCATCAAATTAATACGGCTTTATTTTCGTGCAAAAATATTAAGAATTAGGCTGGATAAGAATCGAGATGTTGCAAGTCATGACTAGATGTGGTACAATTTTTCCACGGATGATATTTAAGCTACAAAATTGTAATAATTGTATATAAAATAAAGCATGTGGTATTATATAAGTACTTAATGGTTATGATTATACTCATACAATACAGAGTGTATTTGCCTATATAGAGAAAAGGTTTTTTTTTAATAAATTTTAACTACAATCTTAAGTTTTCTAATAATTTTGTACAAATTTGATTGTGATTTGTCAATAACATGACCTGTTTTATATATTATGCCAAAAAACTAAAAAAGAATTTATTATTTTTTTTTTTTAATTTATCTTTAATAATATTTTTCTCATAGTAAATTCATAAAATATAACCACTAAACAAATTTTTATATACAGACAACTACTTCTAGGAAGGTTAAGACATTTGCTTTTATATTTGTGCAACGTCTTTACATTGGCACACTAAAAATTAAATATAAATAATACTGAGGGCAATTTTCTTTATACGAGTATGGCTTTAAGCAAATGTGTATGATTTTTAATATTTCCTCTTCACTTTTTATGAAAATATTACGAGTAACATATAGAAATTTATTCCTTTGAAGAGAATAGTAAAACAGAGTACCTATGAATAGAACATCTTACGAAAGTTAAAAATATATCTGAATATTTGTTGTTTATTCGATATAAAACATATTTCACTCTTATAAAAAATATAAAAATAAAATAGAAACAAAAAATTTTAGACTAAAATTCCTTTTAAATGCCTTTGTTTGTTTTGTTTGCTTAGACATACATGTGTACCTATTTCCTTTCACTCTTACATCGCACAGTGTTTTGATTTCATTTAAATGTTGGCCAATACTAAAGATGAACAAAAAATTGCTATATAATTCTTTTGTAAGTCAGAAAGAAAAAATAACGACAAGTGGTAAAAATATACTCATGGACGCTCTACCGCCCATATATGTATTATTTCTAAAGCGGCATAGCCCAGCTAATTGCGGCCTTTGACATGGACTTTTATTTCATTATGCTGTTATTACAACAAAATATTATTCGTCGGAAAGCTAAAATGCAAATGCTATTGATTATTCCATTTGGTGGGAATCAATCTCAACCTTCTGGCTAATAAACTGTGTATGGTGTGAAGCACTAGTATACTGTATACACTGTAAGACAAGAACGAAGTACATATATAAATATAGAAATGAAATTCATGTTGATAAAGTGATAAAAATATAAATTAAAGAGACATTTATTTATTTGTGAATAGTGCATTTCTTCTTCTTATGTGATTTTTATGTTTTCGACACAACGTACATGAATACAGTGATACACTAGGTGTTCACAAGCAAGTAAACAAAAATTTGTTCATTAGAGCATACAAAGATACAGAAGCTTGTAATACGGAAAATATGTATGTTTGTACATAAGTCATTAATATTTATCAAAGAATACGTTTAACATATATCCTTCAGGTTAAAAAGCTGTGTCAGAAAGCAAACTAAATTGTATATTCAGTTAAAACAGTTACAAAATTCAGTTCAAAAAATTTTGGATAACGTGAACTACCATTTAGCATTTTTAGAAGTGAATTTAGTATGGGTAGTCCCTTTAAATATTTTCTCTTCTTAATTAGTATATACGTTGATTAAGCATATAATAATATACGCGCATATTAAAAATTATATTTATTATTAAATATTACAAAACTTTCCGGGCATTATGTACCACATTAGAAAAATATCACAAATATTGTTTTCATTTTAAAGCTAAACGTACATACATACATACATAATTGGCTTTTACAACCCTATGTCAGGGTTACGGCTAAGCTTCTCGCAGTACCCAGGTTTTGTGTTAATTTTCTATCCATGAGTACCGAGACCTACTGTTGAAAGTCGACTCTGAACGACAGCCTTGACAAGATTGTTCATGGTAATCACGTATTTTCAGAACGTTTGACAGAAGACTGCTTAGTGGTAGTCGCCGAAAGAAATAATTTTTTCTTTTTTTTTCAAGATGTCAGAGCTGAGGTTTGAACCCTGGGCTCATATCTTAGTAATCAATCCAACACACTAATCACTAGACCACGACGACTACTTAAAGCTAAAAGTACTTAAGAAAAGGAGCGTGTTTATAACATATAATTGAGCAATTAATATCTTAATTGTGAGTCGAAAGATTTCTTGCCAGTACCCAGGGAAATTATTATTTTTTGGGATAACAGACCGATCTGCGGCGGTTGATTTTGATATTTGTCTTAACTAAAGTTATTAAAACTTTGATTATATTAAATATTTTTTTATTTATGGATTTTTGGAGATAAAAAATAGTATATTGGGAACGAAGTCTAAAAAAACTGGTATTCATACTCTTAATTAAAAACTGGTCGGCATTTTAAAAAAAATGTTTGACAACGTAACTGTTGTAACCGTAATATTATTTTTCAGTAATAAAAGTTTTTGATCGACACCTCGTTTACTCCCTGAAGTTTTGGTAGCTGAACAACAGCCGCACTCATCATTATTTAAATTTCTTTCACTAAAAATGACAAGCTGTTGCAAAGTACTGAAAATTTCTACGTTAGCAAATATTGGTAACATTTTGTTGCCCTTTAAGTTTGTTACATATATTAATTAAGAGCTGCTCACGTAATGTTAAACACTTTATGCCATAACCATTCCCACCACCCCACTTTTTGCACAATTTATTAAAGAAAATTTTGATTCTTTGCCTAGTACTTTTAGTAAGCGTTAAAAAAAACTTTGTTAATTCATCTTATAGCTGCAGCTTTATATATCAACTTTTTTCTAAATTTTGGTGCAAAAATTTTTACAAAAGATTTTTCTAATTTTGATCACATTCGTAACAGTGTGCTCCGTATACTTCTCTTTATTCTGCAGTCTTTTACTTATTTGTACGTTTTGTGTTGCATTCAATGTGTTGTCTTACGAGGATAAAAACAGAGTTTCTGTGGCAATGATAAAAGTAAATACAATAAATAGATATATAAACGTATAGAAATACTTGAATAGATAGATAGACAGACAGACAGGCAGACCAAAGTCATGGGGAAAGACAAACTAACAAACACATAAACACACGCATAGATAGAAAGTTAAACAGACAGATATCATCCAAGTACAAAAAACAGCATTTATAGTTTTGTTTTATTTTTCTTTTTGTAACAAAAATATATTTTCATTTCTATTCATTTCCCATTTAAAATTCCTGTAAATGCCTTTTTTTATTTCAGTTTTATTCGCTGTTTTTATATTTTTTTTTTTCTTTGGTTTATTCATTCCTTTTAGTGATTCCATATGAAATGTGTGGAAAAAAACCGCATTGCGGCATATTATCCGCTTATGGTCTTATGTTTTAAGAAAAAATACTTCTTCGATGTTGTTGTTGTCAGTTGTTGGAGCTTTGAAAGGCTATACTACTGCTGTGTCTCTTGCTATCATTGCTAATGTTGTACTTAATTTTAAACGCAGAGGAAGTAGGAACCAATTTAAGCCCAAGTAGGCTTTCGACTTATATGTTGGTACATAACCAATTAACTGTTTAGAAATTTAAATGATCGTATAGCTAAAATCTTATTATTTTAAGAGTAAGGAACAGCAGTATATTAAGTAATGATATAAAATTATTGGCTACTTGAAAAGTCTCTCTCAAAACTAAATAAGTGCTAAAAGGACCTCAAACCAATAATTTTTTGGACTGAAATTGTTTTGTTGACATCATTTGACGTCGAAAATCCACAAATTTGGAAATTTAATAGATGATTACAAGACAAGTTCTCGTATTCATAAAAAGTGTTACTCGTATAGGTTTATTGAAGGTTAATTTGACAAGTATTTCATAGAAATTTACAAAATAAACCCTTAATATAACTACAAAAGAAACCCTTAATATACCTACCTTTATGAATACGGGCATAAGATTATAGATATCGAATTAAATCATTGCACCATAAATGTAAAAACTTTGGCTCTAGCAGCTCTCGGGACATATAAAAACAAATATTTCTTAACTTGTACTGAGCCTCAGGATAGTTGAGTCAAACTTAGAAGCTTTTATTTTTATCGTTTTCAAATTATATAAATGACATTCAGTTTAAAATGGTTTCAAATAATTTCTTGAAACATACCCATAGTATTCGAACCGTAGAATAAAATAAAAAAAAATAATAATTAATTTTTGTAATATAAATCAGGGACCGTAAATAATGATTATTGTTCGTTTTTTTAAATAAAAAAATCAATCACTTAGAACAGACATAAATAAAAATTTTTTGCACCATTATTATTACTTTTTAACAATCTTTGCATATCCGCCATGATTTTTAAATTTTTGATTTTTAAAGTTTTCTTCAATGGTAATGATTATTTTTGAGTAATATTAATAAAAATCAGCCATAATCATTATTTTTGAGCAAAAGAAATTAAACTCAAAAATAATCATTATTTATGATTTTTATTTTTTTCGCTCAAAATAAAACTCACTTTTAATTTACTTTATATATTATATATGAAAAAAAATAATTTTTGTGCAAAAAAATTATATTTTATATAACAAAATGAACAAGCATGTCTTAATATTTTTTCTTTTATTAGTTCTGACCAAATTTTTATATGTAAAAAACCTCAAAAAAAAGTCATAAATTGAAAGTGAGTTTTATTTTGAGCGAAAAAAATAAAAATCATAAATAATGATTATTTTTGAGTTTTATTTCTTTTGCTCAAAAATAATGATTATGGCTGATTTTTATTAATATTGCTCAAAAATAATCATTACCATTGAAGAAAATCTTTAAAACTCACAATATAATCATTACTGTGTAATTTTTATTATAAAACTCATAATGATTACGGTCCCTGATATAAATTATTAAAAAGTATTTGTAGTAAAAACTCAAACATAAATTTATTTTATTTATTTATTTTAAATTAGAATACAATATTAATAATATATTTAATAAATCCGAGAAGAGTGACTAAGACCTCTGTTCGGTATAGTGTTACAGACCAAGGTCTCTGGTGGGAATCAAACCCACAACCCTTACACTAGCAATCTAGCACATTACCAATTAGAACACTGGGCACCCCCACCCTATTATATATTAGGTGTGTTTCCTTAATTTTTGGGTAAAGTTCGGTAAATAGAGAGTAAGCAATAATTTCTCTCAATAAGAGACAAATTTACCCAAAAGTACGGAAACGCAAAAAAGCAAATATTTTACCCATTCACATAGAAATATGAAAAAACACAACTTTATGTCACACACACACATATATTGAACATGTACACACACATATTGTACAAAAAATATACGACAATAATTCGAATTATACATGTTAACTAGGACAAAAAAAAACTTTTTTATATAAATATTGAATTAAATTATGCTATAAGCCTTTCCCTGCAGGTTTATAAATATTTTTTATTTCAACTTCTGAAATTTTTTTTAGTTTTCTGTTAATTTCATTTTTCTGTTATTTTTTAAACAGTTGATTATTTGTTTACTTGCACAAACTAGCCCGAAGAAAAAGTAGTGGCTATTTCGTGCATGAAGAAGAAGAATGTTACTCTCTCAAAACTTCTCTCATTTACCAAAATTTTGTGTACGGGAACGCTTTTTGGTAAAATTGGCATCCCGCGGGCGCCCAATGTAGAGTAAAGAAATAGACTATTTTAGGTTCGTAACCAAAGTAAACAAAAAACAGCTGACCTGAAGAACAGCTAAGATGAATTGAAGAAACAAAATTTTCTCGGTGTCTAACAAAAACTGCGTAAGCTAATTTTTAAGCAATTTTGACGTTTATTTGCTAGTGAAAAAATGCACGATTTGCATTGGTTGCGAAGGTTTTAAAAGATAATATGAATACTTTAATAATTCGTTGTTCCTACATATACACCCATTTATTACATAACCGGTTAATTTAAATTACTTAATTTTTTTATTGTTAAAGCCAGCACTCCGTGGACGACCCCTACTCATGTTGGACATTGTTTTAGAAAGTGGGAAAGGAGTAGTAGTGCCTGTAGACATTTAATTTAAACTTACTGATGTCATTATTGGTGGGAAAAACATTCACTGGAAAATTGTTTCATTAACTAGCGGTTCGGCTAAAGAATGAATTCTCGCTCTGATGCATTGTATGATTCACTAAACAATCAACTACGAAAGGACGTGCTCAGAGAGATGTACTAGTAGTACGTAAAAATTTGCGATTATCAGTAATCAAGTTCCTTAGTTCATCAGCCATGGTAGTACCAATAGAACAATGAAACGCAAAGAAAGAAATACCATTGTGAATGCAAGTTTAATAAAAATAAAGAATTTAGTGTATAAAAATTTTGTTTTTTATATTGAGGCCAGCATTCAGGGGATGACCTAAACTTATGCAATACATTGTGATGGTCTAGGAAAATATGTTATGAGAAGGGGAAAAGATGGAGTAGTGTTTGTAAACGTTTGATTTTCAGTCACCGACATCGTAATTTAGCCACAGTCAACTTTAAAGTAAAGATTTTTGCAAACGTTTGTTATTTTACTTAACACTTTCGTGAACGGGAATGCTATAGCATTCATTTTCATACGTACTGATACAAAATGACGTTAATGTATGTCATTCAAATTTTAATTTTTTTTTTTATTTATCCAATAATTTTACACAATCTTAAGTTTTTGTAATTAATCTACATATCAAAATAATTACTAATTTACCTGTTTTCAAATCAGTTCGACACAAAACGATTCTACTCATAAAGGTAACTTCATATGCGTTTAAGCCTATGCTTTGAGTCGAAACAGTTTTGAAACTGTTTTAACTAGTAGCTAATTCTAAATAATATTAATTCTAATTTTTTCATATTTTCTGTAATAATACAAATACAACAATAAAAACAACCAATGGAAGAAATTGGCAACCCCATCAAATTTGACAGAACACTCTTTACAGCTGATTTTCATTAAGGTTTCTAAACCGTATGCGTTTATACTCAATTTTGAAAACGCTTGCTCTCACTCAAACAGGTTTGAAAAGCAGTTTCACTGAAAACGTTTCGAATTTTTAGAACAGTTTTTATAGCTGTTTATGTCATGCGTTTGAGCGAATAAAAACGTTTTCAACACGGGCATAAACATGACAACTGGTTCATTAGGTACTTTCATATTATTTTTATTTTCTCTGTCTAACTAATATATAAAAAATATAATAAATTTTATTTAAAATACTCTATTTAACCAACACCAACTGTATAAGCATACAAGTTCATTCAATATATGTATGTATAAGTAAGTAAACTATATATAATATACCATTCCGCGATTTGCGTTTTTTTTTATCTTTTTATGAAATTCATATTTAAAGTACGTGAGAATTAAAGTTGATTTCAAGTAATAAATTTTATGGCAACAAAATTAAAAAATAAAAATGAAAAATTTACAATATAAAAACGTTTATTCAAACGCACAAACATTCTCATTCAATTGAATTTATGATCCTTTTTAAACCATTAATAAATCTTTTTCGTTCATTTTTCTTCAAAATGGCAGGCGAAGTATCTTTATGGTTTTGTTTTATTCTTTTGCTTTTTTTACGACGATTCTTTTGCATTTTCTTTTTAAAATCATACTCATACTCTTCTCTGAAGCTTATGAGTTCTATATTGAAGATACAATTAATCTTGTTTTCTTGGCAAATAACTGAGAGTTGCTTAAAAGAGTAATAAATTATTAATTAAGTAAGATTTTAAAGAGAAATTTATAATAAAAAGTTATATTTAAAAAGTATTATTTATTTAATAATTAATAATAATTTTTTTTTAATTTCCTTACAGCAAAAAAGTAAAAACTATTCATCTTTGTTTTAAATTAAAGGTAAGTTTCATTGAGTGTTTAGTTAAAAAAAAATTATTTAAAATTTTTTTAATTCATAATTTTTTTACAAGCAAATTACTCACATGATACTTTAGTCAAGCTATTTTTTTTTAATATTTCATTAAATGGGAAAAGAACATGGGAAAGAGTCCTATTTTCAATTTACTTAAGTTTTCAATACAAAAAGCAAAAAAGTTTTTTATATACCAGTATTAACTTTCTTACGCAAATGGGATTTAAATATGCCAATAATATTTGATAAATAAATACCAACTACATACGTTTACGAGTATGTGTTTATTTGTGATTTTTAAAGTTATAGATTCAATTACATGGTAATTCCTTATAATTTATAGCCGACATTAATGCAGTCAACACGAATTCAAATTTTATTTGATTGTAATCTAAATATTTAAGGCAAACAAACTCTATTAATGTAAATCGATTAAAGGTGTATATTTCATGAGGTTAAAATACTTCATTGGCATACACCCAAGAGCATACAGAAGAGTCACAGTTTAATGAACAAATGAGAAGAAAATAAATTTTGAAAATATTTTTAAAAATTAAACAGAATTTTTTTTTTGGTTTTTAAATATTTTCAAATATGTCCTGCTGGCCTGATATACCCCGTCACTTAAAAAATAAATAAATGCAAGACTTAAAGAAAACTCGAATTTGATGCATATGAGTTATTATTGAAAAAATTAAAAATCAAAAACAAAAATAGAAAAGGTCATAATAGTATATATACGAGAATGTATTTTTTAATTCTTTTATCAATTTTACTTGTGATTTCAGTTGAAGCAATCAAGTTTATTATGTATTAACTTATGGTTAGCTGAAATTTATGCAGAGTGAGTAATTCGTTACCAACGCTATGACATGAGACCTGTGTGAAGATAAATTTTAAAATCTATGGCCCTAGACATAAACCAGCTCAGCCAACAGAGCGATGTAATGATGTTAACATACCTCTGTTAAAATAAAAATTAAGGGTTTTAAAAGAACAAGGATAAAAAGCGTATTTTTTTGAAAAAAAAATGTTGAAACGGGAACTAAGGCCCTACTGCTGTTAAAAAATGTGAAAATGTTTAAAAAATTACATAAGATTGATAATAAGAAAGAAAACTTCATAAGCGTATTAAAAATGAATCTAAAAAGAAATCAGAACAACGTGGGCGGACAAAAATAGGACGACCTTGTACGCTGTTTGAAAGCTCCAACACCGAAGTTTTTTTAAAAATACGACTCATGGAATTTTGTATGATTTTCATCTTCTTCATTTCCGGAGGGGATTTCGTTGAATTCTTGCTCTGACGGCTTTGATTACTTGCTGTGTCTGAACGGTACGTAGTCTGCCGGACCGAAGTTGGTCTATTATATCTACGATCTCCTCCAACAATTGTATGCACCTGTAGACGAACATGCGACTAATAATGAGAGGGCTGAGCGTTTTGAAAATATAATTTTTTTTCTTTCCACACTTAAAAAGTGCTATAACTGTGATACGGCCGTCTATATCTGAACACTACATTTTTAAAGATACTTTTCAAAAACCATATGATAATTAAAGGGTATATTTAATTTTACCATTCTAATCGGTATGTTCAAAGTTGTAACAATATTTATGTCCCAATTAAGTACAGCCCTTTAATTGTGTTATGCCAGCTAGGCACAGATAAATCATTGCTATTATTAAATGAATATTTTAAAGTACATTCATAACCAAAAGTTTAGAGATGTCAGAGTACTACAGATACATATGTATTATTTTTTAATAAAAAGTTATTTTAATTTAAAAACTAGGTACAATTGTGCCTGTTCCGTCTCACTTGGACTTGCTACAAGACTTGTAGCAGTAAAATTTGTAGCTTAGTAGCTGTTACTTATTACTTAATGTCTTTGATTTTCCCGAAGCAATTTTAGTACTGAAAAATTTACTTCTAAATTCAAACAAATATGGTAACTCGTCAAACATTATAACTTGAACTCATGGTTTTTGCTTTACATTCGTAGTTGTATTGGTGTTATACGTTTATTTCTGTACTCTACTGCTTTCTTAGAATACAACAGAAGTTCTCGTAAACAAGTATAGAGTAGACAAACACCTATAATTGTCTAAGACAGCCCAAAATATTACAAAATATTATACTTCCTTTCGTATTACCTGCAACCAAAAACAAACATTATCGTGCTCTTACAAACAATAATTATAACGAAAACTATATTCTATTCATATAAATTGTAGCTTTAATTACATTTCAAATTTTAAGCACCCAATTAAATTGAGACCCAAAAAGCTTAGTTCATTCATCATTAATTAATTATTAATACACTGTTTTCGTTTTTAGCAATACAGCAGTATAAAAAAAAT
This sequence comes from Metopia argyrocephala, assembly GCA_963576795.1. Taxonomy (NCBI): domain Eukaryota; kingdom Metazoa; phylum Arthropoda; class Insecta; order Diptera; family Sarcophagidae; genus Metopia; species Metopia argyrocephala. The sequence continues at coordinate 51,249,035 of OY756211.1, read as the reverse complement.
ATTCTCAATCTCGTTGTGTTTTAGAAATTATACGTTTTTCTTGTGGGTTAGTAATGACACCCTTAATAAAACAACAACTAAAAATTCTACACTAAACTATCAAAACCACATGAATACCAGCCATCCTACTATAGTTCTTTTTTTACCAACTGACATCCATTTCCTAAGTAATAAATCAACTTCAAAATGTTTTTGTTGCTTTAAAAAGTGGTAGTGGCGTAAACGTGATTATAGGTTTCAGCCGTGTTAAGCTAAATTTGTTGTATTACAGGAACAAAAGGTTAAAATCATTTCCGTTGCTAAGTGTTAACATAATTAATAAACAATTAGACATTAAGTGACATTAAGAACAGATGATAAGATTATTATGTGTGTGTTTAGAAACTTATATGCCCACCCTTTCCTACAGTGTACAAAAATAGTTGTGGCCCTTTGTATAGTGTATAGTTACCCTTTTAGATAACTACATTTGTCTTTCTACTCTGTATGTGTTTGTAAATTATCAATAATTTCTTCTTAATATATCACTTCGACATCAGCTTTAATTTATGCGTTCGGAATAAATCCCTTAAGGTGTTTTATAAAAAAAAACACTTAAATTTATTCAAATTAAAACTTTAAAGCAGATGTTCATTTCGATATTGGTTTTTTATTACATCGAAACTTTTAAGGTAAATTAGCCATAAAAAAATATAATTTATTCTACATGTTAAATTTTTTGTTTTTATTAGCAGATTATATTTGGAAAAATTATGAGTTTGTAATCCAAAACTTTTCAATACCAACGTAAAAACGTAACCTTTCTCATTTTCATAAAAACTTTTTATATTTCATAATATGCTTCCTTTACTACCGCTTATATATTGTAATGGTAATTTCTTGTCAGTGGAAATATTCAGTCTTTTTAATTGTTATTTATTACATGAAAGTATAATTTTTGTCTTGTTCAGTATATTAATTGCTTTTATTTTGTTGATAGAGTCTTTGATATGACAGTATGGTGAAGTTAGTTTGATCAGAATTTAAATGTTTGCTGGGAGAGTACATTACTTATTTTTGAGAGTAGTACATACATACATATTTTTATAATTGATAATTGCAGATTAACGAGAGAAGCATAAAGAATATTTATTTGCTGTAAATGAATATATTTACCTCGATGAGAGTGATTAAATCACTGTTCTCTTTGGTTATTATTTTCGCTTTAATATATATTGTTTCTCTTATAAAGAGTAGTTTGCATGAATATCATTGAACAATGGGTGCTCTGTTAGATACAGATTATTGCTTGTGTTATGCAATTTTTATTGCAGGGTACTTGGAGAGTTTTAGTTGAAAGCTTAATTTTATGATGTTCTATTTCTATCAGTATGGCTACTTTTCGTTATGCAGTTTTGAGATGACATTTTAACAGGTGTTATTTTGACATTTACTTCTACGCTTGAATGCAAGCTTTTGATGGAGTTGTTAGAAATGTCTGACTTCCTTTTTCTTTGAACTGCCACAGCGAGAAGTTGTAATTCTGCTTGAAAATTTTTGTGGAAATTAATCGTGTAAAATTTACACCATCTTTGAGAGTTTTTCGACCATTTTATATTAAAATAATTTTATTACTCAACCTGCTGGTAAGAATTTATAAAATTTGTGCATTTTTATATATTTAGCCATAAAATTATTTATTTAGGATTCCGTAGTTACGAATAGTACAATACTCTATTCTGAAAAGGAGATTCCTTCCGAGCATCGTGGTTACAGGAAAATAGTTTAAGGCAGTTTTTTCTGATAACATCAAATAATAGTGAGGTTGAAAATAAAATTATAAGAATTCCACAAATTTTCAATTAACCACGTGGAATCCAGCGGGGAGTATATATACAAATATATATAGACATATATCTAATACCAACTAATTGAAAAAAAAAACCCAACACGAGCAATCCTCAAGAAGGATTATTATTGAGAATCTTCTAAATCCTAATTTTCGGTTGGTCTTATTGGATTTACATAAATGGCATTTCAATACTAGATTTGACGACATTTCATAGTTACACGAGCAATCTTAAATTTTCGTCACAATATTCAAACACCCAGGAACATCTGTAAAATCTAGAATGCTGCCCAATTTTTAGGTGTAATTTACTACATTTCAATTTCAACATATACATCGTACAGGACAAGGCAGTAGACCAATTGTTATTTAGTTATTAGCTTGAAACATTGAAACCTAAATGCAAGGAGAAAAGGCTCATCTTTGAATAACGATTATGGATGGTCAGTGAAAGGCAACGGACAGAGAAATTAACAGAAAACAGTTAATAGTATTATTAAAATTATTATTAAAATTATTATTAATCGAGCATACAAAGCCAAAGTAATTAATAAGAGCAACAAAGTTATAAGAAAGACAAGAAAACAAAAAGCACAAGAAAATTAGTATCAAATCAATACACGTATGTATGTACATTCATACCTACATATGTAATTAGAAGTACATATATTGGCAACAATAACAATTTGATACTGTAAGTGTTTATCTAATGATTTGCGTTTGCGTGAGGGTTATGTGGTAAAAACAGAAAATAAGAAGAAACAGAAAGGACAAAACTTTCTTAATTCCTGCTTTAAACTATAACCTAAGACTAAATTATTATATTATATTTAAATAATTATTCGATATCTTTAAAACACCCCTTAAATCTTAAATAATAGCAGTAACAACAATTTCTACCAGCTCTACCAAAATTGATCAGCGACACCGAATTTCAACAAGGCCTTGGGGAAACTTCGAAGCAGTCGTTGGTAAGTCATATCATATACATATATTTTTCTTTTATTCTTACGGTGCGTAAAAATAGTAAAAGTAAATTTCGAGTAAATATTTTTTCATTCATTATTCTTTTCTTTTATTACATTTTGTAAATACAGTAAAAGCTAAATCTAAATGTAATACATTTTTTTTTGTCATTCATAATTCTTTAACTGCTTATATATCGTAAAAATACGAAGAGCAAATTTCATAATGTTATTTTTGTCTTTTCATTGATTGATTCTTATATATCGTAAATTAGTAAAATCATTCATGATAAAATTCCAAAGTTATTAAATTTGTTTGCTGTCATTCATTATTTTATTTCTTTTGCATATCAAAACAATAAAAGCTCGATTTAATAGAAAACGGTGAAACAAGAAGAAGAAAAAGTATGAGAATTTAAAAGAGTTATTAATGAATTTTTGTTTCAAGATTCCACTATCTTTTGTTTATCATTGCTTTCATTACTTCTTTTAGTAAGTAATTTATCGGTGTTATGAAGAAATTCTCTTATTAGAGAAAAGTTGTAATAAGAGAGTTATTTGAGTTAATGTTAATTGATTTTTTTTTTCTTTTTCTTCTTCGTGTTTGAAATTAACTAAGATTTTATTTTTTTTTGATTGTAAAAGAAAAAAACAAAAACATTACATATGAATCTAATTTAACATAATTATTAATTTACCTATGTATAAATAAGTAGATTTTATACCTCATAGGAAATTTATCTACATTTTTTTTTTTTTGCTATTAATATTATCGATTAATTTCGATTTAAATTTTTTCTTCACAACTTATATAAAGAATTTATTTTGTTAAGAAATTTATGTTTCGAGGGAAAATTTTTCTTTTTCGAATATTATTAAAATAAGTAATTTTAATGGTATCTAATTATTTGTGTAATTTTAAGAATTTGGTTTTTGATTAAAATATATAAAATGGATTAAGACAATGTTTAGTGTTTTCATGCAGATGATATGTGAGTGTTAATCAGCAGCATATTTAGTTTAGGGGTCCTGGAAAATATTATATAGCCGCTCTAGGACATTGGTTAGGGATACGGGTACAAAGGCTATCTCTCCACTTGACATCTTGGAGATGAATGTAATTATTACATTCAGTAGCGTGATTATTGATAATTTTGTTCATTATTCAGTTTAGTTTAGGTAACCAATTTTGGGGGCTTTAGTTTTTGTTTGTTTTATTGGTTACATATGGCCCATTGTAATTTGTATTTTTAGATTTTTTGTTTTTTTTTGGTAAATAAATAGGGAGTCTATAATAATATTTTTGTAACTTGAGACCAGAATTTCTGTAAGTAAGGACCGAACCCCCCCACACCGCTGTGCTAGCTTACAAAGGCTCCCGTAGTCCTACACTTCAGATATTTGAACAAAAGATGGAATTATTGATTCTTTAAGGAGGGAATAATAGGATGGGGATGTGGCCCTAATAAGAATGTTTATATATCTTTTATTTTCTTTCCCTCATGTTCCATTACAATAATTGTTCCTGCAAGTTCATTACCATAATTGGCACCCAACGCGGGGCCAGAAATGGTAATGTTCATTACAAGAATTATTCCTCATCAGGTTCACTGCAATATGTATGTAGGTAGATGAGAGAAATAGTTACAAAAGAGAAGATAATTTTAGGGTAACCAAAAATATGTATTAGCATTTGTGTTTTCTGGATATTACTGACAAAACAAGCAATATATTAATTCATTTTAGGCAAAAATACTACGTATAACCCCTATATGTTACGACATATTTTTGCATATCTCGTCATACTTTTGCATTTTTTAATTGATTTCATATTTGTATGGCATAACTTAGAAATTTTATATTTTCAAAATACTGACACATAACTTAAGTATAATCTATAGATTAATAAGGGTACTCTTGAAAACGTTAAAAATTAAACATTGTGAAATTGGGGAAATTCAAGAGAATGGTTCATGAAGTTCCTTCTTAAACTACTGGGCAATAGTTAATGTCAATTTGATAGAAACGTGAAAGCAAAAAACAAATTGCTTTTGGATGAATTAGCGTTAAAAATACTTAATAATAAATTCTAAAATAAAAATAACGTATTTTTCAACGTATTTGAGAAAAATTGCATGATATAAAAAATTAAATTAAAAGTTGATTTGTAAATTAAATTAATTTTCGTAAGAATATGCACACAATCAAGCAATCAATCAAACAGTCCAAATTATATATTAGCGAATACCAATGGGAATATTCTGTTTTGTAAAGTTTGCAATAAGCCAGTGTCAGCAAAAAAAATATTTACCATAAAACAACACCTCGGAAGACAAAAGCATATTGAGCTCATCGCAAGAAATTATGCTGGAAAAAGTTTGCTTTCAAATTTGCACCAATTATTTCATTATTAACTCAAAATATGTGTGTTTTGAGTTATGTCACTCTTCTCGCAAGTGAGCGAAATAAAGGAGTTTTATCTGGAAATAATGGAGTTTTTATTCACGTAATTTTATATCAACATATGTATGTTTTATGAGTTTTATAGAGCATATTTGTAACGCTTAACAATGTTTTTTTTCAATTGATATTATAGGCGCTTAAAACTAATTTTATATCATATAATTTCGTGCCAAAATACGTACAACTTAAAAGAACCTTAGACTATCCCACAAGCCATATGATTTGTAAAACTTTTGTGTAGCAGTGTGTCTAGATTAATATTTCTTTCATATGACAGACAAACTGATTTTGAATTCAAACTATCAGTTATCCAAAAAGATTAAAACTTATGTATGTCTACACCCAAAAATTCTGACTTACATATGTACACAGAGGGAAAAAAGGCATTCTAAAATTATTAACCAAGGGTATCAAATTAAGAACAAATTGTGAACAATAATTCGTTAACTTTCGGTACAAAATCAAGTTTAATGCATTATTAAAATAAGAACAAATGGCACAAAATACCATAAGTTAACAAATCAAAAACAACCGGTAATAAAATCGTGAACAATTGTATAAAAATATCATAAGTTAATAAAAAAAAATCTCTACCAACCGTTAACTAAGTAAGCACAAACGGACTTAACACAATTTTAATATCAAATGGTATCAATTTCGGTAGTTTTCTACCACTTTTTTTCTGAGTGTATGTATGATATATTGCATTTTTTTTTGTTTTTTTTTTTTGGGGGGGGGGGGAAATCCTCTATTAAGAAAACAGTAGTTATATTTGTGCATCATTTACCTACAAAAGTTTTTTTTTGGTAGTAAATTAATTTGTTGTGTGACGGAATCGCGCTCGCACAAAAACTCAAACGGCCCAGGTTCAAATCAAAGTAAAGGTGAAAGATGAAAAATTTAGTTTTGGATTTTTCGAAATTATAATTTAAAAATAAGTGATTTCCCCAACCCCTCCCCCACTCTAAGTTGACCAAATAAAAAAAATCGCTCCCTGACATTTTACTTCATATCACCATAACCAATGTCAATAAAAAAAACCAATGTTCAGAGAAAAACGCCACCTATTAGGAAGTTAGGTGGTTAAACCTACTTAGCAAAGCACCCGAGGCAATCACCTTAAAATGATTAATTCACAGCAAATTGTCTCATTCCTAAGGCGCTTAATAATAATATAAGAAAAAAATATTTATTTTCCTTTCCAAAAATTCTAATACTACGCAGAGCATCAATAGGGGTTAACCCTTGAGTATTGGTCTCAATAAAAAAAAAGCTGAACATTCGAGATATTTCATTGTATGGGAAAATAAACTGATTCCCGCAATTCTTCCTTTTCTTCCAATTCTTAAAGATTTCAATTTTTAAATTATTAATATTATTTATATTATTAAATTAATTAAACGGTTCGTGGCTAATTTGGAGCAAATTTTCTTTTTATTTTGACATATAATACTCTCTTTGATTATCCTCATGAACAGAAACCCTGTAGAATGTAACGTTGTTATTTGTCAGAGGAGGTCTACATACTCATATAGAATTTTTTAAGTTATCATACTGAAATATCATGTAATAAATACAAATGATTGTTAAGACTTTCCTCAAGCGGTTAATAAAACAGTTGATTACAGTTGATTATGCCGCGACCAATTTAAAAAAAAAATTATATCGTATTTTTAAATTTCAACTATTATTTAGCAAATTCTCTGTTGATACCTATCTTGTTTAAAATTTCAATCGTTAATAATTCTTTTTTTACTGCTATAATATATGACATTTGATATTTTAATAGTGTTTTTTAAACTTAAATTAATATAAATAAATAAATGAAGTAAAATATGCTAGTTTTTTACAAACAATAATAAAATACCGGCTTTTGTATACGTTTCTTGATTTATAAAAAATCTGCGGGTAAAAATAAATGTAAAGTTTATTTATTGTATAAATAATTGATTAAGAAAATTATCTTTTTAAATCAAATACCTTTAAAGTGAAGATTTCTTTTAAAATTACTTTGATTTAAGTGAGAAAAAATCGCCACTTAAAATTCCATTTATTTAAATAAATAACTTTAAAAGACAAATAAGGAAGACTTACAACAATAACAAGAAAAATAGAAAAAATACACACACTCATATTATTGTGTACTTACTCCAATGTACGTAAATAGAGCGTTAGATAGTAGAATAAAACGCTTTTAATACCCAATAAATAATTTTATAATCACTGCCGTTAAAAGCAAATTTTTGTTTCAATTTTTGCTATATTTAGAAAACAAAATTCTAATATTCTGAAAAATATATTGCACATTAATATAAAATTTTATTAAGAGTGCTTTCAGTACGCACTGGATTATTAAGAATTGATTTTTTAAGCTTAAAACGATGGTGTTTGTGGACGGAAAAAATTCTTAACGGAATTGTTTTCTTTATTTAAATAGTCTATGTTAACGTTTGAAGTTTAAAAACAAAAAAATAGTTACTTTTATTGAACGTCATCTATTACAGATTTATTTTAAAATCCAACACTACAAACCTGGAAACGTCTCTGGTGGATACTCACACGCGTTAACAAACAGAAATAAGATCCCAAAAATATACTTTTATAAATGGAAGTAAACAAAATTGTTCAAAGACCATAAAATTAAAAACTTCTTCTATAAAATAATAATAGGGAAAAAAGCTCAGGAAGCAAATTAGAAATTCCATAAAACCCCTTTCAGGCAGTAATTTTAGAGTACTTCTATGCAACAGAATTTATTCAAAAAAATAAAAGTAAATGCCATAAGAATGGAGACGAGAGAGTTCGCAAGATGATTGGAATATCCTAAATTCAGAATTAACGCCCGAAAGGAATATAAAAGTTGCAAATCTGATAATGTAAAATTATTTATTAAATTAATGAGAAATGCTAATAATTTATAATTGCGATAACAGAGAAACTGCTCTTAATTACTTAATGCACGAGTTTACGATTTCTCAATTTTCAAGTTATTCTTATTTAAAATCCTTTCGAATACGATTTTCTCGAAAAAGCTATCGACCTTTGATTTCAGCCTATTTGTCAGATTTTTAAGCTTTCAAGCCAAGTGTCAGCGCTAGGATTTCGTTTCAAATTATACTCAAACCAGGCAAATGTTTTATTAGAGTTATTTGAGTAGAAGAAAAATGGGCGCATGGACTATTTCATTACTTGCCTAAGAAGTTGATGTTTTTTGCTTTTCTTTGTATTTAATTTTTACAATTCCCTGGCTTTATTGCTGTAATAAATTCTTTTAATTTTTATAATAAATTTAAAAACTTTTTTAAAATACCGCTGTTGTGTTGGTTATTCTTAAAGTTGGGGGGGGGGGGGGGGGGGGTCGTGGCATAGTGGTTAGAGCATGCGCTCAGAAACTCAAACGACCGAGGTTCAATCCCAGCGAAGGACAAAAAACTGTAAAATTAAATTTTCGGTTTTTCTAAATTATAATTAAAAAAATAAGAGGTTCCCCCCCCGCCCCCCTAAGATATCCATCTGCAGGAAAAACCGCTCCCTGACATATCCAGTCTATTCCACCAGAAACGAATGATCAAGAGTACAGCGCCACCTTCTGGGAAGATAACAGCTAACCTGCATATAAAAAGACGTACACCACTCACATTCAACATACAGCAATTGCTGTTAATCATTCAGAGGTGAAGATATAACACTGGCCTTTGAGTGATGAAATTGACAGCAATTTGTCCCATTGACATAAGGCGCTTAACATCTTTACATCTATCTATATATTCAACATTCCGATACAATGCACTGCATTTTGTAGGGGTTTCCCCTGAGTATTGGTCTTAAATAAAAAAAAAAAAAAAAAAAAAAAAAACCTTAGCAACTAAAAATTTTCAACATATAAAGCACAAACTCACTGCACAGTTTTACCAACTAGAGTACTCACTTTACTGTATGGGTAGAGTAGTATATGGGCAGCATAAGACGGCCGTATCTCATACAATTAAGTATATCGTTATTATTATCGGCTCGTGGTTTGTTTGCTACTTTAAAAGTTTTATACGAAAATTTTTGTCTTATGTTTTTCCGTAATTAAAAATTGTTTGGTAATTTTATTACCATTTTTTGTTTTTTAGCTGTAATTACCTATTGGGATGTATTCTTTTTAAAACTTTTTAATGCAGTACTTTTTTCTTATTTGTTTTATTTTTATAAAATTCTTGTTTCCGTTGCAGTTTTTGTTATTTTGTTGCGCTTATTGTGGTTGCTCATGCTTTAACACCCTTGTAATAGAACTTTGATTGATGGCAAGTGCCTCACTTTACATTAATGGTTGTCTATTTTTTCTCTTCAACCGACCGACCATTTACTTTGTCTTTTTGTTCTAGGAAACGATTTTTATTCCATTGTTTTTAAATTTTTGCCGTTCCTATTTGTTGGTTTTTGTTTTATTTATATGTTGTTTCTAATGCTTTCAAGTATAAGAAAAAAGAAAATGATAAATGCGTTGTAATGAGTATCCATTACATTTATCATTTAAGTCAGTTGTTCTGGTTGTTGTCGAGTGTGGGTATTTTATTTCCTTTTATAGTTTTATATTCGCATAAACCCCTGCTGTTGATATTTAAGAAATTTTACAAATTTTAATACTTATTTTTATTTTTAGTTTTATTTTTTTATTTTCATTTTAAATTAATAGTGTTTTATGTTTTTGTTCTCTGTGTTAAAATTGAAAACGATTTATAGGTCAAATCGCAGAAAGAAAAATGAGAGATGATCATTAGATTACTAAAACCAAAAATTAATTTTAAAATTTATTTAGTGTTCTTTCCTAAAGGATTTCGTATTTTATGACATTGAAGATTGACAAAATAAAAGAAAAACAAAATATTTGTTAAACAAAATTACATTCGGGACATTTCTTAAGATACGGTCACATTTAACAAATATTTGTATAGAGGGACCCAAATGTTATTTTCAGTTTGATTAACTAAATATGTAGATATTATTTGTTATTATCATTATTAAATTAAAAAAAAAAAGTTTTAAGAAACTGTTCACATTAAAAGCAATTTTAAATTTTTTTGTGTAGAGTATTTCCAGAAAAATTTTTTTTATTAATTGAGACCAATACTTAGCGGAGTAGGTCCCTACTAATTTTGTTCATTGTATTGGAATATTTGAAAGGATAGGATAGGGTTTTTTTTTCGTTTTTCTTATTAAGCGCCTTACGAATAAGATTAATTGCTGTTCGTTGATTTGATAAAGAACAAGTGTTATACCTTCAACCTTAAATGATCAACAGCAAAATGCCTCATCTGTCGTTGGTGTTGAATATGGTTAAGATCTTCGCTAAGTAGGTAGCTATTATCTACTAATTCCCAATAGGTGGCGCTTTTCTCATGATAAAGTGGAATGTCAGCGTGCGCTTTATTGTGTGATGAACTTCTTATAGGGGGGAACGTCTTTTTTTTAATTAAAATATCGAAAAACCGCAAGATTTTTTATTCTCATTTTTCTTTTTTTCTGAGATTTAAACCTGGGCTGTATTGAGTTTTTGTTTGAATTCGTATTATTTTATACAATATACTCTATGCTTGATGTTGCTTTTCGGCAGTGTTAGTGTTTCCTTTGAACTATTTTTGGAAGCTGATGTTCAGCGTGTTTACTCCTACTAAATTCGAGGTATTATTTCCTTTTTTTTGTTTATCTAAACGAAAAGAAACTAATGTTTTTTGTGATAATGTATACAGTGATGAAACTCCAACAGCTATAACAAGAACAACACAACAACTTTACATCATGGTATAGTGGTTAGAGCGCTCACAGAAAAACTTCAACGGCCCAGATTCAAATCCCAGCAAAGGTGACGAATGAAAGAGTCAGTTTGCGGTTTTTTTAAATTATAATTTTATATAATTTAATAAGGGGTCCCCCCCAAGAAGACCGTCGACAAAAAAACCGCTCCTAGACATTCCACTGTATTCCACCTTAACAAAAAAAAAATGAAAAATCAGGAGAAAAGCGCCACCTGTTGGGAAGTAGCAAATAACACCTAAAAACCTACTTAGCTCAGACACTCACCACACAATCAACACGCAACGATGAGATAACTCCTGTTGAGCATTCAAGGGTGAAGGTATAAGACTGTCCTTTGAATGATCAATTCAAAGCTATTTGTCACAAATGTACTGTCCTTTCCAAAAATTCCAATACAATGCACTGCATTTAGTAGGGGTTTACCCCTGAGTATTGATCTCAAATAAAAAAAAAACAAACGATGAGACAGCAAGTATTTTTATATATAGCTATCTCTTTTGCTCCAAAATTTGTAGTAAATATTTTATTTGTTTATCCTTTTTTTTTCTGGCGGCAAATAAGAAGATTTAAGAGGGAAGAAAAATTAGGGATACAATTTTAAAACAATTAATAAATTTTTTGTAAAATTTTTTTAAATTTCTTTTCAATATATGTGCCTATAATTATGAAAGTGGTCTAAGTCATCTATTTCTTGTTTCGAGATATTTAATGTATTCCATTTTATTAAATTAAAAAATATTTTTACATTATGCGACATTTTAATTTATATTTTTATTAGTCTTAATTAATGGAAATTTGTTATGAATATGAAATTTTGTGGAAATTTCATACGATAATATTGTTTTTAAAGTTTAAATTGACTTGGACCATTTTCAAAATTAACTGTATGACCTATAAATGACTTAAAGCAATAAAAAGCTTTGAGTTTTATTTAAAACAATAATCCAATAAAACAATAATCAATCCAAGTAATCCATTTTCGTAATTATTTCGAGTATTAAAGATTCTTAAAATGTTTCTGAAAAACTGGAGGGATGTACGGTAGTAAACTCATAATATCTTTGTTTTCCTTCGGATACTGGTCTAATGGTGATGTATAATGGAAGTAATTTAATATTTCCGTATATTTTTGGTCTTCCTCTTTTAGGTGAAAGATCCAAAACGTGAAATTTAGAATCATTAAAAGAAGTTTTATAAAACATTTTATAAGGTTCATTTTTCAAGAATCTCATCCATTGAATTTATAGCCAAGAGCCAGATTCGCCCGCGGTATTTTTTACTCTTCTCGTTATTGGTTATTATAGTGATTTCGCTGAAATAAAATCCGGCTGCGACATCCACTTTTCTCCTCAGTTCATAATAATGCTTAGGGTTGTAGAAGTAATTTGCTTTTTTTTATTTTCATTTCTATCAACCCAATTACGGTCATTCGGTAGAAAGGAATGAACCGATACTAAAAATTTGTGGTCCTACTTTTGACTTAGACCACTTTCATAATTAACACTAAATGAATTTCATATAATGTTGAAATTACAACCACTACCTAATGGTTCATTTTTGACAATTTCGTAAAAATTACATTGAATAAATTTAGTTTAAAGTAATGTGGTATGAAATATATGATAAACTTAATTTTTTTAAATTTTGACTTAGACCACTCTCATAATGATGGGCACATACATATGTATGTACTTCATTATCTTTTTCTTTTAAATAAGTTTGCAGCTGAAAATAATTTATTTGTTTTTTTATTCTTCTTTTCAATAATAGGTATCCACTTTGCATTAATAGCATACACTATTGTAGTCTAAAACAACGAAACAATGATATAAGGGTCTTGTGAATTCGAAAATTATGTCTTATGGTGCGCAGGAAAAGAAGTAAGTATATTTGGTATTTCGGTTTTATATTTTTATAGTAATAGCCCTTGATTTTATTTGTTTTTTTCTTAGGTTACAACTCAACTACCATAAACTTTGTGGCAATTGGAGAAAATGTAAATAAAAATGCCGTATGAAATATTTTAAAGATACTTATTATCAAATTATTAATATTTCAGGGATAAGAAGAACCCCGAAAAATTCGTATACGGAAAAAATGTTCGTTATACTTCCAGGTGAGTGATTCATATACATATATATATAAATTTTTTAATATGTTAAATATGTGTAAGACTATGTGTTGGATTTATAGTGTCCCTTTGTGCCTACTGTTTGTGGAGAAGACCTACTAGCTTCCTAATGAACAATAGGAAATCTGGAACTTTAGTGCTCCAAGGAAACGAGACACATTCACATAAAGCTTTCAGCTTGAAATTTCCGTCGAGTTCATTTTTGATATTGTCTAAATAGATATGTGAAATGTATTGCTATTGGGTTAAGTATGTCTCTATTGTCATTTCGTGTCTGCTTAAGAGGCTCGACAAGAGACTTTTTCCCAAAGATGGTAATCAAGACTACAAATACTTATGTTTATAAAATTATAAACTATATGAAAATAGTATCCCATTCAGTATATAAAAAATCAAACAAAAGGATTTACAAAGCAATACATTTCTGTTTTTCAAAAATTAAAATTTACAGTGACTCAAACAATTGACCACGTGTTTGAATGTTCTGTGTTCAAATGCATACAACGCCAAAACTACTTATCTGATCTTGTTACATTGTTACATTTTTCTGCATCCTCAAATGGAGTTAAAACTAAAATCGGACTGTATAACTAAGAAAAGCTTTAACATTTAGAATATGTTGGAGTTCTTAAGAAAATTGCTAACCTTTTTCAAGAAGTTTTGATACATTTATTATATAATTTATACATTATTATTATTATATTTCGGCCGAAGAATATTGTGAAGCGTGATTCACTAGTTTTCAAGAAAAGGTAAAAGCTGTCGTGCAGAAGCAGCAACTATAGAAGTCAGTGAAAGGGTCGTTATAAAATTGCACTAAAATGTGGCTTTTCCACTACCTATTTGTGCAAGTAGGTAAAATAAAATCTTTAGCGTAGAGCAGGAGAAACGATTTCTTCGAGAGTGGAAACTGCAGTGCAAACTCATAAAAATTTGATCTTATCAATCAAAGTTTAATCTGTCTATGTAGCCAGTTAGAAATTCGTTGCACTCAGCTGGTCAGGGAGGTTGAGAGAAGGTAAAGAAAACACTGGCCACAAAACGCTATTGAAAGCTTTGCCTGGATTTTGATCGGACGCACTTCAATTGAATTAAATTGGATTATGGAGGTCTTGAAAATGGTCATATTTTCGGACTAAACCAAAATTAAGCCTATTAATTAGATGATAAGTAGTAGACTTGGAGAAAACCTGGAAGTACTTTAGAGGCATGACACGGTAAGCCTAACTTGAAGCTTGGGGTCATGTATGATAGCAGCAGGAGTTGGCACTACGGAGCAAATAAATGGTAAGATAACTGCTAAGTATTACGTTAACGTTTTGTTCACGAAGCTCCCAGCCACTTGTTAAAAGTTGGTTGTGTTCCAGCACTACAATAATATGAAATTCACCGCCGAAATATCTCAAAAGTGGGTAAATGATAACGGAATATCATGGTCACCGGCATCACCTGACCTCAATCCACCTCTGGGAAAACTGAAACTGAGTGTGGTGGGAGTCCCAACATAATTTAATATATTGTGAGGGCATGTGGTTAAAGCCTGGGGAGAGAAACGTCCCACTATCTACCAGAACGTTGTAAGAAGCATGCCACGAAAAATTAAAGCTGCAATAATTGCCAATGGTGCATATTTTAGGTAAACAGAAAAAATTTACCACATTTCAAATTCCATATTTTAAATTCTTTTAATTGCAGATTTTCTTGTTATATTTTTAAACTGGTTCTTCTCAAGACCACTCAAAAGGAAACTTTAAGGAAAACAATAATCGGTTCTTTTCAGGACCACTTAAATTTCTTTTAGAAGAGATAATGTTTTGTACATAATTAAAATAGTTTTGTGACATAAAATCTATTTTTTTTTTCACTGTTTTGAGTACTCCACAGAAGGGTTTTTGGCATCTTGCAGACATAGATTTGGTCGGTCTTCATTTTGAATGTGGAAACATTTATCTTTTGTGGCCAGATTCCATATCCATCCGTATTTTTTATGATGTATAAATATTTTGACGTGTAGATGTCTTAAAGTAAAAACTTATAGTATTCTATTTAACGTATTTTTGATCAGAGTACAATATGGGTTTTTCATAAAATTTACACGATTTAAAAGTTTATTTCTTTCCCAACTAGAATAGGTGTATATATAACTGTTTTTTAAAGATATATTAAACATACATAAGAATATTTATATAGTCATATTATATGAACTGCAAAAAAATAAAGAGTTACACAAAGAACTTTCTTCGTTTCGACGAACACAACCCTAGACGCACTTTCTTCTACTTTTAGCTCTTTCATGGCTTCAATTATTCGACTAGTTTTATTAATCTATGTATTTCTAAACTAAGAATAGCCCAAATGTTTTCAACAAGAATCAGAACTAAATGGAGTGAAGCGTAGCACGACTTTTGTAGCGTAGTGCATAATACCCACACATCAAGGGTTACAATATTTGCAAATAAAAGAATATTAAATATCAATCATCCGCTGCGTTAATGAAATATTGCATGAATTGTGTGTTGTTGTTGCGCTGACACACTTGTGTTTATGCTGACGCTAGTGCAGGGATCATATATCTGTTAAAGTCTGGTATTGTGTTCAATTTTGTGAAAAGAATTTAGCCACATTTGTTTTTCCGTTCGAAAAATTTGACATGCAACAAATATCTCTAAAAGCATGCAATACTGACAAGCTTTAAATAATAAAAATTAAATATTAACTGCTGTATTATGTAAAAAATATTACAAGTTTATGAAAGGATTATTTGACAAATTTCTATGCAATACTTGTCAAATAACATCTTAAAAAACCTACAATATTTTTTATGAATACAGCAGTAAAATTTAGTTGTTTTGGTGTGTGGGTCTAGACACCAAATTAGCAAATATTAGTACTAGAGTATATAAGGGTTAGGGGGTTAACTAGGTAGGGTTATATGGATATTTGTATGTATACCATAGATGAACATATGTATGTATCCTTATGACTATTTACTTACTTGGTGGAGATGGTAAGTAGGGGGAGAATTGGTCCGACGGATCCAGCTTAAATGGGCAGTGTAATTAGGTATAGTAGTAACAAACCTTTATCCTCGGAGAAATAAAGGAGTTCCACGGATGCACTTAATTTTAACTCAGGTGAGTATATTTGTTCTATATCTTCTTCAAGTTAACAATATAGGTGAGTATATTTAACTTATTTTCAATTCAGGTAAGTATTTTTCCACTTTAACTTAAGGTTAATAATAATAAAGTTTCAAAATGCAAGACACAGACATGTACATATATGTATAAATTTTTACGATATCTTCCCTAATTGGAGATATGTATGGTTTGAAGATTAAGGTGAATGTAAAAAGTGTGCTATAACTTATTAAAAAGTAAAGCTCTAATTGGCAAACATGAATCAGTTTCGTTAAAAAACTCTCCAATCAAGGAAAATATAGCAGCCAGAGCTGCAAAACAATCAATTGTATTTTAAATTTATAAATGAAATCTTAAATGATATTTAATTTTTGATTTAATTTAAATTTAAAGTTATGCAATTCAAATAATATATTTACATATTCAAAAGGGTAATATAGTCCAAGTTTACTTGGACATTAGTAGAGCCTTTTACTATAAGAGGCCAATTAAAACCATTAAAGAAAGAAACTGTTTATCTTGCTGGAAAGTAAAACTATTGCCATAGTTTTCCTTTGCACACCCTATCAGAACATTATATAATAAATAAATGCGACCTATGTAAGTCGCATAAGACAGCCTACTAAAAATATTAGCTTTCCAGTACTTTTGGCATATGTACATAAAATTTTTTGTTATGTTTTCCTACTAAAAAGCATGTATCTTCTTGCTCTTTTAACTTATTCATTTTCTTAGGCTCAAAAAAATCATGTTTTTTTGTAGATTTTTTCGCGACGTAAAACAATGTAAACAAATTGATTTTTACTTTTTGAGCTGTCATTTCCTTCATCACTATATACACTATGGTTCGGAGTAATTTTCCGCTTAGTAAACTCGGTACTTAAATTTGATCCCTCACTAAAAAAAAATGTTTAAATACTCACACAGGAGTGGGCGTAGTAACCATTGTAATCCTAATTGTGTTGAAAAATAATGTTAAAGAAATTTAGCACCAATTTAGAATTAACCAGTCTCGTCTGATACGAAATAAACCCACAACAACTCACTAAAGGTCTAGCATACTACTTAATGGTCATCTGGAGCATCCGCAGTTATAAATATAAAAGAATCTTTTTCAAATGCCCACCATTGTGTATTTTTATTTGTTTAGTGTTTTGCCAAGATTTTCATGTAAAACACTTGAATTTTTGTTTTTTGTTTTTTTTTAGTAATAAAATAATAATAAAATGTTTCATGTTTTAGCATGTTTTCTAAAATTCTATTTTACTTTGCACTCGTCAAACAGACACTTAAAGTTTTACAAACATTATTGCGTTTCCTTCATAATAATATTGTATTACTTATTTGTCTTCTTTCAGCTGTTTTCTGTTTTATTTTTTTTTTATTTTTTGTTGTTGTTTTTATAATAAATTATCCGAAAGGACAAGCAAAAGTATTACGAATTTATTTCTTTTGTAAACAGGCGTTAGAAAACATTGTTTAAATGTAATGAGTCTCGTAAAGATAAATAAGTTGTGCAGTAAATTCTGATGGAAAATTATAACATTTAAACGAGGGCTGAATTTAACTTTGAGATGAAATATTACAGTTTCATTTATGGCATTTAATTTACGTAAAGAAAACCGCAATTCTTAAATTGATCGCCACATATAAAATACGCATAAGTTTTAATTTTTTTTACAAATATTTCGATTTAAGTTTAATTTACTATTTATAGAATACGTTTTTGTGCAAATGATAATCTCTTTGTATGAGAAATACTCAAATTGACAAGAAAAACGTTGTAAGCCTCGTATGGTTATTACATTTTCGAAATTTAAATTCGTGTGCACTGGAAAATAAGAAATAAAAATGTAGACAGTTTTTATAGAAACTCATTATAAATTACTTTCACAATTTGACAAAAGCACAAAAGACATGACAAGCATAAGACATAAGACAAGTTTATACATGCATACATGTTTATACCCAAAATGATTACGAAATTATTTTAAATGGCTTTGAATATGTCTCGCTGTAACAACCCTGCAGAAATTAGTGCTTACTAGTAAGCTATTTTGTAAGGGAGAAATTATGAACAATCAGTTACACGTGCGCATCAATAATGCATGATTTTTATATGAAATGAGCCGCTAAAATGCAATAGAAATGCACATTTATTGCATCCATTAAGCTAGTAGTATAAAAATTCAAAAATAATAACTTATTTAATATAATGCTTCCATTATTGCTTACAATTTTATTTATTGCTTCCAAATTTGAAAAATTTTCTGCTGGGAAATAGTGTTGACTCTGCACCATTTACATACTAATTGGTGTACATCAGCATTATATTTTCATTGATTGAATACTCAACAGTTTTTATGTTTAATATTCGTAATCGATTGCGGTACTTAAATGAAATATTTGGGAAAATCACAAGATGTGTTATTACGTCTTAAAATTGGAACCTTTCCTTTATGTTTTTATTAAATAATGAATTATATACATACATAGAAGTGATGAGTATCAGCTTATTTTTCATCTATATATATATATTTTTTTATTCTTCTTTCACAAATAACAACATTTTAAATAATTTTTTTTTTCAAATTACTGTCTTTATATTTAGCCAGCAGAGCCCAAAAACCAAGTTACTTGATAACAATAATATAATAAACTTACCAACACAAGCCTTAAGCTTGAAAAACACTTTGGAATTTATGAATATTTTTTTGTTTTTTTATCTTTTTAGCAATTATATTTCGGTATTCTTTGATGCAAATTCGGCACTTGCTTATCATTTTTCTTATAACTTCAGTGATAGCATTAACCATAGTTCACTTCTGTTTTTTTACCTTTTGAAAAAACAAAAGAGTGTTAATAAAGTGTATGACGTACTTTTGATCAGAAATTTATTATTCTACGAGTTGAAATTATTTGGATTATATATATCAACAAGTTAAATATTTGTATTTACTTTAGTCAGAATAAAGAAGAATTTGTTTTCTTAGAAAGTACAACACTTAATAGGATTTGTTGTTTATTTATTTGCATTACTCCCTTGGGATTTTATTGGATATACGCCTAAATATTTGGGTTTATCACAACTGAGTTGAATAACATTCTATTTGATAGATAGGAAGCGTATGCAACAGGATCGCTGAAAGCGTTGTCGTAAGTTCCAAAGTGCTTGGATATTATTGGACTATGAAATTGATAGACCATATAACACCTATTGGTTTGTATACAGATTTGGTAAGACTCATAGTGGAGTGTGGATTTACTAACAGAGATCCTCTCACAATTAATCATAAGAGTTGTATTAAATCTGTTCAAAAGCACTCTCTTCTATGTTGTGTGTAGTAGTTTGATAATGTTTTCTTCTAGCAAAATTATCAGTTCACTCGATTTTAAAATGTTTTATTCAAATATGTATTACTAATATTGTAAGATCTGAAAACAGTGTAAACAAAGTTTAAATGCTTACGTTTTAGGGCCAGTTAAACTAGGTGATTGTATATTAATATATTGCAAAACTTCAGATTTAGAGAATTTACTCTTTTTACACACAAAAATAATCTAATAAAGTTGGAAGAAAAAAAAAAATTTTGGTTTTTAATAATATTTTATATAAAATAATGTCACATTTTCATTTAATTCAATGTACATATTTAAAAAATAATTAATAAAAACGAAATACATGGTGTACATGATTACGTAGATTTTTAAAACATTTTTTCCAGGCACCTTGATTTATTTTAATGAATGTCACCACCCATAAATATGTCATACATACATTTGTGATTTGTGACTGTGATTTGTTCGGTTGTCATTTCTCCACACACTATAAAAAATCACAATAAGTTTAAACGTCAACAACAAGAAAAAAAAAATGGATTGTGAAGCGGATGATTCAATTGCACTTTTAATGATTTATGATTTTAATGAATTCTAGCAAAAATTGTTTGCTAGCCATCTTCGCAACCACTAAAAATATTTTCACTTTTCGTATTTTTATTTTAATTCCATCGAAATGAATATTTTGGCGTTTTATTGTGAACTACTTAATTTAAAAATTTTTTTCAAATGTTTGCGCCCAACCCCATACACTTTGTTACAAATCACACTAAATTGAAAAATTTCAAATTATTGTGATTTGTTGTCATACATTTTAATTTCTTAGGTTTAAGTTTATTTAGTATAAGAGGTTTACTCTCAGGCTATGGTTAGCTCCGGGAGCAAGGGCGCCTTCTTTTTAATGTTTTTATAACTTTCTATATCTTTCTAATCTATTGCCAAGTTTGGTACTGTTAATTTAAAATACATACATACATAACTGGGGGCTAATTCTGGCAGTCGTGATCGAAATTACATTCGAATAGAAAATAATTTCGACAACGAACAATTTTCTAATTCTGTTATTCGATACGATACGAATCGAATTTTTGTTTAGTGTTGTAAAACATGCAAAAAAAGTCATTTTACAATACTGACAAAAATACAATAAATAGTAAACAAAAAACTTATGTATGTACATTAGGGTGTCCCAAATAAAATTAAAAATTGGAATTCGTGGGAAGATCATTCTTAATTTGGATACTCATAAGGTAAAGTACTTTTGAGAATTTTTTCAGATTTTTCGGAAGTGGTTTAGAGGTCGCGCAAATTGAGTTTTAATCAAAAATCGAGCTTTTTGATCTCTATTTAATTTTTGGCTATGAATTGGTAAAAAATCGATATTTCCTCGGCTTCTGAGTGAATATTGTTAAAGAAAATATTCCGATCTTTAATTTCATGTGCATAAATAATAAGTTTCGGCAAAGATTTTGCACATTTTGGTACATTATATAACAGTTTTTCAAAAATTTTCAACAAATATCGAAAACAATGGTTCATAACTTTTAAAATTTGTATAAAGACTAAAAAAACTAATGATGCAGTTTTAAAGATTATTAAGTTTTAAATAAGACAGCAGAAAAAAAAATAAATTTTCTTTTACCGTTCTCGAGTTATACCCCTTTAAAGCTTTGTACCCATTTTTAATAGTATATATACCGTTCTCGAGTTATACCCCTTTAAAGCTTTGTACCCATTTTTAATAGTATAAAATGTGAACTATGTTGGCATCGGAATTAAATATACAACAATTTTATAAACAACAATAAAAAATTAGATTTGTTATAAGTCATTTATTTGAGTTCTTGTGATGTTGCTCTATGCTCTGCAGTAAATGCTGAAAGTCTGTTTCAGAAGTTGTGATATTAAAATAACTACTAGCCAAGGCTACACCACGATCTGCGACATCATTTACAACTTGCAATTATTGAACAGATAAGTGCAGGACGCTAAAACAGCGGTTTTTGATTAGTGCTTGAGATAAATTTTATGGCTTGAGATAAAAGGTTTTATGCTGTAATCTAACTGAAAATGTCCAATTTATGTGTGCGGACACGACAAGCTCTAATACAGCACGGCGGATAGGGGCATGCGTTTTACTTCTCTAAAAATTAAAAAAAGACGTCATATTTTTGGCATGTCGCCACCATATGTTGGAACTAATTGCTGGATCAGCGTTTAACGCCCTTAATAGTGAGGATCAAATTACATCGCCAAAAATTTAAATTTTCGTCACTCTTCAGCAAATGTGGGCTAGAAACAATTTTTCGGATTGTTCGAACAATGACATTGTTGGAAAAATTATCCCAATTAATTATTATTGATACGAAAAGATCTAATAATTTTTGTAAAAGGGAAGCTGGAGAATATGCAATAAGGGAAGATTATAAAAAAATGCACAACTGAGCCTTATTTTGTTGGGTGATAGACCTAAGCCCCATCCAACAATAAAATCTCCTAGAGCTATTAACCGAGCTAGCTGGATGATGAAAATTATATACTCTATAAAAATATGTGTTTTTCGAAAGCAGCTACAACCTTTTATTCAAAGTTCAGAAATTATTGCCTTCTGAAACAGACTTTCAGCATTTAATGCAGAGCATAGAGCAGCATTGCAAGAACCTAAATAAATGATTTATAACAAATCTAACTTTTTATTGTTGTTTATAAAATTGTTGTATATTTATTCCGATGCCAACATAGTTCACATTTTATACTATTAAAAATGGGTACAAAGCTTTAAAGGGGTATAACTCGAGAACGGTAAAAGAAAATTTATTTTTTTTCTGCTGTCTTATTTAAAACTTAATAATCTTTAAAACTGCATCACTAGTTTTTTTAGTCTTTATACAAATTTTAAAAGTTATAAACCATTGTTTTCGATATTTGTTGAAAATTTTTGAAAAACTGTTATATAATGTACCAAAATGTGGAAAATCTTTGCCGAAACTTATTATTTATGCACATGAAATTAAAGATCGGAATATTTTCTTTAACAATATTGACTCAGAAGCCGAGAAAATATCGATTTTTTACCAATTCATAACCAAAAATTAAATAGAGATCAAAAAGCTCGATTTTTGATTAAAAATCAATTTGCGCGACCTCTAAACCACTTCCGAAAAATCTGAAAAAATTCTCAAAAATACTTCGCCTCATAGTGGTCCAAAATAAGCTTGATCCCCAAAAAAAATTTTTTTTTGGGACACACTAATGTACATATGTAAAAAAATTACAAAATGAAAAAAAAATGTAAATCAAAGTAAAAAAAAAATAAAGCAAGTTTACATGGAATCCATCATTATTTTTTTACTCATCATCTTCCGATACTGATGTGAATTTAAATATGAATCTTGTTCGGCAAAAATGTGGAGTACCAGCGATCCCTTAAGTCTGCCAAGCAATGCGTAAATCTTGATATAAACATTTTAAATATGTATTATGTTTCGAGAATGTAAGTATATCAAACACCACTAGAAATAAAAAATAAAACAGAGTATGACACTGAAACCAACACAACAAATATTGGAAAAAAAAATCCGCGAAAATATTAAAATAAATTTATGTAGGGACTGAAAATTGCTTTAAATTCATATTTTTTATTTAAATTCGTATTGGTGGACTAGAAGCATTCAATTTTAACGCTATTTGTTCCTAAATATGGTATTCGGCAATATGTTCTTTGCCAAGTCCGTAAGTTATGCCATGAAATTTCCTAGAATTTCATTGTGCATAATTTATTTTTGACCTGAAATATATTTTATAATTTGAAGAAATTAAAAAAAATTTAACTTACATGTTTATTTTTTGTCTTTACTTATTGTATGTATATAGAAAAACGTTAACTCGAATGGCTTTTTGTTTGCGAGTAAAAACTCGCAAGACTGCATTCGAACAAACATTCGTTATCGAATGGCAGCATTAGAAATTTCGATACATGTTATTCGATAACGACTCATAGAATCCCAAAAGTAAAAAAACTCGTACATACGAGTAAGAATTCGATCGTAATCGAATGACAGAATTAGCCCCCTGGCCTTTACAACCCTGTGTCAGGATTACGGCCTAGCTTCTGTTAATTTAACACACATGTTTTTAAGACAATACATTAAAATCTTAAATGTTCTCTATATAAATAATTTTGTAATGTATCTTTTATTGTTTTAAAAAAAAGGCTCAATAAATTAAATTGAAATTGAAAAATTGTTGTCATACAGCCCCATTAACATGTAAAAAGACGTTGAACACAACAAATCATAGTCACAAATCACTAGTGTGTGGCCACCTTTAGAAAAAAAAAATACTTATATACGTATATATCGTCATATTAAATGCAAACGCTCGTAACTACACTTGTTGTTTTTTTACAGGAGAAGCAAAAAACCATAAAATCAAAAATTTCGTAAATCCCAAAAATCATATAATTTTCAGTATCGAGCTATAAATATTGGCATCCCTATATACAACAAATGAGTTCGTTTATAAGGTTTTCATATAAATATGTATGTAGTTATGTCTCCTTGCATTTAGAAATACACGCGCTTGTAGTTACGTCCATTTGATCGTAGGAATCTAATATTTTGCACGAACATGTATTTTTATAAAATCAACCATAATCAATAAAAAAACTCAATTTCGAAATTTTGTGTAGTTACGTCCGATTGCATTTAATATGACGATATATATTGTATATATTTATGTGTAGTTAAAATATTCCCTCTGAAGGAAACAATAATAAAAATAAAATACAATATTCTAACCGTCAACCCCAACAGGGGGTATTAAGACTCCTTTTTTAAGGTATATTTTAATACTTAATTTTGTTTTTTTTTATATTCTTTTGAATTGTGACTGATACAAGAACCACACGCAACATATTTTTTGATCTCTTTCGCTTAATATTATTTTTTTTTTAACAGAAGCTATCAAGGTCAGCCAATAAAATACGAAATTTTTGTAGGGTTTGCCTTTGCCTAATAAATGAGAGATTATTTTACAAAATAAAGATATAAATACATATATATAAAGACTCTACATATAAATAAAATAGACATAGTGTATGTGAGCCTAATATTGTTACATACCTACACACATATACAAAATTAGTTCTATAAACCTTTTATAAATGAAAACCATTGCTAGTAATTATTTGTATGTGCTAATAACAGTTGTAGTCGCCGTGGTCTAGTAGTTCGAGTGTTGGCTTAAGGTGCTTTTACGCTATTCTACAAGTCTTAAGATTTTCATTGGATTTTGTCGAAACAAAATCTAATGGTTTTTGGTCTGATTGTCAAAAAATCAAATGTAAAATGTTTTGTGTTACATTTTGCTTTTACACTATCACATTTCAAATAAAATGGAAACAACAGCTGTTTGTGTTTTTCTCTTTCTCCGACGATGGACATGTTGATACGGCAATATTTGTTTTATTAATATTTCATAATATAAGCCATATTTAATTATTTTTTACAACAAATATTTGTAATTTATTTTATGTTAAAGCGAAAGAACATGAAATGTTAACTATATTTTGTATTTTTGTTGTTATTTAATAAAAAAAAGGAATAAGCAAAATTATGGTGAATAATTTCCAGTTTTCCAACCCTGATTTTTTCTTATATTTGTGTAAAAAAGCAACTCTGATAAAATGAAAAATCTCATGGTTTAGAAAAATTTCTAAAAATGATGAGAGCCATACGACTGTCCAATTTCTATCCGTATTTTTTGACAATTCATTACATATTGTTTTCACACTATTATACTTTTTCATTTTATTTGAGTTTTTGACATGTCGTTATACTCAGTGGGATAGTGTAAAACCACCTTTACTAAGACGATAGCGCTGGGTTCAAGTCTCAGCTCCGACATCTTAAAACAACCAAATATAAAAACATTATTTCTTTGGGCGGCTACCTCTCAGCAATCTTCTGGCAAAAGCTCTGGGAGTTATTGATTGCCATGAAAAAGTTTCTTAAATACTTATGTCCCTCTGAGTCGACTTTAAACTGTAGGTGGATAGAAATTAACACACACAACATAAGTTCTGCGAGAAGCTAGGTCGTAACCCTCACACAGTTTTGTAATAGCCAATTATGTATATATGTCTATTTCTTTATAATTAATACAAAATTTTTTATATATCATGTTTAGAATTATGACTGAATTTTTATTTAAACTTTTAAGAAATCTATTTCAACTTAAAATCTGCAATACATTTTTATATAAATATTTATTATAAAATACCCTATTAGCTTACTTACATAATTAATTCATATAATTTTTCTAAAGGGAAATCCTTAAACTTACAAAAAGGATACAAAAGGAATTTCAAAAGGATACGTCAATCATAAATACCAGATTTCGTGTAATAGTCGCGTTAACAAATTTTCAATTTTCAAATTTCTCTTATCTAAAATTCTTTTTATTTAATCAAAAAGGGGAAAAAGCAGTCCTAACCGAGGGTAGTTTGATAATTGCCTTTTAATTTCTTAAATAGCCTATTACATTGTTAAAAAAAAATCAAAGTAACTTCAACGCAGGAGTTGCTTAAGTTGTTTATTTCAAATAATAAAATGTCATAATTTGTTAACAATTAAGTACCGCATACGACAGAGAACAAAGTTCAAAGATATTTTCATGTATCAGCAAGCAATTTATAAAAAGTATTTCGAGTAAAAAGTCATTCAACTTACATGTTTTGTAACGAAAAATAAGGAAGAAAAACAGGGTTATACATGTTTCAGTCTCAAAATTATAGTCAAATACAGCACAAATAAGACGAGGATATAGCAAACACTGCTATACTATTTTAGTACTTTAATCTTGACATTCAAAGGACTCTCTCTCTAGATTCTAGCTGAACCTTCTTAGGTAGTTTTGCACATTTCAGGCGATATCCCGGCCAAACTTAACTGATGTTGTCCCTATAAAAAATTAAAATTACAGCAAATCACATGATGTTAGTGGCCAACTAAAGTCACCAAATTTAGAAGTTAAACGACCAGGTTTCATGTCTCAGGAAATAAAACAAAATGTTTGTGCTTTTCGTATAAATTTTCAATTGTAATCCTTAAAATGTACAGTTTATTCTAGTTAAAAATTTTTAGCAAAAAACTTACCGGCAGTTGATTTCAATTTTATTTACACACTTATTTTGTCTGTCAAAAGTATTTACACATTCGTGAAATTAAGTTAAAAACGCTGCAATCTTTAAAATAAAAACTCATTTGTTTTGATAGTTGGCAAATTTATATTGCATAAAACTAAGGTTACCATTTCCTTTCCCAGAAGAAGAAGACACGAGCCTCAAAAAAAGAGGACATCTGAACCAAAAAGGAGGACAACTATTTTTTTGTTAATAAAAACGCAATAAAATATACGAACTTGAATTTATAAAAACAATTTTTATTTACAATAACAAAAAGAAGTAAACATATGTACATTATTCATATAACAATTAACAAATTGTATACAAAAAAAAAAAATCAAAAATAATACTAAACAGATCTTGAATATAACAAAAATCAAATATAGAATATTACTCTATTACTGAAGAGATTTTTGTATTTTTTACATAAATAAAATCCAAAATTGGCTTTTGGAAATTCAAATTAATAAATTTAAATGTAGAATATTATTCTATTTCTGAAAGGAATTTTATGCTGTTTTTATACAGTAAAATCCAAAATTGGCAACTGTTGCATCCACCAATTGAATGCATTTAATTTTGAAAGATGTTATTATTAGAAATAAAGCCAAGATCAAACATTTTGATTTGGTAGATTATAAAGAAAAACAAATTTTTAAACTTCGAAGAAAAGATATTTTTTAAGGAAATATAAAAACGTACTATTACTTATTATTTGTTTCAAACATTTTTTTACAACAGTGTGGCCAAATAAGATTTGATTTTAAAAACGAATATTAAGCTTTAAGTACTTAATATATATTAAACAAAGAAAATCGTTTGTTTTGTGAATGAACTTAACCATTTTATTGAAGAATGTGAAAGACAAGAGCTAAAGGCTGAATTAAGACAGTTAAAGTTATTCAATTTAGAGAACAATTTCGCCCAAAAGAATCTTAAACTGTTAGATTTAAAAAAAAAAAAAATATCAGAAATGGAAATGAAGAACTCCACTTGTTTTTCCTAACTCTACCTAAATTTATTTGAAAAAAAATATATTTACTACATTATTTTGCAAACGAAAAATGAATATTTAGACAAATAAATCTAAAAAAAGAAATCGTCTTTGGCGGCCATTACGTTTACAAAAAACCATTCTAATATAAGGAATTGAGAATAATTAAATTAAAATTGTAATTAATTTAAAATTGTACCTAAACTGACTAAAATGTGTAATAGTAATGCATATGTATAATAAATATAATATATTTTTGATGTTTTTTTTCTATTTAGGTTTCGAAATTTTATATGCATTTGTACTGTCAATTCTATTTTTCAGTTTTACTCAAATAAAAACAAAAGTTTTTTTAAGGCTGATGTCAGAGTGCGCCCTATAAGCGATACTATAATATCGGACTACAATGCGCTACAAACCTCTGCTTGTGTTTTCTTACGTCAATGCTCAAAAGGTGTCAGAGTCAAAGCAAAGCTACAAGAGAGCCAAAGCGACAAAGCAGGTTGTGAAATGATTTATAGCATGGAATCACTTCGTTGTTGTTTGTTTACTTTGTACTTTGACATTTTTCATTTGTTTATTTTATTGTTTATTTATTTCATTATTTGTTATTTGTGCGTGTTTAAATTTTCCATTAATTTTAAAAGATATTTGTAAAATAATGGATATTGATATTGAAAAATTTATAACAGAAGTGTTCACACGCCCTGTACTTTGGGACCAAGCAAATAAAGTTACCACAACATTATTCTCGTGGAAAAGTATTGAAACAATAAAGAAACAACCAAGTAAATGAATCTGAATCCATTTTTAACAAAAAAGATTGACGGAATAAAAAAAGTATTTTAAAAACACAACAAGTCGCTTTGTTTTATATAGTCTCCACTCTGACATCCTGTAGTATAAGTATAGCATGAATATTATAGCTTCTAGCATCGCTTCGCTTATAGCGCGCACTCTGACATCAGCCTAAGAAGGTTATATTTTCTAATTTATATTTTGTTGATGATTTTATGGAATCAATTTGACGATTTTGACGATTTTTTTGTCGATCTTTGACGATTTCATGGTCATTTTATTTGGCAGCTATGTCTGCACCTAAATTATTTATATTGTATTACACAATCTTTCTGAATAGAAACAATAATTTTTATACGTTACTAGCTGACCCGGTGTGCTTCGCTATCCCCTCGTTATATAATAAAATTAACGGCGGTGACGTGGTTCGTAGTTACATGGCGACGTTAACAGTATTAAGAGCAATATACTACCAAATAAAAAAAATTTATACAGAGAACAAAACGTTTAAAACTTTCAAATAAAATTTTTCGTGAAAGGGGGCGTGACGTAAGAAATGTTTATTTATACCTCGCCTGGAGTATAATGTGTAAACAATTTCAAATAAATCTGTTAAAAACTATATGGGAGCAATTACATAATTTTAGAAAAGTGGGCGTTGTCGAAAAAAAAGTACCCTATTAATCATGTCAGAGTCCCAGTTAAATGCTGTGAAAATTTCAGGAAGATCGGTCTAGAGGTTTGGTCTCCTATAAGGTACACACACACAAACAAACAAATAAACAAACACACATTCAGTTTTATATATTTAGATTGTATTTCTTACATCAAAAAAGTACTAAAATGTAAAAAATTCATCTCCGACTGAATGACTTTAGTAACTAAAGCAAGTGATGCCAAGTCATTTTAAATAACAACGCCAAAAACAGTTTAAAATTTAAAATAAATAATTTATTGAATAAATTGTAAAAAGTATGACAAACCCGGACATTTAAAAAAAAAGAAAGAGGACTCCCCCGGACGCCCTAAAAAAGAGGGCAGTGTCCGGGGAAAAGAGGACGGATGGCAACCTTACATAAAACTAAATGTTTATAGAAAAGCCACTAAAAAATGTTTAAAATGGTGAAAATAAAGGAAATTCCCTTCAAAATGCGAGTTGAGATCGCAAAAAAGTTTGGAATGGGTTCCTCGGCATAAGACTTAGGAAAACAGTACAGATTATGTCGGAAAACAGTCTACAATTAAGTAAAGAAGAATGAAACCTATGGAAAAAAGGTTAGAACTAGTCGGAAATATGTGACAAACAAAATAGAAGATCGTTCTATTCTTAAAATATTCAGAGAAAATACAGTCGCAAGTCCAGTTAAAATAGCTGCAGAGGCAGAAAACGTCATTGGAAAACCTGGAAGTAAATCCACAATTCGGAAAAGATTAAGCGCGTATGATATAAAGACCAATGTCGTGAGAATAGTAATAGACATATCGTCGCAAGAATTAAAGATCGCTGTAACTAACAAAAAATTGAAAATACGTTTTTTGCATCATTTTTATTAGAAACAAAATACGCGTCGTTCCAAAAAATACCAGTGTCTTTGATTTACTTTCATACAGGTTTTTTGGCTCAGGTGAACATTTAAGGTTTTGTCAGTTACAGCGTTCTTTAATTCCATAGACGATATATGAAAAAAAACGAAAAAAAAAGTCCTGAGTTTGACTGTACGTGGAATTGAAAACTGGCATTAATTTTTATCAGAAAATTACCTTCAGCGATAAGTTTTATGTCTGGGAAAATTTAGTCGTTAAAAAACAAAACTATCAAACTAGGAATGCTAGCCGTTGACAAGAGATTCAAGAAAGTCAAATGCTGTCTACGTTAGCTTTGCAATGTGTGTTTTAGACAAGCCGACGTCATATTTCTTTACATTATAGTCGCCGTGGTCTAGTGGTTAGTGTGTTGGCTTACTAAGACGATAGCGCTGGGTTCATATCTCAGCTCTGACATCTTGAAAAAAGGAATATGAAAAAATTATTTCTTTCGGCGAATACCTCTCAGCAGTCTTCTGGCAAACGCTCTGGGAGTAATTGATTGCCATGGAGAAGCTTCTCATGTCTGTCGTTCGGAGTCGACTTTAAACTGTAGGTCCCGGTACTCATGGATAAAAATTAACACACACAACATGAGTGCTGCGAGAAGCTAGGCCGTAACCCTGACACAGGGTTGTAATGGCCAATTATGTATGTACGTATTTATGTATAGAGGCCATCACCTTCAACGGCAAGTGCTATAGGTCGTTGTTTACCAGTTTGTTTTGGCTTTAATTTAATAGCATGAACATGTGACTTCCACAGCACGAATTTATATTGAACATTTTGTAAAAGGTTATAGTCATCGCAAGAGGTAATGAAATTGCCAATAATCGTTAACCCCTTTAACCCTCATGTATCTGGCTAGATCGAATTTAACACTGATTTAAACAAATTTCTAATTTAGCTAGTTGTTTGTGTCTCTAGGTACCCTCTACAAATATTGTTAGCTATCGTTTTTTGAAAAAAAAAAACAATTTATGTTGATTTCTTCATCTACACATCACATACATACGAAGAGCATGCATCTGGCCAGATACACGTGTATTTTGTACGGAGAATAATACGATTTAGTTGCATTGCGTGCATGCGTGACTGATAGTTAAACTTATTTATGAGGATGTTCTCAACGTGGAGGTTTATGCGAAAGAGTCACAAATTATATTGGCTCTCAATTTTTACCCTGATTTATGTACTATATCAACTGCATTCGCGCCATATGCACAATTTGCAAGATTTCATAGAAAAAATTTGTGGTTTCACAACAACTAATCATATATCGTCAACAACAAGGTTTTCTGCTTATTAGTCAATATAAAAATATAAGAGCTTTCTAAGCTCAGATTCGAATCTTACGGGTACGTGATGGAAATCGATTTCGATCGAAATTGAAATCGAATGAAATTTTAAGTTGCTATAACTTTCAAGTCTTTTCTGATTTCGAATTCCATTTGCACTCATTACCTTAATGACGATTGCCACTACATCTTTGATTATTACCATTTTAAAATAATTACAACAGATAAGATTTATATGACTTTAAAAATACAAACGATTTCAATTTCGAATGAAATCGTTTTCCATCACATACCTGTTAAACAATTTAATATGTGGGCTCTGTGTTATTTAGAGAAGCCGCAGCAAATTCTACAAAATATTATATTCCATTCAAATGGTACAGAAAACCAATTTTAATGACATCCCAAATACACTTTGTTGTGTTTCAAAATTTAAATAGCGAAAACCCATAATGAAAGATATAATGAAAGCAATTTACTGGAATACTGCACTAGTCGACTTTGACTGTCGTTGGCATGCAAATTTTTAAGTCTGTAATAATATTTTGTAAGAATTTTTTAATAAATTGAAATTTTGTTTTTGTGCATCCATCACAAATTTTAAATTTATTTCATTTAATTTGTTTTACAAATTCCTTTAAAATCATAACAAATTTACAAGATAACAGCCATACAAGCAAAGAAACATATATTACAACTAAAACTATGTTCTTGTCTACTCTTGTAAAGGTACAATATTAAGATGAAATGTAATGATGAAATCCTTTTGGCAAAAACATATATTTTTTTATTTTATTTTATTTTCTCATTACATTTTCGTGTTATTTTTATTTTTGTTTTTTATTTTCATTTTGTATTTCTAACGTAAATGTTTGTTTATTCAGTTGAGAGCAGTGAAATTAGATTATCGTTCGTTATACTTTCACAAATACATACATCTACAAATAAATACACGTACAGATTTATCTGCAAGTAGACAGCATGTTTAAACTGTTTTAATGTTTTTGGGTATATGAGTACTTAAGTGTGATTGTGTGCAAAACTTTCATACTCGCACGCACGCATCTTGTGGCATGTTTTTTATTTCCTTTTTTTCTTCTTCTCGGTTTTCGCTATGTTGTATGGTGTCGCAAAAAAAATAAGATTTTTAATTAAGTTGATTACACTTTAAATCCCTGAAACGTTATAATTCAAAAAAATCCCACCAAGAAAACGCTATTCTACGCTGTTGTGTACAAGTTAAAGATGTTACACACTTCGTCTTGCCAAATATGCGAACATAGAGCTGAAACTGTCTTT
Source organism: Metopia argyrocephala (assembly GCA_963576795.1). NCBI lineage: Eukaryota > Metazoa > Arthropoda > Insecta > Diptera > Sarcophagidae > Metopia > Metopia argyrocephala. The sequence continues at coordinate 51,216,208 of OY756211.1, read as the reverse complement.
CTTATTAAATCAAACCAGTAATGTTTAGCATCATTATTATTATTCTAATTCTTGCTATCATCATTATTATGAGGTTCAAGATAAACATCGACTAAAACGTCTGTATTTAACATTTAAATCGTTGTCATTGTGAATTTTTTTCTTTTTTTGTCATCATCATCATCAACATTTTGAATACCAGCAGTGCTATCACACGTGCTGCCGCTACACATTTTACTAGAATAGGGCATAAAAAACAAAACAAAACAACGTTGCGAGATATGATGAGTGGAAATGAAGAGCAAAAATATTAAATTCAAATTTAATAGAAAATCTTACATGTTGACACTGCAATCCTAAATTTATGAAAAACTTTTTGAAAATAGTTTTATGTCCGTAAATTGCTTTCAACTTTTGTAAGCCGCTTTTATGCCCTATCAAATGTCAGCATATGGGATATATTGTGTTTAACTCTTTAATTATTTTAAGCTAAAATCCTCAAATGTTGTATGTTGCAAACAAGCTGGACGTTAGAAAAACAAAATTCAGGATTTAAGTGATGTTCAAGAATTGTATTCGCATAAAAAATTGCTAAGTAAAGTTTATTAATCTTTAGCTATGAATACTTATTTACTTACTTACTTACTTACTTACTGAATTAGTTCATATTTAAGACCCAAAAATCAGAAAACAATAAAAAACTATGTTAAAAACTTATTAGTGTTCGGATTTACATATATGTATATGAGCCATGCATTCAGGATAACTTTTACTAATTAAAGCCTCGTGTGTCGATGTTTATTAGATTTTTGACAAATTTAAATAAAATAAAAACTTATTGAAGCATTTAGTGAAAGCAAAATTGTTGTTCTAGATATCTCAAGGGCATTTGATAGAGCCTGGCACGAAGTTCTTATTTCCAAACTTGCTGTTTTTGGTGTCGGTATTCATTTCTGTCGTTTCATAAAGAGCTTTCTCATGGACCACGCTATTAAAATGGTTATAGACAGTGCCACTTCCAACGAGTTCAGGTTAAATTCGGGAGTACCGCATGGCTCTGTTCTGTCTTCTACACTATTCATTGTCTTCCTAGACGACCTTCTAACTTCCAATTTTATCTATGCATTAAAAGATGACAGCAAAATTTGTTATTCATATTCATTTGAATTTAGGCTGAGCCTTTTGGAGAGTAAAAATGACCTACAGATTATCTCTAATTGGGTCGAGCAAACAGTATCGAATTTATTGCGCGCAAGACTCAATGTTGTTTGATCATGAATATGCATGGTGGTGATGATGAAATCTTGTCATCTGTGACTAGGGATAGTGTAAATATCGAGGAGGCGGATGCTCTTGACGTTCTGAACAGTAGAATTAATTGTGATGTCCGAGGGAATGATCACATATTTCGAGTGTAGAAAGAAACATTCAAATGCTTCGGTTTTTTAAAAGGGTGCAAAAAATATATCACTCAATCCGACCTTCTCAATATTTACAAGACCTCTATCCGACCTAGGATGGAATACACCTCTCATGAATTGCCCGGTTCTTCCAAATTTATTTTGAAGCTTCTCAACAGCGTGCAGGAGAGGTGAAAGGTGCTTATCAACGTAGGAAGGATATCCAATTCTATCGATTCTTTCGAGACATCTTAAAAGAAATATATATAAAAAAAAATATTTGTTTCTTGGCAAGAGCTCTGAAAGTAAATTATTGCCATGAACAAGCATATCAAGTCTATTGCTAGGATTCGACGTTAAACTGGAGGTCCCGGTACTTATGGCTGCTGTGAGAAGCTAATCCGTGATTCTCAAATAGAATTGTGTTGCCCAGTTATATATGTATCTAATACATTTGAATATCTATTGTGTTTATAATATTGTTACGAATTGTCCTTTATAATTCGTTTTATTATTCAAGGGTTCGATATTTGTAAACTAAAACACCATTACTTTTCGATTTAAAACTTTATTTACACTCTATAACGTTTAAAATACAACTAACTACTGACTGTAAACCTTAATATGTAGCCCTATTTATAGTTCTAATGTTTTAATTTGTAATTTTATAAACATACTTATTTGAGAATGTTCCTAATATATTTGTGTTTGTAATAATAACAGCAAAACGTACTTTAAAAGACTGTAATGACGACTTTGCTTTATAAAATCACGTTTTCGTAACAATATAAACTTCTTGGTACTGTAAGCATTCTCGCAAAAATTTTCCAACTTCTTTTGCTAGACCAGGCTATATACATATGTATTCAGGTCCATTATTGTATCTCTGAAACACTTATCGTGAGTCCTTCTCATGAAGTTTTTCGTTAATTGATTCCAATATATAGGCAAACGTTAAATTGAATTTCTTTAACAAATCATCACTTTATTTCTGAAACATTTGAACAGCATTCTATGTCCAAATTTCAATACAGGTCAAAAGATTTTGTGATTGCCATTTTGGGAATATCAGCTGGTACAATGTTGTAAAGAGTTTGTTTTGAGTTTGTTACTTGCAAGAATAGCTGTGTGAGCTAACTTAACCTACCCTTAACATTGGTTTGTGTATATGTATATTAATTTATAACTAAAATATTAAAAACATACGTTCATGTATAATGGGAAAATAAAGTATTTTCCCACAGTTGGAATATGAAGCGTGTCATATTCTTGCAACAATATAGAGTGCAGTTGTAGTATTAATATTTTGGCCTTGAATATTTAATGTGTGAATGACGACGGTCAACGGTATCACCAAAAGAGGTGTCTTACATCGTCTGCGCGTGTGTGTTCTTTCAGATGACACATGATACTCTTTTATAAGTAGGCACTTCAATAATATTTTACAAACATGCACTCGAAAAAATGTAATCATGCTACAATGGGTATTTATTGGTGAGCGCATTGTAAGTCAATCACAGAGCGCATTGTAAGTCAATTACTAGGGAACAGTAATTGAGTTGATGGCTCGATAGTCGCAAAAGGGATTCCAGATGTTAAAAATTTTGCTTTTATTTCAATGAAATTTTTTTTAACTCTAAAATCTTATTTATGTAAAAAAAGAAACATTTTTAATCGATATATAGACATTATTTGTAATTTGTTTAAATTTTACTTTAAATATATCCAAAGAAAATCTATTTATTTTATCTATTTATTATATACTTTGTCAACACTTAGCTAACTTCGTTTAGGTAATAATATTTAATATATATAAGTTACATATACATACACATAAATATGTATTTATAATCGTTTATATTCATATCAATTAGGGAACAAAATTATGATTTTATGCAAATTAATATTTTCAAAAAGGCCACCTTACCCAAGTGACTAAAATCCTTATAGAAACATAAACGTTTTTTGAAACATTTTTTGTTCAATTATGAAAAGTGTAAACTAAAAATAATTAAATATATATATGTACATTAGGGGGGGTCGATTTGTATGGAAGAAAAAATGTCAACAAAGCGTATAGCCAGAACGAAATCTAGGGAAAATTCTAAGAAAATTTCTCAAAGAAACCATGGGTCTAAAATAAATTCGTAGCTCCCGAAAATCGATTTGAAAATTTTATGTCACGTTTTTCACAAAAAATCATTTAGTTTTTGAATATCTGAGTGATACATTCTTATCTGTTTATTATTCTATGAATTATGTATACAATGGTGTCATGTATTACTTATTATTACTTATTATAGGGTTATTCAATTATATTATAATACGATTTATGTATAATAATCGATCGGTTGTCCGTTTGGTCATACTTTAAAAAACAATTGCAAAAAGTAGTGTTTTTACGACAATTTAACACGCTGTCTTACCTTTTGAAATTATAGGAAAATTCCCATTAATGGTTTTTAATAGAAAATTATGTATCACCGTTTATCTTAGAATTTCAGCTTTCCAGTGGTAGCTTGGCATCCTATTCGGGTTGCCATTTAGTCGGGGTTCATTACAGAATTTAAAAAGGATTTTTTTGACAAGTTGTAAAATGAATGCTTTTTTAGAATTAAAGAGTGTAAGAAAAATAGGATACTTTAGTTATAATAGGTTATTGTACATCACTAGTTAGGTCATTTTATCAGATTTCCATTGGAATGAATAATGCTTCGATCGGTAGTGCCGTTTGATTATATTTAAAAACACAATTGCAAAGGGTAGGGGTTTTACAACGTTTTTACCTTTTGAAATTATAGGAAAATTCCAATTACTGGTTTATAATAGAAAATTGTATATCACCGTTTAGCTTAGAATCTCAGTTTTCTTTTTATTGCTCTTAGCCTCTGCAAGAACTACTGAGTGCGATTCTTTTACAATTCTTGGATGATATCTACCATTTTCTTCTCTCGTCATTGAGTTTTTGTTTCTGCCATCAAATGAGAATGCTACTAAATCATAATCATTGCGTTGCTTTCTATGAAAAGCATCCCTACATTTCTTTTTTTTCACGTGAAAGCTTAGATTTGCCTATAATTATTGGTTTCCCATTTTCATCGTTAAAAATATGTCATCAATAGTGTGCAGAAATGTTAAAGACTTGCCGGAATTTGCTTGACATTTTATTTGATATTGATATTTAGTTAGTAATGTTTTTCGAGACACTTTTCTCATGAATTAACGGAATATTTAGCTTATTCCAAATTTCAAACAATTTTTTGCCACTTGTGGAGTATGAAAACAAATAGTCTAAAAACAAATAGTATTTCAATACGTCAAGATTATTTGGTAGATTAAGCCCACATAAATCACTGGGCAAGCCAATGTTCAGACTGGGTAGAACACAAGACCCAGAGTTCATTGAATTTGTATAAATCTCTGAATTGGTGTAATCAACTCCAATTACAGACGTTTCAATTATAATTTAATAATTAAAAACTATTTAAAAGTTGAAAAAAGTAATTTGGAATACACGCTGGTTATTGAACGCAGACAGACTATCTGACATTTACGAATCACTCCCACACTTCTAGGTCAAGGCGAATTGTGCCAAATGTCCAAAAAAAAAGACAAAAGCACTGCATTGATAATGGCATGCTATTGTTTTTAAATTATTCTAAACAAAAATGCTAGTAGGTTTTAGAGAACAATTTAATATAACATCATAACTTGAAATCGATTTTTGGTAGCTACGAATTTCTTTTAGACCCATGGTTTCTTAGAATAATTTTCTTAGAATTTTCCGTAGATTTCGTTTTTGCTATACGCTTTGTCCGAAAAAAAAACGACCCCCCCTAATGTACATACTAACATATGTAGATATGAATGTGTGTACATATTAAAAGGGTATTTTTTTAAGGCGAAATTTATGAAAAGGTATTCAAATTTAAATTCAACGAGATTGTCTAAAATGTCATAGACATTTTTCAATTACTTGAAAGTCCTCTAGATACTTATACGTATGGAGAATATCATTTAAATGTCCTCTGCATTAATTGATATTATTTGCAAAGTTATATTTGCTTATGGCTTATTAAGTGGAAGGAAAGGCTACAAAGTTAAATTGCGCGATCTCGTTTGTGGCTCACAACCTTCAGTTAAGGTTATCTCGCTAAAAATCTCTAGTGTGTTATGAGATGTGTACTGTATTAGTGTGACCGCAAGTTATATGTAAATTTTTTTTTTTTTCGTATTTTTCCAAATTAGAAAAAAATATATATATAATAAATTTTAAATCATTTGCATAATTATTGGGCGTGCCTTCAGCCCACAAAGTTTGCTAAAAATGCTATTTTTATCACTATGGCTCTCTTTAATTGTTCATAACTTCAGTAATATTTATTTTAGAGAAAAACCTTATTCACAAATATTCTGGGGCTATATCTGATGAACAATGTTGTTCCATATTAGTTTTCGTTAACATTAATATTAAATCCAGAAAAAACGAAATTAGAAAATAAGAGCGAAATTTTCACATATCTTCGCATTCTTTGCCTGGTAATTATTGTTTTATTAAATGGTGTAATTATAAAAAGTTTTGTGTTAAAATCTCCTTCGTGCTCATAGGAAATTGTTTTTGATAGTTTTTGACTACTTGCAATATATCGACCCCTTTGCGCGGAATTATCTTATGTGCCAAAATCCAAATCTTAGAGGAGAGCCATTTTTCTACTTTTCTGTGCTTTGGCTTGCAATATCAAAATAAAAATTTAAATGTGCTTAGATAATTAACTAATATAAAACTACACCTAAAAGTATTCTGGTGAAAAAGTTCAAGTTTTCCGAGAAAAACGAAGTTTTTGGTGTATACGATAATTTCGCTTACAACATTTCGAAGATGCGTGTGTAGAAAATGGAACTTACGATATTATTTGTCAGTGTAAGAAATAATTTGCAACAAAGATTTATTTGTGGTTTTATGTATAGGGTGTTTTTTTTATTGGTATAGAACTTCGAATTGAAATAAAACACAAGAAAATCGTTTTAATGTCCATCAATTTGGCTTTATTGGAAGGATAATTTTATGCCATTAATGTTTAATGATTTCGGGCATGTGGCCGCCGCGGCTAGCTCGCGAGCTCTAGAGCCAAATCTACAGGTCCAATTTTCAACCACTTTTTCGAGCGTATGGGGCCGTATGTTGGCAATAACGCCACGAATGTTGGCTTCCAATTCCCCTAACGTTTCTGGTTTGTTGGCGTAGACGAGCGACTTTACATATCCCCAAAGAAAATAATCCAATGGTGTCAAATCACACGATCTTGGTGGCCAATTGACAGATCCATTCCGCGAAATTATGCGCTCATCGAATGTTTCCTTCAATAAATCGATTGTGACGTGCGCTGTGTGGCATGTAGCGCCGTCTTGTTGGAACCACAACTCATCCACATTCATGCCATCCAATTCGGGAAGAAAATAGTCCGTTATCATGGCTCTATACCGGTCTCCATTAACGGTAACTGACTCTCCAGCATTATTTCGGAAGAAGTATGGCCCAATGACTCCACCAGCCCATAGAGCACACCAAACAGTCAGTTTTTGTGGATGTAATGGCGTCTCAAGGGTCTCATGTGGATTCTCTTCACTCCAAAAGCGGCAATTTTGTTTGGTGACGTAGCCATTCAACCAAAAATGAGCCTCATCACTGAACAAAATTTTGCGATGAAAATCAGCATCGAGATCAATCTCATTTTCGGCCCATTCACCAAAATCACGACGCATTGCATGGTCTCGCGGCTTTAATTCTTGCACAAGCTAAGATCCAGCTTGTAAGGTCGCAAGCCAAGATCTTTGCGCAAAATCTTCCATAAAGTTGATGGACAAAGCTCCAATTGCTATGCACGGTGGCGAATCGATTCATTCGGGTTCTCTTCAACACTTTGGTCTACAGTGGCAATTGTTTCTTCGGTGCGCACTGTTCGACGTCTCTGCGGATGCGCATTACCACATAGAGTAAACGTAGTGCGAAAACGATCCATAGTTAACCGAATTAATTGCTCTGATGGACGATTATGTCGACCATAAAATGGACGGAGCTTGCGGTAAGCTTCGCGAACTGAACCATTATTTTCGAAATAAATTTGCACGATTTGCAAGCGCTGTTCTTTTGTCAACCTGTTCATGATGAAATGGCAAACCAAACTAAATATTAATCACTTGACAGCTGACAAAATGGCCGCCAGTTAAAAAAGTGATGCCAACTTAAAGTTCTGTACCTCAATAAAAAACACCCTATATTTGTTCATTATTTTTTAACTTAAGCTCTGTTCAGACGGTTGTCAGATCTACCAATATTGTCAGAGCTGGCAATATGCTGACAATAACCTTACAATGAAAAATTGTCAGCACTAAATAAATTTTCTGTTTACACGATTGTAATAAAATTGTTAGAAAACTTACAATTTAATTGTCAGAGAATTTTCTGACAATAACTGTTTCTGACAACGTTTGCAGAAAAAAAATTGTCAGTTCACACGGTAGTCAGATTTGCTCTGTAGTAAAAATGTTCAACGTAATTAACAGACTAAACTTATTGTAAAATGTGTGTGAGAGAATTTGGAAATTGTGATATAAGTACATATTTTATTAATTAAATTCAAATATACATATAAATTATGGATGTTTTTTTTTCTGACAATGATGCCGTTGTCAGGTGTTAAATATTATGGCATTTGACAATGCCTGACAATGATATGACAATAACAAAGAAATGCGTTTACACGGTTGCCAGATGTCTGGCAATATTGTCAGTTTTTCCAATCTGACAATGCTCTGACAATATTTTATCTAGCAATGTTGAAACAGAAAAATTTTAAGTTCACATGATTGTAAGAAAATTTCTGTACATTTTTCTAACAATATTGTCAGATCTGACAACCGTCTGTACATAGCTTTAGAATGGTACAAAATAATAAAAAATGTAATCTGTATTTAACAGAAGCATGAATTAAACTAAAAAAAACCAATAATAATGATGAGTTAATCTTCTTTGTCGCTTTCATTTAACACGTCTTTTTCGCGTACAGAATATTTTAAATTTAAATACTCATAGTGGTATTTTAACGGTATGCTATTTTTTAAACATAGATTTTTCAAATCATTGAATTTTTGCAAAGAGATACACATGGTGAATTGTACAACTTTTGTAAATTAAAGGTAAAATTAAAGTTATTTGCAGTCTTGTTGGTAGAATTTTCGGAATATCCGTAAATGAGTTCAATTGATTTTGATTTTTCAAGTAATAAAGCTATCCGGACTTTATTTATGTTTAGTTTAACTTTGTTTGATAGTAACAGATCTGCAAAGGATCCAGTTTTCAAAATCTGTGTGGTCTATTTCAATACAGTTGTACCCCAATGGATTAGTTGCGAGAAATTGTGGGCCATTCACTTGGCGCCCAAATATTACTGTACGCAGGCATACAGAATCATGTACAGAATCAACTGGCATCTTTGTATGACCGAAAAGTAAATATGTTATTTTAATTTTTTCAACGGAAAATTTGGTTTTTGGTGGTTTAGTGTCTGGTGCTAGCAGGTTTTTTTCTTTCAATCTAGAAACGAGTAACTCGAACTGTACTTTTGTCAAATAAAGGTCACACACTAGGTCATTCAACTAATATTGGTTAAAAAGTTCTGTTATTGGGATATTATGAATACAATTTTGATCATATAAGTTATCACCTTTATATTATGTTCCGACTTCGAAAGAAGCTTCGGCATATTCTGAATATAAAACTTGAGCTGGATTAGATTACATAGTTGGTCGTTTGGCAGAAGGGAAGTTAGGATAAATCCATTTGTTGCAGTTTTTTGAATTTATATCATTTATATCAACAACGCAAAAATATCAATCACCATGGTGATCATCAGGGTTCGGAACTTCAGTGAACTTTTTTTTGCACTTTTCCCTTGTCGCATACTTACAACACAATTTTTACAGTTCTAGGTACCCACGGTTTATCTAAATTACATATTTGCACTTCGAAATATTCAGTATACGCTGTATAAAAAACAATAGTTGATAGAAAGAAAAGGCTAATAGATTTAAAATTGCTGCATCAAAGTCTAAAAGAAAATCAAAAAATATTACCGGAAAATTTTAAAAGTTCTAATTTTGTGTAAAAGAACAGCGATCAACCCCAAAGAACCCGCACAGTAAAGTTGAAATTAGGGGAGGAATTAAAGATGACAATGAAGATGATATTGTTGATGTTGTCCTCGGTCCAGCCCCTGGAAATACAAATGCATTGTCTTCTCCCTGTTGCCAGCATCAAAACGCATATTAGTGGATGTCGAAAAGTTTTTAAAGCCTTGTAGCAACTATTCTCTCATTGTACCTGTTTAGTCACAACAATGTTTTTAAGTAAACATTTTCAAGTCTTAACTCCATGTTCAGTATGAAAGCTATTACTTTCTGTTTTCAGCTCTGTAGTTCAGCCTACATGTAGATCAGAAACACTGAGATAATACTAATGCCTCTAAATCATAGGTCGGCATTTCATAGCTGAATTCAGCCGGGAGAGTTCACATGTATTCTTACGCTCTTTTATTTTGTCCTCTCTTTGCATTAGTTTTTTTGCAAAAACACTTAAAGAAATGTATCATGTTACGAGACAAATGTTGTTTTATGTTTTAGTCGTCAATGAACTGATGACGAGTGAACATATGTATCGCATGTTTTAATTATTTTTTATGAAAATAAAATTATTTTTTAGATTAATTGAAAAATAATTTATGAATCTCTAAATATATTATATTATTATTATTAATTTAAGATATTTGAGTGCATTTTTTTCCTTTTTAATAAAATCACACAAAATTTCTTAAATTATTATAATAAATGTGACTTGTAAACTAAAAAACAAGATATTAAAAATTTTTTTAAGATCTTCCTTCAAAAAAAGGTTAGCACTTCTGAATTTTGCATACCCGAATTAGATATACCCAATATGTTTCCTACAGCTATAAAAGAAAGTTCCTAGTTCATACACAGTGATATGTAATTTAATAACATACATATTTATAAAATCACACATTTTTTTGTTCAGTGCAGTTCTTTTCCATGCTCACTAACACAATTGCAAATCAATTTTGCCGACCTATGCTCTAAATGCATATTTTTATTTAACGCACTAAGCTGAGAATGTGTGTAGTTTATGAACAAAGTGTTTACACTTTACAGCTTAGCTTTTCTCTTAAAATAAGTACACTCTAAAACTTTTCCCAAAATTTAGGTTCATATTATGTCTAAATTGGTGTTGAAAATTTGTTGTTGTCTAAAATTATATAAATTTCATTCTTAATTTTAAAAAAAGTAAAAAATTTACACAAAAAAATAAATTTGCTATCAAAATTGTTTATGTTTAAACAAATTATGTTTAAATTTACAAAATAATGTTCAATATTAAGCACATTTGCATAAAATCAGTAAAAAATTTGTAAAATTAAGCACTTTTGCCTAAAAACAGATATAAATGTGTAATATTGAGAACATTTTAGTAAAAACGAAGAATGAAGACGTGGTAACAAAGCGACGAAAAAAAGAAGAAGCATTCATTTGCAATAAAAAGTTCAAAAGAGTCGCGTCGTATTGGTATTTATTCGAATTTATAAATAGTTTATAAAGTATATTAAAGTGTTAATTAATTATTCACAAAAAAATTGTTGTGTGCAAAATGTCAAAGTTTATGAGTTTATCATTTAATGAAGAAAAATGCAATGTTTTTAAGTGTTTGTATTCAAAATGCTGTAAAATATATACCAATTAAGTATAATTCCTATGCAGTTAATTTCACATGGAGTCACTCTACTAAAAGTCGCATGTGCAATAATAAATATAATTTGAGCCATTGATATCAATAGTTGGTAAGCAAATCTTTTAATATTAATTATTTTATTTTACTAAAAAGTTTTGTATTTATTTGAAAAGGAGATTACGTCGAAAGAGGAGGATTTCAATATACTGGATCTTTTTCTATAGTTGCTTTGTTACTCAAAATTTTGGATTCTCCTTGCGATATTTTTGTAGATTTTATCCTTCGCAAATTAGAGGAAAAAGTGTCATATAAATAATTTAAGAAAGATTAATACTTTAATACGTAAGCTCGATTATGCCATATAAAAAGTGATTTTTTATATAAATATTTTCATTTATTTAATCCTTTATATATGAAAAAATGCTTTTTTAATTAAACTTTTTTTATGTACATGTAATCTTATGACACTTTTTTTACAAAAAGACAATATGTATGTAAAGTATATGTAATAATATGTAACTTGTTAAAAGATAAGACAGTTATGAACATATGTATATATATATATATATATGTATGTATTTTATATATATTTATAAGTATATATAGATAGTTTATAAGACATATAATTTTTAATAAATTAAATAATGTACTTAATTAAAAATATGTATTGCAGGCATTTTCATTTTTTGAGTGTTGAAAATAAATATATGAAAGGGGGAAAATTAGACATACATTGCCTAAAATATTTAAACATTTTTTGTTTAATTTTAGACATATTTTGCTTAAAAACTAACAAAATGTCTAAAAAAAATAGATGTTTAATTTTAGGTCGAAAACAGTCTGTAAAGTGTTGCCTACTATTATCGACCTAATTTTCAGCAAAAGTGGTTTAGAGTGTAGTATGAGTATTTTTGCTATAAGAACATGAGTAAAGCAGAAAAACCAAAGATAGAGAAAAACATTTATATTTCTCATTCATTATCCGGACATGCGTTGAAATTATCCAAAAGACTTCAAGGATATTCCAACCGGCACGTGATTATATTTGTTTACAAAAAATGAATTGAATTTACAAGGAAGGAAGTAAAAGCATCTGTAGTGAAATTGTAGCAATTGCAATGGCAGCAACAAAGACTGCAACGACAAAATTGCGCTTTTTTAACTAAAACACGCAGCTACGGTAGTCTCATCCAGAAAAGTGTGAGTTAAATAGTTGATGTTTGGTCTCGAATATACACAGGAAACAAAGAACTCTGATGAGACTACCGTAGCTGGAGTCGAAAACAATTGTTCAGTTTGGCTAGTGTACTATTCCTTCACGTACATCATTTCTTCTTTAATTACCAAAAATATTCATTTCCGTTAACTTTGATCTAATTAAAGCATTTTTTTTATATACAAAAATAATTTCATTACTATACCGATGTTCTTAATTTGATTTCTTAATATGTACACAAAAATCTTATAATAAAACAAAAAGTTGTTCTAAAAACTAAGTCAAAGTAGTTTTCCTTTTTTTTCAAATGTAGTTATAAACCCTGCCAATCTAATATGTTGAACAGAAGTAAGTTAATGCAATAAAAACAAACCAATTTTTTTTTAAATTCAAATGTAATATAAAAGTTTTCTAAGGAAAAATGCAAGCATATGACGAACTGTAGATATCCTATAAAATCATTTGATTGTACAGTGAAATAATGTGCATGAAACAGGCCTGTTTACATTATCAAGAAATTCATTGTATACAGTTTGAGGCCCATTATTGCAACTTGCCGTTAGTTAAAGGCAGGATTTTTTCAGAGAGATAAATCCCTTTTTTGTTATAACAAATAAATTTTAACCTAAAGTGACCGATAAATTTATTGGGTAGACTGCCTTACCTTTCGGTTAAAGTCTGTCTGATAACCTCCTACTTTTAACTGTCGGCAAGTTGTAATTATGGGCCTAAGAGAAATAAAAAATTTTTATTTATTAAATGGAAAAGATTTACGAAAATTCCACCGCGTTACAAAAACGAGCTTTTGTTCTGTCCTATAAACCAAATATACTTTTTCGGAAAAGGGAGAAAAAATAAAAATACAGGTGTATCAGCGATTTTCATGTACACGTCAGAATTTTTTTTGTATGCATAAGTATAAAGCTCTCTTGAATTTTTTTGGAAAAATGGTTATCGTTTTTTTTTTGTAACGGTTTCAGTTCGTTTTTATTAATTTTGTGATATAATAAAATAAAAATTGTTAAGAAATTTTGGCCTTTTATTTTTGAGTTTGTAAGCATTTGTGTCAGCATCGCGACAAATAGACCAACAGTATTCGCCAAGCATATGCGTAATGAACCTTTCGTCATGTTCATTGCTACAAGCTCCTAAATCATAAGGGAAAAAGTCTAAATGATTGTGAATGAAATTGATCTTTAGCAACATTAATATTCCAATTTCGCCATATGCCGAAATCATTTCTGCGACAATATTTTTATAATTGGCAGCTCGTTTGTTGCCAAGAAACTGCTTAATAACGGCAACTGTGCCGTTCCATGCACGTTGTTCAATAGCATTCAATTCTGATGAAAATTCATAACTTGCAACTATTTTTTTTTATCTGAGGACCATTGAAAACACCTTAAATCATACACTTAATTTTTTCTCAGATGAAATATATAGAAAGAGGATGGATGGGTCGAAAAACAAAATTTTTTTTGGAACGCTTTAGTAGTTTAAAAATTTGGAGTCCCTTCAAATATTGCTGAAAACAGTGAAAAAAATTAAAAAAAAAAAATAAATAAATTCAGGAAAATCTGAGAATTGATAAAAATCAATTTTTTTTTAATTTGACGTGATACAGACATTTTCACAAGTCTGCCTGCAGAAATTCAGCTCGATTGGATCAGGGGAAAAGGGTTAAAAGTTGATCTAAAGCCTTTCACACAGGCGTACAGACGAATACTATGACCTTTATACTTTATACACGTGTATTTTTATTTTTTCTCCTCTTTCCGAAAAAGTATATTTGGTTCATAGGACAGAATGTGTATAACGCGGTGTTATATTTGTATTTATAAATAATTATGTTTGTACTCATATGCACTCTAAACCACTTTTGCTGAAAATTAGGTCGATAATAGTAGGCAACACTTTACAGACTGTTTTCGACCTAAAATTAAACATCTAGTTTTTTTAGACATTTGGTTAGTTTTTAAGCAAAATATGTCTAAAATTAAACAAAAAATGTTTAAATATTTTAGGCAATGTATGTCTAATTTTCCCCCCTTTCATATATTTATTTTCAACAATCCTTAAATGAAAATGCCTAAATTATATATTTTCAATAAATTTATTTAATTTTTTATAAATTATAAATCTTACAAACAATCTATATATAATACTTATAAATAGATATAAAATATTGTACATATATACATATATCCATAACTTTTTTAACTCTTTTAAAAAGTTACATAATATTGCATATATGTATGTTACATACATATTGTCATATACATACATAAAAAAATTTAATTAAAACACATAAAATCCAAAATATAAATTAAACACATTGCATTTTTCTTCTTTATATTCGTACGTACAAATGTAGATGAGAAACTCTTAAACTAATTTTTTCTGCAATTTTGCAACAAACAATTTTTTTTAATTAATATACATACATACAATATACATAATTAATATACACTTTAATACATTTTATAAACTAGTTATAAATTACAATAAACACCACCAGCTGAATACAAAGCACTTTTTTTTAATATATAGATGCTGCAGCCACTGCAAATTTAATTTTTAAAAAAATTCCAGAACACGACGCGACTCTTTTGAACTTTTTATTGCAAATGAATGCTTCTTCTTTTTTTCGTCGCTTTGTTACCACGTCTTCATACCGTTTTTACTAAAATGTTGTCAATATTACACATTTATATCTATTTTTAGGCAAAAGTGCTTAATTTTACAAATTTTTTACTGATTTTATGCAAATGTGCTTAATATTGAACATTATTTTGTAAATTTAAACATAATTTGTTTAAACATGAACAATTTTGATAGCAAATTTATTTTTTTGTTTAAATTTTTTACTTTTTTTAAAATTAAGAATGAGATTTATATAATTTTAGACAACAACAAATTTTCAACACCAATTTAGACATAATATGAACCTAAATTTTGGGAAAAGTTTTAGAGTGTGACTAGCTAATTTCGAATAAATGTCACACAAATAACATTTGTATGACAAAGAAATCTTTTTAATTTTTTGCTTTGTAGGAAATGTTTTAACTATTTGTAAAGCCAATTTATGAAATTTATTCAAAATAATATGTTTTCAGATTCATCCGAATTACATTCAGCCAACTTAAAAATTTTTACAGCTTGAGGCTGAAATAATTTATGTCTTTCTTCAAATCTTTGTGATCGGTATTATCATCAAAAGCACATTTTCTGCATTGTTCCGTTGTCTGTTATCATCTGAAGTATATTCCACCTAGAGTAAAAGTAAAGTTAGCCTTTCCAATATGGCGCTTACTTCTTCTTAACGTTGTTGAGGCAAAGTAATTTGCGGTAAACTTAGGGCATGATTTCTTCTTTGTCCTCGGCGGTAATAAAATAACCCACACGTCTAGCATGCTTTTTGTTTATCATATCTGGCATTAATTCTTGCCAAGCCATTTTAAGAATAAAAGTGCATCTTTGAGAGTTAAATCTTTAAAAAACTCACTCGCATCTTGTTTACTTATAGTATACAAATATAATTCTGGTCCATTGTGGGATATTGGCGTTATATTGTTGGAATGAATACGACAAGAATGAAATTAATTCCAAGGCAAAAGGAATTTAGCTTTTTTTGCTAGTTGTTGTGCAAAAAAAAACTGTTCTCTCTATAGAGTTTTGAGTTGTTCACAATTTAAGGGGGTGTGTGGCATAAACGGCCCAGGTTTGAATCACAGCAAAGGTGAACAAGTTAATTTGTGGTTTTTCAAAATTATAACTTAAAAATAAAAGGTCCCCCACCCTCTTAGAAGACAAAGAATCCGCTCACCGACATTTCACTCTATTCCACCTTAACCAATGTAAAAAAAACTATTGATCAGGAGAAAAGCGCCACCTATTGGGAAGTAGCAGGCAACAGCTAAACCTACTTAGTGAAGGCACTCACCACACAATCAACATGATGCAACGATGAGGCAGTTGTTGTTGATCATTCAAGAGTGAAGGTATAACACTGACCTTTGAAAGATCAATTCACAGCAATTTGTCTCATTTCCTAAGGCGCTTAATAATAATATAAGAAAAAAAATATGTATACTCTCCTTTCCAAAAATCCCAATACAATGCCGAGCATCAGCAGGGGTTTGCCCCTGAGTATTGGTCTCTATAAAACTAAAACTAATGTAAAAAACTATAAGTTCACCGTGTCTAATAGTTTGGATTCACTATATTCCAAAGTCACTGTATTTTGTGATGATAGTTGTGTAAATTTTTACGGATTTATAATTGGAAACTTATAAAAATATAATACTTAATAGTATTTAATTTAATCTCAATTCACTGTGAGTATTCTTTATACACAGTTTCGTATGAATTCTAGAAATATTTGTATAAAAACTTTTTTAAGTTATCTTTTCATCTTCTGAATGTGATCTTAATTTAAAAAACTGTATTTGACTATAACAGAAATTTGGCTACTCGTAGAGTTAATTTGTGGTGTACTCGTGCGTACATACTTACAATGAATAAAGTGTTCCATTTTCAAGTTGTGCAAAAATTTACTGCTTTTTTTTTCTTGTGAAATCGTTTTTCAGTTGAACGTATCCTCTTTTGCATTGAACTATAGACGAATGATCAAATTGTTTGCAAATAGCGACAGTGGTGTAGAATCCGAAATATTATTAATGGAGTAATTTACTCCTCTTGAATAATAAATAAAATAAGTCTAAAAAGAAGTACGTACTAAATCCATGCAGGATTGATTAATTATATATGTAGGATAATCAAATAATAATAAGAAGAAAAACATCAAAAATATTTTTAAAACCATATCCAATTAAGATAATCAAATACATACTTGTATTTCTATATTTTTTCTGATTTTATATTTATATGTACGCGTACCTGTGCTGTTTGAAACAATTTAAACATGAAATAAATACTCGTATTACCCAAAAGCAAAATAAGGTTTCAACTTGATTATGAAAAACTACGTCTAAAGAGCTTCGGGTGACAAATTGTAAGATGGTGCTTTAAAGGCCATATTCCAATCCAAATTAAATCCGACCATATTATTATTAGAAAGTAACTTTTTGTATTTTAGAATATATTATTTTAGTCGATATTGAAAAGTACAGGGTGACCGCCGGGAAGGTATACTACTTTGTTTTGCCACCATTTTGGTAAAAATTAGTGTTGACAGTCGTGAAATAAAGACGTTGCAAATTTATTATGGAAAAATATTTGATAAACCAACGTATTTTAATCATTAAAACATTTTATTAAAATCCATCATCGACTACTGTCACGATGAAAAAGTTACGTGAAATAAGTGACAAGGAACATTTTTATTTGAAGTTATGTGTGAACAAACAGAATTCTCCGGTCTGAGCAATGGAGAACCTTTAATTATCCATCAGTCACCTTTGCATCCATTTAAAGGTATAGTCTGGTGTGCAATTTGGTCAGGAGGAATCATTCTTTGAAACTGAAAACGGCATAACGATAACTGTTTATGGGGAACAATATCATGATATCATTGAAAACTTTTTAACGCCACAACTGCATGCTTTGGGCTTAACTAAGATGTGGTTTAAACAAGATGGTGCCACATCGCATACAACCAGGCTTACAATAGAATTACTGCGAGACCTCTTTCCACAATAAGTTATTTCAAGACATGGTGATGTTGATTGCCTAGCACGGTAGCCTGATTTGACTGTTTCTGTATTTGTTTAAAAAGCATTTTATTTGTCATACTTAGAAAAGCAAAAACTACTCCTCTTTAATACTCCGCATATGAGAAATCAATGAAAAAATAAAAATAATTTCCTTTAACTTGAATTGAAAGCAAATGCATATATTTTGATTGTAACATACGTTCTTCTTTATTGCGTTTTATTCAAATCCACAGTAGCATTCAAATCGAATGTTCATTTTTATAGAAGGTGGTCACATTAATAATGACAACATCTTTAAAACAAAAAGAAACAAGAGTTATGAACATGGTTTAGGATAAAAAACAAAAGAATTTATTTGCTCTCTTAAGTATAAGTAACAGAGTTAAGTTGTTAAAACCAATGAGACTTAGCCAGATACACTATTATGTTTATTAATATGCAAAAGCTATGACTTAGTTACCTTCACATCGTTGCAAGAATTAAAGAACGCTGTAGCTGTCAAAATATTTAATATTCATTACAGCCAAAAAACCTGTATAAAAGTAGAAACAAGACACTGGTATTTTTCATAGCGTAGACCGCGTAAATGAATTTCTTTTCATCATAGAAATCTGGGACCGGGACCAATCGACGCGTATTTTTTTCTGATAAAAATGATGCAAAAAAACGTATTTTCGATTTTTTGTCAGTTACTGCGTTCTTTAATTATTGCGACGATATAGCTTCCGCATATCGGAGTATTACTATATGTTTACGGATTAATTGTACTTACTTAAAAAAATCGTAAATATTTGTTGTGTGTTTATGTTAAAGGCAGCAGTTATGTCTTTTTAAATATTACGAGTATAGGGATTATCGTTCTCCTTCCAGGAAGGTATGAGTGCGACATTTTATTTTTACTAAATGAAGCTATTCGTCTAAATATCGTTTGCATATCAAAAAAATATAGAAATATCAACTGAAATGACGAAATCACAAATAATTTTTTTAATAGTGAATTTTCTTCAATGTGTTAATCATTGGACAAGTTCTTATTGTTTATTTAGTATGTAAAACGATGAAGTTGTTGATATACTAATTAAAAGTGAACTTAAATTATTTTTATATTAAGCCCAATGTCACACACGAAGATTTAAATTGAGCAACTATTATTGATACACTTACAAATAACCTGTAAATAAACTCCGGGTGGAGTCGCGTGAACTGTAAAACAGAGGGAGCGGACGCTCTTGATGTTCTAGGCATGGGAATTAACTGTGATATTCGTTGGAGTGTGGAGTGAAGCATTCAAGTGCTTCGGTTTTTTAAAACATTTATCTGGCCTAAGATGGAGTACGACTCTCATGTATGGGACGATACTCCAAAGTCTATTTTGAGTCTTCTCGGTGCTATGTGACGTGTGTTTCTTTGTTCTATAGGCACTATCACGGGAAGTGCTCTGACGACATAAAGACAAAAATAATCGCATATTTTTAAGTACAACTCGTACCTCTCACAGAGCACATCCTTTTGTAGTTGATTGTTCAATGAATCGCACAATGTATTATAGAGAGAATTCGTTCTTTAGCCGCACTGCTCGCTACTAGAACAATCTTCCAGCGAATGCTCTCCTACCTATTACTATATGAACAGATTCAAATTAAATATCCACAAACACTACTCGCCTTTTTTCTTCTCCTTATAATATATTTTTTTAACGCTAGTAATATGCACTGCATGAGTAGAGGTCATTCCTTGAGTACTGGTCTTGTGGCAAAAAAAACTTTTTATAAATTTTCTTCTGAACTTGCCTCCGCGGCTATGCATGAGTATTTTGTGCAGCAATTTATGCGTTTTTTTTTTGTTTGCATTTTCTTGCCGTGGATTGAAACGTTGTCTTTTGCTTGATATTACTTTACAACAAAGTCATAAATTCTCTTTTTCTGTGTCTTTTTTCTTTGCCTTTTGCTATTTGTATTTCTTTCCCCCTGGAACTTGCTTTGGGTGAAAGAGAAAATAAAGAGTACTGAAAATGTAAAAAGAAGAGATAAAAAACCCACGATTTGAGCTTCATAATGTGAATATTGAAAGATTTTGATAGACTCTTTTAAAGAAAAATAAAGAAAATCAGGGTGCTTTGATACATTGTTTACAATTTGACATTTGTTTAAAGAAAATGCAAAACGAAAAAGTATTCAACAAAACAAAAAAATAATCAAATGGGGAAATTGTACCAAAAAGACAAGTAGACTAAGCGAAATAAAATATAAAACGAAATGTAATATGCTGAAGACCCGAGTTCGAGCCCCAGAAAGTGTGGTAATTTTTTTAAATTAATTTTGTTTCGTCTGAAACGCTTTAATTAGATCAAAGTTAAATTCTATAAGGAATTTAGATTTTTGCAATGAAATTTTTTTGATAATTAAAAAAAGAAAATAATGTCCGTGAAGGAATAGTACACTAGCCAAACTGAACGTGTTTTCGACTCCAGCTACGGCAGTCTCATCAGAGTTCTTTGTGTTCTGTGCATATTCATGACCAAACATCAACTATTTAATTCTCACTTTTCAAGAAATCACATACATACACTTGTATTAGTTAATCGAAGTAAAGTCATGGGATGGATGGGGTACTTCGGACAAGGCAAAGTCTCTGATTGGGGTCAACCTGGCGGCCTCCAGAACGATCCTTGTTCCCGCTGTATTCAAGTCGACATACAGCCTCCTCGTGGCCCTCCTGGATGACATTCTAGCACCCGCTAGCTTGTTAACTAATGTATGCGGCGATTGTCCAATCCCCTGGACTTTAAATTTGGGTTCTGCGTAGGGCTTGAAATCCACCACGTAAAAACAAAAATTCAATGAAAACCGACACAATAGCCTCTAAACGGACCCCCTTCTATGTTGACGAATTTGGCAAACGTTTTAAGGACTATGATTTAAGGTTATGCGTGAGAACCCTTTATAGGGAAGGTGCTTCTATCCAATTGGCGGATGCTCTCAAGAAATGTAGGGCTGACATCACCGCCATCCAGGAAATGCGATGGATAGGACAGGGTTGTACAAGGCAAGCAACATGTGATATCTACTACAGCTGCCATGTAACAGACACGAATTTGGCTGCAGATTCGTAGTTAGCAAGAGACCTCGCCATCTTGTCTCAGAGTTCACCCCCGTGAACGAAAGGATAGCTACTATCCGGATGAAGACAAAGTTTTATAATATCAGCCTCATCTGCGTGCACGCCCTGACGGAAGAGAAGGATGATGCGGTCAAAGATGCTTTCTACGCAAAGCTCGAGGATGTATACGATAAGTGTCCGGCACATGACGCCAAAATTGTCCTCGGTGATTTCAATGCGAAAGTTGGACGTGAAGGTATCTTTGGCCCCACTGTCGGAAAGTTCAGTCTCCATAATTTCACCTCACTGAACGGCATGAGACTGATCGATTTCGCCGCGGCGCGAAACATGGTAGTTTTTAGCACCAGGTTCCAGCATGTCGTTATCCATAAGGCCACCTGGCTCTCTCCTGATCGATCTACCAACAACCAGCTCCATTGCGTCCCGTCCTCTCTCTCTTCTTCTATTTAGAAGAAAGAAAAGGAGCAAGAAAGGCGTGATCGTGAGGAAATCGATATAAGGCGTCTTACTACTGGTTTTAAACCCGGAGCAAACACCTGAAGAGACAATCATGGTAATCTGGTCACAGATGCACTGAAATTATGGAGACAGCACTTCTCTAATCTACCACAAGGTGATGACGACACAAATTCCGCCTCTAGTGATGTTGTGCCGGACCTAAACAATGACGACATTGTGATCCCGTCCCCCAGCCATGAAGAGGTCGAGGTTGCCATATGGCGACTGAAGAGCAACAAAGCAGCCGGACCTGACGGTCTGCCCACTGAACTCTTCAAATATGGAGGCGGTGAGCTGGTTAGGTGCATGCATCAGCTCATTTGCAGAATATGGCTGGAAGAAAGTATGCCCGATGATTGGAATCTCAGTGCCCTCTGTCCGTTCCTGAAAAAGGGAGACCCAACAATATGCATCAACTACAGGGGTATAAGCCTTCTCCCTATCGCATATAAGGGTCTTACGAGCGTATTGTGTGAACGACTGAAGCCATTCGCCATCTCACTGATTGGACCTTATCAGTGCGGCTTCAGACCTGGTAAGTCCACCATTGACCAGATATTCACACTGCGCCAAGTCCTGGAGAAAACCCATGAAAGTCAAGTCGACACACACCACCTCTTTCTCGACTATAAGGCAGCGTTCGATAGCCCGATAAGGAATCGCGTATATGCCGCAATGTCTGAGCTCGGTATTCCTGCAAAGCTGATAAGACTGTGCAGAATGACGTTCAGCAACTCCTGCAGCTCCGTCAAGGTAGGAAAAGACCTCTCCGAACCATTTAATACCGTGCGAGGTTTTAGACAGGGCGATCCCTTGTGTTGGACCTCTTCAATTTCGTCATGGAGAGTGTTTTGCGAAAGGCGGGTGTACATTGAAATGGCACTATATTTAACAAAAGTGTCCAGCTCCTTGCGTATGCAGACGACATAGACATCATTGGGCATACCAAGCGAGATGTCACCGCAGCCTTTAATGCTATTGAACGAGAGTCTGCAAAAATGGGTCTGGCGGTAAATGAGAGCAAGACGAAGTACATGTTGTCGACGAGTAGGGATGTTTATCGCATCGGCTCCTAGGTTACATCCGGCAACTATACATTCGATGTGGTCAAGGAGTTCATCTACCTTGGCACCGCCATTACCAGCAAGAATGATGTCAGTCTGGAGATCAAACGAAGAATCACACTGGCCAACAGGTGCTACTACGGTCTCAGTAGGCAGTTTAGTAATAGAGACCTCTCTCGTGCGACGAAATTAACACTCTATAAGTCGCTTATTCTTCCGGTGCTTTTCTATGGTGCGGAAGCATGGACGCTGTCTTGTGCCGATGCAGCGGTCTTGGGAGTATTCGAGAGAAAGGTTCTTCGTAAGATCTTTGGTCCTCTAAGGCATGGCGATGAGTTTCGCATTAGAACCAACCATGAGCTGTATGAGCTACTCGGTGATGTGGGCATTGTTCAGCGCATTAACATCCAGCGGCTACGCTGGCTCGGCCATATAGTTCGGATGGATGAATCTGCTCCAGCGAGCAAAGTTTTCGATGCGAAGGTCACCGGACGTCGGCGTAAAGGACGACCGTTTTTACGTTAGAAGGACCAAGTTGATGAAGCCCTGTCGTCAATTGGTGTGACCAACTGGAGAAGGCGCGCGCTTAGCAGAGACGCCTGGAGACTAGTGTTAAGGCAGGCCGAAACCAGTTAACGGGTTGTTATGGCCATCTAAGTAAGTAAGTATGTAAGTAAAGTCACACAACAGTTTCTATGATATTCTATCATATTTTTGTAATTGTCATCTTATTTGGATGAAACAGAATTACAATTTATTTTTGTAAGACTGCAGCCGTGGTGGCCAGAGAGGCATCGCCAGAAGCGAGCGTATTGCATACAATATTCTGAAGACCCGAGTTCGAGCCCCAGAAAGAGTGATCATTTTTTAATTGTGTCGATGTAGTATCGCAGAATAAACAAATTAAAATAAAATAAAGGTAATACAGAGTTTTTGTTACAAATTCCGGCATATTAATGAAATTTTTTTAATTTTACTGTCAAGTGTCCAAAGATTTGTATACGCATCCTGTAATAATCTATGATAGTGATGTTAAGTTTATTGTATATGGAAAATCGTTTTAATGCAATAGATATAAACTTTTATTGTAGTTTCTGTGCATATTCTATTGACATATATATTCACAACTATAATCCTTCTTTACGTAATGGTAAAGAAAGAAAAAAAAAGAACAAAAAGTATAAAAAGAATACCACATACTCTTCTTTTAAATGCATTCAATATGATGACGTTTGATGTGAAATGATAGTTGTAAAATCTAATTGACAGGGTTTAACAAAATGTGATACATTTTTCATATTTGAAAAGAAAGTGTTTTTAAAATATTTCCATAAAAATATGCTCTATACAAAATATATTTTTATTAATTGAAAATTAAATATTATTAACTATTATGCTGTCATCATAAAACACAGAATTAATTACTACCTTGTATGAGAGTAATCGTCTCCCTTGTAATGTAATGTGTGTTTTTTCTGATGTTGACAGCTGATAGTTGCTGTTTGTTTAGTTTTGTTCACATTTCAATATGGATGGACTTACATCAGAGCAACGATTGCAAATTGTTGAGATTTGTTTTTATCAACTAATAATGCTTCCCATCAAATTTACCATGTACTTCGTTTATTTTATGGCGTACGTAATCGTCTTGCAGAATGGCTAATTCGAATAACATTTTTATCAAATTTTATATGTTGTGAACCTTTTCTTTATCTATGTTAATTATACAAACTTTCGGCTTTGAGGTTCTTATATATAAATTAAAAAATTTTAACACTTTATTTTGTGTTTCTTTATTTAATTTATTCTTCCAATATTTCGATCAACCTCGTTGATCATCCTCAGGGAATAAATTATCACTACAATACAATTTAAAACATATAACATAAATTTAATAAATATCACAAACAGAAAAATATCACAACTTTCATAACAAATATCTTACATAACTATTATCCGCGGTGTCGTCAATCTGTTTATATTATTTGTCACTCACTGTCATGTTTCTCCTTTTTCAGTTCTGTGCTTATTTATTATGTGTCGATATATATGTGCACAATTATCAGTATCAGTTTTAAAGTTTATTCGTTTATTTGTTGGTATATTTATTATATGAAGCATCTCTTTGAAATATCTCTTTCTATAATTATTCTCTCTATCCAATATCATCACTTTATTAAACTCAGGCTTGTGTCCAGTTATGCTACAGTGGGCTGCAAGTGCTGTTTTTTGATTTAAATTTTTATCATTGTTTTTTAAGTCCGATTTATGTGATGATATTCTGGTCTTTAATTTTGTTTTTGTTGTACCAACATAAACTTTTTGGCATTTATCATTGTCGTCACCATTGCACGTTATTTTATAAACCAAATTTACTTCATCCATTTTGTCTAATTTTGTTTTCATGTTTGTAAATAATCTTTTAGTTGTATTATCTGATTTCATTGCCAGAATATATTTCTCTTTATTATATATATCAGAATGTTTAATTCTTTCGGACAGGCCTGGTACATAATTAATGGCTAAATATATCTTTGTAGGTTCATCCACAGGTTTGTTGTCACTACGATTTTTGTCATTTTTCTTAGTTTGTTCTAACAAGTTCTTAATTAACCGCTTTGGGAAGTCATTTTTCATAAGTATGTCATATATTTTTCGTTTGTTTTCATTATGGAATTCAATGCTACTGGTATTTAAGACTTTGTTTATAAAATTTTTTGCTGTGTTGACTATCATATTTTTAGGATGTTTTGAGTAAAAATTTATTAGTCTGCCTGATGCCATTGATTTTTGATACCAGTCTATTTTTAAAGTATTACCATCTCTGATGACGAGGGCATCTAAATAGGGTAATTTATTCTCAGACTCTTTTTCCATAGTAAATTGTATTTGTCTATTAAATGCGTTAAGTATATCCAATGTCTCATGTATTTTGTCAGTTTTTACAATCCCAAAGAGGTCGTCAACATATTTTATAAATACTCTTGGATTTATATCCATTTTATTTACCGTATTTTTTAAAAGCTCCTCCATTATTAAATCAGCTATTATTGGCGACGCTGGTGAACCCATTGGTAATCCTCTGTTTTGCTTGTAGCAATGTCCATCGAATTTAAAATAGTTACAGTCCTTGATACAAAAACCTATTATTTCTATAAATAGTTCTTTTGGTATCTTTGTGTGTTGCTCCAGTATATCCCATTTATTTTCTATAGTTTTAATTGCCAATGTTGGTACAACAAAAACAAAATTAAAGACCAGAATATCATCACATAAATCGGACTTAAAAAACAATGATAAAATTTAAATCAAAAAACAGCACTTGCAGCCCACTGTAGCATAACTGGACACAAACCTGAGTTTAATAAAGTGATGATATTGGACAGAGAGAATAATTATAGAAAGAGATATTTCAAAGAGATGCTTCATATAATAAATATACCAACAAATAAACGAATAAACTTTAAAACTGATACTGATAATTGTGCACATATGTATATATCGACACATAATAAATAAGCACAGAACTGAAAAAGGAAAAACATGACAGTGAGTGACAAATAATATAAACAGATTGACGACACCACGGATAATAGTTATGTAAGATATTTGTTATGAAAGTTGTGATATTTTTCTGTTTGTGATTTTTATTAAATTTATGTTATATGTTTTAAATTGCATTGTAGTGATAAATTGTTCCCTGAGGATGATCAACGAGGTTGATCGAAATATTGGAAAAATAAATTAAATAAAGAAACACAAAATAAAGTGTTAAAATTTTTTAATTTATATATAAGAACCTCAAAGCCGAAAGTTTGTATAATTAACATTTTTATCAAACTCTATGAGAACATTTTCGTATAACTCTAAATAGTTTTCTTTTTAAAAAATAAAAAACATATTGGAGAAGGTGCCTTACACCCAAGTGCAACCTATACCATAAGTAAGTCTAACCTCTAGCCCTCCAATGCACTTGAAAGCTATTGGGGCCACCAAAACATTTTTTTCCTTGCTAAAAATATGTTATGCCACTCTTCTTCCCAAGCTTATATTATTCTGTAAACGCTATCGTTTGTGTCCTGTACTGTTCAATAAGACTTAAGACTGGGTTTATCAATTTAGTATGGAGAATTGCAATTAATATATGTTTAGAAGGTCTTCTTGATTCATTTAAAATAAATTCGGATTTTACTTAGCTATAACTAAAATTATTTGTGACTACTAAACGTTTAACAATTTATCACCTCATGTTTTCTGAGCGATTTTTATGCAATTCAATAAAATATTTCATCTAAGAAATAATTTTATATTGTTATCCTGGATTTGTTAATTTTAAATCTAATCTTCTCTATTGTGTAACCACTTCGTCTTACAAGTTTAATAATTTTATATAATTTGTGAGCGAAAAAAAATCACTGAAAAGATATTAAAAGAAGTGTTGTATAAACTTGTATTTAAAACATTTACTTGTATTTTTCTTGCCTGTGCAAATAGACAATCACTGTTCAATAAATGTCACGCAACGTTGTAATAAAATTTTATTTTTTACGGGTTGCTTCGCTATATTCTTCGTTTTTTCAGAAAAACTAAATATGTCGCAACCGTACCACTAGAACAACGCAAAACAGTCAATTCGGAGTGGTACACAATCATTTGTTTGCCAGTTGTCTTCCAAGAAATCAGGAAAACCAACCGCCGAAGATGGATCACCCGTCACCACGACAATGCGAGCTCCCACTGCTTTTTTGAGCACCCAAAACATCGATTTGATGAGTTATCCGTCGTATAGACCTGACTTGGCACTGAATGACTTCCTTTTCTTCCCTTACCTAAAAAACCAAGTGAGAGTACAACATTTTTCGACACCTGAAGAAGCGGTTGCCGCATTTAGAATGCATGTTTTGAAAATTTTGATCGAAATCGTTTTTTATTCCATACCAGAATATTTGTTTCTGTTCTCTAATCCCGAAATATAAAAGGCAACTTTGCTACTGTAAAACTGTTAAATTTTCCGAGCGTTTAACTTTTGAGTGAGTTAACATTTTCAAGATTTTACTGTATTTGGTTTTTTCTTTTTTTTTTTTTCTTGGGGTAAAAAATGACTTGAAATCTATGAGGATTTTGCCAAAACTAAATTTGTTTTTGTTGTGTTAAAAGAAAAAAGACTAACAACAGCACATTCTATTACCAAGCTCTGGATTTTTTTTCAAATTATACTGAATTTTAAGCACCACATTTACCAGCGTATTGAGAATACTTGTGCATACCCAAATTAACTAAAATAGTGCTTTATTCGAGTTATGACGCTATTAAAGCAAATTATCGATAACATGACAGAACAAAAATACTATGAAGGCCGTGTAAATATGTATATAAGTCCATGTAATCCAAATCTTCATTTTCTGTACACAGTTGTGCTACAGACGCATTGCATGTATTGAGAGTTTTGGATAACTATTTTGTAAATGGCATAAACAATGAATATTTTATGTAATGCACTCATTAGTGATTAGTATGATTTTCGATATTTCGACCATCGACTATTCGGAGGCAAGAATATATTATTAAAAAGTCTACAAAAGAAAAATAAAAATAAATACAAAATCAATTTAATTACATTATGCGACAAAAGTTAAGAAAAAAATATATGCAAGGGTTCTGACATAGCAATCCTGTTTTTTGAAGCCCATATATTACTGAAATGGTTTAAGTTTTTTTGTGATAGATCCGTCCGTATTCATAAAGTTACTTACTTACTTACTTAGGTGGCCATAACAACCCGTTAACGGGTTTCGGCCTGCTTCAGCACTAGTCTCCAGGCGCTTCTGCTCAGCGCGCGCCTTCTCCAGTTGGTCACACCAATCGATGACAGGGCTTCATCAACCTGGTCCTTCCAACGTAAACAGGGTCGTCCTCTACGCCGACGTCCAGTGACCTTCGCATCGAAAACTTTCTTCGCTGGAGCAGATTCTTCCATCCGAACAATGTGGCCGAGCCAGCGTACAACAACACCTACATCGCCGAGGAGCTCATACAGCTCATGGTTGGTTCTAATGCGAAACTCATCGCCATGCCTTAGAGGACCAAAGATCTTACGAAGAACTTTTCTCTCGAACACCCCCAAGACCGCTGCATCGGCACAAGACAGCGTCCATGCTTCCGCACCATAGAGAAGCACCGGGAGAATAAGCGACTTGTAAAGTGTTAATTTCGTCGCACGAGAGAAGTCTCTATTACTAAAGTGCCTACCGAGACCGTAGTAGCACCTGTTGGCCAGTGTGATTCTTCGCCTGATCTCTAGACTGACATCATTTTTGCTGGTAATGGCGGTGCCAAGGTAGATGAATGCCTTGATCACATCGAATGTATAGTTGCCGGCTGTAACCTGGTAGCCGATACGATCAACATCCCTACTCGTCGACAACATGTACTTCGTCTTGCTCTCATTTACCGCCAGACCCATTTTAGCAGACTCTCGTTCAATAGCATTAAAGGCTGCGGTGACATCTCGCTTAGTATGCCCAATGATGTCTATATCTTCTGCATACGCAAGGAGCTGGACACTTTTGTTAAAAATAGTGCCATTACGATGGACACCCGCCTTTCGCAAAACACTCTCCATGACGAAATTGAAGAGGTCGCAGTATAAGGGATCGCCCTGTCTGAAACCTCGCACGGTATTAAAAGGCTCGGAGAGGTCTCTTCCTACCTTGACGGAGCTGCAGGAATTGCTCAACGTCATTCTGCACAGTCTTATCAATTTTGCAGGAATACCGAGCTCAGACATTGCTGCATATACGCGATCCCTTATCGGGCTATCGAACGCTGCCTTATAGTCGACAAAGAGGTGGTGTGTGTCGACTTGACTTTCATGGGTCTTCTCCAGGATTTGGCGCAGTGTGAATATCTGGTCAATGGTTGACTTACCAGGTCTGAAGCCGCACTGATAAGGTCCAATCAGTGAGATAGCGAATGGCTTCAGTCGTTCACACAATACGCTCGTAAGAACCTTATATGCGATAGGGAGAAGGCTTATACCCCTGTAGTTGGTGCATATTGTGGGGCTTCCCTTTTTCAGGATCGGACAGAGAGCACTGAGATTCCAATCATCGGGCATACTTTCTTTCAGCCATATTCTGCAAATGAGCTGGTGCATGCACCTAACCAGCTCATCGCCTCCATACTTGAAGAGTTCAGCGGGCAGACCGTCAGGTCCGGCTGCTTTGTTGTTCTGCAGTCGCCATATGGCAGCCTTGACCTCTTCATGGCTGGGGGACGGGATCACAACGTCATCATTGATTGGGTCCGGCACAGCATCTCTAGCAGCGGAATTTGTATCATCATCGCTTTGCAGTAGATTACAGAAATGCTGTCTCCATAATCTCAGTGCACCATGTGCATCTGTAACCAGATTACCATGTTCGTCTCTGCAGGAGGTTGCTCCGGGCTTAAAACCAGTAGTAAGACGCCTTATCTTCTTATAAAAATTTCGAGCATCATGTCTACTCCTGCACATCTCGATTTCCTCACGATCACGCCTTTCTTGCTCCCTTTTCTTTCTTCTAAATAGGCGTCTCTCTTCCCTCCTCTTCTCTCTGTACACCTCCACAGTTGCTCTTGTAGTGGTGGACTGCAACGTTCTTCTGTAGGCAGCATTCTTTGCCGCAGTGGCCTCACGACACTCTTCATCGTACCATTGGTTTCTGCGGGGAGGACGCTCAAAACCAAAGACTGTTTCGGCAGCGTTGCGCAGAGAGTGAGCAATGTGGGACCACTGTCCACCAATATTTTCGAGAGAGGACGGGATACAATGGAGCTCATTAGAAAGACGATCGGAGAACGACCTGGCTGTCTCTTGTGATCGCAGCTTTTTGATGTCCAGCTTCCCTCGAACACTAGAACGTGCCATATTCATATTCATAAAGTTACAGCTTAAAAAAAATCAGAAGTTTTTTGTTTTAAAACCGATTTTCAAAAAAGTTTTACCTTTTAGACAAAACAATTCTTTCGAAAATCGGTTGGAAAATGGCTGAGTTACGGACGTTTAACTTTAAGCAAAATACACTTTTTCAATAAATTTTACATTTTATTCACCCTCTAATTTGGTTGTGAAGCACATTCTTTTTTCTGTTAAGTTTGTAAAAAAGCGTGCTAAAGTAGCGTTTGAAGAAGATAAAAATCGACTTAAACATTTATGAGATATGCTAAGTTTTGTGGTAACATGTCTTTCGTTCTTTTTTTGTTTTTTTGTTTTTTTTTTTTTTCTTAGAAATGTATCCGTGTCCTTTTTTCTGTTATATAAATCGCTGCCAGTACCTAGTTTTAAAGACCAATAGTATTTTGAGAGCATACTGAATTTAATTTTTCCAACATATCACTATTAAATCATTAAAATTTCCTGGTGAAATTGTTCACCTTGTTTATCACTCATCTGGCCTAATTTTGAAGAGAACATATTGCAATGTTATGAACATTTTGCAACCCATTGCATCTGCTCATAATGGTCACTTTTTGTGTTTCCTTAAAAAATTTTCACACACCGAAACAAAAATTTTCCACGCATTTTGTACTACAAACGTTATTTGTTTTATGAAGTGTTCGTTTTTCATCAATTGTTATATAAGAACTCCTGAATATGTTTTGTGTAGCACAATGTTATTTTGAACATATAGTTTAAATTTTATTTATAGGAACTCAGTTGCATAAAATATAATAAAACTATAGTAAGAACACAGTCTAAATTCTTTAAAGAATTTAGCTTTTATTTGTTTGTCTGATGACCATTTCAAATTTATTTTATAATTATTATATCTGTCTTAAGATCCTAAATCTAGAATTCTTTATGAGAACTGACACCTGACTTTGTTATCAATTTTGTTTTTAATAAGCACCGCTAAAGTATGTATGCATGTAAGATTTAGGCCCATTATTACAACTTGCCGTTAGTTAAAGGTAGGATTTTATCAGACAGATAAATTGCTTTTTTTAGTACAAGTAAATTTTAACCTAAAGTGACCGATAGAGTTATTGGGAAGATTGCCTAACCTTTAGGTTAAAGTTAAGTTTTAATAACAAAAAGCAATTTATCTGTCTGATAAAATCCTACCTTTTACTAACGGCAAGTTGTAATAATGGGCCTTAACCTTTATCTGCTCTTTGCGTCGAAAACGACGCATACCCAATGCAATTTTTGAATTATTCTTAAAATGGCTAGCTAAAAGTTGGTAGAATTTCCTGACTTTGTAGAATACATAAATGTGCACATTTAGACTTAGTTTCGTATTAAAAATTTTATTTTTTTTGTATTGTTTCTAAAAAGTTACGTTGCCTACCCTCATGCGTCGTTTTTGACACATATGAGAAAGCGTATGTTTTTTGGCGGGCAACTTTGTTTTTTTACCAGTCATTGTGCTTTTTATAGGTGATAAAGTCATTTTTGTAAACAAAATATATCAGATAATTAAAAAGAAGAAAATAAAATATTTTGCAAGTGAAGAAATAAGAGCTCTTCTAAATAAAAGTGAAGCTGAAAATAACTACAGTTTTTGTGATGTCAGAAAGCCTGTAATTTGTAGTGGTGTAGTCAGCCACAAGATGGCAGGATTAGAACTTAAAATGTTATCAATCTTCCGCCCGTTGTAACACGAAATGCTTCTTGAAAGGGTATTTCTAAGGTATATAAATGCATATGCCAAAGCTAAATATGACGACGATTTCTTGCAAATTGATTCCAGCTTGTTGAAAGCTTCTATAGGTGTTTTGATTTTAGCTGGTGTGTATAAGTATATTTAGATCAAAAATATTAATCAAGTGTTGATTTATTCGATGCAGAGTATAGTCGTATAATATTAATATTATAATTATGTCGAAAAACACTTTTGAATATGCAAATGAAGTTATTCCTTTGGATGATACCATTAGCTATTACCTTCGACAAATCAACATTTGCATTCACAGGCAATGCATGTATTGATAGAAGAAAAGTGTACAACTCTACAATGTACATTGCATAACTCTAGAAAAGTTGAACCCGGAAATTAAAAGGCTGCCAGCAATTATGAGTTATTATAACAAGGCCACAGCCTTGTTCATAGAGACGTTTCCATCAATTTTTTCTACGAGTATTCAATATAGACTGTGTCGATATAGTCGATAAGATGCTTTCTTCCTACAGTTGCATAGCTGCATTAAATGTATTAATTATTTTCAAAAAAAAAAATTAACCCTAATTGCCAAACAACGCATAAAGTTGCAATAAGGAGAAATTTTCGACGGGAACTGTGGTTATCCTTTGTATGCCAATTAGAACAGGAAGGCTACGATCAAGGTCATTTGTAAATTTTATTAGTATGCCATTTTTATCATATGCATCGAAGAAATCAAAAAGTGTTCGATGTGTTTTGAAAGGAATTCAATTTCGAAAAATAACATGCATACTACTATTTGTTGCTTTTGTGCAAAAAGTGCATGTAAAAACACATATTTATAACCAAAACGTATGTGTTAAATGCATTGATAATAATTCACTCTGATATATAATAAAACTAAAAGCAATGTTTTAATATTAAGCAAAAATAAATACTAGCAATTTTTAGTTTTCTCATCATGTGTGTTTCTCGTTTTTCTACTAAAAACCATAAGAAATATATTGTGCGTCGAAAACGACGCCAGGGTATACAATGTAATTTATTTTGAGGAGCAGATGAAGGTTAAATTAATAAACAATGCTGACAAAAGTTTCACATTCATTGGTATTAAAATTTAATTTTTATTGAAAAAGTTGAGAATAACAAAATATGAGTTCTTAAAATAACTGTGGCAAACCTGTTAATAGAAAACTATAAATTTATAAAACTTATTATAGTAGGCTGGTAAATAAATGGCTATTTTAGTAGGCTATGAGAAAATGGCATAATGGTTGATGAAATTATGTTGTATGAATAAAAATAGTTTTGCATTGAATATCAAATTGAAAAGTCGTGTTTTACTTAAGTGTATTGTTGTGACGGGTTGTTACAATAACCATTAACTTTCTCATTTCTTAAGACTATTGGTCTGTTTCAATTTCATTTATGAAAAACGCTTTTTACTTTTTTTTATAAGTTCTCCTTAATTGTCTTTATTTCTGGAAAGATTTCTTATATTTCAGGCGAATCGATAAATTGTAGAAAATTGAACTGACTAAGAGCAAAGAAATAAGTGGTTTGCTTGAATGTACTTCTAATATTACCACACACGAAATGCAGAACAATATTGGCGAAATAAAACAAATTCTCTTTACTAAAAACTTCAAGGCAAAATCAAATTACTCGTACTAAAACAAAATATACTCGTAAAATGAAAAACAAAAAGAGAAACTTACAAACGGATCTAAATTTCCGTTTTCAATCTGTCTATTGACTAGCATTTGTTATTTTTACTGTTATTGGTTGATATCAAACCATCCACATCACATCCATTTTCTATCATTTCACCAAAATTGTTGTGTTGTGTGAAAACAAAAAATGAAAACATTTCATTCCACAAAAAGAACATTACCCGACTATCGACAACAAGAACAAATATTCTTTCATCTTATATGGAAATAGAAATGATGTAAAAATCGGAAATTATTGCAAATGAAAGCAGAAATATTCAAAAAATCTTTAAATAAAATAAATTTTCTTGTGTTTTCAAATAAATGAAATTAAAATTGTTTTTACTTATGGAGGAAATCAATTTTAAATGACTTATTGCAAGAAAAAGAGCAAAATGTTAATGGATTTAATTTTTTTAGGTATTTTTGATAAAATAAAAAAGAGAATAGTGATAAAATTTAAAAAATATAAAAAAAATTTATGGCTGTAGTTATTCATAAAAATATTTGTATTTGTTTTATTTAAGGCTTTTATAAATTGGGCGTTGTTCAGTGTATTAACATCCACCGGCTACGCTGGATCGGCCATATTGTTCGGATGAAAGAATTTACTCCAGCGAGAAAAGGTTTGCTTTGGAAAGATCAGGTAAATGAAGCCTTGTCATCAATTGGTGTGACCAATTGGAGAAGGTGCGCGCTTAGCAAAAACGTCTGGAGGCCAGTGCTGAGACAGGCGGAAACCCGTTAACGGGTTGGTATAGGCAGCTAAGTAAGTATGTAAAAACTAATACAACTTTTTAAAAACACATGAAAAACAATTTTATGAGTGTATAGAAATTTTTCAGTTAAATTACCAACATCTAACATACACCATTATAGTCAAAAACAACGAAACAACGATACAAGGATCCTGTGAATTCGGTAATTGTAAAATATTATGATATTATGAAAATGTGATTTGATAGAAATCCCCCAATATGTTAGACTTCCTACGAGCGATGAAATACAAAATTTTGCTTAAGGCTCAAATTAAGGAGTTAAAATAGCTGTTGATGTTGAAATAAATGTATTTTAAATGTTGAAAATGAAAGGTGTAACTGGTTTTGGCTACAGTAAAAATACCATAAAATTTTTTTAAGATAGAAAACCAAAAATTTCAGTTTTGTCACTTTTGTAGTAGTTACACGGTTTTGTGCCATGGAAATTAAATAATTGTACCCAAAAATATATCGTGCTTCAAGAATGTGTTATTTATGAATATTTTATTTTTTTTAATTTTTCATATACTTACTTATATTTGTTTATTTATAATTACAATTGGATATGGATATACAATTAATTACAATTAAAAACCTAGCGTTAAAATACTTATAAATGATGATTTATTTTAGTTGATATGCATGTTTGTGTATAAATAAGTTTTCGTATAAAATTAATAATTAAAAATCAAACAATTAACATGCATGTTTATAGAGCATACAAATCAAAGTTAATATATAAATACAATTCTTAATGTGTCAATGAATCAGTTTAATTTTAATCATACAAACAGTTAAATGGTGAAATTATTAAAATCAAATGGCATTTTTTTATATACCGAAAACTTAAAACGGTATCCGCATAACTTTACCGCAAATTTTTGCTGAAGTTATGATGGGCAATGGTTGTTGGCCTATTGAAGAAAATGCCAATGATAATTGGTTAATACCGAAAAAGATAATATACTGGATTTTTGGCTGGGTATGGCTTTTCATCGCCGTGGTCTAGTGGTTAGTGTGTTGGCTTACTAAGACATGGGTCCTGGGTTCGACTCCAGGCTCTGACATCTTCAAAAAAAAAAGAAATATGAAAAAAATATTTCTTTCGGCGACTACCTCTCAGCAGTCTTCTGGCAAAAGCTATGAGAGTAACTAATTGCCATGAACAAGCTTCTCAAGTCTGTCGTTCGGAGTCGACATTAAAACTGTAGGTCCCGGTACTCATGGATAAAAATTGACACACACAACATGAGTGCTGCGAGAAGCTAGGCCGTAATCCTGACACAGGGTTGTAAAGGCCAGTTATGTATGTATGGCTTTTCATCGATACATTTATTACCTTTTGTGAGTTAGCCTATCTTGTAAATAACATAATGGATGTTGTAAAAGCCGTTGAAAGTTTTTGCACTTCAGTGATAGCCATTGTTATACGTACACTACATATACGTTTTGTTATGGACAAATTGAAGGGACTTTTAAAATTGTTTGGTGAGAAAATATGGATAAACAGGTATAGAGTTTATTTTATAATTGATTTGTTATAGGAATTATAAAATATAAAACTAATATCTCTACAACAATTTGTCATTTATATACACAAAATTAGGCAAACTCTGGCATGTTTCGCTAGCCTTATTTGAATTAAATAAAAAGTTTTACATAATATATATAGAGATATTCGATTAACCTGTTGAATGCCTTTTTTACATTCATAGATTCTTACGAGTTTAAGGCCCATTACGAATGGGTGTTTTTTATATAGTGACACAAGTTTAAATCATAATAACGCAATGGAATATATTTTTAATATCAATATAACGGGCTTTATTGAAAAGAAAAGCTAATTTATTTATTTATTTATCTATTTCCTAGCCAATGAATAATTTCTTACAGGCTATATTTACAATGCATATAAGTATAAAGTAATGACATTAAATTACTTAGTTATTTAAAAAATCAATAATCCTTATTCTTAATGAACTATAGTCAGAAGAGTAATCAATAAGAGAAAAATGGTTGTTGAATTCTGAGCACATTCTTCGGAGTGGATCAAAGTTTGCATAATTTGAACGGAAATAATTTAGTTTAAGTGGAATGTAAAATCTCGTCGGACGGTTTGGAACTATGAGTTCTAGTTTGCTAAGTAATACTTCGGAACTAAGTGTACCGCATATCAGATTATTTATAAATGAAATATTCAAAAAAATTCTTCTGCTTTTAAGAGTTGGAAGTTTAATAAGTGCAAGACGACTTTCATATGCAGGTAAAGCTAAATTCGGACTCCATCGAAGATTTTGAAGACAACAAAAAAAAAAAAGAAACTGTTTCTGAACTGACTCAATTTTGGAAGCGTGAACGTCATATTGAGGATCCCAGACCACAGAAGCGTATTCCAAGATAGGTCTAACTAGTGATGTGTACAATTGCTTTAAGACATAGGGATCATCGAACTCCTTTCCCCAGCGTTTGATATGAAAATAATACTTCAATATAATTTCTGCCATATGCGTCACGGCTGGCGCGTAGAAAACTCATTCTGAAAAACCAATTTTCATCAACTTTTCGTAGCATTTGCGGCCGTATTTCCCCGATAATTCATCGAATGTTGATTTCCAGGTGTTTTGTTGTTTGTAGTTCACCGACGTAGATAAGTGACTTAATATAACCCCAAAGAAAATAATCCAATGGGGTTAAATCACACGATCTTGGTGGCCAGTTAGTTGGGCCATTACGTTAAATTATTCTTTCATTAAAAGTTTCTGTG
Organism: Metopia argyrocephala; assembly: GCA_963576795.1. Classification (NCBI taxonomy): domain Eukaryota; kingdom Metazoa; phylum Arthropoda; class Insecta; order Diptera; family Sarcophagidae; genus Metopia; species Metopia argyrocephala. The sequence continues at coordinate 51,178,579 of OY756211.1, read as the reverse complement.
AGTAAATCAATTGTAGTGCCCGCTGTGTGGAATGTGGCTTCGTAGTGTTGGAACCGCATATCAGCAAGATTCATGCCACGTAACTGAGGTGTGAACAAATTTCAAATCATGTTATTATACCGTTCACCATTGACAGCAACATTCTGACCACAATCGTTTTTTAATACATATGGTCCAGTGACTCCGCTTGCAAATAAAGCGCATCTTTGGATGTATGGTGTTTCGAAAAAAGCTTGTGGATTTTCCTCACTACAAAAGCAACAATTTTGCTTATTTACGTACCCATTCAACCAGAAATGGACTTCATCGGAAAATAAAATTTTAAGTGGAAATTCAAAGTCGACATCAATAGAATTATTATATACATATATAAATTGTTTTGATTAAAAATTTCAACAATTTGCACGCGTTGCTCTGGTGAAAGTCGATTAATATTGAAACTTTAAAGCAAACTTAATAAAAAACAACTATCAGCTGTGAAGTGGGTGGTCCAACAAAGCAGTGATGCCAACTCAAAATTGTGACACTCTATAAAAAACACTCGTATAATGTTATCAGACAGACTTTATCCTAAAGGTAAGGGAATCTTCTCAATAACTTTATCGGCCACTTCAGGATAAAGTTTACTTGTAATAACAAAAAGCAATTTGTCTATCTGATAACATCCTACCTTTAACTATTGGCAAGTTGTAATAATGGGCCCTAAAGGTTTAAGAGGCCTTTAGTAGGTTAAACGAATACTCTTTATGTGTATATATTTTTTCTATTCCCTATGCCCAGATTCACAATGTTTAGTTAGCTCATTAAAGTTGTTTAGTTAACGCTATATTTTGCTTAAACTTAGTTTAAACTTTACTAAGTATTAGTTAACTAAGTTAACTAGTTCAAGACATACCACTTTGTTGATAAAAATATATGAATTTTCTTTAATATGGAATCATACATGCCCACTTGCCCGATTTATTCAACTTTTTGACTGATGATTTGATACATTTCGCCCATGTTTAAATCTTAAGAAAAAAATAAAATAAATAAATAAATAAAAACATTACCAATCGCTTCACTTTAAAGTTTCTTTCAAGTTAATTTGAATTCTTTATTTTATATATTTTTTCATAGAGATGACCATCCTGGTACTGTCGAAAATTGTGATCGTGTTATGCGTCCTGTTTTTCTCATTTTTGTGTTGATGTTTAACGTTTTACTGATTTACAATGTTCTACCGATTATTTATTTTTTCAAATCAAATCAAACTCTTAAATCACCAGATAAGCACTTACCGTATTCTATGCTATTTCCTTATAATGTGCAGGATCCTTTCAAATATTTGGCTTCATATGTGGGTGCCTTTATAACAGGTTGTGTAATCATCTCACATTTTTATGCACTCGATGCACTTTTTTTATGTTTGTCACTCATTTATGCGGCCAGTTTCAAATTTTACACGCGAATATTTTACGTCTTATACCAAAATGCCATGGTGAGTGGTTAAAATGTTATGAAGATAACGATGGAGATAATATTATTGAAGGAACTGTTACTATTGGCGGCAATGGCAATATCATTGCTTATGATGATCAACTTGATAATGGCAGGATAAATGTGTTACAGGATATGTACAAAAAGCGTCTACACCAAATAGTCAAACGTCATAATGAATTAATTAGGTAAATATAAATCATCTGTCTCTCTATCTGTGAGAGTAAGCTTTGTTGAACTAAGGGTTCCATGCGGGTTTGTGTGCGCACAATGTGTAACGTATTGTTAAATAAAGTTAGTAAATACAGACTTGGACGTTATCTATTAATTAGCAGTTACCAATTACATATGCAAAAAACACAAATTACGAATTAAATAGAATTGCATATACAAATACTTTAATAATTCGTAATTATTGATAAAAAATAAAAATTCATTTGTATTTTTCATTTGTCCACTACTAATTATCTACATTACAAAGTAATAATTATTTGTATTTTTACCCAATAACTTCTGCAACTATATAATTGATTTTTGACAATCACAATTTGTAGTCATTGGCAGTTTGAAAGATATTATTAATTATATGTACATATGTAAGTATTGCCAATTAAAAATTGTAACTGGATTAGTAACTTGACAATGACTAAAACAAAATCAATAATAAAATTGTAATTGATAAAATGAAATTACAATTACAGTGGATCAGCGGTTAATTGAAAAATATAATTGGTAACATCCCAGCCTGGATTGAAGTTAGTTTTTCTACATTGATGATGTCAGTGGTATTTATATACTAAAATATCGTTAAGAAACAGAATTTATTTACAAAAAATGTCTTTTTTTTCTTTTCATCTTTGCATTTTCAGCTTTAGCAAACAATTGAATGAATTTATTTCGTTTCCTTTACTGTTGAACATTGTAAATTCAACATTTTTAATATGCTTTTGTGGTTTTGAATTTCTTCTGGTAAGTATTGGAGTTTTCTATTATTTTGTTTACTTTGTTTATTATTGTTATTATTTGTGAGGCTGAAAAAATGTTTTTTTTTTTTTTTTGGATTTTTTATCAAAAAATTTTTTTAGCAGTTTTGAGCTATTTAACGATTATGTTTGAAATGATTTCTATAAAATACCACAACCGTCATTGATGGTTAGGTAATAATCAGTCATTATTAATTTTGATAATAATTAAAAAAAAAATAAATAAATAAAAACTGCCTGAAACACAATAATGAAATTCTTTTTGAAAGCTTCCACCTCAATATACAGTATCAGGCCAACCTGAATGAGAGCTTAAAACGCAAACTATCTGTCAAAAATTCTGATGCTCAAACTAAATGTATGAGCTCAGCCTATTTGCCGCTTTGCAATTGGAAAATGCAATTGCTGAAGTGTTAGTTGCAAAACAACTGTTGTTGTTTTTGTTTTATTTACATTTTTATCTGCCATTTAGTGAAGTAATGGCATTTTAACTCTCCTTATTATGATTTATTTCTCTTTATTATGGTTATTTATCGATTTTTATCAAACAAGGTAAGTAAACATTACAACTTTGACCCTTTTATTTAACATTTAACTACTGAGGCGGTGGTAAATTTTACCCCCTCCTTAGATATTTTAATTTATTTTCTTCGTTTGAGCGCTGTTGAGGCCCTGTGTTGTTATACTAAATCTTTGATTTTTTTTTATTTTTATAATCCTATTTATGTATATAAAAATGTATTTTCCTGTTCTTTTAAAAATAAATTATTAAAAAAAAATTTTTTTGTCAAATTTTTTTGGTAAAACAAAAGGTGGTAAAATATACCCCACGTCAATAATTATGATAAAATATTTCACCTCAGTAGTTAAAGGTTAAGGTACTCATTACAGCGTTATTGATAAGCGCAAATTGACCTTGCGCATTACACCATAATTAAGGTTGATGCGTAATATATTCTGACAGCTTCCATCAACAACAATGTATGTACAGATTCTTCTTCATCGGAAGAAATATTTTTTCATATTTCTTTTTTTTTTCAAGATGTCAGAGCTGGGTTTTGAAGTCAGAGCTTTAGTCTAGTAAGCAAATACACTAACCACTAATCACCACTACGGCCACTAATCACACCTTATTGCTATAAACACGATAAAGACGGTTATTTTAATAACAGTACTACAAAAGCAAAACTGCTGCTGCTACCAAATTTCTAAATGATGAAACAGAAGTGGGGCATGAGGTTTTTTTCCATACAAATTCACAGATAAAAACGATAGAGAATGCAGTCGTGAAAAAGAGTCTATTTTATTTTGACGGCTATTTTACCACAGTTTTATTAAATTCCATATATTTTGTAAACAAGCCCATTTGTGTTTGTAGTTGGCGCAAAGAAAAACAAGAACAAAAGAAAATCGAAAAAAAACATTTGGCAGTTTAAATAAATTAACCAATTTTGATATTTGTGATATAAAATGACTGAAATTATAGCCAAATTAATTGAAAAAGGGCGTAAATGTGCTTAAATTATAAAATATAAATTCAGTTTTCTCATAAACTTAATTTTTAATAACTTCGCATTCAAGAAATGTAAAAACATTAAATGGCAGCTCGTAAGTCGTTTTTGCTTGAAGTTGCTGTCGTATTCTGTTTAATTATTAACCCTTATTCCTATTTTTTGAGGCAGCAAGAAACTGACTAGTGCCAATACAATACGAAATGTTAAATACAGGCTAACAAAAACACTCAAACCATTCGTATTTTATCAACATGCTGTTAATTTCAAAATATTTTCCTATATAAAAAAAAGAAAAACTTTTTACATTGGAAATTGGTATTGATTTCATTAAATTTGAGATTTTACCGTATCAAAAGTTTTCTTTTCACAACAAATAGCAGTTTTTTTTAATGGCTTGCCCGCAAATATTTATGTAGCCAACAGCAAGGCGGCAAATACTGTTTGTTCCCTGCACTTGATGCTTGAGGTCATGCTGCGTGCTGTTGTCTATTTGTTTAATGTTTCATAATGAATTCTCTTTTTTTATAAACTGTTTTTTTAAAATCAAATTCTTTTTCTTTTTAATTTATTTTTTAAATAAATACAGAGTGGCAAGCAGTCAATTAGTGACTTTAGTTTATTTTCTTCGTTTTTTCTGTATGTGGTGCTGCAACTATATGTGGTTTGTTCCTGTGGATCATTACTTATAAACTATGTACGTAAACTTCCAAAATCTTTAAAGTATAGTTTAGATTTAAAATTTTTTAAGATAATATTAAAATATTTTATAAAAATTTAATTAGTAATACATAAAGACATATTTGCTTTTAGTCTACGGCCACTGCATATTATCTATACGTTTGTAATTGGGAGGGTGGCAAGATATCAAAAGACTCACCATTACTTTTAAAACCAAAGGATATGGATTCACATTTACTAAATGACAAATTACCTTTGTGGAAACATATTAACTATTATCCGGCTAATAAGAAGTTTCGCCTTAAACTACAATTTATGATAATGCGCAGTCAACGACCCGTTGATTTAAATGCCATGGAATTTACTACTCTGTCGTTACACAGTTTTACCAAAGTACGTATTTGCCAGAATAAGATGATACAAATTTAAGTTCTTTAAAGACTTTTTGTACAACTTTTGTTTTTCTTCTTTTACAGATACTCAGCTCATCGATGTCTTATTTTGCTTTATTGAATACTCTTTTGAATAAACAGAAATAAATGAGTGTTTTCTTGTATATCGTCAACTAAAATGTGAAATAACGTATCAGCAAAAATTAAAAAGTGACTTTTGTTGATTATGGTTCACTACACATAATACATATCGTCGATGGAATTAAAGAACGCTGTAACTGACAAAAAATCGAAAATACGTTTTTTGCATCATTTTTATCAGAAACAAAATACGCGTCGATTGGTCCCGGTCCCAGATTTCTACGATGAAAATAAATTCACTTACGCCGTCTGCGAAATGAAAAATACCAGTGTATTTATTCTACTTACATACAGGTTTTTTTGGCTTTGGTGAACATCTAAGGTCAGTTACAGCGTTCTTTAATTCCATCCACGATATGTATTATGTGTAGTGAACCATATGTGTATTAAGTTTTATACTTCAAATATAATAAACCAATAATTAAAATCTTGTGCCAATTTTTTTTTTGCTTCTCCTGCATACTTTGGAAAGTGATAATATGTTGTTTCTCATTTCAGGTGTCGATATGCAAACTTTTGTTTTTTGTATTTTGGTGTTATTTTCTTTGACTTGGTTTAAAAAAAATTTTTGGAAACACATACTCGTACATACGAAATTGAAATTTGTCTGTTTAAAATGTAATAATTTTATATACATAAATGCCTGGGGAAATTATTTGTTTGTTTGAGTTCTCTTTTGATAATGTTTTATTGTTTTATTTATGTTTGATATTTAAAGAAAATCCATATTTTATTTGGCCTATTTATATGACTTCAAAAGTGATTTGAAAAATGGAAAACAGTGGCGTGGAAGCAAATTAAAATTGTGTTATACAATATTAGATATCTAGAAAACTAGCCATTACGTATACAACCTTTTTTAAGAGTAACTGTTGGATAAAAATTGACACACACAACATGGGTGGTGCTAGAAGCAAGGCAGTAATCCGAACACAGGGTTGTGATGGCCAAATATGTATGTATTCGTATGTATGTAGAAAACAACTAAAGAGAATGAAAAATTTTTAGGTTTCATGAATGATAATTTGCAAGAATATTTACAAAACACAAAGAACTTTGATGAGACATCAGTAGCTGAAGTCGAAAATATATTCAGCTCGGTTGGTGTACAATTCCTTCATAGATGCCATTTTCTGCTTTGATTGAGAAATCATTGTAAAAAACAATCTAAATTCATTTAATAGAATTTAGTTCTGATTTAACTAACACGTTTTATAATGAAAGAAAATCGATTTTTAGGTCAGTCGGAAGAACATTCTGCTTTCTAAAGGATGATTTTAAAATAAAAATATTTCTTAATAAAATCCTTGTAACTGATTCATGCTCTTTGAACATAAACGAAAATGCAGACACCAGTTACAATTTATTTTACTGCTCAGAATACAAGAATTTTATTTTATTGTTTTAAGACCAATACTTACTACTCATGCAGTACATTGTATTGGAATGTTGAATATAGAGATAGATAAATACATAAATGTTAAGATGTTAAGCGCCTTATGTCAGTGAGACAAGTTGCTGTCAATTTGATCACTCAAAGGCCAGTGTTATACCTTCATCCTTGAATGACCAACAGCAATTGCCCCATCTGTCGGTGAATGTTGAATGTGAGTAGTAAGAGTCGTCACTAAGTGGTTAGCTGTTATCTGCCCTTAAGGTGACGCTGTACTGCTGATCATTCATTCCTTGGTGGAATAGACAGGAAATGTCAAGGAGTGGTTTCTTAAATATAGACTTCTTGATGGGGGAACCTCTTATTTTAAAATTATAATTTTCGAAAAACCGCAAAGTTATTTTTCAATTTTTTTCCTTCGCTCGGATTTAAAACTCGGTCGTTTGAGTTTCTCTCCGTGCACTTTAACCACTATACTACGACCCCTCCTATACTACGTTATTGAATGCTAGAAAAAGTTCGGTATAAAATGTATTCATATGGCATGGGGCACTACAACATATTGTTTAAACTGTATTTTGTTAGAAGGCAGTTTAAAAGTCGCCCTATTCTATGAAAGGAAATAAAACTTTGGAATATTATCATCGTATTTTGTTTTGAAATGAAACGAAAAAGTCGTAGTGCTCTCAAATAATTTGTGAATTTACAGAAGCGATGCTGTAACTAAGAAACAGCAGCGAAGTGGTTTGCTCGTTATTAATTTGTAAATTTTTGTGTTTAAAATGCACAATGTTTTGGTCGTATGTATACATTTATAACATATCTTACATAAAATTCCGACAATATAATGATGAACACTAATGCATTAGTTTTCAGTTGTATAAGTGCCACTTCACACAATATATTTTATGGCGTTGTTTTATTTAAAATTGATTCTATACGTTAATTTTTAATTGACTTTTTTAATTGTTTTATGAACATACAAAAGAGATGTGAAGTGATTTTTGTTCACTCCTCTTTTTTCTCTATAAAATTCAATGTTTAAAATGTGTTTCTAAATATTTTAGACAATAGCAATTATAGAGCTAAAAAAAGCTAACAAAATGGAAATTAACGCATAAATATTTTACTTTTTTTAATTTTAAAGTCTTCTAACCCTTTTGAAATCAATTTTTAATTAATTTTTGCTAAATAAAATCAATTTTTCATCTACTATATGCTGACTCTTTTACTTTTTACTCATATACACAGAAATTTTTATGTGGATATAATGAATGAATTGAAGTGGGTATGTCATATTATTAGGACATTCGACAGTATGACACAACATTGACATGAAAGTACACTCTCAAAAAATAAATGTTAGTGAATTCTAAATTAATTTCTAGTTTTGCTTAATATTCATAATATAAGTACAATGTCAGATGATTAACGCTTCTGTTGCTTTGAGAGCAACTGTCGTTTCGACTCGATGTTTTCTTGTTCTATGAGTATAAATATAAATATTAAAACCATTGTAATGTTTTTCTTTTATGATAACTAATCGGCAACACTGCTTTTACTTAGTTTCCATTAAAACTGTTTTTTTTGTTTTAATTTTTGTAAAATATTTAAATATTTATTTGCCAATTTTCTAAAGCTATTGTGTACTCATATAATATATAATAACAAAAACAACTATTGTATATATTACACTCTCACCTGCATATTTATATTTAATCTACATTTGTGTTTCCATGTTTATGAAATAAATATTTAATTTTGATTGCCTACTCTACACCACAGCATTAAGTTTATGGTGATACTGGAAACACTTTTAAAACTAGTAAAACGATTTATCTAAATCATAAATTTTGAAGGTCATTCTCATTCTACCATTGAATTTAATATCTTTATTTCCATTGAACTGACTACAATAAATTCAATAACTTCTTGCCAAATATTGATTGAGATTCAATTTTTTCTGATAATAACTTTGAGGACATTATCTCCCATTTCTATGCTGTATTACATCACTGTATTTCTGAATCGGTTTCCACAACTGGCTCGGAATAATATAAGTCCTATATGGAATAACCTCTACTTATCTAATAATAAAAACAGGAAGAATAAACTTTATAAAAACATTACATAAGTTATTTGGCTCTTCTCGAGATTGCATAAATTTATCAATGGCAAAATCTAATTATATCACTGCTAATAAATTTGCGATTTCAATCTAGACATTGACTTTAGAATCCACAAGAGATCATTATATCATTAGTAAAAAAAAATGTTTCAAAAATGTTCCAAAAAAATAACACATTCATAACATATACATGTTTATACACATTAGGTTTGTTCCTGTACATTTTGTTTGAAGTTCGGTAAAATGAGAGCAAACTCTAATTTTTCTCAATAAAGCCTGGTACTGAGTTCAACATTTCGAACGAAAAGCTGTCAAATTGCATATAAAAATATTTCGTACGAAATGTTTGTGAAAAAATGTTTCAAAAGTAGTACTCTGTTCTTGCTGCGAAAAACATGTGAAATCTACATATCAACATTTTTTCTAACTGCAACAAGTTTCTGTCAACATTTTGATTCATGTACGGAACAACATAGTCAACATTTCTTTCGAACGAAATAAAATAAATTTACACCAGCCTACAATAATTCTTTTTTATTATAATGAGCAGGATTTTATAATAGAGTTTTTACTGTTGACATAGCTTTGGTGTTGGGTTATTTAGAGTTATATTGGATATTCGAATTATTATAGGTGGTCTGTTGCAATTTCTGTATATAAAATTCATGATATATCATTATAATTTCAACTCACTGCACAGCAGTTGGACTGTTGAAGATTGCATAAAAAGTGCAGGTCTTAAGAAGAAAAGCTGAAAAACTAAAATACATGTAGATTCTGAGCCCCAAACGAAAGTTTAATTAGTTCTTGTCAAGAGCAACAAAAAAAAATATTTTGTTGAACTGTGTTATTTGTTGTGTCGGACCTATCTTTTATTTAAAAGAAAAACTGCAAATTTTGAACCTTAAAAGGCAATTTTAATTCGGTCATATCTACTACACTACACATGCAATCTAAACAACTTTTTCTATGAATTATAAAGGTAGTGCTGTATTTAAAAAAAAAAATACATTGAAAAATTATCAATTAAAATATCTGACATATGCAAGCTACGGAACTGTGTGAAAATTTTCCTCAGTTTTCGTTTAACAATATTTAAATGACTTCAGTAGACTTTTTCTAAGGCAAAATATTACTTTTCAATCAAATAAATTATGAATTTCTCTTAGTGAAACAGTTTCCTTGGAACGGAATTATTTGATTTGTAAAAAATAGTTTTAAAAAATCGAATTTTTGTCACCAAAATACCGCCTTCACAGAGTGCAAGACGCTGCCACGCCGATTTTAAAGACTTTTCTAAGAAGTATATGCACTAAATTTTAAGACTTTTGCTTTTATACGAAAGGTTTTATGTGAAAATATCCATTTTGATTATATGGGCGGTGGGCGATGGGTGTGGCTGATTTTCATGAAACTATTTTATTTTCTTAATTTAGTCAATATAATACTCCGTGCCAATTATCAAGTTTCAAGGACCACTCCTTATATTTTTTGCACAAAAATGTATTAAGCCGTACCAGTGTGCGGCCTAGCTTCTCGCAGCACTCATGTTGTGTGTGTTAATTTTTATCCATGAGTACCGGGACCTAAAGTTTAAAGTCGACTCCGAACGACAGATTTGAGAAGCTTTTTCATGGCAATTAATTACTCCCAGAGCTTTTGTCAGAAGACTGCTGAGAGGTAGTCACCGAAAGAAATATTTTTTCCATATTTCTTTTTTTTTCAAGATGTCAGAGCTGAGATTTGAACCCGGCGCTATCGTCTTAGTAAACCAACACACTAAGCACTAGACCACGGAGACTATTCAATCTGTACATTCATAAAAAATAAACGACAATAATTCGACATATACATGTTAACTAAAACAAAGAAAAACTTTTTTTAAAATAAATATTGAACTTAAATACACTATAAGCCTTTCACTGCAAGTCTATAAATATTTTTTACTTTAACTTTTACATTTTTTTAAAGTTTTCTGAAACTTTATTTCTCCATTATTATTTTTATTTTTCAAAAAACTGAGTATTGGTTTACCTGAACATACTTACCCAAAGAAAAAGTACTATCTGTTTTGGGCAAGAAGAAGCATGAAATAACTCTCCCACGGACTCCCAATGTGGAGTAAAAATAATCTGCGAATAATAAACATAATCGCAATAAAAATAATTAAAATTATTTTCCGCTAATGTCATATCGGCTGGCACATAAAACACTCCACTTTTTCCGTTGTAGGGTATTAAGCAGCAGTCAAGTAAGCAAATAATAAATTTTTGATAACACAGGACAACAATCAAAAGGGCAATAACACTTTTTTGCCTTTTGTATTCTTTCTGTTTCTTCTCTGACTCGTTAAATTTCAGTTTATAATTTCTTCTATTTAATGTTATTTATTTACACTGTTGTTGTAAATTTCTTTCTTTTTAAAAACAAAAGAAAAAATGAAGGACAACAAGGAAATAAAATTTATTTCAAAATGTTGTTGAACTATAATTTCTGAGTAAAAACCTAAATGATTCTTCTGTTACATCAACAACAACATATAAGTACTTATTTAATTTAAAAATAATGAAGTTTTCAGATGGTTGCTGTAAGAGTGCAAAAATAATAAATAAAAATATATGCTGTCTAGTAAGCAGCAGAAAACAAAGGAATAAAAATCAAATTAAAATCAAATAATACAACAGAGCTTGAAGGAATTTTGTGGGCTACGAGAAGTTCGTCGCGAATAAGAAGAGAATTAGTATTCATAATTGCTGTTAACTGTCCCCCAGATATTTCTAAATGAGTGTTACTCCATTTTTCGCTTGGCTTCGTCCGGTTTGAACTTAAAGAAAAACCATTTGATTACGTAAAATTTCCTCTTCTAAACCATCAATTGCTGTTATTTGCCACGCATTATTTTTGCCTTTCAACTTCGGACCGCTTTTGATATAAAAAGCTCTGTAGTATAATTAACCCATTTTTTGCCACTGGTCGATTTTTCGACCACTTACTTTATTATCGTTTATGTCTAAAGATGACTGCTATTTTTTATATCGGTTTTTAAAAATATAAAAAAGGTAATGATGTTTAAAATATTTGTGTTGAATTGATGTTCTGAAGGCTTAAAAAATTTTTGGTATAAGGGTAAAAAAAAGCTCTTTTTTTACACAATTTTCCAATGTAAAAATGTTTAATAAATTCGAAAAAATATTTATTTATTTGTACTTTCTTTTAAAGCTTAAATAATATATTTTAAGAATCGAAGGAAATCAATTTGTGAATTATAAGGTTTCTTGCTTTTAAATTCCCATAAACTTTATTGGTCGAAAAATCGACCACTGGCCGAAAGCCCTACAGTCGCTTTGAGAAGCTTTTAAATTTTACGGTTTCTATTTTCATTTAAAATCTGGCAATACTTCTTTTTTATGTGTTACCCGGTAGTTTACTCTTACTTACGTAAGTGGATATTCATTTCACAGTATTTTATATGGTGGCTTAGCAACATCACACAATAAAGATATTGGTCTTGGGGCTCAAACTGTTCTGGATTTATTGGCAAACGTTCCTGACCCTGATTGTCATATAGTTTTTTTCGACAATTTTTTTTCATCTTATCACCTTATGTGTCTATTGTATGATCGCAAATTTTATGCAATTGGTACGATACGAGAATACAGAATGTTGAAAGTTCCGTTAAAAAATTTAAAAAATTACAATCGCGGAGAAATTGATCAGTTGCTCGATGACCAACAAGAAATACTCTTGGTGCGTTGGAACGATAACTCTGTCGTTAATGTTATTACTAATAACTCCACAGTTGAACCAATGACAAATGCTAAACGGTTTTGCAGTAAACAAAAGAAGATTATCACTATTTCACAGCCAAAAGTGATTCAAGAGTATAACAATGGAATGGGAGGTGTTGACCTTCATAACAATGCCGTGGCTAATTATCGCATCTGCATTAAAGGAAAGAAATGGTGGCGGCCAATATGGACTAATGCTTTAGGTAACGCAATGGCCAATGCATAGAAGATGCACTGTATAAGAGCAAAGCTCCAAAAGACAAAACCTCTTTCACAAATTGATTTTCGGTCCGAAGTTACTACACATTTGCTAAAATATGATGCGAAGATCAACAACGGGGATACCGATTCAATACCAAATCATCCCAGAATAACGAAAAGGAACATCTGATTATAAGAAGTACCGAAGATAAATATTGTCGCTGCAAACTCAGTAAAAAACACACCATTTTTACCTGCAAGAAGTGTAATGTATACTTACATACAAAATGCTTTAATGAGTACCATAAAGATTTATAAAAAAAATTTGTAAAATATTTTTTTTGTCGCTAAATCAATTTAAATAAAGCCTAAGGCAATACTTTTTATCCAAAAAAATTTTTTTTTTTAATTTTATTTTGACTGCTTTCGGCCAGTGGTCGATTTTTGGACCAGTCCGTCTTTAGACAACTGAATGTCTTAAAGAAAAATTTTGTGAAAATTATCCTTGATTGGAGTCTCTAAAGCATCACCCTGCCAGGGTTTCAAAAAATTCCTGCTCTTTGTGGTAGCGGCCAATAATGGGTTAATTTAATTGACTCAGACCATCAACTTGTCGTAGCCAAGTTGCGAATGCCCATATGCGCATCGAATATGGCACGTTCTAGTGTTCAAGGAAAGCTGAACATCATAAACTGCGATCACAAGAGACAGCTTGGTCGATTTCCGATTGACTTTATAGCAATGTAATTCAAATCTTAATTTTCTGTACACAATTGTTGTACAAAACAAAAAAAAATTGAGAGTTTTGGTTTTGTCCCATTGACATAAGGCGCTTAACATCTATGTATATCTATGTATCTATGTATATCTATGTATTCAACATTCCAATACAATGCACTGCATTTAGTAGGGGTTTACTCCTGAGTATTGGTCTTAAATAAAAAAAAAAAAAAAAAAAAAACTATGCTTTAAAGTGAGCTCCAATGCTTCCCATCCTCGCTTAAAAGCATTGATAAACAGTGGTCTCACATCTCAAGTTCTCCCCGTTGCCTACAGAAGAACATTGCAGTCTACCACTACAAAAGCAACGGTAGTGGTGTACAGAGAGAAGAGCAGGGAAGAGAGTGGCCTATTTACAAGAAAGAAAAGAGAGCAAAAAAGGCATGATCGTAAGAAAATCAGGATGTGCAGGAGTAGGAATGCTTCTCGAAACTTTTACAAAAGATAAGGCGTCTTTACTACTGGTTTTAAGCTCGAAGCAACCACCTGAAGAGACAATCATGGTAATCTGGTCAAAGATGCACTGAAATTATGGAGACAGCACTTCTCCAATCTACCACAAGGTGATGACGACACAAATTCCGCCTCTAGTGATGTTGTGCCGGACCTAATCAATGACGACTTTGAGATCCCGTTACCCAGCTATGAAGAGGTCGAGTCTGCAATACGGCCTGCTGACCTCTTTAAATATGGAGGCGACCAGCGGGTTAGGAACATGAACTGAGTCATTTTCAGAATATAACTCGAGGAAATTGTGCCTAAACATTGACCCCACGATATGTACCAACTACAGGTATAAGCCTTCGGGTTCATCAGACCAGCGTAGTATGAAATTTAAAAATTTATAAATATTTTTTTTAATTCCTTATGTCCTATCATATTAAAAATATAATTTTTTTCTTTCGACACTTAAAAAGTGCTATAATCGCGATACAATTTTCTTTATCTGACCACTCCATGGTTAAAGTTAACACAATTTCAAATAATAGACTAACGCTATACAGATTACCTTTAAAAAAATATGTGATAATAAAAGGGTATATTCAATTTTACTACTCTAATGGGTACGATCAAAGTAGGAACAATATTTATGTCCCTACTAAGTAGTCTAGTGGCTAGTGTTGTAAATTTCTAGTGTGAAGTTCGTGTCGTTGATTTCTACTACACAGTCTGTTGTAATACATGGAGTTTGTTGCTATACTTATAGCATATTTATTTAAATTGTATTATAAATCAAATAAAAAAAAAAACGAATAGTAAAATAAACTTTTATCTTATTTGAATATTAATTTTTGGTATTCAAGTAAAATTTGACTTTTAATACAGTCCTTAAATTTAACTCTCTATGGGAATAAACTTAAAACACTAATAAAAAACTTTTTTGTTGTTTGTTTTATAGTAAATTTGTGAATACTCGTATTCCAATTTATTTCAACATCTATATTGTTTAGAGGCCAAAACAATTAATATTTTATTTCTTTTGCTTTTTATACTATTCTGTTATTCTATTGGCGATGGTGATCTCTTGTTCATATGTATCATTTCGATGGAAAATCACCTGAGGATATTTAGTCATACAGTTTGACAGTTGATAGAGAACTAAGTTTTCTGTCATAAAAGTATTTCAATTTATATTTCTTGTTGTTTGCATTTTACACACATACATACATATGTTCATATGTATGTATTTTATTTTAGTAAAACTTGAAAGAAAAGTCAATATGGGAATGTTAATGGATTTTGTTTTGTTTAAGTGCTCTTATACAATTTTAAAAACATTTCAGGTTGCAATATATGGCAATTTTTAGAAATGTTTATTACAGTAGTATAAGTGGTTTATTATAGAATAGACATAATAAACTTTGAGTTATGACTTTGAGTTTGATTTATGCAAGTTAAGCTAGGCGTATAACCCTTAAAAATAGAAGCTATTAAATCCAATTTTAAGGACAGATATAAAGTGTACTTATATTCAAAAAGCGTCTTAGAAGGTCTAAGAAGTTATATTTTAGTTCTTCTATTACTACGTTTATACGTCTGAATTATTTGCTAGTTACAGTGAAAAATGTTGCCATATAATTGTTTTATTGCAACTTTCTACCTCACGATAACAAGTCGTGAATAAAGAGACTATTTGCAAATAAAGGTGTAAAATGTTTACATTTTAAATGTTTTTATTGTTTGCAAAAATCTGGTAGGCTTATATAAATATGGAGAAAAAAACATAAAATATTGAACTTAAAGCAACAACTAAAAAAAAGTTGCATAAAATAGTTTTCAAATTGAATATTTGTGGTATACTTGCAAAAAAAAATGTCAAAAATTAAAGCAGACAATTTTTATACTTTTTTGTAAACATGTTATAATTTTTTGTTGTTACCATTTAATTTACTGGCAGCTAATTTGTGTCAAAATACTTTTACATATAAACAGTGAGTTAAATATATTGCAAATAACTTTATTTGCAAATAGGGTGTGGGTATAAACGTAGTATATGTCACTCTTGTTTAGCAATTTCAAGACTTTATTCTTCTTGTTTTCATATATAAGCAAGCTACCAATGTTAAGAGTGGGCAAACAAACAAAACATTTCGAAAGCGTTTCCACAAAGTCGTAAACTTTACAAATTTTTTGTTTAATCGTTTTGTACATGAGCGAAACCAAAACAGAAACTTTTTAAATGAGAAAGAGCGCAAAATTTTTAGAGTTTCATTTGGTTCGTATGTATCTTTTTTTGAATAAAATTAAAACCATATTTCAATTGTTTACTGCTTCGTCAAACATCTTGTCTCATTTATCTATGCAAGCATGCACATATAATATTTTAGGTAGTTATAATGAGCGAATCAATTCGCAAACGTTTGCAATCGTATTTTCTTCAAACTTTTTCAATTTTTTTCTCATACATTTTTTTCTAACTACGCACATTTGAGTTAGTGTATTTTTAGTGCTCAGAAACAAAAACAATATACAAAACTAAATGGAACAATCATTATCATTGTTTTTTTTACTTATTGTAAAGAACAAAACAAACTGAAATCAAATGTTTCGTTTTGTTTATTTTCCTACTCTGCCAATGTTACAGAAAACCAAATCGGTAATATTTTGATACTCATTTAACTTCCTTCTTCTTCTTTATTTGCATATCCACTTTTGGATTTAAATGTTACAATGAAGTTTACAACAATTAAAAATATATATTTTTTTTGAGATTAATACTCAAGCGTAAACCCCTACTCATGCAGTCGGTGGCTATTGAGTGTGAGTATCTTTACTAAGTATGTTAGCTGTCATCTCCCAGAAGGGGGCACTTTATTCTTGATAATTCGATTCTTGGTGGAATAGACTGGAAATGTCAGGGAGAGATTTCTTGAAGATGGACTTCTTGGACTTCTTATTATTAAATAATATGACAAGATTACAATTTCTCTACATATGAGATATTTTTTATTAGTCTATAAAATTGCTCTCTGTCTACTCCCATGTGTATTAAATCACCAGCTGTTTTGGTTCCTGTCCAGTTTCGAATGTTTCTCAACCATCAGAGTTTTTTGCGCTACACAATCACTTGTAACAGTTCGTATTTGTTAGATCGCATTATGTGACCGAAATAAGCTGCCTTACATTGAATAATAATTGCAAGAAGCTCACGATTTTTCCGTATACTGTTAAGAACTTCTGAGTTGGTAATATGGTCAACCCGGAATATCCTAAGCATTCATCTGTAGCACTGCATTTCGAATGCTTCTAATTTATAAAGGATTCAAGGAATTAAATAAATTTCAAATTTAATATCTTTAATTTTGCAAACCGTATTATTCTTATTATTTTTACTATTTAGCTTAATTTACAGTAAATTTAATTTTTCAATGCAGAATTAAAGGCAAATTATTTTTAAATTTGTCCTGACAAATATGTAAATGACTGCATTGCAGCTGTTGTGTAGAACTTTCCTAATAAGTAGTTAAAAGTTGTCCTTAGAGTGCATATAAAAGTTGAAACGGCAACATTATTTTGCTAAAGCAAATATTTTTTAAAAGTGCTTAAAACTAAAATGAACATCTTCAGTTTCTATTCTCGTTTTCTATTCTTCTTTTTAGTCAAAAGATTGTGTTTCAAAACTGTCAAACTAATTAAAGGGCGAACAGAGACAGAGGAAATAAAATAGAACAAAACAAAGGTCAGTAACTTTTTGAAAACGTTTGGAGTAAAAAAACGTAAGTTTTCTTTAAATACGGCACAGTGTGTCTAATAAATTAAATAAAAGTATATAAATCTGATTTAAGGCAGATAATATTAATTTTCTATTTGGGTGCCCCAGTAGTTTGTGGGTGGGTATTGTGCTAGATTGCTAGTGCGACGGTTGTGGATTCGGTTGCTACTGGAGAACCCGGTCTGCGACACTGCGTACTACGAGTTAGCCTCTAGTCGAATCTCAAAGGCTCTGTTCTTAATAAGTTGTGCATAACAGCACACAGGCAAGATGCAATCAAGCACGAAGAAGTTTAAAAGGATAGTCTAAAAATAAATTCTAGCTAACGAAAAACTATTTTACCAAAAAAATTTTTATATTGAATAATTTTAGAACTTCGGTTTTCTTATGTTGTTAATACATACATATATATGTAATTCATAATTCGATACATATTTAATATGTTCTCAAAATTAATGTTTAAGTCTAGCATCTATACTCTCGATAACATATTGGTAAAAATGACAGTGTTAATTGCCTTTTATTATATTTGGAACGTACGTTTCTGTACTGTAAATAAAAATTTTTTTATATATTTTTTTACTACGAAAATCGTAAACCTGGTCTTAAGATATTTATACTCCTTCTTACGAGCATTTATTTACTGAAACAGGTCTTTCTTTAATATTGCCAGATTAATAAAACAAAAGCTTGTCAGTATAATTTTTTATGAGTACATAAAAAGAGATTAAAAAACGGGGTATTTAACGAAAACCTAACGGTTTATTCGAAATTGCATCTTGTAATAGGGCTGGCAACATTTCGGTCTTTGCAAATTAATTACTTAAGTAACGTACTTACATAATTATTACATTTTTTCGCTTTACAGACGTTTTAAGATAACTGTGGTGTTTTTTAAGAAGAAGCCATACAGTAAATTTGTATTATAAATATGCTGATGCTATATGTACACATTTGAGTACATACATAAAGATGTGTTTTCTTTATTATTAAATTTAGTTATTAGTTTAGTTAATTATAAAAATTAATTCATTAACTTATTTATTTATTTTTTTTATTAAGAGCCAGTCTTATTTTTTAGAGTATCTCAAATAGCAACTCAGATCCCATTATCTAACCCATTTGAGTAGGCTTAGAAAAGAGCTTGCTAAAAAGAGAGTGGGTGAGAACTTGTTCTTCATTAGGCTGTACACTACTACACATGGCGTAATGATTATAAGGAAGGTGCATTCGACATACCAGCTGAGCAATTTTTTTTTAGACAATTTGTAAAAAAAATTGTTACTTTTTTTTGTTTTTTTTTTTTTTTTGTTTTATATAATTTTTTTTGCTCCGGTTGTTTGCTTTAGCTTTTTGACAGCTCTTTATCTTAACCAAAAATAAAAAGCCACCTTGTTTTTGTTACCTTATGAAAAGTGCGCCGTGCTCTACTAAACCTTATTGTTAAAGCATCAACATGGCCAGTACCGACTAAGAGTAAAATAAGAAACTCTTCTCTAATACGTTTTTAATTTTTAAGCATAAACATTTCTTTTATAACTCCTTTTATATTTGTTTTATGAGAATAAAATAACGACTATAACGAGCAATTAGAGGGTAAACATTTACAGAAAAGATATTCAAAGACGAGAAAAAATGAAAAACAAAAGTAAGTTTTTAAAACAAATAAAATACTCGTAAATTAAACGCAAATGCTGGCTGATATTTACAAACACGCGTCATACAAAATTAAGATTTTATTTGTTCAACTTATTTGCAAGGAGTAGAATTTAGAAATAAAAGACAAAACATTAAGAAAAAAATAACAAAATTTTTACTGTTTGTATTTTGGACTCATTTAGTAAAGACAACAAACAATAAAAATTAAAATATATATTTTCAAAAATTAATAAGAACATTAGTGGTAATCACTCTTTGTTGCAAAAGGCCTAGTAAGCTTTGTAAACAAGCAATCATAGCATATGTGCCTATACTATTGTATATTGTGTTATTGTTTGCTATAGCATACTACGTTTGTAAGATTTGCAGGGCGTTTGCAACGAAGAATGAATACCACTATTGCTCTTATTTATTTATTTTGTTATACACCATCTGTTTTTATTTTGATTTTGCGTTGAACGCATCTATAGATTTTTTTTTATTAAAATTAAAGTCAATTTAGCAATGTATTAGCAGAAATGTAGAATTTTTTTTTTTTGTGAAATAAAATGAAGCATGACAATGAAACGAAGCATTAAAATAAAAATCTCATTGAGTAATTCAGGTAAGTGTTAAAAAGCGGGCGATTGATAAGTAACAGTAATTTGTAAAATGAAATATACATAGGTTCTAGCAAAAAAAAAACTTTATTTTTAATGTAGTCTACTTTTAGCACTCAACATTTTGTCCAGTGTTTGTCCAATTATTGTATTCTTAAAAAAAAAAATATACCATCTGGTTCTATGCAAATAACATCTGCCATGATTTTATTGACTAACAGACTTTGTGAAGTCTCTGTTTTATGCTCTGGTTTGACTCCAAATATGGAACGAAATAACACTAAACGCTTCTGTATAGGAGGATTACTAGCCAACGTGGCACTCATCTTGTGACAACCATTGGCATACCCAATTTTTAATTTAAAAAGATTTAATTACATATGTTGTAGTCGCCATGGTCTAGTGGTTATTGTGTTGGCTTACTAAAACATGAGACTAGGGTTCAAACACCAGGTTTGACATCTTGAAAAAATAAATATGAAAAAATTATTTCTTTCAGCGACTACCACTCAGCAGTTCTTTGGGCAAAAGCTTTGAGAGTAACTGATTGCCATGAACAAGCTGATCAAGTTTTTCGTTCGGAGTGAACTATAAACTTTACGTCCCGGTTCAAATAGAACATAGGTGCCGCGAAAAGCTAGGCCGTAAACGTGACACAGTGTTAATATCGCCAATTATGTATGGATGTATGGACGGGAGTTTATCATTTCTCTGAAATTTTTGATGCGCGACCAGTACTTGGGTTCATAATGCGCTTGGTGAAAGAGTATAACGTTACAGTTATTCTTGAATATGGAACTGTAACTTGGGACCCATCGTCTAGCATTTATGTAGATAGCATTGAGTTGGTTCTAAAACAGGTTCTTCTTTTTTTCTTCGTAACCTACATTGGAGTTCATATAATTTACCGTCTTACACTAGTAGATTGGCCCTTATAAAGCTGCCTACGCTTAAGAGCCGCAGAACTATATTAAATGTAACGTTTGTCTTAAATTTAATAAAAGAAAGTGTGTGGTCCGATCAAAATTTTTAAAATCTGCAATACGTTTTCGGCTATTTATCTCCGAAACTGGACGAGATATCCGAAAATGGATCGCAGACTTTAAAAATTTGGGGCCGAAAACCTAAAGTGGCTTCATTAACTCGAGATATACAAAATGGCGGATAGAGCACATAAACTCCCGCACGACGATATAGTGAATTATCAATCGTTTAGGGCGCGGATACATACATACCCAACTGGCTTTTACTGCACGAATACTAGAGGTATATAGTCCACTAAAATGTTTGGCATCTTCTGTGCTTGTAGGGTCACAACAAATTCGAGTTATCTTTCATTTCAGGCAAAATTATTACTTACTAAATATACTAAATTCTCTCTTTTTTTTTCCTTTCTCCTTAAACCACCAGACAGTTCTTAATAGCTGGCAAATAAAGGAAAAATAATAGGAAGTATTTAAATTAAAGGAAAGTATTGCCCTTATCATAAATTGTCTTGTTTGCCAAAGTGGTGCATTTTGGGAAATCATTTGATAACTAAGAGAAAATTTTCCAAAAATTTCCATTGAATATTCATACTTATGTATGCAGATGTCTCTATTATAAAATAATATAATTTTAAATAAAGCCCTGACTGTAAATAAACTGAAAAGTTCATTTGTTTTTTATATAAAACAAAAAATGATATCAATAACATACAGACCACATTTGGCAAAATATTTCCATAAAGAGAGAAAAAAAAAATAATAAAAAGTATTAAAAGAGAAGAATATATAAAATAGTATTTGTCTGCATTCATTTCCATTTTTTTTTAATAACAATTTTTTGAAAACTTTCCAATTGTTTTGATTTATGGCATGACAATATTCCATTGTCAGCAGTTTATAAACACTTGTGTGAATAAAATATGGCAAACAGTCTAAAGCGACACTCTACGTTCCTAGTGTGAGCATTAGGGTGTCCCAAATAAAATTAAAAATTGGAATTCGTCGGAAGATCATTCTTAATTTGGATACTCATGAGGAATAGTATTTTTGAGAATTTTTTCAGATTTTTCGGAAGTGGTTTAGAGGTCGCGCAAATTGATTTTTGATCAAAAATCGAGCTTTTTGAGCTCTATTTATTAAAGCAGCTACAACCTTTCGTTCAAAATTCAGAAATTGATGCCTTCTGAAACAGACTTTCAGAATTTACTGCAGGGCTTACAGCAGCATCACAAGAATCCCAATAAATGCTTTATAACAAATCAAATTGTTTATATAATTGTTGTATAACCTAGTTCACACTTTATAGTATTAAAAATTTCATACAGTGGGTACAAAGCTTTAAAAGGGTACAACGCGAGAACGGTAAAAGAAAATTTATGTTTTTCCTTGCTAACTTATTTAAAACTTAATAATCTTTTAAACTGCATCATTAGTTTTTTTAGTCTTTATACTAATTTTAAAAGTTATAAACCATTGTTTTCGATATTTGCCGAAAATTTAGGAAAAACTGTTATATAATGTATCAAAATGTGCAAAATCATTGCCCAAACTTATTATTTATGCACATAAAATTAAAGATCGGAATATTTTCTTTGATAATATTGACTCAGAAGTCGAGAAAATATCGATTTTTTACCAATTCATAACCAAAAATTAAATAGAGCTCAAAAAGCTCGATTTTTGATCAAAAATCAATTTGCGCGACCTCTAAACCACTTCCGAAAAATCTGAAAAAATTCTCAAAAATACTTTGCCTCATAGTGGTCCAAAGTAAGCTTGATCCCCAAAAAAAAATTTTTTTTGGGACACACTAGTGAGCATATAAACTATTAAAAAAACGAAAATATTAAATATACATTTTCATTCTTGTATTGCTGGAAATATGTATTTCTTGTATTTGTCTATTTTGTATTGCCTCTGTAAATCCAAATTGTAATGATAGTTTTCAGGATCTGGTATTCTTATTCACATTAACTATTAAACCACGACGACTATTGCTTTGAAGATCAACCGGTTAATATATCCATTCTTTAAGGCAACTAGTCCCAAAAATCTACAATTTTTGTGTTACAAAAGAAAAAATTAAAAACAATATAAATTTTGTCTCTATATTCTGAACACATTCATGAATTTGATTTTGCAAATCACATAACCACCTTAAGACTAAAGGAATACCCCGATTGGCCTTAGCCTATAGCTTTTACAGTACTAATATGTTTCTGAAAAAGTGCTTTTTATATTTTAATTTGAACGAAAGCAGTTTATATATCGTCGTGCGGGAGTTTATGTGCTCTATCCACCATATCATATTTTTTATATATCACGGGTTAGTGATGCCACTTTAGGTTTTCGACCCCTAATTTTTCAAGTCTGCAATCCATTTTCGGATATCTCGTCCAGTTTCGGAGATAAATAGTCGAAAACGGATTGCAGATTTTGAAAATTTGGTGCCAAAAACCTAAAGTGGCATCACTAACTTGAGATATATAAAATGGCGGATAGAGCACATAAACTCCCGATGATATGTGTATATATAAAATTAAGTCCAACGTACTATAATAAATAAGTTAATAAGTCTTATTCCAATTTATAAAATTCAAACAATAATTGCGGTTTGTATTTCAAACTAACGAAATACTTTTGAGTAGTATGAAGTTTTACTTTAACGAGTTGCAAACAAAATTTACTATAGAAAATAATATGTGTTAAATAGGCTTGGAATGAACGTAAAACTTTGGCTAATTTAGTCTTTTTTTCACCCGACCAGTACTCAGGGGATGACCCCTATTTATGTAATGTATTTTGCTAGCGTAAGTAAAATATATTTTGAGGAGGGGAAGAAAGAGAGTAGTGTTTGGGAACATTTAATCCAAATCTGTTCACATCGTATTTGGTAGGAAAAACATTTGCTGGAAGATTGTTTCATAAACGAATTGTCTCTATAATAAATTGTGCTAATTATTGAAGAATCGACTAAAAATGGATGTACTCTGTGAGAGGTACGTGTTGTACGTATGAATTTACCATTGTTCGGGATCAAGGGCTTTATTTTATTATATCATTTCCCGTTGTAGTACCGAAGCACAAGGAAACACATGTCGCATTACATCGATGCTCGATCTAATCGATAGAGCTGAATACCCTACCTTCGTTCATAAGCACTTTCGTTCTTTCCTGTACTCGATCGAAAAGCCCAAAAAATAGACTTTCAGTCACCGGCCCGTACATGAGAGTTATATTCCTTCTTAGGTTGGATAAAGGTCTACTAAATATTAAAAAGGTTAGATGGTGTTTTTTGTGCCATTTTAAAAAACCGATGTACTTGAAATTGTGCAAAGAATTATATTTTTTTATAACAGGTATGGCATATTAACTTTGACTAACATTTGCCAAAATATCCGTCTGCCACACATCTAAAACAACTCAAATATTCTGCAAATTATTGTACGAGTATTGATAATACATTTTAGCTTACACGAGTTAACGGAGATACGTTCTATTATTTGTCTATAAAATGTGGTGTGGTTGGAAGCAGGGTACGTAGTGTATCAATCAATTGACATGACTATTTATGAATCACACTCAAGTTCTAATTCTTAATTGGCACTTAATTTATAAACGCCATATGCACTAGCAAATTCATAACTTTGTTTTGATCGTTTATGTTTATTTGAATGTTGATGGCCAGTTAGAAGGATGGTTTGTTAACCTATTGTAACGAACTGGCTATTTTAACTGCTGGATGTTTGATTTGTTGGCAAACTATGATTAAACGGTTGGTTGATTGTGTCTTTTATCGTTGTTGTAAATATTTTAGTTGAACTTTTTGGCTCATAATTCCATCATATTTTCATCCAAACACTTTAAAACTGACATACCAAAACAAACACTTTATAATGACCACTAAAGCATCTGAAGTATGTAGAGTGGCATTAATGTATACACGGCTATATACACTTACTCGTACATATAGTATATGTACTTATATAGTATTTTATCAATGGTAAATAACATAAATATTTAATATAATAAAACGTTTGTAATATTATATTTTTGTTTGCTGCTTTTAAAGTTGAAAACATCTTTTCGCTTTTAAAATCTCGTTTGTTATATTTGATTATATATTTATTTTAATCATGGGTTTTATTTGAGACTGGAGGAGAATTCAAAAAGGATTTCTTTGTTTACTACTCTATTATTGTAACGCTGAGATTATAAAAAATGAATATTTTTTACATCTTTTAATTGTCTCTATCTAAAAAAAAATTAAGAGTAAACAGATTTTTTGTTTGAGGGAAGAGTTAAAACGTAGGTTGAATGAAGATAAGGTCACTCAGTAAATTCTGATCAGCTAAGAAAGGAAACTTTGGGAAACATCAAGAAAATTTAAATAATTTAGCTAAAGTAAGATAGACAAACAAATTGATACCAAGGATTTATGGTACAATAGATAAGAAGGAGAAGTAGACTACTATATCATACAAATGCCGTCAGACAATGACTGTTTTCGGAAATACCTATTTATAGTAGAAAAGCTAAAAGTTCAGAATGTAGATGTAGATGATGGGGCAAACTTTGACGATGCACAATAAATATTCTTCAAGCACAGACGATAAGAAAATTGTAGAACCAAATTAAAAGAACAAATTGGACTCACAACTGTTTATAATATAGTGTTATGTGGCAAATAAATTTTGAATTAATGAGTAAGTGGTTCCCAGTAAAGAAACTCTCGGAACGAGGTAGGCTGTTAATAGAATTATGTTTGAAATTTTAAGAAAAACTAAATTAAATTAAATTAAAATATACGATTATGAAAACATTATAAACTAATCGGAAATATTTGGACTTTCGAGATCTAAAGCCAATCTAACAAAAAAGCAATAGAAAATTAGAAAAAAATTTCTTTATTTTTCAACATACTCATAACACTGAGAAGACCTTTGTGGCTGGATCGAACTGCTGCTAGTGTTATAAATATTCCTTAATATATTTTAGTTTTCATAAAAATACCAGTTTCAGGCTAAATTCCAATTAAAAGTTTTACAAGAAATATTATATCTGCTTATATACAGTCGTATTCGGTTATAAGAAAATGTAAAAAAAGCATATATTTTTTTATAACTGGAATTTTCCGTTAACATGACTTCAGATAAATGCAAAATAATTTCGTTTAAACGAACTCCTGAAATATTATTGAAACAAAAATAAAGTAAATCGATAAATTTCAGCAATCTTGCCATAAAAAATACTTTTGAAAATGTAGATATATACGAAATAAAAAAATGTCGATAAAGTCTTAATTCTCGTATTTGCAATTCAGCGGAGTTCTTTTTTATGCTTTTTAACGCAAAATCTGTTTCTTTTAAGCGGTCTTTCTTTTAAACGAATTTCTTCTCAATTTAACTACCTTCGAATTAAATAGAAAACAAAAGTAAATACATTTACTTTGTTTATATCTCATTTTTTCTTGTAAACGGTGTGCTTATAACCGAATTCGACTGTATACATTCTTATTAGGTATTTATAAGAACACCACGACGTATAAGTATTAATTAGTAGAGTTAATAAAAATAAATCATACGCCACATTTAGTAATACTAGTAAAGGTGCTTTTACACTATTCTACAAGTCTTAAGATTTTCATTGGATTTTGTCGAAACAAAATCTAATTCATCATCTAAATCACTCATTTATTGTTGCAATTTATTAATATTCTTTTTTTTTTTCAATACAATTTAAAAGTTAAATATTCACATATTCCATTTGATTGTTTCATGTTTTTTTCACATAATTTCTAAATATATCGAATTCTTGTGAATTAATAATAGTAGCGCGGCATATAATTCTCACGGCAAATAATGAGTTTGTAAAAATACAGTGGGTAACAAAAAAAATTTACACAAAAAAAAAAAAAATGAAAAATAATAATAATAATAACAGGTATCTTAGAGTTTTCATAAAATAGTTGTTACGCTTTTTCCTTGAGGAAAACGTGCTTAATGTGACCGTCAATTTGGTATTCACAATTGAAGCTCTTTAATACAAAAAATAGTTGAGGAAATACAAAAAGAGTTTTAAACTTATGCCACTTAACAGGAATAATTTGCAAAGTATTCAAAAAACATTTTAATACAGATTATTACCGTAATATTTGCAAAACCTTATTCGCATGATGAATTAAAAAAAATTAAAACTTATCTCAAAATATGCCTAAGTTAGCTTACAAAAATAATATGTTGTCGATTATTTTTCTTATTGAGTGTAAAGGTATTATTTTCATTTTCCTTTATACAAATACACAAAATCCATTTGTGTTGCGTATATTTTATTTGTTTAGAATTTTTATTCAAAAAGCTAATGAGCCATACAACCGTCTTTGCATACCGCAAACATTTTAAAATTTAACTCGTTGCCCTTTCATATATCATTCTCCTTGTGTAGAATTTTAAGTTTTGGCCTATATTACAGCGTCCTTGCAATGTTGAATGTCTTTGGGGAAATACTTTTACTGGAAATAAAAAATTAAAAAAGAAAAAATGCAAAAATTAAAAAAAGGCAGACCACCCGACCGACAACAATTCATTTATCTAAAGGCATTTCGTGGCTGGAATTCTGTTTTTTTTTTTTTTTTTTTTTTTTTTTTTTTTTTTTTTTTTTGTTCTAGATATAGACTTTATTATAAAATTTTTGCGTGACAAATGAAAATAAGTGCAGTTACAAAAGCACTAAAATTTATATAGATATACACATATTACTAGGAAAGTTTGTAATATTCATCGGATTGAATAGTCAGGTAATAAATTAATAAAAATAAGTGAGAGGAGAACAGCAAAAATTGCGAATAAGCAAGCAAATAACTTTCTTATAATAAAGAAATTTTCTTTAGGTGTTCGAACTATGGCGGAGTAAACCTTTCTTATTAATTGAAATAAAAATTTTAAAGGAAAGGAATTTATTGTAACGGTGATTTTTTTAAT
The DNA here is from genome assembly GCA_963576795.1 of Metopia argyrocephala. NCBI lineage: Eukaryota > Metazoa > Arthropoda > Insecta > Diptera > Sarcophagidae > Metopia > Metopia argyrocephala. Next base: position 51,150,665 of record OY756211.1, on the reverse strand, counting down.
TAAAAATTGCTAATGTTCATGAGTTACAGAAATAAGTACAGGATAAAACTTTAGATGTGCGTTGTGTTAAATGCTCTTTTTGATACAATCGTAAAGAAAACTATTTCCCAAAAGGCTTAATAACATCTCTGGGAAAAAGTCAACGGGCGAGTCTGTTAAGCAGTAACTGAAATGGCTATTGAGACATTTTAATCTCTATAAGCAATACATTTCCTATTATTGTTAATATCAAACTGTTTATTTTTATTACAGTAAAACATAAATAATCTTTTTCATGGAATTTATTTCCATTATATTTTAATAATTCGCTAACAAACAAGGTAGATGTATTTTGGATTGAATCTATACTATCAGGAATAAGAACTCAATAAAGAAAATCAGCACTTTTTCAGAAATACCCTTAAAATTTTGAATATAATACTAACAGACAGAAAAAGTGCTATAAGTTGTAATTTTTAATGTAATTTTATCAAATAACACTCATTTACACTCAAAGCATAATCGGACATATTCCATTTGACATTGATTTTTGAAAACAAAAGAAACATGCCTTCTCTGGCGTCAACATTTTTAGCAATGAAAGTAAATCAACAAAAGCAAAATTAAAAATAACTGCAGTTCAGCAATTTGAAATTTAACAGAGGATGATTGTTTTTGTATGTGAAACACACTAAAATTTTCTTCAGAATTACTAAACATTATAAGAATATTTCTAAAAATTCTAAGACTGTCTTGTAATTTGAACTGGAATAAAATAAAATTTTAATTTTGTTTTCTCTTTCTGTGTTGAAGAAACTACAGGCTATCCAAATTTCAAATTTGGAACTAAGCAGTGCTAAGCCGTGTCTTTGAAATGATAAAAATAAGAGAAAGAGAGTCTATGAATTTTCATAGCCAATACAAACCATTCATTAAAAAGTAAGCTGACTCGGACAAATGGGCATGATACCTCCTTTACAAACTGAATTTTGATTTAGTTTTCATTTGTATTCAAAAGTTAAATATTAATTTTTTTATATCTTGGCAACAGTAAAAGCGAATATATAAAACTTGATTTAAATTGAAAAAATGATTAAACAAAAAGTTAAAAAAAAAATCCTATATATATATACCTATATATAAAATAGGAGCGATTTTTGGCTTTTGCATGTCAACCAAACTTATGAATAAGGTATGTAATGAGATCTATACGATGTGTCCAATTTGAATTGGACAATAAATTTATCATTATTGGTTTTTATATTATTTTGTTTATTTTTCTAAAATTGAATTTATATGTATAATTAAAAATGAATTATTATTCTTATTATTGTAATTATTTATGGAAATGATAAAACAGTACTTTTAAGTACTAAAAGTTGTCTTCCCTGTGCTATACCAATCCTTCGCGCTTTCCAATGTCAATTTTAGTAATTTGTCAAATTTGATATAATCTCTTCTCTAAGGTTATATTACTTACTTATCTGCCATCATAAGCACATCACAAACAGCGTGGACAACATAAACATAAAACCAACAACATATTTAAAATTAAACTCCCCTACATTACATCTACAATATATTATATTAAATTAACTACGAAAATACACTTATACATCTATAAACTACACTACACTACACTACTCTATCATTTAATCTACTAATCTACCGAATAATCTACTACTACCCTTTTTAAATTTTTGCTGCAGTAAGTGCAATTATTTTTAGCCCATATAAGTAGTTACATTAGATTGGTGTCTAAACCCACACACCAAAACACGATGTTTGATCAAAACTGGAAATCTCATGTGTGCGATATGTAAGCCCCAAAGCACCTCTAAGTTGTCCTTGATTTTTGTATATCTGGAACACAGTAAAAGGTATAGTTTCTGTATGAAAGACCGCCTAGTCAATGCAAATCGTCACTTGAAAATTGTACCGAATTTGACAAGTGAACGTTGCACCTCCCACACAAACTTAATATTAATTTTTTAAAGTCTGAATCACTTCACAATCAATAAAAATCTCCAGTCAGAAAGTGGGCAGAATTGAACAAGTAGGCGTGGTACCCGCCATGAAGCTAAATATTGATTTGTATATCTTGAGCAAATTCTTATTCTTCAAAGCAGGCACAAGTCCCCTAGTGTTCCCCAGAAAATTAAAATGATTAAATATCCCCATTTTTATTCTAAACTTTTTAACAAATATGTAATTACTACTCACAAACATGCAATAACTTTAGAACTTAAAAACAATATACTCGTATGATATGAATGGATACTTTACCAAATTATAAACTTTTTGGTTTCATGTAAACAAATTAAATATTCTATTGAAAAATAAATGCATGCCCATGCTCATGCTTTAAAAATTCACACAAATAAACGCAAGCAATGCAAGCACACAAAAATAAAAAAAACTAATTATTCCGCAACATTAGTTTAATGAAATGATGTTAAACAAAATTTTATATATTTTAAACTACATCAAAGCTTAAAATAGAAAATATATAAAAAGAGAGTATTGAAGTTTTATCACATTAAACGATGAAAAAAAATTTTTTTACATCCAAAAGACATTCTGTTTAAAACCTATAAGACTAACAATTATTGATAATTAAATATTAAATTGCTGCTCACACAAAAAAGCTGTGAAATTCGATTAACTAATTTTTAAAATTTAACAAAATTTTTATATTTTTTTGCTTCATATTAATAAATATGTTTTGATAGTTGAGAATTTCAAATTATGTTGACAGTAATATCCTAATTACCCATACGTTTTTAATTGAGTTAATTGAGTCATCAAATTTAGTGTTCACACATAGCGCAAATAAGCTTATTCTATTAGTATTTGATGGCTGGCAATGTTTTGATTCTGTTCATAAAAAGTTATACACATTTGTGAAATTAAAAAAAAAAAAAATAAAATTTTTGTTCAAATTTCACTAGTTTATCTAAATATGTATATTGAGGCTAGAGAAAAAGTGAGATCGAAAAAACAAGAAAAAATATATTTTAAATTTTTTAATTTTTTTAAACCTCCCTTTTTTTTCTTTTTGACTGGTTCCTTTGAGATTGCCTTTCTTTTCAAAACATGCAACCTAGAGAGTCACCAATCGTTACTAAATATATGTTACACATGGTTGCATTTGAAAAAACGTGTTGTATTTAGTGAACAAATTATGCACTAATTAAATAATTTATTAATTAAGCTATACTATGATAAATTCAGAGTAATTAAAGGCTTAATTGTTTATGTGCAAACCAGAGTAGGAAAATAAACAAAACTGAACGTTTGATCTCATTTTGCTTTGTTCTTTACAACTGGTAAAACAAAAATAAAACAGAATCAGTGAGAAAGATTGTCCCATTTAATTTTGTATATTGTTTTTGTTTTGAGTACTACAAATACACTAACTCAAATGTGCGTAGATACAACAAAAAATGAATGAGAGGAAAAAGAAAAGAAGATGAGAAGAAGAAAAGAAGAAGAGAAAAAAGAGCAAATTATACGAATGTAATGGAATAACAAAGCAAACACAAGAGCGACAAGCTAAATGTTTCATTTTCGCTCTTTCTCATTTAGAAAGTATTTGTTTTGGTTTTGCTCATGTACAATATAATTAAAAAAATTTTGAAAAGTGTATGACTTTGTTGTAACTTTTGCGAAATGTGTTGTTTGTTTGCCCACTCTGGTGTAAACAGGCTATAAGGTAAGGCAAGATATCAAAAAAGGTTTAATCTCATATTCAAACACGACTCTTTCAATTACTTCACACGCTATCCCAAGAACTTATGTGGATTAATATTGTTACGACTTGTCCTTGTAATTCGTATTATATTCAAGGGTTACAATAAAGTAATTTAAAATACCGATAACTTTCGATTTAAAGCTTTATTTAAACTCGTTAAAGTTTTATATAAAACTAACTCTAAATATGAACTTGTATCTCTATTTATAGATCTACAGTTCTTCAGTTTATAAACATATTTGATTTTCTTACATGTATTTTGTTTTTGTAATGATTTATAATTTCAAACATACTCGAGAATGTTCCTAATATACTACGTATTTGTTATTGCAATAATTTTTGTATATAACTTAAATGCTAAAAATAGTAACAAAACCTACTTTAAAGGAATGTAATGATGATTTTCTTCTTCCTAACAATATCATGTTCATAAATATAGCAAATATCGAGCTTTGCTCTTTTGTATGTGGTTCGCAGCCGCAACAATTATAAAATTTTGAGAGCGAACCATACTGTTTAATTCTGAACCTTGTTGCGAACCACAAAGAATCATCACATTCTTTAAACTTCAAAAGAATTAATTCATGAATATAACAATTTATGAATAAAGTGAAAAATGAAGTCAGTGAACATGTTTATTTTTCAAAGTAAATTACTACAATTTAAAAACGTTGTTCTTGCGTTAGACAATTTAAAGACTTTACTGAGCAGAAACATCAACACAGTTTTACTTCCTTAAGGTGGTTTTACTCTATCCCACTGAGTATAACGACACGTCAAAAACTCAAATAAAATGAAAAAGTATAATAGTGTGAAAACAATATGAAATGAATTGTCAAAAAATACGGATAGAAATTTTACAGTCGTACGGCTCTCATCATTTTTAGAAATTTTTCTAAACCATTAGATTTTTCATTTTATCAGAGTTTCTTTTTTACACAAATATAAGAAAAAACCAGGGTTGGGAAACTGGAAATTATTCACCATAATTTTGCTTATTCCTTTTTTATTAAATAACTACAAAAATACAAAATATAGTTAACATTTCAAGTTCCTTCCCTTTAACATAAAATAGATTGAAAATATTTGTTGTAAAGAATAATTAAATATGGCTTATATTATGATATATTAATAAAACAAATATTGTCGTATCAACATGTCCATAGTTGGAGAAAGAGAAAAACACAAACAGCTGTGGTTTCCATTTTATTTGAAATGTGATAGTGTAAAAGCAAAATGTAACACAAAACATTTTACATTTGATTTTTTGACAATCACACCAAAAACCATTAGATTTTGCTTCGACAAAATCCAATGAAAATTTTAAGACTTGTAGAATAGTGTAAAAGCACCTTTAGCTGCCAAGCGCTAGTGATCATTATCGACATTTATATATATATTTTTTGTATATATTTTTATATAAGGCCCCTTCAGGAGGTCATAAACAAAATTAAACACATATTATTGCTTTATCTTTAATATTTAGTTCTTAAATATAAGTTTTAATTAGTCTATTAAGTTGACATAAGTGCGTTTTCGTTTTACTATATACATATTCTTATTTTTGTCTTTAAATTTCAAGTACAAAATGTCATTATCAATACGCATTCGTATTTTATCTTAAGGCCCCTGTTATCGTTCACAAACCCTAAATATTGTATTGGCTACAAAATATAAAAATAAATGTTGTAAACGAAAGTTAAGGTATATGCTGCAACACATAGGTCTTGTAAACCATAATCGTAATTTTAAAAATACAACATCAAATTTGCAACTGTTTATTATTATCAGGGCCTAAGTCTTTTTGGAAAATAATTCATAAGCCAGAACATCTTAACGCAACTTTATTTCTTTAAGGTAGCGATATGAAAATGTTTGATCATTAAAACCTGTATATACTTAGGCATAAAAAGTTGTCCTATTTCAGTTTTTCCGCATTTTTTAATTTGAATTGAAGGACTTATTTCGACTTACTATCACGAAAAATTAATTTCGTTTCAATATAGCAGCTTAAGTTTCCTTTAGGTTTTATTTTTCTGTCAGTGGATTCTTTTCTAACACAACAAATATTAACAATAGTTCAGATTTTATATGACATTGTTAATGTTTCTATATAACATACAAATTTACTATATCTCGTATATATTGGCAAGCATATGAAATTAAACACAATTTGTTATTTTCTTATATATTCGGATATCTTTTCAAAGCTATTTGGCTTCGTTTAGATAAAGAGCTATAAATAGTTACGAACACAAAAAAAAATAATAAAACATATAACAAATAACAAATATTGTGCGTAAAATAGCTTTTTATAGTATATTGTTTTCTTAATACATATGCCTATATACATATATTTACATATATATTATTATTCCTCTTACATTAAGGAAGGTTATCATTTTATTTATTCCAAAGACTTTGGAAGAGCAAATATTTGCTCAATGCGCAAAGTCAAAAATTTTTTTTATGCATCCAATATACGAGTAACTCTCTTACCCGCTTTTCATTTAATCTTCTCTCATTTTACAGTGTTATTTATTACTTTGTTGTGACATTTAAAATTTATCTGTTGCCTTCTGATTAAATGACAATGTTTACTTTTTGCTTTACGTAAAGCACGTGATGAAAAAAAAAAAAAAAAAAATTATTCGCAATGTAACCACATACCATAAATTATTTAAGAAGACTACTATACATATATGGGTATCATTCACCCCATTTATTCACTTTTAAAGGGCAGTAAAAATTTAAATTTTTATTAACGTCACATGGTTTTTAGAATAAACAGCAACATATATAAACTAAATGCATAATAATTATTCATAAAAACAAAATAAGTAATTATGCGTATGTCGTAAGTTTTTACTTATGAGTGAAAAAAAAACGCCATAATTGGCTTAAAGTACTATTTTTTAGTATTAATATTTGAAACTCATTTACGTAAATTATGTTTTAAAGCTAACTTGTAAACTTGTGACAAATTTTAGATCTGCAGTACGTTTAGTTATTACAAGAAGGGCGCAAAAGGTTTTTAGTGTAGAATTTTTAGGGTTTAAAATAAATACGAGTATTGAAGAAAGAAATATCTGCAAATAAAATAAAAAAATTTTTAAAATGAGATGGAAGTAGAAAATCGATTTTAATTAAAAAAATTTGGGCTACCAATTATATTTTTAATTATATTTGCCTTTACTAACCACATTAATTGTACCTATCAACGGATAAGTAATTTCAAGTTTGGCAACATAATTGCGGTCAATGATAATATAAAGTGTACCAAACAAAACGTGAAGCAACACAATGAAAAATGCCTGTAAAAATTTCTTTTTATATTTTTTACTATTATATTATATTAACTTATAAATTATTTGTGAAAATTAAATGATACTAATAAATCTCGTAGTAGTCGCCGTGGTCTAGTGGTAAGTGTGTTGGATTACTAAGACGATAGCACTGGGTTCAAATCTCAGCTATGACATCCTTCAGTTGTCTTCTGGCAAAGGTCTGATTGCCATGAAAAAGTTTCTCAAATATATCGATCGGAGTCGACTTTAAACTGTAGGTCATGGTACTCATAGATTAAAGTTAACACACACAGCATGAGTGCTGCGAGAAGCTAGGCTGTAACCCTGACACAGGGTTGCAATGGCCAGTTATGAATGTATGTATGTAATTAACCTCGTAATTGCAATTTTTCCGTCAAAATTTCTAACTACAGACATATATAACACTGTAGCACATTTTTCAACTTAAAAATCTTGAACCAATTGAGACCCCCAAAATCTGAAAGCTAATGATGGTAGAAAAAAAACCCTAGCTAGGTTTTGAATTATTACTGAAGGCCTTTTTTAAATTTATTTTTGAAGTTTTCGACTAAGGGGTTTGTTTCAGTACAATTTTCAAAAAACACGTTCTGATTCTTAAGTCTATAACTCATGAACTATTAAAAATATTGCTTTTCTCTCTTCAGCAAATTTTTTCCTCTAAATTAGATGTTAAAATCTTGCCTTGTGATAAAATAAAAAACACCAACAATATATTACTTAAAGCACCCTTACACGACATGTTTTTTACACTGTTAATGTCAACTTTTACATGAGTAAACAGTTACATGTCGTGTGTGAATTCTAAAACATTGCTTGTGTAAAAAACACAAGGAAGGTCTTATGACAAAATTTCAATTAGAGCTTGCTCTAATTTCGTATGTATAAATTTTGTGTCTAAAATTTTATTATTTTTTACATGTGCAATTGAACATATACGTTTGTGAGTAAAAATTATAAACCTTATGTAAATTGGCTAATTTTGACATACACAAAGAAAAACTTATGTATTTTAAACGTAAAAAACACGTGTAAAAAACATGTCGTGTAAGGGTGCCTTTAGAATGAATGATAGTTTATTGCAAAATAACGGCACATTTTAAGTAGAAAAGAATGTGCATTGTTTTGATTGAAAAAGTTGATTTGCCTTAAACAGGTTTACTTATGGGGCCAGATATTAAAAAGTTGCTAAAAAGTGAAGATTTTAATATGGTTTTGCACGGAAACGACTCAATTACTTGGGACGAACTTAAGGTAGTTATAGAAACAGTCTAAGGAAAAAATCGATACGATGAATGGAAAGTATTAGTAAATAAATGCTTAAGTCATTTCAAGCAGTAAGTGTTCCCATGGCATTAAAACTTTATTTTTTAAATAATCATATGGCAGAGTTCGAATTCAAGGTGAGCTGTTCCGCCAAGTGACCATTGGGGAAATATGCTGGTCTAGCCATAAAGAATCTTTATACGAAAATAAAGCTAGCGAAACGGTCGGAAACTTGTTTTCAGATGATGGGAGTTACTTCGCAAGCGACGACTAAAGTCCAATATATATTTAAAAAGATTTGAAGTGTCCTTATTTTCCATTCCTTATATTCAAAATCAAAAATGTTTCTATGCAGCTACATATTTTAAAATATTTTAAGTGTCCTTATATTTTCTATCAACAACAATAAAAATCTATGACCAAACTTTACGTTTTTAGACAGTTTTGTTGTTTTGAGTAAGATGTTGTTGTGTCTTTTATTTTATTTTATTATAAAGCAACATTTTTAGATCTAATTAAGAGATACAAATTTGCTAACGAGATATAGATTTAAGAATCTGTACATGTTTTTTGAAAATTTAACTAAAATCCACCCACAGTCGAAAACTCAAAAAATTAATTAAAAAAAAAAACTTGACTAACAATTCAAAGCCCAGCTAGGATTTTTCTTCTACCATCATAAGCTTTAAAATTTTGGGAGTCTCAATTGGTTCAAGACTTTAGTGCTGTACTGTGTAATTGGTCATTACAATTCTTTTTAAGAGTTATGGCCTAACAAACTTCTCCTACCATTCATATTGTGCGCATCCATTTTTTTGTTTATCTGACGCAGCTTTTGGTAATTGAATTTTTTAAATTTTTCACGATTAAAATTTAAAATAAGTGAAGAATAATTAGAATACTTGTAGATTAAAAAAAAAAAAAAAAAACAACAAAAAAATTGGAAATAATCAAAAAAGTCAAGATTATGTTTGATTACTTTAATTATTTTAAAAATATTCATGTACACCGGGCAATTCCTATTTCTGAATCTGTTTTTTTAAGAGAATGATAAAATTATAATTAAACTAGTTGCATAAGCTTCTATAAAACACAAAAATTTAATTAATTGAACATATTAAATTTATAAAAAAAAATTTTCAAACAGTTTTTTAATTATTAGGTATTAAATTATTTTTTAACATGAAATCAATGAACAGACCCACATTTGTACAAACAAATCAAATTTCACACAATTATTAGCGACTTATACTTATATTTTAGGTATTTAGCGAATAACGCAGTTAAGTAAAAGTTAGTTAACAGTGTAATTTTATTAGAAAATGGTCCGAAAAGTATGGGGATTTCGAAATTGAAGTATATAAGCGTGAAGGACAATTAAGCGTGGGTCAATTATCCGAGGAATACTGTACATTGAAATAGCATATTCTAATTTCTGGATGGTTCGAATTTGTGAGATTTCAGTGTATATGATATTTTGTTTAATTCTTTTTAAATAAAAAGAGTCTTGGTATATATCAGTTTTTCCAAACCTTCCTGCTATACCCATTATAAAACTAATTTTTTCAGTGAAAAATTTAGCAATTAGTTATACATATACTGGTATGCAGGAATTTAGTTTTATAAAAAAAAACCTAAGAGGTGTTAAAAATTCAATATTGGAAAGATTGAAAGTGTGTTTTTTTAAAACTCTGAAATAGAAAAAATCGAAGATTCGCGGAATACTATTTCCCTGTATTATAGTTTCCACCCATATATTTATTACATAAATATAGAAACAGTGCAAAACCATTTTGTTATACGAGTGATCATCTTAAACTAGAAACTTTAACTGAAATTGAATTAATTTTAGAAGTTATAAATTCCTATTGAGAATAATAATAAACTACAAAAGAAACCTGTAATAAAAAGAAAAAAATATTTTTCATTACAAAAAAAGTTAAAGAAAAACTGCAGGAATACCAACAAAAGCAAAAAAAAAAAAAATATTTTTAACTCTTAACTTGCAAGTCTTTTTTTTTCGGTAAAAGTAACAAGAGTTACAAAACCATTTTTAACTTTTGACAATATTTGATTTTCTTTTTTTATTTTCTCTTCTATTTTATTTTATTTTTTTCTTACTTTTCTTCAAAAATATTCTAAAGTGCACTCTCATTATTGTTAACGTTCTACTTATACTGTGTAGGTATCATATAATACAACAGCAAATATTAAAAAGTTGCAGCGATAGATACGAGTATCAAGCCATTACGGCAAGAAAGAAAAATAAGAAACTCAAGTACGAAAAATAAAATTTTAAAGAAGAAGGTTTTGTTTATTTGAATCGAGTTATTGCCTTGCAACTAAATATTTAAAAATGATTTTTCTTTTTAATATTTCCTATAAATGCCGTACATATTTCATTTATTTTTAAGTTATAATGATTGTGTTCGCTTGTTAAATTTCTAGGATCCTCATTCGGCCAACCTACTGGCAAATAAAGTGTTGGTTAAAATAAAAAAAAAAATTTTTTTATAAAGATTAGTTTTATACAATGACTACTTATAAAGCAATGACTAAAACAATAATATTTACATATATGCTAATAAATTACATATGTACGTACATATATATCTGCATACATGGTTTTAGTGCAGCTTAAGTACGAAATAATAAAAATACAAAACACTATTTAAGAAGTAAATTATGTTCATGAACATAACTTGTATTCTAAAATATAATTTTCTATTTTTCTTAAACTCAAGTCCTACTCAGGACAACTGTACTGGTTATACATAATGAGGATCCTCGTGCCATAAATGTTTTAAATTTAAAACTAGCTAAGCTACCTTTTTTAGAATCTGAACAAGAAAAAAAATTAATTTAACAATTAAACTTAAGGCGAGTTTCCAGCTATGACTTTTGGCACTATTGCTGTTTGATGATATTTGTAGTAGCTTAAAACGGCACTAAGAAATTGCTTCTTGTGCTGCTAAGAATTCAAATCAGATCTTTTCTTTTATCATGATTTGTTTAGAAAAATTTGTTTAGAGAATTTCAAAAACTTGCAAGGCGTTTGCTGATCAAACACAGCCAAAAGAATCAACTGCTACTCATTTTGTCAGTTGTTGTCAACAGATTTGAATCAAAAGTTTCAAACTTCAAACCAGCGAAAATGTATAATAATAATTTTAATAAAATAAATAAATTTCTCTATGTTGTTACTAGTCATTGTTGTAAAACAACTACATACATACATACATATATACTTGGTCATTACATTGGTTCTAGAATTATCGCCTAGCTTCTAGCAGCACCCATGTTGTGTGTATAAATTTTATTCATAAGTACCGGGACCTACACTTAACGTCGACTTCGAATGATACACTAAGAGGCTGTCCTTTTTTTTTCAAGATGTCAGAGCTGGGGTTTGAACCCGAAGCCCTTGTGAGTTAAATAGTTAATGTTTGTCATGAATACATACAAGACGCGAAAAACTTTAATGGTACTACCGTAGCTGATGTGCAGTTTGACTTATGTATTATTTTTTCACGGACTTTGATTATAAGAAAAATCATTGTAAAAAATATGGGTTCCTAATAGAATTTAACTGTGATTTAATTAAAGTGTTTCTGACGAAATAACACAAGTAAAATAATTCAATTTTTTTTGACAAACTCCAGATTTTTATAGATAACATCGGTAAATATTTCGGAATTCTGAATTGATGCGAATATAGTTGAACTCTTTACACTTGTTATATAATCTTTTTAAATTACGTTTGTACTATTCTCGAGACTATATCAATACGAAAAAATGAAGTGTCATAAGGGCTTAAAGAATAATGTTTTCAGTATTATAGCACTTAACCCCTTTTGTACAAATCTCTGCACTTATTCGTGTAGGGTAATTTTCTTCTAATGCAAACACTACTTATATTATCATCCATTTCATTTCAATAATGTAATGTGTGGTGATAGCATAAAATTTACAAAAGCACTAAGAAAAAAAAAACTAAAATAAACAACTGCTGTACATGAGATGTAAAAGGAAACAACTCTTACGGTAAACTTTCGTAAGTCGGAAATAACTTTTGGGAAAAGACGCAAATTGAATAACAGTAAAGTAATATTTTAAAAATTGAAAATAAATAGAAACATAAACCGAAATCATAAAAAATACAAGCATGTAACAATACTTACTTGGAAGTTCAAAAGGTTTCGTTCTAGTAAAATAAAATTAATAATCAAACGAAAAACACCATCAACAGCTGTGAGGAAAGCAATAATGATTTAGAGCAGGGATGAGCAACACGCGGCCCGCGGGCCGCTTGCGGCTCTTTCAACCTATTTATGCGGCCCGCCAAACAAATGTTGCTGCTTCTCAAAAATACACATAATATATAGACACATTAATCAACGAATTTCAATTACGAAGAAACTGAGAAGAGAGCAGTTTCCATGAAAATGTTTTTCTAACCATTAATTATCAATGTGGATACAGTTCCCGAAGACTTTCAAAGGGAAGTAATGGACATGCAGAATAATACTGATGTAAAAAATGTATTTCTCTCAGTAAACATCGAAAATGTTTATAAATCCGACCACCGACTAATTACCACCGATCAAGACTGAGTAATGCACGATTAGAAACTTGTGTATGTGTACCTACCTCATCAATTCCGGCTGATATTGATCAGGTTGTATCGAAAAAACAGTGCCAAATTTCTCGTTAAAAATTTCAAGCAAATACTTTTTTTTTTGGTATTAAATTTTATATTCTTTTATTCTAATTTTTATTATAAATAGAGTTTTGTAAACTATTAGTATTTATGTGCGGCCCGCCGAAAAATTTTAAAATTTATAAGTGGCCCGTTGATTAAAAAGGTTGCTCACCCCTGATTTAGAGCAATATTTCAAATCTATTTTATTCATAGTATAATATAAATGCACTTTTAAATTTTGATTTAAAACACTTTTTTATATGTATGTACTTATATATAAGCCATTCGCCATCCTTCTATCAACCATCTTCACATTCCAATACAATGCACTGCATGAGTAGGGGTTAACCCCTTAGTATTGGTCTTAAAAAAAAAGTCTGAAACTATGCTACTTTTTACTGTAGTATGTTGTATGAACAATAATAAAAGTAAATAAAATTAAAAAGTAGTTAAAATAAAATCTTTCTTTGTAGTCCGTAGGAATTAATTTAAAAAAATAACTTTTCTTTTGCATTATTGTTCAGTATATAGCTTTTTTCGCCAAGAAATTCCTCCTTAATGAAACTTTCAATATTAATTTTATAGTCCACTACTTTAAAGTTAATTTCATAATTATAGTCACATAATGAAAATCTTATTTCTTTTCAAAAGTTAAAGGGTTAATGTTGCGTATACGTAATTAATAATTTGTGTAGTCCCATTATCGTTCAAGTATATCAAAGCTTGTATTTTATGATGTTTCAGCAATTCAATTTTTAATATATTTTTTTGTTAAAATTCTGTTTTGCTTTAATTGCACTTCATGTAAGACAAATATAAATTATATTATTTACTGGAATTTTTTCTTTTTTGTTTTGCAGCCACAGGCATTTTTTTAAATGTGGTAGAATACTTTATTTGACTGTGGGATTTGGTGTGTTACCCTACCATGGGTATTTATATTGCTACGTATATCCTGTAGCTTACACGTGTTGCTTTTAGCAGACTTGTCAATAAAAACGATTATTAACAAACGATGGTGATTGTATAGTAATACATAAAATGATTTTTTTAAATGTCCTTTCAATAATTTCTTTATTGTTTTAAACGATTAGGGAGTTTTACAACTGTATTGCAGATCTTTATTCTATAACTATTCAATCAATAGCAATTTCTAATTCGATTATGGAAACTTCTTTTATAAAAAAATAATCTGAAGAGTCCGATTTCGTAACGTTCAGGTTTATAATAAACAATTACCTATTCATCCAATTGACTATATTGGTTAGCTTATTTGTAGGCTTGTTAACCAGCAAAATCATTGATGAAATCAACCTGAAGTACTTTTATTTTTAGTCAGTGAGTCAAAGATCTGAATATAATTTTACAAATTTCTTACAGCTGTATTCATTCAAAATTTATTTATTTATTTATTCAAAGTTTATTCAGGGTTTATTTGATAAATATCGTATAGAAAGTTGGCGAATAAGCCCTTCATAAATGTGTAATATTTTTTATCAATACAGTGTTTTAGAATGTAAAATACAGCTCAATGAAAATACTAAGATTTTAAAACAAATTAAAAATGTTATTTTTTTTGCTGAGTATACATATGTAGTTGAATATGGAATTTCGAAAAGTGCACTTCTCTTTGAGTTGTGACCTTTTCAAAAAATTTTCTGTATCTACCATAACGTCTAAAGTAGAACGAATGATACGGATGTTAGTTTTTCAAATACAAAAAAAAAACGCATTTACCAAAATGTGCGAGATGTATCCTTTTCGATATTTTATATTCAATTATAATACTGTAAGTATGTGTGTATGAAAATTTTCTTTTATAATTACAGATAATGCAAGAACCCAAGTTGTTAACATTCATGTGTTTTTTTCTTTAATAACACTTTTACGTGCATGTATGCGGATGTGTTTAGGCACATCTGCTTTACAATGTGGTCTGATAGTGCATCTAAAGAGAATGGGCGCACAGTTGCATGTCTTTACAGATTGCACTTATATACTTTAAAAGTGGTAGAACAGTTATTGTATAAACATAAGGTTAGTGATAAATTTAAGTGGATGCGTTCGTTAGGATGAGGGCAGGCTTGTTAAACAAACAGTAGACTCGAAGAACGCAGTAGATCTCGTTGGTCGTTCCAGTGTCATCCTATATATTCTGAAAATAAGTATTTCTTTCGGCGACTACTTCTTAGCAGTCTTATGGCAAAATTTCTGAAAGTAACTGGTTGCTAGGAAGCAGTTTTTTAAGTTTTTCGTTCGGAGTCGACTTAAAACTGTAGGTCCCCGACAACACAAGGGCCAATTTTCAACTGTTGGGTTAAACTGAAGTCGTTAACGACTAATATTATGTACTTTTAATATAAAAATTTTAATATTTCTTTTAATGGTTGAGTGTTGAACACAATATTTAACAGCTTAATTATATCGTAAATTTACCATCAGATACACATACTCATATTCAGATAATGTAAAAAAACACCAATGACCAATTACAGTCAAATTAATAACAGAAAATATTTTGTAATCATAGTGAAACATATTTATAATGAACACGGTCAAAGAAATTTCCTGTTTTAGTAAAAAAATGTTGCTGTACTTTTCAAAACAAATCATTGATGACCCTTCCTTCATACCATAGTACGCAAATTATAAAAAACGATTTCATTGCAAAATATTTCTTTTGGCGATCATTTCTTAAGGCCATGATACACTATCATACACAGTCGTACAATTCAATCACAAGAAAATCTTATCACTTTCTGTCACACTTTTTAAAGTCTCAACAAAATGGCAACACTAGTGACACACCATCACACAAAATAAGATGCAAAGCATATGCAGTTGCTTTTTGCTAAAATCTTATAAAATGCAACTCTGATGGCATGGAGAAAAAAATTTTTATGAATTTTTTCCAAAGATTATAAAGTCGGACAGACTTGTTAAAAAATTTGTCATACAGATGCATTTTTATGCCTCACTGTTATACTTTTTTAACACACGCGATTTTTTTAACAAATCGTATAACTCGATAAGATAGTGTATCATGACCTTTAGCAGTCTTCTAGCAAAAGCTGTGAGAGTAACTGATTGTCATGAACAAGGTTCTCCAATCTGTTATTCGGATTCGACATTAAAGTGTAGGTTTAGCGGTTTTTACACATCAGTACTGGACACTGGATGTATAAAAATTGACGCACACAATATACGCCGTAACTCTGAAAAAGAGCAGCAATGGCTAATTATGAATGAACGTTTCAATTATTATGTTTTTATAATGTTGTACCTTAATCGGTTTAAATATTATTTTAAAAGAATAAATAGAAAAATTTATTTTTGGGATAACTAGCTATCTCTTTCGTTTAAGTTTTAGTAAAAATTTTCTGTTGTTTCCTATTTTTGGTGGTGTTTCGTCAGTGTATAATATACACTGTGATTATAACAAATTGTGGGTTTTCTTCAAGTTCGTTATAACCGAGTTTGACGTTCTTAGGTATTACACACATTCACCCGATTGTCTGTTTTTTTGAATAAATGTTGGTTTGAGAGGCTACACGCGTTGTTAATTAAATTTAAATTCGTAAGCAGTTTTAATAAAAAAAATTGCTAATAAAAGAGAAAAAATAAAAAAAGCAGAAATAATAAAAACCCTTAACGATATAAATATTTATATATTCACTAAAATATATACAAACGAGTATGTATGTACGAACTCTGAATACAAATTTATAAATAAATTGAAGTTGTTAATGTTGTTTTCAATATTAAAACAATACTGCTGTGTTTTAATAAAATTATTCAATATACCCGTACGATATCCTTAGTTATGAACCTGTGCAGAATCATTATAAAAATTACCATAATTTTTAGGCACAAAATGGGTTAAATAGATATAAACTTAATTGAAACATGTATTTATATACTTTCTAAAGCATAAAAATTCCAGATAACTCAACACCTACGCTATATAAATAGTAAAAACTCTATTCTAAAACTCTGCTCTATATAATTAAATAAATTTTAGTAGGCTGGTGTAAATTTATTTTATTTCGGCCGAAATTAGCAGTCAGTGTTATAATGTAAAAGTGGATTAAGTATGTCTTGTTTTAGTTAAGCCATGTTTGGTAATGGTAGACTAAAGGAAGGCTATGCTTGAATGGTTTTATTTTTGTAACTCTTGTCAAAAAAAAAAAAAAAAAAACAAGTCGTGATTGTTTTTCGAGTACTATTCGTACCATTAACTTTATTAGAGATGCTTAATATTCAGGTATTTTCTGGACGGGGAAGTTTACTGGAGTAATATGTCTGCGCTATAATGCTACCGATGGCAATGGATTGGTAGAATATGGCTGAGAAAGTTTTCGCCATAATAAATTAGAAAAAGTATTAACAATTGCGTGCTTCAGTGTAACTTAAGCAAAGAAAACATGTCCAATGGTGGCACTGTAGGTTATTTTTGGTAACGTAACTTTTAGATTTATCTATGCAATGGCAGGTGGCTGCGAGTTCGAAGGAAACGTGTTTTGACAAAAGTTTCACAGTATGTATGGAGCAGTTTGGCTGAAATAGAGTCTATATGTATTCGAAAGCCCAAATTCAATCTTGAATGTAATGTCTTTGACACTGTGCTCTTTAAGGAAACCAGACTTAATATGCTGCTGTAGTGGAGGCTTAATTTGAGAAAAGTTTAATTTAAACTGGTGTAGCGTGGTACAGGCTAAGATCTTGGCAACCGTTAAGTGGGTTAAAGTCAACCCATTAATTACTTAAAACCATT
This sequence comes from Metopia argyrocephala, assembly GCA_963576795.1. Lineage (NCBI taxonomy): Eukaryota > Metazoa > Arthropoda > Insecta > Diptera > Sarcophagidae > Metopia > Metopia argyrocephala. The sequence continues at coordinate 51,132,864 of OY756211.1, read as the reverse complement.
AATATATTCTCCGACAGCAAAGAGCTCTCGGCTGTTAACGCATGGTACCTATGTTTGTCAAATGTTGCAACCAGCTGTTAAAAAAAAGAGTCCAGTTATTTGAACAATCTAAAATAAGAGCAAGAAAGTGTGAATGAAAAAGAATCCATGACATTTTACATTGGTTCGTAGGCCTATTACTTGCATTCAAACTTGTAAGGGATTGTAAAGTTGGTAGGAGTTTAAAATACTGGAATGCTTAAAGGAGGCTTAGATACGCTCAGGTTGCATTGTACCTTTGCGAATCTTTTATGGCGATAAGAGTATGGGTATTTGTAGTTTATTCTTACATAGATACATATGCATACAAACATAATATGCTATTACCCTGTGTCAGAGTTACAACCTAGTTTCTCACAGCACTCATGTTTGTGTGTTAATTTTTATCCATAAGTACCGAAGCTTTTTCATGGCAATCAATTACTCTCTAAGATGTCAGAGCTGAGATTTGAACCTGGCGCTATTGCCACAGATAAATGGTGTGTATATGTAGGATGTCGGGTGACATAGGCCAACTAAGATTATACATCTGTTTGCTGTCATTAGGACGGCAATAGATCTTCAAGTATTTAAAACACTGTAAATTATAAAAGACTAATAAGTCTAATATGCCAAATAGAAAAAGCTCCCAAAGGATGTTATTATTTTTTTTTTTTAAATCTCTTAGAAATTTCAATTACGTTTTAAAATTTGTTGAATACAGTCTCATCCCAAAACTACTACTTGCTTACTTACTACTTTATTTGCAATTATTTTTTTTCTTGCTTTGGCTGTTGGTTGAATCCCATATTAATATAAATATACATTAATCATGCAACGGTAATAAATGTAAGCAATTTGTTTTTTCTTCCAAATAAATGTTGCAATTCAGTAACAGATACACATGCATTTATCCTGCATGTGATCCCACTCACTTGAGAACATGCAACCACTACAAAGATTTGTTGAGAAGCAAAAAAATAATGTATTTCTATAAAATAAATGCCAATCCTAAATTTATTTTTAAAATAAATTTAAAAAACGCACAAGGACCAATTGTTTACAATAATGAATATAATATCTAATAATATTCAATATAATAATAAATCCTTATTAGGAGTATATATGTGATATGAAAGTTAAGAGTAAATGTTTTTCCTATTTGAATCACAACTCTTCAGACATCAAACAAATTCTTAAAACAGCTACATATTTAAGAGTTATTTAATGAAAAGAAACAAGAATAATAAAACTTTAATAAAACAAACCCTTTAAATAATCGTTAAAAAAGATGGAGACGAATAGAACGCAGAGACAAGTACTGAAAAGTTAGGGGCTATCAAACAATAGGAAAAATAAAGAATAAACCTTCTAAATTGACTTTAAGATTACAATTTATAAGTTTTACACATGATTTGATTAAAGGATTGGTAAACATGTTTGTACAAGAGAAGAATAATAATAAACTAAGCAGCAGATAAACTGAAGACATGAAAAGTAAAAATAATGGGTGTATTTTTGTATCCGTTAGGACTTTAATCTGTAGAGGATAAATTATTTAAAAAAACTCCCTCTATTTGTTTGAATGTTGCTAAAATAACATAAACTAAGTTATTACAATATTACAGTATGTGTTTTTTTTTTTTTTTTTTTTTTTTTTTTTTTTTAAGACCAATACTCAGGGGTAAACCCCTACTCATGCAGTGTGCATTGTATTGGAATGTGAAGATGGTTAATAGAAGTTTTTTTTTTTTTTTTCTTTTTCATAGATTTTGTATTTTTTTTGCGCCTTTATTTGTTGATGAAACAAGTTGCTGGTAATTTGTCCACTCAAGAGCCAGTGTTATACCTTCACCCTCAAATGATCAAACAGCAATGGCCTCATCTGTCGGTGGATGTTTACATGTGAATGGTGAGCGTCTTCAGTAGATTAGCTGTTATCTTCCCAGAAGGTGGCGCTGTACTCCTGATCATTGGTTTCTGGTGGAATAGATTAGAAATGTCAGGGGTGGTTTCTTGCATATGGTCTTGCTGGAGGGGGGGGGGGAACCTCTTATTTTATTTAAATTTAATTTTTAATTTAAATTATAGTTTTAGAAAACCGCAAATATTTATTTTTATAATTTTGTCCTTTGCTGGAATTGAACCTTGGTCGTGTGAGTTTCTGTGCAAGCGCTCTACCAGTATGCCACGACCCCCCCTGTGTTAGCCATACTTGTAGCCACATAAAGATTTTTGTTTGTTGATTTGTTTAAATAGTTAAAGTGGTTGCCAAATAAAATCTTTAATTTCATGTCAATCGAAAAGTTGTTGTTCATTAAATGAAATTCGTTATTCAAAACACATATTCTGTGGCATTGGTTGGTATTTTGTTTGATTGTATTATTTGATACATTAACTTGTTTCTGTAGAACCGCACATTTTGTGTAATTTTAACAGGAAAAAAAGCAGTTGATAATTAAATCTAAAAAAAAAAATTACACACTTTTTTGTTTCTTCTTTTCTACTTATATACCGGCGTGCCGTATAAAACTTTTTTTAAAGAAAATTGAGTAATACTTCTAAATTGGTACACAAAATGTTTTATTTGCACTAAAAATGTCGACACAGTTTACGAAATACTAAAAGGGCCTTATTTGTAGGAGTGGCAAAACAAACCAATTTTTCTGTAAATAAAATTGCTACAGTTATTTCACGAAAATATTCGTTATTTTGTAAAATTTAGAGACATATTTCATAATTTAAATTGTTTTATAATTTGTAATATTTCTTGTACCAGTTTTATCTTTCAATTTAATTTCATGACGGTTTTTGTTTTGCTTTTCTTTGTTCTTCATTTTGACTAGAATGTTCAATTAAAAAGTAAGAAAATCTTTATTTTCATAACATTTCTTAAATGCAATACAAATTAACCCATTAACGCCCAAATGAAAACCAAGAACAATTTTTTTTTTCAATATTTATTATTAGATTTAAACCACATTTTTTACAGTACAGTTAAAGAAAAAAACCAAAAAAAAAAATATTCTGAGTTGTGTTTTTTCAGGTGTACTAAGCTTAGTACAGCAGCACTTAATATGCTATAGCTCAAAAAATTCTATATGAACTAAACCGTTTCATATTGTTTTTATTAGAATGTGATGTTATCAAATAAATAAACTGCTATTTAACGTTCTTCAGAGTTAACTGATGTAAAATAAACTACATAACCATTCACAATCACACAAGAAATAAATCACTAGCCAAAATGGGGATTCCCATAATTGATATTTTTCAACTATGCATGTGCTCTTATTGACTGATAAAAAGCGTTTCCCGAGTAAAAAATTGCATTTTATAATTTTTACTTGAACATTAAGTTGTGTACTATATATAGTACAGAGGGCGGAAATGGATTAAGGATGTTAGGAAAAGCTCCGTAAATAAGTCAGCGAGTAAATGGTACTTTTAAAGAGTAACTCAAGCAAAATTATTGAAATGTTTTTTTTTCCAAATTATTTTACAAATCATTACAAAAATAATAATTTCTGGCAGCAACTTGTATTATAGAAACGAACATAATTATGCTTTTCCTGTTTTCTAGGGCAGAAATTGAAAAACAAATAACGTCAAGAAATCATTAACTTTGCTAAAATGAAGTATTGCAGAAATAAAAAATCAAAAAAAAAAAAAAAAAGAATCTACCAATAGAAAAAAAATTTTTGAAAAATTACTCTATAGGTGGCACACGAGAATATATAAAACCAAAGAAAAAGCTTAATTTTTCATGTCAGTATTTCTATTTTTATATATTTTTAATACTAACACCTGTTTTAAAAATTAATTTCGCATTATTTATGATGTTTCAATAATTTTTTTACCACATACTATACGGTATATAAGTACTTATATATTGTATATTTCTTTTATTTATTTATTAATGGCTATGGACAACAAATCCTTACAGAATAATAAAAAATACAGTGATTGGATATTAGTTATGGAAATGCAAAATAATTTCTCTTCTTATTATATCTTTGCTATCAGAAAAATGTATTTAAATTATAACAATTATTAAAATACAAATACGATGGAAATATCATAGACCGATCGATTAAAATGCAGAGTAGGTCTGGTTGGAACGCAAGTATAAGTTTTTTCAAGTTATAATTCAGAATCAGAACCTCCACTAATAAAAGCTACGAGTAAAAAGACATTCAGCATAACTCGACCAACTTTGAGAGTTGACAGCTTAGTAAGACCAAGTCTATGAATGTGTGACGGTAGAACATATAAGTTCCACCCCACATCCCTTAAACAAAATATTAGAAATTGCTTCTGCATTAACTCAATACCAGGGACCGTAACGGTTATAATTTATATCGAAAAACTTATTTTTTTATGGTTATTTTGAGAGTTTTTCCAAAAAAGGTCAGCAGAAAAAGTTATTTTTCAACGGAAAAATAAAAGTTAAAGAAAAACTCTCAAAAATATAGTTTTATTTTTTCTTCATAAAATGACACTAATTTTGTGAGTTTTATTTTTCCGTCATAAAATAAAACTCGTTTTTATTACATATTTTTTTTACACCTAATCCTGATTTGACACATTATCCTCTGCAAACTATTACAAATGTCATTTCTATCATATTTTGTTCCTTGCAGAATGTCGTAAGCAAGCTTGTAAGCAAGTTCCGGCCATTATCGGTTGTAATTGTATAAATTTAACTTTTATTAATATTAAAGCACCCTAAAACTCATTCAAGTTGAGATTTTAGTATGCAGCTATAAAAAACAATAAAACAAAGATACCACAAGCAACGGGATTAGATTTAAAATAAAATCTGTATTAAAAACAAGTTTTATTTTCTGACTCAAAAATAAGTTTTATTTTATGACGGAAAATTAAAACTCACAAAATGAGTTTTATTTTATGACGAAAAAATAAAACTCTCAAAATGATCACTTTTGCAAGATCACCCCAGATTCTGTGAGAGCTCTCCAAGACGATTAATTTGGTATATAACATCATATATGTCTGACGACTTTAATACGATGATTTTTTTAGTTTAATTTTTAAGCAATAACTGTTATTTGCGGTCTCTGCTCAATACTATTAATATGAGTAATATAAAAGGGACCCCATATAATTGAATCGAACTAAAGAAGTTGTTTTGTGATGTTGGGATCGGAAAATTCTTTGGTTCACCGCATCATAAATCTCTATCTCAAAAATTAAATCTATTATAATTTCATAGGTCCATAATAATTCTAATTATTAGTAACTAGAGTTAGAATCTGATGAGACCACCGTAGCTGGGTCGACCACATGTTCAGTTTCTTTTGTGTACTATTCCTTAACGAATATCATTTTCTTCTTTACATATTAAAATACCATGGGTAACCTTGTCGAAAGCATCAGTTTAAACCCTATTAAGGAAGTCATTCTTAACTGTAGTGGTTAATTTTAGAATATTGCTCGTCGGTGAACGTTATTTGCAGAAGCCATGCTGACACGTAAATAATATTGAGGATATATGATGAGTAAGGCTTGTAACAGATTTAGCCAGTTCTATTGAAATTTTAGGGACAAGTTAATAATAAATGAATAAATAGATGAATAAAATAAATATGTAAAATGACACAAAACGAATAAACTAAATATTATATATGATATGTATACAAACATATGTAAAAATTATTTTAGTATCTACATATTTAACAGAAATAATATATTTAATGAAGTATTTTTAAAGTTCTCTTATTCCTTTTATTTTATAACAGTATATAACAGCTCAATTAACATTTTAAAATATTAAAAGGAAATATTAATATTTTAGTACTTTACATTGCCTTTTTAAAATATCCCTCAAAAGAGGATTTTCGTTATGTAAATCTTATTATATTAAATCATAACACTGTGGGTTATAAAATATAATGCATTAATATTTTTATCTTATGTAATGTAAAACATAACAGAAATATGTTATAGTAAAAGTTACAATTAATCATAAAAGGATTAGCAACGCTGGTAAGAAGTTGGCAAATGAACTGAATAATTAGTATTTCAGAGTTTTACAAACCCAGAAACTACGATGTATAAATAGACACGAGACACATGGTGATGCTCTTTCTTTTTTCTTTTATTTTGCTGTGAGATTGCAAGTGAACAATTTTTTTATAGAAACGGAAGATTTTTAAATTGAAATGAAAAGTTACAGGAGAGAAAAGTAAATTTCTTGCCTGAAATATTTAAATTATATTTTAATAATTATATGTTAATAATTTTAACATTAATAATATAATACAAGGAAGGAAAATTTATGAAATTAATTAAAATTAAAATCCCAAGTTTTTTTGGTAAGTTATTTATATCATATTAAAATAAGTAGAAATTCTACTGATTGGAAAAATTTCTGGGGTTTTAGTACAGGAGTTATATTTGGAATTTAAGCAAATAGTGATATATTTACATAAGATCATCTCCATTTTAATTTTAATACTGCAACATGGTCATACAAATAAATTTCAATGGTCTGTATAAGAATTATATCATCATCAAAAAAAAAAAATATTCAGTGGAGGAGTTAACAGATTAAATGCCATTCCTGGCCCCAATTATGACAATTAGTAAATTAATGTTCTCCTTGTAAAAAAATTAATTCCACAAGTCATCATTACATCAATGTGATAAAATATGGAGCTAAATAGTTGCCCAGAAATGTATACAAGAAAAGGGACCAAATAGCAGAATTAGCATATGACGTCATTATTTAAGGGATCAGTACATTTGTTAAGTATGATAAGTAGTAAGAGAAACAAAAAAATAAATAAATTTATAAATTATATACATATATACTTAATATTACTTGTTTTAAGCAAACATAACAGTTAAAAAAATTTTTTTGTTGTTCTCTTAAATAATTTTATATATTAATTTGAGTGAGAATAATTAACATTGTAATTTTTATGTTAAAATATTGCACAGATGTGTAAAATATTGAATTCTTAAAAAGAAAAATTTTTTTTAACATTTTTTTTATACTCTAAAATTGTATACTAATATAAAGTCTAATAGTGTATTATTTATTAATTAAATAATTTTGTATTTATTAGTATGTTACCTTTTTTTTTGTATATTATTCTTACAGAAAAAGAAAATAATTTTAAAACAAGTTCACTAATACATTTTGTTTAAGTTACAGCTTCTGCAGAAATTCGAGCTCGAACGTCTACAGAGTGGACATTATATGTAAATAAATTAAGGTTTTGATATTACACATTAAGGCATTAAGTGTACAGCCGTTGAAAACCGTAAGTTTTAATATACAAAGAAATTAACATGCATTCGATTAAAATTATCTTTTTTTTTAATAATGAAAAATTATAACTTAATTATAAGAAATTAATACTTATTAACTAATTTTTTTAAATAATGATCATCAGATATTATTATTAAATTAAATCATTATAAAGTTATATATTTTGAAATAATTTTTTTACGGAGTGTTTTATATAAAATAAATTTAATTTATATTGAAATGAACTATTTTGAGTAAAAGTATTAGTGCGGGAATGCGGATAAACATACATAAAGTTCTGATGACACTTTTAAATAATTAGATACAATTAGGGAAGATACTGGTAGAATTTTTATTGGACACTTTAGTATCTTCAGTGAAGCGGGTGGGTTATATGTTTTCAAAGTGTTCATAGTGATAATAGCACCTGTCACCAAATCATTTATAATGGATATTTAGCTAAATTCGATTACAATAGCCATAATTTTAAAACATTTCATTCTAAAATTTCAATTTTACTAAGTCTTGGAAAGATTAATTTTTCTAGCATGTGGCGTAGATGAGATTCAATGTTCAAGAACCCTCCCCAATCCGACGAGCTTAGACGGTCAAGCTTTCCAAGCACTGAACATTGATCCTTCAAACATTAGAGTTTATTAAAGACTTATTTAGTCACAAAATCGCTGCCACAGGCTACCAATTAAAAGCTCAACGCTCAACGACCGCAATTCATATCACGAGAGATACAACCCAGAACATCTAAATTTTGTGATAATATAAATCTCTGTGAATCCGAGGAGAAGACTCTGATCCAGACTACAAATGTATCCTTTTAGAATCTCAACGATTTAATCAGAAAGAACTAAATGACCTATTACGAGATCTGAACTTACCGAAAGAAGCTTCTGAAATGTTATAAGAGATCATTTGGTTTCGTCAAAATTATATTTATATTTAAAAAAGGACAGCTTTTGGCAATCTCCCATTATTTTTCATAATTGGGGCCACAGAAGTAGCCAATAAAATTAAAGGAAGCAAGAATTGTGTTGACCAGTGTAATAAGGTTGCTATAAAATTTACACCCGTACCGTTCGAAGGTTGACAATAAAAATTATATGGAAAAAAGACTAGTAACGACATCTACATATGTCTCATCCTCTGAATTTCTATTATCAAGTGTAAAACCAAATTTCAAATATGAATGCTAATGTGTTTTATTTGTGTGTTACATTAATACAGAGTATGCTAACAAACAGAACCAAGACTCAATCTCTGGCCTTAAAATTCCTAGTTTCTAAAGGCCGCTTGAATTGAGAATTAGAAAAACTTTATTAACTAGTTCAAACTTGGGCTATTGCTTTATAGATGCTTAATTCAGTTTCGTAATCCGTAATAGCTTTAAATCATTACAAAAACGTCTTGATATTTTAAAAAGCTTCTTGTGGTGGTAAAGTACTAAAAGGTCGGTTTTTACTTTTTTTAAATTTCTCACAGTTTTTTTTTTTCTTTTACTGTTCGCTTTTGCTTGACTTGTGATTCATATTTTTTTTTCTTTAATTTTTGCAAACTTAAAAAAAAGTAAAAATAAAATACACAAAAAATAAAAACAAAAATAATAAAGAAAAGCCTGTAGTAAATATCCATTTAAAATTTTCATGCAATTTACTTGAGTTTGATTTAGAGACAAAGCAAAACAACTTTTTTTTCCTAACTGCATATAAAAACTAAAGCAAAATAAAATACCATAAAACTGAAGAAATAAAAACTAAACTGAAGAAAAAAAAAGTTGAAAGAAAAATTGCTTGAAGTCAGGAAGAGTCAAGTAACTTAAAAAGGAAAAAAATATCAAAAATAAAGGAACATTAAATTTTGCATTTCCTTTTGAGTCAACCATTAAAACGTCATGTAATTCACTTAACATGTCTTTATGTCCATTGTGTTATTTTTTTTTTGTTTTTTGTTAATTTAACTTTTTTATTATAATAAAAAATTATTTTTTTTAAATAGTCAGACCTTTCTGTTTGGCTTCCGCAACAATAAAAGTTTAAGGCAAAAGGTATTTAAATCAAGGGCATCCTCAGTTCAGTAATAATTTGGTATTCTGAGAAGTTGTTATCTTGACGTTTGGTTATGTTTTATGTACCGATTTCAATAAAACTTATTATTGGACTAGATATTGTGATCTATATGGCTTATATTCTTGTTTGGTTAAAATCCAAAATCGTATGTGTGGGATCTGTATGCCTCAAATCGCTTCTAAGTAGGTATGTGAGATGGCTAGTCAGTCAAAATTAACTCCAATTAGCATAAATTGCGTTCTTTATTACAGAACCAAACTGAACTTACCCAAGTACGAAAAAGAACTACAGCCAACCAGAGCTGTCTCTAAAATCGAGTAAAACGACAATGGGCAGGCTCTCTCACTGCGCCATATCATCAAACAAACGCACCCAAAAATATGTCAAACGTCTGCATGCCGGACCTGGGCAATCACAAAGAAGATGACCTCTAATCTCTCTCTTATAAGTATTTGTGTAACTCCTGCAGTTAGGATTAATGAACCATATACACTGGTACCCAGCAGAAATTAGTGCTTACCAATAAGCTATTTTGAAAGGGAGAAATTGTGAACAATCACTTACACGTGCGCATCAATAATGCATGATTTTTATATGAAATGAGCCTCCAAAATGCAATAGAAATGCACATTTATTGCAACCAGTAAGCAAATACATAGTATAAAAAATCAAAAATAATACCTTATCCTGTAGCATTTTTGGAAGCTTTAAGGTATGAATAAACAATATAATGTTTTTATTATTGCTTACAATTTTATTTATTGCTTCCAAAATTGAAAATTTTTCTGCTGGGTAGGAGCTCGAACATAGGCCAAAGTGCCATAAAAACGACACAGTAAGTAAAAACTGCATCTGTTCTATGCTTTGTCGTGGGGAAGCGAACATCCGAGTACGAAGTGACATATTCCCTAAGGCAGAGGTGTTCCTGGCAAGTCTATTTGCCTTCTCATTTCCTATGATATCCCTATGGCCCGGAACCCAGACCAAGGAAATGCTACAAACATCTCCAGGAAACTTCATCTTCTATTTAGAAAAAACAACAAAAAAAAAGGAGTTCCAATAGACAACGCCAAGGCCTGATAACAGATTTTGTAAGTTATTCTTGATTTTTGTATTACTTACGACTGACTAAAGGAACAGTTTCTAACGTCAGTCTGAAACTCTCCATATTCATTCAATTCAATCCATTACTTAAAAGTTTGTCGGATATGGAAAAGTAGGCGTCGTACCTCCTATACAACCTAAATATTGATCTTGGTATATTTCGAGATAAATTAAAGTTTATTCCATGTAGAGAGCGCCTGCAAACAAAGAAAAAAAAAGAGGAGATGATATGCCAAAGAAAAAAACCGATGCAATAACTTTGTAAATATAAGTATTTGACAGACCCGAAAATTAAGGTTTAAACTTGCTGTAAATTAACGCTATATCTAAGGGGAATATTTTTTTAAGATTGTAATATTTTTAACAGTAGGAAAAACATAGCAACCTATTTTGGTGTACGAAAATATATGTTCCTGTATCTTAAATTTTTCTCACATTACTTCCAAAGGTATTTTTTTCGCTGCATTTCGTGCCAACCTTTTAACTTTTGTTTATATACAAATATTTGGCATTCATTTCTATTTATTACTTATACATATGTATATAAGTATATATCTTGGATTCCGCATTTGAATAGTTGATTTCTTTATTTATTTTTTTTTACAAAAATATCTCTTTTTCAATTCCATTTTATTCTGTTGTTTAATTTTTTGTATTTGTTCATACAGTGGTAGATAGTTTATATAAAATTAAAAACTTAATAAAAAAAGCAAATCAGAAAAATATAAATTTTTTACGACCAATAATCAGGGGTAAACCCCTGCTCATTCCACTGCATGTATTGGAGTTTATTAGCAATTTAAGTTTAACAGCCTGTTCACAGAACACGAATGGTTTTTGACATTCGTCTTTTTATATGTGAAACAACAATAAAAACACTCAAATTTGTTAGTGTTTCTCATATAAAAAGACGAATGTCAAAAACCATTCGTGTTCTATGAACAGGCTATTAGTTTCACTGAAGTTCTCAATTGTCAAAGATTATCTCTAAAATCTTGTCCATCTACATGTATCAGACAGAAATTAACAGAAGCTTTAGAAAAATCTATTTTTTTTTTGTTCAACACAATTTTTATTTTAATTAATAAAAAATATTAAAAAAAAAACAAATTTGGTATTCTAATTTAAAACGGTATTAAATATTGACACTATATTTTATTGGACAGAACAAAAAGAGCAATCGTATTGAGTACAGTCCTTTGGTGTATCCTGGAAGTCTCTATCTATATATTTTATATGAGCCAAACCAAATAACTCGGCAAAAGAAAAATTAGTGAAAATATGTGAATTGTGACTCATAGTGTTTTATATGTTGCCAGATATCACTTATTAAAAAGCACATTATTACCAGTATAACAATTTTTCAGTTAGCTTTTTTCCTAAAGGAATTTGCTTTTCCTCTATTTCCAATAAAAATATTTTGAAAATTTACTCGTACACTTAATTAAAAGTAATAGAAATTTGGCATTAAGGAAATAATGCTTATACCCATAACATAAGTTGAAAGAACTTCATATAAAATAACAAGTATATTTGCTTTCTGACCACAATCTAAGATAACGATATACATATCTACGCTACACATAGGCTACTAATTGACAGTCAGCAAAATGAAAATAAATAGTGTAAAGATGCAACAGCCGGTTGGCAAGATTATGGCATGAGTGTTCTGGGATACACATCATATTATATTCAAGGCCAAGGGCTATGTTGTTCAAACGTTTAAAGTAGAGAATTACAACAAAACTGTTCCATTTACAGAAAAAAATATTGTTCTCTCAAGGCAATATACTGTGTCACAAACCTTGGAAAACGATAGTAATATTGTAAAAATGGGCCTCCACGTTATTGACCAGATCTGAAGGACAGGTGGGTGGCATAGTGTAGTGGTTAGAGCGCTCGCTTACAAAATCAAGCAGCCCAGGTTCGAGCCCCAGTAATAGAGAAAATTGAGAACAAAAATTTGTGCGGAATTTCTAAGTGTTAATTTAAATTTTAATTTAATTTACCACATACAAGGCATTTTAAACGTTGACGCATAAAAACTCAAACCGCCCAGTATCAAATCCCAGCAAAGTTGAAAAATGAAAAAAGTTAGTTGGCGGTTTTTTCAAAATTATAATTTACAAATAAGAGGTCTCCCCTCCAAGAAGACCATCTATAAAGAAACCGCTCCCTGACATTCCACTCTATTCCACCTTAACCTTTGACAACGAAAAACGAAAGATCAGGAGAAAAGCGCCGCATATTGGGAAGTAGCACAATCAACATGCAGCGATGAGGCAATTGCTGTTGACCATTCAAGGGTGAAGGTATAACACTGGCCTTTGAATGATCAATTCACAGCAATATTTCTCATTCGTAAGGCGCTTAGTTATATAAGAAAAAAAATATATATGTTCTGTTATAAATGTACTCTCATTTCCCAAAAATTCCAATACAATGCACAGCATCAGTAGGGGTTTTTCCATGAGTAATAATCTCAATAAAAAATTAAAAAAAAAATAAAAATAGTAATTGCTTTGTTTTTATATTTTGAACTTTTTTTAAGTAATTAATTAATAAAAAAAAACATGTTTGTTACTTCTGTAAACAAAACCAATTAATTTTGACATTTCAATGCCTGCTGTAATTGTATTTGTTTTATTTATGGGTCTTTCTAATTTAATATACCATGATAATCTGCTACAAAGCGCCGATGACAATTGGGTATAAAATTCGTCATTTGAATTTCTTGCCTTAATTATTCAAAGTTTTATATTGTGCAGCCACACGAAATAAATTGTGAGCCACTGTATATTTTATGTTTATTTTAAACAAAACCTGATATATCCGAGTATAATAGGTAAATAAGAAAAGTATGAAGGAAGAAAAAATAACAAAATGAGAGAAAAACGATGTTCATGTGTATGTATATTTTTTCGAACCAGAAGAGCAGGTGACATCATTTATTTATTTATTTGGCTAATTTACCTTGTTGGTTGTGGCAACTCATAGTTTTCTTTTTTATTCATCAGGAGTAAATACATATAAAATGATAAAATATACATACAATAATACAATAAAAAAATGTAAAAGAAAAATCAACCAAAAATGTTTTCTTTTTGTTCGACAGAACATTTATTTTTAGTTAATGTGGACGAAACCACAAAACGTGGTACAGTAGAATCCCACAAATTCTAATCCTCACAAATTCGAACCGTCCAGAAATTAGAACTTGCCCATTCAATGTATGGGATACTCTAAAATTAGAACTACAGGTTCTAATTTCTGGATGTTTTGTATATATTTTTTTTTATTTTCACTAAAAATAGATTTTCTCGCTCATTCAAATGAAAAATAAAATGGGGCATCACCGAGTTATTTGTGGTGGCTTCAAATCGGTAAGAAGAATGTGAAATTTGATTTCTTCGTACAAATATGGGTCGGTTGATAGCTGGAGTATGTGTTAATACTTGATACATACTGATTTTATGTTAAAAACCAATTCAGTACTAAATATGTAATTCAAAACTGAAGGTTTTTTAAATCTTAATAAATAAAAATGGTTTTGTGTTAACAAAAGCCTCCACAACTAGTTTTGTTATAATTTCATCATTTTCTTTAAAAAAGAAATGTACAGAAATTCGAACTTTTCAGAATTTCGTATTTCCCGGTTCACAAAGTGGTTCTAATTTCTAAGATTCTACTGTATTATGTTTTTCCTTTAAAATTTTGCTTATAAAACGGACATATTTTTAATTCGAATTGATAAGAGTGTTTCTAGAACTATGTGATAAAACGTAGTTTTGGCAAATGTTCAATCGAAATTTTCAAAAGAAGAACAAATTTATCTGAAGATAAGGAAATTTAAAACATAAAAACTCATTTGACACTGTGCATCCTTTAAACGATCTTTGTTGTCAGGATAGACTTACAGTTTCAAATACATACAATCACTTACAGTTTTTTGTAAAATAAATATCTAAACGGAGATCTTAAATTGTAACAAAAATTTAAGTTTAAAAATACAACAGCATGAACACAAAAACGATTATTCTTTCAATAATTTTATTCGAAACATAAAAGAAACAATTGTTATGAAATAATCGTTAATGGTTTTGGATCTAAACCAGACCGTTTCGTAATGAAAGTACTTAAAATCTCTTGAGCATTTGTTACATTAACAGATATCGTATTTAATAAAGTCTTCATACTGAGACCACAATTAAGAGCTACCGAAAAGCCTTGAATTACATCTCCAGCATTTGGTCCTACAAAGTGGATACCCAAAACCATCTGATGCATTTCACGTTTAGTTATTATTTTAATGAAACAAAAGTCAATTACTTTGACAGGCACTGAGAATTCTAGAGGACTGTAGTAATTGTGATAAACTTCTATGCCATTGTTACCAAATTTTTGAATAGCAGTTTCCTCAGTCATACACACAAAAGCATATTCCAAAGGATTAAATAGACAAGTTGCCACATTTTCATAATTCATTAGTTGCGTGGAGTCAGCAAAAACTCTTTGAGCCAGAAAGCGACCAGCCATAATAGCTACGGGTGTGAACTGAGGACTTCTTCTAGTTATATCACCCACAGCATAAACATTAGGCACATTTGTGCATTCCTCAGCATTTACCACAATTTGGTTCTGTTCCACAACTAAATTAATAGCTTTGACGTTAAGATCTTCTAGAGGTGCTTCACGTCCAATAGCCCATATTACTGTATCATACGTTTGAGACTCTTGCTTTAGAGTCAAACTATTTTGATATGTAACCAATAGGCTGGTATTAGCCAACTGTTCCACTTTTAAGGGTTGAAAGGGAATTAAAAATTTAATTCCTTTTTCTTTTAAAGAATCCATTATAATTTCAGCCATTTGTTGATCAAAATTTCGTAAAACTTTTTCACGTACCATAACTGTTACATCAAAACCAAACATACGTAGAAAACCGCAACATTCCATGCTAATATAACCGGCTCCCACTATTAACGTTTTACCAGAAGGTTTCGTTAAACTAAATAAATCATCACTAGTGATGCCATATACTTGACTGCCCGGTATATTTGGATAAATGGGTCGTAAACCAATAGCTATAACAATATTCTGGCCTGTAACTATCACTTCGTGATCATCTTTCATTACAACTTTGAGCGTATTTTCATTAATAAAAGAGGCAATACCATTGAGATATTTAATTTGTTTTACACCCAAATCTACTTTTATTACCCAATTGGTCGACTTGATATTATTTTGTATTTCTTCTATCATACATGCCCAATTTAAAGTGATATTTTCTTCGTTAGGTATTTTCCAGCCGTAAAACGTAGCATCGTGTATATTGTCACCCAAAATAACTGCAGTATGCATTAGTTTTTTGGGTATGCAACCGACATTTACACAGGCTCCTCCAATACCCCAACTGTATCCTTTCGGTGTTGGTTCTACATAATCGACACACAAAACTTTTGCACCCAATTTATTGGCTTCTTTTGCACAGGCCAAGCCAGCAGAACCGCCACCAATAACCATGAGATAGTAATCGAAAATAGATTTAAGTGACATTATACACAAATTTTATTTAGACACATTTGTTCATATTTTTGTTGACTTAAAAAAACAAAATTATTTTTAATTTTTAATTGAAAAACATAATGAAGACGAAAACGACACCGTATGGCTAAGAAATGCTGCAGCCTTTGGTATCGTTAACCATTTTTGTCGTTTTATTACAAGCTTTCTCAGATACCCCGCTATAAAAGTAGATATAGAGGTGTCTCTTTCAACGATTTTAAGCTAAAGTCGGGAGTACAGCAAGGCTTTGTTCTGTGGCCTACTCTATTTAAATCCTATCTACTCTTTCGCAGATAATAGTAACGTTTGTCACTATTATTCATTTAATAGTAAGCGGAAGTTTTGGTGATTGGTTTGAGAGGGCAGAATATGAATGACACACTCACAAATGACCTACAAACAATCTCTGACTGGGATCGCCTGATTAGGGTTGAATTTAATGTAACCAAGACCCATTGTTATTATATCATGCTATGGCTTGGTGGTAATGATACAATCCTGCCATATGTGACAACGGGTAATGTAAAAATTAAGAGACATGAGAATTAATTGTGATGATCGCATATTTCGAGTGTCAAAAAAAGCATTGAAATGCCTCGGTTTTTTAAAATGATGCAAGAACTACTCCACTTCATCTGACCTTCTCAATATTTACAAGACATTATAACGACCTAAGATGGAAAACAGCTCTCGTGTATGGGACAATGCTTTAAAGTCTATTTAGGGTTTCTCTTTCGGTACTACCATACAATGTGCTCTTATTGATTCTGGATAATCGCATATTCTTACGGACTACTCGTACCTTTCTCAGACCACATACTTTTGTACACAGAATACACAGAAAAGACACGGTTAATAGCTTCGTGCGAGTGGTACAGAAAACAACTTGTAAAGATATGGCTGTACTTGTCGCACGAAACTATTAAATGTCATTAAATGACAGAAATTGGCGCATTTAAAAAAAAAATAAGTTATAATAAAAAATTGTGTTCTGTTTTGAAAATTGATTTGTAGAAAAAATTGTGAAAAAATAAATGTTGTAGAAAATAATTTGTATTGAATTAATTTATTTGTGTTGTGAGATTATTTGTGTTGTGTGATTATCGGTTTTGTGCCAAAAAAATTTAAAAAATGTTAGTTTTCGTGTGTTTTTATGTACATGTGTTCATGTACCAATTAAAATTATAAATATTTTTAGGAGCCGCAAATGCATAATGGATTGTCCATCAGGAGCAAAACTCCACACATTCTCGTCTGATAAAATAAGGTAAGTTCTTTTTCTTTACGTTTAGGTTACACATATTATATGTTAAAAAGGGTAGTTTCTTGTTGCAAATTAGGAAATGTAAACAAAAGCTATATATGTGCATTTCTAATATGAAATTTGGCCACAATATCGTTATTAATGGTTAATTGTAACAACATTTATTGAAGAAATTGTGGCAATTTCATATCTATACTTCCTTGCTTGCAACGACAAACAAACATTTGCAATCAAGTTATAAGTGATGTAAATATCCATATAATATTACCTTATCGGGAGATTTCTAATTCGGTTGTACATTGATTTTAGATTTGTGTACACATGTATCTATTTAAACAATAACATTTGTACATAAATTCCAATTTTATTAAATTATTTCTATTAAAATTTCTTTTCAGGACAAAATGTGAATTTATAACATTGTGGAAGATTAACATCAGCCCTTTTTAGGGCCACCATACGATTTAAAAAAGAGACAAATGTTTCATGCCCAAATTTATAGCTACAACAAAAGGATTGTACTTATCTATGCTGTTCAGTTTGAAATCGGTCCTTTTAAGGGCCAAAATATTGCTTGAAAAAAAGGGATAATAATTTGTTTCCAACAATAAAAAAATATAATTACGGCTGGTACATTTAACAAAGAGAAATGTTCATTGCTTTAAATAGAAAATGTGAAGCATCTACATATTCAGCTTACTTACACCCTTCTCCAGTTAGTGCTGTTTTAAATAAAACGTGATGGATGTGGAGCAGAAAAGGTAAAAAAATAATAATATTTTTATATAATTTTCACTTTTATGAATTTATTCATATTAAGATTTCTTTTCAGGATGAAAATTTGCATTGTTGTGGTTCTCAAATAGTAACATCGGCCCTTTTGAGGGCCATCATATGATTTAAAAAAGAGATACATTGTATTGTGTTGAAACTTACCGTATGCTGCAAATATGATAAAATTGGACAAAATAAAAAAATTAACTATAAAATAAATATATACACCATGTTAGTTTCTTCTTCGTTTTATGCTGCATCATCACAAAAAATTAGAACCATTTATGGCTACATGTATTCCTTCTGCATGTATCCTTTGTATATTTTAAATCAAATTAAATCAATTCTTTTGTACAAATTTAAATTTTAACATTAATGTTGAAAGCAAAAATTTACTCTTTTGAAAATGGTTTTGTGGCCCTAAAAAGGACCTTTTGTTTTAAATTTTTCCAGCGTTCGTTCAATTTGTGAAAAATTAAATTCCTTTGTTATCAGTGGACTGAAACATACAAATAATTCAATACACATTTACCTTGGTAGTGGTAAATCCAAAGTTAAATCGTGCCAAAAAACATTCTTCAACCTGAACGAGGTTTTCATTGAAAAATAAAAGCTAAACTCTTTTTGGAATAAATTTGCCCTGAAAATACATAGATACATAACTAGCCTTTACAACCCTGTACCAGGATTACGGCCTTCTGTCCTGAAAATAAACTTTTTATTAATTGAAATTGGTTCTAATCTTTTGTAGGAATTAAAAATTTTTATTTATTAATATTTTCGGCCAAAAAAGTTTGTATTTAACTGTCCAATATTTATCTTCAAGCTACTTAGGCCCAAATTGTTTCATATAAATAAAACCAAGTTTATTTTATGTTTCCCGACGTTTCGTGAATTTTATGTTCACTTTATCAAGGGAGTCGTCTATTTAAATTCATAATATATATTTTTAATTGTAAATAGATAAATACTACATATAATATAAATACTTACATATAGTTTAGTTTACATATAAACACATTAATATTATATGAAACAATTTGGGCCTAAGTAGCTTGAAGATAAATATTGGACAGTTAAATTAAAAATTTTTATTTTAAGATTCACATTTGAAAATTAAATAGTAATCTCTTTTTAAATTGTTCTTGTGGTCTTGAAAAAGACCTTTTAATATTAATTTTTACTACCCTTTAAAAGATTAAATTCCTTTGCAAACATATAATAAAAACTAAATAAACTACTAATAACACTTACCTTAGGTGGTGGTCAATCTAATGTTAAATCGTGCCAAACAAGATTCTTCAGCCCCATGTAAATTCAAAGACTCCATCGAAATTGTTTCAATATTTTTTTAATATTACAAATATAACTTTTTGCTGATTTATTTTTTTCACTCCCTTAAATTATTATTCTTTTGCCAACACATTTCTAAATTCACTTCTTGTCATTACTTTCCTCTGGCACGTACACTATTAAAACACACTTTTAAAACACACAACTTTTATTTAAACAGTTCCTTTTTGTCAGGAACGTATTCTGTGGTCTGCTGGAGAGTGCTTTCTTCCAATTGCCTTGAAATTTTTAGACTGTTTGGTTTGTTGCACTGTTTGTTTTTAGCTTTTTATATCACAACACTATAATTTTTCCTTTAAATCTCACCAACACTTACTTACTTTGCATCTTTGAATTTTTCACACTATTTTAAATGCCACAAACATTGGATATTTAATTTTTTATCACAATTAACACAAAAAAAATTAAAATTTTTGTTTGTTTACATTCAATTTTTATTTTTATTTTCTTTTTTATTTATGTAAACAAATATATTTTCTATCGGTTGCTTCATACACATAAACATTACAACCTTTTAATCAAATTATCTATCTCTTTTTAACGAAACTATTAAACATCTGATTTTCGCGTTTTTGAACTGTCACTTCTGTCGTGTCTGTATATAGTCTGTGCTTTTGTATATGATTGTCCAATGAATCGCACAATTCCTAAAGAAAATTCGTTCTCCAGCCCCACAGAAAAGTTTTTCCTGTCTATTACGGCATTTAAATCAAAGATCTACAAACAATACTCCCTTCTTCAGCACAAAGTATTGCATAAGTAGGGGTGGTCCCCTGAGTGATTCTCAAAAAAAAAAAAAAATTAAATACATGAAATTTTAGAGAGGTGGTACAAGTTATTTATTACCTAGAAAAAATTTATACATATCTTGATCTAGGAGTTTTACTAGACCCATCTGTCCAACTGTAAATAAAAGTGATAGGAGTTTTGGGTTTTGTTAAATGCTTGGGAAAGATTTTAAAACAATTATTAAATTCTCTTGTAAGGCCAAGCCTAGAGTAAGCAATAGTAATCTGAGACCCTTCATAGAATTACTAAAATTGAACTTTTCCAAAAACAATTTAATCGTTTTTGTCTTCGCCATCTTGACTGTGATACAAATATTGCTCTGCCATCATATGAAAGCTGTTTATCAATAATTAAACTACCGAATCTTCAGAACAGGAGAACTTTTACGAACATTTGAAATTATTTGTTACGTCATTTATTAATTCTGAAATTAATTAATTAAAAAATTAAGCGGGAACTCATAATTCCAAATCGCCCGACAAGGTACTATATTTTCTTTAAATTACAATACTTTTGTTGTAATTACGCTAATTTTGACCCATTCAAAAAAATATGTGTAGATTTCAATATAGAATAAGAAGACGCTCCATTAAATTCTAGAATTATTAATACTGGATATTTAATTATTATTAAAGCATTAATAGAAGATATATTAATACATAGCTGTTGAATCATAAAGTGTACCTGTGTGACTAATTCAGTTTTAAAGAATAAATAACCTTGGAAATAAAGTTTCTTTTCTTCTAAACTTTTTACTGTTCTAATTCAATTTTGAATAAATTATTCTAGGACTTTAGTGTAGAGCACAAATTAAATGTATTCACGTCTGCTAAGTAATTATGCATTAATTGCTTTTGCAGTGCATTCATTCAACATCAATATCTAAAAACAAAAAAAAAAGAAACACTCAAATCTTTTAGTGTTTTTCACATAAAAAGACGAACGTTTTAAACCATATTTATTGCGTTTCATTCATTAAGCATGTCAAGCATTCATACCATTGGTTGTAAATTCGTTGCTTTTTTTGAGTGTTAGCTGACTTTAAAAGAAAACAAACAATGCATACATTCACTCTTTTATTGTGTTGTCTTGTGTTGCTTAAATAAAATAGTGACAATTGACAACAACAATAGAGTAATTTAAAGTGCGTACCTGTAGAGGTAAGATACTATTTTAGCAGAAAATTTTTAAGATTTGGAAGCAATTAATAAAATTGTAAGCAATAATGGAAGCATTATATTCTTTTTTAAACATTAAAACTTCCAAATATGCTACAGGATAAAGTATTATTTTTGGTTTTTTGTACTATTTGCTTACTGGTTGCAATATATTTGGATTTTTATTGCATTTTAGCGGCCCAGTTCATATAAAAATCATGCATTATTGATTCGCACAAGTAAGTGATTGTTCACGATTTCTCACTTACAAAATGGCTTACTGGTAAGTACTAATTTCTGCTGGGATGCGTCAAACCAGCACCATCCAAAGCCGGTGCTCCCAAATTTCGAACATGCCGAAGCCAACTCCTCAATCAGGAGCTCTCTGGACAATGGATTTGCAATTTTGATATCACCATTGCCTGGACAGTAGAACCCTTTCTTGCTGAGGAGGTTAAGTACTATCCAGCATATATGTACCACAACCACTACATGTACTTCCCAAAGGGCCGAATCGAAGCCATCAGGACGATCTACCTCACACCCCGAATGACAGGGGAGCACAGGCAGACCGAGCACAAAAACCTGGTGAGACGTATCGCCAGAAGCCATAATGTATTGTACAACCGGACTGGACAATTGACAACAGTACTTATACTTATTTTGTGTGAATGCTGGTAAACAAGCAATCAAACTGTTCTTTGGTATACACTAAATACAATTCGCCACTTAAATAAAACTTAAATTTGACTGTGGTTTAAATGCAGTGATATTTTACACGTTTTTGTTGTTCTCTACTAGCTATGTATAAACTTTAGTTTAATGTTTTAGGCAAATACTTTTCAAATACTTTTTAATGTTTGTTTTTTCTTGAATTTTGTATTTTTATTATGTTTTGCTGTTATTTCCCTCGTATCTACTTTGCTGTTTTTCCGCATAATGTATGTATATACATTAGGGCAGAACAAGTTATTCGGTTAAGAAAAAAGAAGCGAAGGGCTCATCAAAAGTAATAAACCAGCACAGAATTCTAACAAAAATTAAGAGTCTAAAGTAAAATAATGCCTAATAGTGTGTTAAGAAAAGTTTAGTAGACTTCTTCATAGAAAATGTTTTCGGTATACGCCTTTTATTAAAAACAATTGACTCACCCTAAGGTGCAAACTACATATACATATGTATTCTGTGTATTCTTTAAAAATAACAGTTTTTTGTGAAATCTGATACAAAGCAAGCAACGAAATTGAAATATGTATACGCGCATACAAAAAGAAAAAGAGTAAAACATTCTTAAGCACCGGTTTTAATGCTCACAGTTGTGCCAGTTTTGTAAAAAATATTTTTCTTATAAAACTTGACGACATTTTGTGCAATATTTCCTTATTTTTAGTTTTCTTTACAGTCAAAAGTTTTTTGTTGCGTATTTTTTATTTTTTTGCAAATAGTTTTTGAAGTATTTTGCATAAATATTTTGTTACGGAAATATAATTTGAATAAATATCTGTTAACAATATAAGGATGATATAGGATATTAAGAAACACATTTTTTTCAGTTAAAAAATATTACTCATAAAGCCAATATTTCTTTCATTTTATAAAAATTTATAAATTGATAAAAATAAAAGACAACAGAAAAATTTGAAAATTTACATTTATTTCTGTTGCAGTTTTAAAATATTTGAGTGAAAAAAAATTGTTTTGTATCTCTTGACTTTCAGTTGGCTTTCGCTTTCTTTCTCTATCATCCACTCCCAGTGTTATGGAAATATTTATCTCAAATTTCAGTTTTCTTTTATAACATTGAAAGGCAAAAATATATGATGTGTTGTACTGAATTCAAGTGGTTCAAATTTAAAACGTTTTATTGTAAGTTTAAGATTGCGATAAAAAACAACAATAAAAACAAAAAAAAATTGTTTCAATGTTTTCGTTGATCAACGGACATGATTTCTTTTAAACCAAGTCACTAAAAAATAAAACATTGTGTAGTTTCGTTTTAGTGGATCCAATCAATTGTAAAAATTTAAACTATTAAAAGTGTAATAGCAAATGAGCAATATTAAAACAATTGATTAAGACATTAATACCTAAATAAAGAATGATCTATTTATTCAACAACTGAAGGGAAGCCTGTGGTTAGTTTGTTTACTTACTAGGCAAGAGTTCCGGGTTCAAACCCCAGATCTGACATCTTAAAAAAATGTGAGAACATATTTCTTCCTACGACTAAGTACTCTTGCAGCTTTCTGGCAAAAGCTCTAATAATAACTTATTGCCATGAACAAGCATCTCAAGCCTGTCGTTCAGAGTCGGCTTTGTTGACACATATAACATAGGTGCTGCGAGAAGCTAGGCAGTAATCTTGAAACAGGGTTGTAATGGCCAATGATACAAATGCAACGCTATGACAATTAGTACATAACTTGTTCTAATTTGCTTCTATCAAATCTTATGATTTACTGAAGCCTCAACGTATCTTAAAGTGGGTAATTAATACCTGGGTGAAAATCTTTAATTTGGCGAGTATAATTTATACCATCGGAGCCGAATAAATTAAATTTGATTTTAACACTATAAAAGCACCTTAGCTTAATCCTCTATTTTCCAGTTTAAGTATAGCTTTGCAAATTCAAGACAGGGACTTCTGTTAAACAGGTTGTCTTTATTTAATCTAAGTCTAGCTGTATGTGCACTAATTGTGACATCCATTTGTGTATTTACATAACTTACAATCCATCTTTCGTGGATCAATTTTTATTGGCCTTACCATTTTTCGGTTTTTACGAGCAATAGTAATTCGTCGGCGTCCACTTCTTCGTGTTCTATATTCACTTCCAGTTGAATGAAAATTTAATCAAATCCGGCTAATGGTTGGTTTGTGTACTCCGAAAAAGTGACCAAATCCGCTTATCTGCATTCCTTTTTCCAAGGCTTTTGTTCTCGTCACTTTGCTATCGTTTGATAATTGTTTCTTCCGAAATGTAAAAACTCTCACTACTAAATTATTTATTTTAAATAAATAGCACGTTGCATTTTTTTTGCTCGCACAATATATTCACTTTTTATAATTAATAGAATATTGTTATCAAATTAAAAAAAATAATCAACTAATAATATAAGTTTGCTTTTTCTTATTATTAACAATAAAAATGTAAAAGAGAATTTGAATTGGATACGGTTATTCGTAATGGACTGCAATTTGGGATTATGAAACGCAGAGTTGCATTTTTAATGCTCGTTGCTGTATGTATCTATTTATTCTGGCCTAAACCTTCCTCTGATAATTTTCAGTTAATTTCTTTTATTTATTATCTTATGGATTGTATTCTTTAATATATAAAGTATAGAATACAAGTTTACTAATAGAAAATGAGCAAAATAAAGTTACAATTCCAAAAAACACTGGTCGATAAAATAAAGTGTCACAAACACAAAAGTTGTAAATATATAAAGAATTTGATGTAAATCCAGTAAATTTGAACTGGTACCATATATTTTATTACATTTAAATTGGCTACCTAATTTTGTTTTAGAAAATTATTACAATATTGTATACGGAAGTTCAAGTAAAAATTTATCAAATCAATATACGCCAAAATATAACACGTAACGTCCATTATATTCAAAAACGCATTGAAAGGATTACTCAATGCTTGTTAACAAAAACAAAAAAGTTTTATTAAAAATAATAAACTTTTCGTTTAATTGCAATACATTAAAATATTTTTTTAAGAAAAAATACCTGAACATCAGTCAGTTACAATTAATTAATAGATGACTTTTAAACTTTAAAAACTGTTTTCCTTTCTGCCTATTAAGTATTCATTCATGTTAGACTCTTAAGTGTGCTAAAGGGGAAGAAAAGGAGAATTCAAATATGTCACTCAAAATAAAAAACAAAGTAATAGGTATTTTAGATATCAAAGCATATTAACTAAGTTTTACCCATTCTAAAGGTAGTGTTTGTCTTCTTTAGACAGAGTTGTCATATTTTTTCTTTTTTTTCAAATCTTAACTTAAGAAAGGAAAAACTTTTTTTTCAAATTTTATTAAAAACACTAACTGCCGTATTTACAAAAAACAAAATAAATTTATTAAAGGCTTATTTGTCAAGTATTGCATACGAATTTGTCAAATAAGGCCATAATAAACCCTTTATATTTTTTATGAATACGGCAATAAAAAACAAGTATTTTTTCAGTTAGAAAGAAAATTAAAAAAAAAAATTTTAAATATTGAATACAATTGTGGGTTTCAATTGTACTTATTTTAAACTCTTAGGGATTAAAAAATAAATCTTCCCAAGAGATGGGTAATTATAATTATTATAAATAATGATTATAATTATTGAAAATAAGGGATTAAAATAATTGGTTGTAAGAAATAATCTCGTATCCTTATAAAAATGAAAGTAAGTGTAATTTCTTACCTCTGTTATGGGTATAAATGGTTGGGGCTCCAAATTGAGAGAAACAAACCTTTCTGGATCTTCTTTTAATTATTAGAAAAAGGATTGATTGAAGTTCAATATATAGTGTTCTTTTATTAATTTCCGTTCCAGAAAGTATATTGGGTTTTGGGTAAATATAAATTATGATACAATTTATGTTTTAGAGATCGAGTGATACAGTTTATAGGTTTCTGTTGAGATACAAAGGTTTTTCTTCTGGCTACAAATCAAATTGGTTATAAATTTTAAACTGTTGTATATACATATAAATATTATTTAATGTAAAGAATTACTCAAGCTTAAGGTCTTTTTTAAATAAAAATCGTTTATTTATTTGTCAATATTTCGCTACTCCTGCGTGTAGCGTCTTCAGGATATATTTATTTATAAACTATTTTCAAATTTTAAATACACATTTTCTGTATTTAGGAGTAGCGAAATATTGACAAATAAATAAACGATTTTTATTTAAAAAAGACCTTAAGCTTGAGTAATTCTTTACATTAAATAATAAAGGTCGAAAAACCAGAATTAAAATTATAAATATTATTCTTACCCCCTTATAGTTAATATATATATATATGTATATATAGTATACATAATTCTTTTTTTTTCTTCTTTTTTCCTTTTTGACATACAATTCATTATTGTGATTGATCACCCTGTACTAACCTTTCCGTTAAATTCAATTTATTTTCAATAATTATACTTAATAATTTATGGTTGTCCAAACCTAGCTTGAACAAATATATTTAATGAAAAAAAAAAAAATAAATAAATAAAAATTAAAAAAGCAAATTTTAGGATCTTAAGACCGATATGATGATTATAAAATTAAATTATTATTTAATTTAACAGGTCACAAAGCAGCTAATTATACCATATAAACTGTATACTCGTACTAACACGAGTTTTAGTTGCCTTATGAAGTTGTTTAGTCTAGTTGCTTGTACTATGGCTGTAAGTTTTTTTAAGAAGCATTTTGTTCTTACAATACTATATAAGGTTGACATAAGTAGTTTATTAAGCTCTAATTTTATACTTATTTAAATTATTTAAAAAAATATTTTCTCTATGTTGGCTTTCAAAAATGAAAAGCTTTGTGAAAGGATTATTTGATATAATTTCTGTCACAAAATGTTTGTATATTTTTTGTCCCCCAATAAATAATTTTGCACAAAATCAAAGTAGAGAACCTAGAGCAATTCGTCATCTGTCTCCTCAGTATATACCAAATCAACTACATATATATACTCAGCACAAGACTACACAATTGAACAATACTTGTTTCAATATTTCCACTCAAAATGATGCATTCTTCTTCCTGCAATGAAAGTTTTATTCCTTATACGGTAAACGTATTTATCAACAGAACCATAACGCTATGATTGAAGCTCATTGATGACTGATTTTCAAAATAAATATTTATATTTTGGTAATGTTCGTCAGGCTTTAATCTATTCAGACGGATTAGCCAGACTATACTGATTACTCCCAAGGCTTTTGCCAGAAGACTGCTGTGAGGTAGTCACCGAAAGAAATAATTTTTTTCATGTTTCTTTTTTTCAAGATATCAGAGCTGAGATTTGAACCCGGCGCTATGGTTTTAGTAAGCCAACACACTAACCACTAAACCACGGCGACTACTATACTGATTTACAATATTAAAAAATGGAAGTAATATTACGGTTCATCTGACATTTAACACTCTTTTAAGTTCTTTTCGGTTTACATAAACACCCTATACCCCTATACATGAACGGAAATCTTATTATTATTAAATTTTGTTCATTTCATTTAATAAAATAATAATATCATTTTAGCTGTTAAAATCTTTGTTTAGAGAGAAAAACTTTAATTTTAATCAACTAAAGTAAAGCAAACTATAAATACCAGCAAATATTTATTATCTATTTTGTTTGTACATCAATGTTTTTTTTTTTTTTGGTTTTTAATTAATTTA
The DNA here is from genome assembly GCA_963576795.1 of Metopia argyrocephala. Taxonomy (NCBI): domain Eukaryota; kingdom Metazoa; phylum Arthropoda; class Insecta; order Diptera; family Sarcophagidae; genus Metopia; species Metopia argyrocephala. The sequence goes on along the minus strand of OY756211.1, from coordinate 51,105,070 downwards.
AAAATATTGGTACTACCAGAGCACGTCTGAATGTGTGAATTACACGTTTGCCTATACGTGTGTTTGCAGGATTTCTAACAGAATTTCTAATTTGTAGTAATGAAATGCAGTAGAATCACGGTATAACTTGAAATGTCATATGGAGAACATATTGTTATGAAGATATAAGTAATTCCTTTTAAGTAAGTTTTGCTACTATTTCTAGAATTTTAAATACATATCGTCATATGGAATGCAAACGGACGTAACTACACAAAATTTCGATATCGAGTTTTTTATTGATTACATACATACATACGTAATTCACAAAGAAAATCCTCCTATCAAAATACATGTTCGTGCAAAATCTTAGAGTCCTACGATCAAAATTGCCGATTTTGTCAACAAAATTCAAACGGACGTAACTACAAGTGCGTGTATTTCTAAATGGAAGAAGACATAACCACATTCATATTTATATGAAAACCCTTCATTCAAACTCATTTGTTGTATATAGCGATGCTATTCTTTCTATCTCTATCCTGAAAATTATGATTTTTGATTTTTTCCTTCTCCTGTAAAAAAACAAAAGGTGTAGTTACGTCCGTTTGCATTTTATACCACGTTATATACAAAAATTATTACAAAACAAAATAGATGTATGAAAATCAAGTATGTTTAAAATTATATAAAATTATTAATTATTATACATTTTCAAATTAAATTCGAATATTTATTGGGTCTATATTATATTTATTGTATAATTTTTAATAGTCTTAAGATCCTAATACTGGTACTCTTATGGGAAATAAGATCCGCTAAGGAATATGTACAACACTACCAGTTTTCGACCCAGCTACGCAGATCTCATCAGACTTCTTTGTGTTCTACATATTCATATTTTTATATTACTACTAGCTGAACCCGGTGTGCTTCGCTACCCCCTCGTTATATACATATTACAAAAAAAGTATTTTGTATAGCAAACATTATTAGTGGTGTAAGTAAGTATCTGAATTAAAAGAGAAGGGGGCGGTGAAGTGGGCGTGGTTCATAGTTATCAGACGACGTTAACAGTATTAAGAGCAATATATTTCCAAATAAAAAAAAAAATACAAATTTCTACATAGAACAAAAAATTTGAAACTTTCAAACAAAATTTGTCGTGAAAAGGGGCGTGAAAGAGGGCGTGGAGTAATAAATTATTATTTATACTTCGCCTGGAGAATAATGTGTATACAATTTGAAGTAAATCTTTTAAAAACTATATGGGGGCAATTACATAATTTAAAAAAAGTGGGCGTAAAAGTAGGCGTGGTCGAAAAAAAAGTACCCTATTAATCATGTCAGAGTCCCAGTTAAATGCTGTGAAAATTTCAGGAAGATCGGTCCAGAGGTTTGGTCTCCTATAAGGTACAAACAAACAAACAAACAAACAAACAAATAAACAAACACACATTCAATTTTATATATTTAGATTTAAAGCAAAATTTATTGGAAACGGAATAATAATGTAGTGGTGCTTTTACGATCGATGTAATCATACTTACATTCTGAATAGAGAAGGTAAATATTTGTATCGAAGCAAGAACTGAATTATGAAATATTTAAACTACATACCAATTGCTTTTAAAAAGGCGCATTTGCTGGCAAACAAAAATTTGCTGACCCTTCTTTCTTGGCTTCGTTTCGCCATTTGATGACTTCTGGGCTTAAGCAGCCTGATTTTAGCAATAATTATGCACATATTGAGATATTATGTATATTAATTATGTGATATTGAGATTTTTCTAAAGTTCTTTATTACTAGAGACACGACTTTTAAGTGAATATGATTTCTTTAATGTACTTGAACAATTAGGATGGGATGCATTATCCATTATTAGAAAACAGTTCATGTTTTTAATCTTTTATAAGTTTTAAAAGTTCTTTAATTAGTTGTCTTCGCAATAACTGATAATTCCTTTGAAGGGATTCTAAAGAATTACAGGGATTTCAAACAAAGATTTAAAAGATAACATTTTAAAAAATTAAAATTTTAGCCCCAGAAAAATGCAGAAAAAACTAGACGTTTAGGTGTGATTCACAATCTATATTGGCCCTTAAAATTAAATCACCCTTAATTACTTGCTATTCTGTAAACCAGGATTCAAACAAATTCGTCAGTGGAAAAATTTTTGCTATTCTTTAAGTTAAATGTTTGTTAAATCGGGATTCGACTGCGTATATATTTTGTATGAAAAAATTTTACACAGAAAACTAATTTTAAATTTTTTTTTAATTTCGGCAATCAAAGTTTATTCAATTACATTTATGTTCGCATTATAATTTCAATTGAGAAACATTGTTGAATAATGCTAATAAAATATAATTCAATTGTATATTTGAAAATAAAAGAGTACATTAAAAAAATTCATTTAAAACTAGTCAAATTTTAATTAAAATTTACAGACAACGAACTTTTTTTTAATAAATATTTATCGAAATATTTAAATACTGTTCAGATACGAGTCGAATGTGTGCGTCAGAGTTTTTAGACAATTCATTGCAATAATAAAAGTAAAAATATTTCATAAAAAGACTTAAACAATGGAATGAGGAACAGAAATAGGGTCAAATATAAAAAAAAAAGAAAAACTCATTTGAAATAGCATTCCTTTCTATTTTAATTTTAATATGTGGTTTAGTTTTCAAGCTCAATTTGTGTATTAAGCTTGAGGCCAAATATATCATTTTGTAAAAACGAAATGAAAGAATGGCAAATACAAAACTTCTTTCTTTATATTCTAGATTTTTTTTTATTATTTTTCGATGTATAGCTAAGGAAACAAATATAAAGCACAATAGTTACTTCAAATTCATATTTTCACATCCTGTGCTTATATTGTATGCACAACTGCTTAAATACCTGTGGAATTATTGATTACAAAACCATTTACTTTCTTTCCTTGAGAATTTTTTGTATCTGTTTCTTGATTTGTTCTTTTATAGAAAATATTGGCTTATCGTAAAATTGTATGATTTTTAAAATCTATAGAATTATTTTTAAAGTTGACTGTCATATTTAAGTGAATTTAAAATAACCTATTAAAAACATTTAAAAACAAAAATAATGACATAAAAAGTTAAATGGTCCCTATAAAAGAAAGCATACCTATCAGTAATGAAATCATTGATATGCATGAACGAAGCCGAATTAGTTTTACTTTTGCGAAACACCAACATATTAGGAATGCAAAGCCCGATAACGAAAATTACTTTAATTTCTATTTAACTAATTTTGCTATAAAGTTAGGCCGATATTACTGTATATGTTAAAGCTTTATCGCAGTAATTTAGGTATGATACTTTAGAGTCAAGGTTATGCTTCTGTAAACGCAATTCTCAACGTTTTCCTTTTGTATTACCTGTCGTTCAGTATTATTATGAAATTAATTTTATGTGAAAAAATTAAGTTTTTGATAAATGAGTTTTATCAATTACTCAATTAATTTTTAAAAACAACCAAGAAAGCACATAATTTATTGGATTATTAAGACGTTAATTAGAACATAGCTTTTCACACATCAAATATATCTTCAATCGTTATTAAAATATGTTTCTTGTATTTCGTCAAGAGACATTTATAGCATTAAAATACTGATTGTAATCCTCTTAACCAAAATGTCATTAAGCAAAACCGATAAATATGTAATACTTTACATGTCAATATTCTTATAGAGAGAGAAACAAGGAAGAAACACATATATGTGCATGTGTATGTAATACATATACATACATATGAATGTATTTAGGCGTTGCGTATGTATATCGTGGAAAACTTCTTTCTTCAAAACTTTTGCCAGAAGGACTGTGAAGGTCGTCGAAAAATTTTTTTTTCATAATAAATATATATCTTTCTTTCAATACGGGTTTGAGTCCGAAGTTATCATCTAGTAAGCCAACGTACTACATGCTAGACTACGTAGTATGTGACATTACTTAACACTTTTGCTGTCATATTTTTAGCTTTATTTTCTTTTACTTTCTTGATCTCAAAATAAATCATTCAGTTTCTGTACTTACATCCATGCAGGCTTCATGTCTACAAGTAAAAACTATATTTCTGGCGTCCCTAGACATGGGAGAGTAGAACATGGTCCTTACGAGTACGTCGCTCTGGGCCTTCCCGAAGTATTGCGGAAAGCGGTTCCGTGAAGGTATTCTTAACAGAGAAGGAGGAGAGATTGTTTTAGTGGATGCGAAGGCATGTTAAACCCTACCTCATACGCCAAAGAAATAAAAAAAAAAAAATACATGAGTATAGGTTTATCTCTTTAAAAAATATGCATTTTGTATAAATGTTTAGCTAGTTTTAAGCTCTGTTTAAATATCAAAAACGATATAGTACGAGTATCACACACTTTTGAGTTGTTTCCAAAGGTTTGAGTTTTAATGAGAGTACGCTTTTTTAAAATATTGTAGTTTAGAAAGTTTTAAAATCACAGAATCAATAAACAAAAGTTTACAAAAAACCTTTCGCTTTTATTTTTGAAACAATTTTTTACATTTCTTAGTCCTGATGAACGAATAAAATATTTTTCATTTTATATGTCCAACCGATTACACTTCGGCGCTTGAGCTTTCATATGGCCAAACATGTCATGTCTTTAGCATTAATATGTTACTTCCACGTGTATGTATATAAAACAAACAAAAAATATGCAAAATTAACTGCTCTTAAAATATTTTTAATGCTGTGTTCACTTTATTGTAGTAATAAAACTTATTTTTAATACTAAAAATTTATTGGCATTAAAACCTATGTATGCCAGTAATAACTAAGCAAAGCATTATTAAGACTTTGTTACGAGTATTACGAGGTTTATAACGAAATTTAATATTCGTATGTTTTACAACTCTCTTAAAGATAGAATATAAAATATAATGAACAAATTATATAAAAATTTTTTTAGTTAAGATAGGAGAGAAACATTTTTTTTTACTTTCTACATCTAATCTTGTTTTTACAAATGTTGCTTCGTGGTTTAGCATAACGAGTAGTAATTATTATTTTACACTGACAAATGGTGTCGCATATTCAAAATAATTTAAAAAAAAATTATATATTGAAAAATTTGTGGGGTTTAAATATGTATGTACATAAAGCGCAAGAAAGGAGTAACTAAATAAGTAGTTACGCCTTTTTGCATTTTAGCTAATGATATCTATTTAAAAATTCAATTATTTTTTTATATTTTAGAATTTAATTTTTAGCGTTACTTTGAAAAAGTTGCGTTAATTTTTGCACGATATATTTTACTTAATATTTCCTGCAAGTCATACTGTGTAAAAATCAAATTAAGATTATTATTGTTATATGGTCTGGCAATCCGAGTTCTAATCCCAGTAAGAGTGATACTTTAATTTTATTTCGTCAAAAACTCTTTAATTATATTAAAGTCAAATTCTATAAAGAACTTACTTTTTTTGCAATGATGTTTTTAATAAAGAAGAAAATGATATCAGTGAAGGAATAGAACACAAGCCAAATTGAACTTGTTTTCGACCCATATACGGTAGTCTCATCACTGCAAAAAGATTTAAATTCAAAAATTATTAAAAAAAATTATCACTCTTATTGGGATTTTCAGACCATATAACAATAATATCGCCGTGGTCTAGTGGTTAGTGTGTTGGCTTACTAAGACATGGGCCCTGGGTTCAACTCCAGGCTCTGACATCTTCAAAAAAAAAAGAAATATGAAAAAAAATATTTCTTTCGGCGACTACCTCGGAGCAGTCTTCTGGCAAAAGCTCTGAGAGTAACTAATTGCCATGAACAAGCTTCTCAAGTCTGTCGTTCGGAGTCGACATTAAAATGTAGGTCCCGGTACTCATGGATAAAAATTGACACACACAACATGAGTGCTGCGAGAAGCTAGGCCGTAATCCTGACACAGGGTTGTAAAGGCCAGTTATGTATGTATGTATAACAATAATGTTATACACCTACTTTGGCAACGCTCTCTAGCCACCACGGCTACAGTTGCAAATGTCGTCGTTGTCAACTAATATGAAGAAAATTGCAAAAAAATGTAAATTCTTAATCCTCGTATATATTATAAATCTCTTTGTAAGTCTGTTTGATTGTGGTTCAATCAAGCCTAAACGAATGAACCGATTTTGTTAAAATTTGGAACATAGATAGACTCAACTACCGAAAGTGCAATAAAGTATGATTTTTACCTCCCATAAAAACTTAATATTTATTTTTGTATATCTTGAGAACGGTTAAAACTAAAGCTTCGGAATTCGTTCAAGTAAAATCACCCATCAGGAAGATGGCGGCATAGATCAATAGGGCGCGATGCCTACTATACAAGTTAAATATTAATTTCTTTATATCTTGAGAAGAGATAATGCTAAGGTTTCGTAGTCTTAAAAAGTCGTCAGTCAATGTGGACAAATGGTAGTGGTAAGTGTAGCTGACGAAACAAAATTAAGTTTGTTATAGCAGGAGTAAAAATAGAGGAAAAATGCAGCACAGTCTTAGGCTTTTCTAAAAACGTTTCTAAATGCTTATGCCCGTATTTATAAAAAAATATTTGTTTGCATAGAAATTTGTCAAATAAACCCTCAAAAACCCTAAAATATTTATTACGAATACGGGCATTAATAATTAAAAAATTAATATTTGAAAGAATATCAATTTAACATCACTTGTCAAAGAAGGACCTTGAGGCATTTGAAAGTGCGGATCCTGGACGCAGGACAACCTAGACGGAACTGGCCGTGCCAAAGAGGGGTCCACCTTGAAGTAATGCGAATGTGGTTCCGAGGTGGTATTCTTCCCCTGGTGAGGAGATAAGGGGGGTTTTTAGTCGGTATACCCATTTTGGGTGAGTCCGACATATCATGCGAGATGACGACCTCCGCGAAAGCATAAAGCTTTTTCCCTCCTTCCCGCACAAAAAAAAAAAAAAAAAACATCACTTGTCATCCACGACAAGTAGAATAATATTTACAAGACCTCGATTATCATTATTGAAAATTTGAAAAATATACACATTTATAGACATCTACATACCCATATCTGTCGGGGGCCGTTCAATGAATCAGCAGATTGTATTACATACATATGTATGTATCACTAATATGACTGAATGCGTTACAAAATTTTCAACAAAAATATATAAGTATGAATTTCACTTATTTGGGTACGACTATATAATTTTTTAAACTTTAGTAAATTTAAAACAAAACTTGGCAGCAAAGATGAAAATTTTTTAATACGTTTCATGATTATTGTGTCATAAGTTTACATTCTTAGTAAAACAATAACAAAGGAAGATTTAAAATATATAAAATTTTTTAAGTGAAAGCCATAAATTCATTTATTTTTACAGATTTTTAAGAAATATTTTAGTTTTACCTTCTTTGTTTTTTTCTCAATAATTTTGTAGCAATATTTAAACTTTAAAGATTTCTTTTATTTTTGTAGTTATTTTCATATTTATTTTTTTGTATATTTCTGAACAATTTTTTTTAATTTGTTGCTGGTTTTCCAATTAGTTTTTTTTTATTTATTTTGAATTTTCATATTCAGACTCAGCGAACTCTGTTTATGGCAGGTTTGGATTCATTAATAGAATTGCAAAAACCAATAAAATATTTTCTGCCTTTATTTACCATTATTTACCACGCCAGCTGTAGAAGAACCAGAGAGGCATACTCTGGTTTTTATATTGAGTTTGTTTGCACTACAGCAATGGAAAACTGCAAATAATTTTTTTTATTTGTTTTTCTTTCTGACAAGATGTTAAAAAAGAAATATTAATCAAAAAATTTATGATGTTTGGTTTTTATTTTAACAGGGAAATTTAATCTGCATTTTGAAGTTTTTTAATTTGATTTTCTTGAACAAATTACTTTAATTTAATTCATGTATTGCAATTCTGTTTGGAACAGCTATTCTGAGATATATTTAAAAAAAGGAAAAATATTACCGGATAGGGAAAATTAAGGTTGTTTAAGATAGTTTTGAAAAATCTGTCTATACTTTTTCAATCAAAGAGAAATATAATTGGAAAAGGACGTTAAGATTTTAACAAATAATACCTCTCAGATGGTTATTGATAGTGATGACATAACCCGAACACGAATATCGAAATACTTAACATGCTCGAAAAACCTACGTCTACACAGAGTACACGAAATCAAAATCGGTTGTCAAATAAAGTTTTTTTGCCAACTCAAAGTTATGAACGTCTAAACAAAACACACTCTTTAGAAATTAGAACATGCGCTTAGTAATGTATTATCAGTAAAAGAAATTAATTAGAAATTACTGAAATGATAATGATTATAAATATGGTTTCGAAATAATTTTATTTGAAAATAGGCCTCTTTTTAAATCTTGTCTTACGAATAGTTTGTGGTTCAAAATAAAATTTTTTATTTAAATTAGAATACAATATTTAATTAAATTTAATTAATCCGAGACAAGAGACCTTTGCTCTGTGTAGACCTTTGCTCGGTGTAGTGTCACAGACCAGAGTCTCTGGTGGGAATCGAACCCACAACCCTCACACTTGCACGTTGCACCCACAAAATACATTGCTATTTAAATTTATTAATATTTTAGCGAAATAGCCACCAGTACAAGCTTGTGCATGAAACCCATTCAACCTTATTAATTATTATTTGAAATTATCGTAAATATTGAAAAAAGTAGTTGCCGTAGTCTAGTGGTTAAGTGTTGGCTTACAAGACAAGAGCTCCGGGTTCAAACCCCCAGCTCTGACATCTTAAAATAAGAAATATTAAAAAGTATTTCTTTCGGTGACCAACTCTTAGCAGTACTCTAGCAAAAGCTCTGAGAATTATTACGAGTAAGGTAATGAAGACCAAAGGACTCGGTATAGTGAAACAGACAACAGTCTTTGGTGAGAATCAAAATAACTACAATCGCACTAATAGAATAGCAAACTACCACTTCTCCACTGGGGTCGAAATGGTGAAAAAACCAGACTTTTGTTTCTCTTTTCTATTTTTGTAAACGAAATTTTTTGATTTTATTAAAAAGTAAACAAAAGGTGTTGGTTTGTTACCCATTAAATCATTAATGATATAAAATACCCATAATTGCATCCAAGCCAGCTGAATAATGTGCGACAATTGACAAATGAACACAATTCACAATCTCGAGAGCACAATAGCTAATCTGCTTGCTGCTTACTTTGCCAAGAGAAATGATTAGTCAACGTAAAATTGTAAGGGCCTTCAAAATTGGAGACGTATGATGAATATTGAATATGAAAGTTAAATATTTGTCATACGTCATACAAGACTTAAATGCAATTGGGATAAATTTATAAAATTTGTTTTTTTTTTCTATCGCAAACGTTAACCATAAGAAAAGTAAAAATAAAGTATTTTTGAGTTCAAAAAATTGCAAGTCAAGAGGGTTGTTTTGCAAAAGAACAAAAATTTCAATAAAATTTCAAATCTAATTTCAACCACTAAATTTTAAATATTTTACTGTGTTCAGAAAACCTTAATGAAATGTTTTTTTTTTGTTTTGTTTTGATGGATGACGAAAGCACACATACTTACTTAGTTAAGTTCCACAATATGTCAAGGTGACATTATCAATTGGGGCAAGAGAAACTTTTCCTAAACAATAAGCTATAATTGAATCAATTTTTTAGCTCCGAACGACAAATACACTATTTAAAGAAGATATTTCTAACGTAATGATTAGAACCAATTGCTAGCCAATGTTAGTGACGCTGCTTTTAAAAATTGGTAAGGAGGCATTTTATTTATAGCACGAAAGCGCTAAGTGTGGAGGCATTACATATACATAGATTATGAATATTTTGTTAGTATAGCTGAAACGAATCATTCAACAGATCAATTTTAAGAACGATTTTTCAGATTGACAATATTATTGAAAAAAGCTGGCTGCCAGGGCTATTATGTTATGCCTTTTTGAAATATGACATTTGCTCAGAAAAAAAAAAATTCCAATAATTCAGTTATAAAGAAAACGTGTTTTGCTAGGTTTTATGAATTAAAAAAATATATAATGGAAATTGTTAAATAATTTATTTTTATGACTTCAAACAATTACGAATTTATTGAAATTATGGAATGCAGTTAAAATGAATTGAATTTATGTTGTGGCTTTAAATCTATCAAAATTAACCATTTCCCTTTAGGTTTGCTGGCATTTTAAATAAATTATTTTACTAAAGTGTGCGTCTGGTAATACATCCTCGAAAAAATTCAAAATTTAATAATAAATAAGATAAAAGATCGAAAGAGAAGGTTTTGAAAAGTCACTCGTAAACAAAACATTGCACAGTGGTTCTAGTATATAAGGAAAGCGGTCATACGTAGTTTACTTAGATATACTTATCAAAATTAATACGAATAGCTGAGTTTACGCTATTTAAGGGCCAAGTAAGGTAAAATTATATAAAAAAATCGACAAGGATAATAGTATTATAATTTATTTACCAAAAATTTGAGTCGTTAATTAAAGAAAAAATAATAGAAAACAATAAATTTTGTAACGGTAATTTAACACAAAATTTTTATATTATTTTTAAAAACTTAACATACTTAAGGCCTCAGGTGATAGCATAGACTTCTTCTTTTGTGGTAATTTACGTAAAGAAGAAATTAACTGGTCGGAATTTAGAAGAAGTATGCAAAAGATCAGTGTTAGTGACAACACGAGACATTTTTCTCTTGTTGTCTCTTACTGCAGTCCATGAACTCCTTTCTAGTACATAAGGCTGGTTCCTTTCTACAGGCTTCAGAGTATTTTCGCTGCCTATAAAAGGTAGTTCACAAACTTCGATTTTGTCATGCCAGTCACTATATTTATCACCATGCACAATCGTGATCGGTTAACATTTTTTCAGTAGGTTACCAATATTCTACAAAGGTTGGTTATTTTAATTTTAAAATTGCCAATGTTCAAATGTTCTGCATCTGGCAATAACTGCGTTAAAGTTTGAAACACATGATTACGCCGCACAGTGTAACTTTTGTCAGTTATGGGATGCCAAAAGTCGTAACAGTTAAATAAAAGTAGATATGGCAATAAAATTTAACAGTAATAAAGATGAGAACGATATAGCATTGGACACAAAAAATGGGCGTGTTCCGCCTACTTTTTTGGCAACCCCCCAAATAATGTGTGTTTTCAAAATGCCGTAATTTCTAATTTAATAGTACTTATTGGGGCGGAAAGAAATAAAAATAGTTTTAATTTCAATACATTTTTAGATACACACAATTGCCTTCAATTAGTAGTTGTTTTGAGATGATAATCTATATTTTTGAAAACAGATTTAAATTTCATTTAAAAAAAAGCAATCTGGAAATAATAATTAATTACTCCGAGTCAATATCGTTTCCATATTCCGGTACGGATAAAGCCCATAACTTCTTTTGGTAATGTTCGACGCTGTGTCCTGGTCGCTTTCCGCAAGCTGCAATATGAGTAATATGTGCAACAAATCCAAATTACTTTCAATTCTAGGTGTTTTTCGGGTAAAGAGTTCTCGATTATTTCTTGCATCTTTGTATCTGGACTCTTGAACCTCTTCAGAAAGTTGACGAATAGGAGGAATGGGAGACGCTATTATATCCTTTCCATGAAAAAGAATTTCATGCACACTCACTGGCATATTGTACCATGCATATTCCCATCTTAACCAAAAATCAAGAGAAAGTTTGATCACAAACTTTTTTAATTTATGTTGGTCCACATCTTTTTCAATTATACTGCAAATGTGATTATGTACGTCATCATTTGTGTTTTCTTTCTTGCTTCTGAGCCAAACATCAAAGAGCGCATTTCGTGAAGCTGACATGTTTTTTTCTTGCGAAAAAATCAAAATATCGCAAAAAGGAGCAAAAAGAAGCAAAAACTTATTGTTGAATCTGAAACTAGATACATATATAAGCCTTCAATCTCCATATAATCACTTAACAGAATTCTACAGAATCATGCAAGTTTTTCTCTATCGAAAAACAAAAATTTTTATATATCACTCAATTTTTGGTGATTGCATATTTTTATTGATTATAAATTAAAATAATAACGTTAAAGCTTCAGAAACTTACCAGCCTTTATAGAAAAGGTTCCAACTTATTTAAAGCAAAAAGACTTTTGAAAAAACATTTTGCCAAAAAAAAATAATGCCACCGCAAAGTGCAACAACAAATCTAAACTATAAACAGTTTTACTACACTTATCACAGTGATACAAGTTTGATAACTGTAACATGATAACAGTTTGATAACAGTTTGATAACAGTTTGATAACTGTTATCATGTTATCAAACTGTTATCAAACTGTTATCATGTTAATTGTTATTTTTTTGTTTTGTTTTGAGTACATATTCGTAATAGTTGTTCTGTTTAGTATTACATAGTATAAAATTATTCAAATCGGAGACCATATTTTTTTTTTTTTTGACATTTGGCATCCTAAAAGTAACAAAAGTCACACAGTACGCCGCTCACTTTTGGTCGATCTTTCCTTTATCGACACCAAGTATCAAATACAAGCATTTTTGGATAAGACCACTTTATAACACCACTATAAATATGTTTAATAAATTTTTCTCAAAAAAGTAGAAAAAACGTTATAATAATGGACGGTACATACTTTCAACTTGAATATCCATTGTGAAACGATAGGTCGCAAATAATTTTTTCTTTGAAAAGTAGCCACTATAGACTTTATTAACACTGCTGATGAAATGTTCGGTGAGTTGCGATTTTATGTAGGTTTCAATGTGGTTGGTGACAAACTTCGGAAAGAACTGAGCTGCCATATCTATGTCTGCCTACCATTAGTTAAGATAGTTAATATTTCATGTAGAAAAATTGGTATTTTACAGTGTATTGGCAACCCTGCAACTAAAATTACTGTGACAAAATTATATGAAATACAGCAACAAAGCAAATCGTTAACATGGACTGTGTAGTGGGTAAATGTGTGAAAACCAACGGTAGAAGATATGTGAAAAATATATGCTACGAATCGAGTATTAGAGACGTAGACCCTCTGTACCACGCACAATCGCAAACAAACGCGGAACGGTTTTATTCTTTTTTATTAAAAGTAGAGATATTGACTAGTAATTTGATATGTAACTGAAACTCGTCTTACGTCGTCAACATAGTTAAAAGTTTAATTAAAAAAAAACATTAAAAATCTATATAAAAATTTATTTGGCGTAAAACCACTTTCAGCAAAATATGTGCTGCATAAAAAACTAATAAATACATAATAATAACGGTACACACCTTCAACTTGAATATCCATTGTAAAACAATAGGTCACGAATAATTTTTTCCTTAAACAACACGTGCTATATATTAACTTCATTAGCAGATTACATTATAGATAAGGAGAGTTTTTTTGATATGTTCATTTCCAATGCACAAAAGTTAATGTAAAAAACAACTAATTGTAAATCGTTTGGCATGTTTTAGTAGCGCCACCAATAGTGAGTATTAGAACAAACTAACGGCGAAAAAAATCGAGCATCGTGATTAAAACTATATGTCCTACTAGTGAACCACTGTGGATTGTAAGAATCTTCACCTTTACTAAAAGAATTAAAATAAATTTTGAAATTTAATTTTAATTCCACCACAAACCAATTTTACAATTATATTTTTTTTGTCTTTAGCTTTTGAAGTTGTTATTGCGAAAGTATTAAAGAAAATAAACAACAAATTAAGATCATATATACAAACCTTTGCAGTTAAATGCCAGTCACGTAATTAGTCAAAGTCTCCGTGGATGGTAATAGAAACTTCCGGGGCAACATATTGTTGTTCAACTCAAATAGCAACCACTGCTAAAGGTACGTGTATCCTCATTGAAATACAAGATGCCTTTTTATATATATTTCTATGCTTGAGGTAAATGTGTTTAAAAAAAGACTTAAGAGACTCTTGCAACTTTCTAAATACACACATATGTAGGTATTTTAATTAAATAAAAATTCATTTAGAAACGTTATTAATTAAAAAAACTACATAAACTTTTAATTTTAATACTTTTTAATTTTTTATTAATTATAAGTCCTTTTTTTAATTAAAATGTTGGTTGCTGTGCTGCATCTTTTTGTTTGATTTAAAACTAATGGCTATTAAATGGATAAAAAAGAAACGGCATCGAACAAATGTTTTTAACTTGCAGTTGAATGTAATGCTCAGTTATGTTTGTTTTTTAAGTACCTTCGTACAAGAAACTAAGAAACCAATGAGGAGAATATTAAGATTCTAAATTAGAAAGACACTAAAATGTCGTGAAATATACTTGTGATCCAAAATTAAATTAACAGTTTCCTGACGTTTTGATGTAACATCCTCGCTATCAGACGAAATGAAATATTGTTTCCTTCTTCTCCGGCTGCTTACAGCTATGGCAGTACGAATTTCATAAATGGAATTCCCATCCTGGCCGTTTGCTGTCCAACAGAGCAAAAATCAGTGTGCACCGGCGTGATCCTGCGGGCATTTCTACGTTTCATGCACAACATCTGAAAAAAATAAATAAATAAGAAAAAATTATTTCTTTCGGCGACTACCTCTCAGCAGTCTTCTGGCAAAATCCCTGAGAGTAATTGATTGCCATTAAAAACCTTCTCAAATCTGTCGTTCAGAGTCGACTTTAAACTGTAAATTCCGTTTCTCATAGATAAAAATTAACACACACAACATGGGTGCTGCAAAAAGCTAGGCCGTAATACTATCACAGGGTTGTAATGGCCAGTTATGTATGTATGTATGTGTCTCTGTTAAATCATTCAAAAAATTAGAAAAATTTGCATGCATACTATTGTATATTCAAAATATAACTTTGCAATTAAGTAAACATCCAAATTAAGTAAACGGTGTGAAAGCTACTCTTTGCCACTCAGCATAAAGTACTACTTTTAACTGAAATTTTAATTCACCTCAAAGTATTTAAATTTATAATTTTCAGAAGAAGCTTTAGCTACGTATTTTATAAAAACAAGCAAAAAATAAAAGAGACCTCAAGTTCAAAAAAAAATTAAAAATTATATTTTTATACTTTTTTTTTTTTTTTTTTTTATTTATGTTTATTTATTTACAATTTTATAATACATAAATGAACTATATAAACACTAGTTTGAAATATTATTAAGGAAGTACATAGTCCCTTAGAAGAGCTCTCTAGTACAATAGTTATTTAAAATTAAAATTCCTTATGAATAGTTATAAATTAAACATTACATAATAATAAAGAATATATGTATGTATATAAGTAATTTGTTGTAATGAAAAATAGTAAAAAAACATTACATAATATTTAAATAATTTTTTATAAAAAAAGAAAATTAATACTAAAAACAAACAAAACAAAACATAAAATCATTCACATAACCACCAAAATATTTCAGTTTTTAGTTTTTGCAATGAGCAAGGTTTTATATTGCCTACATTAATATCAAATCTCATATCGTTTATATTATCTGAAACCAAATTAAGATTAACAGCCTTTATATTCGCTCGCCTAAATCTATGATAAAAGACAGGAATGCAATCCACATTTTGAATAATATTAATTTTATCCAAATATAAAAAAGCTTCTGGAGGTACAAAACCTTTTTTAACTGTATTCAAAATATATTCTTCATTGGTGTAGTAAGGTGCCATTATTAAATTATTATCAAAAAAAGATGTACACCTTGTAATGTGGTTTCTTATTAAATATATAATAAAGTTGTCAATTCTAGTTATATTTGAAAATTTATACAATTTTTTATTAGATATATATTTTTTATAATTACTTTCTGGTGATCTAAATTTATACGTACAAGCCCTTAAACATTTCCTCTCAAATAGTCTTAATTTTTCCATATAGGATGGTGATATATTAAACCAAATGGGACATCCATATGTAATTATTGGTCTAATTAACGACTGATACATCATAATTTTGACTTTTGGTTTGATATACTTAGAGTAAAATAAATTTTTATACATAAAAAAGGCATTTTTTGCCTTAATTAATATTTCATTTATGTGATTGTTAAAGTATAGGAATTTGTCTAAATAAATACCTAAGTACTTAACCACGTCCTTATTCGGTATTCTCGAGCTACTTAAAAAAGACTTAATTCCAAACTTCTTCCAGTTTTTTCTTATGTTATTATTGCATTTATCTACTGGAGGCCTAAATAATATCGTTTCACATTTCTGTATATTAATTTTCATATTCCAATCAGAAGTAAACGTTTCTACGGTATTAAAATTTTCCTGCAAATAGTAATTAATTTTCTCAATAGTACTATCAGCATATTATATTTTTATACTTTGTAATATAAGTGTTATTATAAAAAAAATAACGCAAAACATAAATAAAAACAAATTAAAAATTTAATCCTAAGACGAGGATATATTAAATATCCACCACCTAGAAAAACTTCCTTCTACTAAGTGGTTTATGTAGTGGGTAAAATGATTTGCGTGTAAAAAAAGTTTACGGACAAAATACTATAACATAATACAAAATAAAAAAAAATTTATACAGTATATTTCTTTTATTTTTTTCCGTGTTTTTAATTATGTCTGTTTTTATTGAAGGAAAAACAAAAAGTTCATTATTAAGGAAGAAAAATAAAAACGAACATTATAAGAGATTCTTTTATATGGTTATTTAAGGCCTTTTAAATTTCGGTTAAAAATTTCTTATCCCATTTCAAGTATCGTCTCAAGACTGAACGATTAACGGTTTTACATAGAAAACGTTTGTAAATTATTTGAAAATAAAGATAATTTTGTACATAATTTTGCAAAACAAAGCTTTGGAAACATATAATATTAGAAAAAATTTATTAATTACGGGTATACAGGGTTGTTGTAGAATCTGATTATTATTAGAATCAGAATTGAAACCGACAGAATTCTCATTTTGGTGTCACAGAAACAGATGATACCGGTTTTATATTCGAATCAGAATTGTTGTCAGAATTTGGTGTCATCAAATCTGATTTTATCGGTTTTTTGTCAGAAACAATCTGATCAGTTGTAAGCTGTCAGAAACACACTTGTTTTGATTTTTGTTGTAGGCGGTTAAACGTATTTTGCTGCACAATGCAAGTAAAATTAATTTAAATTTCATTTTATATAAAATATATTTATGTGTATAGGAGAAAACATAGCAATACAATAATACAATAACTCAAAAAGCGATATTTGTAAAATTTATGGAGGAACACGAAGATATCGCAAGGGGTTATACAAAACGAGATAAGGCTGAAGTTGAGTCTCTCTGGCAGGAACTTACAGTCTTTAAACAGTGCTGGACCACCTAGCAAAGATGCCAACGGATGGAAGAAGTTAAAATGTTTAAATTTCTTAAATGTGACACTATTATTTATTAAAAATTTATTTTTATACAAAAGATATGGACGGAATGGAAAACATCCATTACATTGGCTAACACAACACCGTACTCCGGCCTAAACTAATGGTAGAATCGTTTCCAATTGACTTTTGATAACTGCCTTCTGCCAAAAATCGTATTGTTGCTGCTAGCTGAATATTACACAAAATATTTGACGGAGGCAAGTGAATTTCAACAATGTTCATCATCATTTGGAATGCTTCTTTATTCACACGGTATTGACTTACGAATCTTTAATAAACTTTCATACAATTCAACTTTTCGTACTTTGTTGCAATGTGTACTTACGCTATTTCCGGAAGTTCCAAGGGATTGCTGTAATCTCTCAATATCTTTCGTTTAACTTTTTCATTCGATTCTTCCTCCATTAATAAAAATAAAACGACAGCCTCTACCATTTTTAGTTTCGTATAATTTAAATTTCTTTATAAAATATGTTCAACACCAAAAGAAGAAAAATTTTTTGATAAAATATTTCTAAAAAAAAAAGTAAACAAAGCAAAAACAGCTGATTCGATTATGGGTTTTGTTTATTTTCGAATAAAGCCAAAATCCACACGGTTTCATGACACCAAATGAAATCAGAATCGATTTTCATTTCTGATAAATGACAATTCTGATTGGGATTCTACAACAACCCTGATAAACTGCTATTTTGAAAATTTCCCACCACAAAAAATTATGTTTTTTTTTTTCTCAGAAAAAACTCTTACGGCCGTATGTCTAATTAAAAGTTACCAACTCATTAGCATATGGACAAAAAACTGGCAAGTTTATCATACGCTATAGACTGATATTATTAAAACTTTCGATACCTTATATTTAATAACTCGTCAGAGAATATAAAATATTAAATAAATCGTACGTTTGAGCAAGAATTTCAACTTATAGAAATGATAAACTTAGTTACTACGTACAACGAGCTGCTAACTTTTTATTATAAATAAGGCGTTTAGAGTTTTACTTGATTCGCTTGATTTGAATATACAATAAAGGAATTGTTTATTTTAGTAAATCAGTATATACTTACATACATAATTCTACACAATACACAAAAAACTATTTGGTTTCTGGCTTACCTAAAAGAATACAAACATTTGTGTTAATTAAGTGGGTAAACAAGATATATTAAATATAAATTTTTTTAAAAGAGAGCCAGACAAATTTTATTTTAATTGCTCTGTAGTATTAATTTGTAAAAAAATTTTAAATATGTATGTATGTAATGCTAAAAAGTAGCATGTTTTTAATTCAATTAATTATTTAAATTAAATTTTGGTAAATTGAGATTTATATATTTCTGGATTTGACCATAATTTTTTTATATTGATAATAATGGTATCAAATTGTCATGGGTAAGCACTTTAAATTTAACGGCTGTTTGATATCAAACCAATTCAGTGTTAGAAAAAGTACGTAAAAAATAATAAAAAATAAAAATACGTTTTGTTAGAAACAAAAGAAACTAAGAACGTTGTTCACGTGTAAACCACACTATTCGGTGCATTATTCGAATGCACCGGAGTGTGATCGTTTTCTTTTTCCTTTTTGTCGCTTGCAAACATGTTTGTTTGTAACTTAACTTTACTTATATAGAAAAGCTCAAGCAGTGCGGACATACATATTTAATATTTAAAATAAATCAAAAAGTGATTAATGCGTAGTGGCAGAAAATACTTTTAAAATATAGATCTAGTGATTTGGTGCAATTGAAGTGGAAAATAAAAAACATAAAACAAACAATTTCAAAAACAAAATTACAAAACTTATCAACCTAACAATAAAATACATAATTAAAATCAGAAATAAAAATAAGAATATTTTTGTTCTAAATACATTTTACTCATATACTGTATGTACATATGTACACTAAAATATAGAATTAAAAATAGTGAAAATTTACATTGTACAACAATTCACATCAATAAGAACAATAAACTACATAAAAAGCAAAGAAAACCAACGTGATTACTTATTTTTGGAAAAACACCCCTACTGTGGAATTCGACCCAAGATACCCCAGAATCCCAGAACCGGTACACAACAACCCCCCGCATACATTGCTGGTCCTTCGAACCGGATACGAGGATTCCAGGATATTTTTGGACAATTGGAACACGGACATCGTCCTGACTAATCATACAAGACAGTAAGCCAAAAGCAAATAACCCCCTTTCAAGTAAGTACAAAATCAATTTACTTACCAAATTTGTACATCGATACACAAACTACATATTTATGTACAATATACATACGTATGTATGTCTGTGGAAATAATTTTCTCTTGTTGTTAATTGTACCTACGTACATACAAACAAATTAACCTCCTTCGCCATTATTTATGTACACGTGTGCATACACACGTACATATTTCCCTATAAATCTGTTTGAAAAAATAATTCAAATTAAAATTCTACCAAATTATCTACGTACGAATTATAATAATCTACCAAATTTCTAAAAGAATCTACCTTAAATCTACCATAATCTACCATCAGTCTACACATTTACTTATAACATCTACCTACGAGAAAAGCAATATTTAAGTACAGGCATTGCGTTTTATTTTGCATTATTATATGCATACATATTTGTACATATACGTCCATATATATGTACATATATACG
Source organism: Metopia argyrocephala (assembly GCA_963576795.1). Lineage (NCBI taxonomy): Eukaryota > Metazoa > Arthropoda > Insecta > Diptera > Sarcophagidae > Metopia > Metopia argyrocephala. The sequence continues at coordinate 51,085,005 of OY756211.1, read as the reverse complement.
AATACATATTTACCGATACACAAGTGTCACATCAAAACCCAAAAACAAAACCCATGCATTTTGCCTTCTAAAAAGTCGCGTGATTTAAGGAAAACAACAAAAAAAAACATAAAATATAATAAGAAGAAGATCAAAATAAACGGTAAACTCCGTTACACATTTTTGCTGGACAAAAACTTCTGTTGAAAAAGAAACCAAAAACAACAACAAAAATACCAAGTATTGGCAAACAAGTCACACCGCAACAAATCATCTTTTTTTTGCTCTCATAATAATTATCGTATACGCATAGCAGCATACATAAACATAGAACAACAACAACATCACACAATATTATTATTATACGCAAGAAACCAACAGCATACGCTTTGATCTAGTTTGTCTTGTGTTTGTTGTTTGTACACAAGACAAGTGTTTATATGGTAAATAAGGGTTGGTATCAAACCTGTTGTATCATCAAACTTGTCGGTGCGTATTAATAAATAATTTACACTGCGTTCTGTATTTGCGGCTACATTCTAACATTGGATGTTTAAAATATCTATATTTGATCAAACTGATCAAACTTTCTGCGGAAAATAATTATTTTATTTACACCCTTTGCCATATTTAACCCATTTATTTTACATTGCCAGCAAATGAGTGGAAATCAAATATACCTACAACAACGGAAAATATTTTTGATTTATTTACGCAATTTATTTACGCGATATCTTTACAACATATTATTTGTCAGTTTTTAATAATAATTCGTTCAATAAAATTAAAAATTACTATACGAGGTTCAGCTTGGAAATTATATATTGATAATAAATAATAATAATTATTCTGTCTACGTATTATTACTACTACTTTTTCAACATACTTATACGAGGGTAGATCGAGAATTTTCGAAAATATTTTTAATTCTTTTCATAATTTTTTTGGATTATATCTGTGAGCATTTGTATCCCCTTTTCATAAATAAAAGACAATTATTTAACTTTTTGACCCGGTAAAAACTTTATTTATTCATCACCATGGCTTCATTAAAGGCGCTTATTCGCTCTGCTGACCAAGTAAAAGAGTTTGAAGCATATTTTGAAAAATTACCCCTTGATCGTCATACAATTCATTCTTTGGAAATTCAACGAAACGAAATGGATCGATTATGGAATGATTTTAAGACGTGCTACGAAGATATTTTGAATAACATCGATGACACAGAAGAAAAATCTGATGTTCAATCTGTAAAATCATGTTTTTTCGCTACTTATGAAAGCCATCTACGAGGGTTGGTAAAAGTTAATGAGTACCGTGACACACTTAACCAAAAATCTAAGCGAAGTAAAGGTCATGAGGATATTTCGGATCATCTGCAGAATATATCAGTACCCCCCTGCGATACTGAGATTTTTCATGGTGACTACAAATCTTGGCCCACGTTTCGTGATATGTTCACGGCTCTATACCGCGATAATAAAAGACTTTCCCCCGTAGAGAAAATGTGCCATTTATTGAAGAAAACCCAAGGTGAAGCCCGAGATCTTTTAAAAACTTGTCCAATCACCAATGATGGATTTGACATGGCCTGGCAAAATCTGGTCGACCGCTATGAAAACAAAAGGGTTTTAGTCAACGCACAGCTTAAGTGTCTATTTAATATATCCCCGATTTCAAAAGAGACTGGTCCTAATATTAGGCGTTTACAGCGCACCATTAACGATTGTATCACAAACCTGTCTCTACTTAAAATTGATACTAAAAGCTGGGATATTATATTCATTTATATATGTTCTACGTGCCTGCCTGACACCACTCTTAGTATGTGGGAGCACTCTATTCCTCATAGCTCAGATTTACCCACTTGGCGAGAATTAGATAATTTTTTAACCTCCAGATTTCAAACCCTCGAATCCGTTGCAGATATTCGCTCCACTTTCTCAAATTCATCTCCCTTTAATTCTTCTAAACCCTCTAACTCCAAAAAGCTGAATATGCCTCAAGAAAGGAAAGTTAATAGTTATAACACCAATGTATTAAATGATAAATCTGGTAAATGTCTCATTTGTTCACATACACACCCCATTAGACTCTGCCCTGCATTTCTACGGATGACAATTGAGGAGCGTTTTACTATTGTGAAACAGCAGAAACGCTGCATAAACTGCCTCGGTACCTCACACGACCTTAAGAAATGTAAGAGCCGATTCGTATGTAATACATGCCAGAAAAAGCACCATACTCTTCTTCATCGCTCAGTTTCCCACTCGTCTACAAACCAGAGTCATCCTATATCACCGAACTCTTCCCCTGTTGTTACCACTTTCACCAATGAAAACAATTCTCAATTTTTTAACACTCCTAGGATAAATACAATCCCTCCTACTCATACGCGTTCAACAGATCAAACACTACAAACCTTTTCAACACAATTACAGCCTACTTCACATTCGGTTGTTCTCGGGACTGCGCTCGTGGATGTCTACCAGGGCGATATTAAATATACTGTTCGCGCACTAATTGACTCTGCCTCCGAAGCCACGTTCGTCTCTAAACGATTACAGATGAAGCTTAATCTTCAGACCCATTCTTCTCAGGCAGAAATTTACGGGCTAAGTGGCTCTCTAACAGCTACATCGGTACAAACTTGCCGCCTTCAAATTGGATCTCCGATGGATAACAAATTTCGTATTTATACAGATGCATTTATCGTACGAAAGCTTACGAGTCAACTTTCTCATTACCCCCTTTCGTCTCTCCGAGACAATTCTTTTGCCCATCTCCCGATGGCTGATAAAGACCGTAATGCTTATTCAGAAATTGATTTACTTCTTGGAGGTGATGTGTATCCAAAAATTATTCGCGACGGTCTCGAATGGGATCAAAATCAATCTTTAGTCGCACAGAAAACCGTTTTCGGATGGATCGTCACTGGACGAGTCGAAACGGGAATTCAATCAAATATTTATCAATCATTTTTCAATGAAATTGTTCTATCAAATCAAATCCAGCGATTTTGGGAACTGGAAAATATCCCTCAAAAACGACAATCGTCACCTGAGGACGCATACTGCGAAAAACTTTATGAAACTACAACTTTTAGAAATAATGATGGTCGTTTCGTCGTATCACTTCCCTTTAAACCGGAACACCCTGAGAGCCTTAATGTAAGCGCCTCTCGAAATATTGCCATTTCTCAATTTCTTCGGAATGAAAAGAGACTTTCTCAAAATCAGCAACTTAAAGCAGAGTATGACCGAGTAATTACTGAATACTCTACACTGGGTCAAATGACCAAAGTAAATCCCCCAAATGATGATATACACACATACTATCTACCTCACCATGCGGTTATCAAACCCGACAGCACCACTACAAAATTACGGGTGGTTTTTAATGCCTCTAGTCCTTCCACTAATGGATTCAGCTTGAATGATCTTCTCTATCCTGGTCCGGTACTCCAAGCTGATTTGACTATTCTACTTCTTCGATGGCGTTTATTTCGATACGTATACAATGCGGACATTGAAAAGATGTACCGTCAAATTCAAGTGATGCCTGCTCATACTCCGTATCAACGCATCATTTTTCGAAACTCCCCCGAAGAACCCCTTAACGATTTCGAATTAAATACGGTTACCTTTGGAGTAAACTGTGCCCCCTACCTTGCCATCAGGACACTACAACAGCTCGCCAACGAATGCGAAACAACTTACCCCCATGTCTCCGACATTCTTAAAAATTACATGTACGTCGATGATGTGCTAGCAGGAGCGCACACCCTGTCCACCGCTTTGAAATCAAGAGATGACTTGAGCACGATTCTTCGATCTGCAGGCTTCTCACTCCGTAAATGGACAGCTAACCATGATCATCTACTCAAAGACATCCCTTCGGATCACTTATTGGATGAAAAATTCTTAAAACTTTCCGATTCCAGTCTGGCCAAAACGCTAGGCCTACGATGGAATGCTGGATGCGATTATTTTTATTTTAAACTAAAAAATTTACCCGACAAGAGGCTGACCACCAAAAGATCCGTCTTATCAGAAATTGCCAAATTATTTGATCCTGCCGGCTGGCTCTCACCCAAAATTATAGTTGCCAAAATGATTATGCAGAGAATATGGGAAGACAAAACCGGCTGGGATGAGGATCTCCTGCCTTCAACGCTTCAACACTGGTATAATTTCATAGATGATTATCAGCACATAGAGCAAATCAAAATACCCCGTTATGTAGATTTCGACCCCTCATTTTCTATTGAACTACATGGGTTCTGTGATGCCTCGGAGAAAGCCTATGCTGCAACACTATATCTTCGTGCTGAAAACGCAGGCTATATTTCTACGCACCTTCTGGTTGCCAAAACTAAAGTTTCTCCCATAAAGTTTATTTCCCTACCACGTAAGGAACTTTGTGCCGCAGAATTAATGGCAACTTTAATCGACTCTATTCAACCCCAGCTGAATCTCAAGAATTATAAACTTCACCTATGGACAGACTCAACAATCGTCTTAGCATGGTTACAAAAACCGCCGAACACTTGGAAAACCTTCGTTCAAAACAGGGTCTCGTCTATTTTAGAAAAGGTTGGTAATAATTCATGGGCTCATGTCGACTCGAAAACCAATCCTGCGGATATAGCCTCTCGCGGTCTTACAATTTCTCAGCTTATGTCAAATGATTTGTGGTGGCATGGTCCCCCGTGGCTACGTCGTCCGCCAGCAGAATGGCCATCTGAAACGTCTAAGTTTCAAACAGATGAAGAAGCAAAAGTTATTCGTGCACACTTAACTCAAATTGGCAACGACGACATTCTGACAAATTTTTCGGATCTCTGTAGAGCATTAAGAATTATTTCTCGTATATTTAGATTTTATAATCGCATAAAACGGAAACCTCAACCTGCAACTGAAACTTCAGAAGAAATCGATTTGAGTTCATCCGAGCTAACATTTGCGAAAACTCGCTTAATACTCGCATGTCAGAAACATTATTTTCACAGGGAGTATGATCAATTATCCAATGGGCAATCAATATCAAGAAAAAGCCATATTTTATCTTTCAATCCATTTATAGACTCAGACGGCATTATACGCATAAATGGTAGATTGGCAAATTCCCCCACACTTAGCTACGATGAACGTTTTCCCATCCTGTTGCCTTATCACGCTCGTTTTACCCGCCTATACCTGATTTACCTGCATAAATTTTCTCTTCATGGACAAAATGCGCTTTTGTATCGACTCATGAGAACTCATTATTACGTTCCCAAACTGAGAATCTTAATTAAAGGAATAATCTCCCAGTGCCTAATATGTGTGAAACAAAAACGTCAACTGAGTCAACAAATCATGGCTGCATTACCCCCCGAACGAACCACTTTGTCTCGTCCGTTTTACAACACCGGTGTAGACTTCGCTGGCCCCTTTGACCTAAAATCTTATGCTGGACGTGGCTGTAAGACCACAAAGGGATATGTTCTAGTATTCATCTGCTTTGCCACCAAAGCCATACATCTCGAAGCAACAAGCGAAATTTCGACTCAAGCCTTCTTAGCTGCCTTTGCTCGTTTCTTCAGCAGACGAGGGACTCCCCGCACTATGTACTCAGACAACGGAACTGCCTTCGTCGGGGCCTCCAACATCTTGCACAAAGATAAACTTAATTTATTGTCTCTCGTGCGAAAAGATCTTTTGGCTCAGAATAGCTTTGTACCCCTAGAGTGGCACTTCATACCCCCTGGTGCTCCGCACATGGGTGGTATCTGGGAAGCGGGAGTGAAAAGCTTCAAATCCCACTTTAAAAAGATTTGCAATAACCAAACATTTACCTTCGAAGAATTTTATACCATGCTCGCACGAATCGAAGCTTGTCTGAACTCTAGACCTCTTAGTCCAATGAGCGACGACCCAAAGGATCTATGCGCCTTAACTCCTGGCCATTTCCTCATTGGAACCCCTTTATTATCTCCCCCTGAACCCGATTTGACTAGTAATTCTCTAAGCTACGTTAACCGTTGGCAGAAACTAAAGATACTGCATCAAAATCTAGCTCAAAGATGGAAGGAGGAGTATTTGAAAGAACTCCATAAAAGGACAAAATGGAAATATCCCCAGCGAGACTTTGCTATTGATGATCTAGTTGTTATAAAACAAGAAAATTTACCCCCAAACCAATGGCGAATAGGTCGAGTTATGAAAGTTTTTCCAGGCCCTGATCACCGAGTCAGAGTCGTAGATGTTTATACCGCCAACGGTATCATAACTAGACCAATCTCAAAACTAGTATTATTACCCCATTCTTCACAACAATGACTATATATTTTTTCTTCTCTTTTCTTCACTACAGCCAACATGTCAGATTCTCGAAAGCCTTCCGTTCGTTCCAATTCTCTCAACAGACTTAAAACTTTTGATTGCCGCATGTGCAGGCAAGATCATGCATTGCGAAAGTGCATCAGATTTAATAAACTGAGCGTATCTGACAGGCGACGGATGGTACGTCTGTTTAATTATTGCGAAAATTGTTTGGCGCATTCGCATCTTCTTCCCAACTGTCGCACTAAGAGTTGTTGCCGTGTCTGTGGAGCTAAGCATCACACCCTCCTTCATGGCCATGAGCGTCACCCTACCAATTGCACTCGTCAAACGGAACCCACTGCGAATTATGGCACTGTCATCCCAACGGTCCTTCCCAAGGTCAAACTTAATAATATCTGGCACTCCATAAGAGGTATCCTCAATCCATGTTCATCATTTAGTGCGATATCACAGCTTCTAATCAAGAGGTACGAGGTACCCGTAGAAAGGGTGGGTGATGACGAATGGTGTGAGATCTCCATCCGGTCACGCTTTGACGAAGGTCCCACTTTTAAGGTGACTGCAAAGGTTACCAAAGATTTACCTAAAGTATTAGATAGAAAAAGATTGGACGACGGACTGGCAAAATACTTCACCAATTTACGCCTTGCTGATCCAGAATTTTATTCAAATAGTGAACTAAATCTCATTCTCGGAGCTGACATCTATCCACAACTTATCAGAAACGGCATTCAACCGCCATCATTTGGAATGGCCATGGCACAAGATACCATGCTCGGCTGGACGATCATTGGAAGAATTGGAGTCTAATGACATTTATTAACATATTCTTATTCTAAACCTTTACTATTTTTGAAATAATTAAACCTAAAAAATTTTTCTTACTTTTTGCTTATACCTACTATATATTATACTTAAACTACCATTTAATATCTTTATATCTTACTTTGAATATTACTTTATCTTCCTTTATGAAATTTGATTTATGTTATTAACTATGAAATTAACTATTTTTTTTAATGTATATGTACTTACCTTTTTATGCTTACTTTTTGTATCTTATACTTATAGAATAATTTGAATATCTTACGTTTAAAGATATGTAAATTTAACCTATAATTACTTAATATTACACCAAATCACTTGTATCTAATCACTTGCATCTTAACAGTATTTACTGGCCTCGCCTAATATACTTATCGTTTTTTAACTATGTAATTTATTTCGAGAGTATACTCCGGCCCACCCTATGTTGCTTGTAATACAGCAAGGGGGGGCGGGATGTTCACGTGTAAACCACACTATTCGGTGCATTATTCGAATGCACCGGAGTGTGATCGTTTTCTTTTTCCTTTTTGTCGCTTGCAAACATGTTTGTTTGTAACTTAACTTTACTTATATAGAAAAGCTCAAGCAGTGCGGACATACATATTTAATATTTAAAATAAATCAAAAAGTGATTAATGCGTAGTGGCAGAAAATACTTTTAAAATATAGATCTAGTGATTTGGTGCAATTGAAGTGGAAAATAAAAAACATAAAACAAACAATTTCAAAAACAAAATTACAAAACTTATCAACCTAACAATAAAATACATAATTAAAATCAGAAATAAAAATAAGAATATTTTTGTTCTAAATACATTTTACTCATATACTGTATGTACATATGTACACTAAAATATAGAATTAAAAATAGTGAAAATTTACATTGTACAACAATTCACATCAATAAGAACAATAAACTACATAAAAAGCAAAGAAAACCAACGTGATTACTTATTTTTGGAAAAACACCCCTACTGTGGAATTCGACCCAAGATACCCCAGAATCCCAGAACCGGTACACAACAACCCCCCGCATACAAACGTTTTGAATAAGTTATTATACTTTACAAAGCAGAAATATAAAAACAAATTATAAATTTCTAAAATTAAATATACATTACAAAAAAAACAAATTGTCTGGTTCATTAAAATAAGATGACAATTACAAAAACTGCAATGATGGTCAGAAAAGGATAATATGATAGAAACTGTTGTGTGACTTTACTTTGACTAACTCATACAAGTATATCTGTGGCAATTTGGAAGAGTAGCTTAGGTCGACGTAAGAGAAAATTGAGTTAAGGCGTTTAGGGCATTACAGAAGCAAAGGCGCTTAAATGTGTTTAGTCCGTTTTGAAAAATTATATTTTTTGTCAATGTTATATACGTTTACTTTTTAGCCTAAGTTTATGAAATCAATAATGCATTGAACAAAATAACTTATGTACACCTAGATATGTTTACATATTCAGATTTTCGATTTATCATATAACTTATATTTACATTAGTTTTTTTAATAGAATGTGATTCTTGTATACAGTTATCTTAAGTGAATGTAAGTTCTTGAATAAATCCTCTTATGTTTACTTAACCCTAGAACCATAACGTACGTAAATTTTACGTGCACTTCTTTTTAAAATTTGTCAAAATTGTATGGACAACGATAACTGAATAATGTAAATATACTAAAAATTCTTTTCTTTTTATAATATATGAATTAAAATAAATAAATTAATTTAATTAAAGTAAGTAAATTGAAAATTTTCTAAGTTAAAAAATTGCGTAAAAATTAGCGTTATGGTTCTAGGGTTAAAACTACACAATACATACTTTTTATTTCAACAGAAGCGCTTAAGTTACTTAAGGACATGTCCAACGCAGATTTCAGTTTCGAAAAAGCGCTTAAGTAGAAAAGGCGTAAAATCAACCATATTTTTTTAAAATATTCATCTTTCTTCTCTAATGAACATGTTACCAATATATTAACGTATAAATTATTCGCAAAAAACATACAGAATAAAAAACTTAAATTTTCGACTTAAGCTACTCTTCCATATTGCCACAGATATATACATTAGTGTGTCCCAAAAAAAATTTTTTTTGGGGATCAAGCTTATTTTGGACCACTATGAGGCAAAGTATTTTTGAGAATTTTTTCAGATTTTTTGGAAGTGGTTTAGAGGTCGCGCAAATTGATTTTTAAGCAAAAATCGAGCTTTTTGAGCTCTATTTAATTTTTGGTTATGAATTGGTAAAAGATCGATATTTTCTCGACTTTTGAGTCAATATTGTTAAAGAAAATATTCCGATCTTTAATTTTATGTGCATAAATAATAAGTTTCGGCAATGATTTTGCACATTTTGATACATTATATAACAGTTTTTCCTAAATTTTTAACAAATATCGAAAACAATGGTTTATAACTTTTTTTGTATAAAGACTATAAAAAGTAATGATGCAGTTTAAAAGACTATTAACTTCTAAATAAGATAGCAGAAAAAAAAATAAATTTTCTTTTACCGTTCTCGAGTTATACCCTTTTAAAGCTTTGTACCCATTTTTAATACTATAAAGTGTGAACTAGGTTGGCATCGGAATTAAATATACAACAATTTTATAAACAACAACAAAAAAATTAGATTTGTTATAAATCATTTATTGGGGTTCTTGCGATGCTGCTCTATGCCCTACAGTAAATTCTGAAAGTCTGTTACAGAAGTTGTGATATTAAAATAACGAAAACATATCTTCAGTTTGGTTAGTGTACTATTCCTACACGGCATCATTTTCTCCTTGAATTATAAAAAATTCATTGCAAAAATGTAAAAATTAAAATTAAAAAAAAACAAATAAAAAAATTTAACTTTGATCTAATTAAAGCGTTTTATAATGAAAAAAAAATTTTCTCAAAGTTATCCTCAAAAAAAAGAAAAAAAAAAAGCAATTTAACAACCTGTTTATTAAATACGAATTGCCTATAGCACATATAAGAGCATAAATAATAAAGTTTAAATTTAGAAATTTGAACTCTTATGTACATAAAAATTTACCCTCCCTAATATACACTCTTTGTCATTAGAATACAACCGATGTTTTCTATAAGCAGGATAATAAAAATTTCTTAACAATTCCGGTCTTATTTAAAGGAGAAGTAGTGTATGTGCAGACAGTTAATAAATTTTTATTATTTTCCTTTTATTTGTTATGCTATTAAAGCCACTGATATGCTGTTGTTCTTATTTCCGGTTTCAAATAAATTTTTATTTCTCTCCACTAAGATGTTGACAACACAAATATATAAATAATTAAATTGCTTAGGTTTGTTTGTTTGCTAAACGTGATATTAAATAACGAGTATGTGACTGCTCTGTTTCTGAGAAAATAATAGAAAATAGTTGAATATTTAAGTACTTATTAAAAAAAACTATTTGAATTAAAAAAAGAAAAATACACATATAGGTTTATATACTTTATATCTATTTAAAAAAAGGATTAATTTAGAAAAATAAAATTTCATTTATATACTTTGCATACTTTTAGGAATATAAAAACGTATTATAAAGAACAATTCGTACTAATACATATATATCGTTGGTCTCAGGTAGAAAGGCCCTAACTCAAATAATTTAAAATTTACAGGAGGCGGTAAAAATACAACAGATACTGTAATTATTAATATATAACTTTTTATTAAATGCTGTACAATTGCTTGTAATAACGTTATTTTTAATAATATTGTAACATTCTTTGTGAGGAGCGGAATATTTCTAAAATGCATTGAATTTACTAAAAAAAAGTAAGTTTTGAAAAAATGCAAGTTAGGGCCTTTCTACCTGAGACCAACGATATACTCAAATGCATTATAAAGTCCATAAAAATATTTATACTTATATAATGTATGTTAAGGATGACTTTACAATTGTTTGGTAATAAGTCTGATTCATTAAAGGAAATTATACTGTCTGAACTCACACAATATTTTCTGTAGATTTGAAGGAAAATTCTTGAATACTTATAACAACAACTCTGATGAATCTATTGAAAAAAATTACTTGCACTATTTTTATAAAAGTAGTTTCTTAATTAAACTAGAGTTTCCTATAGACATATAGTATTCACTATACTTGTCTCACAAAATATTCATTCAGTATTTGGGATTCCTTTCCTGGAAAGTAGTTGAACAGTTTTAAGGTAAATTTATAAGAAATTTTACTTCATTTTTAAATTAGAGCAGAAATAATGAGTATCGTTGCCTGATCCAAAAATTACAAAAATTTTTCAAAGAAATTGACATCAAAAAACTAAGCAGGCTTTTTCATCTATTATGCTATTTCATAGTGTTAAATCCAAAATTTCCTAAATATTTTAATTGAAAAACATAAATAGAAGTGTTTGTAGGTACGTTTTACTGCTTTAAAATTTTAAGAAATTTTGAGAACCTCGAATTTACTAATTCTGATTTGAATTTGGTTTGTAAAGGCGAAACAAAGAAACACATCAATTGATAGAACAATACTAATTTGTTAACTGAAATTGACACTCTATTTCTTTGTGTATTGATCAAATTTCTTTACTTTTTTAAAGTGTATATTCATATATTTCTTCATTCAGGCTGACTTTAGTTTTATTTTATCCTTCTCAAATATGCTGATATTTCCTACCTACATACGAGTACACATATTTGGTTTCTTTCAGCGTATACCCATATACTGTTGTGCTTTCTTTAATATGTATAGAACGTGTGAAAATACTTGGGTTATCTCACATTTCTCTGCATTTAATGTGCTCCCATTTTAGTTTGTCACTTACTTATAGGGGCAGTTTCAAACCTTGCATTCATATACAGAACATATATCGACTTAAGTCCACAAGGTATGCTGAGTGGTGTAAAATTTATGATGATTACATTGGTGTTAGTGTTAAAAATAGTGTTACTATGGAAGTGCAAGTGTTACCGGTATTGCTTATGATGCTGAATCGGATAATGGTAGGACAAGAATAATAAGTGTCGGCATATATTACCTGTACGCTGCAATGATTTAATTGAAAAATGAAATACAAAAACAAAAAATGTGTATTAACTGTAACACGATGTCGTACACATGTAATACAGCCATGGAAATAATTATATGATACAAATTAATCATACGTAACATTTTTTAATAGTAAATAAATAAATATTTTTAATACCTTTTTTGCAACACTTCATTAAAGGCCTTTCCAGTGAAACTTTTTTCTATCATATGGTGATCATAGTTTTACTGATTTTATCTTTGATATCGTAGTGAAAGTACTGTGAAATAATTATATGGTATAATTTCAAAACTTAATAATAATTTAAGTTTTAATAACAAGTTAACTAAGATTTTTAAAACAAACGTATTGGGTGAATTATTAGTATTCACCCTTATTCTGCGTTTCGATTACGTTACCGCATTCAGTTACGCTCGAATCGAAAATAGGTATTCTAAAAAAAAACCTAATCGAAAGAAAAAGAAGAAGAGAAGAGTATGTTCAAACCAGCTGCTTTGTTATGAAACGTATGAAATAGAAACATAAAAATAAAAAATTTTGTAAACAATGTAATTGCCAAACTATAAAAAATAAAATTTGATGAATAATAAATAAATAAAAATAAAATATTTTAGCTTTAGGTCGTTAAATTTTTTATTTAACCACTAATAAAGGTCAAATAAAAAACAAAAATTATCACATTTTTATTTAAAATAAAATGTACTTAGGCTAACAGGAGAGATTGGCTGGCTCATCATCATCTTCTAATCTGAATCTAAGTCACTAGATGGATGCTCCAGTTTTAACATTCGCAGCTTGATTTCTACCTTCTTTTTTAGGAATTCCTCTTTAATTTTATTGTGGCGTAGCTGTTCTTCTAACTGTTGTGCAGCAATGTCAGACTGCTTCTCTAAAGAGCGATTTATGCGCCGTAAATGCGTAGACATCTCGTCATACCTTTTCAAAATGGTTTCATTGAATTTCCTGACATCGTTGTGAAATTTTTTCTGGGCAGTTATTTGCTCTTTCAGCAAAGACGAAGTGTTTTCTTTTGTACTAATCTGCTGACGCCTTTTTGAAGTAGTAGCTACATCAGCAAGATCTTCAGACCGAGCGGAAATATCCATTTCGGTGGATCGCGTATCATCTGGCATCTCGCTGGCCACTCCAAAATCCACTGTACCGCTAATGCCACTTGAACTTGTTACCAAGCCCATCAGCTGAATTACTTTTTCCTCAAGGTGGCTAATGCGCTGTAAGCGACAGTTGCCTCCTCCTGTGCTCATCAGTTCCTTTTTGTTTGTTGTCAACTTGCGTTTTATATAACTTTTCCAGTCAATCCACACCTTAAAAAATATTTTTAATATGCATACATATGCAACTAAAATGTCATACTTTTTTCCATGCAGCGTCAGTTTTTATTGGTGGACCTATTGCGTTAAGTGCGTTTGCAACTTCTTCCCAGAATGCCTGTACTTCTTCCTTGGGACGCTTATGATACCCAGAAGTAATATCATCCTTCGTTGCCACTAAACTCGCCAGCTTTTCATACTGCTCAGGTGTTGTGTTTTTTGACCTGAAATAAATTAAATAAAGCTTTAAGGTTAAAAAAAAAAACAAAATTTATTACAAAATAAATTTATAGCATTTTATACTCACATTTTATTTAATTATACACTTTTTTAACTACAAAAATAAAAATCGAAAAAACGTAGCTACGATCGTAACGCAGAATACATACAATCGAAAAACAAATTATATTGTTACGGGGAACGGAACGCAGAATACCAAATTTGCCAAACTGAGCAATTTACGATCCGAATCGAAACGCAGAATAAGGGTGATTATTTATAGTTATTTAGTATTTTAGCATTATTTATAGTTTATTTAGGTATTAATTATAGTTATTTAATTAGTAAAGCGACATAAAATTGCAAGACAAAATTCCCCGCGGAAATTAACTGTCCGCAGTTTAATAGACAAAAATAGAATTATTGCCAGAAAGTGGTTACACAATAAAAGTTTTTAAACTCAACCTAACAAATCGGAGATATCAATACAAAATTAGTGGAATTACAGAGAGATCGGCGCAGAGACCTTAGACCATAGCAGTCACCAACAGTTTAAATTGTACACAAAAAATTTTAATCTATCAAGAAGGCATCTAAATAGGCAAAAAATAATATCTAAGCCCAACCTTGATCCAAAACAGAGGACAAAAAGGATGGCGTTTGAGTAAAATAATATTTTTTATGAGAAGTGTAGCGCAAACTCTTGAAAAGCTAAAGGTCAGAAGTAGCAGCAAAAATACTACGAACATTAATTTATTAGATAATTATGGCAATAGTTGTACTTCACAGCAAGATAAATAGTTTCTTTCTTTAAAGGTTTGAATTGGCCTCATATAGTAAAAGGCTATATTAAATTTTACTGCTGTAAAAATTACAGATTTATTAAGACTTTATTTGAAAAGTATTACATTAAAATTTGTCAAGATAGCGTTTCATAAATCTGTAATGTTTTTTATAAATACAGCAGGTAATATTTAATATTAATATTTACTCTTTATATAACTTTGGTGTTGAGTTATTTGGAGTTATATTGGATATGCTAATTAGTAGAGGAACTATTTTGAAATTTTTGTATATAAAATACATGATGTATCACTATAATTTCAACCCACTGCACAGCAGCTGGACTGTTAAGCTGAAAAACTAAAATAAGTACATGTACTAATATATTCTGAGCCCCAAATAAAAATTAAATCAGTTTCTATCAAAAGCAACAAAACAATTATTGTATTGAACTGTATTATTTGGTGTGTAAAAAGGTGTTGCATGCTTTTTGAGAAATTTGTTGCATGTCAAATTTTTCGAACGAAAAACAAATATGGCTACATTTTTTTCACAAAGTTGAACACAATACCAGGATTTAACAGAAATATGATCTCTGCACTCGCGACAACATAAACACAAGTGTGCCAGCGCAACAACAACACACAATTCATGCATTGTTTGGTCAATGCAGCGGTCAACAATATTGATATTTTTGTGGTTTTATGCACTACACTACTAAAGTCGGGCTACGCTTCACTCCATTTAGTTCTGATTCTAATTGTTGAAAACCTCTGAGCTATTCTACGTTTAGATATATCTATAGATATATAAAACTGGTCGAACAATTGAAACCATAAAAGAGCTTAAAGAAGTTATAATTGAAAAATGGAAATACATTACATAAAAAGTGTTCCATATCCTTATCAAATCTATGTCAAATTGAGTAAAAGATGTCACTGTTAATCGAGCATACACGATTTTAACCCTTAAAAAGTTTGCGTTACTTATTCCTTCTGTGCTATTTTAGTTTTATTTTTTACGTATTTTATTTTGAAATGACAATTTGTTTTTTGTTGATTAGAGAGCAAACTGATTTACATAAAACCTCTTAATTCGAATGGTTTGAGTGCAGACATACGCTTTTAACTTTAGATGGAGAAGAACACTTTTATACTTTTTATACACAGATTGATGATTGTTTTAGACAAAAATGGTGTTTCTGGTGCAAAATATGTAGAGATTTCATATGTGTGGAAAACCAAACACCAGGGGTAAGAAACATAACTTTTGAATTATTTTGTTATAAAAATTTGGATAGTTTTCCATACAACGCACAGTGGAAAATTTTAGTCCTTATTGGATCAAAAATCTGTAACTTTTTTGTTCTTGGAGATAAAATTCTGAAATTTTGCACGAATAATTTTAAGTGTATTTTCTATTATTCTGTGAAATATGAACCAAATTAAAGCAGAACTTATTACAGAATTAAGGTAAGAAATTTATTTTTTGCATATAGAGACGACTTGTACATGTATTTGGTATAAAATCGCTATTTTGTGGTTACTTCATCAGTTTAAGCGTATCTTCATTCAAACCTTTTGCAAGTTTGGCGGATGGTTTTTTCACACTCTTTCGAGAGTGATGTAAACGATATTTTTTGTAGTCTTAATTCCGCGACTCTTGTGCGTCTTGGGACAGCTGACGAATAGGAAACACTGCATGTATCAAAATTTTTTGGAAAGATGATGGTATATGATACCAGATGTATTTTTTTATATACATTCTTTCTGTTTCCATTGCATCTTCGCCAAATTTTTCAGAGTCTATTACTAAATCAGACGATAAAACTTGAAGAATGATGTGAATCTTTTTAATTAATTCTTCATCTACTCCATTTGTATCAGCAGATCGCGAAAAATTAATAAAAAAATCTTCTAGTGGTATTACCGTCCACAGCATCAATCACTAAAATCCTTGTTGAAGTGTGATCTTGTAAAGACTTAACTCTAGCATAAGCATTTGTTACTTCTAATAAATCTGGTGGAAGGCAGCAACTTTTTGTTGCTTCCTGAATTTTATAGTATGGAGGAAGAACAGTATATTTTTTTTTCATCATAGGATATCTTAAGTATACTTTTGTCAAGTCAAGACCAATAAATACACTTAACGCCTCTAATTTATCGAAAGATTTACCCGTTCTTTTCAAGTTTAGAAGAAGATAACAATGCATACTGTAGAAAAAGTTATTTGTTCAATTATCTAAATAATTTAGTTTTTTAACATTATTGACTGTAACTTCTGTTTAGGCACGAATATGCAGCTAATATTTTTAAAGTATTTTATTAATATATTAAGCTTTAAAGTTTTATAGATATGAGTGCAGAGCTAAGCAGAGCTCCTAATTAAAAGCCTTACCGAAGTTTTTACATGCAGCCAAAACAGCATTACATCATACAGGAGCTAAAATTTCAAATTTTTTCACTAAAACCTGATCCGCTATTTATAAAATCGGAATCTACATCAAATTACCTTTCGAATAAGGTATATAACTCCTTAATTGTAATATGAGTTAGATTAAAAATTTGCTCTTAAATATGTTTTATTCTTATAGTAATAAATCGTTGTTGTAAAAAGCTGTGAATACGGCACTTATTTCCGAGTATTACTATTGACGAAACATCAAATATTTTCCTTAAATTATTAAGTTCAACATCTTAGCTTTTCGATAAAAAACAAATTATGGTGCAATTCGAACCTTTTTAAAAATTAATTATGGGCTGGCCTTACTCTACGATTTTGCACTGTGCAACGGTGAGATTAGAGATAAAATTAAGTATTTCTAGTAAAGTTGTGTCATTATTCAATTTTTATATATATTTCCCAATACAATTTATAAATACTTGCCTAAAATTTTTAAATTAATTGCCTAACTTACTATAAAAAATCGTTTTATATCAGATTTGTAGTTGATGTCATAAAGTCTACTCTTACCGCAGTATAATATATTAAAAAATACCATAAAATAATTCTTATAAAAACATTTGTACCATATAATTTTTTCCATGTCTGTATATCACTGAACTGGTCAGCTAACGATTTACTTGCTGCTGTTGGTAACTTCATTATGATTTTTTTAATTTATTGCCGTTACACTGAATTTTTGCTTGTTATTCGGTCTTATTAGTGTCTGTGCCTTTGAGTGCCTGTACCCATTTATAACATTAAAACAAAAAGCAAATTTCTTTCATCATCACCGCATTAAAGGATCTGTTTGCACATCCTGTGCTGGTAAACACCTTAAGTTCAAAATGTTTGAGTTCTTAAATGTGTTTCAACAAATGTTCATATTCTGTGAAAGTTTTCAATTTTAATTGTTGGATAATAACTGTAATTTTAATGATGTTTTTGTTACGCAGCAATACAAAAGTTTTGTGAAATGGAATTTTCTACATGAATAGGTTTTTCACGTTCATGCTCAAATTATTATGCAACTTTATATCGACGTTGTAAACTGTATTTTTAGTAGAAAGTAAAAGAGGTTTAAAGTGATTAGGTTATTACTATGACTATATGTTTTAGGATACTTAATACACATATTGCATCCAAGGCATTGGAAGTGTACTAAGAAATGTTGAACGTGCTGAATGCAAAAAAAAAGAAAAATTTCTAACTTTTACAAAGTACAAAAAATTGTTAAACCCTTTTCATATTCACTGTATGGTGTATTTCGTAAACTATTCTAAAGATGTATAAAAAACTGTTTTAAAAATATATATAAGAAATCCAATTGTTCTTAGAAAAAAATCCCCTTCAAAAATTTGCAGATAGTTAATTAAATAAAATTTGTTGTTTAATTTTTTGCAGTGTAGTTAAGAAAGATTAAATAATATAGAATATACATATATATTTAATACTAGTATTATTGCAATTAAAAACAAAAATATTTTGTTGGAATAGTAACGTCAGAACTTACAAGTCATCACAATTTATTTGTTTGTGATTTAAATTAAGAATCTTTATACAAATTGTTATTTTTAATTTGTTGTTTAGTAGAAATGAATATACAATAAAAAATATATTTCATCAATATTTCTTGGAAACCAATTATTTCAATAAATAAATAAATTTGTAATCATTTGTTACTAAAATTCGAAATACTCGTAATTTCCCTAGAACTGCAAGTCATTTCTTTTAATTGCAATTTTAAAACGAAAAAAGAAAAAGAAAATAAAAAAAGTAAATATAGTTTAGAAAATGAGTGCCAAACAAAACATGTACGAGTGTAAGAGATAAAAGACATTTAAGGACATTGAGATTACTTGAAGGAAAAACTAAATTTCTTTCTTTAAAAGAATTTTATAAAATAATTACCCAATTCACAAAATGTTATATTGTTGTAGATTATAGTTAAATGGTTGTAGATTATATTTATAAAATAAATAAAAAAAAAGTTTTCCAACTCTGGTATATTGTTACTACATTTCGGAAACATAGAAAAAATTTTCGTACATGTTGTAGTAGTTTTTGACATGGAAATTACCAACAACATTATGTACAATAGTTGTAGTTTGCCATAGTTTCTACCGATCTACGACAACTATAACATTTTGTGAATTGGGTAAATAATACAAGATATTTATATTTAAGTTTATGCTCCGTTGAGGCCTCTAAAATTGTTACTCTTGATTTATTGAGTTAAATATATTGATGGTATCCATTTTTGCAAGTTCTATAATCTGCATTAAGTTTGAAACTTTTAATTCCTTACATACATAATTGGCTATTACAACCCTGTGTCAAGATTACGGCCTAGCATCTCGCAGCACCCATGTTGTCTGTGTTAGCTTTTATGTATGAGTTACAATCAGTTACTCTCAGATCTTTTGCCAGAAGACTGCTGAGAGGTAGTCGCCGAAAGAAATATTTGTATGTTCACCACTGGGCTCATTTCTTAGTCACACTAACCACTAAACCACGTTGACTTTATTGTTACTCGTGATTAAGTTGTACACCGACTTGTGCTACTTAAAAACCAAATGGTCATTGCTTACAAAATACTTCTGCAATTTACGAGTAATAAAACTAAACTACCAATTTTAAAAGGTAGAATTTTTCTCATTTGAAGATCTAAGGTTTTATGCTGGACACTTTTATGTGGTCTACAGCGAATGCAAGAAAAAATGCTTATGTAGTAAATAAATTAAAACTTGTTTATTCTATAGCGACGGGATTTTGTTAGTATATTTACATATTTATTTTTAAACCTCAATTAAATCTTATTTAGGATGAGCAAACTTCAGGTTAGAGAGCAAATTGGCTTAAAAACACTTTTTTTATTTATATTTTTGTACAAATGCATTTATTGAATACCAATGTAATGTAGAAATATGAGAATTAATATTGGAATATGATATCTGGCAAATACCCACCCCTAGGACGTCAGCATACGTCCGCTCTTTTCGCAAAATTTTGATCTACTTTTTCCAACAAAGGTTCGGGGTTCAACATAGCCCTAAATTTCATCTTTCAGAACATCGGTTTATCGCTGTTAGTTCACGTAAACCACGTCTTTAAAATGCATCCAAAGAAAATAATTCAATATATGCTGCAGGGCAATTACTCATGCAATAACAGAATTCTTCGACCACCGTTCTGCTGAAACTAAAGCTCTTTGATATCAACATTAGCCGATTGTGGCCACTAAAACTCGTGTGAGGTTTAATTATTATTTAAAATTTTCTACTTTAAATTTTTCTACTCTAATATTTTTTGAAAATTCTAATCAACAAAAATTCAAATTTTGTTTTCTAATCATTTAAAAAAAAAAATTGTTTCTGTAAATTTCGTTCAAAGAAAAAATGACACAAGAAAATTTTTTTGAATTTGTGAAGAGAATTAATAGAGACAACATTGTGTTACGGAAGAAAAAAAAAAGAAAAAAAGTTTTGTTTTAAATATTGGAAATTTTCAAATTTGTCTGCTGCATAATAGCAATTAAGAAGAAGAAAGATTTTTTTTATCGAATTAACATCTTGTTTTAATTTAAAACGGGATCTATCCGGGGATTGGAAGCCCAGGATAGGGTGACATTTATCCCGGTGTACAACAAGGAAGGAATTTCTAAAGATTTTTATATATTTCCCAAATTGTGAACGAGGAGAATTTCGCAAGGAAGAGAAGAGGATATGCATAATTATTAAAAGAAATAGAGAAAAATAAAGAAGGAAGAACAAAGAATAAATAAATAAAGAAAGAAAAACTAAAAATGAAGAACACAAAACAAACAATAAAAGAATTATTCTAAAAAGTGAATTTTATATAAAATACATTATAAAATGTATCTTTGTCTGAACATACATATATATACATAAATATAAAATAAAAAAAAAAAAAAATTAAATATATATCATTCACACCCCTCACGCATACAATCACACATACACATTTATATACGTATATATAAAAAGTATAAAATATAAAAATTATAAAACAAATTATTATATGAAAATTATATAAAAAAAAAAAGTGAAAAAAATGACAACTAAACCAAAGCAACTCAAGATTTCAGGCCTGACATCGAGAAGTTAAATGGTGAGTTTTTTTTTTTTTTTATTTTGTATATTAATAAAAAAAAAAAAGAAATGAAAACTAAATTACATAAATTAATTGTTTAAAAAAAAAAAAGTATATATTATAGTTAAATTATAACACACACACAAAAACATTCTTTTTAAATAAAAACAAAAAAAGTAATAATGTTATTTTATATTAAACTCTTAATTTAGAATTAATCTTTTGCATTTCAATTGTTAAATTTAAAATATTTTCTTTTTTCTATCTTCTTTAAAATATATATGTATATATATAGAATTACTTTAGTTTAAATTAGTGATTTAGGGAAGTACATTTGAGGAAAAGAAATGAATAAAATTATTAAATTTATATGAATTTTTGTGTTTTCGAAATGAATTTGTTTTAGATTAGTTTAGTAAATTTCTTTTTACGAAAAATTTAGGTTAGTTGGTTAGGTAAATTTATATTGGGCTATAATTGAACACCGCTACTTTTGCGGGGTTGAATTTAAGGTAGCATGGTTGGGAGGGTTTCGAATAACTGGAATAATATCATCTTTTCCTCTAATATCTGCACTCTGTTTATTGTTTTTATTTTTATTTTCTTAGCTATTTATGTTTTTGTTTGTGTTTAGTTTTATTTTACCCGATTAACATAATCTATAATATATTGTTTTATTGCTACCTATAAATTTTTTCTTTTATGCTGGTTTAAATCGCGATTTAGTGTCTTTCTTTGAGAAAGTATAAACGACCTCACCCATTTTCCATGAGCACAGCTGGAGTTATAGGTAGCACTCACTGCTCAAAGATAGACTCTTAGCTAGGCAATCGTTACATATATAATATATTAATAAAAGAAAAATTGGCGCCCAACGTGGGGCCCACAGTGAACGTATTGGCTTGTGTTGTGAAACGCTATGCATTTTGAAGAAACGTAGACAATTAACAGCTTTCTGTGGGTTCCATCATTATTAAGTGGTGAATATTAATCGGGTTATTTTATAAAATTGTTTTGAATGTTCGTCAACCATAGGATTTTAAAGAATTTAATTGTAATTTTTTTTTGTTCTTGTTACTATATGGTTGATTCTTCTCTATTTTTTGTTTTCTTACCTAAGTTTTCGTATTGTTTGAGAATTTCATGTTTGGCTTCATGTCGGATATGTACTCCAATAGATTTTTTAGGACTATTTAATTTTTTTTTTTCTTGTTTCTTATTATGGAGTTTTCTATATTTGATTGATTGTCGAATATTTACTCTGGTAATGAACTTAGAATTGTGAGCTTTGAGATTTTTTTTATAGAATATATTCTGTTCTAAATACTCAACTCTAATATTATTACGTTGTTTTTTTTTATAGATATTTTTTTTTAATTCTGAGTGCATGAAATATTTTTTTTTTACTTTTGTAATTTGTTTTATTTTTTTGTTTTTTACCTAACCAATGAGCCTAAATGAAGTAGTATTGAACGTTTATTTATTTATTTGATAAGAATGCCTTTAACTAGAAGTCGTGAAAATTTGTTAAATATTGAAGAGCCGACAAATGTTAGCTTTACAATAGATTTAGATACTAACAATGTTTTAGAAGGTGTTCAAACCCGTTCTTCAAGACGCAAATTAGCAGCACCATCTAGAAATAATACTGTTAATTCCCAACATGACAATACTAACCAGACAGAACAGATAGTTGATGAAAGATTATCCTCGTTTCGTAATGAAATATTGACTTTATTATCACATGAAATAGGAAATATAATGAGAAATATGACAATTCAACCGGCAAATGCTCGTTCACAACCGGAGGAGGTTTCAGCTAGATCACCTAGAACAAACGATAATGAACAAAGACCTTTTCTTGCGGAGAAAATTTTAAATATTATTCGCAATTGGAAAATAAAATTTACCGGACATGATAATCAAATGTCAATAGACGAATTTATCTATCGTGTAAACATACTAACTGTGAACAATCTTAACGGTGATTTTACGTCTCTTTGTAGACATGCACATTGTCTTTTTGAAGGAAAAGCACTTGAATGGTATTGGCGATACCATCGACATAATAATTTAGTAGATTGGACTTCTTTAACAGAAGCTTTACGTAGTCAGTATAAGCCATGCTACAACGATTTTGATATATTAGATGATATACGGAGACGAAAACAAAAACCTGGGGAGAATTTTGATGAATATCTAGATGTAATCTTAGCGATGACAGACAAATTGAAGTTTCCAATTTCTGACAAAGATCTTTGTGAAACAATACTAAGAAATTTAAGAACTGAAATAAGACATGAATTATTGCATTTGGACATAGGCACTATATCACAGCTAAGAATTGAAGTAAGAAAACACGAAAAGTTTATCAAAGATTGTGAGGCAACTGAACCTCGTCGAACCAATAAAACTCGAATTGCTGAAATAGATGTGAAAGTGAATGACCGTAAAGAAATATTAGAAGAATGTTCAGATAATGAAATTTGTGGCATCACAAAATTACTAAGGTGTTGGAATTGCGATAAATTAGGCCATTCTTATATTGACTGTTTAGACGTTAGACGTGTATTTTGCTATGGTTGTGGACTGAAGGAGAAATATAAACCTACATGTCCGAATTGTATCAAAAAATTACAGGGAAACGGATTACGGGATGTCCGTTTGAAGTAATACGGACATCCGAAATAGGTAGAGAAGGAGTTTTTAATACTAATGAAGGGAAGATAGATAAAAGTTCAAATTTCAATAAGACAAAGACAGATAATATTATTCATCCATTATTGCGACCATATCATATAAGTTTAGCAGAATATTTGAAAGCTCGAGACAGAATATTTAACAAATCAAATGGGACGAAAAGATCGGCTAATCGCATTAAAAGTTATTATAGGAAATTGAAGTCTTATAAGTTATACGTTATATCTCCATTAATAGACAGAGAATCAGATATAAGGCCTTTTATTAACATCAGTATTAAGGAAAACATGTACGTCGCTTTACTGGATAGTGGGGCTAACAAAAGTGTAATTGGTGGAGCTTTGGCAAATAAAATTAGAAACGATGAGGAGTTTAAAAGGTGTGTCGGCAACGTGCGAACTGCAGACGGACAAAGACAAAATGTGTTAGGAACACTAGAATTGGATATTACATTTCAAGGACAGACAAAAAATTTTGAATTTCTATTAGTTCCATCAATTTAACAGGATGTAATATGTGGCTTCGATTTTTGGAAAACTTTCGGACTAAAAATATCACTGCCTTATATTAATGAAATTGATTGGATGGAAAAGGATCCGGATAAATTAGATCTCTCAAGAGAACAAAGAGAAAGACTGGACAGAATAATAACAGCTTTTCCTAATTCCGAAGTTGAAGGACTAGGGTGCACTTCTCTTATAGAGCATACCATAAACACAGGTAATGCAATACCGATTAAACAACGATACTACCCAATTTCTCCCGCTGTTGAGAAAAAATTGTGTGCCGAGTTGGATAGAATGTTGTCACTAGGAGTAATTGAGGAGGCACCAAATTCGCCTTGGAGCTCACCAACTGTAGTCATTATCAAACCAGACAAAGTAAGAATGTGTATAGATAGTCGAAAATTAAATTCTGTAACAGAAAAGGACGCATACCCGATTCCAAATATAGAGGGACTTATTGCTAGACTTTCGCCTGTTTATTGCATATCAAAGATCGATTTGAAAGATGCCTTTTGGCAAATTAAATTAGAGAAAAGCTCAAGGGCAAAGACTGCATTTACAGTTCCAAACAGACCTCTATATCAATTTACACGGATGCCTTTTGGACTGTGTAATGCACCGCAAACCCTTTGCCGGCTGATGGACATGGTCATTCCATACAATTTAAAGTCGCGAGTATTCGTGTATTTAGACGATTTATTGGTCGTATCTCAAAATTTTGATGAACATTTGACACACTTGCTAGAAATAGCAACACATTTACGAAAAGCAGGTTTAACTATCAACGTTCGGAAGAGCAGTTTTGCATTAAACAAAGTAAAGTATCTTGGATATGTAGTGGGAAATGGGACTCTTCAAGTCGATGAAGATAAAGTTAAAGCTATAACAGACTTTCCGCCACCAAAAACAATTAAACAGCTACGTCGTTTCTTAGGTATGACTGGTTGGTACCGTCGTTTTATACATGACTACTCTTCACTTACATTTTTACTAACTGAACTACTTGCTAAAAAGAAAAGATTTTTATGGACAATTGAGGCACAGGAAGCTTTTGAAGCTCTCAAAACTAAATTAGTAACTGCACCACTATTAATTCATCCTAACTATGACAAGCCATTTATTGTACAATGTGATGCCAGCACATATGGAGTGGGAGCACTGTTAGCTCAAGAAGATCAAACTGGTGTTGAACGTCCAATAGCATATATGTCACAAAAATTAAATAAAGCTCAACGAAACTACTCTATTACCGAGCTTGAATGTTTGGCTGTTGTGTTAGCTATTAAAAAGTTTAGATCATATATAGAAGGGCAGGATTTTAAAGTTGTTACAGACCACGCCAGCCTTAAATGGTTGATGAATCAAAGGGATTTATCTGGTCGTCTTGCAAGATGGTCTTTGAAGTTACAAGGCTACAATTTCGTTATAGAGCATAGAAAAGGTAAAGAAAATATTGTTCCGGATACATTATCTAGGAAATATGAAGGCGAAGAATTTATAGATGAAATAAACTTGGAAACTCTGCCTGCAATTGATCTAAATTCTGGAGCATTTGTCAGTGAAGAATATTCAAGACTACGCAAGGGCATAATGGAAACTATGCTGCCGGACTTTAAAATAATAGACAATTTCATATACAAGCGGACAGACTTTTCTTCTGGACAGACAGACGAATCTAATTTGTGGAAATTGTATGTGCCAAGGGAACTCCAACATGGAGTAATATATTCTGCACATGACATCCCTAATTCTGCGCACGGAGGTATCGCAAAGACTATTGAAAAAATTAGACGTTTCTTTTATTGGCCTAAATTGGCAACAGATGTTAAAAACTATATTTTAAATTGTGAAATGTGTAAAACTTCTAAACCACCCACTTCAATACAACGACCACCAATGGGACAGATGATAGAGTCTGAAACTTTATTTGGATTTTATTGGGCCTTTACCAAAATCAAAATTAGGAAATATAGGATTGTTAATAATATTGGATCATTTTTCAAAATTTACTTTTCTAATACCGATGAAGAAATTAATTTCCAGATATGTCATCAAATATTTGAAAACTGAAATTTTTCCTTGTTACGGAGTACCCGAGACTATTATAACCGATAATGGATCTCAATTTAAATGCAAGGATTTTGCTAAACTGTTGAAGGAAAATGGTATAGTTCAAATGTTTACGGCCGTCTATAGCCCACAGGTGAACGCTAGTGAACGCGTAAACCGTTCCATAAATGAAACGCTAAGATCTTATGTTAGGCAAAATCAAAGAGACTGGGACCTATACATTAGCCATATTAATAGCTCTTTAAGAAATAGTTTACACCAAACAATAGGCAAATCTCCATACGAAGTAGTTTTTGGACAGATAATGGTTACTCACGGTCAAGACTACAAGCTATTGCGAAATTTAAATCTTCTAAATGAAACTGATTGCAAAATTGAAAGAAATGACAAATTGTTACTTTTAAGAGACGAAATTAGAACTTTGGTAAAGAAGGCATATGACAGAAATGCAAAATTTTATAATTTAAGGTCAAGGCAGAAGAATTTTGAAATTGGACAGCATGTCATAAGACGAAATTTTGCACAAAGTTCGAGAGTTGAATATTTCAATTCCAAATTAGCTCCAGTAGGAATACGTGCGAAAGTTTTAAGAAAAATAGGACAGGTAAATTATGAGCTACAGGATTTGGAAACTGGTAATAAAGGTATTTATCACTCAAAAGATATTTGGAAGTAGAATTTTAGCTTTCTCCAGTTTCAGTGGGCGTGTTGCATACCCTTCAGCTGAAACTGTTTTGTGAGGTTTAATTATTATTTGAAATTTTCTACTTTAAATTTTTCTACTCTAATATTTTTTGAAAATTCTAATCAACAAAAATTCAAATTTTGTTTTCTAATCATTTAAAAAAAAAATTGTTTCTGTAAATTTCGTTCAAAGAAAAAATGACACAAGAAAATTTTTTTGAATTTGTGAAGAGAATTAATAGAGACAACATTGTGTTACGGAAGAAAAAAAAAAGAAAAAAAGTTTTGTTTTAAATATTGGAAATTTTCAAATTTGTCTGCTGCATAATAGCAATTAAGAAGAAGAAAGATTTTTTTTATCGAATTAACATCTTGTTTTAATTTAAAACGGGATCTATCCGGGGATTGGAAGCCCAGGATAGGGTGACATTTATCCCGGTGTACAACAAGGAAGGAATTTCTAAAGATTTTTATATATTTCCCAAATTGTGAACGAGGAGAATTTCGCAAGGAAGAGAAGAGGATATGCATAATTATTAAAAGAAATAGAGAAAAATAAAGAAGGAAGAACAAAGAATAAATAAATAAAGAAAGAAAAACTAAAAATGAAGAACACAAAACAAACAATAAAAGAATTATTCTAAAAAGTGAATTTTATATAAAATACATTATAAAATGTATCTTTGTCTGAACATACATATATATACATAAATATAAAATAAAAAAAAAAAAAAATTAAATATATATCATTCACACCCCTCACGCATACAATCACACATACACATTTATATACGTATATATAAAAAGTATAAAATATAAAAATTATAAAACAAATTATTATATGAAAATTATATAAAAAAAAAAAAAGTGAAAAAAATGACAACTAAACCAAAGCAACTCAAGATTTCAGGCCTGACATCGAGAAGTTAAATGGTGAGTTTTTTTTTTTTTTTATTTTGTATATTAATAAAAAAAAAAAAGAAATGAAAACTAAATTACATAAATTAATTGTTTAAAAAAAAAAAAGTATATATTATAGTTAAATTATAACACACACACAAAAACATTCTTTTTAAATAAAAACAAAAAAAGTAATAATGTTATTTTATATTAAACTCTTAATTTAGAATTAATCTTTTGCATTTCAATTGTTAAATTTAAAATATTTTCTTTTTTCTATCTTCTTTAAAATATATATGTATATATATAGAATTACTTTAGTTTAAATTAGTGATTTAGGGAAGTACATTTGAGGAAAAGAAATGAATAAAATTATTAAATTTATATGAATTTTTGTGTTTTCGAAATGAATTTGTTTTAGATTAGTTTAGTAAATTTCTTTTTACGAAAAATTTAGGTTAGTTGGTTAGGTAAATTTATATTGGGCTATAATTGAACACCGCTACTTTTGCGGGGTTGAATTTAAGGTAGCATGGTTGGGAGGGTTTCGAATAAGGGGAATAATATCATCTTTTCCTCTAATATCTGCACTCTGTTTATTGTTTTTATTTTTATTTTCTTAGCTATTTATGTTTTTGTTTGTGTTTAGTTTTATTTTACCCGATTAACATAATCTATAATATATTGTTTTATTGCTACCTATAAATTTTTTCTTTTATGCTGGTTTAAATCGCGATTTAGTGTCTTTCTTTGAGAAAGTATAAACGACCTCACCCATTTTCCATGAGCACAGCTGGAGTTATAGGTAGCACTCACTGCTCAAAGATAGACTCTTAGCTAGGCAATCGTTACACTCGGTAATCATAGTCTCATCACTAAATATGTGATTTGGTTAGTAAATACGTTGTTTTTAATCAGTTTTTCGAACAGTCAATTCAAGAACGTTCGGCACAAAAAAGGTAGTGAATATCTCCATGGTTAAAATGTAATAATTTTTAACTACTTACTTAAATAAAAATCAAACTTTGACAGCTCAATTCTTGGCGTTTCGTCATTTGCCAGCCAATTTACTTTCAAGTCTCGAATTTGTCCACCCTGCATCATTAATATTCTATGCTGACTGGCAATAATACTCCAACTACAGTGTATTTTTCTTTGAAATAAATAATTAATAAATTCTATCTTGCAGGGACAGCACAATGTCGTTCTTTTTATTGTTTGTCTGCCTTACTCGTTTGTTGTGTGTTTTGTATAGTGTTGTTGTCAGTAATAAAAAAACAATTCAAATAGTACTTTTAAAAATAATATAAAATTTATAAAGGAATTAAATATTCAGATTTTTTTTTAATGAGAGACAACAACTATAGAATATATAGAAATTCTAAAATTTAATTGATTTGTAAAGATCGTATCTGCTGCAATGTAAGAATTTAAAAAAAAATTTAATTTCAATAAAAATCTTTTATGATTTGCAATAAAGACAGATGATTAATGAAACGGCTTTTCTGTTAATTCAAATCGTATGGCAATAAATTTATATTTCTAAAAACATAAATGTTTTCATTTTTTTTAATGAATTAACTTTTGGTTTTGCAAACATTTTATTGGTTTATAGATTATGAGTATTATCACTAGTCCATACGTAAATATGTATCATGATGCAGCATTTTATTTCAGGTTTTATTTATAAATTTTGACTATTGATTGAACATAAGCTCCAATTTTTTTAATTTGGTTTTATCAGGCATGTTCTGAAAATCACGTGATTTCAAATCACATGTAAGTTTAATATCACGCAAGAAATTCTTAGGTGTTCTGAAAATCACGAGCTTTTTTGTTTTTAGAAGTGTTTTTGATTGTTCTAAACCACAAACTTTAAGCTCTTTTGTGTCGTTTATAGAGCTGCCAGATTCATTGCTGGCATTTGCATTAAAATCGCACATTTATATTTCAAAAATTAACCAATCTATGTAAACTATTTTACATTATATTAATTTTTATTTTATTTATTTATTTTCTTTCTGAAGAAGCTACGCAGAGAAGTAGCGAAATATCGAAAAAATAATTATATATTAGACCTAAAGCTTAATTAAACGCTTATATATGTTTTTAATAATTAATTTAATTGACAAATACATAAAATAAAATAACATGTTGTAAATCTGGCAACTCCAAAAATCGTTTTGAAAAATAAAAGCAAATTGTGAAAAATGTAAACAAATCAAAAAATTTTATGAAAATTGTAATGTGTTTTAAAATTTGCAAATTTTAGAATTTTTCTGTATGAAATTATAATTTTTTTTTTGTAAAAATAAATAAAGAACAAATGATGTTATATGTTTGTTTTACTTTTTTCGCCCAATTGTAAGTAAAATAGTGTTTAAAAAGGCAAGTGATTTAATATCGACAAGAATTTACCTGACGATTTCAAATCACAAAATTTCAAAAAATTTTGTTCTCAGAACACCTTTCTCGTGATTTGAAATCACTCCTACAAAAAGTGATTTTCAGAACATACCTGTATATTCAGTTATTTCTAAAGTATGAAATTTTCCATATTTACAAATAAGCCACAGTATACTAAAGTACTGTACATTTATAACGTTGGGTTACATGGTTTATAAATATATACTACGTTTATACGTCCGACTTATTTGCAAATAAGAGTAAAAAATGTTGCCATATAATTGTTTTATTGCAACTTACTAACTCACGA
Organism: Metopia argyrocephala; assembly: GCA_963576795.1. Classification (NCBI taxonomy): domain Eukaryota; kingdom Metazoa; phylum Arthropoda; class Insecta; order Diptera; family Sarcophagidae; genus Metopia; species Metopia argyrocephala. Next base: position 51,054,370 of record OY756211.1, on the reverse strand, counting down.
TAACAAGTCGTGAATAACGACACTATTTGCAAATAAAGGTGTAAAATCATGCCACTTGTTTATATTTTACAAGTTTTTATTGTTTTCAATAAAAACATAAAATGTTGAACTTAAAGCAACAATTATAAAAAATTATTCTGTAAAAAAAGTTTAAATATTAAAATAAAAAAATTTTCATATTGAATATTTTTTTCACACATTATTGTAAACAATGTTATAATTTTTTTGTGTTACCATACAATTTACTGACAGCGAATTTGTTTCCAAGTACTTTTACATATAAACAGTGAGTTAAACATATTGCAAATAATTTTATTTGCAAATAGGACGTGCGTATAAACGTAGTAATAGATATTGAAGAAAAAAATAAATTTTTTACTAATTATTTTTTAGTTCGTATAAATTAATGAAAATTTTTGAAAAAAAATACACACTCTATATTTATATATCTATATATATATATTTATAAATCTATATTGATCAAATTTTCTATTGTTGCTAAAGTTCTATAAAAAATAATACGCACCACTTCCTACATCATAAAAAATCCCCGATAAAGCAATGGGCTTCTTCTAGCAACAGTAATATAGGTTGTGCTATGTTATTTATTAAATGTCCATCTCTAGCACGTCGTCAGACATCAGCAATTTTCACAACATTTTAAACAAAGCTTTAATTATCTCGTCACTGCAGCGACGAATTGCATATTTCAGGACTTCAATTGTTTGTGGTTTGTTCAAGTAAACGGTTTTTCAAATGGCCCTAGATAAATAATCCACCGGTGTTAATTCATAATAACGAGGCGGTTAATTGACATCGCCAAATCCCGACTGGGCAATTTATTATTCAATAACTGAATTGTTGACTACTACTACTACTACTGTGTGACTAGTAGCGCGTCCTGCTAAAGCCAAATGTCATTGATGTCAACATTAGCCAATTGTGGCTACTAAAAATCGATTGTCATGATCTCTTCACTAACGATGATTTTGTTGGTAAATGCCTTGTTTTCGTTTACTTTCGTTTACAGCTAATACACAAAGTTTCGGCGCAACTAATGGTGCTGTAGCGTATCATGGTTAAAAATTGCCAAGTTATCATTAAATAAATGTCAAAGAATGACAGCCATTTCGTTATTTGATTGTCAATTTATTTTCAAATTAGTCTACCCTTGACATTAATTCGTTTGCTAGTAGCCGGTTGCGGATTCCATGTTTAAAAAAACTCTTTAAACCAGCAATCAATTTAAATAAAAAATATTTATGGAATTAATCGTACATAATGTTGGCCCCAGGGTTTAAACCAAAGCTCTGACATCTTGGAAAAAAAAAGAGAGATACGAACAAAATTATTTCTTTCGGCGACACACCTCCTAGCAGTCTTCTGGCAAAAGCTCTGAGAGTAACTGATTGCCATGAACAAGCTTCTAAAGTCTGTCGTTTGGAGTCGACTTTAAACGGTACTTCCCGGTACTCATGGATAAAAATTGAAACACACAACATGAATGCTGCGAGAAGCTACGCCGTATCATTGACACAACAACAATTTTAATCAGAATACTTTAACGAATCGTTCCTAACAGAAAAACGTTCTCCAAATTATCCAGGTTTACTTCACCAAAATAAATCGAACTTTTGCAGATGCAAAACAGACACCAAGTTCTTTCATAAGAATTACTTAACGTAGAAAATATAGCGGATTTTTTTCAGTTATGAAATTTAATTTAAACAATATGCTACAACCCCTACTACATCCAGAAAATTTGCCGTCTTGGACCGATTTACACGCTAATGGAATGATGGAATTTTATTTCTTCAGAAATGAAGCGGAAGTTCACGTTATGAACGAAAAACCTCTGCTCTAGATAAAATGTGATTTAATAGAATAGCGAAATATATAATACGGCTATTCTTTCTTAATTTGTTTTATTTTTTGTTCAAAATGATCTTAGGTTTTCCACAAATTTATTATTTTTTTCTGTAAGTTACCTCTAACGTTTACGTAAGAAAAATTAAATGTAGAAATAAATTGTTCAATACAATGTTTGTGTTCATTAAAAAGCACAAAAAAATTTTACTCAAATATAAGAAAAAAGTTTGCAATTAGTCGGCAAACATTTTAAAAGACAAAACAATAAAATAAATATTTACAAAAGCATGACATGCAAAAAGTAAATTGTATAGTTTTTCTAAATGGAAATTAAAACAAATTTGTTACGGTTTTTCCAAAAGCATGAATGGGCAAAAAGAAAGGAACAATAGATGCTACTCTACTCCTTATTTCGTTTAACTTTGTATAGTTTTGCTCATTAAAGCACCAATATTGCGTTCGTGTTCAACAAACTAAAAACTATAAAATGCATCGTTCATTCTGTTAATTTTTTGTTTGTTGTTGTGTTTCACGCTACACTAACTTAAATAGTTTTGTGTTTGTTCTAATATTTTGTAAAACGTCAGAAAATGATTACAAAGAAGTATCTGTTTTTAATAAATTTTTGGATCAAAAGGCAATACATTTCATTTGAGCCAATCTTGTCCACAAACGACAATGTCCGAGTAAAAAGAAGATTTAAATAGTTTTGAAATATTTAGCAAACATGCTATAGGTGGTATACGTGACAATTTTGTTTAACGTTATTCAATTATCTACAGTTGAAAATGGATTAGAGAGCCATTAAAAATTCATTTACGACTCTCAATTTGCTCTTTTCTCAGTTAGAGTTTTCTCACTTGTGCCCAGTGTTGCCACAGCCTTTATTATTTTGTAACCAAACTTAAATAAAAAAGTAACCAAATTGAAAAAAAGGTAACCAAAAATATTAAAACCATTCGTAAAACAATTTTTTGCTTTTTTCAGTTTAACGTTCGCATTTAAATTTACCAAAATTGATCAATTAGTTTACTAGAATGTGTAAAAAATTACTAACAAAAAATAATGCTACATGTTTCAGATTAAATTAAAATATGTATTGGGGTTTAAAACGGCACCTTGTGCTAATTGTGGTTAATCACGTTTTTTGGATTAACTGGCCACTTGACCTACCTTGATCACGTATTGTATTGTAATATGTTTAAAAGAACTGTTTCAATGGTTTTAAGAATTGTGATGGACTTTAGTCTGACATTAACAAACCATTATAAAATACGTATCAAGAACTATTTGTGGATGACGACGCTTCCCGAGAAAATAAACAACCATTTCATATACATATGTATAGCACATGTACTATATTTATTATTCCTTTAAAATATGCTACACTTATTAAATAGAAACTATATTTTTTAATCACATTTGAACATTTTGAGCACGTGGACATTTTAAGCAGAATATTACATTTCTAAGTAGTTTTTCTTTCATTATCGATTATACGGATACTACGTATCCAATAAATAATTACAGTTTTACATCTGTTTTATTTTTTACATCTACAATTGTCTTTAACTTTATGATACCATATATCCTAATAATAAATATTAAAGGAAATTAATATGTTTGTTGAAGAGGATTTATATTTATTAATACTTCGAATATTCCTCTTAATATTAAATTTTTTCTTTGAGAAAAAAATAACCAAAATGAGAAAAAAGTCCACATGTACACATTGAAAAAAAAGTAACCAATTTTGGTTAAAAATAACCAAAACGGCAACACTGCTTGTGGCTAAAACCAAAGAATATAAATCATATAGAATGCGCATCTCAACACTTATCCAAATATTTTGTCAACATTTTTTCAGACGCGGGAAGGAAGGGCAAAAGGCAAAACAAAAGAAAAGAGCGTAACAAAACAAGCGAAACCAAAGAGAAACTAATGTCACAGTGTATGCACTGTGCTAATGTGTATTTTATTTCTTTTGCATTGTTGTTTAGGTTTTTTCGTTCAGCCACAGTACATACAGTGACGAAATTCCAACAACTATAACAAGAACATCACACAGCAAGATAGCCACAACAAAATTTTTGCACACACAACATCACAGTGCATAAGACGATAGCCACAACAAATTTTTTACTTCGTGTTTTTTTTTTGCTTAAGTACAGAAACGGTATCATGCAAACAACAATATTCACATACAATACAATTTATGTGTGTGTGTGTCTTATTCATTGTGAGCTGTTTTCGTTTTTTAAATTTTAAAACTTAGAGAATAATGTTGTTGGTTCAAATATTTTTGTGTATTAAAGAATACAGTGCTCCGATACGACTATGTAAGCTAGTGTAGGGCAAAGCATATTTAATTTGTAGTTGCGCGACAGAAAATACATTCTACATCGAATATATAGCGCCCTATTTAATATCGTAATAAAAGTGTAGTTAGAAATATATTTTATTATTATTATTTATTTAAGCTCAACAATTGATTTTATATTTATTTGAAATAAAAGGTTAACTAAACCAAAAAATGTAATTCCAAAAATATAAAAAACAAGTATATATTCATTAATGACAAATTTTCGAATGATAAATTGATGATTTTTCAATTACGTATTTATAAGAAAATTCTATTTTTATTTTTAATTTATATATGTATGTATGAATTATATATGTATATGTACGTATATATACATTTTTAAAAGAAAAGACACTTTAATTTTTTTATGTTAAAAATAAATAATAAATAAATAATAATCAAGATTAAAATTATTTCTTACTTTATACTTCAAAGCATCAAAAAGTATGTATATTTTGAGGATTTTCATCTCCATAAAAAGGCTAATAAAGTTAATTTTTTTTTAAAGATTATTTATTGGATAAAATATCTAATTTTCTTTTTTTGGAACTTCCTTTTTCTGTAGTCCAAGAGCAATGTTTCCGAAAGAGAACCAATAATAGAAAGTCCAATACCTCTATTCTGTGTTGAGAACAAGTGTCGGCAAACCACTCTGGGGTCATTCGTTTACATGACTCAATAATAAAAGATTTTGTACCAATTTTTCGCGGTTCAGATTTAAAGACAGAAAAAGTGTTCTAATTTGTCTTGATTGAGGGACTTTGTCATTAAGAAATATAAATCACCACCTTCCCTTAAAATTTCATTTGTTAACATAAGAATTGAATTTAGGGTGAGTTACATTTTATTTGAAAAGAAAATACGCTTGTTTTGATCTACAAACTCCACCTTTTTTAAATATTCTAAAAAGAACTGAATATATTAATATACTTCATTGTTAATCTGAATTGCAGATCTGTAGCAATTATCTCGATAAAGGGAGCCACTATTAAGACAATCAAAAATTTTGCCATTTTTTTCATAAACTGAGCTGTTGATAAAGCCAATTCTGCGGAACATGTCTTAAATTTTGTGGTTTCAGACGTTGTTTTAATAGCAGCAGAAACAAGCCTGCTGAAAATTTGTGTGGCAAATACTACAAGCATTTTTCAAAAGTGTTAGGAAACATATGTTGCCGTGTTAGTTTTGGGCACATTTTTATTTTTGCATTTGCTTCCATTTCTTACAATTCCCTAATTACCTGAAAGCTTGCCGTCCCATCCGGGGTTTTTATGTCACATTTCAGCCACCCATTCCGCAAAGATTTAATTGAGTGTGGGAAATCATAAAGCACAAAACATTTTGATCGCTTAATTCAAAAAACGGTTTTTTAGCAGATACTTTAAGATTGGAAAATCATTTTCGGTTAGTCGAGCCTTCATCACATATAAGGGCATAAACATTAATACCAATGCTTTTTAAAATATCTACATTTACTGTAACAATTTCACTTAAAGAATCTGCAGATAAACCATTTTGGGAAGTAAAATAATTAAGAATGATAGCTAAATGGATGCAAGCAAAAAACATATTTTAATATTTCATAATGTCTTTAAATCTGAACCTCAAAAAATTGGAATAAAATCTTTTATTATTGAGTCATGTAAACGAATCACCCCAGAGTGGTTTGCCAACACTTGTTCTCAACACAGAATAGAGGTATTGGATTTGCTGCTCCTTCGAAAGCATTGCTCTTGGACTACAGAGAAAGGAAGTTCCAAAAATAGATATTCTATACAATAAATAATTTTTTAAAAAGTAACCTTATTAGCCTTTTTATGGAGATGAAAATTCTCAAAATATACTTTTTGATGCTTCAAAGTAAAAACTAAGAAATAATTTTAATTTTGATTATTATTTATTTATTATTTATTCTTAACATAAAAAATTGAAGTATCTTTTCTTCTAAAAATGAATATATACACACAGTTATATATTTTAAACATACATAAATTAAAAATAAAATTTTTTCAATTTTCTTATAATTGAAAAATCATCAATTTATCATTCGAAAATTTGTCATTAATGAATATATATTTGTTTTTTTTAATATTTTTGGAATTACAGTTTTTGGTTTAGTTAACCTTTTATTTCAAATAAACATAAGAATACTTGTTGATCTTAAATAAATAATAATAATAATAATAAAACATATTCTTAACTACACTTTTATAACGATATTAAATAGGGCGCTATATATTCGACATAGATGGGCATTTTTCAGTACCAGTACTTTTTCAGTATTTTCTTTTTTTACTGATTATTGAAAAGAAAAATCAGTATTCAGTAAATTTTACTGATTACTGAAAAAAGAAATCAGTATTCAGTAAATTTTACTGATTACTGAAAAGAGAAATCAGTATTCAGTAAATTTTACTGATTACTGAAAAGAGAAATCAGTATTCAGTAAAAAGTACTGTTTACTGAAAAGAAAAATCAGTATTCAGTAAAAAGTACTGATTACTGAAAAGAGAAATCAGTAATCAGTAAAAAGTACTGATTTGTGTAAAAAAATTCAGTAAACATTAAATGACTGATGGTAGATACTGTGTGTTAAAAATGATATTTACGCATTGCTCACTTACATGAATAGTGGCATAACTGAAAAACTGCATTTCGAGGAATATTTCTTTTTTGTATGATTTTACTTTTTTTAATTATGAAATGTGTTATTGGGTAAATAAAAACTGATTTATATAGCTGAGACTTCAAGTTCAAAAAATATACTGAAAAATGTAAAATAAAATAATTTTTTCAGTTCTTAATTTTTTTCGAAATGCAGTTTTTCAGTTATGCCACTATTCATGTAAGTGAGCAATGCGTACATATCATTTTTAAAATACACAGTATCTACCTACTATCAGCCATTTAATGTTTACTGAATTCTTTTACCCATATCAGTACTTTTTACTGAATACTGATTTCACTTAATGTTTACTGAATTTTTTTACACAAATCAGTACTTTTTACTGAATACTGATTTCACTTTTCAGTAATCAGTACTTTTTACTGAATACTGATTTTTCTTTTCAGTAATCAGTAAAATTTACTGAATACTGATTTATTTTTTCAGTAATCAGTACTTTTTACTGAATACTGATTTCTCTTTTCAGTAATCAGTAAAATTTACTGAATACTGATTTTTCTTTCCAGTAATCAGTAAAATTTACTGAATACTGATTTTTCTTTTCAATAATCAGTACTTTTTACTGAATACTGGTTTACGTATTGCAGTAAAAAAGTAATGCAGTACGCCCATGTATGATATTCGATGTAGATTAATGTATTTTCCGTCGCGCAACTACAAATTACATATGCTTTGCCCTACACTAGCTTACGTAGTCGTATCGGAGCACTGTATTCTTTGATACACAAAAATATTTGAACCAACAACATTATTCTCTAAGTTTTAAAATTTAAAAAACGAAAACAGCTCACAATGAATAAGACACACACACACATAAATTGTATTGTGTGTGAATATTGTTGTTAGCATGAAACCGTTTCTGTACTTAAGCAAAAAAAAAAGACACGAAATAAAAATTTTGTTGTGGCTATCGTCTTATACACTGTGATGTTGTGTGTGCAAAGTAAGAGAATAAACGAATTCTCTTTGCTAAGTAAGAGAGTAACAATTCTTTTTGCGGGTTCCAACATTACGACCCGCCATAAGAAATTTTACTTGTACGTGATGCACATTCTATATGATTTATATTCTTTGCTAAAACTAAAACTTTTGATAGATTTTCTTATGAAACATAGAGAACACAGATGGTGATGTCAATAGATTACGTTCACAGCGAAACACGTAAAACGGAAACTAGTTAAAGTAAAATCGAGAATAAGACTTCTTGGCAACAATTATTTTATTTTTGAAAATAAACGAACACTAAACACTTTGGTTAACGTGGAATAATGGGCAATCGGTAGGTAGTTCAATAACTTAATTTGTACTGGGTAACAGAAGATGAATACCTAAGTGGTCGAACATTTAGGAGTCCACACCAAAAAAGGTTAACAAAACCAAAAAATGGTTTTGTAAAACTGTCGTCTGTGCTTATATTTGATGATAACTAAACTGTGCATACTCTTAGTGCTGCGTGTGCTCCAAATAGAACAAAAACTTTATCACTAAACTGTTTCAATCAAGTATTTGGCGATTCTTAGCCGCAATAAAGTTTAGTTTTTGCATTGATTTCTTACTATGGATCATGCTTTGGTTCAGTACATCACATCCAAAACAAAGTAGCAATCATTTCATTTATTTATTATTCATAATTTATAAGCCAAGAAGGCCAAAATTATTACATCGTAAAAAAAGAAAAAATAATGACACTTTGAACTGGAGAGAAAGTTCAATCTGCTAACAAGGACATGGAGTCTGATTTGTTTGTATGTCCGTGGGTAAATTATTTTTATTAATTGCAGCTTTTAAATAATGATTTTAAAGAAAAAAGGTGATAATTGTCAATATATATAAAATGTGATTTTGCGCAATGGTTCAGTTCACACATTTACTATAGTGATTACGAAAATCACCGAATTAAAATACGAATTGTATTCTAGAATTATTTTCTAATTCCAAACTTCCAGAAATGTTTTTTGTTTTATTGAAAGAAGTGAAGATTTGGGTTTAATAACCACAGTTTTTACTACAAACAGAGATTTAAAATTATTGAATATCGCTGAGAAAAGTATGTCAAGCTGTAAAAAGATAACATTTAGAAATAAAGATTTTTTGGCTAAATTTGTTGTCGTTTCTTTGCTAAGTGGGCTAGTATTTGAAACGAACAGATTTAATATCAAAATTGTATTAAAATATGACGCTATAAGTAAAAATTCTTGACTGAGGTAGTTTTCGCGTTTTTTAATCTTTAGATAGAACTTGTATTGCAACAAGACTTAATTACTATCGGCTCTATTTCACTGTAGTGTATATTTAATTTCATGAGAATGATGCCGAAAATGAGGATTTATTGGCTCTCTATATTTCTAAGTCAATGGTAATAAATCGTGTGGTTATTGAAGAAAAATGATGAAATGAATTTTTGTTTTCTTTTGTTTATAAGAATAAATAGTTTAGTAAACCTGTCAGCAGTTAACCTTTTCAATTTCAACGGAACATAATTTATATATTGGATATATGTATGTATGTATTTTGAAATAATAGAAAATAAAAAAGTATGAAATAAACAACTGAACATAATATGTTCAAAAGCTATATAATCCTGTCAGAAATATAAATAGTTTTTCCCTCGTTTTGTTTTCAATTACTTTTCTTCACTTTTTACTTATTTTTGTTTTGGGAAAATATTTACTTAAAGTTTTACAAATAAATAATATTTGTTAGATTTGTTATTGTCATTGTTACCTTTACTTTGTATTGTATAACTGGTGTTTATTTATAGGATTAGATACACAATTGGTTGTTTTGCAGAAATAATGTTTGCGAAATGTCAAAAAGTTATATCAGTTTTTATTTTCATAATAATCGCAATCTATACTTCCCTTTTACTTAGACATAATAACCAAAAATTATTATTTTTTCCGCATCGTTGTCAAATTTTTCTAGTAGTTGTCCTTAAGCCATATAAAATAGATTTTAACAATAAAATACAACAAATATAAACAAGTTAGTGAACCAATAAAGATTTAATCTAAAAAAGGTTTGCTTCCTTTTTTAATAAAATAAAATAAAATAAATGTTACTTTAGAAATATAAAATGTCAGAATTATAAAAAAAATAAAAATAAAATTTCAATTTTTTTATTTCTAACACCTTTGGCTTTGTTATCACTTACCCAAAATATTTCTGTTGAAATATATGATCAAAATAATGAAAAACAGAAGTAATAAAAAAATAAAACAAATTGAATACCCACTTGTGTATTAAACTGAACTCAAAGAAAAATTATTTAACTCTTTTGGTTTTTAAGTTTTTTATGTTAAACAAGAAGAATAATTCTAAATAGAAACACTTCGGAGTTGTTTTTTTTATTTTATTTTTATTTACTAAATTACATTACAATACTGAATTATATTCTAATTTTTTATTACGAGCAGATCAACTAAGATCGTAAGCTCGGTATAGTATAGCAGACCCGGGTATCTAATGAGAATCGAAGACACAATCCCGCACTAACAGTTAATAATTAGAATTAGAATTTAGAATAATCGATTCAAAATTAAATTTTCCCTAACCCAAATTGACCGGGAACGTTTTTTGTTTTCTATTAAAATAAATGTTACTAAATTTATACCTTTATGGTCTAAGTAAATGTTTTTACTATCCAAATTTTCTTTGTCGCCCCCGGTTAGGGAGAAATAGGGCGTTACCATATGGGTGCATCAGGCTCTACATAGATATTTTTTTTTAAACAAAAGTTAAATAATTATATTTTTTTATTCTTTAATATTTTAAAAGTGTTACATTTTAACATGGTTCTTTGTATGGTAAACTGCAAAACACTTTACACATAAGCTGACATCGCACTAATTGCATGTCGTACGGCCACTTGTTTTACAAAGTTCTCCAGCACATCGTCTTTTAAGAGTTGGTGTTACAAGATGATCTTTTCCATCAAATCTTAGAGTGTTATGTACCGAATTTTCGTGTTCATGGCCGTTTAAAATTAATTTTTTTCTTTCTTCCTTCGAATATCTCAAAGCATTTGATAAAGGATGTATGGCAAAAGTTGTTGAAGCAATGAAGGCAACCGAATTATCTTTCCACTTTGTAACATGTATACCAAAATCGTCTGCAAAAACAGAATTACAAAAACCTTGTTGTTGTTTTAGTGCAGCAAAGGAAAACTTGTAAATCAGTTGTCGAAATAAAATGAAAATGGTAGACTTTGCACTTCTTTCGGAAAATTGTATATCATGCTCCCCCTAAGGCTGGCACATTTTTCAAAGCACTGTTCGTATTTTATATTAGACCTCGGATTTTCGCCTTGGTAAATTTCAAAATTAATTAAATAGCCACGAGCTGTACATAGCGACCAAACCTTATATCCAAATCTTAATAGTTTCCCTTAGTTGCCTGCCAAAATATGATATCATACTTTTGTCGAAGGAAAGATTTTGTTCCGCATGAAAATTGTTAATCATATTTGCTTTTAAATGGTCTGTAAGTGGTCTCATACATGCATACATACATAATTGGCCATTACAAACCTGTGCCAGGGTTACGGCCTAGCTTCCCGCAGCACTCATGTTGTACTGGGACCTACAGTTTAAAGTCGACTCCGAACGACAGATTTGAGAAGCTTTTTCATTGCAATCAATTACTCCCAGAGCTTTTGCCAGAAGACTGCTGAAAGGTACTCGCAGAAAGAAATAATTTTTTCATATTTCTTTTTTTCGAGTTGTCAGAGCTAAGATTTGAACCCGGCACTATCGTCTTAGTACCCTGCAAAAAAAATTGGACTACATAAGCCAGATGAGTAGTTACCAGAATAGTCCTATGTAATAAAAGTGTGCACTTTTTAGTACAGGGTGTTTTTTAGAGGTATAGAACTTCGAATTGAAATAAAACACAAGAAAATCGTTTTAATGTCCATCAATTTGGCTTTGTTGGAAGGATAATTTTATGCCATTAATGCCTAAATATGATTTCGGGCATGTGGCCGCCGCGGCTAGCTCGAATAGAGCCAATTCTACAGGTCCAATTTTCAACCACTTTTTCGAGCATATGGGGCCGTATGTTGGCAATAACGCCACGAATGTTGGCTTCCAAGTCCCCTAACGTTTCTGGTTTGTTGGCGTAGACGAGCGACTTCACATATCCCCAAGAAAATAATGCAATGGTGTCAAATCACACGATCTTAGTGGCTAATTGACAGGTCCATTCCGCGAAATTATGCGCTCATCGAATGTTTCCTTCAATAAATCGATTGTGACGTGCGCTGTGTGGCATGTAGCGCCGTCTTGTTGAAACCACAACTCATCCACATTCATGCCATCCAATTCGGGAACAAAATAGTCGTTTATCATGGCTCTATACCGGTCTCCATTAACGGTAACTGACTCTCCAGCATTATTTCGAAAGAAGGATGGCCCAATGACTCCACCAGCCCATAGAGCACACCAAACAGTCGGTTTTTGTGGATGTAATGGCGTCTCAACCAAAAGTGAGCCTCATCACTGAACAAAATTTTGCGATGAAAATCAGCATCGAGATCAATCTCATATTTGGCCCATACACCAAAATCACGACGCATTGCATGGTCTCGCGGCTTTAATTCTTGCACAAGCTGGATATTGTAAGGTCACAAGCCAAGATCTTTGCGCAAAATCTTCCATAAAGTTGATGGACAAAGCTCCAATTGCTGTGCACGGTGGCGAATCGATTCATTCGGGTTCTCTTCAACACTTTGCTCTACAGCGGCAATTGTTTCTTCAGTGCGCACTGTTCGACGTCTCTGCGGATGCGTATTATCACATAGAGTAAACGTAGTGTGAAAACGATCCATGGTTAACAGAATTAATTGCTCTGATGGACGATTATGTCAACCATAAAATGGACGGAGCTTGCGGTAAACTTCGCAAACTGAATCATTATTTTCGAAATAAATTTGCACGATTTGCAAGCGTTGTTCTTTTGTCAACCTGTTCATTATGAAATGGCAAACCAAACTAAATATTAATCACTTGACAGCTGACAAAATGGCCGCCAGTAAAAAAGTGATGCCAACTTAAAGTTCTATACCTCAATAAAAAACACCCTATATGTTTGAAGTAAAATTTACAATTGGGTAACACTGGCGACACATTTTAGTTAAAAAATTACTGAATGGTAACGCTGGCGGCATTCATGCTCAGTTTTTCTCAAAGTTTGTGTTTACATACAAGTTTAAAATCATAAAATATATTAGGGCCTCAAAAGTGTTAAAAAAATGGAAATAAAATTTGATTTAAATTTTAAAGGTTTGTAGGAAATAGTCTTCTGTTAGTAGTCCATGAATTAATGACATAAAGTAGTTACCAAAATAACTACAAAAGTTGATCCATGGAGTATATACGTGAAGTGGTTATGAAATTAATCTCAATTGTATACTTCACGGAGTAATTGGACCTGGTTCTCTCCTAGGACATCGCAATGTAAAATGGGTCACTTTTTTATATGCATAATGGGTTAAGGATGTTACTAGTCATGGTCCATCATGGAGTACATTTTACACACGTGCATGGAGTAGTCGCACTTTTTGCAGGGTAAGCCAACACACGAGACCGCGGCGACTAGGGGGTCTCAGCTTCCACATTTTATCACCGACTGTATTTTGTGAGCCTACATCTGCGAAGTGAAGATAATTACAAATCTCAACGAAACGATCTCGTCGCATGCTGTTATAAAAAAGTTCAACCCTTAAATCACCTCCGTCAGTAGACCACATATTTTAAAATTTATCTCTTCCCTTGATATTAACGGATTTCGTTTTCCTCGTGAAACGGCGTATTCATTTGACATAGATGCTATATGTTCAATTAGTACGTTATCAAAAATTTTTTCAAACAGCTCATGGGGTTGGATCTTTATAATTAGCTTCCGGAAATATCGGAGGTGAGCTACTAGATTTTGTGTTTATCCAAGTATATTTTGTACGTTTGTATTGTACTAGTGGACAAGTAGAAACATTAGGTTTAACTTTTTTTTAAAATATTGATGCTAACAAATTTTCAGATTGAAAACTAGCATTTAGTAAGTCAATAGATAAATTTGCATCGGAGTTGCATGTCACATCGTTCAATGCTTCTTCAATAAGATCAGCAGTATCGCGAAGAGAATCACATCCCAAACTTTTTCCATTTTGAAAGATAACCTCACACTCAGACTTAAGTTGAGTCGCACACACATTATCCGGAATTCCTTCTCCATCATCATTATCATCGTCTTTGCCACTTATATCTCCTTCATTTTCCGGGGGTTAAATAAAAATGTTTCCAATAGAGTCGTCACTGTCACTATCCAAATCTTCCAGAAAGTCTAATGTTTCGCTAAGCGTAAGTTTTCTAGAAAAAATCAATATAGGACCCAACAATTTTTTTATATAAAGACTTTAAAAAAATATTTTGGGAAATGCCTAATGCACCCATATGGTAACGCATATGCGTAAACCGCTTAAAATCAGTAAGAAATAATATATTCTTCTATTTTTTTTTATTGAGATAAAATTTTGCTGTTTTGTTAGAAAATTGCTACAATATTTTTATTTTTACAGACGTAAAAACAACAAAAGGGGGACTTACTTTTTCATATAATCAATTTTTTTAATTTTTACAACTTTTTTTTACTTTTTATAAAACTACCTTTTGCTCACAAGCACGGAACGGGACTGATCTCAATGTTATCTTACAATGTTATAAAACGCTTTTGTGATGATATCCAAGTAACTTTCTGAATAAATTTTCAACATTCTCTTTTCTACAGAGCTTTTAATGTAACGATCAGTTGCGTTACCATATGGGTGCACCAAGCTAACTTGGGCTAATATGCTGCCCATAAAAGATACCAGCTTTCAATATTTCTGTAATTAATCCTGGAAACGTTCGTGAAGGAAAATTGAAACATACGCCATTTTTGCCAAGCGCCTTCATAAACTGTTTCATTATGCGCAGTTTAATGTAAAGTGGTGGAAATATGATGCGGTTTTGGCTAAATAAAGAGCGTTTATAATATTTTTTCTCCACTTTTAGCTATTTTCGCACTGGCTATATTTTTTGTGACCAATAGTGGGACTTTATGTACCCCCAACAAGGGAACTTTGTGTACCCACCTTGCTGACGTAACAGAACGTTAACCATTTTTAAATCAACAAAAACGACCCAGTTGTAGTCTTGGTACTTAATTTTTTAAAGTCGTCGTTTAAACTTCTTTTGCTGCAGTCTATGAAAAAACCCCAATCAAAATTGTTACAGCTTTCTAAGATATTTATCGCAAATGTGTAAATCAAAGTACCTGGATTAAAAAATATGATTTCGTAACCAAGTAAAGAAAAAGTATGCAAACAAAAACCATTTCCATTCAATATTTTCCAACTTTTAATATTCCGCAGATAAAGTGCCCTCTTCTTTAAAATTATTCAAAACTATATCGCAAAAGTTAGGAAAAAAGAGTAAAAAAAAAATCGTTATTAAAAACTATTTATAAGAAAGAACACCCACCTTAAAATTAATTTTTGTGAATGTGCTATATAATCTGCTTGAAACTCTTTATTGGATTTAATAATAAAATCGAAGAAAAAGAAGAATTTAAATTTTGGGTTTTTATTACTTAGTTAGATTAGATGGCTAAGTAGAAATATAAAGCATATGAAGAGAAGAAGGCAATTACGGCTGAATGTCCATTTCGTTTTTTAGTTTCTTTTTTTTTTTTTTTTCTTCAAGAAAAAATTTATAGAGAAAAACAATTAAGCAGTTTACAGGTCTGGGGCCTTATTCTGTAATTCTGTTAAGCTAAAATACTAAAATTTTGGGTTTTTAAACAGGCTGGGCGTTGGAATATATAAAATTAAAAAGTTTAGAGGTAGTAGGCATGTAGTTTTTAAATTACAATAAGCGTTGAAGAATTCTATTCGTAACCAAAAACTCCTAAATCAAGTTTATAAACTTTTAGCGATAGAGTTTTAGCTTAGGAGAGTTACAGAATAAGGCCTCTGGTTAAATGAAAAGAACAAGTTCAGATTTTAATTATTTAATATCAATTATTTGCGGCATTTGTATTGATTAAAAATAATTGTATATTTAAATTGATTGGGCTTATGTGGCGTATGTTGTAGAGCTGCAAAACTATCGATAGTCGGCCCCATCGATAGTTTCGATAGCTTAAAAAAAACAATCGATACTATCGATACTATCGGTTTTCTATTTTTCTGAGAAAATTAGAATCGCAATACGAATTTTTGGATATATTTTTACTAGGTTCTTCTAAAATCTAGTGGATGAGTAGAATTCAATTTGTATCGGAAGTCGAGTAAGTAAAACTCTATTAAAATATAGCAAGTACCATGTATGTATAATAACCCATTATCCGCTTTCAACTGTCTTTCATAATAATGCCCGTATTCATAAAAAATAAAATTGGTTTACAGAGTGCTTATTTGACATATTTCTATGGAGTAATTGTCAAATGAGCAATTAATAAAACTGTTTTATTTTTTATGAATACGGGCATAAATGTATTAATTTAAATAAAAGACATACATATGTTTAACTCAAATTATTTGCCAAAAAAAAATAAAAAATTAATTAAAGCTGTTAATTTGAGATAATTTTTTTTAAATTAACGTTAACCGTAAAAGGCTTTAATGTTCAAAACGTAAAACATACATTCTACATATGTAAATATCAAAATTCTAATTAAAAGGGATTATAAAAAACAATTCATAAATAAAATTAGATACAGAAGCGCTAAATTTAGGTATTTATAAGTTATACCAGGTTTACCCAATAATTTTTGTAAATGAACAGGAGTTTATCAACCGTTTTTGGTCTATGGTCGTAATTGGCTTTTCCGCTTCTCTGAAACTAGGGTGCGAGCGTTTAAGGTGATCTAATAAATATGTAGTATTGCCGCTAGTTTTATAATATTTGCCACATAAACAGCATTTAGCACAATTTTTATCTTTGGTTATTTCAAAATAAGTCCAAACATCTGAATACGTCCTACGTATCTTTTTATGAATACCCTCTTCATCATCGTTGTCTACCTCAATGTTTTCGTTGCCATATTCTATTAAACACAGACAGACATACACACTCCTATGGATGTGCCATTGGACACATATGTATATACATTTAAATAGTATTGTAATAATACTTACTTTCTGATAATTTTTAAAACTGTTTTTTATTTAAATATTCTTTGTTCTTTCAGAAATACTATTAATAATACCAGAAACTTTTACTTTAAAACTTCTTTGTATTATTTTTGTGCCGTCAATAATTCGCCGCTGTCGTTATATTAAGGTAGCCGTTGCCGCTGAATAAAAATAACTAAGTTTAAATAAAATTAATTATCCTAAGGAGCTTAATAGGATAAAACTTTTTTGAAATATTGACTCTATTTTATTTTACATTAAATAAATGCAAATATATTATTTTTATTGAAAAATTAGAACATACATTTACCGGCGGCAAAAAATCTGCGTTGAAAAAGTTTACTTTTAAAATTTTCCGATAGTATCGCTACCGATAGTGAACCCATCGATAGTCGGCCAAAAATAAAACTATCGATACTATCCATAGTACTATCGATTGTTTTGCAGCTCTAGTATGTTGTGAGTAATAAATATTAATCATACGTCTAGGATTACACATTTAATACTCGTAGCTGTATTGTAGTGATTTTAGAGGCTAAAATTGTTCGAACTAAATTTTATAACTTTTTTTTTCTATTCAACAAGAAAATAAATTTTAGGTGCAGGGTATCCGCCGAAAATGTATACTATTGTTTGATTATAATTTTTGATCAAATGAAAGTGAATGGATCTTATATTAGTAAATGTTTTATTTATTATCGGCAACTATCTATGACATACAATATCAGATAAATGTGCGCCTCTGTGCACCAGCGTTTCTGGTTTGTTTGCATAAACGTTGCTTTTCAGATATCCCCACAAAAATAAGTCCGGAGTAGTCAAATCAGGCGACCGTGAAGGACAATCAACATCACCATTCATTGAAATAACTTGTTGTGGAAAGAGGTCTCTCGGTAATTCCATTGTAATCCTGGCCGTTTTATATGTGGCACCCAAGCATACAGTTGTGGCGTTATAGTGTTTTCAATCATATTGCGATATCGCTCCCCATTGACAGTTATCATTACGCCATTTTCAGTTTCTAAAAAGCAAGGTTCAATGATTCCTCCTGACCAAATTGCACACCAGACAGTTACTTTTATTGAATGCAAAGGGTACTGATAAATAATTTTTGGGTTTTCCATTAACCAGAACAGACTATTCTATTTATTCACACAACCATTCAAATCATTATGATTAATTTTCTCATCGTCACAGTAATCGATGATTGATTCTGATAAAATATTTTAACGATTAAAACATGTTGGTTTACCGAATAATTTTCTATAATAAAATGGCCACGTCTCTACTTCACGACTGACAAAAATATGAACAGTCTAATGAACCGACTAATGCTTACCAAAATGGCGGTAAAAGTAGTATATCCCGGCGGACATCATGTAGATATAACTCTTAAATTACTCAAAACTAGTCATTTGGCAACTCCAATATTACCCAGCAAAATAATATGGATGTGCTTCTAGAAGAAAGTCATTGTTACAACTTCTAAGTAGGAATAAGAATTAAACTTATTTTTTAATGCATTAATTCCAATAAATTTTTAATTTTTTGGTATCGAATGACAGTCAATAAAAAGTTTTTGAAATTGTTTTACTCAACGTTTTTGAATCACGCATTATTCGTTGGTTCGATTGATTCAAATGCACATAATGAATTCAATTTCTCATAAGCAAATGCTCTTTAATAACACTCAATGGCAGTGAATTTTTTTTACTAAACTGAACCATTTCCTTGAGTGTTGAATCTATGATTTTATTACATTTTTGAAATAATAATATTTTACTGTGTAATATTACCACCATCTTTGCTTTTAATATAATTACATTTAGAAATGTATTCATTATTTTATTAAGTATTTACATAGAATATTCCAAAGTAATTTGACCTTTCTGTTTCAAATTAATAACGTTTTAATGCTTTTAATGGCTTTTATTGTCAACAATCGTTGAGCCTTTAGGACAATTAATTTTGTTATTTTATTGATAAAATTTTATTTATTCATAAAACCTTATTAATATAAAAACGTTTGTAATTTACTTACATCCAATTAAAACTAATGATCTATATTTTCGTATTAAAAGGAAAATAGGTACTAAACCTTAACCCTTTTAAACATATTTGTTATTATTTTTATCTCTTACTGGACGCACTTCAGTGTTTGCGTGTTATACTACTTTTAAACAAAATTGTATGTTAATAACACGTAATACATTAAGTAGACGGGGTTTGTTTGCAATATTCATTACATGGAAATTAATTTTGAATTTAGTAATGACATACAAAGGTGAATATACATGTATGATTGCCGAGTTTTAACGTAACAGTCCTTAGAAAATAGAATTTATTTAATAAGCGGTACTGGGCTGTGTTGAATGTGTGGGGGTATTTTAATTTTAATTTTTTGTTTTTCTTTTGTTTCTTTATTTATATTCGTAAACAAATTAGTTTTAAGAATTTTATAAAATTTAATGCCCGTATTCATAAAAAATAAAACAGTTTTATTAATTGCTTATTTGACAATTAATCCATACAAATATGTCAAATATGCACTCTATAAATCAATTTTATTTTTTATGAATACGGGCATAATTCTTTAAACAATTAATATGTGTGGGATTTGGTATCTCTCAACACGTCACAATAAGTGGCAGCTCATATGGTTGGTGCAACTCTGCATATAATAGAACTGACGAATGATTTAATAGTAATGAAATATGTATGGCAGAGAGGGAACGAACATTTCAGTTGAGAGGAGACTGAAGTTTTGTACGATGACAATACACCATATAACTACAAGCTTATACCTTCGAGTTCTTATAATGATATTTTTCGAATATTTCATTTTTTTTTACAATTTATTGGGTTTAAACGATTTTAATACATACGTCAATCATACGCCACAATGGCCAAATACATTCAATATGAGTATCACAACTGGAAAATATTTTGGATTGTTTCACTCAATAGCTTATACCTTTGTCATTTTTCAGTCGATTTTCTTCTGGTTGGTGTTAGCTCTTGCGTAGAAGTATCATCTTGACGTACATGAAGAGAAACGAGATGTTTTTTTGATGACTTGTACTTTTCCATCGGCACAGAAGCACTGTAAAATATGATTTTTTTGAAAATGTGTTATATTTTCATCACAAACGCAATAATTTAAATCAAAACAGGTCTAGATTGGACTCTCCAATAGTCATAAAACTTCAATCACCGTATGATCGAAACTACGTGCTTAGATCCATTAGGTCAAATATTAAGGCTCGTAAAGATGTGTTACGTCTAGATAATATTGGACTAAATAGTCCTGTACCATTCTTTATTAATGAGAATCTCACTCCTGACAATTACCGCATTTTTATGAAAGCACGACACTTAAAAAAACAAAATTTAATAGCCGGAGTATATGTTAACCGTGGATCGGTTTACATTAAACAAAATGACCATGATGACCCCACATGCATAACGGATTATAGTATACTAATTAATTTATTTCGTGACGACTCTGATAGCCGTAACAACTACTAATCCCCACTCAATCACATTTATATTTAATAATTTTTTTATTTTTATTTTAAATTTCGTCCCAATATCAATTTTTGTATTATTTAATACTTTTTATCATTCAATATTTAACTTTAATCAACTTTGTTTCGCAATTAACTTCTTTTTATTTTGTGTCTCTAGTGTTATAAATACCTCTTTAATTAATGTTCAACTCCAATAGTATCTATTCCAGAGACTGTACATATAGTATGATAAGGGTTATTTCCAAGCAAAAAATTGGCTTAAAGGTGGTGCACTCAAAGTCTTAGATGTAAGATGGACGAGTTTCGGTATTTATTTACGTCAGCTGGCATTGATGTCATATGTGTTTCTGAAACGTGGTTCCCTTTGGATATTCAAGACTCTGTTTTTGAGCTATCAGGTTTCAGGTTATTCCGCTCTGATAGGAGAATAGTTCTAAACAACGTCGAATTTAAGGCTAAAGGGGGTGGTGTTGCAATATATGTTCGCAATAGTATACCCTGCAAGGAAAAACTGAAAACTAGAATTGGTAGCGAAATTGAATACTTATTTATTGAGATATCTACGTCAGATAAAAGTAAACTGCTGTTGGGTAGCATATACAGACCAAATAGTAATCTGAGCTTTTCTCCCTTAATCACTGTTCTTGAGGACATATCTGTGCAATATGATGACATTATTATTACTGGTGATTTCAACAATAATCTATTAGTTGACAATCCTCTTATTGAACCAATGCGAGCTCTTGATCTTCATCCAGTCAATAACTTGACTCCAACTCATTTCCATAATACTTCTAATAGTTTAATAGATCTCATATTCGTCAATCACAGATCCAAGGTATTACTTTATGACCAATTATCTGCTTCAGTGTTTTCTAAACATGATATGCTCTTTATCACCTATGGTTCATCTGTACAAAATGATGAGATAAATATTTCATTTCGTGACTTACGTAGCATTGACTTCACTACACTTGACCATGCCTTTGATAGTATCAGGTGGGATCAGGTGTTCTCTCTCGAATGTGTTAACGACCAATTAAGTTTTATTCAGGAGAATATCAAATATTTATTTGACTTATGTGTTCCTAATAGGAATATACGGATTAGACCCAAACAACCACCTTGGTTTAGCACAGAAATCAAATCTCTCATTAAGAAACGTGATGAAGCGTATGCTCGGTGGAAACGGTTCAAGACTCCTGAACTTAAGATTATACACTCTCGCGCTCGTAATGAAGTTACTAAATGTATTAAACTGGCTAAATCTTCGTTTTACCAGAGTAAGTTTTCTAACGCAATTGACAGTAAGACTAAATGGAGAGAAATTCGTAAGATAGATTTTTGTGTGACTCGGATTAATAGTGATTTGTCAAAAATAAATTGCTGGGCCAAGTCAAATGGACTTTGTATTAATCCCTTAAAATCTAAACTCATTCTCCTTACTAAGTCAGGAAGGAAAATTGAGAATATTAGAATACATATAGATGGCAATAATATTGATTTTGTTGAATCCGCTACTAATCTTGGGGTCACATTTAATAATAGGCTTACATGGACTAATCACATCAATGTCGTTGTAGGTAGAGTCTATGGAATGCTGCGTAATTTATGGGTTGTCATTGATACGACACCATTTTCTATACGGATGTTATTGGCAAAAACATACCTAATTCCATCTCTCCTATATGGATGTGAATTATTTGCAAATTGTGACAGTATTGACCTACGTAAACTTAGGGTAACTTATAATAACAGTGCTCGATATATTTTCCGAAGGGGTCGCTATGACCATATCTCTAGCTATTCGTTTCAGATTTTTAATATTAGTTTTGAAAATTTATTGAAATATAAGTGTCTGACCTTTCTGCACAAAATTATTGTTTCAGAAAATCCTCCCTACATTTATAAAAGAATTGTATTTGCAAGGTCAAATCGTGGAACGAAAATTATAGTGCCGAAATATAAGAGCCTTTTGTCTCAACGGCAATTCCTTGTTAATACTATAAGTCTTTGGAATAGTCTCCCTAATAACATTCAGAAAACGCGCAACACTACCACATTTAAAAAGGAGTTACTCAAATATTTCAATTCTTTTTTTTAAATTCATTTTAAATTCAATAACATATCCAACACCATTTCATTTTTCAATCTTATTTCATTAAATGTTTTTATATGATCTTAATTTTTAATTTAATTTTTAAAGTTTTTTATATTAGTTTTTTTATTATAGTATTTTATTACAGTATTGTTTTTATTTTTATAATTTGTTTTTATATTCAGTTGTACACATTACAATTTTACATATACATGTTTATATTTTGCTCTAGCACTATCACTTATAAGATGTTCTATCTTGTTGTGCTAGGATTTACTAAATAAATAAATAAATAAATAAAAATAAATAAAATAAATATTTTGAACCACTTTACAGATCAAAAATCCCGTTATACATATTTGTTCATCATCTCAATACCTTCCATATGGTACCAAGAACGACCCAATAGGACATATCTATCTCGAGATATAATTTGTCAAGTGAAAAAAGGTCGAAAAAATGAGAAATGGACCATATCTCAAAAACTGTTCCATAAAAAAAATTTTAACCTTGATTTTTGAATTCAGCGGAAGAAAATACATAAGAAAAATCACATCTCATCAAATGTACATGAAAAAAATTTTATTTTGTAAACTAGTGCTATTTGTTGAAATTTATTCAAATTCAACATATTTTTCTATGTAAGTGTTACCATATTCTAAGTAACCGGAATTACATATTTATTTTACAATTTACCCTTTTATTACCAATTTTTAATCAGTAATGGGTTATGTGCTGTGGCCAGCAAATAAGTAGTATAATAAGTATAATAATAATAAGTATAATAAAGATCCATTAAAATATTCGAATTTAATTCCAAAATGTATAATAATTATAAATTAGTTACAAAATAATAAGAGGTAATTGTTTTCATTTTTAATAGGACATATAAAGTTATGTTGTTAAAATTAAAATACAAATTAAACGAATATTTATTATTATACATACATACATAATTGGCCATTACAACCCTGTGTCAGGGTTACGGCCTAGCTTCTCGCATCACTCGCACTCGCCGAACGACAGATATGAGAAGCTTTTTCAGGCAATCAATTACTCCCAGAGCTTTTGCCAAAAGATTGTTGAGAGGTAGTCGCTGAAAGAAATAATTTATTCATATTTCTTTTTTTCAAGATGTCAGAGCTTACATTTGAACCCGGCGCTATCGTATTAGTAAGCCAACACACTAACCACTAGACCACGGAGACTGCTCTTTATTAGCAAATATCGCACAAAGAACTGTAAAGATTTGTACCGGCCGACATTTTAAAGTTTGTCAAGACGACGACCTTCAGGTACTTTCCTTTTACCTTCAAAATGAAATAAGGAATGAATGAATTGCATGAGTAGAAAAAAATTAAGATTATCTTGTGTAACAAGAACAAGACTGATATTTTTCGCAACGTTAAGGTGGCGTAATGTAGTCGTTAGAGCGCTCGCTTACAACACCAAACAGCCCAGTTTCGAGCCCCAGCATTGGAGAATATGAGAAACAAAAATTGTGCTGCATTTTCAAATTCTTATATTAAATTAAAATATATAAGAAGTTCACCGCAAAGAAAGCCGCCCCCTGTCTGGGTAAGCAGGCAGAACTAAAAGCAAGTACCAAAGCCTATGAACAACACTTTACCCACGATCCTCACCACGTCACAATAAACCAAAAAATTAATATGAACAGATGAGATAATTGATTTTGATCATTTTCAAGGATGAATGTGTAACATTGGCCTTTGAGTGGTCAACTGACAGCAACTTGTCTCATCGACATAAGACGCTTAATGGAAAAAAAAATTTTGCAATCTCTCTTCCATTCCAATAAAATGCTGCACAGCATGAGTAGGGTCTGCCCCAGATTATTGGTCATATCTAAAAAAACTGCAATTTTTAGTTTTATTTCATCAGGTCGAAGTTTTTTGTGAAGGGCGTCGGAAATTTTGCCCTCTTTATAAATAAACTGCAGTCCTATATAACGTCTTAAATTGAGAACTGTTTACCGGATTTGAAAAAATAAAGAGGCAAAATTTGCTGCAAAAAATTGTTTAAAATAATTTTAACAGTTTTGTAATTATATAGAATCTAGCGTCGAAACAAGGGAAAAGTTTATAAAAAAGATTTTTGCCCATAAAAAACTAAAATCAACAAGTATATCAATTTTGTATAGCTCCTCTTCTTATAAAAGTTCTGTAAAATCCAAATTAAGTGTGATACAAACTGTGCTACATGTTGTAATCCTTTGTAATAGTGGTGAAGAAATAACTTTTCTTTTCTTAAATCAGACAAACAGCTGTCATATGCATTAGGTTTGAATTTCGTTTATCAATAAAAAACAAATTCCAATCATTAAAGTGCCTACTTTCGTATACACAGCACATCATCAGATATCTGTAGTTGCTGTGTTTCAATATGTTATTGAGTATTTTTCTTGTAAGAGCGCTAAAACACGCTTCTCTGGCCAGGCAGCCAAAGCACGAAGAGTTTCACGGCTTTTTAAAGAGTGGCTTTCATAAGCCCACTATTTTTTTTTAAATCAAAGTAGCATCCGTTGGATAAAATGATTATCCGTCTTATATTTCAAAAGAAGTTATTTAGAGCAGTACTAAGATAATGGAATTCTTCCACTATGATTCTAGATTTCCTAGATTCTATGTTATTCTTTTCATATTTAGAAATAAAGTGGTTTAACCTTTTAAACTTTTAATCAATGATGTAAATTTTTTCGTCATGTGCGAGTACCTGTACCTTTTGATATAAATTATGTCTGTGTACATGCCGTTAAATCCTTTCTCACAAAATACTTCAAATATCACTTTATCGTTATATTGAAAGGTATTAAATGATTCTGAAAGTACGTAGTCTATTTTAACTAATAATAAGTCATCTCTAAAGCAGCACTAAACTTAAAAGCCTTAAAAACATTTTGAGCGAAAGAGCCAACGTCTTTCTTCAAATATTTAGTTTGAAATTAAAAAGTTATTTTAAAACATCTTGCCTTTGTGAGTAAAGATTTTAATAACCATAAATGTCTGCTTAAAATGTTGATAAATAGGACGAAAATAATTTAAAATATAAATTAATCAAAAATAAAATTAAAGATAAAACCATATTTGAATACATTAAGCCGCTCATAAAACCTAATTAAAAAAAATTTATACATAAAACGTATTCCAACCACTTGCACAGAGAGAACAAAACAAACAAATTTTTTACAAATTTCACACAACCGTGTTTTAAGTTCTAATTAATGTGTTAAGCGTGTAATAAAAATCTGTATTTTTGAATTGAAACAAAAATAATTGTAATATCATGTAGCGTGTTGCCACCTGACATGCACATGCTTCTATAATTGTTTTTGTCTATGCAATGACAATAATGGCGACAGCAAACAACATTATCCACAATAAAATTGTATAACTAATGATAATAACTGCCACCACTTGAAATTTCGACACTAAAAAAGGAAATTGAAATGAAATACTCAAAAAAGAAAAAAAGATTTCGTTAGCAAACACGACTCACGAATAAAATTATTCGTATTCATGTGCATTTGCAAATGCAAATTAAACAAAATAAAACCAATACTTTCGTTATTATCGTCAACTGGTACTACAAACTCAAAATTCTATTAAAGGGCAGAACAAACCAGAACACTATACTTGCATGCCATGAGTTTATCAATATTTGGTTAAAAAAGTGATGTGTGACAATTTCTGCATTTTATAGGTTGTAGGTTAATGACAATTTCAGTAGAATAAACTTTTGTATTATTTGTTGATATTTTTGTGTTTTGTTGATTCACATTGTGGCATCTCGTATTCACAATATTTTTTCTCGTTTTTTTCCTGTTTCATGAGGTTGTTGAACAAAAATTGTATCTGCTTTAAGGAAATGCAAAAAAAAAACAAACAACAAAAAATTAAATTTTAACACAAATTTAAATTAAAAGAGCTATTTATCTGAATTAATAATTTCTGTAGAAGAAGAATACGTTTTAAAAACAGAGTAAACATTGTATGCACTACCTGATGTTAAAGTCGACCTTATAAGCCAATTAACTTCAATATTATTAGAGTTTTATTTTTTACCACCTAAACCTTTGCGTACTTTGCTACCTGCGCTGCAAAGTTACATGGTTTAAAATTCGATTCTAAAAGACATGCAAATATCTACTGAGTGTGAAAAGTGAGACTTTTAAAAATCCAACATTATCCACTTCTTGTCAATTGAAAACTAGGTTGCTTGTACGGAATTTCTAAGCTTTAAATATTACCATTCTCAAGATTATAAAAAAACGGCATTTACTTTGTATGGTACACACCCATTGAACATGGAGTTATTTAGCGTTTAAATTTTAAACAAAATTTATAAAGTTTCACTTCAACCGGTCTCAAGACACAAAAGCTATTATTTTGTTTATATTGAATATGCCATACCCACTCATCCAATTTCGTTTGTTTTTAACGGACTATTTGCGATGACGTTTAGTTACTTTGATTAAATTTAAGAATAATTTACAAGTCATACAAAAGAAAATATTTATTTAGTATGGAGAGTACCATACCCACTTGTACAATTCTACTCACTTTTTGACTGGTGAAGCCATTTAAATTATAATTTACGGAGGGTGCGTGGTATAGTGCTTAGAGCACTCGCACAAAAACTCTAACGGCCCAGGTTCAAATTCCAGCAAAGGTGAAAAATGAAAAAGTTAGTTTGCGAAGAGACCCTCTAAGAAGACCATCGACATAGAAACCGCTCCCCGACATTCCACTCTATTCCACCTTAACCAATGTCAACAAAACTAAAAAAGAATGATTAGGAGAAAAGCGATACCTATTGGGAAGTAGCAAATAACAGCTAAACCAACTTAGCGAAGACACTCACCACACATGCAACGATGAGGCAATTGCTGTTGATCTTTCAAGGGTGAAGGTATAACACTGGCCTTTTAATGATCAATTCACAACAATTTTTGGCATTCCTAAGGCGCTTAATAGTAATATAAGAAAAACAAAACTGTATGTTCTGTCATAAATGTCCTTTCAAAAAATTCCAATACAATATACTGCATTTAGTCGGGGCTTACCCCTGAGTATTGGTTTTAAATGAAAAAAAGGTGTTCTTCAGATATACAAAAATTAATTTTTTTTCGTAAGGGTGATACAATGCCAATTTGTTGAATTCCACCCTCTTTTTTACTGAGTTACATTGGTAATTAAGCTATTCGGAACTAATTTAGGGGCTCTGTTCTATTTTAAAGATAGAAGTAAAAAAATATTTTTATGGAGTTATATACCCTATATATCTTTCAGACATACAAAGTGATACTGTTAAAAAGAACTATTTAGAAGTTTATTTGTCTACAGAATTAAATGTAAACCCATATTCCTTTTTGTATGTAAGATATATAAAGATTTCAGAGCTTTGTCATATTTGGTGGCCAAATTTTGAAAAAATTCTTACTCAGCTGACGTCGAGAATATAAAAGAAATAATCTCTCCTAAAATTTCCAATCAAGCGGCCTCAAGTGTCGTCCGTGCAACGATTAGTCAGAACTACATGCAGTATAATCTGGTGGATAATTTAATTCGATTTTATTTTTCAAATTTCATTTCGGGTATACATATGTTTGTCCTCTACGGCTACGGCTTACATGGTCCATGATAATTTAATTATTTTAGTATTACTAAGTCTGGTCGTAGAACATCAATTGTGATTCAAATATATACTTTAAAATATATATTTGCTTCAGGGATGCGTTATACAGTGCACGCGCGCTAATGTGAACACCGCATTATATGAACACCGCTTAATGTGAACATATTTTTTGCTTCATTGACTATTCTAAAAGATGAATAAATGTAAAAAACCCTTTAATTTGAACAGAATTTTCTTTTTTTTTAATATGAAACGTTAAAATTCCGTGTTAATTAGTTGCGGGATTCCCGTTTTAGGTGTACAATTGCATGTATTGTATGTACATATGCATATGTATGTGTAATTATGAACATCCCTGTAGGAAGTCAAACACATTATTAAGTAACTTCAAATTGGTTTTATAATAAGCATATCTAGTTGATTTATTGACTATTTTCCTTGTCGCAAGCTCACTATTTTAACATGGGCATGTCATAGGCGGTAGTCAATTGTCCACCTCTGCATGACTTTTAAATTGACTACTTACTACTTATTTTTCAACCAATTTGTAGTTAATTTAAAAATTTGATATTAATAACTAGTCTATAACAAATTATTTAAAATCCACTTTGTAATTAATTTTTATTTACATTGAATTAAAATTACAGTTTAAATTTAATTTAAATTTTGGTACAGTTCATAGAAAATATACATATTAAGTATTTAAATTATTTTTTTTTTTAATAATATTTTTTAAGAACAGTTTTTAATAACAGCTAAGACGTTGCGTAATTCTTTGTGTGGGTCATTACAGAGAGGCCGAACCGCATCCATTAACGCTTCAAAAATTTTTTCGTAATCCTTCAAGCGTTTTATTCCATGAGTACCATCAATATTTATAGCGAGAATCAATTCCAAAGATATAATTGTCGTTAACGTTTTGGGCAATTTCACTTTCAGAGATAATTTAATTTCATGGCATTGGTCTGCAAAAACAAAGGT
The DNA here is from genome assembly GCA_963576795.1 of Metopia argyrocephala. Lineage (NCBI taxonomy): Eukaryota > Metazoa > Arthropoda > Insecta > Diptera > Sarcophagidae > Metopia > Metopia argyrocephala. Next base: position 51,025,018 of record OY756211.1, on the reverse strand, counting down.
CGGAAGAGTTAAAAAAAATGATAAAAATAGAGAAAGATACCCAGCGGGAAATGGTAATCAATGAGAAACGAGGAGGTAATACAAGGAATGTATAATCTATTGATTACGGAAAGCATTACGCTTAACACAGATCATGTCCTACGAAAGTAATAAATTCTTTTACTGTCCCCCCGTAATAAGTATTAGAATTCATTATTGGTAATGCATAAACTTATTTTTTATTAATAATTTGAAGGAATAAATTCCATGATATATTATTTGTAATGTATTATATTATTAATGTATTTATAATATATTACATTATCAATAATAAATTTAAATTAATTTCCCCCACTAGAAATAAAATAATAGTAGCTAATCGGTAATACTCGTTTCACTATTTACCATTTTATTTCACCTGTAATTGCGCTCTTATTATTAAACTCCAAATTTTATCACGTTCATATTAAAAACATTTTGCAAGCATTTAAATTTTAAAATAAATATAAAAAAGATACGAAAATCTATAGGTGATAAAAATGGTAAACGGTAAAACAAGTATTCCCGAATAGCTACTAATATATATGTATATTAATTAATCTTATACATTAATTTTGTGTCTGCACTTCTGCGCATTTAAACATAAACTGCATTTTTTAATAAAATACATGTGTTTTGCGTAAATAATAACGGATTTTTTAATTATGAAAAAAAATAGAAAACAAATATACCCAGAAACAATAATTCCTGCAATCGATATGTAAAATAGAAAAAAAAAAACAAATTACAGTTTTTTTCAACAAAATATACGAAAAAGACAAAAACCAACACACAATAACTTCTTTCTTCATAGATGTGGAAATACACATGGTAATCAATATTTACTTGTGTGCCACGTGAAATTATCTTCTCGATTCCAAAAGTAATATATTCTGAAGTAATATATTATATAATTGATTATAAAATAAGGTAATCAATCTTTTCCCGCTGGGTAAGAACTTACATAAATTTGTAGATTTTCATCACTTATTTTGTCACTGAGTGCTTTCAACTCCTCCATAGTGTTCATTGGGAAAACATTCTTAATTGCCACATTGTTTTTTTTCCTGGCGAGCAAGATACTCGGTGACAACTTTTTTTTTTTTTTTTTTTTTAAGACCAATACTCAGGGGTAAACCCCTACTCATGCAGTGTGCATTGTATTGGAATGTGAAGATGGTTGATAGAAGTTGTTTTTTATTTTTTTTTTCCATAGATTTTGTATATTTTGCGCCTTTATTTGTTGATGAAAACAAGTTGCTGTCAATTTGTCCACTCAAGAGCCAGTGTTATACCTTCACCCTCAAATGATCAAACAGCAATGGCCTCATCTGTCGGTGGATGTTTACATGTAATGGTGAGCGTCTTCAGTAGATAAGCTGTTATCTTCCCAGAAGGTGGCGCTGTACTCCTGATCATTAGTTTCTGGTGGAATAGATTAGAAATGTCAGGGGGCGGTTTCTTGCAGATGGTCTTGCTGGAGGGGGGGGGGAACCTCTTATTTTATTTAAATTTAATTTTTAATTTAAATTGTAATTTTAGAAAACCGCAAATATTTATTTTTATAATTTTGTCCTTCGCTGGGATTGAACATTGGTCGTGTGAATTTCTGTGCAAGCGCTCTACCAGTATGAGCAGACAATGCTGCCATTATAGTCTTATCTCTTTGATCTCCTCCTTGGGCTATAAAAGTTTGTATGAAAAACATGATATTTTTTAAAATAAAAAATATTTTAATCTTACATGTTATTTCTCCAAATTTCGTATCAAATTGCTCCAAAATTCTCTTTTTTATTTTATTATTTATTTATTTATTTTTTTTATTGAATACTGACGTGTAATTCTATGTACTATTTTTGGTTGATATATGCACGAGATTTAAACCGGTTTGTAGTCACATACGAAATAGTTAATTTATAGTTAGTGATTTTATCAACCGATTATTTTATTTCCTGCAGGGATATTCATACGTATAAATATATACATACAAATTTAATTATAATTTGATATAATTTTAAAAATAAACAAATTCATAAATATGTATTGATTTTTGTTTACAATATGGTATAATTCTGTGTTAAAATTTTCGTTATCCGGAAATGTGAACAATTCGTAAAAGTGAACAATGCCAGTTTTAATTAGTTCACATTTTTTAAACAGCAATACATTATTATAATCGAGTACTTAAAAAGTAAATATTAATTTGAAATATATATAAAAAATAAAAATAAAACTAAAACTCTTTAAACATTTACATAATCTTAATAAAAATCAGTAAAAACAAATGAAATATGAAAAACATACCAAGTTAAGGTCAACCACAAAACATAAAGAATGTTCTCTTTTTCAGCTTTAGTTTTTATAAAAAAAATTGTTAAAATTTTTTTACATGATGAATAGAAAGGGTTTTAGAACAAAAAAGTGTAACAATGAAACCAAAAAACGAATAGACAAATAGAAAAAAAAAGGAATATTTTATGAATATTTTTGGTACAAACATAAGGGCTCATGTATTATTCTCTACAGTAAATACTTTTAACAGAAGAAGTATTGTGTGCAAAAACTACTATCCGAACATGAACGAAATAATTTCTTTCTTTTTATAATAAATTTTTTAGTAAAATATTTAAAAAACAAAAAATATTTTTCGCCTTATTGGCAAAATACATTCAATATAATTTGAAATGTATGCTTTTGGGGATAAGCATGTATTTTGCCAATAAGGCGAAAAAAATTTTTTGTTTTTTAATAAAAAAACTTTTTGTTTTTCTATTCATTTGCTACAGACATTATGCACAACCGTAGGTTGGCTTGCTGTGGTGGAACAGAGAAATAGAATTTAAATTTTTTGAAAAACAGAAATGTATTGCTTTGTAAATACTTTTGTTTGGTTTTTATATACTAAATGGGATATGATTCGCATTGCTTCTATAACTATTTTAACATAAGTATTTATAGTTTTGAATAACACCTTTGGGAAAAAGTCTCCTGACGAGTCTCTTAAGCAGAGAAGAAATGGCCATAGAGACATGCTTATCCCCAAAAGCATACATTTCAAATTATATGTAAAATATTTAAAATAAACATACTCGTACATATGTTAAGAGCCTTGACCTAAAGTATGTTTATGAACTGTATGAAACTCATGGTTTATTTCATTTCATATTAATAAATTTGTTTTATTTTTACATTAAAAAGAAATGTCAAAAATATATTTCATATGTAGCACAATGTTTGCTGAATGCAAATTGAATTGAAAAACAATTTTCTTATAAAAAAAATTTTAATATTAAAGAAGTGTGCATTGCGACTAGTTGGATGAATTTCCCACAAATATATTTATTAAGACGGATAAGGGAAGGTTACAAAGTTTTACTGATTTATTAATAAAAAATATTAAGGCTATATTAGACAACTACGGCCGTATGTATAATGAAAAGTTAGCAAATGCTAACCCCTAATGAATGTATTTTCGTTAATCAAAGCTACTAAGAGATGCTTGTACGTGATAACTTAGTAACAAAAACCACATCTGATATAAAATTATATTCCAGTTTTTAAATTTTTCCTCTGCTTGATTTATAAGATAAATATTTTATCAGATAACATGAATGGTTTCTTATTTATCCCTGTTGTTGGATATTTATTTGAAAGTTTTTCGTTTTTTTTATAATAAATTATTCTTCAACTTTTTGTATATTGTATAGCTTGTTGTTTTAGTTCTGCTTTAACCACACTTTTTACAAAAAAAAAAAAAATTACAGAATTTGCACAGTTGCATTAACATTTGATATTCAATAGACAATTGAGACATATTTTGTAATTTCTGTTGAATATTATTAAAACAATGCCGAATAATTATGCCTTTAAATCCAATATATGTTTAAATTTAACACATCAAGGTTTACAAAGGACTACTAAAATTAAACTTTATATGGACTTTTCAGATTTTGAGTACCTAAAACCCGAAAAAATTAATACGATACACGTATGGCATTCCGTAACAGTTTTTAAAATCAGAATAAAAATCATTCGATAAATATTTTTGTTGTAACTATAAATATATAAATATATATGCATATGATCTTACAGCAAATGCATATCAACCGAAATTTTGACACTAATTAGTGAGCTATTCAGAAATACTAAAAGTACAGTTTGCTTTAAAAGAAGGAAACAGTTACGCTAAAGCAATAAAATATGTGTAAGACAAGTATGCATCCTATTGCTTACTCGCTTCGTAAATTTCTTCAGTCACCTTATGGCATTTGCTGGAGCGATAATGTCTTACAATTTGGAGTTTGATCCAGACTACAACTTGCAAAATCCATGTTTCAAATAAAACATTGATAGTACAAACATATAACGGCCACCTCGAAGTGAAAATCCGTAAAGGAAATGTGTTTATGGGGGCCATAACTTACGCCGACGAAATAATATCGCTAAAGCTGTCTTTGTCCAAAACCTCCTATTCTAGTATATGTCATGACAAGAGCTACAACTTTGCTCAGAAAGTAAATTAAAATTCCTATCGGTTTACCAGATATGAGCCTAAGAAAATGGTCACTTTTTGCAAAAATGACACCGAGGCCTAACATGTTTGGGGGCTCATAAAAAGGAATTTCATGAATTTGGTCTTTTATCACGAAGTGTTGTCCGTATATGATTTTTTTTTTTTTTTGTGTTGACTGTGTTATTGGACATTTTGCTAAAACCGGTTTTCGGTTTCGTCGAACGCTACCAATATTACAGTTAATTTTTCAAAGAAAAAAAAAAAACGATATTCGGTTATTTTACTAAAACTTTTTAACTAAGATCGTTTTATTATAAATTTTGAAGAAGATAATTTTTGAAGAAACTCAAAACCGGTTTTTGCAAACATTCAAATAATCGATCACTGTAAGGTTAAGTAGGGTTAAAATTTACCAATGATTTAAAATAATATTTTTTATAAAAATAATTGCAGGCCTTTTTTCTTAAGTTTCTTCCCATTAAATATACAACCATATGTAAAACACGCAGGGTTGCATTTGAAATTGACTTAATTAGTAAGTCAATTAAATACAAATTAGGAAATTCTTAATGCAGCTGTACCACAGCATATTGGTATTCATTAATTTTCATATCATAAGACTTCTCGATTACGTGATAAGGCTTATGTGTGAGAAGCGTTCACTTCATTTGAAGAGATCTCTAATTGCAGCATTGTACGTGATCCGCAGACTATGAAATTAAAAGGTTATGCATTTACATCGTTTGTAATGAAAGTAGAAGCCGAAAATGCAATACAAGCAATGATCAATGGATAGGATCACGTTCAATACGTACTAACTAGTCGACACGCGAACTAGCTCATTCACAAAAAATAAGTAAAACGAACACGAATATCAGTGGTGGAGGAGTTAAAAACAACATGCTACAAACTTTTGAAGAAGTCTACAAGCCGTCAAGTCCTAGAACATTCATTCATTTATTCATTGACGAGGTATTAAAGTCACAGTGAAACAGTGACGAATCTCCAACACCTATAACACGAAAAACAGAGCAAGGGCGCCACAATTTATGAAAAGAGATATAGCATGTATTATCATATCGTATATGCACACAACATCACAGTGTATAACAAGATAGCCACAACAAAATTTTCTAGCATACATCTTCTTTTCTCTTCCCACTCCTATATATTATGAGTGTAATAATACACAAAATATTTTTTTTCTTATTGTAACAGCTGATTTTTACTTTTTGAGCTGTCATTTCTTTCCTCACTGTATACACTGTGCTGAAGTACTTCGATCTGTAAATCTAAGCTGTTGAGGGCTGTATCCTCAACTTAACCAGGGTTTCTACATTATCTCCATAAATGAACTTATGCAATTTGTTCATATACAAGATGTACATACTGTGCGTGTTTCTTACAAAACAATCCGTAGTACCAGCTTTAGAACATACACATAATTCAGTAGTACTTGGGAATACCGTCAAGGGATACGGCAAAAGCGTTTTATTATTGAAATTTTTTCTGCCTTTATATAACGTCACCAAACTATTTTTTCGTGTACAATCTATTCCGAGTGCATTTGTTTTCAACAATATTTATTCAAACACAGAAAATACAAGAAGTTTTTTTTTTGTTTCGCTTATTCTTCTATTAGATCCTGTATTTTTATTTATCCAATATTATGCATTTTTGTCAACTTTTTTAGTTTTGCACATAAATATGGTTGGAATTCAGTGCATTCCCATGCATTCCTTAGTGAGTTATCATTTTTTACACTACTTTCGCCATAAGTTTCTTTTATATAGTATTTTTTCTGTGTTTTATTTTTGTTTATGTACATACTTAACTACATATGTATGTATAACTATAAATATATTTTGTATTCATTTCATTCATGAACCAAAAAAAAACCAAAAGATGAGATAACATTGTTTATTGTTGCTAATTTAAGCTGTTTTCTATGCCAAAAAAATGTTTTTTTTTCTTCATCTGACTTCTTCTATATGTTGAATGAGAATACGTGGCCTATTTCTGTCCTCTTATTTATAAAAAAGAATATGTGTTTGCTTGTATGAAGTCTATAGGCAGTTAAACGGCTGAACCAATTTCTCTAAAATTTTATGTTAAATTACCTTATACAGTATCTCTTTCAATGTATAGAAAGGACTAGAGGCTTTGTTTATATGAACAGGTTCAACTGGGATGTACCACGGCTACACAAAGTTAATTTTTATTGGTATATACTTATCTCTAATGATGGAAGGCATGCATGTATACTAGACGTGCGCACATTTAGAGGTCAAAATGTCGACTCGGACCATTATCTTGTCGCAGCCAAGATGAGACTGCGCATATGCGCAGCGAATATGGAACGTTCTAGTGTTCGAGGGAAGCTGGACATCAAAAAGCTGCGATCACAAGAGACAGCCAGGTCGTTTTCCGATCGTCTTTCTAATGAGCTCCATTGCATAGCGTTCTCTCTCGAAAGTATTTGTGGACAGTGGTCTCACATTGCTCACTCTCTGCGCAACGCTGCCGAAACAGTCCTTGGTTTTGAGCATCCTCCCCGCAGAAACCAATGGTACGATGAAGAGTGTCGTGAGGCCACTGCGGCAAAGAATGCTGCCTACAGAAGAACGTTGCAGTCCACCACTACAAGAGCAACTGTGGAGGTGTACAGAGAGAAGAGGAGGGAAGAGAGACGCCTATTTAGAAGAAAGAAAAGGGAGCAAGAAAGGCGTGATCGTAAGGAAATCGAGATGTGCAGGAGTAGACATGATGCTCGAAATTTTTATAAGAAGATAAGGCGTCTTACTACTGGTTTTAAGCCCGGAGCAACCTCCTGCAGAGACGAACATGGTAAATGGTTACAGATGCACATGGTGCACTGAGATTATGGAGACAGCATTTCTGTAATCTACTGCAGAGCGATGATGATACAAATTCCGCTGCTAGAGATGCTGTGCCGGACCCAATCAACGATGACGTTGTGATCCCGTCCCCCAGCCATGAAGAGGTCAAGGTCGCCATATGGCGACTGAAGAACAACAAAGCAGCCGGACCTGACGGTCTGCCCGCTGAACTCTTCAAGTATGGAGGCGATGAGCTGGTTAGGTGCATGCACCAGCTCATTTGCAGAATATGGCTGGAGGAAAGTATGCCCGATGATTGGAATCTCAGTGCCCTCTGTCCGATCCTGAAAAAGGGAGACCCCACAATGTGCACCAATTACAGGGGTATAAGCCTTCTCCCTATCGCATATAAGGTTCTTACGAGCGTATTGTGTGAACGACTGAAGCCCTTCGCCATCTCACTGATTGGACCTTATCAGTGCGGCTTCAGACCTGGTAAGTCCACCATTGACCAGATATTCACACTGCGCCAAATCCTGGAGAAGACCCATGAAAGTCAAGTCGACACACACCACCTCTTTGTCGACTATAAGGCAGCGTTCGATAGCCCGATAAGGGATGGCGTATATGCAGCAATGTCTGAGCTCGGTATTCCTGCAAAATTGATAAGACTGTGCACAATGACGTTGAGTAATTCCCGCAGCTCCGTCAAGGTAGGAAGAGACCTCTCCGAGCCTTTTAATACCGTGCGAGGTTTCAGACAGGGCGACCCCTTATCCTGCGACCTCTTCAATTTCGTCATGAAGAGTGTTTTGCGAAAGGCGGGTGTGCATCGTAATGGCACTATTTTTAACAAAAGTGTCCAGCTCCTTGCGTATGCAGACGATATAGACATCATTGGGCATACCAAGCGAGATGTCACCGCAGCCTTTAATGCTATTGAACGGGAGTCTGCTAAAATGGGTCTGGCGGTAAATGAGAGCAAGACGAAGTACATGTTGTCGACGAGTAATGACGTTGATCGTATCGGCTCCCAGGTTACAGCCGGCAACTATACATTCGATGTGGTCAAGGAGTTCATCTACCTTGGCACCGCCATTACCAGCAAGAATGATGTCAGTCTGGAGATCAAGCGAAGAATTACACTGGCCAACAGGTGCTACTACGGTCTCGGTAGGCAGTTTAGTAATAGAGACCTCTCGCGTGCGACGAAATTAACACTCTACAAGTCGCTAATTCTCCTGGTGCTTCTCTATGGTGCGGAAGCATGGACGCTGTCTTGTGCCGATGCAGCGGTCCTGGGGGTGTTCGAGAGAAAAGTTCTTCGTAAGATCTTTGGTCTTCTAAGGCATGGCGATGAGTTTCGCATTAGAACCAACCATGAGCTGTATGAGCTCCTCGGCGATGTGGCCGTTGTCCAGCGTATTAACATCCAGCGGCTACGCTGGCTCGGCCACATTGTTCGGATGGAAGAATCTGCTCCAGCGAAGAAAGTTTTCGATGCGAAGGTCACTGGACGTCGGCGTAGAGGACGACCCTGTTTACGTTGGAAGGACCAGGTTGATGAAGCCCTGTCATCGATTGGTGTGACCAACTGGAGAAGGCGCGCGCTAAGCAGAAGCGCCTGGAGACTAGTGCTGAAGCAGGCCAAAACCCGTTAACGGGTTGTTATGGCCAGCTAAGTAAGTAAGTAAGTAAATATATCTCTAAAGTGCACTGTGGTTCACAAATAAGTTTATTTTTAGCCAAAACTATTTGTTTGGACTATTTTTTCTTTGTTTTTTTATTATATACGAGTATTTTTAACAATATTTTAGAACAACAACAAATGCATTTTGTTTTTACACGGTGTCCGCCGGGAAGGTATACTATTTTGTTTTGCCGCCATTTTGGTAAACATCAGGCCTGACAGTTCATATTTGGTAGTCGTGAAGTAGAGACGTTGCAAATTTATTATGGCAAAATATTCGGTATTGTTAAGACATTTTATCAAAATCTATCATCCATTACTGTGACGATGAGAAATTTAAACATAATGAGTGACGAGGCACATTTTCATTTGAATGGTTGTGTGAATAAGCTAAATAGTCGGTTCCGGGCAATGGAAAATGCTCAATTTATTCATGAGTAACCTTTGCATCTAACAAAAGTGACAGTCTGGTATGCAATTTGGTCAGGAGGAATCGTTGGACTTTACTTTTTTGAAACTGAAAACTGTGTAAGGGTAACTGTCAATGAGGAGCAATATAGTGATATGATTGAAAACTTTTTAACGCCACAACTGCACACTTTGGGCTGGACAAAAATATGGTATCAGTAAGACGGTGCCACATTGCTTACAGCCAGGATTACAATGGAATTACTGCGAGACCTCTTTCCACAAAAAGTTATTTTAAGGAATGGTGATGTTGATTGGCCTTCACGGCCGCCTGATTTGACTGCTCCGGACTTCTTTTTGTGCGGATATCTGAAAATCAAGGCTAGTGCAAACAAACTAGAAACGCAAAAGGGCTCACATTTGTGAGGCTAACAGAGGCGGACATTTATCTGATATTGTATTTCATACAAAATTGGCGACAATAAGTAAAACATTTATCAATATAAGATCCATTCCCTTTCATTTAATTAAAAATTATAACCAAACAACGGAGTAAACTTTCCCGGTGGACACCCTGTATTATTGCCGTTTCAAATGCAAAACTTTTCATTGCCCAGGTTGTGTTTTGATCAAGTAACTTGATGAAATACACCAATATAAACCTTCTTTCAGTACAAATTGTATGTTTGATGATCTTTTTAAAAAGTCAAGTAAGCAAGGCTGTGGAGACCGAAATTTGCAAGTTATGGTGTAATGGTCTGCAGAACAAACAAAAAAAAAAAAGAAGCGAAGATTCTATAACCACTTGCTTATAACTTTGTATTCTGTGACACTAAAATTATTTTTGTTCTTTTTGTTAATTTCAATTCTGATTCTGTAACACCCCAGAATATTGGCGTTGAATTTTATTTTTAACAAAGCTTTAAACAAATATTGTACGCGGCTTTATATAAAAGAATCCTATTCATTTTAAGAGTACTCAGCATTGAAAACTTTTCCTGTGTTTTAATTATTTTAACAGACATATTAGAATATAAAACATGCATTAATTAAACTCATGCAACCTGTGGAAATGTCAAAAAAAAAACAGTTAAAAAGTTAGATTATTTTTGCGAAAAAAGACAAGCACACAATTTGAATGAATTTAAAGTTTACATAGACTTTTAAAAATTTAATGACCTTGTTATACAAAATTATTTCTAAAAATTTTCATAATTAAAACTAACGATAACCTTTTACTCATCAAACCGGCAAACAAATGTCAGTTGAAAAAAATATTTAAAAAATAAATAAATTTTAATTTTGAAAGTTTTGCATACAAATAAATGTTCAAGCAAAATAAATAAAATGTCATGCACAGTTACGGACATAACATATAGTCACTTATAAAAACAAAATTGTTAAAAATTTAATGACAATCCATGATGCTGTCACAAGTCTACAAGAACAACAGTTACAAAAAATTAAAACCACTGATGTGAAGAGTTTTTGATTTTGAAACTGCGAATAAGCAATATTTTCTTTAAATTTAAAAAGAAATCAATCACATACCAAATAGTTTGTATTTTTCTGCAAATCGTTTTCAGAATTAATTGTCTCTCATACAAGTGTGTATTTTTCATATACAATAGTAATCTTTCATATGCAAAAGTTGATCTTTCTGATTTGGTTGCTTAAACTTTGGGAAATCCTCATTTAAAATCAAGTGGTTTGTAAGCTTGAAAATATTGAATTCAAATATCTTTATTGAACTAAAACTTAAAATATAAAACAATTATTGAACATGAAATACAAAACTACTTTGATTCAAATATTTACAAACATATATGAAAGTACAAGTAGAATATAAAGCAAGTATTAATTTATTGAAAAACACATATATTCAATACTTTCCCTTGTTTGAAATCAATTAATATTCTTATAAATTTTAATCTAGTTTTACTGAGTGGTTTGGTCATCATATCAGTAGCTTGAAATTCAGTTGACACTTGTGATACTTTTAAAATACCTTCAGACACCTTTTCTCGTATAAAAAAGTATTTAAGTGAAATATGCTTAGTCCTCTTATGGAACTCTAGATTTTGTGCTAATCGAATTGCTGCTGTGTTGTCAATATTGATAATTGGTATTTCTTGATAATTAATAAGATTTTTGAACAGTCTTTTAAGCCAAATTATTTCTTTTGCTGCTTCGTTGGCTGCTACAATCTCCGCTTCTGTTGTGGAAGTTGCTACCATTGGTTGCCTTTGGCTTAACCATAAAATTGGTCCTCCTGCAAAAGTAGCTACAACACCCGATGTTGAACGACCAGTTGAAGTACATCCACCGAAATCTGCATCAGAGAAACAATTTAATAATTTTAGTCCACTTCTGTTATATATAATTCCAACATTAAGTGTTCCAGAAATATATCGAAATACACGTTTAACTCTCTGTATATCTTCAATTGTTGGATTTTCTAATGATCTGGAGAGAAAACCAACAGTGAAAGACAAATCCAGCCTAGTTCCCAGCATGAGGTACATAAGTGCTCCTACAGCCTGCCGATAGGGAAAATCCTTGCTTACTTTCCCTGATTTAGCACTGTTCTTTGGTAACATTTCCATTGGAGTTGAAATAGAACGGCACTCAGAAAAGTTAAATTTCCCCAATATTTTTCTTACGTATGCACCTTGATGAATTTTAATATACTTCTCTGTTTCTTCAATTTGTAATCCAAGAAAGTATTTAGCATCATTACTACTTATTTCAAACTCTGTTTGAAGCTCATTCAGTAAAATTTCTAGCTCTCTTTTGTCAGAAGATGCTACAAGTCCATCATCTACATAAATTGCTAATATTACCTTTTTACCATTCTTCTTTCTTATAAAATGACAACTATCTGCTGAGCTTGATTGAAAACCAATACTTTCTAAGAAATTTCCTATGCGAGCATTCCAACACCTTGACGCTTGTTTAAGTCCATATAAACTTTTTTTAAGACGACAAACTCTATCTGTGCCGTCATTGAATCCTTCAGGTTGCTTCATATATATGGCTTTTTCTAATTCACCATATAAAAAAGCTGTAGACACATCAAATTGCATAAGGTGTAAGTTTTCTGTAGCTGCTATACTGAGAAGAGATCGAATGGTTGACATTTTTGCTACTGGACTGAAAGTTTGATCATAGTCAACACCATACTTTTGTTTAAATCCCTTTATTACTAGCCTTGCCTTATATTTATCTATACTCGTGTCTTCATTAGTCTTTATCTTGAAAACCCATTTACTTGGTAACGCTTTGAATCCTTTTGGTAAACTTTGTAAAGACCAAGTATTATTTTTCACCAATGAGTTAATTTCGTCCTTCATCGCATTTATCCACTCTTTCTTTTGATAACTGTTAACTGCTTCATCAAAAGTACAAGGGGTTTTGTAGGAATCAACAAAATCTTTCGACATCATTACAAAATCATTATGGGTACAGTTCGAGATTATAACAGTACGATTTCTTAGGCATTTGCTATTTGGTCCACTATCTATTTCGGATTTACGTTTAATTGCTTTACGAAATTGTGACTTTTCCTGAAGTTCTCGGGATTCTGATTCATAATCTTGTTCTAATTCTTGAATTGGTTGATCATCGTCAAATACTACAGATTCTGGACTCAGAATCTCTTCATTATTATGCAATCCAATTTCGTCATCTTGAAAAGTATTTCTCAATATAAATTCTTCATTATCTTTCTTCTCTTTTCCATGCATTTGAATTTTAAACTGTAATTCACTACTTGGCAAAAATTCTCTATTTTGATTTTTATTTATAGATAAATTTTTAAGTTTATCTTTGGACTGCTTGCTTTCATTAAATTTTACATCTCTTGACAAAAGTACTTTGTTGTTTTCTTTTACATAATTTCGATACCGCTCATCACCATCATAGCCGACAAGAAAACCTTTTTGAGCCTTTTTGTCCATCTTCTTGCGAATTTGGCATGGGACATGAACAAAACATATAGATCCAATTTTGCGTAAATGGTGTATTCTTGGCTTCATACCATACCATAATTGATAAGGACTGACATCAGAGATTGAAGACTTTCCAGTTCGATTCAAAATGTATATTGCTGTCTTTACAAACTCGGCCCAAAACGATTCTGGAAATTCCACTTCTGGATTTGAGTACTTAAATGTCCTTGCCATTTCAACGATAGTTCGATTTTCTCTTTCTACTCCATCATTTTGCTGTGGTGTCTATGGAGCTGTTAACTTGTGATTTATACCGTTTTTTGCTAATATTGTCCTTACACTTGAATTAACAAATTCTCCTCCATTGTCAGTTAAGAATGTTTTGACTGTATGGCCTTGATTTCTTGCATTAGCTATTACTTCTTAAAAAGAATCTTTTACATCTGATTTGTTCTTCAAAATATATCCATGTCTGAACTTAGTGTAACCATCTTTACAAATTAGTAAGTATTTATAGCCTTGAAAAGAAGAGGGAAATGGACCACAAATATCAGCTGATATTAATTCTCCAGGAGAAGTGGCTGTTTCTCTTTTACCAAATGGAAGTCTGCATGACTTACCGTATGCACAAGGCTCACAAACATCACTTGTTGATTTAATCTTAATTCCAAACTCTTTCTCAAGTTTGCGCTTAACATGTTGTTTGCCCTGATGACCCCATCGCTCATGATATAATTGTAGTGTTCTATCACCTTCAACTGCATTTATCTCTTGCTTTTTAATGGGCTTTATACTGGCTTTATACAGCGAGCCATTTTCTTGACGATATCTAAACAGCATCACCCTATTATTAACTATAAATTTGCATTCTTTTGCAGATGACTTAAATTGACTTGGTGGGTTTAAATCATGTGCTGCTAAAACAGAAATTAGGTTTCTTGACATACTCGGAACATACCATACATCTCTCAGTTCCATTATAAATTCATGATTTTTGAGTTTTGAGATAACCTCTATAGTTCCTTTTCCAATTGCCTTTAACTATTCTTTGCCAGCTGCTTGAATTGTGTGTTCAGTATTGAAAGCTTCATAATTTTTGAAAAACTGTCTTGAATTGGTTACATGTCTGGTGGCTCCATTGTCGATCCACCATTCATCACTTGATTTGGCATAATGAGATTCATTCGACACTATGTGAAGTGCAACATTAGACTGGTTAATACTTGTGGTTGATTTTGTCTTACTAGGTCTGCCATCGGCTATCCATTTTCTACAATCTTTAAGCCAATGTCCCCTTTTCCTGCAATAATGACACAAATCTTCGGTGTTATTTTTCTTACTTACAGTTTTAGACTTGCATCTATGCTTCTGCTGAATTAGTAATGCTTCTTGATTATTATCTTGCACTTCAGGTTGACTGCTCTTTTTAGAATTTCGTTCAAACAAACACAATTGCATAATGAGTTCATCAACAGATTTGTCTTCTTCTCTAGTGAGCATCATCCAACTGGATCTAAATACTTCGAAAGAACTGGGCAAAACGTTCAAAATCTTGCATATCAGCAATAATTCTGGAAGCTTGTTTTCACCTCTCATGATCAGACCACTGTTTAATTCAGTCCAAATAGTTTTTAATTGTGAAATTTGAGCTGAAACATCACAACTTACACTCCATTGAAAAGAAAAAAGATCGTTGCACATTTTATAAAGTTGGTCTTTTGACGTTGCTTCAAAAAGTTCATGGAGCGCTTTCCATGTATCGTAAGCAGAAGTTTTGTCCATAACTTTATGATATATTTCATCTGTTCTTGAACTCGTTATCAAACTCTTGGCACAACAATTAGCTTTACGATAAAAATCAGCCTTCTTTGTGTATTCTGCAATCTCACCTGCTGTAGCATCATCTCCTAATGGTTCTGGCTTTGTAATTCTTTTCTCAACTACATCCACTGCACCATCATAGAAGCTAAGCAAATCACCAATTTTTCTCTTCCAAATTGGCCAATCAGCCTCACAACTCAAAGGCTTCAGTGTCTTCGAAAATTCCATTTTAACTCTGCGTCTTATTTATATATTTATCAAGCAACAATTCGCCCTTCTTTTTTAATTTAATTTAAAAAAAAAATTTTTTTTTTGTTCTGTCAGAAAATTTTTTTTATTTTAAAAAATTATTTGTTTTTAACGATGACACTGGGCTCATAACCTATTGAATTCAAATATCTTTATTGAACTAAAACTTAAAATATAAAACAATTATTGAACATGAAATACAAAACTACTTTGATTAAAATATTTACAAACATATATGAAAGTACAAGTAGAATATAAAGCAAGTACTTATTAATTTATTGAAAAACACATATATTCAATAGAAAACAGCACCTCAGTTGCGATACATATTTGTAATAAAAATATACCAAAACAATCTTGCCAAAAATGTAGTAAAAATATCTGCAATGAACATTCTTTAAAAACATTTTTTAAACAAGCATTGTAATGAATAAAACTTCTTACATTTGTTTGTTATTATTTTATACCGTTTTATTAAAGTTTTTATATATGTGCCTTAGAGATACATGTTAGTAAGATGTTAAATCTGCTGAAGCCATTAAAATTGAGCTATAAGTTAAGGTCCCTTCTAAGACTGTATAACTAAGCTTAGTAGAAAAAAATCTACTATTTTGGGGGGTACGTGGAAAACTACTTAAAGCGCTTGCATAAAACTCAAGACAGTCCAGGTTCAAACCTCAGCAAAAGAAAAAAATTAAAGAATAAAAAATTGCGGTTTTCTAGATTTTATTTAAAAAAATTTCATGCACTCTACATACACAAACATACATAAGTAATTTGTCATTTCAACCCCATTTTCAAAGTTACTGTTTAGCTTCTCACAGCACCTATAGTGTCAATTTTAAACAATGAGTACTGGGACATACAGTTGAACGTCTTCTCCGAACGATAGACTTGAGACGCTTATTTATGGCAATCAATTACTCTCAGGGATTTTGCCAGAAGACTGCTAAAAGGTGATCGCTGAAATAAATATTTGTTAAACTTTATTTTCTTTCAAGAAGTCAGAGTTGGGATTTGAATACGGAGCTCCAGTCTATTAAGCCAACACACAACATATGAGTAGTAGATTACGGCGGCCTCATACACTGTGCAGAAATTTAATTTAATAGGGTACCTATTTTTATAATGTAAATAATTTTTTAAATTATTAGCATAATTATGAATAAATATGTATTTTTTTTATATAAGTTGTTTAATTACTTTGTTATTACTTTACAAAAAAAAAACGTGTTAAACTTTCTTTATTTTATTTTGATATTTTGAAACGTCATCTCATAAATCCCAGTTCGCTTCGTTATAGAAGCTGACTTGGAGTTTAGTAGTAAACAGTATTGTTAAAAGCATGCAGATAAGCTCACATTCTGGTACGGCATTACAATGGGTTTTTTTTTTTTGGGACCTAGGTGGCCGATTATAACTTAAATTAACGTAAACTATTGTAATTGGAAAATTTATAAATGAATGGTTTGTGTGATCTTTGTTACAATTTTTTATATATTAATGAAGTAAATCCTAATCATTACTTCTATTCAAAAGAAAAAAAAAAAAAAAAAAAAGAAAAAAAAAACCAATCAATCATATCTAATTTTACAGTTTATTTTGAATTTATATTTGCAAGAAACTATTGGATATTTGTTTCTTTTGATTGATTATAAAAAGCTCTTTACCAGTTGTTGCGAATTGATAACACTGGTTTACAGCCAAAAAATACCAAGAACGCCACATGCCTAGATAAGTTAATTCGGACCTCCTGAGCATGAAAAACGCAATTATTATTTTTTTCTAAGTACCGTTTTTTAGATAACTGTACTTTTATGTTTTTCGGTGTATGGCCCCACTCAAACCCTTGTGGTGTCCAACGGAAAAATTCGATTGAGATAAGTGGCATATCGATGGAAAGGTAATTGAATATCTTCTCCGTTGATATGCTGGAAAATTCTATCTGATAAAAAATCGCTGAGATATGGCGAAGATATGGCGAAGATTCATCCGAAAAAAACGCAATAGTTCAAATCGCTTATCATTTTAATTTAAATTTTTTTAATTTACGCCGAATTTACTGTGTGAGCAATGAAAATGAAAATATTTTCGTTCCACAAAATCCTTAATAAAAACTTTAGTTTTCATCCGATTTTTTTAAAAATACGTTTAAAATATTGAAAATTAAATAAACTATTTGGTAAAAGAATAAAACATTCCAGATCTTCAATATAACGTAGGAAAAAATTTAATTGAAAAATTTTGAAAAAAACGTAAAAAAAGCAAATTTTGAACTTTGAGGTGCCATATCTCAGCGATTTTTTATCAGATAGAATTTTCCAGCATATCAACGGAGAAGACCTTTCCATCGATATGCCACTTATCTCGATCGAACTTTTCCGTGGGACCCCACAAGTGTTTGAGTGGGGCCATACACCGAAAAACACAAAAGTACCGTTATCTAAAAAGCGGTACTTAGGAAAAAATTATAACAGCGTTTTTCGTGCTCAGGAGGTCCGAATTAACTTATCTAGGCATGTGGCGTACTTGGTATTTTTCCAAATTAAAAATTTGTAAACCTGTGTAATTAATCATTTGTTTTAAAGAACAAAACAGTTGCTTTTCTTTAATGTGCAATCAGCTACAATAAAATGTATTCCAAATGTAGTGCTTAACTTAATTTTCCAACTCTGATACAAGTAGCTACCACACAAGGCTTTGCTGCCCGCTTTTCCACTTTTTTGAGTAAATGAATTGCGTAAACGGAAGTGAATTGTTGACTAAAGTTCAAAAATTATAAAAAGAATACAAATTCTGTTTGTATATGACAATTTCGTACAATAATGACGAACATCAAAAGTTTTCCTTTTTCTTTATCTTCTTAAATCTCGAAGTTTTTGATATTTTAGACAGATTTGTTATTACAATCACAGGCATGATTTTAAAAGCAATGTATATAATTAGAAAAGTCCTCTGTTGCAAACAACACTTTATATACGTGTCAGTATGTACTTTATTTTATTTCCTTAATACAAATGTTATCTTTTATATTTATCCTTTACACTCTCTCCGAATGGCCTTATTCCTTCATTTATTTGCACTTTATTTGTCACTGAATGAGTGTCTGAATATAAAATTGTGTAGTTGATGTTATTTTATAAACTTGGCAAAGTAAGTGTCTCTGTCAATGACAACGAAAATTTGCAATTAAATATAATTTTGTGGACATTTAAACTCTTTTTCCAACACTTTTATAAACAATTTGGACATAATTTTGTTATAAAACTTTTGGCAGCTCAATAAATGATTACAATGACATCTTACACTTAAAGAACATTTGAAGTCTTTGTAAGTTGTAACATAGAGAACGAATTGGGTAAGCAAAAGGGTACTTTGATTAAAAGTCAGTTACCTGCTTCAAGCATTTTTAATGAAAATTAAATTTTTTTTAAATTTTTCTTTATTGTTTAGAGTAGGAATAACTGTACTTTCGAAAAAAGATAATTATTTTGAAAATACAAGTTTTACATGACAAAGGAACAAAAAATTCTACACAGGAGGTTGGTTCTCTCTATATTTATAAAGACCAATTAAGATTTGACATGGGAAAAATAAAATTCTATTTAAAATAATCACGATAATAATAAATTATTTAATCAAGAAGAAATAATAAATTTTCCATTTCCATACTTTATGTTTGTCTGATGACTTTTGATCTCATACCCTTTGATTTGAAGTTATTTTTTTCAAAACTTTTGGAAAACTAATTTTTAAGTCCATGTTTTTTCAAACATTCTTTTATAAACATATTCGTATATTTTACACCTAAGAAGTAAAGTTACGTTTCAAATGTAATGCAAAGTAAGTAGAGGAAGGCGCTCGATTTGTCTAACTTGTTTCTAAGTCAACTATTATAAATTTATATGAAATTACTCTTGATTTAGGATGTCAAAAGAATAAGTTGAGGAGGAACAGTATGTTTTCGGACTGGAACGCAAAGCCCACAGGATTTAATCTACCCTATCCTAAACACTAGAATATAATAGAGAAGCAAAATGTTTTTTGTAGGTTTGAAGAAGGCGATCAAAATAGCAGGTATAAAAGATATGTAATTTTCAGGGTGACAAAATATCTAACGAGTTCATGAAAACACAAGGTATGCGACATGCTAAGTTCATACTTTTACGAAATTGCTATATTTGTTCCCTGGTTTGTACGTCTCCTATAATTAAAATGCTATATATATACGTTTATGCTCGAAACAGAAACTTTATTTATTTATTTATTTATTTATTTATAATGTTAAAATACAGTACAACAAGCTTAAATCTTATCTAACAGTACTGGTAGGATATGGAAAATAGGAACTTGATGACAAATGAACAATAAATTAATATTACAATAAAATAAAAAAAAATAAAAAAAAAATATTAATACATGGTTATATAAAACTTAGGTTTTAAAAATGAATGATGTTAATAAAAAAGTGAAATAAAAATATAATCAACCGTATTAGAACCTCGAAAAATGTGATTCAATTGCAGATCTAAATTGCATTGCATTGCTTTTCAACTGAATGTTTGATGGAAGTTGGTTCCATAAGCGAATAGTTGTTATATAAAAATGTCTTTCAGATACTAGTTTCCAATATCTTAATGTATTTATCTTAAGACCCCTGTTTGATGTTGAAAACTGCAATCTGTTGTATAAATAAGTGGGCTGTTTAGTATAGATAATCTTGTGCAGAAAGATAAGAGAACGACATTTTAATAAGTTTTCCATCGACATTTTATAAATTTTCCTCGAAAAATTTGAAACACTGCTATATCTGCCCACACCATAGACATATCTGGCAATATTATTATATGTAACATTGAGTTTTTGCTTGCTCACCGAGTCTAGAAACGGGAAAAGTTCGCATCCATACAAGAGATTTGGAATTAAATATGTTTTCGCCAAAAGCAAACGTATATTAATAGGTGTAAAGTACTGAGTTCCCCATAAATGTCTTAGTATACTATATGTTTTACCACACGCAACATTAATATGATTAGTCCAAGTAAGCTGATCATTGAAAACTACTACTACTAATAATAACGTCAGAATATCCTAGAGTAACAGCAGATAAGTTTGTGACTAGGGGCTCAATGTCAACATTTCTGTTCGGTCTGTAGACAGTTCCGAGTAACAGCCTTTTCTCAAGATTAAATATTTCAATAAACAAGTATTCCATTCTCACTGTGTTGTCATCATTTCTAACATTAGTACACACAGTTTTACATTTAATTGTTGATTTAACATAGACTGAAACTCCGCCACCGTGGGAATATCGATCTGAACGAAATAGGCGGTATCCGCTTAGCTCATATACACTATCTGGTGTATTAACATGAAACCAGGTCTCCGAGATACATATAACTTCAACATTGGAACCTTCAAAAATATAACGAAACTCGTCCATTTTGTTGTTAAGGCTCTGTGCATTGATGTGGCATATATTTAGCCCCGTAGCTTGTTTGCGGAAAATGCGTACTAAATTGTGGAGATTATCACCAGAACCAACTCCATCATAATCGTTAAGATGGTAAATCATACTTAAAATATTTAAAATATTGGGGAATGGTAGCAATGCAAGCAATTTCAAGGTTCGCAACTATTAAGGCAAAATTACACACAATAATAAAAATTTTTATATATAACTTACAATTAACAATATGAGCAATAATAATAATATATAACAAGTAGACTAAACAATCATTATAATAACAATTACTCTCGGTCATCTGAGTCATCACGAAATTTCCATTTCAGCATTTTAAGGTCGACTATACATTCCGGATCATCATGTTCATGTTGCTTAACACAAATTAAGCCTCGATTTACAAAAACCGCTGCCAACACTTTTCGTCTTTTCAGGTGATGAGAACGTTGTCGAATGCGATAATTTTGGGAGGTAAGATTCTCATTGATGTAGAACGGAATAGAGCTGTTTAATCCAAGTACATTTAATCGCAAGACGTCTTTCTTAGCTTTTATATATGAGGTGATGGATTTCATAACGTAATTGCGCTCATAGGGTGAATGGAACCTGATAATAATAGGTGTGTTAAGCTTTACTGAGCCCTTGTTCCTCTTAGGTTTCACACGGAAGGCAGATCTAACTTCTGGAGGCAGATCTAACTTCTGGAGGGTGAATATCTATAGTTTGACATATTTTGGCAAACAGACCAACTATATTTTCATTCTCTTGTTCTGGTATTCCTACCAGACGAATCTCAGAGACAACTGCAGAGTTGTCATGTTTTCTGGCAGCATCTTTTAAACGTGCTATTTCTTGTTTCAGTTCCTCCGTTTCTTCAGAGAGTGCAGTGACTTTCGTGGAACTAATATTCTCCATATGAACAACTCTAGATTCCAGTAAAACTACTCGCTCTCTCAGGTTATCAACGTCAGTCTTTGCGGCATTCAGTCTTTTATCGATTTCGCTCAATAAGCGCTCTTCATATTGACGAAACATGACCTTAATTGTTTCCTGTAGTTGTTCGGCCAATTTTTCAAATCTTTTTTTCATTACCTGAACAAATTTGAAAGGGGATCCAATACCAGAAGTGCAATCATGTTCGATGTTAGTGAACCGGGCAACTTTGGGTGTATACTCAATTGACGATGCTTGTCGTTTTCTACTTAAAGAATTATCAGATTCCATTGCAGAGGTTGCCCCTTTTTCTTTATTTTCAGGCTTAGATTGGCTTCTTAACTTAGGTAAATTCATTTGTTTTATTTGTAAATTAAAATTTAGTCGTTAAATTTTATATTTTAAATTTTCAATTTGTTATGTAACGGAAGAAACAAGAAATTAAATTATTGTAATGTGTTAGAACTTGGCAGCACTATATTTGTATCATCTGTTTAGTATTCGAAAATCAGAACAGGTGATACTATTGTAATTACAGCTGTATGTATATATGTGTATATCTATTTTTTTTCTTGGTGTTTATATTTTTTACTGTTTTAGATATTTAATTTTGTTTTTGTTTGTTTTATATTTTTATTATTTCTGTGATGTAACACTGTTATTGTTGTGTACATATGTATATATATGGTTTATATATAGTTTCTGTTATTGTTGGTGTTTAATATGTATCAATATTTTGTTTATTTTTATTGTTTATATTTAACTTACTTTTCATTTACACAATCGTTTTGAAACATTCTATTCTCAATTTTTTTTACTAAGTTCTCATATTGTTACCAAAATCACATACAGATTCTACATTTAGAAATAACCGCCAATTACAATCAAGTACAAAAAAACACGTCCGCACAGTTCAACAATTCTTCTTTTCTTATATAATTCAGAGATAAAGCTGTGTGGTTCATGAATCGTTTGTCTTATTACTGTTTTTTAATTTTGCGTTTTTCGTAGCAATAAGAGGTACGCAGTTTTTTTTTATTAATTTATATCGTCGTATCAATATTATTTAAATATTTTCTTCATGAATTTTTTCAATAAAAACAATTTTTAGTTTATTCTGTAAATTATTTTTGGAATAAATTTAATTTAGTTTTTCTTTCGGATTTATTTTTTAATTATTTTTGAACGAAAACTTTAGTAAACATATTAGAGTTTTGTTTCATTACTGTAATATAATCGCGGTAAACATGACAAACACTTTTATGCATCTGGAATTTAGCATTCATCTGTATTTATTCATGTCAACTTTTTGGTTTTCATCCATATAAAAAATTTTTGTAGCTTTTTATGCCAACAAATATATGTCGGCATATGGTAAATACTATACTCATATAGTAAAGCAAACTTATATGATCATGCAAGAGGGTAAAAGGCTAGACAGAGAAAAACTGTGGAACGTAATATTTCAAGTGTCACTTGCATTTCTTAAATGCTATATTTTCCAGTTAAAATTGTTTGAAACGTCATATGCATTCACCTCACGCAATATGTGTTGAGAAAAAAGAAACGTATAAATTTCATAAAGTATGATAATAAAGAACGAGGCTTGTTGCATAAGTGAATAATAAGTAAACGTTTAATAACTTGTACTTATACATAAATACAAAATATTGAACTTCAATTTATATTTTTTTGTTTCATTTACAGTTTAACGACATATTAATAGATTTCTGTAAATCCTATAGAAGTCGTTTAGCATTTTACAAACAAAATTTATTAAACATCCTTCTTCTCCAACAAATTTTTAAAAAAATAAAATTAATTTCAACAAATTTTGGAATATAATAATGTTGAATTTTAAAATTGTGGTTATAAAATTTTAATATGCCCAACACATTCTCACGTCTGTGTGCGGATAAAAAATGTTTGATTGAAAATAATTTAAATTACACTGTCCAACAGAATTTTGGAAACAATATAACGAATGTATAATTCTGAAACGTTAAGTTGAGCAGATCAATTTTATAAAATATACTTAAAATTTAAAATAAATTGACAAATCAAATCAATAAAGAGAAAATAGGACGGGAAAATTATTTTTTTTTTATTTCCTTAGGAATTCAAGCTTTATTTAACTGTTTTTGTATCAACGGATGCGAATCCAAGTTTGGTCAGAAGTTTTTGAGAATTGAAGCAATATATTTCAGCCCTGGTTAGTGGTACGTTTCTGTCCTTCTTGTCGTGCAGTGTATAGTATTCCTTGCACTGAATATTTTGTCTTCGCATCACAAGCCCACCATATTTTTATGCCGTACTTAGCTGGATTTTAATGTATATATTGCGTAAATTTGTGTTTGCCTAATAGGCAACAACTACTGGCCTATTGTTGTAGTGTCATGTAAACTAGGTTTTTTGAAAAAACTTCATATACCATGTATTGGTATAGCTTTATCTACCCGAAGTCAAGTGTTCTGCCATCATAAAATTGAATATAACGCTTCAGGGCAATGCGATGGTGATTGGTGATAGGATATCGCAGTTCTGAAAATAAAAAATTGTCTGAACACCATAAAGACTCCGGTTTTTGATTAATGTTGTGTGAAGTACCATCAAAATTACGATGAATGCATCTAACTCACTCGACGTCAAGTCTTCCCACACTTTTGGATTTTTATCAGTATTTGCGGTATTTTATTTTTTACTTTCGCACCAGGTCGAAAACGTTTTAAGCTATGACGTTATTTTGACGCAAGCGTACACATTTGAATCTTGTTTGTTCAACTTTGTTCTGTTCTTATAGAAATATACGCTTTTCTGGACAGTTTGTGCAAACACTTTTTCTTCGTAGTTCTCAGAATCATACAGCCTTTTTGGTTCATTAACTACCTTATTTTCATTCGGAACGTAATCCAAATCACCAATATGTTCATCTACTACCGATTCAGTTTCATTTTCTTCCTCAGCAATTCGCTCATGCTCTAGAAGGTTACATGAAATTTTAAGTTTCTAAATAAGTTTTAAATATGTTAAAACAACATTTCATATTGAAGAAGGTCTCTGCTCAAGAGACTCGTCAGGAGACTTTTTACCAAGAATAATATTAAAACTATAAACTCGTATATTCAAAAATAATACACTAAATGTATAATTCCCATTCAGTGTATAAAAAATAAATAAGCAATGCATTCCTGTTTTTCAAAGAAATATGGAGAGAGCCACTTCAAAAAATCCAACATGGCCCACGTTTTAATTGAAGATATTCGTATGGCAACGAAGTTGTTTTTATAAAATTTCAATACATTCACTATTATTGTTCTCAAAATGTATATTATAAGAAATTTGCATTCAATTTCGCCCACTTTTTGGCTGATAATTTGTATTGATTATGAAA
Organism: Metopia argyrocephala; assembly: GCA_963576795.1. NCBI lineage: Eukaryota > Metazoa > Arthropoda > Insecta > Diptera > Sarcophagidae > Metopia > Metopia argyrocephala. The sequence goes on along the minus strand of OY756211.1, from coordinate 50,999,741 downwards.
CTATTTCCACCAAATTTAAAACTTTCACTTTAACCGGTATCCAAATGTAAATATTTATATTTAGTTTGAATAGGAGTAACCATGGAAATTCTTTCGGCTCCACCTACTTTTTGATTGATGATTTGTATATACTACGAATGCATTTGTACCAAATTCAAATATTTTTACTGTTGCAATTCCAAAGATATTTGCAAATAATTCGAATGTTTGAAATTTATTTTCCTTTCTATATGTTTACACCGAAATACACTGTACAAATTTAATTTAATGAATATCATCAGTTCAACTGTCTACAGACTTCAAACAAATAAACACAAAAATGTATGAATATGACGTCCAAGAGATAAGCCCTAACAAATATAACCATCACCATCGAGTTCTATTATGAGCAATGCTGGTTTCTTTAGGCTAACAGTGGTAATCAGACTTGAAATTCTCATTTGTTAAGTTCATGACTTTTCCTTCAGCCAATGTCCTTTTGCTTAAAATACATTTTGTTTTCACTGTATGTATAACTATATATGTATTTACACATATAGTACATATATGTTATATGTGAATATATATTTTAAGACAAATGAAATTTAATTAACTTCAGTATTCACTTTAAACAAATACCAAATAATTTTAATTCTACCAATTCGTCTGTGTGTGTTTTAAAATTATTTGTATCTTATTCAAAAAGCAATATAAATTACAAATGAAAATCAAGAGAATATATGTATAGGTATATACTATACATATGGATATATATATATTCATATATGTACGTATATAAACATATGTTACGTACATACATATGTACTTACATTTGTTTGGAAACATATGTTAAAGAAGAAAGGAATACTTTCGTAAATCTTTGTAACGGTTATGCAAATAATATAGAAAATTTTTGAACAATGTCTTTGGAAGGCTTATCTGAAAATAATAAATATGTAGATTAATAAGGAAATAATTCCTTCTTTCAGTTTTTGTTTTTGGTTAGCAAAGAAATATGAAAATATTTGCTGGGTTATTGCTATTAAGTACTTACTTACCTAACTAGTATGGTATGTTGACCCATTTTAATATCGTAATACTGAATTTAATAAACATGTAATGTACTCTCAGGCAGTACGAATAATTTATTTATTCATTTTATTCTTGACACATGTTTATTTCAGCAAAATGTACGATGTAATATAATTTCATTAATATGTAACAAATTTTAAAATTATTTAATTAAGTTCTAATGGAAAACCAATAAACGAGTCGCATAAAAATTATAGTTCACTCAGGACAATGTAAACTAGTTAAATAAGCGATTGTAAGCCTTTATTAGATAGTTGACGTTTTTTAATGTGAAAATATAGGATCAATATAGTTATTATTGATACTGCAACCTCATAAACTTAATAAAAGTTTTTTACATGAAACCATGGTATACTTTTGTTGCGTGCTTAAAGAAAATCTGTTTTTTTACTGAGAGAGTAGAGGGAATAAATCTCTAAGTAAGTTGTAAAATAAGGCATTAAAAAAAGAGGGAAAACTTGTTGGTGCTTCGTTTTGGTTTTGTGGTTGCCTATTGGCATCGTTCGGAAATGTCCTTTTGTAAATGTAAATTAAACTAGTATGTTGCCATTTAGGAAGAACAGTAGTTGCAGGCTGCACTGAGTTTAAATTAAATGGAAAGTTGTGCATCAGAATTAAAAGAAGGCGTGAATATTAGACGGCAATTAAAAACATATTCGTCCTGAAACAATAATTGATGAAAATTGTTTTTTAAATTGAAATTATTATGAAAATTGGCATTTAAATTAAAATGCCTATTGTGCACTTCGTGATATTTTCGGTCAATTAAACCGTCCAAATTTGAGAAAACTGAGTCTGTAGGAGATGTGAAAACACTAGTGCATGCTCGTACAGCTCATACTGCAGAAAATATTGCTGCACCTCAACTCGTCTTCGTGCCCATGATAACGAACTTTTTATGGTTCGAATTGGAAGATATGGATGTGGACGATATGTGGTTTGAACAGCACAGTGCTACCTGACACACCCGCTAACGAAAAAATTACTATTTTGCACGCCAAATTCAATGGCCGTGTTATCTCACGTGGTCGCGATGTCAATTGGTCGCCAAGATCATGTGATTTGATACCGTTGGACTTCTTTCTTTAGGGTTATTTGAAAGAAAAGGTGTACTTCGATAAGCTAGAAATAATTCAACAGCTAATGGCATAAAATCTCAACCTCAGCGTCATCGAAAATTTGGACCATCGGATGGAGGTGTGCCGCCGGAGGTTGCGAAGGCCATTTGGCCGCTATTTTGCCCCGTACATATTTAAACCATACGAAATTATCATAATAATAAGAAATAACAATAATTTCTTAATAATAAGTGGTTTATTCAAAATCAGAATCGGCTCTTAAAGTTTAACCACCCTTTATATCGTTCACAAATACTTTTAATTTCCTTGTTAGAAGCCTTTTATTTTTTTAAGTAAAGCCAATTTCGGCGACTACCTCTTAGCAGTCTTCTGGCAAAAAGCTGTGAGAGTAATTGATTGCCTTTATTGTACATTTTATGTTTTGGCTATATTGTTTCGTACGAATATAAAAATGTTTCCAGAAACTTGTTGCAATAAGAATAGATGTTGATATGAAGTTAACACATGTTTTTCACAAGAAGAACAGAGTACTACTTTATCAACATTATTTCGTAACTATTTCATACGAAACATTTTTATGTGTAATTTGACAGCTTTTGGTACCAGACATTAAAGAAAAATGCTTCTTGAATCATTTGAAATTATCGGTATTCGGAAGAATTTTACCCATTTACAACAAGCTTTTTAAAAATATTGTCTTTTTAATTGCTAGTATGTATTCCCAAATATTTGATTAACAGTTTTAGCATTAAAATTTATGCTCTCCAAATTCTTATTTAAATATAAAAGAATATTTATTCCTTTTAAAGTTGCAATCATTTAAATTTGTCATTCAAACAATAAAGGAAAAAATAATGAATAAATAAATCCTAAAATCCATATAATATTTCAAACATTTTCATTAAGTATACAATTATCTTGATTGCATTTGATGTTATTTATCAGATTAAAAAACATTTTCAAAATAATCTTTTATGTTTATTTAATGACATTTGAAATTGATAAAAATCAAGTAAATAAGCTTCTATTCTCTAAAACTCATTCATTGTTCTTTTATAGAAATAATTTTATAAAAAAAATTAATTTAATGAATGAAAAATATATAAAAGCAATATGTCAGTACGTATGTTTATATATGAATATATTCATAGAATATAATAATTGATGAGACGATAATATGTATTGATGATACTGAACACATATTAAGCCAATAACACACAAAATGCAATTATTCTTACAAATAACTGATAAATTAGCAGAGAATTGCATAAGATTTCTTTTTCTGTTTCTAAAAATTAATTAGAGATTTATTTTGATTTTAATTTCAATAAAGTACTATTTTTTTCTTTATTTGTGGTCTCTTGAGCAGAGATTTTTGTATTAAGATTTTCATTGAATTAAAAAAAACTTGTATTTCTGCTCACTGATTAAAGCTCTATTCAAAACAATTTATAAAACTTTGCATTTTCTGGCATTGGGAAGACAGTAATAAATATATGGAACGAAAAAAAAGAAAAGAAAATTATTTACAACCTGATTTAAAGTCTTAGTAAACTCTGAGCACAATCTTTCAAAAATATTCTCTTTTTACCCACTCATTAAAAGAAATCATTCAAGAATAGCAATTTAGCAAAAATAATTCAATACATTACTGGTTAGTAATAGATTTAAACACTAATTTGTTACAAATATGCACATGTAAGTTCACGTCTTTGAAAAAACACCCAAACAGTGAAACATTACAAACAAATAAAAGTCCCTGCTGCTTTTCATCAAACTTTAATTGCACACCAATTAGTGTGGAAAAAAACTTCGTAATTTTCATTCATCTTGTCAAAGAATAAGTAAAAACAAAAAATTTATTTCCAAAAGCGGTTGTAATTACGCATTTCCAGCAACACTATAATGAAATGTTTCTGGGTAAGGTAAAATAAAATGGAAAATGTAAAACTCTTGGCATAGAGGAAATATGTGAAAACAGGACAACAGACAGACAATGGCAAAATATTTCAACAAATCATGGACGACCATTGAAATAAGCAGCATCAAGTGGCTTTTATAATGAGTTTAATGATGTGGTTTTTCAACAAAAAACATTGACTGTATTATTTGGTACAAGGCAATTAGGTTTTCTGTTTGATAAAGAAAGATATAGTATTACCCGGATCCATATGAATACTTTTCGAAAACGAATTTAAATGTGAATTTGATTAAACTATCGAATTCCTTTGCACTTACCACTTTAATTAACGTTTCTTTTCAACAATTTTGCATATTTGTTTTATTATAACAAAATTACTAATAAGTTTTATATAATTTTTTTTTTTTTTTTGATAAATAACAATAAAAGTTAAATTCCTTTTATCGTATCTTTAGAAGTGTTGAAGCTAAAGTTTCTGAATATAGTGTAATTGATTTCGTCGTCATTAAAAATTTTCAGTTGAAAAAAAGGAGGACATGTAGACGTGGTAGTTTCGAGACAAACTAACTATTGAGTTCAGCATATCTTAAAATCAGTAACAGTTTTTAAATTTGGTCTGAATTACTCCGTAGCCACTAAAAATCATCAGTCGTAAAATGTGGACAAATGATAGTGCTAGGTGTAGCGAAGCACGCTGGGTGTAAGCTAGTGTTATATAAAGAATTGATTATGCAAAATATCAAAATATGAGGAATTGTATTACAATACTATCAAAAAGAATAAACAAGTACTCTACGAAGTACATCATACACTATATATGAATGTACATTTCGTATAAACCTATTTATTTTAATATTTATTTATTTGCCTTTTAGAATATTTTTTTGTTTTATTCTACCCTTTTTCAAATTTTTTATTAAAAAGGAAATGTATGATGTGTCTGGAAGAATAACACCGCATTGCGGCATATTATGAGCATATGGTCTTTGGTTGCTTTTTATTCTTTTTTTTTTCAAAGTTTTACTTGCTGTTCTGGTTATAGTACCGTTATGTCTCTGTATCTTGTTTCTGTTAAAAAATAATTTCAGTCAAGAATATTTAAATAAATTATACAGAGTTTTTTGTTTCTACTTACACAGGCAAATAATAATAAAAAATTTATTAAAAAACATCATAAAATATTTTCTACTTTAAACAAATGATTTTTGTCCATTTTCATACCTACAAACATAAAATCTTCTTGAGAAAACTATGTTAACCTAAAGTATCATCCATTAAAAGTCTAGCTTCTCGCAGCACTCATATTGGGTGTGCCAATTTTTATCCATGAGTACCAGGACCTACAGTTTAAAGTTGACTCCGAACGACAGACTTAAGAAGCTTGTTATTAGTTACTCTCAGAGGTTTTGCCAAAGGATTGCTAAGAGGTAGTCGCCGAAAGACATATTTTTTATATTTCTTTTTTTTTTTCAAGATGTCAGAGAGTTATCGTCCTAGTAAGCTAACACAATAACCACTAGACCACGCAGACTACTCTTTGTCTTATTAATCATTAATAATTTGAACACGATATTGACCATTTAATTTCTGTTTAGTAGGTTATGCCTTTTTAACTACATATGTTATTGATATATTACTACTAGCCAATTATATTTTCTAAAGATTACACAACAACAAAAAAAAAAGACACAAAGAGACTTATGTTCAGGTTTAACATACGCAACAGTATTTCAAAGCTATCTTTTGGAAAAAAATCGGCAAAACTCTAATTTTTTCCGATCCTGGGGCTAAAAGAATTTAAGTAATTTTAATCAAAAGTTGAATTTTTTTATTATTTTTTAAAAAGAACTTGAAAGCTGAATTTTATTGATAAAATTTTGGATATTGTAGTAGTAAAAATGGTAGTCGCCGTGGTCTAGTGGTTAGTGTGTTGGCTTACTAAGACATGGGCCCTGGGTTCGACTCCAGGCTCTGACATCTTCAAAAAAAGAAATATGAAAAAATATTTCTTTCGGCGACTACCTCTCAGCAGTCTTCTGGCAAAAGCTCTGAGAGTAACTAATTGCCATGAACAAGCTTCTCAAGTCTGTCGTTCGGAGTCGACATTAAACTGTAGGTCCCGGTACTTATGGATAAAAATTGACACACACAACATGAGTGCTGCGAGAAGCTAGACCGTAATCCTGACACAGGGTTGTAAAGGCCAGTTATGTATGTTATGTATGTATGTAGTAGTAAAAATAGTATAAATATTACTTAAAACCCAGTCCTTGCTATGAAGTACTAATCTACAAGTTAAAAAAAAAACAAATAAATTTGATTAGAGAAATTTCCTGGCCCTCCGGAAGTTGGATTTTGAGGGGTGTGCCAGGGTTTTCTTCCCTAGTAGGGACGAATGGGCATCACGAAAGATTTGTATGGGTTCCGATGTTTCAGTTTACTCGGCTCGCTCTAAGATGGAATCCGGCGTGGGAGCTTGTGTTTTCTCCAAGTCTGCCAAATCGGCAGAGTCTTTTAGACTCCTGGACACGTGCAGTGTTTTTCAGGCCGAGGTATTTGCTATTATGCAAGCTTTGAGGATACTAAGGGAACGATGAATCAGGGGTGAAAATAGAGTTTTTTTCGATAGCCAGGCAGCTATCAGAGCCCTGGCGTCGCCCATGGGAAACTCTTCCCTGGTTCTTCGTTGTCAGGAGCTCCTGAAGCTCCTTAGAAATACTTGTAACATATCCTTGGTCTGGGTTCCGGGTCATATGGATATCATGGGAAATGAGAAGGCGGAGCACCTCTGCTGGAGGGGAGTCTTTTGCTTCCTTCCCAGATGTCCACTGCCCTATGACTGTCATTAAAGAAGGGATATCCAAGTTTTTCCTTGGGAAATCACAGAGCAAATGGAATTCTATTACTTCCTGTGCTGTTTTTACAACAATTTGACCTCGGTATGACCGGGGCAGCACTCTAGGAATCTTAGGGATTTATCGTTAGTCCTTGTGCAAACTTATAGCTGTGTATGTTTGAAGTTTTTTGGGTAGCTTGGCGCAATGTGCGAACTTAGACCCCCTTGCTTTACTCCACTTTATAGACAGCTCTGATTGGCTGTAGTTCTTTTTCTACAATATTTTAGGTGATTTCAGTTTGGTCCTGCAATCGTTTCAAAACAGCATCTTGTGCTAATTGTAGTTGATCACCTTTTTGATTAACTAGACATTTGACCTACCCATCTACCTAGAGGAATAGAAAGTAGTTTAATAACGATGAAAAATTAGAACAATATACATATGCAGAGTTATACTAATTGACAACTATTTATTTGAATTTTAATAAGTATTTAATATTAGAGTTGCACACGATTAAGACTACAATTTCTATTTAAAAAAATTTAAATGTTTAAGATTTAGATTAAAATAAGACATCTTAATAAAATCTAAATTTTTTAATGGTCTTTTTATCAAATTTACAATTTCAAACTTGTGCCCATATCTTGTTTTCTAAAACCATTTACACAAAATGCAATGTTAAGCTTTATTTCCAAAAAAAATCAAAATTGTTGGATTTAAAAAAACAACAACATTCAACAAACCCATGAAACTCTTTTAAATCTTCTAAGAAATATTTACGTTTTTTTGTAAAACACAAATATATATTACGAGCATAAAACCATAAAGAAATGGGTCATAAAGTATTTAGACCCTTTTCTGTATTATTTTTTGTACATTTTACATTCCTTCTCTTTCCCAAAGTTTTTTATATTATACTTAGGGCTTTCTATTGTACATAAAGACTATTAAGGATGAATAAAATTTACACGGCTGAACAGAAAGTTCAAAAATATTTTAACAATTTAGGAAAAGTAAGTGAAAAGACTGATACACATATGTGTATGAGCTGATAAATTTTCCTTGAAATCGTCAAACTTCTACGAAAAAATCCTCAAAATCGGTAAATTGATTTGAAGGAATCGTCAAAAAATCGTCACCATAATATAATATTATATGCAATTTTATTATTAATTATAATATTATATTATATAAAATTTTAAAACCTAAATAAAAAAAAAACATCAATCATTATAATCATTTATTATCTTCATACATATATTACCATTACACACTTTAGATAGCTAAGGGCAATTTTGAAGTCAAAGGACTCTCAATTCCTTTTTGTAAACGAATTCTTTTGTAAACAAATTGGTCTAAAAGAACGATTTTTGAAAGTGGTTTCTAAGTTATGTTTTGTTTAGATTTACTTGATTAAACATTCATTTTCCGTTTTCAAAATAAGGTAGTGAAATTAATTTGTTTCCGATTAAATTTAGAAAAAGTTAGGAAAAACGACCAGAGTTTCTCAGTTAACTTCTGATATTTTTATAGTTTAAAGTTATTTTTTGGAAAAATTTTACTGAAATTAGTTTTAAATGTTTTAATTCTTGCCTGTCACATTCTTCCATAAATTTGTTAAATTCTTTCATAAAACAAAATAGTTTCTTCGGTTATTATGTATTAAGGACTTAAAGCTATATATTGGTTTTCAAAATCATATCTTATTAATATTCGACCACACAGTTCATATAAAAATAATAAAGCAAGTAATAATAGTTTTCATAGTTTCAATAGTTTTTCTATTTCATCAATTCTTTCATTAACAAAAATATCTCTACTTTGAAGTCTAAAAAATTTGATTCATCTTTACAATCTGCCAAATAATAAAAATGTTCGATCTTTAGAACATTGATTTTTAAACAAAAAACCGATTTTAATGAGTTTTTAGAATAGTGACTACACTCTAAACCACTTTTGCTGAAAATTAGGTCGATAATAGTAGGCAACACTTTACAGACTGTTTTCGACCTAAAATTAGGCATCTAGTTTTTTAGACATTTGGTTAGTTTTTAAGCAAAATATGTCTAAAATTAAACAAAAGATGTTTAAATATTTTAGGCAATTTGTGTTTAATTTTCCTCCCTTTAATATATTTATTTTCAACACTCCTTAAATGAAAATGCCTAAAATATATATTTTCAATAAATTTATTTAATATATTATAAATTATATATCTTATAAACAATCTATATATACTTATAAATATATATAAAATACATATATATACATATGTCCATAACTTTTTTATCTTTTAACAAGTTACATAATATTACATATACGTTACATACATATTATTATATACATAAAAAAATTTAATTAAAACACATAAAATCCAAAATATAAATTAAACACATTGCATTTTTCTTCTTTATGTACGTACGAACAAATGTAGATGATAAACTCCTAAACTTTGTCATTTTTTTCTGCAAATTTTTCAACGAACACTTTTTTGTAAATAATTAATATACACTTAAATATATTTTATAAACTAGTTATTAATTACAATAAACACCACCAACTGCATACAAAACACTTTTTTTAATATATAGATGGTTCAGCCACTGCAAATTTAATTTTTTTAAAAATTTCAGAATAGGACGCGACTCTTTTGAAGTTTTTATTGCAAATAAATGCTTCTTCTCTTTTTCGCCCCTTTATTACCAGGTGTTCCAACTTTTTTTACTAAAATGTTCTCAATATTACACACTTATAACTATTTTTAGGCAAAAGTGCTTAATTTTACAAATTTTTTACTGATTTTAAGCAAATGTGCTTAATATTAAACATTATTTAGTAAATTAAAACATAATTTGTTTAAACATAAACAATTTTGATAGCAAATAAACTTTTTTGTGTAAATTTTTTATTGTTTTTAAAATTAAGAATGAAATTTATATAATTTCGGACAACAACAAATTTTCAACACCAATTTAGACATAATATGAACCTAAATTTTGGGAAAAGTTTTAGAGTGTACAACTAATTCTAGCAACAACCAGCGTGTTTGAATTAGATGTAAATTTTTTATTTCTAATAATCATATTTTATTTATTTCTAATGGTATCTTTTGAAATTTGGAGTATTATATTGGTTGATATAACAGTTGCTAATTTTGGATTTTACTATATAAAACAGGCATAATAATCCTTTCAGAAATAGAGTAATATTCTACATTTGAATTTCCAAAAGCAACAGCTGCAAATAGTGTAATAATTCAATTTAAACAAAATATGTATAACCTACACCAAAAACATTGATGTGATACTTAAAAATCGGAGTTTAAATGCCAAAGATATAACGACAAAACTAGAAAATAAATGATATTGCAATGTTTTTGTCTCGAAAATTCCAATATCTTAATATTAGTCAATAGTCCTTAAGGACAAAACATTAGTCTTCTCGAGACAAAAAAAATGCTTATATTATACTTTGAAATCGGACTGTAAGTGCCTAAGATATAACGAAAAACCTGAAGAGGATACCCCTACGTTCGGTTAAAAAAAATTCTTTTTCGAAATGTTCTTGCAAAAGAACTTTATTTCAACAATTTGCACGAGTTGCTCTGGTGTAAGTCGATTCATATTGAAACTTAAAGCAGATATCAGCTGTTAAGTGGGTTGTCTAACAAAGTAGTGATGCCATCACAAAGTTGTGATACTCTATAAAAATCACTCATTATTTGCAATCATTCTAATTTTAAGTGCTGTTAAAATTGTTGTGTTGTTCTTATTATTTTTGTTAGACTTTCGTCACTGTATACTCTGTATTTACCAATGAATTCGCAGCAAAAAATGATTGCGGCTACTTTGGGTTTATTGTTTGGACAAAATAAAACGAAAGAAATGAATGCGCTGCACCCCAAAGATCGACACAGAACGAAAACATCATTGTTTTGTCAGCTTACTAGAACTATTTAACATTATTTGTATATTATTTCGGCCATCAGGTCACACTTGGTATTTTAATTGTATCTTAACGACCATTACACTTTGCAAGCAATTTTACTAATTTATATAAAATATGTTTTTTTTAGAATAATTGATAATTTTTTTCTATTAAGCGTACCTCTCTTATAAGAATGAACTACCAAATTATGGATTCAATAGTAGATGTAATGGAAAAATTGCACTGCATTTTCAATACTAAACCAACAGACATTCAAGCTGGTGAAGAAATTGTAAGATTTTACAGATTGAAACTATATTAGGTTTTCCGTAGTTCTCTTAAAATTTTGCCAAAACTCAAAAATAAGAGTTAAACATAAAATAGAAAAAGGAAATATTGCGGGAAAACATGTTATGCTCTATGCAATATCCGCACATGCGCTTGTTTTTATCCTAAAACCTCAAGGATATTTTTTTGCCGGCACGTGACAATATTTGTTTACAATGAATTTATTTTAATTGCAGGGTAAACGTAAATGCAACCTTCAGTTGCCAAACCACAAGAGCTGCAACGCCGTAAAAAAAGTCATCGTTTTAATAAAACTACGGATTAGAAACGACTAAAAAGCCTTAAATTAAATATTTAGAATTCTATTAAAGAAAAAAGTAGTCGTATTCAACATACAAATACTGTTAAGCTGATAACATTTGCATATTTAGTCAAAGAGAAGAAATCGCTTTTGCATTTGTTTACTTAAAGGCATACATACATCTTACAGATATCTAACATTTGTATTTTAAATGGACAATTTTATTTACGTGTATTTGTTTTTCTTTCTTGAGTTGCAAATATTAAATCTTAAAAAGACCTATTATTTTGTAATTTTGTTGATTACATTACTTGGCTTTTAAAATTATTCTAAAGGCCTCTAAATATTTAGACATTTTCTCTTAGACAATTATAATTAATTTTAGTAAATTAGTCAAATATTCACAGGGTGTCTGACACTATATTTTGATTCCAATAGTACAAAATTATAAAACCAAAATAATGGAATCCAACAATCCAAGAGTATTCTCCTTATAGTCGACAATTATATTACTTTCTCTTTTTTTAATATTTTAAATATTTTTTTTGTTTTGCTTATCATAACGCTTTATCAGCGCTAGTAAAAACGAAATTTTGGATATTAAACTACATTACTCAAGACATGATAGATTAAAGACAGAGTGGGCAAATTTGAGGTTAGTAAAGGGGGGTTTAAACGGTAATACAAGTCGTACTACATGTAAAATTTTTATGTAGAAGACAGTGAATAGTATCGTGTAAACTTGATATGTAATAAGAGCATACGATATTGAGAGAAAATACGGATGAAAATTTGACAGTCGTACGGCTCTCTTTTTTTTGAAATTTTTAAAAAACTATCACATTCCATTAGATCAGGGATACATTTTTATTTTTTTTTTTTTTTGTAATAAATGTATTTAAAATGCATTTAAATTTTGTGTACATGTGTATTAATATATCTGTCGTATAATTTTTACTCTAATTTTAAAAATTCGGATGGAATTTCATAATACTTTCTCTTTGATTTTACGTACGACTTGTATTACTGTCTAAAGCCGCCTTAAGTAAGTAAACTGGCTGTCAAATGATAAAATGTCAAGAATTTAACTGATATCCCTTGCGATATATTTAGTAAAAAGTTGAGAAATTCTAGCCATGCAAACCCACACTACCATTGTTTGTGTCAAACTTTTGTGAATTGGCTGTTTGAATAACTTAATGAAAACTGCACATTTTTTATCAAACTATCTTCAGTGTTGAGACCATAATAACAGATGTTTTGGGGCCACATGAGGCTAATGTTGACATCAGGGTCCCTCGATTTCAGTAGTACGGCTGTATAAGCCACATAGCCGAGTTTACGAGATAAGCGCAGCTTTGTTGCATAATAAAGCTCCAATATGGCAGGTCTGCGGACGTGCTATAGGTGGATATTTGCAAGATATCATATTCCATTATAAATTCGCATACTTCTAGTTTACCTTTGGTTTTAATAAAAGTGAATTTGTCAAAAAAAAAAAAAAAAATTTGTTGTTTTAACCAATTTACTTCATAACCTCAAATTTGTCCACCCTTTGTTAAACTCCATAATATTGATTGTAATCGTATAAAGATTAGCAATAACGATTACAAATATACCACAGAAAGTCGAACTGATAAATATCGAAGGGTTCACAGAGACCAGAATTTTTAATTTCATACTTAGACAGGCTTACTTTTGCAAGTCCGAAATATAATTTAAAAAAATAGTATCGCTGAATGAAGAAGCTCTATGTAGTGTTCTATCAAAAAAAAAAAAAAAAACTAAGAATAGAGTCTTTAAGAATTTTGAAAATGCTAAATATATTAGGAACCTACGACACAAGCAACAATAATGTTTCCAACAGAAATAGTAAGAACAACACGAACTTAGAAAAACTAAACTTAAAATCATAGTTAACCAAAAACTGTCAATAAATAAAATGCGTCTGTAGCACATTTGTATACAGAAAATGAAGATTTGAATTACAATTCTTTAAATCAAAAATAGAATCAAAATTTTTTGCCTAAAAATACACAAGTTTTGAAGATTAAAAGCTTAAACAATAACCAATTTCGCTTTTGTGATTAAAACGTCAGTGATTTTTCTCCTTTAATTGAGAAATCATTGCAAAAAGGAACCTACTAGATTACAGCAGACGACAGTACAGGCAAATGAATTTGAATTAATTGGAAACTCGTATAAAAATTGCAAGCAAAATAATTTTGCAATGATATGGCGATACGTACATACATAAATGGCCATTTCCACAATTTTCCAGAGTTACGGCCTAGCGTCTCGCAGTACAGATGCTGTATTTCTCAATTTTTTTGTCAAAAAAGTTTAATATCGACTCTGAACGACAGACATGAGAAGGTTGTTTATGACAATCAGTTATTCTCAGAGTTTTTGCCAGAAGATTGCTCATAGGTGCTCGCCGAAACACATATTTTGATGGTTTGATCCCGAGGTTCTCGCCTAGTAAGCCAACACACTACATACCAGACTACGGCGGGTACGATTATATGGCGATATCTCCATTAAATGCTCTTTTTAACCTTTTTATTTAACATTAATTTCTATTATTGTTTTACACCTCAAGCTAAATTATTTATTTTATTATATTTACTTGTATATACATATCTGAGATTAACTTCTTCATAAACCGTTTTAGTTCACTGTACTGTAAGTAATCACTTAAAAACATTTCATGAAATATTTATAAATTTGTCGAGAATTTTGTTTCTCATTTGCAATAATTTCCGACTGTTATCACTTCTATTTCCAAAATAAAATCGAAAAACATCCGCTTTTATTAACAAGTGATTGTCGTTAAACTTAAGGTTGCTTTGGAAATATCAAAAGGGAAAGCAGAGGTGTATTGTGTTATCAGGATATGCTAGACAACAGCAATTGGAAACGGAAATTTAAATTTTCTTTTATGTTTTTCCATTTTTTTGTGCATTTGTTTTACAAATTCATTTCGCAAAAATCGATTGCAGTTAACATTTACAGCCGTGGTAGGTTGTAAGCAATTGAATATTAAAAAATAAAAAAATACATAAATTCGTGAATAAAAAACGAAAATTATTTTGAGAATTTTGGTAAAAGTAGAGGATTCAAAAACCATTTTAGAAATAATAGTTTGAATTGTCTGGTATATCTAGAGTTTATTAAAGTGTAAATTAAAGAATGTATTTGAATTCCAATCAATTGGATGTTCTTCTCGCAGTTATTTATTTTTTTTTTTTTTGTATTTTCCCCAACTCAGATTTTTAAAAATAAATCTCCTTTTAAACTGAAAGATGAAGAAAACTTCAAAACGTATATTGCAATGTTGAAATAAAACATAAGGATGCATACATACATATTTACAGTATGTATGTATGTTTTTTTTTTACTTAGAGTAATACTCAGGCGTGTAAGCTACTTATTTAGGCTGTGCATTTTATTGCAGAATGGAATTGGATTGATAGATTTTGGTTTCCTTCTATTAAACGCAATGAGAGAAGTTGTTGTCAATTTGATCACTCCAACGCCAGTGTTATACCTTCACCCTTGAATGATAAATAGCAACTGCCCCATCTGTCGTTGGATGTTGATTATGAAGTGGTGACCATCCTCGCTAAGTAGGTAGTTGTTATCTTCCCAGTAGGTGGCGCTTTTCTCCTGATCAATGGTTTTTTAATAGCATGCTAGAGGTGGAGTGGAATGTAAGGACGGTTTATTGTGATTTGAAGGGGGAAACTTTTACTTGTTTTTAATAAAATTTCGAGAAACGGCAAATTGTTTATTCTTCATATTTCTCCTTTGCCGGCGTTTAAACTTGGGCTTTTTTAACTTGTATGTGGGGGCTTCAACCACTATGCCACTCACACTCCATGAACATAAAACATTATTTTGCGTCTTACTTTATCGTTTAATATGAAAATATTCATTTATGACGAAGAAACCAAACTCTTGATATGAGTAAAATAAACCTTAAAAGTAATTCTTGACGAAAATTTTATACTTCTTTTAAAGATTTTATCAGATAAAAAACAAAAAATATTTTTCGCCTTATTGGCAAAACATATTCAATATAATTTGAAATGTATGCTTTTGGGGATAAGCATGTCTCTATGGCCATTTCGTCTCTGCTTAAGAGACTCGTCAGAAAAATAGAATTTAAATTTTTTGAAAAACAGAAATGTATTGCTTTGTAAATACTTTTGTTTGGTTTTTATATACTAAATGGGATATGATTCGCATTTAGTCTATAACTATTTTAACATAAGTATTTATAGTTTTGAATAACACCTTTGGGAAAAAGTCTCCTGACGAGTCTCTTAAGCAGAGACGAAATAGCCATAGAGACATGCTTATCCCCAAAAGCATACATTTCAAATTAGATTTTATCAGATCTTATAAATTAAAGAAAAATTTAATTTTTGATCACTATTTTAATATTACCGACCTTAAAATGTAGGTCCTGGTACTCATGAATAAAAATTAACACACACACAATGGATGCTGCGAGAAGCTAAGTCACAAATCTGAAACAGAGTGGTAATGCTACTTACGGTCCCCAAAGAAACGGAAAAACAAAACCATTAAAGAGTGTACAAAAAAAATATTAAATTATGATATTTATTTATAATAATGAAGCAGAAGAAATTATTATACACATAAAATAGGTATAAAATTTCTAAACATATCTGAGAGAATCAAATTTAATATATTACAGGAGATTTAAGATATTGTTCAAAGCAGAGTGGGCAAACAAACAAAACATTTCGCAAACGTTACAACAAAGTCATACACTTTTCAAAATTTTTTAATGGTATTGTACATGAGCAAAACCAAAACAAATACTTTCTAAATGAGAAAGAGCACAAATGAAACAATTAGCTTTTCGCTCTTGTGCTTGCTTTGTTATTCCGTTACATTTGTATAATTTGCTCTTTTTCCTCTTCTTCTTTTCTTTTTCTTCTTATTCATTTGAGTTAGTGTATTTGTAGTACTCAAAACAAAAACAATATACAAAATTAAATGGGACAATCGTTCTCACTGTTTCTGTTTTATTTTTGTTTTACTTATTGTAAAGAACACAACAAAATGAGATCGAAACCAAACAGTATCAAATTGGCCATCATTGGTTTTGGTTGAGTTTTTTCTTTTCATATTTATAATTCAATGTACAAGTATCATCAAAAAACAGAGCCTTACTTTGGTTTTCAAAAACAACAAAAAAATTACCAAAAATAGTACATTTGTATGTGCACACGCCAATATTTACAAATATGCATCGATTTGTCCGAATAAAGGTTTTGCCTTTGCTCTTGTTTCAGTTTCAGGTGAGAAAACAAATATCACCCTTCAGTGTGCTTTAAAAAACTTTTTTTTTAAAAATAAGACATTGGAGACTTTGAGTGTGTGTGTTTTATGTTGATTATTTAAAGATGGGATCAGACGACTACCACAAATGCACCAATTATTGTTTCGTTTGAAATGCCCATAAGAACTAATAATATTCTAGTCTGGACTACGTAAATTTTTTTCGAAATCTTTTAAAACAAAACGATAAGCAAAGTATTGATTAAAAATTTAGACAAACTTTAAAAGTTTTTTTGAAGGAAAAGAAACAAAATTTACAGATTTTGATAAAAAATATTTCAAATAAAACGTTGTAATTTTTCTTTGGCTTTACCAATTTTAATTATTTTTGTTCGGTTAAAGAAAACAAAAAAAAAAAAAAAACAACACAAAATATTTTTTCAAGAAAATTTAAAAAGTAATGAAAAAAAAAACTAAAGTACATAATCGTTCAGAAAATGATTCCTTTGAAGGAATTCTGTACACAAAAGCTATTTAAAACTTAAAGGCCCAAACTGTTATGATACACAGTTCATCAGTTTAGTTGTGAATTCGGATCTCGATATATAATATTTATTTATTATTAACACAACTTTGTTTGATATTGTTATTTTTATAGTGGTGGTCTAGTGTTTAGTGTGTTGGCTTACTAAGACTATTGCGCCGGGTTCAAATCTCAGCTCTGACATTTTGAAAAAAAGAAATATAAAAAAATTATTTCTTTCGGCGACTAACTCTCAACAGTCTTTTGGCAAAAGCTCTGGGAGTAATTGATTGCCATGAAAAAGCTTCTTAAATTTGTCGTTCGGAGTCGATTTGAAACTATAGGTCCCGGCACTCATGGATAAAGATTAACACACACAACATGAGTGCTGCGAACCAGTGTTTGAAAAGTTCGCAAGTTTTTTGTTCGATTGACTTTAACTGCACGTTAACGAAAAACTTTCGAACTTGTCTTCGTTTGAAGTTATGCGTTTTGTTACAGTTTTAGTTTTTGTATTTTGTCTTTGCCTTTAACTTCGGCATTAACGTGCAGTTAAAGTCAATCGAACAAAAAATTTGCGAACTTGTCGGCGTTTGAAGTTTTTCATTGTTTATTAATATTCGTTTTTAACTTCTACTTTAACTGCGACTAATTTTTTAAAAGTCAAAGTCGAAGCAGCAGTCAAAACAATGCTAAGTTTTTGAAGTTTTTAAACGCTGCTGCGAACAGCTAGGCCGTAATTCTGACACAGGGTTGTAATGGCCAATTTTGTATGTATGTATGTATGTTATATTTAGAGTTTTGAAGACAATTGAAACGATTTCTAAAAAAGATATGACCATTTTTTATTAGGAAATCTCTTGCTTTTGACGATTTTACCGCTGTAAATTCTGGCAACACTGCTTCCATGTTGCATTGGCATACAAAAAAGCATAATAATTTAGAAATTTCTCATGGACTAAGTGCAACAAATTTGTATATTTATAGTATAAATTTATTAAAAATAGTAATAAATAAAAAAAGTAAGTTTGAAATACTTTATCATTGGAAGCTTTTTCTTGTGTCTCAATTCTTGAACCTTTATTCTTTATTGAATCTTATTTCTTTTACTTTTGGAGCAGAAAATATAAAAAAGTGTTCAAAAGAATAAATGTGCAATCCTTGTTTAGTGGTTATTGGTAGAAATTATTATGAAACGGACAACTAAGGCCTCAAAAAGAATTTAAAAGTAAATAAAAATTCATTGGAATTTTGTTTTCTTTAGCCTATAAATAGTTCGAGTTACTCTTTAATCCAAATCTCTAATTTTTGCAGTTCGAATAACTAATTGTATACAATTTTTTGTTTAATCGGACGATATATGGTAGCCCTAATGTTCAGACAATTTCGAAATTAATCTTTCGGTGTCTAAATTCAGACTTTGTACCCTGAAAAGTGATTGAATTATTTTGTCGTTTGGTAGGGTAAGAGTATCTGATGATAGAACTTTGTTTTTAGCATACTTTCTCTTTCTTCTTTCGCTTGCTTTGTTTTATGTAAACAAATGAAATATTCAAATGATAATCAATATACGAGTGCGATTAGCAATTTGTTTCTACAATACATAGTTATATGGAATATGTGCATAAATCTACTGAAATACTAATTATTCCGTTAAATTAGTTAAATAAATTTAATAAAAACTTGTTTTGTTTTTTTTTTTGTTTTATAAAATAAAAGAGTTTGCTTTTGGTTCTCATACCTTAAGGAAGATTGGTTTTTCTGTTATGAATTTAAATGAGAGAACTGCAATAGTAAAATCATTTAGAAGATACTTATTTAACAAAAGTAAGGTAATCATTGAAGTGTATATTCTAACTGTAGAATAATTATTAACAATACATTTAACAACAATTATTGATAGGAGTATTATACTGAAACACTAATAAGCTAAGAAATGTTGATTGGCTTCACTTGGTTGATTGGCTGGCTAGCACACTGGCAGTGCAAGCCAATGCTATGCGATGCCGAAGGAAAAGTTTTTTTTTTTTTTTTTTTTTTTTTTTGTATTAGTAAAGGTAATTGATTTTGCTGGTATTCTGCAATTTCTCAATATATTTTATGGATTTATATTTCTACCACTTGCTTTTAAGCACACAACACTCACATACTCTCACTTACAGAGTTATACTCTTTTGATAAATGTAAAGACACGAGCACGCTGGATTTTGCTTTAGCAAGTAGTCTTGGATAGAATACATCAGTTTGCTTAAGTACGAGCACGAGTAGTAGTTTCTTTTCAGCAGCAATAGTATTGAAAACAAATTGGCAAAATAAATTTTTGTTAAAAAAAATATTACCGTAATAAATATCGAATAGAGTCAAATGCTGTGGATGTTTATTAAGGAGTTGAAATAAGAAAAACATTACTGCCGTAAGGCTAAAAATAAATTATTTAAGCGAAGATTTATTGCATAAAAGTAAAATAGTTTTGTATCGAAAACCTTAGTAGCAATATTTGGGAATGCACAAACCCTAGCTTTTGAGACTCTTGCAAAACGGAAAAGATTATGGGAATGCAAAGACAATAAATTGCTTGTTCCTTTAGCTAAAGTTGGGTAAATACAAGAAAAAAATCTGCAAGAAGTTTTAAAGTTGCTCATGGGTTGCTTCTAAACCTTCTTTTTTCTTACTCAACAATTCTACCAACTATCTACTTACGTTCTGGTGGTTGCTCTTTAGGAGTATAAACTACGCAATCCTATTAGTTTAAACCTTACCCCACATACATTTTGTCTGAACATATTACTTATTTTCATATGTTACTACTACCATAATAAAACTAGAATGCTGAAATATAAATTTAAATTCCAAAAGTTTTCCATTTTCAAACATTTCTCCAATCCTCCCCTATGACCTTTCTTTTAGGGCTTTTCTATGTAAAAAGTAGTATTTGCTAAAATTTTCATCAACTGTACTCTCTTGCTGTAAAGTACTGCTGAGACCAATACTCACTAGATTCTCGTTCCCATCAACCCTGTTCTCCCTACTTAAGGCACCCTTACACGATATGTTTTTTACACGTGTTTTTTAAATTTAAAATACATAAGTATTTTGTTGTGTTTGTCAAAATTAGTCAATTTACATAAGGTTTATAATTTTTACTCACAAACGTATATGTACAATTACATATGTAAATAAATAATAAATTTTTAGGCACACAATTTATAAAAAAAAAACTATTTTACAAATAATTCATTGCCGACTAATGTTTGTACAGGCATAGAAATTTAATATCATATGTGTGTACATACGAAATTAGAGCATGCTCTAATTGAAATTTTGTCATAAGACTTTCCTTGTGTTTTTTACACAAGCAATGTTTTAAAAGTCACACACGACATGTAACTGTTTACTCATGTAAAAGTTGACAGTAACAGTGTAAAAAACATGTCGTGTAAGGGTGCCTTTACAGAGGCTTCCATATAAAAATAATCATTTTATTTTGCCCAAACTTTTCAACTAGTTCCACATTGGTCGTAGGTGAGTCAAAGTTAGAAAAAATGTATTCTTAAAACAAGTTAGTTGCCTCTAATTCAAATCCTAATAATTCACCTAAATCAAAACTAAGATCTACCGATGGTGGCCCCAATCATAACTTTATAATATTAAAGCATATGGAAGTAGATTATACAGAGTGTCCACCTAGAACGTATACTACTTTGTTTGTTTATGATTTTTGATTAAATAAAAGGGAATGGCATTTATGTATGGAATACAATATCAGATAAGTGTCCGCCTCTATATGTAAGGCTGTGAGCCCTTTTAAGTACATTTTTCAATACATTCTCACACATTTCACGCGGCATTTTTTAAATTTCATCACGAATATTTTATTTCAGTTGCTATAGAGTTTCTGGATTGTTTGCATAAAACATGCTTTTCAGATATTCTCACAAAAAGAAGTCCGGAGCAGTCAAATCAGGCGACCGTGGAGACCAATCAACATCACCATTCCTAGAAATGACTTGTTGTTGTGAGAGATTTCGCAGTAATTCTATTGTAATCCTGGTTGTATGCGATGTGGCACCGTCTTGTTGAAACCACATGTTAGTCAAGCCCAAAGTATGCAGTTGTGATGTTAAAAAGTTTTCAATCATATCACGATATCGCTCCCTATTGACAGTTACCGTTATACCATTTTCAGCGTCAAAGGATGATTTCTCCTGACCAAATTTGTAGTGTACGGTTTAGAAAATAATATAATTTGGTTGATTGTTAACACGATCAATTTCTACATTTAAATTTTTACATACATTTTATATTCTTATTAATTCCATATTTTTATTTGTTGTACCACTGTTTTAAAAGCTTTTTAATATGTACAAATGTTTATAACATCATTTTGTAGAACTACATTGTTGGATTACTGGTCTTGTAGCAACATGTTGCTTGTGAACAGTATGTAAACAATGTTGATTATCTGGTATCATACATATCCAGGCAAGTAAATTGGGAAAATGACCGTAAAATTATTTTTGGAATAGAGGAAATCCTTTTTATATTAAAAAAAATGGAAATCTATTTGTGAATATTTTTCATTTATACATATGTAATAGAAAATTCTGACTATTATTCAAAATAATATGGGAATTTATTAGAAATTTCACAGCGTGGGTTTGTATTTGAAGTGGCAATACTTCTCATTTCTTTGTTTTCTATTACAAGAGAATAAAAACATATAATTGAAAAGGAAGAGAACACGAAAGATCGATAGTATGAGCAGAATACTTATTGAACAAACCTAAAAATAACGTTTTACTTGTTTTTTCATTACACGATCATATAAAGGTTTAATGTTTAAAAAAATTCCATAAATCGTTCATTTTATTTGTGCCTTTGACAAAGTGAAGACGTTAAAAAAAATAAGAATATTAATTTGGTGTGATTTTTAATAAAAAATAGTACAGTTTTTAAAGAAAAGTAAAGTGCTAAACTGTAGGAATAAGATTGTTTAAAGCGAGCCAATTTCATAGAACGGCCATTGTTAACATCTTCTGGCTTCTGGCAAAGAAATTACTCCCAACACTGGCCTCTAACTGTTGGGGAAAATTTATAATAATTTGGGTGAGGATCCACGTGGTCCTCAGACAATTCTGGTAGCTTCGCCGAAGAAGCCTTTTGGTAGTACTGAACAAAGGAATTGTTCTATTCGCCCTTAGTGAAATTCCGATCACCAGCGTGTGCAATTTACAGTTTGACCTCATGGAAACATAATTCTCACAATTAATTAATTCAACACATCATCACATCATGAGGGAATCCAAAAGCTACAAGACAACAGAAGCATAAGTATTGATATACATTTTCACATATAAATTATAATAATGCATAATTAGACAAAACAAAATCTGCACAAATTTTTTTTAATAATATACATATACGACTAATAAGATTTGCTTTTTCGAAAGAAGATGAATTTATTTCATAAACATTGTCTCCAGTTTTAAAAGAAAAAATGTTTCAAATTAAAATATAAAACCTTAATATTATCTTCGTTGAAAACTAAAATTTCTCTAACAAAAGCAGAAAACGTAAAAAAATGATCTTATATCACAATTTCCTTTAACAATTTTCCTAAAAATACTTTTTATTAAAATCTAATATTTAAAATTTAATTTAACAAATTTAATAAACCGGCTATAGAGATCTTTACATATTCTTTAATAACTTTCATAATGAAAGGCAAACAAAAACAAATTCTCTCAGACCTGCAAAATTTATTGTTTCATTAGGCTGAAGAAAAAAAACATGTAAAAGAAAAAAAGGCAAAACACTAAAAGACAGAAAAAAAAACTAAAAATGAAAACACAATCGTTTAAACATAAATATTTTGTGATCATTATGATCGATACAAGTAAATTACAATTAAAATAACTGCTTCTATTATTCTAATTACCAAACAAACTCAAGTATTTTTATTATTTTATGAATTTCTAATAATGATGTTTTAAAAAACCTTTTTGCTTTATTATACAGTAACTATTAATTTATCAATCATAATTTTGTGCAGAATAGGGTGTGAGCTTAAAATTTGTGTATAAAAAAGCAACAACATTTTTATAACCTAATTATTTACAGAGATTACAGAACATCTACAGCATATGTATCCAACGAAATCTTGAAGGCCTTCCTGAAATCGAGTAAAACATATGTGGTGAGTGTTAAAATTTATTTTTACCCCTAAACTTTATGTAAATGTAATTTGTCTGTGCAATAATAATAATCATAATGAACATGTGTGCTGCGTTATGTTCGATCATACTTTACAGAGCGAACTTATGCGCTTAGACTTTTTTTGTCTTATTATTGTTGCTGACCTATATTTAATTAAACAGAAAAAAGTAAAAGAAATTTTGTTGCTTAAAATTTTGATAATGAGAGAGAAAAGTATAAATTTCATATTATATTTTTGTCAATTTTAATAATACAATGAACATTAAAAATAAGCTCTCACTTCATTCTTATTATAATTTTTTTTTCTTTTTTAAATTACTTAATACTAATTTACTTCTAAATTTACTGATTACTCTAAATTTACTTATTAATTCGGATTCAAATTAGAATATTAATTTTAATCATGTAAATTTAAATTTATTTTTTTATTAATAGTTATATATGAATTTGATTACCTTCAATAAAACTTTAATGAATCAAACATGTTAGTGTGAATTTGGTCAATGAGTGTTTTCGTCACTTGGTAACTGAAAAGGTGTGCTAATTTATTTGGGTTCCTGATAAAATGACGTCCTTAGGAACAAGGTTAGTGGAGGGTTTTGAGACAGGCGTATCGATGACATCGGATACCGCTTATTTTTTCCAATTTAGTTGCCGCCAATAAATTATGAGTTTTTCTTATTATATAGTTTTTTTGTATTTCAGTGACTATAATCGGGCTGTAGGTATCATTATAGTCAATTGGTCCATCTAGTTTAAGAATAACATCCTCAATATAAAAAAATAGGGAGTCTATAATAACTATGATCTGTAATCAAATTAGATCTTGTTTAAGGAAGGACCGAACCCACCCACCCGACTGTTTGCTAGAGAGTTAATGGCTCCCACAGTCCTTCCTTGACAATACATTCCACCTCTGTGTCTTTTTATATAACTATAGTAACACCATCACCTCATTATGATCATCACAGACAGTTTTATGTGTTATTATTTACAGTAAGATATTACTTTATTATGAGGTAATATTTTTTGCTGTTTTATATGTATGTAGAATTGGCTGTGTGTTCGTATGAGATTTTTAATAGACACGATACAACATTAATGCTAGAGTATGGCTGTTAATTAGATCAATATATTATTGAAAGTATGCTGTGTACATTACAGATTTTTATGAAATATGTTGTGTACATTTCATATTTTGGTAATATGGCCATTTCAGATTCTAGAGAGTAAGTTTGTTCGTTACAAATTGAACACTAGACTGTTACTTTTAATAGATTCAAAGGTGACTGATGAATAATTGGAAGGTTTTCCGTTGCCCAGAACTGATTATTCTGTTTATTCACACATCAATACAAATGAAAATGTGCCTGGTTACTCCTCTCACGTAACTTTCTCATCGCAGTAACCGATGATTTATTTTTAATAAAATGTTATAACGATTAAAACACATTAGTTTGCCGTATATTTTTCTATAATAAATTTGCCACGTCTCTACTTTACGACTACCAAATATGAACTGTCCCGGCGGGCACACTGTACTTTGGTGAATACAGCCATGTTTTTTACTATCTTCAATTAAAGAATTTAAAAATAAGGAATCACAGTGATGTTGTTAACCGGACAAAACTCTCCTACTTCATCTGCGGCAATAAAATATTGGATTTAAAAATTTATCATACATAGACGTGGTGATAATGATGCAATTTTGTCATCTCTGACTATGGGTAAAGTAAATATTGAGCAGGCGGACGATCTTGATGTTCTGAGCATGAACATTAATTACGATGTCAGTTTAAATGGTCATATATTTTGAGTGTCGAAAGAAGAATTCAAGTGCCTCGGTGTTTTAAAGCGGTACAAGAAGTACTTCACTTCGTCTGACTTTCATCCGACTTTCATGTATGGGCTGGTGCTTCAAAATCTATTTTAAGGCTTTTCGACTGTGTAAAGGAAAATACGAAGGCGTTTATAAATGACAGTTGGGTGTCCAACTCTATCGACTCGGCGTGCGTTTCACTGTTCTATCGATACTACCATGGGAAGTGCTCTACTTAGATAAGAGCCTTAAATCTAAATAATTACATATTCTTAAGTACCTCTCACAGGGCACATTCTTTTAGATAGATTTCGTTCTTTGGGCGTTAGTGAAATAACTTTTACGCAAATGTTTTATCTGTCACCCCTTTCGCCTTTTCTATAACATATTTTCTTAGCTGTATTGCATGAGTAGAAGTCATTGGCATCAAAACGTAGTCGAAAGTTTTTGTTGAACTAAATGATTTCAAATACATTCAGGAGTTTAAAATTTAATAATAATACAAAGAATTGGTGTTCTTTCTGCGCATTGAGCTAAAAAGCAAATTAATTTTTAATACGAAAACATTGAGAAAATTGCTCTATAGTAGTTGAGCCTTGTAAAAACTTGTTCAAAGCAATAAATTTTAACACAATAAGACAACACCATCAATGTTTTACAATTAAACTAAAAGAACTAACAGTGGCAAAAACAGTAGGCAATGAGGTTTAATGTAGTGTGGCAAGTTCAATAATTTAAATTTTTATCACGAAAAAAGGTATCCGTCATTATTTGTATTAAAAAAATTATGAATATTAAGAGCTTAATGGCATTCGTTGCCTGTAGACCATTCAATGTAATTAGTTTTGTGTTGTTTAAATATTCACGAAAAATTGCTGAAAATAACTTTTTAATAAACAGTAGGAAAATGGCTTAATGGCCCTGGTAACATGCTATATCGGGATGTAATGAGTTCCATAATTGACTTAAGATTTTTAAAAGAAGGCATTAAATAAAAAAAGTATGACAAGCATTAACATTATATTTTATTCCTCCACTAATTTAAACTTTACTGTGCGGGTTTCTTGGGGTTATTCGATGTTGGATTATTTAGTGGTAAAGGTATAACACTGACCATAACATAATCATCCAATAGCAACAGATTTCCTCGCTGTTCGTATTTTTAAGTAGGCCTTTGTTTTTTTCTAACTGATATCAGATACTATATTAGTAAGTTTAAATCTAAAGTCCATACCCTCTTTTCCACTTCTCCTCATATTTTCATAGACCAGCACAATGTACTGCATTACAAGAAGTCATCCCCTAAGAGCTGGCCTCAACAAAATTAAAAAATTAGTACTAAACTGATGTTAAGTCATCCAACCGGGTATGGCTGTACTAATATATAGAGCCATTGGTACTAATAATTTTTAGTACACTTAATCCTAAAGAGAATTATTGTTTGGTATTGGAAACATTACATTTGGCTTTTATACTAGAAAGGTACAGTCACATATACTGACATGAAATCATAATATTTCTAGCAATACACATACCGTTTTTTTTTCAAAACTAAGTACTTACTAGTTTCTGCACAAGAAATGAAAGAGTACTTTATATCATGAGAAACCCTGCCAAAGAGCTATTTCTCTCTGCCAACGTAGCCTTGTAATGTAAGCCATTACCGCAAGGTGATTATCCCAGGCATAAGACAAGCGTTTCAGCAATTGGTGGTAATCGGTTGTTTTGTTACACAAAGATTTCTTCAATCTTCAAGTGGTGGACTAGCATTTGTCTATGAAAACTTTAAAAGAGAATTATATTGCTTTAATTGCTGTATAACCTATAGGATAGTTTATAAACTGGTTTTAATTCCTAATGTTCAGTAAATTTTACGAAATGAAACCACAGTTAACTTTTAAAGTAGTACCGTTACATTCATAAAAAAATATGTATAACTTTCTGAAAATTTAATTTTCGGAATTGAAACCATACTAACATACATTTATGTGAATTTTTGACTAATGATTTTCCTTGACCGTGAAGTTGTTTAGCCAAATTTAGAAATTTTAGCTTGAAATGTTCTCAAGATACACAAAACTTCTGTTTAGTTTGTATGAAAGTTACCACGTCCAAAGCCAATTTAAAAACACAATAAATATTTTACACTTTCGGTGGTTAAATTTCAACAACATCCGTTCAATCGACATATAAACAGACTTATACAAAATGTATATATATACTGTACCACTTAATTTTTGTTTCATAAATGTCATATTTACTCTAACAATTATATTGTATGTCTTTGCATGTTGTAATATTGTATACCAACATTAAATTAAAAAAATATACCCAAATTAAATCACAGATATAAATAAAAAGTTTTAGTGTGACAGGAATAAAATATCCTTGTACTCTATGAGAACTTTCAATAACCAAAGCACAATATGATTCGAAATACAAACTCAAAAGTGTGGAACAAAAAAACTATTATGGCAAGTGGTTAATAATGCAAATAAAAATCTCAAAATTCAAGCAAATCTGTCACAGTTTTCAATTGTATTTTTTACGCCAAACAACTTTACTGACTTCAATACTAAATAGACGGGCTAATGTTTAACGGATTTGTGAAACGTGTGAGTAGTTTCCGTTTTTATTTCAGGAAAAAAAAAACGAATCAAAAAATTATATCGCGTGTTTGAACCAGCACGCACATACAATTGCCATTTGTTGCCAAAGCAATGACAATGACTTAAACTGCAATAATACGAGTAAAAAACGACAAACATCATCTGTAAAATAAAAACTGAAAATCAAAATGGTAAATGGAAATAAGTGCCACTACTTGAAACTCTCTGTATTAACAACAATAACAAGTAAAGGCTAACAAATAATACACTGAAAAAAAACTACACAATCAATAGCATTTACTAGATTTGTTGTTTCCTTATAAGTGTATTTAAGGTAAAATTAAAATGAAAAACACTTTTCATTTTATGAATATTTCAAGAGCTACCAATGACTGGTACTTTCAAATAATAATTTCTTTAAAAAAATTGGAACAAGTATGTTTACAGTATATTGCGCATACAGTCGTGGCACATATCATTTGTAGAAAGTGATGTGTGGTAATCACTGTAATTTTCATGTTGCATGTTCATGACAATTTCTATACAACTAGTTAATGTTGTGGTATCTCTATATAGAACTTCGATTTCATTTCTTTTTTGTTTGTTTCATTAAGTGCATTAGCATGTTATAGTTTATTGTGAGTGTTTTTAAATGACAGAGTACTTAAAGTAATTTTCATCTGTGATTTTATTTGTTGATATAATTTTTTTTAATTTTAATTTAAAAAATATTTATATTTTTATTACCTGAAAATAATAAAGAAATATTTGATTAAAAAAATTTCTTTTTATATAAAAAATAAACAATTGGAACACAAATTATCATTATCATATATGTGCCCATAATTATGAAAGTGGCTTTGAGTGTGAGAAGTGGATGTTGGAGAGGTGTGCACTGGAGAGGGATCTTGGCATCTTGACCCCCAATACCATCACGGGAGTCATGTTAGGAAACCTTGCTGCATGGAGCAGGATCGCCTTTTTTGCGAGGGGGATCCTTCGTCGGAAGGAGAGAGACCTTGCAAGGTCGATGGAACAGTAGGGTCCAAATGGACCGGCATATAAGGCTCCATCCTGAAGTAATGTCATAAACTGACGGTCCCAGGATGGAGCCTGGTGATATAGAGAGGGGTTTTAGCCGGTAGGCACGCAATAACTGCGTGGAGTCCGGCACGACGGGTGGCAAAATCCACCTAAGTGCGTAAATGCATTTCCCCTCTCACCAAAAAAAAAAAAAAAAAAATTATGAAAGTGGTCTAAGTCAAAATTTTAAAAAAATTAGTTTATTAGTTATTTCATACCACATTATTTTAAACTAAATTTGTTCAATGTAATTTTTACGAAATTGTCAAAAATGAACCATTATGTAAAGGTTGTAATTTCAACATTATATGAAATTCATTTAGTGTTAATTATGAAAGTGGTCTAAGTCAAAAATTAGACCACAAATTTTTGGTATCGGGTCATTCCTTTCTACCGAATGACCGTGATTTTGGGTTGATAGAAATGAAAATAAAAAACAAATTCCTTATACAACCCTGAGCTTTATTATAAATTGATAGAAAAGTGCAGAAGAAGAAATAAATTTTCCATAAAGCCAAATTCCCAGCCGGAATTTATTTCAACGATATCAGAATCAATAGCAAGAAGAGTAAAAAATATCGCGGGTGAATCTGTCTCTTGGCTACAAATTCAATGGATGAGATTCTTGAAAAATGAACCTTATAAAATGTTTTATACAACTTCTTTAGATGATTCTAAATGTCACGTTTTGGATCTTTCTCCTATAAGATGAAGACCCAAAACATACGGAAATAATAAATTATTTCCATTATACACCATCATTAGACCAGTATCGGAAAAAAAACATAAAGGTATTTTGAATTTACTACCGTACATCCTTCAGGAACATTTTAAGAATCTTAAGTACTCGAAATATTGATAAAAATGGATTACTGTTGAAAAATAATTAATAAATGTTCACGAATTATTTTAGTCAAATTATTATTTTAAATAAATCTCAAAGTTCTTTATTGCTTTAAGTTATATATAGGACATTCAGTTAATTTTGAAAATGGTCTAAGTCAATTCAAACTTTGAAAACAATATTATCGAATTGAATTCACACAAAATTTCATATTCGTAATAAATTTCCATTAATTAAGACTAATAAAATTATAAATTAAAATGTCATATAATGTAAAAACATTTTTTAATTTATTCAAATGTAAATCATTAAATATCTCGAAACATGAAATATATGACTTAGACCACTTTCATAATTATGGGCACATATATTTTTTCTAAAGCACTTTCTTTGGTCGGTTGCAAATATCTCCCATACCACCGCATCAAATTAAATGAGTGATATCTCATTTTAAAGCTTATTTCTAACACTAATGACGAAAAATAATCAGAAATTGAAAAATTAATAGAGGGTGTTTTATATTGAGGTATAGAACTTTAAGTTGGCATCACTTTTTTAACTGGCGGCCATTTTGTCAGCTGTCAAGTGATTAATATTTAGTTTGGTTTGCCATTTCATCATGAACAGGTTGACAAAAGAACAACGCTTGCAAATCGTGCAAATTTATTTCGAAAATAATGGTTCAGTTCGCTAAGTTTACCGCAAGCTCTGTCCATTTTATGATCGACATAATCGTCTATCAGAGCAATTAATTCGGTTAACCATGCATCGTTTTCGCACTACGTTTACTCTATGTGATAATACGCATCCGCAGAGACGTCGAACAGTGCGCACCGAAGAAACAATTGCCGCTGTAGAGCAAAGTGTTGAAGAGAACCCGAATGAATCGATTCGCCACCGTGCACAGCAATTGGAGCTTTGTCCATCAACTTTATGGAAGATTTTGCGCAAATATCTTGGCTTGCGACCTTACAAGATCCAGATTGTGCAAGAATTAAAGCCGCGAGACCATGCAATGCGTCGTGATTTTGGTGTATGGGCCGAAAATGAGATTGATCTCGATACTGATTTTCATCGCAAAATTTTGTTCAGTGATGAGGCTCATTTTTGGTTGAATGGCTACGTCAACAAGCAAAATAGCCGCATTTGGAGTGAAGAGAATCCACATGAGACCCTTGAGACGCCATTACATCCACAAAAACTGACTGTTTGGTGTGCTCTATGGGCTGGTGCAGTCATTGGGCCATACTTCTTCCGAAATAATGCTGGAGAGTCAGTTACCGTTAATGGAGACCGGTATAGAGCCATGATAACCGACTATTTTGTTCCCGAATTGGATGGCATGAATGTGGATGAGTTGTGGTTCCAACAAGACTGCGCTACATGCCACACAGCGCACGTCACAATCGATTTATTGAAGGAAACATTCGATGAGCGCATAATTTCGCGGAATGGACCTGTCAATTGGCCACCAAGATCGTGTGATTTGACACCATTGGATTATTTTCTTTGGGGATATGTGAAGTCGCTCGTCTACGCCAACAAACCAGAAACGTTAGGGGACTTGGAAGCCAACATTCGTGGCGTTATTGCCAACATACGGCCCCATATGCTCGAAAAAGTGGTTGAAAATTGGACCTGTAGAATTGGCTTTATTCGAGCTAGCCGCGGCGGCCACATGCCCGAAATCATATTTAAACATTAATGGCATAAAATTATCCTTCCAATAAAGCCAAATTGATGGACATTAAAACGATTTTCTTGTGTTTTATTTCAATTCGAAGTTCTATACCTCTAAAAAAAACACCCTGTATATTCATTGATAAAAATTATATTGTATATAGAACTGTATGGTAATACTGTTGTCATTATGATTACACATATGTTTTTGTTCAAGTGTGGTAATACAGGGTTGTTTTGCTTCCGTTTGAGAATTTGGGGTTGCCACTTCCCCGTTTTGGGAATTGAAGATTTTGGAAATTGAAGATTTTTGTGTATTTTGGGGATTTTAATTTCCCCGTTTTGGAATTTAGGGTTGCCACTTTTGGGTATTTTGAAGATTTTTACCTGCCCATTTAGGAATTGGACTTCCCCGTTTGGGAATTTGGGGTTGCCACTTTCCCGTTTTGGGAATTGAAGATTGTTGGGTTTTTTTGGGGATTTTGACTTTCCCGTTTGAGAATTTGGGGTTGCCATCTTTGGATATTTTGGGGATTTTCACTTCCCCATTTAGGAATTTGGGGTTGTCACTTCCCTGTTAGAGAAAAAAGAGCAAATTATACGAATGGAACGGAATAACAAGACAAGCACATGAACGAAAAGCTAATTGTTTCATTTGCGCTCTTTCTCATTTAGAAAGTATTTGTTTTGGCTTTGCTTATTAAAAAAATTTTGAAAAGTGTATGACTTTGTTGTAACGTTTGCGAAATGTTTTGTTTGCCCACTCTAATATACATATGTACATATGTATATACATATATACATACATATATACACATAATATTAGCCGCCCTCTCTCTCTCTCCCTCTTTATTGAAGTGACACTTTAAGGCATAAAATAAAGTGAGTAAATTCTAACAAGAAATTTATTCTAGTTTACAACTAACAAAGTATTTATCGCGTAAAACAAGATTTAGGTGCAAATTTGCGGGTAAGGAAGGTAAATTGATTTTATATATATACAATATCTAATCATCATTACCATTATTATCATCATATATATATATTATTTCTAAAGCACCTTTTTTTGTCGGTTGCAAATATCTCCCATACCAACGCATCAAATTTAATGAATGGTATCTAATTTTAAAGCTTATTTCTAACACTAATGACGAAAAATAATTAGAAATTGAAAAATTAATATTTTCATTGATAAAAATTATATCTTATATAGAACTGCATGATAATACTGTTGTCATTATGATTTTATATTTTTGTTTAAGTGTGGTAATTCAGGGTCGCTTAATAGTAATGCAGTTGTACGGTAACGCCGTATTAGCATTGTTTGTTTTATTAAGGATTCGTACGGGCAAAAAGTTAACGATGATCATTTCATTACCTCTAACATCGTATTCAAAGAAGTATTATAAAAGCATCTAAACATATGTATGTATGTAAATATGTATGATATATTATAATTTCTAATATTTTTATACTTTTAATAAAATGTATTGAAGTTAATATAATTTCTATTAATTATTTTCATTTTATGTTACAAAGATGGCAACTAACGGTGCGAAATATTCGCACGGGTCATCTAGTTTGTAGAATTAGCAGGTATTTAGGAAAGCAAATACATAAAAGTACTTAGCCTGTGTCAAGCTTCGGCTCTGACATCTTGAAGCAAAGAAATATTGAACAAAAAAAAAATATTTTTTCGGCGACTATCTCTTAGCAGACTTCTGAAAGTAATTGATTGCTTTGAGAGTAACTGATTGCAATGAACAATCTTCTCAATTCTGTCATTCGGAGTCGACATTAAACTGTAGGTCCCAGTACTCATGTATAAAAATTTGACACACACAACATGAGTGCTGCGGGAAGCTAGGCCGTACTCCTTACGCAGGGTT
Source organism: Metopia argyrocephala (assembly GCA_963576795.1). NCBI lineage: Eukaryota > Metazoa > Arthropoda > Insecta > Diptera > Sarcophagidae > Metopia > Metopia argyrocephala. The sequence continues at coordinate 50,966,338 of OY756211.1, read as the reverse complement.
GTACTCGTAAAGGCCAGTTATGTATGTATGGAGTTAGTCTGTGTAAGAGTCATAGTGATTGTTTTAATAAAACTGAATGCATTTGCCGATAATTTAATTACTTAAGCGCTTTCATAAGTTACCATTATACTCGCTGTTGATTGTTTTTTATCGAACAGATTTATTATCAATTTTGAGCAAGATTCTGCTTTAGAGTCATTCATGGTAAATATTGGCAAGCACCTCATTAAATCAAACTTTAGAATGACATTCCAAACACGTGGTATAGCATTTCTTGAAATGCCTAACATTTCAACTGGAATCTAGCTGCTAGATTATGCAGCTTTGCGGTCATTATTAAAAGAATCAATAAACGGATTATATAAAAAAAAATTAATTATAATCAATTAAAATTTTAATTGTGTAAGTTTAATTAATGTATTAATTTCAATTTTAATTGTATTAAACAAAAATATATTATAGAACAAATTCGTTTTTAGCCTCCCGCGAAGCGTTTTTCGGTCAATAACGATATTAATAAGTTAAAAACAAATGTCAACAAGAAGTACTTTCTCTTTCGCCTATCCTAGGGTGCCAGTAGATGTTCGAGCATTTAATCAGGATTGTTAAATGCTACAAAACTTGTTAGCTTCGTACTAAAACAACGAGTAAATAGATAGATAGATACCCTGTATACATATATAATAGCCGATTTCATAACCTGCACACTTATAGTACCGATATGTCAGTATTATATAACTTTAAATTTCTTTATGTTCCAAAAATATCAAAAAATATGCTGCAAAACAAAAGTACATTGTGCATTTAAAATTTAAATAAAATTCATTATATACAACGAAACAAAGAGCAGTGCAACAGGAAAAAATTTACTTCCACTTATTATGAGATCTTTTCAAATAAATATATTTTTTATTTTTTTAGAATAAAGTATTTTCATAGAGAACTTCCTCGTTTTTAGCTATGATTTGTTACAGCTTAGTTTCAGCATTAAATTTTATATTACACTCCTTTATTTTATTATTATTTTAAACGGTCTCAGTTAGTACGGCGCACAGTGAGACAGCCTATAGTAACCGCGGCAAAGAATGGTTTTTTGCATGTCATCAAATTTGGATGAAATTTCACAGTATATTAACAGATATATGAGCAACAATTCTCTGAAATTTCTGCCTCAAAACTTCATTATTATTTTTAAAGGATGGCTTTTGAAATTTTTAATTCATAATTTAACAAATAGTCTTAATTCTAGAAAACTTTGGCCAATTGCATCATTATTTTTGACGATGGTTCTAGAAATGTTATTTAGGGTTACGGTTACAAAGCTTAAACGAACAAAAATAATAAATTGACCAAATTTTCAAGTTTTTCTTAAATACCCATAACTTTCAAACTTCATGGGATAGATTTTTTTCGGACTTTTCTCACGATGTTTACAATCAGTCCTGTCACCCCGTTTCGGCTGGCTTAGAGTTTTTTTTAATTTATTTTATTTTTCACCTGGTTTTTCTATATTTTACAACATCTAAAATAATTTTATGTATGATTTATTTGTTCCTTCCATCTTTGCCTTACAACAAAAGGATTGTTAGAAAAAGAAAACTTTTTTTTTCTTTGTTAATAAAAATGTTTCCTGTCACTTGTCTGAAGATGCAATACATAGTAATAAAATTAAAATATTTTCAATTCCATTTTCATTTCTGACATCCTTTTTGATTTACGACTTTGAAAAGAAATTTGTTAAAATTTTCGTATGCTTTTATCTTTTTATTATCAGCCTCCTTTACAAGGATTAACCCTTTATCTTACATAAGTTTCCTATATACCCGTATTCTCTACTAAACTGATTGAAAATATAATTGTTTACGAAATTTATTGTATTTTACGACAAGTAGTTGAAAAACTTAAATATGCTATAAACTTTTATGGGTTAAAATAAACAAATTGCTTAAACTTTCTTAACAAAATGCAAATTTTTGAAACATTTCTGTAGCTACATGGATGGGAAAATGAGTAAGAGCGAGGTTTGTTTTTTCTACATCTTATAAAATCTGGCAAAATTTATGACTTGTTAACTACCTTTCAAGGACATTTTGTATAGAAAGTGTTTATTTTTTTTTTTAAGAATGGAAGTAAAATAATGCCTTTTAACTGAAAAAGATGAATAAAATTGTGAACAAATTAAAATATGGTAATTGAAACAAAGGCAAGTTTAAAGTTAGAATGAATTTTAATAGTTATTTTATTAGAATACTAGCAATTACACGATGCGCCATGAAAGTTAAGTGTAAAGTGGTGTTGACGTACCTCAATAATATTTTTTTTTGAAAATTTCAGAAACGAATCCTTATTATGCTCGACAAGATCTTTCAGAAATGTTGCATCAACCCAAAGTATATTTTTTTTGTCACAATGTGTTGTTAATAATGTTCAGAGTAATAAAAAATTATAAAAATTTTTATATTTCCTTTGCGAAATTAGATAAATTTTTTTAAATCTTTATACCTACTTTTTTGTCTATCATGAATATGTAAAAGATTTATAGAAAACTGAAATTTCGTGAAAGCATTACTTCAAGTATATTTTTACAACAGTTATTATTGAAGTTGCCAGTTTAAATTTACTTATCGCTCTGTGATGATGATCAATCATTCTTAAAAAATCTTAAATAATTGTAGAAATCTTCAACTAAATTAATAAAACAAATAGATTTAATATTTATTTCGAGTATATGGAAATATATACGTTGTTCCTTTGCTAAGTTCCAATTTTTTACTCTATTGTTGTTCATGTTTCTGTTGTTTCTTTCTTTGTTGTTAGGGTATCTCTCTTGTCCATTTTATAATTGTTGTTATTGATACTGTTGTGACTTTCATTAGAGTTGATTATGTTTGCTTTTATGAAGATGTGATGTTCTGTGGTTTTTCATGAATATGTTGCAGTTAATAATTATGTTGTTTGTATGGTTATTGAAGTTGCCATTATATTTGTTGCAGTTGTGGATGTTGTCAATGTTATGTTCTGTATAGCCTCTGTTGATTCTGTTTAGGTGTTGATTTTTCTATCATACTTAATTATTTATCTGCAGTGGGCAACACTTGCCGAAGCTGCGATACAATGCCTCATGTACGAATCAGAGTTTGCGAAATAAAGGCGGCTTTGTGCAGCTTCTTATGAACCCCATTTGAGTTTATTGTCAACTTACACTACCAGATAAGATACCACAAATTTTATTATTTATTTATTTGCGTCTATATATTTATTTAAACGAATTAAATTACTTTTAATAGTGTTAACACATGAAAGAGTCAACTAAGAAGTATAATTTACTAAATTCATTTAAGGATCTTTCATTAAAGGATCTGAGTTGGCATAATTTATTCTTAATACATTAATAGGACGAGGTGGAATAGTAAGAGATAAATTATTAACTATCTGAGGGGTGCGTGGTATAGTTGTTAGTTCGCTCGCGCAAAAACTCAAACGGCGCAGGTTCAAATCCCAATAAAGGTAGAAAATGAAAAAGTTAGTTTGAGGTTTTTTTTTTTTAATTATAATTTAAAAAATAAGAGGTTTCCCCCTCCAAGAAGTCCATGTACAAAGAAACCGCTTTCTAATATTCTACTCTTTTCGACTTTAACCATTGGCGACAAAAGCTAATGATCAGGAGAAAAGCGCCACCTACTGGGAAATAGCGAAGAACAGCTAAACCTACTTAGCGAAGGTACTCACCACACAATCAACATGCAGCGTTGAGGCAATTGCTGTTGATCATTCAAGGGTGAAGTTATAACACGAGCCTTTGAATGATCAATTTACAGCAATTTGTCTCATTCCTAAGGCGTCTTATAATAATAAATATAAGAAATAAAGAAAAATAAATTTAAATTCTATCCTTTCCAAAAAAATTCAAATACAATGTACAGCCTCAGTATTTGAGACAAAAATTACATTTAAAATTGTTGTATGGTTCTTAATTGTTGGTAACTTTATCAGTGCTAATCTACTCCTATTAGGTGGTAGGTTAAAAAGGTTCCATTGGAGTTTACATAAACAGAAATAACACGAACTGGTTCTACACAGAGTCAATGCAATCATTATGAATGAATGCAATCATTATCAATCCATATTCATGAACCGAACTAAAAACATTCATATAAAGGTGTCTCATTACACTTTGCGAGAAAAGAAAACTTTTGGAAAAATGCACGGACTCGACAGTATAGGTACGGTTATACTACCAAAAGTTAGTAAAACTCTGTGCACGGCTTTACCAGTAAGCTATGCTGAAAAATTTAAATAAAGAAATAGTTTTCTCCTATATTTTAGCAAAAATGCGGAAGAACATTTATTTTTGCACATAAACTGTGTTTAAAATTTGTTCAGTAGACTCTCCACTACATTATTGCCAAACAAAGTTAAGCAATATCTTTAAGTTTGAGTTAGCTGTTGGCCAATAACTGAGGACACATTTTTTTGAGTGTTGCATTGATTTTCAAAACCTTTTGAGGTCCACAAAAAATTAGTAACCATGACCAAACCATGTTTTACTAATTTTTAACAGTAGTACAATAGAACGGATTCGACAATATGAATCCGTGCATTTTTTTCACTGTTGCACTGTATTATATATGGGATCTTGTACTTCTTTGCCCAACCTTTTATAAATTCAAGGACTGACCATGCTTTATTTAAAATTATTGAAACATGTTCCATAAATTTTAATTTAATTTAATTTTATAATCAAATAAATTTAGTTCTAACATCTATCAAGTCAAGAATCGATTGATCTAATGAACAGTGTAACTTAAAAACTAAATGTAATGAAAATATCTACCAGATTGAAATAAAAATTTTAAGTTTAAAAATATTTAGATCTATTATCACTTTTATGCTGTGAATATAAGTTTTTATGTATGCAATCGTATATGTATATTGCCTGGTCTTTGATCTATTTAAAAGATAAGCATTATTTAAAATAATTCTCTGTTCCAGTAGTTTTTATAAAATTGTTGCTTTGTTATTTTCTACTGTAAGTAAGGGCGATATACATACATTTCACATACATAATTACTTATTAATATGTGGCGTATACTTTATTTTAATAATCTACTTTAATGAATAAATTTTTAAGACAACAATTACAATATTTCCAATGCGCAGAAGTGGATAATATTCTCAAATTTTTCTCTTTGAGGTCCTTAATGTTTCATCCATTTGTGTCGGTTTAACAATTTTCAAATACGCTTTATGATAAAAAGAAATATTATTTAGTTGCCTATTTTCAACAAAGCACGTGATTATTTGTTAAAAAGAAAAAACATCGTAGAAATATTATGGTTTTTCTAAACATGATTGAGATTGCAAATCAAACAACACAATTCTATTTTACGCATTATAAAACAAAGTACACAGTACAGATAAAAGATAAAAAATAAAATAGAAAAGTGTATGAATAAAATGCAAATGAATGACAAATGAACACAAGGCAGATACGTAAATTTGAATATGATTTTATTTACCTTTCTGTTACTTAACGTTTCAAAAAATTAAAATTGTTTTCTTATTTCAAAGCCTCAAGCAGTTAGTTTTTTACATAATACATTGACCCACTAAAGTTATGTCCATATTAGGCAAATATTTGACCAAAAGAGCGCAAAAAATTTAATATTTTTTTTTTAATATCCTTTGATGTAAGTATTTTCTTAAAAAATTTTTAAACATAAATAATAATAAGACACAATGTGGTGATATTTACTGAGTCAAACTTAAAGTAGTGGTCATCCTTTCGTGCATCAGATCTGTTTACTTCAAAAAGTTTTAGAATTAGTTCGACACCGTTCTCAGCAAATTCATTTTAAATTTATCTCAGTGCGAAACACTGTGATATCTACAGAAGTATTATAAACTGGTGAAAATACTAATACAGATCTTTCTAAATGCCTGAATTAAGACTTGAAGAATAGTCCCGCCAAATGAGTATTTTACTGTCAAACTGTCGGTTACAGGAATTTTGTGCTGATTCACTAATTTATAAAATAGTTATATACGTCCTACAAACCTTTGACCTTTTGAATAACTCTCGATCGGTTTATGAATTTCCTATATTCCCTTTTTCACTTCGTCACTCTGCAGAATGTGAGAATACCGACCGTTGTCATTAATCATAACATCTTTCAAAGAAGAAGCTAGGCCGTAATCCTGACACAGGGTTGTAAAGGCCAGTTATGTATGTTATGTATGTATGTGTATCTTTCAAAGTAGCAAAAGCACGAATTAAGTGTATGGTGATTCGGTTTTCCCATCATATAACATTCGCATATTTTTATTCTACTCAAATATTTATTGTGTCTATAGTGACCGACTTAATTTATAAAAAAGGAGGTAAGAAATAAATTCTTAAACAGACCTGAACTAAACCAAAGTATTCTTATTCACGTTTATTAATTAAAAATTCGTAAATATTCAGAGAAAAAAATAGTCTTCTTCAACTATGTATATAATTCGTAACATTTCTTTGTTTTTGACCTTTAACAATTTTAACCCTACAACGATAAGATACATATTGGAGACGTATAGCTTTTTATTTTTGGACTTTTTCTTTACAAGTTGGTTTTATTTCTGAACGAATTACGCACTTTAAATTTTAAAGATGTTAAGTTATCTTTTCTGTAACGTGGTATTGTCGTAGGCTGAGGTCACTCAACGCTGTCCAGGGTCTACTTAGAGGTTCACGATCCGTAAGTAAATAAAAAGAAATTACAATTTGGTTCCCCTCGTGGGCAATAATAACTTCAATTCTTTATTAAACAATAGTAAAAAAAAAAAAATAACAAAGCTTAGTACAACGGCAGAAGGTTATGGCTGGTATTATGGTACACTTCTTTCGGTGCGAAAGCTGGATGTATAACCTTTCGACTCAGGGGAATATCGTCTTCGGCTCGGTATAGTAAGACTTTCGATTGGCATGGTAGAAAAACAAATAATTTCCTCAGTTCGATACGATTCAGTAGTTACTACTTCGGGATCGGTATAATACGGCAGTTACCACGTCTTCAGATTGGTGTATAATCTGAAAGGATAAAATAAGAGAGAAGTAGGCCAATAAGACTCCTTAGGGAGAAGTAGGTTACGCGGACTCCTTCGAGAGAAGTAGTTCATTAGTAATCCTGCGTAAAGTTTTACCAGTCGGCACAGCGAAGTCCAAATCTCACACGAGTTGCTTCGTTTATACTCAATGAAGACAGCTACATGTACCAGCTCTGTCTACCGTTGCCTAAAATTCTTAAACATTATACGTAATTTTAATTACTAACTTAATGGGAATTATTGTAATAAAAATTAATTTATATTATAAAAACTAAAAATAAGAACTAAAAATAAGAAATAATGTTGTACCGTGTATGGTTGATACGATCATGACCATACAGTAAAATACTCAATCCAATATGTTAAGTACTCGTACGTCACACAGTTTTCGGTTTTCCTATTTTCCTTAAAATCTTTAGTTATTTTACAAACTTTTATTTTAAAAAATTTGTTTTTATATTGTTTTCATCTGGAGCGCGAATATGGAAAATTTCGTTGGAACTGTCCCGTTTTAGTAGGATAGGCTTTTAATATGGTGCCTCTAAAGTGTTATAGCTGCTGTCCTATGGAGTGACAAAGTCTCCAATGTTGTCAGAAATAGAAACCCATATATAAGCCATAATATTTTGTTTAAAAGCATTTGAAATTTTCAAATACTTTCAAATAAATAATAAAAGTTTTCAAAAATGGCGACGTAGTAATTTACATATCATTTTGGCATTTTATTGATTGGCACACGCAACGGTCTGAAATGCATTCACAAAATCTGGCTACTGATTTATTTGAAAAATTGAGTTATATTGCGTTGATTTTTGGTATTGTTTTAATTACAATTCTTATTGTTATTTCAATTAAAACAGTTTAAAGTTAACAAACAAAAAACTTTAATAATGTATGTTCTCAATAATACCAAAAATCAATTTTAATTTAGGTTATCTTTCTAGGGTTAAAAACTATAGTAAACACTGTCCTGCATGAAAGAAAAAAGGAAAAAATTATGAAACCAAAAAAGAAATCTCTACAGTATATTTAATAATTAGCATTTTACAAATGTTTTTTTTTATTGTTTTGTTTTATAATATTCTTTATTTTTACTCTACTTTTTTTATTTTTCCTTTTATAATCACGGTAGCTTCATGACAAAATAGTGCCTGGCTGCCTGCCCTTTAGTTTTGAATATCAACGTTCATCATTTATGTTGCTGTACCTCGTTTTGAAAAAGCATTTTTCTGTTTTTTTAAAAAAATAAATCTGTTTAATTGGGAAACAAATGTATGTTATTTAAACACCAGCACAGTGGACGAAATGCATTGAATGTGGCGGCGAATGTGAAAGTTAAACTTTATTTTTTGTAATAAGTAGTCGCGGTGGTCTAGTCGTTAGTGTGTTGGCTTACTAAGACATTAGCCCTCGGTTCGACACCCAGCTCTGACATCTTAAAAAAGAAATACGAAAAAAAATATTTCTTTTGGCGACTACCTCTCAGCAGTCTTCTGGCAAAAGCTCTGAGAGTAACTAATTCCCATGAACAAGCTTTTCAAGTCTGTCGTTTGGAGTCGACATTAAACAATAGGTCCCGGTACTCATGGATCAAAATTTACACACACAACATGAATGCTGCGAGAAGCTAGGCCGTAATCCTGACACAGGGTTGTAAAGGCCAGTTATGTATGTATGTTTTGTAATAAGTAATGATTACTTGTAACAAAATTAGAGTTTCTAAATTATTTAGTTCTGTTGAGTTGGTAGGACAAATAAAATTAATAAGATTGTTATCGTATGGAAAAGTCGATAGATACGTGAGGTTTAAAATAAAAAAAGGTAAAAAAAACAATATCCAATTCGATTAGCAAAAAATTCCAATATTACAAGACAATATTGAAACTTCTTAGTCTGGGAGAGAAGTACATTTGCTACGAAGAGGGATGACCCGCATTAATTTTTTTACGCTGATTTCCATGAACTTGCTATTAAAAGAAATTTTAATTGTGGCATCCCTCCGTTTATTGCCATTATTTCTACTGTAAACTGAAGAGGGGAAATATACTCAAAAGCTCAAATAAATACAAAAAACAACGATTATGAAAAAAGGTTGAGGATGCAACTACAGAGTGTTTTATGCTGCATAAAAGGTTTGTTGATTACAAAAAAAAAAAAAATAAAAAAAAATGATATATTTAATTAGCAAGTGCAGTGTTACCCTGAAAATTTATGATAAAGAGAGACCCCTTTTTTGTTGTGGCAAAAGCTGAATAATTTAAATGCAACCGAGCAAATATTGTTTTATAATTCAAATATAATTAATGTGCTTTAATACACAAAAATGAAAATGAATTTTACTGGAATTAATTTTAAACCATTAAAATTTTATTTTACTTATTTATTTATTTATTTTTTGGTATAAAATTTAAGCAAAAAGCGTTTAAAATCAATAGCAACAGTTAAAATTGTTTGCATTTACTGAATTGTACTTAAAAATATTCCACATTATTTTTTTATAAATGAATTAAATATTTACTGTGATACCAGGAAAATTGTCAAAAGTTCATAAATTTCAAATATCTTTTAATTACGGTTCATTAAAAGTGGTTTAGAAAATATTGTTTTACTCAACTTGTCTTAAATAAAAGGGAATACAAATTAAATAACTACTGCTTGAGAAGAGAAACGTACTATTAAAGTATCTTACAAGACAACATTGTACGCAGAGATATTCAATTCTTGGCGCTTAAGCATAAACTTTTTAAAACTATGGCAGCAAAGATGACAGGAAATAAACAATGAAAGAAGAAAAGAAATGCATAAAAACAAAAACTTTTGTTGAAATTGAACTTTATAGTTTTGCAATAAAAGTTGCAATAATAACAGTAGTTGCTGTAACAAAAACAATTTTTTTCCACTTAACGTACTTCTTCTCTTAGTTCTCAAAAGTATGAAAAAAAAAGAGTTTTTGTTTTAATAATTTTGATAAGTGCCCTTCTCATGATTGCTATTTTGTACCATCATCTTCACCGTTGATATTACAGTCATAAGTGTGTTATAAAACTGCAGAAATTATATGAACCGACAAGTTATAACTTAAAACATATTTAAAACTATTAAGAAACTTGTAAGAAAGAGTTTAAATTGTTAATAAGGGGTGTGTTTTTAGCTGTGCGAGATCTATCAACATTGAAAATTATGGTTTGGCAACTTAGCATATCAAACTATGTTGACTTTTGTGTTCAGTAAGTCTTGGCAGCTCATTATAAACTTTTTCACAATAAGGCTTGCAAATTGCCAATTTTTCATAATCTGACTAACTTGGTCTTCTCAATTCAAAAACATCAACAAGATAAAAAAATGTGGGTTCCAAAGAGAAAATCCCTGCTGTAGCTCGAATACCTTAATCCTTTAATGACCATAGTCAAGTATGCTTGCCCGGCGGTTTTTAGCTTATATAGTTGTCCAGGTAACTCTATCTGTTATATATCAAATCAAATATATCAAAGATTGTTTTATAGAAGAAGATTGGAGTAACAAAAATGTAGTTGAGAACAACGCCTTTTCTGCAACCGCTGGGCCCTTACGAGGCTTGGAATTTGGCCACACAATGAACTTTTTGTGGAAGGCTACAAAGGGTAAAAATAAATTCAGAATTTTTCTTTAAAGAAATTTAATGGACAAGTTTGCAATTATGTTTGTCTTTTATCACGTAGTGGTGTCCGTATATGGTTATATGTATTTCAATGGCTTAAAAAATTACACATAGTGTAATTAAATTATATATTTTGAGTAATATGCTTTCATACATCTTAAACCTTTGTAATAAAAAAATTATTCAAACTAAAGAAAGCTTTCTTTTTAATTTATTTTATTTAAAAATTAGGGAGCGGTTACAAATTTGGAGCAGTTAAAAAATATTAAATTGCAAAGCATGTCTGGTTTTGTCTAACAAATTTCGTTTTATTTTTTTTTTTTTTTGATAAAATTATAATTTTTTTATACTTCATTTCTTCATCACTTAAGCGTAAATACTTTATAATTTAAAATTTTTCTTTTTAAATTATTATTTTATTTTTGTTTGATCATTTAAGTAAAATAATAAAAAATAAAAACTTTTATTTTTTCTCAGTCTGTTAGAGATGAAAGAAACAACAAAACATTTTAGTATATTTAAATGATATAAATTTATGGGTGTATAGCCAGACACGCATACTCCCTCATATGAAACTGACACCTACACAGATCTGTGCACTTATTTATAAAAACAAATCTTTGTAACTCCCCATAAAACTTTAAAAGTACACATGAAAGTTTATAAGCAGCTGCAACTGCACTTCCTATTCATCTCTATACACGAGGGTGGTTTCAATATTTCCTGATGATAAGGGAACTTGATAAAAAAAATATAAACAATTTATATTTGCAGGATTCCTCATTTAGAATATGGAATGATATTTATACTATGTACAGCTTTATTTGTGAAATTCTTAGGCTTGTAAATATTGTCCGCGGCTAATTAAATAGCTGTAGCTATTCAACTTCGCATTCTAGTGCCAATTTACGAAAAACATAATAAATATAGCATTAAAAATCCAATTATATCATGACTTTTTATTCACAACTCAACAGCATTTTTTTAGAACTATTATAAAATGTTATTTATGAGAAGATGGCTTAATGGGACAAATTTTGAATCCCCCTAATATATTGTATATAGTACATTGTCTTGGTCTAGAAAAATATTAGGGGAAGGGGGGAAAGGGTATGGACCTTTGATTTCTACTTACTAATATCATATTGGATATCAGTCAGAAAAAAAAAACAAAGGTCCAACCTTTAAAATATTAACGCCAATGAAATCTGTTGCTGTGGATAGATTGAGTATTCAATGGCCAGTGTTAAACCTTCGCTACTAAATAATCCAACAGCAATCAATCACAAGCAGACCGCACAGTAAAGTGTAAACTAGGGTAGGAATAAAAGATTATAAGTATATTGGAGATGATGTTGTTGTTGCTCTTTTTAATTCAGCTCCTGGGATAATTCTTAGTTACTGCTTTTCAACTAACTTTCTGGCATGGGGGACCCTGCCAGAGAGATATTGCTCCCCCAGCTTAGCCAGTTGAATCCTTGCAGTGTAAGCCTCTACATCACTACAGGGTGATTATCACACGTATAAGGGTAAAATTTGTTTGAGAATTTTAAAATAGCCGTGTGGTAGTATGTAACTTCTGTTTCTACCGCCTTAAATATTTATTATTCAGTTTTGTTAAAGAGAATAGCAAAGAGCTGTTTTTTAATTATAGTCCTAAATTCCACCATATTCCATGATGAACGACTAACTCTTTATAGTATGTAAAAAAACATAATTTCAATATAAATTTCTAGAGAAAAGCGGGAGTTAAATAGTTGACGATTGTTATGAATATGTAGAACGATGATTCAGAAAGCACCGTATGTGACATATTGAATATCCTTTGTTTTAAACTTTATGGAATTATTAATCTACACCTCGTAGGTTTATACACAAATATTTATGTCTTTGTATATTTTTATAATATTTTTGTTTTTTTTTTTTTTGTTTGTTTTTTCTTTTGTTGATTTTTTAAACATTGTTGGTAAGCAAACATCCTGGAACAACAAATTTATTATTGTTAGTACAAGTATGTCTTGTTTTCGTTTTGCAAAAGTTGTTAAAAAATAAATATTTTTATTTCCTAAATATGTACATACTAGTAGCATGACTTTTCTTTTGTTTACAGTGTGATTTTAAAAAGAATTTTAAAACTCTTCATACATTCTTATGAATCTGTGTCTTCTACGCAAACAGAATAGGGTTTTCCATATTTTTATGTATTGTTTGCAAGAGACCAAAGTCATATACAGTAAACGTTTATTTTATTTTTTTTTCGTATGTGTATGTAGTTAATTTAAGCTACGGTCACATTCGGAAAATATTTGACGAAAAAAACGTAACCACTATTTTATTAAAATATTTATGTTTTAATTTTTCATTTCTTAAAGTATAGTTAATTATATATCTAAATATTTTTACTTATAAAATATCGATTTTAAAAAATTTTTGAAGAAATGTTTACATAAAACGAAATATTTTCATAATATATTTAAAAAAAATTGTGGTTACGTTTTTTTCGTCAAATATTTGCCTAATGTGACCGTAACTTTAGGTTGGATGTCAATCGAACTTTACTTGCACACTGGCAGAAAAGTATTGTATGGCTGCGGTCAACCAATAATTTAGAAGTTAACTTAAAAAAAATCTTTTTTAAGACAACTTGAAATTTTTAGACTACTGGCAATGCAGCTGAAATTTGTTTGCTATCCATTTGCCCTGAGTAAGAGATATAAACAATATGATTAATAGCAAACATTTGCATAATTTGTATTCATTGAATTAGGGGAACTAAGGACACATTTTTTTTAAGAACCTTTATAAATTAACAGATTAAAAATCCGATCGAAGTGCCTTTTCTAGAGAGTACTCAATACTAAAAGAAAACCCACAACGGTGTCATAGAATCTGAAGCAGCAGGCGTTAGCTATTTACTTATGTTTGATTTAGTCGTGACTACAGAAGTTTGTGTAGAAAAACTTAAAGAATTTTTAAAAATTTTTAAGAAAACTCGGCAACTACTACATCGAATTAATCAAGTTTGTGTTCTATAGGTAATTTTAGTAAGTCGTGCACTCTATAGTTACTTTTTTTTAACAACAAATGACAGAAGTTTAAAAAAATTTTGGGTAGGTAGGTAAAACGATTACTACTACAAATTTATTTATGTTGTGTCTTTAATTGCTAAATAAAGTTTACTCTCAAAGAAGTAGTATTTGAATGAAAGCAAACTTTTTTTTTTTTACATGTTTTCATGTTTCTTAGTCTTTGGTACTAAAATTAGTTTCAGCCGTTCCTCACAAAATTTTGTGATTGATCATTTATTTTGCAATATTTCCTAGGAGAATGAATTTTTTTCATAGAGAAGATGATTTCGATTAGACAATCAACTACATAAGGGACGCACTACACCAAGTAGTAAAATATTATAAAACTCTCCTTGATAACTTTTAATATTTTTTGTGGTCTGGATACGGATTGGCAATATTTTCTCAAATATGCAATTTTTATATTTTGCCCTATTATTTTTATTTGGTTTACTAACGTAACTTTTCACTACAAGCTTTTATTAGTGTTGTTTGATACGGTTTTAAAAATATGTTCTATAGCGCTCGCTATGGATATCTCACGGATTAATGTTCGACATTTCCGCGATATCCTGGATAAACGACCATCTGAAGAAAGTGCTCAATAGTTTCTTCAACTTTCACATCACCACAACTACAACAGTGACCGTTGGGTCAAATATGTGTCCAGCTTATATAATTACCAACTGGCCACTTCCTAGTCATCAATCTGTTCATGTCGAAAATAGAACATGTCATTTTAGAGATTGCAAAGGTCAGTTGCCCTGTAGCTCCCATTTTCCTCTTTGTTAAAGTAGTCGAGAATGATTATTATCATAGACCATATTGAGGATGCTATAGAGACAATCGTTGTAGAACCCAAAGATCCAAACAAGTGCCACCCCAGACAGAAGGCTCAGGTTGCCCAATGTGTTCCTGAATTGCGTCATTAGTCGAGATAATAACAATGCTCACGTATGCAAATTGTATTGAAGTATTGAATTGCTTTGACTTTTGCTTTTGCACTTTTGAGTTTTATTTCTTAAAAAAATAATTACAATTCCTTTATAACAATTTTGTTTTTTAAGTAAAAAACTTGAAATGCTTGTTTCTGATGGATATGTTAAAAATAAATTTAAATTTAAAAACACTTTTTTAATGTTTTATATTTTTTTTAAATAAATTTTTAATAAGTCTTCGACTAACTTATTGTAAAGTATGGAGAAAGAATACAATGCCAATATGTTTGTGATTTCTATAGAAAAGTGTGAGTTAAGTATGTACAATAAACAAAGAACTCCGATGAAACTTCAGCTTCTGAAGTCGAAAACTTGTTCAGTTCAGCTGATGTACATTTTTAAAAATGTCGTCTACAATTTATTTAAAAGAATTTAGTTCTGATCCATTAAGACATCAAAAAATAATTAGGTTTCGTCATGCTACTGTTATGCCTTCATTACAAATTGATGTATGAGCTATTAACCTCATTTAGTTTTTCCCTATCAATTTGAAAGAAATGGAAACAAACAAATTTATTTGGACATAAAAATCAATAATAATTAAACTGACTATGAAAATAGTTTTTACTCTTTATTTGTCACACTATTAAATATTCATTACTCTTCTATCTTCATTGTTTTTCTTTTCTCTGTCTCTTTCTCTCTTTTCTTCTCTCTTTTTGCAAATTATTCAATTTTTTGATAAAGTGTAAAATATTTAAAAGGTTTTTTGGCATTCATGTAATGGCATATACATGAATGATCACCAATTCAATGAATATTTTACAAAAGTATCTGTGAGTGAATCTGTCTATTGCATTTTAGATAAGTTGTACTACTTTTATGCAATAAAATATATATTTTTTTTACCACATTTCGCTTTTTGCTTTAATATTTGCACACTTAAACAGAAATCTAAAAAATAAAATGTTTTATAGTAAAGGATTTAACAAATAAATAAATAAAAATCTTTTACAAAACACACCTTTTGAATTTCTTTTTATAATTTTGTTATTCTCTAATCTTTTTACGGTTTACAATTTTAGTGCAAATATACTTCATGCATTGTGCTCTATTCATACATGTGCGATATTAAAATTTACAAAAATGCATACATTTACTAAATTTAAGTTCATATTTGTGTGTCGGTGTGTATTTGTGCAGTGTTTATCAATTATTTAAAAGACTGTCTATCTTATTTTTCTATTATTTCATTTGCACAACAACAAAAGGATGTAAAATTTAGTGGCAATGCTTGAGATTGTTGTTGATGTTGTCGCTGTTGAAGTCGTTGTTACCACTGCATGAGTTTTAGCTTTGAGGCAACATCAACTGTAACAGGCTGCCAAAGTGTTTTAAAAATTTCTGTGTGAATAAGTGAACATTATTTGGCATTATCTACCTCACTTTCATGCTATTTATCCCTTGCGGATTTGATTTTAAAATAATTTTCGTTAAGTTTTAAAACAAAATTTTACTTCTATACAAAATTGGTGAAAATTGCATATACGTTTGAGTTTAACTGTTTGAAAAGATTTATGAAAATAAGATTGATAGTTTGTGAAATAAATTAAAAGGCAATTTGGAAAGTTGGTTTTAAATCTAAAATTATAAAAATTTGAGTTACATTTTATATTATGTATGGTTCAATGCTAACATAAGTGTCAAAATCAGATGTTTTATTAATTATTGTCGTATATTATTATATTATTGAAAAATGTATATATAAGTATACTAGCCTATCCCTGGTGTGTTTCGCCAGCCGTACTGCTGTTAAATGAAAAGGTAAATATAAAGAATATCGTGGCGCATAGGGCACATAAACTCCCGCACGACGATATGATCATGTACATAAATATGTATGCAAGTGCATACATAATTAGCCATTACAGCCCTTTTTCAGTGTCACAGCCGAGCTTCTCACAGCACCCATATTGTGAGAAATATATGGGTGTAGGTTCGTATGTACTTACAATGTTTTGGCTTACTAAGACGAGAGCTCCCGCACCAAGCCCTAGTTCTGACATCTTGAAAGAAGGAAATATGAAAACGTATTTCTGTCGGCGTTCACCTCTTAGCAATCTTTTGGCAAAAGCTTTGAGAATAACTGATTGCCATGAACATGTAGGTCGCGGTACTCATGGATAAAAATTGACACACGCAACGTGAATGCTGCGGGATGTTAGACCGTAACTTTGAAACAAGGTACTTTTAATTTTTAGGAAAACTTGGTGTTCATTGGAAAACTTTGTCCAGAGGACAAATTTTAGACTAAAAAACTTATTTTAAACTCCCTGGTCTGCTCGATATGCTGCATTTTGTGCTTTAGAAAAAGATTTGTCTGCAATAATTGATGCACTAGACTTACAGAAAACAAAGACTAGAATAAGGCTACTGGATCGCAACGAAAATTACAGCATCTAGAAGCAACTAGTTTGTTCATTGTTTGGAATTTAATTCTAGATCACTTTAAATCTGTTACGAAACTCCACTGATTTACCTTTATTTTCCTTAGGATTTGAGGAATAAAGAATTTTCTGAATTTGAAAAAGAATGGCCGAATAAATTCACCAAAGATGTATAGCAAGTATAAGACAATATAGGCTTAATTATTACCTACTGAATAGCAATTTGTTCAAAAAATATACTTTAATTAACGTGTTCGCATACGAAAAATTACGAAAGTCTAAATTAAAAATGCTGTTATAACAGCTTATTAAAAAATAATTACTTATTGGTGAGAGACAGTGTTCTTATTGAAACGAATATATTTTTCTCATTTTAATGTTTAACTACGGAGGTGAAATATTTTTTCATAGTTATTGACGTGGGGTAAATTTTACCACCTTTTGTTTTACCAAAAAAATTAGCAAAAAAAAAAAAAATTTTTTAATAATTCATTTTTAAAAGAACATGAAAATAAATTTTTATATAAATATGATTACAAAAATAAAAAAATCAAAGATTTAGTATAACAAAACAGGGACTCAACAGCGCTCAACCGAAGAAAATAATTTAAAAAATCTAAGGAGGGGGTAAAATTTACCATTACCTCAGTAGTTAAAGGTTAATCTATGGAATACTGAAAATTTAAAATCAAATATTTTGTTTTAAATACAAAAAAAAAGGAATGAAAAACAAATCATCTGACCAAAAATAAGTCCACTTTTCGATAAACCTTAAATGAGATAAAGACAGATGTTAAAACTTTCTAGAATTCTTTTTTTTTTGTTCTTGTAGGGCCAAATATAAAAGCACAAAAGAATGGTTAAAATATAGAGAAAAAGTCAATTTGAGTAGAAATTATAAATAATTTTTTTATCTACAAATTTTATTCCATTTAAAGAAAAGTTCACATATTTAATAAAATATATCTTAATGGTTCCCTTTTAATTTAAACAAAAAAATATACCAACATTTTTAACATCTTCTTTTTTTTAATAATTACACTTTAAACCTAAAATGATTATCTTGAATGTGAATGTGTAATTATATGTTGTGTGTGTTTCTTTTCATTCATTGTTTCTTGAATTCTTTGGGGATATAAATGTTCGTTTATCATGAAAGTGCATTAAGAATATAAATTTTAACAACTGCACGTAACAATTGAACAATCTGATCTCTTGGAAATTCCACACTTGCACTTATGCAGGCTTTCACAACAAATACGCGATAAAGGTAACTAAATATTTTAAACTACAAATATTGAAAGAATATACTCAAATGAATTTCTAAATATTCTACAGAATTAAATTTTTACATTCAATTTATTAAAAAGTTTTTGTAGCCAAACTTTTTAAAATTTTAAGGATTTTCATTACAATATTAAGAAAAAAATAAATGAAATATTTTGGGAACTTCCAAGTTAATAAATTTAATCTAAAATTATCGTTTTACAAAATTGTTTTCTCTTAATGAATTTGGAGATTTACTAGTTTTAAAAAATTTTTGATTTTGGGTTAATTAGCAAAATTTAGAATTTTTTTGAAATTTATTAAAAATAAAGGCAAATTATTATGATTTTTTTCTGACACTTACGTATGTATTATTATTATTATTATAATATAAGTTCTTTAAAAAAGAAAAAAAATTTTTTAACTATTAAGTATTAAATTTGTTAAATGCAATTGTGCCCTGTTATAGTATAAGACTTGTTTCGAGATCGTCTGTTTAATAACTAATTTAGGCGTAAAAGTTGGCATAACGTAAATATTTCTTAAAGTAACTGGTAAGGAATTAAATTCTCTCAAGCTTGAATCCCGAATCCTTTATAAATGCAAGTCAGTGATTACCATTTCAAAGCACAATTGTGCAGAGAGCATTCACACGCACTGCTTATGCTATTTTATTTTTTTCAGGTTTACTCAAAAAAATTGATCGATGACACTCAAAGAAGAATTTATTTTAAAAAATTCAGTTTTTTTAGAAACATTAAAAGGTTGGTTAGCAACAGAAGAAATTTATGAACCAAAATTAAAAATTGTTAGAAAGGCGAGACCATTTACTGATGGTGTTTTTATTAAGCAACTGTTGAAAAAAATTGGAAAAGGCCTAATTATAATACAAATATTTTCCGACTTGAAGCAACGCAACAAATTGCGTTTATCCTATACAGAAAACATTCTACAAATACGAAACTGTGATAAGAGTATAAATGTAGAAGATTTTATCTTATAGCCCAGTTATTTATTTATTTATACTTTTAAAGAAAACATGCTCTAAATATAGTCAAACATTTATAGCTTTGTATGTATGTTGATGAAATGAATGTCAGAATAGCGTATATTACTAACATTTTTCTATTAGTGTAAATAAATAATGGATGGGATGGATGAGATACTTCGGACAAGGTAAAGTCTCTGATCGGGGTCAACCTGGCGGCCTCCAGAACGATCCTTGTTCCCGTTGTATTCAAGTCGACATACAGCCTCCACGTGGCCCTCCTGGATAACATTCTAGCACCCGCTAGCTTGTTTACTAATGTTTGCGGCGATCGTCCAATCCCCTGGACTTTAAATTAGGGTTGTGCGTAAAAACGAAAATTCAATGAAAACTAAGACAATAGCCTCTAAAGGGACCCCCTTCTATGTTGACGAACTTGGCAAACGTTTTAAGGACTATGATTTAAGGATATGCACCTGGAACGTGAGAACCCTTTATAGGGAAGGTGCCTCTATCCAACTGGCGGATGCTCTCACAAAATGTGGGGCTGACATCACCGCCATCCACGAAATGCGATGGATAGGGCAAGGTTGTACAAGGCAAGCAACATGTGACATCTACTACAGCTGCCATGAGAAGAAACACGAATTTGGTTGCGGATTCGTAGTTAGCAAGAAACTTCGCCACCACGTCTCGGAGTTCACCCCTGTAAACGAAAGAATTGCTACGATCCGCATAAAGGCGAAATTTTATAACATCAGCCTTATTTGTGTTCACGCCCCGACGGAAGAGAAGAATGATGTGGTCAAGGATGCTTTTTACGCAAAGCTCGAGTGTACGATGGGTGTCCGGCACATGACGCCAAAATTGTCCTCGGTGATTTCTATGCAAAAGTTGGACGTGAAAGTATCTTTGGCCCCACTGTCGGGCAGTTCAGTCTCCATAATTTCGCCTCACCGAACGGCTTGAGACTGACCGATTTCGCCGCGGCGTGAAACATGGTATTTGGTAGCACCATAAGGCCACCTGGCTCTCTCCTGATCGATCTACCAACAACCAGATCGATCACATTGTGATTGATGGAAGGCATGTTTCCAGTATTCTAGACGTGCGAACATTTAGAGGTCCAAACATCGACTCGCACCATCATCTTGTCGCAGCCAAGATGCGATTACGCATATGCGCATCGAATACGGCACGCTCTAGTGTTCGGGGAAAGTTGGACATCAGAAAGCTGCGATCACAGGAGACAGCTAGGTCATTTTCCGATCGTCTTTCTAGTAAGCTCCAAGACTTCCCATCCTCTCTCGAAAGTATTGGTGGACAGTGGTCTCACATCTCTGACTCACTACGCACCACTGCTGAAGCAGTTCTTGGTTTCGAGCGTCCTCCCCGGCGAAACCAATGGTATGATGAAGAGTGCCGTGAGGCAACTGCAGCAAAGAACGCTGCCTATAGGAGAACGTTGCAATCCACCACTACAAGAGCAACGGTGGAGGTGTACAGAGAGAAGAGGAGGGAAGAAAGGCGCCTGTTTAGAAGAAAGAAAAGGGAGCAAGAAAGGCGTGATCGTGAGGAAATCGAGATATGCAGGAGTAGGAATGATGCTCGAAATTTTTACAAAAAGATAAGGCGTCTTACTACTGGTTTTAATCCCGGAGCAACCTCCTGAAGAGACGAAAACGGAAATCTGGTTACAGATGCACAAGGGACACTGAGATTATGGAGACAGCACTTCTCTAATCTGCTGCAGGACGATGACAACACAATTTCCGACCCTAGAGATGCTGTGCTGGATCCAATCAACGACGACGACATTGAAATCCCGTCACCCAGCTATGAAGAGGTCAAGGTTGCCATACGGCGACTGAAAGGTAATAAAGCGGCTGGACCTGACGGTCTGCCCACTGAGCTCTTTAAATATGGAGGCGATGAGCTGGTAACGAGCATGCACCTGCTCGTTTGCAGAATATGGCTGGAGGAAAGTATGCCCGGAGATTGGAATCTCAGTGCCCTCTGCCCCATCCTGAAAAAGAGAGACCCCACAATATGCACCAACTACAGGGGTATAAGCCTTCTCCCTATCGCATATAAGGTTGTTACGAGCGTATTGTGTGAACGACTGAAGCCATTCGCCATCTCACTAATTGGACCTTATCAGTGCGGCTTCAGACCTGGTAAGTCCACCATTGACCAGATATTCACACTGCGCCAACTCCTGAAGAAGACCCATGAAAGTCAAGTCGACTCTCACCACCTTTTTGTCGACTATTAGGCGGCGTTCGATAGCCCGATAAGGGATCGCGTATATGTCGCAATGTCTGAGCTCGGTATTCCTGCAAAGCTTGTAAAACTGTGCAGAATGACGTTGAGCAACTCCTGCAGCTCCGTCAAAGTAGGAAAAGATCTCTCCGAACCTTTTAATACCGTGCGAGGTTTCAGACAGGGCGATCCCTTATCTTGCGACCTCTTCAATTTCATCATGGAGAGTGTTTTGCGAAAGGCGGGTTTACATCGAAATGGCACTATATTTAACAAAAGTGTCCAACTCCTTGCGTATGCAGACGATATAGACATCATTGGGCATACCAAGCGAGATGTCACCGCAGCATTTAATGCTATTGAACGAGAGTCTGCAAAAATGGGTCTGGCGGTAAATGAGAGCAAGACGAAGTACATGTTGTCGACGAGTAGGGATGTTGATCGCATCGGCTCCCAGGTTACAGCCGGCAACTATACATTCGATGTGGTCAAGGAGTTCATCTCCCTTGGCACCGCCATTACCAACAAGAATGATGTCAGTCTGGAGATCAAACGAAGAATCACACTGGCCAACAGGTGCTACTACGGTCTCCGTAGGCAGTTTAGTAATAGAGACCTCTCTCGTGCAACGAAATTAACACTCTATAAGTCGCTTATTCTTCCGGTGCTTCTCTATGGTGCGGAAGCATGGACGCTGTCTTGTGCCGATGAAGCAGTCTTGGGAGTGTTCCAGAGAAAAGTTCTTCGTAAGATCTTTGGTCCTCTAAGGCATGGCGATGAGTTTCGCATTAGAACCAACCATGAGCTGTATGAGCTCCTCGGCGATGTGGGCGTTGTTCAGCGCATTAACATCCAGCGGCTACGCTGGCTCGGCCATGTTGTTCGGATGGATGAATCTGCTTCAGCGAGAAAAATTTTCGATGCGAAGGTCACTGGACGTCGGCGTAGAGGACGACCGTGTTTACGTTGGCAGGACCAAGTTGATGAAGCCCTGTCATCAATTGGTGTGACCAACTGGAGAAGGTGCGCGCTTAGCAGAGACGCCTGGAGACTAGTGTTAAGGCAGGCCGAAACCCGTTAACGGGTTGTTATGGCCATCTAAGTAAGTAAGTAAGTAAATAAATAAATCTCCCAACTTCTCTTTTCTCTCCTACTCACTAATACACATCCAAAAAATTTTTGGTAACCCCTGGTTCAAGTCGACATATTGTAGTGGTAAGTGGTTTAACTGCCTTTGCTGTTCTATTGCTTTTGGAGATATTTTGTTTAAGCGGAATTCTAAATGAGCCAATATTTCTTCTGCATTGTATGGTATATTCACGATTATTTTTTTTATATCCCTCTAATTCAGTGATGTCCACTACTACATAAACATACTTGCGCTTGCGTATGAAGCAGAGAAGAGACTCTGCTTACTTCTACCAGAAATGGGAATGTTCGAATTACTTTCTGTTTATAACTTTATAAATATTTCTTCATAATTCTGAGTAAAGTACATAATCGATTGTCCGATAGACATGTCACCGATCTATCAAGAATAAAGGAGTACCGAGGTCACATAAATTTGGAGGAAATAATGAATAATTATTTCAGTTAAATAAAAATGATACAAAAAATATGCACTATCCATTCCTGCACTATGTTGAAGAGAAGCTAAATTCTTAAAATAGCAAGAGTAACAATATTACTTTTTATTATGTACGTGTTTGACTTCGACGCAAGCAGAATTTGTTTTCCTATCACGCGTGATAGGGAAAGAGAATTTTGGACATCACTGGTTTAGAAGCAATAAAAACTAGTTATGGATAAAAGTAAAACAGTAGAACAACGCCGTAGAAAACGGCGTCCTGGTAAAAGAATGTGAAGACAAAAGTTAACGATTAATAGAAAAAAAAATTCCGTGAAAGGTGCAAAATAAAAAAAAAAATGTTAAAAAATGCAGACTGACAAGAATACAGAACAAAAGAGTAAAAATAATAATAATTTAAATTATTTTTGCAATAAATGACAAATTTTAAAACATGTCTGTTTGAATTAGCGAATTTGATAGCAATCGTTTCCTAGCTTCATTTCTTGCGTTGAGCTCAATATGTGTTGTTTTATAGTGAATATTTTCTTTGCTGACACTGGCTTATTGCAAAACAGAATTTTCCTATCAGTTTTATTCGCTAACTTATTATTCAGTCTGTTTGAGACGGATTACTTGATTTTCAGCATATTCTTATGAAAATCAGCTCGTAATAATAAGAATATAATATTAATATTATCTTATAATTCAAATAAATATTACGAGTATAAAATAAATATTCTCATTATAAATAAATTCATAACTAATTGAAGTTATTTATGCTTAATTATTTTATATTAATTAAGTTTTAATTAACAAAAATCTATTTATCCAAAAATTATTCAATATAATCGAGTAATAAAAAGTAATGGAATTTGCCTGCACTATTCTGCAATAGATTGCAATGTTGCGTTAATCTTCTTGTTTTTCCAGCATTGAATTCAATTCGATTTATACTTGCAATTGATACGATATGTTAATTTAGAAATTACTTACACTAATCTTGTCTAATATCTTAAGCTGCATAAAAAATTAGTTATTTTCAGTATGTAAATACGTTTGTACATATGTAAACAGTCGATTGAAATTTAGAAGTTTTAAAGATAATAGACTCGTTAATTGATAATACGAAGGCTTAAGAAAACATTTATAACATTAAAATATGTCTTTATAGACCTCAATATAACAATTCGTATGGCCTGCCATCTTATACAATGCTTACTGTTTCGGTTTCTTACATAATCTTGTTGCTTTAGGAAATTTATTTTTTTTATTGCCATTTCAACTCTTGTGAGCTAATGAACAAACGTCATTGACTTGTAATACTTTAATTTACTTTCTTACCACTTCTTTGGTAAAATAAAAGCAATTGATGACTGAAAAGTTAAGTACAAAATAGTCGAATAAAAAATATATAATATAAGTAAATATGTATACAATATATGTATATATTTAAGTATAAAAAGGCTAAACAAAAGACAAATAGCCCAAAGTACTACAATTCGTTGGTGACCATTTTAGAAGTCATTTAAGTGTCGTTTAGGAAACAAATAAACCAATTAAGAAAAGAAGTTTAAAATAAGCAAAATAAAGAGAAGAATTCCACATTTTCTGTATTGGCTGGGCTGCAATATTTCTGTGGCTTATAGTTATAACTCAAGTTAAACAACTAATTTAGTCTTGAAAAGCGCAATGCAATTAAGAATTCTAACAATTAATGCAATTTTGTTTTAATAAGTTGTCTTCTAAAGCTAAATTAGATGTTTTATAGGTAAATCAAGCATTACAGGTACAGAAGTTGAAAATCCTAAATCAGTGATTCTACTTTTGAAAAGCAGATAAAGGACAAAAAACTACAGAAGTAAGGAAATAAAAATTGTATTTATTACAAGAAATATGAATTTTAAAAATAAAGGTTTAATTCAAAATAGCTCAGCTGTCGGATTTGTAAAATTATCGTTATTTAGATGATTGTGTACCTCAGCAATGGCATACAATACATACAAACAACAATTTTGTAATTCTTTCTTTCTTTCTAATATAAATCATTAAAGATTTTACCAGAAAGGTTTCCTCAGACACGCCTTAGGTAGAGCATTTTGGAGATTGGGATGAGAAGGCAAAATGACACACTCACAAATGAGCCGCGGATAATTTCCGAGTGGGGGTCGAATTTAATGCGAGAAATGCTACAATCACGACATGTCGTGAGTATGTGTAATGTACACAGAGAGAAAAACGGCGTTCTAAAATTATTAACAAAGGGTATCATATTTAGAACAAATTGTGAACAATATTTCGTTAACTTTCGGTACCAAATCAAGCTTAATGCGTTATTAAAATGAGAACAAATGGCACAAAATACCATAAGTTAACAAATCAAGAACAACCGGTAGTAAAATCGTGAACAATTGTATAAAAATATCATAAGTAAATAAAAAAAAAAAATCGATACCAACCGTTAACGAAGAAAGCACAAACGGACTTAACTCAATTTTAATATCAAATGATATCAATTTCGGTAGTTTTCTACCACTTGTTTTTCTGAGTGTAACGCGATTCAGTAACACATTTTTACTATAATCGCATTGTTTTCAACAGTAAACAACAGAATTGTGGATATTGCTATTTATTATCTTTTGTTTACGATAGTCTCAATAGCTATTGTCGTAAACTAACGACGAAAATTTTTATGCTGATTATTCAGTTGGAAAATCGTAAATTTGTAGAGAAGCGACAACGTTAATGTGTCTACGCTATTAACTAGTTTGTTTGAGAACCACTTTTGTGTACTTTTACACACAAAGAAACTAGAGGTTTGTAACTTTGCTTACTTTCTATCCATTTTAAATACCCAAAACTGACTGATTTTAAACGGATTTGGCCCATTATTGTAATTTAAACATAAAGAAAACTAAAGTTCTCGGCTGTCGCTAAAGTGTACTTAGTGAATGCCATAATCGTTACTGCAAACAATAAAAATTGTCGACTTCTTTTGCTAATATCGTATTGTTAAAAGTTACTGAATCGCGGTACTGATGTCCGTTGGAATTAACACATATTTTGAGTGTCAAAAGAAGCATTAAAGTCCCACGGCGTTTTTAAAACGGTGCAGGAAATATTTCTCTCCATCTAAGCTTCTCAATACTTACAAGACCTTTATCCGACCTAACACGGAATAATCCATAATTTGTCCGAACGGAAAATGTTTTCGACAACAGCTACGATAGTCTCATCTCAGTTCCTTGTTTTCTGTATATTTTCAAAAGATCTGTAATGGACTTCATTTGAAAATTCCAGCCTTTTATGTGTTTTTATACTTAAAAATTTCGGACTGTATATATGTGATAATTGTATGTCTTTCATCATTTAATATTATAAACCGATTGGTGTTTTTCTTTTTTATTTCATTCTGTTTCTATTTAAGAGTGTAATTTATCTAAATTGTTTCACTAAGAATGTTTCCATTTGTAAATAAAAAAAAATATATAAAAACGTTGTTTATTTCTAATCTTTTCTATTCTTTTTAGTTTATTTTGTTAAACAAATGCTACTGCCACTTTTAACTATTCCGTCAAAGAGGTTTTTTCATGTAAAAAAGCCATAAAGTGAACAATTAGTTTTTGCACCATAAAACGGCAATATCAGCAACAACAACAACAACAACAACAACAACAACAAAAACTGTAACAATCAACTTTATAACGTTTTAGCTGCTGGTGTTAAACAACAACAAAAGAGTTGTTACTTATTTCAATCTTGTTTTCTTTTCTACTTTTTGTTTTTTAGTCTAGTATTTTGTTGTTACTATTGTTGTTGTTGTTGCTCTTGTTGAAAAGTTGTATAAAAAATATGAAACAATATAACATTGCAAAACAGAACTAAAACTTACAAAGTATTTAGTTTTTATATATGCAACGAAAATAAAAAGAAGAAAAAAAAAAAAAAAGAAATACAGACAACAACTACATAAAGAAAAACTGCAATAAAAACATTGTCTGCCTTTAAACTTTTCTGTAAACGAATGTTCTTACTGTCTGTACCATTTATGCACCACATGGTGTAGAATATAAAACTAAAAATGTTTAAGAAAAACCAACAACGTAAACATACCTCGTGGGTTTTGATGAATATTATTTGTGACATTAGCATTGGCATCGTTAGAAATGTAATCGTCACTATATGAGACAAGAATGGTTGAATTCGTTTAAAATTTGTGTTGGTGCCGAGAGCAAATTTTGCTGGGAATGTGATATTGTAAAACCGTTTAAAATCGACTTGTAAATACTAAGAGACATACACGGTTTATAAGTAAAATATTAAATAAAATGATAAAAATAATTCGGTTCGATAATTAGCGAATTGACTGTGTTGTTCTTTGTTATATTTGTTGGAGTTTCGTCACTGTATACCTACTATGTCTTAAGCTAAATACATATGTACCAAATCATGTTTAATAATTAAACTGTAATTAGAAGAACAATTCCAAATTGGGTTTTACTACTCAATATAAATTGCTTTTGAACTGCTGCATACGATTAGATTTACTTTTTTATCATTGGACTATTAATCTTACTTATAAAGACCAATAAATTCTAATACTTGAGGAGCACAATAAATCTCTATATAAATCTTACAATCCAATTATTCTAAAACTAATCGCATTGTAATTATTGAACGTAAAAGGATGGCTTCCGAAATATAGTACTATTAGGTCTAAATATTGAACCGCCTATATTTTGGAAGTTTAAACAGTAAATATACTCAATATGTGTATTAAACTAAAGGTCTTAAATATACTCTTCGATTGATGTACAACATGTCTGGATAGAGTGGTCCATTGTGGGGGTATATTTAAGCCAAATTATAAAATAAATATTTCTAGTATAGATTTTAGGCTGGCGATTCTTCGGTTCATATATATTTTAGGAAACGACATTATCCAGGCCAATGGTGAATCAAATGTCTTCAAATACTACTTCCTCTTTCCCCTCTAAGACAACATATTTTTATATATATTTTCTGCATGAGTAGGGGTCATTTCTGAGTACATACACACATACATAACTGGCCATTACCACCCTATTTCAGAGTTACGGCCTAGCTTCTCACAGCATTTATATTGTGTATGTTAATTGTTATCCATGATAACCGGGACCTACAGTTTAAAGTCGATTCCGAACGATAGATTTAAGAAGCTTTTTCATAGCAATAAATTACTTCCAGAGCTTTTGCCAGAAGACTGCTGAGAGGAAGTCATCGAAAGAAATAATTTTTTATATTTCTTTTTTCAAGATGTCACAAGTGAGATTTGAACCCGGCGCTATCGTCTTAGTAAGCCAACACACTGACCACTAGACCACGGCGACTACACTTCTGAGTACAGTTTCTTATAAAAAGTGCTGTGCGCATGATATCTTTTTGAGGTATTCTTACGATGTGCCCAAGCCAAAACTACTTTTGCTCACAGAGTTACATTGGTTGTCATATTCGGTCTTAAGCACCGTCTGAAGTACAAGTAAGCTTGCACATCTACACGCGGACAGTGCTTCACCAAACTCAGTCACAAATTACTACTGAACTTGCTTTGAAAATGTATGTTTTGTAACGTATCTTATCAAGGAAACTGAACGCTGTTCGATATTTGTCGATACGGCATTTGATGTTTTTAGCTGTTACATCTTTCATTTTTATTGTACCACTTAGATAGCATATACCCTAATGGGTTGGTATCTGTATTCATAGCATCGTTGGTGTTTGTATTAACTTCGTTTTTGGAGTATTAATTGAAAGCCCTGCGAACGTAGCATATTTCTGACATTAGTCACCATAGTTTCTATATCCGCTTGCAAATGTGCTCAAATTTAAAAATTATCGTCGTAGTCGAGATCCTCCAAGTTATCCTGAAGTCGTCATGGTTTTTTTCTATTTGCTCGAGTTCCATGTGTCCTGCAATATCGAAAAGGACTAAAAATCTAAACATAAAATACGGTTTTAAGCCACCTCTACAAAGCAAATACTAATTGTAGTTAATTTGGGATGCTTATAAGAGAAATTGAAAAGCTCCCTGAAAGCATTTAAATATCACCGTCATTTAATGAGACAAAAATTTGGTAGAATATAGGCAGAAATAAATATTACGTAATCAGCACAAACTATATTCATTGGTGTAGGGTATAAACGTAAAATATCTTTTGGCTTATGTGTTCGTACGAGCATGTAAACATGTGCAATGACTAATAAATTTGTATGTAAGTATTTGATATTTAAATCCTTTTAGTATTTAAAAGTTAAAACTCAAACATTAAACCATTTAAATTTTAGTAGTTTTAAAATGAAACTTGTGTCTCTTTTTTCTTTAAATACTTTAAGACTTATTTCTCCTACAATTCTGATATTTTGCAGTTCGTATGACACACATTTAGAAACTTAATTACAAAAGTCAATTGTTGCCTTTTAACAAGATTTGAATTTTTACTTCCTTGTTTGTGGTTATATTGGTTCTTGCTTTTCCTTCTGTTTTTAAATTTTGTCAAACTTTCTCAATTGCTTTTTGTCTTTTATTGACTTGTTGTTTTGCTGTTGTTTTTATTTAACTTTTTATGAATCTTTTTCTAAAAGGAGCAACAAAATAATTTTCAAGTGTCTGTAAAAGTATTTAGAAGAAAAATAGAAATTTAGGAATGTGCTTACCAATAACAACAAAAAAGATAAAGAAAGAATAATTCCTTGATATTTGTTTAGAAAAAAAGAAAAATATCACCTCATATAGGTACTAAAACTTTCATACCAACACTTAAGAAAATTGCTAAACAAGTGTCATAAAGGATGTTGTGGCAACATAATCTTCACTTTAAAAGAGGAAATATAAATTTCTAGATTATAAAAAACAATATTTATGAAAATCAATTTGGAAAATGGTTTAATATTTTAAAAATTTACTTTCCAGATTTTTGAGAAATAAGTGGTTCTTATGAGAGTAAGCGAACGGAGCACTTATCTTGCGCACATCATTCAATACCATTTTTGAATTTTCTTAGCCGTATCTATTCGTATTGCTATTCTTTTCGTTTAAATTCTGCTATGCAACTCGACGTTTTGCTTATAATTACCTATAAGTAGTTATATGAAAAATATTTCTATTCATCCGATCAATACATTTGTTTCCACTTGTAGTAGATGACACTTGATTTCATATATATATTTTTTTTTAATTTTAATTTATTATTTGAGCTGAAATCAACAAATAGAGAAAAATCTCAAACGCCTAAACAATCCTAAAAAGGAAATTTCTTTATACAATTTGTGTTTAAGTAATACAAAATAAAAATTGTTTACTAAAAAAAATAACAACTACTTAAGTTAAAATTATTTAAAAATATATTTTTAGTGTTTTGTGAATTCCGAAAATGGTTTTAAAAACTATTTTCGGTGTTTTTTTTTTTGTCACTAAGTTTTTTTTTAATTATGTGGTATTGCCATTTCAGTTTCAGTGTATTTTGTAGTGTTGATTACTCTAAATTTTGTCACGTACTCAAAATGCACAAATATTTTTGGTTGGTTTTCAACCCAACCAGACTTTCATTTACTCATCCAACTCATCTGTTTATTTACTATTAAAAAAACAAAGAAAATATAAATAATCCTTCCGTTACCGCAACGACAACAACATTGCAAAACACATAAAAATCCACAATGAAAGAGATTCATATTCTCGGTCAAATTATATACGTGACTAGAGTTTTAAGTAAAATAGATAAAAATTTGATGGAAAAAACAGATACCTACAGTCGGTTAGGTTTAACAGTATTAAACATTTTAATTTCAATGATATTCCTTCTTCTTTTATTCTCCATTACAAACCTAACGTTCCCATTAAGAGCCCCTATTTATAGTAACTGTAACATGACTATTAATCTAATGCCACTACATTGTGTAAAAATCGCGCTCATTTTATCTCATTCACTGCTCACGATTTTTTATGTAAATTTATGGTCACCATTCTGCTTAAATATTCTTTCATTCCCAGGATAGG
Organism: Metopia argyrocephala; assembly: GCA_963576795.1. Lineage (NCBI taxonomy): Eukaryota > Metazoa > Arthropoda > Insecta > Diptera > Sarcophagidae > Metopia > Metopia argyrocephala. Next base: position 50,935,044 of record OY756211.1, on the reverse strand, counting down.
TGATCATATCTTCAAAATAGAATAGGCAGATAAATCAAATAATCTTTTTCCGTTTCATACCTTTTTACAAAAACGTCGCTGATCTCCATCCCATGTTTCACTTTTTGTGGCATGATATGTATTTGTATTTTTTTCTAAGGTCAGCTACTACTTATATATTACTGTTCTTCGTCGGATCAAAAATTATTGAGTGTACATTTAACTATACAAATTACTCGTTTTCAATCTTTAGCCGTTCAGTTTTGGTTTTACTTTTCGTAAAGTGATGTCTTAGTTTTTATTCATCAAGTCAGAATTAATAATTCTGAATTTCGTCTGATCAAAAATGATAGAATTATCTCTCTAAATTACATGTTTTTCAGTTTGGTATTGTATAGCAAACGTTAAAAGGGGAAAATATTCAAGGCATTTCTTTACATTTGGGGGGGTCGTGGCATAGTGGTAGAGCGCTCGCACAGAAACTCACACGACCCAGGTACGATCCCAGCGAAGGACAAAATTATAAAAATAAAAATTTGCGGTTTTCTAAAAATTACAAATTAAAATTAAAAATTAAATTTAAGAAAATAAGAGGTTCCCCCCCCCCTCCAGCAAGACCATCTGCAAGAAACCGCCCCCTGACATTTCTAATCTATTCCACCAGAAACCAATGATCGGGAGTACAGCGCCACCTTCTGGGAAGATAACAGCTAATCCACTTAAGACGCTCACCATTCACATGTAAACATCTACCGACAGATGAGGTCATTGCTGTTTGATCATTTGAGAGTGAAGGTATAACACTGGCTCTTGAGTGGACAAATTGACAGCAACTTGTTTCATCAACAAATAAAGGCGCAAAATATACAAAACACCTATGAAAAAAAAAAAAAAAAAAAAAAAAACCTATCAACCATCTTCACATTCCAATACAATGCACTGCATCAGTAGGGGTTTGCCCCTGAGTATTGGTCTTAAAAAAAAAAAAAAAAAAAAAAAAAACTGGTCATGTGTGACATAATTACCGAGACCTATAGTTTAAAGTCGACACCGAACGACAGACTTGAGAAGCTTGTTCATGGCAATCAGTTACTCTTAGAGTTTTTACCAGAAGACTTCTAAGAGGTAGTTGCCGAAACAAATATTTTTTCTAGTCTCTGTAAGCCAACACACTCACCACTAGAATACAGTAAAGTATACCTACTTATATAAATTATACTTTAACAGAAATTTAATCAAGAAATATTTAAGTAACTATTAGGCCTAATATTAAAATTTTCTTTTTTTGTCCAATCAATCTCTTGTCTCTTCTAAGACTATAATTTACTCATTACCACTAAACGTTTTTTTTTTGTCAAAGAAGTAAAGAACGAAAGTCATAAATTTTAATTTCAATAAAAGACGAGTATTGTATAATCGTTCCACATACAGTAATTTGAACGGTGTTCTTCAGGAAACACTCGATTAAAGTGCAGTTTCGCTAATTCTCGTTTTTAAAAAAAACATAAAATAAATATAAAACGGTTTTTACTTATGCAATGTAACTAAACTTAAACATTAAATATGCCTAAATTTAATGAGTATTGATTTTCTTAATTGAATGTATTAGGTTGGCAACTAAGTAAATTCGGATTTTACTCATTGATGGCATTGGTTGAATTTTTAGGTTAGATGACGTAATTGAAATATCAAATACATTTTGTTATTTGATAGCCGGTACTTCAGCTGTCTATAAGTAAAAAAAATTTTTTGATCGGTTGCGTGGTTTTTGTTTGGCGTCTATTGAAAAATTGGAAAATCAAAAGGAACATTCTCGTCATATTTTGCTTTTTTATTTCCGGAAAGGAAAAAACGCTTAGGAAGCTCATAAAAAGTTATGTGCTGTTTATGGTGACGAAGGCTTAAAAGAACGACAGTTTCAAAATTGGTTTGCCAAATTTCGTTCTTATGATTTTTCACTGAAAGATGAAAACGGTCCGGTCGTCCAGTTGAAGTGGACAACGACCAAATCAAAGCAATAACATCACAGTACAACACGTGAGATTGCAAGCAAGCTTCATGTATCACATACATGCATTGAAAATCGCGTAAAGCAATTGACTTTTATTTTCTAAAAAAAAACTCCGTAATTACTTAGTTGCCAACCCAATACTTAGAACTAGCAAAACCCGACAGACGTTTCCCTGCTTCTGCTTATTTAATAAACCGGGTTCTTTAGTTTGCTTTCATTAATTAACAGTGTTCCTCTCTATCTTTCCTTATTTTTAATTTTCAAATTTTCGTTGCTATAGCTTAAGTAGTTTATTAGTTACAGCATCAAATTTATCACGCCCTGTTTTTATATACTAATAGAAATGAGAAAAGTCCTACACATACCATAGCGAAAGTTGTTTACTTTCAGATAAAAAAACAAACCGACATTAGTTTTTAATAGACTTCTATATATAAAAGTAAATTTTTATAATATTTCGCAACGGAGTTTTATGATTTTCACTAAATTACGGGTAAATACGATATTATGTCTTATAGGATACCTTTTGAAGTGTACTTTTAGTGTTATTTTATTAGCACTAGTCACCTTGATATTATTTTTATAAGCTCATATATCTTTAAAAGTAGAGAATAACTGATTGATCATTCCTGTTCATACATATGTCAGATTGAAGAACTTTGTAGTATCAACATAGTTGATTAAAAACTTATGTGTGCACGTAATACTGACGACTAGCATAGTGAGTAAATTAGTGAGTTCATCATAATTTAAAACATAGTTCATACGGTTTATACTTCAATTTAATACCACTATGCGGTTTATAGTTGGAAGTTTGTTTCAAATAAAATAATTAAAATGGCACAGACACTACAATATGGGAAAAATTTATGTGCAAAGCACAATTAGGGAATACTGAATTAGGTGGTGTTGCCATTGCAGAAAATAATTTTTTTTAAACAAAACCAACCGGCACTGTTTGTATTTTTCAAATTATATTATTCTTACATACAGGGTGTCTGCCGGGAAGGTATACTACTTTGTTTTGCCGCCATTTTGTAAACAGTAATCTTGACAGTTCGTATTTGACAGTCGTGAAGTAGGACGTGGGAAATTTATTATGAAAAAAAAATCGGTAAATCAACGTGTTTTAATCGTTAAAACGTGTTATCAAAATCAATCATCGATTACTGTTTCGATGAGAAAGTTACGTAAAATGAGTAACGAGGCACATTTATATTTGAATGGATATGTGAATAAACAGAATAGTAGATTTTTAGAATAAATGGAAAACCCTCAAATTATTCATCAGTCACCTTTGCATCCATTAAAAGTGATAATCTAGTGTACAATTTGGTCAGGAGGAATCATTGGACCTTAGTTATTTAAAACTGAAAACGGAGTAACGGTAACTGTCAATGGGAAGCGATATCCTGATATGATTGAAAACATTTTAACAACACAACTCCATACTTTGGGCTTGACTAACATGTGGTTTCCACAAGACGGTGCCATATCGCACACAGCCAGGACTACAATGGAATTATTGCGAAACCTCTTTCCACAACAAGTTATTTCAAGGAATGGTGATGTTGATTGGCCTCCACGGTCACGTAATTTGAGTACTACGGACTTATTTCTTTGTGGGGATATCTGAGAGGCAAGGTTTAAGCAAACAAAACCGAAACGCTGGAGCAACTCAAATAAAATATTCGTGATGAAATTACTGAAATACCGCGTAAAATATATATGAGAATGTAATGAAAAATGTTATCAAAAGGTCTCGAATTTGTGAAACTAACATAGGCCGACATTTATTTGATATTGTATTCCATACTTAATTGCCAAATTACATACATAACTGGCTTTTAGAATCCTGTGTCAGGATTACGGCCTAGCTTCTCGCAGCACTCATGTTGTGTGTGCCAATTTTTTCCATGAGTACCGGGACCTACAGTTTAATGTCGACTCCGAACGACAGACTTGAGAAGCTTGATCATGGCAATAAGTTGCTCTCAGAGCTTTTTCCAGAAGACTGCTGAAGGGGGTCGCCGAAAGAAATATTTTTTCATATTTCTTTTTTTTTAGATGTTAGTGAGCGAACACACTAACCACTAGACCACGGCGACTACAAACCACATTAGCCGAAACATTTATCAATCCATTCCCTTTCATTTAATCAATAATTATAAACAAAAAAATAGTATACCTTCCCGGCGGACACCCTGTGTATAGTAGAAAAAAATTTTTGTTAGTTTAATTGAAAATTGTTATGGAAAAAATCTCCTAGCAAAGTTCCTTAAGCAATACATTTTATTTTGGTTTTCAAAATACAGAAAAAAATTTAATTTTATAAATATATTTTTAGCGAATTGTTTTAAAGCATCCTAAACATGGCTGGCCATATGAATGCTCATGTGCCGAAGTGCAAACTTTACATATAAAACTATACGAAAACCAAGCAATCTCTTTCATTCTTTCTTTGGTCAGCCATCAACTAAAGAAAAAAGTGTGAAAACAAACACAATTTATATAATATAGAGAAAATATTCACAATTCCTTTCACAAATTGTCTGAAAGAAAGTAGATCAGCTGGTAAGTTAACCTTATAAGATAATGGCATAACGCATACAAAACTTGAACTTTCTGCGCATCTAGGACAAATTACGTCACCCAAAAGGTAAATGTATACTCAAAACCGTGGGACAATATTTTATTTCTCTATTTATTTTCTCTTAAACAATGGCAAATTAGCAAAAAAATAAAAATAAAAACAAACAAAATCAGAGTGAGCAACTCTATCCAGAAAAGCGCTAAGTGACTTTGCTAACACCAAATTAAATATTGTATTATAGTAGTTAAGCTAAGTAATTTTTTAATTTTTTTTAGATGTTCTAGAGCAGTTTGTAATAATGCTTGTCCATTCAGCTTATTAGGGTGAAAAATAATTCTGTTTAAAATTGTTTAATTAGTCCAGTTGCCTCTTAAAACAACCATTAGGGTAACAGCAAAATGATGTAAGCAAGTAGATATCGTAATATTGGATCTATTACCATAAAGTCTTCCATTTACAAAGCCAATGATTTTCTGTATTCTCTTGTCTATGAGATGCTTTAATATGCGAAAGTAAAGAGAGCTGAAAAATATTTATCTCCTTTTAGGAAAAGTTGAACTTTCACACAGTTAATGCTTTACCGATTCCTTACTTCCATTCCCTTCAGAATAACTGCGGAGTGGTTTGTTAGTGATTATACCAATATAATATGCAACAGTCCAGTGACCATATTTTTTTAATATTATTATTACTCAAGTCAGCACTCAGAGGACTACCCTCTACTCATGCAGTACATTGTTCTGGTATAAGAAAATATGTTATGGGAAGGAGCAAGGAGAGAATAGTGCTTGTGGACATTTGATTTAAACATTCGCTGAAAGATTATTCCATAAACGAGCGGTGCATTGTTCGATTCACTGTACAATCAACTACAAAAGAATGTCCTCTGAGCGAAGTACTAGTAGTAGTAAAAATATTATTTTATTATCCGGTATCAAGTCTTTTATTTCACCAGTGCACCCCCCATGGTAGTACCTATAGAATAATGAAACGCACACCACACTGCGCCGATGCTCCAACGAATCGATAGAGTTGGATATCTTACCGCGGCTGTTTGAAATTCTGCACTACTAAGATTCTCTGAAGCAACATTATTCTAAATTCGACCTTAATTTTAAATCGCGTTTGGTAAAAATATAGTTTTCGGAAATTTAAATTAAATTAAATTAAACGCTTATAGTATATTTGAAATTTTCTACAAATTTAAACTGCACTAATTAAACTTTAAGAAAAGATATTTTCCCACTTAAATTGTTTATTTAACTTGTTTCCTTATTTATGATTTTTAGTTGTTGTTTTCCATCTTATATTACAAGCCCATTTAACTTTGGTTTACCCATTTGGCCAATGCTCACCTTTAAGTTAAACAGTCAGTATCCAGCACTTTGGCAGGTATTTGTGTATTTTGTAAGTCGGTTATTTGAAATACAAAACTTATTTAAGTGAAACAGAAAAAATAGGAAATGAAAGAGTACTTCAGAACTGTTAGAACAAAGTGGTAATCATTAAACATTACTACAAACCTTAGCTGCCAGAAGAATAAAACAGCCGGGAATATAAATAGAAATATACTTTTTTTTATTTGCACAATATGTTGTTGCATTCATCCCAGGAATCATATTTTATCATTTAATGCAATTATTTGTTTATAACATGGCCAGCGTTGAAAATAGTGTTTGCGGTTTTAATACCTTAAATTATTATGGTCTATTTGCAAACCAATATCATGTTAAACAATAATTTATTCAGGAGAAAATATGTGTGTGTAGGTATATACATACATACTTATGTACATACTTATATATTGAGCAAATATTTAATTAATTGGTGATTTAATAAGAAGAAAAAAAAAGAAAAATATGAACTGGGGCAAATTAATTATATATAAGAAGACTTCCGTAGGTACTTGAACTGTATTGAATTTGAATTTTTTTTTTGTTTAAGGCCAATACTCAGGGTATTACACTCCTCCTACTCATGCTGTGCATTTTATTGGAATGTTTGAAGATATAGTTCATATAGTTCCAATTAAGCGCCTTATGTCAATAGGATAATTTGCTGTCACTTGATCATATAAAGTCCAGAGTTATACTTTCACCCTTGAAATGATCAACAGCACACGTTTCATTTCTTGATGTTTATTCTTTGTCTGTTGTGAAGTAGTGAGGATCTTTGCAAAGTTGAATGGAAGGTTTTAATCCTTGCTGTGTTCTGTCTTTTATTTCCCAGTAGGTGACGCTTCCTCCTGATCATTCGCTTGATAAGTCAAAGCTATATAGGGCGGAATGTCAGGGGGCGGCTTTTTTAAGGAAGGACTTCTTATAGGTTGGTGATGGGGGGAGACCTCGTAGACATATATACAAGGTATCCGCCGGGAAGGCATACTACTTTGTTTTGCCACAATTTTGGTGAACATTAGTCTTGATAGTTCATATTTGGCAGTCGTGAAGTAGAGACGTGGCAAATTTTAGTGGAAAAATATTCGGTAAAAAAATTGTATTTCAATTGTTAAAACGTTTTATCAAAATCAATTACACGGTGCTACAAATGAGCAACTTTTTTTTATACTTGGAAAGTGACCTGGTGTACGTTGTAGGCCTTATTGAGTAGATCATAAATCAATTTTTAAAAGTTCGGAAACACCCTCAAATTTCGGAGTTATTCCGAAAAAACTATTTTCGGGTAGGTTCGAGTACTTATGAACACGTAACTCAGTTGATTTTAATCCGATTTTCAATTTTTAAACGGTTTCAGAAAGAAGAAATATGTGTCTTTTTAAGTATGTACACATTTTGGTATATATATTAAATTTTTGCAGTGTTATTTTAATTTATATCCGATTTTAATTTTATTTTTTCTAAATTTTTTAACTTTGGCGCCATTTTTTTGAATTAGATTGTTCAGAAACATACCCTTGTGTATATATTTTATTAAAGCTAATTTAGTTCTGAGTTAAGCAAGCTTCCAATGAATAAAATCGAATAAAAATAAAAAAGTTATTAAGGTTTTTCAAAAGTAAAAATTTTGTTTTTACAAATATGTATTGATCAAGATACTACATGATAACCGCTATTGATATTTGTGTTTTTAATAGCTAATAGGCTTTTTACACTGGGTCATATCTTTTATCTATCTTCAATTCACAAAGATGTTAACATCTTGTTGTAGGAAGTATACGGGGCTGAATGTTCAACATCACTAAAAAAAAACACAAAAAAATACACACTGGGCGTCGTGGGTTTACAATATGTTGAGCAAAAAGAAATACATATTTCATCATAATCGTCTTCGTCCTCGAACATGTCGTTCACTAATTCTGCATATTGTAGTAATAATTGTCTTTGATTTTGAAGAGCAATTATTAATCCAATTACTGCAAAATTTTTAAATTCTATTTTATTTAGTTTTTATTTCTTCAAATATTTTTTTTGCTTACGCAACTAGAAAAAAATTGACAGATGAAAGATGTTGCAATGTAAACAAGTTTTTTCAATTTTTAACATTTTCCACGCGTTCCTCTAAGATGTGAGCAAGTGTAAAAAGCCTATAAGACAAAGTTCTCAGCTTGTCTAATGAATACCAATAAAGTGAATACATTTAATTGTACAAAAACGACAACTCGAGTAACAGAGTTATATGGAGTGTAGAAAATATATCAACATTTGTACACGCGTAAATGAGTCATTAAAAGGGGTTCATCTGTTATTTGTAGTTAAAGGTTAAAATAACAAAGTTTTTCTTTCCCCTAAAAGAAAGCACCTGCTACAGTTTATCATATTTTATTTTGAAAGCTGCAGCCTTTTACTTTGTTCCCAATTAAAGAATTGCATTGCAAGATGAACGCGGAAGCGAAAAAACTTTATCAGTTTGAATGAAAAAGTTTCTCCTAATCAGTTGGGTTGGTTAAAGAAAAAAAAAAAAAAAACAAACTAAAGCGGCGATAATGTGTTTTCCTGTATTAAAAATATATGCTTCTGCACCTTTTTCCTTTCAAATAAAACTAAAATGTTTTATTTGTTACTTTGTTACTCTTTGAAAAATGAAAATTACAAAAATTAAAAAAAAATAAGAAAACCAGGTCATCATTATGAAAGGAAGAAAAAGAACAAAATAATAATCTCTTAAATTATTCTTTATATATATTTTCCTTTTATTTTATACAAATTTGTCTAATTATTTACCGCAACAAAGTAAAAGCTTTAAATTTTAATCCAAAAATTTGCATGCCATTGAGAGAAAAGAAATCTTTACGAAAGAACGATTAATTGTGAAGAATTTTAAGCAAAAACTTAAAAAAAGTAGTTTTTGCATTATAATTAAAGCTTTATAATATGTATTTTACAAATTTTAGCGAAAATAACCAAATATCTCTTTGTTTTCAGGTAAGAAGTAGAAACAACCATAAAAAAAGAAAAATGGTGACTCGTAAGAGCAGGCGAAAGACATAGAGAAACTCAAAATACCTTACTTTCGTATGCCTTTCTTTCGCTCAGTGACTGTTTGTTTCTTTAATGTGCTTGAGGCTCGAAGTTCGAGCGAGATTGTTTCGATATTGTGAAATAGGCTTTTATTTTTTAAGGAATACGCTCTGTTTTTCACATTTTAGGGATGAGATGCCACACTTTTTAGGCGGTAAGTCAGGTAGCATCAGTAAAAATAAATAAGTAAAACATGCAATTAAGTATTAAAGGACGTTTACGAACTATAACTATTAGTTTGCACAGATTTAATCGTGAGTACACTTATTATATTTTTATTATGAAACAAAACTATAATATTGTAGATACTTATAAAAAGCTGTAATATTTTATTTTTTCCAAAGGCTTTTTTCTATCCACCTGTTCAAAATTTCATTTCTGGTGAAATTTTTTAATAATCTAAACGCTAAAAAGAGTCATTCATTGCTAAATAAAATTCGCTTATGAAAATCGTGATCAACTGTAATTTTGTTTCGGGTCCATTGGCTTGGTGATCATTCAGTCTATTCATGTTGAAGTACCAAACACAACTGAACAAAGTTCCCCTGAGAGTTGATAAATGGTCGCCAGTTAAAAATGTGTTGCCGGCTTTAATTTTTATACCTCTATTAAAAAAAAAATACCCTGTATTAATCGCGGTATTATTATCTGTAATTCGTACTGATGTTTACTTGCGCCACAACTTTTTCTCTTAAAATTTTTTTCTGGTAAAATATAATTTTATGCCACAAATTCGATTTCTGTAAAGTTTTATGGAAAAATATATATAAAATTATATTTTAATTATTTATTACTACCGTAATAACGCAGACCATAATAATAATAGTCAAAATAATAATAGTCAAACTGTTAAAAACCTAAAACTATTATTATTGTGACTTAAACCTCCAAAACCATTATTTGGGTAAATAATTTTCTATAAATGAGCACAGATATAAAAAGCTGAGAAAATTTACTTTAAAATAAGCCCTCTTCCAGCGTTACAGGTCAACTATTCACCAATTGCAATAAATACTTCCAAAAAAATAGCATTATTTTCGGATGACCTGAACACCAAATTTTCTCGTAAAAAACCGGAAGCTCGATTTTGATTTTAGAACCATGGTTTCTTTGGGAAAAGTTCTTAGAATTTCTCGTAGATTACGACCTTGCTATACGCTTTGTCATGTTTTTCGGTCCCGAACAAATTGACCCACCCTAGTGTTCATAAGTAAACCTTTGAATGCTAATAATCTGCAATCAGAATCTTAATGCAAAATTTTGAATTCCTACATTATAACTAAAGATGTGAAGATATAAAGGGAATATGAAACAAATCCCAATCAACCCAAAACCAAAAAACCTTTATGCTCCCACAATTTTTTGATTAAAACACTCGTACTATATTGCAGAATTTAAATTTTATTTTACTACTCTGCAACTGTTTTTCTAAATGATTCATTAAAATACAAAAAGCAAACCTCAAGAGATGTCACAACACAAACTCCTTGACCTCAGTGTTAATAAATAAAAGTTCATCTGACTGTAATGTCTGTAAATATTTAATAGAATGTCATGTGATTAAAAATTTAATCTAAAAATATAGGAAAACAAAAACTGCGATTAATTTTGCTTTCCATTAAAAAAACACAAAAAATTCTTAAATAAAACAGGATTTCAAAAAACTGCAGCAAAAAATAATTGGAAAACGAATTAAATCTGCAAAAACAATAAACAAACAAACAAAATAACGAACAATTATCATGAGCAGCACCACAATCCATAGCTAAAAGTGAGCTCAGGAAATATAAAACTGGGTAAAATAGCAATAAGTTTTTCTTAAAAAAAATTAAAAGAAAAAACATTAAAAACTTTTTATTATTGGTTTTAATTAAAGTCATAATGGTAAATCGAGTTTAATTGCAAATAAAACACAGAGCATATGTATGGATAGGAAGAACAAATGTGGGTATATTTGTGAAAGTATGAGTAAAAAGCTAAAGCAGTTGTTGATAACTAATTAGTATTATTACTGATGAAGCATATAGTAGTTGCAAGTTCTGTGCAAAAATAATAAGAACAATTGCTTTTAAGCTGCAAACAGCTGTTTAGTGTTTTACGTTAAATAATGCATGTGGGAAAACAGAACATTCATATATACTTATAAGGAAAAATAATGGATATAAAAACAAAAACAAGCAAACACATTGTGTTTCTGTTTAAAAAACGAAAATCGTATTTTTAGTTTCTTTTTTTTTTTTTTTTTTGTTTGCACTTCCTTGTCCAGATGAATATTTCTTTAACTCTATAAACATTTTCCTTTTTCAGGCTGTTGTTCATTTTGCCTTTTTACTAGAGAGTTAAAAATCGGAGGAAAGTTAAATTTGTAAGGCCCTAAAAAAGGTCCTTTGCTCATATAAGTACTTGTGTGCTCAGTTACTTAAAATTATTAAGTAAATATATATATTAAACATTTCTTGAGATTATTTTTTTTTTAATTCTTACTAAAGCAGAAAATATTTTAAATAGGCAAAACAAGCTTTAATTTTAAGCATATATTACATGGAAAATTTCTAGTGAGTTCCCAAGTGGTCTAGTGAATTGTGTGCTAGACTGTTAGTGCGTGGATTATGGATTTGATTCCCACAAAAGCTCGTGGCCTGCGACACTACACCGGCCATATGGTCTCAGCCACACTGTTCGTAATAAATAATTAGAATAATTGTATCGCAATTTAGTAAAAATAAAAATTCTAATAAAATAACTGAGTTTTGTGAGCAATAGGGATGATAAATTCTTGTGGAAAAACTGGCTTATACATATATAGCTATGTTAAGGGTGGTTAAATTTTAAGGGCCGATTTTGATTTTGAATAAAACATAAATTATGTAGGAATCTATCGTCATTTCTTTTTGTTATGATAACTTGGTATCGTTCAATTATGTATGAACGGCGGTGGAACACCTCCATCCGATAGTCCAAATTGTCGTTGACGCTGAAGCCCATTATTTAGCCGTTGAATTATTGCTGGCTTATCGACGTACACCGTTTCTTTAAAAAAATCATAAGGACAGAAGTCCAACGGTGTCAAATCTCATGATCTTGGTGGCCAATTGATGTCGCCACCATGTGAGATAACACGGCCCTTAAATTTGTCGCGAAAAGGGCCATTGCTTCATTAGCTGTGTGGAAATTGCACCGCGTAAGCGTGTAAATGCAAGCCTTTATGTATAATGTTCATCAACGATGAGCGTGAGGGCTGCAATTGTTGGACACGTCGACGAGTTGAGGTCAACGGCTCTTCCCCCACGCTATCGACAAAAAAATCCCGAAGTGCACAATATGCATTTTGATTTGAACGCCCATTTTCATAATAAGCCGGAATAAATTTAACGCGTTGCTAGATTGTGTACCTTTCCATGGTTCAAATTGAGCTAGGCTGAAATTGGGATATGTCAAATGAAATGCAGAAAGAAACTTGACGTTTAGGTGTGTTTCACATTTCATATCAGCCCTTAAAATTTAACCACCCCTATTTGTAGCTTGAAAATATCAATTAAATTTTGTGATAAAATTTGTGATATCAATTAAAAAATTGTTTATTTTTATCATTAAACAAATTAATGATAATTAAGCTGATTGTAATACTAATTAAAGGTATTTAAAGTAAAAAAGTTAATTAAACCAAACAAATTATTTAATCATAAATATATTTTTAGTATAAAAAATCTAATGTGATAGCAGAAATAGAATCAAGTTATTAATCGGTCTTTTATATTATTTAAAATTTAACACCATGATTTTAAATAAATTAACAGTTACAATTCATAAGTATAACAAAAAGTGTAGTATTGTGCCGTATAATTTATGAGCTATTAAAAAAATAGTTCAAAGGCCTTACTTAAGGCATAGCATTCCAGCTGAGCAATTATATGTTTTTTTCTATATGTTTTTTTTATTTAAAGTTCCGTGTTATGTTTTACCACTTTTGCTTTGATAACACCTACAGGAGCAATACATTCATTACACTAAACATTTACTTGTACTTCGCTAACCCTGTATAAGTATGTACATGCATTCAAGCATGTGAAAAGACAGCACAGTGAAAAAGCTGTTTTCGTTAAATATTAAATAGTGAGATAATAAATCGGAACTAATTGGAAAACTGTAATTATTCTAAATTGTCACCTTTCAAATTCCGCAATGTAGTAATAAATTGAAGTTTACATTTTATTAAGCCAATTTTACAAACAACTCTCGACGGATGTTTAACTACATGTTTTTATATTTTATAACTCATGACGTTTTGACTAAAATTATCCTAACGAAAAAATTATTTCTTTTGGCGATTACGTCTAAGCAGTCTTCTGTCAAAAGCTCTGGGAATAATTGATTGCCATGAAAAAGCTTACCAAATCTGTCGTTCGGAATCTGCTTGAAACTGTAGGTCCCGGTACTCATGGATAGAAATTAACACATACAACATGAGTGCTGTGAGAAACTACGCAGTAACCCTGGCACTGGGTTGTAATGGCCAATTACACAGGTTTACAAATTATTAATTTGGAAAAATGCCAAGAACGCCACATGCCTAGATAACTTAATTGCGATGATTTTCAGTCATTTGGAAATTTTCCCACCAACTTGGGCTCCGAAAGTGATGAACAAGGTGAAAAATTTTTCCAGGAAATGGAAGAAATCGAGAGACGTTACAAAGGTTGGTGGGATAAATAAATAATGGCGGACTATTGTTTGTTCCTCATTCGCGAAGATCCATCCGAAAAAAAACGCAAAAGTTCAAGTCGCTCGTCATTTTAATTTAAATTTTTTGAATTTATGCCGAATATACTGTGTAAGCAATGAACATGAAAATATTGTCATTCCACAAAATTCTTAATAAAAACTTTATTTTTCATCCGATTTTTTTTATTTTTTCAAAATACGTTTAAAACATTGGTAATTTAATAAGCTATTTGGTAAAAAAATAAAACTTTCCAGATCTTCAATATAACGTAGGAAAAAATTTAAATGAAATTGAAAAATTTTTTAAAAAAAACGTAAAAAATAGGCAAATTTTGAATTATGAGGTGTCATATCTCAGCGATTTCTTACCAGATAGAATTTTCCAGCATATTAACGGAAAGTGTTTTCAATTGCCTTTCCATCGATATGCCACTTATCTCGATTGAACTTTTCCGTTGGACACCACAAGGGTTTGAGTGGGCCCATACACCGAAAAACATAAAAGTACCGTTATCTAAAAAACGGTACTTAGGAAAAAATAATAATTGAGTTTTTCGTGCTCAGGAGGTGCAATTAACTTATCCAGGCATGTGGCGTTCTTGGTATTTTATGTGTTATTTATTTTTTTATGTAGTTGTTGAAAAATAATTATACTCGTCTATATCTACCAGCGTTGTCAACTTTGAAATTTCAAAACGCACCAAAATGGAGAAAAAAAAAGCACCATTTAAAGAAAAACGCACCAAGTTTAGAATTTCTTTTATATTTCGAATGCTTATTAATTATTAAAAATTATAATAATTTTGTATTAAAACTATAATAATATTTTACAGTTCAAGGGTTTGAGAAAATAGAAAATAAAGTAACAAACATAAAGAACTAAACAAATTTTTGATTTGTTCCAGATAATAAATTTTTTTTTAATTTCAAAATTCTATAAAAAATTTTTAAAAAGATCCTTAAAAATAATTCAGTATTTATTCCTTTATTAAAACATTAATGCCCGTATTCATAAAAACTATTTAAGGTTTATTGAGGACTTATTTGACAAATTTCTATGCAATAAATAAATAAATAAAATTTTTTTATTTTAGTTCAATATTTTCATATTAAAAATGTGATAATAAAATAGGGTTTTACAATATAATTCAGAAAATACTTATTAAAAGAATACTTAACAATTTTGAATTTTATTTAGGAAAGCAATGAATTTGGCACTAAAGTGCAGATAAAATGTTTGCAGATATGTATGTATGCACGTGTCCAAGTATCAAGGTATAATTGTTTCTCTTATTTTTTGTAAAAATTTTGCATTATTCATTGAAATAGTATTGAAACGGGTGTATTTTACGGTACAAAGATTGTTTTCTCACACTGAAACAAAAGGTTGCGTTAAATTTGCTTTGGCGCCACCAAAAATTAAAAAACGCACCGAAATTAAAATAAAAGCGCACCACGCACCAGCTAAGGAATTTTTCGCACAAAAATTTAAAAAAAGCACCAAAAATGGTGCGATATGCACCAATTTGACAACGCTGATATCTTCCCCTTTAATGTAAAAAAATTCGGCCTACATAAGTGTTAATTCCATTGTATTCTCATTCTTACTACTGAATTTGCAATATAAAATCTGACATGTTTAACATAAAACATTTCTTTTAAACCAACTCCAACTCAAAATTGCACAAAATTCGATAAATATTTAAAAAAAATTTCAAGGTTACCCTTTTGTCGAGTTTAACCAAACAAAAAAAGAGATTGCTTTACATACTTGTAGATTAGAACCTTTAATAGATCAAAACATTTAACAATACTCGTACATACATATGACACACAATAAAACGTTATTGGAAATATGTTCCTTAAATATAATGGGAGGTTCGCTTGTTCATTTGGTCTTTCGACCAGCTGGTTACTTGGTCAGATATAGCTTTATTTTCACACTTAACTCGTTTTTTTTTAAGTTAACATTTAAACCAAGTGTTTATAATGACATTGTTAGATTGTAAAAAGGCTTGTCTGCTTAAGTGCCATCAAACATTTATCTTATTTGAGTTTAAGGTTATGCTTTTACCCAGCAACCAAAAATATAAATTATCTTGAACTTTGATATTCGTAATACATATAAAACAAAAACATAATAAACAATTTCTATTGTTTAGTTCTTTACTTCATAATGAGTAAGAATGTATCGTCATATGAATTCCTAAGCGCTCTAAGTTGCAATGAATCAATTTACCGTGAGAAGCAGAGAACTTTTCAATAAGCAATGCTTTAACACAGAAAGTCGTCATTTTTAATCAGCTAAGTTTAGGTTATAATCGGCCACCTAGGCTCCAGGAATATAAGAAAGTACTTTGTACTCACACCCTCTTCTTCCAGACAATCCTCTGTCTTGGAAAACTCAATAGTTCAGCAGTTCCTCTCCGATCAAAAGTTGTCAACTTCTCCCTCGCCAGTCAACCACTGCTCTGAGCTTCCAAGGCGCAGAAGGCGAGTAGAGAACAGCATACTAAAACTTATTTTGGTTAGAAGAACCTGTGCCGCCGTATCCTGTCTAGCCAGTTCAATTTCCACAAAGTTTCCATAACGCTATTTTACGAAATCCAAATGATTACTACTCGAAATATTCCACCATCAACCTCAGCTACGACTGGCATTCCAACACCGTCTGGGGACTAACGAAAAACGATTCCAGAGTGTGTGTGTGTGTCAATTTTTATCCATGAGTACTGTGATGTACAATTTAATGTCCACGTTGAACGACAGACTTGAGAAGCTTGTTCATGGCAATCAGTTACTCTCAGAGCTTTTGGCAGAAGTCTGCTAAGAGGTAGTCGCCGAACGAAATACTTTTTTTTAATATTTCTTTGCTTCAAAATGTCAGAACCGGGGCTTGAACCGGAGCTCTCGTCTTAGTAAGACCAACAAACTAACCACTAGACCGCGGCGGCTACTTATACATATACCCTAATAATTTTTGATCCGTAGAGTGTAAAATTTTTTAGGAAAGTGTATAGTTTGATACGGTAAATCATAATCAGTGAAAAAAGTAGATTTTGAATTTTTCATACAATAGGACTTTTTTGAAAATATATGACGATATGTATAAACATAGAAAAATGTATGTACGTAACTACAATGTTTTTTTTTTTTTGTAAAAGGGCATTATTGCCAAAATACATTATATTTGTTTAAAAGATTATCATATAAAAATAAAAAACAAAAGCGTATTACAATTGTGAAGTGCTGAGTTAATTTGCAAATCCTGATTTATGCCTTTCTATAGAATCAAAAATTTTAAGTCACAAGTAAAAGAAACATTTTTTTAGTCTTTTAAATAGTTATTTGGTAAATCCCTGTTCAAGGCTTTTTTGCAAAACTGCTATAAAATTCAAATATACATAAGTTTTAAGTGTATAAAAGGGCATAGAAATACAAATTGGTAAAAAGGG
This sequence comes from Metopia argyrocephala, assembly GCA_963576795.1. Taxonomy (NCBI): domain Eukaryota; kingdom Metazoa; phylum Arthropoda; class Insecta; order Diptera; family Sarcophagidae; genus Metopia; species Metopia argyrocephala. The sequence continues at coordinate 50,917,806 of OY756211.1, read as the reverse complement.
TAAAATGTAAATGCGAGTTTATTTGCAATATTGAAAATATTATCATACATCTATATCTGTAAGTGTATCTCAAGAGACCTAAAGTAAGATACAAGGCATATATTATATTTTTCTCTACCTTAAATGGCATATCTGCTACAGCTGAAGTCACTATGCGGAATTTATTTCTTTTTTTGTATTAAAAGCTATAAAAACCACAAAGTTCAAGTACATGTTGACTATATACGAGTATGATAATTATTGCATTTTTATATTTGAAATCTACACGAACAGAAAAGCTGTAGATATTTTCGAGAAAAAAAAGAACAGCGAAATATTCGCGTATATTCTTTAAAACAAAATTGAGTGAAAGTGAAAAATTTTTTTAAAGACAAATACTATTTAATTGCGTCAATTATTAGAAAGTGTTAATTATCAGAGACGTTATAGTAATCGTCATTAAGCCTACCACAAATTTTGATATATTTAAGCATAATACTCATAGCAATTCAAAATTTCATTCGATTCAATTCAATATTATTAGCTTTCTATGTTCAAAAGTAAAATCTGATTTGTACTAAATTTTTTTTCAATTTTTAAATCATATGCATATTGACATAAACATTATTAACAATGACAAGAAATAGTTGGTATTTGTAATAAAGGTTTTGTTGTTGCAGTATCATATTAAGGCCTGAATAGAATAATATTGTCGTAGACTTACTGTAACCTATAGCCTGTTCATAGAACACGAATTACCTACAACGTCATATTTTTATGTAAACAATGTAACAATTGACAGTTGTTTTGAATACAACACACAACAATCTTAAACATTTTTATTTCGTTATTAATCTCCATTCTATCATTAGACTGTTTAGAAGATTTCCTTGGGCTTCTGTGCCTTTCTATCAGTTTCTTCTATTTTTTACTTATGGGAGTTTCGTAGTGCAGTTGGTAGAGCGCTCGCTTACAACATCAAGCAGCTCAGGTTCGAGTCCTAGTACTGGAGAAAAATTAGAGAACAAAAATTGCGCCATTTCGAAGTTTTAATTAAAAAATATAAGAGGGTCCCCCCACACATCTAAGAATCCCATCCTTAAGAAAGCCGCCCGCCGAAATTCCACCCTGTCCGCCTTTGAATTATGAAATGAATGATCAGGAGAAAGCGCCATTTACTGTTAATTAATAGGCAGAACGAAGCAAGGACTAAAACTAACCATTAAACTAAGCAAAGATCCTCACCAATTCACAGCATAGAATTAAAATCAACAGACGGAACAATTGCTGTTGAAAGTATAACACTGGCTCTTGAGTGATCAACTGACAACAACTTGACAAAAGGAGTTTATATGGAACTATGAATATGAACTACATATACATATATCTTCAATCATTTCAATTCAATGCCGCATAAGTAGGGGTGTAAACCCCTGAGTATTAGTGTTAAAAAAAAATTCAAACCGGGATTACGGAATTGGCATCATTAATATTTCATATATTTCATTTAATTCTAGATAAATAATTTACTTTTTTTATTTCCTCATAAAAAAAATTAATTAGACCAGAACAAAATTGCTTTACATAAATGAATTTTGCAATGATTTCTGAATTTAAGCCTAATTTAGAAACAAAAATTATTATTTTTTCTTTCTCGTTTAGTAGTTTGAAAAATTATAAGTTATTATTTGTTTTCCTTCTAACAATTATCTTTGTTTTATACTTTTAATTTATTTTCGTTTTATATACAATTTTCTTCACCTGTATTCAAGAATCCGCTAACTATGAGTATTGGAGCTACATTTTCATTTAATTGTCCAATTTAGCACATAAAACTTTATTTTTTCTCACAAAACACAAAAAAATACCACAAATTCTAGCGTGAAAATGTTTGCGGTTATTGTGTATTTGGAATTTGTGAGGTTTTTCATTTTCACACTTGATTTTCAGATTTGCCAAAAACAAAAATATTTTACATTTGAGTGATAGAAAAAACTTGTTTTTTTATAAAACTTTCTATGAAAAAATTGTTTGTTTTTATTGTTTTAGAGTTTCCCAGCAAAAATATTTCGTATTTTAGAAGCTCAAAAGGAACTTAATTGCTATTGCATTAGCTTACAAGTATGACGTATAGTTAATGAGAAACAAGAAATAAAGCGGAACCATTGAAATGATTTCTTAATTATTGTACATACATACATACATAATTGTCCATTACCACCTTGTTACAGAGTTAAGCAGCACTCATGTTGTGTGTGCCAATTTTTATGCATGAGTACCTGGACCTATAGTTTAAAGTCGATTTTGAACGACAGACTTGATAAGCTTTTTCATGGCAATCACTTACTCTCAGGGATTTTGCCAGAAGACTGCTAAGAGGTAGTCGCCGAGAGTAATATTTTTGTCTACATTTCTTTTTTTTTTCAAGATGTCAAAGCTGAGGTTTGAACCCTGAGCTATCGCCTTAATAAGTGACCACGGCGGCTACATTAATTTAATTATTTTAAGTGAAACTAAATTAACTGATAACTAGAACCATTATATAGAAGTAGTTTGTAATTAATATTATATATAAAAATTTATAAAGCTTACCCTGTTCCCTTACATGGAAGCAGGTTCTAATGCAGAGGCTTTTTCCAAGTGGGACCTTGCCAATTTTTATCAACTTGTTTGAACAAAGTTAAATAAAACTATGTATGCAGAGTTCAGAAAATACTTAGATATAGACTTAAACAGGGTGTCCCAGAACTCGCAGTGAATCCGAAATGGGGTGAAAGGTTGATTGTAACCATCATGAGAAAAGTCAGAAAAAAATCTATCCCATGTAGTTTGAAATTTATAGGCATTTAAGAAAAGCTTAGAATTTTGGTTAAACTGTAACCATTTTTCGGTTAATGTGGTTAATTTTTGTTATTTTTGATCACATAAACTTTGGAACAGTGACGCTAAATAAGACTTCTACAACCACAGACAAAAATAATGTCGCAATTACCCCTAGTTTTCAAGAATAAAGAATATTTATTAAACTGTGAATTTAAAATTGTAAAAATTTGTCGACTTTGGAAGGCTTTCTTTTAAAAAAATTTATTAAAGTGCCTTGGCAAGTGCCATTAAAAGTTCGAGTATTTAATCAGGATTGCAAAATGGTATAATACTTGTAGTTTCATACTAAAAAAACGAGTAAAAAATAAAAACCTTAAGTAACCCGATTTTTGGTAACGCATTTCACTTAGTTTAAATGCTTTTTGTTCGTTTTTTATTACGTTTTGGCTTGACGTTGAGTTCTGGGACACCCTGTATACATATATACATATTTGCATTTTCATTTAAAGTATTTGTGTTTGTAAATATTGCACAATACCGATCACAAACATGAGAGTTTGGTTTTAAACATGCACGTCCATGTATAGATCACATATTTTTCGGTCGCAAAACACTTCAATACAACATAGAATCCAGTGTAGCTATACCTTAAGTATAAAAAAATACATGTACGATTGCTTAATGTATTGATTGATTAATTTTTTTTTTTTAAATGATCGAAACAACTTTTGTCGATTTTATTTAAGCGCATGACACGTTTTCGGCTGCTAAGAAGAAAAAAAGAACTATTTAAACAGGTGGTCGGTGAGTAAATATTTGGGCTGGTCGATTTGTAGGCACGCAAAAAAATCGTTGAAGTGACAAGGATAATCGTATTCTACGGATCAAAATAAGAATCTTTGCCCGAATAAACCATACCTCTGATGAGTACTGATGTTCCTTATTTCGACCCAAACGTCAAATTTTGAAAAATCCCACTTTGACCCATTTAAAGTGCCTCAATAGAGTCTAACTGTATAAACGACCCCCACTAACTTTGGAGGGTCGACTCACCCAGGCTAGTGGCACACTGCCGTGAACCCCATACAAAAATTTAAAATTACGTGTATTTTAAAGCATTATCGTATATACTATGCTATATATGTACAATGTACTTTTGCGAGTATGTACATTGACATACATACATGCTAAATAAAAAAAATAATTTATTTGCTTTTATTAAAAAGAAAAAGAGATTTAGGCATTTTAAAATTTTAGATATGGATGTGTATAATAAAAGTGATTTTGCGTTATTAGTTTAAAATAAAATGTATAATTCATTAAAAAAATATATACAATTTTCTGACTATTTAATAAATGGCCTATAAAATAAATGCATATTAATTGAATAAAATTAAAAATACTTTTCCAAAATGCATTCAATATGAAAAGAAAACAACAACAACAAATTGAAAACAATTAAGGCAAATAAGCTTGTTTTACATATGAAAATAAAAATTCATTTAAAATTGTTTAGAAATTCAATTGAAGTTTAAATAAATGAAAATAAACAATTCTTTGAAAGAATTTTAGTATTTCAGATTTATGTTGTTTTTTAAAATTATTTCTAAACTAATTTTATTTAATTAATTAATTTTTATTTTTTTTTATTTTTCTTTCACACTGTTATGATTTTATTGCCTTAGTTTGAGCTTTAAAATATCTCGACTGTTAAAATGCATTTATTGAGGTCTTATTAGAAAAATATCTATGCAATACTTGTCAAGTAAGCCCTTAATAAATCTAAAATACCTGTATATGAATACGACAGTATATCTTTAATTATTCCTTTTTGATTGCTTATTAAGCTTTTTTATTAAATAGTACTTTTTTTAACTGGAATACCCATTCAAATGGTAGGAAATTGTAAGTGTTTAATTCAGTATTTGTGGAGAAAATGTATATATATTTTGTATTTGGACTCATAAGTTTGTTGACACAGTGTAGGTGTACAAATAGGATGATTTCGTTAATATCTTTATTTTAACTGATAGTGTTAAAGAGAAAATCAAATACAAGGTTTGACGGAACATTTTTGCCGTTATAAAAAGATTAACTTTAGATTTTTAGTTTTTCGTCATAAAATAAAACTCAAAGATTTTTTCGACATAAAATAGAAGTTATTTTTTTTTGTTTTTGTTTCGTCAAAAACGCTTTAATAAGATCAAAGTTAACTGAATGAATATTTTTTGGTAATTAAAGAAGAAATGATGTATGTATGTATATTGAATGTATATTGTATGTACAATAATAATAATTTCAGTATGCGATTTCCTAAAAAAAAGTATGAGTTAAATAATTGATGTTTGGTCTCGAATATACACAGGACACAAAGAACTCTGATGAGACTACCGTAGCTGGAGTCAAAAACAATTGTTCAGTTTGGCTAGTGTACTCTTCCTTCACGGACATCATTTCTTCTTTAATTACCAAAAAATATTCATTGCAGTTAACTTTGATCTTATTAAAGCGTTTCTGATGAAACAAAAATCAAAATTAAATCGATCACACCTTTCCTGGGGCTCGAACCCAGAGCCTTCAGCACTTAATAAAAGTTATTTTTGTTTGATCAGAGAAGCTTTTATTAGATTAACGTTAAATTCTATTAAGAATTTATATTTTTTTGCAATACATTTTTTGATAATCAAAGGAAAAAATTATGTCCGTGAAGGAATAGTACACTAGCAAAACTGAACATGTTTTCGAATCCAGCTACAATACGACTCCATCAAGGTTCTTTGTGTCTGTACATATTCATGACCCAACATCAACTATTTAACTTACAGTTTTCTCAGAAATCACATATTGAAATTACGTTTTCTTTTCCATATGTACATCAGTTGTATGAGTTAGTCGAAGTAAAGTCAAACAACAGTTTCTATCATATTCCCCTTTTCTCACCACCATTGCAGTTTTTCTAAATGTCATCTTATTTGGATGAATCAGAAATACAACTTATTTTTATGTGTATTTGCCCTCTTATACCATTTTATCCACATTCGTCGACATCGACTACAGTTGTACTGCAGCTGTGATAGTAAGAGGGTATGGCCAGAAGCGAGCGCTTTTCATATTCTTAAAAATTTTGTACTTTACTCATATACTTACATTAGAGCAAATTGATTTGTAGGACTGCACACAAATCCTCCAAGTGACAACGAAAATCTTATTCCAGGGATTAATATAAGAAACTTTGCTTAAAGAACAGTACCTCTAAAATTAATTCTGATGTTCCTTATTTTGACCCAAAGGTCTAAATTTGAAAAATCTCACTTTGATTCAACATCAGCATATCTTGAAATAACTTGTTGTGAAAAGAGGTCTCGCAGTAATTCCATTGTAATTGTGGTGTATGCGATGTGGCACCGTCTTGTTGAAACCACATGGTAGTCAAGCCCAAATCATTCAGTTGTGGCATCACAAAGCCTTTAATCATATTACGATATCACTGCCATCGACAGTTACCGTTACGTCGTTTTCAGTCTCAAAGAAGTAAGATTCAATAATTACTCCTGACCAAATTGCACACCAGACTGTCACTTTAATGGTGATTGATGAATAATTTCCGACTATTCTATTTATTCCCATATTCGTTTAAATGAAAATATGCCTCGTCACTCATTATGAAATCGGGGTTGTCATATAAGAGCTGTAGCATTCTATTGACATATGTACGGCGGCGTATATGGTCTTATGGAAGGAAATCTTGTGTCACCTGAATCTTGAATGGAAACAAATGAAAATCTTTGTGCAAAATTGTAACCAAAGTCGTTCTTTCAATACCAAGCTTCTGAGCATGGCGCACACTGGGGATTTTTGTATGAAGGTAAGGAAAAAAACATATTTGTCAAAAAATCTAGTAATCAAAATAAAGAAAGTTAGAGAAAAGTATATCGTTACCTACAATGTAAAAAGCCATAACTAAGAAAAAAATTTAAATGATTTTTTTAATTTTGAATTTATTATTTATTTTAAATCTATTTTTAAATTATTATTCTAAAAGAGCTTATAACAGTATGCCTTTTTTTGCTAAATGCATTTTCTGGAGTGTCTAAGGCCATATTTTTGGTAGTCTTTGTTATGACTTTCTTGAGCCTTTACTGACTTGGTTGCTAGGACTCTTTTAGCAGTATGATCCAACAAATTTTGCAGATGTACACTTCTCAAACAATTTACGTGGCCGACCAAGTGCAGAACTGGTAGGACATTCAGTCTAAGTAAACTTTATTGTAAATGTGCGTTCAAGCCAATTTGCATTTTCTTGTTTTTTTCAAATCGCGACTCGCACGACTAGAATCCTGCCATCTTTATTTGAAGTTAGAGTAAAAGCCTTTATATATTGTATCCAAAATTTCACATGCTTTAGTTTCGTTTAAGCCAATGTGCGATTGTTGCAAAAACTGTTTTAATTTTGTTCTGTCTTTGTCAAACTCCAGAAACTTCGGGCGTAAAACCCCATGTGAAATTTATTATCCCTTATTACTTTGCTACTGTAATCATAAAAATCAAATAATCTTTTGTTTACTACCTTTTTTATAATTCTGCATATCATAAAAAAGTCCTCAATGTTTTTTCAAAAGAATTTTGTTCATATCTCGAGCAAATTTTTTACATTCATACCTTTACTTAATTGTGAATAAAAGCGAAACGCGTTTATCGATTTTCATGGTTTATGCCTCATTTTTTTCATAGGTTATGCCACTTTACGCGAAAGTAGTAGAACTTGATACGTTTTTACCGTTTTGGATTTTTAATGAATTAAAAAAAAAATTAATTTTTTAGGCAAAAAAAAATTTGTTTTCTTTCATACATTTATTTATAACTGCGAAACTGTTGCTAATGTAGCGAAACGTTATATAAAAAGACGAAAGTAAGTAATTGTAATTCTTGATTTTTCTATATTTATTTCAGCCAAATCCGACTAGTGGTTCTTGAGTTATGTTAAACAAAAGAGCCTTATCAGAATTGAGTCGTGAATCAATCGGCTGAAAAATGTTGTACTGTGTAATGCAACAAATTGAGAGGTGGCACTTGATGGTACTTGAAATTGATTAAAAATGTTAAAACACATACGAGACAATGTATTAGGAGTGATTTCCAACTGTGGGAAAGTATAGCTAAAATTGCAGGTCCAAATGTTTAGAGAAGAGAGGGATTTTTATTATATGTTCATAAAAATAAACACACAAAAAAAAACGTTAAATCTGTGCAAAGTTTATTTTCCCAATTTTGGTATGCTAAAATATCCTACTTTAAAGAAAAAATAAAAAGAAAAACGTTAGCTCACATAATAAAAGAATATTCGCTTTGAAATTCTTAGGTTTAAATTAAGTTGTTTCGGTAAAACATACAAGTTCTGAGTTTGAGATGGCTATAAAAGAAAATTTGCAGTCAGATCGGAGTAATTCTTTTTGATTTGATTGTACCATTTAGTCTAAAATGTTAAAATATCACTGCATCTTGCATGAAGAGCATGTTGAAAATTTTACTCTTTTCCTCAAAATCCCCAATGTGCGGCGTCGAACTAAAGTTGATGGATTGTTTTGAATAGTTTCCTGAACAGCAGTAATCTTTTCAGCCGATCTTACAGTACGTTGTGGTCCATACATGGGGCTATCAGCTACAGTTAAACTTTCTAAGAACTCATTCTTTTCACGACAAATAGTGCATCTCGTTAGCACGTTGTTTCTCCCAAAGATTTCACGTAACTTTCTCATCGTCACAGTAATTGATGATTGATTTTGATAAAATGTTTTAACTATCAAAACATGTTGGTTTACCAAATATTTTTAAACAATAAATTTGCCACCTCTCTACTTCACCACTGCCAAACATGAACTGTCAAGATCAATGTTTACCAAAATGGCGACAAAGCAAAGTAGTAGACCTTTCCGGCGGACTTATACATATACTTGTTTATATTGCGTTGGGAGTCTTGTTGTTTGCATCTGTCCGTACCTCATAACACGTTGGAAAATTAAGAAGGTTTAAATTTACACTATTGGATAGTACAATTTCCAGTAGTTCCAATTTACAATTTCGAATTTATAATACATAATTGTGTATAAAAATGTAGTCGCCGTGGTCTAGTGGTTAGTGTGTTGGCTTACTAAGACATGAACCCTGGGTTCGACACCCAGCTCCGACATCTTAAAAAAAAAAAAAGAAATATGAAACAAATATTTCTTTCGGCGACTACCTCTCAGCAGTCTTCTGGCAAAAGCTCTGAGAGTAAATAATTGCCATGAGCAAGCTTCTCAAATCTGTCGTTCGGAGTCGACATTAAACTGCAGGTCCCGGTACTCATGGATAAAAATTTGCACACACAACATGAGTGCTGCGAGAAGCTAGGCCGTAATCCTGACACAGGGTTGTAAAGGCCAGTTATGTATGTATGTATGAATGTATGTAATTGTATATATAAAACATAAAGAAAACTGTTTCTTTTGACGCAAAGATAAAACTTTTTCTCTTTTATTATCACATTTAAAATGTACTTACATATATTTGTATAAATACTGCTGAAAGTTTATTGCAAATAAGTTATTCTACAATAATAAATCTAAATATTTACCAAAAGAAAAAAAAAAAAGAAGTAAAATATATTTAATTCTCGCTAAGTTACTTGAACTCAATTGAATTCAGATCAATATTAAATTGGTTATATTGGCCGCAGCAACTTCCCACCGTTTTAATATGTTAAAAACGAATTCAGTATTTATGTTTGTTTCGTTGTTGAAAAGCACTTATCTTTACGGACAAAACACCTTTATCATGGTTTTTTACTCTACTATGTACCTTCAAGTTTTTTAAATATGTATGTTCTTATTAAAATAGTTTTGAAAGGCTGTTTAAAAATAGAAGAGGATTTCGTGAGTCTGGCACACATAAAAATTTCAATGATTCTAAAGTAATAGAAATACAAACCCTAAGATACAATACGAAGAAAGTTTGATAATTTTTAATGAGTTCTCCATTGTTTGCTTTAATCGGAAGAAATAGCTTCGTGGTACTAGGCCACTTGGGTTAAACGAAATCGTTTTCACAGAAAAACGAAAAGTTTTAGGACCTTCTGATATCTTCAGAAGTGGTTAAGGAGCACTGCATAAATTTTGAAAGAAAGTAAAAATATTAAAAAATTAAAGGATTTTTTTGTTTTGCCGCAAGAGTATATTTCTTTAATGATATTATGAGACTCACTTTTAAATCAGCATTTAATGCTTTAAGTCCTCAATTAGTTATTTACTACACTTGTTACCTACACCGACAAATTCTCCAAATATGCCTAAAATGTTTTCAGTTGTAAAGGTTACAATTTCCTTTAGCCTTAAAATAATTTCTATGCCTTACGTATGTTTACATGGCTGTACATATACATATCAAAACAAACGGCTTTTATATTTCGTTTAACCCAAAAACGATAACGTTACTGCTTTCTACTTATCTAGAAGATACATAAAAAATTATTTTAAAGAAAATTAGAATAAAAAAGTAGTAAATACAAATTACAATTGAGGCATGTTTTTAAATGAAATATATATTTTTAATAAAAATGTAAAGTGATATAAAAGTTAAGACGAACTGGATATCTAACTTACATTTTAAGTGTTAAAAAAATAACACATTTTTTTTATAAAATAATATTTAACAAACACTTTTGAACTTGAAAAATGTACAGGATTTGAATTTAATGTAGACACTCGCATAATTTTTTTTTAATTATACAGGGCGTTCTTAAGAACTTGAGAATTTACACTGATAACACAAGACGGATATACATATATGTTCAATATATTTGGAATGAATTTTTATTTTTTATTACAACCTGATAGCTAATGTCATGGCCTGTGACTACAGGGTCCATATACTCACTCTAATTTTTGATTACTTTTTTCAATATATTTAGTCGTATAGTGTCAATGGTGGGGCTTGAATAGTGACTTACAATGCTGTTGGTATTACTACTCGTAGTTTGTCGCCAGCTACATAAAGTGTAATACAGTCTACTTTGGAGCTTCTCGACCGTGAACAAGAAAGGGTATCCAACATGTTTTTAATGCTGACGAGTTCGGTTTATTTTCAAATTATTTTTGTTTCTTTATAACGCAACTGGTGAGTAAAAGAATGAGTATGCCATAGGTAAGCCAAAATATCCCCGATGTTTTAGGAATAAAAGATTGCCTATTATTTGGATAAAAATACTCTCTTCATTCATCGAAGAAATGGCTCGGCAAATTCACAATTTTATTTTATTTACTGACAATGCAGCACCAATAAACGACCAAGTCTTTCGCATATCAAAATATCACATTAATTGCTCAGCTTCTAGTTCAAGCTAGTTAGATCATTTGAAGCGTAATATCTTGCGTATTTAACAGGGGAAATCTGTTGACAAATTTAAGAAGTCCATACCATTTTCATTTAATAAGGTGCGCATGGTGGCTTGTAAAGCCAAGCTGCATTCAAAATTGCTTCCAAAAGGTTTGCACACAATACATCATTCCTGAATTTTGTATTATATTGGTTTTTAATAAAAAAAAATCTTCTAGTGCAAGTTTTTTGAAAGTTGAGCAGATCAAGATGTATCACATGAATCGACATTTTAGGAACAATATCAGTATTCTGTACAATACGCACATTTATTCATCTTGTGCTGTATCATTAAGAGCTAAATTAAAGCGAAATGCTTTTACAATAAGTTCCACAATTGAAAGCGTTGCTCGACATTAAGCATTACTTGATGTTTTGCTAAACCTTACGAAATAGTAATGGCACTACATTTTGACATATTCATCTGTCAATTGACTTAATGATCAAATATAATTATTTTGCAAATACATTTTCTATTTAAAACAAAACAAAAAAAATTTAAGAAACATATACATTCACCAGAACTATTTACCGTGTTAGGGTTAATGCCAAAAGCATATTTCTTCTCTCTTAAAACACTAATTAGTTTAAAAGTTTTTCATTTTATAATCCTTAAAACAATAGAAGGCAACAATTTTTCCTTTCGTGTTTTTTCTTTAGGTTTTTTGCATGTAAAAAAATGTTACCGCCAGACTAGAAAATATTTTTAATTAATTTTATGCTTTTCTGATTTACAAAAACAAACATTTTTAGAAAAACTAAGTGTGGGAAATTTAACTTTGGAAATTTTTAAATCAAGGGGTAGAAACAAAAAATACATGCTGGCACACATTTAATCTCATAACAAAATTCATAGGAAAAGAGTACTGCATATAAAAATTTTTTAATTTAATAATAAAAAGAAAAAAAATAGCTGTACTCTGTCAGATTTGTTGAGATTCATTGCAACATGTTTTATGGCATAATAAGTTTTGTTTTGTAAAAAAAAAACTACGCCAAATTTAAAACGGAGCACTTATGAATAAAAGATCTTACAAGCAAAACTAATTGGGCAAGTTTACATATGTCTTTACCATTTTATTTTTTTTTATATTTGGCAGTTGAAAGTTTTTGGTGTCAGTCTGCGAATCAGACATCCATAAATAGTACTTCCATTTACTTTTTTGCTATGACGTCTTTTCCTGGCAGAAGCTCAATATTCTGCATGTAATTATCTCCTCAATGTTGAAACGCTTATTATTTGAATTATTCTTTGTTTCAATTACATATAGAGATAAAAGTCTTTTTTTTTATGCCTGCAGCTTTGTATAGAAGGCATCAAAGTTGCTATGAAATTCTTATCGTAAATACGTAAAAGTTAGAATAGGTCGAGAGATTGAGACATTAGGCTAGGGAGTTAGCTTGCTTTGCGCTTCGTTAATCAATGCAGAATCAGGATGAATTTCTTCTTCAACCTTACTCTTGCCAGTCTTCAATACAACTAGATTAATTTAACAGATTTACCCATCCGTAGACATACCACACGCTATCTAGTTGTAAGGGTAGAGGGGAGATACTACACGTCAGACCAGCGCTGAGTAGGTGTCTATTCAGCATATACCACAACCACTACGTGTACTCCCGAAGGGCCGCACCCAAAATATCAGACAGGACTACCTCACTTGCCACCACTCCCCGAATGTCAGGGGAGCACAGGCAGACCTGGCGCTCCTGATGCCCGTAGTACAATGTAATCCAAATCTTCAGTTTCTGTACACAATTGTGCTACAAAACAAAAAAAATTTAGAGTTTTGGTTAACCAGTACCAGATTAAATAGGTATTTCTGGTCAGTCCCTAAGAGCGTCATTAATTTACCAAAAACTCTTTGCTAATAACAAGCGCCAAGCTACCAAGAATTAGGTGAACTCCATATACCCCGAGAGCACAGGCCCCTGGCGGGAGGTATCACCAGAAGCCATAATATACCCCCGGGGGGACTCTTCAATACAGTCTTCGTAAGCATTCGGAATATTCTACGTGTAAACACTAGATAATTCAAATTCCCTGCAATTCTTACATTCATACTGATTTAATATTTTCTAGTCTAGTTTTATATAAATGTAGAGGAACTTGGCACCACTGTTTGTACGCATCCAGCAATACGGTGATATGATGCCATGAGAGTTGCCTTATAGTTCAACCCAATATTTATAGGTTAAGAAAAAAGGATATTTTTAAATTCCAAAACCACTACGTGTACCACCCGTTTACTGCTGCAGGTTTTGCTCTTTGAGTGCCGCTTATTACAATTTGGTTTTGTGGTGAATCGTCTTAATTAGATTAGAAAGTAAATTCTATTCATCTCCAATATCATTATGATATTTTACTCCTTCACTAATTAAAATTGTACTGTGCGGGTTTCTCGGAGTTGATTGCTGTTGGTTTATTCAGTGGTGAAGGTATAACATTAGCTATTCAATAATCAATCATTAGCAACCGATTTTCTTGCGGTTCGCATTTTTTCTGACTGGTATCAGATATGATATTAGTAAGTTTAAATCAAAAGTCCATTCCCTTCCCCTACTATTTTCCTAGATCAGCACAGTAAGTTGTCATCTTCTTAGTGCTGGCAGCAATGAAAAAAAATTTATTTCGATTTATTGTGAATAAAAAATTATTCAGCCAAATTTAATAAAAATCTATAAAATCTAAAGTAATTTCTTAATAAAATTTTTATACGTATATACTATGTGTTTATTACTAAATTTTAAAGATAACCATTTTTAGCGTTTAAACTTTTTCTCCTCTTTTATAACTTAAAGTCTGCCCTTTTATAGAAACAAAACGCTATAGGGTGCATCCTAAACACAAATGCAACAAAAAGTTGTTTTTTAAGTGCCTTCAAAAGGGAGGAAAAACTAACAAAATACAACAATAAAAACGACTATACTAGTGTTCTGTGTAAATATTTTATGGTCTGAAGACTTATTGCATTGCTGCAAAGAAAACTATTATTGGCAGCAAAAAACCGCAACAATTTTAGAAAAAAGGGTAGCAATAAATGTCTTTGTTGTGGCTGTAGTTTTTCTTACAAAAGCTGGTTTTGTTAATTTTATTGAAGTACTTTTCAAAGTGACTCTCCAAACAAAATAAAATTAATATTTTCTAAGAGTTAAAAGCAGAGAATGTCTCGTCAAATTTCAACGTCATAGTAAATGTCATTGACTTTTGGAAAATGTGCAACTATTCAAAAGTAAAAACAAAATTATGAATCTAGAAATAAGTCATATATTACTAACATTAAAATCCATACTTTTGACAAATGAAAATACATTAAAAAGTTAAATTTTCAAATATTAAAAAAAAAATTAAGGAGTATTCTTTGGTCGCGTATGTTACATAGAGTTTTATTTTCTAAGCAGATATTCAATATTTTGCAATTATTTAAAATACTGTACACTGTGCACTATTTTTTTATCTAACATAATAAGATTTAAATACTAAACAAATAAATATTTAGATACTTTATGTGAGCTTGATAGCTATCTATTAAAGATTATGAGTAAAGAAATTTTACAAAAGCTATTATTTAAATCAGCACTACTGCTTCAATAGATTTTTGTTAAAATATTAGAAAGTCCATCAGCATGTTACAATGGGTGATTTTTTAAGAGCTTTCAGATTTAGTTAAATAAAAAACACATTAAACTTTAAGAAATCTATGAAATCTTTATCTGAGTTGAGATAACGTTTTATATCTATTTAATCCTAGTCCTTATACCCAACATTTGTTACGAGAACTTATACCCAAGTACAGGTGTGGCCAGTAGCAATTGTTTACGTTTTTCCCTGCATTTTCTGAGCAAACATTATTTTTATTAATGTATTTTTGTAGCTTAATACATTTTCGAATATTTTGAGTGAGCATGAGTGTGTGTTTCGAATACTGAAGATATAAAAAGAGGACAAGAAGAATTCTTAACCGAATTATAGTTTCAGACATTGAAGAAACATACGACAATTCTGCAATAATGATGCTATCTGTAACAAGGAAGATGTCGGATTAGAAATGCACGCTGAAGCTTATTCTATGCAAATTAATTAATGGGTGCAGCTAAATTAGTTGCACGTGATGGTATCATATGAAGCACGCTATCGAGACTAACACGCCGGGCTAGACAACAAAAAATTTAGCGACGACGAAGTGGACCGGTAATATATACAACTACAAGTATATTTAAGTGTTATATGAGTGCAGAAATGGTAAATATACTCGTAATGCTTATTGTTGCTGACACAAGTGACGAAAGTGTGACATACTTGTGGTCGGTTGAAAATTACCCATTTTATCATTTTGTACTGGACTTCAAACGATTGCAAGCAGTTTTGTGATTTATAAGTTTTGATTATTCACTACGTCTCGAGTAATATGGACAATGATAAATTATAATTTCAAACATTTGTCCAAAGCAAGGCAAAATCCTACCATGGACCAGTAGTTGTTTCCGTATCATGGCCGTAACCGATTCATGCTATGCATTCTATCCAGTGCACCAACATTTACACAATTGTGTCTAAAGAAATGAGCCTTAACATAGTCATCTTTACATTGGTTTATAATTCTGGGTGCTATGTAGCATGTGACACTGTCTTGACGAAACCATACTTTATCCATTTTAGTTAAGAGCGCACTGAACGGTAGCGCTCATCATTCATAGCAACGTCTTTGCTCTCGACGTCTTGATATCAGTATGGTTCACTAGGGTCACCGGCCATAATCCACACAAAACACTGTTTCTGGCTGGTTTTTACATCAGATATAACATTTTTGTTTGCCTTTTTCACGTATCCATTCAGCCATATCTGTACATAATTTTTCAATAAAGTGGATCTCCATCCAGCTTTGCCATTACCCATTTACCAAATGTTAGTCATTGTAAAAGCTGTATTGTAAAAGGTTTTACATCCAAATCATTTCGAAAAAGGCTTAATTGCTGCAAATGACATTGAATCGATAATTCACCGTCATGAACAACATGTTTCTGGCAATTACTTAGTTATTATCAAAGCTTTTGCCAGAAGACTGTAAGAGGTGTTCAAACATTCATACATACATAATTGGGCATTACATTACTGTGTCAGGGTTACGGCCTAGCTTCTCGCAGCACTCATGTTGTGTGTGTCAATTTTTATTCATGAGTACCGGGACCTACAGTTTAAAGTCGACTTCGAACGACAGACTTAAGAAGCTTTTTCATGGCAATCAGTTACTCTCAGAGCTTTTGCCAGAAGATTGCTGAGAGATAGTCGTCGAAAGAAGTAAGTTTTTCATATTTTTTTTTTTTTTCAAGATGTCAATGCAGGGGTTTGGACCCTGGGCTCATGTCTTAGTAACGCAACACACTAACCAATAGACCACGGCAACCACTTTTAATGGGCTATAAATTTTGATAGTAAAATCCAATATTCTGCAATGTATTGTTCATTTGTAAGTCGATTTAAAAGTAAATTATAGACCAAACTGAACATGTGTGACAGTCGCATGTTGCAAGAAAACAGCTGACCTGATAGAAACTATATTTGCAAAAAGAAAGTTGGCAAAAAATCACCTGATACACAGGAATACCAAAATCGTGGGAAAATTAAGGTTTGTGTTTTTGAAAGAGTCCTAAAACCTTAAAAAATTTTATTTTTTTATCATATTGGGTTTAAAAAATTTTATTGAATTGAGTTGATTGAAATAAACTTCACACGAGTATATAGTATTAAACCCGGTCAGTTTAGGTGTCTTATCCAAAAATAACCCTCACGAATAAGATGTACTCTACCTTTTTAAGTTCTAGTTTTAATTTTTTTTTTAATAATATGGGAATATCGAAAAATATTTTTCGCCATATAGGCAAATACATTTAATACACCTACACTTCTACATGAAATGTATTGCTTATGGGAATAGTTATTTCTATATGGAGATGGTAATCAAAACTATAAACTCTTATGTTGAAAGAGTTATAAACTAAATGAGAATCATATCCCATTCGGTATATAAAAAATAACAGAATGAATATTCAATATAGGAATATTTTTATAATTAATCAATTTTTTTGTGAATTACTTACAGTATAGCTTTAGAAATTATTTTTAAATATATTTTTATTTATTTTCTTTTTGCTAAATAAGCATCTAAGTTATTCACAAGCCAATTATGGTTTGGAAATCTTATTCCACAATTGTTCTCCACATTTCATGTTAACACTTCAAACGAAAAAAGTAAATGGATTTATTGATGACAGAATTGTATTTGATAAATGACTTTAATTATTCTTATAGGTGTCGAAATGTACTATTATTTACACATTAATTAAACAGTTTCATTATCATATATTGCAGTTTCCATTAATATCTTTGACAAAGTTACTGTTATAAAAATTCTTTATTTCCTGGTTTATTAGTTCAGAAATTATATTCTTTAACGACGCAATAAAAATATCATGAAGTCTAGGACATATACATACATAAGCTCATATGTACAAATTCACATACATATAAGTACAAATGTATGTAATATGTTGGTTAACAATTGTTTTTACATACAAATTATTTATATTTTCTGTATAATCGATAGTTTGTTATAGAAACTTAAATCACTTCTTCTTCATAAACTTTTCTTAAAAGATTTGCAAATCACTGCCCCATTTTGTCATGAAACATATACTGCCAGAGACTGTATAGAAATAATTTCATTTTTCCTTTTTGTGGTCCATTGTCATGAGTATTTATTTCATAAAGTTTTTGCTCATTATTGCCATTAATTCTAATACTATTAAATTTATTAACCATTAAATTTTCCTTTCCTCTTTTCATCCTTATTTGTTAATTTATTTTTCTGAAAGGCATTTTATAAGGATTTTCAAACAATTTGCATTATGTTGCCTAGAGTTGTTTAAATACTTGTAAGTGCTTTAGAATATTTATTAATAAAGTTTTTTCTCTGCAACTTTTACTTAAATTTTTTTTATTTTATTTTTTACATATAAATTTGTTAAAAATAGCAGTAACAAAACTTAGACGAACACAAAGAGATAAGAATTATAAATATGGAAAACAACTATTATGTGGATTTCTTAAAAATTTTTTATATGGGGATAACAATTTAATCATTAATTCCAAATAACATTCTCAATTCTAAATAAAAAAAAACATATGTGTCAAAAGTGTCGCAAGAGGGTAGACGAAATAACTTTTTTTAATACAGTACAAACAAAACTTAATCATGAAACAGAATACGGTCATAACTTTAAGCAAAAACGTGTCTCAGAGAAAACATGCCCATAATGAAAACGACGGCTGTAACTTCACGAACTGTCATTCAATGTTTTTACATTTCTTGAATGTATAATAAAGCTATTAAAAAAATAAGTGTATAAGAGCTTTTGAATTTATATTTTGTAATTTAAGCATGTTTACGCTCTTCTTCGATTATTTTTTTATAATATCACTTATTTAATTTAAAAAATCACAAAATTTATCAATTAATTTTTTTTTATTGAGACCTATACTCAATGGTAAATCCTACTGATGCTGTGCATTGTATTGGAAGTTTTGGAAAGAACAGTATACATAAGTATATGTATATATCTTTTTCCTATATTAATAATCTTAATTCTTGTTTTTCGACCTTTATTAATTAATGTAAAGAATTATTTAAGCTCAAGGTCTATTTTTAAATAAAAATTCTTTACCTTTTATTATTGTTATTATTGTTTGTTGGGTAGAATGTTTTTTGATTTTTTTTTAAAAATTTTTTCGTTTGACAAAAATTTTTTTGGATTTTATATGTACATATTTTCTGTTTTTAAAATTTGAAAATAATTTATTAATAAATAATTCCTGAAGCATTCGCAGGAAATATCGATAATTAAATTAATAGTTTTATTTAAAAATAGACCTTGAGCTTAAATAATTTTTTACATTTTTCCTATATTATTATAAGCGCCTTAGGAATGAGACAAATTGTTGTGAATTGATCAGCGAATGATCAACCCTTGAATGGTCAACAGCAATTGCCTCATTGTTGCATGTGAATTGTGAGTACCTTCGCTAAGTAGGTTTTGTGTTATCTGGTATTTCCTAATAGGTGGCGCTTTTCTCCTGATCATTCGTTTTTTCTTAACATTGCTTAACGTGGAATATAGTGGAATGTCAGGGACCAATTTCCTTGTAGATGGTCTTCAAGGAGGGGGAGGGCCTCTTAATCTGCATTTATAATTTTGAAAAACCGCAAACTAACATTTTCATTTTTCACTTTTGCTAGGCTGATTAAGTTTTTGTGCGAGTGCTCTAACCACTATATATAGTTATCAACTATTCCATGAAATCCAAAAACGGGTTTTCGAATAATAAGTTTAAAAAACCGGTTTCTGCTTTTTTATTTAAAAACCGGTTCAAATAACCCGGTTTCTTGATTTTCTTCATTAATAAAAATACATACAATATACTACATATATAATATTTTTTTATGGTTTTTTAACTATTTTAACTTAAAAAAAAACCGAAGAAATACATTCGAAATGTATTGCTGTGTAAATGCTTTTGTTTGGTTTCTATATTCTAAATGGAATATGATTCGCATTTAGTCTGTACCTATTTTAACATAAGTATGTATAGTTTTGAGAACCACCTTTGAGAAAAAGTCTCCTGACGAGTCTCTTCTGCAGAGACGAAATGGCCATAGAGACATGCTTATCCCCAAAAGCATACATTTCATATCATATTAATCCAAAATAACTTTAAAATTTTGAGAAGTATAAAATAGTACATATGTATGTAAATATGTATATATAGTACATATATATATGTATATAGAAAGAAACATACATATATAATGACAAAAAATAATTATTCAAGATTTAAACATTTTAATAATATAATAACTATATTGACCTCTTTTTATATAAAAATAATAAATTTTTTTTGTGAGCTTAAGGTCTTTTTATATTTATATTAAATATTTATTTATATTCAATATTTCGCTGCCCCTTCGTGTAGCGAGGAAAAAGAGATTTATTATTATTTAAACATTTTATTTATTTTTCTTATAATACTTACGAGGATTTCAAATATTCGATGAAGTTTAAGTGTTTAGATGACATACGGTTTCTTAGCTTTGTTTTTATTGTAGACCTTACTGAAAAGACACGTTCACTTATTGTAGAAGTTGGGTTAATTGTGAGTAGCGCTGTATATATCTGATTTAGTATTTTAGATCTTTTAGAAAATAAGGAATGTTGCATACGTAATTTAAATTTGTTAGAAAAAAAAATCAGTAAATATAATACACATAAAATGAAAAATATTCGAAAATTTCGAATATTTCGACACTAAAAACCGGTTTTTCGAATAATTCGAAAACCGGTCTTGACAACTCTACCACTATTCCATCACTCCCTTTATTGAAACTTTCAAATGTTTTTTTTTCCATTTTCGTTTGTTCTTATTTTTCTTTGCTCCACAACCAAAAAACAAATGGGTTTGTTTACAAAATGTATGAAATTGAATAAAAGTGTGGTACAATTGTTGAGAGAATTTGTGTTTCAAAATTAGAGCATAAGAAAAAACGCTGTCAAAATAAAACAGAATCTATTTCACGATTGCATTCTCTGGAGTTTTTAAATGTCAATTTGTATAGAAAAAACATCATGCCCCAGTTATGTTCACTTATTTTATTCTAAACGAAACGTAGTCGAAAAATTTTACAGACTTCTAGCCAGTCATTTTATTGAAAATAAAAAACTTGTGTTGGTATAGTTATAGTTTTCGGCGCAAAGCTTACAACTTTTGAATTAAAATTAAATATTTAAATTAAATTACAGTCTCGTTCAATTATGTTTTAAAACTCATTTCAAATAATATAGTTCATATAGTGATGCAGAAGGAAAATTATTTATTATTTTGCTTCTTATACTTATAACTACTATTGTATAAGATTCGACCTATAAAATCTGTCATACATACATACATAACCGGCCTTTACAACCCTGTGACAGGATTACGGCCTAGCTTCTCGCCGCACTCATGTTGTGTGTGTAAATTTTTACCCATGAGTACCGGGACCTACAGTTTAATGTTGACTCCGAACGACAGACTTGAGAAGCTTGTTCATGGCAATTAATTACTCTCAGAGCTTTTGCCAGAAGACTGCTGAGAGGTAGTCGCTGAAAGAAATATTTTATATTTCTCTTTTTATATTTCTATTTATATTTCTCTTTTTTTTGAAGATGTCAAAGCTGGGAGTCGAACCCCGGGCTCATGTCTTAGTAAGCCAACACACTAACCACTAGACCACGGCGACTACAAAATCTGTCATAGGCTTTCATATTTTTCAACTTTTTCGATGTTATAAGAGGCTGCATTTAATTTTTATCTGAAATAATGTCTGTTTTATTGTTTTTGTAAATTTTAATTAATTACACGAAAATTTCTTATTGTAAAATTTATTTATTGTGTTTTTACATTTTTTCATGAACAGGTTTAAAATGTGTTTTGTTTGAAGGAAATTTAATGCAAAATAAACTGTGTATGTTTTTTTTTTCAGTGTTTCGCTCTTTTTTCATATCCTTTTCTTTTATCAATGAACCACAAATGTTTTTAACCTTGGCCTGTTAAGTGTGGTTAAACGCAGGCAATTGCTTGCCATTGTGTGTACTCGTAAATATATAAATTTGCTTGATTTTATGAAAAGTACTACTACAGCACAACAATATGGAAATATAATCCGACATCACCACAGGTACATACATTTGTTTTTTAATTAAGCCCATTAAAATAATTTTTGTTGTAAATAAAAATAAATTTTATATTTTCTTAAATTTTTCTTCATTTAGCTGGATTACACAGTTTGAGGTCTTTTTTTAAAAATACTCGTTTTTTTCTAAATTATTTACGTCGCAATTTTTCTTATTGTACTCGTACATATTTAAGTATAAAAACACACAAGAGATAAAAAAAATCTTTTTAGAACAATCAGCCAAGTTTATAAAGAAAACATTTCTAATGTTCACTTCATGATAATCAGTGGCCAACAATAATAAACTTGTTTTCTTTAACAATAAATTTCTTAAAAGTCTCTGTTTTCAATGGAAATGAAATTTTAAATTTGTTGAATACTCGTACGTACGAGTATCATGTTGGTTTAAGTAGAATAGAAAGCAAACTTTTTTCCTTCTATACCGAACAGATTCAGTTTCGAGGTCATATGTTGTTTCATTAAATGATTTACGAGTGAATGTGCAGGATTGAAGTGTTGTTGATATATGGGCTTAAAACAAGATAAAAAGTTTTTGCCTTTAAAGAAGTATTCTTTATTAAAGATTTTTTTAAGGTTTTTGATACTTTAAGTTGTAAAAAAAGCTGAACAAAAAATTTAAAGAATGTAATACCACTAAATTATACCATTAATTGAGCAAAGCTGTGCATTTATTTTATTTAATTTTTTTTTTTTTTTTTTTTGAAAAATTTGGATTGTTTGACACGATCTGCTGGTGGTTCGAAGTTCGAGCCCCAGAAAGTGTGGAAATTTTTTTAAGTTAATTTTGTTTCGTCTGAATTGATTTAATTAGATCAAAGTTAAAATCTATAAAGAATTTAGATTTTTGCAATGAATTTTTTGATAATCAAAGGAGAAATTGATGTCCGTGAAGGAATAGTACACTAGCCATTCATCTTGGCTATATGTTTTCGACTCCAGCTATGGTAGTCTCATTAGAGTTCAACTTTTTAACTCACATTTTTTAAGAAATCACATACGAAAATTACTTTTTCCTTTCCATATATGCATACACTTGTATGAGTTAGTCATATCATATTCTCCTTTCCATCATTGCCCTTTTTGTAGTTGTCATCTTATATGGGTGAATTATAATTACACCTTATTTTTGTATTTGCCCTCTTATACCATTTTATCCACATTAGTCGGTATCAATGACATGCACGACTGGAGCCGTAGTAGTAAGAGAACACCTCAAGAAGCGAGAGCATTACACACAATACGCTGGAGGCCCGAAGTTTAAATTTAGAAACGCCTACTATTGCAGTTTCCAATTTATGCAAAAATCAATATCTATTCAGTGTAAAGACTACCAAAATAATCGAACATCGCCTATTTTTTATTGCTAAAAAAACTTGTACAGAAATTAACATTTACTTCGTATGAAAGATCCACGCCCAATTGTCTAATTACGTCCATTTTTTGACTGATGATTTTCAATTATTGTGAATATTTTTAGCCAAATTTAAAGAATCCTAATGTTACAATCTTGATGATATGGACTAATAAATATACACTTTGTATGGGTTCAGCCGTTTAGCTGCTCATTAGGCGCAAAAAAAACTTCCAAACATATATGAGTTGGTGAGATGCAAAACTCGTTCGTTACAAAAATTAAAAAAATCGAGATAAGTATTGATTGTAGTGGAGTTTTATGATAAGCAATATAGACGTGTGGGTAAGCAGAAAATTTGGAGAAGTCAATTATTACTGGACTCAACTCCTCTCCGGACACGGGTATTTTCGAAAGTACCTAAATAGAATGGGAAAGGCAAACAGTCCTGGCTATATATACGGCGATTCCGACGAGGATGATGCGGAACATACATTCTTCAAATGCGGCAGATGGCGAGAGTTAAGGACAGTTGTCGAACACCGATCGGGGTCTCTAACTGCCAATAACATAGTGCAGAAAATGTTAACAAGTGAGGTCAGCTGGAATTTGATTGCTAGATTTTTGGAAAGTGTTCTACGGGAGAAGAAAAATGATCTAGACAGGAACCAGGTTTTTGGAATTGGTGCTGATCCAACCAACGCATGAGATGAATGCATGACATCGGATTCGGAAGAGAAGCCTGACGGGGCATATACAGAGGAGGAGAGGCCCATAGTGGCAAAAGGAGGGAGCTTCCCCGAAGTAATAAGATGTGTGGTCCCGGGGAGGCAGAAATTCCCTTGACAAACGGGAGGTGGTTTTAGTTGGTAGGTAGGTGAAACCTATAGTCCAACATAACCTGGGGTGACGACCCAATGGGTATGCGTAACAGCATTTCCATGGCCCGGCCAAAAAAAAAAAAAAAAAAAAAAAAAATTATAGAGATTGTATTAATGTATGCTCAAGAATGCGGTATCATCTAAGAACTTAAACTATTCCACTTATTTGGTCCATTTAATCAGCCGCTACATGTTTTTTGCATTTTTCAAAATTTTCTGTTTACGTGTAACGAACGAGTTTTGCATCTCTTCTACTCATATACAAACCCACATTTTAAATATAGACTAATTTTTATATCTGTATAGGGTCTGCCAAATAAAATTTTTTTTGAAAATGCTATAAAAAAAAATTCAAAAATTTCTTTTTTTATTTGAAAGTATAATCCTTCCGGTTAATAATGGAAAATAATTTCATTCAAATGGCTGCTTCGGCTGGTCATGCAGTAGTTTATACGATCGGTCCAATTTTTAAGCGCATTATCGATTGTGTGCAACTGTATTTCACAAATTATTTCTCGAATATTGTCCTTTAAAGCGTAAATTGTCTCTGGCTTGTCGGCGTAACACTTATCTTTGACGGCACCCTACAAATAATAGTCCAACGGTGTCAAATCGCAGCTCCGAGGTGGCCAAATAACATCTTCAAAAACAGGGCGCAAAACATCGAGTGTAGCTTAGGCTGTGTGGCACGTAGCGCCGTCCTGTTGAAACCAAATGTTGCCAATATCCTCCTCTTCAATTTTTGTGAACAAAAATTCGTTTAACATGGCCCGATAATGATCGCCATTGACTGTTAAGAACACTCCTTGCTCATTTCCTAAGAAAAATGTCCCAATTACGCCTCTGGACCAAAATCCGCATCAAACAGTGACTCGTTTTGGGTGCATCGGCTTTGCAATGTATGCGTGCGGGTTTTCTATGTCTCAAATGCGACAATTTTGCTTGTTTACATACTTGCCGAGATCAAAATGAGCTTTATCGCACACATTCTGCAACATTAACATGATTTTCAAAGTAATGTCGCAATATTTCCCAGCGTTGTTCAATTGGATACACAATGCATTCGTTCAGCGGAAGGACAAAACTAATTATCTGTCAAATCAGATATGAGCTAAGTGTTACCGTTTACGAAATAAGCACTAGTTGAAAAAAAAAACGTTAGATGGCTGACCCTATATATTATTATTGCATAATGCAACCGAAACTATTCCTCTACGCTACGAGAAAGCTTTGGTAAAATTGATTTTTGTGTAACACGGACAGTTAAAATGAAAGATTAAATTTGGATTGAAAATTAATAAATTAAGAGTCGGCAATACAACAAATCGATAAATTTTTTGGAACAATAAAAAATAGTTGTTCTTGTATTTTTTTCTCTTATTGTTTTATTGATAATTGTCGCCGTGGTTAGTATGTTGGCTTACTAGAACAAAGCTCCGGGTTAAAACCCCATAAAGAATAAAGAAATATGAGAGAAAAAAAATATTTCTTTCGGCGACTACCTCTGTCCTCTGACATAAGCTTTAAGAGTAACTAATTTATTGTCATAAAAAAGCTTCTCAAATCTGTAATTCGGAAACGACTTTAAACTGAAAGTCCCGGTACTCGTGGATAAAAATTGACACACAACATGGATGCAATGGCCAATTATGTATTCACTTTTTATGATAAATTACTATGAAATACTGTTCCATTTGTCTTATCTTCATGTGGTTGCCCTTTCTTATGGTAAAGTAATTTAAGTGGTCCTAATCATCTGTTCTTGAGTGTAAATACACTAATAAAAGCACGTTAGTTTTATTTTGTGTTTTAACATCTTTAATTTCTACAAGTACATATGTATGTAGAATAAATTTCTATTTGCTTGTCTAAAAACAAAAGCATTATGAAATAATCTGGCAAAATATTTAAAAAACAAAAACTACTTACTTTCATGCATAATTTTTAATATTTTTAATACATGCACTCGTAAAAGATTCTTCTATAATTAAATAGAAATCTTACACACAAAACCATAATCATTTATTATTTAATTTTAAAAGCAATATGGTATCCTCCCCACACATACATGTAAACGTTTAGCAGTTGATTCTACATTCTACTTTTTTACAATTCTATTACATTTTCATTCATGTAATTCTATTTCTATGTTTTATTTTTTTATTTCAGACTTAGGTGAAGTGTAATCTGAGAGAAGAAATACAACAAAGAATAGAAAAAATTATACAATAAAAAATGGCTTGAGAGCACTTTCATTTCAAACTGAATACAATGTAAAGTGAACAATTTTCTTAACTCTTTTATATTTTGTGTTACCACCTTTACTTTAAACGCATCCATTGAAATCAGTTATTCTTATGCTGCGAAGGTGCGAAGCAATAATTTTCCAACACTCTCAAACTAAAGAAAAGAAAATAAATTTTTTTATTTACAACACTGTTGATTCAGTTAATACCGCATTAATTAGAAGTAGCAGCCAAAGAACTTCTAGCTAAAGTATACACGTTAAATTTTTAATAAAAAAAAATTGTTAAAAGTAGCGATTTTATTCTTGGTGAACATTCTTGCAGTATGTATAGTGTTTTAGGATTTAACGAAAATCGAGAAGGACACGAGATAGAGGCATCACCATATCCCATCAATATAGAGTGAAAGATTTTAAATTTAGTTGCGGTTAAATTTGTTAAAAGTTACTTAAATCTGAGACCGTCAGGGAGTATTTTATTTTGCAAATTCTTGCAGTATTTATTATTAAGATTCAGATAAAAAACAGTAGAATAGAAAGAACTTGAAAAATTTGCTGTCGAAAACCTAAAGTGGCATCATTAACTCGAGATATGTATATACAAAATATTTGTATATATTGATTTTAATGTTATTGTCGACTCTAACTTTTGGCCTGATAATACTTTAGTTCGCGAGTATATATATAAAGAAAAAAATATGTCTAATAAAATTGGTGTACTTCCTCATCATGAACAAAATGCTTCAAAAAACTAAATTTAATATCAACTGACTCAATATCATTACTCTACCAAAATGTTCGCGGCTTAAGAACAAAACTGTCAAATTTATATTTGGAAAGCTTTGACTGCAATTATCATATCTTGGCATTTACTGAAACTTGGCTTGATTGTTCATTTTTAAATACTGAAATACTTTGTAATAAATATTGTATTTATCGTCGTGATCGTGGCTCTTATGGTGGTGGTGTCCTCATAGCTGTTTCTAGTACTATTTCATCTGAACTTTTTATATTTGATTCATTACCTAATATCGAGTTTATAGCTGTTATTATTAAACTTAAGAGTCGAAGAATATTCATAACATGCTCATACATTCCCCCCTCATCACCGCAAGACTTATACATCCAGCATGCTGAAGCTGTTAGAATAGTTGCCTGTTCTGCCAGTGAAAATGACTCCCTGATTATTATTGGTGATTTCAATATTCCTTCCATATGTTGGAATTTTGAGAATGGATACTATATTCAATCAACGATTAATGATAGATTCACTGATTTTTTCAATATTTTGTATGATATGAGTTTATTTCAAATTAATGGAATACTTAATGAGTATTCTAAAATTCTTGATTTAATATTTGTGAATAATACGGACGAATGCTCTATCAACCGTTGTGATCCTATCTGCATTCCTGAAGATCGTTTTCATCCTACCATTGCATTGAATATCTATGTACCAGCTGAACTACGTAAAACACATCGTAATAAAGTCTTTTCTTTCCATCGTACGGATTACAATAAATTCAACAACTTATTGTCAAATGTTGCTTGGGATTCAATAATTTCTGGAAATAACCTTGACGACATTATATCAAATTTCTATGCTGTATTACATCACTGCATTTCTGAATCGGTTCCTACAACATTCGCTCTTAATAATAAGAGTCCACCATGGAATAGCTTATACTTAACTAATATTAAAAACAGGAAGAATAAACTTTATAAAAAATTTAAATTATCTGGCTCTTCTCGTGATTACCTAAATTATTCAATTGCACGATCTAATTATATCACTGCTAATAAATTGGCCTACAATAGCTACATACACCGAATGAGAAGAAATATAAAGAAAAACCCAAAGGCTTTTTATAAATTTATTAATTCTAAACGTCGTGCCAATACATATCCCAAGTATTTAAAATTTGGTTCTCGTAGAGCTGAAGATGATATATCCATAAGCAACTTGTTTGCTGAATTTTTTGCTACAACTTATTCTAAAAAATCATTTAATAATCAAACCTGTTATCCGTATTCTTTATCTCAATCATCAAATATACATCTTTCGAATATCTCTTCTGAAACTGTTCTATCTAATCTACTGTTAATTAAAAGTTCACCTACCCCTGGTCCTACCTGTATTCTTAAGCATTGTTCTGAAAATCTTTGTGGTCCCCTAACGGCAATTTTCAACAAATCTATTGATTTGGGTTATTTTCCATCTGATTGGAAGAAGTCTTACATAATTCCTTTGTTTAAAGCTGGCAGTAAACTGGAAGTTTCAAACTACAGAGGCATAGCAAAATTAAATGCGATTCCAAAACTCTTTGAAAAAATTGTGACTGACTCCTTATATTATCAAATATCGTCACTCTTAACTTCATATCAACATGGCTTTCGTAAACTTTGTTCAAGTTATACTAATATCCTGGAATTAACAACTAAAGTTAATGAAGGCTTCGTCAATAATCATCAAACTGATGTTATCTACACAGATTTTAGTAAAGCGTTTGATAAAGTTAACCACGATCTTTTGCTCTATAAACTATCTTCCATGGGCTTTAGCAACAATGCTGTACGTTGGCTAAAATCTTATCTTTCTGGAAGAACTCAACAAGTGAAATTTGAAAATATTCTGTTCAAAATTATTGATGTTCACTCCGGAGTACCTCAAGGGAGCCATCTTGGTCCAGTTTTATTCTCATTATTTATTAACGATCTTCCATCTGCTATTATTCATTCTAATATTCTCATGTATGCTGATGATGTTAAGATTTTTAATTCGTTCGATAGCATATCTGCTCAGTCAGCACTTCAAGGAGATATTGACAATTTTTTACAATGGTGTGATGTCAACTTATTGGATTTAAATATTAATAAATGTAAACACATGTCATTTTATCGTTCACTGAAACTTGATACGTCATATCATTTTAAGGATAAAATCCTGGACAAGGTGTTAAGCGTTAATGATCTTGGGATCTTATTAGATCATAGACTTAAGTTTTGTGAACATATTTCAATGATGGTGAACAAAGCAAATGGAGTTTTAGGATTTATAAAGCGTTGGTCAAAAGAATTTACTGACCCCTACGTAACAAAACAACTATACACTTCTTTGGTACGCCCTATTCTTGAATACGGGTCTATTATATGGGATCCATACTTCCTCACTTACGTTAACCTTATTGAATCTGTACAAAAACGCTTCCTTTTATTTTGCTTGAGAGGTCTAGGATGGAACTCATTCGCTCTTCCTTCATATGAGAACAGACTCGCTCTTATAAAACTGCCTACCCTGAAAAGTCGAAGAACAATGCTAAGTGTATCTTTTCTATTAAGATTAATACGTGGTGAAGTCCGTTCTGAGTATTTGTTAAGTAAAATTATTTTTAATGTTCCAATTAGACCATCCCGTAACTTCCATTTATTGTATTTAAAATATCACCGTACTGTATATGCCAACAATGACCCCCTTCGTCAAATATGTTTGAAGTTTAATAATCTTTATCATTTAATTGATCTTTCTGAGAGTAATGATTCCTTGAAAAGAAAAATTATTTTGTATTTAAATCATTATTATTAAATATTTACTTATATATTGTTTGTAATTTGTACTCTAGTCTGTAAGGAACTATTATCCATAGACATAATTAAATAAATAAATAAATAAATAAACTAAATAGTAATTAAAATAGCAAAATATGGTAAAATATAAAATGGCGTATAGAGCATATAAACTCCCGCATGACTATATGTTAAGAACGGTTATATGTAAAGTTTATGCATTTAGTCTTAAAGATTAAATAGTCAATGCAAATCATTACTTTAATATTGAGCGGAATGGGACAAGTGGGCGGTCTGTAGCACGTTCTACAAGCACCAGCATAGCGATCACGTGGCTTCGCTGATGCATACATTTGATCTATATAAAAATATTTAACACTGAGAAGCCATATGATCGCTACACTGGAGATTGTAGTACTTACGCGGTTAAATGCTGACAGTACAATCGCTATACTAGAGCGCTTTGTAAATCTTAAGCTCAATAATACAATACAAAAGTTTTCTATAGAAAACTACTGTTTAATGTCAGTCAAAAATATTTGACAATAATAATATATAAAATTATTTTGTTTGACTTTTCGACAAAGAGCTACTTCAAAATTGTCTTTTTAGACACACTTAGAATATATTATAGAAAAAAATAACACAAATTTGAATAATTTTCCTGGTTCTTATTGGGTACCGGTATGTGTCGGGTCTTTTCAACTAAAGTGGCAATTAGTAAAATAATTTAAGAATACAATGAATGTTCAGTGTTGTGGGTGGCAAATATTGTTTGCTTATTATAAACAAAAATGTATATATTGAACGTGACATATTGTATGTATATAACTAACTTTTGTGATCGACTGTTTGCATACGAAATAATAACTAAATTCATTGTATACATTCGTTTAGAAAAAAACCTCAGATGTATACAAAGCACACAAAGTACTACTCTTGCTGACGCTGATGATGACGTCTATGATAATAATGATTACAGGTGGTGACGATGTTGTTTTAAAATGTGCTACACTGATACATACATAAAAATGTACTTATATTAACAGGATGCCTCTAAAGTGTGATGGTGGGTATAACAAGATTTATAGGTTTTTTGTGTGAAGGCTGGGTGCATACGAGTATGTTTCTTAATTCAACTGAATTATTACTGTTTTCAAACAATACAAATCATTGCTAAAATTAGGTTAAAATTTTAAATTTTTTTTAATAATTTTTTTTCTTTCCTAGACGAACATATATTATATACAGTATAAAACATATACTAAGGTACGATAGCCTTATGTACTTTAAGATAGAAAAAGAATTATGAGTTTTTTATATAGATAAGTACGAATTTGAGATAAAGCAGTTGTTCCAGAGTTCAAAATGTCCTTAATTTTGTCGAGAAAGAAGTGAAAGTATCCTTAAAAAAAGAAGTGGTGAGATATCTCTTAGAATTCAATCGGTTTAGTATCGAAAACACAAATGCTCTTTTTTAGAAGATTTTAGTTTTCGATTCTATAGAACAATTCTTGATCACAATTGTCTTGATTTATAACTGACTTATTTATTACCAAATAATAACCCAAGATTTCAAAAGTATTTTGTAAATTTAAAGACAAATTCTTGCTCTTAGTTCGTTAGCTGGTTGGTTTTTTAAACGTTACCGCTTATACACGAGTGTAAATTAGCATCATATGACGCCATTTTAAAAAATATCACAACACTCGTGAACACGCTCAAAATGTCCAGTTTGTCAGATTGTGGTATTTGGCAATGACTCCCGGATCAATGCAAGATAGCACCATGACATCCTGTATTAACCACAACCTGTGAGCAATTGCAAAAGAAGTATTCAACTTTCTCCTCCTCTTTGCATCCCCACAGCGATGACAGTGATCGTTGTATGGAATACCCATCACGCATCCAGCAAGAATGGTTTCCAATCTGGAAGCATCTTTTCTACTGTCACATACAGCGATATTGTTTGCCTAATTTCAAAAACATTCTAAGTCAGCCTGGAAATCCTGTAGGAGTCAATTACCATCCATCTAGCATTTGCCTCTTTGTAGATGTATCTGAGAAGACCTCTGTTCAAAGATCTTATTAGGGCTGATACCGAGGTAAGACGGAATATCCCTGAGGCAGAACCTTCCCTCATTCCCCTTGTTCATGTTGCCAGGATTTCTTCAATCAGATTGATGTTAGCCTTATCAGGTCAATTATACCTTGAAATACGTCATCTGGATTTCGTTAGTGCCTATCTAAATGGAATGAAGAAATCTATATAGAATTACCAGAAAAACTTGACCATTTAATAAACATACTGAACCGAAAATACGTTATAAAGATAAATTTAAATTTTCCATATTGTGTGTGTTAATTTTTATTCATGAGCTTGTTCATGGCATTCAGTTACTAATCAGAGTTTTTTCAGAAGTCCGCTAAAAGGTAGTCGCTGAAAGACATTTTTTTATATATCTTTGCTTCAAGATGTCAGAGCCGGGGCTTGAGCCTAAGCTCTCGGATTTTAATTTAACAAAGTACATTTAAGCAAAGTACATTAATAATAACCAACAGTTCATTCTCCTCGAACACATAATGCCACTAAATCCAAATTAGAGTAAGAAAGCTTTTCCAATAGCCAAACTCTGCACTAAAAAACGGTAGAACTGGGGGTTACAAAGTGTACACAACAGTATCCATCTGAGAAATAGTACGATTTTGAAGTTATTCGAATTTAATAAATTTTTATCACACTGTGTAATATCAGTAAATAAATATTTTTTACTTTGCTATTCAAAAAATTTATGAAATTCTTTGTATTAACTACGGTTTCTTGATTAGTGCTCTACACTCTATATAGAATCATATGCACATTTATTTAAACATGTATAAACAGGTTGTGTTTGTGGGTAGTGAATTTTATTTTTATAGCTTGACCTGTTTCAATGATGCTTTTCTCAATTTCTCTTTCTGCATAATTGTCGGTTCAGGTTTATCATTCGAATGTGAAATAAAGCAAATGACACGTGTTTTTATATACTACGATGCAATATTTGTGTGGTTACTATGAAAAAGAGGTCATATAAACATAAGTGTTTAAATTAAATTATTTTTTACATACAGTGACTCACATTTAATTTCATGCGGCCTCAAATAAAATTATGGTATGCAATATGAGTACAACCAATATGAAAGGAAATATGAAATTGCCAGGGACTGAAACCGAACCTGAACCCGAACCGAAATGGGTTCGGGTTAGGTGCTTTTATAACCATGAACCCGAACACCGTTGAACCCCAAAACTCATCCAGATGCGGGTTCAAAAAATCTAAAAAAAATAATTTTCGCACATAAAAATATTCTGTGTACTTAATAGAGGGCCGCGCAAGCATAGCTTAAATGTCTTACAAGCAATCATCCATTTTTTAAATATTTCATGTCAAGTACTTTCTCTTTATTACATAAATGTTTTTAAGAGAAAATATTTTGAACTACAAACAAAATCAAAAACATCAAAACTCTTGTAGAAAAGAATACAAAGCCTTTAAGAGAATAAAGAAATAAAACAAAATCATCTTCGCAGTTCTTGCAACACAAGTAAGCGTAGAAAGGGCTTTTTCAGCCTTGAAATTTATTTTATCACCACAAAGATCGAATTTAAAAGAAGAAAATTTAAAATATATTTTAATTATTAAGTTAAATGAAAATTTTTTTGAAAAATAAATAAAAACTTTTTGAAAAATAAATAAATGATATTGTACTTTTTTTTCTAAATTTTGAACCCAAACCTGAACCCTGGACCGAACCTGAACCCAAACTTTTTGTTTTGATTAACCCGAACCTGAACCCGAACCCAATTTTTTCAGGGTTTCAGTCCCTGGAAATTGCGAAACATAAAAATTTAAATTTTTTTAATGCAAAACTAAAAGCTTTTGTACATAAATATAAACACATACCTATGTAGGTACATTTCTATAACATAGAGCATATGTAACACATACTTATGTACGTACATTTGTATAACATACTTACATATATTCTTTTAACAGTAGGCGTAAAAATAAAATCGTAATTTAAATTGGTCGAAATTTTTGCAGTAGGCATTACTTCTGTTTACTATAAAAAATTTTTGTTTTACTACTGCACAAAATGCACAAATAAACAATAAACTGAATATCGTAGCAAACGTAAAAACAATAGCTATTCAAACTGGCGGATAATGAAGATAGTCTACAGTGTTCACCATCTGATATCGGTATACCAACCATCACATTGATGTCATAATCAGTGCCATCTTAATGGCCTTTATGAGCTACTTTATTTTTGTAATTATCAACCAGAGTTGTAAATGAATCATTCTTTTTTAAATTGCAATTCATGTTCGCTAAATTCAAATGCATTGATTCAAATTTAATTCAATTCTTTTTTTTGTTGAAAAGAATTAATTCAAAATTTTACCAATTCATTGCATGAATGATTCGTTTACAACTCTGTTATCAACACACGCTTTGCTTGTTATTTAAAGAGTTTTTTTGAATTAATTTTTATTATAATTTTTTAATGAATGAAAAGAATTTCTATTAAAACATTTCTTAAATTGAAAATCAGCAGAAAAAAGTTTATAATTACGATTATAATAAAAACTTTTAAACTTGTCTTTTGTTTTTTGAATTTGGCAATTGCTTAAATATTTTTGTGTATTATTTGCATAATCCTTTTCTTAATTGGTTATAAATGATTTTAATAAAAGTTGGTTTTTTTTGGTGTTGGGGATTAAAATAAGAAGTAGTTTTTACTCCTTTTTTCATAACAAAAAACGTTTTTATTTAAAACAAATTTTGCAGAAAAATTGGTTTAAAGAGATTGTCATAAACTAAAATTTTTTTTTTAAAAAATCTTTTAAGTATGCCGTAAAATTTATACCAATTAAATAATTTTAATATTTTTTCTAGCTCTAAACTCAGTTGGATTTCATTAAAATCATATAATAGTAAAATATTAATAAATAAAAATGGGACAGAATATTTTATATAATAGTAGTATGTATTATAAATTAATCAGCCTAAAATTCCTGAAAAATGATACTTTGGCCGTAGATTTAAACAAATGTTGACTAATTTTTTGTTTACAAAACAGGTAAAAGAAGGACTTTTAGAATTTTTAAAAGACAAAAAATATTTGTCATCTTCTAGTTGATTAAGAAATTAACTCTACTTTTCAAAAATTAAAGGAAAACTCATATAATTTTATACTTATTCACAGTCTTTTGATAGGGGCTTCCGAACTTTGTCAGTTAATAATTTTTGAAATTACATCCTTTAAATTAATATTCATTTATTGAGTCAACAGCAAATGTGTGTTCAGGTATGGCAACACTCATTATTGGGCTTTTTGTTTGTATAAATATGTACATATGTAAATCTATGAACTTATACCTTAAAAATTATTTTTTAATTAAAATTTGGTTGCAATCAGTGCTGTCAGTTTTTAGACATGGCGTTGTCAAATGTGCAAAAAATTATATGCCCACAATATGAAACTAGCATAAATCATATATTTCTTTTTAGATGTTTAAGGAATTGCATTAAAATTTTATATTAATAAAAAATAAAAAAATACCACGCTTGAGCTAATTCGTGAACATTTATACATTTTTTTTAAGTAATAAAAAAAATAAACAAAATACAACCGTTAATAGAAATGGATACAGAACTCCATTCTCCTCCTCGCAAAAATTCTTTATAATAAAGTCGGTACGGGCTTTAATATAAAAACCAAGCAACAAAAAAATCCCGTTGCTTCTATTAAATTGTCAGTTGTGATATTCTGTTAACGATTTCTAAGTAAAGAAATTAGAAAGTGGGTATTATAGTGGTTAGAGTCCGACATTCCACTCTATTTCCAATTTTGGCATTGAATTTAATAAAGGAATGTTCAGGAGAAAGTGCCACTTACTGGGAAGTGGTATATAACAGCTACCTATTTATCCACAATTAACATCCAATGACAGATGGGGCAATTGCTGTTGATCATTCAAGGGTGAAGCTATAACACTTTCTTTTGAGTGATCATCAAATTGACAGTAACTTGTCTTATACATAAGTCGCATAATAATAAAACTATCCCGTTCCTTCAATGCACAGCATGAGTAGGGGTCTACTTCCCTGAGTATTGGTCTCAATAAAAAAAAAGAAATAAATAAATAAAAGCGGTCAAAAGATGAAAGTTAACAACAGTGCCGACACTGCACATGAACAAAGTTTAGCAGTGTAGTCGTAATTAATAAATTTACCAAATTCCCATGCACTCTGCATGCGCATCCGGCCTGGCTACAAAATTAATACGAGGAGGCCCAAATTACATCTGAAACATTCTTACAAGCTCAGCGTCTGCATGCTGGCAGGTGTCGATGCAACGTGATCAGCAAAGTCTTCGAGGTGAAAGCGAACATGGGAAACAGCAGTCTTGGTTGAGCGGTATAAATTAAATTAGAATAATTAAATTCAATACATTCAATAATTAATAAGTGTAATTGTCCTTTCAAGAGTTAAAATAATAATTCAATTTAATTTTAGAAGTGCTTCAAATAAACCTTTGTATGTATATTTTATATATTCTGTATTTCTAATATTTTATAAAAACCTGGGCTTTTTAGGTCACCAAAATTAAATTAAACAAATTATTACTCAGGGACCGTAAATAATGATTATTGTTCGTTTTTTTAAATAAAAAAATCAATCACTTAGAACAGACATAAATAAAAATTTTTTGCACCATTATTATTACTTTTTAACAATCTTTGCATATCCGTCATGATTTTTAAATTTTTGATTTTTAAAGTTTTCTTCAATGGTAATGATTATTTTTGAGTAATATTAATAAAAATCAGCCATAATCATTATTTTTGAGCAAAAGAAATAAAACTCAAAAATAATCATTATTTATGATTTTTATTTTTTTCGCTCAAAATAAAACTCACTTTTAATTTTCTTTATATATTATATATGAAAAAAAAAATAATTTTTGTGCAAAAAAATTATATTTTATATAACAAAATGAACAAGCATGTCTTAATATTTTTTCTTTTATTAGTTCTGACCAAATTTTTATATGTAAAAAACCTTAAAAAAAGTCATAAATTGAAAGTGAGTTTTATTTTGAGCGAAAAAAATAGAAATCATAAATAATGATTATTTTTGAGTTTTATTTCTTTTGCTCAAAAATAATGATTATGGCTGATTTTTATTAATATTGCTCAAAAATAATCATTACCACTGAATAAAATCTTTAAAACTCACAATATAATCATTATTGTGTAATTTTTATTATAAAACTCATAATGATTACGGTCCCTGTTATTACTTTAATTATGTTACACCCGACGTTTCGTTGGTAGATCCCAACTTCTTCAGGGATGTTTGCATTTTATTTTAATTTAAAATTTAAAAACAAAAAAAAAAAAAAAATAGATATAACGAGACAATAACAAGAACATATGTAAACAAATGATAACAATTTTAAATTAAAACAAAATACAAACATCCCTAAAGAAGTTAGGATCTTCCAGCGAAACGTCGGGTGTAAAATAATTAAAATAATAATTTGTTTAATTTAATTTTGGTGACCTAAAAAGCCCAGTTTTTTTTTAGAAAATAAATGATTTTTAATTGCCAAAAATAAATTATTGTTAAATTTATTTCAAGCGCTGTCGTTGCGCCTTAATAAATTTTTTTCATTAAATCCACGTAAGAGTCCTTAACTTGAAGCAAAGTTAAGCTATACGCCTATAGTCAATATTATGTAATTGGTGTATTTTGTATTAAACCATATAAAAACGAACTTTAGTTGGAATGCCTTTCTTAAGGTTAATTCTATATCCACAATTAACTATCCACTTTTCTGGTAAGCCAGACTTCATACATACTTTCGTGAACTGCAATTAAGGTTTGTTGTTTCATTTACCAGCTCTTGTATTTGTTTTTGTTGAATTACAAACGTTTTGGAATTTAATTTTTGTTTAATAATGACATCACTACTAACTACTTTAAATAATTTTAAATAATTTTTTTATTGTTTACAAGATGATAACTGAATGTAAAACATGAATTCCCTGTTGAATAAAAGAAGCCATTTTAACACAGTAACAGCTAAAATTATATTTATATTTAATGCAGACTACATTGTCACCTTTTAAAATTCTCGTACATATAATATGTGTTTTTGTTTTGTCGTACTACCTCTACTATAAAATTTCATTTGGTTGCCAATATTTATCCAGTTATCTCTTTCAATAAAAATTATATTTTGTGTGTTCAGTTTGTAATTGCATAAAAGTTTAATGCCAGTACATATTATCCATATATTAGTATAAAAAATATTTTTTTGTATCAGAAATTTAAAGAACAAATAACTAAAAATAGTAAAAAATAAAAAACGTTTATACAACTCAACTGCAAAATTATTTCTGACCGAAATTTAATGAAAGCCGGACAAAATTGTTGAGCAAACGAATAGAGTGTGACTGACAAGTTATATAAAAGTACTGTTATATTGTTTACTTTTTACATTTTATTTATCTTGTTTTTTTGTTTTTCATTAAATTAAAAAGTTACTGCCGTATCTATAAAAAATATTAAAGGTTTATAAAGGGCTTATTTGACAAGAATTGCATAGAAATTTGTGAAATAAGTCTATATTGAACATTCCACATAACTTATTTTTATATTTCTTCATTATTAGTGAAGTTAGCTAATGATAATTTAAGGTTAAACTCCATCTAAACAAAGGCCGTGCAGAAGATAACGTTAAATAAACCACTTTAGTTAATTAATTAAACACTGTGAATCTGGTCATAAGGGACCAGAGGAGTTATGGCATACATACATACATAACTGGCCTTTACAACCCTGTTCCAGGATTACGGCCTAGCTTCTCGCAGCACTATTGTTGTGTGTGTAAATTTTTATCCATGAGTACCGGGACCTACAATGTAATCTCGACTCTGAACGACAGACTTGAGAAGCTTGTTTATGGCAATCATTATGGCAATTACTCTTAGAGCTTTTGCCAGAGGTCTGCTAAGAGGTAGTCACCGAAAGAAATATTTTTTTTTTAATATTTCTTTACTTCAATATGTGTGACCCGGGCCTGGAACCGGAGCTCTCGTCTTAGGAGGCCAGCACTAACCACTAGACCACGGCTACTACAGAGGCGTTATTGATTCAATTAATATGGGGAAAGCGACCAACATATGAAAAAATATTTAAGAGTAGACGGGAAAGAAGAAAGAAACCTTTTTTATATAAAAATGAAGGAAATTTCTGCCTTTAGTTTGTAGCCACATCACACTTAAACGGTTGAATCGCTTTTAACTTATGAAGACGGTAGGAATTGGGACCTATATAGTTTATGTTAATGTTTGGTAAAATTCCGAAATCGCATATTGCAATGAGTAAGCCCTAAATCGCCTCTAAGTTGTTCTTGATTTTTGTATATCTTGACAACAATTAAAAGTAAAATTTCTTTATTTAGTCTGAAAACCTATGGAGGCTTTCAATGCAAAGTATCACCTAAAAACTGGTCGAAATTGAGCAAGTGAGCGTGGGACCTCCCATGAAGACTAAATATTCTATTGATATATGTCGTTAGAACGGTTTAAGTTCATTCTTTATAAAAAAATTTAATTTTTTTATTATTTTGCCTGACAGGCATAGGCTTCGATAGTATTTGTATAAAAATTGAATTTTTTTATTTTGGTATTCTATTTTGGATCAAAGATACAAGATTAATTTTAAATATTTTAATATTAATTTTAAAACTAATTAGAGATAGTATTATAAGTTACCAAACGTTTGATTTCATCGAACAAATAAATAGCCTTTTATTATTATAAGTACACTTTAATATAAAAGTTAATATTACAGCTATTGAGAAGGTAGACTTTTCTCTAACATTAAACGTGAGGGTTAAAATAAAGCTAACTTTTATTATCGGACAACTTATCGGAAAGTAGTAATAATGGGCCTTAGTGTTTTAAAAGGTTAAATTGTTATGCTTCTACTTTTCATCTCATTTTTTTCAGAATATGCTTGTGGTTACGCTTTTTTAAGCTAGTATTTGCATAATGTGATCGAGGCTATAAGTTTTGTTATTGTAATTTTTTGTTTTTAATTTCTTTCATATTTTGTTTACAGTACGAAAGAAAATATTTGTACAATATTTTTCCAATAAAAGAAAACTCTTTTTTTTTACTCATAGGCTTTAAAAAATATTTGTAACTTAATTAATTCAAGATTTTTGACATCTATTTATAAAATATATGTATATATCGTAAAAGGAAACACAAATAATTAAAAAAAAATTATTTCAAAAACTTTCTGTAATGAAATTCCTTGTACAATACATTTTGAAGCCCTCTTCTCTGAAGATAACAGCTAACCTACTTAGTAAAGATGCTCACCACTCACATTCAACACCTACCAACAGATGGGGCAATTGCTGTTGATATTTCAAGGGTGAATTGAATTGAAATTTTAATTGACAGCAACTTGTCCCTATGAAATCTTTAAAGAAATAAATATGAACAAATATTTCTTGTGACGACCACCTCTTAGCAAACTTCTGGCAAAAGCTTTGAGAGTAACTGATTGCCATGAGCAAGCTTTTCAAGTTTTCCGTTCTGAATGGACATTAAACTGTAGATCCCGTTACTTATGGATAAAAGTTGCCACCACAACATGAGTGTTGCAAAAAGCTAGGCCGTTACTCTAAAAAAGGGTTGTAATGGCCAATTATGTATGCGTGTTTTACTGTAAGATGACCAAAGTGTCATTTTTGGTGACTTCCTTCTTACTAAGCAATTACTAACAAGATAAATGGATCAAGCGCAATATCTAAACCAATCTAAAATATATAAACAATTTATGTCATATGATGAAAAGTCTCGATGGAGGCCTTTTTATTCTTTCGTTATACGAGGAAATATCGTATAAGGTCGAAGATGAAATGAAGGCAGAAAATCTGAAGTAATATAAAATGGATTATGGATGGATCCATAAAAATGAGAAATTTTTATGAAAGTAATGGCTGTAACTTGTTATTCGGGCTGACTGAATTGAGAGTCTAACTAAGTTTTTATTTTCCAAAAAATTTAATGTAAACAACCAGAAATAAACAGATGAAATAATTCACGAATTTTTACCGGATTTGTTTTTTTTTCTGATCCTTATGGTACAGTTTGCCTTTTCTTGTACCATTTAATGGATTCTGAAAGTTTTCGAGTCAAAATCTGTGGAGTTTTGAAACAAGAAAATTAATTCAAGTCTCTCTGGAAAGTCTCGATTCACTGTAAATCGATGTAATTTAACTTAAATCAGAAACGTCCAAAAAATTATTCACCCTCCTTAAGAACAAAGACATTAATTTATTTAAATTAATGTGCTACAAAGTTTAAAGAAATATTTTTTTTTTTTAAATTTTTAAGAACAGTTTACCATATTACACTCTTACTGGCAAACAAAATTAAAAACTAAAAGTAAAACCATTTTTTATTGTGTGCTTTCTTTTCAAATTACAAGTAAACCTGACACCGTTTTTTAATAACTGAATACACATACATAAGCCCATTCACCAAAAACAGCTTTTCATTTAACTCTTTTGTATAGCTTTTGTTTCTTTTTTATTTCACTAAAGACGTCCACTTGTGATAAGGAAAGATCATATAAAAACTCACTTACATATGTATATGCAAACATACATATGTGCTTTAAAATTTTTATATTCTTAAGCATGTTCCATTCACAGATTTTTTTCTTTAATTTATAATGCAACCACATCTTGTTCATACATGAGTAGTAAATGAGTTCATTCAGGTAAACAATCTTTTGTGGTTTAAAACTATTCAAAAAATTATATAAAACAAGAAAACAAATACGAGTATATAAGTATAAAGAGAATTATTTAACAAATGTGTAATTTTTTTCAAGGAAACAGAGGTGCAACAGTTGTTTTAACCCCGCGTCTCCAATGTCCACCCCGCGGCTCC
Source organism: Metopia argyrocephala (assembly GCA_963576795.1). NCBI lineage: Eukaryota > Metazoa > Arthropoda > Insecta > Diptera > Sarcophagidae > Metopia > Metopia argyrocephala. The sequence continues at coordinate 50,875,736 of OY756211.1, read as the reverse complement.
AATGCACCCCATAGGCTTTATTCCTTCTTGACTTTATTTCTTTGCTCATTTAACTTGTATTGTATATTTAATTTTTATTCTATGTTTTCTTTAGCTAAGTATAATCAATTTTCTTCCATAAACTACCATCAACTTCCAGTCGGGTGTATTAGACCCATATTATTTCCATACAAATGTAATACTGAGGTTGGTAATTATAGCAAGTTTTTTTTGTGGTCGACAGAGGGTTAAATGCACAATTTATGCTGAAATTAAGTGACAAAAAATACAACAGTTTAATTTAAATAGTGCGCATAACCATAAGGGTTGAGAATATTTATTAATTTGGCAGCAAAACCACATCACAACGTATGGGTATGGGTGTATATAAAAACCTCTCAATCTAAACGCATAATGATTCCATAATTGATTACTTAACAACCAATTTTAAAAATTTAAAATTTAATTTATATATATATATATATATATATATATATATATATATTCCAGCAATGTGGTTTGGGGACAATAAAATTATTAACCTTTTATTAGGAAAATGTAAATTTTTTAATTTTATTTTTATATTTAAACAAATATCTGACTATATAAATCTATTTTAATGCATAAAAAACATCTTTTACGACGACTTATAGAGTTTGAGTACTGTAGTATACGACAACCAGTTTTTGAGGACGGGACCTTATTCCACGGTCCTCGTATATGAAAATAATTGTTGCCATATTTTCGATAAATTTTCTGTTAATTTTTTGACTGCGTTAAAAATTTTAGATAAACTCTGCAATTTACTTATTTTTGAAATAGTGCTGCTAACTTTATTTTTAAAATTATTTAGCTGGTTCTAATATTAAAATTTTTACTGAATTTAGTAAACTGTAATTTTTACAATTTTTAATTTTTCTGTAAATTTTACCACTTCGAAATGTAATTTAGCTTTTGATTTATTTTATTAATAATGTGTAATTTGTAAAGATAATAAATTTGTAGACTCAAATAGATAAATAAATTAGGTGAGTAAAATTTAGGGTATAAACAATTTCTGCATATAAATAAATCAAAGAATGTAAAAATATTTCTCACTTTAACTTAATGTAAAAATATTTCTAAATTTTATAATTATATGTTTTATATAGAAAAATGACTACAACGCAAATTCCCTTTTTGTACAACTATCCCTAATTCAAACAAACTTTGAAGCTTTGTGTGAGAGGATTTATGTTCAATAAGTCTTTTCAACCACTTTGTTTGAATTTTGCTTAGCTCGATTTTATTTTTCTTCGTTATTAATGTATCGAAATCAAAATCTTGGGTTTTAGCACTCCAATGATTTCCTCCTTAATAGTCAAATAAGTTGTGGTCGACAATCAATACTTGGCGTCTCATTCTCGTTAAATTTTATAAAGTGGCTTGCTGTAAGTGAATTGTAAATATATCCTGCTTTGGAAATAGTAAAGAAAGCTTCGAATCGACCTATTAAATTTTGACACAACTTTGCCTGTAACTTTTTTAAAAATGGTTCAAAAAAATTTAATATAATATTTGTTTATGTACATATATAAAAATAACATTTGGACAAAACAAAGTAAATTTTTTTATATGAAGAGTTGTGTTAACAAATAGTTTGGTAAAAAACTTCGAAGCTATACCAATACAGTAAGCAAAGTTTTGGAGACACAAACATATACACAAGAACGATTTTATAAGAAGTGTTTGTGTAGCCTAATTTCTTGTACAAAATTGCGGAAATTATAAATTGTATAACTTTATATTAATATGAAACAATAGGTTAAATTATATATTGTTAAGATTTGCCGATATCTCTTCTATCGAACTATTATTTAAATTATATATTTTATATGTAAGGTATTTATTGTTTTTTTTTTAATCTTTCGATATTTTTTATTTAATTTAATTACATTTTTTTAATTTAATTTTTTGTTTCAATAAAAAAAAAAGTTTTTTTTTTATATTTCATTTTCTTATAATCCACATACATATTTACAATTAGATTAATTTTCATATATGGCTTGGTAATATGTTTATTTTTTGGTTTTTGTTAATTCAAGAAACAAAAGATTTATTACTTAGGACTTTAATTTCAAATTTATTAAAAAAAATAAACAAGTTGACGTCACTTACTAAAAAGGCGATTTTGTGTTGCCTTATCATAAGTAAAGAAAACAACTATGGTAGCTCAATTTTTACCACACCCAAAGTAACGGTACTCATTTTTTGAATGCAATACAAAAAAACCTAAAACATTTTATAAGACAGTGCAAGGAAGTGAGACACAAGCGAATGTTTTTAAGCCTAAATCAGCTGTTTTTGTCTGTAGCATAGTAATTTTTGTGCGGTTTTTATTTTAATTTTTTCTTAAGTGTCATGTCTTTGAAAATTATATTCTACATGCGTATTCAGTGTATGAAAGTAGAACGCGGCACATTTTCATCTGGTGTTTATAATTTTTTTAAAATTATGATTTTTAATTGTTAGAAATAAATTGTGTTTCTAAAAATTTAATAATAGTTGTGTACTATACAATGTAATTTATGTGAAGTTATTTATTTAAAGGTAAGTTATATATGCATATAAACAAATAATTTTAACAAAAAAAAATTTGAATCCCACGGTGTCTCAATTTTTGTTTTTAGAGTGACGCCAAAATTATTTTCTGGAAAATATTGCTGCGAATTTGGATAGAGAATAGCGGGGTACTTCGAATTATATACATATAATTATATATTCTATATAAGCTGACTCTGGAAACGTAAGTAAATATAAGCACCAAAAAAATATTTAGTGCACATCTGTATTGTAGATCTGTTTTAATTTTTATTTTATTAAATGATCAAGAAGGTACATGTGTATGTATATATTTATTAAAAAATTTATTTTTATAGCCAGTATAGTATATCAGTATGTACTTATGTTATACTACTCGTTTGAAGAGTTTTCTTAATCCTTATGACAACATTTTTAAATTAAGGTTACTTATTAAAAAAACTTTAAAGGGCAAAATAGCCAATATATAGAGCTACAAAGACGTTTTCTTTATTAAGTTGACTCTTCTTCGTGAACTTTAAATTTTGTCTTTAAAATAATATAAACAAAACTACTTCTAAATTTGTTAGAATTTGGTCTTAGTAAAAAAAGAATTTTTATTCGAGTTTAAACGAATTTTTGATTAAAAAAGCATGAACTATTTTTTATTTGAGATATGTGAACACAAATTATCGGGTATGTTCTGAAAATCGAATTCGAGAGAAATTTAAAATGAAAGTTTTTTCAAAAGCAAATAAAACGAATTGTTTATAGTTTTGGTATTCAAGGAAGTTACATTAAAGGTTATTAAGCGAATAAATAGACAAAATTATCGAAACAGTTGAACATTTTAAAATTATAACAGTTTAAAATTTTATTCGATTTCAATTTCACATGAATTCGTTTTTCAGAATATATCCCTATAAGTTAATTTTTTTGTTATAACCAGAAGTAGTTAAAAAAAATTTAAATTCATGTTTCAGATAAAATATTTTAAAGACTACAAATAAATAGTTAAAATCTTTTAATTCTACGCTATAAGTGTAATATACTATAGTTTGCTAAGGTATTTATTTATTCAGATAGTTCTTTGCCAGCTCTCAAATATAAACAATAGTTTATTTTAAAATCAGAAAACAGTTACAGTAATAATTATTTTTCTATAATTTTTACATTAAACTTGAGTAAATAACAATACTTTACAGAAGATTTGGAATAAAAGTATTTCTGGGAACCAAAGACCTTATAAACATATCGTCGATGGAATCAAAGAACGCTGTAACTGAGAAAACCTTAAATGTTCACCAGAGCCAAAAAACCTGTATGAAAATAGAACAAATACACTGGTATTTTTCATTTCGCAGACGGCGTAAGGGAACTTATTTTCATTGTAGAGATCTGGGACTGGGACGAATCGCCGCGTATTTTTTTTTTTCTAATAAAAATGATGCAAAAAACGTATTTTGGATTTTTTGTCAGTTACAGCGTTCTTTAATTCCAACGACGGATATATACATGTATATGCTTTAAACTAAAAAAATTATTCTTAAATATACTTTTAGATGTTTTCTATAGTGAAATTTCATAACGATAAGTTCGCCGTAGTACACTCAAAAGCGATTAAAAATATAAATAAGAAGAGCTGTACGGTAAAATACAAAGGTGGAACGTATTCGGCATTTTTAATTTCACGTAATTTCATTGCCCAAAAAATAAAAATAGAAGAAAAACATTCTAGTTCGTCAGTAGACGAATCTGCGTCTACTATGAAATTAACACCTAAATCAACTAAATTATCCAGTGTAGAATCTTTACAAGAATCTGGTTGTGCTTCTGCAAATAAGAAAAATTTCGTTCAAATAATTTCTAATGAGATCATAACGCACTCTAATAAATTAGAAAACAATAATTTTATGCAAATTAAGAATGAGAGCAAGAAAAACGGTGTTCAAAAAGTTGCTTTGCGTCACAGAAAGCCCAGTACTGTAATATTAGAAAAAAGTGTTCAAAAGGAAAGCCTCTGTGAAGAACTACTGGACAGTAATGCTAATAGAGAAATATATCAAAAGGACAAAACTAAAATATTTATTTCTCAAGAAAAACTGATTCACAACCAGTTAAGTGATACTTCAGAACAATCTGATATTGAAATGATTGATTTAAACAAGCATTTTGAAGAAACACCAATATTGACTTCATGTAAAACTATAAATGCAGATATTATTTTAAAATCTCCTAGTGAAATTATTGGCTTACAAAATAATAACTTACAACTATCCAATATCGATTTTGATACAGACAGTTGTGCTATTTTTGACCCAGCAACCAATTCGTCCGTAAATAAATTGCCAAGATCTTCATGTATAGATGATTATCCAAATATTACGGATTCCGTACCAGTGAATAAATCTCATATATCCACCCAGCCAACAACTAATAGTTTCATTATAAATAGTCCCTTGCCTTTGCAAGGTAAACACAAAACACTCAACTCTAGTAAAGAAAGTACGTTTATATTAATGCACAGTAGTACGACATCAGATTTTAGTCCGCATAATAGTATGAATACAGAACAAGAGTGCGTAGATAAAAGTTCTTGTTCTGAATATATTCCAGACCTTTCAGCCAGTGCTAGTAAAATAAACGATGACTTAAAAAGCACAGATGATCAAAATACAAGTGTAAATGAATTAACTCACCCTTTAAATATTAAGAATGTTATTGTCCCTAAATGCACAACCAAATCAAAAAAGCATTTCTGCACATATTGTAAGGAACTGCAAACAAAAATCGGAAGGCATTTATTTTTAAAACACAAAAAAGAATTACAAGTAAGATTAGCTCTCTCTTTTCCTAAGGGAAGCAAAGAGCGTTTAAAAGTAATGGATGAAATAAGAAAGAAAGGAGATTTTGAGCATAATACTTCTGAACATTTAAATAGTGGAATATTAATTGTTAGTCGACGGCAACAAAGTAAATTTAATAATAGTGTCGATGATTATGTATGCTGCAAAAAATGTAAGGGTTTCTTTTCTAAAAAAACTATAAGTATTCACGCTTCAAATTGTAATTCATCCAAAAAAAGGAAATGTAATTTAATAGAAGGCCGTAGACTAACGCAGTACATACACTCTGCAGCTAGCTGCGTTTTAAAAACTAAAATTTTTCCTATTTTGAGAAATGATGTCGTAACAAAAGCAATACGATACGATGAACTTGTCATAAAATTTGGGAATAAAATGGCGGAGAAATATTCTGCCCAGCACCAGCACGACATGATAAGAGCTAATTTAAGACTACTTGGTCGATTTATTTTAGAAATTAAAAAAATTGACCCAAGTATAAATGAATTTAAAGAAATTTTTAAGCCATGTTTGTTTGATAAATGTGTAATGGCTCTACGAAACGTTGCTAGTTGGAATAAAACTGAAATGTGGTTTAAAACACCGGCGGTAGCAACAACTCTTACCTCTCTAATAAAAAAATGCGGCAAGAAGCAACGAGCGGAACTAATTAAAGAAGAACGTGAAGATTTAAAAAAAGACTTAGACAATTTTCTGCTTTTGTGGGAGGAAGAAATTCCGAGCCTAATAAACAAAAAAGCAATTGAGGACCTCACAAATCAAAGAAGAGTTAAAAAAGAACATTTGCCATCAAAGGAAGATATAAGAAAATTATACATATATCTAAAAGAAAAAATTATTAGCTCTATTGAAAAACTTTTGCTGTCATTCTGTTCATCTGTTTGGACGGAATTAGTACAAGCAACCCTTGTCTTCATACAAATATTTAATCGCAGAAGAGCTGGCGAAATCGAAAGACTTACAGTCGAAAATTTTGAAAATAAACAAATAATTACTGACAATATCGACAAAGATTTTATGCAAAAGTTTTCAGAAGATTCTGTTAAATTTGCAAAACAATACGTAAGAATTTCGCTGCGTGGTAAGCTTGGTAGGACGGTAAGTGTATTGCTTTGTCCCTTGTGCATAAAAGCCATCGAAGTGATTATGCAATTTAGAAAAGATGCAGGAATAGCTGATGAGAATAAATATATCTTCGGAAGGCCGACTGAATCAAAATTAAGTAAATTCTATTTTCGCGCATGTCCCCTTTTAAAAATGTTTGCAGAAGAGTGTGGTGCAGAAATTCCGGAAAGCCTTAGAGGTACAAATTTAAGAAAGCACTTGGCCACACACACGTCTCTTTTAAATGTTGAAGAGGCTTCCGTAGATAGGTTGGCAAATTTCATGGGACACCATAAAGACATTCATAAGAACATTTATAGAGTACCAGTTCCTGTTGCGGAAATCACATGTGTTTCAAAACTTCTGTTGGCTGCTGTAGGAGATGAGGGGGAGGATGAGAACGATGAAAAGGATGACGGTTGTCTAACAGATGAAGATTTGGATGTCGATATACAAGAAAATTTAAGATGCAATAGCAGTGTTTTAGAAAAATCGTGTAGTTCAACTTTATCGAGTAATATAAAGCGCAGAAGTAGTAAGTTTATGTGTTGACAAACTAATAGCCGTTTCCTCTCCCCAAAGTTATGCGAGTGTTTATTAGTATACTCTGACATAACTCACTGTGTTAACCATATAATTTTTTTCTTTCTTGTATCACCCTAAAAAAATTTAAACTTCTTTATACTTAGGTTTTATTTAAACATCCAAAGCACAAACCATTTTAAAATTCAAAAATAAAAAAAAAATCAACAGCTTTTATTTGATTTCAAATATATTCAAGAGAAATTCGTATGTAATTGAACTCAAGTTGTTATATTTGTTTGTATTAAAATTAATTTATAATTCATTATTAAAATGTTTAAAAAAATGCTTACAATAATTTTTTAAGTCACTTTTTCAAAACTCGTATTTATCTTAAGCATGAATTAATTTTAATTTCTTGATTGTGTGTTAATAATTCATTAACTAATTTATAAATCGTCATATAGTTTCAAAAAATCACAAAGTTACAAACAATTTAAATCTACTTTTGAAGTGATTGACACAAAACAAAATACAATACAAAATACAGCAATCAAATTAACGACTTTATGACAAAAATTTGTACTTACTTATTTTTAATACGAAAGAATTGCTTATTATAAAAATTGTTTGCTTCTTCTGTAAATTGTTTTTAATATGGCTTCAACCTTAATTAGGAAATCAAAAAACAATTTCTTTGTGCTTTGGGTGTGTTAAAACAAACCCAAAATCTTGGCTTAACTTGGTTCAAGGATAAAAAACGGCTATAACAATCACATTCATAATAAATAAATAATTTTTTAGAAATATCTTTATGTAGAATTTGGCTTTAGACCCATTTTAAATTTTCTTATATACATATAAATATACATTCGTATAATTTCGCTTTCTTTAAATGTAGCCAAAAATAATACCTCAAATTCTTTTTTTTTCCTTTACCTTTTATAAAACTATTTTTATTTTTGTATGTTGTAATTCCAAATACTATTTGTGTCTTCAAAGTTTACGCTATTTAAAAATAAACACTAATGTTATTTTTTCACAGCATCACCTTTTGGAAAAACAATTAGAAGAAAATGGTCGAGTGATGAAAGAAAGGCTATATTTACCACATTTGGAAATTTGAAAGCATTAAAAAAGTTACCAAGCTTAACCGAGTGCTTTAAGGCAATCCACGACAATCCAGTTTTGAAAACCCGAACCCCACAACAATTAAAGTCGTGGATTGATAATCAAAGGAGGATGGACATGAGAAAAGTAAACTAAGTTCAAATTTCAACCGATTTTTTTTTTCTCTTTTTGTTTACTGTTTAAGATATTAATTGTATAATTTTTCACTGTTTCGAAATAAGCAAAAGGAGAACTAAATAGCTTCAAATACATTTTTTTAACTACCAACCAGCCAACAAAAACCCTACAACCAGCCAACAAAGATGCTACAAAATTTTCATTTTGAATTATTTAATATTCATAACTTTCAATGCTGTAAATTTTACAGACAAAAAAGATTTTTAAAAGTAAGTATATGAATAAAAACAGTAGCAAATTTATAATAATTTTGTATTTTTTTTCTTTGCAGAAAATTTTTTATATTCCAACAAAAACCCTACAACCAGCCAACAAAGATGCTACAAAATTTTCATTTTGAATTATTTAATATTCATAACTTTCAATGCTGTAAATTTTACAGACAAAAAAGATTTTTAAAAGTAAGTATATGAATAAAAACAGTAGCAAATTTATAATAATTTTGTATTTTTTTTTCTTTGCAGAAAATTTTTTATATTCCAACAAATAAAAAGCATAAAAAATCCATGGATATTTACATATAAACAACGATACAATATTATTCAAAACTTATATTTTCAATTATATTATAGAGTATTTGCAAGGTTTGCTATTATGTCTCATTGCTACAAAGTTGTAACTTCTTTATTAGTAAAAAAGTTCTTTTCATTAATATCAAAACAACAAATATATTTCAATAGACAGAAAAACACACCTTGTAAATAGCCCAATTATATTTAATTGTAGATTAACAAAACAGCACAAAGGACTGAAATCAGTTTCTGAAACAAACCAAACAATTGTTTTTTCTAATTTTTTATTTAATGTATAATTATTTTATACTTCTTATTTCTTAGAATTATCCATTTTATGTTCCATTGTTAACTGCAATTTTTTTTAGAATTATCTTTGTTTTATTAATTTTTATTTTAACCTTTACTAAAGAAAGAAATGAAATACATATTTTTATTTTTACTCTATAACAAATTTTTTACATTACTACATTTTATTTTTTGAAAACATTTTACGAATGTAAAATCAATAATTCTATAACAATCTTTTGTACGAAAATATGTATAATTTATTTTTTTTATTTTAAACTTTTACATTTAATAAATATGAATACTTTTTTATTGTTGTTGTTTTTTTTATTGAAAATGTGTTGTAACTACAATAATTAACTAGTTGTAAAATATTAATACATAATAGCATAATTTTGATGACTGGTATTTAGTTACATACAATATTGATTATATAGGATTTAAGGAACAAGTTCATTAAATAATTTAGGTACCTTGACATTACGCAAATATTTACTAGAAAGAGCATAACGACTGTTTAATTTAAATATTTATTTATTGTGAATTATTTTTTATATTTAGATTTTTCTAAATAAAAATTGATTTCGCGCTTTTTGTTCAACATTTCTTGGTTGTATTATAGGTGCAATTTAAGGTATCATCACGATCATGTTAAACAAGATAAAAGAAAAAGATTACCTAATTATGTGTGTGAAGATAAATTCGAATTTAACTAGTCAAGAGACATACCAAGTAATTTAGTACAGCCTTATTTTACGCTAACAGAGCTCTGTTAACACGTTAAAAGTGGTTATATGCCAAAAGGGTATAATTACTGAGCCGATTTAGGAGAAACAGGACTTGGTACACATATGTGACTATATAAGAATGGTAGTCCAGGGAGTCCTCTATTGAGTTCCATAAGTAGAATTACCAGGGGTACTTTGGGATTTCGTAGATTTGGATTTGAAAAAATCACTTTATGAAAAATATCAGAATTCTCTAGAGGATCAGTGGCCATTTCTGGGAAAATGCGACTTGGTACACATATGTGAATATATACAAATGGTAGTCCAGGGAGTCCTCTATTGAGTTCCATGGTCAGTGTAACCAGCGGTACTTTTGGATTTCGTAAATTTGGATTTGAAAAAAACTCAAATTTATGAAAATTCTCTAGAGAATCAGTGGCCATTTCTGGAAAATACGACTTGGTACACATATGTGACTATATACAAATGGTAGTCCAGGGTGTCCTCCATTGAGTTCCATGGTCAGTATAACCAGCGGTACTTTGAGATTTCGTAAATTTGGATTTAAAAAAATCACTTTATGAGAAATATCAGAATTCTCTAGAGGATCAGTGGCCATTTCTGGGAAAATACGACTTGGTACACATATGTGAATATATACAAATGGTAGCCCAGGGAGTCCTCTATTGAGTTCCATGGTCAGTATAACCGGCGGTACTTTTGGATTTCGTAAATTTGGATTTGAAAAAAACTCAAATTTATTAAAATTCTCTAGAGAATCAGTGGCCATTTCTGGAAAATACGACTTGGTACACATATGTGACTATATACAAATGGTAGTCCAGGGAGTCCTCTATTGAGTTCCATGGTCAGTGTAACCAGCGGTACTTTGAGATTTCGTAAATTTGGATTTGAAAAAATCTCTTTATGAGAAATATCAGAATTCTCTAGAGGATCAGTGGCTAAAAATGTGCTAAAAATGCACTATTTTTCGGGGCGTATTTCTCGGTCCACAACCACTTTTGGGACCTGGCGTATAATTTCTCAAAATCTCTGATAGAGTGTTTTTCCACCACATTAGGTCAGATATCAGCAGAATTTCTGCTTTTACCGATTTTTGTCAAATATATACTATACTATTAATAATTGAAAGTGCTAAAAATGCACTATTTTTTTTAAATACAGTGCACTCGCGATAACGTGAACTAATTAAAACCAAAGGAGTTCATGTTAGCGAAATTGTTCACTTTAGCGATTGTTGAATTTCATGATAACAGTATACAATTTTACTATATAAACCTGTGTTTTAAACGCTTGAAACTGAAATTATTAATTATTAAAATATAAACTAAAACAAAACGAGATCACGAGAAAATAATGGTCGTGATTTAATTTTTTTTTTGCCAAGTGTTATGGATTTCATGGCTATCATCAACACAAGATATATTGGTAAGCTAAGCACACCATAAAAGTTAGTAAAACAATGCTTTAATTGTGATATAAGAGTCATATGCAATAAAGAAATGACTCACGTTATAAAACTTTCTGAGTTTGTTTACGTTACAGAGTAATCAATGTAAACACAAGCTTGTTCATGTTAAGCGATGTTCACATTAGACGGTATTCACGTTACCGCGAGTGCACTGTATTCCAATTTATTGTTATTAAAAATATAATATATTTAGTCAAAAGATATTTAGCTTCGTGTAAAACAGTCTTCTCAAAAGAATTATATATCTTTAGTGAAAAGGAATTCAACGAAACAAAAAAGAAGATAAATCTACAAAAAAAAAAAAACGTTTTTAAATAGTGATGTGATTATGAAACATTTTTTTAACAAATTACTTATGAATTACATACTAAAATTTATATATTTTGTATTTTTACACACTTGTAATCTACCTATTGTATTAATAAAAAATATTATACGTTTATGAAAAGCTTCATTGACAAATTTTTATGCAATATTTGTGAAATAATCTCTTAGTAAAGCTGTAATATTTTTAATGAATAAAGGCATAGTAGTATATGTTTCTCTTTGTATTTAAAAATTACAATCCATAAAAGAAAATCTAACTACATTAGCTACCCTTTGGAATGTACAAAATTTTTCCTACTTGAGACATAGATTTCATATTTAGATGAAAGAAAAAAGTTGACGTCACTTATTAAAAAAGCGATTTTGTGTTGCCTTATTTTAAATAAAAAAAAAACAACTATGGTAGCTCAATTTTTACCACACCCAAAGTAACGGTACTCATTTTCTGAATGCAATACAAAAAAACCTAAAACATTTTATAAGACAGTGCATAGAATTGAGACACAAGCGAATGTTTTTAAGCTTAAAATCAGCTGTTTTTGTCTGTAACATAGTAAAAAGAGCTGCACGGAATTGAAAGTGCTAAAAATGCACTATTTTTCGGGGCGTATTTCTCGGTCCACAACCACTTTTGGGACCTAGCGTATAATTTCTCAAAATCTCTGATAGAGTGTTTTTTCAACACATTAGGTCAGATATCAGCAGAATTTCTGCTAATACCGATTTTTGTCAAATATATATTATACTATTAATAATTGAAAGTGCTAAAAATGCACTATTTTTCGGGGCGTATTTCTCGGTCCACAACCACTTTTGGGACCTGGCGTATAATTTCTCAAAATCTCTGATAGAGTGTTTTTTCACCACATTAGGTCAGATATCAGCAGAATTTCTGCTTATACCGATTTTTGTCAAATATATATTATACTATTAATAATTGAAAGTGCTAAAAATGCACTATTTTTCGGGGCGTATTTCTCGGTCCACAACCACTCTTGGGACCTGGCGTATAATTTCTCAAAATCTCTTATAGAGTGTTTTTCCACCACATTAGGTCAGATATCAGCAGAATTTGTAGTCGCCGTGGTCTAGTGGTTAGTGTGTTGGCTTACATGAGCCCTGAGTTCGACACCCAGCTCCGACATCTTAAAAAAAAAAGAAATATGAAAAAATATTTCTCTCGGCGACTACCTCTCAGCAGTCTTCTGGCAAAAGCTCTGAGGTAATTAATTGCCATGAACAAGCTTCTCTAGTCTGTCGTTCGGAGTCGACATTAAACTGTAGGTCCCGGTACTCATGGATAAAAATTTACACACACAACATGAGTGCTGCGAGAAGCTAGGCCGTAATCCTGACACAGGGTGGAAAGGCCAGTTATGTATGTATGTATGTATGTATCAGCAGAATTTCTGCTTTTACCGATTTTTGTCAAATATATATTATACTATTATTAATTGAAAGTGCTAAAAATGCACTATTTTTCGGGGCGTATTTCTCGGTCCACAACCACTTTTGGGACCTGGCGTATAATTTCTCAAAATCTCTGATAGAGTGTAAAACAGTCTTCTCAAAAGAATTATATATCTTTAGTGAAAAGGAATTCAACGAAACAAAAAAGAAGATAAATCTACAAAAAAAAAAACGTTTTTAAATAGTGATGTGATTATGAAACATTTTTTTAACAAATTACTTATGAATTACATACTAAAATTTATATATTTTGTATTTTTACACACTTGTAATCTACCTATTGTATTAATAAAAAATATTATACGTTTATGAAAAGCTTCATTGACAAATTTTTATGCAATATTTGTGAAATAATCTCTTAGTAAAGCTGTAATATTTTTAATGAATAAAGGCATAGTAGTATATGTTTCTCTTTGTATTTAAAAATTACAATCTATAAAAGAAAATCTAACTACATTAGCTACCCTTTGGAATGTAAAAAATTTTTCCTACTTGAGACATAGATTTCATATTTAGATAAAAGAAAAAAGTTGACGTCACTTATTAAAAAAGCGACTTTGTGTTGCCTTATTTTAAATAAAAAAAAAACAACTATGGTAGCTCAATTTTTACCACACCCAAAGTAACGGTACTCATTTTCTGAATGCAATACAAAAAAACCTAAAACATTTTATAAGACAGTGCATAGAAGTGACACAAGCGAATGTTTTTAAGCTTAAAATCAGCTGTTTTTGTCTGTAGCATAGTAATTTTTGTGCGGTTTTTGTTTTAATTTTTTCTTAAGTGTCATGTCTTTAAAAATTATATTCTACATGCGCATTTAGTGTATGAAAGTAAAAGGCGGCAGAACAAGATCGTTGGTGTTTTTAAATTTTTTAAATACAATTTATAATTGCAAAAAATAATGTTGTTTTTAAAAATTTAATAATAGTTGTGTAGTATACAATATAATTTATTTTATGTAAAGCTATTTATTTAAAGGTAAGTTATATATGCATATAAACAAAAAAATTTCATTCCGATGGTGTCTCAGTTTTGGTTTTCAGAGTGGCGTCAAAATTATTTTCTAGGAAATATTGCTTCAAATTTGGATGGAGAATAGCGCAGAAGTCCGTTTGATATTGTATGTATTTTTATATATTCTGTATAACCTGACTTGAAAAACGTAAGTGAATTTAAGCGCAAGAAAAACTCTTTTACTAAATTTTTGTACTGTAGGTCTGGTTAAATTCTTATTTTATTAGGACACCAAGTATGCATCTACCTATCGACGCAAGAATTAAATAACGCTGTAATTGACAAAACATTAAATGTTCACCAGAGCCAAAAAACCTGGGTGAAAGTAGAACAAAGACATTAGTATTTTTCAAAATGCAGACGGCGTAAGTGAATTTCTTTTCATCATAGAAATCTGGGACCGGGACCAATCGACGCGTATATTTTTTCTGATAAAAATGATGCAAAAAACGTATTTTCGAATTTTTGTCAGTTACAGCGTCCTTTAATTCTTGCGACGATATGTATTCGTTACAAAATTAATTTTGAGCCAGTATATCAATAGGGAGTTACATACATATATGTACATGTTACACTATCATTTTTATGAAAGCATTTTTAAATTTAGCTTATTTATTGAAAAATTTTCAAAGTGCAAAATAGCAAATATATAGAGCTGTGAAGAACTTTTTTTTATTAAGTTGACTATTCTTTGAAAACCTAAAATTTTGTCTGTGAGGCAATTAATTTTTTATCTAGGATGTGTGAACGCAAATTATATATTAATTTTTTTGTTAAAACTAGAAGCAATTAAACCAAAAACTAAAATTCATGTTTAGCGTCATAACTTAGGACTTACTTTAAAAATACCTTACAAAAGATTTGAAATAAATATATTTCCGGGACGCAATGGCCTGATTAACAATGCTTCAAACTACAAAAAATCCTCCTTAATTTTACTTTTAGATGTTTTCTGTAGTGAAATTCCATAACGCTAAACTCGCCGTGGTACACTCAAAAGATATTAAAAATATTAATAAAAAGAGCTGCACGGTAAAATACAAAGGTGGAATGCATTCGGCACTTTTAATTTCACGTAATGGTAAGTACATGAAAAACTGTTTTCCTGTTGATACATATGTATTCATATTTGATTTATATTTTATTAATAAGTAAATATTAATACTTATATATAGATAGCGGAATAATAATATTTAAATACGAAAATTTATAATTACCCACACACCTTTTTTCATACTTTCGGCACTGTTCATATATATAATAAAAGTCTTTTCAAATATTTTATTATAAAAGTAATAATATGAGATTTATGGTGTAAAACCTTACACTTAATTATCCTTCTCGGAAAAAAAAACTTGTTAGGTGTTTAATACATTTTTATACTAAAATATCTGTCATTCAAGTTTCTTAGCGAACTGGTTAACTAAAATAAAATATGTATGTATGTATGTATATCTATAAAAAGGAAAGGACATCCTTTTGCGTCTATTTCGATATTGAAGCACTGTTTTTTTTATAATGGCGCACTTTCAACACATATGGTTGATTCAACATTATTTTTATAATAATTTTACATAATTTTTTTAGCCAAGTTAATACTAAAATCAGGGTGGGAGTGATTTTAGTATTAAATTTTTTGTACCAAATACTAACACTTCCTTAAATTTCGAAAATAAAAACATTGATTGCTTACCGATATATTCTGATTTGTTTTAGATGATAAGTCAAAACTCATTGCCCAAAAAATAAAAATAGAAGAAAAACATTCCAGTTCGTCAGTAGACGAATCTGCGTCTACTATGAAATTAACACCTAAATCAACTAAATTATCCAGTGTAGAATCTTTACAAGAATCTAGTAGTGATTCTGAAAATGAAACAAATTTCGATCAAAGAAGTTCAAATGAGATCATTACGCACTCTAATAAATTAGAAAACAATAAATTTATGCAAATTAAAAATGAGAGCAACAAGAACGGTGTTGAAAAAGTTGCTAGTAAAATAAACGATTATTTAGAAAGTGCTGATGATCAAGATGCAAGTGTAAATGAATTAACTCACCCTTTAAATATTAAGAATGTTATTGTCCCTAAATGCACAACCAAATCAAAAAAGCATTTCTGCACATATTGTAAGGAACTGCAAGCAAAAATCGGAAGGCATTTATTTTTAAAACACAAAAAAGAATCACAAGTAAGATTAGCTCGCTCTCTTCCTAAGGGAAGCAAAGAGCGTTTAAAAGTAATAAATGAAATAAGAAAGAAAGGAGATTTTGAGTATAATAATTCAACACAGTACATACATTCTACAGCTAGCAGTGTTTTAAAGACTAAAATTTTTCCTGTTTTAATAAATGATGACGTAACAAAAGCAATACGATACGATGAACTCGTCATAAAATTTGGCAATAAAATGGCGGAGAAATATTCCTCACAGCACCAGCTAATCACAAGAGCTAATTTAAGACTACTTGGTCGATTTATTTTAGAAATTAAAAAAATTGACCCAAGTATAAATGAATTTAAAGAAATTTTTAAGCCATGTTTGTTTAATAAATGTGTAATGGCTCTACGAAACGTTGCTTGTTGGAATGAAACTGAAATGTGGTTTCAAACACCGGCGGTAGCATTAAATCTTACCTCTCTAATAAAAAGTTGCGGCAAAAAGCAACGGGCAGAACTAATTAAAGAAGGTCGTGAAGATTTAAAAGAAGAACTAGACAATTTTCTGCTGTTATGGGGAAAAGAAATTCCGAGCTTAATACACCAAAAAGCAACTAACGACCTCACAAATCATAGTGTTTTAGAAACATCGTGCAGTGCAACTTTATCGAGTAATGTAAAGCGCAGAAGTAGTAAGTTTATGTGTTGACAAACTAATAGCCGTTTTCGATCGCCAAAGTTATGTGAGCGCTAATTAGCATACTTTGAAATAATTAACTGCCATATAATTTTTTTTTTCTTGTTTCACCCTAAGAAATTTTTAATCTATGATTGAGTTTCTTGTGAACAGCCAAATCACAAATCATTTTAAAATGCCAAAGAGTAATTCTCTTTAAACAGAATTAAAAGCTTTTATTTGTTTTTAGATATGCTACAGAAACTCTTATGTATGTATTTAAACCCAAATTGTTAAAGTTGTATTAAATTTATTTTGTAATTCATTACTAAGATGTTTAAAAAATTCATATTCATGTTTTAAGTCACTTTTTCAAAATTATTATTATTAATTATTTTTACTTTGACTGTACCTAACTGACAATTGTCACAAAAACTGTGTGCTAATTATGTAATAACTCATTTGATCTGATTTCAAAAAAGCTCTAAGATACAAACATTTTAAATCTACTTTGACACAAAACTAAATACATTCTTCAGCAATTAAAAATAACGACTTTATGACAAAAATTTTTACTTAATTTTAATGCGAAAGCATTGCTTATTATAAAAATTATTTGCTTCTTCTGTAAAACGGCTATAACAGTCACATTCATAATAAATAAATAATTTTTTATAAATATCTTTATGTAGAATTTGGTTTTAGAGCCATTTTAAATTTTCTTATATGCATATAAATATACATTCGTATAATTTCGCTTTCTTTAAATGTAGCCAAAAATAGTACCTCAAATTCCTTTTTTTCCTTTACCTTTTATAAAACTATTTTTATTTTTGTATGTTGTAATTCCAAATACTATTTGTGTCTTCAAAGTGCGCACTATTTAAAAATAAACACTAATGTTATTTTTTCACAGCATCGCCTATTAAAAAAATAATTAGAAGAAAATGGTCCAGTAAGGAAAGAAAGGCCATATTTTCTACATTTGGAAATTTGAAAGCATTAAAAAAGTTGCCAAGCTTAATGGAGTGCTTTAAGGCAATCCACGACAATCCAATTTTGAAAACCCGAACCCCACAACAATTAAAGTCGTGGATTGATAATCAAAGGAGGATGGACATGAGAAAAGTAAACTAAGTTCAAATTTCAACCGATTTTTTTTTTCTTTTTTGTTTACTGTTTAAGATATTAATTGTATAATTTTTCACTGTTTCGAAATAAGCAAAAGGAGCACTAAATAGCTTCAAATACATTTTTTTAACTACCAACCAGCCAACAAAAACCCTACAACCAGCCAACAAAGATGCTACAAAATTTTCATTTTGAATTATTTAATATTCATAACTTTCAATGCTGTAAATTTTACAGACAAAAAAGATTTTTAAAAGTAAGTATATGAATAAAAACAGTAGCAAATTTATAATAATTTTGTATTTTTTTTTCTTTGCAGAAAATTTTTTATATTCCAACAAATAAAAAGCATAAAAAATCCATGGATATTTACATATAAACAACGATACAATATTATTCAAAACTTATATTTTCAATTATATTATAGAGTATTTGCAAGGTTTGCTATTATGTCTCATTGCTACAAAGTTGTAACTTCTTTATTAGTAAAAAAGTTCTTTTCATTAATATCAAAACAACAAATATATTTCAATAGACAGAAAAACACACCTTGTAAATAGCCCAATTATATTTAATTGTAGATTAACAAAACAGCACAAAGGACTGAAATCAGTTTCTGAAACAAACCAAACAATTGTTTTTTCTAATTTTTTATTTAATGTATAATTATTTTATACTTCTTATTTCTTAGAATTATCCATTTTATGTTCCATTGTTAACTGCAATTTTTTCAGAATTATCTTTGTTTTATTAATTTTTATTTTAACCTTTACTAAAGAAAGAAATGAAATACATATTTTTATTTTTACTCTATAACAAATTTTTTACATTACTACATTTTATTTTTTGAAAACATTTTACGAATGTAAAATCAATAATTCTATAACAATCTTTTGTACGAAAATATGTATAATTTATTTTTTTTATTTTAAACTTTTACATTTAATAAATATGAATACTTTTTTATTGTTGTTGTTTTTTTTATTGAAAATGTGTTGTAACTACAATAATTAACTAGTTGCAAAATATTAATACATAATAGCATAATTTTGATGACTGGTATTTAGTTACATACAATATTGATTATATAGGATTTAAGGAACAAGTTCATTAAATAATTTAGGTACCTTGACATTACGCAAATATTTACTAGAAAGAGCATAACGACTGTTTAATTTAAATATTTATTTATTGTGAATTATTTTTTATATTTAGATTTTTCTAAAAAGCTTTTAAATAAAAATTGATTTCGCGCTTTTTGTTCAACATTTCTTGGTTGTATTATAGGTGCAATTTAAGGTATCATCACGATCATGTTAAACAAGATAAAAGAAAAAGATTACCTAATTAACCTTGCCTTTAAGATATCCTAGAAATCATAAACAGTTGTTTTGGTCCTTTGAAACTAATTCAGGATAGATGTAATGTTAACATTTATTATTGAATATGGAAAGCTTACTTGAATAAGGAGTGTATATTAAAGGTAAAGAGACGACTACTTATTTAATTCCCATATTGTTAAATACAACTTCAAATTAGATTACACGTAACTTTGCTCCATTTATTTTACTTTTATTTGGGGAATTCGTCGTAGCCTTATTGTTATTAACAACATTATGAATATACAAAGTCCTACCTTGCAACTCAAAAGTTGATATAAAAAAAATTAAGACAATTTATTTAAAACTACTTTACTTGTTTGAGAAGAGTTTTGATCGCGAAGCGATAAGAAAATTATTGATTTTGATACCTAGGAAACGTATGAACTAATTTTAGTCATTAACTTTCAGTATTGAAGTTTCTTAAATATACCAATACAAAATTAATTTTTGAATTACAATTGTTTCTTTAAATAAAATTATTCGTGAACTGTTTACTAAATTTATAAGCTAAATAATAATGAGTTTCCAAACAGGCCCAAGCGAATTACAGACTTTAAGACAACTAGTTTTACATGGTGTTATATTTTTTTTTTATTTTAGTTAAAAAGTTTCTTTAAATAGAAGAAAAAATTCAGTACACTTTGTTGTATGATAATAAAAAGAAGTGAGCATCCTGTATATAAAATTAAATGAAATTTGCATCGCTATTCCCAATAAAAATTTAATTTTCTGATTGATTTCACGTAAAAGTATCTAAAACTGTAACAAAAAAAAAAAATACTATCTAAACTACTCTGTACAAAAGCGTTTACTGAGCTTGGAGCAGTATTTATTTTAGAAAAAACAGTTACGGAAAAAAGTTAATTTTTATTTTTTAATAAAGATATATAGCTTATTCTATGTTAATAAAAAAATAAGAAAATAAACAGGATTAGCCGCCAGTTGGCTTTGATATAATTTTTAATTCTATAAAACTTCTCAGATTATTTAACTGCTGGCAAAATTGATTTGATTTTAATAAATTCCGAAATTGATTTGATATTAATAGATTCCGAAATGTACGTACAAATAGGTTTTTCTTTTTTTGTTGTATTTGATGAAAAAAATTAGTAGCTATCTATAATAAAATGAAAACTACATACACTATAGTAAGAAAGTTTATATATAAGTTTCTTTATTTATGAGGAAGCATTACAAGAGCATTCTTTAAATAATAAATCTGCAGCTACAATATTTTTGAGTCATATACTTAATTCTAATAGACAGTTCCATTGGTAGTAAAATTTCTAACGACCATATGAATGAATGCTCGTTCACAGTTCAAAAGATACATAAAACGAGAAAGCTGCTACAGCTACAAAATATTGTAAGAATTAACAAAATAATATATATGCGGGTAACATGTTTTGGGCTCAATTTTTTGGTTAATTATATAAATTGAGGTCATTTGCATACTTTGAGTACAGTCCTCACAATTAATTTGAGGACAACATGGTTTGGGGATATTTTTTTAATTTTGCATTGAATAATAGCATCAAAACATACCAGAAATAATATTTTTTTGTAACACAAAGCAAAAGCCAAATGATTACATTTGATCTTATATATAAAACTTCTGAACAGTAGTTATACATATGAGTTCTTGTCGTCAAATGAAAAATAAAAAACAAAAATGGCGATATTTTTGTTATAATGATTTTTTTTATTCAACACAAATAAAACAATTTAACAAGAACAAGATCAGCATGCTGCACAATATGTTTAACATCAAAGGCACACATATACTAATTACTTAACGGCGTTAAAGAAAGGAAAATTTTTCCGATATGTGGCAAGGCTAAGAAAAATTTTTAATTATTAAAATTAGTAAATAATTAAGAAAATAGGCATATATCCATAAATAAATATCAAAAAATTGCAATATCTATATGCAGGAACTCATTAAACCAATAATTTAAAAAATTAAAAAAATGTCCCCGAACCATGTTGTCCTCAAAATAAGCCAGTGGTATGTAATAATTGTGAGGACTGTACTCAAAGTATGTAAATGACCTCAAAAAATGTAATTAACCAAAAAATTGAGCCCAAAACATGTTACCCGCATATATATATATATATATATATATATATATATATATATATATATATATATATATATATTTTTTTTTTTTTTGTTTTAGCAGAAACTTATCACAAATTGACAAACAAATTTTGGCTTTTCGATTTCAATGGCTTGGTAATGTATGGGTTAATTTAAACTTTTTAAAATTAATTTTTTTATTTTTAATGAAAAGTTTTAAACTAGCTCAGAAAATGAAACATTTTTGGGAAGTTTTTTGTTTTATTGTTTAAAATTTGGTAATGTTTTGTCGAATACTTATTTCTAATAACTTTAGAATAAAGAAATTTTATATATGTATATGTATGTACATACATACTTAGTTGTCCATTACCACCCTGTTTTAGAGTTACCGCCTAGATTTTCGCAGCACTCATGTTGTGAATGTTAATTTTTACTCAAGAGTACCGGAACCTACAGCTCAAAGTCGATTCCGAACGACAGATTAGAAAAGCTTTTTCATGGCAATTAATTACTCCCTGAGCTTTTGCCCGAAGACTGCTGAGAGGTAGTCGCCGAAAAAAATAATTTGTTCATATTTCTTTTTTTCGAAGATGTCAGAGCTGGGGTTTGAACCCTGGGCTTATGTCTTAGTACTCACTAGGCTATAGCAGCTACATATATGCACATATGTGTGTTTAATTTACATTTAATTTAGACCACGGCGACTACAATGAACACCTAAATTTAAAATACTTTCTTAAGAATTGGTAGAATAAAGATAAGTCTGGAGGTCATAATACATTAAAATTATTTCATCAAAATAAGTAGGAGATTCGTATAAGCATTTATTGATAACACAAGTCAACATATTAAGAATAGTTAAATGGTGCCGAGAAACCGTTAGTGATTGTGTAATATGTCGACACTTGTGGTGTCAATTGCTATTGCGTATTTTTGATTTCAAATAATTTTACGCCATCTATACGTGAAAGTTACGTTAGGGCAGGGATGTTCAGTAGATATATGTTGAATGGAAATTTCGAAGCGTGGCAACTCTGCTATTTTCTGTAATTTAACGAAGGGACTCCATCTTGGCGTTCTTTGAAACTTCGCGATCATTTCATCATTTGCCTTTGAATTGTCTGTGTCTAGAAGCCAAGTTATTTCATTTTTTTTTTAAGAATAACGGATATTGTGAATGTAACTTTTTTTCTCACTCTGCCATACATAAATTACACACTTTGCTGCAAAATTAAACGTAAGTAATTTTGGATATCAATTTTTTTCCACTTGTATTCAATGCGAATTTATTTTCGTGTGGGTTTTTTCTTTTGGTTATATTTTACTATAGGGTGTTCGTAATTTCTGAGATTTCATTTTGAGGCAAGCATTTGAGATAGAACCAGGTGAAGGCGAAAAGTGTAGGCGAAACGCGAAGGCCCTGTGCCTAACCTACGTGCACCAAATACACGTGGGATTTGAATCTAAATTACGGTGGGAAAGTGTGCACCCACCATCTGACCTGAACGAGGCAACTGTTTAAGAAAATTTTTAAAAAATTCAACATTATCATACGTGAAACTTCGGAAAAAGGTTATCCCACTGTTTTAAATACAGGCGCGGAGGGAAAAGGAAAGGCTTTTTTTAACCCTGTATTCCAGGATGGATTATATGTCTCCATATGATTCATATGGCGTCTACATAGTGGGCAAAATGTGTTAAATATTTTTTTTCTTGTTACTAAATGTGTTTCTTTTTGTTTTAAAAAGAAAAGTAACGGAAAATAGAAAGAAAAGAAATAGCGGAAAATAGAAGAGAAAGAAAAAGGAAGAAAAAGGAAAAAGAGGGAAGAAGAGGGCAATAAGAGCCAAAGTGCTGGAAGTCAGTGTAAAAGAATTTAATAAGAAAAAAAAGAAGAAAAAAATTTAATTTTGCTTTTTTTGGTGTAAACAAATTTTGTGTAACGGGTTCTATATACATGTATGAAAAAGAAAATATTATATGTATATACATAGATATATATAAGTATCTATATATCTAACATTTGATTCTAATTTGTGAATACCAGCTTTCGCATGGGTTATGATTTTAGCAATAAAATATGAAATTAGCCATGTTACACAGATATTGCTAACACTAAGGAAAAACAATATTTAATATTAATACTTAAGTAAAAGAGACAATAGGAAAACATAAAAAAGAAAAAAAAAGAACAAAAAGGAAAAATCAAAGAAAGTGCATACCCGAAAAGAAAGGAGAAAGGAATTCTAATTTGAATCTCACCTAATTGATAAGGCAAGAAGTAAATAAAACTTTTATTGCAGCCACACCTACATAGAAAGATCTTTCGACGAGGGAGCTTTGTACAAAGTAAGTTTAAATACACACATTTTTTTTCATTATTATTCTTATTTCCATTTATTTGTTTACAATTATATTTTCTTGCATAAATTTTTTTTGTATCGGCATATTAAATGAATTTGCAACTAGCATATGAAAGCTGTTATTCTCCCTCGGGGGACACATATGTCAAACGTGACTAACTATACTTTGAACGTAGTTTGTCATGGGTGAGTTTTTGTTTTCATATGTATCGGATCAATTTATTCCTAAATAGGAGGTAACCATGCAAATTAATTAAAGAAAAGATATATGCAATTTCATTTAATCCCAAGTAAAATTATTTAATTTTTGTTTGTTTTTTTATATAACAATCCCTCCTTATTTTTTTTTTTAATTTTATTATTTTTATTCACTTTTAAGTTAGTTTTTTTGATTTTTTTATTGTTTTCGAAAATAATTTTTTTTTCCTTTAAATTTTTTTTCTTTTCTTTTGATTATGATTTATTAAGTTATGAATTTTTTTTATTTTTTTTTTGTTTTTTTTTTTGATTTAGTTAATACCTTTTTTTGTTTCCTTTTTATTTTGTTAATATTACATACGGCTAGCTCGAATAAAGCCAATTCTACAGGTCCAATTTTCAACCACTTTTGCGAGCATATGGGGCCGTATGTTGGCAATAACGCCACGAATGTTGGCTTCCAAGTCCCCTAACGTTTCTGGTTTGTTGGCGTAGACGAGCGACTTCACATATCCCCAAAGAAAATAATCCAATGGTGTCAAATCACACGATCTTGGTGGCCAATTGACAGGTCATGTAGAGCCGTCTTGTTGGAACCACAACTCATCCACATTCATGCCATCCAATTCGGGAGCAAAATAGTCGATTATCATGGCTCTATACCGGTCTCCATTAACGGTAACTGACTCTCCAGCATTATTTCGGAAGAAGTATGGCCCAATGACTCCACCAGCCCATAGAGCACACCAAACAGTCAGTTTTTGTGGATGTAATGGCGTCTCAAGGGTCTCATGTGGATTCTCTTCACTCCAAATGCGGCAATTTTGCTTGTTGACGTAGCCATTCAACCAAAAATGAGCCTCATCACTGAACAAAATTTTGAATGAAAATCAACATCGAGATCAATCTCATTTTCGGCCTATACACCAAAATCACGACGCATTGCATGGCCTCGCGGCTTTAATTCTTGCACAAGCTGGATCTTGTAAGGTCTCAAGCCAAGATCTTTGCGCAAAATCTTCCATAAAGTTGATGGACAAAGCTCCAATTGCTGTGCACGGTGGCGAATCGATTCAATCTGGTGCTCTTCAACACTTTGCTCTACAGCGGCAATTGTTTCTCCGGTGCGCACTGTTCGACGTCTCTGCGGATGCGTATTATCACATAGAGTAAACGTAGTGCGAAAACGATCCATGGTTAACCGAATTAATTGCTCTGATGGACGATTATGTCGACCATAAAATGGACGGAGCTTGCAGTAAACTTCGCGAACTGAACCATTATTTTCGAAATAAATTTGCACGATTTGCAAGCGTTGTTCTTTTGTCAACCTGTTCACTATGTAATGGCAAACCAAACTAAATATTAATCACTTGACGGCTGACAAAATGGCCGCCAGTTAAAAAAGTTATGCCACCTTAAAGTTCTATACCTCAATAAAAAACACCCTGTATTTGCAAACTTATCATACATTTTTTTAATTATTGTTAGCTCATAACATTTAACTTTATTTAATATGAAATTTATATTATTGATTATATCATTTGTATCAAATGTTTCAAGTTCGATTTAATAAATTCAAAGTAAATACGGAGTAGTTCAAGTTTTGATCTGTTTGATTGTGAGCTAAACTGTATCAGGTCATTTGTAGCATATGGGACTACTAAAATTGCATTTCTTTTTTGATCTTCCTCACGTAGTCACGGATGGGAGGGTATTATAGGGTCCATCAAATCTGGGATACCTCTGTCAGCTAGTCATAACTACTTTTATTTTTCCTCTCACATTTACGTCATCTCACTGATTTTTTTTGTGCACGATTATAAATTTAAAATTTATTTGTGTAGCCAAATAGGATTGGGTGTAGCGCAAAAATGAACCTCCCCACCGACTAGGCAGTAGCCGGAGATTAAACGTGCACAGTAACCAATGCTACCCAGAACAACATCTACCATTAAATGTGCAATCTATTTCTACGTTGTATGCTACACACTTGTAAAACTATAATATTATATTTGGATATAATGACAATTTTTAATAGTGACTGTCACACGTACTTTTTTCGGCCCGGTTTGAATTCTTATCGGTAATTTTGTTTAATAAATTCATTTTAATAGCATGTCTTCGTTGCGAAGGTCTTGTCACAATGATCCGAATGTGTTTTGTTACATTTGAGATTACGGTTAAAAAGTTTCGAAAACCTATAACGGATTTTACAAAAAGTGCGTGATTCTCTTATTTTAAATTAAAAATTGAGGATAAAAATAAGACGTGGATTCCTTAAATGATTTGTAAAATATGCTGTGAAAAAAAAAAATATTTATCCAGTCGTAGAATCAGTTAGAAGACCTCTACCACATTCCCAGGAAGTACCTGTTCCAAAAGAAAAAATTATACTGCCCCCCCCCTTGCACATTAAACTAGGTCTTATAAAACATTTTTTCAAAGACCTGGATAAAATGGCAAGTGTTTCTCTTATATAAAAAGAAAATTTCCATGACTAAGCTTAGAGAAATTAAAAGCTAGAGTTTTTGTGGGTCCACAAATAAAAATATAAATTGAAGATTCCGATTTCTTAAATTCAATGAATGATTTGGAACGATCTGCATGGAATTCTTTTGTTGAAGTTATAAATAACTTTCTTGGAAACTACAAGTCAAGCAACTACTCCAAATTCGTTAACGATATGCTAGATAACTTTAAAAACTTGGGATTCAGCATGTCTATCAAATTACACTACCACCATAGTCATCTCGACCGATTCCCAGATAACCTTGGAGCCTGTAGCGATGAGTATGGTGAGCGTTTTCATCAGGATCTGAAAACTAAGGAAAAGAGGTACCAAGGCCCTTTGGGATCAGCATATGATGGCTGAATACTGTTGGAGAATGCACATCATTCCAAGTTTTTGTTAAATTAGTAATCAGTATTAGTGTTCTAGTTCTATGTTCTCTTGTGTAATTTAACTTTTCGTGAGAATAATGGATTGCAATATTAATTGATAAGCCAGTTAAAATCATATTTTTTATTTTACCATATACTTCCTAAACTGCGGTTCATGGTAGCAGAACTAAGTCTCTGGTTGGGCACAACGTGAATTCTCTATCTATTTAGCTATCATGCACTGTTAGCCATAACCACTTTGGTTTTATCATTAGAATAAAAGCTCTTTTCTATATGTTTTCATATATATATTTTTTTTAATTTTCAGTTTTATTCTGTTAGATGAATTATAGCAGCAAGTGATAAATGAGACCTTAATTTTAAATAAAAGACTTGCAAGTTAATGTACTCGTAGGGGTATATATTAAAGATACAGTCAAACACAAAGAATACATGTAAATATTTATAGTAATTCTCTACTTGAGTTTTGCTTATTAAAACTTTTCTATAAACAGCTTGAAGCTTTGCAATGAAACTGTAAAACTATTATTAAAAAAAAAGAAATAAATTACAAACAAACAAACTTGACTTCATACAATGTGCTTTCTTTGCTTGCCACTTAAAACACAAAGAAAATCCAGCATAGTTTTTCTTTATGGAAAACAAAGTTTTCAACTTGTATAGTCTTACAATCATTTTAGCAAAAGATTACACTCCAAATATGGCAGCAGAAGTGTTTTTAAATAAAAAAAAATTTTTTGAAAAGTCCATGGTCGGACAATTCAATTATACTGATAAGATATCTGGAACTCATGCAATGCAAATCATTTTGTTTATTGGCATATGACACTTTTGTGCAAGAGAAGTAAAATTGTGTATAAGAAAGTAAAACACATTTCAAGTACTTGTCCATAAAGTAAGAATCTTATCAATTGTACTTGCTTTGTTTGAACTGCGACTAAACAAATGCATAAAAAGTTTTTCCAAAATATTGTTTTCCTTTTTTCAACTGAACTTTTGTTCTTACATTATGCTGTACTTGTTTTTTTTATACATTTTCTTTAGGTTTTTTAAAATCAACTCCTTTTTAAACAAAATCCTTCAAGTCAAGATTATAGGATTTAACTTAAGAAATGTTTTTAAGCATTTTTTTTCTTCTTATTTCAGTAAAACTCCAACTTCGGACATACTTACAACCATAACAAAAATATTTTATTCTAAATTTTTCTTGATTTTTTTTTTCAAACAAATCATTGAGCGTAGATACTCGAGTATAAGCGAAGTTATTGAACTTCTATTATAATGGTTATTGAAAAAATAAAAAAGGATTAAAATTGCTAAAGCCAACAAATTTATAGCGCGTTTTTTATTTAAGGTGGTTGGCAAGTGAGTAGTTAGACAAGCATTATGGTGCCAATTCTAGGTGTTCTCACGTATGAATTGTATTGCTGTTGTTGAAATAGTGTAGAGACTAGAATATGAAATTATTGAAGTTTGTTTATTCTTAAAAAAAAATCAATATACATTTACGAGTATTTGTTTAAATTTTTATGCAACCCTTGAAGTCTTTTAAAGGCTTTAGTCATCCAGTTTCATTATTTTAATGAATAAATCTAGAAGATTTAAACATAAGAATTCTTCTGTATGCGGATGACATTGTAATATTGGCGGAGGAGGTAGAAGCCCTACAACAAATGATGAAAAGACTAGAAGAATACTGTGATTATTCGAACTTTGAAATTAATATTACAAAATCTAAAATAATGGTATTTAGAAACGGAGTAAGCCTGTCATTAAGTGATAAATGGTTTTAGAAAGGAAATGAAGTAGACATAGTTAATGAATTTAACTACCTTGGTGTACTATTAACCCCGAAAATGGTCTTCACAAAACATGTTTTATATAGAAATAGTATGGCAAAAGGGAGTATAAATGCTACGTGGAATACATTCTTAAGTAAACCAAATATTTCAATAAAAACAAAATATCATTCATTTAATGCAGTTAGCCGTTCTATGCAAGCATATGCAGCTCAAGTCTGGGGACACTCACATTTCGAAGAAGTAGACAAGCTACAAAGATACTCCCTTAAGCGTATATTAAAATTACTAAAATCAACGCCTAATTACGTATTAATGCTGGAGTCCGGGCTAGAGGATTGTCATTTATATACTTTACATTTGAATCTGACTTATATAAAACGCACTCTTTTTGAGTTTAAAGAATGCCGATTACCACATAAGTTGAGCATGCAAATTTTGGAAAACAGAGTGTTTTGGGCAGATACTTTATCAGTTGGGAGGTCGTTTCAACAGTCAAGGGTACCCAAATATAAATGTACAACAGTTCAGAATACAACAGCAAAACTTGATAAATGCATTGAAAATTATGTATAACGAGGAACGTGTACAAAGAGCCTTACAAACAGATTCATTTTATAGTAAACTCAACTTCAGAAGGGGGCAGCATTACTTAATGAATATGAATGACCAAAATCAGGTTGCGTGGATTTTCAAATCACGTTGTGACTTAATTAAATTAAATGGATTTTAATTTTCAAAATTAACCTACGACTTTCATGTTGTCTTTAAAATTTTAAAATTAAATTAAATCATATACTTACTTATCTACTTAGCTGGCTATAACAACCCGCTTACGGGTTTTGGCCTGCCTCAGCATAGGCTCTAGGCGACACTGATTATCGGGCATCTCCTCTAGTTAGTCACACCAATTGATGACACAGCTTCATCAACCTGGTCCTTCCAATGTAAACAGGGTTGTCGCCTATGTCGGCATCCAGTGATCTGCATATCGCTGGGTTAGATTCTTTCATCGGAACCGAATATGACCGAGCCAGAATTTGTAAATTATTGCGCTGAACAATTCCAACATAGCCGAGGAGCTCATATAAATAGCTCTTAGTCCGTTCTAATGCTAAACTCATCGCCATGTCTTAGAGGACCAAAGATCTTACGAAGAACTTTAATCTCGAACACTACCAGTGTCGATTCATTGCTATTAGACAGCTTCTAAACTTCCGTACCTAAGAGAAGCACCGGAAGAATAAGCGACTTGTATAGTGTTAATTTCGTCACACGAGCGTGGTCTCTGTTTCCTGAATGGTTACAGGACCGTAGTAGCACCTAGCGTGACACTTGAATGTAATTGCATTGCATTTTACAACATTGATTTTTTTAATTGCATGCAGTACTAGGGAGCAGAAAAAGTCTTGTGCTACCTAACAGAGCTGCAGAAATGCCTCAAAGTCATTTTGCACAGTCTCTTGCTGCAACAAATGACTGTTGATTGCATCCACGGTTACCTAATTTGAATGCTCCGAACTTCCGGGATATCTGAAAAACAAAGTTTATGCAAACAAACCAGAAACGTTGGAGAAACTCAAACAAAACATTTGTGATGAAACTAATTAAATAAGACTTCACAAACAGTAAAAGATAATTAATAATAACATCCTCTAGTAATAAACAAATTAATTTTCTGTTCCTGAAGTACTTCTTTCTCTACTGCGTGATTTACTAATATTATTTACAAACAATCAATAACAAGTTACCGTTTTGAGTCATAATATGTTAAACGTTATTAAAGTTCTATTCTGACTAGAATTATATTCCACCCGGCTTTTATATAAACAGGCTTTATTACATATGAATATCTGTGGCAATATGGAAGAGTAGCTTAAGTCGAAAATTGAAGTTTTGGGATATCATCAATTTTGTGTAATTTTTATTCTGTATGTTTTTTGCGAATAATTTATGAGTTAATGTATTGGTAACATGTTCATTAGAGAAGAAGGATGAATATTTTAAAAAAATATGGTTGATTTTAGATGATTTTACGCCTTTCCTACTTAAGTGATTTTTCGAAACTGAAATCTGCGTTGGACAGGTTCTTAAGTAACTTAAGCGCTTCTGTTGAAATAAAAAGTATGTATTGTGTAGTTTTAAATAAACATAAGAGGATTTATTCAAGAACTTACATTCACTTAAGATAACTGTATACAAGAATCACATTTTATTAAAAACACTAATGTAAATATAAGTTATATGATAAATTGAAAATCTGAATAAGTAAACAAATCTATGTATGTGTACATAAGTTGTTTTGTTCAATGCATTATTGATTTAAAAAACTTAGGCTAAAAAGTAAACGTACATAATATTGATAAAAAATAGAATTTTTCAAAACGGACTAAATACATTCAAGCGATTTTGTTTCTGTAATGCCCCAAACGCCTTAACTCAATTCTCTCTTATGTCGACTTAAGCTACTCTTCCATATTGCCACAGATATATAAGCGAGTATTCCATGTGTAATTAGTAAAATTCAATTCATTGTGATCTGCATTAGATTTTGATTTTATTTTTCTGTCTTTTCAAAAACTAATATTATCAAAACTGAAATTGAATGACAAAACTGTCATAAATTACAAGGACACTACACTGGTACTTGTCAACTTAAAATCAATTTGTTTCTCAAACGATAACCATTTTCAAATACTATGTTTATAGACATTGAAACTGATATAAATGCAAACAATCTTGTTTGTATTGCTTACAATATATGAGTATATAAATATATTACATTGTGTTTGTTATTTACGAACAGTTTGTCCAGAAAATGTTTTCTTTTTTTTAGATCATTATTTAAAATATTAATTCTAAATATACCTATACATGTATGTAATTAAAATTTGTATAACATTATTCATGGTTAAGTATGAAATATAAAAAAATTAAAATAATGTATTTTCCAAGTATTTGCCAACTTAAAATTTTCTTATCAATTTCAGAATAATAGAAAGCGATGCTATAGAGCAGAAATCCAGACCAATATTAGGCGTCGCCTATACTCTCCTAGTCAACTGCATTGCAGCATTGTTGTCTCTTATTCCACATTGTTCAGGTAACCAAAAGAACTAAACTCGATTTTAAAGCGCTAGTTTCTGCAAAGTGTTGTAGCAAAATTTGACAAGTTTAGATGATATTAGGCGAAATATTTTCTATAAGTATACGAGGTAAGTAATTTAGTAGAACTTTTAACTGTTGTGTAAGTTACTGGGGGTAAGTTTAACTAAAAATAGACTTTTAATTAATTAACTGAGGTGCTGCTTAACTTATTTAAAATAAACAAAATTTTAAATATATTGTAAAAGTTCAAATATTTTATTGTGGCAGAGTCTACAATAATTACATATTCTTTTAATATAAAAAGAATTTCCTGACAAACTGTATGCTTGCATGAGTATAAAATTAATCTTAATCTGATTAGGAAAATTGTCTCATTAATAACAATCGATATTGTCTGCTGTTCTACTCTTCCACACATACAGACATATATTGTGAATATGCATTTAACAAACGATTGCATAAATGAGTACAATATGAAACAATAAGCAAATGAGAATAAGTCTATGAATGTCATATTATTTGGTGTTTGTTGAGTTGCTGCAAAGGGATATGAATTATTTAAAATAAAATGTGACAAGACATTTGAATTGTTTTTCAAAAATAACAATCTTTTGTGTTGGTTTAAATTTAATTAAAATGTTATTGCCACAGAGCTCCTTCCCTTAATGATAAATTTATTTCCATATGAATAACGTACGAGTATAATAAATATGAAATGGACAAATTAAATGTTACTCATACGTCAGTCAAATTTTATGCTTCATGTTTAAATTTATTTTTTTATTCTTTTAAGTCAGTGGTCTTCACAAAGAGAGTCATACAAAAATACACTGTCAGATGAGAATGGTTTTTATATTTGTTTTGTTTTTTACAACTTGAATAAAATTAGTGAAAATTTTCGTTTCAAAAACCTTTAATTTTAAAATTAAAATTATTCATAAAATAAATTGTTTGTAAATGCTATAAACTAATTGAAGCGTAGTTATAAGAAACATAAATATTAATAAGTTTATTTAGCTTATTATCAAAACTTCTCAGTATTTCACAAACAAATTTAGCTCTCTTGAAAACTAATAAAACATAAACACATACGCAATTTTTGTCTCACACACATGTTTTTGTAATAATTGTGGTTGTCGTTTAGCATGATAAAAACAAAGCGTATGGATTTCTTTTTATGAAAGATTTTTAGCATTGCAAATTATTTTATAATTAATTAAGTTTTTCATAGGAAAATAAAACAAAAACTGGTTTCCAGGAATTCTAAGAGTGATATCTGTTAATACAGTACGATAAATTAAAATTAACACTAATATAATAAGAATTAACGATACAGGTAGTTTTGGTACTTTTTAAGAAGCTGTTAGTCAGGATTTTTATTTAATTAAGCAACCCTGGTTGTAATATTCACGAGGAGAGTAAGAAAAACTAAAAAATATCCGAACAATTTTGTTACCTGAGTAATAAGGGTGAAGACCACTGTTTTAAGTGTATTAAAATTTATGTACATATTTATCTGTTAAATATATAACAACAACATATTTCAAGAATTTATTTTCTGAGAAATATAATACACAAGTGTTTTTAATTTCTACTCACAAATTTGAGTGATTAATGCTGCTACATTTTCTTCGTTACATCCGCATAATTTAAACACTATTGGAAAACACTTATTAATCTTCATTTCTCAAGAAATTTGTTTTATTTTTACTATCGTTTTATGTATGTTTAGATAACCATTTAAAAGAAAGCTTATCTTTATATTAAGCACTCATTTATTTGTCACTCAAGCAAACGAGTACGTAACAACTTGTCAATTTATTGCTTGACTGCAAAAAAAAAAAAGGCATTGTAAAGTGCACTTTAAAAACCCACACTTTCATTTAATAATTTAAATGAATTCCACAAATATAGATTCTTTTAAAATTAATTTGAAAGGAAAAGCATTTTTTAACAATAAAATATTACATTGACCAATTTGTTAATGTCACCATGCGAAAGGCCGCCATAAAGAAAGGCCGTATAAAGATCGTAAGAGAGTTACATGGTAAATGAACGCCTGCCACGTAATTAGTCTCTGTCAAAGCAAAAGCATCATCACTTACCAACACAATCATCAGCTCAATCAGTATTTATTACAAATTCTACGCAGTTAAAAACAAATGTACGAACAAAAAGAAAAGTAAAATATTTTGTACATGTTTTGTGGCCACAAGACCACGGATCTGTCTTTAAATGTAAGTTGTTGGTGTGTTCTTTAACGGTATTTTATTATATTTTAATTAAATAATTCTAAATCAGCTTAAATACTTAATTAGGAGAAATCACATGCATTCTAAATTACCACGATTTAGTTTATTTATTTCTAAAACATTAAAACTTTAATTACGAGTACTAGGTTGTATTGCTTAGGATTCTTGTTACTTTTTTTATAAGCTTGAAATATTGTTTAATTTTGATAACGATCGCCAATTATGTTGATTATATAATCCTCCCATTGTTATACATATTGAGACTTATTGATAGTGAAGGTAATCAATTCAAAAATAGTCTGAATTATTTCCAAAATTTTTCAATATCCTATTTCCACAAACTACTTTGGTGATCGATCTGATTACGAAAACAAATATATACATATAAAAGACCTTTTAGATTTCTTCCAAATTACTAAAATAATATAGTACTTCTTTAATTTAAGTTCCCCCTCTTTTCTCCTATGAACAAATCTTAAGTTTTCAACTAATATCTCGAAAAAATATTTTTGTGGTCGCCGGGTTCTAGCATGTAGTATGTAGGCTTACTAAAACGACAGCTTCGGGTTCAAAATCCTTCTTTGCGATCTTGAAATAAAGAAATATGAAAAAATGTTTATTTTGGTAGCTACCTCTTAGCAGTCTTCTGGCAAAAGATCTGAGAATAACTGAATGCCGGAGTCGATTTTAAATTAAAGGTTCCTGTACTCATGGAGAAAAAAAAACAAACACTACATGAGTGCTGCGAGAGCTAAGCCCCAATCCTGAAACAGGGTTGTATTGGCCAAATATGTAAATATTAATTTTGTTTGAAGTAAACAAATCTGAACTAAGGATTTAAAAATTTATTTATGGTACAGGTACACCAGGTCGTGCATTTATGGCAATCTATTTAAACCGAGAGTTTAGCCTTCCACAAATCCACAACACTACTTTATTTATTTTTGGGTTTATTTTACCGGCAATAAACTGTAAATATACAAAGAATCCATAAAAATATAATATAATCATTTATAAAGTACAGAGTGTTTTTTATAGAGTATCACAACATTGAGC
Source organism: Metopia argyrocephala (assembly GCA_963576795.1). Classification (NCBI taxonomy): domain Eukaryota; kingdom Metazoa; phylum Arthropoda; class Insecta; order Diptera; family Sarcophagidae; genus Metopia; species Metopia argyrocephala. The sequence continues at coordinate 50,840,453 of OY756211.1, read as the reverse complement.
TCGCATCACTTCTTAATTGGACCACCCACTTAACAGCTGATAGTTACCTTTTGTTAAATTTGCTTGGAAATTTCAATACGAATCAACGTATAACAGAGCAACGCGTGCAAATTTTTGAAATGTTTAATCAAAACAATTGTTCTATTCGTCAAACTCAAATTGATGTCGATTTTGAATTTCCATTAAAAATTTAGTTTTCCGATGAAGCCCATTTCTGGTTGAATGGATATATAAATAAGCAGAGTTATCGCATCTTTTCGCGAGGAGAGTGCACAAGCTTTTGTCGAAACAAAATTACCTCCACAGAAGATTACTGTTTGGTGCGCTTTGTGGGCCGGTGGGGTCATTGGGCCATATGTATTCAAAAATAACGATAGTCAGACTGTTACTATTAATGTTGAAGGGAATAGGAACATTATTCGAAATTTTTTCGTACCTTAATTACGTGGCATAAATCTTGCTGATATGTGACACCAACAGGACGGAGTCACATTCCACACAGCGGGCACTACAATTGATTTACTCAAAGACATTTTTGATGAAAGAATAACTTCACGTAATGGCCTAATTAATTGTCCACTTAGATCATGTGATTTAACCCCATTGCATTATTTTTTTTGGGGTTATGTTAAGTCACATGTTTACAACGATAAACCACAAACAATTGAACACCCGCAAATCAACATGCGAAGAGCTATCTGCGAAATACGGCAGCAAATGCCGCGAAAAGTTGCTGAAAATTGGTGTTCCCGATTGCGCTTTCTACTCGCCATCCGTGGTAGCCATATGGCAGATATTATATTAAAACATTAATTTCATAAAACTTTCTTTTTAACAATGCCCGTTATATTGATACTAAAAATATATTTCCTTGCTTTATTATTATTTGAACTTCTAAAGCATCTTATCCTTAGAAATGTAGGTACGTCTTAACTTTTAGTAAAAAAATTGTTTTTTTTTTTGCTATTTTAGAAACGTTATTAACATTTTCCCAATATAAAATTCAAATATAAAATAAAAAAGTTATCCAGAAAGTTTAAATCACTCTATTAGTTTGAATTTTATCGAACTAATTGATAAATTGGGTTTCCCAAATTTTGAACTATTTTTAGGACATTTTTATTAAGTACTTAAAGTTTCTTTATAGTTCCCATCATTCTTAGGCTTATGTATTTTGTTTAATAGAATTTTAAAGTAATTATTAAAAAATTTAAATAGCTAAAAGTTTTAAGCCGTCACTATTTAAACCAAATAACCATTGAACAACATGCATTCAAAAACCTATTACAAAAAAACAGTTGCTTATCTATGAAATTTTTCCTTAACCACTTTTCTTTCATAACTAGGTCAGTGCAAAGCGGTATGATGGTATTTATGCTCGAGTATTTTTTTAAATAAATATAAAATGAATGCAAATTTAAAACAAACAAACAAACAAAGAAACAAATGAATAGAAAAGTAAAAATATTTCCACAAGAACCACATAACCACAGTAACAAAAACTGAAACAACATTTAATAAAGTTGCATAAAAATGAGCAAGAGTTCTAAAATATTTAAATCTGCAAGAGAATTAATACTTTAAACCTTGAAATATATTGCATTTGGCAATAATAGAGGAAAATAGGAAAATGTAAACGAACTGGTTTTTGAGAACGTTTCCAACAAAAAAGGTTTATAAAAGAGAAAATATTTTCGTATTTCTATAACCTACACATTTGCAAATTTTTTTTTTTAAATATAAAAAAGCACAAACTTCTTAAATTATATTCCTTAATTGTAGAGATTTTTTTTTCTTTTTTTAACTCTTAATTGGATTTTATTTTACTCTCCCCTTACAACCAAACCTTTTCGTTTTGCTTGCAATTATTCTATTAATTTGTCGTAGTTACTGGAAAACATTCATTAAAATAAAACAAAATGGAAATGAGTAATTTAAAATGAATCTAAAGAAAATAACACAATAACTTTAATAAATTTTCTACGGTTATATTAAAAATAAATGTAACGTACAAAATTCCACACTGCTAAAGCTTCTCCTTTGACCTGTTTTGTCAATAAAGAAACATTGGTGGAGTTCTAGTAACGTTGCCTAACGTCCCTTTTCAATGTTATCGTCTGTTGACAATATAAAAGTAGCTTCTTATTAAAAATTCACAAGTCACTATTGACTATATAGTTTTTTTTAGGGACGACTTGGGGACATTGGGACAAGACAATTTCCAGCGCACTTCGTTACTATTGGTCTACAATATTTTTTTTCCTTTTTCTATTGGAATAAAACAAATTTATTTCTATAGATTAATTCTTTACCAATTAAACGCCTAAAAAATTGCTTCTAATTTAAAAATTGTAAAGAAAATATGTTATTGTACGTTCATATTTGATAAACATTTGATGAAACATTTTTTTATTTTATTTGTTGCTTTAGTTTTAATCAATTCAAAATTTAAATAATATTTCTTGTATTTATCTGTTTATACGAGGTATGATAAAAAAAACATTATTTTCAAATTTCGTGAGTTATGTATGTTCGATTTTTGCATTTTTTTTTCTGTTATGTTGGTACACATGTTTGTTATATATGTATATTGATAATATCAGCCATTTTGGATTGTAAATTTGTTTTTGACAGATAAAGAGGTTAGTCATATTTTGGTCTGCTCTTTTATTTTTTACTATTCAAAAAAATGGATCAAAGAAACTGTATTAAGTTTTGTGTAAAAAAATGAACTTGAATGCGCAAGGACATTTGAAATGTTGACTGTGGCGTTTGGTGAGTCTATTATGAGAAGAACACAAGTTCAATTGTGGTATAACCGGTTTAAGGAAGGTCGAGAAAAAGTTCAATGACAATGGATTTTGCACCATGATAAGGCACCAGCGCACACATCATTGCTTGTTCGTGACTTTTTGGCAAAAACCAAAACCATTATCATGCCACAACCACCGGACTTGACTCCCGCTGACTTTTTCCTCTTCCCAAAACTGAAGTCACCGATGAAAGGAAAGCGTTTTGATACGATTGAGGAGATAAAAGAAAAATCGAAAAAGGAGCTATTAGCGATACCAAAAAGCGCATAAGTGGGGACAAGATAGTTATTGATGAATAAATAAATACTATTTTGAAAAATTGAAAATGACGGTTAGTTTTTTATCATACCTCGTAGATAGTTTTTCAAGATTTGTTCTGGGTTTTTTTTTTAATATTTTTTTTTTGTTTTTTACTGAAAAAAAATCTCAGTAGAGTACGCCCTTATACATGCCGTGCATTGTTTGGGAATTTTGATGAAAAAGGGAAATAGTTTTTTTTTTATTACGCGTCCTACGATTGAGATAATTTGCTTTCTATTTGAACACTCAAAAGCCGTGTTACACTTTTACCTTTTACATCGTTGGATGTTCATTATGATATGGTGACCTTATTCACTAAGTGGGTGTAGCTGTTATCTTCAAAGCAGGTAGCGCTTTTTCTCCTGATCATTCCTTTTTGATGGCATGCCAGATGTGGTATATAGTGGAATATCAGGGCGGCGGTTTCTTGTGTATAGACTTCTAAGAGGGGAGGGAAACTCTTATTTTTTTTTTTTTTTATTAAAATCTCGAAGAACTGCAATGTTATTCTTCATTTTTATCACTTGCTGGGGTTTGAACCTGTGCTGTTTTGAGTTTTGTGCGAACGCTCTAGCAACTATGCTCGCCCCCCTACACGGAAACCTGTAAATGTTCAACGAAAACTATACTTCTGTATGTATTTTTGTATATGTATGTACATACAGACAAAGATGTTTACTTTAGAGAAAGTTTTTATATATATGTATAAGACTAAATCTGATTAAAAAATCCAAAATTTTTACCTACAAAATTTTTGATTTATAACGTTGGACCATTTCAGAGGTATTAATTTTAAACAAAGGCTCAATGAATGAGACTTAAAAAAATTAAAAAATGTAATTTAATGTAAAATAAGAAATAAAAACCACTCAAAAATATCTTAGTTGTCCCCATTCCCAAATGGAGAAAAATCCTCTCGCCTGACACTGAACACTGTATAAAAGTAATTATTATGTAAGTTCATATCAATACTAACATATACATACTTACCTAATTGGCCATTACAACCCATTTTCAGAGTTTCAGCTCAACTTCTCACAGCACCTGTGTTGTGTATGTTAATTTTTATTCATGAGTACCGTGACCTACAGTTTAAAGTCAACTCCGAACGACAGACTTGAGAAGTTTGTTCATGGCAATCAGTTACTCTTAGAGTTTTTGTCAGAAGACTGCAAAGATGTTGTCGTGATATAAATATTTGTTTATATTTCTTTGATTCAATATGTCCGAGCTGGGGTTTGAACCTGGATCTATCGTTTAGTAAGCCGATAACATTTATCAATTGACTTAAAATACCTCCTGCATAATTTGTATATATTTAAATAGTATGTATGATGTATGGCTACACAATACATCATTCCTATTCCATATTTCCTATAATATAAAAATCTTTTAAAGGTTAAGCTTGAGAGGCACATATTTATTTTACATCGTAATTTTTGGGGAAAATATTTTACAACAATATTTTGCATATTTTTTATATTTTTGGCATACAAATGTCTTAATAAAACACTTATTAATGTCATTCATTTAAAAATATTTTTATGAATCTTGTTTTTATATTTCTTCTGGCTCTTTTTGAAAAGTAATTTTCTGTTTGCCACATCTTCTTAAATATACAGCCACAATTACATGTATTTCTTTTATGTTTGTTTTGCTTAATTTTATAATATTTTTGTGTTATTTTAAAAATTAAAACAGACTGCAATGCAGTGATTTTTTATTTCTAGTCATGAAAAGTAATTTTAATGTCTAATTTAATGGTACATTTATTTTCTTTACAGCTTTACATTTTTAATGCAATACGCTTTCGGTAATTAGAAATAGCAATGAGTGTTGTTTTAAATAAATTTTTTTAGAAACATTTAATAAAACTGCTACAGACGGAGGCAATGTAGGTAAGATTTATATAAAAAAGCAGAAAAAGATGATTTAATTTTTTTGTTTGTTTCTGTTTTATAAAATACTTATTGAGCTCCTTCATACCAATAATTTCCCAAAAATTGCACTTCAACCTCTGTTAGTATTTATATAACCATTTAATTTGTATAACAGCGAGCTTCTATCAACTTGGAGATAATAATTTTATGAGAATAGACTTGACAATGAGATCGAAACATTCGTTCTCAAAAAATTTCCAACATTTAGTAATAATTTTGCAGATGTAATTTTTTGTGTTTCAGTAAACCTTAGCAAACTAGAATGACGACATAGTGAAATAGATATGTCCTCGGCGGTAATACAAATTTAGAGAAAAAACAAAAAGAAAAAAGAAATATCGGATGTTTCATGACATAAAGCAAAACAAACAATTTTATTATTTAACCTTTTTCAAATGAATTGTTTTGTATAGTCAATTCTTCTCAGAACAATTTAATCGCTTCAAAACCGCCAGTGTAATAAGGCTGTCTTCTTTTAAATATTTGTCATCTAAAGTATCATTTATAAAGAAAAGTTTTACCCATATACTCGTATTGGTATGATTCGTGTAACAACCGAAAAGCATAAAAATAGTTGACTCTTATGTAACATAAGCGAGGCCACTTTTCGAGAGCTACGAGATGAATTTGGTTGTCACTCTGCAAATAATTGGCATGATTAGTAATAAGTTTGAAGAGTCTGGAAGCGTTAACGATGTGGTCAAATCTGGGCATCGTTTCAGTGTGTATACGGCTAAAAATATCGCATCTATCAATCTTGTGTAATATTTAACGCTGGCAGAATATTCAAAATATCTTGTATATGCTGATTGGATGCTGGAACCACACGTATTAAATGATGATTTTTCAAATACAGAAGTGATTGTATGAAACCTTTTGCATTTGAAAAAGGTGACTGTTTAGAACGCATTATAGTCTGGAGGTCCTACTGAATCAGACCGCTATGGCCGTATGATAAATTCTTAATGCAAAATATAAGCTCGACGATGTGTCATTTCAAGACAGTGCCACAAGCCACACAACATGACATTGTAGTTAATTTTGATCTAATTAGAGCATTTGTGACGAACAAAAATTAAATAAAAAAAAAATATTGATCACTTTTCCTGGGGCTCGAACTCGAGTCTTCAGCACATAATATACAATGCGCTTGCTTCTGGAGCTGCACTCTAACCACCATGGCTATAGTCGTACATGTCGTCGATGTCGACTAATGTGGATAAAATGGAATAAGATTAACATAATAAGATTATTAATTACTGTGCTGACCCGACAGTCCCTGTCGTGCCCAAGTTAGAAGAAATGTTTGCGTTCGATTTTTAAAATGCGTTGAAAAGAGGAGGAAAAATCTATTTTTAAATTAAAATTTTATTCATATACATATGTACATATGTATGTGGGTTTCGGGTATATTTGATTTAAATTTGTTTTGAAAATACATATATATTAGTATGTCCCAAACAAAATTTTTTTTTTTGGGGATCAAGTTTATTTTGGTCCACTATGAGGCAGAGTATTTTTGAGAATTTTTTCAGATTTTTTGGAAGTGGTTTAGAGGTCACGCAAATTGATTTTTAATAAAAAATCGAGCTTTTTGGGCTCTATTTTATTTTTGGTTATGAATTAGTAAAAAATCGAATTTTTTTCTCGGCTTCTGAGTCAATATTATTAAAGAAAATATCCCGATCTTTAATTTTATGTGCATAAATAGTAAGTTGCGGCAATGATTTTGACCATTTTGATACATTATATAATAGTTTTTCCTAAATTTTCAACAAATATCGAAAACAATGGTTTAGAACTTTTAAAATTTGTTTAAAGACTAAAAAAACCTAATGATGCAGTTTAAAAGATCATTAAGTTTTAAATAAGTTTGCAGAAAAAAAAATTATTTTACCGTTCTCGAGTTGTACCCTTTTAAAGCTTTTGTGACACCCTAATATATACATATGTACATATATGTTGTGAATACAATAGAATTCTATTTACATGTTAGTTGATAAGATTTATATTCAGATAACCAGTAATAAAAAAATAAAACTTATTCGATTGCTTTGCTATAATATCATAATTTAAAAGAAAAATTAGTCAAATCAATGGAGATGACTTCTAACTAACTTAGGTTGGGCGGGGAAAATTTTTCTCTCCGTAAAAACCTAAGTTGGATCACGAAGAAAATTAGCTAAATCGGTGCAACTCTTTTCAATTATTAGATAAAGAGAAAAAGTGGGCTTATAAGTAGGCGTGGAAAATGTTTCTTTCTACAAGCACTTAAAATGGATTAATACAAACATTTGTAAAAAAAATTAGTTAAATCAATGGAGCCGTTTTCTGATTTAAGGTAAATCCAAAAAAGTGGGCGGGGCAAAATTTTCTTTGTGTAAAAACGTAAGTTGGATTACGACGATCATTAGAAAGAAAAAATAGTCAAAATTGGTGTAACCATCTAGTGATGCGATGACCAACGAACAACATTGATTTTTATTTATATAGATTTTGTTCTAGTAAATATATTATTTGTCGGTTGCTTAAATTCAATAGTCCTTTTCGTTATAATGTGTAGCAAGAATTAAAGAACGCTGTAACCGAAAAACTATTTAATGTTCACCAGAGCCAAAAAAACATGTATGAAAGTAGAAAGAAGACAAAAAAGCGGAACCATTCGACGAGTATTTTTTTCTGATAAAAATTATGCAAACAACGTATTTTCGATTTTTGTCAATTACAGCGTTCTTTAATTGTTGCGACGATATATAGTAAAGCTGCTTGCTCAACAGGCAAACACATTGTGTGCAAATCTGCTATTTACGAGATCGATTCGCAACAAAGGCATTGGTGCTTGCTTTAAACCAAGTTGTGTTAAGACCAGGTAGTTAAAATTTTGCGCGATAGTCCTCTGTGATATTTAAATTCATTTGTTTGGAAATATTATTAAAAAGTGTTCATAAGAAAACCGTGTGATTTGAGATTTGACATTTAGCTGTAAATAATTGCTATACAGAAAAGCCATAAATACAAATAATTTTTCTTAAAGGATCTTCCCCAATCCTCAGCATACTTGTTGTCACTAATGCAATAAGATTATTTATATTTTTACCCTCATTCTATTTTTCATATTAAAATAGGCGTTAAAATGGAAAAAAATATTTTTGGAAAAAATATCTGTTGTTTTATAACGTAAAATTATTTTTAAGCTCTTTAATTGTTTTATAATTAGAATTGTTTTTACTTTAACTGGATACCTTTACGTTTCACCTTTTTACAGTTGTAATATGAAACCGATGAACAAAAAATACAATCAAAATATTTTTTTGTTTCCTTTTTGGTAATTTTATAAACATTTCTTGATATAATCTCTACTAAGCTCATAATAAAAATGTAAAAAAAATTTTAATATCCTTCAACTCAATATTTACAAATGTTTGTATACAAAATAAACCCCTTTCCTCTTCTAAACATTTACAGGCCCATAAAAGCAAGAAAAAAAAACTACAGAAGTAACCAGGAAAATCTTTTATGGCTATTTGTTATGCCACATAATTTAGATACAAATCTGAATAACGTTTTTGTAACTTATTTTTATATTCAACCATTTGCGGGCATATTCGTACAAGTTCATAGACTTTCTTATAAAAGTTTTCTTTTTTTCAGCACTGTATTAAAATTTTGAGCTTGCTTAGGCCTATTTCATCTAATGTTGTATTTTTTTTTGACATTTTTCTTTTTAAATCTATTTCTATGGCCATAGGTCATAAACGTTTTACACCTACACTTAAAAACATATGAAAAAATATTTTTTTTTATTTAAATCATTGTTAACATGCAATTTATAAAGAAATTTGTTTGTGTTGTATAGGATACTAAACACTGAGATAGAAAATTGGGTTCAAGATATTTTTCTTTTAGTTATTGTATATAATTGTTCTTGTTGTTTTAGCCACATAACTCATAATTGGGTCTACATACATCCAATAGTGAACTTAGATATGGACGGTTTCAAATGTATTAACAGTAAAGTACAAGAGTTACAGTTTTATTAATATTAAAAATTTTTGTGAAGGCGGTAGCAATATTTGTTTTCCTCATGTATGTATAGGTGGAAATTGTAGTTTGAAAAAAAATTTCTTCGATAAAGAGTGGCAACCATATTCATCATATATTAGGGCAGTACCTAGTTAATACTTATGGATATTTAAAATTCTGAATCAAATCAATATTACACCCGAGGTAGATTCTACTCTCAGGAAGTCTAATTCTTCGTTTTCAACTATAAAATATTGTTTAACAGAATTTGAACGAGGCCGTAGGCACTACGAAAATGAGCACTGTTGTAGACTACCTATTGAGGTGTTTATATGAATAATTGATAACAAAATTCAAAAAATGGTATTTGAAACTCGTCGGCTAAAGACGTACGAACCAAATGGCAATTATTTGAAAAATAATAAGCTCTACACTGCTGGGCATATTTGCAATATAACAAAAACAGAGTTCTGTAGATGTTTCAATAGAATGTTTGGTAATGTTCCACCACAATAAAGCCAATATATAGATATATGTAAACTAAAAAGTAATATATGCACACCATTTTAATGTTACTGAGATACACTTTACTGATTATCTTAAAAAAGGACAGTCAATATCTAGTATTATCAGAATTTATTCCACCATTTCAATGATAAAATTAAAGAAGAAAAGCTGCCGCATTTGACAGAAGGCAAGAACAATTTTCTCAAAGCAAGGAGTGCTCTGTTCTCATCAGACTATTAAGTTTGGAGTTTCTTCCGCAAGTACCTTAAGCGTCAGATTATTGTCAATTTCCAAATAGAAAGGGCTTTTGTCTGCGGTTAATTGCATTTTGTATGACCTAGACAGTTTTTATTATAAATATTATACTGAATTTTGTATGAAATGTTTTTTTTTTTAATAATTCTTAAAATTTGCTATCATAAAGGCGGTCTTCATTTTGTAGCTCGATCCAACTCACAGTAGTACAATATCATATATTTTTGTGTCAACAATATAAGAACTTAGCAGCATACATTATATTGATTAAATTAAGAAAATAGTGGAATTTCATTAAAATCGGCTACGCCTATCGCCTACCGCCCATACAATACAAAGCGATATTTTCGCATAAAATTGTTCCTGTAGTCTCCTGACGAGTCTTTTAAGCAGAGACGAAATGTCCATAGAGACATGCTTATCCCCAAAGCAATACATCTCATATATTATATTTAGGGGTAAACCCTTGCTAAATTCTGTACATTGTATTGGAATTTTTTGACAAGACAACATATATTTTGTTTTTCTTATATTGATAAGCGCCTTAGGAATGTGACAAATTGCTGTGAATTTATCATTCAAAGGCCAGTGTTATACCTTCACCCTTAAATATTCAACAGAAACTGCCTTATCGTTTCATGTTGATTGTGGTGAGTGCCTTCGCCAAATATGTTTTAGCTCTTATCAACTTTGCTGTGATTTGAACCCGGCCCGTTTAAGATTATGTTCAAGCGCTCTAAGCACTACACCACGTAAAAATTAAATTTCTTTTTTTAAAAGTCTAGTAATCGTGTTCTATAGAGAAGTGTTTCTTTTAGAATTTACTTTTATAAAAAGGACTATTTCTTTTAGGAACATTCTATCGAAATCACTTAAATATTATAAAACGAAAACTGTTGAAAATTTGCATGCTTGTACGTTTCAGATATTTTTATTGGTAACATTTAAATGCCCTTTTTTAAATATGTACAGCGTTTGTTCTTTATTTTAAAGGAAATAATATTTAAATTGAATTTTTAGTCTCGTAGATATGAGCAAATTAAAATGACCTTATGAGTTTCAAAACCAGGAGTTTTCCTTGAAAAAAAGTAGTTGTATTAGGCTACAGTCGTCTTCTTACTGAAACCGAATAAACACTGGGGAAATATTCTTTGAATTTATGCAAAAAATCCACCGACTCTCACTGGTCGCTGTATAAACTTATGAATTTTCTGAAAAAGGTCGTGAAAATGTGCAATACAGTTTGTAGTAAAATCTGTTATATATTCATAGGATTATAGGGCTTTTTAAATAATTCTCTTCAGAATAATATAATTCTCTCTAAAAGAAATCCATATATTCTCATGCTTCAAAATTTTTGCCAATTTTTCCTTTTTTTATCTCAAATTGAGTATAATTTTTTACAGTACTTCTTTTTAATGTAAAACCTGATAGTTTCGATAAAACTTTTTAAAGAAATATACATTTTACTTTCAATTGTTATTGGAGCTTAAATTTTCAAGTTTGTAGAGTGCGAACGTCAGGCTTGGCTTTTTAATAAATATTAAAATTTTAGTGAACAGCCCACAGCTATGTTGGATTTAGCTTAACAACATTATTGTCGGATTTGGTTTCATTTCCTTAACTCTTTTCTTTTTTAGCGATAACATACATTTCCACTTACTATAAGGTCTGTAATGAATGTGGAATAGTGTCACTATTGCAACAAGGCTTACAACAGAAAAATTTATTTTTTTTGCATATTAACCATTTTGCCTCTCGAGTACAAAATATTGCCAAACTCGTCTTGATTTTATTTTTATTCTTTTTTTTTTCTTGAAGACATGAACCTTCATTAATAATCCACATATATACGAGGATGTCTAAGAGTCTACTTTCTTGTTTTAAAGTCTGCTATTTTATATTTTTTCTAAAACAGGTTAAAAGGATTTAACGATTTAGAATGCAAACATTTAAAGCATTACTTCTTTACGGATTACACAGAAAGCAAAACTAGCATACATGATAGTTTTGATATAAAAGTTAATTACTTAATTAATTACTTAATTATTAGTATGGTAAGTGCTCTTATATTTTACAACCATAAAGCACAAATGGATTACAGTTTAAAGAAAATAAAGCGGATAAAATCGTAATAAATCTGCAATTCAAATATTACTTATATCCTTTTTCTCTTAAAAATATTTAATTAAAATTTAAATGTTTTTAAATTCAAATGAGTGTCTGTGTGTAATACAATGAATGTCAAAGGAAATAGCAGTTATTTCCTGCAACTCTTAGCACATAAAAAAAGAGAAAATTGAGAGTATAAAAGTAATTTTTATCCGTTAAAAAAAATAAATATAAAGAGAGAGAGAGATTGCGAGAGTAAAACAACTAAAAAAAAACACGGAATTTATCCAGAACATAAAAACATTTTTCTGCGCAGGCAGCAGCACTAACCTCGCCAAATTGCCTGCAACATGATAAACATAAACTTTAGTTTACCGCAGCACAAGGTACGTGTAACAAACATACGCAAATATTAGCACAGGCAAGTTAAGAATAAAAACATAAAAAACAAAAAAACAAAAAAACAAAAAAAAAAAAAAAATAAAACGAATAAAAAGATGAGAAAAGCAATAATTAAAAAAAATAAAAAATTAAGTGTTTAAAAAAGGAATTGAGAAAATACAAAGAAGTGAATTAATTAAAACGGGTACGCTGGAATACGTATTCTAATGTCATTGAAATAATTTCAGAAAAATATTGAAAACAAATAGAAAATAGGTGAATAAATATTCATGGAAATGTAAGAAATGTTAAAAAAAAAATAAAATCAGTGCAAGTAATTTCAAAACCTAAAATCGTATAAGAAAACGTAATATCCTGAGCAAACGTATACAAAAGGTAAGGCATATAAACAGAAACCTTGTGCTTTTAAACGGAATTTATACGCCTTTAAAAGTGTTTGTGTATAAATGTGTTTGCGTGTGTAGGTTTCTATTTATTACTTGAGAGAAACCACAGAGAGCAAAAACAACAACCCAAAATACATATTTGTGTAATAAAATCTTAGTAATAATAATAAAAAAATCTGTTGCAAAAACACTCACTAACAACAGCAATAAAAATATCAACAGCAGCAGCCCATAATTATATTTGTAAGACGAGTGTTAAGTGTGCAGTGATTTATTTTTTATTTTTTTTCTTATATTTTTTATTACTCGTATCTCTGAAGTTTAAAAAGTTAACAAACAAAATAAATTACTTAAGAGTGAACATACATACATATGACAGTCTGTGTGTCTGTAATACCTGTATGCTGCTCGTACTTAAAAATTTAATTAAGAAGTGATATTCAGCATTAACAACAGCTTTTAAAAATACAAAAAAATTCTAAATCTCTTTTATCAGAAACCTACCACTGTAGTTGCACGTGAGGACGTCAGTACAACTGGAATTTATTTAGAAAATTTGAATTAAATAGTGTGTGAGTTTCAGTGTTTATTTCTTTTACAATTGTGCTTGTGTGTGTTTACATTAAAATAAAGTCATAAATTTTTTTCAAAAATAGTAAAAAAATTAGCTCTTAATATATTTTAAGGTTTCTTCTAGTGGCAATTTTTGTTCTTCGCTGTATGTAGTGTAGTGTGTACGTGGAGCAGAGTTTTAAAAATTTGAAAAAGAAAGCTTAAACAGTTGTTTGTCTCAATTTCCTCTTCGATTAAGCTTAAATATCATTAACTCTCAGTCAGTATCACTTGTTAAATGAATTTGGCATTTCACTTTTGACATGTGATTAACATCAGCATAAAGAGAGAGAAAGAGTGAGTGAACAAAAATTTCCATAAAATTTCCATACAATAATGTACGTGTGCATTTGCTTTCCTTATTTTTAATGCACTCATGCAGATTGTTCGTATTTTTCACACAAGAACGGTAGAGTTGTTTACCATTAACTAAAATTTGATAATTGTGCTATAATAAAAACAACTACAACTAAAACATAGAAGAGTAAACATGTAATCAAAAAGAAAAGCAACAAAAAACCATAACCACAACCACAACAAACAACATGAAAATAAATATACGAGTATTGAATAAGTGTAAGTAAGTATACGTACATTCGTATGTTATCATACAATGTAAATTTTTTTTAAGTAAAATTTTAAGAATTCAGTGTGTAAAACAACTTAGTTTGCAATTTATCTCAGTGATTGTTAATAACTCAGCTGATTATCTTGCAAGAATTTTCTGCATATTTCCATTAGTAGTAATAATAAGGAATGAAAATAACTTTTAGCAACTAACTTCTAAATTTTTAATAGAATTTAACTTTGATCTAAATAAAGCGTTGCTGACGAAAAAAAATTATTTGAATAAATTATCACTCTTACTGGGATTCGAAGTCAGATTTCCAGACCAACTACCACGGCTACGGTTGTAAATGTCATTGATGTCGATTAATGTGGATAAAATAGAATACGAAGGCAATAAAAGAAAAGTTTTATTTCTGATTAATTTAAGTAGGATGACAATTACAAAAATGCAATGCTGGTGAGAAAAGGAAAGTATGATAGAATATTTATTACAAGTTTATTTACATATAGAAATAAATATATGTACATAATTCAAATATATGATTTCTACAAAAAGGGTGAGTTGAAAATTTGATGATGATCATGAATATGTACAGTCTGATGAGACTGGGGTCAAAAACGTGTTGAGTTCGGCTTGTGTACAATTCCTTCACTGACATCATTTTCTTCCTTGATTATCAAAAACTTTTGCAAAAAAAAATTTAATTTCGAATAGAATTTAACTTTTTTTTTAAAGACCAATACTTACGGTGAATCACTACTTATGCAGTGCATTGATGAAACAAAATTAACTATCTTTTCATTTAGAATTTAAAATATAAGTACATTAGTTTTCTGTTATTTTTGCAATACTTTAATCAAAAACTCGCCCATGGGTGAGTTCATATGCATATGGACATATTTTATTAAAATAGTTATGTATTTTAAAATTTTGTTGTTAGAATTCACTAACATTACACACGAGTACCTATAAAGTGTGTTTAAATTTTAATCGTTGATACAATCAATTTTCGAAGTCAAATAAATTTAGTTAGATGTTTAGTGGACAGCACATGATTTTAAAGTTTTTGTTTTTATTTTTAATACAAATTAATTAATTAAGCTGTACTCGGCAGCGAACAATTTTTATAGCAACGCCTAAAAGTATGCTATTGTTTGTGACAGAAAGGCGTAAAAAATATTTAAACTATATACAATACATACATATCGTCATATTAAATGCAAACTGATTTTTTGTTTTTTTTTTACAGGAGAAGCAATAACCTTAAAATAAAAAATATTTTAAATCCTGAAAATCATAATTTTTAGGATCAAGATATAAGAAGTGGCATCCCTCTATACAACAAATGAGTTTGTATATAAGGCTTTTATATAAATATGTGTGTAATTATATATTCTGACATTTAGAAATACGGCCGTTTGTATTTAATATGACGATATGTATTATGTCGGGTAGATTTATAGGGAAGCAAAAAAATCGCCTAAGTGACAACGAAAACCTTATTATAGGGATCAAAATAATTAACTTTGCCTAAGAAACTATACCTTTAAAATGAACTCTGACATTCCTTATTTTGACCCAAAAGCCAAATTTTCAAAAATCCTACTTTAACCTATTGAAAGTTCCCCAATCTAAAGTCTAAGTATATGACCGACACCCACTAACTTTACACTATTTTTATTTACAATATTTCATGCGTAAAAAAAATTAAAAAATTAAATACAGTAATCCCTCGAACTGCGCGGTTTCAGACTGCGCGGTTTCGGACTTGCGCGTTTTTATTTTTGCCACCAAAATTTCGCATTGCGCGGCAAAATTTCCGCAACAGCGCGGTTTTTTTGGCGTACATATTACATATTTCGTGTAAAATATGATATGATATGAAGATCTTTCTGTTGAAGAAATAATAATATATTTTGCAGGTAATAATAATGATGAAAATGACGATAGTAAAGATGTAGAAATTGTTGAAAAAACAAATTTAGTAGCAAAGCACTGGCAGAATTTTTGAAGCCACAACTTGGTGAAGAAGCTATTGACCTAGACCCTGATTTACTGCGTGCTTTAAAATTCCGTAGACGTTTGACGGAAGCTTTAATGCCGTATAAAGAACTTTACAGTTCAAGAGATACTATTAAGTAATCACTATTAACAAGTTTTTTTACGAAACCATTGGAAGAAAATAGAACAAATTCATCAGGAGATGAAAATTAACTTATATAAAGATTTTTTTTAATTACATATTTACATTTTAATTATGTACGTACAATGTACAATGAACTGATTTCAAGATTTTATTTGTTTAATTTTTAAGAATTAATTTATAATTTTTATCTTTTTTGTTTATGTTAATTTTTAACTTTATGTTAACATTGAATAAAGTCTTTTTTTTAGTACTTGGTTTAAATTTAAAATTTTCATGATAGTTTTAGGATTTGGAACATATCCCCCTAATTTCGTACAAAATAGGGTTCACAGTGCGCGATTTCAGATTGCGCGCTGTTTTTCCAGAACGTATCTACCGCGCAGTTCGAGGGATTACTGTATTTTGTTTTATTTTTTATTTTTTTTTTTACAAAAGTCTGCAGATGTTATTTTAACCCTGCTGTTAGGTTTGGACCATTTTGGTCAATTTTTGTTTTGTTTGTGCCTTGACTATGAAATGGTACAACATATCAACTTAAAATGTTCGCTATTGGGGTATTGTTATATATTATTACTCCTGAAACTATTACTATCAACCAAATATAATAAAATGGAAGTCAGAAAAGTAAAACAAAATTCGATCATTGGGTTTAGGACCATTTTGGTCCGTTATTGTTTTTTTTATTAAACATGCAATTTACATATAAATTTGTTGCATAAGTGCATTTGCTATCGCACTTAGTTTTGCAGCAGCTGCAAATTCAACGTTCTCTAGTTGCTGTTAATCGTATATTTTCCATTGTTTTGGCAAAACAAACAAGTTAGAAACGGAATATGAACTGAAGTTAACTCCCGCAAATGGTAAGTAAACTTACAAAGGGGAATCCCAGATATAAAGGTAACTTATTAAAACACTTGAAAGACAAACTGGATACATCATATATATATTTCGACATTATAGTAGGCAATTATTACCAAAGAAGGATACTATAGACCAAAATGCTCCTATACCTAAGATTAGTAAGTTTTTTTTTTTTTTTTGACCTAACAGCAGGGTTAACATAAATAATAAAAGGATGTATACTTTATATTGATTTTATAACAAAACAAATATAGCTAATAAGCGTCGGTATAATTTTGAAAACTTTATATATGCAACAATATCTTATGTTCGTACATAGAAGTTTTCTTTTTCGAAAAAACAATATAACTACATTGGGTTTTCCAAATTATTTTTTTTTGTAAATTTACCATTTGTGTACTGTATATTAACCCCCCCCCCCCCGGCGGGTTTTCAAGGGGTTGTACCCCAAACATGGGTGGGTCGGTCATTCATTTAGACACGATTGGGGCACTTTAAATGTGTCAAAGTTGGGTTTTTCACATATTGGTCTTTGGGTCAAAAGAAGGAACATCAGAGTTCATTTTAGAGGTATGGTTACTTTGGCAAGGTTTCTTATTTTAATCTCTATAATACGACCTTGCTTGTATCTTCGGTAATTTTTGATTACAAAAAGAATCGTTGAAAATAATTGGAATTACTTTTGATTCTTTTTGGTTATTTTGTAGTAATTGGCAGTAATTCTTATAATTTTTTTGATTATTTGTAATCGTAAATAATTAGTAAACATGCAAAACCATAAATAATCGTAATCGTAATCATTGTTTCGCCCTTAAGATAAAAGTAATCGAAATAGTAATCATTACGATTAAAAATCATTCCTTCACAGGTATATTTTTATGTTTAATTTTTTATTTTTTTTTTTAATTTTATCTTTTTGTACCATAAATTTTCTACCGCAAAATACCGCGAACAACCAGTCCATGCAAATATACTATGATGGATTCATTGAACCCAGTTTGGTTCATAGAAACATAATCTTAGTTTTTAAAACTGTTTGCAAAAAAAAATAATATCCTTTAAAATAAAATCTCACTGTATCACCTAAAAATATAATTTTTTAACCAATCAGAAAAAAAATTCTGGATTTGCAGAACTTTTTATTTTTTCATAAGTTCTCTTCAAAAAATGGAATTTTTGAACAAAGAAAATGGTTATCAAATGCGCTTTTGTAATTAAATTTTAAAATTTTTCGTTTTCTGAAAGTCATTTACACAGCAGAAAATTTTTCAAATTTGGAAGCAATAAATAAAATTGTAAGCAATAATGGAAGCATTATGTTGTTTATGCATACCTTAAAGCTTACAAAGATGCTACACGGTAAGGTATCATTTTTGATTTTGTATAATATTTGCTTACTGGTTGCAATAAATTTGCGTTTCTATTGCATTTCAGCGGCTCATTTCATATAAAAATCATGCATTATTGATGCGCACGAGTAAGTGATTGTTTACAATTTCTCCCTTACAAAATAGCTTATTGGTAAGCACTAATTTCTGCTGGGTAATTAATTATAAAACGAAATCAGGTGGCTTGAATATAAAAGATTTACTTTATGTTGCCTTTAGAAAACGAATTCTAAGAAAATAAAATAATTTTCAGTATAAATGTGGATATAAAATCAATTTAAATTGTAAAAAGAAAAAAATCAGCAATATGATATAAAAACATTATCTCCAGTGTGCAAAGAATTTATTTATTTTTTCTCTCCATTACTTTTTATTTTCTTCATTAATCAATTTCGATTTTAAATTTTATCATCTATTTTTTGGTTGTTTGTCCATTAAATTGTTATTGTTTCTCAAATTAGTTGGTAACATTTTGTTGTTGTTCTTATAAAGGGAAGTATAATGATTTTTCGTTTTATCTTTTGTTGTTGGTCTTGTGAAGTATGCTTTTGTATTGACAAGAGAGCAATTGTTTTAAAATTTACTCATATTGTAGAGTCACATACATACTTACACAGAGAATATTTATACTTATGTTTAGTTTTGGTATTAGTGTATGTGTGTGTGTGTATATGTTACATTTTTAAAGGTCACAAGGGGTTATCATGATGATTGTACAGTTATAGACAACCTCGTAAACCCCCAAACACACTTCTATGTTATTACACACCCGAAAGTTAACTTTGTTGTAGCTCTTGCTGTTGCTACTGTTGTTGTTTGCGGTTTGTCTCATACATATTAAATTTTTTCTTACAAAATATGATGTCACATCAAAACAATATAAAAAAAATATAAATAAAAACTGGGAAAAGAAACAAAAAACAGAAAACTTCATTGGCTTGTATTCCTTTAGATGTTTATCCTGTTGTTTATTATGTTCGTCATTTTTTTGTTTTTGTTTGATTTTGTTTTCTCTTGTTATTTTATGCAAGAAAAAGACAAACAACAACTTGGAAGTTGATAAATTTTTGTGTTTCTTTTTTTTTTTATTCATTCAGCACACACATACATATGCATTTACGTTAATAAATATTTGAGTTTGTTTTCTTGTTTATAGTAAAAGTATGTACATAAATACATACAAACATACTCGTTCATATGCAGGTAGAAAGAAAAGAATGATTACCAGAATGCCATTATTTTGTTTTTGTGTTTGTACGTGTTGATGTCCTCTATGAGAGTTGATTTTAAAAGCAAAAAATGTTTTATTAAAGAGATTGAAATTCATTTCCTTTTTTTATTCTTACTTTCCAAAACATTTAAGTAGAGCACATACTGTAAAGATTTATTAGGTGAAGCTAAAGTTACAAACAAAGGGAAGTGGAAAACTTTAATCAATACACAAACATTAAGTTATAGAAAATACACTCCGCAGGATATTTTAAAATTTAATGTGAACCGAAAACTAAAACTTTTAGAGAAGGATATTAACTTATAACGAACTATTAAGAAAAGCATAAAGAACTAATACAATATTAAAATTTGCTTTCTCGCTAAAAAAAAACTTTATACTCGTATAAAATAAAATGAAATCTTACTAACAAAGTGTACATTTTACAGCAGTTATCCTTTAGAATGTAAAAAAACTCACTTAAAAGATCACTCCCTATTTGATGTACACAAATGTGCAAAAGAAAATCAAAAATTTCGGTGAAACTATCTTTAAAAATCACTTTTTTAGAAAAAATATACAAAAAACAACAAATTTTTGGATTATATTTTCCTTATTATTCAAAACAAATTAAAAGGCTCTACTATAAGTTGCGTTCGATGTTCAATCTTCTCAGTTTTTCGAACAACAATTAACGCATGTTAAGTTTTGATTATTAGCCGGCAATATTCTGAAATTTTCGTTGCGAATCTAATGTTATGTCGGACAGCATTTTAAAGAGAAGTGTGCAAGCTTTAAATAGCAGCAGTTGTTTGTGAATGGTTTTTTGCTTTTACATTTTGCGAAAAATTTCAAGTTTTGAATTTTAGAGCTGTTATATCTACTGTCAGTGAAACCTTACTGATGATAATGAAACATGTATGTATAATGAGAAATTAGCAACTCGTTAGTATATGGGACAAAAAACTGGCAAGTTTATTGCCGGCTATAGACTGATATTATTAAAACTTTCCATACCCTCTGTTTGATAACTAGTTAGAAAATCCAAAAAATTAAATATCTTGTACTTTTGAGTAAGAATTTCCACGTATTGGAATGACAAACTTACCCACGTCCTGCTTTATGTATAATAAATAAAGCTGTAAGTAGGTAGTTGTTAGGAAAATGCATATCTAATGTTATAAATATAAATGGTGATTCTTTAGCTATTATCTTTTTGGCAACACTGGTTTAAACAGCTGACGCACGTTTTGTGTTTTGTTTCACTGTCAAACATCTTAAGTTTGGTTATAATGTAACCATGAATCGTCTTACAAATGAACAACCCTTGCAAATTATTGAATTTTATTTTCAAAATGAGTGCTCTGTTAAGAAAGTTCATCGCAAAAATTTGTGTTCAGCGACGAAGCTAATTTTTGGCTCAATGGGTATGTAAATAAGCAGAATTGTCGATTTTTGTGTAAAGATCAGCCAAGAGAATTATAAGAGCTACCAATGCATCCAGAAAAAGTAACAGTTTGGTGCGGTTTATGGGCCTGTGGCATCATTGGACCGTACTTCTTCAAATATGATGCAAATCGTAAAGTAACTGTGAATGGTGAGCGCTACCGTGAAATGATATCCAACTTATTTTTACCCAAAATGCGAGAGCTTGATTTGCATGATCTGTGGTTCCAACAAGACGGTGACACATGCCACACAGCACTCGCAATAATGGACTTATTGAGAGGCGAGTTCGGTGAACATTTTATTTCACGTTCGAGACCGGCCAATTGGCCGCCTGGATCATGCGATTTAACGCTATGGGGTTATGTTAAAGCTCATGTCTATACAGCACAGCCCGCTTCAATTGACTTCAATTGGATGACAACATTGATTCATTTATTCGTGAGATACCATCCGAAATGTTGGAAAGAGTATGCCTAAATTGGACTAAGCGGATGGACCATTTGAAGCGCAGTCACGGTCAACATTTGTATGAAATAATCTTCACACATTAAATTATATGGACCGTACTATCGATTCAAATAAAAATTTCATTAATTTTTCTGAATTTTATGTATCTTTTTTATTTTGAAAAATTGTCGTATAGCTCTTAAAAAATCACACTTAAAAAAAGGCTATTAACTAGCAATGCTGTTTTTATGTTTGCTTATGAAAACCTCTTTTTAATGGTATATATTTGGATTCCTGCTCGACTTACCAAAAGAATTCAATCAATAAAAATGAACTATATTTTTGCTTTTTAATTTTCTTATTTTAATTTGAGTTCTATTTTATTATTATATTCATACTAATAAGCATCGACTTTGCTGGCAACAAATAGGGAGTCTACACAAGTCAAATCGAATGTTGACCAAAAACTGTTTTCATGATATATCAAATCTATGGCTCGTGTAGACTGTGTGTAAACATTATGTTTAAACAGGAAGTAATATTTTCAGTGTGTTTTTCCCGACGATTTCAATAAACTACTTTAACGATTATGTCGTCTTTTAAATTTAACGATTTTAGGATTATTTTATCTAGCGGCAATGCTCTCAATATTCTTTATTTCTGCTTCTTATTTTGTGTAATCTTCTTTTTATATATAAAATTTAAAAGATATAAAATTGAGTCTCTAAACAGTTAGAAGGACTTAAAATAAAATATTTAATTTGTTAATTTATGAGTTTTAAAGGATATTGTATCACAACAAAGTTTTTATTTATAAAACATATAATTATAATTTAAATTTTTTATTCTTTTATTATTTAAGCCAATTACCAATTCTTTGTTGTAGCAAACAAACACCACTATAACTGTTTAAATGTTATAAAAACATATTTTATTAACAGCTTTTAAACATTTAAGTTGTATCAGAATAATAAATAATTGGAACTATTCAAAATTTTAATGCCAGGTTTTAAATTTTTATAAATTTATAACTGAAAGGAAAAAGGTGGGAGAAAAAAAATATAAAAATTATATATTTTCTCTTTAAATAACAAGTACTTTAGCAAATATTCGCAATACCAATTTTATTATTATTTTTACTTTTATAGTTTTTATTTTTATTTGCTAAAGTTCAGTTTTTTGTTAGTGTGTACTTATGTATACATATATGTAGTACATATACCTACATATGTATATAATTCAAAAGCTGTTTGTTGGTAGTAATATGTACACATTAATGCACAATTTCTTTAAAATACTTTTCTAGTTTTATAGTGGAAAATGCAAAATGTTGCATATTTTTATAAATTTGATTTGCAAGGCACCAGTAACTCAATTGACAGCTTGTAAGTGCTACTCTTAATTAGACCACAAGTTTAAAATCGCATAAATCTTCTTAAAAAAATATTGTTTTTTAGTTTTTAAATAATTATTTATTTAAATTGTTTATAATTTGTTTTATTTAATTTACAAAAATTCATTATAGTGCCGTACAATTTGTCTTAACTATATATAATATATTTTTATACAAAAGAAAAAAAAAATAAAATATTGTTTGTTGGTTAGTGGGTTATCAATGTAAAAATCGCGTGTAGAATTTTATAGGATTTTTATTTTTGTACCCTTCACCAACATAGTAGGTGTTGTTAAATTCCTCTGTCATATGCACAACAATCATGTTTTAATTTACATAAAAGATAGGCACTTGTTGAAGTAATACATTTTACGAGAACTGTCAAAGAAATAGAACAGTATCTACATATGTAATTGGTCATTACCACTCTGTTTCAGAGTAGCGGCCTACCTTTTCGTAGTACCCATGTTGTACATCAATGAAAACACATTAGTATCGGGACCAAAAGCTTAAAGTCGACTCCGAACAATAAGCTTGAGAAGATTGTTCATGAAAATCAGTTAATCTCAGAGCTTTTGCCTGAAGACTGCTAAAAGGTAGTCACATACAGAAATTTTTTTTCATACTTCTTTCTTTCAAGATGTCAGAGCTGGGGTTTAAAGCCCGAGTTAATATCTAGTAAGTCAACAAACTAACCACTAGACTACGCCGACAGTATCTAGTTTAAAGATTTATGTAGTTGGTTCTACATTATTAGTTAAGTCACAATTAAGTCATATTGTTACGAAGAAAATATGTTTGAAGCAAACTCTTCATTATATTTCCTTACATTAGTTTTTATTGTCATTTCTAGTAATAAAGTTATATATATACAGGGTGTCCCAGAACTCAAAGTCAAGCCGAAACGCGATGATAGATTTATTGTAACCATCATGAGAAAAGTCAGAAAAAATATATCCCATGCAGTTTGAAAGTT
This sequence comes from Metopia argyrocephala, assembly GCA_963576795.1. NCBI lineage: Eukaryota > Metazoa > Arthropoda > Insecta > Diptera > Sarcophagidae > Metopia > Metopia argyrocephala. Next base: position 50,816,662 of record OY756211.1, on the reverse strand, counting down.
ATGGGCATTTAAGAAAAACCTAGAAATTTGGTCAAACTGTAACCATTTTTCGGTTATTGTGGTTAATTTTTATTAATTTTGTTCATTTAAACTTTGGTAAAGAGTAAACCCTTGAGATGGATGTATAGAATTGAACAAGTTGCTATCAATTTGATCACTCGAAGTCCAGTGCTATAGCTTCACCCTTGAATGAACAACAGCAATTGCCCGAACTGTCGGTGGATGCTGAATGTGAGTGGTGAGCGTATTTACTAAGTTGTTAGCTGTTAACTTCCCAGAAGGTGGCGCTGTATCCTGATCATTCGTTTGTTGTTGGAATGGACTGGAAATGTGAACTAGCGGTTTCTTGAAGAAGGACTTCTTCTTATTTTTAATTATAATTTTTGAAAAACAGCAAATTCATTTTTAAATTTTTCTCCTTTGCTGGGGTTTAAATGTCTGTCTTTTGAGTTTATGTGCAAGCGCTTTAACCACTATACCACAATATACAGAAATTATTGAAAACAGAAGAAAGGGAAAATACATCTACGAAAAAATCATTGTCATAACTGTAGCTTGGACACCATATATATTTTATGAAAGTTTTAATCAATTTTGACTTCATTGGCCAATATAGGCGTATGGTATACAATTTAATTTCCATTAAATATATAACTAAGTTTTTATCAGCAATTTCACCATAATTTTCCAACTTCTTGCAATCATTAAAAAATTCAAAGCAGATTTCGGATTTGTTTAATATATTTTATTAAGGTGGCAGGTAGTCGGAGTGATTGACAATTCTGTTCTCATTTATTTGTATTATTTCCAATACAATACAAAATTGCCAAAATACGAAACTCTATTAAAATAATTAAATAACAAAACATCCAAAAAAACTCACGTGATTTCTGTGAATTTGTTCCACTTACGTATGTACGTATTTCATTTCATTTCCAATAATACAAAATTGTTAATAAAGACTAACAATAGAATTAATATTTAAGATTTAAAAGTGGTTGCATTAGAGTTAACGAGATAAAAAAATCAATAGAATAATTTAAATTGATTCTGGTAACGAAACCGATTACTTAAAATAGGTCTAAAATTGATTCTTGACTCGTACTTACACTGAATTCAGAATATGACTTTTTGTTCCTGCACAAAACGTAGGTATTTGTACTCTTCTATTCTTTTTTTACTTTCTACCTCCTTTGAACTTACTTTAAATGAAAGCAACAAAAAAGTAGGAGATGTACTAAAAAAACCCACGATGCATTCACTGAACCAAAAATTTTCGTAAGAAGATGTTTTATTTGATTTAACTAATAATTTTGTTAATTTTTATTTATATTGAATACATTTTTTGTTAATTTCTACTCATACTGAAGAACTTTTTATTTAATTTAACTAATAATTTTTGTTAATATTGTATATGTATTTGAATAAAATAAAAGATAAATAATAATAATTGATTATTCATATCAAAGAATTTTGGATACCAAATATTAAGATTGTTTGTTTTTATATTGTCACCATTTATCCAAATATATCAAAGGTGAATTTGGCTTTCTGAAAATCTATAACTTTTTCTATCAGATGCAGTTGTCGGGCAGAATTACGTTAATGCTATATTCAGTATTTTTTTTTAAGAGGTTCTAAAAACTTAGATTTACAAGTTAAGTAGTATAACGTAAACTGAATTCGATAAATAAATCTTTTAGCTCTTACCTAAACTTATAACTCTTTTCTGATCATAACACGGAAATTTTGAAGAACATGGTAGGCGTTGTCTAGTGGTTGGTGTGTTGTTGGCTTACTAGACAAGAGCTCTAGGTTCAAACTACAGTTCCAACATCTTGAAAAAAGAAATTTAAAGGAAATATTTCTTTCGGTAAATATCTCTCAGCAGTCTTCGGCCAAAATCACTAAGAGTAAAAATTGCATAAACCTGAAACAAAGATTAAAAAAACTAGATTTTTAATTTTTGCAAAAAAAAATAAAAATTATATTAAAAAGTTTGAAAGCATACAGCAATAAAAAAACAATTATATCGTACAAGTAATCGCTTTAAATTGTTAGGCATATCTATATAAGAACCAGAAGGAAATAGCCGAACCAAACGAGCAGTGGAACATTTGTGATAAACTGTAAAATCAAAAGTATTCAAAGCAGTGTGTAATTTTTTTTACAGCATTTAATTCGACTAATTACCTTCAGTAAAAAAACAAGTCTCTTATGATTGAGCTGTTTGTTTTCTGATGTTATAAATACCAATCAATTAGAGGTAAAGTTGTAGAATGAAAAAAATCACTTTTGTAAGATTTACCCATCAGTCAGTCATCCGCTCACTTATTTACTGGCCTTTAAAGAAATACAAAGAAATTAATAAAAATAAACAAGACATCCAATAATTAATCATTAAAATATAAGATAACCATTCAATCAACTCGAATTGTTGTAGTATCTTCATTAGTATATAATCCAATTGATGTATTAACACATTAGTTTACTGTCTTTGTTTTCTTTATGAAACTGAAAACGTAAAATTTTTCTTTTTTTTAAGTCTTAAGCCATAGGCACATGGAAAATATTTTTTTTTTCGAAACTAAAATATTTATTTAAAGCTTCGTAGTTAATTTGCTTTCAAGCATAAAAATAAGTGGAAAATAAGCAAAATATTTTGAAGAAAGTATTCTGTTTGAGGAATTTTTTACTCAGGTATGAACATCTAATTGAAGCACTTTCTTAGTATGTTAGTTTTCATATTTTTTTCTTTACTTTTCTTTTGCTTTTTTTTGTTTTTTATTAATTAGTGCTTGGCAGAGGTAAAGAATATTTTGCAACTTTTGTTACACCATTCCATAATTGAATTGAAAAATCTTGCAATTTCTTTGACAGGGATATAAATGTATTTTATATAAGACTAGCTAAACCCTTGCGTACTTCGCTACCTCAATTTGAATGAAATTGGAAGTTTAATATGACTAAACATGGTAATGACAGCCATTCCTAAAATCTAACAGCGCTTTTTTACTTTTTCTGGCTGATGTATGTATGTACTTATATATTTTTAGAAAATATACTTATATATTATATATTATATACTTATATATTTTTAGAAAATATATAAGTACCATACGCAAAATTTACAAAAGTTAATGGTTATTTTATCTGGAAACTAGATTGAGTTTATCGTACGTACCTGTCATAAGGTACACCACACGCCACCCAATTGCGCCATCCGAAGCCGGTGCCTTCTAATCTCACTCATGCTAAAGACACGCCACTCAGAAGAAAGCTCATGGATATCAGATTAGCAATTCTCTTGTTGAGGAGTTCTATCTAGCATTACCACAACCATCACCTGTACTTCCCAAAAGGCCGCACCCAAACCATCAGGCCGATTTACATCACTCCCAGAATGACAGGGGAGCACAGGCAAACCGGGGGCTCCTGATACCCGTAGTACTAGAATAGATAGGTGTCTCTGGTCAGTTGCTGAGAGCGTCAGTAATATGTTAGAGCTAGGTGAACTCCATATTCGCCGGAGAGTACAGGCCCCGTTGTGACGTATCACCAGATAGGTCCCCGGGGGATTTTATCTGAAAAGTGCGATGCCCACTTGTTGAATAGCTAGCAATTTGAATTAGCTAATAAACAAAATTTAGAAATATCATCTTTTACCGCCTTTAAACCATAACAAAATCAGCAATTATTTTATATGAAAAGTACCATGTTTACTTGTTCAATACCGCTCACGCTTTGATTAATGTAAGGACTACGAAACCATTCGGATCAAATTTAAATACTCTCATACCGTTACTGCTACCATTCTGAAAATATAAGCAACTAGTCTAAACCCGGAATGTTACGCTAAACCTTAACATGTGTCCACATTTTTCGACTGGAGATTTATAGTGACTGTGATCAAAATCTAAAAATATTAGCTGTAAATGATCTTAAGATCAAAAGTTAGTATATGTGGGAGGTACCACGACTTCTTGGCCGCACTATATTTTAAATTTATCATTATCATTACGCCTCAAACAACATTGAGGCCCTGTTCGAACAAGCCCACTCAGAGATTGCCACCAGATCATTTGTGAGTGTGTCCTTTTCTCAGCTTTATTACATTTTTGTCATTCGTACCGGATATTCAGATATGCAACACTTTTTGCGTTGGAATTTACCCCCAGTAGTCGACATGTACGATCAGAATCCAAGTAGTTAGAGAGCATCGCTTGAAGAATACGACGAACTAGAATTTGAATTCGGATATTCATTTTTATCGTTAACTAAGTTAACCTTTAAAATACAAATATAATAGTTGTGCGGTAAAAGCATAAAAACTTACAAAGTGAATCCTTATCAAATAAGAGAACTGACAGCAGGTGCCAATGAACTCAAGTCAGCTACTTCTCTGAGTTAGTTAACAATCTCAACATTAGGCTGTATTTGATATTTTATTATCGCTACTCTCCTTTTTCTACAAAAGACATTCAATAGAAGTTATCAAAAATCTAAATTTGAAAAACTTAAATTTTTTGCTGCAACAATATGAAACAAAACTAAAAATCTTAGAATTGTAAAACAGATGTTTTAGTCTATTATGAAAATTATCTAAATGTAGGAAAACTCTCAAACACTTTAATTTTGTTTTTCTTTTCTTTTTGTTCTAAGTAGTTTGTTAATGACAGGCAGTTTAAAATAAACTTTTCTTTTATGTTCCTTTAACACCTGGAAAATGCTAAGAAAAAATTAATTTGCGTTGTTCCTCAGCTTAAACAGAAAAAAGTTAAACAAATGACTGAAAAAAAAATGTGAAAGAGGAAAAAAAGTACAGGCAAACAAACAAAAAGTTTGAACGGTTAATAAGGAAAAGGAAATTAGGGTACATGTTCGGCAATTAAAGGTTGTAGAAGAAGAAATGTTTTTTTTTTCAAAATAAGTACTGAATGTATGACAATTCTCACATGGTAATAGGTCTAGATAATAATGAAGACGGAATTCTAAATCCGCAAAAAAATTCTGCTAAAATGTTGTTAAGAAGAAGAGTAAAATACTAGATTTACTATACTGAACTGTACTGTACTCTCGAGCAAAACTGAATTCAATTAGTGCTAAACCAGTGTAAGTTTTTCTTTTTTTTAAATGCATTGTCTTTCTTTTAAATTAAAAAAATACTTAATTTTTCTTAGTTTATCTATATAAACTTTTTGCAAAATCACTTTTAACTTCTCAAGTCAATCTTGCAATAAATTTTTAACGCCTAATTTCTTGTGTGAAATTTCCATGAATTTTCGAAACCAACATCAGTAATGATTTTCAATACATTTGAAACTCTTAAAAAGGGTAATTTGGTGTAAATTTTTCAAAAAATTCAAATTCTATTTTTCTGTTCTACGACAGCAAGCCATCCAGCAGATATCATAAATGTTTCTAACGAATGAACATAACAAAAATATTTTTCGGGATGAACATGTCTAGAGCGCTCGCACAGAAACTCAAACGGCAGAGGTTCAACTTCAATAGAAGGTGAATAATTAAAAAAAAATTATTTTGCGATTTTTCGAAAATTATAATTTAAAAATTAAAGGTCACTCCTCCCCCCACTCTCTTCTCCCACAAGAAGTAAATCTTCAAGAAACCGCTCCCTGAAATTTCCAGTCTATTCCGCCATGAAACGAATGATCACCTTTTAAGAAGATAACAGCTAACCTATCACTCATATTCAACATCCACCACTCATATTCAACATCCACCATGATAATTCATGGGTGAAGGTATAACACTAACATTTGAGTCATCAAATTAACGGCAACTTGTCCCATAAGGCGCTTAACATCTTAACATTTATCTATATATATATTCAACATTCATACAATTTACTACATGAGTAGGGGTTTACCCCTGAATATTGATCTTAAAAAAAAACACTATTTGTCGTACTCATATTAAAATTACATGCAGATTTTGTTTTAGGTTTATTTCCGAAAGTGTTGCTTGGACAGAAACTACGATCAGAAAGGGCATATTAAACTGAAGTTAAAGTGACAAAAAGCTTAGGAAAGAGAAATATAACGAATTAATTATTCGAATTAATTGACACTTTCATTACAATGTTGTCAGAATTTTGTACTTCTTTCAGTTATTGTTTACATTTTGAATAATATTACTGCGTTATTTTCCACACTTAGTTTTCCAACTAAAAACATTATTCCATTTTTGAGGAATATGAGAAATGGCATTATAAAGGGATAATTAAAGATATTTTCAAAAATGACTTTTATGGAAATGTTAAAATTTGTAGAGAATTCCAAAGCAATCCACGTACTTGAAGGCTTTTAATTTTTTAAATAATTAAACAAATATTTATTTTAATAATTTGTATAAAAAAATTATAAAATACTTTTAAATGGTAAATCTCTTGCGTAATAAAAAAAACTTTGAAATACATACAAGTATAAATAATGAAAATAATAAAATAACCTTTATAAAAATTAAGAAAAAATATTTATAATATTATTCTAAATTTTAATTTCTATTTATTTTGCAGATGAATTTATCAGCAGCTAAGTAAACTCACAACAAAAGCTGAAAAAAGTGGCAGTTAAAAATATGTTCTAAAAAAATAAAAAAATAAACAAAATAGTGAAAATATAAAAAAATGTAAAAAGAAATTAAAGTGCATTTGCCATCAAATCAAAGCCTATAAAACATAGAATGTTATTGAAAATCAATACTGGAGAACAGTGTAAATGAAATGATAAGTTAAAAATATTTATAATTTTTCTCTCATAAATACTAAAAAAATTAGAAATTTATGTAAAATATATAAAAAAAATTTAAATAATTTCTAACCATACATATCAAATTTAGTCTGATTTTAAAATATATAAATTAATTGTAAAATAAATGATAACAAGCTTTTTTGTTTTCTAAAAAAAAAAATAACGAAAAAAGAGTTACAACAGTGTTCTACATATCAAAGAGTTTATAAATCTAAATGGTCTTCTATTAAAAAAAATAATAATAATAAAAACTAAAAAATATTAAGTGATTTATTTTAAATACACATAATTTTTGGAAAAAGTATAAAGAAATATTTTATTAATAAAAATTATATTAAACAACATATATTTATAAAATTACTAACTAGTTCCTTACCACAACTTCCTTCTTAAAATAAAATAATTTGTCACGTTTTCTTTTAAATAAAACTTAGAAGAAAATTATGTTTTTATCATAAACAAATCCAAAACATCTGCTTGATAATTTACTCATTTTCCAATTAAATTAAGTGTAACATAATAATCTTCAAAACTAATCTCTATTAAAGTTTAATAAGAAACTACAAATCGATTACTACTTTGTGTGCCACTTCCACAACATGAAAAATAACTCTTATAATTACTGAAATACGCTTTACCTTTCAACCACCATTATCATTGTCTTTCATACACCGCGTCAATGTGTCATTTGTTTCGGGTTTGAAAAAGAAAAAAAAAAAAGAAAATAAAATTATGACTCTATTTTCATACTGTGTTCGAAAAATGATGTCATTGTTACCATTGACAAACCAATCTGTCAGATATTAGAAAGTAGAGCAAAATTAACAACAACAAAAACAAAATTAAATGCAGATGCATTAACATTTTCAACATATAATTCTGTATTAGATAATGTTGATTGACAGGCCTAAGATTTGTTCGTGAAAAATATTTCCTACAAAAGATTATCAAACAACAACAAAAATCAAATTTAACACAAGTGGATTAAAACCGAAGGTGAGTTATTTTTGCTTTATTTAAAATATTGTTAAAATTTTAAATTAACGATTGAAAAGGAAAATTAAATAATTTATAATATGTATGTAAGTTGGTACCGACACTACCTAACACTAGAAAATGCATCTCTATTACTCTATTACTTTATATGTATTTTTCCTCCATCTTTAATGTAAAATCTATTCTAAACTAGATATGTTGTATGCACATCGTGCTTTATTCAATTGTGAAATTGGTGGTTTGAAACCAAAAAAGTACGTATGAGATTACTAAACGTGTTTATTAATTTATTATGTTTTCTCTTAATAATATGAATTTAGGAATAAAAACATTCGGTTGCGTCACAAGTTGACAATAAAGAAATAATTATATTTCAATAATCCTAACCGGTGTTATTAATTAAATCAAGCCATCATAACCTATTATTGTTAACGCTACGGTCATAAGTAATTGGCCATTAAAACCCTGTTTAAGGATTACAGCAAAGATTCAATGAGTACCGGGACCTTCAGTTTAAAGTCGACTCCAAACGACAAACTTGAGAAGCTTATTCATGGCAATCAGATACTCCTCCGTAATCAGATACTCCTCTGCCTGAAAACTGCTAAGAAGCAGTCGGTAAAATATATTTAAATTTTTTTTTTCAAGATAGCAGATCTTGGGTTTGAGCCCGGAGCTCTTGGCTAAGTACGCCAATACACTAACTACTAGCCAACAGCGACTACAATATACATATATTAATGCGT